>CM068370.1:163291228-168752031 GCA_034769895.1 Magicicada septendecula | reverse complement strand
TTTTTGAACCAAGCTAACAGCATTTTAAGTGACATACCTTTTGTGTGGCTTGTCTTCCTGGGTCTCGCCAACAAAAGCCTTGAGTTCATAGTCAACACCACATGGTTTTCCCGTGTCGCCAGGTGCTGGCTGCAGTGTGACTGATGCTGGGCAGTGAGGGGGCAACTCAAAGTAGAATGGATAAGCATTTGGACCAAGCTTCTTCATCAGCCTTTCCTGTATAAACACAGATTATTACAATATCAATGATTACCATAAATATTTTGAACTTGTTTCTACGTTTCTATCACAGATTTTTTTAAATTTCTAATCACATGCTGTGATTAAGAGACACACTTTCTTTGTGAATCGTATTACTTAACAGTAAATCAAATCTCTTGAATCTATCGAATTCTCTGTCCATCAATAATCGTTCATGTTATTCATATGATTTTCCAAATCTAGGTCATAAAAGTTACTTAAAAATATGACTTCCATTAATGACATTAATAAAATCTCCAGTATAATTTAAATACACAATACCATACACAGTGGCGTCGCCAGGGGGGGGCGGTGGGGGCGGTCCGCCCCGGGTGCCACACTCAGGGGGGTGACAAAATTAGGGCGAAAAAAATTTTAGAAATAAAAAAGAATTACTAGATCAACAAATTAATCACATCAACATTTCGATTGAAGTGTGCAATCCCAGGAAGAGGGGCGTATTATGTGGGTATCACTAGAGTAATACGAGTTTAAAACGTTTCGGTAAATACGTAATTTTTGTTCAGTTAAATTTGTATTGCAGTCTTTTAATTATCGTAAGTTTGATTGTTTGTGTACTTCGATTATAAAACGACCGAGTAATTTTTGCGTGAAAAATTTTCTCAGTGTATATAAAAAAATCAATTATGAGATTTTTTGTAAGCACTCCTAACCTACCCTTGTTTTTGTAGAAGTTGCTTTTTAAAAGAATTGCGCATTTTTTAAATTAATAATTTATTTAAAAAAAATGCCTTTTTTGGCATTTTAGATAGAATCGTTAGCTCGCCTATCTGCACTTCCGAAGGTTAAACTTTCGCTAGCATAACGTCCTGTCCGTTTGAAGTTTAGATTTTTGTTTGGTCGCGTTGTTTCCCTGTTATAGGTTAGACTTATATGCCGATCCACGTTTTCGACGGCACTTGCTACAAAAACTCGACCCGCTCGCAAACCCTCAATACGCTTATATAATCGTGTGCGTTAGCGTACACTCTCTTCGCTTATGGCTCGTTCAGCTCGCGCACCGCTCGGTCGTCCGTAAGCCGAAGGTGTTTTGATAGTTGCGTTTCCTGATTTGGCCAATTCTGCGCAGGCGCACCAGACTCCCGCGCCGGAGAACCGCTCACTCTTTGTTTCAGCCCAGTGTTGTGAATGTGATGCGTGTTGTACAGTTTCAGTTCAGTTCAACAGAAATTCAATTTTTGCTGTTTATAGTGGCATGGTGCAGAATGGTCCTTTAATTATTTTGAGTTTCTGTATGTGCACCATTCATTTACTGAAGGTAAGTACTTGACTTGAAAAGCGAGTACCGATACACAGGCCTGCGAATTTAAATTTTTTTCTGCGGCACGGGGTTAAACAGGTCTCTATACTTTGTTCAGTCAGGGAAGGCGGTTGGATTACTTGCGATGGCTCACTTAACACAAACACACACATGCAGCCGACCCGACGGTACCCTCATTCGGCGTTTAATGCCTATTGGACACTCCGTTACTCGGACCGACTTTTCTTACGGTTTACAATTTAATAGCATTTAACATAACATTTTTTGATTCTGCGTTGAATTCCAAACAAAATTAGAGCAAACACGGTACGAATCTGACGAGAAATACTGTTCAAAGGTTATATGATATGGCTATAGAACGTATGCAGGTTTGTTTATCTGACCCACGAACTTGTTTTCGTAAATGAATATTTAAATAGGAATTCTGCAAATACCGCCACGTTTTTACACACTCAAGCTAGGACAATATTGTGATGTATTTATTATTTCTTTATGTGATGTATTATTTCGAGGAGGAGGCCCTCTTCTTGACTCAAGAAGGTTATATGCAAAATAATGTAATGCAAGCAAGCAAACACGCTTAGCAATACAAAAAAACTCGGATAAAAATCCAACATTTTTAAATATTGTAAATGGTTTTGTAAATACCGTATGTAGGCCTTTTATATAAACAGTGACGAAGGTGTTATCGACCAAATAACTTTTAATGCGGCCTTCGGCAGTTTCAAAAGTACGAAACGAGCCTTTCAAGCTCGAAACGCAGAAAGCTCATTGGTCTACTGTAAAAGTAAATAAACAAACGTTAAAATAATATAATTATTAAATTAATAATTATGAAGCCCAAATGATTTGAAATAGTGAAAATAAGATGAAATTTTTAAATATTAAAATTGGTGGAATTTACACTAATGCAACAAGTTGGGATTTCTGTAAAACGTCTGTCTGAGACTAGATGGAGTGCCCATCACGAAGCAATAAAACCCGTCATGGGTAACTTTGAAAAGCTAATCGAAGCTGTTGAAGAACTATGCCAGCCCGACGAGACAGTCGAAACTAGAGGAGCTGCACATATCGTACTGCCTGCAATCAGCGACTTCTCATTTTTATGATACCTTTCATTGTGGGGGCAAGTGTTAGAGGAAGTAAACTACACACAAAAATATTTGCAATTGGAAGGAATCAACCTCGAAAAATGTGTAGTTAAAATGAATGATCTTAAGCTGTTCTTGAAGGACAAACGTAGAGATATTGTTGAAGGTGCTCTTCAGTTTGCAAAAAATGTGTCAAAAATTGGACATCCCCACAGAAAAAAGAAAAAGAGTGAAAAAGATGCTACCTGGTGAAAATTCCAGGGATGAAGGACTCACTTGGGCGCAAGAGCTACAACGGGCAATGCTCGAATGCATAGATACGTTTTACCAGGAGATGGTGACACGCTGTGAGGGTATGGAACAAGTCCTCTCCCACTTCGCTATTTTGCAGCCTAATAATTTGATGAATGCAAACGAACCAGACCTTCGGACTCTTCTCAAAAGTTTGACTAAGACATATGATGAATTTTCTCAAGAAGACGTAGACGTCCCCAAAGAAATCCTGCGGTTGAGAAGGCATCTTCAGGCAGCAGGCATTTCAAATGAAAAAACGAAGAAGTGGACCAGTTTGAACTTCTTAGAATTTATTACCGAATATGACTTTTCAGATACTATACCAAATGTAACATTAGCTTTAAGGTTTTTCCTCACAATATGTGTATCAGTTGCTTCATGCGAGAGAAGTTTTTCGAAACTAAAATTAATCAAAAGTTACCTCAGATCCACAATGAGTCAGGTTAGATTGACGAACCTAGCTATGTTATCCATTGAACATGAAGTGGCAAAAGTATTGATTTTGATAGTGTAATTTCAAAATTTGCTTCATATAAAGCACGTAAAAGCAGGTTTTAAGATATTGATGTGCTAATTCTTTTGAATTAGTAGGCCTAATTACCTGTATTTAGTTTGTAAAATGTATTTAGCCTAAAAATAAACAGTTCCATAAGTTATAAATGTTTTATTTAATTTAATTCAAATTCGTTCTTTGCAACACGTTAGCTAATTACAGTATTTTCAGCTTTTTATAGTTAAGTGTGTGGGAGGGGGGTGTAACGAGGACGGCCCGCCCCGGGTGCCACTACATCTGGCGACGCCACTGACCATACACAACTTTGATAAACAGCATTCATATATGAGTTCCTGAGATAGTTATCACAGCCAATTAGATTATCACACACATATCAAGTCCATTTATCCTCCACATACATCACCCCCTATCCATACTCATACCTTGATGTTTGACACTCTGCTCTTTTTCAATTCACTGCTCTTTTCCAACCAGAGTCTAAAATCGTCATTAATAGCAAAAGGCAAATTCAATTTTATCCTATAATAACACTTTTCACTAACAGTATGATTTGTTTATTTACTACAATAAAGGAAAGTTGGATGTCCTTTAAAAGTAGTACAACTCTACTCTAAGCTAAGGCGCACATTGAGCTGTATGGCGCAGTATGGGCAGGGCAGGGCAGCACGAAAAAAAACTGTGTGGCACAGTTGTCCACGTATATTGGATGGCAGTTTTGTGTGGCAGTTTGATGAAGGCAGGAGCCGTGTTGTAACCAAAATTTTGTGTGTGTAACCAAAAACATGTTGGCGGAATACCTTGATTTGATCTCTGAGTCAGATTCGGATGCCAAGTTAGAAATATTATTATTACTCTATCAGAAGTCAAGAAAGGTAAAGCTGTGGAAAAGTGAGTACACAAAAGAAAAGGGAACTCACGAGGAATTTGCACTAATAAGAGAAATCTCTAATGAATGACTTGTGAACTATTTCCGTCCGAATCGAGCGGAGTTTGAAGAAGTTCATAGCATGATTCAAACTAGTATCACACGTGTCACACGTTTTCTGTGTCAGATCCACAAGTGTGGGATTGGCCATGTTTAGTGCAGTGCTGCCCTGAAACGGTGTCACCTGCGCGTCAATGTGCGCCCAGCCTTAGTATGGTCTTCATTCACAATACCTGTTCTCACGTTTTAAACCTCCTACTATATACACAGACTCACATATGTATTAGAATCAATGCTCGTCTAGTGGTTTTTCCCCAAATTACGTAATATGTACATTATATTACATTCCATAATGAATCATTTGAAGCTTTAGAAGTGGCGGCACTGTGGTATACAAAATGAGATGGACGTGACTGGAAGCAATTCTTAGCACAGAAACGTCTGTGTGATTTGGTGGCAAGGAAAAGGGGAAAGTGTGATAAGAAAATTTTGGTGTTGGCATTCTATTATGTTTAGTCATGCTTACAATCATGTGAACAATTTTTTCAGTACTGAAGTGTACTTTACATTTAAAAAAGATAATTTTGAATTTTCTATGTGCTAATAAAATATGGAAAATTAACTTTTTAATGAAATAAAAAAAAATATTTATATATATTGTAATGTAATTTATTCAAGTTTAATAGTAGTACTTCTACTTAACTCTTGTTGTGTATGGATGTCCTAGACGAATAGCACCGCGATGGGCGCCACGTAAAGTACGTCGTATAGTAAAGTGCGTTTGTATCTAGAGTATGTCAAACACCACGTTGGGTCCGTCACGTTGTAATATAAGTAAAATAATGTTCATGTACGTGTTGTTTAAGAGATTTCGAATTAGTTATTTAAAAGGACCATAAAAACTGTTCTCTTGATGCTTTCTGAAATGTTTACCTTCCCACTTATCATCGGTGAATGTCCTCACTCTTCTCACATAGGCTCTATATTACTGAAAAGTCATAACATAATTCACAAAATATTTCACTTTGACATTAGTATGCAGACAGTAAATAAAATGATACTTGTATTTTTATTGAATTAAAATTTAAATACTGGCCGCTCGATTACAATGCTGCCACCTTGGGAAACAATTGCTCCTTGAATGAAATTTCCTTGTGCCTACTTTAAGAAAAATAAATACGACTGATTCATAAGTGAGATAACTATTACTTTATTAACATCAAATTGATTTGAATTAAATTCCTTTTAAAACAATGAATAATTTTTTAAACAACAATAAAGTTAATTATTTTATGAGAATCTTTCAGCTCAGGGCGGGTAACACTGATACGATATACAATATTATTGTGAACCTTGTTTGGTTAATTTTGGTTATTATTACCAAAGTTCATGAGTTCTTTTAATTGTCATGATACAAGTTACAAAGATGTTAATACTGAACAATATTACTTTATATAGAATAATTAAAAATCAAAATATTTAACCTCAAATACGATATCAAAACTATCGTATCATGGTACAACTGGTGTACAGTCGTCAGTTATATAGACAGGTGTAATACGCGTTCAAAACCTCTGCATATTAAAATAATATTACTTGGTTAATTATTACCAATGAAAGGTATCTTATTCAATAGATAAATTCTTATTACTTGAGTCTCTTCAAAAGGATTATAAATTTACGATATGACTCTTTGTTGACATTGAACGTTCGTTCTTTATAGGTTAACTCTACCTGTAGTTCAGAGTGAGTTATTAAAATAATTTAATTCATAGTATATAAATCTTAAAACTATTTTCAACACATATTTAGAATGATAGTATTGTTTATTGATGGCAATGATAGTTCTCGGAGGTTATTTTACAATTAACTTGGTTCAACATTAGAGGTAGTAAAGTAAGCGTCTATATTTATTCTTATTATTCTTAATATTTGATATTATTTTGACTCCACGTATTATTTTCTTTAAAATATTAAAAATATTTTATTTAAACCAACATAATTAATCAAATCGAGAACTTTTACTCATGTGCCTGTCAATTTACAATCATTTACTAATTTAGACATGTACAATGCGTACTTGGCTAGAGTAGTTCGATATAATTTTTACCAATCGGTAATTATTATATTTCATTTTTGAAAGTATCGTTAATAAATAGTACTCCCTGTAATTAACACTTCTCATCGCCCTTATTATATACTAGCGATGTTAATTATTTCTCACAATCACTCGTCGCACTGTCACACGTAAAGGTTAGCTACTCTGTTGAGGTTAGTTTACTAAGATATACTGGGTAACGCGCAAAAATTTGAAAATCTGGTTACTGACTGCCGCACGCTCCGCTCGCCTTGATGGTTACAATACAATTAATCCTTCTCGTCGAAATCGCCTCTGGCGTCTAGTAAAATCAGGTCATCTCATTGGTTGAAAAGTCTTTAATCTCAACCCCAAACGCCTTAGTAACATTAAAACTTTTAATTTTTGGCGTCCGTTTTTGGGTCGGAGATTATACTGTGACGCGTTCATTCCTTTTCGGAAATGATAGAAAATTTTATATTGTACATAACTTTCTTATGATTTATCTGATTATTAAATGAGTGGTCTCATTGTTTTGCGGATACTTGGGTCTTTCTATTAAGTCCAAACAAGCTACAAATCCATTCATAAACAATTTAATTCACTTCACACAATTCACTCATAGTGGTTCTTAATAAAAAATAAGTCTTTTCCACTATATTTCGGTATAATCTTATTCTAATATTTATAATTAAGTGTTTAGAGTCCATATCTCTCACTAATTAATATGAAATATTAAGATATCTATGATTTTAGCAAAATGCATTCTTGGCGTGCAAGCCATATATGTCCTAGTATTTGTATTTGCTTATTTTAACATTATGTCTTATCCTAATATACCCTTCCGGTATTCAAATGGTACTTAACATCTTTTTACACCTTTGTGGATACTTTATTCCAGTAAATGGCGTCTCATTTAATCACATAGCATTGTTTAAATACACCATGCTATAATTTCGTTATTTTGACACTGTTATTTAGTCGTTGTTAGTATTAGTTACATGTATAATTATTTATTAAAATGTACCTAGACATTGTACATTGTCTGTCTAGTGTATTTACTAACTTCTTGTTGGTTTACTTATCTTTAAATTGCAGTAGGAAGGTTATTTGCATCTAGTCCTACTGGTCAAGTATATTGGTTTATCATTTAATTGTTATTAATTTACTCATCTAATGATTGTTAAGTATACCCATAGAGGAATTGAGTATTCTTCTTACTACTGGTAACCTATTTTCCTCTCTATTTACAAGTTTTATTAGTGTTTTTTGTGTAACTCTGTAGTCACTTGGTGTTTTGTCTGATTTGGCTATTGTTTGTATCAATAATTTGACTTATACAGTTATGTTCCTCAGCTTATACTGTATTCATTATCTTATACATTTGTCCTTATTTGGTTTCTGCTTTGAATAATTACTTTCAATTACTTTATCTAATTATTATGTGTGATTTTATGTTGTAGGTCCTGCTCAAATGAGGTTATGTGTTACTGATTTGACAACAATATGCATCCTATTTTGTTCAACTTTCTGCCTAAATATTGTGATCTTATTATAATATGTTATTACTATTGTCTATTACAATGTTTTACATATTTTGTACACATTTTATACTATCTGTTTATACAACAATACTTAACTTTTTACTTATTTATGTTACACATTTTAAGGGTTTGTATTTTGGTTTGTATACATGGTTTTGTTTCTTTATAACAAATTGTATAGTTTACAATACATTAGTTATTATATTTAATTACATTTTGTCCTGTGTTACTCTGACATTCAGGCATATTTCATATCAAGGATTTTATATTTTGTTTCGTTGGTCTTTTGAGCAATTATTTCTCTTTTCAATTTCAATACATTGGTGGTCTTATTAAGTATGTCTTGTTACAATCTTGGATTACAATTCGTACACTGAATGTTTGTGTATTTTACTTGATAATCACTGATTCCATTTGTTAACACTTTTTATATCTCCCTTATTATAAACATTTCACTTATATTGTCTGTGGTGCTTATTTGGGGTAGTGTCATTATATTATGTATCGTTGCACTCATATAAGGTATTCACTATTATTGTCTGTGACTATTTATTAAGTTTTCAACACTTGCTTCTTATCATATTGTTTTCATTATATCCTTCCTTGTTGGATAATTTTACAACTATTAATCTGGTAGTCATTATACTTATCTTATCACTTTTTCTGGTTGTGGTGCCTTCCTTACTTTGGGAATGCTGGTGTCTTGTTCTTGTAACATATTCTTCATTTTTCATGATACACTTCTTCTTCTTCTTCTTCTTCTTCTTCTTCTTCTTCTTCTTCTTCATATTTCCTCTTCTAGTTATTCGGTTTCTTCTCCTTCATTTTTAATTTTTATCACTTACAGGGTATCTTTTGTTCCCTCATTATGTGTGATAACTCATACCATATTCATAATATAATTATTTACATCATATTCATAGTTATTTGTCACAATTCACATTTATTTTGTTTACATATTATGTTCACTCACTATAGTGATAATTTATTTTCCTTAGTTGATATGTCCCATAACTTTTGTGATAATAGTTAATATGTCCCCTCACTATTATGATAGTTTTTAAATATATCCCCTCACTATTATGATCTACTGGGCCTATGTTGCTAACGTATTGGCTTGATCCTTATCTTCTCTTTTCCTCCTCTCACTTTGATGATACTTTTATTATGGTTCTTCTTTCTTCTTCGTTGGCTTGCTTTGACATTATTCATATATAGATACACATTTGGCTTTTATACTTCCGTTATTCCTTCTCATGTTTGATTAAATATTTTCGTGGTACACTCTTATTCGACGTAATATATTATTTATATGTAACTATTATTTTGTTACGTTGCATATGCCTTCCTATAAGAATTGATTAATTCTGAATCCGTATACTCATTTCATGAAGAATTTATCAATTGTTGTATATTTCCAGGTTGACTCTTATGTTCTTCTTATATCCTTCCATTCTCTTTTATGAATCATATTTGTATTTCTCTCCATGTAATTGTCTTCCCTTGTTTATTCAATTCCCTAACATATTTTAGCTGGGGCAGTTCAGAGTGGCTCACTGTGGCATACATCTCTGCTGGCCATACTAAATCAAAAATTTCAGAGGTACATCATCTCTGTTAAAATATAAATGATTACTGGAATAATTCTTCAGTCAATTCATCTTACAAAATAAAGTAGTCATTCTTCCGACTATTAATAAATATCCTTGGGATTACTTCATGCATTTGCGGTTTATACATAATTATATTCTTCTCTTCTTGATTCATCTTAACTTATTCTTCATATTTTTCTGGCATAGTTCGTTTACAGTTCATCACTGGTATCTTCTCATGATTTCCTTCGTTAGTATATTATTTTCATTTTTCTTCGTCATCAATTAATTCTTCTTTTGATATTACATTTAACGTCACTTTTTAATCTTCTTCATCTCAGCTATCCACGTCTTTGTGTTACATTTTATATAGTATATGCTCTCCTTTGGTTTTGCCTCATGTCTTGGGTATCGTATATCCGTTTTATATTAATAATATTCACTTGCTTCTGTCTTCCAACTTCTTATGTTGATTTCATTGTAGATCATCTCGTATATCTCTATTAGTAGTACGGGTAAGATGTTAGTTACAGTTGACTGGCTCTTGGAATTTATAGTTTATGCCGTAGATCTTATTTGTCCTTCTCATATATTTCTTCTCTTTTTAATATGGGTAAGATGTTAAATTACAGTATTCATCACATTTTACATTATTTCTTTGGGTTACATTGTTATATTATTATATTAGTAGCTCGTCAACATTCATTTTTATAATTTATAATGGTTATTTTCGCACTTAGTATCATCATTAAGCAATTTCCATTATAATATGCTGGCTTTTTACATTATTCAATTTTCAATATACCTCTTTATTGAGGTCTGATTATAATTACCCTTGATTCTCTTTGTTATAGGGTCCTGTATCTCATAAGTATTATTCATATTATTTTTGGTTACAGTATATGGGCCTGTGTAAAGCAGTAATAATTTCTTGGCAATTCCTTCAATAGCGCTTGGGAGTTCTCTGTTTTTTAATAGTACTTTATCTCCCACTTCGTATGTGATTATTTTAGGTTGTGATTTTTTGTATTTTATTCTGAGCTTTTCAGCTCGCTCCACTGCATTATTATAAAATTTTACTTTATTAAATTCATATTCGTTTCCTTGCGGAAAATTAATCATTTCTGTTATTTCTCGGAGTGGTCTTTTTTCGAACATAGCCGTATAGGGTGTTTCATTAGTTGATTGATGACATGCTAAATTTATGAAATCTTCTGCTGGGGATAAATACTCTTCCCATCTCCTTTGTTGTGTATAGCAGTATGTCCTCAATATTCTTCCCACCTCTCTTAGGACTCTTTCAGCCGGATTGCTGTTAGGATGGTATACAGAAGTTTTGTATGTCTTCACACCATGGTTAATTAACGTATCCTTCCATTTTCGGCCTCTGAATTGTGTTCCATGGTCCGTAATTATGGACTGAGGTTTTCCGATTTCTGGGATGTACTTTAGGGTTATAACTTCCAAGATTTTGTTTGTAGTGGCTCTATTTATGGCGTAGAGTTTGGTAAATTTGGTGTAGTGATCAAAAATTATTATTATGTACTTGTATTGGTGTCTTCCGCCACTACACGGGAATGGTCCACAAATATCCACAAATACCTTTTCTAGTTTCTCGGCAGAGGTAATTGGTATCATAACTCCCTCTTTCTTCTCATTATTACACTTCACTAGTTGGCATAGATGGCAGTGTTTTATATATTTCCTGACTCTACGATTCATATCTTTAAAGTACACGTGTTCTTCTAATGCCTTTACTACTTTTATGGCCCCCATATGTCCAAATCTTATATGGTAGTCTATTGCAATTTCTCTTTCTGTATTTTTCGGTATCAATATTTTCCACTGGTCATTTGACTGTTTTGTTTTTGTAAACAGTAAATCATTATGTATGCAATAATATGGAGTAACCTTTCATCTTGTTCTATCAGTCTCTGTAGTATACTTTTGATTTTGGGATCATTTTGTTGGTTGATTTTAAGGTTTGTTATTATGTGTGCCAATTCTGTTTTGTTTTTCAAAATGTGGTATACTTTGGCGATTGTCTCCTTCTCTCCTTCGAACGTTTGATCTTGTATGTTCACCCTGGATAACACATCTGCAGCAATATTGCTCTTCCCAGGAACGTATTCCCATTGTATATTGTATTCTTGAAGTGTTAGTGTCCACCTCGTTAGCCTTCCATGTTTTAATCGGCAGTTCTTTAAAAATGAGATCGATTTGTGGTCTGTTCGTACTGTCAGCTGGTATCCTAAAATGTATGTTCGGAACTTTTCACACGCGAACACTATGCTGAGGAATTCCTTCTACATGGTGTGGTAATTGCGTTCACACTTGTTGAGTGTCCTACTAGCGAAACTGATTACCAGATGGTTGCCTTCCTCATCTTCTTGGTACAATATGGATCCCAGGCTTACGTCACAATTCATATAGCAAGCTTTATTAAAGTTCGGGTGGTGTAACATTACTGTACTTAGGAATTTTTCTTTTATCATTTTGAAAGTTGTGTCCTGTTCGTGTCCCCATCTCCACTTATCTTTGGATGGCAGTTGTTGTGCAAATTTAGAGGTCAATTCAGAATAATTACTCTGAAATTTTCTGTAGTAGTTGCAAATGCCAAGAAACGATTGCAGTTGTTTCTTGTTTTTGGGTGTAGGAAAGCGCTGTATAGCTTCCATTTTTTCTTGGGATGGCGTTATGCCTGTTTCGGATAAATTAAAACCCAGAAATTGTACTTCGTCGGCTATGAGTTTGGATTTCTCTAATTTGAGTGTAATGTTGTTTTCATCCAACTTTTTCAACACTTGTGCTACCCTGTTGCAGTGTTCCTCCCAATTGTTGGAGGTAATGAGCAAATCATCAACATACACTGTAGTGAACTGAAGTGTATTTTGTCCTAAAATCTCATCCATACATTTGACAAATATGGCTACGGAATTTACTAGGCCGAAGGGTAGCCTCTTGAACTGATAGTTACGCCCTTCAAAAATAAAGGCCGTATACTTTCTGCTATTGGGGTGTAATTCCACCTGCCAATATCCACACACGGGTCCCATATACTGATATACCTTATACCATGAAATTATTTAAGTATTTCATCGATCTCTCCAGGCGATGTCCTGTCATTTATTATTATCTTGTTAATTTCCCTGGCATCTAGGCAGATTCTTACTGCACCATTCTTCTTAGGTACCACCACAATTGGATTTGTGTATGGGGAGTTACTTAATTCAATTATATCATTTTCAATTAGACGTATTTCCAGACAAACTGCTTCCTTTAACGAAAAAGCTATGGGATATGATTTCCTTTTAAATTCAGCTTGGTCCTTAAATTTTATTTCACATTGGAAATTCTTCACCTTCCCTGGTGTGTCTGAGAATACATGTCTATATTTATTGTAAATTTTTATTAATTTTGTTATTTGTTCATTCGTCAGGTTTCTGTCGACTCTGGCTGTTTGAAACCTCTTGATTTCGTTTAACTTTTCTATCCATAATGTGTCTCCTTTGGTTTGGCGAATCTCTTCATTGATTGGTATTTGTCCCCTCTGGTCATGATCTTCTCAGATGTAATATATTATATGATCAGGACGGGCTTTTCGGCTTTCAATTAATTCCACCGTCCATCTAATATCGCCCGAGTTCAGAGATACTTTGGCTCTGCTCATGTCAATTACGGCAGCATATCTTTTCAATATGTCGCAGCCAATCAATAAATTAAAGGGTAGCCCACTCGCTACTAAAAAGATCATGGGGATAGTTTCACCATTACTGGATATTTCTAGTTGGACTTGGTTCCGGATGGTCTTGTTTTGCCGACCCGTTGCTCCAATTAAGACTATGTTGTTGATTGGCAACGTCGGTATTATTGTTTTGTTTTCGGCCTGTATTCGATTTAACTCGACTTTGTCTATCAATGATACATTTGCTCCCGTATCAATCATTGCAGTCGCCTTTACTCCATTGACGTTTACTGTCACATAAGCGATTTCGCTGTTAACTGCGTCGTCGACGTTATTGTCCCTTTCTTCTAACAAATCTTTCCGAATGTTTTTCAAATAATTGTTCTGGGTAATGATAATTGATTCCTTGATGTTTTTCACTACGTTAGACCCAATAGATCGGTTCAGTGAGGGTGATCTTCCGGTTTTCACTGCCGTTGTCCATTTAAAGGCAGGTCACTATCGTCCGTGTGCCTGTCTGTGACGTTTGGTGCATTTTGTTCTCGTGGTTCTGGTCCATTTCCATTGTGATATTCATCTCCATGTCCTTGTCCCCGTCGAGTGTCTTCACTACTATGGCTTCGGTTGGTATTATACCCAGATTCAGGTCCCTCACCATCGCTGTTGCTTCGGCTGTTATGGTTGTGGTAGCTTCGACGACCTTGATAATATGGTCTACTGTTGCTGCTTTGACTGGCATTGGCGTAATGCACTCTTATGTAATTGTTACCGCTGTTGTTTCCGTTATTAGGTCGGTAATTGTTATTATTATTATTATACGGCCGGTAGTAATTATTGTTCGGTCGGTAATTGTTACTATTCCCGTTATAATTATTTGGCCTGGGATTATTATTATTTTCACGACCGTTGTTGTTGTTATTGTTTCCGTTGTTATTTGGCCGCGGATTCTGGTCATTACCAAATCGAGTCGGGTTATTGAAATTTCCCCTGTAGTTGGGCCTATCACAGCTAGTATTTGGATTATTATTACCAGGTCCACTCCGGTCATAATACGGTCCTGACCTCTGACGGTTTCTCTGGTAGTACCGTTCCTGTTCGTAGTTCTCCAGGAGTGCGGACATCCCTTGTATGGTCTTTATCTGGCCATTCAATCTCTCTTTTGATACCCCTTCACTGAAATGGTATGCCAGTTTGGTTACCAGACACTCTTCTGGTATCGCTGGCTCCAGGTTTCTTGCCAAGCATATTTTTCCCAAAAAGTATGCCATCATAGATTGTCCGGTATTGTGGTCATATTTGCCATTGCTTATGTTGTCTCGAACAATGTTTTGAGTAGATTCGGACCAGTACTTCATCTTGAATGCCGCCTTGAATGCTGCATAACTGTGCACTTCGTGCCTGGTCACCGTCCACCAGTTATCAAAAACATTTTTAAAATATTCATCAAGTATTCCCTTGATTATTGCCCATCGATTTTCCTTATTTCTGTTTAATATTTCATCGACTCTTTCCAGGAATTCGAGAGGATTCTTCTTGTAAGTCCTGAAATCGATGCTCTCTCGGCCGTCCAGGTGTGGTAATCCCGTCATCGTACTTGGGTAGTTTCTCATATGATTTATCTCATCCCTGAGATTGTCGAACTCCCGCTGTTGTCGTTCGGTCAGCCGTTCTTTGTCGCTGTTTACTTGTTCCTTCACTGCATTCATGGTCGTCTTTATTTCCTCACACTTTTCTCCCAGGGTGGTGTGTGCGAGTGCCATGTCTGCTTGCCTGAGTTCCACTGCTTCCATTTCTCTCATCCGGGCTTCCTCAATAATATCAATACGATTGTTGATATCTATCTTGGTCTGCGTAATCTCTTGTTTATTGAGTTCGCATTCTCAGTGCATGCCAGACATTTCTCTTCGGATTTCCGTCGCTATCACTTCCATCCTCTCCTCCGTTGCTTCCTGGTTTTCTTCTATTTTCTTGTTTATTGTTTCGATGGTTGTTCTTGCAATCTCTTCTGTTCTGTTGTTATTATCGGCCATCTGTTGCCATATTTTCTTGTTATCGCTCTGTATTGCTTCAATTTTCTTATCGATTTGTGCGTTTAGTTCGTCTATCTTCTTATTGGTTTCACCGATTTTGATTCCCAATTCTTCAGATAACTTTTCTTTGATCAACTCGATATTTTTCTCCAATAATTCTTCCGTCTTCTTCTGTCCGTCTTCCACCTTCTGGTTTATTGATTCTTCCGTCTTCTTATTGGTATCGTCTATTTTATCATTTAAATCCTTCTTCAAAGATTCCATGTTCTTCTGGCTGTCTTCCTTCAATGATTCTATGTTCTTGCTTAACTCTTCCTTCGTGGATAGGTTGCCTTCTTCCATCTTCTTCTGGCCTTCTTCTATTTTCTTCTGGCCATCTTCCATTTTCTTATTCAACGATCGGTTATCTTCCTTCAATGATTCTACAGTTTTATTTAAGGTTTCTTCCGTCATTGCCCTCATCATTTCCATGAATCCTGTGCCTCCGGGTTGCATTGGTTTTTCAGGTCGGCTCACTTCTGGTTGGGTTTCTGGTTGTTGTATTTCCTCCATCCGGTCGGCTGGTCTATCGTCCGCTGTGGTCAATATGTCTTCCACATCTTCGGCTGGCGTCGCTTCCTTCTCCTCCATCCTGGCTTCTTTTTCGGCTTCCGCCGCTCGTTTCTTGGATGTCGATCTTCTATACATCTCTGTATTCTTGTAATGCAATTGCCGTCGAATTAGGTTTAATAATTATGTATTATTTATTTATTTTGTCAGATATTGTCGGCCTAATTCGCTGCTCAGACGTTGGGCGCCACATTGTAATGTAATTTATTCAAGTTTGATAGTAGTACTTCTACTTGACTCTTGTTGTGTATGGATGTCCTAGACGAATAGTACCGCGATGGGCGCCACATAAAGTACGTAGTATAGTAAAGTGCGTTTGTCTCTAGAGTATGTCAAACACCACATTGGGTTTGTCACGTTGTAATATAAGTAAAATAATGTTCATGTACGTGTTGTTTAAGAGATTTCGAATTAGTTGTTTAAAAGGACCGTAAAAACTGTTCTCTTGATGCTTTCTGAAATGTTTACCTTCCCACTTACCATCGGTGAATGTCCTCACTCTTCTCACATAGGCTCTATATTACTGAAAAGTCATAACATAATTCACAAAATATTTCACTTTGACATTAGTATGCAGACAGTAAATAAAATGATACTTGTATTTTTATTGAATTAAAATTTAAATACTGGCCGCTCGATTACAATGCTGCCACCTTGGGAAACAATTGCTCCTTGAATGAACTTTCCTTGTGCCTACTTTAAGAAAAATAAATACGACTGATTCATAAGTAAGATAACTATTACTTTATTAACATCAAATTGATTTGAATTAAATTCCTTTTAAAACAATGAATAATTTTTTAAACAACAAAAAAGTTAATTATTTTATGAGAATCTTTCAGCTCAGGGCTGGTAACACTGATACGATATACAATATTATTGTGAACCTTGTTTGGTTAATTTTGGTTATTGTTACCAAAGTTCATGAGTTCTTTTAATTGTCATGATACAAGTTACAAAGATGTTAATACTGAACAATATTATTTTATATAGAATAATTAAAAATCAAAATATTTAACATCAAATACGATATCAAAACTATCGTATCATGGTACAACTGGTGTACAGTCGTCAGTTATATAGACAGGTGTAATACGCGTTCAAAAACTCTGCGTATTAAAATAATATTACTTGGTTAATTATTACCAATGAAAGGTATCTTATTGAATAGATAAATTCTTATTACTTGAGTCTCTTCAAAAGGATTATAAATTTACGATATGACTCTTTGTTGACACTGAACGTTCGTTCTTTATAGGTTAACTCTAACTGTAGTTCAGAATGAGTTATTAAAATAATTTAATTCATAGTATATAAATCTTAAAACTATTTTCACCACATATTTAGAATGATAGTATTGTTTATTAATGGCAATGATAGTTCTCGGAGGTTATTTTACAATTAACTTGGTTCAACGTTAGAGGTAGTCAAGTAAGCGTCTATATTTATTCTTATTATTCTTAATATTTGATATTATTTTGACTCCACGTATTATTTTCTTTAAAATATTAAAAATATTTTATTTAAACCACCAACATAATTAATCAAATCGAGAACTTTTACTCATGTGCCTGTCAATTTACAATCATTTACTAATTTAGCCATGTACAATGCGTACTTGACTAGAGTAGTTCGATATAATTTTTACCAATCGGTAATTATTATATTTCATTTTTGAAAGTATCGTTAATAAATAGTACTCCCTGTAATTAACACTTCTCATCGCCCTTATTATACACTAGCGATGTTAATTATTTCTCACAATCACTCGTCGCACTGTCACACGTAAAGGTTAGCTACTCTGTTGAGGTTAGTTTACTAAGATATACTGGGTAACGCGCACAAATTTGAAAATCTGGTTACTGACTGCCGCACGCTCCGCTCGCCTTGATGGTTACAATACAATTAATCCTTCTCGTCGAAATCGCCTCTGGCGTCTAGTAAAATCAGGTCATCTCATTGGTTGAAAAGTCTTTAATCTCAACCCCAAACGCCTTAGTAACATTAAAACTTTTAATTTTTGGCGTCCGTTTTTGGGTCGGAGATTATACTGTGACGCGTTCATTCCTTTTCGGAAATGATAGAAAATTTTATATTGTACATAACTTTCTTATGATTTGTCCGATTAATAAATGAGTGGTCTCATTGTTTTGCGGATACTTGGGTCTTTCTATTAAGTCCAAACAAGCTACAAATCCATTCATAAACAATTTAATTCACTTCACACAATTCACTCATAGTGGTTCTTAATAAAAAGTAAGTCTTTTCCACTATATTTCGGTGTAATCTTATTCTAATATTTATAATTAAGTGTTTAGAGTCCATATCTCTCACTAATTAATACGAAATATTAAGATATCTATGATTTTAGCAAAATGCATTCTTGGCGTGCAAGCCATATATGTCCTAGTATTTGTATTTGCTTATTTTAACATTATGTCTTATCCTAATATACCCTTCCGGTATTCAAATGGTACTTAACATCTTTTTACACCTTTGTGGATACTTTATTCCAGTAAATGGTGTCTCATTTAATCACATAGCATTGTTTAAATACACCATGCTATAATTTCGTTATTTTGACACTGTTATTTAGTCGTTGTTAGTATTAGTTACATGTATAATTATTTATTAAAATGTACCTAGACATTGTACATTGTCTGTCTAGTGTATTTACTAACTTCTTGTTGGTTTACTTATCTTTAAATTGCAGTAGGAAGGTTATTTGCATCTAGTCCTACTGGTCAAGTATATTGGTTTATCATTTAATTGTTATTAATTTACTCATCTAATGATTGTTAAGTATACCCATAGAGGAATTGAGTATTCTTCTTACTACTGGTAACCTATTTTCCTCTCTATTTACAAGTTTTATTAGTGTTTTTTGTGTAACTCTGTAGTCACTTGGTGTTTTGTCTGATTTGGCTATTGTTTGTATCAATAAATTGACTTATACAGTTATGTTCCTCAGCTTATACTGTATTCATTATCTTATACATTTGTCCTTATTTGGTTTCTGCTTTGAATAATTACTTTCAATTACTTTATCTAATTATTATGTGTGATTTTATGTTGTAGGTCCTGCTCAAATGAGGTTATGTGTTACTGATTTGACAACAATATGCATCCTATTTTGTTCAACTTTCTGCCTAAATATTGTGATCTTATTATAATATGTTATTACTATTGTCTATTACAATGTTTTACATATTTTGTACACATTTTATACTATCTGTTTATACAACAATACTTAACTTTTTACTTATTTATGTTACACATTTTAAGGGTTTGTATTTTGGTTTGTATACATGGTGTTGTTTCTTTATAACAAATTGTCTAGTTTACAATACATTAGTTATTATATTTATTTACATTTTGTCCTGTGTTACTCTGACATTCAGGCATATTTCATATCAAGGATTTTATATTTTGTTTCGTTGGTCTTTTGAGCAATTATTTCTCTTTTCAATTTCAATACATTGGTGGTCTTATTAAGTATGTCTTGTTACAATCTTGGATTACAATTCGTACACTGAATGTTTGTGTATTTTACTTGATAATCACTGATTCCATTTGTTAACACTTTTTATATCTCCCTTATTATAAACATTTCACTTATATTGTCTGTGGTGCTTATTTGGGGTAGTGTCATTATATTATGTATCATTGCACTCATATAAGGTATTCACTATTATTGTCTGTGACTATTTATTGAGTTTTCAACACTTGATTCTTATCATATTGTTTTCATTATATCCTTCCTTGTTGGATAATTTTACAATTATTAATCTGGTAGTCATTATACTTATCTTATCACTTTTTCTGGTTGTGGTGCCTTCCTTACTTTGGGAATGCTGGTGTCTTGTTCTTGTAACATATTCTTCATTTTTCATGATACACTTCTTCTTCTTCTTCATATTTCCTCTTCTAGTTATTCGGTTTCTTCTCCTTCATTTTTAATTTTTATCACTTACAGGGTATCTTTTGTTCCCTCATTATGTGTGATAACTCATACCATATTCATAACATAATTATTTACATCATATTCATAGTTATTTGTCACAATTCACATTTATTTTGTTTACATATTATGTTCACTCACTATAATGATAATTTATTTTCCTTAGTTGATATGTCCCATCACTTTTGTGATATGTCCCCTCACTATTATAATAGTTTTTAAATATATCCCTCACTATTATGATCTACTGGGCCTATGTTGCTAACGTATTGGCTTGATCCTTATCTTCTCTTTTCCTCCTCTCACTTTGATGATACTTTTATTATGGTTCTTCTTTCTTCTTCGTTGGCTTGCTTTGACATTATTCATATATAGATAGACATTTGGCTTTTATACTTCCGTTATTCCTTCTCATGTTTGATTAAATATTTTCGTGGTACACTCTTATTCGACGTAATATATTATTTATATGTAACTATTATTTTGTTACGTTGCATATGCCTTCCTATAAGAATTGATTAATTCTGAATCCGTATACTCATTTCATGAAGAATTTATCAATTGTTGTATATTTCCAGGTTGACTCTTATGTTCTTCTTATATCCTTCCATTCTCTTTTATGAATCATATTTGTATTTCTCTCCATGTAATTGTCTTCCCTTGTTTATTCAATTCCCTAATTCCCTAACATATTTTAGCTGGGGCAGTTCAGAGTGGCTCACTGTGGCATACATCTCTGCTGGCCATACTAAATCAAAAATTTCAGAGGTACATCATCTCTGTTAAAATATAAATGATTACTGGAATAATTCTTCAGTCAATTCATCTTACAAAATAAAGTAGTCATTCTTCCGACTATTAATAAATATCCTTGGGATTACTTCATGCATTTGCGGTTTATACATAATTATATTCTTCTCTTCTTGATTCATCTTAACTTAATCTTCATATTTTTCTGGCATAGTTCGTTTACAGTTCATCACTGGTATCTTCTCATGATTTCCTTCGTTAGTATATTATTTTCATTTTTCTTCGTCATCAATTAATTCTTCTTTTGATATTACATTTAACGTCACTTTTTAATCTTCTTCATCTCAGCTATCCACGTCTTTGTGTTACATTTTATATAGTATATGCTCTCCTTTGGTTTTGCCTCATGTCTTGGGTATCGTATATCCGTTTTATATTAATAATATTCGCTTGCTTCTGTCTTCCAACTTCTTATGTTGATTTCATTGTAGATCATCTCGTATATCTCTATTAGTAGTACGGGTAAGATGTTAGTTACAGTTGACTGGCTCTTGGAATTTATAGTTTATGCCGTAGATCTTATTTGTCCTTCTCATATATTTCTTCTCTTTTTAATATGGGTAAGATGTTAAATTACAGTATTCATCACATTTTACATTATTTCTTTGGGTTACATTGTTATATTATTATATTAGTAGCTCGTCAACATTCATTTTTATAATTTATAATGGTTATTTTCGCACTTAGTATCATCATTAAGCAATTTCCATTATAATATGCTGGCTTTTTACATTATTCAATTTTCAATATACCTCTTTATTGAGGTCTGATTATAATTACCCTTGATTCTCTTTGTTATAGGGTCCTGTATCTCATAAGTATTATTCATATTATTTTTGGTTACAGTATATGGGCCTGTGTAAAGCAGTAATAATTTCTTGGCAATTCCTTCAATAGCGCTTGGGAGTTCTCTGTTTTTTAATAGTACTTTATCTCCCACTTCGTATGTGATTATTTTAGGTTGTGATTTTTTGTATTTTATTCTGAGCTTTTCAGCTCGCTCCACTGCATTATTATAAAATTTTACTTTATTAAATTCATATTCGTTTCCTTGCGGAAAATTAATCATTTCTGTTATTTCTCGGAGTGGTCTTTTTTCGAACATAGCCGTATAGGGTGTTTCATTAGTTGATTGATGACATGCTAAATTTATGAAATCTTCTGCTGGGGATAAATACTCTTCCCATCTCCTTTGTTGTGTATAGCAGTATGTCCTCAATATTCTTCCCACCTCTCTTAGGACTCTTTCAGCCGGATTGCTGTTAGGATGGTATACAGAAGTTTTGTATGTCTTCACACCATGGTTAATTAACGTATCCTTCCATTTTCGGCCTCTGAATTGTGTTCCATGGTCCGTAATTATGGACTGAGGTTTTCCGATTTCTGGGATGTACTTTAGGGTTATAACTTCCAAGATTTTGTTTGTAGTGGCTCTATTTATGGCGTAGAGTTTGGTAAATTTGGTGTAGTGATCAAAAATTATTATTATGTATTTGTATTGGTGTCTTCCGCCACTACACGGGAATGGTCCACAAATATCCACAAATACCTTTTCTAGTTTCTCGGCAGAGGTAATTGGTATCATAACTCCCTCTTTCTTCTCATTATTACACTTCACTAGTTGGCATAGATGGCAGTGTTTTATATATTTCCTGACTCTACGATTCATATCTTTAAAGTACACGTGTTCTTCTAACGCCTTTACTACTTTTATGGCCCCCATATGTCCAAATCTTATATGGTAGTCTATTGCAATTTCTCTTTCTGTATTTTTCGGTATCAATATTTTCCACTGGTCATTTGACTGTTTTGTTTTTGTAAACAGTAAATCATTATGTATGCAATAATATGGAGTAACCTTTCATCTTGTTCTATCAGTCTCTGTAGTATACTTTTGATTTTGGGATCATTTTGTTGGTTGATTTTAAGGTTTGTTATTATGTGTGCCAATTCTGTTTTGTTTTTCAAAATGTGGTATACTTTGGCGATTGTCTCCTTCTCTCCTTCGAACGTTTGATCTTGTATGTTCACCCTGGATAACACATCTGCAGCAATATTGCTCTTCCCAGGAACGTATTCCCATTGTATATTGTATTCTTGAAGTGTTAGTGTCCACCTTGTTAGCCTTCCATGTTTTAATCGGCAGTTCTTTAAAAATGAGATCGATTTGTGGTCTGTTCGTACTGTCAGCTGGTATCCTAAAATGTATGTTCGGAACTTTTCACACGCGAACACTATGCTGAGGAATTCCTTCTACATGGTGTGGTAATTGCGTTCACACTTGTTGAGTGTCCTACTAGCGAAACTGATTACCAGATGGTTGCCTTCCTCATCTTCTTGGTACAATATGGATCCCAGGCTTACGTCACAATTCATATAGCAAGCTTTATTAAAGTTCGGGTGGTGTAACATTACTGTACTTAGGAATTTTTCTTTTATCATTTTGAAAGTTGTGTCCTGTTCGTGTCCCCATCTCCACTTATCTTTGGATGGCAGTTGTTGTGCAAATTTAGAGGTCAATTCAGAATAATTACTCTGAAATTTTCTGTAGTAGTTGCAAATGCCAAGAAACGATTGCAGTTGTTTCTTGTTTTTGGGTGTAGGAAAGCGCTGTATAGCTTCCATTTTTTCTTGGGATGGCGTTATGCCTGTTTCGGATAAATTAAAACCCAGAAATTGTACTTCGTCGGCTATGAGTTTGGATTTCTCTAATTTGAGTGTAATGTTGTTTTCATCCAACTTTTTCAACACTTGTGCTACCCTGTTGCAGTGTTCCTCCCAATTGTTGGAGGTAATGAGCAAATCATCAACATACACTATAGTGAACTGAAGTGTATTTTGTCCTAAAATCTCATCCATACATTTGACAAATACGGCTACGGAATTTACTAGGCCGAAGGGTAGCCTCTTGAACTGATAGTTACGCCCTTCAAAAATAAAGGCCGTATACTTTCTGCTATTGGGGTGTAATTCCACCTGCCAATATCCACACACGGGTCCCATATACTGATATACCTTATACCATGAAATTATTTAAGTATTTCATCAATCTCTCCAGGCGATGTCCTGTCATTTATTATTATCTTGTTAATTTCCCTGGCGTCTAGGCAGATTCTTACTGCACCATTCTTCTTAGGTACCGCCACAATTGGATTTGTGTATGGGGAGTTACTTAATTCAATTATATCATTTTCAATTAGACGTTGTATTTCCAGACAAACTGCTTCCTTTAACGAAAAAGCTATGGGATATGATTTCCTTTTAAATTCAGCTTGGTCCTTAAATTTTATTTCACATTGGAAATTCTTCACCTTCCCTGGTGTGTCTGAGAATACATGTCTGTATTTATTGTAAATTTTTATTAATTTTGTTATTTGTTCATTCGTCAGATTTCTGTCGACTCTGGCTGTTTGAAACCTCTTGATTTCGTTTAACTTTTCTATCCATAATGTGTCTCCTTTGGTTTGGCGAATCTCTTCATTGATTGGTATTTGTCCCCTCTGGTCATGATCTTCTCAGATGTAATATATTATATGATCAGGACGGGCTTTTCGGCTTTCAATTAATTCCACCGTCCATCTAATATCGCCCGAGTTCAGAGATACTTTGGCTCTGCTCATGTCAATTACGGCAGCATATCTTTTCAATATGTCGCAGCCAATCAATAAATTAAAGGGTAGCCCACTCGCTACTAAAAAGATCATGGGGATAGTTTCACCATTACTGGATATTTCTAGTTGGACTTGGTTCCGGATGGTCTTGTTTTGCCGACCCGTTGCTCCAATTAAGACTATGTTGTTGATTGGCAACGTCGGTATTATTGTTTTGTTTTCGGCCTGTATTCGATTTAACTCGACTTTGTCTATCAATGATACATTTGCTCCCGTATCAATCATTGCAGTCGCCTTTACTCCATTGATGTTTACTGTCACATAAGCGATTTCGCTGTTAACTGCGTCGTCGACGTTATTGTCCCTTTCTTCTAACAAATCTTTCCGAATGTTTTTCAAATAATTGTTCTGGATAATGATAATTGATTCCTTGATGTTTTTCACTACGTTAGACCCAATAGATCGGTTCAGTGAGGGTGATCTTCCGGTTTTCACTGCCGTTGTCCATTTAAAGGCAGGTCACTATCGTCCGTGTGCCTGTCTGTGACGTTTGGTGCATTTTGTTCTCGTGGTTCTGGTCCATTTCCAATGTGATATTCATCTCCATGTCCTTGTCCCCGTCGAGTGTCTTCACTACTATGGCTTCGGTTGGTATTATACCCAGATTCAGGTCCCTCACCATCGCTGTTGCTTCGGCTGTTATGGTTGTGGTAGCTTCGACGACCTTGATAATATGGTCTACTGTTGCTGCTTTGACTGGCATTGGCGTAATGCACTCTTATGTAATTGTTACCGCTGTTGTTTCCGTTATTAGGTCGGTAATTGTTATTATTATTATTATTATTATTATACGGCCGGTAGTAATTATTGTTCGGTCGGTAATTGTTACTATTCCCGTTATAATTATTTGGCCTGGGATTATTATTATTTTCACGACCGTTGTTGTTATTGTTTCCGTTGTTATTTGGCCGCGGATTCTGGTCATTACCAAATCGAGTCAGGTTATTGAAATTTCCCCTGTAGTTGGGCCTATCACAGCTATTATTTGGATTATTATTACCAGGTCCACTCCGGTCATAATACGGTCCTGACCTCTGACGGTTTCTCTGGTAGTACCGTTCCTGTTCGTGGTTCTCCAGGAGTGCGGACATCCCTTGTATGGTCTTTATCTGGCCATTCAATCTCTCTTGTGATACCCCTTCACTGAAATGGTATGCCAGTTTGGTTACCAGACACTCTTCTGGTATCGCTGGCTCCAGGTTTCTTGCCAAGCATATTTTTCCCAAAAAGTGTGCCGTCATAGATTGTCCGGTATTGTGGTCATATTTGCCATTGCTTATGTTGTCTCGAACAATGTTTTGAGTAGATTCGGACCAGTACTTCATCTTGAATGCCGCCTTGAATGCTGCATAACTGTGCACTTCGTGCCTGGTCACCGTCCACCAGTTATCAAAAACATTTTTAAAATATTCATCAAGTATTCCCTTGATTATTGCCCATCGATTTTCCTTATTTCTGTTTAATATTTCATCGACTCTTTCCAGGAATTCGAGAGGATTCTTCTTGTAAGTCCTGAAATCGATGCTCTCTCGGCCGTCCAGGTGTGGTAATCCCGTCATCATACTTGGGTAGTTTCTCATATGATTTATCTCATCCCTGAGATTGTCGAACTCCCGCTGTTGTCGTTCGGTCAGCCGTTCTTTGTCGCTGTTTACTTGTTCCTTCACTGCATTCATGGTCGTCTTTATTTCCTCACACTTTTCTCCCAGGGTGGTGTGTGCGAGTGCCATGTCTGCTTGCCTGAGTTCCACTGCTTCCATTTCTCTCATCCGGGCTTCCTCAATAATATCAATACGATTGTTGATATCTATCTTGGTCTGCGTAATCTCTTGTTTATTGAGTTCGCATTCTCAGTGCATGCCAGACATTTCTCTTCGGATTTCCGTCGCTATCACTTCCATCCTCTCCTCCGTTGCTTCCTGGTTTTCTTCTATTTTCTTGTTTATTGTTTCGATGGTTGTTCTTGCAATCTCTTCTGTTCTGTTGTTATTATCGGCCATCTGTTGCCATATTTTCTTGTTATCGCTCTGTATTGCTTCAATTTTCTTATCGATTTGTGCGTTTAGTTCGTCTATCTTCTTATTGGTTTCACCGATTTTGATTCCCAATTCTTCAGATAACTTTTCTTTGATCAACTCGATATTTTTCTCCAATAATTCTTCCGTCTTCTTCTGTCCGTCTTCCACCTTCTGGTTTATTGATTCTTCCGTCTTCTTATTGGTATCGTCTATTTTATCATTTAAATCCTTCTTCAAAGATTCCATGTTCTTCTGGCTGTCTTCCTTCAATGATTCTATGTTCTTGCTTAACTCTTCCTTCGTGGATAGGTTGCCTTCTTCCATCTTCTTCTGGCCTTCTTCTATTTTCTTCTGGCCATCTTCCATTTTCTTATTCAACGATCGGTTATCTTCCTTCAATGATTCTACAGTTTTATTTAAGGTTTCTTCCGTCATTGCCCTCATCATTTCCATGAATCCTGTGCCTCCGGGTTGCATTGGTTTTTCAGGTCGGCTCACTTCTGGTTGGGTTTCTGGTTGTTGTATTTCCTCCATCCGGTCGGCTGGTCTATCTTCCGCTGTGGTCAATATGTCTTCCACATCTTCGGCTGGCGTCGCTTCCTTCTCCTCCATCCTGGCTTCTTTTTCGGCTTCCGCCGCTCGTTTCTTGGATGTCGATCTTCTATACATCTCTGTATTCTTGTAATGCAATTGCCGTCGAATTAGGTTTAATAATTTATGTATTATTTATTTATTTTGTCAGATATTGTCGGCCTAATTCGCTGCTCAGACGTTGGGCGCCACATTGTAATGTAATTTATTCAAGTTTAATAGTAGTACTTCTACTTGACTCTTGTTGTGTATGGATGTCCTAGACGAATAGTACCGCGATGGGCGCCACATAAAGTACGTAGTATAGTAAAGTGCGTTTGTCTCTAGAGTATGTCAAACACCACATTGGGTTTGTCACGTTGTAATATAAGTAAAATAATGTTCATGTACGTGTTGTTTAAGAGATTTCGAATTAGTTGTTTAAAAGGACCGTAAAAACTGTTCTCTTGATGCTTTCTGAAATGTTTACCTTCCCACTTACCATCGGTGAATGTCCTCACTCTTCTCACATAGGCTCTATATTACTGAAAAGTCATAACATAATTCACAAAATATTTCACTTTGACATTAGTATGCAGACAGTAAATAAAATGATACTTGTATTTTTATTGAATTAAAATTTAAATACTGGCCGCTCGATTACAATGCTGCCACCTTGGGAAACAATTGCTCCTTGAATGAACTTTCCTTGTGCCTACTTTAAGAAAAATAAATACGACTGATTCATAAGTAAGATAACTATTACTTTATTAACATCAAATTGATTTGAATTAAATTCCTTTTAAAACAATGAATAATTTTTTAAACAACAAAAAAGTTAATTATTTTATGAGAATCTTTCAGCTCAGGGCTGGTAACACTGATACGATATACAATATTATTGTGAACCTTGTTTGGTTAATTTTGGTTATTATTACCAAAGTTCATGAGTTCTTTTAATTGTCATGATACAAGTTACAAAGATGTTAATACTGAACAATATTACTTTATATAGAATAATTAAAAATCAAAATATTTAACATCAAATACGATATCAAAACTATCGTATCATGGTACAACTGGTGTACAGTCGTCAGTTATATAGACAGGTGTAATACGCGTTCAAAAACTCTGCGTATTAAAATAATATTACTTAGTTAATTATTACCAATGAAAGGTATCTTATTGAATAGATAAATTCTTATTACTTGAGTCTCTTCAAAAGGATTATAAATTTACGATATGACTCTTTGTTGACACTGAACGTTCGTTCTTTATAGGTTAACTCTACCTGTAGTTCAGAATGAGTTATTAAAATAATTTAATTCATAGTATATAAATCTTAAAACTATTTTCAACACATATTTAGAATGATAGTATTGTTTATTAATGGGAATGATAGTTCTCGGAGGTTATTTTACAATTAACTTGGTTCAACGTTAGAGGTAGTCAAGTAAGCGTCTATATTTATTCTTATTATTCTTAATATTTGATATTATTTTGACTCCACGTATTATTTTCTTTAAAATATTAAAAATATTTTATTTAAACCACCAACATAATTAATCAAATCGAGAACTTTTACTCATGTGCCTGTCAATTTACAATCATTTACTAATTTAGCCATGTACAATGCGTACTTGACTAGAGTAGTTCGATATAATTTTTACCAATCGGTAATTATTGTATTTCATTTTTGAAAGTATCGTTAATAAATAGTACTCCCTGTAATTAACACTTCTCATCGCCCTTATTATACACTAGCGATGTTAATTATTTCTCACAATCACTCGTCGCACTGTCACACGTAAAGGTTAGCTACTCTGTTGAGGTTAGTTTACTAAGATATACTGGGTAACGCGCACAAATTTGAAAATCTGGTTACTGACTGCCGCACGCTCCGCTCGCCTTGATGGTTACAATACAATTAATCCTTCTCGTCGAAATCGCCTCTGGCGTCTAGTAAAATCAGGTCATCTCATTGGTTGAAAAGTCTTTAATCTCAACCCCAAACGCCTTAGTAACATTAAAACTTTTAATTTTTGGCGTCCGTTTTTGGGTCGGAGATTATACTGTGACGCGTTCATTCCTTTTCGGAAATGATAGAAAATTTTATATTGTACATAACTTTCTTATGATTTGTCTGATTAATAAATGAGTGGTCTCATTGTTTTGCGGATACTTGGGTCTTTCTATTAAGTCCAAACAAGCTACAAATCCATTCATAAACAATTTAATTCACTTCACACAATTCACTCATAGTGGTTCTTAATAAAAAGTAAGTCTTTTCCACTATATTTCGGTGTAATCTTATTCTAATATTTATAATTAAGTGTTTAGAGTCCATATCTCTCACTAATTAATACGAAATATTAAGATATCTATGATTTTAGCAAAATGCATTCTTGGCGTGCAAGCCATATATGTCCTAGTATTTGTATTTGCTTATTTTAACATTATGTCTTATCCTAATATACCCTTCCGGTATTCAAATGGTACTTAACATCTTTTTACACCTTTGTGGATACTTTATTCCAGTAAATGGTGTCTCATTTAATCACATAGCATTGTTTAAATACACCATGCTATAATTTCGTTATTTTGACACTGTTATTTAGTCGTTGTTAGTATTAGTTACATGTATAATTATTTATTAAAATGTACCTAGACATTGTACATTGTCTGTCTAGTGTATTTACTAACTTCTTGTTGGTTTACTTATCTTTAAATTGCAGTAGGAAGGTTATTTGCATCTAGTCCTACTGGTCAAGTATATTGGTTTATCATTTAATTGTTATTAATTTACTCATCTAATGATTGTTAAGTATACCCATAGAGGAATTGAGTATTCTTCTTACTACTGGTAACCTATTTTCCTCTCTATTTACAAGTTTTATTAGTGTTTTTTGTGTAACTCTGTAGTCACTTGGTGTTTTGTCTGATTTGGCTATTGTTTGTATCAATAATTTGACTTATACAGTTATGTTCCTCAGCTTATACTGTATTCATTATCTTATACATTTGTCCTTATTTGGTTTCTGCTTTGAATAATTACTTTCAATTACTTTATCTAATTATTATGTGTGATTTTATGTTGTAGGTCCTGCTCAAATGAGGTTATGTGTTACTGATTTGACAACAATATGCATCCTATTTTGTTCAACTTTCTGCCTAAATATTGTGATCTTATTATAATATGTTATTACTATTGTCTATTACAATGTTTTACATATTTTGTACACATTTTATACTATCTGTTTATACAATACTTAACTTTTTACTTATTTATGTTACACATTTTAAGGGTTTGTATTTTGGTTTGTATACATGGTGTTGTTTCTTTATAACAAATTGTCTAGTTTACAATACATTAGTTATTATATTTATTTACATTTTGTCCTGTGTTACTCTGACATTCAGGCATATTTCATATCAAGGATTTTATATTTTGTTTCGTTGGTCTTTTGAGCAATTATTTCTCTTTTCAATTTCAATACATTGGTGGTCTTATTAAGTATGTCTTGTTACAATCTTGGATTACAATTCGTACACTGAATGTTTGTGTATTTTACTTGATAATCACTGATTCCATTTGTTAACACTTTTTATATCTCCCTTATTATAAACATTTCACTTATATTGTCTGTGGTGCTTATTTGGGGTAGTGTCATTATATTATGTATCATTGCACTCATATAAGGTATTCACTATTATTGTCTGTGACTATTTATTGAGTTTTCAACACTTGATTCTTATCATATTGTTTTCATTATATCCTTCCTTGTTGGATAATTTTACAATTATTAATCTGGTAGTCATTATACTTATCTTATCACTTTTTCTGGTTGTGGTGCCTTCCTTACTTTGGGAATGCTGGTGTCTTGTTCTTGTTACATATTCTTCATTTTTCATGATACACTTCTTCTTCTTCTTCATATTTCCTCTTCTAGTTATTCGGTTTCTTCTCCTTCATTTTTAATTTTTATCACTTACAGGGTATCTTTTGTTCCCTCATTATGTGTGATAACTCATACCATATTCATAACATAATTATTTACATCATATTCATAGTTATTTGGCACAATTCACATTTATTTTGTTTACATATTATGTTCACTCACTATAGTGATAATTTATTTTCCTTAGTTGATATGTCCCATCACTTTTGTGATATGTCCCCTCACTATTATAATAGTTTTTAAATATATCCCTCACTATTATGATCTATTGGGCCTATGTTGCTAACGTATTGGCTTGATCCTTATCTTCTCTTTTCCTCCTCTCACTTTGATGATACTTTTATTATGGTTCTTCTTTCTTCTTCGTTGGCTTGCTTTGACATTATTCATATATAGATACACATTTGGCTTTTATACTTCCGTTATTCCTTCTCATGTTTGATTAAATATTTTCGTGGTACACTCTTATTCGGCGTAATATATTATTTATATGTAACTATTATTTTGTTACGTTACAATATATAAACTATTAGTATTCAGGAAAGTGTTATTTTTTAATTTCTAGGTTTCTGGTTATCCAGATCAATTCTAGCCCCAATCAATCTGGATAATCATAGTTTTATTGGACAATATATGCTCACCATACAGGAAACCTCCTGCACTATCAATAATTTTGTTTGGTTTTGTTAAATAAAGCCTCTGGAGCAGACTACTAAATTTCAGTGTGCCATCAATATTACTATACAGAAATTATTACCTGTAGACGTGTAAGTGGTCTCTTTGCCGTTGTACTTTCCTGAGGAAAGATTTGTTCTGCGGCCAGGTACAAATCTTTTCGGAACGTGAGTCCCAACACATCCAAATCTTCACGGCCATATCGAAACGCTGCCAAAACATGGCCGAATACTTTTCTCTCCTTTACATAGTCAGGATCGATTAAGACTACGCCATCTGTAAAAATGTACAACTTACTGTAGGATCCGAAATAAGTGCAACTGATTGTATGGAAAAAAGGTTGATCTGTGAAATTATAACAGTTTTTACACCTGCAAGTTGATGATGATGATCATCGTTATCATAATGTTGAACACAAAATGATGCTGCCACAAAATGTATTTTCATGTACAAAGAAATTGTACATAATTCCACTTATTTGCAATATGAAGGACACAATTTGAAGAGACTACACTGATATTCAGCAAACAAGTGTAGTAGAGCACCAGTTATCCACACTAATAAGGCAGGTCGTTTGTACATATACGGAAGTTTTCATATATGAATACACAAAAAATTTATATAGTATATGATGATGTGGTATAGGCTATGTACAGTGTTTAAAATTATTAAAATGGTATAAATATTATAGTTAAATTATTTAAAACACACAGTATAATAAAACACTCAGTTCAATAATGAAATATTTCTAGGCATTAATGTGCAGGCACAATAGGCCTGATGAGAAAAAAACTGATATTTGTCTCATGTCATGTCTCTTATTATTATTATAAATTCACATTTTACCATTTACTCATTTTATATCCACACTCCCACAAACAGTTGCTGTATTAAAAGAATCAATTTAATAGGCTACTCTGTTTTTCCTTTTGAGTATACAAAGTGATAGAACAATAAATAATTATTTATTGATTATTATAGATAACAATAAATATTGATTAGAATCAATATAAAATTGAACGGATTAATAGAAAAAGATATTAGACTGTGATACAACAGCCTGTGAAGCTACTTTCCTTTTTGTATCACATAAAATTAACTAACAAACATTGTATACTTCTCGGGCGCCATCTTACCAACTGTAAGAAAATAATTTACGTACTTACTGTGTTTTGGGTCCTCGGGTTCTTTTTCAGCGAACAGGAGATCAGAATGGTATATTTTGAAATGATTTACCCAACAGCTTATTTGTTGCTCATAAATTATTTATTCATTCTATAGCACGTTATTTCTTTCCATTTTACTTCATTATCGGTAGAACATGGTTGTTAGTCATATTTATAATTATTCAATACTATATTTTTCCCATATATATATCTAAGTTTAACATTTAAAAGAAGAAACAATTAAAACTAAACCATGGTATTTATTCAATTAATTTACTACCTTATTAAGCAAACCAGCGTTCTTTATTTAATACGTACTCTCATTCACTCTGTTTTACATTCCCCCATACCCATATGAGATCTCATTTGTTTAGTGCTTAAAATTTTGTTTCGTTATAAAATTTATATTGGACTTTGTTGATGTTAGACGAAAATTGAAAGTTACTTAACTGACATGTGAGTCCAGATGACATCGCCTTATACTACGCGCACTACATAGATCACTGAATTTACATGTTTTTTTAAAAAACCATTTAACTGTTAGTTCAATCTAATTAAGTTGACAGCTGCTATTTTACATTTAAGATCTGTATACGTGCAGGCGATAATTACGCACGGCCGGCGCAACACCAAAACTTCGCCGAAAAACCGGCGAACCGGCGACGCACAGTGGTTAGCGTCTGTATAACTCAGATGTTGTTTTGCGACTACTTTGTTCTGTTGTGTCACTATGTTGCTGGCGTGACACACCCAGCATTCCTGTTATGTAATGCGCTGACGTAACGTAACGCTCGCCTGATGTCTGGTTGTGTAACGTGTTTACAGATCTTGTTACATAACGTGTTTACGTTTTTCGTGTTCGTCATTGTCCTTGAACTGACTTTGGTACAGTTTGCCGGTTATTAAAACTGTTTATATGAATATTGTCTAATAACTTTGTTTTCAACGCCTCAAGCAGTGTTGCCGTTGTTGGGATCGCTTCCACATAACAAATTTACCTCTCGGTCATAACATTTTTCTATCACTCAACAAGTTAATTATTATTTATGAAAAAATACAAATTCTGTTATTACCCCAGGTATGCCCAAAAATGCCCCGCTACAAGCCAACACCAATACAGAGAGAATTTATGAATTTTTCTTTTGTGTCAAGTTCATGATATTTGAAATTCTTCATTAAAAGATAGCTGTAATGGATTGTGGCCATTAGAATCTAAATGACAGACTTTAGCCATTATAGAAAAAGTATAAGCAGGGAGGTTTCTGCTACCCAAACAATCGCTAGCACTCTTCACGGCAGCTACAAACAAGTACATAAAAATAATAAATAATACTCTACCAATGAGTAGTAGAGAATAAAAAAAAATCACATACGTATGACAAAAAGACTAAATAATACAAATAAATAATTAAAAATGACTTACTAGGGAAAAACACACAAAACAACACAAGACACAATGCAGACACTTGCGCACACTACCAAGGTAAAAAAAAAACTAATGAACTTCAATTACTTTTTTGACTTTCTATAACTCGTTGACAGAGAATTATTTACTACTTTTATGTAGTTCACCAACTGTTTGGCTGCCCAAAACTAATTGGTCCTTATAATTTTTCTGCGATGGCAAAAGTCGGTCATTTACACCCTAATCTGATGTTCTGATAATTGATGCTCCACTGTATATAGAAATATTTCACAATATGTTTATAAACTTAATTTTTTGACCCTTTTACATTTACAGATCAATATTTAGAGGAGTACAAGAAAATAGAATGTGGCGCAGGCGCTATACTTATGAAAGATACCATCTTTACAATGAGCTGGACATTGTCAGGACAATCAAAATATGCAGGCTAAGGTGGGTTGGACAGATAGAGAGAATGGAGACAGCCCACGAAACTTATCTTCTACCAGAAGCCAATGGGTAGTAGAGCAAGGGAAGACCCCGAAGTAGATTCAAAGATCAGGCAGAGGAGGACCTCAGAAAGCTGAACATAAGGAACTAGAAAGCCAGGGCACGCAATAGGGAAGAACGGAGCTGACTCTTGGAGCAGGCAAAGACCCAGCAAGTGTTGTAGAGTCACGGCTGATGATGATGTTTATAGTTCACAGTATTTAGTATTTTGTTTTTGTGACATAACACTAAAGTGATTGTATATAGAGTTACACTTAATTAACAAACCTTTAGCGTTATTTAGAAGTTTAGTGAAAAGTAGATGGAGAAAAGGGAGTAAACATTTTCATCTGAACAAAAAGCACACATGGTAAAACCCAATTATGGAACTGAGCTTGGCTAAAATACTATTTTGTGGAAGATAGGGCACACTGATGAGCATTACAAAGTGAAAGCTAATATCAACATTACTTATTATATGATTATTTACGACTTTGTGTAGTGACTATAAAAAGGACAAACAAAATTAAAACAAGCATAGGATTTTTTAAATAAACATTTTCCTTGTTTTATACGTTCACATGTTCACCGGTACAGTCATTTTTTTCTATTAGCATAGAGAAGGGAGGGAAAACATTAGGAGTTTTTAAAATAAAAAAAGAGTGTTGAGGAAAATGCTTTACAAACTACAATTTCATGTAAATTTATATGTTGCATAGGCAGGATAAAAATATCACAAGGTAAAGTCACTGACAAACCACAGGTTTTATTTAACAGAAGTCATTTTTTTATATTAATGTATTTTTTGAAGTTGATTAAACTAACATAAAAATGGCCCCGAAGTCATATAACTCTGTGATAAAGAATATAGAATTCATACACGTGGATTCCCTCGGTTGGATAAAACACTTTTCTCAGTTAATCTTTTTGTTAACTGGATTAATCGATCGAGGAAATACATTAGTTAATATTATAAGGATCAATAAAGTAAGAAATGTGAGAAAACAAAAACTCTGAACGGCTCCTACAGGAAAAGATATTAGGAAGACAACTAAAAAGGGAATATATAAATGAGTAATAGAAAGCATGACAATGTGTGGAGCTGAAGCATAGGGTGTAAGTAATATATATAAAAGAAAAATGGTACTGAAAGAGATGGATTTCCGGTGAGAAAAGATTTGTGTATTATAGCTTGAAAGGAATTAAATTTCATTATGATTAATAACACTACGAATGTTTTTCTTAAAAAATTCTTAATTCATTTCATTATACAAATTAATAAGACAATTAGCAATTATTATTCAACTCGATTTGCTTGTCCATCCGCACGTACGCGAACAAATAATACGTACCCCGGGCCAGATAAGTAACAAGGGCACACAATATATACTACACACATTAACAACACACTCCCCCCCCACACAGCTTGCCCCTGAGCGTGGGTTAAAAGTTGCCTAATATCTCTCTGGCTGGGGTGGGGCATGAGTCCTATAGCACCCTTCACGCCATGTATGACCTAATGCCTGAAGTGGAGAAGAAGAAGAAGCAATTATTATTCATTAAAATATACACAGGATCAAGTTAATTCACATCAAATCGAGTAATGGTCGTACACTAAACTGTAAGCAACTTTAACCAGACTAATAAAATTTACTTTTTGATACCTATTGATTTCAATGACAACTGCAGACTCACTGGATTTTACATAACCATCACCACCACCACCATCATCATCAAGGATTAACCCAATGATGGTTTGTTCTAGTCTCAAATAGGCAAAGATTAGAGCTGGTCACTCCAGCACTTCCTCGGACGTCCCACACCTCTCCGTCCCCTCAGCTTATAGTTCCATAGTTGTTTGGAGATGCGGCAGTCATCCATTCGGCAAAGATGGGTGATCCCACCAATTCAGCAGATACTAGGTGATCCTGTCAAGTATACACATAATATTCAGTTCCTGCCATATATCTGCGTTTCTTCTATGATCATGGAGAGTATACCCTGCTACATGCCTGATAAATCCCATTTCAGCCACTTGGAGGTGACTGGCCTGGCCTTTCGTTAGAGTCCAATTCTCAGACCCATAAAGAAGCGTGGGAAGAGCCATCACCTTGTAGAATTTTAGGCGTGTTCCTTTATTTGATGACTTAAGGGTTCGCCTAATGGTCCTGCACATAAGGTTGAACTTATGCAACTTCTTCACAAAGTTGTTGCTGGCATTATAAGACACACTGTAGCCCAGGTATTTAAAATTGCTATCTTGTTCTAGGACAGTACCATCTATAACAATTTTTGACCGTATGGGATCAGTTCCACGAAAAGCCATCACCTTGTTCTTAAGTGTGGATATTTGCAATCCAGAATCTTTGCAGATTCGATGTATACCTATCTGCAATCTGTTTTCAGAGTCTGACAGAATAGCCTGATTGTCCGCAAACAACCAATTGTAGGGTGATCAATCATAAAATGTTCTGGAAGTCACATATGCCAGTTTTGTGTGACATTGCCAATATATAAACTAAAAAGAGAAGGTGATAATGGACACCCTTGTCGTACTCCACAATTGATCAGGCCTTGTAATATTGTGATTACAGTTTTATATACCTTGTAAAATAATTATTTTATCCCCCCCCCACACACACATACCTAACTAAATATTCACGTACAGTATATTTATTCACAATCATTGTAAGCCCTTATGGCTTAGTAAAAAAAAAAAAAAAATTAATTCAAAAATGTTTGTGTGATTTAATAATCTCAAAGTGAACAAAAATACTGTAAATTTATTTGATTACCATTTCTTTATTATGTTCTCAATTTATTAATTTATAGTAATTAATGATGTTAAAGATTATTAATAAACCAAACTGAAAACCTTTTTTTATTAGTTTCTGGTAATAGAAGTTATTATTTTTGAATATGTGTAATGATAAAATTTAAAAGTTCCTACTACAAGGATTGTAATATTTTTTTTGGTATATATGTATATACACATGTATACATTTTTAATTGGTATTTATTAATATATTACTGATTTAACTGTGTGAGGTAAGAAAGATATACTCTCACTTACATGTACGACTGATTCAAATAATTTTTACACACATTTATGTCTGCTATCCATAACACACACACACACACACACACACACACACACACACACACACACACACACACACACACACACACACACACACATTTTGTATTGTTACATGTAGCTTTTATATCCTTACAGATTTATCCAAATATTTATAACAATAATTAGTTTCTATAGCAGATCTTATTTTATAAATGCCTGGATGTATATTTCACTGGAGTGTTTTATTATAATCAGAGAAATAAATATCTGATAAAAGAATCCCTTAATCCTCTGATCGTAGTAGGTGAGTTGCATTCAAATGTGTTGGAACCAAACAACAAGCACTGATTGTGCAGTTAAAGATTATTTTGTGTGCAGTTTCATAGACTCACCTATTGGATCAACATGAGTTATGTGGTCCACAAAGTCTCTCTTTCCCAGGTACACAGTTATCTGTAATTAAAAAAAAAAATACTAATTTACTTTCTTTGACAGATAAAAGAATAAATGATACAAATAAGGAAAAGGCAGACACAAATGTGACAAAGAAACATTAATAAACACGAAAATAAAACAGAAATTCAATCTACAAATAAAATACGGACCTACAATTTATTAAAAAAAACAATCAAGTCAGTAACAAAAACACACCTTTTATTTATTATCAAAATATATTACAAGCAAATATAACTGGTCTATTTAAAGACACAAAACTAAATATCTTATAAATTGGAAAAATATTTTTTCATACAATAAAATCTAAAATTACATTTGTTGTTTTCAATAAAAATAGAATAAGCAGAATGATCACTGTTGCACACCACTATATAAAAATTATCCCGATTAGCGCTTTCAAGCTTCACAGCTCATCATCAGATCGGAATCATCAGCTCATCAATTCCGGCCAGGAATTCCGATCTGATGATGAGCTGTGAAGCTTAAAAGCGCTAATCGGGATAATTTTTATATAGTGGTGTGCAACAGTGATCATTCTGCTTGTGATTTCAACCACTAACACAACTTTCTTCATTAAAAATAGAATAGGCTATTTAAAATTAAAAAAGAAATTAGTCAAGTTCAGTAAATTATATGTAGGACAGGCAAAGAAACATACGCTAATTTGAGAGCTCATATTTACAAATCTAATTAGCTACACACTTATTAAATAAAAAATATAAATTTTCAGCATGCAAAATGTGAAATTTATTTAAAATGTATGAGAAGTTCACAAAATTAATTCCTAGAAACATTTTTATGTATATAACAACAGACTAATTAAATAATAAATACAAGTCTAAATCGATCAAAATTTAGCTAACAACTGAAGATCTGTGGTCATGTAAAGTTTTATATAATTTTAATTTTATATAATTTTAAATACTCTTTTATTCTAATACAAAAAAAAATAAGTTTGTAATATAACTGTCAAAACAGCTGATTATACAACAAACAGTAAATAACAAAAGTATACTCAAACCTTGGTGACTTTAAGTTGATGGGAAATATTTTTCTTGAACACACACACACACACACACACACGCACGCACGCACGCACGCACACACACACACACACACACACACACACACACAGTGCTCACTCTGTTCAAACAGTACTGTCCTGTTATTGTAAAAAGTAGTTACTCTATAGTATATTTGGTGATATTGTAGTATTTAGTATTTCTGTGTTAAATAATTTAGTGATTAGCATTTATAAGTTTAGCGTTAAAATTTATAAACCACATCATACTCCATTGTTGTATGGTTGGCAGCATGTTACAAATGAAAGCTTCCACTCTAAGCACAATATAGGCACGTGTACAGTGGCGGCGATAAGGCCCCCGAAGACCCCGCGGCGGGGGGGGGCCCCGACCCTCATGGGGGGCCCCAGTTGGCCCAGTCATGGGACATAACTTGTAACATGAAAAATAAGCGTAAACGAGTCGTAAAACGCTTCTTTGTTGAATTATCAGTTGACCATAGAATTGACGACCCAGTGAAATCATTTGAAGTAAAAGTTTTCAATGCAACACTAGATATTGTAATAGCTCAGCTACAAATGAGATTCTAAGGATTGCGTTGCATTGATGATAGGTTTTCATTCCTGACGCCTCAGAATTTAGTAAACTTCTCATAAGAGACAATAGTGGAGAAAAGTAAGGCTCTGGTAAATGTGTATCCTGGTGACCTTTCCACATCACTGCCTGACCAAGTAATATCCTTCAAAGCTCTGATGGCCAAAGAAACTGTACACAAGAAAAGAATTCGAGAAATGATGAATTTACTGGTTGAAGAAAACAGCTGCCTTATGAGTTGCCTCCCAGACTTAACTACAGCTTTGCAGCTTTATTTAACCATACCTGTCACAACAGCTACAGCGGAAAGAAGCTTTTCAAAACTTAAATTAATTAAGTCATACTTAAGAAGTACCATGGCCCAAACTCGGTTGAGTGACTTGACACTGTTAAGCATTGAGCATGAAGAGACACAGAAAACTAATATCAACGAAGTGGTTGAAAAGTTCTTAGCTATTAAAAAAAGAAGACTAGGCTTAGGAAAACAGTGAACTTTGGTTGATCCTCATCTGTAAATATTCTACATTACTTGAGTTCGAGTGTTATTGAATTGGATTAGACTTAAGGAGAACGTGTATAGAGTATATTCAAGAATTTCACAAATTCAGCTACAAACTAATTTAAATGTTTGAAAAAAGCTAGAATGTTACTTTGATATTCGTTTTTAAATAATAAATTTTTAACACTCTGTGTGCGGTACTGTTTCATAGTCTGAATTTAGATCTTTGACGTAAAAATAAATCATTCTTTTTATTTTGTTTTTTTTTATAGTTTGTATAGAACTTTGTCTATTTAGTAACAATGAATTTTAAGAGTTTGCACACGTGTAAAACGTCCTTTGCAAATTGCAAACGCTTTGTGATAGACGAGAAAGTATTCACAAACCATTGTTGTGAAACACACGTAAATAGAAACTCATTTGAGTGGTTTCCCCTATTACGTATACAAAATTTAACCATTTTTATAGGGCCCCCTAATTAGTTTCGCGGGGGGCCCCCGTTTCGTTAGCGCCGCCACTGCATGTGTATATAAAATTCCAGTGCTAGAAAATCATTAAAAAATATTCAGGTATGCACTTGTTTCTGACACAGTGAGAAAAATATTCATCAAGTCTAATTAGTATGAGGATTAAAAAAGTTATGAAAAAACATTGGTAGCACTCCTGGCGGCTTAAAGCACTTCTATAGAGTGCTTGGTTTTTCACCTCTGAGTCAGGTGGTGTGCGGTTTAGCATTCGACATAGACAGAAGCAAATCGTAGTACTCGTAGGTTAGATTGTTGTAATAGTATTTCTAACTGTAGCTTAATGTAAAAAAGAAGGCTAGATAATGAAAGCGATGTTATAAAATCCTGAATAAATGTTGAGATTTCTGAAATTATGGCCAAGTCATAATTAGTGCACCAGATTTTTTTTTTTTTTTGAAGTGATTTCTTTGGGGCGGAGCAGTTAGTCAGCTGTTAAAACAGTGCTCAGAACTGGAAGGGAAGTGATATTAGTGACTTTGATCTAATCAAGTCATCAATATCGTAAATGCACCACCGATTTAGAAAAGAAGAGAGATAAGAAGACATGTGAAACAGTTTTTGGTAACAACAATAAAGTTGGTTATGTAATCCATTTATTTACTTTTGCCTGATTTTCTTTGGGCAACCACTGTTTGCGTTGCTTGCTCTGAGGATTTGCTTCTACTCTAACTCTATATTTTACTACGCTGCTTTAGGAACTGACTTTATTACTAAAAAAAAATATTACTGTATACTGCAGCAGTCGGCAACCCTGCACATCCGCGAACCAATCTGTAATGTTATCAGCGATCAATTTATAACCAAGAAATTAATCAGCGACATGGAGTGCCAAATCTCACATTAAATTGCACGTTTCAAATTTTACTATTTTCTAATGCAATAATTACTGTTAGTTTTTTCAAGAAAAGGAACTGAAACCTTTATTTATGTTATAAATGTGATTTTTCAAATTTTACATTTCTGTGCACTTTATGAAAATAAATAGTGTTATTGTGGTAAGTTCTTTAATTTATTTGTATTAAAATGTTTTTCCTGTTTAACCATTTATTTGTATAAAGTTTTGTCAGTTTGAACATGCATGTGCATAATAACCTACTCTTAATGTGTAAAGTTTTCACAAATTTATGTGAAAAACACTAAATACTGCACAACGTTTTTTGATTCGGTGTTCCACATGAAGCACAAGGGTACTATAAAGCGACAGTTAATGTTTGTAACGTCCTGCTATTGAACTCCACACCTTTCTATTTTCCACTGATGGGGTGGGGGAGAGGTGTGCCCATCCAACTGGCCCTCAGTTATATATGCGCCCCCCCTAAATTCAAAGGTTGGCTAGTATACTGTATACATTTGCAAACAAAGACGTTTTAAAAAAATATCTTCTTTTCCGTTCATATACTTTAATGTAATACCGGTACAGTTTTTAATTTTTAGTAAAAAATTAAATAACAATTAATTTGGGCTTTCATTCCATGTCTGCTGAGGAGATCGGATTTTTGACTTCCTACTGGACGTGATGGAATAGTTAACCTTTGCATTGTACACATTATACGTGCGGTGATCATATGGATACGGTCAGAGGTGTAGCTAGGGAGGGCCAAGGGGGCAGTTGCCCCGGGCGGTATAGCCAGGAGGGCGGCAAAGTAAGCATAGACTTGAAAAAATTGTTTTCAGTTTATAAAACTACAAACAACTTGTTTCTTTGATATGACTATTCCTTAAGAACTATAGGAATATAAGATTTTCTTAATGTAAAATTAAGAACTACAACAAGTTCCAAAGAGTTTATGAAGTCTTTTATTCATGGAAAATCGAACCCTGAGTGTCGAAATATTACAATTAACAAGGAATCAACTTGTGGTCATAAAATGGATGGTATTAGCGAGGAGACAGTTCATAAATACAGTAAAGTTAATGACACGAGTACTTGACTATGAGATTTGATGTTGTGGAGGCAAACAGATTCTAATGTTTAAGACTATCTAAGGTAAATTCTAAAAATTACGTACTTTTTACTTTTAAGTATTAGAAAAAAATCGGTATGGAGAACCATACATGACTTCCATGTTGTAAGATTTATGTTTAAAATAATTTACTTGAATTCGGTTCGGTAATTTCTAAAAAAATATCACCCATCCTCAAACTAATTTCACTATTTATAGATAATAATAATAATGGCTCTCATGTATACCACCGAAGTAGCTTACGAGTAGGCAGTAGGCAGGGTAGTCTGCCTAATGTGAGCTGTACGGCATACAAGGAAGGCAGTGTGGCCAGCACTACGCTTCAGCCGCCCATTATTATCCCCAGGATGTTATCCCATTTTCAACAGGCTGAGTCGACCTGGGGTTGAAAAACGCACCTTGATTTTTATGATGCGGGCCCGGGAATCGAACCCCGCACCTCTAGATTAGTAGCCATACCCACTGGTCTACTGAGCCGCCACTATTTATAGATATTTTTGTTATTATGGGGTAGTCGTTTAATATAATGTTATTTTCAGTCACTTTATCCATAAAAATTAGGTAGGCTTACTTTATTCTTATAAAGAAACCCAACTACGCAAATAATCATTCCTCCTCCGAAGCGCTCCGAAGTCACTCATGGACCCTGGGCATCTTGCAGAAGGTTCTTTCCCTAAAGACGAAAAGTCTGTCTATGAACTGTTCCTATATAAACACGTGCAGTTACACTGCCCAGCGATCCACAGGAAGCAAATCGCTATCCACGCTGGACACTTTTTCGGCTTGCATGCGTTGTATTGGTGTGGGTTTCGGCACTTTCCATTTAAAAAGTGTGCAAATGTAAGAAAATAAACACGAGTGAGGCCAGAAATAACGCGAATTGTGTGTGTGTGTGTCTTGCCTGCCTTTTTATTGCGGTAATCATAATAATAAAATGGAAAAGTAAACATTACATAATTGAGATATGCTTGCCTGCCATGAACGATATATTTTCACTCATACATGATTTACACTAAAATGAAAAATATAGAATTTTGTTAAAGTGAAATGAAATGTTTCCATAGAAACTACTTCTTTGTTGTCAATAATGTATTACACATATAAAACATATAAATTTACTTCCTCCATCATCCACTACCATTTTAATTTATAAAAAAATTACCCCCTCCCCATTCAACTACCCTTTTCATTTATAGATATTTCATCTACCTTTCTACAGTGGATTATTATGACCTTCTTTTCAGGATACTTTATTTATCAAAATTAAGAACTTTACTCTTGTTAATACGTAAGACGTTGCAGGTAAACTACCCCTTTCCCTTAACAGATCTTCACCAAAATCAATAGGCCTTGAGTCCTCTACAATTCAGGGCTGTGTGCAAAAACTTATTTGATTCTGTTTGAATTTGCGGCTGTTATCGTTTGCCATAGAAAAAATTCTACACACAGACACACACACACACTTTTCGAAAAATGACTTTTTTTCATGTTTTGATGTAGTACAATCAGAATCTTCCGTTATCTCGAACACGATTTTTGTCGCCATGACCATACTTCCATTTCCTTATGGAACATGGAAGTAAAAACACTATTAAAATTTTAATTGTGAAATGTTTAACACTAAATTGTCTCTTTCTAAGCAATTGATCAAAATTAATGATTTTATTTATTTTAATTCAGACTGTTAACGATTACAGACGTATTCTTTTGAAAAACATGTTTGAATTGGTATCCAAGTCACTTATTGACAAAATCTGTGTAATATTTACCATATTTTTCTGTCATATCATTTCGTGTTGCGTTCGATTGGTTTACGCGTTTCGAAACATATGTTCCGTTTTCAGAAATAAAAAAATCACTCAAAAGGAGGTCGTTAAATATTAAAATTGCAAATATTGAAAACAATTCTGCACATAACCGCGTTACATGAGTGCGCACTCGAGTCGGACCGATCGGACACTGTCTGTTAATAGTTAATATCAGGGTTGACCGAGCTTTGCTCGGTTTTCGCATTTATTTATAAACATACAGATTTAAAAAAAAAACATTATTTATTATTAATTATTTATTTATTTTTATTAATTATTTATTTTTTGATATTTATTTTCATATATAAACATATCGATACTACGCCGTTTGCGTTTATCGACGGTTTCTGTTATTGGAATCACAATTATTTAATACGTCTTTCCATACAACGATTCTTGTATGGCGAGGATTGTCTGGTGGTAAAAGAACTTTTAAGCCACTTCGCCTTTTGACTCTGGAAAATGCTACGTATATCATGCCGTGCATAAACACAGGAATTGATAAGTGAATTCCCACCACTTCAAATGTTTGACCTTAAGCCTTGTGAATAGTAATAGCAAAAGCTGCTCTGACGGGAAATTGATGCCTTTGCATAGTGCACCCAAGCTGACTTTTGCTGGAATCTATTGTAATCCTTGGAATATGAACTTCTCGGCCTGAATATTCACCCGTGATAATCTTGGCTTTAATAACGTTATTACATAATTCAGTCACGACCAATCTCGTTCCATTACACAGCCCTTCAGAGACGTCCAAGTTTCGTAAAAACATTATTTACAACAACGTATAGAGAACACTTAATAGTTTAGATTATGTATATACAGTGGCGGCGATAAGGCCCCCGCAGACCCCGCGGCGCGGGGGGGCCCCGACCCTCATGGGGGGCCCCAGTTGGCCCAGTCATGGGACATAACTTGTAACATGAAAAATAATCGTAAACGAGTCGTAAAACGCTTCTTTGTTGAATTATAAGTTGACCATAGAATTGACGACCCAGTGAAATCATTTGAAGTAAAAGTTTTCAATGCAACACTAGATATTGTAATAGCTCAGCTACAAATGAGATTCGAAGGATTGCGTTGCATTGATGATAGGTTTTCATTCCTGACGCCTCAGAATTTAGTAAACTTCTCACAAGGGACAATAGTGGAGAAAAGTAAGGCTCTGGTAAATGTGTATCCTTGACCTTTCCACATCACTGCCTGACCAAGTAATATCCTTCAAAGCTCTGATGGCCAAAGAAATTGTACACAAGAAAAGAATTCGAGAAATGATGAATTTACTGGTTGAAGAAAACAGCTGCCTTATGAGTTGCCTCCCAGACTTAACTACAGCTTTGCAGCTTTATTTAACATTACCTGTCACAACAGCTACAGCGGAAAGAAGCTTTTCAAAACTTAAATTAATTAAATTAAGTCATACTTAAGAAGTACCATGGCCCAAACTCGGTTGAGTGACTTGGCACTGTTAAGCATTGAGCATGAAGAGACACAGAAAACTAATATCAACGAAGTGGTTGAAAAGTTCTTAGCTATAAAAAAAGAAGACTAGGCTTAGGAAAACAGTGAACTTTGGTTGATCCTCATCTGTAAATATTGTACATTACTTGAGTTCGAGTGTTACTGAATTGGATTAGACTTAAGGAGAACTTGTATAGAGTATATTCAAGAATTTTACAAATTCAGTTACAAACTAATTTAAATGTTTGAAAAAAGCTAGAATGTTACTTTGATATTCGTTTTTAAATAATAAATTTTTAACACTCTGTGTGCGGTACTGTTTCATAGTCTGAATTTAAATCTTTGACGTAAAAATAAATCATTCTTTTTATTTTGGTTTTTTTATAGTTTGTATAGAACTTTGTCTATTTAGCAACAATGAATTTTAAGAGTTTGTACACGTGTAAAACATCCTTTGCAAATTGCAAACGCTTTGTGATAGACGAGAAAGTACTCACAAACCATTGTTGTGAAACACACGTAAATAGAAACTCATTTGAGTGTTTTCCCCTATTACGTATACAAAATTTAACCATTTTTATAGGGCCCCCTAATTTGTTTCGCGGGGGGGCCCCGTTTCGTTAGCGCCGCCACTGTGTATATACCTCAGAGAATGCAAAAAACACAACACCGTATAGAAACACTTAATAGTTTAGATTATGTACATCAGATAGATTGTACAAAATCGTTGCGCAGAAACCCACAATTGTATGTCTCAACTCTTAGTTTGTTTATTTACAGTCACAGCAACATCTGTTTATATTATTTATAAACATCGATACTGCGCCCTTTAGGCCGCAGGTTAAAGACCTATAAAGACCCTACGGTATCGTTAGAGCCATTTCCGAGAAAAAAAGGACATACATAGATTAGATTTTATTTTGTTTTTATATAGTATCCAAGTCACTTTTTCACAATAATTTAATTACCTTGTATCCGTCAACAAGGGTTTAAAATATAACATTCCACCCAACTTACGTAATAATAACCGCTTTATCAATGAGATTGCCAATATGGAAGCAGCCATTAAAACTGTATCCGACCATCAAATACAAAACGAATTACGTGCGTTAATGAATGTCGAACTAAATAAACGTATTAAGCTTAATAAAACACTGACAACATACCGTAAACATGCCACAGAAACCAAAATATTAGGACAAATTAAAGACAAACTTACTTCTAATAATGCCGTGATCACTAAAGCCGATAAGGGGAACACAATTGTCATATTAGATACACAGGTCTACAATAACAAAGTACTTGAATTTATAGATAACAATAACATTCGGACATTGAACAGTGACCCCACCAATGAATACGTCAAACAGCTAAATGGCATTATTAATCGTTGCGGTAGTTTGTTTGATGATAGTGTTCGCCGGTATATATAAAACCAATAAATGCACGCGCCCCGCAGCTCACGGGACTACCGAAGATGCATAAAGCAAATATTCCTGTCAGACCCCTCATAAATTACACATCTGCACCTGGCTATAAGACGGCAAAGAAATTATATCATATTATTAAAATATCGGTATGGAGAACCATACATGACTTCCATATTCTAAGATTTATATTTAAAATCATTTTCGAAATGAAATATTACCATAGAAACTACTTCTTTCTACTTACTGCTTCAGCCTTAACCACAGTACTGTGGTCACTAACGTATACCACCTCACGTTATCGCACTCGATTTTCACTGATGATGGAAGTCGATGGCATTGCCGAAATGTCTGGTTTTGTAGAAAACATTGGACTACGGTCAAATATCCCGGGAAGGAATTTTAACAAAAACTACTTCTTTGTTGCCTATAACGTTGTACACATATATATCAGTGGCAAAGTTACATGGAGGCAATTGAGGCAATGCCTACCCTAAAAAATTCTGTAGAATAAAAATTATAAATACGTATGAACTACATAACGTAAAGATTATACATTGTTACTGCGACTGTCAAATTTATTAAACCGAAACGTGCTTTATTGAGCGACCGCTAGATGGTGACAGGTGAGATTCGGCATAGTTCGTTTAAAGCGAATGAGGCAACCTGAACTTGCCTCAGCGTTTTTTGTATACATCGTATGTAAGCAATGTAGTGGTGTGATAGGGAAGTGTACGGAGGAGGGGATTGTCCCGCGCTGTACACATAGAGCGTTGAGGCATGCCTCACTTCTGTGGTCCAAACAGTTAAGTTAAAGCGCCTGTGTTGTTTCTAAGTGTTTATTTTATGCGGTTATTAAAAGTGTCACTGTTATTCCGCTGAACTAACAGATGATCAAGATTGTTATTTGAATTATTTGTAACATTAAACATATATATAGAAATTAATCAAGTTTAAAAATTTGAAGTTCAATCAGTTGTATTATTGTGTATGACTAATACAAGGATTGTTCAATAGAAACACGTATAGAGCTGTAAAGCATTTTTTATTCAACGATTTTAAAAGAAGTCTCCAATAACATTAAGACATGAGTTCCACTGTTGCGCTAACCTGTAGATTCCCTGCTAGTAAAATTCTTACGGCTGTTTGTGGAACCATTCGGTTACAGCAAACTCTACCTCAGCGTCCGATTTGAACCACCGTCCTTTTAGTGATTCCTTAAAAAAAATTTAAGATAAGATTTTTGCCTACCCATTCATTAACTACTAGCTTCACCAGTAAGCAAATTGATGTCCATTTTTTCGGCTTGTACGCGTTATGTTGGTATGGGTTTCGGCACTTTCCATTTAAAAAGCGTGTAAATGTAAGAAAATAAACATGAGTGAGGCCAGAAATAACGTGAATTGTGTGTGTGTGTGTGTGTGTGTGTGTGTGTGTGTGTGTGTGTGTGTGTGTGTGTGTGTGTGTGTGTGTGTCTTACCTGCCTTTTTATTGCTGTATTAAATGAAAAATATTATATTACATTAAAATGAAAAAATTATAATTTTATTGCCTGGCAACAAAATTATTTTATTTTTAACAATTACCATTGTTTCAAAAAGTTTAAATAAATTTTCAAGTACTTTACTCTTGTTAAAACGTAAAAGGTTGCAGGTAAACTACCCCTTCCCCTTAACCGATCTTCACCAAAATCGTAAGTCCTTGAGACCTCTACAATTCAGGGACGTATGCAAAAAATTATTTGATTCTGTTTGAATTTGCGGCTGTTATCGTTTGCCATAGAAAATACGCTTGACAAAAAAACGTTGCAGGTAAACTACCCCTTCCCCTTAACCGATCTTCACCAAAAACAATAGGTCTTGAGAAGTCTACAATTTAGGGCTGTATGCAAATAATCTTTTGATTCTGTTTGAATTTGCGGCTGTTATCGTTTGCCATAGGAAATACCCTTGTTAAAACATAAAACGTTACAGGTAAACTACCCCTTTCCCTTAACCGATCTTCACCAAAAACAATAGGTCTTGAGAACTCTACAATTCAGGGCTGTATACGAAACATTATTTAATTCTGTTTGAATTTGCGGCTGTTATCGTTTGCCAAAAAAAAAAAATTTCCCTTGATAAAAAAAAACCGTTGCAGGTAAACTACCCCTTTCCCTCAACCGATCTTCACCAAAAACAATAGGTCATGAGTACTCTACAAATCAGGGCTGTATGCAAAAAATTATTTGATTCTGTTTGAATTTGCGGCAGTTATCGTTTGCCATAGAAAAAAAATCTACACACAGACAGACACACAGACACTTTTCGGAAAACGACTTTTTTTCATGTTTTGAGTGTAGTACAATCAGAATCTGCAATAATCTCGAACACGATTTTTTTTGCCATCACCGTACTTAAGGAATATGGAAGTAAAATAGTATCGTTTTAAAAAATAATCACTGCATAAAAAATAATATTGACTTTATTACAAGGGTCCAGGATATCGAACTCTTACCTACGTACAAAATCGCTTCATTTGACATAGTTAATTTATACACAAACGTGCCGGTTCATGACACAATTTCAATTGTAAAAGATCTTCTCATTGAAGGTGAGAAGCTGAATCACAAACAAATAGATGAGTTAATTTTATTGTTGAATGTCCTGTTGAAGCAGAATTACTTCACTTTTAATAATAATTTTTACCTACAAGAGTTTGGTCTCGCAATGGGTTCGCCACTTTCAGGACTGCTGGCGGATTTATACTTGCATCATTTTGAAAATGCTTACATGTTCTCAGAGAATAACAAATTTTATAATAATATTAAATTCTATGCACGATATGTAGACGACACCTTTATAATTTTTAATAGCACGCTACGGCAGATAGAGAAATTGAAACATTATTTGAACAGCCTTAGCAAGAACATACAATTTACCCTCGAAACAGAGGTTGACAATAAACTCAATTTTTTGGACCTGACTGTTACAAAGTATCTTAATAAATTTCAATATAAAATATATAGGAAACCCACCACCACAGATATTACAATACACGCCGATTCTCATCACCCATATAGTCAGAAAATGGCGGCTTACAACAGTTTTGTTCATAGGTTGGTAACGATTCCACTTAACCAAACGGACTTTCAGGACGAATTGGATATAATAAGGCACATAGCAATAGCGAATTGGTACAAGAGTTAGATGATAGATAGACTTCTTAAGCGACACCTATATAAAACTAGATCCCACCATAATACCATCGATGATAATAAAGTTAACAATAATAAAAATAATAATAAAAAGTATATAACGACAGTGTACGGTAGCCTTTTACATAACATTATATCCAATGTGTTCTCTAAATTCAATATAAAAGTCGCGTTTAAAACAAATAACAATATTTCTAATTTGTTACGCATAAAACAACCATTCCCGTTAGAAGAGAAAACAGGTGTTTACAGGATGTCATGTGATGATTGTGATTGTTTCTATCTGGGTCAAACTGGCAGGTCTTTCTTGTAAAGATACAAAGAACATCTACCAAGGAATGATTTAGACAAGACCAAATCTAATTATGCGCGCCATCTAATGATGCATAACCATAATTACACAGATTTCAATACTAATTTCAAAGCAATCCATGTATGCGGTAAGGGTAGGTTAATGGACGCTCTCGAGGAGTTTGAGATTTATAAATCATTTAAAGACAAGAATATCAACAATAACAGTATACTAAACGAACAATTAAGGTTTCAATCTCACTCACTATATGATACAGCCCTAAATATAATCGCGCATGACGGTAATGACTGGTGATAAGGATTGACTTAGTTCAATTAGTGGCTCGGCAACTACACGCGCGGTCGGACCGGTCCAACGAAGCCGAAGTTACATCGTGTTATGTGTGTGTCGTTATTGTAATTTAGTAAATATGTGCAAATGTGTTTTTATGTGTTTTATGTGAATTTTAACATTTGACGAGGATTACTGATGATGTGACACATGTCACGAAACGCGTCTATATAAAAAACGCTAGAAAGAAGTCACTGACGGATACAAGGTAATTAAATTATAGATTAGATTGTATGTCTCAACTCTTAGTTTGTTTACATTCATAACAACAGCTATTTATATTTATTTATAAACATCGATACTGGGATTGTATGTCTCAACTCTTAGTTTGTTTATTTACATTAATTGCAACAGCTATTTTATATTATTTATAAACATCGATAAGATCTATTCTTTATGAACAGAATTAAAATTAACGTTTTAATTTCAAATAACAAATATTTTTTTTAAATATTTGTTCCTGGGTGACAGAGTTATAACAATAGCAATTGTTGTGTGAATATTTAAACCTACATGAATTAAAATGTATACTTAAAAGACCCTACGGTTTAGGCCTTAGGCGATTTTTGCGGAAAATGAGACCTAGCCCAATCGATTTTTAGTTTACAAATACGCTTAAGTACCAAATTTAGAGAAAATCGTTAGAGCCGTTTCAGAGAAAAAAAGGACATACATACAAAGATTGCTCGCTTAATAGTATAAGATTGTGTAAACAGGTTTATTGCGGTATCGTAGAGCGGGTTTGATTTGAAATTTAAATGATCGTTTAGCACGAAGTCACGACTGTGTACGTCATTGTACGCTCTATATTGCAACGATACAGCCATACGCTGTATTAGGCATTAATTTAAATAAATATAAATTTTGTAGAATTTGTATAAGTTACGGGTAAATGGACAGGTCTGAGATTGTAAAAATATTTCATTGTTAGATTAGGGGAGCAATTAACCTGTTCCGACACGCAGAGAACACCTGCTCAATTGTATGTGTGTTACACGTGTATCTTGTGTGTGTTAGTGATGCATGCAAAGACAGGAATCTCAGCAACCCGCCCCAAGTAATTAATAAAATAACTATTTTAATTCACTCTGCAAAAACTAATTAGTGTATGATCAAACAAAAAGCACCAAAGTGTGTGTAAAATTTATAGTTATCCCCAGTGAAAAGATGACGTTAATAGAACACGCTATGCGAAGACAGTGCAAAATAAACGTGCTAAAAAATACGCAAATTACCCTAAGACGCTCAAATTAATATAGTGAGTGCTTAATCGAATTAGCTATGATTTGTGCTATCTCGATTCCGTGCAAAACATTGCTATTTGCTAATAATTGCAAATAGATGAAAAGGTTCGGGAGTGGGGGCTGTCACGAGATATGCAGGTATCGACAGGACGATTTTGGAGCCAACTGGCGCGGAATCTCGAGAGGGTATAAATTAAGGGTTCGACAAAACCCTTCTCTTCATTGCAAGACACAGTTGCAGCCGGACATGCTGTCCGGCGGCAAAACAGTTTATTTTTAATTCTATTACAAGTCGCAGTAACGAAAGAAACAACGTTCGTTAAATTCACGACAATATTCCGGAAAAAGTAAATACTGAAATCATAACTCTACCAAGAGTATACACACTGCTGGAGAGCGACGCTGGACTCTAGACGTATCTAGGAACACACTGCTGGAGAGCGACGTTGGACTCTAGACGTATCCAGGAACACGCCAGGACAGGAGGAATGGAAAACTAACTCTGGACAACGCTGGACCCCGGACAACAAGTCGTAAGATCATCAGAACTCGAAGTGACATGCGTAATGCATTTTAAATGATTTTTAAAAAAGAAAAAGAGCTCATAAAGACTATATCAAAAGACAGTAAATTAAAATAAAGAAAAATTTATACTTAGTAATAATATTTTAAAATGTAGATAAATGTTTAGTCGTAAGAATGAGCGATCACATATAAAAAGAATTAATAAATGAAAGAGAAGTTAAAGTAGAGAGAGTAGAATTATTATCAGAATAAATAGTAAATTGATTTGATATTTGAATCATAGAAAAGATTAATTTAAAGTTGAATATTAAAACAAATGCCAGTCTACAAGCAATTAATATAATTTTAAATTGAATTTTAAACGTTGGTATAGACTGAGCGAGTAGAGGTCAGATCTGAGTTAAGAAAATTTATTTCAATAAAAAATATTTTTCATTTTTATACGTATTTAATTAATAAACCAATTTATAAACATGTCTAGATGAAAGATTATTAACATGTTTAGATATAAGAGATTTGTTTAAATACGTGTAATGTTGCATATCATAAGATATAAACATTTAATAATGAGCAATATCGTGACCGACAATTATTAATGATGTTTATGAATATTTATAATATTGAGTAAATAATAAATATGAGTTTTAAATACTGATAAATAAAAATACTCTTATTATAGTTACACCTGGTATCATTATACAACCTGCGTAAATTACAGTATATCGAATGTATATTAAATAACGTTGTATCGTTGTATAATTTTGGCGCTCCAAGATCGTGGGGCTCCACAAATTTAAATTATATTAAATTTGCAACTTGTTACGTTGTATAAATTTTGTCGCCCTTGACGTGGGGCACGACACGCCTACATTTATGTATATGGGAATGTTAATTATCGACCGTATTATTATACTGTTAATGATTTCGAGGTTCGGTCATTAATTATGAAAACTCAGTTTTGCGACGTTTCGAGATTTATTCTTCTCATAATCATGCCTACAACATTAAAATATAGTAAAATATAGTCTTACTACAATTATATTATTTGTAAGTGTGTATAGGTGTGTGTAAAGTCATACATTACTGTAACTATTTACTTACATTACTGTGAGATGAGCTACAGCAACCACATTACACTAAACACTTATCACTGTTCCATACTTATACACATATAACACATTACATTTGTATAGTGTTAGCGTTATGTAGTTATCTGACAGACTGCCAGCGATATAAAATTTTAGTAGTACCTAACTAGAAAGTTGTTCAGTATTCCTATACCTGTAAACTATTGTCTATTTTAAAAAGAGTGAATAAGATTAGAATAACACTTGCTAAGACTTTGTACGTCCGTTTTCTTGTTAACTGAAAGGTGTATATATATATATATATATATATATATATATATATATATGTATATGTATCGTTGTATATAGAATGTCGCCCTTGACGTGGGGCACGACACTCCTACATTTAATAATTAATGTGTGCTCTATAATTACCAATGTTGATGAGTTATATGATATAACTAATATTATATTTTAATTACTTTTGTATGTTAGTATTTTAAAATTGTTGTGTGTATTGTATTGTAATAACGCAACTGGCGCCCACCCAAAATAAACAGGTGTAATTGTAACAGGAGTAAATAAAAATAAATAAATAAAAGCTCGCATACGGTTCACCAATAATAATTTATAAATAAATATTTAAATACAAAATAAAATAATTCAACATGGCAATATCGGGAAGTTTAAGGATGGAAGAGGCACTTCAAGCTATGATGCAAGCCATATTTGGCGAAGTAGAGGACAAACAAACAGAAAAAGTAAAAGAAAATCATATTAGAACACCAATAGACGAGTTAACAGAATTTTTTAGAGAACAAACAGAAAAATTAAGAGAAGAAAGAAAAGCAAAAGTAGAACAAGATATCGTAATTAATACTGCGCACTTAGTACCTACGGATATCGACAATAATACGCGTATAAACACACGGAAAAGTAATGGTAAGATAGCACTTGATAAACAAGCTATCAAAAAAATACTTGATAAAATCAAAAAAGAACTTGAAGGAATGTTAATATGTAATAATTATAATTCTAGTGAAATACTTAACACTAGGGAAGAATATAACGTAGGATATCGACAGGCATACCTTATTGATAGAAATATCCAACTCGCTGTGCAAACTCACAGTAAAACAATACGTGTGAAACAATTAAGTTGCAATATTTACGACGAGAACACACACACTAAGTGTCACTGTAACTATAACTGTGGTAGGAAACTATCTATACGAAACACTATGCAAACTTGTGATAATTATAATATTAATTATAAAAACGGTAAATACCGAACGAGTGTTAATTATGATAATGATAAGCACAATAAATATAAAAACTATAAAGATTATCATAAACGACGCACAAAAGAATGTTTCACGGTATATGTAAAACGCAGACAAACTACTGAGGAATGCGTTCGACAAGAGGGGCGCAGCAGGGAGAATGAGAGAGAAGAAGGTAGAAAGAGAGAGAGAGGTTATTTGTGGCTGTCGACTAGAGAAAAATTCTCGCCCTATAGACAGGTAGGTCACGCGGCGAATATGCACAATAACAAGGAAGGAATACGAGACGGAAATAACTGTACATGTCGGCTAATATACGACAACGGCGACTACACGTCGAGGTACAATAGATTTCCTGTTGACACAATGCAATTGTTAACTTAAACTAGGGAGAGTGTAAACTGAATCACACTCAGCACCGAATGTGAACAAATAATTATTTTTAAAAGAAAAATGTTACTGTTAATTATTATTAATAAGAAAAGGAGTTAATTAATAAGAAATAATATGTGTAAAAAGATTAAAGAATGTCACGAAATAATATGTGTAAAAAAATATTTAAGGAAGTAATGGTAAAGGATGTTAGTGTAGTTATTAGTATAAAGAAAGGATTAGAATGAGCAATAAATGCTATATTGTCAGAATGGCTGATCAAGCGAAATCTTCATACCTTAATGGAAAGGCAAGGACACAGAAGATAGCGATAGTGAAAGTCAAGGACAGAGATTATTTAGAGCTCCAAATACTACGATTAAAACATCGAGTAGAGTTAAGCACATAAAGTCTGGATATTACAGGTGTTTCTAAGGTAATCATCTGTAGCCCATAAGGACTCACTACGAAGCTAACGGAAAAGGTGTATTTCAGGAAGTAATGGTAAGGATGAAGAAATTATTAGCGATCAGAAAGGTAATAGTAAAGAAATGTAATAATTGAAGGTAATGAAGGTTAATGTATTGGATAAGATTAATGTAATAAATGTTAATGTATTGTATAAGTAATATAAGAAAAGTTAAGAAAGATAAGTAATGTTCATGTTAAGAAAAGAGTTAAGAAGCGAAGGTAAGAATGTATGAGTAAGGAAATGTAAAAGTACAGAGCAAATCTACATACCTATGTGGAAATGCAGAGTATCCGAAAGGACCAAAAAGGAGAGCTATTTGCAGTGGATTTCCTTGGACCACGTCCGAAATCAAGTCGGGGTGTGAAACACATACTTGTTTGTATAGATGTATTTTCCAAAACCGTCCATCTGTATACAATTAGGCGACCCACAACTAAAGTTGTTTTGAAAATACTCTTGCAGAAATATAATCCTGCATATGGTAAAAGTTCAGATTGAAGAATGGCATAATATATTAAGATACACAATGTTTACCAGTGCAAGAATGCAAACTCGTGTAGGAAGTGCTACACGTAAAAAAAAAAATAAATAGGTCGATGGGACCAGATTAAAGGAGAAACATAAAAAAAAATTTTTTTTAGTTACGTATGAATAATGAGAGAAGAGAGTGAGAGGGGAACAATGCCACTGAATCAGTACAAGGTCAACGCACCGATCAGCTGTTATAATGGGGGGTGAATATTGCAAACCACCACGGCGAGTGTAAAACTGACTTACTCATTATTATGTGTTGTTTAACCGATGTAAACGTAAGTTAAGATAATATAACATGATTGTATTTGTCTAGAACAAATAGACACAAATTTAATAAATGAATATTTATTAAATTTCTTTTCTCAGGCAGAGGAATAATGCAACGATACGGCCATACGCTGTATTAGGCATTAATTTAAATAAATATAAATTTTGTAGAATTTGTATAAGTTACGGGTAAATGGACAGGTCTGAGATTGTAAAAATATTTCATTGTTAGATTAGGGGAGCAATTAACCTGTTCCGACACGCAGTGAACACCTGCTCAATTGTATGTGTGTTACACGTGTATCTTGTGTGTGTTAGTGATGCATGCAAAGACAGGAATCTCAGCAACCCGCCCCAAGTAATTAATAAAATAACTATTTTAATTCACTCTGCAAAAACTACTTAGTGTATGATCAAACAAAAAGCACCAAAGTGTGTGTAAAATTTATAGTTATCCCCAGTGAAAAGATGACGTTAATAGAACACGCTATGCGAAGACAGTGCAAAATAAACGTGCTAAAAAATACGCAAATTACCCTAAGACGCTCAAATTAATATAGTGAGTGCTTAATCGAATTAGCTATGATTTGTGCTATCTCGATTCCGTGCAAAACATTGCTATTTGCTAATAATTGCAAATAGATGAAAAGGTTCGGGAGTGGGGGCTGTCACGAGATATGCAGGTATCGACAGGACGATTTTGGAGCCAACTGGCGCGGAATCTCGAGAGGGTATAAATTAAGGGTTCGACAAAAACCCTTCTCTTCATTTCAAGACACAGTTGCAGCCGGACATGCTGTCCGTCGGCAAAACAGTTTATTTTTAATTCTATTACAAGTCGCAGTAACGAAAGAAACAACGTTCGTTAAATTCACGACAATATTCCGGAAAAAGTAAATACTGAAATCATAAGTCTACCAAGAGTATACACACTGCTGGAGAGCGACGCTGGACTCTAGACGTATCTAGGAACACACTGCTGGAAAGCGACGCTGGACTCTAGACGTATCCAGGAACACGCCAGGACAGGAGGAATGGAAAACTAACTCTGGACAACGCTGGACCCCGGACAACAAGTCGTAAGATCATCAGAACTCGAAGTGACATGCGTAATGCATTTTAAATGATTTTTAAAAAAGAAAAAGAGCTCATAAAGACTATATCAAAAGACAGTAAATTAAAATAAAGAAAAATTTATACTTAGTAATAATATTTTAAAATGTAGATAAATGTTTAGTCGTAAGAATGAGCGATCACATATAAAAAGAATTAATAAATGAAAGAGAAGTTAAAGTAGAGAGAGTAGAATTATTATCAGAATAAATAGTAAATTGATTTGATATTTGAATCATAGAAAAGATTAATTTAAAGTTGAATATTAAAACAAATGCCAGTCTACAAGCAATTGATATAATTTTAAATTGAATTTTAAACACTGGTATAGACTGAGCGAGTAGAGGTCAGATCTGAGTTAAGAAAATTTATTTCAATAAAAAATATTTTTCATCTTTATACGTATTTAATTAATAAACCAATTTATAAACATGTCTAGATGAAAGATTATTAACATGTTTAGATATAAGAGATTTGTTTAAATACGTGTAATGTTGCATATCATAAGATATAAACATTTAATAATGAGCAATATCGTGACCGACAATTATTAATGATGTTTATGAATATTTATAATATTGAGTAAATAATAAATATGAGTTTTAAATACTGTTAAATAAAAATACTCTTATTATAGTTACACCTGGTATCATTATACAACCTGCATAAATTACAGTATATCGAATGTATATTAAATAACGTTGTATCGTTGTAATATATCTCGAATTCTTCTAAGGCGTTCATGTAAGCGCCTTTATTACAAAAATATATGGGTTTCAAGTTGGAATAAAGGTCGTATATTTATGATCTTAACATAAAATCGAACTACGCACGTCACTTGATAAATGAAGATCATAAATATACGAGCTTTAATTCCAACTTGAAACAACCCATATATTTTTGTAATAAAGGCGCTTACATGAACGCCTTAGAAGAATTCGAGATACAGTAGAGTCTCGATTAACCGAGCTTAGATTAACCGAGGTTCCGTATTATCCGAGCCTAAACCAGAAAAAATTAAAACAGAAACAATTAAAATAAAGAATTTGCCGACCTACTTCATTTGGCACCTGACTGTACGCGAGTTCCTTGACCGCGTGAGTCACACCCCCTCCCTTCAGCTCCCAATTCTACCCGCTTTTATTTGATCCCTTTCAGTTGTCTGTCAAGTGTCAACCAGAGTGAGTGAAGGGTTCATCTGTCCAGTGATTGTTAAAAGTACAGTAATGAGTGCGAAAAGGAAACGCGTTGTTCTTTCTCTGGAAGATAAGCTTAATGCTATTAAATGTTTTGGATCGGGGTGAAACCTTAAAAAAAGTGGCAAGAGATTTGGGTGTTGGTGAAGTGACTGTAGGCGACTGGAGGAGGAAAAGGGCACAGATTGAAGAGTGGGTGACTCAGCGCGCTCAATCAACGGGAGATAAAAACGTCGTAAAAAATAGGAAAACAATGAAAAATAGTGATTATGAACAAACATCGGAGGCGTTGTTTTTATGGTTCCAGCAGGTGAGAGATAAGGGTAGTCCGTTATCTGGTCCGATGTTACAAGCCAAAGCCTTAGTTTTTTTTAAGCGTTTTCAAGATGGAGAAGAAGAATTTACTGCTAGCATAGGTTGGCTAGATCGCTGGAAGACGCGGTATGGCGTAAGGCAGTTAACAATTTCAGGCGAGATTTTGTCGGCCGATTCAAGTGCAGCTGATTCTTTCGTAAGTAAATTGGATGGAATAGTTAAGAAAACCATATTAAGACCGCAGCAAATTTACAATTGTGATGAAACGGGACTCAATTTCAAAATGTTACCGAGCAAGACTCTAGCAGCTAAGCAGGAACAATCAGCTCCTGGTTACAAAAGAAGCAAGGAGAGAGTTACAGTTCTAGTGTGTGCTAATCAGTGCGCCGACCATAAACTTAAACTTTTATTGATAGGCAAGGCCAAAAAACTCAGGGCTTTCAAAAATGTGAACATGGATAATCTTCCGGTAAAGTACACAAACCAAAAAATCGCTTGGATGGAAACTTCAATTTTTAAAACGTGGTTTTTTGAGCAGTTTGTGCCAAGTGTAAAAAAATTCTGTGATGAAAAAAATCGTCCACATAAAGCTCTTCTCCTTCTGGACAATGCGCCCACTCACCCAGATGAATGCGAATTGGTTAGTGGTGATATAAGAGCTCTTTTCTTGCCCCCTAACGTTACCTCTTTAATTCAACCCCTTGACCAAGGGGTCTTAGAAAATCTAAAGCGCCATTACCGGCAAAGATTGTTGAAACATTTGCTTGAGGACCTAGAAAATGATCTAACCGTTGTCGAAAGCCTAAAGAAAATTAACCTCAAAGATGTCATTTACTGGTTGGGCGAGTCATGGAGTGACGTGAAAGAATTTACACTGAAGAAAAGATGGAAAAACATCACCCCGAAAAAAGATACCACTGGGCCAACTGAAAACCAAGACGATTCAGATGACGAAGATGATTTGCCCCTAAGCCACCTTTTAAATATCCTTCCATTTACAGAAACAGTCACAGAGAAAGATGTAAACGATTGGATGAACGACGACGAGCAATGTGAATTTTCTGACGAGGCTGTTGCCAATGTAGTGTCACAAAATAAAAACAGTGACGACGAAGATGACGACACATCAACCAAGGGAGGCCTGGAAAGCAGAATCAGTCACACTGAGGGTTTGAGTGCTATCGAGAAGGGACTACTCTACATAGAACAACAAGATGACACGTCACCAGCTGACATCATTATGTTGCGGCGTCTGCGCAGTATGGCGTCCAAGAAGCGAGGCAGTGCAATGAAACAGAAGACTGTTAAAGACTTTTTTCAAAATGTGTAAATCAATGATTTTCAAGTTTGTTTAAGGTATGTACTATAATTTAAATAATATTTAGTATGTATTAGTCCTTTCATCGTACAGTACAGTAATACAACTGCTATTTTTGTAATTTGATCTTATTTTTCTTGTAAAATAAACTGGAGTAGGCCTACTCTGTCAAGAAATAACTGTTTGCAGTACTTTTTTAAACGTCCTGTTAGCCCTAACACGATTAAAACAACAAAGAGTTGTCTCCTTATTGCTACTAAAGTAATTATTTTATGTATCTCAAAGTAGACAACCTGTTTTCTTATTCTATCCGTGTTATCCGAGATTTTGCTTATCCGAGGTTGCCGCGGTCCACATTAACTCGGTTAATCGAAACTCTACTGTATATAGAGCGTACAATGACGTACACAGTCGTGACTTCGTGCTAAACGATCATTTAAATTTCAATTCAAACCCGCTCTACGATACCGCAATAAACCTGTTTACACAATAATTATTACCAGACAGTGTCCGATCGGACCGACTCGAGTGCGCACTCATGTAACGCGGTTATGTGCAGAATTGTTTTCAATATTTGCAATTTTAATATTTAACGACCTCACTTTGAGTGATTTTTTTTATTTCTGAAGACGGAACATATGTTTCGAAACGCGTAAACAATCGAACGCAACACGAAATCATATGACAGAAAAAATATGGTAAATATTATTACAGATTTTGTATTCTTTTGGTGTCCCTGCAAATAAATCCATCTCGTGTCTGTTTACTCACTGTGAAATACTCGAGGTAATGGGGTTATTTGCTGCTTTGATTGCTACTATCAAGGCACGGGCAGCACACTCGCACACACCCGTCTGGCGGACACATGCTGGGGTGCAGTTTACGTGTTGGGGTTAATTGAAATGCGCGCGGCTTGCATTGATTTCAGTATGCATTCGTGTGCGCACACGCATGTAACGCCCGCGCGTGCAGACTCACACCTTGCACCGCTTGAGCCGACACATGTCCCACGTGCAGTCTGCATGTTGGGGTCAGTGCAAGGCGCGCGCTTGGATTGGCTCTGGCACGCGCACACACGTAGCGCTCAGGGTGTAGACACATGCTTTGTCGTTTTGATCGTGGTACTCACAGTAGCAAAACTTTCTAACCTGGGTATTTTCACAATGGGCAAATACAACCAGGGTTGAATTTATTGCAGAGACACGGAACATCAAAACACATTATTATGTACACATCTTCGAACAAATGTACGAATGGTGTAGCATGACAGATAATCCACACAAATACATTACTCAATGATCATTAATAAAGCTCTAAGATATGGAATATCAAGATGAGAATTAATTAAAATGCACCATTTAATAATATATTCACAAGAAAGGTTAAATAAAGAAAAATTCTGCAAATAATATAATAATACAAATTTAAAAACCCAGAAGACTAAAAATAATAATAACAAAATTACCCAGGTAAGATAGAAGCAGGCAATTAATATACCCCGTCAAAGAAACCAGACCAGAAAAAACAAAGATACAGAAGACAGAAGAAGGAAGAATAATTAAAACTACTACTACTGAAGAAGAAAGAAGGAAGAAGAATAATCAAAGCTACTGAAGACAGAAGAAACAAAACTAATTAAAACTCAAAGAAGAAAGAAGAACAAACTAAATCTACTGAAGAAAGAAGAAGGAAGAACAATCAAAGCTACTGAAGACAGAAGAACAAGACTAATTAAAACTCAAAGAAGAAAGAAGAACAAACTAAATCTACTGAAGAAAGAAGAAGGAAGAATAATTAAAACTAGAGAAGAAAGAAGAATAATCATAAATACAGAAGAAAGAAGAAAGAAGAACTAATTAAAACTACTACTACTGAAGAGAGAAGAAAGAAGAATAATTAAAATCAAGGAAGAAAGAAGACTAATTAAAACTAAAGAAGAGAGAAGACTAACTAAATCTACTGAAGAAAGAAGAAGGAAGACTAATTAAAACTATTACTACAGAAGAAAGAAGAAAGAAGACTAATTAAGACTACCAATACTGAAGAATGAAGAAAGAAGAACAATCAAAGCTACTGAAGACAGAAGAAAGAAGAACAATCAAAGCTACTGAAGAAAGAAGAAAGAAGAACAATCAAAGATACAGAAGACAGAAGAAGGAAGAATAATTAAAATTAGAGAAGAAAGAAGAATAACCAAAACTACCACTACTGAAGAGAGAAGAAAGAAGAATAATTAAGATCAAGGAAGAAAGAAGACTAATTAAAACTAGAGAAGAAGGAAGAAAGAAGAACAATCAAAACTCAAAGAAGAAAGAAGAATAATCCCAAACTAAATCTACTGAAGAAAGAAGAAGGAAGACTAATTAAAACTACTACTACTGAAGAAGGAAGAAGGAAGAATAAAGAAGAACAAAACTCAAAGAAGAAAGAAGAATAATAAAAATAAGAACTACAGAAGAAAGAAGAAGGAAGGATAATCCAAAACTACAGAAGAAGGAAGAATAACCAAACTCAAAGAAGAAAGAAGAATAATTAAGACGACCCATATAAAACAAAAACCCCATAGGGAAAGAACCCCCCAAAAAACCCCAAAATCAATGAATGCCCAAAGAGAAAGTATAACACATTAAAAAACCATATCACTGTAAAACTGACAAAAAACTAAAAGTGTTAGCTGTAGTAAATATTAGTGCATTCAAAAAGTTATTGTGTAATGTGTATAAACAAATCTTCACAGTTCCCCCATGGTTGAATATTTCATATTAAAAACTAGAAAAAGACTAGTAAATATAGTAATAATTCACCATGGAAAAGTGTAAGTGATCAAATTATAACTAATAAACTTTAAGAAAGGTGCATGAGTAGCAGTACAAAGTAACAAACTTTAAGTTTTGTGAACAGTGCCTACTTTGATAATGAAGTAGTAATATTACTAAATAAAAGCTACTAAAGCGATATGAACATTCCATAGAATGGAATATAACTTAGATAGCCAGGGTTATACTTTAAGAGGGGGCATAAATCTTATAAAATGGGGAATTACAGAACTAACTGTTTATGATGAAGTTGTAGAAGGTATTAACAATTATATATGGATCCAAATGTTGGGTTCCAATTAAATATAGCATTTAGATAAGTAAGGGTTAGTCATAAGAAATATTAGTATTATAATTGTTATTTTATTGTTCATGTTAATTTAGGAATGCATTATCTAAAATTAGATATCATTCCAATGTTGTAGAAATACTTTTTATTATGTTATTAGGTGATATACCAAAACAATGTTATTAAGAACACCAGTTTTATATATCTGGGTGTTATATTTTAATTGTATAATCTATAATTACTGTTATGCCAGAGCAGAGAACTAATTTTTAATCAAATATATCAGAGTCAGAAGTCAGAGAAGGAAATAAAATAATTACATTAGTAAAACATCCTGCAAATAGCCACAATTCAAATCTAGGCAATATAATAAAGTTAAAATGCAGAATAATTAATAAACCTAATCTTATAAACCAGTCAAACTGACAATATTTAGGCAAGATACACCCAACATATTAAATACTATGTAAATAAGGCTTTCTAAAGATATGGTCATTATATGAGTAAAATTATTTAATTGTCTAATAAAATACCATTAAAACTGAAATAGATTAACTGACTCTATCCTAGGGGAAGTCATATACAATTGAATTATATTAAAAAACCATCATTAGTATACTAAATTGCAATAAAATAAGTGAGAATTGATAATTATACAAATTTCAGATTTCATAGAATAATAATTATATTAGTTAAAATGGCTATTATTTACATAGAAGACAGGGAAGTATAATTTTAGGCCTACCTCCCAAAAAATTATAAGAAATATAATTTTCAGATAAAACTTTGTAATACTAACTTAATTACTATCAAAATAAGTAGAATAGAATAGTGAAAACGAATATGTATTTTATATTTCAAACAGTTAACGAATAACGAATTTATTTTTTGAACATAAAGTATATTTTTAAAGTGTATCGGAAGTTATGGCAATTTTAAACAATGTCTTTTTAATATTAAATTGGCTAAGACGTTTCGGATGAAGAAGAAAATACAGACAGTTCATTATTATACCTCGAAGAGAGCACTTCTTGTGAATATTTGATTGAACCAACCTTTAATGGACGTTATGCTACAACGGAGTTCTGAATCATTTTATGTAAACTAAATTTTTAACTATTTTAATGAAAGTGAAGTGGTGAAGTTGACCCACGAACTACATAACACCTATAAACGAAATCACATATAACCAATTACATGAAATAACACTGAAATCGCATCAAACACCAAGTGAAAATTCGAGGTTAACTGACACACATAAACACCAGTTGATATACCTATTTAACAACATTTTTACACCAAGTGAACGTTTCCATCTAACACCAGTGACAATAAACTATACCCCAGAAGATCATATACCGTAGCGAAGAACATTTAACCGAAGAAGGGACATATTATCTCAACAAGTACGTTGTTTACATTAGAAGCTTTCAACGCGCATGCGTCAGGCGGCCATTCTGATCCAGTTCCGTCACCTCAATTAGAGACGACTAACTGCTTTCTGGTTTGAACAAAATTATATATAAACTTTTATTATTAATAATTACCAGTATATTGTTTAAATTTAAGACCTTTTTAGAATTGTAAGTGTTATACTTTCTGACCCTGACCTTCTCTGGCTTTTTATATAATTAACCGTTCAAAGAACCTATTTTTGTAATACCAATATAAAATTCATAGATCGACCGGCCCTGAGCGTGTCGATACGGCATTATAACATTGTTTTCAATTGAGCAAATTCCTTATTTTGTTGAATAAACGTTTGTTATCTAGTAAATTGAATTTGATTTCTCTAATAAAAGGACATAACCATTAATTAATAAAGAAAACTCGACAACCTTTAAAGGCAGTATATGCGAAATACTACATTTCAAGAGTAAGAAGAAGAGAGCCGTTCGCGCCTAATTTGAAGTTAACTGGATTGTCTTTTTAATAAATTTACAGAAGGGAAGATTATTACTAGAATACACACCATACCATCCTATTTATAATTACAATCAACAATCTCAATTTATTTCTAAATTTTAAGAATATAAACACATCGAAAACAATTTTTTCAGAATTTATTTTTTTTGTATAAATATAAATTTTAAATTTATATCACCTTTCAAATTGCTGCAACAGCAACATACACCTAGAATATTTGATAACAACATTATCCAGGAACATTACCAAATCGACGTCTCCCAGAGCGGAACGTCACTACTACACATACGCACCATAAAAATTATTCTGGGTAATATTATGCCAGAACACCATTACAATTACCATTATATATTACAAAATTGAAGACCAGTAGTGAGAGCCGAACGAAGATTAGAAGACATTAGCTACATTACTACATACAATAGTGAGAGTACAATTCTCATACATCAACTATTTATTTATTTTTATATTTAATATTTATCGTATTATTACAAAATTGGCGAGTCCAACTGGTGGGGCTCGATTACCGCAGAATACCAGAACAAGTAACACTTTATAAATTTAATTATAATTTGTAATAAATAAGTAATAAATAAGTAAGATATTACAAATTTGACGTATCCAACGCGGGACAGAATAACACGACAGAAATATTATTTATCATTTTATTATTATTACTAGCACCACTAATTGATATATTACAATGGGTATATTTAATTGTAAAGTACAGAATGAATGCCTGAGTTGCAATAATGTAAAAATCATTGTAGACATAAAAAGTATAATAGTTTGTGTATAAACCTTTTGGGTCTTTTTACACTTAATCCACGCATTTTGTTCATCATTCATTAGACTGTGTTACAATAAGTACACTCATTATTTTCAAATAGCTTTCAGTAGCTCGCAGTAAACTTCCTGTGCTTTTTACTACTTAGCTTTAAACGTCTACCTTTCCCCCTCCACATCATCTATATATCCTACGCTTGAGTGAAAGAATATACAACCACAAAGTTTTTCCGCTGACAAGTTCGATATGTCTTCCTGTACTATCACAGATTGGAGAAGTTATACGTATGCGCGAAGTTACCGCTAGCTCCGTGCTCCGTAATCTTATAGAAATAGGGGACCGTGGAAAACTAACGAATTCTTGGATTTTGTTGTCCATGACGTGTCCGTTGATTAACTAATTATAAGTATAACACTACTAACTCGGAACACTAAGTTTTTTATTGGTAAAAATTTTACATTTTGTAGCCTGAACCAGTTTCGCTTATTATAAGCTTCGTCACAGGCTGCCACTAGGAGCGCTGTCCGTCTTGTTCTTGGTGAAGGCGCCGTCGTTCGAAAGATCGATGTTGTGTGTGCTTATACGCTTATACGGTGATTCAAGACCGACTACAATATCTCAGACCTTAATGCTTGTATCGATAGTTGACAACATGGCGGCAATCGTTGGGGAAACAAACCGGCGTGAGTTTGTTGTTCTGTGCCGGCGTGTTCCGTAGTGTTGTTTGGTTATGTTGAGGTTATTTTGCGGAAGAGTTTGTTAGTGTTGTGATACATAGTGTAAAAAGTATACCAAATCAGTCCGTAGTGCTTCGTTAATATATTTTATACCATTTCTCCAATACTAATTATTTTAAGTGAATTATAGGGTTATGTAAACTATTTGTACAATGGGTCGCAGCTGGTGTGTACCCGGTTGCAAATCCAATTATGGTAAAATATACGATACATCAACATTTAAGTTTCCAAAAGAAAGGGCATTAAAGGAAAAATGGGTGAAGCTGATTCACAGAGATAATTTTGAAGCGAATGACAAAGCTGTGGTGTGCATTAAACATTTTGAACCAAAGTTTTTAACGTTTTTCCTGTTGAAAATGGTGATCCTATACGTGTGCCACGAAAAATTCCAAAGCTAACGAACGTTGCATATCCAACTATCTTTCCTAATCAGCCTTCCTATCACACGTTAGCTATTCCTAAAGAAAGAAAGAAAGAATCCTCAAGAACGTGTTCAGAAGCTCTTGCAAAGAGATGAAGGTAGTTTTAGTGATTGGTGTGAACATGACATTATACCTGACTTTCAGTATTTTAAAAGTGAAGTGCAGAAAAGGAATGTACACCCATTTACAATCTCAGTAAAGGATGATTATGTTGCCTTTATTAAATTAAAGGATGATTCCTTAGTGATGTGCCATTAGTTTCAGTGTGCTTCAAAATATCAAATTCATTAGAAGTACAAGTGTTTCATAAAAATGTGTGTTTGCCTTCAGAAACATTTAAATGGATATTACAGTCTGAAGAACAAGAGGATTTGAATTGTGACAAGTGGACCAAATGTGACAATCTGGTGAGTCATCTAAATGGTTTTACATATAACTCTATTGGTACCATTGACACAGTACTAATTTTAGTGAATTTTCTGAAACAAGCACTTACTACTGAGAGTGATCTTGATGATAATGTAGCCCCTAAAATACAGTTTGCTTTGGAGCAATTAGACTACAGCTTGAACTAACAAAGAACGTGAGATATTCTTCTGAGCTCTTAATATGGGCAGCAACCATTTGTTTTTCATTTCCTGCTGCATATCATTACTTGAGGAAAACAAATGTATTAACATTACCTCATCCTGTCTATTTAAGATAGTTTTTATGTAAAATGGGTCCAAATAGCTCTTGTATCGGCCCATCACATATAGCTTTTTTGAAAGAGAAAAGTAAATTACTTGAGGAAAACGACAAAGTGGCTTCATTGATGCTGGATGAAGTGTATGTAAATTCAAAATTCTCGTATAAGGCAGGAAAGATACTAGGTGTAGCTGAGAATAAGTCAGAAACTGATAGAGCAGGCACAATGCAAGTTTTCATGGCATCATCTCTGCATTCAGACTACAAAGAAGTAATAGCTCTCTTCCTGTACAAAATGTGCATTCTGATATGCTAATGAAACTAACAATGGATATACTAAAGGTAATGAACGATATTGGATTTGATGTAGTCTGTTTGGTAGCAGATAACCATAGTACAAACAGGAAAATGTACGAGCTTATGTGTGGTGGCAATTTACAGCCATGTATTGCATATCCAGCTGCTCCATCCAAATCTCTCTTTCTTTTGTTTGACAGTGTGCACTTACTTAAATGTATACGAAATAATTGGTTAAATGGAAAAAATGTAATGTTCATAATCCCAAATATTGAGGAAACATTTAGTTTCATTAATGACCTAATACATTCTGATGAAGGGAGTGTTGTGTGTGAATATACAGTTAGTGAAGCAAGATTTTCAGATTTGAGGAACCTGTTTCATTCAGAGAAAAACAAATTGTTAAAACTTGCTCCAAAGCTAGTGAGAAAGTCTATATACCCAACATCTATAGAGAGACAGACTGTATCCCTTGCACTCAGTGTTTTTGATTCTACAAATGAGGCAGCATTAGAAGTTTTGAAAAGTCAGGGGATTGAAATTTCTGACGGTACTATACAGTTTTTAAGACTGATCATTAAATCGTGGAAAATTTCTAATGTGCAGCATCCCATGGAAGGGAAATACACAAAAGATGATGATGCTAACCCAATCACTGGGCCCAATGATTCCAAACTTCTGTTCCTTGAAAGTCTAAAAACATATGTTGATATTTGGCATGCATCAGACTCCCATGGAAAACTGACCAATGAAACTGTCGCTTTCTCTCATACGCTTGCAGCAGTAGTTCAGTTATGCAAATATATTTTTAATAGATACAACTGGTCCTAGATCCTTACAGCAAAACTGCAAACGGATGCTTTAGAAGCAAGATTTGGAGCATATAGAAGGCTAAGTGGTTGCACATATAATGTTTTAGTCGAGCAAATCTTGGAATCTGAGAGAAAACTCAAAGTGATAGGTCTACTGAAGCTCAGATCCACTAAGCATGGTGAATTTACTTTAAATGATTTTGCACCAAAAGTGAATTCTTAACATCAAAGACACAACAAATGAAAACTTTGAAAAATTACAATCTGCTCTAGAGGAGTTAGCCAGTATTCCCATTATGGATGAAGATTTGAAAGTTTTGTTCTGCATTGCTAGCTACACTAGCAGCAAAGTACTTGAAAAATTGAGAAAAAGTGGAAAATGTTCTGAATGTGCAGAAATGTTGCAGACCGAGGAGGATATTTTGTTGCAGCGTGAGAATGAGGAACTTGCTTCATATTTCAACAAATTAAATCGTGGTGGATTAAAGCGTCCCTCTTCCATTATGATTTCCTTGTCATGTGATATATATAAACTTTTTCAAGTTTTGACTAGCAGTACATTTCAATCTGAATTTCTGAAGCTAGATAATCAAAGAAATGCACTACTTTCTTTGGAAATTGAACTATGTGAAAACGTTATAAGTAATTTGGATGATGTGTGCAAATGTGGCATTCTGCTAAAGAAAGTAATCAAGAAGAGTGTTAAAGTGCTTTCTAATATTTATATTAATAACTATGTTACATTCTTAAATGAAAAGTGTGTTTCAAAGGAAATTGCTCGAACACTTGAGAAGTAAAAAAGAAAAATACCTAAAGAAAGTGAGGTGAAAGTTCCAAAACACAAAGAGTTTAAACTGAGCAGCAAATAAATTTCTTCCACCCAATAGGTACTTCTTATCAAATTACTTCCATGTTCATGTCCATTTCCTTGTCGTGTGATATATTAACTGTTTCAAGTTTTGATTTGCTGTACATCTGAATCTGAATTTATGAAGTATGGCATCAAAGTGATGCAAGGACTGAATTATGTGAAAATGTTGTTAGCAACTTGGATGATGTGTGCAAATGTGACATTCTGCTAAAAAGTGATTGAAAAGAGTGTTAAAGTGCTTTCCAGTGTTTATATTATTAACTATTTACATTCCTAAATGGAAAGTGTGTTTCAAAGGAAATTGCTTAAACACTTGAGAAACAAAGAAGAAAACAGCATGAAGAAACTGAGGTTACAAATGCATCGAGTTTAAGCTGATCTGCAAATAAATTTCTTACTTCATATCAATTACTTTATGTTCTTCCTGTACATTACAAAATAATAGTAACCAGAATTTACCAACTGCACGTTTTGATTGGTACTATACATTTGATTCTCAGTTGCATCTTGACTTTTTGCTTATATTTATCTTGTAGATGAATATGTTGTGTTTGCCTTTGTTGACCAAAGTTTAGCATTTGCATGCTATTATTAGTAGTAGGCCTACATAATTTAAACTGTAATTCGAGTTGCATCTCCAATTTTTGCTTCATAGAATTTTTGCTCCTTTGGTGGTCGTTATTTTTTAGGAAGCAATTAGGAAGAAATATATTATTATTATTATTATTTCATAACATTTTAAAATGGAGCAAGAATAAGTGCATTCAATTAACCTTGATTTTAAGCTGGAAGTATGCAAGGCTATAATTATAGGGCTTATTTTGCATGATGAGAAATTTAACATATTATTTATACTTCGCCTTGAAAATGTAAAACTAAGCTTTAACGTGACATTTCTTACATATTTTATGACAACCCCTTTAGCGAAGCGTATAAAATTATAGTCATATCGCCAGCCCCACTACTGAAATATTTGGCCTAAGACTGCCGCCATCTTGTTTTCTGTGTTATGGTCTGAGATATTGTAGTCGGTCTTGGGTGATTAGTCCGTGTCATGTTGTGTTGAGACGTGGTGTTACTGAGACGCTTCGCAGTACCAACAACAACTGTAAAGAAGAGAGCTGTTTTCGTTGACACTTCTGGGACCTGTAAGAGTAAAGCGCTTCCGTTAGTCGTGACTGCGCGATTGAGACCGTAGGCTACGCAACTTTACGTAAATTATGGACATGCGACTATCCAGGGAAAACATCGTTTCGAGGCAACTTTAGGGCGTACTAAACTTGTCGAATCGGACAACTAAACAGAGAAGACAAACGGTAATTTAGTAATGTTTGTTTGCTGCGTAGTTAACTGCGGGCCGCGACCAAGGTAAACGGCGCATTTGTGTGGCTAATGGCCTAACATCACCGTTATACCGCCCCCTTCTCATTCTCTTTCTCCCTCAGTCTCTCTCCCGTCTATCTATCTCCCACTCCTCCCACCCCACTTTGCCGCTTTCACATTATTAATTAATTATTTCTTTCGTTATCTCTGTTTCATTTTGTTGCCTTCTGCGCGGTAAAGTGAAGAGGCTGGGATATGCGAAAGCGGAACTTAGTATAGCGCAGTGGTTCCCAAAGTGGGGTCCGCAGACTTCCGTAATTTTCATTGATTTTTAAGCTCCAAGATCTAAATTTTAGAATCTTAAAACAATTAGTAGAAGATTCCAGTATTTTTTTTTAATTAAAACTAATAGTAAAAGTAATTTGAAATTAATGGGTTTAATAATGTCTTTAAATTATGTTGTGTAGCAGATCTCTTTGTCAGCCGAACTGACTAGAGCGCCGCATCAAAGCAGAACTGATCGCGCTGTGTTAGTCCACGTATAAGCATTGTATCTAAGCAAAACGTTTTTCCATGTAGGTGGTTTTACACCTAAGTTGCTGGATTTCGGCACGTGTGGCTGGAAAGATAGAGCCAAGGTTGACAACGCTGCGTACGCAACCGAAACTTAAAGACTTAATATTGAAATGATCAGACATTAAACCCAATATTTCAGAGCTAATTGTTCAAAAGCAGCTTCATTGTTCACATTAAACTATATTTGATACAATTAATATTACAATTTTCTAAGTTAAGAGAATTTTGATTTTAATAAATTTTAATTTAAATGTAAGAGTTTGTATCATATATATACTGTATGTTTTTTTCCAGAACTCAGACGGGTCCGTGAAATTTTAATTTTCTGGGGGGGGGGGGAGGTCCGCGGACTGAAAAGTTTGGGAACCACTGGTATAGCACTTTGCTAATATCCTACGGGTGACGACATAAAAATGAACGTGTTTTTTTTAGCCCCCAGGCCGTTTCATCCTGTGGTTACTACTTAGCGTTACGATAGTCTACTCTGCCTCCCGTACGCCACTTCTGTGTTCTACGAAACAAGTCTTTTATTATTACTAGTGAGCTTCCTGAGCTGTAGAACTCTTTTATTTGAGAGAAAATACCCCACATGAATTTTTGCGATTTTCAAATACGAACACTATATTCAGACTGTGGTTAAATTCCCTTTAATTGGATTACCCAACACGGGGCCTTTGCGATTTTTTTTAAATTTTGACCCCTCGCATTTTTACCTCTTTCAACCATTTGGGGGGGGGGGGGGTCAATCTAAAAAAAATAAGGTTCTGAAAGTAAAAGTATGGAAACGCATGCGAGGGTTTACAAAAATCAGTTGATGCATTCAAAAGTTATCGTGGGACATAACCCAAATAGACAGTAGACAGACAAATGTCAAACTCCTATACATAAACGAGGTTATATAGTGAGGTGATGGTTTACATCAGGTACTACTGTTAGAAGATGAACAGTAACCCTCCCATATTACAATGACACATCTTCATTGGTTGTACTGAGACCAAGTGATCTAATCTGAAGTATAACTGGATTAAAAATAAAATGTTTAGTAAACCAAAAACTAGTGTTGTTCTGTAATACTTAAAATTATACTTAGTATACTTTATCAAGTTACTTTTGTTTATCAGTAATCACTATCAACTACAACCCGTTAAATTCATGTGAATTCAAAGAGTAGGCCTATACATTTCAGTTTTCAGAGATTATCAAGCGTTACATAATTTCTTCCTTCAATCCGATCAGCTATTGTGATATATAAAACATATTACAGCTACCAGCAGTTGAAGAATCATCTTGTTTACAAAAAGTATTAATTGAAAATTTACAGCTGACTGTAGGAAATAATAATCCGTAGATTATTGTATCTTATTATTATATATTAAAATAAACTGAAAATCTGATTTAAATACGCAATTGTTTGTTTTGTTTTTGATAATGTAAAGATCGTATGGGAACATACGAGAGTCAGTTGAAACGTTCGCGGAGCGACATCTATAGCCCAGTCGTAGAAATAAAATCTTTCGTATTTCGCGTAAACACCTGTTAATTTCCAGATGTATCTCTCAATTTATTCACTTTTTACCAGCTGTTTGAAGTTTTCCTGTCACGCGTGTTTTTAAAATGCACAAAATCAAACATTGTGTTGTGATGAATTCTCTGTTGAAAACGTTTTAGCGCCAATGGGAAATCAAAACGAAATTGTAAATGTGTTAGGAGATGCTGCGCCTTCAGAAACAATGGTAAGTGTGTTGTAATTGTCAATTGTACTTACTGTACTTGTAGCATAATTGTTACTTAGAAGTGAGAATATAAGAAATTCTTAGTTGTGTGGAGAATCAGAGACAGGTGCCAGGTGTGTATACAAGACTGTAGCATATGTTTTGAACATAAAAAAATTGTTTTAGGAGCTTTCCCACGATTGGTAAAGATTTCACCCTCTTTCTCAATAAGCGTGACTGTCCAGGAAGTGATAATCGTAGGAAATCTGGCGAGACACATCAAATAAGAAATAATGTTGACAAGGTCCAGACAGGAAATATAAAATTTCACACAAATTTGATATCCTTTTGGGGGAGTCAAGTAATTGGTCACAAGTGTGAGGCCAGATGTATTCCGTGGTAACATTGGTTAAAGCAGGTGTTTTCTTCCGTGAGAACTTTTAATCTAAAGTAGTAAACACCCCCAAATCGTGACGTAGGGTCACATGATACAGTCTTTGACGAATAATAGAAAGTCTTATAAAATTATAAGAGATTTACCCTTACTCCAATTAGTTTTAGCCTATCATAGTTAAGATTTTAGAATTAAGAGGAGGGAACAGTCCCACCACTAAATTAAATTAAGTGTTACACCCACGATGATGTACTATAAAAACTCTTAGCATTCGCTGGGGAAGACAGATCTGATTGTAAGCGGTCCCAGAGAACTTGCACATCGTTTCTCATTTTTATTTTGACTTTGATCTGTGTTGGAAGGTGTTCTTAGAGAGCCGGAAAACCAGATGTTGTCAATAGTTTGTTTTTGTAATATTTCACACAAATTTGATATCCTTTTGGGGGAGTCAAGTAATTGGTCACAAGTGTGAGGCCAGATGTATTCCGTGGTAACATTGGTTAAAGCAGGTGTTTTCTTCCGTGAGAACTTTTAATCTAAAGTAGTAAACACCCCCAAATCGTGACGTAGGGTCACATGATAGTCTTTGACGAATAATAAAAAGTCTTTAATAAGAGATTTACCCTTACTCCAATTAGTTTTAGCCTATCATAGTTAAGATTTTAGAATTAAGAGGAGGGAACACTCCCACCACTAAATTAAGTGTTACACCCACGATGATGTACTATAAAAACTCTTAGCATTCGCTGGGGAAGACAGATCTGATTGTAAGCGGTCCCAGAGAACTTACACATCGTTTCTCATTTTTATTTTGACTTTGATCTGTGTTGGAAGGTGTTCTTAGAGAGCCGGAAAACCAGATGTTGTCAATAGTTTGTTTTTGTAATTTTTGAAGTAACTAAAAGTAGTTACATTAATTTGTGAACTAAGTACTAGTAACTGAAGGTACTTACAGTTTGAAAGAGTAATTGAATTAACTGACTTATAATTTGTCAAGAGGAGTTTGTATAAAGTAACTTGTAAAAGTTCGTTTGTATTTTGCTAATCACAATAAATTGTCTTCAAGAAGAACGGTTCATTCTAATGATTCAACTTCACCTCCGGAAACACGTCAAACAAAACAGTTGTAACTTAGCAGCCACTCGATAGGTTACAACAAGTGGGGCACACTCGAGTTTAAACGTGGTCGTACAAGCACTGAAGATGATCCCAGCAGTGGACGTCCAAAAAGTGCAACAAAAAATGACATTATTGAAAAAATTTCACAGGGCGTTGGACGACCGCACATTGAGCAGTGGATGGCGTTGCTAAAATCATAGGCATCTCATATGAGCGTGTGCATTATACTTTAACTCATGAACTTGGTGTGAAAAATGGTTGTGCAAGATGGCTGCCGCATCTGGAGTTGTTGCATTTTTTGGGAGTCCAGTGCGGGGGGGGGATCTTCAATGGTCGTACGACCACGTTTAAACTCAAGTGCCTACAGGGCCGGCCCCAGCGCTTCTGCCGCCCTGTGCCGCCCCTCCTTTTTTTTTACTCTGAACACATTCACCCACACTAGACCTACTCTAAAGATACGGCGATTGCCTTCAAATGACGACTAGGAATGTTTGCATTGTTGTGTTTATCAAATAACTAGAACGTTTTCGCGTTTACGATGCGGCGAATGGCTACAATAAAATATGTAGAGACAATACAAGGAATCGTGAGACAATAAAAATGTATGCCTATGTGATGACTTAAAATTAAAATACTAACAAAAATTTATTATGATTGAAATATAACGAAAGTAATGTATCATATACCTTAGTTAAAAAATACTCGTCTAGCTTTTGCACTGGCAAACTCCTTTATGACTTCGTTGTAATCAAGTGATTCAGCTAACTGATGTCCTATAGATAGATATAGTCGCCAGACCACTCAGGCGAGTCTCGGACATACTCGATCTGAGATAAGTTTTAATAAGTTTGAGCTTCGAAAAAGTCAGGTTTACGTTCTCTCGTTCACGAGTTTTCGACTCTTCGTTAAACTCCGCTGACTTTATACATCAAGTAATTCTTACTGATCTTACATATTGTGATGAAATTAAGTGAATAATTTTATTTTTTCCCTCAATTTCAAAACCTAACCTCCCGGAATCTGCCGCCCTTTAAAATTTGCCGCCCTGGGCGGCGGCACGGTTCGCCCCTGCCTGGAGCCGGGCCTGAGTGTCTATTTACAAACCGTTGGTTTTGAAGTCGCAGCACCTCCTGAGACAATTTTGTTCTGAATTTCCGTTGGCGCTAAACAATTTTTAACAAAGAATCACACCACGATGTTTGATATTGTCCGTTTTTTTAAAACACGCATAACACGTTAATTTTAATCAGCTTCTAAATAACGAATATATTGATAGATAGATTTGGAAATTAGGAGGAGTTCACATAAAATATAAATCTTGCAGCACACGAAAAATTTTAAGTTTTACTGCTAAGCTACAGATGTCGCTCCGCAAACTTTTCAACTGATCCTCGTAAATAGAGAAATTAATCAGTGCAATACACTCACCAAATTCTCTTCTATATGCCCCGCATTTTAATGAACCAAAGAAAAATCTGCATGCAGTGTAACTTGAAAACAGTTTCCACAGAGGCAGGCATCTCTGCAACCTGACCTGCATAGTTTAGAGCACTCTGCCATCAAGACCAGTATGATCAAACAGTCTCTCTATGGAGTTTGAGAGTGTGAAGGGTGCTTCAGAGAGCACTAATTTATTTGCTAGTTAGTAGTGGATTCAAGTATCATGTCCCCTTCCCTTATCTATTTGCATTTACAAAATGAAACTGCAGTTTGTTATCACCCACTGTAAAACACTTCTAAATATGTCAACAACTTGTTAAAAAATGCTACAAGAGGCCTATTTAACAGTAAATCCAACTAAAACTTAGTAGGGTATGTAATAATCGGTGGAGAAGGGCAGGCTACATATTTAGGAATTGTAGCGGTTATAGGATATGAGTTGAATTAAGCGATACAATAAAAATTATATTTTACCTTAAATGTCAGTAATTTTGATGTTAATCTAACACCAAAAACATTTTCGTGCGTCGAAGAAATGTGAAACAGTCTTTGCTATTTGCTGGATTGTTTTTTTTTTAAGATAATAATATAGAAAAATAGTTCTCAACCTGGAAGACACCCCCCCCCACCACCACCACCGCCACCACAAGGGTGTGAGAGGAGTTTTTAAGTGCTGTGTCCTACGCCTCACAAAAAAAAGCATTAAGAACACTATACAAAAAGACAACTAAATAACTCATTTCTGTAACTTCACAACTTCAGAGATATTAAAGTTCACATTAAAATATATTTATTTTTAAACATATTTGGCAGTTAAAACATGTAATTTGTTTACAGTATAGAATTTTAAAACTATTTAATTTTTTTTACGTTTGAACTAAGGGAATCACCATTCTTAAAAACACTGAAGTTTAATTCATATGGCTAAAATAACTATTACATGCGGATACACGCCCCCCACACACACGTACATACATCAATTTTGAGATATAGTGTAAGGAGAGATGCTTAACCATCAGGACTTCTGATGTGAAGATATATATAACGCTTGTAACAAAGTAATATCGCTACACCTCTCCACTGCTACTGCTATTATCAGATTCCAGAATGAGTACGTGTATCATACAGGTACCTGAAATTCCTGTATGAGTTCCTGAAATTCATACAGGTATCATCATTTCATATGTACGTATATGTAGTAGTGTAGAGGAAATGAGGGTAATATGGAATAGGCGGGAAATATGGAGTACCGTTATTTCAGCTCTTCTGAGAATTTTGTTCTCTTGTAATATTCTGGAAGTACTGCAGGAAGCAACTAGGCAGAGCTATTGTCACTGTGACGCCAACAGATCAACTGGTGTTGTTGAGAAAGAAACTTGTTTGTTTTTAATGTTTACAGAAACTTTGCAGGTAAGTGTTAACATTGCAGTTTGCATATCTTGTACAGTTGTTATCGGCTCTAGTGAACTTAATCTCTTAGTTTACGGTATATTCTTGTTTACCTTTGGGTTATAACAGTTATTCTAATGTATTATAACCTAACAAAAATAATCTTTACCAAGATGGCGAGTCGGGCAATAAGGAATACCACTACTCTATATTGCCCACATATTTTATCAGTATTCCATAATACCCGTACGTATTTTCTACATTCACCTTAATTTAACACTCTCGATTAAAACATCAAATCAGGACGTTGTAAAATGTTTATAAGAAAATGTTTATGCATAAATTACTATAATATATTAAATGTCAATCTCAATCTGTATGAAAAAATAATTGAAATTCGTGAGCTCTATCAATCAATGCTTAAGCAGCTTAAGTTGTTTCAGTATCTGACTAAATAGCTGAAGACAGAAGGATTTATAATTCCTATTTTGGAAGGATTATAATTGTAATACAGACAACTTATTACATAAAACAGTTAAGAAAACATTAAAATTCGAAAGGTTTTTCGTGTATTCTTTACAGACATCCCGAAGAGGAGAGACCGGCCAACCCTAAGAAAACAGTGGGACCCACAAAATATGGAGTTAGCTATACACGAGGTCCGTGACAAGGAAATAATGGAATACTGAAAGGCTGCTAAAACTTTTGGAGTACCCAGATCTACTCTATTTCGGCTAGCTGCTGAGGGGTCTAGTGAACCTAGTGTACGACATCAAAGTCATTCGTCGGAAACCAGGCCATAAGAAACCACATTATACATCCTTTTGGAAGAGGCCAAGCTGGTAAGGATTGGTAAATGCATTTTTAAACAGACACAAACATGTGTTATCAGTATTTAAACCAACTAGCACATCATGTCCAAGGGTTAGAGGTTTTCGCAAAGATAAAGTATTAAAATGTTTGAATTGCTTAATCTTTACAAAAAGTTTAATATTTCGGTTAATCGCTTGTTTAATGTGGATGAAACGGGACTTTCTGTAGTTCAAAGAGACAAACGACAGGTAGGAAACTTCACTGCTGCGGAAAGAGGTTTGGTGATCACTTTCGTTGCATGCATGAGTGTGGCTCGTGTTTTGTGCCACCATGAAAAGCTCAACCATGTACATATGACTATGATAAAAACGTATATAAAAGTATAGAAAGAAGAAGTATACAAAAAGAATTCGACGACATGTGCGTTACTAATGCCACAGTAAAAGGAGAAGTTAGACCTACATGGACAGTCAAGAAAGTTTATTACCAAATTGCACTTCAATGAATCCTTTCCCAACCTATGTATGATCCTATAGTATTTTCTTAACGATTTGTTTGTCTGTGACCTCATGTGAAAGACGTTTCTCAAAACTGAAAAAAAAACACCGTAGATCAACGATTCGTGAGAAATTTGGCGTTTACAAAAAGAAACACTACATCTTCTTTGAATTATGTAACAGATAAATTCGGAAAAATATAGGCTTGAAAACATTAATCATAATTTAATTTCTATGTAACTTAATTTATATGAAACTTTGACTTTTATCGTTTTTGTATGTCTTCTTCTTTCTGTTTCGTTAAAACCTATAAATAGTGAGTTTAATATTTAGCCATGAAGACCTACTACTAAAATCTATGAAATGTATACGTATACAATAATAAAACCGTACCCGATGACCCAAAATGAAAGGCCATTGCGGGCCTTGGTTAGCCTTTGCTCGTCAAATATGGTTAGAAACAAACGTACTCGTATTATGATCGACGAGTACTGTGAAGAATTAATTCCTTGCACAGCAGTAAGTTGCATATAGAAAAATATTAACATTTATGTGTATTGTTGTAATTGTTAATAACAATACTTCTTCCGTTTCTAGGCAATTGATCAAAATGTAAGGAATTTATCTAGTTTAATTCGAAGCGGCAACGATCACGGATGCGTCCTGTCGATGTCTGCACATAAATTCATCTCGTGGCCTATTTACCCATTGTGAAATACTCTAAGTACATGGGAGCTTTACTGTTTTGACTGTCACCATTACGACACGGCCATCACACTCACACACACCCGATTGGTGGACACATGCTGGCGCGCAGTTTGCGTGTTGGGGCTAGTGCAAGCGCGCGCCTTGCATTGACTAGCACGCATTCTGGTGCGCTCATGCTTGTGTCCGCCCACGCGTACAGACTCACACCGCACCGCTTGAGCCGACACATGTCCTGCGTTGCAGTCTGCGTGTTGGGGATTAGTGCGAGCGCGCGCGGTTTGTATTGACTCCAGCACGCACTCTGGTACGCGCACGCATTGTCGCTCGCGGTGCACACATATGCTTTGTTGTTTTAATCGCGGCAATCATACTAGCAAAGTTTTCCAGTCTCGAGTATGTTCACAGTTGGCAAATACAGCCAGGGACGAATTTACTGCAGACAGAACATCAAAATAGGTTAATGTTTGCAATTGACATAACAGAAAATAATTCTTAGTACGATATGTCACACTTAAAATGGTAACATTGTAATGCCTATGTTGAATGGCGGTTTTAATAATTAGACGATGCGACAGCCTATGACAGAAAAATTTGTAAAAGATGACCGAGTAGATACCATTTTGTTATTGTAGGCCTATAATGTACGTATTATATTATTTATATACAGTACATTTTTAACCCAAATACAAATGCGTAAGATGAAATGTAATTTTACTTTGTATAATATCCTGCTATAATTAATAGCTTAGAGGTCTACACATGTGCGCCCACTAACATGAGAATACAGTTTAGACTGTAATCGTGTCTTATTTACTGTCTGCATCGTTAAAGCTATGGATTCCAGGCGAAAGACGACGGCGGCTTCCATCAATTCGTTAGTAGTATTTTTCACAGAAAAAATGAGTGTTATTAATGAAAAAATACGTAATTTTCTATGTTAAACACTGTACAATAATATTAATAATCCTGATGTAAATATTTTTTTTGTTTTTTCCACAATTGTTAAACACAATTTTGTTACATTCGTTCTTCTTCTTCTTTCCCAACAAGAATTAAGCCTTGGTGGCCTGTTGCGGCTTCATAGGATTTATTCCCATCTTTTCTTTGGTCTCCCTACTCTTATTCTTCTAGCTGGTTTGTATCTACTTGCCGCTTTTGGTAGTCTTCGATCATCCATACGCTCCAAACGGTCCTTCCAATTTCTTCTATGCATCTCTATTTTCTTATTTAAGTTGTATGTTTTCAATTCTTCTTTGATCTCTTCATTTCTAAATCGATCTTATTTAGACCAACCTTTGACCGATTTTAGAAATTTCATCTCCGCTGCTTGTATGTGGCTTTTATCTGTCTTTCTCATTATTCATGACTCGCTTCCATAAAAAAGCATAGGGACAGCCATTGCCTTGTAAAATTTGAGATGAGTATCTTTCTGCGTCTTGTTTTTCAGTGTTCTTATGGTGCCGACATAATTTGAAACTTATGTAGTTTATTGTCTGTGTCTCTATTGTTCTCATATACTATCATAACCTAGGCAGCTAAAGTGAGAGATTTGTTCAATTAGTTGGTTGTTGATCATTATTTAGGCTCTTACAGGATTGCTTCCCAGGAAACCCATCACCTTCGTTTTGCTTGTGGAAATTCTTAAGTTATACTGAATGAAACACCGTTGTAAATTATGTAGCACTCTTTGCAAACCATTTTCGGTAGTATCTATAAGCAGGAGGTCGTCAGCAAATAAATGTATAACAAATTCGCTTTTTCCTAGAGAAAAACCTGTTGATGGGTAAATGCTCTACCACCTACGAGTGAGATCGTCCAAATATATATTACACAGCATTGGAGAGAGACTACAGCCCTGTCTTACACCTTGATTTCTACTTAGAACCTTCTGCTCTCTTCCTCTTTGCAGAAATATCTGTGTGTCCAAATAGAGACTCTTTACTGCTAAAATTAGGTGCTTAGGGTAACCATTTCTTTGTAAAATTTTCCATAACATCTCCCCTGTCTACCTTGTCGAAAGCGTTTTCAAAACCCACGAATGCAATATATGTCGCAAGGTTAAATTCTCTCCGCTTCACCAATAGTCTATATATAATGTGAATATTATCTGAGCAAGATCTTCCTTTCCGAAAACCATTTTGAATTTCAACTAATTTGGCCACTGCTATGGGTTGCAATCGAGCATTAAGTATCCTAGCATATATTTTGTGCCCTGCGTTCAAGATACTTACTCTTCTATAGTTATTTGGTTGGATCTATCTCCCTTCTTCAAAATTGAGGCTGCATTTGCCATTCTCCATTGCTGAGGTATCCTACTTCCAAGACAACACCTAATTATCAAATTTAGAAATCTATATTTCATTAACATTCCCCCATATTTCAGTAATTCCACAGCTATTCCTTCTGGACCAGATGCTTTTCTATTTTTTGTTTTACATACGCTTCTTCCAGCTCTTCTATAGATATGGGATTTAAGCCTCTTCTTCTTGTGTCGTCTGATTCTCATTGCACCAAAGATGTTAATATCATAAAAATATACATATACAAAGATGTTACATTCGTTAATATACTAAATTTCTTTTCATTTTCCTTGTTAATATGTAATTTTCAACGCAAAATATAATTTCTGACTAAAAAAATCAGGAATCCTGATTCCTGATTTAACATTAGACATTACTGTCACACATAAAAATTGTTGTTTTTTTTACGTGTTATTGACAAATTTTGTTAGTAACCTCAAGTTTCTGTGTGAAATATGTAGTATTCCATATTCCCCTCCCTATTCCATATTACCCTTAATTTCCCAACCTTTCATTGAAGAGATCCATTTCAACATTTTGAAGGTTTCATTTTATGTTAAATGTCCGAGGTAGTTAAAAACATACCGATTGTTAAATTAATTTGCAAATCATAGGAAGCTGATATAAATCTGTGCACCAGAGGCATAAGACACCAAGTCACATACACAGTACTTTACAGGACAGCTAAAAAACATTTTGTTTGCTTCAGGAAGCAATGTGAGATAGTGTTATTTTAAACATGCGTATTGGCTGCATAAAAATAACTAGGAGATAGTGCCATATACTGGAAAGAGGGCAGTCTATACATTAACACTATAATTATAAAAAGCTCTATTTTACAAAAAATGAAGATGGTGTCTTATGCCTCTGGGGCACAGAAATATACTTTAATATTATTGAAAATGTAAATGGTATTCCATATTACCCGCACTTCCCCTCTATGTCTGTGTGTTTGTTTGTACATGTCCTGTTTTCTTGATATACTATTCTGTATAATCGCTTATTTCGATGTCTGTGTAATTCGTTTTAATATTAAATATTTCATCAGCCACTGTCAAGAACTTATCTTTTATTCATACACAGGCTCATTTTGCAGTTGTTGATGCCAGTCTCATTATGTCAGCAGTAGAATATGCATTACTAAATTAACTTGGAATAGATGATACGCAGAAGCGCATTTCACAGCAACTGGCAGCGGGTAATTATGAACTTACACCGGCTCGTACTTTGGAAATATTCTGGACTAAGGATGACACAGTAAAACGAGGAGACAAAAAGTGAGTAGGCCTAACTGTAAAATTCAAACTGAACAGTTCCAGGGGTTAGATAGAACTTTTGCACGGCGTCCACACAGACCTATTTTATTTGTGAAACTGTAGATTATTAATTTACAGTATACAGTTTTGCTACAGGTCTTTTGACAAAATGTTTACAATTATTTTCTAGACCTGTTCTTTTGTTTTGTTATAAGTTGGTGCCCTGTTTCGAATTACGGTATATTTTAGAATTAGGTTTCAAATTTAACTCCGCCTGAACGAATTCTATTAATTAATTCGCACCACTAAAATTCTATTTTTTAACTGATATGAAAACATTGTAATTATTTTCTTTAAATAAAAGAAAAAGGCAAAAGGCAGTTAATATTCTGCGGCGACGTTTAAAATTTGCTCGAGGCGCCGACGTCGTTACTGCCGTGACAGCCCCCCCCCTTCCGGCAACAACGCTTTTCCATCGGTTTCTCTCCGTCCCGCATTTGCTGGAACTCGTTCAATGGCTAATCAAATCAACCACTCTCTTACCAATAAAGGGAAGTCTTCATCTTAATAATTTTAAAAACTGTTATTAAGTACAGAAATTTTATTCAGCAAGTCAACGCTTTGAGTATCATAATACTGACTCTAGCGGACGTCACACAGTTTCATATAAATGAATACATCATACTCTTGTTCATTAATGCTGCTTTCGTCTCATTCAGTATTCGCCGTTTTGATACTCAACGCTACCCTTTCATTCCTGCAGGTTCATAGCTTCGCCTGATTTAAAGAGTTTTATTCGCACTATTCGTAATTTGGTTTATTTTTATATTGAAAGCAACACTTAGCTGTAGGGTCGGGGGCGTATTTACGGGGGGGGGGAGACGAACGGAACCAGACCTCCCCCAAGGGGTCAAAAAATATTGACGAATTTTGTTAATTTCTTAATTTTTAGGTTATTTTAATTAATTTTTTCATCTGTGTACATTAATACAGTATTAAGTCTTTTTTAAATATACAAACCGGTTTATCACACAGCATTTGTGTATGCTTTTGAAATATGAAATGTAGGAAAATCAATTCATTCGATAAGTATCTTTTAAACAATGTTTCAATAACGCGTATTTTTACTGTGTTATTATCGTTTATTTTAATGAAATTGATTTCACGATATTATTACAGGTTTCTCAACCACTTTAAATATAGTAACGTTGATTAGTCTTCACTTGGTTTCTCTTTTGTGCCCCCCCCCCAAGACCAAATTCTAGATACACCATTGCTGTAGGGTAGAAACAATTCTGATTAAAAAAACATAGAAAACCCTCACGAGAGTTTAAAGAATGACATCTATGCGAAATCTAAACTATTTTGTGTAAAATAGTCTACATTTCTGTATGTACTCGTACGATGCATTGACACTTTTAACTGAAGGTTAATGACCAGGGTTGAACGTTCAGCCCCTTACGTTAAAGAAGTAATGAAATAAAATTCATCGTTAAAAATAAACCGCCTGCGCAAAATTTATTGGTTATATTAATAACTAAAATGAAGAAGAAAAGAAGCTCGAAAATTCGTCGCTACCCTCTTCGAATTCCGTCGGGATCGGGTAGTATATAAAGACAATTATAATATTTGTCAATTGTTAGTCATAGCAGGTTCTTTCTCTCGTTGATTTTTGAACAGAGGCCTTTGACAGTGCTTTTCGCACCCGTGTATTCATGTACCCGAGTTTCTGAGTAAACGAAATCACCACCGCAGTCAAATTTTCGGATCTGATGTACCTACTCAGGGTGGACGTGCCTTCCGACACTCGCCTCTTCTGTTACAAAAAACACTCCTTGCCTCTGAATCCGATCCGCATTGAAATAACCTGTACGAGATCATCAACATCTTCTTAACGGTTTTAGGTTTTAGCGGCCTGTTCCTATTCCACAGTCCACGTTTTCTTAGGTCTACCAACTTCTTCTGCTTCTAGGGTTGTAATCTTTCGCCATCTTCGGTATTCTACTTTCTTCCATTCTATTTATGTGCTGAATCCATTTTCTTATGTATTCTTTAATCCTTTCATTAACTGGAAAAATAAAGATGCAGTTAAGTTTTCACATCCAGGAGTAGGATATGCGGAATACAGAGCCGTCTGGACCAGAGCCTCTACCTATTCAAACCGTCGTGCGTGGTTAAGAGCCACACCCTTTTCAAGGTGGTCCTATAACAGAACACGACGAATCTAGACCAGAGAAGGTCGACACAAAAATCTAGCCGCCATAGGGCTGGTTGTCCTATCAAGCCGGTGGTTTTAATCAACAACTCACAATTCCAACAGTAGCCTCGGAAACAAGGACATAATGATAAAGACATTCGGTACGAGATTTTTTGAATAATTCGCGCCGTCTTACGTTGAGTGAGGACAGTCGCGCACACTCACACACCGAGTTCTCGTGACGTCACATCGGCACCAGTCTACTGCGCATCCTACTCGTCATCCCTACCGTGTGTGTGTGGTCTAACTATCGTGGTCATACGCACGCCTATCGGACGTATTTTTAAAAACATTTTTTCTACCTTGATTTTGTTTGGTTATAACTGCCTGCGGTTGTACATTTTTGGAATCCTCTCGCCAAACCGTTCCATTTGATGCCCCACATAACGTTTTCGATTTTTTAATCTTTCTGTTCTGACGATATGACACCTGTAGTCAGCCATATTGATTTAAACGTCACGTGATATACCCAGTGTCACTCCCAGCATCAAGACGGATCTTTTGACACCTCATTCATCTAAATACACCCGCCCGTTTACATTCTACGTGTGAATAAAGGAAATCACAGATATACGTGCGAAAACATTACCGTTTTTTTCGCAGTCGGGTGGAAAATACGGTCAAGGCAATGGCAGGAGTACCAAAGAGCGGCAGAAGAAAAGATAGATTAAAAGAGGTGTATAAGATAATGAAGAAAACCGTGACAATTCAAGCCATTGGAGTTGGAATATTTTAGTTTAGCAATATAAGTTGTAATCAAAGTGATACAAGTTCATATCAAACAAAACTAGATATGAAAAGAAACAATCACATAAGAGAGGAACTGAAAGTTGAAGAAGTAAACGGAATCATCAATAAGTATAGAGAAAGCTGGAAACAACACATTAGGAGAATGAACAGTGACAGATTCCCCAAGGTAGCCTTATTGTATCAGCCGAAAGGAAAGATAAGCCTGGGAAGAGCCAAGAAGAGATGGTCCGACCAGTTTGGAGCCGGAACAGACTAAACAGTCTAAGCAGTGAAGAAGAAGAATATAAGTTCTAAGTGAAACCTTATTTTATTAATCGACTTTCCTAAATTTCAACTGTGCTTTCACCATAACCACCTTTCTTAAACTTGGTGCACAATTTTCCGTGGATTCAATGAAGATACAATAATAACAGATCGTTTTTGTAGCTTAGGAATCCCAGGAATGTGGTTCGAACGGTATACAAGAAGGTAACACTACACTTCACCAATACAGACAATCAGGTTATAATTTTACCATTTTCTTTATAAGGTAACACACGTTTTGACAAGAGGAAATTGCAGCAATAAAGTGAATACTGCAGGGATTTGTATATTTTTACACATACAAAGTTTTGAAAGTAATATAACAAAATTTTATTTTACAATAAATTTCCTATCAGTTATTTCTCTATGTTAGCAGTCTTCATAACAACTTTGTCACTTTTTGTTGCTTCCCAGCTATATACACTTTTTCCTCGAACGAGGCCTTTCGGTTTCGCAACCATTATCAAGTTCTTCCTACAACAACATTAAAATACCTACTTCCCTTACATATATATACTAACCCTCCCACGCATCACCGGTTACATTCAACCAATCGAAGGCAGTACTTACCGCCCAGTCCTTGTTAGCCCCGCCCCTTACTCAGTCAACCTGACCTCGTCATATACATTATCCTCTAGAAATCTCCTACGGCTTTCTCCCTTCTGAACCTATCCTGTAACCGTATTACACCTTTTATACACTACTCTTTCAAAATATAGTAAAATATATCCTCATTACTAAATTCAGTCTTTATGTTCATCAGCGCATTACTATTCTTTTTCCTTACTTTTAATATTTCTAATTCTTCATACAATTTGCGTTTACTTATGTTAATCTCTAACCTTACTATTTCAACATTCTCTGTTGGGTCTAAAAACCTATGCCCCGTTTCAGTAAAATGTCTCGCATAGAGCGAATTCGTAGTTCTGTCTCCTTCTCCTCTCGCATGCTCTCTCAATCTAATTTCGAACTTACGTCCTGTTTCACCCAGGTAAACCGGAACCTGAACCTGTAAACAGGTAAACCTTATCACACTGTTTACAGTTCAACTTATAAACACCGCTTTTCTGTAATTCAGGCGTTATTTCAGTACTACTATTCTTTATATAATCAAAAACTGTCTTTGTCTTTTTTACCGCTACATCTATATTGTGTTTTTCAAAGCACTTGATTATGTTCCTCGTTTGAAATCCCAGATACGTTATTGATCCGATGTATTTCTTTTCTTTCTTCTCTTCTTGTCTACTATTTCCTTCTATTCTTTTCACAATTTTCTCTACTATCCCCGGTTTATAATTATTATTTTTCGCTATTTCTTCTATTTTTTTTAACTCTTCTGTTTTACATGAATCATCTTCTAAGTATTTTATTGTTCTATAACAAAATGAGTTTAGTGGAGCCATCTTGTGCCTTACGGGATGGTATGATTCCTGAGGTACAATTAAGTCTGTATACGTTTCTTTTCTAAATACATCAAATTTAAAAACACCACACTCTATCTTTATATTTAGATCTAGGTAATTTATTTGTACTCCACCTATTTCCTCTTTGAACTTAATTTTATTTTCAATTTGATTAATTTCATTCGTTAGTTCTGCGAATTCTTCATTTGTTCCCTCCCACACCACCAAAATGTCGTCTACGTACCTTATCCATTCCTTTATTTTATCCTTATATTTTGATTTTATAGGACACCGAGTCCTCTCCTCAAAAGACGAGAAGAGTACCTCCGGGGGACTTTACACGCAAACTTCAGTCCCCGGTCGAGAACGCGCTGGAGCGCTGACCTATGACCACGAGCAAGGTATCCCCAAACAGGACAGGCATAGGTAATCACGGGCAACACGTACGAGTTGACTATGAGCTTACCTAGCCGGGGGGTCATTGGCGGATTAGATAGCACGGGCCAGAGTCTACTGAGTTGCGCCGAAGCGCATTGTCGGATGTACTGTGTATGGGTTCGCCAGGTGAGTAGGGAGTCCACGTGAAACCCGAGGTACTTGACGCTATTGGTCCAGGGTACCTCGACGGGGCCTACTTTAAGCGGCCGAGACCGCTTGCGTTTTCGCGAGAATAATACCGCGGCACTCTTGGAAGCGTTAACGGCAACTCTCCAGTCATCGGTCCACCCGACATACGCGTCGAGTTGGCGCTGGAGCTTGATTGCCGCATAACTTGCGTTCGGTTCTGAGGCAAATCCCGCAGTGTAGTCCGCGAACAACGACAATTTTACTCCAGGAACTCGGGGCGTGTCATTGACAAACAGCGAGAACAGGAGAGGCCCAAGTACACTTCCCTGAGGGACACCAGCGTTAATACGCCTCTCCGAAGAGACAGCGTGGTCTATTCTCACTCGGAAGCTACGGTCTCGCAGAAAGCTGCCGATCAAGTGAACGTAGCACCCTGGGAAAAGGGCTTCCGTTAATTTGTAAAGGACACCTCGTGCCACACGCGGTCAAAGGCTTTCTCTACGTCTAGGAAGATCGCAGTCGTCTGTTTGCCCTGGCAGCCAGCCTCGGTAATGCATTCCACGAGTCTCATCAGCTGATGAGTCGAAGAGTGCAGCTCACGAAAGCCGAACTGTTCGGGGATCAGCACGTCCAGTCTTTCTAGGTGGTCGCGGATCCTACGCTGGATCAGTCGCTCGAAAACCTTGGACGTCGCGGACAAGAGGCTGATGGGTCTGAGGTTTTCCGCGGGAGAAGAATTCTTTCCCGGCTTGGGTATCACTATAACTGTAGCCGTTTTCCATTTCACCGGAAAGTAGGCCAGTCTGAGGCAAATATTGAACAGATCAGAGCGGAACTGTATTCCTCGCTCCGGAAGGCGATGGAGTGCGGAATTCATGACTCCGTATGAGGCCGGCGCCTTCCGGGGCTTGAGCTGAACAATCCTCTCAGAGACCTCCTCCGGCGAGATGGGCTCCGGGTGGACTGTGATACCGGCCGATAGAAAGCGCTCTACCTCGCGGCAGATTCGCTCAGTGAAGGCCGGGTTCTTGGATGGGTTGGGAGCGAACTGTCGCTCTAAACTGTCAGCCAAGAACTCTGCCTTCTCGAGGGGGGGTCCAAGGGGTTGACCGCCGGGTCCGACCAGTGCGGGAAGAGGCGCGCGTTTACGCTTTCCCGTTAGGGCACTGGGAATCCGCCAGACATTACGGTTCTCGGCAGGGCCATCCATCTGTGTTACAGCTAGCTCCCAGTTACGTCTACGGAACGCCAGCATGTCGCGACGCAACTTGCCGGACGCTCTGTTAAACGCAACCTTGTCAGCCGGGTCACGAGTCCTCTGCCAGCGTCTCCGGAGGCGATTCCTCTCGCAAGCGAGCTGAGACACCTCTTCGGGGATACGCTGACAGTCTGGCGTGAGCCCCGGCTTCATCCGGGAGGACACGTCTACCGCCGAGACTACGGCTGTGTCGAATAAGGCAACTGCCTCGTCGACATGCTGGGTAGTGTCGAGTGGTATATGCTCAGGTAGGCGGCGACTGAACGCTGGGCCAAAGCGTTCCTACTCGATTACCCGCCGCTCGTCTCGTATCTAGCTACGATGCACACTGATGGGGCAATGGTCCGAGGACAGTTCCGAAATGACGGAGAGGTGGACCGGGCAATAAACGCCCCTCACCGCGGCAATGTCCAGTACATCAGGGCGGGAGTTAGCCCTCGAGGGATAGTATGTAGGCCCGGTAGGACCCATGACTGTGATCCGAGCCGCATCAGCATACCTGCGTAAGCGGGCCCCGTTTGGGTTCACCAAGCGGCTCCCCCAATCAGGGTGCTTACAGTTCAGGTCGCCCGCCAGGACTACCCTTCTGTGTGCGCCAAAGACGGCCTCCAGATCGTTCGACAGGAGCTCCGTTTGTGAAGGCTTGTATGCGGAAACCACGAGTAGACCGCCGAGAGCACCATGGAGCTCAACCGCGGTGCACTCGAGGTTCCGCCGCTGAGGCAGGACAACGCGGTGATGGCGAAGACTCGCCTTCACCGCGATGGCGGTGCCCCCTCTTGCACGATCCGACCGGTCGTCCCGGTAGCACACATAGTTGGGTAGTCGGAATCGACGATGCGGGGTCAGGTGCGTCTCACCAAGAAGAAGCACATCGGGCTTGTGACGGGCAACGAACTCTAAGAGCTCAGAATGCCGGGAAACGAGACCGTTGGGGTTCCACGCCACGAGCTCGAGGTCTCGCTTGAGGGATTGCCGTGGTTGTCCGTTGTTTATGACAGACCAATAACACGGCAGGCTTCCACCAAGAGGAGGAATCTGTCTTGGGGCGAGGCTGTTGCCATGCGTTCGTTGATATTTAAGAAAGTTTGGGCTACTCTCTGAAAGTCGTAGCTTGCCAGAAAGTCGGAGACGACGGCGAGATCATCGGTAGATGATTGGGGAGAACGCTTGGCGGCAGCTGCATAGCTGCGGCGGGGCGAGGCGGTGGAAGCCTTGGGAGCAGGTTCTGGAGCGGGTGGTCGCTCTGGCTTTTGGCGGACAGGCTTGGGTCCAGTGGCAGGTATTGGCTGGTCCGTGTTCTTGGCCTGAGGTCTACCTTTCTTGCCTGATCTGGGGTAGCGAGGCTTGGGTGGCGGCGGCAGTGGAGGATCAAGTTCGTCATGGAGGGTCACATTTCCTCAACCTCATTTTTAATACTAATTTAAAATAAATAAAAACAATAATTTTGTAATGTTGTTCAAAAAGTGTAAATTTCGCTTGCTTATATACGACATTAAGTGACAGTTTTTCCACAGTTCTTTGACAGCTACAAGAAATTAATGACGCCATACTGTTTAGTAAAGATTACAGCAGGACAACGATTACAGTATCAAAAAAGCAAATACAATAGTAAAAAAAGTCTTTAGTATTTTTCGTAGCACGAAAATGAAGCCACGTAGCGATTTAAATGATATATGAAAATTCGATAAGCTATTTCGTAAGCTATAATTGACGTACATATTTAGAAACAGAGGATGAATTGCAGTAATCTTTACATAGTTTAAATCATATTTGTGAACAATATGATTTTCAAATAGCCAAGCAGAAAACAAAAATCATGGCTTTTTGGGGACGTTTCCAGTCAGATCAAAAACTGTTCTTGAGGGAACAGTTTTGGAATAAGTATTACCTGGGTTGCACTATCAGTATTGGGAATGACGCAGGCCGAGATATCACAACAAAAATATCGAGGTTTCAGATGATGTGTGGCGTCATACACAGAACGTTGAGGAAAATGACAAAGAAAGAGACAAGGCTTACATTTTATAAAACAATGGCAGTGCCTGTTTTATTATATGGATGTGAAACAGGGTTCCTACAAAGAAGATTAAAAACCAGATTCAAACTTCATAAATGAAGAAGTTTCTGAGAATTGCAAAGGGTTGCACGAGACAGGATCATTTGCGCAATGACGATATTAGAGAAGCGCTACAGGAATTCTCCATAAATGATAAAATCCGTACATACCGCAGGGAATGGTTACAGCATCTGGACAGAATGGAGGATGGACGGACTACATAAGGTTGCGTTTCGATATAGACCCTTTGGTACAAGAGATGTAGGAAGAGCGAGAGTGAGATGGAGAGATACTCTGTGAAGACGGAACAGGCAAAGTGCCTACTTCGTGAGTTGAAGAAGAAGAAGAAGAAGGAGGAGGAGGAGGAGGAGGAGGAGGAGGAGGAGGAGGAGGAGGAGGAGGAGGAGGAGGAGGAGATGCATTAACAGAAACAAAACGCATGTTAAATCCAACTCGGAATTGCTCTTAACATAAAAATAAACTCCTTACTTTTTATATAAACATAACACTTAAACTAACATCAGTAGCTTAATATTTACACGATACGTATAAATAATATGCAAATAAACGTAAACTTCTGTACCTTTCCATTTGGAGAACTCTTCTTAAAAACTCTGAAACAAAAAGAAAACAAAGTGATATTAATTATCGTTCATAATTAAGTTTATTTTCATAATTACATCGTACACTTTGCCATAATTGAGAAAAACGGCCGAGACTCGATCCAATTTGAAGAAGCCTCGCTCTGAATAAATATCTTAAAAACTTTCATGAGATGTTAATTTTATTTATTGCTCTTGAAAAACTGAATAAATTAATTTTACAACCAATGAAACTGCTAAAACAATATTTTTAAAAACTCTGTACACAGTTATTTCACAGCATGCTTTAGTTACTTAGTTTATTAAACACACCTCTTTACTAGTAATTTTCTTCAGTTATTATTTATCGTGGACTACATAACTAGTGAAGTGAACCTTTCTTGAGCCCCGCTGCAAAAATCTCTGTAATCGGTTATTGAAACTGTAACGATTATAAAACAATTTTGACACTACAACAGTAGTCACAATTCGGCACCCCTGAGACATGTTCGATTCAAAACGCTGTTGAGTTTATTGATATTTATGTACATCAATAAAAATTTCATATACCTACTAACATTACATTTGTTGACGTTACAGCGGTTTATGTTTGTCTTTTAGTTGTTGCGGAGTGTGGTCTTCCTTGTGCTCCGGGCATGTATATAGGACTCATCGACCTTTCAAACCGCGCTCTCATAGGTTCATTGACCTTATAAGGGTCCTTGCCGATCCCACGCCTGAGTAAAGAAAGAACAAGGGTTGGTGATCAGGCAAATGACATGTCCATCGGAAAGGTCTGACGTCTACCGATATGGCGAGGATGTGTGTTACCAGCTGAAGAAAATAATTTTTGGAAGTTTACAGCGAGGATATATAGTTTCTACTATCGTGCAAAAAAAAATAATAATAATTTTGGAGAACAATTTATCAGTTCTGAAGAACATAGGCTATCCTTTAGAGTTGTGATGCACACAATAATCACTGTATTGGACATTTACAACTCTTACAAAACATGTCATGAGTTTACTTGATTAAAAGTATTAATTTTGGTACGGTAGTAGAAAACACTTCATATTCACTAAAATGTGACGTGTTTTGGTTAGACGAGCAAACTGCGCTGATTAGTACGTTAAATATTGTTCGATTAGTTTACAAACTCCTGATCTGTAATGATCAAATCTACTTTTGCAACAAAATAATTAATTGCTCACACAGTTAAGGAAAAAAGCAAGTTCTAAAAGAATCTTGTCACAAATAATGATCGATAAAACGTTGAGATGGTGCTCCTTCGACGCCACAGTGGTCTCTTTAGCCACTGTAGACCCTATCACCATGTGAAAACACTGTCTTTTTCTTCTTCTTCTATACTTCAGAGATTAGGCAATGCGCCTGTTCCGACTTCACATTATCAGATCCATTTCTTTCTTGGCCCTCCTACATCCCTTCTTCCACAAGGCGTATTGTGGCCCTCCTACATCCTTTGTTTACAATTACTGGTATTCTATCTTCATCCATGCGACTTAAATGTTGTCTCCATTTTCCCCTGTATTCTTCAAATTTCTCATTTAGATTATATACATTTAATTCTTCCCATACATCTTCATTTCTTAAACGATCCCTTCTTGTGTATCCTTTAACCCTTCTTAAAAATCTCAACTCTGCTGATTGTATGTTGCTTTTATCTCTCTGTTTTGTAATCCAGGCATCACTGCCATATGGAATAGCCATTGTAGAATTTTAATTTTGTCTCACGTCTCGTTTTATTTTTCAGCGTTCTATTTACAGTTCCACATCTGTGTTGAAATATATTGACTTTATTTTGTATATCTTTGTCAGCGTCACAACTTATATCACAACCTAAATAGTTAAAAATCTGAGGTCTGTTCCTTAATCTTTGAGAGTATTGATTCTTCATTATTCATGTTACAAGCTTATTTAAAAAAAGCCGTTTAATACTCTGGTACAGGCTGAGATTATCTAAGAATGGAATCATTTCTGTTTAGAAGTAAAACGACGACGACTTGAGGGGCTGTACAAGTCCGTCGTCCGCCGTTACGCCTCGTTCCGAGCTGCAAATAAGTTCCGGCACAATGATAACAGGTAGCTTTCCTGCTACCGGGGCCGTAGGAAAGTAATGCGTCTACGAGTTCCGGGGGGGGGAGCGAACTTGTTGTGGCAAGTTCAGGGTGTCCACATACTGGTTACAAAACGTTCGATGACTTTGTACGATGCCTTTTTATCACGCCAGTGTCCCATCCTACTGGTCATCACTCAGTTGCCTTGAACTCACTGCCTCTGTTATACCTTCTATTCAGGTCTTTTTAGGTCTTCCGCGCTCCTTCGGCAACCTTATGTCCCTCATTCTTTACACATGGTCATTCCATACCACATACCACCCTTTAATATCAGTTGTTAGAGAGCCATCCATTCCCATCTGTGCCTTAAATCTTCATTCCGCTTTGACATATTACTTCCTTTATTTATTCCCTTTATTTGATTTACTTTCCTTCTATTACTTCTTCTGACAACCATATTCCGCTCCCAATATTCCTTCCAAATATTCCTTTTACTTACGACAAAAGTTGCATACATTAAACATTTTCTTATGTTTCCAGTTTTCTCAGTTACAAAGTAAACGATTTAAACTGCTAATTGTTCCTGTAGCTTCTGTTAATCGTTTTATAATTTCTCTGTATTCATCAATTACAGGGATGCTGCATTCCTATCTACAAAGAATTTCCGCACATTTATTTCCAAGCTCCATCTTTTGTATTCCTCCTGCTGGTTTTTTCCCGTACACTCTAGATTTTCTTTATTGCCAACTATTGTTTCTTTGCAAGGCATGTTAAGAGACGCTAATTTGTCAAACTATTAAACGTACAGAGTTTGTATTTTGAATAACTTAATACCTCATAACTTAATGCCCCCCCCACCAGTTAAAGTTTTACAATTTTATCACAATTTGTCTTTCATTTTTGGCCTATGGCACTCCTACAGTTAAAATATTTTCGGAGTTGGGTTTGATACCTACGTAGATTTCTGCGATTTTATAAAACAGTTTGATCTCTAGTGCTAACAAAATTTTGAAATCCAAAACTGAACAGTATATTCATATTTTGGTTAACATTCTCTGTGAACCACACATGGATATTTGCGATATTTTACAAATCGTTGACCCCCTCACAGTTTTGCCTCCTACCACCTTTTATTTTGGGAGGGTGATTAATCTCAATAGCAATATGGTGCTGTGAGGTAAAGATATAGACATGCGTTCCAAGGTTATTACGAAAATCGGTTGATGCATTCAAACGTTATCGCTCCAGACAGCCGAGTTAAAGGTAAAAACATGCTTCCGTAGTGCAATAAACAAGAAAACTGTATGTAAATTAGCAGTGAAACTCAAGAAGACGCAACAATTTAAGCGCAGAGTAGGAACGCCAGCGATCGTTACTGACGATGGTTCAACGGGCGTACACAACTCCACGTCTGTGTGTATACACCGTATACATAACATAAAGCAAACAAACGCGGATTGATGAAAAGAAGGGTTTCTCAATAGAAATAAATTAGGAAGGCGCTGTGACGTAGCGAGAAAAACAGTAAAGGTTACCGAGACAGTGGTGTGATGCTAATAATGTAGCGGGGGGATGAGGAGCACTTGTGCCCTTCTGTGCACCTAACATTACCCTCCGGCCATGACTCACGCGTCCTTTCACACACGGCTTATTGCACAAGCGTCTAACGAGACGTATTCCCGCAAGTAACCAATTTTAATATCAACGTTCAACATCAAATATAATTATTACTCGTATGTGTTTTTTGTTTGTTAAGTCCTTAAATTCCTAGGTGGAACATAGACCGTCGACGAAATCTCTCCTGCGTGTTCTGTTCATTGACAGGGCTTTCACCTCCCTCCATGTCTTGTTGACACCAGCCAGCTCTCTTTCCATAGTCCTCTTCCACCTTGCGGATTCCAATTCAGTACCTATCTAGCGATATTTTCTAGTGCTCCTCTCAGGATGTGACCGATCCACATCCATTTTCTTCTCTTTATCTGTAGTTGGATGGGACTCTGACTTGTGGCCTCCCATAGATCTCTATTCGAGATGGTCTTGGGCCTCCAAATTTTACTCGTATACGCTATACCGTAAACAATTATGTTTTCAACGTCTTCTTGGTATTAATATATAGACTTTCTATGAATTTTAGTCCTGTTAGTTTTACATAACAAAATTACTTTAGTTTTGTTGAAAATAACACGTGTGTGATAAGATTATATTTATGTTCACTGTAAATATCGATTTCTTATAATAATATGCATATAAACTGAACTATGCCCTTTAATTATCCGTTCACTCTTATTTGAATCTTAATCAGATTACAGCAAAATCTCTCTTACTCCAAATACACACGAGCAACCTTTTACACGTTCACTCGCCATTCGACACTGAAGTTCTCACTTTTGACGTGAGTTCCACTAAAATTTTAGCCAAGATTACTACAGTCACCAGAAGTTATCACCGTCTTACTTGAGGTTAATTAACGCGATTGTTGGGCTTGCATTTATTACACTATTTGTGAAATTTTGGGGCCGCTCACGGCCAAAATGATAGCGCTGCTCACGGCTAGTCATAGGCCTATATCGTCGCTTCCGTCCAACGGATTTCTTATACGTTGCACTTTATGAATGTGTTTCATTTATAAGTGTTTATGCCTTGTTGCATACGGACCACTTTACCGAGGACGACCGGTTGGGAACCGTTTTCGATCGAATTGTGTCTTCTATTAAACGACGTGTCTTACCCTTACGACGTGTTTAAAGCTTACAGTCGACGAAATTCCCGAAAACACGAAGTACTTGACTTCTTATACGTTGTCCTCATTTTGTGCAAGTAGCGAATATGAGTCCAACAGAGGCTCAAACCTAAGATATATTTCCACTTCACTAACTCTACATTTTGATTCAACCACTAGATAAGCGTGAAACATGAATTCCACAAAATCTCAGAATATTACGTCATTTGGGGAAAACCGTAGTCTGTAAATCATTTGCCTATCTTAGGCCCCTTTTATATATCCGATTTATATAGTACGATAACCTACGATAAGTTTATCGTTCCGAACTCAAAAACATATCGTGGTGTCCTAGGAAACGTATCAGATAAAAACCCGGACAAGTTGTCTCCGACCGTAATCGGAGTCAAATCGGTGCAAAACTTATCGTACGACATAAATCGGATACATAACAGGGGCCTCCTAATTGAGCGAATCCAATTTTTAATAACTCCATCCTTGTCTTATTATTTATTTGCGTAGAATACTTCTGAAGTAAACTATGCAAGTTCGAACGCAAATAATTAATTTAAAATTACAAGGAAATTAAATAATTTCGTTGACCTTAAGTTCCTCTGTAAAATAAATTTTCCTGTTACGCATTATTTACAATGGCGTCATCAGTATCATATTGTGAAGACAGCCCCTCGTCATTGTTGTTTGTAAATTAAATATGATATTTACGTAAGCTGGTAATGTGACGTGTCTACAATCTGGCGGAGTGTAGGCATACTACATAAGTAGGGATCATCTTGTATCACTGTCCGCCCACACTAGTCGTCATCATATCTCCCTCTGCTTACGATTCGGTGGAGTTGTCTGAAACCGACACCTACACACCACCGTTGCTGTAGCCCTATCCGTGTGTGCGCGTCCGTGCACTACAGTAAATGAACATTATCAACAAGGATTTTTTTTTTTTTTTTTTTTTTTATCGGCCATCTAAGGACCACATGCCAATTTCAATTCTTTATTCGTTGTTCTTTTCTTTCTCTCCAATATTTTTTCATCTTTTCACTGTGTCTCTTCTTCCTGTCTTCAGTCCACTTTAAACCTGCGTTTTTCTCTCTCATACACTGGACTCCAATTTTTAACACTTTTGCCCGAAAAACTTCTCTTTCAATTGCTTCTTTTGCGTGTATATTATTTGTGTCTAAATCCTTTTGGACTTCTTTAATCCAACTTGATGTTGACTTCTTCCCCCACAGATATTTGAAGATCTGCTTTATCAACCTATTGTCGTCCATTCTATATAAATGTCCAAAAAATAATAGTCTTCTTTTTCTCATTGTTTCTGTTATATTTTCTATACAGTGATATATTTCATCATTACTTCTTAATTTCCAACCCTCTGAAGCTTTTCGTGGGCCTAATATTTTCCTAATAATTCGTCTTTCCAATATTTCTAGTTTGTCTAAATTATAATTCAATGCTAAACATTCACTTGCATATAGGCATTCTGGCTTCGCTACTATACTGTAATGCCTTATTTTCGCATTTTTAGATATGCACCTTTTATTGTAAATATCTTTATTTATACCATAAGCCCTTTCCATCTTATGAATCCTTTCTTCTACAGCAAATTTTTCTACACCATTCTCTTGAATTATTCAAGCATTTTGTTTATTATACAACATAATTAGAATGTTTTTAGTTACAATCTTTAGAATGTTGCGTTTCTGCAAAGCTGTAGTTTCCCTCAAAACAAAAAAATACATGTCACACAACGATAACAGACAGTGACGAGGCGTGACTAAGTTTTGTACTCATTACTTGTTTTACCGAAAGCGCACAAAAAGATAGTTTCACACTTTTTTTTTAATAACGGCCATTAAACGTTTTCTCGAAACGCGGGTGGATTAAAAGGCTTCGTATTCCAGGTGTAGAACCACGTCCGATTCGGCCATAACTCGTTATTTAAATTCCCACGATAAATTGTTTCCTAAAACAAACTACAGAACACACACTATGTAAACACACCGGCACAACAACGCGTGTATACGGAAACGAACGAGAACGACCGAACTTCACCGAAATTCGCTAAAGCCAGCGATGACTGGGCTCGTATACTTCGTCGGTGTGTGATTGTTGATAACTGGCAGGGTGCATTGCCGCGGAGATATGCAATATTATGATAATGCCGAATTTTAGCGATTCCCCTTACGTTTTTTCTATACTGTATGGTTGGGTTACACGCTTATTTCACCCAATTCACGAAGATTTTCCAATACGCTTTCTTCTCAAAAGATCATAAGTCCGAGGACTGGTTGGCTCTGGCCCCCCACTTATTTAGCCTATATGTTGCGCCAAATTTGTTATCTCCTTGTAGCTCCTTCTATGGACGTCTTGCTTCACTGGCGTCGTGTACTCTAAACGTGGACTTCCGCTTGAATTTCTGCCCTCAGTAGAGCTTTAAGTTACATTTTTTATTAGGCTGTCATACCTTAATATATGGCTGATCATTTTGTGTCTTCTAAATCGGATCTGTCTCAAAAAGCAAATATATTCGTATTTAAATATATTAATATTAAATACTTATATTTAATATTAATATTAATCTATTAACCTTCCCTTTATTTGCCTCAAAGCATCTTCTGAGATCGGACGCCTCGCCATTGACATTAAACATTCCAATTTCCATCTACTAATTCCAGTCTTCCAGTTTTGTCTGTCCAGTTAAGTCTTCGACATGCAGTCCTCTCCGTTCCGTGTTCCCCTCATCCAATCCAATCAGTTGTCATATAGTGTTCCTTCTTTCTTCTTGTTCCATCCCGTATACTCATCACATATCCGTACCATCGTAGTCTTTTTTCTTTATTTAACTTCTATTATATGCTTCTCAATATTCATCACTTACCCTATCACGATACTTCTTACTCTTATTCGCTTTGACTTATTTTTTCCCCCTTCTCCAAAAATCCATTTCCGTAGCTCGCAGTCTTTCCTGTTTTTCCTGTCCACAGACACCTGTTCTACTGATTTATACATGTTTGCTTTGTTCTATCCGTGGTATTAGTACTCCACTAGAATGAAATTCTTTTTTGTTCTCTCTTACTTCAATCGTCTTTCTTACTTGACACACGTTTGTCTACTTCTAATTTAAACCCCATCTTCTTGTACTACTGAACCCACGGGCAAATTTATTATTGTTATTCAACAACATCAAAATATTTAAGTAATAAATTTGTCTTGAAGAATTATTTCTGATGCCTTAAAGAACTGATTCTGATCTGAATCTCGGAACATTCTTCGGTTAATCTAAAACGTTTGGCCAAGCTTGTAGCCGGCCTCACATCTCACAACAAAATAGACTAACACCTCACACGCCCATCTAGCATTGTCTCATGAACACCAGGACAGATTGCAGTGATATGAAAAAGAAGGATTGAGAAATGAAAAGATTAGGTTTTACTAATAACCCGAATGAGATAACGGTGTGTTTAACAGCTTCGGCAGTGACATGGGATGTAATTGTGTTTGAAACGGCAGTGAAGTACGCAGACAGCTATTTTTATACATACTGTGTCTCCAAAATTGAATAAGGGAAACTGGGCGTAAGCAGCGTTTTTATTCCCCCTTTAAAATTATTTTCGTCGCTCCTACGGAAACATTAAGTTTATTGCTTTCGTTCCGTCTCCAGTTGTTGCCTTCCGTGTTTTACTCAGTAATTTGGGGTTTATTATTGCGTACTCTCGCCTTATTCCCGTTTATCTCTTGTAAATCTTCCGGCTTTATGGCGTCGTTCCCCTCGATTTGTCGCTGGCGAAACTGTGTTACTCTAAAAGTCTCGGTTTCCTTTCTAATTTTAGTCCAAGCGTTTTTTAATGTGTGTCGGACGAATAAAAAGTGCTCTAAAAGTGGAGACATTCAACGATGTTAATAAAATTTAGTACGCATGTATAATTAACTCTTCAAAGCCAGACGAAGCGTGGTTTCGTGTTGTGTTAGATGTTATGAATACGACAAACACCTCGGCGTAGAAAAAAAAAGAAAAAAAAAACAGAAATGGAACGGTATGAGTAGGTAATTTTGGTAGGTAACTGTTTCTCTAAGTCCACATCTTAAAGCAGTCTTACTGTATTTTAAATTAACATATTGTCGCCTGCAGAGGTACATTAGTTGACCCGTTGAACAGTGTAAGCGCCTGATTAATTTAATTAACATATTAAATCAGCGTTGATGAAAACTTAAACTTCCTCAAAAGCTTAAATGATTTTTATTATTAGCATTAACATTGCTTAACACGCGTTTTATTTGCCGTTAACGTTATATGTATAGCCTATTCTACGATATGTCCTCGTCGGCTAGACAACAGTCTAAAAATACATCTAGTCGCGAAGCTCTACGTGTTATGCGTCCACAGCATACTACCGCTCCTAGAGGTGAGCAAGCGTCATACCAGATGGCAGATGGCAAATGTGTTCACGTTCTCTCGCAAAAATAATTTAAATTATTAAAACGGAAAGAGATAACCTGAAGGTCAGTAATATCTCAGAACAACAATGGATTGAATACTACGAGCAGCTGTGGACCCAGCGTCAACTGGAAGAAACAACCTTCGCTGATATCAGTGATTGTGTGGACCCAATAACAATGGATGAATTGTTAGCTGTTCTACACCGCTGTAAAAATAGAAAACACCAGGCACTGATGGGCCGAACGTGGAGCTTATAAAGTGTGCACCAGCCCTGCTGCATGATCGTTTGCTGCAGTTCATTAATCTATGCTGGAAATGTTCCTGACGACTGGGGGATTGCAAAGGTAATTATAATATTCAAGAAAGGTGATCGTAATGACTGCAAGAATACAGAGGAGTCAGGCTTCTTAATACTTCATATAAATTATATGCATCTATATCACGAACACAGTTGAATGCAATAACGGAGACCATGCTTTCAGAGCCCCAGAACGGTTTCAGGAAGGGCAATTCATGTTTGGATTGTATATTTACAATAGCCCAGCTCATTGAAAACCGTAGAGAGTATCAGCTGCACACATACATTCCTTGAGGAGTGGTCTCAAATAACTCTTCTAGCAATGTTTATTAACGTATAATCATGTATCTTCAATTTAAGAACTGTAAATTAATATTTAAATCTTATTTTTATATTGTCCATATTAGTTTAAATTTAAACATATCCACATAATTAAACAAGTTAAACTTCATTAATATCTAGGCCACATTCGTGTATGAATGTGTGTATTGCATGTTTTGTCTCGTCAATGAATACAGTGAACTGTATCGTAAGTGGCAGTAAACTATTACACTTTTTATTGTTACTATAATTTTCAGCACAACAAACGTCCACATTTTCATCGTTTAATAATGACTTTCGTTTGTCATCGTAATTTAATAACGTAGTCGTAAAAATATCAATCGCTTTACACACATTCATAAACTGCTATACATACCAGACAGTCTTGCTCTGCTTGCTGACCGCTAGGAGCGCTGTAATCGCGCTAGATACAGTACAAAAAACACCGCTTAGCGACTATACGTTTTGTTAGACTGACTAGACTCTTGACACTCTTCCAGTGACAATTAGATTAAAGGTTTCCCTGGCCATAATTGTTACAAAAATTTACACCATAGTAGTCACTGCTCACAAGATCACGTAGATTAACAACATAGTTACAACAAAACAATCAAATACTTATCTAACCCATGTATTAAATGAAATGATAAGAGGTTTATCAATTCACTATTTACTGAACGGTACCGCCAGATCACTAAATAACCATTTAGCATCGACGGACAGCACCTTCCACACTGCAATACATACTACTTGTGTGTAACGGCACATCTCACAGTGTTGATGCATGTTCAAAAACATTTACCGTATAAGCCTGTGTTGCATTTAATATTTAGTTTGTATCGTTACCAGTGTTTAGTTTGGGATTGTGTCGTGTACTAAATAATCTAATTGCATTTTAAATTTCATTTATCACTGTCTATGGTTATGTTTTCAGATATCGTGTTTCAGAATCGTTAAACTAAATTTTATTTTGTTTAAAATATTCTTACTTTTACAGTATAGGCGAGAGGTATCCTGCGTAGTATAAAGCCTCCCCAACTATGCCGTTCGGATCCGGCGTTAAACTGTAGGGCCCATATACCTGTGAGAGACTCCGTAACACACGCACCACGGGTGTATGCGGGGAGGGTACAAACCAGTCGAAAGACTGAAGGACCCAATAATAATAATATAATATATTTTATTTAATTACGTAATCAGGAGAAATGCGTTAATACACGTTAATACTGTTAAATTGTTATTAAATATTAAAGTTTAATTTCGTCTTCTAACTAGTTTAATCGTTAAATAGGCTATCGAATTTACATCCAAACGTTGGGTAAGGGAACGCTGTAGTCGAGGGTCAACCCGTATTAAATGCTAATATTTCAATTTATTCCGCAAGTTGCAAAATGGCATTTAGCCTACAAAGTAAACATCGGAAGCCGGACAAACAGGTCATAGGGGGTAACAACCGTAAGCGATAACTTCACACGGGCTTCATCTTCACGCCTGCGTAAACAGATTATGTAAATGACGACGCGGTAGTATTGCTTGCGCACGTACGGATGACCGCGTTCTCGGAGTACTCCAATTAAACTTCTCTCTTAATTTAGTGGTAGCTTTCATTAACATTTACAGTACTCTACAGAATTTCCTTGACGAACACACTGTAATACCCAGACAATTTATGACGAAGAAGCGTGGTGAAAATTTACAACAAAGATGAACTATAATAAAATACAAAAATCTACTCCTTATACGAGCTGAGGTATGTATGAAGTTGGATTAGGAACTTCCGACCAATGGTGTAGCTTCTGGCAAAGTGACAATTTGGTGTCCCCCCCCTCACTATAGCACCTTAGCCCCTCTTCTGAAGAAATGGTACTTTGTGAGTTCGGCTTACGAAAATCTTAAATTACCGGTAATGTAATTATGAAATAAGTCAATCATGTTTCATAAACAAGTATAATTAATTTCATTCTCTGGATACATTATAAAGGTTATTTATGTAAGTTATTAAGTAACTAATTTGCACCTGTGAAAATCAGAAAATGATATAAGCAAAACAATTATTCTTTCCTTGAATAAAATGACAGTCCGAAAGCTTGTAGGCTCTAGTTGACACAAACTTATTTGAGTTTATACATAAAAATTACTACTAATCATGATTAAATACGACAGTAATTTCAGGAACAATAATCATTTAGTTTTATGATATGGATTAAGCTGGCACTTTTTAGTTATCTTATATACTACAGTAACTTACGTAGATTAAATAAATGAAAATCTGGAATAATAATATAAGCAAAACCCTTACTGCTTTAAAGAAGAAAATGTCAGTTGAGAAGTTTTCAAAAGCTTTTAACATATTATACATAAAAATTAACACTAATTATGCAGTATGACAGTAATTTTATAAGAAATGACTATTTATTTCATCCTTTGGTACGCTAAGATCATTTAGGTAACGTAGTAACTTATTTAGACTAGATGAATAAGAATCTTTGTCCCAGATCTTTTTCTTCTTCTCTTCAAGGATTAGGTTATATAAACCTGTTCCGGCACCCATTTTATCCTCGAACGACCCACGTCCGTTCTACCTTTATAGTTCAATGCAACTTTCGGCAATCGATTCTCCGCCATCCTTTGCAGATGATCCCACCATTGTCTTCTGTAAATTGAAATAATTTCATTTATGTCCTTTACTTCGAGTTCTGCTCTGATATCCTCATTCCTTATTGTATCTTGCAATGTATAATGTAAAGTATTTCGAAGAAACTGCATTTCAGCACTCTGAATTTTGCCGCATTCCTTTTTTGTCATGACCTCACTCGCATATGTCAATGTGGGTATGCAATTGCCTTATAAAATTGAATCCTTGTGCTGTGTCTTGTTTTATTTCTAAGATTTCTATGAATCGTACCACAAATTGTTGTACATTGTTGTAAATTGTTGGCCTACATTGTCCAACATCTTTAGACGAATAAAGATTTATGCCCAACATTTTTTCGTAATTTTTTTTTGTATCGGCCGTCTAAGGACCACATGCCAATTTCAATTTTTTATTCTTTTTTTTTCTTTTTCTCCAATATTCTTTCATCTTCTCACTATATATATATCTTCTTCCTGTCTTCAGTCCACTTTGAACCTACGTTTTTCTCTCTCCTACCTTGGACTCCTCCCATTTTTAACAATTTTGCCCGAAAAACGTCCCTTTCAATTACTTCTTCTGCGTGTATATTATTATTTTCTGAATCCTTTTGGACTTCTTTAATCCAACTTGATGCTGAGTTCTTCCCCCACGATATTTGAAGATCTGATTTGTTAACCTATTGACGTCCATTCTATATAAATGTCCAAAAACTAATAGTCTTCTTTTTCTCATTGTTTCTGTTACATTTTCAATACTTTGACATATTTCATCATTACTTCTTAATTTCCAACCTTTTGAAGTTTTTCGTGGGCCTAATATTTTCCTAATAATTCGTTTTTCCAATATTTCTGGTTTGTCTGAATTATAATTCAATGCTAGACATTCACTTGCATATAGGCATTCTGGGTTCACTACTGTACTGAAATGCCATATTTTCGCATTTTTAGATAAGCACTTTTTATTATAAATATCTTTAGTAATTTTTATTTTTTTCATATTTTGAAAATTAATTTATGTTATTTCGGCGGACAACCCTCAAGCCGGCGCTCCTGGAGGCCGCCAGCGCTGCCACGTGCTCCCTAAACCCCTGCCTGCGACTAAAAGAACTCCGTAATCAGAGTGAGAAGAGTTCCACACAGTTGAAGATTATAGTCAGTTTACCGAGTGTCACGATTGAAGTTTATATGAATGACCAAACAACGTTAAGTAAAACGTTTTAAAACTATAGCGCTACAGTGTTTGAATTGAAAACAAAATGAATACTCACCCGCAATACTATTGTAAACAGAAATCTATAAGAAAAACCGTTTTGTACACGCCGCTGTCTAGAATTACGTAGTAATTACTGTTCGGTAAATTTAAGAACGCATTTTGTACTGTGCGTTGTAAGAAGCGCTAATAATTTCGCGTACATTATTTTGAATATTAGTGAACTTCTCGTTAGCCAAGCGAAATTAATTTTATTTTGTTCCCAAAAACGTAGATTTCAGTACTCCTGAATATAAGAAAATATTATAAAAATAGCGAAACATTTATGAAAGTTCATTAAAACAACTAAGGAAATAAAAAATATTTCAAATGATTTACGGTTTATTTCGAATAGAAACAACAGTAGCCTAACGAAGAGTGGACAAATCGGAAGACAAGTTTTCGTTAGCTGTAAGAGAGATTAAGGGGAGTTTGAAGGCAAAAATATTAAAAACTTCTTTGAAACGCTTGTTTTATTAAACTTTACCTTTTCTAAATGAAATGGTATGCATGATACAAATTAAATTAGAAACACGTTTTGTGTATAATCTAAAGTACGTCTGCACACAGTAAAATAATAACAATATTGTACACGATTCCTTTCTACAGTAGGCCTACATATTTTCTAAACAGCTTAACATGAAATCATGTGGTTTTCACTGTGTAAAAGGGGATATTTTGTACTTAATGCTGGCAACTCTGACGTCAACAATATGGCTACACATATGTTTTGATTTTGTGCATGAAAAGAGCGTTTGGTCATGAATTTGAGATTTTGTTAGTTCTCACCGATATACTTCAAAGCTAATTAACCGATATACTTCAATCCTTTTTTTAAACATATTGTTCAACACGTAGGTACATTATTCTCGGAAACTAGGCTATGTAAGATAATGAAATTTTCAGGGCTGATGTAAGTCACTATTGTCCTAGTGAAGCAGAATTATAGAACTAAAGTGTATAATTTGGGTGCTGTAAAAATGAATGTTTATTAATTTTTCTCGAAAAAACTTTATAAAATAAAAATAAATATACATCTTCTTGTGAACGACGTAAACAAAATAACTCTGCTTCAGTAGACATAAAACATCGTCAAAAATGTTAAGATTCTATCTCATTAAATTTCGTATAAAAACGTACCTGAATTTGGGCAATTTAACTCTGCCACCATGGGGCCTACCGAACACATCAATCCGCATATGCACGTGTTAACGTAGAAATACGAGCAATTACCAACCTTATCAGGTGCAGGCTGCCGTCATTCAACAGCAATATTTCAGGCATTCATATTACTTTGCTTATGGACAATGAAGTTACATTTATCACTTACAACTACAGCCCGATACAAAGCACGCGCCCGATAAAGATACGAAACGGTCAAAACAAGTGTAGTGAACGAAAACTTGTGCTTCTGCTAACAAGATTTGGAACTTTCCAACCCGGGCCGATGATTTATGGGCTCAAGTTGTCGCTCCGGCTTTTCTCAAATTGTGCAGCAATTAACAAAACTCATTACACGAAGACACGCAAATTAATGTCGAAAGGGCGAAAACCAACAACAGTCAATGAACGCCACTTAACGATTATAGACATAATATCATAGACGTACTAGGTGTCTATACACATATAGACATTATGAACATGATATGTGTTACACGTTGAACCCATTCATCTTTAAATATTTTATCTGTTAGATACAATTTGTTAATTAGAGTGCATCGGTAACTGTACTACACGGCTGTCCCTTTTGGCCTAGATAAATACAAAACACAGGTTAGACGGACGGTTTACAACTATCACTGATAAGTGTCTCAGAAACGTGTTCCTTGAATTTTACACTGTCTGTTGGATATGAATTTTTCTTTCTGTTTTCACTAAATTTCTTTTCATCGTTACGATTTTATGTGAGAAATAAATAATGTTTAATTCGCCGTCTTCCAGACGTTAATCGGCTCGTACTTCCCAGCTCCCTCAGACAGTCTTCTTCTGCTCCGGTAATCCAACTTACCGTGTTTCGTTTCTCTTACGACATACATGTCTGGCTGCTTTGTCTGACTCTTATAGTCTAGTTATTCGTCTGTTTATAGAACTCGTAAAGCTATAAATTTCTGGAATATTACCGCTTTGAATTTTTGGAAACTTATAGCTAATATAAGATTCCGAAAGTTTAATACGAACACAAAACTGTGAAAGTAATTTGTTATACAAATTACATCTACAGACTATATCGAATGACTATTACACATTATAACGGGTGGCTGAAAATCTCGCGACGAATAAAGTACCGTACAATACAAATTAATAAATTTAAAGGGAACAATAAGTAGAAATAATAGTCAACTTTACTTGATTTATTCGGCATCCGAAGGTCGGAGTGCTTATTCCAAAAACTCATTACAAACAGCACAATTTTTTCAAAACTATTATGTTCAATATAAACTAATGCGGTCCATTATTGAAAACGCATGTCACGTTAAGTAAAAAATCAGTGTTGCCTACATCAAACCTCTAATTTCCCTATAAATAGAAAAGATTTTTTAATTCCTGGCGGCGACACTTTTCGACTACCTGCTAGTTCTTCTACTGACTTCAGCTGTATATGGTACACGATCTTCTTCTGCCATGCCACGTCCTCAACGTGAATTAACGTCAATCAACTGACGCCTGTTTGAACACCAAGACTATTTACGACACAGAGCATAAAAAGGCGACACAGAAAATCTTTTCGTAGACAGTAAAAGAACTAACTAAACATAGGTTTACGATAAAGTGACATCACTACATATACGATAGAGAGACTCTGGAAAAAACAAAGAGATGCTAAAACGTTGTAGTATTTGCAAACCTCACGAAGAAGAAGAAGAAGAAGAAGAAGAAGAAGAAGAAGAAGAAGAAGAAGAAGAAGAAGAAGAAGAAGAAGAAGAAGAAGAAGAAGAAGAAGAAGAAGAAGAAGAAGAAGAAGAAGAAGAAGACGACGACGACGACGACGACGACGACGACGACGACGACGACGACTCTCCACTTGTAAGTATTTATACGGGGAGAATCACGTTATATTATAGTTTATATGACTCTAAAAAAGACGGCGGTCAACGACGATGGTTCACTGGGAGGGAGTACACATCACGCCATATCTAGTGTACACCACATAAAGCAAGGAAACACAGATCGATGAAAAGACGAGTTTCTCAACAGGAATGAATTGGCGAGGCGCTGCTGTGACGTAGGGGCAAAAACAGTAAAGGTTACTGAAGATAGTGGTGTGATGCTAATAAGGTGGGATGGGGTGGTGTGAGAAACTTTAATGGAAGCGCCGAGGGATGAGGAGCACTTGTGCCCTTCTATGCACTCAACACGACCCTCCGGCCAAACAACTCGGTATTTCATAACGCAACCATGACTCCTCCACCCGCGGGTACTTTCAAACACGGCTTATTCCCACCAAACGAGACTTATTCTTGCATGTAACACACGTTAACGCAATATTACATTACAAGAAATATTTACATGTGTTCAACGCTTTATTGCATTAATACATACTGTAGTTTAAAAAATACTATGTTTCTTTAATAATACATTATTGTTATATTATACGAACATAATAATTTTTAGTATTAATTTCAACTTGTTCAGCAACTGATGCATTACTTACTTACGTTTACATATTTCTTTTGCCTACTCATAAATTCTTCCAGACCGAAGACTACATTACATTCTACTTATTAGATGAACAGACAGTTAATTTGTCTGTTGTGGTATACAATTAAAATTCGTCAGTAGATTTTTAGTGTCAATAATCAAACTAATTTTAGTTTGTTTTTACTCTGTAAATTCTTCGTTGGATGTACAGATTTTAGATTAGTAAGAGGAGTGATTTGGATTTCTCATCGTCAACATTAAAACCATCGTTTGCACGTACAGTCCACCCATCACGAGAAATTTTGACTTCATTGTCTCTTTTTTTGAAACTGTCCTAACCTTGAAAAAAAAAACGACATCGGGTATTAAACTACATGAAGTTGATTCTCAGATCTCAGTTTAGTCTCTTCTAATCCTTTAAATCAAATAAAAAAGTAATGTTGGAGTAGGAGAAAGAGGAAAAGGAAAAGCAAGTGAAGAAGGAGCCGAAGATTAAGAAGGGAAAACGAGAAGGAGAGAGGACGGAGAAAGAGGAGAAGAGGGATAAGGGAAATGAGGAGTAGAGGGAGGTTGAATAAGATAAAAGTTTAAGGCGGAGAAGGAGAGAGTACGGGAAAGCAGGAGGCAGAAAAGTGGGTAAACAAAAAAAAAGGAGGCGAAAAGGGAGAATAAGAAGAAGAAGAAGAAGAAGAAAGAAGAGAAAGAAATAAGGAGAAGGAGGGAGGAGTAAGAAGAAAAGAAGGTGAAGAATAAGGTGGAGAGAAAGAGGGAAGAGGAAGCTCAACGAAAAATCAACATTTATTTATTAAAAAGACGTACATGGAAGATAACCAAATTCAGGAGAAAATAGATAACAATGGCCACAAACAGAAGGTAAAAGATGTTACAAAGAAACAGAAAAAATTGAATAACAGTCTGCCAACCAAATGCCGAATGATGAGAAAGGGGAAGTCAGTATGATGTTTTAACACAAGTTAAACTACAGATACGAAATCGCGAATGCCAAAATGTTGGTTGCGGATAACAATAGTAAAAAGAACATTCCTGCACCGTTAAATACTAACAACTATGTACACGACGCAAATTGCAAGCGTTGTTTGAATGAAAGCACTGTCGATAGTTATTTGTCCGTTAAACGTTTCACGTAATAAATTGGCTACACTGTACTATCGAATGAAATAAAAAATATCTGACGGTATTTTCAACTAGTTATTTATTTAAACTGATTATCCTCTTAACAAATAATAAAATTGGCTGCACTGTAGTGTCGAATGAAATAAACACTTGATGGTATTTTCTCTCTTAATAAACACGTGCTTTTCCTCTTAACAAATGTCTGTAGCAATAGCACTTCGGTAGAATATGACTTTCGGCTGAAACTCAGCTCTTTTAATCCACAGATATATTTAGGCTGGTACCTAATCAAGGTCAAAGAGCACATCGATATTTTAGATCATGTTCATGAAAAAATTTTGATGACCTGGGTTAATCAAGTTTTGCTGGATATATAATTTAAACTTCTTAAAAGCCTTTCACTGGATTTTTCCTTTGGGATGGACATAAAACTTCAACGGCAATACACAATGCTTTTATGGCCGCATATAGCATTGTCTGCTTGTGTACCGCACACGGGACCTCATAGGAAATAATACGTGCAACCTGCGCGCCCTAGCGTTGCATTTATGAACTACAGATGTAAACAAATGCCGATGTGTATTGAACAGTACGAGGTGTGCTCATGTTTGTTAATGTTTATAAATATTTATTGTGTTTAGATTTGTGATATTTGCCTTACACTGCTTTTGTTGGTAAGTGCAAATGTTACATTACCATTGGCCTTTATTAAGTTACGTCATGTTTTTATATACTTCCGAACAGATGTTTCAAAATTGATGTCCCGCTGCAGGGACAAATACACTTTAGTACAAATGCGTATATGTAAAAGTAATTTGTACAGGGATATTTTCTGAACCATTATGGGCTCAGTAAATAATTATAAGTACTTTCTTTTGCTTCAGAAAATGTCAAATCAGAGTCAAAAGCTTCTTATTGACGAACAAATAATTCAGTTGATGGAAAATGACATGTCCTAACCTAACCTAACCTAGCCTAACCTCCAAAAAGGGGCATCTAACCTCACAGAACCATCTAAAAGGCACAGATATGAGTCAGACCTGTGGTAGACTAAAGATATGATGGGTATCATCATCTTCCAGAATATGCCGAAAACAAGAACAACTCAAGATGCAAATTAGAGGGTTGTAACGAAAAAACACGTATGTTTTGTAAAGGTGTAAAGTGTGTCTATGGTTCCTAAAAGGCAGAAACTGTTTAAAAAATTTCATTGTACCTAGCTTGTTCTTTTCTTAACAGTTTCATGGCATGTTGTGAGAAATACATTTTTTTAAGGAAAAATTTCATCTTTTTGTGAAGCTCATAAACTGGATTTGTCCCTCCATAAGAACATGCTAGAAAAAGGGGAGGGATGTTTTTGATTTTCGATCTGTTAAAGGCTCTACACGAAGGGACAGATACAGTGAAGACATTAGTAAAGAGTTGAACAGTTTTAATATCCAAGATCGTATTACAGCGAACAAAGAGAGATGGACTGCTCATGTGAACTGGGTGCCAGATGGCAGGTTGCCTAAGAAATTTTAACAGTATAAGCCTATTGGACAGCGAAATATAGGAAGCGTTGGTGAAGTGTATACAGTATAGGTCTATTCCTTTGTGACCGGAATAGGTGATTCGCCTAGTCTCTGATAGAAGAAGAAGAAGACCAAATCCGTTGGAGATCTTCGCGAGAGGTTTAATATTTAAAACAGCGTATGCCTAATTACGACGTGACGTGCAAAATGTGTTTCATTCTAACATAAGTTAAACAATTTTAATATTATTAATTCAAGGACGTTTTTAAAAAAACCATTACTCCATAAAGTTTTATCAATCAAACCTAAATACTTGAGATCAGTATTCAGTATTATAATCTAGCTTCCCGAAGAATCAAAGATTATATGGAGGAGCACGCAAGTCATACGGCATTCAAAAAGATTAGTCTGACCGGTTCTGGAACCACTGCTTCTAGACCACTACAAAGGACCTATACTGAGGATACATAGGCTGAGTCCACGTACGGACTGACAAATGCACGTTGATATTTTGGTATTTCCTAGTATCGATATTGTTGGCATATTTCATAACAGTTCTCTGACCAGGCTCATTATATGACAACGAAAATCATCCTTGATGCCTGCATTCTAGATGTTTTTTCGCCGGAACTCAAGTTTCAGAACCATAGAATATGCCTGCATTCTAGATGTTTTTTCGCCGGAACTCAAGTTTCAGAACCATAGAATATGCCTGCATTCTAGATGTTTTTTCGCCGGAACTCAAGTTTCAGAACCATAGAATAACACTGGCACAGCCACTACCTTACATAATTTTTTTCCAGTCTCTTTTCTTGTTTACGAGCCGGTTGATGGCCAAAAGCCTTTGCTTCGCTCCAAATCTTCTTCATTTTCCACCGCTCCTTCGTTAATGTCCGCGCCATGTCGTCTTTGGTCTTATAACCATGTGGATTCCATTCTAAAATCTGCTTACTCATGTTGTTCTCTTCTCTCCTACAGGTATGCACCAAACCTTTATATTTCCTTCGTATTATTTGTACACCTATGCTCGTCTTGGTCACCATTAACCAACTGGCAACATTAAGGAAGATACAGATTAATAAATGAATTAGGTAACTGCCTCACTCGTACGAAAGAGGATTCTATTATAACTGCATGGTCTAAAGGTGTCTCCTGACGAATCTCTGGTCTTTGTAAGGAAGACCAACGTAATAAAATATCAGAGATGTTCGTTTGAATTTTAGATTCAGTACACTCGGCTGGTAAAGTTTATATTTTCCTTCCTTTAAAATCAATTCTAATGACCAAGCGTTTTTAACGGGTTAGTTGCATTTTGAAGTGGAAATATTTTAATTTAAAATACACCGAGTCCGCTTTAAGACGAGGGCTTAACAGTATCGAACGGAAATAACGATCACAATTACCAACTCTTTATGTTTCGTGCGTTTTTTTCACTGTTAAGTGAATCATCCGTCACAACAAAAAGAAGAACGCGCTTCATTTGGGACTGAAGAATTAATTACAATTGTGTAGTGAGTTTCAACATGGCCGCTTTAAGACGAGGGCTTAACAGTATCGAACGGAAATAACGATCACAATTACCAACTCTTTATGTTTCGTGCGTTTTTTTCACTGTTAAGTGAATCATCCGTCACAACAAAAAGAAGAACGCGCTTCATTTGGGACTGAAGAATTAATTACAATTGTGTAGTGAGTTTCAACATGGCTCCATAAGATAAACTCTTGCTTTGTTTCCAGTTCCCGTTATTCAATTCTGGATTACACCAGAGTAAACATTAACAGCCTCCTTTACATCACACACATACCAACTTCTGTTCGACGTTGTAAAACAAGCGTTGCACTCTTTCCAGCTGACGGGAGGCACCAATTGTACATTTCACAGTTACTTAAAAATTCCTGGATTCACTTAAAAGTTACTACAAAGGACTGAAGTTGACTACTACAGGTACAATAGATCCAGAGGAGCGACTCCATAAAAACGGAATATTTTCAAGAGACAGAAACGGATTACGGAATGACGCGGGTTAAGTAAAAATAAATAACAAAATTGTTACTAAAAATTTTAATTTTTCTAGAGAATGTAACGGAATAAATTTTCTAATTTTAAACGATCCCCACGAGACATATAGGCCTATGTGGTCTTTATGTGGTATTTCTGAATTCATTAAAATCCATACAGTCTTCAGAGACGTTTTCCTTCCTTTACAGCGATATTGAAAGGCATCAAATAAATGCTCAAAGGAGCGTAAAATGACAACCTTCACCTTGTACTTAAAATTCTGCTCTTTACATTTACTCTCCCAAAAAGCTTTTTTTATTTATAATGTATTTTTAATGAGAAAGACTCCTACTGATGGAGCGCTTTTCCCTAAACATCAAGAAAGGAAAGTATAGTGAAAAATGAATTTGTCGTAGAGTGGAACATTATACAAATCAATACAAGTTTTCGGTTAGTGATTTATCGGTCAGATTTAGCTTATTTCCATCTAAATTGTTTGGTGTACCCTTAACTATTTTGTATAGTCTTTTCAAATTTAATTTTGAGAAGCTGTCATATGGAAAATGAAAGAGGTTATTTTTCATAACTTTTCCAATATAAGTCGTATTGGTTACTTCACAAAAATTGAATTAAGACTTGCGATTACAATTTTGGCGTTCATAGAAATAAAATGATGTCAATTCTACGAATGAAACAAACATTGTTAATAATTTTGAAGTAATGGACAAAAACAAAAGTGGAATAAAAGGAACTCGCGACTAATTACACACGCGTGTGCTTACCTAGTTTAAAGTATAATCAAAAACACACAACTACAAACTTCAGATCCATTCAAGATTCAAATGTTAATTAAACGCATTAGGACTTCACTTGTAAAGTTGACAGAAACGCGCATGACGCAAAAGCTGGTTGGATGACCACACTCCTTGTTCATATCTACATTCGTAAAATTAGACGAAGGGTGACGATTCGATTTGCCGTTATTTGTTTAAGGATCCTTCATTAATTAAATGTTCTTGTAGTTCCAAAAGCGGTACTTATCGTATACGAGAGACAGAGTAAACACTGGGGGCGGGGGGGGGGGGTTATAAGAGGTAACAACTGTAAACAACATCTTCACACGGGCTTCATCTTCATGTCTGTATAAACAGATTATGTAAATGACGGCCATACCCGACACGACAATATTGTTTTCGCGTGCACGGATGACCGCATTCTCCGTCTCCAATTAAACGTCTCTCCCTTTAGTGGCTACCTTTATTAACGAGTCAAACTACTGAATTTCCTACATGACACGCACGTCACTATGCTTGGTGTGACCAAAAATTAATTAATTTACAGAAGTGCAGAGAAAACACTACGATTGCGAAACATTCCACAGAGTTCACGAACTAGTGCCCCAACATTAAATGACAAAACGTTCAAGATTTTATTAGCTTAACAGATAAAAATAATATACACTTTTCGTTAAACACACAGAGAAGTACGTTATATGAGAAGACAGATCGACTATGGATATACTGTCCACTTTCCTATAAAATCGTTTAGTATATTTGTAATGTTATGGCCCTTTTAACAATAACAATTACCAAGAAGTCACATTATACCTGCCTTTGAAAAATAAGGCTATCGAAGGTATTTACTATCATTATTCAACGGTATGCAGTTATTTTTTAGCTCCTTATGTGTACTGTATTTAAGACCGTAATACAATTTACACACGTAGGCTCTATGCACGATGGGAACGCCGTCCCACTGCGCGCTGGCAATTTGTGTGTTGTGTTGCGCGACAGTACGAGCTGACACACCGCGGACTCGCTCCTGTTCGTGATTTTTCATTACTGGTCGTCAACTGCGAATGATAACAATAACAGACAGAGATAACGAAGCAACCGGCTCCACACAATGTTTTCTAACGGACAGAACGTAAACACACGGCCGACGTTAAAATTTAATTACAAAATAATGAACCCTTTGTAATTTACAACTGGTTTAATTTACTCATGTAAATGAACAACGAATAATTTATTCAATAATTCAGATAAATAATTGATAAAATAATATAGGTTAATCATATACAAGTTAATAATATAATATTTTAATATCTTAATAAATTATGTACTTTAAAAGATGTTTTATACAAATTAAAAGTTATGTTTTCAATTTATTGACTGTTTATAATTTTATAATTACACTAAATAATAAAATGCATATCGATATATTCAGTCATCTACACGCGGTACCCTGAATACCGAGTGAGATCACATCTTGTAGTCCAATATTTCATGAGGACCTTGTTTATTTATTTTCCAAACAGCCAAGATGAACACTAACGCATCTAGTGCATAATATTTACGCGTACCAAGGCTCTGCTTGTCGTCAAATCAACTACGTTCTTTGAGGATCCCTAATTCCGTAATTTTCCTCAAGAGAATCACTTTTTTGGATCAGTCTGTAGAGCGAACTCCACTTAACCAAACTGTACTGTTTACAAAAATCACTGAATAACAGATAGTGCGACACAGGAGATTGCGGCTTATTTCGAATTACTGTACAGCTGATTTAAAACGCAAGAACGAGACTCGTATTGAAATGTAAGTCTGATGTTGCTATGACTACCGTGCCTGCCTGATTAATCCGTAATTCGTTTGACAGAGTAGTACAGAGCACCAATTTGTACCCGTAGTTCTTTCGTGCTGTCATCAAAGACGATGAAGCAGTCGGTGGACGTGACGATTTCTCATAAGGACATTAAGCAGTTACGTTTTCAGTAGTTAAGTTCCAAGATTACTTGGCTGTATACTGTTAATACTTGGTTTTATTCTGTATTTTAGTTCATCAAATTTGCAACCAGGAATTATTTAAACATATTCTTTTCTTATTGTCTTGTGCAACATACTCGATCCAATTTCCAACATAAACACCGCCATCGTTGTGCCAATTACTCTCTATTCTAGCCCATCTATCCTTTTCATCTGGAGTCGTAGCCTCCTCTATACAAGGACAAATTTCTAACTGTCTGTTCCGTCTCTCGCCAATCAAAACTTGCGATGTGTCCTGGACTTTTTTGACTCCGTTTCCTCATTTTCTTTTGTATTCATATGATGACATTTGTTTCACTTTCTTTTGTCTACGTTTTTCTCTTACGGCCACTCACGTCTTTTCTTTATGTTTAAACTTCTGTCAATCAATAAATAGGCCGAGAGTAAACTGCTTTGAAAGAGTAACGCCCAATACCTCTGCTTAACACAGTTCACAAATTGTTGGCAAACAAAGTTTTAAAATTACTAAAAAAAATAAACATATCCTACAAATATTAAAACTTCTGATTCACCTTGGTAACTATTTTCACTATTTTGGAAACAATATTGGCTATGGTAAGAATTATGATATTGTAGTTGTTTTGATAGTTCATCTTCTTTTTTCACAGCACTAAATTAATATAGATTATTAAACTTTCACTTGTGAACTTACTTTGTTTCCTCCCGTACGCGTTTCGGCGTGATGTGCGCCTTCGTCAGCGGTGTGATACAGACTGTCAGTAACTTGTCTGTCTCACACCGCTGACGAAAGCGCACATCACGCCGAAACGCGTACGGGAGGAAACAAAGTAAGTTCACAAGTGAAAGTTTAATACTCTATATTAATTATGATATTGATGTTAAATTAGGCAAGTTCCAGACGATCTGTGGGACAATCAATCGTATTTTTAGAAACAAGGTCCTTCCAGATACAAAAATACAGTTATGCACAGTTATGGCGATCCCTGTACTGTCTTGTGGGTGTAAATCATGGACGACAACCAAGAAACGAGAAAGTAAAATACAGGCCTCGGAAATGGCGTTACTAAGACGAGTTGAAGGTATTATAAACTTGATCGTACAAAAAATAAGGCCATAAGAGAAGAATTACAACTTTTTAACTGAATGAAAGGTCAAAAGATTATACACAACGGTGGAAAGAACATTTAGAAATAATGTCTCAGATTCAAGACTGCCCAAGCAAGTCAGGAAATATAAACCTGTAGGACACAGGTGTGTGGGTAGAACCAGGAGGAGACGACTCGAGGATCTTTGAAGGCGGAACAGACTGCACCTTGCTTATGCCGTGAAGTTAAGGCGATGATGACGACGACAATATTGAGTAGATTAAAATGTGTTGGTAAAGTATTGAGAACTAAATAATCACACACGTAAACTTTAGTTTGATTTCTCTCAAAACCAAACGTTTCGCCCACATTACAACGAGGCATTCTCAGTGGCTCGACTGAGAGTGATCATCAAGTCTTCACCCACTGCTATTTATACAGTAAGCTTACAAACACGTTTACTGTACAAATACACTGTACATTGCTTACGTGACCCACGCCTACAATGTTACAATTTACAACAGTCCTCCCCGTCCAATAACCCACGAAAAAATTACAATAAACAAGCAACAACTATTGTGTTGTGAAAATGATAAAATGTTTTTGTGCTAACTATTTCTTTCGTGTGTTATGCTTCAATTTCTAAAATAGTATACTGTAATTTCCTATAAATAGGAAACGCGGATCCAAATCGTGCTCTTACCACGTTTTCACCTTCATTATTGACGTAATTACAAAGATTATTATTAATCAACAACGAATGAAGTTATTCAATTCACAGTTTGAAACGATCCGCGTCCAGTCCACTTACACAGTAATTTTATCGGACAGTAGTTTCCTATTCGAATTAATTAAATTTTAGTTAAATTAAACTGGAGTTTTCGATTTAACTTGTATTTCGCTTGTAATTGTGTTAGTAAAAAAGGGGTCGTTTATTGTAACTCTTTGTATTAGCGCGCGCCGACAAACCGTCTATCGCACTGACAGTGTTCATGTAATCTGTCCTATATACTTACGATGCTGTCACACACGGTAAAGCAGTAAATACAGTTCCTCCCTCCAACGAATCACCGAAAACATGGGAGTTATAGCAAACGGTAATTACGTCAAATTGTTTTTTATTTTTCTCCTACCTTCTCTTGCCTTTATGGTTAATTAAACTACAATAAAATAGCAAAATATCGATAATTATAATAATAAATATTGCTTCACTAGATTTGCGTGCGAACAATACAATATGAAAATCTCCAGAATAAAAAAAAAGCTAATGGCATTCTGAGGCAAGGAGCCAATAAAACCAAAATAATGATTAGTGATCGACTCTAGAACAGGTGAATCACTTTCATTATTTGGGAAACGATTTCGGTCATGACAGGAATTATATTGATTTTAAGTCAGATAAGTTTCAGACGATCTGTGGGACAATAAACCGTATTTTCAGAAACAAGGTACGTCGAGATACAAAATTAAAGTACTACAAAGTTACGGGAGTCCCTGTACTGCCCTGTTGGTTTGAATTATGGACAGCAACCAGAAAACAAGACAGTAAAATACAGGCCTCGGAAATGGCGTTTTTAAGAGGAATTAAAAGGTGTTCTAAACTCGACTGTATAAAGAAAGATGCCATAACAGAAGAGTTACAAGTTTTTAACTTGAATGAAAAATTAAAAGATTACAAACAACGGTGGACAGAACACTTAGAAGGAATGTCAGATTCCAGACTGGCCAAACAAGTCTGGAAATACAAACCTATAGGACACAGGTGTGTAGGTAGACCCCGGAAGACATGGCTGGAGGATCTTTGAAAGCGGAATAGGCATCACCTTGCCTATGCCACTTGTGAAGATTCTGAGATGATTATAATAATAAATATTAACAACACTATAGGAATACTGAGAGTACTGATTTACGCAGTTTGAAAGAAAACTTGTCAAAACCCTAATGGCTAACTCACTGCGAGGAGAAATGCAGGAACTCTCTGTCGACATGTTTAGCAATAACGTGGCGAGAATATCACGGTACCAGAACACACACCGAATATTCGTTTCTAAACGACACGAAAAATGTCATCAATGGTTTAGACAAACAAGGCATCACCTGTTGCATGAAGAAGACATTCTAAAGCTATCCGGCAGTTCCCTCCCTCTCTCTGCAAAACCCTAATCCTACCCCCCACCACATACACGTACGGTACGCACGCATGCACACAGTTTGTAAAACGTTTTGCTCATATCGAATTTTTTACTCAAGCCATCGAATTGTATCCTTGCCTCGCAGCGACATCTAGAGCTGAACGAAGGGGCGTGAAAGAGAATACAGCAATCAAGCTACAAACATTATTTCCCTGCCAGCAGCGCAAGCATTTAACTTCTAATGGCGCAGAGGGCGCGTCTAAACGAAGTTACAACGCAGAAACATTTTTCGAAGAAATCTCTTCTTAAACCGTGGCCAAAGCATTATAAAACATGACAGAGATTTAAGCGTACACAAACAATCTTAACAATCATAACAATCTTATACGAAAAAATATCAAATTGTAGTAATTCAATTCTTATTTAAAACAATGTTATTATTACATCATTACGTATTCCTTCACTCATTTCAAAGTTATAAAGAATTTCAATGTATTTCGAGTTTATCTGACTTAAGAAGACATATGGAGTAGTTATTTCCTAAAAAGGTCTCATAAATGACCACACACACACACACACACACACACACACACACACACACACACACACACACACACACACACACACACACACACACACACACACACACACACACACACACACACACACACACACACACACACACACACACAATTCAACCAATTCCGTTTAGATATATTTATATACATTTATTAAAAGTCGTCAGCTTCCTAAGTAGATATAAAAATACAATATAAATATTTTCTTGTGAAAGAAAAAGTTCAGTATTTATTATTTCAGAAACAATGACAGTTATAACAACCAAGTAAGGGCGAAATATGATGCTAAAGTTTAACAATGTTAGGCGTCTGAGGTAGCTGAATTCCTGGAACACTGGAGCCATCGTTTAGCACGTCAAGGAAAGTGATATCGAATATCAACTTCCAACAAAGGTGAAGACTAGTCGCACACAAAACCAAACGTTCTGGAAACAATAACATACACGTGACCCTGTCAAAAGTAAATCCTCAGTATTTTCAACGTACACGCTGCGTTACATAAAAACTCGTAGAAAGTAGAGTAACTTGCGGTTCAGAATTATGAGATTTTTTGACCCGTTTTACAGTTAGGCACGGCAGGCTGACGAATGGAACCGTTCGGCGTAATAGGAAGGTAGAGTGGTCAGCACTACGCTTCCTCCTCCTATGGCCATACAGCCCGAAGTCGAGCCTTGGCCTCCTCTATCCTGACCCTCCACCTCTCTCTATCAGTAGCAAAGGACTTCCATCCTTGCACTCCCAACATCTCTCTTGCATCCCCAGCGAGACAGCATTTTCTCATCTTTTTCTTGGACGGCCTTTTGGTCTTTTCCATTCGTACTCTTTTAGGTATTCGTTTGTAATCCTTTCTTATTACATGGCCAGCCCATTGCGGCCTCCTCAGTTTTACGTACACTTATTTTGGTTCGTTCAAGTGACAAAATATATCTCATCATTATGCCGTATCCATTCCCCATTTCTATATATGGGGTCCAGGATCCGTCTAAGGAGTTTCCTTTCGCTTCAGTCGCTCATTATTACCCCAGAATGTTATCACAGGTACTCATTTTCACAGGCTGAGTCGACATGGGGGGAGGGCTGAAAAACGCACCCAGAATAAAATCAGAAGAGACGACCTGTTAAAGAAGGTGCTGCAGAACATCAAAGTTAAGATAGTAGACGTAACGATACTACAAGAAATGAAATGCTAACTTATTTGGATACCGTGATTGTGACGGAGACCAAACGTCTGCGCTGGTATGGACACCTAACGTTGTATATGTCAGAAGACATGTGGCCTATTCGGATACGGAACAGGACTTCGGAGCAACGGAGAAAAAGAGGAAGACAAAAAAGGGACGAGGACTGGAAAGATGAAAACAGATGAAGACAAGAATGCGAGACACATTAAGGAGAACCGATCAAGAATTGGACAAGGAAGAACAGTGTTTAATCATTATCAGCAAGAATTAAACCAAAAAAGGTTTGTTCCGGTCCCAAGCAGGTAGAATAGAGCTGGTCACTCCCAAAGCTTCTTCGGAAGCTCCACACCTCTCTATCCTTTCGGCATACAATTCCACTTGCGGCAGACACCCATTTGGTGAAGATGTTCCAACCATTTTAGCCGATACTGGGCAATCCTATCAAGTATACTCATAATAATATTCAGTTCCTGCTGTGGATCGACATTTCTTTTGCTGTCTCGAATAGTACATCTTGCTATGTGCTTGAATACGACTGACCTGGGATTTCGTTACAGTCAAATTCTCACACCCATAGAGAAGTGTGGTGAGGGGGCTATTATTGTCATTATTATTATCACCACATTATTGTAAGTAATGTACGACACATTACAGCCCAGATATTCAAAATTACTGACCTGCTCCAGAACAGTGCCATCTACAACAATTTTTACCCGTATGGGGACAGCCATCACCTTAGTCTTGAGCTCTGTAATCCGAAATCGTTGCAGGTTCGACAGGAGAGCCTGGTCATAATTAAATAACAACGTGTCAGCTGCAGCGTTACCAGTCATAAAATGCTCTGGAAGGTTATCTGCCAACTGTGTATCACATCGTCTGTATATAATTTAAAAGACCTAAGTCTGTCCATCAAGATTCAAATGATGAGATGCTCCTTCTTCTTCTTAGTCATCCTCTCCTACTTGTCGGGTGTCGAGGTTTTCGAAAGAGCTCTCCATCTCGTCCTGTCCAGTGCCTAAACCATGGGACGGGCCCAAACTGTTCCTCTGCCTACTACGCTCTTCTTGATGTTATCCTCCCATTTTTTCCTGGGCCGTCCTCTTCCTCTTCTGCCTTCTGGTTTTGCCTCCCATGTTCGTCTCGGGTACATTTCCCCATTCATCATACAGACGCGGCCAAACCAACTTAGTTGTGAGCTTTCAATTTTATCATTTGAAGAGAATGCCTTAAAATTCTTCCTGAAGTTAACATTTCTCACCCTATCTTTACGAGCGAAACATGTTGAGATGCCACGTGTTCTTAAAGGTTTTGCTGTATGGGATGAAAGCTTGGATTCTGAATAAGAGCGTCACTGATAAATTGGTGGCGTCCGAAATGTGGACTTATCGAAGAATTTTTATGAATAAGTTGGATACATAAATCTTAATGTGACGATAAGGATGCCGAAGAATATGTTTATATATTACTGCAAACGCTGGTGTGATAAATTGGGACACTCCGCCTATATTTACGAGTAAGTCCTTGAAACTGCAATAATTTCTGCTGTTTCAGGGTATTTGCACGGTTTATTAAATTTGTGGTTTCCATTTTTAGGAAAAATAATTCGTTTACGATGAAAACATCTTTTATTATTGTTAGCATCAAATTTTTCATTAACTCTATAAAAGACGTTTCGCCGACCCACTGACGACGTCTCAGTCTAGAAAGGATAAACTCTTTGGCGATATTATAAATAAAACGAGTTTTAAACGTCAACCAGCGGCGTTCTCCTGCGGTTGAACTTTACAGTTCTCTCAATTGCTTCTCATAAAATAAGAAAGAAACAAACAAATTACATTCGAATTTATTTATTTCTATTGGTGCTGTCTTCAATTCTCATCGTGTACTGTGCCACCTGACATTTTTTATTGTATTAAGCGTGTCGGCTTGGCTTATGCTGACAACACGGCTTCACATCCTCGCTAAGAGTTAATACTCGCATCACTTTATAGAGTTTAATGCGCTGTTGTCTGAGTCTTTATTTCCAATAGTGCAGCGGTACTTAAACTTAGTTTTACTTCCTCTGTTTTACGACTCTGGAGAAGCCACGTGCTCGTATAATTTGTCTTCCGTATTAATAATACAGTCCTTAACTGGAAAACGATATGCCTGCAATTGCCATTAAATGTATTAGAACATATGGTCTGCAGAGAGGATATCGTATTAAAGGTGCCGCACATCAAAATTAACTGGCCCATAAACAGCAAATTTAATAAACGTGTTTATCACAACTATTTGGAGCCTTATGATTAAACGAAGACAAGAAGCGTTCTACTCAAGTAGCATATAAACACAAAACAACGTCGGGGTTTTTGTAACAAAAACTCTGATTTTCTCAGCTAACATCGTTATAACAGATTAATAAATAAAAAATAATAAAATAAACCTCTGTTCAACAGTCCGTAAAGGACCAAGGCATACCGCACGGCTTTTGTGTTTAGTGGGACGGTTGCATGGCAAGTACAACGCGTCGCCAGCCCCTAAGTTGTGGTAATTCACAGCTAGGAGGCGCCGCTGTTTTCTCAGCGGTTACTCAATTTCGCCTCACGGCGCTAAGTGAACGCCGTACTGAAACCTTTGCCGGGAATTGAACCTGGGACCACGCGCACATGGATCGCACGTGCTAGACACTAGACCACCTGAAGGCTCTCGTTATAACAGATTATAAATTTGAAAGCAGGCTTCCTACCCCTTTCTTTAAACAAAATTTTGTTATACTCGAATGTTTCCTGACCTGCAGAACTCGGCCGCTATTTTGAACGAAGTACAGCATTTAATATTATATAATATTTTCAATTATGGAAAAATTACAAAAATCCTGATTCCTCTACTATTTTTTTTACTAATAATATAACAATTTCAGAACACACACTCATACACTACAATAAACACTGAAAATTTGAAACATTCGCATTTGGATTACAATTACTTTTAGTCTGACATCCTATTGGATTTTCACAATTTTTTCAAATTTTCTATTTCTTTTTTGGGCACTGCGATCAAAAAATTTTAAAATTTCCAAATCTTACACATCAGGTGATAGTTACCATTCTTTTTAATTTGATACGGTACACGAATTGTTTCGATTTTATCAAACTTCTCACCATTTTTTGAACCCTGATGTCAAAAATTTTGAAATTTAAAAAATGATTGTGGTTGAAATTTCCTTTGATTTGATATCCCATATTTTTTGATAGATTTCACCGCTCACATTTTTATCTCCCGCCTCCCTATTTTTTTTGGGGATCAATCTAAAAAACATAGGTTTTGTAGGGTAAAAGTATGGACACGCATACAAAGGTTTTACGAAAGTCGGTTGACGGGTTCAACAGTTAATGTGAGACATACCCGAAACAGACAGACGAATGCCAAACGGTCGAATTGAAACTGAGAACTCCCTGCGTTCATTCAATAAACTCTGATACTACTGAAATCTATGGTCTCAATATCTGTTTATACCATGTCGTAATTCATGTTCCTTTGTACAAATACTCTTCCAATTTCTAGTTTCTTCTACTGACAACATTATATTATTATATTATATAATTAAAAATTACATTTCTTCTGCAAGTAACTTATATTAATTGAACACGCGAAGAGAATTCTCAGTTTTAACTTGACTTTCTACTGCCATTTGAGTGACTTTGTATCTATTTGGGCGTACGTCTCACGATAACGTGTGAATACATCAACGACTTTCGCAAAACTTGGCATAGGCTATGTCTCCTCACCTTTACCTTGCAATTTACAGATTGATCATCTGCCAAAACAAGAGGCAAAAGCAAAAATGTAAGGGGCCAAAATTGTGAAAAAATCGTAATTATACATGAGGGGTATCAAATTAAAAAAATTAAAAAGAGACTTTCAATCACAATCTGAATATAGTGTTCAGTTTTGGACATTTCTGTAACAACAGGGTCCAAAAAGTGTACCAAAAGTTTGAAAAAACTCTAAAATATTCCAAGTGGGAAATCAAATTAAGAGTATTTTAACAACAATCTGAATATAGTGATTGGGTTTGGAAATTTCAAAATTTCATAACACGAGGACGCAAAAAGTATACCAAAATTTTGATAAAAATCGCAAAAGTCCAAGTGTGGTATCCACGTTAAAACGAATTTTAATCGAAATCTGAATGTAGTGTTAAGTTTTGATGTCTTCATTCAATTCTTTGATAAGAATTAATCAAAATGAACAACACATAAATAATAACAACAACAAAAAATGGGCCACATTCACATACATAAATAATAAAATCACAAAACTATTTAAAAACACAGATATAAAAATAGCATACAAAACTAATACACATCTTTGTTGTGAGGGCTATTTAGTTTTTGTAAATTATTTTTATTAGTTTTGTAATTATTAAAACACTAGGCCTATATGTAAAGTCTAAAACGCCGCAATATACTTTAAAACTGAGTATATAAAGTATAATTTAGCCACACACTGTTTAGAAAATCAAGACGCTTTCCGGACACTCAAAACGTTAAACTATTCAAAAATCTATGAAACATATCGTTATACGCTATATAAATAATGAAATGTAGAAAATTGAACTGTATATATACACCTGTGTATTGGCTCCATGCCAGGCTACACGTTCCTACCAGAATCGAGCCGCTTCACTGATCTCTTCTGAATCACTTCTCTTTTGGAACTAACACATTTATAACGTACAAATCAACTGATCTTTCAACTGTAGTTTCTTAAACAGATTACACCCTTTTACCTGCAACGTTTCGGGAGAGGGGATGAATTGCATAATTTTCTTGACTCTTCTTCCGAAAAACAAAATAATGTCTAAAACTTACGTCAAGGTGTCCGTTTACGTCAAGGTACAGCTGTGTGTGTACAGAAGGCCATTTCTGAACGTCATTCGTTTGACCTCACTGCTGTCACCTGTTACGTAATCTTAGATAGCCATTTAAATTAATTTTACAACGAATCCAGCTCAAACAATTTTATACTAGATAAATACTGAATGTGTGTTTCGATTTGCAAATATCTCTGTTACGATGTTTCCCTGATCTTGATTCATAATAGTATCCGCTGTTTTTCAACTACGATTTTCAACATAATATGTTACGACATTACAGAACAGTCTACGTGTTTGTCGAATGTGCCAGAAGAATCTCGCTCTAATGTGTGTGCCATACGTGACTCTAGACGCATTCGCGAGACTTTTCTCGAAGCCGCCAGCCGCGCGGACTGTGTCAAGTCCGCAATTAATTTCGTAGTATACACTGGCGCTAAGACGTAGTTTGGAACTTTCTGGAGGTATAACGTTTGGAGCGGAGGTATAAATACATGGCGGCAGCGGTCTTAGTTCAGATAGTCGCGATATATTACTGTGTGCGTTCAAGTGGATAATAGTGAAGTGTTGTGATTTATAATCGGGCGGTATATTGTAATACAATTGTGTTTTAATATTAGTTGACATTTATTTGCGTGTGAACAATTTTTATTTGATTTGTTGTAAGAGACTGTGTTGTTAATTACGAACTGTTTAACTGTGAAAATTAAAGCTGGTGATTAGTGACTTAATTGGTGTCTTGTATTTTGTTTTCCACTGTACCATACGATGATCAGTAGACCGTCGTAACAGTGGTGTCAGAACTGGGATAGAACGGTTAACAGTGGAAACAGTGGACACTTTATACAAGACGAGCGTAATTCGTAATTAATCGGTAAACAATGGATGCCAGTCAGATGATGGAAAATTTCCAGGCGCTGCTGTCGCAGACAGAGGAACGACGCCGACAGGAGGCGGAAGAAGCAGAAAGACGACAGGATGAGAAACGTAGACAGGAGGCGGAAGAAGCAGAAAAACGACAGGATGAAAAACGCAGGCAGGAAAGAGAAAAACTTGTATTTTGTTTTCCACTGTACCTACGACGATCTACTTGATCAAGTAGATCGTCGTAATAATATTCAAATACTAATAACTCATGAGTTATAGTAGTATAACTTAGAAAGCGAATTTTAATCGAAATCTGAATGTAGTGTTAAGTTTTGATGTCTTCAAAGTTCGTTATAGTAACTTCCTAATTCATATTTAAGAAGTTAATGTAGAATATCTGATACGCAAGAAACACGCCACGTATGTTTTCGTAGAAGGCATATTGAATAAAAACTTATCGTCCGTATTTCTTGGCTATCCACCAGTATATCTTTACGTTTCGAAAGCTATTCTGATTACGACAAACGGCAAGTCTTAATTAAATATTCAGATGAGAATAATTTCTCATTGTAGGTCGTTATTTTCCCTTCTGTTAAAAGTGTGTACACTGTTCGTTTAAATCAAATTGTCTGTTTGAACAACAGTCGCAATTCTCGCGAAGAAAATTACTAAATTCTAAAGACTGGGCCGTGATTTGATTTATAAAACAAACGACTGCTTGAATGTTTCGCAACGCTATTTTCCGACAGAGCTAGAAATAAAATTTTGAGAGACGAACGTATTACAGCGTGAATCTGTAGTAGTTTCCGTGCAACGCGGAACGTCGACCTTTTAACGGAATCCAGATTTTTTTTAGCAATCCGGACATGAGCGTCAGGATGACATACGACGCACATAACAGAAGGGATTTCGTCACCGGCCTTAATAAGATCAATTAAATTGCCGACGAAGTGTTATTACATACATATATTATCGATATCCTCTTTGCGGGATCCACAGCACAATTCAAAGGATCTCGCGACTCCGTATCCATGGGCGAGGGGGGATGAGGATAAAACTAAGAAAAGCCACGTTATTCTGTAGCTTATGCCACTGTGGCAAGAATTGTTACTAGAAATCAATCCCTGCTGATATAAAACTTCCGTTTTAATCAAGTGCACTGGTTTCTAGATCAAGATATGGAAGCTTCCCTGCCTCTCCTAAATCACCTCGCCGGTAGTTCAATATTATTTAGACTTCATTCTTACGCGCGTATCGTCAATGTTTGCATGTTATTTGCATGCAAACTACGAGCAGGAACGGCCTGGTATTGACGAGATATCAATAGAACACGTTAACGTCTGGACAGTAGTGATGGCTCTATTCTTTACCTTGCCTCTACAGAGCCACCTGTGGGGGAGACTGGAAATGGGTAGGTGGTGGAGGATATGTGGCCCCTCCCCTCCGCAACCTAGATCCGACTAACAGCCAGAGCTAGCTTCGAGATTGACTAGTGCCATACGAGTCTCTCCACCGGTATCACGATCAAGATCACAAAGATGGCTCGTAATGTGCAGCAGTTGTACAAGGGATCACGGGTGATCGGTCACTCTGATCTGTTACAACTACATTTTCTCCTTACATTATTTTTACCAGATGTCAAAATTTCTGACCTATATTACGGCGCTTCATGTCTACACAGCCTCTTAACAGGGGCAAAACGGTTCGACGTTCATCTTAATTTGTGTGAAATCCGTAACGCTCTTCGTCAAGCGTGATTAACGTTACGTTTCGGCATCTGTTAATACCGATAAACATAGGAGTACAGTGAAATGGTGGTACTGGAAGAAGACAAATTAGACGCTGTTATTAAAATGATTTGAAGAGAGCCCACAAACTATTCAGCCGTTCGAGATTTAAGTTGATAACAAAATAAGTCAGCTAACAACTCGCGTTAACATTACGAACGTACAAAACCTGTGAGGCATCTACACAAATTGTGAGGCATCTTTTGCAAATTTCTGAAACGAGTTACCTTACGTTTCACATACAACAAATGCGTGAAAGTTAACTGTGAATTTGCGTATTTTGTACGTTACACATCGGTGCAGTTTGCCTTCGGCGTCTGCTGTTCATGATTTCAGCTATATTTCTTTTAATGCTATTTTCCCGTTTCTGCGTTAATACCTTCTCTCCAACTTCTATTGCATCTTCGTTGTTTTCTTCTTCCATTAGTTCACAATTAAGATTTTGTTTCTTCCCCACCCTTTGCACATGTCCATACCATAGGAATTCATTGTTTTGTGTCATCGGTCAGTTTTTGGGTCGAAGTTCCAATTACCTCCCTGAGTCTTTCATGATCCCGTTCATTCTTGATGTTTTCGCGACTGGCACCCAAAATTCTCCTAAACGATTCTACGAATACGGCACACACAAAAATCAATTAAGCATGCAAAAAATGTCTTTGAAAATCAGTTAATAACTCTAAATTTGCTTTCTAAGTTACTGTTCCTATCGACTACTACCACGCAAAGAAGCAATGTTAGTGGATGACCAGAAACCACACGACACACGCGGTCCATACCTGTACCTGGATGAGCCGTCGCCGTTAGACTTCCTCCGGGTGCAGTTAAACAATCCGAAACCTCCTGCAGCACTACCGCACTCATGCGGTGCGGGCGGTCGGAACATTGACGCAGCCATAACTAGAGGGCACATTGAAACATTTTTCTGTTTAGTCTGTTTCCGCAGTCTGATGAATATTCGTTTTTACACACAAGGGACTAGAAATTTCAAACATTTCTCTTTTTCGTAAAATGCTATTATACACTAGTGCCATAAGTAATATTACACATCAGAACGCAGTTAACAAGATAACGGAAACTAAAAATAGAAATATTAAGCGGGAAGGAGGAGTAGGAGGAAGAGGAGAAATTGATGGCTCACAGTTGTTATTCCTCTCAACGGAGTCAGTGAATATATATATTTTTAACGATGAAGGGTTTGCGAGGATCGGTCAAAAAAGCACAACACAAATTTTAAATTACTTGTGTCGGCGTTTCAACAATATTTGTTGTCATCTTCAGGACAACTGTTGCTGAGTTGTTATGACGCCAAGCACACAACTGTGATGTGTTTAGCGTCATAACAAGTCAGCGACAATTGTCCTGAAGTTGACAATAAATATTGTCGAAACGTCGGCACAAATAATTTAAAATTTGTGTTATACTTTTTTAATATTCATGTTTAATATGGTAACCAAATCACTTGTACGAATTAATAAATTATTTACCTTAAATTATCCGCCGTGTGATTTCTTGTAACTTCGTCTATTACGCGTTTCAGAGCTTATGCTCCATCATCAGATATTAAAAAGATAAAACTATCACTCTTGCGAGATCGTTAAGTAGTAAAAAATGTCAAAATTGCATGTGAACCGTACGCGGATTTGGGTGCGCATCCGTTCAAGTTCATTCTGCCACTGAGCGGTTGCTACCTTATCGTAGCCCCAGCGAGCAGACTCAAGGCGGTATCGTACATTCGGTTGGGTACAAAGTTCAGGTGGTCATTTAACACGATATCGCGACTCCTTGGGTTTGCATATGCACTGTAAATTTCAAATTCCTCCAAGGCATTCATGAAACGGCCCTTCTTACACACATGTAACTGTATTAAATTGGAACTAAAATCTGTGTAATTATGATTGTGTGAAGTCAGGTGTCGGGCGTAATTTGATTTGATTTTGTCAATGTTTCTTATTTTCTTAGGTAAATGTTCTCGAAATCGTTTAAGGAAACCTCTCCCAGTCTGTCCAATGTAGAAGCACTCGCAATCATTGCATGTTAACTTATATACGCCAGTTTTTTCTTCTGGAGGCGTGTGTTTTTTCGGTTTGAGAATATCCAGTAACTTATTATTAGTCCTGAATGAAATAGTGAAACTATTATTATTCAATATAGAAGACAAAACCTTTGGCATAAAGCTAGTGTAATTAGTGGATATAAAAATGTTTTGCGTGTTGCTGTTTATTCGGGATTTAAGCATTCTTTTTCATGTTTTCTCAACAGTTTGTCAATGGTTAGACTATTGTAACCATTGGCAACCGCGATATATTTTTTGACATTTAGCTCATCACGAAAGTCATTATCATCCATAGGAGTTGTCAATAATCTATGAATGAAACTATTGGACGCTGCTATTTTATGTGAAAAAGGATGATGAGAGTCTGCGTGTATTGTGGTGTCAGTGGTAGTCGGTTTCCTATAAATGTTGAACTTTAGTTTATTCATCTGTCGAGTGATGGTTCAATCTAGAAAGTTTATCTTGTTATCAACCTCTGTTTCAAGAGTAAACTGGATGTTTCTATTTATTTTATTTAAACAGTTTTTAAATAATTCGATTTGTCTTATAGTACCATCAAAAATTAAAAACGTATCGTCTACATACCGTGCATAAAATATTATTTTATTTGCATATATATTATTGTTCAACAAGTGAGTATTCTCATAATAATTCAAATAAATATCGGCCAGCAGGCCGGAGAGGGGTGAGCCCATAGCTAGGCCATCATCTTGAATGTAAAACGAGCCATTAAAAGTGAAATAGTTTTGTTTCAAAACAACCTCGAGTAAATTAATTAACTCATTTATCGTCTGTGTGTTCATGCAACTATTGTCAGATAAATTGTTTCTCAAAATCTACAATGTATCTATGACTGGGATGTTCGTGTATAAATTAGTTATGTCGAACGACGCCAATTTGTGGTTAGGTTGTAGTTCAACAGATTTAATTTTATTAATAAAATTATTGTTGTTCATAATACTATGATTATTACGTAATTGTAAATTATCTTTTATCAAACGAACTAATGCTTTTGCAGTTTTGAAGCCAGGAGCAGTGGTAAAGTTCACGAGCGGTCTGATAGGTATGTTATGTTTATGAATTATACTTTTTTCATCGCAAACCCTTCATCGTTAAAATTCAATTATTAGGAAATAATGAGTATTACGAAATTAGGAATAATAAATATTATTATTTAAAAAACTGCAATTACAAACTGTCATCGACCGAATATAACTTTACGTATAAACGTACATTCAGTACATGACGTGAAGTATGCAGACACAAGTTTAAGACACTGTGACTGGAGTACTGAGGTATTGATCAGATCAGCTATCTGTTCTTCCGCAACATTCTCCTCTCTTCCGACGCTTGTTTACGGTCGTATGTAGTGTGTACGTTAAAATTCAAACTACGCCTGTAATTTAGGAAGGAGGAGGCATGCAGTTCGCCCCGTGTCAGAGGCCAACAACACTCCCGACCCCGTTAGTAACACCGCTTATCTACAATTCAAACTAAGTCCCCTTTTGAAGGGGTCGTAACCTCGACATTGATTTCAATTTTACTCAAGCGCTCGCGCTCAACACACGCGCTTTACTCACTGAATGTTTAATCGTAATATTAGGTCGACTCAACAGACACCGAGTCGCTGCTTAACTGAGTTCTATAAACGACTTACATTATGACGTAGTCGGGTTGTATTGTAATAAAATAAAACCGTTAAAAGATATGGTTTTTGTATAGACTATATCTGTTGTTAAATTAATTCAATGCATATTGCTCGTCCGTTCCCGCGAGCAATATATATATATATATATATATATATATAATACACAAATATATAATATTATCTGTACAGAACTTGGACAACAGATATGCGAGATAAAAACTCCGTAACAAATACATGCGTAAGGACGTAGACGTAGAATCCCGATAATCGCTGAAGTTTACAAATCAAGTAAAACCTTAAAATGGCTTACCGGCAGCAGAAAACTTCTAAGTCTTTTATTAGCGTTGTTAACACAGAAAAACGAAACCGTACATTCTACTATATAAACTTATCTAGGTAGAATTATAAGGAAACTCATTACAACCAAAGTTTGCTGAAAAGCTATTTATAAGATTAACTGCCGAGGATAGTTTACGAACTGTGAGGGAATTGTACGATTAGATGACACATATTTCCGATTTCCGATCAATATCAACTTCGACAGACGACAATGGCTTCCCTTGGGAATTACAAGGTAAAAAACTGCCCCGTTGTTACGAGCACGGTTTAGAAGAGCTGACATACATTTCGAATCAGTTTTTGAGATATTGAGCGTATTTTTACGCTTAGACTCGAACATACCAGATGAGATCAAAACATCGCACGATACCTAATGTTTAAAAGTTCTACGATAAAACCTGTCCATTGTACACTGTGTACCGCTTACGGTTATATCGAGATACAACATAACAACTTCTTCGCTTCACACAATGGACTATAACTCGTTCCGTTTTCGGTAATTATCGTTTCTATGGTCAGACTCTGTGTACCAATCGACGCTAGTTCTGCACGGTACTTCAAATTCTATTTTTATTTATCCCACCTATAACTGGAAAAAAATATTTCAAGTTCTTCTACAGATATCGTCACTTCTAAAATATTCCAACTTTGTCGTGTTTACTTGCTGAACTGTTACCTGTGTTTTCTACCTGTGTTCAGTGTTTCCACCATTTTCTAGACCTAAACTACGACATGGTGGGGACACTGAAAGGCCTCATCCGGAATATGACAAGTAGCAGTTCAGCAAGTAAACATGACAAAGTTGGAATTACAGAGACTGCTAATTCAAATAACACGATGAACAATTTATAAAATGATACAATTCTTTTGTAGAACCTATGTTTCGCTTCATTACATTAAAGTTGTTCAGGCTTGACTTTGTAGAACTTCAAATGTGACCAGCACAGTTTCTTACTGTTTAATATTCTATTAATTGTTTCACACCTATATTAAAGTTTATGTAACTTCGATTATTAATGAAAATCGGTAATTAGTAAATCAGTAAAATTGGTAAAACTTACTCTGCTTCAAGGTTTCTGTAAGGCACAATGTACTTGTTAAGCACAATTAACTAGCTATAAAAAAACGATACAAAGCAGAATTGCATATTTTAAAATGAAACCAGCAAGTGCCGTTCCATGCAAAGAACGAGGACGTTTCATTTATTAAGCAACAGAAGCCAGTTGCAACATATAAGAGTATCTTGTACGGGATTAAATAAACGCTGAACTAAACAATTTCAAGAATTCCTGTAGACATCACGATTAAATGGAAAATTCTTTCTTTTCAACAATACTGGTCCGGATTTAAGCCATACAGCCGACTATAGCGTGCTTTTCATTTTTGCTACAAGTATTTCTTTCTAATAATACCGGCCGGAACCGAACATTTCATGTTTAAAGCATAACACGGTAAAACCTGTTTACTGTACACTGTAACGCTTACGGTTAATCCAGAAATACAATGTTAGGTGGTGGTGGCGGTATATACATACGATATATGGCGGTATAGCAAGAGGAAACGATACAACGTTCACAAGAGAGAGGGGTGTTTGGCGAGTCGGGTTATTGGGAGGGGGGGGAGAAACAAAGGCACGAACAGAGAACAGAGAGATAATTCAGTTTACCTGGTTGCCTGTCGCTTGCCGCTGGCATCGTCCATGTCTGGGCTGTGGGCAAGGGGCGCAGCGCCCTCGAGAAGGGGGGGTCCGTCCCCCTCCACGCCGCCTCCTCTGTAACAAACAACACAGCGAAGTTTTAATAAAAAAAATTCGTTAAATACAATTTCTCTTTAACAGATATAGCGATTCGTTCCACGAAACAACTGCAAATATAAAGCACAGAAAAAAAACACTGAAATGTAAAAAATTCTTTATTGATTTATAAAATTCCATTACATAAAAAATTTTAAATTAAATATTTACATGTTTAACGGCGATAGGTATTTGTACTGAATTTTACTTAACAGACTTGAAATGTGTGTTCAATTTGTCTTTATATCAGGCGCAGGATAGGCAATACTGGCTACTCGGAGGTCATAAAAGAAGTCTATGCAGACGCTCACAATGCCTCGACTACATTTGAACACTTAAAACAATACATTTTAATCTGATGGCGACTAATTTGTTAGGTAAAATAAATGAGGACACCCACATTTCTACCTAACACTTTTGTATTTGTAATTCACATGAAGGAGATTAAAGGGAGTCAAAGAATGCACCCAAGAGATCACATAACAAATGCAGACATCAGGCAAGAGCTGAATATATACTCGATAAACGATAAAATACACAAAATAAAGAAAACTGGATACAACACATAAATACAAAGGGTGACTCGAGAATAAAAAAAAGATAATCCAGTATAGGGCCTTTATAGAACGAGATAGACGCAGACCAAGAAAACGGTAACTGTGAAGACTGAACAGGCTAGAAGAAGAAGAAGAAGAAGAAGAAGAAGAAGAAGAAGAAGAAGAAGAAGAAGAATTAACATAAACATATTCATGACTTTCTTGATACAGCATAAAATCTCGATTTCACTGGAATACCAACGTTTCCGATTCATAAACCAACTCTGGAGTGATAACAACTTTGTAGAAATTACATTCTGATGCCCTTTCTAGCTTTTCTTTCGAAAAATTTTCGAATCGTTTCTGGTCGACGCATCCTTGCATGGGTTCGATGTAATCCATCATTTCTTCCCCCGTTTATAAAAAAATTTGACAATATTTTAAATAACCTCCACGAGTTGGGAAAATTTTGGACCCGGCCTCGCCTTACACACACCCTCGATTAGGTAACTAATTGACTCTCACAGCCGGTAGCAGGCCACACCTATAAATCCAGAAACTTTATGGTCCCTGCAGCAGAAGCTCTACATTGAAGCTCGGGACGCTGCCCTTCGTCCCGCACAACCCCTCGGGCTGGCGAGTTGCGAATTAGCTAGCTTTGAATTACGTGTTTCGGTATTCACCGTATTCTCTCGTTGACTGTAAACATCACCACCTGTGACATTTTTATATAAAATTAATATAAATCGACCAAAGTAAACGAATAGTCTCGTATGCATATTCACGGTATTGTTAACCGTGGCGTATTGTTAGTGGCGTATAAGATAATGAAAATTGCACAACGTCCTTTTTCGAAAGTCGTCGAAAAACTTTCTCAAACTAACTAGTACGCCAGAGTCATACAAGTTGAACCACGCGCTGACTCAACCACAAGTTGAGTCAGCGCGCGCGTTTTTGTAGACCTATGTCTTTTAACATAATGTAAAGATGAAATAGTTAGGCACAAGAAATGATTAGCTCAGAACGCAGTGGGGAGCAGGGAAGGCAGTGCAGGAAGTGGGATGAGGTGACCGACCATGACACAACCGTGTGATACAACATCCATGACGCTGTTCTGACACAGAATAATTGGTCCGAAAACAACGTGTCAAAGCCACGCATGCGCAATAAGATCTTTTGACACAGCGCAACAGACGCCGTTTCATGTCTAATTATTTTAGCTGTCTAATGTTTTAGATATTGGAATATCAACACCGAGAACGTATTTTATTTGTAGAGGACGTCCCTGAGGCAGACTGAGAGTGGGGAGAAACAGAGAAAGAGAGGGAGAGAGGAGTGAGTACGGGTAAGTAAGAGAGAGAGAGAGGGACAAAAGGGTTGAGGGTACTAGAAGTCGCCGCGTACTTGGACCGGTTGTAAAACCAGGAAAAGGTTATTTTATGATACTGTTCCGTGACACGTCTATTGTTATGTAGGCTTGTGGTTTCTCCGAGGATTATAAACGTATGTGGCTACCTCCGGACAAACTTTATAATGGTATCAAATTAGCTTGACACTTACAGCACAAGTACGAATGTTGCGAAACGAAATCTGATATGCGCGTTAAGATATTATACGGAGTTATTTCCCTCGTGATTTTTGAATAACTAATTAAATATTCACGTAGGCTGCAGATTCACAGATTTTAAAGAATTAAATCGAAACGACGCTCAGAAATCAGAGTTACTTATCAAACGTGCTAAAACATCACAATATTACAAAAAACGTTACAAGTTTCGTGACAGACTAGTCATTACTCAGTTTTTATCGTTTGATAATTTAAATCGATCCTCGCGAACGTGTTAGTTTCAGCAATTAATTATTTGATCGTTCTTTGTGTTTTGAATTATCTCTATTCGTGTCCGATATTTTTTTTATCTCTCTGGCTACCTATCGATTTTGTCATATTTTATACTACATAATTACAATTTCGGCAGCACGATTTCTCTTGAATAAATTATCTGTGTATAAGTTACTTTCCGTCGCTTTCGTTTGTTTATAGCCACAGTCCCATGTCGTTTACACTTATTACACTGAACGACCACCCGGCATTACTACACTACGCGACTCTGAGACAAAGCGAGACGCACAACAATTATTTCAGAATTAATTCAGAGTACTACGATTTCCATCACTGGCTGAGAATCCTCGACATCGGGCGGAAAGTCATCCTCACTCCCCCTGTTTCTGGGAATACTGTTTCAATATCATGTAATACGATGTCAATTTTGTACATTTTTAACATATTTGAGTATTTCGATGAAAGCAAAGTTCAAACTATTGCTACGAAAAACCAAGAAAATCGTGATAAACATTAAAAACCTGGCGGTATCATGCTTACACCCAAAGTGTAACACGGTACATTACAGGTAAATATTGTTACAACACAAATAAGCCACCCCAATACCAGGGATAAAAAAGATGATTCTGAGTATAAAAAAGTAATTCGTATAAAATAAAATGTTTAATATAAAGAAAATAAAATGACGATGACACGACAAACGACGACATGACCTAATCCAAGTGATTGACCAAACAGAAAGAAGAAGAGAACAACGAAATCAAACAAGAATAAAACCAAATAAGAAAGTTATTGTCCCAACAAAAGGAAACAAAACAAGGAATTGAATGACTCGATGCAACAAAATATAATAAAACCAAAGGAGAAGGTGGAGAACCAAGATATAAATCAAATACACTGAAAGTGAAGAAGGAGGAAAATGAAAAAGAAACAAACCCTAGATAAAGGGAAATAAAAAGGAAATCAAACAATAAGACACAAACAAGTGATAAAGAATAAAAGCAGGAGAAATGGTACACTCAAATGTAATATTGAAAAAGAAACCAATGACTAACCTAAGTAATAAATAAATATTATTATCAATTAAGTAATAAAGGTAAATGATATTTGATGAAACTCAATTAAAGAATGTTAAATATAAAAACAAACTAACCCACAAATTACAGTTAGATGTAATGATAAAATCAATAGAGACATAAAATTGTTAATATTGTCAATGACATTTGTAATGAAAGAGATAGTACGGTAGTGAGAAAGTAATTATAGGGATTACCCATTTAGAAACACTTAAAACAAAAACATTTAAGAAGTGCAAAAGTGAAAGTGTAAAAACCCCAAAGTAAAGGGATAAAGAAAAAACACTACGTAAATTATAATAAACAATAGATAATTTAAAAGTGAAGGTGATTAATAAATAAGAATAATGTATTATAAAGAATGTTAATTGTGAAAAATAGTGAAGGATAAAAACATAAACGCTTAATAAATCAATAAGAAACACTGAAGGATTAACAGTGAAAAATATTAGTAATTAAGAAAGTTGTTAAGAATAGTATTAAGTGAAAACAATTAATTAAGATGTAATGAACACTGAAGAGTGATTATAACAGTATTAATTACAAAAAAGGAATCTCATTATTAAAATTAAAAGTATCCAATAGTATTTAAAAGGGAGAATCCCATGAAAGAGGAAACAGATAGTGTTACCATGGAGTGAAGGTAAACATTACGCGTATTTAAAAAATAAGAAGTTAAGACAAATCAATAAACACCCCATGTTATAAGGGATAATTATTTAAGTAAGTTCAACAAGTGTGATGTTGTTTATCACCCAAAAAATAATATAACATGAAATGAACTGTAAACAAATATTACCTAATAATTGTTAAATAATTGTTTAAGCAAATTTATGAAGAGGATATGGCTGGAGGAATTATACAGACCATAGGCCTAGATGTTGTATTTTATGTGATCAAAAATAGTAAATAATAGCCACATTGTTATTATTGGCAAATTAAATAAGTAAGAAAGTAAAGCAATGTATGACTTAGAAAACGAGAAAACCAGATAGTAAATAATTAGCAATTCATGATGTATAAAATAATAGTAACATACTAATAACACAAAAACAGATCCAAAACACATCAACAAATAACACAACCAATTATAATAACAAAACTACGCTCATTAGGCTAAAATGAGATGTAATTTGTACGAAATAAGTAAATACCAATAATGGCTACTTAGGCCTATGAAATGCCTAACTGTCAAAAACAAACAACTACAAACTGTAATAAATTAACAAAGAAATTAGCAATCCAAGGCGAATAACTAACCAAGGATAATTTGTAAATCATATTAAAAGCAAAATATTAGAATAAGGATTTAAATTAAAAGAGAAATGTAATTAGCAAATATTAAAATAATTATAAAATTATCAAAACATAAAATAACCCAAACTTATGGGATATCAAAATAATCTTTGAAAGGAAATACAAATAACAGTGATAATAGTTAATACTTAGGAAGGAAAATAGAAGAATAAAAGCAATCAGAAGATATACAAGGATTTTGAAAAGAATTCAAATATGATAACAATGGTTTTTTGTCAATCTAAGCCAATCAGATTTAATTAGTAACCTTGACAACCACCGTTAGTTACGAAATTTCGGTTGAATATCGTTACTCGTAAAACAGAAGCCAAATTTTGAACGGCAAAATTTTTAATTTAATATGTCAAAAAAGTAAACAAAATTCCAAACGATGAACCAATAAGAAGCAGACGAACAACCAGAACATTTAACTGATGCCAAGGACCATTTTACCAGGAAATTAAATGAAAATATGACTACATCCAACATGAAAAGGACGCAAGACATACTTAAGCCACAAGATTAATGAAAACTGAATACGATTGCAGCCCAATCCAATTACGACTCAATGATTGATTATACAAAGTCGCCTGATTCGATAAGTATCCTTGAATTACCCAAATTCCAAAAATAAACTCACTTTAAATATTTCTAAAAGTAATTTGAACTCTCACTATAAACCGAATATTCTCTTTCAAAGATTAATTAAGAAAAACAAAACACTGAAAATTTGTTAACTTAGAATATAACCTGTTGATCTATTACGAACTTTATAAACACACTTAACTACACTCCAGAACAAATTATAACCACACACCTTATTATTTAAGTACAAATAAAGTAAGGTAATGTACTTTTTATTGTAATCATAGAAAATATTTGTCTTATAATCAAAAGAACTCCAGATTTTGAACGAATACAATTATCCACTAACAAAACAGCAGCCATGCTGGATTGAAAATATCGTTCCAAAATCGATTCGTCAACCCTAGAGAAAAAGTCTCAAAACTAATGTCGGTGCAAATTTATAAATCAACAAGCATAATTTGATTGTCAAACTGAAACATTACAAATCAACCATTAAAATAACTAGTACAGAGTGTAACCACTGTTTTTATTTCATAGGGAGTGTATCATATAATTTGTGTTTGTTAGCGAAATAGATTTGACGGCCAGCGCTCACGCTGCAACTCGACAAACTACCCGATCGAGTCAGTCGGTCCTAACCAAGGCGGGAATTATTTGAATGCCCCGGCCGTCATCGCCGAGAACATCTTATTAATACATTAGTTAAGAATTTTAATTGTTTTCAATAAACAATTTGGCGCCACCCGGGATTCACAAACCCCTATTTAATAACAGGTAAGGTTACTACTGCGTTGTACTGGTAATTAAAACATCGCTGCGGACTTCGTTAGCGCAAGGATTGATGTAACGACTCCCGTGTGAGGCGAACACACTACACGATATACACGTCGTTTTACAGAGACGACCGAGTTTCTTCGTTACAATATACATTAACCAATAATATCAAGACGCTTGCCAACTACTGGAAAGTAACCAATACAGGAGTAGAACCAGAAATATGACTTAACTGGTCAGGTACTGCCAAACAATATAACATGAGACAATACACTGGCCCAGGGGTCTCTAAACTTTTTCACTTGAAGGCTGAATCGAAAAGCTTGGAGTCAAGCGCCCCCCCCCCCCACACACACACACACATGTAGTAAACTTTTCTAAGTTTACAAAATATTCAAGTTGATAAAATATATATTTAAATAAAAATTAAGCACAGTTATCCAAAGACAACAAATTCATTTATTAAATATAATGTAAATAAAAGTAAGGAAAAATAACGTTTATGACCAGAATGGATTTTTCAAGTGGTCGGCTGACAAGTCAGCTCTGTACTTTGGTTTTATACTTATTTCTTGTTTTGTTATTTAGTAAAGTGTTATAATATCTGAAGTATTTTGACGATCTATTTAAAAACTGCACGCAGCATCGGCCGGGTTGCCGCGGGTCGGATCCATCCCGCGGGCTGTAGTTTGGAGACCCCTGCATTAGTAAAAAAAAAAGTCGCAGCAGTATAACTTTATTAACAGTATGGTTATTATGCCACACGTTGGTTGCGTTAAACATAACTTAACGTGGAATCGTGCTCCACGTTTGTGGCGTCAAATATAACTTATCGAAACTGCACCACGTTGATGGCGACAAATATAACTTAATTCAACAACTCCACGTTTTGGATGTGCCAAATATTAATTATTCTTATAGACTAGCTCAATGTATTGGTCCGCTAAATATAACTACTCGGTAATTACACTGATTTATTGTGTTACAAATTATATTTAGCTATATTTATTATTGAATACTTCCACTCATTTTATTATTGATTATTTGCTTGGGCGCCAGAGCAGAAGATCTCAGGAATGTTATGAAATAATAACACTTCGTTCAGATACTAAGATTTATATTGTTTTTTCTTATTACTTAATACATCTGAGACTTAATCATTAATATCATCTTTATAATTAATAACAAATAAATTTATTAAAATCTCTAGGTTACGGATTCTTCAAAATCATATTTGTCAAGTACTATTCAAATAAGTACTTAGTAGATTCAAATTTACTATATTAACACATTACATCTTCAATATTAATAATATATATATATATATATATATATATGTATCATAAATTCTTAACTGTTATGAACTTCTATCATCTTCAATAGATTCAATTAATCAACTCCGTTACCATTTCTATAATTATTCTAACTGGTTTCCTTACTTTGCTATACCATAACTCACCAAAACATGTCATATAGCATAAATTGTAATATTAGTATCTGAACTCGTGGGTCTTTTGAGAATGAGATGAGTTAATTTTGAGACGCTAAGATTATGTTAATTTATTGTATTGTGAATCATAAATGATATATTGTTACTTGTTGCTGGATTCCAAATAGAAGAATGACGAACTGTAATCCTCCTGCGTTAAACATTGCACTAATCACGCTTTGATTAAACTTTCTTTAATAACTCCACTCGCTCGCGTTTGTACTAGGCGTCGCGCACATATAAATAAGTATACTTCTTGCTGCAATCTACGCGCACAAGTTAAACATCTTCTGGTCCGTACGTACTATCGCGCACACATAAAATAACTTCTTGATGACTGTAATTCTTTCTCAACTATTGAACAGATGTAATCTATTTATTTTAACTTAGAGTAATAGTATTAAAATTGCTCACATCGAGTGACGCAGGTTTCCCGTGTTTTGCGTGAAATTTAAACTTAGACTTCCCCTTTTGCTTGCTTCTCTTGTTTTTTTATAGTTTTTCGAGTCCTACCCTCACTACAGCTCTTGTTGAACATACTCCCACTGGCTTGACTTTGAAATATTTGCCGGTAAATTCGAACGTACCCATTCCGGTGTTGTATCTTTTTCGCGCTCACTACCGACGCTATCCGTGATTGGTTGCCAGAGATCGGGCGATAAATTTACGCGGACGTTCGTTAGACTCCCTAAAAAGTGACGCGACTTTCTAAAATAGTCATACTTATTGGCGTGGCATCTATTGTCTGTTAAAGGACACAGTACCGTTAACCTAACGGTATATGGGCGTTTTTTGCTGGTTTTACACTACAAAACATTTTATGCTTTTATGACATGTAAGGGTGTCTTAGGTCTATTGTAACATATTTTGTCGGCGCCTGACTCTCGCATAGCCGAGCCTCTTTTGATTCAATTTTCATTTATATTTTACTTACATCTATGTACATTTCAATACTTTATATTATTATATATTGTTATTGTTACCATTAACATTTGATTTATTATCTTATGTGTTGATATACATATTAAATTAATACACACGTTCACAGTAACGTTCCAGCAGTGCTATGTAGTGTACAAGCAATTGTACAACTGACATAAATGAAGCCAAGCAATAAGAAATTCTCAGATTAAGTTAAGCAGTAAATTTAGCTTAAATTAATATTGCCATTTTAAGCCATAATCAGCAAGATGGAATCAATAAAAAGGTTGTAACGAATCAAATTATTTACCACTTAACTATTAGTCATCATTTGATTACATCATTTTTAGTTTAATTTTAAAACCAAAGGTTTTAATACGCAAAGAAGCACTGAAAATGTAAAAGTGAATCCTAAGTACACTGGTACAACTACTAAATACACTGGAGCAATAACATAAAGAGTCGAGGATAGTAGTTAAGATTAGCGAGTTAACGGGTGGAGAGTTATGCAGCCCGTCTCCAACACCACGAGAGCGGTATCCCTCGCCTGGTTGCGATGCGACATCGTAAATATCCTCTTTGTAAGAACCGTCAAATTCAGCGTACGACGATAGGAACCAAAACATACATTTGTAACGCGTATGTGCATCTTACAATTTGCCGTTACATAGCCTATATATACGGACAGGATACGATGCACACGCACCGAGGATAATCCATCTGACTGGGTTCCGTTACGGGTTCTTCTTTCCTTTGCACACTACTCGGATTTCATACTTACAGTCCTCGTTCCCATGCAACGACTAATTCATATTCTGATTGTTTTATCTTTTACAGGGGACTGTTTATAATGTGGACCAATCCAAGTCAATGAGATATGGAGAATGCGTTACAATGAGGAACTATACAAGCTATAATGATCTGCCCATAGATTGCAATGGGCAGGACACATCATTAGGATGAAAGGCAACCGAATACGTAGGAAGGTACCGTTTAGTCAAATTGAGGGTAGAAGACCTGTCGGAAGACCCAAGCATCGCTGGACTGACGCAGTGGCGAGGGATGCTGATACTTTACTTAAAATAAAACGATGACCATCGATCGCCAAGGACAGGGAAAAATGGAAGCGGACGATTATGGAGGCTAAGGTTCGACTCCAAAATGTGACGCCATAGAAGTAGAATAAGTTTATAATGTAACATTAGGTGTAAGACTAAACCGCTTGATGGTAATCTAGTTAGCTGTTCCCAGAATTACGCCGCAAATAGAAGAGAAGTACAACTAGAAGTGCTCACACGCAACCGTGACTCACTGGTATAGCCACATTTTCAACGGGAGGGTTATTGAACTTGATTTTCCAATGTGAGGGATTGCAGATCCGGATTTTTCCTTCGTGTGGATTATTGATTGTAACCGGGCGGAGAGAAGTTGAAGTTGATGGTATTAGTGGATTCACTAATAACACGGCTGCCTGCTTATACGTTTATACCTACGAGACCTTATTGGCGAACTATCCAAGGGGGAGGGCGTTGTACCAAGACATAACTTCCAGCCAGTAGCGTGACCTCAACGAACTCTGAGCAATGTTCATCGGACTGTATTAAGCGTTTCCCATTTTGCTATTTCGTTAACAGATCTAGCTTTCGTGCGAACAAGCGGCTTTTATTTCATACATTATTCTTCTGAACTCAAATCTGGTTTTCGTTTTGGAAGGCGGATACATTCTGAAGTCGCCAGGTCGTCAGTAAAGGTAAGCCAATGTATTTCTGGATAATTACACCTTGTGAATCAAGATTATTTAATAGACATGTATCGCAGCGTGAGTCAAAGGCTACGAAAACCACACACACACACAACAGCAATTAAATCTCGTACTCAAAGAATTTTCAAAGGATCGGAAAAGTAAGTAGTGAAAAAACGTCTCGGGAGAAGGACAGGCGGTCCGAACAGCCGCCAGAACAATCGATATCAATACGCGGAATATTAAGCGAAGAGACAAGCCTGCGACCAACGCAACGACTGTGAGCCGGATTACTGGAGACGACGACGACGCGACAAGATCTCGTCAGTGATAAATATATAAAGGGTACGGGGAAGGCGGTAGCACCGGTTTATAGAAACAACACAACGTCGCACTGATAAAGCGACGCGTTAAGTGACAACCGGGAGTCGGGAGTGGTGTAATCGCATTACGCTGTCACTTCGCTTCGCTCCAATAATTCAATATCTCCGCTAAACGTCGCATTTACCTACTACCTGTGTGCCCCCATCGCCATGTTGAACTCGGTTTTTATACCGAGAATCTTCGACGAGATTTACTCCGTCTCCTGCTATACTGAAAAATGTATTGACCAGTTTTAGCTGGGAATAACTAATTTTTTCGGCGCTTTATGCGTACAACCCTTCTTTACCGTTTAAAGAAGCTTCATGAATTCCAAGAGACAATCTTGCGGCCATATTTATATCTAGTACAATTAATAGAAAAGGAACTCTCAGTTAATATGGAATAACTCTATGAAAATAAACGAATTATTGATGTACAAAATCCTTCTATCCTTCCAAATTAGTGATGTCATCTATCCTTCCAGAATTTGTCATCTTATCCTCGGTCTCCTAATGTTTATCCTTCCCAAATTCCCTACCTTATCGCAGTTCTGCATACGCGTCACATGTTCCCTCCATCCTTGTCCATTTATCATTAAGCCGGTATGTTGGAACAAGAACGAAACGACCAAAACGAAACAGATAAAATGAAAATATTATGGAAGATCACAAAAAAATCGAACATCTGAATTACCGATGAAGACTTAAGATCATCATCATCACCATCACCACCTTCTTTTCCTTTTTTAGCACTGCAGCCCAACGTGAGCCCTAGCTTCCAACACCAATGTCTCCTATCCATTGCCCTCTCAGTGTAGCCCCTCAGATTCATTCTTCTTAGATCTTCCAGCTCATCATCCAACCATCTTATCCTAGGTCGACTCCTCTTTCTGCTTTTATAGACTTGCGCCCTCGGGATTTTCTTTGACACACGCTGACCATCCATCCGCTCTGTGATAATTATCATGCTTGCGAAATTTCAGCCATTTTTCTGAGCTTTCATCACCCGTCAATCTCAGCCACCACTGTTTTCCACCCCTCATGACCTGTTCCACCAACCGCCTGAATCCATTCCTACCCCTCAGCTTTCCCTCCAACTTCACATACCTATCCTCTTGAACTACTCTATGATCTGAACCTCTCACGCTATCTTTGTCCTTCCTCTACGTCTCTTGCCCTGTAATCTCTATTCTGTAATCTTGTTTTGGACATCTTGTCTACACACGAATCAAAACCATTTCACTCCTGTACCTTGATTTTACTCATAATGTCCTTTCCCTGTAATTTCTCCTTAACTTCCTTCTTATTTTATAATATTTTACATACTCCACCTTCTGCCTTCCTCAATCTTTCCTCTTGCCTTCTGGCGTGAGACACATTGTCTCCTGTCTCCAAACGTTTCGAGTATCCTCACGTTACTGGCTGTTCTAATTCTCTTGCTTCCTGTAATATCATTGTTGCTGTAATGTGCTCCGTATACCGCTAGAATACTCTTATAATTTCAAATTTGTTCACGTTGATTGCTTATCACTGTCCCTAAGTATTTGAAACTGAAGTTTGTCCATTCAGAGAATGGGGCCTCATGTAATCTAAGCGGAGTTATACAGCAAAGGAATATAAAATCACTTAGATTAGTTGTGTCAGTCTCACTCGTATTGAGAAAAGAGTATTTTGACAATCAATTAACACTAATCAGTTGGGAATTAGTTTGTTTTGGAGGATTTAGTGATGCGACCAGTCGTCTATGCCATCCCGGTTCAAGTACAAACACATGGTTTTATTTACATAAGGATCCAGTCTAAGAACGAACATACATTACTCACTTCCACGAATGCTGTGTACTCATGTGTCGTCCCCTCCCTTCTCTTCCCATTCACAGAAACGTATTGTTTTATTCAAGACCCTTTAATGCGCCTATCTTCCTTTCTATTACCAAATTTTCAGGGGCACCTACGATAATATTGCAAGATAACAAGAAACAGAGATTGGGTACACAAAACAGATGACATTCTAATACTGTTTATATATGCGTTCATATGACTTTTATTATATTGCTACGACAGCATAGAACAATCTACGCGTTTATCGAATGCGCCAGAAAGATCTCGACGTGAGCGTGCGGTGTACGTGCTACTAGACGCATTTTGCGAGAATTTTCTCGACTGTGCCAGGCCTCGCTCGGGCGCTCGGACTGTGTCAAGGCCGTAGCAATTACGTAGTTCGCGAGAGATAAGACGCAGTTTGGAAGCTTCTGGTGTGTGAGCGTAACTATAAATACATCGCGTCGCGGCCTTAGTTTTCAGTTCAATGCGAGATTTTTGACTGTGCGGTTCGAGAGTATTACTGCGATATATTTACAGAGCGGTTCGAGTTATTACGGTGTACGTTCAAGTAGTTATTAGTGAAGTGTTGCGTTTTATATTCGGACGGTATAATTGTAATACAGTTGAGTTTTAATATTAGTGGACATTTTATTGCGTATGAACAATTTCATTTGATTTGTTGTAGACACTGTGTTGTTAATTACGAACTGTTTTACTATAACAATTAAAGGTGTGATTAGTGACTTAATTGGTGTCTTGTAATTATTTTGTTTCCACTGTACCTACGACGATCGAGTAGACCGTCGTAACAGTGGTGTCAGAAGTGGGATAGAACGGTTAACAGTGGAAACAGTGGACGCTTTGTACAAGACGAGTGTGATTCGTAATTAAATCGGTAAACATGGATCCCAGTCAGATGATGGAAGCTTTACAAACACTGCTGCGGCAGACACAGGAAGAAGCAGAAAAACGACAAGACGGGAAAGCGGAAGCGAGACAGAAAACCCTCCTGCAGGAGGCAGAGGAACGGAAGCAGGAAGCAGATGACATCAAGGAGTTAATACAGCAGCAAAAGCAGACACAAGAACAAACCGCTGCAGAGTTGGGTCTCCTACGAGGTGAGCTTAATAAGCAAGTAACTAAAATATCGGAGGTACAAGAATCAATGACATTAAAAATAGCTGAAGTAGAAAAATCTGTCTTGACTGTGGAGGAATCGATGTCTACAAAAATATCTGTTATAGAAGAATCTGTGTCAAATAAAATATCTGCAGTAGAAAACTCAATGGCAAACATAAGAGAACAAATTAAAATTGAAGTTGAACAGTGCATGAAGATTCAACCAAAACAAATTTCTGAACAGACTGTACCAGTGATCAAGATACAAAAATACACAGAAAATAAGTTAACAGAGAAAGTCACTTTGCCTGCAGTAGGGACAGTTCATGTCAAAGCTCCAACCTTTGACGGAAGCACTCACTGGGCAACGTACCTCCGCCAATTTGAAGCTGCTGCATGCGCAAATAATTGGACAGAAAAAGACAAGGCTGTTTCACTTGTTCTTGCATTAAAAGGACCCGCGGCAGAACTACTACAGAAAGTGCCACCTGACAGCCAGAACACCTATGCAGAGTTGATAAAAGCTCTGGAATTACGGTATGGTGATAAACATTTGCGAGAGGTGTACTACGCTCAGTTGAGAACAAGACGACAACGTTCCGGGGAAAGTCTTCAAGAATTTGAAGCAAGTATCGACAGATTGATTAGATTGGCCTATCCTGAAGCACCAGAAGACTTCCGAATAAGGTTTACGGTGCAGATATTTATTGATGGCATCGGAGATTGTGAACTTCAGCAAGTGTTACGAATGGCAAGACACCGAGATAGCTCAGAAGCTCTTGTTCACGCCCTAGAGTTTGAGGCTGCCAAGTCAGCGTCCCGCTACATTAATGGGTTTGTGCCATCACGTTGCAGTCAGAAGATCCCTGTATCACATTACCGTTACGATGGGTGCAGAAAAACAGTGTTGTCGGACAAACAATTCAAAAGTTCAAGAGAGTCGCAACGATTTGAAAAAGACAGAAGGCCGAAATGTTACAACTGTGGAAAACGTGGTCATCTACAGGTAGACTGTTGGGAGAAGAAGATACAGAGAGAAGAGACTGATCGCACCAATTGGAGAAGTAAAGGCCCAGAACAGCACACAGTTTCCACGCTACACAAGATCAGTGGAAACTTGATTGTTAGTGGATTTGCGGATGGTAAACCAACATCATTTACAGTTGACACGGGCGCAACAGTGTCCATTGTGCGCCCTGACTTAGTCTGTAACCGCCATCCTCTAATTAGCTCTTGTACAATACAGACTGTGACTGGAAGCCCCGTCAAGGTGCTAGGAAAGGTAGACGTACGTGTACGCCTGGGTCTTCTTGAGTTTAGCCACCAAATGCTCGTTGCAGACATTGTCGATGAAGTGATTCTTGGCACGGACATTATGAATGCCTACGGATTCGTTGTGGACTTAAGAGAGAATGTCCTGAAAGTTGGCCAAGAGAAGATAAAGCTTTGCATGGCTAAAATGACAGGGTCTACCAACCATTCGATTAAGCGAGTGGCATTAGTCGAAGAAAAATTCAACAAGTCTGGTCAAGAGGAAACCTCCCTATTGCAAGCGGAAATGGAGGAAGAACTAGCAGAGGAAGTACAAATAAGTATAACGACAAAAGAAGTGATTGGAGAGCCAACTATGGGTGTCGAGACAAAACTCTTGCTTGTTCCTGAGCTGATAGAAGCGGCCGAGGGTAAAGTGGCTGAAGATGAGGTTACGCAAGAGGTTGTTGACGAGAACCAAACAAACTTGGATCAGCCAGTGGTATTTAGGTCATTAGTACATGACGCAACGAGAGTGATTCCAGCGAAGCTAGTGGTTGCGCGAAAGATTCGCATTCCTGGGAACGTGATGTTCGGATCACACGAGACTGAATTCGAAGAACGGGAAAATTATCCTTCGCAAGGATGGCCACCTAGATCGCTTGGTCGAGTATTACTTCGAAGACGCTTTGCCAGTTCGGGACGAACAGGCTTGAGGAGGGGGCAGTGCTACGACAGCATAGAACAATCTACGCGTTTATCGAATGCGCCAGAAAGATCTCGACGTGAGCGTGCGGTGTACGTGCTACTAGACGCATTTTGCGAGAATTTTCTCGACTGTGCCAGGCCTCGCTCGGGCGCTCGGACTGTGTCAAGGCCGTAGCAATTACGTAGTTCGCGAGAGATAAGACGCAGTTTGGAAGCTTCTGGTGTGTGAGCGTAACTATAAATACATCGCGTCGCGGCCTTAGTTTTCAGTTCAATGCGAGATTTTTGACTGTGCGGTTCGAGAGTATTACTGCGATATATTTACTAAGCGGTTCGAGTTATTACGGTGTACGTTCAAGTAGTTATTAGTGAAGTGTTGCGTTTTATATTCGGACGGTATAATTGTAATACAGTTGAGTTTTAATATTAGTGGACATTTTATTGCGTATGAACAATTTCATTTGATTTGTTGTAGACACTGTGTTGTTAATTACGAACTGTTTTACTATAACAATTAAAGGTGTGATTAGTGACTTAATTGGTGTCTTGTAATTATTTTGTTTCCACTGTACCTACGACGATCGAGTAGACCGTCGTAACAATCTTCTTTCGTTTGTTTGTTAGTTTCCTCATGTGATATCTAGTAGTTTTGACTAGAGTTCAACGCCTTGAACTTGTTCCAACTAGTACTGGTCGAAATAACATACCAGACGGATAGCGGGTGCCACTCCGCCACTACACATTTCACTGTTTAGTGGTCTAATGTCTAACATCCGAGGTTAAAGACAGAAAGATAAAATTGTTTAAATAAATTAACAATTACATTGTCTATAAAATGAATGTGAGACGCATTTATAAGTAAAAGAAGATTTTATGGAAAACTTTAGTAACATAAAAAAATATCATGGATAACAGAATACGAAAGAAACCACAACAATCGGGTGTAGCAGAAGCAGACAAATCATATTTGACAGGGTTCAGTATTTTCTAAGTGTTAAATATATTGCAATGGAACATCGCAGAAAGGGTATTTGTAGCCAGGACTACATGCTTTTATACAAATTTATGACGTTATAGACATGTTGAAAATTGATTTTGTTTAAATTCTGTAAAATAGCTATAAGTTTTGAATTAAAAATTGGGTAATTAACTGTTGTATGTCAAAATGCCCATAAATTTGTTTCTGTCATGTCAAGTGCGAATTTAGTGCGCGAGTGCGTGTGCGCGCGTTTATTCGTATTTACATGAATAACTCTGGTTTAAATTAACGTACTGACGTGAGACTTGGACAGCTCATGATTCTAAATTAGCGTTACATTTTTCTTATGTCAAAGACTCGAAACACATTATTTTAACAGAATTCATCTTTCTAAAGAATCCTTATCTTCTGAAAGTTATAAAACTTTTAGATAAAATCTATACCTGCTTTTGCAGTTTTCAGCAAATTTGATCAGGACTTCTGTCTATCAATCTAACCCATCAATCACGTGCTAGGGGTTTTGAACAATCAGAGGCCCCAATTTGCAGCCAGATTGGCTTTTCGCGAAGGAAGCTTCGGCCAGTTCTCCCTAACGGCTCGGCCTTAACAGACGTTGTCTCTGTGCGAGTTTGCCGTATCAGTATACGCTCTACATAAGGGTTACGAGTACGGATTCTTAGCAACGAGTTGCCCGTTTGCTAAAATCCATTGGGTACTAGAACTAAAATAAAATAAATTATAATTTAAATAAATGGTGCTATTCTCGCGAGAGTCAAGATTTTCTCATAGGGTCAGGTGTATTTACCGTAATACATCTGTGTGAACGCGAGGACACATCAAGACTCGGGTAGGTGTACGTACAACACACCGAAACTACTACATTAATTTAAATTACAACCCATTATCGAGCCCTGAGTAACGAGATAAACGCTATCGGTGTATCGGCGTGCGTGCGTGTGAGCGGAGAGTCCACGTGTCATCAGTGCAGCTGATTCAACAGGCCGCGAGAGGCGGGAGTGCAACGGTTCAACGGTTTCGCAAAAGGAATTCAACGACCAAGTAAAATAGACATTTAAGGAAAGAAACATTAAAATCTTTTACAGACATTATTAAATTTAGAATAACAAATTTTTGTCAATCACACACCATTTTAAATTTGTTTAAAATATATACCTTACTCCAGATAAAAGACTCTTATATTATTGTGTTTTTAATACTATGCCTTCTATTTGTTTTGTTGCAATATATATATATATATATATATATATATATATATATATATATTGTAACGTTAAATTAAGATTCCCCGTTGTATAATGCCACACGTTGGCTTCGTCAATCTGTAACGTTACAGATTGGCGCCCAACGTGGGGCATTATACAACGGGGAATCTTAATTTAACGTTACAGATTTTTCATTGATTTTTTCCTCCATTTTTTCTATTTTTTCATCGAATTTTTCGTTTAAAAATTCCCTGTCTTCCTTTCTTTGTTCTTTTGTTTCTTCCTGGATTAAGTCCATTTTTTCATTAATTTCCTCCTTCGTTTTCTTGAAATTATTATTAATTTGTCCAAATTGTTCCATCATGAACTTCATCAGTTGTTGCCTCTCTTCGGTTGGTGTAATTTTATCCGGTGGGTTTTCCACTGTATCTCCTGTTTGTTGTTCCCGTTCCCTGTCTTGACTTATTACTTCGATTTCCGGTTCTGGTTGAGTTGGATTTTCCGGTTGGTTCTCTTGGGGATCCTCTTCGATCATTTCCCCGATAATTTCTTCAACCTCCTCCATTTCTTCTTGGTCGGTTCCTTCAGTTCCTTGTTTAGCTTTAAATCTCGTAATCATTTTCTCCTGTAATCGCCGCTAGTCGTCCTTTTCTAGCCTCCCTACGTTGGTCGCCAATCTGTAACGACTAAATTAAGATTCCCCGTTGTATAATGCCACACGTTGGATTCGTCAATCTGTAACGAATCGTTTGTGTCGTCTCTTCTGTAAGTTCGCTAACACACACATATATAATACAATTTCATATAAAAAAAATGTTTAATATAAATAAAATAAAAAGACAATGACACGACAAACGACGACATGACCTAACCCAAGTGATTGACCAAACAAACAGGAAAACAAAGAAGAAGGGAAAAAACCAAAACCAAATAAGAATAAAGCCAATTGAAGGAAGTGAATGAATCCATACTACCAAATGAAATAAAACCAAACGAGAAAGGGAGAACCAAGTTAAAATGAAGCCAATGGAAAATGAAGGAGAATAAGAAGAAAAAGGAAAATGAAACTAATCCAGTGTAAAGGAAATGAAGTGAAACCAAGGAATAAGAAACACCACAAATATGTAAGGGAGAAATGGTACACTCAAGTATAATATTGGGAATAAAGCCAATGATTATCCAATATCAGAAATAAATATTATTATCAATTAAATAATTAATGTAACTGATTTAACAAAACCCAGTAAAGTAATATAATAAAAAGAAAAGTACACTAACCCAAAAATTAGAGTTAGATGTAATAAAACTCTATAGAAATATAACCTTAGTAATACTATGTATAATATTTGTAAAGAAAGAAATAGTGAGAAAGTGACAAAGAGAAGTAATTATAGGGATTACCCACTAAGAAACACTTAATGTAAACAGTTAAAGAGTGCAATAGTGAAAGAGTGAAACCCCAAAATAGTTAGAAACCATATTTATGGTAATAAAACGCTTAATAATCAATAATAAACAATATTTGATTAATGGTGAAACAAATAATAATTAAGAATAAAGTTTTAATGATAGAATTAGATGTAAGCACTTCATAATGTGGAATAAACACTGAAGAGTGATGAGGAAACACTATGTGATTAAAAGTGAAACAAATTAGTAATTAAAAATATATGGTTTATGATAATATTAAATGTAAATAATTAGTAATATGAAATGAACACTGGAAAGTGATGATGACATTGTTAATTAAGAAAGGAGTTTAAGAAAATTAAGTTTAATTGTAAAAAATTGTAATTAAAGGGGAGAATCCCATGAAAAGATAAACAGCTAGTGTTAACATGGATTGAAGGTAGAGATTAATTAGGAAATAAGATGTTAATAATGTAATAAATAAACACCCCAGATTATAAGGGAAAATCAATTAAGTAAATTCAAAAGGTGTGATTTTACTTAACACCCAAAAAATAGTAATTAATGAAATGAGTTGTAAACGAACTTTACTTAATAATTGTTAAATAACGGTGTAATTATATTTATGAATAGGGTATGACTGAAGAAACTGTACAGAGCATACGCCTAGATGTTATGTTTTTAATTGATGAAGAATAGGGGGTGGTAGCCATATTGTTAACAAAGGCAAAATAGATAATTAAGAAGTTAAGACAATACAAATCTAATTACACTAGAAAATCAGTTAACGTAGAAAATAACAGAACCATACAATTGGGACAATAACAAAACAAAACACATTAGAATAAAATGAGACATCATTTGTATAAATTCAGTAAATAGGGTCAATGGCTACTAGTGCCTCTGAAATGCCTAACTGTCAAAACAAATAATTACAAATTGTATAAAATCCACAAGGAAAGTAACAAATCTAAGGCGAGTAACTAGCCAAGAATAATGTGTAAATCGTTTTAAAAGGAAAATGTTACAATAAGAACTTAAATTAAAAGAAATATGTAATTAACAAATGTTAACATAATTGTACAAAAGTTAATATCTAATAGACCACAACCTTATGAGGTATTAATTTAATCTTTGAAAGGAAAGACAAACAGTAGTGATAATATTTAATACTCAGAAAGGAAGATAGAAGAATAAAATCAATCAGAAAATATACAGTAATTTTCAATAAAAAATTCAAATATGATAACAATGGTAATAAACCATGCCTTAGCCAATCAAAGGGTGATAGGTAACCATAGAAACGAGCCGTTGGTTACTAATTTTCCGTTAATTTTCTTTACTCGTATAATGACGCTTATATAGCAGGGACGCAAGATTTTGTATGACATAAATTTTACTTTAAAATGTTAAAAAACTAGTCAAAAGTCAAAAACATATACAAGTGAGAAGGAGATGAAGAGTAATAACATTTAACTAATATCCAGGAACAATATAAATGAAAATTAAAAGAAGAAATTCCCCAGACTAATCTGAAAAGGACGCCAGCAGCCTAAATAACTCAAAATTGATGAATTTTCCAATTCAAATGAACAACGATCTATCACAAACCTTCTGAACTGATAAGTATTATTTAAATACCCAAATTCCAGGAATAAAAGCACTTTAAATATTTCTCGAATCTATACAAACTCTCACTATGAATTGAAAATAATTTCTTTCAAGGATTAAATAAAATAAACTTACATAGAAAAACTTGTTAACTAAAAAATAACCTCGCACTAGATTGCGAACTTTTGAAACGCCTATTACTACACTGCAGAACAAATTGTAGCCACACTTTATATTATTTAAGTACGAATAATGTACGGTAGTGTACTTTTTTATTGTAATCATATTTAATGTTTTCCTTGTAATCAAAAGGACTCCAGATTTTGAACGAGAATAATTGTAAACTATAAACCGCAGCCATTACTGCATCAGAATAGCTCGTTTCAAAATCGATTCGTCAAATTGAGATAAAGCGTTTCATGTTTAATGTCGGAGCAAATTTATTAAATACCAAATAATAATATTATTGTCAAATTGCATAATTACCAAACAACCATTAAAGAAACAGTACAGAGTGTAACCATTGTTTTATTTCATAGGAAATTGTATTATATATGTGTGTGTTAGCGAACTTACAGAAGAGACGACACAAACTATTCGTTACAGATTGACGAATCCAACGTGTGGCATTATACAACGGGGAATCTTAATTTATATATATATATAGTGTGACATTATATATATATTATATATATAATATAATATATTATTATATAATATATATATATAATGTGACATTATGGGAGTCCCAAAACAATTAACCAAACTAGTCCAAATGATAATAAAAAAGTCAGAATAACTAAAATCAAATAATTAAACAATGTAAAATAAAGGTACAGCACAATAGTGTGATAAATAATAAGCCATGTATTGTAGAAAATAAGACAAAACTTGTGAAAAGTGCATAAGTGCAAAAGTGAAAGGTGAAAAGTGGAAAACAAGGGTGATCATTAATCACACAGATGAAACTGTAAAGATCAATGATCCCTCTAATTATGTTAAGTGTGGAAAAACCAAATAGGTCAATATAAGAGACACAACTCTTATAAGCATTATAAAGTGACAGACATACTAAATGTTAAAGTATAAACAAACAATTGTAGTAATGTAGCATTATTTATTGAAAGGTTTTATAGTTATTTATCCCATGTTGTTGGTTGTTAAGAGAGAAGGCATTAGCAGTACTTAACCATGTTTATTTTTCTTTTATTTAGGCCAATCCCAATAATTGTTATTATTAATAAATTATATGTAAAGAATTATAAGAAGGGTATTAAGCCTATAGGCAAGAATAGAAAGTATATGTTACGACATAATACCAAAACATACTTAAATAGAGGCCTGCATAAACAATATTAATGGTCCATTAATAGAGCCTAATGGTATGAGAATGAAAATGGTATTATGGTTAACTAAATAATTTATGTTATTGTTTGTTAATGAATGAATATAATCCTGGCCATGAAGGCAACATTTTTAGTTAGTATGTTAAGGATTTTGTGTTAATTAATAAACATTGTTAGAATAAGTTAAAGGCAAAAAATCATGTAATAATCTTTAAACAAATGTAATCAGGCAAAGGGGTTCAAAACAGAAAACCATTTCATAATTAATGTAAATCAGAAAATGATAATGAAATCAAATTTAAGGCCTATGCCGAACATGTAACATAAAATAAGATAATGTCAGAAATGATTAAGTTATCAAATCAATATTATAAAATAATAACAAAATAGGACCAAAATTTAATAACGGACAAGTCTTAGAGTAATTATGAACCAGATTAAATTAATCTAACAAAAATTTAGTATTGTATAGTGAATGTAAGGGCAATATTATAGTCCAGATTTATAATTTTTGTAAAGGTGAAAGGACACCTAATATAAAGTTAAAACACATAAAATTATATATCGAAATGTAGACCTTTATACAAGGAACAAACTATGTAAACTAATTTTAATTTAAACAAAAATTAACAAGGGAGTATTTTTTGACTGGTAAGGCAAGGATAGAATTTCGGTACTATATGCCGCTTGACCATGCAAAGTTCATGCAAACTGACCAATCAAAAACGGAGTTTACTGGTCAAAAAACCGTTACTAAGACGAGAAGAAGGCAGGATTGTATTGTTAAACGCCACGTCGTAAAGATCAGTCGAATAGCTGACGCTTTGAGTACAAATAAAACAATCAATATTATACTCAATTAATGTTCCAAATGAAACCAGAGAAGCAGTAAACACACCGGAAAACTTCTAAAGAAGATAAAACAAATATCACTAACCGATGGAAGCTTAATTCTACGAAAACACCAAGCGAGTTGACTGCTTGCAGTATTCAAGGAACGTAAATATAACTCCGAGTATTTTCATTACTACACTACACATAGATCAACTTCACTACACTATATAAACTATCTACAGTGATAATTGGAATAACCATTGCACATTAATACGGTGGTTAAGAATAATAACATTTTTATTTAAACAAAACAACACTTGAAGTACGTAATGCTTGGTTAACTGACCAGTGCGGCCATATTGTTTTTTTTTTCTAAATTCGTTCGCCAATGCATACAGAGTTCGTTGCCGTAGGTGGTGAAAAAATATAACATTTATAATTGTAAACATTAATAATTAAGATTTATTATTTTATATGCAATTGTAATGTGTTGTACTCCTTTTTAAAAACATTTCTGACTTCTTAACTGGCCCAAAGAACCCTAGCCCTGAGATATTTAATTTATATTAAAATTATTTGCAACCCATTGAAGAGCGGATTCAAATACGAATCGATACTAAACTGTTAAGGTCGATCCATGACCGAACCATTTATGTTGTTTAACCAATAAGCTGAAAAAAAATAATAAAACAAACCAATGATTACCAATACCAGAGTTCTCATTTCATGCGAGCACGTAGGATAAGAGTTTGTTCACAGGTATAGTGGGAGCGAGCAGGTACGCAAGGCGAATATAGCTTTGCCAACATACGGTTAGAGCCGATCGCCGTGTCAACCAGAAGTGCGGGAAAATTTAAAAGCACTAGCCCACAAATACCAGAAGTGCGGGAAAATTTAAAAGCACTAGCCCACAAATACAAACACTTTCTCTCATAATAACATATTATATTACAAGGTGGCGATTACAACGGTGAGGCATAATAATATCACAACACTCGTAAACACGACACGTTACAAAAAAAAAATATATATATATATATCGTCGTCCACACTGTGTTATATATTTTTAATTAAAAGAACTGGAAAAATTTGAATTTTGTCGTGTTGCTAATACCGAGAAACATTCTATATACGAGTACTTAAAATCCCTGGAATGGGGAGGGTACTGTACTGCACGAATAAAGCATCGTCAATGTTTAGGGGGCCAGTAGATGCTGTTTTCGAAAGAACATATAACAACGCTGTTTATACATCTAGTTTCCGCGTAGTGTAACATGTATGGGGACTTGTTATTACAGTTCACGGGCTATAACATGAATGGACTACCCGATACGATACCTGGCTACTGATCTAGGGGACCCAGCAGAATCATAAAAGATGCCTCCAGGTCGACTCAGCCTGTGAAAGTGAGTATCTATGGTAACACATCTGGAGTAACAGTAGGTGGTTTGGAAGTAGTGCTGCTCAACTGGTAATGAAAGCTTGTTGTTACGTTATTATTTTTTTTTCTACGTTATTTGGTGACTTTAATGATTTGAGAATCACAGAAGAAACTGTGGAAGATGACGGGCGCCCAATGAGACGCCCATCGTGCACGATCGGGCCATGTTCCGAACCTCAAATTAGCCCTGCCAATTAGCTCTGCGGTTGTGGCCTGAATCGTGGTAAGAGACTATAGCGATTTGTTTATTTTTATGAATATCAGTAAGAGTCCTCGACTGAACTAAATACAGACAATTCGTGCAGCAGAATTGTTTCGATAAGTGTACGCTGGATAAAAATGATTAATCCAAGAAAGAATTTTTTTGCAATCGACTGTTTCAAAATTGTGGCTGCCGATACGTGCTTCGAGTATTACCTCATCCTAAAACCGGACAAAAAGCTACAACACATTACTGGGTATCCCCAATTATGCCTATGTCTAAACGATTGCTCTTACGTAAAAGTAATCACACCTATCCTTTTGTCTAAACAAGTTGGATCAGTAAACTATAACACAACATTCCTCCCACTAAATTACACAGTAGGCTTACTGCGGGGTCGCCAAACGCCGTCAGTCTCCCTCTGCATCTTTTTACTATTATTATTCTTTAATCCGCTTTCTTTAATGCCTCTGGTCTGGGTTTTACAAATCATCAACCACGAATCTACAACCCTTGGTGGGTTCCTAGCCTGATCCAAGAGGCGATTCCATTCCTCCGTATTGCATGCCCTGGCTTTCCAGTTTCTTATGTTCAGCTTTCCGAGGTCCTCCTCTATCTGGTCTTTGAATCTACTTCGGGGTCTTCCCCTTTTTCTACTACCCATTGGTTTCTGGTAGAAAATATGTTTCGTAGACTGTCCTTCCTCCATTCTCTCTATGTGTCCAACCCACCTTAGCCTGTGTATTTTGATTACCCTGACGATGTCCGACTCTTTGTAAAGATGGCCCCTGCGCAACCTTCCATTTTCTTGTATACTCCTCTAAATATTGTTCTTAGAATCCGCCTTTCACAGCAACCTAGAAGTCTCCTCGAAAGTTTTTGTCATTGTCCAGGTTTCTGAAGCATATGTCAGCACTGGCCTGATAAGTGTTTTGTAGATTTTGCATTACATATATCAAACTATAGTTAACATACCGAAGACGGCTTTACCGAAGTACTCTGTATTAAAGTAACTAATGTATTAATGTAATTACTAACAGAGCGCGTAAATAATAAACGACATGACGTGACAAGACAACAACATCAATATAAATGTTTGTATAATTAAGAACTACGCCCATTGTAGTTAAATCGACCCGTATATCATCACTCTGTGTTCATTACAACCGCCTTGAACTGCATTTTATGTGCCCAGCATTCTCTACGAATACCTTTTGAAAACGTTTTCCATATCTGTACTACTCGTTTTATACTTGACAAAAAACGCGTCGGCGCCACTAGATGTATATTCGTATTGTGTCTCAAACTTAGAATATTACCTATCCAGCCTGTATTCGCAACCCATCTGTTTCATTGATCGCTTACATTTTCTTATTCCGTTTGGGGCACTAATTACAACCGGTATTCTTTTGTATTACGAAAAATGTATTCTTTTCGCTACGTATATGTGCAGTCTATTCAACCTATATACTCGATATTGTATCTATGTATACAATCTAATAAAAAATCGTTTAACCGACCACACTACGTGCAATGATTTTCTGAGACTTGTCCGTAGAAGACTTGTTTTGTAGGGGTTGGAAGAGGCAAAAACGGGCCTTTGAAGAATAAACAGAAGACTACAGTGGCGTACCCAGACCAGTGGAGGCCTCGGACGGAATTCTTTCTGAGGCCGCCTCCCTCCCATAAGACGGGTGTTTATAATCCAATTTATCATTAAGTAATACATAATAAAAACACTTTACTGTTACATATTTATTGTCTAATTATTGTATTGATACAATCTAACTATATGTCATATAGTTAGGGAACTTTATAAGAAGTTGTAGTAATGTTTGAAATAAAAATCCAGTTTCATATTGTAAATATAAAGTTTAAAGAAATAATATTATTTATAGTAGTATTATTATTATTTATAGAGTGCATTAAATTTATTACAGTGCTTTATAATATACAATAAACTTATATACCTACTGCAAAACAAATTTATCATTGCTGCAAACAATAGGCCTACTTGACAATTTTTTTTCAAGTCAGCAGTTTTAGTGCGAGTAAGTTTAAGCAAATTATAGTTTGTTTTTTACATCGCACATGGAATACTTCTGAGCTCTGATTGGTTGCTTCAAGGACATTTCCCGCACTGTACCCACACGCAACTCTATCCAATGTACAATTCCCGATAAAGTGTAAACAGTTCGGTCTCTACTGTGTTTCATTCAGTAGTTTTATATTTCCTTGTACAAAATGATGAGTGACATAAAAGAAACATTTATTTTCAAAGTTGAAAACTTCCCCGAAATATGGAATAAACTTCATAAGCATCACCACAACAGGTATACTTTCGTAAACAGAAAGTAGACAACAATAGTAGCAAAACGTGAGTGGTATGGTAAGTGAAATTATCATTATTATTATTATTACTGTTATTGTTATGTAATATTATGTCAATATAACACTTGGATTATGAAAATATAGTAATATTTTAATTCAAGGTAACTTAACAACCAGTTAATATATAATTTGCGTAAATATATTGTTACGTAATGCGAAAAAAGTGTTATACCATTACAGAACATTCTACGTGTTTCTCGGCTCTTCCAGCTGTAATGTGTGTGTGTGCGTACCGTATTGCTGCTACCGAGATGAAGGACAATTACGTGACACTTGTCACGCGTCCGAGACTGATCCAGATTTTACCAGTCCGCGCGCGCTGTGTGCAAGGCCGCAATCAATTACGTTCTGGTGTTTTCTAGTAGCGTTCTTGACGCATAATATGGAATATTCTGGTATCTCCGCGGGGTATAAATACAAGACTTCAGCGACGCTTGGTTCAGTTATTGTCGGTCGATTTACACAGTGCGGTTCGAAGTATTCTGGCGAAGTGTTATGTGTATTATAATTGTGCGGGAAAATTGTAATACAACTGTTTCATATTAGTTGACATTTTTATTGCGTGTGAACAATTTTTATTTGATTTGTTGTAAGAGACTACTTGTTGATTACAAACTGTTTAATTGTGATAATTTTTTTATTCTGACAGACCCACACTAAGATGGTTGTAGATATGGAAAATGAAAATAATAAATTCAAGGAAGACAGTTCTTCTCAAGACACTTCATACGACTGACACAGGCATATGACACAGACTTCATACGACTTCATTTGTGTCACAGGCAGAGCCTCTCACGACAGAAGGGATGCCCACTCTTGTTTATGCTGGAGGCTATCGAAAGAGGACTATTGACCAAGCTGCAGTTGGACAGTCTTTGTTACGGTTAGAGAGGGAGAACCTACAATTAAAAACAGCACGGTCTTTAATTGAACCAAATGACGAAGACAAGGGATTTTTAAATTCACTTACCTCACGTTAAGAAACTGGATGAACAAACAAAAATGCAATTCAGAATGGAAGCTTAAAGATTACTTTATAACTTTACCTTTCCTTCACAACAAATGCCATATCGTTTAATGCTATTATTATTCCTCCATCGTCCTCATATCACCCTCCCAACGTCCATAGTGATTATGTAATATTTTTAATCCTTTCCTGATGCTACAACGAGGATTTCATTTGCTGTAATTGGATTAGGATGAAAGTTCTCGTATGCCCGTGGTTTTAGGTTTAACTGAATTAGATGCCGTATATAATTAAATGTATTTGGTGACATTTGTAAATATGCGTGCGTGAAACTTGTTCAACTCGTTTCTCATATCGATATACAAATGGTGAAACTCTTCAAGCGACTGTCTTCTCTGATTGATAGGATGAGAACTAAACTATCTTTTCGAAACATTTAAACGTTAGTACAATTTTGTGGCTACCGACATATCGTCGCTGCCACTACTGCAATTGTGAATCATCGTTACACTGCACGTATTTAAAAATTTACATAACAGCCACAATAATAATAACCAGATATTTGTTGTAGAGAACCGTGTTCTGTATAAATTTCATACAAAGGCAATGTAACTTATCATGTTCTAACATTAAAAAACTGGACTTTCTTTGGAACTGTTAATCCTTTGCATATTAGGCCTACAATTTTTATTTATTTTCATCTCTAGAATTAGTTGTTCATTCTTCGTTGGCTTAATAGATTTTCGAAAATGCAAAGTCACTTGTATCTTTTCCTTGCAATAACAACACTTCTGTTAATAATCACCCTGTTTACGACTCAAACCATGGCAATTTACTGTTGAAAATCTTGTCCGAAATCTGTTGTGAAATGTGCTTACGGCCGCATGCACAGAACTCGACACTGTTCACTATTCTCATGTATCAGACATCATTTCATCCTCGGTATTCACACCTCTCATACTTGTGTAATCATCTATGCGAAGCTCCTATGCTAGTATTCCTCGCTATGCACGTACCCTTAGACTGCTCCACTTATTCCAAAATAAATTAAAATACTGAGCTGTTACGGTTTTCACAAATACATAAAAACTAATTAACTTAACATTAAAACACGCACGGGCGCGCGCACACACACACATTAAAACTTATGGAATTCTAATGTATAGCGACAACATACACTACGTTAAGGTTCTTCTGCCACATTTATTTCCTCGTCTCTAAGGTTAAGCGCACACGGCCTACATGTTTAATAATAATTAACCTCACATGCGATCAAAAGACGTGGCAGTCTGAATCAGAATTGAAAACCACAAGTTTGTTGCATAATGTATTCTGAGGCGCGTATTAGCTAAGAATAAATCTATCTGCTAATTACAAAGTGAAGTTTGGATTATAAAAGTAATATTTATGAAATGATTTACATATTATAAAAATGACTAGCACTACTACCCGTCGCGGCTTCGCCCGCAAAAAGAGTACAGACTGATTAAATAACAACTTCCTCATCAATGCCATACATTATTTGTAGTTTAATACAATAAATTTACGTGATTACTTGCTATCTCTCTGACATAGTTTGATCTGGCTGTTATTATTATTTTATACATATAACCCGGAGCGGTCGTAGCGTAGTGGCTAGCGTGTGGCGCTGCTACGCTGTCGGCGCGGGTTCAATTCCCGCCGGGGGCCATCTGATTTAGATACGACCGTTCCCCCTCGCAAGGCAATGGCAAACCAGCGAGAGGTATCCTGCTTAGTATAAACCTTCCCCAACTATGCCGTTCGGATCCGGCGTTAAACTGTAGGTACCATATACCTGTGAGAGACTCAGTACCACACGCACCACGGGTATATGCGGGGAGGGTACTAACCAGTCGAAAGGCTGAAGGACTACGACGACATATAACCCTGGATACCTTTGAACATAAATAAAAATAACATAGAAATTACAATTATATTGCCTTTGCGGCCTAAACAAAACACAATTACTACAACTTATCATTAATATTATAGTTTTATATAACATATTGCGAATTGTATTTGTTTCACAAATTTGTGAAATGCAATGTTTTTTAACTCTTTCACATAACATACTATGTTCCACTTTGTACACTGCACTTTTATAATTACACTTAGTATTGTTTTCTATGGTTACAGTGTTTTTAGAGTACAAAGGTTCTCATAGTTTGATACATAATCCCAATATAACATAATTTTCGATAACATAATTATAAAAAATCATTCAGTTTTCATGAAAATTATAAACATTAATGTATCTCTCGGTGTACTCGTATACTCTCTGTGTATATTAGCTATAGCTGTTGCCCGCGACTTCGTCCGCGTCGAAGAATATTTTTGTCTAAAGTACCTATGTCCTTCCGCGTATTTCAAGAAACTTAAAAAGTAAGTTAGAAGATTTTCAGTTCCTTAATTCTACTGCTATGATTTTCAGTTGCTATCTTTTCAAGACCTCTCTGTAAACAACATTCCTGGTTTTCCTTTCTGGCTGGAGGATGGCCAAGCTATCAGATGAACTGACTCTCGAGCACGCCACGTACAACTGGCCATGGGAGAAACAGTCACTCCTGAGATCCACACCAGCCACTTTTAAACTCTGTCCCTGCGCCTTATTAATCGACATAGCGTAACAAACTTTAACCGGGAATTGCAGACGTTTAAACTCAAAATGGTAATCCGATGGGATCATTGGAATTCGGGGGATGAAGACAGTTTCTCCCTGACTGACGCCTGTGAAAATCTGGGCTTCAATCACGTGCTTGTACAGATTTTTTACCTGAAGCCTAGTGCCGTTACAGAGTTTGTGTGGATTTAGATTGCGCAAAAGCATGATTGGAGCACCAACCTTAAGGTAGAGGACGTGTGGTGGGATTCCTGGTGGATCGAGTGTGTGCAAAAATTCTACAGGATAATGGACCGCATCTTGTACCTCCACTACCGAGTCAATAGATTCATACTTCATGAGTTCATTAGGTAGCTTCTCTAGTAGAAGATTATTGATAGAATTGGCTGAATCGTTGGTTGGAGTAAGAATAGCCCTTTCCTTGAGCCATGATATACAATCTGCACCACTCTGTTGAATATTACTTCCATAGATCTTGTCAGTCAGGCTTGTTAAATCTCTTACAACGAAGCAAAGATTATTCGGAATATTTATTTTTCCATCCTCCTCTTCTAAAATCCTTCCATCCCCAATATCAAGTAATAATTTAGAAAACTCCTCTGCTCTCAAATCATGTTGAAGGTGGACACGCATGTTAACTCTTAAGGACAGTATTTTGACATTAGGCCATAAAGTGGATGACTTTAGACAGGCCTTAAGTTCATCCGCACGTGTCCCTCGTGGAACAACGGGTAATGTTTGTCTGAAGTCACCAGCCAAAAGCACTGTAACTCCACCCATAAGGCTTTTGCGGTCTCTAATATCCTGGAGTGTTCTGTTCAGAGCCTCAACGCCTCTTTTATGAGCCATAGTGCACTCATCCCACACTATTAATTTAGATTCACGAAGCACCTGTGCCATATCACTCTGCTTAGAAATATTACAAAGTGCAGACTCAAAATGATTCAGGTTAAGGGGTAACTTGAATGCAGAGTGAGCAGTCTTTCCTCCTTCAATCAAGGTAGCTGCAATACCTGATGAAGCAACTGCAACTGCGATATTCCTTTTGCGCCTAACTGTGGCGAGCAACAGATTTATCAAGAACGTTTTCCCAGTGCCGCCAGGAGCGTCCAGAAAGAACAATTTCCCAGAATCACAATTAATACTGTGAACGATTTCGTCATAGACATCTTTTTGCTCTTGATTTAATTTTGGAACATTTACAGCCACTGTTTCAGTCAACCGAACACAATCATAGGACAGTTCGTTCAGGTACTGATGGTTGCTGATAACTTCTTGCTGTCGTGATGATGTTGGAAGACCGAACTCTTTGAGTGTTTTACCCGACATGGATATGACAGTATCCTCAAGAAGCTTAAGGCACTGGTTGTAAACAATGTCCTGGCCTAATTGGACGTCTCCGCGCTCTCTTTCTATTTGCCTTCTAACATCTTCCGCAAGACTGTCTCGGTATTTCTCCCACAATTTTAGGGGGTCTGCCACTTGGCAGAATACTAACATTATGGCAAATAGCTCACGAATTTTATTAGGAGAGTCAGAGATAGAAGCTTCTTCAAGAGTACGGTCCCAATGGGCATCATCCTCCAGCAAGCCAAGTGCTCTACACGCCGCTTGAAATGTTGGCTGAACTACCCCTGCGATAGTTTTTAATGCAGTAAATGATACAGGACCGCGGATCTCATGTAAGAGGAGGCGTAAATAGTAGCACTCAGCATTGCCAGGATGGACAGTGTATACTCTACCCAACACCTGATCTTTTTTTACCCCTGGATAGCCTGTCACAGATTTACCTTGCTTCCTCCTGCAGAATTGATTGCTTTTCCATACGTAGTAGGACGGAACTTCGCAATATAAAAGGGTCCTTGCGAAGGCATCAACTTTACACAGGTAAAAAAATCCCAAAAGTGTCGTTTTTGGAGGATTATTTATCGTGTCAATGACATTGTCCTCCGTAAAATAAACTCTTTGACCGTTTTCTAGATGTACGGAAAGGTGCATAACAGGAGGAAACCTTTCATGAATAGGGAAGCAAGAGGATGCGCCAGACTGCCTCAGAGCTGCTGATGTATCGTCCTGTTTCGTACCTTGTCACCTCGTCCAGATCTTCAACGGTGAACGCTGCTTGATCAGACCCTTTATTCACATACTTGCAGATATATTTGATTGATTTGACAGAGTTGCAATATTCAACATTTATGTGGGCTGAGAATGTGCGAGACAGGACGGGGTTGTACGGAACTACCCAGCGATTGTCAAGAATAACCTCATTGATTTTTACTGTAAATCCGCCGTCTGCCGGCGACCGTCTGCGTTATTTAGGATAGCCATCCTCTCCTGTCTGAGTCTCTTTTAAGAATGGCCGTGGGTAATTCTTTGTACAGGCGCCATCCACCATGCATGACGAGTTCCTGTTAAGCGGTCCACATGGTCCGTGAGTCATATTTGTCTTGACAATCTCATGGAGGGCTGGATCTAGGTTGGGATCAGGTACTTCAGCTTTGATAATTTTATCTATGGACTCTGGCCTTATCTTCTCCTCCAACCACAGAAGGATATGAACGTGAGGGAGCCCACGCTTCTGCCACTCCACGGAGTACATGTGACACCTCGTAGGGCCAAAGATGTAACCTTTAGTGAGGAGTTTCATCATATGCTTCACTTTTATGTTGAAAACCCTCGCTACTATGTCATGTCTATCGTGAGATTTTTGGCCTTGTGTCAATATCTCTGTGATTTCCGGCCATTTTGGATTGCAAGTGAACGTAATAAACAGATCCGGTCGTCCAAAATGGCGCACATACGTCATCGCGTCTTGAGTTCGCTCATGCATGTATCGGGGTCCTCCAGTGAAAGTGGACGGCAGCACAACCATCTTACCTATTTCTGATAACTGGCCGTCCTTTCTACTCATGGCATCCTTCAGGTGGACATAATTCTCACTTCTCAGCTTTTTCTGGTTGTTACGTATCCAATTGAGTCTCTCAGTTTCAATTTTCGCATACATATCAACCAGAAATTGGTTGAGAAGGTTGCGAAACAGCAGTAGGTTGCATTGTTCACCATCACGCTCCATTATCCTGAAGCTGTAAAAGTCAGTAGCAGACACAGTTTTCTTGAGAGGAGCCTTTGTCTTTGGGTCGCGCTGTGGTATGTCTATAGACTAGCCGTCTTCTCCACGACAGAACATCAAAGGGTATTGAAGAGCATCATAGGCACGGTGCGTCTCACTGATTCGTATCAATCTATTGTCTCTGCTATGGAGAACGATATCTCTTTTATCAAAATCCTGGCCGACAATGAGAACTGCCACTTCTCTAGTTGTTGGAACATTGAAACGACCATGGTGTTCTCCAGAAGGCTTCATATTTGCTTTAATAACTACCTGAAACTCCTTCTGGTCCTTGGGAACAGAATCAACAGCAGCCTTAAAATCCAAAATATACTTGTGCTCATGAAGTAATTTCTGCAGCTGGCTAACCAATCCTGGCTTGACGCCAGGGTATATTCCACAACGGATATCCCTCTCTTTGTCATCATCACCAACAAAGTATATTTGGAGAAATGAAGGCTGTTGCTCAGGCTCAGCCATAAGACTCCTTATCCTGTGATAGACCTGGCCCTGTACTTTAAAAGTTGGCATAAAGTTTCCTTCTTTTACCTCTTTGGCTCCAAAAGACGTCATTTGGAAGCATCCGTTGTACTTCCGGGTAGCAGGAAGAAAGTGCTCAATCATTCCATGCTGGTGATTGAGGAGACTGTGTAAGGGTTCAGGATAGGGCTCAAGGAGAGGAAGCTGGATCTTACCATTATTGCAACACAAACCAGGAGTCTCATCCTTCCACTTCAGTGCACGGTACCAGTTACATGGTGACCGAACTCCAAGCTCAACGAACTTGTCCGTGGAATAATCTATTTCCGGTTCATATTGAAATCCGGACAAAAGTTTATCCCAGGTCAATAATCTATTATGTGCTCTCTTTTCATTATATTTCGCAGAAGCTACTGGATTGATATGGGGGTTATGTATTTTTTTACGGCCTCTCTATTAACTGTTGGATGACTTTCATTGTATTTTTTTACGGCCTCCCTATGAACTGTTGGATGACTTTCACTGTATTTTTTTACGGCCTCCCTATGAACTGTTGGATGACTTTCATTGTATTTTTTTACAGCCTCCCGGTTAACTGTCGGGTGACTATCAGTATATTTTTTGACTGCCTCCCTATGAACTTTTGGGTTGTTTTTGGCATATTTGGTAGCAGCTTCTCTTACTTGTTTTTTCCTGATTGCATTTGTAAACCTTTTTCTGCGTTTTTTCCTCTTTTCCCTTTGAGTGATGCTACAGTCGAAGCAACAGATTCGTCTGAACTTGGACTGGAGAGGTCAACGTAAGGAGAGGATTGGACAGGGAGACAGTGGAAGACAAATTCAGTTTACATTCCGCTGGGTTATTGGTATTCGGGGATTCGGACAAATTCAGTTGACATTCCGCTGGGTTATTGGTATTCGGGGATTCTAAGTTACCTGTATTATGTGTTGATTCGGCCAAGGGAATTAAAACATCAAAATGCCCTTCATTGAAATCGCCAGTGAACCGAATTCTTTTGACTCCCTGTAATGCCTCCCCAAAAATAGCAAGAATAGAGCCACCTTGAAACACCTGAAACTCATAAGGAAATATTTCTCCAGCAGCCTTGAGCTCGCAAGTAGTCCCATATGTGTACGGCCTAGACATTTCGGCGAGGTACAGACGTTTGGTACCATAAGCAGCTCCAGACCGCTGGTGAGTAAAGCATTTGAACCTTTGCCAGTTATTGGACACGTGATTCACTATTTCTGCACGAATTTGAGCGGCCCTTGAAACGTCGCCGTGCACCAGACAAGACAGGGAGGAGAAGAGACACGCGCCGTCACCACTTATCTTTACTATTCGGTAAGCAATCTGTAATCCGTTGCTTATTATAAACTCAATTTCCTCGTCCATTTTCTACTTTCAAAATAGAACGTTTATTTAGCTAATAGGTATCAAAATTCGTAGCTGCTTGCTTAGGTACTTAACTAAAAAAGCGAGAGCGCACAAACCGGTCAGACCGACTGACTTAGCGTAGCGTAGGTAATTATGTTATTTTATTATATTTAACATAATAATGTTAAATTATTATTATGTTATTATTATTATTGTTATGTTAATGTTATTTTATTATATTTAGCATATTGGTCTGTATCAAACTTTACATAATTATGTTAAAATTTGTATAATCTGTAATATTCAGTTGATTTTTTGACCGCTAGAGCGCAGACTACGTTTCTTCACTGACAAAAAAACAAACACTATTTACTTAGTATGGCTATAATGTTATTAACCATGTATTATTAACCGAAATAATGAATTTACAGAGATGGTGCTGTTCCTAGTGTTTTAGATTTGTAGTTGAGGTGTAATTTAGTTAACTTGTAAACAGAAACGATCTCACCAAAAGGTTTTCAATGATGACGTCTGGATTGAGCTGATATTAGCAGAATTTATTGTTTGTTCATCGATTTTCTGGTGTGGATCAGTTTATTCCAATGGACATCTCGGATGTAGTGTCTAGTGCTGACTTGTTTTCTTAATTTAGAAGTGGTTAATTCCGAATATTCTTTGAAATTTATTTAACTTTTATAGGACATTACACTTTTTCATCTCACATTGAATTGCATTTAACAATTAATATTTCTTGTTAGTCAGTTACCCCTAGTAACCAATAAATGTTTATACTTTTTTATTAGGTAACCTAGATACCTTTCTGTAAATAGGCTAATAATTATTGTTATTATTTTGCTTCTTCTTTTAGAAAAATAATTCTTTACAAATTTTGGTTTTAGTTAAATTTCATTTATATACGATTTTTCTTTTTGTCTTTACTTAAACTTGTCTACTGACTTTTTCGAATTTAATTTCATTTATTTTAGTTTATTTATGATTTAACTTTTAGTGAATGTATCACTACTCTGCCCTACTTTTACTTGCTATCTCTCTAGCAAAATACCCGTGCTTCGCTACGCAGTTTCACGTTGTATGCAATTGTACAATTATTGCTCGCTTAATAGTATAGGATTAGATAGATTGTACAAATTCTCAACTCTTAGTTTGTTTATTTACATTCATAGCAACAGCTATTTATTATTTATTTCGAGAAAATCGTTAGAGCCGTTTTCGAGAAAAAAAGGACATACATTTATTAATTAATTGAACTTCGAAATTTTTTCGACTATAAGAACCTGCAAACAACGAAGTTTTTTTCAATTTAAAACAATGATTAAAAACTCAGGACTAAATGTATTCGGGGTTTCCAGTAAACTGGGATGTCAACCACTTACAGTGGATAAATTTCAGTATTTGGTTTTTTGCCCCTTAGGAGTGAAAATTTGTAAAACCGTTTCTTAGTGAGCACCTAAGACCTATTATGAAGCTATGTTCAAAGTTTCATTGATATCCATTCAGTGGTTTCAGAGATATCGTGAAACCAGAAGGTTTCAGAGGTATCGGTTCCGGGGAAGGCCCGTCGGACGACTCCCACGCTATTTCCTACGCGGGAGACTTCCACCGATGCTATGGTAACCAGAATCTATTGGGTTGCCATAGTAACCAGATCTAATAGTTTTTTAAGACCCAAAGGACCCCCCAGAGGATCGTATCGAAAAAACACCTGTCCTATGTTGGTTCTCCCGTTGCGTAAAATATTTGTGCCAAGTTTGGTTGAAATCGGTCCAGTGGTTTAGGAGGAGATGTGGAAGACCCCAAAGGACCCCATCGAAGAAAACACCTATCCTATGTTGGTTCTCCCGTTGCGTAAAATATTTGTGCCAAGGTTGGTTGAAATCGGTCCAGTGATTTAGGAGGAGATGTAGAAGACCCCAAAGAACCCCCCAAAGGACCCCATCGAAAAAAGCACCTCTCCTATGTTGGTTCTCCCGTCGCGTAAAATATTTGTACCAAGTTTGGTTGAAATCGGTCCAGTGGTTTAGGAGGAGATGTGGAACATACATACATAGATACATACATACAATGGGGGGGGGGGGTTGCCCCTTAGGAGTGAAAGTTTTTAAAACCGTTTCTTAGTGAGCACCTAAGACCTATGATGAAGCTATGTTCAAAGTTTCATTGATATCCATTCAGTAGTTTTTGCTCTACGTTGATTCTATGTCAGTCAGTCAGGCAAACTCCCCCCCTTTTTCCCCCTTTAAAGGTCGAATTTCCAAAAATCCCTTCTTAGCGGATACCTACGTCACATAAGGAACCTACATGCCAAATTTCAAGTTTCTAGGTGTTATAGTTTCGGAGATTTCGTGATGAATCAGTGAGTGAGTCAGTGGTATTTCTCTTTTATATATATAGATTATCCAACACAAAGGATAAATCTGCAGTGCGAGAACATTACATTAATAATATTGGTTATTATTTCTCACACGATTATTTGTAAAAACCAAATTACAATCACATTAGGCATCATCATTACGCACTCTACAATGCTGGTTCTCTCAAATCCATACATAGCTCTCTCTCTCCCTCCCTCTCTAACCGCCTAATGCCACGTCTTCCTATCAATTTTCTGTCCGCTCTTGGTCTCCAATCTGTCGTCTCCCAGCAAGGTCATATCTTTCAAACTAACGTTACAACGACAAATTAAACACGAAAGCAGTTATCATTTTGCTGCACGTGTCACGAACACCGTGTGTCGTCACAATAGCTTTGCTTATCAAGTGCTTTCTACCGTTTATTAGTTAAAACGAAACAATACTTTTGTTTTCGAGCGTCATTGTGTGCGCGTAAACGTTGCTCTAGACCTTGAAAATTATGAACTGCGAATTCGCCCGTGCCAGTTTGGACGAACTACATATTCTTAGAAATCAAACGACCGTGTTAAGTGTTTCGCGGAAAACGTTTTCGAAGAAATCGGTACTCATTATTGGTGATGATAAGACGAAGGTTACTACGAAACTGATAAGAGATAATTAATGAATTAATTACATTACAATGCCTCTACACGAAAATACGAAGGCAATAATAATTGGGACCAAAATATATTTCTGACTAATTGCGTTTTATGTGACGGTTTACAGAAATCACGCGTAATAAAAGATAATTCGCTTAGTGGCAAAAGAGACTATTATTCAAATTCAAATACATTAATATTCATATTTCTGTTCTTCATTACACGATTAGGTGTTATAATCCGTTCCAATCTGTATTTTCACGCCATCTTCATCAACTTTTCCCTAATTAATTTTAAGTTCGTATTACAAAAGTACTTGCATTCTACCTGTATGTTAAACACAGTTAAACTCATACTCTTCGACTACTGAACTTATACAGTACGCCAACGCCGTAGCTAGAAAAAATTTTCGGGGGGGGGGGTTGTTTGGTTACCGAGAGGTTTGGGGAGTATGGATATTCTTCTAGGAGTAGGAGTCAGACCTCCCAGATGCCCACGAGTTTCCACTGGAAATAGGTATATTATTAAAAAAATACAGCAAACTCGATTATCTAGGCTAATCACCGGACAAATGCGCACGGATAGCTAAAAACACGGATAATGCGAGTTTGTGCTTTTTAATGCACAACGAAACTTTTAATAATAGGGAACATACAATACTGTTTGAAAATGCAATACTGTCAAACATTTAACACATTCAATTATCACTGTTATTAATAAGGTAAGCCGAAATAAAAATTGTTTACGTCTATTGTTGGTAAAACACTTGAGGTACAAAAACTATACAAGACGTCAATCAGCCATGACCGTTATCTCAGAACAGCAACAAAGAACTGCTATACAGTACATCGTTTGGTGTTTAATTCTTGAACAAAGCATGCCGCCAGGTCACTTGCAGACGAGAGAGCGCTCGAATTCCAAGCGCGCAGTTCACATTATTCAAAATGCCGTGACGAAAATAAAGGAAATAAAATAATACAATAAACCTCGGGGATGCACAGATAACCAACAAACCGGATAATCAGCACACGGATAATCGAGTTTGCTGTACGTCTTTTCGTGTTTTTAGCAAAAACATTAATTTTATTTGCAGAGTATAGGCTACTGTTCAAAGGTTTATATTAAATTTGTTACAGCAGTGGCATTAATACATTGCAACAGTCTCAAAATCTTCAAAGAGACAAACTTATAAAACAAAGTGCAATCTTCTATTTTTTTTCGATGCAAATTTATTTATGACTTCATCTGTTGAAATGTCCCTGTTTCTGTGCATGGACATCAACGCTAATCCACTGAGGCGACTCTGTCCACAAGAGTTTCTCAAGTAGGTCTTCAGTCTTCTTAATGTGGAAAAGGTACGTTCAGGTGTACAAGTGGTAACTGGCAAAGTGGAGAATATATTTAACAGAATGAAGATATTCGGGTAAAACTCCTCGTTACATTCTCCTAAAGCTTCGATAGCACAGGATGGGAGGTCAGTCTCATCCCTCTTCTCCCAAAAAATTCTCCATAGGGCAAACTCTGATTGTAACAGACCCAAATTAACTTTGTTTTGGTACAACTTCAAGCTTTCAGTGTCTAAAAAAGTAGTAGGCTTACAGCAAACGGATGGTAAAAGAGAGTTTAAATTTGCAAATACTTCTTTGTGATCAAGAAATCTTATTTTTAGCTGATTGTTAAAATCATCGAGAAGTGGAATGGCCATAGAGATGCGAAAATACTTTTCTGGGTCTTCCGTTTGTATGTTACAACGGTTACGTTGTGATGGAGTTAAACGGGGAAGCGTGATTTCTCCGCCAACATCAGATAGTAAGGATTTTGCAGACTTGTATATAATGGAGAATTCACACTCAATATTCATGCGAATATTCTGAAAGAGGTCAACAATATTTTGAACGTGATCAGTTGCTGATTTCAAATCACAGAGAGGTGACTGCAATACCTTACACAAAGTCAAGGTATAAGAAAACACTGTGGCTAAGAAACAGAGACTAAGAACAAACTCTCCATTAAGCAGAGCTGTTACTAAAGACGAGGCTTTGGATGAGGTATCCATGTCTGGATCATCGCTTAAATCTTCTAACGTGGTGAGAATGGGTTTGTAAAGGTCCTTGAATTTCAAAAGACTGCTATGATTTTCAACCCATCTGGTCTCGCACATGGATGTTAAAGTTTTCCACTGGGAGTCAGATTTATTTGATTTAATTTTATCCTGCAATACACTCATTCTTTTAGGAGAGTTCTTCAAAAAAGTGATCGTAGTCTCAACTGTACCAACACAGTTTCTTACACTTTGTAAATTGCACGAGTGGCATAAAGCTAGATTTAACGAGTGGGAACAGCAATGGACATACAGAGCTTCTGGATAATCTTTTCTGATTAGTGCTTGCACGCCTTTGAATGATCCTTTCATCACAGAGGCACCATCATAGCCTTGCCCAACTATCATTTTGCAATCCAAACCAAGATCTTCCAAATATGAAGTTATATTCCTAGCTATATCTTGTCCGGTAGTATGATGAAGACGAACAAAGCCTAAGAAGTCCTCTTTTGACACATAATAATTATCTTCTTTTTTTGTATATCGTACACAGAGAGATAGCTGTTCATGTCCAGCAATGTCTGCAGTTTCATCTACTAAAATGGAGAACATATTGGCTTCAGTTATATCATTGACAATTTGCTTCTGAATAATTTCTCCACATATCTGAATAAGATCGTTCTGGACTGTTGGACTCATGTAAGAGGCATTTAAAGACATACTGTCTGTGTGATTGATCAATTTTCGGTCACCACATAGTATTCTCATCCTTAATAAAGCCCTAAAATTGCCATCATTATGAAAAGGCTCTTCATCTTTTAGCGATATGGGTCCTGAATCTTTAGTTCCCCTGAGAGCAAGTTCTTGTCGACCACAAAACTTGATAGTTTCAACTATGGAAAATAACTTGTCTCGATTTTCTTTTACCTGTTTCTTCCTTGTTGAATCAATGATGTTTCTTATGTCACGGTTAGGCTCTTTGGAGACACTTAAGAAGTTGCTCCCTGAAATCATTGCTTCTTTATGGTATGTATTGGATTCATGACTTTTAAATAATTCTAAAGCATCTTTCCAATTTTTATAGGGTTCTTTGACTAACGATTTCAATTTCTGATGACCACCTTTACCAGCTGTATCTTTTGAAAATAGCACACAATATTTACACAGAGCCCCGTCAGTTTTTGTGTAGGCAAGCCAGGGAAAACGATGTAGCCACTGTCTTTGAAATCTTAGATTTCTTTTCCCACTAGGTGGGAATTCAAATTCCATTTTAGGAACCCATGGATTTTTCAGAACATTTAGTTTGGTTTCCCGATCAATTTTATCACCGGCAGTGTGCACATATTTTCCTACGTCAACATTATGCCAATCATCATGCTCAGGATTTGTTTGTGAATTTACAGTAGGATAAAATTCGAATTCTGATATTACTTTTTCATTTACAGTAGAAGTACTTGCAACAGGCTCTGCAGGTTCTTTGGGCTCTATGTCACTGGTTTTCTTAGCCTTGGCGAGAAAGTTCTTTATCGACAGTTGTGAGCCTGGACGTTTAGCCATTATAGTTTAACGTCTCCTAAAAATAAATAAAAGAAACTAGAAAAAATAATTTCGCATGGTAGAGAGCATTGTTGAAAATGATTGCATAGTATTTGTATTCCACGAAGGTGTAAAAGTTGTTTTTTATATCGACGGTGTTTTGGTAAAAGGCTGTAACCCTTATATTTTTGCTGTCATTATCTGACATTACTGACTTTTATTCTAATTCCATACACTCCCATCATGTAAAACTTTCCATACTGCATTACTCTATGTTTGAAGCATTATTATCGTTATAAAAGTAATTCTGTTTTTTTTTATAAAAGTTTAATAAGGTACCTTATTGTCTTGTATGGTGTCAATAGTGAGGCTTACAGCATTATTGCCCGAAAACCTGGTTCAACTGTGTGTAGTTTCGGATAAGAAAAAGGCATCAAGTGGGTTACATCTAAGGAGTGCTGCCTATGTACTGATTAGTAAAATGCTGTAACCCACATTTTTCACCTTAAATGTAATTTCTAAACATTTTAAGTACACTTTATGTATGAAATAACATAACAAATGTGTGTAATAGAACCGTAGCCAATAACCTGAAAAGGTTCAAATATTATGTGCACTATGCTTTTTGTCTCTCCTGAAAAATAAATTTTATAAATTAGGGTTACAGCATTTTACCAAAACACAGTCGATATATTTTGCATGTCACAACTCGCCACTGCTTAAGAGTGTAATCAATTAAATGAATTAACTATATTTCCGGGATCAAAAATCCTATCAATAAGATTCTTAAATAAATTAAGCATTCAAGAACGTTTTTTTATATAATTACAAATCTTTATAACCTACGGAGGAAATTCGTAAAGTTAATAGTCATAACCCCAGTTCTAATTAAATATAATACAAAAAATATAATATTAGGCCTATACATTGATATCTCTAGCACAACTGTATGACCAAACTAAAGCAATTACTTTGATTTGCCTTTAACATTGTTCAAATAGGTCACAAATCCACGTGACTGACAGATCTGGCCTATTTTTTAAATTATTTCCTGCATCTGTCATGTAGACTAGACATATAATGGAAAGACTCGTAAAAATGCAAACATTTTACTTACTTTATGTCTCTTTCTTGTATGTCCCTCTACAACTAAAACAAGCACAATAATTCACTAATTTACTGAAGATGAAGAGCACGTCATTACCAAATGGCAACACACAAACTGTAACCCACGTGGTCAAGATATTCACAGAGTAAGTTCGGCACCTTCACCTTAGCGACAGCATTGCCATAACTCGTGATGAAATGCGGCCCCCCTCGCCCCTCTTCTATCATTTGACAACATCGTAGGCGCTGCCCCGTTCACCCGCACCTTCCCCTGGCCTACTCGCTCATTTCCGCTTTAGTCTGCTCAAAAGGTGGCTCGGAGAATAGCTCTGTACAGCAATTGTTTGAAGGTCGGCGGCCAACAATGATGAGGGCTGTCAAGTGTTAGCCACGTGGTTTTCCAAGAAACTAGTGGTTTCCTTCCTACAAAGGCAGCTATGTACTCACGGAAGGAAACAAACGCACAGTTTGCTTTTTGTAGATGCAGTACCAGAAACACAAAATAACTGAATTATTGCACAGTTCCTTTTTTATAAGAGCATTTTTCATTATATTTCTATTTACGTTTGTTTTTATCCTAAAAAATTTCTATTTTTACCTCAACATTTCGGGGGGGGTTCTAACCCCCTAACCCCCCCCCGCTGGCTACGGCCTTGCAGTACGCTTAATGCAGTTCTTGATGTATCGCTTCTAATCCGACAGGTGTTTATGCATCTACTTGTGGCTTGAGAATTTTATCTCTGTAGCTTGAATATGACACGCTCTATAGACAGAAAAGTGTGGAGACGATCATTATCTTATAAAATGTTATTCGAGTTCCCGTCGTTTACTTTACAAACTACGATTAAAAATATTCAAAATAGTTTTCCATTTATTTTAATTTTGACATACCGGTAAAGTTGTATTTTTCAAAATGGTGATCGGGCAGTTAAATTCCGTGCTTTAGAGTGGGAAAATAAAACAACCTAAACCAAAAAGATGATTTACTCTGCCATCTCAGACAGTACATTCATCTATGGATCTGAAATTTGGGAGACAAATCGAAAAGTTTCTAGAAGGCGTCAAGCAGTGGAAATGGACTTCTGGAAAGGTATTGTGGGGTGTCACGGCTCCAGTGCAAATGTCAGGAGGCAAATGTCATGTTCACAAAACAATTGTTGGCACCATAAATACAAAGCGCCTCGTAATGGTATGGCCATATGGAAAGGATGCCCGATGATCGCTGGTCCAAACAGTTTAACTAGGTTCCACCCACACGACGAAAACAGGACACACCCTGGATCGTGAGATCGTGGAAGTAGGACATACGCGAACAGATTGAGAACGGGGGATTGGGACAGGGTGAATGGAACAACGGAAGCCTCAGGTGCGAGAGACGCAGAAACTGTAGCAAACGGATGTATGGTAAGTTTATTTTTCATTTATGCAAAGGTTTGTACAAGGTGCGTGCGGCGGTCGAAGGAATCTGAAGGGACACTTTACAAACTCCAAAAGGTGTGTGAGAGGCAACATTTTATTTCATCATCATCATCATCATCTTTACAACATGGCGTAGGGAAGGTGCTGCCTGTTACGCCTTCAAAGATACTTCAGCCATCTCTTCCTGAGTCTACCCACAAACATGTGTCCTATAGGTTTGTGTTTCCAGACTTGTTTGGCCAGTCTGTAATATGACATTCTTTCTAAGTGTTCTTCCAACCGTTGTTCGTAATCTTTTAATTTTTCATTCAAGTTAAAAACTTGTAACTCTTTTCTTATGGCCTCATTCTTTATACGGTCGAGTTTAGAACACCTTTCAACTCCTCTTTAAAATCCCCTCCGAGGCCTGTATTTGACTGTCTTGTTTCTTGGTTGTTGTCCATAAGTCACACCCATAAGTGCTGCCACTGTAGAACTTAAATTTTGTATCTCGACGTACATTGTTTCGGAAAATACGGTTGATTCTCCCACAGATCGTCTGGAACTTACCTAACTTAACATTCGAGATAACTAGTGTTAATTAATGTGTAATCCTGTCATAGATAATACACACTCATATGTTTTATTTAATTAATATATTACGTCGTTTCAGTTCCGACTTGTGACTTTTTATAGTAGCTTCGTGACGCGTTTCGGAACGATAATTCCATCTTCACACATTAGCTAATGTCCATCATACGAGTTCATTAAACATTAAAATTTTAATTAAAGTGAAACAGAATATCGACAATAAAAAACTGATTCATGTACACGTTTCTTGAACGGTGTACACGGATGCGTTCTGTCATCAAAACATTTTTATCTAATTCGTTTAGTTGCTGTTGAATTATATTTATTAACATACGTGGATTTTCAACTAATTTACAAAAAAATTCACGTTTGAGATTACAGTATGTAAACAACCTTTTCTCAATGAGGCCCATCCTTTACATTTATCTATGTCCACTTTACAATAATATAAAACAAAGAGATTTGTTACTGAGCGAGAGGCCTGTGGCAGTTCACCAGGTCGAAAGTTATTTTAATTGGAATATAATTATGTTATATAAAACATCAAAGAACAGAACAATTCACTGTACTATATTTATACATTTTTCTACCTATTTCACCCTGAGTGCGATTCATGGAATGGATATGAAATAATTTGCTTTTCACGGAATAATAACATAAATTTAGAAATTAACTTTCATATTAAAAGACCACGAGATTGATTTCCCTGATGTATCGTTGTCTGAGGAAGACAAAATTCCTGTTATCGAGGTTAAGAATGCTCTGATAACCGTGAAAAATAGACGGGCAGTAGGTTAGAACTGACTCCGTATAATCTCTTTAAAAATGGGACAGACCTAGTTTTGGCCATACTGGTGAATGTCTTTAATTACATTTTAAAAGATGAACAGCTCCCTCTTGAATGGAAGACTGCGTATATTTCCAACCTTCACAAAAAAAGGCAGCAGGAAGATACTATCGAATTACAGAGGACTAAGTGTAACGAACTCTACCTTAATGTTATATGGAAAACTTATCAAAGAAGAACTGAAAGCCAATATAATGCCATTGTGGAACAGGATGGATTTCGTGCATGCCGACCTTGTATAGATAATATCTTCACATTAAAATAACTTCTTGAAAAAAGAATGACAAACACGTAGACACCCGTTTAGTATCTAGTATAGACCTCAAGAAGGCGTACGACAGTGTTGCCCCGAATATGCTACGGCAGTGGTATTAAAAAGTGGTGTCGATGCTGTATATGTCAGAGCTGTGGAAGGTACACCAACATTACTAGCAGCATGAAGATAGGCTCAAGACTATATCTGGTGAATTCCAGTCACCAAGGGACTGCTATGAGGTTGTGGTATAGCACCCACTTTATTTAAGTTACAGGCCTAGTTGAATTCAGCCTTGGATCGTCGGAGACTCACCTGTAGCAACATGGAAATAGCTGACAATGACGAAAAGCTCTTCACTTTGCATTTCGCAGAGTCATGGTTACAAACAACGGCACAAGTGTAGCAGAAATAAAAAATCGTATAGGACAAGAGAAACAAGTGACGAGACAGTTCAATACAATTTGTAGAGCAACCAACTACGACCCGAAACAAAAATTAAAATCAATACGACAATACCGGAAAGGTACTGTAACATAAGGAGCTGAAGTATGGAAACCACAGAACTTATGAGGAAAAAAGTACCGTTTGATTGCATATTTTTAAAGTTTTGTCTACCGTATGACTCAAACTGACAATATATTAGAGGTATTACCAAACGTCTGTGATTTAACTTCTTCGAATAATTCCATCGGCCAAATTGCTAATTTTTAAAACTAACCACAGCGTATATACTAATTTCTGAGCTTTATTAGTTTATATGCAACCACGAAAATAACATCATAACAAATTATAAAACAGCGGGCCTCTTTTTCTTTTCACACCAGGCTTAGAGCGAGCAGAACTGACCGCCACGCGCACCTCGTCATCACGTAATCAGCTGGTAGATTTAAACGGCTATATTTTGTTTCAACTTATAATGTTATCTGTTATCTCGACTATTAATACATTTCTGTGTTTTCCAGGCCATTCACGGCTTAGCAAAACACACTCTTGCGTTGTGTAAACATTTCATTCTGAAGTAAGATATTATTAATACTCGTATTTGCGAGCACACCACCGTTGATCAAACAGATTTAAGTGGTGTGCCAGCAATGTTTATTTTCTTACTCTGTAAGTAAATACGGTAATTTTGTATTGTGAATAACCTGCCACGTCGCACGTGGTTAGCAGACTTTCGAACATTGTTCCGTTTCTTCGTTTACGTACATTTTTTTTCGTACACTTTTATGTTCGAGTTTCGTTTACCTTCCGTTGATTTTCAGTAGTAGTTGTACATTTTGAATGTACAGAATTCGGTGGCAGTATAATATAATTGTTTGGGAACGGTTGTAACGTTGGAATTATCGTGTGCGGGAATATTGTACATTGGTAGCAATACAAAATATTTTACCCGCTAGTCTGGTGCAAGCACACGAACACAAAAAGATTTAGATTTTAAACGTAGTAAACATCATTTTGTGTATAATTTTCAATATACATCGAACATATATGTTTGGTAAATAATTTCTTTATAAGTAACTCGTTGAGTTTCTTGCTGAATTCTTATATTATCAAACTGTAATTACTTCTGTACGTAGATTGTACTTAATAAGCTGTTTTCACGGTTATACTGAAAATATTTAACGTTCATCGTCGTTGTCGTCATCCTTTACGGCTTAGGGTAGTAACCTGTTCGTCTCAATAGAAGTCATCCACCCATCGCTTACGGGGTCTTCCCACACTTCTCTTCCCCCTTGAATGATAGTAAAGGGCTCTTCTTGAAAATCTAGTTGCATCCATTCTCTCTACGTGTAACCGCCACTCGCAGATCTAACGAAAACCTCAGGTAGAGGACGCAAAGAACGTAAAAACGAGCTACGTTAATATAATACAAATAAACAAAAAATGAAAATCTGAAATAAAACTACAGCATACACACAGTAAACAATATCCGAGAAAGCTTACAAAGTTTCATCGCAAATCGAAAGTACATTTAGGCCTAATACCGACTAATTCCTTATCACAGTCTACTTGTATAATTCACTAACTGATAAGAAACTTATGAAACTGTAAGTGAAACGTGAACGAGCGCACAGTATTAACTTAAGTCAAGTGTAATCGAAATGACAAAAACGTAAACAATTATGTCAATTCGAACGAAAACGGTAAAAAAGTAACAGAGGAAGTGTTATACGAAATAGCATATAAACATACTGGGCAAGTACGGATCGCGTTTAGCAATAAGCGAGATACAAAAACAATATCCAATTTACATTATAAGGGCGCGATAAGTCCAAGCCGGTGTCAGCCAGTGGCGTATCTAAAATTTGGCGTTGGGGCGGGGTGCGGTCGAGTCGGCTTCATACAAAAGAAAAACAATTTAAGACTAATCAACATCACTATCTTTAAAGTGGCTGAAAAACGTGTGATAACATCCTGAAATCAACATTAATTAAAGTAAACGGTAGTAACACAATAAACGTTATTCAACATTTTGTTTAATTCTTGACTGAATCGATTATACTATATACAGTATTTAATATTTCAAATGTATGCGCAAATGCTGTACGATAAACATCTTTGTATATTTTAAAAAAAGTTACTACTATATTAACATAAACAGCTATATAAATGATGAAAAGCCTAGAAATAAAGAGATTAACAAAGTTCGTCAAAATTTATCGATCGTCAATAACTGGTTATTCCCGCCGGGCCCATTTGATTTCGATGCAACCGTTCCCCCTCGCACGGCGATGGCAAACCACCGAGAGGTATCCTCCCTAGTATAAACCCTTCCCAACTATGCCGTTCGGAACCGGCGATAAACTGTAGGTCCCATATACCTGTGAGAGACTCCGGAACACACGCACCACGGGTAACGCGGGGAGGGTACAAACCAGTCGAAAGACTGACGGGCCCAATAAATCGACCCTCTGGGGGCTGGTGTCCGGTCCCGTTGGCCCCTCCCCGTAAATACGGGGGAAGCTGGTGCTGACGAGGGAACAGAAGTTTGATTCTACACCGCTGTCGCTCTCAAACTGTTTGATTCTGAAGGTAAATATATCTGGCGTATACGACGATTTGGCCTGGGATGTGAGAGATCATTCCGTAGCGCGAACTTACCATCGTGAGCCATAGCCAAAAACGATACCACGAAGCTAAATCTTCAAAAACGGAGGGAGGCTCTGTCCTCTGTCCCCCGGGTTCAGATTTTAAGGATGTTAGTACATCACGGGGTTAACTTACACAAATAATAGCTGTTTTCATTCATCACGCTTCTCGTAGATTCTGTAGAGGCGAGTCATAATTAAAGATAAGTATCCTGTTTTCTGTTCTAAACCTCTTCTTTCGCCCCCTCTCTCTGAATACGTAGACAACTTGCCCTGGACGTATAACACACTGGGAACAGTAGCAGTCTATTAGCGGCTTTTACTGAGTACAGGGTTACCACGCTCACGCAATACAACGCCCACTAACAACACATATCAACCGACAAGTAATACCTGTTGCTACCGCCGCGTGGGAAGGTTCATTGACGTACACTGATAATAAACGTTTTCTTAAATTTAATTATTTACCACGCCTGCGTATTTCTTTCATGTTTTAATCAATAACGATCAGTTTACAACGTACGTTTAAACTAATGAACGATGGCACCTTATTACTGCAGCTTTTTCTTCCGAACGTTAAACCCGCCCGTTCCTAGATGGTTTCAAGACATTTTTGCCTGTAGATTATACGAGGCCACGAAAGCGTGATCAAAATTACATTACCATATAGACGGAAGCGAGACATGGAGACTAACAACACAATAATGAAACCAGAAGCTTTTGTAATCGACGCCACTAGACGATCGCCAAATGTTTCACAGCCAGAAAGAGTTTGGAACGAAGAATTTCGAAGTCCTATGTATATCAAAGAATCTATAACATATAAAGGAGTAAAAAAGTAACAAATCTCGTTTGGCGATACAGACAACAAGGAAAGGATACCTTCCGGATGGAAGGGAAGAGGGAGTAAAAAAACATGGTGAGGACGAAATAGCCTAATATGCTTATAAAAAGTTGACGAATAAAACGGAAACAGCAAAACAGAATGGGAGACAGCGAATAACGTTGAAAATCGTTGTAAACCGATCAGTACACATATTCACCTATATGAGTTATTAATAACAGTCCGATCGCAATACTATGGAGAGTCTGGTATTTCCGATCGAAATACGAGGCAAGATTGTAATTAAGGTCCGTTTCGAAATAAGAAGAAATTAAGTGATGAAAATGCCTTACCAGCGAAAAGTCAACAACCTTATTTTTTCACACAATCACCACTGACTTTCACACATTTGTTATATCACTTCTAATTTCAGAAATGAATTACAAGAGTTACAAGTTTTAACTTGACAGAAAAATTTAGCGGTTACAAACAACGGTGAAAAGAACACTTAAAAAGAATATCAGATTTCAAACTGGCCAAACAAGTCTGGAAATACAAAACTATAGGGCACAGGTGTGTGGGCAGACACAGGGAGAGATGGCTGCAGGATCTCTGAAGGCGGAACAGGCAGCACCTTGCCTATGCCGTGATGTGAAGAGGACGGTGATAATTTCTTATTCCACTGTCGTAAACGCAGCCACTTGTGTCTTGAACCAGTTATACTCCGGGCCAGCTTTTGAGCAGACTAAAACGGAAGTGAGGGAGTAGGCCAGGGGAAGGTGCGGGTGAAAGGGCAGCCCCTACGGTGTAGTCAGATGGTAGGAGAGGGGCAGGGGGGCGCACGCCTGTCAGCCATAGATGTATGCTGTCAGCACGAGTTATGGCAATACTGTCGCCAAGGCGGAGCTGCCGCACTTACTCTGTGAATATCTTGACCACGTGGGTTACAGCTGTGCTGTATTGTAGTGCTAGAGCACAACTTTGAATCGCGCGCCAGTTCATTTGCCAACCAAGGCGAGTGTGACGAGGCGACGACATCACTTCCGCTTTAGTCTGTTCAAAAGGTGGCCCGGAGTATAGTAACGTTCTTCAGTTCGTCGTCACTGTTCAACCCCTTCAATCCTACCCACTTCTTATAGGAAACCCAAGTATCATCTCCACGGATGATGTGTTCAAACATCCTTTGTCATTCTTTGTCAATTTGCAAAACCGTTTGAGATCAAGCCAGACGTTACTACTTGTGTGTGTGTGTGTGTGTGTGTGTGTGTGTGTGAGTTAACGTTTATGGCACACATTTTTTTTAAAACCAAGATTATACGAAACAAGCCGCTAACATAGTCAATACTTTTGAAAGGAGAATTTTGAGAATATATGGACCAATCCAAGTAAACGGGATATGGAGAATGCGTCACAATGAGGAGCTATACAAGCTGTATAAAGACAATTATCTGGCCACCACCATCCGACTGCATAGACTGGAATGGGCAGGACACATCATCAGGATGGAAGATAACCGAATACCTAGGAAGGTGCTGTTTAGTCAGATCGAGGGTAGAAGACCTGTCAGAAGACCCAAGCATCGCTGGATTGACGCAGTGGCGAGGGATGCTGATAATTTACTAAAAATAAAACGATGGACATCGATCGCCAAGGACAGGGAAAAATGGAGCCGGATGACCATGGAGGCTAAGGTTCGACTTCGAACTGTGATAGCATAGAAGAAGAAGATATATATCACAGTGTTATAAATTACTGATTGTGAAACGTCAGGAAAATGGATTGATAATTCTGAAACATAAATCTCCGATTTTATGAATTATCGCAATAACTGCTTCCACAAACCATGTGTCGTCACTGTTGGCTAACAGTGATATTCTTAAATTCATGTTTTTTTCACATTCCTTCCTTAAAGAAAAAACACCATTGCTTAACTTCACTGTCACTTACAATGATTGGCCTACAAACTTGACAAAAAAATTGCTTGTTAAATTCAGCAACACTGCTGTTAGCAGAAAACGTCGAATTTGTCACGTGTCACAGTTGGTAGCGTTGTATATAGTTAACACTAATTGTTAACCGCTCACACGCCATAATAATCGCATATCAGATGCCGACAGCTGAATACTAGGCCTACATTATATTACACGGCGCAAGTGAGGAAACACACCGGCTAAAATAAAGCCCAACAACAACGTCCGGTCAACACTGGATAGTGCTAGTACCATAAACTTAACAGTGCAGTGTATGATAAAGCTAGGACCAACAATCGAACTACTGAACGACCGTTTGAATTACCTTAACCGCTTGCAATACGATAATATTTACTTTCTCCGATTTTACAGATAAATACCTCGTTGGTCGGATACGAGGATTAGCCGTGGAATAACATTATGGATGTATGATTAAAAAGAATTTAATAAAGAAATCTGTTAGCGGAATGTTCGTGTTCACGTGTTTAATAATGTATAGGCCTACGCTCTTTTTTTAAACATTCTTGTTTTGAACATTTAATATTGTTTCGCATTAATAAAAAAAGTACGATTATTGTTAACACCACGCACCCCATCGAATGCATCAACGGGGAGGGGGGCTGAGAGTACCCTGTTGCAATAACGCACAAATACGCACCCTGCATTAACAAATATGCCCGCTCGCAAATGACTTAGAAGGCTTTCACGGCCGGAGTCAATGTTGCTAAATTGTGATCCCGGGCTGTGGTCCAGTTCTAAAATCTCTAGCAAACCTTTCGGTCGTGCTATTGACGGCCGTCATCAGTGCCAATTATGAGCTTGGGCTAACGTTAGGTGACACGTTAGGTCAACCTAACCAGTACTGTGGTCACTAACGTGTGTCACCTTACGTTAATGCAAGCTCATAATTGACACTGATGATGGCCGTCAATGGCACGGCCGAAACGTTTGCTAGAGATTTTAGCACTGGACCACGGCCAAACAACCCGGGATCACAATTTAACAACATGCCCGCTCGCGCTAATTGCTATTATTATTATTATTCCTGTCAATTCCGCAGTGCTACAGTTTCACTGTACACTTTTACGTTTTCATTAAAATACTTTTTCATGGCACAAGTTGAGTGACCCACTGAACAATAATCTACTTTTAGATGTTCTTCAACGTTTTCGAAAGTCTCCGCTTTTCCACATGTAAGCCTCTATGTAACGCTGCCGTATTTCTATAAAAAGAAACATAATTTCAAAATTACGAAATCAAGACACCAGTCGAGAAATAAATTAACACCTACATGTATATAAACCTATTTACGTATTGCAATTCTGCACTCTGTTGTTAATAGCACTTTTACTAAGAACGAATCTTCGTCAGGTCAACCTTCTTATCACAGAGTATTTTACTGATTTAAGCCGTAGCGTCAGTATTAACTCGGGATTTATCTGTCTGTTTGGAGTATGTCTCACGATAACTCTTTTGAATGCATCAACCGGCATTCGTAAGACTCGGTAAAAAAGTGTGCGTGGCTCCATTTTGACCCCACAGACACTATTGTTTTTTTCCCCCTCTAAAACAGGGGGGCTTGGTGGGGGCAAAAATAAGGTTCAATACTTCTGAAAATCGAGAAAACCCATATATGGGTTATCGACTTACAGTTTTCGAATCTTCAAAATTTTTGGAGACCAAAGTAGGGATTGAAAATTTGAAAAAAACCGGGATTTTATCGATGGCGGTTACCAAACGGGCGAGTACATTCACGCTAGGCCACTGGAGGTAGTATGTCTTCACCCGAAAGTGGTCAATTAAGTGCATAAGGAGACGTTTTTGATTGGAGGAGGGTTGTCCAATCGCATGGCAGACGCAGTAAAACAATATATTAGTTGACTTTTGTAGCAGATGTCGAGTAGATTACTTCACCGTAGCTCACCTGGATGTAGATGATGACGGAGCTTTTCTTCTTCTTCTCAGACCTCCCAGATGAGTTATTTATATAGTATATCAGTTTTCTCGGTTTCGGGTTTCTCGATAACAGTTATCAGTTTATAATAACGTAAATACAATTTTTAAGAGTTTTCATAAAACCTGCTGGGGAACAATTAAAACACAACAAAATTTGTTTTCTATCTGAGAATGAGAAGAAGAAGTACATTGTAATCTTATATTGTACGAAAATTAAGAAACGAGAATATTATAGGAGTGTTTACCGTATACAAAATCAGCATCAGTTTGTTCTGACGACGTCTCGCTTTAGCGAACACAATCAGTGCATCAGAATGCTAAGCACTGGCATTCTATTTATAGAATGACAACCCAGTTCTTATAAACAAACACGAGAACAGAGTATACGGACATTAGCGTCTCTGGAACGAGTGAGTTACAAAATAACTCGAGACTGTCTCGCGATACACAAGAAGCGTGCGTATTCATAAATTATTCAGCTCCGAAGAACAGCCAGCGTGCCAACGACAAAACAGTCTGTCATTTTTCCTTAAGTATAAAAATGGTAGTCGAGACAGCGAGCGCGCACACACACACATAGAGCGGGAGGCGGATGATATGATCTGAATAAATTTGCACGTATCAATCACTGAAGAATATACGACTTATGATAAAGCCAAAACAGAGATTTATTATAGTTCGCGTCACAAACAAACAACAATAAGATGTTCTCTCACTTTTTGTTTCCAAACAGTACAGACACGAGTTGGATGTTTTCTTTCAATTTCTGCGTTACCGCCTTTGTGTATAAAGGCTTTTAGGGTTTAGATGCAGACGGTACTGTAACAAAAAAACCATCTTCTTTCTTTTTATTGGACAAAACCAAGTTACCGCAAAAAATACGGTCTCGCTTTTATAACATCTGATTTGTTTCAACCGTACTTTTTCGAGTCTGTAAATCCACGTTTGAGACACAAACCCACAGTATTTAGAAGTATCGAATACGGCCATCCAACGAGCAAGTTGTGCCGGTTCGTCCACGAATCGGCGCTTATATAAGAAATATATAAATAAATATTTAAGTATAAAGCGAAATCGGTTAACAGTATCTGTATTTAACGGGAGTAAAATCTAGCTTGCCGTGGTACCAGCCACACATTCTGGTGGTGGCCTGGAAACGCGTGATTCGTCACGGTGCCTAAGCTCCGTTTTTCGTTTGTTCTTGCCCCAGTCGCCATACTGTGAACAGCTGCACCTCTCTCCGACAGAGTGAAGTCCTTTTGATCGTATTCTATCACCGTCTGATGGCTAGATAATCTAGTACAGATCTGCGGTAACTAACTTTAACATATATATATATATATATATATATATATATATATATATATATATAATGGTTTGCATAAAATAAAATGTGAATTTGAGTATTGTAAGAGTGGATGGGGGCTTGATAGCTTTTGCACCGCGTGGCGTACACCGGAAGTATTCAGTATCAGAGAATTCTAAATTATTTAAACCCTCATGTAATTAAATTGTATCTCAATTAAGATACAGTAATTGCCTATCACTTTAGTGCAGTAAAATTATGTAATTTCGGCTGACTTATAAGTTTTCAAATGCAGTACCACGTGCCAGTGTACAAAATGGACAGGTTATAGTGTGTCAAACTTTCTGCCCACGTAGGCATAATCAAGTAATTAAAAATTATAAATTGGTTTTGGGGGCGTCTGTGAGTAAATTACAAATGTCAAAAGAGAAGACGTATGTTTTAATTAAAACGAACAGAGTTTAAATGGTCAGGGGGAGGCCTGTTCAAATTTGTTCTGTACGGGTTCAATCGAGTGTGCGTGTGGGAGTATCCTGTGAAAATAAGTGTTGGGACATCCCTCTAATTATCTATGTATGCTTAGGGTCCCTGCGCCCTAGACGAAGACCCCGGCCCAGGCATGAACATCTGCTCCTGAACGTATTAAATGAGGCTCTCGACTTCGCCTGCCGGAGGGAACAGCGAGATCAGCATGCCACACCAAAACTACATCCACTAGACGTTGAACTCGAGCACCACAACATGATATAAATAAGGTGACATCCAACCATTTATTATTTTTTGACCTACATAGACACCACCGATTTGTGCAGATAACACTTAATAAAACTTGTGGGGTATTTGTGACACACCATGATATTGCTTTCATCTTTAAACTTTTTAATTGGGCCCCGGTTTAACTGGACATAATTGTGTGCGGATTTTGGGGGAACTTTTGTATAGTATGTACTGATATTTGATATTCAGTGTAAGCCCGGGGGCGGGCATGTATCCGAGGCTTATTACAATTCATGCACTTATTTTTCTTTCTCGTTTTCTGTAAAGGGGGGTGTGGTTCAAGTATTAGGGGACTGGAATTTCAGATATGTAAGGGGGGTTCTGTTGGTGACAGGATGAAACCCGCCGGCTGGTCGGGTTCAGTTATAATTCCTGTTAGGTTAGCTCTGGTAATTGCGGTTATATCACATATTGAATTTAGGTTTTGGGTCATGTAAGGGTTGTAAGTTTTTTTTTTTATTATTCAGTAACAGTCATGCTTAGGAACATGTCGGCTACCGGGCCAAATCAGTTTTCTTAGAAAAAGTTATAAGGTATTATGTCACATCACAGTTGTAAAAGTTCTTTTAATTTATTATTGCCAAATCAGTTTTCTTAGAAAAAGTTATAAGGTATTATGTCACATCACAGTTGTAAAAGTTCTTTTTAATTTATTATTGCCAAATCAGTTTTCTTAAAAAAAGTTATAAGGTATTATGTCACATCACAGTTGTAAATTTTTAGTCATTATTGCTAAACTAGATTTCTTACAAAAAAATTTATAAATTATTATCTCACAATATTCACACATACTGTTCAGGTCACGGAAAGATTGTAGCTTGCTTTCTTTTCGAGTTATTATTGTCAATTATAATTTTTCCAACAACTTGTGATTATAATTTCACCAAGTTTATATGCACGGTTTAAGAGCATTTTAAAGTTGTATCTAGCATTCTGGCCAACCCAGATTCTTGGGGGCACTAGAGATATGTATATATAGTCGGATGTCTGTATAGGTATTGTGGTTGAAATCTCTATAAATGATTAATTATTTCTATTATATGGGGCGATATATGTATGGAGAGAAAATGTATATAGGCGGGTGGCAATGCTTTTATGTTATGAGGGTGTTTGTTATTTATGTTGTGATACTGAACATGGTCTATGATAGAGCATGATAGAGAATATACATGGTATATTTATGTGTATTTATGTGAATTATGTATGTGTTAATTCTGTGGGTTATGTATGGGGACGGTTTATACAAAATTGCAATTATAAAAACAAAAATTAAAAGATGTAATAAAAGTATTTATTGGTTGTTAATAGTGAGTTTTAATTGCAAGTCCCGTCTCACTGGACCCAACGCATTTTGGCTTCTCTAGGCTTTTGGCCTAGTTTTAAATAACTAGTGGCCCCTCTTCAAAAAAAAAAAATTGCATAAAAATTTTAAAGAGTGGTTACAAAGTACCCAAGTAAATAATAAGACTGACTTTCGACTATATCAACAGGAGTCGTTATGAATACAACAGACAAATCGAGATTTCATAGAATTCGTGGCTCCTGTGGTTTGAACAAGGATGATAATGTAATGCAAACTTTAATGAACGTACTTAAATTGAAATACAATATTGTAGATGAGTTTGCGATTTCATGTTACGTCAGAACGCGAATATTTATCAGGATGAAGTCAATAAATAAGAAGAGATCTGTAAACAGATACGGCAATAAGGCAGGCAAATGATTATGGAAGATAAATGGCGAAGAAATTAAATAAACTTCAGTAAAATTTTCAGGTACTATAATTAATAAATAAATAATTAATAATTAATGAAACATAAATAATAATGAATAATTTATAATTTACGTGTATGTAAGTTTTATATTGTTCAACATAACATGACTGAAGCAGCCAGTGAAGCATTAGTGGACCAGACTACGCCATCGATGGACTACGCATCCACGGGGCGAGAATGGTGGGGGGAACCTGCGCGTGATATCTACCATGTACTTCTGAATACTGTGTACAAACCTATATGCAGGGAGAAGTGTGCAAAACTAGTATTTGAAAATAACAGGTACGAACGTAACCGTTCCAAAAAATAACCCGTACAAACACCTGTTATTATATACCTGTATTATATAATTTCTAAAAGAAATAAATTGAAACTAAAAGTATTAACAGTGTTACTTTACACTTTAACTTTATTAAGCTGTTACTGTTTAAATGAAAATAAGTAACAAGAGAATTTATAGGCCTATCTCCCTTTGGGAATACTAATTTAAGTTTTCACTAGGAGTAAACAAACTCTCATAGATTTAATATTAAATTATTGATTCCATTTTGGTTAGACAAATCAGTTGCAAAACTCAGGCAATGAAATTTAGAGTGCACTTAATAGCACAACAAAGAATGTCAAAAAAAAATTACGTGAGATGTGCAGTGAAGGTAAAATCATCTCCGAAATCACATTAACAAAAAGTACTATATGGACTATCACCCACTCTGTAGGTTATAACACAATATAATTCGCTTTTTCAAAATTTACCAGGTTGGTGACTAGTATAATATACAATTTGTTATTATAATTTGTATTATATATCTGCATAACACACAAGAATAAATGTAACATCAGTATGATTTTTTTCATTTGTTAAAAACAGCTTTGTCTCTTTAGCGTAGAGATATTCTGAACTTCACTGTTTTGGTCACGCGCAGAATGAAGTATTCAGCCCAAAAAAGTGGCTTTGTACTCGTGTACTCGTAGTTCTCGCTTACTTGTTTATTCGTTAGTTGCGTAGGAGGGTCCCATGACTCGGAACCGCGAATAATCGGAACGGGTACCGGTATTTCGACTTTTCAGTCACTGTTACATCCATTCCAGAAAAATATCGTTCCAAAATACCTGTTATAGCTATATCGGCTCACCTCATGCAGGCCTAGTTTAATTTGTGAGTTTCGTCGGACTACGAGGTCAGTTGAGGTGTTCGCGGAGACACATTTGTAGCTTAGTGATAGAAAATTAAAACGTTTCGTGTGTTGTTAGATTCATATTTTACGTAAATACCTGTTAATTTCCAAATCTATCTGTCAATTTGTTAAATTGTTTACCAGCTGTTCGAAATTTACGTGTCACGCGAGTTTTAAAACTGGACCAAATCAAACATCGTCCTGTGATTCTTTGTTAAAAAAGGTGCACCCATGGAAATTCACAACGAAACAGTACTGTGTTAGGAGACAGTGCGCTTTCAGAAACAATTGTGTGAATGAGGGAACTCGAGTGTAAACGTGGCCGTACAACAAGCATTGAAGATCGTCCCCCCAGTGGATGCCCAAAAAGTGTTAACAACTCCAGATACGGCACCCACCTTGTACAAAGTTTTTTCACGCCAAGTTCTTGAATATGATACACACGGTCATGTGAGATGCCTACGATCTCAGCGATGTCATATACTCTCAATCGCCGGCCTTATGCCACCGTGTACGAATTTTTTTTAATGATAACTGGAGTGGTTGCACTTTTGTGGACCATCTTTAATGTTCCTACGACGACATTTAAACTCGAGTGCCCTTTTAAAAACCATCGTTTTTTTAGGGCACAGCACCGACTAACACATTTGCCATTTCACAGTGAATGTCCATTGTCCTTTTTTAAAAAAAGAATTCAGTCACAGCACGATGTTTGATTTTGCCTACTTTTTAAAATATGCGCGACGTAAATTTCGAACACCTGGGTGAATAAACTGACAGATTTGGAAACTGCCAGTAGTTTACACGAATTATAAATTTTACAACACACGAAAGACATTACAGGTCCAGTTATAGGTCTAGCAGCAAGCTACAGATGTTACTCCGCGAACTTTTCAACTGATCTTCGTAACGTTGTTAGAATAGTTAATTAGCCCGGCCATTAGGCCGTGGTCTACTGTTGTTAAATACAGACGTTTCGCATTTACAATAATAATAAGATAGGCCTACTGTACTGGGGTGAATTGGCAGACACCTTGCCAATCGTTTCTGCGACACCGACACCGATGGTGGGGCAACAACAGTAGACCACGGCCGGGCTAATAATAATTCTAACAACGTTGACGCCGCGCCGGTCGTGAATTGCATATGCCCCACCCTCGTAAGTTTTAATGCCACGCTGATATCCTGCTCCACGGATTGCGGATTCTGAATAAAACGCAAATTTTGAAGACAGAAAACGAACAATTTAGTAGCTGGCCAACCTCCAACTACATAGTTAAGCATAACTCGTGTTTCATCGCAAAAACCTTTAGAAGTCTTATTACATATGTTCCCTCTATGGCCATCCCCATCGGAAACCTATCGACTAAGGATATTCAAAGTTTTTTGTGGTGGCATGGGGAACCTGTCTTTCGGCTTAAGTTCCCACCAAGCCCCTCACGAGATCTTTTCCTTTCCGTGAAAAAACCCATTTCCAAAAATTCTGTACCGACGGATGCTCTACTTTCTTAGAACGCTCACTGAAAACGGACCTCTTTTCTGGGTATTTTAATTCAGGTCTTTCCAGACGACTTAAGGATAGTCTACGTTTCCATGTATCCAAAAATCTACGAGGACCTTCGCTTTTAAAATTTCCTTCATGTCATTCCCCCGTGTACTCCACCTCAACAAGGATTTCTTACATGGGAACTCCTCTAATGGACAGAATCCTTCTAATAATGTTCACGTACCATCGCAAGTTACGTTTAAAGATCGAAACAAAGTGTGTATACACTAGGTTTACAGACTTTCATACAATCCGTCGAGTTATCTGTAGGTCGGGAGACCAGCTTAGCAGACATGGAAACGAAGCAGGAGGGGGGGGGACGCACGCCCTTTGCTAACTTTTACTCTAACGAGAAGAAACGTTGGTTGGCCCACAATGCGCGCGGCTTGATTAAAACGTTGCGTACAAAAGCGAACGTTGCGTTATGAATAAATTAAAGACTCGCCGCGGCCCCGACAGTCCTCTTCGCCTGGAAAACACCACGCGCCGCGGTTTCTTCTAACGAAATTACAATTTTGAACTGGATACACAAAACGCGCGACCGCGTACACTCGCACGCGCAATAGCTCAAACTTCCACCTTTCTGAATCGTCGTTAAAGCGTTGTATTTTCAAGTTATATTCGCTTGTTATATTTGGTTTTTAAAACTCTATGATTTTTGCATCCTTTGATTATGAATTTTTAAAACAAACTAAGATCTCAGTTGTATTAATTGAAATTTGAGATACTTGCGCACATCGTAATCTGTATTTCTAACGTTAGGGTACATGCAGAGTTAGGGTCGTGTAGTGAAACAGTACAGATTCACAGTCACAGTCACGGGGTTAAACAGTGAAAAACCTTTGTGTTTACTCATTGTTTCAGAAGGTTTAGCTTAAAACTGGAACAAGATAGAAATGGTGTTCATAAAATTAATCTCTACAAGCTTACCTGCAACATCCATTTCCTTTTATACGTCTTACCAACAGGCATCTACAACGACCCGGTTGGTATATTCCTTGAGTCATTTGCCCCAAATTTCAGGTTTCATTAAAACGTTTGATATCTGTGTTTTCGTATCCACGAGGAAAATAAGAAACGTAACTAAAATGAATAAAACACGTGCAGAACGCCGCTCTGACTCGACGCTGGTTTCTGAAATCAGAATGAACATTTCATCCCGGTAACCTGTCTCGAGTCAAGACTAGCTGCGCGCGTGTACCGGTGCCTGCTGCCACTGTATGCACGCTCGTCATAGAATTACACATGTTCACAGAATTTCACTTCAGAAAAAGTCACCTGGCTTCTCTGCCTCAAATCCACTTCATGTATAAGACGGTGAGCCCTTTGTTACGCAGAATAAACTATTCTCAGACTGTGACAACCACTCTTTTGGTGGAGTCGATTGTACAGCATAAGCAAAGTCTGTACACGTCATTGCACTGATACCTAGTCCAGTAACAATGCCAAAATGTCTGAATATAGACCATCGCTGTCGTTTAATGTAACAACCCGGATGTTTGAAAGATAGCGATATCTAGGCCGTTCGACAAAATCAGGTAGGGGAGAGGGATTCCCTTCACCACAGTATTCCGCCAGTCTTCGAGTTTTCCTTACGTACTGACCGATTACACAACGGTTTCATGCTAGAGTCTGCCGCTAGCTTCTTTCAAAATAATTGGAAAGTAATACAATTTAAAATACAGTAGAACATCGATTATCGAACATCCATTAGCCGAATGATCTATTATCCGAACTCAATAAAAAGTACAATTATGTGCTGTAATGTACAGTAATGTATTGGACACAAATCTTAAACGACTTCAGTCTTTAGCAGCAAGAAAACAGGGTATCGGTTTGAAGCAGCCTTAGTAATACATTACAGCATACTATACAGGTTGCTCTAATTATATAACAGTATGTTAGAAATTATTTTGTAATAAAAACCTTTGTTTCTATAAAGAAAAATGTTTTCAATTTACGATCTAATATCCGAAATATCGATTATCCGAACGGGCCCTTGTCACGAGAGGTTCGAATAATCGATGCTCTACTGTAATTAGAAAGTACGGTATTCAAACAATTCAAAATAGGAGTAACAAAATAACAAACAAATTATATTATCAACCAAACCGTTTCAAATTGAAGAGTGGAATTAATTAAAAAATATACAAGAGCTAAACTGGTTCACGTCTGTTTTCCAATTTATACAGTGCACAAATTCAAAATTAACAAATTCGATTTATAACACACAACGGAGTCCGTTTATATTACACTGGGTAAATAAAGCGAATGAAAACGAATTTTCTAATCAGAAAAAGTAGAAAAACGAATAAACGTTTTCATTTGCCGAGAAAAGAGAGAACTCATCTGTCAAGCGGCAGGCAAAGTGCAAGGCAAATTTACTCAACACTCGAGAAGTTCTCCAGTCTAGCCAATACAATGCTGATCGAATAAACACACATCTCCCGGCCAACTTACTCTCGTACAGTCTACAAAAATACATGTAAGCGCACAGATTCAATTAGGGTCTGGTTAGGAATAAATTGTTTTCGACGATAATTAAGAGCAAACAGAAATATCACCTTTCATGGCAGTTGAGACACAGTTTTGAATCATATTGGTATAATTGGTCCGTGTCTATACCTATTATACCAATATGATTCAAAACCATGTCTCAACTGCCATGAAAGGTGATATTTCTGTTTGCTCTTAATTATCGCAGGAAATAATTTATTCCTAACCAGGCCCTAACCGCGCGCGCTCACATACACACACCGTCATAATCAAATGTTATTCATCCCTACAACAGTCCCAATAACATCGCTGTCTTCAGACTACGACAACGATGATGATGAGACCACACACACACACACCGCCTTCTTAATCATATGATTAGTTAGAAAACGGATTATTTCCTCTCTACTATAACGAGCACAAAAGTGAGTGCTTTCTTTGAAACTCTTCAGTTAAAAAATAAATTATTCGTCTGAAAATTAACGGTACATTACCTTTCGCTGAAGTGACCAACGCTTTTTGTAATTTGCGTTTCCAGTCACGGAGAGTTAACAAGGCAGACAATTCGGCAGGCATATGACACCACGCCTGGGTGTGGTATAACGTTCACGTCAGCGTCTATCAAGCTAAGTTATCGATACAGTCATCCGACAGGTAGTGGAAAATCACTACATATTGTAACAGTACATATAATTACCAAAATACAAACATCAACAAGAAACCATCATAATCAGTCAAAGACCATCAAAACAACCAAAATTGAACTTTAAAGGAGGAGGAAGACTAAATAATAAACTAACAGAGAAGAATAAAAAGATTAGCATTAATAAATAATGGACTATGAAAGAAATGAAGACAACGGACTAGAGACAAGACCAACGTTGACCCAATATACCCAATAGATCAGACAGTGAGGAGAAGACTGAAACATCCACAAAAGGATATTAATTAAATAAGATTAATGGAATAAGTAAAATAGGGAAGAATTGAATTAACTCAACCAAGAGAATAAATAGATAATGAAAAGAAAATAACAAATAAAGAGAATAGAAAATAATGCTCATGATTGAGAAAAAATAATTAGTTTAAAACAATATGCAAACCCTATGCAATGACTTAACAATGACATCAAACCATTAACAGACTATTCTAGGTGACTTGACTGTGACCATAACTCGAATTTAAAATAATAATATAAGCTAAAATGATCAGGAGAGTGAGATTAAAATTTGTACTAGTATGAGTTAATGATGTACAAAAGATAACAACTAGGTTGTATCTTATCTAATATGTATGTAAATGATATAGACACAGGGATATCAGAAAAACTGATAATCACCAATAACGTTGTAAATATAATATAAAGAAACGGGAAAAGAAATACAAAACAATAAATTATAAATAATAGTATTAGGACATGTAATTAATTAAGTAAAATGTATAGAAACCAACTATCGAATGAACCCATTGTTGCAAAACAGAACAGGGACACACATAACCTAGCTCAACAAGCATTTTACACTTATAATGGCAAAAATTAATAACAAAAATGTTATTAGACCATATTATATTATACTGTAATTAAACTAGATGTTATAAGGATTATACCAGACCAAGACTGATTACCAAGGAAAGATTTGTATTTGTGATTAGTGTAAATTAACATACTGAAATGGACAGAATAGGATTTACTTAATAACCAATCTAAAAAACTTTTAGAATTACTAATAAAAGAGAAAGAGGGTGATATCAGTAGAATCAATGAGATATAATACATCTAATATGATGTAAACCAATAATTATTATCATGAAATTGAATCACAATAATGAAACTTAGAAATCCTTGTCATGTAGCACTAGATGCAAGAAGTATTAAGGAATTAACAGCAAATGGGAATATCCTGGTGCAAACCAAAAAACATTGTAAAACTTTAGTTATTGTAATGATCATTTATGTAAGAAATAATGACTCAAAAAACAACTTTATAATATAGAATGAAGACAAATAATGTGACACCCAATAGTACAGAGCTATGGGCTGTTATAAAGAATAAATACAATAAAATAACAATGTAATAAATAAAACTGAGGTGATCAGAAGTTGTAATGGTCATCTCAGAGTAATTTTTGTCATAATAGAAATGGATCAGAAACCACTATTAAAATACAATAAGTGAAACTAGTTGGTAGTGTCATACGCCAATATGCCTAGCCAACTTACTTATAATGTTTATTAGAAATAAGTATTTATTTATGTCATGTGTAGTATTGTAATAGTGATAAGAAGTTGTAGACAACAATTGTAAATAATAATATTACAGTAAAAGGAAGTAATATTAATAAAAGGGGAATTAAGAGGTAGTAACTAATATGGAATTAGGCCTAATCAGCAAAGACGATTTTTATCAAAATACAACTTTATAACTTATTGTAAAGAGTTCATACTCGATTATTCGGGAGTAATCATCAAGGCTTATCGAAATTAAATTATGTAAATAAATAAAACAAACATTATTATATGTAAATAGCCAATAAGAAATGTCAGTAATTTTAATTTTGTTAATAATGATCAAACCCATATGGTATGGGGAACCAAATTGTTCAGCTCAGAAAATCCTGAACAATGGTAATAATGAATTACATATTAGAGCAAAGATAAGGGAACAGTACTAATTATAAAGATTTAATAGTTTACAATCCCTTGGGCATAATAGGGTAAACAAATTTATCATAATCTCAAAACCTGCAAAAGGACGCTTTGAAAGCGTCTATTTTACCGAGGTATACCGAAAATTAGGGAAATTAACCAATCAACGATCAGAACCTAGCATTCGAAGCCAATTTCGGACAGAGGTATGAACACAGTCCATCACAGTATTCCGACGGGGAAGCCACGCCGCTCCTGAGACCAAGTTTAAGAACTAACCGCGACCAGCTGACGAGAAGCAATAACCTCAAAAGTGAAAGTTAGGTTATGCCGGTAGTAAACAAAAGTCGAGTTAACATTAGTTCAGTGAATTTTTACGGAGTATGTGCGCATAGGTGGTGAATTAAATATTAATAATAAATAAAAAAAGTGCAATTAAGGAAAAGGGGACTACAAGCAAGTATAGTGACAATTAACCAATACTTAGAGCAATTATGACTTCTTACGATAAAAAGTTTATCGAGTATAAGAAATAAGATGATTTCAATTGAACACAACAAGGGCTTTGGACCTTATTAAATGAATAATTTTGTTTATTATTCAGAAATTTAAAGACAGTTAACCTTACTTATAGCAGTTGTTAACTTAATTGATAAATTGCATCAAATATAATGAATGAGATGTTGTAATATGAACACTAAGAGTGCATTGAACATGATGATACCAGTTAATTTATTTAAAATTAAAAAGGTTTAACAATAGCTGATTATAATTGTCAAAGTTGTCAATTGACCTGATAAACTTTACCAGAGATGATGCATAAGATAATTTATTATGAATTTTAAGAAAGTGTTGAACCTCACTGGACAGTAGTGTGGTAATTTTCGTATTTGTAGGTTGGCTAATCTGTACGCTTTCTGAATTGTTCTTATCTCGTTTTTATAACGTTACAGTGCTACGAGCCTTGGCCGGCAGCGGACGTTCTTACGTTTGCTGCCTGACTCTGTCATTCTCATTTCTTGTTGTCGCGACAATTATTTAGGCCTCCACGTTTTCCATGTAACTAAGTGCACACATTTGTGCCGCATCAAAATGTAGTTTCATTTCCGAATCAGTTTCTTAAAATTTAATCTTCAGCATTAGCCAACCTTACTACTATGAGTTGAGTGTAAGAAACGGAGAAACTTAATAAATCTATTAATACAGTCCACTATCTTTATCATTTTGCATCCTGGCGATAACACACCAAGTTTCATTCCTTCTGATGGAAAAAGGCATACTGCCGACATACAACACATTTTTACGCGGTCCACTCGGCCGCAGCTCAACATAACATTTTATTTGGTCCTAACGTGACGGATCAACATTCTTCTTACTAACCACTCACTATGTTAATTCAATTGTTTCATGTTTAAAATATTTAATAACAGCTAGCCATGCTTACAAGAGTTATCAATTTACCTGATTTAATTTTGCACAATAACGAATCAGACGATTATTTTATGAACACTAAATGAACTTATAACCTTATTCTACTTGTATTTTATATGTTGTTAAAGAGTTATTATTAATTTAAAGTTAACTGGTTACTATCCAAATACGCCAGCCTTAACCTAAAATGTTGACGAGAGTCATATTTTGAATTTTCAAGTTAGTAGTTAAGATTTTATTTGTTATTGTAATCACTCTCCTACTACTCAATAATTATGGTAGTATAATTCTTAAAGTTTTTGTATCGTGCAGTCTATGAGAACCTACTTTTTAAATAGAACTATTTAACCAAAAAACATAACGTTCCAGGTTATGATTACTGGAATCAGAATAACAAACCCTGAGAAAAGAGAACTTTATCGAGTCAATTAGTAATGTAAAATGAACGATTATCAATCTAATTATTATTCTTTAACATAATTTCACGAATATTATTGAGCAATAAACCACATTTTATCAGATAAAAGAGTTAACTAAATTATTTCATTAGACGATTACAGGTTAGGTGAACCACGCACCATAGTTGGCACCACTTGCAGCGGCAATTGAGATAATTCACATAATTTTAAATTATCATCGCAACGCTGTATTGTTAACAGGACGATTAACAATTGAGACCTTCACTCAAAGTAAGTGCTGAACTACTCAATAAAATCTAATTTCAGTGAGGAGTCAACTTGTCAACTGTTAACCGAAACTATGACAACCGATAAAATTAACAGATACCAACGAAAGAAACAACCTAGCCGATTCGTCTCGACTGAAGGAACCCGAAAGATTAATTCACGAATACAATTAAACCAACAGTTAAATAAATAATAATAAAAAATAACCACTTATAAACGTTAGGCTACATAACAATATTCGAAGAGTGGTCACCTTTATTAAATTAAAAAGATTAGAATGGGCTGGAGACATTATACGTGCTTGTGACAGCAGAGTTATTAAGAAGATATTTAAAGCAAAGCCAGAGGGTAAAAGGAAAGTTGGAAGGTAGAAACTGAGATGGAGGGACGGGATGAGTCAGGACATCAGTACTCTCGGAAGTAGCAGCTGGAAGAGTATGGCTATCAATAGAGAAGAATGGCGAAATCTTCTGAAGAAGGCCAGGGTGCACAAAGGGGATGTCGAACCAATGATGATGATGATGATGATGATGATGATACATTCGAAGATAATAAACGGACTGCCACTAACAGATTTGCAGTGGCAGTTCGTACAAGAAATGAGAAAACTGAACTAAACCTATTCTCACTTGCTGAGACATAACATCGTACATGAATGTAAATACTATTTACAAAGAATGAACAATGTCCGCATTCAGTTGTTACCTTATAAATGCCATCGGAGAAGAGATACTGGACACTGGAGGGAGCAAGGCAGCAAGGCAGCGAGAGACGTGTAGAGTAGAATGTTCCTAAACCTTGAAGAGTGGATGTCTTTGATAATGATGATGACGGAGACACTGAACATTTTTTAACAGTTACAAGAAAAGGCCTAACTCGCTACGTAATTTTGCTAATAAGTGCGAGTTGTTTTTTTCAGACAGCATTACACCGGAACAATATAAAATAACAACAAATAATAACATTACTGGGGCTCAATCAGTGGCGTAAGTACGAGGGGGGATCACGGGAACAAGCCCCTCCAGAAGTATTAAAAATTTCAGTGAAATTCCATAATCACTTACCGCCGGCCTATTTCTAAGCCAGTTGCATGTGTTAAATTAATTCTTATAAATAATTATAGGGGAATAATCTGGAATATCTCATTTGGCCTGAGGAAAATAAGGAGTTCAATCTTCAAGCTACTCTCATCCCCACCCAAGGAGCAGCTCCTCTGGCTTCAGTAGACCAGTGGGTATGGCGCTAGTATCTAGATATCCCGGTTTCAATTGCCCGGGTTTTCAGCCTCCAGGCCGAGTCGATTGTGGAAATGAGTGCCTGAGGTAATAATCGGGATCTGAAGGTTGTCCTGGCTAAGCTTCCTTCCTTTGTATACAGAGAACGTCTCCTAAGCTGCCTCAGTGTGTAAAAAGGAATCATAATTACAGTAACAAAACAGGATTACAAAATATATCAAATTTGTTTAAATTCTCTAGTAAGTTAATCCGTATGTAAATGAAACACGGAAACAACAAAATTCGATAACTAAATCTTGCTAAAAACTTATAATTTGTAATTGGGTACCCTTAGCTAGAAAGAAAATATATAATAATTTTATACATGTTACAGCGCACACTATAGCCGAATTTCATCACATATTGTAAAGCGAATAAAAAGTACACAGTAATGCGCGTGAGAAGAACACGACTTCCTCGCTTGTACCGACCGCAGAGGTTGGGTCTGGAGACGTCACAACGAACAGAATAACTGATATTAAACAATGAACGTCTTAATTTTATTATTTCATGTTTCGAGCAAAATTTTCTTACAACAATTCTCAACAAAAACCGTTAATGTCGACTACGTATGACACAAATTGAGGAAATCTACTGTAAACCAATATTCCACTTCCGTTCTCAACGGGTACGATTGCCCTAAGGGCGTTCCTGCGGGATCTGAGATCAAAGGGACTATTTGCCTGTCACAGTTTCTATTGCTTCTTGATTAATTTTTGACCTCAGGCATATAGACAACGAAAGCTTTATGCTACGCTTAGAATTTTGTAATTTTCCTTTTCTTTTGCTTTTATCAATTATTTTATTATTCATATTTGTCTGTTCGAATTTATGAATTCTGCGATTTTATTTATTTAACATCACCATCGTCTGCAAGGATTAAACCAAGGATTCCGGTCTCAAACAGGTAAAATCTATAGTTGGTCTCCTGCGCTTCCTTGGACGTCCCACACCTCTCCTTCTCTTCGGCTTATAGTATCATAGTTGTTTGGGGATGCGGCAGTCATCCGTTCGGCAAAAATGTTCCCACCAATTCAGCCGATACTGGGCGATCCTGTTTTCTTCTACGATCATGGAGAGTACACCCTGCCACGTGCCTGAGAAATCTCATTTGAGCCGCTTGGATACGACTGGCCTGACGTTTATCTCAGACCCATAAAGAAGGGGGGGAAGGGCCATCATCACTTTGTATAATTTTAGGCGTGTTTCTTTACTTGGTGACTTGAGAGTTCGCTGATGGTCCCGCACATAAGGTTGAACTTATGCAACTTATTCACAACAACGTCGTTGCTTGTATTATAAGACACACTGTAGCCCAGATATTCAAAACTGCTGACTTGTTCCAGGACAGTAGGCTACCATCTATAACAATTTTTGTCCGTAAGGGATCAGTTCCACGAAAAGCCATCACGTTGGTCATAAGTGCGGATGTCTGTAATCCTTTATCTATTTATGTATTTCATTTTAATTATTGCGAATTTTTTATTCTTGTCTTGCAGCTTCACTTTTGAAGCGTCTCCAATCGAATACGTTCCTTAATTCACCTAAAAAGTCAGTCCTAGGACTAGAAAAGTAACGACGACGCTGTCGTTTTCGGCAACCGTTTTTAAATCAACATTTACTGGCTAGATTTTAATCAGCAAGTTACAGGTAACAGTGTGTAATTAACTACGTAAATAAAGTAATATTTGCGAAAACGGAAAAGGGTAAACCAAACAGCATTGCTATAGTTTATTTAGGTTGAGTTAGGCCACGGCCCGTATATATACATGTATTAGTCGACACAGTTATTCCACTACAATTCGCTCTGAATGTCAATAAAGTGCGCTCTCTATGTTCACTGACCTGTATTATATTCGCGGAGCGCAATGGAACGCTCCTGGCTTTTCTTATTTTTATTTCTTTTTTTATTTATTTATTTATTTTTTGTATTAACGAACGAACGGTTACGAGCTCAGTCCGTGTTGACTGTATTAACTCCCATACCATCCATTCCTACAATTTAATACTCCACGACCGAAGCAGGTATTCGTTATTACAGACATCGTACAAGTAAGTTACTGGTTTATTTTTGACTTTGTAATATGTGATACATTCTATCTGGCTATTTGGCTTTCTATCTCTCCCCCTTCTCCCGCCATTCTCTCTACTCTCTCTCTCTCTCTCTCTTTTACATTTACTCTGGTTTTCGCTTCACTCGTCGTTAATTTAGATTATAAACTCAAATTATATAAAAAATCTTTAAAGCAACCAACTTCAAAAACATCTCTTGATGTACGCTACATCTAGCCACATTTCAGTAGGCCTTTCACGAGCAATTAACCGACACAAATCCGATCCAATCCAATCGTAGGGGCAGCGCCTGGACGTGCCCCAGTGGTTGCTTACCGTACTGGTTGGACACCAGTGCGGGGGTGTCCGGACAAACCCCGTGACTGCCTGGTGCTACAGTTAGCCTGAGTAGCCATGTGCTTGTCTGAGGATGAATCCTCCTAGTTTGGAGGAATGGAGGCTGTTAGTAAGGTTCTTGACCGCCGAGCGATACGCAACGGTTTTTTCATGGATAACCGGCCCAAAATAAAGCTGACTGTTTATATATTTCTGGCTCTGTGCCCCGCAGGAACTAGCGAATTCCATCTATAGTCTATAGCATACTTTTTGTTAAACTCTTTGTGACGTTTTTACTCGTTATATTATCAGCTGCCGGGTGTGGGGTCATTAGGATATGTGCAACACAAAACGAACGATGTCGGACCAATATGACTTTATCATCATACGCCATTCATAAAAGCTGTCCTGAAGTTCATTATGGTAGCGTAGTGTAGGGTTAATGTGGTGTGTCGTTGCACCAATAGACCTTACTTTGGTTCCCGAGGTGTCACATTGCCTACTACGAACGGAACGGTTCTCATGATGCAGATTACTCTGCCTGCCTAAAACAACGGCGATGCAGGGGCCACTACTATATTATTTTAGTATTATCTGGTTGAAGACGGTTAGCGATTCTTTGTGGAGCCAAAAGCTAATTCTTAAAGAATTTAATAAGTGGTCTTTAAAACTAGCCTGTTTTTGAAATTTTACAACTCAGAATGTATACCCCGCATTTCTTCCAGACTCGAACTTTTAATGTATTTTCTTCTTCTTCTTCTTCTTAGTCATCCTCTTCTACCCGTCGAGTATCGAGGTTTTCTAGAGAGCTCTCCATCTCGTCCTGGCCAGTGCTAAAACCCTGGCACGGGCCCAAAACTGCCCCTCTGCCTTCTACACTCTTCTTGATGTTATCCTACCATTTCCTTCTGGGCCGTCCTCTTCGTCTTCTGCCTTCTGGTTTGATGGATTTTACTGAACGAATTGGAACAACAAGCAACGCTCAGCTGTCATTATTCAAAATAAAAGACAAAAATAATAACAAAAGAGAACCACAGGCCTACGCAAAACAACGACTCTGTAGTCGTGCAGTAACGTTATTTGACATGAGATCTCTCAAACTTTGAACATTGGTTCTCTGAGCTGGTCTCTTTTGCAGAGCAGAGCGGTTTGATTCGCCGTTCTGCTCACGCAAGGAGTCGTTTGCGTCTTATGAATCGGTCTCGCTAAACTGTGACCATCATGACCTGTATCATGCACCGGGTATTACAGTGTAGGCGTACTATACAGCTAGAGTCGACTGCGCGTTGAAACAAAATATACGTCTAAAAATAGTTAATGAAATATACTCGGATCGTCAGGAATGCTGGACTTGTTTGCCAGTTTTTTGTTTAGTTTAATGGACAAAAAATTTCGATCGCACATAATGTCGAAGTTGACATTACAAAAAGAATTTCTGTCGTACGTTTCATTTCATTCGTTATGTTTAATACAGTATACTGTTGAATATTAACGTCTTACATTTGTTCGAGTGTGTGCCAACGTCTTCACTTTCCAAACTTGTAACTCAGACGTAGATGCGGTAACCAACCTGAAACAAAAACAGGCAGTCCTTCAGTAATATGCAGTTAACAATGTGTTCGTGAATACTATGTTTTAATACAATTTAGTACTACTCAGTTACTATTGGTTAACTAAACAGCCGTTTATTATTGGCTAGTGAGTCACTGAACTGTGACAAATGGTAAAAGAACACATGAGAGGATACGAAGTATCTAATGGGACGCAAGCGATAATTGGCCGTGTACACTCTACTACAGTAGTGGCCAATTAGTGGCACGCAGACGTTGTGCGGTCTGGCACCGCAATAGTAGAAGTTTTAACTTACTTCTTAATGGGTTCACAACACATTTAACAAATTTCGGAACCTTACATTTCACTTAACTTTAAAATTACGTCTACATTAAAACAAGATTAACAGAAAAACAGGATTACACAAAAAATACAGTCCCAGATAATTCGATTAGAAATGCTTGAATTCTGCTATGTGGATAATGTTAATAATAATAATAATAATAATAATAATAATAATAATAATAATAAAAGAACTCCCGTTAATTCAAACTTTACTTGATGTTTTTAGTTTTTCCCATTACACTCCAACGCGACTATCACGACTTCAAGGCTACTTGTACGTACAGGTTAAACACGATAGAGATGTTTAACAGCCCTGTCCGCGTTCCTTAGTTATCCAATAGCTTTCGAAACCAGATGACTAGTATCACTCATTTCGCCTGATTTTATCTGACCAATCTTAGCTGCATGAACTTCATTATTATTTTCAGTTACAAGTTCACTGACAAGTTTTCAATTTCATTTCATTTTATTTTTGTTAGCTATTTCTAACTCACTGGAGCTGTATTTCGATCTTCAGAAATATTAGACAGCGTGATGGGTGGATATCAGTTACCGAAGGGAGGTAACATTATCCATAAACACACTGCCCCCGGCACACTGCTCTGTCGTGTCCTGATGTGACAGTAATCGTTCGTTATAGACACACACAGGCATTCGTAACCAGTGTTAAGTACAGTCACTAGCACCCAATCAGAAAGTCCCACACATACGCGTTCATTCACCTCTGCGGTTTAACCTCTTCTACCTGTCGGGTGACAACGGTTTTCGAGAGAGCTCTCCATCTTTTCCTGTCCAGTCCCAAAACACTGGCACAGCCAGAAAATTCTCTTCTACCTTCTACTCTCTTCTTGATGTTATCCTCCCATTTCGTCCTAGGCCGTCCTCTTCCTCTTCTACCTTCTGGTTTTGCCTTCCATGCTCGTCTCGGGTACCTTTCCTCTTTCATTCTACAAACGTGGCCAAACCAACGCAGTTGCGAGCTTTCAACTTTATCATTTCAAGGGAATATCTTCAAATTATTCCGGATGTTAACGTTTCTCGCCCTATTTTTATGAGTTTTCTTCTCAATTCTCCTCAGAAACCCCATCTCCAATGCTTGTATTCTATTCAAGTCTGTCATTCAGAGTCCATGACTCGCAACTGTACGTCAATGTCGGAGCATATACAGATTTGTATACTGTCAGTTATCAAATCAACTTCCTTGCCATTTAGCCCCCTAATATTCCATGAACCGTACGCCGCAGTCCGTAGCTCTCGTCCTCGCAAGTTCGATGCCCGATTCCGTCCGGCTCTCTCTCTATTTCTTTTAATCACATTTGGTTCAGGAGTGCAAGGGGATTGGCTTACAGCTCCCTAGCTCGGTGGAGAGCTGTCTCCAATATTAACCTATTAATACTGGAACAAATTCAGTCACTGCATCAACATTATTTCAATTAAGTACTTTACACTTGTCAAAACGTAAAACGTTGCAGGTAAACTACCCCCTCCCCTTTAACCGATCTTCACCAAAATGAATAGGCCTTGAATCCTCTAAATTCGGGCGCACATGCAAAAACTTAATCGATTCTCTTTGAATTTGCGGCAGTTATCGTTCGATATAGAAAAAATTCTACACATAGACACACAGACACTTTTGGGAAAATGCCTTTCCTTTACGTTTTGAGGGTAGTAAAATGAGAATCAGCCCTTGAACACCATTTTTTCGCGATAACCATGCTTCTTAAGGAACGTGGAAGTAAAAAGCGTCTACAGATCGAGACAATTCTCGTCCCGTCCAGACTCTCGAATAACAAGTGAAACTGGCCGGCTTATAGGCCTTATAAACGTGAATGAAATTTTGAGCGTCATTCTGATGAATTGTTTTATATTTCAAGTTTACTTTGACAACTAGTGAGTGAGAAATTACATTAAATACATATTTTGGCCGCTACTAGTAGGCTATATTTAATGACTTTACACACTTAATTTTTTTTTTATTGAAAAATAGTGCGTAATGGGGATTAATGTAACTGCGCGGGAGGACTTCTGACTTCAGTGCGATCTGTATAAAAGCGCTTAAATAAAACTTATGTTTGTTCACTGTCTGGTGTACATTATAGGTGCTGTAAAACATCGAAGACCACATAACGAATCAGCTCGAAAGTACTTTCGTACAGGCCACTTTAGAGTCCTTGAAATCTATTAAGCATAATAACGTAGAGCTTTGTAAACGCAACAATAATAGGCATTTCGTTTATAACGCTCGGAAGATTAAATTATCAAAATTTAATAAACACAATACGATACGCAATTCAGAGATAGAATTTAATATAAGAGTATTATTTTCTACATAATAACATTGCAGATATTATTATTATTAGTATGATCTAATAATTCACATGTTACACACGAAAATATTTCTCACACCCATCTTCATTTTAAAATGTAAAATTAATTAACATATAAGCCCAATTGCAAAACTCGTTATTTTCAGGCAAGATCGATTAAGACCCGTCATTTTGTTCTGAGACCATACACGCATGTTCTGATGAAGAGACACTGTTGCAAAACATGTTGAAACCCTATTATTTTAAGGTGTAAAATCTTGAAACTGCTGCAAAACTCGTTATGTCCCTTACGCGTACTGCAGCAAACTTCGTTATGTCCACTGTAGGAAAACAGCAGCAAACCCTGTTATGTCCTGTTATTGTGAAATAGTAACTAAAGAACACTGCAGCAAAACTCGTTTTGTGTAGAATTGTTTTTTCTTTTGTAATATTTAGTTACTATTGCTTGTAGTAGACATGTTTATTCAATTTTTCAATTTCAAATGGTTGGTAACAAATCGGCTGAGATTACACAGAAGAATGACCATAAGGTTTCATTCATTGCTTACATACAGTATTTCATGTTCATCACTCTTTCAATAAATCGTGTTTATTTTAAATAAACAATTAGCGTGATAAATATTTTTCCAGTAGAGCCTGCTGTCCATAAACGAAAGGCTAAGGTTATTTATGACGAACTGGGAACATCTCATGAGGCTGAACTGATATTAAGTCTCAACTGTCAAAAGAAACAAGTGATTCCTAAGATCCCTGACAAGGCAGCCTACTATTTACGCCAGCTGGATGTTTATAACTGTACTATCTGCCAGGGAATTTTTCATAACAAACTTTCAAAAAACAGCGTTTTCTCCTATGTTTGGCTAGAAAACGAATTTAAGAAAGGTTATAATCAAACTGCCTCTGCTGTATTTCACAGGTTAGAGTCTACTGACCTGATAGGCATCTGCACCGTTAAACTGATTGCTGCTAGTTGCAGAGGACAGAATAAAAACACAATGCCTATTGGCACATGCATAATATCCAAATATTTATAAATGAAGCACCACCATCTCCTAAGATAATAAAAATCATATTTCCAGTTGTGGGCCAATTCATCATCCACCCTGATAAAAACTGATAAAAAAACCTAACAGTTAACAAACCTGGTTTTGCAATATTTTCCAGTGCACTGAATATACAAATACTATCTGCGTAATATCTTCAAATAAATACACTGCAAGTAGGTTTATTTTCACCTGACGTAAGCGAAACATTCAATTACAATTCAAACAAACCTCTGAAGATGCAGAATAATGTCTGTGAAACGTACGTCAGGTGAAAATAAAACTACTTGCAGTGTATTTATCTGAAGATATTACATAGGAGACCTGTAGGAAACTCAAAGAGTTACTTACAACGGAATAATAAATACCTTTTAATACATAAAAATAATAAACAAATTGCTGAAATAAAAACTGAATCAAAACATGTTATGTATGTCCTAAACAGCTGCAAAACTCGTTATCTCAAAATGTTGTTTTAAATTTTCCACCAAATAACTAACTCGATTTTGTTTACATTAAGGGACCATATGCAGAGTAAATTTACTATTTTCAAAAAAAAAATTCAAGTCATGTGTCAACATATTAAAAGAGCCACAGTTTCTTGCCGTTTCTGAAAATTTTATTTTTATGGACATAATGAGTTTTGCAATTGGACTACTCATACCAGAGGATGACAAAATGAACGTAGGCTATATGGAAAACGTTACACAGTTAGAAAATAAGAATTCGTTATTAGACAAAAAGTACAAATTAATTCAAAATACGATAATGACTTTGAACCAAACAAAAACGTTTAAGAATAATAGGCCTACTCTAAATATATGGAAACAAACCAATTTAACACGATAAATCTAAATCGCTATATATGTAAAACACCTGATGAACATTAAACGCCGTAACAATAAAACATTTACAAAATCTGTGTACACACAAACTGTCTGATGATGGTAGGCTCTGAATTGTACAGCGCGACGGTCGATCAAACGTAAGCGAGACTTTTGAAATTGGCACGAGATACCTGAACGGTCGTTAATGTTGGCAACAGTGAGCAGTGGGTATCAGTGCCTAGACGTACACAGCGTTACGCGCTTGTTTTTGAAGTAATTTGTTTAATTGCTGTTACGATGAATGATCAGGAGGTACATGTGTCCGTTGCGCAGCGTTTAATTATTTCCGCCGCAGATGGCAGCATACCCGTGACCCCGCAGGTCGTCGGCGTTTTCGAGTCCAGTCGGAACACGTCACGCAGCTTCGTCGTAAACTTGACGTAAACGCGGATCGCTCGGATTCCTATCTGGAATCTCTGGAAGTCGACCACGCCTCCGTCTGGAGGGCCGCTGGTAGACTAAAAGGCGAAAAGAGGACTCGCTATCACCTGACAACCCCGGACGGCACTGTGTACTCTGTAAAAGGCAAGGCCGAGGTATTCGCCGACTGTACTGAGGAACAGTTTACCGTCCATAGAGTCGTCTCTCACCCGTTCCATGAGGTCGTCGTCGGGGACTTCCTTTCTGGATATTTTGCAACATCCCCCAGAAACCGTCCGCTTTCGCTCGCCCCGAGTACCTCGAGTCTGTCCTCGGTCGGCTAAAGAAGAGAAAGCGTCCGGCCCCGACCGTATCGGAGTCGCAGCGTTGCTGAATCTCCCCATTCCGGCAGTTGACGTTCTTGTTGAGCTGTTCAACTCCCGTACTTTACCAACGTCATAATGATTCCTAAACTCAAGAAGCCGCCCATGCTTTCTGGAAGCTACTGCCCAGTAAGCTACTATTGCCAGCAATCTCGAAGGTCTTCGAGCGTCTCTTCCTGGCCCGTATCCGGCCCCTGGTGGATGGTTCATTTATCATCCGCGAGGGGCAGTTCGAATTTAGGCCGGGATACTGGACTACCATTCAGCTAGTGCGGGTTCTTATCAGGCTAGCAGACGCCGCCAACAGCTATCAGGCCACAGACGCTGTCCTGTTGGACGTGAGCAAAGCCTTCGATAAAGTCTGGCACGAAGGCCTGCTCTACAAACTGGCGCTTTCGCCAATTCCCCCTACCATCGTCCGCCTGATTCGGTCATATTTGACGGACCGCACCTTCAGGATTAGCGTCGACGGGGCGCTTTCTCTCGAGTTCGCCGGCGTCCAACAAGGTTCAGTTCTTGCCCAGCCCCCTCTGTACGTCTTGTACACGAATGAACTGCCGGTATATCCAGGGGTCACGCCGACGACGCGAAGTTTCATTATAGCTCGTTATCGCTTTGTCGGATGAGCGTAATGTTACAACACCAGTTGGATGTTTTTCCGGACCGGCTAAGGAAGTGGTGGGTAGCGATCAATACTGAGAAACCCGAGGCGATCTGCTTTAGTCGTAAGTACACTTCTCGATACCAATCCCTCTCCTTGGAGGGGTTATTGTGTAAAATAAAATAAAGTCATCATGAAAAACTAGGCCAGAAGTTTTTGGAGTGGAAAAACTAGGGCAGAGAATTATGAGAAAAAACAAAAGGTATGCTAATAGCAGAAACAGTAATTTCATACGTATTCCTCAACTGTGAAGAAACACGTACTAAAAAAATATTAGATACTTAGTACTATTACTTTATATTTGTGTGCGCGCGCGCGCGCGTGTCACAAACTTGTGTTTGCAACTTCAACTCGGACAAGATAGCGGATGACGTAAATCTGGTTAGGTTGATACCACGCTACGCTGGAGTACGTGGAGGCATACCCAAGCTCTTAATCCTGTTGTGGCAAGGGCGAAGGCGATGTGTGATGTTACAGGAGGTAACCCTGTTTATCTACCCTGTCCGAAGTAATTATCAATCCTATGTCATTGGTGTGTAAATATCGATCAGGAGATGGGTGTCGTTGGTGTCGTAACGTGATGTTGTTTACTAGTTGTTAATTGTGCCACACTATCGATTGGTGCATCAGAAAACGTAAAGTTATGCGATTCAGTGAGCGTTGTTCAGACGGAACACCTCCTCACTTCATAACGACAACGTCTTTAATGTTGCCACATCCTTATTTTCGTTTCTGCGTTTTACACTAATGTTGTCTATCATTAGTGAAATCGTGATGAAAATTCAGGAGAAAATTCCTTGTGCGATGTTCTAATAGAATCACAACTTATTCACTCTAATGGCGCTTGCTTGACTTGGCTTGTAACTTTTATACTGTACGACGGTCTAACTGATCGTCGTACGGTACAGTGGAAAACAAAATACAAGACACCAATTAAGTCACTAATCACGAGCTTTAATTATCACAATTAAACAGTTTGTAATTAACAAGACAGTCTCTTACAACAAATCAAAAATTGTTCACACGCAATAAAAATCTCAACTGATATAAAACACAATTGTATTACAGTTGTCCCGCACAATTATAAAACACGTAATACTTCGCCACCATACTTCGAACCGCACTGTGTAAATCGCCACTAACGCACTGTGTAATCGCCCGATAATAACTAACTTGACCGTCGCTGAATGGCTGTATTTATACCCCGCTAATTGCTAGAATAATCTGTCATTTTGTTACACAAACAGGCGCTCTCGAGAATCTACTAGAAACAGTGTCCTTCAACACACTACGCTTACCGGTATGGTCCAGTATAGACTCGATAGTTGACGCGTAATTGTCTTTCACCGCAAAGTAGCAGCATTATGTACGCACGCACACATTACAGCTGGAATATTCGAGAAACTTGTAGAACGTTCTGTAATACGTACCACTTTTTCCGCATTACGTAACAATACGTATTTCGAGTCTACTTTCGAAATTACTGTGTAAAGATTATGTTAATATGTGTATTCTAAGACAGGAGGTTTCGTAATCACACTTTTTTTATTAAAACTAATTTTTGTGTACATTAATATTCATAGAAACTGAAAGGATGGGAATTTTTCACGTATTAACTCTACTTATCTTGCGGTTTTTCACTTCAAGAGAATTTAGTAAACTTTTGTTACTTTGATTTTTTAACAGTGTTTTTACTTCCATGTTCCATAAGGAAATGCAAGTATGGTGATGGCGAAAAAAAATCGTGTTCGAGAAAAGAGCTGATTCTGATTGTACTACCCTCAAAACATGAAGAAAAGTCATTTTTCAAGAAGTGTCTGTCCGTCTATGTGTAAAGTTTTTTCTATGGCAAATGATAACTGCCGCACGTTCAAACAGAATCAAATAAATTTTTGCATGTGTGCCTGTGTTGTTTGGACTCAAGGCCTATTGATTTTGGTGAAGATCGACTAAGGGGAAGGGGTAGTTTATCTGCAACGTTTTATGTTTAAACGAGAGTAAAGTACTTAAGTTTGATAAATAAAGTATCCTGAAAAGAAGGTCATAATAATCCACTGTAGAAAGGTAGATGAAATATCTATAAATTAAAATGATAGTTGAAGAGGGTGAGAGGATAATTTTTTATATGTGTACTACGTTATCGGCAACAAAGAAGCAGTTTGTTGTTAAAATTCCTTCCCGGGCTGTTTGGCCGTGGTCAAATGTTTTCTACAAAACCAGACGTTTCGGCAGTGCCATCGACTGCCATCATCAATGAAAATCGAGTGCGCTAACGTGAGGTGGTATACGTCAGTGACCACAGTACTGTGGTTAAGGCTGAAGCAAGAAGTAGTTCCTATGGAAATATTTCATAGGAATGTGTTTTAAATATAAATCATAGAACATAGAAGTCATGTATGGTACTCCATACCGATATTTTTATCGTCCATACGTGTCGAATACTGACGATGGCAAAATTTGCATCCTCATATTACGTTTCGGATTTGCAATAATGGTGTGTAACTATCTGTATTGTTCAACTACAACGATGGTAGTTTGGAGTTTGTAGAGTTCAAAGTGTGTGCGAAAGTTATGTGATTATAGACGTCGCAATAAATTTCTTCGGAACAATTGGAAGTCCATGTGGCATGCAATATAATTACTCTGCCTTAAACGTGACACGTAGCTGACCTTATAGATTGTACAGGTCGTGTTACAGATCGAGGGATGTTACGAAAATGGTGTACAAGTGACGACTGTAACAAAAATTGTGTGTGTGTGTGTGTGTGTGTGTTATAGTATCGAAAGTAGACATTTTATTTGCTGCACGTTAGTAACAATGAATATTTTAAGAGAACTTTCGCTGCGATGTGTTTATGATTACTTTGATACGTATTTCGAAATCTTGGAACTTTCATACAGTAAAAAGGATTTAAAAACGACTTAATTAAACTGTTCGTAAAACATTAACTCCAGCTTTTTCGTAATTTAACCAATTTTTTCTTTTCACTCAAAAATGGTCGTGTCTCAACACTTTGACTCGGCGTTTTCATTTCGAAATAGAGAACCGCGAAACGGTGATATTTTTATTCGGCGATGTGTACAAAGCGCACCCTATTTTCCCATTTTATACACGAATATCAGCGTTATTCACTTTTCGCCAATTTTCTTCTCTGTGAAAATAATCCGCCACAGATGAGATGTCAGCCGAGTACACGCAATTAAATGTTCACTCTCTAAATGTTCAAGTACAGTTAACATTTTCGAAAGCCGGTCGCTATTACGCGATTATATATAATCAGGAAAAACGGTTCTCAGTAAATTCTTAGCTGCCAGTTCGGAAGACAAGGAAAGCTTCAAGTGAAGTTTCTCTCCTGGACGTGAACCAGAATAGTAAAAAAAGACATAAGAATTTAATCACAGTTTAAAATATCACAAGTCAATATCAAACAGCTTGTTGATGTTAACTTCGTCTCATCTGCATAGCTATGCGCGTAGATATTAATCTAATTTTTAGAAACGTTTAATTAATCACATCGAACTAACCGAAATCGTAACAGTTTTTTGAAATATAATGGCGTTGGTGAAGGCGTTCGTGTTATGAAATATACAAATAAAAGTGACAGTTTACAAATAAAGAAAACAACAGGGTAACCATTTAATAAGCAAGCGAGGGAGTGAATACAATAAGCAAAGTCAGGGGTGTGGCGCTTTGCCTTAATTAATTACGTCACCGACTGACACCCTCCGTCATCCCCGAGTCACCCTGACAGTGGCACCGTTCTTTAAGTAAGTATTCCGTAGCCGTAATTAGTGCGTACATGTGGATCCACGTAAACACAATTTTTTTCTTAATATTAATTATCATTTTTGGCTAAAGGAAAATGTCAATCGATTTCTTCTTTTTCCCCTATTCACTCGTGTTATAGAAATGCCAAGACGCTTTGGTATACCTGATACCATCAGTGACACGTACGTCAGGACAACTAAACAAATTATATCAATGAGTTGCAGAAGTAATTATAATTTGATAATCAATAGTATTATAAAGAAAAACATGAAATAATAGAAAATATGCGACTGTTATGAAACCGTATGATGAGATAAACCGTATTCTAACTACAAGCTTCTGTAGTCATATAGTTTATTTATTTTATAATTGAAATGAAGATAAATAAGACATTTTCGAAACTTGCATTTCTGTCAACAGAGAGAGTAAACTGTAGGTAGAATTATAGTCCACCTGTATACTGCTCGTTAGGCAGTACTGCCTATACTCACCTGCTATTCACACTTTGTTCATAAGCAGGACAGATGTTCGGTAATCAGGTTTTCGCTGTGTTACAGCTGCTGATTCGCATCCAGCACCTGGTGGGCAAATTAGTGAATGCCTCCCTCGCAGGATCGTTTGTTTTTATTGTGATAGTCGGAGCAATCGTTTGTTTTTAATGTATACGAATAAACGTGCGCGGATGTTGTGTTGTTCGTAACGTTGGTTTGTTCCTTATAAACAGTATTATTAACACGTATTGATTTATAACTTCTGTTGGAGCATAAAATCTTATGTAGTAATCGTCCTGAAAATTTTTAATTGTGGACCCAAATTTATGTTTCGTGGCTAAATACTCTCTACTCCGCCTGTTGCGTATGCACACAAACAGGCAGTTTAATGGAATTTATGAATTATGAATATATTAATGAATCTTCTTCACCTTCTTCACTTCACGGATTAGGCACATTGCTTGTTCCGTTTTCACAGTATGGCTCACCGTCTTGATCTTGTTCTGCCTACATTCCTTGTTCCAAAAGATCTATACCTACATTCTACTTTATATAGCCGTCTACCCTCCATTCTGACCAGATGTTGCGACCATTCCAGGCGATATTTCTGCATTGTATCGTTTATATAGTTCATTCCTAATGTCCTCATTACGCAAACGATTTATTTCGCCTTGTACAATTCTTCGTTCATCTCAGAGAACTCATTTCTAAACTCTGAATTAGGTTTATAATCCTCCTTGTAGGCACCCATGATTGGCTCACATACACTGGCACAGGTACTGCCATTGTTTTATAAGATAATAATTCTGTAAGTATTGTTTAATAATTCTGTTTATATAATCCTAGAATAGAATTCGTACAAGGGTTGATTGATCAGCGAGGTCTACAATCGTATAAGTTTCCTACAAAATAAAGTAATTACATGGTTCCAAACCAATTGACATTTTTCTCTCTTAAACAATACAACAATATTTTTTAACATAGCCAACATTTACCGCTACACACTTCTCCTAGCGTGGAAATCCATTTTTTCATTCCGTCCATGTTGATCCGTTTGCCCACAGCGTCTTTAACTTTGGACTGTAAGGAAGGTGTGGAACAAGTATGAATTTCAGTCTTGTCACTATGTGTCTACCGTTTCTCGATGGCAATATGTATTATTCTCGCAATCACTTTTCGACAAACCGATTAAACCTTTCATTAATTATCGATGTTACAACTTTTACACTGTGCTGAGTAAAGCTATGGCTCTGTAATTGTTACAATCCAGTTTATTTCCCTTGTTATAATTCGTGCATGTTATTCCAGTATTCCACTCTTCGGGCAATATTGATTTTATCCAGACCGTACGTAACATACATGTAAATATGCATTAACCTAAGTATCTAATACCCACCACGCTTCAGTAATCTTGCAGGCACGTTATCCTGTCATGGGGCATTGTTTTTGTGAGTTTTCCAACTGCCACTTCTATTTCATTTAGCGTGGGACAGTCTACCATGTGATCACCAATATAATTTGTTATAATGATCACCAATAAATTAATCAACATTGTTGTGACGTTTACATCTACGAAATATAATAACTTGAGTGTTTTTTCACATGAAATAAAAGTTATTATTTTTTATAAACGTTTACAGTATCCAATATCTTTGTACACGATAGGTACCGAGCCGTAGTAAAATATCAGAATATAATTTCGCCGCAAGCCTGTGTGTGTGTGTGTGTGTGTGTGTGTGTGTGTGTGTGTGTGTGTGTAAACTGAATTGTTTTAGTTGACGTTCAATACGAATTTCTGCACTGTTATCTCTATCGTTTCTTTCTATTTTATAAGTCTTTCTGTACACCTGTCTCAGATTTACGAATATATGTGCACTTTCTTTTAGTCATCAACATATTTTACGGTTTTAAGTCAAGTATTGAGACGAAAAACAATGAATAAACAAAAAAGTCGTGAATCGTTCAGCGAAGGGTCGGTGGCGGTGGGGGGGGGGGGTGAGACCTCTGGTTGACCCTGGACTGCCGAGTGTTGGTATACGTTGATGGTAGAGTGCTGAAAATATGTTATATCTTCGGAAACAAATGGAATATTTACATCATTTTTTAAAATGTAAGCTGAAGACACACATTAGCGATAATTTCAATTGGAATCATTGAATAATTTTTGGCTCAAAACAACCACGCATGGCTTAGATGAATACCATAGACTCTTACGGGTTTTAAACGTGAGGACATATCGTAACAGAGACCTGGAAAAAGGATGTATAATATGGGTTTTCAAATGCACTTTTGTAAAAAGGATTTTGTTTTCTATGTATAATTTTGATTTTCGACTCAGCAGCTACGACATTTCTTGCGAGCTGTAAGTTTACGTTTGGACGCTGTGTAAATTTTAGTCTGAGTTTGAAACTAAATATTTTACGTTAATTTTAGGATGAAATTAATTTTCCGTATCGTTGGTGCTAACCTTTGGACAAATTGTGCGTTTAATCGTTAATGTAAGTCTTTGTTTAATTATATTTTTTTGTCATATAGTGACGGCAATTAATCAACTGTACGTTTGCAAGAGGCATCGTGAGAAACGGGGACGTTCATTTATAGTGGACACAGTGGTAGACGTCCACTGGCGCGTTCTAGATAACAGATCCAGTTTTTTGGCTCCCGAGTTTGAATGCGCATGTGAAGTTTCTTAATACTGTTCTTCATTATACTGGATCAATGTCGGATTGTTTGGACGCTGGACGAAATACAAATATTGCCGGGCATAATCCCTGCTGTCGGAATTGACGGAACCCCAATTAGTGAGAGATTACCATATTTAAACAAAAGCACCGCTGACTAATAAGTCTACTTGTAACCGTGCGTCCTAGTGACATCTTATTTATGCGGTGCGGTGTGAAATTCAATTTAGTTGCTTCGCCAGTAGAGTGCTGTTTATCTTCCTCACTGTCGCACTTATCGTAGAGGTTCACTGCTAGTAAGCTCCCTGAGCTGCACAAACTCATTCACTATTTAAACGCAATGCATTTATTATTAGATTTTTCAATATCAGATAATGTTTCGATTATCACAAGCCTCGATCTTTTCTTTTTAGCAAAATAATAAAACCACACCGTCTGTTTAAAATACTTCTAAACCAACCAAGTTATCAAACTCTACAAGTCCGGGACCTGAATCGGAGGACATTCCATTTCAGGGGACTTACATTTTTAATAAGTGCACTAAAGAAAAGGGAAAATTCTTATTTTCAAATATTAAATTTTTTACTGAACTACCGTGGTGATGGTTGGGCCATCTCTTTTGTTAAAATAGTGTACATTAAGGGTGAACTCTATTCTATTTCTGTACTTTGTTTCAACTGAATCCAAGAGGAAATTTTATTTTTTATTTCCACATAATCTGTGTGTGTGTAGAATGGCATAAAGAGCTTTAACTTTGCATCCGAAAGATAGCAATATTCATCTCTTAATAATATCCAAAAATCGATGTTTTAATTTAAAAATCAGACTCACAGCTGGTATCACAAGTGCTCCATCTTACATCAATAAACCGTAGGCCTAAAAAACAATGTTGAATCCTGTACATGTGGGAAGGCCAGTCACTGAAGGATTTTTCAGGTATTTATGTTATGTATTCTATCAAAATTAAAATAGGAAATACCACCACACAAGGATTCATAGTAACAAAAGAACTGAATTAAGAATGCCGTTTCTCCCCAGCCTTATTTACAGTAGCCTATATCTGGAATGTGCATTAAGCCAATGGAAAAAGAAATGTCGAAGTATCGGTTAACCTCTGAATACGGATAAGTTCCTATCGGCGTACACTCTCTGTTTTTCAGATGATCAGGTACTCGTAGCACAGATCGTCAACTACATTACGCGCAAGCTTATAGAAGAATATGCGAAATGGGGGCTTTGAATAAAACAATACTTGTGTACTGGGGGACGCCAAGAGGACTTAGTACTCGACAATGGCCAAGCATATCAAACGCTACAAGACTGTAAGTGCGTAGGACTAAAAATCACATAAAATGGGATACAGGATGTAGCAATTCGAGAACAAATATGTAAATACGGAAACCAATCGTAATCTTAGACAGTAGGCCTATATTATGGGGTAAAACGCGTTAGTAAGGGGAATAAAATTGTCACAAGTATAGCAATCTACAGCTCGGAAGTATGGCCAATTGAAGATATAGCGGAATAAATGCTGAATGTAACGGAATGGACTTTTGGAGGAGGGCGGCAGGCAGATCATGAATAGAAAGAATAACGGATAACGGAATAAGAGAAACTACGGAGGTAACATGCACAATGGTTGGTGATATTGTTACGACGGTCTACTTATCGTCGTATGGTACAGTGGAAAACAAAATTCAAGACACTAATTACGTCACTAATCACCAGCTTTAATTATCACAATTGAACAGTTTATAATTAACTCGTACAATATTTCCAGTTAGATTTGTCCACACGCAATAACAATGGCTATTAATAGAGTTTCACACAATTATTAACACAATGCTACTTCACTTCGACAAACACTCAATCCGCACTAGCGAAAATCGTTCACGTAACTGAACTGACAACCCGGCTGCTGTGGCTTTATATAGGCCGCGCTGAGGTCCAGTACAGCTCTCTCTCCTTAACTGCACGCCGGCGACTTAATGCGTATCTCAAGTATTCCTGGAACTCACTAGAATCACCTACTTGAATGACGCGATAGCTGCCACACTGGACGGGGGGAGTGGAGAATGTTCTGGGTTGTTCGGTAGGCTTCTAGTAACAATATCAACGATTAAACAATTAGGTTCGGATATATTCGTAGAATGCCAGAAGGAAGATTACCGAAACAGATTTTGCAATAGAATCCGGGAGAAAGGAGGCAAGCAGGGACAGCCCTGGCAGAGTGGCGTTGACGAAGAGATGAGTCGGCGTGGATTGGAAGAGGACATGTGTGGATGGCATAGAGATGGTTGAGAACACAGAGAATGGAAGAGGACATAGAGATGGCGATTGGGTACCGGAAACCGATATAAAGAGAAGAAGAGAAGATCAAAATTTCTGTGGGCGCACTGAGCTCTGCCCCATCTGACACGAGGACTCTGCGACCCATTAAATACCCTTACGGACCCATCAGTGGATTGAGACCCATAGGTTAAGCATCATGCTGTAAATCTTCCAAACGTGTCATTAACTCTACGTATGCGCGCTCTTGCTCCCCCAAACTGTATCAGCAGCCTGTTACGTGAGCATGGAGTAAGCGGCGTAAGATACGCGTAGACTTCCTCGAGAACGTGTATCTGCCGAGGGGTGGAAGTCTGCTGAACATTATTCAACGTAAAATAAAATTATTTACTGTGAAATACAACAATAACTGTACACGTAAAAGTAAAAACATACAATTATAAACTGTGAAAATGTAAAATAATATCGCTTTGAACGAACTGAACAAGTAATAAGAAAATCTCCATAGATAACCGTACATGACTTCCATGTTCTAAGATTTATATATAAAATCATTTACTTGAATTCGGTTCGATAATTTCTAAAACCCTCAAGCCGTAAAAAATAATAAAAAACCCTCAAGCTATTTTCCTATTTAAAGATATTTTTGTTATTTTGGGGTACTCGTTTAATATAATATTATTTTCGAGTCACTTTATCTATAAAAATTAGGTACTTTATATTTATAAAGATACTGAACTACTATACTGAAAAGATAATCATCCCTCCTCCTCAACCGATCACCGCCATTAATGATATTTACACTTTCATACAGTAATAGTTTTATCATATGTAATTGCTAAGGTATCTTATCTTTCAAAATTAAATACTCGTACTTTACTTGATATCAACAAAGTAATTTTAAAAAATTACCCCCTTCCCCTTCAACTACCCTCTCCATTTATAGATGTCTCATTTACCATTTTAGAGTGGATTAATATGCCTTTATTTTCGGGGCACTTATTTATCAAAATTATGTACTTTCTCTTGTTAAAACACAAAATAATGCAGGTAAACTACCCCTACCCCTTGACCGAACAACCCCATTTTTCATATTTACACTTTTATTGAGTAATAGTTTCATTATATGTAATTATTAAGGTATCTTATTCTTCTAAAATTAAGTGGTTTATTCGACATCAGAAGGTAATTTTCAAGAAATTACCCTCTCCCCCTTCAACTAACATTTTCATTTATAGATATTTCATCTACCTTTTTACAGTGGATTATTAAGATCCTCGTTTCAGGATACTTTATTTATCAAAATTAAGTACTTTACACTTGTTAAAACGTAAAACGATGCAGGTAAACTACCCCCTCCCCCTTAACCGATCTTCACCAAAACAATAGGCCTTGAGTCCTCTACACCTCGGACACATATGCAAAAAATTATTTGATTCTGTTTGAATTTTCGGCAGTTATAGTTCGCCATAGAAAAAAATGTTACATACAGACACACAGACACTTCGGAAAATGACTTTAATTCATGTTTTGAGGGTAGTACAATAAAAATCAGCCCTTATCTCGTACACGATTTTTTCGCGATCACCATACTTCCATTTCCTTACGCAACATGGAAGTAAAAAACAATCATTACATCTGGGATTTCTAAAACGTAACAAATAAACTTATGTTTAAAATAAAACTCGATGTGCACACTAAATCAATTTGTTACGCTAACAAATCTTTCTCCCTTGATTTTGAAGAAATGCAACCCCCTCCGCTTCCTCAGACACACCCCTGAGATTATTTTACTACGTTACAGGGGAGACTGCCGGAGAAAAGGCTGTCGTTAACAAAATCGACGCACGAACTGTTCTGTTATCGGACAGCAAACTTGACGTTTATAGAGCAAATCAACAGCAGGAATTCTAATCGTTTACGCCTCAAATGCCACGTTATCTTACCTTAACCCTTATTTGAACAATACTGTTGCTGTGACAGCGCTCTACAACATAGTGCTATAACGTCGCACCAGAGACAGTTAAACAATCACGAGGTTTATTAATCACTTTTACGAAAATTACAATGAATTCAACAATCCCTCTACACGAATAGAATAATCATTACTCGCTATTCGCAACAAACAGTAACAATAATTAAGGTACTTTTGCTAAATATTACAAACATATGTATTATAACTTCACACTATTCAACAATCAAATTGACTAAACTAATTGGCCATTTTGCTGTCAACAATATCACGCAAGCCGCAGTCGAGAAGCATCAATCGCAAGTCGAGTCTCAAACCGTCAATCAGTGATGAAACACAATGCCCCTATAGTGTACATATTTGCTTACGACGTTCTGGAGTGTTATATGAACATTACAGCTCACTGACGCTATGTAGGTCGTCACGATGCTCCATTACGGAATAAACAACACGTTCCACATACTAGTTATTTATTTCATTCTCTGCACACTGAAACTCGACTTCGAATTAAGTCTTGTGATAAAACTTGATGGCACCGCTTGGTGTTACTACTATGTAATAAATAAAATTCAAACTTTATGTAACGATTTCATGAACATCGACGCACGGCGAGTTCTGCTCTGCTTGGTTAACACGTAGGCTATCAAACTATCTACACAGAATACTCTATTCTTTTACTATCAAATAATGAATACAATATACAACAAATTCAGGCAGCTGAAATGAAATTTCTACGAGGGACCCAAAGGCTGTTCTCTCCTGGATCGGAAAAGGAACGAGCAATTAGACGTGAATTAAACATTGTATCGTTGCACCAGAAGAATGACGACCACAGAAGGAGGTGGTGTAAACACTTGAACCGCATGCCTGACATCCGTCTACCCGTGACTGCCTTAGGTTATCACCCTACTGGGAAGAGAGATGTCAGTAGACCGAGGAGGAGATAGGTTCCGGAACAGGTCCAGGCCTACTCCTTGGAGTGGTGGTGGTGATGATGATATACTAGAAAGGCATTCTCAGCCTGCGTAATCAGTGTTTAAAGTTTTGGGCTATTCGACCCCAGTGGAGTACTGCGCGTGCAAGACGATTCAGAAGTTATCGCGACAGTTGTCTTCAATAGTCAGGATCAGATGTTAGTATCGAACGGTTAGACGCTAACACTTGGTCCAGGCTACTGAAGATGCATGTCGTGGGAGCTGCCAAATTTTCTGGCGTATACGACAATCGGCCATGGCCAGAACAGCCAGAATCGTTTTAACACTAACGAATTCATTAGACGTACGAATAATTGCAATTACTGTTAGTCAGACCAATTATTGTCATGTCGGCGCGTCAGAAAGAGCACAAAGTGTGCTACTGATGAGTCATCACTTAGCGATGCGCATTAACTGACACAATATTTCATCGTAGCCCAATGAAAACAATCACCTTCGATAATGTAACAGAATAATTTCGTAAACAGTTTTATGTCTTTCCGGCATCCCCTATAAGTACAGAGCGGCACAAAGACTTGAGTATAGTCGGTGAGTTATTTTTACAGTGACTAAGATTAGTGCGGGTGTTATCACAAACATTAATTTATTTCACTCACAATTATCTATTATGTTACAAAGTATTGATCTGTTATAACTATGCCTAGTAAAATTTATTCACTCTGTGATTCTTCTTAATTCTTTCTTGTGTGGAGTGCGGATATGCACTAATAAAGGAGGATTATAGGCCTACTAATACGAGTGATTCAGTTTTGCATAAGTATTACTAAAAATGGTGAGTGTCGATTTCTCTGGTGTTTCAAAATAACTAGAATTAACACACTTTTTATTGAATACACTACATTATAGTACAATATACATTAATTGTCATTAGACATATTCCACAACCTTTGCAACTCATCTCTACGATCAACCATTGATGGACTTCTATTAATTTTTAGCAGTCTATCAAAATTAAACGCCGGTTTTAATAATCTAACAATAATCCAACCTGAAATTCATTGTCTCCTAAATTAACAATTGCCTTATCTAATGTTCTCCGGGATCATACTTTCATAAATTTCTTCAGAAAAGTTCTCTTCATCTCTATTCACCTCAGGTAAATCAACAGTGGGTATCATTCCATAAATACTATCATTTAATGGAAGTTGAGATATTTGTTCCATTCACTGATGATATCACTATAGAATGGATTATTCGTTTTCAAAAAATTGAGTGCTTCTAAAATTTTGTCACGTCTCACATGAAAATCCCGATGTCCATTAACACTTTCCTTTCTTACAACTATAGTGCTCAGTGAAGCGGGTGTAGGGGGCAAGGAACTAACAATCTCCGTTATATTTTGACCAATATTTATAATATTTCCCTTATAAGCATACTGACCGGGAGAGCCTCTCGATTTCACCCTATACACACACATCACTGGTTGTAGTCTTGCTATCAAGAGTTGTTCTACATAAGTGAGTTCCGTCAGTTCTATAGGTACATCTTTAGGATCCATACAATTAACTGCAATAAACTTATTTGGGTTTCGCTTACACTGCGGACACATATTGTAATATTTCGTGGTTTAGAGGGTATTCTGCCACACGTTGGATGCGTCAATTTGTAATACTCTCTCGCGTCACCTAATTAGGTCCCACGTTATGAGCGTCAATTTGTAATATTTCGTGGTTTAGAGGGTATTCTGCCACACGTTGGATGCGTCAATTTGTAATACTCTCTCTCGGCTCTTACGTTGTCTCTTACGGTCGCGGGATTCTCGTTATTTCCGCCCCAACGTTGCCGGCGTCAATTTGTAATAGATCGGGTACGTACGGTTTAATCCCCCACTGTTGGGTTTGTCAATTTGTTTTGAATTACTTTAATTATGTAAATCTCGGAGATATTTGGAGTTGTGGGATATATTGGTGTAATTAATTAATATTAACTTAGCTCTTTAAGAAATATCAGTGTTAGTGTGCCTAAAACTTAAACAACTTAATCGTTATTCTACAATTTCATCCAACCCTATTATACCTTGAAGAGAGTTATGTCTAAATTTGTATTTTTACGCTCCCTCTTTGGTGTCATATAATTCCGCTATAAGCGCTGTAGTATCGGCTCAACGAAACTTATAGGTTATTTCGATGTTTATATTAACCAATTATTCTATACTTATTCAGTTACTTTTTTGTTCCCAGCTCATTAAGCCATACTCCAAATAACAAGATTTTACAAATATATAAAGGTTCTTTATTTGTTTACTTAATTCACATTGAATAAGATATGTTCTAATTAACATATGCTTGGACTATAGACTTCATGAATCGATTGTTGAATATTCTAATCCTTTATTTAAATTTAGTTATATAGTGTGTTTTGATTTGTAATTAATTTAATTCAAGGTGTGAAGGTTCTTGTAACTGTGGGGAAGATTAAAAATACATAGATAAGAATGCAAGATTTACAAATTTGAAGTGTTGTGTAATTAGTATGATTATTATAATATAATTTACCAGACTCGAACGAAGCAAATCGTGTAGGCGGTTGATCGCTAACTTTACTGTTCTGGACGATTATGCAGTACGGTTTTCTTTCTTCGGTTTAATAAAAGTAATTCTTGTCCTGTCCACTTCGGAATACAGCTTTTTGGATTGATTTACAGCCCGATTGATGTTTCTTCTGCAACGCCAGGATCCAAATAAGTTCTTCTTTCGGTTGAAGCAATTAGTGTTGTTCCGTGTAATTGGAAGGTTATAATTTCTGGTGTAGTGAATATTATTAATTGTGTTACTGTTAATTCTTTCTATTTGATTAATATCTCATCAATTCCCTTCGGATATGGGACAGTTCAAGTTCTTTCTTGTAGACTTCAGTTATTTACTCTCTATTATGATTTCATATTGTAGTGTTATTTGGTTAATCTGTATTGGTGATAGACGTAAATATTGTCATTAGAATTTTGTATTTTTATAATCGTATCTGGTAATTTCGAATATTACGATTAAATAGATTATTCTTGGGTTTTTTAATCTCATCACATTCAGTTCATCCAAGCAATTCTTGTCAAAATCAACAACTTCTTCTCTTTTTTGTCGTCCCTAGCAACACATAATTCCTTCCTTCCACATGTTTTAAATATATAGTGTTTATTTCATATATTTTTTGTCTATTCTTTATCAATTTGCTATCCTATCGGAATGTAATTTTACCGATAGTTGGTTTATTATTTTCTACACATATTCTGCTGGTTTTTTTATATAAGCCGGTTTTTTTTCTTTTTTACATTTAATCCACTTTCGATATTATATGTTATTAATCGATATCATGGCATTTTGGTATTATTATAATTTGTATAACTTTTATTATATATCATTATTAATTTAATGTTTTTTCTAGCTCTTCAAATCGTATTTATTAATTATTATTAATTGATGTACCTAACCTTTATGTTATGAGTGTTTATTTAGTATTTTTGGCTGTTAGGCCTTTTATTGTAAACTGATCTACCTGTGTTTATAACTGTTAAACATCTATAGCCCCTTTTACATAAATTCATACATACAATCAAATCTTAACTATTAACATTTATATAAACAATTATTTTTCTATATCTAATAACAATTTTATCTTGATCTATTGATCACATATAATAAAATTCAAATCTATGAACATTGATTAGCTGCTTCACACTTCATTCTACAACAGTCATTGAATAATACAACTTGTTTCATTATCTTTCATTAACTCAACACATATTTGGTATAACATAACATAAACTTTATCATAACATTTGTTGTCACAAAATAATACTTCTTAACTCAAAATTCTTATTTGTTATTACTATAAATTAAATCATTGTTTCATTTTTTTGTTTGCTTTTCATTAAACATATATCATCAGCTATTATTTAATTTACAGGTTCGTTTATTCTTGTTAACACTATCTTGCATCCTTATTTAATTTTATCTATGATTATCATTGTAATTATTGGATCTTTGTTCTATTATGGGGTTAAACATTGACTTATTTATTATTCGGTGAACCTTATTTTTATGTAACATGACTGCTAGCATTTCTGTTGCGTTACAATATCAAAAAATATTTGCTGCATCAACACTCGAGAACAATTTACACATTCATAGAATTCTAGAGATCGTAAACTATCTTCAAATTCGTTCTGAAGATTCCTATATCCTGTGTTGTTTTGATCATATAACACATGATTCATGTTATGTTCTGCAGGGCCTTCAAGAGTTTCTGCAGCAACATTAAGTCGCTGTCTCATCCGTCTTTGATTTGTAGTTAAACGACCAATATTTGGACCTCTTCTCCGTCGAGGCATACCATAAATATTACGTATATATAAATTGATGAATAAGAATGTATAGAATATGCGTATAACAGAAAAAAGTACTTAAATAAAAAGTACAAAATTGAATAAGAAGTATAAGAATAATAAATTTAATAGAATTTGGAAAATTTAATAAAGGATTATAAGAATAATAATTTTAATAGAATTTGGATTAAAATTTACCTGAACTGTGATTCGTTGCAATATGTAATGGAAAGCTGCGGTTGCATCAGCGACTACATAGATTCCGTCTAAAAATTAACCGAGCGACAGCCAACGCGGGCGGCGGGAAACGCACACGCACCGGCATTTGTGACTGTGATACAGCAAAATCTTATCGGGCGACAGCCAGCACACGCACACGCACTGGCAAGCGAGCGCCAAAATCGGCCGGTGACCGGTGAGTCCCCTAGCGGTCCGTAAGCACGAGTGAGACACAGCGCCGTAGCTGGGCCACGATATTTTCTATCTCTCTTCCTCTCACACGTTTAAGCTAAGATTTTTTTTTAAATTGTAATATCTTTTGAACTAAATAATTTAGAGAAATAAAAATTACATGTGTGCACTCTACAATACAGTCCGGATATGTATGCAAAATTTTATAACATTTGGTTGAGTAGTTTCGGAGGAGTTCGCGGTCTAAGTTGTGCACCGAGTCATGGATAGAGGGCTATGACTGATTTCGCTACAATCATCAGGCTCCGCCCAATTACGCTATTTTAAGACAATTATCCACGTTTTTCTCACAAGAAGCTGTGAAGATTTCTCGAACCACAACAATCACGATGTGGACTGTTTCAATTCATAACTAAAAGAAAAAGAATCGTGTTTTCAGAAGACGTGAGTCGGTAAAGATGTGACAAAGAAGACCCATTAGCACTTCACTGTTTGAACGCACCTTCGATTCCTGCCACACGGTATCGTTTTTACATCGAATCACGAAATATTTGACAAACAATCGTTAACTGTCAACGGCTTCCTCAGTAAAATTAATATAACACGTCGCGGTTAATGACATAATCTGAAGTACGCACATAATGTTAGCACGGTACCGATCTCAAAAATTACTTTTTGTACACAACTAACGTAACGACATATATTACCCTTGAATTTGATACAGATGTGCGGCAGTGAGTAGCCAAAATGTCCGATGGGGTAGGTTATAGGCTAGAATTTCACTATACGAAGTTATTCACCAGGGTTTTTCCATGAGGGGGTTATTGATGATAATCGAATATAGAGGTGCTGATGGTAATCGGTTGCGGATTCGCTAGTTACAGCATAGCCTACTGTATAAGTTACATGCCGGCCGCGAGTGAGCTGGTCCAGCCTGCCTATAGATTTTACCTAAACACTACACTGGCGACTTAGCCAGTGGGGGGAACTGTAACCCTACTAACGCCACTGATCCCTACCTCCTGTTTTATGTAAACGTTATTTATTTTATCTTTAGGCCTTAATAATAGTAGCGGCACTAAACGAATAAACCTACTACGTTACAATACTTTTCATCTAAAATTATTCAACAATTTCTTTCTTCTTCTTATGTCTTCAGCCCTAAGATCGGTTTGCAGCAGTCTTCCATTGTGATCGATCTTGTGCTATCGTCTTCATTTCCTCATAAGTATCACAATTTAAATGATCCATCATTTTCTTTATATACTGTAGCACTGGTCTTCTTTTCTATTCCTTACTTTCTATTGTTCCTTCCATCACAAATTTTAGTAGTCCTTCGTACCGCAGTGTATGTCCAATATAAGTTCTACCCTTCGTCCAATTTTTTTTTTTTTTTATAAACTGTCTTTAGACGGAGGGATCGATTGTGGGCCTATTCCGGATATTTTACTAAAGATCAACTCCTGAATACTACTGATACTAAGGATGTCCGAAGACATTTAATGCAGTGGTTTCCAGTTGCCTTCTGCATTGTACGCTGTTGACCAACTACTGGTTTAAATGTTGTTTAAATGGTTTAAACGCTGTATAAATTATTTTGGTAAAATAAAAAAGGAGAACGGACCGATAAAGAGACGGCGACGTTTACCAAGGTCTGTTCTGTGTACCAAGACCTTGTGAGGTTTAAAAGGTGAACGGAACATAACCGGAATCCAAAACTGTCGAGAATCATAACGTTTCACGTCACTTCCGGTTGTGCCGGAATTCGGGTTAACGAGAGACGAGGCTGGCCGAAATGATAGATATTAAATAGTGTAGCGAATCGTCAGCGAAATTAATTAAGAAAAAACGTACCTTTAACGTGTGAATGCGAAATTATTTTACAAGTTAACCGTACGTTAGCACTAGCGTGTTTCAAGTGTGTACGAAAAATAAAACAGTAGGCTACGTAGACGCCGGCGCGATGATAAACGACACCCGACTGGCGGAGCAACTAAATTGAGTTTCGCACCGCACTCCAATCTCCTACAATAAATAACGTGTCACTACTTACGGTGTAAAACGTACAGAGCTAGTTGTTGCCAGTTGGAACCCACAGCGTTGTTTTCGTTTACACGCGGTAATCTATCACAAATTCAGATCGCGTCTATTCCAACAGTTATGTGCTGAGACGGATTGCGGCTGTTGAATTCAGAACGCATTACAAACTTAATACGCTTTATATAGACAGCGACGTATAATATGATACACCATAAACCAATGTCCACAGCAAAAGTAGTCTGGATACTAGCGTCTAGAAATGTGCCACAAACAATGATAGAGCATTTTAACGAAGATTAACATAAACTACCTGCTTTTTGCGCCCATTTTACTCACACACACACAGGTGCGCGATAGTTCTTAGATTCTCGTGGGTGTTATGTCCTTTCTTACGGTTGAGTTTTATGCATCCTCTAGCCCGGTCTTCAACTCTCACAGGAAATATAAATGTAGCAAAGGCTCATCATCATCATCTAAAGGCCATGTCTTGTCGAGTTAGCCACGTCTCTCTCTGCATCGTTGTCCTCTTTAAATCGCAATACAATAGGAAGTTCATCTCCTTTCCCATGTCTACGAATAACGCTGCTCTTGGTCGTCCTCTTGGTTTTCCCTCAACACCTTTCCTTCAAAAATGTTACTTAAGAACTGATTGTGTCGTACCACGTGCCCGATCAATTTTGTCCTTCTTCTTCCAATCATTTTTAAAAGTAATCTATCTTCGTTCACTTATGCGAGGACTTGCTCATTACTTTTCTTATCCATCCAACTCGTCCTTGTCGTACTTCTCCAGACCCACATTTTCAGTGCCCTATTTTCCATTTTGCCGAGGGCCACGTCTCACACCCATAAGTTAAGACACTCCACACAAATGTGTTTGCGAACCTCTTCGTACCTCCATAATTAAGTGATTATTTGTAAGTAAATTCCTTTTATTCTGAAACGCCTGCTTTGCTAGTTATTCTTATCTTAATCTCTGTTCCATTTCTATTTTCACAAGTGAAAGTCCATCCCAGGTAGCAAAAAGTTTCAATCTATTCTAAAATTGTATTACCCAATTTAATATCAAGTTTCACATTCTCTTGAACGGCTAGGAGGAAAATAATTCTAGCCAAGAATATCGATGAAGAATGAGTCTCAGGATGGGAGAGATAATGAGATAATCAGCCGACTTACTGGGGATAACCGAGAGAGAGAGTGTGTGTAATTATTGCATCATTTTATGACGCGTAGAGCGATAAAAATAATAACGCTTTTTCGTCTTTCTTAGAAAACCACATATTAAAGATTCCATCGAATCAAATCCGTTGTCCGATCACTACAAAAATTTCTACTACTCACTGCCCTGAGTTTTTCAGCGTGTGCCTTAAGTTATAACGTTTCATCTTTATTATAAATAGTTATCATTTTTATCACCACGAGTAATACTTAGCACTGTCTTGATTCCCTTCGTCTATGCATTTGTAACAAACTGTTTGTAATAGGTACAGCATTTAATGTAATTTATATTAACGTTTATTTGTATCGAAACGTTGGTCTCGGAATTGTGAAAATTTCGCGTAATTGCCTTGCCCGATCACTTATCGAGTGTGTCTTCGTGTGACTTAAGTTGGAAGTGACTCATCAGGTTATTTTGATGACCTCTGTAATGACATTAGGTACGATATATTCACGTAACCTTTTTACGTGTTTAGGGCTATAAGTTTGTCATACTACCATACCTAATCCAGGAGCTGTGAGACACTGCAGCTATGGGAAATTCCTCTGGTCTAGGAAAGCAGAACACTAGACACAAACTGCTGGTTCCCCAGGTTGCAATGAGGTAACTGCTGATGGGGGATCAGGGGGCTCAATCCTCTCCCAGTGCTATTAAAAATTTCATGATCATTTAACGTAGGGATATTTCTAAGCCAGTTGCGTGTGTTAAAATAAGGTTTGTAAATAACTGTATAAACAATTATATTGGAAGATGGGAAGTCAAACCTTCAAGCTAGTGTCACGTCCAACCCGTTGCTCTTCTCAGAAACTTCTTCACTTCTGAAGTTTGAATCTGGCCCATGTTTCACATCCATAGAGTAAAACAGACACTGTCACTGTTTTATAAAATTTAAGCCTCGTGTCTTTCCTCAACGTTCTATGTATGACGCCACACATGATTTGAAACCTCGATATTTTTAAAGTGATGTCTTGGTCTGTGTCATTCCCACTGCTGATAGTGCAACCCACGTAACTGAAGTCAGAGACTTGTTCCAAAACTGTTCCCTCAAGAACAATTTTTGATCTGAACCTCCCCTCCCAAAAGCCATGGTTTTTGTTTTCTGCTTAGATATTTGAAAATCATATTGTTTACAAATATGACTTAAACGACACCTGCAACTCATCCTCTGTTTCTGTATTAAGACTGCGTCGTCAGCATACAGTAAAATATCCAACCTTGTGTTTTGGTTAAGTCGAATTCCTGAGGTAATATCTCGTTTCCATGATTGGATGATGTCTATTTGACATCATCCCATTAAATTAGAAACATAACTTTCTACACGATACAACTATCCAAATTCAACACTCACCAGAACGAGCACTTTACGGTCTGTTAAGAGGTGGTCCTGTGATGTACGAATTAAGAATATTTTGAACTGGCTACCATGGCAACAATAAAAAAACAACAGGAATGAACAGTGTAAAGTAATGAACGGTGCCCACCAGCTGCTGCAAGCGTATTCGCAGATGTTTCGCATCTGTCTGTTACCCCCAATTATGAAGCACACGCGAATGAGGCAGGTGAGTCTGTAGTCCAAGGTATTATCCATGAAGAGTATACAGCAGACCTATTAAATTCCCGATTCCTCATCTTCAGTTTACTTACCTCTCTCAACATATGTATTATAGTTGTGTTTAATAAAACTTTTACGAGCTGCTCACTTCTATCAAGGACAAAGGTGGAACAAGCAAGAAAATTGGAAGACCGCCCAATTTATCGTTAGAATAATCTGATGTAATCGCGTAGATCGTTCCTTCTGCCAATACACATCCTTTCGCTTATCCACATTTTTCTAATAAAATTCAGCTTGAAGCGCTTTATTTTTTCTCTCTTCTATTCGCACACAATATTCTCTGTCTCTAGTATCATTATCTCTTGCTGCTACAGTACAACAAGTGGCGTAACTAGAGAGGGGGTTAGGGGGATAATCCCCCCTCCACCCGAGGTATCATTTCTGTGTGAAATAGTCTTATGCGGACCTGTCATTTGCAAAGAGTATATTATCAGATTTAGTTGAATGTGAAAGTGCTGATTTTATGTTGAAGATTGGCATAACTGCTAAATATTAGGTTAATTACTTTATATTATTAAATATAATTGTTAGTACAACCTTAGTTGTAATCATTGATGTTAATGAAGGTTAAAAACGACTATTTCAGTTAGGGTTAATTTTGAAATGTTGAGGATCTATTTTCTAGTATGTGTGAATATTTTGTGTCGTCTGTATAAGGTTGCAGTGACTGCACAATAAATATGTGGCAAAATTGTTGCCGGTAAGAGCTAATCGGGCCTATGAAAGATTGTTTTTTGTTCAATTAAATATACAACAAGCACCTTAATAAACCTTAACTTGTCACTGCTCACAGTATGTGGTGAGGAGATAATTCATAGTTCAGTAAATGTAATAAACATTGTAAATTTTAATAACGGGAATAAAGATATTATTATTATTATTAAAAATGTCCGCAAAATTTAACGTAGGCCTATTTCTAACCCCGTTGAGTGTGTTTAAATATGGCTTAAGTAATCGTAAAAAGACAAGGAATTATTAATAAACAAATAAAATAGTTAAATTTGTAGTGACCGTCGATCAATAAATAAACGTTTAACGGTGGAAGGTTTAGAGACCATCGGTTAAAAATTTTACACTATTAGTGTCGACGTTTCGATAATTTTGTCGCCATCAGGACAATTGTTGTTCCGGCGTCGTAACAAATCAACAATTCCCTCGATATGACAATAAATATTGTCGATACGTCGACACAAGAAATGTAAAATTTGTTTTATACTTATTGACCGTTCCTCGCTAAACATTTCATCGTTAATCATGTAATAAAAAAAAAAGAGTTCTCTTAATAATGACAATCACTCAACATTTGGTAAATAATCTACGTATTTGCAGCCTTAAAAAACAATTATGCACGCGCCAGAAAACGAAGGCAGTGCCTATTAATCTGCCTTCATCTATTAGCCCAGACACCTTCCCCTTACAGGGTTGACTACATCATGATTCGTCTAGTCTAATGTCTCTATGGTTCGAACTGTCGTCTTTGCACAAGTAGACTAGCAGTTTCGTGACTTTTAAATCGGAAAAGATTTTATTGCTGGATTTTACATACAAAATAACGAACTTTAACACATACTATAGACTGGTGCGAAGGGTAATAAAACCAGGTTTTTAAAAATATCTTTAGAAAGGCTCATTTCCACAAGATTTATTAAGAAAACAAATTAAAGCGATTTAAACTGAATTAAAGTTCCCTAATAACATGAGGTTTATTACGTTTAATCTGAATAACGTTAACCAAGGAAGAATACTTCGAAACAAGGTCGTTTCCATATTTTTTTCATCCTTATACTTCTCGCTGGTTTATTCTAAAACTCTAGAGACGCACACAATTTATAAAATTATACGGGAAGAATCCTGAATTTTTCATTTGTCCTGATGAAAGGGGGTGGTCCAAACTTCAAGAACCCCCCCCCCAAGAACACCTCCACACGGGTACAATGTACTGAGTTTCTCACTTTGGTAAGTACGTATCTTCAATTAGCGACTGATTTACAACACGACTTTTAGCATTTCATGATACTTTTGCTATTCGTTATATAACACAAAGATAACGAGATAACGATTAAAAACCGTAGATTGAACTAACAACGAGTTTTTCTGCTTCTTTTTATTCGAACGGAGGTTTACTACATGATTAATCATAATTTGAATAATACGGCATCGTATCCAACTGAATCTCATTCCTCTGATGACGCTCTCATATTCTTTCACTAACTGTTTCTTTTCTCCGATTCTCTAACTTGATAGCATGAATTCGTTCTTCCTCGCTGCTGTGCAAGCTTTCTTCGTGTGAGTGTCGAATCATCGATACAGTTATTGCCATTTCACGATATCCTTATGTTATACTGAAATGCGAGAAGTCAAAAATACAATTTTGCCGCTTTTTTTATGATGGCAGCGTTTTTGAATACTGACTAAGGATTTGTAGAAAAATATCGGTATGGAGAACCATACATGACTTCCATATTCTAAGATTTATATTTAAATCTTAATATCGCCTGCCAAGCGCGATATATTTTCTCTTATACATGATTTACATTAAAATGAAAAAATTTTAATTTTATTGCCTGGCAACAAAATTATTTTATTTTTAACAATTACCATTGTTTGAAAAAGTTTAAATAAATTTTCAAGTACTTAACTCTTGTTAAAACGTAAAAGGTTGCAGGTAAACTACCCCTTCCCCTTAACCGATCTTCACCAAAATCGAAAGTCCTTGAGACCTCTACAATTCAGGGACGTATGCAAAAAATTATTTGATTCTGTTTGAATTTGCGGCAGTTATCGTTTGCCATAGAAAATACGCTTGATAAAAAAACGTTGCAGGTAAACTACCCCTTTCCCTCAACCGATCTTCACCAAAATCGAAAGTCCTTGAGACCTCTACAATTCAGGGACGTATGCAAAAAATTATTTGATTCTGTTTGAATTTGCGGCAGTTATCGTTTGCCATAGAAAATACGCTTGATAAAAAAACGTTGCAGGTAAACTACCCCTTTCCCTCAACCGATCTTCACCAAAAACAATAGGTTTTGAGAACTCTACAATTTAGGGCTGTATGCAAATAATCTTTTGATTCTGTTTGAATTTGCGGCTGTTATCGTTTGCCATAGGAAATACCCTTGTTAAAACATAAAACGTTACAGGTAAACTACCCCTTTCCCTTAACCGATCTTCACCAAAAACAATAGGTCTTGAGAACTCTACAATTCAGGGCTGTATACTAAACATTATTTAATTCTGTTTGAATTTGCGGCTGTTATCGTTTGCCAAAAAAAAAATTTCCCTTGATAAAAAAAACCGTTGCAGGTAAACTACCCCTTTCCCTCAACCGATCTTCACCAAAAACAATAGGTCGTGAGTACTCTACAAATTAGGGCTGTATGCAAAAAATTATTTGATTCTGTTTGAATTTGCGGCAGTTATCGTTTGCCATAGAAAAAAATTTGCTCATGCAAAATTAAAATGAAAAGTGTGGGCGCTCATAATATTTGAATGCATTAGAAACTCATCGTCTTCGGGGCTGACCCTGGAGGTTGAAGGTACGCGGTGCGGGCTTATTCAGGGAGAATCTAGGCATTGCACAGTTTTACTACACGTGCACCACGATTTGATATTAAAAGTTTAAAAGAAAACGTTGTTATATACATATATTTATATCTTAAATATGTCACACCTATATATACCTATATACGCATATATGTCATAGTGTAGTAAAATTCTTTGACCAATAGTTTACTGCAAATATAAAAAATTTATAGTACAAAAAGAATATTTAACGATACCCTGAAATATTTTCTAGAGAATACTTTATGAACAAAGTTTATGAGCGTCCACACTTTTCATTTTAATTTTGCATGAGCAAATTTTTTATTAAATTATTGTACTTGCAAAGATAATTGGTTTTGGTAACATATATAAAAGAAATTATTTTAATTATTATTTTTAGTGCAATTTTTTAATTTTTTAATTTATAGATCTATTTTTGAAAGAAAAGTGTTTAAAAAATATGTGTGTGTACCAGAGTACACAGGTAAGAAGTGAAACTTCTTTATGACATATCATTTTTCTACTATTTACAACTTCACAGAAATTGGGTAGATAAAGCTTAAGAAAAATAAATATTAAAATCACGCTCACGTGTTGGATTTATCAAACGAAATATATAATCACTCTCACTTTTACTATAAATTCACTTGAATTTGAATTACTTTGCTTTCAATAACCAATTTTTCATTGAGGATGATGGATTGGCCATGGGTTCACCTCTCTCTCGTCTATTGGCCGACGTTTACTTGAATTTTTATGAAAACTCTCATTTGCTCTCACATAACAAATAATAAGTCTTTTTATTTTATCACTTTCAAACTAATATATTATTCTTTACGTCACTATACTGAACTTTGATAAAAAAAAACAATATGGCGCGTAACCGAAAATCGTGACGATTTTTTTTTTACATTGCTATAAAATTTCTCTCATACGTCGATAAAGAAGTTTCACTTCAAAAAATCTACAGACACACAGACACACACACACACACACAGACACACACACAGACACTTTTCGGAAAACGACTTTTTTTCATGTTTTGAGCGTAGTAGAATCAGAATCTGCAATAATCTCGAACACGATTTTTTTTGCCATCACCATACTTCCATTCCTTAAGGAATATGGAAGTAATAATGTGTCAGTGTCTGTGCCTTTTAATGAACACTTCCTAAAGACACCCGTTTGTAGATTTCACATTTTCCTTTTTATTTATTTTTTATTATCAAAATACCCATATACCATATTGGTGTCGGGTTACATCAACTACACTCTATATACAAATTTTTTCCATCTTACTCTATCCACTGACAATGTCTTCGATTCACTCCAGCCTAAGTTTCTTTCTCTCAAAATGTTTCCCATCATTCCATCCCAGGTCAGTAGCGGTCTTCCTCTCTTCTTTCTCCCCCTTGATTTTGCCCCCCAAACCTTTTTTACCATTCTATCACTATCCATTCTCTGCATGTCTCCACCAGCATAGTTGACTCTGTTCAATAAAATCCAGAATCGATATCATTTCTAAATCCTCTCTTATTTGTGTATTCCTAACTCTATTCTTCCTTGTTACTCCTACTACTCTCCTAAGATATTTCATTTCTGCCGCCTGGATTTTACTTTTTTGGTTTTTGGGGGGTGAAGTTGATCGCCTGCACGTGGTGCCCCCTGCATAAACTAAACGATCAACAAAGGTTCGCCTAAAGCACGCTGACCAAAATGATACAAAATAACCTTGCCAAAAACACCAACGGTCCTTTTCAGGGCCTTGACACGGACCTAAGTATCCTGTATTGGAATGCCGGAGGTCTTAGCAACGATAAATTTTTACAATTTAAACGAAGCATCTGCCAAATTGATGTGGATCTATATGTTATAGTAGAAGCAGGCGCTGCGACTGAATTCTCTGAATTTTACCAAACTACCGGATACTGCAGCCATATTTTACCTCGATCACGACAAGTCGCCTCGGGGATAATTGTTGGAATTAAAAATAATCTCTGCTCTAAAATTTGAGATAATCCATGCAAGACGATGACAAAGTGGAAATAATTCTAGCCCATATATGGAAAAATAACAAACATTTCACAGTCATAGGATTATACAACCCTCCTGGCAATATTCCATCCCTTGATGCAATTGAATCAACGATCCAAGCAAATAGCATAATCATAGGTGATTTTAACAGCCAATCACCGAGATGGGGATATGACAGGTTAACACCCGCAGGAAGATGCATAGAACTTTTCATCGACGAAAATTTTCTTGACCTGAAAGACACGCCACCAACCTTCCTGTCATTTGCTGGACAGACTTGCCGACCAGATCTCGTCCTTACGCACCCTAACATCGCACAGAAGACAAAAGTTCACTTGATGGATGACGCAGGAGGCTGTGGACACCGCTCCATTCTCATCAAATGTGCGACAGGAAAAGCCACATACATTAACAAACGTGCCCCCCGGTGGAACTTTAGAAAAGCCGACTGGAGCGAATACGGCAAGATAACAAATGATATTATACCACACGAAATAAATTGGAAATCACCTGAAACAGCTATAGAGTCCCTGAACGATACTATACTGAAATCTGCTCTATTATGTGTACCAAGGGGTCAAATAAAGGGTTTTCGACCGTTCTGGAATAAAAGACTTTCATCCCTTAAGAAAACAAGAGACTCTCTGAGAAGGAAAGCAGAGAAATCTAAAGAACTATCTGACTGTATCCAACTCCGAAAATCCCAGGCCTTACTACGTAAAGAAATAAAGCAATCTAAAAGATCGGCCTTCAAAACCTTCCTATCGGAGCTGGATTTCCGGCGCGATGGAGCAAAAGCACATCGTTTTGTCTCAAGGCTAAATAATGACACTGAAGCCAGAGGACAACAACCTTTCAAAAACGGACTCAATCTTATCACAGATCCCAAAAAAATAGCTAACACCTTTTGCAAGTACTACGCAAATATAAGCCGAACCCGAAAGACAAGAAACGAACACAGACACCTGAATAAAAAACCTCTAATGCAATGCCTCAACAAAACCGAACAAAATATTTTCCTAAGCGATTTTAGCCTCTCCGAACTTGAATTTGCACTATCAAACACAAAGGGCAAGAAGGCAGCAGGAGCCGACGCAATCTACCCAGAGCTCCTAAAAAATCTTGGTAACACAGCGAAACTAGCCTTGCTCAATCTCATTAATCTAACGTGGAAAACACGCGTCCCCCAGCAATGGAGGAAAGGGGAGATTATACCTATTACCAAGAAAGGAAAGCCAAGTGATACACCTGAGGGCTACCGCCCCATCACATTAACAAGTGCTTGCTGCAAGGTTGCCGAAAGAATGGTCGTGCGGCGTCTGAACCAGTTCTTTGAAATGAATGCGGTTATTGATGAATGCCAAGCAGGTTTCCGAGCGCCCGATGCACCATGGACCAAGTCGTCTACTTTGCACAAAGTGTTAAGGATGGGTACCACAAGAAAATGTCCTCCCTGGCAGTAATGGTTGACCTAAAAAACGCGTACGACACAGTCTGGAGACCCATGTTGCTTCACAAACTTGCTTTGAGTGGCGTCGCAGGTAACCTTTTTAACTGGATAGCGTCCTTCCTGAGTCAAAGACAAATTCGTGTCCGCTATAATGATTGCCTTTCAGAGTACCGAATTCAACGCCAAGGGCTACCCCAAGGTGCCGTTATCAGCTGCAGCCTATTTAACCTTATGGTCAATGACATTCTGGTGGCTGTTCGGTGTGTGCCGGGAGTACAAGCGCTCCTGTATGCCGATGACCTTATCATCTGGGCAACTAGCAGCCATATCATGGGTCTTGAAGCAACTATTAATAGTACACTTGTTAAACTAGAAGAGTGGGCCAAACTAAATGCCATGAGGGTAAATACCACCAAGACGACATACCAACTTTTCTCTCTATCAACAAGGCGGCCTACGGTCAATCTGCGCTACTGTGGATCGGAACTCGAAGAAGTAAACATATCTAAATACCTGGGTGTTAATATAGACACCAGAATGACGTGGAAGCACCATATAGAACAGTCCGCGAACAGTGCGTCTAGGCGCTGCCGGCTACTTAAACGACTCACTGCGACTACATGGGGAGCAAATCAAGATGTTCTGACAACTGTATATAAGAGCTACATTCGGCCGCTATTGGAATATGGCGCAGAAGCAACTATTACTGCCTCCAATGCAGCATGCCAGAATCTGCACTTGGTCCAAAATGCAGCCCTTAGAACGATAACGGGTGCGCCGAAATCAACTCCTATACTTGCCATGGAGTCACAACTGCAAGTCGAACCTATCCAAGTAAGACGGGAAAAGCTGTGCCTCATATCCTGGGAGAGATGTAAAAGAGCCTACCAACAACGGTGGAATAACTATAAAACAGCGACAGAAAGGCTGAAAACTCAGAAATGCCCGATTGCGATCTATGAAGAACTCCATCGCAAATATGACATTGAACCAAATGAGGCAGCACCATTTATACATCACCGTGAATTCTTTAGCCAACTCCCAAATGCTAACCTGAAACTCTTCGACCATAATAAGACAAAAACAAAGTCGAATGAAGCCGAGCTTCGTCAAGCAGCCTTACACACTGTACAAAAACGTTTTCCCGCTGAGCAGTGGATACGAATCTACTCAGACGGATCCTCTATACCATCTACAGGGGCAACAGGGGCTGGTTTCTACAGCTCTCTATTTGAAGGCCACCTCGCTGTAGGAGGCCGGCTAAGCAACTATGACGGAGAGGTAGCAGCCATAAAGGCAGCATCTATTGAGCTTGCCAAGATCTCACCACCTAACAAAGCCGTCTTCCTCATAGATTCGACTGCAGCGATTCAAAACGTGACCTCAAATGGTGACACAAACTGCTCCCTGACAATTGAGTGTAGGCGAGAACTGCAGAACCTTGTACAATTAGGCTGGCAGATTGAACTGCAATGGGTACCCAGCCATGTCAACATCATGGGAAATGAAAAAGCCGACATCCTCGCCAAAATGGGCGCAGCACTACCTCAGCCGGAGACCCCCAGCTCATATGAATCTGCGAAAGCAAGAATAAACTCCTCAATAAGCCTATGGCTAAAAGAAAAACAATTAAGAGCCTGTGTGGGAAAAAGATGGGCAACATTGGTTACGGACGGCCCCATCAACAGAACTCTACCCCGAGCAACTAGTGTTGCTCTTTTTAGAACTACAACCGGTCATGACTACCTGGCCTCCCACCTGCACCGCATTGGCGTGTTGTCGTGTCCTGAATGTGTTCCCTGTGGATACGCTTCCATGAATGCGGATCACCTAATTGCATGTCCAGCCTTGATCTCAGACACGCAAGTCCAAGACGAAGATGGTACGGCAAGGCTCTCACGTCTCTACTGGTCAGCGCGCCGCCTAATGGCCCAACAGCCAAGGGTGGGCGTTGGCTAGTAAGTAAGCTTTTGGATAGCACCCACGTCTCACAGCCGTATGTTAAAATCGGTCTGTATACTGTTTTATACACACTCATTTTCGTTTTTCTTGATATCTCCTTCTTATTTATAAATCTATTGTTTAATGCATAGTATACTTTTATTGCCTTTTCAATTCTTTCATTTAATGCGGCTTCTTGATTCCCATTACTATCTACTATAACCCCTAGATATTTAAATTGTTTGACTTGTTCTATCTTCACTCCTCCAATCTCTATATTTATTATTTTCTCCCCCATTACCATTACCTTTGTTTTGGTCTTATTTATTTCCATCCCTTTTTCCTGGAGAACTTCATTCCATATATTCAAATTACCCTGTAACGCCCTTTCAATTGTAGCCATTAGCACTACATCATCCGCAAAAGCCCCTTCTGCTACTTCTATACTTCGCAAGTTCCTGTATCCAACATGTATTTTCTTAACCTTCAGTGAGCACTTCTTAATAATGTCGTCCATGTACAAGTTGAATTATGTCGGACTCAGTCCACCTCCTTGTCTTAATCCATAATTTGTTGTAAATCCTAACGACCTCATATTTTTACCAATTACATAATTTACATTATTTTTGTATAACCTCTGTACTACCTTAATTATTTTACTCCTTATTCCTCTATTTTTTAGACTTTCCCATATTTTTGTTCTAGGCACACTATCGAAAGCCTTCTCAAGATCAATAAAACCCACTTACCAATTTATCTTGTTATATCGACTTCTCCGCTATCTGTTGCAGAGTAAATATGTGATCCTGCACACTTCTCCCTGATCTAAAGGCACTCTGCGATTCCTCCAAGCTATTTTCTAAAATTGGGACCAATTTATTATTAATTATCTGCTCATAAACCTTTACAATAAATTGTATTTAACAGATTGATACCCCTATAATTATTACAATCTCTTGCGTTACCTTTCTTAAAAATAGGAACTATCATTGCTTCCTCCCATTCTCTTGGTATGTCTACACTTGTCTACGCTTTTTTTCCTTTTTAACAGTGAATTATTTTAAAAGGAATTAATTGTAAAAAAAAGAAGAAAAGCAAATATGGTATATACGAGAATCGACGTGAACTGTAGGGCGAAATACTTTCTTACAGTGTCGATTATCGTGCTCAGTTACTCGGAGATGACGAAGGGTGTCAGTCAGTGACGTAATTAATTAAGGAAAAGCGCCACACCCCTGACATTGCTTATTGTATTTACGCACGATACGTTCACCCCCGCTTGCTTATTTCTCTGCGTTTCCTTCGTGAACCATTACTTCTGATTGTGTATTTCACAACAAGACTTCCTTCATTACCACAACTGTACAATAGTTCTGAAAAGATAATACGACGATTTTCGCTCACATAATCTGATTATATTGTTACGTAATACGGAACGTTCTACAAGTACCTCGGCTATCCCACCAGAGCCCAGCTGTAATGTGTGTGTGTGCCTACATATTGCTGCTACTTTGAGATGAAAGACATTTGCGTGACACTTATGTGTCAACAAATTGTCAACAATCTAGGCCAGTGGTTCCCAAACTTATCAGTCCGCGGACCCCCCCCCCCCCAAATAATTTTAAAATTCACGGACCCCGTCTGAGTTCTGAAATAAAACAAACAGTAAATATGATAGAAACTCTTATATTTTAATTATAAATGTATTAAAATTAAAATTCTCTTAACTTGTAAAATTATAATATTAATGATATCAAACGTACTTTAATGTGAACAATGAAGCTGCTTTTGACCAATTAGCTCTGCAATATTGGGTTTAATGTGTGATAATTTCAATATTAAGTCACTCTCGACGTCAAGTTTATTTCATAAGTTTGACTTCAATTACGTGATCAGGGAGAATGCGGTTAAACAAATAAGTAGAGGGAAACACAGTTAAACGCTTCAGAGCTTTTTTTTTGCGTTCAGATTGTTCAGGATAGTCAGTCATTACATATAACCAGAAATCAGCTAGCTGTAATTGCGAAAACCGTAATTTTAATGAACTGTCAGTTGAAAGTCCTGCCAATGAATCTTGTTTTTGTAGTGTAATAGAGAGGTCTAGTCAGTTCCGCTGACAAACAGATCTGCTACACGACATGATTTAAAGACATTATTAAAGCCATTAGTTTGAAATTACTTTTACAATTACAATGAACCCTCCCAAAAAAAATACTAGACTCTTGCACTAATTGTTTTAATTTTCTAAAATTTAGATTTTTGAGCATAAAAAGTCAGAGAAAATTAGGGTATATTCTAATTTTTCTTAAAAGTGTCTGCGGACCCCCTGAAATATTGTCGCGGACCCCACTTTGGGAACCACTGATTTAGGCAATTCCAGACCGTACCTGTCAGCCCACTGTGTTCAAGGACACTGTTTCTACTGGATTCGAGACCGCTTGTAATACGCGCTTGTTTAACACGTCAACCAAAGTGACAGATTATTCTGGCATCTCAGCGGCGGTATAAATTCAGCGACGACAGTCAGTTTCAGTTTTACTTCGGGCGATTACTCAGTGCGTTCAAGTGGTGTATTAGTGAAAAGTGATTATTGTGCGGGACTCTATTAGTTGACATTATTATTGGTGTGGACAAATTAACTTGAATTATTGTACGAGCATAATCTTGTTGCTGACAAAAGTTATTTGTGATAAATTAAAGCTGGTGATTAGCGACTTCCTTGGTGTCTTGTATTTTGTTTTCCACTGTACCATACGACGATCTGTGAGACCGTCGTAACAATATTATGTGTACCTGTACATTACCGAACTAATGTGATATAGGGAGGAAAACGAACTCGCGAGTTATACATTCTCATTGTTACGAGTATAAGGGTGAATCCCTACACTTGTAACTCTGCTTCGCTTCAAAACTGTCACCGAACAATCGCAAACGTCCACCCGCATTTGAAAAAGTCGACGAAATTTTTAGACAGAAAGCTTGTAAACGCAAATATCCGAATTCACCTATCTCCTTTTCTAGAAAGATCTACAGAAATGAAACCGGATAATGTTGAAACCTGTGTACATAATGAGAAACTGGGCATTTACCAGTTTAAATTAACCTACATTTAAACTGGTAAATAGATTAATTTACCTATACTTAATATAATACTACTTATTCAGTACAGTAAATTAATAATACTATGTCAGCCAAATTGCTAACAGTCGTCGGAAGCCTCTCATGTACTAACGTGTTCTTAAAAGTACGGCACTAACCCTACACTGTCTCTGTGCACCAATTAGATTGTAGCATTAGTAAGACGAGATTGTGTCGAGTCCGCGGCGTTGCCACAATTGTTCTTCATCAATAGCAGCTTATCACCTTCAATGAAGCCGGTCGTCATTCTGCTGTTGGTGTAGCCTCTGTTTGCGTTATATGCAGAAACATGTCAACAACCTTAAACGGCCTACACTTGACCATTTCGGAGAGTAACTTCGATGTGTTCACGTTTAAGTGTCACAACGGACTGAAGTGATGAGTTGCCTGAACACGGTCACATTGGACTGCCGTCAGTTGACCGCAGACTTCTGTTGGAACGCGGCACTTGCCGTATAGTCGCAACTGTGCCCACCACTAACCAGACGGCTGTCAGACCGCGCATGCGCTAAAAACTATACTCCGGGCCACCTTTTGAACAGACTAAAGCGGAAGTGATGTCGTCGCCTCGTCACACTCGCCTTGGTTGCCAAATGAACCGGCGCGCGATTCAAAGTTGTTCTCTAGCACTACAATACAGCACAGCTGTCAACGTGCTCACCGTAACTAAGTGCGGCAGCTCCGCCTTGGCGACAGCATTGCCATAACTCGTGCTGACAGCATAGATGGCTGACAGGCGTGCGCCCCCCTGCCCCTCTCCTACCATCTGACAATACCGTAGGCGCGCCCCTTTCACCCGCACCTTCCCCTGGCCTACTCCCTCACTTCCGCTTTAGTCTGCTCAAAAGGTGGCCCGGAGTATAGGAATCAAGGACTGGCATGAACTGACTCCTACACACGCTCATTTCTACCTGATGTCATGCCAAACTAACACACCGCATGATGCGACTTCATCAGTCCGTCAGTTCACACTTTTAGTACACATCATTTTGTCCCTACAAACGATCATTTCGGTGTGTCACCGAAAATATTAAACAGTTGCTTTAACTTCCAACGGCAACGGTTTAAATAAAAAAGCTATTATGACAAATCATCGTGCTCTTGATCGTGATCCACAACCCTAAAATAAAAACATGGTTCTTAAAACTTAAACGAAAACTTTGGAATTTAAGAAAAGTCAGAAGCGATGGCATCAAAAAACCTTTTACCTTTTGAGGATGAAAATACGTTTTAAGATAATCTTCATAAAACTCTGAGAAAGCAGACATCTGAAACTTATAATAATTATTGTTAATATACAGCAATAAAAATATATGAGTTTCGATTTGTAAATCACGCAGAACTTACATTTCGAACGTCTTATTCAATAAGTCACACGATCGCGAATATTTCCCTACCGAATAAAGTGCAGAAACGAAAACAGTAGGCGAAGAACGTAAAACAGAATCGCCAATTAGCAGGCGACTGGAGAATTTCATCGCCCTAATACGGGGAGCGGAGTCGGTGATCTAGTTAGCGCTTTACCTTAATTAGCTGCGACACTGCTTACTGAATCGCATACCTTTACGACAATCCTTGAGTCGTGTTGGACAGCAATCGATAGTGGCACAATTAACAACTCGAGCACTTGGTAAACAACAGCGCATTATAACACCAGTCAAACGCGATGACACCGCCGGATCAATAATTACTTCGGACAGGCAAGAACCATCACACAGGCAACAAACATCGCCTTCAGTCTCCCTCCCTACAATCTCGTTTCCCACAAGCAGATTGAAGCTTCCAATTTCTTCAGCGTAGGGTGAGAATACATTTGACCGTAGTCCTTAATGCTCACCACATCTTTTTACTGACTTGTACTTGATAAAATATATTTAACTATAACTTACTTAAGACAGATTTTCATATATGGCAAAAGATATACGCGAGCGAGATCATAAGCTAACGTATATACGTTACTTGACCATTTCATTGAGTCCAACAAAGTTTTACCTGAAACTTAATATTTTATAAAGACGGGAATAAATCCTATGAAGCCGGAACAGGTCATCAAGGTCTAATCCTTGTTTGGTGGGGAGAGGAGGAGGAGAAGGAACAACAACAACAACAACAACAAGACTTATTTAATGCCCGAACAACTAACCGTTTCAGATACTTCTTTCAGGCAGCTGCTTTTATCACGCAAAGTTCGTTGCTATAGCAGAACACGCGTTTGAGCTTTGACAGATTTTCAAATCACTTCTGAAAATTCCGTTCTATCCAGACAAGTATTCGTCCAGTTTCTGTGAATACAAAATATTACTTTTTAAACTTGCCAAATTTTTCTCGGTACTTCCACGTGCCAATACTTCCATGGTACCGAATGGTACCATTATTGTTCCTATAATACAAAAAACATACACCACAAAATGATATACACAAAATTCGTCAATAACAAATTTCGACAGCTATAAGAGCGAGGTAGTTTAAATGAATTATTACCGAATTTAATGACAACCTCTGCGGTTAATAATAGATCCTAGCGGTAAAGTGAGAAAATCTCTAAATTTTGAATAAGCTTGTTTCGTGCACCTTGGGGCATACAACAATTGTATGGACTATATTGTATCTGAAATTACATTTTGTATGCATTACCTTCTGGAGTCGATGCCCATAAGCTGCTGCGCCGTCCTAGTTTGGGGAGCCTTGATAGGGATACGCTCCTAGAAACGTGTCAGCCTTTCTTGGTCGCTGAAATGCGCAGACTCAGCGAATAAATTACATCAATTAAGTTGTCTAGTTAGGTGTGAGGGGAGATAACGCGATCACAATTCACTGTCTCACTTTACTCACTAATTCTCTCTGCCACACACATGCTCCCATTGCTCTCGGCAATTTTTTTGCAGCCGATTTTCACACTATGAAACACTTCACAAGAGTGTTGTGCGCATGTGCGAAATGAATGAAAATTTTACTAGCCTCGCAACAAGGTGTTTGTCCACTGCGCATCTCGAAGTCAGTGTTCAATTTCTATTATCAGATCTGGGCCTATACCTACCGCAGGGAAATGATGGAATAGCCTTCATTTGAGAGGGGAATCTGGGACCTCATATCACGAACTGTTTTAAAAAATAACGGCTTCAACTCCCACGCGCCTACGAGTTCGCTTCGATGCTAAAAACATTTTATTTGCCATTTTGATTTACACGTAGGAATATGACCATTTTAACAGCTCCGCTCATACGGCGTTCATCTAGCAGCCAAATTAACCAGTTGTAATTGAACAGATTCACTGTGATTAGCCTTGAGGTAGGCTTCAACACAGCGCTGCGTCAACCGAAACACTGTAATTGCATATTGGCCGCCTGGCTTCGTATTTCCGATTTACAACAACAATTATTCTGCCGCCCGCAGAGAATTTGTACTGCCCGTATCCGGCCAAACGTTATCACTGTTCGTAATTGGAACTCGACATATACAAAAATTTTGGATACAAAGTTAATTTGTCAACGTCGGCGTCGTGTCGACCCTAGACTGTTCAGAAAACGCATCATACCTGATACATACGCTTCTGCCTGCTCATTATTCTACATTACGTCTACTCGTTCGGTCGCAGCAAACAAAATGCACAACAAACATAAGATCTATAGGCCTACACTTCCAGAAGTGGAGGTTGTACAGAGGTATTTTACAAGGTGAGGACTTCTAAGGAGATATATAAAAACTATGAACCTATTAAAAATCGTTTCCGTATTACAGCGGCGGCGCTTATGTAAACCGCGCCCCCGCAAGCTTGGAGATAGCGCCTCCACATACAACTGTTTGGTTATTTCCGTCACGACTTAATATAGGAATCGGTGTTTCGATAACTGAATCGCATAAACAATAAGGGTCTGGGTAATTTTTTCTCAGAAGATTTGTAAATAAACAAAAGAAAATACGTTATAATAATCAGATTTGTCATTGTGTCCGTTTATCGGACAGACCGACTGTCCTAATAAAATCGGTTAGAATGTAATAAAATAGAAAAAAAATACTTCATTTTAGTAAATGTTAATACAGAATTCCCTCAAAGCGAATCAGTGCTCGTACAGGAAACGAGATTTAAAACATTACAGAATTAAAATAAAGTTTTACGTTAGTTAAATATAGAGTTTACGATACGATATGTGAACGTTACTTATTAAATTAAACGTTTAATTAATTACAACAGACAAAATACAACATGATGATCACAATACAATGTACAAAATGTACAATGTTTCTAATGTACAAAATTACGAAGACGTACCACGCAAAACGTACAGGAAATCTACTGTATTACACTCAAATTTTAATTTTTTAATTCTACACATAGGCTTCTTTAAAAAATGCAACGAGTGGTTTAAATAAAATAAATATATTATTAAAAACATGGTACAGGATAAAAAAAGTACATGTTCGCTTTCTCAAACTTATTCTGTCAAAAATCCGAAATACACCCCTTCGACCATTCTCCTACAACGTTTTGAATACATAAAAATTAACATTTGGGACAAAAATGTAAGAACTTTTTGTTTTTTAATTAAAAAGATTTTCAATATAGCTCTGGAATTTCTGTGTGATTATATACTGAGAAGCTCCTTTATCCTTTCCTTGAGGAATCCAGATTTGAGACAGCTTCATTTAATTTCCCAAATCCTCATCAACACATTAGTTCTCTTTAAAACACACACACACACACACACACACACACACACACACACACACACACACACACACACACACACACACACACACACACACACACACACACACACACTCACACACACACACACACAGTACTACTATAAATTGTTACAGTACATAAACACTGGTAAACTAACAGAAAATTGTAAAGCTTTTGAAAAGGTTAGATTATACAAAGACAAGAAGCCTTTCAGCCATATTGGATTGGAAAACAATATTTGAATTGGTGAAATATCAGTTTATAGTGGAATTATAAAATATGGTAAATGATTTAAAATAAAAATAATAATGTAATATTAACCAATGTATGTAAAAAACGTAAATAATTAACGAAAATTGTACGTAATAGTGGAAATAAGCAAAACTCAATCATAATGTATAAAATTTTGTAGTAGTTTGTAAGAAACAAACATTAAAATAATCAAAGAATCACACGCATTATATGAAGCTAGGTACTACTTTTAATAATAAAATATGCCCCTTAGTTCCGGAGCGCCAATTTAATAATAAAAATTGATTTTCTACTGTTATCTTTTTAATGTCCCGCGTGTGGGAGCCAACTTATAACACAATTCATAACATTTTACTAACATTTTACAAGTTATGACAATTAATATGCCCGACGTTGTGTGCGTCAATTTATAACAATTTTCTTTTGTTATATTTTCAGCATAAATTAATTGACATATTTTAAATTATGTGTATTTTCTCTTTTAATTAGTTAAGCCCCACTTTTGTTGTGGTGCCAATTTAACAATAAATACTTGTTTATGCCCAGCGGTTGACGCCAATTTAACTTTTTATTTTTATGCTCTTTATCTCAGGGTAAAATATAAATAAATGCTCAAATTTTCTTATAAATTGTTCTTCGATTTATTACAATTAGCTATGATTGATTATCATACTTTATCATTGACACATGAACTATATAAATTCTAATTAATATATAAACATATTCATTTTCATAAATCTTATTTCATTACTCATATTCATAGCTCTAATAATTTAAATATTGTAATTCTTATTCAAAGACAAAACTTTTAATAATAATTTTCTTAAATTTAATATATTACGACATTGTTAATTATTGATCTGGATTCATTTAAAATCGGTGCTCATAGATAAATTTAATTTCCATAATTTCCTAATATTATTTAATTTTGTTCTAAATAAAATTTTATCTTAATCCTTTAATTAAATCTTATGAGTTCTTTAAGTGAACAGACAGTGGACCTAATACTAATTATGGCATGAAAATTTTACTTGTGGTATGTATCCAAATCTGGTAGCGGTTCATACTGTGTGGTTGCATGTTGATCGTCTGGCGTAACTGCGATATTTCCCTCTGGATTAGCAGATTGTAACGTGGTCTCCTTTGAGTCACAAGACACTGCACAACACCAAACTTCACTCTCTCAAATTAGTTCGCGTTAATTGTTATTATAGTTATTCGCTTCTACAGCCATTATTAATTATTAATTATTAACTGCGTTATGGTTTGAATTACTGTTGTTACGGGTTTAGCTCGTTTCGTAATGTTACTCGATGATAAAGTTATTGTTGCCTATTTGCACAACTAAATTACAGCGTTATTTGATTATCATTTGTGTTGTATTAATTCACTTGTACGTCACTAGTAAAATTACAGTTTTTCTCTTTACCGAAATCTGTTCTAGTACGAGCTTACTTTTCTAACCATCGTACCGAATTTCTCTAAGTCCAATAACTATGGGAATCTCGGTCGCGGACTTACACTCCCGTTTCCGTCAAAATTTTTAGTTAAACTCCTCGAGCGCGGCTTTCTCGCGTTCCTATATCGAATTCCCTAGTTCTCCCACTTACTTCCGATTTTTCTTACGCTGTTTTCTAATTGGTTCTACTTTACGACTCTTCAGATTTAGAGACCACCTATTTTTCCGAAAGAACTTCTCTGATAGGCCTTTGGATTCCCACCAGATTCCTTCCCTAGGTCACTACACTGAGGTCGTTGTTGCTGCTAGATACTGTAGCAATAATTCTTGCCTGTCACTTTTTTGGAGTAAACAAAACAACCCTTAACTTTCTCGTCAAGTATTGTTTTCGTGCATTTGGTTGTTCTAATGGCATCAACTATTGTTACTTACAGGCCTTACCAAACTTCCTTTCAACACTTCTTGCTTGTGTTCGGACACTACTCCGAGCTTTCTCTCTTCTCAGTAAGGTCGAAGTCCTGTCGTTGACCGTTTGAGTCTTTCAATAACATATACCCTTTTTTGTTTCGCTATATGCAGCTGGCGTGTATACGTATTCTGGTCTATTGTTAATACCTACAGCTGCTCCCTCAAATGAGTTCGTTTACTTTTGTGCCCTTTTTTCTACGGATTTGAGGTAGTTGTCAAAGTTTAACGTTTCTTAGTATGGAGAGCGATGAACTCAGCCTATTTGCCGTGAGCGTGTTGGGGCTGATATATGATTTTATTGCCTGTCAGTCACCTCTGCGTTTCACACAACAATTCCCTGTTACGGCGCTTAAAGATACATCTCTACTCAAAATAAGAAATTTTCAAAATTCCTGATTTTGGTGTTATATCATCCCCGAAATTTGTCGCTTTGGATGGATTTCATACATCTAAAAGAGATTCAAATTTCTGCGCCTTGTCATCGAGGTTTAACATGACGAAATGCATACATTTTATATTCCTAGTATTGGCTCATCATCCGCTGGACGTAGTGTAATGGATTTGCTACCTGTAGTGACCCACTGCGGGCTGTTTATTATGTAATGTAAACAGTACCCCAGGACCCTATTCCAAAACACTTTCGCTTTCCGTTTTTAAATGAATCCGTTACATATATCTTTTAACTTTCTTTTCTTACAACCCTTACTTAACATATAATTATACTTACAAACTAATATTTAGATATTAAATTTAAACTCGTCATTCTGCATCAATTTAAAGCAACTCCTTACATCTCCCTTACAGGACCTATAATATTTACAAAATTAATTTAGCAAGTTTTATTCAATGCTAGCATCATTTATCATATCAATAAATTTTATATTTCTGTAAAATAATTTTTAGAATTCTCTATTTTCATTGTACAATTTTAACACATGTTAATCATTATGTTAACCTTTAATTTAACTATTCATTATTATATTCACATTAATTTACTCTATATTACCTTACAGTATTTATAAAATACTAATTACTATCAAAATTTCTACTAATTCGCCAATTACATCTTGCTATTCTAATAATGTTATAGATTTTAATGCCATAAATTAATCAAGCTTTCTACAATAATTCGCTATTAATGTCCTTTGATATTCCATCTTTTACTTATTGTAACTTTTCAATCATTTCACTATTTAATTGAATTTTAAGAGTCTTGCATCACATATACATGTACATATCACTATTCTAATTTTATTGATTGTTCGCATTCAATTGTTATATTAAACACATATATTAAACAATCTTATTCTAACCATATTAATTGTCCTTACACTTGCATTCGTTTAACATATCTATATATTGTCTATGTACTTATGTTAACATAATTATCGCTAAAATTTTTAGTTCACATTTCGTTATCATGAAGATTATAAGTACTACTACACTTGTTAGTATTTTACTTCATCGTTTATACAATTATACAATTATCATTTTAGTTTAATTAATGTTAAAATTATTACAATTTATTTAATACTCTATTGCGTCTTACAATTGCTTTATAATTCATAACCTTTCACTGGCGTCAACTAAGAATCTGAATGATACTTTGTTAGTTGCCTAGTGTTGAATATTCCTCGTATAGAATCGTTATTCTGGTCGTCCTGTAATTGGTACGTAGCGCTTCCGATTTTTTTTACTATTGTGTACGGACCCTCATATATCGCACAGAATTTTCCTATTATATTCTGAGTAGCGTCCGATATATGATGCGCTCGTATCAGAACTCTTTCTCCCACTTCAAATTCCGTAATTTTCTTTGATTTATTTATTCGGGCCGCTTGTCGCTCTCCCCTTTCCTTGATTCGTAATTGTAGTCTTTCTACATTTACTCCTTCATTGTTAATCACTATAGGGTCTACATACTGTTCCCAATGTCTGGTTGGTTTTTTCCCAAACTGAGCTTCGTATGGCGTAATCTTTATTGTCTCTTGGTATGTTTCATTCAGACACGACTTGATTGTTTTTATGTATTTTGCCCATTTAGTGTGTCTCTCTCTGACAAAAATACGGAACAGGTTTCCGAGCTGCCGGTTCCATCTTTCCGCAATATTAGTGCAAGGATTCCGAATCGCTGTGTATTTAGGTTTTATGTTTAGCTCTTTCAGACCCTGCATCCATTTTCGAGACGTGAATTGTGTGCCATTGTCTGTTAACACACTATCCGGTTTACCATGTATATCAATGTATTGTTGTAGTCGTTTCAATGTTATGTTTGTGGTGGCTCTACGTAAAGCATACAACTCCACGTATTTCGTAAAATTGTCCACTATTACTAATAGGTACTTCACTCCACCACTGGACATCGGTAGAGGTCCGTAATAGTCCATGCTTAAGAGCTCTCCCTTTCTTGTAGGCAGGATGGGTCTTGTTTCTCCAGAAATGAGTCGATTCCCACTGTCTTTACATCTCTGACACAGGTCACAACATCTGATCAGTTGGCTGACACTCTTGCACATTTCTTCGAATGTAAAGTGCTCCTTCAGAAGCTGCAGAGTCCTTTTTGTACCTGGATGGCCATATATCTGGTGGATCTTTTGTATCAATTCCTTCCGAATTTCCTTTGGGATGTATAACTTCCACTGCGTCTTCCATCTCCTATATAGTTTATTGTTTATTACTTTGAAATGTTGGTTTAATTTATGATGGTCTCCCTCCTTAACTCTGTTGATCAATTGTCCTAACTTCTTGTTTTCCATTTGTAGCAGGTGTATTTTTCTTAACTTTGTTGTTATATCTTTGTTCATTTTTATTTCCATTGTGTGGATGTAGTATTCGTATTTCTCGTCGATGGGTTCGTTTATAGTATCACCTTCTGGGTATCTGCTTAAGAGGTCTGCAACAACATTGTCTTTACCCCTGCAGTGTAATATCTCAAAGTTATACTCTTGTATCGCAAGTATCCATCTTGCGATCCTGGTATTATTTAAATGGCATTTTTGGATAAACGTTAACGCTTTGTTATCGGTTAATATAGTAAGAGGTTGGCCTATTATATATATCCTGAATTTCTTTAAACATTGGACGATTGCTAACAGCTCCTTTTCAGTAGCAAAATAGTTTTTCTCCGCATTTTTGAATGTTCGGCTAGTGTACGCTATTACGGCAATCTCCCCTTCCTTGTCGATCTGGTATAGTTGACCTCCGTAAGCATAGTTGCTTGCGTCACACTGCAGATAGAAACGGCGTCCCTGTTAGGAAATTTTAATACCACAGATTCTATAAATAATTCTTTTACAAGTTGGAATTGCTCCTCCATCGTTTTATCCCATTTAAACTTAATGCCTTTCTTTAGTAGATGCAATAAAGGTTGTGTGCACTCCGCGTACCTACTGGTGAACTTATTATAAAAGTTTGTTAAACCCAAGAAACCTTTTAATTGCTTTGGGTTTCGTGGAGATGGGAAATTTAAAATTGCTGAAACTTTATCCGGTGTCGGTTTGATTCCTTTTGTAGTTAGACAGTAGCCCAAATATGGTATTTCCTTCCTGAAAAACTGGGATTTCTTTAGATTGACTGTGATATTAGCTTTCTTCAAGTTGTCCAACAAGCTATTTAAGTGTTCCATATGTTCTTCCTCACTTTGCGAGAAACACAAGATGTCATCTACGTATATAATCGTATGTTGCTTAACTTCCTCGGTCATCACATGGTCGAGTCCCCTGGCCAAGCCTGCTAGGCTGGTGCTCAATCCAAACGGCGTTACTTTAAATCTGTAGCTCTTACCTTCGTATAAGAAACCAGTGTGATCTCGACATTCCTCCTTGAGTGGAATTTGCCAGAAACTGTTTGTTAAGTCTATTGTGGACATGACTTTGATGTTGCTGCACCTTGCGAGGATCTCGTTGATCGGCGGAGGTCCCTCATAATCTGGGATAGTGATACTATTCACCTTCCGGGCATCTAGGCATAATCGCACCCTCCCGTCCCTTTTAATTACAGTTACCAGAGGTTGTATGTAAGGACTGTGGGCACTTTCTATTATCCCAAATTCCAGCATCCTTTGAATTTCATCCTGAACTGCCCTCTGATACTTGATGGGGACGACGGCCCACCCTTTTTGCAGGTAAGGTGTGCTGTCGGTAACCCGGAAACTATGCTGGTATCCCGTTATGATCCCTGGCCTATCTGTAAAGATCTCCTTGTTTTTATCCAGCAACTGACCCAATTGATTTAACCTTGTCTGATCCATTCCTTCTAATTCTTCAAGTTTTCTGTAGATTTCCGTTTCAATGTCACATACATTTTCTTCTATGGTAAGTAACGGTACTTCATAAGGATGTTCTTCCGCATTTGTTACTACTTCCGGTCGTACCTGTATCCACCCTTCTGGTATGTTAATTACCCCCTTTGATTGCTGCAGGAAGTTCATACCAAGAATACAATTTCTCACTAAACCTGGTACTATTAAAAACACACAATCGACACTTAAATTACTGCTTAATACTACTTCTAAAAATACTTGTTTTCTAATACTTTTTGACCTATTTCCCACGGCGCTAACTATCGTGGTGTTATTGACGCTGAGGGTTTCATGGTGTCCAATCTGTTTTTTATTGTTTTCATACCATTCTTCAGATATAGCGTTCACGGCACTACCTGTGTCAATAAGAGAAATTACCGGAACTTGATTTATTTTAATCGCTAGTTCAGGACTTTTTATTATCTTGACATCAATATTTTGCTCCGCCTCTTCCATTAAGTCTTCCTTGATGATTGGGAAGATTGTAGTAATATTTATCTTGTCTGTATTCGTTTTGTTTTTCTGTTTATACCTTAGGTTTATTTCATTTAAAGTTTGGAGTCATTGTCTCGAACTTGAAGGTCGTTCATCCGGTTTTACAGCCGTTTGTCGTTCAATTGTGACACTGTTTATAGTGGTTTGTTTACCTCCTCCCCCGCTGGTCCTAGTTGTCGCTTCCCTCCCTTTGTTGGTAATTTTCCCTCCAGCCAACACGTGGTTTACTGCTTTCATTGTTCGGCTGGTTAGACGGCGAGTCCCTTTTGTAATTTATGGCTGGTCGGTCACTTACCTTCTGTTCATTATTGCTTCCTCTTGTATTTATATACATATATTCACGAAGGAGTGCTTCAAAACCATTTATAGTCGTTACTCCTCTCGTAACCACAGCAATTTGCAACTCTCTGTTATAATGCCTAGCTAATTTCGTGATCATATGTTTATCAGACATGATCGGGATTAACTGTCTGCTTCTTAAGACGCATCGCTCCATGTATTGAATCATGTTAAGCGATCCATTTGGTTTATAGCGCCCATATTCACGTTGGTCGCGAACCTTCTCTTGTTGAGTCGCACTCCAATATTTGCTCATGAAGGCTTCTTCGAACTCCTTAAACGTCCTTACCTGCTCCCTCACGATTCTCCACCACAGAGCCGCTTCTCCGGTCAAGTGACGTCCGATCCACCGGATATTCTCCTCACCATAATACGTTTCCTGAATTTCCCGTAACTCCTTCAAGAACTCCATTGGGAAATTATCCTCCCCGTCGAAAGTGGCTTCCTTATTTATTATTGCTGTATTCATGGCTACAGCCGGTCTTTGCTCGATTTCCTCCAGCCTACGTTGTACTCGTTGCTGATTCTCGCGAACCGTTGTTAGGTTGTTGGCGATCTCATCGAGTTTTCGCCCCCTTTCTGTAGAGACTTCGTTTATCTTCTCTTCCGTACTTCGGTTAGCTTCTTTTATGCTCCTTACTTGCTGTTCAATTCCGTCGATCTGCAGTTTATTTTGATGTTGATTGTTGATTATGGCTTCTTGCCATTCCTTCCGGTCACTCTCGCGAGTTTCTTTGTTTTCTTTCGCCTGTTTCTTTATTTCTCTGCTTAACTCCTTAATTCCGCTTTCGTTCTTCTTCTGTACTTCTTCTAACTTTTCTGACTGTCTTTGTAGTTCAGTACCCACCTGGTGGATTTGTCCTTGTAGATCTCCTCTCATTAACTCTATTTTTTCGTCTAATTTCTCGGCGAGTTGTTTACCTATTTCTTCATTCTGTTTTTTCGTTTCTTCAATTTTTTCGTCTATGTGTTTTCTTGTTTCTTCTATCTGTCTTAGTGTCTCTTCATGTTGCATTTTCGATTCTTCATATTGTTTTTTCGATTCTTCAAATTGTTGTTTCATCAATGCCATTAACATTTGAAAATTTGCTTCAGATGACTGCGACTGTGACTGCGGTCCCCGGGCGCCATTCTCTTCACTCGTTGCAGAGCTCTCTTCATTCACCACATTTCTGTCCTCAGATTGCTCCATCCCCATCTGATTGTTAATTTCGACTACCTCGGAAATTTTTCCCCTGTCGCCATTTTTCCCTTTCGTCGGGTTATCATTCAGATACTTATCGACAACTAACAATAATAACGTTCTTATTCTACAGTACTAACATTTACTTATTTAACTTAGTCTATCTCTAACCACTGTCTGTCACTGCCCTAGCCTAATTTCTTTAATTAAGCCGTGCGGTGCGGCGCCAATTTAATAATAAAATATGCCCCTTAGTTCCGGAGCGCCAATTTAATAATAAAAATTGATTTTCTACTGTTATCTTTTTAATGTCCCGCGTGTGGGAGCCAACTTATAACACAATTCATAACATTTTACTAACATTTTACAAGTTATGACAATTAATATGCCCGACGTTGTGTGCGTCAATTTATAACAATTTTCTTTTGTTATATTTTCAGCATAAATTAATTGACATATTTTAAATTATGTGTATTTTCTCTTTTAATTAGTTAAGCCCCACTTTTGTTGTGGTGCCAATTTAACAATAAATACTTGTTTATGCCCAGCGGTTGACGCCAATTTAACTTTTTATTTTTATGCTCTTTATCTCAGGGTAAAATATAAATAAATGCTCAAATTTTCTTATAAATTGTTCTTCGATTTATTACAATTAGCTATGATTGATTATCATACTTTATCATTGACACATGAACTATATAAATTCTAATTAATATATAAACATATTCATTTTCATAAATCTTATTTCATTACTCATATTCATAGCTCTAATAATTTAAATATTGTAATTCTTATTCAAAGACAAAACTTTTAATAATAATTTTCTTAAATTTAATATATTACGACATTGTTAATTATTGATCTGGATTCATTTAAAATCGGTGCTCATAGATAAATTTAATTTCCATAATTTCCTAATATTATTTAATTTTGTTCTAAATAAAATTTTATCTTAATCCTTTAATTAAATCTTATGAGTTCTTTAAGTGAACAGACAGTGGACCTAATACTAATTATGGCATGAAAATTTTACTTGTGGTATGTATCCAAATCTGGTAGCGGTTCATACTGTGTGGTTGCATGTTGATCGTCTGGCGTAACTGCGATATTTCCCTCTGGATTAGCAGATTGTAACGTGGTCTCCTTTGAGTCACAAGACACTGCACAACACCAAACTTCACTCTCTCAAATTAGTTCGCGTTAATTGTTATTATAGTTATTCGCTTCTACAGCCATTATTAATTATTATTTATTAACTGCGTTATGGTTTGAATTACTGTTGTTACGGGTTTAGCTCGTTTCGTAATGTTACTCGATGATAAAGTTATTGTTGCCTATTTGCACAACTAAATTACAGCGTTATTTGATTATCATTTGTGTTGTATTAATTCACTTGTACGTCACTAGTAAAATTACAGTTTTTCTCTTTACCGAAATCTGTTCTAGTACGAGCTTACTTTTCTAACCATCGTACCGAATTTCTCTAAGTCCAATAACTATGGGAATCTCGGTCGCGGACTTACACTCCCGTTTCCGTCAAAATTTTTAGTTAAACTCCTCGAGCGCGGCTTTCTCGCGTTCCTATATCGAATTCCCTAGTTCTCCCACTTACTTCCGATTTTTCTTACGCTGTTTTCTAATTGGTTCTACTTTACGACTCTTCAGATTTAGAGACCACCTATTTTTCCGAAAGAACTTCTCTGATAGGCCTTTGGATTCCCACCAGATTCCTTCCCTAGGTCACTACACTGAGGTCGTTGTTGCTGCTAGATACTGTAGCAATAATTCTTGCCTGTCACTTTTTTGGAGTAAACAAAACAACCCTTAACTTCCTCGTCAAGTATTGTTTTCGTGCATTTGGTTGTTCTAATGGCATCAACTATTGTTACTTACAGGCCTTACCAAACTTCCTTTCAACACTTCTTGCTTGTGTTCGGACACTACTCCGAGCTTTCTCTCTTCTCAGTAAGGTCGAAGTCCTGTCGTTGACCGTTTGAGTCTTTCAATAACATATACCCTTTTTTGTTTCGCTATATGCAGCTGGCGTGTATACGTATTCTGGTCTATTGTTAATACCTACAGCTGCTCCCTCAAATGAGTTCGTTTACTTTTGTGCCCTTTTTTCTACGGATTTGAGGTAGTTGTCAAGGTTTAACGTTTCTTAGTATGGAGAGCGATGAACTCAGCCTATTTGCCGTGAGCGTGTTGGGGCTGATATATGATTTTATTGCCTGTCAGTCACCTCTGCGTTTCACACAACAATTCCCTGTTACGGCGCTTAAAGATACATCTCTACTCAAAATAAGAAATTTTCAAAATTCCTGATTTTGGTGTTATATACTTTATAAATAAAAAGAATATAAAATGTCATCAGAGTGTAAATAATGTAAAAAAAAGGTGTAATTAAAGTATATTGTGAACATAAAAAGGTGTGTTACAGACAACAAAAAAGAATTTAAAAACATTATAGTAGTATAAAACAAAGCCAAACTGATAAAAAGAAGTTATTTTCTAACAATAGAATATGCTAGAAAAATACGCCAACGCACTCATGTTTAAGCGTCAGAGAACGTCTAACCAGAGGAGTGAGGAGTATTAGTAAGAGATTCAAATTATCATTAATCGTTGAACATTTAATAATTCAAAGTAAAGAAGAACAGTTGTCTTGAATAATAATCGTGTTGAAAAGGTCAAGAGAAAATAATTTACAAGACAAACTATATTTGACCGCATACAACGGAAAGCCTAGTAAGAAATAATCAACCAAGTAATATCACGAAGAATAGATGTCAGGTAAAGAGTGATGTTATGTTCAAACACATTCGTTCGAGATAACCTTCACTGAATAGTACACACAACACTTGGGCACTGGTATTTCGTCTGTGTAACTTAGTGACAAAACCGAACATTCAAGCAGTATACGTTTTGTGTGACATTAACACTGTTGATTTCCAAATAGTACACTGTAAAACTAAACAGAATATATTTATATTTATCGAATATTTCCGATTATAGTACCAAACCACGTATTTGATAATCAAATCAGTAATGTATAACTTACCGTCTGTGACTTACAGCAATGTATTTTCATTTCAAATTTACATGTTTCGGGACCTTGTTCCATCATGAGAAGTTTAAAATCGTTATCTTATCCCATCGTGCGATGGCATAATCGTCGAATATTTCCAAACATATTAAAACACATTTAAACAAAACAAAAATACACATACACAAATAGCGCGCACAACGGTTTCGAGTGTACACCGTACGGCGACAGACCGCGCACTGGTTCATATCTGCCTCGTATCATAGCAGATGCCGCAAAGCAGTATCGTACAGGATGTTTGATTTAAAATGCAGCTGATCATTCAAAATATGTGGCTTGGTATCGGCATTATTGTATGCTTTATATATTTCGAATTCTTCGAGTTCGTTAGTTTTTTTGTTAAAACACAAACTATCAGACAATCATGCTCTCATCACCAAAGCAGATAAGGGCAACACGGTTGTCATTATGGACACTAATGATTACAATGATAAGATACAAGACTTTATTGCAAATAATAACATCAAAAAATTAAATTCAGATCCCACTGAACAATATGTAAAATGTTTAAATCAAGGCATAAATAAATGTGTACATTTGTTTGATGAACGGACCAGAAGATCATTAAAGCCCATTAACTCAAAAGCACCTACACTGACAGGTTTACCAAAACTTCATAAGAATGGTATTCCAATAAGACCATTAGTAAACTTCACTACCGTTCCTGGATATAAAACTGCTAAAAAATTGGTAAATATAAACATAACAAATAGTCATAGCATAATCAATAATGTTGATTTTGTTAATAAAGTGAAGGATTTAATGATTGAACCTCAATACAAACTGGCTTCTTTTGATATTGTTAACGTGTACACGAACATACCGGTGGCCGATACATTACGAATATTAAGAAGTAACCTTGTCAACACTAATAAGTTGGATATCGATAGTACAAATGAATTGATGGACCTTTAGAAGTTGGTTCTTGACCAGAATTATTTCACTCATGATAAACAATTTTTTACCCAGCATGACGGTGTAGCAATGGGTTCTCCACTTTCTGGCCTTCTTGCTGATATATATCTAAACCATTTCGAAAATTCTTTCATTTTTACCAATAATAAATATAATGATAACATAATTTTTTATGGCCGATATGTTGACGATACCTTTTTAATTTATAAAGGCACACGTCGACAAATAGACCAGTTACACAAATATTTGAACAGTATTAATAGTAATATACAGTTTACGCTGGAGAACGAGGACAATGGGAAATTAAATTTTCTGGATTTGACTGTCACTAGGAACAATAATAAATTGCAGTTTAATAGTTACAGGAAACCTACAGCAACTGATATTGTTATACATGCCACATCTTATCATCCACTGTCCCAAAAAATGGCCGCTTTCCACAGCATGATTAACCGCCTTCTGTCATTGCCCCTCAGTAATGAGGACTACTATGATGAACTGAATACCATTAAACACATTGCAATCACAAATGGTTACAAAGAAACAATAATAAATAGTATCCTCAAAAGACATAAGAGACGAAAAACACGGACATACATAGGGCACCTGTGGACCATACATATAAATACATCTCAACGCCATACACGGCCTTTATGCCTAGAATTCCAACTTCTATTTTAAATAAGACTAATAATATTATTATCACGTATAAAACTACAAACAACATTTTAAATAATCTTCGTGTTCGTGAACCAACAGCCCTTGAAACTAAAACAGGGATTTATAAATTGGTATGTGATGATTGTGATGCCTTCTATGTGGGCCAAACGGGCCGAAATTTTCTAAAAAGATTCGCTGAACACAAGCCACCTACATACTTTCACAACGTAGAAAACATCGGATCTAAATTTGCTAAGCATCTTATCACGGAGAATTACAACTATACTAGCTTTAATATTAACCTAAAACCCCTTCACATTTGCAATAAAGGGCGTTATATGAACGCCCTCGAAGAATTCGAAATATATAAAGCATACAATAATGCCGATACCAAGCCACATATTTTGAACGATCAGCTGCATTTTAAGTCAAACATCCTGTACGATACTGCTTTGCGGCATCTGCTATGATACGAGGCAGATATGAACCAGTGCGCGGTCTGTCGCCGTACGGTGTACACTCAAAACCGTTGTGCGCGCTATTTGTATATGTGTATTTTTGTTTTGTTTAAATGTGTTTTAATATGTTTGGAAATATTCGACGATTATGCTATCGCACGACGGGATAAGATAACGATTTTAAAATTCTGATGATGGGACAAGGTCCCGAAACATGTAAATTTTAAATGAAAATATATTGCTGTAAGTCACAGACGGTAAGTTATACATTACTAATTTGATTAAACAGAATAAAACAAACATTCACGATTAAACTTTAGTTGTACCGATGTAGAGTAGGTTAACGTCAGTATTGGGTGGCGACCAGTACATAAATAAAGAGTTTGGTGTTGACGAGATGGTGGCTTTGACAGCAACTTTTAAACATATTAAACAAACGAAACATTAACAAATTGGGGTTATAGTAATGGAAAAAATAAATAAAATCAGTCGAAATGTACTAATATTTTGTTTGTTAATTTTTTTTTTAATAATTGCAACATGCCCTGATGTTGAGAATCTATCTGTGCACGATGTGGAAAATAAAAACCTAATTCACGCTGAGCATTTTGGTTGATTGCGAACTGTAGTAGTAGCAAATTAATATACGTATATTGTAACGATAAGTTTATAAATGTTCTGTTCGTTACTTCTTTAAAGCCTCACTTTGGATTCGTCAATTTATAACAAATTTTATAAATGTTGCGGGCACTTAAATTATATACGCCGCCCGTTGGAAACGTCAATTAGTAACAAATGTATATGTATTAATTACCTTCAACCACACTGTTGTTGTTGTAATAATGTTACTGTTAATAATATATGTTGAACGGCGAATGATTTTGTAATCTTCCGCTCGCTCCCACTATACGTACCGTTTCGATGACGTCACCCACCGTTGCCAACCGTTGTGGTGTCCGCTGTGCTCTGTGAACTTATTTTTTAAATGGAACAGCAATAATAACGACGCAAATATAACAACAAACATATATCTTTGTAGGAATCATTTATTCAATAAAGCATGGATTAACTGTTTCTCGTTTCTTTTATAATAATCACAGATTAACTGTTTCTCGTTTCTTTTATAATAATCACAATCGTGGCAAAAATTATGTGTCTCCTTTACCAGTTGGTACTGTAGTTGTAATTCTTATTGCATTCAGACCAAAATAAAGCGTTGGTTATTATTTCTTATTAACGATAGATCATCTCAGGGCGTATATGGTTCGGGGATTACAATTAAACAAAACGTTATTCTATAAATCAAAGTACAAATTTTACAGTTCAAGGATATTACAAAGTTTAGAGTGTAATGTGCACGCCTGCAGTTGAATCGTGGCTGCTAGTTATTATAGGTTATGTCCAGTTCATGTGTTTATTAATTATTATTGAAATCAAAGGTTATTGTGGTTTTTTAAAAAAGGTGTCAAATCTCAATTCGTGTCATTAGTGAGTGTTCTTAGTGTTGGAGTGATATGATGTCTGTAGTTTAGTTGCTTAATTTTTAAAAAGTCGTGTATGCAAAAGTTGGTGTTGATGCATAATATAATAAAATGTCAAAGTCACCAAATCCTCTTCTTTATATGGTTCTTGGTCGAAGATAGGGCCCACGTCTGCTTCTGTCCTCCTCCCTGGTTCTTGATTCTTCTATTTCCAATGCTAGGTGTTCCTCACTTGGTTGTAATAACTCGTATTATGTGTATCTATCGGTGTTAACATGTCTGGAACGTGTTTTCACAATTTATAGTTAATTATGTAAGACGTTTTGCAAACGCGTCTGTACGCTATGACCGTTGTTAAAGAAGTCTCATTTTATTTATCCGAAATTTCTGGTTGCTATGGGTAAACTTGGAATCTGGTTGGTTGATTCGGATATACATTGTCATGTAATTTCATTATTCCAATGTCAAAATTTGTTCAAAACCTTTAAATTATTATAACTTTTCTGTACTGATTGGGAATTTAAAACTATTATCATCCTTATTTTGGTCTTTACATCTGACACACATAGACACTAAACATGCCTACCTTTACTTAAGAAATACAGCTGTTACAATTTTGTTATTTGAATTTTTCATAGATAGCTTAAAACGAATTATTTTGTTTCTAGATTTGTAGTGTATACTATTAACTATCAATCTGTTCATCCTTCAATATTTGTTTCATAAAATTCCTAACAGTATTATTTAAAATTTACAAACGTTGGTTTTTACCTGGCCTACGTACTGGTGTTATCTTCATCACCATGTTTATAAACATTTTACCTTAATGTCATTTTCCATGACTGATATCTTACTAAACCTTTAACAGTTAAATTAACTTTTAACAACCATAAAAACTGTTTAACATATAACACTATCTTAACAAAACAAAAAGGATATACTATCCTATTAGTTTAATCTCATGCCCACATGGCTATGATTCTACTGAACATTTGAACAAATAAACTGCTTTTTACTTAATCCATACAACTGTTTAACTCTTAAATTTATAACCTTAACATAACTTTAACATAGCTTTAATATAACTTTAATATAGGCTTCATCACCACTCAACAGAATATAACTTACTCTTAGTGTTTATTTTAACAATTATAACTTTTGCACCGTTCTATAACATTAATATTACCATCTCCTCTGCTTTCTTTATGCTATCATAACACTGCTTATAAACATTTACTATATAAACTTACTATTTAAACATTCATAACAATAACATCCTTAATAACATTAGAGGATTTTTATCCTGAATACAACTACACTATTAAGCTACTATCAATTCTTACTATAATAACAATATTTTGATTACTCTTCATTTTTTACTACTATTTTTTACTACTACTTCATTTGTTTATTCCATTTTTTGGTACTTTTCACCCTTAAACATAGTCATATTCCTATAGGTTTAAGGAATTGGGAATATAAACAAATATTCTCTCAATTGTCATCTAGGTATATCCTTAATATTAGCACTTGACTGGTGATACTTGTTCAAAAAACACTTGGTTTATTATTTTATCACTGGTTAGTATTGCACTGTTTGGATTCTATTTGTCACACTTATAAATAATTAATCCATCTAGTTTTGACTGTTTGATTAATTATTTGTTATCTTCTCATGTAAATATTATTTCCACTTTTGTCATGTGATCTTACATATAGTATTTTCTTAAAATTAATGTACATTAGTTTATTTATTAACTGTATTGTTCTTCAGTATCATTTTAGAATGGTTTTGTTTTTATATTTATTCTTATTGGTTTTTATGGGTTTTTACATTTTATTGTCCACTCTCACCTTTATAGGCCTATGAGTTCTGATTTATAATTCTTGTGGTTTATCTCTATTTTGGGTTAAACTTGCACTTTGTACCTTTTCACTGTACTTTAGTGTCAATAGTGGTTATTTCATAATATTTATTTCTTTTACTCATTTCACTTTGATGTACCCACCCTTATTAAATTGTCACTTGGTAAATCACTTACTAACTACTATTATGCACTCTTGTTATAAAATGTTACTGTGAATAAATTATTATGTGTTGTTTTCTAGACAAACTTATGACCATTATTTATTACAATTAGTGGTATGGTTCATTGTATCTATAATAAGGTTTGTTATATTTTCATTACATCATTCAAATCAATCACTTACTACTATTTCTCTTTACATAGTATTGTATGTTTGGGCCTATTATCCCTCAATTTGTATTTTGATTACCTTGATATTATGACACATTGAATGGAACCGTTTGTTTCCTTATAGCATTGATACATAATCCGTCAGTCTTTATAATACTTATTTTGTCCTTATTTAAAGTTCATGTCTTAATCGGGGTTGGATGTATTTTGCATCACTTTGCCTGAATCATTAATTTGGGTACGGTCAGTTGTATTACTAGTCAGTCTGAAATATTTATTCGTTCCTCTTCACTATCATCTTGAAAGATATACTTCTTCTTGTTTAGCTTCTTATCCATTGTCTTTAATAAATCGGGTACGATATTAAGTGGTTTCAAATGTAATGTTACAATATGTGAAAGTTATGCGACAGAAAATGCACAAACAGGGGCACAAACCGATCTTTTATATAGTCGTCCGTTTCAAGTTTAATGACTAAACGTTTTTCGCTAGAAACACGAGAAAATGACTTACGCAAGAAATGGATTCTTCAGAAAAATGAAACGTTAAAAATTCAGGCCTCCGAAATCAAATTCTGAAAATCTCTGAAGTTCCATAGTTATGGAAGTGAATGTTACGTTATAAACACACGATCATAAATTTTATACACAACTGTTTATTAACAGTATTTTTTGGGTATTTGAGTTGAAAATTTGTCGCGATTATCACGTTAGTTATTCACAAAACAAGAGAGAGAGAGAGGGGAGGGGGCGAAAAGGGAGTACACCTCTGGGGCTGAATGGCGTCACTCAGAATCTTGACGTACGAGAGCGCGCCGCTGGCGGATTTGTCTAAGCGTGGGGCGGACTGATGTGTTTGGACTTGTAGGTGACCAGTCTGATTGTTTGGCAGAATTTAGTCAATACATAGAGACACTCTCAGACTGTCCCCAATAAATGTAGTAATTAAAATATTCAAATATAAATCCAATGAATAAAATAATATTTATACTCACACTACGTTTTGGAAGCACTCGTTACAAGTATACAATTAAATACAAACAGACTGTATCTCTCATTTTGATAGAAAGAAGACATTATTACTTAAGAATTTGAAAGGTATAATTTTACTGGTATATTAACGGTGACTCAAATAACAACAACAATAAAACATTCCGCTGATTTGATATTGTTGTCGCTTGATAAATCGTAATTCAAGCAATCGAAAAATAAAGATGTATTCTGTACCTAAGGATTTTCACGGGCGGCGTCAATAGTATTGGAAACAATCTGACTACACTCCGGCTGGGCTATTGGGCCGTGGTACACTCTTACTATCACGAACAGACGTATCGACCTCTCCTCTGGAGGTCATCTTCAGTGTGTAACAACGATTCACTAACTGACACGGTTAACCACAGTACTGTGCCATAAGGAGACGCCGAAACGTCCATTAGTAACAACAGGGGTGGACCACGGCCCAATAGCCCGGAGTTTAGTCAGTTTGTTTCCAAACATTAAAAAAACGTACTTTGGTATGCAGTGTTATATAGGCCTATATATATTTCGTGGAGTATTTCTTTCTAATTATATTACTTTATACCTACAAACATGAAGTCCTAACACTTTATTTACACAATTCCGTAACTATAGCTGTACTACTGCAACATGGCGAATAACTTAAATAATTTACCAATACCAAATCAGCATAAGCCAACAAAAAATCGGTATAGAGAACCACACATGACTTCCATGTTCTAAGGTTTATATTTAAAATCAATATAAACTTCTTCAGCCTTAACCACAGTACTGTGGTCACTAACGTATAGCACCTCACGTTAGCGCACTCGGTTTTCACTGATGATGGCAGTCGATGGCACTGCCGAAACGTCTGGTTTTGCAGATAACCCTGGACCACGGAGTTATAGTAAAAAAATTATCCTCTCCTCCTTCAACTATCATTTTCATGTATAGAAAATTACCCCCTGCCTCTTCAACTAACCTTTTCATTTATAGATATTTCATCTACCTTTCTACAGTGGGTTATTATGAACTTCTTTTCCGGGTACTGTATTTATCAAAATTAAGTACTTTACTCTTGTTAAAATATAAAACGTTGCAGGTAAACTACCCCTTCCCCTTAAGCGATCTTCAACTCAAGCACACATGCAAAAAATTATTTGATTCTGTTTGAATTTTCGGCAGTTATCGTCCAATAAAAAAAATTCTACGCACAGACACTTTACAGAAAATGATTTTTCTTCATGTTTTAAGGGTAGTAAAATCGGAATCAGCCCTTGTCTCGAACTCGATTTTTTCGCGATCACCATACTTCTATTTCCTTACGCAACATGGAAGTAAAACAACTTTTTGGTCGACAACCACAAGGTTACTGACGTTTTGGTAAACGTCAAACTTTCGGATATTCTACGATGCGATTTCGCTCAGGAAACGTTTAGTGTTATTACAAATAATCAAATTCTAAGCAAAAAGGTGGTATACACTTTTTCAAAAAAAAATGCGCTGTTTGCGAGTTACAAGGGTTCAAAGTTTTGCCAAAAATAAACGCGTTTTTTAACAATAATCTGCAAATAACTCAATAACAGCGCCATTTTGCAAACAATTTGTATAAGTCAAAATTAAAGTTTATTAACAGGCAAACATTTTCCACTTTGTTTGGTTTCATTATGTCAAATGAGTCTTGAGATACAGCCAAAACAAGATGCCGATTCATTGATTTTTGATCAAATCACATGATTAAAACTTATATAACTCGGCAAAAAATGGTTAGATCGTAATTAAATTAGTATCAAATGAAAGCTCTGTTAATTTCCTAAACAATGTTGGATTAATGGTTTGTCTAGCTTGAAAAATAACGACGTTCTGTAGGAAAATATCATAATTTCTGTAAATTTTTTTCAAGAAATTTAAAAAGGAACGTCCGCCATTTTGTCAAATTAAGCCCAGATACTGTACTTTTCGGTTGTCTATTATATTAGCAATGTCCTCAAATTTTTTGAAGCATTGCTGTATAGCAACGTATATCTACTATACGTTAGTAGCGGAGGAAAAAATAAAAAAAGTTAAAGAAGTCAGATAAGGTCTTACGAGATGAGATCAGTACTGAATACAGTTCATCATAGGAAAGCAAACTAGATCGGACACATTCTGAGAACAAATTGCCTGCTGTATGATGGTATCAAGGGCAAGCTGAATGGATACTGGGAACTGAAGAAGTAGATACATCAATAGAGTAGAATGGAAAACAAAGTTTGCATATCTTATAATAATAATAATGTTATATTGAAAATATTATGTGCCCTATTTTCTGGTGTACCAAGAAACTTAACTTATAGAAGTTATACATATATATCAATATCACGTAATTTATATAGCAGTTACTTGTTTTGAGTTTCTGCTCAAACAATACGCTGCCAACAACGAAACTCCTTGTTCTGTCATTTTTATAGATATAAGACTCCTGTGGTATAAATAAATATATTACCAACGAACATACTTAAACTTAATAAACACACCTGAGGGGGTATTACAAAAGTTGTCACTGAAAAGGGGTAGTGAGCCAAAGCATTTGGGAAACTCTAGGCTAGAAATATGAATCTTTCATTCAAATACAACTTTTGCCAGTGTCACCACAACTGTCTCATTTTCTACAGATCGGTACACAGGTCATTAAACTACTAAAGAATCATGGTATCCTCTTGATTATCACCAACACTCTTCAACATGTAATACCCTAGCATCCCTTTGAATCTCATTCTAGTTTGAATCTCTTACGACACCCAGTATTTTACATAATATTGAAAATAGTAGTAAACTCTGTTTTATACTGTAACGTGATGTTTCCCTCTACATAAGAATATACCCTAATCTAAATAAGAATATTTCCACAACAATGAAGAACAAAAGAATAACTAAGTGAAGGAAGAATAATATTAACTAAGTCTATCAACCAGAAATAGATAAATAAATAACCGTTACTGAATCATGAACAGAATGAAACCTTCAAGTAGCCTTATAAGCCAATGTAAGAAATAACTTGACAAACAGACCTCTAAAAGACAAGACTAGACTATAACTTTGACCTTAACAATAAACCAAGTTATCTTTGAGAATAACAGAAATCAGTCATGTAACAAGAATAACAATTAACTTAGAATTCAGATCTAAGACTGAGTTTGTAAACTATCATACGAATAGAATTGTAATAAAAAATCTAGAGATTTAGGAGCATAATCATATGTATGGCAAAGAAAATTGATAAACAATGATAATTAAAATATGTAAAAACACAGATTAACAATAAATAATATGTAAAATATTATTAACAATGTATAACTAGTAATTGGTAACATAACCTTGAAAGAAATGTATGACCAGGAACTATATCCTTGATTAAATATAAAATGTACTGAATGTACCGATAATATAATATCTGTGAGTAAATAATATACCATTAGACCAAGAAAGTGGAGAACTTTATATTGTAATTAGGTTGTAAAGAATTTAGTGTCATAATGTAGTAGAGTATGAGGTGACTGAAGCCTAATTTTGTATACTGAAGAATCAGAGGAGTAGAAGAGAGAATGTAAAATAACTCAATTTATAGTATAAAGTATGGCAATTGAACTGGCTACTAGCTAATAAGGTTAAATCAACCAATATTATTGTTTATGAATAAAGAATGACTTGTATCAAAGTATCATTCTGAACTGTATTATGCAAAAATGAAAATGGTGTTGATCTTATTCGGCGTTGCATGTCATTCTGTTAAAAGAGACGTTGCATTAAACTCTTAAAATCTGTGTGAAGAGAGTAACTCAGAAAGCTGTGAATGGTGCTGACGTGCGAGCGTGCAGTGTCGTGTTTGTCCGCCACGGCAAAACCGAGTCCACAGTAAAGGCTCAACAAAAAATTATACAACATATCGTAAAACAACAGTGGTACGACCGACCGTGTTAGCGTTTACAACACTGCATTAGTTTATTGCACGGCTAGCTGGCTGTAAACAAGTCTGGCTGTCGTAAAACCGTACAGCACAGAACTCATCAAATAACGACTAACAGCTCGTCATAAAACTTACGGCTGAACTTTTAAGTAGTCGGTTCTATCAACAAAGACGGTGAACTACAGGTGAAGTCTAAGAACTCTCACTTATTTAATTTCTAATCCAATAACACTAGCGAATGGGTATATACAGTGTTATTGGATATCAGTGGCGGCTGGTGGTTGAAAAATTTGGGGGTTGCAGTTGGGTTGGATGATATTAAATAGTTTTATTCTCTGATTAAAAAATGTCCTAGTCTCCTCCCCTCCACACAATACACAAGGAAAGCAAAATAATGCAATTTTAGTGTCACACCCACACAACCACGAATATTCATTGTAACTTATAAATCTTTTTTGAATTTACGATTAAATATTCTGTTACTCTTTGATTAAAATTTGAAAGGTCTCGTGCAGGCCTACCTACTCTCTTAATTTCCATATTTTCCTCAATGGGACCTAAATTGAACAGCGTTTTCGTTAAGTTTACGACATAATTCATTGCGTCCTACCAGTTAAATAATATAATAAATATCTTACACTATGACACCTTAATCCTATACATGTACTATTATTTACAATTAACGATGAATTGGACTGACACTTAACTGACACTAACAACGAACTTCACCAAAAATTCGACCGACACTAACTCAACTAACATAACAACATAATCTTACAAAATCCAACTTGGCGCACCACGGGATATTTACCAACAAACAGACTGGTGGCGCCGTGACGTACAAGTGGGGTTTGTAGTTCCTAATCACACCAAGCGAGCCTACATCGTTGTAATAGGAACACTCGAGTCTAGCCAGCCAGAACACTACTCCATTGTATTTCCCCATATAAAAAGTGCGTCACAGTTGGTCCATACACCGCGGCAAGAGCGTGTACGGTTTTTAGTATTGCTCTGCGCTTTTCAATCGGCAAATGATTAATTACGATGATTTAGCTTAAAAACACTATTATTAATTATTGTTTTATTCACAATTCTCTAATTTAAAATACAATTCGGGATTTAATGGGGGCTGTGCAACGGTACAACCTAAGCATGGGCCGCCACTGTTGGATATTGCGTCTACAATATGATTACCAAAATAATTGCAAACCGGACTGTTAGGCCGTGGCCGGTTGCTATTTACCAGCGACATCGTCGGCAACGTTTCGAGTCCCACCTTCGGGGATCTTCTTCAGACCGCAAAAAGCGACCAGAGTGATGGAAAACAGTTACGGTGGATTTTGGCCGAACGATACCCGACAACTTTTTCGGTTAAGAGCAACAGGCGGCCAGTAACACGGGGTAACCTGTATAACCTCGGCCACCAGGTCCCGCCTTGACCTGGTCGCGTTCCAATATAGCAGTACACCATAGCATATTCTATTTAATGCTAGGCTTTCGCCACGCCGATTCACTGACTGCCCGGAATGCCTATACATCTGAACCGACTCTCTGTGCAGGCGAGGATAATAGAAGCGGATGGAAGACAGTAGCTTGGTCTTCTCGAACAACACCTGATGGCCAGCGCTGTAGAGAGCATGCTCGGCGACTGCGGACTTCTCCGGCTGGCGCAGACAACAGCAGCTGCTGTATTTACTCACGCGGGTCCGGACGCTAGTTGAACATTGCCGACGACATCGCCGTTAAAAATACCAACCGACCAACGGCCTAACAGCCCGTTTTATTATATTGGACCGGGTGTGTGAGCTTACGACAAAAATTATACAATATTAGTTACAGCAGCACAGTAAAAACGTACACAACACAATGTACCGGACGCGGTAACAAAATCATTACTTAAGTTGTTCAACTCACTATCTATTTAGATATTGCACTGAACACTTTTCTGTCTTGAGCCGTGTGAACCTCATATCACCGTTCTATTTTTCGTTTCCTTAGAGTTAAGAGTACAAGAAAAGCAATTCTGACCGATCGAAGTCAATGAGAATAACACTGGCAGAAGTAGTTTATGATCAAGATACATTTTGTGTCAACCTGTTCAGTTCCTGCACGAATGTATGACAAATATTTACACTTGACAGTTACGTCACCCAAAATTTGAAAAAGAAATTAGTATAAGTTATAACTAGGTTTACAATGTTATTAAAGCTTTTATTTATTTATTTTTTTACCGTAACGTCGAAATAATAAAAAAACGAGTTAACAGACATTAACTAAATACCCGAAATGTTATGGGTGCGATTCAGTCGTTGGTACTCTCGGTATATGCGATACAAATATCATATATTTTAAAGATTTCGCCCACGTCTTTCCAGGTTTTTCTCCAAGCTTTCTTTCCAGCTGCTCTGAGTTTCGCACTGCCATGGCTAATCTGTCTTACAAAATCTGACCACAATATCTTAGTTGTCCCTCTTAAGTAGTCAAACCTACTGTTTTCCATAATTCAAGATTTTTACTTTCATGTTCCATAAGAAATGGAAGTATGGTGATAGCAAAAAAAATCGTGGTCGAGATAATTGCAGATTCTGATTGTACTACCCTCAAAACATGAAAAAAAGTAATTTTTCGAAAAGTGTCTGTCTGTAGATTTTTTCTATGGCAAACGATAACAGCCACAAATTCAAACAGAATCAAATAATTTTTTGCATACACCCCTGAATTGTAGAATACTCAAGACCTATTGTTTTTGGTGAAGATCGGTTAAGGGCAAAAGGTAGTTTACCTGCAACGTTTTTTTTTATCAAGGGTAATTTTTGTTCTATGGCAAACGATAACAGCCGCAAATTCAAACAGAATCAAATAATATGATTAGATAAAACTTCCGGGCTGAAAGGCCGTGGTCGATTGCTTGATGTATTGGAGATAAACGTTTCGGCCGCACCACCGGTGGCCATCTTCAGTAGCAAAATTGTGTTCGAATAGATGACACGCCGAACACGTCCCCAATGAACTGGGAACAAGCAACAGTGAGTTACGGCTACGATGCCTCTATTTATAACTTTTTGGCCGCTTAAGGTGTATCACGCGGACCAATGAGAAGACAGCTCGTCATTCTTGATTCTGATTGGCCATGGAAAATAAACCATGCCAGACACTATTTAAGGAGATGCTTTCACCTCGGCGGTTCATAGCGACGGACGCATTCTTATGAATATGGATGGACTCCAGATGCAGGCGAGTGAAGTAACCCCGGACAGATGACAAACCCCGGGGTTACTTCACTCGCCTACATCTGGAGTCCATCCATATTCATAAGAAAGCGTCCGTCGCTATGAACCGCCGAGGTGAAAGCATCTCCTTAAATAGTGTCTGGCATGGTTTATTTTCCATGGCCAATCAGAATCAAGAATGACGAGCTGGCTTCTCATTGGTCCGCGTGATACACCTTAAGCGGCCAAAAAGTTATAAATAGAGGCATCGTAGCCGTAACTCACTGTTGCTTGTTCCCAGTTCATTGGGGACGTGTTCGGCGTGTCATCTATTCGAACACAATTTTGCTACTGAAGATGGCCACCGGTAGTGCGGCCGAAACGTTTAGCTCCAATACATCAAGCAATCGACCACGGCCTTTCAGCCCGGAAGTTTTATCTAATCATATTGACACCGGCCGTGAAAGCCTACGTACTAAGAATCAAATAACGTTTCGCATACAGCCCTGAATTGTAGAGTTCTCAAGGCCTATTGTTTTTGGTGAAGATCGGTTACGGGAAAGGGGTTTTACCTGCAACGTATTATGTTTTAACAAGGGTCATTTTTTAATGGCAAACGATAACAGCCGCAACGTCAAACAGAATCAAATAATGTTTCGCATACAGCCCTGAATTGTAGAGTTCTCAAGACCTATTGTTTTTGGTGAAGATCGGTTAAGGAAAAGGGGTAGTTTACTTGCCACATTTTATGTTTTAACAAGGGTAATTTTTTCTACGACGAACGATAACTGCTGTACATTCAAACAGAATCAAATAATGTTTTCTGAATTGTAGAGGACTGAAGGCCTATTGATTTTGGTGAAGATCGGTTAAGGGAAAGGAGTAGGTTACCTGCAACGTTTTATGTTTTAACAAGGGTAATTTTTTCTATGACGAACGATAACTGCCGTAAATTCAAACAGAATCAAATAAGTTTTTGCATACATCCCTACATTGTAGAGATCTCAAGGCATGTTGATTTTGGTGAAGATCGGTTAAGAGAAAAGGGTAGTTTACCTGCAACGTTTTATGTTTTAACAAGGGTTATTTTTACTTCCATGTTCCTTAAGGAAATGGAAGTATGGTGATGGCAAAAAAAATCGTGTTCGAGATTATTGCAGATTCTGATTGTACTACACTCAAAACATGAAAAATAGTCATTTTTCAAAGTGTGTGTGTGTGTGTGTGTGTGTGTGTGGATTTTTTTCTATGGCAAACGATAACAGGCGCAAATTCAAACTGAATCAAATAATGTTTCGCATACAGCCCTGAATTGTAGAGTTCTCAAGACCTATTGATTTTGGTGAATATCGGTTGAGGGAAAGGGGTAGTTTACCTGCAACGGTTTTTTTTAATCAAGGGTAATTGTTTTCTATGGCAAACGATAACAGCCGCAAATTCAAACAGAATCAACTACTCTTTTGCATATACCCCTGAATTGTAGAGTTCTCAAGACCTATTGTTTTTGGTGAAGATTGGTTAAGGGAAAGGGGTAGTTTACCTGCAACGTTTTATGTTTTAACAAGGGTATTTTATATGGCAAACGATAGCAGCCGCAAATTCAAACACAATCAAATTATTATTTGCATACAGCCCTAAATTGTAGAGTTCTCAAGACCTATTGATTTTGGTGAAGACCGGATAAGGGAAAGGGGTAGTTTACCTGCTACGTTTTATGTTTTAAAAGGGTATTTCCTATGGCAAACGATAGCAGCCGCAAATTCAAACACAATCAAATTATTATTTGCATACAGCCCTAAATTGTAGAGTTCTCAAGACCTATTGATTTTGGTGAAGACCCGATAAGGGAAAGGGGTAGTTTACCTGCTACGTTTTATGTTTTAAAAGGGTATTTCCTATGGCAAACGATAAGAGCCGCAAATTCAAACAGAATCAAATGATTATTTGCATACAGCCCTGAATTGTAGAGTTCTCAAGACCTATTGATTTTGGTGAAGATCGGTTAAGGGAAAGGGGTAGTTTACCTGCAAAGTTTTATGTTTTAACAAGGGTATTTTCTATGGCAAATGATAACAGCCGCAAATTCAAACAGAATCAACTACTCTTTTGCATAGAGCCCTGAATTGTAGAGTTCTCAAGACCTATTGGTTTTGGTGAAGATCGGTTAAGGGAAAGGGGTAGTTTACCTGCAACGTTTTATGTTTTAACAAGGGTATTTTCTATGGCAAACTATAACAGCCGCAAATTCAAACAGAATCAAATGATTATTTGCATACAGCCCTAAATTGTGGAGTTCTCAAGACCTATTGATTTTGGTGAAGATCGGTTAAGGGAAAGGGGTAGTTTACCTGCTACGTTTTATGTTTTAAAAGGGTATTTTATATCGCAAACGATAAGAGCCGCAAATTCAAACAGAATCAAATAATGTTTTGCATACCTTCCTGAGCTATAGAGAACTCAATGTCGTTGATTTAGGTGAAGATCGGTTAAGGGAAAGGGGTAGTTTACCTGCAACATTTTATGTTTAACAATGGTAATTTTTCTATGACGAACTATAACTGCCGCACATTCAAACAGAATCAAATAATGTTTTGCATGCATCCCTGAATTGTAGAGGACTTTAGGCCTATTGATTTTGGTGAAGATCGGGTAAGAGAAAGGTGTAGTTTACCTGCAACGTTTTATGATAAGTACTGGTAAATGTAATAGGCCAACTGAAGCCTACAACTAAACATTGTATTTTTGTCAATTTAAGATGTTTATTATGTTAAGCATTGTGATAAAAGAACTTTATACGTATCCTAGTTAATGTAAATAACAATCATTCAATCAGTAATTAGTTATAAGACATAAGTTTATGAAAATATTGTATCGACTAATCGACTTTGTGAAACGTATTCAGTTGTCCATATTTCAGCCAATCACGCATCTATATTTGAATAATGTTACCCCCAGATTTCCAAACACGAGGTACGCCGAAAATCTGTTACCGTTAAAATAACTGACTTTTTTCAAAGTTCTGAACGGATAAGGTTGTTAGAATCTGCCGATCAAATTATTCGTTAATTAAAAGTTTATTCCAGGGTTAATAGTGTCATAAAATTGCAAGGTGTATAATAATTTGCAATTCAGTGAATTTAAGGCAAGTATAGTTCAATATGAATTACGTATGTTAGTATAATATCCAGCAAAGCACTTTGAAATAATTACACATTTGTCAATAATTACACCATCACCAAGACATTACCCATTATTCAAATAATCACTATTATTGTTAAATTGTAAATTAAAAAATATAAGCATAGGTTAAAGATGTTACTTTTTCATAACATTGTAACCTAAAAATGTCGAACATTTTCAGCCGAGATTTATTGTTTTAGATTAAGAACATATGGTTAATAGATGTAACTAGTCTATTTAGTCTCTTTCTGACCTTTAGTTAGATTATAAATTGGTTATGTGTTACAACAACTCTAAAATTGAGTATAAACCCTGCTGTACAGATAGCATTATGGTTAAGATTTAGATCATATTATTCATTGAAAGTATTTTAAGAGTTAGTTACATTTCACAGTTATTCTTAAAGTCTCCCTTCAACTTCTGGTTATCATTGTTTGACTTAATTAATACCCTTTTTTGTGTATTTGTTTGAATGACATATTTAGTTATTGGCACACCTAGGCCATAATTTTTATTCTGCTTTAATCTTATAATACATTGTTTTTATTGGTTACATTTTAACCACTACTTGGTGTCTTGTCTATCTTATGAGTTTACTACTGTTGGGTTGAGTCTGTCATAAAATTGCAAGGTGTACAATAATTTGCAATTCAGCGAATTTAAGGCAAGTATAGTTCAATATTAATTACTTATGTTAGTATAATATCCAGCAATGCACTTTGAAATAATTACACCATCACCAAGACATTACCCATTATTCAGATAATCACTATTATTGTTAAACTGTAAATTAAAAAATATAAGCATAGGTTAAAGATGTTACTTTTTCGTAACATGGTAACCTAAAAATGTCGAACATTTTCAGCCGAGATTTATTGTTTTAGATTAAGAACATATGGTTAATAGATGTAACTAGTCTATTTAGTCTCTTTCTGACCTTTAGTTAGATTATAAATCGGTTATGTGTTACAACAACTCTAAAATTGAGTATAAACCCTGCTGTACAGATAGCATTATGGTAAAGATTTAGATCATATTATTCATTGAAAGTATTTTAAGAGTTGGTTACATTTCACACTTATTCTTAAAGTCTCCCTTCAACTTTTGGTTATCATTGTTTGACTTAATTAATACCCTTTCTTGTGTATTTGTTTGAATGACATATTTAGTCATTGGCACACCTAGGCCATAATTTTTATTCTGCTTTAATCTTATAATTCATTGTTTATATTGGTTACATTTTAACCACTACTTGGTGTCTTGTCTATCTTATGAGTTTACTACTGTTGGATTGAGTCTGTCATAAAATTGCAAGGTGTATAATAATTTGCAATTCAGTGAATTTAAGGCAAGTATAGTTCAATATTAATTACTTATGTTAGTATAATATCCAGCAATGCACTAATTTTTTCTATGACGAACGATAACTGCCGTACATTCAAACCGAATCAACTACTCTTTTGCATCCCTTTTTGAGTTATACAGAACTCAAGGTCTGTTGATTTTGTTGAATATCGGTTATGGGAAAGGGGTAGTTTACCTGCAACTTTTTATATTTTAACAAGGGTATTTACTATGGCAAACGATAAGAGCCGCAAATTCAAACAGTATCAAATAATGTTTTGCATACAGCCCTGAATTGTAGAGGACTGAAGTTTTATTGATTTTGGTGAAGATCGGTTTAGAGAAAGGGGTAGTTTACCTGCAACTTTTTATGTTTTAACAAGGGTAATTTTTTCTATGACGAACGATAACTGTCGTAAATTCAAAGAAAATCAAATAATTGTTTGCATACGTTCCTAATTTGTAGAGAGCTCAAGGCCTGTTGATTTTGGTGAAGATCGGTAAAGGGAACGGGGTAGTTTACCTGAAACATGTTATGTTGTAACAAGAGAAATGTTTTCATGACGAACGATAACTGCCGCAAATTGAAACAGAATCAAATATTTTTTTTGCATGCATCCCTGCATTGTAGAGGACTGAAGGTCTATTGATTTTGGTGAAGATCGGTTTAGAGAAAGGGGTAGTTTACCTGCAACGTTTTATGTTTTAACAAGAGTAAAGTACTTAATTTTGATAAATAAGTATCTTGATAAGAAGCTCATAATAATCCACTGTAGAAACGTAGATGAAATATCTATAAATGAAGAGGTTAGGTGAACGGGGTGGGGGTAATTTTCTATAAATGAAAATTATAGTTGAAGGGGGAGGGGAGAATTTTTTATGTGTACTACGTTATCGGCAACAAAGAAGTAGTTCTTTGTTAAAATTCCTTCCCGGGCTGTTTAGCCGTAGTCCAATGTTTTCTGCAAAACCAGACTTTTCGGCAGTGCCATCGACTTCCATCAAAGTGAAAATCCAGTGCGAAAACGTGAGGTGGTATACGTTAGTGACCACAGTACTGTGGTTTAAGGCTGAAGCAATAGGTAGAAAGATGTAGTTTCTATGGAAATATTTCATTTCGAATATGATTTTAAATATAAATCTTAGAACATGGAAGTCATGTATGGTTCTCCATACAGATATTTTCTATTGCAAACGATAACAGCCGCAAATTCAAACAGAATCAAATAATGTTTTGCATCCAGCCCTGAATTGTAGAGTTCTCAAGTCCTATTGGTGTTGGTGAAGATCGGTTAAGGGAAAGGGGTAGTTTACCATCAACATTTTATGTTTTAACAAGGATAATTTTTTATATGACGAACGATAACTGCCGCAAATTCAAACAGAATCGACTACGTTTTTGCATACCTTTTTGAATTAAAGAGAACTCAAGGTCTGTTGATTTTGTTGTAGATCGGTTAATGGTAAGGGGTAGTTTACCAGCAACATTTTATGTTTTAAGAAGGGTAATTTTTTTGCGAAAGATAACTTCCGCAAATTGAAACAGAATCAAATAATGTTCTGCATACACTGCTGAATTGTAGAGTTCGCAAGATCTGTTGTTTTTGGTGAAGATCGGTAAAGGGAAAGGGGTAGTTTACCTGAAACATGTTATGTTGTAACAAGAGAAATGTTTCCATGACGAACGATAACTGCCGCAAATTGAAACAGAATCAAATATTTTTTTGCATGCATCCCTGCATTGTAGAGGACTGAAGGTCTATTGATTTTGGTTGAAGATCGGTTTAGAGAAAGGGGTAGTTTACCTGCAACGTTTTATGTTTTAACAAGAGTAAAGTACTTAATTTTGATAAATAAAGTATCTTGATAAGAAGCTCATAATAATCCACTGTAGAAACGTAGATGAAATATCTATAAATGTAGAGGTTAGGTGAACTGGGTGGGGGTTATTTCCTATTAATGAAAATTATAGTTGATTGTGGAGGGGAGAATTTTTTATATGTGTACTACGTTATCGGCACCAAAGAAGTAGTTCTTTGTTAAAATTCCTTCCCGGGCTGTTTAGCCGTAGTCCAATGTTTTCTGCAAAACCGCACTTTTCGGCAGTCCATCGACTGCCATCATCAGTGAAAATCAAGTGCGAAAACGTCAGGTGGTATACGTTAGTGACCACAGTACCGTGGTTAAGGCTGAAGCAATAAGTAGAAAGAAGTAGTTTCTATGGTAATATTTCATTTCGAATATGATTTTAAATATAAATCTTAGAACATGGAAGTCAAGTATGGTTCTCCATACCGATATTTTCTATGACGAACGATAACTGCCGTAAATTCAAAGAGAATAAAATATTTTTTTGCATACGTTCCTGAATTGTAAAGAACGGAAGGCCTATTGTTTTTGGTGAAGATCGGTCAAGGGAAAGGGGTAGTTTACCTGCCACCTTTAATGTTTTAACAAGAGTAATTGTTTCTATGACGAACGATAACTGCGCACATTCAAACAGAATCAAATAATGTTTTGCATGCACCCCTGAATTGTAGAGGACTCAAGACCTATTGATTTTGGTGAAGATCAGTTAAGAGAAAGGTGTAGTATACCTGCAACGTTTTATGTGATAACAAGGTTAATTTTTTTCTATGACGAACGATAACTGCCGTAAATTCAAACACAATCAAATAATTTTTTACATATGTGCCTGAGTTGTAGAAGACTCATGGCCTATTGATTTTGCTGAAGATCGGTTACGGGGAAAGGGCAGTTTACCTGAAACATTTTTTGTTGTAACAAGAGTAAAGTACTTCATTTTGATAAATAAGTATCCTGATAAAAAGATCTTAATAATCCACTGTAGAAACGTAGATGAAATATCTATAATGAAGAGGCTAGTTGAACGAGATGGGGGTAATTTTCTATAAATGAAAATTATAGTTGAAAGGGGAGGGGACAATTTTTATATGTGCACTACGTTATCGGCAACAAAGTAGTAGTTTGTTGTTAAAATTCCTTCCTGGGCTGTTTGGCCGTAGTCCAATGTTTCTGCAAAACCAGACGTTTCGGCAGTGCCGTCGACTGCCATCATCAGTGAAAATCGAGTGCGATAACGTGTGGTGGTATACGTTAGTGACCACAGTACTGTGGTTAAGGCTGAAGCAATAAGTGGAAAGAAGTAGTTTCTATGGAAACATTTCATTTCGTAAATGATTTTAAATATAAATCTTAGAACATGGAAGTCATGTATCGTTCTCCATACCGATATTTTATTAGGTTTCCCCTTTCTATTCTCCTAAGATTTATGTGTTATTTATGATTTATCTCAGTTTTATGTGCCCTACGCATTTTTACCATTTGATTTCATAGGTTTGACCTGTTTGCCCCCGTGCCCCCTATTTGAGAGGAGTCGATTTGAAAGCATTACGTACCCTCTGCAAGGGTACCCTCTCTGTAGGGTAAAGATATGCACACGTAGTCTATGCAAAATGTGTCGAAAATCCGTTGCCGCATTCAAAAGTTATCCCGAGACATACCCAAATAGATAGACTAATGCCAAACAGTCGAATTAAAACTGAGAACCATTCTATCATATACGTACATCATAGACAAGATATTACATTTCTAACACACAACCTAGTAAAACGGGTCACCGTCTTCTCGTATAACGAACATCTTTTCCTAGACTAAACCAACTAACCCAGCAAACGCACGTTTGAAATTTAACTCGGTTTCATTCAGAATTTTGATTAACTATTGTGAATATTCGTGTTCTTTAGAAAGGAAATCGTTTTCGTCATACACATACGGTCTGAAGCAAACAAAACTTGGTATTAGAGAAGTCGCACATATTGCAGAGCGAACAATGAGAAAGTTCTGTCAGCAGCGCCGACTTTTCCTCCTCGTACATTTCATTTCTCTTCTGAAACTTCGGTGATTTCGAAACGGGAACGTCTTCTTTGCCACTTCGTAAACTTCTGCGCGTTCGCACAGAGAATTCCGATCAAGTTTCCGCACGTGTTACTTTATCCAGTGTGCGTTCACAATTATGTGCACAATTCCTGTGATGTGGAAATCTTCGCATGTACTTTTTTTTTAACATGTTTATTCAAGTAACATCCCAATTTCCACTTCCGATACCGAACGTATCGCTGAAATGACTGAAACTGCTATGACATACACTCACGTTAGCGTGGGCACGTACGCCCACAAAGGTATTTGAAAAGAGAAGTAGAACAACAATTTGTACACATACTCAGTGATGATTGCTACAATTTCTAGGAAAGCAATTTGAGCGATTAAACTACGTTATAAACACTGTTTGCCAGATGTTAAACTGAGAAGACACTTGCCTAATGAATGAATTTATTCATTCAAGGGCGTGAAAGACAGTTTCGGTTATCAAACAGGTTGCTGAATTAATCACTTCTCAGAAAATACATCGGTTGGGAGTGAATGTTCGCAGACACAAGTACAGTTGCTGGACATACCTAATTCTATTACCTAACCTGTTAATATTTACTGATCACAAAATTTAGTTAAAACTGATCTTTTAAAGAGTGCTGGAAAGTGTGTAATGAGATGTTATAAGGCGTAATAACAGGCTTGGTATGCGATTGAGACTAACCAATGAAAAAGCAAGGACTAAATCAAAATATGGACGTTATGGAAACAAATAAACAAAGCCACACAAACGATAGAAGGTTTAAACTAAAAAAAAAACTGTCTGCACGATGTATAAAAAAAAAATATTATTTTATAATAATAGACTATAAAATATATATTGTACAGAAAATAAATATATAAATATTATTGACTACTGTGTAAACATATAAACGTGTATGTAATCTACGAAAAATAAATAAATAAACGACAGGAAACCTAAATGTCTACGCACGTCGTGATTGCGTATGTCGCAAAAGCTTTGGATTCGGCGAAACCAACAGCGGAAATTAACGAATAGATAGGAAAAAAGACAATTGAAACAGCTGGAACGACAAGGAATCGCGAGTGAGTGCCGGCGAAGAGGAAGAAAAAGGCCGAGAATCGTGACGTAGAGAGTTTGAGGATTGATTCGATGATGAGAAGGCGCGAAAGAGACGATGTGGGAAGCGTTCTTAGTCTGGCTAACCGATCGCTGGATGCGATTTGCTGCCGTGGTACAACCTCTCCCACTGAACTGCTCGCAACGGGCATCGGAACTACGTATATCCACATATATACATTGTAATGGAACATCGCAGAAGAGGGCCTTTGTAGCTATGAATACATGCTTTTATACAATTTATGACGTTATAGACATGTTGAAAATTTATTTGTTAAAATTTTGTAAAATAGCTATACGTTTTGAAATAAGAAATGGGTAATTAACTGTTGTATGTCAAAATGCACATAAATTTATTTTCTGTCATGCCAAGTGCGAATTTAGTGCGTGCGCGCGCGTGTTATTCGTATTTACACGAATAACTCTGGTGTAAATTAACGTATCGAATTGAAACTTGGACAGCTCATACTTCTAAATTAGCGCTACATTTTTCTTATGTCAAAGACTCAAAACATATTATTTTAATATGTATTTTTTAACAGAATTCACTTTTCTAAAGAATCCCTATCTTCTGAAAGTCATAAAACTTTTAGATAAAATCTATACATGCTTTTGCAGTCTTCAACAAAATTGATCAGGACATATGTCTATCTATCTAACCCATCAATCACGTGTTATGGGTTTTAACCAATCGGAGGCTCCAATTTTCATTCAGTTTGGTCCTCTGCGGAAGAAGCTTCGGTCAGTTCAACCTAACAGCTCGGCCTTACAGACGTTGTCTCTATGCGAGTTTGTCGTATCAGTATACGTTCTACATAAAGGTTACGAGTACGGGGTCTTAGCAACGAGTTGCCCGTTTGCTAGATCGATTGGGTATTAGAACTCAAAATAATTTAATTATGAATTAAATAGTCCTATCTCGCGATAGTCAAGATTTTCCGCATAGGAATCAGTGTATTTGCCGAAATACATCTGGGTGAAAGCGAGGACACGTCAAGATACCGGAAGGTGTACGTAAAACACACCGAATTTGAATTAATAATAGTTAAACCCATTATGGAGCCCTGAGGAAAATGAGGTAAACTCTATCGGTGAAACGGCGTGCGTGCGTGTGTCGCGAGAGTTCTACGTGTCATCATTGCAGAGGATTCAGCAGGCGGCGAGTGGCAGTGGGGCAGTTCAACGGTTCGTCAAGTGATTTCGTCGAACAAGTAATATAGTCAAACAGAAACATTCAAACATAAGAAAGAGAAACATTCAAACCATTTACAGACACTATTTAAATTAAGAATAAATAATTTATGTTCAAATCACAGACCATATTAAATTTGTTTTAAAATAAATACGTAACTCCAGATAAAAGACTCTGATATTATTTTGTTATAATTTACTATGCCTTCTGTTTGTTACGTTCCAACACACACACACACACACACACACACACACACACACACACACACACACACACACACACACACACACACACACACACACACACACACACACACAGCGTAAGCATACTTACAAGGCTAACAGAACGAGTTTTTAATACTTATGTATTACTAGGCCTGCATGTACAAAACACAAACACACTCGGGCGCACGCACAATTCTCTGGGCGCAGCTTTCATTCAAGACTCACCACAATGAGAGATGGTCCTCGAACTGCTTCTCTGATTTATTACATTTTTACCACGTTCAACAATATTTTTTTTTTAAAGAATCGATGCAAATATGTTTACAGACCACTCACCAAATTAATTCCACCAAAGTGTTCAACTTTTTTCCGTTTTTTCCTGAAAGTCACTGGTCATGTAAAAGTGGCAGTAACCGGGTTGCAACAGATTGTTAAAAAATTTTCTATGGGGGTTATTTTTAATTAAGAAAAGAAAAACGTAAGTAGATGTATCACGTTCCGGGGTCTTATGGCGTTGACGGTTGTTTACAAATCCCCTGACTCTTCAGAACGCTTAGTCGGGATTTGTAAACAGCCGACCATAGCCTAACAGTACGAAAAGCAAGTCTCTGAACAGCACGCAAACATCTGTATACAGAAAGTCTCGGACGCATCTTAGCGTTAATTGACTGCTTGATACAGAAACTATACTGAAACACTGGGCAAAATATTTTACTAATTTTATTGATAATCGTAAACATGAACTACATAAAAAGACAGGGAGACATATCTTAAGAGGTTTTCGTTAGTTTCAAGCTATGTAATCAAATACACAATTCTGATTGAGAATTACGTATTATTGAAATACGTTCCCCGACATAATCGAAGAGCGAAGCGAGTTCTCAGTTTTAATTCGGCCGTTTGGCATTTATCTGTCTGCCTATCTATCAGTCCATCTATTTGGGTTATACCTCACGATAACTTTTAAATGCATCAACCGATTTCCGTAAAACTTGACATGCGTGTCCAGATCTTTACCCCAGTGTGAGAGGTTAAAATTACGAAAAAATCAAAAAAATCCAAGGAGGGTATCAAATTAAAGGTAACATTAACCAAAAGGTGAATATAGGATTCAGAAAAATTGAAAATTTTAGGACACCAGGGCCCCAAAAACGTTATCAGGATTTAAAACGTTGTGAAACTCAATGCCGGTTATCAGACTAAAGGGAATTTTAAGCTAACTCCGAATGTAGTGTTTCACTAAAAATGTTTGAATTCTTACGATTCTTAGAATTTGTAAAATTCTAAGTGTGGCACTAAATTATAAGAATTTTTTTTAATATACAACTAATTACTTTCATAAGTGGATAAAATTAATAGCAGTCAAAAATACTTAGAACGCAAAACCTCTAAGTTATTATACTCTATTACACGTTATATTTTGAGATCTATTACCAATTACATAATATAATAACTGCCGAATGATTGAATCACTGGATAAACTAAGCCGTTTAATTTAGCAAAATTATCAGAGCCCCAAAATCGTAATAAACTATTTTGTCTCCGCTCTAAATCCAAATCGTAATAGCATTGAGTTATGTATCATTAGCTCAAGTGAATCAACTTCTCAAATCGAAATGTAATCATGACAAGCAGCAAAAATAATCTATTGTTAACATATGGAAAACTATTAAATCGTGATCATGGATAACTCTGATGTGGGCTAGGCTTACCTGTGTAAATACGTTTGTCGTTCTCTCAGGTTTGGAAGCAGCAGTCGAAATGTTCAAAATACAAACCCGCCACGGAAACTATTTTAGCGGAGTAACTGATATTTAAAGCACGCACAGACGGATACATTAATATGTCATCCTCGACGATTACGAAATGCAGAGAAATTTTGGACACCCTTAACGATATGTTATTACGATTTCGACCTTTTTCGGAGGTAAATCTATAAATAATAATAATTTAAATTAATAATTAATAATAATAAAATAATATTAATTTATCGTAATTCTGTGCATGTTTCTCATGAACGTTTATTTCATAATAAACATATTTTAATCTCACGCGAATCTCAACGTTTTCCGATTTAGGTGCGCCGTCTCCTCAAGGTTCTCTGGGTGATAAATGAATTGTTTTCCATTCACACACGGCGACGCGATGAGTTTACGTAAATCAGTCGGCTGAGAGTTGAGAGTCTGTAATCCGGCTTGTAATAAATCACAGTCGCTCTTGGCGTTAACGAGCGATCCATCGTTGTAACGTCCACAGCTTCCTCTTGTTAAAGCACCCAAAGAAAAAAAACGATCACTCCGAAAACGAAGAAATCACAATCCAAGGTACCGACAAAAACATAATTAAAAAATATACATAAGCAAATAATCTAATTAATCGGCCACTTCCTTATAAGCGCACCTCGTGTTAATGTCAAGGTGACTGAGGTAACCCCGTGTTGGAGTCATCAAATGCCACGGGAATACAGCCTATACGGTGGTAAATTCGCAAGTTACTCATCCAGGCTGTCATAAGTGATGATCCGCGAAGCCCTCTCAAACACAAACGAATCAACTGTTTTACAGTTAATTTTTTTACTGGAAATACATAAGTAAACGAACTTTAACTTGGAATCGTTTTCGAGAAAATACGTGCCTTACTTATGGAAAATGTTTTGCTGCACCATCACACCGTTCACTTTAAACGACGCTTTTCGACTACTACATCACTATCATAGACCCATATTATAAAGTCACTAGATTAACAGTGACTGATGTGAAAAGTGAAACGAGTAGTCACAGGGAAACAACACTGTGGTATAGCAATTTTGTAAAATAGCTATACGTTTTGAAATAAGAAAATATGAGTTTTACATCACAAAAAATATGAGTTACTCACCGGGAAGAAACGACACAAAAACTGAAGGGTAACTCCGATTCTGATTATCCCTTAACAAACGTTGTCAGCGTTGTGCTTCGTGTGGTATCACAGTCGGATAAAAGTGTTTCAGTGGCGTTTGATAAAAAAAAAAACAATAATATAATCTGTTGCGAACGCAGAAATGTCTCTTAAAACCGAATAAACTACAATAATAGACCATTGAATAAAGATTTTTACTAGACAAAAATCCTCCAGACACGAAATTTGGTAGAAAGTTAGGTTTTGGGGTCACTTCAATGGGGGAAAAAATCTGACACTCCAGCTCACCGCTGACCCCCCTGGGGGGGTTAAAAGGTGGGGCAAAACGGTTTGTTGTAAAATATCTCAAAAACTAAGCAAGATATTAAAAAAAAGTTAAATACAAAAGTTGTAGCTGACGAAATTTCCCATCAAAATGGTCCTTAGTAATTGTTTCGTCAGACGCACTAGGACAGAGATATGAGCGCTCAAAGTTGAGACCTTTTTTGCAATTTTTCGTATAAGGCATTTTTACGAAAAAAAAACTTGCATTTTTTTGAGTTTAGGCCGATTTTTGTATAGTAAAAAGCGCTAAATATGGGTATGTAAGTGTTTGTACATGTAATACCAAGTATTTGGATGTAAATGTTTGCATGTATATATTTATGCACACATATACACACACACACTGCAACTACAAAAACGTTTTTAGTTGTATACATGTATATACACACACATATATGTGCAAATATGTGTACAAATACTTTCATGCATATATATTATACTTGTCTAAATCCAAAAATGCACATCTATACGCATGGATTAGTCAGTATAATATGCATGTAACGCTTACGTTCAAAAATGCACGTTTTTGTAGTTGTAGTGTGTGTGTGTGTGTGTATATGTGTGCATAAATATATACATGCAAAAATTTACATCCAAATACTTGGTATTACATGTACAAACACTTACATACCCATATTTAGCGCTTTTTACTATATAAAAATCGGCCTAAACTCCGAAAAATCAAGTTTTTTTTCGTAAAAATGCCTTATACGAAAAACTGCAAAAAAGGTCTCATCTTTGAGCGCTCATATCTCTGTCCCAGTGCGTCTGACGAAACAATTACTAAGGACCATTTTGATGGGAAATTTGGTCAGCTACAACTTTTGTATTTAACTTTTTTTAATATCTTGCTTAGTTTTTGAGATATTTACAACAAACCGTTTTGCCCCACCTTTTAACCCCCCCAGGGGGGTCAGCGGTGAGCTGGAGTGTCAGATTTTTTCCCCCATTGAAGTGACCCCAAAACCTAACTTTCTACCAAATTTCGTGTCTGGAGGATTTTTGTCCAGATTTTCACAAAATCTGCCTTTATTCAATGGTCTATAAGAGCGAATAATTTTATCAGTAATAAGTTAATATCATTTTACGAGAAGTATTAAACGTTTGAGTAGTGTACACAATACTAAAATAAAATGCAGTGTAAGTTTTATATAACAATTATCAACCTGTACGATTAATCTCAGGTCATATTTCAATGGAATGTTTGAATAAGAAAAAACAACCGCAAATCCATACACGTTACTGCGTTGATATATTTAATCCAGGAACACTGTAAAAATTCTGAATCTTGATAGCTAACGTCGTCAGTGTTACTGTCCGTAATCGATTAATGTCTGTTATCGATATTAATATCGATAATGTCTATAATCGACAATGAGTAGGGAGAGTTTGCGGTAAGGCTCTTTTCAGCCTGTCGGCCGCGCGTAAGAGGGATAAACAAGCGGAAGGACACTGCTGCACGTTGTCACGCAGCCTACTATAACTTTATAATATTTTTAGTTAGCTGGTAGAGTATCGTAACTAGGATAATATAATGCTTAAACTACTCCCTCAGTAGCTCTAGTTCACTTATTTCCGCCTCAATATTTATTCTTTCCTGGCTACTTCGTAATCGCGCAGTGATATTATAGCGCGCATTGCGTGTACGCGTAATGCAAATGCGTATTCGTTCCGTTGTTGATTACTACCAGGCTGTCGTAGCCAATCGTACGTTCTATCTAACTAGCACATCGCATATTCAGATAACGAGTCTCGTTTAAGGTTCATTAATTATTACAACTGTTACAAGGTTACAATTAAATAACTCAACGGCACACCAATTCTGCGAATCCCCCCTCCCTACTGAAGACGTTGAGACCCAATTATGTGACTGACGTAATTAGTAGGACACGCGTCGTCTCGTGCGCCAACTTCACGATACACAGTGTTTACATGTCGTTTTACTTCTTGAAGTTTCTTTTTTTTTTCAGCTTTACCCAATTGAGAGTTCTTTTCAACTACTACAACCAGTGCGGTTTCCTCAGCCAATAACTCGCAGTCGTCCTTATCCCACTGCCATTATCACGTAGTCCACGTTTTCGTTCTTACTCTAGCCGTCCTCTTTTTCTCCTGGACCTTTTCCACGCCTAAATTTTCTTCACTCACCGGCATAGTTGAATATGCCCTTAACATTGTGCTGCTCGATTTTCAAGTGCTCGGTAATTGGCGACATTATTCCCTCCCGCCATCATATTTTCTCCTTCATCGTACGATCTCGATACGAAAGCTGGAGACATACCTTTTATTTAGACAATTTACACTGTTCTTATTTATGTTCGTTATAAAACGCCACGTTCCTGCTTCATATTGTTACGGTGGTCACTCAGATTCCCATCGTGTTGTTCAGCTGAAATAGAATAACCGACACCAATGAAAGTCGCTGATTACAAACTTCAACTCGACACAAACAACGAAATCAACAAAAGCCCTTTTAGACAATAATTCAAGTTAAATTTGTTCAGCACAACAATAAATGTCACCTTACCATAATTTTACATTAATTAAAGGAATAATCACTTTCCACTAATTCGCAATAGTCACTTCGATCCGCACTATAATATCGCCAAGTTAAAACTGAACTGGGCCGCTTCTAAATCGAGTATATATACTTCCACCGTATGTATTGTAGTAAGATAGCGGGCCTACATGTATGTAGTTATCTCAAAGCAATTTTAGTTAATTCAAATTATTTAAATTAAATTTGATAAAATTCATTGTAATCAATAAACATGTTTACATATAAACTGTGGTTTTCCTTACGGGTCTGAAGCCTCCTTGGCAGAAGGGGAGATCCGCGGTCATACTGTTTTAAACCTTCGTAAGTGTCACAAAACGCAAAATCGGCAACGAAATAAAACAAAATCTGGAAACTGTTCTATTATACACTGTTGTATGTGTCGTGCTAAGCAGCGAGTAGACGTCCGTACGCGGGGAGACAATGTATCCATCAATCAGTGTGTGTGTGTGTGTGTGTGTGTGTGTGTGTGTGTAGGCGGGAGAGAAGAGATTTATGTTCGCTGCGAAATAAATGCCTTTCCGTTTCCTCGCGATGCGATGCGTCGCTCGCGTTATATCATTTTTTACGCTGCTAATGTGCTCCAAGTCTCACCGCTCCACCCCCTCGCGTCGAGAATATATCAAAACGACCATTATTCGTAATAAATATGAAGCACGGCTTTGTTCAGCGATTCTCTGTAATACCACTTAATCTAAAATATATTATATTATTCAATTTAAGAGAAAGCTTTCGTATTTATTATAAATTACAGCCGAAGTACGGTAATGTCTCTCTCTCTAATCGCTTCGAGTGATTCGTATTTATTACTAAATGTTTTCATCGTGTAACAAGCCTAACGGTAGAATCATGATACGCTGTTAATAATTTTGTTTTGCTAACTCGTATAATATACGTCGGTTTACGAATACCACTTATATAACACACGCATACGTCATGCAATTCTCCCAATCCTTCAGCCATCCTCCACAAACGCACGTGCGCGCGCGCACACACACACACGGGTTCAGTATATTAACAATATTTGACCTACTTCCTCTGGCTACGGCACGCCATCTTTCAGATTCCTCATCTCCGTAGCATTCATGAATCCTCCATTCTAAGATCACGGTAACGGTAATTCTCTTTTCCTTCGTCCTGGAGGTTACCAATGGCATATTCTTTTGTATATCGATCTTCTGATCGCTTTAAAACTTGACAAAAGTGGACGTTCTCTGCCTTAAAACAATGGTACCGTCTTCATATTGCAACTTTTTAAAATTAGCTCTTAAAAAACGTAATTATTACACAATACTTGGAAAAATATTTATTTGTTTAATTATAATATTCATGAAATAAAGAACAGCACTTCTTATTAAGGGTGAATAAAGAGCATTTTGTTATTTTTTCCAAGAAGTATTCGTAAAAAAAAAACTAATTTACTTACCAGGAAGGAAGGAAACTGTAGATTCTCAGAAAACATTCAATTAAATCTTTGCCTTTTTATATACATTTATTTTTTTCTCAAAGGCTGGCACATTAATTACAGTAATGGTATCGATTGTATTCGTTCAAAGTTGTCTACCAAATTAAATTCGAGTCTAATAAATTGCTCAGTATCGTGTTCTAAGTACTTTGACGGTTATGTCTTATATTATCTACTGATTGTCATCCACTTTATATTTAAAACATAAAGTGAAATGAGGTATAATGAATTATGGCAAAGAACGAAATGAATTACTTGGGCTAAATAGGCCTAATAATAAACAATGTGAATATAATGACAATACTACAACTACAAAAAGGTAAGATCACGTTTAGAAAGGTGAAAAACGCGGCAAAGTGAAAAAAATACTCTTGTCGTTAAAAAGGAAAGTGATTCCTGCAATTACTGATGGGTAAGAATAATACAAAAGCTGAAGAGTGCATAAAGATGAATATGAAACGGACTGTGCTGGAAATAACAAAAAGAGACGGTGAAAGAAACGAAAACACAACAAAACAAAAATTGACGACATTTTATAAAATGAAGAAATAAAACTGAATGTTCCGCTACGAGACACAGCAGGACGCGGTCACGAAGAGTGTTAAGATTGCAGCCAACACATGTCAAGAGGGCGGCCCTTTGCAAAATTACCTGGATAAGCACTGTGGTTCAGAAAAATCGCAAATTTTTTTCCGATAGAATAGAAATCTGTATAGATAATAACTGGATAAAGATAAGATCAGCCGCAGACTGACACGAGCCTGTAATGTTGTTGTTGAGGATGATAGGCTATACAGTATTGTGGGTCACCATTTTTGTGTACAGTCAATGTTGTTTATCAGGCACTGCCAACGTTGTTATGTAGTGTTACTGTTTTACACACAGTAGTTCCTTCCCCACTCCACGCGTTGTAATACGAAAAAATCCAATTTTGTTTCCTTTCTTTTAATTAAAACCATATAATATATATTATTTCCGTTTTTAGTTCAATCCTGATGTAAACAAACCCACGTGGCAAATCTGAAAAGCTATTAGTCAGGGGCGTTGACACTGTTCACACAGTAATGTATTACGCGCATGTGCAGAATGCCTGTGTAGTCATGTGAGAGTTATCTTGCCACTTAAATCGGGGCACGTCGTTTTAAGACTTCCTCCGTATCACTGTATTCTGAATCGTATTGAATTAATATGGAGCCAGTTGAAAGGATTGTTGCCCGTCACAACACAACATTAGCTGCTTGATATAAAACAATTTATTGAGAAGGCGGTAAATGAAACAACGGCGGACAAGTAAAGTAATTGTATGCAGCATATAATCAAGGAAGATGATAAATTATAGCAACTGGCCCACATTACCGATGTCGTTGTGGACAAGAACAATCTTATCAATAATAACGCTGACTCAAGTAATAATACAAGTTCAGATACAGATATGGAAGGCATAGAATTACTCTCTGACAGCAACTGATAGTATTCAGTATACTGGTAATTATCACAGCTTCTATTTTTGTTTTAAATAAACTTTACTTTTTTGTTTGTTGCGATATTTAAACGGTTAAGAAAGAAAGCCATTAACTGGTGTTATAAAATGTTTCACTGTCGGTCTGACACTATCACACAAATTTTACTTTGGTCATGACAAATTATTACAATTTACGAGTGTTTATACTGTATCAATATTACATGTATCCTGTCTGTACTCCTTCTGTCAGAGTGACACGCCTCTAATTTAAGTAGCAACTAGCGTTCCAGATGTGCCACGCCTGCTTGTTTACATCGGGATTAAGCTAAGAACGGAAACAGTATAGGCTACAGGCTTTATTTGTTTACCATGGGCACGTGTGTTTAAAACTGTCGAATGGAAAATTCTACTAATTCCTTACCGAAATCACGAAATTCACCATTTACAAGACGGTAGGATGACTAGTTGTCTACGTGCTGGAGATCCTCTTAAAGTTTGCGTCAATATGAGTTAAAAAGTTCATTTATTTGGTACCGGTGATGTGAAGTGTAACATTTTATTTGTACCGACTACTATACTAACTTATATGAAGGGTGGAGAGCGGGAATCCACAGTCATAGAACGTCCGAGACGTTTATATTTTATTTTTTATACTCGTTTCTTAAAATATTTTTAACGAACACGTAGAAGTTCAAAATATACGAGAACTGTACGCACTACATTTTTAGAAGGTACAGTTTATCAAAGTTAACCTAGCCTGGTTCAGGGGATGCGCAGTAGTTTCGGGGGGGGGGGGGTATAGACCTGACGATAGAAATTGATGACTGCCACTCCAGATGCGCAGTAGACAAACACTTCGTTTGGAGGCTAACAAAATGTTCAGTCATGTCGCATATGCGCACAACAGTCTTGTGCACTGTTTCATAATGTGAACGGCAGCTGCAACAAGGCTTGCAAGAACGATGGAAGGATGTGTGTGGCAGAGAGAGAATTAGTGAGTAAAGTGAGACAGTATACTGTTATCGCGCTATCTCCCCTGTCTCCTCTCAAGACAACTTAAGTAGCAGTAATACATTCGCTGGGTCTGCGTAGCTCTGCAACCAAGAAAGGCTGTCACATTTCTACACAGTCGTAGACGGTGGAGTTGGGTATTCTAGTGGAAGGCCACTGGTTATACAGTTGTCCGTTCGCGTACATCTACGTCACCTGTAGACAGTAATGTTGCGCTTGTGTGCCAGAGATCTGCGCATGTCAAGCGTATACGCCTTGCACTACTACTGGAAGCAAGTAGACTTCGAGCACTCCACCTTACGCGTCAAACTACGCGAATATAATTTTAGTACGTAGGCTTTCACGGCCGGTGTCACTATAATTAATTAAAACTTCCGGGCTGAAAGGCCGTGGTCGAATGCTTGATGTAATATCGCGAGACGTTTCGGCCACACCACCGGTGGCCATCTTCAGTAGCAAAGAATGTTCGTAATAGATGGTATGCCGAACAATTCGCCCAGTGAAATGGGACAAGCAACAGTGAGAGACGGCTACTGTCTACTACAGCTACTGGAAGATGGCCACCGGTGGTGTGGCCGAAACGTCTCGCGATATTACATCAAGCATTCGACCACGGCCTTTCAGCCCGGAAGTTTTAATTATTTATACGGGAATATAACTTTGACAGACTGTATATATTTAAGTTTTTTTTTTCTGTAAAAGCATTATTGATGTTTAAAATAATTGTGTTCAATTCGAAATATTTTTAGTTTAGGCCTATAATAATATTATACAAGTACTTCAATAGCAAAAACTAAGCGCGTAAGTATAAGGCAAAATCGATTGTGAAAATGTACGTCAATACACGGCGAGGGTTTTAGTGAACTGTTGTGGAGTAACGAGACTGTACCCAACACGCTGTTCAGAGATCTCCAGTCTGTAGACAGGGTCTGTGCAATGAAGTGGGTAAAGATTTGCTGTAGAGAGAAGAGACTACAGGACTCGGGAAACATAAGTTTACACAACAGGGGACACAGAAAGACTGATGCATGGAAATGGCGGTGATTCATGGAATATTTATTAGAAAGCCGTGAATCTATAATTCTAAAAACTTTCCATATCACGTTTATTTTCTCACATAAAAAGATGTGAAAAAATGTGATGTGATGTGAAAGATGTGATGTGTTTTATCACTCTGTTAAAAAGCAAGTCATACTGCGCTGAATACAAAATTGCTAGGAGGAAGAGGAGTTCTAAATCTAGCCTATCGCACATTGTTGCCGAACTACCAATTGCTTGGAATTGGTCTTAGGTGTCTTTACCACAAAAAGGTCCTACAATAGTTACCACTTGCGACAGAAAATAATTATTTTTGTAATCATGATATGCATGTCACAAGAAATTGATATATAACGAAAAAAATAATATCTCAAGACTTCGCAATGGTGAAGACACCGAAAGGGATCATCCAGCCCGGAGCATTTCGTGGTTTGAGAACTAACGACTTTTAACAAAACAAAAACCCGACGCCCATAATATCAGTAACGATTAAAACTTAAAAAAAGGTGGCGTCACATATTCGTACCGCTATACCGCCACATACAAGTTACCCTTCGTTGTAAATAGAGTCATGTAGGCGTCCGTACGTCACACGCCTCCAGGCCAAGTAGCCTACGTCTGCCACCCTCCAATTACAGTGCTCTGTATCGTTAATTATTAAATACGGTTAATATCCTATATACTCACTAACGACAAAATAAACGTGTAATAAAATTATTGAGTGGATAAGAGTTCACATTAAACACAAGCGCGTGAGAGTAACTTGTGCTTGATTAATGTCCGCACTCGACCAAGAAATTATAGCATACTATAACTTGGATATTACCTAAATGCGCGAAAAAATCTCGTAAAATAATACAAAAAATAGGGCCTGAGCATACATATTAAGAGAAAAGAGTACATGCGATAGGAGAAGATTTGGAAGACCCATACTTATGAGGAAGCATAATGAGTAGAACATAGGTACGTAGTTGGGAACTACAATATCGGAAGAAGGAACAAAGGGATGGAAGAATGGACATGTAAAATAGGATTTACAAAATTGCAAATTTCATCAATAAACACACACAAAGCTGAAGCGGCAAGAACCATGGATTTCTTGAAGAAATCATGCAGACATTCAAATTATAGAGTGCACTAAGTGAGAAAATAACATAAAGAACCGCAAAAATAAACATACGCGTAACAACGACAGCATGACTAGAAACAAGAAAACTCATATGTAATGAAGGCATATGGGTAGAGATGGGGATACGTAATGAAGATGGGAGGAGAACAGAACGTTCTGAAACATTATCATCATCATCATCTTCACAACACGGCATAAGCAAGGTGTCTGTTTTGCCTTCAAAAATTCTCCAGCCATCTCCTCCTACTCACACACCTGTGTCCTGTAGGTTTGTACTTCCAGACTTGTTTAGCCAGTCTCGAATCTGAAATTCTTTCTAAGTGTTTTTCCACCACTATTTGTAATCTTTTAATTTTTCATTCAAGTTATAAACTTGTAACTCCTATCTTATGGCCTCATTTCTTATACGGTCAAGTTTAGAACACCTTTTAACTCCTCTTAAGAATGCCATTTCCGAGACCTGTATTTTACTGTCTTGTTTTTTGGTTGTTGTCCATAATTCACAGTCACAGGACAGTACAGGAACTGCTGTAACTTTTTAAAACTTTAATTTTGTATCTCGACGTACCTTGTTTCTAAAAATACGGTTCTGAAACATAAAGGAAGATACGCGTAGCATGAACGATAGAATAAAATCAGCAATAAGGACAGAGCTACAGCATAAGGATAGAGAAACCAGAGAAATTGCGGCCGAAATGTGAGATGCGACAGAGCCACAAAATTCGATCCTTATGGAGAAGTTAAAAAACATTTCGTCAGTCTTTTTCCCCGAAAAAGAAGACTAATGGACTACTAACCAAGATTCTCAGCAGATTTCGAACGTTAATATCTCTTCCATTCCGTGACAGTGAATTCGTTTTCTCACTTGAATATAGGCTTAATAATTAGTAAACTTACATCTTTTTGACGTAGCGGCATATACAGTTGTTTCAATAATATGTACACATACGAGTTTAGTTACCTTTAGTGTTGTGTATAGTGATAATCGTCACCAAACCAGACCATAGGTCATATGTTTCTTTACACGCTTCTAGTTTGCACAAATGTACAAAATTATGTCACGCACAATTCTCAGTGAAACGATAACAATCAATAATTCAATAAAGTTTAAGAAATCGAGGTTATAAGCAAACTAACGCTTACTTCTTTCCACCACCATAGTCATCATCATCATCTTTACAACACGGCATAAGCAACGTGCTGCCTCTTCCGCCTTCAAAAATCCTCCACCCATCTCTTCCTGGGTCTACCCATACACCTGTGTCCCATAGGTTTGTATTTCCCAGACTTGTTTGGCCAGTTTGGAATCCAACAATCTTTGTAATTGTTCTTTCCACCGTTGTTTGCAATCTTTTAACTTTTCATTCAAGTTAAAAACTTGAAACTCTTCTCATTTCTTATACGGTCAAGTTTAGAACACCTTTTAACTCCTGTATTTTACTGTCTTGTTTTATGGTTGTCGTCCATAATTAAGGCCCATTGGACAGTACAGGGACTGCCATAACTTCGTAAAACTTTAATTTTGTATCTCGACGTACCTTGTTTCCAAAAATACGGTTGACCGTTCCACAGATCGTCTGGAACTTACCTAACTTAACATCAATGTCATAATTCCTATCATAGCAAATATCATTTCCCAAATAAAGTGGCTCACGTGTACTACTAATTTCCATTTGTACGAATTAAACTACGGACAAATTCGTGAATTAGCTAGGCTTCCTTTTCCGTTTACGTTATATACGCTCAACCACAGACATGAGAATTCTCTCGACGGGTGCAGAAGTATTAGGACTGTTTGTCCCACTTATAGCTCGTTACGCATCATTTTGTACGGTGATGCGTCATAACGTCAGATTATCATCAGTGCTATACTCGACATTACTAGTAGTTCTACTTCGTTGTTTGCACCAGCGTCAATATAGCCTACATTTTACATACATCATAATGCGGATATTATTTTAAAGGTACTTAATTGTTATCTGCCGATTCATGTCTGAAATCGTTAATATTTTCGACTTGCAGTTATAGAGAGATATTGAGTTTAAGATCCTCTGAATTCTAATGAGCGTGTTCTTATGAACGTGTCTACGTATTTATGGGCGCCTGTGAATACAGTAACTGCAGGTGGTTCAAAAAAGTCGACATACACGCTGTAACACAAAGTGCCAGTATGGGTAACAAACGTATTTGGTTTGGACTCATCCTTATCGATCGGAAGTGGTACTTTTCTCCTAATCGTCGCTATATACCATCATTACCCAAGTTGATTCCAGTGATTAGTGCAGAGACCAACAGCTTTGTTTTCGTACAGACCTGTACAGTGTCCGTCTAGCATCGTGAGACTAAATGAGGGTGCAATTTTCAACGCCTCTTACCAGAGACCAGACTTACGGCTGAGGAATTCTTACCATGCTCCTACCCGTAAAAAAGAATCATCCTGCTAAGCCTTGGCCAATGACTACCTGCCGTGCTACGGGTTTGTGAAAGTGAGTTACGAGTGAGAAAACGTAAATCTCATAAAAATGGTCAAAGTTAAAATTAAAAATACTTCGAATGAAAATTCTAATAACAAATATTGGAATAGAAAAAAATTCTACATTCTGACGTTATCTGGTATATAATTACTCTGTCTTTTCTAGCAAACATAGACAAATTTAAAAGTGTTAAATTATAACAAAAAAAAAAACATTAGTTACAACGGAATTTAACGATCAAGGGTTTGCGAGGATCGATCAAAAAAGTATAACACAAATTTTAAAAAATTTTAAATTATTTGTGTTGAGATTTCGACAATATTTATTATCATCATCAGCACCTGTGTACGAATACAAGAGAAAATATGAACACACCAGATCAATTAGTTAAGTGAACGTGTTTCTGTATGTGAGTGTGTGCGTGTGTGTGAAGAAGTTGAAACAGTTTGTCTTACATCATCAAAATAATTGAATTGTTATATATTGTTTTCCTTAAATACATCCAAAAATTATAATATCCCAAAATATAATTTATACAATATTACAATTTAAATTACTCATAATGTAATGGTATTACATTATAAATTATAAAAGCAGTAATCAACAATTATATATTAGAATTGGTACAGAAACCATTTATACATATACCTGTCTACATATAACATAGTAAAACATATTATAGCTGAATACAGATTTACAGATACAGGCCCCGATGACAATAAACACTGTCGAAACGTCGACACAAATAATGTAAAATTTGTGTTATACTTTTTTGACCGATGCTCGCAAACCCTTCATCGTTAAATTTCATTCATCGACGGTCACTACGAAATTAAGGATTAGTTACAACGTATTATATAACGTTCTATTGTTACATACTATCTTTTGCCCGTCAAACGAAAAGGTGTTCAGTACTCTATCCCCCGAACAGATGACTTGTGCAGACTGCTACCAACCTGAAACAAAAACAGTACTTGAATAAAATACGACATAAATTCAATGATAATACATTGATAATGATATTGGTTTAAATATACATTAGTTTAGGTTACATTGAAGGTCGAATACTGTCAGACTTCTATGAGGTCATAAAACAGACCAGACCATTAGCGTAATCACGTTCCCAGAAGGCTACCATCCGACCACCACTCTGTAGATGAAGCACTGATCTTCGTTTCCATCTGTTTTACCTGTATTTTGTTTCTTCACTATTCACGCAATGTATGAGTAAAGACCAATCCACTTTATAAACCACTTTAAAGTACACTTTGAAAATTAAAATCCTCAGAGCTGTTGTGACCACGAACCGTGTATACGAGTACTGAACTATTTTTCTTTTCGTTTTTCGGTATCGTTTAAGTACTATTTTATAGCATGTCAACTATGCAGTATCACAGTATCGTATATGCCAACTTTAGTGAACTTTGCAAAACACAGCATGTTCTTTTCCAGTAAGACTGAATGACAGATAATAAAAATTAAATTAAGTTGCATATATTATTGACAGTTTGGTTATACACTGTCACGCTGTAAAACAGAATATGACAACAAAACATGAAGAAAGAATGAAATAAAGATGATCGACTCATGTAATAGGCATATATATCTCGCTTGGTACAAAGGAGATGACTGAATCGTTGTCTAAGGAATTGCACATGGCATAACACAAACACCAAGGAATGCGTCTGCTTTAGGTCAAAGAAGATCGGATTTAGAACTGTGGAATCTGATGGATATACACCGCAGACACGAGCATTCAGAAGCAGAAGACGCTGTGCTGTCCGACACGAGAGGCAAATCGAAAAAGGAAAATTGAAGTATTACATCCGACCGAGTACATATCAACTCGTCGGGACTAGACATGTGTTTACAGACATGATTATTACAAACTGTTGCTGTTTTAGCGTCTATGTGTAAGTAACTGCTAACCTGTTGTCTTTTCAGGTTTATAATCAGTCATCTCGTCATGTGATCCCTAACTTGAGTTTTCTGTTGATTGATAAATTGACGGCCCGTAGTCTCCTGTAGTATTATAACTTTACATATGTTTAAGTCAATCAAAGACATCAGAATTCTCTGGACACACGCAGAAGAGTTGGGACGTTTTGCCCTATTTATAGCTCATTACGCATCAGTAATTTGTAAGGTCTCACGGCGTCGTCAGCTGGGTAAGTTAAAAACGGTCGAAGCATAATACTAGCCACACTGTCCTTCTTGCGTACTGTGTAGCTAAAATAATGTAGCTCGACCTAAATGACTCGTAAGGGTATAAACGTGTCGGCGATAGTAGGCCTAGACGATAATACAGATAATAAGTTCGTGCGTATATAGTGTTGATGCTTGAATTAGTCGTTTGACGAAAATGGATTACTTGATAACTTCTAGCGACGAAAGGTTTTACAATGTTCAGACATTAACTCGACACAATTACAAAACATTTATGTCCACAATTCGACAATTTTCTGCCAACGTTCCACCAAATGCTTTGCCATCATCATTACCATGACCTGGAAAATTATAATAATTAGTCTATTATTAATATAAAAATAATATATGCAGAATAAATAATTTTATTTTTTCTAACACACACCGCTCGCATATATCATTTTTGTATGAAGGTCATGATTTTCGAAATACAAGTTCGTCGACATGAACGTTTAAGAATTATGTGTAGGTAATGACTGAACTCTACAAAACCTTACCTGATGTACGTATTAAGCTACAGTGACTAATAAACTAGGGATAACTTCTAAATGTCAAGGGACTTCACTCTGTATTATCGTCTTAATATTAAAATGGTCAGTAAAAGAGGTTAGCTGAATTCGTTTACTAAATAGCGTTTGCTGATCATCTTATACGGTGACTCTCCCCACGAAGATGCCTTGCACACGTTTTCCAAGTGCTGCAGATTCGCAAGAAAGAGAATGTTACTGGAAATGGAGCTCGGGGAGTTAACGCCCGAGAGCGTAGTTGCGCTTATGCTGCGTGGTAAGGCAGAATGGGACCGCACCAATGAAATATTCAGTGGGTCCTACTAGAAAAAAAAGACAGGCCCAACTTGTAGCCACCGGGCAGCAGAAGATGAGGAACTAGAAGTAGTCCGATAAGAGCGCAACAGGCGCCATCCTGAAGTAATACGGTAAGTGATTCCAGGATGGATATGAATGCCCGATTTGAGATAAGGGTTTTTTAGTGGGTGAGAGTCTCACACACCAGAGGAAGCACGGCATCCTCTGACGGTATATAAAGCATTTTCCCCCTCTATAAAAAAAATGTTCATCTTATTACCTGGAATTCTCGTATTTCAAGGTGATATTGATTTAACGTTAGGCCAATCCACATGTTGACAAGATGTGGGCAGTAATATCGCAAATACTTGCTGTTCGGTTCAATAAGTTTTAGCAGTGAACGCCTGAAGGACAACAATATACCTTGTACGTATATCACAAATTTGACGCAAACGATGCACGCTACCACTATACTCAAGTTAATCATGAGTCGCATACTATACATCAACATAATTAAGTAAAGCAGGTCACAAGCAGGGCTCGGGACACTGAATGCACAGTTTGCAAAGTGCAGTAGCGCGCTGGGAATGTCTCCCTATACTGCATCTGAGTAAACAGCACGCAATATTGCTTTAATGGTCGCATGTGTAAATCTCTAAAGATAACACGAAGAAATTCCTAATAAGATGTATTTTTTCCGATTTGTATTGGCCATCTGAGGACCACTTGCCAATTTCAATTCTTTATTGCTTGTTCTTTTCTTTTCCTCCAATATTCTTTCATCTTTCACTGTCTCTTCTTCCTGTCTTCAGTCCACTTTGAACCTACGTTTTTCTCTCTCCTACCCTGGACTCCTTCCATTTTTAAAACTTTTGCCCAAAAAAATTCTCTTTCAACTACTTCTTCTGCGGTTATGTTAATTTTTCTAAATCCTTTTTGACTTCTTTAATACAACTTGATGTTGACTTCTTTCCCCACAGATATTTGAAGATCTGTTTTGTTAACCTATTGTCCTCCATTCTATATAAACATCCAAAAAATACTAGTCTTCTTTTTCTCACTGTTTCTGTTTTCTATACTTCAAATATTTCATCACTACTTCTTAATTTCCAACCTTCTGAAGTTTTTCGTGGGCCTTCGTCTTTCCAATATTTTTGGTTATAAGATGTATTTTTTATTACAAAGAAAAGTCAGTGAAGGATCAAGGGCAATATTATTCACAAATCTTCTCACTTATTCTTCCTTCTCATCAGCGACATGCCTTTTCAGCCTGTCGATTATGTAGGACTAATCAATACACAATCATGAATGACCGCCCTAAATTGACGGCTCAGTATGAGTTTGATGTCTTTCACGAAAAGTCAGTGAGGACAAAACAAAAACGACGCGACAATATGGTCTCTGAGTATGTCACAATGATTTCAATTGTTTTTGACAAGACTATATAGCGGCGTTTAGAATGCTTAGGACGTGCGGATAGAGGATATGAAAGTTTCATGCTAAAGAAATGGAGTCCCAGATCGGCATATACAGATTATCTTGGTCTTCTGCTGGACGGAGCTCGAAGGACGCAGTCTTTTCCTCCTTTCCGTTCTTTGTTATTCCTTTCCCCAACCTCTCCCTCACCCGTGTATCCCGCAAGTACTCCTAAAATTTCTCCAAAATCTTTCTCCTGATCTCACCGTAAACCTTCAACCCATAGAAATGGACACTGCTATGTGGCTCTGATCAGTCATTACCAACAGATTGGCTATCTTAATCTTCGACTTTCAAAAAAATGTCAGTGTCAGCGCTTGCCTGTCGTTACGCTGTTTAATTTGGCGCTGAGCCGCTGAGACGAACAAAGTACACTAACAAAGCGCCTGAAATGAGATGCGAAGAAAGCCTATTTTGGCGGACACAAAATGAAAGAGATTGCTGCGAAGAGAGGAAGAGCTTACAACAGACGATAGAGGAATACGTGTAAAAGAAGAATCAGAACCTCAATACCATAAGAAGAAACTCCAACACCACCCTGTATAGAGGGAGTAAAGAAATGAGTACTTTTGTTTATTTCAATGAAACGATATAGGCCTATCAAAACGAGAGTTAGTAAATGCAAAGCATTCTGCTTCGGCGTGCACAGCTGGGAGGGACCCCTCGTTGTAGCACCAAAGCGAAATAATTGACTAAATGGGAATTTTTACACAGAACAATTTGGAACTGTAATAAGACACAAAATACGCACATAAATCTGTTCAAACAAGTTGCACGTATAAAACTTTAAGACTTATATTAACTAGCTGTTAAGAAGATGCACTCAGTTTTTCTATAAAAAGAAAACTTTTCTCATAAACAAGACGTTTTTAACAAAACTGTATTAACCAACACTGTCTTTCCAGATACTCGTTACATTTCCACTACATAATAACGTAAATTAGTACCTGGGAGGGACTGTTCACTGTATCAAAAGAATTATCAAAGCGAATAATTTATTAAATGGGAATTTTTACAGAGAACAATTTGGAACTCTAATACGACAAAAAACGCATCTAAAATCTGTTCAAACAAGTTATACGATGTCTGTAGAAAATTATATTAACTTTAAGGCTGCTATATCAACTAGCTGTGAAGAAGAAACAGCTAGTTTCTATAAAAAGAAAAAACTTTTCTCATACACATGACGTCTTTAACAAAATACGGAACGCTCTACAAATATCTCGGCTGTCCTAGCAGAGCCCAGCTGTAATGTGTGCGTGCGTACATATTACTGCTACTTTTGAGATGAAAGACAATTACTTATCATGCGCCAACAATCGAGGCTATTCCAGACCTTACCGGTCGGCGCACTGTGTTCAAGACTAGACAGTCTGCACGGTTTCTAGTGGATTCTAGAGCGCCTGTAATACACAGTTTGCTCGACACGTCATCCAGAAAGTGACCGATTATTCTGGTATTTCAGCGGGGTATAAATACAAGCATCCAGCGACGGACAGTCAGTTTACTTCGAGCGATTACTCAGTGCGTTTCCAGTGGCTATTAGCGAAAAGTGACTATTGTGCAGAACTCTGTTAGTTGACATTATTACTGCGTGCGGACAAATTTAATTTGCATTATTGTACGAGTATAATCTTGTTGATTACAAACTGTTAATTGTGATAATTAAATCTGGTTTTCAGTGACTTCATTGGTGTCTGTTCCACTGTACCAAGGAGACCGTCGCAACAGTGTTAACAAAGACAGCCCGTTCCAGATACTCGTTACATTTGCAGAACACGTACCAACTAGTGTAAATTAGAACTACGAGAAATACTGCAAGGGAATAAATGTGCGTCGTTCCTTAGTTTTAATTCATACTGTTAATGCAAATAATAGTAAATGTTAAATATTAAACTGTGAATTGGAGAGATAGGAATATAATTATAGTTCGCAGGATCTTTGGTTTCACGATCCGCGTACAGACGAAACAGTTAGTCACGAAACGGATCGCGCAGATTGTAGTGGGGGCTGGGGAGGCAGTGCAGGATGTGAGGTGACCGATCACGACACACAACCATGTGACACACCACCCACGCCGCTGTTCCGAACACAAAGTACTTGGCCCGAAAACAACGCGTCAAAGCTACGCATGCACAATGAGATCTTTTGACACAGCGCAACAGACAGCCGTTTCATGTCCAATTATTTTAGCTGTACAATAATACGGTAGGACGCCAAATACACGTGCTAACTTGCTGCCCCGAACGATAAATATGTTGACATCAAAATACCGTTAAGCATTTAGTGGTGGATATAAAAATATGTTATCAGAAGTTTAATTACGAAAGTTGTGTTAGTGGTTATAATCACAAACAGAATTATCACTATTGCACACCACTGTAGAAAAATTATAAAATTATTCCGATTAGCGCTTTGAAGCTTCTCAGCTCATCGTCAGATCGGAAATAATCAGATGTTATTTCCGAAATGACGATGAGCTGAGAAACTAGAAAGCGCTAATCGGAATAATTTTTCTATAGTGCTGTGCAACTGTGATAATTCTGTTTATAAAAATATGGATCACCTTCTGGGACTCTGTTCTCTATCGAAACGAGAAAATAAATATCTTAACGATTTCCTTATAACTGTATTTTACTTTTATATTTATACTAGCTGTTAACCGCGGCTAGCTGTTACACGCGAATATTTATCTTTTAATACGTATTTTACTTACTTACTTAATCCTTAGCTTTTCTACCTTTCGCTGTAAAGCTAATGTTGGAGTTGAGTCCACTGAGGTCGTCTTCTTCCACATATCCCTCGATTTCTTTCTATCTCCTGCGAGCTCCTTTATTTTCTGCCACTTTACTCCTCTTCTTTCTGCAGCTGTGCGGGCTTCATCCTTCCAGAGCTTTCTCGGTCGTCCTCTCTTTCTTTTACCTGTTTCTCTGGATTCAAACACTTGCTTTACCAGTCTTTCCTCCCCCATCATCATTACATGTCCCAGCCATCTAAGTTGTGCTTGTTCTACTGTTATTGCTACAGGAACAATATCTAACTTTTTTCTAAATATTTCATTTCGAATTCTATCTTTTCTTGTCTTCCCTTCTATTTTTCGAAGAAACCTCATTTCAATACTAGTTAGCTTGCGTTTTAATCTCTCATTTGTTGTCCATGTTTCGCTTCCGTAAGTTAATACTGGCTTCATGATTTTTCTGACTATTTCTGTTTTTATCCTAGTGGGTATTTCTTTTTTACCCAGGAAACTTGATTTAATACTATTGAATAATCTTCCTGTTTTCGCTACTCTTTCATTTATTTCTTCCTCTAAATTCCCTTTGCTGTTAATCACTACTCCCAGATATTTATAACTTTTTACTTGTTCTATATATTTTCGATCAAGTTCTATACTGTGTTTCTCTTCTGAATTTCCTATTACCATAGTTTTAGTCTTCTGTGTATTAATCTTCATGTTTTTCTTTCTAAGTTCTTCAATAAATACCTTTATGTTATTCTGTACCTGTTTTTGTTTTTCCTACAATTATTAAATCGTCTGCGTAGCATAATTCTGTTATTGTTATTATCTTCATATTCCAGTATCCTATTCTATATTTACTCATACTTTCTTTACATTTTTTGACATCATCATCCAACCACCAGGTTGAATAGCAGGGGGCTTAAAATACACCCCTGCCTTAAACCTATTTTGCTGGTGAAAGTTTTTGACGCCTCGTTTCTTACTCTTAAGTAATTAGCGGTGTTTTCGTATAGGCTTTTTATGCCCTCAATAAGCTGTTGTTCTACTCCCTTCCTCTTCAATATGTTCCATACGTCCTTCCTTCTTATACAGTACTATCGAACGCTTTCTCCATGTCCACGAAACATGCATGTATCTGTCTTCCCACTTTGGCAGCTTTCTCACATAACTGTCTTACTATGAAGATTTGATCCACTGTTCTTCTCTTTTTTCTGAACCCACTTTGGCTTTCTTCCAAGGTGTGCTCTACTTTTTTTCTTAACCTGCTTTCTAGAATCCTCCCGTACAGTTTTCCTACCGTGCTCCCTACAGTAATGCCTCTATAATTAGAACATTCTTTACTGTCTCCCTTTTTGTATATAGGCACGACAATTCCTATTTGCCAGTCAAGTGGGACCTTCCTTTCTTTCAATGCTTGGTTAAAAATGTTTATTTCTACTAGTAATTTTATACAAACCACTATGTTGTCTTTGGTACTGACAAGCGCTTTCGGCAGTCAAGCCATCTTCAGGTCATTTACCAACAGAGAAATATGAAACCGTTCACTTCTTATATACCCTTTTACCGGACCTATCTAGCCCTGCCGACTCACAAAGTAACGTCTTACTTAGCTCCACCCATAGTGGGTTGTCTTACATTACCAATTTTGTAGCCGATATAATTTACGTTAACTTACTCTTTTTTTTTGTCTAATAAGCTGTTAAATATTTCTTCATTTTCAAACGTGGTTTTTATATTCATTAGTCGTTTTTCATCTTTATTTCTTATTTTTAATATTTCCCCTTCTTCCTTAATTTCCTTTCTCTTTCTTTACTCATCACTTTTATTATCTCATAATTTACGACTGGGTCTGTGAATTTATGTCCTTCTTCTATAAAATGCCTAGCGTATAATGAATTCGTCGTTAACTCTCCTTCACCCCTCCTATGTTCTTTAAATCTCTGGCAAAATTGACGACCCGTTTCGCCCAGATACACTTTTTCACATTCCCCACAACTGAGCATATATACTCCACTTTTCTTCAATATGTCTTCTTCTTCAAAATTCGTAGTTTTTATTATATCAAACACGGTTTTCGATTTTTTAACCGCTACCTCTATATTATAGTTTCTAAAACATTTTTGTATCTTTCTTGTGTTATAACCTATATAAGATATGGATCCCTTATACTCCTTCTTTTCTTTACTATTCTCATTTTTTGTTTCTTCTCTTCGTTTTATATTATTAAATATTTTATCTACTACATTCGTATTGTACTTGTTGTTTTTTACAATTATTTTTATTCTTTCTATTTCTTTCTTTCTGTTTTACTCATCTTCTATACAACTGTTTATTCTATGACAGAAATTATTTATCGCTGCCATTTTATACTGTATTGGATGGTATGAATCATTTGGTATTATAACATCCGTATATGTGCTTTTCCTATAAATGTCAAATTTTCTTTTCTTTTCTTTTGTTATTCTTATGTTTAAATCTAGGAAATTTATTTCCTTGTTTCCTACTTCCATTGCTTTGAAAATAAAATAATGTCAACAGTGAAAAATAAAGACAAAATTAAGAAATGGATGAGGTATGTAGACGATATCTTGTCAATATGGGAGGGCGATGATGAAGAATTAAAGGTATTTTTTGAAGAGGTTAACAAATTAGAAGAGAGTATAAAATTTAAAATGGAAGTAGGAAACAAGGAAATAAATTTCCTAGATTTAACATAAGAATAACAAAAGAAAAGAAAAGAAAATTTGACATTTATAGGAAAAGCACATATACGGATGTTATAATACCAAATGATTCATACCATCCAATACAGTATAAAATGGCAGCGATAAATAATTTCTGTCATAGAATGAACAGTTGTATAGAAGATGAGGAAAACAGAAAGAAATAAATAGAAAGAATAAAAATAATTGTAAAAAACAACAAGTACAATACGAATGTAGTAGATAAAATATTTAATAATATAAAACGAAGAGAAGAAACAAAAAATGAGAATAGTAAAGAAAAGAAGGAGTATAAGGGATCCATATCTTATATAGGTTATAACACAAGAAAGATACAAAAATGTTTTAGAAACTATAATATAGAGGTAGCGGTTAAAAAATCGAAAACCGTGTTTGATATAATAAAAACTACGAATTTTGAAGAAGAAGACACATTGAAGAAAAGTGGAGTATATATGCTCAGTTGTGGGGAATGTGAAAAAGTGTATCTGGGCGAAACGGGTCGTCAATTTTGCCAGAGATTTAAAGAACATAGGAGGGGTGAAGGAGAGTTAACGACGAATTCATTATACGCTAGGCATTTTATAGAAGAAGGACATAAATTCGTAGACCCAGTCGTAAATTATAAGATAATAAAAGTGATGAGTAAAGAAAGAGAAAGGAAATTAAGGAAGAAGGGGAAATATTAAAAATAAGAAATAAAGACGAAAAACGACTAATGAATATAAAAACCACGTTTGAAAATGAAGAAATATTTAACAGCTTATTAGACAACAAAAAAGAGTAGGTTAACGTAAATTATAACGGCTACAAAACTGGTAATGTAAGACAACCCACTATGGGTGGAGCTAAGTAAGACGATACTTCGTCAGGGGGCGGGGATAGATAGGTCCGGTGAAACGGTATATAAGAAGTGAACGGTTTCATATTTCTCTGTTGGTAAATGACCTGAAGATGGCTTGACTGCCGAAAGCGCTCGTCAATACCAAAGACAACATAGTGGTTTGTATAAAATTACTAGTAGAAATATTTGAGACCACTAACACTCCAATATAACAATAAAAATGTTTAGGAGTTTCTCCTTTCTTTCCATGTTTGCGTATTTAATAATTTCTGTTATTTCATCATGTCCTGGTGCCTTCCCTAATTTTATTTTCTCCATTGCCTCACTGAATTCTTCTCTTGTTATTTCCTCTTCTTGTAATTGATTCTCTTCTTGTTACATGTTTTCAGTATCTTCTCTTTTTTCTTCTTCTTCCTCTTCAACGTTATCTTCGTTTGCGTTTTCCTCTAATAAATCTTTAAAATATTCTCTCCATCTTTCCATAATACTTGTCTCTTCCATTAGGATATTTTCATTTTTGTCCTTTAAATTTTGTAGCATATTCGTTTTGGGTTTTCTCATTTGTTTTAATGTGTTGTAGAATAATTTCTGGTTTTCATTATTTGTTTCTGTAAGTTTATTCCCGAAGTCTGTCCATGTTTTTTCCTTGCTCGTTTTTATTTGGTTTTTAACTTTTATTCTTTCTGTCTTATATTTGTCATAGTTATCTTGTGTCTTATTGTTCAGATACGTTTTCCACGCTTTTTTCTTTCCCTTTACTGCTTTTTCTATCTCTTTTGTCCACCATGCTGTCCTCTTTGTAGCCCTATTTCCTATTTTTGCTACCCCACAACTAACTTTCGCTGCTTCTTTGAGGCTTTATTTATAATTCTCCCACCTTTCATCCAAATTTTGGTATACTGTTTTCTTCTGGAATTTTTCTAGTTTTTTATGATAATTTTCCCTTGTTACGCGTTCTTTAAGTTTATACACTTTAATTTTTTCTTTTATTATTTTTCTTTTTTTATCTTTTATTTCTTCTTGCATTACTTTATACGTATTTTAATACAATTTTTAAATGAACGTAACGTCAGAACTGATGGTACGGACGACAATCATGAAACCCACAGAGGCGGGCACTTTCGGTATCTTCGCCATCATCTGGCCGCGAACCACGGTGTTCTTCCATTGTTCACCTCCCGTCGGTTGAGTTCGTATAATCCGAACGGGACCCGATCCTCATTCCTCCATCGTGAACCCGATTGGTTGTCCCCCCCCCCCCCCCGACACTTACATTCTCGCCGTCTATTCTGCACAGTCATGAACTAGTAAAGTTTGTGACAACAGGTAATATTACTTTTCCAAATTATGATAAAACATAATAATATTTTAATACTAATAATACTTTGTTTTTCGAAAGTCGGTTTTACATTTCTATTTATTAAAAAGTACTTTTTATTGTGAGCGCAACGGACTCACAAACCTGTGTTCTTCTTCCATAAAATGACTGAGTAGCCGATCGTCTTCTCCTTCGTCGTCAGAAACGCTACGGGAAACCGTCTACTCTTTCCCATATATAGCATATTGTATAATACATAAATAATAAAACAAATGACAACAAAACTATTAGTATTCAGTTAGTTAGTGATTTTAAATCTTTACCAACCCTTTCCCATTAGTGGTACTTGAAATACAATTTTTGTAAATACAAATATTTCACAAAAACAATCTACTAATTCAAAATATTTTCACAGTATACGATGCACATTTAAAATCTCGTTTTAAACACCGATTTTTAAAATGTTTAAGGGAAGTCATTTGGAACCAAGAATTGAAATGATCAAGAATCCTTATGAAGCTGTTCGAATACGACACGTCTCTCGACATTCTGACGACTGTAACACCACAGATAAGACTGGAAACGGATTACATATTACATCTAATTTTACTCATAAACTCTCGTTGTTTCTATTATCAAGAATTAGTGGGGGGGATTATCACGCGTTATTTCTGTAACCATCTAACGTCTGCGTCACGAAGGCCCGCTTAGTACGTGGACATATTCATTAATACGTCTGTGTTTTCAATCTCAGAGCAAGACTCACGCAGAATAGGCAAAACATTTGGCGTTGACGAACACAAAGTCGGTGCTAGTGTTACCTAAGATAACCTTACAACTAACTGAATAGCTGTACCAAATGGATAACACTGTCCAACCAAACGTCGTCCGTTATGCTTAAAATAGAGACGCGCAGGAATGGATTTCACATGATAAACGCGCTGAAACAGACTCAGTATTAAAGTATTCAGTGGACCTTTAAGAGAAGCACTGGCGGACCTGTTGTCAGAAACGTGAGTCTGAAGCAAGGACCTACCCGCTGTTATATACGAGGATTGTTCAATAGAAACACGTTTAGAGGCTGTAAAGCTTTTTTATTCAACGATTTTTAAAGAAGTCTCCATTAACATTAAGGCATGAGTTCCACTGTTGCACTAATCGCTAACAGCAAACTCTACCTCAGCGTCCAATTTGAACCGCCGTCTTTTTAGCGCTTTCTTTAATGGGCCAAAAACATGACGCACGGGGACAAGTCGGAACTGTAAGGTGGATGTTGTAAGACTTCCCACTTCATACGACCAAGCAGATCTTGAATCGTCTGGGCTACATGGGATCGAGCATTATCATGATAAGGCTGTAATGATAAGGTCGAACGCAAATTGTCTGCTCATCAGTAAGCAGCAACTTTGTGATAGCCAAGACTGTGAATGACGGAATGAACAGTTCACACGCTGATGGTCAACATTTGAGATAGTTCTCTAAGTTTGATGCCCCTATGTGCGCGTAAAGCAGTTTCCAGCTGTCTCACATTTTCATCTGATGCTGCAACACGTGGAGGTACGGGACGGGCCAAATCTTTAGTGGATTCTTGTATCCTTGTCGAAATTTATTGCACCATTTAACCACTGCCGTATGAGAATAACTATAGTCACTTCTCGTATACATTTCCATTGGCTGACGCCCCTCAGCGGCCAAAAACTGAATAACGGCACGCAGATTATCTTTGGACGGATTTTCTATCATAGATGCCATTTTACAACTCAATCACAACGCTTAGAAAAGAGCAAACTGCAAATATTTTTGACAAACGCGTCAATAGTACTTAAACAGACAATATAAACAAATTAATTCCGTTGCCATGGCGACGAAGTCACGGCTGCGAAGATCAAATGTGTTGCTATTGAACAATCCTCTTACAAAGTATATGATTAGAAAACTTTATACTCAACGCCAAATCGTACACCAAGTTAGACTTACAGCTAATTCATCGTTTAATAACGATCTAACAAGGCTGGAGGAACTTAAATGTTTGGGAGGATTAAATATCATCAATTTAATGAGAACATCAATGGCCGGATGAATAACGACAGAATTCCTAACCACGTCTTCGTATAGGCTACAATACTTAGGAAAAGAAGTGTCGGTAGACTCGAAAGTGGCTTTTCATGAATCCAGATTACATATCCTTGCCTTACTCATTATAGCTGATGATGATGACGAAGATAATCATGACGATCTTAACAGTGCGACAAGGCGTTTGCGTCTTAAACGATAACTAACAAATCCGTTGTAATTCAAACTACACGTTTAATAGCATGTTGGGAGGTTGTAATACTGCCGCGGCCAAAGGGATTACAGTGGGAAGCTTCTGATCTTATAATGTGTTCTCAATTGCGGCGCACTTCGCTACAAAGTCTCTGTGCACCAATCATATTGCACCGTCAGTAAGACAAGAGTACCGTTTGAGTTCACGTTAACGCTAAGTTGCCACATTCAATATTTATTAAACGCAGCGGCAATATTCATTCAACCTTGAACAGAGGCGGCCCATCGTGTCGTCGTCATACTGCTGTCGCCGTAGCCGTTGATGTGCAGAATCATGTCAATGAAGTAACTACGCTCATGTAAGATAACAAATTAATTACGATTGATAACAGTTGTTTTGGTAGCGACGGGTATCGGTTTAAATGAGTCAGCTACACTTACATAGATTAGGCATTTACGCCGTTCGAGGTATAGGCCTATTGTTACATCTTTACTATTTTGCAATTTTTTTTGGAAATCATTAACTTATACAGCTAATAACAATGTGTGGAGTAGAATGTGCGAACAAGATCGTAACGTCATAACTGGACGTCAGAGCGAAACGTTCTAAACGCTAAAGTCTTCGGCCTCACCAAAAGACAGCCTACGATTGAGCTTGCTGAGAACGACAGCAACAAGATGTCGAAAATCGCGCTAGTCCTTTCAAAGACTGAAAGAACTGTGTAAACCATCCTAAGTGTTAAAACAATAACGATCCTAATTTAATACACGATATCTCTCTCTCTCTCTCTCTCTCTCTCTCTCTCTCTCTCTCTCTCTCTCTCTTTCTCCCTGTATATATCTATCAGACCATCAGTATGTCATCAAAAAGCTCACAAGCGCGCGCGCACACACACATAATTGACATAAAGCTAAAACACACTTCATGAAAAATTCAAAGACGCGAGTTGTTACTGAAGTTAACCTGACACGATACCATCGATTTCTAAAGTCGGTGGTAAACGTCCTAGTTCAAACGCTGTTCGTTTCTTAAGTGAGATAAATGTGGCAACGATACGTTATATAGTTCCGTAGCAGACAACATGGTGAGACCGATGGAACTGGATGACCTAATAAAACCTCGGACAATAATCCCGCCGCAGTCCGACTTGAACGTGCGAGATTCCTGCAGTGATCACTCTAAAAAGCTAATAGAAACTTCACTCGCACGGATGATTCTTATACAGTAAAGCATTCACGTATAAAGATCGACCTTAATACACTAATGACGTATCTACAAACAAAATAGTTCGTCTTAGAGACGCCTGGATTATGGGCTGGTCCAGAATCAACCCGGAACCTCTAATTTAATAGCCAAGTCCTATAACTGCTGATCTACTAATTGTCGTCGTGGTGCTTTGCAGCTTAATCACGGGATCGCTCCATATTATATAGTGTTCCCAATAATATCAAAAAACTATAACAACCACACTTTTCCCTGCAGACTTCTTTGGCGGTATTATCAGAGTAATGATTTCGATCTTTCAATACACGAGTATGTGGTGTACGAGCGCACATTGTCACAGGATTTACAGATTAGTTCAATGCGCCACGGCTAATTAGAGAGATACTAGGCACTGATACCGCTCGCTGGTTTGTCACCGTCTCGCAAGGGTAGAACGTTATGTAATTATTTCGCATAGGCGATGTTTATATATTTTGTACTTGTATTCTGAACACGGAATATTAAGTGACTCAATTAATATGGTCCGGACAATTCCGACGAATGGCCGGTGACAAGATTACCAAATTAGAGTTGTACAACACCGTCAAAAGAACCATGAAAGGAATACTGCGAATAATGTGGGGAAACAACGCCAGAGAAGGGCGGCAAACGAGAAAGGCCTAGCTGAAGAGCAAACAGGAAGGAGAAGAACGAATATTAAGTTTGAAAATCGCAAGACGCCTTTTTCAAACTGACGAATGTTTGGTAAAAGTTTGTACGGTATTTAATTATTAAAGTGTTGTCGAGTAAAACAATTCAGATATTATGGTAGAATGTTACCCAATATATTTAATCGTAATAGTGAATAAAAAATAACTACAAGCTTCTTCTTTACAACTACAGATCTTGGCGGTTCTTGGATCCCGAGGTCCTACAAACCGAGCCTACTGGATCCCGTCTTCAACAAAGTGGCTGCCAAATTTTCTGAGGTCTTCCTCAACGGCATCCCTCCGTCTCATTCTCCTTTCTTGCCAACAGTGTTCCATGAAATCCTTTCTTCAACTGCGGTGCTGCACGCATACGCGCCATACAGCCATACTTTTGTTCTGTGCATTCTTATGAATGCATACAATAGATTTTATACATCCCTTGGTTACTTCTTTGACACCACCGCACATTGCTTTCCGTGATTGGACCGATTATCCTTCACACGGCTTTCATTTCAAACCTGCCAAGTTGACCACAAATTTTCGTCCTAAGAGTCCACTTCTCGCTGGCATATGTATCTGTAGTCACATGAATGTTTTGTACTGTTACAGTTTTGTTTTCCTTCTCACTAAACGGTTCCTCAAAATCTTCCTTAGTGAAAAACTGATCTGCTACCAGCTAAAACTCTTCAGAACTTCGTCTGCTTCATCCGCCGTGTCATTCACGCCGAGACTCTCTCCCAAACTGGTATACTCGAAATACAAAGCTGGCGGGCGGCGGAAGAGGAAAGAACATCTTATTTACTTGCAAACGCACAGTTACTGCTTCTTTATTTAAACCGAGGAAGGCGATCCTTACTGTTTCCACCTGTTATGATGATACCACCGGCATATGTGGATAACTTTAACAATTATTGATTATAATCAAGCTATAGTATATATAACACTTCCTTAGTAGGCTATAGTAAAATAATATTTTAGTTTTAATTATTATTTCTGAATTACATTTTACACATAAATATTTTTAAAATTTAAAGGTGAAGTTTATAAATACAGGGGCTGTTCGAAATAAATAAGCATTACACCAAATAAACGATGTCTGAATGTGGTGTTGTGGAAAATAATAATACACGTCGTGACAGGTAGGCCTACATCTGAAAATTAAAATGCTCAAGATGTCACAGTAGTCTACTAATTTATTCAAGATGTCACATCGGTACAATTTTTCCGGGCACTATCTTCGGCCTAAGATTTTAATTATTATATTATTATGCTATTGTTATAATATCATTTTCCAAGCGCTGTTCTAACATTCAAACAGTCAGCAGGACTGAAACAAACCTCGGCCGGTATCATACATAGTGGTCCGCGCAGTGGGAGCGCTACGTTGGCGTAATGGCTAGCCCCGAATACAATCGTACCAATACACGAGTAATTTTAAATTACTGACGAAACAATGTCGCGGGCATTTTCATTTGTACGAAGGGAAAATATCACATCCGCACGCCGACAATAAATTTCATTTTATTTGCTGTAAAGTTATTACTGTCGAAGTCTTGCTATGTCGTCGGGAAGGGGGGAAGGTAATTCACACCAGAGTACGGGATTATTTAATCAAGCTGTAACAGTAGATAACGGATAAATCTTCATTGCAAGGAGAAACGATTATTCATTGTGGCTTTGATTGTGGAGAACACAATCTGACCTTCTTTCAGCTCACTTTATTAACAACAAGAAAAATACGTTCCGTATACGAGACGTTGTGTAACGACTCACGTCTTCACGACTCTACCAGCAACTGTTCAATCACAGAGCTGTTCTTACATTGCTACCGGTTTTTCACGGCTGATATTTAACTTCAGCTTCATTTTTTGTATATCGGGTATTAAGGAGAGGTCCGTTATTGTAGCCAACCGTTTCGGCTATACACGTGGTCCATCTTCAATGGGTATTTTGCCCCGAAGTGAAAATGGTGAATTCGTTCACTAAGGCTGAATACTCTACCTCTTAACAGTAAATACACAATGAAACTTACAGTTTTTAAAAAAGAGACTACTACCCGACAACGTGTAGAAGAAAACCCTCCGCTTTCTAACCCTTACCAACACTAGACTACAACCATGCCGTCTTTTGTGAATGTTCCTTAACCGAACGCTGATTTCCAAAAATTTGTTACAAGCGCTCACGTTTATTAGATGGTTAGCATCAGACCACTAGATTCCATCTTGTGCCTGTTGTTAGACAAGACACACTATACATTACAATTAGGTTCATTGATTTGAGCAAACCGTTTTCCCTTTAAGCCAAAATATCATAGCTTTACCTACACGATATCAGTGTCATCATTTCGCCACTACCCTAAATCTCAGACTACGACCAAGCACAAGTTGTTTCATTTACCTATTACTTGTTCGTACGTCTTATTAAAGGTTTCGCGTTCGAACTTGAAACAAACATAGCAGACATTTACGTATTCCTGAAACCCATAATACAGTTCAGTATCCCTTTACACTAAATATAGTTTTTACGGAAAAGCCACATCTTCAGATACACTGATTTTGAAACCTCAAGAAAATTGCCTTCTTTTTAATTTTTACGAAATGGTCAATGCGTCGAAAATAACGCGTATAATCTAAATAATGAGTAAAAGTTAATATATTACTGGACTGATGGAATTAGTAATGTCTCCTATGACCAACAGACGTCATAGCACAGGTTTTGTTGTTCAGTTAACAGCATTATTTTCCTCCAACAATTTCCATCTCTGAAAACGACTCCAATGGTCTGAGTAAACCAATCATCTGTTCCCGGTTTAGTAGGCCTACTCTTATATCTCCTTTCTTAGGTTAACAAGCAAAATTTGTCCGAGGATACGTTTTACAGGAATCCATTATCGGTCTCCATCCGGTGTAAACCATTATGTATTGCAATAATCTGTTAACATTCCTCTAATATTAATTAAAAAAATGATTAGGTTTAAACTAGCATTGACACCTGTTACATTAAACTTGTAGGATAATCGGGTTCAAAACCAGGACATTCTCGGATACGAAACCTGTAAAATCCGACAAACGTTTCGTTAGCATAAAACCTACGTGCCACTTATAATAAAATTCCTATGTTGTTAAAAAAATAAAAAATATCAAAATGACCTATTCGTTTGAAAACAGCTATTTCTTTAGTTTAAAAATACACTTATTTAATAATAACAAAAAAGTCTATTCACAAAAAATATGTTGCTCTTAGTTATAAAATGGTACAAATTTCGTAACAGCAACGACATTTTAATTAAATACGAAACGGTTATAAATAAAAAAAGAAACAAAAATCCGAATTATAAACGAGAAAAACTAAATACATAATACATAGCTTTGTTTTTCCAGCGACAATCAATGCTTTTCTTGTGTGCCCTCTATTAAGAATGATCTTTCGTTTTCCAATCACGGGTTTCCTTTTTGAATAAGGATACATTTTTTTCTTTTGCTTCGATACCCCCTCCCCAAGCATCTGAAGCTCAAAATAAAAGTAGCAACAAAGACATCAGACGCAAAATCGCAATGTAATAAGAACTATAAATTCTTGACAACTAAGTAGCTGTACGTAACTGATGGCTAACCGAGCTAATATGTTTCTTACATTCTTTGAGTTACTAACCGCTTTTTAAGGATCGATAAAATTCCAATACTGCAGGAACAGGCTAATATCGGAATGGATGACTGCCGCCCAAACAAATATTAAATTACAAGCCAAAGGGACGGAGAGGTGGGACCGGAACAAACAATTTTTTGTTAAATCCTTGTAGATGATGATGATGATGGTAAAAGTCAGGTTTTGAACAGAAAAATTCCCTCTCACATGAACAAAGGGACATGTCCGGGAAAACCTAGACGGTTGGTAACCATGTTTATCAGTAAACGTGCACGCATGTTACAGTGGTTAAACGCCACCAGAGAGATAGCACCACCTGCTGCATTAGGCCGCGCACACGTCAACAGTATGAATAAATAATAAGCAGAGGAGTTGCCGCCGTCGTACTCCGCAGACCGGAACGGTTAGCCGCGCCGACATAATTACGCTCGTGCCAAGTCTGTACTTTTTTCAATTTTTTATTAATTAATTTCAAACAGTATTAGGATCTCCCCCTTGTTGCAAACGCGTGTGCCACGCATCACAAATATGTAAATCTATTCGTCCGGAAGCTCGGTCGTTTCACGGTCGAAGCAAACATCATACAGGCCGTGAGGTTCAGTTAAGCTAATACACCATTCGTATTATTTGCCAAGGATAAACAAACGTCTTTCCTGTAATTTCACAGCACTTAATACCTGTGTTTTTGCTCCCGTTAGTGAATACAATGTTTTCACTTACTGTACAAAATGCACGAAATTCAACTTCTCTTTCATTCCTCCCCTCTTCTTCGTTTTCTTTAATTTTCCCGTATAACAGTCACTTTTCCCCTTCGTAAATGTTTGTCTGACCAATCACATTATACAAAATCTCTTATATATTGTATAAAATATAAGATACTTGTATTAACGGGTATTAACATATTGGCTCCGGCCAATATGTGACTCACGATAGGTTCCTTCATCCTTGTTGGTTTCTTCACCAACAACTAAGAAGAAACTGCCGCACGAAACGGATGTAAATACTTAACGGGAAAACTAACGAAAAATCTAATTCAGAATTATGCATGGGACAATAGCCATAACATGTTTGAACGGGATTCTGTGGAGTAAAAACATTACAAATACCATCAGGGGCCCATACCTTTGTATATATTGGATTTAATACACCAATATACCCTAACTCAGTGTCCGCGACAATGATTCAGGGGGTCGGCGGACACTTTTAAGAAAAAATAGAATATACCGTAATTTTCTCCAATTTTTTGTAGTCTAAAATCAAAATTTTAGAACCTTAAAACAATTAGTAGAAGATTCCATAATTTATTTGGTACAAACTAATTGTAAAGCTAGAATCATCCCCCTACAGAAACTAGTCACATCCTCCCCTACTCCAAAGGAGTAGCTGCTAGTTACGCTTATGACTGAAATTATACAACCTGAAGAAGCAGGACAAAGCAGGCCTTGTAACAGAGATATTACAAGTAATATTTCTGTTTGTAAAGGGAAAATATTACAAAACAGCTCTAAGAACTAAACTGTCTTTAACTTCATCCATAAAGACAATGAACGGTTGGGAAATATTCTCAAAGACATTACTCTGCAAGAAATGCGGTTAGCAAGAATTACGCAAGTTGTATAATTCTAGTCTTGTAATAAACTGACCGTATAATATTAAATTGCTTCTAAATATTACCAAATAATTTATCGGTTCACGATTATTCATCGTTTTAATCGTGACACGTAAAAATTAAAACAGCTTTTTCGAATAAAAATTGAAAAGAAAGGTTTGCTACATTTCGGTGTTCGCAAAAAACAAGTTCGAAGTTTAAGTTAAGCCCTTGCAAATTGATTTTAAACCCGTTAAACTCAAGCCCCAACAATTATTAACGTTACACCGCAGAGTGAAATGAGCGCTTACAATAAAATACAATCGGTTTTATCACTTTTAATGTTACTGAATTTTTTTCTGTTTATTTCACCTGAAATGACACTTGTGGATGGACGTCCATATTGAAACCAGAATCGCTAAGCTTGGATTAGGTGAACCGAATTAAAAATGCAGATTAAATTCGATTTTCGTTAATGCACACTGCCAATTTAATTAGAAAAATATGGTCGGATAATGAGACTGGAATCCTTTTTAAACCACTTAAATGATCTCGTCTCTCGTCCCCTTGCCATCTAATCATTCGCACTAGTGAATTAAAAAGTCGTTTTTTTTTAATCAGAAATGAAAAATACTACAACTACACTCAGAAATGGAGAGACGGAAAGACGAACGGTGAAGAACACACAAATATGAAACTTTGGCAGCCAGTCTGAGCTGTAAATACAAAAAATATTTTGTCGGTCCGCGGAGTTTGTTCGCTTATTGCCGAAGAAAAACAATTACAGAGAGAGAGTCTGTACCGAACGTAGTAGCGGACTGACAGGGGTGCTAGGCGTGGCGAAATGAAAAACTGGACCGATCCGATCGGGGTAAATAAACTGTGGAGGAGTGATAAACGGGGAGAAGACAATATACTAGTTTGCTACCAATAAAGTAAATTGTTTTAGCCAGCCTACACCTTGCTTCACAATGACAGTAGGCTACCTTGGAAATAGTGAGTTTAATCTTCACTCAAGTGTAGGCAATATAACAAATAACACACACACACACACACACACACACACAGCTGCTAACTTTAACACTGGAAATCTTTCCGTTTATCGGCCCAATAAAACCTATTTCTGGAAGTACTTTTCTCATGAAATGCAAAAATTACTATTTCGTATAACAATAAAAATTCTTATGCGAATAACTCTCTGGTGCATAAAACCAGAGACAGTACAATTGCAAAGTTTGTTGTACGTTTGTCAAAATCACAATTAATTCAAAAATATAATATCCATTATTCACAATACTAACATAATAAGACAATAAAGTACCTAATAACAGTCGTAAACACCAAACACTTCATATCACTTGCCCTCTGATTAAACAGGTCGCCGCCAAGAGGAGACCGTTCAGTACTACGGGGTCTCCAAACATAACCAGACTTCTCTCGTTAAGAGAAGGAGGTTCGGGAATGTCTGAAGTGTACTATTTTCAGCCTATAACGCATTAGATTATTATCTGACAAGTCTTCATCACGTACATTAAACATAAACAACAAGCACGATTGGTTTTATATAGTTTCTACGTCGATGTGACAACAAAAACCCCACACGTTATTAAGGGATAGGAGTAACATAACATTTTGTTTGGAAAAGGCTAACACTACACGAAGGAATATCTAACATCAATCAATCAGAATGCGAACACACGGATTTGCCGCTTATTTAAATGAAACTGTTCTGTTCTTGCTCTCCCGGTGTTTTGACAGATATTCTTACACATATGTACCAACAATTTGTATATGACATCTGTTTTGATCCAATCACAAGCGTTGCCACATTTTCTCGACCCAGCAAAGGGCAGTGTTGGCATAAAAAAACGATACTCTCACAACACGTAAGTGGTGGGCAAAGGCGTTTGACGTGAGCTCACAATATGTCACTGTGAAAACGCGAGAATGTCCTCTACAAAAAGGGACAAAGCTTTCAGACGCGCACAGCATTCTCTACCAGAATACGCTTTTATAACCTTTCAGTTCAAAGCGTGACAGAAAAATACTGTACGAATAAACGAGGAACTGAAATATTTTAATATCGCACTCTGACGCCAGTTCCGATAGAAAAAAAGGGGAAATATACAAAACAGGTAATCATGCGGGACGGAATATACGAACATTAATTGATAAAGATGATAACTGATACACGAACACGCTATATAAATAACAACTTTTAGAAAAAGTATCCATAGCGCAGACATCAAAGTAGGCCTATTTATTAACAGAACTACCACAATATAGTAGGCTAATGATTTTGGAAACCCAGGAGGGTGGCGAGATGGGAACCGTAATAGCCTTCCGTCTATACTCTTTGATGTACAGGGCAGTAATGAACCTATTCTGTCTGAAAGACACGCGGTAACGATGAAACAACAAGTCAGAAAAAATAAACTATCAACGTAAATGTTCTATTTGTACGGCGACAGGTTTGAAAACACACACACACACACACACACACACACACACACACACACACACACACACACACACACACACACACACACACACACACACACACACACACACACACACACAGGAATTTGAAATATACCGTCGTGTACCAATCAAAAACACCTACTTGATTGGATTTATTATAAAAGCTTTTATACTATGAATTAAATTCGTCCTCATTTAATTAGGAAACTTATGAAATTAAACGCTTTTTAATTGTAAAAAAACTTCAAAAACTTTTATATTTTAAAAGTTTTTATGCTTGTAAATCAAGCGACGTTATACAATTAACAAGACATTAAAATAAAAATACAAAAACCGATTATGGAATGTGCATACACATAACCCATAACGTTCCTCCTTGTGTAGTCGGGTAATCATTGCCGAAGTCAAATGAATGGTTATATTATGATTAAATTTAGTTATACGTTCTTTGCACAGAAGTTCAGTGGCGAATACAGATCTTCTTCAATGTTTGAAAATTAATTTATCGTATCAACAGTGTAGCCCATATGGCGACTACACCAATTTCGTTTTCCTGGACAATGCACGGCCTAGGACACTCGCGTTCGTCAGAAAATCGACTGGATTGTATGTTAAAATCGATACGATCGTTTACAATCACACCGGAAGAAACACCTGAACACATTGTCCTTCTCCTCCTTGCGTAGTCACGTACTAATTTGCCTACGTATCTGAAAGAAAAGAGTGCAAATAGGCCGATTTATAAGGTTTTAAAGCCGTCATAAATTGTGTATACGAACGAAAACACAGTTTTGAATTTTAAAGTTAAGCCAGGTCTTCTTGAACACAAAGAAGACTGTACGAGAAAGAACGTTGCGAACTAATGATAAGAAGTAGCTAAACTTACAAAGTCGACCGTTACTTCGCCCATGTGGTACTTAATGTATGGAACCACATATTTCACTTGTCAGTGTTTACGGTAAACAAGTACGTTTCGATGGCTTAAACCACAACCTTCAGTTACTGTGTTCTGTTCAGGACCACTGAAAACTTCTAGCCAGAACAGCCTGTCCGAATAACATCAGCCCCGTAGATATTTTACGTAGACTGCAATGCTTAGTTTGGTAGAATTAAATCGAAATCAGGGACAGAAACACAATCACAAGTTTTATTTAAAAAAAAAGTACATCTAAATAACTCTTAATTCGACAACCGTCTCTGTAAATACAAAAATCAACTGTAAGCATTCATAACAATCAATAATAACGGGAGTCATTTAAGTTTATTAAATCGCAGTTATAAACAAGTAAAATCTTATCACTTCGTATTACCTAAAACGTTGAAAGTGATCAGTATAAAACAATTCACGAACTGCGCGATAGGGTGAGAAAATTAATATTTTACATCTGTTCAACATATTGCAAAAATTAAATAAATAACGCGTTAGATTAATAAATAAAAAATGATATTAGTAAATTACACATACATGTTCCGAGAAGATTAAATAACTGCTACTAAGAAATGAAATAGTATTTATTCATTCGTAATAGTATTTTTTTCGTAAAAAAAAAACGCCAATTTTAATTTCGTCGGTCAAACAAAAACGTTCTCGTTGTTTTCTTTCATAAATATTTTTCCCGAGTCAGCAGAGCGAAGGATCAATTTTTAAAATGTAACTTATGTTAAAAATGTATAAACACTTGGTACGTTTCACAGATTTTATTTAACTCTGACAGCTGTTTCGACTTCCTAAGCCATTGTCAAAGAAATGAATTAATTAGATAGAAACCTAAACACAGGATCTAAGTAAAGATGGTGGTGGCCATCTGTTTAGGGCGTGTACTGGAACATCTGTGATGGTGTTAAGATGGAGAGGGGAGTGCACGAGTTAAGGGAAGGTCAGGTGTCTATAAAAACTAAATACAATCTGAATGCAAAATATAAAATAAACTAAACTAAATAACAGCTTTTAATAAAGGGGATACACAGAATTCAGTTTTTCATTTGTTAAATTTTTATTTTTTATTGCTTTTTTTAATTTCTAGAATTTCTAACAAATCCATGTTTTTACCTTTTTGTATGTTGTGGAGTAGTGTTATGTTTTTTGTATCTATGAAATGATTGTGTTGTAAGCAATGCTCTGCAAAACCTGTATTGGCTGTATTGGTTAAAATCGCCTTCTTATGTTCAGAAATGCGATGTTTCAGAGCACGGCCACATTGTCCGATATATTTTGCATTCAGATATTTAGTTTAGTTAATTTTATATTTTGCATTCAGATTGCATTTAGTTTTACAGACACCTGACCTTCCCTTAGCTCGTGCACCCCCTCTCCATCTTAACACCATCACAGATGTTCCAGTACACGCCCTAAACAGATGGCCACCACCACCTTTACTTACATCCTGTGTTTAGGTTTTTAATTCATTCATCTCTTTGACAATGGCTAAGGAAGTCGAAACAGCTGTCAGACTTAAATACAATCTGTGAAACGTACCAAGTGTTTATATATTTTTAAAAAACCTTTGTATTAATATGTTTCACCAAGTGTCCAACGAGTCATCAATTAATATCGTAACTTATGTTATTTAAGGGTAATTTTAAATGTAAAAACGTTAGTTTTTTAATAAACTGAAAGTTATTGGTTGGCTATACATTACTATACATATTTAGGTCACTAGTTCAAAAGGTTTCTGTCTCTGCAATCGCCGAACGAGTCCAGCATTATCAATCAGTTGTAGCACTTCAATGTTTTGGGTTCATGAAGTCGTCTTTCAAATTTATCCGCAACCGGTTTAATCTCGTCAACAACCGTAGGCATTTTCAGGTCCCGATGGATGTCATCATTTCTTACGTACCATGGTGCATAATAACAATACTGCAAAGAACTTTATTTTGAAAAGTCTGAATTATTTTAATATTAGATTTCGTAGTACAACCCCAAAGCTGTACACCGTACACCCAAACTAGTTTCAAGACTTGTTTGTATAAGAACAGCTTGTTATGCAGCGACAACTCAACAGTGTCTTCCAAGCAACCATCACATTTTCTTCAATTTTAATCCAAGTTCTTCCCGTTTCTTCTTAACATGTTCTTTCCACCTAAGTTTGGCATCCAAATAATTCACTGAGCTTGCGTGTGGAATTCTTTGCTGATCGATTACGATTGGTAAATAATCTATTTCCCGGTTGGTGAAATTGATATGAGTGGACTTGGTTTCGTTCAGCTTGATTCGTCTTTTTTTGTCCATCTAGTGACGTACGGATAATAGTAATAATATATATATTGTAATATTTATCCCGATTTGTCTTCAATTAAAACCCAAGTTGTTGGTGCCATTTGTAAAGGAAGTAAGAAAGATGCTTTGGTGATGATGGCGTAAGTTACCCTCTCTTAAGCCCCGCGATGGAAGCCAATTTGTAAAGGAGAAGAGACGAGAGATGGGTTTTCTCTTCCTGTTATTTTGGAAATATAAAATTATTTGTTATTATTATTATTATTATTATTTAAATATTTCATTCTTTATTTTGTTTATTTTATTTAGTAAAAGTGCCTCGGTGATACCCAGTCGTCAACGATTTCACTGATACGAGAGTGGTGTTCGAAGCCGTACGGTTTGAATTGTCGCCAAAATTAATTAATCTTTTTAAAGTGAACCCGATTGTGTTGTTTTTTCACAATCGATTCCTGATTCGAATCGGTCTTCTAGGTTAGCCGGCTTCGTCTCCAAAATTCTCGGAGTTCTTCACTCTCGTCGTGGTTCTACTCTTCCTCGTCTATCTGAAATTACTAAATCTTAATCCACTCTACAAAAATAAAATGCTGGTTCTGTTAACAAATTGATTTATCTGGTATTGTTTTAAAACTTGGATCAGTTGAGCGGTTCGTGAGTCGATCGGATACGGTCCGAGTCGACTCGCTCACTAAATTCGATTTGAACAAACAATGTTTAAAGTTCACTACAATATTATTTTTAATATCAGGTAATGGATTCTTTTAGCTGTTAGTAAAGATCGGAAAACGCTATAGGACAAAATACAATGCATTACAATATGGTTAATTACAACTCTTAATAAATAACAAGACATAAAATAATACTGTGTTTAAAATGTTATAATTCTTAGGTTGATTAACTTTCAACAAAATGGTTGGCCCCCCACTCCAAGATGGCGGACTTCCTCCAGCTGGCCGGCTATGCTATAATTATGTCTCACCTAGCATTTTCAAATTAAATATTGTTTTAAGAATTTAATGTCAATAATGTCCCTGAATAAGGTTTTGTTAAGGTTCACAAGTGTCTGGGTTAACTGTGTTTTGGTGAATATTGTGTTGTGTAGTGATGTGGTTGGTTCGTTATTAAATAACCAAAATTTTCACCACCTCGATGGCATGTTTGTCGAACCTGGGAAGCGTTAGTTTAAATAGATCGTACTTTTTTCATTCAAATTTCGTTTCTTCTGTTATTATGTTTTCCAGGGTTATTCTGAATGGTTCTCCTGGAATTCCTATTGCATTTTTTACGTCTCCTGGTATTTTATTCTTACTTTTTTATCAAAATGTGACTCTCTGCTACATGCAGTTGACCTATTCTGTTCGCTAGTTAACAATAAGTTTGAGTAATTTAAAAAATCCGTTTAGCTAACGATGAAGACCTAGCTTTTGTGATCTCTGATCGGTCCATTTTTTCTTGACCCCGGTCACGTGACCGTAATTATTTGAAATTTATGAAGTTTATTTCTGTCACTTCAAATTATTCTGATGGCATGTTTGTCGAACCTGGGAAGCGTTAGTTTAAATAGAACGTACTTTTTTCATTCAAATTTCGTTTCTTCTGTTGTTATGTTTTCCAGGGTTATTCTGAATGGTTCTCCTGGAATTCCTATTGCATTTTTTACGTCTCCTGGTATTTTATTTTTACTTTTTTATCAAAATGTGACTCTCTGCTACATGCAGTTGACCTATTCTGTTCGCTAGTTAACAATAAGTTAGAGTAATTTAAAAAATCCGTTTAGCTAACGATGAAGACCTAGCTTTTGTGATCTCTGATTGGTCCATTTTTTCTTGACCCCGGTCACGTGACCGTAATTATTTGAAATTTATGAAGTTTATTTCTGTCACTTCAAATTATTCCCTATTTGTTTCTAGATTAATTTAAATTCGGATTATACGATGTTGTTTGGGAAAATAGAAGTATTTTGATACCGAATGTGGCCCATTTCGGCCCATCATTAAATGTTTTATCACCTTTATAATTTTGAGTTTTTTTTAGGCTTTGACCTATTTTTCTTAACATTTCTTATTGTTTGTTTTTCCTACTTTAATATGTTCTAATAGGGTTGTTCTTATTACTAGCAATAATGTCTGATACTTCTACATTATATATAACATTACAGTTTTAAATACCTATGCATACGTTTCTTATAATAACAATAATATTGGCAACACGTCAGCTCAATGGCTTGCCTGATGTGCTACTAATACTTTCTCTATCCATCTGGTTATTGCTACTGTGGGTTTTGACATATAATTTTTCCAATACCTTCCCTGTTTCATTAAGGTCAGGCTTCTGTTTAATTTTATTTGGTTTGGTTAGAACTATTCTGGATATTTTAGTGTTGTTTAAGTTCAGCTCATCTCTTTTGGCCTATAGGCTTAGCATTTTGCCATCCCTTTACAATGATTTTTTACATAATATGATGTTTCACCATGTACCTGTTATTGACATTTCTGAACAGCTTTTACAACTACTGTTCTTGAAAAATTAACAAATCTTTTAACAAGTAATTCTAACATAATAAAATACTGGGTATATAAAACCCTTTAAACAACTAATTATAAGATAATAAATCCTGGGTATACAAAACCCTTTAAACACATACTACTTCTATTTACTGCTTCTTAATATGTATTAGTTTATACATAAGACCATTACTTCACTTTCTCCCTTCCCCACTGGTTTATAACATGATCTTTGATCATCATTATTTCCTTCTTTGTACACTTATCACTTCACTCCCTTATAATATAAGTTTTTACAATTTTTCCTTAGACTAATGCACATATTTTTTACTCTTATTTATACCATTGCATTGCATTTTCTATAACTTTACCTAGTGTCTGATCTTTTCTCTGTAATTATTATTATTATTATTATTTATGGAGTATTTTTTATTTATTTTTTACCTGGTTATTACCATGTTTTTAGTTTAGTTTCTTTTTTGTTATTTTAATTTTCAGTTCTTCATGCATTTATGTTATTTTGTAATTAATGTGGTCTTCACTGTCTTGTTGCTTATTGCAGGTCTTTATTTTAATTAGTTGTTTCGTTGTTAGACTTGTTTATAACTCTCACTTACCATATCTATTGGGTTTATCACGTTATTAAGTTCTCTTCCTTTAATTTTCATCATAATTACGATATTACATTTCTTTAACATTTATTTTTCTTCATCCATTGTTTTGTTTTAGCATGGAACCAGAATACTCTGCTTAGTACACACTTATTTGTAAGTTTCCCTTCATTTATCACTTACACTAGTACTAGTTACCTATGGTTTCTTTATCTTAACAGTTCTTATATGCATGGTGATGCTATGTATCGTCACAATATATATATATATATATACATACATACAGGGTGGGGCAGAGAAATATGATGTTTTTGAAATGGCTAGTACTCGGCCTGTAGCAGGGGGAGATGAGTGCGGGTGGGGGCATTCCGTCCTTTGTTCACAACATTTCACTTTCAGTCGGCACCATGGAGCCGTGGACGTTAGAATACCGTGTTTTCGCGTACGAGGCTCAATAATGAAAACCAGACCATCAGGAGCCCCACGTACGGTACGTACTCCGGAAAATGTTGAAAGGGATAGAACAGCAATGTTACGAAGTCCACGCCGCTCTGCTCGGAGACATGCTGCGGAACTTCAAATCAGCAATCGCACGGTAAGGCGTATTTTGCATGACGAATTACGTTTTCACCCGTACAAGTTAATGGTTGTGCAGCAGATAAACGAAACAGATTACCCACAACGACTGAACTTTGCACGAACAATGTTGACACTTTTTGAGGAAAATGAAAACATTATGTTGTTGATGAGTGATGAAGCTCATTTTCATCTCAATGGTGCAGTCAACAAACAGAATTGTCGCTACTGGGCTACTGAGAATCCCCGAGAAATCCACCAAAAACCACTGCACAGCCCAAAAGTTACAGTTTGGTGCGCGTTTGGAAAGAATTGCATCATTTGGTTCTTACTTTTTCGAACAAAATGGCGTCACTGTAACTGTTACTGCTGAGCGTTACATTGAGATGCTAAACAGCTTTTTTGTGCCTGAGTTACGGAGAAGGGGGATTGCTATTCGGAGTGTATGGTTTCAGCAAGATGGGGCAACGTCTCACACATCCCGAGCGTCATTGGGTGTTCTTCGCCCTCTGTTTCCCAACCGCCTCGTTTCCAGATTTGGTGATGTTGCATGGTCCCCTCGGTCCCCAGATTTATCAATGTGCGATTATTTTTTATGGGGTACCTCAAGTCACCCGTCTATAAGAGAAACCCCCGTACATTAGATGAATTGAAGGACAGTATTCGTGAAAACATCGTCCAAATTGACAGACGCCTGCTAGAAAGAGTGCAGTCCAATTTCCGTACACGCTAACAACAATGCATAAACGAAAATGGACATCATTTGCAAGATGTGATTTTCCACAAATGAGTATCATTAAATGCTATGTAATCACGAATGTTTCTCTGCCAATAAATTTTCTTTTCAAGAAAAACTAACAATGTTGTTATTATTTCAAAAACGTCCTATTTCTCTGCCCACCCTGTATATATATTTATAGAGGGGGAAAATGCTTTATGCACCGTCAGAGGAGGATTGTGCTTCCTCTGGTGTGTGGGACTCTCACCCACTAAAAAACACACCTCTAATTCAGGCATTCACATCCATCCTGGAACCACTTAGAGCATTACTTCAGGATGGAGCCTATTGCGCCCTTATCAGATATTTGCTTATCTAGAAGGATTGCTCCTTCTAGATTTTCCTTACCTTCTACTGCCCGTTGGGTGCAAGTTGGGCCTGTCTTTTTTTTCTAGTAGGACCCACTGAACAAATGCATTGATGCGGTACCATTCCGCCTTACCACGAAGCATAAGCACAACTACGCTCTCGGGCGTGAACTCCCCGAGTTCCATTTCCAGTGCCATCCTCTGTCTTTCGAATCTGCAGCACTGGAAAAACGTGTGCGATGGATCTCCTTGGGGAGAGTCTCTGTATTGGCATGCTGGGCTTTGCACCTTTTCCATTCTAAACAATAATAATAACAATAATAATAGGCCTAATGATAGTAATAATAAAAACAAGCGGAGTGGACCGTTTTAAAACGGTGCTATCTTACCGTTTTTAAGGTAGGCAAATTTGTAATCTCTTTAATAAAATAGTTCGTTTTAGAATTTATTTAACGCGCTAACTAGTTTCTTCGTCCATCACACTGAAGATGTACCCAGGGGTGGATCAGCAAGCAATTAGGAGGACGGGGGGGGGGAGAGATGACTTTGGGTTCTGTATTTTAAATTACAAGCTAGTACTCAGCAAGCACAGAACATTCAAATATCTGTATCGTGATATCGAGACATGTAGATACCTACGAGGGTCAGTTGAAAAGTTCGCGGAGCGACAGCTGTAGTTTAGCGGTAAAACTAAAATTTTTCCGTGTGCTGCAAGATTTGTATTTTGTGTGAACTCCTTTTAATTTCCAAATCGATCTACCAATATATTCATTGTTTAGAAGCTGTTTAAAATTGACGTGTCAAGCGTGTTTTGAAAAACGGACAAAATCAAACATCGTAGTGTGATTCTTTGTTATAAATTGTTTAGCCCCAACTGAAATTCAAACAAAATTGAAAATGTGTTTTATTGGCAATCCATTTCTGACTGGGCCTGCATTAAGCAAGTTACTTTCTCAATGAGACTTCGTGATTAAGTCTGCATAAGGCAGTTACAATCTCAAACTGTCGAGACGGGCACACCTGCAGGCTACATGTAATCAAGATGTCCTACTTTAGATCAATAAAACGGACGGCTCGCAACCACAATGGGTGCACTATGTTCGTCTCCAGACAACCGAACGTGAGTGACAATTAAAGGACGTCACTTTGTTACTGCTAATACTATACCGTCAGTAGTTCGCTTAAACTAGGCTACCCATTCACAAGAAATATTCAGTAACAGGTTTTTGGTGCTTCGGTGTGTCCACTACAGGCCAATTCAAGTGGCCTTAACTAAAAACTAGCCAACTCTACTCGCATGAAAATTACATACTCGTGGTTAGGACTTTATAATGGTAGAGACACTGAAAGGCCTTGTCCGGAGCATGAAAGGTACCAGTTCAGCAAATAAGCACGACGAAGTTGGATTAAACGTTGATATTCAGCAACTACAGTGTTTTTAATACAAAACGACTCGTAAACCTGCACAGAAACGTACACCATACTGATTCAACGTACCGTTTTTCGTATACACCTGTGTTTTGCAAATAGCAGTTTTTCCCTACATCGACCAAAAACTCTGACCATACAGACGTACCAAACGTACGCAAATCCTTCCGTTGTTTGGACATTCTTTTATTTTGTAAACTATGAACTTTCTTTAAAATCGACTCGGAAATTCGCATCTAACCACAACAACTGTACCTAACCTTTCTCAAAAAACAATTTTTTCTTCTTACTACTCAAACTGGCTACTGGTAGGCGCTCAGACCTGCGGATAAAATAAAATAGGCAGTATTTTGTCCCACCTGTGGATGTGGTAACACTCGAAAACGTTCAGTGTCACTTGAGGTTTTTTAGAACTCGTTTACTGTGCATTCAATAATAAAGGATCTTTTCAATTATGATGACGTTCTTTTTGTTTTCCTGTGCACGTCATTTTTTGTACCCTCAACAAAAAAAAGGGGAAGCCGACTGAAATTATCAATAATGTCAGTGTACACCTAAACTGGGTAATTTAGTATTCTCTATACGGTAGTTTTGGTATACTACAAAGCTGTACTGTTTCCAGTGACAATGCAACATTTTCAGATCGTGCAAAAAGAAACTTAGGAATTTTGGGATGCAAATTTTGTTTTCACCGATAATAAACAGCCGAATGCACAAAAACGTGGTTATCGAAATTCTGCGGTTGCTCGCGTCCAGGTAGCTTAATAGCTTAATTAAGCGAACTGGCACATTATTACTTGTGCTGGACTTGAGGTACACGTCAGCTTATCAAATTAAACGCATTAAAAAAAATAATCCGGTCCCGGCCAAAGGTATTGAAGGATAGAGGGGAGGGAGACAGTGAGAGGGAGATAGTATGCTTGTGTCCGTCTGAACACATGATTGTGAATCTGAAGTGACCATAGAAAGAGCCTAGAGCGCAGTCGACAGTTTCGTGTTCACTGAAGTACAAACAGTTGAGTTAGGGAATAAACCCGGCGCAATCGATAAGGTAGGGATAGGGACTAGTAGAATCAAGTACTGAATAACCTTGAATACAGTGTGAATGACCACATCGATATTAACTGCGAATGAACACGAGTTTTCTTATTTACTGTAAATCGTTATTTTCTTTCTGTAGCCTACTGACTTACCGAGCATTACATTTAACCCAACATTCATAATAAACGTGGAATAGAATTCCCTGACTAGCATACAGTCACTCAAGTTGAAAGAAGAATTCGGGAAGGAGAGAAGGGGAGGGGGAAAAAGTGTTTGCTTTTTTCTTTATTTTCGGATATTCACAAACATTTTCGGCCAGTGCATGCTTTACATAAAACATTTTCGTATGTTATTGTACACTGATACATTACAGGGGTTTTAACCAGTTTTACGATTAAAAATATAAATAAAAATGAAACTCCTTTTCACTGACAAATATTGAACCACATAAAAACATAAAATACAAATACACATAAAATGCTGACAATAAAAAAGCTGATAATACGCTCATGATTTTAACTTCTCAATTGTATTTGAATAATCCAATTAATATTTGTACTTGGAGCTATAAGTAATAGTTTGATAACTATCATGCAGATTGAAACTTCCCGCAGGAAGAGAGAAAAATGTACATTTCCCTTTGAACAGAAATATTTTCTTCTACTGATTAGGAATACAGCCTACAGTTAAGATCGCTTTTTAACGGTAAAAAACGGACCATCGGTAAAAATAGTCTAGGGAGCCCATTCGCACGTAAAACACACACACACACACACACACACACACACACACACACACACACACACACACACACACACACACAGAATACATTTCTGTCTATTAATTATTACTGCAATCAAGAAACAAAACATAATTTGCTCAGCTCGCAATATAAAATGTATCGCAGTATTCGCTTCGTAATAAACAGAACAGATGTTATAAATAAATCTCGTTGAGTAGCAGTCTCCAGAGAAAAGACTGACTGCGTTATTAAGATGATGATACAGAAATAACCTGCTCTCTCATTACCGGTGTTGCAGAATTATATGTAAGTAACGAGATATATGAATAGTTCATCAAATCAGCGTGTAGTCAGCACTACCGGTTCTTTATATTCACTTGCGAATCGCTACAAAACTATGCTTCACACGAATCAATTCGCTTCCACTGCAATACTATACAATTTGTTCCACTACTGATTTGATTTCCGGGTTGTATATACGTGAAGTTACACCGACTTTCCTTTGGCATCTTTAACATCATATAAGTAAACAGTTTGTTTACTGTATCGCCATACTAACAGAACCACTACTACCGCCTTAATTCCGTATTGCGTATTATCCGTTCTATTTGGTCTGCGATTATGTTTAATTGTTTTCTTGACTCTCCTTATTATCCTTTTCAATACATGGCGGCCCAGTCCGCACTCGTGTACTATTCTCGCTCCCACCGACCTCTGGATTGAGGGAAAGAACGAGAAGGAGAAGAAGACTCGCTAAGGCGAAGTTTAAAACACTCGCATAAAATGTTTAACACTACCTGTGTCTGCAGAACGTGGGATAACATTTGTGTCAGATCTGCGGTAGCGTCTATTTTATTTACTTTGAAATTTCAGGTGCAATTTTTTTCTATTCATTGACTTTATTAAATATTATATAGGCCTATATATTAACGTAACCCTTATGTTTTCATGCTTACCATCACGATTACAACAAAATAAATAATATATGACGAGTTCTCTTCCCTTCAACTTTTCAAGTTTTGTAGTTCTATGAAATCTAAACGCCCCCAGAAACGTTCCCAGAAAGTTGGAGAAATCCTTCAAGCCATTTTAATGACTACACTAGAAGCATCGTGGAAAATTAAAAACAATTTTAAAAATCTCACTCAGAAATGATTCACACAGCCTGGACAAAAAGGAACGAGTTGGCCTGCCTGTCCCCGCAGCCTACGTGTTTGACAGTTTCTCAACTAAATACTGTACAGTTACGTCTAGGGGAGAAACAGTGTGGGTGTAAAACGAACCGCGCAGCTTCGTACTTCACGGAAACAATTCGACAAATCCACTTTAGGCTGATTTCGCGGTTACAGATGTGTTAAGTATCTGGATTGTTTGACTAGGAGACGCTTGATACATCTACGTGTCATACCCCTCTTGTTACATAGTTATGAAATGTACATTGTTTTGAATTGTTTTTGAAAACATTTTTAAACATGGACAACCCAGAATAGGCCTACTTTGATATAAACATCTTGCAATGTCGCGTAAGCGCGCGCGCCACGCGCGCACACACACACACACACGCGCAGAGTCAATTGAAATCCATGGACCGATTCCCCCAATAACATAGACCGGTACCGGTCAATTTTAACAGTCAATGCTTACTTACGGCGAAAAGTGTAGCCTACATGGATTTCTCAGAATTAAATTTACATTAAAACTTAGGCCAGATAAAAAGTCTTTATCCTGTGCTTTTGTGCTTATTCGTACAAAAAAAAGAACTGCAGGTACGCTACCTCATGGTGTTAAATTCCTCACACGGCAGGCTGCAAGTTGAGTTTTCAGACAGGTAAGTTCACTTTCAGGCAGGCAAACCTCAGGTGCCAGTATGGCGTAACGTTGCGTAACATCACAAGAAAGCACAGTTTACGTCACGTCACAGGCGATTTAAAGGAACATTGTATGGTACGAAAAATTAAAACAAAAACATTTTATACTTCGTAGGCTTACACGGCCGGTGTCAATGTTGTTAAAATTCATATCCGGGCTGTTTGGCCGTGGTCCATTGTTTCTAACTAAAACAGACGTTTCGACTGCCATCATCAGTGTAAAATTCGAGCTGTAATAACGTAGGGTGGTGATAGTAATTTTAAACTGATGATGGCAGTCGAAACGTCTATTATAGTTAGAAACAATGGGCCACGACCACACAGCCCGGGAATGAATTTTAACAAAATAAAAACTTTTTGATTTCGCATTTCATATACTTGGAAAGAATCGTGTTGTTTATGTTTTAAATAGAAATTTAAAAAAAATACTTCCTTAAATGTAGGTACAGTAGGAAACGTGAACCTGGAAACGATGGAGACCAGCTGTTTTCCTAGCGTCAACCGAATTTCGTGTGAAATGGACAAAAAGTGAAACAATATGAGATAAAGAACAAGCACTGTATATATAGTAATTACTGTATTGTTTAGTAAAATAAAGTAATAAAGAATATTCAGAAGGTAGTTACATATAAACGTTTTATTTATCCTCCTGGATAATTTCCGATTAATTTTTGGAAAAAATATGATTAAGTTTTTATTTAATTTAGTATACACGCACTATAGCTGTTCTTAACTTAGTCTCACAATTTATGTTTTCTTGTACAGTAATGTGGTAGGCCAATGTCTTTTTAAGTTCCTATAGTGACAATGTTCAATTCTTTTTAAAATAGTTCGTAATTTTGTTTTGCACACAATTCTGTACTAGTTTATTTTCAACAAATTGTTTTAACTTATCAGCGTGGTAAAACATTTCACCTTCCGAACTGGTTCCTAAATATCGACGAACACGACTCAGCAACGAGAGCATATCGGTAGCGGTAAGAAGTAAATTTTCACTGTCAAGTTCGTCTGCACCCTCATGAATTACAGTTCTTAACTTGTTTTGAATTAAATGGAATAAATCCAATTGTAGTCCCAAGCCATGTGTTTGTTAACCAAATACACTGTACTCACCGTCTATGGCTTTTTTCCGTGATGTTTTTTCCAGTTTACATGTTTCAAGGCACTTGCCTCATCATCAGAACTTATAAAATCAATCTATGTCATAAATAATGACATTTGTCAAAATATTAAAAACACAATACGGCAATTAAACTATGTACATAAATTCGCTTTAAAAATGTTCGGTGTGCCTTGCAAGACAACGCGCCGTACTCTTGCAATGTTATCTTGCAAGGCACACCGAACATTTTTAAAGCGAATTTATGTAGGCCCTACATAGTTTAATTGCCGTATTGTGTTTTTAATATTTTGACAAATGTCATTATTTATGACATAGATTGATTTTATAAGTTCTGATGATGAGGCAAGTGCCTTGAAACATGTAAACTGGAAAAAACATCACGGAAAAAAGCCATAGACGGTGAGTACAGTGTATTTGGTTCTTAACTTGTACTGTTTTGGAGCGTGCATGTATGGATTTTCCCTTATCATGCAGCTTTTGAAAGCCAGTAAAAAAGTTATTTTTAACAAAACTTTTTCGTGTTAACCGGTCGGTTTTTTGTAGGTAAAACTTTCGTGTTAAGCGTACAAACTGTAATTGTAAAATAGAAGTAACGATCGGGACCTGAACCATATTTCGTGCGTACAAACTGTAATTGTGAAATAGAAGTAACGATCGGGACCTGAACCATATTTCGTGCGTACAAACTGTAATTGTAAAATAGAAGTAACGATCGGGACCTGAACCATATTTCGTGAGTACAAACTGTAACTGTAAAATAGAAGTAACGATCGGGACCTGAACCATATTTCGTGTTAAGTGTACAAACTGTAATTGTAAAATAGACGCAACGATCGGGACCTCAGCCGTATTTCGTGTTAAGTGTACAAACTGTAATTGTAAAATAGACGCAACGATCGGGACCTCAGCCGTATTTCGTGTTAACAGATATTTCGTGTTAAGTGTACAAACTGTAACTGTAAAATAGAAGCAACGGTCGGGACCTGAGCCACATTTCGTGTTAGGTGTACAAACTGTAATTGTAAAATAGAAGCAACGATCGGGACCTGAGCCATATTTCGTGTTAACAGATATTTCATGTTAAGTGTAAAAACTGTAAGGCCTCTTTCACACACACACCGGTTTCAAACCAGCCGGTTGGAACCGGGAGAAAACCGGTGGACTAAATTTGCTCACCGGCAGCCGGAAAATTGAAATCCTTCGTTTGAATTGAAAAATTAATCAGTCTGCTCTGGTCTCGTGATGGAGCGTCACCAAATTATTGCTTTGTTGTTGCTCAATTTTCGCCGTAAACGAAAACGTGTCAGAAGAATGTGGGTTCATCCGTTATTAGAAAAAACGGGAAGATTTGGGTGCATTCTACTTACTTTTTGATGAGTTAAGGCAGTACGAAACGAAATTTTTCAACTATTTTCGTATGTCCATATCGTCGTTTGACGAGACGCATGCTCAACTGAAAGATTGCTTGCAGCGCCAGAACACGAAGATGAGGAACTGCATTCAACCAGTGGAAATGATAGCTATAACTTTGAGGTAAGGAAAAATTCATTTTAAAAATTGAGGGGCCGTTTTTGCTACTGGAAAGAGAACAAATTTTTAATTTCTTTTTATTTTAAATAAAATTTTGTGCCAATAGCTTGTACAATAATAAGTACGAAAGTGGTTCAATTTATAGATTCTTTCAACATTGATTTATTTGTTGATTTCCACTAGCTATTCTGGCTCTATTAGGCTACTATAAATTATGTTATAAAGTACAATAAAATATTGCTAAATATTAAGCATTAAGTATCTAAATTCAAAGAGAACATATACAAAATACGCATAAAGATTAAACGATGTTTATTAAAGTTTTAAAACAAATCACAATCATATACATTAATTCAAAATAACAGGAAACTGCAATCTTCTGATGAGGAAGTTTCAGATGAGTTCGGCGTCATCGGCACTGAGTTCATATTGAGTTCCCTCTGGTTTTTAATATTGGTGATCAACTGGAGAACTCCCATTTGAAATTGCAAAGTTTCTTCCTCACTGAAATTCTCAAGTGAGGGGAAAACACCTTTGAAAAAACAAAGGTGTCGGTTCTCATTACTTCGGTCCTCTAAAGCTTTTAAAAGTCTGTAATCGACTTCATCTAGTTTACGTTTCTTGAATTTTGGAGCTGGTTTCCTGAAGGCGTCAGCGGTTTCAACCTCCTGATCATTATCAATGGTCTCGTTATCAATGGCCGCTTCTGGACTCTTTTCTAACGAATCAGAGGTTTGTCTCTGTGCCATTGCTTTTTTAAAAATCGCAACAATTGCTCTGAATAAATATATTTTTTGAAAGTTGTAGCCCCTGAACCAGATTTAGACGCATCCTTCGATTTCTTCTCAGATTTTACAAATGAGTCTCTGATGTTTCCCCATTTCTTCGTGACTTCTTTACCTAAAACATCAAAAGCTGTCTTTAGAAATATGTGATATTACCTTGTTTTAAATATAGGATTTTAATTATTTTTAGAATTACTGTTATTAATTTACTAATTAATTATTTAACTTTACTATTATTAAATTTCTAATTTTAATTATTTTTACAATTACTCTCTTTAATTACAATTTTTTTGTTTTTATTTCAGGTATCTTTCAAGTGGGTGTACTTTAACTGACCTGTACTACACTTTTCGAATTGGCATATCAACTGCAAGTAAAGTAATCAGTAGAGTTTGTTTAGCAATCTGGTCAATTATGCGCTCACAGTGTATTCCAGAACTGACTAAAGAAATCTGGGAAAGCACTGCCACAGGATTTTGGGAGAAGGCAAATTTTCCAAATTGTTTGGGAGCTGTTGACGGGAAGCACATAAGAATAATTAAGCCTGAGGAGAGTGGATCCATGTGGTTCAACTACAAAGAGTATTTCTCAATTTTTTGATGGCTGTGGCTGACGCTAATTACCGGTTTCTATTTGTGGACATCGGCAGTTACGGGAAGGACAGTGATTCGACAATTTTCCGCAACTCTGCCCTATGGAAACGCATTGAAGAAAACAAGGTTGACTTACCTGTTGCTAAACCATTGCCTGGGACAAATGATACATACCCATACCTTATTTTTTTGTTGGCGACGAGGCATTCCCCCTTCACGAGCACCTCTTGAAACCATATCGGGGACAACAAATTTCTTTCAAGAAGAAAGTCTTTAACTACCGGTTGTGCAGGGCCCGACGATACGTGGAATGTGCATTTGGAATTTTAACGAATAAGTGCAGAATTTTTCATCGTCCACTCAACGTTAATATGAACTTAGCGGTTGATATACTGAAGGCATGTATGGTTTTACATAACTTTGTCCGCAACCGAGATGGCTATAACTGCGAGGACACTTTGACAGTAGTAGGGCTACAGGAAAAAGATACCGAGGCAAATATTCGTGGAAGTAAGAGAGCAAATATAGTACGGAATGACGTGGCCACTTGTTTTTTCTCAGAAGCAGGACAGATGAAGTGGCAGATGTCAAAAGTCTGAGCTTCTTGAAAATCAGTTAGTTCTAGAAACTGTACCACACACCCCGTTTATGTTAAAACTGGTAGACTATTGTAGGTTAATTACATTTTAATTAAGAGCTAGGTACTGCATTTGCCTATTGTATATTGTAATATTTTTTTTAAGTACTGTACTACAGAAAAAACTGTCTTGAAGTCTTGTCTTGAAAACTTGTCTTGTATACTAGGTATACAACAACATTTTGCTCTGTACTTCAGTATAATTTTTATCTAATTGTAAGTACTTTATTGAGAAATTATTCATTTGCATACATGTCTGATCAACACATTAATCTATCTTATCTTGTTTGTAATATAGTATGATATTTTAATGATACTTATTTGAAAAACATTTTATATTTAATAAAATAAATAAATAAACAATGCTTACCAAAAGCGTTTTTTTCACTATCTAGCAACTCGTTGAAATCGCCTCTCAATTCAGAGCATACTTCCCTCCATGCATCTCCTGTTTTGTTCCTATCCTTGAAAATGTCTAGGGTCTTGTCCCACAAAACAGGTCTAGCCTCAACTAGACAAATCAACAGCTCTGCGTCAATTTCATTCATATCTCGACTTTCCATGATAATAAATTTAATCTAACAACTTAAATAAACAAACAAGCAAACAACAAACTGGTTTAAAACTGGGATATGTGAAAGGCACTCCACGGTAGTAACAGGTGTTTAACCCGATAGAACCGGTGACGACCGGTTCGCCGGCTGCCGTTGGAAGTTAACATTGGGACGGTTGTTCCCCGGTCGCCGAACCGGGAGAAAACTGGACCGGCATGTGTGTAAAGGCTCCATGCAAAAGCATGATAAAATGAATACCTCAACTTCACCCGGTTGTAACCGCCCGGCTAACACCGGTGTGTGTGAAAGCGCCCTAATTGTAAAACAGAAGCAACGATCGGGACCTGAGCCATATTTCGTGTTAACAGATATTTCGTGTTAGGTGTACAAACTGTAATTGTAAAATAGAAGCAACGATCGGGACCTGAGCCATATTTCGTGTTAACAGATATTTCACGTTAAGTGTAAAAACTGTAATTGTAAAATAGAAGCAACGATCAGGACCTGAGCCATATTTCATGTTAACAGATATTTCATGTTAAGTGTAGAAACTGTGAATTGTAAAATAGAAGCAACGATCGGGACATGAGCCATATTTCGTGTTAACAGATATTTAAGTGTACAAACTGTAATTGTAAAATAGAAGCAACGATCGGGACCTGAGCCATATTTCGTGTTAACAGATATTTCGTGTTTAGTGTACAAACTGTAACTGTAAAATAGAAGCAACGATCGGGACCTGAGCCATATTTCGTGTTAACAGATATTTCATGTTAAGTGTACAAACTGTAATTGTAAAATAAAAGCAACGATCGGGACCTGAGCCATATGTCGTGTTAACAGATATTTCGTTTTAAGTGTACAAACTGTAAATTGCAAAATAGAAGCAACGATCGGGACCTGAGCCATATTTCGTGTTAACAGATATTTCGTGTTTAGTGTACAAACTGTAACTGTAAAATAGAAGCAACGATCAGGACCTGAGCCATATTTCGTGTTAACAGATTTTCACGTTAAGTGTAGAAACTGTGAATTGTAAAATAGAAGCAACGATCGGGAACTGAGCCATATTTCGTGTTAACAGATATTTAAGTGTACAAACTGTAATTGTAAAATAGAAGCAACGATCGGGACCTGAGCCATATTTCGTGTTAACAGATATTTCGTTTTAAGTGTACAAACTGTAATTGTAAAATAGAAGCAACGATCGGGTCCTGAGTCACATTTCGTGTTAAGTGTACAAACTTTAATTGTAAAATAGAAGCAACGATCGGGACCTGAGCCATATTATTTCGTGTTAACCGTACTAACTGTAATTGTAAAATAGAAGCAACGATCGGGACCTAAGCCATATTTCGTGTTAACAGATATTTCATGTTAAGTGTAAAAACTGTAATTACAAAATACAAGCAACGATCGGGACCTGAGCCATATTTCGTGTTAACAGATATTTAAGTGTACAAACTGTAATTGTAAAATAGAAGCAACGATCGGGTCCTGAGTCACATTTCGTGTTAAGTGTACAAACTTTAATTGTAAAATAGAAGCAACGATCGGGACCTGAGCCATATTATTTCGTGTTAACCGTACAAACTGTAATTGCACAATACAAGCAACGATCGGGACCTGAGCCATATTTCGTGTTAACCGATATGTCCCGTTAACCGTTTTCGTGTTAAACGTTTTCCACAGCATGTAATTTTACTGAAATATGAGCAACTATATATGAGCAACGGTACAACTAATTTAACAGAATTAAATACTATAACTTTATTTTTAAAATATTGTTACAAACATTTAAGACAATGAAAAAACTACCTTTTACGGTATTTATATAAGACGTGCTATGAATTATTCTAAAATATATTCAGGCTCGACTCCAGGCAAGGGCGAACCGTGCCATCGCCCAGGGCGGCAAATTTTAAAGGGCGGCAGATTTCAGGATATTGAGAGAAAAATACTGAAGTCTAGTCGGATAAGTGTACTGAATTGTGCAATGGCTTAACTCATGGTGAATCAAAAGACATCAGTGCTGTTTATTTACAGGATGAACTTACAGTGCTTTCAACAACTGTAAAACCCAAAAGTACTCCTGTTGAGACTTTAAAATTTATTTAAGAGTATGGGTTCGCGCCAAATGTCGGTGTCGTTCTAAGAATTTTGCTAACATTACATGTGAAAGAGGCAGGCGGAGAAAGGACTTTTCGAAGCTCAAACTTATTAAAATTTATCTCAGATCGAGTATGTCCGGCGAGTATATCTACAGAACATCAGTTAGCTGAATCACTTGATTACAACGAAGTCATAAAGGAGTTTGCCAGTGCAAAAGCTAGACGAGTATTTGTTAACTAATGCATATGATACATTACTTTTGTTATATTTCAATCATAACGAATTTTAGTTATAGTCGTCATTTGAAGGCAACCGCCGTATCTTTAGCGTAGGTCTAGTGTGCGTGAATGTGTTCAGAGTTAAAATAGGAAGGGGGCGGCATTCATAAATACTGCACAGGGCGGCAGAAGCGCTGGGGCCGGCCCTGAATATAATACAATTAAATACAAACACTGCAAGGAACTCAAAACATCAAGATTCTCTCTCTCTCTCTCTCTCTCTCTCTCTCTCTCTCTCTCTCTCTCTCTCTCTCTCTCTCTCTCTCTCACACACACACACACACACACACACACACACACACACACACACACACACACACACACACACAGAGAGAAAATTTTCTTCTCTGACACACATATATACACGTCAAATTTAAAATCGATTTGATGCATAAAATATTTCCATCTGCCTATAAACATAAATTAAAATCTGCATAGTACAAATGAACAGGATAGTCGCATTTACTGTACCGGTAAATGACAAACTGTGTAACAGTAATTAACAAATGACGTCCATCGCAGTAATGAATAACTGATTCGACGTATTGCGATCAAATACGCCATTAGACTGTCAACACGCCGAAATGGCTACACGTTAGCTTCGCGCTCAAACGTTAAGAGAAATTCCCAGCATTAATCCATTACTCATACCGGCCTTTTTCCTGTCAATGTTGACAGATATTTTGAAAGATTCGTTTTTTGTGACTTGACTTTGTTACTTAACGTCCACAGAAAGCGCGCTATCGATTCGGTGAAAACTATAAAAGAATTTTAACACAGGTTCGACGACAAGTGGGTGTACGGATTCAAGTAGTATTCAAAAGGTGGCCCACGAATCGCCCAGAGTCCGCAGGCGACTGCTAACATATACGCAGCATATTTTTCATAAATAAGACAATGATTAAAAATATAAGTACAAATGTATACTACCACCAATAAAATTAGGTTTCAAACACCTATTATCATTCTTCATTCTGTACAACATACTGTTATGAACACGTATTCTCCACTTTCTATCTTTCTAAAAACTAAGTAGCCTATGTCAACAAATTAATCTGACTATTAGAGAGCAGCCTTATTTTTGAAGTTCAACTATCGCAACAGACTCGACATTCATATCGATTTTAAAGGGTACATGACCAGCAAACAGGCTTGGCATTTTTTTTTCATTTGAAGATCACGTATTGCCAACAGACTTGATTTCACGCCGATTTTTAGGAGGGAAATTGGCCATCAAATGGTCTGACTTTAATGAGATAATAATCAGGGAAAGATTTCCGTTATTTCATCTTTGAACCTGTGGTACTCTGTGAGTAGTAATTTTAATAAATCGCAAAACAGAAATACTTATCAGAAATATTATCTTTAATTTTATGTGAAATTAATAACTATTTAAATGTAAGAATATAAATTAACGACCGTGTTAATTATGGTTTCAAGTGGATATCGAGTTTCGGTCTAATAAAAATGCAGGTTTTATGCTACGTTTCGAGATTTATTTTATCTCATATTCATGCCTACAACATAAAATATAAAGTAATATAATTGTAATGAGAGTTATTTATAATATAGTCTATTAAGTTGTTGGTATTAAGGTATGGTATTTAAATTTATCTATAGATTATTAATGCAACAGCATTTGAAAAGTATAATAAATTTGTATTACCTACATTTTCCACATGAGAGTAAAAAATAGAATAGATAAGCAAGGCTACTTGTTTCTTTGCAAAAAATGATATGACCGGAAAATGAATTCTCGTGTGTCCGTAAGTGACATATTATCTGCCACCGCCTAACCGGTGGGCAGTACGTTACATTTACATTTTTAGTAACAGGTTTATTATGACGTACATGTCACTTTCCGAACTTATGTTTTCTTAATTCTCTTTCATTACAGAAGTAAGCGAGCAAGGAATATTTACATCTTTGAATCCCTTTTTCATACGGTTTCTGTTTACATATTCATAAATTTCTAATGACTTTACAAATGTAAAGTCGAAATTTCACTATAGGCCTATAGAGAGTATTCGCTTTGAGACTATGCTGTGAATAACACTGTTACAACCTTCATGCACATTACAATCTTTCCAAAAATTAATCTTCTACTGTTTTCATTTTAACGACATCAGCCTCACTTTACCACTTTACCATAAATTTTTAACATTGGCTTACATCGCTATTACGAATTTTAAATGTTCACTGCGTGTTTACGTAAATTTCTGTTTTAGGCAGACACATGTTGAATTAAAAATTATTTAAATTTACGTACAGTTTTTATTATGTTTACTTTTTTAAAATTAGAATAAGTTCTACCTGAAGCTGATTTTCACGACTGTAGTAAGAAAAATATAACTTTTATTATTTTATAAATCGAGGATCGTAACGAATCTACTTCAAGCCACCGCTTAAACGGATTACAAAATTTGTCCTCGTACGAACCTCCCCCCTTTTACACTTGTACAATCTGTTTGATAATAACGGGAAACAGGGCAGGGTCGCTTAGACACTGATGAATATCAGTGTCTAAGCGAGGGGGCTCGGATACATTCTAACTGGAAACCATTGGTGTAGACGATTGTTCGCGCCCAACCGAATACACGATGTGATCTCGCTTACATGAGAAAACAAAATCAGTACAAGAATACACAAACAGAAAGCGGGCTTGAAAATAAATTTCACTTTACATACTCACTCATGTGATCGGAAAAGATATTAACTAACTAAAATGAAAATCTTCAAATGCCTAACAGGACCACCCTTTGGTTGAGTGATAATGATGGAAATACTAAAACTAAAAAGTCAACTAAACAAAAAAAGACTGAAACACGTATAAATGGACTTTCCAGACATGTGTCAAGGGTGTTTGGGAAGACGACACGAGAAATGACGACAGACGGTATATCAGACAGCGAACTGGAAAAAAACAAAAAATTTCCAAAACCGTGTTTAACCAGGAAATAGACAGAAAAGATGGACACTGTGTCTTAAGACAGCCAAACGTGTTCTTAAATGGAAGAGCACGGAAATTTAGGTTGCGAAGGTTGCAATAGAATTCTGTGGGACAGCGTCGCTACACACACACACACACACACACACACACACACACACACACACACACACACACACTCAAGTTTTACGCAAGCCGTATTTATTTATGCAAGCTCCAACACATGCATTAATTTTTACAGTCCTACTCTTAAGTTAATGAAACCACTAACAGTGTGCGAGGCACTAGTTAACAAGTGATTAAGTGTAATGGCCCGTTCAACTTAATACCCGTACGCGAATGCTTCGTATTCTTTGAGTTCAATTGTGCGTATGACTTTTACAGAAATTAGGTGTTAACAATACGTTTATAATGCTGTGACGCACTCCCCCTCCCCCGAATCTCTTAAAACAACAACATGTCTTAAGTAAAAATGTAAGCTCAGTACTAACAGAATGAGTGATACTAATTATTATTAAAATATAAAGGATGGCATTTACTTTTGTAGATGTTTATACAATACAGAATGACTGGTACATTTTGGCAGAATTATTTTAGCGGTTAATTTATTCGTAAATTGTAGTGTTAACAGTACACTAACAACATAGTTCCAAACGTATAAATCCTGTAATTTCCCAAAACTTACGGTATACAGTAATGAGTAGGCCTACGTACAAATTACTTTTTTACGTACGCTAATCTATCCTTATATTTATTACAAAAACATACAGTCTTTACGTTACTGTGCTTTGGAGTTTTATTCCTTTAACATTAATTTAACACACGACAGTCCTCTAATATTCATTTCCCATTAGTGAGCTGTGGGAGTCTCGGACGTCTGATTATTTAATCTGCTAGGCTCCAATTATTTCGCATCATCTAGATTCTAGAGTATACGCACACACACACACACACACACACACACACACTCGTGCGGGACATATCATGCGACGTTTTGGTGAATGCGTTGTTAGTCTCTGGAGTCTTCCCAACAGTATTCGGCTAATGAAACTGTGCCGAAGCGAGCAGCAAAAACGGCCTTTCTCAAGGCCAACAAAGAATTCACGCGAACCAAACACACGCCCCATAAGACGCTTGACAACAACGCATTTGTTATATAGATGACTGCTAGTGTCAAGATCAGGCCACGGGTTTCACAGTGGACATAAACACAACACGATCGGCGAAACGACACGAAAGCGTTTGATAAGGCGTTATGTGCGGAGTTTGGCACTGTACGGATCCGAGACTTGGACTGTTCACAAAAGCGACAAACTACGTTGATCATGCAGTATTTGAGAAAGACGATGAGTATGGCTGGGACTGACTAAATAAAGTGAGACTTCTTGGACTTATGAATGAAAAAAGTCGCTTCAGAGAAGCGATAAGCAGAAGAAGCAAGAAGTGGACAGGGTATATATGTAGTATAATGACTGCACGGACGGAAGAGCAGAAAGCAGGGCGTTTTATGGAGAAAATGGAAGCTGGAAGTTATCTGGATGTGAAGAAATACGTAAGCAATGCGTACGAAACTCTGAGGTCATCAAAGAAGTCGTCCTCTAATCCATCAGAATTAACGACCGAGGAGAAGACTACTGTCAAGCGAATACGGCCCACTCTGTATTTTAGTAAATTACGTATTCATAACGTGTTACCGGTTAAGAGATTCTATCTTTGTCCTCTAACTTACTCAGTAGTTACTAAATTATCAGAGAAGTACGGAAGGAGGAATCGTTGATGTTGGAGTTCCACTATCACAAGAGAAAAAGATGAATACAGGATGCACTTTATCTTTTGGATTAAAACGAAATTTAGCACACATGTGGTTAAGTTGAAGGATGATCGACGAGGCCTCAGAACAGCGACATGGGCTCCGCACAGGCGTGCATATAAAAGAGGAAGTTAGAAGCAACGATAGATAGATGACACCGATACTTTGTTACGACGGTTAAACTAGAACGTGCAACACACAGTAAAAGATGGATGGTATAACGTGGACCAGAGAGAACTTCATACACGACACTATGGCGCCTGGCTCACTCCCGTACACTTCGCGTTCCCAGGGGAGTAAAACTGATTCATCGCGTCACGAAATAGCTGAACCGAAAGAGAAGTGTTACCAGGCCAATGAAACCTCTTTTCCCCACACAGCTACCCAAATGTGTGATTTAAGCAAAGCGTAATATTTTCAAGAATGTGAGAATATTCTAAATGTTTAAATACTATTACAATAATAACGTTAATATTACAAATAACTTTATTCTTTAATTAATCTGTTTGGCGTTTGATCACATCTGATGACAAAATGTTTGACGTTTACATCAGAGAGCAGCACCAAACAAGACTGGCGATTACACAATCAACTTAATTAAAGCAATAAACTTTTTAATTTTTTTTTTTTTTTTTTGTAAAAACTTAAATCATTATGCTGACCATATCACATTCTACTTTTCAAATGAACACTGCGTAAACCATATCGTTACGTTGAAAAAAAAAATTTGTTACGTATTGTTTGTATATGAATTACTGAAAATAATACGACGGGCGATATGATTCCATTTATATCATTGTAAATATAGATTTCTTATAATAAAATGCATATAAACACTACTATGCCCTCACGTCACTTAATTGTCCGTTTACTCTTATTTGCATCGTAATTCTTTACAACAATTTTTCTTACTCCAAATGCATACGAGCAACCTTTTACACGTTGAATCGGTTCACTCGCCACTCAACACTGAAGTTCTCACTTTTGCCGTGTATCCCTCGACACTTCCATTTTTTTAAACTGACTTTAAATAAACAAAAAAAACTTCCATGTAATAATAACAATAACACATATAATAAAATAAAAATGTAATAACAATAAAAAACACGGACTTTTTTCTGCGTATGGTGCTGAGTGGGGGGGGGGGTGCGTCTGTTGGGAGAGTGTTCTTATACCGAGCATACTTGGTTTTTGCACGGAAGTGTACTGTCTGAAAGTATATACAGTATGAATCCCCAACACAGCCAGTCACCAATAAGATTTTACTCTCTGTCACTCAGGTGTAAGCGAGGAGGAGGTGGAAGAAGACGATTTTACAGAACGTTTATGCTACACACGGTATCTGTGTTTTCGTAATACATCCACTTCACAAGAAGCCTAATATAAAGTAAACTGATATGAAATATCAGTTTGATACGTATGTGTTTTACGAAAACACTGAGGTTACGTGGAACTGTACATTACAAAACCATTGATGTTACGTGGTTTTAGATTATATTTTCAAATTACAACATTTTTTAACCGAAACGAGTGTCGTGTTTAATGATAAATACTTGCACATAAGAACAGTTGTATATCTTAATCTTAGTGCGTAGGCTTTCACGGCCGGTGTCATTACGATTATTTACTAAAACTTCCGGGCTGAGAGGCCGTGGTCGATTGCTTAAGATGCTGCTAAACGTTTCGGCCGCACCACCGGTGGCCATCTTCAGTAGCAAAAGAAAAAGAAAAGTGTTCGATAGATGATACGCCGAACACGTCTCCCAATGGACTGGGAACAAGCTGCTTGTTCCCAGTCCATTGGGAGACGTGTTCGGCGTATCATCTATCGAACACTTTTCTTTTTCTTTTGCTACTGAAGATGGCCACCGGTGGTGCGGCCGAAACGTTTAGCAGCATCTTAAGCAATCGACCACGGCCTCTCAGCCCGGAAGTTTTAGTAAATAATCGTAGTTGTATATCTTGTTTCAAAAATTATAATTAAACGTTCATTAACAGCGCCCTGACGATACTTGGAGGATTATTTGAATTACTCGCAATAACGGCTTGACAAATTACCAATAAATTTGTCGTTAATGTTGTTACATAACGGTTACAAAAATAAAACAAGTTGCGAGAGCTTGTACGCGGTAACATAACACCTGGGGCCACAATTTTGTTACCTGTGTCAACCAGCAGCGCGTTATACTGTGTAATTAATTCAAAAGGCAGAACGGGGTAAAACAAACCATTGTAGCCTACATGTTTTTGTAACCACTGTTAATTATTTATCCTAATACACTACCAACTGTTGACGATCTTGTCCTCTACCATATTTGTAAGCACCGACGGCTGTGAAGAGAACTCTGTACAATTCTCACATCCGTAACGTACCGTCGTCATTCTTGTGGTTTAGTGGAAAGTGATAATTCTGTTAATGAGTGAAAAACTGTAATAAGATGACATTTATTGATTGTGTATTGGACACATTTAACTTGAATTATTGCATGCGTGCCTTTGTTGATTTCTAACCGTTGTTTGTGTCTAATTAAAGTTCGCAATTAATGACTTCATTGATGTTTCCACTGTACATATGACGATCCGTGCGCCATCTCAATACTCTTGGCTATTTCGTATATTACATTCTTTCTAAATTTTGACCGAAATCACTCAATCCGTATGACTGTATGACTTTCCTGAGTTCTCACCGTAAAGTATGAGAAGAAAAGGGGAGGATTTGGGAAGACTGCGTTAAACAGGTCACGAGTGACAAGAATTCGTCTGACGATCACTGAACAGACACAATAGGATGAAGGCGGACGTCGAAAGGCAGTGAAGCTCCGATTGTGCGCGCGCGCGCTCGTGTGTTTGAGAGATACGAGTAGAAGTCGTGTGTGGTACTTCTAAGAGCCAATTACACAAACCTTTGAACAATACACACATCCTCGGCGCTACAGCCCAGTCAGGGCCCTGGCCTCCAAAAGAAATCGTCCCCACTGGTCTCTACTCCCGGCCAATGTCCACCAGTTTGCTGCACCCAGCCTCACTGCCTCCTTACCAACCTGGTCCAGCCATCTTGAACGCGGTCTTCCCCTCCTTCTCCTTCCCATCGGCAAATATTTCATGATTTTTTTGTGATTCTATCCTCCGCCGTTCTCTGCACATGTCCGGCCAAACGCAATCTGTTAATTTGTATGAATTGCACGATCGGAAGATCTTTAAACCTTTCGTACAACTCTCGATTATGGAGTCGCCTCCAAATCTTGTTTTCCTTCACAGTAGATTCTCCTCAATACCTTCCTATCAAACACGGCTAGTTTCTGCTCATCTAGCTTTTTAGCACCCAGCATTCCGAGGCATACATCAGAACTGGTCTGATCAAGGTCTTGTAGAGCGTGGATTTTGTCTCTTTACTTATTAATTTTGATTTAAAATGTTTCACTAGTCCGTAGTAACACCTATTAGCAGATAATATTCGTTTTTCAATGTCTCCAGAGGAGTCATTTCCAGAGTCCACATATTACCCGAGATATGGAAAACCTTGAACTTTTTCAAATTCGTAATCATTAATGCGCAGGGACAGGGCGCGAGTGTTGGCAGCTACAACCATATATTTAGTTTTGCTTTGGTTTATAACCAAGCCCATAGCCTTAGCGGACAACTCTAGTTCTTGAAAGGCTTCCTTAAGCCAGATTCAGGCCTACTTATGACGTCAATGTCATCGGCATATGCCAGAAGCTGTACCTCCTTGTGAAATATGTGTCCGCTAGTTTGAATTCCTGAATCCCTGATAACCTTTTCTAGAGCTATGTTGAACAACAGACACGCTAAGGCATCTCCTTGTTCCAGCCCATTCAATGTTTTTAAGTAGTTAGATAGATTTGATTTTATTCTTATTTGGCACTTAGAATTGGACATAGCTACTCCAACCATACGCACCAACTTAGATGGTACGATCACTTTAAACAATCGAAATTCAAATTGATTATTGGTTGATACATTTTTTTAATGTAACGAAACTGAATCAATCTGCGAAAATCACATAAGACAAAACAAAAACAGTACTGTATATGTTTGCAAAGGAAATCAATTATTATTGCGACTATTTATAGTATTTATACATCTCTCTCCAAACACACACACACAATGCAATACACTAGTTTCAGGTCACGCTAAATAATTAAGTTTACCGTCCAGCAAGACCGCACTTGATTCCCAACGGATTTGGTCAGGTGCTCTCAAAGGTTGGTCTCAACCAGGTAAGGTCCACCGTAACTTACTCCCAAACTTCGTCACCGCTACAGAAGCAGACTCACCACTGGTCCACCACAAACAACATCACACGTCAGTGATATTTTCCTTTTTTGTTACAGTAAGTTCCTTTATCGGACGACGCGAAATTTTCTTTGGCCTTTTTTCTCGTACGAACATGGAACACAATTAGCGCGCGCACGCACATTAATAATAAATAATACTTTTTATTTTCCACAGGAATATATTTTTTTATATAATTACTTTACACTGTTTCGACAATATTTTTTTCCTGAATATTTCTGAATATCACAGTAAGAAATATACTGTCGAAACAGTGCAGTGTGTGTGTGTGTGTGTGTGTGTGTGTGTGTGTGTGTGTGTGTGTGTGTGTGTGTGTGTGTGAATACTATAAATAGTCGCAATAATAATTGATTTCCTTTGCAAAGATATACTGTTGTAAATGTCTTCCAGACCATTTTATGATTGGTCAATCTACAATTGACACTTTGTTGTTTACGGATGATCAGGCTATTCTATCGGACTCTGAACACAGACTGTAGATGGGTACACATTTGTTAAATGGAATCTGCAAAGACTCTGGATTGTAGATACCTACAATTAAAACCAAGGTGATGGCTTTTTGTGGAACTGATCCCGTACGGGCAAAAATTGTTATAGACGGTATACTGTCCTGGAACAAGTTAGCAGTTTTGAATACCTGGGCTACAGTGTGTCTTATAATGCAAGCAACGACGTGGTGAACAAGTTGCATAAGTTCAACCTTATATGTGGGACCATAAAGCGAACCTTTAAGTCAGCTAGTAAAGGAACACGCCTAAAATTCTACAAGGTGATGGCTCTTCCCACACTTCTTTATGGGTCTGAGAATTGGACTTTCACGAAAGGCCAGGTCAGTCGCATCCAAGCGGCTGAAATGAGATTTCTCAGGCACGTGGCAGGGTATAATCTCCATGATCATAGAAGATACACAGATATACGGCAGGAACTGAATATTATGAGTATACTCGAGAGGATCGCCCAGTATCGGCTGAATTGGTGGGAACACTTTTGCCGAATGGATGAATACCGCATCCCCAAACAATTATGGAACTATAAGCCGAGGGGACGGAGAGGTGTGGGACGTTCGAGGAAGCCGTGGAGTGACCAGCTGTAATATTTGCCTATTTGAGACCGGAACAAACCATTCTTGGTTTAAACCTCGAGGATGATGATGATGGTGATGAACAGTGCAAAACAAATAATTAAAAAATGTATTCTTGCAGAAAATAAAAATATTATTTGTGATTAATAATTATAAAACAAGAACATTTGTGACGAAATGTGTTTTTTGTTACTAAATTTATTATCAGTTTACAATCAAGATATTTTTTCCATACATGGAACATGTTTACATCATCAAGCAGGATGCTCATCATCGTTAGCCATATTTTCCTTACAACAAAAAGGAAAAGGCATACAAATACACAGAATTAGGCTATATATGTCATGATTTCACGATCTTCCCCGTGAAGAACTATGTTCATTCTTGGAACTTCATAACTACCTAACCGTGAGCAAACATGTCCCAAGTAAGACAAAATATCTTCATTGTAAACTAGTATTAAATTACGTAATTTTCTTATCACGAAAAGAGCTATAGCAATAAGTGTTTGAAAAAAAAAGTGTGTGTGTGTACATATGATTTTTACAACTATCGCTACTGTCTTCTTCCTCTCAGCCAGTCTTCAATCGCCTCTATTTTTCCATCCCCTGTCTCTGAGATCTCGTCTTTCCATCGCCTCATTGATTTCACCTCTCCAGGACTTTCAAGGCCTTGCTCTTCTTCGTCGGAAAGGGCTCCAGTTTGTTAATATTCTTCTTCTTCGCACTACACCCACAACGTGAGGCCTGGCTTCCATCACCAATTTTCTCCAACGTCTCCTATCCACTGCCATCTCAGCGTAACCTCTCGCATCCATTCTTCTGAAGTCTTCCAGCAAATCATCCAACCATCTTACAGTAGGTCGACCCATATTACTGCTTTCATACACTTGTACCCACACGATTTTCTTTGGCATACGCCGATCATCAATCCGCTCTAGGTGACATAGTATTCGTTGAGCCTTTTACGAATTTTACAATGTCAACAGCTCACCACCTATCTCCTGGTTTCGTATTCTTCATTCGTCATCTTCCTTAACCGCGACATAAAACACGTGGCACAATCTTTCTTGCAAACCTTCTTAGTGTTTCCTGTTCCTTCTTGCTAATGTCCACGTCTCATCTCCATACGCAACAGCCGGTCTTATATATTGTTACCAGTTTGTTACCCTTCCTATAAATGAACCTAATTAAACGGTTAATTCAGGGAAAAACTTCGACGGTAGAAAAAATAATGAAAAATAAAAGAATCACATCATATATCATATAAATATTTCTCCTAGTGCTATTTACTTCCCTCCCCAGGCGTGTACACGTGTAGCCTATTCATAGCAGATATTCTCAATTCATCAATCTCCACAGCTTCTAATCTCTTCTTAATCTCCAAGCTTCCGCCCCATAAATAACTACATACACTTCCATGTACTCTGGATACTCTCATATATCACTATTTATTATAGTTATTATATTAATATTTATAGTAATTAGTGAAATGTTACTACACTAATAAGGCTACTAACAGCGACTCGTTCGGACGTAAATCATGATCAGTACAACAACACGTTATTAATCACTCGGTATTATAAACTTGTTATCGTTGTTACTACTTATCGTACACGAACCACGTGTAGTCAATGTGACGGCGTCGCAGGAACAAATAACACAATAAAAACGCGCACAAAAAAAATAATTGGCCCGACGAACAAAAATAAAAGGAACCGCTGTAAATGACAGCTGTCAGTTTTTGCGAACAAATATGACACGCGGCCAAACGCGTATGCAAATAAAACCTGGCGACGTGCCTAGCGCCGGGAAAACACAATTAGGCTTATATCGGTTATTAACCGATTATAGAACTTTAAAGTGGCGTAATCGGCTGTTGTTTTTCGGAAATAAAACTAATTTGAATTTTCTAACCTCCCCCAAAAAAAAGAAAGAGAATGGAAAGATCATAACAAGTAACTATCAATTACAAGGGGAATTTTCTAAAACAAATCTGTGTGTGTGTTATTTGTTATACGTGACTGTAATGAACTGAAATGTTAAGAACACAAATTATGGTTTCCGTTCTAAATGAAATTATTTTAATCGTTTATTGAAAAGGAGAAACGTTTATAACAATAATATGCTATACATATTAATAATAGATACATATTAAAACAAGGATATACTTTTTATTGTTTTTTACAATGTTTCGACAGTTTTAAATTACTGTCATCATCAGAAGTATCATCATAAAAATATGGCAGTACGATTTTATCACGGACAACTAATGGAGTGTACTACACACATACATACATACATATCCGGCACTACAGTCCAAAATGGACCTTGGCCTCCCTAGTGATCTGCCTCCAGATAGTCCGATCATGTGCTTTGGCTTTCCACGAGCCGACACCCACTCTAGTCAGGTCTTCTACCACGTCGTCTTGCCATCGTTTTCTTGGCCTGCCTCGTCTTCTGGGCCCATCTGTATGCCATTCATTATCCTTTTAGGGAATCTTTGATTGTCCATTCTTCCTACATGCGCTATCCAGCTGATTCTTCTGGAATTTATAAATCGGACGATATCTCCCTGATATAGAATGGAGTCTATTTCTTGATTAGATCTGATCCTCCATTCTCCATTACAGTATACTGGTCCTAAGATTCTTCTAATAATTTTCTTTCAAACGTTCTCAGAGCCTTCTCATCAACTGCTCTTAATGTCCAGGTTTCGGAACCGTTTGCCACTACAGGCCTGATTATTGCTCTCTACATTGTCAGTTTAGTCTCTTGTGTGAGAAGACTAGATCTTAATAATTTTACTAGGCCAAAGTAAGCTCTATTCCCCACCATTATTCTCTTAGTTATTTCATTGGATATCTTGTTCAATGGAGTATACTGGGTATTTTTGTTTACAGGCCTTAACAATGTCATTTCAGGCCAGTTTATTTATATAAATGATTCTCAAAGGTAGTTATTGGTCTTTGGTCACAATTTACAGAGCTTTAAAATTATGGCTCGTTTACACAACAAAACCATCTGATTTCCGATTCATACATTTCTGTATTAAATGTGTAAGAATTGTTAAGGCGTCTATTTTTGCGTGAAAACTCGCAATCGATATTGTTACAGTCGTAAGACAATTCTAGCATTCGGTGATTATTTCCTTTTTACGTCTTAAAAATCCGTGGTTGAACGATTGTGACGATGAATAATGACATCGATTGCACTTGTGGTCTGTGACACAGAATTCGTCAACTACGCCGACGGTCAATTCTGCGCATACCTTGTAATATAACAAATTTAATTACAAATAATAATCGGTTAATGAAAATTTTTTATTTATTTTACTTGTTATTTTTTGTCATTAATTAATTTTAATTGGTGTAATTGTTTTTATGTTCAATTAATAAAAAATACTGATTAATAACTGTGTTAGCTCTGATGAAGAATTATTTGTTTCTTCACGTTAAATGGATTATCGTGGCCAAACCGATTGCATGTAGCGGCCGATTCAGCATCTGTACTTCTTCTTCTGCTCGTTCCTTTCCTTCAGAAGTTCACGTTAACATTTAATAATTAATGTAATTTAATTTATTACTCCAGTAATTAAGTTTATTAGGTTCAAAGTAATTGTTTGAATTGCCGCGACTGGCTCGAGTCTGATTCGAGATTAAGTTCCAGTTCGATTATTACATATAAATTAATATTCAATTAAATTAATATAGTATAAGGGTTCTTTTAACTGTAGAAATAGTCAGGAAAGACAAGAGAATTCAATACTTACAAATTATTAAAAACTTATTCATTAAACAGAGAAAATAATAAAGTATAATGTATATAAAATTTTAATATTACGATACAGATGTTTTCTCTGACGTCACTCGTCACGCTCCCATCAGCCTCTTCGAATGGAATCATAATGGCCGCCTTGATGAGTTGATCTGCTATGCAAATTCAGCTCCAAGATTTCGTTCCAAATAAATGTATTAGTTGTTTAATTCCTCTTCCGTGATGCCGCTATTGGAATCTTCACAAGTTGTAGTGTGTAGTTGTGTTCCTCCACTGGATTTTGTTCGGTAACAGTTGTGTTGTGTCAAATGGTTCCTTTCACTCGTTTCTGGTTATCTGAGTTTAAATTCGTTCTTCAATCTAGTCTATACGTAGTAACAGCTCTATTTAGTGGTGTTTAGTTTAACTGTCTATTTCTCACGATTATTTTAATTGTATTCGGAACTCTACTGTCTATTCCTCATTCATTTATATTTTCACAATATATCTCGGTTGGTGTTATTTGAAAAGATTTCATTCAATTTCTTTTAAATGTAATTGACACGTCTGTCCTGGTTGGCTTTTAACAATCAACTAACTGATATTTGTTCCTTCATATAGAAAATTCTATAAGATTTTTGTATCATTTCTCATTGTTCATGAATCAGCTGTTCCTATCAAATAATTCAATCTTATTGAAAAAAAATGTCATATTTTATATTTAGTTGGCTATAAATTATTTGTTTAGTACTTTTATGTAATTCTAATTATAGGACAATATTCCTGCTTTTATTTTACACAAGTTAATACTAAATTTGACCTGTTTTGGTTTGAATTAAGCTTCAGAATTACATTCTTTGAAATTTATCTATAGGCCTTATGTTGATTCACATAAATACCTATTAAATGGTTTCCAATATGTTTTATGTTACAATTTTACTCACACTTGATTACTAATTACACCCTTGTAATTTACCTTTTATGTCTGGCTATTATTTTAAATATTTAACAAGTTATTTGCATTTTACTAGTGCTTGCTTACTGCTGTTGGGCATTCTCTTGTACAATCACCATTTAAGTCAATTTTACATGTTGATTCCTTTAATCACTATTATATGTCGTTGTTATCATTAGGATAAAATATTTGTATTCTGAAGATGATAATTTATATCAATTTAATCTAGGTTCTATAAATTTATATTCTCTGATTTAGTTTATATGGTCAAAGTTGAATTTGTCTTGGTCATCAATTTTCAATTTTACTAGCAATGTTATTATGAATTCATCTTGTTAGTTTTATATTTTTTGATGTACTATTTATGGGTCGTTTGAATTATTATTTTGCCTTTCCTTACTTTACAAAAATACAACATTAATTAACATGGTTCAAATACAATAAATTCTTATATACTAACATCTAGTATTTCCTAGTATACACAAAAATAATAACACAAAATAATTATATAAATAAACACATTAAAACTTTATATTAATAACTGTTCTTTTGTTGTCCATTTTAAAACTGGTTTGGGGTGTTCCCCTTAATCACATTTATTTTAATTATAATTAATTTTACATCATTTCTCATTATTTGTATTGGATTCTCTTTTTTGGGCTAGTTGTTCATTTAATTTGGTATAGCTGATATAGTTTAATTTCTTTTTTAATTATTTGTTTGCTGCTATAGAGGTTTCTGTCTTTACAATAGGTTTTTTTGGTATTTTGATATTGTTTCCCTTTCAATTTATTTGTACTGGGCTGTGACTCCTCACTACTCCATCTTGAGAATTGTCCTTTTTATTTATTTGTTCTAGGCTATTATTCCTTATTACTACATATCTTGAAAATTGTCATGTTAATTTATTTGTCCTGGGCTGTTACTCCTCACTACTCCATATCTTACTGGGTCTACTAAATATTTTATTGATATGATAGTCATACTATTTGGTTTTTTAACACTTTTTGGCTATAAATTGACTATATGTAAATTCTTTGAATCGATTTGTTTAGTTCTGTTAAGTCCTTTTATTGATGATTGTAATTACTTTTCTCTGCTATTTTTATTTAAGTTGATATTACTCCTTCCAGATGACTTCTTCCCTTCTTTTCCTATATGATCTTAATTTGTGGAATAAGGTAAAAACTTCGTTGTGGTACAACCTACATGCCTACGGACGTACGCGCACATTTGCACCGGCTCCGGGCTGTTGATACAACGGTTGTACAGCGTTTTAGCAATCCATACATTGCTACACGGGGTCTTATAGACAAAACTTAATTCGCTACTTCAATATCTGCTTCCAACGAGTCAGTCAGAAAGGTTTGTTCCGTTTCTAAGTTACTGTCATTCTTGGTTGCTCACAAGCTGCCATGGGCGACAAAGATTTCTGTATCGGAAGATACCCTTTGGAAGAGGTCTATCGTCCAATCCGTTATTTCCATTCTCTACGGTACCGGTCAATAATGTATACAACACTTATCATCATCTGTGTAGTTTTTGGCGAATGTCTTCATTTCCTCTAACAATACGTTCAGCTAAGAGTTTTCACGAATCGCAATCCCGGCAGCACCGATTCACTATGCGTGCGCTTTTATCAACGTCCAATTTTCGGAACCGTAAAGAAGTACAGGTATGACCACAGCTTCGACAAACAAGTCTTTTTACTTGAGTCTTTACATGTACACTAAACTGTTCCTCGTAAGTGGTTAGCTTTTTTTGTTTTATACTCGAAGTTGTTACTCTGTCTTATGCCAAACCATAAAATATAAGATAGACGTATCCTTATACAAAGTACAGTAAAACCTCTCTAGTCCGAGGTTCTAGTTAAACCTATCTAGTTTAAAAGACCTTCCGATTTTTTTAATGTTCCAGAAAATACGAAATTTTATAAATCTTCCGAATTTTTTCCTACTCTCGTTTCAGTGCTATGTTTTGTTTTTGCGTACGATATGACGTCAAATCTGGAGTTTCATTGCAACCGCAATTATAATTGCTTTCAATAAAAGTTTATAAGAGGTCTTGTCAAAAATTATAGTTCCTTCCTCCTGTCACAAACAATAATTACGACCACCCATACACAATGATGTAATAAGCATTTTGCAATATCCACTTACTGTACCATAACTACTGCTATTCAAATAAGAGTGACTAATCGTTACAGTTTAGTCTCAAGCTGACAGAATCGCACTACATGAATGCACCTGAATAAACAGATACTGTAATGTCTAGCCTACACCAGGTCATAATAATGTCACGTGATAAACATGAAAATAAAAGAAAGGTACTACACTTGGTGGCTAAACTGTGTTGGGTATTAAGAGTGTTGAGCTGTTGTTATGTCTACATCTCTGCGGTCCGAGCTCGAGCTCTGGCAAATCGAAAACATCGAGCCAACACTGTTCAAAACATCAAATTCGTGGAACTCCATATCTAGAATTACGGGCACTCTCGCAATAGATAGAGCCAATTCATTTACACTTTTTTTAAGTGTAAGCACCCTTACTAGTGCGTGCTAATTACTCGTCCTGTGTGAATTGGTGTACGTAGTAATTGGTGACAGTTTTAGTGTTTACAAATATTTTTTTACACTTTTAATACTGTGTGTACATATTATCATTTATTGTACATAGCCAATCATATAGCCTGGTAGCCTACTGTATACGTTTTATTTTAGACTGTCTCATTTAATGAAATAATAAACATTTTGTATTCTTCTGATAATCCGACCTTTTTTGCGTTCCGACCATACCCCCAGTCCCACAGGTGACGGATTAGCGAGGTTCTACTGTAATTAGATTAGTAGACCTGATGTATACTTTTATTTTTTATACAAATTTTGGCCCGTATCGAATAAGCTCCGTTGAAAGCTATAGCCTATACGTTTGGTCTAGTAACTACGTACGAGTAAGCTATTTCAGACTTAAACGTTTATTGCGTGCTAAATAAACAATTATCAAGTATTAAAATAAACTTATTGGTTCACCTGCTACTCCCATGTGTCATATTACCTCATCACATATTTAAAAGAATAGTATCTTGTATATAAAAAAGTGTGATAAATAGTGTTTTGCACATACAGTACTTTACGTGCACATATACGCAAGTGTCACCAGCGGTTGCTCAGCTATGGCTGCAACCATACGATAGACCTCTTGTTTTGAACTAGAGTTATTTTTCTTTTTATCTTCTCCTACGGCCTTCATCACTTCTTCTCATTCCTTGGAGGCTCAATAACTTTTCCAATCTTCGCTAGTGAACCCTATCTGTTATCGTCTAATGAACATTCCGTTTCTTTTAACCACGTTATGCGTAACAAGATCTTGTCTATAGGCTCCGATACAGTAACAAGATAATCAAGCTCCACAGTGAAGAGCGTCCTCCTCCTCATATGGTCCGTATTAATGCCCAGACGTCAGTTCCACAAGTTAAAACCGATTCAACTTTGTCATTCCCCTATATGGCAACTTTGTCTTTATCCGACTACATCGTATTAATTTCCCCTACCACTATCCGTCTTTAGTTATAAATATTTCGAATAATGAAATTCGCTAACCTGATTCATCGGTCAAAAAGCTGTAAAAGGGTTCTCCTGATGGAATGCGACCTAGGAGTCGGTGGACAGGCAGTGTCCTGAGTGGTCTCAAGCAGCTTGCGATAAACATCTTCCTTACTCAGGACCGATATGGATGGACGACAGTGGTTGAGCACACCAAGAGCAGCTACACGCGTCTGTTGCGCCAATGAAGAACAAGAACCTGATTCACGGTTTATCGTCAGTAAAAACTTCAGAACCAGAGTCTGCTATTAAATATTGTTTTGATAATGTTCACTTCAGTATCCCATTCATTGGAAGCCCTATGCATACACTTAAGTTCATAAGAGTACTGTACATTTTTTTTTTTAATTAATAAATGAAAGTCAAAATTTAGTGTAAACGAAAGCAAAGTGTACGTTGTAATCGCGCAGCGGTTGCACTTTCGTACTAACAAACGCGTTTACACTTAATAACCGAACTGGGGAATTTCAATTTCACAGCAATCACGGAATCGCTCGGCAACTAATGAAATTGCGCTCTGACATGATCGACCAGTTGTTCTCTGCTCTGTGTGCGGAATAAATCTTTCATAAAATAATTCTGCTCACGTCGATGTCAGAGGATTAAAATTTACGGTATTTCCGTATAGGCATGCAATCTGATTATCATTAAGCCTACACTACATGTACTCTTGTCAGTCCACATTTTACAATTATTATGTTTTATGTAATGCCACGAACTAACGGCAGACGTAATTATGTTAAATTTTTAATTTTTTGTAACCAGATTACAAACAAGTCAACTTTACCATGCGGTTTTACGATTTTTCTATTTCATTCCGTGGACACTTACAACTACTCTTATACTGTATACGCAATACATGTAATAAAATAAAAAGTGAATATTCTGACAAATAATCTGTCACGCTGGTTCAGTACAACACGGCTTTTCGAAGAAGAGACGCAGCTGATCATAAGGTCAAAGAACACAAACGAGTACCATACACAAATGAACTACCGGTACACAGTTTTTACGGAGTGGTTTGTAGATATGCTACGTTATGAACAATGGGAAACAACAGTTAAAAAATACCTAGCACCAAAACAAACAAAAAATCAGATATTGTAGAACGGCTAACCAGTAAACGTTTACCTCACAATACAAGCCACAAGGCCTCAGAGGGACTAAAAGTCGTGTGCCGGTAGAGAAACCAGTACAGACAGTACACTGCTCTAGAGATGGGTCAAAAAGTGGCTCGCCTACCGCCCTATCACTACCAGTACGACCCAAATTAACTGATGTAATGAACGAAAAGGTAGCCCAGAAAAATACCATCTTCAAAATATGGGAAGCAAGGAGAATTTAGAAGACGCGATCAGCCACGTAATTACTGACAACTGGATGAAGTTCATCGAAGACTGCATTGTGCGCCATGCTGAGCAACTACAAGAGGAAGATTTTGTGGAAGAAGATCTCCCTGACGATAACATGCAAGGTGCATTACCATAACCTGCAAGCATATGATGTAGTGACAGCGATAGCGAGGACAATACGTAAATGACGAGAAAGAAGACGTTTAAAACTGAAAAGGTACCGGTACACGAAATAAAACAGTTATAGTGAATAACTAAATTAATACTTAATATTATAATAGCGTTTTCTCCAACCAAATACGATACGTTCTTTGTTTTTAATCACAAAAATAAGTATTTATTTCTACTTATTTATGTACATTAAGAAAAATATACTTACATTGTATTAATACCTACAATTGTATTAATCTACATGTAGGCCTACTTTTAAAACGGTATTAAATAATAAAGAATTAAAATATCCAGTATCTTTTTGTAGATGATAAAATATCAGAATTTAATTTCGCTGCCTGCCTGTCTGTCAATTGAAATGTCTGAGTTACTCTTTCAATAACAATTTCTACATTATTATCTACTTTATTTATTATCATTTTACAAGATTTAAGAGGGTTATCCAGATAGCAAGTTCCGTTTTTAAATATTGCCGCGGTATCAATGCCGTCATGCTCTTGCGCGTGAGCGGTCAGATTGTTGATTCGTTGGCAAACCAACAACGCCATTTGTAAACAACTGTGCACTGAATAAGCTCCGTTGGACGTGTTTATAATGTCGAAGAAATTCGAGACGTCCGCCCCGTGTGAAAGTAGGTATGTGATTCGGTTCTTGAATGTGAAAGGCATTAAAACAACTGAAATTCACCGTCAGATATTCGATATTTATGGAGAAAAAGGAGTGAGCAATTCAATGGTACCAAGATGGATACGACTTTTTGCTTTGTCCTATCCAGAGTAGGATGCTTACCCGGGACACTGGGATGAATCATGGCACTGCACACACACACTGCCGCTGCAACGCAACATCTCACAAAGTTTGGCTGGCAACGATTTGATCATCCGCCTTACAACCCAGACCTTACACCAAGCGAATGTCACCTTTTCAAGCATGAGAAATCCTTTCTTGGTGGCCAGCGATGTCAAACAAGCTGTTAATAAATGGTTCAAATTACAGGCGGGAAATATCTACGACGAAGGTATACAACGCCTTGTGCCTCTCTGCGAAAAGTGTTTAAATAAAATGACAAAAAACTATATGGAAAACTAGTTTAAGGTGTGTACTTCAAAAAGAAATAAAACTGTTTTGTAAAATATTCTGTTTCCAATTAACACGTTCCTTTTTCCGTCAATCTGTTACATATAGAGCAAAGAATAGTAACATCTTCAAACGAATAGGTTTATCTTCATTCGCGGGATTTTTCACTAGGCCTATACTTAGGAAACAAAAGAAACACGTCTAGCCTCGCCTCTATAATTAACTTCCTCTTTGATCAACTTTATTTGACTCTTGTTTTATGCAATATGATATGTATTTAAATTATATTCACTCATGTAAAAATATCCAAATAACTATACAAAACCAGCTCAAATCTCTTTAAACAAACAACGTGTTTTCATTGTCATCTAGCGTTTACAACTTGTGAATTTACTGTGCAATTTGTGACTAAAATACAGTTCATTGTTTTATACGGCAAGGAGTAATAAACAAGTATTAATAAACTTTAGTATGTATTAAAATTTAACGTAAAGTTTACTATGTATTAAAGTTTAATGTAAAGTTCAGTATGTAATAAACAGCAAGCAGGATGCTCTCGGGACAAGAGAAGCCGCTGTAGCTGGAATGTAAGTGCATGTAGTAGTGAGTACAGTATAGATTGAAATCTTTTATAAAAGATATACACTGTACATATTGCATTGTATTTTCATGAGCAAGTTTTTCATGAACTTCCATGGCGCTGCCGTCATTACCGTGACAATATTCTTGTTGTTGTTCATAGTTTTCTTCTTCTTTATCATTGTTATCATCTATGTGTTATGATTTCTATTGATGTTTTCCCAAACCTTCTTTACTTTCTAGTCAATGGAGACAGACAAACTGTTGGAAACGAGTTTGAGTTTCCTAGAAATAAGCAGCGTCTGCAACTGCTACCGGTCAACTGATTTGTGGCCAACCATGTATTTCGCACCCTGTAGCGCGAGCGCGATTTTGAAATGTTTGCTTTTGAGGGCGTGTAGTAAGTATTTTATGAAAATCTTTTATTCGTTTCTTTGCCAAAAATTAGCAGACCGATTGAATTATATTCGCTACAAATATTTACAGATACACGCTAAAGCGAAATTAAAAAAAAAATCGAACACAACATTCAACTCTGTCAGCGTCAGGAGATGGGAGCAAATTTGTGCCAGTTTCCTCGTACCGTTTCATCCTATTCATACTGTAATGTAAGTTGTCATCTGTATCGTTTCAGGAATCCGTTAAATTTGAGTTATATCTTAATGTAATCCTTATGTTACCACACTTACCCTCTCTATTACAACAAAGTAGACAGTAAGTAATGAGTTCTTTTTCTTCTAGATTTTGTAGTTTTATTCACAAAAATTTTAATCCACCCCCGCAGACGTGACAAACCGTCCCTCAGAAGGAAATGCTGGCTGCAGAGACGTATTTACAGAGGGAAGACGGGGTGAACGGGACCGGACCCCCCCCCCCCAGATGGTCGAAAAAGTTGACGAATTTTGTTAAGTCTGAATGCAGTTAATATTTTGTTAATACTGACGAATACAGTAGTAACACTTTTTTAATTATACAAACAGGTTTATTATAGAGCATTAGCAAATACACGTTTCAATTATAGGAAAATTAATTCTGCCAATAAGTATCTTGTAAACACTCTTTGTATAACGCGTATTTTTAATGCGATATTATCGTTTACTTTAATGGTAGTGATTTCAGACACTTTAAAGATAGTAATGGCGATCAATCTTAATTTGATTTATCTTTTGTATGAAGCCGAAACAACTACGGACCCCCCCCCCCCGAAGCCCAAATTCTAGATACGCCACTGCCTGGCTGCGCCCCTGCCCAACATCATGTCTTTCTTCAATTTAAGTATTAACTGCAAATACATGTCTTCAACAGTACATTTGTATTCTATTTCTACTGGTAACTTATGATCGTCTTCAAGTGAGTCGACTCTACCTTTTATTAGTTTTTACGGATTTCTATAGTTTCCAGTAGTAGCTGTTGGCAGCAATACGTTTGTTTAGTTGGCGTAGGCTTATCTAAAGTTAGCTTATTAATTTACTAACTGTCTTTTAACAACATGTTGCATACCGGGAATCACCCAACCCACATTCAAAATAATATTAGGAATATATTAAGTAATCTGTGATTGATATTATTAAAACTATTGGCATTAGAATAAGTCATAGATTAGAATAGTACGTAGGTTACGTGGGTACTCACGTGTATTTACATTATCCAAGACACTATTTACAGAGTACACTAGAATGTTCTGTAACAACTGTAATATAAATTGATAGGTAAACACAGTTTAGAATCCATACGATTCTAGAATTAGCGCCCATAATTTTATCGACTTATCTAGTAAGTGACAAAGGCTGGGAATTACGTCATCAACCGCATATAAGCGGTGGTAGTCGGAGAAAAAGTCAGTATTTATGGAGAGTTCGTTAAAATCAAGTTAAGTGAGTATGGGTCGGTCCATGTGTCTGACACCACATTTGTGGACCAACATTATATTTGCGTTTTTCTTTGTATAAATTACGATTGTGTTAATAATCGATACCGGTACCACAGTTGTGAATAAAAAATTGTTATATTTTTGAAAACTCTTTGTTATATTTTTATTTGTGAAAAACATTTGTGATACCGATAAATAAACAAGGTGTTGACAGCGATACTGGTGTTTTATTTCGATCGCTGTCTATAAGACGTCAAAACTTGTTTCAATAATCAATATCACAGTTGTGAGAAGAAATCTGTATTCACTGTGTTATATTTCTAATTGTAAAAATTATTTGTGACAACGATAAATAAACAAGTGTCGACAGTGATACGAGTGTGTTTTTATTTCGATTGTTGCCTTGAAGACGGCAAACAGCAAATTGATGTCTACACAAGTTTAGGCAAACGTTATATTTTAAGAAACAAAGTAAAGGCCGGTGTAGGACATGAGTCTGTAACGACGATAGAGATAAATGATTGTTTAGCAAGCAAACGAGAGTGTAGTGGCAATGTATTTCTGTGCACGGTCTACAAGTGGCTTGTTGCTAACGTGTGAAACGCTAAAAGGATAGGTGTTGTGTTGTCAACTGTAAAAGCACTTCACTCCCAATGCACTTACGTAAATTTACCTTACTACCTGCAGCCCTCACGTTGCTCATTGCTCGTAACCGGCCGCCCACCCGCTACAACATTCCCTACTCTATATAGACTCGCGTGGTCGGAACTTTTAAAAACAACACTTTTTCTGGTTGACAACTACACGGTTACTGACGCTTTGGTAAACGTCAAACTTTCGGACATTCTATGATGTGACTTCGCTCAGGAAACGTTTAATGTTAATACTGTTAAGTAATGCGGAAAATTACGTAATACGGAACGTTCTACAAGTTTCCCGAATATTTCAACTGTAATGTGTGTTTGCGTACATAATGCTGCTACTTGCGGTGAAAGACAATTACGCAACTACCGGGTCTATACCAGACCATACCGGTCAGCGCGTAGAGTGTTCAAGGACACTGTTTCTAGTGGATTCTCGAGAGCGCTTGTTTGTTTAACAAGTCATCCAAAGTGACAGATTATTCTAGAAATTAGCGGGGTATAAATGCAGCCATTCAGCGACGGTCTAGTTAGTTATTGTCGGGCTATTACACAGTGCCTTTAAGTGGCGATTTACGCAGTGCGGTTTGAAGTACTGTGGCGACGTATTGTGTTTTATAATTGTGCGGTACTCTATTAGTGGATATTTTTACTGCGTGTGAACAATGTTTATTTGATTTGTTGTAAGAGACTATCTTGTTAATTACAAACTGTTTAATTGTGATAATTAAAGCTGGTGATTAGTGACTTAATTGGTGCCTTGTATTTTGTTTTCCACGATCAGTTAGACCGTCGTAACAATACTAATATTAACAAAACACGACTTTCATCAAAGTGTCATTCTGAACTGTATTATGCAAAAATGAAAACGGTTTTAATCTTTTTCGACAAGAAGCGAAGATTTAGTTTCACTGCAAAATGAAAATATTACATAAAATGAACGTTCCTTTAAAATGAAATTTTACGTTTAAATAAGATGTCTTGTGAATATTTAAGACAGTAAATATGAATCCTTGTTTTCCTTGCTAACGAGATTTTATCGTTACTGGAGGTTCTTGTTTTCTTTTGCAAAATACAATTTCTTTTGTCTTATACGTCCGTATTTTCATACATATTTCATTAGCTAACATCCTCGGACTATAGAAATACTTTAAATTCTAAAAACACGGCATATATTTTTAAAAATATTATCTATAGTTATGTTTAATATTTTCTTTTTTCTTACTCTTTTAAGCATTCAATTTAACTACTTCCACTACGTTCCTCCTTCCATTATTTCACGTACCTCTTGGTTATTTATCTTCTATAAACTCGTTTACTTATCTTATTTGGTCCACACGTTGCTCTTCTATATTTCTCTACACACTCTCAGTTTGTCTTCATCTCTGTTGGGACGCACAATGTCTCTGCTCGGTATATTATCACTAACCTAAATACTATGTTATACATTCCAACTTTTATGGTATTACTTAAAAGCATCTCCTGCGTATCATCAGTTCCTTACTGTCTTGTATACACAGAATGTTTGAGAAAGGAAGAACACTATTTCTAGAAATGGGTCTACAGAAAAAATAAGAAAAAGTATCATGTAAACGTATGTCCGGAATGGTTTGTTTTCAAGACATGGCCATGTAAAGAATTTCAGAACATAACGTTTGTGTGACGTTCTCTTATTTTCTTATCTCTATAATCTAAAATGCCCTTTCCACCTGGCCCACTCTGTATATTACAACGACGAAAGTCGGAAGGAATATATTGGACTCCTGACAGACTCTGTTTCTAGAAAAGTAAGCTAGTTCGAAATTTTGAGATACAGCTATAACCTTTCAAAAGAGTTTACTTCAAAAACGTACACATCTACAGACGTCTGTAGTGCCATTTCAGAGCGCACTTTGATGATGGCATTTCTCTTACTTTTGTCTTGCTTGTAAGTAACTACGTTTAACGGATAGGACGTACGTCAGGAGTACAATAAAGAGTGTGTATGTACGTAACTACACGAATTTACGTACATCCATCCACGAACATCGTATTAGTGCTACATTACACGTGGTTAAGCCTTTCATTCGCCCAGGAGGAGCTGGAAAGACAGATAGAGAATCGGCAAGGAGGCTGAGGAAAGACAATATGGGGGAGAACTAAAGAGGAACAGACAGCACTGGCAACTGGCAATCGAAAGAGGCCGGCGACCGTTTTGAATGGTTCATAGGATGGTCGAACGTATGAAATATCATCAGATGTAACTTACTACTTAGGCCAGTCATAGGCAACCTTTGAATTTATGGGTGCGCATATATAACTGAGAACCAGTTCAATGGGCGCGCCCCTCCCCACCCCATCAATGGATAACAGAAAGGTGCGGAATTCAATAGCCGGACGTTACAAACATTAACTGTTGCTTTATAATACCCTTGCGCTTATATTTAGCGACGTGAAACACCGAATCAAAAAAAAAAAAGCTTTGCATTAGTTTTCATATAAATTTTTGAAATTTTTTCACACTAGGAGTAGGTCTTCAACAATTTGTCATCATGCACGCGCACGTTAAAACCAACAAAACTTTAAACGAAAAAATGGTTATACAGGAAAACATCTTTATAAAAATAAATTAAAGAACTTATCACAATAACATTATTTATTTTCATAAAGTGCACAGAAATGTAAAACTTGGAAAAATCAATTTGGGGAGAAAGGTGTTTACAGGGTCTGGGCGACAAGCTCGACAGTTGTATTGGGGGAAGACGTAACTCGCTTCGGTAAATGGCTGGTACTATTTTATAATATACTGTTACGACATTATAGAACAATCTACGTGTTTCTCGAATGTTCCAGTGGAATCCGGCTGTAATGTGTGTGCGTACGTGCTTCTCAACGCGTTAGCTAGACTGTGAAAGAAGTCGCGCGGGCGTGCGCACTGTGTGCAAGGCCGCAACCAATTACGTTCTGATGTTTTCTAGTAGCGTTGTTAATGCGTAGTATGGATGTTTCTGGATTTTCGGCGGGGTATAAATACAAGTACTCAGCGACGTTCAGTTCAGTTTGAGTCGCGATTTATTGGAGTGCGGTTTGTAGTATTTGTTATGTGTTTTATAATTGTGCGGTACAATTGTTATACAATTGTGTTTTATATTAGTTGACATTTTATTGCGTGTGAACAATTTTTACTTGATTTGTTGTAAGAGGCTATCTTGTTGATTACAAACTGTGTAATTGTGATAATTAAGGCGGGTGATTAGTGACGTAATTGGTGTCTTGTATTTTGTTTTCCACTGTACCATACGACGATCAAGTAGACCGTCGCAACAATACAGTACTTCGAAGCAGGTACAATCCGGGTGCGTTCCTTCGTTAAAAATAAAATAGAATTACAAATTAGTTCGCGAGCGCGTCAAACCTTATCGACGGGCGCAGGGTTGCCGACTTAGGCCATGAAATCCTTGTAGAGATTTAGTTCCCTGACAACGCCTCTCCATCTATTCCTACCCTGTGCTGTTCTGTCCCAGTTATCTTGTTTCTTAGTTCTTCCATGACTCTTTTCATATTATCTAAGTTTTTAGATGCAGTCCTATATATGTCCTGCCAGCTTATCCAAATATTAAAACACAGAAGTGCGCGCGACACATAAACATATACAATATTTGTTATTAACTCCCAAGTGAATAGTTCCACGCGCGGAGTTCTTAATTTTTTAAAATGGCTGTTTGGTCATATCAGAAGTCAGTAAACAACATCAGGCCACATTAATACTAGGCACTGACACACTTCTGCAACTCCACTAATACCGAGCCAACCACGGTGAGGACACTATTTCTGAAAGGTAGGAAGCCGTTATCACCATGAATGCCACTGCATAAGTAATCACACTCATAGAGTTAACGGACAAAGACTGAATGTCTGAACTAGTATCATGAGTTGTTACCGATTTTGGAACTCCACGCATGCGCACATCTAGGCAAGGCGACTAATCATTGTTAAACTCCACAATCCAACTCTTCACATACGATGCGCCAAGCATAACCACTGCTGCATTATTTATATTTTATTTTCTGTGCCAGTGTTCCATCCCTTTGGCAATGTACAGTTTGTTCGTCTATCTGTTTTTTGTTGACGGTGATCTTCTCAATTTACCTGACAGACGAATTCCGTAAAGTATAAGTCGTTTTCTCAATTATGGATAGTTACTAGCGTTTCGCTTAACCGTCGTGTACCTTATTCTCTGTCACTGGACTGGTCAGTGTTAAAATATGCTATTAATTTACTTATTATTTATTATTAAATAACAAATTTTAATGTTCATTTAATAGTGTTTTAATTCTTTATGCTTTAAAGCATCGTGCCTCCACTTTGCCGGCTCAGCAGACAGACGGTAAATAATCGATAAGTTTTAGAATTATTTTCGCTTGAAAACAATTCCTTGTTATTGTTTAGCTATTGATTTCTGGTGTAGCAGTCGAAACAGTGTTTTTACAAATTAATTCACAGACGACTAACATACAAAATTGAAATTTTTATAAAATTATATACACAAATTACAGATTCCTATATACTGTTTAATGCAATGATTTGTGTAATAGCGTTTACCCAATTATTTTCCCCGTAATAAAACATGTCGTTCCACAATATTTGAGACAACACTTTCACTAACATTTTAAACGTATTGGGTCTACTAAGGCACGGTTTCAAATTTTCTGGCCCAACATTCGTGTAGACCCAATGCGAAGTGAATCAACAGTAAATACTTTGGGCAACCGGGCATGGGGTACTTAATAACTCGCTTTGGGTTAACTTACTTTTAACGTGTACACAACCGAGTTGAACTTACAGAATTCGGCCAGGCTTGGGTTGAGTTCTGTAAAGATCAAACACTTAGGCGCGCGCGCGCGAGTAAACATTAATCAGCCTCAAAGAGGCGCACAAGTGTACGTCAAAGAAGACAGCGCAACGACTGGAAATCTTAAAACGAAAACCTTAGAATTGAAAGATTTGCGAGTAGCTGAATATGTAATGCTTTAATGAAATAATTACAAAATCGCAGAGCATAGTGATATTTCAGAACATATGTAAACGTTCAATTGTAAATAATATTTCACAAACTACACAAATATAATTTCGATATTCGTAAATTTTTTGGTCTGTTATATTATCTACTACTGTATCCATACACCGGAATAAAGTTCTATTAAGTATGACAAAAACAATGCAAAGTCCGGTACAGAAAGTATAAACACTATTAAAATAAAAAGGAAATAAATAATACTACTTAGGCTATCTCGGCCGGAGTTTTTATTTCAGACGATTAATTTCCGGGCTGTTGGGACGTGGTCGATTGCTCACTGGTGTTATGACAACTAGACTTTCTACTACCCACCGGAGGCCTTCCTCAGTAGTGAAAATAATTAAAAATGTTCACAGAGGGATGGTAGCACTAACGTATCCCTAGCTGAGGCAAAAACAAAGTTGCTAAGTTTATGATTAAAAGTTCCTTTTGCATTAGAATGAATTACAAAGAGCTATGTATCAATTAAAAGAAGTGGCAAGAGAGTACTCACTGACAATTTCAGTAAGAAAGACCAAAACCATGGCCTTTAAAGGTAAATATCCAGTGAGGACTAAGATAGTTATCAACAACAGCACTTTAGAACAAGTGAGCCGTTTCAAATATGTCGGCTGCGCAGTAAGCTATGAATCTGAAAACGATGTGAGAAGATAAATAAATTTAGGTATATTTGTGGTACGATTCATGAAAATCTTAGAAATAAAACAAGACACAGCACAAGGATTCAATTTTATAAGAGAATTGCAATACCAAACTGATTTATGCGAGTGAGGCGTGGGTCATTATAAAAAAGGAATGCGGCAAGATTCAGAGTGCTAAAATGCAGTTTATTCGAAATAGTTTAAATTATACATTGCAAGATAGTATAAGGAATGAGGATACCTGAGCAGAACTCGAAGTAAAGGACATATATGAAATTATTTCAATTTACAGGAGAGAATGGTGGGATCATCTGCAAAGGATCGACTGTCGAAAGCGGCACTGAACTATAAAGCCATTGGTAGTCATTGGACGTGGGTCGTCCGAGGATGGGATGGGTGCCGGAACAGGTTTATATAACATAATCCTTGAAGAGGAGAAGAAGAAGAAGTTCCTTTTGCCTCAGTTAGGGATACGTTCGGCCTACCATCCCTTTGTCGAACGATTTTTAATTAATTTTCCTACTGAGGAAGGCGTCCGGTAGGTGGCCGAAACGTCTAGTTATGACAATCCCAGTGAGCAATCGACCACGGCTCAACAGCCCGGAAATTAACCTTTTGAAATAACAAATATTTAAATAAAGAACGCCAAGGAAGATGAAGAGCGCTGTTACATACACAAATCATTTACTGTGGTACTACTTTATCACACACCTATCTATAGTTCGATGGGTACGCAAAATCCCAGCTAGTGTTCGCCCATTTATTATCAGCTCGTAGTACAGTATACGTATATTAATGCTACTACGAATTTATAGCGTACGAACTAACATCGTTTTGCGGGTCGGCTAAATTCACAAATAAATGGAAACTAAATTCGTCTGCCTCTGGCGTTTACGCGACCAGCGGCAACCGCACGACCAGTAAACCAAAACCAGTGCTGTTTCCTTCACACAAACGTTTTATGATCATCAATTAACAAAAATAACTGCTGTTTAAAAGGCAAATATCTTAGTAAACCACTTTGAAATGGTTTGTATCTTTTAAAAGTTAGATGCAAAGTCGTAGCCTATCTATATGTGTGCGTCCACGCATGCCTAACGGTTGCAGATAATGCTCAGACAAATGAGGATAATATCATTCACAAGACGGTTTGATTCTTTGTCTGCTCGTATACCGTGAACGGACGAACTGATTTTCATATAGTTTGTTCGCGACTGTCACTAGCTATGTATTTACATTTCTTCTTTGTGAAATTGTGAGATCTGTTCTTTCGGTTATCAAAAGTTACACGTAAAAAAAAATAGGAAACAATATATGTTCTTTAGTATATATGTTCTTTTTTTACTTCAATTTATTTCACTGTTTTGCAGTCGAATTCGTTTAAAAATTACTTTGTTTGTTACAGATCGTGCTATGTGTGTGTGTGTTTTCTAAAATTAACTAAAACTAAAAATGTATTAAGGCGAGTAGTAATCACGATAGTATTTTGAAGAAATTCTCTGGAGTCTGAGGTTATTTTACGAAATGGCTTCACTACAATATGTTCTAAGGAATTCAGACGATGTTTTGTTACAAGAAATTCTTTCCAGTATAAATCATCTCGTCCATACATTACAAAATTCAATTTCGGGAAGCAGAGAAGCGGCGGCACATCTCCCCACATGTGGTAAACTCCTCGGACGCCTGTATTTCGCTCGCTAGACACAAAGCAGTATTTCACTGTTGCCCAAGCCAGTGCCCTTCTACAACACTAATAACGCGCGCACACACATCCACACACACCATACACTTTTGTTAACATTGAAGATGGCTGGTTCCAATGCTATTGTGAAAGCTTGGTATCAAGTGTGTTACGGGCGACTTACGTAAGTACTACAGTTCATCGAATATTAGGAGATGATGTGGTCAGTGTAGCTGTTAATAGTTTGGCAACTGAAGCTCCGAAACAACACTACAACAATTTACAGTGACGATTGGTTTTCATGTGTTTTAGCAATGAGTGTACAAAGTATTTTGTAACATCTGCGTTCAAGCCTGACGAAGACTAATTTGCTCCACTGCAATAAATGTAATGGCAATTGTAACTTTATTACACTTTCCCTTTACACAATTTGGGAGGTAATAAATTCCCTGAATCAATAATTCAAGGCGGCTGTTAACTTCTGGTCGCTTCTTATAAACTTATCGTGTGTAAAGAGAACTACGTGCATCACGTTTGGACTGACGTTTCATGTCATGCAGCTCTACTTAATCTAAACCGAAATTCTAAATTTCCGATTGGTCAATTCTTTGCTCCGTTTCAACTGGAATCTAAATTAAGTGAAGGAATAGAAATATTGTCATGTAAATTTCGGCTTATTCTGGTCAAGAATTTTTCTAAACGCGAAGCATAATTATCTAACATTTTATTTTCCTTTTATGGCTTTCAAGTATGATTCATACACAGGATTACTGAAAAAAAAAGTTCCCACGCAGTGAAGAGTATAGGCTATTTAATTATGACAAATTGTTCGCTACAGTATAAGCTATATACTTGTACAAGTCCCATCTTGAAATCTTAATTAATAACTTCACTACAACGTTTTCTTTCTAATTAGCGTGTACGCGACACGCGCACTCGACTATTGTAACCCGAACTTTAAGCATCAGATTTTCGATATTTATGGAGAAGAAGGAGTGAACAATTCAATGGTACCAAGATGGATACGACGTTTTTGCTTTGTGCTATCCAGAGTAAGCGACATAGGATGCTTACCCGGGACACTGCGATCAATCATGGCACTACACGCACACTTCCGCTGCAACACATCTCCTCACAAAGTTTGGCTGGCAACAATTTGATCATCCGCCTTACAACCAAGACTGCACACCAAGCGAATGTCGCCTTTTCAAGCATGAGAAATCCTTCCTTGGTGGCCAGCGATGCCAAACAAGCTGTTAATAAATGGTTCAAATCACAAGCGGGACATTTTTACGATGAAGATATACGATGCCTGGTGCCTCGCTACGAAAAGTGTTTCAAAAATGACGAAAACCATGCAGGAAACTAGTTTAAGGTTTGCCCTTAAACTCAAAAAGCAATAAAAATGTTTTGTAAATATATCTTCAGTTTCCTTTAATACCCTACCTGAACTTACTTTCTGAATAGCCCTCGTATTTGCACATACACTGTATTATTATCATCGTCGTCATCATTATCCTGACATTACGGCACAGGAAAGATGCTACCTGTTCCACGTTCGAATATCCTCCAACCCAAACAGCTGTATCCTATAGGTTTCTATTTCCAGACTTGTTTCAATAATATATTTATCATTCTGAATAACAAAGTTCCTTTCAAACTAAAATACACGAGTCGAGCAAGCATCTCTCTCTCTCTCTCTCTCTCTCTCTCTCTCTCTCTCTCGATATATATATATTTTATATATTCTCTTATTCATCATACGGTTTATTTCAAACACCTACGCATCCCATAAAAACATATTATGCAACATCATTTTCCGTTGCAATACACATCGGAAAGCTAATGTATTTATCAAATACGGGGAACGGGTCGCAGAATAACGATATCAAAGGTTTCAATATTAACGGGAGTATACAATACGGAAACGATTGAATATATTGGTGTGAGGACTGAAAGCGTCGCTCCGTCGCAGCAGCGAAATAGCAAAAGGTGGAGCAGGTACAGAGTCGAACTATTATTGCTTTAATACACCGCATGCATTTAAACAAACTAACAAAACTGAAATACTGCATTACGTAATTGTGAACTGCATTATGTATAATATGTTTTCACGTTTTTTTTACTCTGCACCAGGAAAGCGTTTCATTGGGCACATGAAGATTAAATATCATTGGCCTACTTACTGAAACGTAGGCAATAATGTGTTTTTGTGGTTTAAGTCCGCAAAGTACAAGTACATTCAACGCAGGCTGAGAAGAAATTTACGAAACAAAAGGTACGCGATTATTGGACACGCAACGTGGCTCTGGACATTAAAACGACATTATCGCCTTATTCCACTAAAGCATTTCCGCCTTCTTTGTTTTACTAGCTTGAGTGTTTGATACTATCGAACCCGATCAAAATGAAGTGTCTTACAAAGATCAAATGTACTAGAAGATACAGAGCAAGAAATGATATAAAAAGAACAGAAAAACAACGTAAGTGGTTTGATTATCATCTTAGAATGGTCGATAGCAGTCCCGTTCACAAAATAGATACGAAACTTGGACAGAGTTGAGAGGATTGGTAAACTACGAGAAAGCATGGAATAAATTTTAACACACCTCAAAATGTTAATGTATTACACGTTATGCCTTAGAGACAAAGGATACGCGCGCGTCTTAGTTTCTAGTTTTGGCAATATTTTGGCACACGGGATTCATCGACACCCCAGAAATAAAAAACAACGCAAATTGCACTCACGGAACCATCAGAAACAATTTCTTTAAAAGATATCTGCTACGGACTGTAGACATTTGAAGCTGAATTTAACTGACGGATTTAGAAAAAAATATAAATGCGACATTTCGGTCCCCAAGGAATAGGTAGCCGTCTTCAGGTTAATTATAACTAATGCACGTAAAGAAATAAATAATACTCTATCAACCAAATCTATACTCCATCAAGTGATACAGAGTCCACAAAATAATAATACCAAAACTTCACATAATATATAAGCAAAAGATAAAATAATACAAATGATACTACGAAAAAACACACAACACCCCCAAACCCACAAGCACAATGCACACTAACACTTGCACATCAACAAGACGGTGTCCAGTTTTTGTCTACCTTGTTGGTGTGTATGTGTCCGTGCACATTGTGCTTGTGTGTGTTGAGTGTTTTTCATAGTAAGTATTCATTTGGACAGCCCTGGACGCCAGTGGTCAGACCTGCCTTACTCAATGAGTGATTACAGAGTGTTTGTCGTCTACAAATCTAATTCCTGGGAGGAAGGGTAAAAAAAACACTACCCTGATTTTAATTCACTAAAGTTATTATGACGTCTCATTGTGCTCCAAACAAATAAATAATGGTCACGTTTAAATAATGCGAGAATTTCTGCACAGCTATTACTTACAGGACTAACTTCACCAGCCAGATGATCCGTGATTTGAACACGTCAAAGTGTCATGAACGTCATACCTGAAAAGAAAAGAAAAAAACAGAATTAGTAATACATGGAAAACAATACCGACTAGCGTTCCTGAAAAAACTGTGTTCATATTTTGTATCGTTATGTTTATGTGTTCTTTAATCTTAATGACTTCACGACCTCTCAGGGGTAGAAGTTTCTGATGACGAAACTGTCCTGAAATAATTCATGATTTGCTACTTCCACGTCCAACAAAACGTGACTCGCGCGATCTTTGACCAATTCACGGCTAACAACAGACGTACGTTGTGTCGGGTGGCAGGCGAGCTCCTGGCATCATAAAACAGCAACACATTGTCTAAGGAAAACAACCCCGAAAGAAAACAAGCAAGACAAAAGACCCTTAAATGCTGTACCCCCATTACTTGTCAACTCTGCTACTAAGATTGGTAATCTGTACACAGGACACATATTTGCTTACTCTAAGCTTCACATAAGTCTATGCAGACCGTGCTGAAAAGAAAAGATTGAAACCGTAACAGGGGTAGCGCCTAATGTGTGAAAGGAGATGACAATTCATTAGTCTTAAATTCTGATATCGTTTATCGTACGTGTACGCCATTAGTAGGCCTATATGTATGCTAGACATTATTAAATTATTTTCGTGCAAATGATGCATGTTCTTCAGTACGCATGCGTCGGTAAACAATCATAGCTCATTTTTGTACCACAAGGCGTGTACGTTGTGTCTTTAATGAAAAAAAAAATCAGTTTTTATCAAAAGCATAGCATTCAGTTTTCGTTTAGTTTATTGCTAACTTTACCGGATTGCGAAATGAAAGGGATCAATCTAGAGCGTCTTTTTCTATGGCTTCTGTTGAAAGGGAAATCGTACATAGTCGAAATACGAAAAGAATTCATAACGTAAGTTTTTGGCCGGAAGATTAAGAAATATCACAAAGAATGTTAAAGGCACGGTGGTTCACGCGTGCGGTTTCTCTAAATGTTTTTAGAATCATTAGACACAGCATCAGCATGTACGGAAGATATAAAATCTTTCAGCACTCCCACTCCCCACAAAACATCCAAGGGCGAAGAAAGAAAACCAATACAGACGATTTACAGAAATGTAATAATGGATTCACGAATGTAAAGACATTAAACGACACAAAAAGACAAGATTAATACTGATTTTAAGAGTTTAAAAATAAGGAGTTATTTCTAACTGTAGTGTATGCAGTCTGAGACGCGTTATCCCTCAAATGGTGTTAACGAGCCGAAAGTATCAGAATTGTTAGGGTCGGACAATTACTATCGTTAGAATTTATCACACAACCTTTCGACCACTAAACAGTCTGTGGTCGTCTTCAGTATAAGTTAACTTAGTAGATTACATACAAACTGAAGCCTATCCGAGACTCGTTCACTAACAAGCGTGAACCGCCAAAAAACTTGATAAACTATCGCCACCTGCAAGACTATATTTAAAAGAACAGCCACTTACTCTCAAAGTCCGCTGGACAGAACCGGAACCCATACCACAATAATGCAAGTTCACACAGCGAACAACGTCAGAGACAAGCAACGCCCTGTTTAAATACAAAAGTAAGCACTTCGTTTGTCCGACCCTAACCCTTCTGAAAATGTTCACATACTTTCGAAAGTTAGGTTATACGTAATGCCGAAAGTAATAGGAACCTTTGGTAGAATTTTGACACACGGGCGTATCTCCGAATTTAATTTGTACGTTTAGAAGACAATCGACAGAGATAAAGAGGAAGTGCATGTTGGGGTTAAAAGTCATGGACAACGAGGGACGTGTTAAGGTTGAGCATATAGTTATGACTGCTGAGTGAAAAAGATATGTGAAGAATTATTATTACCACAATGAAGCGATAATGTAATGTGAGAGCAATACAGAATGAGATTTAGCAAATGGACGAAAAATTCTAGTCTCCAGTAGGGACGAAGGGAACACGAGTAAAATAAAAGTCGAGAATGATGTCCTCCAATGAGAAAATGACAGAATACTAAGAATAACAGAAGAGAAAATTACAGAAAAAGCGTTCGTTTTGAATATATGGCCCAAATAGTTATACATGGATTGTGATTCATAAGAAGGCTGCTATACAAGGCTGACGATCAAGAAGAGAGGAGACTGCTATTAACAAGCTTGCGGTATGGTAACCTAAGATAGACGCAACATCAATAGACGCAAACGACAGCTTCAAAAGATGTCCATGAAACGTTTACGAGGCTTGTTCAAAAACGTCATGCAGTATTTGTTTGATTGAAAAATTATGCCCCTATCCATTTACATTTATATCGGCCCCTTCAAAGTAATCACAATCGGGTATAACACAATTATGCTAACTTTTTCGAATTTTCAAACGTTTATGGATCAATTTTTTGAAGTAACGCTCAGATCGCTCAGCGATTGTCGTTTATGTCTTCAACAGTTGCGAAACTTTGTCCTTCCAGTGTTTTCCATTTACAGACAAGGAAAAGATAGCATGGGAACACACCTGGCGAATACAACGGGTGAGATATCATTACGATTTTCTTTCGTCTAGCACTTTTGAACAATCAATGACGATGGGTGTGCTGGTGTGTATTATGGTGATACAATTTTCATAACTATCCATCCATAAATCTGGCGTTTTCTACGAATAACGTCACGGAAAACATACCACAGTAGCCTTTTCTTTGCTGGCCACAACAACTACTGAAAATTCAATACAATAGCATACAGTACTGATAAAATACGCCAATCTTTACCATAGCATCGCGATTTTCGACCCGTTCGAAACCGTCTTTGATGCTTTTGTACCATTTGTAAACCGCTCGATCGTGCACAACTCACTTCAAACCAACGCACGTTCTTACCGTGTTTTAGCAGTCTATCTCATGCTTCAGATAAGATTTAATGCAAGCTCTTCAATCGTCTGGTGTAGAATATAAAAAATATCGCATCAAAACACAACTTCCTTAATTTGCTGTCAAATTTAAATCGTATATCCAAAGTGGCTACAAACTGTCATAGACGTGTGTGCACCAACATAACAAACAAATTTTGAATTCCGAATTTTCTTGTCAATTCTAGTTTCTCCTAGTAGTGGAGGCGCCGCCGGAGCTGGTTTGACTTCATGGCAACAATTGGGGTGATTAGTGTTTATATGAAGAAAGGACCCGGATCAGGTTTCGCAGGCTGGATACGTACCGTATAAAGACATTTGGAAATTGTGGTTTTTATTAATAAAAAGCTGTTAATAAACCTGCTTCTACGTATAAGATATTCATAAAGCAAAATAAATTTAAATACAAGTACCTTATTGGGTGATAAGATTGGGTCTTGCAATTAACTTGTTTATTTATAAATTTAAATAAAAGTAAAATCTTAAGGTTTGTGACGTAATACATTTCCCCACGCCTAACACTGCACAGGACTGTTCCACGTAATGAGCGACTGGAACTCCAATCGTTTGCGAAACACATTTTTGCTAGGCAAGGTATGAGCGTTTGACTGGAAGAAGATGGGTCGTGTGAATACATTTAGTCCTAACAGAGTTAACAGAGCGGTTATTTTTATAAGCTTTATTCATCTATATAAAATGGGTTTCATTATTTTACGTAACTTGGTTTCCAATTTATTCTTGTATCACGGATGACGCTTGAATTAATAATCTGTCAAGTCTTTTCTGCGCGGGCCTACCCACGTCGTATTTACAAATGTTAAAGAAAATATTTTAAATATAGTTATAAACACGACGTCTACACTGGTTCACTTCTCGAGTTTATCTACGTCATCGTACTTCAGAATAAACATCAATCCAGACGAGTTTATATTTTTCACACTGACAGTAAAACCCATTTACTGTTCAACTTTCTGTGGCTAATACAATTTTTAGACATGGAAAGTTGTCTGGTTGTGGTGGACAGGAAAGCGTCAAGAACTGGGGGCGCGAATCAATTAACTTTAAACACTTATGTTCGTCCACCAGTATATAAACTTTCTGATCTCACAATTCGTTGAAGTGCCGGACAAAATGCTTCGTGGCTGACCATTACATAAGAAAGGGATTGTAAGTATTTTTGGTGCGTTGAGCGGTTTTAGGTGCATTGGAGTCTTTAAGATGTTTGGAATTTTCGTTGATGGCGAATTTTATAGGCACTGGTTAATTAACTCAAATTTTAATTAAACGTCAACGATCGTCACTTGAATAAAAGCCATATAATTATGTGGGGTCATCGATTGTGCCGAGAACCATCCTATGACATCGACGGCTGAAGATGATGGCCACACCGGATTATTATCTAGAAAATTGATCTTTTGCCAAACCGTCGAGCAACTAGAAAAATAATCAGATCCCAAAGAATGAACGTGAGTAAACTGCCACACCACAACCGCGCTGGGATGTAAATGACCTTGACACTGGTCTGTGTTGACCCTTTTCGCATGAGTTGTTTGATTTGATTTTCTACTATAGAATTTATGAGGATACATGTTGGATAAGTAATGACGACATTTATTGTAATTTGGTAATAAGAACACTGGTGCAGTAAAAATTTCATTTGTCATCATATCCGAAAAGAAATGTTCAATATACCAAACAAATTAAAGACTAAGTTTTGACGTGTTTTAGGTTTGTTAAGTCGAAAGTTTTTAAAAATTTGAATACTTTGTAAAATAATAATCAACTTTACAGACATCAGGAATAATACTTTGTGTGTGACAAAAAATAATTTATAATCGAATATTTATAAAATTATATGGTAAGAACCTGAATTTATCATTTTTCGTGAGGAAAATGAGAGGATCCAACCTTGAAGCTAGTCCCCCCCCCCCCAAGAATAGATCCTAGTTACGCCACATTTAATATACATGTGTTTAATATACATTAATTTTCTTTACGAATATTCCTAAAAATATTTCGTACGACTTTGCTTGTATTTAAGCCATTGAAAAATATTTTTAATACCGTTTACACTTCAATTAAACACACTTACAATCTTAAACGTAGTGCAAAACATACTACACAAACAGCAATGACCTTTTCAAATATTTCACAGTTTAAAATAGTACTGGGTCCCACGTAGAACTTAGCCAATCCGCTTAATAACGATCAGCGCAACACACGCGTACTAATACATTTTAACTAGTTTTATATATTTTTACTGATTTGTATCGTTTTTCATTTAATTTTATTGTTTCGCTCTTTTACCAGGGGCACCTCCATTTTTGGCCTTGTATCGTCTGTCGCCTTTCAACTCATGAGCTTTTTTCTAACACACCTTGTTCACTCAGCACAGCACTCCATCCATCTTGTTGCTACAGTCACTCAAAGGGGGGGGGAGAGAGAGAGAGAGAGAGAGAGAGAGAGAGAGAGAGAGAGAGAGAGAGAGAGAGAGAGAGTACGCTTGTGTTCATGTGGACATTTGTGTTTGAAACTGACCACAGAAAGACATAAGAGCGCAGACGACAGTTTCGTGTCCTCCATTGAAGTACTAAGCATTTGGGTTAGGGAAGAAATCGGGCCCAACCGATGCGCGCGCTCATAAATATCTGGATAGGGACTAGTTAAATAAAGTCTTGAATATCGTTGAATAAAGTGTGGATGACCACATCCATATTAACTGGGAGTGAATGGGCTGCATATCATTGATTTTTTAAATACAGAAGTTTTGTTACTTATTGTAAATCGTTATTTTCTTGCTGTTGCCTACTGACTTGTCAAGCATTAAAATTCAACCCTACATTCATAACAGACTTGGAATATGTAGAGAAGAATTCCCTGACTGGCATACAATTTATGAAAGAGAAACTAAGAAAAGAATCATACCATATGATGGGTTTGTCCAACGTTAAGTGCTTATTTTATACGTAATATCTGTAAATCAAACATAGGTGCATACGCAAAACACAATAAATTTATAATTTCTTAACAAAGTCAACGTAAAATCAATTTTAAAAGTAGAAACAGGTTACAAAACGAATATCTCTGATAAATCTATACACACCGGGTGTCCCATCAAATAAGTCACTGCACTGTATACATATCATCCATTATTTTTATTCACATACAGAAATTATTTTACTACAGTACGACTTTCATATTTTTTCTTACATTAATTGGCACTACAGCCCTCTGAGAGCCAGGGACTTGTCGACTTCTTGTCTCAGCCATTCGTCTCTCGATGTCGTCAGATGCCCCCTGCCTCGAGTTTCGGATCCTCAACTTACGCTAATCGGCCTCGACATCGTCCCAGCTATTGCAGCCTCGGCCCCTCTGGCTTCGTGCTCGTTCACTTCCTCTCGACGTGCCCGAGCCAGCTTAGTCTGCGCACTTTTATGTAGGTTACGATTTCTGGGAGCATTGTAAAGTACTTTTAACTAGGCACTGGTTCTTATTTTCCCCTCGTTATTCTCAAACTCAGCTACGAATATGTTGCGGAGAACCTTCCGTTCCCAGATATTAAGCAGGCTTTCATCCATTATTTTGTCAAGGTCCAGCATGATTTCCGAAACCATAAAGAACCAACGATGTCCTGTACACCAATAATTTAAGGTGTTTGTCACAAGAAAGCAAAAACTTCAGATAACTATAACCCAATGAGTACATAAGGAAACTATTAAAATCGATTATTCGTTATAACGTTTAATTTCTGAACACAAACGACACGCTTTTGAGAAGCATAGGGCTATAATTTGAATATAAAGTAAAACCTTATGTTTTATTGTTAAATACATTCAGTACTCTCTGTGTGTAGAGAACATGTCTATGGATATATGCAGTTAAGTTAGGAGGTTTTACACACACACAAATAATATGATTAAAATAGTGTGTAACGTTGTTTGATATATTTGATGTGTGTGTGTGTGTGTGCGTGTGCGTGTGCGTGCGCGCGCGTTTGATCAATAGAATATCGCGCTGTAATCAACACGGTTTGATTTCCCATGGGTTGTCTCAAGAACAGCAGAAATTTCGTCCATGACTACGGACTCTGATGCTACCCGAAAGTGTGTTGGAAACGAATCCTAGCTACAAACATTGACGTGTTAGACAGGAACAGAACCGAGTTTTACTTCGGTGTACTGTCGACTGCCCCTAAATCTGACGTCTTTAATGAATATTCCTTTTCCTTGATCCAGAGAAGCACAGAGCCACGCTGTCATTAGACACTAGCTCTGCTCATCTAAGCTGCCGTGAGCATGGCCGGCAGTATCCTGCACAAGGCACTTGCTCACCTCACGGAAGACCGGGCTTCTATATTTATGTTTTTAATCTTTCTGTTTCCGACGGCTTACTGTGTTTTTTATCTCAGTGTTTCTTACTGGAGTGGGAAGTTTCTAACGATGGGACATATATTGTGAAACGTGTACAACTAAGAACAACATCCCAGGACGGGATAACTAGTATCTTTACGTTACCAATATAAATTTCAACTGACTATTCCCTCTCTCCCACAAATAGTAAAATAATATAAATATAACTCACCCTACCATTTGGAGACTCGGGACACGGCACTACTCGCGCGAGACGCCCAACCTCCGGTCGGGATTTCAACCGACTTTCAACCAGATAAAAGAATATATCCCAAACGAATTAATATTGTGACTTCAAAAGAGATTGAAATATAATACAAAAATAATTGAAATGAAAATACATTTTGGCTGAATGCATACGTTAATAATGTGATTTCTTTTTAAGATAAATTTCTATCATACTGAAATATATCTAGCATCGATTTTTTACATCAATTTTATTTCCTAAGAACAACCTGTGGTTCCCAAACTTTCAGTCCGTAGACCCCCCCCCCAAATCATTTAAAAATTCACGGACCCCGTCTGAGTTCTAAAATAAAACAAACAGTAAATATGATAGAAACTCTTATATTTTAATTGAAATGTATTAAAACAAAATTCCCTCAACTTGCAAAATTATAATAGTAATGAAATCAAACATAATTTAATGTGAATAATGAAGGTGCTTTTGAACAATTAGCTATGCAATATTGGGTTCAATGTCTGATAATTTCAATATTAAGTCACTTTCGACATCAAGTTTATTTCTTAAAGTTGACTTCAAGTACGTGAGCAGGGAGAATGCGGTTTCACACAAATAAGTAGAGAGAAACAGTTAAATGCTTCACAGCTTTTTCTGCGAGTTCAGGATAGTCAGTCATTACATATAACCAGAAGTCAGCTAGCTGTAATTGCGAAAATTGTAATTTTAATGAACTGTCAGTTGAAAGTTCTGCCAATGAATCTTCTTCTTGTAGTGTAAAAGGAAGGTCTAGTCAGTTCGGCTGACAAACAGATCTGGTACACGACATGATTTAAAGACGTTATTAAACCCATTAGTTTGAAATTACTTTTACAGTTACAATTAGTTTGAACCCCCAAAAAATACTGGAATATTTTATTAATTGTTTTAATATTCTAAAATTTAGATTTTAGAGCATAAAAATTGGAGAAAATTACGGTATATTCTAATCTTTCTTAAAACTGTCTGTGGACCCCCTGAAACATTGTCGCGGACCCCCAGGGGTACGCGGACCTCACTTTGGGAACCACTGCTATAGAAAACACAAGATTGATCTACACGATCGATGTTTAACATCTGCTACAATCCCAAAGGCAATCGATTCGATTACTCAGTGTAATGACGCAACGAAGAAACTCTCTTTTCTAAAAGTTACTTCTCAAACTGGCCTGAAGGAAACGCTTTCTCTGTTTTACGAGTTGACGTTTATTAAATGCTTTTCTGTTGACCATAAAGTTTACAACTTACTTCTACAGATGTATTACGATACAGTTGACACTAGGCCGTCAAACTCATGGAAGCTTCTCCAACATCACTTCTGTTCGTAATAAAATCTTAATCTCACGGAAATCTGTGACAAAAACGTGCAAACACAAAGTATAGAGCAAACAATAAAACGTGTACTATAGCAAAAACAAAAAAGTATATAGTTTTTAACAGAAGAATTCCTAAATTAGAATTGTCGACGCAATTTGTAAACGGTAAATTCGGATATTATAACGCATATCTGCTTATTTTTCAATCTGTTTTATTTAAACTGATAAGCAACAGCGTGGCCACTGTGGCTTCAATTATTGTAAACAAAAGGCACTAGACAAAAAATGTCATTATATACTAGCAAGTATAATATCGTATTACGATACATTTATTCATATTTCAATTTTACAAAATTACTTCGGCTTTTCTTCTACTTCTTCTTCTTCTACTACTACTATTCTTCACATATTCAACATGTGTTATAAGACACTAAATACTGTCTTGGTCGCACGAGGTTTCAACCAAGCCCCTTCTCTTCAGTCCGGTTAGTACCCAACTCTCGTAAAAATCTGGTTTCCTCCAGTACCAATTCTCGGGAATTAATTAATTAAAATAATTTTATTGTTATATTTAATATATCACTACATTACCTCACGTTAGTCCATAGCTGGAGGCGATGGTGATGGCCACAATATAAATTTAAATGAATATAACAGTGTGTAGGCCTGAATTAGCAGCAACTAGCGGTTTTACGTACAAACCCGGTTGCCCTCGAGTCACTCGCGTGGAACAGAAAACGTCTTGCCACGGGAATTAATGCGCACGTCTAATCGTTCAGTTTTCAATTTTCAAATGACTAGGTCTTAAGTATAATAATAAACAAATTGTTTAACAGAATATCAAAACAGATCTGTAACAATAAACAGATTGTACATGATGACAAGAAAGCTGAAGGCGAACTTCTTTGAGGTTCTTCGATGAACTTAGAGAACACCAAATATTTCTATATTGGAGCAGATGTGAGTACGAAGAGACCAAACGATGTACTACTTGATAGTATTTAGTTGTGCTACTCACTCAACACGTAACAGATGAAGAGGAAATAACAGAAAAAACAGTGAAAGCAAAAGGAACAATTCTTAAGTTTCTGCAGCGTGATCTCGAGAAGAGAAATCGGATAGATCGGAAAAATTGAAAATTTACAATAACAATGAGAAAGGACAGTCGGCGGGCAATTAACAGAAGGAATTGGGACGAAAGTCGGTGACGTCTAGGTAGATGCAGTTCGTCGAACTTTAAGAGTGTCAGAACGGTGAAAGAAAGCAATAAATTGGAGTACGGTCATCCCCAACGTACGGAAGGAGCCACATTATTCCAGGAAGGCTGCATTAGGTGCCGAAAGGCAAAACCAAGAGAGAAGATTTAGACGGACGGAAGTGGTTCGACAGACCACGAGTCTCAGGGAATGTGAACGAACGAGGGCATAGACTGGGCGTCGATCAACGTCAGGACGCTCTCAAGTGACACATACGCAAATCATTATAAAGTGCTAACTTTATAGCTATTGAAAGCAATGGCTTTCATTACGAATAAACAATTTATTTATTTAATACGATCCAATTAAAAAAAAAAGTAAAGTTCCTGCGTTCTCAGATGTAGTCTCCTGAATGTCATCGAGAAAACTAAAATCGCAAACGCTGCATGTAATATTTATACGGGTTAAGTTCCGTGTGCACTACATTACACCGGTAAACTACTGCAGTTCCGCCAAATATATTCGTCCGATATTTTTTTAAATCCTCGTAGAATTATGCCACCAGTACAATAAACTTTACAGCGGAGGAAATTTATTTTCTTGCACTCTACCGCGAATACGATAAATTTCCAGAGCATACGTATTTACGGTATTCGTTACTACTATAGAGAACGATAAAAACCGAGAGAATCCTGAATGCACGAGAAAGGAGAATTTACTTTACGTTTGTTTCCACAGAAACCTTACGATTTAATGCAACCAATTCCAACTAACGTCACATACCCATGAGTTAGCGACACACACACACACACCAAAAGTACTATTAACGTCCCTCCGCATAAATTATTCCTATTAAAGGGTAAAGACGATTGTGAATGATCCAGTGAAATGGCACGTTTGTACGTTAACCACATCCCCTAAGAGATTTTTTCACACCAGTTTGCGGTTTTCTTTCGACTATTCTTCTATGTCATTCTGTCATATCCTATCAGGAGGTTGGTCATCCCAATCCCATCCATGTCCGAGTAGGCCTACTTGTACACTACTGCCGTCTCTCGTATCCTCAAATATTGTTACGTAATACGGAACGTTCTACAAGTATGTCGACTACCCCAGCAAGCAGAGCCTAGCTGTAATGTGTGTATGCGTACTTTGGGATGAAAGACAATTACGTGACACTTATCATGCCTCAACAATCGACGCTATTCCAGACCGTACCGGTCGGTGCACTGTGTTCAAGGACACTGTTTCTAGTGAATTCGAGAGCGCCTGTTTGTTAACACGTCATCCAGAAAGTGACCGATTATTCTGGCATCTCAGCGGGGTATAAATTATAAATATAGGCATTAAGCGACGGTCAGTTCAGTTTAAGTGGCAATTTATTCAAGGGAGGTTCGAAGTATTGTGGTGGAGTGTCACTGTGTTATAATTGTGAGGGACTCTATTAGTTGACATTATTATTGCGAGTGAACAAATTTTATTTGAATTACTGTACGAGTATGATCTTGTTTTATAACTTGTTGATTACAAACTGTTATTTGTGATTAATTAAAGCTGGTAATTAGTAGTGGTTTCATTGGTGTCTTGTATTTTGTTTTCCAATGTGCCATACGACGATCACTGAGACCGTCGTACAATATAATTACTAATTAGCCAGCGGTTTCTATTGTTCTAATCTTCTCGCTGAAAGCCTTTTTTCCACATCTCATCGTATACGTCCTCCTTTCACGCTTTTCTTGTATCTATCGGCGTCAGTCTTCTCAACGGAATTCAGTTGAATGAATTTTGGACCAATGCAAACGAGACCGCAGCACGTGGGACGCTTCGTATTTATGTTGTCTAAAATTGTTTTATATACACGAATTCGCCTCCCGACATCTTAATTTATAACGCACTGGAGACTGGACTCCCAACAACGCCTTCTCCAGAAGTCCACTTTCACCACTTGAAGCCATCGAGGATTTCTTTGAAATATCTACCGAGTTTCAGAGTCGTAAGGTGACTCTGGTTTCTAAGATGGCAGAGTAAAATATCCTTTTAGGTTTGCAGGTTATTTGGCCACTCCAAAGCAAAACAAAATTCATATGCCCTACCACGATTTTCATGTAAGGACATCAACATAACTCCTTAATAATACAATGTTTGTACATAGGAATTTCGCTTACTCTTTTGGACCTGTAATTGATGAATCTTCTAGACGTGGTACGTAGTCGTCAATGGAGCAAATCGACAAACGCGTTCCAGATTTTACCTTCGCCAGCTCGAAACCGTATAAATAGGCAACTCTACAGACACCATGAGTTACAGAGAGGCAATCAAACAGTAAGTTGGAAGTTAATGGTAAACACAGAATCATCTGCGAACACGATCAGATGTGCACTTCTTTCATCCACACCCAACAGTTCTATATACATATTCTGATGCTCCAACCTGTAGTCTTATATACATCAATTTTTAAAAAAGACACTATAGTATGACAGTTATTTTACAGCATCGCATCCGTTTAATCCACAAACGCGGTAGTCTCAAAACCAAAACAATTTGAATCCTACAAGAAATCCCCACATTTATGTTAACAAATCCTTCCGAACCTTGATGTATATTACCGCAATAAATTTCAGGTAATTATACGTCTTCCTGTTGGCATAATAAGTAGATCTGACTCCTATAATTAAGAACCCGTCATCAACATTTCAGAGTCTCGGGTTGCGTTTACATACAATTAGGCCTATTTATTTATTTTTTTGTTATTTTTTCCGTTTTACATTATCTTGAATACTTTTGTATTAACTGTATAGTGTAGTGCAGATGAAAAATAAGAACGGTATACAACGGTTCGAAAAAATAAGATTCCCACTAGCCACAGTCAAACTCGAAATTTTGCTATACGAGCTGTCGAGATTCGTAGAGTGTAAGGCACATCAACGTAGAATCACTTCCAATGTAAGGTACTGGTGGTTTTGGTTCAGTTACGACGCATTCAAAAAGAAATTCATGACAAACGCTATTCATTATATCGTGGTAAATTATACTCCGAGTCCAGTGTTCCTTAAAATTTGTTATTCAGATTGTGTTGATATTTCAATTAAACGTTTGTAATTTTTTTTAACATCGTTTGCCGGTGGTTTAACATCGTGTTTTCACAAGTTGCGCCCGTATAATGACGTGGGTACAGCGTACAGTACAACAACCAAACCTGTCTCAATCGTATGCAATACATTATTCATATCCACGCCATAACGCTGAATCAACAGTTCATTAACATAATTTGATGCGTTTACACAACTTTGCATTCTGGAACAAAAATGAAACAAACGTTTAATCACAAAACTGCTGTATTGTGATCACTGTGTACTTTTCGCATATGCACACGTGTAATATTACATTACTTACCTTCCACGAAGTAACGGAAATACTTCTTGCATATGTTTTACATGTAAAAGTAAAGAATGCACATGTAACACTTCATACCCCCGTACTGAACAAACCCGTATTGACTGCCAGCGTGAACAATAATTAATCTTTGTCCTTTCGCAACTGGAATAGCGTAGCCACCAGGCTGAATCTGATCATTCCAGGTGTACGGAAGTGTGTGGCTGCTATGAATATGTTTCGTCCTGACATACTAAGGTTCTTCCTTATCTAAATTTTTTAATGTTTTGTAAATAATGTATTCTAATAGCTCTTATTTCGTGAATTTCTGTTAACACAGGTCGATTATTTGCGAGACACTTTTCTTCAGTGTAAAAATTCCGAACTGTTCTCCTAATTACGCCTTTATCAAAATCGTCAAGCCCGGTTATAGGTTTACGAATGCAGTATTTCTTTCCCGGTGTGCTAAATCTGCATCTGGACTGTGTAGCTGTTGACCTTCCTTTATTATTCTCCTCACGGAGTTATGAGAAATACCCGTCGCTTTTGCAACACGCTCTTGTACTTTATGGAAATCTAAGAGAGGTTTCCCACTTTCAGCCTCGCTCTTCATGAAATTATACACATTCCACACTACCTCACAAGTCTGGCTATGCAGAGTTTTTGAACTCAATTTGGAAATTTTGAGGACATATTAATGTACGTTTCACACTAATATTTAAAACATATACGCGCAATTATGAAATAGTTTATTAACACTTTTCTAAAATATACTAATACTTTCAGTAATAAAATGTAAATAGGTAGCCTACAAGTAATTTCACTGATTAACACAAATAGTTTTGTCGTCACAGCATAATTTCTAAATGACTATACACCACGTTTGCAAAGCCCGATGTGCACATTCCGGAACACTGCACAAAACTGTTCTGCGCATGTGCGAACTGAATGAAAATTTTGTTAGCCTCGCAACGAGGCGTTTGTCTACTGTGTATCGAGGCCTGAGTGTTCAATTTACATTGTCCTGCCTCTATGCACATAGGATTTGAAGCGTTCTGTTTTCAAGTTAAGGCGACTTGAAGTTTTAAGCCATGTTTTTTATGTAAAAGTGCACGAATTTTATTTTTAAACTGAAGTTTTTTACGTTTTAAGACATCGGGAAATTTAGAAAAGACCATTGAAGGCAGAAAATTATATTTAAATTCTAAATGTTAAATTCAATTTATACAAGCACCGTGTAACTTACATATTGTAACGTCTCGCGAGTAAGTCTGGTATTATCTGATATTAACCTTCGAAAATCTCGCTTAATTAAGAGTCACAGAATTTGTTATCTTTATGTTATATGTCTTCAAAATCGAGTGTGTGTGATTATGCAAAGATATTGAATGATTTTCTTAAATTTTGTTTATGTGAAATCAATACCGTTGTTTGACAGTAGTTAGGAGAGAGTGAAGAAAGGCAAAGAGAATTACTCTCTCAGTACACGATTGAGTATTTCAAAATTTTCCGCTCGTGGCATCAGCTGATTGCTACTTTCACGAACCCATTTGAGGTTAAATGACTTCAAATGGTACGTAATATATCCTGGATGTCCGGACTGATTTCCTTTCTCTTCTCAATCTTCTTACAACCTGTAACCAACTACCATCTACTGGAAATAATACACATTTTATTATTTAAACCACAAGGCATTCCTTGAATTTATTTAACATTTTTTTATTTTTTGGTCTCCCAAAACATGAATGTATAATCGATTATTTCATAAAACACAGAGTTAGTTCGATCTTACTTTTACAAACATATATCATATAACAAATATTTTATTTCAGTTTTAATCACAAAAAAGAAATATGTAATTAATTTCCCAGGGTTATTTTAGGTTCTTTGAACTTTGAGGAAGTCAAAAATGTATATGGGTCAGTATCAAGCCTTAGATAAATTATTTTAAAATTAGTATAATTGGTAACATGTAGTTGATTTTTTGATCGCTAGAGCGCAGGCTACTTTTCTTCACTGACGAAAAAGCGGACACTAAAACATCATGGCTGCCGGAAAGTTATTAACAAGACCACGTTTTGGTGTTTTTTGGTTAATAAAAAAATAAAGTTTATGTCCACCTCTTTTCCAGAAGTATTTAAAGAGATTGTGCTGTTTCTAGTGTTTTAAGTTTATAGTTGAGGTGTAATTTAGTTAAATTTTAATAGGTAACGATCTCACCAACAATGTCGAATTTCGGTAGGCTAGGCTTGAAAATGGAAGGCTGATTTTTCAATTTTCGTCAAATTGCTGGCATGAATTATTCTGTTCGAAGGATGTCTAAGATGTAGTGGATATCACTCATTCAGTTTATTAATTTGGCACTGATTATTTCTGAATGGTATTTATACATTTCTTAATTTTTTCTAGACATTACACTTTTCAACTGCTCACTTCCAATATATCTGAACAATTAATTCAATTCTTGTTAGTTAGTTACTCTTAGTAACCAAGAATTTTTTATGGTTTTTTATTGGCTAATCTAGATACATTTTAGTATATAGGCTAATAATAATTATTATTATTTCATTTCTTCTTTTTAGAAAAAATAATCCTTTATAGATTTTATCTATAATCAAATTGAATTTATTTACGGTTTTTCTTTATATTTTTTCTTAAACTTGCCCACTGGTATTTTATATTTTAATCTCTTTTATTTTGGTTTATTTATGTTTTATAATTCATTTAATGTATCCTTACTCTACACTATTTTTTACATGCCATCTTGCTAACATAGTATTATTTGGTATATTATTATTATTATATACATAACCCTGGATTATTTTACATCTAAACAAAATAATTATATTAAACAAAAATATTATTCCTAGTTACAAGACCTTTGTGGCCTACACAATATAAAATTACAACAAAATACAAAAACTACAAAACTTGTCAGTAGTATCATAGACTATTGCTACAATACTGATTTTTTTTCATCTCCAGCACAAATTTGTGAGATGCTCTTTTTAAAAGTTTTACACTTTCACCGATTACACTATGTTCCACTCTGTACACTGCACTTTTATGATTATTGTTTACAGTGTTTTTAGAGTACAAAGGTTCTCATAGCTTGATACATAATCACCATTTCTGACTTTTAAAAATGGGTGATTACTGGTTTTAACTCTGGTGATTATGTTATCATATTTGGGCAGGGGTTATGTAACGTTACAATATACGAAGGGCTTAGGGCCTAATTTGCTTCAAATAGAACCTGATAGTTTGTAACTCAACGAGTGCTTCATTCAATTCAGTAGCAGGAGGAGTATGCTTTTCTTATTTAGTCTTCATCCTTTATGATTTAGGCTAGTAACCTGTTCCAGTCTCAATGGAAGTCATCCAACCATCGCTTACTGGGCCTTCCCACAGTTATTTAGTACACGAAGATACCAACTAATGAGATTTTTTTTTTGTTAATTTCTACAAATATAAGTGTTAAATATTAAAACAACCTTTAATATCCTTTTTTCTTTTAAAAGATGAGAGAATCTACTAAATTGTAGAGCCTCCCCGACCGTAGTATCCGAATATCATGCTGAAATCTAAAACTATCAATTTTGTCATTAAATTAGTACACACTGCCCAAAGTAATTTGTCCAGAGTACTTGAATTCTAAGTTAAATATCTACTTGAATTTTGAGGCTAAATACTTATCGGAACTATGATACCGTTTCCGTTTCCACGAGATTTCATCAGATTCGTGGAATACTTTGTTTATTTGAAAAATTATGGGGTCCGAAAGGGGGTGCCGCGAAAATGTGCTTTCATTGAAGAGAAATGCACTAGCCTCTCCACCCCAACTCCACTCTCACCTACACGTTAGTGGGCTCTGTTACGCCGAGCAATCCACTCCAACGTTGTGGTAGCCAATCACTTCGGCGGAGTGGATCGTATGCAAACGAGAAATGGGGGTTCTGTCAGGGCAGCCTGGGGGTATCCTGGTCCTGGCCTGGCAGGATGGTACACATCGGCAGCAGGGTGTTCATCTATTGTGCAGGCGGAGGAGCCTACAGTAGACCAACAGCTGCACACGTGGGCTAAGTTGGTTAGTCTACTGCGATCGGACTGAGAAAGCTCGTCAACTTAGGTGAAAGCAACTCTCTGGGGGAAGAGCAGCCCGAAATCAAAGTTCCTGGTCCTCCACGTTGGGGGTTTTACAGCAGGTCAGTAACCTGCTTAAGTAAAAATATATGTACTTACAGAACTCACACGAGCCTCGGAAATCGGATACGAGGATATTAGACGCGATTTAAACATTGTACCATTGCACCAGAAGATGGAAGACCACAGAAGGAGATGGTGTGAACACTTGAATCGCATGCCTGATATCCGTCTACCTGTGGCTGCCTTGGGTTATCACCGTACTAGCATGAGAGATGTCGGGTAGACCGAGGAGGAGATGGGTTCCGGAACAGGTCTAAGGCCTAATCCTTGGAATGGTGATGATGATGATGATGAAAAATTACGCCTTTATTCGTCTACTTTCATATTAGCCCATTCAAAGACTCTCAGTCGGATTTAACACGATTATACCAACATTTCTTTCAGCTTCTAAAAAATTTATCAAAGCAGGTTTCAGAGCGATCTTAATCTCACTCAGCGATTTTTACGTGATCAACAGTCACGAAACGTTGTCCTTTCGTGACAATTTCATTACTGGGAAGATGAAAGAATGTCGCGTCAATACGATGTTTCTACCTAAAATTCTTGACCGGATGGTGCATTACGCGATGCATTTTCCATAAACATGTATATTAATTACGGGCAAAATGGAGCTTGATTTACAGATGTGGGGCAAAAAATTGTCGAGTGATGGGGACAGTACTATCTTTGGACTTTCACGTGTTCTTACCGTCATCTTTTTGTCCGTTTCAATTGCATGAATTTTGAAGTGTCCTTTGTCCGTCATTGTGAGAGAGTTGTCACAACCAACAGCAAGAAAATTAATAAATTCTTTCACAGAAATTCTTGTTTCAAAATTGGAGGTGTAAGACAAACTGCCGAATTTGATTAAAGTCCATTCGGGAGACGGAAATGCAATCGCGGGCGAAGTGTTATTCTGTTAGGACAAACACTAACAGAATAGTCACTGTTCAATCCGAGTACACTCATTTTATTTTAAAATGTACCTCAAACAATTTAATGGGGGGATCCTAAATTTTACCTGTTATGCCTGCAGTCATTGTATTGTGAAACACTAAGCGACCATTCCGTCAGGTTTCCATAACTCCCGAAAACATACAATTTTTATTTTAATCTGACGCTTGTGGCACGGGAAATTCAAAAACTGCACGAACTTTGTGACCAAACCTCTTACAAACGTTCTTCTTCTATTGCTGCAGGATGTTTCCGGAAGGGATTCCGTCACTCTGCTTACGTTATTTGCAATCGGCGAATTTCCCTGCTGCCACAAATTTTTGTGTGAAACCAACCCGACCCCGGACCACCCCAAGGCCAAATTCTAGATACGCCATTGGTAGCTCTGTACATTTTCAATTGTCTTACTTAGATGACAAGAGATTCTCATTATAATAAAATTAGTTATTGGACATGAACCTATACACCTTTTCTATTTACAGCACAATGAACGAATAAAGTAGTCTCACATTTGAAACAGGAATATTTATAACACTAAAAAAAAGTAGAGAGGAGAGAAACTATGTGTCCGCGCTTGACATTGATGTATGGAGAGAAACTAGGAGAGGACGTTAGTATAAAAGAGTGTGAAATTCTTCGACGCCGACGTGCATGTATATGAACGTATCGTAAACCAACAGGGCACCTGGACGCTTGGAGAAACTAAGGGGTTGTTCTGGCTGAAAGGCGTACAAAAACGCCAGAGAGAGTTACAATTATGATATACCGAGAACGCCACAGCAGAGGTGATTAACTAATCAACAGGGCAGCTGGACGCTTGGAGAAACTAAGGGGTTGTTCTGGCTAAAAGGCATATAAAAATGCCAGGAAGATTTACGATTCTGAGGTCGGACATACCGCGGCAGAGGTGGTTGAACCAAGAGTAAGAAATAAAGAGAGAACGGATGTGACCTATCAGAAAACAGCTTTGGAGGTAGGTGTGTTTCCAGGAGTGAAATTTCCTAGAAGAAGAGAAAGAAGGACCAATTAAAACTGAGCAAAGTGAAATTTAGGAAACTAGTGGGGGAATTATGTGTGTTAAATATATACAATTAACTTAGGCGCGATCGAGAAAGTTTTTTTTACTTAAAATTTCCGTAGAGTCAACATGAGTAAACAGTTTTGTGAGAACAAGGAGTCTTATTTAAATTTTCGTAGAGTCCACAGTTTGTGCAACGTCGTTAAATATCGAAAGAGTGAGAACTAGAGTTTTATTAGTTTGTAACTCGTAAAAAAAAAAGAATAAATCGAATCATATCATGTGTCACTAACGGTATAAACTATTGAAACGGAATAAGTCGTTTGCGAAATATAAATTAACGTAACGAGAGTAACAGTTGTAACTAGTGAACAGTATTTACACTAAAGTAAATATCGGAAGAAACCGGATATACTTAGGTTGAGTAAAGTGATTAAAGTGTTAACGAATCAATCACTACGAGAGCGAACCACACTATGATTCATCCAAATGATTCTGTGTTCAAAGAAGCCGGGAGTGAATCTACATTTACTAAGTGGACCTAAGGAGCCGGAGATGAGATCACAGTACATCAGCCCACCGTAGACCGGAATATGCATACCAACAGTAAACATTTTATGTACTAATACTATTTTACGATACACCTGTCTGTCCTTCTAAAAGAACTTACGTATGAATTACACATTAAAACTTAAATTCATATGATTAGAGTATAAAAGCGAACTATGTACATTATAAAAAAATATCACTTCAATTAAGTATATTTATTCATATCTTAAAATAAATCCATTAGAAATATATACTGTATTTCGTAATATAATAAGTAACTAGATGTAAGTGTTATTCATGCTTATATACAAATCAAAGGAACCCTGAGATATAGAGATATTAGCATACAATTGTCTATTGGTAGAAATCATGTTTAAAATAAGTAATGATAATAATATGTTAAAAGGCATAGAAAGCTGGTAGTAATGACAGTAAATATAAATATAATAAATTTGTTGGTTAGAAAGATAAATGTGTCTTGTTTTCATTTATTAAAGATCAACCTTATGGATATTATACAACACTATTACTTGATATAGTTTCTTTAACACCAACAAATCAATTACAAGAATTAGTCTTCATCACGTCTGATTAAACAGATAATACTTGAGTTTCATACTATTAATTTTCGCAACTACCAATAAGAGTTTAAAGCGATAAACTGGCACCAACAACTTGAGGCGTATTATTTTAAAGTTAAACTGGCACACAAATGTGGGGCTTAAAAGAAATCTAAAATTTTGTTCATAGTAAAAGATTAAAACGAAAGTAGCGAGATTAATTGTATGAGTTAAATATTCTTTATCCATTTAAACCGTCCTGTTGTCAGAGACTACGTACTAGGATTTTTTTGGATTTAAATTTTTTTATGTGAAATGAGGAGCAAGCCGACTGTCAAAACCCCTGCAGAAGGACCCATATTTTCTGTTGGGGTTTCTTCCCTTAGCCGATCGGTTCCGGTTTTCAGGCGCCAGAGCTCGCCTTTCGCCCTCTTCCTATACCACGACAGGAGGTAGGTATGTCTGCTTAACGCATCACAATTTGCCACTAGCCAAATCTAGCGCAGTAAAATATATAGAATTTCCCAAACAATCTAACGTCTCAACAATATTTGGTAACGGATAAGCATCCCCTTTTGTTATACTATTTAACGCTCTATAATCAACACAAAACCTGTACTTAGGTATACCGTCTGGACTCTTTTTCGGAACTATCACAACTGGACTACTCCACGGTGAGTTTGAAGGTTTTATTACATCTTTCTCTAACATCTAGGTTATATGACTCTGTATCACACTCTTCATAGACTCAGGAAGTCTGTAAGGTTTCTTTTTAATCGGTAAACTATCACCAGTATGTATTTTATGCTTTAAATCTACAAGACACCCTCTATGCTCCGGATCCTCACGGAACAAATCTCTATACTTTAATAACACTGGTTTCAAAACTTCACTGTCACTCTCAGACAAGTGCTTTAATTTCCCTAATATTAATTCATCAATATTCTCATTACTACCAAAATTATCATCTTTATTATGTTTCTCATGTTGTAGAACATCAACAACTCTTACACTTCATAAACTTCAGGCTGGTATTTCTCTGCCAGACCTAACGTAATTCCCTTTTGAATTACAAGTGGTTCTCCACTACAATTAACAACTTTAACAACTACATTGTTATCGGTGTCTACAGTACTCAGTACACGGGCAACTCTTATACCCTGCACATCTAATTCTCGTGGTTGTACTAAAACCTCTCGTGGCACCGGAATGTCACGTAGACCGACTATTCGGCAATTTACTAATGCCTCACTTAAGGGTGGTAACTCTTGCTCGGAAGCATTCATGACACGCCAAAATTCTGCATCATTCCCGACAAAATTACGAGTTATAGGTTGATCAGGCCCACAACCATTAGTAATACCAGTGGAGACTACCCCGCAATCCTCTACACCGGAGTCAAGTGATATGACTACCGAGTTATTATTCAAACTCAGGCGTCGTGATGGGAAGCCTATTATTGCACCCAGTGACTTCAGTAAACCGAGGCCTAGTATACCGTCGTAAACATGAAAAAAACTATCATCCCTTGGTACTACAAGAAAAGTGTGTACAACTTCAACGCTTCCCAGACGTAACCTCAAATTTTGTGTCCCTTTTACGAATAAGTTACTCCCGGTAACCCCTCCAGCATTTATAACAGTTTTATGTGTGCCACACCTACTGATACCTTCCTTAATTAAAGAAATACTAGATCCAGTGTCTATTATAAATTTACATAATTTCTTTTCAATTTCACCCATAATTACTAAATCATTTAAACCGTTAGAAGAGATTGTAGGTATCAAATAACTCGTCCGTTCGACCTTGCCGTCCCCTAACAAGTCGAACTGCTGGCGTTTGGGTGTGTATTTTGCTTACTATTGCAGTTACGAGCGTAATGCCCCTTAGCATGACAATTATAACATTCTATGTCTTTCAAAGCCTTTTTTTGTGCATTGTTATTATTTTTATTATTACGGTTCTGATTATAACTGGTACTGCGAGCATTATGTGGCTGAGTTTTACCACTAGCTTCCCTTGATAACTTTTTAAAACAATTCTTAGCTAAGTGACCTACCTTGTTACAGCTTGTTACAGTGATAACAGGTGACACTAGTCACGAAGACATGTCCATCGGCTTTATTTCTCTTACAATGTCCCAATGAAGTATGCTGCTGTTGTCGATCAGCTGAAGCCACAGTATTAGCGATCTGAATTGCCTCCTGCATAGTGTTAGGTAATCGGTATCGTACTTGCTGTCCCAACAACACCTTGTAGGCCATTTATGTATGCAGCTAAAATTCGACGCTCCGCCTCTTCCTCGATGACTTTCTGCTCCATAGGATCAGCAACCTGTCTAATAGTCTTTGAACATAAAATTCGGCAACAATCAGCAAAAGATTCTGGGGTTTCATCCCTACGCTGTGTCGCTGACTGAAGTGCTGTATAATGATACTGATCTAACTGCTTAACTTTAAATCGCTCAATAAAACACTGTGTTAAAACGTCATACTTTAAATCTGCTTTCTGTAACTGCGGACAACTGTTATAATACAATGCTGCAAGTCCCCTTAATTTTAACGAAACGATGCGAACCTTATCAGAATCGTTCCAATTGCCTAGTGTCGCGGCATCGTCAATCTTTTTAAAGAAAGCATGAACAGGAATACCCGTACCATCGCCCCTCCAATTTTCAATTAAGTTTGCTATAGTCAGATCCTTAGTGACAGTAGCAGCGACAGGTGCAGTACCTGTTGTCTGGATATGCTCTTGTAACTCGGCTACGATACGTTTTAATTCAGCTACCTCGGACATTTTAGACATTTGTAATCAAACTCTTAATAGTTTTATTTAAATAATTAATTTCTATGATTCTTTGTAATTAACTTCGAAAGACAGTCTCGCACCCCTCCAAATAGTACTAGGATCTTGGATTGGACTGGTGTGTTATAAACAGGTGAAGTGATTGAAGGACTTCTGTGGGTATAATAAGCTGTTATAACCCCAACACGCGTACCAACCCCCATACAAAGTTCGAACAAGCCCCAAAACCTTTGAGCCATTAACGAATCATCACTTATTTCTTTAAATTCTTACTACTATTGCCCATTAATAAAGAGCCACTTCAGTGAGAGAAATGTTTAATTAATGTAAGTAAATTAACATTCCCAAATTTAATATCCCAAATTCAGACACCAAATTTGTTGTAACGCCCGGGGCTGGGGCCTCACAAAGTGAAAGCACCAGTCGTGCAGACAGGATAGCTGTGGGAATGGCTCGTTATTAAATAAGGCATTTACTTAGATTAATAAGATTTCTTTAATTCATTAGAGTAACTACGTTCGTTAACAAGTTTTATCTTGATGAACAAATGACAATAATGACAATACAAATGAACAAAATAACAATAATTGAAGTGTTACAATAACTCTCGTTACAATAATTCTATTGAGTGTTTTCATCAAAACATAACATAAAAAAAAACATTCTTTATATACTGACTATTCTTTATTAAAACATTATACAAGCTTTACTAACTATATTTCTGAATTTGGTACGTTACCACTTTAAATTAGGCATAAATGATTAAGAAGTCAATTATACATATTCCTTAACAAATTTAGAACACTACTGAGCACTTCTGAGTATAAATAATTTATTATCCAAAATCGATTAATGCTTTAAGTTTGAACTAAGTAAAACAAAACAAAGTTGTAATTACGCTTTTGATGTGGCTCCATCGTAGACAGAAGATGCACATCTACGATGTACAGAGAGTGCGCAAGGACGCCGAAAAGTGAACAAGTGAAAAAAAAGAGAGTGTGTACTTTCCAGTGCTCTCGTCAGTTTTATACCCTGCGTGACGCAAAAAGTCTCTATGAGTTAACGCCCAAAATTCAGCCAATCAGAACTGGACTTTGCACGTGTCTCGAAACTTATCAGGTCACACGAGAGGACAATTTGACATTGATTTTTGTGAACCAAAGCGGAATTCGTTCGCGAACACCATCGATGTATAATAACACTGGATAGCGCGCTAGGTGGGAGTAAAAGCGCGAAAAACGGTCCGCCGGGTAAGCAGCAGCCCCCCACCACAATAAGGCAAGAAGCCGTCACTAAGCACAAGTTTACACGTTGTATGCAGCCGTGCTTCCGTGTTTTGTTAACTACATACTTAATTCAGTTCGGAAATTTTTCCGTGTTTATTAGCGAAACTGTTATGTAATTTTTATTATTTAATTGTATGTAATTTTGATTATTGTGATTATTAGTTTTGCATAATGGTAACTTCCTGTGCTGCTTACAACTGCACTAACAGATACAAGAAGAACAGTGGAATATCATTTTATGTAAGTAGGTACTGTATTTCGTTTAATTCCTTTATAACTTTTATTAGACTAATATAAAACATTCATTTTTTTAAATCACTACAAATTAATTACTGATTACATTAATTATAAATTGTTATTTTTTTTAACGTTGTATTCTTTTTCATATAAACTGTGAATTGTCTATTACAGTGTGATAGTATTATTTACTATCAACATACCATAATATAAGAAATGCAATGTCTAAGAAAAAACTATGGTTTTTCATTATTTTACGTAAAGTACAGTATTAAAAATAAGGAAGACCGTACTATAATAACATTATTTTTTCCAGATTTCCACAAGATCAAGAGCTACGAAAGAAGTGGATTATAGCTACAAAAAGAAAAAATTGTGTTCCTTCAAAACATACGTCACTTTGTAGCAAACATTTTGCTAAAGACCAGTATCAATTCAGACCCAAGTGTAATTACGAACTGTTGAAAAGCGATGCCGTGCCAACGCTCTTTGACTTCCCCGTGCATCTTTAAAATCCTCTGACAAAAAAAAGAAGGACCATTATTAAAATCCAGGTAACATTTAACACTAATTTTTTCGCTTATAATAATAATTAATACTGATTTTATTATTATTAATAATAATAATAACCTTGTTTGAAGTAATTTCATTAAATACATTGGGCAAAATTGAGAACGTTGTTATTGCCAGTGAATAAACAGCATAAAATTAAGTCCTAATTTTTATTTTTCAGTTGTGTGTATCGCCTACTGAAAAATTTCTCCGACGGAAGGTGGAAATACTGCAACAGCGTTTACATAGAAGGGATACTAAAATTAAATCCATGAAAGATATTATTTTAGTTTTAAAGAAAAAATGAAATTCTCCTGAAAGGTTACTAGCAATTTTAGAAGATAATTTTTCTGGTTTTCAGTTAGAAATGATTATTAATAACTTTAGCAATAATAATAGAAGTAAGTTTAAGAGGTTTTATTCAGACAAAATGAAGGAGTTTGCTTTAACCGTTTATTTCTACAGTCCCAAAGCTTATAAGTATTTGAGAAATCTAAACTTTCAGTTACCTAACCCATCAACTTTAAGGAGGTGGCTTTCTAATTTTAATTGCTCACCCGGTTTTTTAGAAGAGTTTTTCATATGTTTAAAACAAAACGTTCAAAGCAAGCCACATTTACAACACGTTAACTTGGTTTTTGATGCTACGAGCATAAGGAAACAAGTAATCTACGATCCACGATAGGGGAAGAATTTTGGGTATGTGAATTTGGGTAATGATATAAAAGTAAATGAACACGAAACATTAGCTAGTGAAGCACTAGTCTTTCAGATAGTTGCACTACGAGGAAATTTCAAATGTGCCGTTGGCTATTTTTTTATTGATAAGATTAGTTCAGAAATTTTGTCCACACTAATAAAAATGTGCATTATTAAATTATACGAATCAGGTATCCATGTACATAATGTAACATTTGATGGTACTAGTACAAATACAAACACTGTTACGAAACTTGGTTGCGAATTGCCAGAAAAGCCTTTTTTCAATGTGAAAATAAACAAAGAAAATGTAACAGTTTGTGTAATGCTAGATGCTAGCCATATGATTAAATTGGCTCGCAACACATTAACAGATAAAGGTACTTTACTATCTACAGATGGTGTGATAGATTTTAAATATATTCAACGGCTAAACACTTTACAAAAAGAACAAGGATTAAAGTTTGCCAATAGCCTTTCAGACATACACATACATTATGGCAACAGAAAAATGAACGTGAAAATTGCGGCCCAAACCTTAAGTGCCAGCGTAGCTGACGCCACAGAATTTTTGATGTATAAATAACATCCTGATTTTATTGGTGCTAAACCAACAGTGGAATATATTAGAGTTATAGACAGGATATTAGATTATTTTAATAGCAGGAACCCATTTGGGGACCACTTCAAACAACCAATAAAGAAGAAGAATTTAGAAAATGACAATAAAATGTTAGATAATTTTTTGGCATATTTAACGACGTTAAAAATTTAAAATATTCAGGTTCTGCAACATCCTAGGAAAACATTTGCACTTGGATTTATTACGAATATAAACGCAATAAAGATTCTGTCAAACAGATTATTAAATAGTTTACAATTCAAGTATATTTTGACTTATAAGTTTTCTCAAGGTCATTTGGAACGGTTATTTTCCTGTGCAAGATCTCGAGGGGGACATAATAACAATCCTAATGTCAAGCAGTTCCAATGGGCCTTGAGGAAACTTATGTTCAGGAACAGCGTTAAAGCATCTGACAAAAGCAACTGTTTGAGTTTTGACATGACATTTCAAAACTCTGTTATGAGTTTTGCAGAAGCAGAAGAAACAGTGGACCTAAACTCAGTCAACGTCTATGAAGAACCCATTAAAAACGTTAAATGTCTGCTGGAAAATAAAAACTCGTATTATAAAGATAATATTCTTTTCTACTTGTCTGGATTTATTGTCAGAAAAATTAGTTCTAGGTTGAAATGTGAAGACACTCACGAAATTAGATTAGTAATGTTAATAGGTAGTTTATTTTACAAAATTGTACGTTTTAGTATAGCTACAGAAAAGACATCATCAGCTATGTTTTCGAAACTCGGTGTGCGTCAAAAATTAAATAAGTTAGTTCTATTTAGCTATGTTTAGCCCAGAATTGCAATATGTTATTCATAGCAAATGTAGTTTTATATCAAATGTAATATATTTTGATTAGAAATAGTACGATACGTTGTAATTATATGCAGATAGGCTGTAAACTAAGATTTTTTTTGTACATATTCATCAACGTAAAAAAATGTAAGGCTATGTAATAAACAATTTTGTTTTCATTTGTATTCTTGTTTAGTCAGTTTCCTTTATTTTATTGACAAAATAAAAACAAACTACTACAAAAAAGAGGTAATTATTATACCCTAACCAACCGGTAGGCCTATAGTTAGCGAAAATATGTATGCATAACTTTAATGTTACCGGTAACTTGTTTGTTGTTTATAGATCTGTACCGACGAAAAAAAGTGTACGAGCTTCTATTATGAACAACAGAAATTAAATTTATATTTAAATTATTTTTAAATTAGTACCAGGTGTTCCATTTAATCTGATTAATATAAAATACATAATTTTCATAACAAGACTGTTTATGCGACGATCAAATCGGTTAAACTAATATTAAGATAACACTGCGAGTATCCAGGCGAAGTGGCTTTTGCGGACCGAAGTCAGTACACGCAGCCGGCAATCCAGTGTTATTATACAACGATGGCGAACACTGACAAGTAAACAATTCTTATTTCCCTGGTTGATTACACGCTACACGTGTCACGATAAATGGTCAGCACACTTCCTCACAATCGCTCAGTTTGTTCCTTAAAATAATTCTTAAGATAAAATAAAATAATACATTGAGTAATTTGAGTATGAGTAGAATCCTCATTTACAAATATATATAAAATCATAACGTCGAATCTGCTGGGCACAACAGGATATCTGATTCATCAGTGAGCGTTTCCCAGGCTTTTGTTGTTATGTATGCACGAATAAACTAAGCAAAACAAATAATTAGGTTATTGAATGGGATTCTATGGAGCACAGAAATTGGAAGAGAAAGGAAGAAAAGAATATACGATAGTATGATTAAAAGCACGTTGATGTACGATCCGAAACATTGAGAATAAAAGAACAGGTAAAAAGAAAGTTAGAAGCTATGGAAATGGATGCTTTAAGACGAGCTGCTAGAACTTCAAGGCTAGAACGAATACGAAATGAAACGATCAAAGAAAAAATGGGCGTACAAAAGACAATCATCGACTGCATTGAAGAAAAACAACTAATCTGGTACGGACACGTACAAAGAATGGGCCAAGACCAACTAGCAAAGAAAACAATGAGTTCGATACCTAGAGAGCACAGAAAGAAGAAAACATTCATGTAAACATGGATAGAGGGTATAAGTAGATTAATGAGCGATAGAGGACTAAACGATGAAAACTGCAACGATCGCCAACAATGAAGATTAGGCAACGGATAACGTCGTAGACGGTTTGATCCCGAATAAAAAAAAACCTTCTTTATTATACTGCTCGTCCCAGGCCATACAAAGTTTAGCGCCTTACTCGCTGTCTACAAGATACGCCATATTTTCTTCGTTCATTATTTTCACTAACTTTTCTGTTACATATACAGGCTAAACGCATAGTTCAGTCCCAAACGTATTACAGACTAAACGTATATAGTACAGACTATACACATTCGGATTCTATACATCAGCATAAGGAAAACGTTCCTATACTCATAGGTCAGAAAACAACTCAATTTCAGCCTGGAAGAAACTTTGTCTTTTATGGAAAACTTTATATCTCCATGTAACAATAATGTAAACATGCGTACGAAATTTCATTACGATATCTCAATCCGTTCTTGAAATATAAAGTTTTCCTTAAAAAATACAAAATGGCGGCCACACGTATCCGAACATATATTTATAGAAACTTTTTTCTTATACTGCTGCACAGAATCCGAATGTGTATAGTAACGACACGTTTTACGTTACACACTGCGTGTGTGTGCGTTTACATTTCGTTCGTGGCCTCACTCAAATTCTGGATATGTCTAAGAGATTTTACTACGTGAATAAAAAATATACAACAAATCTGTATTTCCACCATTCTCCATTGTTATTAGTCTTTATTACCGAAAGATTTTATGACACGATGTAACATTTCGCTGGAGATATGGCTCACAGGTGCTATTATATACCATTTATGAATGCATACAGCGAGAGAAGTCATATTTCGTCTTCAGCGTTTTTCGTAGGGCACGCGAAGCGAAAGAGGCTATCGCAAAACGTATTCCGATGCGCAGTGGCCGAAATATAAGTAGCCAAAACGTGGAGTGAATATTCAGTCATATATTACAGCGTTTTGAGTAAAAATACTGGCCAACGTGAAAACCTGGGTGATAACGAATAACATACATTTACATATTACACATGTTACTATGCTCTCAGTGTTATAGCCTACATTTCATGCACGGTTGTCACGTTGGGTGCGACTCGCAACGCTTCCGGTTTTGAGAAGAACACTGTAGAATACCGGCTGATTACTGGTTGAATACTCTTACTAAAAATTTGTAACTTATTTTAATGACTTTCTTATAAATACTACAACAAACCAACACATTAGCAAGAATAGCCCACGAGTCACCGCAATCTCTTTGTAAATTTTCCGGGTTTATTTTATTTTACAATCACCGTGTTCAGGTTCCGTATTCCGCAGCTGTTTGATTAGAATTGTTTTGTTTATAACCTCAAATTCTGATTCACCGACGGCGAGTCCTCTTGAAGTGTTGGAGTTACGTAGTTGAACAACTTGCACTGATCCGTTTTTTGCTTTCTGAAGATGAAAAACCAGCTAAATTTACTCTCATATTGGTAAACAATACGGGAAAGCGGAAATTTGTGTAAGTAGGCAGAACACCTTAAAGATACTTGAACTTCAGTGACTTAAGCACCGTTCTGGACGTCCAGTTGAGATTTCGACTCCAGAACTTGAAACTCATCCGTAGACAACCTCATCCAAGAAGACTACTGGATGAAGTTATAGCTGAAAAATTACAAATAAGTGTTGGAACTGGCATAGTTCATAACATTATCGACCAAAAGCTCATGTACCGCAAGACGGGTTCCAAGGGAGATGGCTAGCCATGACAAAGAGACTAGACTTCGAGTGTGTACAGAACTAAAACAACGCTATATTCATGAAGGTGATGCTTTTTTTGGGTAGAATTCTAACATGTGATGAAACATGGATTCCAAAAGACAAGCATCGAGGGGAAGCATACAAGTTCAGAAAAAGTTCAGAACCCAACCCATCAGCAGGAAAAATCATGTTGACACTCTTCTGGGATTCTGAAGGCCCGTTTTTTGTTATTTTTTAGATCAGCGGATAAAACTCAGTACATAACTACTCTGGCAAGCTTATCAATAAAATAAAGCCGGCAGTGATGCGGAAACGTCCTCGATATCTGTGCAAATGTGTCATTCTCCTTCACGATAACGCTCGTCCACACACAGCTCTCAAACACGTGAAACCATTAATAAATTGAACTGGGAGACTCTATCTCACTCTCCCTACAGTACACACTTGGATTCATCTGATTTCCACTTGTTTAGTCCACTCCAAGCGTACTGTTTCATTTCCTATTTTTTTCAAATCCCTGAAGGTAAATATACACAGTCGATGAGTCACAATGTGCCTGTTCACCGGTCAATAATACTCTTGGATTTCCACTAAACACACAGGCATCCAATTTACACTCTCAAAGTCGAATTATTATATAAACCACGAATTCTTTAAATAATCACAAGTCTTTAAGACTCGTGAATTCTTAAGTCTATTAATATGTGTGTAAGGCAAATAGCATCAGGGGTCAACATCTTGTGGATACGCGTCTGGCAATCCCGATGTGCCCTAGCTGGATTCTCACTTTGCTTCAACTTGTCTTGGGTGAGAGCCCTTCCTTTAGTCTTTTCTGTCTAGTCTGTCTTGACTGCCTCTTGTTCTTTTCTGAGACCCCGACGTTATTAGAGTAATCGAGGGTCTTCCTTTTTCAATTGTAATTTCTTAATTTTGGGTGGCTTAGGATCTTAGATTGCTCACTGATGCCATAGGTGAGCACTGAAAATACTAAGAAACTTTCAGTAACAGAATAACTGATACAAAGGCATCAAATCCTATCTCAGAAAGAGAAGGGTGAGGACGAATCCCCTGCGCCCTAAAACAGAAGCCTTTCGGCTAAGCTATGGTAACCCTGACAGAAGAGTCTCTGGTCCTCCTGGTAGGGGGTCGTCCAACAGGACAGTAAACTGTTCATGTAAAACTTTGAAATACTTGTAGTATCCAAAGCAGCCTCGAGTAAGGTCTGGATCTATAAAACCATTGGTAGGAGATACGTGGGTCGTCCGAGGATGAGATGGGTATCTGAACAGTTTTATATAACCTAATCCTTGAAGAGGAAAAGAAGAAGAAGAATCAAATAGCCGTCTACAGCAATAATCACACTCCACCAAGTTCTTGAAGGAAACAAGAATTTAAGAGAAACTAATTGATGTAATTTCAAGCAACCATATTTAAAACAAACGAGTACACGGACTCGTGACGACCAGTAAGGTCCGTAGACCCCCAGCTGACAATTTGCATGCACATTGCAAGCATACAAGCAATGTATGCGTCTTAAACAAATAACATATGATAACCCTACATTATCCATACCTAAAGTCAACATCTGTAAAACCAATTTCACATACCTTGGAGCAGAACTCGCTCATGTCCCAAAACACAATTTTCACCAGAACAATTTGAAAGTTTAATTTGTTTATAGTTTTTCCAAGAAATATCCTCAAATGTTTTATGTACAGTTTTCAATATTGTATTACCAAATTTGTAATATTTTTCTTTTTAATTTAAGTGGACTAATTCAGTTAAGTAAAATAATTTATTTTTAAGATTGGACTTAAAATACTCTTACACCAATAGACATACAATGACAGAATCTAAAGCTCTAAAAAAACAAAAAACTCTTGAATTTGGACATAGGCTAGTTCTGCTTCAAGGTAGAGCGATATACAGTGTGCATGTTTATAAAACCGCGCGCTCCCTGAAACGATAAAGTGAATATTCAACTACCTCACGCCTTCACAAGAACGCAGACTACACCACGGCTGTATTTGGTTTCAGTCTTAGAACTGCAGTAAAGTTAAAACACTTTGTACAGGTGGGCTCCGGATAACACAAATCCTCGAGTTTTATTAGAGTGCAAACGTATCTGTTGACAAAGCTGTGCGGGGGGGATTTAAGACATGTACGTAACGATCCGACGTCGAGTGCCTGCGTCGTTGGCCACGCGTCGAGATTATTCTCTCTCTCTCTCTCTCTCTCTCTCTCTCTCTCTCTCTCTCTCTCTCTCTCTCTCTCTCTCTCTCTCACACACATACAATCTGTCAAGTCCTTGTCAATCCTTGTATATTTACAAGAAGCGAATGCAAATATTTTCCCCGCTCTGCTGTGAAATCCTCTGCGAATTTAACACAACCCCACACGCCAACCCATGTATATTTACAAACACAATACTCCTCGCTCCCCTTCGCAAAACTTGGTTGAAATTAAATTTTCGAAAACGACTACCCAATATAATAAAAAATTAATTAGATTTATACATAAATCATTTTAATTAACTGAATCAACAATTGACAGAGAACTGTTACACGCTGCTTCGACAGCAGAGTTTATCGAGTCCTTTTTCAGTTGTGTTCCTGCCACACTTCTTCACATTGTTGATTATTTCAGGCTTTAATTTTATTGTTTTTCGTTTGTCCTCATTTAACTTTATCGCAATGTTCAGAGAGGATTGAAATAAAAAAAAATTGTTTGTTCCGGTCACACGCAGACAGACTAGAGCTGGTTACTCCAACGCTTCTTCGGATGCCCCACATCTCTCCGTCCTTTCGACTTAGCTGTTTGAGGATGCGGCAGTCATCCATTCGGTTAAGATATTCCAACTATTTTAGCCGATACTGGGCAAATCTATCAAGTACATTCATAATATTCATCTCCTGCCGTACACCGACATTTCTTTTACTATCTTGAAGAGTATATCCTGCCACGTGCCTGAGAAATCTCATTTCTGCCGCTTGAATACGGCTGGCCTGGGAGAGCTGGCCTTCGTTTTTTTAAGTCCAATTCTCAGACACATAGAAAAGTGTGGGGAGGGTCATCACCTTGTAGAACGTCGGGCGTTTCTTTCCTCGTTGACTGTAGAGTTCTCCTGATGGTCGCACACATATAGTTGAAATTGTGCAGCTTCTTCACCACACCATTGCTTGTAATGTAAGATATATTACAGCTCAGACATTCAAAATTACTGACCTTTGCAGAACAGTACCATGAAATGCACAACAGTCTTATGTTTTGATTATGCACAGATATGGACACAATCATACAACAATAATAAACCATATAAAAATTGTATATTCATAAAAAAAATAATATACTATTCGTAAAGGAACTACTGTACTTTAAAGCTCTTGAAACATGGTGTTGGAGGAAGGCGTTAAGAATGCTGTGGACAGAAAGAGTGGCGAATGATGTGGTAGTGAAGAGGAGTGCACGAAAGACGGGTTCTGTTTAAAGGAGAAGCAGTATGGTTGGTCATGGTCACGTACTACGCCAATCAAACTGGTTCACCACACAGTGATCGCAAAATTTAAGGGACGTAGTGGGAGGGGAAGGCTCAGACAGGGGATGTGGATGAAATTATTATTTTGGCGCAACAGCCTTTGGAGATTTAAAAGTACCCGTTTATAAAGCTTTTGAAGATATTTATAAAATACCTGTTAAATCAAAAACGCTAAATTCTTTATTTTAAGTATTGCTGTGTTAGAAGCATTGTATAACACATTAAACGTTATGTTTTTCTCAACCTTGTATTCCACAAGGGCTTTTATTTATTTCAGCAGTAAACTAAAAACCAAAAACCGTTGTCACCTAACCTCACAAATGAAAACAACACGTATTTTCGCTTTGCATTAAATAATAGGACAATTTACAATTAGTACACTTCTTCTTTTCCACATCGTAATATATCGATACAATCGCATATTATATCGAAAATGTACAGCAGGAATGGATAAATGTAGTTCCGATGCCACTAAATAGCTTTTGTTTATTTACTTGTTACTACGGTAATTAATTCTGGTCTCCATGTTGTTTTTGACATCTTTATACGCGTCAACGAAAAGGCATAATTAAAAGGGCCTAAATCGTTCGAACGGGGCAAAATATCATATTCCAAGTTAGTCAGTATTTTTCGCCTTGTGTCAAAGGTTACCTGTGCAAAATTTGGTGGCAATCGGTGTAACGGTGTGGATTTGTATTCAGTACCCATAACTCCTCAGACTTTGAGTTTTATATAGCCTATATAGCCTGTCTGCCAGCGACTGGGTGATGGAGGCTGCTCTCCCCCACCACGCGGCCGCTTGTAAGCGAGGTAGGGTGAAATATTGGTTTACCCCCACTTAGCCTACCGTAGTACCCGGCCATGCTCTCCCACCTCACACAATGCTCGATCATCGAATCGCGGCCAGACAGTACAGATTTGTCACTTGTTCACCACCACCATAAACTCTGACGGATTAAACGTCAAGAACTGTTTATGATTCCTGAGCTTCAACTATACGAATTAATACGTGCATACAAAAAAATGTGCAGTTAACACGTTCACACTATATAATTTATTATGTTAAGACGGAAAACCGAATAAATACCTAACACACTTTCTTCTTCACTTACTAGAATGTGAGGCCCTTGTTAAGGGTGTCAACAGGAAACCAACAGCAGCTCTGGTGCGGTACACACAGCATTAACGAAACGTCCTCCAACTGATCCGTCAGTCTCTACGTTTCCAAGCGTGGTATCAACAGGCAAACGAGACAGGGAAGTGTAAAACTTATTAATCTCACGAAGGCGTTATTACTCTGTAAGTAGCATGTCTTCATGACGTCATAGTATTCATAATGATCCCTTCTAGAATCGATTTTGTAAAATGAGAAGCTTATTTTGAATGCTTGGACAAATGGCTTATTTCACTGACATCGGTTCACATGTTCAACTGTGACACATATTACTGTTCACACGTCACCAAACACGTCAGACGTCACACGACATGACAACATTCATTAGTTTACAAATTCAAGTGGCGTACGGACGCATCCGTGCGTAAACATACCGAACTGAAGTTAACAAAGATGCCAACAAAACCTCCGTCAGAGTGAGTCACAACGTAGGTCTCAAACTGTCTTTACTGTGAATTTACTTGATCTTTCTCTTTCCCTACACGGCTTGTGCTATAACCCGTTCCGACTTCACAGAGTCTCTGACCATTTTTTCCAGGATTTTCCACGATCTCTCGTCCCCAATGGCTTATACTCAAACGCTTGTTTAGGAATACGCGTGTCTACCATGCGTTCCACATGGGACTTCCAATTCTGCCTGTATTCACTCCTGAACCGACTGTAACTTCAGGTCTTTGCTTACGTCATCGTTTCGTACATGATTTTTCAAACTACATCCCTTAACTGCTCTTAAAAATTTCATTTCCGAGGCCTGTATTTCTGAAATCTTTTTGCAGGGGAATCCATATTTCACATCCATACATTAAGGTCGGCACAGCCACGACCTTATGTGTCTCCCTCTGCGTTTTATTCTTCAATAGTCGTCTTATCGTCAACTTTCTCTCGATATCGTTATTCTTCCTATATGAAATATCACATTCCAAATAATTAAAATGTGATACCTCCTCCAAAACACTATTATCAATTACAATTTTTGCTGTTACAGGGTTCTCCCTAGGAAAACCATTACTTTTCTCTTAGTAATGGACGCCAACAGTAATGATGTATTCTCTCTCTCTCTCTCTCTCTCTCTCTCTCTCTCTCTCTCTCTCTCTCTCTCTCTCTCTCTCTCTCTCACACACACACACACACACACACAATACAATACAATAACATAAATACACTGGCGGCAACTCCGCTCAGCATTTTTCGTCCTCTTCGCCGCACCTCCCGAATCACGTCATGAACTTCCACGATTACCGTCTCCCAATGCCTCTTTGACGCCATCCTTCGCCCTTAATAAACGACTACACTACACTAGGTACCAGGAAAAGCGTTTGGTAAAGCGCCCTGTTTAAACTCACCTCATCAGGACGTGTGCGAAACAATGTGCGTACGTGATTACCGACACGATTTCATATTTCCTTTGTACCCCTTCACACACAAGCGCGCGCGCTTACACACAATCTTTCACGCGCAAAAGTTTCTACTGCACCCAAACACGCAAGAAAGCGTTTGTGTGTAAAGTCAGCTCCCGAAGACAGCTCCTCAGGCACCCTCACACGACATCCAATATCATATCAAACGTCTCACTCCATCTTGGTGATAACCGTCTCCTTAGTAGCCATTTAAATTATCTTCTTTTACTTTGTATTCCTCTTTTAATCTGTGTATATTGGCACTCAGTCTTCTCTTCACTTCAGGATTCGTTGTCCGTATCTCTGGACCACAACATGGTACTGATTCTACAATGCATATAATCTTGGAAATTTAAATTGGGAAGATTCTCCCAACTGGTGGGAGAATCGACAAACGCGATCCTACATAAGCAGTCTTAATCAAGAAATGGGAATCGCGTAACCCACGAGGAAATAACGCCCGAACGTTACTAATTACTTAAACAATATTGTGAAAAATAATGGTACGACAATTACGTAAGGCTCTCGAATATTCGAGAGCGCCAATCTACACGTTTCTCGACTAGGCCAGCGCGTGCAGCCGGCATCATTCAAGGCTGTTCCATATGTGACGTCTGTGTCAAGGTCGTGCGATGATGTAGTCTCCAGATTGTTCGAGCATGTAAATTATATCGGCATGCCGCCCGGAGAATGGAACAGTATTGTGGAACTTCTGCGGGGTACAGAACCGAGCTAGTTACAGCTGGCGATTTATTCAGTGCGGTATAGTAAGAAGTACATTTCTTCAACGTCAATATCTCCAATTTCTTCATCCTGACTGTAATTTTGATTTTCCATAACACCCTACGTTACTTATAACGCGACTTGTCTCATGGCGGTATAAAACACCCTCTTATTTACCCTGAATTTCAGTGAATTTGGCGTAATCTGTTTGTTATTTCACTTCAGGGCCGGCGAGAGGGGGCAGGGGGGCCAGAGCCCCGGGGCTCGGGGTCCCGAAGCGGGCCCGGCGCATACCACTTATTATGTATTTCTATAAATATATGACAAGACTGTTTATTAACAGTGTAAAACCCATTTATTTACGATTAAAGTTAATAATAACGAATTGTAGGGTCAATTAATAAATCCTAAATCATTAACAATCCAACAGTAATGATTTTGGTAAGGGGGCCCAAAAATGTTAGCCCCGGGGCCCGTGATCGCTCTCGCCGGCCCTGTTTCACTTGATTCGTGTTATAAGACTCATGCATGACTTAATATTTCAACTAAGCTAAAGCGGTAAACACGAAGTTTATTGCACGTACAGTATACTGTATTTAGTTAGTGAATTCCTGTAACTGTTATGCAAAAACAGTGGTTGATTTCTAAAAGTATAGGTGCCGGAACGCATCAATTCAGAAGTTGTTCAGACTCAGATATACTTATATTTTATATTAGCTCGAGATCTTGTTCACTAAGCAGTCTGTTCACAATAAACTTTTTCAGTGCTTCACAAAATTTGTCAGGGCCTACGGGATTATTGTTTTTCCTACCTTCCTTTTTTTGAAGCGGAACTCCGAAAAAGTTAAGTTTTGTACTGCTTTCAGGGCCATAGAATAATGGGCGCCTGGTACTGATTTTCTGATTTCAAATAAATAAGCTGTAATTTTCAGTTTTTTGTTGGCAAAACCCAGACCAACATTGTGATTCTTTAAAAAAAACTGAATGATATTAGTTAAGATAATGATTAGTGCTGATATTTGAGATTGACAAATGTTTATTTTGTAGTAGGGCTGATGAGGGGCACTATTTAAAAGTAGTAGAAGTGTTTGTAATAATTATGTTTTTCTTTTCATATATTTTTTGGTAATTTATTTTTGGATCCAGAGGTTCCGGAACGCCGTTCCGGCGCGATCCCCCTGGAATCAAGCCCTGTGCAAAAATCTTCCAAAACTTTTGTGAAAAATCTGGTAATATTTTCCTTACACATACATAAACAGGTAAGATAATTTTATTAATCACTTTGTAATTTAAATTATGTCCAAAACATTTCATATTCTAGATTGTTTACATCTAAAATTTTCACGGTTCGAGACTTTCAAATTCAACGTTGTGCCTTTTCGAAAGACGAAAGATCAAGTGACATTAAAACGTCGGTGAACTTCCGAGTTAAGAGAATTTTTGAAACGTTGAAACAAACGAGCGGGAGGAGTTCACTTAACAGCTGACTTAAAACCAAAGCCGTCATAAAAATCTGGACCAGAATCTCTTTACACTTAGTCGGACTTTGGATACTGCGAAGTAACCAAATTGTAATAAGTCATCTAAGTTTAATAAGCGACTAAAGTTAAGTAGAAGTTGATACCAACCTACTCTGCCTAACATGGCAAATCACATTTGTCAAAGCCGATGGAATCTACGTCATCAGTGATTAAATCCCGATGAGAAATTACCCACTGTGCAGTTACTGTTACCATAATCAACAGGTATAATTATGCTGGTAACCAAGGTAACCAGTAGCACGTATCTTCTTATTCTCTGTGCATGAATCGGATCTTGATCCGCTACGGTGTTGTATAATGTCGCTCAACTCCGAACCACGAACTGATTTTTCCATCCTTGTTAAGTTCCCAAACTTCTATCGTTTGCTCGATACCTTGACAGTCTTTACGGGGCCATTTAAGTGACGTGATAAAATCACATGTTTTCCCTTGGAAACTTTCTAAACCGAGCTTTTCCCGTATTTCGTTTTTTTTCATATCGATTCTTGAGTATCTCTGTGTCGGTCATAAAAATTTCATTTCCGTGTTCGATAGATCATGCTTCGAAGCCTGTTTCTTTTATTTTTTAGTTCAGTTAGTGTCCTTCAATCGTTCCCGTAAAGACATAGGCAGGCACCGCATCACAGAATTTCATTTTCGTCTCTCGTGAAGCTTTAATTTATTAACTAGGTCTAATAATACAGTTCGACGAATCATAGCTTTAAATTTGCTATGTCCATGTGTATCCTATTTCAAAGAGTGCGCAGGCTAAGGAAATCGGAAACGCTGATCTGTTACACTTCTTGGCTACATTAAATTTATTTAAACGAACTTACTTTGTGTTCGAAAGTTACGATTCTGGTTTTCTTTGTGTTAATAAAACCCGAGTACAGAATCGAAAATGTCATTCACACTCTGCTAGAGAAATTTACTTTTTACATTTTTGTGTTTGATGTTAATTTAGGTAAGTTCCAGACGATCTGTGGGACAATCAACCGTATTTTTTGAAACAAGGTACGTCGAGATACAAAATTACAGTTTTACAATCTTATGGCGGACCCCGTACTATCCTATGGGTGTGAATTATGGACAACAACCAAGAAACAAGTCAGTAAAATACAGGCCTCGGAAATGGCGTTCTTAAGAGGAATTAAAAGGTGTTCTAAGCTTGACCGTATAAACAATGGGGCCGTAAGAGAAGAGTTAAAAGCTTTTAACTTGAACGAAAAATTAAAAGATTACAAACACTGATGGAAACAACACTTAAAAAGGATGTCAAGATTCCAGACTGGCCAAACAAGTCTGGAAATACAAACCTATAGACACGAGTGTGGGTAGACCCAGGAAGAGATGGCTGGAGGATTTCTGAAGGCGGAACAGGCAGCACCTTGCCAATGCCGTGTTGTGAAGATGATGATGATGATGATGACATTTTTGCGTGCTATCATACAACGTATTTTATACGTTCCACTACAAACTAAGAAAAAATGGCGTTGAAACGAATTTAAACTGTGCCGATTTTCAAACATCGTGCCGGTCGTTTTACGAGCCGGCGAGTTAAATACGCAAATAAGCCTAACACCGTATATTTTTTTTAATTATAGACATTATAATTCATACGCACAATCAGTTTAGGTGATACTGCGTTTAACGTTAAGAGAAACGACGAAATACAGTTCGTCGAGGGCATGCCAGCGCATTCTGGTGTGCGCCTGGTACCGGATTGCGATACTGCGATGTAACTAAATTATGTTGGTTTTGTCTCGTCCCACCATCCACAAAGGTAACATCAAGTACCACTTCGACAGAGCGAAGTCTTTTGTGTTTGAAATTCTATCTTCTACTATGAGTAGCTAAACACTCACAAAACTGCGGTAAGTTGCTTTGATACATATATTAATAGTTTCGTAAAAAAAAAATAAAATGTACATTGCAGTATAGTAAATGTAAAAGGGGAGTTGTTAATTTTACAACCGCGTGGCGAGTATTTCAGAAGCAGTCCATGTCCTATATATGTAGTTAAAGTATTCAAATAACCAAGTTAAGCAATTATGAGACAATAATTGTCGTTATCAATGTAATGGTGTAGAATTCTGCTATTTTGGCGGATGTAATAGTTTTTTTTAAAATGTAATTACACGTGCTAAGTGCAGACTTAGACAGGTTAAAGTGTGTCAAACTTTGCCCACATGAGCATAATCATGCTTAAGAATATTATGTTGGTTTTGGAGGTGTCTTAAAATTTTTCTTTACTAAATCAAATCAAGTATAAGTAAAAGGGTTACGAGTCGGCCAGTTTAAATTGTGATATACAAGTATACCCAATGTACGTGACGCCTTATAGTGGGAGAAAAAGTGTTGGGACCTGTCCTAATTATTTCTGTATGCGCAGGGCCCCTGCTCTAAGACGTGGACGTGCCTCAGGATGACCATCTCCACCTGAACGTATCATGAAGAGCTTTCGACTTCGCCTGTCGTAGAGGACAACAGGATGACCTAAATAACACTCACCCTGGACTTGGTAACCTCAACTTCACCAGGTGACCTCCAACCATTATTATACTTAATTATATCTACAATACACACCCGGATCTGTGCTGTTAACAACTCATAGCTTTTGTGGAGCACAAGTGGTACATTGTCAAATTTAATCATCTTCAAAACGTTTTAATCAGGCCTCACTTTAACTAGACAGAATTGTGCGCGGATTCTTTGATAATGTAATAACTTGGTATTCAGTGTAAGCCCGGGGGCTGGCAGGTATCCAAGGCCTGTTACATTAATTCAATCAGTAGTTTCTTTCTAGGTTCCAGTAAAAGGGAGTTTTTTTTTTAGTATTTGGGGTCTGGCATTTCCATGTATGTAAGGGGGGGAAGTTCCGTTTGTGACAGGATGAAACCTCACCGGCTGGTAGAGTTTAGTTGTAATTTCTGTCAATTTATTTCACAAATTTAGATTACAATTTTGGGGTTTATGTAAGGGTTATAATTGTCAAAATCAGTAACAGTCCAGCCCCTGCTTAATCCTGTATAGGCAGCCTGGTATGCAGACACAGGCCTGCTCCAGGCTGAGGAACATATTAGTTCCCGGGCCAATGCAGTTTTCTTAAATATTACATAGCTGATCAGGACATTTTATTATTGTGAATTTTTCTTAAAACGTTATTGTTAAAGCATTAATCATTATTAAAATTATAAATCATTATCTCTACCAATTCACAATTAACAGTTCCGGCCGTAGGAAAGATGGTGGCTCACCGTCTTTCCCATGTATCATCCTTAGTTAAATTTTCAGACTCGTTTCTTTTCTTACCAAATTTAAGACTTCTTTAATTTTAGGGATGGGTCCTCGATACTTTCGATACCTCGATACTTGCATGGTATCGACATCGAGCGATACTTCAGAAAACTCGCTCGATACTTTTTCGATACTTATGTTTCTATTTATGTTTCTACATAAATTGTAATTAGAAATTTTTGAGAAATTTCATACAAAAAATCTGCAATATCAGTAGCAGTTTGCTTATAGAAAGATGTTGACTAGTGGAACCTCGTTAGTACGTTTTTGAAGGGACTGAAAATTTTGGACGTCAAAAGCGGAAAAACGTACTACTGAAAAATGCAGTACAGTATTTACCAGCTTGACGAGCGAAGTTGCGCTACCTGTTATGTCGCAACCCTCGCCCGCCCGTTGGCCTTGAAAATTACGACGTGATAAGCGATAAAACGTTCTAATGAGGAACGTGTTAACGAGGTTTCACTGTATTGCCCTATATGTGATCGAATCGTAAACAGTAGAAATAAAGTCGGAGATATGGTCACGAAGAACCTTCTTTCAATTCCTGCTTATTCACCGTATACCCGAGCATCTAATTACCTCACTGCAAGCCATACTACTACGCTTTTTCGTGAATCTTAACATGTACACAAAGTGTAGACATTCCAAAATATACGATTGTTGATGTCTAGGCTCGACTTTGGAGAAACATTGCAACAGATACAACTCGATAAGTCACTGGTTACAAAATTACGAAACAATGGCAAGTGTTGTGTTCATGTTTAATCTACAAAACAAGACTAAACATTAGTTACAGTACTACGTATGTATAAAGTTCACAAGCCATACATTCTTACGAAACTGCAAACTGTTTATTTAGAAATCATGATTTTAGGGTTCATTTAACCAGTTTACCTAAAATGAATCTCATACTCTTCACATAAACATCTCCATAAAAGAATGATGAACATGGAGTTATGAAAAGGTACACAAATAAACAATGGAGCATTGAAAGTCATAAGATCCAAGAGGTGTTCTAAATTTACCCATATATCGTAATATATCGATATATTTCAAGCAATATATCGGATATATCGATATAGCTGTTACGGAAGTCCGATATATCGATATACGAATCAATGTTGCCATCCCTACGTACTAGTCCAATAGTACGTGACTAATTGCATGTTGAGTTGTGGGAAAAATGAAACTCCGCCTACAAGAAATTTTTGACAAATCAAATTGGAGCTTTCAATCATAAGCAATCTATTTTGGTGTGTTTTTAAAATAAGTTTTCATGCCGGCAGTCAGTTGCTACCTCCACGTGACAGAAGACTTTGTGTTTTGTGGCACCATATTATATTTATAATTTATGTATTTTTTTCATTCAATATGAGTGAAGTGTGGAACTATTTTTAAATAAACCCTCATTGTGATAATCGCGCCATTTGCCGTATTTGTAAAAAGAGTTTTTCGCGTGGTGGAAAATCTCACAACACTAGTAACCTAAAAAACATGTCACATCAGCGCATAAAATTGCTTTTTCGGAACCTCTTAATAAAAAATTCTGCGGAAGTGGAAATTTAACTCCTGAAGAAGTAACAGTAGATGAGCCTACGACTCTTCTTTCACAGTCATCCTCATTACCGACGGCATCGATATCATCATCATCATCATCATTCACTCAACGTACACTTCAATCATTTATGGACAATAAATCTGCATTTAAACCAGGTAATAGTCGGTCGAAGACAATTACCAGAAAAATTGCAACAATGGTGTGCAAAGATAACCAACCATTCAGCATTGTTGAGAATGAAGGATTTAAGGAGTTGATTAAGTACCTTCAACCTAGATATACTATGCCCACTCGTAAGCACATATCTAATCAAATCATTCCAGAACTGTACGAAGAAGTAGAAAGAAGAGTAAAAAATGAGCTACAAAATGCGAATAGCGTAGCTGTTACGACGGATATGTGGACATCAACAGCCTGCGACGATTATTTAAGTGTCACCATTCATTTTGTGGACCTGGACTATAATCTTAAACATATTTGCATTGAAGTGATACCATTTGAAGAAGTGAGCCACACTGGTGAAAATATAGCAAATTTTTTAAAGAAAACTTTAGAAGCTTGGGGTTTAATTGATAAATTAATGGCCGTGATTCATGATAACGGTCGCAATGTTGTAAATGCTATGACGTTAGGAAACTTTCCCCACCTGTCGTGTCTAGCTCATAAATTCTAACTTGTTTTGAAGCATGGACTTTTCACTTCAAAAAGTATTCAAAGTCTCATTTCGTCGTGCAGGAAACTAGTTGGGAGTTTCAAACACTCCTCAAAATCCGCCAAGATTCTCAAAGCCGCACAGAAGCATCTTCCTCTACCACAACATCGCTTGATTCAGGATGAACCTACGTGATGGAATTCAACTCTACATATGCTACAAAAACTTCAACAGCAAAAGAGGGCCATATTTTTTGCATCCTCTGATCTCTCCTTACCAGTGAATCTTACAGTATCGCAATGGGATCTTATTAATTTACTGATTGACACATTAAATATTTTCGATCAAGCAACACTCGCCGTAAGTTCATCCTCAGTGTCAGTGTCCGAAATAATCCCCATTGTGAACAGTGTTATTTCTGAACTGGAAAAGCCAGTTCATATTTGTTTATAACAGAGTTTAATTGCAAGTCCCGTCACCCTGGACCTAGTGCCTTTTAGCTTCTGTAGGCTTATGCCTAGTTTTAAATAACTAGTGGCTTCTCTTTCAAAAAAAAAAAAAAAAAAAAAAAAAAAAAAAAAAAAAAAAAAAAAAAAAAGGTTTTTTTTTATAAAGCAAAAAAAGGAAAGAGGGGTTACAACATTATGTATTCTTATTTCATGTCCTACCTGGACATTACCACATACTGATCACAATGTAATTACTCACACAAACACAAACACAAATGGGAAATTTAACCCTTGTCGTACGTCGATACCGCTGATACGTTACTGTTGTTCTCTAATTCTGAATCACTACTGGTCTGAATAGGTTTCTGTAATCTCACGATACGGATTTTCCAAACGATAACGTCAATCGTTTATTTCTGGCAACGAATTTTATTTATGACAGACCTGAAGTGCCGATTAATAGTAATTTTTTATATCGTTTTACAGCCGTTAATACCCGCTCATAGCTCGGGAATTCCGCCACTTGTTTGTCCGTCGCCACGACCAATATTTAAAAACATCTCCAAACTGGTTCTAACACGTGTCAGTGAATATTATTCTAGTGATTTTATTTGAATTAATATTAGATTTAAAGTTTGGAAAACAGGCTATACTATTCAAAATAAAGTACACTGGCTGTTTCTCAAGTTACAGTACTAGTAAAAAATTACGTAAATGTTATAGAAAACTTACTTTAGTGGTTTATTAACCTATGTTCTTATTTATTAGAATTATTAGGCCTATTAACAATATTTTAAATATATAAATACTATACACCTTTAGTTTTTATTTAAGTTTGCTGTTTCATCTTTGTGGTGTTATTGTGATTACACACACACACACACTTTTATCTACACTCAATTTCTTGATGCATATATCATTTATTTAATATTTAATGAAGAAAGTTGTGTTAGTGGTTGAAATCACAAGCAGAATGATCACTGTTGCACACCACTATATAAAAATTATCCCGATTAGCGCTTTCAAGGTTCACAGCTCATCGTCAGATCGGAACTGAAACAAATAACCTGAAACAAACCCTTCACCCACATCTCACCCCACCCTACTCACACACAACAAGCTATAATTCAATGTCCCTTCCCCAACCCCTGAGCCCTGTCCCTCCATCTGGACAGTAACATATTTTTCTAGCAAATTCCTTGTGTTTCAGTGTTGTGTGTGTGTGTGTGGGGGGGGGGACAGTATTAAATATTATATTTAATATTTATAACTATTTTACCTCAAGATATATTGTTTCCTTATTTGGAGAATGTTTCGGGAATCATATTTTTTCCATACCCAGCCACCTTGGAGATCTTGGAAATGGCTGAGGTTGGGAAAAATATGATTTCCGAAAATGTTCCAAATAAGGAAATAATATATCATGAGCTAAAACAGTTATCAATATTAAATAAATAATATACACACACACATACATTTTGCAATGAGACCAAACTTTCACACTATAGGCCTATGTGAATATATGGGGACATATTTACAATAAGCCTTAGTTGGTGGTGCAAAGGGGTGTGAATATGGTAAGACACTATTGTTATTAGAATAAGTACTGCATGTTAACATAGTTAAAGTCTATTATAAAAAAAAGCAGTGCAATGTAGTGTGAAAGCGAATAAGTGTTGTGCGCGTAACAAATTGTGTGAAGATAATTAACAGTAAGCCAATTAACAGACACACTATAAGTCATTTATATTGGTGTGCAAATTGGAATAACTATTAAATACCTAATTATTTTAATAGGATGTATTCAATGACAAGTAATTAGTCAGGAAATCACATGCAGTTGAAAACACGTGGTTTGGAAAGGTCTAGTTCATGTTCACCAACAGGTGGTCGATTTTCCCGAAAAATAAAATAGAATGTATTAACTTCTAGAAAGTCTATCAGTCACGCAGTCAGATGTTACGCGATTGGACCAATTTTACATTTGTTCCAAATTTTCAATGGCCTTTTGGCCCGGACGTTCACCGTCGTTTTAATTTCACTTGATCTTTCGCCTTTTGAAAAGGCACAATGTTGAATTTACATGCCCCTCATATTCAATCGGAAGTTTGCGGTGGCAAATTCGAGTTCCAACCATTCCTTGGGAACTCGGAGTGTATCGTCGAGGGAGCGGCAGAATTTAGTTCCACGAAGTCAGGCACGGCGTTCGAGCTCTTCAACGACCGATGGCTGTCACCGAGGACTGAATCAGGAGCAACGTGGACGAACACAACGTCCACGAGGAAACCCTGATATCGACATCCCCACCTTAGAAGGACAACGACCCATGTGAAAGCGTAGGAGCAGGTCCGCGAGAACGTCCGGACTGATCTAACTTAACCAAGGAAATCCAGGAAAGTGAAATATCAAACTATTTATAAAAGTATATAATGAGTAAAAATTCTCTTTTTTAATTGATGACTGTCAAATATATATGAAAATTTATATTTTTTGAAACTCATAATTTTCATACATAAACTTCACATTTTTTATAAAAAAGAATAACCAATATATGTATTAATTCACTTAATCAAAATTTATTTTTGCAAGTGCAGTCAGCTTCAATCCTGTTACCTTGCAATACATATATTCGTGTGTGTGTGTGTGTGTGTGTGTGTTAAAATATACACACACAGTCCTATATAACAATATTTGATTAACCTAATGGCAAAACAACTAGTATACGTATTACGTATTACCCATAACATGGAGACTTCAATACTGGGTTCTCATGGTACAAAACAGGACAAAAACAAACCGAAAACTGCGTTAAGCGTGGAATAACTGCGGCCGAACGAAAACTACTCGTTACGTACGTACGTCTAGCCACGGGATGCTATCGGATAATTGTGTGTGGGCTTCGGCAAATTGGAGACGTTCACTGCGTGACGCACCAGTGAAATATGTGGCCCGATTGAGAGTTGAACTCTTTGTGCAAAAATAACACGCGATGTATTGTACACTGGTCTTGGGTATATGAGTGTACTAGTGTGACTCACGGCGACACCGCCTAAATGGGTGTATTACAGCCGTAAACACGGAACGATGGGCGAGTTCCTTGTTACGAGCAAACTGAGCCGTTTACACTCCATCCATTCACACAATAGCTGGCTTTACACACAAGCTCTTTCAGTTACGCTTTTCCGTAGGGGAAAGAGCGTAAAGGTTAGAGTTTGGTAAAACCAATCGAGTATTCACGCGCGATTGTAAACCTGGAAAAAATGCACTCACGCCTTTCGCGCAAGAAACCGCGCCGATTTGTAAGTGCACGCGAAAGAATATGTCTGTAAACGACAATCCCGCACGCTTTACTTGGCGAAAGCTAATCCCGTGGAAAGTCTGCAAGTTGCACAGCTTCCAAAACAGAAGGTTTTGGAATGGATTTATGACGAACAAATATCGTACTGGCCACAGTTTTTCTGGTGTGACTGTCATGTTAACGAAAAAAGTGACGAAAACGGAGGATGTGGGTTAAAGGTTATAGAAACCGTTAGAGTCACCTACCCTTGATAGAGACTTTGCGTGAAAATCATCGAATAACAAAACAACTAACTGTTACACAAAGCGAACGAACGACTCGAACACACTAGGTACTAGATAAAGCGTTTGGTAATGCACACTGTTTAAACTCTACCTCAACAGGACGTGTGAGAAGGAATGTGCGCGCATGATTACCGACACGCTATCATTTTGCATTGTACTTCTTTACACACACAATCTTTCACACGCGAAAGCTTCTAATGCACCCAATCACGCAAGAATGCCTTCGTGTATAAAGTCCGCTAATGGCTTCGTCTTCATTCCCTTGACAAAGGTTCTTGGCGTAAAGTAAAAAGCAAGAGTGTAAGCGTGAACGATGATGAAAACGTCCTTGTTTGCTTTCGACTTGATTTACTAAAGAAAAAGAGACCTACATTTGGCCGTCTTAAAGGTAAGAAAGATTTCAGCAGCCATGAAACCGATAATACAGAACGCTTAATCCAGTAAGGAGACAGCTATTTATACGAGGAGCACCCAACAAGTCTGTTGCACTTGTGTAAAAAACACAACGTGTGGAATATTTACGAAATTCTTTTATTTATCTGAAAGTGCAATTGATCTACTTTTAACACTGAAAATGTTTATAAGGACGTGTCGCACATTTGCGGCCGATCGCTGGTGCGTTATCGGAAATGGGAACCGGTGAGTTTCCATAGAAACTACTTCTTTGTATCAATAACGTAGTACACATAATAAAACTTCGCTTATGAATGCGACTACATTTAACTTACAATCTGTACATTGGTAAATGAAGAATGAATTCATTGATTGGTGAATAAAGAATGACTTCACTTATTGGTGAATGAACATAAATATATAAATATTGTTACATGCCATTTTGCCATGCCATTTTAACATAAATATGCTTTAATACTCTTACCCAAAAGTACCAAGAAACATAATAGTTTCAAGAAATAAGTAATTAAAGACTTAATTAAATATTGTTTATTTTATTGTTTAATTCATGATAATGAAGACTGTAATAATTATGTTTATCACAGTTAAAATAATGTTGATAATGATACAGTAAGGAGGACAATATTTAGGAACTTACTTATAAGATTTTGTTTTATTTATAAAAACTGTATTGTATACAGTAAATTAAGAGGAATTGTTATCTGTTACTAAGAGTTATTAGTAATTAGTTAGGGTCATAGTGATTAATATTATAGGTGATAATATTAATAACACTAATGTTTATATTAACTGGAAAGTACCAAAATAATAGTAATAGATTTTTGTAAAACTAGGCATGTTAAGCTTAGACAGTTAAGGTATTTTGAATAAAAAGTTCTATTAAAATGATAATAAACAATGTCAGGTTATGTTATATGATTACTAAATGTGTCAAAAAAGTTTAATAAAGTGAAAAGTACAAGAAGAACTAATAATAAATAATTTTGGAACAAATAAATAAAAAGTGTAAATTGGTAACTCAAGAAATATGTAACAGAAGATACAGAAGATAATCAAAAGTGGTGTCAAAATAATCAGTGTTTCATCAGAAGATCAAAGAAACTAATAAAGTGAAGATCAAAGATCTTTGATGCTATAATATCACCAGGGTGACATAAAATGTTACATTAGAAACCAATAAAAAGGCAGAGATAGGCCTTAGCAACTAAAATGTTATAATAAATGAAATAAGAATTGTATTATTGGATCTGAACGAGAAAGGTTGAATTAAACACCAGATAGTGACTAATTTAAATTATTATACATTTCATATCAGTGGACCTAAAATAAAAAGTTAAATAATCATCCTCAACCAGACTAAATATAAGAAGGAAGTGCTACATTACTATAAAGAAGTAAACCAAGGAATCTCTGAAGAAATACAATCAACTTATACAGGAAGAGAAGTATTTTTTGATATATAATTAAACTGAACTATTCCATGCTATGCTTAGGCCATAGGTCTCAAAGACACTGATTACACTTTTAATAAAAACAATTTGGAACTTTCACTGAGAACAATATCAATGAATAATCTTACCATCAGTATGAAAAACTATTAATGTAGAGTATTACTATAATATAAAGTGAACTAGGTCTAAAAAACATTTAACTCAACATAACCTAAACACTGAACATTGTTAAACTATTAATATAATCCTGTTAAGGCACTTTGTAATTATTTATAATCCCATGTATTTTGGTACTTTTCCTATAATAACTGTTGTTTATATCGTAGTCAAAAGGACCTAACGTAACACAATCTATTTGTATTTTATTTAATAAATATAAATATGGGCCTTGAGATATAGAAATGCTACTGCTGCCATACTGAGCATATGTAAAAAACAGCCGGTTAGATTTTTGTTAATGATTATATTTGTTATTTAAAAACAATTTAAAGAAAATAATAAAAGGATTTGAGTGTAATAAATACACATAAAAGGTTTATTCGTTTCTTTATTTAATGAATACAAAATGTGTATGATATTATAAACCCTATATCAGGGACTGTGAATTGGCTTCATCAACTAGATTAAGTTGGCAACACTCTTCATTTTAAAATATGGCAGACTATTCGAATCTGCTTTGATGAGCTTTAGTTATCACTTTCATCTCTTAAATAAAAGATTAAAAGAGATTTAATTATAGCTGATATAGGAACCTTTATAATATTTTAACGAAAATCATAATTAATATTTTACAACTAAATTTTATTTGCAACCTGTGATTGCAAATTGGCACTCAACAAATATTACCCTGACCAGATACTCATCCTTTAAAACATTAACAAAGAATACACATTAAATAACCAAGATATAAACAAGGTACACGTGAGAAAGTACGAGTCTCTTATTATACGTTACAGAATATATATATTTTTTAGATTTATTGAAATATTTTTAATGCCCTTCTCTGTGCATTGCATTTGTGCAATGACTAAATTTTTTACAAAATGGCCTAATTTATTTAAACACGTGACACGAATCCGTCGATGCCATTGTTGACAAATTCCCGTCCAACATCAGATAACTGTTCCCCCGCTACGTTTTGGAATTTTTAGTCAGTTGATGATAATTGATAGAGATGATAAAGTGCGTGAATGATTTTTTTAAAATCATAATTACAAACAGTCTTACAGACAAACGAGGTTTAAACATTGTCACCATTTGTGTGTTGAGGAGCCACACAAAAGGGCTCAACACAAAATATATCTGTACGAGAATTTTGGCTGATTTACATAACAGTCGGATGTCACCGTTAACAAGGGATGGGCATGTCACGAGTCAGCTGTCCGTTAAATTCATTAACATCTACATCACGTGAACGGTTTCGTGAGTACTCATCGCTTTATCTGCAGCCACCCAGTTTTATAGCGAATATGTAAGTACTATTATTTTTTTCATTTATGAGTTTTCGATCCCAATTCTTATACTCATGACGTTAACGCAAGAGGAACAATATTTCACAAAGGAAATGTAATCGCAATGGTTAGAATGGGTGTTAGCTGAACATAGAATACTTTCCTTTCCTTTTCCTGGGTTAAAACCCAGCAGGTTTTAGCCTGCTAAACGACTTTCTTCCATTCCGCCCTCTCATTACACATCCGTCTCCATCCCCTCACATTCATACATATCAAATCACCCTCCACGTCATCCAACCATCTCTTTCTGGGTCTACCTCTGATTCTTCTTCCTAGCGGTCTCCAATCTGCAAATCTCTTAGCCATTCTTCTGTCATCCATTCGCCTTACGTGGCCCAGCCATTCAAGCTTTCTACTCTTAATAAATCGGACTATTTAATAAATCGGCCACTCTGAATCAGTTGGTCTAGTTCATGATTCATTCGAATTCTCGAATAGTCATCTTCAGTTTGTATAGGTCCAAAGATTTTTCGCAAGACTTTTCGTTTAGAAATTCTCAGACGCTGCTTGTCTGTGCTGGTTTATGTCCAGGCCTCGCATCAGTATGTTACTACCGGTCGTATAAGACTTTTGTATACAGTCAGTTTAAGTTGTTTGCTTAACATACTGGATTTGAAAAAAGCTTTTCAGAAGTGAAGTAACACCTGTTGCTACGTATGATAAGGGACTTTATTTCATTGCTGCAGGAGTTGTTCTGAGTAATTTGTGAACTTAAATAAGAGAATTGTTGGACACGTTCAAATGTATAATTGCCAACTGATTGATATGCCTGGAGCTGAATATAGAATAGGCTCTTCTATCTCAAGGACATTAAGGGACACAGTAAAATTGGAAGTAGAAATCAAATCAGATAATAAAATGCAGCAGCAGCAGTATATAGAAAAGAAGAAAAACGCGCGCGCCCACACACACACACACACACACACACACACACACACACACACACACAAAATACTTTATAATACACTAGATGAGCTTTAGAGAACAGATTAGATAAAATAAAAAATTAAACACAATACAGTCTGGACACGAAAGCAGATCAAGTACGAGGCACGCATTTGTGGAGTGCGGAAAAATTCGAGAAACTGGAAGTGAGTATGAGGTTACAAATATCACGCACAGTATGAATACAAAACGTATAAGACTGAATAGATTAGAAGACAATAATTTACAGGAAACAAAACGGAGAAACGCGTTATGCAAGCCTTAGCCCATTACTGTTCGATTTGATTGGGGTATCTGAACTTAAATCCGCTTTTCAAACTGGATTTACAGCTGTCCCCGTCTAAGTGCATCAGTCCCAGGTCGCCAGCACGGCGCATCAATCATTGTCTGGCATGAGCTGAAGTAATGGCTTTACGTCGTAATGTGCTGAAATAGTGAAAAAGCGTTTCGAACCGGCCAACAAGACGAATCCGAAAATGTGTTGATAATATGTTTGTTTCAAACTGGTGGACGACAGGACACATAGATTACTAATAAAACGAACAGAGAGAGTGCAATTAAAATTTGAAATGGTGCTCGGAGTGGGAAAAGTAACTCCACTAGCATAGTAACGAAGGGAAACTTTTGACGACCAGGAACAGAATTTCTGATTGGAGTTTTCTGTTTTTGAAATCAGAAGCTTAGTTAGTATCCAGTAACTCTTAAACATTTTCAGCACACATTATTAAATGTCTACAGTATTGCTGGAGATCTTCTGTCGTTAGTACCCTCCGTTAACTGCAGCTAATGCAGCAAGCGTTTCTCTTCGAGAAATTTACTGTTGTAAATTTCATCCAAAATTTACATTTATGTAAGATTTCTGTGAATTCCTCACTTAAAACAACCATACCCTCACCAACATGTTTTTCAAACGTCTAAATGGACGTTTGGGAGAACAACTTTAGAGTGACAGCCACGAAAAAGAGGGGAAAGGTCGTAGAGCAGATAAAAACATTGGCAATACACGGGAATGTCAACAATAAACAGCTCAAAACCGTAAAAATCTAAGGGTTAAACCATAAATTTCTGTTGTTCACCTTAATCACTCGTCTTTCTCTTTCATCCCAACAATTGGAAGCTGTTACTTTGTACTATCAATTCTTGTTTCAGTGGACTCGTACGTAACTAATTCAAAATTTATCACTGTAAGTAACAACTATTTCAGAGGACACAACACGTTATAATTATACTTTCTAGTACACAATTACTGTACACTGCGACAACTATAATACGTATTAACAGTTTCTATAGAAGATGTTACGACAGCACGACATTAAAACAAACAAACAAAAAACTGTTACAATTCTCAGTGTTTTAAGGCTTGCATTATGCCGAATTCGCGAAAAGTCGTTTATAAAGTTTGGTAAAAATTAAACTACGCAGTTATAAGGAAACTTTCTAATAAATGTTCACAGCTCGTTGGCCACGCAGTGTTCAAACGCGTAACACGAATCAGCAACACTAAAACGGTGATATTAAAAATAAACAGACCCAGCAAACAAGACAGAAGGTAAAACAGAAAAAGGGATAAAGGCGAAACAGAAGCGTCGCCACATGAATTTCGTCGCCGCTGCGACGATAAAGCCGGTGTTTGCAGATTTTTCAATAAAACTTACCCACATTGCCTTGGGGGAAACGCCAAAAGTTAGATAATCCCTTGATACAGAAGTTGGAATAGTCACGGTGGCAAACCAGCAGTTCTCCCCCCCCCCCACAAAACTCTGCGTACCATAACGTAATCCTGCAAAATGATTACGTGTAATCGTTTATAGGAATACAACAGACGGTAAAAATCGTTTAGTACGCTAACGGTTACATCGCCAAGTCGGTTTTAACGAACATACTTGTACAATAAGTTTGGTTACACATAAGTAGCACGTCACCAGAAGTAATACTGGCTGCTACAAAGATATCGGCTTTAAGGACAAAACTAGCTGTAGCAACTAGATACCGATACGCAACCTTTGCCCGGTTATAATGCCACAACTCAATATGTTAACAATCTCTGAACATTTCTACGGTTGAAGTTCGTGGAACTCTTGGTACAATATTCCTGTCTACTAAGGTGACCACAAAAGAAAGGATATTTTGCTTCCTGAACTCACGCTCTACAGGATAATATACTGAATGTATATTATGCAGAAGAAATTCTTGGTGACTACCAAGCAGGATTCCGATCAAACCTTCTACCATTGACAATATACATATTGTTACAAAGGTCACACGATCGTCGAGTTGTTCAGTGGAAACAGAATAACTGACTTCAATGAAGTCACTAATTACTAACTATAATCAGACATAATCAGCAGTTATAAATCAACAAAGCACTCTTATACAATAATTCAAGTTAAAGTTGTCCAACAATAAATCCCACCTTATTACAGTCTTGTACTAATTAACACGATAGTCACTTCTTAATAACCCGCAACAATCACTGCGAACCGCATCTGTAAAATCGCCAGGCGTAACTGATTAGAGCCGGCCACTGCATGCTTATATTCTGAGATTCGAGAATTATCTCTCATTTTCCGGACAGAGCACCGAGAACAATTTGCGTAGTTACAGGCGTTAGAACAATCCGGAGACTACGTTAAAGTCCGACCTAGAACGTCACGTGCCGACTGATAGCAATAGGCTACTCGAGAAACGTGAGGAAAGGCAGTCTCCAATTGTCATCGTTAGAAAAATATTGTCTTTATATTCTACGGTCTCTCAACTCGTCGTAGCAATGTAATACTACATATTCAAAAAAAGGTTATGAATACGGTATTATCATCCACAGCTTGTTTATTGACTTCAAACAGGTCTTCAATACTGTGAATGGGCGAAACTTCTTCTCTTCAGAGCCTAAGATTATTTATTAGATATGCTGTCTCTAGTACGCTAGTACAAGTGACGCTGCATGAATCTAAAGCGGCAGTGACCTTTCAAAGAATGACTGGCAACTGTGCAACTGGTAATGGTGTAATGTAGTGTGACTCATTATCAGCTCTCCTTTTCAATCTCGTATTTCGCGCAACTACAGTATTTCCGAAGTGAATGCCCATTGAAATTTAATTATTAAAAGTAGGCAATTATTGACGCATAAGCTAATGACATAGTTTTACTTGGGCCGTAACAAAACAGAGTAAGGGAACGTTTACGGAACTGGAAGAACAAATAAAAAAGGCTGAGTTGAGAATAAACCAGGATAAAGCATAGTGCATGAGGATCTCATGAAGAAGACATAACGAAAGAAATCCTCTGGATGTTTGATCACGTAGATAATTTCACTAACTGGGATCGCTGCTAAATGAAAACAATCTGAACAGTGACGAAATCCAATTATGGATAGCAAAAGGAAACGGAGCTTATTTCGCAAACAAGAATTATCATGCTCCTGGAACCTAAGTCTTAATTCTAAACGGAGATTCTATAAAAACCCCATACGACCAGTAGTGACTCGGCTGTGAGACGGGGATCATGTGTAAGAACGATTTGACTTTAAATAATTTGAGACGAAAATAAATACTAAGGAGAATTTTTGGGCCACTAGTGCAACAAGGTGGCGACTGGCGGATACGCATGAACGTTGAGCTACATGCATTAATACAAGAGCCAGAGTATAATAAAGCTTATTCAGTCGCAGAGAATTAGGTGGCTGGGACACGTTTACAGAACAGAGAAGACCGGAAATACGAGAGCTATCACAGAATGGAAGCCCAGAGGAATTAGAGTGTAGGCCCAGAGGAAGACCAAGAAAGCGATGGATGGCGTGTGTTGAGAGGATCTAGGAGAGTGAAGAGTACTGCCGAGAACAGTAGCGAATGGTGTAGGATTGTCTAACAGAGGGCTATAGAGAGCCAGAGGAGAGAAAAGAAGGCGTCACTCTCTACTGAAATCGGACTTGACGAGTCATACGGCGAGTGACGTCTCATGATATACATAAAACAAGCATTTCATGCAAAAAAATGTTCAGGCCACTATATAAAAAAGCCAAGTGTGGTAAAATAGACTTTGACTGAAGGCCTTTTCATTCAAACTGCATAAAATAAATTGTTGGAAAATATTTCAATAATATTTGTTAAATTGTTTGTATTACACCATTGGAGCGGTCGTGGCGTAGTGGCTAGCGTGTGGCGCTGCTACGCTGTCGGCGCGGGTTCAATTCCCGCCGGGGGCCATCTGATTTAGATACGACCGTTCCCCCTCGCAAGGCAATGGCAAACCAGCGAGAGGTATCCTGCTTAGTATAAACCTTCCCCAACTATGCCGTTCGGATCCGGCGTTAAACTGTAGGTCGTCCCATATACCTGTGAGAGACTCAGTACCACACGCACCACGGGTATATGCGGGGAGGGTACAAACCAGTCGAAAGGCTGAAGGACTACGATGATTACATCATTCTTCATTCGGACTAGGGGGAGCCGCGTAAACATTTCCTTAAATTTTTTACGGATGGGTATAAACCACTAAACTTAAGTAAAACCAAATTTCCTCGTACGTACTGAACATCAAAAACAAATACACTTGTAGCGATTTACTGTGCGCGTTCAAGTGGTTATTAGTTAAGTGTTGTGTTTTATAATCGGTCGATATAATTGTAATACAATTGAGTTTTAATATTAGTGGACATTTTATTGCGTGTGAACAATTTTCATTTGATTTGTTGTAGAGACTGTGTTGTTAATTACGAACTGTTTTACTGTAACAATTAAAGGTGTAATTAGTGACTTAATTGGTGTCTTGTACTTATTTTGTTTCCACTGTACCTACGACGATCAAGTTGACCGTCGTAACAGTGGTGTCAGAAGTGGGATAGAACGGTTAAGAGTGGAAACAGTGGACACTTTGTACAAGACGAGTGTATTTCGTAATTAATCGGAAAACAATGGATGCCAGTCAGATGATTGAAAATTTACAAGCGTTGCTGTTACAGACAGAAAAACGACAAGACGAGAAAGCGGAAGCGAGACAGAAAACCCTCCTGCTGGAAGCAGAGGAAAGACGCAGACAGGAGGCGGAAGAAGCAGAAAACGACAAAAAGAAGAACGAAGACAAGAAAGGGAAGAAACAGAGGAACGACGTAAGCAGGAAGCAGAGGAAAATAAACGTGAAACAGAAGACATCAAAGCATTAATACAGGAGCAGAAACAGATGCAAGAACATAGTACCGCAGAACTGAGTCTCCTACGAGGTGAGCTTAATAAACAAGTTACTAAAATATCAGAGGTACAAGAATCACTGACATTAAAAATAGCTGAAGTAGAAAAATCTGTCTTGACTGTGGAAGAAACTATGTCAACAAAAATATCTGCAGTAGAAAACTCAATGACAAACATAAGAGAACAAATTAAAAGTGAAGTTGAGCAGTGCCTGAAAATGCAGCCAAAACAACTTTGTGAACAAATTGTACCAATGATAAAAACAGAAAAAGACACAGAAAATAAGTCAACGGAGAAAGTAACTTTACCTGCAGTAGGGACAGTTCATGTCAAAGCTCCAACCTTTGACGGAAGTAGTCACTGGGCAACGTACCTCCGCCAATTTGAAGCTGCTGCATGCGCAAATAATTGGACAGAGAAAGACAAGGCAGTCTCACTTGCTCTTGCATTAAAAGGACCTGCGGCAGAATTACTACAGAAAGTGCCACCTGGCAGCCAGAACACCTATGCCGAGCTGATAAAAGTTCTAGAATTACGCTACGGTGATAAACATTTGCGAGAGGTGTACTATGCTCAGTTGAGAACAAGACGACAACGTTCCGAGGAGAGTCTTCAAGAGTTTGAAGCAAGTATCGACAGATTAATTAGATCCACCAGAAGACTTCCGAATAAGGTTTGCGGTGCAGACATTTATTGATGGCTTCGGAGATTGTGAACTTCAGCATGTGTTACGAATGGCAACACACCGAAACTGCTCAGAAGCTCTTGTTCACGCCCTAGAGTTTGAAGCTGCCAAGTCAGCGTCCCGTTACATTAATGGGTTTGTGCCATCACACTGTTAAGATGGGTGCAGAAAAACAATGTTGTTGCACAAACAATTCAAAAGTTCAAGAGAGTCGCAACGATTTGAAAAAGACAGAAGACCGAAATGTTACAACTGTGGAAAACGTGGTCATCTACAGGTAGACTGTTGGGAGAAGAAGATACCGAGAGAAGAGACTGATCGCACCAATTGGAGAAGTAAAGCCCCAGAACAGCATACAGTTTCCACGCTACATAAGATCAGTGGAAACTTGATTGTTAATGGATTTGCGGATGGTAAACCAACATCATTTACAGTTGACACGGGCGCAACAGTGTCCATTGTGCGCCCTGACTTAGTCAGTAACCGCCATCCTCTAATTAGCTCTTGTACAATACAGACTGTGACTGGAAGCCCCGTCAAGGTGCTAGGAAAGGTAGACGTAAGTGTACGCCTGGGTCTTCATGAGTTTAACCACCAAATGCTCGTTGCAGACATTGTCGATGAAGTGATTCTTGGCACGGACATTATGAATGCCTACGGATTCGTTGTGGACTTAGGAGAGAATGTCCTGAAGGTCAGCCAAGAGAAGATAAAGCTTTGCATGGCTAAAATGACAGGGTCTACCAACCATTCGATTAAGCGAGTAGCATTAGTCGAAGAAAAAGTCAACAAGTCTGTCAAAAGGAGCCCTCCCTGTTGCAAGCGGAAATGGAGGAAGAACTAGCAGAGGAAGTACAAATAAGTATAACGACAAAAGAAGTGATTGAAAAGCCAACTATGGGTGTCGAGACAAAACTCTTGCTTGTTCCTGAGCTGATAGTAGCGCCCGAGGGTAAAGTGGCTGAAGATGAGGTTACGCAAGAGGTTGTTGACGAGAACCAAACAAACTTGGATGAGCCAGTGGTATTTAAGTCATCAGTACATGACGCAACGGGAGTGATTCCAGCGAAACTAGTGGTTGCGCGAAAGACTCGCATTCCTGGGAACGTGATGTTCGGATCACACGAGACTGAATTCGAAGAACGCGAAAATTATCCTTCGCAAGGACGTCCACCTAGATCGCCTGGTCGAGTATTACTTCGGAGACGGTTTGCCAGTTCGGGACGAACAGGCTTAAGGAGGGAGCGCAGTGTTACGGCATCACAGAACAATCTACGTGTTTGTCGAACGTTCCAGAGAGATCCAGAATGTAAGCGTGTGGTGTACGTGCTGCTAGATGCATTTTTCGAAAATCTTCTCGACTGTGCCGGGCTTCGCTCGGGCGCTCGGCCTGTGTCAAGGCCGCAATTAATTACGTAGTTCACACGAGAGATAAGACGCAGTTTGGAAGCTTCTGGTGTGTGAGCGGGACTATAAATACATGGCGGTAGCGGCCTTAGTTTTCAGTTCAATGCGAGATATTGGATACTGCGGTTCGAGAGTTGTAGTAGCGATTTACTGTGCGCGTTCAAGTGGTTATTAGTTAAGTGTTGTGTTTTATAATCGGACGGTATAATTGTCATACAATTGAGTTTTAATATTAGTGGACATTTTATTGCGTGTGAACAATTTTCATTTGATTTGTTGTAGAGACTGTGTTGTTAATTACGAACTGTTTTACTGTAACAATTAAAGGTGTGATTAGTGACTTAATTGGTGTCTTGTACTTATTTTGTTTCCACTGTACCTACGACGATCAAGTAGACCGTCGTAACAGTATGATATAAAATTTGTACTTTTTTTCAGGATGCATGTAAGTTCAATAAATGACAAAATTGCAAAATTGGTTACTAGCGACATGTCTGATAATCAGTATTTTTTTAAATTAATCAAAGACAAGAGATACTAAATAATAAACCAATCTATTAATTGAAACAAAAGTTGCATTTTATTAATTGAATATACATCATACAAGAAAGGATCAGTATTAAAGAGGAATGGCATGAAATAAGTCAGGATAGTAGGGGGAACCACAAGAAAAGAATTTAACAGAAAACGAAAGAATTTCATAAAAAAAAGAAATACACCAGACTATGACGCGAGTGTTAATGCTTTTAACGACTACCGGTTTTTCGGTGTTGTTATAAACGATATCTACAGTATACGTCAGTTTGTCATTGATATGGGCGCGCGAGTTACGCCCCAAATCACGTAACTACGCTCCCCCGCAGCTCACGGTTTATTGATTTGACCTGAATCCGCGTTTCCGTTTGTTTTCAGAAGAACCGACCCGGGTTACATACACGCTAATTGCCACGCGAGTACAGCCCAACGCCCCATTTACCGAACGCACACACCTTTGGCGGAAAAGTAGTCAGGCCTCATTTATACTGCCAGGCGGCAGGCGACGGGTGGCAAGTGGTAGGCGACGGGTGACGTCACTTGCAGCTCTCGTACATTGTTGAGAATGGGTTTGTTTATACTTCTGCGAAGTGACGTGTGACTCCTCGGTGACGCTACCTCTCACCACCTGTCGCTGTAGTTTGTTATAGATACAGGCGACGTCTCTCGTGCTTTTTGGGATTTGCATGCGTTTTCTCGTGTCGAAATAATGTCGATTTCACCGGCAGATCGGAAATTGTTAATTAGTGACGTGCAGACAAGCCCTGCAATTTGGAATGATGCAGACCCGAATCACACCAAAAAAAATGGATGTGGTGGAGGAAAGTTGGAAGGAAATAGCACAGTGGATGAATAAAAGTGAATAATTTTTTTTACAGAAATTAAGAAAGTTAGATCCATTAATACATATTTACTCTAAATACAGAATTCTAGGAACACTCTGTACTTATTATTCGATGTAACCCTGTCTGTCAAATGTTTGTAATACCGGTACATGAAAAATCACTTGTTTAAGAATGTACGACATTTGTTTAAGAAAATAAAATGCATATTATGCGAAAAGATATTGGTTGTTTTATTGCTGACTACAAGCACTAAGAAATATACGATTCTTATTTAATTTATTACTTATTGTTATATAAATTATTTTAATTTTTAATTTACACGTTCTCTTCCGCTTGTTTTCCTTCCACCTTTGCTAAAATGGAGTCGAAAGTATCAGTAGACATTCTTATACGTTGGAAAAACTTGACTGGTGTTGTCTCAAGTCGAAATACAGATGGTGAAATTCACCAAATGCTTCACGCAACTCTTTGATCGGATGAACACAATATTTCCTCCTCCTATCCTCCACTTAACTATCATTTCTAGCATGAGAAACATTTGACGTGTTCAAAACGACATCTCGATCGTGACTGCTGAATCCCATGTGTAGTGGCTCGACCGTAGCCTGAAGTATAAATGCTGCACCACCTGACGCCTACCTCTTTACCACCTGCCACCTGTCGCCTGTCTCCTGGAAGTATAAATGAGACCTCCTCACACTCTTGGTATTCTGACAAACACCCGAATGCCATATTTATCGGTTTCATGCTTCGTACGTTACAATCGGTGACCCGGATTTAAAATAACTGTTTCAAGTGTTATCAGTTTTAAATTTCGTACGTTACAGTCAATGGTCTACTTTTAAAGTAGCCGTCTTAATAGAAAAATTACTTTCATAATAACGGACATTTGCCGTCACCGTTTTCTAAAGCAAACGTTTCGCTTGTGAAAAAATTATGTACAGCACACATTTACGTTAATACGGGAAGCTAAAACACGTAACTTGATCATGCGGGTTTGAATCCATGCGGAATATAGACATAGAAATATGCAAATGTTTAGAAAAATTAAGTTCTAAAAAATTAAAAGTAAATACTGAACTTTCAATAACAAACTTACAAAAAAAATCAACTGAGCTCTTTTGCTGAAAGAACAAAATATGTATGGTTGAAAAATGTTTCTTCAGTTTTTATCACCAAGCATTTCCTTGAACGAATGATCACAGAGATTCTTGTTTAAATATTTTAATCTACTATACTTCCTGTTAGTAAATTTATATTGTGGAATATATTGTGAAGCTGGGTGCTACATGAGGAAAGACTTTACAAGAAACCAAACGCCTAATCTAAGCTGGAATTGTGTTTACAGAGTTGCTGGCGGACTTCGATACGCTTCCATGGCAAAAGGGGACGGTAAAAAAAAATTTAATTATCCCTAACGTAAGCGGTTGCTGACGTTTTAGCAGCTGATAATGGCGCTTTAGAAAAGTACAGTGATGGAAAACGTCGATTATTATGAAAGTAATTTTGTATTATAACGATTATATATATTTTGTTTTTGTTTTAAAACAGCTACAGGAGAAGCTATTTCAATTACTGTTAAACATTATCATGCATATAATATAAACATTATTATTATATAAATTTATTAATTATTTTAATTATTATCGTTAACATTATTTTGCATAAGGAGACCGACATCAAAACGTCGAATGATTTTGGACTATAACAATAATGAAACGACTACTTGTAAAACTAAACGTTAACACCGTAAGCCCACACGGCCGGTGTCAATATTATTAAATTAATAATTAACCAGGCTGTTAGGCCGTGGTCGGTTGCTATTCATTAGCGACATCGCCGGTTACGTTCCAATCCCACCCTCGGCGATCTTCTTCAGGCCGCAAAACGATAGAGTGTTAAACAAACAAGTACGAAGGATTTTGGCCGAAACTTTCATAGCTCGCATTCTAAGCTGCCGTTTAGTCTACTTCCACAGTTTAGGCAGTACTTCGAAGGCTGTCTTCACATCTTGTCTGGGAGGGTAACACTCCTCTTTGCCAAAGGCTTCACGCGTAATGCGTCCCAATCGCATTCTGTCCTCCATCTCCTCCGCTGCACTTCCGTGTCGCGCACAGTGCTATCAATTTCCAGTTCAGCTCGTACGTATAGGCCTACGTTCTTCAACATGCCCAATTTAGAACAACTTTTCACTTTCAATGTGAAGGTCACTTCTGTCGCCTAAAAATTCTCCTTGAAGGTCAGGGTTCCGCTGTCGAGTTCACACAGCAAACCTGTTTGTCTGTGGTCTTGTAAAATTTTTGTTTCGTACTTCTTGCTCTTCAGTACTGTGCGAAGACGTTCACGTATAAAATGGAACTTATCTATTACGACGTCAACATCTCTCTTTCAATCACAAACAATCATACGTTTTCAAACTAACTGAAATGAGCAGATTGCTTTACTGTTTTGCGCCAATCTCGACTTTCCTTATCGGTACAAATGTAGTGTGATCTTCGAAACGCCATAATCTTCGACTCACTCCATGGTATTGTTATAGCCGGGTAAAAAGCTATATAACTAATACAAGACCAACTGTACTTCATACTCCTCGTCTAGGACTACAAAGTGATTATCTGTAACTATAACGACATGTTTCGAGACAGTCCGGTATCCCTCCTGACTTCGTTTTTTAACGTTGTGCAGACAGTGTTCCTACATATCATCAGAAATTTACTTGTTTTAATAAATTTAACTAAACTGATTAATTAATCAAAACTTATCAAATCTTACATGTACTCTTCATGTGTTTTGTATAATCGTCGTTGTCGCCTTCTTCTTCTCCTTTAGCACTACAGCCCGACGTGGTCTCAATTAAGCTTCTAACACCAATCTTCTCCGATGTCTCCTATCCATTGCCATCTCGGTGTAACCGCTCGCATCCATTTAACTATCTTATGCTAGGTCGGCGCCTCTTTCTGCTTTTATGGACTTGCGCCCTCAGGACTTTCTTTGCCGTACGGTGATCGTCTATCCGTTCTGGGTAACCTAGACATTGTACTGTTGAGCCTTTACGAATTTTACAATGCGCTCATGCTTCAATAGCTCATCTACCTCCTGGTTATTTCTTATTCTTCATTCAACATCTTCTTTAACCGGGTCATACAACCTTCCTTTCAAATCTTCATAGCGTTTCTTGTTCCTTTTTTATTAATGTCCAGGTCTCGCCTCTATAAGTAACAACTGCTGTGATAAGTGTCTACCATGTTTTAATTTTCGTGCTACGACTAATGAGTTTGATTCTCAATAGCCTGCTATTGTCATAATATGCCCCGTTTCCTATTTCTATCCTCTCATGTAACGTCGTGTTTATGGACCCTTCATGTTACCCAGGTATCTGAACTTATTAACTGCTTCAAATGAATTATCCTCTACGCATAAATTATATAGATTTCTTCTCCTTTCTGTTGCATTTGTATAATTGTACGGATCGAAAGTACGACGTTGTGGCTATTGCTACCGTGTTACTCGCCTATACAAGGTAACATTCAGGTCATAAACGCGCAGTTTCGTCATACTAGGCATCGACTGTGCGCTTGGTACATCCTCTGTCATAGGTCACCACGGCTTGTTGTTCGTATGAATGAAGCCACTATTAATAGAGACCGGTTTGCCTTGACTTTACTGTGCATCGGTCGTCGTTTGGATTTTCCTCACGACGACTAAAAGCAGAAAAAGCTAAAGAATGTTCATACTGAAAACGCGTCTTTTAAAACACTCAAATACCAACGCAATTAAACAGTTTTGTTATGCTGACAGTACGGTTTCCTTCAATTCTTCAGATAGTGGTCCGTGGTTATGACTACTGACCAAAATCACGGCACGATATTAGCCTATACGATTTATGTGCTTAAACGGCAATAAAACAATAAATCTTGTAAAATATATATATGAAATGCATACATAAATAAAACCCAAATACCACCGACTGACTGATCACGAAATCTCCGAAACTACAAGGCCTGCAAACATGAAATTTGGTACAAACATTTCTCTTAAGTAGTAGGAGCGTGCTAAGAAATGTTTTCAGAAATTTTACTTCTGAAAAATCTCGTTCTGATTAATTTTTTCAACCAATAGGCCTACTAAGAAACCTTGCAGGTTGGTAGAAAGTACGTTACATCCGAATTTTGATATGTCAGTTTTTAATTGGATTCTTTTATTACTAATATTATTACTGAATATTGGAATCTTTTATTACTGAATATCAGCTGGATTAAAATTTAATTTCTTTTTTTTGTTACCCGTAGCGAAGTACGGGTATTCAGCTGGAACAGGATAATTATGAAAATCGAAAAGACCAAAGTTTTAATCGTCTCGGAACTTGAGTGTTCATATTACCTACACTATACCTCACGTTGAGGTGCTAACCTGGGTAAGATGCAGAAGCTGGGACCACATGGAGATTTCCACCTGAAGTTTCATTTACACGGGACTTAGCAGACCAGTGGCAACAAAAGTTTGTTCACTTTTAGAGTCGAGTCTGATGTAAACAAAACGGAGTGATACAACACAAAAGCACGTACAGTACAAAGTTAAAACTTTCTTAACAGATGCAAAGAATTATGAAATCATTTACTTTACTTTTAGTTGTATTGATCCGAATTGTATTAAAAAAAGTTTGTTGATATATTCTTAATCAATTAATTATAATCAATTGGGAACTACTTTACTTACAGGGGTGGATTTAGTGATGGCGGCCACTCATCTAACCAATCCGGTTCAATTACAAGTACATGGTTTTGGTTACATCAGGCTCCACACCAAGAGCGAACAAACTTTATTCCAAAAGTTTCGGGTACGACTGTCAATCTCATTCCAATGGAGGTGCATTTTTCAGGTCGACTCAACCTGGCTAATGATGAGCGGCTAAGGAGTAGTGCTGGCCACACTGCCTTCATTGAATGTTGAATGACTCACATAGCCTACCTATGACAGCCTACCATGCTTAACTCTTAGACTGGTTAGGCGGCAGAAAAGGACCAATTATTATTGTATCCCACTATCTTGAACAAACACGTATGTTATTAAACAAGTACAGTTCGTAAACACTACAGAAGGGCTGCATATACACACTAACAAGAGTGGAGCAGAGAAGGGGGAGCGTATCCATGTTTATCTCAAAGAAGACACGAATAAATTAATTTCAAATAAAGGAAACGTACTATCAGAATTTTAAATTATTGTATTCCACTTCACATGTGTATGACAGGCCGAGCGTATTAGACACGTAAAGAAGGAAACGATTCACGGACGCGAACAAGGTGACAGACGTTTCACAGACAACCAGTGACGGGTGCAAACAGCACATTTGCATCTCCGCGACAGGCCGCACACAGTCCAGTGTGCATTATAATAGTAGTAAACATCGATGGTAACGATTTCCGTGCGGGCTAGTATTCATTTGTGTATCTAATCGAAATAAATGACGCAAAATTTGAGGGCAGTAGATACTAGTTCAGCATCATCATAATATGCACTGTTGCCACATAGGAACCAACGTCATTACGGTTACGCTGAGTTTATTCCGCCTCACAGTCTCCTTTTGCACTAAGTTTCCAAGTAACTTTCTCGAGGTGTCAATTATAAGTTCGAGGTATTACTTCACGGTTTGGCGACTACCAAAATGGTTGTACCTCTCAATTTTGCCATACAATTATCATAAAACATTAAAGTCTTATTGATATTCCAATAAAACTGAACAACCGATAATTAAAATGAAAACGACATACACTGACGTACATACTCGAACTTACCACGTATAGAATAAACTTCTATCGTTTAAATCGGTAGTATTTTTGTATAACCGGACTGAAAACGACATACCATGACATATATACTCGAACTTCCCACGTATAGATTAAACTTCTATCGTTTAATTCGGTAGTATTTTTGTATAACTGAAGTAAAAACGACACCTTGCCATATATATACTCGAACTTACCATATAGAATAAACTTTTATCGTTTAATTCGGTAGTATTTTTGGATAACTGAAGTGAAAACGACATACCATGACATATACGCTCGGACTTACTACGTATAGATTAAACTTCTATACTTTAATTCCGTAGGGTTTTTGTGTAACTGAAGTGAAAACGACATAGGCCTACCTTGATATATACACTCGAACTTACCACGTATAGAATAAACTTCTATCGTTTAATTCGGTAGTGTTTCTGTATAACTGAAGTGAAAACGACACACCTTGACATGTATACTCGAACTTACCACGTAAGATAGAATAAACTTGTTGTTTAATTTCGTAGTATTTTTGTATAACTGAAGTGAAAACGACACACCTTGACATGTATACTCAAACTTACCACGTATAAACTTCTATCGTTTAATTCGGTAGTATTTTTGTATAACTGAAGTGAAAACGACACACCTTGACATATATATACTCGAACTTACCACGTATAGATTAAACGTCTATACTTTAATTCGGTAGTATTTTTGTATAACTGAAGTGAAAACGACATACCATGACATATACGCTCGGACTTACCACGTATAGATTAAACTTCTATACTTTAATTCGGTAGTGTTTTTGTATAACTGAAGTGAAAACGACATAGGCCTACCTTGATATATACACTCGAACTTACCACGTATAGAATAAACTTCTATCGTTTAATTCGGTAGTAGTTTTGTACCACGTATAGATTAAAATTCTATACTTTAATTCGGTAGTGTTTTTGTATAACTGAAGTGAAAACGACATAGGCCTACCTTTGTGACGTCTCCCTTGTTAAGACTACACAAAAGTCGGGAACTAGTTCAATTCGTTACCAGTTAATTAAACTAGCTGCCGTTGTTAGTAAAACTTCCTTACCAACAAATTACAACACAATTTTCTACATAGGAAATAGACAAGGATTGCACAAATTTATTCACTTACTTGGTGTTAGCAAAAACATCTCTTTATTACTATTCAAATCTCATGATTTACTTTGTTTTTCAAAAAGAATTGCTCTAGCAAATTCTGCTTTTAATGCTTTAAAAATATTAAGTGTATTATTCCTTTTATCTCAAAAGTACTCATCTAGATGTTGTTTTAAGTACCTCGGATCCGGGTCTGAACTTTGTTAAAAATTAATTTATCACAATTTTAACCAAATTATTGGAAGAATAATATTGGTTGAAAACTACAGAATTACCTTACATTTAGATACAGTGCTGTTACTACTACTTCATTACAAAAATTACAAATCTGATAAGTTATTCTTTACATTATTAAAAGTTCTTTAGTGTTCTTTTGTTACTTCTCTTATTGAAACGAATATGTACAAATGTTGTGTTTGGATATCACCTGAATTTAACATGAGGTTGTGGCTGGGTCCTTGGTGGTCATCTTCTGTCGTCTTCTAGGGTGGTGTACGTGGTTCCTCTTGAAGCTACATCGGGTTGATTATATCTGGTCTCGACGATCGGATTTTTACTTGAAGTTCATACTGTTGTATTTTGAGTTGTCTACGTCTGGAGTTTGTAGTTCACATTTTACACCTTAATGATAGTTCTTACTTTGCAGTACTAAAGTCTGGTAAGTTACATATCTTACAACTTACAGTCTTATTTTTTAAAAAAGATGTGTCGGCTAAGTTTTCCTTTCTTTATATTTTTTTATAACTCTACACACACTACATTATTTATTTTTGTTATTATTTTCCACACTACATTCTTCAAAATAAAATCACCTCAAACTGGATACTTTTTTAAACGGCATACACCTACGTGTATGTGGACAACACAAAACTCACATCTTTACATGTCGAAGTTCTACTGGCGACTGCGTGCATAGTTTAGGGGCGAGGGGTCAGTAAGCTGGCGCGTATTTACGCACTGAGAAAATAGTTCGTTCTTTTATTTATTATTAATTACTCATCAATTAGAATGTAAATACTTTACGTTAACTTTGTTACGAATTAGAGATTTCCTTATTTATATAGTCGTATTTTAAATAATTAACGTAATTATTATTATTATTTAATTAACACCTTTCTTTGCGTGTTGGTACGGGACAATTTCAAGTTGATTCAGGAATCTGGGTATAGGTAAGGGTGGATAATACTCTTACTTGTTAGAAATTAAAATTTTTTTATTTGTGCGATTTACTATATTTTTTTAAATCGTCACATCCTCCTGCACCTAACTATGAAAACGGGGTGGTGGGGTAATCATAGAAAATCTAATAAACACAATTATATTTGGACACAGAATTTCATACTGAAATTTCTCTCTCTCAGATTATTTCTATTCAGCAATTGATTATCTTACACTTACACAAAATATTTAAATTCTAATACATCTACTACACATAAAATACACAAAACGTAAATCTACCTTATTTTAATTCTTACATCAACTACCGGTTTTTTCTTTGAATTCATCACTCGTTTTACGGAGTTCTACTCATGAGTATGTTACTAATAATAATCACGTATTGTAATAACAATCGAATTACTTTTAGTTTACTGCGCTAGGGATTATTTTTCTTTCTTTGTCTCTCTCGTCATCTTCATTATCATCGTCAACTGACTTCTCATGTATTATATCATTCTCGCAGGACATTAGCTAAGGTTGATCAGGCCTCGCTAGTATTCGTACGAGGGGTTTTGAGTTTATACTCACTTATGGCATAGGATGTTGCAAAATCTTATCCTATTTCGGTATAAGTATATACAACATATTATTCTCAATACTTAAATAGTATTCTTGGTTTTCTATCTTTCTCGTAGTCGTTCTTCTGTATTTTGACACGAAAAACATTTTTTTATTTGAGACAGATGGCTTCTGCGAACGTAGTTTTCTGTATTGGGTTCATACAGAGCTACAGTAACGGGGGTGATGAACTTATGAATTTGGTAGGGGCCACACCATCGATATGATAGTTTCGAAGTGGTCCTATCAACGGCTTTACTCATAGGATGAGTTTTATACATTACTAAATCACCTACTTTATACTCTATTTGCCTATTATTCTGCTCATGATACTTCCTTGATTTTTGTAAATTCGCTCTCAAATTTGCACGAGCTTCGTTCCATATTTTTCGTATGTTATTCCCATTTATGTCGCGGGGTAATAACTCATGGATTTTCCACTTTGTGGTTAAAGGATGGTTGGGTTTATACTTGTACAGTAAATCAAATGGTGTTGATTTATGTCCTTCATGATACGCTGAGTTGAACGCAAATTGTATCCATGAAATATTTTGATCCCAGGTTGTCTGGTCTTTAGCATGATAAGATATTAATGCTGATTTTAAGTTACGCAAGTATCTTTCTGCTAGGTTTCCTTGCGGTCTGTACTCGGTCACGGTAATATGATTTATCCCTAATTTAAAACACATGTCGTTAAATTCTTTCGACTTAAACTGGGGTCCATTGTCAGATATTAGGTTTAAAGGTGTAACATAATCTTTAAATAGTCTTTCTTGTAGAATTTTAATTGTCGTAGATGCTAATGCACGTCGCATAGGATACATCCACACGAATTTAGTGAAGGAGTCTACACAAATTAATAGCATAGTATTTCCGGATTTAGAACGGGGATAAGGTCCAGAATAGTCTATGTATATCTTCGAGAAGGGGGTGGTAGGTATTTCGGAGATTAATTTTCCGACTTGACTGATTCTTGCTGGCTTGCTCAGGGCACAGATTTCGCATTCTTTCACGAACTTTTTTATTTCACTGTTCATGTTTTCCCAGTGGTATTCCTTGCGAATACGATGTATAGTTTTCCTAATTCCCATATGAGCTCCAATTGTCGATGAATGGTAGTAGTCCATTAACATGGGTTTGATTATTTCTGGGGCGATTATTCTCAGTAATTTTCCGTTTGCCTTTTTAAAACAAAGTACTCTTTTACTCAAGGTATATTTGTCAGAATGGTTTCCTTTTTCTATTTGTTCTATTATTTTGCACAATTTCGGATCTTGTTGTTGGTGATATGCGATATCCTTAAATGCAAGGGGAAAGTTAGTAATTAGCGTATTAACGGTAGTGGTTTCAATATTGTCTTCTCCAGATCTTGTATTGGGTAGTTGGAACATGCGGGATAGAGTATCGGCTACTACATTTTGAGTACCACGAATATGTTGCACTTTGAACTTGTAGCAATTTAATCTTAACACCCATCTTCCGATACGACCTAATTGTTTTGGGTGATTCAATAACCATGATAAAGCTTGATTATCGGTTTCTAGTAGAAATTCTTTGTGTTCCAAAAATGGTTTGAATTTATCAAAGGCGAATACTACGGCTAAACATTCAAGTTCGTAGGCTGAGAACTTCCTTTCTTGCTCGGTCAACGTACGGGATTCATAGCTGATCGGGAGTCTAGTATTATTTATTTCCTGATATATTACGGCTCCTAATGCTACACTTGAACTGTCAGTCTGTACGACAAATGGTTTACTGAAATCCGCTAACTGCAATACAGGTGGGGATATAATGCTTTCTTTAAGTGTTTCAAACGCTTCTTGGTGTTGAGTAGTCCACTCGAATTTCGTTCCTTTCTTTCTCAAAGCATTCAATGGGGCTGCTATATCCGTTAAGTGGGGTATGTACTTATGAAAATAATTAATCATACCTAAAAATCGAGCTATACCTTTGGCGTCTCTCGGCGGTAAGAATTCTCGGATTGCGCGTGTACGTTCGGGATCAATGCTAACCTTATCTTCGGCTGATACTATGTGACCTAAGAAGGAGAATTGTTTTACTGCGAAATTAACTTTACTCGGGTTTACGGTCAGTCCAGCTTTCTTTAACCTGGATAATACTTCACGCAAGTGATCAATATGTTGATGCATTGACTCACTATATACTACTATATCGTCAAGATAATGATATACAAATTTAAATTTAACGTCATGGAAAATTTTTTCTAACAGTCTGCTACATACTGAACTTCCTTGTGATATACCGAATGGTACTCTCGTGAATTGATATAGATTAAATGGCACAGCAAAAGCAGTTAAATGTTTTGATTCCTCAGCTAGTGGGATCTGGTGGAATGCTTGGTTGAGGTCCATTATAGTGAAGATTTTCGCTCTTGTAAAACAGTGAAACGCGCTGTGAATGTCGGGCAGTGGTATCGATTCAAATTCTATACTCTTATTTAGCTGTCTATAATCCACGACTAGTCTATGTTTGTCAGTTCCTTTTGGTACTAGGAATGCAGGTGATGAGTATGGAGAAGTTGACGGTTCTATGACGTGCTGATCAAGGAGTTTATTAATGTGGTTTCTCATTATTTCCATCTTGGGCGGTGATAATTTGTATGGGTGGAGTCGTATTACCTTGTTGTCACTAAGATTTATTTTATATTCGATTAAATGAGTTAATCCTAACTTGGGGGTGAGTACAGTAGAAAATTCTTTTATCAACTTTTGAATTCTTAGTCTCTCATTTCCTTTTAAATGACTCAGACTCGATTCTTGATGCTCTGAATGAATAGTTGCGGTTTCACAAATAGCGTCATTACTTAACTCGGAATCGAACTGATATTTTCGAGTACGATCAAATCTGAAGAAATATTGTTTTGCATATATATCAAGGACTAAGCCAGTTTTTCTTATAAAATCCGCGCCTAATATTAAGTTTTGTCCTAACTCTTCAGCTACTAGTAGGGGAACATACCAAGTAAAATTCTTTATTTTTAATTTCACCGTAATACTGCGCGATATCTTTAGGTTTTGTTTATTTGCGGTGGTACACTTTATGTTCACGTTTTGGCTACGTTTAATCAGACTATGATTAGCTAATACGGTGACTAACTGTTTACTAATTATACTACGGGTAGATCCGGAATCAATTAAACCAAGGGTATTCGTTGCTCCAAGGTCTATCTGTACATAGGGTAGTTGGCATATACTTGTTTTACATGCACCAATAGAGTTGCACTTCTCGATAAATCTTGTTAAGTAAGGGTCTCTGCGTTTATTTCTATTTATTTTTATTCGATTATTATTATTGTTGTTACCTTTCCTTCTGGTGCTTCGGAAGACGTAGGATTTTCGTTCTTCCAGCTTCACATGTTTTTTTGATTGGTCGGTTTTGTGTTGGTAGCGCTTTTGTTTACATACCTTGCTAATGTGTCCGGCCTTTCCATAGTTATAACATCTTCTTTCATCATTTACTTCGCTCGTAGGTTGTCGGGGTTTTGGTCTATAGTATGAAACATGGGGGTAGCTTTGGGTTTTTGGTGTCCTCACGAATCGCTTATCGCGGTACGTTCGGGTATCAGTTCCAATTGGTCGAGTTTGGAAAGAATCTCTGTGTTGAGTCTGGGACATAGAAACGCGTCTGTTCTGGTCAGAATACCAGACGTTGGACGAATGTATACAACATAGTTCTAGTTCGGTGAAAGTAGTTGGTCGCTTCATGAGTGCTAGGCGAGATCGCTCCTCGGGAGATAGTCCTACTAAGATAGTGTCTACTAACTGTTGTTCACTCCATTTAACTTGTAGCAATAAAGCAGATTCTCTTACCTCAGATATATAATGAGCTAATCTCTAGTATGTTCCTTGTACACGAAGTACTAAGTTTCGCTTCAATTCTTCGTAGATACCGGTGGGAATGAAATGTCTTATTAGGGTGGTATGAAGTTCTTCTACTGGGTGATTATACCTTAGGGATTCTAACACTCTATCTTTTAAAGGAGGTCTACATTTAGGTAAAATTACTTGTAAAATCTGGTTACCTCTTAGTTGTTGCAGGTCCTTTAATTGTAAAATGTGCTTGAAAAAATCTAGGAGCTTTGTAATATTCAGCCCATCAGTGATTGGTATGTCAGACAAAATACTTTCTACAGGGTGGGTTATCTTTCCATAGAGATCGGTAGTTAGATTTACTTGAGTCATCATTCTAGGTTTTTCCGCAGATTGATTCGTCCGCAAGTGAGGAGGTAAATCGTAGGTACGGGTCATATTTTCTAGTTCATTAGGGAGTAACGTAACGTTTACTGGTTGGATATTTACTTGTCTATCAGTTAACCTTTCTTTAAATGGGTCTATATTCGATTCCTGCAGAAGCTGAAGTTTTGCAGTACCGTTTGGCTGTTCTTGAGTCGGGGATTGGGAAGGGGAAATATTTAGTTTCGTCATTGCTTCTTCAATCTCCTCTAATCTAAACGATTCGGATGTTCGACGTAATTCGCGCATGATCTCGGGTAATTGTAATGCTTCCTCGGCGAATTTTTGTACATCATGAGGGGTAACTTTATCACCGGGCCAATTTCACAAATTGGTGATACGGCGGGTCAGATGTTCGATTCTTTGGGTGGTGCGTAAAATTACTGCAGGGGATTTTTCATCACGCAGGGTTTGTGCGATCGAAGTTAGTTCTGTATACTTGTGATAACATGTTTCTTTTTCGCTTTCAAAATCTAAAACACTTAAACGATTGAATAATGAGGGTTTGTCCGGTTTATTTTCACGTAACGTCTTGCGAAGTTCCGCGACAGTTACATTTGAGTAGGGAAGACCACGCAATAATGCTTCATAGCTTAATTCGTCTTTTAACAACAAGTCGGGGTTAAATTGAGCCATTTTTGTTAACAACAGCTTTAAATACACGACGTATTACGAACGACAAATCTTATGTCATCTATTTTAAATTCTTATAAAACGTGAATTCATTTAAACACATACATATATATATATATATCTTATTACATATGGAATCTTATATTAATTAATCAACATAAACTTACCTCACAACAATTCAATTTTCTGTACTGCCATATATAATTAGTCAAAACAAAACGCTAATACCATTGTATAGTAGAGAGAAATTTCATATACGAAAAGTTCATTGCTTTAACAATAGCACAAAGGGTCAGCTGTTTTGGGGAGTCGTCTAGTTGCATAGGGTCGTAATTCAGGACAATTCAAAACAGGAAGGAGCATGTCTAAGGTGGTTTGTTTGGTTAGCGAGGGGAGGTTTTGAATGAGATGCGTGCATACAAAAGGGGAGAGTTTACATTCCTCAACACGTATTTAACATGAACAGACTGGTTTCTACCGACAGGTTTAGAATGGAATACTTACCAGCGATGACTTGTTTATTACGGCAAAGTCACGATACTAATATTATTATAACTTAATTAAAATTTTACTCATTTACTTTTTGTTTATTTCAGAGTGAATAAATTTATGTTTGTCAAAGTTATTGTTAACGAATTATAACAATATACAATTATTATTATTTTTACAAAGAACAGTGACGCAATTTTGTAGGCGTCACGATGCTTACAAACCTATTATATAATTAAGCAGAGCAGTTTTTACACAAAAGCAGAGTGGCGCAATTTTGTGACGTCTCCCTTGTTAAGACTACACAAAAGTCGGGAACTAGTTCAATTCGTTACCAGTTAATTAAACTAGCTGCCGTTGTTAGTAAAACTTCCTTACCAACAAATTACAACACAATTTTCTACATAGGAAATAGACAAGGATTGCACAAATTTATTCACTTACTTGGTGTTAGCAAAAACATCTCTTTATTACTATTCAAATCTCATGATTTACTTTGTTTTTCAAAAAGAATTGCTCTAGCAAATTCTGCTTTTAATGCTTTAAAAATATTAAGTGTATTATTCCTTTTATCTCAAAAGTACTCATCTAGATGTTGTTTTAAGTACCTCGGATCCGGGTCTGAACTTTGTTAAAAATTAATTTATCACAATTTTAACCAAATTATTGGAAGAATAATATTGGTTGAAAACTACAGAATTACCTTACATTTAGATACAGTGCTGTTACTACTACTTCATTACAAAAATTACAAATCTGATAAGTTATTCTTTACATTATTAAAAGTTCTTTAGTGTTCTTTTGTTACTTCTCTTATTGAAACGAATATGTACAAATGTTGTGTTTGGATATCACCTGAATTTAACATGAGGTTGTGGCTGGGTCCTTGGTGGTCATCTTCTGTCGTCTTCTAGGGTGGTGTACGTGGTTCCTCTTGAAGCTACATCGGGTTGATTATATCTGGTCTCGACGATCGGATTTTTACTTGAAGTTCATACTGTTGTATTTTGAGTTGTCTACGTCTGGAGTTTGTAGTTCACATTTTACACCTTAATGATAGTTCTTACTTTGCAGTACTAAAGTCTGGTAAGTTACATATCTTACAACTTACAGTCTTATTTTTTAAAAAAGATGTGTCGGCTAAGTTTTCCTTTCTTTATATTTTTTTATAACTCTACACACACTACATTATTTATTTTTGTTATTATTTTCCACACTACATTCTTCAAAATAAAATCACCTCAAACTGGATACTTTTTTAAACGGCATACACCTACGTGTATGTGGACAACACAAAACTCACATCTTTACATGTCGAAGTTCTACTGGCGACTGCGTGCATAGTTTAGGGGCGAGGGGTCAGTAAGCTGGCGCGTATTTACGCACTGAGAAAATAGTTCGTTCTTTTATTTATTATTAATTACTCATCAATTAGAATGTAAATACTTTACGTTAACTTTGTTACGAATTAGAGATTTCCTTATTTATATAGTCGTATTTTAAATAATTAACGTAATTATTATTATTATTTAATTAACACCTTTCTTTGCGTGTTGGTACGGGACAATTTCAAGTTGATTCAGGAATCTGGGTATAGGTAAGGGTGGATAATACTCTTACTTGTTAGAAATTAAAATTTTTTTATTTGTGCGATTTACTATATTTTTTTAAATCGTCACACCTTGACATATACACTCGGACTTACCACGTATAGATTAAACTTCTATACTATAATTCGGTAGTGTTTTTGTGTAACTGAAGTGAAAACGACATAGGCCTACCTTGATATATACACTCGGACTTACCACGTATAGATTAAACTTCTATACTTTAATTCGGTAGTGTTTTTGTATAACTGAAGTGAAAACGACATAGGCCTACCTTGACATATACACTCGGACTTACCACGTATAGATTAAACTTCTATACTTTAATTCGGTAGTGTTTTTGTGTAACTGACGTGAAAACGATATAGGCCTAACTTGACATATACACTCGGACTTACCACGTATAGATTAAACTTCTATTATTTAATTCGGTAGTGTTTTTGCATAACTGAAGTGAAAACGACATAGGCCTACCTTGACATATACACTCGCACTTACCATGTACAGATTAAACTTCTACACTTTAATTCGGTAGTGTTTTCGTATAACTGAAGTGAAAACGACATAGGCCTACCTTGACATATACACTCGGACTTACCACGTATAGATTAAACTTCTACACTTTAATTCGGTAGTGTTTTTGTATAACTGAAGTGAAAACGACATACCTTGACATAAATACTGGGAGCACATTTAGATTGAACTTCTATAAACGGAAAATGTCGAATTATAAAAAAACAATTTTTGTGATATTTTTCCAGTGGTGGCCCGAAAACAAAAAAATGGAGCATAAGAAATGCATTCAAAGAAACTTGAGTTATAGACAATATTGCATAGTCTACACACGGGTTTGCAGAAGTACAAGTAACTGAATTATAGACGAGATTTGACACCTCTTTCAACGAGGGAGTTTATTAGTAATACAGTCTACTAAATTATAATATTTCATGGTGGTAATATTAACAATTTTGGCTGATCAGTCTCCCGTGCTTAGAGAAAACTCATTAACGGATTTTTGAATTTTGTTCTTAATTATTTTCCAAACTAATCAGTCTAAAATTTCGCATAGTCCTGAAAAATTCAACGCGATTAAAAAAAAAACCCCATCGAATCGTCGAGTCCAGCGATCTATACGGGTTTTATAAGATTAAAAAATTAGACTATTTCTGAATTGGCCGATTTCAGTAGATTTTAACTGAAACTTTGTATAAAATGTCAGGATGTTCATACTACGCGGGGCGGCTAAGTAATGCACAGTCGCATATAACAGGAAAACAAAACAATGTACAGCACGACGGGGGCTGCCAACTTGTAGACATTCTTGTATTACAAACGTCCCAAAACTCGTTGACCAACTCCTTCTCGTCTTCTGTCAGTCTCGTTTTCTGTCAGTCCAGTACGCCAGCTATGTCAACGCGTCTAAAACAACTTGCAGTGATTGCATTTTTAACAGCTGAAAAAGTGAATGCTAGTGACACTCATCGTCGTCTAAAACCCGTGTATGGTGAAACTGTTGATCGAAATACCGTGAGTAGGTGGGCAATAAAATTTCATGCATCGGAAGCTGGTAAAGCGAATACTGGAGATGGACCTCGCGGTGGTCAACCAGTTTCTGTGAATGATGAGAAGTACCGAATGGAAGTAAATGAATTGATTCAAAATGACCGTCGCATTACACAACAACGCATCGCCACCCGGATAGGCATAGCAAAAGAACGAGTAGGATAGATTATTGGAGAACTGGGCTACCGTAAAAACTGTTCACGGTGGGTGCCACGCAAACTCATAGAAGAGAACAAGCAACAACGAAAGGAACACGTTGTGAACAGCTTCTGAAACGTTATTGTGACGAAGGGATATTTAAAGGGTGATACTAAGAGTATTCATTTCACCACAGATGATGAACTGAAAGACGCAGTGAGGTCGTGGATCAAGGAAAGACCACCGGCATTCTTCATTGACGGCATGAGACAACTGATTCACCGTTGGGAGAATGTGTAGCTGTAAATGGTGACTACGTGGAAAAACAAATATAAGTTTTTGTAGCAAATAAAATCTACTTTTATTCCACATTTGTTTCATTTGACTACCCCTTTTCATCTGCTAGTTACATGCGACTGTGCATTACTTATCAGCCGCCGCTCGTATTAATGCTAAGTAGAACAGTACCACAATATAATAAGGGGATTCGTAAGCAAACAGCCGTATCCAGTACAATATTATGTGAAAAAGCATTTATTGGCGTTTGTTAAAACTTTACCCCAAAACACACTTAAAGCATCAGGTTGGGTGTATACTGTGCCCGGCGCAGTATCGCTATTAAAACGATGTGTGAAGAAAATGCAAGCGTTGATACACACGTAGTTTTGCAATAGGAAAAGGGCTTACCGTTTCAGGGAAACAGCATCTCTAACAGTGACACGAAGCCTGTCTTTTCTTTAGACAATACCAAGACTTTAAGCGGTGAAACATGTAAGGGATTGGCCTTCAGAGGGATTGACGATTTTATTCTTTATAAACAAGTGTACTTTCCTATTATAATAAAATAATTTTTATTATTTTTTATTACGCTATTTCTTCTTAAATTACTGTTATTTTAAACTGGTAGTTTCCACTGAATTTCAATTTTAACATTACTATATACAGTAATGTTTTAAAATTACTATAAGTTGTAACGAGCAGAAAATTTTAAAAAATTTTTAAATTTTCACCTCGGCAGAGTACGTTCACACGAGGTAGTGTCAACGACTTATGGTGGAGCAATAAATAAGGAGTAATGAGAAGGTGTCAGTGAAGCGTTGCTGACTTGACAATAGAAACACATTAAGTTCAATCCAACTATAGAATTTGGTGGCGTAAGATGACAGGGAAAGTTTCGTCCAGAATTATTGCTCTCCGCAGCTGTAACAAAGTAAGTAAGGACATTCACACCCGTACCGAGAATTGTAGCAGATGTTGACCATGTTACGTCAGTAGACGATAAACGACAAAAACGAGTGAAACTCCATACTACAATGAAACGGATGCGCTGCACCTTAAGAAACAATACTGGAAGATAGGCTGACAAAGACTACAGTCATGTTACGCAGCTGGAGGTATCGTCTAATTGACAGACAAGAATTTACGAAGGGAAAGTTGGGGTGACTTCAACGACCAGCAGATGTTCGAAATTAGTAATAGCCAGAAAAAAGGGGTTAGAGCATAGAACAATACGCCAGGGAGACTGTAAGTACAGATAATGGGAATCTATAGAAACGCAGAGTTTACTCAGACAATAGGCTGATAGACAAGTGTTTAATAGCCGTAGTTTCTTCGAAGCGGGTCAACGATCGTCAGAGCAGAAACCAGGGAGACCTAAGGACCTATCAGAGGCCTTCAGCCAGCGAGAAATTTGATGGTGAGGGGTGTTTCCATAGCAACTGAAACGAAGAACCTATCGGAAGAACCATGACGTAGAATCTTGACATGGTAGGGCAGTATTTTCCAAGAAAATCAAAAACTGACCAATCTCGAAATGAAGTAGGCGTGAAGCGCGCCAGAGACAAAATTTTGAGTAGGGACGAATTAATAAAAACTATCTGCCCAAGACAGAGACAGTCAGTGATACTCAATTTTTTGACAGTCTACACTCAAATTTTGAAACAGTTATACTAAAGTTTTACAGTCAGAATTTTCAGACAGTTTACATTCAAAATATCAAGTAGTTTAACTTCAAGTGCGAGAGACGGTATATCATAAACTTTCAATTGTTTACTCAAATTATTCAAAGTTCAGAAGAGTACATTAAACGGCGGAATGCTAACTCGAGTTCGGAAGTTAGATCGGTAACAAGTAACTTAAAAGAACAATTAGACCGTTACACCAACAGACAGCATCACTTAACGATATACAAATTATTTGAACTTAATATTGTGTACGACACATTATCAACAATATAATGAACACGAAACATTAAACAAATTAATAAATTATATGAACGTTTAATGAAGCAGCGACAAATGAAACTAGACATGTATACTGACATTAAAACGAACTCATAGCATACACAGTAAGATGAAACATTGATGAACACCGAACTTCAATTATTCACATATGCAAACACCCACGCGAGTGATTGGAAGAATAAAGTGTTAAGTGGTTGTGATAAAGCAGCATCCGACGGAATGTGTCTACGAGCCATCTCCATCACCAGAACGAGACTTCGTCAACAACTAATGGATATTCAATAACCAAGTAACCATTATTATAATTATTTCTAATTAGTAACTTCTACTGACCTGGTTTCTTTCAAAGAATTCACACCTGAGAAAATTATTAAGAAAAGTAATGAATAAATCTGAATAAAGTAGTTAATGAACGTATAAACAAAAGCTTATTTGGGATTTAATGAACGCATTGAATAAGTAGAATATTGAATTGTAATATTATTTGATTTATATATGTATGTATGTTTTCTTTGTTTTCAGCATATATTGAGACATGTATTTGTTTGTTATAAAATATGTATGTATTTCAGGTACAGCGACGTAACCTATGTACTATTATAATATGTTATGAGTGATAATTAAACTAGTATTTTAGTTGATCAGAAATATGCGTTCATTATTACCAATGCAACCCAAATATTAACCTAAAGTTTGAAGGAATACAAATAGATTTTAAGAGTTTCTTGTGTTCAATTAAAATAAATGAATCGATGACTACCATCTATTAAATGATATCACGTATGTGTTGATGAGCATAGATAGTCAGAGTCATAGATAAGATTCAATTTTGTATTTAAGAGCAAACACAATAACAATATTAATTACCACAAGTGTGATTATACATTTACATTTACTACACATTTGCATAAATTGACATTTATAATTTACCACTAATCAAATATGCAAATACAAGTTATAAATTAACATTTATAAATGGCGTCCAACTTAAGGGCTAGATACATTTGAGAAATTATTAAATTTACATATTAATAATTAACCCATTTATTAACATTTATAAATGGCGCCCACCCGCACGGCATGATACGTATTAACAAAGTTTGTTAACACGTACACCTTAGGTAAAGAACAGGCAGTAGAAGTAGTAGAGAAAGTAGTGTCATAGAAGTAGAAGTAAGATAAGTGTTATTAGTGTAAGTCAGTTTGAATGATTACGAGTAGGAGAGCAAAATGGCGAGCAGTTCCGAAAGCATAGAATTCAACGATAATAACCAATTAGGCGCAGTAAATACAGAGGACAATACTATACCTAGTGAACCAAGTAATGTGGTAGAGAGTCTAGAAGATAGGGCGCGAGGACGGACATTAAAACTAGATAATGGAAGTCTACAAGTTTTGATGGATTTCATCCGTCAACAGTACGAAGAACGTAATAGAAGACAAGAGGAGAGTTTTAGAAGACAAGAGGAGAGTTTTAGAAGAATCAATGAAAGTTTAGATAAACGTGACAAATTTATGGAAAAATTAGATAAACAATTAGAAAAACATAACAAATCAATTTGTGAGAAATTTGATAACTATACAAAAGAAATTACGCAAATAAGGTCCGAGATACGTGGATACACGAATGACTTGAAAGCGGACAGTAGCGAAACCCAGAAGAAGCAAGAAGAAGTGGTGAATGAGAATTACGAAGATATGAAGAAAGTACAAGATACTGATAACACTGTCGATCTTACAGATGTATCAGATAATAAGAAATTATCAACTGTGGGATCTAATGCGAATGTCATTAGCAAACCAAGGAAGAAGTGGATTAAGAAGAGAAATGACTTTGTTTCTCGGTATCTGGCGGTATCGGAGGATAATCCAGACATGGATAGGGATTATAAAAATTTATTGCTACTACCAAGTAGAAGGCATAAAAAGCACAAATTAATTAACACGGGAAGAGGTACTGCATCAGTGAATCCTATGATGAAGTATCCAGCCTGTAAAATAAGCATGGATCGGCGAAGTAGTCGAGCTGCACCAATAAGACGCATGGAGGGAAAGTTTAAAGTTGGAACGAATACCACATGTTATAAAGCTGAAAACCAGTTTACGCAAACCATGGATGACGTAAAGCGGAAGGACATACAAGATCAGTATGTATATTCATCATGGACAAGGAACGTTATGAGGAAAAGGAGAGGAAAGAATTTCAATAAACAACTTAAAAATGTTGGAAAGAATCGTGATAGTACTGAGAGGAGAGTACGAGCACTCGAGGTAAGATTTCTTAGAAACTTAAGAAATAAAACCTTGTTATGTAAGTACACGAGGGGTGAACTAATTGTCGAACAACAGTGTTGTACGCAGGCCTGGAAACGACGACATAAACAGACCGGTGCGTGTTTACTTAGAGAAAGTTATTGGAGAAAACGACAAAAAATGCTCAATGTGTATGTGAACGATAGCGATACAGTTACGAGGAGTGGCCTTATGAGAGACAAGCTGTTTAGCGTGTATATACCTAAGAGGGGTCGACACAAGGAAAGGTACGACACATTTCTCACTCACTTACATAGAAAGAGACAAAGAAGGGTCGTAAATCTTCAAAGTGTAAGTACGACACATCGTACCAGCGTAACGGGAACGACCGACCGGATATTAGGAAAACAGGTGACGCAAACCCCTAGGTCAAACACCTTACTGTTTACAAACAAAACCACGTGCGTTAGTGACAGCGCAATATTGATGGGACATACAAATATGTCATCATAAATATAACTTGAGAATAAATAAATGAAAAGGTATTAAGAAGGCGAACTTCAGAATATTTGAAAATGTAATAATTAAATTTGAAAATATTGAATGAAATACATTAAATACATTGGTTATATGAAAATGCATAAACCAAAGATGATTATTAGTGATGAATATTGATGAATGAAGAGTGGGAGATTAATGGATAAAATAAAACGAAGCTACATGTGTACTCGTTGATTGCAATGATATAGTAATAAATTAAGTCTGTGGAAAATTTAATGCCAGACAATTGAAAAAATACTATGAATCAGAGAGTTGAAGATGAAGAAAGAGGAAGAAATTGAAGAAGATGTTTTAAGAAGTTAGCAGATGCTGATGAATCATCCGCGTTAGGGTAATTGACGCGATGATATCATTCAAGCTGGCTTAACCAAGAAAGTTATGTACTTTAATTGTTGAAACATAACATAAAAATGTATTTAGTCAATTAAGCACTAATTAAATGTTAGATCATAAGATAAATTAACATTTAGTGTGACATTTTATAAAATATTGCAGTGAATGCAAAGGACATTTAATTGCTATTATTTGATTTATATGGTAATAAGTTACGAGGACAAAGTGGAAAAATGGACACTTAAAATCAAATAAGTGATAATATTCAAAGAACTAGATAGTGAATGAACTTTATTAATGTGAGTGTATGTAATTAGTAGGCTAGGATTGTAAATGATGCTATCATGAAGTAGGTAAATCATTAAAACTAAATGTAATACGTGTATGTAAATTATTAAAATAATCACAATTAACGTAGCGATTGTGTCAATTAACAATCTAATTTTAAAATAACAGTTTAAAAGATTTTATTGGTAAGATCATTAGTAATGCACAAAGGTGTATATGTATAGGAGATTTTCTTTGATATCATGTAAAGGTTACATTGAACCGCTTAACTGTTTGATAATATCTTGTGAGTATGATATTTTAGAAGGTAAAATTTTATTCAATTGATGAAATTATTTAATTGCTTATGGAATTTATGATTTGTCTTATAAGTATAAAGATAAGGTATTTATATGTAAATTCGACAATGTGAAATGCGTTCAGCTATCCCAAATAGCTAGCAATAAATTCAGAGAACCGATTAAAACCAAAAGGGGGTGTACCACTGGTAATATAAGCTTTTGAAAGTAGGTTATTGTGTATACCTTCCCCTGAAGAAGATGGATACGGCGAGGCGACGTACAGGGCGCAGAATTTATATTTGAGTTGTTCCCAGAGGTCACATCGTCAAATCGAAATTGAGGACACTGTAACGAGCAGAAAATTTAAAAAAATTTTTAAATTTTCACCTCGGCAGAGTACGTTCACACGAGGTAGTGTCAACGACTTATGGTGGAGCAATAAATAAGGAGTAATGAGAAGGTGTCAGTGAAGCGTTGCTGACTTGACAATAGAAACACATTAAGTTCAATCCAACTATAGAATTTGGTGGCGTAAGATGACAGGGAAAGTTTCGTCCAGAATTACTGCTCTCCGCAGCTGTAACAAAGTAAGTAAGGACATTCACACCCGTACCGAGAATTGTAGCAGATGTTGACCATGTTACGTCAGTAGACGATAAACGACAAAAACGAGTGAAACTCCATACTACAATGAAACGGATGCGCTGCACCTTAAGAAACAATACTGGAAGATAGTGACAAAGACTACAGTCATGTTACGCAGCTGGAGGTATCGTCTAATTGACAGACAAGAATTTACGAAGGGAAAGTTGGGGTGACTTCAACGACCAGCAGATGTTCGAAATTAGTAATAGCCAGAAAAAAGGGGTTAGAGCATAGAACAATACGCCAGGGAGACTGTAAGTACAGATAATGGGAATCTATAGAAACGCAGAGTTTACTCAGACAATAGGCTGATAGACAAGTGTTTAATAGCCGTAGTTTCTTCGAAGCGGGTCAACGATCGTCAGAGCAGAAACCAGGGAGACCTAAGGACCTATCAGAGGCCTTCAGCCAGCGAGAAATTTGATGGTGAGGGGTGTTTCCATAGCAACTGAAACGAAGAACCTATCGGAAGAACCATGACGTAGAATCTTGACATGGTAGGGCAGTATTTTCCAAGAAAATCAAAAACTGACCAATCTCGAAATGAAGTAGGCGTGAAGCGCGCCAGAGACAAAATTTTGAGTAGGGACGAATTAATAAAAACTATCTGCCCAAGACAGAGACAGTCAGTGATACTCAATTTTTTGACAGTCTACACTCAAATTTTGAAACAGTTATACTAAAGTTTTACAGTCAGAATTTTCAGACAGTTTACATTCAAAATATCAAGTAGTTTAACTTCAAGTGCGAGAGACGGTATATCATAAACTTTCAATTGTTTACTCAAATTATTCAAAGTTCAGAAGAGTACATTAAACGGCGGAATGCTAACTCGAGTTCGGAAGTTAGATCGGTAACAAGTAACTTAAAAGACTTAATAATACATTCATATCGCGGTAGTGATACTTTACCGGTGTGCGCAGTAACGGACTTAGTGAAAATTACACCAAGTGAACAATTAGACCGTTACACCAACAGACAGCATCACTTAACGATATACAAATTATTTGAACTTAATATTGTGTACGACACATTATCAACAATATAATGAACACGAAACATTAAACAAATTAATAAATTATATGAACGTTTAATGAAGCAGCGACAAATGAAACTAGACATGTATATTGACATTAAAACGAACTCATAGCATACACAGTAAGATGAAACATTGATGAACACCGAACTTCAATTATTCACATATGCAAACACCCACGCGAGTGATTGGAAGAATAAAGTGTTAAGTGGTTGTGATAAAGCAGCATCCGACGGAATGTGTCTACGAGCCATCTCCATCACCAGAACGAGACTTCGTCAACAACTAATGGATATTCAATAACCAAGTAACCATTATTATAATTATTTCTAATTAGTAACTTCTACTGACCTGGTTTCTTTCAAAGAATTCACACCTGAGAAAATTATTAAGAAAAGTAATGAATAAATCTGAATAAAGTAGTTAATGAACGTATAAACAAAAGCATATTTGGGATTTAATGAACGCATTGAATAAGTAGAATACTGAATTGTAATATTATTTGATTTATATATGTATGTATGTTTTCTTTGTTTTCAGCATATATTGAGACATGTATTTGTTTGTTATAAAATATGTATGTATTTCAGGTACAGCGACGTAACCTATGTACTATTATAATATGTTATGAGTGATAATTAAACTAGTATTTTAGTTGATCAGAAATATGCGTTCATTATTACCAATGCAACCCAAATATTAACCTAAAGTTTGAAGGAATACAAATAGATTTTAAGAGTTTCTTGTGTTCAATTAAAATAAATGAATCGATGACTACCATCTATTAAATGATATCACGTATGTGTTTGATGAGCATAGATAGTCAGAGTCATAGATAAGATTCAATTTTGTATTTAAGAGCAAACACAATAACAATATTAATTACCACAAGTGTGATTATACATTTACATTTACTACACATTTGCATAAATTGACATTTATAATTTACCACTAATCAAATATGCAAATACAAGTTATAAATTAACATTTATAAAGTCTATATATTTTAATTTTTAGTATATTATAAAACAATCGTAAATTGTTTGAATTACAGAAAAAGTGCATCACAGTATTACATTTTTAATAAGGCATTATTTTGGAAATAATTTTTTACATTTTTATAATCAGCACACACACACACACACACACACACACACACACACACACACACACACACACACACACACACACACACACACACACACACACACACACACACACACACACACACACACACACAGTATCCGACACTTCTTAATAAAGGACAATTTTTCCCGATGAGTGTTCATCACAGAGAATGTTCACTGTGCTGAAAAAATTCAAACGCATAACATCGATAACAAAAAAAACTGCTACTAAACCGTCATGTATTACAATCGGCCGCGAATGTTCAATCAACGCCCAAGCACAGACTAATACACTGTACGCTCACTGATGTTTGAACAATGACACCCGTTACAACTTCAATATTCATCATGTAATTCAAACCAACCGGAGTCGTAATAGAACAATCTTTAGTATCTTTTCTATCAAATGCAAGGTTGTAAACACTTAATCGTTTGGTTTTGTTACACGCTAGTTTCGTCGTTTCTGAATGTCTCACGCTCCGTACTCGCATGCTTCATCAAATCAACTGCTGTTTTTCTACCGCTTTTCCATCGTACTATGCATTCTAACATAGTTACAAGTTTCTGGTATCTTATTATTTGCTGCCATCTGTTTGTAATAATTATTCTTTCTGGCTTGTTAACTCCACAGTAGCATTATACAGTGGCGTATCTAGGCTTTGGCCTGGGGGGGGGGGTTCTGCCGAGCCGACTTCATACAAAAGAAAAAAAAAACAAATTAAGACTAATCAACACTACTATCTTTAAAGTAGTTGAAAAAGTGTGATATCCTGAAATCAATACCATTAAAGTAAACGGTAATAACACAATAAAAAAACGCATTATTGAAACATTGTTTAGAAGATACTTATTGACTGAATTGATTTTGCTATATTTCATACGTCAAACGTATACGCAAAAGCTGTGTAATAAACCTGTTTACATGTTTAAAAAGAGTTACTACTATATTAACGTAATCAGCTGTAAAAATAATAAAATAGCCTAAAATATAAAGAGAGTAACAAAATTCCTCAACTTTTTCGACCCTCTGGGGAGGGATCCGGTCCAGTCCCCCCGTAAATAGGCCCCTCCCTGATCATTACAGCACTTATTGCAGTATAATAAACTACTAGGTGTTACGACTAATTTTTCGCAATTTCATTCATAATAACGAACTGTTCATAATTCGTTGTAATCGAATTATGTTTCAAATTATAAATTCAACAACACATTATTCAATACTATGATTTTGCAAAGTATTAAACATTTTTAATTACTAAAAGCCAGAATCAGATGAACGTTTAGAGAATCCAACTGTCTAAGCGCAGAAACCTGAAAATAAAATCTATGAAACAGGGACCGTCATTTAGTAAATGTGTGTCACGTTTGTGAAACGAAGAAATCGTGTGAAGGAACGCGGACTAGCGGGGTAATTAAAGGGGTTGAGAAATCCTTACTCTCAAGGGTAGACGGCTGACAAGTACCACAACTCGAGGCTGCACTCAACAAAGACGTGTGACTTCTACAAATAGAAACACATCATTTCTGTACAGAATCTACACAGCTTATGTAATCTGTGACATTACTAAAACTGCTTAGGAAACTAAATCGCGTGTAAAATATACTAATAATTTTTTTTTTTTTTTTAATCTGGTTGCAATAAACTGTTTAAATCTCTTTTATCGATCTCATCTCCAGCTATTTAAACCGGTTAGTTCGATCGCACTTACGGTGTGAAGCGAAGAAACAAAAATTGCACCACATCAAGCAGATCAATCATAGGTTCAAGGCATTGTACGTACGTTGCAATATACAGATTATGTATTTTAGCGTACACAACACAGAGTCGCCTTATTGTTACAATATAACAATATAATATACAGTATTACTTATAATACATATCAACAAACTCTAAAGTGTTAATATCTGAAAAAGAACAGTTATTAAAATTTATAATGAAAATTTCGTTTTTAATTACTGATGAAAAAATTGAAAAAATATTGACGAAATCAACAGAAAAGATCAATTTGGAATGGTCATGTATCACGGATGGATGGATCAAACAGACTGCCCTAAAAAATATTACATTGGAACCGAATTCAAAGGAGGAGGAAAAACGGACCACAGAAAAGCCGAATACAAGTTGTGAGAAATGATGAGACAATGAGTCGCCTAGGATGAAGAACAAAAGATAGCGTTTAGGATGCGGGATAAGATAGGATTAGCTTAAAAAACTCGCTGTCCGGGGGAGATAGACAGACAGAGAGAGGGGGGAGTACATGTGTGCGTAAATGATTAAGAATGGTTATAGTAATACTAAACCAGTAATAGGACTAAACTGTTTGTGAATAATAATATGATCATGGGTACGAGTCTGGTTACAATCAACTGAACTGATCGACAATCAATTCATCTAGTGTCGACATGCACAAACAATGACGATTGCTGTGAATTTTAATCCTATGAAAGTCAGTTTCCCGTCGAAACCATTGCCTCTCATGAATGAGAACAAGTCTGAACAAATGCAGATAAAGGAGAGATTCAAGAAAAGAGTAAGAGACTGCAAAGGGGCGTAATGAGTGCAAAAATGGAGCGTGATCTTCTTTGACATATTCTACCTACCTCATCTGTTCCGTTTCCCTCGTGCTCTCTTATTTATTTTCGCTTTCAAACAATGAAAGGTACATTTCAGATTTTCGCTAATACAACAAAACAGTGTCTACTTTTTCATCATCTGATAACGAAGCCGAATACAGACGACTGAGAAATACACCGCATAAAGTCATTCTAACAAAACGCCACTATCTCAGTATGTTTTCATTTCACTTAAAAAGATGTGTATACGTCCCCAAAAACAGAACGAAATAAAAAACAAGTTTTAAGCAAATCCAAATGAGACAAAATCACCGAATGTCGAGAGTCAGAAGGGAACATAAAACGGGCGCATAAAGGAATCGAGGAAGTAAACCCTTCTAGTTACCGTATTACTGTACTCGCCCCTACCAGTTTCTTCACTGTTACATCGTAAAAGATATAAGTAACTTTTTTCCGCATACCCATATTTTACAATTAGAAAACAGATTTAACAACACGATTAAACAATCTCTGGCGAGGCAGAATCAAAACTGGCGATAAAAGCGAAGAGTCCAGGGTACACGAGCCACTCTCACCACGCTCTCTCCTCCGCATACTACAAAGAAACTAACAGTGTTCGTAAACCACAGGAAGGCATAAATTATTCAAACTACCATCTTTACCCTCCCCCAAAACAATTCAGCCGAGAGAACGCGTTACTTACCACAAACTCGTCCCCTCCCCCACAAACGCCAAACAGTTCAACCATCACTTTCGGTAATAACCATTCCCTTCCAATGAATTATACGATGACGATTTCGATTTATACGCCCAACGGCCTTAGTTGAAGTTCTATTGATGGCAAAAGGTTTGTATTACACAGTGTGCAGAAGATCTCAGAAAAATGTAACACTGGTAATCTATTTTGACGTGAAGCCACAGCACACTCAGAAACTGACTGCATTTTGTTATCAAATAAAGACGTACTTTGCTGGTTAGGTTGAGTTACACAAGCGGTACACAAAACATTTTCTTTTCAGAGTTACCGACACAACACTAGTTTAATTCTACAGTGAAAACGGGGCAATATATTTTTTTCACTGAACAGTCTCGTCAATAAGCGATGCCTTATAAATCTGCTGGCCACGTTCCCAGGTGTTTTGACGCCATCGTTTCGTTTCGTGGGAACAGGTGCGCGCACTAATTCACGATAATCTGCTTTCGCGTTTCTTATTTAATTTTACCCTTTTTAACATTTTTCATCTCTGACGTTTATGTAAAGCGAAATTTACATAACGCTTTTATAATAATCTGTGTATATTTTACAGGATAGCAAACTGTTTTTAGAGAAAGCGTATATTTCGATATGAGTATTACTTACTTCACCACACAATGGTCAGATGAACCGTTCGAATCAACATATGAGATGCATTCTTGATCGTATTACCTGAAAAAGTACAAACAATTAGTAATGAATCAAAATTATTCCACTGCAATAGACAATTAAATAGGCTAATAACGTTTTACGCCAGTCGCAGAGGGGTTCTAACATAGGCCTACGTATTACAGTTTATGTTTAGCGAAGATCGGTCAATAAGTATAATACAAATTTTACATTATTTGTGTCTTTGGCGTCGTAACAACTCAACAAGAATTGTCCTGACGATGACATAAATATTGTTAAAACGTCGACATAAATAATGTAAGATTTGTGTTAAACTTGACCTAAATCTTCCATCGTTAAAATCTATTGATCGACGGTTACTAGTAAACTAAGGATTAGTACGTGTTTAAAAACAGTCGCGCTGATACTATCCATATGTTCATTTACGTCTTACTTTTCATAGTCTCCAATTTGGTTGTATTTTGACCTCACAAATTTTTGGTTTTCCTGAGTTCCTACTGAGGACTCTCCATTTATTAGAACAAAAACGCGGTTGCCCGAGAACATTCACACAGATTCGAACATTATATTGTAACAATATTATTATAGTCAAAAACACACAGGATAGGAAGAGAAAACTTTTAAGAAACATTACACTCGGGTTCTCTAGGTAGAGGAGTGGCAGTCAGGTGCTTCCAATCAACTAAGGTGCTTCATTTTCGCTAAACATCCGAAAAAACGAAGAAAACAAACACTTGAATAAACAGGGAAAAGAAGTACTCATTATCCTTATCCTTAAAGAAAGTCAAAATGTGTTTCCTAAGCAGCTAAGCAACTTAATACGTCCACTTCCTATAAAACGTTCACATATAATTTAAAAGAACTTTACAGGTTAGAGTAGGCTTCCTAAGAAACTGCATGTATTAGGCCTATACTGTAAATCTAACAACCAAAGGTTGTGCGAGGTGATGGGTTTGCCCGTAGCCCGCTGTTGAAACGCGTCCCGAGTTTTTATAGAGCTCCCACTGCGGGGACCAAAAGACTCCTGTACATTTAGATGTGGCCTGCTACGGCTGTGGTTTTGTAATCACGTGCTTCGCGAAAAAATTGACAATTATCACGCACATGCCACCGAATGTGAGAAATCTTCATTGATGATAACCAGTTTTCAAAAGAAAAATCAACTTTCACGGACGGTCTGTGTGGTATTTGTGACACGTTATTAGGGAAATGAAATTTAAGTGAAGAAAACTCTACGATAATTCGAATTAAAGTATAGCTAAGCAGATATGAACGTACACCAGTCACAACAAACCTTTGCATTTGAGCGATAAGGGCACATCAACCCTTTGTCACTGAACGATACTTCCGACTGCAACCAATCCACTACCATTTTCAACAGTACAGTTCACCTGCATTGTTTGTGCCGGATCATTGTTTTTGTACGTGTCTGTACTATGTGAATAGCCTACGATATATCTGTAGGAAAAAAAGGACAATTTATATACTGAAAGTGGAATTAATTGAACTGTGAATTGTACTGGTCGGTGCTGATTTCTCTGACTTTATTCCATTGTTGTGAGATCATGACCCATACATTCATCTATCGCAAAATCCTTACCAATATACACAATTATTAAGAAACAAATAAAAAAATGTTGTAATGCGGTTACAATCAAGCACAACGATTTAAATGAACGACACACTTAATTCGTTTCGTAAATAATATCCAAAGAGACTTGTATTACAGCAATCAAACACTAAGAGATGCCGACTACCGATCACAATACTTATATTCTCAATAAAAATAAAACTGCTCCACAACAGGCTACGGTTTTCTAACTCTCTACGCCTGCTTACCCCCCTTTCGCTCCAACCCTCACAAGCACACAACCTCCCTTCGCTCACACAACTAAGTAGATACGTTTCCTGCTTCGCTCTATTAATTTCCTCGGATATTACGTGTTTCTTTTCTCCAACGACACACTCGTACTTCTCAACCAATACCTTTACCTGAACTCAGACGTATCGTATTGTTCACTTTTAAATCCTAGTATTGTTCAGAACTTGCCAGTATTTTTCTCACATGTTTCAATCAAGATTGCTGATATCAATCCCTCTCCGTCTTTCACACCTCCCGCCCATCCAAAACTTACGCGTATCGATTGTCGCACTTATCTTCAACGATATCATGTACACTATATCGTCTTCTAGGTAGCGATGGAAAAAAACACTCGCATCACTGTCGACAACTTGTTTACAACTTTTAAGTTTACAACAAATAGTTTTTCACAAGTAAATATATAACACAGAAAATACACATTTAGATAATTAGGGCAATCGTAATTTACCCTTCCTCCTCCTTATGTCTTCAATCCTAAGATTGGTTTGCAGCAGTCTTCCATTCTGATCGATCTTGTGCTTCCTCTTCATTTCCTTATAAGTTACACAACTTACATCCTCCATAGTTTGATTTATATACTGCAGCCTTTGTCTTTCCTTATATCCTTTACCTTTTATTGTACTTTCCATTACAAATTTTAGTAGCCCTCCACGCCGCAGTATAAATCGTAATTTATAGAAAAAAAAACAAATCCATTAAAAAAATTATTTAGGCTCTATAATAAGCTCAGATGGTAAAATCAATGCGGAAATTAATTAAAAAATAAGCAGTGGCTCGAGACTTTTCCATGCACTATACAGACCAAGTTTATTGGTAAGGCGGAAATTTCGAAGAAAGTTAAGATGACCATTTTCAAAAACACGTACCTATGTGCCAGTTCTTACTTATGGGGTTGAAATCTGGGCTCTAACTGGGAAGCATTTAAACTCTCTCCAAGCTACGGAGATGAGATAAGTCAGGAACGTTGACGAAAAGACAAAAAGATCGAGTCAGAAAGACTATTATAAGAGCGAGTCTTAAGGCAGTATCTTTAAAAGATCAGATTAAGAAAGCACAGTTGCGTTGGTTTGGATACGTTCAGAGGAAGGAAGGGGATATACTTCCAAAACAACTCTATGAGGCAAGAATTGCTGGGAGAAGACCCAGAGGCCGGAGAGGAGTGACTTGGGAGGACAATGTGAGGTGTTCTCTGCAGGAGCTGGGAGTGTACTGGAATGAAGCCAAGACCCATGCGGAGACCAAGGTGGCGAGACCTTTGCTCAACCTCTACACCTTGCGGTAGAAGAGGAGTGGAATAAGAAGAAAATCACTGTCGACACCTTGTTTACTTATCGTTACCACAAATAATTTTTCACAAGTAAACATTTAACACAGAAAATACACACTTCGATTGTTAGCCCAATTCTAACACAAATATAATATTGATCCACAAATATGGTAGCAAACACACACGCACTCTGACTGTATAACTAACTCACAATAAACGTATATTGACCGACTTCTCTGTTTACTACCGTCTTATATAGGTTGACAACGGCGTCATTCACCAGCCTTTGTCACTTACTAAATAAGCTGAGAAAATTCTAGACGCTTATTCTGGAACCCCGAGAAAAAAATACGTTTACCTGTTAATGCAAAGTACAGTTATACAGAACATTTTAGTGTCTTTCAATAGCCCTACACATAAGTTATAGGCTACATCACATGCTATGTATATGGTGTAAATGTACGTGAGTAACATAACCTACATACTATCCTAACCTATGTAATAATATAATGATAAACTAGTTTTAATAATATCTATCAACATGCATAATATTACTTTGAACGTGGGCTGGAGGTCTCTAGTATACAACAACTGACTTTTGCACATGTAACCTTTGACACATGTAACCTTTAACAAGGCAAAAAACACTGTCTAACATGGAATTTGATATTATGCCCCGTTCGCACGTTTTAGGCCCTTTTAATTATGCCCTTCTGTTGACGTGTATAAAGATGTCAACCTGAATTAATTACCATAGTAACAAGTAAATAAACAAATGCTATTTAGCAGCATCGGAACTGAACCTTTGTCCGTTCCTGCAGTACATTTTCGATGTTTTTAATATGCGACTGTATCGATATATTACGATGTGGAAAAGAAGAAGTGTACTATATAATTGTAAACTGTCCTATTTCTTAATGCAAAAGGAAAATACGTGTTGTTTTCATTTTTGAGGTTTTTGTTCTTAGTTTACTGCTGAAATAAATAAAAGCCATGGTTGAGGAAACCTAACGTTTAATACAATGTGTATAAATATATATTTTGTAACCAAACGTGTATCTACCGCTACTAATACTATAATGTATTCGTGCTGTATCGTGGTTTATTAATGATATTAACTATTAATTATGTGTTAGTCTTCATGTTTTTGAACCGTAGTTGTTTGCGTCTAGTGTAATTGATCTTTTTGGTATTTTAGTGTAGAGAGAGGAGGAGAGATTATCGTCGGTTAGTGCTATTTGAATATTCCCGCACTTCTGGTTAATGAGCGATCAGCTCTAACCGTACTCTGGCAGTTGTAGGTTATTTTATCTTCTCGTCGTCGGTAAGGCTATATTCGCCTACCTGCTCGCTCCCACTAATACCTGTAAACACACTCTTAGCCTATTTGCAAGTATTAAATAATAACTGTTTTATAGGTAATTATTGATTTTTATTTTCTGCTTATTGGTTAAAAAAAATGGAAATGGTTCGGTCTTGGGTCGACCTTGACAGATTCGTATCGATTCGTTACTTGAATCCGACCTTCAACAAGTTTCAAATAATTATAATGCAAATTAATAATCTCAGGGCTCAGTTCTTTGGGCTGTTAAGAAGTCAGAAATGTTTTAAAAAGGCGTACAACACATTACAAATATATAAAAATAAGAAATCTTAATTCCTAATGTTAACAAATATAAAAGTTATGTTTTTAACTAACTGCGTCAACGATAGACTTTGTCTGCACTGGAATATGGCTGCTCAACAAGATGGCCGCCCTGGTCAGTTAACTAAAAGACACGTGCTTCCCCCGTTTTTGTTGAAATAAAATGTTATTATTGTTAACCACCGTATTAATGTTCAGTGGTTATCCTAATTATCACTGTAGATAGTTTATATAGTGTAGTGAAGTTGATCTGTGTGTGATCTATAGTGTTGTTACGAAATTACTCCGGAAATATATTTACGTCACTTGTCGTCTAATGCAGCAAGCCAGCTCTCTCGAATTTTTGATATTGGTGTAGATTTAAGCTTCCATCGGTCAGTGGTAGTTGGTTTATTTTATCTATTAGTTTTTTAGTATGTTCTCCTCTTCTGTGGTTTTGTTTTAAGTCATTAATTTAATTTAAGTTTGATTTTTTTATCTTCACTCTTTAGGCGTCAGCTATACGGTTTTGACCCTTTCTGTCTAGCGTTCAATAATACAATACAAATTCTTCTCGTCTTAGTAACGGTTTTTTGACCGGTAAACTCTGGCTTAGTGATTGGTTAGTTTGCACGAACTTGAGGTCAAGCGGCATATAGTACTGAAAATCATATCCTTGCCTTTCATGTCAAAAAATACTCCTTTGTTACCTTTTGTTTAAGTTAAAATTAATTTACATAGTTTTGTTCCTATTACAAAGATCTACATTTTGGTACATAATTTTATATGGGTTGACTCTATAATAGGCGTTTTTACACCTTTACAAGAATTCTAATTCTGGACCATAGTACCGCCCTAACTTTTATTATACAATATTTAATTTTTGTCGGACTAATTTAATTTGGTTCACAATTATTCTAAAACTTGTGTATTACTTAAATTTGGGTCCTTTTTTATTAGTTTGCCAATGTTAACTCGTTATTTATTCATTTCTGACTTTACTTTTCTCTATATTACCTATCTGGCCTATGCCTTAAATTGGCATTATGTTTTAAATGATATTATTAATTAATCGAATACTTCCTTTGAACCCTTTAGCCTGATTACAATATTGTTACAAATGTTTTGACATTTTAAATTGCCTTAAACATTACTAAAAATATAAATAAAACAGTTAACATCCTAACTCATAATATTGCCTTCGTGGCTAGGATTATGCTTACAATCTATCAAACAATAACAAAATATTTGGTGTACCGCTGTATTATTAAGTGGTAACACAGAATTGCCTATAGGCTTATTACTGAACAATAAAATAAGTCTTATTACTAATTCAATCATGATTCTTTTACTTAATACTAACACCAATGCCTATCCTTTAGTTTTTTTAATGGTATCACACTCTACTGATTTCTTTTATTGTCACTTCAGTTTATGGCATTCATCATCAGTGAATGTCATAGGGAATTCATTTATAGTAGTTTATTGTTTTAGGTATGGGGAAATCATTAAGTCACACAGTACTCGCTGTCACTTAATGACTGGCCCTGTTTGTCACTTGTTACAAGTAGCACTTTTACAAAGTTTAATTCTTACTTACTACAGTACAGGGCTTTATTTATAACTCCTGACTGTGTTGTACTTATTTTATCATTTTATCAGTTTATTTTCCTACTCATTTTGGGTTTTTTAAAAATAATTTCTTTGATTATTTGCATTATAATCTTAGTTATGTGGGGCTCTATTTATGTCGCATTACAATATATACAATATATGTGTGTATACACAATCCTTATAACACAGTAGCACTTAAGGTACGGTTACACGAGCGTTTTTTTCCCGGCCGTTTGCGTGCGATTGGGAAACGCATTGAATTTAACACACAGACGACAATGAAATTGGTCAAACGGACGTGTAAAAAAACGCACGCGCCGTCAACTCTGCTGCGTTTTCAAGGTTTCCCGGATCGAAACGCAACCTGCTGCGTTTTTAAAACACACGAGGGTGGTCAAACAGACTGTTCAAAGATGCCGCTAAAATTGCATTTATTTAATTGTAACATACAAATCTTATTCCAGTTAAATATGTTCACACTTACACGTGTATGTACACAGCTCTTTTTAACTTGGAACAGTTCCATTTATTTATTTATTTTTTTTTTTTTTTGTTATTTGAGAGGACCAATTGGTCCTCTCTGGCTGTTTTGGAGCAAGCTCCCTTCAGCCGTGTTGGTATGGATTTGTTGGTAGATTGCGTACGTCAGCGGTGACCGGCCGATGAGAAGTTGGTGGTACCAGCGTGTAGAGAGGATGTTGGTGTTCAGGTGTGTGTAGCCTCTAGGAGAGGGTGTGGGGGGGTGATCAGTGCCAAACTTATGGACTATAATGCCAGTGTCGTGCAGCAATTATTGACGTTAGAGTTGGAGAGAAGCGTCGAAGTGGCGTCAAGGGCGGGTTAAGGAACAGGTTGTTGGGTTATAGATTGGACTACCAGTAGAGGGTTATTTTTATTTTTATTTATTTATTGACAGCGACATCGAAGAAGTAGGGTCCTGGGACCCATCTGTTTCGTGGTCTTCGACGTGGTATACGGGGCGGGGGTTCGTCCGCAACAGACAGAAGACGGTTCAGGATGAAGTGTGAACGCCGGGAATTTTGGTTCGGTCTATTAGGCGGAGTGAGGAGGGTTTGTAATGTTGTTCTAGTTTTTGCTGTAGTTGCGTACTTCCAATTTGGTTTGATTTATCGATCTATTAACTAATTTTAACTGCACAATTGTAGCATCAAGGTGTAGGCCTACATTTTCGCAGAATATGTTCATAATATTAATTTGAACACTCAAATGTACATACCACTTAGACCTAGTAATCCATTTACTTATTTGTTTGCTTACGTAGAATTCCATAAGACCACAGAGCTTGATGTCTAAATCTAAGACCACAGATCAGAGCTCTAAAAAATGTTGACAAACATTTAAATTTGTGAATCGTACAAAACAAAAGAATAACATAAATGTTTACATTTACCTACTATGTATTATTTTTACGCGTATAATTGACAAAAAGTATGTAAACTTAAGTCTGTATTATTTGTTATGCATACAATAAACAAAAATAATACTGAAACATTACCAGAACTTTCCAGAGCTATGACACAATTAATGGTATACTGAATTGTATACAAGCAAACAAAGAAATCTTAGCATTTTGAAAAACTAAGTAAAAACAAAGGAAGGAAAGCAGTAGACGTTTATAAAGTTTGCTCGCGCGCCCGCACACTGCATGCTTCTCAATGGTAACTCTTCAATGACGTTTGGAGTTTCATACGTTAGATATATTACAATAATAATACATTCCTTCTGCAAATTACATCCTTTCGTCTTATGCAATTTCGCATTTTAATTCTGACGAATTATTTTTTTTAATTTTAATGTAACGTGGCCGAAATAATGAATACTTCCTCATGAAATCTATTTTTACTCTCTCTCTCTCTCTCTCTCTCTCTCTCTCTCTCTCTCTCTCTCTCTCTCACATACATTTCTACACTGTTTTCACTACACTTTTCCCACTGTTGATGAACTTTTTTTTGTACCTGCCATCTAAGGACCACATGCCAATTTCAATTCTTTATTCTTTGTTCTTTTCTTTTTCTCCAGTATTCTTTCATCTTTTCACTGTGACTCTTCTTCTTGTCTTCAGTCCACTTTCAACTTGCGTATTCTCTCTCCTACCCTGGACTCGTTCCATTTTTAACACTTTTGCCCGAAAAACTTAATTGCTGCTTCTGCGTGTATATTATTTTGTCTAAATCCTTTTCGACTTATTTAATCCAACTTGATGTTGATTTCTTCCCCGATAGATATCTGAAGATTTGCTTTGTCAACCTATTGGCGTCCATTGTATATAAATGTCCAAAAAATAATAGTCTTCTTTTTCTCATTGTTTCTGTTATATTTTCTATATACTCTGATATATTTCATCGTTACTTCTTAATTTCCAACCTTCTAAAGTTTTTCGTAGGCCTAATATTTTCCTAATAATTCACCTTTCCAATATTTCTAGTTTGTCTAAATTATAATTCAATGCTAGACATTCACTTGCATATAGGCATTCTGGCTTCACTACTGTACTGTAATGCCTTATTTTCGCATTTTTAGATACGCACTTTTTATTGTAAATATGTTTCGTTATACCATATGTCCTTTCCATCTTTTCTTCCATAGCAGATTTTTCTAAACCATACTCTTGAATTATTTCTCCTAGATACTTAAAATTTCGAACTCTCTCTATTCGACCAATATCTGTTACCAGGAATTTTGGTGCATTTTTAACGTTCGTGAGAAATTTTGTTTGTCTGCAGAAATTCTTAAGCCTGTTCTACTGGCTATGTCATCTAAAAAATTAACTTGTGTTACTGCAGATGTCAGATGTTCAGAAAGTATAGCAAAGTCATCTGCGAATGCTAAACAATTTATTTCAATATGTTTGTTCCTTCTTCCCAACATGATTGGTGATATTTTGCATTCCTTTAATTTTTCATTTCAAATTCTCGCTACTTTCTCCAGGACACAGTTGAAAAGAATTGGGGACAAACCATCACCCTGTCTTACAATTGTATTTATTTTGTTGGTGTACTTATTATAATAATTTAATAACAATTTTTTTTTTAAACTCTCTTTGCTCAATTGTGTAGAGCGTTTTCGAGGACCGACCTTATCCGTATAATACTCTGCAATAACGGAACTGCTGTTAAGCCGTTTTTGTTCTTTTTCACTGAAAGAACTGCATGAAAGTAAGATCGGCCTTCGAAAGTTCTATGCAGAATTCAAATAAGTTCTTGAAAAAGCTGTCTACCAAATTATATATCTATGGAAGAAATGTGTCACACTGTGAGAGAATGTGGTGTGTGTGTGTGTGTGTGTGTGTGTGTGTGTGAGAGAGAGAGAGAGAGAGAGAGAGAGAGAGAGAGAGAGAGAGAGAGAGAGAGAGAGAGAGAGAGAGAGAGAGAGAGAGAGAGAGAGAGAGACTGGAAAGCGCGTGTACCCACAGAAACCTCTCGCGGATGTTGAGAAAAGGTTTAATAAAAACAGTAGGCTACTACATTTAAAGTAAAGAGTGCACAAAAATACGCCACAACTCTTACCCCTAAACATTTGGTATTCATATTTGGATGCAATAGAACGCAAAAATCATAAATAAACAGCGGTGTAAATGTGACGGAGAACAAGCAGCCAGCAGGCGCGACGTACAGGGAGCGAATCTGCTTCTGTCTGACAGCGCGGATTACGAGGTATTTTGTTATTCTCCTCAATTCTGCGTCCCTTTGACGCTCCCTCAAACCGTGTTCTACACAGAGATGCATAAGTTATACAAGTTCAAGGGCACACACACACACACACACACCACAGTTCGTAGTTACGCAACACATACAAACCATCAAATTGCTACGCACTTTAGTGAGTGTATGTAAAAAAAATATCGGTATGGAGAACTATACACGACTTCCATGTTCTAACATTTATATTTAAAATCATTTTCGAAATGAAATATTGCCATAGAAACTACTTCTTTCTTCAGCCTTAACCACAGAACTGTGGTCATTATCGTAAACCACCTCACGTTAGCGCACTCGATTTTCAATGATGATGGCATTCGATAGCACTACCGAAACGTCTGGTTTTGTAGAAAACATTGCACCACGCCAAACAGCCTGGGAAGGAATTTTAACAACAAACTACTTCTTGGTTGCCGATAACGTAGTACACATGACATATTAATAAAAATGATCCCCTACCCCTTCAACCATCATTTTCATTTATAGAAAATTACCCCCACCCCCTTCAACTAGCCTCTTCATTTATAGATATTTCATCTACGTTTCTACAGTGGATTATTATGATCTTCTTTTCAGGATATCAAAATTAAGTACTTTACTCTTGTTAAAACAAAACGTTGCAGGTAAACTACACTTTCCCCGTAACCGATCTTCACCAAAATCAATAGGCCTTGAGACCTCTACAACTCAGGCACATATGCAAAAAAATTATTTGATTCCGTTTGAATGTGCGGCTGTTACTGTTTGCCACAGAAAAAATTCTACACACACACACACACACACACACACACACACACTTTTCGAAAAATGACTTTTCTTCATGTTTTGAGGGTAGTACAATCAGAATCAGCCCTTATCTCGAACACGATTTTTTCGCCATCACCATACTTCCATTTCCTTATAGAACATGGAAGTAAAATGGACGTGTGTCAAAATTAGTCAACGAGAAGATAGTAAATACTGTTCTAGGTACGTACTATTCTTGTTCATATAGTAACGAACAAGTTTTAAAATCAGTCTTAAAAGTATGCGTTGGTAGCGATCATATAAAAGAGGAGCATTCGGCAATTTTTAAATAAGAAAGATAGGCGCTAGCTGCCACATTTGTCCTACAGCAATCTTCAACTTTAATCGCAATCTTCCTCTATATCGCGACATTTCGTGTATCCTGACGAACAAAACTGCGACAATTAAACAGTTCTGTTGTGACCACTAGTAATGTTAAGGCATATTTCCTAAACAAATGTGTCTTCGTGGAAGATCAGATCGATCGGAGACCAACGAAGGAAAACCTGCAGTGTAAACAGTCGTAGATTTAGCGCAAAACTTAAACAGTCACTATTCAGGAAATGGATTACGTAGTAGGAAAGTACGGCTAAAATAATTAAACATGAACGGTGACTGGCTGCGCAGCGACAAAAGATCTCATTGCGCATGTGTAACTTTGACGCGTTGTTTTCCGAACAATCATTCTGTGTTCAACATGGTTGTGTGTCACCTCACAGCCCACTTCCTGGACTGTCTTCACTGCTACCCAATACGATCTGCGCGAACCATTTCATGACGTACTATTTCATCTGATAACTTAAAAGAAGCGAATATATTGTTTAAAACAAAATTGTTTGTAGACTCAATTCGAAAAGCAAAATACTGAGCACAATGAAAACGGAAACGGAAAAATTTGACATGAAATACAAAATTTTACGGAACCTTTAGACCTACTCCTTTGATATGTTTTTAACATCCGATTAAGCCTAATCGCATTCTTCTCTGCTTGCTTTTTGAGTAGCCTGGCCCACTGTGTTTTGGTCTGGATACAATATACTTCCCAGTCAATAAATTAGTATGAGAATAATGGAATCAAGCTGTTCTTTTTTTAATATAAGTCGCTTGATATCACCTACTCATCACTTGTAGACAATTCGCAACGTCACAGTACGCTCGTTACTAGACTCGAGCCGTTGAGTACTAGAAAAAATACTGCCGCATGTATAGATTCTCGGCCAATCACGTTACAGGAATTCGTTCACGTTCATTCACCGTAGTAACGGTCTGTAAGGGTTCTGTGTTGCCACGTTCTTACCCAGATAAACACGTCATCAGTTTTGCACCGTACGGCGCTCGGTAAATGTAAAGCTTCTCGTATATAGTTGGCAACGCCGCAGCGAAATGTCAAGACTCGCTGCCTGAATGGCTCGAGTATAACAAAGCATGTCATCATTACCACTTGATAAAGTTCTCGTGCAAGCCGAATACTGAGAAAAGATGAACATCTGTCGTCTGCTGATGATTTGATCCTTGCAGACGGAGACAGGAAACCCAATGGAAATTTTAGGGACGTGATCATCTCGTAGAAATGACGTTGGAACCCTCGCACAAAAGTCCGTAATAGCATCGCACTCCCGTCTGCATGAATCCACTCACTGACTAATTAATTATATACACATTAATGACATAGCGCACTGGCTACTGATAGAACGAAGAATAGAATTTCTCTCAATAAAAAGGGTTTAATAAATAAAACGGATAAACCAAAAAAGGCAATCCGTTCGCCGGGAAGGAGGGAAGGAAACAACGAAACAAACTCGCACACTTCTGCAGTAAGGGGATTGATTGAACGTTATGGCCATGCTTGATACTCTTATTTATTACCAAGACTTAGCATTAACTGGAGTGCCTGCTCATGGTGGGAAATAAACCACCTCTTCCACCACGAGAACGCAATTGTTCATTACCGGAGAACACACATATAACTTTCAGTGATATTTCTGTCAAGCTGATTGTTATCAATAATTTACAAAATTCAGTGTTAATTTTGAACACAATTTGCAAACTTCACCTTCTCAGTTAGAACGAATTAATACAGTACACTTTATGCAATATTATTAAAGAATTGTTTCTCGGATAGGATGATACGCACTTGAATAATCATCGGAGAATGCCCAACATCTTTAGTATTATTAGACTTTATTGTTTGTCAGTGTCTGAAGCTATTTTACACCCATGCTTTTAAGTTATTTAAGTGCAAACATAACTCTCATAAAACTTCTTGCAGCTCACTGTAATATACTCATTCCCATAGAGTATTCACAAAAAGTAAGAAAAAGACAATTTAAAATCCTGAATAAAATATATAATCCAGCATATATAATGCTGAATGGAATAAAGGCATATTTTCTATTTATAAAGAAATTTTATAGTTTAAAGTAGGCGTCTTCTAGACAGAATTATGTAGGAATGACTACGAAACAAATATTTCTCTGAAATTTAAATTCTCTCCTCTTCTCCTTTCTCTACACTTTCTTCGTTAATCCGTATTAGTAAAGTGGCGGCTTATCTCCCCGTCTGAACATAGCGAAACTTTCGTTAAGACAAAGGTAACCCACGTGCAGAAAATTAAATTAACAAGACAAATATTTTCTCATCCTTCGCTGTAACATTTGGAGAAGGAATAATCTCGTTTACTGCGGGGATGCTGAGTTACTTCTAGAAGGGAAAACGTTTTTGGATACAAACATGTGTTATTTCATCGTCGAAATTTCTCTAAATTAACGATGAAAATTATAAACTGATGTAAAGATGTAGATTGTCATTTTATATTTTATAACCTTAATTTACTGTTCACACGATTCGTTAAAATTTATACAGAACGCTTACACTTTCAAGTGCTACACTAAGGAATATTAAGATGTAGATAGTCCATTTTATATTTTATAAGCTCAATTTACTGTTCACACGTTAAACTCTCGATTAATTTACATCTCGCTTAATCTTTCAAGTGCTACACTAAGGAACACTTAAGATGTAGATCGTCCACTTTATTATTTTATAAGCTCAATTTACTGCTTACACGATTTATTAAAATTATACATAACGCTTAAACTTTCAAGTGGTACACTAAGGAACATTAAGAAGTAGATCGTCCATTTTATAGTTTATAGCTCAATTTACTGCTCACACGAGTCAGTAAAATTTATACATCTCACTTAAACTTTCAAGTGATAGAATAAGGAACGTTCAGGTAAACGTAGGAACGTTTTACGGATAATCCAGACATAGTTATTCACATGCTTTTGTTGGAATACTTCTCTTAACTTGTGATGCTCTTTCTGATCATCACGAAACCGCTTTATTCTTGTGTACCACAGGGAATACACAATAAAACTCAGAATCTTTGATTGGCTTCTCAGAACAATATCTGTATTGGATTCGCATTTTCAAATTCCAACAGGAGTCAACATTAAACGACCATTAAATCAATAAACTGAAGACGATCCTTAATTGTATCGTCTATGAGAAGAAAGGGGTTGTTTTATGTACAAATATAACATAACGGATAGTATAATCGAAAATAATTCATAGTAGTTTCGTTTAGTTTTCTTAATGTTTCCTTGTCGCTTCCATTGAATTTGAAAATCTAGTTTCCATCCTAAAAATATACCCTAATATATTACAAATCTAGAATAGATTAAACTTGATATAGCGATTATCAATGAGACCTTCGCCTGCGTTGTCTTTCGTAACGGACACACACTGTCTTAACCAAACAAAACTCGGAACACCTGCATTCAGTTACAAACACATTCAAGTGCTTATTCACCTGTAACTGAATTGCATACGATAAGCCGAATTGCATACTTGAAATGATTTTAAAAAGAAAATTTCGGATTTCCTACGCCTCCAAACAACACGCTACACTACAGACTATAAACATAAAACATAACAAAATACAAGATTGCTTAAGAAAGGACGATAGTAACGTACGGAAAATTAAAACAGGAAACAATTTACACGGAAAAGTGGAAAGCTTAACCATTATGGGTGTAATGGTTACACCCGTAATGGTTAATGGCAAAAATAAGAGGACTAACAGAGAACAGAATGTACATCAACAGGGAAAAGAGAGAACCGGAAGTGTAAGAGAGGTTTGCCAAAGATCAAAATATCAGAAGGAAAAATTAGCTACAAACAAACAAAACACACTGTTACGACATTACAAAACAATCTACGTGTTTTTCGAATGTTCCAGTGGAATCCGGCTGTAATGTGTGTGCGTACGTGATTCTCAACGCGTTCCCTAGACTGTGTCAGAAGTCGCGTGGCCGCCCGCACTGTGTCAAGGCCGCAATTAATTACGCTCTAATGTTTTCCTTTATTGTTGATGCGTAGTATCGACTATTCTCGAACAATTCTGCTATCTATACAAACGACGACAGCTGCGCTTAGCAGTCAGTTTGAGTTGCGATTTATTGGAGTGCGGTTCGTAGTATTGTGGCGAAGTGTTATGCGTTTTATAATTATGCGGGACAATTGTAAAACAATTGTGCTTTATATTAGTAGACATTTTTATTGCGTGTGAATAATTTTTATTTGATCTGTTGTAAGAGACTATCTTGTTGATTACAAACTGTCTGTGATAATTAAAGCTGGTGATTAGTGACGTAATTGGTGTATTGTATTTTGTTTTCCGTTAGGCCGTCGTAACAATACATAAATACGATTTGTAGTAACATACCGCTGAAACTGCGTGTTTACCGTTCAGGGAGGAGAAAAACTTAGGATGTTCGGAAGAGGTCTCAGAGATGTTCGGATGTCAGGAAAATCTCAGGTCTGAAAGACATACGAGGAGAAATGAAACAGAGGAAAAAATAGATGGAGAAAACAGAAATAGCCGCATCAAAGCATATAGAATAAGATGCTTTGATTACGTGCCGTGAAGAACAGCGTGTGCGACGACAAGGAAGATAGGTCGATGACAGACACACCGTGAAGGGAAGATTACTTCCCACGGTTTAAAAACCCTCGGTGCTTAGTTGTGTATTTAAACAGGGCGTTGCTGACCTCCGAAGTTGTTCGATTTTGTTCCCGGGTTTGTCCAGCGGAATTACAGGGTAACTAACGGTTCTTTTTTATATAGTTTTCTATAGTTGTGTTTAATTTTGTGTGTGATGGTAGTTTATTCTTCTGACTGTTCACGCTTGTTAGTGAACGAATCTCGGGTAGGATTACGTTTGTACAGTATTTAATGTACTGGTGTTACTTACACCTGAATACGGCCACAGTTTAGTGCCGAAACGTTGTGTGGCAAATTCTACCGACGGTAATAGTCCGACCTAACCCTTCTGATAATGTTCATGTATCATCGACAGTTAGATTTAAAGACCGTACAAATGGTGAAGACTGATAACGAAGAGGTGGTCTTGTTAGTAATCTTAGAAAAGATATAAAATAAAACCACCGAATTAAAAAAAGGAAATGAAATGAGACAGAGTCATAGCTGCGAAAACAAAATCACAGAACTTCCAGTGCAACGAGCGGTAATAGTGGTGGTGGTTTTAAAGCAGTTTCGTTTTCTGCCAGAACGCACCGTGTTTTTAAGATCGGTAACGAAATATAAAACGTATTGTTCGATTCAGAAGAAACCCGTGTACTGAATAAGAAAACGCTCGGGACGTTTGCAACACACTTTTATTAAAATTGAATCAGTACGTTCTATTAAAATAACGGGTTAATCTCAAATTCTGTCTGAAGCTTTCACGGCCGGCTTCAATGTTATCAGAACTTCGGCTTGTAAGGCCGTGGTCCAAGATTGTTGGGTGCAAACGTTTCGGTGCACGGTCTTCCGCTCAGGCCTAACTACAGTTCAGTGGTCATTTGACTGCGAAACATTGGTCAGTGTGTGCAGCCTTCTGCACTGAAGATGGCCGTCGAAGGCACGGCCGAAACGTTTGCACCCCACGGCCTTACAGCCCGGCAAGCCGTAGTTTAGATAACTGGTTTATCTGTCGACGTGAAAGTAAGATCGATAACACTTAACACAGAGTGCAAGACCCACTGTAACCTGTCCGCTCGCTTATCACCAGCTAGTAAATTGCCTGTAGTGTAATTTGTATTTCACAACAATAAGACGAACACTGTCACTCACAGACGTAATTAGAGAATCGTGAAGTCGTATGCACAACACTACTCAATTGTCGACTTTACTTGCTTCCATTTGACACTTTTGCTGCCACTGGAACCGTCAAAAGTTGCGTAATCCGAACCGTTATTCGATTACTAGTAAATATAAGAAAATTCGTTAATACATAACCCAGGCTTAGCCGATTTATATATACTGCAACAAAACACAGGATGATGATCTATGTATAAGAATATCAGAGCATGGATGACGGACATTAACAGGTTTTAAATTAATTTTTGTAATTTTTGTCAATTAGCTATAAATTTTGTATTTAGTGATGGATAAGGACTTACGTTATACCAAATTCTTTGTGTAAATTTTGCTCTATAATGTCACGTACTTTGTGAATATGTGCGCGCGTTCGCGTGTGGTGAACCTTCGTTGTTATATCTTCCGCGTTAGTTAACATATCGACTTGTAACTTGGACAGTGAATTATTTACGAAAATAGCTACATTTTCTATATACTCTGATGTTCTCACCTATTTTTTAAATGTGTTTTTTTAGTTATTGAAAACTCAACTTTTTACGCTTATCTATTGAAGAGTAATAAAATTTCTAAATAAAATCTACGCAGGCTCTCGCAGACTTATACAAAAATTCGCCTGCAACCCGTGTATCTTTTGTTCAATCTGCCACCTAGACAGTCGTTTGACCAATCGGAAGCCCCTAATTTCAGTCAGATCCGTCCGTTGTCAGGTGTACTTCAGGCAGATCATCCGAAGCCGGTGCTTAGTGAACGTGTGCTCTTTGTCAAGAGTTTTTTGTGTTCGAAATGGTTGATCTAAAGTAACTCTAAAGCCTTGGAACTCTATTCGAGTTGTTCGATTAGAACCAAGCGAGTGAATTACATAATATCTAGTATATTATATTAAGTGCTATTCCGTGTTAGTAGACGATTTTCGCTTAGGGAGATTTATCTACCGGGGTAAATCTTATTAACGCGGAACCCTTCAAGAGTAGTCGGAAGGTGTAAGCCTAATACACCGTTGTTTCAAAAAATTATCACTCATTACAACCCTGAGAATCAATCATTCATAACGATTAAATACTAAAAATAACAAATTCCGATCGATACAAACTAACAATTCGTACATTGACAGTTTATGTGTGACATCTGCAATTAGTGTTATCAGTTGTTCGACGAACCCAGCACAGCGCAGAGAGAGAGAGAGAGAGAGAGAGAGAGAGAGAGAGAGAGAGAGAGAGAGAGAGAGAGAGAGAGAGAGAGAGAGAGAGAGAGAGAGAGAGGGGGGGGGGGGGGGAGGGGGGAGGGGGGGGAGAGAGAGAGACAGAGAGAGCAGAGAGCGGCGGTCATTGTACAGAGATTAGCAGCAGCAGAGGAGCGAGTGACGTCACGCCGAGTATAAGGATTTCTACGTATCAGGTAAACTCATCCAAATTTGAATTATATAAACTCTTTTATAAATAATAAAATACTATTCATGACATTTGTGTAATTTTAAATATACCATATAAACAATCATTTACTTGTGTGACAAATAAATTTTTCTACACCTCCAATATAGACTTGTTTATAATTTATACACACACAGCTATCCTATGAGAAAGTGTTTATTTGTATCGTCGCAATACATATATATAAAATTAGCAGTGTTTATAACCTAAAGATGGTCTTTAGGCCCTGAAAATGTTGACGACACAAAAACCAAAGGTACTAGTGTCAAAGGTAATAGATCAAATGTCAATAATGTTGACGCCTTTGACGGAGAAAACTTATTAAGAAACGCCCCGACCTCAAAGTACAACGGTGGCGACCTATTCGGTTCCAGTGATCGTCTGTCAGTACGCAACTTTTGATGTACAATTAGACTCTAGTACGAAGCCTGGGCCGTAACTCTTCACACAAAAATAGACGATGACGACCCCGGCGTTCGACTAGACCGTCGGAAACTCTCAACAAGGTTCGTGGCGTCAGAACCAAACGAAACTGTTTTCCTTGCTCTCATGTCATAACGGTTTGCCACTTACTAGGTCGGTAGTGGCCTATGGGGTACCCGCTTGTGGCCGCTCCGTCTGCCAACAAGTACAAAGATGAAACGATTCTAAACTAGAAACTTGCGTTCCTTATCAGGATCTCCATGGAATGTCACAAAAATCGTAATTTGAGGACGTCTCCGAGGTTCTCGCCCATTCTCCATTGTCTGGTTACTGGACGAAAAACTTTTCACTGAGGCCTCATGCCCAACATCAACCCTAACCGCAGACTTCACTAATCATAAGCAACCATAACCTCTAGTTCCTTACTGGCCAGCACTTAAGCAAAGAAAGTAAGCGAAGAATCATGAAGGTACTGGTGTTCACCGGGGTGCGACCTTATGTTCCCGTAGTTAGAAACACTACGTACAAACATGAAGTGATAAGTACCTACGAACTTTCATAAAGTACGAGGGCGATTTGAAAAGTTCGAGGACTACCATAGAAACGAATGTGTGGCGTTTCTGTTTTTTACCGCATCGTGGAGCCACGTTCGCCCCACGAACAGCAGTGAACCGTAAGACATTACCCCGCACTTACCCCGTTGAGGAAGTCCGATTCTTCTAGGTCCTCAAAATAACCGTTTACTGATGCTTTCAGCTTGTCATCTACGGAAAATCGCTTCCCCCCGAAAATTTGTTGAGGTTTGCGAATAGATGAAAATGAGATGGCGCTAAATCAGGCGAATAAGGCGGATGGTGCAACAGATCGTACTTCAACTCGGCGATTTTTGCCATAGACACAACGCATATGTTTCCTGATGGAAAATGATCTTCTTTGCTAAACCTGGCCTTTTTTCCTCAAATTTTTCCACTTAATTGGCCCGAAAGGTTAGCGTAATACTTTCCATTTATCGTTTGACCCTTTTCAAGGCAATCTAATAACAATATCCCCTTAGCATCCCATAAAAATGGATCCATACACTTTCTAGCCGACAAAATTGATTTTACCGTTTTTGGAGGCGGAGAATCACTATGCATCCATTGTTTCGAATGTTGTTTTGTTTCTAGAGTTAAATAATGGACCCGAGTTTCATCAGTTGTTACAAATCTACGAATAAAATCGTTCGGATTTTTCTTAAAACGGTCCAAACATTCCTGAGAAACTTGCGTTCACATGCGTTTTTGGTCACTTGTAAATAAACGCGGCACCCATCTTGCAGACAGCTTTTTCATACCTAATTCTTCAGTAAGAATGTGATGTACCCTTTCATCTGAGATGCCCACAGGCTTAACAATTTCAGGCATCTTCCAAAACAATATCGTGTACTTTATTGATGATTTCTGGTGAGTGGCACTTTTTGGACGCCCAGTACGCGGGTCATCTTCCAAACTTGCACGACCACGTTTTAATTCAGTAGCCCATTTTTTCACTGTAGTAAATGAAGGTCCAATACATTCATCTCATTAAAAATTTCTGTTGGCGTTGAAAACCTTTCTTAATAAAAAATGTGATGTTCAGTTTTCTCCATTTTCAGCGTTGCTGTGATATAACCTTATTTATACAGCTGTTTCTCCGCAACAATGACTTGACCCAACTTGACGCTTCACAGCTGTTAGTGGGGCGAATGTGGCGCCACGATGCGATAAAAAACAGAAACGCCACACATTCGTTTCTACGGTAGGGCGCGAACTTTTCAAATCGCCCTCGTATAACAAATGGTAAGTGCCACTGTATAATATATATTATTCGTTCAACAAACAAATTAGATTACCGGTATCTTTTGTTTTTAGTAATAATGGAAAAAAGAGTTTTCGCCTTTTTGCAAAAATAAAAAACCTTCCTCACATCAACTCTTCCTGCGCATTTCTCAACGAACAATTCCTACGTTTTCTACGATGCAGTGTGAACGTCACAGGGCAGGACACATACCGCCTCCTAGTGTACGAGACTTAGGAGTCTAGCGCTCGGAGAGCTAATTTTACGCTGTATTAGATCGACTAATACAATTTACTAAATTAATACCCGCCACCATTAAATCGACTGTAAACTAGTCGTCTTCCCTTCTTCTTCTTCTTCTATCAGGGACTAGGCGAATCGGCTGTTCCAGTCCTAAAGGAATATATATACACTTCACCAACGCTACTTAGATCTTCCCTTCGCTGCCGAACAGGCTTCTACTGAAAACTTCTTTATGTCAACGGTCCTAGGAACGGAAGAACCTAGGAGGTGGGTCTCCGAATGAAACCCAGAGCATGACCCAGAGACTCTAAGGCAGCACTCCTACCACTGGTCTTACTCTACAGGAGGCTGGTAACGTACTTAAAGGACATTCATCCTACTCGAAAGTCACAAAGGAACTAGTCCGGATTAACCACAATTATTCAGTGTGTACAGTCAACGATCGACCGTATTCTTTTTTTCCAGTGACGGGGTATATATGGCACTCTGTCCACTGCAGTTAAAGCAGTGTGATCATTTTAAAGTTAAAGCAATGGATTTCAAGGTAAAGTATCGAAAACAACATTAAGCTACATAAGAAGTGAGATTTCGGAAAATAATGATGTCGGTAAAGATAATCCGCCAGGCCCGTACAGAGGGAGGACAAGGGGCTGTCGGGACGGGAGATTCGGATATTCTTTAAAACGATTTACATATGATGTTTTGTAGATTTTTAAAACTACTTTTACGTTATATTTTGTATATATATAAACAAAAAAGATAAGTAGAGTGTTGACATCATTTTATAGTTAAGCTATTTTCTTTTGATCATCTGATCAATGTTTTCTTTATTAAATTACATCGCTAATTGCTTTGAAAACAGATACTCCGAACCGAAGCACTAGACCGGCGCGGTGCCGCTGTCGCTGTCCGTCACCGTTCGCATCTTCTTCTTCTTCTTTACTGGCTGTGTCCGAGACGCAGCTCAAACTTCTTGCTATGACCCGGTAGTTTGTCTCGCGATTTGTATACATGTCTATTACAGTCAGAGCGCCCACGTCAAGTATAATTCAATGCTACAATTGTAAATTCTCGAGGCTGATTTAACAGCTCTGTATTAGTTCATAGGACGTAACGCCAGAGTAGGAATTTTTACTGACTAATAATACAGAGATGATGATGAGTGGAAGAATCACTCCTCTCTTATAGTTGAGGGGTCACTCAATGAGGGTTGACATTTGAAAATTTTAAGCTACCCCCATCCCGTCTCCTTATTGGGGGAAGATTGTCTAAAACTGAGTCACACATAAAAATACTGAATTTTATCATCAGAAAGCATGTATAAAAATTCCCTTTTGTAGTTACATTATATCATATTACGCGCGTGCGTGTGTGTGTGTATATATATAAAATACATAATATATAAAAACATGTATATAATCGTATATATAAAACCACATATACACGCATTTTCGGTGAACAGACGGTTGCATCGTTGGGGGGGGGGGCACAATCTGGTTTGCCCAGGGGCCCGGAATTCCTCTAGGCGGGCCTGTAATCCGCTTACATTACAATCAGAGGGTTCTAAATAATACGCATATATGGTAATACTACCACGAAATGAATCACTTTTAAAAAGTCTGTGTTACCTAACCATTAACGATTATAACGGACTGATGTGGGAGCAAATATCAACGTCTTGGTGTTAATCATCGGATTAGACGACTTATCGTATAACCTGAATTACTTTCCAATATGACCCACTAAACAAACATGACGACATGGAGACTTGAAGAGGTACAGGGGACGTGAAGGGGAAACGGGGTTGGGACGAACGAGATATACGATGCTCTACACTAACGTTAAGAAGCCAAGTATAGTCGAACTGGTATGAAGTATTCTCCTTGCCGTTTATATTCATACATTCAGTTCGTTTGTACAAAGCCACTTCATAACACCGCGATTCTCGTCTGCCTGCTAAGCTAAGATATCGTCATCCCTTCGCCAAACGGTAACAGTTCGAGGTCGGTAAACAGTTTCTGGCAGCAACCAATTTATAAAAATCGTGGGTTTTGAAAGCGGTTGCGAAATATTCGCTGTTTTTATTCGCATTCTCCGATAAAATACGGACAATAAATTCTGAATAAACCGTAAAACAGATTTCATTTCTTTCCTTATACTCCTATTCCTTTTTGTGCTTTCTTTTTGAAACAACAGTTTGTTATGAATAACGATTCGAAATTTTGCATAACTAAGAACAAAGTTCTCACCTAAGCTCTTTTTTTGCACACCTTTTTATTAAATGGTTTATAATTAGAATAATTATAGCCCTAAATTATAATAATTATCAGTACGACCTAACCGCATTTGTTGTAGTGATCTGCGATTTAATGCGTGCGGACACTGCAGTTAGCGACAGCGACTTGCTGTATTTAATGCGATAATCATAATTAGGTGACATTTCTTGTTTGTCACATCAGTAAGTATTCGACGATCGTAAACTTAAAGAATCATTGTATACGAATCTTCATTGTAATTGTAATTAATTGCGATTCCTCTGGTGTTGTTATTTTATTTCCACTGTTTAAACACGACGATCCGTGGGGACCGCCATAACAATATGTATGATCGCCAAATCATTAGCTTTTTTAAAAAAATCAATTTTCAAATAAAATAATAAAACCTACAGCTACCATCGTCTGTCAACTGGCCTAATGTAAACAAAACTGCATAAATTCCCAAACTGTCAGTTAAAGGAAGAAACATTTCAATCACAGAAGAGTACAAAACTATACAGAATGATTTTAGTAAAAATTTATAGACAATAAACAATCAAAAACGATCCCTAAGGGAGACTCGGAGGCATAAAAGAGATTAATTGATTTGCTGCGGACATCCGCCACTAATTCCAATTAGTTTAATTCTACTTCGTAGTGCTTACTTGCTAAACTGCTATCTGTTATGCTCCGGACGAGACCTTTCAGTGTCTACACCATTATAAAGTTCAAAATCACGACGCACTGGTGGAGACACTGAAAGGCCTCGTCCGGTGCATAACAGTTAGCAGTTTAGCAAGTAAGGACGACTAAGTTCGAATTACGGAGACTGCTAATTCAAATAACAAGATGACTTAGCTTAATATTTAAATTTTAAATTATTAACGATGGAGGTTGTTCGTAAGAATATAATTAATAAAACCATTTACGAGACGCACAAAATAAATGTCATTTTTGGGATTAACGACGGAACTTAAATTACCATAAGCTACCCCAGCTTATACCCCGATGCGTAAAAATTATCTTCTGATGCGTGTCTTCCTGATTTGTAATCATAAATGCAATCACGAAAACGTATTTCTGATGCCAACGAAAGAGAAGAGAATTGTTTTAAAAAAATGCTTTGTGCGAATCGGCATTTGCTTACACAAGTTTGCGTCACAAAAAAGCTCTGAATCAATAAAACATTGAATTCGACGTCTCAACAGCGAGCGAAACAGGATCAACACGCCTGATTCTCGCCGTCTTACGAGTAACAAATCCCGACATTCTGTTCATTGTCACTATTAAAGTTGTTTTACATTCGCGTCGAGTGCTGCCTATTAATTAATGCCCTTGTTAGTTCCTCTGTTTACTTCGTTCACGTCTGGCTCGGTTTACTTTTTCGCGAAGCTCTTGCAACAATTTATCTTCTTCGAGACGCGAACGTATTCATACTACGACCTCGTTACGGAAGTCAGTAAACACGGTTAACTAATTAAGTAAGATTCTACGTTTCAAAGCGACGTTAACGTCAGTACTGTATAACGCCTTTTCGCAATCGTACCTGTATGTGTGTCACTATAACCCCCCCCCCCGCCCAACACAACGGACAGTCGTGAGTTAATCCGCAGTACTCCAGTCCACTGATTACATTTCCTATTTTAATATTTAAATTTTACTCGACAGTTTGGTGGTTTGTGTAATGTCTAAATATGATATATTTCATGGTGTTACACGTTTCCGGTTAATTTTAATGACAATCATACTTTTGATATTTGGTTAATATTAAGATTTATCACTAATTAGGAATCATGAGGATGCTTTTAAGACTGTTGAGAGATACGTTGTTTGCGGGCGTACTCCCGTAATTTGGTTGCAATTATAAACACATTTCGAATCATCCTGTAAGCCGTATCAGACGAGGGGGGTACTTTGTGCCTCATCGTCGACTGAAAAGATCCTTTAACCACGCAATAGAACTCGAACTAGATATAGGCCTGCGCTACATGCGAGTAACTTACATAAAAAAAATCAGTTTTCTTTTCCAGTAAATACTTCTTATTGTAGTTTCTTGCATTTTTTTCTATACAAATTATAAGGACATATTTCTTCTGCAAGAACAATATCTGAAGTTTTACTAGTATATATGTTATCGTTAAAGTGTATAATTCAGTTATTTCGTGAAATAACTAGTTATTTCATTAATTACCTGACGATGTTAGGTAAAGTGTCAAATAAATACACTACTTCAAACTTTACCTATTTATTCCATGAAATAACTAACTTAGTTATTTTTTTAAATTAACTGATAATAAGTAGTTAAGGGAAGTCCAAACGAAAAAAATTTATTTTTTGTCGGTTCTGAGATTTTTATTGAATATTATTTTTTGGAACCTGCACTTTACAGTGATACATAACAATCTATAGCCAAAAATTCGCAGTGTGTGGAAAACAAATGTTATAAGTGGTTGCAAGAAACATTTCAGCAGTTTCTATGGAAACGACACGATACATCACATTTATCATTTGATATAGTATACAGCTAGCTTGTTTGTTATCTTTTATTATTTTGTTTTGTGTGCTTGGCAACAACCTTTTCTAAAGTAATGCAGTGCATTCTGATCAAGTGACTGATCAGCTGACTGTGTTGTTTGTTTATATTCTGTGTTTGAGCATTGAAACATTTGAAACTGGTTACTGTTTTGGAAACTATTGAAGTTTTGTATGGATTGTTTTCATTAGTCATGGGAAATAAGAAGAAAACTGGAACTTGGCGAACGTGCTACAAGAAGCGGAAAAATATAGGTGGGCCTAAAGTAAATGATTCTGAATGTCAAACTCCAAGCTCTTCCAATAATAGTCCTAGGCTTACTCAACCTACAAAGCAATCAAGCTCCAAGCTGAAGCTAAATAGCAACTTTGATTATTATCAGAGTAAGAATGAATCTTTAGAATACGAAATTATTGATTTTAATAAAATCAAGGAAGCTCTAAATGATATAGCAGTTTGCAAATTTTGCCACCATTATCTGACAATAACAAAGAAATCATTAGTTGGCCTAGCAACCCAATTTAGAATATTTTTTATAAACTGTGAGCACTCTGATAAGACCTTTTCAAACTGTGACAAAATTAGCATAGTGACAGACAAATGAAAATAAATCAAGTAAAAGTGTATATGATGTAAATATTAGGTTAGTGTATGGGTTAAGAGTAATTGGAAAAGGTTACACTGCAGCCAAATCTTTGTGCGGAGTTTTGAATCTGCCTCCTCCTCCGACAGTCTACACTAGGCATGAAAAATAATTAGGCCAGTCTTGCAAAATTTTATGTGAGGAATCGATGAAATCTGCAGTTGCAGAGGCAGTAACAGAGAATGACCCTAGTCCTGATAATCCTGGTAGGCCTAGAACAGATCTATTTGTAGCACTGGATAGGTCATGGCAGAAGAGAGGACATGTTTCATTGAATGGGATTGTGTCACTTACTTCTGTTGATACGGGGAAAGTTTTGGATGTTTATGCTCTTTCAAAATTTTGCAAATGCCCAGAAAAAAATAAAAATAAGCACAATGAGAGCTGTGAAGCCAATTATATAGGCACGAGTGGTGGGATGGAGTCAGAAGGCGCAGTGCAAATGTTTGCAAGGTCTGTACCTCGTTACAGTGTGCGCTATATTGATTATCTAGGTTTATGGTGACTCCAATGCCTATAAGGCTGTTTGTGAGGCAAAGGCATATGGAGAAGGTGTCGAAATAAGTAAAATGGAATGCATTGGACACGTCCAAAAACGAATGGGAACGAGGATAAGAAAACTAAAAACTAAACAATCTGGGACAAAACTTTCCGACGGAAAACCTCTTTCTGGAAAAAACCGATTGACACAAGTGGCTATTAATAAAATACAAACATATTATAACTTAGCTATTCGCAGAAACACACACAGTGTAGAAGCAATGAAACAGGCAGTATGGGCATCATATTATCATATAATGTCCTCTGACGAAAAGCCTTACCATCAGCTTTGTCCCAAAGGTGAAACATGGTGTAAATACAATAAATCAATAGCTGAAAATAAGCCATACAATCACAAAGATCATTTCCACCTATCTGAAATAGTTATGCTAGAAATAAAACCCATATACAGGAGCCTAGCTGAACCTGATCTACTAAAAAAGTGTTTGAAAGGAAAGTCCCAGAACCCAAATAAGTCATTGAACAACATTATTTGGTCTCGACTCCCTAAAAGTACATTTGTTACTTTACCTACACTAGAGTTTGGAACATTTGAGGCAGTTTTATCATTTAATAATGGCTGTGCCAGTAAGTGCAAAGTATTAGAACATTTAGGCTTCAAAGTAGGAAGACATATGGTAGATGCCATGAAATGCTTGGATCAAGAGCGAGTACGAAAAGCGGAAAAGCAGCTTCGGAACTGGAGAAAAAAATCAGGCTGAAAAGAAGTCTCAACAAAAGAAGACTTGGGGACATGTACGAAGAGGGTGAAGACCCAGACAACCCTTCATATGGTGCAGGAGAACATTAGTGGTTAGTAACAATGGTTTTGTCTTTACGTTCGTTGTTTTTTCCTTTTTCCCGAAACTTAAGATTTTTAGTCATTTACCACACTTTTCTCAAAAACCGTAAAACATATCTCAACCAAATTTTTACAGTAGTTACTTGGGCAAATGATTTACTTCCTTACACAAGGATCTGGTGTCATAACTGCTGTATATTAGGAGTAAACAATTTTTTTTTTAGATTATTGAAAAATGATACTTTTTTTGAAAATTTGTGAAAAATTTATTTTTTTGTATAATGAAATAAATCTGTGTAGGGAACAAGCAAAACGTACACTCTTTGAAATAAAAAAAGAATTATGGTTCTAGGTTTAGTGGTTTATGAAATATCTGTGATAATGTTAACATTATGGTTAAATGGCATTCGGACTCCCCTTAAAGGCTTTAAAAAATAAATTAAATATTACGTCTAGATTAGTTGAACAGTAATAAAAAAAAATTACATAGTAAATGTAATAGTTCGTGTTTATTTAACTGAATTTGAAGTTTTACAACACAAAACTGAGTTAGTATTTTATACAACACAAATCACATCAAACGTAAAATAAATGATTTATAATGGTTTACTAATAATTCACTAATTTATACACTTTTTTAATTTTATAATAATCTTGTAAATATAACTATATTTAAAAAAATAAAGTTTTTAAAAATACTACAAATCTTATTAAATCTTGAAAAACATCCGGACTAGTGCTTGGATTCGCCAATATCATAATATATTTGTAATAATAATAATAATAATATAATTTTTTAAAAGTTTATATTCGTAATTTTAATTAGGCCTGCAGGTAAACAACTTTTACGCTGCTTAAAAAAATTACAAAAACAAAGCGTTCACGTACCGTCTAGTTCAAAAGAATCTGGTTGTTTAAAAGAAAAGGCGACAGAAATTCTCATTTAAAACTGTAACGATAGGGCATTTCGTTATTCTATAAAATACCTAGTTAAATTGTAGAATGCAATAATTTTAACTGATTCAGTTAGGTAATTCATGAAATAGGCCTACCTAGTTATTTTATGAAATAACGGATTCCACGCTTTAACGGTAACATATATAAAAAAACCTGACGCATGTTTCACAGAGTAATCTCTATCTTCAGAGGTTTCAATGCGAATTCAAGCATTATACTTGCAGAATCTATTTCTTATAATTAACACAGAAAAAATAAGTCATATACCAGAAATGGCGCTATCAACGTTGTTTTCAAACTGACAGCAACTTACTCCTAGTGCAGCTTTACAACGTTTGGCTACGACCATTTTTCTACTGTCATTGCTGAAAGTCTGTCGCTCTGTGCACAATAATTCAATAAAAGTTCCTTCGTTTTCCACTAATAAAATTTACGCCTATGATGGCGTTGAAAACAAGACAAAATAAACGCCCACGAGACCAAACCAAAGAAGGTATTGAGCAGTGACGGGAGTAATCGTGCATTTTGGTGAGCCGGCTGGATCTCGGTATTAAGCCAGGTCTGAAAACCGACTCAAATGACCGACTGGATCTCTTGGTACTACTGAATGTTTTTAATTCGTTCGTCAATTGACATGTCTGCATTGGCTAACGGAGAACAGCTAGATGTTTTATATCTGTTGAACTTGTACTCAACTGCTTCCATTCACAATTTCACACTATACTATTTTCTTTGTTTTGCTTATACGCAATAACAAACACTGCATTTTATTCCTTCGTTCAATCATTCATTCATTTTTTACTATTGCCATGCACTGGGCTAACGGAAAACAGCTAGATGTTTTATATCTGTTGAACTTGTACTCAACTGCTTCCATTCACAATTTCACACAATACTATTTCTTTGTTTTGCTTATACGCAATAAAAAACACAGGCCTGTTTACACAAAATAAACAGGACTTCAAAATATATTCTTTCAAAAGGTGTGACCTAATTTCATCCTCAACTCTTTTTCTACGTTTCGTTTGTTGAAGACGTCTTCGTAACTTCGAGACCACACGTTAGTTGCCACAAGCCCCCCCCCCCCCAACATTAAATAATTCAACCGAATTAACAAAATCAGTAATAACTGTTCCCTCCCAATGAATAATACATCGACGATTTAGGTTACGCAAAACAGTCTCGGCTGATGGCGTGAGAGATGTAGGAGTAGAGAACGATCTCGTGAGAATTTCATGCGGGTGAGCAGTTATCTATTTTAATGAGAAGCCTTGACAATGTTCGGCCGCAACGTTTTCGAACAGAATTAAGACGTACTTCGCTTGTTTAAAGGAAAAACACTTAACTGGATGTAGTGAACTTAAAATCTATTAACCGAGAGAACGCTGAAAAGTTTACAATCTGTGCACACATTTAATACGGCAATACGGAAGTCGCAGTACTCCGTTACAATCCCGGTCCGCGACGCAATTGCAAACGTTATACCACTGGTTACGGTTTTCAATCAAACTGTATTAATCGACGGCAGTGTAGGCCTATTTATTACTGTAAGTTCGTTACTAATACGTCTCCTTGATTTGTTGGAGAAAACACGTGGGTGTACAATTACTAGTTTAGCTAACACACCACTTACGATAAAATGCGCGTATTCGCTGTCTTTTTCACCTTCGTAACCGACAATCGTCCTCACAAACCAAGAGGAAAATTATATAATATTCTTTAATTTCACCAAACCCTCCTGACCGATTGCATCGCTTAAAACGGTGAAAATTTTAAATTACGTATAATAAACTTAGCAATACTTTATAATCCAGGACAGCACAGGTCAACTGCAATTACCACTATACAAAAACTATATCACTGCATTTTAATTAATATTGGAATTGTATTAAGAGTTTCAAGGCAAAAAATAAAGATCACGTCAATTTTTAAAAAAGACGTTACGGCTGTGAAAGACTGTCGATAATTAAGCGACAGTACAATTTAAATACGCCGTAGTAGTCGAACAAAAGTTCTCAATGAAATTAACAGCTACTCGGAAAAATATGTGGCGCAGGGATGGTCACGGGGGGGGGCACAAGTTACGCCATCAGAATTTGGGGGAGGAATTTCCGAGATTTTCTGAGAGAAATTCAGATAGAGCAAAAGCTTACAAGAAATAAAATGGTGTTTAAAAACAACTTAAACTTGTTTTTATCCCGCTTTACGCTAATTCAAATTTACATTTCCGTTAGACAGATTGTGGGCCAGGTTACCAATTTCAGAAGCACGATAGGGGACGGCTGAATCTCCAGTTTACTAATTCGTGTGAAAGTGGTATCCTCAAGCAAGTTCATAATGAGGATATGCAACAAAATTAGCTAAAATAGTAGGTAGTGCTGTCTAATCGGCGTTCCAGAGCTGATTGGACTGATACACTTCGAACCTGAGGGACTCGTCAGTGTAATCGGTCATGCGTTCGGAAGAACGCTCGCTCTTTGAACTGGCAGTGCCAACTACTGCAAGTCCTGCATCAGTAATGTTCCTGCGTATCTTCCACTCTTCTCCACTTGTCGTTCGTTATTTGTCAGCGAGTCGTTAGATTTACCATAACTTTATGCCGGTGACTGTTTAAAGGCCAGGCAATATTTTCCCCGCGGCAAAAACTGAAGCAAAACCGCGTATTGTAGCGAACCAAAACCCAACCTGCCCCAGAACAACTCACTGCCTCACCCTTTGTACTACTAGAAAATCAAAACCGCAGTGTACAGTATTCACATACAGTAGATACTAGCCGTGAACATACGTATAGAAACTGTAGCTTTCCACCACACATTCTAAATTAGGAGTCAAACTACGTCAAGATTCTGTTACGCCATTTTCATTTTACTTACCTAGTCTCTGTAAGGCATCTAACAGAAGCCGAAACTTACAGAACGTGGTAGAAGAGAAGCCACGTAGCCCAAGATGATGCTACAGCTAATAGGCCTATACCAACATGCCATCACAGGGGTTTTGTCTGTTAATTATTATTAAAACTAATACATTTTTTAAATACAACACGGTATCCTCACTCTGCGTTCGATCCAATAATCAGTATAAATGTTCTGGTCGTATAAATATCCTGGTCGAAGTCCCTAACCATTTCCCAGTTTGTTAAAGCTCTCGATTGTCGCGTCAGGTGTAGCTATTAATTCTCGAACTTTGCTTTCCCGTTTTCCAATAGTTTATTTCGTCACATTATTGATACAGTCTACCGTATTTCGAGTCAGATACACCATGCGTGTCACGCCTCACGAGGGAATAACGTGCTTAACTGACGCGTTTTTCGTATTCAAATGGTACTTACACTGTTTGCTACAGCAGTCAACTGATATCGTGAACGCCTTACCTGAAAAAGAAAAAAAAAAACAAAAAATTAATCATACAACAACTGCAGTAATTATATATATATATATATATATATATAAATCATAATTATAAGATTTTTAATACCGTCATTGCCATGACAATTCTCCATACTTTACGAAGTTACAGTTTGTGCACTTATGTAAACACTCCGGATCAACTACTAAGACCGTCAGTTACGAAAGCGAACGAGAGTGACCGAACTTCCCCGAAACTCGCTCAAATCAGCGATGACTTGACTCGGATATTGTGAGTGTGATACTGGTTGAGCGGCTGAGCGCTGGTAGAGTGTAGAGCACTCGGAAGGTAGCGCTGACTTTAGCGAATCCCTTAGTATTTTGCCTTAACGTTTGACTGTCTTATTCGCTTATTTTACCCGATTCCAAAAGATTTTTCGTTACATTAATATTCATCGTTCTTTTCATCGCGTGGAGGGGGGGGGGTCATAGCCGAATCTCCCGTTCACCGAAGCGTCTACACAGCTCACAACGGACTCGTTCCTCATTTGTGGGCCTTCTAAACCTTCTTCCTCTACCTTCTCGCCCTTGTATTCTCTTACTATCCTTCTTTCAAAGATTCTTACTTCTCACTTCTCTTTATCCGCGCCTCTGAATCTGTTGTATTTACCACCACTAGGCGATTTACTGTTTTATAAAGAAAATTTCAAAAATACCTATTGACAGGATGCAATTAATTTTAAATTTTTGAAAGACTAGGTTGGTTACGAGATACACAATGACGTTAATAAATCACTAATTTGCTACTGATGGAAATGCGACAGAGCAACATTGACGTGGAGTGTAGGTAAGAGAGTTGTATGTATGCACGGTGCAGAATAAACGATACGTGTGGTAAGAATAAATGGCTGTGACCTTTTATTTATCCAATCACTAACGATTCTTCTTCTTGTTCTTCAGCTCTACAGCCAACGTGACCCCTGGCTTCCAAAGCCAATCTTCTCCAATGTCCCCTATCCAATCTCAGCGTCAGCCCCTCACGTCCATTCTTCTTAGATCTTCCAGCACATCACCCAACCAACTTATCCTAGGTCGGCCCCTCTTTCTGCTTTTATAGACTTGCGCTCTCAGAATTTTCTTTGCATAAGCTGATCATCCATCCGTTCTAGGTGACCTAGCCATTGTATTCGTTCAGCCTTAACGAATCTTACAATGTTCTCATGCTTCAATAGCTTTTACGACTCTCACAACGTCATCAAGCTTCAATAGCCCATCTACCTCCTGGTTATTTCGTATTCTCCATTCGTCATCTTCTTTAACCGGGCCATAAACACGTGTTACAATCTTTCTATCAAACCTTCTTAGTGTTTCTTGTTCCTTTTTTGTAAATTCAATGTCTCCTTTTTCATAAATAACAACCGGTCTGATAAGTGTTGTCACTAACCTTACAAAGACAAAATGTTGCTTATTTTATTTCAGGTTTTACTCAGTTCCGTCTGGCAGACATCACACACAGGTATTGAGAATATAAGGCACAAGGAAATAAATTAGCTTACTGCAGAAACAGTTTTAATAAAAAAATACTGCCATGCGGGCGTCTCTTTTCTTCTTCTCTTTCTGTAGCTTCCGTGCCACTGCCCATTCTTAAAAATGTAAAAGATATGCTGCTGTACACGTACAACCACGGTTGGGAAAGACTACAAGCTACTACGGTGAAGGAACAGTATACTGCGTTGGAACCGTCTAACTGTACGTAACGGCAGCAAACATGTCGCATTACATTAATTTATTGCCAATCCAGCATATTATAAATGTATCCATTATATGGGAAGATACGATTACGTTAATAATTCGTCTACGTATGCAATTCAGAATATGCTGAAAGTGTGTGAAATTAAGTACAGCGGGTTTCGCGTGATGATAAATATGCGTAGTCACCGTTATTCTAGACGCATATAATAATGAACGTTAGATTTACGATTTGGCAATAAAGATAATTATGACGTACGCTCGATTATTAATTCATATAATAGCTTTCGAAGGGGAACGAGTCACCCGTTAATGGTAAAATCGATTACGATATGCATAATCATTACCGGCAACATGCACTACAGACACGACAGCGTGTACTTCGGAAAGATAACTGTAAGCTAAGGTACTCAGTTCCACGTGTAGAAAACATGAACTCTGCTTTTCGATTGATGACGTTATAGAAAGGAGGATGAACAAAGAAAAAACATAAAACGCTCATTAACGTTTGTTAAATAATACATTATCACCTTCATCGTTGTCAAGGCTTTATCATACAAAAATGTTTAATGCTATTTCTGATCTTCTGACCCTTTTAACACAAATGTCAATGATGGGTCAGTCACCCCCACTGTCCTCTTATCTCATCAACAAAGCTTCCAGAGTTTCTTATACGCCTCAACAATTTATCTCCTCATCGAACACTTCCCACAGCTTTCGCGTGGGTCATGATCTGATCTTCGGCTTCCCCTGGATATCCTTCTTTCTAGTATGAACAATTTTTACAGGAATGGAACTTTCTAGCGCTTTAGTGGTATATATAGAATTCGCCCTTGTAGGTGGGGGGGGGGGTCCGTCGACTCGGCTTCTACAAAAAAAAATTTTTTTTTAATCAATGCCATTAAAGTAAACAGTAATAACACAATAAAAATGTTAAAGAAACATTGTTTAGAAGATACTTGTTGACTGAACTGACTTTCCTATATTTCATATTTCAAACGTATAGGGCCAGCAAATGCTGTGTAATAAACCTCTTTGTATACTTAAAAAAGAGTTACTACTATATTAGCGTACACTAATATTGGCTGACAAAATAATAAAATAGCCTAACAATTATTAGTAAAAAAATCATTCAAACTTTTTCGACCCTCTGGGGGATACAGTCCCGTTCGCCCCCCGTACGTAGTCTTATTTAAAATTAAAAGTATTTTTCATTATAACCCGACAATACGGCCGTACGGTTAATACCATCGTGAGTCCATGTGTAAAATCAAACGTCACCTGTGACATAACGTAAATTTTGCACTGGGAATGTTAACATTCTGGGGAGACTGGAAGATACATACATATCAAAACCATGTGTTTGTTTCGGTAAAGCCTATTATACAAGGAAAACCTGTTATACAATAAAATCTTGATCACGGTTTCTTGTACGATTTTTGCGTAGGCTACATTTGAGCTGACAAAGTCGGTGTTGATATTTTACTTTCAGCCTTTAGGAAAGTAACACCCTGTCGTTAAAGATTTTAACGACCGCTAAATAGTCCGTTAAGACTGAACGGGAGATAATCATTTTCACGAAGCTCAATTAAAGATAGCGACCGTTAAAATCGTCGGTTAACTTCACAGAAAATATTCGTCTTTGTAGGTAACTAACGGGCTGTTAAAACGACGTGAGGTAACAATAAGATTAAGTTTGGCGTCACTTCACGAATGCTTTTAGAAAAGTAAAATAAACGTGCTCTTTCGTCTGTATTTTATGTTTTTCTTGTTAAATTACTCGTTTAATTTTCAACTTCAGTACATAATATAAACTACTGTGACACACAAAGGTCGATCAGGGAGAATTACATTTTGCCGCTGAAATATTGTAAACCTACTTAGCAAATTAACCAATGACAAAAAGCAAATGTCACCAGGAATATAAATAAAGTTTTTGACAATTTAAAGCCAAAATTAATAGATCCCTACAGGCTTTCAACACAAATTACCATTAAAATTCAAAAAGAACTGAGGTTAAACAGGAATTTCTTCAACTCCAGAAACAAAAACAGGAATAAATCAAACAGAAACTAAAAAATTTAGAAATATATTTAAGCAACAGAAAACCATGAAAGAGTGATGCCTCCCACCAGACAGTTTTTATTTCAACACGATTTCTCATGACTTATAGAACAAACACAACTAAAAAAAAAGCAAACAGCAAACAAAACTACAAAGACAACCGTAACAAACGCAAAAGAAAGCCGCCAAACAGGGACGGTACCCGACAGGAAGTTTACAAGTTTATTAATTTTTCCGCCAATCTACAGCAAAATCGACACTTATCCTGGTAGTATAATCGTGTGAACTACAGTTTGCTAATAGGGTTCAAACGGGTGTTGGGGAAATGGCAATTAATATAACGGCCCTTAAAAATCAATCGCCAGTTAACAAAGGAGCTGTTATGGAAAACAGTTAACAGACGTTGGAGAAAAGGGACATAGGTGTTTTACCTGACTTCAAACTGAATACTTTGGGTTATGGACACTGTATACGAAAACACTTTAAGTAATTAACGGAAGAAGAAAGATTAAGTAATTAACGGAAGAAGAAAGATCAGAAATCCAGTCGTTATTCTCTTTCTGGCGTAGATGTATGTATATCCACGCTACCTAATTGAACGTCACATATATGTGAATATCTAATGTGAACCGATGACCATGCTGGAGCTCGATTGCAGAGGACCTCTATACATGTAAAAGTAGCCAGAGTGTACAAATTAAATTCATTTTAACTTTAATTTAATTTATAAATTTGTTACATACGATGGTGTAAAAATTGCTCAAAATGAGAACAAAAGGAGAAGAAGTGCATTGGAAGACAAAGAAACTAGAAATAAACATTTTCAAAAAAATGGACCGAAAATCCATCGTCATAGAGGATGCATGGGAAAGACAAAGAGAAAGAAGAAATGATCTGTTGTCTGCAGGCGTCGAAGTCATGACCTTAGTACGAGACAGTCTCACCAAATCACAAACTTCGGACAATCACGGACAGGAACAATTGAAGCGCATATCTGCGGAAGATTGACAGATATCAACAAAGAAACTGATCTCTGGACGCTCCAACAGCTGTGTTGTAATATTAGGTTTATTACAATACTTTTTTGGGGAACAGAAGACAACAATCAGTTAAAATAGTCTTCTTAACCCGAACGAAAAGAATGATATAATATTCAATTCAATTAAGATTACCGCAACGAAACTGCAATCAAGTTGAATGATTTAACCGACTGCACATTCAATTCGTTTCGTACACGATATCCACGGGGACCTATTATACCGCTTAATCAATAGCAGCTTACTTCACTAGAGGGCGGAGTTATCTATGCAATCACACTATACGTATGATGCTACAAACGTAATTACTGCAGAACGTACGGTTTTATAACTCTTCTACCCACTTCCGTTCTCACACACGCGCGCGCGCGCGCTCGATAGAGAGAGAGAGAGAGAGAGAGAGAGAGAGAGAGAGAGAGAGAGAGAGAGAGAGAGCGCGCACTCGTATCCGATGTATCATACGGTACACGATCAAATCCTTTTTAACATTAACAGAAATAAGCTGTACTTAGGTACTTTACGTTCTTCAATTATGTCCTCTGACCTTAATCTCTATCCGTCTTTCACGTCCCACCACAACTAATATTTATTGATCGTCGCTCTCATCGCAAACGACCCCAGTACGTTTATCACACTAATATATTTTCTGACTTGTGCTGCGATTGTTGAAATTACATCATGCAGCGACAACTGAAAATTTACAATTATACAGAGACAACGACGCAATCTTTTGCACTTTTAAGAACGTTAACAAATACGTCTCACTTGAGTTTCAAAACCCCCCACAACACACACGTTCATATACATGCAAAAAAATAGTTGAGAGGTGTCAAGGGACACCCGGATGGAACGAAGTTCCTTTCGATTAATTAGTGAAGGAATTGTAATAAAATTTTATTTTTTTTAAGTTATAATAATATTTTTTTTATTATTAACAAATATAATGTAATATAAACTTAATCAGTAGGCTCAATTTTAGTAATAATTGGCTTGTGGTAACTGAAGTAGGAAACATATGTTTGGGATTCTATTTTATTTAAATGTCTTGAAAAAACTGCATCAATGGTAGTATTATATTTTGTTGTTGATTCTGCTGGATTATTGTTAATTCTTAAATCAAATTCTTCCTCTAGAAACTGTAGCAATGGTTTTGATTTTTCATTACTGAAGTTGATGTTAAAATCACCGGCTAAAATGAGTGGAACTTTATCTAAATTTTTGTTGTATCTGCTAAGCGTTCGAGATACATCTTTAGAATACTCTAGCAGTGCTCGATGAATGAACTCCTGAATATCTATTAATTTGTTATTTGGTGAGACATATATGACTGCCATGATTAAGGTAACACCGTTTTCCATTACACACTCTGCTGCACATAAATCTGCAACACTTGTACGTCTTACGTGCAAGTCCTGAATATTGTTCATTATGACCGACATATTTGGTGTTACAAGATTGGTCGTATCATTTGTGTTGTGATATATCGCAACTCCACCTGAACGAACAAAATCACGTTTAAAGTGGGTTATACAATTAAAATTCGGTATATCACATTCTTCTCGATTGTCCAACCATGTCTCTGATAATAACAAAATGTTCGTTTTTTCTGTAACAGAGTCGATTAAATCAACTGAATGTTTACGAAGGCTTTGGACGTTGAACGTACACAATGAAATGCCTTTATCTCTAGTAATGAAATCAATGACAGATTTTGCCTTCGTTTCAAGCTTATTTAATGACAATCTCTGAAACTCTTGTACTAGAGATATTGTTGATGAAGCTTGTACTCGATTATGATGAAATCGAAATTTAGTTTCATCATCATCAAATGTAACGATAAATAAACCTTCGATGCTTGTTACACGAGAGAGAGCAACATAAACAAGTTGTTGTGGATGTATTTTGTCATACTCGTAAACAATTTGATCAAATGTTCCACCTTGTGACTTATGAATAGTCATAGCACAAGCAGAAATTATGGGAAAGTGTTTACGTTTAACAGTAACTGCTTTATTCCTTGTCATGGTAATGTTGGATGTTCGCCATTCAATAGGTACAGCAGCATTATTAACTTTGCTTTGGACAGCTAGTAAAGCAGCTTTTTTTCTTGCTTTTTGCCCAACCTTTGCTGATCCACAGAATTCGAGCCAAACTCTGCAAACTACGTTGTCCTCATTGAAGTCTAGGTGAATTAATTTACCAACGGCACCATTAACTAATCCATCACTTACATCAATGTTTGTTGTGATAAGATAATACTTTCCTTTTGTGACAGATTTTTTGTGTAGTTGTAATCTAAAAGAAGATTCTTGTTCTTGATTTTTAGTTCCAGTTATTATATCCTTTGCTATTGAGATGACTTTATCTGGAGCTTCTTGCAAAATTGAATTGTTGTAACTGTCTACAGCGACATTAGTATAAAATAAACGAACACCATGAGGACTTAATTGTCGAGTTTCTTCTTTTTTGAAAAATCTTGATTCGATAATTTCTAATTGAAACTGTTCCAAAACTTCACCATTGCCAATCTTTGTAAGTATCAATGAAAATGCAGCATTAGCCTGTCTCATGACTTGCGTTAGTTCAAAAAATTTAAGACCTCGCCATAAATGTGGACCAACCATTCTCGTTTTAATAGGTTTATATATCAATGTTGCCCTTACTGGTGGAGCCTGGCGTAAATCACCAATTAAAATGACGTCAATGCCGCCAAAATCAACATTATGATTTGCAGTAATTTGTTTTAAGCGCAAATCAATTTTGGCTAACAGTTCTGCACTGATCATGCTGATTTCATCAATAATCAATACTTTGACGTATCTAAAAAGAGATCTGTACAAATGTAACATTTCAGATGATAATGGCAATAGTTTAGAAATCGAAATTTTAAGAGCAGTATGAACCGTAGTACCATCAATTGCCACAGCAGCTTTACCAGTAGATGCGCAAACTATATACGAATTACAGTAACCATCATTGTCAGTATATCTATTGTAGATTTCCATTATAAGTTTAATAACAAAAGTCTTGCCACTGCCTGCTGGACCAGTGAAAAAAACTTGAAATGGTTGCTGATTTTGAGTTTGAAGATGAGATATAATATGCATTAAAAGTTCTTTTTGCTCACTGTTAGCCGACCTCATTAAGTCGTAGAATTGTTGAGTATCCATTGTATTTTCTCTTTTTTTTGCAATAGCACCAAGTTTGCTGAGTGTAGCATTTCGTATATCAGCATTAACGACAGAATTAACATCCTGTAGTAATCTTGCATATGGTTCTTCTTCAAATATGACATTAGCTTCGTTTCGCAACTGTTCGTCTTCATTGTCATCATCTCTACCTAACTGTCTACAAATTTCAAGTGTTTTGTCTAGGTCTAAATTACATTCAAACTCTTTTCTGCGTTCTAAAATCAAGTTTTTATTATCTTCATAAATTTGAATGAATTTATTTTCAGCAAGAACTTCATTATCTTCACTTCTAAAAGGAATGTGTAGTAACACCATTTCTCGTCTATAATCGTTGAAATTGTTAGCCATATCATAGTTACGGTATCTAATAACTCTAGACATTTTTCTTTTGTAGTACTCTCCGTGTTTTCTCATACTATAATTAGCAACAAATTGAGCTAATGTTACATTTTCAAGAATTTCAGGCCTTTTTTCGTACTTATCGAACCAATTTTCCTTCCATATATTTGTACAGTCATCATCTAAATCACTTATTTTTTTATTATTTATTATGTACAAAAAACCTGTATACACTCAACAAAAATAATCGTCGCGACACCACACTGTTCAATGCGAAATAGAAATGAAAATATCTGGCTTGCTTTCTATAAGAGAGAGAGAGAGACAGACAGAGAAACATGCGCACGCCGCACAGCTTACAATAGCTTACTATAGCAAAAAGTGTCGTTACAACTTTTCGTGAGAATTTTTTCCGTCTAGCCCCCTTTCACAACGCGCGATAAGGAACTTCGTTCCAATTAGTATAGTTACTTTCCTTGACGCATTAAAGAATTAATATTATTTAAATATAAGATCTAAGTGTATTAATATTGTGTTGTGGTCTCCAAGTTGCATATAACTAACTATATTTAATATTACCTTGTGTATCCAGGTACACTGGTGCTCCTCCTTGCAACTTGAATGTTTCTTTAAAAAACTACGCGTTTCGGGACTCATGGTCCCATCATCAGGTTGGTAAAAAAACAAGAATCACTCACATGGAGTTCGTCAACTTAATAAGACATAAATAAAAATAAAAAGTTTCACTCGCACATACCGCGTGTATACAATTACACAACTACACGATGCGCATCGTATCGGAACTTGCAAGCGACTAACCGTTACGCGTCGCACTATCTCTACCTTTATCTATGTGTTGTTCCAATCAACACAAGGCAAGGAGGAGCACCAGTGTACCTGGATACACAAGGTAATATTAAATATAGTAAGTGTATTAAGTTAAACGAGGTTTCGTTCGCGATTTAAGCTGTATGCCATGTCGACATCGTCGACCATGTCAATACGGCATAATGCCCACATAAGAATTATATAAGAACACATAAGACTTTGAAACAATATTACATAATTCAGAAAGATTAATTTATATTAATTTTTTTTTTTTTTTTTTTTTTTTTTTTTGGAGATCTGTAAGCTGTTCGACTGAGCGAACATTTAACAAATTGGCTGACAACACACACAGGATTATGAAGAGCTGACCATTGACAGCTCTTCTTGTTTTTGATAATAGATTAAAGAGGTAACAAAATACAAAACTAAATGATAAAAACATGTAAACAAATGAACAAAAGTCACTTTCACTTCCTGCTGGCATGATACAATAAGTTCAAATATTAAACACTGGGCCCATAAGGCACATATACAGGTTGACATTAACACGTATGAATGACACGAATACAAAAACATACAGAACAGATATCACAGACAGTACAATACAGAAAATACAGAGAATACATTATGAGTTAAACCTGAATGGTAAGTCTAATAGTTTGTGTCTTTTTAGTCTATAAATATCTTCACTGTTGTCTAACAAGTTAACTGCCAGGTGGTTGGGATGCTGTTCTAGTTTGGAGATGGGAGTCCTGCAGAGGCGCATGATTTCTACTCTCACGGTTGAAACTTTGAGGTCGCGGTGTATAGAGTTATTTGAGACAAACCAAGGAGCGTCGACTATTGATCTAAGTGTTTTGGACTGAAAACGCTGGATAATCTCAATATTACTTGTACTTGCAGTACCCCAAAGTTGAATACCATAAGTCCATACCGGTTTAAGAACGGCTTTATAGATCAAGAGTTTGTTGACGAGACTTAACCGTGATTGTCTGCCTATAAGCCAATAGATGTTTCTGACCTTGTGATTAAGTTCAAGCTTCTTAGATGTTATAAGTTTTTTCCATGTTAGTCTCCTGTCCAGATGCATCCCAAGGTACTTAGCACTTTCAGCTTGCGGTACTGGTTGACCGTTAATTGTGACTGGAGGGCAGTTTGCCTTACGTGTGGTGAAGGTAACGTGGACTGACTTGGATGAATTGATTTTTATGCGCCAATTATCAAGCCATAACTGAACGCTGTTTAATGATTCTTGTAGTATAAGAGATGCTATTGAGGGGTCGGAGTGTGTCACTAGGATCGCTGTGTCATCGGCGTAGGTAGCAACAGTGGTTTCACTTGCTGACGGTAAGTCCGAGGTGAACAGGAGGTAGAGCAGAGGACCCAGGACACTACCCTGCGGAACACCCGACCCCACTGGTAATAGAGGAGAAGTAGCATCCGAGTACTTGACTTGAAACACTCTGCTCACTAAGTAGGTGCGTTTTACAGAACCTTCGCCTGCACCTTCAAAAGCAATTACATTAGGTTTTGTATGAGACTGTTTATGCGGTCGATTGGACGTGTCTTTGACTGTCTTCTTCTATTTCCTAAGCCTAACATTGTCCTATCCACATTTCTCATTGCTGTCAACAGTTACTGTGTCATTTAATGACCACCATTCGCGTTTTCCGTACGTAAGTTCAGTAAAACCCCATCGTTTGTTACCCTATCCCGGCATGATACGTCCTAACCCTGCACATCTCGTCTTCTTCATTAGTTAGCAATCCGCAGATTGGTCTGCAGCAGTTCTCCACACGGATCTTCTCTGTGCTTTCCGTTTCATTTCTTCATAGGAACTACAACTTACATCACCAACAATCTGTTTCAGATATTGGAGTCGCGGTCTTCAACTTCCTCTTTTCCCTTCAATGTGATCTTCTATTATTGTGTTTTATCTAATTCTCGTGACGGATAATGTGGCCAATAAGTTCAACCCTTCGCTTCACAATATTTTGCCAGAAACGTATTGTTTCCTCCAACTCTAGTCAGAATCTCATCATTAGTAACCTCGTCAATCTATCTTACATTCAGTAACTTCCTATAACACCACATTTCTCGTGCTAAAGCACTAAGCTTTATTACTGATTTCCACTAACTATTATTAATTAAGGCTGTGTCACCACCTGATGGCTTTTCCTTTCGTATATATTGTACTCTTTACCAGACTTACTGCTCCTTGCGTGCAGATCGTAAATACAATAAAATAAATTTAAAAAAAAATTCAATATTTATTTGCACGCTAACTTTTTACCTTCCTGTTCCAGCTTATTAATAAAAGCAAATCTCTCTCTCTCTCTCTCTCTCTCTCTCTCTCTCTCTCTCTCTCTCTCTCTCTCTCTCTCTCTCTCTCACACACACACACACACACACACACACACACACCGTGGGAAAACAATATCGAACGGAGGACGTTCCTACGCCTGTAGGTACCGACCACTGATAAACGTGCGTGCCCAATACAGACCTCTTGCGGAGGAAACACAGCAAGGAAATTTTTGAGATTTAATATACGTCGAGGACGCAGTAAAACTACGCCGCAACCAACTTTCGCTATTCATATATACACGCTATGGGACGCGAAAACCATAAACACTGTTCGCAATAAAAGAAGAATCCGTGTAAGAGTGGGAGCGTGTAAATACGGGCGCGTTTGTGTCGTGTGTTACAAGGGTGACAAGCAGCCAGCGGGTTTGACAATGCGGATTATGTATTTTGTTATTCATCTCGATATTGCGTCCCTCTCAAATACGCTTTTACAAAGACACAACCCTGTACATTTCTCATACCGCAAGTCTAAGGATATCCAGATATCATTCGAAATTAAACTCATTTTGCACGTGCATACAATTTGAGCAAACGCGGTTATGTGTAATTTGAGCAAGCCTCGCTGTGACGTTCGTTCACATATTCACTTGTTCGAACAAAGTGGATGAAGAAACGGTGATTTTTGTGTGTAGCTAGAATGTGTTACTAAAAAAAAAACCATTAATTTACGAAGTCGTTGAAAATTGTTTTTCTGAAGCCGGGAAATTACTTATACGCGAATCTGACCAACAAAAACATCCAGACGATTTAAAAATTATTTCGAACGGATGGGGACATATATTTATATGCTGACTCAACTCAGTAAGCGACAAGAAACTACTATAAAGTTACGAAAGATTATCAGTAAATTTAAGAATCTACCAGCTGGTCGGAGCTTTCAAGATCTGAAGTATTCAACGATCGTCTTAATGTCAGAATATGGTGTTTCGAAAAAACTAACTTCTTTTTTTTGTTCTTCTTTACCTTCCTTGTTAGGACTCTGTCCTATTGTATACTATTGTAACGGTCCTACATTCTGTCACTCCACCTCTTCCTTGGCCGACCATTGCGACGCATGTGATAGCACACTGGATACCACTTCCGGTCCCAAGCCCGGATAAAGGAGGGGGGTTGGTGGCCACCTATCCACTGGAAAAATATGGATACTCACAGAAGCTACGGACAGCCTCGGAATTGAAAAAAAAATACATGCTGGTAAATTAAAATTCTGGTAATTTACAAATATTGTTATTTAAAGGACGTAAATATTTATATATAATTAAAAGCATATTAACTTATCACAAAATACACAAAGTAAGACAAGTGAAAATAAATGTTTGCATCGGCAAAATTAGGAGGCAAATAAACTGTTTGATTTTCAATCTGTGGATCAAAATTTGTCACAGATCGTAATTACTAAACGTACAGGTTGTACGCGAATATTAAATGTAAAACTGACTTGAATATTTCTTACCGAATTTTTATAAAAATGGACAGTGTAAGAGAAAAAAAGACAAATAAATGGTCACTCAGTAATCAGCTCTCCAAACCGGTCAAGACTTAATCGGCGCAGGTGATATGTTAGGCAGGTGTTTGTTGTCACGCTTGCCCTGAAGCGTTCTTCGAATTAAATCACAGTCTCGTTCTTTACAACTCTTTTCCACCCGTTTCGAAGTCTTCGGGACCAAACTGCTACAACAAAACAAACTCACTACTCGCCGTACCAGTAGACCTAAACAATCGTCTAGACTAAGTAAATTCGTTGGTTTGTAATGTAGAAATCTATACACCAGGTCCAGGTCCAGGTGGTACGGAGCAGCAGCTAGTCGTGCTCCGGTGGTCGCAGTGTCCGGGCGAGCCCGATGACTGCGTGTTGCCTGCTTGTTACCATGACTAGCGATCTCGCGCTATCTTAGGAATGGAACCATCTATACACCAGACAGGAAACACAAAATGGTGTCAGGTTATGCAAGACGGAAACGATTTACGACGTGAGCTGTCAGGTGTTATTAAATTAATTAAGACTGAAGAAATGTTAGTACATATAGGGGTAAGATAGGGGTGCAGTATTTAGCCGACGCTTTCTAATATCTATATTGTCGAGATCACCCAAACATGAACACGAAATATTAGCTCAGGAATTAAACTTAATCAGAACACAAGCTTGGATATTTTATTGTACGATGACTGTGAAGTCTTAATGCAACAAAGAATACAACAAACTGGATGAAATGCAGCATTCTTTACACCGTTGAAGGCATATTCGCATTCAGTAAGATTTTATAATATCATAAGTGAAAACAACAATCACGGCTTTCTGGGGAAAGTATCCTGTCAGATAAAAACTGGTCAGGACAGATTATTACAATTTACGTGTCTGTACTCCTTCTGTCAGAGCGACACGCCTCTAATTCAAGCGCAAATAGCGTTTCAGATGTGCCACGCCTGTTTGTTTACATCATGATTAAGCTAAGAACGGAAACAGTAGGCTATAGTAACAAAAAACTGATTTTAATTATCTAGGTTGAGTTATCAGTATTGGGAGTGAAACAAGACGATATGTCACTAAGAAAATATCCGAGTTTCAGATGATGTGTGGCATCACATATAGAAGATTAAAGAATAACACACTGAAAGAAACAGGATTAAATTTCATCAGACAATGACAATGTCTGAATGATTGTACGGGTGCGAATCGTGGGGTTCCTACAAGGAAGAATATAAACCAAATTCAAAGTTCAGAAACGAGTTTTGTGAGATGAACAAAGGGTTGTAGAAGGCGAGACCGTTTGCGCGATGAGGACATTAGGGATGAGCTACAGTTGTTGTCCTTAAACGAGACAATCCAAAATTTCGTTTCGAGTGATCGCAACAACTGGACAGAATGGAGGATAGATGGTTACTTAAAGTAGCATACACGTATAGATACCTTTTGGAACAAGGAATGTAGGAAGACTGAGAGCAAGATGAAGAGACATACTGTGAAGGCGGAACAGGCAATGTGGTCACTCCTGGAAATGAAGAACAAGATTAAATCAAGAAAAAGTATAAATAAGATAATTAAAAGTGAAAAACGAAGTGGTAAGGCAGAAAACTTAATGACGCGAAAGACCATAAAATTTGTACTCTTTGACACTTAAAACTTTTACATTTTCATCCCTAAATAACATTTGAACAGAATCTTCTAGTTGAGAGGCTTTCCTACTTCATTATCGCCCCTTTCACCATCAAGTATCGACGTCCTTCAGCCACTTTGTAAACTTCATTTTATTTTGAGCAAGATGTTTTCAGTTTCTTTGAAACTTTAGAAAATAGTGGAATTAACCCCATATACGTAGGAAGTGTATATAACATCTACAAAAACGTTCAAGCCAGAGTGAAAATAGGACGAGAAGTGTCCGAGTCGTTTAATATTAGTAAGGGATAATACACTCTTTTATTCGCAGATGATCAAGTAGTGATAGCCAATGATAAAGAAGATATCACTTATATGATGAAAAAACTAGTAGAAGAATACGATCGATGGGGATTAAACATAAACTTCAAAAAACAGAGTACTTAGCCACAGGAAGTCGAACATCAGATCTTCAGTTATCAGATAATAGCCTACTTCCACCATGAAAGGTGAAAAGTATAAATATTTAGGAAGCATAATTAGCGATGATGGAATATGTGATGAAGATATAAGACATCGATTAGTTTTAGGAAAAAGCACCATACGCCAATTAAACTCACTTTTATGGTCCACCAAAATCGGGCTACCGACAAAGATCAATATTTATAAAGCAATTGTTGAACCAATTACCACCTATGGGTCAGAATGTTGGACAATCAGCGAAAAGAACCGCAGGAAGATTGAAGCTGTAGAAATTGACTCTCTTAGACGAGCTTCCAGAGTTTACCGTCTGGAACGTGTAAGAAATGACGTAATAAGGGAAAGAACAAATAGAAAAGAACTGTAATAGAAGACATAAAACGTAAACAGCTTTCCTGGTATGGACACCTAATGAGAATGAGTGAAGAAAGAATACCTGTGAGTGTGTTCAAATACAGACATAGCAACAGAAGGAAAAGAGGCAGACCTAGATCAAAATGGATAGAAGGGATCGAAAGGAGTATGGAAGAAAAGAATCTGAAGAATGAAGATACACAGAATAAGTTGATATGGAAACTGAGATGCGGGATGCGGCAGTAGCTGAGGGATCCTCGCCAATACAATACAATAGGCCTACAATGTTTTAAGTTTTCATTGTACTCCAGCCACTGCAAGTCTTGGTCTTGCTCCCCGGGCATGATTTCGTGATGCTGTTGATTTCCATCCTCGTTACATGTTCAAACCAATGCAGTGCTTCCCTTCCTGAAACAGTTTCCTGATGATCGTACGGCTCCCCTTGTTTTTTCCAGCTGCCCGCTTCAGAAATTTAATTTACCTTGCTTTTAGTCTGCTTTTAACGTTTCTCAAGCGGGCTGCGTTTTCTATACCGTACAGTGTGGGTAAATAAACTATTCTATAGACCTGTATCTTGGTTTCACCTGAGATTTTTCTCTTACCCACAAAAAGAATCAATGTAATAAATCTGGTTTGCTTCTTGTACATGGTGATTTATTTTCTCATCAGTCTTGTCGTCTGACATGATTACAGTTTCTAGAAGTTCACAGAGCCTGCCCTGGTCCGGCTGTTTTCCTTGGGTATAAACATTGTTTTCTTTTGTCAACGTTCATGTGTATGTAGCCTACATAAATTAATACGGTTGTGCAGTACCGAGAAATTTCGTTGCAGAAATTGACATCTCCCTTCTTATAAACGAGCGACATCACAATTAATCCGACCGCGATGGCTCTATCATGTGTAAAATGAATGAACTGGCAAGTAAACAAAGAAGCACACCAGCATGCTTCCGCACCCAACAGGCTTCACTGAACTCTACCGCCTTTGCTTGATACAATTATTACCAGTTATTCACCTGTTGGTGGAGAAATAAAACACTTTTCCCAGCGTAAGAGCGCACTACTTACCACTTGCGAGGACATACGTATCATGTTGAACGATTTTTCTTCCATGACCAGTTTGAAATCTAGACGACTGTATTACAAATGTCAACTAACCAAAACAATCTGTCTAACCGAATAGCGTACCCTGTAAATTCGTATTCTCCACTGAAATAAAACTGTTTACAAGTTGGACTTTGACCTTCCGATTAGAGATAGTTCGTACTGTCCTATTCATCAACCCGACTTTAAGAATTAATTAAAATTAAAATATTATTAAAATAAAAAAGTTAATATTGGACTGTACGACTTAATTAATATTGGACTAAGTTAATATTGGTTTATATTACTCCTCTAGACGCATTGAAAAACGAATATTATCTGCTAATAGGTGTTACTACGGACTAGTGAAACATTTTAAATCAAAATTAATAAGTAAAGAGACAAAAGCGACGCTCTACAAGACCTTAATCAAACCAGTCCTGATGTATGGCTCGGAATTCTGGGTGCTAAAAAAATTAGATGAACAGAAACTAGCCGTGTTTGAGAGGAAGGTACTGAGGAGAATCTATGGCCCTGTGAAGGAAAACGAGATTTGGAGGCGACTGCATAATCGAGAGTTGTACGAAAGGTTTAAAGATCTTCCGATCGAGCAATTCATACAAATTAACAGATTGCGTTGGGCCGGACATGTGCGAGAATGGCGGAGGATAGAATCCAAAAAAAAATCATGAATTATTTGCCGATGGGAAGGAGAAGACCGCGGACAGATGGCTGGACCAGGCTGGTAAGGAGGCAGTGAGGCTGGGTGCAGCAAACTGGTGGACATTGGCCGATAGTAGAGACCAGTGGGGACGATTTCTTTTGGAGGCCAGGGCCCGGACTGGGCCTTAGTGCCGAGGATGTATGTATGTATGTATGGTTTAAGAGACAATTTTGAAAAGCAATTTTCTTCCAGTTTTATAGTAATCGTCTATGAAAATGGGAGATCATCTGCCGATTGGCAGATCCCATTACAGCACGTTATCTCCGACTGATCCTGTCCAAGATCTGTTCTTTACTTCCCTTGTAAGCTCTTCTCTTAACATTAAATATAATTTTATCATATTTAATCTCTTTTTCTTCATTCAGTTACCCTTCCACTGTGTCCTTTTAACAGCTCTTAATGTTCAGTTTCCTCATATAACACGTCCTTTCCGGTTTCCGTGCCTCTCCACTAAACACTTTCTTTACTCTGTTCTTAACCTCCTAATTTCTTACTTTCCCTACACATTTTATTCTATTAATTTCCCTTCACACATACATGCCTGAAGCCTCTCTCTCTCAGGGCATTTTTCCCATGCCCTATGCTCCACACGTAGCACTTCAGCAGTCTCTTCCTCATTTCTAGGTGTATACTGATGCAAAAAAGCCCTTCCTCTTACTAAAAGCTTCTTCATCCATGTTGATTCTCGTTTTAATCTCCACTTCTCTTGTTCAGTCCTCTACCACCATATTTTCCAAAGACTTGCGATAACATGTGAATCAGAACATCAAATTTAATTTTACGGCGGAATTATTACTAACTTCAAATTTTATTTAATCTCTCTTTCTGCCTTTGCAACTAATCTCTCTCTCTCTCTCCACCTGTGTATCTGTCGGCCCGTATGTGTATTCTCCGCCCTTTATTTCAAAATTTAAAACACACTATAAATATTTCTAAATACATACATATACCATTCCTCCAAATTATTTGTGACATTTGGGAAAAGAGACGTGTTCTTCGCTGGTCGACCTACGTTCGTCTTGTTGACTTAAAAGAGGGAAAGTTTCGAGAGATACGCTTAATATTTCCAGCAACGATGCATGCTAAGAGCACGGATAGAGTTCTACCACGTCGTGTTTGTCGCCTTTCTTAAGTTTGATTATCGAACGAAATTAATACACCTTTACAACAGTAGATAGTCTGAAGTCATAAATTCGGTAAAAGCTTTTATAGCGAAACTTGATAACGACAAAAAAAAGACTTTACGAAAGATTTTATCGTGTGGGCGTACTCAACTTCATCGTCATCGTTTTCAAATCCGCAAGGATCAAACCAAAAAATGGTATGTTCCGGTCCCAAGCAGACACACTAGAGCTGGCGACTCCAACGCTTCTTCGAACGCCCCCGTAAATGCGTACAGGAAATATTTTCTGCACAACTGTGTCTACAATTAACAGCGTGTGCCGTGAAACTACAGAAATTAAGGAACACAGGAAGGCCTCAGAAAAGATGTGAAACAGAACGAAGCAGTGTCACAGCACCGTTGTAAGCAGACGACAACGACGATGACAATCATACGAAAATTTGCAGTTTTAATACTGAGTAAGCGAACGTCCAAACCAAACTCTTCACCACGTCCAAATCTTAGGCCTTTATTACACTACGCAACTGATTGCAAAGCTACATGAAACTAGTTGTAGGGTAGTAAAAACAGGCTTGCGACTGCTGTGCAATCAGTTGCAAAGTAAACATGACGTCTATACTACTATTCTGAGGGCTAACCTCAGAAACTACCGACCCGATAAAAAATTTCTTTCACCACCGTGTTCCTTGAAGTTTGAGGATGGTTTTAGACATAAATTTGAACCAATAAATTTAATAATTTTCAAGAACAGATATTTAAAACGATCCCATATCATGAAATTTTTGTTAATTTGCATGTAGTGAAATTTTTGGCATGCGATAAACTTTCGTTCTATAAGAGATAGCTATATGGTGTCAGCGAGTGAAACTTGGGAGAAATTACAAATTTTTATTTTGGTTTTTGTTTCAATAAAATCTCTCTTTTTGTTTTTGAGATATTGGCGGTTTGTAAAAAATTGTATATGTTGTGTCGGTCCCATGTCATGAAATTTCTTCGTTGTCTACAGAATGCGCGCGCAGCAGAGTTCCATGCAATCGGTTGCATAGTGTAATAGACTACATTTGAATTAATCCCCCACGAGTGGGTGAAACTAAAAGTTGCACAAGCAGTTGCATGGCTTGCATCTGTTTTGCAATCGATTGCAGTAAGTGTAATACGCTACATTTAAACCAATGCCCCACAACTTCTTCTGCAATCAGTTGAGTAGTGTAATAAAGGCCTTAGGCACGAAGTTGGGCGAGTGTGAAACACTGAAAACACGAGATTCCCATAAAACGGAACTGTCTGCTATAAAAAACGAAAGCGTATACACTGGATGTAAACACATACGCATATACAGCCCAAAATAAATTCATAACATATCTTACTTTTACACGTACCGTCTATTTTATAAGATCAATTTACTGCTCAAGCTTTCCATAAAAATTTATGGTCCCGTTAAACTGACAGGTGCCATAAACACACGCGCCCTAACAGCCGGTTTATTTACGGTCTGTTTGTTTTGAAGCGCGTGCAAACATACCGTCGTTCACTTTCCAACGAGTGTTTCTTAACATCATTTGTGACTATTACTGTTCCCTGACTGCCCGATGACTTTTTACTTCAATCTCCAAAACTATTATCGAGTACATAATAAAACGTGAGTTTCCTCATTTTTCATGTACCTCGTAAAATTTATTAGTTTTCATAAATTTTCAGAAACGTTAAGTTCACTGAAATAGGCCGATCTGATGACGGGAGGGAAACCTAATTCTACAATCACAATTTTTGATCGTGAATTTTATTATTACTTCTGAAGGTTTTTTTCAATATTCCGGTTTCTACGACCAAAAGAAATACAAATTCCGAATAAATTTCGTGGATGTTGACAAAATAACGTGGATGTATTAGCCACTTTTAATAACGACAAAGTTGTTCCCTAAATGTCTGGCCAAAATATTAATTAGAACTGTCAAAAAATAGTTTTTCTTAAAAACTGATTCGACTATTATTAGGCCTATTATTATTTTATTCTTCTTCTTAATATTATTATTATTATTATTCATTTATTACGTATTCTGTAAATCGTGTTTCTGTACGTATTTTCATGTAACTCTACAGGCCTACACTTTAAACCAGTTTAAACTGAAATTAATCAAACTTTAACTAAAATTAAATGTTTTTACGTTTACTTTGAATCGCGCATTGTAGGCTGGCAGTACATATCTTTCTAAAAGAAAGCACCCGCTTGGATGTTTATTTGATTGTGAGTTCTCCAACTCATTGTGTGGGGGGGGGGCAATGTACTGCGCGGGCGCATCCTACCTCGTATAGAATCTCGTTCGACTTACAATTACATATTACGTACACATCCACGTGCCAGCTTAATTTAAAAAGAAACTGAAGTGCATATTATTTAAAAAGGTCGAAAAATATGTTTTTGTATATATACATTTTTACATTTTCTTTTGTCTTCAAAAAATGTGATGTGATGTGATGTGATGTGATGTGATCTGTGTGTGTGTGTGTGTGTGGTCTTCAGGCCGCTGATGTTACATCAGCATTTCTGCGCATTTTAAGCTCCAATTGATACAATTACCTCACTATAATTAACTGTAAAATAATCTGTCTATATATAGAAATAATTCGTTACACGCAGGGAGTCTGTTTCAAACTAACATTAAGTAACAGGAAACCACGGTATTCTGCATTAGTTTGCGTATAGTTGTTTAAAAAAAAATACAACGCTGTTGGTGGTGGTTTCGCTAGAAACGGTACGCCTACGCTCTACGCCCCTGATAACTTTTACATCACAATACTGAAACCTATTTTATCGACAAAGTTTACGCGCTGCATATAACAATGCACACAATTTCAGAGGAATGTTGTACAGTATACATTACATAAATATTGCACATACTGTTTTCTTAGTGCCAAACACAAATCGTTGGTAATTGTGTTATTTTACTACCTTCAGAATGTTTCTATAATGTTTACCGATTACATAGAGACGAATACAATTTCATGTGTAAACAAAATAAAAGGTTTTGAACTTTTCTGTTATTCACATAGAGGGAAACTGCCGGTTCAAACCCACAAAGGAATGCCGCCTTTCCCACGGCCAGAGATTTTTTCCCACGCTCTCCCCACCACCACTGGACCCGCAGCATCCCAATGGACCACAGCATCCGCGAATTTCCGCGAATAAAATTTTTTTTATTTTTTTAAATTGATTTTTTATTTTTTTTATTTGATGTTTTTATTTTTTTAATTAAATTGATTTGCATATCAAGGGGGTGGGATGAGTTTCAATGGACCACCAGCATCCGTGAATATAATTTTTTATTTTTTTAAGAAAGCCGATTTGCATATCAGTGGGTGGTGTTGGGTGGGTGGTTTTTTAATTTCATATCAGTGGGTGGTGGTGGGTGGGGGTGGTTCCAACTCGATGCATTATAGTGTATATTAAAATATATGATCAGGTGTACCAACCTTGCACGAGTTCAAATTTGTCGTGTGTTATAATGTATATTAAATCTATATGATCAGGTGTACCAACCTGTGTATTATTATTATAGTGTATAGATATTTTATATGAGCAGGTTTGTCAACATTTTCTGCGGTGGGGGGGGGGGGGGGAAATTCAAATATGAGTTATATAGTGTATATATTAAAACATATGATCAGGGTTACCAATCTTACATTATTGTGTGTGTGTATAGAGCAGATCTGCCAACATTTTTTTCTCTTCTGTAGTGGGAAATTCAAACTATATGATCATAATTGTTACTCTCTCTCGCTCTCTCACATTTGAATGTAAGTAAAACTATCTCTCTCTCTCTGTGGTCAGTACCGCACGCATGTATATGAAATTAGAAAGTTTATATTTATTCGACAAATATTAACGCCCTCTCTCTCTCTCTCACTTGTTTCAACTGTGTCAACAAATAGTAACGTCCTCTCTCCCTCTCCCTCTCTCTCTCTCTCTCTCTCTCTCTCTCTCTCTCTCTCTCTCTCTCACTCTCACGCGTTTCAACTATGCAAGGTTTCATACCCTTTCTCCTGTCTCTCTCTCTCGTACATTGAGTAGTCGGTGTGATGAGTAAATAATTTTAGCTCTCTCTCTCTCTCGTTGTCAAAACGTCGTCTTCATTTTTCATGTATCAAATAATTAATTAATAGTTTTATAATGCAGTCAGTGTGATTGATCCTTGTTAGAAATATATATATTTGGCAAATATTAACTATGTAAGTGTGTTGTTGTCAATGAACTACTTACCTGTGTGCTGTTACAGATGACAAATCCATACGTTAACGGCGTAGCAGTCTGGTACAATACTTCTGTTTAATGGGTACAGCTTACACACGCACATAGGTTCAGTGGTGTATAGCGAAATAAATTAAAATTATACACACACATGAAAACGGTGGTTGAAATTCGGTTAACGGCTTAGCAATCTTCAATACGACCTTCTTCATGTGGTACAATACTTCTGTTTTATGATTGCAGTTTACACACACACACACATAGGTTCAGTAGTGTATAGCGAAATAAATTAAAATTATACACACACATGAAAACGATGGTTGAAATTCATACAAATCTTCTGATGTAACAGTTCCCACAAGTAATACAGTTCACAAAAATAAATTAATTGTACACATGTTCAGAGGTGTAGAGTGAAATAAAATAAAGTCATAATTTGTTTAAATGATTAAATATATTTTAACATTCACAATATAAAATTCACAAGTCATAATTAAATAAATACATTATAAAATTGATATTTTTTCGAAAGTTTATATATAATTGTGTCGTACTTGTAGGAGAAGCAACCTGCAACATAACAATACAACAACATTAAAATCATGTTAAATATCACACACACACACACACACACACATGACGTGCACACGCAACGCGCGCACACACACACAGACGCACACGCAACGTAATCACACACATACATACGACGTGCACACACACACAGACGCACACGCAACGTAATCACACACACACACACACACACACACACACACACACACACACACACACACACACACACACACACACACACACACACACACACACACACACACACACACACACACGGTCCAATAAAACAGATAACAGATTTAAATATGCTATAGTCATTGTAAGACGTTACAATCCTTGAAGTGTTTAATAAGTAAATTGTATGTATATATCACTGAATAATAATAATATAATCGTTCTAGTGTTATCGTTTGCTGCAACAGGTAACGCAGTTTACAAATAATTACATATAGGTTCAGAGGTGTATAGTGAAATAAATTAAAAATAGAAATTAATTTCCTCATAAGTTAATGTCCTTTCATCAAAACTTTGTAAATTAGAATCTGCACTACATTCAAACACACGCACACACAGTGATAAAAAAATTGTTTATTAAAAGTAGTTTGTCACCTTAACGAGGTACTATTTCCACATGCGCTGTCTGGTTCCTCATCCCTCGAAACATGAGATGTAGGTCGCTGGGACTTATATGACGGAGTTCTTCATCTGTAAAGACGTCAGCATACCTCTTAGGTAGATATACACGATAGCGGCGCTCACAATCTTCCAACGTTACAAGCACAGACTTCCCATATCTCGTGTCCACATGCACCATGTTAACGATCGGATACTGCTTGTTCAATGTTAATTCTGCACACCGTTTGTACTCAGTAGCAGAAACTGCGTTGAATTTTGTGATAAACGACATTATTAGAAGTGAAGACGTCTGTATCAAACGAGGTGGAACCAAACAGTGTCAGAATATTCGCTACAAAGAAGACTAGTGAAAGTAATGGTGGTGGTGGTGTGGTCATCAGGAAAGTTCACTTTCATCGCCTGAAGCTTTGCATGTACATACACACAGGCAGAATTAGCGCTGTTACAAAATATATATATATTAGGTGAATACAAGAGAAAAGACATACTTTACGGAATTTCTTGAAATTTTTTTTTTGTAGTTCGTCTTCACCTCATCACCCTTGCATGTACTAGCAGTGTGTTTGGGTACAATTAAAGATGTAAATTCAATGTTCTGAGAAGTACACATATTCATCTGCTCGCCCCCCTCCCGTTTACTGACAGTATGTTTGGATGCAGTCAACCACTGATAAGAATTCATCTTCTTGTTCCTATAATAATAATAATAATAACAGTACCTGCTTCATTATCATATACATTGTGCTATATATATATATATAAATATATACATAAGGCTTTCAACACACACACACACACACACACACACACACACACACACACACACACACACACACACACACACACACAGCACATACCATAAATCCAGAACAGGAAAGGTATTATAACAAACATTACGAAAACAAGTACGTATGGTCACGTACATAGATCAACGTTTAAACAAACAGATTAATACCTGAATAAATTTTTTTTAAAACAGGACAGCGTATTATCTATATAACGTTCTGTTTCAGATAAGAATAGTTTGAATATAAAATGAAAGGGTACGTTGTATTTTGTTATGAGAAAATGCATTTCTAAATTTCGTTACATTTGTAAATTACAGAATTGTTCTTCAACTACAGTCACAATCGTTCAGTTTCATTAACATTTGAAAATTGATGGATTTGGTACTCGATATATTCTACTCTCACAGTATTTTCATTGATACATTTCAGAAACTGAGTACACAATAAATCTACAATCACCCTAAACTCGACATAACTACTTGTGTTACTCGATTGATGTTCATGTTAAACGATTGATGACTCATGTAATAATACAGATTAACCTCGTATAATAATAATGACAGGACAGCGTATTTAGAACACTTAAAATTGGAAATCTACAAACACATCAAAAATATCTGTCAAACCCCTATCAAACAAAAACCCCGTTCTTATCGAGAGACAACAGTAACTGACTAAGCACATGTGCTTCATTAGGCAACAGACCAAAAAAATCAAATAGACAACTATAAGCTCAATTTAAATAAAAGCTGAATATTCAATAAAATTATATTTACTTAGTAACATATGCAAATCTTTTACTTACCTCTTAAATGTTGTTGTTGTTATACACACAATAGTCGATTGTACGATTAGTGTCTCATACAAATGAGAAATAGTGACATGTCGTCTTGTGTGTGTATATATATCATACGGCGGTAGCGTACACGTTTGAAAGTTGATGCACATTAAATTCTCTCTCTCTCTCTCTCTCTCTCTCTCTCTCTCTCTCTCTCTCTCTCTCTCTCTCTCTCTCTCTCTCTCACACACACACACACATTTCTGATTACTATAAAAAATAATTGCATGTATGTTCAGAGGTTTGGTGTCTAAATCGATGCATTTTACTTTCACCTTCTAATTTGACACATGGCTTACTTTCATACAGAAATAGCTATCGCCCATGTCCGTCTACGAGTGTTGCTAAACGAAATTAAAAATGCTGTAATACATAACGTCCTGTGAAATAGATATGGTATGTTTTTTAGGACAGCCAATGTCATTAAGATGGATTATTTTCGAGAGCGGAGTCGCTACCAATTAATTTGTCACGTATCCGAATGTATCATAACCATTGTCTAGTATATAGCGCTTATCATCATACGGTGACAACGCTTGCTTTCAAAGCGTGTAGGTCCGTCTGCATACAAGTCAGGTGTTTGAATACTATACATCAGACCGTCTGTATCTGTCATTAGCAATCTAACGTTACGACCGTACTTGCCGACAGCATAACGATAATACGTTTGACTACGTAAGAGAGAGAAACGGTTGTGTGTGTTCGTGTGTGCGCGCGTCGGATCATGACATAGTATTCGTAATGACCGAGGCACGTCCTTTATTGCATGAGGATAATCAGGTAGAGCAGAGCAGACACGTTTACGCAATATCAAGTGCACACACACACACACACACACACACACACACACACCACACACACACCACACACACACACACACACACACAAGAATCAGATGTTTTGTGTACGTTCTAGGTGAAAAACTACTGGGTGTCTCTGACTTTAGTTGGAAATAAATAACATTACAGATATTGATATGGTACTATGAGTAGCCTATACGTGAATACTATACATCAGACTGCCTGTATCTGTCATTAGCAATCTAACGTTACGACGGCAGCATAACGATAATGAAAGTCATACATTATCGTTATTTTGTCTAAGCTATGTTAACTTCACACACACACACACACACACACACACACACACACACACACACACACACACGGAAATGTAGGAAAAGCGCCTGAGGGCAAAGTTATGCAAGAGGTTGTTGACGAGAACCAAACAAACTTGGATCAGCCAGTAGTGTTTAGGTCATCAGTACATGACGCAACGGGAGTGATAGGTCCAATTAGGTTTGTTACACGTTGTGTGTTAGGTTAAAATGCAGTCCATTCACGTTTCATGTTAGGTTAAAATGCAAACAAACACACACACACACACACGTGTAACGTTAGATTGCTAATGACAGATACAGGCAGTCTGATGTATAGTATTCACGTATAGGCTACTCATAGTACCATATCAATATCTGTAATGTTATTTATTTCCAACTAAAGTCAGAGACACCCAGTAGTTTTTCACCTAGAACGTATACAAAACATCTGATTCTTGTGTGTGTGTGTGTGTGTGTGCACTTGATATTGCGTAAACGTGTCTGCTCTGCTCTACCTGATTATCCTCATGCAATAAAGGACGTGCCTCGGTCATTACGAATACTATGTCATGATCCGACGCGCGCACACACGAACACACACAACCGTTTCTCTCTCTTACGTAGTCAAACGTATTATCGTTATGCTGTCGGCAAGTACGGTCGTAACGTTAGATTGCTAATGACAGATACAGACGGTCTGATGTATAGTATTCAAACACCTGACTTGTATGCAGACGGACCTACACGCTTTGAAAGCAAGCGTTGTCACCGTATGATGATAAGCGCTATATACTAGACAATGGTTATGATACATTCGGATACGTGACAAATTAATTGGTAGCGACTCCGCTCTCGAAAATAATCCATCTTAATGACATTGGCTGTCCTAAAAAACATACCATATCTATTTCACAGGACGTTATGTATTACAGCATTTTTAATTTCGTTTAGCAACACTCGTAGACGGACATGGGCGATAGCTATTTCTGTATGAAAGTAAGCCATGTGTCAAATTAGAAGGTGAAAGTAAAATGCATCGATTTAGACACCAAACCTCTGAACATACATGCAATTATTTTTTATAGTAATCAGAAATGTGTGTGTGTGAGAGAGAGAGAGAGAGAGAGAGAGAGAGAGAGAGAGAGAGAGAGAGAAAGAGAGAGAGAGAATTTAATGTGCATCAACTTTCAAACGTGTACGCTACCGCCGTATGATATATATACACACACAAGACGACATGTCACTATTTCTCATTTGTATGAGACACTAATCGTACAATCGACTATTGTGTGTATAACAACAACAACATTTAAGAGGTAAGTAAAAGATTTGCATATGTTACTAAGTAAATATAATTTTATTGAATATTCAGCTTTTATTTAAATTGAGCTTATAGTTGTCTATTTGATTTTTTTGGTCTGTTGCCTAATGAAGCACATGTGCTTAGTCAGTTACTGTTGTCTCTCGATAAGAACGGGGTTTTTGTTTGATAGGGGTTTGACAGATATTTTTGATGTGTTTGTAGATTTCCAATTTTAAGTGTTCTAAATACGCTGTCCTGTCATTATTATTATACGAGGTTAATCTGTATTATTACATGAGTCATCAATCGTTTAACATGAACATCAATCGAGTAACACAAGTAGTTATGTCGAGTTTAGGGTGATTGTAGATTTATTGTGTACTCAGTTTCTGAAATGTATCAATGAAAATACTGTGAGAGTAGAATATATCGAGTACCAAATCCATCAATTTTCAAATGTTAATGAAACTGAACGATTGTGACTGTAGTTGAAGAACAATTCTGTAATTTACAAATGTAACGAAATTTAGAAATGCATTTTCTCATAACAAAATACAACGTACCCTTTCATTTTATATTCAAACTATTCTTATCTGAAACAGAACGTTATATAGATAATACGCTGTCCTGTTTTAAAAAAAATTTATTCAGGTATTAATCTGTTTGTTTAAACGTTGATCTATGTACGTGACCATACGTACTTGTTTTCGTAATGTTTGTTATAATACCTTTCCTGTTCTGGATTTATGGTATGTGCTGTGTGTGTGTGTGTGTGTGTGTGTGTGTGTGTGTGTGTGTGTGTGTGTTGAAAGCCTTATGTATATATTTATATATATATATAGCACAATGTATATGATAATGAAGCAGGTACTGTTATTATTATTATTATTATAGGAACAAGAAGATGAATTCTTATCAGTGGTTGACTGCATCCAAACATACTGTCAGTAAACGGGAGGGGGGCGAGCAGATGAATATGTGTACTTCTCAGAACATTGAATTTACATCTTTAATTGTACCCAAACACACTGCTAGTACATGCAAGGGTGATGAGGTGAAGACGAACTACAAAAAAAAAATTTCAAGAAATTCCGTAAAGTATGTCTTTTCTCTTGTATTCACCTAATATATATATATTTTGTAACAGCGCTAATTCTGCCTGTGTGTATGTACATGCAAAGCTTCAGGCGATGAAAGTGAACTTTCCTGATGACCACACCACCACCACCATTACTTTCACTAGTCTTCTTTGTAGCGAATATTCTGACACTGTTTGGTTCCACCTCGTTTGATACAGACGTCTTCACTTCTAATAATGTCGTTTATCACAAAATTCAACGCAGTTTCTGCTACTGAGTACAAACGGTGTGCAGAATTAACATTGAACAAGCAGTATCCGATCGTTAACATGGTGCATGTGGACACGAGATATGGGAAGTCTGTGCTTGTAACGTTGGAAGATTGTGAGCGCCGCTATCGTGTATATCTACCTAAGAGGTATGCTGACGTCTTTACAGATGAAGAACTCCGTCATATAAGTCCCAGCGACCTACATCTCATATTTCGAGGGATGAGGAACCAGACAGCGCATGTGGAAATAGTACCTCGTTAAGGTGACAAACTACTTTTAATAAACAATTTTTTTATCACTGTGTGTGCGTGTGTTTGAATGTAGTGCAGATTCTAATTTACAAAGTTTTGATGAAAGGACATTAACTTATGAGGAAATTAATTTCTATTTTTAATTTATTTCACTATACACCTCTGAACCTATATGTAATTATTTGTAAACTGCGTTACCTGTTGCAGCAAACGATAACACTAGAACGATTATATTATTATTATTCAGCGATATATACATACAATTTACTTATTAAACACTTCAAGGATTGTAACGTCTTACAATGACTATAGCATATTTAAATCTGTTATCTGTTTTATTGGACCGTGCGCGCGCGCGCGCGCGCGTGTGTGTGTGATTACGTTGCGTGTGCGTCTGTGTGTGTGTGCGCGTTGCGTGTGCACGTCGTGTGTGTGTGTGTGTGTGTGTGTGATATTTAACATGATTTTAATGTTGTTGTATTGTTATGTTGCAGGTTGCTTCTCCTACAAGTACGACACAATTATATATAAACTTTCGAAAAAATATCAATTTTATAATGTATTATTTAATTATGACTTGTGAATTTTATATTGTGAATGTTAAAATATATTTAATCATTTAAACAAATTATGACTTTATTTTATTTCCCTCTACACCTCTGAACATGTGTACAATTAATTTATTTTTGTGAACTGTATTACTTGTGGGAACTGTTACATCAGAAGATTTGTATGAATTTCAACCACCGTTTTCATGTGTGTGTATAATTTTAATTTATTTCGCTATACACTACTGAACCTATGTGTGTGTGTGTGTGTAAACTGCAATCATAAAACAGAAGTATTGTACCACATGAAGAAGAGCGTATTGAAGATTGCTAAGCCGTTAACCGAATTTCAACCACCGTTTTCATGTGTGTGTATAATTTTAATTTATTTCGCTATACACCACTGAACCTATGTGCGTGTGTAAGCTGTACCCATTAAACAGAAGTATTGTACCAGATTGCTACGCCGTTAACGTATGGATTTGTCATCTGTAACAACACACAGGTAAGTAGTTCATTCACAACAACACACTTACATAGTTAATATTTGCCAAATATATATATTTCTAACAAGGATCAATCACACTGACTGCATTATAAAACTATTAATTAATTATTTGATACATGAAAAATGAAGACGACGTTTTGACAACGAGAGAGAGAGAGAGAGCTAAAATTATTTACTCATCACACCGACTACTCAATGTACGAGAGAGAGAGACAGGAGAAAGGGTATGAAACCTTGCATAGTTGAAACGCGTGAGAGAGAGAGAGAGAGAGAGAGAGAGAGAGAGAGAGAGAGAGAGAGAGAGAGAGAGAGAGAGAGAGAGAGAGGACGTTACTATTTGTTGACACAGTTGAAACAAGTGAAAGTGAGAGAGAGAGAGAGAGAGAGAGAGGGCGTTAATATTTGTCGAATAAATATAAACTTTCTAATTTCATATACATGCGTGCGGTACTGACCACAGAGAGAGAGAGATAGTTTTACTTACATTCAAATGTGAGAGAGCGAGAGAGAGTAACAATTATGATCATATAGTTTGAATTTCCCACTACAGAAGAGAAAAAAATGTTGGCAGATCTGCTCTATATACACACACAATAATGTAAGATTGGTAACCCTGATCATATGTTTTAATATATACACTATATAACACATATTTGAATTCCCCCCCCCACCGCAGAAAATGTTGACAAACCTGCTCATATAAAATATCTATACACTATAATAATAATACAGAGGTTGGTACACCTGATCATATAGATTTAATATACATTATAACACACGACAAATTTGAACTCATGCAAGGTTGGTACACCTGATCATATATTTTAATATACACTATAATGCATCGAGTTGGAACCACCCCCACCCACCACCACCCACTGATATGAAATAAAAAAACCACCCACCCAACACCACCCACTGATATGCAAATCGGCTTTCTTAAAAAAATAAAAAATTATATTCACGGATGCTGGTGGTCCATTGAAACTCATCCCACCCCCTTGATATGCAAATCAATTCAATTAAAAAAATAAAAACATCAAATAAAAAAAACAAAAAATCAATTTAAAAAAATAAAAAAAATTTTATTCGCGGAAATTCGCGGATGCTGTGGTCCATTGGGATGTTGCGGGTCCAGTGGTGGTGGGGAGAGCGTGGGAAAAAATCTCTGGCCGTGGGAAAGGCGGCATTCCTTTGTGGGTTTGAACCGGCAGTTTCCCTCTTCAGTATCAGATGTAACCGGAGATGATTTCACTATCTCCTTATTCTTCTACACTTCAGGGATTAGGCAATGTGCCTGTTCCAACTTCACATCATATCCATTGGTCTTCCTACATCCCTTCTTCCAGAAGGCTTGTACTTGTTTACAATTACTGGTATTCTATCTTCGTCCATGCGACTTAAACGCTGTCTCCATTTTGGCTTGTATTCTCCAATTTTCTCATTTAGATTATATATATTTGACATACATATTGTTATTTGTATCCAAGGCACTTCATTATCGGAACACATGTAATAAAATAACATAATAAAATAATAATAATAAAATAACATATGTTCCGAAACGTGTTATTTTTAATAAAAACGAAGTCACACGACGGATCTAAGGTAATTTATTAATTTACACATATATTTAATTCTTTCCGTATATCTTCATTTATTAGATGATCCCTTCTTGTACATCCTTTAATCTTTCTTAAAAATCTCAACTCTGCTGATTGTATGTCGCTTTTATCTCTTTGTTTTGTAATCCAGGATTACAACGGATGATTTGTTTTATTACGGATGATTTCACTGTAATAAAACTAACAACAACAACAACAACAAATTTACACATGTTGCAGACTGTTCTAAGTATTCTATTTGCCATTAAATACAGTAACGTGACGACCTCCATTCTGGTAAATCGTATGGACGGAGACGAAAATAAAATAAAATAATCACCGTAATACAACTTACTGTTGATTTCAACGCGTCTTCAAAACAAATACAACAATCATTTATTTTACTACATCACATCATAATACTACCGCCACAGTTAAACATTACCAACCAGCACTCAATACAAGCTAATATTTCCTACTGTGGCGTCTGGGTCATTACTTCACGTATTCCTATGACAATCAGCACACAAGTACTCTACCAATGAAAGTTCGTGGTTTCCACAGAGACTACTGCACCACTGATGTGCAGCTCCATAATTCTATTTGTTTCTGTGATTAAGTACTTTAGTAATATACGCCTGATCTTCGAAAGACCGTAGACACACTCCTTAAAAAAATGTAACAAACCGTCTATGATTCCTACTCTGTCAACAATTCACTCAGCTGTGATTAATGTGGCGGCAAACGAACAAGAACTTCTTTTCTTTCTGTTACTTTCTATTTTCCTTTAGGTGCCTGCTGCGACAAGGCAGTATGTAGTCATCAATGCTTACGTTATACGAGTATTACAAAAGACATTATTAAATTTATATATATAAAACTCAAAGTCTGAGGATTTATGGGTACTGAATACAAATCCACACCGTTACACCGATTGCCACCAAATTTTGCACAGATAACCTTTGACACAAGGCGAAAAATACTGACTAACTTGAAATTTGATATTTTGCCCCGTTCACGAATTAGGCCCTTTTAATTATGCCTTTTCGCTGACGCGTATAAAGATGTCATCAACACCATAGAGACCAGAATTAATTACCATAGTAACAAGTAAATAAACAAATGATATTTAGCGGCATCGGAACTGAATCTTTATCCAGTCCTGCAGTTTTTAATGTTTTTACTATGCGATTGTATCGATATGTTTTGTAATCTTGTATACAGATACGTCTATATATTTTGTAATTGTCTTAAACGATTACAAAATTTATGTTTATACGTATTTTTGATGATGCAATGAATAAGTAATGAAATATGTTAAATACTACTACTAAAGATGTCAACAACACCATGGAGACCAGAATTAATTACCATAGTAACAAGTAAATAAACAACACCTATTTAGCGGCATCGGAACTGTACATTTATCCATTCCTGCAGTATATTTTTGATGATTTATATAATATGCGATTGTATCGATATATTACGATGTGGAAAAAAAGAAGTGTACTAATTGTAAATTGTCCTATAATGCAAAGCGAAAATACGTGTTGTTTTCATTTGTGAGAATAGGTGACAACGGTTTTTGGTTTTTAGTTTACTGCTGAAATAAATAAAAGCCATGGTCGAGGAAAACATAACGTTTAATGTGTTATACAATGCTTCTAACACAGTAACACTTAAAATGAAGAATTTAGCGTTTTTGATTTAACAGGGACTTTATAAATATCTGCAAAGGGTTTATAAACGGGTACTTTTAAATCTCCAAAGGCTGTTGCACCAAACTAATAATTAAGTACAAGTTAAAATAGTACAAGTGTTGAAAACAGTTTTGGAGAGAATTTGACTAATGAGTACAAAATTGTTATACGAGCTGACAGAACGCCATATAGACCGAAGCCGCGGGTAACAGCTCGTTTAAACTACGTTTAAACTAACGGTAGCGTTTTCCAGTTGAAAAAATAGTGGCTTGAGGAATCCACAGATGATGCTTCGGTATACGTACAAAATATTGTTACAGAGCACCCCCTTATCTATTAAAGTTCTCGAATAAACAATGTAACGGGTGCCATTTTCATGAGAAACTCGATGCCTTTACTATTCTACACAAAAAGACACTTTGAGTTTTATTATACAGAATATAATGACAAAAATCATACACTCGCCTTACTGGTCTTCCTGTTGGAAACGTCGATCATCCCTACATCCTTCACAACTCCTTAGATGGGGAATTAACCAATACATTCTGAACGTATTTCATCACGTCAACGAGTTTGTTTTAATAAAGCATGTAGTCTTCACTGTGACAAGTCGGCTAGGCGACGAAGCTGCCTCTGTAATTACTACCAAACTGGACAACTGCACTTAGTCATGTTCCAGAATTAATAGCAGGCCTATTTACGTACAACTTTTCGTAATTACACTTGGAATATGTTCAACTGATTCCAGTAGAACGCAGCTTTGTGACGACTCTGCGTACTCGCAGTTTGAAAATGTCAACGCAATCAAGTAACAATAGAACGTGTGATTTTTTTTTAATGTCCAAGTAAACATGTAACAAACATTTTACATGTTGCGACACAACTCTCTGATCCGTTTCACTGCTGTCGTGAGCGAATTGAGTTAACATAATTTAACACGAATATTACTAAACAATATCTGAAAAAACTGTAAATAGTTTGAAAGAAAAAGTGCCTTACTCTTTATTTATCAACAGTAATCTGGCTAATTTGTGCCCAATTTACAAAATACCATAAAACATAATTATACGTATATATTATATAGTGATGTCCATCGTTCGACATTCATCGCATCCCGCATCTTAACTTCCAGTAATCTCAGTTCTCCCAGTCAGTGTTCTCCAAATTCCTGGTCCTCATATCTTCCCCCACATCCAAGTTCTTCGAGGCCTACCTCTTTACCTGCGAATGAGAGGATAATATTCAAATATCCTTCTAGCCCATCTCTCGTTGCTCATTCGCTGTATGTGTCCACACACATACATATTTAAAAATATATAAAAGAAAAAATATAAAATATATAAGAAATATATAAAAAATATAAGATAAAATGTGTAGGAGAAAGTACTTAGGGAAAAAAGTAAGACTGCAATACAAGACAAATTTCAAAACCTAAGCTACGGATATTCAACTTAAACAATTATAATTACTACTTATAATTCAGTACAACTTAATTGTACTGATCTGAAGGCAATTTGAATCTATGTTCTCAATGAAAATTAATTTTCTATAGAGAATCTGAATACGGTACGCTGTTTTCGTTGATGATTCTACACGGGATTTTTATACGCAGTTTTATTCATAACGACAACGGATTCATGCTGTCGAGTTCGTACTGAATAAAAGCGAATTTAATCTAAAAAAATAAATGTGAACAGAGATTTCTACGGCCATTTATTCTGGCATAAGGACGTTAACTTCATAGGACAGAAAGGAAATGTTAGCATGCTTTTGAGACCCGATACGTACACAAAGACGAGTTCGATTAATCCATAGTCTCGAGCGCATCCAAGGAACGGAAGATATATTTAATTCAAAAAGGTGAAAGGAAGTTTCGTCTAAGGCTGTAAAATTCAGCACAACAGAAAACGATAACTTATTTTTAAAAATGCTGTAGTACATGCATTAAGAAGCGCGTCCCTTCAACAGTAAAAAATTAGCACGATTTTTGTTTCGACGCGAGAAAAAAATAAACCAACACGTCCGAATGAAAATAGGTCGTCAATTTGTCAGTGTAAACAGTGACACGAGCGCTTCGCACAAGATTATCTGTCATCTTGTCACCTTATCAGTCACAAGTGAGCGCCTTATCTGTAATTTGTTCAGTCACAAGTGAGCGCCTTATCTATAATTTGTATTTCGCCAAAACGAGACAGCGAGCTCTTGTCACTCACTCACACACGTCACAAGTTATTCGCGCGCTAATTAGAACATCTTGGAGTTGTTTTTTCAAACGTGTTATTAAGAAACAAACACAAACAAGGCAATAAAACAGGACAGGCGGCATTGCACGGCCGTTACTTGCTTGCTGACTCCTTACGTTTTTCGCTTCTGCTAACTAATGCCAATGCAACTGCCAGCTGCCGCTTAAACCGAAGTCTCTACACGGGCGGACCAATGTGGGATTTTCACACGGCCACGGTGTCTTTCTGGTCACCTCTTGTAAAATCTAACCCTCCAATAAAAACATTATAATTTCTCATTTTGAAACTGTAACTTAATTTCAAAAACTGAAAGCTTGTTTGTAAGCGGCTGAAACGAGATTCCTCCACGTGGCAGGGTATACTCTCCATGATCACAGAAGAAACACAGATATACGGCAGGAACTGAATATTATGAGTATACTCGACAGGATTGCCCAGTATAGGCTGAATTGGTGGGGACATCTTTGCCGAATGGATGACTGTCGCATCCCTAAAACAACTATGAAACTATAAGCCAAGGGACGGAAAGAGAGGTGTGGGACGTCTCCGAGGAAGCGCTGGAGTGACCAGCTCTAGACTTTGCCTGTTTGAAACCGAAGAACAAACCGTCCTTGATTTAATCCTTGCAGATGATGATGATGATGATGAAAGCTTGTCTGTTCAATTTTGTTCGAAAAGAACACGTTTTTTGTACACCTGTTATTATATTTGATTATACACCTCGTATTTGATTTGGTATGTCGATAAAAAATAATGAAAATTTATTACCGTTATTATTTTTATTTATTAATCTGCGGTATTTTCCGCATAAACTAATAATGTAGCATTTATCTAAATAACAACTAATTTTTTTTTTCAGAAACAGGAGGGGGTAGTCAACCGTAACAGTGAACCCACCGGTATGTGTCCATAAAACATCGGTAATGATATCGGAATAGCTGTTTTCTACATTTGTAAATGTTCTGCAATACAGAACTAGTTAACGGTGAAGGGTTATGAAGCAGAGCCTGCGTGACTGCAAATAATACGGATCGAAGCCTAGGCTTACCCTGTAAGAAAATAGAAGCGAGGGTTAGTATGGATCTTACCAAGACATACATAACCATCCGTCATAAGCATCCACCATTATCATTTATCTTTTATCCATTGCTCTTTCAATTCGTTGAATCCAATTTAGTCTCGGTTTTGTTCTTCGATTTCTTCTGTCTACCTGATAGTTAGAAATCACTGGATTACACAAGTTGTCGACGATACACTATGTAAGATATATGTTGTTGATCAGGACAGACAGCCGAATACCAGCTGTCAATCCACAGTTTTGACAAATTAATATAAGCTTTCACGGCCGGTGTTCACATTATCACAACTTTCCGGTGTGTTAGCCCGTGGTCTCGATTGTCTATATTTACTTCCAGATGTTTCGTCCGTACCGATGACGGACATCTTCCGTGGCGCGGGAACACAGATGACAAACACCTGCGAACGAATTCGAACAAAGACAGTTCGCTTGCGTTGAGCCACTTACACAGTTCTTTTAAGGTGCTGGCTGGTCATTTCTTGGCCAATCACATCGCTCTCCTTTTTTGAAATTTACCTAAATACATGTCAGTATACATGTTTGAAATAATGCATACGTCCACACTTGTATTTTGTAAGAAGATTTACTAGTTTTGGCACTGATCGAATTTTTTTAATTCAGGAGTTTTGGCATTGGCGTGGCAGTTTTCTTAATTTCTTCACCACTAAACAGATATTTTGATCACCGGACTGATTAAACTGTTTTTAGACTCACAATCAAGGCAACCGAATCTTTTTTTTATTACTGCACATAAGTTCTCTATTCGACTGTCCTTATGAATTCATAGGCCGATCCAGCACTTTCTTTTTAAGACTCTCACTTTTTTAGCAGTGTGACATAGTGGTGCAGGTCTTGTTGTAAACTGATGTCTCGATCGTTTGAATTTGAAGGTAATATGTAACAAACAATATTTGTTCAATATTTCGTTCAAAAATATTTACGTAAGTATCACGTTTCATTGTTCCTTCAGTTGGTCGCCAGCTTAGGATTTGTTTTAGTTTTTCTAACCAACAAATGGTCTTCAACAGCAGCAGATTTCTTTCAAGGCCACATTTTTCTTTACGATCCTGCGGAAACGAATTCTGTCAATGTAAACTTTTTCAGAATAGAATTTACAGGCCCTATCCGAAATCACGTTCTTGCGCCATCTGTTTTTATGCCACTTTTGTGTGCTGAGATAAAGTAACAATCATTGAACGTTTTCTTGGCGCATTATCCATTATCAGTTCACTAAAAACGTATACAAAAAATTCTCAAAAACAAAACAAAATGTCTCCATTCTCAAAATAAGCAGATCACAACACGTGCGCACAGTTTCAATTAAAACAATTCAAACATACAAACGACAACAAGAAAAGAATTAGAATAACCTCAAATCAGCAAACACATCAGTACTACCAGCACGGAAAAGCTGTTTACAACAATCCTGTTCGAATTAATTTTTTCGCTATAACTTATGAATAAACAAATCCTAGGGCTTACCAAATTAGTAACCAACATGGCAAAAAATACAGCTCGATGTCTTTTATTAAATTATTTCGTGAACTGCCGAAAAAACTAAACATATCATAACCTCAAATTACCCGATATTAATAGGAATCCAGACAGCAATGAATGAGAGTCAATGCTTTAAAGTCAAATAGAAAGATTTGCCGCTTGATCGACTCTTTCTTTTTAGCAGAGACTTAGAACGAATTTTTCAAACCACTTAACTCCCTAATGTGTACACGACTGCAAGTACGTAATACGCTTCATTACACTGCTACGCTGAGACCCGATTTTATCACTGCGCTAATGTCACACTGACAACACACTGCCAGCCATTTGCTATTGATACCAATAACCTATTAGTTGCCTTGCCGATTATGTTCTCTTAAAAGACAGTTGCTACTCTAAAAAGAAAAAGTGAAAATGAAACTCCGTTCTCTCTTGACGATGGTCTGCAGCGCTTTCCATAATCTCCCGAAACCGAATGTCCAGCTGACTTTTTCTCACCTATCCATTATTACCTATCCTATCTTTTATCACTTCTTGTTTATTAACCCAGTAAGTGTTTATTACTTAATTCTCTAATTTTTAAGTGGCATTTTCTCCACTCCTTGAACTTGAACTGTCACTTTTCGTTTCAATCTGTAATAATCACCGTTTATGAAAACTGCTTACGTACGTTTCTTGGGTCACTTGGACTTATATTCGTGTCCCACGAACGGTACTTATTTCGCAAATGGCAGTTCTTGTACGATTCTGTCCCTTGCTAACTACTAACCACTGATCTTTCCAGGATCTCGTTCTTGCAGTTCATTTTTAATCCGCCCAACCAGGTACACTTCAATCAGAAGTCATCATACAATAGGTGAGATAGGAAATACTCTAAATATACGGGGTTTTCGCTCGTTTGTACTGCGCGACTTACTCGTCCAAAAACTAAACGTTATACCAGTACAACTTTTACATCTTTATGGTAGACCTATCAAAATCGTTTTTCTCAATCGTCGCATAATTTGTTTTTTCAACTGTAAGCTACCTAAGCTTCTGAACTCGCTTACAATTTTAAACAAAATACATTCATTATTATATAAAATCAAATTGATAAGTTTTCTTTTTAAGCTACGAGTAAAGATCTTCGTGTGTACGACTCGTGGCCTTAGTCAAGAAACACCAGAAGGAAGTGACCACCATACGCCGTTATTACAGGTTTTTCTGTACCTTGAACACACACACACAGAGCGACTATTTTCTTTTCAAAAAGAAATGGAAAGCAAACAATCATTCTTTTTTTGTTATTATGAATACAATAAACATAAAAAATTCAAAACACTTAATTGTTTTTTTTTTAGTTAAATGTATAACCATAATGCCTAAATAACAACTGCTTTAGACCTAGCTTTTCCAAGTTTTTAGTTCGTTATATTTCTATGCATACGTATAGACTTACATGGAATACTCGTCACAAATATGTGAAGTTATTTTGCAAACACAACCTGTAAACGATTTGAAGGCGGTCCGAGGGATTTGGAAGGGATGTTGACGGATATTAATTTTATTACTTTACTGAAGAAACAGAGTTCTTAATTTGAATAGAGTTCTTCACAATTTAGTGGCTCAAGAGACTTTTACAATTTTTTCAAAATTTTAATTTCCATTTCTGACCAGTGGTGCAAATGTTAAAAAAAATAACTTCCATTTCTGAAGTTAAAAAATTTCAGTACAAACATAACATCCGGAGTTGGATTAAAATTACCTTTAGGCTGATACCTGCCACAGACTTTTTTGAAAATTTATGTACCGTACCTTTTTGGAAACCTGGTATCTCAAAATTTTGAACTTTGCAATCTTAAGCACTATATTTAAATTTAATTAAAATTATTTTTAAACTGATACGACATAAGTTTTTGTAATTTCTCATAATTCTAAAATTAAAAAATTATAAACTATTTTTAGATTTTAGTTAAAATTCTCTTTAATTGTAGGCTATACCCTATATGGATTTTTGGGATTTTTTTCAAAACATTGCCCGCCCATATTTTGTCCCCTGTCCCCCTATTTTTGGGAGGATCAATCTAAAAACATAAGACTCAGTAGGGTAAAGGTATGGACACGCATGGGAAATTTTACGAAAATTTTTATGCATTCGTCTGTTACCGTTAGACATACCCCGAATATTCAGAAAGAGAGACAGACAAAACGGTGCCGAACGGTGGAGTTAATCCTAACTCGCATCGCTCGTCCAGTTATTTTAACCACATTAATCAAAACTACGTTTTATACTTTCTTGCAGCTCGTTCCCACAAGTCCACTAGTAGTTTTTTTTCTGAACTGGTGTTGATTCGTCACCCTTTACTTCCAGATGTATTCCTAATAGTACCGTTGTCAACAAATATTATTTAACTTATAAATGGCCGTTTTTCCTTCTATGTTTCTGTCTTCTCTCATTGCCTAGTCGACAGGAACTGGACATCATAAAACTTGATCATTGATTTATGAGCTACTGTATAAAACGATAACGATACGCAGAAGAGACGTTCCGAGAATTATCCAAAACGGAATGACGTTAAAAAAAAAATTAATTAATTAATTAGGTCAGAATTGTAGATTGCGTATTTAATGATTTTCCATATAACGATACGATCGTCGACAATGCATTTTTGGTTTTGTCGAGTTCTGAAGAAACTTGTTGGAAAAATATTTTCTGCAAATCATCGTAACCGCCCGACGTTTGCTTACAACGTGCTATACAAAAGCGTTGTAACGATAAAACAGATTGAATTCGACATCTCAACAGCGAACGAAACAGGATCAACTTTTTACTACAGCCTCTTCCTTTACAGTCAGATTCCATGTTACGGATAACAAATCAAATCGCGACACGCTGCTTCTCTCGTCTGCTTCCAATTAAAGCTGTTTTATTTGTACCGAGCGTTCCCTACTTAATATGACTGTCAGTTCGTGTTTACTTTAATTTCTTTTGTACTGTGTTTAATGCATAATTTCCATTATGATCTGATCCGATTTCCTCCTCCATGAAGCTCTTGCAACACTTTATCTCCACTGCCAACTTACTCGTACGTTTTATTACGAAAGTGTGTGAACATTTTTCAATTAATTACCTACGATTCTGTGTTTCAACGAGACGGGATCACAAATATTGGATCAATTACAACATCACTAATTGACTATTTCAAAACCCCTTCGGCTAACAATTCTGTATGTATTAATTTTATATCTATTAGGCCTAACTGATTTCGTATCGCAATATGGCATTATTGTACGACGGTCTTACTTATCGTCGTATTGCACAGTGGAAACAAACTACAGACACCAAACCATAAATAACAAATTGAAATCAACAAGGCACTCTCATACAGTAATTCTAGTTAAATTTGTCCGTATTGGATAATAATTGTCAGCTATTAAGAGTTCCGCACTAGTTACAACACAATAATCACTTTCCACTAATCATCAACAATCACTTGATACGTACTCTACAATCTCGCCAGGTATAATAACCGACCAAGACGGTCGCTGTTGCTTATATATAGCCCACAAAGAAGTTTCAGGATAATTTTCAAATCTCCTGGCCCCGTGCCAGCATAATTTCCGTAGTTAAAAGTGCTCTCGAACAGTGTGGAGTGCTACGATAGTGGACGGCCTCGACACAGACGAGGCACTATCGAGAAGCGTGTAGAACGACACTCTCGCCTTTTCGAGAGCGTTCCGTAATTGTCGTAACAGTATAATCGGCCTAGGCACAAATACGAATTTATACTTTCGTATCTAAAATTTATCGCTCGACCAATAAAGTTTCCTGTTTGACAATTATTATTTGACTAAAGAAGTACAATAATACAGTTTTCATAATTTTTTTGATAATTAAACAAATTATCTAGTATTGAAATTTATCCAGCATTAAATGCATTTAATTGAGTTAAAAATACTGAGAACGAGTTCTGCAGCTCAGAGAACTTAATAGTACAAATATATATTTCATAAGACAACGCGATATTTTCGTAAAACTGTATTACCTGACAATGACGTCACTGAATCATATGAGTGACGTAAAGGCGCGTGATTGGTGTACGCCAGCCGTACAGTAAACGTTTATGGGTCATTCCATATCAACTGAACCACGGCATGCAACCCACCGACTCGGGTTTTCATGAAATTTGGTACACATGGTTTGTTTATATATATAATGACTGGTTTAAAATTTCAGACCTCTATCTTAAGCCGTTTCAGAACTAGAGCAGCCTGATTTTCAGCCTAAAATACTAAAAAAATTCATCCGCGGCTGTCGCGAATTCAATAAGTAGTTTTAAATTTATTTAATTTCTCCTAAAATTGAAGTAAGAAAGATTTGAAATTTTCCATACTTATGTAACATTTTCTGCAGAATTCAAATATTGTATCAGATTTGTTGTAATCACATTATGAAGGGTCATTTGAGCCTTCAAAATAGAAATATTACTTTCTTTTAAATGTCCACAACTTAAATTACAAATTCCCGTGTACAGACTGTATTTACAGTGTCCCAATATATGGCTGGTATCATTGGAAAGATAAGAAAATTTCCTTTAAAACAGACTTAAAAAATCTTTGGGGAAATGACAACTAGGCCTGTGATAGAAATATCACTTCATCATAGAAGACTTTTCAAATTTCCCTCCCACACCAGGTGTCACTACTGATCATGCATCTTTCAAAATGGCTGCCATGAGAAGTTGCAGCTAGTGTAGTTAGTGCACAATTTGAACATTATATTTTCATTACATTGGTAAGTTACAATTGAATACTTATAAAGCAGCATGATTAATTTACTGTTGTTCATTTTATAGGAGAAGTAAACCCCTGTTGTAAAAAATTAACTTTTGCAGGAGTATGGCAAGTAGACCTGTAGATGGCACAAGTTACCCACCATGCAGCATTGGTACTTTTCTGCAAGCAGAGTGCCATAAGACTATCTATTCACCTGTTGTGACCAACATTGTGGCTACCACATTCACTGATGTACAGAAAGAACTGTTGCTTTGGCGAACAGGAATTGAGCAACAGGGTGATTTAAGTAATGTTTGCAGTCACCATAAAATTGAGTACCTGGATCGGTATGAAAGTTATGCTCATTTGCGTTGTTGTGATCCATTTAAAAGACACACAAAAGCAATAAAGCGTGATTTGCGAGTTGTTTCACTTGATCTTGCTAAGCAGTTCCGTGAGATATTACATGTTAGGCCCACTGTGATTCCAGGGCAGAAGTTGTGTTCAACATGCCGTAAGCATGCCTTAAGTGAAATTTCAAGTGGAGATCAAAAGGAGGCAAACAAAGACAGCAGTGATGAAAATAACAGTGAAGTGAAGACTACGTCCGATGAAGGTACGGAAGTGGAAGCAGCAGAAGATACAGAAGAATTGGATAAACTTAATACAAGTTTAACAGGTATAGATGACTCACCAATGAAAATGCATTCTCTAGCTCCACACCAAAAAGTAAGTTATGGGAAACGTAAAATAAAGGCAGCTAGGCAAAATCTCCGAAAGAAAGTGGCTCGTGTGCTTCATGTTCCAGAAGAAAAATTACGCAAAGACAGTAGTTCCGATGATGAAAGTATAGCAAGTAAACGTGAGGAAAAACAAAAGGCTAATGATTTAGATAGACTGGTTGAATTAATGAAAGAAAAATTACCAACTGTAAGTAGGCGGGAAAAGATTCGTATTCTTACTTTTGCTCCTCCATCATGGACAAGAGAAAAAATTCAACGAACTTTTGGTGTATCACAAAGAATGGTGCGTGAAGCTAGTGAGATTCTTAATACGAAAGGAATCTGTTCACTGCCTGACCCAAAGCAAGGCAGAAAGTTACCTAATGAAACTGTATTACTTGTAAGGAATTTTTATGAAGATGATGAGTACAGTCGACTGATGCCCAGTACGAAAGATTATGTCAGCATAAAAAAGAATGTTCATGCTCAGAAACGTTTAATACTTAGTAATTTAGAAGAGTTGTATGCAACATTTAAGCAAATTCATCCTAACATTAAATTGGGATTTTCAAAATTTTGTCAAATGCGTCCTAAATGGTGTGTACTTGCTGGGTCATCAGGAACGCATGCTGTTTGTGTATGCACCATACACCAGAATGTTGACTTGCTTTTACGTGGCCTAAATTTAAATACGAAAGATGATGTAAATTCTTTCATAGATAAAATTGTTTGTAGTAAAGAAAATAGGGATTGCATGTTAAGAATTTGTGATAAATGTCCTCCTTCAACAAATTTAACAAATTACATTGAAACTAAATTTCAACTTGAGGAAGATGATGAAATAAATTTCCATCAGTGGGTATCAGTCGACAGAACTCAGCTTATTGATATGACCCTACCATTTAATGAATTTACTGATATGTTAGTAACTAAACTAGAAACTTTAGTTCCACATGGTTATATAGCAAAAAGTCAAGCTGCGTATTTGAAAGAGAGAAAAAATAATATAAATGAAAATGAGGCATTAGTATTAATGGATTTTGCTGAAAATTATGGTTTTGTGCTACAAGATGCAGCACAAAGCTACCATTGGACTCACATGTCGTGCACTATACATCCTGCTGTTATATACTACAAAAATCCTGATACTGAAGAACTATGCCATTTATCATTATGTTATATTTCTGATGATTTAAATCATGATGTTGCTTTTGTCTATAAAATTCAGTCAAAAATTGTAGAGTCAATTAAGCATCACTGTCCTACTGTTAATAAAATAGAGTATTTTACAGATGGGTGCAGTGCTCAATACAAAAATTGCAAAGTTTTAAATTTGTGCCATCACGAGGTTGATTTTGGAATCACTGCCACATGGTCTTTCTTTGCAACAAGCCATGGAAAATCACCTTGTGATGGTATTCGGCGCAGTGTGAAACGGATGGTGACAAAGGCCAATTTACAGAGACCATACAAGGAGCAAATTTCTGATCCTAAAAAAATGTTCGAGTTTTGCAAAGAAAAATTTTCTAAAATCCATTTTTTTTTATATAGAAGAAAAAGAAGTAAGTTCTACAAGAACTAATCTGCAACAGCGATTTACAAAATCAAAAACTGTGGCTGGCACCAGAAGTTTCCACCAATTCATACCTTTATCAACCAATACTCTGGCTGCAAAAAGAGTTAGCAGTGACAATAACTATGCTTTACAATTTAACTTTTCTGATGTGCAAACACCTATTGCAGACTCCTTGAAAGTAAATTCTTTTGTTTGCTGTAAATACGATTCTAAATGGTATATTGGTCTTATTGAAATTATAAATTTAGATCAGGGAGATGCCAGAATTAGATTTATGCATCCAGCAGGTCCATCAGTATCTTTTTATTGGCCAGATAGGGTTGATATTTGTTGGATCCCATTTCAAAATATATTATGTACTATAGAACAACCAACAACAATGACAGGCAGGCAATATCAAATTTCAGTAGAGTGCCAAAAATTGATAAATGAGAAATGGAATAATTTGTTGCTAATTTATATTTTTAGAATACTTTGTAGCCTAAATTGTATTTTTAGATAATCAGTTGAATAAATTTCTATTCCTGTACATGTAAATGTGGATATTATTTTGAATAAATTTTTGTTTCTGTGTGTAAAAGTGGATTAATTTGTTAATATGCCCTAAATATTGTTTTTTATGACTACTAGTGTAGTTGTCATTTCCCCAAAGATTTTTTAAAAGTCTGTTTTAAAGGAAATTTTCTTCTCTTTTCAATGATACCAGCCATAATATTGGGACACTGTAACTACAGTCTGTACACAGGAATTTGTAATTTTAGTTGTGGACATTTAAAAGAAAGTACTATTTCTATTTTGAAGGCTCAAATGACCCTTCATAATGTGATTACAACAAATCTGATACAATATTTAAATTCTGCAGAAAATTTTACATAAGTATGGAAAATTTCAAATCTTTCCTACTTCAATTTTAGGAGAAATTAAATAAATTTAAAACTACTTATTGAATTCGCGACAGCCGCGGATGAATTTTTTTAGTATTTTAGGTTGAAAATCAGGCTGCTCTAGTTCTGAAACGGCTTAAGATATAGGTCTGAAATTTTAAACCAGTCATTATATATGTAAACAAACCATGTGTACCAAATTTCATGAAAATCCGAGTTGATGGGTTGCATTTTGCCATTTTTCTGGTTCATTTGAGATGGAACACCCTTTATTCGGGACGAGTTGTTGCTATCAGAGAGCAAACAACATTTCGATGGCAACCAGAGCAAACAGCGACAGTCAAATCGTCTCCATAAACTGCATAATGTTCTCACTGCGAGACGACGACGTGTACTAATGTCATCACGGTGCCGCGTCCCTCCCTCCGTTTTTACGACCAATTTCTCGGCCCATTTGTCAACACAGTACGTCCCGCTTCCTCGTTTGTTTCCGTCAGACGCGGCGCGCAGTTAAACGGCTACTGCATATCGTAAAGTCGAACGAATCTTTTCATTTAAAACTTCAGATTACACCGACTACAACAGGGATTGGCAGCAGTGTTTATTTATCTGTATCAATAAACAACGTTTAACAACCGTTGATATTCTTAAATACATCGTATCCATAGCACCGACTAGTTAAAACAATACTACCGAGCCCAATGTCTTACTCATTAATGCAGTGATATCAACATAAAGATACATACGTTAACGTCTTTGTGTGGATACGTCAGTCAGCAGATACCATGACAATCTGTAAAAATTATTATCTAAATCCTTTATCTTATTCCAATAATAATTGCAGAACATACATAAACTGCGTCGTCTCCATTCAGATTCAATCGCGCTCTACGAGGGTCAGTTGAAAAGTTCGCGGAACTACATCAATAACTAAGCGGTAGAACCAAAATTTTTAGTGTACCGTAAGATTCGTATTTCGTTTGATCACCTGTTACTTTCCAAATCTATCTGTCAATTTATTCATCGTTTACTGGCTGTTTGAAATTTACGTGACATGCGTGTTTTGAAAAATTGACAAACTCACGAATGCTTTGATAAAAAGGGTCTAGCACCAATGGAACTTCACAACGAAATGACAAATGTGTTAGGAAAAGCTGCGAAACAATATTCCGTGTGTGGGCATTCGAGTTAAAATGTGGTCATACGAGCACTTAAGATAATCCCCGCGTGGTCGCTCCAAAAGTGTAACAACTCCAAATGCGGGACCCAGGTTGAACAAAGATTTTTCACACCAAGTTCTGGAGTTAAAATACGATAACACGTTAATGTGAAATGCCTATGATGTCATATATGTCATAATGAATATGACTCTCAATTCCCGGTCACCGAACACCATGTAAGACATTTTTTAAAATGATATCTGGGGTTGTTTCATTTTTTGGTTGACCACTGCAGGGATCATCGTCAATGCTCGTACGATCATGTTTAACACGAGAACCCACTTACAAACTATTGTTTTTGAAGATGCAGCATCTCCGTACCTTCTAGGTTGTGAATCTCAATTGGTGCTAGACCGTTTTTACCGAAAAATTCAATCACAGCACGTTGTCTCATTTTGTCTATTTTTGAAACATGCGTGACACGTAAGTTTCGGACATCTGATAGACCATTTCGAAATTGGTAGAAAGATTTGGAAATTCACAGGTGTCTATAAGAAAATGTTAGTTCTACCGCTAAACTACAGATATCGCTCCGCGAACGTTTCAATAAACTTTATATTATCACAATTTTCCGGGCTGTTAGGCCGTAGTCCAGGTCGTTCATGTTTATCACCAGACGTTTCGTCCATACCGATGACGCTGCGCGAGAACAAAGATTACACCCACCCGCCAACGAATTTAAGCAAAGGCTGTTCTCTTATGTAAAACAAAAATGTATAATGTTAAAGTATAATTCATTTTTTCAGTCACTTGAAAAAGTGTATAAATAAAGTGGCTCAAGGCTTGGAAAAATCTGCTATAGAAGAAAGGATTCATAAGATGGAAAGGGCATATGGTATAACTAAAGATATTTACAATAAAAAGTGCATATCTAAAAATGTGAAAATAAGGCATTACAGTACAGTAGTGAAGCCAGAATGTCTATATGCAAGTGAATGTCTAGCAATGAATTATAATTTATACAAACTAGAAATATTGGAAAGACGAATTATTAGGAAAATATTAGGCCCACGAAAAACTTCACAGAAGTTTGGAAACTAAGAAGTAATGATGAAATATATCAAAGTATAGAAAATATAACAGAAACAATGATAAAAAGAAGACTATTATTTTCTGGACATTTATATACAATGGACGACAATAGGTTGATAAAGCAAATCTTCAGATATCTATGGGGGAAGAAGTCAACATCAAGTTGGATTAAAGAAGTCCACAAGGATTTAAAAAAAAAATAATATACACGCATAAGAAGCAATTGACAGAGAAGTTTTTCGGGCAAAAGTGTTGAAAATGGAAGGAGTCCAGGGTAGGAGAGATAAAAACGCAGATTGAAAGTGGACTGAAGACAGGAAGAAGAGACACAGTGAGAAGATGAAAGAATATTGGAAAAAAAGAAAAGAACAAAGAGTAAAGATGTGACGATTTCATAAAAAAATATATATATATATAAAGGAGAGAAATTTAAATTTTAATAAATCGCACATTTAAACAAATTTTAAACCCCAGAAATACCTCAAAATAATATTTAATAAAGAGATTTAAAAGGTCAAAAGGAATGCGAGTGTAAAGGTAAGGAAACCCTTTAATAATTTACCATGCATTGACATGCGGTAACCGGAATCAACTTGCATACAGACCCATAAACAAAACTAATAATACCTCTAAATTGCAATTAAATAAATAAATAAACAATAACACAGTAGTATACCATAATTAATTCTGAAGTAAACCATATCTTTGGATAATTAATAGGTCAAACTTTAATACCGCAATTATCGAATAAATGTGGAACTATTTTATGGTGAAGCGTAAACTCCGCGCAGTTAACTTACCTGTCCTAACATAGTAAATCAGTCGAGATGGAGCGTTCTCGTTGTAAACAGTACATACCGGAACCATGCCCCAAAAGTACGACAATATTTGTTTTTTTTTTAAGTATAGATTTAACAAGGTGCAGAGGAATGTAGCGGTAAATTAGTGTGTCATAAAGTAAACATGTAATCTATAAAAAAGAAAATAGTGTTACGACGGTCTACTCGATCGTCGTAGGTACAGTGGAAACAAAATAAGTACAAGACAACAATTAAGTCACTAATCACACCTTTAATTGTTACAGTAAAACAGTTCGTAATTAACAACACAGTGTCTACAACAAATCAAATGAAAATTGTTCACACGCAATAAAATGTCCACTAATATTAAAACTCAATTGTATTACAATTATACCGTCCGAATATAAAACGCAACACTTCACTACTAACTACTTGAACGTACACAGTAATAACTCGAACCGCTCTGTAAATATATCGCACTAATACTCACGAACCGCACTATCCAAAATCTCGCATGGAACTGAAAACTAAGGCCGCTACCCGATGTATTTATAGTCACGCTCACACACCAGAAGCTTCCGAACTGCGTCTTATCTCTCGTGAACTACGTAATTACTACGGCCTTGACACAGTCCGAGCGCGGAGCGAAGCCCGGCACAGTCGAGAAGATTCTCGCAAAATGCGTCTAGCAGCACGTACACCACACGCTTACATCGAGATCTTTCTGCCACATTCGATAAACGCGTAGATTGTTCTGTGCTGTCGTAGCACTGCCCCCTCCTTAAGCCTGTTCGTCCCGAACTGGCAAAGCGTCTCCGAAGTAATACTCGACCAGGCGATCTAGGTGGACGTCCTTGCGAAGGATAATTTTCCCGTTCTTCGAATTCAGTCTCGTGTGATCCGAACACCACGTTCCCAGGAATGCGAGTCTTTTGCGCAAGCACTAGTTTCGCTGAAATCACTCCCGTTGCGTCATGTAGGCCTACTGATGACCGAAATACCACTGGCTGATCCAAGTCTGTTTGGTCCTCGTCAACAACCTCTTGCGTAACCTCATCTTCAGCCACTTTACCCTCGGGCGCTTCTATCAGCTCAGGAACAAGCAAGAGTTTTGTCTCGACACCCATAGTTGGCTTTCCAATCACTTCTTTTGTCCTTATACTTATTTGTACTTCCTCTGCTAACACTAGTTCTTCCTCCATTTCCGCTGGCAACAGGGAGGGTTCCTCTTGACCAGACTTATTGACTTTTTCTTCGACTAATCCCACTCGCTTAATCGAAAGGTTGGTAGACCCTGTCGTTTTAGCCATGGAAAGCTTTATCTCCTCTTGGCCGACACACAGGACATTCTCTCTTAAGTCCACAATGAATCCGTAGGCATTCATAATGTCCGTGCCAAGAATCACTTCATCGACAATGTCTGCAACGAGCATTTGGTGGCTAAACTCAAGAAGACCCAGGCGTACACATACGTCTACCTATCCTAGCACCTTGACGGGGCTTCCAGTCACAGTCTGTATTGTACAAGAGCTAATTAGAGGATGGCGGTTACAGACTAAGTCAGGGCGCACAATGGACACTGTTGCTCCCGTGTCAACTGTAAATGATGTTGGTTTACCATCCGCAAATCCATTAACAATCAAGTTTCCACTGATCTTATGTAGTTATTATGTAAGTTTCCACTAGTTTTGCTGGAATCACTCCCGTTGCGTCATGTACTGATGACCTAACCACCAGTGGCTGATCCAAGTCTGTTTGGTTCTCGTCAATAACCTCTTGCGTAACCTCATCTTCAGCCACTTTTCTCTCGGGCGCTTCTATCAGCTCAGGAACAAGCAAGAGTGTTGTCTCGACACCCATAGTTGGCTTACGAATCACTTCTTTTGTCGTTACACTTATTTGTACTTCCTCTGCTAGTTCTTCCTCCATTTCCGCTTGCAATAAGGAGAGTTCCTCTTGACCAGACCTGTTGACTTTTTCTTCGACCAATGCCACTTGCTTAATCGAATGGTTGGTAGACCCTGTCGTTTTAGCCATGCAAAGCTTTGTCTTCTCTTAGCCAACTTTCAGGACACTCTTTCTTAAGTCCACAACGAATCCGTAGGCATTCATAATGTCTGTGCCAAGAATCACTACATCGACAATGTCTGCAACGAGCATTTGGTGGCTAAACTCGAGAAGACCCAGGCGTACACGTAAAGCACCTTTCCTAGCACCTTGACGGAGCTTCCAGTCACAGTCTGTATTGTACAAGAGCTAATTTGAGGCCGTCGGTTGCTGACTAAGTCAGGGCGCACAATGGACACTGTTGCTCCCGTGTCAACTGTAAATGATGTTGGTTTACCATCCGCAAATCCATTAACAATCAAGTTTCCACTGATCTTATGTAGAGTGGAAACTGTGTGCTGTTCTGGGCCTTTACTTCTCCAATTGGTACGATCAGTCTCTTCTCTCGGTATCTTCTTCTCCCAACAGTCTACCTGTAGATGACCACGTTTTCCACAGTTGTAACATTTCGGTCTTCTGTCTTTTTCAAATCTTGCGACTCTCTTGAACTTTTGAATTGTTTGTCCGACAACACTGTTTTTCTGCACCCATCGTAACGGTAATGTGATACAGGGATCTTCTGACTGCAACGTGATGGCACAAACCCATTAATGTAGCGGGACGCTGACTTGGCAGCTTCAAACTCTAGGGCGTGAACAAGAGCTTCTGAGCTATCTCGGTGTCTTGCCATTCGTAACACTTGCTGAAGTTCACAATCTCCGATGCCATCAATAAATGTCTGCACCGTAAACCTTATTCGGAAGTCTTCTGGTGCTTCAGGATAGGCCAATCTAATCAATCTGTCGATACTTGCTTCAAATTCTTGAAGACTTTCCCCGGAACGTTGTCGTCTTGTTCTCAACTGAGCGTAGTACACCTCTCGCAAATGTTTATCACCGTAGCGTAATTCTAGAGCTTTTATCAAGTCGGCATAGATGTTCTGGCTGTCAGGTGGCACTTTCTGTAGTAGTTCTGCCGCGGGTCCTTTTAATGAGAGAACGAGTGAAACAGCCTTGTCTTTCTCTGTCCAATTATTTGGCCATGCAGCAGCTTCAAATTGGCGGAGGTATGTTGCCCAGTGACTGCTTCCGTCAAAGGTTGGAGCTTTGACATGAACCGTCCCTACTGCAGGCAAAGTGACTTTCTCTATTACCTTATTTTCTGTGTCTTTTTCTGTCTTTATCACTGGTAGAGTCTGTTCAGAAATTTGTTTTGGTTGAATCTTCATGCACTGTTCGACTTCACTTTTAATTTGTTCTCTTATGTTTGCCATTGAGTTTTCTACTGCAGATATTTTATTTGACACAGATTCAAACAGATATATCTATTATTTATCTATAACAGATATTTTTGTAGACATCGATTCTTCAATAATCAAGACAGATTTTTCTACTTCAGCTATTTTTAATGTCATTGATTCTTGTACCTCCGATATTTTAGTAACTTGTTTATTAAGCTCACCTCGTAGGATACCCAATTCTGCGGTACTGTGTTCTTGCAACTGTTTCTGCATAACTTCAAAGAGAGCTTCCGTTTTATCTGCTACTTGCTTACGTTTTTCATCCTGTCGTTTTTCTGCTTCTTCCCTTTCCTGTCTTCGTTCTTCTTTTTGTCGTATTTCTGCTTCTTCCTGTGTCTGCCGCAGCAGTGTTTGTAAAGCTTCCATCATCTGACTGGGATCCATGTTTACTGATTAATTACGAATCACACTCGTCTTGTACAAAGCGTCCACTGTTTCCACTGTTAACCGTTCTATCCCAGTTCTGACACCACTGTTACGACGGTCTACTCGATCGTCGTAGGTACAGTGGAAACAAAATAAGTACAAGACAACAATTAAGTCACTAATCACACCTTTAATTGTTACAGTAAAACAGTTCGTAATTAACAACACAGTGTCTACAACAAATCAAATGAAAATTGTTCACACGCAATAAAATGTCCACTAATATTAAAACTCAATTGTATTACAATTATACCGTCCGAATATAAAACGCAACACTTCACTACTAACTACTTGAACGTACACAGTAATAACTCGAACCGCTCTGTAAATATATCGCACTAATACTCACGAACCGCACTATCCAAAATCTCGCATGGAACTGAAAACTAAGGCCGCTACCCGATGTATTTATAGTCACGCTCACACACCAGAAGCTTCCAAACTGCGTCTTATCACTCGTGAACTACGTAAGCCCGGCACGGTCGAGAAGATTCTCGCAAAATGCGTCTAGTAGCACGTACACCACACGCTAACATCGAGATCTTTCTGGCACATTCGATAAACGCGTAGATTGTTCTGTGCTGTCGTAGCAATAGGAATAAATAAGTGTGCGGGATGACACCTCTACTGACTAGTGTGTAAGATATCAATGTTTCTTTAAAGTAAAAAGGTACGAGGTACCTAAAGTGAGAACCTTTTATCAATAATGATGTGACGTGCATTTCTGTGGCAAACAAAAACATTAACTTGAGTTATACTACTAAAGAGGCTTAGCTACCAGACTTCTGAGAACAGCATACCAGCTTCATAATGACCGAATCACTTCAGGAACTTCAGCAGGAAAGAAAACTACAATAAAGATCGACCATCTGTAGACACCCCAAGGACCAAGGAGCAGGACACGGAGTAAACATCAGAATAGCAAGGTGACGCGGAAGCCCGTCTTCCTTGGTTAATTAACATTCAAACAAATGATTTGTAAAAGACACTTTTAATAACAATATAAAAGACTTTAATAATAGTCAATTTGTAACATGTAGTACGTCATACGATTAAAAAATGTTTGTAGTAGCAAGTAATGCTTATATTATAAAGCTTCTCTGATACTAAAAGTTAAATCAAGTCCATTCTTCAAATGGCCCCCAAATAGTATGATAGTTTATGAGTAAGTGAGCTTTACTTACAAACCAGTTGAATATCCCGGATCCGTGGAAAATGTTAGCATATAACATTCCTTATTTTGAGGGCCCCTTCAGAAAATATGTTGTAAACTGTAAACTATACATTAAGAAAACCTTATGGTGAAAACCTCATGTAGAGTTGTTAAAGAAATCGTTTAATAAAGAGATGTCATTACATAACACTTAATACTGAGTGAATAAATCATCAGACACCCCTGTAAAATTTCCTTTAATTCTAACTACAGCTTGTAAAATTAATAATTAGAAGTTGGTTACCACTATGGCAGCCTATGCAATTGATCCGAGCCAATTAAGCACAGGTTCCCGATGTTATAACGTAGGTAAGACGTTATAAAGAAATGAAATTGGCATGTGGTCCTTAGATGGCCGATACAAAAAAAAAGTGGCTCAACAGGACAGAACAGTCTTTGCATTCGTTCGCGGGTGGTTGTAATCTGTGTTCCCGCGCTACTGAAGATATCCGGCATCGGTATGGACGAAACGTCTGGTAATAAACATGAACAACTTAGAACACGGCCTAACAGCCGGGAAAACTGTGATTATGTAAACACCGGCCTTGAAATCTTACGTTCATTTATCGATTACACTTTATGTTTAAACAACTTTCAGCATGTGTAACAGTATTAAAAAAACAATAGGTCTTGAGAACTCTACAATTTAGGGCTGTATGCAAATAATCTTTTGATTCTGTTTGAATTTGCGGCTGTTATCGTTTGCCATAGGAAATACCCTTGTTAAAACATAAAACGTTACAGGTAAACTACCCCTTTCCCTTAACCGATCTTCACCAAAAACAATAGGTCTTGAGAACTCTACAATTTAGGGCTGTATGCAAATAATCTTTTGATTCTGTTTGAATTTGCGGCTGTTATCGTTTGCCAAAAAAAAAATTTCCCTTGATAAAAAAAACCGTTGCAGGTAAACTACCCCTTTCCCTCAACCGATCTTCACCAAAAACAATAGGTCGTGAGTACTCTACAAATCAGGGCTGTATGCAAAAAATTATTTGATTCTGTTTGAATTTGCGGCAGTTATCGTTTGCCATAGAAAAAAAATCTACACAGACACACAGACAGACACACACACAGACACTTTTCGGAAAACGACTTTTTTTCATGTTTTGAGTGTAGTAGAATCAGAATCTGCAATAATCTCGAACACGATTTTTTTTGCCATCACCATGCTTCCATTCCTTAAGGAATATGGAAGTAAAAATTCACATTTGGAAATCGAAATTAATTTTCAAGTTCAAGACTAATCAATAAGTAAATGACTAAGTGTGTGATTTTACAACTGTTACGATAGTCTCACGGGCGTGTTGTACAGTGGAAACAGGATAACTGCCCGGCAGTTGAAGTCGCTAGTTACGAACTTTGATTACAGTCAGAAATAAACAAAGACGCTCATATGAAATTTTTCACGCTAGAGATTGTTCAACACACAGGAATGTAACAAACAAAAATGTCAGCTTATAAGCAGTGTCCCACTAAGTAGTAAACATTAATCACTTTACACTCAACAGCAAATAACAATAACAACTTCGATAACGAAAGTTAATATCGCTGATCAAAAACTAAACTCTCAGCTTCGGAAGGAGTGCTTTTATCTTCGCCTGTTTGGTGTAATAACCTAATAATCGACGGACGTCTGGGAAAGTCGAGAAAGTTGCGTAATCACAACGCGAGCGAAGTGTCACGTGGCCACACATCGTCAGTGTAGCCAGTGCCGGATTTAAGATTTTTGAGGCCCTAGGCTAAGTTTTCTGAGCGGCCTCCCCTCGGCTGTGACTTTCAAGTAACATATGCACTGCAGAAGTAATTTGATGTAAAAAAAACCAAAAAAACAGTAAGCTACTATAAAAAAAGCGTGCTTTCATTTAGCAAATTTTTAAAAAATATTAAGAACCATGCAAAAGAATTGAGCAAATTCATTTATTTTTTAAGTAGAGTAACTTAACTAAGATTATTCAGAAATTTAACAAAATTTGCATGCGTAGATTAGTTTTCAACGATTCCAACGTCTTAAAAATAAGCGCGCATTATTTAAATAAGAACTGTCTTCCATTTGTATTATTAACAAAAATTGATCTTTTAATTTCTAAAAGTCATGCTTAAATAAATCAAAGTTCCTCCTACTTTAATAAAAAAAACTTCAGTAAAAAAAAATATCTGTAGCTTGCAGCCCTCTCTGAGCCCGCGGCCCTAGGCCTAGTGGTTAATCTAGCACTGAGTGTAGCAATACGTTTTAGTCAATAATTTTTTCAAGTTATCTACTCCCAGAGTCAAGCAGTCGGCAGGTACAAAGGAGAAAATATAATAAATTTCCGGATAAGAGAAATTATGTAAATTATACATAGAATCATAGATGAGATTAGAAATAGGCAGTCGATTTGATAAGAACACATCCAAAGGATGGTCGAACACGCATCCCCACCTCAGATTAAAAGGAACTGCAATCGCTACAATGACATTACAACCAACGTTAAGAGTCGCACAAGAAAATCAATCATAACAATCAAACACGAATCGCAATGCTTTTACAGTAATTACACACCGAATCCTAGCGCTTTATGACAACTATAGTGAATGTAAGACAAGCTGATTGTGCTTACAAACACAACACGATCTATAAACCCAACATTTCAAACATTACATCAACTAGATTAGCATGTTGCTGCTAAAACGTTTTTGAAGTGAGAACTTCATACACGTCACTATGGTACCCGGTTCATTCCCGTACATCTCACACTCATGCGGCAGTAAATTGATTCCACACGTGACGAAACAGCTGAAACGATAAAGCAGCGTTGCCAGGTCAATCACACTTCTTTTCCCACACGGCTACCCAAAATTCTTCCATTGCCACAAACATGTGTGGTTTAAACAAAGCGTGATATTCTAAAGAATGTGAGCATATTATTCTAAATGTTTAAGTACTATGACAAGATAGCGTAAGTATTAAAAATAATTTTATTTACGATAAAAGGAAATGTACTCACATTGCTAAAAGATCATTTCTTTTCTTCAACATAATTCATTATCATCCTAATATATTTATAGTTTTCCAATTATTTAATGCATAAAAACAATTTTAAATCAGTGATACCTCTAGATAATAGACTCTGTTGCATATTATTATTACTATTACCTGTCTATGCATTCATTTGGTTTTGTTGCAGTACATATTATAATTTATAATTTAATTATAATTAAAATATGAATATATAATAATTATAGCATTCTACTTTTCAACTAAGTATTGCGTAAATCATATTACATTGGAAAACATTATTTCGTACATACTGTTTGTATATGCTTCAAACGTGTGCTATGATTCTATTTATGTTACGACGGAATAACTTTTTCGATATTTAGGACAAAGTTCAAGAATGAACTGAAGCGATCATTTGTGGCTCGTTACGAATCACACAGTGATCACTTACCACTACGTTATCAAGCATCGAAGCTACAGGCATGCATTATTACGCTGTGTTCAGAGGCCACGCACAAACAGGCCAGATATCGAGGCCAGTATAGGCAGTCCATATTTCGAAGTAAACAGATTTCATCAACCCTCTGCCAACAACACGTGTGTTTGTCTGGGGACACTCTATTGCCTACGTCAGGAAGGATTCACAGAAACAGTATTTCATTTCGCCAGCGATCTGCTGCTATTACGAATGGAGGAGCTCTTTGTCAAATCGTCGATACGGCGACCTTAATAAAATTGCTTCCGCCAAGTTCCGTATCCGTGCGCTCTTCCTTTGAACTGCTGATTTGATTGTCCTCGCGTCTCCGATTAATCCACGTTTCCTATGATGGGGGGCGGGAACTAATACTGTTTCATTTTCTCTTCAATTACTGTCTATCTAACTCATTTTAGCCGTTCTTTCAATGATTTTCAAATAACGAATAATTTTTTCAATGTATTCATAAATTCTTAATTTCGTTATGGCCTGAATTATCCTTTCCGTCTTCATAAATATAGTCTATATACAAAATGTTTGTCTGCGTGCGCGTTTGTTATTGGACTGTTCAGTTACAAGTAAAAAACTTAACGTGAAACTTAAATTTTACAGCGAAAAGTAATTATCGCAAGAGACGGTTTTAAAAACAAAAAGCTTACCTAAAACTTTTATTTCTGTAACGAGTTTTTGAACGAACTAACAAAGTAAATCTCATTATAAAAGTTAGCGATTCGCGCACAATTCTCTTACCTTCTTATTATACACACGAATATTACGCACTTCTTGCTATTTACTACGCACAAGTGCCATGGTAAGTCCTTGATATAGGTGGGCCGTGTAACATGACATAAGGTAGCAAGAATTCAATGGTATTTAATTATAAAATAAACAGCTGAAAATAAGAGTAAAAGGCAAAAAACTTATGAACTTAAAGATCAATAACACAGTAACCCAATAAATGACAAATGACTATTAACCCGACAGACTTGACACAATAGATCGGATAGGAACCAAAAGAAAACCAAGAGACAGTGAAGAAGAAGTTTAAGTACAATCAAGTCATCCCAAAAAAGTGAACAGAATATTGTAAATTTAGTAATGAATTGATGTCTGTAGCATATGAGATGTAGCTAGGACAATAAGATTAATGAAGGGTAATAGTATCACATGTATCTTATTATTTAAAGAATGTAATTGTATAATATAATGTAGGGGGGTTAGAAGCTAACCATACCCCAAACTAATTGTAGTAGTAATGGCCAAAGGCTATAAACAATACTTTGAGCCCAAAACAAAAGCAACATTAGAATAATGACCAAAAGTGATCAGTGTGATTTGGAGGTAAATAGTTATAAATGACCATAATCACACAGTGATTTAAGGTAATCAGACAACCCATGAATAAACAAGTGAATAAGCCCAAAAGTGTGTGTGTAAAAATAAATAAGTAGTGAAGTGATAGGTATAAAATAATGAAACAAAGTGAGCAGGGTAGTAATTATAGAAACTTTCTAATGAAAGAAAAAGTGTAGTGAGAGTGTAGAACTAAATATTATGTAAGCCAACTATGTTAAACAGATAAACAATTTGTGATAAACTGTGTACTAGTAGGTAAGATTGAACTAATGGTAATATTGTTAATTTAGGTAATAAGATATCAAGATTATATATTAAGGTAAGAGTTAAGGTATCAGAGTGTGTAGCAAATTAAGAAGGACTAACACTGTGTTTAAGTGAAGGGAATAGTAGATAGGACATAGCATACAAGGAACAGTTTGTCAATAGTATTACAAGAGTTTCTTTAAGTTTCTTTAAGTAAGTATTAAGAATTTTGTTTGTGTTCAGAAAATCATAGCATAGAGTAAATTGTAGGGTAAGCAGATAACAGCAATTAAAAGTTATTTCAGGGTAGAACCTGAAAAGAAATGTTTAATAGTAAGAATTAGAGTTAGGGATACTGATGTTTATTGTTTGTTTGTTTGTAAATTGTATTAGAGTTACCAGGAATGTTAGTAAGAAATGTTAGATGGAAGTAGAATGGAATCTAGGCTCTAAGCCAAACTGTTGAACATAAATTTATTAATTTGAGAACAAATAATAATCCAAAGTTAAGGCAGAACGTGCCAAATGATTAAACCATGTAAGTGGGTATCCATAGTACCAAAATATGTGATTAACAACTAATTTTGAATAAAATATGTGTAAGATGTAAAATTGGGAAAATAGTAAAAATGTAATTAGCTATCCAAAAGTAGGCATGAGGGGTATCAAAATGTTCATCATAAAAAATTAGGAAGAATGGTACTAATGTGATGACCCTAGCTATTAGAATAAAGTAGTAATCTTCAGTTGAAGATATTTTGGTAGAAATAGACGAAAAAAGACGATAAATCCTAACAATAACCTGAGTTAATAACCAATGAAAAATTAGCATAATTTATGAAGTAACCATAGCAACAAGAAAAATAACGCCAAAAAACCGTTAGATTTTCAGTAAGTCATTATTAACCAACGCCAGAGGGTGGACCGAGTAGCTCTCGTATTAACATTAAATTATTATTCTTCAAACAATTTCAAAACTATTTAAAACTAATAGAAGACAATTACAACAGTACAGGGAATCCTGAACGTAAATTTTTATTTATAAAAAATTAAATTAACAAACCGTAGTGCTCCAAAGAAGACGTAGCGACGCCGTGACGAAGAAAGACGACCACGGACACTATATGAAGATCAGTGGAACCTCCTAAAAGAAGAAGACGACACCAACTGAAGAATTACGAGGCCTGAAGTAAAAAAGAGAAGTGCCGAGACGAGGGAAACAGACGACAGGAATTATCCATAGAAGAAGACGACAGCCCAGGAGTTATCTATCGAAGAAGACGACATCAGGATCTTCAACAACAAGTAACTGATGAGTATAAACATTATCCCTTAAAGCGTATTCACAAATTTTGGTCTGAATTAAATATAACTATTTCAAAATCACTGATCACTGTTCCGAGTCAAAATAAATGCTTATTTAAATTCACTATTTAACTATAACCAATTAACAATTATTAAGAAAGTAAATTATGATAAATAATTAACGAATCTTCTAATAACGAACTTCTGGCAAATGAGACATAACCCTAAATTGCTTCACAAGTTTTCATTGGTGATTACTTAGTCAAATGTAATGAGATATCGATTTATTTATGTAATTAGTTGTAAGAATTATTATAACTTTGTGTGTGTTAGCCGTAAGTATATATTTCTGTAGCCGAAAGGACTTTACACCCCTGAGAAAAACGATAATTTTTACTGTAAACTAACATTACTGACTGATTGTATACAACTGAGCTGAGCAAGTACCAACTACACAATTGTAACAGCCGGTGCAGAAAACGGATTTTGATGTATAATAAACCAAGATAAATATTCTAAAGGATTAATAAATGTTCTCAATCTGCAATGCTGTATGTTTGATTCAGTTAATTTAGAATTACGACTAATAATTATTGAAGTGAAGGCGTTAAAGCGAGACGCAAGCTGGGTAATATAGCAGAGAGCTGTACGCCAATCAGGTGGCGAGGCGGCAACGTTTGAATGCAGCAGAGCAGAATACGGTTTACCCGTACACGACTGAGAGCATACATTTTGACACGTTTAACAACAAACAACATTTAAACTTTAAATAAATTGTTAACAACACCCCACAAACATCTTGTAATAAAGATTTTTGCCTACAAGAAAGATCTTGTAGGCCGATATACCTATAACAGGTATTTTGGAACGATTATTTTGTGGAACTGAAAAGTGACTGAAAAGTTGAAATATCTGTTACGATTCAACGATAACTGAAAAGTCGAAATACCCATTCCGATTACTCGCAGCCTCGCGGTTCCAATAATGAATATACGAGTATTACGAGTAGGCCTACACGGTCACTTTTTGGTGCTGAATACTTCATTCTGCGCATGTGCCGATTGCCATGCAAGTACGAAACGAAGCAAACCAGCGTGGTTCAGAATATCTCTATGCCAAAGAGACGAAGCTATTTTTAATAAATGAAAAAAAAATCACACTGATGTTACATTTATTCTCGTGTATTATGCAGATATATAATATAGATTATAATAAAAAAATCATATGTTATACTAGTCACCAACTAGTAACTTGATAAATTTTGAAAAAGCGAATTATATTGTGCTATAGGCCAGAGTACAGAGTGACTGATAGGCCACATAGTAGGCTACTTTTTGTTAATGTGATTTCGGAGATGATTTTAACTTCACTGCACATCTCGCGTAAATTTTGTTGACATTATTTGTTATGCTATTACGTTCACTCTAAATTTCATTGGGTGAGTTTCACAACTGATTTGTCTAACCAAAATGGAATCAATAATTTAATATTAAATCTATGTCAGTTTGTTTACTCCCAGTGAAAACTTAAATTACTGTTCCCAAAGGGAGATAGGCCTATAAACTCTCTTATTCCTTATTTTCTTTTAAACAGTAACAGCTTAATAAAGTCACAGTGTAAAGCAACACTCTTAATACCTTTAGTTTCAATTTATTTCTTCTAACAAAATTATATAATACAAGTATATAATAACAGGTATTTGTATTTTTTTGGAACGGTTTCGTCCGTACCTGTTACTTGTAAATACTACTTTAGCACACCTTTGTTTGTTTGGTACTTTACTTTACCTTGATTTGGTAAGGTTAGTATATTTTTCACAACGACATTTCTGCTAGTAAGCACTTAGGACAACCTTCGGTTTAGTTATAATCGTATTTCCACCACTCCCAATACGAACACAATGCCTGCCAGTAGTTAAACATAGTGTTGGTACTTATCGACAGGTTACCTAAAACTGGAGAAGGAAACCGCCAACCAGTTAACTGAGAAGGCGAGGGAGAAAAAAAAACTTTTTGATTTCTGTAGCACTGCCGCTGGTACCGATTCGAGCAACAGATGTTGCCCGTCTCAAGTCCAGCCAGCAGACGCCTTGAGACGTCGGTCGCTCCCCCAGAGGCGGAGAGCCTCCGTGATGATGATCAAGGTAACAACAACAAACAGACGACTCAGCGTACTAGCAGGCGGTCAGGAATCAGAGAAGGACAGTTTTATATTAGTGAACTCCGGGCTAAGGATTGATGTTTTTGTTTTTAAAGAGGATGGCTTTATGGCGGGCCATCAAGAAGCGCCCCGTATGGGCGGTGGTGGTTCTGACGCACTGATGGTTCTTAGGTATGGGAAGGTGAAGGTCGAGGCTCTAGCAAAGAGAGTTACAACCAGCGATCGGACAAAGGCAGACACGGTAGAAACACGGAGACCCCTTCGAATCACGTCGTTCCGTACAAACCAAGGGGACCCCGACAAGGATCGGAGGGTTCGGGACTAGAAATCTTCCAGCCTACACCTGTTGGTGGTTGACAAAAGAGACTACCATGCGGAAGCCGCATAGGTCAGTACTGACCTGAGAAAGAGCAGATAAATGGTTAATTTCGTGCGCATGGCCAGACGGCTGCGACACGAGGGAAATGGAGATAATTTGGCTCGGACGCCGCGAGCCTTCACGTGGGCGTTGAAGCAAAGGCGCCGATCGAGCCGAACGCCTAGATACTTCGCCGACTCTTTGTAGAGTGGACACACACATTACAGCTGGGCTCTGCTGGGATAGCCGAGATACTTCTAGAACGTTCCGTATTACCTAACAGTATGTACATAGCGATTAAAGCAGCACAAAATTGGAGTCGACGATGAAGCTGGAGTGGAACAGAACCCACAGATTTTGTACTCTAATAAACGAACGGGCGGATCACAGAGTGACAGTGAAACCACAACGAGGTAACCCTGTTCACAGCGCATTAGCATGTATTCAAGAAGCGGATTATAAGTTCTCGTCTGCATGTCCCGTAAAGTTGCTGGGTAGATTTAAACACCGTTTGAACAGCATATTTGAAAAAGCACAATTGAGACGGCACGTATTTTGTCGCCTGTGACGTAATTACCTTTGTCAATCGCAAATCAATGGCGCCTTTCTCAATATAAACCGCAAACAAGACGTATGTTATGGAAAAAATACAGGGCTGCATATTAGGGTGATGGGTCGCCACTTTCAATGTTTCCCCGTTAAAGCGTATGACAATACGACGACCGAAATAAAACTGAGGCGGACTTTTTGAATACAGAATACTAAAAAAGCTCGAACAAATAGTATATAACTGGACAACACTTTCTGCTTAGAGGAGTTGTTGGATAACAACTGGGAGGATATTTGCTACGTACTGAAATGATCAATACTAATAATTATCACATGCGCACGTTTCATTTACGATATTTGAAGGACTCTATTCAATCGGCCTTAAACAGTAAAGCAACATAATTATATGAATATAAGGGTTTAAATACGGGACAGTGTTAAGCGTAACGTAGGCCTTACGTATTGTGCGGCACACTTGGCTTCGCCAGTAGTGTCCAAGTTAACGTTGTACTTCTGCCCTCACACTGCCCTTACCTGAAAAAAAAAGAAAAAATTATACAGTTGTAAATATAAAGTCAGATATTCACACACTGTGGTATTGTTGTGAGGATCGCTGGATCTTTATCTTCTGAAACAGTGGAATAGTCATTAATACCAGAGAAACCGATAGTCCTAACTTTGACATTTCTGCAAGAAAATCGCACTCGTATATTAAAATAGTTGTTGCTACACCGTTATTCACTATGAACAGCAAACATTAAGTCACCAAGTTAATACGTAATTCATCAGTCAACAGTCTATAACGAACTCTCCCTTAACACAGAAAAACACAGTGACAACACTCCACTAACACGAACTGTAATATTGGTTGAATAAAGTAAGTACGTCATGTGCAAAGGACACTGAACACAGAAATATAGGAAGTTTAGAAGCTTATGAAATATCATGTGATATATGTAACAATGGTCGTCATGGAAACTCAACATTTTGCGTATCCGAATGAAACGTCAAAAAGATTCGAAATGGTGCTAACAATGCAAGAAAAAGTGTTTATTGTTGAACATTAGTTTCGCTCATGTGGAACTGGGCGGTCGAATAGACCTAGTTGGTTAATGGTTGCCAATTTTACAGAAGAGTTTCAGAAGCCACCACCAACTAACAAGGATTTGTTAAGAGTCGTTGCAAATTTCGACGCACAGGAAGTGTTTTAACACAACGCAAAGGTTGCACTGGTCGTCCAGTTACCGTTACAGCTAATGAGAATCAAGGAAGGCTCCTACAACAGGCGCTGGAAACTCCAAAGAGAAGTCGGCGTCAAACATCTACCGGAAGAATGAACCCTTTCGGTGCTCAATTCGACTGTAGTATGGTGTACAATATGGTATAATTCAACTTTAGTCGAATTAGGCACTAAAAGGGTTTAAGAAAATCGGGGGTTTTGCCTATAAAATACACACTGGATAACGTTTGAATAATGCAGTCAGGCATAATACAGTTGTGTATTGTTCTTTAATGTTAGTAATGGTTTACGATGACCCAATATTCCTTTCGAATGTGAGATTTTCTGACGAATACCACATTCATCTGAATTCATTTATCAATCGACAGAAACTCGTTTTCTTGGTTTTCAACGGCCAGACGTATAACGTTAAAATTGAATGCTACTCAATTTTACTCAGATTTTATATAGAATAATGATTAGTAATTGTCTATTAGACTAAGACATGTAAGTAACGTTGAGTTGAAGTACCGTTAGCAGCAAGCCTAGCGGTGTTCTTCAAAAGAACACACCCTTGTCGAGGCGACTGTCTGACGGGGAGAAAACATGCAACAAGTCACGTACAGGGTGAAGAATCATAAAAATGTATTGTACTAAAAAAGCAATAAAGTTTAAGTGAAAGCGAGAGAAAGCTGAGTGTTCAGACAACACAGTCCGTTAGAAATAGAGTGAGAGGTTAGAGCGAGAAAGCATAAGGTAGCGTCTCTCCCCACTTGTTTGTATAAGTTTGCCACGCGCTGTTTTTTGGCGAATGAAAGAAAGCGTCATTTTTACTTCCATGTTCCTTAAGGAAATGGAAGTATGGTGATGGCAAAAAAAATCGTGTTCGAGATTATTGCAGAATATGATTGTACTACACTCAAAACATGAAAAAAAGTCATTTTTCGAAAAGTGTCTGTGTGTGTGTCTGTAGATTTTTTCTATGGCAAACGATAACAGCCGCAAATTCAAACAGAATCAAATAATTTTTTGCATACAGCCCTGATTTGTAGAGTACTCGGGATCTATTGTTTTTGGTGAAGATCGGTTGAGGGAAAGGGGTAGTTTACCTGCAACGGTTTTTTTTTATCAAGGGTAATTTTGTTTGTTTGGCAAACGATAACAGCCGCAAATTCAAACAGAATCAAATAATGTTTCGCATACAGCCCTGAATTGTAGAGTTCTCAAGATCTGTTGATTTTGGTAAAGATCGGTTAAGGGAAAGGGGTAGTTTACCTGCAACGTTTTATGTTTTAACAAGGGTATTTTCTATGGCAAACGATAACAGCCGCAAATCCAAACATAATCAAAAAAGTTTTTGCATACTGCCCTGAATTGTAGAGTTCTCAAGACCTTTTGTTTTTGGTGAAGATCGGTTAAGGGAAAGGGGTAGTTTACCAGCAACGTTTTATGTTTCAAAGGGTATTTTCTATGGCAAACGATAAAAGCCGCAAATTCAAACAGAATCAAATAATGTTTTGCATACATCCCTGATTTCTTGAGTACTAAAGACCTATTGTTTTTGGTGAAGATCGTTTACGGGAAAGGAGTAGTTTACCTGCCACGTTTTTTGTTTTATCAAGGGTATTTTGTATGGCAAACGATAACAGCCGCAAATTCAAACAAAATCATATAATATTTTGCATACAGCCCTGAATTGTAGAGTTCTCAAGACCTGTCGTTTTTGGTGAATATCGGTTACGGAAAAGGGGTAGTTTACCTGCAACGGTTTTTTATCAAGGGTAAGTTTTTTCTATGGTAAACGATAACAGCCGCAAATTGAAACAGAATCAAATGATGTTTTGCATACAGCTCTGTATTGTAGAGTTCTCAATACCTATTGGTGTTGGTGAAGATCGGTTAAGGGAAAGGGGTAGTTTACCTGCAACGTTTTATGTTTTAAAAGGGTATTTTCTACGGCAAACGATAAGAGCCGCAAATTCACACAGAATCAAATACGTTTTTGCATACAGCCCTGAATTGTAGAGTTCTCAAGACCTATTGTTTTTGGTGAAGATCGGTTAAGGGAAAGGAGTAGTTTATCCGACACGTTTTTTGTTTTATCAAGGGTATTTTATATGGCAAACGATAACAGCCGCAAATTCAAACAGAATCATATAATATTTTGCATACAGCCCTGAAATGTAGAGTTCTCAAGACCTGTTGGTTTTGGTGAAGATCGGTTACGGGAATAGGGTTGTTTCCCAGCAACATTTTATGTTTTATCAAGGGTAATTTTTTTTTTGACGAACGATAACTGCCGTACATTAAAACAGAATCAACTACTCTTCTGCATACCTTTTTGAATTATACAGAACTCAAGGTCTGTTGATTTTGTTGAAGATCAGTTAAGGGAAAGGGGTAGTTTACCTGCAACGTTGTATGTTTTAACAAGGGTATTTTTTCTATGACGAACGATAACTGCCGTACATTAAAACAGAATATACTAATGTTTTGCATACAGCCCTGAATTGTAGAGTTCTCAAGACCTATTGTTTTTGGTGAAGATTGGCTAATGGAATAGGGTAGTTTACCAGCAACGTTTTATGTTTTATCAAGGGTGTTTTCTATGGCAAACGATAACAGCCGCAAATTCAAACAGAATCAAATAATAGTTTGCATACAGGCCTGAATTGTAGCGTACCCAAGACCTGTCGTTTTTGGTGAAGATCGGTTAAGGGAAAGGGGTAGTTTACCTGCAACGGTTTTTTATCAAGGGTAATTTTTTTCTATAGTAAACGATAACAGCCGCAAATTCAAACAGAATCAAATGATGTTTTGCATACAGCCCTGTATTGTAGAGTTCTCAGTACCTATTGGTGTTGGTGAAGATCGGTTAAGGGAAAGGGGTAGTTTACCAGCAACATTTTATGTTTTAACAAGGGTAATTTTTTATATGACGAACGATAACTGCCGTAAATTCAAACAGAATCAACTAGGTTTTTGCATACCTTTTTGAACTGAAGAGAACTCAAGGTCTGTTGATTTTGTTGAAGATCGGTTAAGGGAAGGGGTAGTTTATCAGCAACGTTTTATGTTTTAAAAAGGGTAATTTTTTTTATGGCGAACGATAACTGCCGAAAATTCAATGAGAATCAAATATTTTTTTGCACCCTTTCCTGAGTTGCAGAGAGCTCAAGGTCTATTGATTTTTGTGAAGATCGGTAAAGGGAAAGGGGTAGTTTACCTGCAACATTTTATGTTGTAACAAGAGAAATGTTTCCATGACGAACGATAACTGCCGCACATTCAAACAGAATATACTAATGTTTTGCATACAGCCCTGAATTGTAGAGTTCTCAAGACCTATTGTTTTTGGTGAAGATTGGTTAATGGAATAGGGTAGTTTACCAGCAACGTTTTATGTTTTATCAAGGGTGTTTTCTATGGCAAACGATAACAGCCGCAAATTCAAACAGAATCAAATAATAGTTTGCATACAGGCCTGAATTGTAGCGTACCCAAGACCTGTCGTTTTTGGTGAAGATCGGTTAAGGGAAAGGGGTAGTTTACCTGCAACGGTTTTTTATCAAGGGTAATTTTTTTCTATAGTAAACGATAACAGCCGCAAATTCAAACAGAATCAAATGATGTTTTGCATACAGCCCTGTATTGTAGAGTTCTCAGTACCTATTGGTGTTGGTGAAGATCGGTTAAGGGAAAGGGGTAGTTTACCAGCAACATTTTATGTTTTAACAAGGGTAATTTTTTATATGACGAACGATAACTGCCGTAAATTCAAACAGAATCAACTAGGTTTTTGCATACCTTTTTGAACTGAAGAGAACTCAAGGTCTGTTGATTTTGTTGAAGATCGGTTAAGGGAAGGGGTAGTTTATCAGCAACGTTTTATGTTTTAAAAAGGGTAATTTTTTTTATGGCGAACGATAACTGCCGAAAATTCAATGAGAATCAAATATTTTTTTGCACCCTTTCCTGAGTTGCAGAGAGCTCAAGGTCTATTGATTTTGGTGAAGATCAGTTAAGGGAAAGGGGTAGTTTACCTGCAACATTTTATGTTGTAACAAGAGAAATGTTTCCATGACGAACGATAACTGCCGCACATTCAAACAGAATCAAATATTTTTTTGCATGCTTCCCTGAATTGTAGAGGACGGAACGTCTGTTGATTTTGGAGAAGATCGATTAAGAGAAAGGGGTAGTTTACCTGAAACATTTTATGATTTAACAAGAGTAAAGTACTTAATTTTTATAAATAAAGTATCCTGATAAGAAGCTCATAGTAATCCACTGTAGAAACGTAGATGAAATATCTATAAATGAAGAAGTTAGGTGAACGGGGTGGGGGTAATTTTCTATTATTAAAAATTATAGTTGAAGGTTTGAAGGTGGAGGGGAGAATTTTTTGTATGTGTACTACGTTATCGGCAACAAAGAAGTAGTTTTTTGTTAAAATTGCTTCCCGGGCTCTTTAGCCGTAGTCCAATGTTTTCTGCAAAACCAGACTTTTCGGCAGTGCCATCGACTGCCATCGTCGGTGAAAATCGAGTGCGAAAACGTGAGGTGGTATACGTTAGTGACCACAGTACTGTGGTTAATGCTGAAGCAATAAGTAGAAAGACGTAGTTTCTATGGAAATATTTCATTTCGAATATGATTTTAAATATAAATCTTAGAACATGGAAGTCATGTATGGTTCTCCATACCGATATTTTAGCGGGTGAAATTAGCTAGTTGGGTTGGGGGAAATCAAATATCGCGGTACTTGAGACCAATGGGAACGCGATTTGTAAATATTGAGTGTGGGTATGGATTGTGTGTGTATAAAAAAAGGTAGTTCGGAAATTTGTCGGCAGTCTACGGAGAACATTAGAGCTATCAGACTCGTTACCGCGTATTAAGTCGACGAAGATTTTTTTATTTATAACTAAACTTGCGATAGTTAGTATGAGTACAATATTCGTATCGTGCATTAATAGTATTAAAACCATTATTGCAGTGGAAGAAATATAATAAGTCAGAGTAATATTTAGTAATGTTACTAAAGAAGTAAATTCAAAAGAACGTGTCGGAGAACCGTTGTGCAAAAAAAGAAAAGCAGTCGATAAATCAATCAACGGGTACGGTAATACTAAAATCAAAGTAATCATTGTGATAAATGTACTGTAACTTGGCGAAAACTATCGAAATCCACATCGAAGATAATCTACCACGCGAATCGGGAAATTACGAAGCGTTGAAGTGTATTCGGTATGAATTACTGATATTGTGAGCACTTACCTTAATAATATATTTACTAAGGTGTCAGAATAAATAGTAGTTATACACTAATTACATTCTAAATCAGTAAGTAGATGTGAGCTGTGTAGTGAAAGTGAAACCTAGGCAATTAAAGTGTTAGTGTCAACGAGTGTCAACAACAGGATCGTCCGAATCGCCGACGAACGCAAAGCTCCAGGATCGCAGACTCCGAGGGAAGGAATCACCAACACAAACGGAATTCAACAAACAAGTAAACAAATCTGAACATTAAAACTCATAATAATTCATGTATCTTTTGTTAAATCTATTACTACTGGCAATTCCATCTGTCTAAGAACCTACTTTCAAATGAGAATCGATGAGAAGCTAAAAAATTCAATATTTTGAATTATTTTAACATTGTATGTAAATTTTGAAATGTGTTAATGAAGAGTTTATTAAATTTAGGATTCATTCAATTCAAATTGTGTTAATAATCATTTCGATACCCTGAGATAATTTTAAGAGTCGCCAACAAAGCAAGAGTTGAGAGCTTAGTATTAGTGAATTACACCTATCTCTTTCTAGCTCTAAGCTGCGAGGGTGGTAGACGTCATCGTAGAAAAACCCCTTCATAGTGAGCTGCGGCACTCATCCATTCGGCAAAGATGTTCCCACCAATTCAGCCGATGTCGAGTATACTCATAATATTTAGTAGCTAATGAGTCGATAACTTAATTTTATACAATTAGTCTCATTACCTTTTAGGCTACGTACACACGACCGGGCGTTAAAGCGACGTTGACTAGCGTTGGCCCGGCGTTGGTTTTTGTCACCGCTGGGAATGCTGCAACAAGTTGACGCTCGGATGAGAATGGTGTGTCAGTACATTGTCAGCACTGAACGACTACACACGGACGTCGACGTTCAGGTGATTTTGGTCTAACTCCATTACACTTGAAGGATGGTGACTGACGGGAGCGGACGACTTGATGTTCCTGGATTCGAGCTGGCACCGCTCGTGGTAGAGCACCGTGTGTACCTAGTCTTAGAGACACCACGTAAGTCAAGCCAAGGTAACTTGTTGAGCATGCAGATTATAAACTTCCAGACGTTTCTCACTAATCAGGCGGTGTCAGGGTGTGCGAGCAAACGATCGTTTATTCTATACGGTACTAGACTTAATGTCGGTTTTTGATTCGGCAATATACGGCTGACAGCACACATGGTGCGTTGTCACAAATAGATATAAAAGTAGATACAGCAGCAACAAATTATATTGCACGTTCACGTACGTCTAAGGCACTGTGAACCACAGGGACGTATTTACGGAGGGGGACCAACAGGAAAAAGTTGGCGAATTTGGTTAACCACTTAATTTTTAGGCTGTCAAATATTTTTTTTATTTTTACTTTATTGTTTCACTTATTTGGAGCTGTGTACGCTAATATAACCGTAGCTATTTTTTAAATACACAAACAGGATTATTACACAGCATTAGGGTATACGTCTGAAATATGAAATATAGGAAAATTCAGCCAACAAGTATCTTTTAACAATATTTCAATAACGTGTACTTATAACACCAAAATCAGAAATTTTGAAAATTTCTTATTTTGAGTAGAGATGTATCTTTAAGCGCCGTAACAGGGAATTGTTGTGTGAAACGCAGAGGTGACTGACAGGCAATAAAATCATATATCAGCCCCAACACGCTCACGGCAAATAGGCTGAGTTCATCGCTCTCCATACTAAGAAACGTTAAACTTTGACAACTAACTCAAATCCGTAGAAAAAAGGGCACAAAAGTAAACGAACTCATTTGAAAGAGCAGCTGTAGGTATTAACAATAGACCAGAATACGTATACACGCCAGCTGCAAATAGCGAACAAAAAAGGGTATATGTTATTGAAAGACTCAAACGGTCAACGACAGGACTTCGACCTTACTGAGAAGAGAGAAAGCTCGGAGCAATGTCCGAACACAAGCAAGAAGTGTTGAAAGGAAGTTTGGTAAGGCCTGTAAGTAACAATAGTTGATGCCATTAGAACAACCTAGTGCACGAAAACAATACTTGACGAGAAAGTTAAGGGTTGTTTTGTTTACTCCAAAAAAGTGACAGACAAGAATTATTGCTACAGTATCTAGCAGCGACAACGACCTCAGTGTAGTGACCTAGGGAAGGAATCTGGTGGGAATCCAAAGGCCTATCAGAGAAGTTCTTTCGGAAAAATAGGTGGTCTCTAAATCTGAAGAGTCGTAAAGTAGAACCAATTAGAAAACAGCGTAAGAAAAATCAGAAGTAAGTGGGAGAAATATGGAATTCGATATAGGAACGCGAGAAAGGCGCGCTCGGGGAGTTTAACTAAAAATTTTGACGGAAACGGGAGTGTAAGTCCGCGACCGAGATTTCCATAGTTATTGGACTTAGAGAAATTCGGTACGATGGTTAGAAAAGTAAGCTCGTACTAGAACAGATTTCGGTAAAGAGAAAAACTGTAATTTTACTAGTGACGTACAAGTGAATTAATACAACACAAATGATAATCAAATAACGCTGTAATTTAGTTGTGCAAATAGGCAACAATAACTTTATCATCGAGTAACATTACGAAACGAGCTAAACCCGTAACAGTAATTCAAACCATAACGCAGTTAATAAATAATAATTAATAATGGCTGTAGAAGCGAATAACTATAATAACAATTAACGCGAACTAATTTGAGAGAGTGAAGTTTGGTGTTGTGCAGTGTCTTGTGACTCAAAGGAGACCACGTTACAATCTGCTAATCCAGAGGGAAATATCGCAGTTACGCCAGACGATCAACATGCAACCACACAATATGAACTGCTACCAGATTTGGACACATACCACAAGTAAAATTTTCATGCTATAATTAGTATTAGGTCCACTGTCTGTTCACTTAAAGAACTCATAAGATTTAATTAAAGGATTAAGATAAAATTTTATTTAGAACAAAATTAAATAATATTAGGAAATTATGGAAAATAAATTTATCTATGAGCACCGATTTTAAATGAATCCAGATCAATAATTAACAATGTCGTAATATATTAAATTTAAGAAAATTATTATTAAAAGTTTTGTCTTTGAATAAGAATTACAATATTTAAATTATTAGAGCTATGAATATGAGTAATGAAATAAGATTTATGAAAATGAATATGTTTATATATTGATTAGAATTTATATAGTTCATGTGTCAATGATAAAGTATGATAATCAATCATAGCTAATTGTAATAAATCGAAGAACAATTTATAAGAAAATTTGAGCATTTATTTATATTTTACCCTGAGATAAAGAGCATAAAAATAAAAAGTTAAATTGGTGTCAACCGCTGGGCATAAACAAGTATTTTATTATTAAATTGGCGCTCCAGAACTAAGGGGCATATTTATATGTTATATACTTTTATTGTGTTTAATACCTTTTACTTTAATGGTACTGATTTCAGGACGTTATCACACGTTTTTAAACCACTTTACAGATAGTAATGTTGATTAGTTATCAACGTGTTTTTTCTTTTGTATGAAGCCGACCCGACACCGGACCCCTCCCAAAACCGAATTCTAGATGCACCACTGGTGAACCACACCTGTCACTGTTTTATTCAAAGCCCCGATCCCGGCTACTAATCTTTTCCTCGCCTCTTCCTTCTCGTTCAGCTCTCCAATTGTAACTCAACTGAAATAGTAACTGTAACTGACTCAAAACGATACCACATATTCAGCGTAACAAAAGTAAAATACAAGTGTTTCCACCATTCTGTCGCTCATGAAAAATGAAACGTTCCACATATTTCAGCAGCACGCGTACGTGTATTCTATTATGACATTTCACATAAAAAAGTTTATCTATATTTTAGCCAAAATCAGATATGGGAAAACGCTACGTTATTCGTAACTGTCCGCTTCATTTGTCCCGCAGACTCACTTTGTAAGCGTGGGGTTGACGTAAACTGTGGTCAATGAATTTAATATGAGATTCACGGAGACGCCGCTAGCGGTACCGTCCGACTGTATACGAGTTATCACAAACGTTCTAATAAACATACAAAGCTTTAATTAAACGACGTGGAAAACCCGCCGTGTCGTCCAACACGCGTAACGTTTTGCCTCTATTTTCCCTTTTACTATATTACTGTATAAAGCCTACACTCCACTTGATTCGACAGCTTGGGCGTATTTACGGGGGGGGGGAGGCGAACGGGGCCGGGCACGCCCCCCCCCCCAATAAACGTGGACGAATTTTGTTAATCTCTTAATTTTTAGGATATTTTATTACTTTTCCAGCTGGTTATGTTAATCTAGTACTAACTCTTTTGAAAATATTCAGATTTATTATACAGCATTCGCGTATATGTTTGAAATATGGGACAATCGATTCAGTCAATAAGTACCTTGTAAACAATGTTTCAATAACGTGTATTTTTATTGTGTTATTACCGTTTACTTTAATGGGACTGATTTCAGGATGTTATCACAAGGTTTTCAACCACTTTAAAGATGGTAATGTTAATTGGTTTTGAATTGTTTTTTCCTTTTGTATGAAACCGACTCGAACGGAACCCTCCTCCCAGCCCAAATACTAGATACACCACTGCTCGACAGTACAGCTCTTTCATTTGCACGTCCTTTATTTTACTACATCGTCACAAAGCTTTTATCATCATCACTATTCGGATTTTATAACAGCCAACGCTAAAACAACAGAGACTAAAGAACAAGATGTTATTATGATTGTGTATAAACCAAAAAACCGGATGTTTTCCGATCCGGAGGATATAAACATTATGAACATTTAAAATACGGTGCTCAGTCGACCAGTGGGCATGGCACCTGGCTACTAATCTAGAGGTCCCGGGTTCCATTCCCGGGCCCTTACCATAAAATCAAGGTGCGTTTTTCAGCCCCCAGGTCGACTCAGGCTGTTGAAAATGAGTACCTGGGATAACATCCTGGGGATAATAATGGGCGGCTGAAGCGTAGTGCTGGCCACACTGCCTTCCTTGTATGCCGTACGGCTCGCATAAGGCAGCCACCCTGCCTGACTCGTAAGCTGCTTCGGTGGTACACATGGGAGCAATTATTATTATGTTAATATAGTAGCAACTGTTATGTAAATATTGCCAAGTACTAGATACGCCACTGCTCGACAGAACAACTCTTTCATTTGCAAGTCCTTTATTTTACTACATCATCACAAAGCTTTTATCATCATCAAATCACATCATCATCATTCGGATTTTGTAACACCCAACACTAAAACAACGGAGACTGAAGAACAGGATGTTAATATGATTGTGTGTAAACCAAAAAACCGCATGTCTTCCGATCTGGACGATATAAATATTATGAACATTTGAAATACGATGCGCTCGATCTCGCCCAACAATTAAGAGCGTTAATACAGAAAATATTCCAAAGTTAAACCATACCTAGAGAATGGAGTACAGTACTAATATTCTGATACCATTATTTACGAAAGTAGGGAAAGAAATTCATATACTTACAAAGATACAAATCTGGTAATTACCGTTTCGGGAGTTGGTAAGAAAATTATCCACAAAAAAAGATTGATAAGATTAGAAGACAAACAACATGGATTCCGCTTATGCGTACAGATTATAGTTTAACATTACAACTTAAAGAGCGAAGATAAACTGTGTATACTAATAAACTATATGATACAAAATAAGTACTAGAATTACTACATCGGGTCCATATGTACCAGGTTTGCGCCAAGCTCCCCTTGTTAATTATAGTTACACGATGATAGGCGTAATGCAACGTTTTCACGTCAACAAGTTAGATTCACCTAATCAATAACGATAACGAGACTATTCATCTAGTAATAACGCTGCATTGGCCGTCAGTAATACTTTCCTTTTCAATCCCCTACATCGTTAATGAATCACCGTTAATGTTCTTCTCCGAAGATTTTTTGAAATCTATAAACACAAACGAATTTTCTTACGTCAATGATATCCCTTTTTACGCCACTACGTTTATTAATTTATATATTAACACAATCATTCTTATTCTCTTACGTATTATTAACAGAAACGCACTGATAGGTAGGAATTGACGTACATGATCTATTATGAGAAGCACACACCGATATGTGCATATCTGACGCACTGCAGAGTACCATACAGTAAAAACAGCGATAACATCATTCTTCTTTAACTTAAGATGGGAATAAACATTTTTTCATCATCACATCACGGCACAGGCAACGTGCTGCCTGTTCCGCCTTCAAAGATCCTCCAGCCAGCTTTTCGTGGGTCTATCCACACACCTGTGTCCTATAGGGATATATTTCCATACTTTTTTGGCCAGCCTTGAATCTGATATTCTTTCTAAGCGTTCTTTCCAGCATTGTTTACTAAGAGGCCTGTATTTTACTTTCGTGTTTCTTGGTTGGCGTCCATAATGGACACGCATATGTCCATAATTGAACGCCATAACGTTTTAAAATTTTAATTTTGTATCTCGACGTACCTTGTTCCTAAAAACACGGCTGATTGTCCCACAGATCGTTTGGAACTTGGCTAACTTAACACCAATATCATTTCCCAAATAGTTAAAATGGCTCACCTGTTCTACAATTTGACCATTAATCATTATTTTTGTTCTTATTGGTTCCTTCCCTCGAAATGCCATTATCTTTGTTTTTTGTAGTGGAGCTTTTCATATTGCATTCTTTGCAAATCTCATGAGTCTGAAAAACGATTTTTGGAAAGCAGATTCTGTATTTCGAATTAAAACCAACTCATCAGCAACCAACAGCACATTAATTTATTCAGAATTTTCAAATACATAACACGTTCTACCAAACTCTTTTTCTTCTTTAGTCAGCAGTCCGATGATACCCTGTATACCTCGTATTTTGAATGTGTCTGTGTGTGTACACCCGAATAATCGGTTCGCTTAGAATTCGGACCACAGAAGAATCTACAGTTAACGTTGGTTCCTAACGGCTAAAAAGAGGGTATTACTAGGCTGGGATAGCGAGTGCTGGTTTGCAACTGCCTCACCAAGTGGTTTCGGTCGACTAACAGATAGTTTACCCGCGGCGGTAATCAAACTCAAGCCGTGGAATGTAAGGATTCGACCTCACGCTAACCAGAACGGTCACGTCACTTCCGTGTAAGTCGAAAGGCGCACAAAAACTTGATTAAGAATGGCTTTACTAAAACTTCTATGTTCAACGTAGGATGAAACAAAGAAAGTCGTGGATAAAATTGTGGAAACACTTCCATCATGACTTAAGACATCGTTCTCTGTTCATGAAACGTTTTCATACGAGGAACGCCATTTCATACGTTACTAGTAGAACCGGCTGTGCGTACAGTAGTGGTACATTTAGCTTTACACAAAACTTCATTGTTAGCAGTACCGGTTTAATATTTGCGTTATGTCGCTAGGTCTGTAGCACGTCAAACAGACAATATTTACACACATCAAATACAAACGAGAGGTTGCTACGAGTGTTGTGCTCTTCGACTGTAACTGTATTGGTATAATGAAAATGCACTGTTTGCTCAACAATATACAATACAGGCGACGCGTGACGCTGCATTTGGATCCGACATTCATCCTACAAACATACCGTTTGCTCATTTCTATTTGCCAGCACACTCAATTCTGATCCCTCACCACCACTGGCTGGCGTCAACATTAAAATTAAAGTAATTTAATACTACACTTTTTGAAACATTAACAAAGTTTGGCCTGAGTAAAATTTACGTTCGCGCTGCGTAGAACATATATAAGGGCTCAAAGAGTTTGGTGAGAGTGGGAAATCTCCTGTCAGAATTGTTTCTTACCACAAAAGGGCTTAAACAAGGGTGCAGCTTGTCACCTATCCTGTTTAAAGAAAATTATATATACATATATATATTGTAATGGTACATATCTTCAATACAAACTAATGAAGAAACATGATAAGTATAAATTATTAAATACTTAACACTATGATTAAAAGGGATGAGTCAGAGATAAAAGAATGGGTAATTAAAATAATAATACGATCAAGCATATAAAAGTAATCATAAAAGTAACCTCTGATAAGAGAAAAGTAACAAGCAACGAACCAAAACGTTGAAAACAATGATACAAGGCGATTTAACCATACTAACCCAATAGATGGTAAGTGAGAAAGTAGAACCAGCCCCAACACTAACATAAGGATATATAAATTATAACAAAATAAGTGAGAAAGTAGAACTAGCCCCAACACCAATGAAAGGATATATGGATCATCACAAAATGAAGTGAATAACTAGAACCAGCCACAACACCAGTGATAGACCAAATAAAGGGAAACCAGATGAGAAGGTGAAAACCATAAAATAAATGCAATGAAATGAAATGAAAAGAAATGGTAAAACACAAACAAATAACATATAATAGAAAAAGTTGAAATGTTACAATCCAATAAAATAATGGAGAAAGGAACCAATGAATGATAATTGTAAATAATAATTATTAGTGTCAACCCAAACAAGCAATGTAGATGATAAGTGTTAAATTTCAATAACTTAAATTTAGAAAGGTACGCTAACCAAATGAATAGAGTAACTATGATAAATCAATCTAATACGACATGAACTTGTTAACGTTATAATTGAACCTTATAAAGTGAGAGATAGGGAATTAGAGAAATAATGAACACTGTAAAATGAGAAAGAGAATTTAAGTTAAGCAATACCCACCAGTAACACTTAAATCAAACATATAGAGTGCAAGGTGATTAAAATTAATAATAGAACCCCATTGATAGGGATAGACACTAATAAATCAGTGAAAAAACACCAAAGATTTAAGAGTGATAAAAAACCATCAGCGAGTGGTAAAAAAGAGTGAAAGCTAATAACGGCTAATCACAGAAAGGTCTGTGGCAATTAATAGCAATTATCTAGTGAACACCAGTGTATTAATATCAAAATGTAACAAAGTGTAACGGACTAGATAACAAGTATGTTTTAGACAATAGTAGTACTTACTACTTGTCATGTTTTAGTGTGCAAATCTTAATGTTAAGTGTTAATTTATTAATTAATATTATTGCTCATGCATTCAAGAACGAATGACATCATGGTGTTAATAAACAGAATACCTGATTTTATTAATAGAAATAAAAATCCAATATCGTTAATTTAAAATACAGTGAAGAATATTTTATTTTTGACAAACTGATAATAATAAAAAAAGATGTTAATATTAGAATAGTAAACAGTTGTTGAAGATTCAGTTATGGCTTAATGTCATTTGGAATTAATCATAAGGAAATATCATTAATATGTTTAATTAATGTTTATGTTTTTATTTTTTATGTCATGTAATAATTATAACTCACCAAAGAGTATGAGGAGATGAAGAGAATGAACATTGTGAGTAATGACATGCAATAATAATTATGTTTAATGAATAGGAATATGGCTGTGGGAATTATACAGACCATAAACCTAAATGTTATATTTTAAGTAATAGAGAATAAGAAATAATAATTCAATTATAAACAAAAGCAGTAAATAAGAAACAAGATAAATTCAGACAAATCTGATGATACTGAAAAAGCAGTTATGACAATAGACAAGCCTTAATATGGAAACTAATAAAATAACATACAATTACTATAGAACAGACATAAAACCATTCAACAAATGAACAAATCATGTATAAAACAAACCAGAACCTATACAAGGGGAAAATAAAATGTAATCTGTATAAATTAAGAAAAATAGCCAATTGCTGTTTAGGCCTAGGCAAATGCCTAACTGTAAAACAACAAAAACTACAAATTGTAAGAATTAAACTATAACATTAGCAAAACTAAGACAAGTAAACAATAAAGGACAATTAGGGAATCATATTAAGAGAGAAATGTTAAAAGCAGTGTAATTAGATAATATCAACATAACTGTCCAAATGTTAATACATCAGTAAACCCAACCTTATGGGATGTTAAATTAATCTTTGAAACAAAATACAAACAGTGGTGATGATATTTCATACTTAAAAAAGAATACCGAAGATTAATAGCAATCAGAAGATATGTAACCATTTTGAATAAAAATTCAAATCTTCTAACAATGGTCTTAAGTCAAGTTTATCCAATCAGAATCTTTGAGTTACCATGACAACAGCAGGATATTGATGATTTTTCGGTTAGGAACGTTAGAATCTTATAGTGACGCTTACGAGGAAGAGACGCCAAGCCGTGAAGGGCCCAAATTTTATTTAAAAAACAGTAAAAGTGACCAGATTTCATGAAGTAAAGGACCGAACTAACTGATGAGGGAATAACACATTCAACCCAGGCCAAGGACCAGCTTAATTAAATCCAGATCTATTAAAATAAATCAACTACCATGAAAAAGACGCAAGGCGTGCCTGAAGCCAAAGATGTTTGAAGAATGAAGAACCAACATCGATGAACCCAACCTATCTTAACTATCTGACACTACACTTCAAAGCAACTGATGATAAGTATTGCTGAGTTAACTAAATCTCTGAAATAAATTCTCTTTAAACTTTCTCACTACACTGTGAAATCTCACTATAACTGATGGTATTATTTTTTCAAAGACTGATAAATAAAACATATTTTATGCATACCAACTAACTGAATATAACCTATGTACTAAACGAATGACACCGTCACACACTTTTGACACCACAGCTTTGAATCTAATGTAAACCTTGTTCATATTTAATTACCACGATTGTAAAGTGATGTATTGTAGTTAATTATCTTTTGTTCTAAACTTCTTTGTCGTACTTAAAAGAATTCATTGGCAAATTTATTGTGTATAAATAAGAAACGCCATCTATCATGGCGACAGAATAACATTACATTGCCAACCCAGCCTTCCGCTGAGTGAACGATTATTTATTGCCGAGGCTAAAACATATTATATTAATCACATTTTGTATAAGCATTAATGAAAATTAACAAATTCTGAAGCCAAATAAAAAAGTGTGAATCGTTACTAACTGTCCAGTAATTATTTTCAATATATTATGTATGTTGTGTTTTGTAGCAGCGAGTAGAATTAACCAACATTATTTTACGTTGGTAACACGTTCCCCCACTCAAGCGAGATTCGAGTTCCAGCCAGTCGGCGAACAATTCGAATCAAATACTACAGTACCGTAAAACAACTAAGATAGAATCTTTTAATTGTTTTCTGGCAAAACAATTTGGCGCCTATCGGGAAGAAGTAAAGAGTGAGAAGGGACAGGTAAGGACACACAGGCTACACGACGCTTTTATAACACAGAGCGCGTCCGACGTACGAATTAATAACGTCTCGCAAATTAAACACTAAAACTCAATATCAATATTAAACTAAAACTATATAACACGTCATATTCGGGTTATCTACAATATATATCCACGAAGCCATCACTAACTGGAGAAGAAAAACATCAGGAATGGGAATTCAAATGGACGAGCATTGTTCAACAACTCTCTTATTTGGCGAGGATCAGGTAATTATAGCGTGTGACGAGGACGACACAGACTATATGTTTAGAAAATTGAAAGAGGAGTACGAGAAATAGAGTCTACACATAAACACTACTAAAACAGAATAACTGAAAACAGGAGACATGCAAGAAGACCAGATCTGCAAATTCATATAATCGGAAAGTGTAACGAATTCAAATATTTGGGAAGCATTATTTCAGAAGATGGAACAATAAAGAATGACATCAAAAATAGGATACAACAGGGAAAAAAGGCTATTCGTTTGTTAAACTCGTTACTTTGGTCAAACAAAATGAAACTTCAAACTAAACTGATAACCTACGCAACTATTGTGGAGCCCATTTTAACTTATGGCTCCGAATGTTGGCAACTTCCAGATAAAGAGAAAAAGATGATAGAGACTGTGGAAATGGACTTCTTAAGAAGAGCGTGTAATATTTCTAGAATGCAACATGTTTGAAACGAAGACATAAGAAGGAAAACAGGATATTTACAACAGCAGAAAGAATAGAATCCAGACAGTTGCTACAGTATGGTCACGCAATGAAGATGGAGGAGAAGCGATGGCCAAAGAAAGCACTGACTTACACACCACAAAACAGGAGAAGAAAAGGAAGACTGACAACACAATGGAGAACAGGAATTAGGAAAAGCATGAGAGATCGAGCTATTGAAGATGACTGGAAGGGTAGGGAGAAATGGCGATGTGGGATGAGGCATAGACTGTAGGACCCCCGCTAATAATAAACAAATTAATACTATACGTGAGACTTGGTGCGAAACTATGTGAGGAGAAAAAATAAGATGAGGAAAAAAGATGAAAAGGAAAAATAAATACAAGACGGAACGCGATAAAAAATATGGAGGGCAAAAGGAGGTAGGGAAAATCTATGCAAGAGTTCATGCGAAAATGAGCTGCGTTGACGATGTGTTGTTCAATTCGAGGACGAAGCCATTAACTAATTCGTAATACAAATTAGCAATATCAAGATGTGTTCTACTAACCATTATTACCCGAATCACAGTACAGTCAACAAAGTTGCAGACTAGGTCTGTACACGCAAAATTATGATTTCCAACGGATTTTCCGATAAGCTACATGATGTTGTTATGTTTTGTTTTGCTAGACGGCGTCAATGATCGTTTGTGACTCATGTGTATCACCTATTGCTCTTTAGATTTACATGTGTAAATCTACTGTCCTTTATGTTCTACTGACGATACACAATACAACAAAGGACGGGCATACGCCCGCAGATGAGTTTTGGGCCTCGAAATTTCCCTCTCAGTAATAAAAGAAAAGTACTATTATCCATTTCTTTTTTTTTAGCGGTTTATAAATACCGTTCGCAGTTTTTGTTTGTCCATTATTTAGAATATTTAATCCTACACATTATTTACGAAATTCTTTATACGCCAGTGAAACAACGTGTTCATAATATCGTTAAAACGAATTAAGGAAACGAATGCGTTTTGAACCTATATTTGCTTTAGAAACTTGGTGATTTTTTCAGTCCACATAAACGATAAAGAAACACAAATCATCAGTTTAAAAAGTAAATTCGAGAAAAACCTCAACCTGGTGCTCGATCACACTGTAGTTAACGATGGCGCTCTCGTTATGTATGTAAATTAAATAAGTCTATGTATAATAATCTGGTGCAATCCACATGCACGCACACTTACGCACTCCAACTAGTTATACCCCGGGCGAGTCACTTAAAACGTTCAACACTACACCTACATTGGGTACAGAAGTCTTCCGATCCGATCAGGCACGGTTGCATGACCAGATTTCTCCCGGCAGGGGGCTACATTGATGACAGACGTTTCCCGGCAGTTTGCTGCCACCATACCGTATATCAGTGATTCAACGAAGTTCTCTTTCGTACGTCATGAGTGACTCGCAGGAAGATTTGGAATTTTTACTCCTGCTAGACTCTAATTACTTGTTGAAGCAGTATAACACAAGAACGTGGATTCATGATTTCAACAAAGACAGTGGTGACAGCGAGTTTTTAAACACTAATTGGCCAATGGAAACTTATCCAGATAAATGTAAAGATTACCAAAGAATCCGGACTGAAACGTTTGACTACATTCTCGAAGCTATAAAGTGTTATTTTGCAAAACACTCTAATTTCGGGAATTGTGCAAGTCCTGCAGAGACGCTCACAATTACTTTAACGTAAGTTCAACTTATTTTAAGTCAATAAACGAATGAAACATAGACGAAGAAGCTTGAGTGTAACATTTTTTTAAATTTATTTAAACAATTTTAAATTCCTAAAATATTGCCTGGTTTTACTTTTATTATGATGACATTTACTAGTTCTAACAGAAGTCCTCATCTTCAAATGTATGTTCTGGAAAGATAAAAGATTTCTGTTTGGTAATCTTATGCTAAATTTAAGTGGAATTTAGCATATGCTAAGGATATTAATGGCCTAGGCGTAACTTGGACCTAACTTTGGGGAAATAGACATTCATCACTTTATTACTATTCCGACAGATATTACAAACAAACCGGACAGTGTTCAGATTCTCTCCTAATCAACTAAAACATAGTGTTAAAGTATATAGGAAAATTATTATTAACACAAACATGTAACTATTCTTCACTGAAAACTACTCTTGCAAGATATACTTATTACAGTATTATTTACGGTAGTATAGTAAACTGTCTCCTGCATTTATTAGTTTTTGTTTATCAACAAAAACACGTTGTTCATTTTTATAACAAGGCTAGTGCCCCCCTCCCCCCAGTTGCGCCTACGTTATTTATATACAGTATTTAAAATTAATATGTTATATATATCTCCGCAGATTTTGAGACAATAATAATTCATTATTATTATATGGCAATAAATAAACAATAGATAATTAAAACTCAAGCTTACAATTTTAATAATGTGGAAAATTAACATACAATTTTTTCAGTTTTTCCTTTTGATGTAAACAATTCTGAAACTTTGTACCCATTAAATATTTTTATTTTACATTTCTTAAAAGATGTATCGTATTTTTAAGACTATAAGACGTACTTTTTTCTTTAAAAAAATAGTGCTTAAAATAAGCTACGTCTTATGGTCTGTCAACTCATACCGATGACAGCTACCGAACTCCAGTTCTCACCTCACAGCAAACGGAACAGACTGCCGGATTGGAAACAAACCAAGTTGATCTAAACAGGCGACGATCCGGCGTCGAACGTCATCGGGAGTTGCCGGAACGGACTGACGCGTCCAGTGTAGGCACATTCTATGGAACAAAGCAGTTTGTTTTGTTGAAAGCCTGGTCAGCCAACCGTGCCTGATCGGACAATGACGGTTATGTGTCCAATGTAGGTGCAGCCTAAGTATATTTACTATTATTCATCACAAATATTATTGAAAAAATTGCACGACGCTTGCTCCACTTACCGTGACGTAAGACGTCTACTCTAAGTCTTAAAAAGATCTACTTATGGCCTCATTCTTTATACAGTAAAGTTTTGAACACCTTTTAACTCCTCTTAAGAACGCCATTTCCGAGTGTTTACTTTCTTGTTTCTCGGTTGTTGTCCATAATTCACGTCTATAGGGCAGTAGAGTCCGCCATAACTTTGAAAAACTTTAATTTTGTATCTCGACGTACCTTGTTACTAAAATTACGGTTAATTGCCCCACAGATCGTCTGAAACTTACCTAACTTAACATCAGTATCATAATTCCTATCATAGCCAGAATCATTTCCTAAACTGTTAAAATGGCTCACCCGTTCTACAGTTTGAACGTTAATCATTATGGTTGTTATGATGATTTACGACTTGAGGTGTATGATGCAGTAGGGGGACGTTTCCAGGTTACCTAATACCCCAAAACGAATACAAAGACGTAATTAGTAGCTCGCCTTCTGAGCTACCGTTCAGTCTAACTCAAAATGAAGTCTATTCTGTGATAATTATACGTGAGAACAACAATGACGACAACTGTTTGCTCAACAGATCACCTCACACCTTACGGCAGAGAGAATTGTATTCATTCTCCTTCCTCTACAAACTTAGTAAGAGAAATTGACTAGTTTCTTCCCTTAGGGCTAAGCGGTTGTAAGGATATTTTTGTTGTAATAACACACTGTGAAAGATAAACGCCGTTTTGGCTAAAGCTTATCGAATAGAACTCTGCCACGTGACAAATACGAAAAGTAAACATACGAAAGACAAACAAAACAAGCGGAGTGCGCCAGCATTCTTTTCCTTGATGCAACTTCCGGACGTTAAAAAACGTTGAATAAACGAATAGGAAGAACGTTCCAGTTGCTTTCCGCCACAGGAACGGGACTCGTTTTACTGAGCGTCGATTAATAGTTATGAAATATTAATAGCCGTATCAAATGCGAGAGACAGATATCGCCATAAATTTGCATCTCGATTTGCGCCATTTCATACTTCTCAGGCAAAAAATCAAAAATAAATATTGTGCTGTTATTCCTTGCAGTATTTTATTTATTATATGATCTATGTTGGGACAGCTATTAATGTGCTGTAATTTTATTTATAAGCAAGTATTGTAATTACCGTTATTATGTTTTTTTTTGTTTATCAGCACATGAAAAGAAACTCTATCTCAGGGTTAATGATTATTAAGCTGTTTGATCTTATTTACGATTGTATATGACATCTTCTTTTCTTTACACCAAACCAAATAAAGTTAGTATGTAATATTTTGATAAATAACAATGTAAAAAATAGCTACCATACAAATGTTACTAGACTGATTCTGAATTCTTCCAGCTGCCATGGGTTCACTTCTGGTTGATGTTTATTATTTTCAAAGGCAATATCAGGCTTAGCGATCCGTTCCTCCACGTGAATTTCTTATAGGTTTTAATGCTGAACGTTGTTTTCTTCGGCGACTGCGAAACAGATATTTCTTCGGAATATTGGATGATATTTTATGGCCACTCAAACTATTCTTCAGTACAGGATTTCTCTTTTAGATCGGCGTTCTTTTAAAGACATGTTTAGATTTCTCGAAATATTATTTATTTATTGATTTGTATTTTAAATTAAATTATCTTACTGTTTCTTCGTTTACATATAACATTAAGCTTTGAGATGTACAAAATCTGACTTATTTAAATGATTCCAAATATTAATTTACATATCACTCTCTATGATCTTTACAGGATTGAAGATAAAATTAGACTACTAATACATTTCCTTCCATTTCTATACAATACAAACCTAACAATTTACAATTTTGCCACATTGATAACTTCCTAACTTAGTTACATCTTTTTATCATATAACTCTTAACAATATAACTTTTCTACTTCTTATTAAATATATTTATTTTATTTCTAATATTCTTAATTCTAGTTTGTATTTATTATATTATAATTTTCTTACTATTTCCTCTTATTATAATATTCATTTCAAATTTCATATATTCTTTTCAGAACATATATCTTAATACTGTTTTATCTCATATAGGAACCTACATCTATGTTGATTGGGTGAGTCGACTCAATGTTTTTGTTTACATTTTAAACATATGTTCCATTTACTATTAAATTTGTATATTTTTTCTTTTAAAATTTATTATTTTCCTCTTAAGTACTGTGTTGCATTTAACAGCAGTACAATATGCAGTATTATGAACTAGTTTGGTGTTTTTAATGTTTTCCCCTAACAAGTAGAAGTAGCAGTGTATCTAACTGATATGTGATACTTCATATATTTCCACGATCACATATGTACACTGCCACTAAGTAAAGTGAAAAGGATACAAATAGGTCCCCATCCTTACGGATGCTAGTCCCTGGGACAAAAATTCGGCCCCCTGCTTTTCTCTGCGTACGTTAACGACGTGCCCAAGTTGCCGTGAACCAGGTTGGCCATGTTCGCCGACGACACGGCGATGTATGCCGTCGATCATCGTGCAGAAACGGCAGTTATCTGGCTCCAGGAACAACTGGACGAATATGTTGAGTGGGCAGAGAGATGGAGGGTCGCCATCAACGGGGCCAAGAGCACAGCCGTAGTCTTCTCCAGGTGCTTAAGGGTCCCTGACAGACTATACGTAGGTAACACTCCGTTGCCCTGGTCTCGAGAGGTTAAGTACCTCGGGCTCCACCACGATCGACGTCTTACCTGGCGGACACACTCCGAGCAAGTAGCCCGCCAGACCGCCAATCGACTATATTCACTCCGTCCCCTAATATGCAGCAATTCTATGACCCGCCGCCTAGGGAAACTTATCGTCTCCACCTATGTGGTGCCGATGGTTACCTACGCGATCCCCGTAGGGGCTACTTGGCAAAGACCTATAAACGAAAGCTTCAGTCTTCCCTGGACCGAGGATTGCGCTGGGTGTGCAAAGCCCACTACCTGACACCTATTAAGATTATCCGTGAATCCCTGCGTGTCCGTTCCCTGGACGCCACTATACGGACACTGTCCCGAAAATTCTATCGTCGCACCGCCCGATTTCAGGGCAACCACCTCATTAGCGCCCTCGGTCGCTATCAATCTGTGCCAGGTGAATCTTGGACCCGGCCTCGGCGTACACTAACCCTCAATTAATTAATTAATTGAAAACCTGCGGCCGGTAGCAGGCCACACCCTCAAAATCCAGCCTATCTATTGTCCCTGCAGCAGGAGCTCTATCTGAAGCTCGGGACGCAGCACACGAGCGGGCGACGGGCATGCCCTTCGCCCCACACAGCCCTCATGTTGGGACAAAGATCCAGACACGCAATAATATCGAAGTATAAAGTCTACGCTTGTCTCCGAAACAAAACGGTAGTTTCATCAAGTAATCGTCTAACCCAAAATTTGCTCCCACAAATAGTGCATGGTTCCGAAACACATGTGAAGCCCTATACCTTCAAACTTCAAATCGCCTGTCAGGTAATGCGTATTCATTTCTTTTCGAAACCATCCTTTCAACTGAAAAGCTTTTACTAGTTCTTATGCTTTCACGGCCGACTTCATCATTAAAATTATTGTTATTCATAGCCGGGCTCTTAGGCCGTGGTCGACTGTTGCTGACTGTGATAGACGTTTCGGTCCCACCATCGGAGGCCATCTTCAGTGTCAATAGCCTATGTCTACGTCATAGTCTACCTCAGTACCGGAGTGAATTGGCGAACAGCTGCCAAACGGTATTGACACTGGCCTAAACGGTATTGGGCGAAACAATTAACAACAGTCTACCACGGCGTAACGGCCCGGTTATGAATAATAATAATTTTAACAATGAAAGACTTGTGTTCTTCTGACGAAAAAATTTATTGAGCGACTTACACTGTACGGGCAAATATTTACGGGAGCTCGAGCACCTATTTATGAGTTTCACGATTAAAAGAGTTATAGTACAACTTCGGCTGAACCTGCCGTCACACATAAGTTTTAAACGCTTGAACTAGTGTTATGAATTGTCAGTCAGACGATTACTCGATTTTCAAATAATTTGATGTTCGCGTCACTGAAAATTATTTGAGAGTTTTAATAAGTTAAGCAATTTCCGTATGTTTTAATTTCTATAGTCGCACACTTTCTATTACAAACAAATCCGGCATACTTTCCCATGATGAAAGCATGGCGTTTGGTGGAATACTGAAACATCAAAATCACATGTCCCTGTGGCCGCGGACCTCCACACTAGGAAGACACTGAGTAAACGTTCGAATCGATAATATTTAGTTAGTTCCAAGACTTAAAAAAGTTTCAGCAAAAAAGTCCAATGCTTGACTGGAATTACGTATTAAAAGTGGATAGGAAAATGACTTTATTCTCAGAGTATGGCCCAAACAGGGGAACTTGGTATTGACCTCATACAACGTTCACAAGTCAATACAAAATTAACTGCCATTACCGAACACTTCACAGAACGCGCTCGTGCAGACACGGGGACGTCCGCACTGTAATTACTGTCCGCCGCTAATTATTTGCTTTCACGAGCAACATCGAATAACGACGTTATTTACCAGATACACACGTTACCACCACTCAGTCAAGTCCGTGCGGAAGCCGAGAGGGAGAGAACAGCAGCTGGAACGGTTTATTCCTCATTTATGGCTTTACACCTGCATTTGCAACTGAGACGGTTTATTCCTCCCTCCTTGACTTCACAGTGAATAATACTGCATCCTCAGTGCCGGATTTACCACTAGGCACTATGGCTGCGGATTCAGAGGGGGCCGCTTGCTACAGATATTTTTTTAACAAAAGTATTTTTAGAAAAGTAGGAGGCACTTTGATTTATTTAAGTATGATTTTTTGAAATTAAATGATCAATTTTTGTTAATAATACAAATGGAAGACGGTTCTTATTTAAATATTGGGCGCTTATTTTTAAGACGTTGGCATCCTTAAAAACTAATCTTCGATATTTCGACTACGCAGTATCCGGTACCGATATGCAGTGAATATCGCTTACATGTTTAGTAAAATAATCCAAAACGGGTTACTCAGTTGTTTTATCTTAATTAATTACCTAAACGTAATCTGTCTTGTAACTTATTGTTTCCGTTAAAACGACATGTTTCGGGAACAAGTTGGTATCATCATATTCTAAAATCTTTATCCTTGTCATTGTTGGAACTTGCACCCGAAACGTGTCGAGTTAACGAAAACAATAAGTCGCAAGGCGGATTATATTTACAGAAATAACACTGTTGCACACCATTATAGAAAATGTTTTCCGATTAGCGCTTTGAAGCTTCACAGCTCATCATCGGATTGGAAATGATGACTGATGACAGGCGGTCTGATGATGAGCTGTGAAGCTTGAAAGCGCTAATCGGAAAAAAATTTCTATAGTGGTGTGCAACAGTGTTATTTCTGTTTATGATTATACTCACTAACAAAACTTTATTAATTAAATATTCTGATAGGATTACATTTAGGTAATTAATTAACATAATGGAACTAAAGACCGTATACAATGTTGTTTATCTTGGTTGTTTTCCATCGTAATCGCTTCTTACTGCCATTTAATAACTGCTAAGCATTACTAGCATTATTATGGGTTAAACCTGCCTTCCTGGCGACAAACTAGGGTAACAACAAAAAACAAACACTAGTACACTTAAAAAATAATACTTTTTATTTTACAATCCATAAAAGATAAAAACAAATCAAAATTAAGGCGGTGTGGGTCTTGTGGGTTATCTGCTAGACTACCATTGTATATCAGAACTCACTTTTTTTCTGTGAGGGGGGACCTAATACCCTATCTCGCCCATGTTATTTTTAGTGTTTTTATTTATCTATTTCTCAGAAACTATGAAAGATAGAGTGCTTAAATTTTTAAAGGTCACTCTTAGGGCGTTTTTACGCCTACGAAAGTAGAATTATACTTTGCAGTAATTTTAAGAAAAAGGTTTTGATTTTGTTTTTAAGTCCAAACAATTTGCTTTTTTAAGTTTTAAAGTTTACACTTTTTCTTGTAGTGTACACTTTATCATAATAATTATAAATTTTATCATATTAAGAATTATCCTGGTTCCATATATGTAATCTTATGAAATGTAGCTACAGTAAAAATTCTAGTCTATCTTTGATAGTTCCTGAGAAAAAGGTACGTATGTGAAATAAAACACAATTTTTCAGGAAACTCAAATTAAAGAAGATATATTTAATGCATTTCTGATAAAATAGTGGGTAACTCCCACTTCAGAACAGTCCAGCTCCATAAGCTTTGTGTTTTCCTTTTCTTCTTTCTTCTTTTTATCTTGTCTCGTTTGTTTCGGTTTCTTTTCGTATCTACATTGAATTTTTATCAGCTTTTCGCACCCACATTGTGTAGATTTTCCGTAATCGTACTTTACAATTTTCACTACACTTTAATCCAACATCACTAGCACATTCCGTTTTCCCACTGCACCTTTATTAAATAATATAATTTGCATCATGCATCCCTACTTTTAGTATTTTGATGCCGATAAATATAGATTTGGCAGTCATTTCCAAATCACCGCGTTCAATGATTCGTTTGGATTCTGGGTCTTTCCCAAACAGCATTTACTCAAAATGGATTCATTAGAGAGATCTTTAAAAATTTTGTCTTATTTGATTTAAAACTGTTCAAGGAAGAGAGTGTCTGTGTGTATAAGATTCTTTGGTCAGTTTGGCTCGATTATATCCGCACCACTAGCTGTAATGAAAATCCGCGCCTAGAGAACTGACGCAAATTTCCTCTACACGAGCCATTTTGTTGTTGTTGTGAGGTTACAATTTTCTAACATGGACATGCTACACATCATTTTGTTCAGAACATTGCAAGCTCGTAAATTAATTAACAAAAACCAGAAAATGTCCCAAAAACATTTTTGTGTGTGTAAGCCCTCCCCCCTTAAACGTTAAACTTTCCACCACATATTTTGCTGTAACCAATTTGTTGTTGGCTTTCACATTATCTGCATTTACACCGTAAATATATATATTTGCTTCCAAGCGATATCATTGTCGTCCCTCGTTGAATGCTCGCTTTACAACTGCAAAACTCAAACGAGGTATGATAAACTGCACAGTAGACATTAGCCATTTATGTGTTTTGACTAAACGTTTAATTACAAATAATTACCAATTTGCTTTTCTCATGTCGTCGTGCAGCATTACATAGCATTTGTGTAAAACATTCAAAACACAATGCCATTTAAATCTTACACAACGGGATCAAAATAATTAGAATATTACGAGCCGATTAATTACAAAGTAGTTTCAACATTAATTAAATGCGATGTGTGTAGAGGCGAAGTCAACATTTATTATATCTCAACAGAAGTAACTGTCAGTAATTGCAATCACGGACGCGTTAAATGTGCAAAACACACATCGGTGAATGTTTCCAACATAGCTAACTACACATTAATTGTACCCTTGTTAACCACGAAAACTAAACCCGAAAGTATACGATCTAATCTCGACACGCGTTGTATCTGTTGTTCATTCAAAACGATGTCTCTTCTTTATTTTTATAGTGTCAATTTTTTTATCGATTACAAATTAAGTGATTAGACATTCCGTGTCAACTAAATAAAAAAATGCATTTTCCAATAAGAAGCGTTTTTTTTTAATTTTCACTCAATCTGATTTTTATTTAGTTTTTATAAACCTGATTAAAATGGTGGAAGTGAACGTGAGAACATTAAAAAATGAATATTCTCAGGTTGTATAAAGCTAAGCGAATCAAATCAGGCTAATTCGATGCTAATTATGCATTCAAAATGATGTAATGCAGATCCCTTTGCCTTTGTAACTGATACATTTTTTCAGGTTTACAAAGTAACTATTTGAGATTTTCAAAATAAAGTAATATCACTACGCTGAGCGGATACAGAACACATGTGGTTACGCGGCGCTTAACACGCGCTGTGCGAGCGGTAATATTATGCAACGCTCGCTCACCTTCTCCACACTTCCAGACGCGCCTCCCATATTGCGGTCGATTATTCTACCGGCATCAGGCCACTTTTATAACATACTACTACACACAGCTGGCGTATAAATACAGGATTCGGAAGCTGAGCAGTCAGTTTAGATCTGTGATCTCGTGTGCGTTCTGAATTATCGTGTGCGGATAACTGGAATTGGTGCCTTGTATTGTTTAACGCGATAGTGTTAATGCATTTACTGTGCGTTACATTACTGTAGATGCTGAAAAGTCGTAAGTTTCAAGAATTGTTGTATACCAGTGTTCGTGTTTATTTATTTAAACTGTAATTAAAAGTTCTAAACACCGATTTCATCTGTTGTTAATTATTCCGTTTCCACTGTACAAATACGAGTGTCGTAACAATATATAAAAGGTCATTCATACAGCTTTAAACGCTTTATGTCTAATAGGGGCTGGAAAGAATCCAAGGGCTTAATAAAACTGGACCTGTAGGTCTACAAGAATGGGACACCCGAATTGGAGATCACATTTCAGGAATAAATAACTTTTTTAATTGTTTACAAGCCGTTTTGCAAACCAATTATATAAATTTGTACGATACCGTATATTTACAGTAACTGGAGAACACTAGTAGGTTAAATAACGAATACATCAGAAACCAAAATTAACATGTACTTGTATAGTAGTCGAATGAAAAAAAGTAATCGAATGTATAAAAATAGTACTCTGCATATTAACAATACAGAGTATTTATATATGCAAGAAAATTTAAATTGTGTGTGTGCGCGCGCGCGAGAGAGAGAGAGAGAGAGAGTGAGAGAGAGATTAATATTTTAAGTATACACCTCACATAACGTACATACAGTAGCCTACACAGTGCACATATCATTTCCACCTCAACAGGGTACAACGACAACAAAATAAAATACAAAGAACACACAATGATTTATAACTTCAGTTTTTAATATTAGTTTTATCACACAATAAAGGTGTGTAAACAGACTGTACTGCAGCGACGGAAGCCAACACAAACGTTACGCAATATTACCGCCGTAACTCTATTTAATCCCATCAATCGTCCAACGATGGGTTGCATCTTGCACGGCTATCCATCTCTGCCAGCAAAGCAATCAATAAGATGAAGTACGCTAAACGAGTCGTCATACATGCTCGCATCGAAGCAATGAAATATTGAATACAGGTACTACAGTGCATCCATATCGCGCAAAATATAATTTAGCTTTAATGTGTTTTTGTGAAACAATACGTTTTGCTTCTCTCCCCAGTATTAAATGGAACGGAACGCGATAAACATCTCACAACTCTATGTACATCTGATTGGGTAACGACAGTCATTACTTTCAATGTTATGTGCAAGTAATGTAATAATATTGATATTACCTCGGATATTGCAATATACAGTGTGCGGTAGGAACTTTATATTATGACTACACTCGACAGGATTGCCCAATATCCACAGACAATTTAATTATACGCTGAAAGAACGGAGAGGTTCTCCTTAGGATCGGAACAAACCATTTTTGGTTTAATCCTTGCTGGAGATGACGTTGGATATTACTTCTTATATATGTTTTTGCAGCCCAATAATTTGACCCGCCCGCCTCACGAATTTGTGCAACTTGCATAAGCATTTATCGAGTCATGCAACCAACTATGGTATTGTTTCACTAAAGCGATTTAAAAATTGTTTGCTGTTAGAAAACACACGGTCTGACTCAACAAAATATAAGAGACTGTACGTCTTACCAATAAAAATACAATCCTGCATAGGAGAATACAAATTGTAGAAGACACATTCCCGCTTCAATTCCATCACGAGCAACATGAGCCTGTACCATCTCGTAATAGTGAACTGGATCTCCGAACCTGATCCAGTATTGTCGTTTCTTGACGACTACACACGAGACATTCAACAAATAACAATTCTAAGTAAACATTCACGTTCACGGGGTAAACAATGAAGTTCCTCCTTGCGTTACCTCAATTCCGGGTACATAGTACAGGACCAAAAACTTAAACAAAAAGCACAAAAACTGATGATCAACAAAAAACTTAGTACGACTACTGCCTCTCTCATCTTTTACGAAACCGATGTGGGTAGTAATTGCTTACGGGGAGGGGCTGAAACTGGTAGAAAACGCGATTAACAACCTGAAAAATAACAACTGTAGCGAACACTTCTTCAAATGAGTTGTATAGTTTATAAAATTGTCTTTATGATGGCTACTCTCTTATCGCTCTACGACAAAAACTGACCGAGTTATATCGTTTGAAAAATCTGATGTTTTTTCATCGAAAAGTTCTGATACTCTAAGGAAACTGTTAACGTAGAATCTAAGAACAGTGATTAGATACCGCAATTCTCTATGGAGCAACTAAAATATTTAATACATTCATATTTACGACAACCCGCAAAGTACACAATAACGCTCGTTTTGTAACAACCAGGTTCGTTTTTATAATAAGAAATTACCGTTAAATCTAATGGAATAAATTTTGTTCGCCGAGTTAACCATACCACGTACTCACATACCAGCTTAGAAACCAGTTCTGGTAATAGCGCTAATGTACTGTCGCTAAGCGTGGTATCCGTTGGAAACGTTAATCAGTGCGCAATAATGGCTCTAGAGTTACCTTACGCGAACAATAGTTACCCAAGGACGCGCCAGACAGTGACGCATTATATAATAATCATTTACTATCTCACGTGTCAATTACTGCTCTGAACTTTCTACGTACTAGCTCTCAGATTCGAAATCAATATTACAATCTAAACCCACGATGCGAAGGCAACGTGTCTACTGAAAACTACCTCATACCAAATTCACATATTAAAAAAAATTAACGATGAAATATGTTTAATACCGAATAATATTTACTAAATATTATCCTTACTACAAAGTTTAATATTATCCTATCCTTAAGTTTAATATTATCCTATCCTTAAGTTTAATATTATCCTTACTACAAATAATAATTTCATTAATGTTTAAAGTTATTATATTACTTTAATATTCATAGTCAATAGTTTGAACGTTTTATTATGATTAAGAAATGCTATTACAAAAAAAGTCGGTATCGAGAACCGTACATGATTTCCATGTTATACGATTTATAATTAAAATCACTTACTTGAATTCGGTTCGATAATTTATAAAAAAAATATCTTCCACGTTGTAAATCGAGTTTTATGTTTGACAAATTGAAATGAAATATTTCCATAGAAACTACTTCTTTGTTGCAGATAACGTAGTACACGTATAAATAATCGGTATGGAGAACCATACATGACTTCCATGTCCTAAAATATATATTTAAAATGATTTAAATATAAATTAAATAAGTGGATGCTTGAATTCTAAAGAAATGACGTATCAGCTAAAATGGTACCCTCATGTCAGGTGGGTGAAGACTATCCTCAAACTTCGTGAGGAAGGACTGTAATTTTGGATAAAATGTTTTTAGGTCGAACGAAGGGCTGGCCAAAGGGCGCTGCGATCTGATTCCTGTAATGAAATTGGGCTCTCGCTGCGAGTTATCGGCCGAGGGTGAATGATGTCTATAGTGTTATCACAGTCTTTTCTGTCAATTCTACACTGGTCATTTTTCTTTTTTAAAATTGAGTCTTTGTTTCTTTCTTTCCATTCGTCTTCTGATTTCCTGAACGACGATTCTGTTCACCCGTATAATTATACATTTCTTAGCAAAACACTTATTCCTTAATACGTTTGCGTCTTCTGTTTAACACCCACCATTCTGATCCATGTCATAACGCTATATTCCACACAGGCTAGTAAATAACTAGCCATCAGAGAGGTCAAAATATTTTCCAGGAGGGGCAAACAATTTCCAAAGGAGAAAAATATTTATATATTTTTCATACATACACACATGCACATATTAGTTTGTAATTCTTACATTATAATAGAAATAAATACAAAGATTGTATTAATTTATTAAACATGTATTGCTTCAAAACATGCATAAAATTAATGGCTTGTAAAAGTGAATGTTTGATCTCCATTAAGTAGTGCTCATTTCCAAAGTTTTAAAATTATGATGTACGTAATCAAAACATCAGAGCAGGTTTTAGTCTGTATGGGGGTACACCGTGGACAAAAATTTTCAACATTCCCTATGGAGCGTTGCTCAGAGTAAAGCTGCGAATCTACAGTGTACGTTTCACAGAACAAACACGCGGAAAAGAAGGAGCGCACCCAAGTCTTTCATGGACCCTGAGAATCTTGCAAAGGGTTCATTCCCTAAAGACGAAAAGTCTGTTTATAGACCGTTCCTCTGTAAACTGTGCAGTTACACTGGCGAGCGATCCACAGGAAGCAAATCACTGTCTACGCTGGACACCTTTTCGGCTTGCACGCGTTGTGTTGGTGTGGGTTTTGGTACTTTCCATTTAAAAAGCGTGCAAACGTAAGAAAATAAAATGAAAACGTAAACATTACATAACTGAGATATGCTTCCCTGCCACGAACGATATATTTTCTCTCATACATGATTTAAATTAAAATGAAAAATATAGAATTTTGTTAAAGTGAAATGAAATGTTTCCATAGAAACTTCTTTCTTGTCAATAACGTAGTACACATATAAAACTTATAAAAATTTACTTCCTCCATCATCAGCTACCACTTTAATTTATTAAAAAATTACCCCATCCCCCATTCAACTACCCTTTTCATTTATATATATTTCATCTACCTTTCTACATTTGATTATTATGACCTTATTTTCAGGATACTTTATTTATCAAAATTAAGCACTTTACTCTTCTTAAAACGTAAAACGTTGCAGGTAAACTACCCCTTTCCCTTAACCGCTCTTCACCAAAAACAATAGGCCTTGACTCCTCTATAATTCAGGGCTGTATGCAAAAAATTATTTGATTCTGTTTTAAATTGCGGCTGTTACCGTTTGCCATCGAAAAAATTCTACACACAGACACAGTACAATCAGAATCTGCCATTATCTCGAACACGATTTTTTCGCCATGACCATACTTCCATTTCCTTATGGAACATGAAAGTAAAAATGATCTCCTCCCCCTTCAACTACCATTTTCATGTATAGAAAATTACTCCCCCCCTTTTCAACTACAACTTACATTTATAGATATTTCATCTACCATTCTACAATGGGTTATTATAACCTTCTTTGAAGATACTTTGTTTATCAAAATTAAGTACTTTACTCTTCTCAGAACGTAAAACGTAAACAACCCCTTCCACTTAACCGAACTTCACCAAAATCAATAGGCCTCGAGTCCTCTACATCTCGGGCACATATGCAAAAAATTATTCAATTCCGTTTGAATTTGCGGCAGTTATCGTTCGCCATAGAGAACACTCTACACACAGACACTTTCTGTGTAGAAAGTCATGAAAGAAAATGACTTTTCTTCATGGTTTGAGGGTAGTGCAATCAGAATTAGCCCTTATCTTGAACACGATTATTTTCGCGATCACCAAACTTCCATTTCCTTATGGAACGTGGAAGAAAAAACATCACGTTATATTTTCATTACAAAACGTTTCGCGCATTCAATGACTTGAGGACGTGGCGTCTTCACTGGTAAGGGGGGAACTACTGAGGACGACGCATCGTTCGACGGGAGAAACATTTGGTTATTCATGGTACTTACGTAAACATATTAGACCAGAGCTTCCGTTTCCACCTCTTGAGGTGTTCAAATGCCTCTTTCAAGGAGCCTTTTGTCTGGGCGTGGTACCTCCCCATTCCAGTTGTCGTCTCAAGGCGGCCGCACGCGCCTACCGCCCACTCGCACCGCCGCTCGAACGGTCCTAACCTACTGCAGGTCAAATCTTAAGGGAACCACGGAGGCGTACCTCAAACGTGGGGCCAGGCCGGTGCACCACACCACACGCAGTTCGAAATTTCAAAATTTACAACTACTCGACCAGCTTCGGCTGCGCTGTCTTCCTAGGCATGTTGTCACGAGGTGGGCAAGTGCCTAGTTGCGGAAACCATCCGTCTGTGCGTGGCAGCTCCTTCCGGCGGCCGAGCCTATCGATCACACCAACGCGTTTGTACGCTCCTGGGATGAATCCTTAAAGGTGCCACGGAGCCGCACTCCCTCCGTCCAGTCAGGGTGGAGTAATTCGTCAACTCCTTTCCTGTATGCCATATCGTACAAAGGGGACCCGCATCCTACCTCCTTGTGCCGAACAAACGTCCGCGCTGATCCCTACGAATCGGACGTTCATCGGGCTCCGACCCGGACAATGCAAACAAGACCACGCGCAACATCTGTGTCTGCCTTTCCACCCCTTGCACGCTAGTTACGCAACGGTGACCTGCATCCTGATTTTCTTATGTTGCGAACGTCTCCGCTCTGCTAGTGAACTGGTTATGTTTTGTGGAGTAGGCCTGTATTGCATACTCTTACGTTCCCGTACTTCTAGGTAATAAGTAGAAATTGACGTCAATGGCCAGCCTAAAAAGCTAGGTAGACCGATCAGACAAGACGGAAACGTAATACGTTAAGAAACCTAATAAAGAAACCATAGATGATGATCATAATGGGTGACGACGTGGTGGTGATGATGATGATAATAATAAAGACTTTTATAATTTTTACTTCCATATTCCTTAAGGAATGGAAGTATGGTGATGGCAAAAAAAATCGTGTTCGAGATTATTGCAGATTCTGATTCTACTACACTCAAAACATGAAAAAAAGTCGTTTTCCGAAAAGTGTCTGTGTGTGTGTCTGTCTGTCTGCTGTGTGTATTTTTTTTCTATGGCAAACGATAACTGCCGCAAATTCAAACAGAATCAAATAATTTTTTGCATACAGCCCTCAATTGTAGAGTACTCACGACCTATTGTTTTTGGTGAAGATCGGTTGAGGGAAAGGGGTAGTTTACCTGCAACGGTTTTTTTTATTAAGGGAAATTTTTTTTTTGGCAAACGATAACAGCCGCAAATTCAAACAGAATCAAATAATGTTTCGCATACAGCCCTCAATTGTAGAGTTCTCAAGACCTATTGTTTTTGGTGAATATCGGTTAAGGGAAAGGGGTAGTTTACCTGTAACGTTTTATGTTTTAACAAGGGTATTTCCTGTGGCAAACGATAACAGCCGCAAATTCAAACAGAATCAAAAGATTATTTGCATACAGCCCTAAATTGCAGAGTTCTCAAGACCTATTGTTTTTGGTGAAGATCGGTTAAGGGAAAGGGGTAGTTTACCTGCATCGTTTTTATCAAGGGTATTTTCTATGGCAACCGATAACAGCCGCAAATTCAAACAGAATCAAATAATTGTTTGCATACAGCCGTGATTTGTACAGTACTCAAGACCTATTGTTTTTGGTGAAGATCGGTTGAGGGGAAGGGGTAGTTTACCTGCAACGTTTTTTATCAAGCGTATTTTCTATGGCAAACGGTAACTGCCGCAAATTCAAACAGAATCAAATAATTTTTTGCATACGTCACTGAATTGTAGAGCACTCAAGGCCTTTTGATTTTGGTGAAGATCGGTTAAGGGGAAGGGGTAGTTTACCTGCAACCTTTTACGTTTTAATAAGAGTAAAGTACTTGAAAATTCATTTAAACTTTTTCAAACAATGGTAATTGTTAAAATATCGGTATGGATAACCATACATGACTTCCATATTCTAAGATTTATATTTAAAATCATTTTCGAAATGAAATATTACCATAGAAACTACTTCTTTCTACTTACTGCTTCAGCCTTAACCACAGTACTGTGGTCACTAACGTATACCACCTCACGTTATCGCACTCGATTTTCACTGATGATGGAAGTCGATGGCATTGCCGAATCGTCTGGTTTTGTAGAAAACATTGGACTACGGTCAAATATCCCGGGAAGGAATTTTAACAAAAACTACTTCTTTGTTGCCGATAACGTTGTACACATATATATCAGTGGCGAAGTTACATGGAGGCAATTGAGGCAATGCCTACCCTAAAAAATTCTGTAGAATAAAAATTATAAATACGTATGAACTACATAACGTAAAGATTATACATTGTTACTGCGACTGTCAAATTTATTAAACCGAAAGGTGCTTTATTGAGCGACCGCTAGATGGTGACAGGTGAGATTCGGCATAGTTCGTTTACAGCGAATGAGGCAACCTGAACTTGCCTCAGCGTTTTTTGTATACATCGTATGTAAGCAATGTAGTGGTGTGATAGGGAAGTGTAGGGAGGGGGGATTGTCCCGCGCTGTACACATAGAGCGTTGAGGCATGCCTCACTTCTGTGGTCCAAACAGTTAAGTTAAAGCGCCTGTGTTGTTTCTAAGTGTTTATTTTATGCGGTTATTAAAAGTGTCACTGTTATTCCGCTGAACTAACAGATGATCAAGATTGTTATTTGAATTATTTGTAACATTAAACATATATATAGAAACTAATCAAGTTTAAAAATTTGAAGTTCAATCAGTTGTATTATTGTGTATGACTAATACAAGGATTGTTCAATAGACACACGTATAGAGCTGTAAAGCATTTTTTATTCAACGATTTTAAAAGAAGTCTCCAATAACATTAAGACATGAGTTCCACTGTTGCACTAACCTGTAGATTCCCTGCTAGTAAAATTCTTACGGCTGTTTGTGGAACCATTCGGTTACAGCAAACTCTACCTCAGCGTCCGATTTGACCCACCGTCCTTTTAGTGATTCCCTAAAAAAAATTTAAGATAAGATTTTTGCCTACCCATTCATTAACTACTAGCTTCGCCAGTAAGCAAATTGATGTCCATTTTTTCGGCTTGCACGCGTTATGTTGGTGTGGGTTTCGGCACTTTCCATTTAAAAAGCGTGCAAACGTAAGAAAATAAACATGAGTGAGGCCAGAAATAACGTGAATTGTGTGTGTGTGTGTGTGTGTGTGTGTGTGTTTGTGTCTTACCTGCCTTTTTATTGCCGTATTAAATGAAAAATATTATATTATATTAAAATGAAAAAATTTTAATTTTATTGCCTGGCAACAAAATTATTTTATTTTTAACAATTACCATTGTTTCAAAAAGTTTAAATAAATTTTCAAGTACTTTACTCTTGTTAAAACGTAAAAGGTTGCAGGTAAACTACCCCTTCCCCTTAACCGATCTTCACCAAAATCGAAAGTCCTTGAGACCTCTACAATTCAGGGACGTATGCAAAAAATTATTTGATTCTGTTTGAATTTGCGGCAGTTATCGTTTGCCATAGAAAATACGCTTGATAAAAAACGTTGCAGGTAAACTACCCCTTCCCCTCAACCGATCTTCACCAAAAACAATAGGTCTTGAGTACTCTACAAGTCAGGGCTGTATGCAGAAAATTATTTGATTCTGTTTGAATTTGCGGCTGTTATCGTTTGCCATAGAAAATACCCTTGTTAAAAAAACGTTGTAGGTAAACTACCCCTTTCCCTTAACCGATCTTCACCAAACACAATAGGTCTTGAGAACTCTACAATTTAGGGCTGTATGCAAATAATCTTTTGATTCTGTTTGAATTTACGGCTGTTATCGTTTGCCATAGGAAATACCCTTGTTAAAACATAAAACGTTACAGGTAAACTACCCCTTTCCCTTAACCGATCTTCACCAAAAACAATAGGTCTTGAGAACTCTACAATTGAGGGCTGTATACGAAACATTATTTGATTATGTTTGAATTTGCGGCTGTTATCGTTTGCCAAAAAAAAAAATTTCCCTTGATAAAAAAAAACCGTTGCAGGTAAACTACCCCTTTCCTTCAACCGATCTTCACCAAAAACAATAGGTCGTGAGTACTCTACAAATCAGAGCTGTATGCAAAAAATTATTTGATTCTGTTTGAATTTGCGGCAGTTATCGTTTCCCATAGAAAAATATCTACAGACAGACACACAGACAGACAAGACACACACACACAGACACTTTTCGGAAAACGACTTTTTTTCATGTTTTGAGTGTAGTAGAATCAGAATCTGCAATAATCTCAAACACGATTTTTTTTGCCATCACCATACTTCCATTCCTTAAGGAATATGGAAGTAAAATAAAATACTTTTGTTGCCAGGCAATAAAATTATAATTTTTTCATTTTAATGTAAATCTGTACATAGTATAAAGTAAAGTCGGTCCGTTTTCTCTCTGTGTTTGAAATCGCTAATCTCAGGAAGTACTGAACGGATTTTATTGAAGTTTTCGCCAATAGATAGAGTGTCTATCGAGGAACATTTATGTGTATAATTAATACATATATGTTGTACATTAGCTTAGCTATCACGGTTTATGTCAAGTAAGTGGTATAGTTTACATCTTATATATAAAAATGAATGTTTCTTTGTTTGTCCCGTATGCGTTCCTATACCATTCATCCAATTGCGATGAAACTTCGGTGAGTTGTTGTGCGCACGTCCGCGAAGGTTTCTTCCACATCTCCTCCTAAACCACTGTACCGATTTCAACCAAACTTGGCACAAATATTTTACGCAACGGGAGAACCAACATAGGATAGGTTTTTTCTCATGGGGTCCTTTTGGGGGTTCTTTGGGGTCTTCCACATCGCCTCCTAAACCACTGGACCGATTTCAACCAAACTTGGCACAAATATTTTACGCAAAGGGAGAACCAACATAGGACAAGTGTTTTTTCGATACGATCCTTTGGGGGGTCCTTTGGGGTCTTCCACGTCTCCACCTAAACCATTGGACCGATTTCAACCAAACTTGGCACAAATATTTTACGCAACGGGAGAAACAACATAGGACAGGTGTTTTTTTCGATACGATCCTCTGGGGGGTCCTTTGCGGTCTTAAAAAACTATTAGATCTGGTTACTATGGCAACCCAATAGAATAGATTCTGTTCTAAATATATTATCGCATTAAATTGAAGACCACGCGAACGAAGTTGTGGGCAACAGCTATTTATTTTTAAGAAGCCTACTTTAATTAAACTTTATTAATTAAACTAACATTTTCATTACGTACAACGTGAAACTCCGTAGCGAAGCACGGGTATTCTGCTAGTCATGTATAAGAAAATATATCGTGCGTGGCAGGCAAGCATATCTCAGTTATGTACTGTTTACGTTTCCATTTTATTATTATCACTACCGCAATAAAAAGGCAGGGAAGACACACACACACACACACACACACAATTCGCGTTATTTCTGGCCTCATTCATGTTTATTTTCTTACATTTGCACGGTTTTTAAATGGAAAGTGCCGAACCCATACCAACATAACGCATGCAAGCCGAAAAAGTGTCCAGCGTGGATAGCGATTTGCTTCCTGTGGATCGCTGGGCAGTGTAATTGCACGTGTTTACAGAGGAACGATTCATAGACAGACTTTTCGTCTTTAGGGAATGAACCCTCTGCAAGATGCTGAGGGTCCATGAGTGACTTCCGAGCGCTCCTTCTTTTCCGCGTGTTTGTTCTGTGAAACGTACACTGTAGATTCGCAGATTTATTCTAAGCAACGCTCAATAGGAAATGTTGAAAATTTTTTTCCACGGTGAACCCTCATACACACTAAACCTGCTCTGATGTTTTAATTACGGACACCATAATATTAAAACTTTGGAAACTTGAGCACTACTTAATGGAGATCAATCATTAACTTATACAACCCATTAATTTTATGCATATTTTTTATATATATGTGTACAACGTTATCGGCAACAAAGAAGTAGTTTTTGTTAAAATTCCTTCCCGGGATATTTGGCCGTAGTCCAATGTTTTCTACAAAACCAGACGTTTCGGCAATGCCATTGACTTCCATCATCAGTGAAAATCGAGTGCGATAACGTGAGGTGGTATATGTTAGTGACCACAGTACTGTGGTTAAGGCTGAAGCAGTAAGTAGAAAGAAATAGTTTCTATGGTAATATTTCATTTCGAAAATGATTTTAAAAATAAATCTTAGAATATGGAAGTCATGTATGGTTCTCCATACCGATATTTAATAACAGTATTCAATTCTAAACAGCAAAGAAAAAATTTTCCGTCACTCTCATGCCGTGTAATAATCGAATCCAAGAACTAGTAAATTTACTACCTTGAATGCATCACAATTTAATAACCAAGGGCATCGAACGGTAAAAATACATTTCCAATATAACATCGTTGTCCATGGTTACGATCAAGCTTGGTTACCTACGCACAAAACGAATAAACCTAGTTCCAATGTTGCCAGAAAAACGCTTTTCACATAAATACGCAATAAACTGTGTTTATACGGGGGACAGAGGCTGTATGACCGAATGAACACACAATGTACAGTATTCAGCACGGTAAAATACCGTTATAAAAGGACTGCCCTCGCAACAGATGCACAAATACTCAGTGTATACATTGTACACTTCTCGACACTTCTATTTTTATAACAACTGAACAACTGTCACAACATCGATACTCTCTCAAAGGACTCTCTACTCCGTACGTATCCGTATGTTTACAGGTGGATATTGCAAATCTTATTACCACTTAGTGTGTTAATTCTTAATCCCTAACGTGAAGTTCCTGTACATCTCTAGCCGATAGATTAGCTAACATTCATCAACACCATCACCACTCCAGGGATTAGGTCCTAGACCTGTTGCGGAACCCGTCTCCCTCGGTCTACCGAATTTATTTTCCCGGTAGGGTGATAACCCAAGGCAGCTACGGGAAGACGGACATCAGGCATGCGGTTCAAGTGTTCACACCGTCTCCTTCTATGGTCTTCACTCTTCTGGTACAACAATACACTGTTTAATTCGCGTCTAATATCTTCGTTCCTTTTCCTATCCAGAAGAGAACAACCTTGCGTCCCTCCCATGGCTAACATTGTGCCGGAAATTTTATTATTAAAGTACTGAAATGGAAACAGGCTACTGTGTATAAACGTGTTTCAAGGTATTCAGTAAAGTACTGATCTGCACACCATAATAATTATATTTGAGAATTTTACGGTCATTCGGGCAGTACATGTAAAGAAACCAATTATGTGCAGAAGGGGAGTGTGCAGTTGGTAAGCGACATTACCCCTCCATCATACACCTTAGGCCTAACTTAAAGATAGAAAGTAAAAACACGTATGTTTAGCTTTCACTAAAGCCTAATGTCTTAATAGTATATGACGATCCGGGGGATTATACGACAAAACACAGAAACGACACTACTTCGACACAAACTTCAATCCATTCTTTTCCAAGTCGACACGTGGGAAACACGATAAAGCGTTAATAAGCAAACTTTCACACGATCTCGTAACAAATTACCCCTCCATCATACACCTTAGGCCTAATTTAAAGGTACAAAGTAATAACACGTATATCTGGCTTCCACTAACCCGATGTCTTAATGGTTTATGACGATCCGGAGGATTGTACGACAAAACACAGAAATAATTTCGACACTACCTTCAATCCATTCTTTTCCAAGTCGACAAGTAGGAAACTCGATAAAGCGTTCATCATCTTCATCATCATCATCATATTCAAGGATTAAACTAAGGATGGTTTGTTCCGGTCTCAAACAGGCTAAGATTAGAACGGGTCACTCCAGCACTACCTCTGACCTCCCACACCTCTCCGTCCCCTTGGCTTATAGTTCCATAGTTGTTTGGGGATGCGGCAGTCATCCATTCGCCAAAGATGTTCCAACCAATTCAGCCGATACTGGGCAATCCTGCCGAGTATACTCATATTATTCAGTTTCTGCCTTATATATGTGTTTCTTCTATGATCATGGAGAGTATACTCTGCCACGTGCCTGAGAAATCTCATATAGCCGCTTTGATGCGACTGGCCTGGCCTTTCGTTAAAGTACAATTCTCAGACTCATAAAGAAGTGTGGGAAGGGCATACACTTTTAGGCGTGTTCCTTTACTTGGTGACTTAAGAGTTCGCCTACTGGTTCCACACATAAGGTTGAACTTATTCATAACGTCGTTGCTTGCATTATAAGACACACTGTAGCCCAGGTATTCAAAATTGATAACTTGTTCCAGGACAGTACTATTTATAACAATTTTTGCCCGTACGGGATCAGTTTCACGAAAAGAACCTTGGTCTTAAGTGTGGGTATTTGCAATCCAGAGTCTTTGCAGATTCGATTTAACGATAAAGCGTTAATGAGCAAACTTTCACACGATCTCGTAACACAGCTGCATGTTTAAACACGAAACCGCAGTTAAATAAGGAACATTTTTAAAAAGTAGGAAACACTCAACCGCAAATGCGTCAGTCTGCGGTCTCGTTTTACAACCTCAGCACGGCGAAATGTCTATACGAGGCTTATATATCGTAAGCAGTGCCAGAATTCTGATGACATAAAGTGATCTATAGAATACGAAGAAAACACCAAAAATAAGGTGACCTAAAATCGTAACAAAATGACCCAAAATTTGAAACAAAACGTCTGTGTTTATTCATACAAAACGTCTGTGTTTATTAATTGAAATCGTAAATACCCGTATTCACTGAAATCACTTATATGCTAGACATGCAAAAAGTTTACGTATCAGCATGTATACAAGTATACTACGAGTGTCACTGACACAAATGGGCGGAGCATTTGATATTCGTAATAATTTTGTTATCAATATTTTTACAATCAACCGTCTTGGATCCGTTAAACAGATTCGTAATAATTTATTTAACAATATTCTTACAATCAACAAAATATATATATATATATATATATATATATACAATTTTATGATACACACTTTTTATTGAATACACTACATTATAGTACAATATACATTAATTGTCATTAGACATATTCCACGACCTTTGCAACTCATCTCTACGATCAATCATTGATGGACTTCTATTAATTTTTAGGAGTCTATCAAAATTAAACGCCGGTTTTAATAATAACCCTTCTAAAGTTTCTACTCTTGAAAGAGCAACATACGTTAATCCAACCTGAAATGCATTGTCTCCTAAATTAACAATTGCCTTTTAATGTTATCCCTTGCGATCTATGTATACTAACAGCATATGCTAACATTAACGGAAATTGTTTACGAGTACAAGAAATTTCATTTTTCTTGAATGAAAACACTACTGGTACAATGGGTATTGAATTCTCGTACAGAACTTGTCCTCTATATTTTTCGGAAGATACAAGTATACATATTGGCATGTGATAATTATAATTTTCGCATACAACTGCCGGGTCATAAATAATATCAGTTACTGTCCCAACTGAACCGTTGGCTAGTCCTTTTGTGACCCAAAGATTTCTTATAAGGATAGCTCAAGCACCTTTACATAAACGTAACTGGGCAAATAATCCCTGCGCATCGTCAGATTTTGCTAGAGAGGCTTCTGGGCAATTATGGATTGCATTTATTAGAGCCATGGGTTCTTTATTGAATAAAGTTGCACGAAACGAAAAATAATCTTCAACAATTGAGGGATTCTCATTTATAAGTTTTTGCCTTTACTGAGCGATTCTAAATTCATGTAATGTTTCCTCTTGCACGAAATTACAACACATGAGTCGTGCCAAATCAGGCCACAGGGATCAGCTGCACTCAAAGTAAAAAAAACCCATAGGAAGATTATCGCACTGCTCAATCATTGATACAAGTTCACCCCTTCGTTGAAACCAGTAAGACTTTGGTCCTCTTATTTTTCCACACCAATAATATAAACTTCTTATTATTTGAGGATTACTCGACAGCGTGTTTGTCAGCTGCTGTATTGTTTCATTGAAATGAATTTTCTAGCAAATATTGTCTCTCATTGAGTAGCTTGATGACGCTGAATAGTGTTCAATGCAAAAAATCTGAACCTAGGATCTTGTGCAAAACGTCGGTTTTTATATTGCATCAAAAATTGAAAATATTATAAAGTGCTGTAAGTTTCATACTACTTGCTCGAGTGTAGGACTAAACGATAGTTTAGTTCAGAAGATCCATAAGGTAGTAAAACGGGAAATGCCATGCTTACATATCCTTCGCACGAGAATTCATTTATGATATCAGTACCTTGAGGCCATGGAATTAAATTATTCACTGCAAATTGGAGTCGATCAACTTATGTGATTCTAATATCCTCAGGGATCATACTTTCATAAATGGACAGTAGTGTGGTAATTTTCGTATTTGTAGGTTGGCTAATCTGTACGCTTTCTGAATCGTTCTTATCTCGTTTTTATAACGTTACAGTGCTACGAGCCTTGGCCGGCAGCGGACGTTCTTACGTTTGCTGCCTGACTCTGTCATTCTCATTTCTTGTTATCGCGACAATTATTTAGGCCTTAGGCCTCCACGTTTTCGATGTAACTAAGTGCACACATTTGTGCCGCATCAAAATGTAGTTTCATTTCCGAATCAGTTTCTTAAAATTTAATCTTCAGCATTAGCCAACCTTACTACTATGAGTTGAGTGTAAGAAACGGAGAAACTTAATAAATCTATTAATACAGTCCACTATCTTTATCATTTGCATCCTGGCGATAACACACCAAGTTTCATTCTTTCTGATGGAAAAACGCATACGTGCCGACATACAACACATTTTTACGCGGTCCACTCGGCCGCAGCTCAACATAACATTTTATTTGGTCCTAACGTGACGGATCAACATTATTCTTACTAACCAATAAATTTCTTCATAAAAGTTCTCTTCATCTGTATTCACCTCAGGCAAATCAACAGTGGGCATCATTCCATAAATATTATCATTTAATGGAAGTTGAGACATTTGTTCCATATCAACGATAATATCAATATAGTATGGATTATTCATTTTAAAAAAATTGAGTGCTTCTCAAATTTTGTCACGTCCCACATGAAAATCCCGATGTCCATTAACACTTTCCTTTCTTACAACTATAGTGCTCAGTGAAGCGGGTGTAGGGGCAAGGAACTAACAATCTCCGTTATATTTTGACCAATATTTATAATATTTCCCTTATAAGCATATTGACCGGGAAAGCCTCTCGATCTCTCGATTTCACCCTATACACACGCATCACTGGTTGTACCCTTGCTATCAAGAGTTGTTCTACATAAGTGAGATCCATCAGATCCGTATAGGTACATCTTTAGGATCCATACGATTAAGTGCAGTAAACTTATTTGGGTTTCGCTTACACTGCGGACACATATCAAAAAATGTTTGCTGCATCAACACTCGAGAACAATTTACACATTCATAGAATTCTAGAGATCATAAATTCTCTTCAAATTCATTCTGAAGATTCCTATAACCTGTGTTGTTTTGATCATATAACACATGGTTCATGGTATCTTCTGCAGGCCCTTTAACAGTTGCTGTAGCAACATTTTGTCGCTGTCTCATCCGTCTTTGATTTGTAGTTAAACGACCAATATTTGGACCTCTTATCCGTCGAGGTATACTATAAATATTACTTATATATAAATTGATGAATAAGAATGTATAGAATATGCGTATAACAGAAAAAAAGTACTTAAATAAAAAGTACAAAATTGAATAAGAAGTATAAGAATAATAATTTTAATAGATTTTGGAAAATTGAATAAAGAAGTAAAAGAATAATAATTTTAATACAATTTGGATTAAAATTTACCTGAACTGTGATTCGTTGCAATATGTAATGGAAAGTTGCAGTTGCATCAGCGACTACATAGATTCTCGTCTAAAAATTGACACTTGTTGAACACTTCAGTTCAATCCGTACATCTGGCTACACCACAGAACAATGCTCTACTACTGTTTGAATTAAACACGTGTGGGACACGAATACAAAGTGTATACAGCAAAATCTTATCTTATCGAGCGACAGCCAGCGCGGGCGCCGGGAGCCGCACACGCACACACACCGGAATTTGTGATACAGCAAAATCTTATCTTATCGGGCGACGGAAGCCGCACACGCACACGCACCGGCACACGAGCGCCGAAATCGGCCGGTGATCGGTGAGTCACCCAGCGCCCCGTAAGTGCGAATGAGACAGAGCGCCGTAGCTGGGCCACGATATCTCTATCACTCTTCCTCTCACACGTTTAAGCTAAGATTTTTAAAAAATCGTAATATCTTTTGAACCAAATAATTTAGAGAAATAAAAATTACATGTGTGCACTCTACAATACAGTCCGGATTTGTATGAAACATTTTGTAACATTCGGTTGAGTAGTTTCGGAGGAGTTCGCGGTCTAAGTCATGGATCTTCGAGTCATGGATAGAGGGCTATGCCTGATTTCGCTATGCTCATCAGGCTCCGCCCAATGAAATAATAATACTAATAGTAATCGTATTAATATTGTAGCATAACGGAAATTTTGCCTTATTTACAATTTAATACCACCTAGAAAATGAAAGGAAGAAGCAATCTGGAATGAGTAAAATAAACCTAAATAAAAGTAACAAAAGAAATAATCACTATAATAAATAAAATGCTTTAACAGTACTATAAAAACTCTCGAGCCAAAGAAACTAAACACATTCAATTCAGAACAATATGTGTTAAATCATATAGGATGATTATTAGCCCAGTAACATCATCAGTATACCCAGTAAGATAAGGAGCAGTAAGGAAATACAGCCATGGACAAATTAATTAAAATAAAAAAAATCTCCAAGGGACCAAAACCTATTTTAAAGACAGAACACTCTATCAAAGTAAAACAAAATAAATAAATGAACATAAACTATAGTTGTTATATAAAAAATTAGAAAACCATATAAAAAAGTCAGAGAATACAATACAGTAGAATGATTTAATGTAAAACTAGGTATAAATAAAATAGTGTGTAATTAAGGGCAACGCCCCAAACCAGTTTTGAAAGGACAGCAAAAGACTGTAATTAGGCTAAGACCGTAATTTGTTTATTTGTTTAATTATTATGTTTAGGTATTATACTGGTATTCAATACCTACAATGTTAATATTAGGATATACTAAGTGTTAGAGAATAAGCGTTTGTTGTATTTAAAGAATGATTAGTTTATGTCAGAATTTTGTTAAGGAAGGAAAGGCAATATATTAATTCAAATGTCATATACATAGTAACTCAGAAAAGATAATAATGATAATGTGAAATAATTATAATATTCATAGGAAAAATGAAAATTGATAATCAAGCCAAATTCAACTTTGACCCTGTAATCAAATCAGAGGAGATAAATTAGTGAAAACCTGGACCAAATTAATATAAATTATTCCTTTTAGCATGCAAATTTTTTTATTATAATTATCACTACAACCTGTAATAGTAATTAAAAAAGTCAGAGGATAAAATTGACTGAAATAGTGATTGTACAAGATAATGCCTAGGCAATAAACCAAGTATAAGTAAAATGTAAATAAATCAGTAAATGTTTAGTATAATGACAAAGTAGTGAAGGCAAATTATAATGATTTAATTAGTAATCTTATTTTAGTACAATGGTAACATGAAACATAGTGTAAACCATTTAATGGGTAATTATGTGAATCATGATAAGGCCTAGAAGTAAATTTCAAGGAATGTAATTTTTGAGTTTAATTCAAACCAAAATAGGTCATGTGTAATATTAATTTGTATAAAATCAAAGCAGGAATATAGTTATGTAATTAAAATTTCATAAAAATACTAATTAACTAAATTATACCCAGTAAAATATAAAAAATGTCATTTATTTCCATAAAATCGAATCGGGAAGAAGGCCAACAGCTGATTGGTGAACAATGAAAGATGCGACCAAAATCATACAGGATTTTCTATATGAAGAAACAAATAAAATTAGTTGATTGTTAAACTCAAAGCAGAACGGACGTGTTAGAGTATTGAGAAAAAATCTGAGTTAAATTCTAACTACCTAAAATTAAAATGTCTTCTGAAATCTGAAGGAATGAAGTATCTACAGTAAATCACTGAATCCAATTTAAATAATCATTGGAATAATGGAGCAAAATTAAAAAACACTAAAACTAAATACCAGAACGAATGGCCACGAGGGAAATATAAATCTAACCTAATTTATGAACAGCAACTGATTTGAAGAAACCATTCAACACTACACACGTATTACCGAACGAAATCCAGTGGAGGATGAAAACTAAACACCATAACTTGAAAATCTTCCAATAACTACATAACAGAAGAGGAATTTATCAACTACTACTATAACGTTTCCTCCTGTTAAGACATTATAACACAGGGAACCAGTTTAATTGGCCTCTGTCAATTAAACCGGCTGCCATTGTTAGTACTAATTACTTACCAACAAATTGGGAACCTGTAAAGATCAGGAGTTTGACTAAGGTTACGTAAATTTACTCACTCTCTTCTGTTTAGCAAAAACATCTCTTTATTACAGCTTCCAAAATAAAGATTCCAAAATAATACCTTTAATGATTCTTATTGTTATTAAATGAAAGATACTGATAGATTCTGCATTTTATGCTCTTATTCTCTTTAAACTGTTATTATGATGAGCTCAAAACAATACAACTGTATACAGTATTACATAGAATACCACGGATCCGGGTTATAATAATTATTTTTGTTAAGTACTGTACTTAGACATTATGCAAACTATTTGAAGAATAGTTTGGTTCAATTTTGAATTAATTACATCTGTATCCATCTTCAGATTACTCTTATCTCGTTACAGAAAGTATACATATTATTAAGTTATGATTTACATGATTTGTATGAGTCTTTACAAAAAATGTAAAGTACCGTTTACCAAATGGTAAAAGCTTAAGAGCATGATAATGTCTTTCAGCCGCCAGCTAAACGCAACATTATTATGGTTACTGACTGACTGATTGGTTACATACCTATCTACAGCTATGCAGTGTTGTTTGCTTGTTAGGTCTTTAATCTGCGACGGACGTTAGCACGTTAGCGGTCGCGGTTTTAGTTAACGATTCCCGGCTGGTAAATGATGACGTCATGCAGCGTGATGCGTTACAGAAATTTCCAAATGATGGCCAGCCATAAGACATTATCATGTCAAAATAAACTGTTTTTGTTTTTACTCTGGGTTATTAGAAAACAATATAACCACGGAAGTTATGCTTCCATGTCACCTGGGTATGATGTTGGTCCACAGCTTGTCCTCTTCATGTTCCTCTTCCGTAGGTTTTCCTGGATGATCTTAGTTGTAGTTTGTGTTCCTCCATTTCAGTGGTTGACTCTAAGTAGTTAGCGCAGTCATGAGGATCGGATTCTGGCTATATGGAGCTCATAGTGTTGTTGGTGATTCACTCCGGTCGGTCGTGGTTTACATTTTGGTTTACATTGCACTGATGCTACCTTATGATATGGTATGAAACATACCTTAAAGATTAGACCATTTCATAAAGAGATGTGTCCGCTATGCCTTTTTTTTATTTTATTTACATTTAAACTACGTAACTTTTGTTTTTTTTACATTTCACTTCGTTTAACTACATGTGGGGCTTGTGTAACCACGAAACACTTATACACGAATACCTAGTTTTGCAATATAGAAGTATTCGTCTTCACAACACATGACAAGCCTGTTCGCTTGGCGGTGATTCAGAGGAGACTGTCGTAAGGTTTTGTGGCCGAGTAGGGAGTTCCCGTCGCGAGAAGAAATAGTTCGTACTTTTATTATTATTATTTACCTCTACTTAGCTCCTATTAATCCTACTATAGCTTCTTTATTTAGTCAATATTTTATTTATTATTATCACGTCCTTTTTTATATAATTAGGATGGTTATTTTAATTAGCTCAACAACATTATGATTTGCATGTCCGTACTCGCGGTTGACATGAAGGTACAGGTATTTTGTACAAAGGGGAGGGTGAATTATTTTCACACTTGTTATGTCAAACAAAAATATTTTTTTTGTGCTATTTAAATTGTCTTTAAATCGTCACATCCTCCTCTACTTAAAGAAGACACATGGGACGACATTTGTGGATTCCAAAGGGAAACTAATTAGTAATTGCATAAGAAAATCTTATTGAATTCTAGTGTGTGAAATTTTCCTTATGACTCGTTTTCTTTCGTGAAGTTCCCTTTCTCTCGTTTCTTAACTGCTAACTTAATTTTATTTACTACTTCTAGTTCTCGTAACTTCACAATATCGTGGCCCGACTAATTTTGTTAGCATACTCTAACTCACGTAGTTAGTTTTCTGCTCTCTCATTAACCTTTTCCATTGCGGTTCCATTGTGACTTTATTACGTGCTTACATCTATTTCTCTTATTTACACTTAATATAATCTAAAGTCGATCCCATACTCAACTTTAGATTATTCCTAATTCTAATAGCTTACACATGTAATATTACGTTAAAAGTTCTCGTAAGTAGAAATTTTTGCGAGCTTTCGCTACTGAGACAAGCGGAATTTCACGTAGAGGAACATTTATTTTATTTTAAACAATCAGCTGTTGGGGGGGTTCATTCAATGCGTTAGGGTGGCTTATTGTTTACATATGCAGGTGTTCTCAACAAAGAGAGGGTGACTTCCTACAATAACACGATTATTTCCTGCACGAGCTTGTCCTTTAGTGACAGGCTTGGGAATGACTTATCAAACAGGCGAGAACCTGGGCTTGCAATCTTTAAATATGCGTTTATTATTATTTTGCGTTTTACTAAACTTCTATTAATTTTTACTACTCTCACGGTAATAAACTATAATTCCGATAGGTTTAGATTTTGTTTACCAAGTACTACTAGACTTTTATTACACTTTAGTTTATTGAATATACTTCCGTGAATAGAACGCACGAGTCAGAACGTACATTCCACAACATGACTCCAACATGAAACAGCCTGTCAGTATACAGACAGGTTGAAAATGGAATATTTTTACAAGCGGGGACTTGCTTATTACGTTGCTTTCCTTATACTACTATTATTATTCTATTAATAAAGAGGTAATTATTTTGTTTTTATCTTGTTTTAGTTCACAAATTCAGAGTGAATAAATTTACGCCTTTTGTTAATTAAATGTTTATTATTTAGCAGCAATGGTGCATTTTACATATGCCACGACGTACACAAATTTTTATATTAAAGCAGAATTTCTTATAATGGAGCAGAGTGGCGCACTTTATATGTGCCACGACGTACACAATTATCTTATAAGATAGCAGAGTGGCGCATTTTATAACGTCTCCTCCTGTTAAGACATTATAACACAGGGAACCAGTTTAATTGGCCTCTGTCAATTAAACCGGCTGCCACTGTTAGTACTAATTACTTACCAACAAATTGGGAACCTGTAAAGATCAGGAGTTTGACTAAGGTTACGTAAATTTACTCACTCTCTTCTGTTTAGCAAAAACATCTCTTTATTACAGCTTCCAAAATAAAGATTCCAAAATAATACCTTTAATGATTCTTATTGTTATTAAATGAAAGATACAGATAGATTCTGCATTTTATGCTCTTATTCTCTTTAAACTGTTACTATGATGAGCTCAAAACAATACAACTGTATACAGTATTACATAGAATACCACGGATTTTTTTTTTTTTTTTTAAGTACTGTACTTAGACATTATGCAAACTATTTGAAGAATAGTTTGGTTCAATTTTGAATTAATTATATCTGTATCCATCTTCAGATTACTCTTATCTCGTTACAGAAAGTATACATATTATTAAGTTATGATTTACATGATTTGTATGAGTCTTTACAAAAAATAAACTGTTTTTGTTTTTACTCTGGGTTATTAGAAAACAATATAACCACGGAAGTTATGCTTCCATGTCACCTGGGTATGATGTTGGTCCACAGCTTGTCCTCTTCATGTTCCTCTTCCGTAGGTTTTCCTGGATGATCTTAGTTGTAGTTTGTGTTCCTCCATTTCAGTGGTTGACTCTAAGTAGTTAGCGCAGTCATGAGGCTCGGATTCTGGCTACCTGGAGCTCATAGTGTTGTTGGTGATTCACTCCGGTCGGTCGTGTTCACTTTTACATTTTGGTTTAAATTGCACTGATGTTACCTTATGATATGGTATGAAACATACCTTAAAGATTAGACCATTTCATAAAGAGATGTGTCCGCTATGCCTTTTTTTTTTTATTTTATTTACATTTAAACTACGTAACTTTTGTTTTTTTTTTACATTTCACTTTGTTTAACTACATGTGGGGCTTGTGTAACCACGAAACACTTATACACGAATACCTAGTTTTGCAATATAGAAGTATTCGTCTTCACAACACATGACAAGCCTGTTCGCTTGGCGGTGATTCAGAGGAGACTGTCGTAAGGTTTTGTGGCCGAGTAGGGAGTTCCCGCCGCGAGAAGAAATAGTTCGTACTTTTATTATTATTATTTACCTCTACTTAGCTCCTATTAATCCTACTATAGCTTCTTTATTTAGTCAATATTTTATTTATTATTATTACGTCCTTTTTTATATAATTAGGATGGTTATTTTAATTAGCTCATCAACATTATGATTTGCATGTCCGTACTCGCGGTTGACATGAAGGTACAGGTATTTTGTACAAAGGGGAGGGTGAATTATTTTCGCACTTGTTATTTCAAACAAAATTTTTTTTTGTGCTATTTAAATTGTCTTTAAATCGTCACACTACATTTTATTGAAGGAAAATTCCAGAGCCAGATTATCTGCGTGGTATAACGCATGGAGGCGGCCATCTTTTAATTTCAACTAGTAGCGGCCGGCACAAGACGGAGACAACGTGACGTCAGAACCGTCAGCTTGTGGTTCGAATTCCTTTTAACTAATATTTACTATATTTTTAATAATTATATGTTAATGAATAAGTTTTTTTTTTCAAATTGTAAGTATTGAATTCTCTAACTTGCCTTTCCTGACTATTTGAACAGTTAAAAGAATCCATGTTAAATAATAATTTCATTTAATATAACAACCCAAATGTATTAATCGATCTGAGATCGTCTCGACTCCGAGAGCAATAGTCGACGCAACTCGAATACTCGCATTATTCACAATAAATATAATTATTTGTTTTAACTTGGCGTTTTATTGAATAGTTAAATAGCTAAATTAAAATACGTAAGTTTTTAATTAACTAACAGGACTTCAGAAAGGAAAAAGACGAGCAGAAGAAGAAATAAAGACGCTGAATTGACAACCAACTATCTTCAATCGATTTGGCTACAACATAATCTATTTAACGCAGTGAAACAAATATTTCTTTACCAATTCATACATAACTACTTTTTATTATATTTAATTAATTGAATAATAATAATAAAATAATAAAAACAAATAAAACAATTAAATAATAAATAATCATAAAACATTTTTATAAAATAAATTAAATGAAATAAATAAATAATAATCATAAAGAATTTGTTTTATTACAATATTAATCACAAACCATTCTGAATGCAAACCCTTTTCGACAATATTTCAACCCTTTCTGTTTATCACGCGTATTAACTGAACTGTTACGACGGTCTCACTGATCGTCGTATGGTACAGTCGAAAACAAAATACAAGACGCCAATAAAAACACTAATCATTAGCTTTAATTACTTACAAATACAGTTTATACTCAACTTGTACAATAATCCGAGCAAAATTTGTCCACACGCAATAATGTCAGCTAATCGAGTCCCGCACAATTACAAAACTATAACACTTCGCCACAATACTTCGAACTTCACTTGAATAAATCGCCACTTAAAAGTGAAACTAAGCGGCAGCTGTCGTTGTACAATAGCACAAGTGCCTAGAATAATCCATAATACGCGTCAACACTACTCGAAAACACTAGAGCGTAATTGATTGGGGCCTTGAACACAGTGCGTGACCGGTGAATTCTGGAACAACCTCGATGGTCGACGCATATCAAGTGTCACGTAATTGCCTTTCTTCTCAAAGTAGCAATAAGTACGCGCACAAACATTACAGCTGGGCTCCGCTGGGATAGCGGAGAAAGATGTAGAACGTTGTGTAATGGCGTAACAATATGTATGTTCTGATTATGCGGTCCGTAAGAATAGGACCTGACTGTCGTCCTGACTGCGTGCACATGTCTACCTGGGGAGAATCAAGAGTGTTCTCACAGTCGAGCAATGATCCAAATTTCGAACAATTCAAAGACATTAACTCTTAATGGTTGATTCTATGCGTAACATAACTGTATCAAGCAAAGTTAACAAAAACCTACATCTAAAGCAGAATCTAAGTAGGACTGACTGAAAGTTTGATAAGCTTCACCTCTAGAGTCAGCCAGGACTGCGTGACCTCTTCTCGGTGGACACCTCGATTATATTCGAGATGGGCCTGGCGTTATAATATACGGTATAATTATTACGGAAAAAGAATTTTCACCCATCAAGGTTGTGTTATATTCTAAGTCTTTTCTTCTCCTTCTACCCCGGCAATAATATATGAAACTGTTGTTCATCAAAATTGTAAAGCCCGCGGCAACTTTGAAATCGTAGAAGGATGCAGATTTTATATTTCTTTCGGAGTATTTGTTTAATCTATACGTCATTCGGATATACGGTACTCAGTACAGCACGTGTGAGTCAAGGCCAGTTGTGTTTCCGACTCACCGAATGTACCGAGTGTTACGCTAGTGTAGGCAGTCCTGTCAGTAAGCATCGATAATCTTATCGAGTTCTATACCGACTATACCGTACCGATTTCAGTATCGCGCCTGTGTGGGGGGCCCCAAGGCGGCTTCACATGTTGCACACTGGTAAATCGGTTGCGTTGACTACTTCATCGTTCTTGCTCATTAATCTGACTATGCACTTCCACGATTTTTGATTCATACAAAGCCACGTCACTGTTCCTTTTTTGTTTATCTAAACTTATGATAATAATATCCATCATACTAAAAGCCTTTCTCGTTCACAACAAACTCCATGTTACTTATAAAGGAACAGTAAATACTATGCGAAAAAACCTGAATCACAACGAGGATTAGCGATTTAATGTGAACTGAAGCGTACATTTCGTTTATCGTAACTTCGTGACGAGAATACGAGTGTCACTACGTGCAAACACGTGTTCCAACGAACGAAGCTCATCAACAGTGAAGGGACAGTTTGTTCAATCTAACTGCACACCGCTGTTTATGGCAAAGTGTCCAAAATAACATCGTTCTTTGTTGAGCCTCTAAAGTGGAGATGTTACCATTCAGTCAGTAACGTGTTTGTGCCTAGCAATCACGATGTGCGCTTTCTCGTAATTAGGTTTACATTTTTTTATTTGTGTGTCCGTGTATTACGTGGACGTGTTGTGGTCTCTCAATCAAAGTAATTTCTGCATTGGGAGCGTTCTTTAAACAGTGCAAAACGATGTCGGTTTTCGTGAAGGTAATGTTATTTTATACGTAAGGAAATGGTATTTTGCATATAAAGAAAATGCTCTCTCTTCCTTTTATCTCTATGTATTGTCGGCTTACTGAGAGTTTACCCGTGATGTTAGTTTTCATCAAATACACTTTCAGACATTAACTCAGACTACATATCAGATGCTGAGTTGTTTGTTATTCGCAACCTGGACACTACCTACTTGGGAGGCAGAACAGAAGAAGAATTTTCCAATTAGGATATCAAACGTGTTATCGGTTACGAAGGATGTTAAAGTTATCTTATACCTTAATTCTCTAGTAATCAGTGAAACTTCACCAGTCTGTGTATCGTTATTCGAAAGTCCGATAATATTTTAATATCGCTACCTTCATTCTAATACCACGCATGAGAATTTTAGGGAAATTCGGGTTTGAATGTATCTTGATCTGTTTTTGACATTATATCAAGTGATTGTAATAATATATATCAGAAAAAGTGCTTTGCATCTTATGAACAGTTAACTGAAAACACGTATCAGAATCAGAATTTTACCTTTACTGAGTTCTAATATTCTAATGCCACGTGTGCGATTTAAAAATGTGGCTAAATTATTTTTGAGGATTATTTTATTTTGAAAGTTGTCACAGTAGTACCTTATATAGAAAAACGCAGGATGATTAGACAAAACATGTAACAAGGCTGAACACATCACTTTTTCCTTTCTCCTGCGAAATGTTGATTTTGTCCCATACGTGGTATTAGAATGAAGGTATCGATATGTTACTCTTCGCCGCACAGATATGCCGAAATAAGTAAAAGTAAATGACTAATGACGCAAAAATAAGAAAAATAACAGAGTTCCAGAAAATTATGAAATGAATTGCCCACTAAATTCGTAATTACGAAGTTGCCCACTTTCCGTGTCTAACATATTCAGCTGCCTTTACATAATCATAAAGAAGACTTCATAGCTGCCTCTGCAGTGACATTCTGCATGCTTGCACTCTTCTTTCTCCAATGTGACCTGCTATGACCATTCATTCGTGATCCTCGTTTTTCTTGTTGAGCTCCGTCTCGTATCTTTCAGTTTTCTCTATCTTTCTTGACACCTATTTGCTCGTTGGCTGCCGAATTTTGTCTGCATTATTTTTATTCATTGGCCAGTTGAACAACAATGATCACTATGCATTTGCTCTAAGTTCTTCTGGTACGTTTTATTTTTTCAGAGACATTCATATTGCTTGATGATGGGGGAGTCATCATCTCTCACCTCCGAATCCCACTGCATCACCGTCACAAAATATACACCGTTTTCATAAAAGCTATAAACATTCTTAATTGTGGAAATGACTTTTTATCAATGGCATGTCGTTGCCAATTGCTGTTACAACCATCTCACGCTATCTACAATGTCAGAATGAGACAAACGGTTCGTGTATGCGCGTATAAAGATGCGTCCTTACAGAAAGTCAAGTTTCATTTGATCACAAATCGGCATTCATTTTATTCCCTATTTTACGACACACTGAAAGCGTTTCACAGCTCCCGAGTCTTATTAACATATTTCTAAAGCGTGTGTGTTCCAGTACTCTTTGTGGCGGCCGTTATAATACTGTTTCTGCTTTGTAACTCGTCGTTCTGTAACGGACTGAATGCGGGTTGTGTATTAAAATTTAATTTTCAAGTTTCTTTGTAGACGTCACGCTCTCTACCAGCGTTGGGTAGAATTAATATTTAACAATTATACGATAAAAGTCTTACGAATTATTGCTGTTCTATTACAGCAGGAGCTGTTGTATGCTCACATTTAACCTATTCTATCCTCTGTACCTTGGCGAGGCTTTGATAATACTGAAGTTTTAGTATGGCCCTCTGCCCTGGGCCACACAGCGAATGTCTCTTGCTTTAAGTCCATCTGACAACTGGACATCTTTTACTCAACATTTATACGCAGTGGATTAGTTACATACAGGCGCTACTGTTACCTACACTCAGCACGCCAAGCATTCCTATCCCGTGTGTCATCACACACAAGTCGTCTTTACTAATTGCATAGAAATAAGTAAATCATTTAACTACACAAATAACAGACAACAGAAACAGAATAAGACAACGTGTCTGAACGGTAATAAGTTCGAACTAATCCATAAAACAGGTATTTTAATCGACAATATAGGATACTATCCTATCCAGTTTCGATTAGACCTACTCGTCTAAATTACTTTTCTTTCTCATCATTTCGCGGAGCACAGACTGGGACTAGGAAACGCTAAGTTACATTTGTAATTTGACTTACGATAATTACTTATTCAACAAATTATATTCTTATAAACTGAACTCCTCTGAAGCCAATCGTTTTCCGTCAACGTTTTCTCACTCACACGGTTATTGTTTGATTTGTTTGATGCGACTGTTAATGAATCACTTGATTGATTCACAGAATAACAAGCAAACCGAACTATCGCCTGGTATGTTTCTCATGAAACAATTAAATCTAATTAATCATATTTACTACGAAATCAGAAAGGATTGTTGAACGTAACCATTAACAAATAATGTAATCGTTGACTCACCTATGGAAGCGAATAACATTCTGTGACATTTACCTGAAACACACAGAGAATATATCACTGTCAATGAGAACTGAAAGCAGTTCACAGTACAAACGTTACAACTAACCTTAACACATCAGAGCATTAATATTCCAGGATAGCACAAGCAAGCATATACGTGGTGTACAGATATTGTATCTACAAAGTAACATGGCTGCCGTAATAGTTACTGCATACACCAACTGACGGGTTAACGGTAATAGGATTTTCTCATCAAGTAAGCTAGCTGTATTCCAATACACAGTAATCTACTTGAATGTTAAGCGAGGTACCCAACGTAATACCTGTAGTACTTAACAAATAACCTAACAAGTTAAACAAAACAGATTCAAACTCATTCTCTTCTTTCCCCGACATACAAAATCGGGCCCTGGGACTACTACAGTAAGTATACTTCAAGGGAAGACTTTTGTGTAACGTCTTTGCTTTCTTATCTTCGGCGCATTCCTATCTACGTTTTGATGTTCCCTTGGGTCTCACGTTTATCAACGCAAATTTAAATTTACTTAATAAAGTAATAAACGTGTAATTGGCTTTAAACACAATTGGAAATGTTGGAAATATCTTTACATATCTAGACTACGGTACCTTGACTGTATTTAAAATAACAGTTACCTTTTAAAACTCAAAACAAGTCGAGCACTTATAAGAAAACCGATTTCAACAGCTTACCTGAAAGCAAGTGGTAATCCATCACAACTATTATTTAATTATTATCTAATACCGAGCGTTCTTCACTGCCTGACCCTAAGTGGAGTAGAAAAATTCTCCATTAAGACAAACCGAAAAAACAGTAAATGTGCGTGTGTATGTGTGCGCGCGCTATCGAACAAACAAAAATTTAAAAGATGGCAAACAAACATTGTTAAAATTATTATTCATAGCTGGGTCCATTGTTGTTGATAGTGACAACAAGCCGTTTCGGCCCCACCATCGGAGGTCATCTTTAGTGTCGATAGTGTTTGGCAGATATTCGCCAATTCACTTATCGTATAACATCTTCCCCGTAGAGGATTGCTATTCCAGTTCTTAAGCTTTCACGTTAAGAATTATTATGATGAACAAAATCAGCTAATAGTAGGCACATTGAATAATTGAGAAAACAACGATACTCAAAGAGAATACGGCAGAAATCGTGACTTTCTGAAGTGCGATCATCGTAAAAGGAAATATTTATAGAAAACGATCAGAAAATCTGAAAACCACGGAACGCTTGTGCAAGAGTTCGTACCCCGCTCACGTTCGCGTGTTAAACGGGAAACGTGGGCGCGTCCACTGGGACTGACAGCAGTCACAGAACTCACTACACGCGTACCCCTTGAGAGTCACTGGATCGTCAACGTCTGCCTATCTCTCACGACCAGGCCCGGACGTGTCATCTTTTAAATGTTTTTCTTGTCATTTTATATTTCTTTGTTTTAAGTGATGTTTTCCAAGTTTCCGTCAAAATTTCGTCGTGTAGTTAATTTACTAGCTTCATCGCTTATGTTTACACTAAAAACTCGTTTATCCTAAAATCCGGTTTATCCGAAAAATTTTTTAGTAAATTTTCAAAATACACAAAAGCATTTTCCTGTCGCTATAATCTATAATAATAGCGTAGACAAGCGATTCCACGTGATATAAAGTATAAAGTCAACAATCAGAACTAATTGGCATAAGGGGTACTCCGAATTATCGATTTGTTCAGATTTTCGAACGTAAAGTACAGTATTATGTTCACATATTGTTTTATAGTTTATTGTGTCATATTCACTGTAAGTAACTTGTAATTATTATTATTAAATGAACTTACTGTACTTACTGTATTATTTAAATAGAAGTTTCGGTTTATCCGAAACGGGAGCGGTCCCACCAAATAAACGAGTTTTTAGTGTACGTCGTTTTTCTAATTGCTGCGCCAAATTCAGTAATTTTAATGTATTAATGCTGACAGCTTCATTAACATGGTTTAAATGTTGCCGCGACCTTCACTAATCACTTGTTCAACTGATATTTTATATTATTAATATTATCATACATTATAAACGATTAGCAAGAGATATGTCAACTCACCTAGCGTTTATTGACCTTACCATATGACAACCTCTAAAACAACTGTTGTCTGTCTGCATTGGCAGAAATGGAATATGTTAGGTGTGTACCCAAGCAGCAATACCGCTGTACAGTAAAGGCTTGCCGCATAAAGGTAAGGTTCCATATTTAAGACAAATTCCAAATAAACAAAGCTTCTGTGAAGATTGCTCAGTTGAACCAACTTTCTTCAAAATATAGCCTACCTATACATCCGCACTAAGGATTTGGAGACGTACCGGTAAGTAACAAAACATGGGAATTCTAACAAGCTGGTCACACTCCACATTGTCGATGATCTCGTTATGATTGAAGGAGACGACTATGACCTTACTTACACGTTGAGAAAACTGCACAAAAAGAGTACCAGAAATAAGGGTTAACCAACAGCACAGAAAAAACTGGGTATCTGACTGCTGGTAATAGCACGCCAGACATGCTTCCCGAACAAGGAAGAAGAATGTAAATTCGTCAAATTACCTGAATGTGATCTTTGATAGGAAAGGAACACGTGTTGCAGAGATCCGAAAGAGAATACGCCAAGGAAATTATTAGGCAAATACTTTCCGTGCTTTGGAACAAAGAGGTCAGGAAAGATACGAAAATAAATGTACGAAAAGACGATAGTGGAAAATGTAGTAACGTATGGTACAGAGGTCTGGGAAACTACGGAACAAGCAAAACAGAGACTCAGAGCTACGGAAATAGGATACTGGCGTCGCTGTTGGCTGTTGTGAACTTACAGTACTGAGGCGAACAGGTTGGTGTAAATACGTCAGTAATTGATACAACAGAAACTAAACTCTTACGACGGTACGGTCACGTGCAAAGTATGAAGGAGGAAAAATGGTGAAAAAAGAAACGTTAAAATAGACACCTTTAGAAGGAAGAAGACGAGGAAGGGCAAGCAAATCTTGGAAAATGGCATATCATTAGCCATGAGAGAAGGGAACATAAGGACTTTTGGAGTCTAGTAAGCGAAAGACAACTTTCGTTGTCAAATTGGCATGTGTGTGTGTGTGTGTGTGTGTGTGTGTGTGTGTGTGTGTGTGTGTGTGTGTGTGTGTGTGTGTGTGTGTGTGTGTGTGTGTGTGTGTGTGTGTGTGTGTGTGTGTGTGGGTGGGTGTGTTAATGCTATTAATATTACCGTTAATAATAATAATAATTATTATTATTATTATATATTACGAACATTTTACAATTTTCGTATTAATAACTTTGCATGTACAGCTTTTATACCGTTTTATGCGTTCATCTATCTGACAAAGAAATTCTTTTTAGGTTTTCGAATGAGCGATCGCATAACGTCCTAATACTGTATTTGCGACGTACAGATGTTGAATACATTACAGAAAGTCATTGTACTGGTATCCGCGTCACAATTATTATGATTAAAATTTATTACCTTAATCCGTCACTGTGACCGCTTGGTTTTCGTCTTCTAACGCGTTTCGGATTAGATTTAATCCATCATCAGAGTAAAAATTCGTCAGTTGACTTCGTTAAAACATTAAAAAGACACTAAAATACATCTATGTATACGTTGTACAAACACAGCGACGTACGCGGATGTGAGTGCGCACTCGACACCGGTTGACGGTACATAGTACGTCGGTACATTGACGGTGGCAGTACGTCGTCAACCGGTGTCGAGTGCGCACTCACATCCGCGTACGTCGCTGTGTTTGTACAACGTATACATGGATGTATTTTAGTGTCTTTTTAATGTTTTAACGAAGTCAACTGACGAATTTTTACTCTGATGATGGATTAAATCTAATCCGAAACGCGTTAGAAGACGAAAACCAAGCGGTCACAGTGACGGATTAAGGTAATAAATTTTAATCATTACAGAAAGGAGAATTTCCACATTAGTTTCTTGTACGCGTGTGGCATCATCGTTAACTTCACTATCACCACAGTATTGTCCCCGTTTCGTTACAATAAAACGTTGTGTTTGAGGCACTTTATACAAATTAAGGTCAGTTATTCCTTTATGACCTTAACAGGTTTCATATTACTTAACGCAGTAATGAGTTACTGAAGTCATACAGTACGCAAGAAGGGAGCAAGGTGTTTCACTAGGCCTGGTCCGTATTTAACTTTTCTAAATGATTAACCTATTAGGTTCTCGTTCAACCAAACGCCGTGAAAATCGATCCACGCTTACATACATCTGCATGCCTTTCAACGGTAAAACTAGAAAAAAAGTATTGATATGCAGCTGTTAGTTTAGAATATTGTTACGATAGTCTCACGGATTGTCGTATTGTTCAGTGGAAACAAAACACAGACACTTATTACAGCTTTAATTAGCCACAAATAACAATTTATAATCAACAAGGTACTCACTCTCGTACAATAATTCAAGTTAAATTTGTCCACACGCAATAACAATTTCAACTAATAGAGTTCTGCACTAATTATAATACAACAATCACTTTCCACTAATCGGCGACAGTCACTTGATCGGAACTTTATAATCTCGTTAGATGTAACTAACTTCTAAGCCGGCCGCTTTTGCTCACATAGGTCCTGCATGTGTTCCAGAATAATTTTTAATTATTTTGGCGGCGTGCCAACACGATTTGCGTAGTTACAAGTACTTTAACATTCTAGGGCAGTGGTTTCCAAACTTTTCAGTCCGCGGACCCCCGCCAAAAAATTAAAAATTTCTCGGACTCCGTCTGAGTTATGAAATAAAACAAACCGTAAATATGATACACTCTTATATTTTAATTAAAATCTATTTAAATCAAAATTCTGTTAACTTGCAAAATTATAATATTAATTATATCAAACATAGTTTAATGTGAAAAATAAAGCTCCTTTTGAACAATTAGCTCTGCAATATTAGGTTTAATGTCTGATAATTGCAATGTTAAGTTACTCTCGACAAGTTTATTTCTTAAATTTGCCAACCTCGGGCCTCTTTCCATCCACACGTATCAAAATCCAGCTACTTAGACGTAAAAACAACTACATGAAAAACGTTATGCTTAGATACAGTGCTTATACGTGGACTACAACAGCGGGATCAGTTCTGCGTTGATGCGGCGCTCTAGACAGTTCGGCTGACAAACAGATCTGCTACACAATATGATTTAAAGGCATTATTAAAGCCATTAGTTTGAAATTACTTTTACAATTACAATTAGTTTGAACACAAAGTACTGGCATCTTCCACTAATTGTTTTAAGATTCTAAAATTTAGATTTTAGAGCATAACAAATCCGAGAAAATTACGGTCTATTGTATTTTTTCTTAAAAGTGTCCGCGGACCACCTGAAACATTGTCGCGGACCCCCCAGGGGCCCGCGGACCCTACTTTGGGAATCACTGTGGTCTAGGGGATACTTGACTGCGCAGCCTTGACACAGACATTGCATCTGCTCGGCTATAACCTTTACGTAACTGCACCTGCCGACTTTTCGAGAGCGTTACGTAATTTCGTAACAATATGTTCTATAAATTCTAGCCGCTCTGTGTAATCCATACAACTTTACAGCGTGTCGACGTACAAACGAGTAAATTAGAGCGGAAATGGTACAGAACAGAACAAACAAAATATGATATTAGAAAAAAAAACAATTATCATTAGCAATATTTCAATCGTCTGTATGTATCGCGGTGCAGGCTGCTTAGCTTCGCGGCAATATAATTTCCGACCTGCAAAAGTTCACTGTACCGTGAAATCGCCCTCAAACGCAGGCAGTCGAGGGGGTGAACTGTAGTGAGAGGGGAGATGACGAAGAGCGAGTACCGAATGCATGCACACGTTTGATTTCATAGGAATATACGCTTCCGAGTTAAACGAGTAAAATATCCTCAAGTCGATTTAACAGTGCACCGTGAAGCAGCGTATATGTAATAAAAATATCGGTATGGAGAACCATACATGACTTCCATGTTCTAAGATTTATATTTAAAATCATTTACGAAATGAAATGTTTCCATAGAAACTACTTCTTTCCACTTATTGCTTCAGCCTTAACCACAGTACTGTGGTCACTACGTATACCACCACACGTTATCGCACTCGATTTTCACTGATGATGGTACTCGACGGCACTGCCGATACGTCTGGTTTTGCAGAAAACATTGGACTACGGCCAAACAGCCCGGGAAGGAATTTTAACAACAAACTACTACTTTGTTACCGATAACGTAGTACACATATAAAAATCATCCCTCCCCCTTCAACTATAATTTTCATTTATAGAAAATTACCCCCACCCCGTTCAACTAGCCTCTTCATTTATAGATATTTCATCTACATTTCTACAGTGGATTATTAAGATCTTCTTATCAGGATACTTTATTTATCAAAATTAAGTACTTTAGTTTTATTACAACAAAAATTTTTTCAGGTAAACTGCCCTTTCCCCGTAACCGATCTTCACCAAAATCAATAGGCCTTGAGTCTTCTACAACTCAGGCACATATGTAAAAATTATTTGATTCTTGTTTGAATTTACGGCAGTTATCGTTCGTCATGAAAATATTTCTCTTGTTACAACAAAGAAATGTTGCAGGTAAACTACCCCTTTCCCTTAACCGATCTTCATCGAAATCAACAGGCCTTGAGTTCTCTACAATTTAGGGAAGCATGCAAAACATTATTTGATTCTGTTTGAATGTGCGGCAGTTATCGTTCGTCATAGAAACAATTACTCTTGTTAAAACATTAAAGGTGGCAGGTAAACTACCCCTTTCCCTTAACCGATCTTCACCAAAATCAATAGGCCTTGAGTACGTAAAACTTCAGGAATGTATGGAAAAAATTATTTGATTCTCTTTGAATATGCGGCAGTTATCATTCGTCATAAAAATAAAATTACCCTTTTAAAACATAAAACGTTGCAGGTAAACTACCCCTTTCTCTTAACTGATCTTCACTAAAATCAATAGGCCTTCAGTCGGCTACAATTCAGGGATGCATACAAAACATTATTTGATTCTATTTGAATGTGCGGCAGTTATCGTTCGTCATAGAAAAAATTACCCTTGTTAAAACATAAAATGTAGCAGGTAAACTACCCCTTTCCCTTAACCGATCTTCACCAAAAACAATAGATCTTGAGAACTCTACAATTCAGGACTGTATGCGAAACATTATTTGATTCTGTTTGAAGTTGCGGCTGTTATCGTTTGCCATAGAAAAGAATTACCCTTTTAAAACATAAAACGTTGCAGGTAAACTACCCCTTTCCCTTAACCGATCTTCACCAAAAACAATTTGTCTTGAGTACTCTACAATTCAGGGCTGTATATTCATAATATTCAGTTCCTGCCGTACATTGACACTTCTTATGCGATTTTGGAGAGCACGTAGGCCTATACTCTTCATTTCGTATAGAAAATATTTGAACAGAAATCCAGTTGCTAATCCATAATTATCTATTTGAGGCTAACACAGTATGTCTTATATAGCACATGATCCAGAAATAACAACTTGTTACGTATTGAAGAATAGAAGGGGGGAACAGAAACGGTAAAGTTCAGACAAAGTCAAACCAAATCTACTGTTCCTGCCGTGTACTGATCCAACGTAACACAATTACCTAGGACAGAGTACCCATGTATAAGGAAAACCTGCTGATACTTTCCCTCCTACAGCACTTACTGTACAGTAAACACAATTAAGCAACAGTCTGACCTACATAACAGAGAACTTATAATTAATTAAGAACGTGCGATATACGTATTATCGTCGTATTTACAGGCAGTAAAATACGATCGACGAATATTACCTTATACAAATAATTTATCAACTCAAAAAGTTCAGCAGACAAAATAACAAAAGGCAACAATCTTGAAAAGAACTTATTTCTTAATTTGCCGCGGACATAGCTTAGGGTAGCTTGCTCAAAAGATACCAAATAAAGACAAACGACTTTTAAAACGTTCGGCTTGATTGTTGCAGATTTTGTGGCTCTTTCCGCAAAATTAAGAATTTAGCCTCCAACATACTTTAAGAATGTTGCAATTGTACTGCCACGAAATTATTAAAAACTATAAACAATCTATTCGTTTCAGACCACAAACAAATTGACCGGAACCTTTCAATGAACTTGTACTAACTGTCATCTGTTAGAATAAGACAGGAAGAAGAAAATAAAACTAACAGTTTTCTTTTGTCGTTGAATGAAACAAATCATATTTCATAATATTTTATTTTGAAGCCAAACCAAAAACATATTCGTTTCCACCCAAAACATAATAAGTGTGTCTAGAGTAAGGTGTGTGTGTGCCCAAGTTTCTGGTCACCGGCCCATTGGTACTAAAGACAAATAGCACTTAGTACCTGCAAATGATGGACTAATATATTTCTCTTACTGTATGGTAACAAATTACACTAACAAAAACCGTATTACAATGCCGATGTGACGTACAAACCATGAGTAACGGGCAAGACCATACATTCTAGAGTTGCATAGAGATGTCTGGAACTTTCTCGTCAATATTACGCAACATGTGCAAGCCAGCTTTTGTAAGGCCGTGCGTGGGTTGTGAGCAGTTCAGGACTTTCTGCAAGTTGGGCGTTTATTCAGTGTTATATGTGTTAGGAACTATTGTAATTCTTTCATTGACATCTTTCAGTATTGTTGTCATAAGGGCGTATTTGAAAATTCTGTAACTAGGAGAACTGATGTAATTCGGATGCTTCTCTTTCATAGAGGAGTGAACACAAAATTTGTGAGTATCGATTTCTCTGGAATTCAATAATTTCTTCCTCAGTTTTAAGATGAATACGATCATCGCCACGGTATTTTATACAATAGGAAGTACTTGATAATATTCGCTCGTTATTTTATGCGAGCGCACTCATTTCTTTCGCTACTTTGACGTATGAAAATATTCTTCTAGTCTCGGTTATTGCCTGAGGTTACACGTTTAGAAGGGTTTGGGTAACTCTTTCGACGTTTTCATATCGTCGTTCTCCTGACTGTACAGCGTCAAAAAGAAAGCAATGGTGCTATCGACGCCTAGTATCCGTCCTTTTGGAAACAAAAATTTTAAATCCTTTCTAAGAGTCACAACAATGACTGCGGTTCAATCAAATATGGGGACTAGCTTGTAATCCACTAGCTCAGTTCACTAGTACTTCATGTTCATTCCCGCGTACACAGACATAAAATAAAAGCGTATACGCCGCTACTAAACGTAAAAAATTTACACAAAATTTAAATCAAAAGCAGGCCTAAAAATTGCCAGTAACCACGTGTATAAATGCACGTATGCACACGCACGCATCTCATTCTCCGACCTACTAATATAACACAATCGATAATGTCCTCAAAAAATGTAATAATTAGCTAAGGTCGCGATGGGAATACAAATACAGACATTACAATCTAGTCCATTCGATTTGTGCATCAAAGCCAGATATTGGTAAAACATTCCGATCGTTCGGTGTGCCGTGTACGTAGGAATCGAAAGTGAGGAGACATTTTTTCACAATATAAGTTTAGTACAACGGAAAATCCACCTCAGTGCGTCCGCATCCACTAAAGCGGACAGCCACTATATTAAAAAAGTGAATGTAAAGAAAGGCTCTTAAAGGGGTGTGTAATAATTACAAAAATTAATTTCTTTGTCGAGTACTACAACTCAAAGCAGCTACTCACCGTAGTTACTCGAAAAGCAAAACGCACCAAATCATTTGCATGAAAAGTCGACCAACTATCAAATTTCATAATTTCTTCTCGGAAAAATGGTACATCTTTACATCATACCTAGACATAAATCAGAATTTCATTGTTCTAACAACTGAAGTGGATATTTTCTTTTTATTTCATCACTCATGCTGTACAGGATAATGTAAAACAGTTGAGATATACCAGCTAGCAGTTAAATCCATGTGTAATAGCTACTTTATGAGTCAGTTTTTAGAACACAAAAATAGCTATTGTTGCCAATTAACCAACTGTTTGTTTACAATAAGCCTGTTTATTGTAAATCAGTTTTTTCTCTGTATCTGTTTATTTGGCGGGTGTTTTCTTTACGGAAAATCAGGTGTGCATCACTTTTCAAGCGATTTTAAGTTATTTTTAAAGAGTTAGAATAATGACAATGCGCAGACTGAGTGAAGACAAACATTGTCTTGTTACAGTATGGTAGGGTTAGGAAGAAATTAGGAAGAAACTCTGGTTAAAATAGCAAACGTGATGCATTTTTGTTCTACGCCTGAAGTTCAGGACGATGCTACCTTTGTCCTACAGCCAAGGAACGCGATAATGTTAAAGATATTAAAACTAAACGAGCGAAGCGACTTTTCACTTTTTACTCGACCGTTTGGTATCTGTCTGTCCGTATACCGTATCTGTTTGGTCCATGTCTCACGATAACGTTGGAACGCATCGTCCAACTTGACACGCGTGCTCATACTTTTATCCTACAGAAACCTATTGTTTTTGTTTTTTTTAAGCTGTGTAATGGTACATATAACACACCCAACACCAACGTATCACAAATGTATTAAAAGCCACCATAAATAAATTTATCTACAAAAGCTGAACCTACAATCAAGAACAGAGGAAGTATTATAACCAAAATAGGGAAATAAAATAAACTATGATTTACAAGTAAATGTACAACTGAAGAAAAGAAGACAAGACTAACGACAAGACAACGTACCTAATTACCCAATAGATCAAACAGTGAGAAGGAAACCAATGACAACAACACCAAGAAGAAACTTGCTAAGAGTGAGGAAGGAATCAGTGCAAATAAGGAGAAAACATAATCAAGTCAAACGCCAAAGGGAGATAATATCAATGAGAACAAATTAACATAGGAAAGTAAAAGTATTATTATTGTAAAAGAAAGTAAAAGTGAGACAACCTACATGATTTAAATCCCTAAGCTGTGACTTGACACTGACAAACTTATTAATCAAATACATTTAATAACAGAACTCAATAAAATTAACTATTGAAAACAGAATTTAATAAGGAGAATGAGTACCAATATGGTAATTGCATAACTAAATGATGTATAAACATTACAAAGGGACAATGTCCAAAGTACTAATAAAAAGTTGTAAAGTGGGATTAAAATTGTCAATGACCACTAATTATCAATAATAAAGATTGTGAGAATATCAAATTGAAATCTAGCTATAAACAATAATATACCAGTGTTAGATAAGAATAAATAAATCATGCATTATGTAGAAAATTGAAACTGACACTCAACCATTGTTGAGAGACGAAATTAGAACATAACCTAATCTGGCCAACTAGTTTTCAATAAAACAGTAGAAAACTATGACTAAAGTGATATTAAACCAAAATGTGTTGTAGTAGAACATAACTAGATACTATAAGGAACATTCAATGTACAAAAGATAATATGTTAAAGAAGCATAAATGCTGAATAAATGTAATTTAATATAACCATATGCATCACGTAGAATGGTTACCTGAGACAGCAAAAATATCACTTAAACTTGTAATAAAAGAATAGGAACTCAACCTATCTATAACACTGAATAATGCAGAATAACGCTTAGATGAGACAATACAAGGATTATATCCACCTAATTAATAATAATAACACAAATAATAAATGAACACTTGTAATAACTAGATGCAAGAAGTCTGAGTGACTTCAAACCAATGTAATTGTCAATATAAAGGCAGAATTAACCACTGACCAGTACTAACAGTGTTATCAGAACACTTATAAGAAATGAAAATACAATAATGAGATAAATATGAAAGAATTACAACTAACGAAAAATGTAACATTCAAAAAACTTATAAAAAAGACTGTAATTAAAGTAATAAAAACCAGTAATAAATAAAACTGACACTATCAGAAGTGGTAATGACCAGTGAATTATGCATAGGCCATAACAAAGTGGTATTATCAACCACTAATATTATGAATTAATTAATAAATAAATAATGTGATAATAGGTTTAGAGTTTGACCCTAGGAAAATGAATGATTCATAACTGTAAGTAAACAACCATGTGTGAAAAGTTCATAATACAATACTAATAAGTTATCACCATAAACACAGTGAATAAAAACAATGTATTTAATGTATTATGTAACATAAGAGATATTATTAGTTTATACGAAGTATGTTTTTATCAACCCCATATCAGAACTATACGATAAAGGTATGCAAATTACTCGTAATCAAAAGATAGAAACAATGGTAGTTGTAAAAATGTTATCAGAGTAGTTATAAATAAACTATTTGATTTATAAGAAAAACTAATAAATTGCAAGCCCGTGCGCGTGCCTTTGTGACCAGGAAACCATACTCTCAACCCCAGCTAGTGACGCTTACTTGCGCGTCTGTTTTGACGAACTTCGCCGAGAGTACACGAAATAAAGACAATTAGCGAATCAGAGCTCATTAAAAAGTACGAAGTGCCGAATCCCGACACACGTAACAACATAAGTTCATCACCAGCAATCGAGGCAGACTCCACGTGGGCAGAGTGACCATCAAAACATTGAATTGATAGCCGACAGATGATAACGCATACTAACTTCGAAACTCCTAGTTGAGGTTAGGTCGGATTAGAGGGACAGTGAAGTTTATTTTGACAGTGTTCTTTAACGGAGTACATGCGTATAGGCAGTGTGTGAAGAGAATTAATAAATATTAATTCAAGTGTTAAATAATTTTTGAAAATTAAAAAAGTTTGTGTTAGTGATACTTCGAGTCAACGGTACACGCAAGTATCAGTGCCAATGGTCATTATATTGTACAAAAAATAATTAGTCAAATAAAGAACGCTACTAGCGAATTTGATTTATCCAAGTTAAATAAAATATAACCCTATTTCTATAAGAAAAGGGACTTTAATAATTCCATAAACAATTAGCAACGAAAGCGTTGACTAATAACAATGTAGTCTTTCTAGCTTAAAATCAATTGTAATATTTTATAAAGAGACATTGAATAATCAATGAGGGAACCAATGAACCCTAACATTTAATATTTTTAGATTATTATTGTGTTTAATTGTAGAACCTTAACTCAATGTAACATACGAGTTAACCCTAGTGGTAGATGATTTTTAATTACCTGTACTTTGTTTATATCCACTTTTAGGTAATAATTCATGAAAATATAACTGAATTTAATTAATAACAATGTTGTATGAAATAAGTAATGCATTCAAGGAAGCATTAATCAATTAATATCAAATAAGTAAGGTTATGATGAACCCTAGTTAACCTCAATTTCAAGTAATGAACAATCGTTCAAATTTTGTGTTATGTTAAGAAACAAATAATATTCTTTATTCTCCGCCTACTCATTATTACAGTAGTGCATTTCTGTAGTTAAAGTGTATCTTGCCGACTAAAAGAACTTGCGATTTTTATAAAGAAAAATAACGAAATTGTTTACATCCAAACATAGTCGATTATTAGATTCAGTCTGACCACCCTGAGATTTTAATTATTTTAAGAGTCCATACTCGAGATTAATTGTTTTTAAAAGAAAATTAATAAAATAATTGTATAACAACAATTATTCAAACTGAGTTCAATAAATAAGCATTATTTCACAAATGACAAAAGTGTTGACTATCATTGTAAATGAATAGACTTGCAGCTTAGGTGAGCGACAGCAACCAGAGGCCAGAGCGAGAATTTGAATCTAATGATTCTCGCCAGTAATATTTTCGCACATTACTAGCATACAACCATCACTAGTAAGTATTGTATAAATGTTATACTTATGTCAATTTCAATGCAGGAATACACCGTTCGAATCACCTCATCGAATAGCAGAAGAGTAAACGTAAACCATTCGACAACGAGCTCACAACATTAAACAACAGTACAAAATTCAAAAATTCAATAATAAACAATAATACTTACATATAAAATTTTAACCCGTACGACACACGGCTTCTTAAAAAATGACGCCAACAACAGTGGGGCTGTTAAGAGGGAGAATTCAGGCTACTTACAACTGACAGGCCTACCCAAAAATAGAGGGGTGAGAGGGAAAAATGTAACGGGTGCAAAAATTGTGAAAAATCGCAAAAGGGCTATATGTGGTATCAAAGAGAATTTTAACCACAATCTGAATACAGTGTCATTTTTGAAAATTCAAAAATTTGTGGACGTCTAACAACAAAAAATGGGGGAAAATTTTAATAAAATAGCAAAAATTCGTGTTGGGTATCAAAGTAAACAGAATTTTAATGAAAATTTGGATGCAGTGTTAGGTTTTGGAAATTTCCTATTTTTGGACCTTAGTATCCTGTAAGGAGATCAAACCTTTTCTAATCATCATCGTCTTAACGGTTTTAGGCATTAGTGGCCTGTTCTTATTCCACAGTCCACCTTGTCTTAGGTCTACCAAATTTTCTTCTACCTCTAGCGTTGTAATCTTTCGCCATCTTCGGTATTCTATTTTCTTCTATTCTACTGATGTGTTGAATCCATTTTCTTCTGTATGCTTTAATCCTTTCATTAGCTGCAAAAAAATGTACATCACTTCTTATCTCTTCAGTTCTTATTTATTACACCTTTTAACTGATCTCAGAAATTTAATTTCTGCTGTTTGTATCTTCTGTTCATCTTTTTTCTTTATGACCCAAGTTTCAGAACCATACAGGTATTGTCTTTGTCTTATAAAATGTTACTATCTTTTTTAAAGTTCTGAAAATTCAGCAGGCTGTCAGATTACCCGAATGCTGACTGGTAACTGTAACCTATCCAAATGTTACAAATTTTTTAATGTTTACTGTATGACTGTGCTCTACAATTATTGTTACTCAAAAAAACAAAAAATTATAATAGAGTAATCGGGAGTATTGTAATTTTTTCCATACTTGAAAAATTATCTAATATCGGAATTTGTACAATAATAAACGTACTTCGTTTAAATAGTGAACAGAAGTATTATTCTATTCAAAACAGTGAAAGAGTGAGCGAGTTCTGCAGCTCAGGGAGGATACTAATTTCTCTTCAAACACACGATTGCAAGCGTGTTCGGAATAGACAGAAAGCGCGTCACAAACATAGGCACATTACAACTAGGTACGTGTCATTAACGGGAAACGTACGGTGTGACAAATACGCAAACGTCTCCGACAGCAGAAGGCAATACAACACGTCTCCACTACGTGACAACTGTGCGATACAATGGTTGTACCTGACAAACGTACAATTCTTTACTCTTAAACGGCAATTAGCGATCACGTCTGCGACAACCTACTCAGGCCATTTATCTTCTATTTACTGGACCCTTCTAAGGTAAGGTGTACGGAAAAAATTATACGATTCACAAAACCATTTTTTTTCAGGGTCTTCTACGATCTCTCGTTTCCTTTGTCCTATATTCAAACGCTTGTATAGGAATACGCGTGTTTACCATGCGTTCCACATGGGACTTCAATTTTGTCTGTATTCCTTCTCTATCCAGACTGGACTGTAACTTAGGTATTTCCTTATGTCATCGTTTCGTAGATGATCTCTCAAACTACATGCCTTAACTGCTCTTAAAAGATTTCATTTCCGAGGCCTGTATTTTGAAATATCTTATTGCAGAAGAGTCCACGACCTTATACATCGTGTCTCCCTCTGCGTCTTATTCTTTAATAGTCGCCTCTGAACCTTGTACATACCCCGAACAGGTTGCAGCGATATCTACTGCGTCAGCGCTCAGAATTCGCTACAGTTATAGTAACTAGGCGAATGCATGTCCTTGACACACGCGCCGGGTGCCGTCTGGAAAGTCCTGGAATTATGGCGCCTTAAGTGTGAGTAATTCTCTTTCATCTCCACGTAGCAGTTAAGATAGTTAAGAAATTTGTTACTTTTGCCTAGATGATGCTGAACGTTTTTTAATGTGATTTTTAGGGAATATATAACTAATTAATAGATGTAATACAGTATAAACCAAAAATGTATCAGCAAAATTATTATACACTATATGAATACTACTGTTTCAACTTTGTCATGTTTACTTGCTGAACTGCTACTTGTCGTCCTCCGGACGAGGCCTTTCAGTGTCTTTACCATTATCAAGTCCTAAGCCACGACCCTGGTAATGGTGGAGACACTGAAAGGGCTCGTCCGGAGGACGACAAGTAGCAGTTCAGCAAGTAAACACGACAAAGTTGGAATTATAGAGACTGCTAATTTAAATAACCTAATGAATAGCCTAATATTGTTTCAATAAGAATTTTTCTATTTTTCCTTAAAGAATTTGTTGTAGTAAGGTTTATCTTTTAGAGTTATGAATTACGAATGTTTATTGTTTTGTTCTTGTTTGTATGTAAACAGGACCTGTCATAACTTTTTTATTCCCTCGAGGGTAACCTCAGCACAGCTTCAGTGTAGCGTATGAAGGCAATTCACTTCTTATGTTTCAATATTTTTATGGTGTATACAGTATTTGTCTTATGCAAATATTGTAATTATTTTATGTAAACAGACGTAAAATAGTTATTTTATCTATTATCTTGCACAAACTGTAAGACACTGTATGAGTTGTGGTCAGGAATCTGTGACCATGAAATTAAAAAAGAAAAGTCAATAAAAATGCAAATAAAATCCTATAGATAAGGCTGGATTCTCAGAAGCGCTGAAAACAAGCTGTAGCTAAGCGAAACTTATTTACTACAGAACTAAGAAGACCTATCGAGCGTTTCCTTCCGGTGTATGTTGTAGCAAAATTAAATACATTACAAATCTTGAAACTGCACGTTTCTTACGTGATCTTCTAAACAGAGTACTTTGAAATTCTTTTATATTTGTTAATTCTGACTGATATAAACAGTTCTCAGAGCAAATATAAAGAGAAGTGAAACATCGTCATGAATTACACAGTGACACCCTTCTGTACACGTTTTGTAAGGTAAGAACTGTAATTTATAAGTGTTACTTTCTCGATTACTGAAAAATATTAGTAATGCTAAATTAAGGAGAAAACGTCCTTGAGCACTACAAGTGTTGGATAACGTTTCGTATTACTAGTGTTAACGACTGACCTCTACCTTAAGGACGTATGGACGCTACGCTCGACTGACCATTTCCTTATCGTACAGCCGAGTAGTTCGCTTTAAACCTTCCTCTCCATATATACTAACGGCCCACACCAATTTGATTAAACAAAAAATGTAAACTTACTTAAACGGGAGGAAAGTCCGACACAGACAGGAATCTCAAAGTCAGCATCGGTTTGCTAAACTTCAAAAAAGACGTACAAGGTTTGATAAAAAAAAGTTCGTGTAATTTTGCAATTTTCACCGCTACAAGTGTCGGATTAAAAAGCTGAAAAATTGTTTTATGTGGTGTTGGTACACAAGTTAGTGACAATCGTCTAAAATTTTAGCCTTATTTGAAGCATAGTTTAGATTTCGCAGCTAACTGAGTAAGTAGTCATTATGTGTATTAGGCGACTTTTTGTCATTCTACAATTCAAGATTGAACGACATGGATTAAATTTTGTGTAAACTGTGAGATAAACTGCTTTGTCCTAGTAAATGTGTTCTGAAGGCTTCTGGTGAGACTGCTGTGCGTTAAAAAGCGGTTTACAAACTTCAAATAATACTGCCGTAAATGAGTGGAAGATCATGATTGTAAGAACAAGATTATTTTTATGTTCCACAAAATTTCATCGCTAGGCGCAGTGGTAAATACAGAGTAATATTCAGACATTTACCCCATTAGTATGGAACTATTCGTAGAAAACAGCCAGATTTACGGAAGAATAATTTATGAAAATTGCAGACCGATAATGCGCCTTGATGCACGTCATTGCTTGTTAAGAATTTTGTCAGACTAGGTAAAAGAAAACGTCATAATGATGACACGGCAACTGCCGTATTCACCAGATGTGTCCCAACGCGATTTTTCCTCTTCTCAATAGTGATAATTTCCACGAAACGACAACGTTTCGCGGCCGCTGAAGACGCAAAATGAAAATCGCCAAGCGAGCTCAAGCCTGTACCAAAAACTGCATGCTTGAAATATTTTGAAGACTGCAAAACGGTTGGGTTATTCGTGTTACATTTGACTAAGACTACTTTGAAGGGGGCAGTATAAATGTCGATGAATAAAGGCATCATTTTTAAAATAAACAAGAACTGCATGAACTTTTTGATGAAACCTCGTAAAACAATTTAGGGTAATTTACATATGAGATGTAAGCGTCAGGTCTTACAGGAATTATTATGTACAGACAATTCACCGTTAAACTCAAATCGATTACATTTTAAAAAATCGGTATGGAGAACCATACATGACTTCCATGTTGTAAGATTTGTTTAAAATAATTTACTTGAATTCGGTTCGGTAATTTCTAAAAAAATATCGCCCACCCTCAAACTAATTTCACTATTTATAGATATTTGTTAGCCTATTATGGGGTAGTCGTTTAATATAATGTTATTTTCAGTCATTTTATCCATAAAAATTAGGTAGGCTTACTTTATTCTTATAAAGAAACCGAACTACGCAGATAATCATCCCTCCCCCGAAGCGCTACGAAGTCACTCATGGCCCCTGAGCATCTTACAGAGGGTTCATTCCCTGAAGACGAAAAGTCTTCTATGAACCGTTGCTCTGTAAACACGTGCAGTTACACTGCCCAGCGATCCACAGGAAGCAAATCACTACCCACGCTGGACACTTCTTCGGCTTGCACGCGTTGTGTTGGTGTGGGTTTCGACACTTTCCATTTAAAAAGCGTGCAAATGTAAGGAAATAAACATGAGTGAGGCCAGAAATAACGCGAATTGTTGTGTGTGTGTGTGTGTGTGTGTGTGTGTGTGTGTGTGTGTGTGTGTCTTGCCTGCCTTTTTATTGCGGTAATCATAATAATAAAATGGAAACGTAAACATTACATAATTGAAACATGCTTGCCTGCCACGAACGATATATTTTCTCTCATACATGATTTAAATTAAAATGAAAAATATAGAATTTTTACTTCCATATTCCTTAAGGAATGGAAGTATGGTGATGGCAAAAAAAATCGTGTTCGAGATTATTGCAGATTCTGATTCTACTACACTCAAAACATGAAAAAAAGTCGTTTTCCGAAAAGTGTCTGTGTGTGTGTCTGTCTGTGTGTGTGTGTGTGTGTGTGTGTGTGTGTGTGTGTGTCTGTAGATTTTTTTCTATGGCAAACGATAACTGCCGCAAATTCAAACAGAATCAAATAACTTTTTTCCATACAGCCCTGATTTGTAGAGTACTCACGACCTATTGTTTTTGGTGAAGATCGGTTGAGGGAAAGGGGTAGTTTACCTGCAACGGTTTTTTTTTATCAAGGGAAATTTTTTTTTGGCAAACGATAACAGACGCAAATTCAAACAGAATCAAATAATGTTTCGCATACAGCCCTGAACTGTAGAGTTCTCAAGACCTATTGTTTTTGGTGAAGATCAGTTAAGGGAAAGGGGTAGTTTACCTGTAACGTTTTATGTTTTAACAAGGGTATTTCCTATGGCAAACGATAACAGCCGCAAATTCAAACAGAATCAAAAGATTATTTGCATACAGCCCTAAATTGCAGAGTTCTCAAGACCTATTGTTTTTGGTGAAGATCGGTTAAGGGAAAGGGGTAGTTTACCTACAACGTTTTTTTAACAAGGGTATTTTCTATGGCAAACGATAACAGCCGCAAATTCAAACAGAATCAAATAATTTTCTGCATACAGCCCTGATTTGTAGAGTACTCAAGACCTATTGTTTTTGGTGAAGATCGGTTGAGGGGAAGGGGTAGTTTACCTGCAACGTTTTTTATCAAGCGTATTTTCTATGGCAAACGATAACTGCCGCAAATTCAAACAGAATCAAATAATTTTTTGCATACGTCCCTGAATTGTAGAGGTCTCAAGGACTTTCGATTTTGGTGAAGATCGGTTAAGGGGAAGGGGTAGTTTACCTGCAACCTTTTACGTTTTAACAAGAGTAAAGTACTTGAAAATTTATTTAAACTTTTTGAAACAATGGTAATTGTTAAAAATAAAATAATTTTGTTGCCAGGCAATACAATTAAAATTTTTTCATTTTAATGTAATATAATATTTTTCATTTAATACGGCAATAAAAAGGCAGGTAAGACACACACACACACACACACACACACACACACACACACACACACACACACACACACACACACACACACACAATTCACGTTATTTCTGGCCTCACTCATGTTTATTTTCTTACGTTTGCACGCTTTTTAAATGGAAAGTGCCGAAACCCACACCAACATAACGCGTGCAAGCCGAAAAAATGGACATCAATTTGCTTACTGGCGAAGCTAGTAGTTAATGAATGGGTAGGCAAAAATCTTATCTTAAATTTTTTTAAGGAATCACTAAAAGGACTGTGGGTCAAATCGGACGCTGAGGTAGAGTTTGCTGTAACCGAATGGTTCCACAAACAGCCGTAAGAATTTTACTAGCAGGGAATCTACAGGTTAGCGCAACAGTGGAACTCATGTCTTAATGTTATTGGAGACTTCTTTTAAAATCGTTGAATAAAAAATGCTTTACAGCTCTATACGTGTGTCTATTGAACAATCCTTGTATTAGTCATACACAATAATACAACTGATTGAACTTCAAATTTTTAAACTTGATTAGTTTCTATATATATGTTTAATGTTACAAATAATTCAAATAACAATCTTGATCATCTGTTAGTTCAGCGGAATAACAGTGACACTTTTAATAACCGCATAAAATAAACACTTAGAAACAACGCAGGCGCTTTAACTTAACTGTTTGGACCACAGAAGTGAGGCATGCCTCAACGCTCTATGTGTACAGCGCGGGACAATCCCCCCTCCCTACACTTCCCTATCACACCACTACATTGCTTACATACGATGTATACAAAAAACGCTGAGGCAAGTTCAGGTTGCCTCATTCGCTTTAAACGAACTATGCCGAATCTCACCTGTCACCATCTAGCGGTCGCTCAATAAAGCACGTTTCGGTTTAATAAATTTGACAGTCGCAGTAACAATGTATAATCTTTACGTTATGTAGTTCATGCGTATTTATAATTTTTATTCTACAGAATTTTTTAGGGTAGGCATTGCCTCAATTGCCTCCATGTAACTTCGCCACTGATATATATGTGTACAACGTTATCGGCAACAAAGAAGTAGTTTTTGTTAAAATTCCTTCCCGGGATATTTGGCCGTAGTCCAATGCTTTCTACAAAACCAGACATTTCGGCAATGCCTTCGACTTCCATCATCAGTGAAAATCGAGTGCGATAACGTGAGGTGGTATACGTTAGTGACCACAGTACTGTGGTTAAGGCTGAAGCAGTAAGTAGAAAGAAGTAGTTTCTATGGTAATATTTCATTTCGAAAATGATTTTAAATATAAATCTTAGAATATGGAAGTCATGTATGGTTCTCCATACCGATATTTTTAAAGTGAAATGAAATGTTTCCATAGAAACTACTTCTTTGTTGTCAATAACGTATTACACATATAAAACTTATAAAATTTACTTCCTCCATCATCAACTACCATTTTAATTTATAAAAAAAATTACACCTCCCCCTTCAACTACCCGTTTCATTTATAGATATTTCATCTACCTTTCTACAGTGGACCTTCTTTTCAGGATACTTTATTTATCAAAATTAAGCACTTTTCTCTTGTTAAAACGTAAAATGTTGCAGGTAAACTACCCCTTTCCCTTAACCGATCTTCACCAAAATCAATAGGCCTTGAGTCCTCTACAATTCAGAGCTGTATGCAAAAAAATTATTTGATTCTGTTTGAATTTGCGGCTATCGTTGCCATAGAAAAATTCTACACACAAACACACTTTTCGAAAAATGACTTTTTTTTCATGTTTTGATGGTAGTACAATCAGAATCTGCCGTTATCTCGAACACGATTTTTTTCGCCATGACCATACTTCCATTTCCTTATGGAACATGGAAGTAAAATCAAGAACTAATTTTTGTAAAACTTTTTAGTACAATTTATCCTAGCAACACAAATTTACAAGTCGCTGGGACCTGACACAAAATGCTAGCGAGATTACAAATTAAAAACTAACAAACATGAAAACTGGAAGAGTTGAAAACACAAAACACTCTCCGGTCGAATAACGCTGCAGGGCCGAAAAAAGTGATTACGTAATCAAACAGTTTCGATATTTTCTGTTGCCTATCGCGGTGCGAATACAAACAGACCTGTCATTACGAGAAATTTAATCGCCACATGCTTTGTGTAGTACGCTGGAAGCCAATTCATTATTATAACATCATGTGCCGTGCAGTTACGATTGAAAAGCGGGGCGCAAATGTTTTCCACAAAAAAATGTTTGGTCAAAACAATGAAAGCAAAGCACCATCGAAATACCAAGCACGTGCGAAATTATAGCATTCAAAGGAACTGTGAACATTCAGAAACAAAAATACAATACATCCTATCGCTTTTATATTGATATTAAGGTGCACATAAGCTTTTATGGCGGCAATATGAATATATGAGAAATAAGAAGAACTGAGTGTCAGGACATTGTAAGACACATGATAAGGAACTTCGAACGTAAAATTGTTAGACATAAGTATTTTAAAAGGTGTTAAGTGACTGTAAGCTTTTAAAGTAGTGCCTGCTATCAATAGTCATAGCATTTAAGTGCTGTTTTTGTTATTAAAATAACATTAATAGGATTCACTCTAAATCTCAGGGAATTTTAAAATGGGTCTCTACCGACATGTGTTGGGTACGTGGGTATTTAAAAACCAAATATGACTGTAGCCTATATGTTGGGAGAAGCAATAACTACACGAGTTGATTTATCTTATATAAGAAAATGTTATGGCCATAGACTCGGATATAAATTTTTCTAGTTTTGGAAAACTTTATACTCAAAATGTTGCTCTCACTCGAAAAAAAGTTGTGGGGTATCGTTCGGCCAAGATCTGCCGTAACTGTTTCAGAACACTCTGTCGCTTTTTGCGCCCTGAAAAAGATCCCGGAGGGTGGGATAGAAACGTTGCCGACGATGGCTCTGTTATATAGCAACCAACCACGGCCTAACAGCCCGGTTTTTAATCCTTTTGAGTATACTGACACCGGCCGTGTAAGCTTAAGACAAAAATTATGAAAACTTTGTTCACAGTTGCCGACCTGAAAAGAGCACGTCAAAGTACCCACATACGGATTCAAGGAACGTATATATTATATTAGTGACCGATGAGAGAACTATAAACCGAGTATAAAGTTCAGTAAACTTAACGAGAGAGATTAGTTCAAATCCAAACTTCAAAAGTAACTGTCGCCCGTTCTCTGGACCGAATGATTTAGTTTGCCACACCGCATAAGTTAGGTTTCAAACAGTACTAACGCTCAGAGAGAGTCTTTAAACTACCCTAGACTACGTGTAAACGGTTAGTTAACGCTCGCAGCGCAGAACTACGTTAATGAAGTACACAAAGGTGTGCAAATTGTTAGATTCAAGCACGGAATCTAAACTAACCCACGTCTATTAATATTAGCTCTTTACTGACGCAAACTTTATTACTATTAATATTTGGTTTGATATCCTACGTTTTTTACAAACAGGTATTTACCTGTTGGATTAAATTCAATACCTGAAAATATTTTTAAAACGATGCAAAAAAATTCAAGAGTAAAGAAGTTTTTATTATTTAGATAAACAAACATACATTATTAAAGGGACAATTTCACTTAGCTTTTGTTGAGGTAAACATATCAATTTATTCTATGATATCAAAACATTACAAAGAACTCGTTTTATTTCATAACTGTACGCGCAATTGAAATAGACATCATTCCAGGTACATATCTCAAGAGTATTAATTTACTTATGCTAACCAGCAATAAACAGGGTATTTTTTTATTTTAAGTGTGTGTGTGTATTTGTCTGTGTGTATAATTATGTCTGTTGTGCATTCTATGGAGTTTCATAGTCTCTTGATGTCTTCATCACCGTGCTACAATTGTATAAGTTCAGCTAGGAGATCAGTACTGGTGGCGATGGTCTAACCACTAAAAATTCTGGAATTTTTCTTGACAATCGCCCAAAGAATAAAACACAGAAAAAGTTTATATCTGCGAAATACACGTATGTTATGCCAAAAATTTTGTCTTCAGTGATGAACAATATTGGTTATACTATGTCTTTCAGAACCAATAATAAGTTGATTAATATACTTAGACCTAAAATGCCCTTACCCACAGAAGAAAAAACAGGCATTTATAAACGGGTCTGTAATGATTGCAACAATTTCTATATAGGTCAGACCGGAAGAGATTTTTATAAACGCTTCCGTGAACACTTACCAAAAAAGACATATAATTACAATGATATAAAATCTAATTACTTACACTTAACATCTGACCCAACAAAATCACAATTATACAGACTTTATGTCTAATATGATGCCATTGCACATATGCAACAAGGGCCGATTTATGAATGCCTTGGAAGAGCTTGAAGTTTATAATGCATATAGTAATGATAGCAGTCGCGAGTTTGTTTTGAATGAACATTTGAACTTTGAATCTAACCGCCTGTATGATACTGCTTTGAGACTGCTCAACGATTTCCGATCAGTAGCAGACAATACCTGAAAGGGTGCGCACCCAACAACAAGTGCACATAATATGTTAATAGCTGCAATTTTATTATTTTTGACAAACACGTTTCTCGTGTGATGTGTGTGTTTTTAAGTTTTACGTCTGATGATGAGGCATATGCCTTGAAACGCGTTACGTAAATTCAAATTGAGAAGTCACACGGCGGACCGAATATAAGGTAATATTTCACTATAATTGTAAAGTGACTTGGATACCAACACGAACAAAAATGAATGTTAAATGTTAACGATTTAATATTAATCAATATTGGTCTATTTAAAAGAACTCTTGACACTTTATACTGCTCCAGTCAGATTTTTCTTTGACTTCCTTGGCCCAAATCAGTCTTTTCTAAGCCATTTCAGGTGCTTTATGTGATCTCTGTGCTAAGAGGCTGCGTGGTACGTCGTCATTAACAACAGGTAATACTTCCACGCCATGCTTTAATATGCTTTAGAATACATACGCTATTTTTTATTTTAAATGTGTGTGTGTGTGTGTGTGTGTGTGTGTGTGTGTGAAAAATTTCAAACAAAAATTTTATTTTCTTTAAAATTACAGCGCCACAAATTTTGAAATTTCGAAAGATTCACAAGACCTGATCCGTATCCTAGGTCAATCGAATATTAAAAATACTATTAATGAATATGTCTTCAAATAATAAATACTGCTGCAAGTAAAATTTATTATATTTTCAGCTGACGCACGTTTCATAGAAATTATTCTGTATCTTCAGAGGTTTTTATATGAATTTTTTATTGAACTACGACATATTAATTACACATATAATATCCAAGAAATTCAGCAAATTATTTACAAAGGAATAAAAAAATAATATTAATAATTATTACAGCGGTAAGACTGTGGTTTCAAGCATTATATGCATCAAAACAAAGCCTGGAAGCTGGAGACCTATAGCCTACTAAACGCATTAGGACAACGAGAAAGACTCTATTCAATAGTACACCTACACGAAACTCACTAGGATAATTCCAATAACAACATATAGCATTTATTTACTTACATACACGCGCACGCGCGCGCGTTTGCATACATATTTATCGTTTGAAGATGTTTCGTTTTTTCCCGTGACGTCAGGAGACATGCGACACATGCTAGACGCATATGAATGTCAATACTCAGAACTCTATGATTCCGCAACGCTTATGTCCTGGGGACCCACGCGACAACGCCATATTGAGAAATCTGTACGCTGATCGGTTGGTGAAATAGAAATGACATCACATAAAGCGATTACTACGGAAAGGGCAAGATAAACACACAATCGGCGCCTGTATACTTCCTACTCAGTAGCGTCCGGCAATATGCGCGCTATAGCCATAAACCTATTGTGCGTCGTATTTTACCGGCTAACAAGCAAACGTGTTCCAACGCAAAACTGCATTCATTTGCTATTCTAACGTTGGATGAAAAAGCTTTGAAAATTACGGCCCTCTATTGAAACGGATTTCTCTTATGTCCACTGAGCAGTGTGTTAGATAAAAATAAAAATCTAAAGGCGAATCAAGTTCATCATCAACATCACTTAATTCATGGATAGGGTTTCTCCTGTTCCGGATTCATGACTCCCGCCATCTTGTGACTGGCCTGCCTACAGATCTTCTTCCAACCGGCTCATACTCATAAGCCAACTTCGGAAAGCGGGTATTCTCCATTCTTTCCAGCAATTTCTATAATTCTAAATGAGTTCATTTAGGGAATCTATATCAAGTTCTCGTGTAATATACTCGTTTCTTATATGATCGACTTTCCGCGTATTTCCCTTTACCGATCTCAAATTGCTCATTTCTACAGCTGTAATTGGCACCAATCGTTCTTGCTGTAATAGTCCAGGTCTCCCATCCATACAGCAGTGCTGGTATATCCACTGTCTTATAGAATTCGATACGTCTCTTGTCTAGCTTTCCTTTTCAATGTTCTTCACAGTATTCCACATATAGTTTGGAACCTGCCTAGTTTATTGCTGAGATGCGAATTATGTTTTCTTAAGTTAATCGACTTCCTTCAGCTCTCCACCCACGGGTGACTTTCTTTCCTGTCACCCATCACTTTTGTGGGTGACCCACTAACATTTCTTTTCGGTTACCGTCCATTTAATCGTTCACACAATAAGTTAACCCAAATCCATTCCTCCGTACGTCTCTCTTATTCTTACTACCCCGCACCAGTTCCCAAACTCTTCACTTGATTTATCTTCTATATCCACAAGTCTCATCTCGTCTTGTGGCGTTCTACCGCGGCCTAGCTGGTGTCCGTCTCCAATTACCACTTTCTCCGCACACTCTCCTGATTAGACTTGTTTAATTTTAATATTAAGTATTTGGCTTTCTCTACAAGTTACGTTACGGACTTTATTTATTTGTCTTTGACTATTAGTTCTTCTTCAACGTCTCGCTTTTATTGCATTTATTCTATTGATAAACCATTAAAACACTGTAACGGAATAAAAAAAATATATATATATATTCCGTATATACAGGACATTCTGTCGGATATACAGGCGAGTCCACTTTATCAAATACTTCCACTCTAGTCCTTCTTTCGTTCTGAGGAATTAAATTCTAATATAGAGTATTCGTACAGTGTCACTATATGACAACTAGAAGCGCTAATCATAATTAGTGCGAATGTATCGATTAGTAAATTAGCAGTAGGTACGAAAAATATAACACAAATTGCCTACAAAATATGTCAAGAAGAGAAAAAGAGTCGAAAGCGAAATTCGGTTTTGCGCGGTTTGTGCCGGTAACAATCGCAACGGTTCGTGCATAGGCTACATTTCCCTTCCTGTGGGACCTAAGTCGGATACTCGTGCGTTGCTTTTCCTCCGTGACGGAAACAGAACAGTAAAATTACTCGACTGGTTCTGCTATGGTCCGCAGAAAACCAGATACTGTATTATCAAATACTTTCTTGCGGTATTTGCAACAACGTCACAACAAGTAAGTTATGTTCTCCATAATAACTACGAATTATCACTTACTATGGTTACAATAGCTTTAATATATTGTAATGTATATACACTACATTACAGTTTGGTTTGAAATTTTTATACGAAGTTCTGGTCTGTTTTGATTTTAATAACAACCGAATTTCTTAATAGAGATCCTAAGGCGTTCACGGCCGGTGTCCACATAGTTGGAAACATTATCAGCCGAATTTCTTAATAGAGATCCTAAGGCGTTCACGGCCGGTGTCCACATAGTTGGAAACATTATCAGCCGAATTTCTTAATAGAGATCCTAAGGCGTTCACGGCCGGTGTCCACATAGTTGGAAACATTATCAGCCGAATTTCTTAATAGAGATCCTAAGGCGTTCACGGCCGGTGTCCGGTGTCCACATAGTTGGAAACATTATCAGCCGAATTTCTTAATAGAGATCCTAAGGCGTTCACGGCCGGTGTCCACATAGTTGGAAACATTATCAGCCGAATTTCTTAATAGAGATCCTAAGGCGTTCACGGCCGGTGTACCCACATAGTTGGAAACATTATCAGCCGAATTTCTTAATAGAGATCCTAAGGCGTTCACGGCCGGTGTCCGGTGTCCACATAGTTGGAAACATTATCAGCCGAATTTCTTAATAGAGATGCTAAGGCGTTCACGGCCGGTGTCCGGTGTCCACATAGTTGGAAACATTATCAGCCGAATTTCTTAATACAGATCCTAAGGCGTTCACGGCCGGTGTCCACATAGTTGGAAACATTATCAGCCGAATTTCTTAATAGAGATCCTAAGGCGTTCACGGCCGGTGTCCACATAGTTGGAAACATTATCAGCCGAATTTCTTAATAGAGATCCTAAGGCGTTCACGGCCGGTGTCCGGTGTCCACATAGTTGGAAACATTATCAGCCGAATTTCTTAATAGAGATCCTAAGGCGTTCACGGCCGGTGTCCACATAGTTGGAAACATTATCAGCCGAATTTCTTAATAGAGATCTTAAGGCGTTCACGGCCGGTGTCCACATAGTTGGAAACATTATCAGCCGAATTTCTTAATAGAGATCCTAAGGCGTTCACGGCCGGTGTCCACATAGTTGGAAACATTATCAGCCGAATTTCTTAATAGAGATCCTAAGGCGTTCACGGCCGGTGTCCACATAGTTGGAAACATTATCAGCCGAATTTCTTAATAGAGATCCTAAGGCGTTCACGGCCGGTGTCCACATAGTTGGAAACATTATCAGCCGAATTTCTTAATAGAGATCCTAAGGCGTTCACGGCCGGTGTCCACATAGTTGGAAACATTATCAGCCGAATTTCTTAATAGAGATCCTAAGGCGTTCACGGCCGGTGTCCACATAGTTGGAAACATTATCAGCCGAATTTCTTAATAGAGATCCTAAGGCGTTCACGGCAGGTGTCCACATAGTTGGAAACATTATCAGCCGAATTTCTTGGTAAAGGTGTGGCGACTTTTTGTTGTGACGCTCGTGGGTAATCTTCATTGACTACCTTAAAAATAGGGAAACAAGTCGTGGCGAGTACTATGCAGCCCTACTGGACCTTCTAAATGACAACACCAAGAAAAAACTGCAAAATTTAGCGAAAAAGAAAGTGCTGTTCCACCAAGACAATGCACCATATCACACGTCAATTGCTGCAGTGGCTCAAATCAAAGAACTGAATTTCAAATCAAAGATCAAAATCAATCAAAGAATCTGAAAAAATAGTTTGGTGGAAAAATCTGTTGACGACAATCAAGTCAGCGACGCTGTAAATGTCTACTCAGAGGACATCGACATGTCGGTTTATCAGGCTACGTAATCGCTTTAAAACATCGTTGAAAAAAGTGTATAGAGCTAAATGGAGATTATGTTGAGAAATAAGTACAAATTAATCGCCCAAAAAATGTTGTTTTCTTATTCACGCCCGGGACTTTTCACCCTACCCACATACTACGTCACAATTCGTGACATTTAATTCTGATAACGGTAAGATTTTCGAATACAGAACAGAAACCGTACAAAAACATAAGATATATTTATATTTCGTTTTGTTTCATCGGGCACTACTATTTTCACAGCATTACCGTAGAGGCTACGAGTATTATTGTTGGCACTGTCGTGACATTACTGTATTTGAAAAGTGAAATGTGATTCTTTTTCCGGCGATCTGATTCACATTATTTTTTATAGAGAGGGAAACAGACAAAGATCTTATTGCATCGAGACTCACCGCCGGAACACACGGTAAAATCGAAAGGAAAAAATGACAATCATACTAGAAAGTAGCCTATACCAGTATACCAGCTTTGTGTTATCGCCAGATGCTAAAAATAAAATGGTCTGACAAATTTACAAGTGAAGACGTGCTGAACAGAATAGGCGATGAGAGGTGTTTGTTGAAAAGCATAATTAGAATACACTGCGGCATGAAGGACTACTAAAATTGGTGATGGAAGGAACAATAGAAGGTAAAGGATATAAGGGAAGACCAAGGCTGCAGTATATAAAGCAAATTATGGATGATGTAACTTGTGAAACTTATGAAGAAATGAAGAGAAAAGCACAAGATCGATCACAATGGAAGACTGCTGCAAACCAGTCTTAGGATTGAAAACATAAGACTTACTCTTATAGTATTCGATAGTACCGTTACACAGAGAACAATTTTACGTTGCATTAATAGAATTAATGTGGAACCCCTATCGTTGTAAAGAGGATCTCAGTGTAGTTAAAATCTTATTTTGCATTCCTCCAAACAAAACCTTAACAAACTAACCTCCCAAGTACAAAAAGTGACCGTTCATCAAGTCTGGAGGTCACGACACAACGCAATGTACACGACTAGTTGATCGTTCGACGAAGATAAACTCTTACAACGGCAACTGCCAAATCTAAAAATCATACGGTAGAATAAAGTATTTCAAAAGCGAGGTTAAGTTCACGTACTCGGCTCACGTACGCGAGATAAACGCCACACGTGTAGCACTGGCCGGGTGGTTATTGCGTTCGCATTCGCCGTCGTACCCACCATATATTTTGTAATCCTTATAGTAGGCTGCTGTAATAAGGATCACCTATGGCAAAATTTATGACAATAACTTTTTAATATTTTTCAAAAACATAAAAATTTATTACAAAGGATTGAAACCTTGTAACAATGCGTGCGTGTTTTTTTTAACAATGTACACACAAGAAGCATGCGCCACTTTGCAATCTACAAGCGAACATTAACAGAGATTTTATTGGTGTCCACAACCCACCAGTAATTTAACTATTTAAACGTACCTCATCATAATGAAAGCAATAACGCTAATCGACTTGAGATGCAATATGTAACTTTTACATACGTCAGTTAGTTACACCCGGCGTTATTGTAGAGTGCTGATCAAGTGACTGTTGCTGATTAGTGCAAAGTGATTGTGTTATAATTAGTGCGGACCTCTAATAGTTCACATTATTATTGCGTGTGGACACATTTTTGGATGAGAGCATCTTGTTGATTTCAAAGCTGGTTGTAGTGACTTTATTGCCGTCTTATTCTGTTTCCACTGAACTATACGACGATCCGTGAGACCATCATAATAATATTATTAAAACAACTCTGAACAGTGGTAAAACCCACTGAACTTTGCCCCGATGATACCACATCTCAGAACGGACGAAACGATGAAATTATCAATAACAATAATAAAATACGGTTTCAACCGGAAAAAGTCTTATTAAAAATCCGAACACGCAAGCGTACGAGTGAAAACATCATCATCTTCAAGGATTAAACCAAGGATGGTTTGTTCCGGTCTCAAACCGGCAAAGATTAGAGTGGTCACTCCACCGCATTTAATGCATTTATTAGCAATTTAACAAAGTTACTGTACCTTAAATCTACAAAAACCTGTTTTTGGACACCATATTATTGTGTTTTACGCCAGTTATATTGAAAACTACGCGAGTTAACTAACTTCTGGGACCCATTTTTTAAAACTTTTCAGGTCATAAACCATATAAAACCACGTAATTTCCCTCTTAATTTATAGCCTAAGAATTTCAATGACGCCTCACTTTAACGTTGGAGCAGAAATTTGGGGGGGGGGGTAAATCCTTCGCGAGCCGTAATTCGCTAACAAAGCGTTTCCGGACCTATTATGTTTATATGAACGTTTTAATTTATTTTCAGCAGCAGAACACATCCTGAAAGTTTCGACGTTTCTTCGTGAACCATCTTGTACAAAATGATTCACCGTTATGCAGAGAATAATCAGAAAACAATGGCAAAATTCGTTCTTCAACACATATGCAAGCGAACATCTCATAACTAAACTACGAGGGCAGGATGAAAAGTTCCGGGCCTGACGCAGAGTTTGCGCTACTATGCTCATTATTTTGATCGTGTTGTATAATTTCATCTTATGTAGGCTGAATTTAGGTATTTTAAGTCAATGAGTTGTTTTGTATTAGTTTGACAGTACATCACAGTGAAACTCCTCAAGCACTGTTTTAACAGTGGCCAGTTTGGAAATTCGTGGCGTCACTAAACGCTTTCCTTTTGAAATGATTAACTGCAACCGATATAAAAAAGGAGCTGCATTATCGTTGGGGCATTTCTCCGAAAAATTCTACAAAAACGTTTTGGCCTAACAAAAATTCTAACCTAACCTAACCTAACCGTAGAATAAAAGAGAACGAGATAGGAGAAACTGCTGGCATATGAACGGCATGAGTGCGCAGTATCTGTGTACGACAAAGCTGTGCATTAAATAGGTCCCGCGTTTGTTGACACTTGACCAAGAACATGGTCGAAAGGATGTGTCAACCGACTGTTTGGAACTCTACACGTGCAATCCGAACAAATTTTTGTGTCGATTCATAACCGTTGATGAGATCTGGGACCACCACAACATTTCTGAGACCAAACAACAGTTAATAATGGACAGCGAAAGGCGAACACACTCCAAACAAGGCAAATGCAATTCCTTCTGCCGGTAAAGGTGTGGCGACTTTTTGTTGTGACGCTCGTGGGTAATCTTCATTGACTACCTTAAAAATAGGGAAACAAGTCGTGGCGAGTACTATGCAGCCCTACTGGACCTTCTAAATGACAACACCAAGAAAAAACTGCAAAATTTAGCGAAAAAGAAAGTGCTGTTCCACCAAGACAATGCACCATATCACACGTCAATTGCTGCAGTGGCTCAAATCAAAGAACTGAATTTCAAATCAAAGATCAAAATCAATCAAAGAATCTGAAAAAATAGTTTGGTGGAAAAATCTGTTGACGACAATCAAGTCAGCGACGCTGTAAATGTCTACTCAGAGGACATCGACATGTCGGTTTATCAGGCTACGTAATCGCTTTAAAACATCGTTGAAAAAAGTGTATAGAGCTAAATGGAGATTATGTTGAGAAATAAGTACAAATTAATCGCCCAAAAAATGTTGTTTTCTTATTCACGCCCGGGACTTTTCACCCTACCCACATACTACGTCACAATTCGTGATATTTAATTCTGATAACGGTAAGATTTTCGAATACAGAACAGAAACCGTACAAAAACATAAGATATATTTATATTTCGTTTTGTTTCATCGGGCACTACTATTTTCACAGCATTACCGTAGAGGCTACGAGTATTATTGTTGGCACTGTCGTGACATTACTGTATTTGAAAAGTGAAATGTGATTCTTTTTCCGGCGATCTGATTCACATTATTTTTTATAGAGAGGGAAACAGACAAAGATCTTATTGCATCGAGACTCACCGCCGGAACACACGGTAAAATCGAAAGGAAAAAATGACAATCATACTAGAAAGTAGCCTATACCAGTATACCAGCTTTGTGTTATCGCCAGATGCTAAAAATAAAATGGTCTGACAAATTTACAAGTGAAGACGTGCTGAACAGAATAGGCGATGAGAGGTGTTTGTTGAAAAGCATAATTAGAATACACTGCGGCATGAAGGACTACTAAAATTGGTGATGGAAGGAACAATAGAAGGTAAAGGATATAAGGGAAGACCAAGGCTGCAGTATATAAAGCAAATTATGGATGATGTAACTTGTGAAACTTATGAAGAAATGAAGAGAAAAGCACAAGATCGATCACAATGGAAGACTGCTGCAAACCAGTCTTAGGATTGAAAACATAAGACTTACTCTTATAGTATTCGATAGTACCGTTACACAGAGAACAATTTTACGTTGCATTAATAGAATTAATGTGGAACCCCTATCGTTGTAAAGAGGATCTCAGTGTAGTTAAAATCTTATTTTGCATTCCTCCAAACAAAACCTTAACAAACTAACCTCCCAAGTACAAAAAGTGACCGTTCATCAAGTCTGGAGGTCACGACACAACGCAATGTACACGACTAGTTGATCGTTCGACGAAGATAAACTCTTACAACGGCAACTGCCAAATCTAAAAATCATACGGTAGAATAAAGTATTTCAAAAGCGAGGTTAAGTTCACGTACTCGGCTCACGTACGCGAGATAAACGCCACACGTGTAGCACTGGCCGGGTGGTTATTGCGTTCGCATTCGCCGTCGTACCCACCATATATTTTGTAATCCTTATAGTAGGCTGCTGTAATAAGGATCACCTATGGCAAAATTTATGACAATAACTTTTTAATATTTTTCAAAAACATAAAAATTTATTACAAAGGATTGAAACCTTGTAACAATGCGTGCGTGCGTGCGTGCGTGCGTGTTTTTTTTAACAATGTACACACAAGAAGCATGCGCCACTTTGCAATCTACAAGCGAACATTAACAGAGATTTTATTGGTGTCCACAACCCACCAGTAATTTAACTATTTAAACGTACCTCATCATAATGAAAGCAATAACGCTAATCGACTTGAGATGCAATATGTAACTTTTACATACGTCAGTTAGTTACACCCGGCGTTATTGTAGAGTGCTGATCAAGTGACTGTTGCTGATTAGTGCAAAGTGATTGTGTTATAATTAGTGCGGACCTCTAATAGTTCACATTATTATTGCGTGTGGACACATTTTTGGATGAGAGCATCTTGTTGATTTCAAAGCTGGTTGTAGTGACTTTATTGCCGTCTTATTCTGTTTCCACTGAACTATACGACGATCCGTGAGACCATCATAATAATATTATTAAAACAACTCTGAACAGTGGTAAAACCCACTGAACTTTGCCCCGATGATACCACATCTCAGAACGGACGAAACGATGAAATTATCAATAACAATAATAAAATACGGTTTCAACCGGAAAAAGTCTTATTAAAAATCCGAACACGCAAGCGTACGAGTGAAAACATCATCATCTTCAAGGATTAAACCAAGGATGGTTTGTTCCGGTCTCAAACCGGCAAAGATTAGAGTGGTCACTCCACCGCATTTAATGCATTTATTAGCAATTTAACAAAGTTACTGTACCTTAAATCTACAAAAACCTGTTTTTGGACACCATATTATTGTGTTTTACGCCAGTTATATTGAAAACTACGCGAGTTAACTAACTTCTGGGACCCATTTTTTAAAACTTTTCAGGTCATAAACCATATAAAACCACGTAATTTCCCTCTTAATTTATAGCCTAAGAATTTCAATGACGCCTCACTTTAACGTTGGAGCAGAAATTTGGGGGGGGGGGGTAAATCCTTCGCGAGCCGTAATTCGCTAACAAAGCGTTTCCGGACCTATTATGTTTATATGAACGTTTTAATTTATTTTCAGCAGCAGAACACATCCTGAAAGTTTCGACGTTTCTTCGTGAACCATCTTGTACAAAATGATTCACCGTTATGCAGAGAATAATCAGAAAACAATGGCAAAATTCGTTCTTCAACACATATGCAAGCGAACATCTCATAACTAAACTACGAGGGCAGGATGAAAAGTTCCGGGCCTGACGCAGAGTTTGCGCTACTATGCTCATTATTTTGATCGTGTTGTATAATTTCATCTTATGTAGGCTGAATTTAGGTATTTTAAGTCAATGAGTTGTTTTGTATTAGTTTGACAGTACATCACAGTGAAACTCCTCAAGCACTGTTTTAACAGTGGCCAGTTTGGAAATTCGTGGCGTCACTAAACGCTTTCCTTTTGAAATGATTAACTGCAACCGATATAAAAAAGGAGCTGCATTATCGTTGGGGCATTTCTCCGAAAAATTCTACAAAAACGTTTTGGCCTAACAAAAATTCTAACCTAACCTAACCTAACCGTAGAATAAAAGAGAACGAGATAGGAGAAACTGCTGGCATATGAACGGCATGAGTGCGCAGTATCTGTGTACGACAAAGCTGTGCATTAAATAGGTCCCGCGTTTGTTGACACTTGACCAAGAACATGGTCGAAAGGATGTGTCAACCGACTGTTTGGAACTCTACACGTGCAATCCGAACAAATTTTTGTGTCGATTCATAACCGTTGATGAGATCTGGGACCACCACAACATTTCTGAGACCAAACAACAGTTAATAATGGACAGCGAAAGGCGAACACACTCCAAACAAGGCAAATGCAATTCCTTCTGCCGGTAAAGGTGTGGCGACTTTTTGTTGTGACGCTCGTGGGTAATCTTCATTGACTACCTTAAAAATAGGGAAACAAGTCGTGGCGAGTACTATGCAGCCCTACTGGACCTTCTAAATGACAACACCAAGAAAAAACTGCAAAATTTAGCGAAAAAGAAAGTGCTGTTCCACCAAGACAATGCACCATATCACACGTCAATTGCTGCAGTGGCTCAAATCAAAGAACTGAATTTCAAATCAAAGATCAAAATCAATCAAAGAATCTGAAAAAATAGTTTGGTGGAAAAATCTGTTGACGACAATCAAGTCAGCGACGCTGTAAATGTCTACTCAGAGGACATCGACATGTCGGTTTATCAGGCTACGTAATCGCTTTAAAACATCGTTGAAAAAAGTGTATAGAGCTAAATGGAGATTATGTTGAGAAATAAGTACAAATTAATCGCCCAAAAAATGTTGTTTTCTTATTCACGCCCGGGACTTTTCACCCTACCCACATACTACGTCACAATTCGTGATATTTAATTCTGATAACGGTAAGATTTTCGAATACAGAACAGAAACCGTACAAAAACATAAGATATATTTATATTTCGTTTTGTTTCATCGGGCACTACTATTTTCACAGCATTACCGTAGAGGCTACGAGTATTATTGTTGGCACTGTCGTGACATTACTGTATTTGAAAAGTGAAATGTGATTCTTTTTCCGGCGATCTGATTCACATTATTTTTTATAGAGAGGGAAACAGACAAAGATCTTATTGCATCGAGACTCACCGCCGGAACACACGGTAAAATCGAAAGGAAAAAATGACAATCATACTAGAAAGTAGCCTATACCAGTATACCAGCTTTGTGTTATCGCCAGATGCTAAAAATAAAATGGTCTGACAAATTTACAAGTGAAGACGTGCTGAACAGAATAGGCGATGAGAGGTGTTTGTTGAAAAGCATAATTAGAATACACTGCGGCATGAAGGACTACTAAAATTGGTGATGGAAGGAACAATAGAAGGTAAAGGATATAAGGGAAGACCAAGGCTGCAGTATATAAAGCAAATTATGGATGATGTAACTTGTGAAACTTATGAAGAAATGAAGAGAAAAGCACAAGATCGATCACAATGGAAGACTGCTGCAAACCAGTCTTAGGATTGAAAACATAAGACTTACTCTTATAGTATTCGATAGTACCGTTACACAGAGAACAATTTTACGTTGCATTAATAGAATTAATGTGGAACCCCTATCGTTGTAAAGAGGATCTCAGTGTAGTTAAAATCTTATTTTGCATTCCTCCAAACAAAACCTTAACAAACTAACCTCCCAAGTACAAAAAGTGACCGTTCATCAAGTCTGGAGGTCACGACACAACGCAATGTACACGACTAGTTGATCGTTCGACGAAGATAAACTCTTACAACGGCAACTGCCAAATCTAAAAATCATACGGTAGAATAAAGTATTTCAAAAGCGAGGTTAAGTTCACGTACTCGGCTCACGTACGCGAGATAAACGCCACACGTGTAGCACTGGCCGGGTGGTTATTGCGTTCGCATTCGCCGTCGTACCCACCATATATTTTGTAATCCTTATAGTAGGCTGCTGTAATAAGGATCACCTATGGCAAAATTTATGACAATAACTTTTTAATATTTTTCAAAAACATAAAAATTTATTACAAAGGATTGAAACCTTGTAACAATGCGTGCGTGCGTGCGTGCGTGCGTGTTTTTTTTAACAATGTACACACAAGAAGCATGCGCCACTTTGCAATCTACAAGCGAACATTAACAGAGATTTTATTGGTGTCCACAACCCACCAGTAATTTAACTATTTAAACGTACCTCATCATAATGAAAGCAATAACGCTAATCGACTTGAGATGCAATATGTAACTTTTACATACGTCAGTTAGTTACACCCGGCGTTATTGTAGAGTGCTGATCAAGTGACTGTTGCTGATTAGTGCAAAGTGATTGTGTTATAATTAGTGCGGACCTCTAATAGTTCACATTATTATTGCGTGTGGACACATTTTTGGATGAGAGCATCTTGTTGATTTCAAAGCTGGTTGTAGTGACTTTATTGCCGTCTTATTCTGTTTCCACTGAACTATACGACGATCCGTGAGACCATCATAATAATATTATTAAAACAACTCTGAACAGTGGTAAAACCCACTGAACTTTGCCCCGATGATACCACATCTCAGAACGGACGAAACGATGAAATTATCAATAACAATAATAAAATACGGTTTCAACCGGAAAAAGTCTTATTAAAAATCCGAACACGCAAGCGTACGAGTGAAAACATCATCATCTTCAAGGATTAAACCAAGGATGGTTTGTTCCGGTCTCAAACCGGCAAAGATTAGAGTGGTCACTCCACCGCATTTAATGCATTTATTAGCAATTTAACAAAGTTACTGTACCTTAAATCTACAAAAACCTGTTTTTGGACACCATATTATTGTGTTTTACGCCAGTTATATTGAAAACTACGCGAGTTAACTAACTTCTGGGACCCATTTTTTAAAACTTTTCAGGTCATAAACCATATAAAACCACGTAATTTCCCTCTTAATTTATAGCCTAAGAATTTCAATGACGCCTCACTTTAACGTTGGAGCAGAAATTTGGGGGGGGGGGGTAAATCCTTCGCGAGCCGTAATTCGCTAACAAAGCGTTTCCGGACCTATTATGTTTATATGAACGTTTTAATTTATTTTCAGCAGCAGAACACATCCTGAAAGTTTCGACGTTTCTTCGTGAACCATCTTGTACAAAATGATTCACCGTTATGCAGAGAATAATCAGAAAACAATGGCAAAATTCGTTCTTCAACACATATGCAAGCGAACATCTCATAACTAAACTACGAGGGCAGGATGAAAAGTTCCGGGCCTGACGCAGAGTTTGCGCTACTATGCTCATTATTTTGATCGTGTTGTATAATTTCATCTTATGTAGGCTGAATTTAGGTATTTTAAGTCAATGAGTTGTTTTGTATTAGTTTGACAGTACATCACAGTGAAACTCCTCAAGCACTGTTTTAACAGTGGCCAGTTTGGAAATTCGTGGCGTCACTAAACGCTTTCCTTTTGAAATGATTAACTGCAACCGATATAAAAAAGGAGCTGCATTATCGTTGGGGCATTTCTCCGAAAAATTCTACAAAAACGTTTTGGCCTAACAAAAATTCTAACCTAACCTAACCTAACCGTAGAATAAAAGAGAACGAGATAGGAGAAACTGCTGGCATATGAACGGCATGAGTGCGCAGTATCTGTGTACGACAAAGCTGTGCATTAAATAGGTCCCGCGTTTGTTGACACTTGACCAAGAACATGGTCGAAAGGATGTGTCAACCGACTGTTTGGAACTCTACACGTGCAATCCGAACAAATTTTTGTGTCGATTCATAACCGTTGATGAGATCTGGGACCACCACAACATTTCTGAGACCAAACAACAGTTAATAATGGACAGCGAAAGGCGAACACACTCCAAACAAGGCAAATGCAATTCCTTCTGCCGGTAAAGGTGTGGCGACTTTTTGTTGTGACGCTCGTGGGTAATCTTCATTGACTACCTTAAAAATAGGGAAACAAGTCGTGGCGAGTACTATGCAGCCCTACTGGACCTTCTAAATGACAACACCAAGAAAAAACTGCAAAATTTAGCGAAAAAGAAAGTGCTGTTCCACCAAGACAATGCACCATATCACACGTCAATTGCTGCAGTGGCTCAAATCAAAGAACTGAATTTCAAATCAAAGATCAAAATCAATCAAAGAATCTGAAAAAATAGTTTGGTGGAAAAATCTGTTGACGACAATCAAGTCAGCGACGCTGTAAATGTCTACTCAGAGGACATCGACATGTCGGTTTATCAGGCTACGTAATCGCTTTAAAACATCGTTGAAAAAAGTGTATAGAGCTAAATGGAGATTATGTTGAGAAATAAGTACAAATTAATCGCCCAAAAAATGTTGTTTTCTTATTCACGCCCGGGACTTTTCACCCTACCCACATACTACGTCACAATTCGTGATATTTAATTCTGATAACGGTAAGATTTTCGAATACAGAACAGAAACCGTACAAAAACATAAGATATATTTATATTTCGTTTTGTTTCATCGGGCACTACTATTTTCACAGCATTACCGTAGAGGCTACGAGTATTATTGTTGGCACTGTCGTGACATTACTGTATTTGAAAAGTGAAATGTGATTCTTTTTCCGGCGATCTGATTCACATTATTTTTTATAGAGAGGGAAACAGACAAAGATCTTATTGCATCGAGACTCACCGCCGGAACACACGGTAAAATCGAAAGGAAAAAATGACAATCATACTAGAAAGTAGCCTATACCAGTATACCAGCTTTGTGTTATCGCCAGATGCTAAAAATAAAATGGTCTGACAAATTTACAAGTGAAGACGTGCTGAACAGAATAGGCGATGAGAGGTGTTTGTTGAAAAGCATAATTAGAATACACTGCGGCATGAAGGACTACTAAAATTGGTGATGGAAGGAACAATAGAAGGTAAAGGATATAAGGGAAGACCAAGGCTGCAGTATATAAAGCAAATTATGGATGATGTAACTTGTGAAACTTATGAAGAAATGAAGAGAAAAGCACAAGATCGATCACAATGGAAGACTGCTGCAAACCAGTCTTAGGATTGAAAACATAAGACTTACTCTTATAGTATTCGATAGTACCGTTACACAGAGAACAATTTTACGTTGCATTAATAGAATTAATGTGGAACCCCTATCGTTGTAAAGAGGATCTCAGTGTAGTTAAAATCTTATTTTGCATTCCTCCAAACAAAACCTTAACAAACTAACCTCCCAAGTACAAAAAGTGACCGTTCATCAAGTCTGGAGGTCACGACACAACGCAATGTACACGACTAGTTGATCGTTCGACGAAGATAAACTCTTACAACGGCAACTGCCAAATCTAAAAATCATACGGTAGAATAAAGTATTTCAAAAGCGAGGTTAAGTTCACGTACTCGGCTCACGTACGCGAGATAAACGCCACACGTGTAGCACTGGCCGGGTGGTTATTGCGTTCGCATTCGCCGTCGTACCCACCATATATTTTGTAATCCTTATAGTAGGCTGCTGTAATAAGGATCACCTATGGCAAAATTTATGACAATAACTTTTTAATATTTTTCAAAAACATAAAAATTTATTACAAAGGATTGAAACCTTGTAACAATGCGTGCGTGCGTGCGTGCGTGCGTGTTTTTTTTAACAATGTACACACAAGAAGCATGCGCCACTTTGCAATCTACAAGCGAACATTAACAGAGATTTTATTGGTGTCCACAACCCACCAGTAATTTAACTATTTAAACGTACCTCATCATAATGAAAGCAATAACGCTAATCGACTTGAGATGCAATATGTAACTTTTACATACGTCAGTTAGTTACACCCGGCGTTATTGTAGAGTGCTGATCAAGTGACTGTTGCTGATTAGTGCAAAGTGATTGTGTTATAATTAGTGCGGACCTCTAATAGTTCACATTATTATTGCGTGTGGACACATTTTTGGATGAGAGCATCTTGTTGATTTCAAAGCTGGTTGTAGTGACTTTATTGCCGTCTTATTCTGTTTCCACTGAACTATACGACGATCCGTGAGACCATCATAATAATATTATTAAAACAACTCTGAACAGTGGTAAAACCCACTGAACTTTGCCCCGATGATACCACATCTCAGAACGGACGAAACGATGAAATTATCAATAACAATAATAAAATACGGTTTCAACCGGAAAAGTCTTATTAAAAATCCGAACACGCAAGCGTACGAGTGAAAACATCATCATCTTCAAGGATTAAACCAAGGATGGTTTGTTCCGGTCTCAAACCGGCAAAGATTAGAGTGGTCACTCCACCGCATTTAATGCATTTATTAGCAATTTAACAAAGTTACTGTACCTTAAATCTACAAAAACCTGTTTTTGGACACCATATTATTGTGTTTTACGCCAGTTATATTGAAAACTACGCGAGTTAACTTCTGGGACCCATTTTTTAAAACTTTTCAGGTCATAAACCATATAAAACCACGTAATTTCCCTCTTAATTTATAGCCTAAGAATTTCAATGACGCCTCACTTTAACGTTGGAGCAGAAATTTGGGGGGGGGGTAAATCCTTCGCGAGCCGTAATTCGCTAACAAAGCGTTTCCGGACCTATTATGTTTATATGAACGTTTTAATTTATTTTCAGCAGCAGAACACATCCTGAAAGTTTCGACGTTTCTTCGTGAACCATCTTGTACAAAATGATTCACCGTTATGCAGAGAATAATCAGAAAACAATGGCAAAATTCGTTCTTCAACACATATGCAAGCGAACATCTCATAACTAAACTACGAGGGCAGGATGAAAAGTTCCGGGCCTGACGCAGAGTTTGCGCTACTATGCTCATTATTTTGATCGTGTTGTATAATTTCATCTTATGTAGGCTGAATTTAGGTATTTTAAGTCAATGAGTTGTTTTGTATTAGTTTGACAGTACATCACAGTGAAACTCCTCAAGCACTGTTTTAACAGTGGCCAGTTTGGAAATTCGTGGCGTCACTAAACGCTTTCCTTTTGAAATGATTAACTGCAACCGATATAAAAAAGGAGCTGCATTATCGTTGGGGCATTTCTCCGAAAAATTCTACAAAAACGTTTTGGCCTAACAAAAATTCTAACCTAACCTAACCTAACCTAACCGTAGAATAAAAGAGAACGAGATAGGAGAAACTGCTGGCATATGAACGGCATGAGTGCGCAGTATCTGTGTACGACAAAGCTGTGCATTAAATAGGTCCCGCGTTTGTTGACACTTGACCAAGAACATGGTCGAAAGGATGTGTCAACCGACTGTTTGGAACTCTACACGTGCAATCCGAACAAATTTTTGTGTCGATTCATAACCGTTGATGAGATCTGGGACCACTACAACATTTCTGAGACCAAACAACAGTTAATAATGGACAGCGAAAGGCGAACACACTCCAAACAAGGCAAATGCAATTCCTTCTGCCGGTAAAGGTGTGGCGACTTTTTGTTGTGACGCTCGTGGGTAATCTTCATTGACTACCTTAAAAATAGGGAAACAAGTCGTGGCGAGTACTATGCAGCCCTACTGGACCTTCTAAATGACAACACCAAGAAAAAACTGCAAAATTTAGCGAAAAAGAAAGTGCTGTTCCACCAAGACAATGCACCATATCACACGTCAATTGCTGCAGTGGCTCAAATCAAAGAACTGAATTTCAAATCAAAGATCAAAATCAATCAAAGAATCTGAAAAAATAGTTTGGTGGAAAAATCTGTTGACGACAATCAAGTCAGCGACGCTGTAAATGTCTACTCAGAGGACATCGACATGTCGGTTTATCAGGCTACGTAATCGCTTTAAAACATCGTTGAAAAAAGTGTATAGAGCTAAATGGAGATTATGTTGAGAAATAAGTACAAATTAATCGCCCAAAAAATGTTGTTTTCTTATTCACGCCCGGGACTTTTCACCCTACCCACATACTACGTCACAATTCGTGACATTTAATTCTGATAACGGTAAGATTTTCGAATACAGAACAGAAACCGTACAAAAACATAAGATATATTTATATTTCGTTTTGTTTCATCGGGCACTACTATTTTCACAGCATTACCGTAGAGGCTACGAGTATTATTGTTGGCACTGTCGTGACATTACTGTATTTGAAAAGTGAAATGTGATTCTTTTTCCGGCGATCTGATTCACATTATTTTTTATAGAGAGGGAAACAGACAAAGATCTTATTGCATCGAGACTCACCGCCGGAACACACGGTAAAATCGAAAGGAAAAAATGACAATCATACTAGAAAGTAGCCTATACCAGTATACCAGCTTTGTGTTATCGCCAGATGCTAAAAATAAAATGGTCTGACAAATTTACAAGTGAAGACGTGCTGAACAGAATAGGCGATGAGAGGTGTTTGTTGAAAAGCATAATTAGAATACACTGCGGCATGAAGGACTACTAAAATTGGTGATGGAAGGAACAATAGAAGGTAAAGGATATAAGGGAAGACCAAGGCTGCAGTATATAAAGCAAATTATGGATGATGTAACTTGTGAAACTTATGAAGAAATGAAGAGAAAAGCACAAGATCGATCACAATGGAAGACTGCTGCAAACCAGTCTTAGGATTGAAAACAAGACTTACTCTTATAGTATTCGATAGTACCGTTACACAGAGAACAATTTTACGTTGCATTAATAGAATTAATGTGGAACCCCTATCGTTGTAAAGAGGATCTCAGTGTAGTTAAAATCTTATTTTGCATTCCTCCAAACAAAACCTTAACAAACTAACCTCCCAAGTACAAAAAGTGACCGTTCATCAAGTCTGGAGGTCACGACACAACGCAATGTACACGACTAGTTGATCGTTCGACGAAGATAAACTCTTACAACGGCAACTGCCAAATCTAAAAATCATACGGTAGAATAAAGTATTTCAAAAGCGAGGTTAAGTTCACGTACTCGGCTCACGTACGCGAGATAAACGCCACACGTGTAGCACTGGCCGGGTGGTTATTGCGTTCGCATTCGCCGTCGTACCCACCATATATTTTGTAATCCTTATAGTAGGCTGCTGTAATAAGGATCACCTATGGCAAAATTTATGACAATAACTTTTTAATATTTTTCAAAAACATAAAAATTTATTACAAAGGATTGAAACCTTGTAACAATGCGTGCGTGCGTGCGTGCGTGCGTGTTTTTTTTAACAATGTACACACAAGAAGCATGCGCCACTTTGCAATCTACAAGCGAACATTAACAGAGATTTTATTGGTGTCCACAACCCACCAGTAATTTAACTATTTAAACGTACCTCATCATAATGAAAGCAATAACGCTAATCGACTTGAGATGCAATATGTAACTTTTACATACGTCAGTTAGTTACACCCGGCGTTATTGTAGAGTGCTGATCAAGTGACTGTTGCTGATTAGTGCAAAGTGATTGTGTTATAATTAGTGCGGACCTCTAATAGTTCACATTATTATTGCGTGTGGACACATTTTTGGATGAGAGCATCTTGTTGATTTCAAAGCTGGTTGTAGTGACTTTATTGCCGTCTTATTCTGTTTCCACTGAACTATACGACGATCCGTGAGACCATCATAATAATATTATTAAAACAACTCTGAACAGTGGTAAAACCCACTGAACTTTGCCCCGATGATACCACATCTCAGAACGGACGAAACGATGAAATTATCAATAACAATAATAAAATACGGTTTCAACCGGAAAAGTCTTATTAAAAATCCGAACACGCAAGCGTACGAGTGAAAACATCATCATCTTCAAGGATTAAACCAAGGATGGTTTGTTCCGGTCTCAAACCGGCAAAGATTAGAGTGGTCACTCCACCGCATTTAATGCATTTATTAGCAATTTAACAAAGTTACTGTACCTTAAATCTACAAAAACCTGTTTTTGGACACCATATTATTGTGTTTTACGCCAGTTATATTGAAAACTACGCGAGTTAACTTCTGGGACCCATTTTTTAAAACTTTTCAGGTCATAAACCATATAAAACCACGTAATTTCCCTCTTAATTTATAGCCTAAGAATTTCAATGACGCCTCACTTTAACGTTGGAGCAGAAATTTGGGGGGGGGGTAAATCCTTCGCGAGCCGTAATTCGCTAACAAAGCGTTTCCGGACCTATTATGTTTATATGAACGTTTTAATTTATTTTCAGCAGCAGAACACATCCTGAAAGTTTCGACGTTTCTTCGTGAACCATCTTGTACAAAATGATTCACCGTTATGCAGAGAATAATCAGAAAACAATGGCAAAATTCGTTCTTCAACACATATGCAAGCGAACATCTCATAACTAAACTACGAGGGCAGGATGAAAAGTTCCGGGCCTGACGCAGAGTTTGCGCTACTATGCTCATTATTTTGATCGTGTTGTATAATTTCATCTTATGTAGGCTGAATTTAGGTATTTTAAGTCAATGAGTTGTTTTGTATTAGTTTGACAGTACATCACAGTGAAACTCCTCAAGCAATGTTTTAACAGTGGCCAGTTTGGAAATTCGTGGCGTCACTAAACGCTTTCCTTTTGAAATGATTAACTGCAACCGATATAAAAAAGGAGCTGCATTATCGTTGGGGCATTTCTCCGAAAAATTCTACAAAAACGTTTTGGCCTAACAAAAATTCTAACCTAACCTAACCTAACCGTAGAATAAAAGAGAACGAGATAGGAGAAACTGCTGGCATATGAACGGCATGAGTGCGCAGTATCTGTGTACGACAAAGCTGTGCATTAAATAGGTCCCGCGTTTGTTGACACTTGACCAAGAACATGGTCGAAAGGATGTGTCAACCGACTGTTTGGAACTCTACACGTGCAATCCGAACAAATTTTTGTGTCGATTCATAACCGTTGATGAGATCTGGGACCACCACAACATTTCTGAGACCAAACAACAGTTAATAATGGACAGCGAAAGGCGAACACACTCCAAACAAGGCAAATGCAATTCCTTCTGCCGGTAAAGGTGTGGCGACTTTTTGTTGTGACGCTCGTGGGTAATCTTCATTGACTACCTTAAAAATAGGGAAACAAGTCGTGGCGAGTACTATGCAGCCCTACTGGACCTTCTAAATGACAACACCAAGAAAAAACTGCAAAATTTAGCGAAAAAGAAAGTGCTGTTCCACCAAGACAATGCACCATATCACACGTCAATTGCTGCAGTGGCTCAAATCAAAGAACTGAATTTCAAATCAAAGATCAAAATCAATCAAAGAATCTGAAAAAATAGTTTGGTGGAAAAATCTGTTGACGACAATCAAGTCAGCGACGCTGTAAATGTCTACTCAGAGGACATCGACATGTCGGTTTATCAGGCTACGTAATCGCTTTAAAACATCGTTGAAAAAAGTGTATAGAGCTAAATGGAGATTATGTTGAGAAATAAGTACAAATTAATCGCCCAAAAAATGTTGTTTTCTTATTCACGCCCGGGACTTTTCACCCTACCCACATACTACGTCACAATTCGTGATATTTAATTCTGATAACGGTAAGATTTTCGAATACAGAACAGAAACCGTACAAAAACATAAGATATATTTATATTTCGTTTTGTTTCATCGGGCACTACTATTTTCACAGCATTACCGTAGAGGCTACGAGTATTATTGTTGGCACTGTCGTGACATTACTGTATTTGAAAAGTGAAATGTGATTCTTTTTCCGGCGATCTGATTCACATTATTTTTTATAGAGAGGGAAACAGACAAAGATCTTATTGCATCGAGACTCACCGCCGGAACACACGGTAAAATCGAAAGGAAAAAATGACAATCATACTAGAAAGTAGCCTATACCAGTATACCAGCTTTGTGTTATCGCCAGATGCTAAAAATAAAATGGTCTGACAAATTTACAAGTGAAGACGTGCTGAACAGAATAGGCGATGAGAGGTGTTTGTTGAAAAGCATAATTAGAATACACTGCGGCATGAAGGACTACTAAAATTGGTGATGGAAGGAACAATAGAAGGTAAAGGATATAAGGGAAGACCAAGGCTGCAGTATATAAAGCAAATTATGGATGATGTAACTTGTGAAACTTATGAAGAAATGAAGAGAAAAGCACAAGATCGATCACAATGGAAGACTGCTGCAAACCAGTCTTAGGATTGAAAACATAAGACTTACTCTTATAGTATTCGATAGTACCGTTACACAGAGAACAATTTTACGTTGCATTAATAGAATTAATGTGGAACCCCTATCGTTGTAAAGAGGATCTCAGTGTAGTTAAAATCTTATTTTGCATTCCTCCAAACAAAACCTTAACAAACTAACCTCCCAAGTACAAAAAGTGACCGTTCATCAAGTCTGGAGGTCACGACACAACGCAATGTACACGACTAGTTGATCGTTCGACGAAGATAAACTCTTACAACGGCAACTGCCAAATCTAAAAATCATACGGTAGAATAAAGTATTTCAAAAGCGAGGTTAAGTTCACGTACTCGGCTCACGTACGCGAGATAAACGCCACACGTGTAGCACTGGCCGGGTGGTTATTGCGTTCGCATTCGCCGTCGTACCCACCATATATTTTGTAATCCTTATAGTAGGCTGCTGTAATAAGGATCACCTATGGCAAAATTTATGACAATAACTTTTTAATATTTTTCAAAAACATAAAAATTTATTACAAAGGATTGAAACCTTGTAACAATGCGTGCGTGCGTGCGTGCGTGCGTGTTTTTTTTAACAATGTACACACAAGAAGCATGCGCCACTTTGCAATCTACAAGCGAACATTAACAGAGATTTTATTGGTGTCCACAACCCACCAGTAATTTAACTATTTAAACGTACCTCATCATAATGAAAGCAATAACGCTAATCGACTTGAGATGCAATATGTAACTTTTACATACGTCAGTTAGTTACACCCGGCGTTATTGTAGAGTGCTGATCAAGTGACTGTTGCTGATTAGTGCAAAGTGATTGTGTTATAATTAGTGCGGACCTCTAATAGTTCACATTATTATTGCGTGTGGACACATTTTTGGATGAGAGCATCTTGTTGATTTCAAAGCTGGTTGTAGTGACTTTATTGCCGTCTTATTCTGTTTCCACTGAACTATACGACGATCCGTGAGACCATCATAATAATATTATTAAAACAACTCTGAACAGTGGTAAAACCCACTGAACTTTGCCCCGATGATACCACATCTCAGAACGGACGAAACGATGAAATTATCAATAACAATAATAAAATACGGTTTCAACCGGAAAAAGTCTTATTAAAAATCCGAACACGCAAGCGTACGAGTGAAAACATCATCATCTTCAAGGATTAAACCAAGGATGGTTTGTTCCGGTCTCAAACCGGCAAAGATTAGAGTGGTCACTCCACCGCATTTAATGCATTTATTAGCAATTTAACAAAGTTACTGTACCTTAAATCTACAAAAACCTGTTTTTGGACACCATATTATTGTGTTTTACGCCAGTTATATTGAAAACTACGCGAGTTAACTAACTTCTGGGACCCATTTTTTAAAACTTTTCAGGTCATAAACCATATAAAACCACGTAATTTCCCTCTTAATTTATAGCCTAAGAATTTCAATGACGCCTCACTTTAACGTTGGAGCAGAAATTTGGGGGGGGGGGTAAATCCTTCGCGAGCCGTAATTCGCTAACAAAGCGTTTCCGGACCTATTATGTTTATATGAACGTTTTAATTTATTTTCAGCAGCAGAACACATCCTGAAAGTTTCGACGTTTCTTCGTGAACCATCTTGTACAAAATGATTCACCGTTATGCAGAGAATAATCAGAAAACAATGGCAAAATTCGTTCTTCAACACATATGCAAGCGAACATCTCATAACTAAACTACGAGGGCAGGATGAAAAGTTCCGGGCCTGACGCAGAGTTTGCGCTACTATGCTCATTATTTTGATCGTGTTGTATAATTTCATCTTATGTAGGCTGAATTTAGGTATTTTAAGTCAATGAGTTGTTTTGTATTAGTTTGACAGTACATCACAGTGAAACTCCTCAAGCACTGTTTTAACAGTGGCCAGTTTGGAAATTCGTGGCGTCACTAAACGCTTTCCTTTTGAAATGATTAACTGCAACCGATATAAAAAAGGACCTGCATTATCGTTGGGGCATTTCTCCGAAAAATTCTACAAAAACGTTTTGGCCTAACAAAAATTCTAACCTAACCTAACCTAACCGTAGAATAAAAGAGAACGAGATAGGAGAAACTGCTGGCATATGAACGGCATGAGTGCGCAGTATCTGTGTACGACAAAGCTGTGCATTAAATAGGTCCCGCGTTTGTTGACACTTGACCAAGAACATGGTCGAAAGGATGTGTCAACCGACTGTTTGGAACTCTACACGTGCAATCCGAACAAATTTTTGTGTCGATTCATAACCGTTGATGAGATCTGGGACCACCACAACATTTCTGAGACCAAACAACAGTTAATAATGGACAGCGAAAGGCGAACACACTCCAAACAAGGCAAATGCAATTCCTTCTGCCGGTAAAGGTGTGGCGACTTTTTGTTGTGACGCTCGTGGGTAATCTTCATTGACTACCTTAAAAATAGGGAAACAAGTCGTGGCGAGTACTATGCAGCCCTACTGGACCTTCTAAATGACAACACCAAGAAAAAACTGCAAAATTTAGCGAAAAAGAAAGTGCTGTTCCACCAAGACAATGCACCATATCACACGTCAATTGCTGCAGTGGCTCAAATCAAAGAACTGAATTTCAAATCAAAGATCAAAATCAATCAAAGAATCTGAAAAAATAGTTTGGTGGAAAAATCTGTTGACGACAATCAAGTCAGCGACGCTGTAAATGTCTACTCAGAGGACATCGACATGTCGGTTTATCAGGCTACGTAATCGCTTTAAAACATCGTTGAAAAAAGTGTATAGAGCTAAATGGAGATTATGTTGAGAAATAAGTACAAATTAATCGCCCAAAAAATGTTGTTTTCTTATTCACGCCCGGGACTTTTCACCCTACCCACATACTACGTCACAATTCGTGATATTTAATTCTGATAACGGTAAGATTTTCGAATACAGAACAGAAACCGTACAAAAACATAAGATATATTTATATTTCGTTTTGTTTCATCGGGCACTACTATTTTCACAGCATTACCGTAGAGGCTACGAGTATTATTGTTGGCACTGTCGTGACATTACTGTATTTGAAAAGTGAAATGTGATTCTTTTTCCGGCGATCTGATTCACATTATTTTTTATAGAGAGGGAAACAGACAAAGATCTTATTGCATCGAGACTCACCGCCGGAACACACGGTAAAATCGAAAGGAAAAAATGACAATCATACTAGAAAGTAGCCTATACCAGTATACCAGCTTTGTGTTATCGCCAGATGCTAAAAATAAAATGGTCTGACAAATTTACAAGTGAAGACGTGCTGAACAGAATAGGCGATGAGAGGTGTTTGTTGAAAAGCATAATTAGAATACACTGCGGCATGAAGGACTACTAAAATTGGTGATGGAAGGAACAATAGAAGGTAAAGGATATAAGGGAAGACCAAGGCTGCAGTATATAAAGCAAATTATGGATGATGTAACTTGTGAAACTTATGAAGAAATGAAGAGAAAAGCACAAGATCGATCACAATGGAAGACTGCTGCAAACCAGTCTTAGGATTGAAAACATAAGACTTACTCTTATAGTATTCGATAGTACCGTTACACAGAGAACAATTTTACGTTGCATTAATAGAATTAATGTGGAACCCCTATCGTTGTAAAGAGGATCTCAGTGTAGTTAAAATCTTATTTTGCATTCCTCCAAACAAAACCTTAACAAACTAACCTCCCAAGTACAAAAAGTGACCGTTCATCAAGTCTGGAGGTCACGACACAACGCAATGTACACGACTAGTTGATCGTTCGACGAAGATAAACTCTTACAACGGCAACTGCCAAATCTAAAAATCATACGGTAGAATAAAGTATTTCAAAAGCGAGGTTAAGTTCACGTACTCGGCTCACGTACGCGAGATAAACGCCACACGTGTAGCACTGGCCGGGTGGTTATTGCGTTCGCATTCGCCGTCGTACCCACCATATATTTTGTAATCCTTATAGTAGGCTGCTGTAATAAGGATCACCTATGGCAAAATTTATGACAATAACTTTTTAATATTTTTCAAAAACATAAAAATTTATTACAAAGGATTGAAACCTTGTAACAATGCGTGCGTGCGTGCGTGCGTGCGTGTTTTTTTTAACAATGTACACACAAGAAGCATGCGCCACTTTGCAATCTACAAGCGAACATTAACAGAGATTTTATTGGTGTCCACAACCCACCAGTAATTTAACTATTTAAACGTACCTCATCATAATGAAAGCAATAACGCTAATCGACTTGAGATGCAATATGTAACTTTTACATACGTCAGTTAGTTACACCCGGCGTTATTGTAGAGTGCTGATCAAGTGACTGTTGCTGATTAGTGCAAAGTGATTGTGTTATAATTAGTGCGGACCTCTAATAGTTCACATTATTATTGCGTGTGGACACATTTTTGGATGAGAGCATCTTGTTGATTTCAAAGCTGGTTGTAGTGACTTTATTGCCGTCTTATTCTGTTTCCACTGAACTATACGACGATCCGTGAGACCATCATAATAATATTATTAAAACAACTCTGAACAGTGGTAAAACCCACTGAACTTTGCCCCGATGATACCACATCTCAGAACGGACGAAACGATGAAATTATCAATAACAATAATAAAATACGGTTTCAACCGGAAAAGTCTTATTAAAAATCCGAACACGCAAGCGTACGAGTGAAAACATCATCATCTTCAAGGATTAAACCAAGGATGGTTTGTTCCGGTCTCAAACCGGCAAAGATTAGAGTGGTCACTCCACCGCATTTAATGCATTTATTAGCAATTTAACAAAGTTACTGTACCTTAAATCTACAAAAACCTGTTTTTGGACACCATATTATTGTGTTTTACGCCAGTTATATTGAAAACTACGCGAGTTAACTTCTGGGACCCATTTTTTAAAACTTTTCAGGTCATAAACCATATAAAACCACGTAATTTCCCTCTTAATTTATAGCCTAAGAATTTCAATGACGCCTCACTTTAACGTTGGAGCAGAAATTTGGGGGGGGGGGTAAATCCTTCGCGAGCCGTAATTCGCTAACAAAGCGTTTCCGGACCTATTATGTTTATATGAACGTTTTAATTTATTTTCAGCAGCAGAACACATCCTGAAAGTTTCGACGTTTCTTCGTGAACCATCTTGTACAAAATGATTCACCGTTATGCAGAGAATAATCAGAAAACAATGGCAAAATTCGTTCTTCAACACATATGCAAGCGAACATCTCATAACTAAACTACGAGGGCAGGATGAAAAGTTCCGGGCCTGACGCAGAGTTTGCGCTACTATGCTCATTATTTTGATCGTGTTGTATAATTTCATCTTATGTAGGCTGAATTTAGGTATTTTAAGTCAATGAGTTGTTTTGTATTAGTTTGACAGTACATCACAGTGAAACTCCTCAAGCACTGTTTTAACAGTGGCCAGTTTGGAAATTCGTGGCGTCACTAAACGCTTTCCTTTTGAAATGATTAACTGCAACCGATATAAAAAAGGAGCTGCATTATCGTTGGGGCATTTCTCCGAAAAATTCTACAAAAACGTTTTGGCCTAACAAAAATTCTAACCTAACCTAACCTAACCTAACCGTAGAATAAAAGAGAACGAGATAGGAGAAACTGCTGGCATATGAACGGCATGAGTGCGCAGTATCTGTGTACGACAAAGCTGTGCATTAAATAGGTCCCGCGTTTGTTGACACTTGACCAAGAACATGGTCGAAAGGATGTGTCAACCGACTGTTTGGAACTCTACACGTGCAATCCGAACAAATTTTTGTGTCGATTCATAACCGTTGATGAGATCTGGGACCACTACAACATTTCTGAGACCAAACAACAGTTAATAATGGACAGCGAAAGGCGAACACACTCCAAACAAGGCAAATGCAATTCCTTCTGCCGGTAAAGGTGTGGCGACTTTTTGTTGTGACGCTCGTGGGTAATCTTCATTGACTACCTTAAAAATAGGGAAACAAGTCGTGGCGAGTACTATGCAGCCCTACTGGACCTTCTAAATGACAACACCAAGAAAAAACTGCAAAATTTAGCGAAAAAGAAAGTGCTGTTCCACCAAGACAATGCACCATATCACACGTCAATTGCTGCAGTGGCTCAAATCAAAGAACTGAATTTCAAATCAAAGATCAAAATCAATCAAAGAATCTGAAAAAATAGTTTGGTGGAAAAATCTGTTGACGACAATCAAGTCAGCGACGCTGTAAATGTCTACTCAGAGGACATCGACATGTCGGTTTATCAGGCTACGTAATCGCTTTAAAACATCGTTGAAAAAAGTGTATAGAGCTAAATGGAGATTATGTTGAGAAATAAGTACAAATTAATCGCCCAAAAAATGTTGTTTTCTTATTCACGCCCGGGACTTTTCACCCTACCCACATACTACGTCACAATTCGTGACATTTAATTCTGATAACGGTAAGATTTTCGAATACAGAACAGAAACCGTACAAAAACATAAGATATATTTATATTTCGTTTTGTTTCATCGGGCACTACTATTTTCACAGCATTACCGTAGAGGCTACGAGTATTATTGTTGGCACTGTCGTGACATTACTGTATTTGAAAAGTGAAATGTGATTCTTTTTCCGGCGATCTGATTCACATTATTTTTTATAGAGAGGGAAACAGACAAAGATCTTATTGCATCGAGACTCACCGCCGGAACACACGGTAAAATCGAAAGGAAAAAATGACAATCATACTAGAAAGTAGCCTATACCAGTATACCAGCTTTGTGTTATCGCCAGATGCTAAAAATAAAATGGTCTGACAAATTTACAAGTGAAGACGTGCTGAACAGAATAGGCGATGAGAGGTGTTTGTTGAAAAGCATAATTAGAATACACTGCGGCATGAAGGACTACTAAAATTGGTGATGGAAGGAACAATAGAAGGTAAAGGATATAAGGGAAGACCAAGGCTGCAGTATATAAAGCAAATTATGGATGATGTAACTTGTGAAACTTATGAAGAAATGAAGAGAAAAGCACAAGATCGATCACAATGGAAGACTGCTGCAAACCAGTCTTAGGATTGAAAACAAGACTTACTCTTATAGTATTCGATAGTACCGTTACACAGAGAACAATTTTACGTTGCATTAATAGAATTAATGTGGAACCCCTATCGTTGTAAAGAGGATCTCAGTGTAGTTAAAATCTTATTTTGCATTCCTCCAAACAAAACCTTAACAAACTAACCTCCCAAGTACAAAAAGTGACCGTTCATCAAGTCTGGAGGTCACGACACAACGCAATGTACACGACTAGTTGATCGTTCGACGAAGATAAACTCTTACAACGGCAACTGCCAAATCTAAAAATCATACGGTAGAATAAAGTATTTCAAAAGCGAGGTTAAGTTCACGTACTCGGCTCACGTACGCGAGATAAACGCCACACGTGTAGCACTGGCCGGGTGGTTATTGCGTTCGCATTCGCCGTCGTACCCACCATATATTTTGTAATCCTTATAGTAGGCTGCTGTAATAAGGATCACCTATGGCAAAATTTATGACAATAACTTTTTAATATTTTTCAAAAACATAAAAATTTATTACAAAGGATTGAAACCTTGTAACAATGCGTGCGTGCGTGCGTGCGTGCGTGTTTTTTTTAACAATGTACACACAAGAAGCATGCGCCACTTTGCAATCTACAAGCGAACATTAACAGAGATTTTATTGGTGTCCACAACCCACCAGTAATTTAACTATTTAAACGTACCTCATCATAATGAAAGCAATAACGCTAATCGACTTGAGATGCAATATGTAACTTTTACATACGTCAGTTAGTTACACCCGGCGTTATTGTAGAGTGCTGATCAAGTGACTGTTGCTGATTAGTGCAAAGTGATTGTGTTATAATTAGTGCGGACCTCTAATAGTTCACATTATTATTGCGTGTGGACACATTTTTGGATGAGAGCATCTTGTTGATTTCAAAGCTGGTTGTAGTGACTTTATTGCCGTCTTATTCTGTTTCCACTGAACTATACGACGATCCGTGAGACCATCATAATAATATTATTAAAACAACTCTGAACAGTGGTAAAACCCACTGAACTTTGCCCCGATGATACCACATCTCAGAACGGACGAAACGATGAAATTATCAATAACAATAATAAAATACGGTTTCAACCGGAAAAGTCTTATTAAAAATCCGAACACGCAAGCGTACGAGTGAAAACATCATCATCTTCAAGGATTAAACCAAGGATGGTTTGTTCCGGTCTCAAACCGGCAAAGATTAGAGTGGTCACTCCACCGCATTTAATGCATTTATTAGCAATTTAACAAAGTTACTGTACCTTAAATCTACAAAAACCTGTTTTTGGACACCATATTATTGTGTTTTACGCCAGTTATATTGAAAACTACGCGAGTTAACTTCTGGGACCCATTTTTTAAAACTTTTCAGGTCATAAACCATATAAAACCACGTAATTTCCCTCTTAATTTATAGCCTAAGAATTTCAATGACGCCTCACTTTAACGTTGGAGCAGAAATTTGGGGGGGGGGGTAAATCCTTCGCGAGCCGTAATTCGCTAACAAAGCGTTTCCGGACCTATTATGTTTATATGAACGTTTTAATTTATTTTCAGCAGCAGAACACATCCTGAAAGTTTCGACGTTTCTTCGTGAACCATCTTGTACAAAATGATTCACCGTTATGCAGAGAATAATCAGAAAACAATGGCAAAATTCGTTCTTCAACACATATGCAAGCGAACATCTCATAACTAAACTACGAGGGCAGGATGAAAAGTTCCGGGCCTGACGCAGAGTTTGCGCTACTATGCTCATTATTTTGATCGTGTTGTATAATTTCATCTTATGTAGGCTGAATTTAGGTATTTTAAGTCAATGAGTTGTTTTGTATTAGTTTGACAGTACATCACAGTGAAACTCCTCAAGCAATGTTTTAACAGTGGCCAGTTTGGAAATTCGTGGCGTCACTAAACGCTTTCCTTTTGAAATGATTAACTGCAACCGATATAAAAAAGGAGCTGCATTATCGTTGGGGCATTTCTCCGAAAAATTCTACAAAAACGTTTTGGCCTAACAAAAATTCTAACCTAACCTAACCTAACCTAACCGTAGAATAAAAGAGAACGAGATAGGAGAAACTGCTGGCATATGAACGGCATGAGTGCGCAGTATCTGTGTACGACAAAGCTGTGCATTAAATAGGTCCCGCGTTTGTTGACACTTGACCAAGAACAGGGTCGAAAGGATGTGTCAACCGACTGTTTGGAACTCTACACGTGCAATCCGAACAAATTTTTGTGTCGATTCATAACCGTTGATGAGATCTGGGACCACTACAACATTTCTGAGACCAAACAACAGTTAATAATGGACAGCGAAAGGCGAACACACTCCAAACAAGGCAAATGCAATTCCTTCTGCCGGTAAAGGTGTGGCGACTTTTTGTTGTGACGCTCGTGGGTAATCTTCATTGACTACCTTAAAAATAGGGAAACAAGTCGTGGCGAGTACTATGCAGCCCTACTGGACCTTCTAAATGACAACACCAAGAAAAAACTGCAAAATTTAGCGAAAAAGAAAGTGCTGTTCCACCAAGACAATGCACCATATCACACGTCAATTGCTGCAGTGGCTCAAATCAAAGAACTGAATTTCAAATCAAAGATCAAAATCAATCAAAGAATCTGAAAAAATAGTTTGGTGGAAAAATCTGTTGACGACAATCAAGTCAGCGACGCTGTAAATGTCTACTCAGAGGACATCGACATGTCGGTTTATCAGGCTACGTAATCGCTTTAAAACATCGTTGAAAAAAGTGTATAGAGCTAAATGGAGATTATGTTGAGAAATAAGTACAAATTAATCGCCCAAAAAATGTTGTTTTCTTATTCACGCCCGGGACTTTTCACCCTACCCACATACTACGTCACAATTCGTGACATTTAATTCTGATAACGGTAAGATTTTCGAATACAGAACAGAAACCGTACAAAAACATAAGATATATTTATATTTCGTTTTGTTTCATCGGGCACTACTATTTTCACAGCATTACCGTAGAGGCTACGAGTATTATTGTTGGCACTGTCGTGACATTACTGTATTTGAAAAGTGAAATGTGATTCTTTTTCCGGCGATCTGATTCACATTATTTTTTATAGAGAGGGAAACAGACAAAGATCTTATTGCATCGAGACTCACCGCCGGAACACACGGTAAAATCGAAAGGAAAAAATGACAATCATACTAGAAAGTAGCCTATACCAGTATACCAGCTTTGTGTTATCGCCAGATGCTAAAAATAAAATGGTCTGACAAATTTACAAGTGAAGACGTGCTGAACAGAATAGGCGATGAGAGGTGTTTGTTGAAAAGCATAATTAGAATACACTGCGGCATGAAGGACTACTAAAATTGGTGATGGAAGGAACAATAGAAGGTAAAGGATATAAGGGAAGACCAAGGCTGCAGTATATAAAGCAAATTATGGATGATGTAACTTGTGAAACTTATGAAGAAATGAAGAGAAAAGCACAAGATCGATCACAATGGAAGACTGCTGCAAACCAGTCTTAGGATTGAAAACATAAGACTTACTCTTATAGTATTCGATAGTACCGTTACACAGAGAACAATTTTACGTTGCATTAATAGAATTAATGTGGAACCCCTATCGTTGTAAAGAGGATCTCAGTGTAGTTAAAATCTTATTTTGCATTCCTCCAAACAAAACCTTAACAAACTAACCTCCCAAGTACAAAAAGTGACCGTTCATCAAGTCTGGAGGTCACGACACAACGCAATGTACACGACTAGTTGATCGTTCGACGAAGATAAACTCTTACAACGGCAACTGCCAAATCTAAAAATCATACGGTAGAATAAAGTATTTCAAAAGCGAGGTTAAGTTCACGTACTCGGCTCACGTACGCGAGATAAACGCCACACGTGTAGCACTGGCCGGGTGGTTATTGCGTTCGCATTCGCCGTCGTACCCACCATATATTTTGTAATCCTTATAGTAGGCTGCTGTAATAAGGATCACCTATGGCAAAATTTATGACAATAACTTTTTAATATTTTTCAAAAACATAAAAATTTATTACAAAGGATTGAAACCTTGTAACAATGCGTGCGTGCGTGCGTGTTTTTTTTAACAATGTACACACAAGAAGCATGCGCCACTTTGCAATCTACAAGCGAACATTAACAGAGATTTTATTGGTGTCCACAACCCACCAGTAATTTAACTATTTAAACGTACCTCATCATAATGAAAGCAATAACGCTAATCGACTTGAGATGCAATATGTAACTTTTACATACGTCAGTTAGTTACACCCGGCGTTATTGTAGAGTGCTGATCAAGTGACTGTTGCTGATTAGTGCAAAGTGATTGTGTTATAATTAGTGCGGACCTCTAATAGTTCACATTATTATTGCGTGTGGACACATTTTTGGATGAGAGCATCTTGTTGATTTCAAAGCTGGTTGTAGTGACTTTATTGCCGTCTTATTCTGTTTCCACTGAACTATACGACGATCCGTGAGACCATCATAATAATATTATTAAAACAACTCTGAACAGTGGTAAAACCCACTGAACTTTGCCCCGATGATACCACATCTCAGAACGGACGAAACGATGAAATTATCAATAACAATAATAAAATACGGTTTCAACCGGAAAAAGTCTTATTAAAAATCCGAACACGCAAGCGTACGAGTGAAAACATCATCATCTTCAAGGATTAAACCAAGGATGGTTTGTTCCGGTCTCAAACCGGCAAAGATTAGAGTGGTCACTCCACCGCATTTAATGCATTTATTAGCAATTTAACAAAGTTACTGTACCTTAAATCTACAAAAACCTGTTTTTGGACACCATATTATTGTGTTTTACGCCAGTTATATTGAAAACTACGCGAGTTAACTAACTTCTGGGACCCATTTTTTAAAACTTTTCAGGTCATAAACCATATAAAACCACGTAATTTCCCTCTTAATTTATAGCCTAAGAATTTCAATGACGCCTCACTTTAACGTTGGAGCAGAAATTTGGGGGGGGGTAAATCCTTCGCGAGCCGTAATTCGCTAACAAAGCGTTTCCGGACCTATTATGTTTATATGAACGTTTTAATTTATTTTCAGCAGCAGAACACATCCTGAAAGTTTCGACGTTTCTTCGTGAACCATCTTGTACAAAATGATTCACCGTTATGCAGAGAATAATCAGAAAACAATGGCAAAATTCGTTCTTCAACACATATGCAAGCGAACATCTCATAACTAAACTACGAGGGCAGGATGAAAAGTTCCGGGCCTGACGCAGAGTTTGCGCTACTATGCTCATTATTTTGATCGTGTTGTATAATTTCATCTTATGTAGGCTGAATTTAGGTATTTTAAGTCAATGAGTTGTTTTGTATTAGTTTGACAGTACATCACAGTGAAACTCCTCAAGCACTGTTTTAACAGTGGCCAGTTTGGAAATTCGTGGCGTCACTAAACGCTTTCCTTTTGAAATGATTAACTGCAACCGACATAAAAAAGGAGCTGCATTATCGTTGGGGCATTTCTCCGAAAAATTCTACAAAAACGTTTTGGCCTAACAAAAATTCTAACCTAACCTAACCTAACCTAACCGTAGAATAAAAGAGAACGAGATAGGAGAAACTGCTGGCATATGAACGGCATGAGTGCGCAGTATCTGTGTACGACAAAGCTGTGCATTAAATAGGTCCCGCGTTTGTTGACACTTGACCAAGAACAGGGTCGAAAGGATGTGTCAACCGACTGTTTGGAACTCTACACGTGCAATCCGAACAAATTTTTGTGTCGATTCATAACCGTTGATGAGATCTGGGACCACCACAACATTTCTGAGACCAAACAACAGTTAATAATGGACAGCGAAAGGCGAACACACTCCAAACAAGGCAAATGCAATTCCTTCTGCCGGTAAAGGTGTGGCGACTTTTTGTTGTGACGCTCGTGGGTAATCTTCATTGACTACCTTAAAAATAGGGAAACAAGTCGTGGCGAGTACTATGCAGCCCTACTGGACCTTCTAAATGACAACACCAAGAAAAAACTGCAAAATTTAGCGAAAAAGAAAGTGCTGTTCCACCAAGACAATGCACCATATCACACGTCAATTGCTGCAGTGGCTCAAATCAAAGAACTGAATTTCAAATCAAAGATCAAAATCAATCAAAGAATCTGAAAAAATAGTTTGGTGGAAAAATCTGTTGACGACAATCAAGTCAGCGACGCTGTAAATGTCTACTCAGAGGACATCGACATGTCGGTTTATCAGGCTACGTAATCGCTTTAAAACATCGTTGAAAAAAGTGTATAGAGCTAAATGGAGATTATGTTGAGAAATAAGTACAAATTAATCGCCCAAAAAATGTTGTTTTCTTATTCACGCCCGGGACTTTTCACCCTACCCACATACTACGTCACAATTCGTGACATTTAATTCTGATAACGGTAAGATTTTCGAATACAGAACAGAAACCGTACAAAAACATAAGATATATTTATATTTCGTTTTGTTTCATCGGGCACTACTATTTTCACAGCATTACCGTAGAGGCTACGAGTATTATTGTTGGCACTGTCGTGACATTACTGTATTTGAAAAGTGAAATGTGATTCTTTTTCCGGCGATCTGATTCACATTATTTTTTATAGAGAGGGAAACAGACAAAGATCTTATTGCATCGAGACTCACCGCCGGAACACACGGTAAAATCGAAAGGAAAAAATGACAATCATACTAGAAAGTAGCCTATACCAGTATACCAGCTTTGTGTTATCGCCAGATGCTAAAAATAAAATGGTCTGACAAATTTACAAGTGAAGACGTGCTGAACAGAATAGGCGATGAGAGGTGTTTGTTGAAAAGCATAATTAGAATACACTGCGGCATGAAGGACTACTAAAATTGGTGATGGAAGGAACAATAGAAGGTAAAGGATATAAGGGAAGACCAAGGCTGCAGTATATAAAGCAAATTATGGATGATGTAACTTGTGAAACTTATGAAGAAATGAAGAGAAAAGCACAAGATCGATCACAATGGAAGACTGCTGCAAACCAGTCTTAGGATTGAAAACATAAGACTTACTCTTATAGTATTCGATAGTACCGTTACACAGAGAACAATTTTACGTTGCATTAATAGAATTAATGTGGAACCCCTATCGTTGTAAAGAGGATCTCAGTGTAGTTAAAATCTTATTTTGCATTCCTCCAAACAAAACCTTAACAAACTAACCTCCCAAGTACAAAAAGTGACCGTTCATCAAGTCTGGAGGTCACGACACAACGCAATGTACACGACTAGTTGATCGTTCGACGAAGATAAACTCTTACAACGGCAACTGCCAAATCTAAAAATCATACGGTAGAATAAAGTATTTCAAAAGCGAGGTTAAGTTCACGTACTCGGCTCACGTACGCGAGATAAACGCCACACGTGTAGCACTGGCCGGGTGGTTATTGCGTTCGCATTCGCCGTCGTACCCACCATATATTTTGTAATCCTTATAGTAGGCTGCTGTAATAAGGATCACCTATGGCAAAATTTATGACAATAACTTTTTAATATTTTTCAAAAACATAAAAATTTATTACAAAGGATTGAAACCTTGTAACAATGCGTGCGTGCGTGCGTGCGTGCGTGTTTTTTTTAACAATGTACACACAAGAAGCATGCGCCACTTTGCAATCTACAAGCGAACATTAACAGAGATTTTATTGGTGTCCACAACCCACCAGTAATTTAACTATTTAAACGTACCTCATCATAATGAAAGCAATAACGCTAATCGACTTGAGATGCAATATGTAACTTTTACATACGTCAGTTAGTTACACCCGGCGTTATTGTAGAGTGCTGATCAAGTGACTGTTGCTGATTAGTGCAAAGTGATTGTGTTATAATTAGTGCGGACCTCTAATAGTTCACATTATTATTGCGTGTGGACACATTTTTGGATGAGAGCATCTTGTTGATTTCAAAGCTGGTTGTAGTGACTTTATTGCCGTCTTATTCTGTTTCCACTGAACTATACGACGATCCGTGAGACCATCATAATAATATTATTAAAACAACTCTGAACAGTGGTAAAACCCACTGAACTTTGCCCCGATGATACCACATCTCAGAACGGACGAAACGATGAAATTATCAATAACAATAATAAAATACGGTTTCAACCGGAAAAGTCTTATTAAAAATCCGAACACGCAAGCGTACGAGTGAAAACATCATCATCTTCAAGGATTAAACCAAGGATGGTTTGTTCCGGTCTCAAACCGGCAAAGATTAGAGTGGTCACTCCACCGCATTTAATGCATTTATTAGCAATTTAACAAAGTTACTGTACCTTAAATCTACAAAAACCTGTTTTTGGACACCATATTATTGTGTTTTACGCCAGTTATATTGAAAACTACGCGAGTTAACTTCTGGGACCCATTTTTTAAAACTTTTCAGGTCATAAACCATATAAAACCACGTAATTTCCCTCTTAATTTATAGCCTAAGAATTTCAATGACGCCTCACTTTAACGTTGGAGCAGAAATTTGGGGGGGGGGGTAAATCCTTCGCGAGCCGTAATTCGCTAACAAAGCGTTTCCGGACCTATTATGTTTATATGAACGTTTTAATTTATTTTCAGCAGCAGAACACATCCTGAAAGTTTCGACGTTTCTTCGTGAACCATCTTGTACAAAATGATTCACCGTTATGCAGAGAATAATCAGAAAACAATGGCAAAATTCGTTCTTCAACACATATGCAAGCGAACATCTCATAACTAAACTACGAGGGCAGGATGAAAAGTTCCGGGCCTGACGCAGAGTTTGCGCTACTATGCTCATTATTTTGATCGTGTTGTATAATTTCATCTTATGTAGGCTGAATTTAGGTATTTTAAGTCAATGAGTTGTTTTGTATTAGTTTGACAGTACATCACAGTGAAACTCCTCAAGCACTGTTTTAACAGTGGCCAGTTTGGAAATTCGTGGCGTCACTAAACGCTTTCCTTTTGAAATGATTAACTGCAACCGATATAAAAAAGGAGCTGCATTATCGTTGGGGCATTTCTCCGAAAAATTCTACAAAAACGTTTTGGCCTAACAAAAATTCTAACCTAACCTAACCTAACCTAACCGTAGAATAAAAGAGAACGAGATAGGAGAAACTGCTGGCATATGAACGGCATGAGTGCGCAGTATCTGTGTACGACAAAGCTGTGCATTAAATAGGTCCCGCGTTTGTTGACACTTGACCAAGAACAGGGTCGAAAGGATGTGTCAACCGACTGTTTGGAACTCTACACGTGCAATCCGAACAAATTTTTGTGTCGATTCATAACCGTTGATGAGATCTGGGACCACTACAACATTTCTGAGACCAAACAACAGTTAATAATGGACAGCGAAAGGCGAACACACTCCAAACAAGGCAAATGCAATTCCTTCTGCCGGTAAAGGTGTGGCGACTTTTTGTTGTGACGCTCGTGGGTAATCTTCATTGACTACCTTAAAAATAGGGAAACAAGTCGTGGCGAGTACTATGCAGCCCTACTGGACCTTCTAAATGACAACACCAAGAAAAAACTGCAAAATTTAGCGAAAAAGAAAGTGCTGTTCCACCAAGACAATGCACCATATCACACGTCAATTGCTGCAGTGGCTCAAATCAAAGAACTGAATTTCAAATCAAAGATCAAAATCAATCAAAGAATCTGAAAAAATAGTTTGGTGGAAAAATCTGTTGACGACAATCAAGTCAGCGACGCTGTAAATGTCTACTCAGAGGACATCGACATGTCGGTTTATCAGGCTACGTAATCGCTTTAAAACATCGTTGAAAAAAGTGTATAGAGCTAAATGGAGATTATGTTGAGAAATAAGTACAAATTAATCGCCCAAAAAATGTTGTTTTCTTATTCACGCCCGGGACTTTTCACCCTACCCACATACTACGTCACAATTCGTGACATTTAATTCTGATAACGGTAAGATTTTCGAATACAGAACAGAAACCGTACAAAAACATAAGATATATTTATATTTCGTTTTGTTTCATCGGGCACTACTATTTTCACAGCATTACCGTAGAGGCTACGAGTATTATTGTTGGCACTGTCGTGACATTACTGTATTTGAAAAGTGAAATGTGATTCTTTTTCCGGCGATCTGATTCACATTATTTTTTATAGAGAGGGAAACAGACAAAGATCTTATTGCATCGAGACTCACCGCCGGAACACACGGTAAAATCGAAAGGAAAAAATGACAATCATACTAGAAAGTAGCCTATACCAGTATACCAGCTTTGTGTTATCGCCAGATGCTAAAAATAAAATGGTCTGACAAATTTACAAGTGAAGACGTGCTGAACAGAATAGGCGATGAGAGGTGTTTGTTGAAAAGCATAATTAGAATACACTGCGGCATGAAGGACTACTAAAATTGGTGATGGAAGGAACAATAGAAGGTAAAGGATATAAGGGAAGACCAAGGCTGCAGTATATAAAGCAAATTATGGATGATGTAACTTGTGAAACTTATGAAGAAATGAAGAGAAAAGCACAAGATCGATCACAATGGAAGACTGCTGCAAACCAGTCTTAGGATTGAAAACATAAGACTTACTCTTATAGTATTCGATAGTACCGTTACACAGAGAACAATTTTACGTTGCATTAATAGAATTAATGTGGAACCCCTATCGTTGTAAAGAGGATCTCAGTGTAGTTAAAATCTTATTTTGCATTCCTCCAAACAAAACCTTAACAAACTAACCTCCCAAGTACAAAAAGTGACCGTTCATCAAGTCTGGAGGTCACGACACAACGCAATGTACACGACTAGTTGATCGTTCGACGAAGATAAACTCTTACAACGGCAACTGCCAAATCTAAAAATCATACGGTAGAATAAAGTATTTCAAAAGCGAGGTTAAGTTCACGTACTCGGCTCACGTACGCGAGATAAACGCCACACGTGTAGCACTGGCCGGGTGGTTATTGCGTTCGCATTCGCCGTCGTACCCACCATATATTTTGTAATCCTTATAGTAGGCTGCTGTAATAAGGATCACCTATGGCAAAATTTATGACAATAACTTTTTAATATTTTTCAAAAACATAAAAATTTATTACAAAGGATTGAAACCTTGTAACAATGCGTGCGTGCGTGCGTGTTTTTTTTAACAATGTACACACAAGAAGCATGCGCCACTTTGCAATCTACAAGCGAACATTAACAGAGATTTTATTGGTGTCCACAACCCACCAGTAATTTAACTATTTAAACGTACCTCATCATAATGAAAGCAATAACGCTAATCGACTTGAGATGCAATATGTAACTTTTACATACGTCAGTTAGTTACACCCGGCGTTATTGTAGAGTGCTGATCAAGTGACTGTTGCTGATTAGTGCAAAGTGATTGTGTTATAATTAGTGCGGACCTCTAATAGTTCACATTATTATTGCGTGTGGACACATTTTTGGATGAGAGCATCTTGTTGATTTCAAAGCTGGTTGTAGTGACTTTATTGCCGTCTTATTCTGTTTCCACTGAACTATACGACGATCCGTGAGACCATCATAATAATATTATTAAAACAACTCTGAACAGTGGTAAAACCCACTGAACTTTGCCCCGATGATACCACATCTCAGAACGGACGAAACGATGAAATTATCAATAACAATAATAAAATACGGTTTCAACCGGAAAAAGTCTTATTAAAAATCCGAACACGCAAGCGTACGAGTGAAAACATCATCATCTTCAAGGATTAAACCAAGGATGGTTTGTTCCGGTCTCAAACCGGCAAAGATTAGAGTGGTCACTCCACCGCATTTAATGCATTTATTAGCAATTTAACAAAGTTACTGTACCTTAAATCTACAAAAACCTGTTTTTGGACACCATATTATTGTGTTTTACGCCAGTTATATTGAAAACTACGCGAGTTAACTAACTTCTGGGACCCATTTTTTAAAACTTTTCAGGTCATAAACCATATAAAACCACGTAATTTCCCTCTTAATTTATAGCCTAAGAATTTCAATGACGCCTCACTTTAACGTTGGAGCAGAAATTTGGGGGGGGGTAAATCCTTCGCGAGCCGTAATTCGCTAACAAAGCGTTTCCGGACCTATTATGTTTATATGAACGTTTTAATTTATTTTCAGCAGCAGAACACATCCTGAAAGTTTCGACGTTTCTTCGTGAACCATCTTGTACAAAATGATTCACCGTTATGCAGAGAATAATCAGAAAACAATGGCAAAATTCGTTCTTCAACACATATGCAAGCGAACATCTCATAACTAAACTACGAGGGCAGGATGAAAAGTTCCGGGCCTGACGCAGAGTTTGCGCTACTATGCTCATTATTTTGATCGTGTTGTATAATTTCATCTTATGTAGGCTGAATTTAGGTATTTTAAGTCAATGAGTTGTTTTGTATTAGTTTGACAGTACATCACAGTGAAACTCCTCAAGCACTGTTTTAACAGTGGCCAGTTTGGAAATTCGTGGCGTCACTAAACGCTTTCCTTTTGAAATGATTAACTGCAACCGACATAAAAAAGGAGCTGCATTATCGTTGGGGCATTTCTCCGAAAAATTCTACAAAAACGTTTTGGCCTAACAAAAATTCTAACCTAACCTAACCTAACCTAACCGTAGAATAAAAGAGAACGAGATAGGAGAAACTGCTGGCATATGAACGGCATGAGTGCGCAGTATCTGTGTACGACAAAGCTGTGCATTAAATAGGTCCCGCGTTTGTTGACACTTGACCAAGAACAGGGTCGAAAGGATGTGTCAACCGACTGTTTGGAACTCTACACGTGCAATCCGAACAAATTTTTGTGTCGATTCATAACCGTTGATGAGATCTGGGACCACCACAACATTTCTGAGACCAAACAACAGTTAATAATGGACAGCGAAAGGCGAACACACTCCAAACAAGGCAAATGCAATTCCTTCTGCCGGTAAAGGTGTGGCGACTTTTTGTTGTGACGCTCGTGGGTAATCTTCATTGACTACCTTAAAAATAGGGAAACAAGTCGTGGCGAGTACTATGCAGCCCTACTGGACCTTCTAAATGACAACACCAAGAAAAAACTGCAAAATTTAGCGAAAAAGAAAGTGCTGTTCCACCAAGACAATGCACCATATCACACGTCAATTGCTGCAGTGGCTCAAATCAAAGAACTGAATTTCAAATCAAAGATCAAAATCAATCAAAGAATCTGAAAAAATAGTTTGGTGGAAAAATCTGTTGACGACAATCAAGTCAGCGACGCTGTAAATGTCTACTCAGAGGACATCGACATGTCGGTTTATCAGGCTACGTAATCGCTTTAAAACATCGTTGAAAAAAGTGTATAGAGCTAAATGGAGATTATGTTGAGAAATAAGTACAAATTAATCGCCCAAAAAATGTTGTTTTCTTATTCACGCCCGGGACTTTTCACCCTACCCACATACTACGTCACAATTCGTGACATTTAATTCTGATAACGGTAAGATTTTCGAATACAGAACAGAAACCGTACAAAAACATAAGATATATTTATATTTCGTTTTGTTTCATCGGGCACTACTATTTTCACAGCATTACCGTAGAGGCTACGAGTATTATTGTTGGCACTGTCGTGACATTACTGTATTTGAAAAGTGAAATGTGATTCTTTTTCCGGCGATCTGATTCACATTATTTTTTATAGAGAGGGAAACAGACAAAGATCTTATTGCATCGAGACTCACCGCCGGAACACACGGTAAAATCGAAAGGAAAAAATGACAATCATACTAGAAAGTAGCCTATACCAGTATACCAGCTTTGTGTTATCGCCAGATGCTAAAAATAAAATGGTCTGACAAATTTACAAGTGAAGACGTGCTGAACAGAATAGGCGATGAGAGGTGTTTGTTGAAAAGCATAATTAGAATACACTGCGGCATGAAGGACTACTAAAATTGGTGATGGAAGGAACAATAGAAGGTAAAGGATATAAGGGAAGACCAAGGCTGCAGTATATAAAGCAAATTATGGATGATGTAACTTGTGAAACTTATGAAGAAATGAAGAGAAAAGCACAAGATCGATCACAATGGAAGACTGCTGCAAACCAGTCTTAGGATTGAAAACATAAGACTTACTCTTATAGTATTCGATAGTACCGTTACACAGAGAACAATTTTACGTTGCATTAATAGAATTAATGTGGAACCCCTATCGTTGTAAAGAGGATCTCAGTGTAGTTAAAATCTTATTTTGCATTCCTCCAAACAAAACCTTAACAAACTAACCTCCCAAGTACAAAAAGTGACCGTTCATCAAGTCTGGAGGTCACGACACAACGCAATGTACACGACTAGTTGATCGTTCGACGAAGATAAACTCTTACAACGGCAACTGCCAAATCTAAAAATCATACGGTAGAATAAAGTATTTCAAAAGCGAGGTTAAGTTCACGTACTCGGCTCACGTACGCGAGATAAACGCCACACGTGTAGCACTGGCCGGGTGGTTATTGCGTTCGCATTCGCCGTCGTACCCACCATATATTTTGTAATCCTTATAGTAGGCTGCTGTAATAAGGATCACCTATGGCAAAATTTATGACAATAACTTTTTAATATTTTTCAAAAACATAAAAATTTATTACAAAGGATTGAAACCTTGTAACAATGCGTGCGTGCGTGCGTGTTTTTTTTAACAATGTACACACAAGAAGCATGCGCCACTTTGCAATCTACAAGCGAACATTAACAGAGATTTTATTGGTGTCCACAACCCACCAGTAATTTAACTATTTAAACGTACCTCATCATAATGAAAGCAATAACGCTAATCGACTTGAGATGCAATATGTAACTTTTACATACGTCAGTTAGTTACACCCGGCGTTATTGTAGAGTGCTGATCAAGTGACTGTTGCTGATTAGTGCAAAGTGATTGTGTTATAATTAGTGCGGACCTCTAATAGTTCACATTATTATTGCGTGTGGACACATTTTTGGATGAGAGCATCTTGTTGATTTCAAAGCTGGTTGTAGTGACTTTATTGCCGTCTTATTCTGTTTCCACTGAACTATACGACGATCCGTGAGACCATCATAATAATATTATTAAAACAACTCTGAACAGTGGTAAAACCCACTGAACTTTGCCCCGATGATACCACATCTCAGAACGGACGAAACGATGAAATTATCAATAACAATAATAAAATACGGTTTCAACCGGAAAAAGTCTTATTAAAAATCCGAACACGCAAGCGTACGAGTGAAAACATCATCATCTTCAAGGATTAAACCAAGGATGGTTTGTTCCGGTCTCAAACCGGCAAAGATTAGAGTGGTCACTCCACCGCATTTAATGCATTTATTAGCAATTTAACAAAGTTACTGTACCTTAAATCTACAAAAACCTGTTTTTGGACACCATATTATTGTGTTTTACGCCAGTTATATTGAAAACTACGCGAGTTAACTAACTTCTGGGACCCATTTTTTAAAACTTTTCAGGTCATAAACCATATAAAACCACGTAATTTCCCTCTTAATTTATAGCCTAAGAATTTCAATGACGCCTCACTTTAACGTTGGAGCAGAAATTTGGGGGGGGGGTAAATCCTTCGCGAGCCGTAATTCGCTAACAAAGCGTTTCCGGACCTATTATGTTTATATGAACGTTTTAATTTATTTTCAGCAGCAGAACACATCCTGAAAGTTTCGACGTTTCTTCGTGAACCATCTTGTACAAAATGATTCACCGTTATGCAGAGAATAATCAGAAAACAATGGCAAAATTCGTTCTTCAACACATATGCAAGCGAACATCTCATAACTAAACTACGAGGGCAGGATGAAAAGTTCCGGGCCTGACGCAGAGTTTGCGCTACTATGCTCATTATTTTGATCGTGTTGTATAATTTCATCTTATGTAGGCTGAATTTAGGTATTTTAAGTCAATGAGTTGTTTTGTATTAGTTTGACAGTACATCACAGTGAAACTCCTCAAGCACTGTTTTAACAGTGGCCAGTTTGGAAATTCGTGGCGTCACTAAACGCTTTCCTTTTGAAATGATTAACTGCAACCGACATAAAAAAGGAGCTGCATTATCGTTGGGGCATTTCTCCGAAAAATTCTACAAAAACGTTTTGGCCTAACAAAAATTCTAACCTAACCTAACCTAACCTAACCGTAGAATAAAAGAGAACGAGATAGGAGAAACTGCTGGCATATGAACGGCATGAGTGCGCAGTATCTGTGTACGACAAAGCTGTGCATTAAATAGGTCCCGCGTTTGTTGACACTTGACCAAGAACAGGGTCGAAAGGATGTGTCAACCGACTGTTTGGAACTCTACACGTGCAATCCGAACAAATTTTTGTGTCGATTCATAACCGTTGATGAGATCTGGGACCACCACAACATTTCTGAGACCAAACAACAGTTAATAATGGACAGCGAAAGGCGAACACACTCCAAACAAGGCAAATGCAATTCCTTCTGCCGGTAAAGGTGTGGCGACTTTTTGTTGTGACGCTCGTGGGTAATCTTCATTGACTACCTTAAAAATAGGGAAACAAGTCGTGGCGAGTACTATGCAGCCCTACTGGACCTTCTAAATGACAACACCAAGAAAAAACTGCAAAATTTAGCGAAAAAGAAAGTGCTGTTCCACCAAGACAATGCACCATATCACACGTCAATTGCTGCAGTGGCTCAAATCAAAGAACTGAATTTCAAATCAAAGATCAAAATCAATCAAAGAATCTGAAAAAATAGTTTGGTGGAAAAATCTGTTGACGACAATCAAGTCAGCGACGCTGTAAATGTCTACTCAGAGGACATCGACATGTCGGTTTATCAGGCTACGTAATCGCTTTAAAACATCGTTGAAAAAAGTGTATAGAGCTAAATGGAGATTATGTTGAGAAATAAGTACAAATTAATCGCCCAAAAAATGTTGTTTTCTTATTCACGCCCGGGACTTTTCACCCTACCCACATACTACGTCACAATTCGTGACATTTAATTCTGATAACGGTAAGATTTTCGAATACAGAACAGAAACCGTACAAAAACATAAGATATATTTATATTTCGTTTTGTTTCATCGGGCACTACTATTTTCACAGCATTACCGTAGAGGCTACGAGTATTATTGTTGGCACTGTCGTGACATTACTGTATTTGAAAAGTGAAATGTGATTCTTTTTCCGGCGATCTGATTCACATTATTTTTTATAGAGAGGGAAACAGACAAAGATCTTATTGCATCGAGACTCACCGCCGGAACACACGGTAAAATCGAAAGGAAAAAATGACAATCATACTAGAAAGTAGCCTATACCAGTATACCAGCTTTGTGTTATCGCCAGATGCTAAAAATAAAATGGTCTGACAAATTTACAAGTGAAGACGTGCTGAACAGAATAGGCGATGAGAGGTGTTTGTTGAAAAGCATAATTAGAATACACTGCGGCATGAAGGACTACTAAAATTGGTGATGGAAGGAACAATAGAAGGTAAAGGATATAAGGGAAGACCAAGGCTGCAGTATATAAAGCAAATTATGGATGATGTAACTTGTGAAACTTATGAAGAAATGAAGAGAAAAGCACAAGATCGATCACAATGGAAGACTGCTGCAAACCAGTCTTAGGATTGAAAACATAAGACTTACTCTTATAGTATTCGATAGTACCGTTACACAGAGAACAATTTTACGTTGCATTAATAGAATTAATGTGGAACCCCTATCGTTGTAAAGAGGATCTCAGTGTAGTTAAAATCTTATTTTGCATTCCTCCAAACAAAACCTTAACAAACTAACCTCCCAAGTACAAAAAGTGACCGTTCATCAAGTCTGGAGGTCACGACACAACGCAATGTACACGACTAGTTGATCGTTCGACGAAGATAAACTCTTACAACGGCAACTGCCAAATCTAAAAATCATACGGTAGAATAAAGTATTTCAAAAGCGAGGTTAAGTTCACGTACTCGGCTCACGTACGCGAGATAAACGCCACACGTGTAGCACTGGCCGGGTGGTTATTGCGTTCGCATTCGCCGTCGTACCCACCATATATTTTGTAATCCTTATAGTAGGCTGCTGTAATAAGGATCACCTATGGCAAAATTTATGACAATAACTTTTTAATATTTTTCAAAAACATAAAAATTTATTACAAAGGATTGAAACCTTGTAACAATGAGTGCGTGCGTGCGTGTTTTTTTTAACAATGTACACACAAGAAGCATGCGCCACTTTGCAATCTACAAGCGAATTTTAACAGAGATTTTATTGGTGTCCACAACCCACCAGTAATTTAACTATTTAAACGTACCTCATCATAATGAAAGCAATAACGCTAATCGACTTGAGATGCAATATGTAACTTTTACATACGTCAGTTAGTTACACCCGGCGTTATTGTAGAGTGCTGATCAAGTGACTGTTGCTGATTAGTGCAAAGTGATTGTGTTATAATTAGTGCGGACCTCTAATAGTTCACATTATTATTGCGTGTGGACACATTTTTGGATGAGAGCATCTTGTTGATTTCAAAGCTGGTTGTAGTGACTTTATTGCCGTCTTATTCTGTTTCCACTGAACTATACGACGATCCGTGAGACCATCATAATAATATTATTAAAACAACTCTGAACAGTGGTAAAACCCACTGAACTTTGCCCCGATGATACCACATCTCAGAACGGACGAAACGATGAAATTATCAATAACAATAATAAAATACGGTTTCAACCGGAAAAGTCTTATTAAAAATCCGAACACGCAAGCGTACGAGTGAAAACATCATCATCTTCAAGGATTAAACCAAGGATGGTTTGTTCCGGTCTCAAACCGGCAAAGATTAGAGTGGTCACTCCACCGCATTTAATGCATTTATTAGCAATTTAACAAAGTTACTGTACCTTAAATCTACAAAAACCTGTTTTTGGACACCATATTATTGTGTTTTACGCCAGTTATATTGAAAACTACGCGAGTTAACTTCTGGGACCCATTTTTTAAAACTTTTCAGGTCATAAACCATATAAAACCACGTAATTTCCCTCTTAATTTATAGCCTAAGAATTTCAATGACGCCTCACTTTAACGTTGGAGCAGAAATTTGGGGGGGGGGGTAAATCCTTCGCGAGCCGTAATTCGCTAACAAAGCGTTTCCGGACCTATTATGTTTATATGAACGTTTTAATTTATTTTCAGCAGCAGAACACATCCTGAAAGTTTCGACGTTTCTTCGTGAACCATCTTGTACAAAATGATTCACCGTTATGCAGAGAATAATCAGAAAACAATGGCAAAATTCGTTCTTCAACACATATGCAAGCGAACATCTCATAACTAAACTACGAGGGCAGGATGAAAAGTTCCGGGCCTGACGCAGAGTTTGCGCTACTATGCTCATTATTTTGATCGTGTTGTATAATTTCATCTTATGTAGGCTGAATTTAGGTATTTTAAGTCAATGAGTTGTTTTGTATTAGTTTGACAGTACATCACAGTGAAACTCCTCAAGCACTGTTTTAACAGTGGCCAGTTTGGAAATTCGTGGCGTCACTAAACGCTTTCCTTTTGAAATGATTAACTGCAACCGATATAAAAAAGGAGCTGCATTATCGTTGGGGAATTTCTCCGAAAAATTCTACAAAAACGTTTTGGCCTAACAAAAATTCTAACCTAACCTAACCTAACCTAACCGTAGAATAAAAGAGAACGAGATAGGAGAAACTGCTGGCATATGAACGGCATGAGTGCGCAGTATCTGTGTACGACAAAGCTGTGCATTAAATAGGTCCCGCGTTTGTTGACACTTGACCAAGAACAGGGTCGAAAGGATGTGTCAACCGACTGTTTGGAACTCTACACGTGCAATCCGAACAAATTTTTGTGTCGATTCATAACCGTTGATGAGATCTGGGACCACCACAACATTTCTGAGACCAAACAACAGTTAATAATGGACAGCGAAAGGCGAACACACTCCAAACAAGGCAAATGCAATTCCTTCTGCCGGTAAAGGTGTGGCGACTTTTTGTTGTGACGCTCGTGGGTAATCTTCATTGACTACCTTAAAAATAGGGAAACAAGTCGTGGCGAGTACTATGCAGCCCTACTGGACCTTCTAAATGACAACACCAAGAAAAAACTGCAAAATTTAGCGAAAAAGAAAGTGCTGTTCCACCAAGACAATGCACCATATCACACGTCAATTGCTGCAGTGGCTCAAATCAAAGAACTGAATTTCAAATCAAAGATCAAAATCAATCAAAGAATCTGAAAAAATAGTTTGGTGGAAAAATCTGTTGACGACAATCAAGTCAGCGACGCTGTAAATGTCTACTCAGAGGACATCGACATGTCGGATTATCAGGCTACGTAATCGCTTTAAAAAATCGTTGAAAAAAGTGTATAGAGCTAAATGGAGATTATGTTGAGAAATAAGTACAAATTAATCGCCCAAAAAATGTTGTTTTCTTATTCACGCCCGGGACTTTTCACCCTACCCACATACTACGTCACAATTCGTGACATTTAATTCTGATAACGGTAAGATTTTCGAATACAGAACAGAAACCGTACAAAAACATAAGATATATTTATATTTCGTTTTGTTTCATCGGGCACTACTATTTTCACAGCATTACCGTAGAGGCTACGAGTATTATTGTTGGCACTGTCGTGACATTACTGTATTTGAAAAGTGAAATGTGATTCTTTTTCCGGCGATCTGATTCACATTATTTTTTATAGAGAGGGAAACAGACAAAGATATTATTGCATCGAGACTCACCGCCGGAACACACGGTAAAATCGAAAGGAAAAAATGACAATCATACTAGAAAGTAGCCTATACCAGTATACCAGCTTTGTGTTATCGCCAGATGCTAAAAATAAAATGGTCTGACAAATTTACAAGTGAAGACGTGCTGAACAGAATAGGCGATGAGAGGTGTTTGTTGAAAAGCATAATTAGAATACACTGCGGCATGAAGGACTACTAAAATTGGTGATGGAAGGAACAATAGAAGGTAAAGGATATAAGGGAAGACCAAGGCTGCAGTATATAAAGCAAATTATGGATGATGTAACTTGTGAAACTTATGAAGAAATGAAGAGAAAAGCACAAGATCGATCACAATGGAAGACTGCTGCAAACCAGTCTTAGGATTGAAAACATAAGACTTACTCTTATAGTATTCGATAGTACCGTTACACAGAGAACAATTTTACGTTGCATTAATAGAATTAATGTGGAACCCCTATCGTTGTAAAGAGGATCTCAGTGTAGTTAAAATCTTATTTTGCATTCCTCCAAACAAAACCTTAACAAACTAACCTCCCAAGTACAAAAAGTGACCGTTCATCAAGTCTGGAGGTCACGACACAACGCAATGTACACGACTAGTTGATCGTTCGACGAAGATAAACTCTTACAACGGCAACTGCCAAATCTAAAAATCATACGGTAGAATAAAGTATTTCAAAAGCGAGGTTAGTTCACGTACTCGGCTCACGTACGCGAGATAAACGCCACACGTGTAGCACTGGCCGGGTGGTTATTGCGTTCGCATTCGCCGTCGTACCCACCATATATTTTGTAATCCTTATAGTAGGCTGCTGTAATAAGGATCACCTATGGCAAAATTTATGACAATAACTTTTTAATATTTTTCAAAAACATAAAAATTTATTACAAAGGATTGAAACCTTGTAACAATGCGTGCGTGCGTGCGTGTTTTTTTTAACAATGTACACACAAGAAGCATGCGCCACTTTGCAATCTACAAGCGAACATTAACAGAGATTTTATTGGTGTCCACAACCCACCAGTAATTTAACTATTTAAACGTACCTCATCATAATGAAAGCAATAACGCTAATCGACTTGAGATGCAATATGTAACTTTTACATACGTCAGTTAGTTACACCCGGCGTTATTGTAGAGTGCTGATCAAGTGACTGTTGCTGATTAGTGCAAAGTGATTGTGTTATAATTAGTGCGGACCTCTAATAGTTCACATTATTATTGCGTGTGGACACATTTTTGGATGAGAGCATCTTGTTGATTTCAAAGCTGGTTGTAGTGACTTTATTGCCGTCTTATTCTGTTTCCACTGAACTATACGACGATCCGTGAGACCATCATAATAATATTATTAAAACAACTCTGAACAGTGGTAAAACCCACTGAACTTTGCCCCGATGATACCACATCTCAGAACGGACGAAACGATGAAATTATCAATAACAATAATAAAATACGGTTTCAACCGGAAAAAGTCTTATTAAAAATCCGAACACGCAAGCGTACGAGTGAAAACATCATCATCTTCAAGGATTAAACCAAGGATGGTTTGTTCCGGTCTCAAACCGGCAAAGATTAGAGTGGTCACTCCACCGCATTTAATGCATTTATTAGCAATTTAACAAAGTTACTGTACCTTAAATCTACAAAAACCTGTTTTTGGACACCATATTATTGTGTTTTACGCCAGTTATATTGAAAACTACGCGAGTTAACTAACTTCTGGGACCCATTTTTTAAAACTTTTCAGGTCATAAACCATATAAAACCACGTAATTTCCCTCTTAATTTATAGCCTAAGAATTTCAATGACGCCTCACTTTAACGTTGGAGCAGAAATTTGGGGGGGGGGTAAATCCTTCGCGAGCCGTAATTCGCTAACAAAGCGTTTCCGGACCTATTATGTTTATATGAACGTTTTAATTTATTTTCAGCAGCAGAACACATCCTGAAAGTTTCGACGTTTCTTCGTGAACCATCTTGTACAAAATGATTCACCGTTATGCAGAGAATAATCAGAAAACAATGGCAAAATTCGTTCTTCAACACATATGCAAGCGAACATCTCATAACTAAACTACGAGGGCAGGATGAAAAGTTCCGGGCCTGACGCAGAGTTTGCGCTACTATGCTCATTATTTTGATCGTGTTGTATAATTTCATCTTATGTAGGCTGAATTTAGGTATTTTAAGTCAATGAGTTGTTTTGTATTAGTTTGACAGTACATCACAGTGAAACTCCTCAAGCACTGTTTTAACAGTGGCCAGTTTGGAAATTCGTGGCGTCACTAAACGCTTTCCTTTTGAAATGATTAACTGCAACCGATATAAAAAAGGAGCTGCATTATCGTTGGGGCATTTCTCCGAAAAATTCTACAAAAACGTTTTGGCCTAACAAAAATTCTAACCTAACCTAACCTAACCTAACCGTAGAATAAAAGAGAACGAGATAGGAGAAACTGCTGGCATATGAACGGCATGAGTGCGCAGTATCTGTGTACGACAAAGCTGTGCATTAAATAGGTCCCGCGTTTGTTGACACTTGACCAAGAACAGGGTCGAAAGGATGTGTCAACCGACTGTTTGGAACTCTACACGTGCAATCCGAACAAATTTTTGTGTCGATTCATAACCGTTGATGAGATCTGGGACCACCACAACATTTCTGAGACCAAACAACAGTTAATAATGGACAGCGAAAGGCGAACACACTCCAAACAAGGCAAATGCAATTCCTTCTGCCGGTAAAGGTGTGGCGACTTTTTGTTGTGACGCTCGTGGGTAATCTTCATTGACTACCTTAAAAATAGGGAAACAAGTCGTGGCGAGTACTATGCAGCCCTACTGGACCTTCTACATGACAACACCAAGAAAAAACTGCAAAATTTAGCGAAAAAGAAAGTGCTGTTCCACCAAGACAATGCACCATATCACACGTCAATTGCTGCAGTGGCTCAAATCAAAGAACTGAATTTCAAATCAAAGATCAAAATCAATCAAAGAATCTGAAAAAATAGTTTGGTGGAAAAATCTGTTGACGACAATCAAGTCAGCGACGCTGTAAATGTCTACTCAGAGGACATCGACATGTCGGTTTATCAGGCTACGTAATCGCTTTAAAACATCGTTGAAAAAAGTGTATAGAGCTAAATGGAGATTATGTTGAGAAATAAGTACAAATTAATCGCCCAAAAAATGTTGTTTTCTTATTCACGCCCGGGACTTTTCACCCTACCCACATACTACGTCACAATTCGTGACATTTAATTCTGATAACGGTAAGATTTTCGAATACAGAACAGAAACCGTACAAAAACATAAGATATATTTATATTTCGTTTTGTTTCATCGGGCACTACTATTTTCACAGCATTACCGTAGAGGCTACGAGTATTATTGTTGGCACTGTCGTGACATTACTGTATTTGAAAAGTGAAATGTGATTCTTTTTCCGGCGATCTGATTCACATTATTTTTTATAGAGAGGGAAACAGACAAAGATCTTATTGCATCGAGACTCACCGCCGGAACACACGGTAAAATCGAAAGGAAAAAATGACAATCATACTAGAAAGTAGCCTATACCAGTATACCAGCTTTGTGTTATCGCCAGATGCTAAAAATAAAATGGTCTGACAAATTTACAAGTGAAGACGTGCTGAACAGAATAGGCGATGAGAGGTGTTTGTTGAAAAGCATAATTAGAATACACTGCGGCATGAAGGACTACTAAAATTGGTGATGGAAGGAACAATAGAAGGTAAAGGATATAAGGGAAGACCAAGGCTGCAGTATATAAAGCAAATTATGGATGATGTAACTTGTGAAACTTATGAAGAAATGAAGAGAAAAGCACAAGATCGATCACAATGGAAGACTGCTGCAAACCAGTCTTAGGATTGAAAACATAAGACTTACTCTTATAGTATTCGATAGTACCGTTACACAGAGAACAATTTTACGTTGCATTAATAGAATTAATGTGGAACCCCTATCGTTGTAAAGAGGATCTCAGTGTAGTTAAAATCTTATTTTGCATTCCTCCAAACAAAACCTTAACAAACTAACCTCCCAAGTACAAAAAGTGACCGTTCATCAAGTCTGGAGGTCACGACACAACGCAATGTACACGACTAGTTGATCGTTCGACGAAGATAAACTCTTACAACGGCAACTGCCAAATCTAAAAATCATACGGTAGAATAAAGTATTTCAAAAGCGAGGTTAAGTTCACGTACTCGGCTCACGTACGCGAGATAAACGCCACACGTGTAGCACTGGCCGGGTGGTTATTGCGTTCGCATTCGCCGTCGTACCCACCATATATTTTGTAATCCTTATAGTAGGCTGCTGTAATAAGGATCACCTATGGCAAAATTTATGACAATAACTTTTTAATATTTTTCAAAAACATAAAAATTTATTACAAAGGATTGAAACCTTGTAACAATGCGTGCGTGCGTGCGTGTTTTTTTTAACAATGTACACACAAGAAGCATGCGCCACTTTGCAATCTACAAGCGAACATTAACAGAGATTTTATTGGTGTCCACAACCCACCAGTAATTTAACTATTTAAACGTACCTCATCATAATGAAAGCAATAACGCTAATCGACTTGAGATGCAATATGTAACTTTTACATACGTCAGTTAGTTACACCCGGCGTTATTGTAGAGTGCTGATCAAGTGACTGTTGCTGATTAGTGCAAAGTGATTGTGTTATAATTAGTGCGGACCTCTAATAGTTCACATTATTATTGCGTGTGGACACATTTTTGGATGAGAGCATCTTGTTGATTTCAAAGCTGGTTGTAGTGACTTTATTGCCGTCTTATTCTGTTTCCACTGAACTATACGACGATCCGTGAGACCATCATAATAATATTATTAAAACAACTCTGAACAGTGGTAAAACCCACTGAACTTTGCCCCGATGATACCACATCTCAGAACGGACGAAACGATGAAATTATCAATAACAATAATAAAATACGGTTTCAACCGGAAAAAGTCTTATTAAAAATCCGAACACGCAAGCGTACGAGTGAAAACATCATCATCTTCAAGGATTAAACCAAGGATGGTTTGTTCCGGTCTCAAACCGGCAAAGATTAGAGTGGTCACTCCACCGCATTTAATGCATTTATTAGCAATTTAACAAAGTTACTGTACCTTAAATCTACAAAAACCTGTTTTTGGACACCATATTATTGTGTTTTACGCCAGTTATATTGAAAACTACGCGAGTTAACTAACTTCTGGGACCCATTTTTTAAAACTTTTCAGGTCATAAACCATATAAAACCACGTAATTTCCCTCTTAATTTATAGCCTAAGAATTTCAATGACGCCTCACTTTAACGTTGGAGCAGAAATTTGGGGGGGGGGGGGGTAAATCCTTCGCGAGCCGTAATTCGCTAACAAAGCGTTTCCGGACCTATTATGTTTATATGAACGTTTTAATTTATTTTCAGCAGCAGAACACATCCTGAAAGTTTCGACGTTTCTTCGTGAACCATCTTGTACAAAATGATTCACCGTTATGCAGAGAATAATCAGAAAACAATGGCAAAATTCGTTCTTCAACACATATGCAAGCGAACATCTCATAACTAAACTACGAGGGCAGGATGAAAAGTTCCGGGCCTGACGCAGAGTTTGCGCTACTATGCTCATTATTTTGATCGTGTTGTATAATTTCATCTTATGTAGGCTGAATTTAGGTATTTTAAGTCAATGAGTTGTTTTGTATTAGTTTGACAGTACATCACAGTGAAACTCCTCAAGCACTGTTTTAACAGTGGCCAGTTTGGAAATTCGTGGCGTCACTAAACGCTTTCCTTTTGAAATGATTAACTGCAACCGATATAAAAAAGGAGCTGCATTATCGTTGGGGCATTTCTCCGAAAAATTCTACAAAAACGTTTTGGCCTAACAAAAATTCTAACCTAACCTAACCGTAGAATAAAAGAGAACGAGATAGGAGAAACTGCTGGCATATGAACGGCATGAGTGCGCAGTATCTGTGTACGACAAAGCTGTGCATTAAATAGGTCCCGCGTTTGTTGACACTTGACCAAGAACAGGGTCGAAAGGATGTGTCAACCGACTGTTTGGAACTCTACACGTGCAATCCGAACAAATTTTTGTGTCGATTCATAACCGTTGATGAGATCTGGGACCACCACAACATTTCTGAGACCAAACAACAGTTAATAATGGACAGCGAAAGGCGAACACACTCCAAACAAGGCAAATGCAATTCCTTCTGCCGGTAAAGGTGTGGCGACTTTTTGTTGTGACGCTCGTGGGTAATCTTCATTGACTACCTTAAAAATAGGGAAACAAGTCGTGGCGAGTACTATGCAGCCCTACTGGACCTTCTAAATGACAACACCAAGAAAAAACTGCAAAATTTAGCGAAAAAGAAAGTGCTGTTCCACCAAGACAATGCACCATATCACACGTCAATTGCTGCAGTGGCTCAAATCAAAGAACTGAATTTCAAATCAAAGATCAAAATCAATCAAAGAATCTGAAAAAATAGTTTGGTGGAAAAATCTGTTGACGACAATCAAGTCAGCGACGCTGTAAATGTCTACTCAGAGGACATCGACATGTCGGTTTATCAGGCTACGTAATCGCTTTAAAACATCGTTGAAAAAAGTGTATAGAGCTAAATGGAGATTATGTTGAGAAATAAGTACAAATTAATCGCCCAAAAAATGTTGTTTTCTTATTCACGCCCGGGACTTTTCACCCTACCCACATACTACGTCACAATTCGTGACATTTAATTCTGATAACGGTAAGATTTTCGAATACAGAACAGAAACCGTACAAAAACATAAGATATATTTATATTTCGTTTTGTTTCATCGGGCACTACTATTTTCACAGCATTACCGTAGAGGCTACGAGTATTATTGTTGGCACTGTCGTGACATTACTGTATTTGAAAAGTGAAATGTGATTCTTTTTCCGGCGATCTGATTCACATTATTTTTTATAGAGAGGGAAACAGACAAAGATCTTATTGCATCGAGACTCACCGCCGGAACACACGGTAAAATCGAAAGGAAAAAATGACAATCATACTAGAAAGTAGCCTATACCAGTATACCAGCTTTGTGTTATCGCCAGATGCTAAAAATAAAATGGTCTGACAAATTTACAAGTGAAGACGTGCTGAACAGAATAGGCGATGAGAGGTGTTTGTTGAAAAGCATAATTAGAATACACTGCGGCATGAAGGACTACTAAAATTGGTGATGGAAGGAACAATAGAAGGTAAAGGATATAAGGGAAGACCAAGGCTGCAGTATATAAAGCAAATTATGGATGATGTAACTTGTGAAACTTATGAAGAAATGAAGAGAAAAGCACAAGATCGATCACAATGGAAGACTGCTGCAAACCAGTCTTAGGATTGAAAACATAAGACTTACTCTTATAGTATTCGATAGTACCGTTACACAGAGAACAATTTTACGTTGCATTAATAGAATTAATGTGGAACCCCTATCGTTGTAAAGAGGATCTCAGTGTAGTTAAAATCTTATTTTGCATTCCTCCAAACAAAACCTTAACAAACTAACCTCCCAAGTACAAAAAGTGACCGTTCATCAAGTCTGGAGGTCACGACACAACGCAATGTACACGACTAGTTGATCGTTCGACGAAGATAAACTCTTACAACGGCAACTGCCAAATCTAAAAATCATACGGTAGAATAAAGTATTTCAAAAGCGAGGTTAAGTTCACGTACTCGGCTCACGTACGCGAGATAAACGCCACACGTGTAGCACTGGCCGGGTGGTTATTGCGTTCGCATTCGCCGTCGTACCCACCATATATTTTGTAATCCTTATAGTAGGCTGCTGTAATAAGGATCACCTATGGCAAAATTTATGACAATAACTTTTTAATATTTTTCAAAAACATAAAAATTTATTACAAAGGATTGAAACCTTGTAACAATGCGTGCGTGTTTTTTTTAACAATGTACACACAAGAAGCATGCGCCACTTTGCAATCTACAAGCGAACATTAACAGAGATTTTATTGGTGTCCACAACCCACCAGTAATTTAACTATTTAAACGTACCTCATCATAATGAAAGCAATAACGCTAATCGACTTGAGATGCAATATGTAACTTTTACATACGTCAGTTAGTTACACCCGGCGTTATTGTAGAGTGCTGATCAAGTGACTGTTGCTGATTAGTGCAAAGTGATTGTGTTATAATTAGTGCGGACCTCTAATAGTTCACATTATTATTGCGTGTGGACACATTTTTGGATGAGAGCATCTTGTTGATTTCAAAGCTGGTTGTAGTGACTTTATTGCCGTCTTATTCTGTTTCCACTGAACTATACGACGATCCGTGAGACCATCATAATAATATTATTAAAACAACTCTGAACAGTGGTAAAACCCACTGAACTTTGCCCCGATGATACCACATCTCAGAACGGACGAAACGATGAAATTATCAATAACAATAATAAAATACGGTTTCAACCGGAAAAAGTCTTATTAAAAATCCGAACACGCAAGCGTACGAGTGAAAACATCATCATCTTCAAGGATTAAACCAAGGATGGTTTGTTCCGGTCTCAAACCGGCAAAGATTAGAGTGGTCACTCCACCGCATTTAATGCATTTATTAGCAATTTAACAAAGTTACTGTACCTTAAATCTACAAAAACCTGTTTTTGGACACCATATTATTGTGTTTTACGCCAGTTATATTGAAAACTACGCGAGTTAACTAACTTCTGGGACCCATTTTTTAAAACTTTTCAGGTCATAAACCATATAAAACCACGTAATTTCCCTCTTAATTTATAGCCTAAGAATTTCAATGACGCCTCACTTTAACGTTGGAGCAGAAATTTGGGGGGGGGGGGTAAATCCTTCGCGAGCCGTAATTCGCTAACAAAGCGTTTCCGGACCTATTATGTTTATATGAACGTTTTAATTTATTTTCAGCAGCAGAACACATCCTGAAAGTTTCGACGTTTCTTCGTGAACCATCTTGTACAAAATGATTCACCGTTATGCAGAGAATAATCAGAAAACAATGGCAAAATTCGTTCTTCAACACATATGCAAGCGAACATCTCATAACTAAACTACGAGGGCAGGATGAAAAGTTCCGGGCCTGACGCAGAGTTTGCGCTACTATGCTCATTATTTTGATCGTGTTGTATAATTTCATCTTATGTAGGCTGAATTTAGGTATTTTAAGTCAATGAGTTGTTTTGTATTAGTTTGACAGTACATCACAGTGAAACTCCTCAAGCACTGTTTTAACAGTGGCCAGTTTGGAAATTCGTGGCGTCACTAAACGCTTTCCTTTTGAAATGATTAACTGCAACCGATATAAAAAAGGAGCTGCATTATCGTTGGGGCATTTCTCCGAAAAATTCTACAAAAACGTTTTGGCCTAACAAAAATTCTAACCTAACCTAACCGTAGAATAAAAGAGAACGAGATAGGAGAAACTGCTGGCATATGAACGGCATGAGTGCGCAGTATCTGTGTACGACAAAGCTGTGCATTAAATAGGTCCCGCGTTTGTTGACACTTGACCAAGAACAGGGTCGAAAGGATGTGTCAACCGACTGTTTGGAACTCTACACGTGCAATCCGAACAAAATTTTGTGTCGATTCATAACCGTTGATGAGATCTGGGACCACCACAACATTTCTGAGACCAAACAACAGTTAATAATGGACAGCGAAAGGCGAACACACTCCAAACAAGGCAAATGCAATTCCTTCTGCCGGTAAAGGTGTGGCGACTTTTTGTTGTGACGCTCGTGGGTAATCTTCATTGACTACCTTAAAAATAGGGAAACAAGTCGTGGCGAGTACTATGCAGCCCTACTGGACCTTCTAAATGACAACACCAAGAAAAAACTGCAAAATTTAGCGAAAAAGAAAGTGCTGTTCCACCAAGACAATGCACCATATCACACGTCAATTGCTGCAGTGGCTCAAATCAAAGAACTGAATTTCAAATCAAAGATCAAAATCAATCAAAGAATCTGAAAAAATAGTTTGGTGGAAAAATCTGTTGACGACAATCAAGTCAGCGACGCTGTAAATGTCTACTCAGAGGACATCGACATGTCGGTTTATCAGGCTACGTAATCGCTTTAAAACATCGTTGAAAAAAGTGTATAGAGCTAAATGGAGATTATGTTGAGAAATAAGTACAAATTAATCGCCCAAAAAATGTTGTTTTCTTATTCACGCCCGGGACTTTTCACCCTACCCACATACTACGTCACAATTCGTGACATTTAATTCTGATAACGGTAAGATTTTCGAATACAGAACAGAAACCGTACAAAAACATAAGATATATTTATATTTCGTTTTGTTTCATCGGGCACTACTATTTTCACAGCATTACCGTAGAGGCTACGAGTATTATTGTTGGCACTGTCGTGACATTACTGTATTTGAAAAGTGAAATGTGATTCTTTTTCCGGCGATCTGATTCACATTATTTTTTATAGAGAGGGAAACAGACAAAGATCTTATTGCATCGAGACTCACCGCCGGAACACACGGTAAAATCGAAAGGAAAAAATGACAATCATACTAGAAAGTAGCCTATACCAGTATACCAGCTTTGTGTTATCGCCAGATGCTAAAAATAAAATGGTCTGACAAATTTACAAGTGAAGACGTGCTGAACAGAATAGGCGATGAGAGGTGTTTGTTGAAAAGCATAATTAGAATACACTGCGGCATGAAGGACTACTAAAATTGGTGATGGAAGGAACAATAGAAGGTAAAGGATATAAGGGAAGACCAAGGCTGCAGTATATAAAGCAAATTATGGATGATGTAACTTGTGAAACTTATGAAGAAATGAAGAGAAAAGCACAATGAAGAGAATCGATCACAATGGAAGACTGCTGCAAACCAGTCTTAGGATTGAAAACATAAGACTTACTCTTATAGTATTCGATAGTACCGTTACACAGAGAACAATTTTACGTTGCATTAATAGAATTAATGTGGAACCCCTATCGTTGTAAAGAGGATCTCAGTGTAGTTAAAATCTTATTTTGCATTCCTCCAAACAAAACCTTAACAAACTAACCTCCCAAGTACAAAAAGTGACCGTTCATCAAGTCTGGAGGTCACGACACAACGCAATGTACACGACTAGTTGATCGTTCGACGAAGATAAACTCTTACAACGGCAACTGCCAAATCTAAAAATCATACGGTAGAATAAAGTATTTCAAAAGCGAGGTTAAGTTCACGTACTCGGCTCACGTACGCGAGATAAACGCCACACGTGTAGCACTGGCCGGGTGGTTATTGCGTTCGCATTCGCCGTCGTACCCACCATATATTTTGTAATCCTTATAGTAGGCTGCTGTAATAAGGATCACCTATGGCAAAATTTATGACAATAACTTTTTAATATTTTTCAAAAACATAAAAATTTATTACAAAGGATTGAAACCTTGTAACAATGCGTGCGTGTTTTTTTTAACAATGTACACACAAGAAGCATGCGCCACTTTGCAATCTACAAGCGAACATTAACAGAGATTTTATTGGTGTCCACAACCCACCAGTAATTTAACTATTTAAACGTACCTCATCATAATGAAAGCAATAACGCTAATCGACTTGAGATGCAATATGTAACTTTTACATACGTCAGTTAGTTACACCCGGCGTTATTGTAGAGTGCTGATCAAGTGACTGTTGCTGATTAGTGCAAAGTGATTGTGTTATAATTAGTGCGGACCTCTAATAGTTCACATTATTATTGCGTGTGGACACATTTTTGGATGAGAGCATCTTGTTGATTTCAAAGCTGGTTGTAGTGACTTTATTGCCGTCTTATTCTGTTTCCACTGAACTATACGACGATCCGTGAGACCATCATAATAATATTATTAAAACAACTCTGAACAGTGGTAAAACCCACTGAACTTTGCCCCGATGATACCACATCTCAGAACGGACGAAACGATGAAATTATCAATAACAATAATAAAATACGGTTTCAACCGGAAAAGTCTTATTAAAAATCCGAACACGCAAGCGTACGAGTGAAAACATCATCATCTTCAAGGATTAAACCAAGGATGGTTTGTTCCGGTCTCAAACCGGCAAAGATTAGAGTGGTCACTCCACCGCATTTAATGCATTTATTAGCAATTTAACAAAGTTACTGTACCTTAAATCTACAAAAACCTGTTTTTGGACACCATATTATTGTGTTTTACGCCAGTTATATTGAAAACTACGCGAGTTAACTAACTTCTGGGACCCATTTTTTAAAACTTTTCAGGTCATAAACCATATAAAACCACGTAATTTCCCTCTTAATTTATAGCCTAAGAATTTCAATGACGCCTCACTTTAACGTTGGAGCAGAAATTTGGGGGGGGGGTAAATCCTTCGCGAGCCGTAATTCGCTAACAAAGCGTTTCCGGACCTATTATGTTTATATGAACGTTTTAATTTATTTTCAGCAGCAGAACACATCCTGAAAGTTTCGACGTTTCTTCGTGAACCATCTTGTACAAAATGATTCACCGTTATGCAGAGAATAATCAGAAAACAATGGCAAAATTCGTTCTTCAACACATATGCAAGCGAACATCTCATAACTAAACTACGAGGGCAGGATGAAAAGTTCCGGGCCTGACGCAGAGTTTGCGCTACTATGCTCATTATTTTGATCGTGTTGTATAATTTCATCTTATGTAGGCTGAATTTAGGTATTTTAAGTCAATGAGTTGTTTTGTATTAGTTTGACAGTACATCACAGTGAAACTCCTCAAGCACTGTTTTAACAGTGGCCAGTTTGGAAATTCGTGGCGTCACTAAACGCTTTCCTTTTGAAATGATTAACTGCAACCGATATAAAAAAGGAGCTGCATTATCGTTGGGGCATTTCTCCGAAAAATTCTACAAAAACGTTTTGGCCTAACAAAAATTCTAACCTAACCTAACCTAACCTAACCGTAGAATAAAAGAGAACGAGATAGGAGAAACTGCTGGCATATGAACGGCATGAGTGCGCAGTATCTGTGTACGACAAAGCTGTGCATTAAATAGGTCCCGCGTTTGTTGACACTTGACCAAGAACAGGGTCGAAAGGATGTGTCAACCGACTGTTTGGAACTCTACACGTGCAATCCGAACAAATTTTTGTGTCGATTCATAACCGTTGATGAGATCTGGGACCACCACAACATTTCTGAGACCAAACAACAGTTAATAATGGACAGCGAAAGGCGAACACACTCCAAACAAGGCAAATGCAATTCCTTCTGCCGGTAAAGGTGTGGCGACTTTTTGTTGTGACGCTCGTGGGTAATCTTCATTGACTACCTTAAAAATAGGGAAACAAGTCGTGGCGAGTACTATGCAGCCCTACTGGACCTTCTAAATGACAACACCAAGAAAAAACTGCAAAATTTAGCGAAAAAGAAAGTGCTGTTCCACCAAGACAATGCACCATATCACACGTCAATTGCTGCAGTGGCTCAAATCAAAGAACTGAATTTCAAATCAAAGATCAAAATCAATCAAAGAATCTGAAAAAATAGTTTGGTGGAAAAATCTGTTGACGACAATCAAGTCAGCGACGCTGTAAATGTCTACTCAGAGGACATCGACATGTCGGTTTATCAGGCTACGTAATCGCTTTAAAACATCGTTGAAAAAAGTGTATAGAGCTAAATGGAGATTATGTTGAGAAATAAGTACAAATTAATCGCCCAAAAAATGTTGTTTTCTTATTCACGCCCGGGACTTTTCACCCTACCCACATACTACGTCACAATTCGTGACATTTAATTCTGATAACGGTAAGATTTTCGAATACAGAACAGAAACCGTACAAAAACATAAGATATATTTATATTTCGTTTTGTTTCATCGGGCACTACTATTTTCACAGCATTACCGTAGAGGCTACGAGTATTATTGTTGGCACTGTCGTGACATTACTGTATTTGAAAAGTGAAATGTGATTCTTTTTCCGGCGATCTGATTCACATTATTTTTTATAGAGAGGGAAACAGACAAAGATCTTATTGCATCGAGACTCACCGCCGGAACACACGGTAAAATCGAAAGGAAAAAATGACAATCATACTAGAAAGTAGCCTATACCAGTATACCAGCTTTGTGTTATCGCCAGATGCTAAAAATAAAATGGTCTGACAAATTTACAAGTGAAGACGTGCTGAACAGAATAGGCGATGAGAGGTGTTTGTTGAAAAGCATAATTAGAATACACTGCGGCATGAAGGACTACTAAAATTGGTGATGGAAGGAACAATAGAAGGTAAAGGATATAAGGGAAGACCAAGGCTGCAGTATATAAAGCAAATTATGGATGATGTAACTTGTGAAACTTATGAAGAAATGAAGAGAAAAGCACAATGAAGAGAATCGATCACAATGGAAGACTGCTGCAAACCAGTCTTAGGATTGAAAACATAAGACTTACTCTTATAGTATTCGATAGTACCGTTACACAGAGAACAATTTTACGTTGCATTAATAGAATTAATGTGGAACCCCTATCGTTGTAAAGAGGATCTCAGTGTAGTTAAAATCTTATTTTGCATTCCTCCAAACAAAACCTTAACAAACTAACCTCCCAAGTACAAAAAGTGACCGTTCATCAAGTCTGGAGGTCACGACACAACGCAATGTACACGACTAGTTGATCGTTCGACGAAGATAAACTCTTACAACGGCAACTGCCAAATCTAAAAATCATACGGTAGAATAAAGTATTTCAAAAGCGAGGTTAAGTTCACGTACTCGGCTCACGTACGCGAGATAAACGCCACACGTGTAGCACTGGCCGGGTGGTTATTGCGTTCGCATTCGCCGTCGTACCCACCATATATTTTGTAATCCTTATAGTAGGCTGCTGTAATAAGGATCACCTATGGCAAAATTTATGACAATAACTTTTTAATATTTTTCAAAAACATAAAAATTTATTACAAAGGATTGAAACCTTGTAACAATGCGTGCGTGTTTTTTTTAACAATGTACACACAAGAAGCATGCGCCACTTTGCAATCTACAAGCGAACATTAACAGAGATTTTATTGGTGTCCACAACCCACCAGTAATTTAACTATTTAAACGTACCTCATCATAATGAAAGCAATAACGCTAATCGACTTGAGATGCAATATGTAACTTTTACATACGTCAGTTAGTTACACCCGGCGTTATTGTAGAGTGCTGATCAAGTGACTGTTGCTGATTAGTGCAAAGTGATTGTGTTATAATTAGTGCGGACCTCTAATAGTTCACATTATTATTGCGTGTGGACACATTTTTGGATGAGAGCATCTTGTTGATTTCAAAGCTGGTTGTAGTGACTTTATTGCCGTCTTATTCTGTTTCCACTGAACTATACGACGATCCGTGAGACCATCATAATAATATTATTAAAACAACTCTGAACAGTGGTAAAACCCACTGAACTTTGCCCCGATGATACCACATCTCAGAACGGACGAAACGATGAAATTATCAATAACAATAATAAAATACGGTTTCAACCGGAAAAGTCTTATTAAAAATCCGAACACGCAAGCGTACGAGTGAAAACATCATCATCTTCAAGGATTAAACCAAGGATGGTTTGTTCCGGTCTTCAAACCGGCAAAGATTAGAGTGGTCACTCCACCGCATTTAATGCATTTATTAGCAATTTAACAAAGTTACTGTACCTTAAATCTACAAAAACCTGTTTTTGGACACCATATTATTGTGTTTTACGCCAGTTATATTGAAAACTACGCGAGTTAACTAACTTCTGGGACCCATTTTTTAAAACTTTTCAGGTCATAAACCATATAAAACCACGTAATTTCCCTCTTAATTTATAGCCTAAGAATTTCAATGACGCCTCACTTTAACGTTGGAGCAGAAATTTGGGGGGGGGGGTAAATCCTTCGCGAGCCGTAATTCGCTAACAAAGCGTTTCCGGACCTATTATGTTTATATGAACGTTTTAATTTATTTTCAGCAGCAGAACACATCCTGAAAGTTTCGACGTTTCTTCGTGAACCATCTTGTACAAAATGATTCACCGTTATGCAGAGAATAATCAGAAAACAATGGCAAAATTCGTTCTTCAACACATATGCAAGCGAACATCTCATAACTAAACTACGAGGGCAGGATGAAAAGTTCCGGGCCTGACGCAGAGTTTGCGCTACTATGCTCATTATTTTGATCGTGTTGTATAATTTCATCTTATGTAGGCTGAATTTAGGTATTTTAAGTCAATGAGTTGTTTTGTATTAGTTTGACAGTACATCACAGTGAAACTCCTCAAGCACTGTTTTAACAGTGGCCAGTTTGGAAATTCGTGGCGTCACTAAACGCTTTCCTTTTGAAATGATTAACTGCAACCGATATAAAAAAGGAGCTGCATTATCGTTGGGGCATTTCTCCGAAAAATTCTACAAAAACGTTTTGGCCTAACAAAAATTCTAACCTAACCTAACCGTAGAATAAAAGAGAACGAGATAGGAGAAACTGCTGGCATATGAACGGCATGAGTGCGCAGTATCTGTGTACGACAAAGCTGTGCATTAAATAGGTCCCGCGTTTGTTGACACTTGACCAAGAACAGGGTCGAAAGGATGTGTCAACCGACTGTTTGGAACTCTACACGTGCAATCCGAACAAATTTTTGTGTCGATTCATAACCGTTGATGAGATCTGGGACCACCACAACATTTCTGAGACCAAACAACAGTTAATAATGGACAGCGAAAGGCGAACACACTCCAAACAAGGCAAATGCAATTCCTTCTGCCGGTAAAGGTGTGGCGACTTTTTGTTGTGACGCTCGTGGGTAATCTTCATTGACTACCTTAAAAATAGGGAAACAAGTCGTGGCGAGTACTATGCAGCCCTACTGGACCTTCTAAATGACAACACCAAGAAAAAACTGCAAAATTTAGCGAAAAAGAAAGTGCTGTTCCACCAAGACAATGCACCATATCACACGTCAATTGCTGCAGTGGCTCAAATCAAAGAACTGAATTTCAAATCAAAGATCAAAATCAATCAAAGAATCTGAAAAAATAGTTTGGTGGAAAAATCTGTTGACGACAATCAAGTCAGCGACGCTGTAAATGTCTACTCAGAGGACATCGACATGTCGGTTTATCAGGCTACGTAATCGCTTTAAAACATCGTTGAAAAAAGTGTATAGAGCTAAATGGAGATTATGTTGAGAAATAAGTACAAATTAATCGCCCAAAAAATGTTGTTTTCTTATTCACGCCCGGGACTTTTCACCCTACCCACATACTACGTCACAATTCGTGACATTTAATTCTGATAACGGTAAGATTTTCGAATACAGAACAGAAACCGTACAAAAACATAAGATATATTTATATTTCGTTTTGTTTCATCGGGCACTACTATTTTCACAGCATTACCGTAGAGGCTACGAGTATTATTGTTGGCACTGTCGTGACATTACTGTATTTGAAAAGTGAAATGTGATTCTTTTTCCGGCGATCTGATTCACATTATTTTTTATAGAGAGGGAAACAGACAAAGATCTTATTGCATCGAGACTCACCGCCGGAACACACGGTAAAATCGAAAGGAAAAAATGACAATCATACTAGAAAGTAGCCTATACCAGTATACCAGCTTTGTGTTATCGCCAGATGCTAAAAATAAAATGGTCTGACAAATTTACAAGTGAAGACGTGCTGAACAGAATAGGCGATGAGAGGTGTTTGTTGAAAAGCATAATTAGAATACACTGCGGCATGAAGGACTACTAAAATTGGTGATGGAAGGAACAATAGAAGGTAAAGGATATAAGGGAAGACCAAGGCTGCAGTATATAAAGCAAATTATGGATGATGTAACTTGTGAAACTTATGAAGAAATGAAGAGAAAAGCACAATGAAGAGAATCGATCACAATGGAAGACTGCTGCAAACCAGTCTTAGGATTGAAAACATAAGACTTACTCTTATAGTATTCGATAGTACCGTTACACAGAGAACAATTTTACGTTGCATTAATAGAATTAATGTGGAACCCCTATCGTTGTAAAGAGGATCTCAGTGTAGTTAAAATCTTATTTTGCATTCCTCCAAACAAAACCTTAACAAACTAACCTCCCAAGTACAAAAAGTGACCGTTCATCAAGTCTGGAGGTCACGACACAACGCAATGTACACGACTAGTTGATCGTTCGACGAAGATAAACTCTTACAACGGCAACTGCCAAATCTAAAAATCATACGGTAGAATAAAGTATTTCAAAAGCGAGGTTAAGTTCACGTACTCGGCTCACGTACGCGAGATAAACGCCACACGTGTAGCACTGGCCGGGTGGTTATTGCGTTCGCATTCGCCGTCGTACCCACCATATATTTTGTAATCCTTATAGTAGGCTGCTGTAATAAGGATCACCTATGGCAAAATTTATGACAATAACTTTTTAATATTTTTCAAAAACATAAAAATTTATTACAAAGGATTGAAACCTTGTAACAATGCGTGCGTGTTTTTTTTAACAATGTACACACAAGAAGCATGCGCCACTTTGCAATCTACAAGCGAACATTAACAGAGATTTTATTGGTGTCCACAACCCACCAGTAATTTAACTATTTAAACGTACCTCATCATAATGAAAGCAATAACGCTAATCGACTTGAGATGCAATATGTAACTTTTACATACGTCAGTTAGTTACACCCGGCGTTATTGTAGAGTGCTGATCAAGTGACTGTTGCTGATTAGTGCAAAGTGATTGTGTTATAATTAGTGCGGACCTCTAATAGTTCACATTATTATTGCGTGTGGACACATTTTTGGATGAGAGCATCTTGTTGATTTCAAAGCTGGTTGTAGTGACTTTATTGCCGTCTTATTCTGTTTCCACTGAACTATACGACGATCCGTGAGACCATCATAATAATATTATTAAAACAACTCTGAACAGTGGTAAAACCCACTGAACTTTGCCCCGATGATACCACATCTCAGAACGGACGAAACGATGAAATTATCAATAACAATAATAAAATACGGTTTCAACCGGAAAAGTCTTATTAAAAATCCGAACACGCAAGCGTACGAGTGAAAACATCATCATCTTCAAGGATTAAACCAAGGATGGTTTGTTCCGGTCTCAAACCGGCAAAGATTAGAGTGGTCACTCCACCGCATTTAATGCATTTATTAGCAATTTAACAAAGTTACTGTACCTTAAATCTACAAAAACCTGTTTTTGGACACCATATTATTGTGTTTTACGCCAGTTATATTGAAAACTACGCGAGTTAACTAACTTCTGGGACCCATTTTTTAAAACTTTTCAGGTCATAAACCATATAAAACCACGTAATTTCCCTCTTAATTTATAGCCTAAGAATTTCAATGACGCCTCACTTTAACGTTGGAGCAGAAATTTGGGGGGGGGGGGTAAATCCTTCGCGAGCCGTAATTCGCTAACAAAGCGTTTCCGGACCTATTATGTTTATATGAACGTTTTAATTTATTTTCAGCAGCAGAACACATCCTGAAAGTTTCGACGTTTCTTCGTGAACCATCTTGTACAAAATGATTCACCGTTATGCAGAGAATAATCAGAAAACAATGGCAAAATTCGTTCTTCAACACATATGCAAGCGAACATCTCATAACTAAACTACGAGGGCAGGATGAAAAGTTCCGGGCCTGACGCAGAGTTTGCGCTACTATGCTCATTATTTTGATCGTGTTGTATAATTTCATCTTATGTAGGCTGAATTTAGGTATTTTAAGTCAATGAGTTGTTTTGTATTAGTTTGACAGTACATCACAGTGAAACTCCTCAAGCACTGTTTTAACAGTGGCCAGTTTGGAAATTCGTGGCGTCACTAAACGCTTTCCTTTTGAAATGATTAACTGCAACCGATATAAAAAAGGAGCTGCATTATCGTTGGGGCATTTCTCCGAAAAATTCTACAAAAACGTTTTGGCCTAACAAAAATTCTAACCTAACCTAACCGTAGAATAAAAGAGAACGAGATAGGAGAAACTGCTGGCATATGAACGGCATGAGTGCGCAGTATCTGTGTACGACAAAGCTGTGCATTAAATAGGTCCCGCGTTTGTTGACACTTGACCAAGAACAGGGTCGAAAGGATGTGTCAACCGACTGTTTGGAACTCTACACGTGCAATCCGAACAAATTTTTGTGTCGATTCATAACCGTTGATGAGATCTGGGACCACCACAACATTTCTGAGACCAAACAACAGTTAATAATGGACAGCGAAAGGCGAACACACTCCAAACAAGGCAAATGCAATTCCTTCTGCCGGTAAAGGTGTGGCGACTTTTTGTTGTGACGCTCGTGGGTAATCTTCATTGACTACCTTAAAAATAGGGAAACAAGTCGTGGCGAGTACTATGCAGCCCTACTGGACCTTCTAAATGACAACACCAAGAAAAAACTGCAAAATTTAGCGAAAAAGAAAGTGCTGTTCCACCAAGACAATGCACCATATCACACGTCAATTGCTGCAGTGGCTCAAATCAAAGAACTGAATTTCAAATCAAAGATCAAAATCAATCAAAGAATCTGAAAAAATAGTTTGGTGGAAAAATCTGTTGACGACAATCAAGTCAGCGACGCTGTAAATGTCTACTCAGAGGACATCGACATGTCGGTTTATCAGGCTACGTAATCGCTTTAAAACATCGTTGAAAAAAGTGTATAGAGCTAAATGGAGATTATGTTGAGAAATAAGTACAAATTAATCGCCCAAAAAATGTTGTTTTCTTATTCACGCCCGGGACTTTTCACCCTACCCACATACTACGTCACAATTCGTGACATTTAATTCTGATAACGGTAAGATTTTCGAATACAGAACAGAAACCGTACAAAAACATAAGATATATTTATATTTCGTTTTGTTTCATCGGGCACTACTATTTTCACAGCATTACCGTAGAGGCTACGAGTATTATTGTTGGCACTGTCGTGACATTACTGTATTTGAAAAGTGAAATGTGATTCTTTTTCCGGCGATCTGATTCACATTATTTTTTATAGAGAGGGAAACAGACAAAGATCTTATTGCATCGAGACTCACCGCCGGAACACACGGTAAAATCGAAAGGAAAAAATGACAATCATACTAGAAAGTAGCCTATACCAGTATACCAGCTTTGTGTTATCGCCAGATGCTAAAAATAAAATGGTCTGACAAATTTACAAGTGAAGACGTGCTGAACAGAATAGGCGATGAGAGGTGTTTGTTGAAAAGCATAATTAGAATACACTGCGGCATGAAGGACTACTAAAATTGGTGATGGAAGGAACAATAGAAGGTAAAGGATATAAGGGAAGACCAAGGCTGCAGTATATAAAGCAAATTATGGATGATGTAACTTGTGAAACTTATGAAGAAATGAAGAGAAAAGCACAAGATCGATCACAATGGAAGACTGCTGCAAACCAGTCTTAGGATTGAAAACATAAGACTTACTCTTATAGTATTCGATAGTACCGTTACACAGAGAACAATTTTACGTTGCATTAATAGAATTAATGTGGAACCCCTATCGTTGTAAAGAGGATCTCAGTGTAGTTAAAATCTTATTTTGCATTCCTCCAAACAAAACCTTAACAAACTAACCTCCCAAGTACAAAAAGTGACCGTTCATCAAGTCTGGAGGTCACGACACAACGCAATGTACACGACTAGTTGATCGTTCGACGAAGATAAACTCTTACAACGGCAACTGCCAAATCTAAAAATCATACGGTAGAATAAAGTATTTCAAAAGCGAGGTTAAGTTCACGTACTCGGCTCACGTACGCGAGATAAACGCCACACGTGTAGCACTGGCCGGGTGGTTATTGCGTTCGCATTCGCCGTCGTACCCACCATATATTTTGTAATCCTTATAGTAGGCTGCTGTAATAAGGATCACCTATGGCAAAATTTATGACAATAACTTTTTAATATTTTTCAAAAACATAAAAATTTATTACAAAGGATTGAAACCTTGTAACAATGCGTGCGTGCGTGCGTGTTTTTTTTAACAATGTACACACAAGAAGCATGCGCCACTTTGCAATCTACAAGCGAACATTAACAGAGATTTTATTGGTGTCCACAACCCACCAGTAATTTAACTATTTAAACGTACCTCATCATAATGAAAGCAATAACGCTAATCGACTTGAGATGCAATATGTAACTTTTACATACGTCAGTTAGTTACACCCGGCGTTATTGTAGAGTGCTGATCAAGTGACTGTTGCTGATTAGTGCAAAGTGATTGTGTTATAATTAGTGCGGACCTCTAATAGTTCACATTATTATTGCGTGTGGACACATTTTTGGATGAGAGCATCTTGTTGATTTCAAAGCTGGTTGTAGTGACTTTATTGCCGTCTTATTCTGTTTCCACTGAACTATACGACGATCCGTGAGACCATCATAATAATATTATTAAAACAACTCTGAACAGTGGTAAAACCCACTGAACTTTGCCCCGATGATACCACATCTCAGAACGGACGAAACGATGAAATTATCAATAACAATAATAAAATACGGTTTCAACCGGAAAAGTCTTATTAAAAATCCGAACACGCAAGCGTACGAGTGAAAACATCATCATCTTCAAGGATTAAACCAAGGATGGTTTGTTCCGGTCTCAAACCGGCAAAGATTAGAGTGGTCACTCCACCGCATTTAATGCATTTATTAGCAATTTAACAAAGTTACTGTACCTTAAATCTACAAAAACCTGTTTTTGGACACCATATTATTGTGTTTTACGCCAGTTATATTGAAAACTACGCGAGTTAACTAACTTCTGGGACCCATTTTTTAAAACTTTTCAGGTCATAAACCATATAAAACCACGTAATTTCCCTCTTAATTTATAGCCTAAGAATTTCAATGACGCCTCACTTTAACGTTGGAGCAGAAATTTGGGGGGGGGGTAAATCCTTCGCGAGCCGTAATTCGCTAACAAAGCGTTTCCGGACCTATTATGTTTATATGAACGTTTTAATTTATTTTCAGCAGCAGAACACATCCTGAAAGTTTCGACGTTTCTTCGTGAACCATCTTGTACAAAATGATTCACCGTTATGCAGAGAATAATCAGAAAACAATGGCAAAATTCGTTCTTCAACACATATGCAAGCGAACATCTCATAACTAAACTACGAGGGCAGGATGAAAAGTTCCGGGCCTGACGCAGAGTTTGCGCTACTATGCTCATTATTTTGATCGTGTTGTATAATTTCATCTTATGTAGGCTGAATTTAGGTATTTTAAGTCAATGAGTTGTTTTGTATTAGTTTGACAGTACATCACAGTGAAACTCCTCAAGCACTGTTTTAACAGTGGCCAGTTTGGAAATTCGTGGCGTCACTAAACGCTTTCCTTTTGAAATGATTAACTGCAACCGATATAAAAAAGGAGCTGCATTATCGTTGGGGCATTTCTCCGAAAAATTCTACAAAAACGTTTTGGCCTAACAAAAATTCTAACCTAACCTAACCTAACCTAACCGTAGAATAAAAGAGAACGAGATAGGAGAAACTGCTGGCATATGAACGGCATGAGTGCGCAGTATCTGTGTACGACAAAGCTGTGCATTAAATAGGTCCCGCGTTTGTTGACACTTGACCAAGAACAGGGTCGAAAGGATGTGTCAACCGACTGTTTGGAACTCTACACGTGCAATCCGAACAAATTTTTGTGTCGATTCATAACCGTTGATGAGATCTGGGACCACCACAACATTTCTGAGACCAAACAACAGTTAATAATGGACAGCGAAAGGCGAACACACTCCAAACAAGGCAAATGCAATTCCTTCTGCCGGTAAAGGTGTGGCGACTTTTTGTTGTGACGCTCGTGGGTAATCTTCATTGACTACCTTAAAAATAGGGAAACAAGTCGTGGCGAGTACTATGCAGCCCTACTGGACCTTCTAAATGACAACACCAAGAAAAAACTGCAAAATTTAGCGAAAAAGAAAGTGCTGTTCCACCAAGACAATGCACCATATCACACGTCAATTGCTGCAGTGGCTCAAATCAAAGAACTGAATTTCAAATCAAAGATCAAAATCAATCAAAGAATCTGAAAAAATAGTTTGGTGGAAAAATCTGTTGACGACAATCAAGTCAGCGACGCTGTAAATGTCTACTCAGAGGACATCGACATGTCGGTTTATCAGGCTACGTAATCGCTTTAAAACATCGTTGAAAAAAGTGTATAGAGCTAAATGGAGATTATGTTGAGAAATAAGTACAAATTAATCGCCCAAAAAATGTTGTTTTCTTATTCACGCCCGGGACTTTTCACCCTACCCACATACTACGTCACAATTCGTGACATTTAATTCTGATAACGGTAAGATTTTCGAATACAGAACAGAAACCGTACAAAAACATAAGATATATTTATATTTCGTTTTGTTTCATCGGGCACTACTATTTTCACAGCATTACCGTAGAGGCTACGAGTATTATTGTTGGCACTGTCGTGACATTACTGTATTTGAAAAGTGAAATGTGATTCTTTTTCCGGCGATCTGATTCACATTATTTTTTATAGAGAGGGAAACAGACAAAGATCTTATTGCATCGAGACTCACCGCCGGAACACACGGTAAAATCGAAAGGAAAAAATGACAATCATACTAGAAAGTAGCCTATACCAGTATACCAGCTTTGTGTTATCGCCAGAAGCTAAAAATAAAATGGTCTGACAAATTTACAAGTGAAGACGTGCTGAACAGAATAGGCGATGAGAGGTGTTTGTTGAAAAGCATAATTAGAATACACTGCGGCATGAAGGACTACTAAAATTGGTGATGGAAGGAACAATAGAAGGTAAAGGATATAAGGGAAGACCAAGGCTGCAGTATATAAAGCAAATTATGGATGATGTAACTTGTGAAACTTATGAAGAAATGAAGAGAAAAGCACAATGAAGAGAATCGATCACAATGGAAGACTGCTGCAAACCAGTCTTAGGATTGAAAACATAAGACTTACTCTTATAGTATTCGATAGTACCGTTACACAGAGAACAATTTTACGTTGCATTAATAGAATTAATGTGGAACCCCTATCGTTGTAAAGAGGATCTCAGTGTAGTTAAAATCTTATTTTGCATTCCTCCAAACAAAACCTTAACAAACTAACCTCCCAAGTACAAAAAGTGACCGTTCATCAAGTCTGGAGGTCACGACACAACGCAATGTACACGACTAGTTGATCGTTCGACGAAGATAAACTCTTACAACGGCAACTGCCAAATCTAAAAATCATACGGTAGAATAAAGTATTTCAAAAGCGAGGTTAAGTTCACGTACTCGGCTCACGTACGCGAGATAAACGCCACACGTGTAGCACTGGCCGGGTGGTTATTGCGTTCGCATTCGCCGTCGTACCCACCATATATTTTGTAATCCTTATAGTAGGCTGCTGTAATAAGGATCACCTATGGCAAAATTTATGACAATAACTTTTTAATATTTTTCAAAAACATAAAAATTTATTACAAAGGATTGAAACCTTGTAACAATGCGTGCGTGCGTGCGTGTTTTTTTTAACAATGTACACACAAGAAGCATGCGCCACTTTGCAATCTACAAGCGAACATTAACAGAGATTTTATTGGTGTCCACAACCCACCAGTAATTTAACTATTTAAACGTACCTCATCATAATGAAAGCAATAACGCTAATCGACTTGAGATGCAATATGTAACTTTTACATACGTCAGTTAGTTACACCCGGCGTTATTGTAGAGTGCTGATCAAGTGACTGTTGCTGATTAGTGCAAAGTGATTGTGTTATAATTAGTGCGGACCTCTAATAGTTCACATTATTATTGCGTGTGGACACATTTTTGGATGAGAGCATCTTGTTGATTTCAAAGCTGGTTGTAGTGACTTTATTGCCGTCTTATTCTGTTTCCACTGAACTATACGACGATCCGTGAGACCATCATAATAATATTATTAAAACAACTCTGAACAGTGGTAAAACCCACTGAACTTTGCCCCGATGATACCACATCTCAGAACGGACGAAACGATGAAATTATCAATAACAATAATAAAATACGGTTTCAACCGGAAAAGTCTTATTAAAAATCCGAACACGCAAGCGTACGAGTGAAAACATCATCATCTTCAAGGATTAAACCAAGGATGGTTTGTTCCGGTCTCAAACCGGCAAAGATTAGAGTGGTCACTCCACCGCATTTAATGCATTTATTAGCAATTTAACAAAGTTACTGTACCTTAAATCTACAAAAACCTGTTTTTGGACACCATATTATTGTGTTTTACGCCAGTTATATTGAAAACTACGCGAGTTAACTAACTTCTGGGACCCATTTTTTAAAACTTTTCAGGTCATAAACCATATAAAACCACGTAATTTCCCTCTTAATTTATAGCCTAAGAATTTCAATGACGCCTCACTTTAACGTTGGAGCAGAAATTTGGGGGGGGGGGGGGGTAAATCCTTCGCGAGCCGTAATTCGCTAACAAAGCGTTTCCGGACCTATTATGTTTATATGAACGTTTTAATTTATTTTCAGCAGCAGAACACATCCTGAAAGTTTCGACGTTTCTTCGTGAACCATCTTGTACAAAATGATTCACCGTTATGCAGAGAATAATCAGAAAACAATGGCAAAATTCGTTCTTCAACACATATGCAAGCGAACATCTCATAACTAAACTACGAGGGCAGGATGAAAAGTTCCGGGCCTGACGCAGAGTTTGCGCTACTATGCTCATTATTTTGATCGTGTTGTATAATTTCATCTTATGTAGGCTGAATTTAGGTATTTTAAGTCAATGAGTTGTTTTGTATTAGTTTGACAGTACATCACAGTGAAACTCCTCAAGCACTGTTTTAACAGTGGCCAGTTTGGAAATTCGTGGCGTCACTAAACGCTTTCCTTTTGAAATGATTAACTGCAACCGATATAAAAAAGGAGCTGCATTATCGTTGGGGCATTTCTCCGAAAAATTCTACAAAAACGTTTTGGCCTAACAAAAATTCTAACCTAACCTAACCGTAGAATAAAAGAGAACGAGATAGGAGAAACTGCTGGCATATGAACGGCATGAGTGCGCAGTATCTGTGTACGACAAAGCTGTGCATTAAATAGGTCCCGCGTTTGTTGACACTTGACCAAGAACAGGGTCGAAAGGATGTGTCAACCGACTGTTTGGAACTCTACACGTGCAATCCGAACAAATTTTTGTGTCGATTCATAACCGTTGATGAGATCTGGGACCACCACAACATTTCTGAGACCAAACAACAGTTAATAATGGACAGCGAAAGGCGAACACACTCCAAACAAGGCAAATGCAATTCCTTCTGCCGGTAAAGGTGTGGCGACTTTTTGTTGTGACGCTCGTGGGTAATCTTCATTGACTACCTTAAAAATAGGGAAACAAGTCGTGGCGAGTACTATGCAGCCCTACTGGACCTTCTAAATGACAACACCAAGAAAAAACTGCAAAATTTAGCGAAAAAGAAAGTGCTGTTCCACCAAGACAATGCACCATATCACACGTCAATTGCTGCAGTGGCTCAAATCAAAGAACTGAATTTCAAATCAAAGATCAAAATCAATCAAAGAATCTGAAAAAATAGTTTGGTGGAAAAATCTGTTGACGACAATCAAGTCAGCGACGCTGTAAATGTCTACTCAGAGGACATCGACATGTCGGTTTATCAGGCTACGTAATCGCTTTAAAACATCGTTGAAAAAAGTGTATAGAGCTAAATGGAGATTATGTTGAGAAATAAGTACAAATTAATCGCCCAAAAAATGTTGTTTTCTTATTCACGCCCGGGACTTTTCACCCTACCCACATACTACGTCACAATTCGTGACATTTAATTCTGATAACGGTAAGATTTTCGAATACAGAACAGAAACCGTACAAAAACATAAGATATATTTATATTTCGTTTTGTTTCATCGGGCACTACTATTTTCACAGCATTACCGTAGAGGCTACGAGTATTATTGTTGGCACTGTCGTGACATTACTGTATTTGAAAAGTGAAATGTGATTCTTTTTCCGGCGATCTGATTCACATTATTTTTTATAGAGAGGGAAACAGACAAAGATCTTATTGCATCGAGACTCACCGCCGGAACACACGGTAAAATCGAAAGGAAAAAATGACAATCATACTAGAAAGTAGCCTATACCAGTATACCAGCTTTGTGTTATCGCCAGATGCTAAAAATAAAATGGTCTGACAAATTTACAAGTGAAGACGTGCTGAACAGAATAGGCGATGAGAGGTGTTTGTTGAAAAGCATAATTAGAATACACTGCGGCATGAAGGACTACTAAAATTGGTGATGGAAGGAACAATAGAAGGTAAAGGATATAAGGGAAGACCAAGGCTGCAGTATATAAAGCAAATTATGGATGATGTAACTTGTGAAACTTATGAAGAAATGAAGAGAAAAGCACAAGATCGATCACAATGGAAGACTGCTGCAAACCAGTCTTAGGATTGAAAACATAAGACTTACTCTTATAGTATTCGATAGTACCGTTACACAGAGAACAATTTTACGTTGCATAAATAGAATTAATGTGGAACCCCTATCGTTGTAAAGAGGATCTCAGTGTAGTTAAAATCTTATTTTGCATTCCTCCAAACAAAACCTTAACAAACTAACCTCCCAAGTACAAAAAGTGACCGTTCATCAAGTCTGGAGGTCACGACACAACGCAATGTACACGACTAGTTGATCGTTCGACGAAGATAAACTCTTACAACGGCAACTGCCAAATCTAAAAATCATACGGTAGAATAAAGTATTTCAAAAGCGAGGTTAAGTTCACGTACTCGGCTCACGTACGCGAGATAAACGCCACACGTGTAGCACTGGCCGGGTGGTTATTGCGTTCGCATTCGCCGTCGTACCCACCATATATTTTGTAATCCTTATAGTAGGCTGCTGTAATAAGGATCACCTATGGCAAAATTTATGACAATAACTTTTTAATATTTTTCAAAAACATAAAAATTTATTACAAAGGATTGAAACCTTGTAACAATGCGTGCGTGCGTGCGTGTTTTTTTTAACAATGTACACACAAGAAGCATGCGCCACTTTGCAATCTACAAGCGAACATTAACAGAGATTTTATTGGTGTCCACAACCCACCAGTAATTTAACTATTTAAACGTACCTCATCATAATGAAAGCAATAACGCTAATCGACTTGAGATGCAATATGTAACTTTTACATACGTCAGTTAGTTACACCCGGCGTTATTGTAGAGTGCTGATCAAGTGACTGTTGCTGATTAGTGCAAAGTGATTGTGTTATAATTAGTGCGGACCTCTAATAGTTCACATTATTATTGCGTGTGGACACATTTTTGGATGAGAGCATCTTGTTGATTTCAAAGCTGGTTGTAGTGACTTTATTGCCGTCTTATTCTGTTTCCACTGAACTATACGACGATCCGTGAGACCATCATAATAATATTATTAAAACAACTCTGAACAGTGGTAAAACCCACTGAACTTTGCCCCGATGATACCACATCTCAGAACGGACGAAACGATGAAATTATCAATAACAATAATAAAATACGGTTTCAACCGGAAAAGTCTTATTAAAAATCCGAACACGCAAGCGTACGAGTGAAAACATCATCATCTTCAAGGATTAAACCAAGGATGGTTTGTTCCGGTCTCAAACCGGCAAAGATTAGAGTGGTCACTCCACCGCTTCCTCGGACGTCCCACACCCCTCCGTCCCCTCGGCTTATAGTTCCATAGTTGTTTGGGAATGTGACAGTCATCCATTCGGCTAAGATATTTCCACAAATTCAGCCGATACTGGGCGATCCTGTCGAGTATACTCACAATATTCAGTTCCTCCCGTATGTCTGTGTTTCTTCTATGGTCATGGAGAGTATACCCTGCCACGTGCCTGAGAAATCTCATTTCAGCCGCTTGGGTGCGACTGGTCTGGCCTTTCGTTAAAGTACATTTCTCAGACCCATAAAGAAGTGTGGGAAGAGCCATCACCTTGTAGAATTTTAGGCGTGTTTCTTTACTTGCTGACTTAAGAGTTCGCCTAATGGTCCCGCACATAAGGTTGAACTTATCCAACTTATTCCCCAAGTCGCTGCTTGTATTATAAGACACACTGCAGCCCAGGTATTCAAAACTGCTGACTTGTTCTGAAAATCAAGTGCTGATCCGCACTGAAAACATCACGGTGAAAATTAACAAACGTCAAATTATAAGTTCACGACCAATTTAGTAGGAAGACGAGTTTCAAAAAATCTTTAAGTGAACAGTCTGAGATAACGACGGCACGATCGATTCTTTTCGTCCTTTACCCCCATACCCGTGTAGCAAACTGTGTGAAAACTAATTTTTTGTTTCAATATAGTTTCTGGTCAGTGTGGACTACACTATAATTTATCACTATATTCTGGAACTAGATACGGTCTAAGACTCTCTTGCGACGAACCTTATGATCAGAAATGAAACGTATATTATTAACTAGATCACTAGGTTTATTCGTTTAGTGTTCTTCTTAAAGTGGTGCTGTCCTACCGCTGCAGTGTTCGCAGCAATGTGGAGTCCCTAGAAGACACTATCACTTTAAAGACAGTAATGTTGATTAGTCTTTACTTGTTTTATCTTTACCGGACCCCCAGGCCAAATTCTAGACACGCCACTGGTACCTTCATGCTTCGCTGCAAATCTCTTGATTTCTTCTGTTACGATGGTCTCACAGATAGTCGTATGGTACAGTGGACACAAAATACAGACACCAACGAAGTCACTAATTACTAATTACCAATTTTAATTAGTCGTAAATAACAATTTGAAATCAACAAGGTACTCTAATACAATAATCTAAGTTAAATTTGTCCACAAGCAATAATAATGTCAAGCACTAAGAGTTCCGCTCCATTTATAACAGAGTAATCACTTTCCACAATCACTCGAACCGCACCGAATGAAATCGCCCACTGTAACTGACTTCTGAGCCGGCCGCTGTTGATTATATAGGTCCCGCAGAGATTCCAGAATAATTTTCCATTATTTCTGGTGGCGTGCCAGCATAAGTTGAGCAGTTAAAAATGCTCGCGAACAGTCTGGAAGGTACTTGAGTGTGGCAATGATCGAGACGCTGCACCTGTTCGGCTAGCCGACAAACGGGTGAAAAGATGCTCTCGACTCTTCGAGAACGTTCCGTGTATTGAACAAAATTGTATCAATATAAAGACCTTGAAATCCCTAAGTTTTGTTTTAGAAATCCATGAAACATCTACCATTATTTGTGAAAAACCAAAGCCTATATTGCCATTACCATTATAGCCACAAGCCTATATTGTGGCTATGACTTTTTTCGTAGCCTCATGGCTGGGTCCTAAAATTTCAAATGGGCTTTGCGACTGTATAAAGGAATGGTCCACATAAAGATAAATTACGTTTTGTTAATTTTATTAATTCGATTATGTACTGTGAGGTAAGACAAAGTTCCGAATTCTTTAAACATAGGTCTATAGTTTGTCCAATATTTATGTTTTTATTATGAGTATACTCGACAGGATTGCCCAGTATCGGCTGAATTTGTGGGAATATCTTTGACGAATGGATGACTACCGCATCCCCAAACAACTATGGAACTATAAGCCGAAGGGACGGAGAGATGTAGGACGTCCGAAGAAGCGATGGAGTGACCAGCTCTAGACTCTGTCTGTTTCAGACCGGAACAAGCCATGCTAGGTTTAATCCTTGCATATGATGATGACAATGATTTACGTTTTTAATTAAGCTTTTAAAACCTTCTTTACGTTCAGTCAGTCGGTTTGCAAACAGAGCTCTAAAGCTCGGTTGAAGTGTCCACTTTACCCAGAATATCTCTGTTACGGAGATGTTTACAGTACCGGAGAATGCTTAGTCAGTCCTGGACAGATTGGATTACAAATTAATAATGTTGACGTGCTCCGTAAGTCTAAAAAAGTCTAAAATGACCATATTCATGACTTTAAAAAAAAAGACGGAAAAATTGTAATACGAGGACAATACCCATTGTTAAGGAGGAGACGACAAAAGGGCAAGAGATGTTTTAGAAGGACGACGGATCTTATCGTTTATGTACTGGTTCGAATGACTGAGTTCCAGTCAATTGGCAGCTGCTACAACGGCTGAAAATACGATTTGCTAGAACGGTTTCCGACCTTCAGAGAAAAAACTAAGAACACCGTTGTAACATAACTCAAACTGTGCTTATGTACATTCTGCACAAAGAACAAACAAACGTTGCTGCCTTCCGACAAAGACTCCTATCTTGAAAACTAATTAAATATACATCTAACAAGCACAGATAAAAACAGCACATACTTATTATCAATCAGGTCTACACACGCGGACGAAACAAACAGATAACGGTATACACGCAAAAAGATAAAACAGCAAAGCCCGCAGCAACACAAACGTTACGAAACAAAAAATTCACCTTCAGTGATAAATTCATTCTAAGTGTATATGCGCGTGATTCATGAAAATGGGAGCACAAAATGATTAAGAGAGAAAAAACATTTTGTTTGCAATTTTTCAGTCAAGTGTACAGTACAAAAAACACAGGCTTTATTTCGGCGACAGAGTTAATGTAATGTTTGCAGTAGGAGGAAGAGAGAGAGAGAGAGAGAGAGAGAGAGAGAGAGAGAGAGAGAGAGAGAGAGAGAGAGAGAGAGAGAGAGAGAGAGAGATTTCAAAACAAATATGTTACTGCACTAGCCAGCAGTCAATTATAAATCATACAGTGTCCGCCCGTTTGATTCGATACCGTCCGTCCGTATGTGTTGACGAGTAAACTATCGTACGATTTCATTCCCGAATGCCCTGATGGAATTTCCGCACATTTTCATCCTACATTTGGTTTATTAAATCTGACACAAAGAGTTCACAGAATCACGAAACAACGCTTTCTCATTAAAATGTAATTAATTTTTGTGCGCGAGCCGGACAAACAGTCAATTGTCCACTATAATTAAATAAAACACGTCAACAACGAATTCGAAACGAAAAAATTTTAACGTCACATCGCTAACAGCGTAAAACGTTTCTACGATATCGATTTACATTGTTCCAGTTAAATGTTAACATAAAAAATAACCCGCTATTAACACTGCTTCCTCTGTCCATTAGTGGGTTTATTGGAAATCGGGCCTACATAAGTTCCGGCGACACATATAAGCACACATTCGAACGGAATCACCTCTCACTAACTTCGAGTAGGAGTAAAAACAGTCCTCCCTTACGATCGTTTTACCACTGACTCCTATCAAGCACGTTTTGTCCGTCAGTGTCGTCGTTGCAACTTGCAACTTATCTAACTGCAAGTCGCTTCCTACTAGACAGACAAGGTTACGTCTCTTCTGCATTTTTTAATTCCTACCAGTCTGCCTAAAGTAATGGGTCGGGCCTTAGCATGGCCAGAGATACAGAAAGACTTAAACCAACAGACTAAGAGGTTGAACAATATCAGTCACACTTTTATTTCTCTTTTTAAAGAAACAGTGGGAGTAGACAGGTGCGGAGGAGATCTTCAAGAAGAAATCCGACCCTAATCTCCCACCGGATGAAACTCACGGTACACTGGTGCCGAGCATAATTATTATAACCATAATTCGAAGGGAAAGTTTGCAAATAACAGGAAATGCACGGGCCGCAGTGGCAATCGAAGACAAGTCGGCGGCGGCACAGTTAGCGAACTTATTTCTCCTCACTGCATAACACAGATTACAAAACCCAAAATGTCCTCTGTGGTACGATGGCTCACACCTTCTTACAGTACAAGAGGTTCTGCGCAGGTTTGAATTACGCAGAAAGCCTGCACAGTACAGTGTCCACTCAACATCGAGAGGGCCAACCGAGTAGCTATGACACGCAGAGCCTTCTTGCAGATGAGGTAAGAGTTATGATCTGGGTGTCTCCTTCAAAATACACTCATACCTAGACCCACGACGAGCTACGGCGGTTAATGATTCGTGTTGTGTCCATTGTTTAAACACAACGATCCGCGCGACCGTCGTAACACTGCACGTATCGCTTTCCGTCACTGTACTACGTAATGCTGAATAATTATTTCTGAAGTAACGTCAAACATGCTTGAACTATCCATGTATCACAACTTTAAGTGCTCCAATAATTCTTTAGGATTTTTTTTTTGTTTTCAAATAAATTCTCATGTCTTTAGTAGTCAACAAATTCAATGGGGTTTTTGCCCCTCTAATTATATTCCGTCCATCCTTCGTGGTTTTACTGTCTAAGTAGACGATGAACCAAAAGGCCTCTTCCAGCACGAAGGGAGAAGCAGTTTTGCGATAAGTAAAGACAGACATGGGACAGCAAAGGCTGCTACCAAGTTTAATCTCACCGTGAAGCAACGATGTTTTTATCCAAACGATCGTATTACCGGTCACAGTAAATATGGAACTCGCAATCCACTATATCTGTAAAGCGTAGGCTCCGAATAGACTTTTTTTTGACACCAAAGCAGGTTTTTAAGAATAAAGCTCTAACATAGAGACGCAGTGAATGCGATATTTATGGCACATATTTAAAACCATAGATACAATTTAGAGCTCTATAATTTCTATGATGAACCTGATGTGGTCATCTTTATTAAATTAAAAAGATTAGAATGGGCTGGACACATTATATGTGCTTGTGAAAGCAGAGTTGTTAAAAAGATATTTAATGTTAAAGCTAGAAGGTAAAAGGCAAGTTGGATGGCAAAAACTGAGATGGAGGGACGGGGTAGATCAGGACATCAGTACTCTTAGAATTAGAAACTGGAAGAATATGGATATGAATAGAGAAGAACAGTGAAATCTTCTGAAGAAGGCTAGGGCCTAGAAAGTTCTGTCGATCCAATGATGATGATGATGATGATATAAAAACATAATTACAATAATTCTGTTGTAACAGAACAGAAATCACCAACTGTTACATAAACAATTAGAAATAGCCCATTTCATTTATAGCTGTCACACGAAACATACCGACATCAAATCTTAATTGAATTATAGACTGCGTAATTTTATATAATCTACGTAACGAACCCATACGGCCGCTGTTAAGACGCCGGTCGTTATCGATTGCGTACCAAAATCGACACGACGCGAGTAAGCCACGAGACTGATTTAAAAATACGATCGACTAACGGCAAGTCTAGTGGGTTTGTTTACTTCCCGCAGTGCTTACTAGTAAACACGAATGTATTTGTTTAGCGCTGAAAGGCCGGTTATTTACATCGTACGCATACACTTATACATACCAACAGAACTGTGTGGCACAAATAAACACTGACACCCAGATTTATTAGTAGGCTACTTACGTCTTACATGAATAAATAATTTAAAAATTTCACACCCTCTGTTATTACGAGGAATAATAGGCCGCAGGAAACAGAAATAGTTATCGTGAAAGGAAATTATAGTTCCCATACACTCTTGGTTGATGTTATACTTTTGTTTCCTTTTCAATCGTTTAAACATCATTGTATGTTAGGCCCTCTAATGTATACGATTTATATGTTACGATAAGCTCCGCGTCCGATCTGACTACGATTTTTGTCGTGCGTAAAACATATCGGAAATGGGTGTGAACAGATTGTTTCAGCGCTGCCATCATCAGTACTGAAAATGGATCCGTGCGTGTTGTGTACCACTTATCGGTCCATTTTTAAGGGAAGAAGGAAAAGACGATGGAATATTCATCCAATTAACTGTGCAGGATATACAGACGGTGCTTCAATCCATTGTTCCTTCTTCACATTTCTGTTTTTTATAATCGTCGAAAGCGGAAAGCCGTAGTGCTCTCCTGTTTTGGATTTCGACAATGAGCCTGTCTGTATTAATGTTCCAAATGCACAAAACAGATTAAGAAAATTACACCAAGACGTGAATACCGCCGATTACTTGGTACAAGTGCCTCGCCGACGCTAGGCAGGAAGGTTGGTAGCACTGATGTCTGAAGATCATACGATACGATGTATAACCGGAACCATTTCGACCTATCTAACCAGACAACTCGTCCGACTTTTTATCTGATGTGTTTCCTAGGACACCACACGATATGTTGTTGTTGAGTTCGGGACGATAAATTTTTCGTACGACAGTACATAAAATGGTCCACTTGTTTCTGTTGATCCACATGTTGTACGATTTTTTTATGGTAGGTTATCGTACGCTATAAATCGGAAGTATAAAAGGGCCCTTAGACGTTCGGGGTGACACTACCGCAATTAAAAATTTCCATTATTGAGCAGCATACAACCACTGAATTCTGTGGTCTTTCAGAAATCGCCGCCAGACGTCAACGCTACTTAAGAAAGTATATGGCGATATAGGAATGGAAATATTAAGTCTATGACTGACACAAACGTTTTCGTTGGAGGTCGTGTTAAAGCTGACAACGATTTTCGTAGCATGCTCCTGACACCTCGACTAATCGTACAAAAAACACGAGCGTTTCCGAGTGTTGTAGTTAAGGAAATAACATCAAAAGATGGCATATCAGTGTAGCCCGATATTCTTCATAAACACGTCCCCACACTACTGTGTGTTTGTCAATAAATAATTTAAAAACTGTTGTCACAGGATGAGAAACAAACATGAATGACACTGGCAGGAGATCTTATCGGTGTGGCTGATCAAGACAAAAATTTTCACAACATAATCATAGGAGACGAGATAGGATAGCGTGAAGAAGAGTTAGCTCTCGAAAGTTCTGGAGAGGTGAAGTAGATGAGGCGATAGGAAGATGGAGAATGGGGAAACGGAAAAAATGGAGATCGCGACGGAGGAGGAGGAGGAGGAGAAGGCAGATGCAGCTGTAATACGTGTGTATTTTAACGTAGTAATTAAGACCAGAATTAGTTATTTTCAGAATAGAAAAATCGCGGCCTCCATCAGTTTATATCTACGATGTTAATACTAAAGACATTTAAGGAATTTCAGCAGTGACCGTTTTATACAAAACTATTAACGGAAATGAAGTTGTAATACCTCGCAGCAGTATAAGTTTGGGAGACTTATGACTCGCTGTGCCGCTGTCGTTTGTGTTTGGCTTTGTTATCAGAACGCAAACACGTGTAGTAGTAGTTGTGTGACATGATACGACTAAGTCTGCGTCATACAATAATACAGTTGAAATCGTCCAGTATGTTGTATTCCACGCGAGGTTACTCTTCCTCTAAAAGCCATTGAGTACGGCAAAACATGATTAATAAATTACACAGTTTTGTTTAAAATTTTGTTGTCCAAACAAACAAGGCCACGTAAAGAAATAAGAATTGTGTCGTATAGTTTCTAAAGCGCCAGAATAGAGTTTGCTAGAATAACAAAAGTATTGTTACGACATTACAGAACAATCTACGTGTTTCTCGAATGTTCCAGTGAAATTCGGCTGTAATGTGTGTGCGTACGTGATTCTCAACGTATTAGCTAGACTGTAGCAGAAGTCGCGCGGCCGCGCGCAAGACCGCAACTAATTACGTTCTGGTGTTTTCTAGTAGCATCGTTGATCTGTAGTATGGATGTTTCTGGATTTTCGGCGGGGTGTAAATACAAGTCCTCAGCGACGCTCAGTTTCAGTTTGAGTTGCGATCTATTGGAGTGCGGTTCGTAGTATTGTGGCAAAGTGTTGTGTTTTATAATTGTGCTTGCGGGACAATTGTAATAGAATTGTGTTTCATCTTAGCAGACATTTTTATTGGGTGTGAACAATTTTTATTTGATTTGTTGTAAGAGACTATTTTGTTGATTACAAACTGTTTTATTGTGATAATTAAAGCTGGTGATTAGTAACTCAACTGGTGTCTTGTATTTTGTTTTCCACTGTACCATACGACGATCACTAGACCGTCATAACAATACAATTGAAATTGTCCAGTATGTTGTATTCGACGCGAGGTTTCTCTTCCTCTAAAAGCCACTGAGCCAGTTTTGTTTAAACTTTTGCTGTCCAAACAGACAAGGGCACGTAACGAAATAAGAACTGTGTCGTCTAGTTTCTAAAGCGCCGGCAGAATAGAGTTTGCTAGAATAATAAAAGTATATAGCCAAAATCAAAAAACCTTTATTTTTGTATATATAATGTAAATGTTGAAATGCAACAAGAGATGCTCGATTACTCTAAGGAGTACTATATACATTATAACTTTACTTAAACTGGAATGGAACGTTGTATTGCATGAATACTCGTTCGATAACGATATTCGTTTTCATTTTACAATTTCCTTTTATTCACCACACTATTTTATTGATATGAAATTTATTGAAACGACTATTTAAAAAAAAAACACTTTTAATGTAGGCCTAATATACTTTCCAAAGTAATAACCGCACTCCTACGGTCACGTCACAACCTCCAAGTTGACACAGGTAGCTTGATTTTCTTAAAAACATTGTCCGTAGACCGACCGTCTTTCGGGACTTAAACAGTCCGATCCTCTCAAAGGATTTTGAGGGGATTTTATTCACGGCTCCCACAAGCCTACTGAATAAATTCGCCCCCCCCCCCCCAAGGCACCGATTTTCCACGAGATTTTGATACCGTATTCAGTGTTACCCTTTCTCTATCGCAAGTAAAGGAACCTCTCTTAACAAACCTTTCTTTGATCCCGAAACTGGAACGGGGCAAACTTTTGAAAGACTGGAGTAGGCGCAGTCTCGGTAGAACGGTGAAAAGGTGGGGTTAATTACTTACTGACATTTAGACCGGTCGGTACGTGTAGTAACCTTAACACAGAACAAGAGTCAATATGTGTGTGACATTTTTAAGTAGTGCAATCAATCGCATCAACGTTATTGATATTAAGATAAATCGTCAAATAAAAACGTACAAATGAAACCACAGTACACTCGTATACTGTGACCCGATTACACAATGTTCGGACTAACTACAAACAACAGAATTTATTATTACCGCAAAATAATCGTCGTAATACAAATCGTCACTCACCACATACACTCGTTACGGTTTCATCACATTTACCTGCAACAAATACAAAATTAACTATTTTTCCGAAACAATTTTTTACGCAATTTTGCATGAATATACGAGTAGGCTACCTCGTAATATAGTACTGTACCTTTATCTGTTCATGCAATCATTTTCGATATTTCGATTATGCGATTGTTCGGCTTCGATCTTCAGTGAATATCGTAATTTTATGTAGGTGAAAGAATTATACAAATTTTAATTTCGTGTGTTCCAAATAGGTGGCTGGCGATTGCAGTTAGTGTTCTTAGTCCTTTTCTATAATAAAAAATGATTGTAGCGGTAGCATATCACAGTTGTGTACCTGTGACCCCAAAAGTTGATGTTGTTAGGTTAACATGAGAACTGAAATTACACATGGAAAGCGATAACGGTGTAATGTAAAACTCGGTTTTTTTTTGCGGTGACTATGAAAAATTCAACTCGAAAGTAAGGCGGGGTGGCCCAAGGGCCACTATACATGTGGCGGTACTATACACGACTATACATGTCACCTTCTGTGTGGCAGAACTCGGTTTCAATGGAACACGTTTTCTCATTAATATTCGTTCTGTGAGCAGATCACTGAAAAACCACCGAACTCGAAAGTAAGGCGAGGAGGCCCAAGTGCCACCGCTTGCCCATTACTACATATGTCACATTTTTGTGGCAGACCTCGTTTTTTCGGGTATATTCGTTTTCCAACAAGTACTCGTTTTGTGGCTAACCAAAAAAGAAACGTCCATTATGTACAATATGTAGACCGTATGTTGTCATTCCTTAACACATGGTTTTTTGTGTTTTCAATTAACCATAAATATTTGTATTTTTCTGTTTACATTTGCTATTGTAGTTTTGTTAATTTGTCAACTCAAAAACGTTAGGTTCTTTATTTTAATTGTTACTGTATTAGAAGCATTGTATAACACATTAAACGTTATGTTTTCCTCAACCATGGCTTTTATTTATTCCAGCAGTAAACTAAAAACCAAAAACCACTGTCACCTAACCTCTCACAAATGAAAACAACACGTATTTTCGCTTTGCATTAAGAAATAGGACAATTTACAGTTAGTACATTTTTCCTTTCTCACATCGTAATATATCGATACAATCGCATATTAAAAACATCGAAAATGTACTGCAGGAACGGATAAAGGTACAGTTCCCAATATATTATATTGAACGCAAACATAATCTGATTTTCTTAAAACACTATACTAAGAACGTATATGAGTATTATATACAGTTTTCAACACAATTAAATTTACTATTGTTGAAAACAAAGAAACGCTATTACGTCTTCATAATATTAAAACTTTCAATGCTTTCAAGCACTACAAATACTTCTACAAACGAAACAACTAAAGCTTTAGAAAGAAAAATGATATACTTTAAAGTAATGTAAGCCGCACAAAATGTATCGTATTTCTGATACGCTCTACTGTACAATTTGTATTACAATATCACAGAAATTATAATTTATATTCCGTAGAAAATAAAAAAGAATTAAATTAATACTACATTAGTGGCAATTAAATAAGTTTACTGTTTTCTACAAATATTAATTATGCTTTTTGTGCCCATCCTGTTCGTTATAAATGTGTGAGAATAGAGTACATCTGTGTTACGATACCCCCCGTCCCTTCCATTAAACGTCCAGTGATAATAAATGACGGCACAAATGAATCAGGTGAGTGTGCGGTCTCTGTAAATATTCTGTAAAGTACAGATGAATACAAACTGTACAGGACGCGGGTAAAAAGACACACCACTGTCTATCTTTCTCTATTTCATTAGTTCCTTCACTACTTCTCGTTTCTTCTCTCTCGTAAAGGAAAATAGTACGAAGTCATTAATTATACGATACACAGCGTCATCCCTTACAGAAATGGAAACCTTTTACAGAATGATATACCAAAGAATAAATATACACGTAAATAAAGACAGTATCGTTTGTATTGTTTTGACGTTGGACCGTCCGGAAATATAAACTTGTCATGTCCGTAATATTCGAAACACAACTCTTCACTAACAACTAAACGGTCAGTTTCACGTTCGCACAGACGCGCAAACCATATTATCCTGCTCAGTCGCAGAACCCATAATCTTATTTAACAAAAAGAGAAATAAGTGTATGACCCCAATAACTCACCTAAGGTATAACGTACAACAAAATCTAAACTATCGTGATCTTATTGGGATGATACAGATTATGAAATGTCGCCTTATGCGAAATGATCCAAGCATTAAACTTATTTCGTTCAACTCAGATCAAGTTCAACGATAAAGACTTAGAATTATAAATAAAAAAATAATAATAATAACAATAATAATAAAAAATAAAAATTAAAAATCTTTACATAATGTCGTGGAAAACTTACTTATTGAGGGATTTCTCTGTTCGACGTTTGTACCGACAGCGGTTAGATGTTTATGATGGGTTTTATGGAGTAAGTGATGAGATACAAACTGAATGGGGGAACATGAAAGTTATCGTGGAAGGAGCAGCTGTAAAAGTATTAGGAAAGAGCAGGAAGAGGAAACGGGAAAAGACTATTATGTGGACACAGGATTTAAAGGAGGGAGTTGAAAGGAAAAATGGGCTTATAGACTTTTCTTAGACACTGGAAAAGATGAGGGTAGGCAGGGATTTCGTAGACTAATATAGTGAGGAATAAGACTAGAAGGTCTCGAAAAGAGAGTTAGGATTGATATATTTCGGATTTAGTAAACAATTACATGGCCGACAGATTATGGCATAAAAAGTGATAACACATTCTAACAAGAGATGTGTCTGATTTGCATACAATCAGTAAGGAGACCTTCCTACAGTACGTTAGGAAGAAGTCAGAGAAGCAGGAAGTATGCAGGGATTATCTGATTCGGCTTGTGTGAAACTTATAGAACACAGTGAATTAGAGGACGTGCTGGCATTGATGAGAAATAGGAAGGCTTGTGGAAGTAATGGTCTGAAGGCAGAAATGTTGAAGTATGCTTCGGTTAATTTCTAACAAAGGTTTTTGAAGTATCTCAACTTAAGCCGGAAATATAAAATAATGCCATCATATTGGACAGTAGCAGTTATTTGTCCCATCTATGAAAAAGGAAGTACGTCAGACTGTGAGAACAACAGAGGGATAAGTCTTTTAAATGTCCCCTATAAAAATATTTTCTAAGATAATGACAGTGCGATTGAGATCGTCAGTTTTGGAGTGATATTACTGGAAGAACAGTGCGGATATAGGAACAGGAAGGCCATACTCAGATAATGTACATGTGTTGAAGCAGATTACTGAGGAAAACAGAGAATACAATGTTGAGACACACTTGGTCTTTTTGCATTTGGGGAGGGGAGGAGGAAGAGGAGAAGAAGAACTCTAAATAATAGAATATTATGGAACTAGTTAGCGACAACTCCACTGTAACAAGAAGAATGTCTGAAATAGTGATAACTAGCATCTACACTCATTGACCGCAGACAAGGAACATTTATCTTTCTTGTTATCAACAGTACAATAAGGACAGGACTGTTGTTGAGAATTATTATTGAGAATCATATTAAATATTATTCTTCTGGTAAACAAATATCGAGTTATTGTGCTTTAAAGAAATACGTCTGTTTTTCGTAAAAGTAAGTCCTATTTTCGAAACTAGTTTATGGTGTGGTAAGGCATAATAAGTGTCAGGAATAACGAACGATGCTGACATACATGTATTCATGTGTATACCGATAAACGATCGGGCAAGGTGTACGCGTAAAGCTGATACTGAAATGACAGGAACGTTAACAAATTAAAAACTGACATGTCATGTAGAAAGCACAGGCAAACGAACACACGATACGACTGTACGCGAGTGATCGATGAAAAGAGGCAAACTGGAGTGTGTACAGAGAGAGAGATTACGGAAAACAAAACAAAACAAAAATTTTATTGCCAAATTTCAATCAACTGTGCAATATACAACCCGGGCTTTATTCAGAGACAATACACGTCGCTACGGGCGGGTTGCACCGTAAAACGAACTGTACACGGAGAGAGAGGGAGATGGAGAGAGAAACAGAGCGTATGAGAATGGAAGGGGGCGGAGACGGTACAAGGCAAAACAAAAACGTAAATGGTATTTAGCAGCAGCAATTATCCAATCAATTGTACACTGCGCATTTGAGACGGTCACAGTTACAATAGTGCACAGACGCAAACCGTAACATCACGGCCCAATCTAACAGTGGAATTTCCAGTTTACACTTTACGTAGAATAATAATTCCCATAAAAAAAGACAGTGAATTTAGGCCACACGTTTTTAATTAGGGATTCTAATTAATTATGTTGTCACACTACACCATTCGGAACAAACAGGCCGTTAAATAGAGCAACTGAATAAAACACGTCAAATAAATAATTAAAAGTTACTGTCAGCTCACTAATAACTAAAACACGTGCAAAAAGGCCATATCGGTTTACAGCGTATCACTGAAATCATTAATATTACAGCTCACAACTGTTTCTACTGTTTGGTAACGTAGCAATCGTTTGTATGATTCCAAACATATCAGCACTGCGCGCGCGCGCGCACACACACAGAGGTAACTTTATCTGACATGTGTTAATCTTACTTCCTTGGTACATGATATTTGGCGTTCACCTGTATAGCCCTACGTGGGGATCTATATTCATCGTCGTCCAGAGCCCGTCATAGGCCTCCTCATGTCGGTTTTACACTGGCAAGTCCTCGTCCAGCACTCTGTTGGCCTTCCTCAACTACACTTTAGTCCTCGCTCTCCATCCGGTAACTTACGTGGTCAACGTCTGTCTCGCCTACTCAGTTCCGTTTAAGCTTACCTATATGTTCTGTTATATCTAAGTCATCCGTCGTGCTTTGCAGATCATATTTTAATTCCCCCTTTGACAACAGAAACGAACACTTCCATTCCGTCTTTCCGAGTGCTTCTGCATCGCCTGGAGTTTAGACGCAGTTGTCTTAGTTAAAGTGTTGTTGCGGCTCGGTAAGATATATTAGAAGAACCATACACTGCCCAAATACCCTATTCTTTGGCTTGTAGGAAAATATTTGAGTAACTGACTCCTACCGCAACGCATCGAAGAATGCACATGGTAGAATAAGTATGTTTTTATATGAATGAGAAGCAGTTGTATATTAACTAGCAGGTATTTTTAGAATAATATGTAACATCGTAAAAGACGTAATATCCTAAAAAAATTCTTAAAAAATATTTTAATTACCTGCACTGTTATAATTACGGTACTTCTTCATATATCAGTACTTCGTGTAACATTACTTTTTCGTTAAACTTATCGATTATGTTATTACATGCGTTGGTAACATAACCTAACCAAAGCTAACTTGTATTAATAAAAAATAAATTCAGCGAATTATTCCAACGGACTCTGCTAATATGAACAATGATTTCTAGCTCCGGTTTAGTGAAAATAATTTTTGAGCTGGCAACACTGGTCCACACAGACCCACGTGTTACTTGTATTACCAGCGCCACTTTCGTGTGACTGACCGTGTGTGCACAGCCAACCGTTTCGCATGAAAACACTGCATACGATACTCGACCTGCTGCTGACGTTAACGTATAAGTCCCACAGCACGTCCCCATGTTCTCTGTTCGGCTTCCGCTACTGCAGCATGTTCAATGGACGCTACTTTTAGGCGCGTTCTATGTACGGGCGAATCAGAACACCAACAACCCGTTAATTGCTGGGGACTAGACGAATACCGTCTTTTGCCAGACGAGCCATCGAGGAAGCAGTATAACTGCCAGTACAACGAAACAAGAGGCGAATCCGCTCAGTCCGAGTTCGCAGAATCTTCAGGAGTTACGAATTCAGACACCGTGGACACTTCAACGGAAAACCGGACAGTGAGACAGAAACTCAAAGAATAACGGAGATGTTCCAAGCTTCTGATTATACCATTCCAGGCTCTCCGTCGACCTGGAGCTCTATTATTCTGAACGCAGACCAGGCGCCTGACGATGTTATGGTCAGTACCCTTGGGTTATAGTTGTGCAGCTCTAACCCTCCGCGGATTCAGAAAATATTCATACCATCTAGGATTTAGCAGCCAGAAGCAGCACTCCGACTCCACAGCTCAAGAACTGCCCACTTGAAACCACAGCCCAACCTCGAGTGCAACACCTAATACATCGGCAACCGATCCGACCACCCGGATCCACTGCCGATACCGGCCGGGGCACAAACACCGTATCCTGTTCGCTGGGCCCCCGGCCCCGGAGGAGTTTATTTAGCAAAGCCAGGCAAGCCCTAGCCCGCCACCCACCAACCACGGGTCGCCCCCCCCCCGGACAATGGCACATTGGATTTTACTGGACGTTATCACAGTAAATATTTTTATCATGATTAACCTTCAGCTCAGACGCTGAGGAACAGAAGCTCTCAACATGCGCGTGGAAGTACATAGAACCAACAGAGTTTAGACCGTACAGAGTCATATCTAAACTTGAATATATGACACATATAAATCGCTTGTGTGGGTTTCTCAGACTCCTTTTGTCGTCTAGAGGTTTTAGTTTGCACTATCAGTGGTGTGGGTACACTACGGTTACAATCATTACAAACCACACACAATAGCGTTATCCTGTCACCACTGATGTGTACTGCCGCTGACAGTTCTACCTTCCCTACCGTAAGTAGTCTAATACTCGGTACCTTTTGACGTCAGTAACAGTGATACACACAAGAAAATAAGGATTCAACATGATTAATGTGAAGCTACGATCACACGTACGAAAGTTATCGTATTTCCACACAGCGCCGACATCAGAAATTAATGCCTTTCAGTTTCTGATACTGAGGCATCACGCAATTATACCCAAACAATACACTACTCCGTCATCAGTGCTAACAAAGCCCGCTTAACCGATTGTTTCCTTGCTGAAAACGATCCAGAATATCACTTCCTTAGATTTTCGCACACAAGCTATTGTTCTACCGCAAACACGTACTTACTTCCGGCATACCTGAAGTTACAATCACACGTGCACCGGCGTTATCCCACTCTCATTCTTACTAAATGGATTCTTATGTCTGACACCGAGGGAACGAACATTTGTTCTCAACAAAGGCGGTTGTTTACAATTATTTTCTGTTAAAAAATCGGTTGCTTACTACGACTGTTTTGTTACAGAAAACGCGTTTTCTCTTACGGAAAGCGGTTGTTTACTAAAATTGTTTCCCTATAAACGTGGTTGTTAATACGAGTGTTTTCTTACGAAAGCAATTGTTTATTGTGATTGGATTCTTAGAGTAGGTGGTTGGTTACTACGATTGTTTTCTTTCAAAAGCAATTGTTTCCTATTATTGTTACAGAAAGCGTTTGTTTAGTAAGACTGCTTTCCTACAAAAGTGATTTGTTACTACGATTGATTCTTACTCGGTGTTTACTACTGAGATTGTTTTTAACAACTGAGATGGTTCTGCAAGGTGAGTCGTTAGTTTAACAGTATCCTAAGTACCTTTTTTTTACCTCAATATCATTTAACTGATAGCGTACTGTAGGCTATATGTTATTTTTATTATTTACATTTTAATCTCATTTGAGCCTGAAGACGGCTACCGACTGCCGGAGTAACCGAAACGTAGCTTTATAAATTGATTTGTATGTAGCGGACGAACGCCTTTTAATTTTATATATTATTGTTTTGTTTTACAAATAGTCATCTCTGTTACTCTTAAAGGTGTACGATGTACGCATTTCTCTCATTACACGAGATATTACATTACACATTAAATTCAGAGATTAAAATTCATCCCCTGAGATACCCCAGGAACATCCATTTTCGATCGGTCGAGTTTTTCAAATTACAATATCACATTACCCATCATCATCATCATCATCATATAATCCTCAGCGTATGGCACATGCGGTTTACAACTAACTGACCTATCCTGTGACCTTACACTATAAGCTGTAGTAGCACCGTACTGAATTTAGTCATTTTACATTCGTCACCTCCCCGCCGCCTGTACACTTCTATTTCTTTGTCTGTCACAATCCACTTTTACGTCTACTTCACAAATTCGGCGCATTTTGTCATTTATTTATTCATTACAATTCATTATAAACCACAATGAGAGTGAAAAATTAAAACTAAAAATACAGAAGAATAATTATCCTACGAGGGGTAGTATATACAAAAAATATACTGCATATTATTGGTTAAGACGTGAGAAGCAAGAATGGAAATGAAAGAAGAAGAGAAGATCATAACATACAAGGCAACAGACTGAGTGAAATTTACAGAACAGAAAGAGTGAAAATTACAAGTAGACCTACATCATAGGAGCAGGCATTAGACAGACGTCCACTAGAATCAAAGTAACTGGGAAGTTCAACGACGACACGGCCGTGTACAGCTGAAGGCGCACAATGAGATAATATGGAGGGAAGCAAAGGCTCTGATCATGACTCGGTCTGTCGGAGTATTTCGTTTCCAAAGGAATTAAGTCAGTTGCGTTGACTTAATTGGATTAAGTTAGACTCTGAATTAAATTTTCTCTAAACACTCCGGTAATTTGTGGCAAGGATGTCGCAAATCAACACTAGAACATAGATAACAAATTACCTCCCGTGAAAATAACAATTTCATAAACAACCATGTACAGAAAAATGTGGTAATTAACAAACACGGCTGAAACTGTCTACTTCGAATTACAGTCGGAATTTCCAATACTTTTGCAACAATGTTACATCATTTCTATGTGAGAATTACAAACAACAGGAAGACAGGTATACAGCACGTAATCTTATACTATCATCTTTGTAATAAGACCCTCAAGGCTCTTGTTTTAAAGTCAACACTTATCGGCTGCGTACCAAATGCCGCTAGCCACGAGTCAGCAGCGAGACCAGTTTAAAAATATACCTGACTATCACGTGTTTTGTCTATATTTTATTTATTTCTTTTCTGAAAACAGTTAATCCGATACGTACATACTAATCATCAAGCGACCTTATTAACTGTGTATTCACGTGACCGAACAGTAACTGTACACATCCGCAGGCAATAAGTGTACGACTTAAGCCCTGAAAGTGTTGATAATCAACAAAAAACTCATTCACTGGTACATCTTAATTCCCATATTTTACATTTTACAGAAACTGCTTTACAAAGACATAAACTAGACATACGCCTACGAACTTCACAATCAAAACACGCTGTTAAGTTACCATAATCTCAGAATCAATATAGATTGAGTTTCTTTCATTACAATATTTATATCTACACAGATATAAAAGAGTATGCTTTTTCGAAATAATAAGATAACATTACAATTTTTTTTTCCCAAAACGTGAAGAACCATTTTTGTTGTTTGTTCTACTTCAAAATCTGAAGGAGTGAAACGATGAGAAACAAAGCAATGAGTCACATTCAGACACGAGTAATACGTAAAGTAAGTTTTAAAAACACATCGATCAACATAGAAAACAGATTGTGTAACATTTACGGCCAAGGCGAAGAACGAAAATATGGGAATGTTTTACTACACAATAATTAAATTAATGAAGTACGCAATAAAATAACCAGATACCGCTAGATATGTAAAATTATGAAGTCGGAAATGTTTCGAACACAAGAGAGAGCAGGACAAGTAGATAGTTCAACTACTAGATTTTATATATGAAATAATTACACATACATAAAAAATAAAGCCAGTGTATATTGGATACAAAAAATTGGAAACATCTATTATCATTGAATAAGCCTTCGTAGATGATAAACCAATTACGGTTATGAACGAACGGGATCGTAAAGCAAATGTAATTGTGTGGAATCAAGTGTTGAGAATGAACGCAATGACAACGAACAAATCTAAAACAAAAGTCGTGATAGTGACAAGAAAAGATACAAGTACAGATCTTCTTCTCCCCACAAGGGGGTATTTTGTTCTGATCAGCAAAATCAAGCCAGCTCTTCGTCGGTCAAAAGAGGTTGGGAGGTTACCTCTCTCTGGACTTACAAAAGACCACTTGCTTGGGCAATCTTGTCACCCATCATTGGCACAACCATTCAGATATTCCTTATCTTTTCATTCACTGAGGGAATATTTAGTTTTCGCGTATATCTTAATCACGTATTCTGCCTGCTCGTGTGCATCCATCACAGAACGCAGAACCCCATCATCTTGGGAGCATGAATCTACTCAAGTCTCCTTGAATCGCTACCCGAGTCTCAGGCTCACATAACACAGCATAGACTGCCACGACTCTATGAAAATTTGAATGAGATCTTTTCTTGTTTTCCTGTCTACAATGCTCAACGCACCACAACTGAATTAAACTTGGCACGTTCACTGCTGTTACCGTACACGATGCCACACACTACGAGTGGGATACTTGTTCTCGACTGTTGTGCCGTTTAGTATTACCTCTGATCTCACAGGACGTTCCTCTTTACAGTATGTAAAATGAACGGTGGCGGTTGGGACCGGCCGGACTGCCTGAGGTGCCCGCGCGCCACAGGTATGATTCACAAAGTGTGCGTCCACTACATAATAGCAACTATTTAAATTTGATTTTAATGTTAAACGAAATTACCATTTTTGTAAGCTCTACGAAATTTTAAGAAAAATGAGTCTAAACACGACATAATTGCGACAAATCTCTGTTTTCAACACTATAAAAATCTGATCAAGCGACTAATGTTGATGTGGAAAAATAAAAAAATTAAAAATTGGTACACTCAAATTCAAATTTTATTCTTTTGTATTCATACAATAATATACATGGTAATCGTCAGTAAAATATAAATAACTAAATATGTACACAAATTAGACATACATACTATTATAGGTCTACATAAGTAACAATAAATCCTACTTCTTACACCCGAAATTATTCATGTTACCAACAGTCTTAATCTTAGCAATAATAGCTTTAACCTTTCTTTGTATGACATTTATCATCAATGCAAACAAACCTATAATAATTTTAAATGATTTTGAGAATATATTACAGAATGCGACTACCCTACAATTATAATTGGTGATATTAATATTTTTATAATAAATACGAGAATAATAAGCATAACTCATTAAGCTTACAATTATGTAAGAAACTGTAACGACAAACATGCAAACATAACCATTAACATTTTAAATTTATAGTACATAATTATTAGTATTATTACACCAGATTCATGAGTTTTCACATACTGCAGAGGAGCGATGCCGAAGTCGTACTCTTCGCCAGTGATTGCTTGTTGATAGTTGTTGTTTGGTATCATTTTTCTTAGAATGATATTTAGTAATATAAATATTAAGTAAAAACCATTTTCATATAATAGATCTGTTATCTATAACGTTGTGATGTAATAGTTTGTAACTCTTCAATGTAAGTTGTTAAATCTATACTGTTATCCTGTACATAATTATCTAATTTACGTGAACACGATAGTATTAATAAAAACGGTCAGTATTGTAGAGTGCCATTTGTGGAAAGAGACGTGTGTGTGTGTGTGTGAGAGAGAGAAGGTTGGAAGTGTGAGAGAGAGTGTGAAAGAGAGAAAGAGGGAGGGAGAGAGTGAGTGAGAAAGATATGAGAGAGAGAGAGAGAGAGAGAGAGAGAGAGAGAGAGAGAGAGAGAGAGAGAGAGAGAAGGATAGAGAGTGAGAGAGAGGGAATGATAGAGAGTGAGAGAGCGATTTCAGAGTGAGAGGTTGTGAGAATGAGAGGTAGAGGGAGAATGGGGGGGAGAGAGAGAGAGAGAGAGAGAGAGAGAGAGAGAGAGAGAGAGAGAGAGAGAGAGAGAGAGAGAGAGAGAGAGAGAGAGAGGGGGGGGGGTGATTGTAGACATGTACATACATTTACAATATTCTATAGTACTCTGGAGTATAATTTACAACAATATGATTAAAATTATTATCTAAGTTTACTTGTTAGATAAATTTACCATAAACTTGTGTTTGTAACATTATGTCAACTATCTGATGTAAGGTTGTAAAGTTCTACAGTTATTGTGTAATTTATATGTTTATAAATTATGATTGTCTTTCATACCAGTAGTGAGTGAAACATGTTAAAAATAAGTTTTAATAATTACATAGTTGAGCATCAGTCAATCTGTTTTTAGTTATAATATATTTTACTATGCTATATGTAGGCCTATAAACGTTTTCTGTACCAATCTAATATCTAATTGTTAATTATTGTTTTTATAATTAATTAAAAATATAATTACATATAGCAATTTAAATTGTAATAGTGTATAAATTAAGTTCTGTGATATTATAATTTTCTCGTTTGCTTAAAGAAAACATTTGAAGATGTAAACAAATTATCTCAACTCCTTCACATATACAATGATACACTCACATACACGAACACGTTCACCCAAATAATTGTTCTGTTGTGTCTGACATTTCTTTTGTATTCATACACAGGTCCTGATGATGGCAATAAACACTGTCGAAAGGCCGACGCAAATAAGTTAAAATTTGTGTTATTTTTGACCGATCCTCACTAACCCTTCTCTGAAAAATTCATTGATTGACGGTCACTACGAATTTAAGGATTTACTTACATTTTAAGATCACTTTCATTCTACTGGACAATAATCTGATCATCAAGCGTAAAAATTAGTATTCAGGCGTGTGTGTGGCTTTTAATTGCTGCCTAAAACGTTGTATTGTTTTTCCAGCGTCTTGAGAGATAGTCAATGTATATAAATTATGTTGGGGACAAACTGCATTCTTGCTTGACGCCCCGAGTGGTCATCATCGGCTTCAAGAAAGAGGTTCCACTGTCTGTAACAATTGTAATATGCTTGCATAAGCTCTTTACGCAAGACAAGATATCTCGGAACACCCTTTAAAGTAAAAGGTTTCCGATGGCTCGGCATTTGCCACACAGTAAAGGTGTTTGTACTCTGCTAAATGGCTTCACAATGAGTTTCCAAATTAAATTCCACCCTTTTTTTCCACAATTTATCTTAACATTAATATAGCATTTATGCAAAATCGATGTCGCCTAAATCCTAGTTGCTCTTCTGGCAGAATTATATCATAAATACACCGCAATCTATTGCTTAACATGTTACTGTACACTCTGTAGGAAGAATTAAGCAACAGCAAGTAAAGCTGAAAGAAGAACTGATAGAACGGGTTAGCGGATTCCATTATTTGGGAATTACGCCGCGAGAAACAGGAAAACGCGAGGCTGAACAGCGAAGGCAAACAAGTATATTATGTAATGGCGCTTGTAAAGAAAAGAGAAGTAGGGACACGAGCATAAATGAAAGTCTTTACACCAATATACAGCCAACAGACCAATATTTACAGACGCGAAACACCCGTCAGCAAGATAAGAGTAAGTTTAGCACAGCAGAAATCAAATATTTACGAAGACTGATAACAGAGAGACTAGGACGCACAGAACTAGAAATGAGTGAACAACAGAAGAACAAGAACACAAACTTTACCAGAATTTAAGAAGTTATTGCCTCTCACAAACGGCGTCATATTGATGAATACGTTGGCTACAATGGTGACTACAACGAGACGAGTCGGCCATAAAAGCTGGTACTGTAATTATATTTTATTTAAGTGGAGTCAGTAGTCCCTATGCTGGCGGTGTTAAACTGCCCACATTTAGGTACATTTTTTCTTAAACCTGGTGAGACAGAGTCTTGACTTTTTGTGGGTGTTTTACGTATATATAGATTTTATGTCTACTGAAGTAGAATTATTTAATTTCTGTTAAATAATTATTCATAACCTTATTCATGAAAAATTAGTAAACATTTATTTTTCCAGCATCCAAAACGTACTTTTAGTTACACAATTCTGCTTCAGTAGGTAGACAACGGTGACTTAAATCAGCCCTGAAAATTTGAATATCCTACGTAGCATAGTTTCTGTCATTGTGTACCTAAGTGTTGGGGGGAAAAAAAAAGAAAAAAAAATTGTATATCAGTGACAACCAAGGAAAACGCAAGTTCATGACTAAACACCTAAACACTATTTTCACGCACCAAAACAAAACATACAAAAGTGCAAAATATCTACTTTTACACAGTGGAAACCACGTCACTTTAAGTTCAACCGTTTATAAAACATATAGTACTGAGTATAATACTGAAAGGAATTTGGTACGAAGGCTTACACGGCCGGAGTCATTTTGGTTAAAGTTACTTCCCGCGCTGTTTGGCCGTGGTCCAAAGTTTATGACAAAACCAGACGTTTCGGCAGTGCCACCGACTGCCATCTTAACGTACTGTGGTCATAACGTATATCGTCTTACGTTAGCGTTACTCGTTTCCACTGAAGATGGCAGTCGGTGGCACTGTCGAAATGTCTGGTTTTGTCATAAATTTTGGACCACGGTCAAACAGCCCGGGAAGTAATTTGAACCAAAATTGAAAGGAACTGTGTACAAAAAATTTTAATGATTTTTACTGTTTTCAGACATACTTTAGATAATTTATATATTGTGTTTCTGAAATTATTTGTAACATGAATTATGTACAATTTTATTCAGGAAAGCCAAAATTTTAATAAAAACAAGCATTTTGAAAGAGTGAAAATTATTAATTTTTTACATCAGACTCCCCTTTAATATAATTTCCGAACTGACAGTTCAAGCGGCCGGAATACGGTGCTGCCACGTTGTGCTATACAACCGCGTGGTCCACTGCTGGCAGCTTGCAGCAATCTACAGTCTAACAACAGAAGTTTTAGACGTCGGTGGAGTTTAAATATTTGTACTCTTTTCTACATCTTTATTTCGCGGTCTGATTAACTTCGTAATCTGACACGCTAGCCGAGACGTAAGACATTGTGGCACTGCAAGATTTTAAGTGTTTCATTTTATAGAGCGTTCAGAGCTCAGTCGATATAAGTCTGAATAACCGATTATTCCAAAACAAATTACGATAAAATTAAGCACAGAAATTATTTTTCTTACGTCACATTGAAGATCACTTGATGGTTCCTGACGACACACACTCCACTTTCACTTCGTAATTTTGAGAACAAAATGTATCACACATTACATCAAATCACTGCCATAATTTTCTCTGACCCACCGGCTCCCGTGTCGGAACATATTTTACAGAAAAATAAATTTAAAACAGTTTCGACGAACGTTAACACTAACTAAATGTTCACTGAACATAACTTCTAAACTTTTATTATTAGTCTAATGGCACGGTAATTACAAATAATCACTTGTTGGTTATCGAATAACAACAAACAAAAATTCATTGAAAATGCACAGGAATGAATAAAAATAACTATGTCCGGCATACTGAACAGGTTGCCTAGTACGTGTTGAAAACAAAGACGTGTTTGTCGTCTGTGCTGATTGTCGAAGTGACAACATTCATCACGTACTATGGAAGAGGGGATTCTTAAACATCATCGCTTAATGGCTACTTCAAAGGGGTCGCGAATATTGCGGACACGTACTATACCTTCGCAACAAAACTTGCACGCTTCTGATGTTCTTGTCGGAAATTAATTTACATTTTAACTTTGCCTATTATGTTACTTAATATCATCGATGTTACGTAATACGCGTAAAATAGTTTGAAAACACTTATTTACAGTTTTTGATATTTGTGCTATTTGTTTAAGTTTTCAATTTATCCAATTTAAATTTATTTCAAAGTAACAAATTAGAAAATAATTCCGAATTACTCTATTTAATTAAACATAAAAACCTGTACTATATTTAGAAACGTAAAATTGTGGTTATTGGAAACAAGACAAAATCAAATTTAACTTTGAAGCTGCGGCAACATCAACATTCATCCCTAAGTTTCCCTTGTGCCACAAATAAATGTTTTTTTTTTCATATGAAATGTTTGTGGAGGGAAGGACAGGAACTTGGTCTCACCAGCGACTGCCGAGAAAACCAAGATCTAAGACTACACACAGGGATGTGCGCAACACTCGCCTTTCTTAAGCCAGATGATGCAGAAGACGGATTCGTCGAGATTGAATCGGAAGCTCCGGATAATGTAAACTCTTTGGGGTTTTCGATTATTTTGTCGAGCGACGGTTGGATAATGAAGAAATCACTTTATCGCTCTGGACAGGCTATTAAAGACGACACAGGACAACCAACGCTGTTGGGTGATGACATCCAAAAACATTCTTCTGAATCCCAAACCAAAGGTGAAAGATGTCGTACAATGTTTGAAAAAAGAAGCGGAGGTCATCAACAGTATGTACATGGGAATGGAATTGAGCATGGAAGGAAAGAAGAGGAAAATGAAGTTGTAGGCTACGTTAATATGAACGAAAGGACAGAAAGAGCAGTTCAAAAGTATGAAGAAACAGGCTATAATCAAATCATGCTTAATAGCTATTTCTTTCATTCCAAAGTTGGAGTAGGTCGATGCTGAATGTGAGTGTGAGCGCGCGCTCGGGTCGAATTTTCATATAAAGATGTAACTGATAAAAAATCAAAAACTTCAAAGATTAAAAAATTTATGTAAAAATATATACAGTATATAGTAGGGTTGCTACAGCTACTGCCGTCTCCCTTCCTTCAACCTGGCTTTCCAATTCTCCCGATGTTCCCATTGTCCTTCCTCAAGTCCTATACGTTGCATAGATTCATCCACTTCATCCCACCAAGATCTTCTCGGTCTTCCCCTTTTTCTCCTTCCTAATGGACTCCATTCCGTCACTTTGTTGATCCACCTATTTTGGGCTCTCCGGACATGACCGCACCACACCAATCTTTTTTCTTCGATGTAGTCAATTACACTTCTTTCCGCTTCCAAAAAGAAGTGTAAAAATTACATTCTTTATGTAAAAATCAAAAACACAGAAATTTAACAAAAAAAGAAGAGTTTAAACACCAAGATGATTGGCAATAATATCATACTTGCCAGCCCAAAGCTTGGAAAAGATTGATAGGAATCAGTTTGAATAACGTCAAATATTCAATGTCTTTCCTCCATTCTCCCACAACCCGAGGTAGTGTCCGCACATTTGCGCCATTGCAGTCTATCCTCCTCAGGTACCAGTGTGTACCACTATCTGCACACTCCGCTGTCCGCACTCTTTGTATGTCCCTTCAAAAAACATAAAATTCCCACTCCTTCTACATTTCCAAGTGTCAATTCGACGAAATAAATCTTAACAAAGAAGTCGTCAGCACAATACGAAATCATAAGAAATCAACAGTACTGTTCTCAATACGAGATTTAAACAAACTGCTTACTCCTATAACAACTGTTTGCCACACTGTGCGACTGTCGACAGATGTAAAGTCTCTCGTCAAACACACACGAATACTTTATTAGCGAACAGAAAATTACCCGACAATGTTTCCCACCTTCTGGTTGACATGCACGTGTTTGTATGTTCTGTTTGCATTGGTGTGAAGCAACGACATCCGATAACAAACGCAAATACTCGACAACAACAAAGCAGGACGTCACTCTCCAAACACTGTATCGCTGCTTGGTACTCTGTCGCCCATTCGTCAATAAAACCTGCAGTTATTATTACAAGAAAATTATTAGCTGTATCCATTGTCGTATATTTATTTATTGCTAGCACAGTGTGGATCTTTACTAGCAACGACAATACAACGTATTATATCTAGTTGACAATTTTAAGGGGACTCTGACGTCCCGTTTAAAAAACTGTTAAATTTTGAATTTTCAGGTACCATACTCTCACACACCATTTGAGATAATACATTCAAAATATTAAGAATAAACCATAGAATAATTTAAGAAAAAAACACAAAATCATAATTTAGTCTCAAAACCAACGTCAGACTCGCCTTAACATGGTTTTTCGAACGGTTCATCAATAAAATCATTAAAAGTGCCACTGAAAGACAAAAATCACGAAAAACCTGTGGCAGAAATCTGGAATTCGTATCGACGTGACAACACAAAAAACTTCATGACGTGAAGCTTTATGATAACTTAAAATATTTTAGTATAATTTTATGTGTTAACAAGTACTCAAGAATACACACCTTTATATTATAGTTTATCAAATGAACAACATTACACTACACGTAAACATCTAATTTAAAATTTTACATAAAACATGAGAGAATGCCATTACGAATGAAGAGGAAATCTTGTTTCTAACAACTATGACAAAAAAATGACACCTAAGTAACTCTCGTCATCATCGCCACCATAATCCATAATCCTTCAAGCCTGGTGCAACACTCTTAACCAGAGTGGGCATAAGTTAAAAGTCGGGCTTTGTGGCTGGGTATGAACGATGAAGTATGTTTACTCCCTAAAGGCTATACTAACCCTGTTTATTTTCGAACAACGACGTAAAACACCCTCTTCAAAAAACGAACTAGAAATTTACTCTCCTCTAAAGCTCATCCTCGTGACCAAAACTGCTCTCGCATGAAATATTTATTTCATGGTTGGTCACTCCACTCCTATTAAGAGCAATCGTCAAATTAAAACCATAGAAATGATTCACTATTTCTACTTAGTCGATTTAACACGTTTTCAGTAAACTACCTACAAGGAAGTAAACCTACATTTCCTACGTAATCAGTAAGCTTACCTGCAATTTATGCTGAACGCAGGTTTATTATGGTCCAATGGTGATTAAAGTACCACTCACCAAAAAGAGGAATTAGATCTGCGCCAATTACCTGTAACAGACACAAAATAAATTATTATTCCTGCTTAAAATTGTATATATGAATATTACACTATTCAGTATAACATAGAATCCATAATTTAATTTTACCGAATATAATATAACAAAGTTTTACCAACGACAAGAATTTGGACAATTTGATTACAAGAGTACACCACACTAACGTGAATATACGTGTAGACGTAAATAATAATTTGATAATTTTCCAAAAAGTATTGTCTTTATAAATATGTTCCAGCTTGAGTTGCAATATTTTGTATTTTTCAAAACCCGGGAAAATCCGATTATTACAAATAGTACGACACGATTACATAAGTACAGATTTTTACTAAAATTCGCTTACCTCCGGCGAAACCTTTTTCTCAGCGCATATAAAAAGCAAATAATACATTAATAACAATCCTACCAGTTGTATTTGTTAGAATAAAAATAGACTTAACAACAAGTAATGTTAGGAAAACTGTCGTCTGAAGGTTATAAAACACGTAGGCCTACTTCGATGTTAGTCCTGCGGCCAAGGAAAATGCTAAGTGACAACGGGGATCAGATCACGATAGTATTCAATGAACAAATGTAGTGCTAATACTCTTTCAAAATCAGCAAAGTTCATGGAACCGCATTGTCTGACTTCTTGTTTTCTTTACATCAAAATTCTGCCCACTCTACGATGCGGTATCTTCAATGGCTCCACCCCCCCCCACACCTATTGACACACATTCGTCTTAGTCTAAAAGTCACGGTCGAACCACTGAGGATGTCTCATCGTAGAACGGACGAAACGTTTGGTGCTACGCGTATTACTAACTGTTGTTCCTTATATTTTAGTATAAGGGCAAAGTACTATAATACTGTTTTATTAGAAGAGTTTATAGGGCTGTCTGGCCGTGGTCTAGTGTTTAAAGACAAACCAAACGTTTCGACAGCACCACTGGCTGCCATCATCAGTGGAATTCAAAGAATTCGAGACTACCTGAACGTGGGTTGTTATCGTCAGCATTTACCACAGTACTGTGGGCCTGACGATAACAACCCCCAGTTCAGGAGGTCTCGAATTCTTTGAATTCCACTGATGATGGCAGCCAGTGGTGCTGTCGAAACGTTTGGTTTGTCTTTAAACCGTAGACCACGGCCAACAGCCCTATAAACTCTTCTAATACAACTGACACCGGCCGTGAAAGCCTTATACTATAATACTCTACTACTATATATCGTACTAAAATACTATAGTGTATTTTATGTTTTTACATTACGTACGTTTAAGAACGAGACTCTCGTCTCTGAGCAAAAATTATATAATACCAAAGGAATATATACCAGTGCCGGATCTAGAATTTGGCCACGGGGGGTCCGGTCGAGTCGTCTTCATACAAAAGACAAAACAAGTGAAGACTAACCAACATTATCCATCTTTAAAAGTGGTTGAAAAACGTGTGAAAACATCATGAAATCAATTCCATTAAAGTAAAGGTTATAACACTATCAGTAAATTGTTAATGAAACACTGTTTAGAAAATTCTGAGTGTGAATTTATTTTCATATAAGGCCTATTTCATATTTCAAATGCAAATTCTGTGTAATAAGCCCGTTTCTATATTTAAAAAAGAGTTACTACTATATTAGCGAACGCAGCTGAAAAAATAATACAATAGTCTAAAAACTAACAAAATCAATACTCAATAGTTAACAAAATTCGTAAACTTTTTCGACTCTCAGGGGGGTGGGGGTCCGGTCGAGTTCCTAAATACGCCTCTGGTATATACAACGGCAATCGAATGGCAATAAAAGAAATTAGAAAGTCATGCAATTACAAAAACATGCCGTTTTTAAGTTAACTGATTAATCCGTATTGTACTTGCACATTACTGAATATATTACTGAACCAATTAAGTGAGGATCTGATGTCACTTCTCTTACTCTTTAGCGAGAAGAGAGTAGGATATCGTTGTGTGGGTGAGAGGCCTTCAGATCGAGACAATTACTCATGTGGAACCTGCCTTCTGCTGTGCGTTAACAATGGTATCCCTGTGACTGACATCAAAAGGCATTATCAGAAAACGTATGGAAGATACTATATACATGTCAGCAGCAGTTGGTGTTGAGTAACGACAGTACGTGTGCTTTGTAATACTGAAATAATACAAATCGTATAACGAACGCTGATAAAGCGAATCCAGCCGGTGTAAGACAGAAGATACATATAAAACAAGTAAGCCCAGATAACGTTTAACATTTTTTAAAGAATATAACTTTACTGTTGGTGAAGCCCACCTGTACGTAACGAAAAAAAAACCTTCTTTATATATTTCTTCTTCTTCATCTACACTTCAGGGATTAGGCAATGTGCCTGTTCCGACTTCACATTATCAGATCCATTTCTTTCTTGGTCCTTTGATTGCTCGCTAAGGTCGCTTTGATTCGTCCGGCTGAGTTTTTAATGTGAAGAATTCGAGTTTGATATTTTCCCCCAGAACAGGTAACCAGCCAGCCTGCCGCCAGGAAAGTCTAATGGAGAGGCTACCTTCTCTCAGCCTTCAGACCTGCTCCCTAATTGGAAGGTTGCCTCTTCCGCTGGTCTGTTACTTCACCGTTGAGGAGGGTTACCTGGGTTGGGCCCTCCATACTGTAACGTCTCTCCACTCTGGTTACCTCCCTCTTGTTCGCAGGGTAATTATCTTTAAATGATTGTTTAATTGTTTTGATGAAAATTAATATTCGATTATTATTACTGTATTCATTATCTTGAAACGGTTTAATCGTGGTTTAAATTCATCGATAATTTATAATTCGATTTTCTTTAGTTGTTGAGACGAATCGGCTAAGTTGACTCTGCCATTGGCACCTGCTGACCTGTTGATTTTATCAAACGTCGTAGTTTTGGTTAACAGTTTACAAGCTGACTTCTCACTGAAATTAGATTTTATTTATTAGTTCAGCACTTACTTTGAGCGGAGGCCTCACTTGTTAATCGTCCTGTTAGCAAGACAGAGTTGAGATGATAATTTAAAATTATTTAAATTATCTCAATTGCCGCTACGAGTGGTGCCAACTGTTGGGAGCGGTTCACCTAACCTGTAATCGTCTAGTCTAATGAAATAATTTGGTTAACTCTTTTATCTGGTAAAAAATAAGGTTTATTGATCGATAATACTCATGAAACTATGTTAAATAATAATTAGATTGATAATCGTTCATTTTACAATAATGATTAACTTTATAAAAATCTCATGTCTCAGGGTTGATAATCTGATTCTAGTAACCATAACACTGCACGTTGTTGTTTGGTTCAAATATTTTATCTAAATGTAGGGTCTTTTAGACTGCAAAAATACAAAAACTGAAGAATTATACTACCATAATAATTGAGTAGGAGAGTGATTACATAAAAAAAATAACTCTTAATTACTAACATAAAAATTCAAAAGACGTCTGGCGTCAACATTGTAGGTTAACCTGGCGTATCTGAACAGAAACCAGTTAACTTTAAATTAATAATAACTCTTTAACAACATACAAAATACAAGTATAATAAGGTTATAAGTTCGTTTAGTGTTCATAGATAATCATTTGATTCGTTATATTGGATAAATTTAACCAGGTAAATTGATAACTCTTGTACGCATGATTAGCTTGTTATTAAATATTTTTAACTAGAAACAAATTAACAAATGTAATACGGTCCACAGCTTTCTTAATGTTCAATATAACTCATCTTATTTACTAATTCTGGGAAAGATACATCAGGTCAATTGACAACTCTTAAAAGTACAATCAGCTGTCGTTAAATCTCTTTAACTTTAAATAAATAAATAAATAAATTGATATAATAAGGTCTAAACACCTTTTTGTGTTCAGATTAAATCATCTTATTAATTATACTCGATAAATTTTTATCGTATAAGTTTATAAATTCCCTAAGTATGATTAATTGTCACTATACTCCCTTTATTTCACACAATCGCAATTTATTGTACACTTTGCAATTGTTGTTGCACTATCACGCTTTCATTAAACTTCGTTAATTAAAATTTTTGTAACACTTTATAAAAATTTGGTTATGTTGACCGATGTCTACATTTCGATGCCCGCACTAGTTATAGGTTAATTCGCGACTTTTTGGCGTACGGAGCTGTCGTCTGTCTTGCTTCGTCGACAATGTAAAAGTGAATTCAAATCTGGCTTCGGTTTTCTGACCAAATCTCAATTTAACTCTTCTGATTGGTGGAAAGGTTGATGACATTCCTTTGAGCGTGGCTACCCCCTTATCTAAATTATTTAATTTTACAAGAACGCTTGGGTTTTTGGGGTGAAGATTAAAAAAGTGACGCTCAATATTTTGTCAAAATTAATGCAAATACATTCCAACTGATATAAAACTCTTATGTTATTTTTAACTGCTGATCTAGCCTTACCATGATATGGCAATTGTCTGGCTCGTTATATAGAGTCCTCACATGAAATACTTTCGTTCACTATTAACAGATATAGCTTTTTGAACTTATAATTTTTAATAAAATTATACATTATTTAATTTAAATTAACACATGGCTAACATATCTCATCGAGATGATGCTTTCCAAGTCCTTTTGTGTCCTCTTTACACAGTATTTACTTACAATTACACTCATAAAATGCATAAGCTATGCCTAGGCTTTAGTCGGCCTATGACACTACAAACTAGATTCATTTATGGTATTTTAATAGTTCTCTCTGAACAACTTCTATTATGTCACAATTACTCTGAGACGACCATTACAACTTCTGATCACCTCAGTTTCTGTTATTAAACCTTTATTACCTAAATTACATAGTTGTTTTTTAAGTCATTATTTCTTTCATAAATGATCATTGCAATAACTATAAAGTTTTACAATGTTTTGGTTTGCACCAAGATATTCCCATTTGCTGTTAATTCATCAATAGTTCTTGCATCTAGTGCTACATGACAAGTATATTTAATTTACATTGTTCTGACTTAATTTCATGATAATAATTATTGGTTTACCTCATATTAGTTGTGTTACATATCATTGATTATACTGATATCAACCTCTTTCTCTTTTATTAGTATTTCTAAAGGTTTTTTTTTTGGATTGGTTCATTAGGTACATTCTAAGCTGTCCATTTCAGTATGCTAATTTACACTAATCACAATACAAATCTTTCCTTGGTAAATAGTCTTGGTACTGGTATGATCCTTATAACATCTAGTTTAAGTACAGTATAACAGAATATGGTTTAATAACATTTTTATTATTAATTCTTGTCATTATAAGTGCGAAATGCTTGTTGAGCTAGGTTATGTGTGTTCCCTACTCTGGTTTACAGCAATGTGTTCATTTGGTGGTTCGTTTCTATACATTTTACTGAATTATTTTAATGTACTAATTCTATTAATTACCATTTATTGTTTGGTAAATTATTTTTTTCCAGTTTCTTTTATATTATATTTACAACATTATTGGTGATTATCAGTTTTTCTGATATCCCTGTTTCTATATCATTTACATAAACAGTAGATAGGATACAATCTTGTTGTTATCTTTTATACATTATTAAATCATACTAATACAAGTTTTAATCTCACTCTCCTGATAATTATTGATTATACCATTATTTTAAATTAGAGTTATGGTCAAAGTCAGGTCACCTAAAATAGTCTGTCAATGGTTTGATGTCGTTAATATTCCTTCACTCTGTAATTCACTTGTTTTATTTTATTTATTTCACTGTTGTACTTCTTTTGTTGTAGATTGTGGGAGATGTTTGTTTCTTCCTTTGCTTATCTTTTTATTTGGGTTCTATCATAATGTCATTCACTTCTTTTCATTTTTATTATCTATGTTTTTTGTTTACTTACTTACCTAATCTATTGGGTCATTGGGTTAATCACATTTAATATATTTTCTTCTTTGTTTTTTTCTCATTACTACTTTTATTCATTGTTTGTAGATTCGTTCTTTAGTTATTAATTCTTTAACTGATTTCAATACTTGGTACACAATTCTTAATCCTTGGCAGGTTCTGGTATCATTTATATGTTATGTTATGTTGAAAATTTGGTTCAAAAGTATGGTGATGATATGATAATATTTATATCCCCTGGAGAGAGGGTGTTCCAGCATTTTCAAGCACCCAGAAAATGGGCTCCTTGTTGGGCTCAACGGTTCCTTATTGGTTATTCGGACCACCCCACCATATCTGGTGGGATCCCCCATCCGCCACCCAGGGGACGCCGCCCGATATGGGTTACAAAGTCCCCCACGGGTTCTTTATATATTTAAAAGATATAATTAAAATGTTATACCTACGGCACAATATACTCCACATTCGATGTGAAATTTTTAAACTCTTCATCAAACGTCATCACGATGCTTAAGCTTTCACGGCTGGAGATTTATAGAACCCTTGACGTTGTCGACTGCTGCTGCAACGTGTTACACAACCAGATGCCGAAAGTACAACAGCCGCTTGAGAAGGCAGAAGTACGCCGCCCACTGAAGATGACTTGCGCAGATGGAATTAAAACTTCAGGGTTTTAACAAGTGAGCACAGATTGACTCTTTAGTAACACAGAGTGGCCATCTGTGCTGAACGCTGAAGCCGGATTGAATGCGTAACACGTCGACCAAAGTGGCGACCGGCCGTGGTGTGAGTCACACAGAGCCGCACGCGCTTGCAATACATAATTTTAATATTTTTCATTTTAGTAAATCCGGTCCATGTTGTAACTTTTATTTTCACTTCCTTAATAATTACAATGTTCAAAGACATAATTTGAATTTTTTTAAATAGCCGTCTTAGCAAACAATAGACGTTTCACTTCAATCTTGCGGATTCTGTGAACTACATAATGACGCTTGTTTGATAATAAGTTGCTTTATGGACATCAAACTTAAACGTAAATGTACTTTACATAATACTTATATACTGGAATACATATATCTTCTTCTTCTTTCTTATGTCTTTGATCCTAAGATTGGTTTGCAGCAATCTTCCGTTGTGATCGATCTTGTGCTTTCCTCTTCATTTCTTCATAAGTTTCACAGTTTACATCATTAATAATTTGCTTTATACACTGCAGCCTTGGTCTTCCCTTATATTTTTTACCGTTTATTCTTCCTTCCATCACCAATTTTAGTAGTCCTTCATGCCGCAGTGTATGTCCAATAAGTTCTACCCTTCTAATTGTGCTTTTCAACAAACAATTGTGCCTATTCTATTCAGCACCTCTTCATTTGTAATTTTGTCAGACCACTTTATTTTTAGCATCTTGCGATAACACCATATGTCAAAGCTGTCAAGTTTCCTTTTTTCCTTCATACCTATTGTCCACGACTCGCAAACATACAAGGCTTTAATGAGCAATATAATAAGCATTATACAAAACTCATTAGGAAGCGTTTCCTTGTGTTAAGGAAGATGCTACTGGTTGTTAGTATTCTTCTTTTTTGTTAAAAGCAATCTTAGCTTAGTTTATCCTGCTAATAATATCTCTTTCACTTCGGCCATCCTTTGTAATATTACTGCCCAAGTATGTACATTCGCTCACATCCTGAAGGGCTTCAGCTCTCGGTGCAATGTTTAGCTTCAAATTTTCTTGAAGTATCCTTCGCTCAATATTTTATCCATACGGTGCAAAGGTTTACTCAATTCTTTCTCCGTGGATTATTAGTCCTACATATATAACTGTGTTCAAGTTCTGAACCTACAGATTTACATAGGAGGAGAAACCTTCCGTCAAACACAGGTTACAGAATTGTATTTGTATTAAAAGAAAACTCGTGTTGAGTTACGCAACTACTACGTTTAATGCCCACGTGTTTACACCGAAAATGTTTGCGTACGTATGTGGAGCAACAACATCTGATAAGAAAGAAAAAATATATGACATAACAAAACGGTTCATCAATCTCTCTACCTGCACCGACGCCCGCTTGGTACTGCAGCTACCTCTTAGGTTAATACAATTAAACAAAAATTATATTGTGACAATGTCATTATTTCACCGGCATTACACGACAGTCGTAATTTTCAGCAGATGAAACTGTGACTGGAATAGTACAAAAAATCCTACGGGCAAGACAGAAGTTTACAAATATAGCTTGAAGGTTTAGTCTCATAAGCAGATTGGAGTAGGCTTAGTGGATTCTTATCAGATTCAAACACTGTTTTATAAATGTTCTTCAAGTGTAATATTTCTTCAAAGAGATCCATTGCCAAGTCCTTTTTAAACTTGCTAACGAGAACTTTTACTTTCAATTCTAATTCATCATTTTCCGTGTCTGTAAAGTTCAATACTGGTGCAAACAAGTCACGAATTGAACTAACTACAGTGAATCTCGTTTTTATATCGCCCATTATAAAGTCTAACACTAGGTACATGACTGAAGTTTTAAATTTATTTTGTTGATCTTTGTTTACTGAAAAATCACTATTGGATTGATACTTTTCTTCCGCCTTTTGGCAGATTCAGGAGGAACTTTTATTAGTTCTTTTGCAACTAATTTTGCTTCGTCAATTATGCTGTCAGTGTATGTGTCAATTATGTGTGTGTGTGTGTGTGTGTGTGTGTGTGTGTGTGTGTTTTGCGTTTGTAATGAAACAATTGCATTTCTCTCAGAAAAACCTTCCATTAGAGATATTTCAACATTAAGTGTGTGAATAACAACTTTGCTTTGAATAACATTTTTTTGGTCAATACATGAAAGCATTTTGAACCAAAAAGATGCCAACATTAAGCCCCTTGTGGAATTAAAATATTTCTTACGACCTAATACGATGTTGTAGGTAGAGAGAGTTAGGCTAGAAGACATATCTTCTAAAAATATATCCAACTATTTAAGTACTCCTGGGTAGTGCTTAACTATCGGTTTGACAGCTTGGATCCTCTCATTTCACCTTGTTTCAGAAAGGCTTTGTAGTGATAAACGAATGTGCTTTTTCAAAACTTCCCAACGTGCAGGGCTGCTAGAGAAAAAAGAGTAAAGACTTGTAACATTTCCGAAAAATTCCATCACATCTGCATTGAGTTTTGCAGCATCAACACCCACACAATTCAAGGAATGCTGAAAATATTGTGGATTCGTTCTTTCCAAGAATTCTAATTTGTACTCTTTTAATTGCTCCCCGCATATCTGCACCATTATCGTAACCCTGAGAGCCACAATCTTGTAGTGGGTTGTTAAGGGTATCTCAAGTGTGGAAACAATCTCGTTGGGAATCGCCTCTCCTGTTTTGCGGGTCTTAAAATACCGTGGTCTTTTGTGCTTATACTAACCAATTTATTACATGTATTGCTTTATCATTATTGATGTGATTTATTTAGATTGCTCTTTATATATAAAAGAAAATACTAACAATTTTCGACCACAAATTTACTTAAATCGACCACATTTTAGAGTCACAGTCTAGAAATGTTGATTTTGAATTTTCTATTCCTCTGGCCCGGGCCCCTATGCCACGGCATACGCTGGAACCCCCCTTGTGGGGGCCATGCTACTAACAATTACTATTAATGAGAGCGCACGCGTGTGTATCCCTGCATGTAATAGATCAGTAGGCTATTTCATCGAGCATGGGATTGATGACTAATTACATAACGATGTGGCGTAAACGTAGATGACTATTAATAGATCAGAGCGTTCTAACATAAAGAAGAATCCTGCGTTAGTGCGTAGGAAACCCTTTGTCATTTGCCTAAAAAAATTCTCGTACTTCCAAGTCTTAACTCTTGTCACAAGTGAGCTTAACTGATCCTGTACTTCAAAAGGGCGGCTCCAGTTACGTCAGTGGGTAGTTCTCTATTTCAAAAAACGAACAGTTCGCATCATATTTAAAGATGACAACACAGCGTTTATTCGTTATCGCAGTCTTATAAACCTACGGACTCAAGACAGTTTTACAATTATCTGACAAACCAACATCAAAATACAATTATTTGTTGTATTGTTTATTTATGTAAACTACAAGTCGTTACAAACTTTATTCACAATTTTTTTCGACGTGACATCCAATGGAGAGCTAAGAGCTAGCTAGAACCGGGGACTTCGCTACACCACATCGCACACAGGAAGAAATTAAAAAACTTTATTTCAGTTTGATTCAGAGCAATTAATAAACATACAGACAACAATTGGGGCTAGCGATAAGTTAATTTTTATATTTGTAATAATTTAATTAACCCATTTATATGTGTAAATCAGTAAAACATTTCCATATGTAATATTTATTCAAAACAGTATAGTTTTGTTTACGTTTCTTATTACTTTAGAAAATAAATATTTTTTTAAAATTTCATCTGAGAAAAGAGAACTATTACTTTTGCATATAAATGATTACAATCAATAAAAGTATCAATCACCGCTCTGAATTGTGTATTACAGTTTAAACTATCAGGATATCCTTCAATCTGTCACGTTTCAGTGTCACGCGCACACGTGTACCAGTAACATAGGGTTACCATGTGACCTAGGTGAAAAAAGAGGACAACCTGAAAATTTAACAGCAGGTCGTATAGATAAGAAGGTATTTATGAAGGAGCATTTTTATAAAAGTTTATATAATGTACAATATAATTTTTGCGATATAACAAGAAATGTTTACAAACAAAACTTAAACCTATTAATTAGAAGCCGAACTTACATAGGAAAAGAAAATTTGCTATATTTAGTTTTAATCATAGCAATAATTAATTTAATACTAATCAGTCTGAATCGCATTCACAGTCTAAATGTTCAAGTGTGTCTTTGTGGTGCCATTGGTATTTATCAGATGAACCAATTCCCAACAAAAGCTTTTTATTATCTAATAAATAATCACAGACCTGAAGGACTCTTAAAGTTGTACTGTACACAAATTATACCTTTAACATTGTCTAGATGATGTTGGACTTTGCTTAAAATATTTACACCATAAGTGACTGGAAAGGCGGTTATCATACAAATCAGGGTAATTCTTTAAAAACTTCTGAAAACTGCGCATGACTACATTTTTCAGTTTTACAAAAAAAGAGGACATTTCCCTGTTTTTTAAAAAACCCTCTCGGACAGGTTTTTAACACTAAAATCGAGGACGTGTCCGGGAAAAAGAGGACGTATGGTAAACTAAGTAACCATTATATTTCTTCACCAAGTATTGAGACACAAGGCAGTCTCTATACATAAACATCTGGTCGACATATTCGCATACGGAAACATTTATTTAATCTAATACCACAAAACATTATCAGACACAATTAACTTAACATTCTTCTTCAGCACTACAGCCAAATACCAAACACCAAGCACTTGAGCCCTGGTTTCCAACACCAATCTTCTCAAAAGTCTCCTGTCCATTGCCATCTCAGTATAACCCTTCACATCCATTCTTCTGAGATCCTCTAGCACATCATCCAACCACCTTATCCTAGGTCGGTCCCTCTTTCTGCTTTTATAGACTTGCGGCCTCAGCATTTTCTTTGGCATACGCTGATCATCCGTCCGCTCTAGGTGACTTAGCCATTGTATTTATGAATCTTACAATGTCCTCATGATTCAATAGCTTATCTATCTCCTGGTTATTTCTTATTCTCCATTCGTCAACTTCTTTAACCAAGCCATAAACACGTCTTACGATCATTCTTTCAAACCTTCTTAGTGTTATTTGTTTCTTTCTGACAATGTCCACGTCCCACCTCCGTAAGTAACAACTGGTCTGATAAGTGTCTTATATACTTTTATTTTTGTGTTGCGACTAATGAGTTTGCTTCTGAATAGTATGCTATTGGCATATTATGCCCTATTTCCTATTTGAATTACCTCAAGATTAGGAATAAAATTGCTACGCACAACCATACCGCATTACTGTAAACTGTAAATCAAGAAATATTTAGTAAAATATTTTACAGTGACAACGCTGTTTTCACTAATTTCTTCCATAAGCTTATACCACACGTACAACTATTTCAGTGGCAGCGACGGGAAGCAGCAGGTATTGTAATCCCCTTTAAGTCTCCATTTAATTGACGACGGACGCCCAAAACGTTACACCACTTTATGTATTTTTAGTGCCCGCCCGATTCCAGCTGATTGTACTTTCCGAGCACATTCACCACAATATCGCCCAAACTCGCTCTAATCCTTCACGAACCTTGTGTCCTTTACTCACACGTTTATTTTATTTCTCTATACAGACACACTTTATTATCGGTTTTGTTATTATAGCAGTAGGCCTATAAAACTACGAGCCGGCTACACGCGACATAACATTTTGGTGCGCAGTCACATTCTGTGGTTTGGACCGATATTGTTCCGTTTTTTTTTTTATGGTAACTGTCGACACGTTCGTGAATAGTTCAGCGGTTTATGCGCTGCAATGTTGAAGTTACTCTATTATACAAATACTTCTACGAAAATGATTTGTTAGGTAAAAGTAAACGTGTGCGAGCAGTTGTAAAAATACGAGGTTCTAGGGGGCATCATCCCCGCCCAGAGCTATTAAAATGTTCAGCAAAATCCATAATCACTTAACGTAAACCTATTTCTAAGCTAATTCTCTATTACACAAGGCTTATAAATAATTGTACAAATAAAAGGAATTACAATATTTGTAAGTTAAGTGTTTTAAATGAGGAGGAGGAGGGGGAGGTGATGGGGAGGGGAAGGGGAGGAGGGGGAGGGGGAGGAGGCGAAGAATTTTTCAACACTTAGGTACATATCTCTGAAATTATGCTACGTAGGACATTGAGATTTTCATGCTTGATGTAAGTCCTCATTTTCTACCAAATGAAGCAGAATTGTAGAATTAAAGTTTATACACTGGGTGCTGCAAAAATAAATGTTCATTAATTTTCCTTGGGAAAAGCTTATAAAAAATAAATATAAATCTTGTGGACATCCCCCTTAAATTGGTCGCAACGGCCCTCCCTCTCTCTCGCTCTCTTTCTCTCTCCCTCTAGAACATCACCTTACTTTATGATCGCGCGCCTTCTGATAGACACAACAAGAAAAAAATATCGGTATGGAGAACCATACATGACTTCCATGTTCTAAGATTTATATTTAAAATCATATTCGAAATGAAATATTTCCATAGAAACTACGTCTTTCTACTTATTGCTTCAGCATTAACCACAGTACTATGGTCACTAACGTATACCACCTCACGTTTTCGCACTCGATTTTCACCGATGATGGCAGTCGATGGCACTGCCGAAAAGTCTGGTTTTGTAGAAAACATTGAACTACGGCTAAAGAGCCCGGTAAGCAATTTTAACAAAAAACTACTTCTTTGTTGCCGATAACGTAGTACACATATAAAAAATTCTGCCCTCCACCTTCAACTATAATTTTTAATAATAGAAAATTACCCCCACCCCGTTCACCTAACTTCTTCATTTATAGATATTTCATCTACGTTTCTACAGTGGATTACTATGAGCTTCTTATCAGGATACTTTATTTATAAAAATTAAGTACTTTACTCTTGTTAAATCATAAAATGTTTCAGGTAAACTACCCCTTTCTCTTAATCGATCTTCTCCAAAATCAACAGACGTTCCGTCCTCTACAATTCTGGGAAGCATGCAAAAAAATATTTGATTCTGTTTGAATGTGCGGCAGTTATCGTTCGTCATGGAAACATTTCTCTTGTTACAACATAAAATGTTGCAGGTAAACTACCCCTTTCCCTTAACTGATCTTCACCAAAATCAATAGACCTTGAGCTCTCTGCAACTCAGGAAAGAGTGCAAAAAATTATTTGATTCTCATTGAATTTTCGGCAGTTATCGTTCGTCATAAAAAAATTACCCTTATTAAAACATAAAACGTTGCTGATAAACTACCCCTTCCCTTAACCGATCTTCAACAAAATCAACAGACCTTGAGTTCTCTTTAGTTCAAAAAGGTATGCAAAACCCTAGTTGATTCTGTTTGAATTTACGGCAGTTATCGTTCGTCATATAAAAAATTACCCTTGTTAAAACATAAAATGTTGCTGGTAAACTACCCCTTTCCCTTAACCGATCTTCACCAACACCAATAAGTATTGAGAACTCTACAATACAAAGCTGTAGGCAAAACATCATTTGATTCTGTTTGAATTTGCGGCTGTTATCGTTTACTATGGAAAAAATTACCCTTGAAAAAAAACCGTTGCTGGTAAACTACCCCTTTCCCTTAACCGATCTTCACCAAAAACGACAGGTCTTGGGTACTCTACAATTCAGGCTTGTATGCAAACAATTATTTGATTCTGTTTGAATTTGCGGCTGTTATCGTTTGCCATAGAAAACACCCTTGATAAAACATAAAACGTTGCTGGTAAACTACCCTATTCCATTAATTGATCTTCACCAATAACAATAGGTCTTGAGAACTCTACAATTCAGGGCTGTATGCAAAAGATTAGTTGATTCTCTTTGAATTTACGGCAGTTATCGTTCGTCACAGAAAAAATACCCTTGTTAAAACATAAAACGTTGCAGGTAAACTACCCCTTTCCCTTAACCGATCTTCACCAAAAACAATAGGTCTTTAGTACTCAACAAAACAGGGCTGTGTGCAAAAACGTATTTGATTCTGTTTGAATTTGCGGCTCTTATCGTTTGCCATAGAAAATACCCTTTTAAAACATAAAACGTTGCAGGTAAACTACCCCTTTCCCTTAACCGATCTTCACCAACACCAATAGGTATTGAGAACTCTGCAATACAGGGCTGTATGCAAAACATCATTTGATTCTGTTTGAATTTGCGGCTGTTATCGTTTACCATAGAAAAAGTAAAAAATTACCCTTGATAAAAAACCGTTGCACGTAAACTCCCCCTTTCCCTTAACCGATCTTCACCAAAAACGATAGGTCTTGAGAACTCTGCAATTCAGGGCTGTATGCAAAATATTATGATTTTGTTTGAATGTGCGGCTGTTATCGTTTGCCATACAAAATACCCTTGATAAAACAAAAAACGTGGCAGGTAAACTACCCCTTTCCCTTAAACGATCTTCACCAAAAACAATAGGTGTTTAGTACTCAAGAAATCAGGGCTGTATGCAAAAACTTATTTGATTCTGTTTGAATTTGCGGCTGTTATCGTTTAACAAACAAACAAAATTACCCTTGATAAAAAAAAACCGGTGCAGGTAAACTACCCCTTTCACTCAACCGATCTGCACCAAAAACAATAGGTCGCGAGTACTCTACAAATCAGGGCTGTATACAAAAAACTATTTGATTCTGTTTGAATTTGCGGCTGTTATCGTTTGCCATAGAAAAAAAATCCACACACACACACACACACACACACACACACACACACACACACACACACACACACACACACACACACACACACACACACACACACATTTCGAAAAACGACTTTTTTTCATGTTTTGAGTGTAGTACAATCAGAATCTGCAATAATCTCGAACACGATTTTTTTTGCCATCACCATACTTCCATTTCCTTAAGGAACATGGAAGTAACAGAAGCACCTAAATAAAACACTGGTTAAAGTGCACACGATTATCCGCTGCAGTAGTGCACACGTGTTAGTTTGGCAGTGTCACACAGGAGCCAGCGATGTATGAGGGGTTAACAGCAGTTTACATACGTACAACTCCAACAACTTGTTTCTGCCCGTCCCATCCCGTCATACGAGTACTATACGTTGCCTTTAATTGAAAACGTTTTCGCCTTGATTAGTTGTAACAACACGTTGGTCCCGTGTAGGGGCGTAACGATACATGATTCCATACGATATTTCGTATCGATACACAGACTGGAGACCAAAGTGTAAACGCTCCGACAGTATCAATCCTCAAATGTCGACACTGTCCCGCTATCGTATGTATCGATTAGAGCTAAACCACATACCATACTTGCATTTTTATTTACACTTAGAATTTGACATAAATTTAAGTTACACTTATTAACTTAAGTAACTTGAGTTACTTGTTAACTTAAGTTACATTTATGTACACTTGACATAAATTTTAATTACACTAATACAAATTAAATCTTCGAGCTGGCTAAGACTAACACTGGCTTTTGACGCCCGAACAAGAAGAATAATAAAAATGAAACACAGCCAACATCATTATAAAAACTTGAAACAATAAAAACGCATTATCCTTATCTTTAATATTAACATTACTTTATGTTTTTTAACCAGACCGGTTTTCCCAAGAAACAAGGAATGAATACTCACCGTCCAATTTTTCAAGATCTACGGGAGGAATCCTTCTCCAAGTATTCACTTGGGGAATTTTTGGTCACTTTAACTTTTTCGTCGCTTAGTCACTGTAGAATGGTTTTGTGATTGTGAATATGATACAAAATTCATATCACGTAATGTAGGTTTACGCTATTAACCTTAAATACTTTAAATTATAACTGTGCCTTACCAGAGTGTTAATTTCTGTTTGATACAAACCTTAAGTGAGTAGTGTGTATTTTAAACTGTAAGTGAATATCATTAAAACAACAGTGAACTGACGAACACTGATATGATTTTATACGTGTACATTAATACCAAATGTATTGTGCTGATAACACACACGGTATATGTAGCTTCACGCATTCTTATCATTTATCTTTAGACCATTAAAGGATAGTCCAACCATTCATAATCTCCTCCCCCAAAATCAACTCTTTCCTTCCCTAAAATCGCATCCTGGATCCGTCCCAATCACGGCAATGCACAGCAAAAGGACTCAATTCCTTCGACTAGGACATATTGAAGGATTAACAAATCTTACTGTAAATGAAGTACTGTATGTACTATTTAAGGGTAAATTAAAGCATGTATCACACAATCATGTTGTTAAAATAATATCTACATACGTGGCGGGACTTACGATACGTCCATTGTATAATAGGAAGTAAAGTTTATTTTTTGTTTGGAGTCGTATGCCCGACTTTTTATATGTATTAGGAACAGTTAAATAATCCGCAAAGAAAAGTCTCCAAATGAGTTGGACCTCATTGGGCCACACAGTATTAGAGTGCGTCGCAGAGATATGATTATGTACGTAATAGATATGTGTAGACTGAAAGTCATAAACACTAATCATATTTAAAAAATAAATTGCTTCTATTTTTACACTTACTTTTATATGAGGTAATACGCTGCTCACACGCCGCATTATGAGATCATGTTGATCAGATATTGGCCTGTCATGCCGATCATTCCTCTACTTCTTGTGGGGGGGGGGGCAAACGTTCCAGTATCTTATCAGGCACTCTCGCGTGTTTTTTTCTTCACGTTTCCAGACAGACTTTTTCTAACCATCTCTGGTCGTTCATGTTCTGGAGATGGCCATATCATACAAGTTGTTTCTGGCCAAGAGCGTGTACAAAATTCGAGACCGTCTGCATGAGTTATCTGACTTCTAAGACGCCGGTTACCGGATTTTGTCACAGAGTTATTTTAGTTTGAATGACTTTGACAAGAACGAGTTAGTCACCAACTCCCAACGATCCTACACGAGTTATATCTGCCAAACCAGTTGCTGGGCAGAATGTATTTCGTTTCCCTTCTATCTGGCAGGCGTTTTCCAACTGCACGTACACAACCGGCAGTTATATTGCAAGCAACAGGAGCTGGTGACGATCACAATTGTTAACAGTAAAGACCTCACAAAACCGGTGTTGAATAGATTTTCAGCTGCCACCAAAGTGTTCTGTGTATTGTAAACAGCCTTGGATTGTATATAATCAAGGATTTGTAAACAGCCTTGGATTGTATATAATCAAGGATTTTTCGCTTTCATATTATCATCTGGCACACCGTATTAATCAATTACAACCGTACCCAATAATTCCACACAACGATACTTCCGTTACAATGGCCGATTTCAAGGAAACACACGAGCGAATAAAACCAAGACATTCTATATTGCGTCGTCGAACTGACAAATAACACTGGACAATAAATTAAACCCAATTTCTGTCCTTTTGATGAAACAACTGATTTTTATTAATTCTTGGATGCTGAATTCTAATCTGTAATCAGAACAGCTCAATCGCGTACAATTCTTTTTTTTTTAAATGATAATAACATTTTACTTTTTTCACTTGTATTTGCAAAATCACTTTTGCAATTTTTACACTACAAAAGAAATAATGATGATGATCATCATCATCATGTGTAACGATTAAACCAAAGATGGTTTGTTCCATTCTCAAACAAACAAAGTATAGAACTGGTCACTCCAGCGCTTCCTCGGACGTCCCACACCTCTCTGTCCCTTCGGCTTATAGTTCCTGGGGTTCCTATAGTTGTCTGGGGATACGGCAGTCATTCATTCGGCAAAGATGTCCCCACCAATTCAGCCGATACTGGGAAATCCTGTCGAGTATACTCATAATATCCAGTTCCTGCCGTATATCTGTGTCTCTTCTATGAACATGGAGAGTATACCCTGTCACGTGCCTGAGAAATCTTTTTCAGCCGGTTGGATACAACTGGCCTGGCCTTTCGTTAAAGTCTAATTCTCAGACCCATTAAGAAGTGTGGGAAGGGCCATCACCTTGTAGAATTTTAGGGTTTTTTTTTACTTGCTGACTGAAGAGTTTGATGGTCCCGCACATAAGGTTGAACTTATGCAACTTATTCACAACGTCGTTGCTTGTATTATACGACACACTGTAACCCAGGTATTCAAAATTGTGACTTCTTCCAGGACAGTATCATCTATAACAATTTCTGCCCGTACGGGATCAGTTCCAAGAAAAGCCATTGCCTTGGTCTTAAGAGTGGATATTTGTCAGAGTCTTCGGAGATTCGATTTAACAAACGTACACACATCTGCAACCTGTTTTCCGAGTCCGACAGAATAGCCTGACCGTCCTCAAACAACGAAGTGTCAATTGCAGAGTGGCCAATCATAAATTGCTCCGGAAGACACATCTGTCAGTTTTGTATGACATCGTCAATATATAAATTAAAAGAAGTGATAATGGACACCTTGACGTACTCCACCAATTGATCAGGCCAACTCTAAGAGCTGTTCTCGGTTTCCCTTGTAACGTACCAAATTGGCAGTTACATAAGATAACTATCTAATACGTCAAATAAAAAAATATCATGAAAATATTTCAACGTGCATAAAAGAAGGAACAGGAGAATATAAACAAAGTGTGTATCTACGAACGGATATTATTGAAACAACACAACAAAGAAGAAGGAAGAGTAATAAGGATATCATCGAGTATAAAAGAGAGAGAAAATGACAACGCGCCAATATAATATGTTAGCATCCAGGCCCAATAGATCCAAAATAGTGAGGGGATATGACGAAAATAATTACTAAAATAAAAAGGATACGAATCAAGTACAACCACAATGGTGATAAAACAAACGAATTTGTTTATTAGTGTGAAATAATATGGAACAATGATTACCATAACCACGAATAAAAATATGGAAGAATATGACAAGACTAAGGGAACATTGATTACCACAAATAATGTATAACCCAGGAGAACACCGATAGTGAGCAACGACTAACCAGAAGAAGAAAAGAAGAAGAAGAGGAAAGGAAACATACCATGAAGAATGAAGATAATGTATGAACAGTACAAGACATCAACATTCACAAGATATATAAGGAATTAAAATTAATATAGTGACCGGAAGAAGTGTAATGATTATTCGAAGATCAATGACAAAGACACCAGTGTTTAGCATCATTGAGTGATCACGAACAATAACAGTGAAAACTTGATATAAGTGTAACAACCTGTGATATGATAACCATTTTACCCCAAATAAACACCACAAACAATACAAGTGAAAATGTTTATAACGGAGAAAAATGATTAACCATTATAAGTGAAAGAATCCAAGATTAACTAGTTAAAATGCACAGACAATTAGTGTGACAAGTTTGATCAAGATTGTAACATCACATAGATAATCATTAAGACCACCAAAAGAAATATGAGACAGAACAGTAAATTAATTGTTCATAGGGACTTATAATAAAAGCTTTGTAAGCCTTAATATGAAATGTGCCTGAATGCCATAGCAAGACAGGACAAAATATAAATGAATTCCAGAACAAACAGTAGCAAATAAGCTAGTTTGTTAGGTATAAAACAATCAATGTACCAAAAACTAGGTGCAACCCACCAAGAAATGTAATATTGTTAGACTAAGAATACCTGTGTTATTGTTTCAACAAATAGTGTAAAAATGTGTATAACTTAATAATAAACCATTGTAGTAGAATGCCATAATGAGATGGAAATAGTTGAGTCAAATACTGCATAAAAATATGTTGCACATTGTTGTCAGACAACTGACACATAACCTCACAGAAAGTGAACCTATAACATAAAATCATGTACATTAGTTAAACCAAGCAACTATCCACAATTGTTTCAAACAAAGACTAGTTAAGAATAATAATGCAAACCAATAAATACCATATGTACTGAAGAACACAGCAACTGAATCAGATTGAATATAATATCATAGAATTAAATGGACAGACCCCAATGTGACAAGATAGTTAGTCAAAAAGCATTATCAAAACTTATCAAAAGATTGTGACAAATGTTACCAGTAGTTAGAGAAATGTCTAATACTGCTATGAGAACACCTCACAAATGTAATACTAGTAGTTTAATAATTGAAATATTATAAACTAACTAACTGCGATTGTAAAACCAGATGTAAATAAACACTATACTATGACTTGGAGAGCTTTCAGATAACGAAAAATTAATTAATACATTGAACCAACAAGGTACAACAATTGTACACTATTTTAATTAATAACATTATATCCCTTGTGTAATAAAATAATTACATAAGTGACAAAATGGAAAAATGAGAACAGAAAGTATTTTGATCATACTATAAGTATATAAAAAATAACATTTTTAGCAAAATAAAATGTGAACAAATGTAAATAAATGTACATATTAGTGTTAGGATGTCAAACATATGTAATAGGATAAGGAATAATAGCGTTACATGTAAATATAAACAATCGAACATGGTCGATATGGACGCCATTAACAGATATTGTTTAAACTGTAAATATAACTATTTTATGTACTAACATGGAGGAGAAATGGACTCGAGATGTTTAGTAATAAGTATTACAGTGTAATTATAACGAAATATGGTGAAACAGACTTATTTATATTAAGAATCACCATATGAGTTTTTGAGATGGCCAAGTGAATTAATAATGAACGGATTTAGTGCTTGTTTAGACTTAAAATAAAGCCACAAGTGTCCGCGATTTAATGCCACTACCCAACCGACTATACGACAAAAGATAAGAAAGTTATGACAATTATAAGTTTTTCAATCATTTTGAGTATCCATGCATACGTCCCCATGCATGCATGTTGTGTGTGGTGCAGGTTGATGTATAATCTCGAACCCACGCTTAGAGTTGTCAAAAATTAAAAGTTTTATTTGACCAAAGTGTTTTGGGGTTGAGAGTTTGACCTTTTGAACCAATCAAATAGCTTAAAATGACCAGACGAGAAAGAGACGCTTTAGCGAAATGTATCATTCGTTCTGCATCACTCACGACGAGAGGTCTATGCCGAAGAAGTCAGCAAGATATTTTTGAAATGTGCGCGTCACCTACAGTAATGCGTAAACAGACATTAACCTGTACACAACAACATATTACCGAGTGTCCAGTGAATTAAGTGAACAGTGAATTAACACGACCAGTGTATAATAAGGGTCATGTTTTGTGTATTCAATCAGGGAGTACAATGTTTTAATTATTTTAAAGAAATTAATGAAAATAATAATTTTCGTTGATGAACGAAAAATGTTGTTTTGGACTGCACTAGTCATAACGCTTGAGTGCTTAAACTATGATGGACAATTATCAAAACTTAATAAATTAATTGTAGCACGGTTTAATGTCAATAATCAATTCAAAAATAATTATTTTACAATTAAAGAATAATTGAGAAAGGCGGAATTAACTTAGATACCGCTCATCAGCATATAGTATATAGTCGCTTACTTGACTACGACTTTTGAATTAACAAATAATTATTTTCTTGTTCGAATATTTTTATGAATGATAATTACACATCAAACGAATTATAAATAAAATGTTTGTAATCATATCATTAAGACTTTTATAAATAACATAACTTATTCTAAACAGCCACTTACGTGTTACTAGGTAAACTAACCTAGAACCGAAGAATATAATTTTGTCACAAAGAAACAATTCTGTTCTTGAATAGTTTTACTGAAATGAAAGCTATAACAAGAGTTTTTTTCTCTACATTTTTTTCTCTTTCCAGTACATGGTTCTAATAGCTAATGAGTCAATAATAATAATATTTTTAACAGTGCAAATCTCAGAGCACGTGTTGACCTCAACTGCTATATACTTTTGCATAACGTACGATAGTACGATATTATCGGTTATGGTACCGAGTTTTATAATTTTAAATTTTTGTTCTTTTTTCATAGTAATAGATAATTAAATATTGTTAATTAAACTCACATCTTGTAATCTGATATCATGTATCTTCAAAGAACTCACTAATTTGGTAATATAATTAAACAAAGTGAACCAACCTAACCTCGTTCACCAAAAACATTGTACCTTACAACAGTGTTACCAGCCTTGAGATACAGAGATCTCAGTATTCGTTTAAATTTGTTATTGTTGTAAAAAGATATTATTAATTGTTTTTAAAAGAGTTTATTGAATTTAATAATTGTCAATAAATCCCCAGTTTATTATCAGTGGAAACAGAGTTTTGATTTCTATACAATAGAAGAAGTAGTTTAACTTTTTATGAACAGTTCTCTCATAAGGTGGCGGTAGTATTTGAGTGACTGATATCATTCAAAGTGCAATTGAATATTTAATTTATTTTCTTGTTTATGTGCATTCTTTGTGATATTCAAAAGGAATATCTATGTATGTATGTCAAGTGTTTTTGCAGTAAAAGAAGTCGCCATCGAGAATAGTGAAGACATCCCGATATCCACATATGGTAAGTGGGGAGGTTGACACAGTGAAGTGATAAATACTCTTTTAAACCACAAACTTTTAAACGTGAACACTAATTCAATTTTAATAATCATATCCAATAATAATTATAAACAATAACATCACATACTCGACTTGAGTATCTAACTTCTAATCTACACATCTATATCTATATCTATTATCTGTTTTATAACACCCTGCTTCAATTAAGATTTTATTCTCCACACAAAGACTCTGTACCGCTCTAATTAGATGTTCTGGGATAACTTTCCTTGCCATTAACGCCATTGTTTGCTTCGATTTACCCTGTCAAACGCCTTCTCGAAGAAATAATGATTATTCAATAAATTCAATCGCAAATTAAAATGCTTTTTCGCTCGTTTGGTTGGCATTCACTAATAGTTTGTGGGAAATATTGTTTTAGCCTGGAATAAAATTGCTCCTCTGAGACCAGCCTACAAGAACGAAGCGGTTGGTTTCGTCGCGACTGTTCCATTCTCAATAAAACAGCAAAACTTGATGTGAGCCTGGCTGCATTCCTAGTAGAAGCCCGTGCATACTTTCATAAGACTCCTTCATGTGCACAGAATGTTAGCGTTAGCGTTGCGTAAAATAATCAATAAACGAACGCCAATCTGTTGGAATTTGAGTCTGTTCTGAAGCTAAAAATAAATCATCAAAATTGCAGCAGTACATTATACAGCAGCTGGAGGAAAATAACTTTCAAAATCTGTTTTTGTCGACATGAGGTCACTGTTATATTCTTATCCAGAAGATTCCAACCAACCTTGTAAACGATATCTTAATAGCTCCGTTCGGGCTTTAGAGAAGGTTTAGGTCTCTCACCAAATCATGAGATTCCTCTAACATAATCCAACATGATGCGTATATGACACAGAAGGAACAAACTCAAGGTCATTATTTCGGTCGCTGTCACTCTGTTCGGTTTTGGCATCTTCATCATCACTACGTGTCTGACACTCCTCTTGTGGCTGGGCTGGGCAGTAGGGAGTATCGAAAAATTTTTTTTTCGAAATTCGGTTACGGCTAGTGCGGATTTTTGGCCAAATGGCATTAATAAAAACGTATAAAAAATCCCAGCTCGATCAGACACCTCCTGCTGCCGAGTAGAGGTCAAATATTAGAAAAATCACCTAAAAATCACTTTTTTATTGATATCTTCAAAAAATCATTTTTGATATTTTTTATATTTTTTAGTGGTTTAAGTCATTGAAATAGCAAGGGAAAAAACTAGTAAATACATAAAACATTTTTATTAGGGCTCTTTCTGTGCACCACAAACCTAAAAACCTAGTGAATATTTCGTAAAAAAGCACTGATTTTCCGGCGTGACGTACAATTAAATATTAATATAAAAATATTGAAGCCTCTTTAATAACGAACGAAACCCTTTAATGCTAAGTTGTATGAGCAGTAATAATATAAATAATTTGCTCGCAATCTCTTCTGCATCTGCTTATCGCACTAAGTCGCCTCCCGACCACCCCTCCCCAAGCGCCGCGTCACTTCGACTCGCCCAGCGGACAGGTTCAATCGTGTCAGTCACCTGTCAACCAGCTGCGTCGAACGCGCTTGTTGCTGCTCGAGTTTTTTCTTAGTGCTGCAGTGATTTTCAACTGAAAATAATTGTGTTTTCGTGTGAAGTGAGGACAGTGTTGTAGTTGTGTTAAGTGCCTTTTATTCGTAAGAGGGTGACAGTTACGCTGAAGTTATGGCTTCGACAAGTTTGTTACGGTCTGACGTTAGCAATAACATAATTGGGACACCTAAGGAATTCGGCCTAACACAGCTACCGACCGTTGAAGATGTGTTGAGACAATACGTATGGAAACGAGAAGAAAAAAATGAGAATTTTGGGATCCCGGAAGGAGCCTGCAACAAAGGATTTATCTTCTATCGTCGCCAGTAAGGTTGTAGAAATTTGGGATTACGCCTCAATCAGCGGCGAAGCAATTCTCAGTGTCAGACGGATTGTTGCAATGATACTGAAGTACCATGATAGTGTTCGTGACTTGCAAAAGTCAGCGAAGACCGGTTTCCAAATTTGTGCACAACGAATTGCTGATTTTCAAGAGTCTGCCAAAAAGACTTTATTTGATATAGCATTTTGTAAGTGTTCAGATCCTGTTGCATGCAATTGCGAAAAACAAAGAAAAGTGCCAGTACTAGAGGTGCCTTTTCTTCTAGATCAAAGAACAACAAGAAAAATGTTTATAGGAAACTTGGATCGTCAGGAAATCAAACGACGCATCAAGAGGTTAGGACGAGACCTTCAGCGGGAGAGTTCAAGAGCTAAGAAGACGGATCAAGAACAATCGGCTCAAAGCTTTGATCCAGAAGAAGTGGAATACGTCAAAAAAGCGGAGGAAGACAAGGCCTCAAGTTCAGATGAGGAGTACCAGCCACCAAAACATTTGAAAACATCGCCGGAACCTGTTCAGCAGATGAGATTGCAACTACCCGCCTTTTGTACTGCAGTAAACAGGACTAAGACATCAAGTAGACACGCGGCCCTTCTAGCCTCTTCTCTCCTAGAAGACGTCGGGATGGTCACCTCAGAAAATACAGAAAATGTGATCGATGCCAGCAAAATTCAGAGACAAAAAAATGTTTTGGCGACAACCATTTTAGCTGACACTGAAGCAGCTCTCAAAGAAAAAAAATTGAGAGCTTTGTATTTTGACGGAAGACAGGACCGCACTTTAACCTTAGAAAAGAAGAAAAAAGTGTTAGTCGTGTTGTGAAAAAGAGGAGCATGTAGTGTTAGTTGAAGAGCCTGGATCAGAGTATCTTGGGCACGTCACTCCAGAGTCTGGATCGGGAGACTGCATTCAAAAAGCAATGCTCAATTATTGCCGCGAAAAGGACATTGATCTCACAAATCTCAGTGTTATTGGCGGTGATGGTACCCCAATAAACTCTGGCCTCAAGAATGGTGCTATGTCCCTTTGTGAAAATTCTTTGAACAGGGCTCTCCAAAGAGTTATATGCATGTTCCACACCAACGAACTTCCACTTCGACACTTTCTCCAGTCCCTCGACGGAAAGAGTACAGGACCAAATACCTACGCGGGTCCAATTGGAACATTGCTCCAAAATTGTGAAACTATCGCCATCAAACGTTTTGACCCCATTCCAGTACCTTGGATCTCTGATTTGCAGCTGGAAGAAAGCAGCAGTCTAAGCAGTGATCAACAGTATCTTCTCGATATTTGCAAGGCGATATCTTCAGGAGATTGTCCTCAAGGTTTAGCAGACAGAAGTCCGGGAAAACTACATCAAGCAAGGTGGTTGACCCTTGCAAATAGAACATTGCGTCTTTATGTATCAACCAGTAAGCCATCCGACAATCTTGTGCGCCTAGTTGTCTACATCATGAAAGTCTACGCATTCTTTTGGTTTTCAATTAAGATCGAACCATCTATCGTGGAAGGACCACGCCATCTATGGAAGTTGATGTCGTCTTCTCGCTGTCTGGACGAAGTTACTAAAAAGATTATTGACCCCGTCATCAAGAGAAATGCCTCGTTTAGCCATCCCGAGAATCTGCTCTTGTCAATGATTTCGGATCCTGATGCTGACAAAAGGCAATTAGGTTGGAGAAGAATACTCAAAGCTAGAACAACATTACGTCGAACCAATGCTGTTCGAGAATTTTCTGTTCCTCTGGAAATTCGACTTGACGCCCCCATCATATGCAGAAGTCATCGATTGGTCAAACTGTAAATTAACGGAGCCACCACTGACAAAGCATATCAGCACTGAAGTTCTGCGTGAAAACATTAGAAGTTCTGCCTTTGCAAATGAGGACCTAAAAGACTTTCCTTGTCACACACAAAGTGTTGAACGAATGGTCAAACTCGTCACTGAGGCTGCATCGGCTGTTTGCGGACCTGAAGAACGGCACAAATTCGTCTTTGCTACTCTGAAGTCACGGAAGCAAATGCCGAAATTTTACACCAAGTCTTCCTACATGACAAGTACCTAAACAAAAAACCCCCGCGGGCGGGCGGGTGGGCGGGACTCGACCTGCAGCCACCTCCACGTGGTGAGTCCTGGATTATTTCCAAAACTTGTTCTCAGCAAGTGGAAATAAACGAGGAGCTGCAGAATTCCTTTTAGTCGCATACTAAAACCTTTTTGTTTTAATAAAAGCGATAAAGTAATTATAACGCTCATATTTTGTAACGTTTGTCAGGCAGGAAAATCATTGCTTTTTTACGAAATATTCACTAGGTTTTTAGGCTTGTGGTGCACAGAAAGAGCCCTAATAAAAATGTTTTATGTATTTATTAGTCTTTTCCCTTGCTATTTCAATGACTTAAACCACCAAAAAATATCAAAAATGATTTTTTGAAGATATCAATAAAAAAGTGATTTTTTGGTGATTTTTCTAATATTTGACCTCTACTCGGCAGCAGGAGTTGTCTGATCGAGCTGGGATTTTTTATACGTTTTATTAATGCCATTTGGCCAAAAATCCGCACTAGCCGTAACCGGATTTCGAAAAAAAAAATGTTTTCGATACACTCTACTGGGCAGGTATCGTATACGACCAGGTGATTCGTGGAAACGCCCTCGGTGTATACTGCGCTAGTGTAGTTAGCACAACAGCCTAGAAACGGCCTGCTACAGAGCACACGCCCTACTTGGGCAGGGCCACGAGGCAGGAGCTCCAGAAGGTAGCTCGGAACTCAGTTTCCGTAGAGGTTCGTCTCTGCGACGCACAACCGCGCAGCCCAGAGTCAGTCAGTCACTAAGTGTCCAGGTTGCTGGAGGCGTAGGAAGCGGAAGACTTCATCATGTGTCTCAGGTCCTAATGCAGAATCTAAATTCGGTTAGGTAAACGTGTGCTTTGCTTTGGTAGAGACATCGTTCACACTAGTAAGGCAAAGCAAAAATAACAATCTGCAACATGGTATGTCTGCTCTCTCCATACCATAGGCACGGCAAATAACACTGATAGTCGTGCGCCTTGAAGCCAATTCCTTGCGCTTATGCGACAGGCCGACGGTTATCTTGGTCTCCTATTTCGCATCCAACATGTAGTTCATAGACCTTTTTTTATAACAGGGGTGAGGTTATGTTTTTATGACTTCAATGTTAGTTCACAACAATTATAACAAAACGTATTACAGCTATTTACACATCTACTAAACATTTTGAAACGTATAATTACAGTAATATACAAAAACTAATAGATCACAAGTTTAGAAACACTGTTATAATAACACAATATTCTTCCTTTAAGCTACTGTCTCACAGGTAACCAACATAAGTCGTTACTGACAAACTCAAGGTGGCGGAAGGATCTATTAGCTACAAGGGGATCTCACAGATAGCAGCACTATTCGGAACAGTTAATAATAGTTTAGGCTATTTAAGTTATTAAATAGTTAACTTTACCGTCGCCAGTAAGGTTGTAGAAATTTGGGATTACGCCTCAATCAGCGGCGAAGCAATTCTCAGTGTCAGACGGATTGTTGCAATGATACTGAAGTACCATGATAGTGTTCGTGACTTGCAAAAGTCAGCGAAGACCGGTTTCCAAATTTGTGCACAACGAATTGCTGATTTTCAAGAGTCTGCCAAAAAGACTTTATTTGATATAGCATTTTGTAAGTGTTCAGATCCTGTTGCATGCAATTGCGAAAAACAAAGAAAAGTGCCAGTACTAGAGGTGCCTTTTCTTCTAGATCAAAGAACAACAAGAAAAATGTTTATAGGAAACTTGGATCGTCAGGAAATCAAACGACGCATCAAGAGGTTAGGACGAGACCTTCAGCGGGAGAGTTCAAGAGCTAAGAAGACGGATCAAGAACAATCGGCTCAAAGCTTTGATCCAGAAGAAGTGGAATACGTCAAAAAAGCGGAGGAAGACAAGGCCTCAAGTTCAGATGAGGAGTACCAGCCACCAAAACATTTGAAAACATCGCCGGAACCTGTTCAGCAGATGAGATTGCAACTACCCGCCTTTTGTACTGCAGTAAACAGGACTAAGACATCAAGTAGACACGCGGCCCTTCTAGCCTCTTCTCTCCTAGAAGACGTCGGGATGGTCACCTCAGAAAATACAGAAAATGTGATCGATGCCAGCAAAATTCAGAGACAAAAAAATGTTTTGGCGACAACCATTTTAGCTGACACTGAAGCAGCTCTCAAAGAAAAAAAATTGAGAGCTTTGTATTTTGACGGAAGACAGGACCGCACTTTAACCTTAGAAAAGAAGAAAAAAGTGTTAGTCGTGTTGTGAAAAAGAGGAGCATGTAGTGTTAGTTGAAGAGCCTGGATCAGAGTATCTTGGGCACGTCACTCCAGAGTCTGGATCGGGAGACTGCATTCAAAAAGCAATGCTCAATTATTGCCGCGAAAAGGACATTGATCTCACAAATCTCAGTGTTATTGGCGGTGATGGTACCCCAATAAACTCTGGCCTCAAGAATGGTGCTATGTCCCTTTGTGAAAATTCTTTGAACAGGGCTCTCCAAAGAGTTATATGCATGTTCCACACCAACGAACTTCCACTTCGACACTTTCTCCAGTCCCTCGACGGAAAGAGTACAGGACCAAATACCTACTGAAGGGCTTCAGCTCTCGGTGCAATGTTTAGCTTCAAATTTTCTTGAAGTATCCTTCGCTCAATATTTTATCCATACGGTGCAAAGGTTTACTCAATTCTTTCTCCGTGGATTATTAGTCCTACATATATAACTGTGTTCAAGTTCTGAACCTACAGATTTACATAGGAGGAGAAACCTTCCGTCAAACACAGGTTACAGAATTGTATTTGTATTAAAAGAAAACTCGTGTTGAGTTACGCAACTACTACGTTTAATGCCCACGTGTTTACACCGAAAATGTTTGCGTACGTATGTGGAGCAACAACATCTGATAAGAAAGAAAAAATATATGACATAACAAAACGGTTCATCAATCTCTCTACCTGCACCGACGCCCGCTTGGTACTGCAGCTACCTCTTAGGTTAATACAATTAAACAAAAATTATATTGTGACAATGTCATTATTTCACCGGCATTACACGACAGTCGTAATTTTCAGCAGATGAAACTGTGACTGGAATAGTACAAAAAATCCTACGGGCAAGACAGAAGTTTACAAATATAGCTTGAAGGTTTAGTCTCATAAGCAGATTGGAGTAGGCTTAGTGGATTCTTATCAGATTCAAACACTGTTTTATAAATGTTCTTCAAGTGTAATATTTCTTCAAAGAGATCCATTGCCAAGTCCTTTTTAAACTTGCTAACGAGAACTTTTACTTTCAATTCTAATTCATCATTTTCCGTGTCTGTAAAGTTCAATACTGGTGCAAACAAGTCACGAATTGAACTAACTAGAGTGAATCTCGTTTTTATATCGCCCATTATAAAGTCTAACACTAGGTACATGACTGAAGTTTTAAATTTATTTTGTTGATCTTTGTTTACTGAAAAATCACTATTGGATTGATACTTTTCTTCCGCCTTTTGGCAGATTCAGGAGGAACTTTTATTAGTTCTTTTGCAACTAATTTTGCTTCGTCAATTATGCTGTCAGTGTATGTGTCAATTATGTGTGTGTGTGTGTGTGTGTGTGTGTGTGTGTTTTGCGTTTGTAATGAAACAATTGCATTTCTCTCAGAAAAACCTTCCATTAGAGATATTTCAACATTAAGTGTGTGAATAACAACTTTGCTTTGAATAACATTTTTTTGGTCAATACATGAAAGCATTTTGAACCAAAAAGATGCCAACATTAAGCCCCTTGTGGAATTAAAATATTTCTTACGACCTAATACGATGTTGTAGGTAGAGAGAGTTAGGCTAGAAGACATATCTTCTAAAAATATATCCAACTATTTAAGTACTCCTGGGTAGTGCTTAACTATCGGTTTGACAGCTTGGATCCTCTCATTTCACCTTGTTTCAGAAAGGCTTTGTAGTGATAAACGAATGTGCTTTTTCAAAACTTCCCAACGTGCAGGGCTGCTAGAGAAAAAAGAGTAAAGACTTGTAACATTTCCGAAAAATTCCATCACATCTGCATTGAGTTTTGCAGCATCAACACCCACACAATTCAAGGAATGCTGAAAATATTGTGGATTCGTTCTTTCCAAGAATTCTAATTTGTACTCTTTTAATTGCTCCCCGCATATCTGCACCATTATCGTAACCCTGAGAGCGACAATCTTGTAGTGGGTTGTTAAGGGTATCTCAAGTGTGGAAACAATCTCGTTGGGAATCGCCTCTCCTGTTTTGCGGGTCTTAAAATACCGTGGTCTTTTGTGCTTATACTAACCAATTTATTACATGTATTGCTTTATCATTATTGATGTGATTTATTTAGATTGCTCTTTATATATAAAAGAAAATACTAACAATTTTCGACCACAAATTTACTTAAATCGACCACATTTTAGAGTCACAGTCTAGAAATGTTGATTTTGAATTTTCTATTCCTCTGGCCCGGGCCCCTATGCCACGGCATACGCTGGAACCCCCCTTGTGGGGGCCATGCTACTAACAATTACTATTAATGAGAGCGCACGCGTGTGTATCCCTGCATGTAATAGATCAGTAGGCTATTTCATCGAGCATGGGATTGATGACTAATTACATAACGATGTGGCGTAAACGTAGATGACTATTAATAGATCAGAGCGTTCTAACATAAAGAAGAATCCTGCGTTAGTGCGTAGGAAACCCTTTGTCATTTGCCTAAAAAAATTCTCGTACTTCCAAGTCTTAACTCTTGTCACAAGTGAGCTTAACTGATCCTGTACTTCAAAAGGGCGGCTCCAGTTACGTCAGTGGGTAGTTCTCTATTTCAAAAAACGAACAGTTCGCATCATATTTAAAGATGACAACACAGCGTTTATTCGTTATCGCAGTCTTATAAACCTACGGACTCAAGACAGTTTTACAATTATCTGACAAACCAACATCAAAATACAATTATTTGTTGTATTGTTTATTTATGTAAACTACAAGTCGTTTACAAACTTTATTCACAATTTTTTTCGACGTGACATCCAATGGAGAGCTAAGAGCTAGCTAGAACCGGGGACTTCGCTACACCACATCGCACACAGGAAGAAATTAAAAAACTTTATTTCAGTTTGATTCAGAGCAATTAATAAACATACAGACAACAATTGGGGCTAGCGATAAGTTAATTTTTATATTTGTAATAATTTAATTAACCCATTTATATGTGTAAATCAGTAAAACATTTCCATATGTAATATTTATTCAAAACAGTATAGTTTTGTTTACGTTTCTTATTACTTTAGAAAATAAATATTTTTTTAAAATTTCATCTGAGAAAAGAGAACTATTACTTTTGCATATAAATGATTACAATCAATAAAAGTATCAATCACCGCTCTGAATTGTGTATTACAGTTTAAACTATCAGGATATCCTTCAATCTGTCACGTTTCAGTGTCACGCGCACACGTGTACCAGTAACATAGGGTTACCATGTGACCTAGGTGAAAAAAGAGGACAACCTGAAAATTTAACAGCAGGTCGTATAGATAAGAAGGTATTTATGAAGGAGCATTTTTATAAAAGTTTATATAATGTACAATATAATTTTTGCGATATAACAAGAAATGTTTACAAACAAAACTTAAACCTATTAATTAGAAGCCGAACTTACATAGGAAAAGAAAATTTGCTATATTTAGTTTTAATCATAGCAATAATTAATTTAATACTAATCAGTCTGAATCGCATTCACAGTCTAAATGTTCAAGTGTGTCTTTGTGGTGCCATTGGTATTTATCAGATGAACCAATTCCCAACAAAAGCTTTTTATTATCTAATAAATAATCACAGACCTGAAGGACTCTTAAAGTTGTACTGTACACAAATTATACCTTTAACATTGTCTAGATGATGTTGGACTTTGCTTAAAATATTTACACCATAAGTGACTGGAAAGGCGGTTATCATACAAATCAGGGTAATTCTTTAAAAACTTCTGAAAACTGCGCATGACTACATTTTTCAGTTTTACAAAAAAAGAGGACATTTCCCTGTTTTTTAAAAAACCCTCTCGGACAGGTTTTTAACACTAAAATCGAGGACGTGTCCGGGAAAAAGAGGACGTATGGTAAACTAAGTAACCATTATATTTCTTCACCAAGTATTGAGACACAAGGCAGTCTCTATACATAAACATCTGGTCGACATATTCGCATACGGAAACATTTATTTAATCTAATACCACAAAACATTATCAGACACAATTAACTTAACATTCTTCTTCAGCACTACAGCCAAATACCAAACACCAAGCACTTGAGCCCTGGTTTCCAACACCAATCTTCTCAAAAGTCTCCTGTCCATTGCCATCTCAGTATAACCCTTCACATCCATTCTTCTGAGATCCTCTAGCACATCATCCAACCACCTTATCCTAGGTCGGTCCCTCTTTCTGCTTTTATAGACTTGCGGCCTCAGCATTTTCTTTGGCATACGCTGATCATCCGTCCGCTCTAAGTGACTTAGCCATTGTATTTATGAATCTTACAATGTCCTCATGATTCAATAGCTTATCTATCTCCTGGTTATTTCTTATTCTCCATTCGTCAACTTCTTTAACCAAGCCATAAACACGTCTTACGATCATTCTTTCAAACCTTCTTAGTGTTATTTGTTTCTTTCTGACAATGTCCACGTCCCACCTCCGTAAGTAACAACTGGTCTGATAAGTGTCTTATATACTTTTATTTTTGTGTTGCGACTAATGAGTTTGCTTCTGAATAGTATGCTATTGGCATATTATGCCCTATTTCCTATTTGAATTACCTCAAGATTAGGAATAAAATTGCTACGCACAACCATACCGCATTACTGTAAACTGTAAATCAAGAAATATTTAGTAAAATATTTTACAGTGACAACGCTGTTTTCACTAATTTCTTCCATAAGCTTATACCACACGTACAACTATTTCAGTGGCAGCGACGGGAAGCAGCAGGTATTGTAATCCCCTTTAAGTCTCCATTTAATTGACGACGGACGCCCAAAACGTTACACCACTTTATGTATTTTTAGTGCCCGCCCGATTCCAGCTGATTGTACTTTCCGAGCACATTCACCACAATATCGCCCAAACTCGCTCTAATCCTTCACGAACCTTGTGTCCTTTACTCACACGTTTATTTTATTTCTCTATACAGACACACTTTATTATCGGTTTTGTTATTATAGCAGTAGGCCTATAAAACTACGAGCCGGCTACACGCGACATAACATTTTGGTGCGCAGTCACATTCTGTGGTTTGGACCGATATTGTTCCGTTTTTTTTTTTATGGTAACTGTCGACACGTTCGTGAATAGTTCAGCGGTTTATGCGCTGCAATGTTGAAGTTACTCTATTATACAAATACTTCTACGAAAATGATTTGTTAGGTAAAAGTAAACGTGTGCGAGCAGTTGTAAAAATACGAGGTTCTAGGGGGCATCATCCCCGCCCAGAGCTATTAAAATGTTCAGCAAAATCCATAATCACTTAACGTAAACCTATTTCTAAGCTAATTCTCTATTACACAAGGCTTATAAATAATTGTACAAATAAAAGGAATTACAATATTTGTAAGTTAAGTGTTTTAAATGAGGAGGAGGAGGGGGAGGTGATGGGGAGGGGAAGGGGAGGAGGGGGAGGGGGAGGAGGCGAAGAATTTTTCAACACTTAGGTACATATCTCTGAAATTATGCTACGTAGGACATTGAGATTTTCATGCTTGATGTAAGTCCTCATTTTCTACCAAATGAAGCAGAATTGTAGAATTAAAGTTTATACACTGGGTGCTGCAAAAATAAATGTTCATTAATTTTCCTTGGGAAAAGCTTATAAAAAATAAATATAAATCTTGTGGACATCCCCCTTAAATTGGTCGCAACGGCCCTCCCTCTCTCTCGCTCTCTTTCTCTCTCCCTCTAGAACATCACCTTACTTTATGATCGCGCGCCTTCTGATAGACACAACAAGAAAAAAATATCGGTATGGAGAACCATACATGACTTCCATGTTCTAAGATTTATATTTAAAATCATATTCGAAATGAAATATTTCCATAGAAACTACGTCTTTCTACTTATTGCTTCAGCATTAACCACAGTACTATGGTCACTAACGTATACCACCTCACGTTTTCGCACTCGATTTTCACCGATGATGGCAGTCGATGGCACTGCCGAAAAGTCTGGTTTTGTAGAAAACATTGAACTACGGCTAAAGAGCCCGGTAAGCAATTTTAACAAAAAACTACTTCTTTGTTGCCGATAACGTAGTACACATATAAAAAATTCTGCCCTCCACCTTCAACTATAATTTTTAATAATAGAAAATTACCCCCACCCCGTTCACCTAACTTCTTCATTTATAGATATTTCATCTACGTTTCTACAGTGGATTACTATGAGCTTCTTATCAGGATACTTTATTTATAAAAATTAAGTACTTTACTCTTGTTAAATCATAAAATGTTTCAGGTAAACTACCCCTTTCTCTTAATCGATCTTCTCCAAAATCAACAGACGTTCCGTCCTCTACAATTCAGGGAAGCATGCAAAAAAATATTTGATTCTGTTTGAATGTGCGGCAGTTATCGTTCGTCATGGAAACATTTCTCTTGTTACAACATAAAATGTTGCAGGTAAACTACCCCTTTCCCTTAACTGATCTTCACCAAAATCAATAGACCTTGAGCTCTCTGCAACTCAGGAAAGAGTGCAAAAAATTATTTGATTCTCATTGAATTTTCGGCAGTTATCGTTCGTCATAAAAAAATTACCCTTATTAAAACATAAAACGTTGCTGATAAACTACCCCTTCCCTTAACCGATCTTCAACAAAATCAACAGACCTTGAGTTCTCTTTAGTTCAAAAAGGTATGCAAAACCCTAGTTGATTCTGTTTGAATTTACGGCAGTTATCGTTCGTCATATAAAAAATTACCCTTGTTAAAACATAAAATGTTGCTGGTAAACTACCCCTTTCCCTTAACCGATCTTCACCAACACCAATAAGTATTGAGAACTCTACAATACAAAGCTGTAGGCAAAACATCATTTGATTCTGTTTGAATTTGCGGCTGTTATCGTTTACTATGGAAAAAATTACCCTTGAAAAAAAACCGTTGCTGGTAAACTACCCCTTTCCCTTAACCGATCTTCACCAAAAACGACAGGTCTTGGGTACTCTACAATTCAGGCTTGTATGCAAACAATTATTTGATTCTGTTTGAATTTGCGGCTGTTATCGTTTGCCATAGAAAACACCCTTGATAAAACATAAAACGTTGCTGGTAAACTACCCTATTCCATTAATTGATCTTCACCAATAACAATAGGTCTTGAGAACTCTACAATTCAGGGCTGTATGCAAAAGATTAGTTGATTCTCTTTGAATTTACGGCAGTTATCGTTCGTCACAGAAAAAATACCCTTGTTAAAACATAAAACGTTGCAGGTAAACTACCCCTTTCCCTTAACCGATCTTCACCAAAAACAATAGGTCTTTAGTACTCAACAAAACAGGGCTGTGTGCAAAAACGTATTTGATTCTGTTTGAATTTGCGGCTCTTATCGTTTGCCATAGAAAATACCCTTTTAAAACATAAAACGTTGCAGGTAAACTACCCCTTTCCCTTAACCGATCTTCACCAACACCAATAGGTATTGAGAACTCTGCAATACAGGGCTGTATGCAAAACATCATTTGATTCTGTTTGAATTTGCGGCTGTTATCGTTTACCATAGAAAAAGTAAAAAATTACCCTTGATAAAAAACCGTTGCACGTAAACTCCCCCTTTCCCTTAACCGATCTTCACCAAAAACGATAGGTCTTGAGAACTCTGCAATTCAGGGCTGTATGCAAAATATTATGATTTTGTTTGAATGTGCGGCTGTTATCGTTTGCCATACAAAATACCCTTGATAAAACAAAAAACGTGGCAGGTAAACTACCCCTTTCCCTTAAACGATCTTCACCAAAAACAATAGGTGTTTAGTACTCAAGAAATCAGGGCTGTATGCAAAAACTTATTTGATTCTGTTTGAATTTGCGGCTGTTATCGTTTAACAAACAAACAAAATTACCCTTGATAAAAAAAAACCGGTGCAGGTAAACTACCCCTTTCACTCAACCGATCTGCACCAAAAACAATAGGTCGCGAGTACTCTACAAATCAGGGCTGTATACAAAAAACTATTTGATTCTGTTTGAATTTGCGGCTGTTATCGTTTGCCATAGAAAAAAATCTACACACACACACACACACACACACACACACACACACACACACACACACACACACACACACACACACACACACACACACACACATTTCGAAAAACGACTTTTTTTCATGTTTTGAGTGTAGTACAATCAGAATCTGCAATAATCTCGAACACGATTTTTTTTGCCATCACCATACTTCCATTTCCTTAAGGAACATGGAAGTAACAGAAGCACCTACATAAAACACTGGTTAAAGTGCACACGATTATCCGCTGCAGTAGTGCACACGTGTTAGTTTGGCAGTGTCACACAGGAGCCAGCGATGTATGAGGGGTTAACAGCAGTTTACATACGTACAACTCCAACAACTTGTTTCTGCCCGTCCCATCCCGTCATACGAGTACTATACGTTGCCTTTAATTGAAAACGTTTTCGCCTTGATTAGTTGTAACAACACGTTGGTCCCGTGTAGGGGCGTAACGATACATGATTCCATACGATATTTCGTATCGATACACAGACTGGAGACCAAAGTGTAAACGCTCCGACAGTATCAATCCTCAAATGTCGACACTGTCCCGCTATCGTATGTATCGATTAGAGCTAAACCACATACCATACTTGCATTTTTATTTACACTTAGAATTTGACATAAATTTAAGTTACACTTATTAACTTAAGTAACTTGAGTTACTTGTTAACTTAAGTTACATTTATGTACACTTGACATAAATTTTAATTACACTAATACAAATTAAATCTTCGAGCTGGCTAAGACTAACACTGGCTTTTGACGCCCGAACAAGAAGAATAATAAAAATGAAACACAGCCAACATCATTATAAAAACTTGAAACAATAAAAACGCATTATCCTTATCTTTAATATTAACATTACTTTATGTTTTTTAACCAGACCTGTTTTCCCAAGAAACAAGGAATGAATACTCACCGTCCAATTTTTCAAGATCTACGGGAGGAATCCTTCTCCAAGTATTCACTTGGGGAATTTTTGGTCACTTTAACTTTTTCGTCGCTTAGTCACTGTAGAATGGTTTTGTGATTGTGAATATGAGTAATGTATATTAAATCTATATGATCAGATGTACCAACCTCTGTATTATTCGTCCTCTCACTCCCTCTCTCTCACTCTCTCTCTCTCTCTCTCTCTCTCTCTCTCTCTCTCTCTCTTGTTGTCAAACGTTATGCTCAAACCGTTCTCCTCTCTCTGTGGTCAGTACCGAACGCATGTATATGAAATTAGAAAGTTTATTCGACAAATATTAACGTCCTCTCTCTCTCTCTCTCTCTCACTCTCACTTGTTTCAACTGTGTCAACAAATAGTAACGTCCTCTCTCTCTCTCTCTCTCTCTCTCTCTCTCTCTCTCTCTCTCTCTCTCTCTCTCTCTCTCACTTTCACACGTTTCAACTATGCAAGGTTCCATACCCTTTCTCCTGTCTCCCTCTCGTACATTGAGTAGTCGGTGTGATGAATAAATAATTTTAGCACTATCTCTCTTTCGTTGTCAAAACGTCGTCTTCATTTTCAATGTATTAAATAATTAATTAATGCAGTCAGTGTGATTGATCCTTGTTAGAAATATGAATAATTTTAGCTCTCTCTCTCTAGGTTCAGTGGTGTATAGTGAAATAAATTAAAATTATACACACACATGAAAACGGTGGTTGAAATTCATAAATAATTTTAGCTCTCTCTCTCTCTTGTTGTCAAACGACGTCTTCATTTTTCATGTATCAAATAATTAATTAATCGTTTATAATGCAGTCAGTGTGGCTGAATTGTAAGCGTGCGAGCCTTCAGTGTGCATACAACGTCTAGCATTTAAGGGTACGTGTGTGGACAACGCTCACTAGTATGTTTGTTGCAAGTAAGTATACATTATGGCGGGTGGGTTATACAAATAATAATAATAATAAAGTGTGTACTATATACATTTATTAACATACATACACAGCTCCAAGATTATATTAAACTAGTTTTACAATTAAAAATACATACACAACTCAATATTATATTGTTACACGTATTAAAATATATCTAAACTAGTTTTACAATTAAAAATACATACACACACAGCTCCAATATTATAATGTTACAAATATGAAAAATATATATATATTTAAAACTAGTATTTACAAAATGTGTATAAAATAAGACTTAAACACGTCTATGTACTGCGTTGGACAATGGTGTATATTCTACAAGCGTATCATGTAATATCATACAGTAGGCAGTCGTCTGTGCAGGAAAATTCATTGACGATTCAAATTCTAAACGTACATCTACTGCTGAAGACTTAAGCGCATCGTCCTGTTTGCTACAATCGAATACAAGCAGCGGGGCTTTTGATTTGAATAATTCTGGTGTCAGTACTGGGCTGACGTCTAAACGGTGGTAATACGAACTTTGAAAACTGACGTACATATTGTACAATAATGCAAAACGGTCTTTCCCAATATCCAAGTTTAAATTATCGTAAGGATAATACTTGTCGTTTAGAAACAGTCTCGCACTGATTACATTACAATGATCAAATTCATCAGCGTGTGCCGTCAGTACATTCTTTCTTGCTGTCTGAAACGCTAACACAACAAAGCGTGGTTTTTCTAGCTGACTCGAGGTCTTGACAATCCAATTCTGCCTTTTAGTCTGTGGTAAGGCAGGATACTCATGCAACTCCCAGGTCCTAAAAGGCATAGTTATCGGGTGGTCATTCTCTATGAGTCGTAACAGTGGTAATCTGTACGCATTAGCTACATGTACATAAGGCATTTTCCAGTAAACTTTATCTAGTTCAATAACACAATTAGCAGTCGTTTGTCCACTTGTTAAAACCATAGCGTTTATGTCGGTAGATGTGCGTAGGAGTATAAGTTCTTGTTTCACGTTCAGCACGATGCGTGTATAGTCTTCTGCGAATCCCATTAGCATTTTCAGTGGTATACAAAAGTTGAATTCCCCGTCATCATTCACTTTTAATACGTTTGTGGTCGGCGCCACCCAACCTGCGTTTTTCATTGCGTCACGTGTGTTGTTGTTGAGTGATAGAAAAGTTTTAATAGTTGACGTAACACCGACGTTTCGAGTATGGTCCACTACCACACCGGCCAACTCGTAACGAATCTCTTCAAAGAGAAATGCTATAGCATTGTTCACCAGTTCTACATTCAACGCAGTATCTGCAGCCACACTAGGGTTTTTAACCAACTTGCCTTCGATGTAGAGGAAACTTTCCGACGGTAGTGTAAAGACGTCCTGTTGTTGTATCGGCACACGTATTTCATCATTGTTTCCATATCTTGTTGTTGCGTACGGTGCGTGTGAATGAAATGAAAAGTGTGTGATACTGTCTTCAAAGAACGGTTGCTGCTCCACAGATAATATTCCACTCGCCATGTTACTTGTTTACAACAAAACCCAATGAAATCAGAAAACGACGGTTAACTGATGTTAATCGTTTCAGTTTCGAACGAGTACTGATGCGTTTCCTAGCCGATCTTTCTTCTTCTTCTTCTTTTATTGTCGACGACTGTGGTAGCAGCGGTGGCGAAGAAACAAAGTATAAGCCCATGTCTATAGTCGTTTTAGATGTAAACGCACAGTGATGACTTCGCCGCGAAAATCTATTACGTCACCGTCCTGGTCGTGTAAAGATAATGTTATGTTGTCCAAACGACTCACATTCACAGGTAGGTATATGACGTTTGTAGGTGATTCAATTATTTTGAATCCTGGTTCGACTGACGGATAGAACGAGTGCAGTGTGTGCTCGGTTTTACCGTTCTTGTATGATCCTTGCGCTATATTACACCTTATCAGTATACTGTTCACTTTTATAATGTTAACTGTGGCGTCAGACGTGTGAGTTTTATTCGCTTCAAGCAGACGCTTTTCCTTGAAACCCAACATATCACCGATACCGTACACTGTTTGTTGAAAGTCAATATCCAGTGCACAAGTCAGCTCACATTTCAGTGTATTGTTGTTAGGACGTAGACTAATCTTTGAGTCTCCTAACTGCTTTTTGAGGAAGGCTTCTATGTCACCGATTTCATAAGCACCTGTAGGTAAAGTTATCAAGTCCCACGTTGTTCCGTCTCGTAGTACTGGAAACACGTTTTTTCCTTCAATCACGTTCGGTATACTGTTGTATGTAGTAAAGTCCAATAGACCTACATACCATTCGCCGTTTGTTAGTTCGAGAGGCGGGAAAAAGTCACATACAAGAGCAGCAGCATTCGTACCTGTTAAGGTGACCGACAGCGAAGACATCTTGTCGCTTACTGATCACTCGCGCGTTAAGAAGTCCAAACATAAATGCCCGCAGATGACTGTGTGTGGTGGCTGTTCACGTTCGTAATTGTAGTAAATGTCAGTGTCGGTTCCAAAATACTGTGTCAGCTCAAGAGGTGGCTGCATATTACCATACGCATCATAGTAGTAAACTCGATTGTTTCGCTTCTTGTAGCAAACCCAGTGCGTACCGAGTCCTTCTGCACTGTCTAGATTAACAACTGCACTCTCATTCTTCCATGGTCGTGTGTGTGGTAAAGTGTTACGCATAAAAACTCCTCTGAAATAAGGTATTTTCAAAAGTTTTGCGTACACATACAAATCACTATCGGACAATGCACGCACTGGTATGCAAATTAGTTTTTTTGTCTGTAAGGACGTAGGTATAGACCTGACGCTATTTTTGTATTGTTACGTTTATGTCTTGGGACTGTTTTGCGTTTGCAGGTCGTTTTGCGTTTGTTCACGGATTGACGTTTAATTCCTGAACCCTTCTTCTTCTTGTTTTTTCTGCAACCACTACGCGAGCTCCCTCCACCCACTGCCGATTTCGCCTTCATCGCTGCCGCTACGGCCGCCGCGTACGCTCTTTCGCTGATGCCTGAATTCAAAGCTTTCACTCGATCCCACGCCTTGCCGGCTAGCACACGATCCGCTACGCGTCTTCGACTGTTGTCTGTGTACCTTGCGTAAGCGATATCGTGTTCGCGACAGGCTTCGTCCAACTCGTTGATTCCACGCTCGCCACGCGCCAATCTCTCTTTGAGTTTTGTTCCGAGTCCACAGAATCGGTAGCCCGGTAAGTGTAATTCTACTGGTAATGCGTCCACCGCTCGATTAATCAAAGTAGGTACTGACGAAACGATAGCGGGCACAGTGTTTTTAAGTATTTTTCCAATTACACCACGCCCCATTCTTCTTTTCTTACGAAGTACGTGCATTCTTGTAAACAGATCTCCAATCCTTGATTTCCGTTTCTGTATCGAGAACGTCTATTAAACGCCCCACCTCTTCAATATATTCAGACAGGACTGAACGCTGTGTCGTGCTGTCTTGATATTTATAGACAAACTTTATTAGATTGATTATATGAGCGTGAAATACCTGAGTGACCTTGTACAATTCGGTCTTTATATGTAATTTTAATTCGTGCATTTGTCGTACAGTGACTGCGTCTTTGTCATTGACACCGTTCGCTATATTCGTAATTTTTCTTCCGGCAGCGTAGAAAGTATCGTTTTGCAAACTGATTGTGTGTGCATGTAAAAATTCCAAATTCACTGCGTCTTTGAAGTCAACAGGCGCTTGCACACGCGTTAGTCGACAGTCATTAACGATTACGTTACCTGCACGATCTTTTTTCAAACTCTTCTCGTCTACGTATCGTTTTGTGGCTGCATCTCTTGATTTAAGCGGATCGTTTAGCCTTATTATTCGATGATCTTTTGCGTCTACGGTAGCGTTGTCGTCGTTCTTGTACTGTAAGCATGTGTCCTTTACGTACTGTAAAGAAACAACATCGTGCAGCTCTTCAGGATCACCCAAGTTGCATATCTTTTTGTTTTTTACATCAAAGTGACCGTCGTTAGTCACTCCTAAACCGATATCCTCACGCAGACTTCGATGAGTTTCTTTTCGCACTCTTACAGCGCTGTCGTGTCTACCGAACTTGTCTACACTCATATTTATGAACAAGAACTGGTGGTTGTAGAACGGTGCGTCTGCTTTTATATGATAATGCCGGCTTCACGTAATTCTTCCAATATCGAAACGATTTCATTCCTATGACCAGTATGGCCGCTATTTTGAGACGCCATTAACAGTCTCAATCTATTAACCAACTCGTTAGGATCATCCCAATGCACGTAATCGATTGCAGTGTTCGGTTTCATCTCCATATACCCTGTACGTTTTCGTGCAAACAATTTAGATATTACTAGTCGGTACTTGACGCCACTGTTACTGTTTATTCGCGTATTGTGTTTATATTTTTGTTTGTGTCCGTTGGTTGCTAGTAGTATAGACTTATATTTCCTCATATCATCCTTGTTGTATTTTTTCGGTAGTTTCATAAACAAAAGTTCATACAGACCAGGTGTACCCTCGTAAATTTTTCCTTTGACATGAAAGTTGTCGTTATCATCGATTTTTACATTTGAATCACCTATCATAAATTTACCGCCTTCGTATCGAACACCATACATACGATCTATAATCCGTTTACAGTCCGTCGATTCGCACAAACGCACATATTTGTTTGCTAATGAATCGTCACTGAAATGTGAAGTGTTAGGGTTCCATGCGTCCTCGTCACTGAAATGAGAAGCGCTATGACTCTGCACGTCACTTTCGTTTTCTGTTATTATGTGTTGACTCTCCATGTCATCTTCGTTTTCTGTTATTACGTGTTGTGTAGGCTCTTCTTGTTTTATCTGCTGCTTCTTCTCCTCCTCCTCCTCCTCCTCCTCCTCCATTATATCACCACTTAACTTTCGTGAAATAGCTTCTAACGGTTCCAGAATCGGTTTGTAATTTTTTCTAAACTTCTCGTCGCTTTCTCTGATACCGTGTTGTAATGCATGATATTTTTTCCTTATGTTGTCACTTATCGTATCTATATCATACACAAGTCGTTCCTCCTTATTCATCGCCATCTGTGTTAGCAAGAGGACTGATGACATTACTACAGTGCAACCACTTTTATACCTCGCCGGAAACAATTATGAATCGATCAAAGCCGATTCTATATCTACCTTCATTTATTGACGAGTCTTTGTCTATGACTAGAAATCCATAACGATCCTTCCACGCTTCCATGCAGACGTCTTTGAAAGCATCATATTTCATATCTATGTTAACGTGATCATTGTATGCATGTCGTAAATTTAGATCGTCTTGTTTGAACAATATCAACAAGTTAGCGTTGTCACGTACCAATTGTTTCGGTATCTGGCTATATGTCTGGCATAGATAGAATGTGTCCACACCGCTATGTCTCCCCATAGCAAAATACTTTCGAATATTGTTTTGTCTTTCACACGATACGTCATCGAATACGATAACAGAGTCGAGACCAGTGATTTCACTCGGTAGCGGGACTTCTTCGTTCTCGCTGTATGCATGATAACCTAAACCTTCATCAGCGAGTGATTTCATCACTGTTTCTAGCATTCTGTATTTTGGTTGAAATAATGATTTTGAAAACACGTATACGTTGCGGAAACGTAGTCCGTTGGCATCAAACAGTAGGTTGAATAGCACATTTGATTTCCCACAGGAACTTGGACCTGTAACGATACAGCGAATACTGTTCGGTAATAGCGGGCCATGTTTACGTTTAGCACTGTCTTCGTCACCAGCCAAAAAGTCCATATCCTTTATTGGTAATTTGTTTGCTTGCTGTACAATCTTCATCTTTGTGAATACCGAAAGCATACTGTTTTCATTACGTGCTGTCACCTTTTTTATATTAGATCTTTCTTATGTATCCATGCATCGTGTTTACCATCGAAACCAAGCCAACGAACACGCACTCTGTCACCTTTGCGTTGTAACACCTTTTCCACTAGGTATACGTCGCCGACTTTGGACTTACTAATCTCGTGCTCGTAAAAACCACCTTTCAACACTTTGTTTAGATGGTCTTTTAGCAGATAAGTGACTGGGATGGTCGTGGATTGTACTTGATCCACAGTGAATATTTCGTTAGTCCAATTCGGCGTATAACCTTTGGTGAACGTCATTTTGTGCTTACTTATACGAACACGGTCACCGACTTTAAATTTGGGTGGTTTCGTTGGACTGATTTTAGGCGCTGTGTTCTTCCTTATTCGTTCCAACACTATATGTTCGTTGGCGTCATTCACTTCACTAGGTTTCATACCAATGGTTCTGTGTGTTGTATTGTTGTACGATTTCAGTAATGTAGGTAGTAGATCCAACCAGCGGTAGTGTCCTTGTTCGCTGAAAGCTCGATACATGTGGGTCTTCAGTGTGCGATTAAAACGTTCCACTATGGAAGCTTTTTTCTCACTATAGGTTGAGTAATGTTTCACATTATACTTTTTTAGCAACGCTTGTACTGTGCTGTTGTAATACTCCTTCCCGTTGTCTGTCTGTAAATACTTCATTCGGTTAGCGGCTAGTATAGGCTTCAACGCGTTCGTCACTTCTTTCCCGGTCTTCGTTTTCAATGGTACAGCGTACGCGTACTTGGTAAACGCATTGATTACAGTCATCATATACTTGTACCCTTTGTTCACTCGAGCGTATGGTATCATTTCCACAAGATCCGCTTGGTACAAATCGTGCATACCCTTCAGTTCAACTGCGCGTCTAACGAAATTCCTTCTCGCCGCTCTGTGTAGCTCTTGGGCAATATTCTTGCGTACGTTGTTCATGGTTTAAGATACACTAACATAATACATGCGGTTAAATAAAAACTATGTATATATATATGTATAACAGTTCCTTTGTTTTCAGTATTTGTTAATTTCGTTAGTAAACTTGTATATGCCTGCAGGCGATAACTATTTCTGACGACTTTCCTAATATATATTATGTAACAGTCATAATTCTGCATGTATGTACATGCAAAAACACCACCTGTTAATAACAACAACAAAAATTCTTACTGTGATATCTATAGTTATTGCCTCTCCATACTTCAGTTCGGACGATAGTAAACGTAAGTTTATGTACTATTATTATTGTAACGACATTAGTTCGTAATTTGTTTAAACGTTGATCTATGTACGTGACCATACGTACTTGTTTTCGTAATATTTGTTATAATACCTTTCCTGTTCCGGATTTATGATGTGTGTGTTGAAAGCCTTATGTATATATTTATATACAGCACATAATGTATATGATAATGAAGCAGGTACTGTTATTATTATAGGAACAAGAAGGATGGATCATAGAATAAATACCATATCAAAACAAGAGGAGGAGGATCTTCTCCATAAATGGTTTTTTTCTCCGAAACGGTTAACACCTGTAGAAATTACAAAATTAAAAGCAATAGTCAACAGGCCAAGCTCAAGTATAAGACCATTTCTAAAAGACTTAATAAACAATTTATAAAACCCCAGCGATCTACATCTCGTGTTTCGTGGCATGAGGAAAAACGGCGTAGGATAACAGTACTTGTTAAGGTAACAAACTACTTTTAATACACAATTTTTTTATCACTGTGTGTGCGTATGTTTGACTGTAGTGCAGAGAATACTATTTGAAAAGACATTAACTTATTTAGAACGGATCTGGCGATAACTATTTCTGTGGACTTTCCTAATATATATATTTTGTAACAGCGCTAATTCTGCCTGTGTGTATGTACATGCAAAGCTTCGGGCGATGAACGTGAACTTTCCTGATGACCACATCACCATCATTACTTTCACTAGTCTTCTTTGTAGCGAATATTCTGACATTGTATGGTTCCACCTTGCTTGATACAGACGTCTTCACTTCTCATAAATAATGTCGTTTATCACAAAATTCAACGCAGTTTCTGCTATTGAGTACAAACGTTGTGCAGAATTAACAGTGGACAAACAGTATCCGATCGTTAACATGTTGCATGTGGACACGCGATATGGGAAGTCTGTGCTTGTAACGTTGGAAGATTGTGAGCGCCGCTATCGTGTATATCTACCTAAGAGGTATGCTGACGTCTTTACAGATGAAGAACTCCGTCATATAAATCCCAGCGACCTACATCTTGTGTTTCGAGGGATGAAGAACCAGACAGCGCATGTGGAAATTGTATCTCGTTAAGGTAACAAACTACTTTTAATAAACAATTTTTTTATCATTGTGTGTGTGCGTATGTTTGAATGTAGTGCAGATTCTAATTTACAAAGTTTTGATGAATGGATTTTTAATTTATTTCACTATACGCCTCTGAACCTATATGTAATTATTTGTAACTGCTTTACCTGTTGCAGCAAACGATTATATTATTATTATTCAGTGATATATACATACATACAATTTACTTATTAAACACTTCAATGATTGTAACGTCTTACAATGACTATAGCATATTTAAATCTGTTATCTGTTTATTGGTCCTACATGATTCAAACCAAACGTGTATGTATGTATATGATTACGTTGTGTTTGCGTCTGTGTGTGGGCGCGTTGCGTATGTGTGCGTGTACGTCTGTGTGTGTGTGTGCGTGCACGTGTGGTGTAACCCAAACGTGTGTACGTTGCGTTTGCGTCTGTGTGTGGGCGCGTTGCGTGTTTGGTTACGTTGCGTATGCGTGTGTGTGTGCGTGTGTGCGTGTGTGTGTGTGTGTGTGTGTGTGATTACGTTGCGTATGCGTCTGTATGTGCGCGCGTTGCGTGTGCATCTGTGTGTGTGTGATATTTAACATGATTTTAATGTTGTATTGTTATGTTGCAGGTTGCTTCTTCTACAAGTACGACACACAATTATATATAAACTTTCGAAAAATATCAATTTCTAATGTATTTATTTTATTTCACTCTACACCTCTGAACATGTGTACAATTAATTTATTTTTTGTGAACTGTTACATCAGAAGATTTGTATGAATTTCAGCCGCTGTTTTCATGTGTGTGTATAATTTTAATTTATTTCGCTATACACTACTGAACCTATGTGTGTGTAAACTGCAACCTTAAAACAGAAGTATTGTCTGTAACAACATAACAGGTAAGTAGTTCATTGACGCCAAATATATATATATTTCTAACAAGGATCAATCACACTGACTGCATTATAAAACTATTAATTATTTAATACATTGAAAATGAAGACGACGTTTTGACAACGAAAGAGAGATAGTGCTAAAATTATTTATTCCGTTGTGTTTGCGTCTGTGTGTGGGCGCGTTGCGTATGTGTGCGTGTACGTCTGTGTGTGTGTGTGCGTGCACGTGTGGTGTAACCCAAACGTGTGTACGTTGCGTTTGCGTCTGTGTGTGGGCGCGTTGCGTGTTTGGTTACGTTGCGTATGCGTGTGTGTGTGTGTGTGTGTGTGTGTGTGTGATTACGTTGCGTATGCGTCTGTATGTGCGCGCGTTGCGTGTGCATCTGTGTGTGTGTGATATTTAACATGATTTTAATGTTGTTGTTGTATTGTTATGTTGCAGGTTGCTTCTTCTACAAGTACGACACACAATTATATATAAACTTTCGAAAAATATCAATTTCTAATGTATTTATTTTATTTCACTCTACACCTCTGAACATGTGTACAATTAATTTATTTTTTGTGAACTGTTACATCAGAAGATTTGTATGAATTTCAGCCGCCGTTTTCATGTGTGTGTATAATTTTAATTTATTTCGCTATACACTACTGAACCTATGTGTGTGTAAACTGCAACCTTAAAACAGAAGTATTGTCTGTAACAACATAACAGGTAAGTAGTTCATTGACACCAAATATATATATATTTCTAACAAGGATCAATCACACTGACTGCATTATAAAACTATTAATTATTTAATACATTGAAAATGAAGACGACGTTTTGACAACGAAAGAGAGATAGTGCTGAAATTATTTATTCATCACACCGACTACTCAATGTACGAGAGGGAGACAGGAGAAAGGGTATGAAACCTTGCATAGTTGAAACGTGTGAAAGTGAGAGAGAGAGAGAGAGAGAGAGAGAGAGAGAGAGAGAGAGAGAGAGAGAGAGAGAGAGAGAGAGAGAGAGAGAGAGAGAGAGAGAGAGAGAGAGGACGTTAATATTTGTCGAATAAATATAAACTTTCTAATTTCATATACATGCGCTCGGTACTGACCACAGTTTGAGCATAACGTTTGACAACGAGAGAGACATAGACAACGTGTGAGAGAGAGAGAGAGGGAGAGAGAGAGAGGACGAATAATACAGAGGTTGGTACATCTGATCATATAGATTTAATATACTTTATAACACGCGACAAATTTGAACTCATGTAAAGGTTGGTACACCTAATCATATATTTTAATATACACTATAATGCCGGTGAGCATAACGTTTGACAACGAGAGAGAGAGAGAGAGAGAGAGAGAGAGAGAGAGAGACATACACACCGTGTGTGAGAGAGAGAGAGAGAGTAACAATTATGATCATATATAGTTTGAATTTCCCACCACAGAAGAGAAAGAAATGTTGGCAGATCTGCTCTATACACGCACACAATAATTTAAGATTGGTAACCCTGATCATATATTTTAATATATACACTATATAACACATATTTGAATTTCCCTCCCCCCGCCACAGAAAATGTTGACAAACCTGCTCATATAAAATATCTATACACTATAATAATACTACAGAGGTTGGTACACCTGATCATATAGATTTAATATACATTATAACACACAACAAATTTGAACTCATGGAAAGGTTGGTACACCTGATCATATATTTTAGTATACACTATAATGCTTCGAGTTGGAACCACCCCCCACCCACTGATATGAAAAAAAAAAAACAACCTCCCACCCAACACCACCCACTGATATGCAAATCAGCTTTCTTAAAAAAATAAAAAATTATATTCACGGATGCTGGTGGTCCATTGAACATCATCCCACCAAATCAATTTAATTAAAAAAATAAAAAAAATAAAATTAAAAAAATTAAAAATTTATTCGCGGAAATTCGCGGTGCTGTGGTCCATCGGGATGCTGCGGGTCCAGCGGTGGCGGCGTCATCTCTGAGATCATGTTTTTTAGTGTTTTTTTAGTGTTTTTTAAGAAGGCGGCATTCCTTTGTGAGTTTGAACCCCCAATTTCCCTCTACTAATATGATACAAAATTCATATCACGTAATGTAGGTTTACGCTATTAACCTTAAATACTTTAAATTATAACTGTGCCTTACCAGAGTGTTAATTTCTGTTTGATACAAACCTTAAGTGAGTAGTGTGTATTTTAAACTGTAAGTGAATATCATTAAAACAACAGTGAACTGACGAACACTGATATGATTTTATACGTGTACATTAATACCAAATGTATTGTGCTGATAACACACACGGTATATGTAGCTTCACGCATTCTTATCATTTATCTTTAGACCATTAAAGGATAGTCCAACCATTCATAATCTCCTCCCCCAAAATCAACTCTTTCCTTCCCTAAAATCGCATCCTGGATCCGTCCCAATCACGGCAATGCACAGCAAAAGGACTCAATTCCTTCGACTAGGACATATTGAAGGATTAACAAATCTTACTGTAAATGAAGTACTGTATGTACTATTTAAGGGTAAATTAAAGCATGTATCACACAATCATGTTGTTAAAATAATATCTACATACGTGGCGGGACTTACGATACGTCCATTGTATAATAGGAAGTAAAGTTTATTTTTTGTTTGGAGTCGTATGCCCGACTTTTTATATGTATTAGGAACAGTTAAATAATCCGCAAAGAAAAGTCTCCAAATGAGTTGGACCTCATTGGGCCACACAGTATTAGAGTGCGTCGCAGAGATATGATTATGTACGTAATAGATATGTGTAGACTGAAAGTCATAAACACTAATCATATTTAAAAAATAAATTGCTTCTATTTTTACACTTACTTTTATATGAGGTAATACGCTGCTCACACGCCGCATTATGAGATCATGTTGATCAGATATTGGCCTGTCATGCCGATCATTCCTCTACTTCTTGTGGGGGGGGGGGCAAACGTTCCAGTATCTTATCAGGCACTCTCGCGTGTTTTTTTCTTCACGTTTCCAGACAGACTTTTTCTAACCATCTCTGGTCGTTCATGTTCTGGAGATGGCCATATCATACAAGTTGTTTCTGGCCAAGAGCGTGTACAAAATTCGAGACCGTCTGCATGAGTTATCTGACTTCTAAGACGCCGGTTACCGGATTTTGTCACAGAGTTATTTTAGTTTGAATGACTTTGACAAGAACGAGTTAGTCACCAACTCCCAACGATCCTACACGAGTTATATCTGCCCTACCAGTTGCTGGGCAGAATGTATTTCGTTTCCCTTCTATCTGGCAGGCGTTTTCCAACTGCAGGTACACAACCGGCAGTTATATTGCAAGCAACAGGAGCTGGTGACGATCACAATTGTTAACAGTAAAGACCTCACAAAACCGGTGTTGAATAGATTTTCAGCTGCCACCAAAGTGTTCTGTGTATTGTAAACAGCCTTGGATTGTATATAATCAAGGATTTGTAAACAGCCTTGGATTGTATATAATCAAGGATTTTTCGCTTTCATATTATCATCTGGCACACCGTATTAATCAATTACAACCGTACCCAATAATTCCACACAACGATACTTCCGTTACAATGGCCGATTTCAAGGAAACACACGAGCGAATAAAACCAAGACATTCTATATTGCGTCGTCGAACTGACAAATAACACTGGACAATAAATTAAACCCAATTTCTGTCCTTTTGATGAAACAACTGATTTTTATTAATTCTTGGATGCTGAATTCTAATCTGTAATCAGAACAGCTCAATCGCGTACAATTCTTTTTTTTTTAAATGATAATAACATTTTACTTTTTTCACTTGTATTTGCAAAATCACTTTTGCAATTTTTACACTACAAAAGAAATAATGATGATGATCATCATCATCATGTGTAACGATTAAACCAAAGATGGTTTGTTCCATTCTCAAACAAACAAAGTATAGAACTGGTCACTCCAGCGCTTCCTCGGACGTCCCACACCTCTCTGTCCCTTCGGCTTATAGTTCCTGGGGTTCCTATAGTTGTCTGGGGATACGGCAGTCATTCATTCGGCAAAGATGTCCCCACCAATTCAGCCGATACTGGGAAATCCTGTCGAGTATACTCATAATATCCAGTTCCTGCCGTATATCTGTGTCTCTTCTATGAACATGGAGAGTATACCCTGTCACGTGCCTGAGAAATCTTTTTCAGCCGGTTGGATACAACTGGCCTGGCCTTTCGTTAAAGTCTAATTCTCAGACCCATTAAGAAGTGTGGGAAGGGCCATCACCTTGTAGAATTTTAGGGTTTTTTTTTACTTGCTGACTGAAGAGTTTGATGGTCCCGCACATAAGGTTGAACTTATGCAACTTATTCACAACGTCGTTGCTTGTATTATACGACACACTGCAGCCCAGGTATTCAAAATTGTGACTTCTTCCAGGACAGTATCATCTATAACAATTTCTGCCCGTACGGGATCAGTTCCAAGAAAAGCCATTGCCTTGGTCTTAAGAGTGGATATTTGTCAGAGTCTTCGGAGATTCGATTTAACAAACGTACACACATCTGCAACCTGTTTTCCGAGTCCGACAGAATAGCCTGACCGTCCTCAAACAACGAAGTGTCAATTGCAGAGTGGCCAATCATAAATTGCTCCGGAAGACACATCTGTCAGTTTTGTATGACATCGTCAATATATAAATTAAAAGAAGTGATAATGGACACCTTGACGTACTCCACCAATTGATCAGGCCAACTCTAAGAGCTGTTCTCGGTTTCCCTTGTAACGTACCAAATTGGCAGTTACATAAGATAACTATCTAATACGTCAAATAAAAAAATATCATGAAAATATTTCAACGTGCATAAAAGAAGGAACAGGAGAATATAAACAAAGTGTGTATCTACGAACGGATATTATTGAAACAACACAACAAAGAAGAAGGAAGAGTAATAAGGATATCATCGAGTATAAAAGAGAGAGAAAATGACAACGCGCCAATATAATATGTTAGCATCCAGGCCCAATAGATCCAAAATAGTGAGGGGATATGACGAAAATAATTACTAAAATAAAAAGGATACGAATCAAGTACAACCACAATGGTGATAAAACAACCGAATTTGTTTATTAGTGTGAAATAATATGGAACAATGATTACCATAACCACGAATAAAAATATGGAAGAATATGACAAGACTAAGGGAACATTGATTACCACAAATAATGTATAACCCAGGAGAACACCGATAGTGAGCAACGACTAACCAGAAGAAGAAAAGAAGAAGAAGAGGAAAGGAAACATACCATGAAGAATGAAGATAATGTATGAACAGTACAAGACATCAACATTCACAAGATATATAAGGAATTAAAATTAATATAGTGACCGGAAGAAGTGTAATGATTATTCGAAGATCAATGACAAAGACACCAGTGTTTAGCATCATTGAGTGATCACGAACAATAACAGTGAAAACTTGATATAAGTGTAACAACCTGTGATATGATAACCATTTTACCCCAAATAAACACCACAAACAATACAAGTGAAAATGTTTATAACGGAGAAAAATGATTAACCATTATAAGTGAAAGAATCCAAGATTAACTAGTTAAAATGCACAGACAATTAGTGTGACAAGTTTGATCAAGATTGTAACATCACATAGATAATCATTAAGACCACCAAAAGAAATATGAGACAGAACAGTAAATTAATTGTTCATAGGGACTTATAATAAAAGCTTTGTAAGCCTTAATATGAAATGTGCCTGAATGCCATAGCAAGACAGGACAAAATATAAATGAATTCCAGAACAAACAGTAGCAAATAAGCTAGTTTGTTAGGTATAAAACAATCAATGTACCAAAAACTAGGTGCAACCCACCAAGAAATGTAATATTGTTAGACTAAGAATACCTGTGTTATTGTTTCAACAAATAGTGTAAAAATGTGTATAACTTAATAATAAACCATTGTAGTAGAATGCCATAATGAGATGGAAATAGTTGAGTCAAATACTGCATAAAAATATGTTGCACATTGTTGTCAGACAACTGACACATAACCTCACAGAAAGTGAACCTATAACATAAAATCATGTACATTAGTTAAACCAAGCAACTATCCACAATTGTTTCAAACAAAGACTAGTTAAGAATAATAATGCAAACCAATAAATACCATATGTACTGAAGAACACAGCAACTGAATCAGATTGAATATAATATCATAGAATTAAACGGACAGAACCCCAATGTGACAAGATAGTTAGTCAAAAAGCATTATCAAAACTTATCAAAAGATTGTGACAAATGTTACCAGTAGTTAGAGAAATGTCTAATACTGCTATGAGAACACCTCACAAATGTAATACTAGTAGTTTAATAATTGAAACATTATAAACTAACTAACTGCGATTGTAAAACCAGATGTAAATAAACACTATACTATGACTTGGAGAGCTTTCAGATAACGAAAAATTAATTAATACATTGAACCAACAAGGTACAACAATTGTACACTATTTTAATTAATAACATTATATCCCTTGTGTAATAAAATAATTACATAAGTGACAAAATGGAAAAATGAAAACAGAAAGTATTTTGATCATACTATAAGTATATAAAAAATAACATTTTTAGCAAAATAAAATGTGAACAAATGTAAATAAATGTACATATTAGTGTTAGGATGTCAAACATATGTAATAGGATAAGGGATAATAGCGTTACATGTAAATATAAACAATCGAACATGGTCGATATGGACGCCATTAACAGATATTGTTTAAACTGTAAATATAACTATTTTATGTACTAACATGGAGGAGAAATGGACTCGAGATGTTTAGTAATAAGTATTACAGTGTAATTATAACGAAATATGGTGAAACAGACTTATTTATATTAAGAATCACCATATGAGTTTTTGAGATGGCCAAGTGAATTAATAATGAACGGATTTAGTGCTTGTTTAGACTTAAAATAAAGCCACAAGTGTCCGCGATTTAATGCCACTACCCAACCGACTATACGACAAAAGATAAGAAAGTTATGACAATTATAAGTTTTTCAATCATTTTGAGTATCCATGCATACGTCCCCATGCATGCATGTTGTGTGTGGTGCAGGTTGATGTATAATCTCGAACCCACGCTTAGAGTTGTCAAAAATTAAAAGTTTTATTTGACCAAAGTGTTTTGGGGTTGAGAGTTTGACCTTTTGAACCAATCAAATAGCTTAAAATGACCAGACGAGAAAGAGACGCTTTAGCGAAATGTATCATTCGTTCTGCATCACTCACGACGAGAGGTCTATGCCGAAGAAGTCAGCAAGATATTTTTGAAATGTGCGCGTCACCTACAGTAATGCGTAAACAGACATTAACCTGTACACAACAACATATTACCGAGTGTCCAGTGAATTAAGTGAACAGTGAATTAACACGACCAGTGTATAATAAGGGTCATGTTTTGTGTATTCAATCAGGGAGTACAATGTTTTAATTATTTTAAAGAAATTAATGAAAATAATAATTTTCGTTGATGAACGAAAAATGTTGTTTTGGACTGCACTAGTCATAACGCTTGAGTGCTTAAACTATGATGGACAATTATCAGAACTTAATAAATTAATTGTAGCACGGTTTAATGTCAATAATCAATTCAAAAATAATTATTTTACAATTAAAGAATAATTGAGAAAGGCGGAATTAACTTAGATACCGCTCATCAGCATATAGTATATAGTCGCTTACTTGACTACGACTTTTGAATTAACAAATAATTATTTTCTTGTTCGAATATTTTTATGAATGATAATTACACATCAAACGAATTATAAATAAAATGTTTGTAATCATATCATTAAGACTTTTATAAATAACATAACTTATTCTAAACAGCCACTTACGTGTTACTAGGTAAACTAACCTAGAACCGAAGAATATAATTTTGTCACAAAGAAACAATTCTGTTCTTGAATAGTTTTACTGAAATGAAAGCTATAACAAAAGTTTTTTTCTCTACATTTTTTTCTCTTTCCAGTACATGGTTCTAATAGCTAATGAGTCAATAATAATAATATTTTTAACAGTGCAAATCTCAGAGCACGTGTTGACCTCAACTGCTATATACTTTTGCATAACGTACGATAGTACGATATTATCGGTTATGGTACCGAGTTTTATAATTTTAAATTTTTGTTCTTTTTTCATAGTAATAGATAATTAAATATTGTTAATTAAACTCACATCTTGTAATCTGATATCATGTATCTTCAAAGAACTCACTAATTTGGTAATATAATTAAACAAAGTGAACCAACCTAACCTCGTTCACCAAAAACATTGTACCTTACAACAGTGTTACCAGCCTTGAGATACAGAGATCTCAGTATTCGTTTAAATTTGTTATTGTTGTAAAAAGATATTATTAATTGTTTTTAAAAGAGTTTATTGAATTTAATAATTGTCAATAAATCCCCAGTTTATTATCAGTGGAAACAGAGTTTTGATTTCTATACAATAGAAGAAGTAGTTTAACTTTTTATGAACAGTTCTCTCATAAGGTGGCGGTAGTATTTGAGTGACTGATATCATTCAAAGTGCAATTGAATATTTAATTTATTTTCTTGTTTATGTGCATTCTTTGTGATATTCAAAAGGAATATCTATGTATGTATGTCAAGTGTTTTTGCAGTAAAAGAAGTCGCCATCGAGAATAGTGAAGACATCCCGATATCCACATATGGTAAGTGGGGAGGTTGACACAGTGAAGTGATAAATACTCTTTTAAACCACAAACTTTTAAACGTGAACACTAATTCAATTTTAATAATCATATCCAATAATAATTATAAACAATAACATCACATACTCGACTTGAGTATCTAACTTCTAATCTACACATCTATATCTATATCTATTATCTGTTTTATAACACCCTGCTTCAATTAAGATTTTATTCTCCACACAAAGACTCTGTACCGCTCTAATTAGATGTTCTGGGATAACTTTCCTTGCCATTAACGCCATTGTTTGCTTCGATTTACCCTGTCAAACGCCTTCTCGAAGAAATAATGATTATTCAATAAATTCAATCGCAAATTAAAATGCTTTTTCGCTCGTTTGGTTGGCATTCACTAATAGTTTGTGGGAAATATTGTTTTAGCCTGGAATAAAATTGCTCCTCTGAGACCAGCCTACAAGAACGAAGCGGTTGGTTTCGTCGCGACTGTTCCATTCTCAATAAAACAGCAAAACTTGATGTGAGCCTGGCTGCATTCCTAGTAGAAGCCCGTGCATACTTTCATAAGACTCCTTCATGTGCACAGAATGTTAGCGTTAGCGTTGCGTAAAATAATCAATAAACAAACGCCAATCTGTTGGAATTTGAGTCTGTTCTGAAGCTAAAAATAAATCATCAAAATTGCAGCAGTACATTATACAGCAGCTGGAGGAAAATAACTTTCAAAATCTGTTTTTGTCGACATGAGGTCACTGTTATATTCTTATCCAGAAGATTCCAACCAACCTTGTAAACGATATCTTAATAGCTCCGTTCGGGCTTTAGAGAAGGTTTAGGTCTCTCACCAAATCATGAGATTCCTCTAACATAATCCAACATGATGCGTATATGACACAGAAGGAACAAACTCAAGGTCATTATTTCGGTCGCTGTCACTCTGTTCGGTTTTGGCATCAAGAGGTTAGGACGAGACCTTCAGCGGGAGAGTTCAAGAGCTAAGAAGACGGATCAAGAACAATCGGCTCAAAGCTTTGATCCAGAAGAAGTGGAATACGTCAAAAAAGCGGAGGAAGACAAGGCCTCAAGTTCAGATGAGGAGTACCAGCCACCAAAACATTTGAAAACATCGCTACGTGTCTGACACTCCTCTTGTGGCTGGGCTGGGCAGTAGGGAGTATCGAAAAATTTTTTTTTCGAAATCCGGTTACGGCTAGTGCGGATTTTTGGCCAAATGGCATTAATAAAAACGTATAAAAAATCCCAGCTCGATCAGACACCTCCTGCTGCCGAGTAGAGGTCAAATATTAGAAAAATCACCTAAAAATCACTTTTTTATTGATATCTTCAAAAAATCATTTTTGATATTTTTTATATTTTTTGGTGGTTTAAGTCATTGAAATAGCAAGGGAAAAAACTAGTAAATACATAAAACATTTTTATTAGGGCTCTTTCTGTGCACCACAAACCTAAAAACCTAGTGAATATTTCGTAAAAAAGCACTGATTTTCCGGCGTGACGTACAATTAAATATTAATATAAAAATATTGAAGCCTCTTTAATAACGAACGAAACCCTTTAATGCTAAGTTGTATGAGCAGTAATAATATAAATAATTTGCTCGCAATCTCTTCTGCATCTGCTTATCGCACTAAGTCGCCTCCCGACCACCCCTCCCCAAGCGCCGCGTCACTTCGACTCGCCCAGCGGACAGGTTCAATCGTGTCAGTCACCTGTCAACCAGCTGCGTCGAACGCGCTTGTTGCTGCTCGAGTTTTTTCTTAGTGCTGCAGTGATTTTCAACTGAAAATAATTGTGTTTTCGTGTGAAGTGAGGACAGTGTTGTAGTTGTGTTAAGTGCCTTTTATTCGTAAGAGGGTGACAGTTACGCTGAAGTTATGGCTTCGACAAGTTTGTTACGGTCTGACGTTAGCAATAACATAATTGGGACACCTAAGGAATTCGGCCTAACACAGCTACCGACCGTTGAAGATGTGTTGAGACAATACGTATGGAAACGAGAAGAAAAAAATGAGAATTTTGGGATCCCGGAAGGAGCCTGCAACAAAGGATTTATCTTCTATCGTCGCCAGTAAGGTTGTAGAAATTTGGGATTACGCCTCAATCAGCGGCGAAGCAATTCTCAGTGTCAGACGGATTGTTCCAATGATACTGAAGTACCATGATAGTGTTCGTGACTTGCAAAAGTCAGCGAAGACCGGTTTCCAAATTTGTGCACAACGAATTGCTGATTTTCAAGAGTCTGCCAAAAAGACTTTATTTGATATAGCATTTTGTAAGTGTTCAGATCCTGTTGCATGCAATTGCGAAAAACAAAGAAAAGTGCCAGTACTAGAGGTGCCTTTTCTTCTAGATCAAAGAACAACAAGAAAAATGTTTATAGGAAACTTGGATCGTCAGGAAATCAAACGACGCATCAAGAGGTTAGGACGAGACCTTCAGCGGGAGAGTTCAAGAGCTAAGAAGACGGATCAAGAACAATCGGCTCAAAGCTTTGATCCAGAAGAAGTGGAATACGTCAAAAAAGCGGAGGAAGACAAGGCCTCAAGTTCAGATGAGGAGTACCAGCCACCAAAACATTTGAAAACATCGCCGGAACCTGTTCAGCAGATGAGATTGCAACTACCCGCCTTTTGTACTGCAGTAAACAGGACTAAGACATCAAGTAGACACGCGGCCCTTCTAGCCTCTTCTCTCCTAGAAGACGTCGGGATGGTCACCTCAGAAAATACAGAAAATGTGATCGATGCCAGCAAAATTCAGAGGCAAAAAAATGTTTTGGCGACAACCATTTTAGCTGACACTGAAGCAGCTCTCAAAGAAAAAAAATTGAGAGCTTTGTATTTTGACGGAAGACAGGACCGCACTTTAACCTTAGAAAAGAAGAAAAAAGTGTTAGTCGTGTTGTGAAAAAGAGGAGCATGTAGTGTTAGTTGAAGAGCCTGGATCAGAGTATCTTGGGCACGTCACTCCAGAGTCTGGATCGGGAGACTGCATTCAAAAAGCAATGCTCAATTATTGCCGCGAAAAGGACATTGATCTCACAAATCTCAGTGTTATTGGCGGTGATGGTACCCCAATAAACTCTGGCCTCAAGAATGGTGCTATGTCCCTTTGTGAAAATTCTTTGAACAGGGCTCTCCAAAGAGTTATATGCATGTTCCACACCAACGAACTTCCACTTCGACACTTTCTCCAGTCCCTCGACGGAAAGAGTACAGGACCAAATACCTACGCGGGTCCAATTGGAACATTGCTCCAAAATTGTGAAACTATCGCCATCAAACGTTTTGACCCCATTCCAGTACCTTGGATCTCTGATTTGCAGCTGGAAGAAAGCAGCAGTCTAAGCAGTGATCAACAGTATCTTCTCGATATTTGCAAGGCGATATCTTCAGGAGATTGTCCTCAAGGTTTAGCAGACAGAAGTCCGGGAAAACTACATCAAGCAAGGTGGTTGACCCTTGCAAATAGAACATTGCGTCTTTATGTATCAACCAGTAAGCCATCCGACAATCTTGTGCGCCTAGTTGTCTACATCATGAAAGTCTACGCATTCTTTTGGTTTTCAATTAAGATCGAACCATCTATCGTGGAAGGACCACGCCATCTATGGAAGTTGATGTCGTCTTCTCGCTGTCTGGACGAAGTTACTAAAAAGATTATTGACCCCGTCATCAAGAGAAATGCCTCGTTTAGCCATCCCGAGAATCTGCTCTTGTCAATGATTTCGGATCCTGATGCTGACAAAAGGCAATTAGGTTGGAGAAGAATACTCAAAGCTAGAACAACATTACGTCGAACCAATGCTGTTCGAGAATTTTCTGTTCCTCTGGAAATTCGACTTGACGCCCCCATCATATGCAGAAGTCATCGATTGGTCAAACTGTAAATTAACGGAGCCACCACTGACAAAGCATATCAGCACTGAAGTTCTGCGTGAAAACATTAGAAGTTCTGCCTTTGCAAATGAGGACCTAAAAGACTTTCCTTGTCACACACAAAGTGTTGAACGAATGGTCAAACTCGTCACTGAGGCTGCATCGGCTGTTTGCGGACCTGAAGAACGGCACAAATTCGTCTTTGCTACTCTGAAGTCACGGAAGCAAATGCCGAAATTTTACACCAAGTCTTCCTACATGACAAGTACCTAAACAAAAAACCCCCGCGGGCGGGCGGGTGGGCGGGACTCGACCTGCAGCCACCTCCACGTGGTGAGTCCTGGATTATTTCCAAAACTTGTTCTCAGCAAGTGGAAATAAACGAGGAGCTGCAGAATTCCTTTTAGTCGCATACTAAAACCTTTTTGTTTTAATAAAAGCGATAAAGTAATTATAACGCTCATATTTTGTAACGTTTGTCAGGCAGGAAAATCATTGCTTTTTTACGAAATATTCACTAGGTTTTTAGGCTTGTGGTGCACAGAAAGAGCCCTAATAAAAATGTTTTATGTATTTATTAGTCTTTTCCCTTGCTATGTCAATGACTTAAACCACCAAAAAATATCAAAAATGATTTTTTGAAGATATCAATAAAAAAGTGATTTTTTGGTGATTTTTCTAATATTTGACCTCTACTCGGCAGCAGGAGTTGTCTGATCGAGCTGGGATTTTTTATACGTTTTATTAATGCCATTTGGCCAAAAATCCGCACTAGCCGTAACCGGATTTCGAAAAAAAAAATGTTTTCGATACACTCTACTGGGCAGGTATCGTATACGACCAGGTGATTCGTGGAAACGCCCTCGGTGTATACTGCGCTAGTGTAGTTAGCACAACAGCCTAGAAACGGCCTGCTACAGAGCACACGCCCTACTTGGGCAGGGCCACGAGGCAGGAGCTCCAGAAGGTAGCTCGGAACTCAGTTTCCGTAGAGGTTCGTCTCTGCGACGCACAACCGCGCAGCCCAGAGTCAGTCAGTCACTAAGTGTCCAGGTTGCTGGAGGCGTAGGAAGCGGAAGACTTCATCATGTGTCTCAGGTCCTAATGCAGAATCTAAATTCGGTTAGGTAAACGTGTGCTTTGCTTTGGTAGAGACATCGTTCACACTAGTAAGGCAAAGCAAAAATAACAATCTGCAACATGGTATGTCTGCTCTCTCCATACCATAGGCACGGCAAATAACACTGATAGTCGTGCGCCTTGAAGCCAATTCCTTGCGCTTATGCGACAGGCCGACGGTTATCTTGGTCTCCTATTTCGCATCCAACATGTAGTTCATAGACCTTTTTTTATAACAGGGGTGAGGTTATGTTTTTATGACTTCAATGTTAGTTCACAACAATTATAACAAAACGTATTACAGCTATTTACACATCTACTAAACATTTTGAAACGTATAATTACAGTAATATACAAAAACTAATAGATCACAAGTTTAGAAACACTGTTATAATAACACAATATTCTTCCTTTAAGCTACTGTCTCACAGGTAACCAACATAAGTCGTTACTGACAAACTCAAGGTGGCGGAAGGATCTATTAGCTACAAGGGGATCTCACAGATAGCAGCACTATTCGGAACAGTTAATAATAGTTTAGGCTATTTAAGTTATTAAATAGTTAACTTTATTTATTTGTTATTTAACAAATAAACTAATTTAATTTATTAACTTACGCCTTGAAAATGTTCCGGGATTATGGAACGAAACGTCGGCAATATAAGCATCACATACACGGATGTACCCAAAAACCTGCCACACACACGCGCGCGCGAAAAAACATTATATTAACTTCAGCGCTAAAAAAAACATAACTACAACTTTGAAAAGGTAGCAGGTTAAGTTAAAAGTTGGAGGTTTCGTATAAAAATTCACAAAAAAAACCTATATGAATTAACAGTATTACCACTAATGACAAATGAACGCACGAATACTAGGAAATGTTTCATGGCTCGTATAAATCGCAAACTAACCTGCAAAAGATTTCAACAAACTTTTCCGTTTAAGGACACTTGAGGAGGATATTCTTTATGCACTTTAATCCCAAGCAGGCATACCACGGCTAAAATATCACAGTGACTTTATGAACAATAATTTTAAAAAACAGTTTAAACTACACTTCTTGCTGCAGATCTTTCACGATTGAAATAAAAAAAACTTTCACAAAGTTTTCATTCGCTGTTTTTTTTTCCAACGCTATCTGGTGTAGGGTACAGATATGGTCAAACAGCTGAAAGAGTCTCTTTATGAAGTTCTTTATTATGACACATCTAAATACGAGGAGCATCCAGAAAATATGTTACCCTAGTTTATAATTAAATACAGAAAACTTGGATACATAAGAAAACAACTTGGATACGTTCGTTTACTGATGAAATAGTAAGACATTAAAGTGTTCGCGGAGAGGTAGTGGGAGTAGGGAAGGCAGTGCAGGAAGTTGGATATCAGGTAACCAACCATGACACACAACCATGTGATACACCATCCATGCTGCTGTTCTGAACACAAAATAATTGGTCCGAAAACAACGCGTCAAAGCTACGCATGCGCAATGAGATCTTTTGACACATCGCAACCACACACCCGAAAATGTCTAACTATTTTGGCTGTACGACAAATCATGTGTATTCTACTCAGCTACACAGTCCCCAAGATACCTGTCAACGGGAGGCACCAATTGTTCGAAACCGCACTAGAAAATCGGGTCTTGTTTCCTCAGCTGGGAACTGATCTCTTGTGTAACCTCTTCTTCGTCATTCTTGAATATTGTTCGACTGAAATAAACTTTCAGTTAGAGAAAAGGTTGACTTTGGTGGGGGCCAGGTCAGTAGAATAAGACAGACGCTTTAAAAACTCCTAACCGAATTTGCTAAGAAGTTCCTCTGTCTGGCGAAAAGCATGAGGACTTGCTTTCCATGCTTGAAAAAGACTAGAAATGCTTGAAAAAATGACAACTTGGCAGATCGTTTCTGAACTTCCGACGCGGTTGGCAGTATTTTTCATTGTTGGTCCCTTTTATCAGAAAATGTATCAGTAGAATACTATCGTGACAGTCTCCAAAATGCAATAACAGTACGTTGCTCACAATCGGAGACAACATTTAATGTTAAGCTGTGACTACGTAGCCGGAACTGAGAAACTGACTTACAGCCGAGTGCAGTTAAATTGCCGTATTACGGACTGCAGTGAGGTAAATTAAAAATCTATACTAACCAGTGGCGGCTCGTCAGGTGACGCAGATGAAGCGCTGCTTCACCTAAAATAACTGGTTCACTGTGTTTATTTTTACACAAAATAACGCCTTATGCCTGTTTGTCTTGTTTCAATATGATGATAAAGATGAATGAATCATAAATTGTTTCCAACAAAATGCTATTATTAAACGATAGTGTCTAAGTCTTACATGCGTAAGTATCGGAGCCTCAGTTCCTATAAATAGCTTAATGCATTTGATATACAGCTTTCGACTGATTTTCTTTCAGCACTATCAAAACGTTACACTATACTACAATGCACTACATACAGTACAAGTTTGCAAAAAATGTTAAAACCTTCAGAGAGAACACTTAACACACAGAGAACTGTAAAACGTTTGCTTTACTATTCTTGCGTTTTACAATACATTTACTGGAGAGCACTACACGTCTTTTAACCGGTGCCAATCGCCCGGAAGATATCCACTCTAAGGTAAAGTAAGTGTCCAGTATTCGCAGTGTATATGTACAAGTGGCTTTGTCCGATTCACAAACGTATCGAACCCACTCAATCCGTGTAGGACATGGTCGCTGTAAAAGTGTCGTACATTAAAATAATGAATTACACGCCAATTTCGTTTATTCAATAAGACAATTAAAATAAGTTCCGCGAAAAATAAGAGATTTAAAGTAGAGCATACAAAACTTCAAAAGTATAAATATTTCTGAAGTGGATTCGCAGAACATACGGTGTGTTAGTGGCTGAAATTAAGAAAGATTTGCAACGGAATTAAAATGTGAAGAACACAGTACTTATACAGAATGGAACAAAAATAAAACACTAAAGGGCTAGTTCTTAGGGAAGAAAGGGAAAATGAAAAGACAAAAATGGAAGAGGCACTGTTAACACAACTTACGACGTTCCAGTACGTAGCAGTCAAAGTACTGAACATGTATACAGAACAAAAAGAAATGGCATTCAGATTTACTGGCAAAAACAGTAAAAACTATCGTCAGTAAAATTATTTTCCGGGCTGTCGTACCGTGGTACATGTTTCGTAGACCCAAACGTTTCGACTGCAGCTGCTGTGACGATTTAAATGGTAAATAAATAAATAAAAAAATTAAGAATAAAAGTATAAAAAAAAAACGGAAAGTAAGTAAGTACTTTAAATCGCACGATTAAACCAAATACCCCTGAACTAACTCATAATAGTAATGAAAATTAAATTAAGAAAATCTAACTAAATAAGTAATTAAAATCTGAATGTAAAAGTTAAGAATAATACAGTTAACCCTTTAGTAAATTTATCATGCGATGACCTGTCTATTCCGGACACAACGTGCATACCGAACCGGCAGTAAATTAGAAATATCTGTAAATCGTAATGTAAATAATTAATAATTTAAAGTTACAAGTAGTAGTAATAATAATCCCTGTAAACAAGATAAGTCTAGATAGTTTATTTTGTCATACTATAAGAATGTATTATTAATAAAGAGTTGGAACTATATTATGGCGGAGTACTCACTCCGCGTCGTTGCAATCTACCTGTTGTAACAATGCAAGAGTAACGATGCGGCTTTCAGACTGTAAACACCTCCAAGCGAGGGCTCTTCATAAAATGTTTTGTTATTCTTTTTGATTTTTAATTGAGTGTTAGCTTCCACTAAAAGCGTGGAGAGTTAGTTATATATTGAAGATGTAGTGAGGAATTTGTTAGAAAGTGTGATAATGTAAAAAGAATTAGTATATAAGGTGATGTCTCAAGTTAATTAAAAAACGAACTCTCGAATATTGTTCGAGTAATGTAATTCAGATATTAATATAAAAAGAAGATGCAAACTCCAGTACTACGGTGCCAGTAAATATGTGACGTGCTCAACTGCAGATAGGGACGACTACCACCCCAAACAACACTTACCAGAACCGCTGAGGATCAGCACGACTTCACGCAGCATAACATCCATCTCCTCGTTAATACACCCAGAGGACTTTCACCGGAAACACTACCCAGATGACTACCCCGACTAACAGAGTACCGAAGATTCACGCCCCAGGACACGTACAGAAAAAAGCGTATCTAAGAGGTGACTCGGTAGCTCGTCTACCGAGAATTATGTACATTTAAAATATAAGTTTTCATACATGCCAGAGACTTTTAAAAAGACAATCTCTAAGCATTAAGTTTTAGAAAATGTAACCAGTAATTTCTATAATCATACGTTGTAACGTTACTCTTGAGATATAAGTTATAATCCCTTAACTAAATAATACCATTCTTCAAATGGTGTTCATGTAACAATGTAACCTTCTTGATAAGTAAAGTAAAATTCAGACGTCTTTACTAGATTTAAAGAGACTCGGATCCGAGGTAAAATCCATGATCTGTTTGATCATTTGTTTGACAGAAAACCCCTTTTAACTATTTCAGTATGAGAAAATTTTTATGTAATGGGATATATATATATATATATATATATCATTTGTTAATAAAGAGATGTCATCTTGTTACATATTGAAGTGAGTGCATAAATCAGTTAAATTACCTTCCCTTGTGTCCTATAATTAGAGTAATTATTATTGTTCTCAGTGTTGTGTTGATTTTCAGTTTGTTACAACGTAGGCAGCCTGTATAATTGGCTAGCGTCAATTACCACGGGTTCCCTGGATTTATAACGTAGCCCGGAACGTTATAAAGTTGTGCCACTCTGCTTTGTACAAAAGAATTGATCGTGTACAGAGTGTCACATATAGAATTGCGGCACTCTGCTTTCGTGTGAAATAATTGTTACGTAGTAAAAGAAAAATAGATAACTCTCTGCTGATCTATGCACTCAGTTAATGTATTTCATGTCACCCCAAAAAGGGTAAGTTGCATGAAAGAAAAATAGCGACAGTATTAATGTAAGATTACGCACGAACTTGTGTATAATTTATTTAACGTACGCGAAAATAATACAAAGTATCATTGTATTACATCAATGCAAGTACCTACATGAATTTTTGTATAGAACAATAACATCCCTCACCCCAAGTGTATTTCTCGCGTTCCCACGCATACAACAAGTATGCCATTGTTTACAAAGAAAACTAGTCTGACCTACATTCCAGCGAACAGCTGATCGTTGACAATACACTGACGTCTGTGTGGAATTTTGTCTTTCTCTGAGAAGAGAGGTAATTCTCTTACAAACAATGCAAATGCTTTAACCATGAATTAAATTGTCTATGTAATAAGTGTATAGTGTAGTAAAATAAATTTTAAATCAATTTTAGTATTAGAAATAAGGTAAAAATGGCACAATTTAATCCAGATTTACTATTAAAGGACGAGCTGTCTTATGAAGCTCTTTTACGTGGTTTACCCCATGCGAATGTAACAGTCGCGGAATTGCGCAAGTCTATACGCGAAAGTGGATTTGATACACCCGCGCAGTTAAGCAACCTAAGCGGACTCGATTATGAGAGCGAGAGAGAAACGTGTAATGCCAAGTATAGTGAGTTGACTTTATTGTCCCAAACCCTCCAAGACGAAAAATCTCCTGCGGTAATATTGCGGACAACTCAGATGATAGAACATTTAACCCGGCGAATAAAAAATTTGTTGAACTGGGCTAACCTTACGGAAATACCTCCTGAAGTCCAAAGTTTTGCAATGTAGCTTTACGTCAATTACCCATTATTATCAGGGAATTACGAAGAAAATCTGACTCGTTTCGAATGGATGAAATTGAGAAGTCCTTGAAGAAACTACACATCTCCCCAGTTCAATCCCCTACGTTAGAACACCCTCCACCCAACACGGATCGGGACTCACCCGCCGTATCGCAAATACAACCTACTAGAGAGCAATACCCAAATAAAGATTTAATTGCCCCGACTATATTTGAAAACCCTCCTCCCAGTGGTTTCCAGATTCGCCCCGGAATGTACGAATTGACAACCCCGAACGCATCTTCTGGTCCTCCTAAAGTGATGCCACACGTAAATTATAACGCAGACCTCATTGGAAAAATCACTCATCCTGTAGAGAAACTCTTAGCTGAAATTCCATACACTGATGGTTTAAATGTCCCTAAACTACTGAATTTCATCAAATATCTCCTGCAGATAAAAGATCTACAGCAGCTAAATGACTGGCAAATTTTGCAAGTCCTCCTACCGAAATGTAAACCCCCGTTAAAGAATCGTGTGCTAGAATCTTTAAGCTCTACCCTTCCAGTAGAAGAACTGCATACCACAATAATAAAATATTTTATTCCCACCGGCATTTATGAGGAACTTAAGAGAAAGACCGTACTACGAGTACAAGGAAATCATGAGAGATTGGCCCATTACATCTCAGACATCAGGGAGTCCTCTCGACTACTGCAAGTAGATTGGAATGAGAGACAGATGGTCGACACCATTTTTGTAGGATTGTCTCCAGAAGAAAGATCTCGTTTAGCGTTGATAAATCGACCCAACACCTTAGCGGATCTAGAACAATGCAGTATCCACTCTTCGAATGTATGGTACTCAGATCAGAACAGACACGCGATGAAATCAACCGAAGCGAATAGAAATGAATTGCAAGCCCTAGTGCCCGATGTGACAACTCAGCGTGAAAGGCGAGTATTCAATAGACCGCACAATTTGCACAGCCCTGGTAAATCAAATGAAACACAACCTAAAACGGAAGCAAGGTACCCTCCTCGTAATAAGAATATGTGTTATAACTGCGGTAAGTATGGACACATAAGTAGAAACTGTAACAACAAGCAATACGAACGTAAACACCCTAATCCAAAAAACATGTAAGGCAGGGAGACACGAAATCCTGTGTCTTCCGCAGCAACTTGAGATCCGGTAAACCCAAAGAAATGTACGACCATATAAAAAAAAAGAAGGAAAAGAAACACTAGAGAAATAGATCCCTATGTTAGAAAGTTTATTGAAAGATGTAACGCGATAACTAAATGTGATTGGACTAAAAGTCTATTGCCCTTAATACAAATTGACCTAGGTGTTACCTCCACCATCGCATTAATCGATTCGGGATCTACTAGAACCTTAATCAGTCAAAAGTTAGCAGATAAATTATTCGAACACAACCTAGTGAAACGCAGTACAGCTGTGAATATAAAATGTGCTACAGCCAATAAACAGAATATAGTGATAAAACTTAGCATCACCATTAAAGTAAAAATCAAGAATCTAACGTGGTTTTTTACAATGTTAGTATGTAATGATTTAGGACCCGACTTAATTTTGGGAGCAGACTTCATAAGTAAAACGGGAATAATTCTTGACATCCACGAGCAGAAATATTATTTTAGATTCGACCGTACACGGAAGTATAATTTTGATTGTAAAACTGACGAACAAGAAAGTACTAGATCATCGACTGCACACATAGTACACCAAGAGTCTGAATTATCTCATCTAGGAAATAGAGATAGGCTGAGAATGCAGAAATTAATAAAAGAATTTTCCACCGTTCTTACACCTAAGCTAGGACTTACGAAGCTAATAGAATATAAGATCAATTTGAGCGATCACAAAGAAATACGCCTACCCCCATACAAGTTGTCGCCTCCCAAGATGGAAGTGATGAGGAACCATATCAACAAGTTGTTAGAACAAGGAGTCATTGAACCCTCTACGTCTCCGTCTTCATCACCCTCCTTTTTAGTACCAAAAGGTCACGACAAACATAGACTAGTTGTGGACTACCGGCAATTAAACAAACGAATAGAATTTGAATCTATCCCGCTTCCAGACATCCATAGTGCTTTTCATTACTTCACAAAAGCGAGTCTTTACGGTAATGGATCTAAATCAAGCATTTCACCAAATACCCCTTTCGGAGGAATCCAAACGTGTAACCGCGTTTGCTGTTCCTTTCAACCTGTACCAATTTACTAGAGTACCCTTTGGAATATCTCAAGGAAGTTCCGTATGTAGTAGACTATTACAAAGAATATTTCATGATATTAAATTTAAATATGTGTATCACTACCTGGACGACATCGTAATCTATAGCGAATCGATGGAACAACATCTTAAACATTTACGTGAAGTGTTATCTCGATTACAAAAAGCAGGATTAACAGTTAACCCCAAAAAGGTAAATTTTGCAGTCCCACAATTTTCATTTTTAGGTCACATCGTGAAAGCCAACGGAAAGGTAAGCATAGACCCCGAACGAACCCGTGCAATCAGAGAATTTTTACCCCCGCGAGATGCAAAAGGTATAGCCCGATTTTTGGGAATGGTAAATTATTTCCACAAGTATATTCCCCATCTTGCCGAAATAGCAGCACCGCAGAATGCCTTAAGAAAGAAGGGAGCGAAATTTGAATGGACTGCACAACACCAAAATGCGTTCGAACAACTAAAAGAAAGCATTATATCTCCCCCAGTATTACAACTAGCAGATTTTACGAAACCTTTCGTAGTTCAGACCGACAGTTCAAGTGTAGCTTTAGGTGCAGTCATCTATCAGGAAATAGAAAACAGTAGACTACCGATTAGTTATGCTTCACGAACATTGAATGACCAAGAAAAAAAATATTCCGCATATGAATTGGAATGTTTAGCCATTGTTTTTGCGTTTGAGAAGTTTAAACCCTTTCTAGAACATAAAGAATTCCTTTTGGAAACTGATAATCAAGCATTATCTTGGTTACTGAATCACCCTAAACAGTTAGGACGTATTGGAAGATGGGTATTGAGGTTAAACTGTTACAACTTCAAAGTGCAGCATATTAAAGGTACACAAAACGTAGTCGCTGATACCCTGTCCCGTATGTTCCAGTCGCCTACTAATACTCCCGAAAACAAGGAGAGTCTGGAAACAACCATTGTTAACACCGTAATTACTGAATTCCCCCTTGCGTTTACCAACATTGCTCAATATCAACAACAAGACCCTCTTCTTAAACCGATTATAGAACAACTTGAGCAAGGAATTAAATCAGAGAAATATGTATTAAGTAAAAGAATACTATGCCACAAAATAGGAAATGGAAAGGAATTAAGGATAATCGCCCCTGATGTAATTAAGCCCATGCTGATGGAGTACTTCCATTCATCCACCATTGGAGCCCATATGGGTATCAATAAAACAATACATCGCATTCGTAAGGAATATCATTGGAACAATATGAACAGCGAAATAGCTAGTTTCGTAAAAAAGTGTAATTTATGCGCGCTCAGTAAACCGGCAAGAAACAGTCAGGTAAGCCAATTACTTTCAGAAATCCCTACTACCCCTTTCTCTAAACTTTATTTAGACTTTTCAGGTCCCTACCCACGATCTAAATCAGGTAATACTATGCTACTCATATGTGTAGATTCGTTCACCAAATTTGTTTGGATGTATCCCATGCGGCGAGCGTTAGCGTCCACGACTGTAAAAATATTACAGGAGAGACTATTTAAAGATTATGGTACACCTGTACGTATAGTATCAGATAACGGATCCCAATTTAAGGCGAAGGAATTTAAGAATATGTGTTTCAAGTTAGGAATAGACCATATTACCACGACGGAGTATCGACCGCAAGGCAATATTGCTGAAAGGTATCTGCGAAACCTCAAATCTGCATTAATCGCCTACCATGCGAACGATCATACGTCTTGGGACCAGAACCTATCCTGGATACAATACGCCTTTAATTCAGCTTATCACGAAGGAAATAAGTCTACCCCATTTGAGTTACTGTATAAATACAAACCAAACCATCCCTTGTCCACAAAATGGAAAATACATGACTTGCTACCTCCGCAAATATTGGATAAGCAGATTAAACAAATCTGGAATAAAGCTCGCGCAAATTTAAGAGCGAACTTAGAGAAATCCCGAAAATACCACGAGAGAAATATTCATAACAATAAAAATTTAGTTAGGTACCAAGTCGGTGACTTAGTAATGTACAAGACACACCCGACTAGTAGTCCAATTGATAAGACCACCTCTAAACTATCATGCCAATGGTGTGGTCCTTACCAAATCCAGAAGTACTTAACCCCAGTTACCGTAGCCCTGTACGAACCTGCGACTCGAGAATATGTACGAAGAACACATATTTCGCAGATAAAATTGTATAAAAAGGAAAAGAGGAAATAGCATCGCCAAAAATAAAAAAGGTAATACTAGGTAGACAAGTTATCTTGTACCTCAGTAACCATGCTAAGTGTTAATCGTAGAATTGGGAATGAGGCCTGATCAACCTTAGATCCTGTTCAGCGAAAGATGAGCAAAATGAGTAGTCAGCTGACCACTAAATGAGAAATTATTTAGAAAGTAACTCTATGAAGAGAGTAAACAAAACCCAAAGAAAAAAAAACCGGTAGTAGATTTAAGTAACAGAAATAAGAAGAAGTTTTTGTGTTTTAAAATGTAGTCATTAAGTGTGAATTTTATGTAATAAAAAAAGGTAGTTTGTAAGAGTATATATATATATATATATATGTATATTGTTTTATACTCAGAAGAAATAAATGTGTATAACACATGCCAATAACTAAGTGAAAGAAAAAGGGAAAAGGAGGAGAGAAATTCCACACAGTAACGGCAAGCATACTCCCAGTACCCCACTTTCGAATTTTCCTTATTAAAATTCCCCCATGTCGATTTTAAGCGGCGGAGTATGTGACGACTTAAATGGTAAATAAATAAATAAAAAATAATAATAATAATAGTATAAAAAAAACGGAAAGTAAGTACTTTAAATCGCACGATTAAACCAAATACCCCTGAACTAACTCATAATAGTAATGAAAATTAAATTAAGAAAATCTAACTAAATAAGTAATTAAAATCTGAATGTAAAAGTTAAGAATAATACAGTTAACCCTTTAGTAAATTTATCATGCGATGACCTGTCTATTCCGGACACAACGTGCATACCGAACCGGCAGTAAATTAGAAATATCTGTAAATCGTAATGTAAATAATTAATAATTTAAAGTTACAAGTAGTAGTAATAATAATCCCTGTAAACAAGATAAGTCTAGATAGTTTATTTTGTCATACTATAAGAATGTATTATTAATAAAGAGTTGGAACTATATTATGGCGGAGTACTCACTCCGCGTCGTTGCAATCTACCTGTTGTAACAATGCAAGAGTAACGATGCGGCTTTCAGACTGTAAACACCTCCAAGCGAGGGCTCTTCATAAAATGTTTTGTTATTCTTTTTGATTTTTAATTGAGTGTTAGCTTCCACTAAAAGCGTGGAGAGTTAGTTATATATTGAAGATGTAGTGAGGAATTTGTTAGAAAGTGTGATAATGTAAAAAGAATTAGTATATAAGGTGATGTCTCAAGTTAATTAAAAAACGAACTCTCGAATATTGTTCGAGTAATGTAATTCAGATATTAATGTAAAAAGAAGATGCAAACTCCAGTACTACGGTGCCAGTAAATATGTGACGTGCTCAACTGCAGATAGGGACGACTACCACCCCAAACAACACTTACCAGAACCGCTGAGGATCAGCACGACTTCACGCAGCATAACATCCATCTCCTCGTTAATACACCCAGAGGACTTTCACCGGAAACACTACCCAGATGACTACCCCGACTAACAGAGTACCGAAGATTCACGCCCCAGGACACGTACAGAAAAAAGCGTATCTAAGAGGTGACTCGGTAGCTCGTCTACCGAGAATTATGTACATTTAAAATATAAGTTTTCATACATGCCAGAGACTTTTAAAAAGACAATCTCTAAGCATTAAGTTTTAGAAAATGTAACCAGTAATTTCTATAATCATACGTTGTAACGTTACTCTTGAGATATAAGTTATAATCCCTTAACTAATAATACCATTCTTCAAATGGTGTTCATGTAACAATGTAACCTTCTTGATAAGTAAAGTAAAATTCAGACGTCTTTACTAGATTTAAAGAGACTCGGATCCGAGGTAAAATCCATGATCTGTTTGATCATTTGTTTGACAGAAAACCCCTTTTAACTATTTCAGTATGAGAAAATTTTTATGTAATGGGATATATATATATAAAACAACGAATTATGTGTGTGAATTTTTATATGTACTTTAATTTGTATAGCCCCACGTTCTTTGGGAGCCAAATATGCAACAATACATATACATAAATACATATACATATACACAAATTTAGCGTGACCGGTCTCACGTTCAAGATTGACAAATTGTGTAACAATATAACATTTAAATTGGGTTTCAGGTGTATCTGCAATAAGAACTCTATGTAACTTGTAACGGTATTTCAAATTTATTTGATATTATTAAAAATTGTGCACATGGCACTGACTTCGATTTAAAACATTCGTTATTAATTGTTATTATGCCGTAAGGCTTATGCTATATATATACATCCTTACTGACTAAATATTCTATTCTACTAATTATTGTATTACAGAAAAATCTCATTTTCAGACTACTCAGTCGATTAATGTGTTTCAAATATCAATATTTAAATCTCTTTTTATATATTGTAATGTACTCAAAATATTAATAGTTATTGAATTTATCTTTTGTTTCTCAGTACTGTTTGATCTCAAATACTAATTGTTTTCATTTAAATGCTTTGTATTCATTTTATTTCATATTAATTTGAGCTCTTGTTACGTTAATCGTATTTCTAAAACATCTATGATTTTAATTCTACTTTACAAGAAACATTGGCTCTTACTTTTAAATAAAATAGAAATGTCTTTAATTGTCTTTGAGTTCATTGTACGATTAAGATATAAATAAGTTGTTTATCACCTTATTGTCGTCAATCATACTCGATCATTTTGATCCATCTGTAGTCGTCCTCGTCTCGCACTCCAGCGTCGGCTGTCTCTCTTCTCCTCTTGTCCAGCGTCGTATCACTCTCTGGAACTCTCCTCGTGCTGTTTCTGACGTCAATGGATCTTCTTATGTACTGCTGTTATTATTTAAAAATGATTGTATTTACAACTTAGTTACATAGTTGTATGTAACTGGAAAATTTAAACTATTTACAAAAAATAAATACGCCGTGCGAACGGGCATAAGCTCCCGCTGCACCGTGGATGATTTAAGAAAGAGAACCACTGTAGCTTGCGTGTCCTATTTATACCCATGTCTTGGTCGACACCTGCAGTGGTACGAAATCGACATGTCAGAAACTGTCTCTGGATTCAGTTCCCCCACTCTTTGTCAAATTCGCTATTTCTTATATTTCTGCGAATTGCAGAGTCCTGTAAGTATACTCTTATACTTATCTTATAACTATTTTTACAATACATGTTCACTGTAATTTTTGACATTGCAACTTAACCCTTTCGATTTGTACACAGTTATTTCACTATTACACTCGTACGGTGTGACACTTTCGCGTGGTTTTCGTACACAGTATTTAGTAAATTTTATTACATTTTATTGTGGTTTTGGATTTTAATTCTTAATTATAGTTTATGAATAATTACAGATAAACAGTAATTGTGCAATTATTCATCTTGGGGTGGCAAACTCGCCTGCAAGACCTGCGTTCACACACACTAGCAAAATACTGGTGTACACACTTTCAGTTACATTTGTGTGTGTGTGCACGTCGATTCAGGTCGAAACACCTGTTCATATTTTTGTCTGAGCCAAGCTTGCAATCCCTGGCATGCTTATTTCTAATATATTATTAATTATTTACAGTTTATTAGTTAAATTTAAATTTTTATATTCAATGCTCAGTACATCACTTATTTGTACTGTTGCATTATCCCTCTGCTTGGTAACAAAAAAAAATTTAATAAATTTATTTATTATAATTTTTTTTGTTATTATTATATTTGCAAAAAAATGTAACAAATAATAAAGAATAATATTCGTCATTTCACCCTTAATTGGAGTGTATACAAATGTCTTACCTCCCCTCTTCGTACGCTCACTGCTCGTGACCTTGTAGTAGGGTGGCTTTAACAAACAGCTGATCTGACTGGTTTCATTGACCTCGTCGTTTTCATGTGTAGAACTTCCTAAATGACGTTGCGTGGAATTTACCAATTTCTTTCTTCTGTATCTCATCGTATACGATGAAAGTGTGTTGTCCTACTCGCTGTCTTAACGTATACGGTCCATTATAAAGTCTGAAGAATTTCTTCGGTGTATTATCACTCCGTTTTCCCACTGGATTTGCTTTGAGTAGTATACTTTCTCCCACGTTGAATTGTTGTAGCTTGTGAGTTAGATTAAATCTCTCTATTCTCTTGTTACCTCTTTCTCTTATCCGTTGCTTTGCGTATTCAATTTTCACACTTATTGGTACAGGTACATTTTGGTTATTAGGTTTGTTTATATACTTAGTCCAAAATCTGTTTGGCTTCTTATCTTCTTCTAATTCCATGGGAGTGTATCCTGTTGCTTCACTATAATTTTCGTTAATGGCTTTTTCAAGAAATGGTAAATATTCTGCTCATTTATTGTGTTGATCATGGCAATATATTCGCAAATATTTACCTAATTCTTTGTTAACTCTCTCAGCAAGGTTTCCTTGAGGATGTCTTATGGATGTGAGTACAGGTTGTATTCCATTTTCCCTTAACGTCCTCTCCCATTTTTCACTTTGGAATTGTACACCTTGATCATCACTGAGTATCTTCTTCATTTTTCCATATAACGGAATATATTTCTGCAGTAGTATCTTTAGAACAACTTTGGTTGTGGGTCGCATAATTGGGTACAGTCGGACTGCCTTGGAAAACACATCGATACATACCAATATGTGCTACACACCTCGACTTGATCGCGGTAGTGGTCCCAGAAAATCCACTGCAATTAGCTCTCCTTTGTTCTCCTTCTGTATACTCTGCATTCCTACATATGTGTGTAAATTCGGTCCTTAATTTTACATTATCTTACTCATACATTCTTACCTTCGCTTCTAATCTTCCTTAACTCTTTTCTTAACATGACATTACTTTATCTAATACATTACTTATACAATACATTAACATTCATTACCTTTTATTACATTTCATTAACATTACCTTTCTGATCGCTACTACTTTCCTAACATACACTTCCGTAACAGAATACTCTTTTAGCTTTGTAGTGTGTCGCATGATCGGTTACAGAGGAACTGTCTTGGAAAACAACGATATTTTTCTCGAAGTCCTTAATCCTAAGTAGTCTCTGCCCTTTTGACTTTTCACTCTCGCTTTCTTCTGTGTCCTTGTATCTCCATTAAGTGTTCGCTTGATCAGCCGTTCTAACAATTATGGCAATTATTTCCATTCCTAACCCTTTCTTCATATTAATAACAACAATAACATCTTTTACCATTACTTTCTTAAATATTTCTCTACAATAGCATTCCTTACCATCAATAATACATTTCTTAATTAACCCTTTAATATAATATTCTTTATTTCTTTTCACTAATATTTCTTTTTTATTTGCTATCATATCCTTAATAAATAACATTTCTTAATTATACTCGCTTATATTATTACACATTTATTTCTTATTATTAATAATTAATAGTTATATTATTTTATTTTAAAAATAATTATTCATTCCATTCGGGTATTGAGTTCTGAGTTCAGTGTGTAGTTCGATCTTACACCCCTCATTATAACAATTGCATTGTCCGTCGTCTACCGGACGTATATTGTTCCTTTGTAGCGTAGTCGCCGTGCTTACCATTGTTCTCTCCCTCCTGTAAACAACGTCCGCGTTCCATTGTATTACTGCGATGTTTATTTTTATCGTAGAAGTCACCTGTTCGTACGGCAAGAATTTGTTTCTTAGCTGTGATGAATAACTTCTCTCTCTTCTCTCCGCACGTTCCATAATTCTCTCGTCACTAATGCATTGCGTATATTCAGTCTGCTTGAAGCCCATATAAACAACTGTCGACTGTTTTTTCATCCGTCGTTTATGATAACCTCTGTAGTTTTTATAATTACAGTTATAATTATCGTTATTATAATTATCGTGCGTATATCTAACATCATATTTACCACAATTTTGTGTAGTGTTTCGTCTAGACAATTTAATACGTTTATTGTTATACCTACAGTGATATTTATCTCCGTAAGTGTAGTGTCTTATGTGTTTCACATGTGTCATCTTGTGTGACTTACTATTGCGTGTGTGTCTCACACTTGTGATATCACTATTAATAAGGTACGTTTTATTAACCTTAATTTGCTTCTCTTCATTAATGTTAATTACTTTTTTATAATTATCGTTAGTAATTACGAACGTATTTTCTCTCTTATTTTTAATTCTTATGGTTTGTTTATATTCTACTGCCGCAATGTGCGTATTAGAATCGTCAATTCTTTCTACTAATTCCTCTTTTGCTTTCCTTTCTTCTCTTAATTTTTCGGTCTGTTTTGTAAAAAATTTTGTTAACTCTTCTATTTGCGTTCTAATATTATTTTCTTTTACTTTTTCTGTTTGTTTGTTCTCTACTTCACCAAATACGGCTTGCATCATAGCTTGAAGTGCTTCTCCCATCCTTAAACTTCCTGATATTGCCATGGTGAATTATTATTAAAATATTTATTTAGTAGTTATTATTTAACAATTATTATTGATAACCGTTCCCTACTTATTTATTTATTTCTTTATTTTTATTAATAGTTATTATTAATACTCATTACAGTTACACCTGTTACATAGACAAACAATATTATTCGTGGGCGCCAGCTGTGTGATTACACAACAATTAACATTACATTCAATTAATGTTTAATATAAATAATAATTACATATTATACATTTTTCATTTAACACATTCTTCATATTTTAGAGCAACCATTTAGCTACATAAAAAAAATTTTAATAGTTAAATGATGGGGATCGGGCCATACGTTCATGGGCAACAATTTATGTAACAACTTTTTGTACATAAATTTAGGCATGTCGTGCCCCACGTCCAGGGCGACAAATATATGACGTATGTTTATTTTGTTACATTTAATTTCAAATACAAATACACTTCTATTTGTGTTTGCGGAGCCCTACGATCTTGGAGCGCCAAATATATACAACGTATTTATGTGTGTGAATTTTTATATGTACTTTAATTTGTATAGCCCCACGTTCTTTGGGAGCCAAATATGCAACAATACATATACATAAATACATATACATATACACAAATTTAGCGTGACCGGTCTCACGTTCAAGATTGACAAATTGTGTAACAATATAACATTTAAATTGGGTTTCAGGTGTATCTGCAATAAGAACTCTATGTAACTTGTAACGGTATTTCAAATTTATTTGATATTATTAAAAATTGTGCACATGGCACTGACTTCGATTTAAAACATTCGTTATTAATTGTTATTATGCCGTAAGGCTTATGTATATACATCCTTACTGACTAAATATTCTATTCTACTAATTATTGTATTACAGAAAAATCTCATTTTCAGACTACTCAGTCGATTAATGTGTTTCAAATATCAATATTTAAATCTCTTTTTATATATTGTAATGTACTCAAAATATTAATAGTTATTGAATTTATCTTTTGTTTCTCAGTACTGTTTGATCTCAAATACTAATTGTTTTCATTTAAATGCTTTGTATTCATTTTATTTCATATTAATTTGAGCTCTTGTTACGTTAATCGTATTTCTAAAACATCTATGATTTTAATTCTACTTTACAAGAAACATTGGCTCTTACTTTTAAATAAAATAGAAATGTCTTTAATTGTCTTTGAGTTCATTGTACGATTAAGATATAAATAAGTTGTTTATCACCTTATTGTCGTTAATCATACTCGATCATTTTGATCCATCTGTAGTCGTCCTCGTCTCGCACTCCAGCGTCGGCTGTCTCTCTTCTCCTCTTGTCCAGCGTCGAATCACTTCTTCTTGTCCAGCGTCGTATCACTCTCTGGAACTCTCCTCTTGTCCAGCGTCGTATCACTTCTTCTTGTCCAGCGTCGAATCACTCTCTGGAACTCTCCTCTTGTCCAGCGTCGTATCACTCTCTGGAACTCTCCTCGTGCTGTTTCTGACGTCAATGGATCTTCTTATGTACTGCTGTTATTATTTAAAAATGATTGTATTTACAACTTAGTTACATAGTTGTATGTAACTGGAAAATTTAAACTATTTACAAAAAATAAATACGCCGTGCGAACGGGCATAAGCTCCCGCTGCACCGTGGATGATTTAAGAAAGAGAACCACTGTAGCTTGCGTGTCCTATTTATACCCATGTCTTGGTCGACACCTGCAGTGGTACGAAATCGACATGTCAGAAACTGTCTCTGGATTCAGTTCCCCCACTCTTTGTCAAATTCGCTATTTCTTATATTTCTGCGAATTGCAGAGTCCTGTAAGTATACTCTTATACTTATCTTATAACTATTTTTACAACACATGTTCACTGTAGTTTTTGACATTGCAACTTAACCCTTTCGATTTGTACACAGTTATTTCACTATTACACTCGTACGGTGTGGCACTTTCGCGTGGTTTTCGTACACAGTATTTAGTAAATTTTATTACATTTTATTGTGGTTTTGGATTTTAATTCTTAATTATAGTTTATGAATAATTACAGAAAAACAGTAATTGTGCAATTATTCATCTTGGGGTGGCAAACTCGCCTGCATAGACCTGCGTTCACACACACTAGCAAAATACTGGTGTACACACTTTCAGTTACATTTGTGTGTGTGTGCACGTCGATTCAGGTCGAAACACCTGTTCATATTTTTGTCTGAGCCAAGCTTGCAATCCCTGACATGCTTATTTCTAATATATTATTAATTATTTACAGTTTATTAGTTAAATTTAAATTTTTATATTCAATGCTCAGTACATCACTTATTTGTACTGTTGCAATATATCATTTGTTAATAAAGAGATGTCATCTTGTTACATATTGAAGTGAGTGCATAAATCAGTTAAATTACCTTCCCTTGTGTCCTATAATTAGAGTAATTATTATTGTTCTCAGTGTTGTGTTGATTTTCAGTTTGTTACAACGTACGCAGCCTGTATAATTGGCTAGCGTCAATTATCACGGGTTCCCTGGATTTATAACGTAGCCCGGAACGTTATACTGCGGCAGTCATCCTCAGTGGTCTTCTGTTCTGCTCCTCTGGCGATTAAATGACGCCCAATCAGATAGCAACCCGCACCCGGACGGTTTGGGGTCACATCGTCAAACTTTAATGTTATGATGAGTAAAAAGTATATTAAAACTCCATGCGGCATATACAAAACGTTTTCAACGATCAACTTATTATGCGAGACCCAAGTATAAAAGTATTGACGTCATTACAAACGTTTTCATTTTTCCCATTATTAAAAAAAGTATATACGCTTTGAATTTTCAGATTTGGGCTTAACACTTAAATTTTTTATAATTAATAATATAGAAAACATCAGTAAAAACTAAACACACCGATACGCTTAATCCATTCATGAAAATTTATTGTGCTGTGAAACAAACACGGCACACTACATACCTCACTACCCGCCAAATTAAAGGGTTACAACAACTCACCCGACCCATTTGGTTACGTTTCCACTGAGAGGCTATTACCTGAAACAGACAAACAAAAGCATTAATTAAATTACAATTTCTCATTATTAAAAGGAGCCAATTAGTAACTGAAACTATTACAACAAATTTGTCAAAACGCACAGGTTGTAAATTCTGTACGGGTGTGTACTACTTAATGAGTCATGAAATTGGTAGACACGTGACTATAGCCTTTCTTGAGCTGTGGCGACCCAGCGAGTGAATTACCACTACTTAAAAGTATGGCTAAGTTGTCTATAGACAGGAGTGAGGGGAGACAACGGAATGCTAGTTTGCTCTCTCTCTCTCTCTCTCTCTCTCTCTCTCTCTCTCTCTCTCTCTCTCTCTCTCTCTCTCTCTCACACACACACACACACACACACGCTCCCATTGTTCTCGCCACTCTTGTTGCAGCCGACGTTCACACTATGAATTGCTGTACAAGACTGCTACGCGCACGTGAGAAATTAATAAAAATTTTGTTAGCCTGACAACAAGGTGTTTGTCCACTGCGCATCTCGAAGTTAGTTCTCAATTTCTATTGTCAGGTCTATAACTTCCGGTGCACTCTCGGGTATATAAGATGCATTACAGTATCCGTAACACGTAATATAATTTACATTAAAGTAAACGTGGCTGTGAATTTTCGAACTTCATGTTGCACCCACACTATCCGGATATAGTCTGCAATTATCGGATCAACATCGTCCTCTGTAGAGAGCTTCTGTAATCCGTTTGTTTGCACCTCGTACCTGCAACAACTTGATCCACAAACTCCTTTTAGCGTTTCCTCCGTAATTCTTTCTTTGACCACGAATTATGTCCAATTAGATGCCCCAGTATTCTTTCTGATGAGATTTTTCCGCAATCTTTGCCTCTCTCATGTAGCCTGTAAACGTTTAACATTGCTCATTTTTCCACGAAGTCCTCTGTCACCTTTTTCTCTTGTACCATGTCTCAAAAGCCTCCAAAAGTCCAACGATTGAAAGCTGTCAAAGTCACGCTCCACACAAAGACATTATCATTTTTATTTGCTTTAACCCCCCACTACTTCTTCATGTTAATAGCCTGTTTTTTTTCACAAAAACCAATTTGTGATACAACAGAACAATAGTCAATAAACTCCTACACAAAACAAACAACAGATAAAGACAGAAAACAACAAATTCAAACACTAACATACATCAACAACCAAACTGAAAATATAGCCCACAAATTCAAAAAAGCAGGATACAGAATCGCATACAAAACTACACACACACACACACACACACATACACACACACAGCAAATTCGATCTACCTGGTGTTTACAAACTAAATTGCTCAGATTGCAACAAATTCTACATAGGCCAGACAGGACGTAGCTTCAAACAAAGATACATTGAACGCACAAAGGCACTACACTCCACTGCAGAATCCACCTTTGCAAACCGCCTCATTGAAGCAAACCACACATATAAAAACATCGACAATAACACTCTACACGTACACACAAAAGGCCGAAAACTAGACACTCTAGAACAATGGAAATATACAAACACACGAAAACACATAAAACCGACATCCTAAAAGAACAGACACAATTTAAATCACACGCATTATTCGAACACATCACACCCCACACACACAACATCGATCTTTCAAAAGTCGATATCGTCGCCAACAAAAAGACGGACAGTGCTCCCAACGGCAGCCTCTGAAGAAACTTTTTAAAAGCGAAAACCGGTTCAGACTATAAGGTAAAACTTTTACGTTCTTACCTATAGAAAACTTTGTGTTCCGAGTCTGTAGTGAATTAATTATATTTAGTAAACCAATTTGCTTATGCTGTCCTATATTTTTAACTCTTTCTGTGAATCTTCCAGACACACACACACACACACTCTCTCTCTCTCTCTCTTACCTACGTTATGAAATCAGAACACCTCTAAGCTGAACATCCAGTTTCTTGTTTCCAGTTAAGGACATCCATCTTTAACTACCATTACTTACGACTTTATTGCATTAATTTTATTCGATATACAACTTTAAAATCTGAGCATCAACGTTTACTATACGGCCCTATGCAACTGACAATAAAAAGTAAAGTGTACCATTTCTGGTGGTGAATAAAGACTGTAACACGGAAAACGGAAAAATAATTTGTTACGGTACTGTGCCGGTGTTTGCATAACCCGGCGATCGAAGGTATAAAAAATTTTCCAATAATAAACTCGTCGACTTATTAATGTCAGTTAGCGCGGCGATATTTGGAAGGCACTGTCAGACAGCGCGCGCGATCTCGCGGCGAAGTTTGGGGTTCGTTGCGTTGGCTGCCGTAACTTTCAGTTCCAGACAGCCTTTCACCGAATCAACAAGCAGCTCTCCCTTGGACAGTCTACTTGGGCAGTTTTCTACTCGTCTTGATGGCAGGCTAATTTTTCGAGACTTCCCGGTGAGTGACTTACAAAATGGTATTAAATGATTTAGTAGTAAGGGATTATTTGAACTCAAATGTATTCAGCCAGATGCGAAAGTTAGAATGCACGTGGTGCGGTCAGACGTGTGTGTGTGTGTGTGTGTGTGTGTGTGTGTGTGTGTGTGTGTTTAATAAGAAAGTTAATTGAAGTTTTAGTATTTAGAATTCTTTAATCATTGTTCAAGTCACAATCATTTGTTTAATTATTGTAGAAAGTTGTAACTAAAGTAAGTACGTTATAGACAGAGTTGAATCGTGTTGGTTATGCATGAACACGTATTGGACCGGAAGTGTGTATTTTTCTTTAATTATATCAGCTAAAAGTAAATTGTAAGACCGCCCTTAGATGAAATACTGTAACTCTTTTAATTGTATGTAGCTGTGAGGGCCTTTAGTGTGGTCATTAATTGCAAAATTACAATAATTGTTTCGCCACGTGGCGAGGTGGCTCCAACAGGTATGATTATGTCGCCGCTTGTTAAATCTGGTGCGAGTGCATTATTACTATGCACATTTTATTATTTTTTTATGAGTTCATAATTACCTTGAAGATATAATTACTCCTTCTGCAAATTTAAAAAACTTTTATGCATTATTTTGAGTTAGTTGGGAGCTCCAGTTCTGATGTTTAAAATACTTGACTAGGGTGCAAGTTTTAGTGGACAGTATTTTTAATCCTCTTTGAATCCTTAGGGTTCTCGCACCTAGACGGAGACGTGGCCCCAGCTGGTGTACTGCCGCCTCACCAGTCATGAACCACCTGACACTCGTCTGTACCGAGGAGGGAGCTTGCTAACCGTAAAGATGTTATTCTACCGCTGCAATTAAGGTGATATGAACTCCTTTATTATTTTTTTTGGCCTGGCCCGCAGAACATCCGTGTAACAAATTGTGTTCGAACCATGTGCTTACTCAGCTAGACAGTCAGATCAAGGGTGTGTCGCCAAGACATTCACTATGAACATTATCCATAATTATAACGTACTATCATTGTAATTGTGTGCTGCACTGTGGGAGCGTGCGTTTTTTTTTTTTTTTTTTTTTTTTTTTCCTTCATAGACTTTTAATGCAAAGGCCGTAAGTGTTATTATTCTTTAAATCTAAGTTTAAGACATGTGTTTCTTGATTCTGAACCGGCTGGTTCAGATGTTTTCTGAATGTTACTGGGGTTTCACATTCAATTCTTTTTCTGTATTTAAGGGCTGGGGGTTTCGTTTTCAGGCTGTTTCCGGGTGTTAAATTTGACATAGTTTTTTTTTTTTGGGACACAAGTTAGGCACACGTTGATACCGTTTCATGCAGGTCTGATACCTGTCTTACCTGGTCAGGCCCATTCTGGCACACTCCCACAGCTGCTAGAATATAACGTGCGGTTACTGTAATTTTATTTATGCACAGATGGCTGATATTAAAATTTTATTTTTTTTTGTGGGCATATACTATTAATTTTTGAGATTATAAAATCATATGGGCTGCCATGCCACTCTGACTTTGCAGTTTTTAGTCATTATTATCCATTCTGTTTCTTTACAAATTTTCTTTTCATTTTTAATGGAGTTAAGGGGTTGTGGTTTTTTATGAATTAATTCCAGCTGTTGCTGGAAGCTTAAACTTATGATTGCAGTTTTGGGGCTTTATGAAATATACAGATTTTCCTCCCAGTTATATGCGGGTTAGCTACAATATACAGGCTGTCTGCCAGGTTGAACATGAGTTTTAGCTGTGACGTATATTATATGTATATGTGTCTTTATGTTCCAGTATGTGATGTTAGTGTTAAGTGTTATCAGGGGGGGGATTTAAATAATTTATAGGATGTTGCTTAAGGAACCAGATTGATATATATATGGGATGAATTGAAATGGCCTTATTGAAATTGATTTGTTAATATACTGAGATTATTTATTTATCAAGCCTATTGTTATATTTGCACCTCAAGGGAATTGTAATTAATATATGTATGTAACGAATTATGGGATTAAGTAAGAATAAAAGATAGTTATTACTGTTTACCGACCGAGTTTTATTGCAAGTCCCGTCTCACTGGACCCAGCGCATTTTTGGGTTCTCTAGGCCTTCCGCCTAGTTTTAAATAACTAGTGGCCTCTCTTTCAAAAAAAAAAGTTTATATTTTTTTTATAAAGCGTAAAAATGGAAAGAGTACTACAGTACAAACAGTACTAAACAAAAATGGTGAAAACACACACAGGCAAATCAGTTTGCACCGTAGGTTCAAATAGCAACATTTTATTGGCCATCGGAATACTTTAATAACGAGTCAAATAACTGTAAATTACGAGTTAACGTACCAAATCACTTTCGGTACGATCGAAATTAGGCAGACAGTGTACAGACGGTACGAAACTAGTATGACAAGACGAGAGACGAGAAACGATCGGAGGCTTTACGGAACACCTTCTTTTTCTGGCAACCAAAGAGTCTTTTCTGAATACATAAAATTTAAATGTATTCATTACGTCACATAAAACAGAACAGTGTTTTCTAATCCTGGCCAACGCCATTACATTACCGTCTTCTTTAAACTAAATTTAACCTGCGCATAAAGAAAGACCGCCGTAGAACGCAATGACGGTGAAAATCTTAAATTATTATTCAAAGTACTATAGGCATACTCCCTAATGATGGAAAACTTTCAGTTGACAGAAAAACGCAAACGGGCATTTTTTTAAGTAAATTTATTCAGAAAAACAAAAGCAAAGACAGACTAATGACAAGGCTGCATATTATTTTTTTTCTCCACAAACATAAAATATGTTTTCATCGTCAACCGTGCTCTCGTCTCTCTCTCTCTCTTTGATACTTTTATTTTCTTTAGCAAAAAATAGTCGCGTAATAGAAGAAAAAATAAACGGAATATTAATGCGGGACTGGCTGTGGGGAATGGGAGGCGCCACCCAGTTATATATTCCCGTTAATGGAAACAACAGTACGGAGTGGGGAAGTATATGCAGCAAGGCGTTACTGTAGTAGCCTCTTCTGGAGATGCACCTCGCCACCTATATATGAGTCACACACACAGTCCAGACCGCTTTAGCCACACACACACAAACTGCATACGACACACGTTTGCTTCACCGCTTCCTTATTTCTGCCCTTTCCCTGAACTACAATACGTACACGCGTGCTCACACGGCAAAAAGCCAATTACAATGAATGAAATTCCCTGCTCCGATATTCATTTCACAGCACGGGAGTCTTATAATTTTACGAGCATACGCGGTGGCACCCGGGTTTCCCCTCTGGCGGCGGCGATGCGATAGAAATTTACAGCCTATTAACCCGAAAGCTGTCAAGTCTGCAAAGCCGTATAAAAACCGTCAGCCTGTGAATCGTCACAGCCGGCCGAGACAATAAACCGAACAAAACGACCAATCCAATACGCGTTTTATTTACAAAACACACAAAGTTTTCCTTGTTGTTTTTGCGCAATTTGTTTTGTGAAACCATCAGCGAATTCCTTTCGCCCTTGTGCGAATTAAACGATGCCAGTTAGCATTCAGGACATTCCAGAACGATTTCATTTATACTGCAAAGAGTACAACCGAGTGGATTGAATACACAGGTATACTGGAAGCGCACAGAGAACCACAAAAATTTTTAAATATGAATCTCACGGGAAACGGGCCGCAGGAAAACCACGCGAAAAATGTCTCGGAAACAGGCAATGTCTGATGAGTCAGTTAATATACTATGTGTCATTTTGAAGTTCTACTTATTCATCCTTACCGTTGAGTTAAACGTATCGTCCTAAGCTGCATGTACCCAATCATTGCTTCTATTTTTAAATTACAGCTTGTACGCTTAACATGAAAGTTTTGCCTGCAAAATATAGGTTAACACGAAAAAGTTTTGTTAAACTAATTTTGTTGCTGGCTTTCAACAGCTGCATAATAAACAAGTCCATTACATGCACGCCCCAAAACGGTGCAAGTTACAAACTGTAAAAGTGATGACGGTGTCGACCAACTTGACACGGAAAATTTACGAGTTGGGCCATATCCTCTCGTTGCTAAGCCGTGCTCGTTGATATTTAGAAGCCAACTCGGAACATGAAATGTTTCACCCCACTGATGAACTAGGACAATCTGTTGAAATTAAAGTAGTGCTGCTGAATTGTGTGCAAAAGAAAATAACGAACTATTTCCAAATGAACTGAACACTGTCACTATACGAACTTTAACTTAGCCTACTACAAAATTGTACGTACTAGAAAACCTAAATCTCTAAATCGTAAACTGAAACAGCTACAGTGCACGTACACTAAACTTTAAGAACAATTAATCATACTTTTTCCAAAAATTATCCATGAGGATAAATAAAACGTTAATATGAACATACCTTCTGAATATTCTTTATTGCTACAATATAGTAAGTATCTATACAGAGTCCGTTCATTTATCTCATTTTGTTTTACGTTTTGGCCCTTTACAACGAAAAAACAGCTGGTCCCCGTCATTTCGCGTTAAACGTTTTCCACTGTATGTTTATTTTTGGGTATACAGTAGAGTCTCGATAGTTCGAGGTAATTGGGACCAAACCAACCTCGAACTACCCAGAATTCCGGTATTATCTGCCGTTAGCGGATCTACCGCGCTCTGCCGGCACGCTGAGCACCCCGCGCTGTGCTTTCTAATGTGGAGCGTCTCTGCGTGATAATGTGAAGTGTATGCTGGAAATTTATCTAAAAGAAATTTATACAAAATCTGAAAACTGGTGTGCTGTGTACGTGTGGGGTTTGTTTACTAATTTGCGTGAGCTTTCGAGAACATTCGCGAGCGAAAGTAAAATGAAAAATCGACGACGACTTGTCATTCGTTTAATTAGGTTATATTCATGAGGATTAAATAAAAATTCAAATAGTTTTCGTTAACACTCACAAATCTATTTATTAAATGCACACATTAAAATTTTTAAAATGACGTACAGTAATATTAAAAACTGTACTGTATGTATATTTGAAAAAAAAAATACTTCAAGATACATTTTTTCCAGTCTCCAGATCGCTATTATGATTAACTTAAGAATTTTTTACCTTGTATAATCCACTATGCGATCTCAGTTTTTTACATACAACATGTTTCAGGGACTAAATCCCCATCGTCAACTCTTGTCGATCGGAGGTCGACGGTGCACTGAGTCGCTTTTAACGTGTTCATGTGTTTGTGTTATATGTTAATTTATTCAGTGATTTTTGTGCGTGTGTTTTTATGTATAAACATTTTAATCATTTCGACGAACCCTATGTATTAGGGGAATAATAAATTTTTTACTGTACCTGAAGATGGGGATTTAGTCCCTGAAACATGTTGTATGTAAAAAACTGAGATCGCATAGTGGATTATACAAGGTAAAAAATTCTTAAGTTAAAAAATACTTTGCATGAAACTTACTTTTTAAAAAATGAATCAAGAGTTTTTTCTATTTGAGTTGATGATCTTTTCCTGGTACTACTACCAGAAAATCTTCGGTGTACATATTACTTTTATAGCGGGGTACCTCGAACTATACGGAATCTCGAACTATCGAGACTCTACTGTATTGTTTTTCTTTTACAATCAAGCTTAGCTGAAAATGAAATGAACATGTTTATGATTGGTCTTGATTACACGTTGATATCCAACGGTTTTTGGATTAGATTATTTCCAGATTTTAATTATTATAATTACATAAACAGCTTCTCATCTACTTTCAATTCGTTCCTCATCAAACAATGGGCGCCTAAATCAAACGTCTGAGAATTCTGCCTGAATTCTGTCTGGCACACATTTTAATTGTGCTTGTAAACTACTTCATTAGCAAGGTACTGGTAATGTAAATATCGAATTTTATGAATGCACACAGTAGTTACTCGATGTGGGCCAAGACCGTACCCGACTTTATAGGTTGTTCCAAACCGGATAGCACCTAAGGGATTAGAACACCCTTCCTCTCGCAAGCGCACTCACAACCGGCCAGCACTACCCGGGCGGTTCAGGTATAAGTAGACGGTCCAATTCAAAACTATAAAATTTTTAATTTAGCTTATAGCTTATAATCCAATTAAACTATAATTTTTGTAATCACCGTGAAATTGTGAGAATAATGAATCCAAACAACACATAATTGCGATAAATATGAGTATTTTGGGGATTGCTAAAGCAAACGCAGAATTGGAGTACTTAATAAAGATTTTATTATACAGTAATAAGTGTGTTGGTGATAGCTTAATGATTATAAACAAAAATGTATTTACAATTTATACTCATAGTGCAAAATTACGTCGGTAATATGAAAATTTGTATTTATTCTACAATAACAAATACTGTCTTGTATGTAATATTCATACAAAAATTACTTTTTTTTGTAATGTATCCCAATGAGAAAGAAAAAATGGATGATAACTTAGGTATACAACTGTATGTAATTATATTGTATAATATTACTAACAATGATATTATAATATAATATATTATAATAATAAAAATATTATAAAAATACGAATTTCTAAAGCCAAAATGAATATTAAATTAGACTTAGTTGTACATCTAAAATAGGCCTACATCGCAACCGCGTCGTGTTTGCTGTCATTTTCTTTAAAATTTTATGGAGATTACAAATATGCTAAGCTCGTTTGTTAAAAAATCCATATTATAAAAGTTGCAGTTTCGTATAGACGATTCATATCCCAGGCGTGCGCGGGCCGGTGCGTTTGTGTTAGTAAGGGTCTCCTAATCCCTCTTGTGCCATGCGACTTGGAACGCCGTATACAACGTTGTATAGGCCACGCTACGATGCGTCCGTCGATAAACGAGCTTGGTTTTCTAAACAACTACCACTATAACTACTTATCATGCGACTGAATACTCGATTTTGAAATTAACCTCCAAACGTCACGTAATTAGAGTAATTTCACGCTGATTAGCAATGCCGGTACCGTTGAGTCCAGTATGGAAACAATAAACTCAATTGCCTGGCTATACAAAGTCCGAACGGTTAATTGGATAGCTTGAACGCTAGCCACGTGTACCGTAATTACGTGTGATAGCCTACTACTACTATACACTAGCCGTCGACGACTTCAGTTACAACCAATTAAAAACTTTTATATCAAAACTATATCGTCACGCTCATGAACGCCACGTGGTGTACATTCGCTGGAACAAGCAATAACGCAGGTTATTATACTATGTCTGCGTCGTACACAACTTTATAATATCACTTAACGAGCAAAGTTGGTACACGTGAAGTTATTATTTCCAGCACGTCTACGGATCGACTTTATTAACAGAACTCCCATTACGTATCACGGACGTTACACAAAACACTTTTCGCTTTCTCTCTGTAAAACTGAACAACAAATCTACCTGCATTGTATCTATTTCGAGGCGTAGAAGTATACTGCTACACCGTTTTAGTATCTAGAAAACATCCGTATTGCCACACCGTATAGCAGATAAGAAAAGTGTCAGATCGCAAAGGATAAACGTTAAGTAAATTGCCACACCGTTTTAGTATCTAGAAAAACATCCGTTTTGCCACACCGTATAGTAGGAGATAAGAAAAGTGTCAGATCGCAAAGGATGAACGTTAAATAAATTGCCACACCACGACCGCGCAGGACTGCAGGTATGTGTTGTTTGAGTTACACTACCGTTACTTGCCGTTTAAAGAGTTATCACCTGATTTAGTTTTAGATATTAAAATAACTGCTATCCTGATAAAACTTACCTCTCGGTTTAATGCCTCACATACATTTTCACAAAGTGCTACCGTATTCTACTCGAAATACTTCAAAAATTAGCATTCTAATCTGCGACATATTTGAAAATGTCACTGTTGTTTGTATAGTACGTTTTGCACTATGTTTAAGATTATAAGTGTTTAATTAAGGTAATAAAGATTACTGATAATATGTTTTAGTAACTCAAACACAAAGTCATACTAAGTAATATTCGTAAAAAAAATATCGGTATGGAGAACCATACATGACTTCCATGTTCTAAGATTTATATTTAAAATCATATTTGAAATGAAATATTTCCATAGAAACTACGTCTTTCTACTTATTGCTTCAGCATTAACCACAGTACTGTGGTCACTAACGTATACCACCTCACGTTGTCGCACTCGATTTTCACCGATGATGGCAGTCGATGGCACTGACGAAAAGTCTGGTTTTGTAGAAAACATTGGACTACGGCTAAAGAGCCCGGGAAGCAATTTTAACAAAAAACTACTTCTTTGTTGCCGATAACGTAGTACACATATAAAAAATTCTCCCCTCCACCTTCAATTATAATTTTTAATAATAGAAAATTACCCCCACCCCGTTCACCTAACCTCTTCATTTATAGATATTTCATCTACGTTTCTACAGTGGATTATTATGATCTTATTTTCAGGATACTTTATTTATAAAAATTAAGTACTTCACTCTCGTTTCAGGTAAGTATAAAATGTTTCAGGTAAACTACCCCTTTCTCTTAACCGATCTTCTCCAAAATCAATAGACCTTCCGTCCTCTACAATTCAGGGAAGCATGCAAAAAATATTTAATTCTGTTTGAATGTGCGGCAGTTATCGTTCGTCATGGAAACATTTCTCTTGTTACAACATAAAATATAGCAGGTAAACTACCCCTTTCCCTTTACCGATCTTCACCAAAATCAATAGACCTTGAGCTCTCTGCAACTCAGGAAAGAGTGCAAAAAATTATTTGATTCTCATTGAATTTTCGGCAGTTATCGTTCGTCATAAAAAAAATTAACCCTTTTTAAAACATAAAACGTTGCTGATAAACTACCCCTTACCTTAAACGACCTTCAACAAAATCAACAGACCTTGAGTTCTCTTTAGTTCAAAAAGGTATGCAAAAACCTAGTTGGTTCTGTTTGAATTTACGGCAGTTATCGTTCGTCATATAAAAAATTACCCTGGTTAAAACATAAAATGTTGCTGGTAAACTACCCCTTTCCCTTAACCGATCTTCACCAACACCAATAGGTATTGAGAACTCTACAATACAGGGCTGTATGCAAAACATCATTTGATTCTGTTGGAATTTGCGGCTGTTATCGTTTACTATAGAAAAAAATTACCCTTGATAAAAAACCGTTGCAGGTAAACTACCCCTTTCCCTTAACCGATCTTCACCAAAAACGATAGGTCTTGAGTAATCTACAATTCAGGCCTGTATGCAAACAATTATTTGATTCTGTTTGAATTTGCGGCTGTTATCGTTTGCCATAGAAAACACCCTTGATAAAACATAAAACGTTGCTGGTAAACTACCCTATTCCATTAACCGATCTTCACCAAAAACAATAGGTCTTGAGAACTCTACAATTCAGGGCTGTATACAAAACATTAGTTGATTCTCTTTGAATTTACGGCAGTTATCGTTCGTCATAGAAAAAATACCCTTGTTAAAACATAAAACGTTGCAGGTAAACTACCCCTTTCCCTTAACCGATCTTCAACAAAATCAACAGACCTTGAGTTCTGTATAATTCACAAAGGTATGCAGAAGAGTAATTGATTCTGTTTTAATGTATGGCAGTTATCGTTCATCAAAACAAAATTACCCTTGATAAAACATAAAATGTTGCTGGTAAACAACCCTATTCCCTTAACCGATCTTCACCAAAACCAACAGGTCTTGAGAACTCTACATTTCAGGGCTGTATGCAAAATATTATATGATTCTGTTTGTGCGGCTGTTATCGTTTGCCATACAAAATACCCTTAATAAGACAAAAAATGTGTCTGGTAAACTACCCCTTTCCCTTAACCGATCTTCACCAAAAACAATAGGTCTTTAGTACTCAACAAAACAGGGCTGTATGCAAAAACGTATTTGATCCTGTTTGAATTTGCGGCTCTTATCATTTGCCATAGAAAATACCCTTTTAAAACATAAAACGTTGCAGGTAAACTACCCCTTCCCCTTAACCGATCTTCACCAAAAACGATAGGTCTTGAGAACTGTACAATTCAGAGCTGTATGCAAAATATTATATGATTTTGTTCGAATTTGCAGGTGTTATCGTTTGCCATACAAAATACCCTTGATAAAACAAAAAACATGGCTGGTAAACTACCTCTTTCCCTTAACCGATCTTCACCAACACCAATAGGTCTTTAGTACTCTACAATACAGGGCTGTATGCAAAACATCATTTGATTCTGTTTGAATTTGCGGCTGTTATCATTTACCATAGAAAAAATTACCCTTGATAAAAAACCGTTGCCGGTAAACTACCCCTTTACCTTAACCGATCTTCACCAAAAACGATAGGTCTTGAGAACTGTACAATTCAGAGCTGTATGCAAAATATTATATGATTTTGTTCGAATTTGCAGGTGTTATCGTTTGCCATACAAAATACCCTTGATAAAACAAAAAACATGGCTGGTAAACTACCTCTTTCCCTTAAACGATCTTCACCAAAAACAATAGGTCTTTAGTACTCAAGAAATCAGGGCTGTATGCAAAAACGTATTTGATTCCGTTTGAATTTGCGGCTCTTATCGTTTGCCATAGAAAATACCCTTTCAAAACATAAAACGTTGCAGGTAAACTACCCCTTTCCCTTAACCGATCTTCACCAAAAACGAAAGGTCTTGAGAACTCTACAATTCAGGGACGTATGCAAAACATTATTTGATTCTGTTTGAATTTGCGGCTGTTATCGTTTGACATAGAAAATACCCTTGTTAAAAAAACGTTGCAGGTAAACTACCCCTTTCCCTTAACCGATCTTCACCAAAAACAATAGGTCTTGAGAACTCTACAATTTAGGGCTGTATGCAAATAATCTTTTGATTCTGTTTGAATTTGCGGCTGTTATCGTTTGTTTCAAAAAGTTTAAATAAATTTTCAAGTACTTACTCTTGTTAAAACGTAAAACGTTGCAGGTAAACTACCCCTTCCCCTTAACCGATCTTCACCAAAATCGAAAGTCATTGAGACCTTTACAATTCAGGGACGTATGCAAAAAATTATTTGATTCTGTTTGAATTTGCGGCGTTATCGTTTGCCATAGAAAATACGCTTGATAAAAAAACGTTGCAGGTAAACTACCCCTTCCCCTTAACCGATCTTCACAAAACACAATAGGTCTTGAGTACACTACAAATCAGGGCTGTATGCAAAACATTATTTGATTCTGTTTGAATTTGCGGCTGTTATCGTTTGCCATAGAAAATACCCTTGTTAAAAAAACGTTGCAGGTAAACTACCCCTTTCCCTCAACCGATCTTCACCAAAAACAATAGGTCTTGAGAACTCTACAATTTAGGGCTGTATGCAAATAATCTTTTGATTCTGTTTGAATTTGCGGCTGTTATCGTTTGTTTCAAAAAGTTTAAATAAATTTTCAAGTACTTTACTCTTGTTAAAACGTAAAAGGTTGCTGGTAAACTACCCCTTCCCCTTAACCGATCTTCACCAAAATCGAAAGTCATTGAGACCTCTACAATTCAGGGACGTATGCAAAAAATTATTTGATTCTGTTTGAATTTGCGGCTGTTATCGTTTGCCATAGAAAATACGCTTGCTAAAAAAACGTTGCAAGTAAACTACCCCTTCCCCTTAACCGATCTTCACCAAAAACAATAGGTCTTGAGTACACTACAAATCAGGGCTGTATGCAAAACATTATTTGATTCTGTTTGAATTTGCGGCTGTTATCGTTTGCCATAGAAAATACCCTTGTTAAAAAAACGTTGCAGGTAAACTACCCCTTAGCCTCAACCGATCTTCACCAAAAACAATAGGTCTTGAGAACTCTACAATTTAGGGCTGTATGCAAATAATCTTTTGATTCTGTTTGAATTTGCGGCTGTTATCGTTTGCCATAGGAAATACCCTTGTTAAAACATAAAACGTTGCAGGTAAACTACCCCTTTCCCTCAACCGATCTTCACCAAAAACAATAGGTCGCGAGTATTCTGCAAATCAGGGCTGTATGCAAAAAATTATTTGATTCTGTTTGAATTTGCGGCAGTTATCGTTTGCCATAGAAAAAAAATCTACAGACAGACAGACAGACAGACACACACACACACAGACACTTTTCGGAAAACGACTTTTTTTCATGTTTTGAGTGTAGTAGAATCAGAATCTGCAATAATCTCGAACACGATTTTTTTTGCCATCACCATACTTCCATTCCTTAAGGAATATGGAAGTAAAAATGCTAATGATATTAAACGCAGTGGCGTAACTACGATCTGTCCTACTGGGGGGGTAAGACTACCTTCAATGTTAAATCCCCTCATTTTTTTCACGGAAAACTAGAAATCTACGATTCTTATCACATAATTTAATAAATATTCGGTTACAAATCATTCTTGTACACACACAAAGTATAATTTCTCGTGTCCAAAGTCTATAAAGTCGATTATTATTTTACAAATTATTCAAATTTTCAAAAAGGTTCAACCTAACCTAACAAAAACTAAAACACAATGTCGAAAGTTAGTATTTAATTTGTTTCATCTTTTCTTCTTATCTGACGTTACAGCCTTTGGTGGGCTGTAGCCTCCTCAACAATATTCCTCCATGCTTCCCTGTTGTCCGCCGTTCCTCTCCACCCACTGATTCCCATGATAGCAAGATGTTCTGTTACGTCATCCAACCATCTCATCCTTGGTCTGCCTCTACGTCTAGTAGTACACAATCTTCCCTTCAGCATTCTTTTAGGCATTCATTTAATTTGGTTTTTAAAATCTTCCGGTATGGACCGAGTCAAAATGTCTTGTATGACAACGTTTCACTCACATTACAATGAGTATCATCAAGTCACTTAGACCTGAGGATACTCATTGTAATAGAGTGAAACGTTGTCATACAAGAGATTTTTGACGCGGTCCATACCGGAAGAAGATTTTAAAAACCTAATGGCCATCGGCCGCGGAAGCCTCCGTGAGAACATATCATTTAATTTGTTTGGTACATTGAACATTTCTTTTTCAGATATAATTACAAATGAATTTTTTACTGTACTACTATTCTTTTAATCAAATTACAGCAAATGTTCATCATTACTTATCAAACATGTATCCTCAGAAATTCTACAATGGGAAATCAAATGAAACAACTCATACGAAAAAGGTATGGAGAGAACAAATCAACACGCAGTCTTTAGAATTATTATGTAGTGAAATCTCGCCTGCAGGACGAGAAAACCATGTTGTTGCTGAGACAGTTATCGTTGTAATTTAGAACACGATGCAATAAATCATTTCCATTTCGACACATGTATTGATAAACAATTCAAGTCGAATTAATTACTTTATAATTCACAGCATTTAATTCTGACAAAGACGAGGTTTGCCCACTACAGAACACGAAAAGGTGCAGAAAAATATAAAATTAGAAATCCTAGCTTATACCTAACACTGTACTGCGATGTTATCTACAGTACATTATTAACTTACATTTACTTTTGTTTGATCAAAAATGTTTTTTACGTTAGACAGAGAATTACAATATTCATTCCACTACACAGAAGTATACTGGTTTTGCAGTTTTCACCACCGAACTATGTGTCTGAAAAGGTAAAAAGTTACAGTCTCCAGATCGCATTTTTTTTTTTACAGATTAACCAGCATACCAAAGATCTCATGCATCATATATCACCAAATAATTCACCGGAATACACGGTGAAACTCGAAAAAATTTCTGAAGACGCAGATGATGGTCTAACTTTTCTGGTTCTTATACTTGACGATAGTTCTTCTTACACTTCTTGAGTGTAGTATTCTTCATCTTTCGCCTCGGCCTGTTTTGATTTCGCCCAGAATTACCTATTTCTTATCTTAGTGCAGACGCAATAATGATTTAACCATGAACAATAGCGATCAAACGGATTTATTCTTATTAAGAGCATCGTTAAAACGACAGGAATTGTACACTGTATTCAGGGAACCAATGCCTGGTCCAGAAAATTACATGACCGTAAAGGGGATAAATTAATGTTGTTTCCGATAATACGGTAACCGCTGTATGCAAATTACCGCTGACCGCTGTAATGCGGCCAGTATCTATCGCAAATAGTATTTTACCCTACACACAGACACGCACGCGCGCGCGCGATTGTATATGAAATTGTAAAAAATTAAAAGTCAATTACTAACATCCATCTTCACACGTGTTTAACTTGGGCGAAGCACATATGGGAAGAGTCTATAACATTGTGTACAGAAAATATACTACATCGCTCATTTCACTGTTCCATAATGAGAAAAGTGAATATTTCAAGATGTAATTAAGGTTAACGGACAGTCTAAGCTTCGCACAGAAGCTGATAAAGTTTAAAGGTTTCTCCATAACTATTCATCTGAATGAATCCAAGAGTCAATCAGAGTGTACCAAAACTATATGTGTTGCATCAGAAACGGCTGAATGATCATCCAAATTAATTTTGCCCAAACTTGCTAAATGATCAACTACTGAAGAGGCCGAAGCGTTAGTTCAGGACGTATCTCAGAGACGACAGTGTTATGTTCAGCTTTTACAGAATAATTCTCACAGAACAAGTAATACATCTTCTTCTTCTTCCTCTGGCGCTACAGCTCACGATGAGCATTGGCTTCCCCGACTAGTCGCTTCCAAATATCTCGATCCTCCAGCCTCCGCCTCCAATCCCCGATACCCATCCTCCTGAGGTCATCTTCTACGTCCTCTTCAAACCTTGGTGTCAAGTCTTGGTTACCAGACACTGCTGTTTTACAGTGTAGGTTGTCAGCTCTACGCCAAACCCGCAACCTAGAGGACCAGGTAATTTGATTTTGGGGTTTTCTTCCCCTAGACAGGCTTCCTTCAACTTGGCTGTAGAGTCCTGTCCACCCTCGCAGTTCACCTGCCGTACCACTGCCCTTAAGCTCCGCCCGGTGATGTTCAGCTATGCGTCCAGCTGACTACTACCATCTTCGGCCCCATGCCAATAATGGTGGGTGCTGCTGCACTCCACCAGAGATGTTTCTCTACTTCCCAGTCTAAAAGTAATACATATTCATCTTAAATGTAAGGTTATTAAAAGGGAATCGCTGGATACCACTTCCGCACATATTTAAACATTTTGTCACACCTAATGCTATTGTCACAAAAGACTTAAATCCGTAGATGTTTAAAATGTCTGCGTTACAAAAGCACTGTGCTTTTATTTTAACACTGTAAAAGTTGAAAAAACTGAGCGATCCCAAATGACGAGCACACTGTTACCAAACGTACGCTGGTAAGCGCGCATAAATTTCCCACTGGAAATAGGGTTAAGAAGCTTATATAAAAATTACAATTAAAATATCAAGGTAACTGACACATGAATTCCATTGAGCAGCTACACATACGACCTGAATTTAAATAAAATGAAGCCGTTATTCAACAATTGTAATTGTCTACATTAATTGAGTAATTTAAATTATTACTTCCATGTTCCTTAAGGAAATGGAAGTATGGTGATGGCAAAAAAATCGTGTTCGAGATTATTGCAGATTCTGATTGTACTACACTCAAAACATGAAAAAAAGTCGTTTTTCGAAAAGTGTCTGTGTGTGTCTGTGTGTCTGTAGATTTTTTTTCTATGGCAAACGATAACAGCCGCAAATTCAAACAGAATCAAATAATTTTTTGTATACAGCCCTGATTTGTAGAGTACTCGCGACCTATTGTTTTTGGTGAAGATCGGTTGAGGGAAAGGGGTAGTTTACCTGCAACGGTTTTTTTTTATCAAGGGTAATTTTGTTTGTTTGGCAAACGATAACGGCCGCAAATTCAAACAGAATCAAATAATATTTCGCATACAGCCCTGAATTGTAGAGTTCTCAAGATGTGTTGATTTTGGTAAAGATCGGTTATGGGGAAGGGGTAGTTTACCTGCAACGTTTTATGTTTTAACAAGGGTATTTTTTATGGCAAACGATAACAGCCACAAATTCAAACATAACCAAATAATGTTTTGCATACTGCCCTGAATTGTAGAGTTCTCAAGACCTTTTGTTTTTGGTGAAGATCGGTTAAGGGTAAGGGGTAGTTTACCTGCAACGTTTTATGTTTTGAAAGGGTATTTTCTATGGCAAACGATAACAGCCGCAAATTCAAACGGAATCAAATAAGTTTTTGCATACAGCCATGATTTCTTGAGTACTAAAGACCTATTGTTTTTGGTGAAGATCGTTTAAGGGAAAGGGGTAGTTTACCAGCCACGTTTTTTGTTTTATCAAGGGTATTTTGTATGGCAAACGATAACACCCGCAAATTCAAACAAAATCATATAATATTTTGCACACAGCTCTGGATTGTAGAGTTCTCAATACCTATTGGTGTTGGTGAAGATCGGTTAAGGGAAAGGGGTAGTTTACCTACAACGTTTTATGTTTTAAAAGGGTATTTTCTATGGCAAACGATAAGAGCCGCAAATTCAAACAGGATCAAATACGTTTTTGCATACTGCCCTGTTTTGTTGAGTACTAAAGACCTATTGTTTTTTGTGAAGATCGGTTACGGGAAAGGGGTAGTTTACCAGACACATGTTTTGTCGTATTAAGGGTATTTTGTATGGCAAACGATAACAGCCGCAAGTTCAAACAGAATCATATAATATTTTGCATACAGCCCTGAAATGTAGAGTTCTCAAGACCTGTTGGTTTTTGTGAAGATCGGTTAAGGGAATAGGGTTGTTTACCAGCAACATTTTATGTTTTATCAAGGGTAATTTTTTTTTTTGACGAACGATAACAGCCGTACATTAAAACAGAATCAACTACTCTTCTGCATACCTTTTTGAATTATACAGAACTCAAGGTCTGTTGATTTTGTTGAAAATCAGTTAAGGGAAAGGGGTAGTTTACCTGCAACGTTGTATGTTTTAACAAGAGTATTTTTTCTATGACGAACGATAACTGCCGTACATTAAAACAGAATATACTAATGTTTTGCTAGGGTGTTTTCTATGGCAAACGATAACAGCCGCAAATTCAAACAGAATCAAATAATTGTTTGCATACGGGCCTGAATTGTAGCGTACCCAAGACCTGTCGTTTTTGGTGAAGATCGGTTGAGGGAAAGGGGTAGTTTACCTGCAACGGTTTTTTATCAAGGATAATTTTTTTCTATAGTAAACGATAACAGCCGCAAATTCAAACAGAATCAAATGATGTTTTGCATACAGCCCTGTATTGTAGAGTTCTCAATACCTATTGGTGTTGGTGAAGATCGGTTAAGGGAAAGGGGTAGTTTACCAGCAACATTTTATGTTTTAACCAGGGTAATTTTTTATATGACGAACGATAACTGCCGTAAATTCAAACAGAATCAACTAGGTTTTTGCATACCTTTTTGAACTGAAGAGAACTCAAGGTCTGTTGATTTTGTTGAAGATCGGTTGAGGGAAAGGGGTAGTTTATCAGCAACGTTTTATGTTTTAAAAAGGGTAATTTTTTTATGACGAACGATAACTGCTGAAAATTCAACGAGAATCAAATAATTTTTTGTACCCTTTCCTGAGTTGCAGAGAGCTCAAGGTCTATTGATTTTGGTGAAATCGGTAAAGGGAAAGGGGTAGTTTACCTGCAACATTTTATGTTGTAACAAGAGAAATGTTTCCATGACGAACGATAACTGCCGCACATTCAAACAGAATCAAATATTTTTTTGCATGCTTCCTGAATTGTAGAGGACGGAAGGTCTGTTGATTTTGGAGAAGATCGGTTAAGAGAAAGGGGTAGTTTACCTGAAACATTTTATGATTTAACAAGAGTAAAGTACTTAATTTTTATAATTAAAGTATCCTGATAAGAAGCTCATAGTAATCCACTGTAGAAACGTAGATGAAATATCTATAAATGAAGAAGTTAGGTGAACGGGGTGGGGGTAATTTTCTATTATTAAAAATTATAGTTGAAGGTGGAGGGGAGAATTTTTTGTATGTGTACTACGTTATCGGCAACAAAGAAGTAGTTTTTTGTTAAAATTGCTTTCCGGGCTCTTTAGCCGTAGTCCAATGTTTTCTGCAAAACCAGACTTTTCGGCAGTGCCATCGACTGCCATCATCGGTGAAAATCGAGTGCGAAAACGTGAGGTAGTATACGTTAGTGACCACAGTACTGTGGTTAATGCTGAAGCAATAAGTAGAAAGACGTAGTTTCTATGGAAATATTTCATTTCGAATATGATTTTAAATATAAATCTTAGCACATGGAAGTCATGTATGGTTCTCCATACCGATTTTATTATATTAAAACTGAACATTTCATGGGCTATTCTTCATAGTTTTTGTTCGCTATAAAGGTTAAACGATATCATTTCCTCCCTCTGTCGAATCTGTTTAACTGAAAATGAATCACACGTTCTACTGGAAAAGACGAAACAAAATTCTGACGCGTGTGGGTAAGACACCCCACTTTTGGAACCCAACTGTTTGCAACAAAGTTTCAGAAAGACGTACCAATGGCACGACATAATTAAAGGAAAAACGATGGGCATAGGAAAAGAGAAAGATTAATGTCACTGTTGATGATGAAACGCGAAAGGTTTTATCAAAAAGAGAAATGGAACTGTGGATATAGTGTAAAAATTTTGAAGCTCAGAATCTAATCCATAGATTGTCAACAATACAGTCAACTTATTCTGAAGATGACAGTTGAAACTGTTAAAACAGTGTAAATATATAGAAAATATACAAAAATATTCTTGTAAAAAAAAACCAATATCATTTAACATAAAAATAATTACACAAGAATCCTGTGAGGAGATAATATAAGAAACATAAGATAACATTTCATGACACCTACATGGAATCCTGCATGGATGATCCTGGACACCTACAACACAGCAGTCTGTCGTACTGTTTGTGAAAAAACTACTGATTTACGCGATTTCGTATCACTAACTCATAATGATAAGACACTGATGAAAGTTAAATATTTGTGGAAACCTGAAGGAATTATAAGAACGATTTTCCTTGCACCGTAGGATAACAAAGGTCTGAATTTTCTTATTTAAATCTAGTCACCAGTTTATATACACTTTATTAATTATACTAATGAGCAGCATTAATCTAACTTCAACTCATATCTTAGAGTTTATTTTAATATCTCTTGGCTTCAGACGAATTTCAAAATAAATCTCAAATAAGGCTATATTCTCACCCATAGGCTATACTGGTCTGTCTACACAATGAACAGCACGGAGAATGCTCCTCAAATTTCATACAGTGGTAAGGCTTCAATGATAAGCAGCATCCGTTTTTAGTCACTAAGGTATAAAAAAGAAGTTAAAGATTTCACAAGGGACAGTGATCAACCAGCCAAAAATTGACTAGGTTATCTGAGCAGCAAGGAAGAATAATAAGGAAGCCAGTAGATCGCACTTCAGCTAATAGATTATCACAACAGGTGGTCGAATGATCCGAGCCCGCCAGCAAACACTGAAAAACGATCTCTACTCTGTTGTGGCACGGAATGTGACCCTTTGCATGTTGATTATAATACTGAAGAACTTACCGATGCGAAAATTAAAATTTTACCCACGTAAAAAAATCTGATGCGTACAGAAAACTGCACAAGTATAAGTCTGCTTTAATATGGCTAGATAAAATGCGTTTCTACTTTTTATACACTGTATACACCCGATAGAAAGTTTATACCTCGCGGGGTGACTCGACCCCCTAAACAAAGAGAAATGGACTGTAATTGTTTATAAATAATACAACACTTCATTAAACACACCACTTATTTAATTAATATTCTACAATTTCGAGTATGTCGGGAACGTTTATGCGTACTGTTCAAACACAATAATGGCAACTGAATTAAAAGTTTTTAAGCTTATTGGAGCACACAGCAGAGCTACACTACTAAATGTACAACTTTCATACATCATAACAATACACAAAAAATTAATTGTTTACAAACACTGTGCGTTCCAAACGCGAGAAAGATGTGCTGACAAGTAAGTCAGCATAGTTGTTCTGATTGTTTGACCGACTTACAAAAAAACTATAGTTTGCAAAGAAAAACACACTAGTTTGTAAAAAACAAATGTATGCAAAAAAGCTTTCAGATATAATGGTCCACGGCTAACAAACGAATACCGTGACTTCTATTGTACGTAATTTGTGAGTGCGGGTTTATTACAGTACTAAACCACTCACTCGTATAACACACATCACAAATACGTAAAACAGCTGTAAGTGTCATCAACACCGGTACGGCTGAGTGTGACAGGTCCACATTAATAATTTCATGCGACACGAGATATGTTTTCGTCTCTGCATGACCACTGTCGTTTTGTGCGTAATTTTCTACTATTTTTTACATTAAATAATTCAATAAACGAAATACAACGGCATCGACACGGGCTGTGTAAAATTTAATTAAGATAAACGCAAACAAACACGCACAAACAGTTAGTCGGACGCCCCACCCATTGATTGTTATCCTTACAACGGCTGGATTATTTTCACCTTTTTCTCGTTGAAAAACATAACTTCCTGTTTGCCATGCGTTTATACAAAAACCATTCGTTGGAGAAAAAGAGCTTTCAGGCAAATCAAATCTTCAGCTGACGTCTCACGTCTACGAAATACGAGAGCCAGGCTGCGAGATTACGTATGAAACCGACGAAAACACCGAAATAAAACTAAAGAGATATAAAGCAATTTGCGGAACTATCGGCAAGAAACGTTAGGAAGTAAAACAAAATAAAAAAGAAATTCAATTGAAATTCTGTAAAGTTAATGCGATCCCAAAGCTTTTAAACGGATCCAAAGTATAGCCATACTTTTTGTTGGGATGCCTCGTTAAAATTCCGTAAACATCTTAGATCTTCACGGTATAATTTCTACAAGAGCTGAAAATATAATAGTGTTATGTCGATGCAACATTAACAACAAATAAAGCGTGTCACTTACTTGACATTCAGCAAACAGACGCAATTATTCCAGTCATTCGAAACTGCCTGCCAATATCTAGCTTGAAAACTCACTGCATTGCACAAATTAATATAACACCTCGAGGTTGTACGTAGGCCTAACGCTTAACTTCACCAGTAACCTCCTGCTTATATACAACATAGATTCTAAGCCTTTTTTGACCATGACACTCTTCCTACCTTGTTTTCTTCCTTGAGGCCGCTCTGACCTACCGCGAGGAAAAAGCTAACTAATAAAACATCCTGTTTGTGGATCGGCATGTTTTCTGTATAATTTTTACAATTTATACAAAATACAATTTAAAAATTCTTTCAATTGCCACACTGGTGTTACAAGACCTTTCTGCCTTATGACCTGAAACAAGCGTTTTTATATAGCCTACGGTTTTACTGCTGTAAAGAGTAATCAGACAGGTCCACTTCTGTCCAGTATGTTAGGGGAATTCTGTGTTCGACTGAGTCAATAATTCACCTGGCTGAATCCCGATTCAAGGAGTAAGGAATGCCATGAAAGACATCTTAGTTTAACTTCAGCTGTGAAATGTTTTAGCATCGTAACCCTTATTTAAAATTTGAGTTTTTCTTGACCAAAACTTAAGTTTGAGTACTATGTCGTTCGGAAGCTCTGTGAAAGTTTCTTGCCAAGAAACGTCAACGTCGGCAGCATTCACAGCGAATGGATCAACTACCCCGTCTACTAGTGTTGGGAACAAAAACGCACAACTGTTTGGAAAAAAAAATCTGTTCTTTTCCGCGGAGACAAACTTCTCCGTTTTAAAAACGAACGTGCCAAAGTATTGACAACGCAACTGTTCTAGTACAGTTCTCTGTTCGGAATATACAGTTCGTTTTCAGTGGAAATTTCGTTGAGCTGTTTGGCGTAAACTGTTTTTATTGAACTGTTAGGAGTAAACTGTTCGTTTTCATTGCAGCGTTTGTTAAACTATTATGAGTAAACTGTTCGTTTTTACTGCAACGTTCGTTGACTTGCGTTCGATTATTGTACTGTCTTCGTTCTGTTTAGTGCAGAATTAGGCTATATTCAGTTTTATTTCAGTTACTATAAAAATATTATTCAGATATTCCCCATGAGTTTTGATGAAACAATTTAAAACAAGAAATTCCTTTTAAGATACTGGCAAATAAGAAAAATATTGATTTATAAAATTATAAGTCAATGACATTTATAAAGAAAAATACTAAAATGAACAGTTACTGAAATGTTCAAAACAAAGCGTTTTAACAATATAATGGTAGAATCAGCAAATCTAAATAGCAACAGTTCATTAATTCAACCTGTTTTTTCCAACTGTTTTTAAGAACAGTTTGTTTTCCTTTTGCAAAAACAACAAAAACGCCCACCACTACCGTCTACTCTCTGCGGCTCCCTAGCCTTGTGCCGTGCCCCCCCCTAGTTTAAAATTTCAAAAACCTAACAACACATTCAGACGTTAATTAAAAATTCTCTTTTAGTTGATTTCCCACATGAATTTTTGCGATTTTACCAATTAACACTTTCACCACTCTTTTTGGTCCCTGACGTCCAAAAATTTTGAAATTTTCAAAAAATCAACATTGTATTTTGGTTTCAATTATCTTTAAAACTTTACGTGGGCTTTTGCGACTGTTGCACAATTTTGACCCCCACATTTTATGCCTCGCACCCCCCTAGTTTTGGAAGGATCTCAAAAATAAAGTTCTGTAGGGTGATAGTACGGACATGCATGCCAAGTTTTACAAAAGTATCGGTTGATCCATTCAAAAGTTATCGTGAGACATACTCCAAACAGAGAGGCAGACAGACGGACAGACAAATGCCAAACTCGCTTCGCTTGTTCAGTTATTTGATGGAAGTGTAATAAAATTTGTATCGACTTTTCTAGCTTCGTAATTTATTTCACTGTTCTAAGATTACGATCCACGCGCTCGTCGTAACTATATAGTTGTGAGGAAACAAAAATAACCACAGCTGCTGTACTGTAGAGATAAATGGAACAGATAATGAATTGTGTGAGTAAATTTACATTACAAGCAGGTGAGGTGAGGTTATTAAGAAATATACAAGAATGTATGTGCAGCGTGACAGAAATAGAAACCACGTTTCAACAGCAATATGCACACAAGAGTTAGTATAGCATACATTCACTGTAAGTTCAAGGAACGAAGGAAGCGGAGGCAACGTACAGGTCGTAGGGAACAGCCACAAACCATTATAAAAAATTCTTAAATTCTTAAAATGTTCGTACAAAGGGAAAAGAAGTATAGTATGAGATGTCGCCTAATTCTGGAATTACAAAGTTTACATTCCACGTTACGTAGCGAACATAAAACCTGTCTCTATGAAGGAAATAAGATATGAACCTCCTCATACAAGGAATCCTTGCCTATAAATCTGGTAACAACCTTACCTCCAACAAAGCAGGGGCCTACACGTTATCTAAATCCGTGTAACACATAACGTAAAGTAATATTCGAAGCTAACGTTTAATATTAATTAAAACGGCTAATTATTATCAATCAGCAATTTGGGAATACTGTGTCACTTACAGCCAGTCACTTTTAAAACGTGTGGCTTCATTATTCTCCCACACAAAGTAACAACGATAATCTGAAGGGAAAAATACCAGTGGGTTGATGTAGTAGCTTCAGTTCTCTCCCGTTACTCCCCGGTCGACGCAGCAAATATTAGTGGCCTATTGTAGTAGCTTCAGTTCTCTCCCGTTACTCCCCGGTCGACGCAGCAAATATTAATGAGCTATTGTAGTAGCTTCAGTTCTCTCCCGTTACTCCCCGGTCGACGCAGCAAATATCAGTGGGCTATTGTAGTAGCTTCAGTTCTCTCCCGTTACTCCCCGGTCGACGCAGCAAATATTAGTGGGCTATTGTAGTAGCTTCAGTTCTCTCCCGTTACTCCCCGGTCGACGCAGCAAATTTGTTTTTACCGTAATAAACAGGGCGTGCATTTGCGCGACCAAAAACAATGCTCCAGGGAAAAACGTCTGCAATTACTACCGAATTGTTCTTTTTTTTTACAAGAAATGCGTGTAAAAAAACAAAGGAGCAATGAAAAACGTCATATAAACTAATGCAAATTGAGGTTCTGCTGGTTTGCAACCTCTGTCCTCGCATAAAGAAGGGCGCTTCAATCTGTCTGGAAAATGGAAAACTGAAGACGAGAGCAGTTGTCACGTTTCTTACACTTAAAGCGTTGAAATTTGTACAGTCGACCTTTTATGAAACCATTATGTGGATAGCATGGATCTGAACCTGTGAATTTAAAAGGTAGTGGAATAAATCCTTAATTTAAACAGCAGATAAATCTCCTTTTAACAACACTCAATTAAAATTATTTTCCTGAGTTAGACATGTATTCAACACGCAACTGTCTGAGGGTGGTGAACCAGTTTTAATTACGTAGCAGGTTACCAATGATACTGCTTCCCCTTTCCGCAACGGTTCCCATCAGCGCCCACCCTTCACCCGTTCGCATCAAAATCTCATCACAAGGCACTCTTTCCTTCCACGATTCTTACGGTCCTCCACCAGCACCATATCTCCAAGCTTTAAGGTAGCTCCTCTCTAATTTCCTAAGAATCCAGCATTCGAGCCATATTTAGCGCCCCATGGGTGGGAAATTGATTCTTTATGTCACGATACGTAGGAGTTTTTTAACAGTGGGCACAACGTTTTGATTTTTATAAAATACTGAACAATATTTCTTTTTTCATTAGCTAAAATCGTATCGATGTACTTATTTATTCAGAAAATACACTAAACGACGAACACCAAAGCCTTATGCGTCGTTTAACTACGAATGAAGCAAAAACTGCTCGGGATGCAACAAATTCTACATAGGACAGACAGGACGTTGCTTTAAACAGAGATACATTGAACACACAAAGGCACTACACTCCACCACCGAATCCACCTTTGTAAACCACATCATTGAAGCAAACCACACATACACAAACATCAAAAGGAACATGGATATTCTACACGTACACAAAAAAGGCCGAAAACTAGACACTCTTGAACAACTAGAAATATACAAACACACAAAAACGACATCCTAAACGAACAGACACAATTCAAATCACACATACTATTCGAACATATCACACCGCACACACAGAACATCGATCTTTCAAACGACGGCGCCGTCACCAAGAACAAGACGGACAGCGCTCCTAACGGCAGCCTCTGACGAAGCTTATAATAAGCGAAAACTTGTTCAGACTATAAGGTAAAAATTTTACATTTTTACCAATAACAACTTTGTGTTCCGAGTTAGTAGTATTTTAATTAGTTAATCTATAACGTCTAGTGAAATAAAAGAGACAACGATGGTGATTTTCTCTGACAGTAGAATCATTGAAAAAGAAGGGCACATCTGGTAAGAAAAACATTACGAATTCGTGGTTCCCAGCATCACCTTAAAAACAACGAGAATTTATGAAGAATTTGTGTACCACATCCAAATCAATTCCCCGCACTTTTCATCACAATGCCAACAGCTGTCGTTTAGCCTTGTTGAACGACTATCCTCTATCCAAGAAGTTAAAGTAAAAAATCTAGGCATTCAAGTTGACAAACACGTAACTTGGGTAGAGCGTATTGGCAAGACGCCGTAGTTCACTTAATTTATAGAAAATATAGTGGCTCATAAGTAGCTCATCTCAACTGTTGTTAACAAATAAAACGTTAGGGTACAAGACATACGATAGAGAGAGATTAAAGTGCTTTGACCCGTTGGATCTAGCTGTATGACGCCACAGCGTATTCAATATTTAATGCACAATTCTTATCGACGTCGTACGTAATAGTTTTTGTATTAAATATATTAGAAGCGGCATCGCTGGATACCATTACTCCAAGTTTTAATCATTTTTGTTACTCTCAATACTTATTGTTTTAGAAAAGACGGTTGGTCTTCTTAAAGATGTTTAAAAACAACAGCAGTTACAAGAGCGGACACTGCAAGTCCTGAAGAAATTGTCGGCGCCACGTCAAACTGACGAGAACCCGACGTTAAAAGCCAATCCCACCAAACGACCGCTCACAATGACGCACTCCACATAAACAAAAGCCTGTAGAAATAACAATTAAAATATTAAATCGATTGACACAATGGTGCTACGTTCCGCTCCAGTAACATTAATATTTCTGTTCAATTTGGCGTCGAGAAGTTTGACCTCGTCAATAATTTGCGTCAATAATTTGTAATGGGGGTTAATTACTGGGCCAATAGTACCCAATTTCTCCACAACAGAATTATTACAACTGCCGCCACCAAGACGCGATTCAAAACTAGTCAGTAACACACATATTTCTTTACATTCAAAAAATATAAAATATATTTTTTCTACAAAATACTGCATTTTATATAGCTACCTCATGTCTTTTTAATACAATGAAAACCCTGTTTTTTATTTTAAAAAATTCAAACTAACTCAAGAAGTACCAAGGAAACGTGATAGCAAGTGAAAACAATATTTTGTCGAAGTTGCTGGGCGCTGCCGGTTTGAACGTTTTTATCAGAGTTAGGTTTTATTCTATGTAACACATCACTATTCGCTATGAGATAACGGTTCTACACCATCCTTGATACAACATGAAGGTTGTACTATTGTTACAACGGCCAACTGTGTCTCACTGTTACCAATTAAAATGATTAGTGATTGTCGTATACACGTAAACTATGAGTCTAACGTACAGGCCTACCTGAAAACAACTGAATATTTACAATGTCTTCAAACATATCAATTCCCAAAACAATTGAACATTTATAACCATTGCTATACTGGTACACTCAAGAAAAGTTATTTCAGGCAGTCTTTAACATCGCCCTTAACATTTGAGGGCAGTGAAGCAGTATAAAATCCGTAAGAATTTAAGGATATCTTTAAGCATACAACAACACATCAAAACTACACTCAAAACCTGAATAGAACTGGGAAAATCTGAATTAGAAAAATTTTACATGAATGTTCACAGTTATAAACTATGTAGACTCGCGCCTATCTCAAAGCGAATAAAAATGTGTTACACAGAGCAAATCGTTAACTAGGATATGATAAAACCTTCTCAGAACGGCAGTGCACTGATAGCGCTATTTGACAACATTTTGTTTTCAGTTGGTAATACGTTGATACTTCTTGAAATTGTCTGAATGTTTCAGTCAAAAACTAGTCTACGAGCCTATTAAACCAATAGTAATGAACATTTCCTTTGTTTCACTCTTTTTTTTTTAACGACCACTTTTCCCAATTTTCGGACTACCTTTACAGTGTTATCTCCTTGCTAAAAACTTCCACAGAATATAATTTCTCTGTAACGTTGCAGCACTGCAAGTGTTTAATACATAAAAATTCATTTCTTCTTTTAATTATTCGAAAGAATACAGCTGATGCGAAATTTTATATTTTTAATATTACATTAATTTATAAATTGTTTACTTATAAAATATCCTTTATTATAGATGCAGTTTTAAATTTTGACAATTTAGTTCCTACTTGGATTTGATTTTCATTAAGTAATTTGTGTGAACTATGTTCATAAATCTGTGTACAAACTGCCAAACATAAATCACGAAATGTAGTTTTTGACCTAGGGAAACTTGCGTCCAGTTAGATAATTGTGTATCTGGGCTGTACAAACGTACGCAAATGTCGACGTAATATATGCAAATATAAGTAAATGCATGTAAATGTACACTATACGCAAAACGTCAGTTCTAAAAGTTTAACAGCTTTTACCAAAATTTTAATTTTAGTTTTCAGATGGCAGTGTGCGCTAACCTTAAATTTTGGATTCTCTCGTACCCATCATCATCTTCACAACACAGCATAGGCAAGGTGCTGCCTGTTCCGCCTTCAAAAATCCTCCAGCCATCTCTTCCTGGGTCTACTAACACATCTGTATCCTATAGGTTTGTATTTCCAGACTTATTTGGCCAGTCTGGAATCTGACATTCTTTCTACGTATTCTTTCCGCCGTTGTTTGTAATCTTTTAATTTTTCATTCAAGATAAAAACATGTAACTCTTCTCTTATGACCTCATTTCTTATACGGTTAAGTATAGAACACCTTTAACTCCGCTTAAGAATGCCATTTCCGAGGCCTGTAATTTACCGTCTTGTTTTTTGGTTACTGTCCACAATTCACAGCCATAGGGCAATACAACTGTACTGCCCTAACTTTGTAAAACTTTCATTTTGTATCTCGGCGTACCTTGTTTCTAAAAGGACGGTTGATTGTTCCACAGATCGTCTGGATCTTACCCAACTCAACATCAATATCATAATTTCTATTATAGCCAATATAATTTCCCAAATAATTAAAGTGGCTACTCGTGTACTCCTAATGTTATCGCGTCCTCTTAATACATTCGCAATCTGTTTAACTATTAACTTAATTGATCAACGATTATTCCTTTGAAATATGGATATTATCACTACCATTACCACAAGATTACCTAACAAACGCAAAGACATTTATTTCATTTCGTACCCACTCATTTCTTCTCTTATCCGATATCCTGTCGATTGTCATTTGCCTTGCCAATGATCTTTCCGTTTTGATTATTTTATGTATGGTTGCTTTTGTAAATGTCCAGGTCTCGCAGCCGTATATCACCAAAAGAACACATTAATAAAATCCTTTAGTTTTTAGGTACAGAAGATAGTTCTTATTTTTAAGATATAATTGAGATTCATTTTTCGATTTTAAAATTAGTCGCAAATATACGTAATCTAAGACCTGTTCAACTGTTCTTCGTGCCACTATTATTGTCAGCTCGTCATCCTGGTTGATCATAATTCATATTTGCGCCTGTTTTTCAAACTTCATCTTTTGACTCTTTAATAAATGGGTTCTATGTCTTTCTTGTTACATGTTATTGATATGTATCCCTTCGGTATTGTAAATGATTTAAGTATTCTCCGCTAATATTAATACCACAACATTCCCAGGGCAGTCTTTAGTTTTCCAGAGTTCGATTGGACAGTTTGTTGACATTTTATCTCCTAGTTATGTTCCAATGAGAGACAAATTTTTGTTTTAAATACGTCGCTAAAATGTGAATTTAATGAATTTAATACACACAAGATAGGCCTACGTGTAATTTTAAGTTATCAGTTCTTCGAGCTGTCTTTATACAAATCCTGAAGACGACAGTAAATAGTCGAAACGTCGACATAAATAATTTAAATTTTGCCTTCTTTACTGACCGAATTTTGAAAAAATTTTCTTCGGTTACGAAAGAAGAAGAACAAATAATTTTTCTATACAATTTTGTACACTACAATGACACGTAGTACCACTCAAATGAAGAAGTCGATACCCGTAAAACGATCTTATAATAAAATACACTGAGTGCTACACAAGTGGAGTAAAATTTATTGACACACCTACGTTACAATTTTATGCGTCTAACTGTTTCACGGAACACGATTTATTTATTATTTTTTTCTGAGAACTGCAAGAAATTTAAACGAGTTGTCCCTGAAGACGCATAGTTTCCCCCTAACTCAGTCGCAGTTAACGAAGTAGACGCTTGTCGTATAGCCCCCTTGCTACGTTTAGTTATTCTCAGTCCGTGTTTATTTCTATCGTCGCATGCAAACACAATTTCCCGAATGTACCGTCCCATAAATTCACTTAGCATCCCTCGCGTTGCTCAGCTGCTGCAAAAATATAAGCTAGCGCACTACATTTTGTGGCCGTTAAGACACTACGAACGACTTCCTGGACACACTGTATCACGCAACGGTAATTTACTGCTCTTTTTTAGCAGTAGTTAATAATTAATTATTTCGGGGTCAAAACGTCCTACGACGTTGTCCGATGCCCAACCTCCATTGTTGTCTGTCGTTGCAGTTTTCATCGTTTACTCATCTATCGCTCATTGATCTTCTTATGCCCTCTATCCATGTATTCCTTTCTTTCTGTGCTCTCTAGGTATCCATCTCATTGTTTTCTTTGGTAGTCGGTTTTGTCCCGTTCTTTGTACGTGTCCGTACCAGATTAGTTTAGTTGTTTTTCTTCAATGCAGTCGAAGATTGTCTTTTGTACGCCCATTTCTTCTTTGATCGTTTCATTTCGTATTCGCTATAGCCTTGAGGTTCTAGCAGCTCGTATCAAAGCATCCATTTCTGTAGCTTCTAACTTTCTTTTTACCAGTTCTTTTATTCTCCATGTTTCGGATCCGTACATCAACGCTTTTAATCATACTATCGTATATTCTTTTCTTCGTTTCTTTTCCATTTTCTGTGCTCCAAAGAATCCCATTCAATGATCTAATTATTTGTTTTGCTTTGTTTATTCTTGATTTTATTTCAACATCATCTGTTCCTTCTTCTTTAAAGTTTATTCCTAAGTATTTGTAGCTGTTGCATTTTTTTATACGTTGTCACTTTCTAAGATTAAATCTGTTGTTTCTTCTCAGACAAGCAGTAGTATACTGCCTGAAAAATGAACAATTGGTCGGACTGCTCGAAGATACAACACGTTCCATTTTTCGAGCGGTAAACTGGTGCTGTTACCTGGTTCCACGAGCAGTAATTTACTGCTAGAAAGTGCAGTAACGATTCACCTGTGGTGCCTCGCTGTTGCCGTCGTCGTCACTTCACGGCGTAAGGTGATAGCCTGTTTCGTCTTCACTGCAGCCATCTGTTCCAGGACCTGCCCACAGATCTTCTACCAACTGGTCTGTAGTCTTCAGCACGCTTTACTAGCCTCTGGCGGTCCGTTCTGTAGATGTGCTCCATCCACTGCTGTTGCTCAACAGCTCCACTTTTGCTGCCTAAATGTTGTAAAAACGGTAATTGTTGTGAAAATGGAGGTAGATGATAGTGATAGAATGGTGCTCGACAGTCAGTTAATAATAATTATTGAAGAGGAAAAATATCCAGTTATGTACGACAACGGAGACGAAAATTATGAAAACAGGACTACTAAATAGGTAGCATGGGAAAACGTTACAGAAGCTATTGTGGGAGCAAAAGTACAAAATTTTATAAAAAATGTATGCACGTAGCACACAATTTAATACAATTTAAATAAAACAGCTTAGAAAAACAGGACACGCACAAAACAGGAAAACAACAGCTAGAGGAAAAGTTTGTTACTGGTCGTGAGGAGCAGTTTACTAGGCAGTAAAGTACTGCTACTGGAGACGGCCCAGCAGTGCAACCACCTTCTACAGTACAAATTCGGGCAATAAACTACTACTTGTGGAACCATAGCCTCAATTATATGTTCAGTTTTTATTTGTAGACTAAAGTACTTTCATTATAATGGACATACTGATATCCAGCAACAGACAATCATCCATCCGTCCATCCATCCCTTATCTCGCATCCTGCACACCAAAGGCTTCTGTTGTTCACATCATCTCGCTGCATGCATCTTTTCTCCATCTCACCGTACATGTCTTCCTTCCACAATCTCTTTGGGTACACACCAATGCCGTCTAGTTTTAACCCAGTTTGGACCAACGATCGTCAGACATCCGTTACACGTGGTCATAGCGCATGAGGCACTTCGTATCCGTGTGTTTAAAATTGTATCCTCAACACGAGTATGCCTCCAGATATCTTCATTTCTGATGCACTGGAGCTTGGACGCCCCACAACACCTTCTCCAGAAGTCATAACCATTCAGTTATGCATGAGTCTTTTGTCTCTCGGTTTTTATGAACGAAATTACTTTGATCACAGTGAACGCACAGGTACACATATACTTTTGTTCTTGTCGCGCACATTTGGATTCCGCCACACAATTTATTTTTGCCTATAATTTAAATAAAACTATAAACAACGAACCAGCGGAATAATCATCTTCTTTGTACAAATAAATTCATAAAAAGATGTGTACAGTTTCATTTGTGTCATTCCATGCTAATAAGATTGCAATACCTGTCACAGTGTCACACTGTCAACAACCAACACGCTTTACATTAACAATCAGCTGCTAATTACTGTGTACTCAAACTGATACAGCCCGTAAATCCGGTTCCATAATAATGTGCAATACATGTCCGGAAACTGGGACGTTCCGCAGTACTTCAGTATCAACCCATCAAGTTCCCGAAGACGAACAGTCGTAAACCTTTACATCGTTACCAAGAACACATTGGTGGGCTGTCAATTAGTAGGTACCACATCCCGCTATAACATCTATCATAATTAATCTCCTTCCTCTTCTTTTCCCATTTGTCGTTGATATTTCTTTTTTACAGTGGAACTTCACTAATTCGTCACCCACTATTTTTTCTTTTCTTTATTAAAAATCGAGCAACATATACGCTCTAATTATAGCCGGGATGAACCAGAAACGTGCTGATTGTGGCCGGTGTTCTAGTAATAGCCAGGAGAACGGATTGCGGAAGGTATTGGTTTGACACTTGTATACACGGCACAATAATGTTGTAACTTCCATGTTCCATAAGGAAATGGAAGTATGGTCATGGCGAAAAAAATCGTGTTTGAGATAACGGCTCATTCTGATTGTACTACCCTCAAGACATGAAGAAAAGTCATTTTTCGAAAAGTGTCTGTGTGTGTGTCTGTCTGTCTGTCTCTCTGTAGATTTTTTTCTATGGCAAACGATAGCCGCAAATTCAAACAGAATCAAATAATTTTTTGCATACATCCCTGAATTGTAGAGGACTCAAGGCCTATTGTTTTTGGTGAAGATCGGTTAAGGGAAAGGGGTAGTTTACCTGCAACGTTTTATGTTTTAACAAGAGTACTTAATTTTGATAAATAAAGTACTGATAAGACCTATTGATTTTGGTGAAGATCGGTTAAGGGAAAGGGGTAGTTTACCTGCAACGTTTTATGTTTTAACAAGAGTAATTTTTTATGACGAACAATAACTGCCGTAAATTCAAACAGAATCAAACAATTTTTTACATACTGTAATGCTCGATTACAAAAATAATAATAAGAATAAGAGCTTAATTACTTTTTGTCGTGTTGCTCTATTACGCATCACGTTGTGGAAGCCATGATGTGTAACGTGTATTTTTTTTCTTAAGTTTGAGTTGCTGGTTGATCTATTTTAATAATAAAATCTTCTTAATTCTGTTTTTTTAGGCCTCACTAGTTGTTTGCACTGATTTGTAATATAATTACCAATAAGAATTATAGTTCTGTTGATAAACAATTAAACTTTCCAATTAATAAAAAAATTATTAATTGATAACTGAGTGTTGTATTCGACTGGAGTTGTGGTTATATTTATACCTTTACTTGTTGATTTGTACCTATAGTGTTCCAAGTTTGAGGTTATTTCTCATGAATCAATATACTTAATGGTTTAATTAATTTAAATTATTTAACTTCTTTTAATTCCTTCCTGGAGGCTGATTGAATTCACTTACCTCCTTTAATTCAAATCGCACATGGTACCCGGGCAATAGGTACTACCAACTTCTTCGAATGTAAAAAAAAAAAAAACTAATATCCCTACACTGATAAAAAATAATTGTTAAGTATTTAAAATAACTCCATACACAATTAATTCTTTTAAATTTCTTTTATTCTTTGTTATATTTGTTGCTTTTCCTTTTAAAATAAAATAACAACGTTTGCTTGTTAAACTATGGTCCAGGCTGGTTAAAATTTTAGTTCAGTGGTTGGCAATATGTACTCTATCTTCAAACCTACGTCCCGTTATTTAAATATAAACTAGGGTTCTTTGACTACAATAATACTAAACGAAAATGTCTTTTACGACGTACAAAACCTCACAATATAAGAGTGACTACAATAAAACAGAACAATATCTTAGATCTAGAATAACAATTATTTCTTATGTGCCGAACGATGTCGACTTTTAGGTTAACCTATTTCAATCGGTTATACCGTTTTAACATTAAAAAACAAAGAAATAATGGTTTAAAAGTGAAAAATTATAATACTGATAGTGTTTTTGTTTAGTGGTTGTGGAATAAATAGTTCAAGTCTACACAAAGTGTTATAATTGTATATTATGGTAATTTGTTATACGTCGATTATAACTTTAAGTATGTACACTATACTTTCCTTTTCTTTTAAAACACTCTGTATTATTCACTGTTAATTATTAATGTACTTTAACTCTGCTTTTGTTAATATGAACTCTCACGACACTCTTTTCACTTTTTTGGTTATGTTCGATGTTTACGTTCCACCTAACCTAGCCGAGGTTCGACACTGATGTTAAATTCGCGGCTACGACTGTCGCGGAAGAGACGTTCTTTACTCGATGAAATTCAACACTAGACTCTCTTGGCGTGGCATCACTTTTTGAGTTGATCGCGTGGGTCTTTGGGTTAATACAGGTTGGTTAGCATCAGTCTTTGGGTTAATACACATGAAAATGAAAAATTCCCATTGGTCGATATCTAACACATTGTCGTGGTGTGGCGTCACCTTTCTGATCTCAAAATTACTAAAATTCTTAAATTTAACATAATTTCCTTATGCTAATTACAATTGTCAATATATGATTACCATTGAATTGCTTTCTTTCTTCTGATCATTTTAAGATCTCACATGATATGTTTCCATACAGTATTTCTAAAAATGAACAATTTTAATGTTTGGCCTATGCTAATACATTGTTTTTTTTAAGTTATCTTTTTTATTACATTTTTTGTTTTCTCGGTTGTATACATGATTTTATGCTATTAACAAACATTTTAATACTAGTAATTATAATTATGAACCTTAACTTTTTATAAAACCCTTGTCTTGTATAATAGGCCTAAGAATGTCTTGTGTATATTGGCCTATTATTTATTTCATACAATGAGAATTATTTAATTCTAATACAATGTAACATTTGGTATTTAATCCTAATAAACAACATGATCTTTTACTATACACATTATTATTTAAAACATGCTTTGTACCTTGTAATGTCCATGTCTACCATCTACAGTAGATGTAGGGTTTTTGTCCAAGTACATATCATGTTAATTACCTTCTTATTAGTATATTACAGATATTTAAGATTACTTATACTTTAATCTAGTAACATATACCATTTTTTTCTATTGGACATAGTCTATTACAATTTTTACACTTGATATTGTCTCTATTTATCTACCAAGTAGATGTAGGTTTGGTTTAACATTTATTTCTTACTAACTACATTATTATTTGTCCATAACCAACACTAGTTATTTCTTATTTTATTGGTTAGTAGTCAGTTCATTTGTCACACTTTATACTACTAAATTATTTACATCATTTGCTTCCTTACATTTCTGTCACTCTTTAATATACAATAGTACTCTTTCCTTCCTACCACACACTACAACATTCACGTAGTCCTTCAGTCTTCGACTGGTTTGTACCCTCCCCGCATATACCCGTGGAGCGTGTGGTACTGAGACTCTCACAGGTATATGGGACCTACAGTTTAACGCCGGATCCGAACGGCATAGTTGGGGAAGGTTTATACTAAGCAGGGTACCTCTCGCTGGTTTGCCATTGCCTTGCGAGGGGGAACGGTCGTATCTAAATCAGATGGCCCCCGGCGGGAACTGAACCCGCGCCGACAGCGTAGCAGCGCCACACGCTAGCCACTACGCCACGACCGCTCCACTACATTATTATATAAAAATAAAACTTTTGTAACACATTTATAACATAATGATCTCTATTTGAATTGTCTAAGTGTCTATTAGTTACCCTCAGATATAACTGAATCTATACTTACAGTATATATTATACTGAATCTAGGTTTATAGTTTTTTGTCTTACATTTTCTTTAGGTTATGTTGCCATGTTCCCAGTTACTGGTTATCCAGCCACATCTTATAGGTTTTTACCTAACCTGTACATGATTTGTTATGCAGTTTTCTGGAGTTATTGTGATTAAATTCATTCCTATACATGTTTTATATTGTTATAAGTTTAATGTTTATTTTAATTTTCTTTTTACTTTATAATGATTTTACTTGTGAATACATCTACTGTAATTCATAACACAGGTTTATGACTATAATTTTGTTTTGTAGTTCTTTATATTTATGACAAATTTTATATAGAGTGAAACGTAACGTTACAATATATGCCTGAGTTGTAGAGGACTCAAGGCCTATTGATTTTGGTGAAGATCGGTTACGGGGAAAGGGTAGTTTACCTGCAACGTTTTATGTTTTAACAAGAGTAAAGTACTTAATTTTGATAAATAAAGTATCTTGATAAGATCATAATAATCCACTGTAGAAACGTAGATGAAATATCTATAAATGAAGAGGCTAGTTGAACGGAGTGGGGGTAATTTTCTATAAATGAAAATTATAGTTGAAGGGGGAGGGGATAATTTTTATATATGTACTACGTTATCGGCAACAAAGAAGTAGTTTGTTGTTAAAATTCCTTCCTGGGCTGCTTGGCCGTAGTCCAATGTTTTCTGTAAAACCAGACGTTTCGGCAGTGCCATCGACTGCCATCATCAGTGAAAATCGAGTGCGATAACGTGAGGTGGTATACGTTAGTGACCTGTACTCTGGTTAAGGCTGAAGCAATAAGTAGAAAGTAGTTTCTATGGAAATAATTCATTTCGAAATTGATTTTAAATATAAATCTTGTATATAAATTATACAAATACCGATATTGTTGTGTTGTTACAGCGTACGACGTTCCCGAAATTCAGTCGGATTGCTGATGCCTGGCAAAATATCCCGGAAAACACTCTAAAATCTGCCTTGAAGAAGTTATGGCCATCTGAATTACAACTAGCGTCTACAGAACCAGGTCTTGATCCTACATCGGGATTGTTAGATATCTGCCAATTCCTACCACCACATAACACTTAGAACGAAGACGACGGCAAAAACTGGTGTGAAATAGACTTACCGAATGTAGGCTACGAAATGTTTAGTGATGATGGGTTACATACCTATCCACAGAATCATTTAACATTTAACATTTTTTTTTTTGCAATTACAATGCTGAACTTGCTTGAGTTTGAAAATTTCCAGAAGTAAATATGTTTGAACATAACATTTGTACTGTACATTGATAGTGCTGTAATGGGTTTGTTTCTTACCCCCTCACTAACTCGTCACCCCTTCGGTCCCGTAGGTGACGATTTAGTGAGGTTCTACTGTATTTAGTTTCTTTTCCTATTTAGTATTGTATCCGTATTCAAATAGTAATATTCATTAGTATTCAAATTTAATTCCCTTCTTTCTTAAGGTATTTAGCGGTGCTGCAATTTCGGCTAGATGTGGGATGTACTTATGGAAATAATTTATCATTCCTAAAAATCGGGCTATTCCTTTCGCATCCCGCGGCGGTAAAAATTCTCTTATGGCACGGGTTCGCTCTGGGTCTATGCTTACCTTTCCGTTGGCTTTTATGATGTGACCTAAAAATGAGAATTGTGTCACAGCAAAATTTACTTTACTGGGATTTACGGTTAATCCAGCTTTCTCCAATCGGGTTAGTACTTCACGTAGATGATTAAGATGTTGTTCAATTGACTCACTGTAGATAACAATGTCATCTAGGTAGTGGTACACATATTTAAACTTTATGTCATGAAATAATTTTTCTAATAATCTGCTACATACAGAACTACCTTGGGATATACCAAAAGGTACCCTTGTAAATTGGTACAGGTTGAAAGGGACGGCAAAGGCGGTAAGACGTTTTGATTCTTCCGAAAGAGGTATCTGATGAAATGCCTGATTTAAATCCATAATGGTAAAGATTTTTGCTTTAGTAAAATAATGAAATGCACTATTCTATCCGTTTATTTAGTTGTCTGTAGTCCACCACTAATCTATGTTTGTCGTTACTTTTGGGTACTAAAAACGCGGGTGATGAATAAGATGACGTAGAGGGTTCGATGACTCCTTGTTCTAACAATTTATTAATTTGGTTCCTCATCACTTCCATTTTCGGTGGTGATAATTTGTATGGGGCTAAACGAATTACTTTGTTGTCACTCAAATTTATTTTGTATTCTATCAGATCCGTCAGTCCTAACTTTGGGGTGAGGACGTTGGAGAATTGTTTTATTAAAGTCTGTATGTTCCGTCTATCTTTACTTTTCAGATGACTTAATTCAGGTTCGTGATGCTTTATATGTGTAGAAGTGGTGATAGTACTTTCTCTGTTATTTGCATTATCATGCAAGTTATATTTCCGTGAACGATCGAATCCAAAGTAAAATATCTTCTCGTGAATGTCTAAAATTATTCCTGTTTTACTGATAAAATCAGCTCCCAATATTAATTCGGGTCCTAATTCGTCGCATACCAACATTGGAAAATACCACGTTAGATTTTTAATTTTTACTTTAAAGGTGATGATAAGTTTTATCATTAAGTTTCGTTTATTAGCTGTAGCGCATCTAATATTTACTGATTGACTGCGTTTAACTAAATTGTGTTTAAATAATTGATCGGCTAGCTCTTGACGAATTAAACTTCGCGTGGATCCGGAATCAATTAATCCGAGGCTGGATGTAACACCAAGGTCAACTTGTATATACGGTAATTCACACCTATTGTAATCACATTTACTAATAGCGTTACATTTATCGATAAATTTCCTAACATAGGGGTCTAATTTTCTTTTGTTATTATTATTAGTATTTTGTTTTAACTTGTGGTTTCTCAAGGGTTTACCTGTTTTCACGATGCTGCGGAAGACACAGGGTTTCGGATCTCCCTGCCTTACATGTTTTTTGGATAATGAGTTTTCTGGTGATACTGTTTCCGTTTACAGTTTCTACTGAGGTGTCCAGGTTTTCCGCAGTTATAGCATATATATATTCTTTACGCGGGGTCTCACTGGTTTCGTGTCTAGGTGGTGGCTCTTTGGACTTACCGTGGCCATGAACATAGGTTGGTCGCCGAAATGGGCGTCGTTCTCGTAGACTTCTTGTATCTGAGGATAGGGCTTGCGTTTCCTTTCTATGTGGTGTTGTGGATACAGGTGCATGTCGATGCTGATCTGCATACCACACATTTGAAGAGTGCACACTACATTGTTCAAGGTCAGCGAAAGTAAGAGGTCTACCTATTAGAGCTAAACGGGAGCGTTCTTCAGGAGATAAGCCTACCAATATAGTATCGACCAATTGTTTTTCAGTCCAGTCGACTTGCAGTAGACGTGAAGATTCTCTGATGTCTGAGATATAGTGGGCCAGTCTTTCTTGAGCTCTTTGTACTCGAAGTACAGTATTTCTTTTTATCTCCTCATATATTCCAGTGGGAATAAAATATTTGATTATATTTGTATGAAGTTCTTCTACCGGAAGATTCGAGTTTAATGATTCGAGCACACGATCTCGTAAAGGTGGTTTACATTTGGGTAAGATGACCTGCAGTATTTGCCAATCGCTCAATTGTTGTAGATCTTTTATTTGCAGTAGATATCTGATAAAAGTCAATAGAGTCGTGATGCTTAAGCCATCGGTGTAAGGAATATCATTAATTATTTTCTCTACTGGGTGGGAAATCTTTCCGTAGAGGTCAACATTAAAACATACGTTAGGTGTACTTTTCGAAGGATTGGTGTTTGCATTAGGATTTGTAATCGCATATTTACTAGTGCGAGTATGCTGAACATTTGGAGGTGGGGGTTCTGACATAGTGTGGGTATTTAATTCTCTACTAGGTAATTGTTCATGACACGGTTGTATCTTCGATACGGTGGGTGATTCGGGGTGGAGGGAGGGTTTTCTAAAGTAGGGGATAGAACTGGGGAGATATATAATTTTTGTAAATCGTGCTCAATTTCCTCCATTCTCGATGCGTCTGATTTTCGTCGTAAGTCATTGATAATTATGGGTAATTGGCTTAATGCCTCCTCCGCAAATTTCTGCACATCGGGGGGATTACGGTGACGTCGGGCCAGCTTAATAAATTATTTAACCGGCGGGTTAAATGTTCTATACGTTGCGTAACGCGCAAAAATTCCGTAGGTGATTTCTTGTCCTCAAGGTTTTGAGATAATACTATCAATTCCCTATATTTCGCATAACAGGTTTCTCGTTCGCCGTCATAATCGAGTTCACGCAATCTATCTAACTGCGATGGTGTATCTGATCCGGTTTGGCGTAATGATTTTCGTAACTCCGACACGGTTACATTTACGTGTTTTAGACCTCGTAAAAGTGCCTCGTAGCATAGCTCATCTTTTAATAACAGATCAGGATTAAATTCGGCCATTTTAGTAACGTGAGCGGCTATAACTAATTATTCTACTATTTGCCTTAATTGTTATACAACGCTTCCTTTTTCTTTTACACAAAAATATAAAACTATAAACCAATCGTGTTCTTACTCCTTTTTCTTTTTTTTTTTTTTTACAAATAAATACATAAAATGTTATGACAACCTTTATCGTTTTACTTTGAGAGAGAGAGAGAAATTTCACACATGCATGAATATGCGTACGACAAAAGATTCCCCCTTCGGTTACTAACACATGAACAGACACGCTTCTTATAACAATAGACCACACAAGGAGGGTGACTTATTTTCAACTCAACTAAACAATGACAATTTTAAACAAACGGCGGCAGGAAACTACACGTCCGAAATTGTCGAGAATGTGGCACGTTTATGAATGGGACTTTTAACAAGTACCGACATGGTTTGTTTACATGGGATTATATGCTAATATTACGTTACACATATTATATTTACTAATAAAGTTATTTATATTATATTACTATAATATTAATTATTATTATTATCTTATTTCAAACTCTGACACATATTGAAATACATGAGTGTATAGATCAACAGCTTTTGTGCGTGGGATATCGGGACGCAATTACTTCTTTCTTTTCTCTTACGCAAAATTAGCAAATTCGCAAAAAATAGCAGCAGAGCAGAGTGGCGCAAATTATAACCTCATCTCTTGAGTTATAACCTAGGGAACCAGTAATAATTGGATGTGCCAATTATACCGGCTGCCTTCGTTGTGAAGCACTGAAAATCATCACAACAAATACACAATTTATATAGCAGGATATTAGGAAGGGGAGACTGTTGATTTATGCACTCATTTTACTCGGTACTTAGATGACATCTCTTTATTACATTTGGTGATTAAGTTCTCTATTAAAAGTTCTCAAACAATATAGTTTACTATATGATTAAATATATAAATTACTACTTTACAAAGGGGCCTCAAAACATGATGTACATCTTATTGATTAATTCCACGGATCCGGGATTAAATATATTAACTGAATTATGGTCACCTTGCCATGTACAATATTGAAACTCTAACCATTTGAAGAATGGTTTTTTATTAATCTTCTAAAACAACAAAACTTTTAATTTAAACTTTACCCTTTTTTGCTATAACTAGCGTTATTAGATTTTATACTACATGTTACCTAAAATGTCATGTTTCTAAAGTCTTTAATGTTATTACAATTAAACATAAGTTTTAAAGTCTTTAATGTGATAATTTAAATTGTCTTTTGGGGTTTATAATTTTGTAACTCTTAACCATGGAAGACAAGCCTCCATGTCACCTGTGTTTTTCCTGAAGTTGCTGCAGAATTAGTTCTTCGGTCCTCCTGATGTTTCTTGAAGTTCAGTCGTTACCTTATCATACTGTGATGGTGAAGTTCTAGAAGTATGTGAAATCATTCCTGGTGTGGTACATTCATCTCCGGCGACTGTAGTTACTCTTAATAATTCTTGTAGTTAGAATACATAGATAGAATGTTTGTTTCACTGTTACACACTTCACCTGATGATAGATTAGTTTACTATCACCTTCTTGGTTGTAATACTGTATTATTTACATAGTCCGTTATTTTATAATATAGAGAGATGTCATCACCACACAAATTTACTCATTTAAATAGTCATAGTATCAACCCTTTCACATTTTACTTATATACGTAGCGAAACACCGCTTTACGCTGCTTACGGCGTGAGCGCTCCATTACAAGTGTCCGAAAATAGTTAAGGGGAGCGTAGTAATCTCAAGACAATTACTAGGCAACATAAAAGTAGTTCCGTGTTTCTAATTTTAATTAAAGGACTACGGTTGATTAAATAATTAAATCGTGATATTCTTAGTTGCAGAAGTTATCAAAGTACGTAACAATGGTCTTAATTAATTATTTAAATAATAACAAATTTACAATAATACTTAGTTTATTTAGGGGTCAGAAAACAAGTTAATTCTGGTCAGTTCTTGTTTATGCAGGATAAATTAATAAGCTTTACCCTTTCTGTACAATTCCATTCCCTTTTAATTTTATTATTAGACTTATATTAAATATTATTATTATTAAATGATTGCCATAAGATTTAGTTTACAATGTGAGATTTTATTAAGAATTTAAAATTTCTCCGCTTATATATTATCAACTTAATTAATTAACATCTTTTTATTAATGAAATCGTCACAAATTCTGCTGTAAAACGGGATCTTTCCTTTTTCAAAGGCTCCTTTAGCGAAGCAATTCTTTTACAATATTTTCCAAGATGAAATCTTTGATGTACCTTTAATTCCCTGCTGTTGGCGTCAAGGGCGTTGCAACTTTCGTATCCAATGTTCTCGTTCACTGATGTATCGGTGATGACTTTCCACTACCGCGCCTAGATTTTATATCAGAGATCCACAGACTAGCGGCTAAGCGCTATACCCGCTGCCTTCCAACTGTCTCTTCTGAAAGATAGAGTTGAATTATGATCTCTGAAAGGTCCCTTCTGAAAGATCTCTTCTGATGTAGTCGTTGAGTAGATAATAACTGATCACACATATGTGTATTTTCACATATTATGAAGCTCTACAGTATTGTTCATTAAGTTCCATTAACAAAACTAAATTTTCAGAACAAATCGGCCCAACATTTCACACAGATTCCGTTGAAGGCACCATGAATTCAAGAGACGAAACTGACTATGAAAATACTCTTCGTGTTATTGTACTTTTCCGAAAACGACTTCCTATTTATTTTGGGGAAAAATAGGCCTATTTACACCCGATTATTCTTGTCAAACTGTTATGTATAGACTATTTTCATGAGCACTGAACAACTACATACGACACGTCTTTGTGACAGCCTAGCTGCTGACAAACACGTACTAGGCTAACCTCATTGTCTCAAATGATACCGAACACTTCACAAGTATCAAACACCACAACATACTGCTATACGGTCCTTACAAAAAAAAGTCAGCGGTGATCTGATGTTACCGCTTCTAGGTCCTGGTTATTTTTCACAAAGTCGATTATAGACAGTCAGTCAGTTTAGGCGTTCACTCATGGCGGACGCTTCGTAACCCCATAAACTACATCTTGCCAAGACCTTTTACCTTGCATTATTTCCCGGAGATGTTCTATAGGCCTATGCTTATTTGTTGCTTCAATGACGCTGTCGATCCATCTAGTCATTTGTCGACGTCTGCTCAGTATTCTCTTCACCTCCATCCGACTCTCAGAATTCTTCTCTATTATAGATAAGGATCCTGGTTACTCTGTAGTCGATTTACAATAATACACTACTATAAAATTAAACGCTGTAAAGTAGCGTTACAGTACGGAAGTACTAAAGAACGATTACTAAAACGCATCCTCCTATGAAAAAGCAAATTGGGACGACGTTTGAAGACACGATACGATACGCAACTAAGACGACAGAAAATGTCGGTTCGCCATCGGTCCCCAAGATACACGGGAGAACACGCATACGCTGCACGTGAACAAAAACTAACTTAATGCTCTACTACCTTATTGCTTCTTTCTCAGATTTTCTTCCTCAGTACGGAGAAAAGACGAAACGATGCCTCTCCTTGATTTCCTTTATTCTACAAATGTGCAATACGTTGCCGAGTATATTCATATTATGAACAAAGAAAGAGTTTAATAAAAAGCTATGTAAAATACTTAAGTACTACACATTCCACCCAACCTACACTTAATTCCCTTGACGTCTGGAACACATGAAAACCCACATGACAATAAAGGTACACCTGACCTCGGATCGTCGCTAAATGTTTTTCGATAAACATTCATTCGTCTGTACAGTCCCATTTTCTTTATCAGCAACGTTAAGCAGCTCCAACTCAATAATTCTCAACAGAGTTTCAAAATTAGTTTACAGACATTCTTTTTATCGCATTAGTAGCTCTCCACTGCGTGACCCCCCCCCCCACCACAAACACTCGGAGTACACGTAATTTTCTTCAGAGTCACGCTCTTCCTTAGGAGGCAGTTCCTTCCTTCTATACACTTTTTCACGCCCCTTTCCTTTTCACTACGGAATACTCCATAGCGAATACTCTATTTTGACTAAAAACACTACAGTCGCCATTTGGCGTGCATTTACTGCCTAAAAATTAGCTAGCTACACATTCCTTAGCCTCAGCTGCTGCTCTTATTTTCCGAGCTTATATCGTGTAGCTTTTCAGTTTATTTCAGATCACTCTTCATTCCTCTTAAAATTAATCGTACTCTTACCTAAGTGATGCTACTCATTGTTTTCTTTTAGCAATCCAAGTATCAGTTATTCTTTTAGACGATAAATAATTTCCGCTAGCCATCCTGTCTGCAAAACCCCGTGGGACTTGGGACTTACGGTTTAGAGGACACACGATGTACGTCAACGGGCTGGAATATTAATCTAGATTGGTCGGTTTGCAACAGCATGGTTAAATACTGTCCGTAAGGGAGGACAGTCAATATCAAATGTTCCTGGTTAAATACTGTCCGTAAGGGAGGACAGTCAATATCAAATGTTCCAGGTGGTTACAGCGTCAAGATCGAGACGCAAAGCAAACAGGCGACACGACCTTTCCTGTACCTGCCTTTCCTACACCACTCCCACATAACAGAAAGGAGTCTCATGATGAACACATGAAAAAAACTACTAATTGGGAATTAGAAGTAAATACGAATCAGTCATAAAGTTTTTGAGTATAGTGGAACAAATAAGCTCTAAATCAAAAATTGTTTGTTTTTTTTACTATACAGTAGGTAATTTAAATTTGCTTATACCTGTGCTTGAGATGCGTTCGGCTTGGTATCCTTTGCCGAAGTTTTTGTTACTGAGGAAGACCTGTGGTAGGTGGCCGAAGGGTTTAGAAGAAAGCATGAACCATCTCTTAAGCAATCGACCGCGTCCCAAGAACCAGGTAATTTTTAATTTTCATGACGTTGACCCCGGTCGTGATAGCCCCCCCCCTCCCCAATAGACAATTTATATATATATATATATTTTTTTTTTTTACACGAAATCACTCATTTTCACTATCATTACTGTAAATCGCCCACCCGAAAGTCGTAACCGTCCATACAAAAATTTCTTTCAGCGGTTCGAATCACACTCACCGGATCAGAATTCCGATCAGAAAAGTATCTTACTTTAAAATATAGCCTAAATCGTGGGACAATAAATCTGTTTTCATCATCATCCTCAAGGTTTAAACCAAGAATGCTTTGTTACGGTCTCAAATGGGCAAATACTACAGCTGGTCACTCCAGCGCTTCCTCGGACGTCCCACACCTCTCCGCCCCTCGGCTTATAGTTACACAGTTGTTTGGGGATGCGACAGTCATCCATTCGGCAAAGATGTTCCCACCAATTCAGCCGATACTGGGCGATCCTATCGAGTATACTCATAATATTCAGTTCCTGCCGCATATCTGTGTTTTTTTCTATGATCATGGAGAATATACCCTACCACGTGCCTGAGAAATCTCATTTCAGCCGCTTGGATGCGACTGGCCTGCCCTTTCATTAAAGTCCAATTCTCAGACCCATAAAGAAGCGTGGGAAGAGCCATCGCCTTGTAGAATTTTAGGGCTGTTCCTTTACTTGCTGACTTAAAGAGTTCGCCTGATGGTCCCACACATAAGGTTGAACTTATGCAACTTATCCACCACGTCGCTGCTTGCATTATAAGACACACAAATCTGTTTTCTTTAAACGGAATAACTAATATCACAATACCAACATAACAAGAAACCAATACGTTTCAAGTACCGACATTAAATTTTAACACAACTGCTGGGATAGGCCATGACCTTTCAACTGAAACTGGAATAACTCTGGTAAACGTCAAACGAAAAGTTCATACCAAATTAAAACCAGCCACGGGGGCGGACGAAATTATAATCGTTGCGTAGTGCGGATTATTTCTGTTACGTCCGGACAGTAAATCCACAGCCCCGTGTACGCGTTCGCAGCCGCTGAACACGCACCACGTCCGTCTAATATAAATGAACATATTAATTATTCAGATTCGGGCAAAAACGACGTTGGGAGGGCGGGCAATCGGCACGCCTACTAAATGTATAACGCGTACAGCAACAGGGTACTTCAATTTCCGAATACACTGTAATTTAATAACTGCGAATACAAATTCCGTTTAGCAGTACGCTCGCCTTGCTGGGAAAGAGCCCTCCGTTAATCATTTCACGTCTCGTCGAAAGTCACTTGTTCCACGTCAGATTCTGTTAAGTTTTTCGACAAACGATCCGCTCACTAAGAGGAAAGCGCGCGAACAGACAAGTAGACAATTAGATTTTACCGTTTTTCATAATCATAGTACTGTAACTTTCAATCATATCTTGACGTATAATCATCGTACACCATTTCTGGCTGACTTCTCATTAAACACTACCGATTTCCCTGTACTACAGGTGGGCCGATATACTATATCAGGTATTTTGGAACGATTATTTTTGTTGGACGGATATAACAGTGCTGAAAAGTTGAAATACCTGTTCCAATTCAACGATAACTGAAACATCGAAATACCCGTTCCGATTACTCGCGGCCTCGCGCTTCCAAGCCTAACGCAACACTACACTACGCAACTAACGAATAAATGAGTAGGCCTCCCCCACGAGTACAAAGTCATAGTTATTGGTGCTGAATACTTGAGTCTGCACATGCGCCGATAGCCATACACGTACGAAACGAAGCAAAACAGCGAGGTTCAGAATATCTCTATGCCAAAGAGACGAAGCTGTTTTTAATAAAAGAAAAAAAATTCACAATGATCGTGTGGGCACGTCCATAAAGTAAGAATACAAGGGCTGTGTAGGACATAGGGAAATTTCTTTTTCAAAGTTGGCACCCGTGACGTCTAGACGGGTTCTTAACGGTCAAAATGAGACATCGAGCGCCTCCCCGACTATCAGCGTATCCCCGAAGAGGTGTCTCAGCTCGCTTGCGAGAGGAATCGCCTCCGGAGACGCTGGCAGAGGACCCGTGACCCGGCTGACAAGGCTGCGTTCAACAGAGCGTCCGGCAAGTTGCGTCGCAACAGGCTGGCGTTCCGTAGACGCAACTGGGAGCTAACTGTTACACAGATGGATGGCCCTGCCGAGGACCGTAATGTCTGGCGGATTCCCAGTGCCCTAACGGGAAAGCGTAAACGCGCGCCTCTCCCCGCACTGGTCGGACCCGGCGGTCAACCCCTTGGCCGGCCCCTCGAAAAGGCAGAGTTCTTGGCTGACAGCTTAGAGCGTCAGTTCGCTCCCAACCCATCCAAGAACCCGGCTTTCACTGAGCAAATCTGCCGCGAGGTAGAGCGCTTTCTATCGGCCGGTATCACACTCCAACCGGAGCCCATCTCCCCGGAGGAGGTCTCCGAGAGGATTGTTCAGCTCAAGCCCCGGAAGGCGGAATTCCGCCCTCCATCGCCTTCCGGAGCGAGGAACCCAGTTCCTCTCTGACCTGTTCAATTCATGCCTCAGACTGGCCTACTTTCCGGTGAAATGGAAAACGGCTACAGTTACAGTGATACCCAAGCCGGGAAAGAATTCTTCTCGCGTGGAAAACCTCAGACCCATCAGCCTCTTGTCCGCAACGTCCAAGGTTTTCGAGCGACTGATCCAGCGTAGGATCCGCGACCATCTAGAAAGACTAGACGTGCTGATCCCCGAACAGTTCGGCTTTCGTGAGCTGCACTCCTCGACTCATCAGCTGATGAGACTCGTGGAGTGCATTACCGAGGCTGGCTGCCAGGGCAAACAGACGACTGCGATCTTCCTAGACGTAGAGAAAGCCTTTGACCGCGTGTGGCACGAGGGTGTCCTTTACAAACTCATGTAAGTCCTTCTTCCAGATTGCTACGTTCACTTGATCGGCAGCTTTCTGCGAGACCGTAGCTTCCGAGTGAGAATAGACCACGCTCTCTCTTCGGAGAGGCGTATTACCGCTGGCGTCCCTCAGGGAAGTGTCCTTGGGCCTCTCCTGTTCTCGCTGTTTGTCAACGACACGCCCCGAGTTCCTGGAGTAAAGTTGTCGCTGTTTGCGGACGACACTGCGGCTTTTGCCTCAGAGCCGAACGCGAGTTATGCGGCAATTAAGCTCCAGCGCCAACTCGACGCGTATGTCGGGTGGACCGATGACTGGAGAGTTGCCGTTAACGCTTCCAAGAGCGCCGCGGTAATATTCTCGCGCAAACGCAAGCGGCCTCGGCCGCTTAAAGTAGGCCCCGTCGAGGTGCCCTGGACCAATAGCGTCAAGTACCTCGGGCTCCACGTGGATTCCCGACTCACCTGGTGAACCCATACAAATTACATCCGACAACGCGCTTCGGCGCAACTCAGTAGACTCTGGCCCGTGCTATCTAATCCGGCAATAACCCCCCGGCTAGGTAAGCTCCATAGTCAACTCGTACGTGTTGCCCGTGATTACCTACGCCTGTCCTGTTTGGGGATACCTGGCTCGTGGTCATAGAACAACGCTCCAGCGCGTTCTCGACCGGGGACTGAAGCTTGCGTGCAAAGTCCCCCGGAGGTACTCTTCTCGCCTTTTGAGGAGAGGACTCGGTGTCCGCTCTCTTGATGACACCGTGAGACGCCTGGCGCGTAGATTTTATGTTCGTTCCGACAGAGTGACCCACAATTCCCTCATTGCCGGACTTGGTAAATACACCCCGCGACCAGGTGAGTCCTGGAAGCGACCTCGTCTATTAGTCCCGGTGGTATAATCCACCAATCGCAGGTCGCTTCAGACCCCCCCCAAATAGATAAAACAATATAAATAGAACTCAAACCGACCCAGTCAGTGGCAGGAGTCCTTTCTGAGACTCGGGACACTGCACTACTCGCGACCCCCAGTTGTGTATCGAGCGCCACAGTCTGTTACGAAATGTCGTCGCAGCAGCTTAACACGTCAACCAGTTCGTCCCCCGTTTGCTCCACGTACTGAGGGTGAATCCTTTCTCGACTCAATTGTGACTGGGGACGAAACGTGGGTGTGTCACTATACTCCTGAGTCAAAAAGACAGTCTCTGCAGTGGCGCCATACCCATTCGCCAACATCCAAAAAATTCAAAGTTCAGTCTTCACAGAGGAAAATCATAGCATCCGTCTTTTGGGACCGGAACGGGAACTTGTTGGTCGATTTCATCCCCAAAGGGACCACCATCAATGCTGCTGCATATTGTGAGACCCTAAAGAAGTTGAAACAAAAAATCAAAGACAACAGGAGGGGAATGCTGAGTCGTGGTGTGTCACTCCTTCATGACAACGCCAGACCCCATACCGCCCGGCTCACTCAGGACCTGCTCGTGTCGTTTGGATGGGACATTGTGACTCACCCACCCCACTCCCCGGACCTGGCACCCTCGGATTACCATCTTTTCACCAAATTGAAGGAGTTCTTGGGTGGACAGCGATTTTCGGACGATGAGGAGGCCATGGAGGCTGTGAAAAAGTGGCTTAAGGAGGTGGAGAGGTAGGTATACGACGAGGGTATACAAAAGCTGGTGCCCAGGCTTCAAAAGTGCATTGACCTCAACGGCGATTATGTGGAGACATGATAACATATTTTGGCACATACCCTGTAAATTTCATTAAAATATATTCATTTTTCGATTTTTAACAAGTGTTGTATTCTTATTTTCTGGACGTGCCTCGTATTATACTGTACTAGTCACCAACTTGGAAAATTTTGAAAAAGCTAATTATATTGTGTTATAACTACAGACTGGCCGATACGCCATATAATACTTTTTGTTAATGTGATTTCGGAGATGAATTGAACTTCACTGGTGTATCTCACGTAAATTCCTTTGACATTATTTGTTGTGCTATTACGTGCACTATAAATTTTATTGCCTGAGTTTCGCAACTGATTTGTCTAACCAAAATGGAATCAACAATTTAATATTAAATCTATGTCAGTTTGTTTACTCCAACGAAAATTCAAATTAGTATTCCCAAAGGGAGATACGCCTATAAATTCTCTTGTTTCTTATTTTCCTTTAAACACTAAGAGCTTACTAAAGTCACAGTGTAAAGTAACACTGTTAATACTTGTAGTTTCAATTTCAAATTATATAATACAGGTATAACTTATGTATAATAGGTATATAATAACAGGTATTTGTACGTGTTATTTATTTTTTTTTCGGTTCCGTTCGTACCTGTATTTTCAAATACTAGTTTACCACACCTCTATCCTGTACTATAATCACTGTTCATTCCCCCACATGTTCAGACTTTTAGATTAGGAAGCTTCGTTGAATCCTGCCTGGCACCAGCCAGGCACATCCGTAACCCTAGGCGGCTTGCCGACGCTGGGTTTGCATAACAGCGTCTGCCATCACAAGATAGACAAAATAGTAATGTTAACACCAGTTAGCACCTGCTTTGCCGTGTCGGATGGGCTGAAACCCAGAGCATGGGAAACCGCGAAGTGTGCAAGTGTCTTAATTGCGGGACTCGTTCGCCCTGACGTGGCAACCGATCTTTACGGACGACTCGTCTCCGGGCAGTCGAGCCTATCGACCACACCAGCACTGGGGGTGATGCCTTAAGGGGGGATACAGAGACGCGGTTTAGGCCTGGCGACTGGCTGGAGCAATACTCAGACCCATCACACCCATGTCATACACTGCCTATCGTGTATTCGTGGAGCGCTCCTTAAGACCTTGTGCCGAGCGAACGGCCGAGCTCTACTGTATGAAAGTGGCGTTCACGGGCTCCGGCGACTTGACTGTTCTCGTAGTAATTAACATATAAAATCAGTTAATTTATTGGACAACTCGTTATTTTCTAACCGCGAGACGGGAACAAAGAAACGTATTATTAACTCCCTCCTGAACATTTTTCTTCTAAACGATTAGGAATAAATCAGATGAACCGCTTGTTATCTGGAGAACAGAATAAATCGTCAACCAGGATCGTTGTTCGTCTGCCTACTTTGGAGTCGATCCTTCATACAGTTCCTTCGACCACTGTTATTTCACTGTGTGGTCGATTCAAGAATAGGCTAGATCAAATCAACCGGCAGAAAATCTGCGCTGTAGTACATATAGGAATATATTTCAAACTAATTTTGTTTTATTATTATGTCAACGTGTCTAGCTTAAATCCAGATTAGGACTAAACTGTTACGTGACTGTGTGTGCGTGTGGGGGGAGGGGCAAAGCAACAATCATTAACAGTCATAAATTTCGACCCGCCCGTACCCAATCATAAACTGAAAAAATGTTTGGGAAAAATAAAAAAATACATAAATTATAAGCATTACGTCCACAATTATATTAATAACAAAAAATGGATATACATAATTTTATTATAGCCTAGTATGCGTAGGGCAACATTCTGTTACTGTAAAATAACATTCATACTTCTTAATATAAATGATATTAAGCACGCGCGCGCGCGCGCACACACACACACAATAATAATAATAATAATAAGTACCCTGCAAGAAACTCAAAGAGTTCCTTATAAAGAAATTCTTAATATACAAATAAAATTCATCTGTACATAGTATACACAATAATACTTCCGCTCGGTAGCCATAATCTACTGTACACAGCTAACAGACTAGCTCTTAAAACTATTCCAAATATTATTTAGTAAAGAAATAAAAAAAAAAAACGGTGGCGAGAGAAATAAGGTCACAGAAGTAACGTTCGAGACTCACAATCCCGATGACTCTGCTGAGATCGTGGGATCGAGTCAAGTTCACTACTCGGTCTACCTGCCTAGCTATGTGAACTGTACCACGACCATGGGGTGCAACAGGCCTCGGTCCCAATATTTGAAGGAAGAGGAGAAGAAGAATAAATACCGATGTAAGACTAATCCCAACGAAACGTAAAAACAAACAAGAACAAAACAAATAAATTAACAAATACATAAAATTCAGTAACACCGCTTCAGCCAAACGGTGAACAGTCGGATGTCCTTGATATAATAATGTCTATTTAAAATCTGGCACTGTCCCGGCACTGTGTCTGTACACCAATCAGACTGTTCCGTTAGTAAAAACACATTATCGTGTCGGGTCCACGTGGACGCGATCGTTGCCACAACTGACATTCACTTTCAATGAAGCCGACCCGTCTTGTCGTCGTCATTCTGCTATCGTCGTGGCCATTGTTTCGGTAATGTGCATAAACATATCGAAATGAAAAACTGTAGTGGAGATCACAAAAAAATTATCACTGATAACAGTTGCTGTGATTGTTGACGTTAACGGAGTTTATAACAACAGATAGGTTAAATCAAACAATAATCAGCGAAAGCAATAACTAAATTATAAAAGTACACAAAACGTACGTTAAGTATTACATTTTTCTGGTTGACTTTGTTGTATATTAGAGAACCCCCACCTCGAATTCACAGTAATATTATGAATATATTAAGTAATAACGTGATCGGTATTTTCTTAAATATTTAGAATAGTATATAGGTTATGTTACTCACGTGTTTTTATATTATCAAGAATTCATGTATAACGTATATAGGCTACATTGACAGACATTACTTATAGAATACACTAGAATGTTCCATACAAATGTATTTCAGATCGATATATAAACATAGTTTGTTTTACGCAGTGGCCGCCCGTGCTTAGGTTGCACGGTTGCACAACCCCCATTAAGTACCCAATTGTATTTTAAATTATAGAATAATGAATAAAGCAATAACTAATAATAGTGTTTTCACGCTAAATAATCGTAATTAATCATTTGGCGATTGAAAAGCGCAGATCAATACTAAAAACCGTACACGCTCTTGCCGCGGTGTACATTGGCAAGTATGCACCAACTGTGACGCGCTTTGTATATGGGGAAATACACTGGAGTAGTGCTGTGGCTGGCTAGACTCGGGTGCTCCCATTGCAACGATGTACTGTAGGCTCGCTTGGTGCGATTATGGACTGCACACCCCGCTTGTATGTTACGGCGCCACCAGTCTGTTGGTAAATAACACGTGGTGCGCCAGGTAGGAATTAGTAAGTTTATGTTGTTATGCTACTTGAGTTAGTTAGTGTCGGTCGAATTTTTTGTGAATTTCGCTGTATCAGTCCAATTCATCGTTAAATGTAAATAGTAGTACATATAAAGGATTAAGGTGTCATAGTGTAACATACTTATATTTAACTGGTACGACGCAATGAATTATGTCGTAAACTTAACGAAAACCCTGTTCAGTTTACGTCATATTTGAGAAAAAAAAATTAAATTATGAGAGTAGGTAGGCTACACCAGATCTTTCAAATTTAATCAAAATGTAAATTCAGGTAACAGAATATTTAATCGTAAATTTAAAAATACAATAAATATTCATGGTTATGTGGGTTATACTAAAATTGCATTAATTTGTTTTCCTTACTTATTGTTTGGAGGGGAGGAGACTTGGACATTTTCTGTTCAGATAATAAAACAATTTAATACCATCCAACCCAACTGCAACTCCCAAATTTTTCAACCACCAGCCGCCACTGGTTTTACGAGATTCCAAAATAAGCCCCTATGATTTTCTCGGCTTACCTAGTAAGTGACAAAGACTGGTGTACCTATATAAAACGGAGAAAAGGAGAGAGTGAGTTGAAATGTATTGTGAGTTCGATTAAGTCAGTTATAGAGACAGTGTGTTTGTTTGCTACCACATTTGTGGATCAATTAGTCCAGGCAAATTAGGAAAAATAGCGGAAATAATTTATAAAGTTTTGAAACTTTGGAAAAACACTCATAGGGGGTGTAGCAGTAAGAAACAGAAAAGTTTCCCCTTCCCTTTGCCTTGGGGGCCGCGTCCCCCTTCCCCCACCCCAAAAGTCCATTTTTACCATTTTTTTCAATTTTTACGCAAAACGGTTCATTTTTTGAAGAGAACTATTATTACAACAAATATTCCTCGTGAAATTCTGCACAAAAAAGTTCCTATGCATGTTTTAAGTGAGACGAACCGTTCTCGACATATTGCAGTTGGAAGAAGATTAAAAATCCATTAGCATATGAGTTTGGCCTAATTTTCAACTTCGTTTTCTATTTATTTATTTTTTTCTCTTGTTTCTCCCCAACTACTTACCTTTTTATACATAAATAAACATATATGTAACACATAAATGTTAGTGCTGAAGTCTGAAGGTACAAAAAAACAAAATGTGAAATTCCTTTGAAACTGACATTTATTGCTTCAATAGAATTCTACAATACAATTTATTTGTTGAATATTATGTACTTTAACATTTACGTTGGAATCAAAATCATTCATCATCAGAATTAAGAATTATTTGAGAATTAATCAAGAATTACTTTCATTTTAATGCATTTACAATCATCTAATGTACAACACCTACACTACCACAATATCTGTTGAACAATAATCATAATTATTTATAGAAAATCTTCCGTTAAATCACTGGGAGTCGTATTAGTGCAGCTTTGACCTCGACAGCTTTTACACATTGCTGTGCAGCGTAAGTCGGCCTTCACACATTTGCATTTTCTTCTAGTGAATGTTCCTTCATTTCGCAGAGCAATCTCTTCAATTCCAACTCTATCCTGCCTTCGGAATGTTAGCATACCGATTTTCTGGGCACTTGCTGTTTCCTTAGAGCTGGGCATGACAGAGAGTTTTGTTACTTTCTGATTTTCTACACCTCTACCAGGAGTCACACACCTGATTCCACCCATAGCATGGAATGTACCTTTACCCGTCATTGTTGCAATGTTGAAGTCCGCATTATCGAAAGAGAACTGTGAAAACGAATCCTTTGAAATACCTGGTTTCCAGGACTGAACAGCAGAAGCCTCAAATAAAGCCACACTACTATAGGTAGAGCAGAAACCCATACTCGAGACAGTTTCAACAATGTTTTTGGATCCCACTTTGCGAAACAAGTACACTCCGAGACCAAGTTGCAATGGGGAGATGAACGAGCGAGGCCTTGTAGTTGACACAATTTCGTGGGATATTGCTGTACATTTTATCAAAGAGCCCCGTTCACTGCCTTTTTTTTTACGCAACCACACCCTTCAAAAATTCTTGTAAAGTTTCAGGAACCATAACTTCAACATTCTCAGTCAAGGAAGTGATATCTGGATAATCAGTAGTACTGTAAGGAGTCATTCGAATATCTTCACGGATGATAGTTGCAGCTGCTTCCACTATTCTCATTCGCAGCTGGTTCATTGTACCATTGGTTCAACAGTTTGTGACCACTGCCACGAAAGCAAACAACGTGGAGGGGGGGTGCTTTCATTGTGGCAAAGAGGACTCCATCACCGTAGTGTTCAGTCAATCTGTTTTTTAGAGTTTTTATGCTCATTGTATCCCCTTCTGGAAGACATTCATTAATTTTCTGCATCAAATCGTGTACTGAAAATTGACATTCCTCTGATGTATCTATAAAATGGCACATTTCTTGGAAAGCAGCATCAAAGTTGGTGTCGTGAGGGCGGCCTCTTTTTCGAACAGATGAGGGGTTGGACACAAATTTAGCATAGCAATCTTGATGATAACGAGCTTCTGCAGCTACCAAACACAACACACTGTTGATGCGTTCAGCAACCTTTCTACCTAAGTCATCATTGCGTTGCTCTGCTTTCTCAAGCAGTATGTCTTTGAGGGTTAAAGAGCGAACTTCATACATTCCTCGACGTTTCTGCAATTTTTTTTTTCTTTCTGCCCCTAAGTCACATTTTTCAGCATATATGAAACATTCTTGTTTGAAATTGAATGTATCAGACGAAGACGATCTTAAACTTCTATCATCTACCTGTTCAGCTTTCTGTTTTATGTGTTTCTCAATATTACGCTGCTTAATGTATTCACGTCGACATACCTTATGCACTTCAATCATTCCTACATTTTGTAAAAAAGTATAAGCCTCATCCTTCCTTTCCTTGCTGACACGTATCAAAGTTCCCAACCCCTTGGTCACTTTTGATGTTTCTCCTTTTGACATAGATTTATTACAAATAAAACAAGTGGTAGGGTCCCACATTATTTTGTTCTCAACCCACAGCAAAAAAAAAAAAACACGACGAAACACAACGAACTGAAAAATACAATTACAAAAACAGAACTGTCCCGCACGGATTGCATAAGTTCACGACATAAACTCAACTAAACTGGAAACTGGGAAACAGAGGAGAAACGGCAGCGAGAGAGGTAGTGGGGCGGTGAGTGAATGGAAGGGATTGGGAGGGCGGATCTGTTCCTTTCCATTGTTCGGCGCCAGCCCCTTTCCGACCTCCACAGGTCCCCTAATCCTGCTTCCTACAATACTGAACCCACTATACTCCGGGCCATCTTTTGAGCAGACTAAAGCGGAAGTGAGGGAGTAAGCCAGGGGAAGGTGCGGGTGAAAGTGGCAGCGCCTACGGTGTTGTCAGATGGTAGGAGAGGGGCAGGGAGGCGCACGCCTGTCAGCACGACTTATGGCAATGCTGTCGCCAAGGCGGAGCTGCCGCACTTACTCTGTGAATATCTTGACCACGTGGGTTACAGTTTGCTGTATTGTAGTGCTAGAGCACAACTTTCAATCGCGCGCCGGTTCATTTGGCAACCAAGGCGAGTGTGACGAGGCGACGACATCACTTCCGCTTTAGTCTGTTCAAAAGATGAATTTCAGTATAGTCATTTCATCAAGTTGAAAATATACGAAATATTTCCATGTACCTAACTTACTCTTTTCATTTACATAACTGACTAAGCCAGAAAAGTTGCCTAAATCATAATTAATAGAATTTTAATCCTCTTCCAACTCCAATATCTCGAAAACGGTTCGTCTCACTTAAAACATGCATAGGATCTTTTTTGTGAAGAATTTTACGAGGAATATTTTTTTGTAATAATAGTTCTCTTCAAAAAATGAACCGTTTTGCGTAAAAATTGAAAAAATGGTAAAAAATGGACTTTCGGGGTGGGGAAAGGGGGACGCCCCCAGAGGGGGGGAACTTTTCTGTTTCTTACTACTACATTCCCTATGAGTGTTTTCCCAAAGTTTCAAAACTTTATAAATTATTTCCCCAATTTGCTGTTTTTTTGACTAATTTGCCTGGACTAAATATTAAGTTTGTGTTTTTGTTTGTATGAATTACGACTGGGATAAAATCGATATCGCAGTTGTGAATCGAAATTTGTATTTTCTGTGTTATATATTTACTTGTGAAAAATTGTTTATGATAACGATAAATAAACAAGTGATACGAGTAAACAAGTGTCGGACAGTGACACGAGGGTTTTACTTCGAACGCTGCCTAGAAGACAACTTCTTCTCTCTAAGGGAAGGTACTGATTTTATTTAGATCGTCGCCCAGATTTAATCTTTTAGAAAAACTAAGTCCTAGAGCTTTATCTATTTTTCCGTCCTTGTACTCCGTTACACATAAACAAACGCCCAGATACACAACAGGCATAGCAGTGTTTACTAGATTTAGGTATTTCGGTATTTCGTCCCTGTATGTCGTCGTATACCGTATGTGTGGAATATTTGTAACACGCTGCTTATAAATGACTTTATTTACAGCTCGTTCTGCGGACTTACGAACTAAACTGTCTGTGAATTTCGTTTTCTGTCTTATAATATTTGTTTCTATGACAAACGTAACGTTTTTACTATTTTGGAACGTGATTTCAATACGACCGCCTTCGGTTTGGACGTTACACTTGACACTGCGTTTGAATTTATACCTTAATATTGAAACAAGCATAGTTTGAAAGCTTTTTTTACTCTTTTCGTCGTAATCCGGTTCTTGCGTCAAGGAATTTAGATTGTCAAAAAGCGTTTCAAACACAGCTGCATTGCAGTTTGATTCAGAAACTTCGTCGATTAGGTCGTTTATATTTTCAACGACTTTTACATCGAAGTTGTACTGCTGTGTAAAAGCGTCGAACAAAAGCGACTCCAATTCGCTTTTAATTTCCAAATTCGGTACGTAAAGTCTGAAGAAACTCTCCGTATGTTTGAAAAACTGGAAGGTATTCTCCGCGTCGTTGCGAAGACTGAGACAATTCTCCGTATCGTTGCTGAAAGTCAAGTAACCCAACTGTAAAAGAAACGTAAATACCGGCTGATGTACGTCGATCGCTCCCCTTGCTCCCTCTTTCAGCTTCCCGTCGATTAGACTCTTTAACGTCATTATATCGTCTTTTGACAGAAACAAATTGCTCTTGACCAATTCGACTTTCCGTCGTTGTAACAAGTCGCCTATCGTGATTTTTATATCCGTCCTATAAAAAATTCGAAGTAAGAATTTGTGAAACGATCGTTCGGTCCAGCAGGTTTGCACCGATTTCCTACGCGTCAACCTTTTGTTTTGTAAGTATTTAAGTACCGATAAAATATTATACACTCTTTCCTTTGTGTTCGCCTCCAATACGGTGTAGCCTTTATACAATATGCGTATGTCAGTTCTGAGTGTTGTATATTTAGACGTACTGTTGGTGTATTTTGTTAGTAGGTCCTTCAGTTCGCACCGTGTTAGTCCGTAAAATGTGGAGTATCGATGGCAGTAAAAAAACGAATAATCCGTCAGGTCCCTATCCACTGGCGACAAACCAGCGCCAGTCATGTGGAGAATGCCTGTACAGAAAACTTTACGAACTTTCCGTACACTCGGGGGAGACGATTTAAACACCAATCTGTGCATACTCTTTAAAAGGTTAACGATTTCTTCGACGTCTTTGGTGTCTTCAAAAAGTATAGCGTGCACGAAGGAGTCGTATTCGTCGATTAAAATGACCGGTCTTCTGAGGAAACGTCTGAACAGAATGTCGCTTAAAAATACAAAACCGTTCACTATATCGTGTTCGTTGAGATTTTCGTTTAATTCCGTGTCGATGTACTTTTTAAAAGTCGCTACGTTTAGATCTTCAGTCCACAAGCTGTCGAAACGCATCAAATATATATGCTGTACAAACGTGCGCAGCAGTATGAGTCTCATTTTCCGCAGCACGTCTTCGTAGCAACGAGCTTCGGCGAGCTTCCCGTAATCCGCGAAAATGACCGGATACGTACCGAAGTGTAACCTGAAAAATTCGGGCTCTTTCGTGTAGATCTGCGTGCTCGTGAACAGTCGGAAATTCGTCGTGTCCGATTTGTTGACTATTTCGCGACCGTTCGCGTCGACCTGAATTTCTAAGAAATGTTTCATCATTTGTAGATTTAAACTTTTGCCGAAATTCTGCGGCGCCGTTACAAAATCGTTGGCGTTATCAATGTTCGCCACAAAAGTCTTCATTAGAAGGGTCTTGTCTATGTAATACTTTGATTTCACTACTGCTGGAAAATCAGTTTTAAGTACAAATTCTTCTTCGTTCGACTCCTGTAACATAAGATCTTCATTAGTTAGCCTACTTCTTAAATTAAGAACTGCAGTAACAACTTTATTTTATCATTACCAGTTACGTAGGCCTATATCATTCAAAAAATAACGTTTAGCCAACATTAAGTGCTACAGCGCACTGGAAAGGTTTTGCCCGCAGACTATTTTGTCTCCAAGGCAAAATCACACGTTGTTTATGTGAGTGTGCACACTAAGACAAGACAGGGGCGCGACAGAATAGCCCTCGAGCTCAGGGGACACCCGGCTAAAGTGTAAAAATAAATACACTTTAATTAACAACTGTAGCCTAATAAGCTTTATTTTACATTAACTTACTATTTAATTTTGTTGTTTATAGTAAACTTTATTTTTTCTATCATGAAAACTTACTGAATGTGCCCTATACCGTGAAAAATTCTCCTGTGCCCTGAATTTACATTGTTTTACATTTATTTACTCTATTAAATTCAAATTTTATCGTATTGCCATGGGAGGGATCCTCGAGGAGATACAAAATCCTCGACAAGTACTGGCTTATATCAGTGCCTGTATTTTCACCTATTGGGAAAGAAACATTATAGACCTGAAATAGATATTGGGAAAGTGGACACTCATAGATTGTGTCTGGAAAATGAGATATACCGTCCTTTATCCACACTTAATTGTGCAAAATACAACAGCAAAGTGACAAAACTTTTCACTGACACTAAGAACCCGGTTAATATCCGGCACTTGTTAAACAAAATAGGAGATAACAAGACCTTAATCGTTTCCGTTAACGTAGCCCTACAGTGCGCAAGTTGTTTGAAATATAGTATAGTACATACAGGTTGTCGCTTTAACAAGTATATAGAGTATACGCTGGCCACAATAAGGTCTCAAGGCAGTAGCGTATATAGAATTTGGCCGGGAGGGGGGAGGGACGGTATAGTCGGGTTCATGCAAAACAAAAAACAAGATTAATCAACATTACTATCTTTAAAGTGGCTCAAAAACGTGTAATAAAACCCTGAAATAAATCCCATTAAAGTAAATGGTAATAACACAATAAAAATACCCGTCACTGAAATATTGATTACAAGTCAGCCTACTTATTGAGTGAATTGATTTTCCTATATTTCATATTTCAAACGTATACGCAAATGGCGTCTAATAAACCTGATTGTAGCCTACACTTAAAAAAGAGTTACTACTATATTAGGTATACAGATGGAAAAATAATCTGCCCTCTGGAGGGGGGGGGGGTCTGTCCGGTTCGTTCCCTCCCCGTAAATACGCCCCTGTCTCAAGGTTGGAAACGTAACAACGGTGAGAATACAATTGACGGAATTAGCAAGTACCGTTTCATATTTACAAGAGGTGAAGACGAAAGCATAAAATACGTAATGTTTAAATGAAATTATATTATCCATTTAATTTTTCCATGTAATAAACGTATAATACGTTATTAAATATAACTATTAATGAAAACGTAATGTATTTTCAATGTAAACGTTTGAGGAAGAACTATGATATTTCACGTTCATAAGTTAAAAGCAGTCACGTAATTATTATGATTACTGTTTACACAATACCAATTTTCCCCGGTGAATAATAAAAAAAAGCATTTGTTAATAAGGAAACGTTCTTACCTGGCACATCGCCGATAATAAGTGAGCGATCATAAAAAATATACGGATTAACTGCACATTCATAATAAAACAACAATTCACATTAACATGTCTAAGCAACAACAAACTTTTACGCAACTGGATTTTAACAGCAACAAGCAAGACGCTTAACAAGAATTTGTTAAACTGTCAAACGTTACAGTTTATCACTTACAATAAACAAATAACGCACGGTTGCATAATCGAGCCTTAATTATATTGTTATATCGTGTTTACGAGCAAAAGATTTCAATAACTAGTTTGATGTTTTTAAATGGTACACAATGTTTCCCTTTATCAATACGTTTTATTGTGTTAATACTTGGTTAAAAATATCTGGCGTTGCAAGCCAGAACTAAGAATTTTATTCCATTGTAACTTATCATCTTTTTTCCTGTAAATGAAACTGTAAAGGAAATATTATAGTGTGATAATAAACGCAGTGATCAACAATAAAGATGCTTGTCAAAAGCCAACTACTTCTACTTTACTGCCAAGACGTGGCGAATACTCGTGTTCAGGGCTCTTACACATGACTTTCCACGGGGGGCGAATGGATGAGAGACACTACTATACGTGGCAGTAGGATTCAAGGTTATTGTGAAGGAACTCATTCTTTTCATTCCTCTGGCGCTACAGCCCACGATGAGCTTTCGCCTCCCCCACTAGTCGGCTCGAATCCCCGATACCCACCCTCCTGAGGGCATCTTCTACGTCCTGTAGCCACCTTCTTCTAGGTCTTTTTTCCTTCTTTTCCCCATCTATTGTCCCTCTAAGAATTGCTTTGGGCATTCTGTCGTCCTCCATGCGCACCACATGTTCCAACCAGCTGATGCTTGTGAAGAGACTGTACAACTCGGGTATATACCAGTAGGACTGATGTTCCTGACACCGTTGTCCTACGTTTACTGACCTGACACAATTTAACGCAATTAAAGGAATACAACAATACCCAGTCAAGTATCGATTATCAGACTTAATGTGGACCACAACTACCTCGGATAATCGGGAAAATAAAAATAATAAAAACAAATTAGACGAATTAATAGGAAAATATTAGGCCCACGAAAAACTTCAGAAGGTTGGAAATTAAGAAGTAATGTTGAAATATATCAAAGTATAGAAAATATAACAGAAACAATGAGAAAAAGAAGACTATTATTTTTTGGACATTTATGTAGAATGGACGACAATAGGTTGACAAAGCAAATCTTCAAATATCTGTGGGGGAAGAAGTCAACGTCAAGTTGGATTAAAGAAGTCCACAAGGATTAAGAAAAAAATAATATACATGCAGAAGAAGCAATTGAAGAAGTTTTTCGGGCAAAAGTGTTAAAAATGGAGGGAGTCCAGGGTAGGAGAGAGAAAAACGCAGGTTCAAAGTGGACTGAAGACAGGAAGAAGAGACACAGTGAGAAGATGAAAGAATACTGGAAAAAAAGGAAAGAACAAAGAGTAAAGAACACTATGCAACATGATTTTCTATGTTTCTGCAGTCTTAAGTGTTCCCAAAGCATTTTTTTGCGCTGATTCCAGATCTGCAATCCATTTCTTTCTATCACGTACAGTTTTTTTTGCAAATCAAATGAACTCATCTTTTATTTACACGTAAGTTTCACAAGGGGAAATTTTATTGTGGGAGAGGGATTAGTTGGCCACACTTGTTACACCCAGCTGGCTGTTAGGCGGGAAACAGTAGTTCATGTTTACATGCTATAGTGCTGTGAGGTTATTTTTGTGCTGTCATATATAGTTTGTGCACTTTCTGTAGAAATGAGTTCCCGGAAGTGTTTGAATAACCCAAACGTGTTCTGTTATATTTGTGGTAGCTACGTAATTGGTAAGCAAAGACAGGACATTAATAGTTTTGTGAGAAACGTGTATTACGCGTACTTCGGCATAAGGCTTGGTGATGAAGACAAAAGCTGGGCACCACACAAGGTATGTCGTACATGTGTTGAGGGACTGAGACTGTGGAAAAATGGTGCAAAAAAATCAATGCCTTTTGCAATCCCAATGGTTTGGAGAGAGCCACAAAATCATGTTAACGATTGCTATTTTGTATGGTTAAAATTCAAGGTCATAACGCAAAAAGTAAGAAGGATATACAATATCCGAACATTCCTTCGGCCTTACGACCAGTTACGCATTGTAATTCTCTCCCTATCCCAGTTCCACCTCCCGTTCTTGAAGATGTGCCACTGGCGAGCAGCTCAGAAAATGAAAGCGATAATGCTGATGATTACAACCCGGAAGAAGATTCTGCACCAAAATTATTCAGTCAAAATGAACTTAATGATATTACTCGTGACTTGAACCTGACAAAAGATGCCGCCCAATTGCTTGGGTCAAGATTGAATGCAAAAAATCTTCTACTACCCGGAGTTACGTTCTCTTGGTATAGGTCCAGAGAGAAGGAATTAATGAAATTCTTTAAAGAAGAAGACTCTCTGGTTTATTGTTGTGATATTGAGGGTTTATTGAATTTCTTTAACGTCACTTACAATCCAAGTGAGTGGAGATTATTTATAGACTCGTCCAAAACTAGCCTCAAAGGTGTACTTTTACACAATGGAAATTTGTTTGGTTCAGTACCCATTGCACATTCAGTTCATCTGAAGGAGACGTATGTAAATCTCAAAGCTCTGCTAAAATACGTGAATTATGAAAAACATTCTTGGACAATTTATGGGGATTTAAAAGTAGTAGGTACGTTACTTGGTCAACAATCCGGTTACACAAAAATGCCTTGTTTCATTTGTGAATGGGATAGTCGAGCCACAGACAAACATTGGAAGAAGACAGACTGGCCCAAAAGAAAAACCCTCCAACCCGGTTCACAGAACATAATAAATGTACCACTTGTTCAACGAAGCAAGATACTATTACCTCCTCTGCACATCAAACTCGGATTACTGAAACAGTTCGCTAAAGCTCTTCCAAAAGATGGTGACTGTTTCCAGTACTTGGTAACAAGATTTCCGAAAGTATCTCATGAGAAACGTAAAGAAGGGATCTTCGTGGGACCGCAGATAAGAAAGTTAATGAAAGACAATTTGTTTGAAAGTACAATGAATCCAGTGGAAAAAAGGGCCTGGGTTTCGTTTAAAGAAGTTGTTGTCAACTTTTTGGGCAACCACAAACATCCAGAGTACAAAATCATGGTTAAAAGAATGTTGCAGAGTTTCATGAAATTAGGATGTAACATGAGTGTAAAGCTTCACTTCCTACACTCACATGTTGACTTTTTCCCTGCGAACCTCGGCGATGTCAGTGAAGAACAAGGCGAACGTTTCCACCAGGATATCAAGGACATGGAAAAGAGATACCAGGGAAGGTGGAATGCCAACATGATGGCCGACTACTGTTTTATGCTAAAAAGAGACGGCACTGGTGAAGACAATCACGGAAGAGAAGTTTCTAGCCACGTCAGAAAGATCTTGAAGCAGTGAATTCAACGAAGAAGAGGAATTAAATTGTCATATATGTGTTGTTTTCGTAATAATTATAACATTTTTAAGTGAGTGTATACCACTGTCTACTGCACCGCCATGTGTTGTGATTTTATGCAGGATTAAAACATAAACAATTTTGAAATCACAATCAAATAATAATAATTTTCCCTGTTCACAAAATTCGATTTTTTAAAACTTCGAAATTGAATTGTATAAAAACCTTACGTGATACAGAAAAACTAAAACCAGATTTGAAATCAGCATGAAAAATACTTTTAAAATCACCTTACAGTCTTAAAACATCGTACCAAAACTTTTAAAATGTTGCATAGTGGAATTGAAATTGGCATGTGGTCCTTAGATGGCCGATACGAAAAAAAAATTAGTTTACGATGATTATTAGTCAATAAAAATCTACAACTTTAAATTTCGTAAACGAGTAGGCCTACAATTTAAAACATACGCAGAGGAATAAAACGAACAATAAGAAAAACATTTTAATTGTGTATATATGAATACAGTAGGATATTAAGTAAAAAAACTCAAGTCTTTTGTAAAAAACGTTGTGATGATTTTCTGCTTCTGAGTAGTAACGCTTTTCCTGGCTGTCTCTCCATCTTTTCACTAAAATTAAACCGGGTGCTTTTAGCTTCAAGTTGCTGGTCTACGCATTGTAATGCCAGTTCCAAGGCAGCCGATCCGCCTGCGTGTGAAATGTGGAGAGCTGACCTTTCATCATCGCATGAATCTTCCGTTTTGTCATCTGAACTTTTTTCACAAGCTGTACTAGCAATTTCTTCGTTACTAAATTCGTTTCTTCCCTCGTTATTAACCTACTCATCAATATCGTTTTTTGTACATCTTCACGCCAAGGAATCGTGTGGATTATTTCGTGTACGGTTCCGTTGGTAGCCCTAAAGTCTTCATCACCACCATCGTCATTTTGTGTTGGATTTAACTGTTAATTTCTTTCAAGACGTTTACTCCCACGACCATTGCAGTGTTTTGGAAGAAACGTTGTTCCACGTATCGGCCGACCAGTAAGTTTGACGAAATTCGACGACAGCTTCTAAATCTACTGACAATTTTTCTCCTTGCTATGTTTAACGAAAAACTCATTATGAACTCATTAAAAACAAAAGAAGAACAAAAAAAACTGTTAAGAATACATGTGTAATAACAAAAGTGAGATACAGAAACAAGTACCGCGGAGAATCCGGAACTCGAAAAATCGGGACTGGACTGTACACTGAAGATTACCGTAGCTGCTTAAAGGAGTTGTGTGGCAATTATTGCTGAATATTATCTGTGTGGTAAGTTTGGACGGAGATTAAATATGACTAAGTATGTGGCCGACGCTAGTGTGAACAGCTATGGGGATGTGCTGGATGGATAAACTTGGGTTGGATAGCGGACAAGGAGTGTAAGCTGAACTGGACGAATGCTGAAAGGCAGATACGAAAACCATGAAGAAAGTTTTGAAGGTGAAGTTACGAAAATATCCGTGGATTACAACCACAGTTGCTAAGAAAAAAAACACTGATAAACAAAGGAATAACTAAGTTTAGATTAGAATAAGATAATTATAATGGATGAAAGAGATAAAATAATAGATACGCTACTCTGCGGGAATTATATATCGAGATAATAACATAAGATAGCAGGCTATAAGGTATAATAGAATTAGCCAAATAAATAATGGACCTCCTTTTCATACGTAGATAGGCACATCCGTAAGATATCATTTTCAACAGACTTGGGATCTATTGAAAGCAAAAGTATTTTTCAAATTTTTTATTGTGAACACCTTGAGTGGCAATTTTTTCAGGCTGACATCTTTTGGGAATCAAAGTAGCGCAGGCACTCATTTTTGGTAACACCATCAGTGACCGATATTTTTCGGTTGGTTCCATTTTGATACCGACTTTCGGAATAAATTTTGTGACTTTCGTTTCTACGATTTCAAATTTACGTAAATATTTTTTTAGAAGAGAAACTTTTTAGATTTTCCACAAGTTCCCTTTTACTACTTATGTGTGTTTTTTATTCAGCAATAGTAGCAATAGTAGTTGCTTTCAACTGTTACATGTGCTGATCATGTTATCTACGGTGATTAAAGTTCTAAATAAGTAAACCTGAAACACCAAATCTACTTCACTTCACGAACATCCATGTTAACTTTTTTCTGAAATATGAATGTTAAAAGGATCGACTAAATGTGTGGACAGTATAACGAGATACAAACACGAATGACTTACAAGTTTTTCTTCTAACCGTTTTGTAATAGGAAAAGTTGTGAAATCACAAACGTAAACTGAATGCACTCATTTACTTACGGTATTTTACGCCGCTTTTGATCAGAGAGCCCTTTAGATTGTTTTTCTGAGTTAATCAGCCCACTTTCTTCGCATTGTCACAACATACAACATTAACGTGTCGTTAAACCCGGCCCAAAACAAACTACATTTATAAAGCAGCCGACACATAGGCCAGGTGTACGGCAGACAGAGCTAAATATACTGTGTGAATGGGAGCCAACTATTTACGCTGAACTCGTACCCCTCCCCTGTACACGCACAGACACAGCCACGCCACTCACTTAAATTAACAGCCACTTGGATATTCTTACAATACACTGCAACGTTTACGAACAGTAGACTGACATGGGTTAATGTTGTGTCAGACTGCTTTTTCTCCCCACGTTACACTTGAGAACAGAGAGTGTACGCGAAAACCTCACAAACTCCGCTACACCACTCCCAAAACCCAGAGACCGCTACTGGCGTTTTGGGACTTGTGAAAACCGCTACTCCAGGAGTCGCATCCCACAAGTGACGTAAAAAAAGAGACGGAAGATAACACGCTCGTTAAAAACCAGGATTCATATGATCCGGACGATAGCACCTTTTAAGAGGCTCCTGTCTAGGGCACAAGCGAATATATCACGACTGTATGGAGCAGACGAGGTTTTATAGACCCTGTGGTCTGTAAGGCGGAAGAATCGCGATAGGGGAAAACAGACTTTTAAACTTGCAGTTAAAGCATTCTATGTAGGAAAAAAAACTCCAAAACTAAATGTGCTGTCACTCTTCCCTAAGGTCATGGTCGTGTGGTGTATCTCCGGGCTTGGAATGCAAACCTATAAATCAAGACACTTCCGACGATCAAAAAGTCAAACATTAACTAAAAATAAATGTCCCGCACCAAAAGTAAACCACGTAACCAAAAAGATGATCAACTACTTTTAGTAAAAGACAATGGGCTGTTGTATTCCATAGACTTAGTTCTTACAATTAAAACAATCCTAAATAGTAATCAGAAATTAAAAAATAAATGAAGAAATTTGTGTTAGTGGTTGAAATCACAATCAGAATGATCAATATTGCACACCACTATATAAAAATTATTCCGATTAGCGCTTTCAAGCTTCACAGCTCATCGTCAGATCAGGAATAGACAGGAAATATGTAAAACCCAACCCTTCACCCCTCTCCCCCACCCTGCTCACCCACAACAAACTAAAAATTAATGACCCTTCCCCACCCCCTAAACTCTGTCTCACCATCTGTACAGTTACATATTTTTCTAGTAAATTCCTTGTGTGTGTGTGTGTGTGTGTGTGTGTGTGTGTGTGTGCGCGCGCGCGCATCCTTTTAAACTACCCTCTTCCTCTCCACACACGTGGGTCAGTCACACACCCTTATTTTAAAACAACCAATTAGTACTATGAAATATAATTCTTAATCTTATCTATCTGCCCTCTCTCATTTACTTCTTAATCATGTTATAAAATATTTCTTCATTATCAAATTTAATTTTAATATTAATTAAATTGTCTAACCCTTTTTCTCTTTCTTTCAATATTTCTAACTCCTCTCTAAGCTTCCTTTCAACTGTGTTATTTACTACTTTTACAATTTCGTATTCTTCCAAAGGATTAACAAACTTGTGGTTGTCTTCTATGAAATTTCTTGCATATAACGAATTGGTTGTTCTATTACCTTCTCCACGTTTGTGGTCAGACAACCTGCATACGAATTTTCGTCCTGTCTCCCCTAGGTACACTTTGTTGCAGTCTTTACATTTTAATTTATAAATTCCGCTTTTCTGTAATACTGGAATTTTTTCTATATTCTTATTCCTTATCTTATCAAATACCGTTTCACATTTTTTAATAGCTATATCTACTCCATATTTATTAAAACATTTTATAATTTTTCTAGTATGTGAACCTATGTATGTCAATGACCCTGCATAATTCTTTTGTTCTGGTTCTCTTTTAGCTTTTTGTATGTTGACCCTTTTCATAACTTTATCCACTATGTTGGTGCTATAATTATTATTCCTTACAATTCCCTTTATCGTTTTTAACTCCCTATCTTTTGATTCGGTCTCTTTTAAACACTTCTGAGCTCTGTAACAAAAGGAATTGATTGCCGCCATTTTATATCTGTATGGGTGGTAAGACTCACTTGGTATAATTATATCAGAATACGACTCTTCCTAAATATCCCAAACTGTAGTTTCTCATTATCTTTAATTTCAATGTTTAAATCTAAGTAATTTATTTGCTTACCTCCTATCTCTTCCTTAAATTGTAAGTTTTTATCCTTATTATTTACCTTATAAAATGGCGGCAATCAATTCCTTTTGTTACAGAGCTCAGAAGTGTTTAAAAGAGACCGAATCAAAAGATAGGGAGTTAAAAACGATAAAGGGAATTGTAAGGAATAATAATTATAGCACCAACATAGTGGATAAAGTTATGAAAAGGGTCAACATACAAAAAGCTAAAAGAGAACCAGAACAAAAGAATTATGCAGGGTCATTGACATACATAGGTTCACATACTAGAAAAATTATAAAATGTTTTAATAAATATGGAGTAGATATAGCTATTAAAAAATGTGAAACGGTATTTGATAAGATAAGGAATAAGAATATAGAAAAAATTCCAGTATTACAGAAAAGCGGAATTTATAAATTAAAATGTAAAGACTGCAACAAAGTGTACCTAGGGGAGACAGGACGAAAATTCGTATGCAGGTTGTCTGACCACAAACGTGGAGAAGGTAATAGAACAACCAATTCGTTATATGCAAGACATTTCATAGAAGACAACCACAAGTTTGTTAATCCTTTGGAAGAATACGAAATTGTAAAAGTAGTAAATAACACAGTTGAAAGGAAGCTTAGAGAGGAGTTAGAAATATTGAAAGAAAGAGAAAAAGGGTTAGACAATTTAATTAATATTAAAATTAAATTTGATAATGAAGAAATATTTTATAACATGATTAAGAAGTAAATGAGAGAGGGCAGATAGATAAGATTAAGAATTATATTTCATAGTACTAATTGGTTGTTTTAAAATAAGGGTGTGTGACTGACCCACGTGTGTGGAGAGGAAGAGGGTAGTTTAAAAGGATGCACACACACACACACACACACACACACACACACACACACACACACACACACACACACACACACACACACACACACACACACACACACACACACACACACACACAAGGAATTTACTAGAAAAATATGTAACTGTACAGATGGTGAGACAGAGTTTAGGGGGTGGGGAAGGGTCATTAATTTTTAGTTTGTTGTGGGAGAGCAGGGTGGGGGAGAGGGGTGAAGGGTTGGGTTTTACATATTTCCTGTCTATTCCTGATCTGACGATGAGCTGTGAAGCTTGAAAGCGCTAATCGGAATAATTTTTATATAGTGGTGTGCAATATTGATCATTCTGATTGTAAAAAATAAATATTCATTTTACTTAACTAAGCGTGTGTGTGTACCGTACACAATTATACTCGTATACGTGTAAGGTGCGAGTTTTGGATACGAGTCTTCCAGAAAACGACAGACTTAACGCCAACGTGAACTTAAGCTATAAGATAAAACGAGTAGGCCTACGGATTTATATTAAATGGGTAAAGAGCTTTGGAACAACTTTTGAACGAGAGACATACAGAATCTAACGAGCAGTAAATATTATTTACGTAAACAAAAGCACAATTTTCAAGTGCACCGGCCATCTTTAAACCTATGGGTACGCCAAAGTACTGCACAACATGTTTATGGTGACAGCTGCTTTCTTGAGGTACGCACAAAATTACAGAAAGATTCAACACTAAAAAAAATTATAAATACTTCTTTAGGCAGGAATAAAATACCATTATCCTATAGAGTAGCCTTCTCTATCGCTGTGGTTACAGCTATAATATCGTGGGGTATTGGTAAATCTACCCAAGTCCACTCATGTGAATTTTTGGGAAACTGAAATTAAAGGTTTTCAAGTGCAATGATAAATCATAAAACTCATTTTCAAGATTAATTTTTAATATTAATAGAGTTAATATTACATAGATGTTAAAAAATAAAAATAGAAATAGAAATGCATAAAAAACATCGTTTTTGAAACATCGTGAATCATCATTAAAAAACTTGGAGTTGGGTGGTTTTACCACGAACCCCTCGATAACCTCTGTAGCAGCTATAAATGAACAAAAACATTACACCAATTTAAGATATTAACTGTGCACTTCTTTTACAACAATAAATCAGCGGCTTTGTATAGTAATCAGCCCCATGTTTGATGTCAGTCGCGCTTTGATCAAAGTGTAACATGTCTCCCACCTTAAGTGACTGCAGGTCAACAGCAGTTCAGGAGGGCTGTCAACTAATTCTACAAAGGAGAGCCAGGGGCGTATTTACGAGGGGGGCGAACTGGACCGGACCCCACCCCCGGAGGGTGGAAAAAGTTAAGGAATCTCGACTATTACTTTTTAGTATGTTTTTTTTTTAAATTTTTTTAGCTCTGTACGGTAATACAGTAGTAACTCTTTTTTAAGTATACAAACAGGTCCATTACACAGCATTAGCGTATACGTTTGTAATACGAAATACAGGAAAATCAATTCAGTCAATGAGAATTTTATAAACAATGTTCCAGTATCGCGTATTTTTTGTGTTATTACCATTTACTTTAATGCGACTGATTTAAATGGAATGCTATCGCACGTTTTTCAGCCACTTTAAAGCTAATTAGTAATGTTGATTAGTCTTAACTTGTTTTTTTTTTGTATGAAACCAACCCGACCCCGGACCCTCCCCCAAAACCAGTTCTAGATACGCCACTGCGGAGAGCCGTTTCACTACCCAACTAACTTGACAAGCTAACGATCATTCTGTCAACGACATTAGCAATGGATTCTAACCGCTCCTAAATGGAATAAAAAACTGGTGTCTTTAATTGGTGACTATCTTAACACCGCTGCACTAGAAACAATACAAAGGTTACAGTCAAGTTCACGTCTGTTTGTTGCCAACATCAATGAATGAGACCGACCACGAGAGTACACAGTGCGCGACCCTCGCCAAAGAAAAAGAAAACAATGCACAAATAATAGCAGCGAAGATCACGTTTAATGTGTTTGACACGGAGATAACTTCTCACCCCGCAGAGACCTCATACGACTGATCTTAACTACGTCATATCCTTTCTTCACGTAATCTACTTTCAACTTCAAACTTCTATTGCGTTTTTATGGTTCAATCAGCAGTGATCGAAAAAATCGGCGGTGGTCACATTGTCATAAGCTATTATAAACAACTTTAATGAGACACATGTCCTGGGGTAGTCTCCAGAAAAAGGATAGAAGCTTAACGACTGTCTGTAACGATCCATCCAAGCACCGAAGCACTTTGACAAAGTCGATTAGAAAATGTACTTAATGCTTACAGACATGAATCTTCCATGAAATTTTACCAATACTATCCCTGAAACGTACACAGACAACACAACAATACTTAAGATTAATACAGTAACTGTTGTCTACAGAAATACTAATCAAGAAAGGCATTAGACAGCACGATTCATTGAGTCCTACCCATTTCAGCCTCCTTACGCACGAAATAACAAGAAGGTTAAATGAAGACGTAAAAGGTGGCCTTAAGATAAATAAGAGAATACTAAACTTGACCAGTATGCAGAGGCCACAGTACTCGTAGTAGGCCTACACTCTGTCTGAAGATAATCTACAAACACTACTCCACAAAATAAAGAAACAACAAGAAAATACACCACGAAAATATCTGAAAAAGGGATCTGTGCGGTTCGAAACGCGAGTAACAGAATTTTTAAGACCTATTCTATAACCGTAGGCTTGCAGTTGTAAAACCGGGCCATTAGGCAGTGGTCGGTTGCTGACAAAGTGCGACATTAGTCGGCTAACGTTTCGATCCCAGCCATTTCGGGGATCTTCCTCAGGCCGCAAAGAGCGACAGTCTTATGAAACAGTAACGGCAGATCTTGGCCGAACGATACCCAACAACTTTTTTTCGGGTAAGAGCACCAAGCGGCCGGTAACACGAGGTGACCTACATAACCTCCGCTACCAGGTCTCAGCGAATCACGGAGATTCGACAGCAACCAGCAACCGACCACGGCCTAACAGCCCAGTATTTAATAATTTTGATTACTTACAGTGATTCTCAACCCTTTCAACTCCGGGGCCCATCTTATTTCATGGGATTCAGAATTACTTGTAAGGGTGTGCACCCCGTTTATAATCATATTTTTCTAACATGGGGTGCTACTATAAGTCCTCATTTACGCTTAAACGAGTTATACATACGTTGGTTGAGAAACGCTGTGAAGATTGCGTATTCAGATGAAGTTCAGTGATTCGCCACGAAGCATGAGAAACGTCTGCATAAACACCAGAATGTCGAGATGCTGCAACTTGTCGACAATACTGAACTTGTGCGAAGGCTAAATAGAATGAAGCCACTTAACTAAGTGTAACGTGTCAAGTGACAGACATCACAAGAACAAAGTGATTAGTTTTTATAGGAGTGCTCCTCCTACATCATCTAATTAATTACGGAATGTAAACTGATACATGGACTTGGTCCCAGTCTCAATAAAATAAATAGGACACAAAAATTCCGAAACACTGACGTTTTAAGGATCATCAATTGTTTACACATAAATTCTTATCTGTATAACGAAACAACGGCGTCTACCCAATTTTTTGAGAACTTACTAGCCTTAACTATCAACGAGCAAACTCAACTACACTGAATCTCTGAAATCCGTTTTCATTGCAATGTATTTTTCTGTGAATACATGGACTCGTACTTTACCATTCATGAACTTTTCTCACTATTTCACACATACACGGTGTGTGACGTTTTTTCATACATATTGCTAAAAAAAAAAAAAAAAAAAACTGATTCTGTCGACGTGATAAAGGTGTTGGCCACACCGTTTTAGTGTCTAGAAAAATATCCGATTTGCCACACCGTCAAGAAGGTGGGAAAAGGGCCAGATCGCAAAGGATGAACGTGAGCAAACTGCCCACTACAACCGCGCGAGGATGTAAATGACCTTGAGAACTGGTATGTGTTGACAATTAAGAAAGTAAACTCTTCTCATATGAGTTGTTTGATTTGCTTTCCTAGTGTAAAATTTCTAAGGTTACATGTTTGATAAGTAATGATGGATATTTTCTATAATTTGGTAAAAAAATATTAGTGCAGTAAAAATCATATCCGCAAACGAAATGTTCAATGTACCAAACAAATTGAAGACTGTAAACGTTTGACAATGTGTCTTAGTTTTTGCTTGGATAGGTTAAAAGTTTTTTAAAATTTGATTACTTTATAAAACCAGGAACGATATTTTCACTCATAAATGATTTTAATAATACAATGAAAACATTATAATTTTATTGCCTGGCAACAAAATTATTTTATTTTTAACAATTACCATTGTTACTTCCATGTTCCATAAGGAAATGGAAGTATGGTGATGGCGAAAAAAATCGTATTCGAGATAAGGGCTGATTCTGATTGTTACCCTCAAAACATGAAGAAAAGTCATTTTTCCAAAAGTGTCTGTGTGTAGAATTGTTTCTATGCCAAACGATAACTGCCGCAAATTCAAACAGAATCAAATAAGTTTTTGCATACTTGCCTGCATTGTAGAGGACTCGAGGCCTCCTGATTTTGGTGAAGATCGGTTACGGGGAAGGGGTAATTTACCTCCAACGTTTTATGTTTAAACAAGAGTAATTTTTTCTATGACGAACGATAACTGCCGTAAATTCAAACAGAATCAAATAATGTTTTGCATATGTGCCTGAGTTGTAGAGGACTCAAGGTCTATTGATTTTGGTGAAGATCAGTTAAGAGGGACGGGTAGTATACCTGTAACGTTTTATGTTTTAACAAGAGTAAAGTACTTAAGTTTGATAAATAAAGTATCCTGAAATGGTCATAATAATCCACTGTAGAAAGGTAGATGAAATATCTATAAATGAAAAGGGTAGTTGAAGGGGGATGACATAATTTTTTATATGTGTACTACGTTATCGGCAACAAAGAAGTAGTTTGTTGTTAAAATTCCTTCCATGGCTGTTTGGCCGTGGTACAATGTTTTCTGCAAAACCAGACGTTTCGGCAGTGCTATCGACTGTCATCATCAGTGAAAATCGAGTGCGCTAACGTGAGGTAGTATAAGTTAGTGACCACAGTACTGTGGTTAAGCTGAAGCAATAAGTAGAAAGAAATAGTTCTATGGAAATATTTCATTTTGAAAATGATCTTAAATATAAATCTTAGAACATGGAAGTCATGTATGGTTCACCATTCCGATATTTTGAAAAAGTTTAAATGAATTTTCAAGTACTTTACTCTTGTTAAAACGTAAAACGTTGCAGGTAAACTACCCTTAACCGATCTTCACCAAAATTAATAGGCCTTGAGTCCTCTACAACTCAGGCAGGTGTGCGAAAAATTATTTTATTCTGTTTGTATTTGCGGCAGTTATCGTTTGCCATAGAAAAAGTTCTACATACAGACACACAGTCAAACAGAAACACAGACTTGGAAAAATGACTTTTATTCACATACTGAGAGTGGTACAATCAGAATCAGCCCTTATCTCGAACACAATTTTTTCGCCATCACCAAACTTCCATTTCCTTATGGAACATGGAAGTAATAATTAATCAACTTTACTGACTTTTGGACACCAAAAATAATACAGACATGTGTGTGTGCATACATTAAGTATAAGGAATATTAATGGTCCCTGAGGAAAATGGGGGATCCAACCTTGAAGCTAGTCTTACCCCCACCCGGAACAGATCCTAGTTATACGACTGTGTTTAATGCCCATCACTATTTTTTCACGAATATTACTTAGTACGACTGTGTTTATATTATTGAAAAAAAATTGTCAGTAATGTTTATACTTTAATTAAACACCCTTCCAATTTTAAACGTAGTGCAAAACTTACTACGACCAGCAATGATCTTTTCATATACTTCGCAGTTTTAAAATGCTAATGTTTAAAGTTTTTAGCGTGGATTACGATAGCGGTATCAGATTTTGATGCTTACTCTGTGAACATGTATGTTCGGCATTAAACCGATAGGAATGTTTTAGCAGGTGCTATAGCAGATTCCGAAAGGAATCTAAAACTAAATCCGGTACTAATGCTTTTGAACGGCACATAACGGTAGTATAACGGAAACAGCACACACGAACAGTCCAAGGTCTGTTATCTTCCAACGCGGTCGTAGTGTGGAAATTTACTCAAGATCTTCCCTTGAGAATAACTTGCTTGGCCGGTGTGGCAAATCGCCTATAGTTCCAAATTACTGAAACGGTGTGGCAATTTACCTCCATGCGTGTACAAACCAGCTTATCTCATAAGATAACGTGAGCCTTTCTATGTTAAATCGTATCTATCAATGCACTATTTGTCGTACATTACTTAAGATTACTGTCATCCCAAAGTTTTGCTTCAGTTACCAACAGCGCAGCAGTGAACTAAAAATAAACAACGCCTTTGAGTAACGAACGTACGTCCTGTCAAGGCTTAGCGCCAATTATCCCCGTTATACTTTATCGCATCTCTCCCTACTCCACGTCTTGCACCCCGAGGCAAATGACCACTCTGCCCGATTATAAACGCGGGCCTGAACACGTTAAAATAATAGTCTACAGTACCGTAATGTACGACAACACTTAAGAAATTTCCCACGACGGTACACAGTGTCTGCACTCGAGATTACCGTGACGAATCGATTTCTGCGATACTACCGGCATCAACGTAAAGCACCTGAAACATGATCGAGCGTAACACAAACAGACGTCAAGCGATCCTCAACAATTTTACGTCGGTTTACTTTAAAGTTATTTTAAACTCGCAACGTGATGGAGTAGTGGTTTCAAATACAAGGCACTCTTGTGACTCCCTCCTCCTATGGCGCTACAGCCCGAAGTCCAGCCTTGGCCTATCTTGTCTATCTTGACCCTTCACCTCTCTCTATCAGTAACAAAGGATTTCCACCCTCGCAGTCCCACAGCGACATTCTCGTGGCATCCTCGCACATCGTCTCTTGCACCCACAGCGACAGCATCTTCCCATGCTTCCTTTGGACGACGTTTTGGTCTCTGCCATTCATATTCCCCATAAAAACTCTTTTAAGTGTTCGTTTGTAATCCACCCTTACGACATGGCCAGGCCATTGCAGCCTCCTCAGTTTTACGTACACTTCTACCGTTGGTTCGTCGAAGTGACAATATCATTATGCCGTATCTTTCATTCCCCATTTCTATAGGCCTATATGTCGCCAAGGATTCGCCTCAGGAGCTCCTTTTCAAATATCTTCAGGCGTTCAATTGCTCTTTGTGTTAATATCCACGATTCACTGCCATAGTACAGGATGGGTCGTATGATAGTTTTGTATATGCGCACTTTTGTCTGCCTATGAATAACTCTTGACTTAAAGGTGGTGATAAGCGCGAAGTTGGCTAGAGTTATCCTTCTCCTTATCTCTGCCTCTTCAATCTCATCTTCAGATATCGTCGCTCCTAGGTATGTGAAATCTCTGACTGCTTCGATACAGTCTTCTTCTTTAATCAGATTTTGGTTCTTCTTCGGGTAGACCTTGTCTGCATTGTGGTTTTAGCCACATTTATTTATAGTCCTACCTCTTGTGTACTTATTTTCAGAGGCACTTGTCATACAGGAGGTCCTCGACTGTCGAACATAATGCGTTTCCGAAAACGTGTTCGAAACTCGAGCTGTTCAAAAGCTGAGTACTGTACAGTAGGCTGTATTTACTGTAAGCGTACTGTGCGCGTAAGTTAGTAGGATCGGTTCTAAAAACTGTAATACACTGTACTGTAATGAAATCGGATTTTATTATCGCTTAAATTTACATCATATGACCTCTCTTATTTCAAAAAATACAAAACAGAGTTACATGCTAAGTCAATCACTTTCCTACATTAGTAAAGTTTATAAGCAATGTTTGTGAAACAGCTTACAGCACAGACTTATTGTATAAACAAAAATTAATCACGTTACACTTTGCATTCTTTATATTAATAAATTAACGTTAATTATGAAAAACCGTAATAGCAGAAATAATGACTACGTGCACTTAACGCTTATTCATTCACTCATACCCTTGTGATAACGCTTATTCATTTCCTCACACCTCTGTCACTGATCGAACGTCCGAGACTGTACTACGAAACTTGAATAAATTTGCAATTACCAATTTACAATCCCCGAAAGAGCGAACGTCGAATGCCGAAAGTAGAGGACCTCATGTATGACAATTACGTAACGCTCTCGAAAAGTCGGCAGGTGAAGTTACGTAACGTTCTACACGTTTCTCGGCTAGTCGGCAGGTGCAGTGTCTCTGTCAAGGCTGTGCACTTAAGTAGCTTCCAGATTGTTCGAGAGCTCTTGTATCTAAACAAATTATGTTGGCACGCGGCCAGGAGTATGGAAAATTATTCTGGAACATCTGTGAGATGTACACAAGCAACAGCGGCCGGCTTAGTTAGTTAGATACGCCTACATCTGGCGAGATTGTAGAGTGCGGATCAAGTGGCTGTTGCGGAATAGTGGAGAGTGATTGATTGTGTTATAAGGGTGGAACTCTTATAGGTGGCATTACGTGTGGACTATTTTAACTTTAATTATTGTATGATAGTGCCTTGTTGATTACAATTGTTATTTGCGACTAATTAAAGTTGGTAATTAGTGACTTCATTGGTGTCTGTATGTGTGTTTCCCCTGTAGAAGACGACGAACCGTGAGATGTCGTAACAATACGGATACACAAGTCGTACTCCAGCCATTAACCTAAATTCAATCGTATTTCACACTGGGTGAATTGCTGGGATGACTTAAAACGTTCACGTATTTGTGGTTCAAACAGTCAAAACGTGGAAGTGTAACCAATACGTCACAAAATAATTTTCTGTCGACAACCGATTCGAGGCTTAACTTCACAGATGCTTGTTGTTAGTCGATATCCTCACCTTGTCTGCCAGACGATATTTAAGTTAAACGTCTGTCCTAACGTTGCATAGCTGACACCTGTCACAATTAATACAGCTTGAGGAATAAGAAGGTGCTGTTGGTACGACTCGCATCATACTTGAATCACTCACAAAATATCTTCCCCTTTGTTCGGCTGTCCGCCTGGTTTCACGATGCCCCACCGAAAGGGGAAAACTACTTCAAAACAATTTCGAGGGTGAGCAGTGGCCGCTACGTCACCTACGAGTGGAGAGGTCGAGTATCTGCGAAACCTGCGCGGAAGAAGAAAACCTAGAACACTTAATCATGTGATGTAAATGCTTTAGACCAGCGTTTCTCAATTTACGGTTCGCGACCTACTGTGGGTCCCGAGGAGTTGTTTGGTGAGTCGCAAAATGTACTTATTGTGTCTTAAAAACTGTTTATTATATTTAGTATTTGGTCGAATTAAGCATGTATAACCCGTTTAATCGTAAAAGAGGGCTTAAAGATTATCATCATCAACTTCTTCAGCAAAGATTAAACCAAAAATGGTTTGTTCCGGTCCCAAGTAGATAGACTGGAGCTGGTCACTCTAACGCTTCTTCGGATGGCCCACACCTTTCTGTCCCTTCGGCTTACAAATTCCACAGTTGTTTGGGAATGCGGCAGTCATCCATTCGGTTAAGACGCTCCAACCGTTTTAGCCGATATTTGGCAATCCTATCAAGTGTACTCATAATATTCAGTTCCTGCTGTACATCGACATTTCTTTCGCGATCCTGAAGAGTATGTCCTGCCACGTGCCTGAGAAGCTCACTGCAGCCGCTTGAATACGACTACCATAGGATTTCGTTAAAGTCCAATTCTCAGACCCATAAAGGGCATCACGTTGTAGAACTTCGGGCGTGTTTCTTACTCGTTGGTTTTAGAGTTCTCCTGATGGTCCCGCATATAGGTTGAAATTGTAGAACTGCAATTTCAACCATTTCAAATTACAGTTATTTAAATAATGATTTCAAATATCGGATAAGCGGTCTGTTGTAGATATCTCCCAACAACGTTTGCAGTTGGCACTCCACCACCGCTCTACAAGTGGTACGCGCTGATTGCAGTTTAATACCAATCATTTCTTCATAACGATGTGACAAGTGATGCTCCAAGTATTGTCTGGATTGTCACATTCCAGACATAACACAAATACAATCAGCTACAAAACACATAAAACGTACAGAAAGAAATCATAACGTCAAAGTACCAACCGACGCTTATCGTTAGTACGTAATACATGTGACGACGTAATACAGATCACGAGAACGACGCTTTGCAGGGTGAACAGTTCCGTTAAAGAAGTTCGTAGAGGACGACTGATGTGGAATCCGCTCAGTAGCGGTTGGACTAGAGATGGGCGAATTGGGTCACTTTAGTGAATGCGATCAGTACATCTCAATCATTGAAGCGATTCGATATTTACGTGTCGATCATTCGATCACTATACAGCGGATTCACTTAACTTCTATTGTTTGTATTAGTTACGTCAGTAAAGTTCCTATTACAACTCAGTTGTATGGAGTTCTATTCGATGTTAGGACTGTATTATTTCGGTTGTTATATAAATTCCTGGTACATGAATTATTACACATCCTTCAAACAAATATACTTAAAATTCCAAACAAACGTGAGGGACTGAGACGAACAAAAAAATCTTGAATCGTGAATAATTAAAATAATTAATATTTATTTGATTTAAAAACTACATATTGCTTTTCCATCAGATGTCGTGTTTACGAGTTGAAAGAAATTACAAGGATCGAAATGAACGCTACAGGTGACTAGCGGAGACTGCTTGCAATAACTCGTCCATTGATCGAATCAGCAAGTGGCCGAGATTGAAATAAAAGATTAAGATGGCGACTGCTCGAGTCGTAATTGATTGGACTGAATGGCAGAGTGGAGGCTGCTTGCGGTAACTCGTTCACTGATAGATTCTTTTACTGGCCGAGACTCAAACGCAATCAGAGGCATTTAAAGGAGTCTGCTTGCGGTAACTCAATCACTGCGGTAATCAGTAAGGGATTTAGACTGAAATTAAAGTCTAAGATGGCGACTGCTGAAGTTGTAATTGAATGAACTGAATGGCAGAGGCATCTAGCGGAGGCTGCTTGCGGTAACTCGTTCACTGATCGAATTTTTTACTGGCCGCGACTCAAACGCAATCAGAGGCATTTAAAGGAGTCTGCTTGCGGTAACTCGATCACTGCGGTAATCAGTAAGGGATTTAGACTGAAATTAAAGTCTAAGATGGCGACTGCTGAAGTTGTAATTGAATGAACTGAATGGCAGAGGCGTCTAGCGGAGGCTGCTTGCGATAATTCGTTCACTGATCGAAATGAAAGCCACAGGCATCTAGCGGAGTCTGCTTGCAGTATCTCGTTCACTGATCGAATCAATGAGTGACTGATATTGAGACAGACAGACCAACTATCGAATCACCACCTGCCCGAAATGACCGAGACTGACTAGCTGTCCAGAGCCACCTAGCGGATATTCTACAAACAACCGCAGATGATTCGTCAGTGATTTGTATTACTGACCGACTTATCTTTTATAAGATCGTTCCGTTAAGTCGATCACCTAAACGATTCGATCAAAGTGATTCGTTTAATTCTGCACAACACATCTCTAGGTTGGATAAGTATCTGCTGACGGTCAACCTTTCACCTGTTTTCCACATGGCGAGAGGTCACAACAGCATAGGTTTCACGTCCTGTTTTCGGAGAAGAACCTTTAGGAGGAACGTATCAACATATATCACTTTCTTTCTTCTTGTGTCGAGCGTACACAATAAAGGGACGCGCGAATACAATGACACACGTAATTAATGAAATACGTGGAGCGTACAACCATAAATACATTAAGGTAACGAAAGCAAATCGGAACGGTGGAAACGCGAATAAACAAAGAACGTATGTGCCGTGAAGTACAGCGAAGTGTGACCAGGATGTAGCGAGCGGAGGAAACAGAGATTGGCCGTGATGATAGATCGCACTTACCGTACCGTACCGTACACTCATGCTTCATAATCCTGAAGCGTGACAGCCCTTTTCTTCTAGACTTCTACTTCCAAACATCTCGGTTTAGTGATACTGACTGCCATTCAACAAACAATCTCTTACATCAGTGGTCCCCAAAGTAGGGTCCACGGACCCCTGAGGGTCAAAAAATAAAATATAGGGCTACCGTAATTTTCTCCGATTTTTTATAGTCTAAAATCTAAATTTTAGAATCTTAAAACAATTAGTAGCAGATTCCAGTTTTTTTGGTTCAAACTAAAAAAAAGTAATTCTAATTGTAATTATGAAAGTAATGGCTTTTACACTAATGCCTTTAATAATGTCTTTAAATCATGTCGTGTAGCAGATATGTTTGTCAGCTGAACTGCCTACAGTGCCGCATCAACGCAGAACTGATCGCGTGCTTTAGTCCACGTATAAGCACTGTATCTTGCTTATAAGCACTGTATCTCGCTTATACGCACTGTATCTAAGCAAAACGTTTTTCCGTGTAGCTGGTTTTCGCCTAAGTAGCTGGATTTCGACATGTGTGGCTGGAAAGATAGAGCCGAGGTTGGCAAATTTAAGGAATAAACTTGATGTCGAGAGTCACTTAATATTGAAATTATAAGACATTAAACCCAATATTGCAGAGCTAATTATTCAAAAACAGCTTAATTGTTCACACTAAATTATATTTTATATAATTAATATTACAATTTTGCAAGTTAAGAGAATTTTAATAAAATTTTAATTAAAATATTTTGCATCATATTTACTGTTTGTTTTATTTCAGAACTTAGACGGGGTCCGTGATTTTTAAATTATTGGGGGGGGGGGGGTCCGCGGACTGAAAAGTTTGGGAATCACTGTCTTACATCTTTTGACGCTGTTCCGTGGTCTTTCCCTTTCCCGTTGCTGTAAACAGACGCTTCGTCAGGTTACTTTCCATTGCATCTTGTTTGATTGTTTGACGTAAAACGTAAATCACGTTAACTATTTATCATGACAAATATTTCTCCTATATACATTGTACTTCTTTTATACACGTTTTCCGGCAATATTTTGTCCTCCATTAATTTTATAAACGAAAACCAATTACTTCGGCGACATTTCTCTTTGATCTCATGTCAACACAATTTAATAATTGTGAATGTACGACATAGACGACGAACGAATGAAGTGTCCTTGATGCAAAAAATTAATCTGCAAAATATACGTAACGTGCTGTACCATAAAACTTTCAACAGAATTTAATAATTTCTTGTAATTATTATAAAATAACCATAAGAAACTTGGAAATACATTTTTTAAAAATCACACACACACACACACACAATGTTTACAATATACACTATTACACTATATTCACTGTTTGTAGAATCTGCGCGCAGATTATTTGATTTTCTTCATAATAATGGCTTTACAAATAAATACACAATTCTTGCAAAAAAGAAAACAAAAAAAGTGTGCGCTCGCGCGCGTGTGTACACATAATAGAATAAAAACAGAAGCATACTCTTATTATAATGTTTAATTTCAAACTGATATTTATATATGTTATTAAGAAATATATTCAATTAGAAGTTAGTTACTTATTTAATAATAATGGCTCCCATGAATACCACCGAAGCAGCTTAGGAGTCAAGCAAGGTAGGCTGCCATATGCGAGCCGTACGGTATACAAGGAAGGGAGTGTGGCCAGCACTACGCTTCAGCCGCCCATTATTATCCCCAGAATGTTATCCCAGGTACTCATTTTCAACAGGCTGAGTCGACTTGGGTGCTGAAAAAAGCACCTTGATTTTACGGTGCGGGCCCGGGAATCGAACCCGGACCTCTAGATTAGTAGCCAGGTGCCATACCCACTGATCTACTGAGCTAATTACTTATTTATAATAAATAAAATTATAAGTATATGAATCTAATATATATTTTACTTTTATTTTATTATAAAAGTACAATAATATTTCATTACGAGTATACAAATAATGTTATAGGCTAGTTGTCATAAATCTGCTGACGAATAAACAGTTTTAGATCTCACTTCTAACTCGATCGTTTCACGTTCGTCTGTGTGTATTTCCGATATGTCTCACGATAATTTTTGAACGCGCCCACTGTTTTACATAAAACTTTTGGCATGTATGTTCATAATTTTATCCTCCAGACTTTTGTTGTTTTTTTAGATTGATTCCACAAAAAATGGAGAGGTAGGAGAGAAAAATATTAGAGGTTCAAAATTGTGAAATAATCGTAAAAACGCACGTAGAGTATCAAATTAAAGGGGTTTTTACCAAAATCTGAATGATGTGTGTACTTGTAAAAAATTTAAAAAATTCGGATGCCAGAGACCAAAAAGTAGGTCAAAATTGAGAAAAAAGCGCAAAAATCCATGCCAAGCATCACATTAAAAGGGATCTTAACGCAAATGTGAATATAGTGTTCAGTTTTGGCAATTCTCAAAATTTTGAGACGCCAGGGTTCGAAAAGTTTTATATAATCGTCCAAATCTATGCGGGGTATCAAATTATATTTTAACCAAAATGTGAATATAGTGTAAGATTTGAACGTTTCACAATTTTAGGATTCCGGGACCCATAAATGGATTAAAAAATTGTAAAAATCCAGCCAGGTGTCAGACTAAAGGAAATTTTAACCCAAATCCACATTTATGGTTCACTAGTCCACTATGAAGATTTTTTTAACTCGAGGGGCAAGCAGACACGTCTAATTGGCTGTCCACAGTTATTTTATTTAAAATATAGCAGAGTTCTTGCAGTGGATTTCGTAATTTTTCTGACAAATGAAAAATATCTAATTTTATTTTACCTAGTAATAAACATTTCGTTCAATATATTGAGCGAGTTCTGCAGCTCAAGAAGCTTACTAGTCATTTTGCCGGGTTTATATTTTCACAAATACTATTTAAAATACAGTGTTATTATAGATTTATAATGTACAGATCATTTAACCTTACGGATGAAACCACAACACCTAATACTTTACTGCTTCAATATGCAACATTAAAATCTCAACGCCCAAAACATGGTGATCTCGAGCGCAAAATGCGTAATATTTCTACGTACTGCGGAAACGGGACGAGTGCATACCGTTGCCGAACAGCTGTCGGACAGGTGGACACAGCACAGAAGACGCAGCAAGAGTTAAAGTCTGGACCCACTGAGTGGAGTCTGTATCCGGCGGAAACTGCACAACAAAAGCATACGGCCTTGTGCAAGCCGATAGTATTCCCATTTCCTGTATCACACAGCTGCCAGGCGAATCGAAAGTTTTAGTAAAATTACATACACACATACATGCATGAGCGGCTCCCTTCGTGGGCTATATCGTACACGACTGATCCTCTTCATAACCTTTATCAAGATGAATAATCTTTTACGTCTTAGGGAACAACAATTACTATCACTTTATAAAACATAGGACTTGAGTATGGCAAATGAACGGACCGCTGACGCTGAACATTGGAATGCGAGAGGCGGCGACAGTCGTAAAGAAAATCGCATCTGATGTTGATGATGACCCTTTACGTGGCCTTCTACCATCTCTTTCCTTTGGGGATGTGTGCCAGTCTTCCTGGTCAGTCGACGGCTATGCATTCTTTCACATAATCTTTCCACTTGGCTTGACTGTCAGTAATACGATACTGCACAAACACTCAGATCCCCTCCTTTAACCCTCCCCTTGACCGGAGACATTGCATTCCACCGTCTGAATTCTGTACATATCTTTTTCGTGATTCAAATTTCTGACCAACACAGAATAGTGAGTAGATATAACTCTTAGTTTACAAGAAAATCGAAAAGCCATTCTCTTACGTTTATCTTCGCTAAATGTTTATAATGGAACCGCATGTAAGCCGTATATAATTGACTGAAATGTCGATTTTATATTCAGATATCGTGACACGAAAATAGCAGAACCTAAGTACCGGAAATGAAGTATAATTGGGTGCAATTTGTCATTCGACAAAACCGTTATCTACGGAAACCAAAACCTAAGAAACATATACGACAATCTATCTACTTTCAGAATTTCTTTTTACCAACTTGTTTTCATCATACTGGTCTCGAATTGGGTAGTTAGTTGGGTATAAGACTTTTTAATGTATTTACTCCAAAACCTGTGTGAAAATTACAACTGATAAGTGCAGACAGGTATTCCAGCTTGAGTTTACCTTTCAGGAAGTTTGACATTCGTTTTAATACGAATGAACAAACACTAGACTCCAGAAATACTTTTGATACGAAACGTTTAAGTGGAAACTAAAATTCATACAAGTTATTCTAAATTCCTCCGCCTTCAAATCCAAAAATGAACACTACAAGTGATAGTACGGATAACGTTAACTAGTCATTACTCTGGTTTGTGTTTACCGTTCAGAAACCCACGACATGGGATTCCTCTAAACACGGAATATTTATATTATTTTTTTTAAATCCATAACACGATATTTTCTTCATTTATTATATTACAACTAGTTACAAACTATCAAGCAATTTTATGGTAACAACTATGTTAGCAATGTATAGAATGTCCTAACATTGGTGCACTCATCACGTCAGTTCACACTTCATTCATGTGCAGATATTTCTTAAAACACTTCACTTTCCTACGATTCGAACGTTTTCTGTCTCTCCAATCGCCGAAAAAGTCCAGCATTATCAAGAAGTTGTAACGCATCGTAATTTTGATGTTCATGAAGTCTTTCTTCATATTTAGCTGCAAACCGTTTGACCTTATAAGTAACCACAGGTATTTTCAGGTCTCGATGGGTGTCATCGTTTCTTACATACCACGGTGAATAAGCAGTACTGCGAAGCACTTTTTTTTTCAAAGTCTGGATTATTTTAATGTTGGATGCCTTTGTGCAAACCCCAAAGATGCACACCATATACCCACGCCGGTTTTAAAACTTGTCTGTATAATAACAGTTTATTCTGCAGTAATAGTTCACAGTGTCTTCCAAGTAGCCACCACATGTTCTTGAATTTTATTCCACGTTCTTCACGCTGTACGAAACGTAAATCAGAATATACAATAAAAACTCTCACGTCACAAACAACGTTCAACGGACCGCCGGTATTCAGCTAACGGAGAAACCGATTTTTTTTTACTCGAGAATTTAATTTGGTTATCTTTATCTTAAGAATCTAATTTAAATATCTACGATAAAAGATCACCGTATCATTGGGCAAAAGCGTCTCTCAGTCTGGGAGAGCTAAGAATATGTTTTAGAACTGGGATAAACCTCCAAAACTATTGTGAATGTTTTAATTTGTCTCAGGATAGAATACAATTCGTGATAAGGCAAGAAAGAATAAGAAAATTACTAACGTAATTATGAATATTTCTGTACAGTTTCTTACCATGTATGTTTCCATTAATTACTGTTAGGATCAATGATTGACATTTTTATTTGCTATTCACAACTGGAGTCGTCAGTATCAGCGATGCTGATCATATAACTATATTCCTCTTTCGATACACGCCGAAATAAAATCGTCTCTCAATGCCGACAAGACGATTTTTGTAATCTCTCATAATTTTTAGGAGACCACTTTGAAATATGTTTTCAGTATTCTTAGATGCTAGTAAAAACTGTGTAATTTTCTGTTAACATTTGGGTAAAATATAAATTAAGCAACCACTCAAAAACCAGAGTCTAAGAAATGAAATAAGACTAATTTACAATAACAAATCCACTCTCTCCCTCCCCCCTCTCTCTCTCTCTCTATTTCTTTCTTTCTTCAATATTTTTTCTTTCCCCAATTTTTCAAACTCATAGAACGGAGCGGGCGTGGCTCTACACCCACGCCTGTTTCTAGTCCCTTACGGGCGCTTCTGTCTAACAGTATTTCGTGTCAATGTATGCAGATCCAGCTCGTGACGTGAATAACACGGCACAATAAGGACCGGCCTTAACTAGCCAAACTTTTAACGTTATCATGAAATTACGAAAACTTGTTACCTCCACAGCGCTTCCACATACAAAGATGTAAAGAGGTTGAAACTGAAACTTCACTCACCCGATCTCGCTTTAATTTGATTCACTTGAATCGCTTTTGTAAACTCTAATTCAGTGCTCATTGTACGAAAATTTCAATCTACGCTTTTGTTTCACAATCGCTAACGTCACATAAAAAAATAAAAACAAAAATGGGAAAGTAAATGTTGTTCGTTCAAAGGCAGACAAAATTATCATATTTAATCCAATCGAGTTATATAGGCCTAAACGTAATCTAGGTATGTAAAATTTTATTTTATTTTATTTTCACAATAAGAATTCTAATCAGTGCCCGTTAGCTTCATTTATATCTACATATTAAACGCACAATTCCTTGTGTATTACTCAGGAGTATCTGATCTAACGTTAGACGCTTACTGGCAATCAACACTTTACACTGACAACACTTTTCTTATTTTGAGTATTCGCACCCTGTTGTGTTGTTTAACAGTTCTAGAATTTTAATGGTTTTACGGTGACATGCTCTTTCCGATTTTTCCTATATAGCTAGCAAACGGTTGGATTCGTCTGTCACAAAACCCGTTTTCCTAGGTCTTGTACCTGGGTAGGGTGAAAAGTTCCGAGCCTTTTGTATAGATGGCGTCACAATGCTCTCTGTTTTTAACGGATTCCGCGATTTCATCCTTCGTAGGCTGAAGCTCGATTTTTCAAATGAATGAGTTATTTATTATTAATTTGACAAGCTCATCAAGCATCAGTTTACCAGCAAACAGTTTGGAAATTCATACCGTGATTACATATTATTTTCTGAAAGGCTTAAGTACAACCAATATTAAAAAAAGAGATGAATCCAATGCTGAGAGACTCATCTCCATTGAATACACTACAATGGTTAAGTGTCGAATTCCTTAATATAAAAACTCTGAAATCAAGACAAACCGCCGTATTTAGTGAAAAATCAAACGCAGTTTCAACAAACCAACGCACCAGCTCATACACCAATTGTTGAAATGGTTAAAATAAAATAATTAAATACCGACATGCTCCTCGCCCCCCCCCATATTTAGCCGCGACCAACTTTTCTCTCTTTCGTAACCTCAAAAATGGCTCGACACAAATATCTGGGGGTACAATCAAGTCATCGATTCAGTAAATTAATTACTGAATGAATGAAATGAATTAATGCCAGAGTTATTTTGATGACCTAAACATATCGCTTATCGATCTGGCATAACAGCTTTAGGCCGTAGTTGTGAAAAGTGTATCGACGTAAATTGAGATTATGTTGCGAAATAAATGGAAATTACTCCAAAAATATATTGTTCTCTTATTCAGGCCCGGAAATTTTCACGCTACCCTCCTATAGAAAACCTCCTCCTACGTTCCTTAATACTAGAAAACGTTGCATACAATCAACATATAACACTAGTACGTATTACTCGTATTGGTACAAACCTCAACCTACATAACACGTTTCAAATCTGTTTACAACAAAAATTTATTGTAGGGTGATATAGAGGGGAAAAATTGTGGTAAAAAAACTTACACCTTGTGACACGTACAGAACGAAGAGAGACCTGCTTGTGAGTTTATCTCCCCCTACGTTCTCTATACCACAACCGTTATCGCAAACCGTCAGCTTACCTGAAACAGATATTAAACAACAAATTAAAGTTTGAAACTACACACCTTACTGTTTGTTCTAAAACAACTTACAGCCTGAAACGAAATGTATCAGTTAAAACACATAAAGCATGTACACTACAAGAATACGGCCAGAACATTCTACGTCACATTATCAGTTAGTTAATAAACAGTTTCAACGTCAGTTATTCTCACTCTGCTAGAATCTAACCAGACTGTTACGTAGACAGCAGGCTTTAGTGCGATGGAATTAAAATGACAACAGATAGAGTAAAATCAGTACCACTCAGTAGGTGGTACACAAAGTTTTAGTCAACCACGCCAAATTCATCAATTCTTCACAAACATACTAATCTGTTATTCACGGTATCTACTGAGGTTGCCAGATTTTTCATTCAAACTATGGGTATTTACTTTGAACACAGAAGACACTGTCTCAGAAAGAGGTCATCCTAATTTCGGTACATATTAGTGCTTTCCAAAAAGTAAATCCCTTTATGTCAACCTCAATTCATACAAATGTACAATAACTGCTTTTGGGGGAAAGCTGGTAAATACACATAAAGAAAAACATCTTTATATTTTACGTAATGTAATCTGTCATGCATCTCTAATAACCTTAAATAATATTTAAAAAATATTGTTTTACTTCCATGTTTCTTAAGGAAATGGAAGTATGGTGATGGCAAAAAAATCGTGTTCAAGATTATTGCAGATTCTGATTGTACTACACTCAAAACATGAAAAAAAGTCCTTTTTCTAAAAGTGTGTGTGTGTGTGTGTGTGTCTGTGTCTATAGATTTTTTTCTATGGCAAACGATAACAGCCGCAAATTCAAACAGAATCAAATAATTTTTTGCATGCAGGCCTGATTTGTAGAGTACTCAAACCTATTGTTTTTGGTGAAGATCGGTTAAGGGAAAGGGGTAGTTTACCTGCAACGTTTTATGTTTTAAAAAGGGTATTTTCTATGGGAAACGATAACAGCCGCAAATTCAAACAGAATCAAATAAGTTTTTGCATGCAGCCCTGAATTGTAGAGTTCTCAAGACCTGTTGTTTTTGGTGAAGATCGGTTAAGGGAAAGGGGTAGTTTACCTGCAACGTTTTATGTTTTAAAAAGGGTAATTTTTTCTATGACTAACGATAACTGCCGCATATTCAAACAGAATCAAATAACTTTTTGCATACATCCCTGAATTGTAGTGATCTCAAGGCCTTTTGATTTTGGTGAAGGTCGGTTAAGGGGAAAGGGTAGTTTACCTGCAACATTTTACGTTTCAACAAAAGTAAAGTACTTGAAAATTCATTTAAACTTTTTGAAACAATGGTAATTGTTAAAAATAAAATAATTTTGTTGCCAGGCAATAAAATTATAATTTTTTCATTTGAATGTAAATCATGTATGAGAGAAAATATATCGTTCGTGCCAGGCAAGCATATCTCAATTATGTAATGTTTACGTTTCCATTTTATTATTATGATTACTGCAATAAAAAGGCAGGGAACACACACACACACACACACACACACACACACACACAAAATTCGCGTTATTTCTGGCCTCACTCATGTTTATTTTCTTACATTTGCACGCTTTTTAAATGGAAAGTGCCGAAACCCACACCAACATAACGCGTGCAAGCCGAAAAATTGTCCAGCTTGGATAGCGATTTGCTTCCTGTGGATCGCTGGGCAGTGTAACTGCACGTGTTTACAGAGGAACGATTCATAGACAGAATTTTCGTCTTTAGGGAATGAACCCTCTGCAAGATGCTGAGGGTCCATGAGTGACTTCCGAGCGCTCCTTCTTTTCCGCGTGTTTGTTCTGTGAAACGTACACTGTAGATTCGCAGCTTTAATCTAAGCAACGCTCAATAGGAAATGTTGAAAATTTTTGTCCACGGTGTACCCTCATACACACTAAACCTGCTCTGATGTTTTAATTACGGACATCATAATATTAAAACTTTGGAAACTTGAGCACTACTTAATGGATATCAAACATTAACTTATACAAGCCATTAATTTTATGCATATTTTTTATATATATGTGTACAACGTTATCGGCAACAAAGAAGTAGTTTTTGTTAAAATTCCTTCCCGGGATGTTTGGCCGTAGTCCAATGTTTTCTACAAAACCAGATGTTTCGGCAATGCCATCGACTTCCATCATCAGTGAAAATCGAGTGCGATAACGTGAGGTGGTATACGTTAGTGACCACAGTACTGTGGTTAAGGCTGAAGCAGTAAGTAGAAAGAAGTAGTTTCTATGGTAATATTTCATTTTGAAAACGATTTTAAATATAAATCTTAGAACATGGAAGTTATGTATGGTTCTCCATACCGATATTTTAAAATAGTTTTAAAATTATCACTGACATATTTTTAAAATTTTAATAATTATTTCAACTATTTTGAACAAAATTTAATTGTATTAAAGTAACAGGAAAGTAATTTATTAAAAAACACTTCACTTGCAGGTTCCGACCTCGCTTAATGCAAAAAGCTTTGATCGAGAAAGATGAATATTTAGATTTTATATATCTCGACACTCACTCAAGGGAACGTCCATCATCCAGACCACCGCTTATCGATAAACCGAGATTTTAATCAACTGTCTTAGGAGTCGGTGATCGTTCCGCATCGTATGTTATGGGGTTAAATGACGCGAACGCGGTAAGTACACTTTCAGCGATCAAACATCGTGGAAACGCGACACAATATCAATATCACAAATGAGAAACGTTAAAGGTTCGCCGAGCGAGCCTGCAGGCGGCAACATCCCATTACTAATTACTGTGTACCGGAACACACACACATAAGTAACGGTAAACGCCTCAAGATACGAACGAACGTATTGTTGGCAAAGGTGGAAGATATCGAGATACGTGCATGCAAAATACGTGACGCACTAGTCTGTCTCGTGATTACACAGTTTAAGACCTCGACTCGAGCGAATTCGCGGTAACTCGATTCATTTCACCTCACATCAAAACTCTCTTCTCCTGTATGGCAATATTTATTAAACCTACACAGCATACAGTGTGCTGTAGGCTAAGCTATACGTACAGCACAATACGTATTAGGTCTGATCAGTTCATTCATTTTTTGTATATTTGAAAAATAGATGTACACTAGAGAACTCTCAAACCACATTTAAAGTAAAATTATGATACTAAATGATGTTGTGATTAGTAAGCCTATTATTAAAACGAATTGTACTAGATTATAAAACGACTATACTAGAATACCTGTAGGTTAAATACATAGGTTGTTACGTGAATTTGCATATCCACAACTGATGCATAATTTACATACACTGATGCACACTATTTGTAAAAATCATCAGAATGTTCTGTCTAGTATCAATGCAAGAATACATTTATCCTACTAGTAAGTGACAAAGGCTGGTGAATGAAGTCATTACCGATATATATAAGACAGACAGACACTAGAATGTTCTCTACTATAAATTGATAGGTACACATACGATTCTACACGAGTCTAGAAACAACGCCCAGAATTTTCTTGTGTTATCTAGTAAATGACAAATGCTGGGAATGGCGTCATTGCCAAACATATGTGTAAACGGGGATACACGGATAAGTCAGTCAGTATTTATTGTTAGTTTTTAGTCAGTCTTTATTGAGATTTCGGTTAAGTGAGTTACAGAATTAGTGCATATATTTGATAACACTTCTGTGGATCAATATTGTAAGTGTGTGTTATCTTTTGTTAATTACAGTTGTGTTAATAATCAATATCATAGCTGTGAATCGAAATTGTATTTTTCTGTGTTATATGTTTATTTTTGATTTTATTGTGAAAAATTATTTGTAATATCGGAAAACTAAATAAGGTGTTGACAGTGATACGAGTGTTTATTTCAATCGCTGTCTAGAAATAGACAGCTGTCTTTATTCATTTACTAGCTGTTACCCGCGGCTTCGCACGTGAAAATGTGACTTTTAATAAGTATTATAATTTAATTTTTATTGTCTATGTCTATTTGGCGTTCTGTCAGCTCGTATAACAATTTTGTACTCATTAGTCAAATTCTCTCCAAAGCTGTTTTCAACACTTGTACTATTTTAACTTGTACTAAATTACTGTATTACGTTGGTGCAACAGCCTTTGGGGATTTAAAACTACCTGTTAAATAAAAAACCCTAAATTCTTTATTTTAAGTGTTACTGTGTTAGAAGCATTGTATAACACATTAAACGTTATGTTTTCCTCAAGCATGGCTTTTATTTATTTCAGCAGTAAACTAAAAACCAAAAATCGTTGTCACCTAACCTCACAAATGAAAACAACACGTATTTTTGCTTTGCATTAAGTAATAGAACAATTTACAATTAGTACACTTCTTCTTTTCCACAACGTAATATATCGACACAATCGCATATTATATAAAATATCGAAAATGTACTGCAGGAACGGATAAATGTACAGTTCCGATGCCGCTAAATAGCTTTTGTTTATTCACTTGTTACTATGGTAATTAATTCTGGTCTCCTTGGTGTTTCGACATCTTTATATGCGTCAATGAAAAGTCATAATTAAAAGGGCCTAAATCGTGCGAACGGGGAAAAATATCAAATTCCAACAGTATTTTTCGCCTGTGTCAAAGGTTACCTGTGCAAAATTTGGTAGCAATCGGTGTAACGGTGTGAATTTGTATTCAGTACCCATAACTCCTCAGACTTTGAGTTTTATAGATATAGATATTCATACTGTCCCTTACCAACTGGCTCTCCAATAAACCAGACGTAGGCCTACTTATGCCAACGTTTTTTGTCCTTCAAAATGATTTTGGAAAGCACAATCTGGACAGCCTTGTCCTTATTTAGAGGGTTATGTTTTATGACTTCACCAAAGGCAAAACATTGTCCTTTCACGATTTTTTCACTCTTAACAAAAGGGAATATCGTATGTGGATACAACTGGCGACTATGGAAGTTACAGTAAGGCTACAATGTTTTTTTACCTAAAATTCACGAAGAAGCAACGAGTATGGTATGTGCATTGGGCCATTTATCATAGTGGAATTTCCATAAAATACGCTTCACTCGAGTGACGAAAATTGCTCTCGAGCAGTATTCCCTGACTATAACATCTAGTGATCAAAATTGAAGGGACATAACACCACGGTCTTCAACTTACTATCACGGTCTTCAACTCATTCATTACCGTCTTGGAAGCTTTTGTTCCGTTTGCCAACTTCCGTCCATACGCATCACACTCACCAAAATTTTCTGGCAAATGTTCATCTTAGAGCAGTTTATTTCTTTTTTCGGAAAGAATTTAATGCAAGTTAAATTCGGCATTGAAAAATGTTAAAAGAAAAAAACACCAAACACACTCAAATATAACTTATTTTGTTTGTCAAATACAAACTACACATCCCATATAGCTACAAATACAGGTAATTGTTACACATAGGTTTACTAACTTTGCAAAAATTAGTTTTAGAATCGGACTTTTATATTGCAAAAAATTCTTAGGCTGACTTGCGCGAGCTTATGATCAGACCTCGTATTATATTTACTACGCCTACTGATTAAATTCCGTCTCGTAGTTTTCTAATAGCAACAATTTTTAATAAGTTCAGACAAGGTTGGATAAATAATTAAAAGGTCAACTGCCGCCACGTGACTCGGGTTTGTTTTTCGGCTTGCTACCGAGGAATATAACTGCCTTTACACTTTTCTTCTACACACGTAAATTCGGAATTAACATTGCAGAAACACTGCTTGTTCAGTCAGCTCTACGCTATTTAATTAGCGTGTGCGGGTACCGACTGAAGTGTGCACACTTGAACCGTATCCGACAGAACAGAAGGCCAACACGGCAGACTTGCATTAATAATTATTATTACGACTCGAGTCATGACGGGAGAGGTGTGGTCGTAAACTCATAACTCGATATGATAAAAAACGCAACAACGTCTATATATATAATAGGGATGCTACAGCTAGTGCCATCTCCCTTCCTTCAACCTGGCTTTCCAATTCTCCCGATGTTCACATGTCCTTCCTCAAGTCCTATACGTTGCATAGATTCATCCACTTCGTCCCTCCAAGATCTTCTCGGTATTCCCCTTTTTCTCCTTCCTAATGGACTCCATTCCGTCACTTTGTTGATCCACCTATTTTGGGCTCTCCGGACATGACCGTGGCATACCAATCTTCTTTCTTCGATGTAGTCAATTACACTTCTTTCCGTTTCCATTCTTCTTCTGATCTCCTCGTTCGTTATTCGGTCTGCTCTCGTTATTCCACAGCACCTCCTCCAATATTCCATCTCTGCTGCAAGAATCTTTCTTTCATTTTGTTAATACCCATACTTCTGCTGCATACGTCATAATGCTTTGGACTATGGTCTGATATATCATTTTTTTGTGCTTTTTCTAATATTTTTGTCCCATATAACACTGTGTAATTGTCTAATCCCTGTTCTAGTCTGCCCTAATCTACCTTTTATTTCTTCTTCCGTTGTGCCTTGTTTACTCAGTATGAATCCTAGGTACGTGAATTTGTCTGTTCCTCTAATTTTAACATTTTCATCTACTTCTAAATCTGTTGTTTCCTCGTCTCTAATTGCCAAGTATTCAGTCTTTTATGTTTATTTCCAATCCCATCATTGTGTATTCTTCATTCAGCTTTCTGACCATGTAGCTTAGATCTTCTTCATCGTGGGCTATAACTGCCTGGTCATCGGCGAAGCATAGTGTGTACAGATGTTCGTTTCGTATCGGTATTCCCATTCCATGGTATTTTTATTTCCACATGGTTAATGCATAGCAACAACTTCTCTGAACTAATAATACTACACCGAAAACGTAAAAACATTCAACATGGCGAAAAACAAGAAACGACAGTGAGAACTTCAGTGTCGAGTGGCGAGTGAACTGATTCAATGTGTAAATGGTTCTTCGTATGTAAGAGTATTTGGAATACGGGAGATTTTGCTATAAAGAATTAAGATTAAAATAAGAGTGAACGGAAAATTAAATGAAACGAGGCATAGTAGAGTTCTTATGTATTTTGTTATAAGAAATCGATATTTATAACGAACATAAAAAGAATCATATCGCACGTCGTCTTATTTTCAGTATACATTCATACACAAATTATATGTAACAAATAATTTTCTTCAATGTAATAATATGATTTACGCAATATTTAGTTAAAAACTAGAATGTCTACGCGCGGTGTAATAATTAAATATTTTTTAAATTATAAAACAGCTAAATAACTAAATCGAATTTTGAAACATAAACTTCCAGCCAAATACAATATACAAGCCACAATCGAACTCAAGGATCAACTAAAAAACGTAAAAAAGAAAACACATATATACAAAACTATACTCTTTCGACGTTCCAAACTTGTACACAAACATTTTCGTTAATGACACTGTAAATATTATAATAAAAAATAGGTGTCACTGATTTTAAATTCTTTATCAATTAAACAATTGGAAAACGTTGTAAATATATTCTAACAGTAATAAACTAAATACAAGAAATGGATTTGAAAAGTATTCAGCTCGACCTTTTAGCAAGTGAGTACATTTGCTTTTACCATAAATAAAATTTATTTAATATTTAAGTTATTCTTGAAATAGTAATTAAATATTTAGAATATGCTCACATTATTTAAAACATTACGTTTTGCTTAAAGCAGACATATTTGTGGCAGTGGGGAAATTTTGGGTAGCTGTGTGGGGAAAAGACGTTTGACTGACCTGGTGACACTGTTTTTTTCGTTTCAGCTATTTAGTGACGCGTTGAATCAGTTTACTGCCCTAGGACCGCGAGGTGTACGGGAGTGAGCCGGGCACCATAGTGCCGCGTATGAAGTTCTAACTTCAAAACTCTACGAAGACGTCAAAACTGTTAATTATGAATCAGTTAAGTTTGCGTTAAATTGTGAAGTTAAAAAAGTGTGGGATTGTTCAATAGAAACACGTTTGATCTGCGCAGCCCGTGACTTCGTCGCCATGGCAACGGAATTCATTTGTTTACATTGTCTGTAAAAATATTTCCAGTTTGCTCTTTTCTAAGCGTTGTGACTGGGTTGAAAAATGGGATCTATGGTTGCCGTTATTCAGTTTTTGCCCGCTGAGGGCGTTAGCCAATGGAAATTTATACAAGAATGAAAGCTGTATATGGTGACTATAGTTATTCTCATACGGCGGTGGTTGAATGCTGCAATAAATTTCGACAAGGAAGAGAATCCACTAGAGATTTGGCCCGTCCCGGACTTGCACGTGTTCCATCATGAGATGAAAATGTGAGACAGCTGGAACAGGCGCAAATAGGCGCATCAAAGTTAAAGAACTTTCTCAAATGTTGAGCATCAGCGTGGGAACTGTTCATTCCATCTTTCATAATCTTGGCTATCAGAAAGTTGCTGCTCAGTGGATTCGACGATTGCTTACTGATGAGCAGAAAAATTTCCGTTACAGCATTTGGTGCGCCAACCACAACAAGGTAATGCCTTTCTACAGCAAATGAGTCTTGGTGTTATCATTACGAACTAGAATCCAAACGTCAGAGTATGCAGTGGAAGCATGTACAATCTCCGAAGGCGAAAAAATGTCGGTCCCAACCTTCGGCAGGAAAAGTAACGGTGACCGTATTTTTTTTATTATCAGGGTGTGCTGCTCTTAGATTTAAAGAACCTGGTGTCAACATCAACGCTGAGCGATATGCAGACAGCTTAAAACGCGTACATGGCAGCATCAAGAATAAACGTTCCGGGAAACTCAAAAATTGTGTCATTCTTCTGCATGTAATGTTCGATCCATGTAGGCCAGACGATTCAAGATCTGCTTGGTCGTATGAAGTGGGAAGTCTTACAACATCCACCTTACAGTCCCGACTTGTCCCCGTGCGATTATCATGTTTTGGCCCATTAAAGAAATCACTAAAAGGATGGCGGTTCAAATCAGACGCTGAGGTAAAGTTTGCTGTTCGGGAATGGTTCCGCAAATAGTCGCAAGAATTTTATCAGCAGGGAATCTACAGATTAGTGCAACAGTGGGACTCATGCCTTAACGTTAATGGAGACTTCTTTTTAAATCGTTGAATAAAAAATGCTTTACAGCCTCTAAACGTGTTTCTATTGAACAATCCTCGTATTACAAGCACTCGCGCATGCAAGTAAATTAAGAAGAATGCAAGCTTGCGAATCGCGGGTCGCTGTTTGGCTTCGCTGTTACAGCTCTATTCAGTACCACGTGATTTACCGGTTCTGTTTCACCGTCACTGACAAGGCGCACTACCCGTCGACTGTCATTATTATCAGACGAACCTGTTACTATCTGGCGGTAGTCGGGCCCGTCTCCGAACACTGCTAACTTTTTCGGGTGCTGGACGCCCAAGTCATTTACTGCAAGTGGATCCGGAAAACATGCTCAGCAGTGATATCAAAGAAAGACAACTTAGTGGATCTGAACACCTGGATGAGATTTTTCTGTACAGAAATAACTGGGACGAAGTCGTTCGCCAAACAAGCTGACAACAGCGATACACATTGGTCGTTCAGCCACGTAAGCCTATTTCTATACCGCACGTAAATACATAATGAATTAGCTGCTATACACGTCTCGTAACAAAGTTCACAATAAGAGGTTACACAAAACAGCGTTTCATACGTCAGCCAGCGAGACCACTTCAGCTCGTCAGAAACAAGCACTTGACGAAATATCAAACAAGTGGTAATCAGTTTATTGTTCCTCGATAAATTGGCTAATTAGCGTGGTAACAACGGAACACACTTATCGGCTTAATTAATGGCAATATATTATCTTTAACTCTGCTGTAATTTGCAAGGGTTCTAACTGTTGCAGGATTAACACGTTCTTGCACCTACACACTCCGGGTTAACAAGCTTACGGGTGACAAATGAACTAATAACGCTATCTTCCTCTCTCCGCCACGTTCCGTTTTAATAGAGCAAAATAATGAGTTTGCACTGTCTACAAGGCGGCGAGACATTCCAACTTCGTACAATTGCGCTAACGTCGAATTTCTATACTGGATTCTTCTTATTGAAACACGTGACGGTGCGTCCATTCAGATGTCCTCTCGTTAGACAGATTTCGGTTTTACAAACATATTTTCCAGATTCCACTGCAATTACGTCTGACGAGGCACAAGGAAGGAAATTGGTAAGTAATGCGACTTAATATTTTGTACGACATACAAACCGGAGATGAGACAAATTGCACTTTGATTTTTGCCGTTTATCAAGTCACATTTGCAAAATTATAAAACTACATGCTCCACCCTGTTACCAAGAACAAGTCTTCTTTCGATTTCCTCCTCCATAACATTTTCATTGGTCACAAGTGAACCCAGGTAAGTAAATGCTTTCACTATATGAAATCTGTAGTTCCCAAAGCTGATGTACTGGCCTTCGAGTTTGCGATCCCGATACAATCAAATATTTTGTCTTGTCTTCTTCCATTTTCCATGGGCCCAGGCATTTTGCTACTTCTTCCAAATTAAGGAATACCTCCTGGACTCGACTAGATGACCGTCCCAAAATTGTATTTACGAGATTTTCATTTTTGTGAATATCTGCTCTTCTAACTACCATTTCCAGGGCTGCATTAAATAGTAAGCAGATAGCGAGTCTCCATGGCTAATACTGGTTTCTTTATGAGAAACTTTCACAAATGTCAACCAGGATCTTTATCATACACTGTTAGTCTTTACCTTCTTGACCAATTCTGTTAGTGTAACCAGCTTCTCAGGGATTTCGAAGATCCTCAAAACTGTTAGTTCCTGTTGTTTCCTGTTAATGCTATCATAAGCCGCTCGAAAGTCCCCAAACAGAACGTGAACATTCGTCCCGAATTCCAAATATCAGATACGATATCAGAATAACTAGGCATTATTGTGGGGCACATTTTAAAGTAAAGAAATATTGACCCACGAACATTGATTCAAATAATACAGCAAATACGCACGTAGGTACAAAAGTAGGTTTTGTAATAAGGAACACTACATAGTCAGGGGCAGGAAGGAAAGGCTAAGACAAGACGAAGGCCTGAGCCCATAGTAAGCCGGAAGCGAAAGCGAGCTGTAAAAGAACTTGAATGTTTGGAACTCGGTATTGTAAGAAAAGGGTACGAAAATTATTATTATTAACAGTAAAACCAAAGCGATGGTAGGGCCTAATTAGCGATTCAGGAGAAGACACAAAAATACTAACAACGAGGGAACCATGATTGAACAAGTGACAGCACTCCAGTACTTTAGCATTGGGAAAGAGCACCGCAAGAAGTGAAAATAAAACAAAATCTGGAAAAGATGACGACGAGGACGACGGCAAAGACGAGAAGAGTTTACACTTTAATAACAAATTTCTACGTTGGGAGAAAATAGTGATCACCCAACCGTGTCGGTACTACCAGTAGTACGCAACACGTTGTTTCTACAACTAGGTACACAATCGACACCAGGTACTTTCCAAGGCGGTTGAAATATGGGTACATACAAACATTTGGACAACTGCATTCGGACGTCGTTAACTAACTGTTTACCAGAATACAAAAAACTGTTGAAGCTGAATGCCATTCTTATAACAACTAAGCTGGTCGATCTATTTCATGTAAGCTGCACAAGTTTTTTCATGTATTATTTTAGTAACAGAATATTTTGTTAACCGCATAACTCCGATTATTCCCGCGTCATCGTCTGTTATCAACGTTTATTTATAAACGTTTATCGTCATCACTGTAAACAGCAAGCAGAACGTCGTAGCCTACTGTCAAAAAATTAAACGTAAAACACGAGAGACGACAACAATAAATTGTGTACGATTAAGTAAGTTGAAAATAATAATAATTTAAAAAAGTACACTACATTAATTATTCATGTGTTTAGACTTCGAATAAAACTATATTCAAGTTTAGTATTGTTTTACGTTAGATTTTTCTTTGAAAACGAAAATGCTTAATAACATTTAATCACACACATACGCGCGCGCGTTAAACATCGAACACACTTTAGCTCAGCCTAACAGCTCTCCACATATTTTCAACTTGGGTTAAGTTAGGGTTACCATGTGATCTAGGTGAAAAAAGAGCACAACCTGAAAATTTAACAGCATGATCGTTACTTTACGGATCAAAAAAAAAAAAATGACAGTAAAAGAAGGTGATAAGGTATTCATTATTAAGTTAACCATTTCTACATAGTTTATACAATGTACAATTTAATTTTTATGATATAAGAAGAAAATGTTTACGAACAAAACTTAAAACTATTAGTTAGAGGCGGAAGTTACATAGGAAAAGAATATTTGCTATATTTATTTTCAATCATATAGGAATAATCAATTTAATACTAATCAGTCTGAACCGGATTCATCAGTTGTGCCTTTCTGGTGCCACTGGTATTTATCAGATGAACAAATTTCCATCAAAACCTTTTATTTTCTAATAAATAATCATAGAACTGAACACATGAAAGACTTTTAAAGTTGCACTGTACACAAATTATACCTTTAACATTTTCTACCATTAACCTATTTCTCTCTTTGGTCACTGTGAACTGATCAGAGAAAATACCTGTTCTGTACTAGAGTTGTTACTCGAAATGGAATAAAAATACTCAACAATTTTCAAAAGTTCTGAATAACAAGATGACGTTGGACTTTCCTTAAAATATTTACACTATAAGTAACTGGAAAGGTGGTTATCATACAAGTCAGGGTAATTCTTTAAACACTTCGAAAAAAAAGGACATTTCCCTGTGGTTTAAAAAATCCTCCCGGACAGGTTTTTAACACTAAAAAAGAGGACGTGTCTGGAAAAAAAGAGGACGCGTATGGTAACCCTAGTTAAGTAGCCTTCAGTCTTGGGGAGTTTGGCCGCCACTGTTAATCTACAAAACGTTATTTGCTTCATATCTGATATCTTTCGTCCCTTTCAACATTATGAAGACACAGCCGACCACGAGACAGTGCTAAACCGGAGACACAGAAGACACTCGTACAAACTTCTCGTTAAATGGCTGACGACCCACGATATTATAAAATCTACACGTTCTGTCTGAAACAACTGAGAGTTAAGAAACACTATATACGTTATGCACGTGACGTAACATAACCGTTAGTGTTGCGCGTTCCCACGGTTTATTCGGTAACTGTTAATTAGTAAATTAGGAAATTATAGGATAAATTATTTACTTTCCGCTCTAGAAGGTTGTATCGCAACAATACCTGTTTCATACATAACTCTGCTTTCGTTTATGCGGCTTCTAAACATGTACGGTACACGGGTTACTATTTATTATGTCCTCCAAAAGTATAAAATTAAAAGAAACACTACACTGTTTTCAGTAAAGTCATCACCATCTTGAAGGATTAAAACCAAGGATGGTTTTTGTTCCGGTCTCAAACACCCAAAGATTAGAGGTGGTCACGACAGCGCTTCCTCGGACGTCCCACACCCCTCCGTTCGCCGTCCTCGGCTTAGTTGGTTGGGACACCTCAGTACCCTCCATCCCCTAGTTCCATAGTTGTTTGGGAATGCGGCAATCATCCACTCGGCAAAGATGTTCCCACCAATTCAGCCGATACTGGGCAATCCTGTCCAGTATACTCATAATATTCAGTTGCTGCCGTATGCCTGTTTCTTCTATGATCATGGAGAGTTTACCCTGCCACGTGCCTGAGAAATCTCATTTCAGCCGCTTGGATACGACTGGCCTGGCCTTTCGTTAAAGTCCAATTCTCAGACCCATAAAGAAGTGTGGGAAGGGCCATCGCCTTGTAGAAGTTTAGGCGTGTTTCTTTACTTGCTGACTTAAAGAGTTCGCCTAAGAGTTTTCAGTAAAGTAATATAAAAATTAGACTCGTTTACTGTTCTACTGAGTAAATGGTATACTGCTAAATTGTATAGTATAATATTTAATATGTTTTAATTTATGGCCACTTGACATGATATGAATATGCCTACCGCCTGTCAACTTTAAAACAATTGGACAAGATTTGCTTCTCATTGGTTGAACGAGAATCTGCTGATTATGTAATATCCATAAATTCATATACAGAATCTACTGCTAGTTTTAGTCTACAGATGTCACTTTTATTTGGGGGGGGGGGTCCAACAGTTATCAACTGTAATTTTCTAAATTGAGTACGGTATGTTTCCCTTCACGCTTCCCCGTAGTACAGTTATAATTTTATAAAATAAAAAGCAAAAATAACGTATCTCACTGACTTTAATATTAAAAGCATGTCTTCTTTCATTTCACACTAATCTTTATTAATGTTATTTTGCTAACAAACGTATCAGTGCGCGCGTCGGCGAGATTGAAGATTCGTTGTCTCTTTCTTCTCTTCACGTTCTGTGGTCTGTGGTATTTCTCTTCTGCAGCGAGAGCAGAGGAACTGTGCAAGCAACGGGCAAGTTTATCGCCACGTTCCGAGCGTCAGATGCGGGGACAAGGATAATGGTGGCTGCTAGGTGTGGCCTGCTACCGACCGTGGGTCCTTCTCCAGACCTACAGTTTTGCTAGAAAGTTTAGGGACAGCCGTGATTTTCAGTATTTCTGCTACTGTCCCTAAACTTACTAACGTTTTGTCCATTTTAAAAATTGGTCCAAATATGCACATAAACACGGTGTTTGTGTAAAATTTCACTGTCTTAGGTGACATAGGTCCATAGTTATGAATTTTTTCTTTTTTTTTCACGCAAAAAACATGTTTCTAGGGAAACAAATTTTTTTTCTCCTAAACGTTTTACTTTAAAATTATAATTTATAATTTTTTTTTCATTGCTAGGTATTAACCATACTAAATAAAAAAATAATATCAGCTCTGAAAAAAATTTCCTTCTCATTTTGTCACCCCTACACTAAGTTTTAGTTTCCTCGAAAATCTTGTAAAAAAACATTCAACTTCGAAGCGCTGTAACTCCAAAAGTCTGCCGCTAGACCAGTTCTGAGCATTCAGCTGTTTTTGTCGTGTTGCGGTGGTGGGGATACGATTCCGCGCCAACTCGCCACACTGTCATCTGTTGTTTCTTGGTTGAATGTTTTTTTACCAGATTTTCGAGGAAACTAAAATTTACTGTAGGGATGACAAAATGAGAAGGAAATTTTTTTCAGAGCTGATAATATTATTTTTTATTTAGTATGTTAATACCTAGTAATGAATAAAGATAAATGGTGATTTATAGGTGAGGCCTGCTACCGGCCGTGAGCCTTCCGCATACCTACAACCCCTTGCCAAATCAGGTCCACTTCTCGTCTCTGCTAGGCTCTTCACAACACCAAACTTTTCGCTGGAGCGTCAGCCAGCATGCGTCAACTGCTCCATCGACTTATCAGATATTTGCAACTTACCGATTGTTTTCACGTTCTATTTTAAGTAAAAACAACGGTCCAGCAAAATAAATGTACGGTTGAAAATTCAAAATTGCACCCTGTACTGTTCAATAACTTTAGGTCAAGCATATATACACAACTCTCAATCAATAAAGCTGCCGCCACCCACATATCAAACAAGTACACAATCTGTCCGTTTGTAGTGTTCAATCAATGTGTAAACAATCGCGATGCTGGGATGTTTATTATTTATGTATTTAATTCTCTAAAAATAAACCTCTATGTACCATATTATGTAACAGTACAGCTCCCCTCTCTTCACCAATATGAACTCTTATCTCTTTAGAGCACTAACGCACGCGCACGCGCACGCAGGCACAATTTATCAACAATTTGTCAGTTTTTCGCGTTCAGGAGACCTCAAGATAATTCTTGTATGGCGCAATTTCACGAGATAAAGAAAGCTATTCATTACGGTTGCATACATAGAAGTACTGTATTTTATTTATATACAGTATCCATACACAAACGCATGTTTCATAATACGTTACAACCAGTTTGATTCCTATCGCATTTAAATCATTATTACTTCCTTGAAACGTCCGTATCGACGATAAGGTTACGACTACTAATTGTGGCAACACTGGCCATCTGAACGTCAATTTACTACAGTGACAACCTGACTGGTGCACAGAGGGCTCAGTCAGTAGGCTGAAGGCACATTGCCACACAGTTTTAGTGTAGAAACATACTCAATTTGCAGCTGCAGCAACAGCAGTAGTGGTGGTGGTGGTGGTGGTGGTGGTGGTGGTAGTAGTAGTAGTAGTAGTAGTAGCAGCAGCAAAAGTAGTAGTAGTAGTAGTAGTGGTGGTGGTGGTAGTAGTTGTAGCAGAAGTGGTAGTAGTAGTAGTAGCAGAAGAAGAAGTAGTAGTAGTAGTAGTAGTAGTAGTAGCAGCAGCAGCAGCAGAAGTAGTAGTAGTAGTAGTAGTAGTAGCAGCAACAGAAGTAGAAGTAGTAGTGGTAGTAGTAGTAGAAGCAGCAGTAGAAAGTTTTAGTGTACAACAAAAAGTGCAATACAACAGAACTAAAAGAATATATATAGCCACTACGTAAAAATTCCTAAAACGAAGAAATTTAAGTTAAAATAACTTGTTAGTTAGCCTTTATGACTGTAGTACACACAAAACAATTCTTACAGCCACGAGCTGGCAGAGTTAAGTTAAATAAAAAATTATTACACTACCGTTAGCAATACGCGCAAAAATCATTTATTTAAAGTTCCCAGTCTAGTGGGGGGTGGAGGGAGGGCAACAAACTTGACTTTTCAACAGTATGTTATTATGGTATATTATTCTACAGTTCAGTAAAACTTTCCACAGAAGTAGTAAAAAACTCTATACGACGGATATCGTCGTGTACGCGCGCAGCCAACGGCCGCATTAAGGAGAATTCATTGGACGGTTCGCGCAAAATAAAGGAAGAAACTGGGAGCCTGCAAGAGCGACATAGGTAATAGTTGATGCGAGAGAGAGAGAGAGAGAGAGAGAGAGAGAGAGAGAGAGAGAGAGAGAGAGAGAGAACGATGTAGTCGGACCGAATACATTCAAAAGTTTTCACTCATATCGACGATTCAGCCAGTACTTACAATGAATCGATCGTTGCTCTGCTCCTTGGAACACGCACGCACTCAAACAATAAACACACAGAACACCGCTCGCCCGCGAGTCCATTACATCACAAATAACTGTTTTAAAAATAATACATTACGTTATTATCTTTATGAAGCAAAAAGGAAGCACACAGTTCACGAGACCATTTCTGCTATTACCGCAATGAAAAAAAACTACGATAAGACGGAAACTCTAAAAGTTCTCTGGCAATAACAACGACGACAACGAACAGACTAAATCTTCGCCGTTTCCTGACCTGGTTCCAAACGAATGTTTTAATAAAACAGTGAAAAAGAACAAATAATATAATAATAACCCGTGTTCCACTTCGTGTTGCGCAAAGAGAGTCGGATAGTACTTAATCACATCTGCTTAATTGCATTTATCTAAGAAATTATATTCTTTGGTAACTTACGTCTACTCCCGCGTTCCCTGGACATCGTTAGAACGGTGACAGTAAATTGCTCGCCAATTGGTTCACATTTGATTAAATTGTTCCAACTTTCCAGCCAATGTGGCGCTCGAAAACAATAAAGAAAAGAAACGAGACATATATGAAAAACTTCGCCTTATATGAAAAACGTTTTAAGCACACGTGAAACTTTCAACGGCAGATGCACAGTGGACATAGTCTTCGACGGGGCATGCGAAACAATGATACTCTCGAAAACGGACCCGTTATGATTATAGCATCTGATCACATTCGGTAATAAATGCTGTAATTAATACAAACGTGTGACATCGATTCTTATGTAGCCCCCCGCACACAAAGAATCGCCATGAAAAGTCGTAATGCTAAAAAAAATATTCAGGGAGTATTCCTGATACTCCCGTCGGATCTTTATTTCGTGAATGCGAAATTACATACGTTACTCTCGTTATTGGGAGATTCTTTTGTTTTGTTTGTCAGAAAGAAAGTTGAAATGAAAAAAAGAAAATTACGCTATACATAACATTTATTCATCGAAATGGCTAACCTATGAACAGTTGGTCGATGGTAACTAAAATATGAAACGTAGGGCATAATCGTCGGACTAAGTTGACGTACAAACGTTAAGTCGATTGTGGTGTTTCCAAGTGTAGTCGGAGAGGTTTGTACAAGTTGTAGATCGTATTCTTGTTGCATATATGGAACCAGCCAATCATTTCTCGGATCGTTGGGATCGACATTGAAATCACCAGTAAGAAATATTGGCGTTGTAATGTCGGGCTCAATTTCCTCAATGACCTTAGATATTGAGCGCCCAAATCTTACAAAGACTTCGAAAGAGGAGAAGTTTAATGTATTTTGTTTCTGCATTTGGATGAATATACAATGAGGCAGCAATGAATCTGAAAGAATTGTTGACTGTGATTTGTGCCAATGCAATATCGCCTGTGCCAGGTTCCACGTATACACCAAGTCGTTGGGTTATATTGTTTGGTATAGTGAAAGGCATAGCACATAGCTTGTTGCTACGACGTTGATAAATTGCAACACCGCCAGCCTTTCTCTTTTGTTGTTGTTGTTCAGTGGGGTTATTATCCATGGCTTCGTGTTCATATGAGATGAGATTATAATTTTCAAGCTGCACAGACTCGTCATTTGTAATCCATGTTTCTGAAACCATAAGAAAATCAGCTCTCGTTAAGACAGGATCCGTTTCAATGTCAAGTTTGTGTGCAACGAGACTTTGCGTATTCATTCCAACGAAGAATATTACAATCGTGTCGTCTACAATCAAACTGTCGGAGCAATTCATAAACAGTTCAACACGTTTGGTAAGTGTATTAAGTGGATGGCTCTCGAGTCGCAGATATTCATTTCGCATTTCTCTAACAGTTGAGCTGTCGCAACCAAGTCCGTGATAGAATTTAAAGTCGTTGCGCGAGTTCGTAATGTAAAGACCTTCGATGCTTGTTACTCGACTCACTGCAACATAGACCAATTGTATTTGCTGACTTTTGCTGTAGTCATACACAACCGTGTCAAATGTGCCTCCCTGACGTTTGTGTATGGTTATGGCACAAGCGGGTACAATTGGAAATTGCATTCGTTTACAACTTATAGAACCACCGAGTTTGATGTTAGCGCTACGCATACAGATGGGTGTCCAAGTTCGATCTATTAGACCATTGCTGCAAATTACTCTTGGTGCTGCTTTTAGTCTTGCCATTTTGCCGATGTGGGCTTGTGGAAAGTGTAGCCACAATCTGATATAAGGATTGATTTGTGTAGACTCGTCGCGTTGTTGGACTAATTGAACTGCTGTCTCATGAGTGACTTCTTCGATGTACTCAACTATTCCTATTGCACCATTAACAATTCCATCGTCCACATCAATGTTAGTTGTAATCATATAAGGCATACCACTCTGTAAATTAAGCAGATACGGCAAACCGCCAGTTTCCATCACACTGAGCTTGTGTAATTTGACTCGTGCAGTGCCAAGTTGAGTGCTGTTATTGTAGCCAGTGATAAAATCGGAGGCACTGCTACAAATTCTGTCTGATATTGCAAGTCGGTTGTAAGCATCCACATCATGATTTCTATGGAAGAGACGTATTGCATTTGGTTCGTGTTCCCTACACCATTCAACTGTTCTGAAACGAGACTCGATCGCTGCCATTTCTTCAGAGTCTAAACGTTTTCCATCACCAATTTTCGTCAAAATTTTAGAGAATAAGAGGTCGCTTTGTCGCATAACCTGAGTGAGCGGATAGAAATCAACTGATTGCCACAATACGCACCCACCCAAGTTGTTTCGTGGTGATTTATAAACGGGGGTAGCATTTACAGGCGGTAATTGCAGAAAATCTCCAGTCAGAATGATATCCATGCCGCCAAATGGTTGAGCATATACGCCCGTAATTTCATTCAGTCTAGAGTTGATTTTATTGAAAACCTCGGACCCAATCATACTTATTTCGTCAACTATTACACATTTTACTCCAACGAAGGCAGTTCGGAAACACTGCAAAGCTTCATGGGGCAATGAAGTTGATGATCGCATTAGACTCATACGAAACGCAGAGTGAACGGTCGTACCCTGCAAATTTACAGCGGCCTTTCCAGTCGACGCACAAGCAATGTAAGCATCTCGTCGTGTAGTGTGTTGTTGAGTGTATCGATTATAGGTCTCCATGGCTACACGTAACGCATAAGTTTTGCCACTACCGGCTGGCCCAGTGAGATACACTTGGATTGGCGGCGAACCGAATGTATGGATCCGATGTATAATTTCCAATATGAATTCTGGCTGGCGTTTATTAGTACTGCGTAACAGTTTGCAGTAGTCTTCTTTTGAAAGCACATTCGATCGTTTTCGTACACCAGATATGCCCACAGACGAAGCCTGTGCTGCATCGATGTCATCGTTATTCTCTTGGTTGCCATCATTCAACACGCTACTCACAAAATTATCTCGATTTTTTTGCTCCTCATTTGTCACATTTTCGTCTATATCGTTATGAATATATATTCTTGAATTTCTCGCATCACTTCTTCAATATTTATGTTGGACTCATGTTCACGACGTTTAGTAAGAATTGCGGATTCGTTGGTGTCATAGATCTCGACAAACCTATTACGATCGAGTATATCAACTGTCTCATTTCGAAACGGATAGTATAGCGTAACCATTTCCCGTTTGTAATTGACCACATCACTTATATCATATTGTCTGTAACGTATAACACATGGAACTGACCGCTTCTTATTAATAAATCGAACCTCATCATTCTGATCGGCGTTTGGATCGTCACATTCGTCTGGCTGCTGTTGTACTGACTTCTTTCCAGAATACCAAGCTATGAAATCAGCGAGGCATAGATCTTTTAACGATTCATCGCGTTCCTCATAACGTTCGATTTTAGTTTTGGTCCACACATCCGTACTATCATCAGCCAAATGTTCCAAGTCCATTTGACGTTTCAATTTCCTTGATCATTGTCGTTCTTGTGGCCACACCGTTGGAATATACACAACTTGACGACTACAATGGCTCATCGATTGACGAAGCAAATACCAGGCCGCCTCCTGTGCCGACATTTCGACAGAATTAAGAACTTTCACACCAATCTTGCGTACTAACTCGGTGAAGTCCAACTCCGGATTCTCTTCTTGTAATTTTATGAGTTCTCGTTGCAAATGGCTTATTCCACGGTTCGCCTTGTTAACATATTCTACAACATATGTCGCACAACTATATTCGTCCAGTATAAATTGCAAGTCACTATTTGAGCCCAACACTCTGGCTAACCACGGATTGAAAGTATGGGTGTAGATTTCAGACATATTACGTTTGAACAACATCGTCGGCCGTCGCAGTGAAGCTCGAATTGTATCGAGGTATTTGCGCTCTGTCAAATGGTTGTCTACAAGAAATTCTTCAACACTGTCATACACTTTCTGCTCCAGTATTGTTTTTAAACGCTCAGCTGATTTCTGCATGGTAGCTTTTCTCGGATCACCTTTAGCGAGCGGCAACAGTACCATTGTCTTTCGCATTGGCCAATACGGGATTCCAAAGCGACACGTTGATTCTCCACGCTTGGTACAAGTAAACGTATGCTGGTGCGTTTGATTGGAGTACATCTCTGCAGGCAAATCTCCCCTCGATACGCTCGCCAATGTATTCATCAACTCAATTGTACGTGGCATATCTTCACTGATTGATTCTTTAGGATCATTGTTCAACCACAAGAGTATATGCGCATGTGGACTGCCTCGATGCTGGAACTCGATGCGCTTAAAGTAATCAACGACTCGATACCGATCACCAAATGGATTCGCCTTTGTCTTACTGCACAACATACTCATCAAAATGTCGACCAGTTTGTTAAACACAATGCAACACGTAACTGGATCTTCATTCACCAAATGACACCGCATTGATCTGCTAAGTGCCTCAACATTTTGCACATCTTTATACGAATCACTTAGGCGATGCAACACCGACAGCAAACCTGGCCAACGAATTTCATTTGCACTCAACGTAAGAAACACAGTAGGCTTCCCACGCTGGCGCATCATTGCAAACAAGTCACGCTTACGATCCTGCCAATACTGCATCGAATTTGGAATGGATTTAAGAAATGACAAATTCTTTTCCATGCAATCACGTATGAACTCCTTATCATTTAACATAGCACGAGTCACATTAACTGTGCTGGACGTTTTGAAAGTATGAAACATTCCCTCGACGACTCTCATTCCCAAGATTTTCATCGCCATATACAAGATGTGTTGTGGGGTCACACCTCGCCGATCTTTACGTCTAATTTCACTCGTGGCCATCATATAAGGAGTCACTCTTACACCATCTTTGTAGCGACGATCTATACCCAAGTAAATATTTGGAAACGACAATTCCTCGGCGTGTGTATCGTACACAATATTCAACGGCATACTGTGTTGGCCGGGCGCTATATCAAGACAGTTCTCCTCGTTCCACAGAAGTGTATGTTGCCTGGCCACAATGCAATCCGAGTCTAACACTGGTGCCTCTTCTACACAATCCCCATCATCGTCAATTCTGTCGACACATATATTGTCCAACAAAGTTCCATCGATGGTAATTCCATACATACGGTACAACGGCTGTTTCACCAAGTACTGCAGCCATTGCATTACATTGGATTTCCGAACATACCCGCTCAAATATGACGATTTGTGCATTAATTTCCTCTTGATGTTAACATTTATCGCATAATCGTCGTCCAACTGTCGAGGCAATTGTTTCACCATATTGTTCACATCAACTGGAACATTTATTACTTGACCAATGATGCCATAACTGTCCTCGTGTCGAAGTCGGAGAATTTGCATGAAAGGCAGCCTAGGTGATATCAACCGTTCCTCTACCGGACTCAACACTGGCAAAGTTTTAGGCCGATCAGGATATTTGAAACCGTTAGACACACTCATAGATGGGATTTTATTAGTATCCAAGCATCGACGGCAATTTACACATGCTACCATAGCCTCCACTACTTGGTCGGGGAACTCGCTGCGCAAAATGTTACAGTGTTTAACTTTAACGAGCTTAAGATCCTTCTTGAACCAAAGTCGATTACAAACATCACAACCAAGTCCAAATTCATTGTCAAAGAACATTTTCACAAAGTGGCGATCGCATGCAGCATACTTATTTGTCAAATCGAGCGAAAGGTCTGAACGCGCCATTGACGGACCGATGTTATCGTCCGTACGAGTCTCAGTATTGTCATCCTGCATATCAATGGAATCGTCGTTGCTTTCTACGTCTATTGGACCACTTTCCAAATCCATTCGACACGATGACGAAGTGCTAGGTTGCTCCAAACGTTGTACGCACTCGCTACTTGTACTGGGCGCTCCACTTCCACCATCCAAATTCGAATTCTGGCGTCTTCTTTCCAATTCCTTTTGTTGCAATCGACGTAGCCGACAACGTTCTATATTTGTAAGTCGTGGTGCACGCATTTTGTTCGGAGTTCCATATTTTACAGCCTTCTTTCTCTTCTGAGGACGCGGCATTTTCACAATATCTCAATATTTTCTGCTTTCCAATGTTAATTTTATATTTCTTGTGTTATTAACGTCTAACTCACGTTCTCAGCTCTCCGTAGACACCTCGATCACTAAAATCGACCAACTCGTTCCGGAGATGCAACTGAACTGAGCGCGCGCCGTGGCCACACAAGCCCAAATTTAGACCCCCACGCGCAGCGCTGTGACGTCATCGCGCAACCCCCCCTACGCTCGCGACAAACCATTTCCGGTAGTCGACGAAACGGGTTATCCAGTCATAGTTTTAGATATTCTGTAATCCTTATAGTTTTTGCACACGAGGCCCTCGAAAGTACACAAATATTGGTCGCGGCAAAACCTTACATGACACTGAGAACGAACCATAAGATGTTCATTCGCATTCACATCAAAAAGATAGGATGGTTTCAATTTAACCATAGACATTGCACCACGTGATTGTCGCTGACATGTCAGCGATGAAACAGGAACCAAGCAGTTAAATATACGTTTCCATACGACCGACAACAATAACCGGCGACACTTCTGTACGAGGAATGATCTGACATACGACACTATGTCACGGCTATGTTCTGGTTCTGGTTGTCTTGGCTGTGTCAAGTACCCTTTGGGATTTGCGAAAAATTATCGAGGTGCGAGAATGTCTTCAACCATTAAGCGAAACTTCCCTTTCATCAACTGCTGACTGGTGTCAGGATGAATCCAAAAGCTACTCTCCCAATTACTTCTCTTTTTTAGATTAAAATAAACACTGGCACACGAATCAACAACTAAAGACCCACCTAAACAGTACAGACAGATCCATGGCGGCAGAAGAAGATTCACTCACAATCACAACCTCTTACAGACCGACCACATGCACATGTGCGAGCACCCCCCCCCCCGCCCAAACGACAGTCTCCTGACCGTCTACTACACGAGATGACCTTGCTTCAGAAAAAGTTGATCAGCGATTGTCACTCGGAACACCAATCGTTCCTTTGTTGTTGACTTAACCTACTCCGCCACTATAACTGCAAGTGCCACCACCTAAAAAGGGGACCTGCCACCTGCATGTATACTATCCTAAAAAGGGCAACATCATTCTAGGATCAGAAATCCCTAAGCGGATTGCAGCTGGTAGTCGGTACTATGTGTAGCATACGTTCGTCCCTAGACTTATCAAGAGGCTACGGATTCGATTCCCGGGCGCACCATAAAATCCAGGTCGACCCAGTCCGTGGAAGTAGGCTAAGTACCTAGGATCACATCCTGCGCTAAAAATGGGTGGCTGAAGCGTCGTGCTGGCCACACTGCCTTTCTCGTAGCCAATCGGCTCACGTACGGAACTCTACCCCGCGTCACACCTAGACTACTTAGGCGGTAAAAAAAAAGAGGGAGCCATTAATATCAAAATACTTCCATATCGATTGGGACAAATTCAAAATTAATGCCGAACTCTGCTTCGACCATTAGAGTACCGTCAAAAATTGCTCCTCGACTCCACGAAAGCGTTCATTATCCACTATACAATCCTCAGAATGTGTCCCATGGGAACAAACCATAATAATCACAAAAACGTCGGTTTTTCAAAAACTATTTCCGAAGAAAATTTATAGTCTTCATTAAATATTTACTTAATAAACAATGTTGAAGTACAACTAGGAATGACCTGAAAACTGACACTGAAACTGTTAAAAGGATGTTCATTAAAGCTGAAGCAAAATCAATGTCACAGTAATGAGATTGCCAGTGAAACGTTCTTTCATTACGTTGTAATCGTGATGCGAGTAAGTGCTGTTCGCATCTCAACGCCCGACAAGTTGAATAAAACTCACGTTTCTTCTCTTCTTCGTTTTAGCGACGAAAGAACGCATTTCGTGGTCATCTTTACCAAAGATAAGAAACGTAATAATCTCTACACTGCTACGAACTTTTCGGTTCGAGCAGCGAAGATGTAGTCAATTTAGCTCGTCTCTTCTCCAGCCACATATTTCATAGACGATTTACCGTTACGAATAAAGTGTTTGCAAGTTTGTTAGCAAATTTAACGTTCTCATATATTATCTTCGCTACAACTGTAAACGTTCTGAACCGATTCATTCAGTTTTACTGGTAAAGAAATTGTTATAAATCGTTCACAAAATAGGCTAACAGGTTAACACAGCTATAAGTATAATAAAAACAATAAAAAAATGAAACTCGAAATTACGCAGAACAAATATTTTAAAATAATTAACCGGCCAATTGATAAATAATTAAGTAAGCAAAGCCCTTTACGATTTTCACTTTTATAATTACCGGTATACAATAATTACAATTTGTATGTTGTCTTATCCTAACTCCAGCCAACCTAAGATGCACGACACATTGCTTTTTCCTGGCACATTGAGAAAACGTTACTTACAAAAATTATAACTTTTTTTTTTTAGGCGATTTAATTACGGCTGGCGCCGCCTCTTGCATCCTAGCTTCCACTGGCGCCGGTCTAAACAGTCCTGTTCTGTGAGTCCTCTTGCATTCATTGCATCTTCGACGTCCATTTTCCATGAATGTTTAGGTCTTCCTTTTTCTCTTCTAGAGGGTGGAGTCCATTCCCATACCTTCCTTGGCCATCTCTCATCCGACATTCTTTTTAGGTGTCCAAACCAATTCAGTCTTCTTGCTTCTATTGTTTCTATAATGTCAAGGTCGATTCCCATTGCTTGTCTTATCTCAACATTTCTCACTCTATATAGTCTTGTTAGTCTACAGCACCTCCGACAGTAATCCATCTCCATAGCTCTTATTATGGATTTATTTCTTTTATTAATTTTCCACAGTTCTGCTCCCATATAGACCTATACTTTCGACTATAGTTTTATTTATTCTGATTTTACTGTTTTTTGTTATTCGTGGACTCTAAAGACTGTTTAATTGTTTTGTTGCTGTCTTAGCTTGTCCTATTCTATTCTTACTTTTATTTCTTAGTTGCTGTCACCATCTGATCTCATTGTTACACCCACATACTTGAAATTTGAATATTTTTTTATCACTTTTGTTCCTAGTTTTAGGTCTTGACCTTCATCGCCTACTATAAGGTACTCAGCTTTTGAGGTATTTATTTCGAGATCCCATTTCGCATACTTTTCTGCTAGTTTCCTAAGCATATAATGTATATCAATTTCGTCCTCTGCAATTACAGCCTGATCGTCTGCAAAGTGTATTGTAAACATCTACAATGATAATGTATTGCAAGAGATTTACAATGATAACTAAATTGCTTTATAAATTACTAAATTAATTCACACTTCAAAAGTAATACTTAAACCTAATATTTGTTTAATGGCCTATGGATGGTCGACAAGTCATGCAACCAGAATCTGAAAATAAACCCATAATTTTCTTCTGGATAGTAGAGGCATACAGAGAAATTAGAGGTATGGTTTTGAAATATTAAATTTTTTCTTTAACATAATATGAGTTTTGAAGAATGGACTGCATTACATAAAATGTCTTTTTCGTATCAGAAACATTTATTTAATTAAGAACATATTTGGAGCGAATTTTACATGGAAACGCAAATATTATTTTGTATTAAAATTTCTAACACCCACATGCCAAACAAATCGATAATAAAACTCTTTTTTTATTAATTCACTTTAATTTAATTATTTATGTTTCCTTAATATTTTTTCTAAATATAAGGATGCTCTATACGATAATTTGCTTTAGTAATAAAGCACTAATAAAGCAAATTAGATTGACAGACACATTAAATCGGTCATCCAATTTTCGCTTTAAAAATCTAGGGAACAGTGTATACAATAACACCCAAAAGTCAATAACTATACGAATCGTTATAGATATTAATATTTCCGTTAACGAAAAAATCGACACAAAAAAATGAAAACTTACAATGCAATCTGTCACTATGAGTGATTATATGAGATAAATAACACTGCGTTCACGCGATGTAGCGTCTATTTAAAGCTTGGAAATTAAATGTTCCACTTTTGTTTTTGTTTTTTTATTTATATTCATGCTTACAAACACACCCACGACCAGTTTCTAAAAATGTATTTTCACATCCGACAAACATCAAAACATGTATTTCGATGAAAAGTCTATTTTGAAATTTTGGCTAAGCAAAAAGAAACTACTCTTTTATACGTAATAGCCTATTTGGTAGGACACGAGAAAATCAGTCGTGAACTGGCGGCCGAAGTATTCTCCGGATCCAAAAGGCTAGAAAGGCTAGTTAGAAACGTTACTATTCTAACACATAGAAGACTAATTGTGTAGTTTAAAACGATTTTCACGTTACACAGATCATGAATTGAATACCGTTTCGGTGATGTGTAAACCGAAGTACAAGAACGAGTAACGTCGAGATTGATACGCGAAGGAAGGTATGCGTAATGATACGATCCGTAAATAATATTTCCCTTTCTCTCTCGAATATTATTTATTACACACGTTTCTCTCGTTCTTTCTATATCCTCTTTATTCTTATCGTGACCTCCCACATTCTCTTAGTCTGTCTGTTATCGTTAGTTCCCTGTGACACCACCAACTCAGTTGTCTGAACTCCATACTCTTCAGTATCGGCTGCACTTTCAAGTCCTTTCTTGTATGGCCGATCTTTCCTAATTCTATCCTTTTTTGTTGCCCTTCTCACTCGTTTGAAATATTTCATCTCTGCAATCTGTATTCTATTGTTCTGATAACTATCCACAATGTCCACGTCTCAGATTCGTAAGTAAATACAATCCCAATGTCCTAAAATCGTTTAGGCTACTACTTCCAGATACTTCTTTCTTTGCCTCACAGATTTTCTATTATTCAGTACACTTAAAAGACTACAGTTGTTGTTATTGTTTTCTGTGGATATTGACTAATGCATTATTTTAGTTTGTTTTACATAATCTGGTATCTGTTTATTCTCACCAGACTAACAATCGCTTTTACCTAACGATACGAAATTTCTTGATGGAATGTATTCGGGTTTCATCATCTTCTTCTTAACGGTTTTAGGCTTTAACGGCCTGTTCCTATTCCACAGCCCACCTTTTCTTAGGTCTACCAACTTTTCTGCCTCTAGGGTTGTAATCTTTCGCTATATTCGGTATACTACTTTCTTCAATTCTGTTGATGTGTTGAATCCATTTTCATCTGGTATTCTTTAATCCTTTCACTAATTCCAAAAATATCTAAATCACTTCTTATCTCTTCATTTCTTATATGATCACATCTATTACACCTTTTAACTGATCTCAGAAATTTCATTTCTGCTGTTTATATCTTCTGTTCATCTTTTTTCTTTATGACCCACGTTACAGAACCATACAGTAGTGTATAGGTATTGCCATTGCTTTATAAAATTGTATTCGGGTTTCTTTTCTACATTTATTCCCAACGTTCTCCAAATCGTTCCACATAGTCTAATGAAATTCATCATTTTATTTTCTATATCTCTACCTTGATCATAAGTAATGTCACGTCCAAGATAGTTGAAATGTCTTACACATGTTCTATGCATGTGTTGTCTATGCATATTTTGGTCCGAACCGGTTCATCTCCTACAAAGGCCATTACTTTTACCTTTGATTCAGATATATTACAGTTATATTCTTTTCCTATTTTATGTAAGATGTATATTGCTCGCTGGAGATCCGTCTTCTGAAGTGGTGAATATAGCTTGGTCGTCCGCGAAGGGAATGGTTTTCAAGCTTTTATTTCGGTGGATTTTAATACCGTCAGGTGATTGTTGGATTCGGGTTTACTTTAAATATCCACAAACTCAAAATTGGAACAGACAACAGTGTACTAATCTTGTGTACACCATAGCCGTGTATTTTGACCAAACAATCAGATTAACTAACACAGACTAATAAAAAAATCGACTGCTTAACAGTGGGAATGGGGGGCCGATACAAAATAAATACTTACAGAGTGTACACAAGCAATAACTCTCTCTGTTCAGCGGTTGGCTACTGTTTGTCAAATAACGCGACCAGACGACGGAGTGATTTAGGGGATGGCATTGACTTATTAGCTCTCACGCGACGGGGGCGCCCTCTACCTCCGTCGTTTCCTGTTTCTCTCTTGTACTGTTTTTTTTTTCTTTCTTTCCCATTTCGTTACGATTCCGTACGCGCGGCACGTGTAACAGAATTTACTGTTACGGTGTCCGAGTCTGTTCCTACCAATCACCAATCACACACAATGATTCCTACCCACCACCCTCCCGCGTTTCACACTCAACTCTCTACTATAACTAGAGGTGTGCTAAACTAGTATTTGAAAATAACAGATACGAACGAAACCGTTCCAAAAAAATAACACGTACAAATACCTGTTATCATATACCTATTATACATATTACTATACCTGTATTATATATTTTGTTAAAAAATAAATAAACTGAAACTAAAAGTATTAACAGCGCTACTTTACACAGTGACTTTATTAAGCTGTTACTGTTTAAAAGAAAATAAGAAACAAGAGAATTTATAGGCGTATCTCCCTTTGGGAATACTAATTTAAGTTTTCAATAGGAGTAAACAAACTGACATAGACTTTATATTTAATTATCGATTCCATTTTGGTTAGATAAATCAGTTGCGAAACTAAGGCAATGAAATTTAGAGTGCACGTAACAGCACAACAAATAATCTCAAAATAACATCAGAAACATATAATAAAAACATAACAGTAAGCCACAAGTGTTACAACAGCTCATAATTTACGTGAGATTTGCAGTGAAGTTAAAATCATCTCCGAATCACATTAACAAAAAGTACTATATGGCCTATCAACTGTCAGCCACTCTGTAGGTTATAACAGTCTACATTTATTAGGTGTGTTTATTAAAGACAGCTTTCTCTCTTTGGCACAGAGATATTCTGAAACTCGCTCATTTGCATCGTTCGTACTTGTATGGCGATGGCACATGCGCAGAATGAAGTATTGAATACCAAAAAGTGACTTTGTATTCATAGTTCTCGTTTATTCGTTAGTTGCGTAGGGGGCTCCCGCGACTCGAACCGCGAGTAATCGGAACGGGTATTTCGACTTTTCAGTTAACGTTGAATCGGAACAAATATTTCAAGTTGTTTTGATTGTTCATCTTCTTTTTTCACAGCACTAAACTAATATAGAATATTGAAACTTTCAACTTGTGAAACTTACTTGTCTTTTCTTCCCGTACGCGTTTCGGCGTGATGTGCGCCTTCGTCAGCTTTGAGACAGACTGCCATTAACTTGTAACGGTTTTTATTTTGAAAGGTATAGTGGGGGTGGTGTGTGGTGGAAGGGGATTTGCGCGGGGATCCAAATTATTGTTAGTTTTATGTATAATTGTGTCAAAAAGTGTGTGTGATTTATACTGTAATTGGTCGATAAGTATGTTGTTTGGTTGTGTTGTGTGGTGTTTGTATATTTCATATTGTTCTGCTGTGTTAAGTTTTCGACCTTTGGGTAAGTAGTGTAATTATCTCAAGATTAGTATGTTGGTGTAGCTGTGGTTTTTTCTGTGTATGCGTGTGGCAAACGCGGAATGTATATTGTTGTTGGATATATTTCAACTTTTCAGTCACTGTTAAATCCGTTCCAGAAAAATTATTGTTCCAAAATACCTGTGTAGGTATATCGGCCCACCTCTCTTAGAATCACTTGATATTTAATCCAAGCCAAGTTTTCTTCTGTCCTGTCCTCAGAGACTGACTTCATAATCTTGACGAAATTAACTTACTTTGAAACGTTACAACTATATTCTGTACAATAACATGTTTGAATTATAAACAAAGTAGGTATACTTTCTATACAATAACGGTCGAAAATATGACCGTTTCTCACAACACTTGAAACCTTGGCTAGCGAATAGAAGTTCAGTTGAGTACCTTTATCATCCTCCATATCATTAATAATAATTTTAACCACACCGAGATGCTATCATTAACAGAAGAAATTTAATTTATGTTATTTTACTTGTAAAAAGTATAGCTAGATTTAGTTGTGATGTAAAAGTACATGATTTGTTTATTACTTAAACTTGTTACAATTAGGCCTATAATAATTTCATTTCATTTGCAAAGTGGGTATCAGATTTCGTTGAATGTGAAAGTGTTGATTTTATGTTAAAATAGTTATAACAGCCAAATATTCGGTTAATTATTTTATATTATTAATAACAATTGTTAGCACTATATCTTAGTGATAATCATTGATATGGATTAAGGTTAAAAAGGATTTATTTCAGTTGAGGTTAATTTGGAAATGTTAAGGATCTAATTTCTAGTGTATGTTAGTATTTCGTGTAGTTGTATAAGGTTTCAGTGACTGCACAATAAATGTGACAAAAATTGTTGGCGATAAGACCTAATCGGACATATGAATAATTGTTTTTTGTTGAACTAAATATATTAACACGGACCTTAAAAAACCTTAACTTGTCACTGCTCACAGTATGTGGTGAGCAGGTAACATCTAGTTCTGTGAATGTATAAGCTTTGTAAATTTTAATAATGTGAATAAAGATATTGTTATTGTTACTTGTAATTCATAAAATGTAACAATAACCTGTTATTTATCAAGTACTGTTAAAATTAGAGTATAAATCCAATGTTAAAATTACAGTCCAATTGTTCTTGGATATTCAATATTCCTACGTCACTGTAAGCGAAGCTGTGTTACAAGAAATGAAATTAAAAAAACAAAAAACCACTTATTCCATTGAACAATGCTAACAACTAAACAGTTTTCACAATTCTCATAGTAAGAATACTGTTATGAATGGAACCACCTAGAATAGCCGAGAATACCCCCCCCCCCTTCAAACAGGTTTACCTCAGACAAGGGCGCTTTAAAGTTTGTTCTAGACTCTTCTAGAGGCCACTTGAGATATGCATTAGCGTCAGGATTAAGTGGCGTGCACATTGAGGATTGAAGATTTTTCTAGAAGGCGTGCGCTACCTATAAACAGCCATAGCAGCCGGCTTACGAGTTACGGCTTACGTAAGCGAATTTTCCTTAGCGCGGATCTAGTTGTGCCGGGTTTTTTGAGAAACCGGCAGTCTGTGTAAAAATATAATTGATTAATAATTGTGATTTATTATTCACGTTGTCCGTGCGCCGTTTATCGAGTTTTCGGAAGGCCAACGCCATCTGTTGACGAAACCGGGCGATTAGGTTTCCCGACACAGAGCATTTTTGCATGTTAGTTCAGTCAAGCCTGGACGACTGCTGCGTGCACTGCCTGTGCTCCTTTGGCAGAGCTGAGTTTTCATTAATCGTTGTAAATTCTATCTTTCATGCCTGAGTAAGCGCTCTTAGATCTCCGGTGAGTACATTAAAAATATATTATTCATTTTGTTGCAAAAAGTTTAAATTTAAACCGTATTTGACTTGGATGTGAGTGGATTAAAGTTTGAAGTATGCCTCGTGGCCGCTAATTGAATGTATGGTCATTGTTAAGTATTTGATTTATTTAAACAAGAATACAGCCTAATACCTTGTATTTTGTAACTAGTAATTGTGTATGAAAAAGAGATGTAAGAAATTATGTAATTTTGTGGAACTGGGGAACTTTGTTGGATTGTCTGTGTGAGCACGTGGTGTTATACGCTTTATACCTGCCGGAGAAGGTTAACTTTTCCTACGTATGTAAGGGTGCATTATGAATTTATATCAAATTATAGCGCATTGAGGCCTTGTGTGTGTGGTCTAGTGATTTAAAAACGAGAACTGAAAATGTTAAACGGGTTACAATGAACATAGTGAAATTGGTTTGGGGTGGCATGTGTGTGTTATGGTTTAGTGGTCAGTCAATTAATTATTATGAATCCTTAGGGTTCCCGATTCAGTCGGAGATGCGACCCACGCATGTGGTGATTACAACTTCCACAATGACTTAAGAACACCTGGACGCTCGCCCCTCGCCTGCCAGAGGAGAAACAACAGCATAGCATGCCACTGTAACCCTGGACCAAAATGAGGTGATATTTAGGCAATTTTTAATTACACTAGGCCTCTACAGGAAACACCATGTTTTGTGCATTTAACATACACTTAGACTGACTTTTTTGTACACCGTTAAACTGTTTAATCGGGTGTGTGCCGGCCGGACAGTTTTCATGTAACCTGGGTTTAAGTATACATTTAGTACGAGAACAATTGTAGGCCCGCCCGCTGGATGTGTCCAGCGGGCATTAATTTTATGCCCTATAATGGGTTTGTAAAAGTTTGTGGGGGACTTTTTTTTTAATTAAGTAAATGGGTGCTGTTGTACGATGAGCCGAACCGGCTGGTTTGGTTTTATTTTTATTACGAGGTTTTTTCTTTGCTCATAATCACTTTCTTTTTCATAGAAGGGCTGGGGTTTTTCTTTTATTCTGCTATCATGCCGTGTTACTTTTAAATATTTCACTAAATCAGGGGTTAGTGCAAATTCATGCAAGCTTCCGACATGTTACTCTATGTCGGGTCAGGCGCTGGAACATGACCGCGGCCGGGCCAATTCAGATTTTCTTAAAATTTATAAATTTGCAATTTTTGTAAAATTATACAGGCTGCACTGGCACTTTGAATTTGTGATTTCTCGTTCTTATGGTCAATTCAGATTTTCTTTAAATATTTTATATTTTTATAAAATTAGAGTTTTTACAATTTTTATAAAATTATGCAGGCTGTGCTGGCACCTTAAATTTATAATTGTAGTTTCTTGTTATTATGGCAAGTCCAGATTTTCTTTACATTTATGTATGTATTTGATAAAAATATACAGGCTGTCTGTCAGGCTTTATAATTGTAATTTGTCTGTGATTCTGTGATGTATAGGTGTGTATGTTAGATTATGTGTTGAAATAAGGAATGATATTTACATGTTATAATTGAAATTGAGTTATTGTTATACCTGAAATTACAGGTAATATTGAAATTTTATCCTGAATCATGATATATGAATATTCAAAGAAAAATTATAAATCTGTGATGAATTAAATGTTGTTAAATTTTGGAATTATGAAAGATATGAAATTTAATAAAGGGTTGTCATCTTGTTGTTAATACCGAGTTTAATTGCAAGTCCCGTCTCAATGGACCCCGCACACTTTATGCTTCTTCTAGGCCGTTTGCCTAGTCATAAATATCTAGTAACCTCTCCTTAAAAGAAAAAAAAAATTATAAAAGACAAATAAAATAAGGAGGGGTTACATAGTGTCTGTCGAAGTATGGTGTGAAGCGTTATTGTGATATAAATTGTGTGGAACTCTATTATTTGACATTATCACTGCGTGTAGGCAAATCTAACTGGAATTATTGTATAAGTTGATTACGAATTATTAATTGTGATAATTAAAGCTGGTTATCAGTAATTTCATTGTTGTCTTGTATTTTGTTTTCCACTGTACCATACGACGATCAGTTAGTCCGTCGTAACAATATGAAGCCAACGACCCTGTATTACAAATCCGATTCTAAGACAGTACCTGTTGCTAAGTGAATCTGAATTGTAATATTTCTTATACACTTAATTATATTTTACTAATTGAGTTGAATAATTATTGATATTGATTTGAGTTGAATAATACATTTACGGATTATAATAATTACCTCAGTATCATTAACCTTAAATATTACAACAAAGAGGCATGAGGTTCGAGGTGTGTGTGTGTGTGTGTGTGTGTGTGTGTGTGTGTGTGTGTGTGTGTGTGTGTGTGTGTGTGTGTGTGTGTGTGTGTGTGTGTGTGTGTGTGTGTGTGTGTGGGTGGAGTTCTCTCATCTACCGAAAGCACCAACTTCGTAATACACAATGAGTTTGCAGGATGAAGTATGCAAAAGGACACATTTCGTACGCATTATATTATCTCATCCGTCTCCGTCTAATGGCCGGCATTTCATCACAGGCAGAAAACTCATACGCGATAACAGGGTTAGCGTGGTGCTGCAGTACGGATGGTCGGGCATGCCTTGCTATCGACAGCGAACGGTACACTGTACGAACATTCCTTTATTCAAGGGTAACAGCATGACATCATGAATGCACATAGGATCGCCGAATTAAACCGACAAACAGTAAAATTTTACAGGCTTAACTGTTGAATTGGGGAGAAATCTGTGTTGATTCAATCCACAACTAAGCAGCTGATCTTTGGAGAATCGGAACGTTATGACCACACTTCTCCAAAGTGATTATAGCCGTTTTCTTTACTCTTTTCAGAATATGACGGAATTAATGTTAACTTTCAACATGTATAGTAGTCAAACATCGGAGATGAATAGATTGGCTCAGGACAGCACTAGATGTAGGACCACATCAAGCTATAGTCTGACAACTTTGAAAAAAGCCATCGCCGATTTCAGTACGCGGAGAAGTAAGGCTCACTCCCTCTCCCACTTTCTCAGTCTAACTGTACACACGCTTATATAAAAGAAAATATGTTTAGATCTTTAAATATATTCACGAATTGTGGTTTACGATGGAAGTATGGATTCGTAGTGGCGATACAAAAAACTGCAACTCCTTACGACTATGTTAATGCTGAGAAAGGTGGTACAATGTATACGTCAGCACTAGTCGTGACGGACTCAACGTGAAGTTATCAATAAAAGTCGTTTCAGTAAAACTGAAGTTTACGACAGACAGACAGGTTGCGCGCGCGCGCGTGTGTGTGTGCGTTGTCCGGGCCGCAACACGATGAATGCATGCCAGTGTTTCCGGTGCATTCATCGTTCGCAGCGCGAGTTAAGATGCGAGTCTCCTTTACTCGATCCTGGTCCACGTGCAGGTGTTTAGGACACTAGACAGTGACGAATTCGATGACTTTCTTTTGCTTCGTAATGTCTTGGAAGTGTTCTTTCGCTTCTGTTACGGGATGAAATTCTCCTGTCTGAATAAGGGGGAGGGATGGGATGCAGCATCTGTGGTGTGTGAATCGCGCAGCCAGCGGAAGGAGTCTCTGGGGACTGTTTGCTTGGGGATGCAGGATTTGCTCGCCCACAAAGGGGTCGATGCACTTCCGCCAGCCCAGGAAAAGTCTCTAGAGGCTACCGTGTAGCATGGGAGATATGCTGGACATGAGTGACATGGGGGAGGGGAGTAGACGCCTACAAAAGGTGATCCTAGGCACTCCTAAAGCAAACGCAACCCCCGACCCGTCTGTCGTCATACAACGGCACGGAATCTGTGGGCAAGCTTAGACAGCAAGGGTCGGGGGCGTTTGTGTTTGATGGGTGGTGGGCCTTCAACCGTACTAAAGCGGCGGAAGTGGGAAATGTTGAGTTGGAGGCGCCGTTGAAAAGCTTGAGCGCAAGGGATCGCACAAACTTGTCAAGGGAAAGAACTTTACATACAGTAATATGCCACAGATGTAAGGAAATCGGCAATCGCTCCGACAAGGCTCCCCGTCTGGGATGCAACTCCGTGGCTTCCCCGCAGGAGGTCTTAAGCCGACCGGCGTTGACGACACGACCCCGTCAGGCGTTAATAAAATTGGTGAGCTGCCACGTCCAGACGGATGGCTACCACACGGAGGCACCTGTACACCTGAAATTTAAAGAACAAGACCAACTGCTACACTTTAGGCGGGTCGATTTCTCCCGCGTATCCTTTGCACGTCCTTAACATGTAAGTAGTCTCCTTACGCGCTGTACAGTGTTATAAGCGGGAGACTGTATTAGATTAAAAGTTGGCGGTCATACCAAATTGGTAAAGTGGATTCAGTGGGAAAAAGGCGAACAATGAAGGAACTCCCATGCTATATTTATTGTCCTTAGTATAGTGGCATTCCTTTTATTGCGGAAGAGACCCACGAAATTGTGTCTCGAAACAGCACCTGTAGTGAAAGGAGACACTGTAAATGACACTTACATTTCCAAGAAAACTGAGTACACACGGAAGTGTACTCGACGTCCTCGAGAGCAAACAACACCAAAACAGCAATATTCTGCAAAGAAATCTTGTGTTCCAAGTCTCCTTTCAATAAAATGATCTCGTTTTTCACTTTGAAAATTAATTTCACTTCTTGAAACCAAATTTATGGTTTATCTCTCTACGTTTTCTGAGTATCTCTAGCAACACATCTTCATTCTTTAATCTATTAGGCTTGACAACGTAAGGACACGTAAACGACATCGATGTCATCAACAGGAGAATACGCTGTAGATCACTGGTTTACGGATTATAAGAAAAATAAACGTCAGACTCTGAATAAGAAATAAACAATATGATGAAGGCTGTTTCTGAAACATAATAAAAAGCATAATAAAAAGCTTCATAATAAAAAGCAAGAATGATAAGATAACAAGAAAAATGGGAATAAGAGTCTCTCCAGACGAGAGGAGAGAAGCAACTACCCGGCATTCCAAGTCGCATGGCACGTGAGGGATTAGGAGACCCTTACTAACACACATACGCACAAACGCACCTGGCCCGCACGCCTTGGGTATACTGGGGCGTCCACTATGTAACTGCAACTTTTATAATATGAATTGTTTAACAAAGGAGCTTAGCATACGAGTATTTGTAATCTCCATAAAATTTTAAGGAAAATGACAACAAACATGACGTGGTTGTGATATATTTTAGATGTACAACTCAGTCTATCTTTATTAAGTACTCTAATAAATTTTGAGTTAGCTTTAGAAATCCCTAAAATACTCATATTTATCGCAATTATACGTTGTTTGGACTCATTTTTCTCACAATTTCACGGAGATTACAAAAATTATAGTTTAATTTGGATTACAAACTAAATAAAAATGTTGTAGTTTTGAACTGGACCGTATACTTATACCTGAACCCCCCGGGTCGTCCCTGGCCGGGCTGGGCCGGTTGTGAGTGCGCGTGCGAGAGTAGGTCTTCTAATCCCTGAGATGCCACCCGGTTTGGAACACCCTATAGTTCATATTTTACGTAAACACGCGCTTTATTAAATTTTTTTAGTGAAAACACACACACAGTACAGATTAGATAAGATCAGAGTAGTTCATATGTCTTAAAACGACTACTCAACAAACCGCTTATGCTTTTCCCGACAATGAGAATTGGAGTTTATATTTTCCAATAATGACAGCCTTCCAAATCCATTTTCCATTAGCCGTCTATAATAGTTTTATTGGTAATAAACACTCGTTACATATATTGTTTTAATAAGCTTGTCTACACGCAAAAGGTAACAAGGGAATAGGTAAGCACATTATTACACAACACTGTTCTCAATATCATGTCATTAAAAGTTACCGATATCGAATTTCATTTAGATTTAATCTTGCTGCATGACGTTTTGTTTGTTCAGTTGTTATTTTAATTCTCTACAACTACTAAAACAATGTTACCGGCGACGAATTTTATAGCGTGTTGCGTAACTTTAGATCCCGAACACACAACAGAGTTACGTATGCAGAAATGTAGCAGGCTACTACACACATCGTATATTTGCACTGATTAAATTTATACAAAAGCTAATATATAGGCCTAAGGTTAACATGTATGGGCTTTACACAGTAATCACGAGCGTCACATTAAACAAGTACGTTTTTTAGAAATACTCCAGGTAAAATGTCTATACATAGGCTTACAATGTTTTACACGTTACACTAAAACTATACACGTCTAGGCGTAACTACAACCCGATGAAATAACTCGAGATCATATGCATGGAAAGGAGGACGGGTGATAAATACGGATAACTAAAACGTATCTGAAGAGAACGTTTGAAAGACTTTGAAATTAAAGTAATGTTACGACGGTCTCTCGGATCATCGTTTTCTACAGTGGAAACAAAAATACAGACAACACTTAAGTCACTAATTACACTGTACCACTGTTAGTCACAAATAACAAATTGAAATCAACAAGGTACTCTCATACAATAATTCAAGGTAAATTTGTCCACACTTAATAGTAAGTTAACATGTTAACTAATACAATTCCGCACTAATTATAACACAATAATCACCTTCCAACAATCGCTTGGTCCGTACTCTACAACATCGCCAGGTGTATACCGGCCGCTATTGGTTATATAGATCCCGTAGATGTTCCAGAATAATTTCCCACACTCGTGGCCGCCTACCAGATTAATTTGCGTAGTTGCAAGTACAAGTGCTCTCGAGCAGTGTGGAGAGCTACCCAAATGGACGGCCTTGACACGGACGCCCCACGCTGGGCTAGTCGAGAAACGTGTACAAAGGACGGTATCGATTTTTCGAGAGCGTTACGTTATTGTCGTAGCAGTAATAAGAAAATCATGAGACTCGTGAGGAAGGGGATCATCGGTAGAGAAGTAGTATGAACTGAAGAATGTGCCCCATCTAAAACTTGCTGTTGGATCACTTTACATGAACGGTGGACGAAAGACCAGTTAAGATGATCCTAAGACAAGAGTAGACTGCAAAAAAAATATAAGCTGTAGATGAATGGCTGCAGAAGGTGGAAGAGGATCTGAGGATTATGAGACTTGCGATCGGCGGCAGAATTTGGAAAACAGGCAAGAATGGAAGTAGCTAGCGTACAGGAAGTCGAGTCCACCTTGACTAAGCAGGTAATTAAGTCTGTATACTAGTGCCAACACAGAAGCAGTATCACCTGAAATAAATGCAAAACCAAAATCACCCCAAATAAGACAATGATAATTTTAATTATCTCAAAGGTATTGTTCGGTATTTTGGCACACGAAATTTTACGTGATTAAACTCGACTCGCTGACTGCATTGCTACAGCTCTCTACCTGTTCTCGCCGATCTCATGCAGCCACCGTAGAGTTCGTTTTCAACTGTCAAAAGTTGCTGAAACTTGCTGGACGTTATGCGACATATGGTTAGCATATTCGCACTTTAAGGAATCAGGTTTATACATTCGCCGCTCCCCTCTAAATACTTTATTTTTCTACGATGCAAGTAATCCCTTTTGTTCATTCCATCCTTTCGTCCAAAAGGGACCTGTTCCACCCCTACCACAGTTTACACCTTTTCGAAGCTTGGTGAATTCGTAATAAGGTAAGCCTAATCTGTGATTTTCATTATCACCATCTTCTTCACAGCACAGCGTAGGCAAGGAGCTGCCTGTTCCGCCTTCAAAAATTCTCCAACCATCTCTTCCTGTGTCTGCCCACATACCTGTGTCCTATAGGTTTCTATTTCCCGACTTGTTTGGCCAGTCTGGAATCCGGCATTCTTTTTAAGTGTTCTTTCCACCGTTGTTTGTAGTCTTTTAATTTATCATTCAAGTTAAAAACTTGTAACTCTCCTTTTATTGCCACATTTCTTATACGGTAAAGTCTAACACCCTTAAACTCCTCTTAAGAATGCCATTTCCGAGGCCTGTATTTTACTGTCTTGTTTTCTGGTTGTTCAACTGTGATTTTTATATAGCCTACCTTTTAACATCTCACCACTCGCTCCAGTATCACCACAGGAGTGTATATTAAATCGTACAATTTTTCATCACGTGATGTTATCGTAATTTTTACGTAACTAAAAAACCTCACAGGTACTTTAGTTTATTAAAGTTACTGGAGTTACATGAAATTAGATAACATTCATTTTAATTAATAAATCCGTAGCCCGACGCATCCTTGTAGGACTGAAGGTCCGGGCTTTATCTAACTTTCGATTCAACGGTCCGCGGGCATCTCAAGGCTAGGGAACCTTCGCTTTATATACAAGCATTCGCGAAACTTGTACGACCATTGTCTTGATTAGTACTTGTCACTGGTACCACAAACATGTGTTTCGTTCTAATTATGATGACGATTACTATTATTTTTGTTTCTCACTTCACAGCAGGATCAATGGCTCGAAACATTCGCCTATCCCAGTTGTTGGGATTAGGTGACAGTCACCAAGTTTCAGTCTGAAACCTAATCGGCTGCTGGCTCCGCCGATTCCATCACAAACATACTTTCTAATTATGTGAGCTGTGGTTAAGACAGCTGTCTTCTGAATGGTCTGAAATAGGTGTGCATCAGGTAAGTTATACTTAAATGTGTCATAATGCTGTTACTAACTATACCTACTCCTCCCATTGCTCCTGTGACTGAGGGAACTATCCGCATTTTTAAGTTCCACATCCTCTCACGTTCTATTGAAAGATCTATATACTTACTTAACTTTTCCTCCCTCCTCTTCCTCCTCCTTTACGATGTTATCATCAGATGATATAGTTACATCCATTAGCAGGTTGGTTTTGTTCAGCTGATCCCTTACAGCTTTATCTCGTCTACTGTTCGCTATAGCTCTGCCCCTTTGTTGTTGCATATTCCATAGAACTGGTATCTGATCTTTTTCTTCAACAGTTTCTGGTTTATGATTTTCCCAGTTATTCGGACATCTTCATTATACCGTTTAAATATATTACAATGCATCAGCGTAGCAACTGCATCGAGACGTTGTATGTATTCTGTGACAGCAAGGACAGAACAACCACTTATACGATGTAAAGTGGTTTCAGACTGATTCTGACATAATGTACACTTGACATTTTCATGGGTTTTTGTAGTAATTAGAAGGTCTAACTCCTTGAGCTTGACATGCAGTTACTAATACATATGCATGCCTTTTCACATCTCTTTCAGTAGGCTAATGGTTTGAAAGTCTTTTATTTCTATGTTCTTTCCGTTTCTATACCTCTTGCGTGCTGTCCGTGTAATCGTTTTCCTATCCGATCACTTCTTTCTTTCTCTTTCAGTTTCTTTTTAGGTGCGTCATTATCTCCTTATAATAATAATAATTATTATTAAAATATTCCTCAGGCTTTCACGGCCGGTGTCAGATGAATTGTTCATGATATCCGGGCTGTTTGGCCGTGGTCCATGGTTTATAACAAAACCAAACGTTTCGGCAGCTCCACTGGCTAAGCCTATACCACAGTACTGTGGGCCTGTACGTAAACACCCGGCGTGCAGGATTTTTTATACCACTGATGATGGCAGCCAGTGGAGCTGCCGAAACGTTTGGTTTTGTTATAAACCATGGACCACGGCCAAACAGCCCGGATATCATGAACAATTCAATAATAATAATTATTATTATCGCGTTTCAATTATTTATTTTATTAACCAGCATAATTAAATTACAAAAAAATAACTACCCCAAACACTTCAACTTGAAATGTGTCTGAAACTAAAAATATGTATGTTTAGGTAAGTAACCTAAAACATTCTTTAAGAAAGGTATCTCATCTCTTGAAGACCGTTATTCCCCTTTATGAAATTGCTTATCGAAACGCTGGTATTCTTAACAACATTAAGTGTCATAACAGGCATTCGCTTGAACAACGCCCAATCTAAGTAAAAGAATCGCTTAATATCGACAAACAAACGGCATTCGAGAATCGAAACATAAAGTCGGTCTCTCTGCAATCGGTCAAACAAATCACTGAAGACGTTTGTCAAAAACATCACAACTTATGGCACATTAGGCAATTCTTAATTTAATTTCAATTTTAATTAAATGTGTACTTCTTACTGATATACAGACGATAAAGATTACATTCGTTTCAACATGAACCTAAAATTGATTTCAATAACGATTTATTACTTACTTATTTACTTATAAATCACATATAATTTAAAATGATAAAATTTACGTCCATCAGTACATGTATGGAATCCATACACATACGTTCGACTTTGATACGAAAAATTACATTCACTACAAAGTGTCATGAAAAAAGTTTGAGAATTCCTGGGACAAAGTAATACTATACTAAGCTCCAGTGATCGATGTTACAGTTGAAACAAATCTGTTCGAATTACAACATTTCTGTGCAGAACAAAAAAAAAATCCGGCTTTTGTGGGAAAATACCCCTTGCGAACTAAATTACTTAATAGGAGTAAATTCCAGGTGTCACATTTCCGCTATCTTGACTGTGACATCACTTATGCTACAGTAGATTATGATGTTGTTCATAAAATTTCACTTAATATTCGGAACACATTGTCAAGCACTGCCTAGGAAAATCACGGAAGAGAATCGGCTATCATTTTATACAATACTGGTGTCCCAATCTTGTATGGTTATAAAATTTGGGCAATGACTTACCAGAATTGGAGATAAGTTTTTTGCGATCAGTTAAAGGCTGCATAACAGACTGGCTTTATACTGATGACATAAGCAAAGACTTAAGCAATTTCTACTATCCAACATCGCACTGCGGAAAACAAAGAAAGATGGAATGCTCATCTGAATAGGATGCCGGATGACAGGTTGCCCTAGGAAGTTTGGAGATACAAGCCAATTGGACAAAGTGAAGACCTAATCACACCTCGCTCACACAGCGGTAGACGTACAACGCGCTTCTCAAGTCGAGAAGAAATTCGTTTGCACGACACTGAAACACGTAAACCACGCAACCACACGGTGTAGAAAAATAAAATACTCTTCGTTGGTGTACGAATTAATCTGCACACGTCACGGACTCGTTACTTCAAAGACTTTTAAGAACGACTCGTTTCAACAACGGTGTACACGCGTTTATAAAGTGCTAATTTAGTCACCTCATAAACACTAACAGCGGTAATTTTGAAAGTTTATTTTAATACATTTCACTAACATACACCTTGGTCGTAAATACGTTAACATTTGCTCTCACAGCCAACGTTTCTTTCTGTTATTAATACTGAAATGATTCGTTCCCCAGTCCACGTTTCCACAACTACAAATATGAATTTCACGCGACACTATTCACTTCACTAACTTGAAACATCTTTATTACTAGGTTTTACTATAATTAAATAATATTCAATGCCAAAAAGTGTCTTTACTATCTAAACGAATCTAAATGCTAAAAGGGTAAATGAAGTTAGTACTAAGAATAAAATCGGAACACGTTATACATGTATTAAAGGCAAATATCAACAAATGGCCTACAATAAACTGAACAGTGTACTAAGTAATTATACAACGTACCGTGAAGACTAATTATCGCGCGCGCGTGAGAGAGAGAGAGAGAGACCAAATCGACTAAAAACAGCATGCCTTAGATGAACTTAAAACGCCTGTAAGGAAATACGTGTAAGTCCTAAAAACAACTCTCGTTTTGGTTCCCGGTACTGTGAAGAGACCAGTACTACTATCGTAAGAAAATAAAATTCTCCCATCAACGGATAAAATAAAATTCGCCACATCTTCGGGATACATTTGTGAATTCCATAAATTTTCTGATAATCCGGTCCCGTAGTTAACCCGTCGTGGTACAACTTACGAGAAGGCGTCAAAACTGGATGGACGACCAAAACGACTTGGTGTCGAACTGAGTCGTCGACGCACATTTATACAGAACATAAAGAAGAAGATATATGTAGTTGATACGTGTTATAGTTGGTAAAATGAAGATATTCGCCGTAGATTCTGTTTCTTAAAATAACACCGGCATAAATCTAGGCCTATATAATGGAACAAGACCAGCTGTCAAAAATAATTGTAGGGTGTCTCAACAAACATCTGTCAATCAAGGTGTTAAACAAGGATGAAGTAGCAGTATATCACCTACTCTTTTTAACATTTGTACTGACTATCTGTTAAGGAAATGGAAACATCTAGTGAACCTTCTTATCAAGTTATCACTAGACAGATATTTAATGTGCTGTTGTTTGCTGACGACTTGGTTGAGCTTGTACAGAGCTTGTACTTCAAAACACAGAATCTGATTTGCAAAAAAAAACTGTTTTTAAGCTTCATGAGATTTGCAAACACTACAATACGAAAGTCTCCACTAAAAAAACAAAGGTAATGGCATTCCGAGGTAAGGACCCAATAGGAACGATAATAATGATTAGTGATCGAATTCTAGAACAGGTGAGCCCTTTAATTATTAGGGAAATGATATTGGTTATGATAGAACTTATGACATTGAAGTTAAGTTAGGTAAGTTCCACACGAGTTGTGGAACAATCAAACGTATTTTTAGAAACTAGCAATTTTGAATACCTGGGCTACAGTGTGTCTTATGATGGATGCAACGACGTTGTGAATAAGTTGCATAAGTTCAACCTTATGTGCATTAGGCGAACCCTTAAGTCAGCAAGTAAAGGAACACGCCTAAAATTCTATAAGGTGATGGCTCTTCCCACACTTCTTTATGGGTCTGCGAATTGGACTTTAACGAAAGGCGAGGCAAGATGCATCCAAGCGGCTGAAATGAGATTTCTCAGGTACGTGGCAGGGTATATTCGCCATGATCATAGAGAAACACAGATATACGGCAGGACCTGAATATTATGAGTATACTCGACAGGATTGCCCAGTATCGGCTGGATTGGTGGGAACATCTTTGCTGAATGGATGACTGCGCATCCTCAGACAACTATGGAACTATAAGCCGAGGGGACGGAGAGGTGTGGGACGTTCGAGGAAGCGCTGGAGTGACCAGCTGTAATATTTGGCTATTTGAGACCGAAACAAACCATTCTTGGTTTAAAACTTAAGGATGATAATGATGATAATCTATGGTCTACAATCTTGCGTTGTAGAATGATTAAAAAAATTGAAAAAAAAAACACAAATCGATCAATTAGTTATGAAATCTAAACTATACATACAATAGCCTAAAGATTAAGACGTGTCACTAAGATGTGTATCAACGTCATACAGTAACAGTTTCTTAACCGGACGCTTAGGATAGCTGATGGGGGGACGGGGCTCAAGACCCCTGCACGGTAACAGCGCCCGATGTGCTCATCCTATGATTGCATGCATGTATCGTACTCTCTCAAGGGCATTAGGTTTTTCAAGGTCTTTTGGTGATGAATGGGTGTGCTGCTGTTGTTTTGTAGGTCGGATGAGAGGATCGCAGCAAGTGAGGTACTGAGCCGATCATTTTTTGGTGTGGTCTAGTGCACACTGAACCAGTCGTGACGCCCCTGCGTAACACCGGAAACACCTCCCGGTACATTTTAGGACCGCTTGGTCAACGCTGCTGCCTCCGACGCGGCCCCCCCTGACCGCTCAGCGGTGGTCTGCCCACACCAGATCGTGTATTCGGAGCGGGCGCCGCCTCGTGAAACAACGGTCTCGCATAAGTGACAGGAGACACACCCGCCGAGGCAGCGAACGGCTAAGACACTATTTAGGACGGTTCGGGTTCGGAGTTTAGTTTGATGCGATTCCGTAGGCTGTAGTGGCTCCCTCGGGAGAAAGCCCCTACGTAGGACACTATGGGGGGGGGCAGCAGAGTACGGGGTCGCTTTACGATGTGACGTGGGAGCCCTTCGTCCCTGGCCAGGTCACGTAGGTGTAGGTGGGTTCATTCTGCCGCGCGTAAAAAAGGGTCACAGAAATTCGGATGCTTGTAGCGGAGGATATTAAAAAATTCCACGAACTTTCTGATCAAAGTTCGTATTTATTCAAAAGCATCCAGCGAACAAGAAACGTTTGTGAATTCGTGACGGAGCTAAACTGTTAGAAAGAAAATACGTATTGTATTCAAAAGAGGTAGACACGCTAATCATATTGACAAAAAAATACGCTAGAAGTACATAAACCGCATATGATATAGAGAAATACACCAGTTGTTGGTGTATAAAATAATCTGTACGCGTCACTGACTCGTCGCTTCAAAGACATTTTAACGACGTCACGTTTTAATAACCATGAATAACCTTGCTCGCGTTTATAAAGTGCTACTTTATCTCCCCACATAAACACCGACTGCAGTACCTTTGATGGTGTATTTCTACACGCTCCCCGATCTTAAAGCCACCTACCATTTTCATAGCCAAAATTTCTTAATGTTACTAATGACGCAGCGATTCGTCGTTCGTGATTACAGAAATATGAAAGTTAATTTCACGGGACGTTATTCACGTCACTATTAATCCTAAAAAAAGTCACGGCTCCGTTCGAACTTGGATATTACGTCACTATACTGTAATAGAAACTAGCATTCTAATAATACAAAACGAAACTAAGTCACCAATCGATTTATCTGAATAGGCCTCCCAAAAATACGGTTTGTTTGGAAAATCTCAAAATATCGAAGAAATATATAACTCTTCCAATGGATCAAATCAAATATATTAATAGATCAAAGAAATCAAAACACATTTTGCTCCTATCAGTGATGTCGCCGGCTAACAATTTAACTTCCCACAGAAGGAGAGGAAAATCCGTGCTCTTATCGAAAAGTGGCGGCATTATCGAACTGGGACAGGACCTTCTCTTTGAGCAAGTGTACACAAGTCCTACTCAACTGTTTCCCTATTACACAAGTAACAATGCAATAACATTTTCTGATAAAGCAATCTCCTACAACACGATGAATGAACTAAAAACGTAAAACCAATATTCACTGACCTTCGCCGGCATTACTGGTTTCATGAATCATATACAGCAGGAACACAACAATTGTAATATATATTTAAATAGATACTCATTCCCCGCACAGACATACAGGAATATGATTAAACACAATTGCGATTACATTTCAATTCAATTTTCCATTTTTTAATTAAAATGAAATGTACTCTTGATTGAACTGAAATTAAAAAACTCTCCACTTAAATTTCTGACGTCATATGAACTACAGCGAGTACAAAATATACACAGCAAAAGAGAAACCTAAAGTAAAACTGTATTCGATCAGAAAAAATTAATCATTTTTAATTGATAAACACATTTCTGCACGTCACGCCTCGGATCTGCTGAGACACAAAACACATTGTATTCTGTCTGCTGTTTGGAAACAACCGCTTTATTTTATTTTTTATTACACGGAAATGGAAGAGAAATAATGCTAGCGTTACAGTAACGCCTTGTGTTACATACACGTATAAGCGACGTCATATAACTCTGGCGTACAAAAGTCAAACCTAGGCAACTCACGTTTAAGGCGAAAATAATTGTTTAGAGTTATCGAAATTTTAAGTACAGTGAAACAGTACTGTAACTCTACCCCACATTTTTAATGACCTCAGTTTATATACAAACGTATACATTACTGTTAACCAAGGTTAACACCTTAAGGTTAACACGTAAGGGGACGTGTTGTTGTTAAGCAAGGTGACGAGTTATCGGCCACCCTCTTTATAATTGCTCTACACTATACGATTACAAACATATATCAGCGAGGAACAATATTAAATAATACAGGAACAATAAATAATATGTGATTACGCTGACGATGTGATAATAGCAAGATCAAGACAACGGCTAGCTGAGGTATACAAAGAGCTGAATAAAAACTCCGCTGGAATGAGACTGACTGTATATTAGCAAAACTAAATACATGCTAATTTTTGCATCAGAAAGGAGAATAAATCTATATAATTTATGCACAAAGGCTAATTCATTTGACGCAGTTAGCAAGTTCAGATGACTGGGTAACATGATAGATACATAAACACGACGTTACATAACAGGATACAAATAGGAAATAGGACATATTATGCTAACAGTAGACTATTCAGAAACAAACTCATTAATCGTAACACAAAAATGAAAATACGTAAGACACTTATCGACAGGTTGTTGCATATGGAGGTAAGACATTAACAAAAAAAGGAACAAGGAACACTAAGAAGGTTTGAAAGAAAGATTGTACGGCCTGTTTATGGCCCGGTTAAATAAGATGAATGAACAATAAGAAATAACCAGGAAATAAATGAGCTACTGAAGCACGAGGACATTGTGAAGGCTCAACGAATACAATGGCTAAGTGACCTAGAGCGGATGGATGATCAGCGTAAGCCCGAGAAAATCCCGAGGGCGCAAGTCTATAAAAACAGAGGGGCCGACCTTCTTAACATAATTGGATAAGATAGTTGTATGATGAGCTGGAAGATCTAAGAAGAATGGATGTGAAGGATTACACTGAGAGGGCAATGGATAGGAGGCATTGGAGAAGATTGGTGTTGGAAGCCATGGCTCATGTTGGGCTGTAATGCTAAAGAAGAAAAAGATACATTACTGGTACCATTAAGTATTAAAATGCATTAAATACAGTCTATATACGTATTAATTTTGTCCTAAATACAGTACTGTACTATGTACAGTATTTCTTATAACTTACTACACTGTCTGAAATGCTATTTTGTAAATTATAAGAGAACTGTATACAGAATAGATATCCTCTGCAATGAAGCGATAACATGTGGTAATAAGCAAACTATTGTTTACAAATATTTACTGTGACATATAGACATATTTATATGTTGATGACCAACTATTGGCTTACACTGCTGAGATCCTTTTTTTTTTTAATTTTTACTTATGAGTTAATGAAATGATTCGATAATGTTCGTAATGTGCGATAATATTTACTACTTCGCAAGGCAGGGCTTTGCAAGGTTGCAAAAAGCATCCGTTGATAGTTATCGATAACTTGCCCGTCTTGCTCATACTTGTTGGATGGCAAAGACGGACTTTGACAGAAAAGTACGCGTATGCTCACTCCTCGTCTGTTTTTCTCCTCACTTCGAATCAAATTTTCTAAGACGGTATCGGTGATTTAGACCTCGAGAAAGTAAATGGAATTAGGATTAACACCGTCAAATATACCGATGATACCGACATTTTGGTTGAATGCATCGGGAACCTACTACTACTTCTCAACAAAATCTCCGTAAAAGAGCCGGCCTGAACAGCAATGTAAACAAGACAAACTTCATGGTCTTCGTCGACAGGGTCATGACCCCACATCTCTCTACCTTAATAACAAGGACACCGAAAGCGTAGACTCATTCAAATATCTTGGCAGTGTAATCGACTAGGAGGAGGAGTTGCAGAAGAATCATACTTGTGGCTTTAATTTTTAATTATGGGTTCAAAAAATTCGACGGGAAGTTACTAAAACAAATGGATTATAGGAAGATCAGATTTTTAGACGTATCATCAGACACCAACGACTTTATCACGTACATTTAGGCAGGCAAAATGTTAGAAAATCAGGGAAAGGAAGACCCAGGACAATTTTTTTGAAGATAGTTTAAGAATGGAAATATCAGTGAACATTTATATTAAAATGAAAGGACAACAATAGTAAGAAGCGAGTTGCTGTTACAATGGAGACAACTCAGCTATGTAGTCGGTGGACACAGTGTTCGTACAACGAACCATCATACTGAAATGAACCGCAGTAATCTCTCAAACACATACACTGCAACGATACAGCCATACGCTGTATTAGGCATTAATTTGAATAAATATAAAATTTGTAGAATTTTTTATACGTTACGGGTAAATGGACAGGTCTGAGATTGTAAAAATATTTCATTGTTAGATTAGGGGAGAAATTAACCTGTTCCGACACGCAGTGAACACCTGCTCAATTGTATGTGTGTTAACGTGTATCTTGTGTGTGTTAGTGATGCATGCAAAGACAGGAATCTCAGCAACCCGCCCCAAGTAATTAGTAAAATAATTATTTTAATTCACTGTGCGAAAACTAATTAGTGTATAAACAAACCAAAGGCACCAAAGTGTGTGTAAAATTTATAGTTATCCCCAGTGAAAAGATGACGTTAATAGAACACGCTATGCGAAGACGGTGCGAAATAAACGTGCCAAAAAATACGCAAATTACCCTAAGACGCTCAAATTAATATAGTGAGTGTTTAATCGAATTAGCTATGATTTGTGCTATCTCGATTCCGTGCAAAACATTGCTATTTGCTAATAATTGCAAATAGATGAAAAGGTTAGGGAGTGGGGGGCTATCACGCGATATGCAGGTATCGACAGGACGATTTTGGAGCCAACTGACGCGGAATCTCGAGAGGGTACAAATTGAGGGTTCAACCGAAAACCCTTCTCTTCATTTCAAGACACAGTTGCAGTTGGACATGCTGTCCGTCGGCAGAACAATTTTATTTTTATTTTTATTACAAGTCGCAGTAACGAAAGAAGAAAACGTTCGTTAATTTCGTGATAATATTCCGGAAAACGTAAATACCGGAATCGTAAGTCTACCAAGAGTATCTACGGTGAAGCTACCAGAGCGACGAGGGATGCTGGACGTTAGACGATGTTTAAGATCTACCTTGCAGCAGATAATCTGATGAGGAACACACTGCTGTAGAACGACTCTAGACGTATCCAGGACCACACACGCTGCTGGAGAGCGACGCTGGACTCTAGACGTATCCAGGACCACGCCAGGACAGTAGGAATGGAAAACTAACTCTGGACTCAGAACTCGAGGTGATAAGCGTACTACATTTTAGATGATTTTTAAAAAAGAGCTCATAAAGACTATATCAAAAGACAATAAATTAAAACAAAGAAAAATTTATAATTAGTAATAATATTTTAGAAATGTAGATAAATGTTTAGTCGTAAGAATGAGCGATCGCATATAAAGAAATAATAAATAAAAAGAGAATTTAAAGTTGAGATAGTAGACTTTGTTATCAAAATAAATAGTTAAATTGATTTGATATTTGAATTATAGAAAAGAATAATTTAAATTTGAATATTAAAACAAATGCCAGTCTAAAAGTAATTAATATAAATTTAAATTTTATTTTAAACATTGGTATAAACTGAGCGAGTTGAGGTCAGATCTGAATTAAAAGAATTCAATTCAAATTACATTTTAATTTTATATTTTATTAGTAAATCAAATTATTAACATGTCTAGATTAAGATTATTAACACGTCTAGATGTAAGAGGTTTTTAAATATGTGTAACACTGCATAGTATAAGATATAAACATTTAATAATGAGCAATATCGTGACCGACGATTATTAAGGATGTTTATGATTATTTCTAAGATTGAGTAAACAATAAATATGAATTTTAAATACTCATAAATACAATACTCTTATTATAATTACACCTGAACCCCAAATACACGTACACGTTATATTAAATTGCAACTTGTTACGTTGTAACACTACTACAACGACCACACATAATCTCAACAACACACTATCAAAACTCAGTGTTTCGGTTCGTGTTTACCTTTTTTTCTTTTTTCCTCGATTAAAATGTAATTTATCCTGAGTAGATTTACCCAGAACTAATCTAATCACGGGAAAGTAATAACGTTCCGTTTAAACTTTTATTGTTCCAAGCAAACAACGTAGAATGTAGTCTACGTACACTGCAAACAAATACGAGAGAACGCAAAACTGTTTCCAATCAGGAAAATACTGTATCTCTTAAACAGAAATGTAGACCACAACATCGTTCTTCTTCTTCTCCTCTTCAAGGATTATGTTATATAAATCTGTTCCGGCATCCATCTCATCTTCGGACGAACCACGTATCTTCAACCAATGGCTTTATAGTTCAGTGTCGCTTTCGGTAATCGATCCCCCGTCATCCTTTGCACATGATCCCACCACTGTCTTCCGTAAATTGAAATAATTTCATGAATGTCCTTTACTTCGAGTTCTGCTCTGATATTCTCATTCCTTATTCTATTTTGCAATGTATAATTTAAATTACTTCGAAGAAACTGCATTTCAGCACTCTGAATCTTGCCGCATTCCTTTTTTGTCATGACCCATGCCTCACTCGCATAAATCAATCTGGGTATTGCAATTGTCTTATAAAATTTAATCCTTCTATGAATCGTACCACAAATATTCCTAAATTTACCACATCTGTTTAGCGTTTGGAAGCGAACCCTATAACGAATACTCGATAAGACTACTTATACGAATATGAAAGAAAAGCTAGATGGGGTTGTCGGTACTGAACGGGGCCGTGTACCTGCTCGTCCCCTTCACTTCAAGAAAGGTTATTTTTATAGCCACTAAAAGGGTGCTTCTATTGTTAAGGGGGTTTTACAGTAGACTCTTTGCCACGGCCCCCTCCAGAGGACTAAGTGGCATTTTATTCTGTCGCATGTAACTTTAGTTGGATCAAAAATATTAATTTTATCATTATATAATGGTAACAGCGCATTATGTCATAATAATAATAATAGATAAAGAATTATGATTATTATTTATTATAAGCCTAATTTAGCATTAAAATAATTATTTCATTTTTCGATGTGACATTTCATTTTATTCATATAACATTAACAAAGATATAACTTACATAGACTGTGCCCCTGAGAACTGTCACTGTTTACAAAAATTACACAAAATACAGTAAATAAAGTGACGTTAATAGTTGCGCAATTGAGTTATTAATTTATACTCGTTAAATTTACAAAAAAACAAAAAACAAAAAAATACTATCCGTAATTGTCCTTAAATATGATATGTATACTGAATCGCATAATCTATCATAAACAAAATCGTAAAGAATTAGTAATTGTGGAAACTGAAACTAATATTATATGATTTAAAAATACATTTAAGCTATAAAAAAATACTATAATACTACAACTCCATATTACAGTTAATACAAATTGGTAAGTGAATCTTACAGTCTCTAATGGTACAATTTACGTAGTAGGCCTACAATTAAGACAGACTGGCTAATCAATAATTAACACAAATCGTTTGTTCACTAATACACTTGATACAGTTTCCTTACTACTACTTGATTAACTTATTAAAACTGATTTATTTTTAAGGTACACGGAACAGCTATTTTAAGGGTAAAAATAGTTTATTGCCTTTAAAAAATCCTCGAACAGTTCTTTATCTATAGAATGCATGTTCCTCCAAACATACTCTACTAGATGTGATTCAAAGGAACTCACCGACATCCTTCCTACCCGTCGCCTCATGTCTCTTTTCATTTTTGACCAATGGCTCTCGATGTTCATGTCACTGCGGCATACAAAGTTCAGAGAATGGGTTAACTCGCAAATGAGTGTAACCTTTACTTTGTAGAGAATTATAGCCTCTCCACATGTCCGTAATTATCGTAGTTCCAGGCTGAACGTTTTCTTCAATGACTTCCATCAAAGTGGTAGCATCCCGTTTATTTACAACTTTCAAGAAGCATTTTTTATTCCTTCTGTCTATTCCACCGAATCTTCATCACTCGACCCCTGCTATACTTTCTCTTGCAAAACGCACTCTCGTCTATTTCCACTGTTTCACCAACACCACCAATTTTTGTACTGTTCTCCAGCAACCACACAGTTAATATTTCCCGAAACTCGGAAATTAATTTTCTGATCGTTTTCGGATTTAATTCGGTTTCTTTTGTCATTATAGAATTCGGATATTTAAGAATCCGCGCAAATAAAACGCACAATAACGATTCTGGTGGAATCCGCGCTATACCAAAAAACGTATTGTCTCGCAGATTCTTTTTTGATCTACATTGATTTCTCCCGCACCTGTACATCAGATTTTTATTACACCCCTTATTTAGATACATTGTACCACCACACTTCAAACATTCAATTTTGTTTCGTATAATCTTCCAATCTGTGATACATTTTCTTATTCCGTTGTCCCTCACGTAATTTCTAAAAGAATTAATACTTTTAAAATACATCATAGAAAACAGTGTTAAAACTTGAAAATTTTACTGTGACTATGAACTTGAATAACTGCTACCGATTCTTACAGTATCGCACGTGTTGCACTTATGAGAAAAAATGGCAATGCCTTTGTCGGAGTGAAGAAGAAGGGGAGTGCCTCGCCAACTTGGTCCTTCTTCAAGTTACATAAACATAGATATCCAGAATAATAGTACACTTTTCCAGTGGTCGTAAAAGTAACCTTCTCTTCAGTAAAATGAACAACCAGGTAGGCGGACGGCCATCACGCCACCCCTATTAGTATTTTTACAAGTAGGCCTATATACAAAGTTGCTTCTGCAGTGAATAAATTATATTAATACTATGTAATATCATATAATTATAATAAATTATATAATATATACAATGACATTATGTGTAATTAAATTTCATCATTATATTAATAGGCCCTATAAAAAATTATTACTTCTACAATATACAAATAAACAAGACTTGCAGAAGTAATATTGTGTGTGTGTGTGTGTGTGTGTGTGTGTGTGTGTGCGCGCGCGCGCTATTTATCGACCATGTTAATTTTGTATATATAATATATAAAATATATATTGGATTGTGTGGACCCAATAACAATGGATGAGTTGTTAGCTGCTCTACACCGCTGTAAAAATAGCAAAGCACCGGGCACTGATGGGCTGAACGTGGAGCTTATAAAGTATGCACCAGCCTTGCTGCATGATCGTTTGCTGCAGTTCATTAATCTATGTTGGACCACTGGTCATGTTCCTGACGACTGGAGGATTGCAAAGGTAATTCCCATATTCAAGAAAGGTGATCGTAATGACTGCAGGAGCTACAGAGGAGTCGGCCTTCTTAATACTTCATATAAATTATATGCATCTATATTAAGAACACGGCTAAATGCAATAACGGAGACCATGCTTTCAGAGGCCCAGAACGGTTTCAGGAAGGGCAGATCATGTTTAGATTGTATATTTACAATAGCCCAACTCATTGAAAAGCGTAGAGAGTATCAACTGCCCACATATATAGCTTTCATCGACTTCGAGAAGGCTGTAACGCAAAAATTGAGCAATCGCAAATTTTACGAAATCAAACTATGCTGAACGCAAAGAAATGTGTATGTTTTAGAAAGCGGGGAGGTAGTGAAACGCCTGTACCGTTAGGCGGCATTACATGAAAGAAATTAAATTGTAAAAGCTGTAGAGTATAGCGGTAGGTTAGCAACGCCGGCCTTGAGGCTGACGTCTATAAGGAAGATAATATTAGGCGAAGTCACATTTAGGGACATAACTATCATAAAATGTATTTATTCGCTAGGATATTAGGGGTGTTTGCCAATGTTGTAAACTTTAAGTGCATGTAACAATAGATACCGTTATGTTCGAGAGAGCGATGTAAGAGTGAGATAGATAGTGACGCTAGTTTTTTTAAGCACGTGAGACGCGAAAAACGTTCGGCAAATCAGAGGAAGCGTCATGTGTTGTGCGGGAGGTTTTCGCTAAGGACATTGGGCGATTTTGTATTTAGCGCTACTCTAAACCTATGGGATTGTTTTTCTATCGAGACTTGGTAAGGGAAATTCAAAGCTAGTATAAAATATGAATTTGGAGAGAAATCAGGCAGTCTTCTTTATATAGGCGAAACTACACTGAAGAGACTCGCGTGGGCTGTTTTGCGTTAACTATATAGATATATATTTTATTAGTAATTTAAAGAATAAAGTAAATTCGCAGCAGTAAACAGAAGTACGGGAACGCGATAATTTCTAACGCTAAATTTATAAAGTTTAATATACAGTAATAAGTTAATGAGTGAATGTTCGGAGTAGTAACGAACAACGAGAAGTAAATACTACATATAATTTTTGATCAATACGATACGTTGTGGTGAAATCACTGAAGAAAGCGAATTAGTTCGGGTTAAATTCATGACGCTATGAGATAATCGAGACGCACGCGACGCGAACTGTGTTAGATGCACTTAATGTAAATTCAAGAATACGTTGTAAACCAGAGTGTATAATTATACGACATAATTGTATGTATCACCAATATGTCAAGTGTAGTGTACATCTGTGATAAAGTGAATTGGTGCATTCATAACCAGGACTAACACGCAACAAACAGCTGGTGACGACTCACCGGCATGCAACACCTTAAGGACTACGCACATCGGAAGAATTCTCCACTCAAGTAACAAATAAATGAACATTTGATACAATATTGTTTTATAAATATATATATTGTAACGCAACAGAAATGCGGTCATCAACGTTACATACATAGAAATATTAGAAATATAATAGATAAATAAATATTTAAACCCCATACTAATACAAAGGTCAAATAAATACCTTTATCATTGTGTAGAAATGAATAAGGATGCAAGGTAGTAATAGCAATAAAAATCAAACCTGTAATATAGACAATAGTAAGAAATCAATGTTCAGTGAAAAGTAAATAAATCAAAAATACTGATAAGCATTATAATAAAGAAACCAATATCGAAAATGTTAAAGTAAATGACAGTGAAAATAGATAAAATGAGTCAATAATATACATTACTAGTTAATCGAAAGTAATGATTCTGAATTGAATAATGTTATGTTGTTACCATGAATGTTATGTTAAAGTTTGTGTTAGCTTATGAAACTTACTTGTTGATGTAATAGCAAGTAATGAAACAATATGTATTATTTGTTTACTGTTGTAGAAAGGTGGAGGAAAGCAGTTAATTAGTATTAATTGATCTCAATTTTTCTTATATGTGATCCATAGATCAAGACAAAATTGTTGTTAGTTATAAAAAGAATAATTATTTGTGTACATGTACATAGTTAAGGTTTGATTATGTCTGTAAACTTATGTAAAAAGGCTATAGTTGTTAACCAGTTATAATCAAAGGTAGGTCCATATATTGTAACATTACATTTGGAACAACTTAATATCGTACCTGATTTAATGAAGACTTTGGATGAGAAGCTAAACAAGAAGAACAATATCTTCCAAGATGATAGTGAAGAGGAACGACTAACCATTTTAGACTGACTAGTAAGACAACTGACCGTACCCAAATTAATGATTTAGGCTAAGTGATGCAAAATACATTACAACCCCGATTATGACATGAACTTTCAATAACGACAAAAGAAATAATTATAAAGATAGACGGCTTATGAACCAGTACTATAAAGAAACAAATGGTTTCATTCAAAGTGTCATAATATCAAGATAATCAAAATACAAATTGAGGGATAATAGGCCCAAACATGTAATACTATGTAAAAGAAATATTAGTAAATGATTAATCTAATTGATGTAATGAAAATATAACACACCTTATTATAGATACATGAACCATACAACTAATTGTAACAAATAGTGTTCATAAGATTGTCCAGAAAACAACAAATAATAACTTGTTCACAATAACATTTTTATAACAAGAGTAAAGTTCTTTTAATGACAATTAAATGTAAAACCCTATAAAAACCAATAAGTATGTTTACGAATACAAACTATTAAGTGTTCAGTGAAAAGGGTAAACGATAAACATAGTGACCAGTAATGTGAAACATAACATAGACAGTTTTAGAGTAACTAATGAATTAACTGAGAGGAGACTAATTAATTAATGCATAATTTATTTTATAAAAATGTGCATGTTATTATGTTTTAGCACGTTGTTTTATTATCATGGTATTTATGTTGTTTTTGTATGTAGCAGGTGAAGCAGTTGTTTTAAAAGAATATCAATTAACTGATATTAATTTCATTTTTTTATGTTAACAAATATATAACCATAGAACTGGTGTTAAACAGTGATAAATTGATTGGCAAAGCAAAATAGACTATAAAAAGATGTTATTGCTAAGTGTCAAACAATTGTACAGTTTGAGTAAAAAAATAGTTTATTTGTTCAAAGGTTCAATAGAATCATAGCCATGTGGGCATGAAATTAAACTAATAGAATAGTATATCTTTTGTTTTGTTAAAATAATGTTATATGTTAAACAGTTTTCATGATTGTTAAAAGTTAATTTACCTGTTAAAGGTTTTTAACATGGTGATGAAAATAACACCAGTACATAGGCCAGGTGAAACCAACTTTTGTAAATTTTAGATAATAATGTTAGGGATTTTATAAAACAAATGTGGAAGGATAAATAGATTTATAGTCAATAGTGTACACAACGAATATAGAAACAAAATAATACATCTCAAGTTATTTAAGAAAATTTCAAATAACAAAATTGTAACATCTGTAGTTCTTAAGTAAAAGTAGGCATGTTTAGTGTCTATATGTCACAAATGTAAAGATCAAAATAATGCTGATAATGGTTTTAAATTCCCAATCAGTACAGAAAAGTTATGTTAATTTAAAGGTTTTGAACAAATTTAGATTTTGAAATAATGAAGGTATATGACAATGTATATCCGAATCAACCAACCACATTCCAAGTTTACCCTTAGCAACCAGAAATTTCGGATAAATAAAATGAGACTTCTTTGACAACGATCATAGCGGATAGACGCGTTTGTAAAACGTCTAACATAATTGAGAATAAACTGTGAAAACACGATACAGACATATTGACACAGATAGAGATACATAACACGAACTTTTTACACCAAGTGAAGAACACCCATTATATGAAATAGAAGACCCAAGAACCAGGGAGAAGGACTGAAGCGAACGTGGGCCCTATCTTCGACCAGGAACCATACAAAGAAGAGGATTTGGTGACTTTGACATCTTATTATATTGTGTATCAACACCCACATTAGTATACACGACTTTTTAAGTACTAATCAACTAAAACTACAGACACCAAATCACACCAACACTAAGAACACTCACTAATAACACGATTTGAGATTGACACTTTTTCAAACACCACAAGAACCTTTGATTTGGATAATAATTATTAAACACCTAAACTGGACATAACCTATCATAACCAGTAATCACTATACGACTGCCTGTGTGCACGTTACACTCTAACATTGTAATATCCTATAACTGTAAAACTTGTATTTTGATTTATAGAATAATATTTTGTTTAAATGTAATCCCCGAACCATATACGCCCTGAGATACTTTATTTTTAATAGAAACATTAACGAAAGCATTCTTTTGGTCTGACAAAATACTGAATATTTCCTACTACTACTAACTGGTAAAAAGAAGACGTATAATTTGCGCCACAATTGTGATTATCATAATCAAATTTAAGAAACAATTAACCAGTGTTTTTCTGAATAAAGGATTTCTATAAGGATATATGTTTGATGTTATATTTGCGTCGTTATTATTGCTGTTCCATTTAGGAAATAAATTCACAGATTACAGCGGACACCACGACAGTTGGCAACGTTGAGTGACGTCACGGAAACGAGCGGCATAGTGGGAGCGAGCGGCAGATTACAAAACCATTCGCCGTTCAACATAACATATTTATAATTACAAATTGACGACTCCAGTGCGAGTTAGTCGCTACATTATTTATTTGTTACAAATTGACACTTCCAACGAGCGGTGTATGTAATTTAAAAGCACACAACATAACACAACGTAACGCATTATTTACGTATTAATAAGACTGTAAACCTATAATATAATTTCGTTACAATTAACGTGTTACAAATTGACGAATCCGAAGTGAGGCTATATTTAAATAAGAACGTAACGAATAAAATCGTTACAATATAATAAAAGGCCTAACAGCCAATAACACTATATAACAACTCAGAATATAAATGTTAGGTAAAGAAGTTAATAGTTCAAGGAGTTAGAAAAAACATTTGATAATTAATAATAAATAATAAACCAACTCAATATAAACAAATGATGATAATGCCATAGTGTAATGATATCGATTGATAACGTATGATATCGGAAAAATAATAATTATGAAAAGAAACAGACTAGGATTGAAAAACCAGCGGAATATATGTAGAAATTAGTAAACAAGCTATAAATAAAGTTATATTCCGATATAATGGAAGTTTAATAAGGAATGAAAGAATAATATATGAAATTATCACTATATAACAAAACATTGAAAAAGAATAAAAATAAATTTGTTGCTAGGGACAACAAAAATTAATATAATTTGTTGATTGGTATTATTGCAATTTATGATCTGAACGTGATGAGATTAAAACCCAGAGAAATGGTTAATAAAACTAACATATTCTAAATTATTTAAATACAATAACAAGTCACCTTATATGAATAATTAATTGTCTTAATTAGGCCAGCAACATTTAACCAAATTGTATAAGGGTATCATCTCACGATAATAAGTAATTGAATTCCACAAGGAATGACTTGGATTGTCCAATATCAGATCAAGAAATAATGACAATTTAATGAAATACTAATAACATATAAAGAACTAACTGTGTAAAGAGTTTATACTATAAACCAAACGGAAAATTATAACCATTCAATCACATGGGACATCACAATTTACTTCATACGATAGATAGAAAACATATTTCGATCCAGAGTATACCGAAGAACACAATCACAAGTTTGGCCGTTAATAAACCAAAGGAGCTGTATTTCTAATTTAACCAGGATCAAGAATTCCACTTTATTCCACTTGAAGACGAGAATAAAGAAAATCATCTCCTTTTTGACTGAGACAAGGCATCACCTCACGAGGTTAAAAGCAACCGCCTTCAAGAGTCGCTTCGTAATCCGTATGGTAATTTTCAATTGTATAATTAATATCAAACACAACCACACATTAACTTTGTAATATCTTGCATTCTTATCTATGTATTTTTAATCTTCCCCGCAGTTAAAAGAACCTACACACCCTGAAATAAATTAATTATAAAAAAAAATTTTATATAACTGAATGTAAAATAAAATATTGGACCGAACAATAATCGATTAACGCAACGTACAGCCTTTCTTATATATCAAGTAAAACCAATCTTATTGAATGTTAACAAGTTGAATTAATAAAGAAACCTTGTATAATTTCAGGATCTTATTATTTGGGCATTATTTAATGAATTGGGAATCAGAATTAAACAGACTAAGTGTATAATATCTAGTCACCGTACACGGTGGGTTAACCCATAAATTTCGTTTGTTTCGGAACTGCAGCGCTTGTTGCGGAATTCTCCGACACCAAAGAGAAGAGAATTAAACACGAAATGTCAATAATTCTCTGCAAGTCAGACTAGGGCTGAGCGGAATATTAGAATAACACACTACATATTTAAGTTACATTCACACTAACACTTGTATATTAAATAGAGAGATAAGATAATCATAATTAACGATATTACTATACCCAGCAACCCCAGATATATAAGAAATTGAAAAATATTAAAATAATCAAAGAGAGGTACATACGAGAGAAACATAATAAATTGACAAACTCTACAGTGTGGCTTAAATCGTACACACCGATCGCAATACAAATTGGCGTCCAACAACGTGAGGCTTTAGAGAAACATAAATTAAGATAGATAATCAATATAAATCAACACACAGAAAAGAAAGGCGCAATACAAATAGACGCCGGCAACGTTGGGGCAGAAAGAACGAGAAACCCGCAATACGTGGGACAATACAAATTGGCGCCCAACGTGGGGCTCGAACGAGACGCACGTACTCGTCTATTCACAAATTGGCGCTCAACTAGTGTAGGGCTTAAGTTAAGTAAAACTATAATTATATTAATATTACTTAACCAGAGCAGGCAACTGTGGGAGAATAAAAATGCCTAATACCAGAGGTAGATCAAAGATGAGGGCAGAAGACACGGAGAAGGAAGAAGATGAACAAGGACAGGAAATAGAAATAATAACAGATAGCGAAATGGAACAACAGGCAGACGAAATAGCGGAACCTGAAATAATTATGGACAAGGAAAAGGAAGTAATTGAAGAAGATGCCCAAGGGGACCAAATAGATAAAGCGGGAGCCAGAGAAGTACCAAGTTGGCAGGAGGTGATGAAATTTATGGCAGAACAAAGTAGACAAAATAACGAAAATTTAAATAAAATTAACGAGAAATTTGACAAGATAGATGACAATTTTAAGAAACAGGAGGAAACCTCAAAGAGACTGGAGGAAAAAATCGATAAAACAAATGAGGAAAATAAGAAAACCTCAAAACTACTTTTCAGAAAAATGAAGGAAGTTATCCTACAAATAAGTGAACAAAATGTAAGGCAGATTAACGAAAGAATGGAAAATATCCATGTGACAATTAACCAAAAAGTAGACCAAAATAATGAGGAAAGGAAATTAGAAATAGCCGAAACAAATGTAAAGATAGAAAAAACTAACGAAACAGTAATAGAGGTTCGTGAGGAATTACAAAATAAAATTAATGACATACAAATTGAGAGTAAAACAATGGTCGAAGAAGTCCAACAGGAAACTGTCGGAAAATACGAGAAAATTAAACAAGAAGTACATCAGATACGGGAGGAGAATAAGGAAGGGATTACGCAAATACAGACGGACATGGGTGAGCGACTCGAAAGAGTATATGGCAATTTAAACAATATGGAAGGTCAAATTAATACAAGTAAAAATAAAATAGAGGAAATTAGTAGACGCGAACTACAGTTACAAGAAGAAGTAGATTCATGGCGGGATAGGACATGTCAACATAATCATACAACTAACCACGATAACCGGGAGTCGATTAATTTTCGAAATTACAAGCGTAATCCGATGGAATTTTTAAAGAGGTTGGAAGAGTTGATCACACGAAATAGAGAGAGCCGTTGGAGTATGATACGCGGTATGATTGATGAGACATTTAAGGATACATATGATAATTGGTGGACGGCGGTGCGCCCGGATATACCGGACATGACCGAATTCAAAAAGCAATTTAAAGAAAAATATTGGTCGGAGTCAACCCAGAACATGGTTAGAAATAATTTGAGCAACGGTCGATACGAAACGAACGTAGGACAGTCTCCTACGTCATACTTCCTCGGAAAAGTATGCATAGCACGGAATTTAGAGCCCAGAATTCCCGAGGAATGTTTGGTGATACATCTATCCTACCATTATGAGGAAGGAATAAAGAACGCACGTATGTGTAGCCAAATTAAAACAATTTCAGCCATGGGCAAATTCCTTGAGAATTATGAGCACGAAACTCAGTATCAAAGAAACAGAGTATTAAATTACAAATACCATAAGTATAATAGTAACGATCAACAAACAAATTCCCATAATAATGATCACAATCGACCAGCTCAGAACGTTAACGCAAATAGAACACAGAACGATCACTCGAATAATAATACCAGGAATTATAATTATTGTGGCAATAATCATTATAATTACCGCGACAGTCATAATAATAGAGGAGATGGGGACAAACGACCCAATAATTATAGACAGGATGTTAATTATATTTATTCCAGACCTCAAAACAATCAGCGACGGTATTACCCAAGGAATCACCAATATAACAATTATTATAGTCAATCCCGGCGTGAAGACAACTATCAACATGAAAGAAATTATAGGACAGCGGAACATAATACAGAGGACCGATCTGAACCTTTACAAAATCAACCTCCGAATTCACAGGAAAATAGAGAAGATGGGGGAAGCCCTCATTTAAACTAATAGAGGCAGTGAAAAATGAAGAATACCCTTCACTGAACCGTAATCTTGGGGAACAACGACTTGTAAATAAACCTACGAATGATAATACCATAACTATAATTACCAACCATTATTTAAAAAATATTAGAGAAGATTTATTGGAAGAGGATAATAATCATGTACACAGTAATAGTAATAATGAAATTATATATGTAATAGCTAAATTAAATGGAATACAATCCACAATAATGATAGATACTGGATCCAACATCTCGTTGATAGATAGTACTGAGCTGGAAAAATACAGCGAGAAGGCCAGTTACCTATACCTACCTTACCTGTTAATAATGTGATAATCATTGGAGCCACTGGACGGCAAAATAAAACAGTTAAAAAACAAGTATCGCTCGATCTTACCAATAATAATATAACCATACCAATAGGATTCTTGGTCGCAACGGGATTACCGTTCAATGTATTGATTGGATGCGATATATTGCGACAGCATTCAGCAGTAATTGACTTACATAAAGGAATGGTATCATTAACATCCGAAGAAGGATTATGGACAGCTGGATTGGTAGATGCTAATAGAACCATCCCAGTTAACGACAAATGTCAAGTCATGAAAAGTTATTTTTGTAAGATCAATAAAATACAAGAAGTCATCCAATATGAGGACGACGACCCCGAATTATGGCAGAGTAAAATGCTACCAGTGTGAGATAAATTTTAAAGAACCGGTGGACTTTCGTAGAAAATCCTACCCAATAGCATATTCAATAATAAACGAAGTTCGGGAAGAAATCAATCGTATGATTAAGGATGACATAATAGAATACAGTCAATCACCCTATACCAGCCCATAGTGGCAATCCCGAAAAAGAACGGAAAGGTGAGAATTTGCCTGGACGTTAGGGAAATAAATAAAATGATCATCAACGATAGGACTTCCCCGGGTGAGATCGAAGAAATCTTAAAAAAATTCCACGGCATCAAATACATCAGTACTTGGGATACGGTATGCGGATACTGGCAGGTTGAGTTGCACCCAAATAGTAGAAAATACATGGCGTTCCTGTTTGACGGAAGGAACTATCAATTTAAAAGGCTACCTTTCGGATTAATTAATTCTGTTGCTATATTTGTAAAATGCATGGACCAGATATTGGGACAAGAAACACTACAATTCACTACAGTCTATGTAGATGACTTACTTATAACTTCTTAACATTGGGATGAACATTGTGAAAGGGTAGAACAGGTACTGAGAAAATTGTCCGAAAATAATATAACACTCAAGTTAAACAAATCTAAATTTATCGCTAACCAAGTAAAGTTCTTAGGTTTTAATTTGTCTGAGGAGGGTATCACACCTTCAACAGAGAAAGTAGAAGCAATTCAACAGTTCCCTACTCCATAAAATAGAAAATAGCTACAATCCTTCCTTGGAATTTGTAACTATTACCGCAAATTCCAAGATAATTATTCGGAAATAACTGCCAAATTCCAAAAACAACTATCATCCAAGGACAAATGGGCATGGGGACCAGAACAAGATAAAGTTCTACAATTAATCAAGGAAAAATTTCTAGAGACTGTTATGTTGTACCACCCTGACTTTACCAAACGCTTTTATTTAAATTGTGATGCAAGCAATGTTAGTTTAGGAGCCACTTTATATCAAGAAGATGAAGAAGGACGTCACATGGTAATTAGTTTCGCCAGCAAAGTGCTAAACAACTGCGAACGCAACTATAATGTTACCGAAAAGGAGCTGCTAAGTGTAGTTTACGCATGCAATAAATTCAGAACTTATATACTTGGATACCCAGTGACCGTAAGGAGTGACCACAAATCAATTTCATTCCTAAAACGATGTAAGCTTAGTCATGGTCGGCTAACTAGATGGGTCCTTGCATTGCAAGAATTGCAAGAATATCGCATTGATTGGGAATATATACCTGGAAGGAAGAACATAGCAGCCGATATCTTGTCCCGAATAAACATACAAGACCAATCATTCGAGGGAGAAAAGGAACAAATTGCCAAAGTGTACAATATTATTAAGAGTAGGAAGGATTTAGAAATAATAACAAACGAAATTAATCAACATCAAAAATTGGATCCCAAATTAGTAAACATACGCCAGAAGGTGCAAAATGCTGATGAAATTATTACAAAATATTACTGTATACATGATGATAGATTATTTATTAAAGTTACTCCTAATCAAATAAACTGGAAATTAGTAATTCCCACAGCTGTGGAAAACAAATTAATCTTGGATTACCATGAAAGATATGGACACATGGGAGCCATAAAAATCGTCAAAGCCCTGGAAGAACAAGTGTACATAAAAAATTTAACAGAAAGCTGCAAAAATCAATCCAAGCATGTCACATCTGCCAAATGGTTAAACATAACAATGAGAAGAAGGAGGGAGTAATGATCCCTATTACATCCAAACATAAGCTAGAGAAAGTATTCCTGGATATATGTGGACCGTTCCCACGCAGTGGAGGGAACCATCGATATAAATTTATAATTATTATTTTTGATCATTTTTCTAAATATACTAAACTTTACGCTATTAGCAGAGCCACGACCAAGAAAATTCTAGAGATAGTCATTGGACATTATATAACAGAGATTGGTAAACCGTCATCCATTATCACCGATCATGGTACGCAATTCAAGGGAAGCACATGGAGAAATAGTCTTCTAAAACACAACATTAGAACATATAAGACTTCAGTATACCACCCCAGCAGCAATCCTGCAGAACGTGTATTGAGGGAAGTTGGCAGAATACTCCGAACTTACTGTCATGACCAACAGAGGAGGTGGTACGAATACTTGTCAATTACCGAAGAGTTTCTCAATATATCTTACCATTAATCCATTGAAAATACCCCCTATACTGTTATGTTTGAAAGGCTTCCACCTAGGGAAATCCAGGATATCATCAATTTTCCAACAAACCCTGAATATCAATTTGAAAACGTTAAATTTTATAACCGGATAATGGAAAAGGCAGAAATGAAGAAAAAGAAATATGAAAGGAATAATCCAAAACCAATAAAGTACCAAATTGGCGAGAAAATACTAATAAGAAACAGGGAGTTACCCAGCACACTAGAAGGAATAACGAAAAAATTATTATTATTATATACTGGACCCTTTGTGATAACAAATAATAATAATAATAATACCTATGAAATAATGAACCCTATCACGAAAAAGATTAAGGGAACATACAATCAGGAGTCCATAAAAAATATTATGAAGAAAATCCACTAAATCCTAAATTAAAATAAGAACAACTTATTACCAATTTTGAAAAGGAAACACTTGGAATTAAAAAGAATTTGAAATTGAAGAAAATCCACTAAATCCTAAATTAAAATAAGAACAACTTATTACCAATTTTGAAAAGGAAACACTTGGAATTAAAAAGAATTTGAATTTGAAGAAAATCCACTAAATCCTAAATTAAAATAAGAACAACTTATTACCAATCTTAAAAAGAAAACACTTGGAATTAAAAAGAATTTTTTGAACAATATTATATAAATAAAGAACACAGCATTCAAAAGGAAGTAAGTACGACTTACTATATAGTTATGAAGAAGGTATTAAGAAGAGTTAATAACAACCCCCAAGATTACAGAAGAAAACCAGAAATATTACTACATGTCTACGAAGAAATATTATAAATAAGGAATAATGAAACCCCAAGATAAAAATTTTTTTAAAGTACCTATGCAAAATAGTAAAAGAAAAATAATATGACCTAAAATACCTACCGCATTGCCAAGTGAAATGAACAACCACAATAAACGATTGATTATGACCAGTATAATATTAAAGGGAACAAGAAAAAATGTTTATCAACATCATTCATTGAAATGTAACCAGACAAAGTAATGAAATAAGATAAGAAAAACAATGGTTGAGTTAATGACTGTAACTACACTGAAATTCAGTAATAGTAATAATCAAAACAATTACAAGTTAGAAAGTCTTGGAATTATAAGAACAAATGAAGAAATGATACTTAGAGTTATTGTCACAACAAGAAAGAAGAGCAAAAATAATTACAAATAATGACTGTCAGAATTATTATCAGAAAATCTTTAAGGAAAATAAAATTGAATCACGAAGTATAAAAGATAGGAATAATTAAATATAAAAGCAACAATGTAAAGAATTCCCAAATGTTTATTATTAATTAATTAAGAAGATTATTATGAGATTATTATATTTTTATAGCTGACTGTAGATGAATTCCAGCAGTACTATATTGAAGTGTAGTGTGGACAGCAGAGTATGAACCCAAACAGTGCCTCTCTGAACTGTACGAACGCACATATTAGGGATTGTTAGGGAAATTAAATATTTAAGGAATATTAGAATCGTTGCAAGAATGACATCAAATTCCATAAAAGAATGACGAAGAAAACAGAAGGAAAATAGCTGACAGAAGAATAATGGATAAATACAGTGATTGCAGTAACTAGAAGTAGAAGAGGAGTGAACCTAAAGTATCATTGAATATTGTAACCAACTATCGACAAATACGGTTTAAAGAAAATTATATATGACCAAGAATGTTAATAGGAGTAATGAAATGTCATTAAATAAAGAATTGTGAATACTAGTCTAACAAAGTTACATTGAGAAGAGAATTAAACACGAAATTTCAATAATTCTCTGCAAGTCAGACTAGGGCTGAGCGGAATGTTAGAATAACACACTACATATTTAAGTTACATTCACACTAACACTTGTATATTAAATAGAGAGATAAGATAATCATAATTAACGATATTACTATACCCAGCAACCCCAGATATATAAGAAATTGAAAAATATTAAAATAATCAAAGAGAGGTACATACGAGAGAAACATAATAACGATAATAATAATAATAATAACGATTTAAGTGGCTTAAATCGTACACACCGGTCGCAATACAAATTGGCGTCCAACAACGTGAGGCTTTAGAGAAACATAAATTAAGATAGATACACAATATAAATCAACACACAGAAAAGAAAGGCGCAATACAAATAGACGCCGGCAACGTTGGGGCAGAAAGAACGATAAACCCGCAATATGTGGGACAATACAATATTTGTAATCAAATATAGTGACTCAATTTGTCTAAAAAGAACTCATTGCCACGAAATAATATTCAAATTGTAAGGCAAAACTATTCAAGTCATGTTAAAGAAATTTGTAGTATATAAATGCAAATGAATCATTAAAAGTTGATTAATATATTTTAATTTGTGTTTATTATTACTGGCGCCCTGAGGTACAATAAAGAGTCGGTACACTGGAGTAAGTGTTATAGTCTATTGAGTAGAAATATTAATATTATCAGTGATTAAAGTAGTTTGTAAACCTTACTTCTTACATGCACATAGGCCAACATAATATGCAAATCAACAAATTAACTCTTTCGTAAAGGCCTATCAAGTAGTGTATTACATTCTGTCCCCCGGAACGTGGGACAATTGAGTCATTATTAAACAAATTATAGATTAAGACCAAGTAGAAGTTAAGAATAGAAATAATATCAAACATAGTATATGATTACGCGAAGTAGGAGTAGGAGAGACAAAGACATACAAAACAACATTCACAACCTGTACAACAACATGAGCACAAATACAGATACCCAAAGCAACGAGATGGAATTTGAAATAAATAATCAGTTAGGCGATCCAGACACGCTCGCAGACATTTCAGAGGAGAATCAAGCGTCAGGGACGCGGGGACAAAACGGACAGAACGATGAAAACGCAGAGACACAACAATTTACACCAACAATAATAACAGAAATTCGAGAAAGACCGATAAGTCAGACACCACTAGAGACAGACAAAAACACTGATATATACACAATACTACAACAATTACTAGAACAACAGTTGTCACAACACACACGACGAATGGAAGAACGATCGAAAAAGATAGAAGAACAGATACAAAAACAATCAGAACAAACAGAAAAACAACTGTCACATCAAACGGAACAAATACAAGAAGAATCGAGAATTACAAAAGAACAGCTCTTACAACAAATACAAGAATCGAGAAATACAAAAGAACAACTCTCACGGCAAACACAACAAATACAAGAATTATCACAACAGTCGAGAAAAACAGAAAAACAACTGTCACATCAAACAGAACAAATACAAAGACAATCAGAACAGCTGGCACAAACAAAAGCACAGATAGTACAACAAATTGCTGAACATGCGAAAAGAACAGACGAACGGTTAGAACAACATGAATTAAAATTAGAACAAGCGTTACAACAAATGAAAAAACAAATCCATAAACAACACATAGAAATAAGAAACGAAGTCGCCATACAAATGGAACAAGAGAGAACAAACAACAAAAAACTGTTCCAAGACTGCCAAGTAGAGACTAACAACAAAATCCAAGACAATACCGATAAGATTACTGAGCTTAATATTAATACTAAACAGCAGATCATAGAGTTGGACGAACGGCATAGCAACAACATTCAAATCATAAGCGAAAAAATCAATGTAAACAACAAAAGATGCGAAGACAATACGGCAGCAATCAAAGAGTTACGAGCCGAAAAGCTGGAAGAAATGAAGAAAGTGAACGAAAATATAAATGTAATTGACCGTAAGTCGGAAGAAACTGACCTGCAAATACGACAGATACAACGAGAAGTTAGGAATAAATTAGCCTCAATTAGCAACCAGTCGTGCAACCGTAACATTACTCACGAACAAGTCAAAAATATCAAGTACAACGGGACTGGAGACTTCCCCATGGAGTTTATGAAGGAGATGGAAGATATCTATATGGAACATTACCAAGATAACGGCAACGTCGCATGGATCGGAACTCACCTAGAAGGAGAGGCCGCGGTGTGGTGGAGGGTCATAAAAAATAGCGTGACCAACTTCGCAGAATTTAAGGAAGCCTTCACGAACAAATATTGGAATGATGTGATCCAAGAAAAAGTACGAAACGAGCTCGAGTTTGGACGTTATCAGATGGAGAGTGGTATGAGCATGATACAGTACTTAGAACGGAAATTGTTGGAGAAGAGGCAGCTAATTCCACCGATACCTGATCAGAAAAATTGCAAAACACTATTCTCAGGGGGTACAGATCGCCATCGTTACTAGTGGGGTTACAACTATTAATGAGTTCGAGCAAGTATTATCAGAGTTCATGAATTTGAGAAGTGAAGCAAGGACAATGACCCGGACACATTATGACAGTCGGCGCGAGCAAGGACGGGCGCACGGAAGTGAAAACCGGCCGACTACACAACACTACAATAGACGGCCAAACAAATTTAAAAATGAACCAGAGCCGATCCCTTCGACTAGCGGTATCCAGAATAACAAAAGCGCCACTGCAATGTCAAAAAATTAGGCAGTGTTGTACATATGAATTAGATTTAAGCACCATAAATAAGTATATTAATACCACTTTTTTAGATGTAAGAGACGATTTATTGTGTAACGATGATATAAATGTAACCTATCGTGTGAACAAGTGCCCGGAGACCAGGATATCATTAAACGGAGTGCCCATCTGCGCATTAATCGATACTGGAAGCCAAGTAAACGCTGTATCTGAGCAATGGTTTAAGAATAAGAAGAAGGAATTGGGGAACGTAGAAACATTGAGACTATCGAATACTGTTATCAAAGGAGCAACTGGAAATAAATCGAAAAGGGTGACGCAGCAGGTATTGTTGACGGCCAGGATCGGAGATGTGGAAGATGACAGCGTATTCGTCGTGGTACCAGAGCTAGTAAAGGATTTATAGTAGGCGTGGGGTTGCTGGAAGAACATGGGTGCGTTATCGACTTACACAACAAACAGTTAACAATTCCAGGAAAAGGGGACCAGAAGGAAGCCACGGCAGAGATATTCCACATAAAAATCGCTTCTGGGGGAGAAGATATTGAAGCGGTAATCAAACAAAAGGTGCGATCAATCGGCGGAATCACCGAGGCTGAAAGGAATGAACTACAGCAAATCTTAATGGACAACAAAACGATCTTCCGAAATACTCCCGGTAGGATTCAAGGATACCAACACAAATTCGAAGTTACTGATCGGACACCGTACTGCCAGAAAGGGTGGCCGATTCCACTAAACTACCAGGATGCAGTGAGGGCCGAGATACAAAAGATGGAGGCACATGGTGTGATTGAAAGGGCGCAAAGTCCATATGTCAACCTGATGGTCACAGTTATCAAAAAGTAACGCAGAAATTGAGCAATCGCAAATTTTACAAAATCAAACTATGCTGAACGCAAAGAAATGTGTATGTTTTAGAAAGCGGGGAGGTAGTGAAACGCCTGTACCGTTAGGCGGCATTACATGAAAGAAATTAAATTGTAAAAGCTGTAGAGTATAGCGGTAGGTTAGCAACGCCGGCCTTGGGGCTGACGTCTATAAGGAAGATAATATTAGGCGAAGTCACATTTAGGGACATAACTATCATAAAATGTATTATTCGCTAGGATATTAGGGGTGTTTGCCAATGTTGTAAACTTTAAGTGCATGTAACAATAGATACCGTTATGTTCGAGAGAGCGATGTAAGAGTGAGATAGATAGTGACGCTAGTTTTTTTAAGCACGTGAGACGCGGAAAACGTTAGGCAAATCAGAGGAAGCGTCATGTGTTGTGCGGGAGGTTTTCGCTAAGGAGATTGGGCGATTTTGTATTTAGCGCTACTCTAAACCTATGGGATTGTTTTTCTATCGAGACTTGGTAAGGGAAATTCAAAGCTAGTATAAAATATGAATTTGGAGAGAAATCAGCCAGTCTTCTTTATATCGGCGAAACTACACTGACGAGACTCGCGTGCGCTATTTTGCGTTAACTATATAGATATATATTTTATTAGTAATTTAAAGAATAAAGTAAATTCGCAGCAGTAAACAGAAGTACGGGAACGCGATAATTGCTAACGCTAAATTTATAAAGTTTAATATACAGTAATAAGTTAATGAGTGAATGTTCGGAGTAGTAACGAACAACGAGAAGTAAATACTACATATAATTTTTGATCAATACGATACGTTGTGGTGAAATCACTGAAGAAAGCGAATTAGTTCGGGTTAAATTCATGACGCTATGAGATAATCGAGACGCACGCGACGCGAACTGTGTTAGATGCACTTAATGTAAATTCAAGAATACGTTGTAAACCAGAGTGTATAATTATACGACATAATTGTATGTATCACCAATATGTCAAGTGTATTGTACATCTGTGATAAAGTGAATTAGTGCATTCATAACCAGGACTAACACGCAACAAACAGCTGCTGACGACTCACCGGCATGCGACACCTTAAGGACTACACACATCGGAAGAATTCTCCACGCAAGTAACAAATAAATGAACATTTGATACAATATTGTTTTATAAATATATATATTTGTAATCAAATATAGTGACTCAATTTGTCTAAAAAGAACTCATTGCCACGAAATAATATTCAAATTGTAAGGCAAAACTATTCAAGTCATGTTAAAGAAATTTGTAGTATATAAATGCAAATGAATCATTAAAAGTTGATTGATATATTTTAATTTGTGTTTATTATTACTGGCGCCCTGAGGTACAATAAAGAGTCAGTACACTGGAGTAAGTGTTATAGTCTATTGAGTAGAAATATTAATATTATCAGTGATTAAAGTAGTTTGTAAACCTTACTTCTTACATGCTCACAGGCCAATATAATATGCAAATCAACAATTTAACTCTTTCGTAAAGGCGTATCAAGTAGTGTACTACAAGGCGTTTGACAGAGTAAATCGGAGCAAACTATGAGCAGTAATGGCAAGGAAAGGGATCCCACAACATCTAATCAGAGCAATACAGAGTCTTTATGTGGAGAATAAAATCTTAATACAAGCAGGGAAGCCAAGAACAGCTCCTAGAGTTGGCCTGATCAATTGTGGAGTACGACAAGAGTGTCCATTATCACATTCTCTTTTTAAATTATATATTGACAATGTTATACAAAAATGGCAGATGTGTCTTCAAGAACATTTTATGATTGGTCACTCTACAATTAACACTTTGTTGTTTGCAGACGATGAGGCTATTCTGTCGGACTCTGAAAACAGATTGCAGATGGGGATACATTTGTTAAATCGAATCTGCAAAGACTCTGGATTGCAGATATCCACACGTAAGACCAAGGTAATGGCTTTTCGTGGAACTGATCCTGTACGGGCAAAAATTGTTATAGATGGTACTGTCCTGGAACAAGTTAGCAATTTTGAATACCTGGGCTACAGTGTGTCTTATGATGGATGCAAAGACGTTGTGAATAAGTTGCATAAGTTCAACCTTATGTGCATTAGGCGAACCCTTAAGTCAGCAAGTAAAGGAACACGCCTAAAATTCTATAAGGTGATGGCTCTTCCCACACTTCTTTATGGGTCTGCGAATTGGACTTTAACGAAAGGCGAGGCAAGATGCATCCAAGCAGCTGAAATGAGATTTCTCAGGTACGTGGCAGGGTATATTCTCCATGATCATAGAGAAACACGGATATACGGCAGGACCTGAATATTATGAGTATACTCGACAGGATCGCCCAGTATCGGCTGAATTGGTGGGAACATCTTTGCCGAATGGATGACTGCCGCATTCCCAAACAACTATGGCACCATAAACGGAGGGGACGGAGAGGTGTGGGACGTCCGAGGAAGCGCTGGAGTGACCAGCTCTAATCTTTATTATTTGAGACCGGAACAAACCATCCTTAGTTTAATCCGTGAAGATGATGATGATGATGATGATGATGATGATGATATACATATATAAATAAATATATATATATATATAATTAATAATAAATAATACCTTTCTTACGAGAATATGTTATATATTTTTTAATGTTTCGATAGTGTAAACTCTCATGATAGAACATATTTTAAGGCCTATTGTAATAAGACGAAATGTACGGTGTCTTTATTATCCGTTAATGGTGTTGATATTGCACCTAATTAATCGTCTCAAACGTTGTTCGCCAATTTGTAATATGACGATGTTTAGGGTCCTACTGATTCTTGTTGTTTGTTTTATTATTATTGTGAAAGTTGTTTTTTCTTATTATTAATTTTTGTTTTATTGATTTATTCTACCCAATTCAATCTATTATTGAATCCGATATGAATAAATCGGTTCACTTACTCTTTTTTATCGTCGTTTATTAATTTGGTTTAATTTGTTTAGAATGTTTTTTATTCCCTTTCTTGAGTTCGATTCTGAAGAAGTTGCGTCGACTCTTCTATTATTAGCTGCGGTGAGTTGATCGGTACTTTCCTGTATAGACCCTAACATAAACACAACATGTACATGATACTTACTATCAGTTGTAATATGTAGAAAATATTAGATAATGTGGTTGGTGATAATCATTCAATTTGAATGTCCGTCTTGGCTTCTGGTACCAACCATCTCTGATTACTCACCTAAGCTGTAATTCTATTTTTTCTAATAAAGGTCAACACTTTTAATTGTTCATAAAACAATAGTTGTTTATTCAACTCAAGTAAAATAGTTTGGTTACAATGTTATTATTAATCTTCCTTTTTTTTTAAAATAATTAAAATTGAACATGGACTCTTAAAATAATAAAAAGCTCAGGGTGGTAGAACTGCCTTTGGCAAATCGATTATTTTCTGTTTGTAAATAAATTGATTATTATGCTTCATAAATTTTGTAGGTTCTTTGAGCCTACAAGATACACAGATATAATAAAATGCACTACTGTGATAATGAGTAGGCAGAGAATAAAAATATTAATTATTGGTTTAACATAACAAAATATGAACGATTGTTCATTGTTTACAATTGAGGTTAGTAAAGGTTCATGTAACCTTGTTTATTTAAAATTGATTAATTATGCTTCCTTGATGCATTACTTATTTAGTATATCATAATAATTTGTTAAATTCAGTGTTATGTTCCTGAATAATCTCCAAGATTGGATATAACTAAAACAGGTAAATTGAATTAATTTGATACAACCAGGTTACACTCATGTGTGACTCTGAGTTCAATTACTATAATTACATACAAAGCATTTTTAAATTATTAATTGTCAGGGTTCTTTTTCCCTTCACTGATCATTCAATGTCTTTTCTTATACTAATACAATTGAATCAAACAAAGAATTAAAATTGTCGTTATTAAAATCGTTCAATTAGATCATTGTTTATTTGATTTTTTTCTAAGTCCCCTTCCTTTTGGAATTCGGGTTATTTATCAATTAATTCAGACAAATTAGATTCGCTATTAGCGTTCTTTAAACTATGAATAATTTGATATGTATAATATAATGGTCATTTGCATTGATACTTGCGTCATCGGTCGATTCGAAGAATTAACACTTTTTTTAACTTTTATAATTAATTAATATTTTTTAATTAATTTTCATAATTGCACTTCACACACTGCCTATACGCATGTACTCCGTAATAGAACACTTAAAAATAGACTGCACCATCTTCTTGGGTTGACCTAACCTCCACTCGAAGTTTCGAGGTTAGTTTGTGTGTTTACAGCTGTTGGCTGTCAAAACCACGTTTTTCTGGACGATCGGCTAACGTGGAGTCGCTCTCGTTGTTGATAAAAGACTGTCTCTAGTTACTTGGTCGGCATTCTTCACTTCGTATTTTTTATAAGCTCTGATTGGCTAATTGTCTTTATTTCGTGTACACTCGGTGAGATTCGTCAAAATAGACGCTTAGCATAGCGTCAGTAGGCCGGGTTCGAGATTATGATTTGTCGGTTACCTACCCACGCGCAAGGGCTCGTCACTTCTTAATTATTTCTTATAAGTCAAATATCTTATTTATAATTGCACTGACGATATTTTTATCATTCCCATCGTTTCTATTTTTTGAATACGAGTAATTTGCATACCCTCATCATATAGTTCTGATTTGGGGTTGATAAAACCGCACTTGGTATAAATTCATAATACTCATTAAGCTATTTAATACTTTAAATACATTGTTTTTATCCCAGATTTTCGTGGTGATAACATATTCTTACAGTATTATTCACTTTTCCCTTCTGGTTATGTACTAATAATTATACAATGTCTATTTTCATAGGTTCAAGTACTATGCTTACTGTTACATCTTTCGTTTATTAATAATATTATACTAACATTAATAGTTAATAACATTCTATTATGGCCTATGCGTACTGCATTGGTCGTTGTCACTACTGATAGTGTTCTTTCTCTTTATCATATGGTTTTATTACCGTAACTATGGTTTGTTAAGTGAGTTTACTATACTTTATGAAGCTACATAGTTATATGATTTGTAATCCTTTCAAAGTATTCTCATTATTGTCTGAATGTCTCTTATTATTGTTTTGATAACACTGTTATGATTATTTCTTTTATGAATTTGCTAACTGCTATAATTTTTTATTGTTCGACTAAGCTTTTCGTCATTACTGACATCTTCAGGTCTTAAACAACAAGTTAGCAAGGTCTTAAACAACAAGTTACTGACATCTCAGGTCTTAAAATTATAGCAGTTAGCAAATTCATAAAAGGGTTGTTTAAGACCTGAAGATGTCAGTAATGACGAAAAGCTTAGTCGAACAATAAAAAATTATACTAGTTAGCAAATTCATAAAAGAAATAGTAAAGATGGCTGCTAATTTCAACAATACGAAGAATAAAACTGTTATGATTGTCCAGTAGTTCATTCTGCATTTACTCTAATAATTGCTTTGGTTTAAAGTTACCAAGATTAGTTACATCTAGTTGTTAACATTGTTTATTTATTATTATTGTTATTTAGGTAGCTATAATCCTTGAATTTACTTAATTGAATAGTATTCTGCCTTATTCAATGTTGTTAGTTGAGTTCCTACTCTTTTATAATAAGTTTACAAGATAATTTTGTTGCATCAGGCATCCACTCTATGGCAAGCATATAGTTATATTAAATTACATTAATGCAGCTTTTATATTTACTTATTACATTATCTACTGTACAAAAATCGTTCCTTATATTATCTATTTGTCACATTATAATACATTTTAGTTTGACATTGCTTTGGCCTTATTTTTCTATAGTTTTAGTGAAAACTAGTTGCCCAGATTAGGTTATGTTACATTTTAAGTATGTAGCAATGGATTATTGTTGGTTTGTATTTCTGTATTACATTTTATTTATTTGATTTTATGTAGTGCTGGTATATCTGTTGTTTATTATTAGAGCACCTTTTGTTTATCTTTTACAGTCCTTATTATTGGTAATTAGTGGTTATTTCTAATATCAATTTCACTTTACAATTGGTCATTGGTGTTTTGGACATAGTCCTCTTTTCATGTCTACACATCGTTTAGCTAAGAACTTATCCTATTATTATTCATTCTCTTTGTTATTAATTATGTTCAATGATTAACTCTTATTGATTATTGTTTGTATTACATGGTCAAGGAAGGTATTAACTTAATAAGTTTGGGGTCAGTGTTTACAGCTTAGGGATTTATATCATGTTGTTTATTCCATTTCTTCTTTCTTCTTTTATAATAATTCTTTTATTGGCATATGTTAGTTCATTTTAACTCATGTTATCTCCCTTTTTGTGTTTGATCTGGATATTTTTCTTCTTCTCTTCACCGATTCCTTTCTCACTCTTAATTAGTTTATACATGGTGTTGTTTTCATTTGTTTCCTTCTCATTGTTTGATCTTATTTATTGTTTTCATTATGTCCTTCTCACTGTTTGATCTATTTCTTCTTGAAATTGCTATCGTTGTGTCCTTCTCACTGTTTGATCTATTTCTTCTCGAAGTTGCTATCGTTGTGTCCTTCTCACTGTTTGATCTATTGGGTATTTATGTATGTCGTCTCGTCGTTATTCTTCTTTTATCTTTTTTAGTAGTATATTTACTAGTAATTCTTTCTTCATTTGAATTCACTTGGTTTAACTAATGATACTTTCTCTTTTTTTTCCATAATTGTATGCTTGACCTTGTAGGTATTCTTAATTGTAGTGGCTTTCTACTTATTTTTGGTACGTTGGTGTTGGTAGTGTCATATGTACCATTACACTATGAATAAATAATAATCATTATTTATAATAATAATAATTATTATTAATATAAATGTTGCACTGTTATGAATATGTAAAAATAAAACAAATGTTTTCGAAACGACTAAAGTTGGATACGACGGAATAAAATGCCACTTAATCCCCTGGACGGGGCCGTGGTAACGAGTCTACTGTAAAACCCTCAATAGATGCACCTTTTTAGTGGCCATAAAAATACCTTTCTTGAAGGGAAGGGGACGAGCAGGTACACGGCCCCGTTCAGTACCGACAACCCGCTAGATGTGACACAATCGTTAAAATTCAAGTACATTACTACGCTTTCAGATGCTGTTAATTCTTACCGGACAGTCAGATACAAGACCGGTCGGGCGGAAGCAGCTGATATACGAGATACTGGGGATACAAAATCATCACGTTTTGAAAACACGGACTCGGCTAATACCATTTTCTGGCGCCAGAAGCAATTTATTCTGCTTTAAACAATCACACGGGGTGAAGCAATATAAAGCAAAACTATAATGAAGTTCTCACAGGTAACCTAACAATTTATAATAATCACCTTGTGTACAGAACCATTCTTATCCTAATAGCATGTACGGACACAAGCGTGAAATGTGCCACATGGGTGATAGAAAGGAACATTATTTATTCCCTGCAACGAAACTGAACAAAAATACTAAGTCAAGCGTATTCTTTTTGCACGAGTTGGACGCGACGACTCATCGAGTAATAATTTTATGTGTAACTAGACACAAAACGTGCCAGTACATTCGAGAACTTTCTCAAAGACAACCCTGTGAGTGGAGACGGCGGCACACGAGAAACACGTACAGCACATTCATTGCTACGTAGCCTCGCACACACGATCGGCTGATAAGTCATATCTGCAAAAATGTGGTGGAACACATTCAACTTTTCCACCAACTGTCCACGACAGGGTAGTCGCTAGATTGTCGACGGTGGAATATGAACCAAACCTTTAAACTACACTCATGACCAAACCATGAAGCAAACTTTAAACTACACTTAATGCACACGACGGATTAGAAAATCTGACTGGCACATTTGTTGAGGGAACGAGGGTGCATGCGCAGCATCATATGGCGCTAAATAGTTCTTGCAGTTCACCAGGACACGTTTGTTGGGGAGACGAGAGTACATGTGCAGCGTCATATGCGCTAAATAGTTCTTATAGTTTGTTGAACAGTGATATGTTTGTTGGGGGAACGCGGATGCATGCGCAGCGTCATAGGTTGTTGTTGAGTTCACCAACTAAAGAACTGAACTTGCCACCAAAAAGCATCAGAGTGCGATAATAACACCTCGAATATACGTCAAACTGCCACTTTAGTAATCGCTGACCGGTAACGGGAAATCAAATATGAATCCAAATTTTCCCAATCCAGTCTCTGACAATTAACCAGCATGGGTATATTCATGGCGTTAGGATGTCCGTTCACCGCCGCAACCACTTGAAAACAGACAAAAAACAGCTACGTACGCAGGTACCCATGAACTGCTGCCCGACGTAACTATGGGACATGGGGCGCATATGAGGTGTCGTTGCGTCCAAAAGGTCCGCCAGCTATTGCTACTCCTGTGGGTAGGCCTCAGCTAGAGACAGCTGACTTTATAATCATACAGTTGGGGTACACTCTAATTTGTGGGAAGAGTATTAAGCGTTTAACCTATTTTATTTTTTCCCCAATTTAGCACTCTTACTTATTAAATTTAGTTCGTGTCACTGTCCATAAGTTTGGATTGTCTTGTCTGTGTAAAAGGATAAGAACTTTGGCTGACGAAGCACAGAACGCCAGCAGCCAAACTGTAGGTCTACATGAGGATCCATCAGACGTACGAAAACTTGTCGCACACTAACCGGCAAAGTGGACACAACTGAACGACCTACTACATTGAATACGTCGGAACAGACAAGGCCAAGTGAACTGGTTTATCAAAAGACGCATATGAATTACATCGCATCGTCTCCTCCACGTAACCCTATCACAAAACATACGTAAAACCCTACCGTAAGGGTACATTTTAAACACATACGTGATTTTTAAAAAGTGTTCAATAGCTGTGAAAAGTCAAACAGAATTGGAAAATTATCAAGAAAATGGTCTACAATTTACACGTTACAAACCAATGAGCGTGCAGTGAGAATAAAAATATTCCCTGTCATAGTTAACGGGTAGTTCAGAACAGTCGGTGCACGGTGAGCGGGGTCTGTTTGCTCAAGCTCGCCAGTAAATGAGGGTTCGTGTTTGCATCGCGACGTGCTAATTGCCAATGTCACAACCTTTTATGTGTGTGTATGTTTACATAAATTACGATGTGATTACTCTATACCGGACTGATTACTCTATCCACTTGTGAACGTCGCTCGGCCAAACACTGAATATTCCGGGACACGTTCTCGTACTGAGACGTTAATAACTGGGCATAAACACACTGACTCAAACGATTCTGTAATTGTATCTTTGTCTACGTGACAGACGTATGCAACAGAAATCTGGTACTTATGATTTCTTCAAAACTGTTTAACAAAAACGTATTAACTGACTGGTTTTATCGTACCGTGTCTGTGCCGACGGCTGTGGTTATGGCTATCCAACCACCAGTTCAGAATGACTATGAACTATGAAAATATTAAGCACTAATAAGGTGTTATTAATTCGCCTGGGACCGTGTCAGTTGGGGGTCCAAGGGGATGGATGTGACTCCAGACCTGCTGAAGGTCTCCTAACCTCTCCATCTCGACTCCAGTCTCACCTACTCGTTGGTAGACCCTATTAAGTCGAGTAACCAATTCCAAGATTGTAGTTACCAACCGCTTTGGCGGAATGGATCGACGAGCAAACGAGAGATGGGGGTCCTGGCAGATTTGCATCTACCAGGATGGTGCCTGTTGGCAGCAGGATAGACACCTAATGCGGCAGCGGAGTACGGTGGCACATCAAAGCTGAGTTAGAAGGATTACTGGGTGGGCAGAAAGCCCCATAAGTCATGGTGAAGATAACTTGTCTACGGGAAGCAGACTCTGAAATGAAAACTCCGGTCCTCCAGGTCGGGGGCTATACGATGGGTTGGTGCCCCATCTATGTAAAAAATCAAAACCTCTCTCTTCCTCTCTCTATTTATGCATCTAAGCATTCAAAGAATTTTCGACGAAACCGAAACATCGAAGCATGATAATGTTTTTAGCCTTTTGAAACGTATAATGTGGATTACGTAAATCATTTCCAAACCACAGATGATCACAAACATTTAATTAACCACAAATTTTGTGATTAAACATATTAATCACCACATAGCTTCTTCCTTCTTTAACGCCATCCACGTACCTACTCCTGTCTGGGTCTTCCCCTCCCGCTACGTCTGGGCGGTGAAGCAGGTGACCAACCATATTACTTCTCATTTCCGCAATGGATACAACGAACAACCTTTTTTCACATTCTCCCCTCAGCAGCTCATCATTTCCGTCCATCGCAGAATCAACGCCCCTCTCCAACACCACATCTCAAAAGATTCAAGGTAACTCCTCCCCACTTTCGTCAAACTCCGTGTTGCCGACTGATATGTGCACATGCCCCAAACGAAACTCTTTATAAATTGTCCCTGCTTTTCAGAGACACGTTTCTGGCGCCAGAAGAGATCTTTTCTTTAAAAATGCCCTTCCTGCTTGCGTAAGTCTACATTTTACATCTCTGGCACTGGACGTAACATTGTTTTTGACAATGAAAAATTACGCAGATGTGCCTACGTGTTATATTAAAAAAAAATTAACAAAACATGTAGAACTGTCTACTATTCTAACGTAGACAGATGTACATTTACACCCACCTTACCCAAAAACAATAATCACACACTACTACAACCAACAAAACTGGTTCATCATCCGAACTGACCAACAATGTCATCAAGAATGGGGAACGTGTGGTTGATTAGGGCAACGATTAATACTTCTTTAATATCGGTGACGAAAAAAAAAGAAAAGAGTATACACTCTACACTGCTTCCAAGATGACACGTGCGGTCACTGTCCGAACAGCAAACAAACTAACACAAGGATTTTTACGCGGAACTGTGAGTTCGTTTACTCGAACAAGGTAGAGGCACGGTCATGGTCCCCTTCGTACATGCGTGTGTACGCACACGCGCGCGCGACATAACCCCGTACTTCACCCTTCGGCCGTTAATTTCGTGGAAAACTGAAGTAGACCTATATAATTTATAACATCACACTGAGACGTGTCCGGTAACTGTGAATAAATTATAAACAGAAACGTGTTATTCCACTTCACTTATTTCACAGTTATGGAGACGGAAGTATTTTTTTTAAAGATCAATTTTATTCATTTAAAAATAATTTTGTCATTCGGTTCTTGTACGCATATTTCTAGCTGCAAGAGTTTACAACTTGTAGTCTACAAAAATAGGCCTAACAACATTTTAATTAACCTTGAACTAATCAAGGGAATCATGCCTAATTATTTTTGATACTTTGTTTAATTATATGCTGCGCTTACGCCCGTATATTTAAAGTACGCTCCTGTAACTGCAAAAAAAAAACATTATTTTTTACAATGAAACATATATTCGGTATTCCTATGTCGAATATGTTCGATAAGAAAATTCTGTTATCCACTGAGTTTCAAATGTAAATTGTTCATACAACAAGAAATACGTTACCTATAGACAGTGGCTGATTTCTAAAATTATAGGTACCGGAACGCATCTATTCAAAAGTTGTACAGACACAAATATATTTATATTTTATAGTAGCGTATAAGTTTACTTCAGGTTAATTACAAAGAAGGTCTACGTTTTTACGTTTTTAAAGCCTTAAAAAATATGTAGCGTACGTATAAACTTGTATCTAAAAACATAATAAAGTTTACTGATATTTCTAAAGAGCGAAATACATCTTTAGGTTAGCCGCACGACAAGCGAAAACGTGTCACTCATGATGGCGTCATCCCGGTGCCTAAATCAAACGCTAAGTGATGGTTGCGGTGGTTCGGATATTTTTAAAAAGTTTCCATAGTTTCATCATTGTATCATCATATTGTTTGTTTCTTGACCTGTCCTTACTCTTTGTGTCCAATGCTGTATTATGACCAGAAATCACCCGTGAATCAACGTACTTTGATGGATCAAATAAACGGAGAGGAGGTCCATTAATTTTTCACAAATAACAGGGTGGAAACAGTTTTTGTCTTTATAGATGCTCTTAAAGATTTACTGTATAGATTAATTTGCGATAAACTGCAAATGTCATCTTCGAGAGAGCCTTGTTGAAATGTTTTAAAATGCGTTCTACTTACAAGAGAATTTTAGGTACAACGTAAAAAAAAAAAGAACGATAATAGTTAACATTAGTGGTGGTCTTTGATTTTGACAAATGTTTAGTTTTGTAGTGGGCCTGATGAGGGGCACAATTCAAAAAGTAGTAGTAATTTTTTTTAATAATTAGGTTTTTCTTTTCATATATGTTTTCGGTAATTTACTTTTGCATCCAAGAGGTTACGGAACACCTTTCTGTCGCGTTCCCCTTGAAATCAAGCCCTGCCTACAGACGTTACTTATCCAAACTAACAGCTGTGATAAAACTGCTAAATCGATGTCGCCGTCAAACAGCATTCTTACCGAAACTGATCGCGCTCAACTTTACCGCCATTATTTTTAAGTGTCATTTAAATCCACAATTCTAGGCACCTTCAGTAGGTTTCAAACGGCGTTTACAATCAAATTTATTTCTCTAGAAACATTTATTGTTATACATCATATTTCCGTCTACTTCGCAGTAAGAATCACTCATTACGTTGTAAATGACGCGGCGACTAAAATTTTCCTAAAAACAAAGACAACAAAAATCTATAGTATTACAGTGTGAATCATCCTCGTGTTTAACAGCAGGCCTACATATCACCAAATACATTACTCGATTCCAAAACACTGCAAATGTGGAACATCAATATTGTATAGGCCCGCCAGCCTTTCCTGAATATCAATCTGCGCAGACCCAATAAATGAATTACCCCCCCCACTTTCAAGTATAGCTAAGTTATCTAGAGAGAAGAGAGGGGAGACGACGGTATAACGTAAACTGTCTCACTTCCATATTACGAGTATTTTCCTCTCTGTCACACACATGCTTCCGTGGTTCTCGCCAGTCTTGTTGCAGCCGATGTTCACGCTATGAAACACTGCACAAAACTGTTTTGCGCATATGCGAAGTGAAAGAAAATGTTGTTAGCCTCGCAACGAGGTGTGTGTCTACTGCGCTTCGAGACCTGAGTGTTCAATTTACATCGTCCTACCTCTAATAATAGTTTGTCGGGTGGTTTACTATTTTTCATGGAACAACCATACGTCGGCCACATTACTCCTGGTTTTGTACTAAAGAGTACGTAAATACTCCGACATTACGAGTCGATTAACATGTTTTCAGCCTCTGCCAACTATATATTTCACTTTGCAGCTACCACCGCTATCAACATGACGGTATTCAGACTCACGCAGACGTGATAACGTCTCGTTTCGTACGCTGAAAATGCTACGGAGTCTTTCAAAAAAAAAAAAAGTGTTTTTAGCTTGTACATGATTGCACCACGGGCGGATCATCCAACAATTACGACAGTGCCGCCTAGAGGTGTGCTACACTAGTATTTGAAAATAATAGGTACGAACGAAAGAGTTCCAATAAAAAAAAAAACACGTACTAATACCTGTTATTATATAGGCCTACTTTATATTATACTATATTTATAAGCCTATAATTTATACATATACATGAATTATATAATTTGTTATAAGAAACAAACTGAAACTAAAAGTACTAACAGTGTTACTTTACACTGTGACTTTATTAAGCAGTTACCGTTTAAAAGAAAATAAGGAATAAGAGAATTTATAGGCCTATCTCCTTTTGGGAACACTAATTTAAGTTTTCAGTAGGAGTAAACAAGGTGACTTAATTTAATATTAAATTATTGATTCCATTTTGGTTAGTTAAATCAGTTGCGAAACTCAGGCAACGATATTTAGAGTGCACGCAATAGCACAACAAATAATGTCAAAAAAAATTAAGCGAGGTGTGCAGTGAAGTCAAAACTCATCTAGGAAATAACATTAACAAAATGTACTATATGGGCTATCAGCCACTCTGTAGGTTATAACACAATATAATTCGCTTTTTCAAAATTTACCAAGTTGGTGACCAGTAGAATATATATAATTTGTTATTATAACCTGTATTATGTATCTGCATAACACACGAGAATAAATGTAACATTAGTATGAATTTTTTTCACTTATTAAAAACAGCTTCGTCTCTTTGGCATAGAGATATTCTGAACCTCGTCCGAGGAGGAGGGTACATAGTCGTGTTGACGGTGATCTTCTACCGCTCGTGTGTACCTAGCCTTACTCTGCTTCAAATTATACAAGCCAAACTACAGGTGAATTGTGGCCAAATACACCAAGACGTTTTGAGTTTTATTCAGCATCCGAACGGCATAAACGCCGCTTTCGAGATCTTACCATATTCAAGGAAATCATGAAAACCCTGTGTAAAGTTTTGATCTTACAAGTTGAACTAGTAAATTACAATTATTAAATAAAACCAATAACGGTGGAAAGTGCGCGCGCGCGCGCGCACACGCACACACACACACAAATGCGAGTGGAGTAATCGTACAGAGCAATAAAAAACAGACAAACACAAAAATAATTTATTATAATTTTATAAGAATTATAATTCATTATAAAGACGGTTTTGTTAAACTAACACAAATCACATTTTTCATCCACTTTGGTGTATGCACACTTATTGTGCACAAATTTAATAAATCCAGCAACAATATAGGCGGTATTAAGTTTGGCGTAATATTTCAGTTATTCAAATAGGCGCGCGCGCACAGAGAGAGAGAGAGAGAGAGAGAGAGAGAGAGAGAGAGAGAGAGAGAGAGAGAGAGAGAGAGAGAGAGAGAGAGAGAGAGAGAGAGAGAGAGAGAGAGAGAGAGAGAGAGAGAGAGAGAGTGTAAACAAAGCACAGATCAATCTGGAAAGAGAGTCACTGCGACTGAGAGACTGGCGACTCGCACTGGCCACAAGGCAAAACCACTGGACGTGGACACGACTAATCTATATGACAATGAGGTCAAACAAATCGGTTTCGCCACGTATTTAATTTGCTGCACGAGACGCCATTGCCAAATGCAAACAGTTACTTCACAATGAATAGAAACATTAAAAATACTGGATGAAATTACAAAAACTCCGCCCTTCAGAAAACAGATATTGATAAAATGTCCGAGAAAAAACATCAAATACATTTTGCTAAAAATCATGTGACAATAGAATCGGTATCGTACTAAAGTTTACAGATATTGCCTGGAAAGCGGCGGAGACCGAGGTAACAACTGGCGAGGGAGTGTGAGACGCCGCCACTCAACAAACGAGTCGAGAGGCTTGAAGCAGACGTGCCCTTAGGGGGCGGCCGGCCTCAACAAAACTGCTGGTACAGGAGAACACACTTCTCCCCAGGGACAACCGACTCTGAAAGAAAGAGGTAATTAGTTTCTGACTGAATTCTGCGAATTAATTTAATAAAACAAATCGTTTCGTACAATTCCGATTAACAACGACCGCTAGCCATTACGTTATTTCTAACAAATGATTTTACAGTACTAACGTCAGTCCCAGAACACGAACGCTAAGCCAGACGACAAAAAATGCAATAAAGTAATACTATTAAATTGTGTAATACATACGGTACTACACGGCAAGCCGCTGAGCACTGGATTTAGTTCCCCTACGTTCTATACGAATATCAGAAGCTACGAGCTCACCTGCAACAGAATTGAAAATAAATTAAACTTTGAACTTCCAATTTATATTATACAACGAACAGCTTACACAATATAGGCACTTCAAACAAGACGATTTATGTATGATTCATGTTATCCGGGCTGTTTGGTCGTGGTCCATGGCTTATTACAAAACCAAACGTTTCGGCAGCTCCAATGGCTGCCATCATCAGTGGTATAAAAATCCTGAACGTCGGGTGTTTACGTACTGTACTGTGTGCCTGTACGTAAACACCCGACGTTCAGGATTTTTATACCACTGATGATGGCAGCCATTGGAGCTGCCGAAACGTTTGGTTTTGTAATAAGCCATGGACCACGGCCATACAGCCCGGATAACATGAATCATACATCTGACACCGGCCGTGAAGACTGAGGAATAATTTAAGACGATTTATGTTTTGTTCGTTACTTTCTAACCGCTCATGTGTATTTCGCTACCAATCATTTTGTCTTATTATGGGTGTATTGCGTATAACCGAGGGGTTATTGGTAAAACTGCCCAAGTCCAAGTTTTAATGAAGTTTCATTCAAGATGTTTCAAAAACGACATTTTTAAATGCATTTCTTTTTCTTTTTATATTTTAACAGCTATGTAATCAATAAAAAAAAAACTATTAATACAAAACAATTAGCCTTAAAAATCAATTTTATGATTTATAATTGCACTTGAAATTCTTTAATTTAATCTTTCCATAAATTCACACGAGTGGGCTTGGGTAGGTTTATTTACCAATAACCCTACGATATGTTGTACTGAGACAAAGTTAAATTTATAAAATGTAACATTATACAATAAATTCGTATTTACAATCTTACAATTATAATACGGCCAAAACATCAACGATTATTCAATAGTCTTAACTATATCTTTAATAGTTGTTACGGCTCTAAAGGGCATTACTTTTTAGTAAACAATTAGAGCTAACCGATGACTTCCAGTTTTAGTTCCACAATTATTTGAGTCACTATTAACGATTTTATGCACTATGATAGAGCGCAGACGTGCAGTTAAAGTGCATCTCTAAAGTTGGGTAACTAAAACAGTTATGGTTTAACACAACCTATTCGACTGTACAATTAATAAGTATTTAACTAACCACTAAATGCACTGTCTGCGTGATTGATGGTTTATATGCGTATGTGAGAGCCGTAGCAACTGTTACGCGATCGATGAATTTCACTACCACAGCTTAGCTTAAGGTTAATAAACTACTACCCGGTAGCGCTCTCAGAGGACGAAGGCGAGTCAAAATGGTAACCCCACTTTGTCCCGACATTTAGTTCTGTTCTGTCTTTTGCCTCTCATCACATCAGGCCAGCGCGATCGCCGGCCCACACAATAGAGGACATCATGCTTTCAAACTCTTCCCAGGTAAATCTCCATTCAAAATAATGTTTGACCATTAATTCACATCTGGCCACCAATTCCTACCGGCATGCAATGAATACAATTTCTTTTGAATACAAAAGTTTACCATGTCGAAACCGTATCGAACAACAACCTATGGATTCCATATCCTATTGAATACTGGCTCTGCCAAACCGGTTGCCTTTGATGTAATACTGCCTTAACCAGAAGATTAACATACTGAAGCCTTAGATGTGATAAAGTGTTCTAAAATGCGCGGAACTTCGCGATGCTATCTCTTTACACCAATCAGATTGCGCCGTTTTAAGATGAGATTACTACTGTGTGTCCACGTTGCCACAATTAGTATTCATCAACCGCAGCGTATCGCCTCCAATGGAATCGATCCATTCACACGCAGAAACATGACAACAACTAACCATCAGAATTATTATAACCTCTTAACTTGTGTTATAACCTAGGGAGCCTGCATTAATTAGAAATGCCCATCATACAGGCTGCCTTCGTTGTGACGAGCTGAAAATTAATCACAACACCAAAACAATTAATATAAAAGGATTCTGGGAGGGGGAGACTGTTGATTTATGCACTCAGTTTAGTCGGTACTACAGATGACATCTCTTTATTACATATGGTATTAATTGCTCTACTTAAAATTCTCAACATATATGGTTCAACAGCTTACAGTTTACAAGATGATTATATTTTATTCTTTTACAAGGGCCCTCAAAATAAGATGTACATCAATTTAATTAATTCCCCGGATCCGGGATTGAATATAGTACGTTAATAATGGTCACCTCGCCATATACAATCTTTAAAATTGTGCCATTTGAAGAATGGACTTTATTAATCTTTTTAAAACAATAAAGCTTTCAGTTTAGAGCTATAACTCTTTTACTAAGAATAAGAATACAATTACTGTCAGTACTTAAAATGTCTTAATGTTGTTAATTTAATTGTCTTTTGTTGGATATAATATTTAGTATTTCATAACCACGGAAGGCATGCCTCCGTGCCACCTTTTGGATATCCTCCAGCTCCTCGTTATTCCAGTCCTCGGTCCTCGGTTGCAGCATGTTTGATGTAGGTCAGCTATCTCTCGTTATCTTCGTATCCGGGGATGGTGTAGTCCTGAAGTCTTTTAGATCATTGCGGGTCCTGGTTCACTGCTCTTGGCTAACGTGTAGTAATAGCTCGTTGATTTGAATGATTAACACAAAAGTTTTATTCATCTGTATCTACTTCACATGATTGTTTATTTGTTGCACTTCACTTTATGGTCTTACCACAGTTTTAATTACATAAGTTTTATATTTTAGGATTTTTGTAGACATGTCATAGGCGCTAACTTTTCATTATTCTTTCTTACTCGTTTACAACATATTTATATGAATCGCGGTTCAACTATATTAACGCAACACATTGTTTAATAGTATAAAGAATGCCTCTGTGTCTTAACTGACGGATTAATCACTTTAGGAAACAAACTATTTTTAACGTTCCACATTACTGCTGTGCGCAGCTTACGGGTTGACCGCTCCATTTCAAGTGCGTGAAAATAGTTAGGGGTGAGAGTAGTAATCTCGCGACATTTACCAATCAACATAAAATTAGTTCCATGTTTCTTCTTTATTTAAAGGATTAAAGTTTGACTATTTAATTAAGTAGAGATATTCTTAGTTACAGACGTTATTAAAATACATTACAGTGGTCTTATTTAATTATTTAAATAATGTCAAAATTTACAAGTATATTTAGTTTGTTAAGGGGTCGGAAAACAAGTTAATTCTGGTTAGTGCCTGTCTATGCAGGATTAATTAACAATCTTTACCCTTTCTGTACAATAGTATTTCTTTTTATTTTATTATTAGACCTTTTATTAAATATTATTATTATTAATGATAGCAATAAGATTTAGTTTAAATGTGCGATTTTATTAAAAATTTAAAATTTCTCAGCCTACACATTACCAATTTAATAATTACCATATTTTTATTAATGAAATCGTCACATTATCATCTTCAAGGACTAAACTGAGGATAGTTTGTTCAGGTCTCAAATAGGCAAAGATTACAGCTGGTCACTCCAGCGCTTCCTCGGACGTCCAGCACCTCTCCGTCCCCTCGGCTTATAGTTCCATATTTGTTTGGCGATGCGGCAGTCATCCATTCGGCAAATTTGTTCCCACCAATTCAGCCGATACTGGTCGATCCTGTCGAGTATACTCATAATATTCAGTTCCTGCCGTATATCTGTGTTTCTTCTATGATCATGGAGAGTATACCCTGCCACGTGCCTGAGAAATCTCATTTCAGCCGCTTGATGCGACTGGCCTGGCCTTTCGTTAAAGACAACAACTAATAAAATTAATTTTTTAGTACGAGACTCAACTAAAATTTTATACGGTAATGGCGTAATTGTGTCAGTATTATTGTGTGGTTCCGAAACTTGGATTCCAGCAAACATCTGAGTAGGATACCGGCATCGGAGATAAGATTCTTGTTATCTGCAAAAGTTTGCACACGAAGAGATATACTCTACGATGAAGATATTCGTAACGAGTTGAAGATTTTAATACCCAAGATCGGATTTCAGATAACAAAGAGAGATGGATTGCTCATCTGAATAGAACGGCAGATGGCAGACTGCCTAAGGAAGTTTGGCAATACAGTAAACCCTCGATTTAACGGACTAATTGGGGCTGAGGGGTGTCCGTAAAATCGAAAGTCCGTTAAATCGCAAATTTTGATTTTGAGGATATATTTAAATCAAATAGGCCTATAACACTTGAAATTTTAATACTATTAATATCATGCAAATACTGTATTGTTCCGAATACAAGCCGCACTTTTTCTCCTAAAAACATGGTCGCTAATTTGGCCTGCGGCTTGCATTCGCGTGCTTACAAAGTTCGAAGTTATACCTGACTTCTGGCGGGACGAACGGTTTTGGTATCTATGAGTTGTTTACTGCCTAAGCAACGGCAGTTTGCCCGGCTGTAGTTAACTCTGGCGTTATGATTTATGACTACAACCGAATGTTTTAACAGCAAACTGAAGAAAGAATAGGAAGATAAAGTGTAAGTGCGTGCGCATGCGCGCGTGCTCGCACCCTTCTGTAGGCAGCAAGACAAAGGATGAGTAGAGGGGGTGTGAGTAACATGTTTCTAAATAACGGGTAAACTGCCAGTGTGGTTTTCTATTGTAACAGCGACAACATCGCTTATCTGTACTTTGTTTTCATTCGACGTTTTTGTAGTGCGTTTGCGGTATGAGTGATATTGTGGAGACTAAAGGCACGCAGTCAAAACAAATTAAACGTAACCCGTTCGATGCGAATTATAAATTAATTGTGATACAAAATGTAGAAAAAACATGAAATCGCGAAGCCGCAAGGAAATTTGATATTGATGAATCCTGTATTCGACGATGGAGAAAACAGAAGGAACGACTTTCAAATGCAAATACTGCGCGACGAGCATTCGCGGGACCTCAAGTTGGGCGTTTTGTAGCAGTAGAGTTCAGCGTCTGTGAATACATACGGCTTTTAAGAAGGCAAGGACTCCCTGTCACTAGACATGTTTTAAAATTAAAAGCTTTAGAAATCGCAGAAGAATTAAAAGTCTCCGGTTTCAAAGCCAGCTTCGGGTGTATAAGGCGAATGATGCGGCGATATGGATTTGCGCTTAAATGACGTACATCACTCGCGCTAAAACTACCGAGTGACTACGAAGAAAAACTCCTACAGTATCAGCGATTTGTCATTCATTTACGCAAGAAGCATAATTATTCACTTGAACACATGGGAAATGCTGATGAAACGCCCGTATTTTTTATTTACGTATATTTACGGTGGACCAAAGGGAACCAAATCTGTAACAATAAAGATTACGGGAAATGAAAAATTACGTGCCAGTGTAATGCTTGCTGTATTAGCCGATGGACAAATATTTCACAGTGAAATAAGATATTATATTGATCAGTGTATATTGTTCAGTGTCAGTCGTCGTGATGTCTTCCACTGAACGTGTGGGACGCCTGCGTCAACGAAAACGCAAAGACAAGGATCGTGAAGAATTAAATGAATTCTTGAAGAATACTCCGTTCTCATCAAATACAATTGAAGATGAGAAAATTTGCATGTTTCAAAACAAGAAACAAGAAGAAAAGAAACGAAAGAATGCTGCGATAGCAAAGCAATATCTCCAAAACAGGAGAGTCTGCAGTTTATGCACATTATACGTTTCAAAAGCCTAAAAACATTATCATGCTTTGATGCTTAAGTTTTTATACGTTTCAAAAGCCTAAAAACATTATCATGTTCTTTTTTTTCGTTAAATCCGAAGTCCGTTAAACCGACGTCCGTTAAATCGAGGGTTTACTGTACAAGCTTGTTGGACGGCAGGGAAAGTGTAGGAAGACGCAGGAAACGTTGGTGAAGTGTACATATTTATTCCTTTGTAACCCGAACAGGCAATTCACCTAGTCCCTGATAGACGAAGAATATCACGCATCAGTGTAGTTACATTAGTGACACGTTTCTGCACGCCATTAAACGACAGGTACGCCGAGAGCAGAATGACGACGACACGACGGATCGGCTCCATTGAAATAGTAGGCTGCGGCTCATGAATAGTAAATTTTGGCAACGCCGCGTCAACGTGGATTCACAACTGACATCTCATCTTCCGAACTTTTAATAACACGTTATAACAAAACTTTCCGAGTGTCACCCTTCTGACCCGGAAAGTTTTACATAAGTGATACATATTCACGACACTTACCGAGAGATGAGAGTAGTCGCGTGACAAAATACGAAAAACAAGCGTCATAACTTTAGGAATATATTAATGTCGTATTTTCAACTCCAGGCTACATCGCGGAACTCATTTCCTGTTTACGCACATTTCTTAATTACGGTGAAAGTTACGCTTTTACCACGAGTAGTTACCATACGTTTTATTATATTTGAACAAAAAAACTCCGTTATTATTGTAAGCTATCTATTTTTACTTCCACTTTCCGTAAGAAAATGGAAGTATGGTGATCCCAAATAAAAATCGTGTTCGAGATAGGGCTGATTCTGATTGTACTATCCTCAAAACATGAAGAAAAGTCATTTTCCGAAAAGTGTCTGTGTCTGTGTGTAGAATTTTTTCTATGGCGAACGACAACTGCTGCAAATTCAAACAGAATCAAATATTTGTTTGCATATGTGCCCGAGTTGTACAGGACTCAAGGCCCATTGATTTTGGTAAAGATCGGTTAAGCGGAAGGGGTAGTTTACCATCAACGTTTTATGTTTTAGCATGAGTAAAGTACTTAATTTTGATAAATAAAGTATCCTGAAAAGAAGATCATAATAACCCACTGTAGAAAGGTTGATGAAATATCTATAAATGTACAGGGTAGATGAAGGAGGAGGGAGTAATTTTAACATTGAAAATGTTTATAAGGACGTGTCGCACATTTGCGGCCGATCGCTGGTGCGTGATCGAAAATGGGAACCGGTGAGTTTCCATAGAAACTACTTCTTTGTTGTCAATAACGTAGTAAACATATAAAACTTCGCTTATGAATGGACTACATTTAACTTATAATCTGTACATTGGTAAATGAAGAATGAATTCATTGATTGGTGAATGAACATAAATATATATATATTTTAGATTTATTGAAGCATTTTCAGTACCCTTCTCTGTGCATTGGATTTGTGCAATGCCTGTAAATTTTTTATACGTGTACTACGTTATCGGCAACAAATAAGTAGTTTCTATGGAAATATTTCATTTCAATTTGTCAAACATAAACCTCTATTTACAAGGTGAGGGATATTATTTAAAAATTATCGAACCGAATTCAAGTAAATTATTTTAAGTATAAATCTTATAACATGGGAGTCATGTATGGTTCTCCATACCGATTTTGAAATTAAGTTAGGCAAAAATGTATTTTCCTTTCTCAACTTGATATTTGTATTTACACGATACAATACGATTTGATTTCGTACGTTTTCAGCTAATCTTAATCGCTTTTACGTTAACAAATGAAAATAGTTTTCCTTTCAAAACCGAAAAACAGAATATCAAGTATTAATGATGACACCACCATTTTCAACTTGCTCTCAATGTACACATTTGCGTCCGCCAAAATACACTTAGACTGAGGACCACACATGGGAAAGTATTTTTTAAAGTAATTAAATTAACTACATTACTCTATCTGTGACGTCACAGGCAGCGGTCTCGTTTCGCGCTTCTTACTATTCGCAGCATGATGCACTCTCAATAGCGTACAGACCACAACCGAACTGCTAACTAATGGCGTAACAATCTACCGACGTAAACTACAACAAATAGACAGACCACTTGATCCTGAAGCTTTCACGGCCGGCGTCGTAACTGTAAACCCACTGGCCGGGTTGTCAGACCGCGGTCTTCTATTGTTCAAAACAGACGTTTCAACCTCGCCATTGGAGGCCATCTTCAGTGTCTAAAAGGACTTGAATTCGTACAAACCACACTCACCCATAGTACTGTGGGAAGCCTTTGCCACAGTACTGTGTTGTTACTGACGGACATCTTGTCAGTACGAATTTTAAGTCTTTTTAGACAGTGAAGATGACCTCCAACGGCGAGGTTGAAACGTCTGTTTTGAACAATGGAAGATCACGGCCTAACAGCCCGGACAGTAGTTTTTTTTTCGATCGTTACCGGATATCGTACAATAAACAGCTAAGTACGTATGCATCCTCCATGATCCTCACACTACTGGCGTCTTCACTGCTATAAACACCTTGGTTTAGTTTTACTGTGACTATTATACAGGCGGGTCGACTAGGTGTGAATACGTAGTTTATACTCGTTTTCTGGCTACGTAAGTAGTGCCGAGTATTACTATAACTATGGATGTTTATAACTATGAATCGATAAATTGGATCTTTTACTATTAAAGTACACATTTTGTTCATCTTTCATTGAACTGTATATATAATAACTACTGGACCCGGCGCATTTCTGCTGAGTACCTTATCAATAGCCTTCTTCATTACTTCACCCGCAATAAAGCCCGATGACGGTAAGCTTTAAACACACACACACACACACACACACACACACACACACACACACACACACACACACACACACACACACACACACACACACACACACACACACACACACACACACACACACACACACACACACACACACACACACACACACACACACTTTCCCTCTCATCAAGTGTAACAGGAGATTAAGTGACATATTGTGCGGCATATAACATGCACGTTCTTATAGCTCATTACAGCTCAGTTCTGGACTTAAACTGTCGCAATGTTACAAGGTCGCTGTTAACGTTAATTCCGGATACTTCTGATAAAAGCAGTAACGTTGCATTTTTGCAAAGTAAGCACGTTATTCTAGGTTCCGCTAGGCAGTACGACCGCGGTAATCCAATCGTCTGTCCGATATAGTCATAATGTTTTACATCCTGTAAGTGGTGCCACGCGCGCAGTTGAACCAGCTTTTATTAGCGGCTATTAAACGTCGCAAAAGACGTGGTGTGAATAATCCGGATCAGCTGGATTCGTACTTCTGTGAATTCACGTGGAGGTATCGCCACAAAGACGATGATTTATTTCGACAAGTTAACTGCGAAATGTGTAATAAATTACATTAGGTTTATGTGTTGGTGGTGGTGGTTTCAAGTTTAGTGTACGTTTTAAGTGTAAAAGACCCAGAAAATATACAGGCCTTCTGTTGATCGCGATCGCGCCACCCAATTCCGCGGATAATCAGGCGTTTACTGTATATTTGAACGAAGCAACAAATATAGCTTTACATTAAAACTGTGAACTGTGTCTTGTAAGAAACGATCAAGCTGCCCCTTGCAATTAAGGCTACAAAGTCTAACGTTGCAAAATTCATAAAAATTGATTTTTTGTTTTGTATAGCAGTAACAAACATTAAATATGTGCATTATCTTCAGTCAAGCGCACGTAAATTTACAAAATCGGTTTGTTTAATCGAATAATGATTTGTTTAATTTGACGTTTCTTTGAGAAAACATTGGGAGTTACGAAAGTAGTGATGATTAATCATCATCATTAATGGCTCGACAGCCCTCTGTGGGCCCTGGCCTTCTTCAGAAGATTTCGCCATTCGTCTCTATTCATAGCCATATTCTTCCAGTTTCTAATTCCAAGTGTACTGATGTCTTGACTCATCCCGTCCGTTCATCTCAGTTCTTGCCTTCCAACTTTCCTTTTACCTTCTGGCATTCCATGAAATATCGTCTTAATAACTCTGCTTTCACAAGCACGTATAATGTGTCTAGCCCATTCTAATCTTTTCAATTTAATAAAGGTGACCACATCAGGTTTATCATACAAATTAAAGAGCTCTAAATTATATCTTTTCCTGCACGCTCCCCCCTCTTACACTGGGCCAAAAATTTGCCTGAGGATCCTCCTTTCAAATATATTTAGTTGCCTTTCATCTGATCTAGGTACCATCCATGTCTATTATGCAAATGTCAGTACTGGGCGCACTGGGACCTTATACACCAATACCTCTTGGTCTTTCTTTGAATTAAATGAGACTTTAGATGTTTTCTGAGGCCCTGCACACACCTCTTTGCTGACAAAATACGCTATAGGATTTCCACACTAACGTTATTTTTACAGTTAACTTCTGAGCCGAGGTAAGTAAAACTATGTACTATCTCGAATTTATAAGATACAATTTAGTAATGATTAATATCATCGTGTACTTGTAGTGATGTGTTATGGTAAGACGTAACGATCCAAAATTATTAGGGATAACGTTAATTTTATCCAATATACGTACACGAGGGAAGCAGGCATACAAAATAAAAAATCGCCTCTGGTTGATTACAGTACTTGTATATTTCACGTGTGCACCTGGTATGTTGAATAACGTATTTATGTTGCTTGGAACAATGTGTAATTATCACCGAAATTACAACTAGTAAACTGTATTTCTTTCACCTTAGTTGTTTTTTAATACGGGTTAAGTTCTGTGAATATAGAGCTGTAATGTTCCATACAAAGCTGTTCGGTAGAGCTTAACTTTGTCTCCAAGTTCCGTTAAAAGTCTACAGTTTAAGGCGAGCGAGTCAGATGGAGCGCGGTGACGAGATCAGCTCCCGAAGGATTGACAAGGGCCGTAGAATGCACCTGCCAGCGACAACTAGTCAACACGAAAATTGGGTCACCCGACAAACCCGCTTAGCCACGTGTTCAATCTAGTTATGTGATAGGCGCGCGCGACCGTGCGAGCAGGTTCAGCACAATTACTGACGCAGCAACACAATTAATGCATCGATTGCAAAACCAATAAACGGACTATTGATACCGTTCACACACACAAAATTCAAAGCCTTCTCTTCGCGGAGATTTGACAAATAAATCCATTAACTGATGTTTGCATCCATAATGAGCACACTGTAGTAATACCGAGTTGCTTACGGTCTACCAGAACACAGTTTACTACATGAAGTTTATAAATATTCAAAATCTCAATCGTATTTCTTCAGTTTCTTCATGAGCACTAAGAAGGCGTATAGTTTGAATTCTATAACGTTTTCTATGGAAACGTACAAAATGAAAAAGGAGCGTTACCAAAATGAACACGTCAACATCTGGTAAGACATTCGTTATAGCTGAAATTACAGCAATTTACATTCTGCCTTCACTTTTTTTAAAGAAACCATCCTTTCTCGTTCAGAGCACTGACCATCTCAAGATGTATACTTTATTTTCCAAGAGAACGTACACATCATCATCTTCACATCACGGGATAGGCAAAGTGCTGCCTGTTCCGTCTTCAACGATCCTCCAGCCGCCACATCTTCTTGGGTCTATCCACACACCTGTGTCCTAGAGTTTTATATTTCCAGACTTGTTTGGACAGTCTTGAATCTGACATTCTTTTTATGTGTTCTTTCCACAGTTGTTTGTAATGTTTTTGCCTTTCATTCAAGTTAAAAACTTGTAATTCTTCTCTTATGGCCCCACTATACTGTCAAGTTTAGAACACCTTTTAACTTCTCTTAAGAACGCCATTTCTGTGGCTTGTTTTTTTTTTACTTTCTTGTTTCTTGGTTGTCGTCCATAAATCACACCCACAGGACAGTACGGGGGCCGCCATAAATTTGTAATACTTTAATTTTGTATCTCGACGTACCTTGTATACCAAAAATACGGTATGTCGTCTCACAGATCGTCTGGAACTCACCTAACTTAATATCAATATCATAATTCCTATCGTAGCCACTATCATTTCCCAAATAATTCAAGTGGCTCACCTGTTCTACAATTGCATCATTGATCATTATTATCATTGTTCTAACTGGTTCCTTGCCTCGAAATGTTACTACTTTTGTTTTTTGTAATGGAGAGTTTCATACTCATATATTGGAGAACATACACTATTGGATAAATACTCGTTTCACTACCGTTTCTTCCAACATCTCCGTTTTTGATGAAACTTTAATACTTCCGTCAAAATAACAAGAAAAATATACACCTGGAAAAAACTTCTGTTTCACTAAAACTAAACATTCCTGTCATGCTTAACTCTTATAATAATGCAAGCAACGACGTTGTGAATAAGTTGCATAAGTTCAACATTTTGTGCGGGACTATCAGGCGAACTCTTAAAGTAAAGAAACATGCCTAAAATTCTACAAAGTGATGGCCCTTCCCACACTTCTTTATGGGTCTGAGAATTGGACTTTAACGAAAGCCAGGCCAGTTGTATCCAAGCGGCTGAAATGAGATTTCTCAGGCACGTAACAGGGTATACTCTTCATGACCGTAGAAGAAACAGATATACGGTAGGAACTGAATATTATGAGTATACTCGCCAGAACTGCCCAGTATCGGCTGAACTGGTGGGAACACCTTTGCCGAGTGGGTGACTACCGCATTCCCAAACAACTACGGACCAATAAGCCGATGGGAAGGAAGGGGTGGGACGTCCGAGGAAGCGCTGGAGTGACCAACTCTAGACTCTTTTGACTGTTCCGAGACCGGAACAACCATCCTTGGTTTAATCTTTGCAGATGATGATGATGATTATGTTAACTCTGTCCCGTTAGCCGTTATGAAAAAGACGACGCTTTCCTTTCTTCGAAGTAATGACCTGCATTCAGATTACAAAAAACATCAAAATTCGCCACCGGCATCGTTACTCTGTCCGTTTCCGAAAATTTATGAATAACAAACAAGATCAGCTTCATAACCATTTTAAAATATTAGAAGCTAAAACGTATTAAAGTATTATATTAGAAGTACTGATATATTCATAATATAACGAAAGATGATCAGTGACCAGTCTGTGATTCCACTCATGTGTGGTGGTAGCGATCAGTGACTGAATATCTGTTAACGGTAACGAATGGGGGAAACGACTAGTCGAAACTTGCTCAGATTCAAATAATGTCATCTAGGCTTAAGTAGATGTACTATAGATATGCCCTTCTTATACGCCGTTCAAAGTAGCATGGCACCTGAGGGATTAGGAGACCCTTACTAACACAAACACACATACGCAGCTGGCCCGCACGCCTGAGGTACTAATAATCTACTGGGGCGTGCACTACGTAACTTCAACTTTTATAATATGAATGTTTTAACAAATGAGTTTAGCATATTTGTATTCTCCATAAAATTTTAAAGAAAGTGACACCAAACACGATGTGGTTGTGATAGGCTATATTTTAGATGTACACCTAAGTCTAATTTAATATTAATTTTGGCTTTAGAAATTAGTATTTAGCAAATATTATTTAATTTTCGTTGATAATCAAGGTCGATTTGACATATCTTTATTGTAATAAAGTATACTATGTGTATATACTGCATATATCAAATAAAATTTGTAATCAAAATTTGATATCACCTCATAATACTTCATAATAAAATGTTTATCAAGTACTCCAATTCTGCGTTTGCTTTAGAAATCCCTAAAATACTCATTTTTATCGCAATTATGCGTTGTTTGGATTTATTTTTCTCACCATTTCACGGAGATTACAAAAATTATAGTTTAATTTGGAGTATAAGCTAAATTAAAAATGTTATAGTTTTGAATTGGGCTATATACTTACCTGAACCGCTCGGGTCGTGCTTGGCCGGGCCGGGCTGGTTGTAAGGGTCATAGGTGCCATCCGGTTGGGAACACTATAAATACGGTTCATTGAAGAATATTTAGGTCATGTTTTAACGAAAAAAATTTAGGTATATATTTATGCATGTTTAATAGTCATAAACTAATGTAAGTACCATCGAGCTCTTTTTAAAGAGACTTCTCTTATTACATAACAACACTACTAGAATAGTATTATTAGTATAACTATTGTTAACTAAAATTATTATAACAATTGATGTTATTATATAGTTCAATTATGTTTCCGTTAAAATAAGTTTGGTTCAATTCTTCATCGCGGGTTTTTTAACGATTCTTGTCTTATTAATATAAAAAGGAGGCATAATTTATAGTGTGATTTACAGACACAATTTTCAGTAGTTACACCAATCAAAAAGCAATAAGATAACACATGGATTAGCGGGTTCTACCATAACGGTCACTTTGCTGACAGGCGGTCAGAACACGGGGCCATAAATCCTCGTGTTTCGTGGCATCTTAGTCAAAGACTGAACGTATTGTTTTCACCATTTCCGGAGCAGTCACAGCTCTGATTTGTTGTACACACAAGCTCATGAATGTGCAAAATAATTACAAACGTCATCATTACACAAATTCTCCGACAATTCAACAATCGATCGTAACCAAACCACTACAGAAGTCTCAATGATTTTTAAATAGTGGCGATCGCCATGGATTTTAAATATTAAATTAAGGCACTTTTGAGGACATAAACTCCGAATACACAGTTTATAATTAGAGCACTGGTTCCAAACCTCTGGTGCCAGGTGCCAGCTCCTTACCTGTGGCGGCAATCAGAGGTTCCATTTACATCGGCCACTACAATTAAATAAATGGCTGTGACAGACGGTGGTGGGTCGAATTGCCCTGAATTTCAAATTCATATTTTAGAACAAAAAAAGACAAAAACCCACAGTCTTTCTTCTATGCCTACGTATGCACTAAAACTCACTGGTCTCCAGTGATTATATTAATTGCATTTTTCTAAAACAGTGAGTGTACTATACGAGAAACCATTAAACAGTAAGTTTTAACAAAGATCAGGCTGATGGCAAAAAATATGCAGAATATTCAAGACTCATTTCCAGTCAGTATGTAAAGACCAGTACGGTTTGTTAGCAGTTTAAGTACACGGACCAATAATATGTTTACGAAAGGTGTCCTTAAATTTCTGACAAGGACTGTGTATATTTTATACTATTAATAAATTTCAAGCGTACTTTATACACCAATATTGCTTTCTTTCTTAAAACCAGAAAGTCGTATTAAAAATCATATTAGTAATTTCAACAACACGATAATTTTATTAAGAGTGACATACTATTATCATATCAAAAAGTTGGATTTTCTGTTCTTGCTTTACATGTACAGGTTTTGCGTCCGGATTGTCCTTCCTACACTTCGAATCCGTTCTCCTACGAGTTCATTTCAGCAGACGGTAACACTAATATTACGATGTTTCCTTAAACAGTTTCCGGCAGAATGTAAAATACTATGTAATGTACGTATCTGTGCAAAAGTAACAATTACAAACATTTTTAAAAGACAGCTACTGCCATCTGTCGAAAGCGGTTGTTAAAGAGTTACTTTTAAGAGTATACTGATATTTTTACGATCTGCCGAGCCACTGGGTTAGGTTTCCGCGTTCCAAGGACGGAACTACGCAATTTCCGAAAGTACTGCCGCAGATAAACGGACTGCGTTTAGACGAAGAGGCGCAGACAGGGAGTGAAAACAATGCCGGGCACTTTATCCGCGTCAACCCAATACAAAGAGGATACAATTAAGCAAACCACGACCGTCCGCGTAGTCCCAAGGCTAAATAGCTCCAACCAACCCTACCTCCTACCAATTTAACTGTATTAAATAAATCAGCACTGCGACACAACTGAGGTAACACTTATTCATTTTTTTTATCTGTGAAGAATTTTATACTGAATCTAAAGTGGCCGTAACGCGTTTACGTATAACTGGACAAACTAACTGACTAAGTTATATTTCCATGAAATAGTGAATACTTATCATTGAAAAGGCATTAACCAAGATATGTTTACATGAAACAAGGAACACTTTTAATTCAAAACATATTTCGGCTCCTTTGAAAATAACGTATTTTTAACATACACAATATAAAAAAAAGGCCATATATGATTGTTTCACAACTGAAAATATAATATGTTTCTGAGGTAATACAACAAGAAAATATACTCGCGTTCATAGAAGTTTGGAACTAAGCGTTACGCAGTTTAGAAGGCAAGCGAAATGTGATTACACTTCTCAGCTAGTCTTCCCGTTCATATGCTAGAGAAAAACGCACATAATTTTATTGAAGAACAATATGAGCGATAATAAAGGTTTAAAAGAATTAAGCATGTTGTGAAAAAGCCTCATCGCAAGAAAAAATGGATGAAAGAACTTGGGGTGAATGGAGTTAACTATATTACATAGTCATTAGAAACAAAGAATTTTATATTAAAGCAGTATATCGTACTAGGACAATTGATCGGAGAAATTACAGAACGTCAGGTCCTTGGATCTAGTTGAAACTAAATGGATTTCAGAACACGTACGGAAACCCCAATGCCACATGGATAACATGCGTAGCACAGTAGCCTGTGTCGCAGTAGTCACGAATTGTGTTACCAGCGGGAAGACGCATGCTGACAGTGGAAAACGGGAAATTTTACGAGCGGTATTTCGAAGTCTCGCTAACGCAGTCAATACCTTTGAAAAGATAATTTTGAGAATATATGAACCAACTTCAGTGGGACATGGAGAATACGCCACAATGAGGAACTATACAAGCTTCTTCTTCTTCTATGGCATCACAGTTCCAAGTCGAACCTTAGCCTCCATGATCATCCGCCTCCATTTTTTTCCTGTCCTTGGCGATCGATATCCATCGTTTCATTTTAAGTAAATTATCAGCATCCCTCACCACTGCGTCAATCCAGCATGTCTTGGGTCTTCCGACAGGCTTTCTATCCTCGAACAATACAAGCTATAGAAAGAAAATGATCTGGTCACTACCATCCGACTACATAGACTGCAATGGGCAGGACACATCATTAGGATGGAAGGCCTGTCGGAAGACACAAGCATTGCTGGATTGACGTAGTGGCAAGGGATGGTGATACTATACTTAAAATAAAACGATGGACAGCAATCGCCAAGGACAGGGAAAATAGAGGCTAAGGTTCGACTCCGAACTGTGTCGCCACAGAAGAAGATTTCAAAGTCTACACGTATTTTAAACAAATGACGATTGTACCACTGATTTAAAAAACTTTCCCACCTGAGACAGCAACAAGAGGAAGCGAAATTAATTTCAGTGACATTAAACACTGACGGATTGCATTTAATTTTATTTTACAGTTAGTTCATGCAATCGAGTAATACGTATACTTAAGAGTACAAGTTAAACTAATGTATTTATAAAATGTTTTTAAGGGGGTTTGCACACTTCTATCTTAGCAATGTTAATTTACTCATTCTCATGTACCTTTTTATCAAGACCAATAAAAGCTACAGAGCTGATATTTTGGAGGCAGTTTTACTTGATCATAGTACAACTTTTAAAGAAGGCAATTACACAAATTCTTTCTGTATATACATTTGAATACATCTTTTTTTGAAACATTAAATTTTTTATTTCAGAAAGTAATCAATAAATCTTAAAATCCTATCGTTAAAACTTGATGTATATATTGTAAAAGCTACAGGTAAAATGTCAGTCTTCTATGTTTTATAGTTCCTGAGAAAAAGGAACATAGATTTTAAAAAAACAGTTTTTGGAAAACGACATTTAAAATTTATTATACCTTTTTAATAAGCACCTGTAGAATATGAAGGTCCTGTTTCTTGATCACCTTCTTCCCAGTCTTCATTCAACTTTCTTTCTACTGTCTGCACTTTTCTACTGGCTTTTTTAACAAATTCACCTAGTTCTTTTTCTGTTGACCGATCCTAACACGATCAAAGTTCATTATTGCTGCCACACAATTGTTTCTTGGTTTGATCCCTAAGGCTTCAAGCAGATGGCATTTAACTATTGTCCCTTCATTAAAACTTTCTACAGCTTCGGCAACACCAAATCTTAACGTTTTTAGCCCAACAAATACGTTTTTGGGAGGCGAGCCCATATAACTCCATTCACAGACTCGTTCAGATTTTGTGCCTTCCCATGAAGACATTTTCTTAAAAGCTCTGTGTTTGCCAAATATATGAAAATTGGTTTTATTTCCTGCATTACCTCAAAAGAGAGATGGAAATGTTCACTGTGGTTATAGGTTACTTTACTTTCTTCAGCTTGCCTGAACTTGCACCAGCTGTCTTTACCAATGGGGCACAGGCCAGGCCATGATCGGGCTGATCGTTGCTGGAACAAATGTGAAAGAATTCTGCCCACACCGCATGCTGCAGCCGTACACGCCATCACAAAACATTTAAAAAAATCCATTTCTTGTCACAAAACCCTAACTTATTATATACCACATTAAACAGGAAGAAACAAGGAATTTATTTTAGCAAAAAAAAATTGAAAAAAATTTTGTGTGTGTGCAAACCCCCTGAAGTAAAAGCAAATGTTTTCCGTTTTATACCTCGGAGGGTATAAACCGATGCATACCACTTATTAATTTTGCATTTTTTTCAAATATTTTTTACCGCCCAGTATAAAACCAATACGGACTAAGAGGACCTTCCACACTTCTGTCAAACTATGTGTAGGCCTATATCACTAAGCCTAGACGACCTTCAACTCACGCAGATGCTGCTGGGTTGACTTTATATTAATAAATCGATTACATAATCTGACAACAGCACTACCTAGATTCAACAGAGATTTTCTTAATCAATCAAAAACATATGACTATAAGACGCGAACTAACGTCACTACAACGTGTATGCACATATAGGCCTACGTGCTCAACAAGAGCCGTAAATCACCCTATATAATCACAGGTCCTACTCGTTAAATTCGAAGGCAGACACAAGTGTTTATATTGACAAAACGGATTAAGATAACTGAGACAGAAATAACATACTCAACAGTTCAGTAATTTACAATAGATGCCCCTTTCGCGCACGTCAATCGATTTCAGTGTCACTACTACATAAAATTCAAGACCGTAACATTATTTTATATAAATACCCATTAATAATAAAACTGAGATACTTTGGAGTTTTTGCGTTAAAAACTGAAGTATACAAGTTTTTATGTTTCATTAAAAAGGTATTTTCTAACGTCAAAGGAATGTTCTGGCTGACAACAAAACAGTAAATCGTTACCTTTTAATTTTACTACGTTTCTATTTTTACTACTCTGTTTACATGCGAAACAAATTATAAATTCGGCTAATGATGAAGAATAAAATTCACAAAAGTATAACTAACGAACCCCAGTAATAATAAAAACCAATAACACTACTATATTATTAGTACTTTAAACGTTGTTACTGAAAACTTTCTAAGTTCGTATCACTTTATTATTATTATTAACAAAAAAACTTTGCTTACAAAATATATTGTCTTTTTTTAATATTTTAAAAATCAATTGTTATTAACAGCTGTTTTATATACAGACTACATTTAATGTATGCTTTATATATGCATATAAAAATGTTATACCTGAGTGTAAAATATAATAGGCATATGAAAATACTATCAATTTTTATATTAAACTGGATTTGTTCTGGTATCAATTTATGTTTATATGTTTATGTTTTATGTTTAAATCCTTCTATATTGTTACGATGGTCTAACTGATCGCCGTATGGTACAGTGGAAAACAAAATACAAGGCATCAATTACGTCATTAATCACCAGCTTTAATTATCACAATTATGCAGTTTATAATCAACAAGATAGTCTCTTACAACAAATCAAATAAAAATTATTCACACGCAATAAAAATGTCTACTAATATAAAACAACTGTATTACAATTGCCACTCACAATTATAAACACAACACTTCGCCACAATACTACAAACCGCACTCCAATAAATCGCAACTCGCAGCTGTCGTCGTTTAAATAGATAGCAGAATTGTTCCAGAATAGTCGAGGCTACTATGCATCATCAATAAAGGAAAACATTAGAGCGTAATTCATGTGCGCCCGGCCGCGCGAATTCTGGCGCAGTCTAGCTAATGCGTTGAGAATCACGTACGCACACAACATTACAGACGGTTCCACTGGAACGTTCAAGAAACACGTACATTGTTCTGTAATGTCATAACAATATTTTACCGCTAGGTCATTTTTGGTCGTTTGGAAATATATTTTAATAAAGGATATTATTTAAATTTGGGAATGTGTGATTATTTTTAATTGAGCGAGTAGCTAAATTTGATCTTGGACGAGTCTTGAACTTGAACGCTCTGAAATTTAAAGGGTCGTTTGTTAGAAATTGACAACTACTGGAACTGCGCTAAATAAATTAACGGATTAACAACAGTCATTAATCACAGCAGCCATAAAACTAACAAAAATATGAAAAGATCTCACTACTTCGTAAGATAGAGTCTATTAAAATAATAATGTTGGCTAATATGTTGATTAGTTACAATGAAAAACGCCTATTCGTTTGAAACTTCAAATTCAAAGTACACAAAATAATAGAGTGTAGGACCACAGGTATCCTATCGGAATATCATAACTGCAACGCTAAACGAATGCTTTCTCCATTTTATGTGACCTGAAGATGAAGGATATTCTTACAAGGATCGCTATCTTGAAACAGTGGAACAAATGACTGCACTCACAGAAATCGGTACTCACTAGTTTTATTTACACTTCTACGAAACAGAACACACGTATTACACCAATTCTCCTAATTAAACAATTATCTAATACGCATTATACACCAAAAAAATACCAAAATAATTAAATAATTAGAGTAGTTCGCAACACAAATAAACAATTAAACACTAGTCACTGCAGCAATACCACTCCAATAACTATAACAACAAATAATGTCCGATTCGCGGAAACTAAACTACTAACACACTAACTGCTAGTAATGTTCACCGGCTCAGTACTCAACTGTTCCCAAAACGCTCTTGGCTGATTGGCCGCTGTCACGATACCGTTACTTAAACTCAGCCACGATCATTTGCATAACGTAAAGATGACAAGACAGTACTAAAATGTTCTACGTCAGTCGAGCAATCTCTTCGCCTCTTCAGAAAGTTTGTCATTTTATTGACTACACAACATACAAGCCTCACGTAAGCTTTACGTTTATAACCCGTTGGTGTAACAATATAGGCCCATTATTAAATAGAATAATAAGTCAGACACAACCTACTTTAGAACAAACTCGAAAGTAAAAAGTATACAGTAAAACACAAGGTAAAATTGCTAGAAAAAAAATAGAAATAAGGAGACATTCTCTATATGAAACCATAAAGTTAGCGCAACGTTGAGGGTTCTGGAAAGAAAAAGACATACATGGAACCTAATCTTCACCATACATACATACACAGATATATACACTACAGTCCAGGAGGGACCTTAGCCTCCCTAATGATGCGCCTCCAGATAGTCCGATCATGTGCCTTGGTCTTCCACGAGTCGACACCCATCCTAGTCAGGTCTTCTTCCACGTCGTCTTGTCATCGTTTTCTTGGCCTGCCTCGTCTTCTGCGCCCATTTACATGCCCATTCATTACCATTTTGGGGAGTCTTTGGTTCTCCATTCTTTCTACAAGCCCCATGCAGCTGATTATTCTGGACTTTACCTTGATTTTGGGGTGTTCTATCACTAGACGAGTTGTCTTCACCATGACTTATGAGTCACGTCTACCCCTCCCCCCCAACAGTCCTGCTAACTTGGACTGTGGACACCACCGTTGGCTGTCAGGCAGCTCACCCGCTGCTGCCCTTGATACGAGAACTGCTGCCGCCCCATACCATCCTGATAGACCTATACTCCAGTTACCCCACAGCAGCTCTATCAGGACCTCCTTCTCTCGTTTGCTGGCCCATTCCTCCGAAGGGATACCTAATCCTCACCACCACCAATAAATAGATACTGAATGCTGGACGTAGTAGGTGAGTTAAAGGACAGAGGAAGAGATCTATATCAAATAGAATAATTAAATGAAAAACAATCAGTAATAGAGGGAACATCACGTTTTACGACACCATAACGCCATCCACGTTTATATTAAATGCCAAGTTATCTAATAAACTCTTACAATCTTTTATTAAAAGGTCCCTGATTTCACTTCAAATTATTCACTAACGTTTTCTACGGCTCACTTTGATAAGATGAACGCTGTGAATCAACTATTTTGACGTAAACAACAGAAACCCGAAGAACGCATTAAACGAATACCATGTTACACGACTAGGATAAACATAAAACCTTGTTTAGGTACACAGCCACTGAATAGCTGCTCCACCAATGTATTTAAGGATACCGTTTTTAATTACAGCGCAGATCGTTTCTCCGTGCGGCAGCGGCTCGGATTAACGTTCTCGTTTCCAGGACAACCCGCACAACAGATTATAAGCAATGCTTAATTCAGTGTTATAAGAGATTCCCGTTGTAGTGACAAGTTTTACGAAAGCGTATCGTTTAATTTTACAAGGAGAAAATTACACTAATCGCACACAACACTGTTTAATAGGAGCTCTCTGTGTTTCTCCCGACAACGATCGTTTCAACATCTACACCGTTCTTATAAAGAACAAACTGATAACCATGTCGTAAAAGGGACGCAGGAAACATAAAGATCAAACACACGCACGCGCGCACTCACAATTTTACTACGCCTCAAATGTAAAGAGTACGCCGTTCTTCCGTCTTAGTTTACATTAGTTTTGTAAAGAGGATGTTACTACACCCTTGGCGTCGTTGGCTCCAATGTAAGGGAGAGTTGAAGAGCAAGTAGGGAATATAAGGATGCTAAAAAATTTTATGTTCGCCTAAACATTCAGTTATAGCATTATACGGCAAATTCAGCAACAACGTTTACACTCTTAAATGTTTTATTTATTAAACGTTTACTTGATTTCTTCACGATGTTACATTGTAAACTCGTACGGCCCGAATGTGTTCCGTAATGCGCATCAAAGTAGACTTAAACCTACAATGACATGAACTAAGGCACTGCCGGACGACAGGATTGTCCGAATAAACTCGTAAACTGAGGGCTCTTCGAATAAACTCCCTCGTAGTTTTCCCGAGGGGGTGCTGAAAATTCGTAATTGTCTTTGAAAAGACGGTCTTGTCATCAAACGTTTGGGAAACACTGGTTTACATCAATCCTCCTAAACCTCTATATTTGTTTCGTTACGTATTTTTTGTTATAACCAGCAAAGCAATTCCAACACCGGCCATAAGGCCATGACAAGTACACAATTCAGCGGCATATTTGGCGACAATTCTTTTAATCACTTTTGGAACTTTATCTGGCCGATCATCACCAATAATAAATATTGTGTGACAATCAATGGCATCAACGGCAGTGCCTGATTTGCTCAACAATAATATCCCAAGTATGTTAAATAATTAGCTTCCTTTAACCAAAATTTTCTTTTGTTCTGTTTCCTAGAATATATACGTAGAATTACATTCGATACGTTCAAAAAGTCCCCTACACTGTACGCCGGAATGTATACGTGTCTCTACGGCACCGACTATCAACCTTTCTGGAACCTCGAGGTATCCCCAACTCTGTCAGTATCTGTGATGTTTCACGAGAGTCCGTAATATGATTTTATATATACGGACTAATCGCAAAACAACAGTATAACAGAGTACTAATTTCTTGTGACACAAAGCAAGTAGTTCACTTGCTGATGTTGTTAGTTTACAGTTGACAAAAACGTTTCCTACCATAACGAAATTAACTATCACGAATTATTTAACGACCTTAAACAACTATAAATATGAATCTGATGTAACAATACAACAAAAATCATTTGAAATCTGCGATGGTTAATACTGAAAAAAAAATTCAGAACTATTAGTAATACATTGACACGATAAAGTTGAATAGAAAAACAATCTCCTGTAATCGTCAAATATTTTGCAGATCTCGAATCCAGACTCGCAGAAACATAATAGAGAATCGCTGCTCTAGATTATGTACACATCACCATACGGCTGTATGCACATATCCTACAATACACACACATGCGCGCAGGATACATATGGAAAACGATACCTAGATAACATAACGTCAATGTCAACGTCATCGCCATCATCATCACCATCACCTTCATCTTCACATCACGGTATTGCCAAGGTGCTGCCTGTTCCGCCTTCTTTCCTGGGTCTACCCACACACCTGTGTTCTATATAGGTTTATATTTCCAGACTTGTAACTCTTCTCTTATGGCCTCATTCTTTATACGATCAAGTTCAGAACACATTTTAACTCCTCTTAGGAACGATATTTCCGACGTCTGTATTTTACTGTCTTGTTTCTTGGTTGTCCATAATTCTCTCCCATAGGACAGTAGCCTACAGGCACCGCCACAACTTTGTAAAATTTCAATTTTTGTATCTCGACGTATAACTCGAACGTCAGCGTACAATTCGATTAATTCAATACATTTCGTAGACTGTACCGTACATGAGGGATGTGCACTTTGATACATACAACACTACAGTCCCACTGAAGAGTCTGCTACAAAAGTGTCACTGCTACAGCTGTATGGCGTAGCCACTGAAGTGTGAACTGTAAGATACCGAACCGCGTGGCGTCAATTATCACCACACAACACAGCCGGTCTCATTTACACAGCGATTTAAAAAAAAAACATCGGATCCGGTCCGGGTCCGCACACGGAATTAATTAGAAACCAGCGGTGTCGCCGCACGCGCAAACGTTTCGATAAAACACTGACAGACGCCGATTTAAATTAACCGGGAATCGACAGAAAGATTACTGCGTTCCCGCTCTGAAATCCAATTACACCGCTCAGTCTCTCGACACACCGCGCGTGCGGTCGTTTACCCCAGATTAAGATACCTTTGTCTCTTTTCTACAAAACGTTTTTGAATTTTTCAAACTAGACGCTGATTCTTGCTTAATTTAACTTCAGTATAGTGGCAGCAATTTTGGAGGGGGAAGCCTCTTTCTGCCTCCAAAAAATAACTCTGAGGGAACAGAAAGGGTTTTGTCCTCCCAGTCATTATACAATCAGTTAACAACTTTATTTTACACGCGATTACATTCCAAACACTATACATTTTATTATAAAAAAGTGGTTCCTCGTCGCATTACGTATTTATCTGTCGACTACACAATGTCAATTAAGCTAACATGTTTATAAGGTTTCGGTTTGCAACTACACTAATACTTGCAGACTCATTCCGCGATCACAAAACGCTATACGAAACAGCACTGTACGGGGTAAATTTTTTCAATTATTATTGTTTACTACTTGTTTAAACCTTTTCTTTGTTGTTCTACTTTTATTTATTCATATATCAATTTACGTAGCCTGATAATCCGCTCTAGATGCTTCACCGGTTATTCAAAGTTGTGAAGATTTGAGCATTTCTTAATCCTATCAAACCGTCCTTTACTAACTCCAAATGTTTCTGATTTGTCTCTTTTTTCGTCCTAAATTTACGTAAAACTGCTTCTCGCTTTCTCCATGTAGGTGAGCTGACTTAACGGCATGTTACGCATCGTTTGATCTTCAACCCAAACACTCAGACGGTTTTTCATTCCTTCAAGCACACTGCTTCTCCACCGAGTTATTTTAGTAATAGGTAATTTTGTTGACGTCGGCGCAGATATTTTTATCTTTTCAGAATTTTTTTAAATTGTCCTAATTACTGATGGTACAAAATTTAATGAACAGGATACATCCACTTGACGCTCACCAGATTCTAATCGTCTTAACACTTGTAACATCACACCCACGTTGATGCTTTATCTTAGCATCTTATTCACAGGGTGAGGCTTTAAAGCCGACATAATAACACGAACATCGATGAAAACAATATGCATAGTACCTACGTAAATAACGAATAAATAAACTCTACGCATTGATAACTAAATAAAACTCAGTTGGCCTCTACTTTTCATCCAAAAGCGCTACGACGAATCACGACGATGCTAAGCGGGGTATTCCTGTATACCGATTAGATTACACTAACTTAGCAACGGCACCTATCTCGGACTTACGACGAATCACGACGACGCTAAGCGGGGTATTCCTGTATGTATACCGATTAGATTGCACTAACTTAGCAACGGCACGTATCTCGAACTTTAACGTCCTGACATTAAACACAATAAACCTTCTACATTTACTCAAATAGGCAACTGAGAAGTTGGAAATAGAGAACATGGCATAAAGACAGCGATCCTTCCTTCAAAAACAGGGTCTACCATAATGAATCGGATATACTTCAGGAATGCATTCTACAGGTTGAAATAAAGAAGAAATTTCGTATAAACATAGGCCCGAAACGATTATGGACCTTAAACATAGGTTCGTTTTCGATTTATGGCTTCCGAAAAATTTTGTCTTGATTTCTGCTCCAAGGCTACAGTTAAGCCCTACCGAACTTCTTAGAACTAAAATTAAAGGGTGAATTTGATGGTTTCGTATGGCTTGTCAACTAAAATATTGAACAAACACAAGCGTCTCAGAACTGTATCTTGGGTAGTTGTTTGGAAAAGTTTCGTAAATCTTAAAAAACTGGTGTCGAGAAACACTCTTTCTTAGGTTTGCTGTGAATTTACTTGCTTAAACTACCAATAAATAAATGCAAATCTGTAATAAATTTATAAAGCATTTAATTCTGAAAATTTGATGTAAGTAAAGTCAATAAAAAACAAATGGACATCATAAAAAAAATCAAATTTTATAACCCTACCGTACGGGTTAACCCGTATTATCAGTTAACGCTATCGTTATTGTAATGGTACATATCTTCACCTAACAATAATGAAGAAAACATGACAAGATAAATTATTTAATCATTATAACACTAGAATAAAAAGGGATGAATCAGAGATTAAAGAATGGGTGACTCAAAATAATAACGCGATCAGACATATCAAGGTAGTCAGAACAGTAACCTCTAATAATAAAGAAGTAACAAACAAACAAACCAAAATGTTAAATACAGTAAAATATGGCGATTTAACCTGAATAGCCCAATAGATGGTTTAAGTGAGAGAGTAGAACCAGCCCCATAAACCAAGAATAACATAAATAATGACAATTGTAAGTGAACTAGAACTAGCCACCACACTACCACAAGAGTATAGAAATAAAAAGAATAATAATGAACAAAGAATTAGCATGGAAGTGTAAAGATATAATCAGCAACCAACACCAAGGAAGTGACATGTAAACTATGGCAAAATAAAGTGAACCCAGAAAGAATACAAAACTAATGTTAAACCAATGAAAAAGACTAACTAATGAAAATTGTATATAGCACGACACAAACATATCATGTATAGTCAAACCACACAGAGTGAGAGATAATAAATTGTAAGGAGGATGAACATTTTAAAATAAATGTAAGAAAGAGAATTTTGAATAAGCAATACACTAATCTTTACCCACCAGTAACACTAAAACAAGATTGAGTGCAAGGTGTTAGTGTTAATACCCCAAAGTGAGAATAATCCCCGTTAAAAAGTGATAAACACTGATAAAACCGTAATCAAAGTTTATAAGTGCATAAACTAAGTTATAAGTTATAAGTGAGTGAGATCTAATAATGGCCAAACACAGGAAGGACTGTGATAGTTGAAAGGCCAATATGAGTGGACACCCAAAATGTAACTAAATAAACTAAAAGTATTAGGTTTAAGCTAGCATTAGTGATAACTGATTATCATGGTTTTCAATGTGTGTCAATTAATGTAATAAGTAACAATTAAGATTATTAGGAAAGTAAGAAAGATAGACTATCAGTGTGTCAATTCACCATATAGAAAATATCTGTAATATTGAGAGATAAAAACAATGAATAATCATTATAAGATTTAGTAAGACATAGTGCAATAGTATTAGGTAACATAGTTAATAACACAGTGTCAGATAAGTTTAGTAATAGGGATTTTCTATAATAATCAAAATAATTATCAATGTTTATATGCTTGTTTTCCTTTGATAATACTATAAAATAATTATTACTCACTGAAGAGTATGAGTGGATAATAAAAGGTAAATAAGTATGTTTAAATGAATAAGAATTATGTCTCAAATAATTATGTTTTAAGGAGTAAGATTTATATTTCAAAAGAATTATGGTTTAATGAATAAAAATTATATCTATGGGAATTGTTAAAACCATAAAATGCTATGTTATATGATGTAATAAATAAGATTTTAAAACCAACAAAAACCAGTAAACAAGAAACAAAATAAATACATTCAGATACAATGACACTAAAAGGGAGTTATGACAGTAGACAAATTAATATATGAAAACAATAAAATCACACACAATTACAAGAACAGACATAAACATTGAGCAAATAAACAAAATCATGTATTAGAACAACCAAGACCCATACAAGGGGAAAATAAAATGTAATCTCAGTAATTAAAGATAATTCAATTTTTAGAATTAAACACTGACATTAGTAAGACTAAGCCACATCAACTATAAAATACAATTAGACAATCATGTTAAGGCAGAAATATTATGATAATAATGTAAATTAAGAAAACAGTATAATTAAATAAAATCAACAAAACTGTCAAAATGTTGATACCTAAGTAAACACTATAGTATTGGATGTCAAATTAATCCTTGAGCCAAAATATAAACAGTGGTAATAATATTTACTACTAAAAAGGGAGTACTGAAGATTAATTACAATTAGAAGATCTGTGACCATTTTAAATAAAAATTCAAATATCCTAACAATGATCTCAAGCCAATTTCAGCCAATCACAAATTTTGAGTTACCATGACAACAACCGAATATTGACTAATTTTCAGTTAGGAACAAAAAATCTGTAGTGACGCTAAACAGGAGAGACGCCACGCCGTGAAGGGCCCAAATTTTTAATTCTAAAACAGTATAAGTGCCCATAATTTGATGAAGAAGGACCAGAATAACTGATGAAAGGACCTTCCAACCAAACTACACCGAGGACCAGCTCAAATTAATCCAGATGACCAAAAAATATATGGAATTCGACCAGAAGAAGATGCCAACCATTCCTGAAGCCCAAGACTGAAGAAAGAAGAATCGACTTCAACCCATTACACCACTTGGACGACTGACAATACATCTATTATCTACTAACGTTGAGTATTGCTGAATTTATTGATTTATAAAAAAAAAACAAATTCTCTTTCAAAAATTATAACTAAATGATAAAACTCTCACTATCACTGAAAGTATTTTCGAGGATTGATAAAATAAAAAAGTAACTTTGTAAACACTGAATGACCAAATGATAACCTATGTATACACCAACGACACTGTCACACTTCAACACCACAATATTTAATTTATAGTTAACCTTGTTTAATTTTAATGATCACGAACTTTAAATGAGATGTTCTAATTTTGTTATCTTGTTATATAAACCTCTGTTTCGTACTTAAAGAACTCCATAGGCAGATTTATTTTGTAAAAGAATAACCACGCTGTCTTGCGTTTAATATAAACATTGTACTGCCAACCTAGCGATCCGCTGAGTGAACGAATATATTGCCGAGGCTAAAATTATTATACCAATTGTTATTTTGTATGAAGCGTTAACAAAAACTAACCAGTTAAAAGCCTAATAAAAAAGTGTGTACCGATAACAAACTGTCCAGTATTTATTTGTAAAGAATAGTATGTATGTTTTGTTTACTAGCAGTGGGTCAACATAACCAACATTATTCCAAGTTGGCAACACGTTTCCCCCACTCGAACGAGAATCAGTTACAAGCCAGACGGCGAGCGATTCGAATTTCCAATAGTGCAATATTAAACTATACAAATAAAAACTTTTAATTGTTTTCCCGAAAAACAATTTGGCGCCTATCCGGAATTACGAAAGAGTGAGAAGGGACAGGTAAGGCACACAGGCTACCAGACGCTCCCGAACGACACCATTTACGTTCGCAAAACACATTACTAAAACTTCCAATTCTAAAACTAATAGTCCGAGGTGACACACGCTTTTAACAAAGTGGCGCACCAACTAGTGAGGCTAGAGTTACGACAGAATATCTAGCGGCAAGTACGACAGAAGGTGAACAAGATGAAGAGGGCATCATCATTAAGGCGGACGAAGGAGGCCGAAAAGGAAGTTCGAGCGGAAGAGAAGGAAGTGACTTCGGTAGAAGACGCCGAACAAATGTTACCTCCCACGGAACTAGTCAAACCCGTGCAGCCAAAGAGCCAACCGGAGAAACCCGCACGACCAGAGGAAGGGAGTTTCATGGTCATAATGAGGGCGATAACGTCGTTAAAAGAAGATTTCAAGGGAGAATTGAAGGAATTCAATGAAAAATTGGACAAAAATACGGAGGAAACCAACAAAAATATACATCATTAAAACAAAATTTGAGCAAAAATAAAGAGGAATTTAATGAGAAATTTGACAGGAACAGCCAGCAAATGGCCGAAAATAATAAGGAAATGGCAGTGAACATGGAGAACTTAAAGGAAGAGTTGAAACTAGACAACCAGAAAAACTTGGAGGAGTTGAAGGAAGAGTTGAGCAGAACTATTGAAAATAATAATGAGCGGATTAATAAGAAGATCGAGGAGGAGATGTCCGAGATACACGGGAAATGGGAAGATACGAACCGTGAAATACAACAAACGAAGGAAGACTTCAGAGAACGGATGACCAACCTGGAAGAAGACAGCCAGACCCGAATAGAGTCGATAAAAACTGCAACCGACCAAAATATAAAACAGGTACGGACAGATTTTGGAGAGAAGTGCCGGGAGATCGACACCGCCGTAAGCGAGGTTCGCGGACAAGGCCAGCAAAACAAAAACAAAATTGAGGAAATCCAGCAACGGGAGATTGCTAAAATCAGGGAGGAGTTAGAAATAATTAATAACAGACCGCCAATAATGACGCAGTACCAACACATGGACAACCGGGAAGTGATCAACTTTAAACAATACCGGCGAAACCCAATGGAGTTTTTAGAAAGAGTAGACGAGCAGCTGGCCAAAACTCGGGAGAACAGGTGGACCATTATCCGAGGCTACTTAGACGAGTATTTTCGAGATATCAACGATAATTGGTGGACGGCCACAAGACACGACCTCACGAATTATGAACAATTCAAAGATGTATTCAAAAGGAAATACTGGTCGGAGGCAACACAGAACATCGTGCGGGAGAGTATATGTTTCGGCAGATACGACGCCACCAGAGGGACAACTTTTACTGCATATTTCCTCGGTAAAGTATGCCTAGCAAGGAACCTGGAACCGAAAATCCCAGAAGAAAGTTTGGTGACGAAACTTGCTTTTCATTACGAGGAAGGTGTCTCTAGAGCGCGGCTAGGTAGCCAAATCAAAACTATACAATCCATGGCAGCCCTGCTGGAAGATTACGAGAGAGAGAACGTTATTATCGTAGGAGCCGACAGCGGCACGACAGGGGTGAAAACAAAAATTTTAACAACGGTCACCAGAATAATAACAACAATTACCGGTATAATTATAATAACCGTAACCAGGTGAATAACCCGCCTAGCGAGCCGCAGAATAGACATAACAATAATCCGGTTAGCCAACAAAATAACAGTTATAACAATAATAATAGGCCAAACAACACAAACAATCAATACAACCGGCCAAATAATACGCATCAACCATATAGGCCAAATAACGCCAATTACAACCGGCCAAATTACAATAACAACACGAGTGACAATAGAAATCGCAATAATAACGATCGTAACTATCGTCAAGTGCATTACGTGAGGGCCGAAAGTGACGGGAGGAATAGGTCGTACTATCAGGGACGACGAAGTGGCGACCGGAATGCATATGGACACCGGTACAGTGATAATAATTACGGACGTTACACCAGAATCAACACGGGCCGAAGTCGAAGCCAAGAAGTGTACAGGCGTGACCGGAACGAAGCGAATCACAACCAGCCTGAACCCCGACCGTCAACGAGCGGAAGTCCGCCAACAAATCAGCAAGACGATCGTAACAATCAGTCCGAGATGACGTTAAACTAGGAGCGGCAGTGAAAAAGCTACTTGTACCTTCACTGAACCATTCTATTGGGTTAAATCGCAACGTTATACAAACTAACGGCGAACGCACAATTACAATAGTGCGAAATAATTATCTGAAAAATATTGTAGAGGAATTGCTCGAAGAAGGTAACAACCAATCTGATAGTAAACATGACGAAATTGCTTATATTTCAACGCAAGTTAACGGAGTACCAGCACAAATTATGATAGACACTGGATCTAATATTTCATTAATCGACAGTATCGAACTTCAAAAAATCCAAGAAGGGAGTAAGGCAATTATACTTACGTTACCAATCAGCAACATTGTCCTTGTAGGAGCGACAGGACGGCAAAATAGAACCGTCCGAAAACAAGTACAACTCGAACTGACAAGCAACGGACAAACCGTAACAATGACGTTTTTAGTAGCCAGTTGATTACCATTCCAGATGCTAATTGGCTGCGATATGCTGCGCCAGTACTCAGCAATAATTGACCTGAGCAAATACAAACTTATTTTGAAGAAAGGTGACATACAATGGGTAACTGAATTGACCAATAGTGACGAAATACAGCCAAATAAAACAATGTACCATATCCAAAAATACAGAAATACTGGAGAACATATACTAAATAATGGAATTTATGACGAGACCGACAATGAAGAACTATGGCAAGAAAAAATCGAAGAAATCCGAACTTTCCAGAGAGAGAAAACGAGCGCACAATTAAGAGTTCAACAAGCTGAACAACTGATAGAAATGTATAATCGCTATAAGCACGTATTTTCAGATATACCTGGAAAGGTCAGAGATTACCAGTGCGAAATTCAATTCCGAGAGCCTGTCAACTTGATAAAAACATTTTACCCGATCACAAATTTCGATGGAGGAAGCAGTGAGAAGAGAAATTACTCCATTAATTCAATTCCCAAATGGCGAAGGATATCAATTTCACAATAAGATATTAGAAAAGACTGACAAGATCAGAGAAAAATATAAGCAAATGCAACCGAAACCCATACAATATCAGATTGGAGAGCAAATATTACTTAAGAACAGAGGATTACCAAGCACCATGGAAGGGATAGCCAAGAAGCTATTGTTACTATACACAAGACCCTACATAGTAAATAAAGACAACCAAAATAATACATATGAGATCGTAGACCCAAAGACACAAAGAAGAAAGGGGACATTTAACCAAACCTCTATGAAAAAATATTATTAAAAACGAGAAAAAAAACATCCCGAAACCAATTAATAAATAACTAGTGTTAAAAACAGTAAGAAAAATAAATAATAATAAAAAGATCATGTATACCATACCCACTAATAATATCGAATCACTAAGAGCTAGAGAGTGTGAATAAAAGAAAAAGAATATAATTTGAAATAATGTATTGTATAAACTAAATAATAATAATGTGGAGAATCCTACAAATGATATTTATTTTATAGTCGCACTAAGACTACTTGTATAATTTTTTAATGATTGACTGTAGATAAGTCCAGCAATCAAATGTGTATTTTACGGCGGAGCAATGGAGTCAAAATTACCCCTCCGATCCGATTCAATATAATGATAGGGAAAATGTTAGGGAATTAGATATCAAAGGGGTAAGAACATTAAACTAAAATACGATACAAAAATCAAGAATACTGACACTCAAAAATAATAAAAATCTATAGCTCAAAAATAACCAAGTGATTAAGAAAATAAAATGAAATAATGATTGATAATTCCAATAAAAAAACTGAACGATATTTGTTGAAATAATCAATTTTAGTGGCAGGGCAATATGTAATGGCACATATCTTCACCTAACAATAATGAAGAAAACATGACAAGATAAATTATTTAATCATTAACACTAGAATAAAAAGGGATGAATCAGAGATTAAAGAATGGCTGACTCAAAATAATAACGCGATCAGACATATCAAGGTAGTCAGAACAGTAACCTCTAATAATAAAGAAGTAACAAACAAACAAACCAAAATGTTAAATACAGTAAAATATGGCGATTTAACCTGAATAGCCCAATAGATGGTAAGTGAGAGAGTAGAACCAGCCCCATAAACCAAGAATCACATAATAATGACAATTGTAAGTGAACTAGAATTAGCCACCACACTACCACAAGAGTGTAGAAATAAAAAGAATAATAATGAACAAAGAATTAGCATGGAAGTGTGAAGATATAATCAGCAACAACACCAAGGAAGTGACATGTAAACTATGGCAAAATAAAGTGAACCCAGAAAGAATACAAAACTAATGTTAAACCAATGAAAAAGACTAACTAATGAAAATTGTATATGATAATAATAATTGTAAAGACAGACAAGTTAAAAATATTAATTGTTAAGGACTTAAGAGATAGAAGGGTACACTAACCCAAACAAATAGAGTAAACTAGGACAAATCACATTAGCACGACACAAACATATCATGTATAGTCAAACCACACAGAGTGAGAGATAATAAATTGTAAGGAGGATGAACATTTTAAAATAAATGTAAGAAAGAGAATTTTGAATAAGCAATACACTAATCTTTACCCACCAGTAACACTAAAACATGATTGAGTGCAAGGTGTTAGTGTTAATACCCCAAAGTGAGAATAAACCCCGTTAAAAAGTGATAAACACTGATAAAACCGTAATCAAAGTTTATAAGTGCATAAACTAAGTTATAAGTTATAAGTGAGTGAGATCTAATAATGGCCAAACACAGGAAGGACTGTGATAGTTGAAAGGCCAATATGAGTGGACACCCAAAATGTAACTAAATAAACTAAAAGTATTAGATTTAAGCTAGCATTAGTGATAACTGATTATCATGGTTTTAAATGTGTGTCAATTATGTAATAAGTGACAATTAAGATTATTAGGAAAGTAAGAAAGATAGACTATCAGTGTGTCAATTCACCATATAGAAAATGTCTGTAATATTGAGAGATAAAAACAATGAATAATCATTATAAGATTTAGTAAGACATAGTGCAATAGTATTAGGTAACATAGTTAATAACACAGTGTCAGATAAGTTTAGTAATAGGGATTTTCTATAATAATCAAAATAATTAATCAATGTTTATATGTTTGTTTTCCTTTGATAATACTATAAAATAATTATTACTCACTGAAGAGTATGAGTGGATAATAAAAGGTAAATAAGTATGTTTAAATGAATAAGAATTATGTCTCAAATAATTATGTTTTAAGGAGTAAGATTTATATTTCAAAAGAATTATGTTTTAATGAATAAAAATTATATCTATGGGAATTGTTAAAACCATAAAATGCTATGTTATATGATGTAATAAATAAGATTTTAAAACCAACAAAAACCAGTAAACAAGAAACAAAATAAATACATTCAGATACAATGACACTAAAAGGGAGTTATGACAGTAGACAAATTAATATATGAAAACAATAAAATCACACACAATTACAAGAACAGACATAAACACTGAGCAAATAAACAGAATAATGTATTAGAACAACCAGGACCCATACAAGGGGAAAATAAAATGTAATCTCAGTAATTAAAGAAAAATAGTCAATTGCTGTTTAAGGCTACGCAAATTCCCAACTGTCAAACTACAAAAGACTTCAATTTTTAGAATTAAACACTGACATTAGTAAGACTAAGCCACATCACTATAAAATACAATTAGACAATCATGTTAAGGCAGAAATATTATGATAATAATGTAAATTAAGAAAACAGTATAATTAAATAAAATCAACAAAACTGTCAAAATGTTGATACCTAAGTAAACACTATAGTATTGGATGTCAAATTAATCCTTGAGCCTAAATATGAACAGTGGTAATAATATTTACTACTAAAAAGGGAGTACTGAAGATTAATTACATTTAGAAGATCTGTGACCATTTTAAATAAAAATTCAAATATCCTAACAATGATCTCAAGCCAATTTCAGCCAATCACAAATTTTGAGTTACCATGACAACAACCGAATATTGACTAATTTTCAGTTAGGAACAAAAAATCTGTAGTGACGCTAAACAGGAGAGACGCCACGCCGTGAAGGGCCCAAATTTTTAATTCTAAAACAGTATAAGTGCCCACAATTTGATGAAGAAGGACCAGAATAACTGACGAAAGGACCTTCCAACCAAACTACACCGAGGACCAGCTCAAATTAATCCAGATGACCAAAAAATATATGGAATTCGACCAGAAGAAGATGCCAACCATTCCTGAAGCCCAAGACTGAAGAAAGAAGAATCGACTTCAACCCATTACACCACTTGGACGACTGACAATACATCTATTATCTACTAACGTTGAGTATTGCTGAATTTATTGATTTATAAAAAAAAAACAAATTCTCTTTCAAAAATTATAACTAAATGATAAAACTCTCACTATCACTGAAAGTATTTTCGAGGATTGATAAAATAAAAAAGTAACTTTGTGAACACTGAATGACCAAATGATAACCTATGTATACACCAACGACACTGTCACACTTCAACACCACAATATTTAATTTATAGTTAACCTTGTTTAATTTTAATGATCACGAACTTTAAATGAGATGTTCTAATTTTGTTATCTTGTTATATAAACCTCCGTTTTGTACTTAAAAGAACTCCATAGGCAGATTTATTTTGTAAAAGAATAACCACGCTGTCTTGCGTTTAATATAAACATTGTACTGCCAACCTAGCGATCCGCTGAGTGAACGAATATATTGCCGAGGCTAAAATTATTATACTAATTATTATTTTGTATGAAGCGTTAACAAAAACTAACCAGTTAAAAGCCTAATAAAAAAGTGTGTACCGATAACAAACTGTCCAGTATTTATTTGTAAAGAATAGTATGTATGTTTTGTTTACTAGCAGTGGGTCAACATAACCAACATTATTCCAAGTTGGCAACACGTTTCCCCCACTCGAACGAGAATCAGTTACAAGCCAGACGGCGAGCGATTCGAATTTACAATAGTGCAATATTAAACTATACAGATAAAAACTTTTAATTGTTTTCACGAAAAACAATTTGGCGCCTATCCGGAATTACGAAAGAGTGAGAAGGGACAGGTAAGGCACACAGGCTACCAGACGCTCCCAAACGACACCATTTACGTTCGCAAAACACATTACTAAAACTTCCAATTTTAAAACTAATAGACCGACAAACCCGATTTCTACAAAGTGGCGATCCCAACAGTGGGGCTTTCGTTCATGTTATAAGGACGCATCCAACGAGTGACCTTTTGACTCGAGTGACACCCTTGGTTTCTACATTATACGTTTCTTCCCAGTTCTCATCTCATCTTACAATTTGTTTATTTATAGTAAAAACGTATATTATTTCAAATATCACAAACAAATTAGGTAAACCTCCATACTTCTCGGTTAAATGTCTCAATATGTGTTAACTTGTGCAAGCGTTTCTCATACTTCTAATGCACTGTATAGAAAAAAGGCGTTCATTATTTTCGTCAGGCGCCTCGTTCTGGCGAATTTTGTCGACATAAAATACATTGCTCACAGAATCGTTTTCTTGTTTTTTTTCCTTAATCGTGTCATTCGCTTCGGGTGGTTCTCAGCTTACTACAATTTTCAAATATTCGTAACTTTATTCACAACACACTGTTTAATTTACCATTACAAGGTGTTCTTACTACGTCTCTTCTTTGGCAAGTCAATTGCTTTTGAAATTAAATACTGTTTTCGTTTAGATTTAATATTTCGTTAAGTGTCGTTCTATGTACAGTGTTATGTGGTCAAATACAAATACACAATACCCTGTATCAATTACGTCTTGCCTATAATGAGTTTTCAGAGTCACGAGATAGAAAATCCAGTTATTTTGGGTGATAATTAATATTAAATTATTATAAAGATCATACAATATATTTATACAAAAATCATACATTCACTCGGAAAAGTGTAAATTAAAATTTTCTAACGTACTGTCAATCTTTCTACGTTTAAGCGATCTCCCCTTCGAAAAGTAATTGAAGCCAGCGGCACTCGGTCGGTACCCACTATCAATCAACCGCCGCAGTTAGCTGTATGCAAAGAGTGTGTCACAAATAGTTCGTCACAAAGAGATGATCAGCATCCACACTTCAATAATACTGTGATATGAGATAGCAATTACTTTACGATTCTATCTAACCGCAAGCTGAAGCGAAAATGTATACAGCCTATTGGACGCTACCAAAAATGAGAGACAATATCAAGAAAGAGTGGTGATAAACTGAGGGAGCTATAACTCGAGGATGGTACAAGAGTCGGAAATGATTTGCGATGCCATTTTCCAATCTAGTGGATACAATAAATTTTACAGTGACAGGACATCGAATTCAGAACGACTGAAATGGATTATTGTTTTCAGATACGACTGATTGCGTGTCTCAGAATTCTATCTTCAGACGATTGCATTACCAGTCTTGCTTCAAATTCAAATAAAGTTTGACGCTGGTTACCGGCTATGTGTATTCTTTCCTATATTATGGTGTGGGAACATGGACCGTAGGATACTTACGGCGTCAAGGACAGATCGTGTCACACATTTCAAAGGAAGAAAAACAACAAGGAAGTTTTTGGATGACTGTTACGATAAAAAAGCTCCAGGACCTCGGTCATATCATAAGGAATAAAAACAGATAGGCCTATTACTTATTGCAGTCCACTCTACAGTGAAAGGAGATGTGTTGGTACAAGAAATATCGCCTGGTCATGATATCTGAGAATCTGGACCTCCAAGTCAACAAACTGAGCTATTCAGAGAAACTCTCAGCGAGAGAAAGCACGGCCGAGATGCTCACCAGCATCCGACACGTGTGATGAAAACCAGAAGAAGAAGGAGATCGGCAATGATATAATCTACGCATTGACTCTTCAACTATTTGACATCCCGACATATTTCAAAAACTGTCTGAAATCCTCGACACTCCTGAATACCGGGCCTGTTGTAACTTATGCCTAGGTCTAATATCACTTAACTTAAGCCTACGGCACCAGTAATATCGACAAATTGTAAGATATAATGCAAAGTTGCACTGCAGACATCGAGGGTCTTTAGTAGATGGCACATACCGTGAGCACGTGTGTGGGTCAAGTGCATATAATCATGAATGTTACTTTCTTCACTTGTTGCTACGTAATGTAACAAGACTGATGATAACATACTTTATCCAACGTTTCAACGTTCTGCCCTCCCAAGAATACCTCTAAGGGAACAGAACGGGTTCTATTCTTCCAGTAATCACAGTCAGTTAACGATTTTTATTTTAAACGTACGAATGATTCATCTTCTTCTTCACCTCTTCAAGGTTTAGGTTATATAAACCTGTTCCGGCACCCATCTCACCTTCGGACGACCCACGTCTCTTCTACCAAAGGCTTTATAGTTTAGTGCCGCTTTTGGCAATCGATCCTCTGTCATCCTTTGCAGATGATCCCACCATTGTCTTCTGTAAGTTGAAATAATTTCATTTATGATCTTTACTTCGAGTTCTGCTCTGATATCTTCATTCCTTATTCTATTTTGCAATGTATAATTTAAAATATTTCGAAGAAACTGTATTTACCTTTAAAGGTCATGGTTTTGGTCTTTCTTACTGAAATTGTCAGCGAGTACTCTCTTGCTACTTCTTGTAATTGAAACATATCTCTTTGTAATCATCCTCATTTTCTTGAATAAGAACTGTCATCCGCATATAGCAGGGAACCCATACAAATAATTGATTTGTTAAGCTGTATTCCCGAAATCACTCTGGATTTCCATGCTCTCAACATGTCAATGTATATATTAAACAAGGTTGGGGAAACACAGCATCCCTGCCTAACTTTCTTATTTATCGGAATGTCACGTGAGAGCCTACACTTCAGATCCAGGACTACAGATGTACCTACTTTTGTCAAGGATCTTAAATGAATTTATTAAATGCTGTGGATATTCTCTTCTATTCATAATATTCCATAACTTTTGACGGTCTACATTATCAAATGCTTTTTCCAGATCAACAAAAGCGATATGATTTATTTTACAAAAGCGTATGATTCATTTCATTATATATTTTACTATAAAAAAGTGAAATTTATCCTACTTTACTGTATTACTTTATCCTACTTTACTGTATTACTTTATCCTACTTCGTTTGTTGTATTTAGATGTTTTTACTCTGACTTTGTGTCAACACTTTCATCTTGTACGACGTCAGCACTTCACATCAGACACCCGGAGAGACCAGCGCAAGAGAGAATCCGCTGATGAAACGTGTCACACGCATAATGCGTTTTTACCAAAAGAGAACTCATCAAAGACAAAACCGTTCAATTTTAATCACATAATTAACGTGTTGTTCGCGTCCATCCGCACCCTCCGACCTACAAATTCAGCGTTCCCTATTGTGTGGATTCGCCGAATGGGTTTTGTATAAGCGTATACAATACAAAACCCTCACGCACAGTAGCGGTTGTTGATAGTACAGAATTTAACATCACAAACCTCCGCCCAGATCTACTGAACATACACCGCAACTACTGACATTTTATATCGGTAATCGTTCACTCACTGTAAACGCTAACACATTCTATCAAACGCTGAATTTTTCGGCGATGTATGTTGCCCTGACCTCTATTAATTCTGTACACTTCAATTTAAAATTGTAAATTTTATTCGCAACACGATGCAGCAGAACATCCACAATGCGATCGTCAAACATCAGTGCAGCATAATAAGTAGATTTTTGGTAAACTGTTATTGCAAGCTGCAATAGTTATTTTTTTTTTATTGTATTTTATTGCAAACTACCAATAGTACGTACGTATGTACTACACACGGGTTCGTTAAATATATATTACACTGCACTATTATTATCACACTTTAAATGCACACATCCGAACACATAATTCGAACTCTGGTCGCACATAATTCCGACTGTCACCTCTCTCTCTCTCTTCATCTTTTTTCCCCGCAAATCTAAGGTTTGTGATTTTCTTTACACAGATCCACCAAAGGTTTCCTGTACAATGCCAACCCTTTAATTTGAGGCACCGAAAAAATGACCTACTGATGACATACCAATAAAGCTGTTACCCATTTTCATATGTCTACAAAGCTATGCTCTGTTCTCTTCGACTTTTCGTATAATTTCTTCATCTGACCCGTTCCTTGGAATACGTAATAAGATATCAATAAAGCTTTTATTAATTTTCTTACTATCCGTTTCCACAAGCTATTTTTCTTTCTCTCCTACTCTTCGTAGAATTTCTTCATCTGAGCCTTTCCTGGTCCTTGGGTAGACACCAGCATCATATCTTAAAGGTTTATCTAGTATAGTCTGCGCGTAGGTACTGCGCAAATAAGTAACATGAATGAGACGCTAAATCTATAACGCAGGCAACCCTGAAGCTCGAAGGTAATATCTGTAACATGGGAGCATGTTTAAGCATTGTATCTTGCTTATAAGCACTGTATCTAAGCAAAACGTTCTTCCGTGTAGCTGGTTTTACGTCTAAGTAGCTGGATTTCGACACGTGGGGCTGGAAAAATAGAGCCGTGGTTAGCAAAGTTAAAAAATAAACTTGACGTCGAGAGTGACTTAATATCAGACATTAAAATTAATACTGCAGAGCTAATTGTTCAAAAGCAGCTTCAATGTTCACATTAAACTATGTTTGATATAATTAATGTTATAATTTTGCAAGTTAAGATAATTTTAATACATTTTCATTGAAATATAAGAGTTCGTATCGTATTTACTCTTTGTTTATTTCATAACTTAGACGGGGTCCGTAAAAATTTTTAATTTTTGGGGGTCCGTGGACTGAAAAGTTTGGGAACCACTGATCTAGAGCCTTACGTAATTCTGCCGCGCACAAAAGTGTCACGTAGTCTCACAGCGATGCAATGTTATCTACTTTATCAACGTAACAATATCAACGTTTGCCTGCCAAATTCACAGGAAGACGAAGCACTACTAACGCTAATTTTCGTTGCAGATTAGTCTTCTCGCAGAACTAAGTTGAACTGCGTGTACAGTGAAACAAGTTTCTACAACCTGCGCATGGTGAGGCACTGAATCTACGGCTCCGCATATCAGCCGTACTAGAAAAGGGTGATGATTATTCTACACCCGTGTGGAATAGCGTACGCGTCAGTATTATATAGACGTTCCTGAACATGTGGTATACTTTTCATTTTACTCTGAATGTTATGCTGTATCAGTTGATATTTATCAATCCTCATAATATGTCCGCAGGATTCTAATTTCCTCATCTTTATGGTGTTTACAACTTCAATAATCTACTTGCATGACTTCGACATTTATGGAAGAGTAACACTTCATAGACGAACGGATGCTAAGGCTTACAGCTCAGGCCCCTTGAAGTTTGAGTACGTTCCACACAAACGAGGTCATGCATTGTTCACTTTTTATTAAAAGGACAAGTTTCAATTATTTCTTTTACTGATCAGGCTTATTAAATTTCAACTCCTATATATTAAATAGGCCTATTATTAAATACGATAAAGAGACACCGTGGGGGAATGAGAAGTAAGCGCCAGGAGACTGCCGTACTATACTCTCAGCCAAAATTGTATTCGGGTCCTGTCGCGTTCTCACTAGATATTGAAGTTCGTTCTTACAGTTTTCTATGGTAACATCCTTTACCTCTTTCACAATCTACATAGGGCTATTCGCTGTATGTACTAAAAAGCATATCGTAGGTGACAAAATTGCCGTTCTACACAACTGTCTCTCTGCTCATGGTAGCGCCACTTCCTTTTAAAAAAAAACCCTATTTAAAACAAATTAAAAATGGTTTATCAGACGATTCAAGGAGGCGATGAGAAAGCGAAGAAGACAAATCAAAACATGTAAGCTAGAGATATAGGTTTGGCTGGCTGAGTGAGAAGTTGTAGCTAGCCCAGCACATGCGTAATTGGTCCCAAAGAAACGACTGCAATCAGCGCTGGGAGTCTGTTATGAGTCTTCTCTTGTTTCCACTTGGAATACTGTTAACTAGTTGGTAAAATTTCACAAACGATGCAGTCTAGCTATGATTATTATGCTTTTCCCGGTGATGGAAATCAAAGATTGCAATAAGTGAAACGTACACAGTTTTGCATCATTCAATAACGGTGGAAGCGGCCACTTCGCGTGAGGTATGACATGATGTAGCGCTTCCCCTATCCCTCGCCAACGAACAAAAGGATCATCTCCGAGATGACACGTCACCTCCCAAAACTAAATTGATTTTTCAAGCGACAGAATAAAAGTGGCCGTATTCTGCGCAACGTTTCCCAAAACAAGGTAAACACACAAAAACAATGAAAACCGTATTATTCGTACTGTGTGTTTACAACAACATTGCAGCAGCGGCAAATTAAACAAAACATAGCAACGCCCGTCGGTCGTAATCCAACTCGCCGGGGTTCACCCGCCATATAATACAGTAATTCGTTTGCTCCACTGGGATTCACGAAAAATGATATATTAATAAATTATGTTATCGTTTCATAATGGACCATAACATTATAACATTAGAAATATGGAATTGAACTAATTTTCTGAGCACGTGGTGTTTCAAAATTAACTTTTAATAATGTTTGCAAATACACATACACAGAATCCGTTAAAATTAATTGCAGTATGGTCAAAAATACAAACTAAAAAATTATCATTGCAATGAATAAATTTACAACTATTTAATCGTAACACAAAACAATAGAAAAATATGAAAACAACACACAAGAACTTCTTTGAACTTATAGACTTTCAAGAAGGTCAACCAACCGCTCAACCAATGTTTCTAAACCGAAGGCTTTGAAGAGAATTCAACCGAATATCGTGTTTAATTTCATGTTTAGGTGCCATATAAACAAACTATACACAAATACAAAGTAAAATATCTAAATTTTACACACAACATAGTCTTCGTGTGAATATGAAAAACCTATTTAGTTCGAAAAGTAAAATTCTAAATTCGTTTAACGAGTTCAAATATCGATAGGTAGAAAGACTGAAATCGACAGAAGAAAGGCTTTCCAGATTTACAAAACAATATCATACGACCAAACTATATACAAATCACAAATCTAACGATTTGTTTTATAATCACTGTAACAATATAAAATTGGAAATACGAAAATAATCCAATTTGCTCACTGAAGTGAGGTATAAAAATTAACGTTTAATAATATTGAGAAATACGTGTACACATAATACACTAAAATTAATCGTAGTACGTTAAAAAATATAAACTAAAAAAAGATCATAGGAATAAAGAAATTTAGAAGTATTTAAACGTCACATAAACCAATAAAAAAATATGAAAACAATTATCAAGAACTACTTCAAATTCAAAAATGCCGACCGACCGCTGAACCGTGTTTCTGTAACTGAAGACTTGGAAACGTATTCGCCCAAAGATCATGTGTAATTTCTTGTTTACACTCCAAATAATCTACCAGTGATAATACACACAAATATAAAGTAAAATATATAAACACGTCAATGTGAAGCGTAATGAGGTTAAAACAATATATTCGAACAGTGTAGGCAGACAGAGATTTTTTCCTTAACGCAAACCGCATCCAGATAAAGTAATGATAGACAACTCAACAACCCATAAGTTGGTTAGTAAACAGAAAAGAAGAGATTGTACAAGAAAGACCGTTAAAATGATACACAAGTGTAATGAATCTGCTTACATTACTTGTTACAGACGTTCACCCGAAACGACATAACATCTGTTACCACGTTCGCACTGATCGTTGTCTGTCAACAGTGGGATAAATAACTTAACACCAGAGAATTTGTTACTCTCAAATTTAATAACAGTTTTTATAAACTAAAACAGTCGCATACATAGTTCTCCAAGATTATAACTTTCCAACACACATTTGAACAACAAACAATAAATATTTTCTAATTAAATATCGCAATAAATTACAAGTCACCAATTGAAATGTCCTCCCATGATAATGCACTATAACATTTTACATACGTCACTGTCAAATAACACGTACCGATATGCAACTGACAACTACTACTAATGACACGTGTTATCGTTTCGATCCCCAATAACGACCGCTTCGGAAACACCGCTTTTATAGTCTCAGTCTGTGTGGCGTAGTACGTTGCCAGATTCTGCTAGCAGCAGGCATAATAATCGACTACCCGTTGAAAGGAGTAAAAATGTGTAGAACGTCGAAGTTGCGAAGTTATTAATAGTCGAACTTGTATACATTGCTATCAGACTTACGACGCACACGCTGCGCAAGCTGCTTGTATCGTAGGCGTAATAATATATAAGAAACGCAATAACTCGCACTAGGTTGAGGACCGAACCTCAAGGCAGGAGCTCCTATCGGTAGCTCGGCAACTAGCAACCCAAGGGGAAGTCTCGTAGGCGCATCCCACAGCTCTGACGGCACACTAGGTTGAAAACACTGCCATAATTGCCTAGAACTGCAGACGATGTTCAGATGAAAGTTTTATTGGAAAGAAAATTTAAGATTTAATTGATCGTGTCTGGCTTCTTAAGAGATCCGTCAGAAAATTGTAATCATCGTGTAAAGGGGGTGGATTCCCGTGCACAGCCTTTTCGAGTAAGCGTTTTAATTAGCGACTCACAGCTCAAGTAATGCGTGGTGCTGAGAATCACTTTGTTATCCACGGCGCAAGTAATCACTACCCTGAATCTGGTGTCACGGGACAAGCAGGCCAATAATGCGAACCGATAATTCAGATCCGTGCAAGAACATGCTACGAAGAATATTACCTCTTTCCCCATACAATATTTATTTAAGTTACAACCTCTTCATTTTATCTTGAAGTCTTGTAATTATATAAAAGGTTAAAAAGCGGTAGGACTGGGCCTAGAACAGAGACATTTAGAGACACGATACTTAGGCTCGGAAAGGCAGTCGACAAAGACGATGTTGCTTCATTCGTTAAAACCACTTCTATTTTACTCCAATTACAAAAACAAAGTAACAAAAAGTCAGTGAAACAATCGAATTATGAATAACCACGTTTTCGGCCATTAAATATCAGTTAGGTTCGAATTCATTAGCTTCCGTTTATTAAATTGGCGAACTTCGAAAGGGAAAATATTATACTCGTGCTGTTGTGTTTAACGTGTACGAAGTCTGTGGCAACCACACGCCATCGAAACGTTCGAAAAGCAAAAGTAAACAAAGCAGTAACTTAATTACGTCTAAGCTTACGGAGGAGAAGTGAAGTGTTTGTGAAGAGCAAGCAGACAGCAACCGTACACACAGAGAAACTTCGCAGACGACTCGGATTACGTACCGCGAAACAGACTTACTACACTTCATGTGTATTCTCGACGAGTAACTCGACGTCCTCATTTAAAAACTGTTTACTGTTCCTTCCTTTCTCTATACTGTATTCAAAATAGAGAGGCAGTAAAGAGAGGGCGCGATAGCTGTAAATGTTCGTAGCATCTCTGTAATGCCGATTCACAAGGTGTAAAATGTGTAATTCCAACTACCAAATAAGAATGCGTGTTATGACTTTACTGTATCAATCAGTCTAAATGACTCCCATATATCTTCTTCTTCTTTTATCAAGGAACTAGGCGAATCACCTGTTCCGGCCCCAAAGCAATATATCCATTTCACCAATGCTTCCTAGGTTTTCCTATATACTTCGCTCTCCCACAGGCTTGCATTGCCAAACTTCCTTAAGCAACCTGCCATCTGACATCCGTATCCTATTCAGATGAACAATCCATATCTTTACCATGTCTTCATTGTACAGTATATTCCTTCGTGTGCAACCTTTAACAGATCGCAAGTATCTCATCTCTGATGTCTGTATCCTACACTTTTTTTTTCGCCGTAATCCAAGTTTCACAACCATACAATAACATTGGCACAGACATTTTACCTTATAAAATGTTGGTCGAGTCTCTTTCCTTGTTTCTCTTGACAGCGCTCAACGAATTGTGCCACATATTGACTGAAACATAGACAACGTGTGATCAACATCGTAATCCACATCATAAGTGACGTCACACTCAAGATAGCGGAAATGTGATACCTGCTCTATAATCTTATTATCAAATACGATCTTAGTTCGTAAGGAGTATTTGCCCATAAATGCCATAGTTTTTGTGTCCTGCACAAAAATTCTCATGTTGTAATTTGAACAGACCTGGTGTAATTGGAGCTCGCATTCGTTGCTTTGGTTGGATGATTACCAAATGCAAACAGCATGTATTCATGCTTGATCATTGTATCCATGTACGTTTTACTATTTATTTTTATTTTTATTCCCGGATCTGCTCGTATACATACATCAACGTAGCTGGAAACCCACAGAGGGGAAATTTCCCCTCCGCTGACAAACTTCCCACTACTACCTGAGTACGCGTGTACTAGTTGGTACAGTCACCACTGCAAGCAGTGTTCGGAACGCTTTGTTTTTGTCAGTGTTTGTTTAAATATCAATAATTTAAGAGCTGTTTTAAATATAAAAATTGCACACTCGTGCGCTCATAGCCCCCAGGTGGTAGCAAATATGCCTTATATTTTTATGTCTTAAGAAAAATATCCACTGTCACTTTAAAAATAGAACCAAACAACGAAATGCAAATACTACTGGTAATTATGTACTACTGTAATTTCTAAATTTTGTAATGCAAATTATTTTCTATTTAATGTTTTTGGATCTAAAGAACAACATTTATAATCGTTAACGTACTACAAATTAAACACAGAACACTAACAAAGCATACCGAAAATTATTGTAGGCCTATAAATATGCCGACATTATCAAATTAATCCATTCATCACCTCACCCCACTCCTCCTATTTATGCAGTAAAATAGATAATTGGAACTACGTACTATAGAAGTAGGCCTACACAAGACAACAAAAATAAAAAAACAAAATTATTATTTCTTTTATGAATTTGCTAACTGCTATAATTTTTTTTTTATTGTTCGACTAAGCTTTTCGTCATTACTGACATCTTCAGGTCTTAAACAACGTTGTTTAAGACCTGAAGATGTCAGTAATGACGAAAAGCTTAGTCGAACAAAAAAAAAAAATTATAGCAGTTAGCAAATTCATAAAAGAAATAGTAAGGATGGCTGCTAATTTAAACAATACGAAAAATAAAATTATGTTTATACAAATTACCTTTCATGATTCCAAGGCCATCTTCAGGGCTCTTTTTCGTTTCATTTCAGTAGACGATCAGTAATATGCAGTCCTATGGTCACAAATAATTGCTAACTGTTCAAATAGAAAATAATAAAAATTTTACTGTGCAAGTCATATAGTAATATGACTTTTTTTATAGTAATGTACTTTATTGTAACAAAAAAATTTTCAACTAATTTAACAGCTATGACAGCAGGTAAACCACACTTCACATTAAGTCTTCAATTCCTGATAGAGTTTCTTCACTGTCCGTGTCCATTTGACTACATCCGCTGGCATCATCCTCATCTGTGTCACTGGTTTCCCCTCCAAGTTGAATGATGAAATTTTCAACAGCGTTTTCTATTTGTGGTTGAGATGCAACGTAGTCTTCTTCAACCTTTTTTACATGGTCACATTTTTTTTGCCAGGATTCTCTGGTGATTTCCTCGAATTTTTGTACTGTTAGCTGCTTCACGTCTTCAATTGTAAACGTTGTGTTGTTGGTTGCTACCCAGTTCTTCACCTCGGCCCGAATAAGTTCTATTGGGTTGAGCTCCGGATGGTATGGAGGTAAGCGCAATACAGTGTGGCCGTGTTGTTGAAGGAGCGAATCGATTCCATATTCTTTGATCCTTCGTTTATGTAACGAAATCAACTGCAGTAACTGTACCTTCAGCATCGAATCATCGAAAGGTATTCGGTTACTTCGAAGCCACTCTTGCATTTTACTTTTAGTTGAAGCGGAGGTTGGACACTTTTTTGACTGCACATTATGGTATGGTGCATTGTCAATGACAAGTACACTTTTTCTGGCAGGTTTGGTATTAATTTTTCTGTCAACCACTTTTGGTAGTTATCAAAGTTCATTGAACTGTGATAGTCTCCTGAACACAGACTTGATTTCCACATGGTGAAGCAGTTTTCAATAAAACCCATCTCTCCTCCCGCATGAATTATTATAAGTCTTGCTCCTTTAGTGAGGGGTATAGCGACACCATCATTGTTATTGTCTGCCCACGATTTCTGGCTCACATGTGACGAGTGAATATAAGTCTCGTCCATGTAAACTACTGGTCGCCCTTCTTCTCTGTATTTCCTAATGTTTTTTTAAATATTCGTGTCTGTGGAAGGCTATGTGTTGTTGTTCAATAAGTACATGTCTGTTGTTTCTCGTCTTTTTCCATTTAAAACCCAACTGTTTGATTACTGTCCTTAAACTTGTCTTCCCTCCATTAAACCCTATATCTTTCACTAATTTTGAATGTAATTTTGGTAGTGTAGGTAGACATTTTTCAACGAGGTAAAAGCCGTTGATCATTCGGCGTATAACAGATTTATCAAAATCGTCCAAATCTGTCACAGGCTTTTCTCTCTTCCTTTTCTTATTTGGCTTTTCAAATAATGATTGCCCCTCGCTTCTCTGCCTCTTCGCTTCCTGGTTTATTCTCGCTAGTGTCATCCGACTTACACCAACTGCAGCCGACACTCTTTCTCTAACTTTTTTACAGTCTATTAAAAACCCTCCATGATCTGCTTCCTTCTTCATAAACTCCATCACATTGTATATAACTTCGCGAGTTTGGCTTTTAAGCACCTTTCCCGACAACTTACTCATTGTTAAGCAATCACTAATAACAAAAATTAAAGATATAAAATGTACCGCGACGAAAAACAATACAAACAAATTAGTTTTAAATAACGTCACAGAAAGGTAAACCTAATCACTAAGATAGCTATTAAAATACAAAAACCAGCAACTCAGTAAATTTTGGAATGCTTGCAGACTGTACGTGTAAACAACACCACCCTTACAGTCACACTGTATGGTGGGAGACGCTCATTCATTGCGCATGCGCTAACCAGGCAACTTCCTAAATTGATGTGTGTATACATTCAACCGGACCCACTACCACATATCAATGACACAAATTACGAATCACTGCGTTGGTTACCGTACCAATATGAAATCACTGCAGAAGCTCAGTGAGGTCCGAAAATGAAAGGTAAAAGTGTTATTGGTTCTGTAATTTGTTTTTTTTTTATTATTGCCGTTTCAAAGTCGTAAATGCGTAGACAACCGGTGCCTTGCAGTGTTGATCAATCGCTCTGTGTATTAGCGCAGTGCAAACAACGACTAAATTCAGGATAATCAGTGCAACACAGTGATCCGTTTGTCTTCATGACCAAAGCGATCAGCGGTACTATGTCGCAAAATGACATTTAGACATCAGTGAGGTAAGGGTAACGCCCGCAAATACATGAATGGCTTGTTTCGACGACGTGCGTTAAGAAGTTAAGATCTTCAAAATAAGAAAAATAACATTCCTCTTGAATATCTTTAAGTATACTTATATGAGTAAACCATTACAAACTAAACTACACCTAATCTCTCAAAAAGTTATGGGACTGAACGATACAAATCAGAAAGATAATGTTTTCTTTTACGTTTGAACTATTTTTTCATCTCCCACAAATCAAAGAGAGCACTACGCGTATTCTGACTTTTCCCACCCGTATGTGGTGGTTGCTTTCACACTTTCTGAAAGGAATCGCAATTACACTTTCACGAGGAAGCCTCTCTCATTCCACACTTAAAATACATTCAATTCAACGACTTCGCGTTCGTCTACAAACGTTTAACGTGTATGTCGTTCATATAGGCCTACTAAACGATTATATAAAGCACGCAAAAAAAAACACTTGGCTAGAAAAGACAAAATTGTAAATAATGACACCGCTAAAACTGTTTTTATAAATTTTACGTGTAGCTAGCTACCTACGACACGGTAATTTTGCACGACATGTTCGATAGCTCGATGAGAAACATATAATCACGATTAAGACTTTGCACTAGAAAACTAGCTTGAGATCCTCGATACGTTTAGCGTTTCCTCTTGTGAAATGTTTACATCTTCAGTACGGTTATAATCAATATTTCTCTACACACACGCGCGCGCGTGTATGTAACGTCTCCATAAACTCTCTTCACTTTCTTCAAACGTGCACCGTAACTGATAAGAGAATGTAAGGTTTCACTGCTTTCACCGGTTTTTACACTGTCAAATTTTTCAGGCTGTTAAACTGTGGCCCAGAATATCTATACACAATGAGCAACCAGCACTGAGTGTAGTCTGGTACCTTAGGAAAATTTGTAAATAGAAGTGCCACAACGGGGTAAGAGTTTTTGCTCGCAGTCCTACGCGAGATCTCTGTTCTCGCGGCACTGAAAAGTCCGTCACGGGTCCGGTCGAAACATCTGATAGTATTTATAGACCTTCTAGACCACGGCCTAACAGCCCGAAAAAATTTAACAATATACTACAATTATTACGTTGTTTTCCTAATCGATGCAATATCTAGATTACCAATGCTTTTAACTGTATTTTAGTATCTGTTTAAGGTTTTTAAGCCAAAATAAATGTTGAATTTACTCGTTTAATTGTAAGGGCGAAGGACAGTTTACTATCGTCTCATGCGCGAAAAATGCGTTGCACAGAAATTACAAAACTGTACAGAATAGGTAAGTCTGAATAAGGAGAAACCGATTTAATCAAGGATTCACCACCACCACTGATGCTGTTTATTACTCTAATGATAAGCGGATTTTCGATTACTCTTCACTAATATCAACCCCCTTCAACCCTGTTAATTGTAAATTGGAATGTAATAATTTTCTTATCTGCTGGATTTCAAGGTTTTATTTCTACAAACGATCACTGATTCTAAAAACTTAGGATTTCAAGGTTTTATTTCTACAAAGCGATCACTGATTCTAAAAAGTTAAAGCCTCAAGTAATAGGCAATTAAAACAACAAAGTGGTTGTTAGAGATAAAATTATCAGGACATCAAGAGCCCATTCGGTAAAACGTTTACAGAACTTGGGTTGCATAACACTACTGTAGCCGTTATTTGGCCGGTCTGGCGCGTTTTCCCTTCTTTTCCTAACTCTGATGAAGATTTAAAAAACCCTTCATTGCGTAAAATCTGTTCAACAGACAATCTTTTTTTCTGCACATCAGTCATTGAACAACCAATTTTCTCCCACTCATATCAACATCTCCAACCACCTAATTATCCGTGTTTGTTTGCTTGAACGCTGTCCATCCCATCCTTACCATGTTTGCCGTATCCATACCGTAGCTTGAAGGCTGTCGATCTTGCCCTACCTTCAATGAATGTACCACAAAATTGAATGCTCCAGACGAAAAAGATTTGCAATTTTTCTCTACGGCTTTCACGGCCGGCGTCATAGTTATTAATATTTTGGTTTGCCAGGCTGTCAGGCCGTGGTCTGATGTTGACTGATGCAAGAGTTTCGGCTGCTCCATCGGAGGCTATCTTCAGTGCGTGAGGACTGAACACTGGCACAGATCTCACAGTCAATGAATCACAGTACTGTGGCTAAGGCTGTGGCTGTACTGTGGTTCACTGACTGTGAGATCTATGTCAGAGTTCAGTCCTCACGCACTGAAGATGGCCTCCGATGGAGCGGCCGAAACGTTTGTATCAGTTAACGTCGTCGGACCACGGTCTGATAGCCCAGCAATTTTTTTTTTCACCTTAAAAAGCATACGGATATACGAAGCATCTACGAAAATGCAAAACTTAAAACTTACGACGGGCTGAAGTCACGTTGTGGGTTGAAGAGACCCAATAGAAAATATCCAAAAGTTTAAGGAGAAAGATACAATTTTATTAGTATATCTGGTAAATTTATTTTCCCTGGCTACTCTGAAGTAGCGAAAATAACGGAAAGAATCGAAGAGAATATATAGGCCTACGGAGGAAGGAAAGAAAAAGAAATAAACCCTTCTTGTAGCCGAACAGAACCACGGTGGTAACAACATAGTCTGACACGGTAACAGCATACGATACTTAAAATCCGCGAGAGACCACGTGTAAACAACCGAGTTCAATGAGAGTGTATGCGGTGTGTTTTAAGCAGCCGTGAGCGAGCAAACTAAACTAACATTGATTTTATGTCACGCATCTTCATCTTACACAAACAAACAGATGAGAGAACACGTTGCCTAGCAGTAAACCGCTGATATTCATTAAGACACGCTCCCCCACTCTTCCCTCTACGGTTGCTTTATACGGAACATTTAAAATCAAATGACGCTAGGCATAAAAACTTATAACTCAGAAAAGGCTGAGAATAACTTTTTTAACTTTACTTCTGGCTCCGTTATATTACTACACTTTAAAAAATATCTTTTAATATTTTCTCGCCCTAGGGCCAACTCAGCAGTAAACTTTATGAACCGTTAAAAATCACACCAACAGACCGGCTGCTAAGGGAATGAAACTATTTAAAATTCGCATCCTTGAAAATGGAAATAATAACTCTATTACAACGGTTTTATAGTTTTTTTAACATGTCTTATGAAAATAAAGAATTACATTTTAAAACATTCACACCACGGTGAACGTAACTTAATAAACGGGAACTCTTACTTAAAGCCATACACCAAGAAACCTGCAATTATTGGATTATTCACTAAACAGTAATCCTTAAAAAATTACAGACCCAATAGGGGGGACATACAGAACGTCCAGAAGTATTCGAAATGTATTAAAAACGTGATCTCCAGGTGAAAGTAAAGAAAAAATCTTACATAAACTTAGTCGTCGAAATATACAAACACTGGCTCGAAAATGTTTTGTTTTCAAAGTTGTTGCTTCTGAAAGGCATTATGCAAGTAATAGGTATAAAAGACATTATGCTTTAACATAAAAGCCGAGCTCATGATTGGAACCATGAAAGAGTAGGCTATATTAACCACATGCCAAATTTATGATTGTATATTTTAAACCACCAGGAAAGTAACGAAAGACGTAGATCCTACACCTCCGATTTAATAATTTTTCAAAACAAATCAATTTTTTGAAAGACATAAAAAAGATCCATTAAACATTAAACAACTGTAAAAAATTCCCCCCCCCAAACAGATTTATATCCAACTATGCGACTTAAAAAGATATTTTCGTTCAGTTTATGTACATAAATTAAAAGAACAACCGTACAAAATCTATTTTTTGTTTAAGCAAATGGATATGTAAAAAATCATACGTACGAGCTTTAAGTCATTTATCCGCAGAAATATCGCAAGAAAATGAGAAACACAACATTTCCAGATCTATTGTTTATACGAACGTTTTCCGTTATTGAACACTTAGCGCACATCCTAAAAGTATTTGCGTTACTTTGAAACACCGTGTACGCCCTACATAGAGAAAGCAAAATAATGACCAATCTACGAATTTTGTGGACCAATTAATACAACACTAAGCCCTTCGCGGTTAAATTGTAATGGACGAAGTAACTGAGAAAACGAAACGCGATGATGAACATGAAATGCGGTGATGAAAAATTAGTATTCGTTATTTTGGTACAAGAACATCGCGGACGATGAAATATTGAGTACGGAAACTGATCATCAGCTGAAGAAACACACGTGTGGGCCGAGTACATTCTGGGAGCAGAAGATATGAATACTCGTACTCGTACTCGTAAAATTATGTACAAAACAGGTGAGAAGGATGTGAATGACATGATGAAGATATCACGATGGTACACAAAATCGACGTTGTACTCAACTAATACGTGATTAAACGGGTTGAAATAAGAAGACAAGCGCTGGAATTTCCACGCCGTTTGGATAAGCAACCACTGTCTGGTACTAACTACCAAAGATAAATCGTTGATAGTAAATGTATCTTCTAGAAGCCAGCCTCAGAAGAGATGGTGAGAAAACAGGCAGTAGACTATTACAGAGACAGAAGAAGACAAAACGCTACGTTACTATTATAAATAGCCTACGGTTGTTAAAGAAATAAGCACTGACTCACAAAAACGACGAAAATAAAATGTAATTTAAAACAGGAGATACCAAACAAATTAAAAATAAATGCCCACTACTTTCACCTCGCGGAATATTTAATTAGCCGTCGAAAAAATCTGTTCAAACGTAATCTTCTTCTACACGGTACGTACGCCTACATTTGGGCAAAGTCAATGTACGACTGCGATAATTTTAGAATAAAGAAAACGTTTCGTCCTCCCCCCTCACCACGCTGCTAATTGGTTGAACAAAAAACTAAATACGCCGCAAACGCCCGCCGCGATATCTTGTTTGAACTATGATTACACGCAAAAAAACACATATATTTGTTTATTAGGGCGCCGATGACGTCAAAATACACGACCCTGATAATAACCGGAGAGGAAGTGGCAAATTTACCTCACGCGCTATCTCTGCGGGTTATCACCGCTCTTTCCGTTCTTGTTTATGAGACTGAGATGCAGATTTTTTTGCGTTTCACAAATATTCTGCCCAGTTATCGAATCGTTTAACGGTTCCGAGACGGACTCAGTCGGTCCTACAATGACGAGCGACTGACAGACGATGGCATGACGTCATAACCTGTGACGGACGTGGAAACGATGCTCACCGTTTTCATTCTGGTTCGTCTAAGAACTTATTACTCTAACGCAAAGCTTCCAGCGGACGTGAACACCCCAACGTCGTTGTAACGTCGGTACAAAATGTGTGTTCAACACCGGGGTTCACCGGTGGGCCGTATCGGAGGTTTCGTACTACTGCCGGATCGCGGGTACTGCGGCTATCCGTCGTTACAGACGTCTGTAGCCGGGGAATCGTACCATAGAGCTTCGTGTCTTAGCTATTACACATCCACGTGTCGTTGGTGGGCAATGGTGTCATTGCCGTCTACACACAGTTCGCTGCATGCATATAACTTGACAACAGGGATTTAGTGCATTATTCTTTTGTTCGTGGGTGAATATACCGTCCTCGCTCGTCTCTGACAGCACGGATCTTCCAAAAGTTCCCTGAGAAGCTGATGAGGTTTGAGGCAAAATAACGGGATAGTACGGAGGGAATCTGTAATAGGGACACGTCTCCAAGGTACAGAGAGATTTCTACTCTCCTTAACAATGACTGACTGTCATACAGAACATCCGACCAGGCCCGTCATATCGTGTAAGTGAACAACACACGGAATTCACCACTCCCTCGTTTGTTACTGGTTCTACGGAATAGTCTATAAACAATTACGTAGAACTATTTACATGTCTTCGTGGATACGTAGGTAGAGAAACTTAGTTCTTCTTTTTGTGCCTACTTCAAAAATTACGCCACACTTCTGTTCAACATCAAAAAAATTACGCATCAATCTGTCACTGTCACGCTTGTCGGGGTACGGACATCACTCTCTTGCTTCGGGATCTATACAGCGTAATTCTTCCCTCGGCAACCTTCCTTTCTCTACTTTTCCTACGCGTTCTTTCCATTTCTTCACATTTTTCTGTTGCTCCTATCACTGAATTCGTTTCGTCTCTTATATCTTGGTTCCCTTTACTTACACCGCCCTACATAGAGCGCTGCATCACACCCATAACGAACTCCAACTCAGCGCCTGTTAACACACTCGGGACTCGTCTTGAAAGTATCCACGTTTACAAACCGTGGATCACTATAATCGAATACAGGTGAATTTGGCTATCCTTTCTCTTGATTACTTTTGGAGACTTTTCTCACTCGTTCCTATTATCCTGAAAATTGGGAGTCTATTAAATTTATTTCTTAAGTAATATCTCTCTAACTGATAACGTATCCGAGACACACAGAACGTGAAATCTGTTCGATACAGTTATCTTTTATTACGCTTTTACATCTGATGATTCCTGCCCTTTAAATGCCATAAATTATGCTCTGTATGATGGTGGTTGGCGTGTGGACCCTTGGCCTACCTGCTACCTCTCCCCATTGTAATAGTTCCGCCCGGGATCGACAACAGCTAAAGCCTCGTTTCCATTCTGACAAGTTCCAGGCACATGACGCGCAACATGTGCCCGGCACATGTTACGCGTCATTGTTTCTACTGTTTCCAATTTCCTGCGGCATCTGCAACATTTGTATAGAGGTCTGGAGTGCAAGACTACAGTTTGTACAGTGAATCAGATACAGTGCTATCCAGTGTTTCTTGAGTGATTTGTCGGTTCAAATATTTGAGCGATATGGACAACTCATCTACTTCAGCTTTTGTGGTAATGGCAAGCGCATACTATGAACTTCTAAAAAAAAGGCGAAAACGACCGAGATGGTGGATTAGAAGTTTTCTAGCGAAAAGACATTCGGAAGGAGCCTATAACTCGTTGATGAGAGACTTACGTCTCCAAAGTGGGTACGAGAATTTTGTTAGAATGACAGCAAGTGATTTTGAATTTTTACTAAACCTTATTGGGCCGGAGATTACAAAACGCAGGAAATGTCGAGAACCAATTTCTCCTGGTGAAATGTTAGCGACAACCCTTCGTTTCTTAGCGACAGGTGATAGCTACAGTTCTTTAATGTATCTACACAGAATCTCCAAATCCGCCATTTCAAGATTCATACCTGAAGTGTGCAAGGCCATTGTTGCAGCTTTGAGGGATTGCACATTAAGGTAAGAACTGTTAACAGGAAAGTTTTGTTTATAAAATGGTTTATTCATAATTGTTTACATTTTATAAAGTGGTAATTTTTCTTCAACACATACAGTTTCAGATAGTAACTAAAATTAGGTAAGCTTGAACGTTAATTTTGAGTAAACAAATTCATCAGTTGACAATCATCTTCTTCATTTATTTGCACTTGCACGGGTGAATATTGAGGCTCGCTAGTGCTTGTTTGGGGGGAAGGGTTCGAACTCTGTGCACTAATTTGTTGAGAGTTACTAGTTGACGAGTTGCTGGAATGAGGAGCAGGATATTGAACTGTTTGTTGCGAACCAGAGTAATTTATAAATCCAGGATTAAATAGTGGAGGAAATGGACCTCCTGCTCCTCCACATACAGCATGATAAAGTATGTTTGAAATGCTGTGGCGAACCCAAGCCTTAGTTTTCCTATCTTGAATTTCTTTTAATGACTCACCTACGTACTCTCCAAAACATATATCCTCATCCCTACTTTTATTCAAATTTGATGTGAACACATCGTATGCATGGTTGAACTTTTTTCAAGCGCAGAGCATTTGAGTCCGGTGGAGGACGTTTGTTCTGACATTTCTTGTGAACAGGTGCTGATTTTTGTGTAGAGTTTGTGGATGGATCTGGTACAGCAGCAGGTTGTGATACTGCAATATCTATGGATTTTTCAGCCTCCCTCTTATCACTTATATCTTCTGAGGGTGGGTCATCAGGGTCGTTCTCGTCAAGGCCAGTTTGGGACGAGTCGTGCAGAGTCTAATAAAGGAAAAAATAGGAATTAGCAATTCAAAACTATTATTATAAAAAAATATAACCCACTATGAGTACATATACTCATAGTGGCTTATATTTCTTAATGTTTTTTTAGCAATAACAATGTTTTATTGTATGGTGAAAAATTGGAATTAAAAAAAAATGTAAATAGTTTATTACTTATATAATAATTTAACAACTGTAAATTATTTTTAGGTACCAAACAATGAAACAGAATGGGATGATGTTGCCAAAGGATTTCATTCTAGATGGAACTATCCGAATTGCATCGGTGCACTTGATGGAAAGCACATTGTTCTCCAAGCTCCAGCAAACAGTGGTAGTTTATACTACAATTATAAAGGAACTTTTAGTATTGTGCTCATGGCTTTGTGTGACGCAGAGTACAATTTTTTGTAAGTGGACGTAGGTGTGCAAGGACGTGAGTGTGATGCAGGTGTATTTTTTGGCACAGACTTGTACGCTGCTGTTGAACAAAACACGCGGCAAATACCATCTAAACGGTCTTTACCAGGAAGAGATGTGGACATGCCCTACGTAATAGTTGCTGATGATGCATTTGCTATGTCAGAGCGTATTATGAAACCATTTGTGGGAAGACATAGTAAAGGTTCAATTGAAAGAGCTTTTAATTATAGACATTCAAGAGCTAGGAGGGTAATTGAAAACGTTTTCGGAATAATGAGCAATGTATTTAGAGTTCTCCGAAAACCTATGTTACTGCAACCCGAAACAGCAAGATGGGTTACGTTGAGCTGTGCTTATTTGCATAACTTTTTAAGAAAGAATTCTTCTGCAGAGACCTATTCTTCTGCTCATGTATTTGATTCAGAGGATGACAACGGAAATGTTATCAACGGAACTTGGAGAAATGAAGGAGTGGAGCTTTCTGGACTTCGATGGTGTAAGCAAAGAGGAGAAAATCCTGGCACATTCGTCCGTCAAGAATTGGCTCAGTTTTTTCAGTCAGCCACTGTCATGGCAACATCGATATGCTTAGTTACAATTACATGTCAGGGCCATACTTTAATTAACCTTTAATTTAACCCTTAAAAATGAGTCCAAAAAATAATTTGTACGATTTTTACTATGGTTTAAAGTATGACCCCTTATTATATTTATGTATCTATATATAAATAACATCTTATGAAACATTTCGAAATTGTTATTATTTACTCACCAGGTTTAGTGAGCTTGTGTGTGCAACTCGTTCAGTGGTTGTTGACAGAAAACTCAATAAACTGAAATACTGCCATTTAGGCACGTAAATATCCTTAGCACCAGCACCACTTTTCTTGCTCTTTTCTATTTTAGTTTTTTCTCTGAAGTATTGAGACTTCAGTGAGTGAAGTTTCTTCTCAACTTCTTCAAGAGTGCATTCCATAACATCAGAAATCCGTTGCAGGGCATCGTTTCTATTGTTACAGTTCTTATGGCTTGAATTTTTTATATTCCACAGCACTGTCTCCTGTTCATATAGTTCAATACGTTTCGCCACTTTACATTTAGACCACTCCATCACAAAACAAACACTAGCACTGACACAACACTGAAAATACCACAACCACAAACAAAAGAGCACGTTTGAGGTTATACTCGCAGGGTCTGGACGACAGCGAGTATAGACTGTACTGCGCGTGCGCGTGCGCGTGTCCTTGGGACATGTTGCAGTCTGTTTCCATTGTCTGTGGCACAAGTTACGGCGCATGTTGTGCGCCGCAGTCGCTTGGCACATTTTTGTCCCCGGCACTTGTGCCGCAACATGATGCATACTGTTTCCATTTCAACAAATTTCGGGCACATGTGCCGGCACATGACGCGCAACATGTTGCGGGACAAATTTGTAGTAATGGAAACGAGGCTTTATTGCCACGTGAGTCAGCTCACTGTGCGTCCAGTATGAAACAATTTTTTTTTGCCTCGCCCAATACTGGTAAAATTTTGTTATATTTGAAATCAGCGAAATAATACGATGAAAATGACACCAAACACGACTAAAAAACGTTAATAAATAATGCAAATAAAGTCATTGTTACTTTATAACGCCCAATTTTTAATATTTTTTAGTCGTGTTTGGTGTCATTTTCATCGTATTATTTCGCTGATTTCAAATATAACAAAATTTTACCAGTATTGGGCGAGGCAAAATTAAATTGTTTCATACTGGACGCACAGTGAGGTGACTCACGCGGCAATTAGCTGCTGTCGAGCCCGGGCGGAAGTATTAGAATGGGGGAGAGGTAGCAGGTAGGTCAAGGGTCCACACGCCAACCACCATCATACAGAGCATAGTTTTCATGTTAAAATTTTAAAATTATATCGGAGGCAAATCGTTCAGATACCCAGCAAGCGGTATTCCGATTCCTAAAAAAAAAACATCTGATCATCTGCAAAAGTTTGCAACAGTCGATGAATTAAATATTGAGACTAAGAGTGACCTTTCTTTCACTGACGAATTCTTTAACTAAATATTAATTATTCACATCAATTAAACATAAAAATCTTCTCTTGCACTCCAAATATTAGGCACAAATCGCCTGTTACGGTACCATCTCCTCTTCTCTTGGCCTTCCACTTCTTCTTCCTGACTATATGCAATGCCAGACTTGAACTGGATGTCTGGATGGGTTCATTTCTGCCCATGTGATCCACTCACCTTCTTCTATTTTCTGTTACATTTTATCCTGCAAACTGTACATTTGCAATTCCGTTATAATGTCCGCGTTTCTTATCGTGTGTTCTCTTCTACATCCATTCTCACCTCTGAGGAATTTCATCACGACTGCCTTTATGTGGTTTTCTTATTTCTTAGTAAAAAGTCTTGTCTGTTATTAATAATAAAACATTCCCATTACTCACTTCCATAAAGCAACGTCGGCACTCCTCTCGTTTCATACACTTTAATTCTTGTGTCTCTTCGTGTTGTGTTTGAAGTGTCGGCTTATTACAACACACAAATAGGTAGTTAAAACACTGAACCTATTCGATAACTGTATCGCCCACGACTACGTTTGTCATAACTGGCCCGTTTCCGAGGAGTGCCATTGTTTTCAGGGATTTTTTTCTCAAGATTTTAAGCTTACATTGTGAATATATTCCCATTTGAAAGTCACTTTCCGTTTCCGCTATTAGGGCCACATCATCTGCATACCGTAGGGCTATTCAATGTTACATCACTTAGCCTTATACCTCATCTCATACCTCCCTCAGTATTTTCCATTCGCTTAAAACATCGTCACTATAAATATTAAAAAGTGTTCGAGATACCCAACGCCCTTGTCTGAACTGTTTGTTTGTAGACACGGCATGTAAATATTAAAATATACTGACAACTTATACTTAAAATGACGGCAAACAATCAAGTTATTGAGACACGACCTACAGAAGATTACTGAGAAACATTTCGCACAGTTACAATCGCACGACGGAAAATTAATTCCACTACTATAAAATTATTTGAATATACGGCTTTAACAGGGACTTAAAAAAACGCTAGTCTGAGTATACCGGCACAGTGGAAGTAATGGACGGTATAAAAATAGACAGCACGTTAACCCGGAGCAACGCTGGAGTGTAAGACGCAAAATGCTTTATTATGAAGGTACAAACAATTAACTGTATGTACTAGCCGTCGCTTTAAACCCGTAAGAGGTCACGTCTCTCGTGTATTTTTGTGCCTCGTTAAAAAAGTATTTGAAAAAAAAAATCATAATCTACAAGTCTACGAGCTGCAATATCCCGGAGTACTTAAAAGTATGAAAGTGTTTCGTCTAATCTCGTGTGACATATTGTAATTTAAATATATTTTGCCATAAAAATATAATTATTGTCGGCGACGCGAACCCTACACCTACGCTTTCCTAAACACTCGCATCTGAAAACATCACGGTTTCATCTCACCGTATCTTCGTCGTTATATGGTTTCGGCGCTTCACTAACCCGTCTTCGAGTATCTGGCTATCGTTTCTTTGGTCACCTTCTACATTCGTTCTTTCGTTTGCTTTCTATCTAAGCGTTTGTTTTGGCAGTCTTTTGAACACATCAGGGGTTACATGGGAAGGTTGACAATTCTTCGCAGAATATTCCATACTACAGTATTTCCACGACCTACTCGCTGATAACATAGAATGTCTTTAGTAGCCGCCCAAACAGCTGCATCTGGAAGGCTACTGCGTTTTACATCATTACTCAATCAGAGTGGCAGTTTCCATGGCTATTAACACGCAGCAAGCGAATTGTAAGACTGTTGCTTCAGGTTGTATTGCGAAAGAATAGTTTTTACAATATATAAAAAAGCTGCACGTGATTTCGATTCTTGCCTTAAATTCGTTTTTTGGTGAAACACTACGTCCCTAAACGTTTGTATTTTTTTATTCTCCCTGTGGTTCTATTAACTACAGTTCGTAGTATGTTACGAGTTCTTAATGAAACGAAATTAAGTTTGGACCATGAGCTACTGTCTGGCCGCGACCGGATGATTGAAGCTGCTCTCCCTCACCACGCGGCCGCTTGTAAGCGATGTCGGGTAAATACGTGTAGAAAGCCGTTTGGTTTGGTTTGACTACGCTAGTAAGAGCACAGATCCCCTCTACTCAGCGTCAGCAAACTGACTTCTACAAAAGCCGTAGTATCAAGTGTTCAAGTGTGTATTAATAACTTCCCCTATAAATGTTATCTCACATAAATAATTGTTGTATTCAGCAAAAAAAAGACTATTAAAAGTATGGTAAGGTGATTAAAAATGATTAAACACACTGATAATGAAAGTATTCTTTTAGCCTACACTAATTATCCTTCTACGAATGTATTCCAGAAATAAGCAAAATCTTTTGTAACGTACATACAGTATACCATAGTGTACGTTGTATTTTAAAACCACACATTTCACATGGAATGATTGACATGTCGTATTTTTCGGAATTTTCCATTTCTTAAATGGCTGCTACTCGTTACCTGTATATCTTTTGTTGTTTTGCCGCGTAGCCCTAAGAATAGGTACTGTATTCTTAGACCTTATTAAGTTTACTTTTACAGTGTTACTTTCACTTACATTTAGTTTGAATCTGCCGTCTGTCTGTTAGTGTTCAGTCTACTGTATTTAAAATTCATAAAATATCAGGCATCAAACGTTAAATCTTAACGATTTATGAAAAAGTACGATTAACTCGGGCTTTAGGAAGCGGTACTTCTAATTCAACAATGTCTAAGAAATACTGTTTATCGGCATTTGAATTATAAAATTAGATTTAAATTTACTCGAGCTTCTGTGCATTACAGTGAACTGTAGTGAATTACAGGTAACTTAATTATTTTAGTGTATAGCCTATAGTAGTGTGGGGCAAGAGTCCGCACCGGGCAAGATTCCTAATACGTCGTAGTTACTAGTTTTCTTAATAGATGTCGTGAGTTGGTATCTGGGCTGTTGAAGAAATGCATTCTGCTGGCTGGACACAGCAAACAAGGAGTCTAGCGCCATTACGGTGAGTTAACAGTAACGTTGTTTAATTTTGTGGAAGTTGAAGTTATTTTACTGTGTAATTTAAGAGTATTTATACAAATATATACTTTCTTATTATTTGTTTTCGACAGTACATTATTAAAAGGTAAGTCTGAGGTTATATATCAACTTAAAGTTAGTGGTCAATCTTATTTTATTGAATCATATAATAAGTCAGCAAAAAGTATAGAACACAGTGGGCCAAGAGTCCTCTTGGTCTCCTGTGCGGAATCTTACCCCACATAAACAAACTTCACGTTACAATTAAATAAAACTTGCATTAGGCCAACAATTGTTGTTAAGCGTTCCAGAAGTGTGTGCTGGGGAGTCCCGCTGATTTCAAAGTCTAAATTTCAAAGGAAGAAGAGGATATCGTGTTCCGGAAAAGTTGATTATTATTGCGGAGGTTGTGGGTACCTTTACGAACCCCCCCCTACAGTCGACTGGATCATGTGTCCTCATTGTAGTACGTGGTGGGAAGAGCCGTGCACGAATTACAGTGGATTGGGCCATTTCGTATGTGATAAGTGTCAGTAGGACTCTTACCCTACACAGACCGGACTCTTGCCCCAAGGTTGGGGCAACTTTCCTATTTTACATGCTTTTTTTTAAATATGTTTTACCAAATACTGTAGTCAAAATTGTTGTGTACTCATTACATTTGTTAGTATATAGTGTAACAAATAAGCCAGTAATTTTCAATAACCTTTATTTTGATTCAGTAGCTGAGGGGGGGAGGGACTAGTGAGACGAGGTAATGTTCTCAGCTTAGAGATTACAACACCCCCACTTAGCCTACCGTAGTACTCGGCCTGCTTCTCCCACCTTACCCAATGCTCGATCTTCAAATTGCGGCCAGACAGTATACACTTTGTGTAGAACTTTTTATAAATCACTGATGTCTTCTGCTAGTAACACGATATCAACTATACTATTTCCGTTCTTAGTTCAATCCTGATATAAACAAACAGGTGTGGCACATCTGTAACGCTATTTGCTGCCTGAATTAAAAGCGTGTCACTCTGACAGAAGGAGTACAGACAGTGTACATATAATGTTAATACTGTATATACAAATGTAAATTGTAATAATTTGTTCTAACCAAAGTAAAATTTGTGTAAATGTTGTCAGCCCGACAGTGAAATATTTTATAACACCAGTTAATGGCTTTTTTTCTTAACCGTTTAAAAAACGCAACAAAACAAAAAAATAAGTTTAAAACTACAATAGAAGCTGTTATAATTACCAGTGTACTGTATACCTATTATCAGTTGCTGTCAGACAGTAATTCAATCCCTTTCATATCTGTGTCGGAACTTGTATCATCACTTGAGTGAGTCACTTGTATCATCATTATTATTGATAAGACTGTCTACAACGACGTCTGTAATGTGGGCTATTCCCAAGCATTATTCTTCCCTGATGATATGCTCGAAACAATAACGCCCCTTGTCCGCCGTTGTTTCATTTCTACCAAAAGTTTTATATCAGGCAGTTTATATATGTTGTATTGTGAAGGGCAATATATCCTTTCAGCAGGTTTCATATTAATTCATTAAGATTCAGAAAACAGTAATAAGGACGACGTCTTAAAACGACGTTCCCCGATTTAAGTGGTAAGATAACACGCACATGACTATACGGACATTCTGCACATGCCCGTAATATATTACTGTGTGAACAATGTCAACGCCCCTGACCAACAGCGTTTCACATTTGTCACGTGGATTTGTTTACATCAAGATTGAACTAAGAACGGAAATAGTATACATACTTCATGTTGTTAACAGGAATGCCGATATATGTTATTGTGTCTTCAGTAACAAACAAGTTCTTTAACAGTAATCTTAATTGTGCGATCATTAGTAATTCGTATTAGCTTTATCGCGAGAGGCGCAGGGATCTAGTTTTGTTATGAGCGAAACTACTGGCACCAATCGAAGTTAACTTAGAAGCCATTATAAATGGAACAATGTGTCAACCGACGTAGACATATACTACTCAAGAAATCGTCAATATGCAATCAAATACTGTAGTAATGTCTATACAATTGCGTGGCATGTTACCTCAACTTGTAAATAAGGAAAACTGGTAGATTACGAACAAATATCTCATGGGCATAGTACGAGCGACAGAAACATTTTATAAAAGATAAAAGCAACATATGGTCAGCAGAGTTGAGAGTTTCAAGAAGGGTTAAAGGATGCACAAGAAGGGATCATACGTATAATAAATTATTAAGATATACGGGAAGAATTAAATATATATAATCTAAATCAGAAAATTGAAGAATACAGGGGGAAATGGGGACAGCATTTCAGTCGCACGGATGAAGATAGAATACCAGTAAACAAGTACAAGCCTTCTGGAAGAAGGAATGTAGGAAGGCCAATAAAGAAATGGACTTGATAATGTGAAGTCAGAACAGGCACATTGCCTAATCCCTGAAGTGTAGAAGAAGAAGATATTTAAAATGAAGAGTAATTGTAACGTATTTCAAAACGAACGATTAAGACTTAGACTGGGGCTAAACAGCACTGAAAATCCGAGTAAACATGTCAAGAATTTTCGTTCACTTATTGGCCTAGTAAGACGGGAAATAACCACCAAATTCGTATAAGTAGATTTTGCTCACCATCGAGATCCGTTATGGAGTCGCACTGGCTTCTCGATTTCGTCCCCTCTGAATTAGCGTTAAGTCGTATGAAAGTCGAACGTAAAATCCCTGCATCCCTGCTCTAGAGCTTTCACTTAAAAACACGAAAAAATCGTCTTGTGACGGCTGCAATTTTGTAAACGACACTGCAATATTTTACCGTTCTCGTTTGCCTTTTACGTTGAAAATGTAACTGGAAGACAATCTAATTACAAAGGTATAATTAGTTAATTTAACTTTTTTTTTAACTATAATCTATATCTGTATAACTAAGGATAATTTTACTGTTTTCCTCTTAACTACAATTTAAATACAAAATAAAAATCTTTTGATGACTCGATATTTAGAGTTCGTCCGACCGCGCAATATGATGACAGTGTGGACAGGAATGGGGGGGGGGCAATCTTTTCTACTACCCGTTCATAAATGCAGACCCTAGTCTCGAGGTTGACAAGGAAGTCTCGTTACCCCAAATAAAATGTCCCTTCTTTTAAGATTTCTCTCGCTTGTTTATTCAATAACAAGCATCACTCCCCTTCTTATCCTCCGACATTTCTACCCTTCCCGTTTCAACATGTCATGGAGAAACAAGAGCAGTCGCTGTCCCCCCCAAATAATTTAACTATTACGTTGTCTTCGTATCCTATTTTGTGATAAGGAAAATAGTTTACCTCACGTGCACTATTTATCTCATACGTCCGGTTTCCTTCCCTAATCCAATTTCTGTAGAGATGAAATTTGAAATACATTCACTGACAGCAATACTCTCATTGCAGATGCACTGGCTGACCGTTCAAAAATTTTAGTAGCGTTTGAGATACGACAAACATTGCTGTTGGTAATTTGTTTTGATACTAATTGGCGAGAGTTTAAAAACCATGCAATACGTGACATTAAAATTGAGTTCTCTCTCTCTTTCTCTCCCTCTGCGTGCACGCTCGTGAGTATACGCGCGTAACGCGTAAACAATCTACGTTACACTTCCTGATTCAACGTACGAGTATAACCTTGAATCTACACAACTGGGATGACGAGCGCCAGTAGGAAAATACGTTATGCCAAACGAATTCAATACTTACACTAATGTTACGTATTCACAATACTGTTATGACGATAGTAAACAGAACATTATCGCATCGTACGTGCTGTTGGTAACTTAAGAACTTAACACGATATCCACATACAAACATATCAACGGCCGGTCTGCATTGGCGTACGTCTCCCCACAATTCCCATACCATCTGCTAAAGGGGGCTTGCCCCAGACCAGCCCGAGTCCGGACCGGACTCAAACAACCAAAAAAAAAGTGTCGTACAGAAAGTTACAGAAGAACTGCAGAGCCATGTACAAAAATTGAGTACAGCACGCCGTTCTTTGTAAAATCTCTGTAACTACGCCGTTCTTTATCAAAACGGAGCAAGATGCAGGGAGCCAGTTAAAAGTGCGGTTGTAAAGCGATCGTGCGAATCGATACAAAACGAGTGTTATCAAACTTACTGTCTGTTTAAACTGCGTTCACTAAATCGGTTGACTTAATTAGTAGGTATGTGTTGTGACAGTGCACAGGAGAATTGTTGTAATACGAGCCTAATTCTTATACAAGGGTTATTTAGAAAACAAAATGTGCTAATTTCCCTGGTGTTTAATTATTCCACTACACTAAAAGACTGCTATCTACGCAACAATATATTGCAAACAGTAGTTCAGTAATGGGGTGACGTGTTTGCCTAGGCAACATCAGCTGTCCTTCGCCGACGATCAAGCTCGTAAGACTGACCCTGGTATCTGTATTTGTAGGCCTATACGAAATAGATAACTGATATGTTTATTCCTTGTGCAGCAAAAAGATATGGTATGGAAAAGAACCTCCAGGGGCACGTTCGAAAGAAATATTAATGCGGCGGCTATTTCACTGGTTTAAACCGAATAAGAGAAGAAATATTTTACGAAAATTACGTTATTTAGAGGTATAGCGAAATAAAACACGCGAATTCAAATAGTTTAGTGTGTTCAAGAGAATTATTTTAAGTCTTCGTTACAAGCTGTTCAAAACTAGCCGGCCTCGTACGTGCTTCCCTTTTAATATGATCTTTAGGGCATCCACTCACTAAAGACCTAACACAACAAGAGCGTAACCTACCGTCACATCAACTTTCTTTGACTGTACCAACACCTGAGCGTACTGTTCAATATAGTTCTCTACACGGTGCTACGAGTTGTAGTGACTGAAAACACAACTGACTCCCTAGTAAGCAACTGCACAATTATCATCCTGCACTAACCGGCAACAACGCATTAACACTGTAATGGTATGACAGCCTGTTGGCCAATATCGACTCAACACTGTTGCGTATCAAAGGCAGTCCTGCAAAACATTCCGGCAAAAAATGCATTACACAGTCCGGACCTGACGCGATGTGGACTAGCGAGTGTTGTCAGATGCAAACTCAATACTGTTACGACATTACAGAACATGCTACGTGTTTCTCGGCTATTCCAGCGGAGTCCGGCTGTAATGTGAGTATTGCTGCTGCTACTTTGAGATGAAAGACAATTACGTGACACTTGTCACGTGTCTGCAACAAGCGTTTTCCAGACCATACCGGTACGCGCGCGCTGCGTTCAAGACCGCAATCAATTACGTTCTAGTGTTTCCTAGTAGACGCCTATTAGGGAATATTCTGGTACCTCAGCGGGGTACAAATACAAGTACTCAGCGACGCTCAGTTCAGTTATTGTCGGGCGATTTACACAGTGCGGTTCGAAGTATTGTGGCGAAATGTTATATGTTTTATAGGCCTAATTGTGCGGGACAATTGTAATACAATTGTCTTTTATATTAGCTGACATTTTTATTGCGTGTGAACAATTTTTATTTGATTTGTTGTAAGAGACTATCTTGTTGATTACAAACTGTTTAATTGTGATAATTAAAGCTGGTGATTAGTGACTTAATTGGAGTCTTGCATTTGTTTTCCACTGTACCATAAGACGATCACTAGACCGTCGTAGCAATACAAAAAAAAAAACATTTTCTGCCGAAACGGAAACCTATCAGGTCTACTGAGTGAGGCCCCTTTCTTACGGACAGGACGTTAAGTAGCGTGTCGTGATAGCTACAAGATGCCGTCGGCAAGCGGCTGCTAACGTGGCAGACGGACGTGGGCCATTGTGTGCTGTGAGTCATCTGGATTAGAGTAGTTTACTAACGCCACCTTGTGAAGTGTGTAAACAAGACACGACACACACCCACCCAACTGTCGTCCAAAAACAACAGTCCCTTCCAGTGGCACACTGCCAGACTTAACAAGTTATCCAACCACACTGCTAATTCTTCATTAGAGAAAAAAAATGCTGCCTTTTACTTACAAAATACACCCACAACCACAACGCGAGAGCGCGCTCATATTTTTTTGGTGGAGACACATAAACCTAACCTACGATAACGAGGAGAAAATTAAGAGTGAAAACAAAAGTTATTTGAAAAGTGAACATTATTAATTTACTATCGTTATTATTTCTATTTGACTATTCTCTACTCTCTCTCTCCCCCCCTGCCTATCCCCCAATTATCTATCTATCTATCTCTATCATTTTATTCTTTTTTCCACCTAATATTTACTCTTCACATAAGTCGCGATTTTACAAATTATGGACACAGCAAAGCGTACGATACTGGCTTCATAATTATTAAAAGCACTATAGGTATACAGGTTATTAGATTCCATTATTGTCACGAGTAGACAGACAAGTTACCTCCGTTCATCGTGGAATATCACGATCTAACACAATGTACAGTTCACTACTATTAAAACGTACGATTCAGTTTTCTTGATTCAATCAGAGACAAGAGGATAAAAGCAAGTACGTTATCTACGTCCGTTAAACAGAACTGTCAACAATATTCAGATCGTCAAAACCTGTGACTATTACTCTTCCACTCGTATACTTTTGGCCCGTCTATCAACACTTCAGAGCCTGTCTTATCGCAGACGTCCATGCCTTACTTTCCCTAATGGGGCATGTCGCGAGATTGGACGACGAACAGACGAGATCTAAGAAGATGTTGGGCGGAAGAGAGTACTACCCAAGACAAAGGTCAATAAAGATCCGGCAAAGATGGAGGTTCGAGGCTGAACGGCAATATAGTAAATAAGGGTGCAGGAGACCGAGACTAGAAATACTTAGTATAGTGCTCAACGCGTAACGATACACCTGTCTCTGAAACTACTGCGTACACAAAGGGGGGGGGGGAGTGCGTTGTTGTGTCTGCAGAAACTAGCATAACTAACTGCCTGCGAATGTGGACAGCCGATATCTGTAGAATGGACAATACATCGCAGCCACTTGCAATGTTTCTAGCCGGCAATGAACTACCTAGTGCGTGACAATATGAAGAGCTGATGTCTTCAGAATGGATAATACATAGCAGCCACGTTCCATGATGCTCACCGGCAATGTATTATCAAATAAATGCACGCCAATAGGAGGACAGATGGTATCTGAAAGACGACTAGCATAGCACAATCACGTTCATCGTTACAGACCGCGAACACATTGCCTCGAGTGCGAGTCTGTACGAACAGCTGACACTGTGCGTTGTATAGTATTTAGTAATCGTTTTCACGTTACACGACGGAAACAGGCCTACGTTTACAAATACGTAGGTGAGTGACTTGCAAAACAAACTGTCGATATCCGCACGTCGGATAATACATCGCAGTCACTTGGCTTCGCGACTGAGGGTGTCAGCGTACAAGAAACACACATAGTTCCAGTGTCAATGGGAACACGTGTGCGGGAAAGAGTGGCGCTAAGGGCGGCGGCGGCGGGGGGATTGCGAGTGTCAATCAGAACGCATTAAATGACAGGACACGTTAAACGTTCGGTCGGAAACCACCAGGGGGAGCTACTCTTATTTTGACAGGCGACTAACCCTCTGAATAACAGAGGGGACCGTTGTTAATTGAAGAGATTAGTATGTTATCATATCCAACACAACAAATGCCAAGTTGACTGACTGACGCTTGTGAGTATCGACCCTGCCCTTGGCGGCACTATTAATGCGGATATCTGTCACTTTCATTCTAAAAGATCTCCATTCGTAAAAATACCCATATGACTCTGAATTAAATTACATAAGTCGACTGATCAGCAAGAAAATAATATAATTAGATAATATACATGTAATTAAATGCTGATAAAAATAAAACATGAAGCATTAATAAAAAATATGGTCAAGCAACTCCCACTTTATTTTTGATGAAATATATCAATTATATTGCGCTACATACTACATTATTAGTATTATATAAATACTAATACGTTTAAATAAAGAAACTATGGAACAATCGACATCATCGAAAAGGTGGACAACTTTAAATACTTGGGAACCATATTAGAAAAACGACAATTATTTTAACCAGCATCTATTTCATCTAAATTATATCGTACTACTACAGTCTGTCAACAATGTGTATAAATTCGAAGACGACAGTAATATAAAAACTATAGCAATACCGTACGATATGTAATAACGTGAAATATCTTTCAAGCGTTACGTTATATGCTCATCATCAGTCATATTAATTGAAACAGACCTTGAAATAATAGTATTAATATTTATTTGAATAGTGTAAACTCTTCATGTTAAATAATACTTCTTAAATTACTTACAAATAAATTATTTTAAATACTAATCTTAAAATACTGTAACATTTCTTCAAAATATGACTTTTCTTACAGTGATATTTTTACTTTATTTTGAAAGTTTTCTAATGGAAGTATTTACTTTATTTCCTTGCTAACACGCAAATTTCGGTAAATCAATTTCAACATCGTCAGAGCAACTTTTACAATGAAAACTGTTGTTTCATGAAGTTGCTATAAATATATACCATATATTTACAACTGTATTTATATTTAGCATCTGTATAAACAAACAAATATGTTATTTGTAAACAACTCTAACGAATTTCTACAGAAACCGATTTAACGCAACATGCGTATTAGCAAGGAAATAAAATAAATATTACATCTATAAACCTTCCTAATGAAATAAAATTGTCTGTTTCTTTTAAAGCCCTCATAGAAAAAAACTGTTTACTTCCAAATGCGCGCGCGCACACATACACACTCACAACAATACAGTATTTATATCGGTTGACTACACTGTGGTACAATCCCATTTCTTGAAGACATGCATTATTAAGGTTTCTATGAAATCCTCAATATCTATTCTCACTTATCTGATTCAAGTTTTGGGCAGTAACATGTGAGCCCACCGGCAGTTGTTGGTTCACTGGCAAAGGAAATGGTTTAAAATTTTACATTCCCGTCGGCACAGTCCGTTTCTAACTTTCTTTATCGCTAATTGTAAACTGCTACATTGTGATACATTTCCAACACCATGAAAGATGTTAGTTTTACTTCCATGCTCCGTAAGGAAATCGTGTTCGAGATAGGGGCTGATTCTGATTGTACTACCCTCAAAACATGAAGAAAAGTCATTTTCCGAAAAGCGCACCGACGTACCAACACTTCAAAAAATATCAGAATATTGACGATTATTTTTGTAGGACTGTACGTACCGTACAAAACGAAACAGAATAGAAAGCAACCCTCCGTTCCTATTATTTGTGTGTGTGTGTGTGTGTGTGTGTGTGTGTGTGTGTGTGTGTGTGTGTGTGTGTGTGTGTGTGTGTGTGTGTGTGTGTGTGTGTGTGGAATTAGTTCTATGGCGAACAACTGCCGCAAATTCGAACAGAATAAAATAATTTTTTGCATATGTGCCCGAGTTGTAGAGGCCTACTGATTTTGGTGAAGATCGGTTAAGGAGAAGGGGTAGTTTACCTGCAACGTTTTACGTTTTAACAAGAGTAAAGTACTTAATTTTGACAGAATAAAATACCCTGAAAAGAAGGTCATAATAATCCACTGCAGAAAGGTAGATGAAATATCTATAAATGAAAAGGGTAGCTGAAGGGGGAGGGGGTAATTTTCTGTAAATGAAAATGATAGTTGAAGGGGGGAGGGGATAATTTTTTGTATGTGTACTATGTTATCACCAACAAGAAGTAGTTACTACGGAAATATTTCATTTCAGTTTGTCAAACATAAATCTCGATTTACAAGGAACACACCTAAACTTGTTACAATTATCGAACCGAATTCGAGTAAATGATTTTAAATATAAATAGTACAATCAGAATCAGCCCTTATCTCGAACACGATTTTTTTCGCGATCACCATACTTCGCGAAGTATTGTGTGTCCGGAAGTAAAAGAAGCGTGATCGAAGTTTTCTATTTTTTTTTGTTATAAATGAAAAATTATCTAACAATTAAATATATCTAAGCTTTCGGGTTCAAAATAGTGAGGGAGTTCTCAGGGAGCTTACTAGTAGGAATAATATTTTTAATGATAAAATGGAATTTATTTTATTTAAGATCTATTCGTTATACTCTGTTAATTGAGCTAAATTCTTATTCTTTTATGTACTAGTAGATGTCAGGTTTTAGTTACGTCCAAATCGCATTTCGAGCAGTCTTCAGTAGACTTCGCAATCCTGAATCGACAAGTGTTTTTATTCGTTAACATCAGTTGTCAGCAATGACGTTGTAAGCGATCATCTTGATATAGCTCCTACCGCTAACCGCTCTACTCAAGCGTAAACGAGACTGATTCAAAAACTTTAGACGATCACCTTATCGGTGGCAGGAAACCCAAAACTGTCGTCGCGGAACGCAGTTTAGTCAACTAGATTCAAGATGTAAACAACGGGGCCAGACTAATAGCTTGGCCGTATCGGCTTTCACAGCACATCTACGCCTGTCAGTCCACTCCTTGAACAATACGCTATCTCTCCCAAACTGCGATATACAAGTACATTTACGTTAACTCTCCCATCTACGCGGTGTAAACAATAGTACAAAAACTGTGATGTTAGTAAGGAATGACACTGTCAAAGAGTATCGATCACAATCTATTATCTTATAAATATACCGGTTCCATTAAACTGTCAGCCAACAAGATTATCGCACGCCGAGTTTCTTGTACTTATGGTAGTAAAGACATGAGCAGTTCAGTAAACAGTACTTATCGACAACGCGACTTTCGGTATAAACTATTTCTATATTTTCGCTTTCACGCGTACCTCCGTCTTTCAACACAAACACTGTGCTAACGAATATGACACACACACACACACCCTCATAATGATAATGCATCAGTATTTTTTCTTGTCGTTCTGAGATACAGTAATAAATATCACAATGATAAACATATTTCCTCTGAGAGTGTATTTTATTACTGATTATTTTAAACACAAACGCGCGCACAAGTTTTAACAGACACGTGCAACAAACAGTCAGTGGCGTATCTATAATTTGGCCTGGGGGGGGGGGGTCCGGGATCGGGTCGGCTTCATAAAAAAGAAAAAAACAAATTAAGACTAATCAACATTACTATCGTCAAAGTGGCTGAAATCAGCTCCATTAAAGTAAACGGTAATAACACAATACATATACGCTTTACTGAAACATTGTTTACAAGATACTTAGTGACTGAATTGATTTCCTGTATTTCATATTTGAAACATATACTGTAATGCTCTGTAATAAACTTGTTTGTATATTCAATAAAGAGTTACTACTATATTAGTGTACACCGCTGAAACAATAATTAAACAGCCTAAAAACCTAAAAATTAAAAGATTAACAAAATTCTTCAACCTTTTCGACCCTCTGGGGGAGGGTCTAGTCCCGTTCACCCCCCCCCACGTAAATACGCCCCTGCAAACAGTGCACAATTTGCACGCTGTATAACTTACAGCAGACAGCAAAACAGAAACCTAATCAACATGCTGCTTGATAGAGTCTAAGCATTTCTATCGATGAAACCAAAGTAACGACTTTTAGAGAAAAGTATCCTATAAGATTAAAAATAGTGAATAACGACAAAATCTCAAATTTTCAGTACCGGAAGCCATGCGAGTGTAACTAACAGTAAGCGACTCTGACATTTCGCTGCGACGTTGTCAACTGTCCAGGTGTTTATCTGGGTAAAGAACGTGGCAAGACGGTACCGCTACAGACTGTATGAATCCCTCTAACGTGTTTGGCGAAGGGTCTTATACACGCGTTTACTCCCACCACATAAAGGCCTATCAAAAGTCGGAGTCTCTTACCCAACGGCTACAGTCCACGATATCAAATGACAGCTAAGTCCGCGCGGTTTTCAGAACTATTATTAGATCACTGGAAAAGAACGTCATAGATCAAATTCTAAGAAGTGACGGCTAGAGGTGTGCTAAACTGGTGTTTTAAAATAACAGGTACACACGAACCGTTCCAAAAAAATAACACTTACAAATACCTGTTATTATATAGGCCTTCCTATTATACATATAGGCCTACCTGTATTATATAATGTGTTACAAGAAATGAACTGAAACTAAAAGTATTAACAGTGTTACTTCACACTGTGACTTTATTAAGCTGTTGCTGTTTCAAAAGGAAATAAGAAACAAGAGAAATCATAGGCCGATCTCCCTCTGGGAATACTAATTTAAGTTTTCACTAGGAATAAGCAAACTGACATAGATTTAAGATTGTCAACGAAACTTAATACTGATGATTTTTATAATGTGCAGTGAGAAGAATAATTTATAATTTTGCGGCAAAACATAAAACATATCCGACACTATTAAAACCTCATCAAATTCTTAAATCTACTGTAAACTTATAAGGAGGCCTACCACGTTAAGAAAAGCATCTACCGGTCAACAGATAAGGGCAAAAGAATTCAATGTATTAGGAAAGTAAAACAACACAGGATAGAAAGGCGCCCAATAGTGTAAACGGATAAGACTATAAATAGACATCCTATACAACAAAAGAGTCGCGGTATGACGAAAGCTATGAAAGGGCAAACATACCATTAAGTAAAAGAGATAGATTTATAATAGTTCACGGGCGTAGAGATCTAGGGTTCATCGATGGTGCGTTTCTGGTTTTTATATCGGGACAGAAAACAGTCATTTTCACTGTAATATGAACGGCAAAAATTTCGAGAAATGCGTGGTTGAAAAGCTAATTCCCGGATTACCACAAACCTCTGTGTTAGTTTTGGGTAACGCACGTTACCACAATTACCAATCTAAAAAATATGTGGTAACGCGCTTTACCGCAATAACCAACCAACAAATTCTTCAAAAAATGACTAAATACAGTCATTATAGCAAAATTCCGTTTCACCTAATTTCTTTAAACCACAACTACAGAATTTAGTAAAAACGAATAAACATTTATGAAAACCCTATAAAATAAAACGTATTCTACGGAATCATAGCCACACCGTTATTAGTTTGCCTCTGGCCTATCGTCCTGACCTAAACCCCATAGAATTCACTGGAGTTCAACTGAAAGACTCAGTTGAAAAACACACACCACTCTTGAAGTTCAACTGAAAGACTCAGTTGAAAAACACACACCACTCTTGACAACAGAAACATAATAAGTTTGAGAAGACATGCATGTCACTCAATAAGAAAACAACAATGGACAGCAGCGTGTGATCGCGTAATTAAATCTGACGACGAGTACTTGTAAAGGGAAGTATTAATACATGAAATGCAAGATAGGTTTGTAATTAGCTTAGGTTAAGATGATGATGCCAGTCCTCGTAATAAAGTGCAATGTTTTCGCTGTAAGGTCGCCGACGTTCCAACACTTCAGAATATTGACGATTATTTTTGTAGGTCTGTACGTACTGCACAAAACGAAACAGAATAGAGAGCAACCCTCTGTTCCTATTATTAGCAACTAAACGACCGAGTGATACCACTTCCGTTTCCGAGTGAGATCGTCCAACACATTGTAAAATAAGGCCAAAAGTTCTATTACCTCGACTATTAAATAAAAATTTGTACTGGGCAAAATTCACTTTTGGTTACCACTGTACTGAACGCTACCTTAATCACAATTCGTTAAATATTTTATACCAAAAAATGAGTCTTTTATTAAAAAAATCGGGCATTTTAGTGGGTAACTTCTATTTTTGCTGTTATTTCTTGTGAGAAAATTTTTTCGCTTTTCGTCAGTTTCAATTAATATCGTGAATATTAATAACTTACTGCAGCAGTCGGCAACCCTGCGCCTGCGGACGCAAGTGCGCCCATCGATAAGGTTAGAAGCGCCCGCGAACCAATTTGTAATTTTATTTTCTTTTGAAGGAAGGAACCCACCCGCATTGTACCTGCTTCGAAGTACTTTATTATAAAACAGAACAGTCCTTTTCAAATTTTATTTTTTTCTAATACAATAATTTGTTAGTTTTTTCAAGAAAAGGAACTGAAACCTTCATTTATCTTATAAACGAAATTTTTAAAGTTTTACATTTCTGTGCACTATATAAAAATAAATAGTGTTATTGTGGTGAGTTCTTTAATTTATTTTTATTAAAATACGTTCCTGTTTAACCATTTTTCCGTTTTTGTTAGTTTTAATGTGCGTGTGGATGATGACCTACCCCTACTGTGAAAAATTTTCACAAATTTATATGAAAAATACTACAAAGCTTTTTTTTTGATTCGGTGTTCCACGACGCTAATTTTTGTAATTTTCCACGATAATTAATGTCTGTAACGTCCAGCCATTGAACATTGATGTCCTACGTCCAGCTCCGCACCTTTCTATTTTCCACTGACGGGGTGGAGAGGTGTGCCCATCGAACTGGTCCTCAGTTATATATGCGCCCCAATAAATTCCATGGTTGCCTATGACTGATTTACTCTATCAATAGAGAGGTAGAGGCAAGGCTGCCTACAGAAATTTTAAATTAATTACTTGACAGGAAAAGAGATATAGAAAGCTCGAAGGAGCTATTTTGAAACAAAGAACGAAACAGGTGACACCTCTCCTGGAAAGAACACACACACACACACCTCTATTCCTCTCCACCGTGCGTCTCACCACCGCATGTGGTACTAGCTAGTTGATACTCTATGGCGGTGACGGAACATGCCTTGTACTACGGCGATAGTGCGCAAGCCTAACGCTTTCACAGGAAAAGGAGGAAAGTAAAGACTTCAAAGAAATTTTAAATTATCAGCTTGAAGAGAGAAGAGATATAAGCATACTCTGTATAAGCATAGATGTAGCAAAAATGGTTTCAAAATAGAGACCGAAGCAGATGACGCTTATTCCTGGAGAGAAGAAGAGAAACAGTTTGAACTACTTGAACGACTGAATTATTTAAAAAAAATTTGTTGCGCTGGTCCGTACAGAATGCAGTGAGCACATTTATAGATTTTATAGATATTTATGAATGTCGGAAAACTACGCGCGATTTTGCGAATCAAACTTTTGTTAAATTGGAATACATACTATAATTCAACGTAACAAAAACCCAATACTTTAGCAGAGACAAGATTGTACCGTTTAATACTCTTTTCTTCGCCTCTTCACATTATTTAATATTTACTGCATGTAGTTACAGCGAAACAAGGATTTTAAGTATTATCATTGCCACCATCATCATCACTATCGTCTTCTTAAGGGTTTTAGGCTTTAGCGGCCTGTTCCTGTTACACACTCCACCTTTTCTTAGGTCTACCAGCTTTTCTTCTGCCTCTAGGGGTGTAATCTTTCGCTATCTTCGGTATTCTACTTTCTTCCATTCTACTGTATTCTTTAATTATTTTATTAACTGCAAAAATATCTAAATCACTTCTTATCTCTTCATTTCTTCTATGATCTCGTCTATTACACCTTTTAACTGATTTCATTTCTGCTGTTTGTATCTTCTGTTCGTCTTTTTCCTTTATGACCTAAGTTTCAGAACCACACAGTAGTGTAGGTATTGCCATTGTTTTATAAAATTTTATTTGGGTTCCTTTTCTACATTTATTTCCCAACGTTCTCCAAATCGTTCCACACATTCTTGTGAAATTCGTCACTTTATTTTCTATATCATAAGTAATGTCACGTCCAAGCCAGTCGAAATGTTATCACTGTCATCACAATGCTTTGTGAGTTTTTTACCTATTCTATCCACCGTATTTAGAGTACAAATTTTTTTATAAGAAAAATAAAAATACAATTCAGAATGAAGTATCGCCTTCGCGTAGTACAAACAGTTCGATACACTACCGACGCAGTCATTCACTGAGAGACAAGAATGGGATAAGTGGAACAAAAGACGTCTCTCACCCGATCGAATCATTTCGCACCGATACGCTAAGTACGGTACACGGATGAAATTACAACAAAGTGGAATTTACCCAATGACAAGACTCGCAAGTCCAGACGGCTCACCTGTTGTCGTTGGACGGTAGTAACTGCGCGCAAATATAGGACACGTGCTGTCAGAAGGTCAAGCGTTTGATTTGTATGCGCAGCTCAACGCCATAAATACCTGTAACACAAACAAAACAATTCATGTAGTCTTTACGTAAATAGTAAGTAAACACACCGGTCTATAAACTACACTGTACACCCACAAATACATAAACTGTAAAAAACCACGTTCATACTTCCACAGGCAGACATAGGCTGTATTCAATTAAACGGCACGAAATTTAAACATTTTAAAGATGCAAGCACATACGATAGATGCAAGGCTCACGATAGGCTACTTACGTACAATTATAATCCGGTTATTTAATTTAAACATTTTGAAGATGCAAGCACATACGATAGATGCGAGGCTCACGATAGGCTACTTACCTACAATTATAATCCGGTTATTTAATTTAAACATTTTTAAAATGCAAGCACATACGATAGACGCGAGGCTTACGATAGGCTACTTACGTACAATTATAATCCGGTTATTTAATTTCAGTGAAATCTTGCCAACATCTAAGTATCTCTTTGCGACCATGCTATTTCCTTTAATTAAGACGAATTTAGAAATTTAATTAATTACAATACAAAACACTTCTATATCAGGTGTCCACATCTTGTAGATACGGTTTGGCAATCCTGATGTGCCCTAGCTGGATTCTCACTTTGCTTCAACTTGCCTTGGGTGAGATCCCTTCCTTTAATCTTTTCTGTCTAGTCTCTCTTGACTGACTCTTGTTCTTTTCTGACCCCGCCCCTATTAGAGTACTTGAGGGCTAGGGTGTCTTTCTTTTTCCATTCTAATTTCTTAATTTTGGATGGCTTACGATCTTAGAGTGCTCGCTGATGCCGACAGGTGTGCACTAAACATACTAAGAAACGTTCGGTGTCACAATAACTGATACAAAACCACAACATCCTATCTCAGAAAGAGAAGGGTGAGGGCGAATTCGTCTAAGGTAAGGTATGGTAACCATGACAGAAGAGTCTCTGGTCCACCTGGGAGGGAGTTATGCAACAGGCCAGTAACCTGTTCATGTTCACTTAAAACTTTATAATACTTGTAGTGCCCAAAGCAGCCTCGGATTAAGGTCTGGAAACTGTCCGAGGATGAGATCGGTGCCGGAACAGGTCTATATAACCTCATCCTTGAAGAGAACACGAAGACAAAACACATCACTTAAAAAGTTCCGTAGGTTTGCGCCAAGTGTGTGATAGGTGAATGTTGAAATCAGCACTAAAATACTCTTTAATCCCAACAAAATATGTGACACAGTGTTGTGTGTTTTTAAGTGCTCTGACTTATGTTGTGCTCTCTTCAGTTTCAGGAAAAGACGGAAATGAAGCACTTCACAAATTTCAAGGCTTACGATAATAAACTTAATTAACTGTACTAACCATTATACAGTATTTTATAATAACAAAATGTCTATAGTATAACTAATAACAGAATGACAAAATTTAATGTTACAAAAAACTGAGTAAAGAATCGAATGGAAAAATGTCGGTTGTAGATTTCCGCACTGAGACAGACGTGATGAGTGTTTTATGGAGCTGACCCCACGAGAGTATGAATTGTTGTAGATAGTACTATTATGGAGGTCAGCAATTCTGAATATCTGAGCTATAATGTGTATTATACTACAAATAATGACGTGGTGAATAAGCTACCTAAGTCCAACCATACGTGCGGAACCATCAAGAGAACTCTAAAACCAACGAGTAAAGAAACATGCCTGAAGTTCTTGGCATGGTAAAGAAATATTTCTTGGCAGGATATACTCTCTATAAGATCGTTGAAGATATGCAGAAATACGGAAAAACTGAGTACTGTCAACAGGATTGTCCAATATTGGCTAAAATGGTTATAACATCTTAACCAAAGGGATCCCCAAACAATTACGGAATTATAAGCCGAAGGGACGGACAGGTGTGGGGCGTCCGAAGAAACGTTGGAATGGCCAGCTCTAGGTTATCTGCTTGGGACCGGAACAAACCATTTTTGGTATAATCCTTGTAGAAAATGATGGAGATAATGGAGTAAAGACGCAATAATAGTGCAGACATTTCAAAATAAAAAGTGGAATTTAAAGAATAAAATTTGCATTTCATACCGGTTTATACTAACGAAACAAAGAGATAGTACAATGTCGTCTGAAGGAACATAAAAACGAGGAAGAATGAAAAACCGCTTCTTCATTATAAATACTTTACATTACTTTTTGTGGTCAAGTAACATAAATTTGTAGATCCAATAGAAGAATACGAGGTAGTGATAACAAAACAATTTAAGTTATAAAAGATATAAGAAAGTTAAAAATATTAAAACATAAAAGAATTAGGAACTTAAATAAATATCATAAATATTTATGAATTTCATAAGCATAATGGAAAATCTCCTGCGTTAAATTGTAGAGCGCATATACCTGTGAGAGACTCCGTAACGCACGCACCACGGGTACATGGGGGGGAGGATACAAACCAGTCGAAAGACTGACGACTCCAAGGAGGGGGAGGAATGGAAAATCAAGCCACATTAACAACGTATTTTGACAAATAAGAAAAATTCATAGCCTATTACGTATGTGGTGTTTGTCAGTGACATGGGAAATTAACACTAGGGTTATGGAAAATCCCATTTGAGTAGAGAGGAAGAGTGGAAAGTAGATATGTGATAAACTAGTATTTGAAAATAACAGGTACAAACGAAACTGTTCCATTTTGGTTAGACAAATCAGCTGCGAAACTGAGGCAATGAAATTTAGTGTGCATGTAATAGCGCAACAAAGAATATTAAAAAAAATTACGTGAGATGTGCAGTCAAGTTAAATCATATCCGAGATCACATTAACAAGAAGTACTATATGGCCTATCAGCCACTCTGTAGGTTATAACACAATATAAGTCGCTTTTTCAAAATTTACCAAGTTGGTAACTAGTATAATATATAATTTGTTATTATAATCTGTATTATATATCTGCATAATACACAAGAATAAACGTAACATCAATAAACAATTTTTCATTTATTAAAAATACCTTCGTGTCTTTGGCATAGAGATATTCTGAACATCGCTGTTTTGCTTCGTTTCGTACTTGTATGGGAATCGGCACATGCGTAGAATGAAGTGTTCAGGACCAAAAAGTGGCTTTGTGCTCGTAATACCCGTTTACTTGGTTATTCGTTAGTTGCGTAGGGGGGTCCGCGAGTACTCGGAACGGGTATTTAGACTTTTCCGATTTCAGTTATCGTTGAATCGGAACAGGTATTTCAACTTTTCAGTCACTGTTATATCCGTTCCATAAAAATATCGTTTCAAAATACCTGTTATAGGTATATCGGCCCACCTCTAGTGGGAAAGACTGGACACTGCTGGTGTCCGTTGTTCAAACATGATGTGACGTAATCACGGAAAGCAATCGCCAAAATGAAGAATATAGTCGTATAACAAAAACATTTTTTGCTAGTCAAGTGTTCTCAGCAACCACTCATGACAACTGCAAAATATAAAATAATTAATTACATTTTAGAATAAATAATTAGTGTAACTGTCCAGTGAATTACGCAACTGAATAATAATTGTTATAAAAAACACAAGGGGAAAAGAGGTTTCCAACGTGATGATTAGATAAACAGAAACCTCTAGTCTGCGGAATGCGAGAGACGGTAGTAGCTGCAGAAGACTACCACCATGGCTGGATGGATGGATGGAATTTATACGTGCTGCATCAGTTTACTAGAGGTGTGCTAAACTAGTATTTGAAAATAACAGGTAGGAACGAAACCGTTCCAAAAAAATAACACGTACAATTACCTGTTATTATATACCTGTTACACTGTACATATACCTGTTATAATAATTTGTTACACGAAATAAATCTTCTTCTTCTTCTTCTGCACTACAAGGAATAGGCATTTGCCTGTTCCGTTAAGAAATAAATTGAAACTAAAAGTATAACCGTGTTATTTTACACTGTGACTTTACTAAGCTGTCACTGTTTAAAATTAAAATAAGAAACAAGAGAATTTATAGGCCTATCTCCCTTTGGGATATACTAATTTAAGTTTTCACTAGGAGTAGACAAACTGTCATAGGTTTAATATTAAATTATTGAATCCATTTTGGTTAGACAAATCAGTTGCGAAACTCATGCAATGAAATTTAGAGTGCACGTAATAGCACAACAAATAATGTCAAAAATACATCAGAAACGTATAATAAAAACATAACAGTACGCCACAAGAGTTACAACAATCTCATCATTTACGTGAGATGTGCAGTGAAGTTAAAATCATCTCCGAATCACATTAACAAAAAGTACTATATGGCCTATCAACTGCCAGCCACTCTGTAGGTTATAACAACACAATATAATTCGCTTTTTTGTTTATTTATTAAAAACAGCTTCGTCTCTTTGGCATAGAGATATTCTGGACCTCGCTGTTTTGCTTCGTTTCGTACTTGTATGGTAATCGGCCATGCGCAGAATGAAGTATTGAGCACCAATTTTTTATTGAGACTTTGTATTCGTGTACTCATGTACACGCGTTAGTTGCGTAGGGGGGGGACTCGGAATCGCGAGGCCGAGAGTAATCGGAACGGGTATTTCGACTTTTCAGTTATCGTTGAATCGGAACAGGTATTTCAATTTTCGGTCACTGTTATATCCGTTACACAAAAATAATCGTTCCAAAATACCTGTTATAGGTATATCGTCTCACTCTACAGTTTACTATTCAGCTGGTCATATTGTAAAGTTACTTTTTCAACATCATCATCATCCCACTTCACGGATTGGCTGCATTGCCTGTTCCGGAAACCATCTCGACCTCGGACGCCCCACACTACGATACACTGTGGGTTTATAATTTCAAGGCAAGTTTGGAAAGGCGATCTTGCTGCATTCTTCCCACATACTTACACCAGTTGGCCTTATATTCGGTAATTCTATCCTGTAATTTAAAAATTTGTAATTCTTGCCTTATCTGTGCATTACTTATTCTGTCTCGTGACGCTCACACTTTGACCAACCTGACTAATTTCATTTCTGCTGATGTAACCTTTCCTCTGTCTGTCTGTGAAAGTAACCATGTCTCACTCCCATACAGCGCCACCGGCACAGCCATCGTTTTATACATCTTAAGACTTTCCTAGTAAAGTATTTTAAGGTTCTATGGATTGTCCCACATATATGTTTAAATTTATTAAGTTCATTTTCGACATCACAATCAACTAATTAAAGATATTCGAATCAAAGCTAATTAAAACTGGATACCTACTTCAAGACATTTCCATTTACCTCTATCTTTGTCCTTACTGGATACTTCCCTCTAAAAGCCATTACTTTTGTTTTATGTGGAGACAGCACCCAGCCACCAATTCCTCTGCTAAATTCCTCAAGACGCATGCTCCCCTCTGCAAGTCATTTTCTGTCTGTTGTCAACATCGTCTGCATATAAAATAATACTAAGTGTACGTTGCGGAGAAAGCTTAATTCCACATTAAAAATGTTCCTTCCATCTTTTAGTGACAACGTCCAAATAAATATTTTAAAGTATCGAAGATATATAACAACCTTGTTTAACTCCTTTATTTGTCTCAACTGGCACTGTCAATCGTTTTCCCGTATCAATGACATCAGAGGTGTTCTGATACAGACTTCTAATCACCTTACATGAAGCAAAGGCAAACCTCTTCTGATCATAATCTTCTACAAGACATCCCTATCCAGACCATCAAATGCCTTTTGAAGGCAATAAAAGCCGTATGAGTTTCTAAATTAAATTCCCGTCTCTTCTCAATCACCTGCTGAGTTACTTATTTCCAAATAATTATTATTTCAGAACCGAGTTTGGCCAATCAACCGTCAAGGCGAGGGAGGACTGTCATCCCTTGCACATTCCTCTTTACGCCAGTGTTTGGGGACTGAACCGTTATTTTGGTCTCAAATAAAAACGGATTCCTTTGCAAAGCCCTTACAAAAACCTCTAAATAAGATACTAAACTGATTTGAAATATGCACACTTGAAATAAATAAAAATAAATATTCATTAACAAAAAGATGTCTGACGTCGCTTCGCGGACTCGTATCTTTCACGACGACAGGTTAAAAGTTTAGTTAAGCGACAAGTAATTATATTAGTATATTAACGACAGCGTTAAATGAAGCGTCCTGTGCATTTGTATTTACTTATATAAATTTATGAGTACATTAATCTAGTTTAAATAAAATCAAAATGGTGCAATATTCGAATTAAACCTCACATATCTTTTACGAATTATAAAATATCAGTATGGAGAACCATACATGACTTCCATGTTCTAAGATTTATATTTAAAATCATATTCGAAATGAAATATTACCACAGAAACTACTTCTTCTCACTTATTACTCCAGCCTTAACCACAGTACTGTGGTCACTAACGTATACCACCTCACGTTTTCGCACTCGATTTTCACTGATGATGGCAGTCGATGGCACTGCTGAAAAGTCTGGTTTTGCAGAAAACATTGGACTACGGCTAAACAGCCCGGGAAAGAATTTTAACAAAGAACTACTTCTTTGTTGCCGATAACGTAGTACACATATAAAAAATTCTTCCCTCCCCCTTCAACTATAATTTTCATTAATAGAAAATTATCCGCACCTCGTTCACCTAACCTCTTCATTTATAGAAATTTCATCTACGTTTCTACAGTGGATTATTATGAGCTTCTTATCAGGATACTTTATTTATCAAAATTAAGTACTTTACTCTTGTTAAAACATAAAACGTTGCAGGTAAACTACCCCTTTCTCTAAACCGATCTTCACCAAAATCAATAGACCTTCAGTCCTCTACAATGCAGGAATGCATGCAAAAAAAATTTGATGCTGTTTGAATGTGCGGCAGTTATCGTTCGTCGTGAAAACATTTCTCTTGTTACAACATAAAATGTTGCAGGTAAACTATCCCTTTCCCTTAACCGATATTCACCAAAATCAATAGGCCTTGAATTATCTACAATTCAGGAACGTATGCAAAAAATTATTTGATTCTCTTTGAATTTACGGCAGTTATCTTTCGTTAAAATAAATTACCCTTCTTCAAACAAAATGTTGCTGGTAAACTACCCCTTTCCCTTAACCGATCTTTAACAAAATCAACAGACCTTGAGTTCTCTTTAATTCAAAAAGGTATGCAGAAACGTAGTTGATTCTGTTTGAATTTACGGGAGTTATCGTTCGTCATATAAAAAATTATCCTTGTTAAAACATAAAGTGTTGCAGGTAAACTACCCCTTTCCCTTAACCGATCTTCACCAACACCAATAGGTCTTGAGAACTCTACAATACAGGGCTGTATGCAAAACATTATTTGATTCTCTTTGAATTTACGGCAGTTATCGTTCGTCAAAAAAAAAATTACCCTTGTTAAAACATAAAACGTTGCAAGTAAACTATCCCTTTCCCTTAACCGATCTTCAACAAAATCAGCAGACCTTGAGTTCTGTATAATTCAAGAAGGTATGCAAGAAAGTAGTTGATTCTGTTTGAATTTAAGGCAGTTATCGTTCGTCATAGAAAAAATTACCCTTGTTAAAACATAAAACGTTGCAGGTAAACTACCCTATTCCCTTAACCGATCTTCACCAAAACCAACAGGTCTTGAAAACTCTACAATTCAGGGCTGTATGCAAAACATTATTTGATTCTGTTTGAATTTGCGGCTGTTATCGTTTGCCTTAGAAAAAATTACCCCTGATAAAAAAACGTTGCAGGTAAACTACCCCTTTCCCTTAACCGATCTTCACAAAAAACAATAGGTCATGAGTACTCTACAAATCAAGGCTATATGCAAAACATTATTTGATTCTGTTTGAATTTGCGGCTCTTATCGTTTGCCATAGAAAATACCCTTGTTAAAATGTAAAACGTTGCAGGTAAACTACCCCTTTCCCTTAACCGATCTTCACCAAAATCAACAGACATTGAGTTCTCTATAGCTCAGGGATGTATGCAAAATATTATTTGATTCTGTTTGATTTGCGGCTGTTATTGTTTGCCATAGAAAATACCCTAGTTAAAACAAAAAACGTGGCAGGTAAACAACCCCTTTCCCTTAACCGATCTTCAACAAAATCAGCAGACCTTGAGGTCTGTATAATTCAAGAAGGTATGCAAAAAAGTAGTTCATTCTGTTTGAATTTACGGCAGTTATCGTTCGTCATAGAAAAAATTACCCTTGTTAAAACATAAAATGTTGCAGGTAAACTACCCTATTCCCTTAACCGATCGTCACTAAAACCAACAGGTCTTGAAAACTCTACAATTCAGGGCTGTATGCTAAACATTATTTGATTCTGTTTGAATTTGCGGCTGTTATTGTTTGCCGTAGAAAATAATTACCCTTGATTAAAAAAACGTTGCAGGTAAACTACCCCTTTCCCTTAACCGATCTTCACCAAAAACAATAGGTCTTAAGTACTCTACCAATCAGGGCTGTATGCAAAAATTTATTTGATTCTGTTTGAATTTGCGGCTGTTATCGTTTGCCATAGAGAAAAATCTACAGACACAGACAGACACACAGAAACTTTTCGAAAAATGACTTTTTTCATGTTTTGAGTGTAGTACAATCAGAATCTGCAATAATCTCGAACACGATTTTTTTTGCCATCACCATACTTCCATTTCCTTAAGGAACATGTAATTAAAAATAAAAAAGGAAAATACACCACCGACTCGGAGACATGCTACGTTACAAAGAAAAAAAAAACTGACTAACGGTATACTTAATATCATTAACTGACAACGTGTTCACGAGCAATGGTGATTATATTTTTCAGTTCCATTCATTTGACGGTTTAAACGTTTACGTTGATGAAGACTTATTAAAAACAACAATGTTTAAAAATAATGATTCAACAACAACAAAAAGTAACTTCAATTCAATTTTTATGAAACAGTAAAAGAATACCTTTAATAATGTATAAAGAATTTTTAGTACTTACAAGTACACCTCTAGGTTATTCCAGTCTGTGATTTTTTAGTTTTTTACTTTTGTTTTTTCAATTCAATACTGTAAAGCCTATGGGACTTTCAGTGGACGCGTATCACCTCAAACGGAGAAGCCGTATGCATTATGTATTCCCTCTTTTCTCCCGTGTGCCGTACGGTTCGGTTCGGAATCAATACGAACAGAAGGATTCGACCCCGTCCACCAGCTGGTGCGGTGTGCGACAAGCGTACGTGTCGACGCGTCCACTTCCGCTGTCACTCTCCCCTACGTCAAAATCCAATACTCGTGAGTCGAAAACAGGATCCCGTATCTCCGTTCAGGAATACAGCGGATTAATGAGACTACACGCCAGGACTCCAATTCATTACATTATTACGTAGACACCTTACATCGAAGACCGAGAGTAAATGTTTCCAGAGAAAAATGATTATAACCGACGAATGTGAATAAGTTTAGCGTACGCCATACGAGACAAAAACACACATTGCACATGGTTTACCACGGTAATCTGACGATTTAAAAACATAAAATAATAAAAAAAACTTTATTTACTTTATTTTATAGTGTAATTACAGAAAAGTTGGTGCCATTTACAGGTGTAACTTTGTTTTTTAAATAAGACCCGTCTGGAATGTCCTCCATCATTTTGTATGCACTGTTGCATTCTGTTCTATAGATTTCGCATCGCTGCTTGCACCATGTTGTTTGGTATGGCTGTGATTTCTTCCTGTACGGAGGTCTTGAGTTCGTTAATGTCGTTAGGTTTATTCTGAAACACTCTGAAAATAGTCACATAATGACAGATCTGGCGATCGTGGCGGCCATGCAACATCTCCTCCTCTAGAAATAACGTGGCCTGGAAACATCTCTCGAACTACCGTCATGGATGCTCTGGCAGCGTAGGCTGTTCCGTTGCTCCATCCTGCTGCTGGAAATACACAGCGTTCAAGTCGCTCCCACGACGACGCAGTTCAGAAGCAAGGAATTCCTGTAACATCAACGTGTATCGAGCAGAAGTGACTGGCACCGTTTATCCTTCCTCTCCAAAGAAATAAGGGCCTACGAGCACGCCGAACAGTTACACGTGGACTGTGAAGAGGACGCATATGTAGCTTCGACGTTACTAGTTGATTTATTTCGTTTTATGCTTCACCGTAACACTAATGAACAATGCTAATGGATGATTTTATCGCGTTCGTAATATCTATTATCTTATAGGTTCATAATCACCGGTCAGTAACTATGTAGGATAACAAGACATATACGCAGTAGTTGATTTCTAAAATTATAGGTGCTGGAACACATCAATTCGAAAGTTGTACAGACACAAATATAGGCTACTTATATTTTATATTAGCATATAAGTTTACATCAGGTTATTACAAAGGAGGTCTACTTTTTTAAAGCCTTATAAAATATGTAACATACGTAGTCTATAAACTTTATCCAAAACGGTAATAAAGTTTACTGATATTTCTAAAGAGCATCATCATCAGGTTAGCCGCACGACAATCGAAGACATGTCATTCATGATGGCGTCATCCTGGAGGCTTAATCAAACTCTCTAAGTGATAGTTTCGGTGATTCGGACATTTTAAAACAGTTTCCATAGTTTCATCATTGTGTCGTCATATTGTTTGTTTCTTGTCCTTTTTTTACTCTTTGTGTCTAATGCTGTATGATGGCTAGAAATCAGCCCTCTCACATTCACTTGAAGATGTTGCTATTGACTCAATAGCATATTTCAAGATAGAAAGACTCTCCGGAAAAATTCTGGAATGCACATATTCTCGGAAGCTCCCAAACAGTTGCCTTTCATGTAGTTTTAATTTTGAAGCAAGTTTTTTTGTTTCATTTTCTCAATAGGTTATTTGGAGATTTTCTGAACGATAGTAGTTAAGATAAAGATTAGTGCTGGTGTTTGATTTTGACAAACGTTTAGTTTTGTGGTGGGGCTGATGAAGGACACAATTTAAAAAAATAGTAAATTTTTGTAACAATTAGGTTTTTCTTTTTACATATATTTCGGTAATTTATTTTTGGACCCAATAGCTTCCGGAACGCCGTTCTGGCTTGGTCCCCCTGAAATCAAGCCCTGCATACACGTATATCGTAGCATCATTGTCTACTATCTATAAATTGGGTAGAATCTTACTCAGTCGGATGTGTCACATCGTAACCATGGATAGCATGACCTCTAATGACCACTGACATTGCACTGTTATATATCACGTGTTAATTCAGCCAGTTGAAGAATAATGGTTGGTTGTTTTCTTAGAACGCCTACGTACTGTAGTGTGACAACGCTATCGCTTATTATCTCTCAATAAGAAAAAGCATTTAACACGAAATAAAACTGTTTTTCATACTTTAATTAACAGAAATCTATTACCTCCATCGCTACGTTGCATTTACCTACTAAAAACCTTTCTAAAATTTAAATAAAAAAGCAACAGATAAGGAAAATTGTAAAAAAAAAAAACAGGATGAGACGCTAAAGTTACATCCGGGACGCCAGCAGCAGCTCAATTTGTATAAACGAGCAAATTGTTATATGCAATTTTAAACACAATGAAATTTTATTTAACGTAGTGCACACTTGGGACACTGTTTTTTATAGAAACACGTTAACATATATAGGAAAACAAGAAGTATCGTTTAAAAACATATACATCATATATTATGTACGCACAATCGTACACGTTCGTGGAAATGGAATTGCCTCCGACATGGCACAGTTGACGGAAAACAAGGATACACGTGCAGAGAGAGAGAGAGAGAGAGAGAGAGAGAGAGAGAGAGAGAGAGAGAGAGAGAGAGAGAGAGAGGGGGGGGGGGGGGATTCAGAACATCTTCTTCTTCACTTCACGGAATAGATTATATAAACCTATTCTGGCACCAATCTCATCCTCGAACGACCCACACCTCTTCTACCAATGGTTTTATATTTCAGCACCGCATGGCAGCCGATCCTCCGTCATCCTTTGCAAATGATGACATCAATGTCTTCTATATAAAATCCATGATATTCGTATCCAAGTCACACTTTGAATAAATTAATATATTAATATTTTACCTTATTATCCGTCTTGTGACTTCCCTTTTTAAAACAACACTACGCGTTTCGGAACGTATGTTCCATCATCAGGTGTAATTACTCTTGCGAGGTCGTCGAAACATTAAAATATATCACAAACACATAAAACACTAACATAGTTCGTATTCAGTATCTAACGCGCGCGATACGTTTTCGGTACACACCTTGACAACACTGAACTAACGCTATCAATTCACCGCTATCGCTGCTCGCGCATGATGTGTGACGTGGACCTTAGTTGTTCTGAGATTTGCATCGCAGTGTCATACAACTAGTTAGAGCGAAAATTCAACTGATCATTTAATAAATAATCTGGACTGGTTTTAAAGGCCTTATATATTTCAAATTCTTCATTCGCATTCATATTCCTACCTTTATTGCATATGTGTATTGGTTTAAAGTTTGTACTAAAATCCGTATAATTATGATTATTGTCAATCAAATGTCGTCCAAAATTGGATTTAGTTTTTCCAAAGTCTTTTTTGGGGAGATGTTCTTTGAATCTCTTTATGAAAGGTCTCCCCGTCTGGCCTATATAAAAACAGTTACAGTCATCACATATTATTATCTTGTATACACCTGTTTTTTCTTCTAAAGGTCTGGCCGTTTTTGGACCAAGTATTTTATATATGTTATTGCTTGTTTGAAAGGCCGTCGCTATATTCATTTTCTTAAAGACATTTGTTAGAATTTTCGGAAGGACATTACCATACTCAGTTGATATGTGTATTGCTCCATCCTTGTTCTTCGGGGGCCTCATTTGTCTGTTTTGCTGTTTCTTGAGTAGTCTATCTATCATTGAACTTTGATATCCGTTAGCTCTGGCTATGTATTTTATTGTATTTAAACTCTTTTTGAAAATCAATTGTCTCAAGTGGTATTGTAATTAGCCTATGAATAGAACTGTTATATGCAGCCATTTTTTGAGATGTAGGGTGGTGGGAATCTGCGTGTATAGTGATATCTGTTGTTGTTGGTTTTCTATAGATTTGGTATTGGAATCTATTTTTTGCTTTTATGACTGTTAAGTCAAGAAAATTCAGCTTATTGTCAGTTTCAGTTTCGAGGGTGAATTGTATGCGTTTATGTATGCTATTCATATAATGTCTCAATGTATCTATCTGTCGTAGTGAACCGTCAAAGATTATAAGAGTATCATCGACATATCGCGTGTAAAAGACTATTTTGCTGTGAAGTTTATTTTTATTGGACAGTAAATGTGTATTTTCGTAATGATTCAGGTAGATATCTGATAATAAGCCAGAAAGTGGTGAGCCCATGGCGAGGCCCTCCTCTTGAATAAAATAACTATTATTGAACGTGAAATAGTTCTGCTTTAATATAACTTCTAATAAATCAATTAATTCGTTAATTTTTTGTGAACTTAGTAATTTTGCTTCGTTGAGGTGTTCTCTTAAAATGGCTATTGTTTCCTGAATAGGTATGTTTGTGTACAGATTAACGATATCAAATGACGCGATTTTGTAGTTAGGCTGCAATTTAATGTCTTTTAATTTGTTAACAAAATCAATATTATTTTTGATACTATGATTATTTTCTAATCTTATGTTGTCTTTTATTATTTTTGCTAGTTTTTTGGCGATTTTATACCCTGGGGCTGTTGTAAAATTTATAAGTGGTCTAATTGGTACGTCAGTTTTATGAATCTTGGGTAAACCTGTGAATTGAGGTGCCCGTGCGTTTATAGGCTTTAATAAGCGTCGTGTGGTTTCGTCAAATAGACTCGTGCATCTGTTAATCATGTTATTCAAGTTCTTAACAAAACCGTTGGTTGGATCAGCTGACAACGTTTGGATATTGTTATTGTTTATAAATTCATTAACCTTCGATATATATTGGTTCGTGTACATTATAACTATGGTGTTTCCCTTATCAGCTCTAGTAATGAGAGCATTATTATCTGTCAGTTTATTTTGTATCTGTTTTAAAAGTTTAAAGTCTGTAATGTGTTTACGACCACCATTACCGATATTATTCGGGGTTTTTAATCTCTTGTTCAGTTTACTGTTTCCTATTATGCGTGTTTCGTTCTGCAATCTATGGTCCGGCCATTTTAATAGCTGCCTCGGCATTAACTATTTCTTGAATTATATGGTTTCTTTTGTTATATGGGATGTTGTATTTTAACCCTTTGTTTAGAATATTTATTTCTTCGTTGTGTAAATCTATTGACGTTAAATTTGAAACTCGTTCATAAAATTTATGTTGACATTTGAAAATCTATTGACGTTAAAGTTTATGAACGAGTTTCAAATTTAACGTCAATAGATTTACACAACGAAGAAATAAATATTCTAAACAAAGGGTTAAAATACAACATCCCATATAACAAAAGAAACCATATAATTCAAGAAATAGTTAATGCCGAGGCAGCTATTAAAATGGCCGGACCATAGATTGCAGAACGAAACACGCATAATAGGAAACAGTAAACTGAACAAGAGATTAAAAACCCCGAATAATATCGGTAATGTTGGTCGTAAACACATTACAGACTTTAAACTTTTAAAACAGATACAAAATAAACTGACAGATAATAATGCTCTCATTACTAGAGCTGATAAGGGAAACACCATAGTTATAATGTACACGAACCAATATATATCGAAGGTTAATGAATTTATAAACAATAACAATATCCAAACGTTGTCAGCTGATCCAACCAACGGTTTTGTTAAGAACTTGAATAACATGATTAACAGATGCACGAGTCTATTTGACGAAACCACACGACGCTTATTAAAGCCTATAAACGCACGGGCACCTCAATTCACAGGTTTACCCAAGATTCATAAAACTGACGTACCAATTAGACCACTTATAAATTTTACAACAGCCCCAGGGTATAAAATCGCCAAAAAACTAGCAAAAATAATAAAAGACAACATAAGATTAGAAAATAATCATAGTATCAAAAATAATATTGATTTTGTTAACAAATTAAAAGACATTAAATTGCAGCCTAACTACAAAATCGCGTCATTTGATATCGTTAATCTGTACACAAACATACCTATTCAGGAAACAATAGCCATTTTAAGGGAACACCTCAACGAAGCAAAATTACTAAGTTCACAAAAAATTAACGAATTAATTGATTTATTAGAAGTTATATTACAGCAGAACTATTTCACGTTCAATAATAGTTATTTTATTCAAGAGGAGGGCCTCGCCATGGGCTCACCACTTTCTGGCTTATTATCAGATATCTACCTGAATCATTACGAAAATACACATTTACTGTCCAATAAAAATAAACTTCACAGCAAAATAGTCTTTTACACGCGATATGTCGATGATACTCTTATAATCTTTGACGGTTCACTACGACAGATAGATACATTGAGACATTATATGAATAGCATACATAAACGCATACAATTCACCCTCGAAACTGAAACTGACAATAAGCTGAATTTTCTTGACTTAACAGTCATAAAAGCAAAAAATAGATTCCAATACCAAATCTATAGAAAACCAACAACAACAGATATCACTATACACGCAGATTCCCACCACCCTACATCTCAAAAAATGGCTGCATATAACAGTTTTATTCATAGGCTAATTACAATACCACTTGAGACAATTGATTTTCAAAAAGAGTTTAAATACAATAAAATACATAGCCAGAGCTAACGGATATCAAAGTTCAATGATAGATAGACTACTCAAGAAACAGCAAAACAGACAAATGAGGCCCCCGAAGAACAAGGATGGAGCAATACACATATCAACTGAGTATGGTAATGTCCTTCCGAAAATTCTAACAAATGTCTTTAAGAAAATGAATATAGCGACGGCCTTTCAAACAAGCAATAACATATATAAAATACTTGGTCCAAAAACGGCCAGACCTTTAGAAGAAAAAACAGGTGTATACAAGATAATAATATGTGATGACTGTAACTGTTTTTATATAGGCCAGACGGGGAGACCTTTCATAAAGAGATTCAAAGAACATCTCCCCAAAAAAGACTTTGGAAAAACTAAATCCAATTTTGGACGACATTTGATTGACAATAATCATAATTATACGGATTTTAGTACAAACTTTAAACCAATACACATATGCAATAAAGGTAGGAATATGAATGCGAATGAAGAATTTGAAATATATAAGGTCTTTAAAACCAGTCCAGATTATTTATTAAATGATCAGTTGAATTTTCGCTCTAACTCGTTGTATGACACTGCGATGCAAATCTCAGAACAACTAAGGTCCACGTCACACATCATGCGCGAGCAGCGATAGCGGTGAACTGATAGCGTTAGTTCAGGTTGTCAAGGTGCGTACCGAAAACGTATCGCGCGCGTTAGATACTGAATACGAACTATGTTAGTGTTTTATGTGTTTGTGATATATTTTAATGTTTCGACGACCTCGCAAGAGTAATTACACCTGATGATGAAACATACGTTCCGAAACGCGTAGTGTTGTTTTAAAAAGGGAAGTCACAAGACGGATAATGAGGTAAAATATTAATATATTAATGTCTTCTATATATTAAAATGATTGTATTTATATCTTCTATTTCTAGAGCTGCTCTTATAACCTCATTATTTCTTCTGTCTTACAATATACATTCACCATAGCCAATCCTAAGCCCGGTTGGGAAAGAAGGGTGAAGGGGTCGCTTAGGATCTTAGAACGTTCACTGATGCCATTAAGAGAGCGCTGCAAATACGGAGAAAAGTCGAGTATCAGAATAACACGTACAAACCAAATCATAGCTCAGAAAGAGAATGAAGAGGGCGAGCCTCCTGTGCCCAAAAACAGGGGCCCTTCAGGTAAGCTGTGGCAACACTAACAGAAGAGACTCTGGTCCACCAGGTAGGGTGTTGTGCAACAGGCCAGTAATGCATAGAGGGAAATTAAAGATATCTACGTGGCACACTAGAGGAATCAGTGGCGAAAAATTAGAATTCAGAAGATGGAAATTAAAAAACCAAACTGTAAATAGGTACTAGAAATAATAATTTAAAACGAAATATCTGCGTATATGGAATGATGACATGAACGTATGGATCGACTAAAAACTTTTATAATAATGATATAATTAAAAGTAATAATAATAATATTAATTATTATTATTATAGTTATAATTTTTTATTATTACTAAAAATATTAATAATAGTAGTTACTGTTAATAATAATTATAACAATAATAAACAATACCAACAACACAAATGTCTCGGTACCCTTTTGAGCAGAATACAGTCATCCAACAACAACAAATTTGAAAAACGAAAATGGTGGACATAAAACAACTTTAATCACCACTAAACTGAAACACTTCAAACCGCAAGTGAAACATGGAGTAAACAGAAAATACAAAATTTAAACTCCAAGACTAAAACTGATGTATTAATATTAGCCAGCCTCCTTCCAAGAATCCAGACAGTAAACAACGAAAAAATAAAACGACTGATAATACCCTAGACGCAGAACACAAACAGTAATACGCCCGAGTTCATTCTCGTGTCTTAAAGTAATTCCCAAGCCCGAATGTGTCATGTTTTGAGGGTTACAACATAAGCGGGAATTTTAGCCAGGTTACGGAGCAACCAACAGGAATTCTGAGCACAAATACGAGGACTGTTCAATAGAAACACGTTTAGAGGCTGTAAACCATTCATTATTCAACGATTTTAAAAGAAGTCTCCATTAACATTAAGGCATAAGTCCCACTGTTGCACTAATCTGTAGAGTCCCAGCTGGTAAAATTCTTGCGGCTGTTTGCGGAACCATTCGCTAACAGCAAACTTTACCTCAGCGTCCGACTTGAACCGCCGTCCTTTTAGTGAATTCTTTAATGGCCCAAAAACATGATAATCCCACGGGGACAAGTCGGGACTGTAAGGTGGATGTTGTAAGACTGCCCACTTCATACGATCAAGCAGATCGTCTGGCCTACATGGGGTCGAGAATTATCATGCAGAAGAATGACACCATTTGTGAGCTTCCCGGGACGTTTATTCTTGATGGTGACCCGTAAGCGTTTTACGCTGTCTGCATATCGCTCAGCGTTGATGTTAACACCAGGTTCTTTAAAATCTAAGGGCAGCACACCCTGATAATCAAAAAGTACGGTCACCATTACTTTTCCTGTCGAAGGTTGGGACCGACATTTTTTCGCCTTCGGAGATTGTGGATGCTTCCATTGCATACTCTGACATTTGGATTCTGGTTCGTAGTGATAACACCAACACTCATCGCCGGCAACAATTTGGTGTAGAAAGGCATTACCTTGTTGTTGATAGCGCATCAAATGCTGTAATGATAAGGCCGAACGCAAATTTTTGTGCTCATCAGTAAGCAGTCGTGGAATCCACTGAGCAGCAACTTCGTGATAGCCAAGACTATGAATGATGGAATGAACAGTCCCACGCTGATGTTCAACATTTGAGTCAGTTCTCTTACTTTGATGTGCCTATTTGCGGGTAAAGCAGTTTCCAGCTGTATCACATATTGATCTGATGCTGCAACACGTGCAGGTCCGGGAAGGACCAAATCTTTAGTGGATTATCTTCCTTGTCGAAATTTATTGCACAATTCAACCACTGCCGTACGAGAATAACTATAATCACCATATACAGCTTTCATTCTCGTATAAATTTCCATTGGCTGACGCCCCTCAGCGGCCAAAAACTGAATCACGGCACGCAGATTATCTTTGGACGGATTTTCTACCATAGATGCCATTGTTCAACACAGTCACAACACTTAGAAAAGAGCATACTGCAAATATTTTTGACAGACGCGTCACTAGTACTTAAACAGACAATATAAACAAATGAATTCCGTTCCCATGGCGACGAAGTCACAGCTGCGCAGATCAAACGTGTTTCTATTGAACAATCCCCGTACTTTACACATAACTTACGCATGATATGAAGTATACCAGGACACGTGATTTTAAAGTCTCCGCTGTGTGGAAGAGCCAATGTTTATCTATTACTTAAAACTTATTAAATAAAACAAATTATATCCACTAAACGTATTACGCTATAGCCTAAAATTTCATCTGGAAGTCGCTCAAGCATGATTGGTCAGTATTCGTTCTCGAGCTTCACTCGTATGAAAAGCTTAAGGAAAAGATTTTATTTAATTCAAACAAAACTGGTCTAATAACTCCAACCACGGGTGTCTCTAATAACAATACTTTTCCAGTTCCTACGGCGTTAGCCGCATGCTGCATGAATTTTTCTGTTCCCCAATCATCGTCATTTAGGCCTGTGGTTGACAGAGCCTGTTGAATGCCTTGTAACCATGTAAGCTTAGGTCTACCTTTCTTCTATTCTGTGGCATGTAATTGAATAATCTTTTGAGGCTACCATTCATTTTCCTTTCGATTCATGTGCCCAAACCGGGCACTGTTGTCGATTAATGGCACTGTTGCTTTGAAACCGGATACCATCTGTACTTCCATTCACCATTTAATGCTCCGTTTTAGTTATACTGATTTAACAATATTCCCCATTCTTCAAATAACTTTCGCATCATACACGTAATGTCATCTTGATCATTTGTGCTAAGTATCGCAAAACGAAGTGCGTAGAGTTCAATTCCTAATCCTATTTTTTAACACTTCCTTCACCACAAGACTAGCGCTTCGTCTACCTGTGAACAAGGTGGAGGAGAAACAACTCCCTTGCTAGAGTCCTGTACAGGTAGGGACTGTTCCGACATATCGTTCTACGTCCACATGTTGATGAAGTCTCACAAGAGAGTAACAGTTACTCCACCATGAACATCACACTTACCAACTCAGCGTGATGGATTTATTAATACTTTACTTAAAGATGTCTGTATTCTCTTTATATGATTGTGTTTACCACACGTAAACACTTATATCGCTTACATAACTTGTCATGGACATACTTATACGAGGGGGGACCCAAAAGTAACGAGAATTTTTCTCTGGCAGTTGGTAGAACGCTAGTTCCGACTTCTCCCGCTAGGTGCCTTCACTAGACACCTTTTCGGCGATTTTTTTAATGGCAGACATTAAATACCAACGTGCTAACATCAGGTTCTGTTTCCTGTTAGGGAAATCAGCAACAGAAACTGTCGCAATGCTTCGCACGGTTTATGGGAGAAAGCTTTGAGCCAGGCAAGGATTTACGAGTGGTTTTCTCGTTTTAAAAGTGGTTAAATGTCAATTGAAGACGAACCACGACCGGGACGTCCCTCGACGTCCAAAACGGACGAAAACATTGAAAAAATCCGTGTTGCGATCATGTTTGATCGTCGTAGAACAATCGATGAATTGGAGGAAATGACTGGAATATCCTGGAGTTCATGCCAACGAATTTTGACTGAAGATCTGAAGATGAAACGTGTTGCAGCAAAATTCGTTCCGCGTGTGCTTCTTGTCGGCTCAAAATCCTTGCCTGGCTCAAAGCTTCCTCCCCATAAGCCGACCGAAGCATTGCGACAGTTTCTGCTGCTGATTTCCCTAACAGGAAACAGAACCTGATGTTAGCACGTTGGTATTTAATGTCTGCCATTAAATTAATTTAAAAATCGCCGAAAACGTGAAACAGCGCTTACAAAAAATAGTCACACTGACCGCGCTAATATTTCCACAACAATGCCGCTAGGGCAAGTGATACAAAATGGTGTCTAGTGAAGGCACCTAGCGGGAGAAGTCGGAACTAGCGTTCTACCAACTGCCAGAGAAAAATTCTCGTTACTTTTGGTTCTCCCTACGTATACAAACATTTCTAAGTATTAACAGTTTCGACGTGCCCTTCAAACCCCAATACACTTTTTCTGTATTTCTTCTGCCTTTTCTAGTACTCTTCTTATTTTTTTAAAGTGTTCCTCGTATCACGACCTAATGTGTACTAAGATATTTAAGGTAAAGAATAATCTTCACTTCCGAGACTGTATCTAGATCGTCATGCCTCGTCGTGGTTACCCAACAACAACGATACTGTTAACTCAGCACACGTGACCTTCGATACACGATTTCGAATGTTCCCAGTTCCGTGGACTCCCCCATTCGCCACACATGGTACGCGATCTCTTGGAATATAGTGGCTGAAGACAATGCTTCAATTTATAAATTAGCAAATGGGAAAACTTACGAAGAAAACAGAAAATAAGTCAAATAGTCGATGATAACAATTCTAAAAGACACGACCGCTACAAAGAAACTAGTCTGCAATGACGAACTGAACGATGGGAAGGGGATGTTTTTACGTGTGTGGCGTTGTTATTGACTCAGGAACGCTTAACTCAGCCAGACTTCTATTTGCCTCAACAATAGGTAGACCTCTTTTAAGCACCTTATTTCACCAGTAAAGAGTCTCTATTTGGACTCACAGATACTTCTGCAAAGAGCAAGAGAGAAGAAGGTTCTTGAACACTATAAATCGATGTGTAAGACAGGACTGTAGTCTCTCTCCAAAGCTGTTTAATATATATTTGGACGATGTCACTCGTAGGTGGCAGAGCATTTACCCATCAACAAGTATTTCTCTAGGACAATGCGAATTTGTTAATACGCTGCTCTTGTCTAACGACCTACTGCTTATAGATACCACCGAAAATAGTTTGCAAAGAGCACTAAATAATTTACAACGGTGTTCGATTCAGTATAATCTAAGAATTTCCACACGTAAAACGAAGGTGACGGCTTTCCTGGGAAGCAATCCTGTAAGAGAGAAAATAATGAGTGACAACCAAACAAATCGAACAAGTCTCTAACTTTAGCTACGTAGGGTATGATATATCATATGAGAACAATAGAGACATAGACAATGAACTACATAAGTGTACGGCACCATAAGAAGAACGTTAAAAAACAACTCAGCTCACCTTTTACGTGGTAATGGCTGTCACTATGCTTCTTTATGGAAGTGGGTAAATTTATGATTATGATAATGAGAAAGAGAGATAAAAGCCGCATACAAAGAGCGGAGATGAAATTTCTAAGATCGGTCAAAGGTTGTTCTAAGCAAGATCGATTTAGAAATGAAAAGATTAGAGAAAAGTTGGAAATATAAAACTTCAATGAGAAAATAGAATTGCATAGAAGAAATTGGAAGGGCCATCAGGGGCGTATGGATGATCGAAATCTACCAAACGCAACAAGTAAATACAAACCGGCTGGAAGAAGTGTAGGGAGAGCGAAGAAAAGACGGGAATAAATCCTATGAAGCCGGAACAGGTCACCAAGGCCTAATCCTTGTTGGGAAAGAAGACGATAGGTAGACGTGGTTGGACTGACTCGACTTTGAGACTAACACAAGGTCTTAACACCCTGAGACAACGCGTGTCTTAACACAGTTTGAAAACATGTACAATTACATGTACTGATGGTAAAAAGCAAGATTCTCGGAGTTTTTACCGAAAATAAGCAAACGTGCGTACACAAGGAATGAGCTACACATTCAGCTTAGACAAAAGACGACTTTAATACGCTCAAAATATTATGACTGTTACACAGGTGTTGGTACTTGGTCACGTGACTCTTAACTCTCGGTAAATAGGGAAATGGTGTTCCTCAATCGTTTATTTTTTGGAAAAATTAATACGCGCAGACATTTAGCGAGACGGTGGGTGGTGCAGATTATCTCCTAGATTCCATGAGCCAGCAGCACGATGACAAGAACGAGATGCCTAAAGGCGGCGGCAATGACGCTGGAAATTGCTTCCACGTGTGTAAATCGTTTCCTCTCTGTACATAAACCTGTTTTAATTTCGTGGTGGAAGGAAATAAGGTTTATCGTATCACTGTAACGTCTTCTCCGCAAGCTAATATCCGCTCGCTGTAGACATTATTGCACCGCAGCAACTCGTCCTTCTTACTCTCATCTAAATGCCATTACTACTAGCAACTATATTACTTCTGCACACGATCAACCAGCACGCTAGTAGATCCCGCTGGTGTATGTTAATAAAACATAAAGTTGTTAAACACATAAATTAAAAGTGTCTATAACATAATATGTTATATTATAATTGTGTGTGTGTTTGTAGATACGTTCGGTTTGCAGTTGTCTGCTTGTCGTTGTTCTATTCCTTATGCATCCGATTTATACCATACGATAAGTTTTGCATTCGATTTGACTCCGATTTCTGTCGCACGTCAAAAATATCGGAAGCGAGTGTGAACAAACTCTTCCAGCGTTGCCATCATCAGTACTGAAAATGGATCCGTCCATGTTTTATTTTGAAGGGAAGAAGAAAAAGAAGACGGGATGCTCGTCCTATTAACTATGCACGATATGTAGACAGCGCTTCATTCCATTGTTCCTTCTTCAAATTTCAGTTTTTATAATCTTCGGAAGCGGGATCCCATAGTGCTCGCGTAGTGTTCTGGGTCTCCAATGAGTCTGGGATTCCAAAGAGTCTTTCTGTATTAATGAATTCCACATTTACAAAACGAATTAAGAAAATCACACCACGACGCGAATATCACCGATTACTTGGCACACTGCCTCGCCTACGCTAGGAAGGAAAGTTGGTAGCCCTGATGTCTGAAAGTCATACGATATAAAACTCGGCGCGAATGCATAAACGGAACTATTACGGCCCATGTAGACAACTCGTCCGACTTTTTATCTGGCGAGTTTCCTAGGACACGATATGTTGTTCGGGACGATAAATTTATAATACGACAGTGCATAAAATAGGCCCACGTGTTTCTGTTGTTCTACATGTCGTACGATTTTTTTTATCGTAGGTTATCGTACAATATAAATCGGATGCATAAATGGGCCCTTACAAACAAACATAACTTACGAACACTACAAAACTGAAACACAGGGTATTTAAAAAGCTTATTGGTTCTAAGACGACCTTGGCAACTGCACTCCGGAGAAAGCCGTAATTCTTATTTCTCAAATCTTCTAAGCTTCCAACTTCCAGCTTCAAAGTCAGGCTGCTGAACACATAGACAGTATCTGCTTCTGACTGACGTTTTCATAACACCCTTCGTTCTTTATACACCGGGCTTTAAGACAGCAGTTATTTTATGAATATGATATCTGACAGTGATTTGTGCGTCGCGCCGTGTTTAATGACATTACAAAATCATAAACGGCATTATGGGACAGAAACGTATTCAACAGAACGACACTCACACAATGACAACAAACTGCTTTTGTACCATCGAAATGGTATAAGAGAAGCAGGGTAGCTTGAGTCGTCGGACATTGCAACAGACTATCATAAACGGAATTTACGATTGAACCACAGGGATACCCAAACTTGATAGACGGACTATTATTTTTTTTTCATCCCTAACATTTGATATTTCCCCCACTTTGTCTCTTAGACAAAATATATAGATTTCATAAGTATGGGTGAACATTTTAAAAGAAGAACTGTTACAGATTTTGATTTCTTAACGGTCTACCCCAAATAAATAAAATAAATTACTTGTAGTACAATAAAATAACTTCTTCAAGAATTCCATATCTTTCACGACAAAATATTTTACCTCTATGAGTAGCACATATCGTGACGAAATCTAATAAATAAAAAAAACATGAATTCCAAATTATGTATTGTAAATACTGTATTACATAATAAAATACACGTATAACATTATTAATTAACACAGACAGAAGAAACTGCTCAAAAATCAGTCCGCTCCACTGGAATGAGCACAAATCAGTTTTGAATTTACTACTACACAAGACTTTAGAAATACTTTTGCATTTAATTATTTTTCTTCAATTCGATGGTTGAACTGCGGTTTCATAAACCGTAGAACGGTCTTAAGAACGTTCAAAAAATATTAAGACACATTCTACACACAAACTTCCCTACACAATATCCCTCTAAGGTGCCCGATAAATCAAAGGGCAGACTTACCGACAAACGGTTTTCAGCGTTAGAGAAGGTCATAAACGTTGATTTATTCCTCGTATAAAGGATTGCACATGTTTCTACTGTTATTTACTCATTTTTCTGGACTGACTGACCACATAAAAATTCGTTTCGTTTCCGTTAGTGGTTTCAATAATCAAGTTACAAATAATATGCGAGTCACACAAACCAGCGAAGTGTATAAAATAGGGGGAAAAATGTGGGTAGTTAGATTAGAAAAGGAGGAAGATAAGATGAAATTTCTAGAAAATAAATATAAATTAAAAAAGGATACAGGTACTGAAGGAATATACGTTAATAACGATTTAACGAAGCAGGAAAGAGAAATACAAAGACAGTTAAGAAAGATGGTAAAGGAGGAGAGGGAAAAAGGAAGGGAAGTTAAAAAAGGGTACAACAAAGTAATTATAGATGGAATAACAGTAAAGGGAATTTGGGCATAGCTAAATCAAAAAACTGAGTAGTAATGAGAGGACGGACATAAAGGGAACGGACAGAGCAGAGAAACTGGATAGGATAATGGGGAGAGCACATGAAGTAAATAGACGTAATTGGAATTTAGGAACATGGAACATCAGAAGTTTATATAATAAGGAGGAGGAAATAATTAAAGAATTGGTAGGATATAGATTAGAAATTTTAGCATTAAGCGAAACTAAAAAAAAGGAAGGGGTAAGATTATTATGAATGGTGATCACGTACTTATATATAGTGGAGTAGATGAAGATAAGAAAGCTGCAGCGGGGGTGGGATGCATAATTCACAGGGATTTAGTAAGACAGATACGGAAATGGGAAGCAGTATCAGAAAGATTACTACTGGTGGAGCTGGAGAGTCAAAAGAGAAAATATTTTACAATTACAGTATAGTAGTATATGGACCAAACGAGGATGAGAAGGTGGAAGTAAAAGATAAATTCTGGAAAGAACTATCGGAAGTAACAGAGGAAGCCAAAGGAAATAAATATATTGTCGGTGACTTTAACAGTAGAGTGGGTAAAAGAGATGAGATATATAAAAGAGTAATAGGAATATATGGAGAAGAAATGAGAAACAATAACGGTAGGAGAATGTTGGATTTCTGCTTATTACATGATTTTAATGTGACGAACACTTTTTATCAGCACAGAGATATACATAAATTCACAAAGGAACAACCAAATAGGGGAGAGAAGTCGATAATTGACTATATATTGTTGAAAGGACCAATAGGAAAATGATAATGGACACTAGAATCTGGAGAGGTGCAGAAATATATAGCGACCATTATTTAGTAATGACCAAATGTAAAGAACAATTAGATAAAAAAAAGATATACAACAGAGAAGGAATAATAGAATATAAATCAGATCGTATAAGCTGAAAAGTAGAGATGTAAGTAATAGGTTTAAAGATGTGATCGAGCAAAAATTACAAAAGGTAAGTGAACATATAAGGCATGCTAATATACACCAAGGCTGGAGAATAATGAAAGATATAATTATAGATACAGCAGTGGAGGTTTGTGGTGTTACTAAAATGAATAATAAAAGAACAGACGGTATGGTGGACTAATGAAATAAAGGAGCAGATTAAAATGAAGAAAAGGGAATGGAAAAAGTATACAGCTAATAGAAGTGGATAACTATGAAGCATATAAGCAACAAAGAAAATTGTTAAAGAATTAGTTGGAAAAGCGAAAGAGTGCATGGAAAGATTTTGGAGAAAAATTGGAAAGAGATAGGTGGGAAAATCAAAAGCTTTTTTTCAGAGTATTGAAATCTTTTAGAAAAAAAAAAACTGAGAATGATATATGTATATATAATGCTAATGGGAAAATACTGATAGAAAGAAACGATATAATGAATAGATGGAAAGAATACTTTCAAGGATTACTAGGTGGTAAGGAAATCAATAATGATGATCATAAAGTCAATATTAATGAAGAAGAAGATACAGAGGATGGTGAAGTTGCAGAAGAAAAAATAACGATGCATGAATTAGAAATAGTGATTAAAGGACTTAAAAGTGGGAGATCACCTGGAACAGGTAAAATTACAGCAGAAATGATAAAGAATATGGGGGAAAAGGGGAAAGAAATACTTTTAGAAATTATCAATAAAGCGTGGACAAGTGTAGACATACCAGGAGAATGGAAGGAAGCATTGATAGTTCCTATTTTTAAGAAAGGTAACGCAAGAGATTGTAATAATTATAGGGGTATCAATCTGTTAAATACAATTGTTAAGGTTTATGAGCAGATAATTAATAATAAATTGGTCCCAATTTTAGAAAATAGTTTGGAGGAATCGCATAGTGGCTTTAGATCAGGGAAGAGTGTGCAGGATCACATTTTTACTCTGCAACAGATAGCTGAGAAGTCGATACAACAAGATAAATTGGTATGTTTGGCTTTTATTGATCTTGAGAAGGCTTTCGATAGTGTGCCTAGAACAAAAATATGGGAAAGTTTAAAAATAGAGAAGTAAGGAGTAAAATAATTAAGGTAGAGGTTATATACAAAAATAATGTTAATTATGTAATTGGTAAAAATATGAGGTCGTTAGGATTTACAACAAACTATGGATTAAGGCAAGGAGGTGGACTGAGTCCGACATTATTCAACTTGCATATGGACGACATTATTAAGAAGTGTTCACTGAAGGTTAAAAAAATGCATGTTGGATACAGGAACTTGCGAAGTATAGAAATAGCAGAAGGGGCTTTTGGGATGATGTAGTGCTAATGGCTACAATCGAAAGGGCGTTACAGGGTAATTTGAATATATGGAATGAAGTTCTCCAGGAAAAAGGGATGAAAATAAATAAGACCAAAACAAAGGTAACGGTAATGGGGGAGAAAATAATAAATATAGAGATTGGAGGAGTGAAGATAGAACAAGTCAAACAATTCAAATATCTAGGGGTTATAATAGACAGTAATGGGAAACAAGAGGCCGCATTAAATGAAAGAATTGAAAAGGCAATAAAATTATACTATGCATTAAACAGTAGATTTATAAATAAGAAGGAGATACCAAGAAAAACGAAAATGAGTGTGTATAAAACAGTATGTAGACCGGTTTTAACATACGGCTGTGAAACGTGGGTGCTATCCAAAAGCCAAAAAAGTAAAATCCAGGCGGCAGAAATGAAATATCTTAGGAGAGTAGTGGGAGTAACAAGGAAGAACAGAGTTAGGAATACACAAATAAGAGAGGATCTGGAAGTGATATCGATTCTGGATTTTATTGAACAGAGACAACTACGCTGGTGGGGACACATGCAGAGAATGGATAGTGATAGAATGGTAAAACAGGTTTGGGAGGCAAAATCAGGGGGGAGAAAGAAGAGAGGAAGACCGCGACTGACTTGGGATGGAATGATGGGAAACATTTTGAGAGAAAGAGGCTTGGGCTGTAGGGAAGCGAAGACATTGTCAATGGATAGAGTAAGATGGAAAAAATTTGTATATAGAGTGTAGTTGATGCACTTATCATATATTGATGTAACCCGACACCAATATGGTATAAGGGTATTTTGATAATAAATAAATAAATCATAAGCCAAAATAGGTGAATAAAATAAATAATGAATTACCAGTAAATGTACAACTGAAGAAAATAAAACAAGACTAACGACGAGACAACATACCTAATTACCCAACAGATCAAACAGTGAGAAAGAAACTAGTGACAACACCATCAAGAAGAAATCTACTAAGAGTGAGGAAGGAATCAGTGCAGATAAGAAGAAAACATATCCAAGTCAAACACCAAAGGGAGATAATATGAATTAGAATGAATTAACATATGCAAATAAAAGTATTATTATAGAGAAAGAAAGTATAAGTGAAACAATCAACATGATTTAAATCCCTAAGCTGTAAACTGACACTGACCTAAACTTATTAATCAAATACCTTCCTTAACAATACAATACAAACAGAACTCAATAAAAGTTAATTATTGAAAACAGAAGTTAATAAAGAGAATGAGTAACAGTATGATAATTTCATAGCTAAATGATGTATAAACATGACAAAAAGGACTATGTCCAAAACACTAATAACAGATTGTAAAGTGGAATTGAAATTGTAAATAACCACTAATTACCAATGATAAAGACTGTGAAAATAAACAAATTGAAATCTAGCGATAAACAATAAATATACCAGTGCTATATAAAGTTAAATAAATCAGGTGTAATGTAGACATTCAACACTGACAATCAACCATTGTTGAATAATTAAATTATAACATAACCTAATCTGGCCAACTAGTTTTCAACAAAACTATAGAAAAATAAGACTAAAGCAATGTTAAACTAAAATGTGTTGTAGTATAACATAAATAGATAATATAAGGAACATTTAATGTACAACATATAATGTATTAAGGAAACACAAAGGCTGAACTGATGTAATTTAATATAACCATATGCATAACATAGAATGGTTGCATGAGACAGCAAAACTATCAAGTAAACTTGTAATAAAAAAGTAGGAACTCAACCAATAACGCTGAATAAGGCAGAATAACGATTAAATAAGTAAATTCAAGGATTATATCCACCTAATTAACAATAATAACACAAATAATACGTAAACCATAGTAACAGCTAGATGCAAGTAGTCAGGGTAACTTCAAACTAAAGTAATTGTCAATGTAAATGCAGAATTAACTACCGCACAGTACTAACAGTGTTATCAGAACACTGATAATAGATAATAAAATAATAATGAGATTAATGTGAAGGAATTACAACTCACGAAAAAATGTAACTTTCAAGAGTATTGAAAACTCACCTAAAAGACTATAATTAAGGTAATAAAACCCAGTGATAAATAAAAAGGACACTATCAGAAGTGATAATGACCAATACATTATGCATAGGCCATAATAAAATGGTATTATCAACAACTATTATTGTAATATTATTGATAAACAATGTATGTGACAATAGGCCTAGGATTTGAACCTAGGAAAATAGATATTTTATAATTATTAGTACAAGACCAGACATGAAAAGTACATAATACTGTAATAATATGTTATCACCATGAACACACGGGATAAAAACAATATATTTAAGGTATTAGGTAACTTAAGAAGTATTATTAATTTGTACCAAGTGCGGTTTTATCAACCCCATATCAGAACTATATGATGAGGGTACGCAAATTACTCGTAATCAAAAGATAGAAACGATGGGAGTTATAAAAATATTGTCAGTGTAATTATAGATAAGATATTTGACTTATAAGAAAAAATTAGTAAGTGACAAGCCCTTGCGCTTGGCTGTGTAACCAGTAAATCATAGCCTTGGACCCAGCCACTGACGATAGTTTAAGCTTCTATTTTGACGAACCTCGCCGAGAGTACACGACATAAAGACAATTAGCCAATCAGAGCTCATTAAAAAGTACGAAGTGCCGAATCCCGACCAGGTAACATCAATCACTTCGTCACCGGCATTCGAGAGATACTCCACGTTAGCGGAGCGGCCATCATAACATTGAATTGACAGCCGACAGCTGATAATGCACAGCTAACCTCGAAACTTGAGGTTAGGTCGGACCGAAAGGACAGTGAAGTCTATTTTCAAAGTGTTCTATAACGGAGTTCATGCGTATAGGCAGTGTGTGATGTGAATGAATAAAAATTAATTAAAATATTAATTAATTATTAAACATTAAAAAAGTGTTAATTCTTCGACTCAACAGAATACGCAAGTATCAGTGCAAATGATCATTATATTATATAACAAATCATTAATCAATTAAGGAACGCTGATAGCGGATTTAATTTGTTTAAATTAAATAACAAATAACCCGATTTCCACAAGGAAGGGGACTTTGAAAAATAACATAAACAATAATCAAATGAAAGATTTTGTTAATGACAATTTTAACTTTCTAGATTGAAATTAATTGTAATAGTTTAAGAACAGACGTTGATCAATAATCAATGAGGGTACAATGATCCCTAACAATTAATAATTTTAAGATATTATTGTATTTAATTGTAGTACATTAACTCAAAGTCACACATGAGTGGACCCTAGTAGTAGCGAATTAATTTGAACTACCTGTTTTGTTTATATCCAATTTTGGAATCATTCTGGAAAATAACACTGAATTTAATACATAATAATGATGTACAAAATAAGTAATGCCTCAAAGAAGCATCCATTAATTAATTTCAAATAAGTAAGGTTACCATGAACCGTAATTAACCTCAATTGTAAACAATGAACAATCGTTCATATTTTGTGTTATGTTAAAGCAACAATTAATGTTTTTATTCTCCGCCTACTCATTATCACAGTAGTGCATTTTATTGTTGAGGTGTATCTTGCAGACTCAAAGATCCTGCTAATTTTATAAGCATAATAACCAAATTATTTACAAACAGAAATAATCGATTTTAAAAATGCAGTCTTACCACCCTGAGAGTTTAATTATTTTAAGAGTCCATATTCAACTTTAATTATTTTTAAAAGGAAAATAAATAATAGAATTGTAACAACAATCATTCAACTTGAGTTAAATCAATAACTAATATTTCACGAACAAATTAAAGTGTTGGCATTTATTGAACAGAATAGAATTACAGCTTAGGTGAGCAACAAGAGACGGTTGGTACCAGGAGCCAGAGCGAGAATTTAAATCTAATGATTCTCACCAGCAATATTATCTCATATCATTAGCATACTACTACTGTTAGTAAGTATCATATAAATGTTGTGCTTATGTTAATTTCAGTACAGGAAAGCACCGATCGACTCACCTCAGCTAATGCAGAAAGGTCAACGCAACTTATTCAAATACGAATTCAAGACATTGAACAAAAATTATAAAAAATCTAAACATATTTAATAAACAACTTCAAGAGTAAGTGAACAGATTTATTTATATTGGATTCAATAATAGATTGAATTGGATTGAATAAATCACTAAACCAAAAAACTAATAATAATTATAAAACTTATAAAGAAGATTCTACGAGACGACATTTCGTCCTCCTACAATATCTGTAAATTTATTCACTCTTAACCAGCTGTTTCAAATTTTCCTGTCACGCGTGTTTTTAAAATGCACAAAATCAAACATCGTGTTGTGATGAATTCTTTGTTGAAACATCTTAGCGCCAATGGAAAATCAAAAGGAAATTATAAATGTGTTAGGAGATGCTGCGCCTTCAGAAACAACGGTAATTGGGGCACACTCGAGTTTAAACATGGTCGTACAAGCACTGAGACGATCCCCAGCAGTCGACGTCCAAAAAGTGCAACAAAAAATGACATTATTGAAAAAATTTCATAGGGTGTTGGAAGACCGCAGATTGAAGAGTGGATGACGTTGCTGAAATCAGGCATCTCATATGAGTGTGTGCATCATACTTTAACTTAAGAACTTGGCGTGAAAAAGCGTTGTGCAAGATACCTGCCACATCTGGAGTTGTTGCATTTTTTGGGCGTCCAATGCGTGAGGGGATCAACTTCAATGCTCGTACGACCACATTCAAACTCAAGTGCCTATTTACAAACCGTTGATTTGAAGTCGCAGTATCTCCTGACACATTTACAATTTCGTTCTGAATTTCCGTTGGCGGTGAACAATTTTTAACAAAGAATCACATCAGGATGTTTGATTTTCTCCGTTTCTCAAAACACGCAAGACACGTCAATTTTAAACAGCTTCTAAACAATTAATAAATTGATAGACAGATTTGCAAATTAACAGCAGTTCACATAAAATAAAAATCTTGCAGCACACAAAAAATTTTAGTTTTACTGCTAAGCTACAAAAGTCGCTCCGCGAACTTTTCAACTGGCCCTCGTACACAGAGTCTTCAAATGAGCAACTACTTTGCTGATTAAGCACTAAGTGAAAATAGGTAACGCGATATGCAGACGGGCAACAGCGCGGGCCGCGCGGTTCCCCACACTGATGCCATTAATTTACTCCTAACAAATCAACAAACAATTATACGTATGCGGGAATGTAAAGGTGTTTGCGAATCACGGTGTTCTATTGGAACGTGCCAATAGACGCCTGAGTGCCAAATATGAAAGGAAAAATTGGAAGACTCAAACGGCGCCGTGATTGACAAGATAAGATTGTTTACGTCAGCTGTACAATTCGCACCGCTCCGCTCCCACAGTTATTTAGTCAACCCTGTCTCCACTACATTGGCTGCCGATTACAGCTGACAAACTTATTATTTCGCTCCAATCGAACGTTAAGTCAGATAACTTTTGACATTGGCAGAGCTCGGTGCTTCGTTAAATAATGCTGATAGCATCTACAGACAGACACACGTACATCGACTTCGAGAATTAAAGCAACGCGTTCTGAGCCCAAATAACAAAGTAACTCGGCAAGGCGTTTCTTACCAACAAAAATTAATTCAAACCATAAATAGTTAATACATGTATCAGGGTCCGCCATGAAGCGGGAAAATTAAAAGTACCCAATTTTTTCATGAAACATTTATTATCAGAATTTTTTTACTGATTTGAGTTGAGTAAAGTATGCCATTATTTTACTTTTTAAAAATAACGCCGCTCAAGTTAGAGCCATTTCTGTGTAAACATTCTTCTAATCTTGACCGAAAATTTTCCATCACTCGACGAAGCAGGTCAGGTTGAATCCGTGCAATTTCTTGTCTGATATTCGTTTTTAATTCCAGTATGGTGTGCGGTCTATCAATGTACACCCTGCTCTTCAGAAATCCCCAAAGAAAAAAGTCGCATGCGGACAAATCTGGGGATCTTGCAGGCCACGAGATGTCGCCATATCTGGATATGAGTCCGTCCGGGAAGAGTTCTCTTAAAGCAGCCATGGACGGACACACGAGCAGTATGACTTGTGGCCCCATCCTGCTGGAAAAAATTAATTTCCGGAAACCTAGGGAGCTGTTGCATCAAAAATGTTCTGACCATGTGTGTGTAGCGGTCTGCATTGACAGTTGTGGTGTTTCCTCTATCGTCTTGGAAAAAATATGGCCCAATAATGCCAGATGATGAAACTGCACACCACACCGTAACTTTCGGACTATGTAATGGCTTTTCATGCAACTCACCTGGGTTTTCATCATTCCAATATCGACTATTTTGTTTGTTTACACATCCATTCAAATGAAAATGTGCTTCATCTGACATAAACATGCGATGAATAACGTTTTCATCATCATTTACACGTCGCAATATTTCTTCGCTGAAAATCCTGCGGGCCAGCATATCGCCATCTTTCAACTCCTGGATTACTTGAATTTTGTAAGGATGAAAAGATAAGTCTTTATGCAAAATTCGTCGTAACGATGTGTCACTAATGTTTAGTGCGGATGCATGTTTCATTGCAGAACGTTGTGGACTACGCGTCAATGCTACTCGAACTCTTTCAATGTTTTCCTCTGTTCTTACAGACCTTGTTGCTCCTCTATGCTTTAAGTTTAATGTGGAAACAGTTTCTTCAAACTTTTTCACCCATGACTTAATTGCATGAGCGGACGGCACTCTTCCATGTCGTGGAATATTGAAATGATTACGAAACAATCGTTGTACAGAAGTCACACAGTCACCATTCTTATAAAACGATTTTACGCAGAAAGCACGCTGTGCACCGGACCACTGCTTCATGTTTAACAAATGGCATTAAATGTAAAACAACAATCGAAAACCTCCACGCCCTCTCGTGAGCAGAAAATGAACTATTGGACTTTCAAAATTTCCCGCTTCACTGGCGGACCCTGTATATGAAAAGACAGAGCCACACGATCTGGTATCGCAATAGAAAGCAATTAATATGTACAGATAAAACTCTACATGAGAGGAAGACCAGAATAATCTTGGGATTAGCCACTGGGCTTCACCCCATCACTGTGAATGAAACATGAAGGAGAAGCTACTGGATGAATTTGCTTAGTTGTAGCATTAAGGGAGGTGTTTTTAGTGGGTTAGAGTCCTACACTACTAGGAACTTACGGGGTTCCTAGTGTCTATAGAGATTTTCACCCACCCTCAAAAAAGTATGTGTGTGTGTGTGTGTGCTTTCAACTATGACCTTTTCTTTTATACTTTCTACTACACGTAAACCCCCGTGGTGTCGTTCTTACCGTTACCGTACCGTACCGTTCTTGGTCTAAAATACTAAGTTAATTCAACTCCAATTTTTCAAAGAACTTAATTTTAATTCTACAGAGCGCTTTCGGAGAAGCTGTAGACATCAAACATGGACGCGCGCACACAATCGCACATGTTTAGCAGCAGCAACGAACTGGAGGAGCCATAAAGAGGAAAGACACATTAAACAGGATCACAAATACAGTTTATAATCAACTTGTACAATAATTCGAGCAAAATTTGTCTACACGCAATAATAATGTTAACTAATAGAGTCCCACACAATTATAAAACAATAGCACCTCGCCACACTACTTAGAACCTCACTTGAATATATCGCCACTTAAACTGGAACTGAGCGGCAGCTGTCGTTGTTTAAATAGATAGCACGAGTGTTCCAGAATAATTCGTAATACGCGTCAACACTAGAGCGTAACTGATTGCGGCCTTGAACACAGTGTGTGAACGGTGAAATCTGGAACAGCCTCGATGTTTGCAATACGTACGCAAACAAACATTACAACTAGGCTCTGCTGGGATAGCCCAGAAATATGTAGAACGTTTTGTAATAGCGTAACAATATTTTCGCAGATGATCGCTGAAAACAACTGCCAAGCGTTGATCTTTTGTCTAACATTATCCAATAAGATGGTTTTACGCTATGTTTGCTAGCTGGCAGCACGGTTCTTGTGTTCAATTATTGTGTTTTATATTTGTCGTCTGTTGCCCGCTTCCATTTTAGTCATGCATAATACACTAACAAAATATGTGCCCATATCACAAAAATGTATTTCTAAACTGAGTGTTCTGTAAACAAACATGTTTTTTCATTATATAAAAATCTTTGCGAGTTTTTTCTGTGTGCATAATCGCCCGATAGATAAAACATTGTGCATAAATACTACAATCCTTTTCAGTAACCTGCCATCGGCCGTTCGTCGGGCGTGTTCAATCCACATTATATGTCTGCGCTATACGTTCCTTAAACTCTCATGACATACTGTATATAACACTTAATTATTTCGTACCCTGTCCTATTTTTATAGCACCTTTTCATGACTATTTTATTACATTTCCTTATCATACGACTGACGGTGCTCGTTTTCACAGGCTTAGTCGACTTCGAGGCTGAAAATTTCACGTTCGTTTTACTGCGCCCCGGATCTCGGAGCTGTACCCACTGATCCACTGATATCTTTGTGGCCGCCAAAAATAAATTACCATAACGGAGATAACAACGTCGCCGCTTTGTTTACGCTGTAGGCACAATTAGCGAGAGAAGTGCTTCGGCACGCAGAGTCTCCCGCTGCTAAAGACAACACCAGTTAAGCCGTGCAACGATTTTATAAATGTTGAAAAATCTAAAAAAAATATTCTTCATAAAGCAGACTTATCTAAAAATAACCCTCCTCTTCCAGAAACATAAACAATTTAAAGCATGGACTGAAGAAAAGTTTTTAACAAAACTATAGCTAACGTCGTAAAAGAAGAGCACAGATCCTCCAGTTTGCGTCCACGTATGAAATTTTCATTTTCCACCTCGTTCAGTTTCTTCCGATTGAACGCTTTATAAGTTATTTTAGTCTGCAGTTGTTTGTTTTAATAATCAAACCTAAAAGAATACGATCAGTCAACGAAAGTGAAGTAGGGTTTAAATAAGTTTTCAATCTTCATAAAGTTGAGTATACACGAGTCTTGATCAAAAAGGTTGTGCAATTTTTCCCGCGCTACAAAGTGTCTGACTGAAAATTGAAAAACTGATTTCGACTGCTTTATGTGACGTTAGTACACATCTTACTGCAATCGTTTGAAATAAATAATTAAACGCCAGAAAAATCGTTACCCACAACTTTAATCACAGTTTTTTAATACACAAAGATACGCGTATTGAACAACTTTCCAAGTCTACAATTATCCTATACTTACTACCGTAGTAAGTAGTACAAGTCAGCAAAGTTGCATATATCCGTAGCACTTTACACTAAATACCAGTGTTCAATAACACAGGCACTGAATCACAAAGGCGATTGAGCAAAATAAATTTATTGTAAAAACATATACAGCGGAAATCACCAAGTTTAGCCCAATCAATAAATATCCAACAGATATATTTGAAAGAGACACATACTAAATCAACGAACATTCTTGACACAGAGGCGGTTAGTTTGCGAAGCTCAATGAAACGTTTATACACGATGAGGATGAGCACAACTTGATTCTGGCTGGTTTTAAAGATTGGCTGGGAAGTGAGTTAAGTAAAGCTACGAAAAGACAATAAAGAACCCGGTGACCACAAACAGGTTGAACAAAACGTGACGAATAAAAGGATACGATTGGTGTTCCCGCCGTGAACAAAGGGTTTTTGTTTAATTCCCGCTTCCTGCTTGGCAGAGTACGGCTTTTACGCCTATAAGTACAGAACGTTTCCTGTTAAATTATTCACAACCACGGTAAGTATAGAATACACAACCACGGTGTTCTATACTTACCGTGTTCACAACCGTCAACACACAGTCCGCTTACAAAGCAAACGGTTTAACTGTCGATGCAGATTGTTGGCTCAGTTGGAAGCGTCAGACAGTTTACTACTACTGCAAATAATAATTAACATAAGTGCGATAGTAATTTAGACGGAGACGTTTTTTGATGACTCTAGTTTCGCTCGCCGTTCTGCATCGCACACACATTTTTATTTAATACTGCATCTAGCTGTTCTCTACCAACTATTCTTGTCTCTTTGAAAAAAAGTCAAACTTAAGCTAAACATAAATTAACAGTTCACCCAACGGTGTCTTATCTCCTCTGCAAATTCATAAATAACCCAACTATGATTTTTCACTATTCACTACATTAAATCAAAAGAGAGTTCTGAGTCCCAGTTGACTGTAGATTCGGGGTGTTTCCATTCAGGCGTTTGCTTTCAGGCTTAAAGTGGTGGAACCACGTTTCATCTCCACTGACTATTCGCTTACAGACTTTATGAAACCCAAGTCTGTTGTGTATAACTTCATATGCGGAATCTTGACTAATTTGCAGATGGTACGCCACTTCATCGATAGTCACTCTTCGGTTGGTCTGAATCATGGCATTAACGTGTTCAATAATGCCGTCAGTAGTGGAAGAGGTCGGGCGTCCTACACTTTGCTGTGGTAAAACATTGTCCCCATATTGTTTTCAAAGTCTTCTACGGATTTCGGCACCTGATACACCTTCAGATAAAAAAACCGGGTCATTACACGCTGTTCTTCGTTGGTGCAAACGGAGAAAGGTTCAGCCATGTTTATTGTGCAACAATCCCACACCAGACTGACGCGACGGACGGCCTAACAGTCCACAAGCGGAGACAGCGGCACCACCTGTCGGCGTACAAGATCACCAAGTGGTACTGCCAAGCTACAGACGAATATAACAAAATTGCAGATGCTTACTGACTTACCCTCGTACTTACTGTCGCATCTTGTGACGATTTAAATAAAAGAAATAATCAAGAAAATAAAAATTTAAAAAAAATTAAGGTTGCGAGCTCTTAAGCCATTTAAATCTCACTGTATTAATATAAAATACCTGTATGTACTCAGTATGAGAGGAAGCAGTAATTAATTAGTTATAAGATACTCTAATAAAAAGATAAATTGTAAAGAGTTATTAATATCGTATTTAACCCTTTGCTTGTAAGCAGGCGCTGTCCTGTTGATTCCAGACTCGACATGTTTTCCGAGTCTTGTGTGAGTTAGAATAAGATAAAAAAAAACTAATGTTAATAATTAAAAAATCTGAAGACATAAATAGTCGCTAAAACAACTGATTTAAATTATGTATATTTGTTTAGGGATAGTTTGTATAAATAAAAATGTTAACTTAAATATAGTTAGGAACTATATTCTCGCGCGGAAATTGTCCCACTAACTTTTGCCCAGTACCAGGCGAAGGGAGCGGAATTTCTCTCTCTTGCAATGGTGACTTCGTACAGTATAGACGTAGGAGCTGTGCGCTTAAAATATGTTAACTATATTTTGTCTCACCTTAAGATGGTGTACCAGATGTAGCTGTTTAAAGCATCTGGATGTGTTAATTAATATAGTCATGTAAATAGACAAGAAATTTAAAGTAAAAAAATCGAAACGTAAAAAGGAGTGTAACACAAGATGACTTCGTGCTTCAACAAATAACAACAATTCCAAAGTCATACCCGGAAATGTGAACTATCAGAAGCCACAAACTCTACTGCACGTGACAGAATATGCAGATCAGGACATCCGAGAATCTACAAGATCATCGTAGATATCTACACGACATATTGTTCAACCTGCGAACTTTTGGAGCCCTTTACAGAGGAAGGCCAGACCGAGATGACGACGTAGCTGTTCCTGTTTCCCAAGACGGATACCCCAGGACGAGTCTTCTGCATACCAATTAAAAGGTGACTCGATAGCCTGTCTATCGAGGGTTACTAATATTTGTTACACAACACATCTTGAAAGAGACTTTTCAGAAACTATTAACTTTGTAAAGACTTATAAATTAAATCTAAGAATTTCATGTAACTATTCTAACTTCATACGTTGTAACAGTTTATACGCTAATGTAGAGTAATATAACTCAAGCAATAATACCATTCTTCCAATGGTTGAATAAAAGAAAGTCTTGCAAGCTAATATCATGAAATGAGTATAATTAAAAGTCTTAATTACAGAAATACAGAAAGTTGACCCGGATCCGAGGTATAGCTATATAAAATCAAGTTTGATCTCAAAGTTTAAAGAAACCTTTCAAATAACTTAATAATTGAATTAGTAATGTCATGGGATCTGTCAGTATATGTTTTTTAAATGTTAAATAAAGAGAAGTCTTCTTGTTACACACATATGAGGAGTGCTTAAATCAATTGTATACCTTGCCATTGTTTCCTTACACAGTTAGTAAGTAATTTGTTACATTAATTATTTGTGATCAATTCTGTTACAACGTAGGCAGCCCATCTAATTAACGGAGTTTAATTACGAGGGGTTCCCTGGATTTGTAACGCGGCGAAAAGACGTTACAATCTTTAGTCTGACAGGGCCCTTTACTTCACAAGCCATCACCATACTTGTAACTGTAGAAATTTTTACGTCATATTCACACGCAATCTTACTAAGAAGGCAGACCGTCTTTAATATCACCTTCGCTCTCCGGAATTATAATTTGATCGCTAAGAAATATTATAGCATTCTCTGTTGTAACTTTTCTCACATCATCGGCGACGAACAACAGACATGGCAAGACGCTCTACTGTACGATTATTGTGAAGAAATCATGGACTAACTGTAAGAGACTCCAGTGTTGATTTGCTTTCTGCACTCAACATCACAGTAACAGTAAATGTGATCTGTCCTAGAACAAGTATACGATATACAAAGTACCTAGTATCGCGCCTGGAAGGTAAAATATCATGAAAAATCACGTTTCACAACTGGAAACATACTAAATAAGACAATTTTGTGTGGAAAATGTAATGCATGCAAAGTACTGTGCATTCATTTGCTCCAAGTTACATTACGCGGAACGATTGCCGAGAGCAAATTGCCATGATTATTCTAGAACTGGTGGAAACTTGACGCAAAACATACACAAATCAAAAGCCTACACCCTGTTTCATTTCCTCTTTCCTCTTTTCTTTATATAAAAATAACTTCCTTGAAACTTTTAACTTCCTCCTCTCTTTTTCACACCAACTTGTAAAAATATATTCAATAAGAAGTGAACATATTTATAACAACACATGAAGCCATGTGCAAGGTCGCGCGGGCGCGGAAGTCTAAAAGTAAATACAACTGTATTATAAACACTCTTCTATTTTTAGAACTAAAAAAGAGAGAGTAGAACAATTAGTCAATTATCGGTTGATTGAGGAATTGTTCAATTTAACCACAGGCTATTTATACTTAACAAAAATCAATAGGCAATCACTTTTCAATTTTCAACTTCAACTTCATATTACTAATCACCTTGAACACAAAACAATGTACACAGTCCATTGAGTTAACTACAACCCGGTATTACTTTCGCTTCCTTTTATGTTCATTTAAACATACTGTAAAGTTTATAATGTCACTTACGGTATTTTATATACACCTGTATTGCAAATGTTACTATTCAGACAAGTTATTGTAATCTCTTTATTACGCACACAGAATAAAGTTGTAGCACACAGAATGTTTCTCAAATAGATGGAATAATTCCAATAAAAGAGTCTACAGAATACGAGATATATCCGACAATTTCTCCCATTCAAATACCGATAAACGGGGAAAACAAATCAACGGCTGATACACTACATACATACAATACGGCCCAACAGCCACGTTACCATGATGTGCACGAAAATAATGCTCGAAGAAACGATAAGAGGAACGGTTTTTAATTCTTTCAGCAACTAAGCTCAGTGAATGTGCTGATGCGTCTGTAGAGAGAGAAGTACAGACTCGAAGATGATTCTTGACCAGAATCTACTACTGAATACAATTCGAGAAACGAGTAAAATAACGGATCAGTGCGCTAGATAACGGAAAGGCGACAACTGTGGAACGACCACGTTGGTACGATGGATCAGTCACACATCAGTCAAAAGACGTGTGGAAATCCCACGAATTCGTTGTCGGCAGCTGTTGTCAATCACCTGTTTACAAACACTAATTACACAATTTTCGCTTTTACTTTGCCGAGCATTTTTCCCTTAGTATTCGTACTAACACTATAAAATTGTAACACATTTTCAAAATTCTTCTTCAGCACTACAGCCCACGTGAACCCTGGCTTCCAACAACAATCTTCTCCAAAATCTCCTGTCCACTGCAATCTCAGTGTAATCCTTCATCTCCATTCTTTTGAGATCTTCTAGCCCATCATCCAACCATCTTATTCTGGGTCGGCCCCTCTTCTGTTTTATAGACTTGCGCCCTAACAATTTTATTCGCCATACGCTGATCATCCATCCGCTCTAGGTGACCTAGCCTAATTTACTAAATTATCTGTCCCTAATTGCAGATATTTCTTCTCTCCAGTTACATAGTGACTTCAATGAGAGATTTTTAAAAATGTTTTTCCTTACGTAGGCTCTAAATTCAATACTTACGAGATCTTGCAATTCAATATGTTCTTGTACTTAATCATTATTTCAGATTGCGAATTTCCATGCGATCTGAAATAAAACATTGGTTACTTTTGAAATTCACACGTTCCCATTTATAAAACCACTAACATCAAACTGATAAAAAGCTGTTTTACGTACCCCCCCCCCCCCAAATCACTTCGTGACATAGTTTGGTAAGATCGGAATGAATCGTGCTGAATACTCGTTTCTACAATGTCACAACAAAAAACCTCCGGTACACACGTCTGCTTAGCAGATTGTTGTCTCAAACTTTTGACTGTCAGTAGCCTATAGGTATCTTCATATCACGGTATAGGCAAGGTGCTGCCTGTTCGGTCTTCAAAGATCCTCCAGCCGTCTCTTCGTGGGTCTAACCACACACATATGTCCTATAGGTTTATATTTCCAGATTTGTTTGGACAGTCTTGAATCTGACACTCATTCTCATCGTTCTTTCCACCGTTGTTTGTAATCTTCTGGTCTTTCATTCAAGTTAAAAACTTGTAATTCCTCTCTTATGGCCTCATTCATTATACAATCAAGTTTAAAACACCTTTTAACTCCTCTTAAAAACGCCATATCTGAGTCCTGTATTTTACTTTCTTTTTCTTGGTTGTTGTTCATAATTTACAACCTTAGGACAGTACAGGGAATGCTTTAACTTTATAAATCTTTAAGTTTGTATCTCGACGTACCTTGTTTTAAAAATACGGTTGACTGTCCCACAGATCTTCTGAAACTTACTTAACATCAATATCATAATTCTTGTCATAGCCAATATCGTTTCCTAAATAGTAAAAATGGCTCACTTGTTCTACAATTTGATAATCAATAATTACTTTTGTTCTTACTGGTTCCTTGCCTCGAAATGCCATTACCTTTGTTTCCGTAGTGGAGATTTTCATAGTGTAGCCTACTGTTTGCAAATCTGATGAAGCTTAAAAACAGATTTTTGTAAAGGAGATTCTGTATTAACTTTTGAGTGTATTCTCTAGAACTACTACTCCAAAGCATGGACACTGATAGACTGGATATAACTGACTGAACAAATGGATATTATATATGAGGGCTATTTGTTTTTCAACCTCCGACAGACCATTAAACAGACACATGAATGACATCAATAATTTTATTATTTACAAGAGTTTCATATATATATTGTAACAATGAAAAGATGTGTGTGACGTCCGTCTTCGTTTACAGCCCCGCGTTGGGTTCCTCAATATGTAACAATGAAAAGACGGCTCGTGCGTACCTGTTAAAATGGTGTTTACACTTGTTTATTATGTGTATAAGTGTAAATGTGGTGTGTTTGCCTCACACCGGTCGTTACAATAATAGTAGTCACTACTGAAGTCTGTAGCGTTGTCCAAATTACCAGTACAACCTACCTGTTAATTCATAGGGGTTGCGAATCCCGGGTGGCGCCAAATTGTTTATATCAAAACAATTAAAATTGTTAAATTACTAGTTGATAAGTGTTATTAGCGTTGACAGCTGGAGCGTTCAAATGGTTCCCGCCGCTGTACAGGTTGCCGTATTGTCCACTCGTGACGAGCGCTAGTTGGTTACTGAATAAAAATTGCTAACACACATACATTCTACAACGTCCTATGAAATAAAACGATGGTATTACTCTGTACTGTAATTTTAATACAAATTCAGTCATTAATTAATATGACAAAAGGATTATAAATGGTTTGATAACAAATTGCTCCGGCTTAGAACATGAGACGCCAATATTTCAAGGTTGGCAAATCGGTTTTAAAACAAATTATTTCGATGCCGTTATGGCTACTGTTTACATACAATGTATTAATCTGTTCAAAATCTGGGGTCCTTTGGATTATAAAATAAGACATAAACGTTGGTTACATTAAAAAAGTACACTACCATACCTTATACGTACTTAAAGAATATCACGTGTTTTTACAAATTTTTCGGTAGTGTCGTATTCTTTGTTACAAAGTTCGCACACTAATGCGAGGTTATATTTTGATTAACAAAATGTTTTTACGTAAGTTGATTATGCATTAAACCTTTGAAAGAAAATTAAATTTGTTTAATAGTGAGAAATTTTGATTGTTTGAGAAATATTTAAAGTAATTTGGTTTCTGGGAGAAAGGAATTTATTGGATACTTATCAGTTCAGACAGTGCTGTTATGTAGTCATCTGGGGTAGTGGAAATTCTGCAATTTTGGACTGGTTTTAGGCTTCGGGCATCTTCTTCTATCTTGTCTGGACTTTCTGCTAATTAATTTATTGTTATTTGGTTCCAGGACATCGTTTAATCTTGGTAGTTCTGCATCTATTCGTCTTTGGTTGTTGTTGTCAACTTCCGAACGTCTTTTTAACTATTTAATGGAAAATTTCAATCATCACAATTTTGCGTGCCGCTTACCCACGCGTCATTTCTTCAAAAGTCTCATAGATTTAACGGAAAATTAGTATTCAACGGCCCGTTACTATGGTAACAGTAATCCTTTGATTGGTTAAGACCTCTTTCAAAAGCATTGTTAAGAGATTTGAATTTTTATTCAAATTTATTATGTATTTTCTTAATGATTTTATTCCTTTATCGTTCCTTTGGGGTAATAAATAATATCACTATTATATTTCTTTCCTTCCAAAGTTTAAAATGATACCTCATAAGGTCATATTCTATTATACATTAACTTTAGTCTAAATATTTGACATTTGATAACTTACATATCTCTCTTAAATTAAACTTTTATAATAACATTTCTCCTTTAAAATGATTTACATATAATTACTGGCCATTTACTGGTCTTAGATTAATACATTTCCTTGTGAATTTGTTACAATTGACATTTGTGTGTGTCTGACAGTTAGACGTTTTCATAGCTAAAAGGTAGCCATGATGGTATTTTGTTTATTTCTTTTAAATTACATTTTAATTCAGCCTGATGGGCTTCACTTTGTTATTATGTTTGTTTGTGTTGTGTGTTTATTCTGTTTGTGTTTTAATTACTATTCAATACAGTTTTCATTATACATATTTTAAAATATAACAATTAGGCTTATGGACTGCAAGTTCCTTTCAGCCATATCCTCTTCATAACATTGAAACAAACAATTCTTTATAAGTTATCAGTTACTGTTGGTTTTAACATTAATTTCATTCTTTTGCTACTACCTTGAGTGATAAACATCATCACTTCTTGCAAACTTATTAAAGTTATTTCCCCTTTTAACATGGGGTGTTTTATTCATTGTATACTTAGTTTTAAAACAAAACCTTATTTCAATATTACTATCTCCTCCATTCCATGTTAATACAAATTGTTTTTATCTGGGCTTTCTCCCTGAATAATATCGCATACTTTACTTATCTCTATTTGAAATACTATTTTTAATTATTCTTAATTATACGAATGTTCACAAGATCACTCAAATCATTGACTGTTTATCAATGCTTTATAAAGTGTTTTCTTATTTATTATTACATCTTTATTACTTAAAACATCTATTTCCACGTATCACCTTCACCTTTAATTAACAGAGGTTTATCACTGATACACACTCACTATTTTTAGGGTATTTACACTTTCACTATTGCACTTTATTTTGGTTCACTGTTTGTATTAAGTGTTACTTAGTGGGTAATCCTTATACTTATTTCTCCTATTATTTCTCACTATTTCTTTATAACATAATTCTTATTATTAATGACATTTGGTTATTTACCTTTCATTAATCTAACCTTAATAATTGTGTTAGTGTACTTTTCTACACTACGTTACTTTATAATTGCCTTTTGTTTTAAAATAGGTATATAAGTTATTTCAATTACAACAATACTATTTGTTTCATTAGTGGATAATTATTTGGGGTTTATTTACAGTATTCTATCTTTGAGTCTACCATTTCTCCCCTTTATATGTGGTGTTAGTTTCTCCTTGGGTTCAACCTGTCTCCTCTTCATTCTTCCTCTTCTTCTTCTTCTTCTTCTTCTTCTTCAACTTCAATTGTCTTCATCTTGGTTCGGTTCTCCTCTTCTCATCTGGTTTAATTTCTATATAGTTGTAGGAATGTGTTCACTTCCTTTGATTCTTCTTTAGTTCTGGTTTCTTATCTTCTTTTGTTGGTTCCTATTTGTTTGGTCAATCACCTTTTGTCTCTGTGTATGTTTCGTGGTTCGTAGTGTCATCATATTTATATTTTATTCATTTTTAAACATTTTATTTTATATGAAGTATATTTACATTAAGAATTATCTTTTATCCCTGGTACTGGGGTGGCTTATTTGTGTTGTAACATAATGCCTCTCCTCTAAAATTGATCATTTTGATAAAACACTAGCATAGTTTTTTATGAAATTATCAGTTATAGATAATCTTTTTCCTTTTCTTTCTTGTTCGTTTCTCCATTCTTCATATCTCTTCTTACTTAATTCATTCCATTTTATTTGGATCTGTTTTTTATTTATTTCCATTGGTGCATTTTCCCTCATACACAATTTTTTTCCTAACTTTTTAGTAACTGGTTTCTCCCATTACTACTCATTTTTCTGAGACCAGAGGCACATCATCTCTGCTCAGTTCATTTGGATTGCTGGACTTTTCAACAGTCAATCTTAAATACCTTTTTTGTCAACTTGTGACTTAAATAATAATAATAATAATAATAATAATAATAATATTATAATATACTTTGGGATTGTCCACCTTGTGGTTTGTTTTTAGATCACTTTGGCCTTTTACTCATTCTTCCTTCTGCTATACCTTAACTATATACTATCATCTGCTCATACACTTGATTGTTTTTATATTTATTCATATGTTAATTTCATCATATCTAACTTTTCATTATTTTGTTTTCAATGCTCATTGTGATCATTTTAATTGTCTGAGATATTTTTATTCTTTTCTTGGTTATTTAGCAAGATTCTGCTTTAGCCATTTCTGTATATTTGTTTTATACATAATTTCTCTCTCTTCCTTGTACCAGTTCAGATTTTTTTTTCTTAGAATACATTTGATTCATTATAATTCCAGGTATTTATCTCAGTAATTTGAGCTTGATTTTATTTTTGTCTTTTTTATTCTGTACTAAATATTATTTTCGATAATTCTTTGTAAGTTAATTCTCTTACTTTAAAGGAATGTTTGTAGCGTATTCCTTTTTAGTTATTTTTTGTTTAATCATAATCGTAAGTTTGTGATTCTTACATTTATATTATATAGGAATGTGTGTAACTTATTCCTTATTATCTCACTTTTTTATTTCATACTTCATATATCAATCTTTTATTAGACTGTGAGTTGATTTAAATTGAAAGGAATTTGTGTAACTTTCCTTTGTTTTTTACATTATTATTCATTTATATTACTTCTTTTTATTCCGCATATATCATCTAAATAAGGTAGTAAGTTACTCTTACAATCTCTTTTGGAATTTTGAAATATGTTTATTTCATTTCTAGTTATTTATTCTTCTTCATAAAACTTTTTTATCGAAGTTTGGTTATAAACTCCCTTTATTTTTCTTGTATTTATATTGCTTATCTGGTAAGTGTTATTACCATTATCTTTTGTGATAACGTATGGACATTTATTTTGCTATGTACCGGACCTTGTTGTTTATACTTTTGTGTAAGTTGACTTCTCCTTTTCTTTCTTGTGTATGGCCTTCTCTTTTTGTTTGACACTTCGTTATTCTTCACCTCTTCTCCTTCAAGTGTTTGATATTCACACTTATTCTGGATAATTTTCAAATTTATGTCATCACCATCTCACCACATGTTGGGGCCATACCCTCTCTGCATAGCGGAATTCATCCTCTATATTACTTTCATTTCTGGGGTTATCATTTGGTTCTTGGCTGGTTTCTGCCATTATATGGTTTACCTGAGCTGTCCGGGGTCCTTCGTCATTACTCGCCGGATCATGCAGTAATGAAAAACCCGGATTCTCATGGACTGTTACCCAATTCTCGCTATTATTTTGGTTGGTGTTGGGCTCCGGTCGGTGGTTATTTTCATTCCGAGGTGGTTCGTTGTTCCTACTCTCTGCTGATTGATTATTATTATTCGATATGTGGTAACAGGAGTTTGGGTGCCAGTTCAGGCTATATCTTCTGTGGTTACTCTGCCTTCGCCCGCGGATGAAGTTTACCTGACGCCTGCCGTCGCTTCTATTCTGGTTACCCCCGGGTCCTCGGTTGTACTGATAACTGGGATTGTACCTGTTGCCATAGTAATGGTCGTTGGGGTGACCATTTGTGCGTTGTTCCGGTTCAGCTCCTCTGTAATTATCATTTTGTCGGTTATTATTTGGGATGTTTCTGCTGTTATCTTGGTTCCCAGGACGATTGTTTTGTTGACCTCTGTTACTTGGCTGATTATTCGGAGAATGATTCTGGGTATTTCTATTAAATGGCTGTTCTTCATTATAATTATTATTGTTTCGGCCCAAGTTATTCCGGTTGCTGTTTTGTGGATGATAGCATGGTACATTGAAATTGGGTGCATTATTATGCTCATTCCCTTTGTTGTATCGTTGGTTCACGATCCGGTTTTTTCGATATTGGCTATCATTCTCCAGGTCCTCTAATAGACTTACCATTCCTTGAATTGTTTTTATCTGTCCTTGCCTCCTGGCCTTCTGTATAGCTTTTTCGTAATGATAACCCAGCTGTATTACCAGACTCCTCGGGTATCTTGGGCTCTAGATTTCGGGCTAAACATATTTTCCCAAAAAGTAGGACGTTAAAGTGTGTCCTCCTTGTGACTCGTATCTTCCATTGCTGATATCATTACGGACCACATTCTGGGTGGACTCGGACCAATATTTTTCCCGGAATTGTCGCTTAAATTCTTGTGTGTCATTGATCTCGGGTCGAGTGGCCGTCCACCAGTTGTCATGGGTGTCACGGAACATTTCATCTATCATACTTCTCACACTGGACCACCTAGTTTCTCTATTTTTTTCTATTAGCTCTTCTACCCGTTTGAGGAATTCTATCGGGTTCCTCCGGTAGCTGCGGAAATTAATTATCTCTCGATTTTCGCTGGTTATGATTTGTGTATTATTATAAGGTTTCTCTCTTAGTGCATCCAGCTCTTCTTGCATTTGTTTCTCCCGTATACTGATCCCCTGGATTTTCTCTCTGTTTTCTCTGGTCAGTCCGTCTAGTTTATCGATGACGGTGTACACCTTCTCCACACGATTGTTTACATCTATCTGTATTTCTTGGTGCCTCTCCTCCAGTTCTTTAACCACCTCCTGTTTGTTCTTCTGGCATCCTTCGGTAACGACTTGGTAGAATTCGGTCGCTCTCAATCTACCTTCCCCCTCGACGTTGCTTATTTTATTGTTCAATTCTTCCCGGACTTGTATCACTGTTTCGTTGGTCTCCGTTACCGTTTGCCTGATTTCCTCTCGATATTCGATCAGTTGTTGCTTCCATTCCTCCTTGGTTTTCTCACTTTCTTCCTCTATTTTCCGTTGGAAAATATCATTATTATTTTCCATCTTTTTATTTACTATTTCCAGATCTTTCTTGATCTGTTTCTTCAGCTCTTCGCTCTTCTTTTCCAATGCCTCCTGATTTCCATGTATCACCTTCATTTGCTTCTTCAATTCTTCACTGTTTTGTTCCAGTTTTTTATTCCAGAATTCCCTGTCTTCTTTCCTTCCCTCTTGTAATTTTTTATTCAAATCTTCCTTGTCTGATTCTAATTTTTTGTTCAATTCTTCCTTGTCTGACTCTAATTTTTTATTTGTTTCCCTTGAAAGTTCTGCTATGAAATTCATCAGGTCTTGTATGCTCGGACCTCCCTTTGCTGCTTCATTATCTCCAGCCCGTTGTTCTCTCTCATCGTCCTGAACTGGTTTCTCAAATGGGTTGTCGACTATTACTTCCACTTCCGGTTCTGGTTCAGATGGGTTTGGATTTTCCAGTTGGTCCTCCAGTGGATTCTCTTCCAACAATTCTCCAATCGTTTCCTCAACTTCTATTTCCTCAACTTCTTCCATTTCTTCTTGGTTTATTGCTTCCTTACCTTTGAGCCTCGTAACCATACCGTGTCTATTCATAACCGCCGCTAGTTATCCTTTCTAGCCTCACGTTGCTGGTCGCCAATATGTAACGATGAAAAGATGTGTGTGACGTCCGTCTTCGTTTACAGCCCCGCGTTGGGTTCCTCAATATGTAACGATGAAAAGACGGCTCGTGCGTACCTGTTAAAATGGTGTTTACACTTGTTTATTATGTGTATAAGTGTAAATGTGGTGTGTTTGCCTCACACCGGTCGTTACAATAATAGTAGTCACTACTGAAGTCTGTAGCGTTGTCCAAATTACCAGTACAACCTACCTGTTAATTCATAGGGGTTGCGAATCCCGGGTGGCGCCAAATTGTTTATATCAAAACAATTAAAATTGTTAAATTACTAGTTGATAAGTGTTATTAGCGTTGACAGCTGGAGCGTTCAAATGGTTCCCGCCGCTGTACAGGTTGCCGTATTGTCCACTCGTGACGAGCGCTAGTTGGTTACTGAATAAAAATTGCTAACACACATACATTCTACAACGTCCTATGAAATAAAACGATGGTATTACTCTGTACTGTAATTTTAATACAAATTCAGTCATTAATTAATATGACAAAAGGATTATAAATGGTTTGATAACAAATTGCTCCGGCTTAGAACATGAGACGCCAATATTTCAAGGTTGGCAAATCGGTTTTAAAACAAATTATTTCGATGCCGTTATGGCTACTGTTTACATACAATGTATTAATCTGTTCAAAATCTGGGGTCCTTTGGATTATAAAATAAGACATAAACGTTGGTTACATTAAAAAAGTACACTACCATACCTTATACGTACTTAAAGAATATCACGTGTTTTTACAAATTTTTCGGTAGTGTCGTATTCTTTGTTACAAAGTTCGCACACTAATGCGAGGTTATATTTTGATTAACAAAATGTTTTTACGTAAGTTGATTATGCATTAAACCTTTAAAAGAAAATTAAATTTGTTTAATAGCGAGAAATTTTGATTGTTTGAGAAATATTTAAAGTAATTTGGTTTCTGGGAGAAAGGAATTTATTGGATACTTATCAGTTCAGACAGTGCTGTTATGTAGTCATCTGGGGTAGTGGAAATTCTGCAATTTTGGACTGGTTTTAGGCTTCGGGCATCTTCTTCTATCTTGTCTGGACTTTCTGCTAATTAATTTATTGTTATTTGGTTCCAGGACATCGTTTAATCTTGGTAGTTCTGCATCTATTCGTCTTTGGTTGTTGTTGTCAACTTCCGAACGTCTTTTTAACTATTTAATGGAAAATTTCAATCATCACAATTTTGCGTGCCGCTTACCCACGCGTCATTTCTTCAAAAGTCTCATAGATTTAACGGAAAATTAGTATTCAACGGCCCGTTACTATGGTAACAGTAATCCTTTGATTGGTTAAGACCTCTTTCAAAAGCATTGTTAAGAGATCTGAATTTTTATTCAAATTTATTATGTATTTTCTTAATGATTTTATTCCTTTATCGTTCCTTTGGGGTAATAAATAATATCACTATTATATTTCTTTCCTTCCAAAGTTTAAAATGATACCTCATAAGGTCATATTCTATTATACATTAACTTTAGTCTAAATATTTGACATTTGATAACTTACATATCTCTCTTAAATTAAACTTTTATAATAACATTTCTCCTTTAAAATGATTTACATATAATTACTGGCCATTTACTGGTCTTAGATTAATACATTTCCTTGTGAATTTGTTACAATTGACATTTGTGTGTGTCTGACAGTTAGACGTTTTCATAGCTAAAAGGTAGCCATGATGGTATTTTGTTTATTTCTTTTAAATTACATTTTAATTCAGCCTGATGGGCTTCACTTTGTTATTATGTTTGTTTGTGTTGTGTGTTGATTCTGTTTGTGTTTTAATTACTATTCAATACAGTTTTCATTATACATATTTTAAAATATAACAATTAGGCTTATGGACTGCAAGTTCCTTTCAGCCATATCCTCTTCATAACATTGAAACAAACAATTCTTTATAAGTTATCAGTTACTGTTGGTTTTAACATTAATTTCATTCTTTTGCTACTACCTTGAGTGATAAACATCATCACTTCTTGCAAACTTATTAAAGTTATTTCCCCTTTTAACATGGGGTGTTTTATTCATTGTATACTTAGTTTTAAAACAAAACCTTATTTCAATATTACTATCTCCTCCATTCCATGTTAATACAAATTGTTTTTATCTGGGCTTTCTCCCTGAATAATATCGCATACTTTACTTATCTCTATTTGAAATACTATTTTTAATTATTCTTAATTATATGAATGTTCACAAGATCACTCAAATCATTGACTGTTCATCAATGCTTTATAAAGTGTTTTCTTATTTATTATTACATCTTTATTACTTAAAACATCTATTTCCACGTATCACCTTCACCTTTAATTAACAGAGGTTTATCACTGATACACACTCACTATTTTTAGGGTATTTACACTTTCACTATTGCACTTTATTTTGGTTCACTGTTTGTATTAAGTGTTACTTAGTGGGTAATCCTTATACTTATTTCTCCTATTATTTCTCACTATTTCTTTATAACATAATTCTTATTATTAATGACATTTGGTTATTTACCTTTCATTAATCTAACCTTAATAATTGTGTTAGTGTACTTTTCTACACTACGTTACTTTATAATTGCCTTTTGTTTTAAAATAGGTATATAAGTTATTTCAATTACAACAATACTATTTGTTTCATTAGTGGATAATTATTTGGGGTTTATTTACAGTATTCTATCTTTGAGTCTACCATTTCTCCCCTTTATATGTGGTGTTAGTTTCTCCTTGGGTTCAACCTGTCTCCTCTTCATTCTTCCTCTTCTTCTTCTTCTTCAACTTCAATTGTCTTCATCTTGGTTCGGTTCTCCTCTTCTCATCTGGTTTAATTTCTATATAGTTGTAGGAATGTGTTCACTTCCTTTGATTCTTCTTTAGTTCTGGTTTCTTATCTTCTTTTGTTGGTTCCTATTTGTTTGGTCAATCACCTTTTGTCTCTGTGTATGTTTCGTGGTTCCCTTCTTTGTGTTTCTGTTGTTGGGTCAATCACTTGGGTTGGGTAATATCGTCGTTCGTCGTGTCATCATATTTATATTTTATTCACTTTTAAACATTTTATTTTATATGAAGTATATTTACATTAAGAATTATCTTTTTTATCCCTGGTACTGGGGTGGCTTATTTGTGTTGTAACAATATATATATATATATATATATATATATATATATATGTATGTATGTAAACTACTTTTCTACATATTCACCACCATTGTTGAGGCACTTATCATAGCGAGGCACCAACTTTTCTATGACCATGTTGTAGAATGTTCGCTCCTGAGTAGTCAGCCAATCTGCCACACTGGACTGTAACTCATCATTGGAGTCAAACCGCTGCCCGCCTAACCACTTTTTCAAGTCAGTGAACAAATGGTAGTCACTTGGTGCCAAGTCTGGGCTATAAGGTGGGTGATCAAGAACATCCCAACGAAATTCATGAAGCAGGTTTTGTGTGAGTGAAGCTGCGTGAGGTCGTGCGTTGTTTGGAAACCCACCGAGCACAGAGTTTCCTATACACAAGCTTCTGGTAAGAATATCATAAAGAGCAGACCTAGAAATTTCAGGAAAATCAGCAGAAAGTTCAGTAATTGTGAAACGACGGCGCTCTCGAACCATCCCGTCTACCCTTTCAACATCATCAGTAGCCACGGACTTTCTTTCTTGTCCTCCTTCATCATGAACATCAATACGCCCTTCTTTAAATTTTCGACACCATTCCCAAACTGAACTCATGACATTTTCTCCATACACATTACACAACCTTCGATGAAGTTCTGCAGCACTATGAGCTTCAGCTTGAAGAAATCTAATACCAGACCGAATCTTACACTTGGAAGCAATTTCAATTGTAGTTGCCATAATTAAACTATCGTCACCACAGTAATAGACAAAATAACTATAAAACCAGTGGTTATAGGTTAGGACAAAGCCTCAAAAACATTAATCAACAATGACATTGTTGCTATGACAACAGAACCAGGTTTGCCAACTCACCGGAGGTTGAAAAAAAAATAGCCCTCGTACGATGGATGGATGATGGATAATTTCTACTCCAAATCAAAGGGGAGAGTCGATCACACTTTAATACTTTTATATAAGTGGTACCAGGAAAAAACAACTGTAGAAAGAGTATATCAATACTAATGTATGCGGTAAGAGCACTGTCCCCTCTATTCTCCTTCGTCACGACAGGTTCCACGTCTAATTTCCAGCTCTACCTTTGATTCAATCACAATGTTGCTGATTCTCACGTCATTTCGTATGACTGCTTTTCTCAACCTTTTCAACCTTGGTACAGTCATTTACCTCCTTCCTAAATGTCACCTTAATTCGTCTTAGATTTACCGGTCAATGTTCACCTCGCATACGGACACACAACCAAACCGGTATGGCCATGGTCTTGTTGACTTCAGTTTCATGCGTCTCTTTTGTTTTACACTACTCTATGGACAGTTCTATATTTCACAAGACATTTACCCACTTTGATCACGATATCACTGTCACAGCTACAGGCGATGGAAGTTTTAAGGTAACAAAAGTGAATACCTTGCTCTTTGGTTTTTCACACACAATTTAAATCGAACAGATTATGATCCTCGAAACGCCGTAACCTTCGTTTTACTTATCACAACGGTTAGGTCGGACAATAACCATCGTAAAATTTGTCACACAACGTTTCGAGCGCTAAACAGTCTGTGGTCGTCTTCAGGTGTAACTAAAACCAGTACATCAAATATAAACTTAAGCCTACCCGAGATTCGTTCACTAACAAGCGTGATCCATCAGGAAAAAAATAAATAAAAAAATACATCATCACCACCTACAAAGCTAAAGTCCCCTAAGTCCATCTACTTATCCCCTAAGTCCGCTGGACAGAAAAGGGAAGAACAACCACACTTACGCAAGTTTAACTACGAACAACGTCTGAAACAAGCAACGCCCTTTGAATACAAAATTAAGCAACCTGGGCCGACCCTCAGCTAACCCGCTAACTCAGTCAAATGTCTTTTCGGGGTATATAAAGGCTATTTGTTTCCCCATTTATTTCTCGTCGCTATTGAATTATCCGTCTTCAGAAAAATACAGCATCAGAAAGTGTCGATACTTCGTCTTTCTTGTCGATACTATCATAATATATACTGTTTATAACCTACGTAGGTTACATGTAAAACTAATTATAGTTTATCCTGTTCGTCCCAGTTTGTGCCTGCAATCGTAACAGCATTTATCATGCTGTTTCGAGTCACTATATTTCTGAAGAGTACGGGTCCTGTCATCTTTTCAAATGGTCAACAATTAATATACAACAAGTTACGAAACCCTTGGTTCATATCCCTTTATATACATTTGGGCCTGTTCTAAACATTAACTCTTTTTTAACATCTTTAAAGGTGCCTTGTATAGATCATCTTTTCCTCATGGAGTTCATGTTCCATTCCGTCAAATGCCTTTGCGAGGTCTATAAAGGCCATTTGTTTCCACATTAATATTCTCGTCACTTTTGAATTATTCCTTTCAGAAAAACACAGCACTGGAACATGTTCGGCTTGGTGTAAACCAGTCATAGACAACCTTTGAATTTATGGAGCCCATATATAACTGAGGACCAGTTCGATGGGTGCATCTCTCCCCATCCCGTCAATGGAAAATAGAAAGGTCCGGAGCTGGACGTTGGACATCAATGGTCAATAGCTGGACGTTACAAACATGAACTTTCGTGGAAAATTACAAAAATTAGCGACGTGGAACACCGAAACAAAAAAAGCTTTGCAGTATTTTTCATATAAATTTTGTGATAATTTTTTATATTAGGTCATAAACAATCTGTCATCATCCACACGCACGTTAAAACTAACAAAAAAGAAACAATGGTTAAACCATTGTAATAAAAATAAATGAGAGAACTTACCACAGTAACACTATTTATTTTTATAAAGTGCACAGAAATGTAAAACTTGGAAAAAATCATATTTAAAACATAAATGAAGGTTTCAGTTCCTTTTCTTGAAAAAACTAACAGTAATTATTGTATCAGAAGAAAGTAAAATTTGAAACGGCTTGTACTATTTTATAAGAAAGTACTTCGAAGCAGGTACAATGCGGGTGGGTTCCTTTGTTCAAAAGAAAAGAAAATTACAAATTGGTTCGTGGGCGCCTCTAACCTTATGGATGCGCGCACTTGCGTCCGCGGGCGCAGGGTTGCCGACTGCTGGTGTAAACCATACCACTCTTTTGCATACGACGTTTTCACTAAAAGTCCTTCATTGTTGTTAATAATTACCTTAGTATATATTTGGCTTTTAACGAATCTAAACATCAATTTACTAGAATCACTCGTTCCAAGTATCTGAAGCGACAGCATCACCAACAACAAAATATACTACAAGCTTTGGAGTCAACAAACGTAATAAGCTTTAACTACACGTACCCCTCGCCACCCAGAGATCAGAACCAGCTGCGAAATGAAAATCAGTCGTATCGCTATGGCAACAAACTCATAAATAAGATAACGAAGACACGGAAACGTATATCGATAAAGTAAAATTCACCATTGCGCTTGGTATCTAACCTCCATCTTGCCCATTACAACGTGTGAAGCGGAAATGGGGCACGATAAGGCACACAAATCGACAAATTCGAAATGCGTGTTCGGCACATCCTGGCCCGAACATCCACCCCGCTTTTTGGAAGCGATTAAAAAGTAAAATTCCCTGGTTATCTATGCTATACCAAATATAAGTTTAGTAAAAAATAAGAACGGATGGCATGTAAAAACTTACTTATCAAATAGACAGAAGGGCCCCGGGAAAACGACAAAATAATAATAATAAGAAGAAGATTGGCGGTAACTGACATAAATCATCTGCGTAGCCTACATGAAAGCTGATCACGTAATTGCTGGACCAGCAAGTAGGCACAATGTTTCAGAAACACTGCAGCAAAGAGTGACTGATGTTCGGAGATACTTGACGTTGTCGACTGTTTCGATTAACACAAATTGTGAGTACCGATTTCACTGGAGGGTCGAGGGAGCATGGAGAGGTACCACCTTTGTTGTGGGTTGACTGCGTACTGGTCCTCACAAGTCCCAGGGTTGGAGAAGGTGACGGCGCTCCAGTGGGGACCGTAGCTTCTCTCCAGCCAAGACCGTACTGCGTGGTGAAGAACCACATCCTACAAGACGCGACCCTGTTTTCCCAGAACGTACGGATCTACAATATTCCTGATGGAGGGCAGCCGTAGCCACCAGTACCAAGTTAAGGCATGAGGGAAATGATCCTGGACCGGCTTCACTTTGGAATATTACAGGCAGAAATCTAGGTGGATTTAGTTGGCTGTAATAGTCCGACTGCGGGGTAGTGCCCTGCCCTGCGTTGATGTGACTCAGTAGCCGTGGCGAAAGCAACACATCTAGGAAGGATGTCCCGAACAACAACACTGCAGGCTCAGAGGCAGAGAGGTGCACCCTAGGCCTACTACTGAGCTAGCCCTGCGCAACGCTCATAACGTGGCCAGGGTGAAATTTTTTTATTACTGGTAAGCCTCGAGAGAATAGTCGGGTTGGAAATCTGTAGGCAGGCCAGTCGCAAGATGGCGGGAGTCATGAGGCCGAACAGGAGAAATCCTGTCCACGAACTGATGATGATGATTTCTCTAGCTTTCAGCAATGAAATTCACAGCTTAAGACCAAGATCCGTGGGTTACTTGCTACGACATGATAAAATCGGATAACGATTTACTATATAACTTATATTTCGCCCAAATTAATTAAACTTTTTTTCAGACTTATATGCAGGTTCTCATTGCTTCAGACCTATTCAAGTGTCACTACTCTGTTTGTTCAACGGTATTATAAAAATAGAAATATTATTACGTGGACAGTGATGTTTTTGTAAAAACTTGATTCGCCGCTAGAGAAAAGAAACAATCGTGAGTTTTTTTTTATCACTTTAATCCATCTCATTACGTCTACAAATTTTTGGTACAAATTGAGTGAATCCGATACGTACTATTTAAAACTAATACTAAGTATTACTATAAGTATTATGTTTAAAACCTCATTAATAAGTACTTAAATTCTCTAAAGCATTACTGTTACAAAACAGCTCGCTGTCGAAATGGGCGAATTACAGGCAATTACATGACAATTTCCTATATGATCATGAAGAAACTCAACAATTATCACAATCTGATAATTTTTAACTTTCTATCTGATACTTTACATTGTTGTATAATAAGGTGCTTGCCAACCATTCGTGTGGCAAGCTGACCATTCGCTATGTTCGACTCAATCTCAGGGTTAAACGTTCATCACGAGATCCAACCGGAATTCTGGACCTACCCAGCCCTAACGGGAACTTACCCGTCATCAACTAAAGAATTCTGAATGCACTATAACCGTAATGTTACTGTATTCGTGTGCCTTATGTTCAAAATAACGTAGCCCGGTCACCTTGACTCTACAAATGGTGTACCCGCCAAAGTCTTAAATGGTGTAACTTCTAACTTACAAAGATTAAGTGTCTCCTCTCGCGCGTAGGTGGGTGGACAAACCGAAGTCGTATAAACGCTCAATACTAAACGATATTAACTATTTATGAGGGCGCCGTTAAGCAACAGATGATGAGCGCCCATATGTTTCGTGTACGCACCATTTTGGTGTTTTTGTTAATTACTTCCATGTTCCATAAGGAAATGGAAGTATGGTGATGGCAAAAAAAATCGTGGTCGAGATTATTGCAGATTCTGATTGTACTACCCTCAAAACATGAAGAAAAGTCATTTTCTGAAAAATATCTGTGTGTACAATTTTTTCTATGGCGAACAATACCTGCCGCAAAAACAAACATAATTTTTTACATACATTCCTGAATTGTAGAGGACTCAAGGCCTGTTGATTTTGGTCACGATCGGTTAAGGGGAAGGGGTAGTTTACCTGCAACGTTTTATATTTTAACGTAAAGTACTTAATTTTGATAAATAAAATATCCTGAAAAGAAAGTCATAATAAGCCACTGTAGAAAGGTAGATGAAATGTCTATAAATAAAAAGGATAGTTGAAGGGAGGGAGGGTAATTTTATATAAATGAAAATGATAGTTGAAGGGGGAGGGGATAATTTTTTTATATGTGTACTACGTTATCGGCAACAAAGTAGTAGTTTGTTGTTAAAATTATTTCCCGGGCTGTTTGGACGTGGTCCAACGTTTTCTGCAAAACTAGACGTTTCGGCAGTGCCATCGACTGCCATCGTCAGTGAAAATCCAATGCGCTAACGTGAGGGGTATACGTTAGTGACCATACCAGTACTGTGGTTTAAGCCTGAAGAAATAAGTAGTTTCAATGGAAATATTTAATTTAAAAAATTATTTTTAATATAACTATTAGAACATGGAAGTCATGTATGGTTCTCCATACCGATAATTTTTAATGTGCTGAAACGATGTCCAACAGGGCTTGCTATTTAATGATAAACGTTTTGACAACCCAGTTACGCGACAGATACAACGTATTTTATTGTTAAAACACGTTACTTCAATATAAATAAGTATGTCATATGGTTTATAAGATGGAATCAGGGAATCATAATGCTACCCTCTATCCCCATAGAAGAGTGACTCCAAAGGGTCTCAAATAATACAAAACTTCATTATAAAATTAGTATATCGGATGAAGAATATACAATTTAAATAACACATCTAAAAAAACAGAAACTCGGGTATCAAATTTAGGAACAACAGTACGCCACATCGGGACTACTAAGAGGACGAATAATAGTTAGTAGAAAGAGTAAAAAAACTTAGTTTCTATATTTGTTACATTCAGTGCTGTATTGTATGCTCTGAATATTGTTACGACATTACAGAACAATCTATGTGTTTCTCGAATGTTCCAGAGGAATCCGGCTGTAATGTTGAGTGCGTACGTGTTTTCAACTAGCGCTCGCGAGACTTTTCTAGACGTGCCCAGCCGCGCGCACTGTGTCGAGGCCGCAATCAATTACTACATGGCTCCGTTAACATAGAATCTGGAGAGGGGAAGCGTAGCAGCACTGGCACTGCCAGTTGCGTGGGGGTTCAGTACGTTTCCCTACGCTGCTTGACGTTTGTACAGTCAAAGTAAAACTCATACGCGACTAGATAATTTACTCGTGCAAAAATTAAAGTTAGAGCATTTTAATACTTAAACTGTACGCATATGGTGTCAAAATTGTTATTCTACACCGTTTCATAAATTATTAAATTACTTTGACCATAAACATAAACAATATGAGCAATAAACTCCACAATTTCAATTAGGTATTGACCTGTAAACCATAACTAGTTGTGTCTCTGTTGTTGATCAACATAAATGGATTATTGTTACTTCAGTTTGGAGCTTAATATGTCAATAAGGCTATTCAATGTTTAATTTTTTTTGTACTCTTCATACATGTATAAATTTGTTACTTTTGCTCATGCTTTTTCGAATTACAACATGAATAGTTAGCTGGTAGAGAAAGGTTTTGCTATTACAAGTAGTAGTTCTATAAACGAGTGAAATTATGTGGAACAAGTGAATTTAATTTCTATTCAATTAGCAAGTTTATAAACAGACTTGGGAAAGATCATAATAATTGTTAACTGATCAAAGTTAAAGTTACTGTCCAAACAAACTAACTAAGTTAAAGTTACAGTTAATAGTTACAAAAACTAACTGATTAAAGTTAAAACAAAATTAACTGATTAAAAGTTAAACCATTTTTGGTTTGCTTTTTTGTTTTATTTTTATTGAGTAAAGTACTTAGATTTTTGAAATAATTAAAATCGGATTAAAATATGTAATTAATGAGTCTATAGAGAACTTTAATTATTCTTTAAATTTATCACTGTATTATTCTATTTAGTATTTAATTTACAAATAAGTGTTCCATACTAGGAAATAATGAATTACCTATTACTGATACTTCAGGACGTTATGAACAACAAGATCTAATATTTTACAAAGGACAGGTTGACAAGTCGGTAGGTATTAATAAGTCTGAACAAAGTGGCTAATTTTACAAAGCAATAACGGTATATTGGTAAAGGGTAGGCCGTTATTGTTGTGGATCAGGTAAAGTTATTTCTGTCAAAGACAATTTACAAAGGTACTTTCATAATAGTTTTTATGGTAGGATATATAAGAGAAATATTTCAAACAAAATGACTGATTTTGTTCTGTCTCCAACAGAACAGGTTTTACGTACGAAACAACAATGATCAGTATCACTGAGTAAGTCATAATTGTATTTATTTGGAACTCGATGTAAACAATGAAGTAATGACACTTTGCTTTTTACGTTTTCTGTAATTCTCAGTTTGGCTAATGCCCATATACTAATTATTGTGTGTTATTCGTTAGTATTAAAGACAGAATTATTATCACTACTGATTCGTGGTTATGAATTAAATTACCTTTTAATAAATAATGGAAAAAATCTTACCTTGATGAAATTTTTAGAAGCGTATCTTGAGAAGTTGCATTCACGTGTCTTTCAAACAATTATATCACTAAAACTATAACTTTGTCTTATTTTTTAAAACATAATACCGCGAGAAATAAATTAAAACGCACATGCTAATTTGTACCGGAAAAACATAACATTGTCAATAATTAGTAGGAAAAAAAAATAGTTGGACTATTCACTCAAATTCACTTCTCTCAACACAAATTTTAATGTTGTGAAAGCACTGATATAGTTTTCATATTAAGTGGCATTCTATTCTAATTCTTCAACACCAGACATTTCACATCCATCCGATAAATTACTAAAGCATTCACTGTCGTCGTCTGTATCAGTGGAAGTGTCAGAAGATTCTTCTCCCCCAACCGATATTATAATCTTCTCTATTTCGTCTTCCATCAAAGCATCAGTTTCCCAGTATTTATCTTCCTCACTTTTTACATGCTGTATAGCTTTCTTCCAGTCACTTTCTGAAATAGAAGCAATAACATTTTCGGTGAGGTTTTTAATATCACCTGCTTTCTGATCGACGTTGAATTTTGCTACTTGTCCCTTAACTAACTATGTTCCATACGTACTCAATGGCATTCAGGTTACAGTGGTATGGAGGTAATCTTATCACTTCGTGCCCTTTTTCTTTAAAAATCGTATCTACTTTATACGTTGGTGATGGCTTTCGAAAACGAACTATTTCCAATAATTCACTTTTCGTCATATCTTCTGAAAAACTGACTCCCATTTTTCTTAGCCATTCCTGGATTTCCGCTTTTCGAGAAGCTGTAGTCGGCGGTTTGTTTTCTTGTACACTGTGGTATGGTGCATTGTCCATAACAACTAAAGACTTTTCTGGAAGGTTTGGCAACAGTTTTTCCTTAACCTACCGGGAAAATTTTTCAAAGTTCATCTCGTGGTGGTAGTCTCCACTTGTAGTTTGTGACTTGAACATAAGAAAGGCTTCAGGAATGAAACCTTTCTCCCAACCTGCATGAACAATAATCCAGCGTTGTCCAGTACTATTATTTTTTAAAACTCCACTAGTCGTAGGATCCTGCCAACACTTGTTCACTGTGTAAGTGGGATGGATGAATGTCTCGTCGAGAAAAATAACAGGTCGCTTATTGTCACAGGTGTCATACCTCCTAATCTTTCGTAGGTATCTTGCTCGCCATGCAACTGTTTCGTTTCTCTCCATCAATATACTTCTTTTATTTTTACATTTTTTAAATCGGAATCCAAGCTTATGTATAATTCTGCGTAAAGTTTCCTTGCCTCCTTCAAAATGTATGTCACTTTTTAATTCAGAAAGAACCGATTGCAACGTAGGAACCTGCTTTTTAATAGTATAAAAATTCTGTATCGTACGGCGGACTGCACATAAATCAAAATCATCTAAAACAATTTTTCTTGTACTCTGCTGACGTGTCTTTCCAGGAGTGCTCAGTTTTCTACCAGTAGATTTTGACACTTTTATCTCTTTCCGTATCTTACAAATGGTGGTTTCTGACTTTCCTGTTGCAGCTGCTGCTCGCTTTGTCGCGTTATTTATTGGGTACTTATAACAACCACTGTTCTTTTCTTCATCAAAAAATTCAATAACTCGCCCAACTATTTGGCGTCCTTGACTGCGAATTGTAGGCCTTTGTTTGTTACTTGTCATCTTTCAATTCTACAGTTAATGAATTTTAAAAGTGTGGTGTTGAAGTCTGGAAATTAAGCTGTATAAAAAGAACAGTATAAAAATTACACTCACAAAATTAGTAAATATAAATTCAAATGAATAAACTCTGTAACACGAACACGCACAAATATTAATTATACCGCAGATCAATGCTACGATACTCTCAGTTAGTAAATATAAATTCAAATGACAAACTCTGTAACACGAACACACACACACAAATATTAATTCTACCGCAGATCAATGATACTCACAATTAGTAAATATAAATTCAAATGAATAAACTCTGTAACACGAACACGCACAAATATTAATTATACCGCAGATCAATGCTACGATACTCTCAGTTAGTAAATATAAATTCAAATGACAAACTCTGTAACACGAACACACACACACACAAATATTAATTCTACCGCAGATCAATGATACTCACAATTAGTAAATATAAATTCAAATGAAAAAACTCTAACACGAACACGCACAAATATTAATTATACCGCAGATCAATGCTACGATACTCTCAGTTAGTAAATATAAATTCAAATGACAAACTCTGTAACACGAACACACACACAAATATTAATTATACCCCAGATCAATGATACTCACAATTAGTAAATATAAATACAAATGACAAACTCTGTAACACGAACAAGCGCAAATATTAGACCTCACGATATTCACCGCTGGGAGTACATACATTCAAATGACAAACTTTTGAGTATGACTGTAAACTGCTTGGTTGGGTGAGACGCGCATGCGCATTTGTCTCTGAACTCAGTTAGTTCACATTTTTTCTGCATGTTTTGTTGACTCGGTGAGGTAATACGTCCTAGTGTAGAGCTGATGCGTAGTATGTGGAATGTTCTGGTGTGTGAGCGGGGTATAAATACAAGGCTTCAGCGGCGCTTAGTTTCAATTTGAGTTGCGGTTTACTGGAGCGCGGTTCGTAGTGTTGTGACGAAGCGTTATGTGTTTTATAATTGTGCGGGACAATTGTAATACAATTGTGTTTTATATTAGTAGACATTTTTATTGCGTGTGAACAATTTTTATTTGATTTGTTACAAGAGACTATCTTCTTGATTACAAACTTTATAATTGTGATAATTAAAGCTGGTGATCTGTGACGTAATTGGTGTCTTGTATTTTGTTTTCCACTGTACCATACGGCGATCAGTTAGACCATCGTAACAATATACTGTGCAATAAATTTTAAGTGTTCAAAAATAAGAGAACCAGAAAACCGGCAGTTCTGCTTGTTGCATTTTCACGCATTTAAAGGTACACATATAACATATGAAATATGACCTGTACTAGTATATATGTAATTAACATTACATATAGAGATCATTACGTATTATGTTATATACAGAGAACTGTGTAATAGTAATATACACAAAAACGCATCAAAACAGAACGTGCTATTCTTGGGATAAGATGACCATATTCTTTGGAATTCAAATTTCGATCGCCTGAATAAGAATATATGACGGTAAAGTAAACAGCGTTTAAGAAGGCTCGCGATTCGCGCTCAATTCTGCGCACCTCTCCCACCCACAGCGGTAGGTCACCACAACTTGTTGCTGTGAATCATAGAATAGATTAACACATTATGAACTGAAACAAGTGACGTAACGAGCTGACACAGTAGGTTTTGTGCAAACTAGAAGATTAGACTGGCTGGTTCATATACGAGGGATGAGTGACACGGTCATGGGTGATGGTATAACTGATACGAGAACACCAGACTGAAAACCAGTGAAACGACAAATCAGAGGAAGACCGCGGACAAGGTGGTTAAGGACGATCTGGGGAAATGGGAACGAAAGGCTGTAAAATATGGAGCGAGCAGACGAAATGGAGGAAACCCGTTGACAAAGCTAAACCCAGACTAGATTCCGAGGCCAAATATAGAGAAGAATAAACAGGTCATTAATAATGTTTGCAATCTCTGACAGACAACAGATTACGGTGTGATGATACTCGGGCACCTGATCATCTCCTTTTACATATCGTAACTAGTGATGACAACAAAAGTTTAATCACAACAACGTCTTTTGTCGCGACCATACGGTAAAGCTTCCGCACTCAAACCGCTACTAAGTTCTCAAAGTAATCAAAACAAAAAAAGTACATTCCACGATAATGAAATGTATTAAACACCCGTCTCAGAAGGTGTTATTAAGTACGTACTACCGGGAACCAAACGGCCAGACTGCAGCATGTGAACACGATAATATTGCTCCAGTTTCCCCAATTTCCCCAGTTTCATCTACGTCTTCTTACAATCTCATATGCCACGGCTTTATTGTCTGTGTACGCTTACGGAACGAAACTATAATAGTAACTATGCCACGTTAATAACATCTCTCAGAGTTACTCGTATACTGCTTGAGAACAAAGTAATCTGCACTCAATGAGGGCAGATTTGATGGGTAGATTCAGATGAAACACAGCCCTTACTTTGATATTCCAGCTAATACAGTTTCCGTGTTCTACTTGTCTTAATATCTGGCTGTAGTACTGAAACCACCGTATCGACAATTACTGGCTCGTATTCCAGACAATTTAAAAGCCGCACAGTAATACTGTAATTTACATTCTTTCAGCCAGACGTATTTACCACATCGCTCTGTAGCGGTAAAACGATTTTATGGGACTAAACAGAAAGACTATACAAACCTCTTCTGTCTACACTACATAGTATTAACTTAAAATATAATTTTTTTCCACGTGTGGAATTGCGTGGTTCCAATTTTTAATAACAGCTTTTGTCGGTTGACAAAAAAAGTGTTGTTGCTGAATAAACCGATTTATTCATACTTTTACATATTATCATAAATTATCATAAACATATTTTTTACTTGGTAATTCTTTAAATTATTTTACCAATTCTACCATTTAAAATATAATAGAGGAAAGAATGCACTAGAAAACCCTCTTAATCAAGCGGCCACCAACCAAAGTCTTCCTCATAACCGATTTAGGCCCCTTTATGGTGAGTTGAAGCGATTCGTATTATATTTCTATCAAATGAAGGCTTCACACGAGGTGACTGCAAGCCGCCAGCTAAGGCCTTAATTACACCACGCAACTGATTGCGAAAAACGTTGTGGGGCATTGGTTTAAATGTAGCGTATTACACTTACTGCAACTGGTTTCACGGTCTGCAATCGATTGCAAGATCAATATGTAAATTAGTATTATACTCAAACTTATCAGTTATGATTGTATAATTATTACAGGCTTTTATTTAATTTTTTTTTTTAATATTCATTCGTACAGATGTGCATACGATACATATATACAGTACCAATGTAATACTTACGGCTACTAGTCCCGTAAATAGTAACACTGCATTATACAGAAACTCTCGCTCACCTGAAAATGAAAAAATAAAATTAGTTTTTCGTAACTTATGAAAATAAGAATGAATTCAGACTATGGCTGAAGAGTATTCTGTTTTACCAATATAGCTAGGCCTACATATTATTAACATTTTTATTTTCTGCATACTTATTTACATTTGTTGAATTTCCAAGACGATGGCATTCATTGGAAAAATTCCAGTACGAATAAAAATCATAGTAATTGCCAATCAAACGCCTGACCAGGTAACACGTTGTAATTATTTGGGACGTGATGTAACACATCAGGGAGACAAAGATATTTTAAATAAGACTGACAAATATCGACGTATATGTGGCATTATACGACGAACTCCGAAAGGTGAAACGATGAGGAATACTCAAATAAGGTTTTATACAGTGACGGCATCGCCTCTTTGTTGTATGGATCAGAATCATGGGCTCTAGGAAAGGAGATTTTAGATTAATGAAATCCTCAGAAATTAGATTTCTTCCAACAGTCGAAGGTTGTTTACGTTTGAAAAAACCTTTGTTTACCCTTGTTTACTCTTTGGCTGGAGGGTATAAGAAGTAATGATCTAAGACCGGAACTGAGTGTATAACCGACATCAGAAATAACTTCATGGTATAAAGGAAGATGGAGGGACTATGTTATGCATACGTCACTGGATACAATACCAAGATAGGCTGTAGGAAACATAAATGTTGCGAAGAAGGAGGAGGAGGAGGAGGAGGAGGAGGAGGAGGAGGAGGAGGAGAATTCTTATTTAGTTACCGTAAATAATATAATATTTAATTACAACAGGGAACACAAAAGTAGTGTGAAATATTTTTTTCAACTTCCAAATTAAAAAAATGATTTTCTTAATTCATATTCGTAAGACAGTAAAATAAAATTGTCTGTATTAATGTCCGTACGTTTCAACTTGGCCATCGTGAAAAAGTTTACAAACAACTTGACATATCTGCCGTTCCCTTCACTACCTCATTTAATTAATATAGCTTATTTTAGTATATAGACAGTAAAACTTAATCTAGTATTATCACGACATATGTGTATAAGTTTAATTACTCGGGTAGAGACATTTTAAATTATATTTTAAACTTGAACATTGCTTATCGGATTACGTAAACTGTTTAGTCTCTCGCAGTCGTATGATTTATTTTAAAGCTACTGTCAAGTTATTTAAACTTACAAAATTAAAACTTGCTAAAGCAGAGTTAACTAGTTCTTTCCCGTTGGCGCATTCGGTTTTATTGGCGCGAATACTGTCGTGGAATGGTACGCCACAAAGCTCACACAAGATATACCAGTCACGAGATAGGTACAACGATAACGGAATTAGAACACGCGTCACCGGAACACAAATATGAACAACTTGATTATACTCGCGTCGTCCTACGCAGTCTAGACTTTTTATCTATGATTTACAACCAGAAAAATCAGACAGGCACACGGATTTCGCTGCAATTTTACAGACCCAATAAACACCCCACTATAGCACTACAAGCGGTACACAGTCCATATAATCTGAAAGTGCCCAAATGAAAGTACAAAAGTCATGTCAAGTTCTGTACATAATGCACATAATAGTAGTGAGCGACAGGAATACAGAAAACAAGATTTAAAAAAAACACATGAAATGGAAAAGACACAAGTTGGGTGAAGAAGAGACCAAAGGCACGATGGAATGACCATGGTATGATTGACAGACGGAAAATGAGAACACAGAGATGGAGAAAAATGCCAAGATAGAAAGGAAGTGAGAACACAATTACACAGAGAGGAAAACACACTAATCTATGGAGCACGAATAAAGAATAAAGAAAGACAGCTGATCCTCGCAGAAAAATTATCCTGTAGGACCTGAAGGGACACGAGTCCCTGTGGCCCTGTGGCCCGAGTGGACAACTGTTCTCAGAAATGTAGGCCTACAGGTTAAAATAAATAAACAAATAAAGAAGGATTATTGCTGTTGCACACCACTATAGAAAAATTATTCCGATCAGCGCTTTCAAGCTTCTCAGCTCATCGTCAGATCGGAAATGATGATGACGATGATCGGAATATTTCCGAACTGACGATGAGCTGAGAAGCTTGAAAGCGCTAATCGGAATAATTTTTCTATAGTGGTGTGCAACAGTAATAATTCTGTTTGCGATTATAACCACTAACACAGCTTTCTTAATTAAATAAAGAAGGAATAGCGACCTACGTCAGCTTCCCTACGAAATTACTTACATTTCACGTGTAAAATATACAGATGAAATGGTACGTCATGAAACGGTCGCAGATCGTAGTGGCGGTAGAGAAGACAGTGCATGAAGTGGGGAGTGAAGTGACCAACCATGATACACATAAACCATGCAGCTGTTCTGAACACAAAATAATTGGTCCGAAAACAACGAATCAAAGCTACGCATGCGCAATAAGATCTTTTGACACAGAGCAACCAGATACCCGTTTCATGTTTAATTATTTTAGCTGTACTGTAGAACGAGGTAAGTTCAACGGTATATTTGCGATTCCCGTTATAGCACAGGACAAATATTGACCGCGGTTTCCTGTAGTCAAGTGGTCCACAATTCTGCGGAAATCCGCTATACAGAGAGAGTACACTGACATTATGAGGCACGAATGAAAACGCCTACAAAGCTGTGCAGTGTCTACAAACAACTAACCCCAGGATCTGAACACGTTTTTTCCCTTTGTAAAGACACAAAGTGGCCACCCACGTCAGAGAGATAAAACCGAATCCCACTAAGAAACACCTTAACAAGTAAAACAAATTCATTCACACACGCACACACAAAATGTCATCGCGCCCGCGCACGTACGCCCTCTACGTCTTTGAGCTGAAAGCAACACGCTAGATGAATCGAAACGAAAAAATAAAAATTAAAATGAAATTATTCTGCAATTTAAAAATCCTTTTCGTAGTAATGTTTACCGTACTTACTGAAAGCGAAATCTGCACAAATTTTAGTCACCCACACTGCTGTGTAAGGGAGATAAAGCGACGTCACGATTACCACGGAACGTTCTCAGTTACGTGCTTTCACGCCGCGCCAATTTACAACAGTTACGTAGCACTTTCTGCTATTCTATCCTAAGCCCCAATAACACCGGTTTACTTTCACGCTACTCTCTTACACAAACCCACGCTCACAAAAAAAATTTCTTTCTGCTTTTATTTCCGTTCATACAGTCATATACCCATACCCAAAAAATATGGCTTTTAGTTTGTGCAAGTGTTGACCACGTGTAAGACGACTGGTAGGCCCTTGGAAGTGCATTGCTAGATACTGTCGTCTTCTAGGAACGAAGTGAAATACGTAAAACATCATCATCATCATCACTGGCTTGACAGCCCTTTGTGGCCCCTGACCATCTTCAGAAGATTTCGCCATTCGTCTCTATTCATAGCTATATTCTTCGATTTTCATTCCAAGAGTACTGATACTCTGACTCACCCCGTCCTTGCCTCATCTCCCTGATTCACCCTCAGTTCCTGCCTTGCAACTTTCCTTTTACCTTCTGGCTGTAATGATCAAAAATTTTAAATTTTTAAAATTTTGATCAAAAAGTACGTTACACCAGCCAAGTCACCCCAACCCGGGCCAGAAGCAATAAATAAAGAAGCAATTTAACGAAGTGTCAACTGGATGTTTGCCAGGAACAATAAGAGTACGCTTGACACAACACTACAATAGGAAGTAAGGTTCGCCTGTGACAGACTCGACTCAACCGCGATTTACAGCCCACAACACACTGGACAAAGAAATGCAGTACTGTGGCCCAGATACGGAGAAATTGTAGCGAGCACACGCTGTAAGGTTGATTTAAAGCGTGCCAGCAATAAAAAAAGGAGTACACACACAATGGTACTCACCCTGTATGAGAACGAAACAGCATATATCTAGTGAATAGGACCGAATGTGCGCACAGCGGGAGGACATCTTACTGGTGACAACTAATATTTATGACGAGGAACAGGAGTGGCGTCTTGGAAACGACGACACGCAGTGTCCTGCTAATTGACGGAAAACGGTCATGGGTAGTCAGACAATAACAAAATGCGACGCATTGTTCGCGTGAGAACAGCAGCAGACCTCCAGAGTATACTTAGACAAAAGCTTGATCGACAGGCGTGGAATTGCTCTACATTCTAGGAAAAGGTACGGAGCCCTTTCTTCGTGTACTTGAGGGGATACCATATAACCAACCAGAATCCGGCATCTTCCCAGGGCGCAGGTGGAGAAGACCGTCGTCATGATAGCAACGCGAACAACGAATCAGAGGTAGAGAACCATAGTTCTACATAAGGGTAGGAGTTCATCTGACCTATCATGGTTGACCAAAGGCGTGTTTGCCAGGACATTGCATTGTGGTAAATGAAGCTTAATAAAAACTGTTTACAGGGCACGCGGAGAGAGCAGTCTTCATAAAATTTTCAATCTTATTCTTTTCTTAGTCACAGTTCTCAGTCTTAATACATTTCAGTTAATATACGTATATCAGTTTGACTCTGAAACTCAGTTACGCAGTGCTTTAATCAGTTAACACAGCATTTCAATATGGACAAGTTATTCAGTCATAGTGTATCCGCAGTGACTCAATCATGCAATATACGTCAGTGGTTAAAAACTTTCAAGTACTTTATCTTACTCAGCTACCGCTTATTAAGAACTAAGTTAATTATTCGTAGTTCTCATTTAATAACAGACTCGCAGAACTTTCGTTAATGCTTTACCGAACAACGAAAACGTATCGTTGTACAGTGCGAAGTGTTACAATACCGAATGGAACAATACACCACGTAATCTAAAACACAATACAGTAACGTATATAGATACAAGAAGAAGTTTGACAATAGACAGTCATATATACACGATTATTAACAATGAACGTACTCACGCAACACATAACTTCATAGACTCTGATAGTAACGGCCGACATCAACGGAACACACACACACCGCGAGTGAATCTGATCCGCGAGTGTTAAGTGATGGTGACATCGAGGCTACGCAACCTTATGCATTTGGATCATCAGTGGGAAGGAGTTTCGCCGATGGAAATGTTGGATAATCCATTTTACAAGTAAATCTTTATGTTATTACTGTTATAAGAACTCTACTGTCCTGACTCTTTTCAAAGAATCACCCTTTGAGAATTTAGATTGATTATCATGGTAAATTTTTAAATAAAGCTATCCATCTGAGGCAAGAAATGAACGCATTAGTGTAAGATTTATATGTTGATTGTTTATATTTATATATGTTGATTGTGTTATATATATGTATGTGTATGTTTTCAGCGAACGACGTAATGAATTCATATTGTAATTTGATTCATATATATATATATGTGTGTGTGTGTGTGTTCTCTTTTATGAATGTATTTACAGGGCATAATTTATATCCACATGTTGAAGCATTCTTTACTTGAATGATGTTAATAAATAAGCGTTTATTTTACTAAGTATTTATGCGTTCATTATTGTCAAATTTACCTAGTAACAGATATTAACGTCACTTGAATGAATTATAGTAAATTTTATATCATTTATACAACTATTAGAGTCTCATTGCAGCAATTATACTAACCTTTGATGAACATAGTCACTAGCATCAAAATAACTAATATAACACGTAAATCAATTAATTTGGTATAACTAACCTAATTGGGTAATTACATGATTAAATTCCACAAATTTGTATAATTGCATAATATATAAGTGGGGCACAACAAATATTAATCACATCCCCATATTGTATAAATTTGGCGCTCCAAGATCGTGGGGCTCGGCAATCACAAATTAATTAAATTATGCAAACAACAACATTTGTATAAATAGATTGTATGGCTTTGCATTAAATATCTTCTTAATAACTCTGCTTTCACAAGCATGTATAATGTGTCTAGCTCATTCTAATCGTTTTGTTTTAATAAAGGTCACCACATCAGGTTCATCATACAAATTATAGAGCTCTAAATTATATATTTTCCTTCAGGCTCCCCTCTCTTTCACTGGACTAAAAATTTGCCTGAGGATCCTCCTTTCAAATATAGTTAGTTGCTTCTCATCTAATCTAGGTAACGTCAATGTCTCTGATGCATAAGTCAGTACTGGACGCACTGCGACATTTTACATCATACCCTGATCTTATTCCAAAGTAAATTCAGAATAGGCTATCTTACCCTAAACACACGACGAAAGGGGTCCCGACTAGGAGATATTTTAGCTTGCTTTCTTTTTCATATTGCTTTAGAGAAACTCATTAGAGACGCAACCATGAACACTAGAGGAAACATCTTCTATAAGTCAGTTCAAAATCTGGCTTATGCAAATGACATCGACATTATAGGAAGAACAAAAACAGCTATGATGGAAGCCTTTGTGAAATTGAAGAAAGCTGCGAGAAGAATTATCTGCAGATCAATCAGGGAAAAACAAAGTATATGCCAGTGACAAGAAACGACTGCTGCGTGGGCTCCAAAAATTTAGAAATAGGATCTTGTAAGTTCGAGACAGTACATAGCTTTACCTACTAGGCTCAGAAGTTAACTGTAAAAATAATATTAGTGTGAAATTCCGAAAGCGTATTTTGTCAGCAAATAGGTGTGTGCGAGGCCTTAGAAAACATCTAAAGTCTCAGTTAATTGAAATAAAACACTGGTATTTAAATCACTAACTCTCAGAATCGAGACTGACTAAAACTGTCAACCACCGTTTATTCATAGTATAGCAATGACGTCATTCACCAGTATTTTTGAGTTATTGATTAAAGAAATTTACTGTAATCAATCTAAAAAAAAAAACAAGTAATTTTTTGAAGCCAGTAAATATGAAAAGTCATTCCAACAGCCATCTTACTTTTGAAGTAGATAAACATTGGACAAAGTTTTTACTATAATTATGAATATTTTGTGAAACATATAAATTGTTTTTTACAATCGACTAAGTTTTCATTACAATAAATTATGTACACAGTATTTTGCATAAGATATATTTGTTTTTTATTTGTGTACAACTGTACATATCTATTTTATATAAATACAGTAAAATCAGTAGTTCCTAATTTTATTCACGTAGTTTAAACGACTCGTATTTCCGTCGATCGTAGCGCTGAATTGGCAGTTATCTGGCTCCAGGATCAGCTTGACGAATACGTTGAGTGGGGAGAGAAATGGAGGTCGCCATCAACGCGGCCAAGAGCACAGCCGTAGTCTTCTCCAGGCGCTTAAGGCTCCCTGACAGACTGTACGTAGGCGACACTCCGTTGCCCTGGCCTCGAGAGGTTAAGTACCTCTGGGTCCACATCAATCGACGTCTCACCTGGCGAACACACTCCGAACAAGTAGCTCACAAGACCGCTCATCGCCTATACTCACTCCGTCACCTGCTTTGCAGCAAATCTATGACCCGCCGCCTACGGAAGCTTACCGTCTCTATGTGGTGCCGATGGCTACCTACGCGATCCCCGTTTGGGGCTACTTGGCCAAGACCCATAAGCGAAAGCCCATTACCTGACATCGAATAAAACCATCCGTGAAGCCCTGCGTGTCCGTTCCCTGGACGCCACTATATGGACACTGTCCCAAAAGTTCTATCGCCGTACCGCCCGATTTCAGGGCAACCACCTCATTAGTGCCCTCGGTCGCTACCAATCTGTGCCAAGTGAATCTTGGACCCGGCCTTGGCGTACCCTAACCCTCAATTAAGTAATTAATTGAAACCCCGCGGCCGGTACCAGGCCACACCCTAATATCCAGCCATCTATGGTCCCTGCGGCAGGAGCTCTATCTGAAGCTCGGGACGCAGTATACGAGCGGGCGACGGCCATACCCTTCGTCCCGCACAGCTCCTTGGTCATCACTCGTATCTACATTGTAAGGCCTTCTTGCTATATACAGTTACGACGGACTTTCAATACGGTATAACGGACATCTCAGAGCCCCTATTAGTCCGTTATAACGGGGGATTACTGTATTTACTTACGTACTTGTTTACATACGCTCGCACGCACGTACACAGCCTTGTTTCATAAGCGCCGGTGCCAAAATATGAAATTGGTCACGCGCTACAACGTTTCCCTCAGAAAATAATATTAAAGAACTCTGAAAATGAGCTAGGTAATAATCCTGCGAAACAGGGCACTGAGATTCTGCACGCTTAACCTACAAATGAAGAAGATCAATACCTGTGGCACGAAAATGTCAATCTGAACTATGAAATCTCACAGACTCGAGAACAAGAGACCGTACAATTGTATATTATATGGTGAAAAGCTACGAGCCAAGACTCACCCCCCACAAAGTAGTGCCTAGAGCACTACGTGGGGAGGGAGGATACAAAGGTCAGTATCCACAAGGGATACAGTTTCTCTGGGATAAAATTTCACTAGCACTAGTACACCAAAACACAAACAAGTGATTGCGCGCTCCCGTGTGTAAGCGTGTTTTGTTAATTTAACTCTTCAACTTCCTTAAATACAGCATATATCGCGCTCACTGAAAGATTTAGTCGACAGATGCCTAAAGTTCGTTTTAGCAATGTCAATTTACATTATGCTTCGAAAACCCGGTCGTGTATGAAACAATATTTGGCTTTAGAAAATAATTATTTTTACAGCAAACACTCGCACCAGCATACCTACGTAACCAATTACGTAAATTTAATTTTGTTATCACTTGGTCATATATATATATATATATATATATATATATATGTATTTAAAATAAGACCGTCTTGTAAACTATTCTAGTACTATATACACACGCTCCCAAAAATTAATAGTCTATTCAGCATTACTGTAGTCTAAATTCACTAAAGGTTGCACCACAGAAATGTAACCTTCCAAGAGAAACAAACAAACAAAACATTAATACACAGCAAAGTGACGACAAGCTTTCTGAATTGCGGTCAATGAGTAGGCAACATTTTTATTAACCAATTATGTTTGGGTCATAACGACTCATTTACAGTTGCCCTGATTATAAAAACAAAAACTGTCTTGAAATTCAATTGACTCCTCTTCGGGCTGTTAGGCCGTGCTCCACTACTGCCGCAATGACAGACGTTTCGATATCACCGTTTTACACTGAAGATGTCCTTCAACGGTGAGGCCGAAACGTCTGTTCATTGCGGAAGTAGTGGACTACGGCCTAATAGTCCGGAGAGAAGGCAATTGAATTTCAACACAGTTGACGCCGGCCGCGAAACCCTTAGGTACGGTACCGATAAAAACTATCAACACAAACGGTTTAAAAACAAGTTGTGTCTGCTCACTGACCGAAATTCACAATCCTTTCGTTACACACTGATTCGCGATCATTACTCAGTTAAGGTTTCATAAAGTAAAATTTAGTAAATAAAGCCTGACTACTATACATGCATTCACATTTAGAATTAGTTACCGCTCATTTAATGTGTACTTTAAATTTAATTTCAGTAATACAACGTAATCTGTTATTCAGGAAGGATTATCCTCTTTTGCTGGAACTTTTTTCGACAGTATTAACCAACATACGTCGTCAGAAAATTTTAATGTTATACCTGTGTACAATTCAGTAAACAGAGAAAATAATGAGATAAAAAACGAGATACATATGGAAAGTATATAGTCTTCCCACCCGAACACCGCAACAAAACGACTGGTCAGGACGCGGATTAAAACTTTTACACACATTATAAAAATTTCGTAAAAGTTTCAGTACATAGGCCTACACTGCGGACGCCGTAATGAGGTGTTTTAACTCAACTTTGTTAGATTTTAACGAGGCGTTGATGGAATTGTTAAAATCCGTTTTCTCGGTAACTCCACATTCCAACCGCCCGAGACTCCCATACCGCAGCAAACTTATCGCCGTTACAATGTGGCAAGCGATGTATCAAAACGGTAAAGCAACTTCAAACACGTGTGACTGTGACTGGTAAATAAAGTACACGTGTTCAACGTACAACAAACGGAGTTACAATCACGGGCTGACAAAATGATATATCATTAAAATGTGTAATAAAGTATTAAAGTATAATTGAAAATGTAATTACAGCGAATATTATCAACAACAAGAAACCTGACAGTTTCTCCAGCTATAATTTACCGTTCAGTTAATTTAGCTACTGAGTGTCTAGGTGAATAATAAAAAAAAAAGTTACAAAAAACAAACGATGCTTTCAAACTATATGGCATACGTAACAATTACTGGTACTTCAAAATGTTAAAGTTATAAAAAATGAGTATACATCGTAACAATCACTAGTGCTTTAAAATGTTCAATTATACGAAACGAGATACGCCCTAAGAAACACTAGTGCTTCAGAATGCTGACGTTATTCAAAACGAGACACGCCGTAACAAACACTAGTGCTTAACAATGCTGACATTACTCTAAACGAGACACGCCGTAACAAACGCTGGTGCTTAACAATGCTGACGTTACTCTAAACGGGACACGCCGTAACAAACACTGGTGCTTCAGAATGCTGACGTTACTCAAAACGGGACACGCCGTAACAAACACTGGTGCTTAACAACGCTGAAGTTACTCAAAACGAGACGCCGTAAAAAACAGTGGTGCTTAACAATGCTGACGTTATACAAAACAAACACATAACAAACGCTGATGCTTACAAAGTTGAAATTATTAAACGGTCGAAGCAAGTTCTCAGTTTTAACGCGACCATTTGGCATTTGTCTGTTTATTTATCTGTTTGTTTGAAGTGCCTGACAACTTTTGAAATGGTACACCGGTTTTTATAAAATGTAGCATGCGTGTCCATACTTTTAGCCTACAGGACCCTATTGCGTTCGATACTGATCCTCGCAAAAACAGTGGGCGAGACGCAAAAATGTGAGGGCATCGAAACTTTGAAAACATCGCAAATATCAAATGTGATACATCAAAACAAAGGGAATGTATGGAATGTATCAAATTAAAGGAAATTTTAACAAAAATTTAAATTTTTTGCTCATTTTTGAAAATGTTAAAATTTATGGACAAAAAGTGGAAGCTAAAAAGTGGGTGAAAAGTTTAATAAAGTTGCAAAAATTAATGTCGCGTATCGAATAAAAAGGAATTTTAATTAAAATATGAGTGTAGTGTTAATTTTTTGAAATTTAAAAATTTTGGATGCCAGGGCTCAAAAAATAGGGTAAACGTTTTACACGCGTAGACCTGTAAATTCCGTGTGAGATATCAAATTATAAAGAGAATTTAAACACAATCTGAATATAGTGTACATTTCTGGAAAGTTCAACATTTTTTTCTCCAGGGCTCAAAAATAAGATCAAAAATTTGAAAAAATCATAAAAATCCAGCCGGCTGTCAGACTGAAGGGAATTTTAATACAAATCCCATTGTTTGCGGATATTGTACGACTGCTCTACAGCTGTTATTTTATAAACAAAAAATAGTAGGGTAATCGGATTTTTCTAATTCTTCTGATAACTGTTAAATTATTTAATATTAAAATCGATCCAATAATAAATGTAAGCCTCGTTCGAAATAGTGAGCGAGTTCTGAAGCTCAGGGCGCATACTAGTGTACACGTGCAGGCCTACAAAGAATCTAACGTTACAAACAATGGCACCTTGCACACAAATGGAGAAAACAAAGAACAACAATTGGTGACGCTTTACAATATTTATTCATTATTGACGATCGTTTCAGTCAGTCCATTTTCAGAGACTATACAACAGTTAATATACTGTCCGGCCAAAAGGATGACAAAGGAAGCCTTAGATGTAACAACGCGTTCTTAAAAGAGAGGTATTTCCAACACCGTCTCTATGCACCAATCAGATTGACCTTTGATAAGATGAGATTATCGTTTTGAGCGCTCGATGTCGCGGCGTTGCCACAATCAGTATTCAACAACCGTCAGCCGACCCGTCGCGTCTTATCGTCGTCATTCTACCGTCAGTGAACCGTTGTTTAATGATGTGCAGAAAATGTTGACAACGTGTAATTACAGTGATGGGAGATTAAAAAATTACGACCGATAACCGACGTCAACGGTTTGAATGAGGTAGTAATACTCGACTTTAGCGGTCTTAATGATCACGGGTAATCAATTCAGACCGCTACGCTGACAGTATTGTATAATTATGAATAATAATAAATAAACAATATTAGTTTTTACAAGAATATATATATATATTTTTTTTAAATTTACAGTGTTTCAACAGTAGTATAAACTGTCATCACCAGATCTATATACAAATTAAATAATCTAAATAATTTTGTCTGTATAAATTATAATCTATATAATCTATTTTAATTTAAATAGATAATCTATTTAAATTTAAAATTTAATTCTGGTGAAAACAGTTTATACATACTGTTGAAACACTGTAAATGTTTAAAAAAATACAAAAAAATATATTCTTGTAAAAACTAATATTATTTATTTATTATTACAATAAGGTCAACAAGAATAGTGTGAGAAGGTATAAACCGGTATTAGTAACCTAACAAAGTAGTTATGAATAAATATTGTGAAGCGTTACCCAGTGTGCATTTCCTTGTAACATTGTAAACGAAACGTTCCGAGAAATGCATTCCTCTTCATTTGTAAGTTAATTATACATTCTGTACACTTCTACATGTTTTTAAAAGACAATAATAAAATAATTGAACTAACTATCGTCACACCAGCGTGACAATTATTTTAAAAGTAATAATAAAGATTAAAAAATTCAAAATATTATGCTAAAAACCTGTCGAAGAGGAGACGAAATGTCCCAGGTATATATCAACATTTACTTTCTACCAGAAAATGTCAATAATTACTACGACTTCAACATTTATTTAATACTGAATGAACAGTACGAATGGGTAATGCTAATGGTCAATTCTAGCCACACCTACAAACTTTAGTCTCTCTCTTTCCTTACAAGCGATGTACGACTATATAAGTATACGCATAGATTCCATTATATATCATTAACCGTGCATAAAAAAGTATATATCATTGAGTTTTCATGTATGTACCTACACTCAGTGGCGTATCTAGAATTTGGTCTAGGAGGGGGGTCCGGTCACGTCGGCTTCATACAAAAGAAAAAACAAGTCAAGATTAATCAATATTAAATCTACTTAATGTGGTTAGAAAACGTGTGATAAAGTCCTGAAATCACTCTCATTAACGTAAACGCCAATAAAATAATAAAAATACCTATTATTGAAACATTGTTTACAAGATATTTATTGACATTTGACACTTAAAAACTGATAACTGCAGTTTCAATGAAAAAAGTAAACTAAAAAAATTCTATACGTCAAAAAAAGATACACTGTTTGATAATGTTTTAGAGTTTAATGTATATTACCACTGATTTTTTGGCCATTTCATTAACAACTTCTTGCCCGGGGTCTCTGAATTGATTTTCCTATATTTCATATTTCAAACGTATACGTAAATGCTGTGAAATCAACCTGTTTGTATATCTAATAAAACAGTTACTACTATATTAGCATACACAGCTCAAAAAATAATAAAACAGCCTACAAATTAAGACATTAACAAAATTCCTTGCCAACTTTTTTCGACCCTCTGGAGGAGGGGTCCGGTCCCGTTCGCCCCTCCCCCGTAAATACGCCTCTGCGAACACTCTTTCAAGGTAATACCATATCATAACAACGAGTGAATTTCGTAGAATCCTAAATATTTTGTAAAACAAACCAGTTACTTCTCCCAGCAGAAAGACCCGTATATTATGACCATCAAAGGTATGTGCGTGCGTGCGCGTGCGGTCGGAGTAAAATCGTGACCGCAGCGGCGTCACAAGGCTCCACCAAACCGGACTTTACCATATCCGCAGCACGGCCGCCTGGATTGAGTTATCCCTCAGTATAACGGTAATGACATGTCGTTGCCATTACCTCCGTAATTGAACACACTTTTATACGCCATAAATCAATTAAATGTTAAACGGAGTCAACGTATATGGAGCGTCAATGACGGTCTGTGTGTCACACACAGAGTAGGTACAACCTTACGGCCAGCTTAAGTACGCAAGCCGCATTCAAACAGCTGTCAGAACTTGATAATTGATCGCATTCATCGGAATGGACGTTTGCCACGTTGTTGTAGTGAATTGAAAGCGACGTTTCAGCAGTCGGGCCATTCAGTACAATTAAATTTACATAAAGAATAAAATGTGGGCACTTTACAAGTGACAGATAATAATCAAGATTGATAATTTGATTTTGGATTCGCAGTTGGTTACACTTCAACAATATAAAGTGGTAAAGATTAAAAAAAATATTAATAACAAAACGGAAACTACAAAAAAACTGAATAGTCCAGATACTGATTCAGATCAGATAAATACTGATGGCAGACCGGTGCAAAAAAAAAATACAATGGGGGACCAACCGAAGTACAAGCGATATTCTTATGTATTCTATATTTTTATGCTTACCAAATGCCAGCTGTCGGCTGCAGATGTAGCGGCCAAAACGTCGCTTTAAAAAAAAAGTGAAATAATTACAGTTATGCTTTTCAAAGATGATGGCTGATATCTTTCCCCGATGACGTGGAAAGAGTTATGCTCAGCAAAATACACTAAAGCCCAACACTGTCATCGATCCGAAGAATTTTATTCGATTTGTATTTTGACGAGAATGACTAAGTACGAACTTTCCCGTTATATGACCAATTATCCAGGGCACACTGTTTCTTGGTTGCAGATGCTCAATCCAGCTTCAGAAATACGTGATCTGTTGTATATTCTTACACCGTTCGATAGTTAATTCACGAACAGACACAACGATTTGACTTTTGTGGGTATTATTACTGTAAACAACCCACCGTTTAGAGTTAAACCGTCATTTCGAGACATACAGCCCTTGGAATACAACACAACACGCCACTTCTCGGCTAAATTACAATTATCTGGCTGCCATAGTTGGCTAGAACTTCCCATTAAGATCTTTAAAACCTCTAAGCGATGGGTGTTTTCTTACACGTAAATCCTCTATTCCGACTACTTCCATCGTGTCGCTTGACGTTTCGATGCCTGGAATCTCAGAAGCTAAACAACATTAAATAACTAACAATAAAACATTATACAAAATATTAGCAATATATAGGCCTACATAACTACGGGTAAAAAATGTTTAATCTAAACAAAAGTGTAAAACTGGAAAACGGAAATTTAAGGAAGCGGCTGTCATCACGATTAATGAGAACTGTATGAGCCTAGCACGCAAAGACATTCCTCAGATTTGGTTTAATATTTTGAGGAACGCGATGCAGGCCGTGACTGTGGTGGGGACAGGTGTTAGTAGGTCGGAAATTTCCGTACGGGTTGATGTTTTTTCGTTTCATGATGTGAGAAGTAGGGGAGGGGCGTGGTCTTCAGCTGGTAGGCGGGGGTGTCAACACGGAAGAAGACAGTTTTCCAGCCGTGTTAGGGTTTTCGACAGGGGTTTTCACAGATAAGAAAGATTCATTTTATTTTAAATTATTTTGTAGTTTAGTAGTATACTTCTATTTTACATGTTGTGACTAATGTTTGTTAGACATATTGTTATGAACAGTTTTTCACCCGTAGTTATGTATACAGTATATTGCTAATATTTTGTACATGTTTTATTGTAAGTTGTTTTATGTTGTTTAGATTGTGAGGACGATCCCAGGGCAAGCGACAAAAATATTACGATGAAAGCAGTCCGAATAGAGGATTTACGCGTTCCGATTAAGAGTTCTAATTTTGGTGCGAAATTACCTGTAGTGCGAAGTTGCCTTACCTTAAGCCATGTACGCCTGCGTGTATTGCATTTTTAGTGTCAATCTTACTACCGACTACGAAAATAATCTGAATTTTTTTCAAGAAACGCTCGCCTACAAACAAGAAACAGCGATCAGAATTTAAATTGAAGAAAATCCCGACTCGCAGATTACAATCTGAGCAGAATACTTGGGCGTTTTCTATTCTTTCAGGAAATCAGTTACCAATCAGTGGACCAGGGATTCATTCAAAACAAAAACGAAACAAACAAAACTGTAGTCTACTGTATTAGCCAACCCGCTGTCAATTCAGAAGGAATCCAGAACACAGTTTTACGTCAGTAACCGCGTATGACATTTTCCAAACAACAACAACAAATTTGTTCAAACGTTTCTTTATGTAAATCACCCTCAATCTCTCTTTACGTCTTTTTCTTTTTTTTAATATAGAGACTCTTAATCCTCTTTTACTTCGTTTCATTCTCCATTAATGTTTTCTTTCCTCTTCCCTTCATTTCCTATCGATTACACACCATCTGTACTTCTCAATGCAATCTATATAAATCAACTGTATTTCTTGCTTTCTCGACATATCTATTCTGGCCGTTACTACCTAATTTTCCTTTTAGATCTTATTATCTGAATGAATACAATCGTGCTCCTGTTTCTCGTTCTGTTTAGTCTTGAGCTTATATTTCCTTTGACATGTGTCTCTATTGTAGTTTACAATAGAGAACAGCACCTCAGCTTTATGCCACGTCCCAGCATAAATTCAAAGCTTTATGCTTTATCGATTATAAAATCGACTGAACCATGGCCGGCTCTAGTAGAAGGTCGGAATATTAAACGTGGCAACGTTGCGTCTGACGCCGAAACGGCAGCTGAGTTGAATGTGATCTGTATCTTGTGAGCGGTTAACTTTGTAGTAAACTTTACAAAAGTCTTGTTACAGTTTGTTGTTTGTGCGAATTTTTGTGGTGCAGTAGTGCTGTTTAACGTTATAGTTTATAATACTACAGTGTTATTAGTGTTTTTTTCAAACGTTGGTCAACCCATGTACTTATTGAAACATAACCTAAACTAAAATCTGCACGTGTTTATAAAGCTTAACTAGAATAGGTGCTTAGAATTTTTAACTTACATTAACCTCCCGAAATTAATTTATAACAAAACGTTAGTCGAGCGACAAAAATAAAAAATTGTGCATAATTCATTTAGTGTAGGTTTGTCGGTGATAATGCCACTTAGGTGTTGTAAAAGTAATTACAAATACGAAGATTTTGTGAACTTATGTGTAAGGTATATATTTTATTCTTACCAAATTTTCGAAACTTTTGGTTTAGTTGACACTGATGAAAACTTAAGAGACACTTTTGGTGTTGTAAGACATTCCGAATATCATTTATGTACCCAAAATAATTGACATTATTAAAAATATAATACATAATACGTATAATAAAAGTGTAGCATTGATTTTTTATTTATTGTTATTATTGTCTGAAAGTAGTGCATTGTTAGTTTTCATCATCTAAAAAGTAAAGGATGAATACTGTTAAGTAGGCCTATAAACACTGTGTAATAAAATAGCTAAAGTGAACATGTTAGATTCTGATTTAAATTCGTAGCATTACTAAAATCTTGAGTACGCCTATTTATAGCTGAAGCTTAATTGTAGGTCTGTGCGCATGGGCGTAGCCAGCGAGGGGCAGGGGGGGCGTGGCCCCCCTAAATTTGAAAATTTCCCTGGAGGGCGCTGAATTTTAGGCCGCTATACGTTATAAATATGTCCCGACTCGGACATACTAGCGCCACCTAAAGCTACCGAAGGTAATTACTACCTACTCCTAGTTCCTTCGGGGTCTGCTAGATGACGACGTTCACTGTGCAGTTATACACCACTCGAATGTTTTCGACATCTCCACTGGGGCACTGTAGGTACAAGACCGTTGCAAAGATTGTGCTGGAAGTTTATATTATGCACTTCAATTTTACGAGTTTTGTTTTGTTTATTACGTGGAGTCCGTTACAAATACAAATTGCCTCCAGTCAATTATTTTTAGTACTTACTGCAGAGTAACGTGTGTAGTGTTAAAATGGACATAAGAAGATTTTTTGGAAGTAAAGGTAAGCTATTTGTGTCTTTTTTATGAAGTCTGAAAAGTAAAACGTTTTATTTTTATTTTATTTTTTAAAATCTCGTTTAATAACCCCTAGTTTTCGCCGTGATTAGGCACAGTCCATCTTGTAAACGCAAGACTTCTTTTGTTTTTAAACATATTTTTTCAACTACTAGTAAGTTTAATTAAAAACTATGACAAACCAAATTTATGTGACATCTGACTTTAATTTTGCAAGAGATCCATATTTTAGAAAAATTAAAAATAATTTTTACATTTAGTAAATATAATTTCTACATTTATTAAAAATAAAATTATAGACAAAATTGGGTTTTAGATTTTCTTTTTCATTTTGTTTCTCTTGGAGAGGAGACTATACCTTTAGATTACAATCATGACTGGGTTAGAGTTTTGTTTACATAACAAATTAAGCAACTCCACCATCTAGAATATGATGGATCTATTATTGTTTAGATTAATGTGTGTGACTGTCTCCCCTTAGTCTACTGTAGTGGCTAACTTGCATCCTATGCTGAAGGATGCGAGTTCTAGTCTTGTGGACGTATATGTAGTACTGTATCATGATACCGACATTGCTGCCTGTAACTAAAAACCGGCCTTTATATAATTTCCATTTCATATAAAATCATACTGGATTATAAAAACGTCTTTTATTTATTTTATTAAAAAATTATCTGTTTTTTATGTACAGTCAGATGGTTCTGTGTCCCCAAATTCTGGCTTGATGAACAGAATATGCTGAAAATTTTCAGTCATACCAGTGACAGTAAAATATTTGATATTCAGCAGTTCCTTTATAAGTGTTAATGAAGAATGTGTAGTAAACACATCTGGACATATATTAATTTACAGTAACAATTAATTATATACAGATAGCTTAGAATTATTGTTTGTTTGTTTCAGCTACCGAGAAAAGGAAAAGGCCAGAAAATGAAAGTGGGAGTGACGAGGAAAAGACAAAATGTCCTGCACCGAATTCTGAACCTAAGCCGTCTTCGTCGTCACAGTTAAAGAGGAGAGCTGTGATAATGACATCGGAAAATGGGTGGGAAAACCTTCCCTCATGACCACAGCCCAAAAAATTTAAAACGCTGTTGGAAACCTTCACCAGGTTACGACTTTGCTGAGGATGCCAAGCATCTTAAAAGAAAATTTCAATACAGCTGGCTTGAAAAATACTCTCCGTGGCTGGCATATTCTAAGCACTTGAAGGGATCTCTGTGTCTGTACTGTGTGATGTTTACTCCAACTACTGTACAGGGGGTCCAGGGTTCCTTCGCTGTAAGACCGTTTACTCGATACAAACGTATGCATGAATATTGCAAGAACCATGTTGAAAGTCGGTGGCACTTGGCGGCAACCAAAGCAGCAAAATCCTTTATGGACGAAGTACCCGTAGATGTTCAGTTGGTATCTGCGCACCAGAAGTTAATAGCAGAAAACCGAAAAATTATGGCGTCAATAATCTCAACCATAATCTTTTGTGGAGTTCACGATTTACCCTTAAGAGGCAAAGAGCAACACGAAGGAATTTTAGAAGACTTTATTCAAATGAGAACCGATAGTGGTGACAATGAGTTAAAGCGACATATAGAGGGTAAAAAGAATGCTACCTATATGTCTCCGCAAATACAAAACGAACTAATTAATTTGTGTGGTAGTGCTGTGAAAGATCTCATACTCAGAGACGTTAAAAAATCGTGTGCGTATTCTATATTGGCGGACGAGACAGCCGATATATCAGGAAAGGAACAGTTATCTATCGGAGTAAGATTTTTTGATGAAGAAAAAATGATGGTATGTGAAGAATTTCTCAGATTTGAAGAATTAAAAGCTATGGATGCTAAAACAATAGCGGATACAATCGACAAATTTCTAGAAAGAGAACTAGATCCTCAAAAATGTGTCGGACAAGGATACGATGGCTGTGCGACTATGGCAGGGAAAGATGGTGCTGTGCAAAAAATAATAAGAGAAAAATACAGGAAAGCTCTGTTTTTTCATTGTGCAAGCCATCGGTTAAACCTGGTGGTGAACGATCTGAATCGCGTCGCTGAAATCCGTAACACGGTGTCCACTATAAAGGACATTATAAACTTTTTCCGAGAATCCGTTTTAAGAAAAAAGTACGTTCCAAACATACCGACTCTGTGCGAGACAAGGTGGTCTCAGAAATACAGAAGCATTTCCATCTTCAAAAATAATTTTGTGGGAATTGTGCAGGGTCTGGAGAGACTGGCACAAGAAGGAAACACTGCTACAAGAAAGACAGCCTTTCAGCTGCACTGTGTTGCCACGAAACCTGTATTTATTATCTCTACCTGCATTATAGCCAAGTACTCCGCTTTACTAGAACCTGTTGCAAATATTCTGCAGTCAACAAGTTTAGATCTTCTTCAATGTGCGAACCACATTAAGAAAATTATGGCCGTAGTGGAAGCTCACCGCAAAACTGCTGATGCCATTATGGAAGATCTTCTCGTTTCTGCCCATGCCACTGCAGCGGAAATAACAGTAGAACTTCAGCCACCCAGAGTTGTCGAACGCCAGCAGCACCGTTCGAATCCTCCTGCAGCTTCACCTGCCGAGTACTGGAATCAATCGATACTTATTCCATACCTTGACTCGTTTACGTCAGCATTGGAGAACAGATTTTCTGATGACAATGTACCGGCATTTCCATACTATCTCTACATCCCTTCCTCATGCTAGATTCGACCATCGAAGATTTGAAACAGAGAGCGAGATGTTTTGCTGATTTTTACGAACTGGACGGGTATGAATCTGAAGCTGAATTGTGGTATAATGTGTGGAGCGAAAAAAACCTCGATCGGCAGGCGTTAAAAGACTTGGAAATAGTCGAAGTGATTAAAGAAGCCAACACATTCTTTCCTGCCATAAAAAATGCCCTAACAATCTCAATAGAGCAGCCTTGTTCCACGAGTACTATTGAAAGGTCATTTAGCACCTTAAGACGTGTTAAAACATGGTTGAGATCGACAGTAACAGAAAACCGCTTAAATGGATTATGCTTAATGAGTGTCCATAAGAAACTGGTTTTGGAAAAGAAGAAAGAGTTGGAGATGGAAGTTATAGAAAGACTTTCCGAGAATCCAAGACGGCTTCTTATAGTGTTATAAGTTTCAAACTTTCAGTTTTTTTCATTTCATTTTTTAAGAGCAATTAATAAAGCGACTAAATGTGTCTGAATTTTTTTCGTTGAGTACCTAAACCTAAAGGAGAAACAATGGTTATGCTGGGTTTACTTTGATTGAGTAAATGAATAAATCAATGTTGTGTATGGCCCCCCCTAACAAAATTTCTGCCTACGCCCATGTCTGTGCGCACTATAAATATAGGTTAAAATTGAAGAAATTAGTGAATCTATATTAGGCCTAATGAATTAATTTTGTTCGAATTATTGAATTCGTATCATATGAATAAGTTAATTAATATTCCGGCCTTCTACTCGAGCCGCCTATGGCTTAACCAATGCAGGCTTCATTCTGTTCAGCGATACTCAACGTAGTGTAAAAAAAAATGCTGCAACAGTACAAACAGTAATGATACTGTGCATAGCCCAAGTAAATAATAAAAATGAATAAATATGAATTAATAAACATGATTCAGATTGCATAAGCCGAATCGTAGTAAAAATAGGGAGTACAGAATTCATACATGGACATGCAGTTTCGACACACCTGTCGCTATCGTTGTGTACGTGCGTATTTTGTTAGTGTGTGTGAAACCTGTCCGTTCCTGAAATGTAACCAACCCTTTTCAAGTAGAATAGTTATATGTTTATTGTTAATTATAAGAAAACTATGTACGATAGGATAAAACAAAAGACACCAAAGTGTGTAGAAATTTTAGATAAATAAAATGTTAAAAAACCATACAGAGGTGACGAAAAGTGCAATTACTACACATAAAAAATCAATAACTTTTTGTGAATACCATAAAGAAGTGCAATTTACGTATAGTAATCACATAAAAATTAGTGATCGATTGAGCATCGAGTGAGGAGAAACAAACTTCGTAATTCGCGAAAATAGTGAATTGAACCAGAGTGGGGGTAGTAACGCCTCGACAGAATCTGACAAGTTGAAAAGTGTTCAGACAGGAATTTTTGCACGACCTGACTATAAATACCAGGTCGCGCTAATAAAGTTTCTTCTTCTCGATTCAACCATTGCCGCAGGAGGCTATGTCAGTCGACGACACAAATTCACAATTATCGTAAGAGTCATTGGATCAACTAGCTATACAGCCAGAGCTGCAAAATACATACGATGAGGTCTATGGACACACCGGCAGCATATGACGTGAGACGAGACGACTATTAATCAGCAAACACGGAGGACACGACCAGAGGACCAGAAACACATGCAGAGGACACGACCCGAAGGACACGGAGGACGTACAGATGAATAACCACGTCAAACGAGGTGATAAAAAACATTTAATTACAGACAGTTGAAAGACACTAATTAAAGCTTGAATAGAAGACATTCAACCAATATTAAAATAAATAAATGTAAAAGCAGTAAAAATTAGAATAATATTTCTTGTATCAAATTTAGTAATTAGTAACGTAAATGATAAGAGAAATAAGTAATTTTTGAATTAACGTAATTAGTAAAGTCTTTGATGATAAAGAGAAAAAAATGCATATGCAGTAGAAAGTAAAACAAAGTAATATAAAAAAGTTTGAATAGAAGTAAATTCATTTTTTGAAGCTAATGAATCAGCAATTGCAAAAATATGAACACACCATGAGTAAACCGAGAGCAAAATAAACATTTTAAAGTAATTACAATTAGATAATAAGAGTTGTATATAACTTATGTATGTAATTTGTTAGCAATAAGTTATGTACGAAAACTTCGTACAAACGATTTAATAATGAGTTATTGTTTAATATCCGATATGAGATATGTTGTTTAAATAAATAAACATCAATTTGTATTGTTGTAATTGGCGCTCTAAAATCGTGGGGCTCCACAAATTTAAATAAATACAACAATTTGTATTGTTGTAATGTATTTATCAAAATCTATCATGAAACGAAATCCAGGTGATTTTAACGTTCTCGACAATATCTAAAGTCTTCTTCTTCTACTGGCGTTACAATCCAGCAGCCTCTTCAACAATTTTTCTCCATTCGGCCCTCTTATTACACAGTCTTCTCCATCTTCTTATCCCAGTATTCCTCAGATCCTCCTCAACCTTCCGCTTGATCTCCTACCAACTCCATTCTAGAATTTTGGGGGAAATTTTGTTGTTGTTCCATCCTCATTGTGTCCCAGCCCTGCTGTTTGTAAACTTTACTATATCAGCTCCGTGTATTACATTATTTGTTTCACGATTTCTTCGTATTCTCCACGATCCGTTGTTGTTTTGCGCTGATCCAAAAGATTTTCTTAGTATCTTTCGTTCAAATATTCTGAGATACTGTTCGTCTGTTTGTAGTAATTCCGATGTTTCACATGCATATGTTACAACGGGTCTAATTATCTTTTGTACATTTTAATTTTACTGATATGTTCAGTGGTTTCAACTTCATTAATTCTTAGTAGGCGTAGTAACACCGGTTACCACTACGGATTCTCGCCTGGATATAATTGCTTGTGGTGTTAGTGTAGTTTATTTGTTAGCCTAGGTACGAAAATTCACTTAGTGTTCGAATTGTAGAGGATGTCTATTACATGATGTTCTTGTTATTTCCACGGATTTTGTTTTATTATCATTAATTTTCAGTCCTTTCTCCATTGCCTCGCTAACTATATTAATGACTGCTTCTTTGAAAGAGTTTTTGTTTCTGACTATCTAAAGTAACACTAAAAAGTAAATAACCAACAAATAAAAACTTTTACCTGAACGACAATAATGACTTGGAATACTGAACGCACTACAACTTTCCATTCGGATGTCTAGATCTCCCTACCCACCGAACACGCATTGCATATCAGATTCAGGAGCCCGAATCGTCGGTAAACATTCAAATAATGTGCCTTACTTGAGAGAGGGCAGTGCTGTTAGCGGGCCGCACGCGCCAGTGACAGATGGCATGCGAGGAATTTCAGGCGGCAGACGATGAATGCCCACGATCTTACCCCCCGGTGACAACATGTGTTCCTGAGCTCCCCTTCTGCCAGTATGCTCTTATTACAGTATTCCTGATACGTAATACAACGTACGTAATTTGAAATAGGCTGTTTTCTTCATAACAAGTTCAGACTGAAGTTACAACACAAGAAAATCCTGTTGCTCACTATATAGAAGAGTCACACATTAATTCATACCATGTGTGCACACGCGCGTGCGTGCAGTACCACTAACGAAAGTCAATACAATGGAATAATACACAATACTTATGAAAACGAAGGCTGCAGAGTATCAGTTCCTACGAAGATGAATATACAACATAACTGGTGTGTATCTAATAAGCCTACACGTAGGTATTTTGCTTACTTGAGACCTTACTCATACAGAGAACTAGTCAATGGACTAGTTCTCTTCATGCCATGTATTCTTTGAACAATTGTGTTTATTTTTATGTATTAACAGATTGCATAAATAAACGTAAAACAAATAAGACCTACGACAATTACGCGTGATTATAACGGAAAGCACTACGCGCGCGTGCGCGTCTCACGGATCTCAGGTGAAGATGATTACAACATTCGAGGCAAAACGATAGTCCTTTTAATAGAGAAGATATAGACAACCATGGAACTCATATGGTACCGACAACGAACAATAAAGAAACGACGGTACTAACAGACAAAGGTGAACAATATTATACTACGGATTTTACTGGTCATTAAGTGATCAAAACTCAAGCTATACTGTGAAATCATTGAAGAATGATGGGAGATAACATTCGCTCAACAGCGGCAGACTAAGTAATAACCACGACGCGCGCACGCGCACACTTGCGAAATAAAGTCAGGTAGAGTGAAAGAGACGTATGATTACTCAATCAGCAAGTTATTAGAAACAACACAAGTAAAAGAATTTTGGCATACAAGTCAACACATTCACTTAATAAACAAGTATTTAATTACACTTATAAAATCTTAACGTTAACAAATTCGGTCAGTCACTAATGAACCAGTAAGCAGATGTTAATCGGCGATATACACCATAATTAATTATTAATCGTAGTACATGACAATGTCTGTACATTCTCTTACTTGTTGATCGTCTAATTTGCTTTAGTGCTATGAACAAAGATAGTATGAAGCATATGCGAAGAAATTAATCAAACCTCTGAGATGTGGGGATTCAAAAGACGACACTGAGAAAACAAAGTACCCTTGTATTGCAGGAAATGCAGAAAACTATCCTTTGAAAATAACATGAAAATTTATACAGTTCCTTTCGGGGGGGGGGGGTGCTATCAAGAAGTAACCATGAGAATAACAAAAACAAAGGGCTATTAGATGACAGAAAGGAACTCGGTGGACAAAAATATCGCAAAGAAAGGAAAATTCAAATTTATAAAACAATACTTAATTGTTTGACGGATATTCGACGGGTTTCAAACTCGGAGATTCACTGGAAGTAACAAGAATGCGATAAGGCAAGTGATGAGGATATTTCACGAACAGACAAGACGGTACATCATAAGGTGAAACAGAGATACGTAAACAGTAATCTCGATACTAAATGTGTTACAGGGAAGTCAACTGATGTGGTATGGACGGCGATTGACTGAAGACATTACGACCGAATAGGATGTGCACCAGTGGCGTGGCGTGGGTACATAACACCTGTTGCCGGTTGTGACAGGCTAAAACTTACAACGGGATCTGACTCCCATTATACTTACACAGAACACAAATAATCGAATTAAAATAATAAAGACAAACAGGGAAACACGTGACTAAACGAACAAAACAAATATAAGGTACGTAGTAACTGCTGCACGTCAGTTCCGAAAACGAACATAGCTGCTAACTGAGCGTTTTGCCGGTTTATACAGCGACAACTACTACGAGGTCAATGACCGTACGCAGTAAAACACTGCCGATGTCTGAGCCGGCAACACAAGACGGTGCAAGTTCCCACGAGTACAAAGGATATTACAGAAGGTCACTGCAACACGTGAGAAGACTGGAAATTGTTGTAGGCATCTGACAACATATAAACTAGAAACAGCAGAGGTACAGCCGATCTCGTATAAGATAATAGAGCTTGTAAACAAACCGGCTGGCTTGCTATTGGCCAACACAGAAAAATTATTGATGTACTTGGCGCTACCAGCATGCCTGCTCACTGAACTCGTTCACTATTTTGAACGAAATACACCTATTATAGGACAGAATCAAATCGACAAATTTTAATTTTTTAAAGTGTGAGTAAAATTCTTCGTGTGTATTATGGACTACTTGGAGAATTTTTTGGAGTTCCTACCAGTGCCCGTTAACACACGCCAATTCTATTATCCGTGATTCTCTATTTCCTGGCGTGACACTCTCCGACGCCACAATTAATGGAGATTTTGATGTACCTTAGAAAGGGAAAAAAGAGCAATTACGAAAACCAGATACCCTAATATATACGTACGCGCGTGTGTAACTCAAATAACAACACTAGAGCAGACAATCACAATTACTTTTTTTTTAAATTAGTACTACAATAAACACATCAAGAGAGACATCGGTCTACAATGAAGGAGATATGGGAGAGTAGGAAGAAAGAGAAGGAACCAGTTCAACCAAACGTAGTCCACAGTGGCTAATACGAAAAAAAAAGCAGTAATCTTTATAATTATTAACTTGTAAATACTTATACAGCAAATAGGCCTACATCTTCGATTTGGAATGACAAATAAACATCTGAAAATTACTTCAATAAATACACAGACTATCCAAATACTCGGCACATGCAAGAGAAGGATTGTTTGCTCTTCGCATGATTACACTCTTGATAATTTTTACTTCATAAAACAGCTTGATACTAAAAATAAGATGACTTATCTTTAAATACTTCATGACACTAACTACAGTAGCAACTTTGTATGGAACTGTATTGACAGTCAAAACAATCAAGAAACAACAAAGATGTGAGGGACAGTGTTATCATACATAAAATTACCAAGCATCCCCATTACTTTTTTAGTTAGACTTATATATGCAAATGCCTAAATGACAAATAATTTACTCCTACCTTTTACTATTACAGCTATCTACAGGCCTATATTTAATACATACTTTTTACTAATATAATAACTGACCACAATATGTAAAGTTTCTTTTGCAAACGTGGCTTGCAAACGTTTTTTAAGTTTGCCTAAAATTCGCAAGGCGTGTTAGTAATTTTGTCAACTAATAAAAGACGCCGAGTTTATATTTTGAATTAAATTTCTCACAATTTGATGGAGTTACACAGACTTTTACAGATTTTCTCAAAATTCTGACTTCCGTATTTGGACCATGGTGCCTCTAAAATTAAAAAATTCGAAGTACTACGTTCAGATTTGGGTAAACATTCCTTTGATGACGGCACGGATTTTTACAATTTTTTCAAAATCCTGATCCCTCACATTTTGGACGGGGGGGGATCTCAAAAGCATTAGGGGTCTGTGGGAGAACAGTGTGGAATCGGTGGATGCATTCAAAAGATACACCAAGAAACCCTCTAAAAACACGGAGACAGACGCAGATGTCAAACCGTTGTGTTAAAATTAAGAAACACGACGTTTCGATCTGATCTCTACAGAATCAGAGGTCGTCTGCAGGCGAACAAAAAATTAATACAAAGATAAATCTATCACTAACGTCAAAGATATCGTCAAAACTCCAAATCTTAGTTAAACAAATATAAATATAGTGCTAAACAAATATTAGTTAAATATAGTGCTAAAAATATTTTGACGTGCTAAATGTTTTGACGATATTTGTTAGTGATAGATTTACCTTCGTATTAATTTTTTGTTCGCCTGATGACGACCTCTGATTCTATAGAGGTCGAAACGTCGTGTTTCTTAATTTTAACTTATGATGGCTAATGTCCGAAACCTTAGTCTATAATTTGTAATGAGTATATTGCACCACCGATTAATAATAATTTTAAGAATCGCGTTGTACTAAAGCTAAGAATTAGCTTCGCTCGTTCAGAAAGTAGTGTTAACCAACATTTAACACAGTCTAACACTTAAGATATTAATTAGACGCATTATGATTATTTTTACTGCGAGTCTGTGAATATGGGACTAGATCTGACAGTGCCCAACTGGACGTAGAAATACAGCTTCAACAAACGTTAATTGTAGAATCGTACTTCCAACAAGCTCTATTCTTCTAGGCACAAATGACGTAACTGAACAGTCATTAACACAATGCCATTCATTTCTATTAACTGTTTTGCATACACAATACATAGTAAGACAAACGACAGTTACGTCTTACAGTGTCGAGGCTGCTAAGCAAGACGTAAGCAAAACAAATTAATTTACGCTCAATTAGCAGCACTCTTCACACCACAATTATAAAGCACTTGTAAATAAACATTTTTTTTTCTTCGTACTCAACTGAAGAACGTGGTCCGTTATTCGATTTTTCTCTTAACTCAGATGTTTCCAGTGCTTTTTCGGTAGTCCTCCCTCAGTCCCGGTAGTCTTTTGACCATTCCAGCGACAACGGTTATTCCGCTGATCGCTGACTACAGATATTACATACACTATTACACCGGTTCATGGACCGTTAACTGGCAGATGCGTTGATAGCCCAACACCGCGTGACGGTTTAACGAAATAACATAAAAACTTCCAAAATCTAAAATCGTCAATTTTGACATAAAGTTAATACGGTCAATAAGGCTGATTCTCAAGTTACGCTGACATGTTAAAATTTATGCTGAATCGTTCAGAACTGTAATCTGAAAATAAAGCATCTCTAGTCCAATGTTTATATAAATGTTTTCCTTTATTCTGAACTGTAGAACATGTCCTGAGAATGTTTCTGTTACCATCCGAAATAACCTGTATATGTACCCAGCAATTACATAATTTTCGTTAGAATTTTCAGCTATCAATGACGACTCTCGCAAATATAACTGGAACATCTCAGTGAAGTCCCGAAAGACCAAAATCAAAGCTACAATTAAACGCCGACAATTGAATAAATCGTTCAGGTAGTGGCGCGCCGACACAGTGTACAGCGCACACAGGCGCCAGGATAGTAGAGGGGCCAACAATTTCAGGCGAGGAGGAAATATTTCAAAAAAAGAAAATTATTATTCATTAAGTTAATTGTAATAAGTTTATATGTTTCTTATTTATGTGATCCCTATAAAAAACACAAATTTGAAAGTGATTTTCTTGCCAAATAAAATATAGTAAGTTTCATTACGTACCAAAACATATTTAATAATTTTGTTTTTATAAAACTGTCTGTTAATTTACGTAAAACTATATAAGGTGAAATTGGCAAATGATTTTCTTGTCAAATAACATAAATTACTTTATTTTCTTCCAAATTATTTTTGTTTTTGTGCCCGTCTTGTATGTTTATTATTTTTTATACATTTTTTGTGATTGCCGTTTTTTTTTCAATAATTAATATACTTCGTATTTCATTTGTACTCACGACACGTTTTTACAAGTGATATTTTTATTGTGGGGTGGGGTGGGGGTGGAGGCGCCAACTAAAATATTGCACACGGGTTACGCCTCAGCCTTCAGGTCTAAATTATATTAGATTTTGAAAGTATAATTGAAAACCGGTGTCAAGATGTCACATACGTTGAGGGATAATAGGTAGGCTTACATTTAGTCCTAACATAATATAGAGATTCTAAAATTGAGTTTATAGAAAAATTTAAAGGACTAACCAAAAATTTAAACGACGAATAAACCAAGGAGTCACGTAAAGTAAACATAAAAAGTAATTAGTAAAGTAATCCCACATTAGTTAGTTGTCTTTAAATTGCTAGGTGGAACATAGGGCCTCGAGGAAATTTCTCCAGCGTGTTCTGTCCATTGCCAGGGCCTTCACCTCCCTCCATGTCTTGCTGACACCAGCCAGCTCCCTTTCCACAGTCCTCTTCCAGGTGTTCCTCGGTCTTCCACGTCTGCGGCTACCTTATAGATTCCAATTCAGTGCCTGTCCAGCGATATTTTCTGGTGGTCTTCTCAGGGTGTGCCCGATCCACTTTCATTTTCTTCTCTTTATCTGTAGCTGGATGGGACTCTGACTTGTGGCCTCCCACAGATCTCTGTACGAGATGGTCTTGGGCCACCAAATTCTCATTATGTACCTCAGACAACGGTTTATGAAAGTCTGTATTCTGAGTTTTGTCTTCCTGCGTATATGGGGTGATCTCCATACTGGTCGTAACTGTGCAAATGCTCCTTTTGCTTTATTTATCCCTAAGAGCACCTCCATCCTGACTAACCATGCTAACCATCCCAGATAGTAAAATTCCTCTACCCTTTCTATAACTCTTCCGTCTAGTATCAAATCAGAATTATTTCTATGGTTAATACACATTTCCTTGGTCTTTTTGTTATTTATCTTTAAGCCTACTTGTTTGGCTTCTATTTTCAGATCGTTCAATTTAATTTCCATATCTCGTAGGCTTTCTGCAAGAAGGTACAGGTCATCCGCATTAATCCAGTTCCTCCAAACGGCTATTTAAGCCCCACTGAATCCCCCGTTTCCTTTTTTTTGCCTCTCGTAACATGCCGTCCAGCGCTAAAATAAACAAGATATGGAACATACTGTAGTAAAAGTATCAGGTTACCACATACCACTTTTGCAAGATAAAGCATTTGCAAAGCGATGTCTTTACCACAGTACTATGGGAACTGATGAACACCTTACCTTTCAATCGCGCAACACTGAACATGGTCTCCAAGGGTGGGGGTGTAACGTCTGTTGTAATAAACAGAATTAGACCACGGTCTAATAGCCCGGCATGGAATAACGACTTTAACAAAAGGATATCCGTCCTTGTTGCCAATAACTGTACACTGAAAAGATACAGGGGCGTATTTAGGCGGGACGACGACGAACGGGACCTGACACCCCTCCCAGAGGATCTAAAACGTTGACGAGGAATTTTGTTAACGTCTTATCATTTTTTAGCTGTGTACGCTAATATAATAGTAACTCAACTCTTTTTCAATATGCAAACAGGTTTATTACACAGCATTTGCATGCATATACCTTTCAAATATGAAATATACGGAAATCAATTCAGTCAATAATTATCTTGTAAACAATGTTTCAATAACGTGTATTTTTGTTGTGTTATTACCGTTTACTTTAATGGGTTTGATTTCAGGATTTTATCAGACATGTTTCAGCCACTTTAAAGATAGTAATTTTGATCAGTCGTAACATTTTTTTAACCGATTCAAGAGCACCCCCCCCTCCAGCCACAGTCTAGATACTGAAAAGCTATAGCGACAATGTCGGAAACCAGAAGATTAAGAAAAGAAGAACAAAGAAGGAAAGATAGAAGAACACTTTGAATATTGTCGTCTAAGAAGTGAAGGTTACACGAGTATTACGATCGACGTGACCAGTTGAAATAGTATGTTATAAATAATACGAGATTCCTGCATCCCAAGCTGTAACTCGCTTCCTATGTAGCCTAGCATTTCAACCGGTCATGTCAGTCATGCTCCTGTAACCTTCTATTTGCCATCACTTCTTAGACGACAGTATTCAAAATTTCCACACACACACGCGCGCGCGCGTATGTATATATATGTATGAGTATATATATATATAAATATATTATTTATTTAATATTTATAACTATTTTTCATCGGGATATATTACTTCCTTACTTGGAACATATTTCGGGAATCAAATATTTTTCCATCCTCAGCCATCTTACTTTTGGGCCTAGTTAAATATTTGTGTTCAGGTTGGTTGTTGCCATGGCTTCCTGTTGGCTTTTGGTAGTTTAAATTGGTATTATTATTGTGTGTAGGCGTGGTGAAATATATTTGTTTTTTGAGTGTTTCCATTGTTGATTTTTTTTAAAAATTGTGCTGTGTTTGTGTTGACTTGTATTTATTCAGGCATTAGTTTGTCTTGTGTTTATATATTTGTTAATTTTCCCATATATTCATTACTAGCTGGATACCCGTGTTTCGCTACGGTGATTATCAGAAAAAAACAGAATGTAAAATCAGAAGATAGAAATAGGTTATTTGTGAAGCTCAGATACCAGTATTTTGAAACTAAGAGAAACTATTTTACCTCTATCAATTTGAAGATGATCAAGCTTGAAGATGATCAATTTGATGAAGCTTGATCAATCAACTATTAAAGCTTGAAAATTAATGAGTTGTTCAAAATGACGTTGTATTATTTAGTTAGAGAGGGTAAGCTAAGTTTCTGTTAAGAGATTAAGACAGTCCTTTATTGTAAGTCTAACAACAATAAAATAGATGGGTTTAAGCCCATCACCACCCCTGGGTTTTTGGTCTACGTAGCCAGGCTAATAACTCTGCTTAGCATATACTTTCAGTTGCTCCCTCAGATTAAGTGCTCAGGACCTCCCTGTAAACAACATTCCTGGTTTTGCTCTCTGGCTGGAGGATGACCAGGCTGTCAGGTGAACTGACTCTGGAGAACGCCACGTACAACTGGCCATGGGAGAAACAGTCACTCCTCAGAGCCACACCAGCCACTATCAAACTCTGCCCCTGTGCCTTATTGATGGTCATGGCGTAGTACACCTTAACGGGAAACTGCCGACGTTTGAACTGAAAGTGGTAGTCTGATTAGGATCAGAGGAATTCGGGAGATGATGACGGTTTCTCTCTTACCGACGCCTGTGAAAATCGTGGCTTCGATGACATGTTTGTGCAGAAGCCTAGTGCCATTGCACAGTTTCAGAGGGTTTAGATTGCGCAACAGCATGAATGGCGCGCCAACCTTGAGGTAGAGGACGTGAGGTGGTATTACTGGGTAGGTCGAGAGTATGCAAGAACTCCACAGGGTAATGTACAGCATTCTCGACCTCCACCACAGAGTCCACAGACTCATACCTCATATGCTCAGTCGGCAGCTTCTCCAACAGAAAGTTGTTGATGCTGTTGGTTGAGTCGTTTGTTGGAGTGAGAATAGCTCTTTCCCTCAGCCATGAAGTGCAATCTTCTCTAGCCTGATGAATGTTGGGGTATATTCTGTCACTGAAGCTGATCAGATCTCCCACAACATCGCAAAGGTTACCAGGAATATTTATTCTTCCCTCCTCTTCTAAAATCTTGCCATCACCAATATCTAGCAATAAGTTAGGAAACTCCTCTCCTCTCAAGTCACGTTGAAGGTGGACACGCATGTTAACTCTCAAGGACAGGACTTTGACATTAGGCCATTAAGAGGGATAACTTGAGACAGGCCTTGACTTCATCTGCACGTGTCCCCCGTGGCACAACAGGCAAGGTCTGTCTGAAATCACCAGCCAAAAGCACGGTAACTCCACCCATAAGACGGCTGCGGCTCCTAATGTCCTGGAGCGTCCTGTTCAGAGCCTCAATACCTCCCTTGTACCATGGTGTGCTCATCCCACACGATAACTTTGGTTTCTCGAAGCACCTGAGCCATGTCATTCTGCTTAGAGATGTTACAAAGTGCAGACTCAGAATGATTCAGGATGAAAGGTAACTTGAAAGCAGAGTGAGCCATCCTGCCTCTGTCGATCAAAGTAGCTGCAATATCTGAGGAAGCAACGGCAACGGCGATGTTCCTATCGCCCCTAATTATGGCTAGCAACGGATTGATCAAGAACGTTTTGCTAGTGCCCCCAGGAGCGTCAAGAAAGAACAACTGGCCAGAATCAGAAGCAATGATGTGCATGATTTCATCGTAAACTTTCTTCTGTTCTTGATTTAATTTTGGAACATTCACAGCAACTGTTTCGGACAGCTGAAGGGTATCATAAGACAGTTCCCTCAGGTGTTCACGGTTGGCGACAACGGTTGCTTGCTCTCGTGAAGGTGGTGGAAAAAAAGTACTGCAGGAAGGATACAACTAAAAAAGCGGCATTATCAGTGTTGCGGTTTTCGAGTTTTTTGCGGATAGGCGTTAAAGCTTTCAAACCTCTTTCTTAATGAGCACCCAGAAGCCAAGAGGAATATATGTGCCGAACTTAGCACTCAAAATAAACCCTCAACGCCATATAGCAAGGAATAGAGGGACAGGGTGAACTGATTCGCGATTATTTTCGCGCCTTCTCGTGGTTATAGGTTAGATGAAAAAATACTGTTTTAGTAACTCCCCAAAAGCCTAAAGGAATGTAAAAAAATAAACATGAGACTTCCAGGAAGCGAACAGCTGACAAAAGCTACATTATCGGTGTCGCGGTTTTTAGCGTTTTTTCGCGGTTAGGCGTTAGTTTTCAAACCCCTTTCTTAGTGAGCACCTAGAAGCCAAGAGGAACATACGTGCCGAATTTCAAGTTTGTAGGCTTTATAGTTATGGAGATTTCGTGATGAGTGAGTGAGTGGTATTTGGCTTTTACATATATAGATAGGCCTACACATAGGTGCTGTGTTTAACCAGCATTGAACCATTTGTAGTACAATCGAAACAGGATTTATTTTGTTTGCTTGAACGTTTTTCGTATGCAACTGGCCAAACAGTGTTTCCGTACCCTGTTCGGAATATATGTGCCGCACTTAGAACTCAAAATAAAACCTCAAGCAAAGAATAGAGGGACAGGGTGAACTGATTCGCGATTATTTTCGCGCCTTCTCGTGGTTATAGGTTAGATGAAAAAATACTGTTTTAGTAACTCCCCAAAAGCCTAAAGGAAAGTAAAAAAATAAACATTAGACTTCCAGGATGCGTACAGTTGAAAAAAGCTGCATTATCGGTGTCACGGTTTTTCGCGTGTTTTCGCGGTTAGGCGTTAAAGTTCTTAAAACCCTTTCTCAGTAAGCACCTAGAAGCCAAGAGGAACATACGTGCCGAATTTCAAGTTTGTAGGCTTTATAGTTATGGAGATATCGTGATGAGTTAGTGTATGAGTGAGTGATTGGTATTTGGCTTTTATATATATAGATTGTGCCTTTGTGTGGTACATGTTTTATCAGTGTCGTGTTGGTTATGTCTGGGAATACATGTCCTATATTTATTGCATTTATATATTTGAAGAATCATGTTTGCATATATATATATATATATATATATATATATATATATTCTTCAGGAATACATGAAGAATTTGGATTTATATATTTCTGTTTTTTCTTGTACGCATTTACGCGTTCAAAATAACGTTTTCTTTTCAATTTTTTGACTGTTTGTCCTATGTAACATATATTACATTTTGGCATGTATGCATTCTTGGGATTCAATTTTGCATATTCCATTTGTCATTGTATTATCTTTGTTGTGTGGCTTATTTAGTTTTGTAAGTTATTTTTGTTTGTTTTGTAGGCTACTCTAATGTCTGTATTTTTAAATAGTTTTGAAAGTTTTGTGATCCTATTATTTATGTACGTGAAAGTGGTCTATTTTTTATTATTGTTGTCGTTATTATTTATGTGTCGTTCATTATGATAATTTCTTGAATGTTTAGTCTTTATATTTGATTTGATTTTCTATTTTGTGTATAGTGTTTTTACTAGTGTATTTATTTACATCAGCAATTTGGTAAATATATTTATTTATTTATTTCCTGTGTGTTTAGCGGTATTTTGTACATTCTTTTCCAAGTAAGAAATAATATATCTTGATGTAAAATAGGTATAAATATTGTAACAGTACATATAATCACCAAGATACCAGCATATACTCAAACCAATTATAATCAATCAACTGCCATATAAACAACCAAATGTGAACATTAAAGGAGAATATAGGACAAGTATGGACTAATTTAGAGGAATAAGAGAAATTAGTATTAACAAATAATGGAATATAGAAGAAATAAAGACAAACGACTAGAGACAAAACAAAGTTGACCAATATACCCAATAGATCAGACAGTGAGAAGAAGACTAAAACACCCACAAAAAGATATTTATTAATGATGATAATAGAATCAGTGCAACTAGGGAAAATCAAATGAACTCAACTAAAAGAAGAAATAAACAATGACAAGAATAAAACAAATAATGAAACTATGAAATATTGATACTGATGGAGGAAAAAGAAGTACTTTAAAAAGCTAAATGCAAACCCTATGATATGACATAACAATGACATCAAACCAATAATAAATTAATCTAACTGACCTGACAATATGACCATAACTCGAAGGTAAAACAATGATAGGAGAAAAAATAAGGAAGAGAGTGAGTCTAAAAATTGTATTAATATAAATTAAGAATGTATAGAAGTAATAACTAAATTGTATAACAAAGACTAGTTAAGTAAGTAATGTAATTATAAGAATATAAGAAAAACTATTAGTCAACAATAATGTTGAGAAAGTCATAAAAAGAAATACCAGACAATAAATAATAAAGAATAATACTAATACATTTGAAGAATTAAGTAAAATGTGTAGAAACAAACTATAGAATAAAACCATTGTTGTGAATCAAAAGAGTGACACATAACCTAAGCTAACAAGCAATTGTCAATTATAATTACCAAAATTAATAAAAAAATGTTATTAAATTAGAGTGTATTATACTATAATTAAACTAGAGATTATAAGGATCATTCCAATAACAAAACTAGTTATCTAGAAAGACTTGTATACTTCATGAGTGTAAAATAACATGCTGAAATGGACAGAGTAGAATTTGCACAATGACCAATCTAATTAACATGTAAAAATGATAATAAAAGAGGAAGGGATTAATGTCAGTAGGACCATTGAGATGTAATACCACTAATATAAGGCAAATCAATAATTATTGCCATGAATTAAATAATAATTATGGAAATTAAATGTAATGGTCATGTAAAACTAGGTGCAAGAAGTGTTAAGGATTTACCAACAAATGGCAATATCCTAGGGCAGAACAAAACACTGCCAAAATTTATCATTATTGTAATGAACATTATGTAAACAATAATTAATCAAAAGACAAAATTTTAACACAGAATAAAAGCAAATAATGTAACACCCAATGGTGCTGAACTATAGACTGATATAAAGTGTAAGTACAGTAAAATAACAACATTAACATAACAACAACATCGTAAAACTGAGATAATCAGAAGATGTAATGCTTATCTCAGAATAGTTAGGCCACAATAGAAAGAGTTTAGAGACCAATATTAAAGTGAAACAAATAAAAATAATTGGTAGTGTCATAGACCAAGGTGCCTAGACAAGATAGTTATGATAATTATTATCAATAATTAGCTAATCATATCAGATACAACAGTATAATAGTTATAAGAAGTTATAGAGGACAATTGTGAACAATAATAGTATATTAAATGTAAGAAATATTACTAGAAGTAAGGTATTAAGATATAGTAAATAATACTGAGGTAGCCCTAATCTACCAAAGACGATTTTAGCAAATTACCACACTATAACTTAATGAAAAGGGGTAGTATTCGATAAATAGATAGTAACCATAAATGTTTATTGAAATAAAATAAAATACAAAGTATTATATATAAATAGATAACAAAAATTGTTAATAAGTTTATTCTGTTAATAATAATCTGACACATAGAGTGTGGGGAACCAAATTGCTCATATAAAAAAGACAGAAGTAATGGTGGTAATGAAAAGTGAATTAGAGTACAGATAAGGGAACAGCTTTAATTAAAAAGACTTAATAAATTACAAGCCCTTGGGCGTCATTAGGTAAACCAATTTTTCATAATCTCAAAACCCACAACAGGACGCTTTGAACGCATCTCTTTTGCCGAAACATACCGATGAAGTACGGAAATTATGAAAACCGACAAATCAGTGATCATCATCAAGCATTAGAAGCCAGATTCTGACACCGATGAGATGAACAGTTTATCACCAGACAACGACGAGGAAGCTACGCTACGCCGTTCGTGGTACTCAACAATGAAAGATTAATATCATACAGCTGTCTGTTGTCATCATAACCTCAAAAAGTGAGATTGAGGTTAACCCGAGTGTAAACAAAGAGTTGTATTATTTTAATTTTAGAGAACTTATACGGAGTATGTGCGCATAGGCAGTGTAATCATTATTAATTATTAATAAAAAATTAATAGTACCAATCCAGGAAAAGGCACTGAACGCAAGTATAGTGACACGTATTAATTACTTAGAATAATTATGACCTTTTTTCGATAACAAGATTATCGAACACAATTAATAACATTGTCAGTTGAACACTACAAGGCTTGGAACCTTAATTAATTTAATAATTCTAATATTATTATTGAGAAAAAATATAAAAGAGACAAATGACTTTACTTATATAAATGGTCAACTGTTTTAATAAATACCAGTAATTCTAATGGAAGAGACACTGTCATATGGACAATAGAAATGCCATGAGTGTAGCGAGAGCTATTAAGCTATTTTAAAATGGAAAAAAGAATTAACTATAGTCGAACATGATTTTCAGAGTTAACCTGAGAAACATTCCGAGATAGGGTGTATCAGTTGATTAAGGATGAACTTTCAGAAACTTTGAACTATAGTATACTAATTATGTTGTATTGTTTTAATTTTATAATTGTCCAAAATATTTAATAATGTCTAACCATGTTAACTGGGAATATCCAAATACCTGTTTTTGTTTGTTATCCAATCTGATGCAGATAATTAATTTTTTTCACTGAATGAATTTATAACCGTGTATTACGAATATTTTTAATATTGTTAAAGAGTTGTTAGAACTTTAAAATTAACTGGTTCTTATTCAATTAAACCAGCTTTAACCTCAAATGTCGACAAAAGTCACATATTGAATTTTCATGTTATTAATTAAGAAGTTTTCAGTAATGTAATCACTCTCCTACTACTAAACAATTATAGTAGTATAATTCTTAATGTTTTTTATATCTTGCAGTCTCAAAGAACCTACATTGTTTATAAAATAACTTAACCAAAAACATTAACGTCCCATGTGGCGAATACTAGAGTCAGAATAGCAAACCTTGAGAAATAAGAATTTTCAAGAGTCTATCAATAACTTAAAAAAGAATGATTAACAATACTATTGTGGTTTAATATAATTTCATAAATAATTCTGGAGAAATAAAACATAATTTTACCCAACCAAAGAGTTCAACAAATTATTTCCATAGACTAAGACGTTACAGCGTAGGTGGACAGCAACCACGGTTGGCAGCACTGGTGGCGGCAACGAGTTGGTTTAAATAATTTTAAACATTTTAACCATCATTGTAAATCTGCATTGCTTTTAAAACGTCACTTCAAGTAAGTATATGACAGATAACTTCTAATTTCAGCGAGAAATCACAGCAATCACCTACACCAATTCGTCTTATCTAAGGGAGTACATCGAAGAATAAACCACGAATTCATTTAATCCGAACTTAACTAAATTTGTTTATTTTTTATCTAAACAAATATTAAACAGTCAGTTACAAATCGGTGCTCCATCGCGGAGCTTAAACGGGAAGATACTCGGGATATAACAATATTAAATAAATAATATATTGTTACGACGGTCTACTGATCGTCGTATGGTACAGTGGAAAACAAAAAACAAGACACCAATGAAGTCACTAATCACCAGCTTTAATTATCACAATTAAACGCTTTGTAATTAACAAGACAATCTCTTACAAGTTAAATAAAAATTGTTCCTACGCAATAAAATGTCAACTAATATAAAACACAATTGTATTACAACTGCCCAACACAATTATAAAACACGTAACACTCCGCCACAATACGTCGAACCGCACTGTAATAATTCGCAACTCAAACTCACCCGATAATAACTAACTTGACCGTCGCTGAATGGCTGTATTTATACCTTGCTGATTTCCAGAATAATCTGCAACTTTGTTCAACAAACAGGCGCTCTCGAGAATCCACTAGAAACAGTGTCCTTGAACACACTGCGCTGACCGGTATGGTCCGGTATAGACTCGATAGTTGACGCGCAATTGTCTTTCACCGTAAAGTAGCAGCATTATGTACGCACACACATTACATCTGGAATAGTCGAGATACTTGTAGTACGTTCCGTATTACGTACACTTTTCCGCATTACATAACACTTTGTATCAAGAATTGACTGCCGGAAGATGTGTGTGTGTGTGCGCGCGCGCGCGCGCGTGTGTTGAAACGGGAAATGCTATTGCATATGTTTCAATGGGAAGTATATGTGATGTGCTCTGATAACCCATATGATGTTAATAAGAGACTGTACGAAGTATGTAGAGTTGTATTTGGTACTCTGTATTTTAGCTTGTAATTTGGACTTATAAACAAATTATTTTTGTAAGTGCAAACATGTAGTGGGATACATGAAAATGTGCGTAATTGTCCAAGTTCGGGCTGCAGTAGTCGAGTGCGCATGTTAATGTGTCACGTAGACGCTAATTAGAAAAAAAAACGTATAGCGCCCTTATTAATTAAGTTTTCAAGATACGATTTGGATAAGAATGTAGTTTGTATGATAACAAACAACCTGCTTAATTAAGTGTACTGTTCGCTGGATGGAAGATTTTTTAAAACAATTCTGTGTATGACTCGTACTTGAAAGCCATTAAAAGAACATACAATTTTATATAATCTCTTTGCAGGAGCCGAACAGTTCTTGATCAGAATAACCAGACCGGAATTTAAACGATTTGATTGTAATGCCCTCACTTAAATTAGGTTCTGTAGAGAAGGAGAACCTATGCACTACCTGAGCTGACGCGACTTCAGGTCGGTACAAGCTGAGAGGAACGTTTACTTGTGACGACTGGATGCTACACGACGGGACAGAAAATATTTCTAGGGATAAACGCTCCTCTTCACTGAACACGTCTTCTATTAGCTTCGTCTAAAGTGTGATGGGACTGCATTCAGTGAGGTGGAAGACTCGTGAGGAAGTGACAGTCGGCATCGAGGGCTTCGACTGCAGCTCGCTTTTCCTCCTCATATTTTTGAACTTTCCTTTCCTCTAACTGCACCATTTTCCCCAAAAGCATTTTTTTGCATTTTTTGAAGGCTTTGTCAGTTGACCTTTTCAATGATTTGGGTTCTTAAAGCTTTCTTTATTACTTTATGTTGCTCTTAAAAAATGTAGTAAAATGTCTGTTATTGAAAGAGTTAGGATGGATTATATTTTCTTTGCAGTACGTTAAAACGTTTTTAATAATTGAATTTACTAACAATCCGTGAGTAAATACACTGGCATGCGTGTATGAAAAAGTTATTAAATCGACAACGTATTTGTGAGCGTCGACTGACAACACGGTCGCAACGTTCAACAGGCTTAATATTTCGTATTCTCAAGATTCCATTAGAAACGTTTCGTTTTTGTTATTCAAGTATGAGCGAGCGTTGTTGTGGAATACGCCGAGAAAATACATTTTATCTGAGCAGAGACGTTTGTATGACGTTGTCAATAATTTGTTCAACTGTTGTGTGTCGGAGGAGGAGAAGTCGTCAGCGACGTATGCAGTATTTCTTTTATACTCGCGCGTCTTCGTCGTCGTTGTAATGCAAGTCCCATTACTGTACGACAGTCAGTGATTTCAGAATGTAGGAAGCGTTATCGCTCGAGAGAGGAGGAATGTCATAAATATCAAAGAATGTTTATTACGCTGCCTGCGAGCATCCCTCGGGAGAAAGTATACGCGCAACGGGCAAATTACATGACAAAACATGGGAAGTGTTCAGCTCAGGACAACGATAGCAGTGTATCAATTATCAAGAGTGTTAATTTTTGAATAATAAAGGGTCATTCAATATTTAAAGAGACAAATAGCTGTAGAGGGAAAAGCTAGGTAAACGGAGTGCAGTAGTTTTAGAATTATAAGTTGACATCTCTGTGATTAGTTCAGATCAGCTGTTTGATCAGAATTGTTTTGTTTATAACTTCGAATTCTCAATTAACGATGGTGAGTCCTTTTGATGTTTCGGAATTAGTTGAACAACGTGCAGTGATTTTGATTTGAACAACGTCCTTTTTTTGATTTCGGAAGGTGAAAAACCGGCTAAAATTTAATCTCATATGACTACAATATGGAAAAAGCTGTATGAACCGCGAAAATTTTGATAAGTAGGTAGAACAGTTCAAAAATGGTCGAACTTCAGTGACTGTCGAACTCCGTTCTGAACGTCCAGTCGAGGTTTTAACTCCAGCGTTTGAAACTCGCATAGACACCCTTATCGAAGAAGATCGACGGTTTACAGTTGAACTTATAGCTGAAGAATTACAAGTAAGTGTTTGGCACAGTTCACAACATTATCAGCCAAAATCTCAAAATCGTCAAAACATGCGCAAGATGGGTTCTAAGAGAGTTGACCAACCATCATTGCAAAGAGACTAGACTTCGAGTGTGTACAGAACTGAAACAATGCTGTATGCAGGAAGGTCATGCCTTTTTGGATACAATTCTAACACGCGATGAAACGTGGATTCATATTTTGAGCTGGAATCCAAAAGATAACGACAGGCCAAAGAAAATGTCTTAAATTGGCTTTAAGACATCAACATAAAGATTTATTTGCAGCAGACATAAAAAAGCTGGTACAGAGATGGGACAAATGTTGTTGGGAATTATGTTGAAAAGTAAAGCAAATTGTCATACTGATTAAATAAACCGTTTTTCCTCTACAGCTATTTGTATCTTTAGTTACTGAATGATCTGCACAGGAATGGTGTGAAGGAATGAAGTGTGGAGGAATGATCAACCTCACAATGGAATGGTGGAAAATAACATGGGAATAAAAGTGAAACATAAAATATTCAATTTTTCATATATTAGTTTTTTTTAAACTACATCTTGTAGGTGTTCACTACGACGCTGTACGAGGTCCTGCAACCTTCGACAAAAATTCTCCATGACCCCCCTCCCGTAAAGCTTTTAAGAATGGCGGTTTAAATAATCTACTTCACACCGTATTTTGTTCTTTAATTTTGAATTGTTTGTGGTTTGTTTCTGTAAACTTTCTCTTTTAGGTAGCCCCAGAGAAAGCAGACTTGGAGAGCTACATCGCGAGATCTTGCAGGCCACTGTAAATCACCAAGTCTTGTGATCAGTTTCCCGTCAAAGACTGTACGCGACCACTCCACCGTTTCTCTTGCCAGATGAGTAGAAGATATTCGAAGAATTCATCCGCGACAAGATAGAATTACGAGAAGGAACGAGATCGTGTCTTCCTAGTCCATAATTCACACGGAACCCTCGTTGAGTTAAAATAATAGACTCAACGTCTATCGTAACTTCGATACGGGTGTCGTAGTTTCGATAAACGCAATGACAGCAAAAACGCGCCTGCTTATCGACCAATTGTCCATGCCGTATTGAATGGCAAGACTGTAGCTGACTCTGTAAACGGTTATCTCCTCCACCGAGACTCACGACCACCCCAGCATCTTAGATCCTGTGGCCGGACCATATATAATAAACAAGCACGTTTCAGAATGTGATAAGTTGAAGAATTAGCGCTTCCACTAACATTACCTCGTTTGGCGGCTTGCTTTATGCTGAGAGACGCGGATTTCAAGTGGGGAGAGGATGGGGGACATTGCCCTCCTCAATGGTCATTTCAGACGAAATTTTTTCGTCGTTTTGTAAGTGTGAATGTAATACAAAATTTATATTACGTTACGCTGGTTCTTGGTTTTACTCTAAAATTACTTTAAATTGTAACTACACTTTACCTCCATGTTGCTTTTTGTTTGATACGTAACTTAAATGAGCAGTGTTATGTTTTAAATTGTAAGTGAATATTATTAGAAGAACAATGAACTGACAAGGACTGATATGATTTCATACTTGTACGTTAATAAACTTACTGTGTTGATAATAACACACTATATTTTTATCTTCACTCATTCCTATCATTTATACTTTAGACCAGTGGTTCTCAAAGTAGGGGCGCGAGCCCCTGGGGGTCCGCGACAACGTTTCAGGGGGTCCGCAGAGACTTTTAAGAAAAATCAGAATATACCGTAATTTTCACTGATTTTTTATGTTCTGAAATCTAAATTTTATAATCTTAAAACAATTAGTAGAAGATTCCAGTTTTTTTTTTATCAAACTAATTGTAATTGTAAAAGTAATTTCAAACTAATGGCTTTAATAATGTCTTTAAATCATGTCGTGTAGCAGATCTGTTTGTCAGCCGAACTGACTAGTTTCTCTCTTACAATACCAGAAGATTCATTGGCAGAAGTTTCAAATGACAGTTCATTAAAATTACAGTTTTCGTAATTACAGCTAGCTGACTTCTGGTTATATGTAATGACTAACTATCCTGAACTTTCAAAAAAAGTTTTGAAGCGTTTCCCTCTACTTATTTGTGTGAAACCGCATACTCCCTGCTCACGTACTTGAAGTCAAAGTTAAGAAATAAACTCGATGTCGAGAGTAACTTAATATTGAAATTATCAGACATTAAACCAAATATTGCAGAGCTAATTGTTCAAAAGCAGCTTCATTGTTCACACTAAACTATGTTTGATAGCATTAATATTATAATTTTGCAAGTTAAGAGAATTTTGATTTTAATACATTTTAATTGAAACATGAGTTTCTATCATATTTACTGTTTTGTTTTATTTCAGAACTCAGATGGAGCCCGTGAATATTTAAATTATGGGGGGTCCGCGGACTGAAAAGTTTGGGAACCACTGCTTTAGATCATTAAAAATGGTCCAACTTTCCATATCCCCCCCAAATTGTTTTCTGGGTCCGCCCCTGTCCGCTGAGGGCGGACTATAGAAAGCAGAGTTATTTTGACGAAGGTGATTACAGCATGCGGTAATTTGTGCGAGAGTTTTCACACAACTGATATCACGCGTATATTTCTTATAATTCCGCTGTAGTAAATTTGTTGAGACGGTTTTTGTCGACTCTGTAATAGGTATTTGCATTTACGTAAGAAGTTGATGGACTGTTTGCCTCTGGTGTTTAATCATTTCACTACACTAAACATCACGTGCACACAGACACACACAATGGGAGGGGACGTCACTGTATGTCAGACGTTCTTAATTGGGTTTTTTCCTTGTCTGACTATTCAGTTCCTGCTTTATTGATATGATTTCTAGTCGTACACAGAGTTATGTAAAGTAGCAGTTGGACAGGCAGCAGAATGTGACGTGACATCCATCGGCAAATACTTGGTGGACGGTTAGAATGGAGAATTAATTAGTTTTCGTCCGTATGTAGAGCGAGGCGCGGCGCGGCGCGCGTTGAATGTCAACATGATTGGTGGTGCTGACAACGTGTAAGATATTATTTTCTGTATCATTAATCATGGAATACTGTTTGTCCCATGAGGTGTCACATTAAAACAGTCGCATGGTTGGTAGTTAAAAATTAAACTAATGCATCTGTATATTAATAATAATAGGCTAATAATAATAATAATAATAATAATAATAACAATAATCTCATGGTCAAGAAGATAACAATTTGTATGGACGATGAGAGTCGCAACGTCTCTTCCCCAACAGTCAGGAAAGTTTTTGTTAACAAATTAGGCGTACTATGATAAATATTGTAACAACCCGACTCTGTACGGTCTGAAAGTCTCGTGTAATTGCAGTTAAGTTGTAACGATAAATGTGTTACGCTTCGTTAAAGTTCACGTTGCGTCGTAATTACGTAACGACTTTCTTGTGTCGTATTTGACCTCGCCAATACCGGTTTACTTGTTTTCTTTCTTTATGGTGATTTTCCCGTTGATAGAAGCCAAATTGTTTGTCAAAAACAATTAAAAAATTGTCGTCTAGCGCAACGATATCTCTCACTGTTGGTCGTCGGAGAAATTCAAATCTGTTTACTCTCGAAGTCTTACCAACCTGTATTTCTTGTAGAAAGAATTGTTACGGTGCTATGTTAATGAATTAAACACATAAAAATTAATTTGTGAAATAATGAACAGGTATTAAAATAAGTATTGGTTTATTAATGGTCAATTCTGCTGTTAATAATTACGCTAACATGAAATTATAAAATTATATTACTTTTTTGCTTGTTATGCTCCGGCTATAAAGAAATTTTCACTCAGCGGTTGGCTATGGTGATTTGGGTCGATGATCACTCTAAGATGTATACTTTAGTTTATTCAGCCATGTGATCATTCAAAAAGTTCTTTGGATTACGGAAAAAACAGGTTTACAAAATGATTTTTGAAAGTACAATCCTTGACATCAAGTTAATTAAATATAATAATCTTCCTTTACAACAGTTTACTTATGATTTAAAACAATAGTGAGTTCACTTTACAACATAGGTTAAGTTCGACTTGTGCATAAATCGTTTCTTATTTCTCAAAGAGTTAATAGTGAATTTGAACAATCTTTTAATACTAGTTATTAAATATTTGAATAATTATTCAGTGTTTATTAAGTTTGAACCAAGTTTTGAAATTGTGCATAAATTCGTTAAGTGTTGTGAAAAGTCTTGTGGGTGTAGTTAAGTAACTTAGTATTATACTTTACAATTTCATTGATGTTTGGTGAATTAATTTCATCAGTTCTGGTGTTCGAGTCGTCCTTCTCTGTGTTTTATTTCTTGTAATTCGGATTTAATTTGGTTTAATTTTGTTGAAATGTTCTATCAATGTCTCTTCATTGTTATTGAGTATTTTCGTTCATCTATTAGGTTTATTTTTACTAATTTCTGTGGATCGACAATTTTATCATCTGCCCTCTTCTGATGCTAAAAATGGGCTCTTAATTCGTTTTTTAACGGTTTTCATATAATAATGTTTTGTTGTCATAGCAACCAGACTACTCTCTATTGGTTGAAAGTATTTTGTACTCATTGTTATAAAGCTTGAGTTTTTGTTCAAAATGAATAAATATTTTCTAACTACGATATTTTCCTTGTCTTATTACCAATCTGATTATTATTATTATCATTGCATAGCTTTTTTGATGTAGTTTATTTAGACATCAAACATGATTATGTTTTGTTATTTCTGGCCTATTTTAACATTTGGCTATTATCATTATTTTTACTTAATTTTGTTTTTATGTTGTTTTATGCAATTATTTTGTATTTATATTGTTTCTTGGTTTGTTATTTTGTGTTTCCTCATCTTCTTCTCTCACTGTTTACTGTTATTTGTGGATATTTTATAATTTGGTTCACATAGTTTGAGGTACTCTTACCTATTCTTATTATAATGTTTTTATTTTAATTTTAGTCTTAATACTAGTTTTTTATCGTTTTGTTTTGGGTATGTTACTTCTTAATTATTAATAATTAATCAATTATTAATCATTGATTTACATTCTTTAGTATATGGCTATTACAGCTTCTCTGACATTTTACTGCTTTCTGTAACTAATTTTATAATTTTAACATGATTTGTTCCTTATGCTTTTATCATCATTAATACCACTTATTCTTAATAATAATTCAACAATTATAACATCTGAACAATTCTACTATCACTATCATCTTCTTTGTATCTCCTTATAACATCATTACAATAACTTTAAAACATTTAACATATAACTTTTGCATTTAAACATGCATTTCTCTTTTTTTTTATCTACCCTTCCTTTATACCATGTTATTGGTGTAAAGTTTGGCTTAGTTCTTTTTAATCCTTACTTCTAACTAAAAAACAATATACTTTGGACTAATATTTAATTGAATGACATTAGTTCCTTTGTATCACTAAACTTATTTAATTATTCACTCCTTTGAGTGTTTCTACATATATTTTTGTGGTTTATAATTTTACTTATCCACTTTCTTTAGGCACCTCACTTGTAGATGAGTTTTTGCTTATAAGTAACTATGTTTGTCTATCTTAGGGTCACATTGGCACTTTGTAAGGTTTTCACAGTACTATTTAGTGTTTACAGTGGTTATTCTATATTATTTTATTTCTCTAACTCAATTCACTTTGGTGTAATCACCCTTATTATATTGTTAATTGGTAAATCACTTCCTACTCCTATCATGCACTCTTGGTTCATTCTAGTTTGGTTAGTATTATTTTATTTATTAAATTTCACGTTAGTTCTTTGTATCATACTTAGTGTGTGTTATTGTTTGTTCATTTTTTTATCATTCAATATTTACTTAATTGCTAATACAATATTTTTCTTTGGGCTTATACTTTCCCTGATTAATGGTACTTTTAATAATCTTTACTTGGAATTCATGTGTTCATTTCATTATTTCTTTTGTCATTTTTTCTTTTTGTCATTGGGCCAATCACTTGGGTTGGGTCATTGTCATTTGTCTCGTCTACGTTATAGGCTTTTTGTTTTTCTTGATTTAAAATTGTTAATCCTTATTTTCATGCCTTTTTATTTTATATTTCTTCTCTGGTATTGGGGCTGCTTTTGTTATCGTAACAATATTCGTAGTATTGTATGATTAGGAGCGGTCGTGGCGTTGCTACGCTGTCGGCGCGGGTTCGATTCCCGCTGGGGTAATCTGATTTAGATACGACCGTTCCCCCTTGCAGGGTGATGGCAAACCAACGACATGATTCCTGCCTAGTGTAAGTCCTCCCCGACTATGCCTGTGAGAGAATCTGACGTTATACGCCAACCGTTATGAGTGACAGTGATGTTAGGCAATGATGTCTTTTTTCAGGAAAGGACGAACGTATTCACGATGAAGAACATAGCGGTCGCCCAACAGTGAATGGGACAATTCGTGAAAATCGGCTACTTATGTTTCGGAATTGTCTATTCAACTTCCCAACGTTTCGCTATCACTCATTTATGACACTGTGACAAATTTAATTATAAAAAATTATCGAAAATTTTTACCGTACACAGAAGTAGTAACGTCCGGCTTTATCTCAAACGTTTCCTATAAACAAGTGGTTCGGATTGAAGCTGTTGGAAAGTAATGTCGAACTGGAAAACGGCGTTATTAACTGGTTGAAGATACAAGCGGAGGACGTTTACGAAGACGGAATAAAGAAGCTGTTGATATAATTATTTGGTGTTCTGCCCTAAGGCAGGTCTCCAAATGGTAAAAGCTCTCAAAGCTGTCCTATCGGATGCCAGTCTCTTCGTAACACCCTCTGATTTTAATGCTATCTATGATGTTATGTTGATAGAAGAGTTGAGACTTATTCGTATGGCAAAGGCAGCCAAGAATCGCGTTGTGAGAATATAGACGGGTAAGAGCTTTACAGTACTGACAACAACAAAAAACTAGTGACCATACTTTAAAATTCTCTGTACAACTATACACAGCAGAGGCTTGCATACTACTAGTAACCGACGACTATTTTTGTATACCTTAGGTAGCCCATCGAACAAAAGCTTATCATACCAGCGGTTACGATCAGATGTAAACGCGAAAATCCTAGGTTACTGCGGCCACACTACAGGAAGACGAGATGTACTAGAAAATATAATCTTAATAATATGAACGACTGTCTGTTGGCCGTTGATCACCGAGTGGATGAATGAAAGAAGCTGTAACTTTGAACTCAGCATACGTGGTTACATAGCGGTTTGTTTAAAGAACAAATGTACTACTAGTAGGTTCGTTTGCTTTGTGAGGCTTCCTGATATATACAATAGTGTAAGGTAAGTGGATGTGTAGATTTAATTAACTGTCTCTCACTGCAACTGCAAACGATTGTCTGCAAACGGAAGTCTGACTAGGGTACGAGGAACGGCTTCATGTACGTTGCGCGGGAAAAGAATGTTCAACATTTGTACCCTTGATATCCCTCCAAGTACAACATAGTTTATCTCTGGAAAAACACCATTATGTTAAATAAAAGGACCTGAAATTAAATTTATTTATTTAAAACATTTTTGTTTGTAGCTCTTCAAACGTTGTAAAAACCTAATAATTTCTTAAATATTAATTCAGATTTTAACGAGACTTTTGGGGTTTACATCTTTTCAGATTTTTTTTTTGAATTCTGTTGAGTACATTTTCAGGGAAAATTTTACACAGTGTAAAGGTGAGCATCAGAGGATCTGGTTTTGTACTCGATTTTACAGTGTTATAATGGACACTTCTGACAGATAGGCAGATCCAAAAAGCATGAAACAGGGTAACTTAAAAAGGTTCGGTCAATTTTTCACTCTGACTAAACTTCAAGTGATATTTTCTTTAAATTCTGTTTTCAGCGTTAAGTGGTATTGAAGTCTGATTATTTCGGTTTTACTGCTGAATTGTAGGAGCCTGGAAATGAGAACCATAGGAATATAGATTTTTAAAGATTTGTAAACCAAATAAAGATCGACTTAGAACGATACACCGACGCCTGGTGGGATCAAGTGGTCACCAGTCTCCCCACTTAATCTGTTCCCGACTGGTTCGGTTTTTGAAAGCATTAAGATTTGGCCGTTTCATCGCAAACTCAACTGCAGCTTCCTTGTCAGGAAAAATTGAAATTTAAAGTGGTCATGTTCGTGTCGTAGGTAAGTGAATAAATTCCGTATCGCGAAAAACTGAGATTATTTTTTTAGTAATCGACATTTTATTTAATCCCCGTAATTATCGTAGAAATTATTAATCTTTTTATGCGTCAGCGTGCATGTATTTTGATGGTAATATTACTTGACCCATCAGATTACACCATGCCACTGGCAGGAACGAAAATCGGTCTTGTGGTGCTGTACGCGAAAATCGTTGCTACCCGAAAAATGTTTATCAGGTCATTTCAATCAAGATAGCCGCGAAAAAGATAATGTCAACCATTTGACCAAGATAGGATTTATTAAAATATTTGTTAATTACTAATTTTTGTTTATTTGGAAATGTCTGGTGTCGATGGCCATTGAAACTTTCGCTTGTATTATTTAAGACAACGAAATCAAGCGCTAGGAAATATTTATTTAGTTTACAGCGTCCGTAAGCGAATGAAGTACGTAATTAAGATGTTGTCAGTTTGTTGCTGAGTATTGTAAATAGGATGGAAGGAATTATCGTTCCTTTATTCTGTTTTAAATATACCATGGTATATGGTATACCATACTACCATATACCTCCGTATGGGCCATTTCAGCAAGTCATGCCAGTGACAGTCCTGTTTCCGGCCGTCTTGGACATCTTCCTGAATATGCCCTCCTCATTCTTTCAGCATTCATTTCCAAACTCTTTTCGGCCATTTTTTTTTATTAACCATGTTCTGGAGATGGCTATACAACACTAGTTGTTTTTGCGATGCTATGTACAGGGTAAGAAACATTCCCATTATTACTAATGACTAATTTCTTAACTTTACTTTACTAATTACTAATACAATAATTATTACATTACTAGCTGTTACCCCCAAACATTCATTTCCAAACTCTTTTCGGCCATTTTTTTTATTAACCATGTTCTGGAGATGGCTATACAACACTAGTTGTTTTTGCGATGCCATGTACAGGGTAAGAAACATTCCCATTATTACTAATGACTAATTTCTTAACTTTACTTTACTAATTACTAATACAATAATTATTACATTACTAGCTGTTACCCCCGGCTTTGCACGCGAATATTTGACTTTTAATAAGTATTTTAATATAATTTTTATTGTCTACGTCTATATGGCGTTCTGTCAGCTCGTATAACAATTTTGTACTCATTAGTCAAATTCTCTCCAAAGCTGTTTTCAACACTTGTACTATATTAACTTGTACTAAATTACTAAATTATTATGTTGGTGCAACAGGCTTTGGAGATTTAAAAGTACCCGTTTATAAAGCCTTTGGAGATATTTATAAAGTACCTGTTAAATCAAAAACGCTAAATTCTTTATTTTAAGTATTACTACTATCAGCAGTTCACCTCAGCTACCCAGCAAGGAATGTGGTGACGTATGCCATTCCACTGCACGCATCACTGTAATACTACACATTTAAAACACGTTTAACACAATTTCGATGCGACTTGACTGTTTCTCACAAGGTATTTCCTGTAACGAATAAAAAAAAAAACACTTTAACAAAATGTTCAATCAATTACACTTACATATAATGTACGAACGTTCAATCTAATACACAGAATAAATTAAAACTAAATACGTCTGAACAATGTTTACATCACCAGTAATACTCCACCAACACAAGCACGGACTATCATTCAGTAGTCCTCCCGCTCCTCAGTCGTCTCGGCAGCAAAACTGGTTTGCATGCAGTATGTTAGAAGCATTGTATAACACATTAAACGTCGTTTTCCTCAACCTTTGCTTTCATTTATTTCAGCAGTAAACTAAAAACCAAAAACGTTAAGTCACCTAACCTCACAAATGAAAACAACACGTATTTTCGCTTTGCATTAAGTAATAGGACAACTTACAATTAGTACACTTCTTCTTTTCCACATCGTAATATATCGATACAATCGCCTATAATATAAAACATGGAAAATGTACTGCAGGAATAGATAAATGTACAGTTCCGATGCCGCTAAATAGCTTTTGTTTATTTACTTGTTACTATGGTAATTAATTCTGTACTCCATGGTGTTGTTGACATCTTTAGTAGTAGTATTTAATATATTTCATTACTTATTCATTGCTTCATCAGAAATGCGTATAAACATACATTTTATAATCGTTTAAGACAATTACAAAATATATAGACGTATCTGTGTACAAAATATATCGATACAATCGCATATTAAAAACTGCAGGAACGGATAAAGGTACAGTTCCGATGCCGCTAAATATCATTTGTTTATTTATTGTTACTATGGTAATTAATTCTGGTCTCCATGGTGTTGTTGACATTTTCATACGCGTCAACGAAAAGGCCTAAATAATTAAAATGGCCTAAATCGTGCGAATGGGGCAAAATATCAAAGTCTAAGGTTAGACAGTATTTTTCGCCTTGTGTCAAAGGTTACCTGTGCAAAATATGGTGGCAATCGGTGTAAGGGTGTGGATTTGTATTCAGTACCCATAAATCCTCAGACTTTGAGTTTTATACATATAGGGTGATTCAAAACTCCACGGCAATCTCTCGGAAGCTGGTTCTATAGCTAAAAATAAGAAAAAAAGTTCGTATAAACATAGGTCCGAAAACGGTTTGTTAGCGAGTTACGGCTCGCGAACCAGTTCGCCCTGATTTCTGCTCCAACGGTAAAATGACGCCATACTGACATTCTTGGGGTATAAAATAGAGAGTAAATTTGGTGCTGAACAAGTGAATAAAAGAGGCCTCAGAGCTCTATCTCTATTAGTTTCTAAGAAAAACTACGTAAAACCCAGAACATTGGAGTCGAAAACACAAATTTTTAGATCTGGGATACAATAACTTCGTTAATTTGCCAATAAACAAATAAAAATTTCTATCTAAACTTGTAAATAATTTAATTATGAAGAAATTGATGTGTATAATGTCTATTAAAAATAAACAAAACAGACCAAAATGCGTCAGAAAAGTGTTACAATTTACACGAAATGGAATTGTAAACTTTCGAAACACCCACATTTCGGCAGAGAAAACTCACACGAGACTGCTGCAAGACATAATTTTTCATTTAATGTGTGGTGCGGTCTTCTTGGTGATAATCTCTTAGGCCCTTTTTTCTTACCACCAAGGCTTAATGGAAGTCAATACTTACATTTCTTGCAAACGAAACTGATGGAACTCTTGGAAAATATTCCACTTGCAGATAGCGTGCAGATGGGTTTTTTGAATGACGGAGCATCTGCTCACTACTGTCGTGATGTGATGAACCCTTTAAATAATACATTCGGTAAGCGATGGATGATGGAAACGGACCAGTAAAATGGCCACCTCGATCTCCCGATAGCAGACTTTTTCCTTTGGGTTTGGATGAAGTCGTTAGTTTATTCTGCTCGTATTGGGACACAAGAAGAATTTAGACTTCGCATAATAGAAGCTGGAGCTACTCTTAAGAATAATTTTGATGCTATAAGACGTGTACGGTTTGCCTGGATTCGCCGAGCTGAATTCTGCATTCAACAAATTGGCGGCCACAGTGAACAACTGCTTTGAATGAACGTTTGCAGCTTTATTATCAATTTAAAATATTGATAATTAATTATTTGAAGAAAAAATCAATAAATTAAGTTTTTAATTTGTTTTTAAGTACATTTATTGTGAACACGTTTACGAAAATCTTCGTTTTGTTTAAAATGTAACACTTTTCTGGCGCATTTTGGTCTGTTTTGTTTTTAATTAAAGTCAAATTTCTCAAATTTGTACTTATTTTTAATAGACATTATACACATAAATTTCTTCATAATTAAATTCTTTACAAGGTTAGATAAAAATTTTTATTTGTGTATTGGCAAATTAACGACGTTATTGTATCCCAAATCTAAAAATGTGTGTTTTTCGACTCCAATGTTTTGAGTTTTACATAGTTTTTCTTAGAAACTAATTAAGATAGAGCCCTGGGACCTCTTTTATTTAATTGTTCAGATCAAAAACCATAAGAAACCACCAAATTTACCCTTCACTTTATACCCCAAGAATTTCAGTATGGCGTCATTTTACCGTTGGAGCAGAAATCAGGGCGAACTGGTTCGCGAGCCGTAAATCGCTAACGAACCGTTTTCGGACCTATTTTTATATGAACTTTTTCTCTTATTTCTAGCTACAGAATCAGCTTCCGAGAGATTCCCGTGCAATTTTGAATCATCCTGTATTTAAAAATTACTATTACTAATAGCCCGGATAAAATAACGGGTTGAACAGAGTTGGCGCCGGCCGTGTGAGCCTGAGACGGAAATTGTTTTTCTACTATACCACAATGTTGTCTTTGGTATTGACGAGCGCTTTCGGCAATCAAGCCATCTTCAGGTCATTTACCAACCTTGTACAAATAGTGGTTTGTACAAAATTACTAGTAGAAATATTTGAGACCACTAACACTCCAATACAACAATAAAGGAAATTGTTTTGTTTCAAGTATATAACTTAAACAGTTTTAAATAGTTTATTCTGGGAATTAAGGGGTTTTTTTAGCTCATGACACCGTTTCAAGAAAAGCAAACAAGCAAAAACCAAAAAAAAAGAAAACTCAAGAACTACCGCCGCACTGTTCATCACCAAATACGATTTCTTATTACTGTTGAGGCTTTCGATCCGATTTCGACGATCAAACCATGTCGTCGCGGGCATCTCTCGTATAAGTAAATACAACGGTATACGTATTTCAAAAACAAAACTTAAAACGCTCACTGATCGGGCAGAGATATTCTGAATGTTTAGTTTATTTGTTTTTTCCTCTTCTAGCTTACTTCATCCTGTCAAGGTACAGTCAGACCGACTGCGGGCGTGGGCGGGGGGGGGGTGACGAGGAGAAGAAGACGGTACCGCCTACCGTTTTATTATTGAACTCGCCAGGAATGCACTCACTACTCCCCTTAGAAATACCAAAGTTGATTGTAGCAGTGCACACAGCCAGGCAGCCCTCTTGAGAATATCCTCGACAGACTCGGGAATTTTAAACATTTCCACCGATGTCAGACACTAATTACTGACCCAAAAGCTATACGCTGTACAGTTTCCGTTTGCAATAATTCGACATATTATGGTCACTACCTTCACGTGTTTTATTGCACTTGGGATCAAACGAAGAAGGAAAGAAAACCGCATAATGAATTTTTTTTACTTCAGAGCAGCTGTTACGTTCTTAGTTCGCTTTAGACCTAAGGAGAAGACATCAGGAATTAAATTTAAAAAAAAATAACGGTATGCCTGATAGCAAAAAGCCCCTTCTATCATCTCCAATCAATATAGCCCACGTATCAAACTCTACTTTTATGTAAGATTTCTTTGATTAGATAGCTATTCTCTTAGCTTTCTCAAAATTGTCATCAAAATCTTTATCAATATCTGTGATCGTTCAAAAATAAAATACTTCTATAGTCTTAAAATAAAAAGAAAACTGTTAGTCTCTTGACCCTCGCTCTGTACTGGCAGCCAGCGGAATAATTTTACTGAATGCCAAATGTTAATGCCCACTTGCCGGCAAGTTCACAAGCGGCCAGAAGTATCCCTGTGTGAATGGGCCTTTAGGCCCACAGGACTCCCTTCGAATTTGTGTACAGCGTCAGATGTCAAAGTAAAGCGGTGCAGTGCAGTCCGCAAGAATAAGATGCAGCTAACATGCGACTGGTGGTCGAAAAGTTACGTAAGTCACAATTTGAAATGTATCTCTCGACAGCAGGGATCGTACCTCTCGACGTTGTACTCAGACCAGCGCTCTGTTGGAGCCTGAACACAGATAACAAGATGGTGCCACAACACGTACAGCAACTTCCACCATTAACTTTAAGAAAACATTTTTTTTATGACCGCATAAAATTTTGAAAGTAGCCTTTACGGTTCCCCAGGTCTCTGACCTCAAATTAAAACTTTTTTAAGAAATGGGGATAAATATAAAAAATGAAAAATTACACTACTACATACGAAAGATATCGAAAAATATAAATAGTAAGCTGCCTGAGCTGCAGAGAACGATCACTATTTTGAAAGAAACACATTATTACGTAAATTTTCATATTAGATTGTTTTTAAATTATCGACGTTTACTACGAAATTTTTTTTAATTTTACAGCCACCACGGAACAGAACGGAAAACAGAATCTGAAAATTATACGACAATTGTAAAATTCTATGAATGGAATCACGTTGTTAGGAATTTTCTTCAAAATACAGACTCGGTAGCTTTAATAATTTGAAAAAAAATTAATAGGCCTCAACACTCATTGAAAATTTTGAATCGCCTTCAGAAAGCCTGTAAGCTCTGTATATATTCTTATCAGTTATGTATTTGTGAAACGAATTAGATGTAGAAACGTACATGACTTAAAAGCTACGACAAAATTACTAAACAATTAAACACTATGGTTATAAATTAAAGTAGTGTAACCGGAGTTTTCGTTATATATATATATATATATATATATATATATATATATATAGAGAGAGAGAGGTATCGCTACGAACGAAAGGGTGGACACTGTGTAAAAAATTTGGTCGTTGTGGATGACGCGTCACTATGAGGCGTCCAACGTTACGTTATTAACGTAATTATAATATTAAGCTTAGCCGTCCAGTCCGTCTAGGCGCTAACGTTTTACGTAGTTATATTGTATCCTCCATACTGATCCGAGTGCTGCCTATGTCTGGTTTTGGTTCTGCGCTGACGTCATTCAGTAACGCATGAGCGATATACACATTGGGTCATCTGTTTTATTCAGTTGTTTCTTCTTGGCTTGAAGTGGTTTTCCCTTGCTTTTGTTTACGTATTATTTTTCGTTCATTAAATATAAATGTATTTAATATTTAGTGACGTTCATAATTTCTATGTAAATACGTATAAATGTATTTTGTATAAATATAGAGTTAAGTGTATTTAAAGAATTTGATAATTTAAAGAATAACTTATAAAATTTGTAATTTCTGTAATGAAGTAGTAATAACATTACGATATCTAAATGTAAGGTAATTCTATAATTTACAACCAAAATTATTCTTCAAATAATTTGGTTAAGTTGTGATAAATTAAAACATAACAAAGTTGAGACCCGGATCCGTGGTACTTAGAACAATATCTAGCTGAATACTTTCAGATAAAAGGAATGACATAAAAATTTTTTAAATATTAAATGCAGAATTTATTAGAGTAATTCTTTTAAAAGTAAAGTAAACTATGAGATTTAAATATAATAATAAAGAGATGTTTCTGCTAACACCCAGCGACTGAATAAATTTATGCAATCCTTGACTAATTCCTATATAATAATGTGTTATAATTTGTTAGTGAGTAAGGTTTACTAACAACGGCAGCTAGTTTAATTAACAGGTAACAAATTGAACTGGTTCCCGACTTTTGTAATGTCTTAACAAGGGAGGCGTTACATTGGTTAATATTCTTAACATAAAAATTAATTTGAGCAGGGTTTCCTTACAGGCTTCGTTTTACCTCGAGTAACTGTCTGCAGTGAGACTAGAGATCTTCCTTCCACAAATTTTTTTATAAAGACAAGAAAGATTAATCAACCTTTTTTTCAATTTTTGTCTTCATAGATCTCATTTCAGAATATGTTATTATTTTGTTCTATTATTTGTAACTTATGTAAATCTAAAACAATGAAGGCATATCAGAAGACAGGCTTCACCAATACGAATTTTATGCCTTGAAGGATTGACGCCTGGTACAGAAAAGCACAAAACCAAGAAACCTCAAAGTTGGCAGTAAAGGTTATTTCAATCAGTAGAACAATTTTTATTAAGATTTGAAAACCTTCTTAATTAAGCTTCTTGAATAATACGACCAAATTAGCTGAATCAAAATTCAGGACACTTTTAGAGAATTCATATTCTTTAGAAAATATTTGTCAGCACTTATATAGCCTATTAAACGCTTTACTTTAGCTAATAGGCCTAGTTATTAATATTAAACACATTATTATTATTAGTGTTGTTATTATCATTACAAATATTCCGTTGCCAGTATTGTATTATTGCTATTACGTTTATGAACTGACATAAACGCGCGAATACACAGACGCGCGCGCATGCACAAATACAAACTAATGACATTTCGATACATCTGATGTTGAAGACTTCTGGGAAACATATTGTATAGAATACTGTAACATTGAAAGAAATTTGGTTAATTTATTCAGCTGTTGAAAAAAGATACTTAAATTCGATTGGATTTTGTAATGTTCTAAATTACATTTACAAAGTTCTAATTTAAATTAAGATTAAAAGTGCCGTTAATTCACAAGAATTTATTTTATGCGTTCACTGACACCTCTTTACATAACGAAAACTCATATTTTAAAACTTACAATTCCGGTCAAATTAGGTAGTAATCCAGTCCCGTTCTCGATGTGCCACTATTAAAGGAGAAACATAATTCTTATCACAAATAATGAAGCTTTTTAGAATTGGTATTGCTAGATGGTAAGTAGGCTAAATAATCAAAATATTTTATACAATTTATAGGTTCATTGTCATTAGTCATTGATTTCATTCTACTTATAATCAAGTTAAAAACATTCGCTAGGATTTTGTATTTAATTCCTTTAAAACAAGAACACGCGAGGGAATTTTTTTAAAACAGTTCGAGTACTTTTCAACATCAATACTGTGTATTCAGTAGATGTGTCTATAATACTGGATTGAGCAGAAGGATGACAATCGGAAGCCTCTGATGTAATAAGGCGTAATAAGGTGTTTTTAATTGCGCAGCACTTTCTAACACTAGGCTATATCTGTGCATTAATCAGATTAGACCTTTAGTAAGATAATAATTATTACGGTTTTGAGTCCATGTTGACGCTGTGTGGTCACAATAGTGTTAGTATTAGGCTATATTCATTAATCGCAGCTTAAAGTGAATCGACCTATCGTGTCGTCGTCATTTTTCTGTCGGTACAGTCGTTGTTTAATGATGTATAGTAACATGACAACAATGTAAGTAAACTGATAAATTAATTACCACTGACGACGACTTTCATCCTTTTGACCGAGGGTGTATTAGATTATGATAATTGGTAATAGTTAAACAAGCAAACTTTGTTAAACAAAATAAAGTGAAATTGCGTGGACGAGTCGACTTTGGGAGCAAACATTTCGACACCACAAATTTGTAAAAACTGGGACCGAAACATTTGGATAAAACTTACAGACATTGTCAAGTTTTATATTTTGACATTTACTTTAACCGAAAAGCTTAGAATAGCTGGAATCTTCGTTGAAACGTAGGCTACAGACACACATTTTTTTAAAATCGAGTTTCCTTTTCCTTAACATTCATATATATAACATTTTATATTTCACATATAGAGTTGTCACATTGCTATGCTATGGGTGTGAGGCATGGACAATCACACAGAAAACAGTCGACATAGTAGACCCCTTTGAAAGGAAAATCCTCAGACGCATTATAGGCCCAATACAAGAAAATGGCTCATGGAGATTGAGATACAACAACGACTGTATCAAATATATAAAGAGATACCAGTCTCAAAATTTATAAGAATTCAAAGATTGCGTTGGGCCGGACATGTTATGAGAATGGAGGATGGCAGGAACCCCAAGAGGGCTTTGCTGGGTACATGGGAGGGAACGAGACTAGAGGTAGACCGAGGAAGAGATGGGAAGATAGCGTTGCAGAGGACGCGAGAGACATGGGGATAAGAAACTGGAGGAGAGTTGCAGTGGATAGAGTGGATTGGAGGCGGAGATTGGTGGAGGCCAGGGCCCGACTTGCTGTAGCGCCATAAGAGAGAGAGAGAGAGAGAGAGAGAGAAAGAGAGAGAGTTGTCACATCAGCACTGGTTTTTCCTTCGTGTTTTGGCAAACTTAACACAAAATATTACGCCACCAGTCTTCTGGCGAGTGCTTTTCCACGAAAACGTTTGTTGATTGTTTGGAATTCTGAAAAACTATAATATTATCACAGTAAATTCCGCGGTAGCTGTCATAATTCGTTAGTGTTCAAATTGTTCTACCGTTTTATTGAACAGTAAATAAGTACACCCGTGTATATAGTCTATTTCGAGCGACATTATTTGCTCTCAAAAAAATACTCTAGCGTTTCAATTCTGAGAAAAGAGGAAATCAGTCGTTACGGTTTGTCAGCATGTTTTAACGTTGATTACCACACGTTGACCAAATACGTTTTTAACGATTTTACTTGAAGCTGAATTCGGTGTAACGTCTGTGAACAACTCCTGAGAATACGCGGGCTTCAGCTGAAAACTGGATTATATTATAATTTGTTTACGAAGATTCCTGCGATACTTATTGCATTCTAACGGCTATCATCCGTATATACCCCCCCCCCCCCCGGATCTATAGCCCACGACGAGCTTTCGCCTCCACTGGACCACATTATTTCTTCTTTGTTTCTTGCTGACGATTTCTGTGACAATTTCGTCTAATACGCTCCTTGTTGTAGACCCGACAGAAGGATAGTTTCCCTTCCGACGTATCTTCTATATCAGAAGCTATCGTCACTCAGGCTTTCATCACAAATTATAGGTTACCATATAGCAGGGGTTCCCAAAGTGTGCGTCGCGGCTCCCGGAGGGCCCCGCAAATCTTTATCAACGGCGCCTCGCAGGATACTGACGTGCCTACACAGTGGTAGAAGTGATTAGAACGCAGTGGTTAGGAGACCCGCCTGTGCTTAATATTTTATTCGTACATAAATGAGTCTTTACGGGTCAGTGTTAATACGGTTGCTTCAACAACAGTAAAATTGCTTTAATCTTTGATAAGATTTATTAGCGTCTTACATTTCTTACTATGGAGCCCCAGTAAATTAATATTAAAAATATGAAGTAAATTTGCTCAACATAAAAAAAGTGCGTACTGCACCATCTAAAACACGGCAAGATAATATTACACACGATAAACAGTACTATAATTACTGTACTATGATTGCAATAGTTACTGTAAATGTACCGTAACTGAAGTACTAGGCTACAATTAAGGATAAACAGCCTCATCCTACACATTAGAAGATTTAAACTGAACATATTGTTACGACGGTCTACTCGATCGTCGTAGGTACAGTGGAAACAAAATAAGTACAAGACACCAATTAAGTCACTAAACACACCTTTAATTGTTACCGTTAAACAGTTCGTAATTAACAACACAGTCTCTACAACAAATCAAATGAAAATTGTTCACACGCAATAAAATGTCTACTAATATTAAAACTAAATTGTATTACAATTATACCGTCCGAATATAAAACGCAACACTTCACTAATAACTACTTGAACGTACACAGTAATAACTCGAACCGCACTATCCAATATTTCGCATTGAACTGAAAACTAAGGCCGCTACCCCATGTATTTATAGTCACGTTCACAGACCAGAAGCTTCCAAACTGCGTCTTATCTCTCGTGAACTACGTAATTAACTACGGCCTTGACACAGGCCGAGCGCCCGAGCGAAGCCCGGCACAGTCGAGAAGATTCTCGCAAAATACGCCTAGTAGCACGTACGCCACACGCTTACATTCTGGATCTCTCTGGAACGTTCGATAAACACGTAGATTGTTCGTGATGCCGTAACTCTTCCCCCTCCTTAAGCCTGTTCGTCCCGAACTGGCAAACCGTCTCCGAAGTAATACTCGACCAGGCGATCTAGGTGGACGTCCTTGCGAAGGATAATTTTCCCGTTCTTCGAATTCAGTCTCGTGTGATCCGAACATCACGTTCCCAGGAATGCGAGTCTTTCGCGCAACCACTAGTTTCGCTGGAATCACTCCCGTTGCGTCATGTACTGATGACCTAAATACCACTGGCTGATCCAAGTTTGTTTGGTTCTCGTCAACAACCTCTTGCGTAATCTCATCTTCAGCCACTTTACCCTCGGGCGCTTCTATCAGCTCAGGAACAAGCAAGAGTTTTGTCTCGACACCCATAGTTGGGTTTCCAATCACTTCTTTTGTCGTTATACTTATTTGTACTTCCTCTGCTAGTTCTTCCTCCATTTCCGCTTGCAACAGGGAGGGTTCCTCTTGACCAGACTTATTGACTTTTTCTTCGACTAATGCCACTCGCTTAATCGAATGGTTGGTAGACCCTGTCATTTTAACCATGCAAAGCTTTATCTTCTCTTGGCCAACTTTCAGGACATTCTCTCCTAAGTCCACAACGAATCCGTAAGCATTCATAATGTCCGTGCCAAGAATCACTTCATCGACAATGTCTGCAACGAGCATTTGGTGGCTAAACTCAAGAAGACCCACGCGTACACGTACGTCTACCTTTCCTAGCACCTTGACGGGGCTTCCAGTCAGTCTGTATTGTACAAGAGCTAATTAGAGGATGGCGGTTACAGACTAAGTCAGGGCGCACAATGGACACTGTTGCGCCCGTGTCGACTGTAAATGATGTTGGTTTACCATCCGAAAATTCATTAACAATCAAGTTTCCACTGATCTTATGTAGCGTGGAAACTGTGTGCTGTTCTGGGGCTTTACTTCTCCAATTGGTGCGATCAGTCTCTTCTCTCGGTATCTTCTTCTCCCAATAGTCTACCTGTAGATGACCACGTTTACCACAGTTGTAACATTTCGGTCTTCTGTCTTTGTCCTTTAGTTCGAAAGATCGTTGTGGTGCTGCTGACTTCTTAAACTGTTGTTTCTGAATCGTCTCTTTATGCCGTCCGCTATGACGATACTGTGGTATTGGATCCGTTTGGCTACAACGTGATGGCATACTTTGATTAATGTAGGTCGCCGACTTGGCAGCTTCAAAACGGAGAGCATGAACGGAGCGTCTGATTTATTATCATGCCGTGCCATTCTCAACACTTGTTGTAACTGACTATCTCTGATACCATCAATAAACATAATGAGAGAAATCCACTTCCGGAAGTCCTCCGAATTTTTCGGGATAAGCCAATCTCGTCAGTCGGTCGACATTCGCTTCAAACTCTTGAAGGCTCTCCCCTGAACGCTGTCGCCTCGCTTTAAGTTGTTCACGGTACATTTCGCACAAATGCTGGTCACCGTACCGTAATTCCAGAACTTTAGTTAATTCGGCATAGACGTTCTGACTGTCAGATGGCACTTTGTGTATTACCTCTGCGGCAGGTCCTTTTAACGCAAGAATGAGTGAAAGGCCTTTCTCTTCTTCCGTCCAGTTATTTAAGCGAGCGGCAGCTTCAAATTGGCGATGATAAGTTGCCCAGTGGGTGCTTCCATTAAACGATGGGGCCTTTGCAAAAACTGACCCTACTTCAGTTAATAGCGTTCTTTCATTTCTCTGATATTTTGAATCTTCTAAGCTTGACATGCTTGTTTTCATAGTTGACACAGATTTTTCTATTTCAGATATTCTGTCAACTTGTTTGTTCAGCTCACCTTGTAACAGGACGAATTTTGCAGTACTGTGTTCTTGCATCTGTTTCTGCTCCTGTATTAATGCTTTGATGTCTTCTGCTTCCTGCTTACGTTTTATATCCTGTCGTTTTTCCGTCTGCAACAGCAGCGCCTGTAAATTTTCAATCATCTGACAGCCATCCATTGTTTATCGATTAATTACGAATTACCTCTTCTTGTACAAACTGTCCACTGTTTCCACTGTTAACCGTTCTATCCCACTTCTGGCATCACTGTTACGACGGTCTACTCGATCGTCGTAGGTACAGTGAAAACAAAATAAGTACAAGACACCAATTAAGTCACTAATCACACCTTTAATTGTTACCGTTAAACAGTTCGTAATTAACAACACAGTCTCTACAACAAATCAAATGAAAATTGTTCACACGCAATAAAATGTCTACTAATATTAAAACTAAATTGTATTACAATTATACCGTCCGAATATAAAACGCAACACTTCACTAATAACTACTTGAACGTACACAGTAATAACTCGAACCGCTCTGGAAATACATCGCACTAATACTCTCGAACCGCACTATCCAATATTTCGCATTGAACTGAAAACTAAGGCCGCTACCCCATGTATTTATAGTCACGTTCACACACCAGAAGCTTCCAAACTGCGTCTTATCTCTCGTGAACTACGTAATTAACTACGGCCTTGACCAATACTTCCTAAATGTACAAAGCCTCACAGCGTTTGCGTGACGTCACGACTTGGCGACCGACTCTCACTGCCGCTTATACTCTGTCAGACTCTGTACATAATTATTCGCCTCGGTGTTTTGGAACGGGAAAGCACTTGTTTTCAAAACGATTTCCGAATTTTTGCGTACTATTTATATTTCGAAAAAGGTTAGGTTACGTACGGTTCGGCGTAGTTTTCGTTATACTTGATGAACTATATTTCACACATTGTCCTGAAAGACGATTTTCTTTTTTCCCGATAACTCATGTTTGTTTTAATAAATAACTTATAACTCTATAGCAACAGTTTTGTGGTGGTGGGAGAATAACAAAAAAGACCCCAGGATTATTTGAAATTTTCGAAGTAAAATTGCTGAAATATTTTGAGAATTGATATTTCATCGGTTGCTGTAACACAACAGGAATGGTATTACCAAATTCTTACAGAATTGCAAAAAATTTACGAAAGTCAATATCGAATGTTCACACATTTTAACTGTGATAAAAAAATACTGAAATTACATAACAACCTCTTCATTATAATCTGGTATGCATTTTAATGTATAGGCCTATATCTTTAGAAATATAGATACATGCACTTACATAATGTAGCTACATAAATTGTACTTACCTTTAAACATATTTTTATAAAGCATATACTTGATGAGAAATGTCTGTACCATACAGGTTTTGGCAATGGTGTACTGTGCTTTGGTAATATAAAATGAAACAGTATATACTGCAGTAAGTGTAATGAATCTTAGAAATTCTAAAACAGACTGTTTCACATCCCATACTCACTATTTTCAACACTGTTTCTCTTAGAGTGCAGCAAGAATTTTCAGTCTTCTCCCAGAAATTTTTGACTGTCTTCCACTGAATTTAAAAAGAATTACTCATATAAAAAAAGTTCAATTGCTGAAAATCTGATTATTAAATAATAAAAACACTAAACAGTTCCTAAAAAGTCCATCAGTAACATTAATTACCTTTTAAGGCCTGTTTGTGTGTGTGTGCGTGCGCGCGCGTACAAATGGTAGTCCCATTTACAAACATGTTCATTATACTTTTAGTTTACAACAGTTTACTTTTCATTTCATGCAATCAGTTTAAAATATATTATATTAATTTTATACTTTGGTTACTACTTAAGCCTTCTAATATAGACACTGTTCATATTATTTTGTACAGAATAAGTGTATTTCAGAGAAAAGGTTTACATATTAATTAAGTTTATTTCATTCCTAATTAATTATACCATCACATTTGAAGACTGTGACGTACATTAATACAGTTTATTGTTGTTCCTTTATATCTCAGTTTATGATGCCACGTGAAACCCCTCAAAATTTGATTACAATGTCAACATATTATATTTGTATCGATATAAATATAGCACAAGCTTTGATATTATTTAACATTATAAATTAGTATTTATATTAAGTTACTTACTTTAACAACACAATAAAAGAATTTACATGTGAAAGGTATGATAAGACAATCATAATATATAGTTATAGGAGTAATTTTCTAAATAGGATGTAAAGACAGAATCTGAATAACTATTTTGGTTACAAACTTTTAATTTGGAAAGTAACTACAGGTTACGAGGAAAACGTTTTAAAACCAAAGTTTATTAGCCGAAAAGTGTTTAATAAACGTGCTTTAACAAAGTTGGCTTCTTTAAATACAATACTATAATTTATTTAATGTACTGAGTTTTCTCTTTTTGGCCTGATGAGTTTGTAGGTTGTCATTCAGATGATGGCATAAATTATTTAACATTATATTTGTTGAACACCATACAATATTTTTAAGTATGTATCCAGACTCATGACAACTATTATTTAGTTCATCTAATGTCATTTCATTAGAGTCTAGTATCTGATGTGTAACATCTACAACATACTCTCTTTGATTAGGCAGTGAAAAAAAATCATTAGACTCTGCCAGTTTGCTGACAGCAATGTAATTGTATAAAATTACATCTACAATACCTGGTGCTGGACGTAACAATCCACCACGGTCAAGATTTTTGATTAAATTAAATGATTCATTTAACTGAATAGTTTTGTCCAAAGTAATAGTCTCCTTACAAGTATTACATTTTTTTTTTTTTTTTTAAACATATGACAGCAATAATCAGCTAAATATGTGATTACAGGTAATAAGTCTGCTGCTTTAACTCTGTCAGATTCATCAATGAAAATGTTACTTATTGGTTTACTCTACTTGGGGGTGCAATTACTTTGTACAGAAATATCATCAGGATAATATGGACAATCTAAAAATTTTAATGGGATCATTTCTGATTTTATTAGGAGTTCAGGTTTCAAACTTGACTGTAATCTCAGTTTTTTTTCACACTCCAATAACTGTCGGATTGAAATGTGATACTGTGCACCAGCTAGCTGTCTGTATTTACCAAAGCTTTCTTCCAGAGGGTCTGTCTGCATCTTTCCAGGTAGTATGTAAGACATATTTAATTCCTGAGTACAATAGCGACATATTTCTATCATCCCATATGTAGTCTGTTTTAAAGCACTGAATGTTTCTTTTGTAAACCTACCTGTTGAACAGTCAATTGTATCCCACCTTTCTAACCAGTGCAGAAATTTATTTAAAAATTTATATTTCTCATCACTTTCATCCACTATTAATGGTTGCATGAAAACATTGCTTTTGTGCAGGCCTTTGTACGGAGTCTTTACATTCATTATATCCCACCACTTACATATTATTGAGATGAAATGTGATGTGTCTTTATAATGTTCTAAATTATGCTATGATCCTAAGTGTAATAAACCATTGACAACAAATTTATTAAAAACTTTTAAAACTAATTTTACATTTTGCCTCTCTAAATTGGATTGTGATAAACATTTAAATGTAAGACCATAAGCATATGATAAAATTGAATTATTTTCAACTTCGTGTAACTTTTTCAGTGATAAAAAAGATGCCACTTTGACTGTACTATCAATACCATCAAAATCTGGATAAAACATACAGCAATCTTAATTTTTCTGATTTATCCAATTATTTCTTATATTTTTAAGAAGATACACAGAATCTATTAAAAAAAATAAAGGTCTTTTTTGGTCTACTGGATGTGGATAAACAAAGGAATTTGTATTTTGTGGTGAAAATTTGGATATGGCTTCTCTATTTATAGCATTATTGTCAGTGATTATACATATAACTTTGTAACTAATTTTTTCTAAGCCAAGTATTACATTTCTAACTACTGAATGTAGTAATTCATAATTTATAGTTTTGACAGGTAAAATACGTACAACATCTTTGAAAGGTGATAGAACACTAGACACCATGAACACAAAAGCACTCGTGGCAGCAGTTTTGTTATTAATTGCTGCGCCAACAACTGAACCTCCTTTATAATCATAATAAGGTTTTAAATGAATTTCATCAAGCATTAAAATAACTGTTTTTTCATGTTCTTTCAAAAACTGTATTTTATGATATGCATACATTAAAAAATTATTACCACCTATTTCAGACTGAGGACTGAATTCTGTATTATTGCATACTTTTTTTAATGTGTTTCGATGTGGTAAAATACAGTTCCCACTTTGTCGTAAAAAGTTGTATGCATGTGGTGAAATTGTATTCAACAAACATCCAAACACTAACAACTCAGTGGAATAACGAACATTTGTTTTTTTACAAATACTTAATTGTAATTGTTCAATGATAAATCTTTTAAAATGATCACTTTTATTTAACAGCAACTGGGACACTAAATTGATTATTACTTCTAACAGGATTTGAGCGTTGTCATCTTTTTGATGTTGAACAGCTAAATTTTTCAACTGATTTATAATTTCACAAATCTCAGTAAAATTGGTAATTTTGGGGGGGAATTTAAATTATGACCCTATTTCTTCAAGTGGAACATTTTTAATATAAACTATAGCCTGTAATGCTTTATCTATCTTTATAGAATATTTAATAAATGGTTCAGGATCTATACTAAGCATACAAAATCATCATTTGTTACAACACTCCATGAAGATGGAATTCCAAATTTTTTTATACAACATAAAATGTCTTGAAAATTTGAAATGTTCCTTTCTGAATAATAAGTTTCAGCAGAGTTGATACTTTCAATTATTGCTGTATTAAGCAAACCATTTTCCCATATTTGTTTTTTTTTTATTTGGAGACTGCCTGCTAGTAGTTGGTGTTGAGTAACAGCTTGTAGGATAATCAGGAAACACTGAAGGAACCGCTGTTTTTTTAAGTCTCTTGACATTAAGGGGTGCTGAAACAAATTTCCCTTCCTTATGATCATATGCTGGCACATCATTTTCAAAGTCTGAATCTTTGAAATGCTGTTCACATACCTGAAAATAATATGGACCTATTGATAATGCTAGAGCCAATGCACAATAATGTGAACAGAAAAACTGCAAATTCACATAATCTCTTGAAAGACTGTAACCTAATTACAGATACCTATTCAAATTCTACAATTACAATTACCTACAAGCGTATCTTAAAGAATTTATAAAAAATGAACACATGGATAATTTATACAAAACTAAACAAAAGAAGAACCCCCCACCACTGACTTCAAAAGTTTTCAAGTTACACTTATTAATGTATGGTACATAATTTAATATTTCTTAAATACAGTTGACTTACTTTTGAATGCTTAGTTGGAATTGTTGGATATATGCAATACATTTATATTGTATAATATATGTAATGCGCGTGAGCATGTATAAGTTTGTTAGTTTTCAGTTTGTAACAAGACGCCGTGAGTGACGGACGTGTCGTAGTACTGTGTATTAAGTATGTATTGTGTCGTAGTTTAATAAACGGTATTATACTGTGAAAACTCTTGTATTTCTTCGATCCACACTTTAACATGATAGCAGAGGTGCGTGGTTTAATAAACTTGTGGTCAAGAGTTTAAGTGAGTATAGTATCGTTTTTTTGTGCTGTCGCATGCTGTAATACGGAAAAATGGCGAAGTACAATGACATTACAATTCCAGTGTTTGATGGAGAGGACTATAGTATGTGGAGAAAACGTATTGTGTTGTTTTTGAAATTTAAAAAATGTGATGAAGTGATAACACGAGCAAAAACGGCGCAGGATAAAGACCCGTGGGATGAAAATGATTTAAAGGTTATGAACTATATATACAGTAATATAACGAATAAGCAATTGGAATTTATTAGTGATAAAACAACGGCGTATGAAATAATTCAAAAGTTTGATGAAATGTATTTGAAAAAGTCTACGGCATTGCAAATTGTATATAGAAATAAATTGGAAAAATTAAGACTTAAAAATTATACTGATGCAGCGACATTCTTCAGTGATTTTGAAAAAACTGTGAACGAGCTTAAAAACGCGGGTGCTACTGTGTCAGAAAAAGAAAAATTAAATTATATGTTAAATACGTTGCCGGATTCATACAGTTATATAGGCGATTTAATAGACGCATTAAAAGAAGAAGATCAAACTGTGGATTATGTGAAAAGTAAAATTCAAATGACTGAAATAAAGCATCAAAAGGATGAATATTCTGGACGAAAATCTAACGCATTCATGGCGGATAAAAGTCGACAACTGCGAACATGCTTTCAATGTGGCAAAACTGGTCATATCAAGAGAGACTGTAAATATGGTGGCCAAGCGGCAGGCAGCAGCAATACATGGCAAGCACCACGAGGCCGACAAGAAACCGAAAAAAGTAACTACGCCAGACGGCATGGCAATTTTCGAAGTCAGCGAGGTGCAAGAGCACATCAAGCAACTCAGTTGCAGCAGAAGAATCCAGATACGAGCGCATGGGTTATAAGAGTCGACTATCACACGGCGCATAATAGTAAGGTAGATAAAAATAAGTTTAATAATTGCGAGATTAATTGGTTATTAGATAGCGGTTGTACTGACCATATAATAAATATGATAAATATTTTGATAAATTTATGATACTTAAAGAACCTGTTAATGTTTATTTGGGAGATAATAGAGTTGTAAAAGCAACTAAAATTGGTAATGTGGTAAGTTACTTTGATCTTTTTGGTAAGGAAAATGAAGTAAACATGCAAAATGTATTTTATGCTAAAGATATGCATACAAATTTAATAAGTTATGGTAAAATAACGGAAAATAATACTATTATTTCTAAAGGTAAAATGACAAAAATTATTGATAATTTTGGAAATACTACAGCTGTAGCTTGGAAAGAAAATGGTCTATATAAGATGAAAAGTAAATTAAAAAATGTAGAGTCATTGGTAAATGTTGCAAATAAAAATTGTGATAATATGAGTAAAAAAGAAAGGTGGCATCGTATGCTGGGCCATGTAAATTTTAATTATTTGAATATTTTGTGTAAACATAAATTGTTAAGCGGTATTCCAAATGAACTTGAATCAGAATTCATGAAGTGCAAAATATGTGTTGAAAATAAAATGCATAATATTCCATTTGAAAATAATAGAAAAAGAGCAAAAGATATTTTAGAAATTGTTCATACTGATGTGTGTGGACCTTTTAAAACAGCTGGTCTAAATGGGGAAAAATACTTTATTTCCTTTATTGATGATTACAGTAAGATAGCTAAAGTTTATACCATGATGTCTAAAGTAGAAGTTTTCAATTGTCTTGTTCAATATGTAAATGAGTGTGAAAACTTAACGGGTAAAAGAATTAAATTTTTGAGGTGTGATAATGGGAAAGAATACTTAAATGGTAATATTTATAATTTTGCCAAAGAAAAAGGTATTATAATTAATAATTGTCCTGCTTACATACATGAATTAAATGGAACCGCAGAACGGTTTAACAGAACGATAATGGATATGTCACGTTGTTTATTAGCTGAAGCACAAATCCATAAAAAATATTGGCCTGAAATAGTTTGTGCTGCTACTTATTTGAAAAATCGTACGTTATCAAATACTATAGAAAAGAAAACTCCTTATGAAATATTTTTTGGGACGAAACCGAATGTTTCAAATTTACATTTATATGGTAGTAAAGTTTTTGTAAGAAAACCGGAACAAAAAAGATTTTCTAAGTGGGATAAAAAGGCTGATATGGGAATTTTGATCGGTTATAGTGAAGTTGGTTATAGAGTGCTAATTAATGGAAAAGTAATAGTGGCTAGACATGTTGATATTGTTGAAGAAAATGTAAATTGTATTGGCTTGAATGAATATGAGTCTGATGTAGAAGTATATGAATCTACAGATAATGAATCTCTTGATGATAGCTTTAAAGGTACAGATGAAAATCTAGGGGATGAAAATGAAAATAAAATAAAAAAATCTGAGCGCATAAGAAACCCACCAAAAAGATATGAAGATTATTATGTATATAATAGTAATATTTTTGCAAATTATTGTAGAGCAGATACTCCTAGTACATTTGAGGAGGCGCTTGAGAGCAATGAAAGTAAGTATTGGTCAAAAGCTATGGATAAAGAAATTGATTCGTTAAATAAAAATAAGACTTGGCAATTAGTTGAAAATGTAAATGGTAAAAAAATATTGGATGTAAAATGGATTTATACAAAAAAGTCTGACAATGCTTATAAGGCCAGGTTAGTTGTAAGAGGTTTTCAGCAAACCAATAAAATTGATGATGTTTATTCTCCTGTTGCGAGAATGCAAACTTTAAAGATTTTATTATCATACTGTTGTCAAATGGGTCTAATTATTGAACAAATGGATGTAGAAACTGCATTTCTAAATGGTAAAGTAAGTTCTGAGGTATATGTCCATCAACCAAAAGGTTATGAGGATGGCACAAATAGAGTGTGTAAGTTAATAAAAGCTTTGTATGGTTTAAAAGAAAGTCCCAGAGCTTGGTATGAATGTCTTGATAAATTTTTAATAAGTTTGGGTGTTAAGAAAAGTAATTTAGATTATTGTTTATATACTTTTGGAAATGGAAAAGATACTATTTATTTATTAATATTTGTGGATGATTTATTAATTTGTGGACGTAACAAAGAAAAAATGCAAAATATTAAGAAACTTTTATCAGAAAAATTTAAAATGAAAGATCTTGGTAAAATTAAAGAATATCTTGGTATTACCGTAGAGTATGAGTTCCGTAAATGTGGAATAAAATTAAGTCAAACAAAATATATTGAGTCATTAGTAAGAAAGTATAATTTAGAAAACAGTAAGATGTATAATACACCTATGGAGGTAAATTTAAAAGTTGAAAAGTCTGATATTTGTGGAAGAAATATTCAATATAGAAATTTAATTGGTGCATTATTATATATAAGCTCAGCTACAAGGCCTGATATAAGTTTTAGTGTAAATTATTTAAGTAGATATCAGAATTGTTATAATGAAACGCACTTTAAATATGCTTTGCGAATATTAAAGTACTTGTATTTAACGAAAGATTTAAAATTGACTTATAAAAGAAATGATAATTCTGAAATTATAGATTGTTATGTTGATGCCGATTGGGCTGGTGACCATTTGGACAGAAAATCTACAACTGGTTATGTAATTCGATTATTTGGTAATGTAATTTATTGGAAGTCAAGAAAACAAAAGTGTGTAACAAAAGCTTCGACATATGCAGAGTATGTAGCGTTGTCGGAAGCTGTGAGTGAATTGGAATTTGTGAAAGAATTGCTAAAATTGTTTAATGTAACTTTAGAAAAACCGATTAATATTTTTGAAGATAATTCGGGAGCGATAAGTTTAGCAAAGTATGGAAGTTTTACGAAAAATTCTAAACATATTGAAGTTCATTACCATTATGTACACGAATGTATAAAAGAAAATATGATTAATGTTGTAAAGGTAAATTCTGATGATAATATTGCTGATATATTTACAAAGTCATTGTGTAAAGAAAAGTTTGAGAGATTTCGAACTATGCTGAACTTGAAAAGTTGAACTTGAAATGTGTATTTGTAAAAATTGAATTTGTAAATACAATATAAATGTAAGGAGGCGTGTTGGATATATGCAATACATTTATATTGTATAATATATGTAATGCGCGTGAGCATGTATAAGTTTGTTAGTTTTCAGTTTGTAACAAGACGCCGTGAGTGACGGACGTGTCGTAGTACTGTGTATTAAGTATGTATTGTGTCGTAGTTTAATAAACGGTATTATACTGTGAAAACTCTTGTATTTCTTCGATCCACACTTTAACAGGAATAAAATCTTTCCGTTTGATTGTCGCCAGCCAAAGTCTTTGCTGATCTGAACTTTTGGGTAATCTGTAAACAGACACTTTCAGCCCTGTTTCATAGTTTCCTTTACATAAAGGTAGCCTACACAACATCTACTTGGCATACTGAAGTTTTAAGTCAAAACACCAGCTCAACTAAAAGTTAAAAAAGCCAGCTATTACTAATTAAAAAAGTTTGATCACTAACACAACAATAGTACATAAATTCACATCCAGAGATACACTATTTAAATTACCACATAATTTGTTCACTTTTAAAATACTGAATTGAGTAATAAACGATTTCTATAGAAAAACGAAAAAGGTTAGTTTTGCATTTAAAACACTGGTTTTTGTATGTTGAGTTTCGTAAATGCCTTGCACATTTTTAACGAATGTTTTCACTTCTGCTTCTAGTTTAGGCCCGTAATGTACGTAGGAAAACAAAAAACGAGCTTTTCGTAAGTTCTGTAGAAACCACAACATAGTAGAATAAAGTTTTAACCTAAAGCAATATCAGCACACCTAAACGTCACACTATTACAAATAAAAGACAGAAAACTTTTCACTCCAAACAGAACACTAAAATGTAAATTCACTACATAAAACTACCAAATAATGTGTTTGTTTGAAAATTGTGAAAAAACAGAAACGTAAACGAAAAAGCGTCTCGCTCCTAACCTATACCGTTACCGTTACAGCGACTACATAATTCAGTCGGTCCTCGCTGCGTGACGTCACAGCCTTTTTCTCTTATCGTTGGCAGGCTTTGTCATCTAGGAAGTATTGCCTTGACACAGGCCGAGCGCCCGAGCGAAGCCCGGCACAGTCGAGAAGATTCTCGCAAAATGCGCCTAGTAGCACGTACGCCACGCGCTTACATTCTGGATCTCTCTGGAACGTTCGATAAACACGTAGATTGTTCGTGATGCCGTGACAATATTAAAGTTTGTACTAATACAAACTATGCTCTGTGTTAAAAAAAAAGATTGAAAATAAGATATAATTTTAATACAGAAATTTATGTTTATTTCTGTGCAGATGAAATGGTAATTGCATACGTGAAGAACTGTGAAAATGGAAATCAATGTATGTAGCCATTGTTAAGTATAAATATGCTATAGATTTCCCTGCATTATCTCGATTATTGAACGAACGAGGCGAGTTTTCAGTTCTAATTCGACCGTTTGGTATTTGTCTGTCTGTTTCCATCTTTTGGGGTATGTCGCACAGTAACTTTCGAACACATCAACCGATTTTCGTAAAACTTGGCATATCCATACTTTTACCGTACAGAACCCTAATGTTTTTTAGATTGATCCCCCCGCAAAAAAAAAATAATGGAGGAAGGCAAATATTTGAGGAATAAAAAGTGTAAAAAATTCGCAATCTGTAGGGTATCAGATTAAAAGAAATTTTAACTACAATCTGAATGTAGTGTTACGTTTTGAAAACTTAAAAATTTTACGACACCAGAGACCAAACAGATCAAATATTTCAAAAAATTGTGAAAAATCCGGCAGGGTGTCAGACTAAAATGAATTGTAGGCCTAATCCAAATCCGAATGTTTCATATCTGTAGAGTTTAGTGTACGGTTGTGTGCTCTACAGTTGTTATATTACTAAGTTAAAGAAATAGTAAAGAAATCGCGATTTTTGTAACTGTTCCCATAATGGAAAAACGATTTAATATCAAAATTTATCTAATAATAAATGTACTTCGTTCAAAATAGTGAGCGAGTTCTGCAGCTCAGGGACCGTATAGTAAATTTACTGTTATTTAATTTTATTTTTCTATCTAAAATCTATATTATTTCTAGATGAACCAATGCTCTACCCAAAAGTAAATACAATAATCAGAGTTTAGGCCTATACAATAGTTATTACCGTGAGGACATAGGCGGAATACGATCAGTAGGTCAATAAAGCTGCGGATGTCAAAAGGTATGGAACTACTGCCATACAGTAAGATTTCGTATCGTGTATCTGTGAAAGTCGTCTTGTTTGGATCAGTATGTTGTTGGTTTACATATCACTGTATCAAACGACAGATTGGATTTGAAAGATATGTAGTCCAAGAGATTGTTTTTGTAAAATGCCCTTTTTTACATATTTCGTAATCCTCAAAATACATGCAACTTGAAGACCGTAATCAGTGAATACTAAAGAAAAATTGTCACTCAGTACAATTTATTTAGGCCTATAGCCAGTGCTACTTCCCTACAAGCTAGTCTGTATAACTCGGCTGTGTTCTATGTATTCCGCCGTAAATCCTCATACGAATAAGAGTTGTTAACATTTCCCTACGAGTTTCACACTTTTTTTTATTCGTCGCTGAGGTAACATGTTTATTGATTTTATAAAGTTCAAAATAAAACAGAGTATGAACGGACGTTAGAAGTGAGCAATTAGAGACTAGGTATACATTTGCAGGAAGGGGCCAAACTATTTTACCTGTGTAAAAGTTTGCAATAGTTATAAAAACACTATTAAATAAAAGTAAGTCATATTACACGTACTGTATGAGTCGACGTTGGAAGCAAACGTTTCGATACAACAAAATTGTAAAAAGGGACCGAACTATTTGGATAAAACTTGCAGGAATCTTAAATTTTATGTTTTAACATGAAATATTATTTTTTATATTTTAAATTAATTTAATGTTATTTTATTTTATAAATTTTATTTAAATTTGACAAAATAAATATTATTTTCTCCGAAAAGTTTAGTATACTTAAAATCTTTGTTGAATGTACTTTTTCTTATAATTCGAGTTCCGTTTAAAATGGTCAGGGACTCTGTGAAGTCGGAACGGACTACAGACCAAGCCAAGTAGTGGAGGCGGAGGAGGAGGAGGAGGAGGAGGAGGAGGACAAGGAGGAGCCGCGATGTCAAAAGCTATGGAACTACTGCCATACAGTAAGATTTCGTAGCATAGGTCAAGGGGCCATCGTTGACTGTATGCATTTATTTGACAGTCCTCTTGTTTGGATCACCGTGTTCTTGGTTTACATATTACTGTATCAAACAGATTATTTGAAAGATATAATGGAGTACAAGATACGCTGTTTTTTGTAAAATACCGTTTTCACAAAATTTATAATCGTCAAACTAATATATATAACTTGAAGACCGTAATCAATGAATACTAAAGATAAATTTTCATTCAATACAATTTATTTGTTAATTATAAGTATAATACTACAGACTCGGAACACTAAGTTTTTAATTGGTAAAAATTTAAATGTTTACCTTATAGCCTGATCCAGTTTTCGCTTATTATAAGCTTCGTCAGAGGCTGCCACTAGGAGCGCTGTACGTCTTGTTTTTGGTGACGGCGCCGTCGTTTGAAAGATCTATGTTGTGTGTGTGCGGTGTGATATGTTCGAATAGTACGTGTGATTTGAATTGTGTCTGTTCGTTTACGATGTCGTTTTTATGTGTTTTTGTGTGTTTGTATATTTCTAGTTGTTCAAGACTGTCTAGTTTTCGGCCTTTTGTGTGTACGTGTAAAATATTCATGTTGTCGATGTTTGTGTATGTGTGGTTTGCTTCAATGAGGTGGTTTGCTAAGGTGGATTCAGTGGTGGAGTGTAGTGCCTTTGTGTGTTCAATGTATCTCTGTTTGAATGTGTCCTGTCTGTCCTATGTAGAATTTGTTACAGTCTGAACAGTTTAGTTTGCAAACATCAGGTAAATCAAATTTGTTTTGTTCTTTGTGTATGTTTTTTTGATAGTGTGTGTTCTGTTTTGTTTGTAGTTTGGACGCGATTCTGTATTCTGCTTTTTTAATTTGTGGGCTATTTTTTCATTGTGGTTATTGATGTATGTTAGTGTTATGCATATATCTGCATATCAACGGACACGTCATGGACAACAAAAACCAAGATTTATTTGTATCGAATGTTGTCAGTAGGCCTATTACTTCCCTGGCAACCAGTCGGTATAACTCGGCTGGTTCTATGCGTCATTATTGTATTTCTTGTTCTGTAGTCGCAGCAAAAACTGATAAACTTATCTACATATAGACCAATAAAGACTTATCAAGCCGCCGGTGATGTCTAAGCGCATTCTTCATTAGTGCGCAGGTATCAAAGTGCTTGAAGTATGTAATTTAATCTGGTGAGCACTAGCTTAGGTCTACTGAGTGTTGCGTTCACAACGTTTCTTGTGTCACTTGCAGTCAGCCGGACCGCAACAGAAATATACACGGAAAGGATTCTGAAGTGTTCTTTTTATAATGAAATCCTGCCTTACCTTCCGATATTATTCAAGTCTGCATGTTCCCGCTTTACGAGCTTATCACAGGTCTCCCACAGATCTCGCACCTCACAGGTCCCCCAGTGGACCGTACACTGCGAGACTCCTTGTGATGCGCTTGAGTTTCTACAATTTTTCTGTGGGCATGCGTCCTTCCGCATTACTCCCGCCTTACGTGACCAAGGATTCTGTGTCGGGGTTGCCGTAACGTACCTGTTGTGTTTCAGTTTGGAAAATCACCTCCTACGTCCGCTGCACCACGTACAGTCACTGATTGCACACCTTGCGTTTGTTCAAGAATCACGTTCCGTGGACGAGGAAGTAGGTTTTGCTGGTATAGCTGACAACGAATATCTATATGAGCTCTGTGATTCTTCGCCAACCTTTCACCCCCCCCCCCCCAGGCAAATAAGCAGCGTGTGGTGCCCTATACTGCCATCAGATTGGTGCCTCCCACCCGATTGGAAATTCAACCTTTCATCCATTATTTGCACTGATAAATGGCATACACAATTTCGAAGTTAACAATTAATTATTTTATTAAACTCTCAAATTACAACAAACATTTAGCTAAATAATGATTACAATGAGCATAGTAGTACTTAAGCTTAGGAAAAGACTAATCGATCCATTTATTTCTTGATTTTGCCTTAACGAAGTCTTGTACAACTTATAAATTGTGCGATCCAAGTATCTCGCTTTCAATATTCAACGTTGCTGACAAAGATAATCTCCCATAGTTAAACTCAACATATCTTTAATACGTTTTAATACAGAAAATGATCTTTCAGATTCGCAGTTAGCTATTGGAATCGTCAAAAGCAGACGATAAGCAATGTATATATTCGGAAATACATAAATCATTTTACAATCAATAATCCAGTTTAATACTTTGAGCGGACAAACTGTAGTATCACGGAATCTATTATCTTCATTCGAACATAAAAAACATAACGGTGAACTCGTCGAAAAGTGTGCACACATCTTTTTATAATTTTGAATTGAGATTTGTTTTTTTTTGTTAACATTTAAAAAAAACTTCAACAAGTTTTTGTGATTTATGGTTGGATGGTGTCCCCTCTAACAGCTGGGGTACTGGTGCCCGGTGCTGCAGCATGCCCTAAGCGTTATGGATAATCTCCGTCACTACCCCCCCCCCCCACAACACTGAAATACAAACAGAAATTACTACAGGTATTTTTTAGTAGGAGTACCGATAACATGATTTTTCTTTAACGGTTATAACGTGATATCAGTTGCGACAAGTCCTGTTTGAAGTAACCCCTTCTCAGAGGCGTAGCTAGGGGGAGCCAAGGGGCAGCCGCCCCGGGCGGCATAGCCAGGAGGGCGGCAAAGTGAGCGTAGACTTGAAAAAATTGTTTTCAGTTTATAAAAGTACAAACAACTTGTTTACTTGATATGACTATTCCTTTCATAAAAAAAGCAAAACTATCCAGCTTGCTGTTGTAATACCTTGAGTAATAAACAGTATTAGAATAGTCTATTACAAATTACGCTGTAACAGAGGCTCTTTGTCCCTCTCTGTACAGTACAGTATTTCATACTCCGTGTTCATTATGCGACGGATGTTTAGTCTATCCGGTTCCTTATCTCGGTGTTTTTAAACAGTGCATTCTGTTTTAAATGAGGTTTTGTTTTCTTGCGTGGGAGTGATGAGTAGACGTCTAGTCAGTACGGTTTTTTATCAGTGTTCATCCTCTTTGTATTCACTTGCTGTCACCAATATTTTTTGCGACTCTGTAGTGAGTTGTTGTGCCGCAAAGGAAAACTAATAATCATACAGTATTAGCTTTGCGTAGATGTTCTTAATTGTTATTCGTATACAGACGAATGTATTATTTTTAAACATATAAAAATATCGGTATGGAGAACCATACATTACTTCCATGTTCTAAGATTTATATTTAAAATCATTTTCGAAATGAAATATTTTCATAGAAACTACTTCTTTCTTCAGCCTTAACCACAGTACTGTGGTCACTATCGTATACCACCTCACGTTAGCGCATTCGATTTTCACTGATGATGACAGTCCATAGTACTCCCGAAACGTTTGGTTTTGTAGAAAACATTGGACCAAGCCAAACAGCCCGGGAAGGAATTTTAACAACAAACTACTTCTGTGTTGCCGATAACGTAGTACCCATGACATATAAATAAAAATTATCCCCTCCCCTTTCAACAATCAATTTCATTTATAGAAAATTACCAGCCTTTATTTATTAAAATTACCCCCACCTCTTCATTTATAGATATTTCACATACGTTTCTACAGTGGATTATTATGATCTGCTTTTCAGGATACTTTATTTATCAAAATTATGTACTTTACCCTTGTTAAAACATAAAACGTTGCAGGTAAACTACCCCTTTCTCTTAATGATCTTCACCAAAATCAACAGGCCTTGAGGTCTCTACAATTTAGCGATGTATGCAAAAACGTATTTGATTATGTTTGAATTTACGACAGTTATCGTTCGTCATAGAAAACATTAACCTTGTTATCACATAAAACGTTGCAGGTAAACTACCCCTTTCTCTTAACTGATCTTCACCAAAATCAATAGGTCTTGAGTCCTCTACAATTCATGGATGCATGCAAAACATTATTTGATTCTGTTTGAATGTGCGGCAGTTATCGTTCATCACAGAAACAATTACTCTTGTTAAAACATTAAAGGTGGCAGGTAAACTTCCCCTTTCCCTTAACCGATCTTCACCAAAATCAATAGACCTTCAGTTCTTTGCAATTCAGGAAGGTATGCAAAACATTATTTGATTTTCTTTGAATTTACGGCAGTCATCGTACGTCGTATATAAAATTACCCTTGTTTAAACATAAAATGTTGCAGGTAAACTATCCCTTTCCCTTAAACGATCTTCACCAAAATCAACAGACCTTGAGTACTTAAAACTTCAGGAATGTATGCAAAACATTGTTCGATTCTCTTTTAATATGCGGCAGTTATCATTCGTCATAAAAATAAAATTACCCTTTTAAAACATAAAATGTTGCAGGTAAACTACCCCTTTCCCTTAACCGATCTTCACCAAAATCAATAGACCTTCCGATTTTTACAATTCAGGAACGTATGCAAAAAATTATTTGATTCTCTTTGAATATGCGGCAGTTATCATTCGTCATAGAAATATCGGTATGGAGAACCATACATGACTTCCATGTTCTAAGATTTATATTTAAAATCATATTCGAAATGAAATATTTCCATAGAAACTACGTCTTTCTACTTATTGCTTCAGCATTAACCACAGTACTGTGCTCACTAACGTATACCATCACCACCTCACGTTTTCGCACTCGATTTTCACCGATGATGGCAGTCGATTCCACTGCCGAAAAGTCTGGTTTTGCAGAAAACATTGGACTACGGCTAAAGAGCCCGGGAAGCAATTTTAACAAAAAACTACTTCTTTGTTGCCGATAACGTAGTACACATATAAAAAATTCTCCCCTCCACCTTCAACTATAATTTTTAATAATAGAAAATTACCCCCACCCCGTTCACCTAACTTCTTCATTTATAGATATTTCATCTACGTTTCTACAGTGGATTACTATGAGCTTCTTATCAGGATACTTTATTTACAACAATTAAGTACTTTACTCTTGTTAAATCATAAAATGTTTCAGGTAAACTACCCCTTTGTCTTAACCGATCTTCTCCAAAATCAACAGACCTTCCGTCCTCTACAATTCAGGGAAGCATGCAAAAAAATATTTGATTCTGTTTGAATGTGCGGCAGTTATCGTTCGTCATGGAAACATTTCTCTTGTTACAACATAAAATGTTGCAGGTAAACTACCCCTTTCCCTTAACCGATCTTCACCAAAATCAATAGACCTTGAGCTCTCTGCAACTCAGGGGGTGCAAAAAATTATTTCATTCTCATTGAATTTTCGGCAGTTATCGTTCGTCATAAAAAATTACCCTTGTTAAAACATAAAATGTTGCTGGTAAACTACCCCTTTCCCTTAACCGATCTTCACCAACACCAATACGTATTGAGAACTCTACAATATAGGGCTGTATGCAAAACATTATTTGATCTGTTTGAATTTGCGGCTGTTATCGTTTACTATAGAAAAAAATTACCCTTGATAAAAAACCATTGCTGGTAAACTACCCCTTTCCCTTAACCGATCTTCACCAAAAACGATAGATGTTAGGTACTCTACAATTCAGGCCTGTATGCAAACAATTATTTGATTCTGTTTGAATTTGCGGCTGTTATCGTTTGCCATAGAAAACACCCTTGATAAAACATAAAACGTTGCTGGTAAACTACCCTATTCCATTAACCGATCTTCACCAAAAACAATAGGTCTTGAGAACTCTACAATTTAGGGCTGTATGCAAATAATCTTTTGATTCTGTTTGAATTTGCGGCTATTATCGTTTGCCAAAAAAAGAAAAAATTCCCTTGATAAAAAAAACCGTTGCAGGTAAACTACCCCTTGCCCTCAACCGATCTTCACCAAAAACAATAGGTCGCGAGCACTCTACAAATCAGGGCTGTATGCAAAAAATTATTTGATTCTGTTTGAATTTGCGGCAGTTATCGTTTGCCATAGAAAATACGCTTGATAAAAAACGTTGCTGGTAAACTACCCCTTCCCCTCAACCGATCTTCACCAAAAACAATAGGTCTTGAGTACTCTACAAATCAGGGCTGTATGCAGAAAATTATTTGATTCTGTTTGAATTTGCGGCTGTTATCGTTTGCCATAGAAAATACCCTTGTTAAAAAAACGTTGTAAACTACCACTTTCCCTTAACCGATCTTCACCAAAAACAATAGGTCTTGAGTACTCTACAAATCAGGACTGTATGCAGAAAATTATTTGATTCTTTTTGAATTTGCGGCTCTTATCGTTTGCCATAGAAAATACCCTTGTTAAAAAAACGTTGTATGTAAACTACCCCATTCCCTTAACCGATCTTCACCAACAACAATAGGTATTGACAACTCTACAATACAGGGCTGTATGCAAAACATCATTTGATTCTGTTTGAATTTGCGGCTGTTATCGTTTGCCATAGAAAATACGCTTGATAAAAAAACGTTGCTGGTAAACTACCCCTTCCCCTTAACCGATCTTCACCAAAAACAATAGGTCTTGAGTACTCTACAAGTCAGGACTGTATGCAAAAAATTATTTGATTCTGTTTGAATTTGCGGCTGTTATCGTTTGCCATAGAAAATACCCTTGTTAAAAAAACGTTGTAGGTAAACTACCCCTTTCCCTTAACCGATCTTCACCAAAAACAATAGGTCTTGAGTACTCTACAAATCAGGGCTGTATGCAGAAAATTATTTGATTCTGTTTGAATTTGCGGCTGTTATCGTTTGCCATAGAAAATACCCTTGTTAGAAAAACGTTGTTGGTAAACTACCCCATTCCCTTAACCGATCTTCACCAACAACAATAGGTATTGAGAACTCTACAATACAGGGCTGTATGCAAAACATCATTTGATTCTGTTTGAATTTGCGGCTGTTATCGTTTGCCATAGAAAATACGCTTGATAAAAAAACGTTGCTGGTAAACTACCCCTTCCCCTTAACCGATCTTCACCAAAACCAATAGGTCTTGAGTACTCTAGAAGTCAGGGCTGTATGCAAAAAATTATTTGATTCTGTTTGAACTTGCGGCTGTTATCGTTTGCCATAGAAAATACCCTTGTTAAAAAAACGTTGTAGGTAAACTACCCCTTTTCCTTAACCGATCTTCACCAAAAGCAACAGGTCTTGAGAACTCTGCAATTTAGGGCTGTATGCAAATAATCTTTTGATTCTGTTTGAATTTGCGGCTGTTATCGTTTGCCATAGGAAATACCCTTGTTAAAACATAAAACGTTACAGGTAAACTACCCCTTTCCCTTAACCGATCTTCACCAAAAACAATAGGTCTTGAGTACTCTACAAATGAGGGCTGTATGCAAAACATTATTTGATTCTGTTTGAATTTGCGGCTGTTATCGTTTGCCATATAAAATACCCTTGTTAAAAAAACGTTGCAGGTAAACTACCCCTTTCCCTCAACCGAACTTCACCAAAAACAATAGGTCTTGAGAACTCTACAATTTAGGGCTGTATGCAAATAATCTTTTGATTCTGCCTGAATTTGCGGCTGTTATCGCTTGCCATAGGAAATACCCTTGTTAAAACATAAAACGTTACAGGTAAACTACCCCTTTCCCTTAACCGATCTTCACCAAAATCAACAGATCTTGAGAACTCTACAATTTAGGGCTGTATGCGAAACATTATTTGATTCTGTTTGAATTTTCGGCTGTTATCGTTTGCCAAACAAACAAAATTACCCTTGCTAAAAAAAAACCGTTGCAGGTAAACTACCCCTTTCCCTCAACCGATCTTCACCAAAAACAAAAGGTCTTGAGAACTCTACAATTCAGGGCTGTATGCACAAAATTATTTGATTCTGTTTGAATTTGCGGCTGTTATCGTTTGGCATAGAAAATATCGGTATGGAGAACCATATATGACTTCCATGTTCTAAGATTTATATTTAAAATCAGTTTCGAAATGAAATATTTCCATAGAACTACTTCTTTCTACTTATTGCTTCAGCCTTAAACCACAGTACGGTGGTCACTAACGTATACCACCTCACGTTTTCGCACTCGATTTTCACTGAGATGGAAGTCGATGGCACTGCCGAAAAGTCTGGTTTTGCAGAAAACATTGGACTACGGCTAAACAGCCCGGGAAGGAATTTTAACAAAGAACTACTTCTTTGTTGCCGATAACGTAGTACACATAAAAAATTCTCCCCTCCGCCTTCAACTATAATTTTCATTTATAGAAAATTACCCCCACCCCGTTCACCTAACCTCTTCATTTATAGATATTTTATCTACGTTTCTACAGTGGATTATTATGAGCTTCTTATCAACATACTTTATTTATCAAAATTAAGTACTTTACTCTTGTTAAAACATAAAACGTTGCAGGTACACTACCCCTTCTCTAAACCGATCTTCACCAAAATCAATAGACCTTCAGTCCTCTACAATGCAGGGATGCATGCAAAAAATATTTGATTCTGTTTCAATTTGCGGCAGTTATCGTTCGTCATGAAAACATTTCTCTTGTTACAACATAACATGTTTCAGGTAAACTACCCATTTCCTTTTACCGATCTTCACTAAAATCACGAGGCCTTGAGATCTCTACAATTTAGGATCGTATGCAAAAAATTATTTGACTTTCTTTGAATTTACGGCAGTTATCGTTCGTCATAGAAAAAATTACCCTTGTTAAAACATAAAAAGTTGCAGGTAAACTACCCCTTTCTCTAAACCGATCTTCACCAAAATCAATAGACCTTCAGTCCTCTACAATTCAGGGTTGTATGCAAAACATTATTTGATTCTGTTTGAATTTGCGGCTCTTATCGTTTGCCATAGTAAATACCCTTGTTAAAATATAAAACGTTGCAGGTAAACTACCCCTTTCCCTTAACCGATCTTCAACAAAATCAACAGACCTTGAGTTCTGTATAACGCAAAAAGGTATGCAAAAGAGTAGTTGATTCGGTTTGAATTTACGGCAGTTATCGTTCGTCACAGAAAAAATTACCCTTGGTAAAACATAAAATGTTGCAGGTAAACTACCCTATTCCCTTAACCGATCTACACCAAAAACAATAGGTACTGAGAACTCTATAATTTAGGGCTGTATGCAAAACAGTAGTTGATACTGTTTGAATTTGCGGCTGTTATCGTTTGCCATAGAAAAAAAATTACCCTTGATTAAAAAAACCGTTGCAAGTAAACTACCCCTTTCCCTTAACCGATCTTCACCAAAAACAATTAGGTCTTGAGTACTCTACAAATCAGGGCTGTATGCAAAAATTATTTGATTCTGTTTGAATTTCCGGCTGTTATCGTTTGCCATAGAAAAAAATCTACAGACACTCAGACACTTTTCGAAAAATAACTTTTTTTCATGTTTTGAGTGTCGTACAATCAGAATCTGCAATAATCTCGAACACGACTTTTTTTCCCATCACCATACTTCCATTTCCTTTAGGAACATGGAAGTAAAAATCTAGACAGACACACAGACACATTTCGAAAAATGACTTTTTTTCATGTTTTGAGTGTAGTACAATCAGAATCTGCAATAATCTCGAACACGATTTTTTTTTGCCATCACCATACTTCCATTTCCTCAAGGAACATGGAAGTAAAAACGTTACATGGGCTACGTATGTGCAGTTCTTCCCGGTTCGACGGAGCGAACGTGCTGATTATCAGTTGTTTATGAGTATCGTGAGTGTGCGGTTTGTTTTTAGTTTGTGCGTTTTGTGGCTATATCTATAATACTTCACGTGTACGTCATCATACTAATACTAATATTGAAAATCAATTTTTTTGAATTTTATTTGAAACTGATATGAAACGAAGTAAACTCGGTGGCGCCCAGTTTTGGAAGAGGAGGGAAGAAAGATTAAGAGCTACAGCAAGTTCCAAAGAGTTTATGAAGTCATTTATTCAATGAAAATCGTATCAAAATATTACAATTAACAAGGAATCAACTTGCGATCATTAAATGTATGTTGTTAGCGACGAGGCTGTTGATAAATACAGTAAAGTTAATGACGTGAATACTTCAAACTGTGAAAGTGTCAAAGTACAGTTACAAGATCCAGTTGGTTCTAGTACCATGGTTGATGTTGTATCGTGCAGTCTTGAAATTACAGGCGATGAAGGACAGAACATTACTAGCAAACAATGTAGACCGTTTTCTCCGTGCTGCTCTACAAGATATGTCAGTTTGCCCAAGCGAGATATCTCAATCCTTCCGAGATATAATGGTGAATAGAGGAACACGTCAGTTTCAGAACAAGGACAGCCATTTTCCTGAAGATGAAGACGGACGATCCATAAACAAGTACTGGTTTTTATAAAACCTTGCAAAATGGCGAAAAGATAAATCGCACTTGGATGTGTTTTTCTCCAACTAAAAAATCTCTATTTTGTTTTTGTTGCACTTTATTTCTACAAAAAAAAAAAAATACCACAGAAGCCAGTTCAATAGTGAAAATGGGTTTTCATCGTGGTGAAAGTTAAATACTCGTATTCAGGATCATGAAAATAGTCCTGCTCATCGGTCTGCGTTTTTGGAATGGAAGAAATTGGAACGTTCTTTAAAGAGAGGGGGACTTATTAATGATCTACTTCAGGAACAAATGAGTAAAGCAGGTAAGACATGGAAAGAAATCCTCGAACGGGTCATTGCCACAGTACAAACTCTTGCACAACAAAATCTGGTACTGAGAGGACATCGAGAGTCAATTACTAACGATCCAAATCCTGGCAACTTTCTGGCTTTGTTGTTACTTGGCTAAATTTGACCCTGTCATGAGATCTCATTTGGATTCAGTCTCTCGTAAATCTGGGTGTAGGCCTATATCGTATCTTTCGCCAACTATTCAAAATGAAATAATAAGCCTGTCAGGAGAAAGAGTGCGCAAATATATTATTACTGCATGTAAGAAGGCGAAGTACTTTAGTATTATATTTGACACAACATCAGATGTTGCATATGTAGAACATATGTCTCAGATTATAAGATTTGTTGAAGTTCTGTTGATATCAAGGAAGCCTTTATAGATTTTATTCCTTTAGAAGTAAAAACAGCGGAGGGGATCACAGAAGCTATTACAAGTAAACTTAAGAGAGAGGTGGACTGAATCTTAGCGATTGCAGAGGTTAGTCGTATGACAATCAAGCAACAATGGCTGGTATTCATTCAGGAATTCAGAAGAGAATGTTAGAAGTGGATTTGAATCCACTAGCTGTGTTTGTTCCCTGTGACAACCATTCACTTAACTTGGTTGGAGTTCATGCAGCTCATGTGAATGTTCAGTGACATTTTTGGGACAGTAGAACGTCTATTCACCTTCTTTTCCTGTTCCACCCATAGGTGGAGTTTTCTTAAAGTTATCGTAAATATTACACTAAAAGGACATTGTGATACAGGTGGAGCTCAAAAGCAGATGCGGTGAAAGCAATATCCACTCAGCTGGAAGAAGTGATCGCTGCACTGGAGAAACTGAGGGATACACCGACTGAAATAATCGATACGAGGGAAGATGTAGCATTAATAATTAATGCGATAGTAAACTTTAATTTTGTGACCTTTTTTTTCTGGACAGATATTCTTCGTTCTATGGACAAAATCCAGAAAATCTTTTAGACCAAAGGAATAAGCTTTATTCAAGCATTGACACTTTTGGAGACGCTAACGGACAAATTAATAGTTTGGAGTTTGGAGGAATGAGCTGTGTGACAATGTCATTTCTAAGGCAGAGCAGGTATGTAATGAATGGGGTGTCAGTATCACAAAAAGGATAAGAAAGAAGCGCACTATGCCAGACGATTCTGCATTAACCGTTCAGCAAGAAATGAGACATTCTCTAACAGAAATTTTGGACAAACTGTCAGTTGAAATTTCAAGCCGTTCTCTAACATAAAAGAGTTAAAAAAACGCTTTGGGTTCCTCTCTAAATTTGAGGCGTACGTAAATGACACGGATAGGTTATACATTTTAAGGAAATGTAAATCAATATTAATTTTAATTCCCAAAACAATATTAAGTGCACAGTGCTTGCAAAACTGTATCCACATGACCTAAACAGTGAAGAATTGTTCAGTGACTTGAAAGACGTCGTACTTCTATTAAAAAGGGCAAAAGTTAACGGAGAACAAATGGACTTTACACCTCAGGGACTGCTACAACACATTTCTTCAATGGGATTAGAAGCCTACAAAACACTATCAACAGCTTTAAAAAATTTTCTTACTTTACCAGTGTCTGTGTCTTCTTGTGAAAGATCGTTTAGTAAACTTAAGTTGATTAAATCGTACCTACGATCAACAATATCTCAGGACAGGTTATCTAATCTAGCGACACTTTCAAGTGAAAACAACATTGCTTCGTCTTTAGATTATAGTGATTTAATAACCGACTTTGTAGCAAATAAGACCAAGAAAGTTACATTTTAGAACGTCTCGTTTTAAATATTTATTAAATATTAAGTGTTTATGAACAGAAGACGGAACCATTAACCTGTAATGGTAAGTGATTTATTTTATTACTTTTAATGTAGTTCTTTGTTTAAATTTATGTTGCTTTAGGATATTGTTTTGACGATGCGCTTTAGATCTACAAGGAATTTGCATATTTATTAGAACATTTTTATGTTATAAATTTGTTATATTACTACATTTTTTATAGTCTACATTTGTTACTAATAAATGTATACAAACTGAATACCGGTAATATTAAACTTATAATATGTAATTTCTTAATTTTGACTTAACAAATATTCTTAAGACGTTTCTGGATGTGCTTTCATATAAAATTCTACACATTTGCACTTATTACGTACTTTGTTCACTGGATGGGCCTTCATTTTTGCTCTTTTGCTCCCTTTTAATTGTGAAGGCGGGGCGGCCGACGATCTCTTGCTCCGGGCGCCAAAAAGTTTAGCTACGCCACTGATTAGATTTTTAACTATGTTTACAGAGTAATCTTTATTGCATACTTATTTGGCAATGAAAATACTGTAATTGATAATTAAGTTCTTTGTTTGGGATTAGATTGTAATTTAGTGTAGGCCCAATTACGTATCTGTGCGCTCTATTAATATACGTCCAAAATGTTTTATTATAATTTATGTAGCATGCACAGAATTAGGACCAAATAAATAACAAAACTATTAGCTTATTATAACTTTATATTTAGTAACAATTTGTTCGTATGCTTGATATGTCTCAACATTTAAAGTTATAAATATTGTAGTAAAATTACAAATTCTGTATTCTGATCTTCCTTTTAAATCAAGCCCCACTGTTTGGGCTAGCCAATTTGTAATAAAACTCAATACTCATATGACTGGTTTTGGATGATTCATCACTAGTAACTTATTTTATTTGAACTTATACTTTTTATATAACAATGATTGTTCTGCACATTTGCTATGAATTAATTCTTTATATCAAACTTAATGCTTTTTTTCGGATTTAAATGTTATAATCTTATTATTCTAATGATCAATGCCATTCATTATTATGCATTTATCTGTCACGTTACAGACTGCTCCCCTCCAGAAGTAATTATTTCAGACATGTTTATGGATAAAATAATTTCTTATGATAATTTAATTATTTCTCATATTTCACTTTCCTCTCCATTTCTATATCGACTTTTTATATTTGAGTTTAATTAATTTTAGTTACTTATTTTACTATTGATCCTTTTCGGATAGTTAGTGTCTTCTGAGATATTATTATTATTGTAATACATTTTCTTTCTTTATAAACTTCGTGTTGCATCCTTGGGATATTAATTCCCTAACATTCCCTATCACGTGGGCTGGGGCAGTTCAGAGGGGCACTGTACGCTACACAATCTCTGCTGGCCATACACCACTTCTACAATTTGAGCCCAGAGGCATATTCATCTCTGCTCAAAAAACATAATGCTGCTGGAATTATCTTCAGTCAGTCATCGAATAAATAAATAAAAAGTAGTCTCATTTTCGACTAATAAAAATATCTTTGGATTCTTCACTTCGTAGTTTCTCAGATTATCTCACATTTTCTATCTTAATAAATCTTCATAATTATTATTATACTCATTATATATATATTTTTCTAAACTCTTAACTTGTCTGATATATTTATTTTAATTATGGGTGAAAACTTTTCTTAATAATTCTTGTTACTGGTCATAGTGTAACTCTTTTTCTTCTCCATCTGAATTCTCTTTATACTTCCTTCTGGTTACTTACAGTGTTAGCATGGTCTTTACATATAGTATTTTCTTATTCACTATTTGAATGGTCTTATTATATATATTATATTTAATTTTTAAATTTGTATCTTTATATTAGATATACAGGTTGTTATTTTGATCATTTTATTTAAACATTTTGTTCTTTCCTTTCTCTTAGAAAGTTATTAATCCGCCTTCGCATTCATTAACATTAATTCATTTATATTATATTTCATGTGGTATTTCTTCTCTTTGCATTTCATATAGGTCTTATTATTATCATTTGTTCAAAATCATCTTCTCCATATGTTTGGTATTAGTTGTTCTTCTTCGCTCTTAATTGACTGTTTTCATTATCGTTTCATAAGTAATTAGTCTCTTTGCTTCCAAATTTTTTCCTTCTCTTGTATATTACACTCTTTTTGTTTTTCTTCTCTACTCCTTCAAATGCTACATATTCACATTTATTCTGGATTAAAGTTAATTCTCTTTTCTGAATTAATCATTTTATTTTCTTCTAAATTCAATTATAAATGGCACATATTTATTTTTAGAACTTTGTTAGTTTTATGCAAAATTCAAACTCTTCTTTATATTTAATGGCATAATATTTCTCATAAATGATTGTAATAAGTTGATCTTATCTTGTTTCAAAGTTTTGACGTTCTATCAACATTCAAATTCTGTTTGATTCATTTATTTCCAGAATTGTTTCCTTCAAAATTGTTTATAGTAAGGTGATCTTACAATTATTTCTGTATGTTTTGGTATTTCTCTAAATTCAAATTCTTTTTAATTATTTACCATAAAGTTTTCTCACAAAATTAGTTATAGTAAGTTGGTCTTACTTCATTTTTAAATTTTTTGTATATTAACTTCAAAATTCCTTTCTTCTATTTTTCCATAAAGTTTCTTCTTAAATATTTGGTAGTAAGATGTGCTTACATTTGTTTTTAAATTTTGTTGGTTATATAAAAAAAAAATTCTTCCTTTTAAATTGCCATAAAGTGTTTTCTCCAAATCATTGGTAGTGAGATGTACTTACAATTATTTTAGAATTTATATGTTAAATTCTAAATTTTATAATTCCATAAAGTTTCTTCTAAATCATAGGTAGTAAGATGTACTTACAATTATTTTTGAATTTTTCTGGTTAAATTCTAAATTCTTTCTCTTCATTCAGCCAAAAGGTTGTTTCTCATAAATCATTGTTAGTAAGTTGTACTTACTTATTTTTGAATTTATTGGTTAAATAAATTCAAAAATTCTTTCTTTTATAATTCCATAAAGTTTCTTCTAAATCATAGGTAGTAAGTTGTACTTACTTATTTTTAAATTTATTGTTTAAATTCTAATTTCCTTTCTTTTTATTCTGTCAAAAAGTTTTTCTCATAAATATTAGGTTGTAAGATGTTCTTACATCATTTTAGGATTTTTATGTTAAAAATTCTAAATTCCAAACTCATTCTTCATAATACTTTTTCATAGATGCTTGATTGTACACCTTTGATTCTTCCTGAAACGATTTCCCTCAGTTCATAGGTATTGTTATGCTTATCCTTTACCACCACATATGGTATCTTTTGTACTCTATACAGGACCATTTTATTTATACTTTTGTAAGTTGATCTTCTCTTTTTCTTTCTTTATAAATTTTATTTTCTTTTATATACCCAGGAGGATGTTTTTCTTCATGCCGCTCAGTAGCTCATATTCTTATTTGTAATGTGCATTTTCTTACATAGTCTTCACTCATAAAACCCAGTTTTGTTTCTATGTTTATTATTCGTATCATTTCCTTTCAATGATACTTATTTCGTCTCCTTCACCATTGTTTTTCGCCGTAGTCGGTTATCATGACCTCCGTCCCTTTTCTTGATGGCGTGTGGTATTTGTGTTAACCAGGGTCCATCATCTCAGTTGCTCTTATTTTCCGGACGATCATGGTCTTCATAATTATCCCAGTACTTGTGACCTCTCTGGTTTCCGCCTGGTATTTCATTTTCACTGCGGTTACTCCGTTGCTTGTTTCAATCTTCCTTGCTGTTATTTCTTTGTTGGCCACAAAGTTTATCTGGTTCCCTTTATCATATTGTTTGATATACCAATACTTCTCTGGTTTATATGTTGTATTACCTGAAACATATATGTGAGGATCTCCATCTGATTTATCAAATATTTGCTTATCTGAAGCCCCACAAACTGGTTTACCATCACATATCCACCCTGAAGGAATATATTTTAGTGTAACTGTACCCGGGAATTGTCCTAGATGGCACACTAATGGAATACATTCTAGTGATTCATCTGCGCCGTCATCACAGCCTGGTAATATGTCACATTTCCATCTTTCTGGAATACACTGTCCAGTCCTGCGCTGAAATTGATCTGGTCCACATATTGTATTCTGTTTACTTCGGGTCCTTTCCCAGTGGTAGGCTACTGCTTTGTGGTAAATTATTTCTGAAATTACTTCAATTCTCCCTCCTATAATTCCTAGAATTCATGATGTCTTTATCATTGGTAATTGTGATATTATTCCCATCAATTAACCCATGGTTCATCATCTCCAACTCTTCCTTCGTTTTTATCAAATTTCTTGGATACATTCTCCTTTTCCTTTGTTTAATATTTTCCTTGTTTCCGCTAGTTTTAATTCCAGGTAATACCACTACTTGTTCCTGCATTTTATCACTTGGTACTCCTTCTGTTTCTGGTTGGCTATCACTTTTTATTTCTTTGGTTCCATCCTTTCTTAACTCTTCTCTTTTTAATCTGTCCTCTCTCATTTCCTTAATCCATTGTTGATGCTCCTCTTCCCTTTTCTTACTGTTCTCGACCATTTTCTTATCCATCTCATCCAGTTTCTCCATTATAAATTTGTGGCACTCCTTCCTTTCCCTTCTTTCCTTGTCCCTGTCCTCATCCATCCTTTTCATCATTTTCTCCATTATTTCTATCATTTTATCCCACTTCTCATCTCGTGTAAGTTCTTCCATTTTACTTGTCGTTGTTCCCTTTTCTATTATCTTTCTCTGGCTTTATAGCTGCTGCCGAACTCCAATTAGTGATTGGGCAGATTGTAGTGGCCTTTCAATCGCTAATTAAAGCCCCTCAGTTGTGCGCCAATTTGTAATAAATACAAATTCTCTGATATTCTGGTCTTCCTTTTAAATCAAGCCCCACTGTTTGGGCTAACCAATTTGTAATAAAACTCAATACTCAGATGACTGGTTTTGGATGATTCATCACTAGTAACTTATTTTATTTGAACTTATACTATTTATATAACAATGATTGTTCTGCACATTTGCTATGAATTAATTCTTTATATCAAACTTAATGCTTTTTTTCGGATTTAAATGTTATAATCTTATTATTCTAATGATCAATGCCATTCATTATTACGCATTTATCTGTCACGTTACAATATATTTTTTAAACATTCCGTTATTGTACTGAGTATTTTATTATGACATGCACTTTCTGTGTAGAGTGTGATAAGTGTACTGAAAACATCTATTAAAGGAACCGTAAATCAGTATTTGACACTACTGAATTATATTTTTGAACACTGTACGAAGTATTGTAGTATATTTTATTACAAATTTTATGTCTGTTTGGACATCCAAATATTCTTGTACCCGAATTACTCTTGGTCCTAATTTGTTCTGATACTGATGGTCTACTGCGATGCAAATCGCTATTAAGTTATTTTTAAATACATAACTTATTGTTTCCTGCCTTGATTTTTTTTAAATTGAAAAATTTGTTATTCATTATAATTGTCTGTAACACCGTTCTCAGGTTTTAAAATTCTAACTTGAATGTGCCCATGTTATTTAAATTTCAAAAATATTATGGGAAGGGTTAACCAAATACTCGTAATTATTAACATTTTATAATTGTCAAGGTGAGAACAAAATCCTGACTTATTCATTCAAACTGCAGTTTAACATTGAATTAGCTACCTTTATTTTGAACTTCTGAAGACTTCATTTTATTAGAATTTTGAATTTCTCAAAATTTTCATCTATACATCTTTTTAATCACAAATATCATTGATTACTTTCTCAAAATAAATATTTTTGTTTAAAATGGATATAATTACGGACTCGGCTTGTAACGATTTAAATTGAAATGTTCTCGCTACACTTGAATTAGTTTTCTTATAATTCGTCACATCAAGGACAACATTTCAGTAACTATTTAAATTTATTAATATAACTCATATACCACTCCATAAATTAGAAGTAAAACAAATAAATGGAAACGTCAAAAGTCATCATAGTCATCATCAGCAAGGATTATACAAAAGTGGTTTGTTCCGGGTCCAAGCAAATAGAATACAACAGGTCACTCCAACGCTTCGTCGGACACCACACACCTCTCCGTCCTTTCAGCACATAATTCAGTAGTTGTTTGAGAATGCGGGAGTCATCGTTTCGATTAAGAGTTCCAACCAGTTTAGCAATCCTATCAAGTATACACATAATATTCAGTTTTTGCCGTGCATCGACATTTCCTCTGCGATCAGTATTTGTGAAGAGTAATCATTTCACGCGCCTGGGACCGCTTGAAAACGACTGGTCTGGGATTTCGTTCTCAGAACCCAATTCTCAAACTCATAGACAGGGAAGAACTTCAATCGTGTTTCTTTACTCATTGACTAAAAAAAATGGGTTGGGTATTCGTTGTTTCGAGTTAACTAGGCATTGGTCCTCACATTCTCAGGGTTGGATGAATTAATGTTAGCTCTCAAAGAACCCCTCAGCCTCTCTCCAGCCAAGACCGTTCTGCGGGGTGTGGCAGACCGTTCTGCTATATCTTAAAAGAGGTTACTCTTTTGATGCTGAACAGTATGGATTTAGTCCGGAAAGTCGATAAATATTCCTTGGAGAGAGCCAAACTGTTGGAGTAGTAGCCAACAGTACCCAGTTTAGGCGTAAGGGAAATGATTCTGGACTGTCTTATCTTTAGAATATTTGTACAGGGGTGAATTCAGTTGGATTTAATCGGTTGTTTTACTGTGTACAGAAAAACCTGGTCTCTTTAGTCTGATAAGATAGTCAGTTTAGGGGGGGGCAACCCAGACAGAAAATCGGGGTTGTCATTACGCCCGAAGGTGGCAACCCCACTATCACATTACCCTGTGGCAGTGGCGGCGATAAGGCCCCCGCAGACCCCGCGGCGCGGGGGGGCCCCGCCACTCTGGCCCCTAGAAAAAAATATGAAACGAGCTATAAATAGGAAAAAGTTTTAATGGGGTCCGACTACCGGCAAGTTTGTATTTAAAATACGAAATATACGTTTTATTTAAGTGTATAGACATGCAAAAAAACTACGTTTTCCGAAATGACATTACTGTTTGTAGTTTGTAAGCGAAGCTTATCTTATCTCTTGTGGTGCCCGTACGTCCAGTGCGATGAGTCACTGGCACTGAGGAGACGTAAACAAACACAACACAATGTAGTTCAGTACTCAGTAGTGCGTCGCATCTCCTGCGCGATAGTACTGTATTGCATTCAATTCGTAATTTAGTGCCGTTTAAGTTTAATGACTTAACGTTTGATTTTAGTTTTTGTATTTTGTGTAGTGTTAGAGACAGAGTTTATAAAATGGAAAGTAAGCATGAATATTTAAGTGGTGCTACGAAAAGGAAACTGCAAAAACAACGAGAAAAATCTAAAAGTAAACTTTCAAAACTCGACCAGTTTTAAAAAAAATCACAAAATGTGAAGTTGAACAACCCAAACCCGGGTCAAGTGCAAGTAATGAAAAAGAAACAAAAATCGGACTTGAAGTTGATTGTGACAGTGACAATAAACCTGATTTAAACATTAGTCCGTCGGATACAAGTGATACAACTACGGAAACAAATAAGCAACTGCAACATGAACAAGAAGAACAACTGCTAGGCATTGAATGTGTTCGCCAGTTCGAAGACATACCTGGACCAGAAAATCAGTTTGAACCAACTGAAGTTATAAGTAATCACGCAAATAAAACTAGTTTAGCAGGCCCTTCCGATCCAAACTGCCAAAGTTTTGAGACAGATATTGCATTCTATAAAAATCAAGCTACAATAACAGACGAGGTGAAAAAGTTAATAACGTTAAGTGAACTTTGTCAAACAAAGGGTCCTTTCCCGAAGGATTCCGTTTCTAAGCGGTCTTTCAGTACAGCATATTATTCTTTCAAAACTGCAGCAGGCCAAATTGTTCACAGGTTTTGGCTTTGTTACTCTCGTAATCTAGATGGAGTCTATTGTTTACCATGTTGGCTTTTCAGCCAGTGCTGATGCCCAAAGCTGGCGTGAAGGCGATATTAGAGATTGGAAAGGTCTCAGTAAAAAAATTAAAGTTCATGAAAGTAGCAATGCTCATTTACAATCTTGTCTCACGTATGCCACTTGGAAAAAGAGTAAAACGGTAGCTGATCAAATTTCCGATGAGCGGAAAAAATGGAAAGATATTTTCATACAGATTGTGGATGTCATTCGAACCATGGCACTGTGTTCATTGCCGTTTCTTGGCCATAGAGAATCATTACATGAAATAAATCCTGAAAGTGGAAATTTTTTGAACATACTATCTTTAATTTCTCGCTACGATTCTCTCCTTAGTGCACACTTAGAAAATGAAAAAACCAGATCAAAATACCTCCACTATGACATTCAAAATGAAATCATTAACTTGCTAGGAAAATCAGTATTGACTGCCTTACTAAAACAGATTCACTCGTCTCCTTTTTTTCTATAATTGTTGATAGCACACACGACATTTCTAAGATTGACCAAATGAGTGTTGTAATCAGATACATTAACAGAGTAGAAGAATCTCCTGGCAATTATAAAACTGTGATTAGTGAGTCCGTTTTGGGATTTCAAGAAATAAAGGATCCCAACAGTGAGGGGTTTCAAAGTAAGATTTTAGACTTTTTGAAAACAAATGAAATTGACATTAGTAAGTGTAGAGGTCAAGGTTATGACGGTGCAGCAACAATGAGCGGGAAATACTCTGGGTTACAGAAAAGAATTATGGATATAGTCCCAAACGCGGATTACGTACACTGTGCTGCACATAACCTGAACTTGGTGATCAATGATTCAGTATCAAATATTTCTGAAATAAGACAATTTTATGACATAGTACAGAAAACTTATGTGTTTTTCAGTGAAAGCTTACATAGATGGCAAGAACTTAACACTGCCGTTAAAGAAGACAGCTCTGCCAAAAATCTAACTTTAAAAAAGCTATGTCCAACAAGGTGGTCTTCTAGACACGACTGTCTGTTAGCTTTAAGAAATGATTTCAAAATTGTGATTAAGTGTTTGACAGAAATTATTCTGTACAGCTCAAAAAAACCGAGGCAGAAGAAGCATTAGCAATTAGAAACTACCTGGAAAACTTTGAATTTATTCTTGTGCTCTGCCTTGAAACTAAGATTTTAGAGAATGTAAATATAACTTCGAAAGCACTACAGAGGCCAACTGTTGACCTAGGCAGAGCGTGGCAGTTTCTAAGCCGCGCTTGTGATGAGTTAAAAGTTTTAAGAAAGGACTTTGCCGGCTTTCTTGCTGGTGCTAAACAGTTGGCCCAGTCATGGGACATAACTTGTAACATGAAAAATAAGCGTAAGCGAGTTGTAAAACGCTTCTTTGTTGAATTATCAGTTGACCATAGAATTGACGACCCAGTGAAATCATTTGAAGTAAAAGTTTTCAATCCAACACTAGATATTGTAATAGCTCAGCTACAAATGAGATTCGAAGGATTGCGTTGCATTGATGATAGGTTTTCATTCCTGACGCCTCAGAATTTAGTAAACTTCTCACAAGAGACAATAGTGGAGAAAAGTAAGGCTCTGGTAAATGTGTATCCTGGTGACCTTTCCACATCACTGCCTGACCAAGTAATATCCTTCAAAGCTCTGATGGCCAAAGAAATTGTACACAAGAGAAGCATTCGAGAAATGATGAATTTACTGGTTGAAGAAAACAGCTGCCTTATGAGCTGCCTCCCAGACTTAACTACAGCTTTGCAGCTTTATTTAACCATACCTGTCACAACAGCTACAGCGGAAAGAAGCTTTTCAAAACTTAAATTAATTAAGTCATACTTAAGAAGTGCCATGGCCCAAACTCGGTTGAGTGACTTGGCACTGTTAAGCATTGAGCATGAAGAGACACAGAAAACTAATATCAACGAAGTGGTTGAAAAGTTCTTAGCTATTAAAAAAAGAAGACTAGGCTTAGGAAAACAGTGAACTTTGGTTGATCCTCATCTGTAAATATTCTACATTACTTGAGTTCGAGTGTTATTGAATTGGATTAGACTTAAGGAGAACGTGTATAGAGTATATTCAAGAATTTCACAAATTCAGTTACAAACTAATTTAAATGTTTGAAAAAAGCTAGAATATTACTTTGATATTCGTTTTTAAATAATAAATTTTTAACACTCTGTGTGCGGTACTGTTTCATAGTCTGAATTTAGATCTTTGACGTAAAAATAATAATTCTTTTTATTTTGGTTTTTTTATAGTTTGTATAGAACTTTGTCTATTTAGCAACAATGAATTTTAAGAGTTTGTATACGTGTAAAACATCCTTTGCAAATTGCAAACGCTTTGTGATAGACGAGAAAGTATTCACAAACCATTGTTGTGAAACACACGTAAATAGAAACTCATTTGAGTGTTTTCCCCTATTACGTATACAAAATTTAACCATTTTTATAGGGCCCCCTAATTAGTTTCGCGGGGGGGCCCCCGTTTCGTTAGCGCCGCCACTGCCCTGTGGTATTCAAGTAACACATTCAGGAGACGTATTAGTTACCAAACTGATACAAGCAAGATGTAACCGAAGGGAAAATGTCAAAAGTGCCTTCCAAAAAATGTTTATTTTGCATGTTCATAAAGTAAGGAGAATATAATAAATATGTAATGAAATGCTCTAACAGAAAGCCTAGACTTCGCTTACATTGTTTATAATTTTTCTCTCGTTGTACTGTCTAACTTAGAATTTGATATTTTAACCCGTTCGCAAGATTTAGGCCCTTTTAATTATGCCTTATCGTTGACCCGTATAAAGATGTCAGTAACACCATGGAGACCAGAATTAATTGCCATAGTAAAAAGTAAATAAACAAATGATATTTAGCGGCATCGGAACTGTACCTTTATCCGTTCCTGCAGTTTTTAATATGCGATTGTATCGATATATATTGTGTAATTTTGTATACAGATACATCTATATATTTTGTAATTGTCATAAACGATTATAAAATTTATGTTTATGCGTATTTCTGATGATGCAATGAATAAGTAATGAAATATATTAAACACTACTACTAAAGATGTCAACAACACCATGGGGACCACAATTAATTACCATAGTAACAAGTAAATAAACAAAAGCTATTTAGCGGCATGAGATCTGTACACTATCAATTCCTGCAGTACATTTTCGATGTTTTATATAATATGCAATTGTATCGATATATTACGATGTGGAAAAGAAGAAGTGTACTATTATAAATTATCCTATTACTTAATGCAAAGCGAAAATACGTGTTGTTTTCATTTGTGAGGTTAGGTGACAACGGTTTTTGGTTTTTAGTTTACTGCTGATATAAATAAAAGCCATGGTTGAGGGAAACAACGTTAATGTCTTATACAATGCTTCTAACACAGTAACACTTAAAATAAAGAATTTAGCGTTTTTTATTTAACAGATACTTTATAAATATCTCCAAAGGCTGTTGCACCAACATAATAATTTAGTACTAGTTAAAATAGTACAAGTGTTGAAAACAGCTTTGGAGAGAATTTGACTAATGAGTACAACATTTTTATACAAGCTGACAGAACGCCATATAGACATAGACAATAAAAATTATATTAAAATACGTAATAAAAGTCAAATATTTACTTCAAAACGTGTAGTACAGCTAGCAGTAAATAAATCTAGTGAAAAAGTACAGTACTCACAAACTTCGAATAAAACCGACTAAAAACAAACCACTGATTCCTTTCCGATCCTCCACGTGAACTTTACCAAGACAGAAAGAAAAAGAAAACCACGGAAGTTGCGGAAATGGCATTCCTGTAATGTTGTCAGAACATACGAGGTTTGATCATAAAGTTCATGCAGTTCTTGTTTATTTTAAAAATTATGGTTTCATTCATTTACACTTATACTGCCCCCTTCAAAGTAGTCTGACTCCAATGTAACACGATTAAGCCAGCCGTTTTGCAGCCTTCAAAATATTTCAAGCATGCACTTTTTGGTAAAGCCTTGAGCCCGCTTAGCGATTTTAGTTTTACGTATTCAACGATCGCGAAACGTTGTCCTTCCGTGGAAATTATCACTATTGTGAGGAGGCAAGATCGCGTTGGGACACATATGGTCAATACGAAAGTTGCGGGGTCATCATTATGACGTTTTCTTTTACCTAGCCTGGCAAAATTCTTAACAAGCAATGACGTGCGTCCAGGCGCATTACCGGGCTGCAATTTTCATTAATTCTTATTTCGTAAATCTGGCCGTTTTCTACGAATAGCTTCATGGGAATGGCACAACATTCCGAATAGTACCCTTAATTTACCACTGCGCCTAGCGATGAAATTTCGTGAAACACAAAAACATAATCTTCATCTGACAAACACGATCTTCAACTCATTTACGGCAGCCTTTGAACATTGTAAACCGCTTGTTTACGCACAGCAGTCTCGCCAGAAGCTTTCTGAATACGTTTACCAGGACAGAGCCGTTTATCTCACAGTTGACACAAAATTTAATACGTGTTCTTCAATATTGTATTGTAGAATGACAAAAAATCGCCTAATACAATTAAGGACGACGTACTCGATTAGCTGAGAAATCTAAACTGTGCATCAAATACGAGTAAAATTGCATACGATTGTCACTAACATCTGTACCAACATCACATAAAAACACTTTTTCAACCGGGCACTTGTAGCGTTGGAAACTGCAAAATTGAGGAACTTCTTGATCAAACAAGGAAACGAGACAAAGGCACCTTATATTAAGTTAGAGTCACTCGTTGTATACCCCTAGGCAGGATGACAGGGTCAAATGAACTCGGCAAGCAGCTGTAATTAGACAAGGAATGCACAGCTCTAGTTAATTAATTTAACAGAACACTCTGAAGAAGCCACCGCCCGCCGTCGAAATAATGACGACAGGGCGGTTTCTAACTACTTTGGTGAAAATTAACAAATATTTTGAATTTACGGGTCTTACTTTGCACGAAAGCCGATGTAACGTTACATTTAGTTGCAAAGTTCTTTCATAACTTTAGTTAAGAATATATTTTTTAATTACAGTTACACGGGATACACGTCATCCTTCAGATTTAATACAATGCCATAACAGATATACAAGAAACGTATCTTAATTTAATAAACCAGTTACCGACTTCGTGATGAACACAGACGAGCCGTACGATAAACGTCTGTCCTTAGTGACCGTATCTCCTTCCCACGTACGTATACTATATTACTGTTAATGTAGGCCGGCCAAGCGGCACACACACACGTGTGCCCTACGAATGCACTCTCTTATTTCAATCTTAATCGGAAGAATGGCGAGACCCCATATTACACACACACACACAAAACCTGCCTACAGAGTAAATATAGTCTATAACTAGAAGCTGTTACATTGTGGTTGTACTAACACTCACCTAAATCATTAATTAGTTTTCAATGTGATATTTACCTGCAACAAATAAAAAAAAAAGTTAATTACCAGTCAAAATAATAAAGTAAATTTAATACTAAGCAGTAGTTCACAATGATTACAAACGCTCTGACAAATTAAAATAGTCAAAACATATAATTTTCGACAATTAGAATTATTCCAGTTTTAAAAACAACTTAATTACTAATAAAGTCAAGAAATCAGTCCGTGTAGGCTCAGCTTTGAAATTCGTATTAAATAACTACATAAGGTATAATTTTTTATTCAGTGAAGATTTACTTTACATGTCAGTGACCTTTGAACAGCTTTTCTGCAATCCCAATTCTGATATTTTTAGGTGGACATATCCTGAATTCATTGGTTTTGTGCTGACGTTTCAAGACCTTGTAACGTATCAAACCAGTTCCCGAAGTCTCATGATCCGTAAATCTTTACCGTGGACTTACTTTTGTAATTGTAGCTTTTGTCCCATGAACCTTTTGCTCTAGCACCACAGTCATCATGCAAGCCATTGACATTTCCTCTTAACGAAGCTTTCCCATAATCTGCTCTTTCCTTGTAGTCTCGTAAACACATCATGATTGCTCCACACACTTTTTCTTGCCAAGAATGCCTTGAAAATTTGTACAACGGTACATTCTTCTTCTTATTTAGCACAACAACCCAACGTGTGCCCTGGCTTCCAACACCAATCTTCTCCAATGTCTCCTACACACCGCCATCTGAGTGCAACACCTCACACCAATTCTTCTTAGGTCTTCCAGCTTCCAACGGTACATGCTTGAGAACATTCAACGCTACGTTACAAAGAAAATACTTTATGGGAGGTTTTCTTTGTTTTGATATTAATGCATCAATACGACTGATATCAAAACGTATATCGGAAAATAGGTAACTGAATCTCTACACAGACCTAACTGGAATAAAAACACAAACACTAACGTATCAGTGAGGATACGTTATCCTCGCTGATAACGTATTCCCATTACCATTTTGATGGTTTGATATGTACACTAATTGAGCTAGAAAAACGCAAAAATATGCGCTATGCTTCATACGTAAAGCATGAGGATGATCTTTACAAACATACAGTATAAATATCAGAATATATATCACATATATATATGATGTACGGTATATCATAATATACATCATAATAATGTATATCATAATATACATATTCGTTTTGGTTTTCTCGTAAAACTTATTAAAATTAATAAGTTTTGATAAAATAGAACTTATTAAAAATATTTTAAAATATAAAATTAAATAAATATAAAAATTATATTTATATGAAAATTATTATTAGCGGGGGTCCTACAGTCTATGCCGCATCCCGCATTTCGATAGCCATTTCTCCCTTCCTTTCCAGTCATCGTCTTCAATTGGTCGATCTCTCATGCTTTTCCTAATTCCTGTTCTCCATTGTGTTGTCAGTCTTCCTTTTCTTCTCTTTTGTAGCGTGTAAGTCAATGCTTTCTTTGGCCATCGCTTCTCCTCCATCCTCATTACGTGACCATACCATAGCAACTGTCTGGATTCTATTCTTTCTGCTGTTGTAAATATGCGCCCTGTTTTCCTTCTTATATCTTCGTTCTAGATATGTTCTTATAACATGTTGCATTCTAGAAATATTACACGCTCTTCTTAAGAAGTCCATTTCCACAGTTTCTATCATCTTTTTCTCTTTATCTGAAAGTTGCCAGCACTCGCAGCCATAAGTTAAAATGGGGTCCACAATAGATTTATATGAAAATAATTAAAATTAAAATTACAAAATATAAATTATACATAAATTACAAAACATAGAATACATAACACTAGTAAGTTCCCTGAACTGCAGAAATCGCTCACTATTTTAACGAAATACGTGTATTATTTAGATAAATGTCCATATTAAATCATTTCTCAATTATCAGAAAAATTACGAAAACCCCGATTATGCTATTTTATTTTAACTAAAATAACACAACTGTCGATCAGACAATCATGTAGTAAACATTCAGAGTTCCAAACTTTCGGATTTCTGTTAAAATTCAACTTGCTGTGACATCTTATTCTCAAATTTGTGATTCCTTTTCGGGCCGGATGTCCTAAAGTTTTGAAATTTTCTAAACTGTAGTTAATTCATTGTGGTTAAAATTCTCTTTAATTTGGTACCCCACGTGGATTCTTGAGAGTTTTTCAAAATTTTCACCGACTTTTTAGGACCCTAAAGTCCCAAAGTTACGAAATTTTCAAAAATCAACACTAAATTCAGACTGTGGTTAAAAGTCGTTTTAATTTGATATCCCACATGGACTTTAGCGATTTTTTCACTACTTTGACCCCTCACATTTTTTCCTCGCACCCCTCTATTGTTGGAAGATCAATCTCAAAAACAACAGTGCTACGAGAAGCCTACCGAACAACCCACAACATTCTTCACTCTTCCCCCGTCTAGTGTGGTAGGTGTTACCCAGTCAAGGCCGCGTTCAAGTTTGTTCTAGACTCGTCAACATTAGCATTAGCGTCAGCATTAAGTGGCGTGCAAATTAAGGAGTGAACGTTAATTCTAGAACTCTGCGCGACCCATAAAAGATGGCGTTTGGCGTTGTCAGTTCAGTAACGTGAGCGATTTTCCTTAGCGCGGATCGAGTATTAGTCGAAGTGAAGTGTTATTAATTGTGTGGAACTCTATTATTTGACATTATTAATGCGTGTGGACAAATCTAACTGGAATTTAGTACGAGTAACTGTTATTTGTGATAATTAAAGCTGGTTTCTAGCGACTTCATTGGTGTCTTGTATTTTGTTTTCCACTGTACCTTATGACGATCAGTTAGACCGTCGTAACAAAATGGTTCTGAAGAGTAAAACTGTTGTATACTAGAGAAACCCCAATCTTACATTCAAAGTAATATTATGAATATTGTATAATATAGTAAGTAATATTGTGACTGGTACTGTTAAAACTATTTGTCATTAGAATACGTAGGTTATGTTACTCACGAGTATTTACCTTATCCACAATTGATGTATACTGATGCACACTATTTATAGAATGCACTAGAAAGTTCTGTATCAATGTACAATACATTTATAGTTAACGCAGTTTATTCTGCAATGTTCTGGAATTGGCGCCTAGAGTATTCTGGGCTGTACTAGTGAGTAAGGGATATTTGTGAACGACGTCATATATAAACAACAGCAGACGGAGTCGATAATCAGTTGAGACTTACATAGTGCGGTTCGTAGTACTGTGGCGAAGTGTTATGTGTTTTATAATCGTACGGGACAACTGTAATACAATTGTGTTTTATAGTAGTTGACATTTTACTGAGTGTGAACAATTTTTATTTGCTTTATTGTAAGAGACTATCTTGTTGATTACAAACTGTTTAATTGTGATAATTAAAGGTGGCGATTAGTGTCTTGTATTTTGTTTTCCACTGTACCATACGACGATCAGTTAGACCGTCTTAACAATACTGTACGTTTAGTGAACAGGAAATCCATGCGTCATACACTATGTGGCCATAAAACATACCTGATTAAACGCGAGTTCATTAAATCCTGACTAGGTAGGATTATCCATCTCATGTATCAAGGACTTCCCCGTATTAATCAAAACACAAATAAAAGATATCACAGCATTTACAACAAAAATCACGTATCAATTTAACATCCACAGCCACGACGACTGAACCATGAAATTGCTTCAATGCTACAAGAATAGATTAAATTACACCCGCTGCTGCAAAGTAAACGAACTGATGTTGGATGAAGCAAACAGATTCCTTTTTACGCGGATTTATTCGTAAAGTGAATTAGAATTTACCCTTACAGTTGTGAAAATTTACAGTCCATTGGTTCAACCGCCTCTGGTTTTGAAAACACCTATTTGCTTCACGATAAATCATTAGAAAATATCTGAAAACAACGAAGATTAATTTGTCCAAGAAACAACTTATTTACAGTTAAACGCACGCAAGGACTGTATAATTATCTAACTATATCGTTTATGCTACAGAAAGTTTTTTTTAGACAGACCGTTCGTCTATCACGACGGAGATTTTTCTGAACTAATGACTTGTACTGAAAGTCTGTAATTAAATAAAAACGTAATACGGCACTGATGTAGTGAATCAGCTAGTAACTTCCACTTCAGTAATTAACAGTCAAACACAGCGGTGGTTTTCGATCTTAAGATAACCGCAGACCGCTGAGCCGAAAGGAAAATAAAGCGGGGGGTTCCCCCCCACAAACCGTGTCCTTCAAGCCACTACGGGAATTACAATTTATTTTGTAATTTTATTAAATAATCCTCAATTTCGTAGTGACCGTCATTCATTAAATTTTAACGACGAAGGATTTGCGAGGATCGGTCAAAAAGTATAACACAAATTTTAAATTATTTGTGTCGACGTTTCGACAACATTTATTATCATCAATAGGACCTGCGTACAGATACAAGAGAAAATACAGACACAACACATCAATAATTGAGTGAGTGAGTGAGTGAGTGAGTGAGTGAGTGAGTGAGTGAGTGAGTGAGTGAGTGAGTGAGTGAGTGAGTGAGTGAGTGAGTGAGTGAGTGTGTGTGTGTGTGTGTGTGTGTGTGTGTGTGTGTGTGTGTGTGTGTGTGTGTGTGTGGAAACAGTTTGTTTTACATCATAATAATAATTAGGAAGTTTTACATCATCAGTAATTTAAATTGTAATACTGTATGAATTATCTTCTGTGGTATTATAATTTTCTCGATATATTTAATATGTAATGGATGCAATTATTGTGATGATGTAAAACAAACTGTATCAACTCCTCCACACATACACACATACGCACACACGCTCACATACACACATTCACCTAATGAGATAGAGGGGGAAGAGAGAGAGATATGAATGTTAAAGAAACAAAAATATGAATATTCCACAGTCCAATCGAGATCGCGGTGACATGAGGCTCTAAAAAGGAGATATCCTCATGAAATTAAATAAAAAACACAAACTATAAAGGGTCGGAATTTACACGTACAACGTACGGCCACAACAAAGGAATGCCATAAAATAACGGCTGAAAATACACGAAAATAATTAAAATAGCAAACCGTCTTCGTCGTGGGATCATACGCTGTCAAAGTAACAGACGAGAAGGATTAAATGGAAGACAATTGGGCGGATCAAGGTTTGTGACGGGAAGAACGAACAACCTTTCATGAGAAAAATCGCAGATGAATTAATATTCTTAATTTTCTACTACACAAATTTTAACTCTAAACCGATTTTAATTTTATAAGTGCATAATTTAACTAAAGTCTGTTGTTTTACGATTAAACTTTTCTTACCGCAACAGTTTTAAAGCTTGCTAGTGAAAAAGTTACATTAATAAATTAACCATTACTGTATCAACTTACTGTGCACAGAATGTGCATACTGTATTAACTTACTGTGCACAAAATTCAACCGTAGAAAAAGAAAAAAAGTTTTAATTATTTAAACCTCACATAATCATTACAACTAAATACAAATTCTAAGTCGTGTGAAGGGCCAAACCCGAAGTCGTGTTCACCGAGGAAAACCCGAAAAAAATTTGAACATTTTTACAAAATAGTATGTATATGTTGCAACGAAGATTGCAAGGTGAAATAAAAGTCTATCTATAGCATCAATAGTATCAGCACGACAACAACAATATATATATATAATATTGTGATATTATTCAATATAGGTTCAATAAATAAAAATAAATAAAATATAAACATTAAATATTTCCAATATAATTGACAAAACAGCTGCTTAAGAAAGTAAACATTAAAACAATGGTTAACTAATCGAATATCCTTTATTTTAAATTAAAATAGAAACAAATTCAACTATTCGTTAGTTTCTATTTTAACGTAGAATTATTTCGATTGTTACTGATTTATTTACAAAGCTCTCATGGAGCTGTTATGTTTCAGTGAAACGTGCGTCAGGTATTGAAACGATAAAAACGTAATACACTACTTGCAGTAGAAACTATATTGAATAATATCACAATATGATATAATTGCTACAAGAAACTTATGAGTTACGTATATAGAATACACACAAGCATACGCGCAAAAAATTCAAATTATTTTCCTTAAAACAGTAAAAGTAATGTTATCAAATGCTTTTTGTTATTCCCAACAGGCATCTACGCGTCTTTCCCCGGAATTATTGAAAAAAATCCCACGATTCCAGGTTAACAGACATTATCACAGGACTGTAGGTGGAACACAGTACAAAAGCTTCTATACATTACAAGAACTGCACATTAAAAAAAATATATGTTATTAAAACAGATTTTAACTACTTTCCAAGCATAACCAAAACACTAGGCGAAATGGAAAGTCCTGTAGAACATAAACTCTATGCCTCACAAGTCCTGTACATCCTGCTAAGGCCTCGCAGGATTAAGGAAACAATGAGACACTCACTGAGTGAAGTAATAGGCATAACTCAGTTTAAAGAATTCGAATACACTAAATATTGTCACCAACCCGAGATGCGGGGTATAAATGCAATTGTATATCATGAGGGAGAAATTGTATACAATGTTTTTCCCTAAAGTCAATAAAGCGAATACGTTTCTTTATAGTCACCGATCCAATTCATTGTAAAAATACATAAAGGAAACAATTGTTGTTTTTCGACGCAAGTACCCCCGAATTATTTGTTCGCTAAAAACTCTGGTGTCACTTGGCTTTTTCAATTCACGTAGAACGTTAGTGTTGGGACCTAAACGGTGTCACTGATACCTTTGAAAATTGTATAACAACATAGGCCTACGAATAATTTGTAATATTGAAATAATCAACAAAAAAAAAGTATTTCTCACAAAGAAAAACGTAGCTTTCCGATTGTTTTCACATACATTTTCGTCAAAGCAGAAACAGCTTCAATAAATCTGAAACTACCGTGCGCGCGAAAATACAATACACAAGAAAACTGGAAACAAAGCGTTACGCTATGAACGTATTTGATATTAGACAAACTCAGGGTTATGAAATCATGCAAGTTCGGATGGGTACGCTGCTATCCCCTATAAATCTGAGCGTAAAAAGTGTACATACGAGACGAGTAGGCCTATATACTTTTCACATAAAAATCGATACAAAATAAAATAATAAAAAAGTTTAAGGAATACAAGAGGAGTAGGACAGAAATATTCGAAGTTATTGTTTGTTGTAAGACATTCCGCTGCCAAGAAAAATTTGTATGCAAAGCTCGCAACAAGAAAATTTACAACTTTCACAAAGCATAAAATTTTACACACACAACTGTAGTTTCCACAATTTCATTTTATTATACATCATTCTATTACCGTTCAATGGTGTAGGGTATTCCAACAATACGGAGTTTTCTAATTTTACAGTTAGCGAATGCAGCATTCAGTTCTTCCTTCAGATGTAAGAGATATCAGGACCCATAAAAATAATTATGAGACATATCAACAAATATCTGTCAATCAAGGCGTTCGACAAGAGTGTAGTACTCGTATATCACCTACTCATTTTAACATTTATATTGACGATCTGGTAAGGAAATGGAAACATCTAGTGAACCCTGGTATTAAGTTATCACGAGACAGATATTTGAATGTGCTGTTGTTTGCTGTTTAATAATAACAATTAAATAATTATGTGTGAAATTATATTGTCTATGATAGAAATTATGTTATTGATGTTCAGTTAGGTACGTTCCAGACGATCTGTGAAAAAATCAACCGTTTTCTTGGAAACGAGGTACGTCAACAACAAGAGTATTACAAAAGTTATGGCAGTCCCTGTACTGTCCTACGGGTATGAATTATGGACAATAACCTAAAAACAATACAGTAAAATACAGAAATGGCATTCTTAAGGGGAGTTACAAGGTGTTCTGAACTTGACCGTATAAGAAATGCGGCCATAAGAGAAGAGTTACAAGTTTTTTAACTTGAATGACAAATCAAAAGATTACAAACAACGGTGGAAAAAATATTTAGAAAGAATGTCAGATTCCAGACTGGCTAAGCAAGTCTGGAAATACAAACCTATAGGACACAGGTGTGTGGCAGGAAGAGATGGCTGGAGGATTTTTTAAGGCGGAACAGGCAGCACCTTGCCTATTCCGTGTTATGAAGATGATGATATATGTTGTATATATTTATCGCCTAATATAGAGCTCCCGGAATTCGGCACCATAAAAGTACTTTTTATGCACCAAGGTACATTTTTCAACCTTAGAGTTGGCTCAGGTTGTGGAAATGAGTAACTAGGATAACAACTACTGAAATAATGGGAGGCTGAAACGTAGTGACGGCAACACTGCCTTTCTTGTACGTCGAACTTCTTACGTAAAGCAGTCTGTCTTGTCAAACTCATAAACTACATCGATGCTATAAAATAAAGAAATTTTAGTAACTAAACATACGCACATACATACATGCAGACATATCGCGGAATTTATGAGAGAGGTGTCGTCTTTGTTTCCTTCGTCTTACGGCCCACTCTAATATCTCTTTTAACCATCAACTTTCTGGCACTATTTCTTAACAACCGTTCATTAAAATTACCCGCAAGACATTTTGCAACAGTTGTTTTCGTTTTATCTACCTCACATGCGTCACATGACATGATAAAGTTCCCTTGCTTTACGCAACCGTTAGTGAAATTCTTCAGTTAGCACCAATTAGTCGATGCAAACGCTGGTAAATTTCAGTGACGGTGAATTCCATTACGATAACAACTCTATTTTAGCCAACAAATTCACAGACAACCGTTACTTCGCCAATTACAGCAATGCCATGTTTGCACGCTGAATGAGACTGACCGAAGTGGTTACGGCCAATGAATGTGTTACCGTTGTGCGCATATCTGAAACTGACACAACACTATTTTGGAATTAAACACAAGTTTTATTCTTATTAGCGCCAAACGTTTCTTCAATTCTACTGTTACGTAATATTCAGTAGACGGAGACTGAACCTGAGTGTAAACCCAGTCGGATGGTCCTAAATCCAGTTGATGTGTTAAATTAGGCCTATACATGAAAATCCTAGAAATGTCGTCAGAAAAACACGTCAGCTTACCAGGAAAGACAGGCAAAAGTCCTGTTTCCGTTGACTAGCGACGTGTTGAGCGGGGATGGGACCAATAAAGCACTTCACCCCTGTGATCGTAAAAATCATATACGAGGTTTCATAAAACATTTCGAGAAATTTTTAAACTTCCCCCATTAGAATTGTACGATTCGAACAAAATTTTCTGAAATGTTGCTACAGCTGTTTGTAACAACTGACAAAACGTTTAGCCATATTAGATGCGTAGTTTGGATCTGCTAGTTGTGTTGAGTCAGTTGTGTTCCGGTTTGTTGGCAATTTTTTTTAAGATTTTACAATGCAGTATTATAAGAACTGTCATTAAGTATTATGTAAAAAACAACATAAGGAGCTGACACGTGACAGTCGTGAATAAATTAAAGATCGTAATAATAACATTCTTTAGTAAACGTATGAACAGTATTCCTAGACAATTTGAGCAACGCTTTACGTAGAAACCGGCCAGATTTATTAAACAGCCCAGGAAAAAGTCAAAAAATTTGACTTTAAAGGAAAAAATGAGATAAAAGCTAGTTTTTTGTACATGTGGTCGTTGAACCATAAGTTATACGAAACCAATGAGTCTGCCACTTAAATTTGTCCGGGGGTGATTTTACAGGGGTTGAAAGGGGTGAAAAACGATTTTTCGCATATAACTTAAAAATGAAGTATTTTATAAAAAAATGTTTCAAATAAAAGTTGTAGCTCACAAAATTCCCTATAATTTGGTGGGTGTCACATTCCTGTACGTCGAAGATTGTTGGAATAGGACACATTTAAAACTTAAGTATAATGTATTTTTTGTATTTTGTGTGTATTGCATGTGAATTATCGTTTTGTTTTTTGGAGAGGATGATGCCCACATAAGCCGAAGCTTGTGCGTAGGTAATGAGATGGGGATGACTTGAATGATGAACAAATGCCAGACCTTACCGGGAATCAAATCCTGAACCTCTTGATTTAGAAGCCAGTGCCCTAACCACTAGACCAAACCGGTCGGTCAATATTTAACTTAAAATGGTAAATTATGAAAACTGTACCACGATAATGCACTGGCACACACGTAACTGCTTGTTCTGGAATTTTCGGCTAAAATAACACCCAAGTAGGCCTAATACCGCGCTCGTCGTACGACTTTTTCCTTTTCCACAACTAAAAACCGTTCGCTAAAGTATAACGTTTCGCGACTACTGACGACATAAAACAAAATTCGTTAAGCGAACTCAAGGCTACACCGTTAAGTGGAGTCCAGAAATGTTTCGACAGATAAGACAGACAGACAAAAGATGCATGGGGCATCTTGCGCCCTGGTCTGTGTGCGTTGGCCACGCCGAAGCCGGAGAACACCACCTTCATAAGCACAGTTCGGTCGTTCGCTCGACATAAGGTCTTTTAAAGAGCTACCCACGAATATACGATGGGCGTGTATGACATGGGGAAGATGATCCAAAGTACTGCTCCAGCCAGTCGCCAGGCCTGAGGCGAGTCGCCGTGGCCCCCTTAAAGCATCGTACGCAGTAGTTTAGAGCAGCGCTGGTGTGATCGATAGGCTCGACCGCCCGGAAGCGAGTCGTCCGTAACGATAGGTTGCCAGTACAGAGCGAATGGCTCCCGCATTGAGCACTTGCACACCTCGCGGTTTCCCATGCTCTGAGTTTCAGCCCAGCCGAGACGGCAAAGCAGGTGCAAATGTTTCGAAGATTGATGGCGAGCTCTGTTACCCGAACTGGCACAGCCGCGAAGTTCGGGTTGAACCCCCATTCACTCCAAAATCAGTATGCACCAGGTGAGCGTTTCGGAATGACAAATGTCCACCGACAGTCGTCAGTACAGCGAGATGGAAACTGACAGATTTTCGAAAATGAAGACTCCAAGATTCTCATCTTTCGTCGAAAGGAAAAGTAATAAAAATAATAGTAACAATGCGCACAACTATAAATGAGCCTTTACTTGTTTTTTTTTCTGTTAACAATTTGTCAGAGACAAAATTAGACAATACTAAAGGTAATACTTTCAGAAAGGTTACAGTACGGAACGGAAAAAATAGTGCCTCGTACTTCGATTCCACAGTGTTGGTAATGGAAAACGCTGATGGCAAGCGTTACCACAAAAACACAAACACAACACGTTACTTTGACAGTTTCTGGCAATTTTTCAGGGCGATAAAACTCCACAAGCAATTTCCTTTAAATGTTCTTTCTGACACTAAATAATTCTCAAGTCGCATCATTTCTGTTTAAAGTTCAGTTTCACTGGAAATGAGCTGCGAGCTCGCGGGTTCTGCCTTTTAAAAGAATTAAGAAAACAAATGAAGATCGACTCGGGCGTGATTCAACCGAATTGTCAACGGAACTGGATTCGTTTGGAGTAATCTATCAACGTCGCCTACCACACATCGCTACGCACCATTACCCGCCGATACACACCCAACAAATACTACTTCGTTTCATTAGAAAAAACTAAACGTCGCCGCACAGCAAGAAACAACCTCCACAAAACTTTGGCTGGCATTTATTCTCAAAATCGAACGAATTACAAAAAAGAAAAAAAATTAGTCTTATTCTCTCACTCGTTTCTTTTTTCTTCGTTACTTCTTTACTTTAACTACGGGTTAATCTTATACATCGTTAATATAACATTTTATTTTATTTATTAGGCCGGGTGTGGACTCGGTCTCTTCAAAGCTTTGACTAAGGATGACTTCCGACACTGCAACCGAAACGTCTGCAAAACTCGTAGAACTGGAGCACGGTCTATGGACTCACACGCGCACACGCGTGCGCGGTCGTCCACACACACTTTTTAACATATTTTATGAAGTTTCTCTATATGGACATATTTCGTTATAAAATTTCCACGCATCTTAAATTTTTGTTGAAAATTTTCCACCAATCACGTATAGACTACGCGTACATTACACACGTTACTTAAATGATCAACTAATTCTTGTGATTCATTTGTTTCAAGCATGTAAGCGAAGCAATAATTTGTTATTATTTATTGATGTAATTATTACTGTAATTATATAGGTACACATATTGTCGTACATAAAATAATATTCTACACGCAAGAAATATTAATACGGACATTCGGTGTAAACAATACCCCTTGTACAAAAGATAATTCAATAAACTTTCTATAGAATAAAATATTGAAGTGACGGAAATAGTAACTCTACGCTTTGCGAATAAACGATATAAGAAATATCTTAAATAGTTAAGTCAACACGAAATACGTATTTGTCACATTTGAACGTCGTTTTTTTTAAATATTGAATGGAAAGGTGATTCAGGAGTATAAAAAATTCCAAAAATTGTTACTGTTGAAAAATGATAAACAAAAGATAAATAAAAAAATGATAAATAAGCTTACGCTTGGGCCACGATAATCGTACAGCAGTTGTGTTGAGATAATACCACAGATTGTGAGTACAGGGGCGTATTGTCCCAACTCACCCCTTCGAAGTCTCACAGTCCAGCATCGTGGACGCCAACTGCCGGTCGGATCGATTTCATGGAACTGCACACTGTACCGAATAAATTCATCCTGCACAACTACTGGAAGCAGTCAACGAATTTTGTTTCCGATTCTTCCGTTTCATGTGTTGGTATGAAGTGGTTTTAATATTTAGAAGGCTTGAAAAAAGTAACTCAAACGTTCACTTAATTAAATCTTTAGTAAAGCTAAATGACAAGTAAATTTATTAGTACGTACGGATTAATTAAAAAATATGGGAAAACAAAGACATACCATAAGCATACGCAAACATTTCTTGTTGAATACGATATTACAGTTTAAGAATAAAATGTGAAAACGTTATTTGAAAGGTTAGTTTCTAATCGATATGGCATATATATAACTGATAGGCCTACCATTTATTAATAAAAAGTATACACAAATAATAAAAATTAATGGCAAGCCCAAACGGTTTTATCTTGCTGTCGGACGTATCTTATTTTATAGGCACTAAAATGCTTCGTCACCAGTCAGATCGATTGTATGTTTTCTTTTTACTGCTTTCTTTATTAACACTTATTGAGTTGGATAAAGTAATCGGGTTTAGTAGTAGTTTCTCTTTTTTCTTTTGTGATGTTGGATAGACACATTTCGCGAGGTGTACCCAACTAAAATAGTAGCGGCTCTGGTGATGTCGATCATGATGATGGTGATCTCTTTCTTCACACACATGCACTCACAAATCGGCATTTTGAACTTAGTAATTACGAACATGTAGTCGTCTCCATGAGTTATATCTCTTTACCATGGTACTTTTGATATTCCCTAGAAAATATAAAAAAACTAGAATTGTGATTACTGTTGTTTGCTGTACTTCAAAATACAGAATCTGAGTTGCAAAAATCTGTTATTACGCTTCGTCAGATTTGCAAACAATACAATATGAAAATCTCCACTATAAAAACAAAGGTAATGGCATTTCGAGGTCACGAACCAACAAGAACAAAAATATTGATTAGTGATCCAATTATAGAATAGGTGCGCCACTTTAATTATTTGGGAAATGATAGAAATTATGATATTGGTGTTCAGTTATAAGTTCCAGACGATCTGTGAAACAATCAACCGTTTTTTTAGAAACGAGGTACGTCAACAACAAAATTAAAGTATTACAAAAGTTATGTCAGTCCCTGTACTGTCCTACGGGTGTGAATTATGGGCAATAACCAAAAAACAAGGTAGTAAAATACAGGCCTCGAAAATGGCATTGTTAAGGGGAGTTTACAGGTGTTCTGAACTTGACCGTATAAGAAATGAGGCCATAAGAGAAGATTTACAAGTTTTTAACTTGAATGAAAAATCAAAAGATTACAAACAACGGTGGAAAGAGCATTTACAAAGAATGTCAGATTCCAGACTGGCTAAGCAAGCCTGGAAATACAAATCTATAGGACAGAGGTGTGTGGGTTGACCCAGGAAGAGATTTTGTGGCTGGAGGATTTTTGAAGGCGGAACAGGTAGCACCTTGCCTATGTGATGTGATTGATGTGAAATGATGGTGATGTGACAATTGCATCTAGAGTAACGTAACAATGAGCAATGTGTCATGTATAAACATGCTATCGAACAAGCCATTAAGCGCTGATGTGAGGCCCTGATGTCCAAAAAATAAACGCTGCGCATGCGTACACGCCTGTTTACGATGAATTACACGAAAACGAAATTGATCAACCCAAGGTTTCGTATAAAGTCGCCTCGTAAAAGCGGTCAGTCAACTGGATCCTGTTCATTCGACTCATCGCTTTCACTTACTTCTGTCAATTTCGGCCCGTTCTTGAAGAGAAAAACCTTTTAGTCTCTCTCTTATCGTACGGTACAACCTTCTGGCTAACTATTTTTACTCGCAACGGAATTCGATTTTCGAGGTTGCGTTTCATTTTCTGTAGTACGCAAAGCCGATTACGAGTGATGCGGCCCTTTGCCTTCGTTCCTTTGTAATCTAATCTAAACTAACGCTTTTCGTTCGGCTCCGGCTCCTAGCTATTTCTCTTACTTCAATCGAATTCTGTTATACAAACGAGATTATATGCGCTCTCAAAGTTCGTAAACAAAAAAAAACGCAGAAGTTGCAAATAAAACCCTTTTCCCACGATTAAATTCGATTTCTAAACAATAACAATAAACCTACTAACGCGTTAATAATAATATTAATATTATTATTAATAATAATACTAACACGTTTAGGTGTAGATTATTTTTGTCGAAAATTTTCATAAAACTAACGGGTGCTTCTGTTATAACGTGTTCCAGTACTATTAGAAAGTACTCAATTAAAAGTAAACTCAATTACATATTGTTAAGAGCGATAACACAATTCTAATAAATTTTAAAAAGAAATATTAATAATTAATAAACAAGGTTTTTAATGCAAAATTCTGGAAACAAATTTGCAACTATAAACGAACTAAAAGAACTCAATTAGAAGTAAACTCAATTACATATTGTTAAGAGCGATAACACAATTCTAATAAATTTTAAAAAGAAATATTAATAATTAATAAAAAAGGGTTTTAATGCAAAATTCTGGACACAAATTTGCAACTATTAACGAATAAATATTTAAAAATTAAAATAATTTATAGAAAGCTAAAACTTTAATATCTATGACGCCAAATTGTGACTCCTTCAAGCAGTTAGATATTTTCCGGGCAGGAAACTAGAGCTAACGCATAACCAGTATTATAGCCAATATCATTTCCCAAATAACTGAAGTGGCTCATCTGTTCTAGAATTCGATCACTAATCACTATTTTTGTTCTTATTGGCTCCTTAGCTCGAAATGCCATTACCTTTGTATTTATAGTGGAGACTTTTGAATTGTGTTGTTTGCTAACCTGATGAAGCAAGGAGCCAACTAAAAACAGATTTTTGCAAATCCGATCCTGTATTTTGAAGTACAAGCAAGTCGTCAACAATCAACAGCACATTAAAATATCTGTCTCGTGATAATTTCATACCAGGGTTCACTAGATGTTTCCACTTCCTTATTTACTGTACTGATGGTTTCTTATTACTGTCGCCTTCCATACTGCAGACACTTTCTACGTATGCCCTGTCTGCCTTGTAAGGAATACAATTGATTTTATTAGGTGTAGATTATTTTTGTCGAAAATTTTCATAAAACTAACGGGTGTTTCTGTTATAACGTGTTCCAGTACTATTAGAAAGTACTCAATTAAAAGTAAACTCAATTACATATTGTTAAGAGCGATAACACAATTCTAATAAATTTTAAAAAGAAATATTAATAATTAATAAAAAAGGTTTTTAATGCAGAACTTTAGTACATCGTTCAAATTATTAAAGAAACCCAAAGTTGAACACCATACACAAAAATTTGTTTATTGTGCATTGACAGTTGACAGTTTTCTTGACACGTTTTTCCACCTAAGCTTGGCACCTACAGCCATGCACAAATACTTTGCTGAATTTGGATGTGGAATTATTCGATGACTGATTAAAATTGGTTATCATTCTATTTCTCTGTTTGTGAAGCTGATAAAAGTAAATTCTGCCTCGTTCAGTTTAATACGGCATTTTTGTCGTCCACTAGTGATATTCTGGAAGCAATGGAAATGTGGGCCTGGAGGAAAACGACAAGGACGAGTTGGATGGGTAAGAAAAGTAATGAGCAGAAGTGAACGAAGACAGCTTACTTTTAAAAATTGTTGGAAGAAGAAGGGAAAAATTGATCGGGCACGTGTTACGACACAAGTAACATTTTTCAAGGAAAGGTGTTGGGGGAAACCAAGAGGACGACCAAGAGCAGCGTTCTTCAAAGACATGGGGAAGGAGATGAACTTGATATCGTACTGCGGTTTGAAGCGGACAATGATGGAGAGAAAGACGTGGCTAACTCGACACGGCATGGCCTTTAGATGATGATCTAGTGACATTATTAACTGCTAACTGTAAACTGTTTATTGCTTTTTCTACACTGTTACCGGTTTGCTAACAGCACAGCGTGTCAGCCAATCACATTTCGGAATATTACCTGTATACAGCAAGAGACTACAGCTCCCTCATTTAAAGTGTTACCTCACCGGCGTCAAACCAAACTGTTATCGTGATTGATTTTTTCTTGTTATCAGTGTAGTTATTACAAAAGTACGTTGTAGACATGTTTCTGCAAGTGAGTAGGTCGGTTCCACTGAAGGCGATAAACTGCGGTCGATGAATACTAACTGTGGCAACGGGGACTCAAAACGGTAATCTCATCTTACTAATGGTGGAATCTGATTGGTGCACAGAGATAGTTCCGGGAAGTGCTGTGCAAATGAGATCACGTTAGTACATCAAAGGCTTCCGAATGTTAATCTTCAGGCTGTTTTAGTAATATAGGATAGTCCCATGGCACTCCTCCCTTGTGGTATCCCAGCTCGAATATTTTTTTACCTCAAAATAATCAATACTTTTTACTATGAACTGTTGTTCTGAGATACATGGTTTGCGGACACGGCTTATCCACAATGTTAGGTTTATTGTCATCTTACATAATATCAGACACTTGTGCCACACTTTACCATAAAAGTTGAGCCACATCCAAGAATATTGTTGCGTATATTTTCTTTTCTTCCAGTGACCGCTCACTTACGTCAGTGTTACGATGCACCTGCGCAATACTTGAGTACTTATTGCTAAATCCAAACTGGCGAGTCGCATTAAGTTGGTTTTCCTCGATTACTGGTCTGAGACGTTTAGGGGAACGGTTTTCCAAACAATTTAGATATAATTTGCAACAAGGGATATAGGCCGATATGATGACCTCTCGTTTGGTGGTGTGCCAGGTTTAGGGACCATGATCACCTCAACAATTTTCCACTTCATTAAGAAATATTAAGTCGTAACGCTGGGTTCAATAAATGTGAAAGTTTTGTTATTCCTTTATTTGGCAATTCTTATTTCCTTTGCGCGGTTGTTAAATCACAACCTAATCCTTTCTTAGAAGTAAAAGTTTTTTTGGATTTCAATGGAGTACCTCTTAGAAGATACGGTTTCAATTGTTGTATCTTCCATATTATTCACTTTTATAAGAATTTCACTAACAGCAACCGGATATGGTTGCAAAATATTAGCTAAATGTAAAGTAAGTATTTCAGCCTTTTCAACATCTTTTACCGTCAAATCGTCTTTGTTACGCGCTAATACGATTCAACCAACGGTATTCACGTCACTGAAAACAAGAGAGATCACAAACAAACAGCTCCGAGTATTCTAACGTTTTCTTATACAATTCCAACGTTTGTTCTGCGCAAATAATTACACGGTCCTATTAAATTCAAACGCGTCGTCGTCTTTTCGAATGCGTGGATTATGATGTTTTGGTAACATTCCAGCTGGTCAGTTCCCCTATTATCTGTATACACTAAGTTGGCGTCTGGGCCGGCGACTACCTGGGGCTGGTAGTCGCCGGCCCAGACGCTAACTTAGTGTATACAGATAATAAGAAGTTGGTAAACGTTTCATTTTTGACTGAAGCTGTTGGTTCGACCAACGGTAACCATTGCGGAATATTTTCCAGGACTTGTCAGTCTAAAGAAAAGTCTGTAAAACGGGAACAGGCGTTTCTCCTAATTTTTGCAAGATGTTGATGGCGACGACGACGACGATATCATGATCACTGAAGCCGATAGACGCTTACGATGGAAATTCTAAGACTGTGTCTGAGAATGCAATTCTGGATTTACGTATAACGCAGTACAATTCATTTCAACTCAACTGTCAGCGACGCTCTATTCACAGGCGGTGTCAATAATAATCGGCAACTTTTGTACAATAATATTTACATTTGTATAATTTTTTGAAAATGACATTACTGGAGTTTACAGTTCATAAAAGGTTTACTAATAAATTTAAGATTTCTTATAATCTTTTTTTTTTAATTGTATTGTTCATTTTGTTATTTGAATTAGAAGTCTCTGTAATTCCAACTTTGTCGTGCTTACTTGCTGAACTACTACCTGTCATGCTCCGGACGAGGACTTTCAGTGTCTCCACCATTATCAAGTCCAAAACTACGACCTATTATTCAAGTCGTGGTATTGGATTTGATAATGATGAAGAAACTAAAAGGCCTCGTCCGGAGCATGACAGGTAGCAGTTCAGCAAGTAAGCACAACGAAGTTGGAATTTTTAATTTTAATTCTGTAACAGTAACTCTCAATTTGTATACATCACAAACTTCAAATGTGAGCAACAGTATGTAATATAAAAAATGGCTTCTTATAATTTAAATCTGTATTTTATTAGTAATTTTTGAAAATATGACAAAAGGATTTTATAAGTGACTAAACTAAGAAACAGTTTAAATGACTATACGCTAAAAACAAATAATTAAATACGTAGGACTTACTAATCATCTAAATCTAATTTTTTAAATCTTAGCGCAGTAATGGTAGTCGAAACAGTAGAAAAATATACAAATTCAGCACTAAAATATACTGAAATACGTAGCACGACATTATAGGTTGTTAAAATACTGAACAATAACTGTTGGTGGATGTATTGAACTGAGAGCTCGACACGCTGCAAGTAGGCAATAACAAAGCCCTTACGCATTCCCCAGTGATGACGTCACAGACAGCTCAACTTGAATGATGTAGCAGTATGTCGGTTAATCATGCAGTTTTCACATGAAACCGTAACACGCTAATAGATTTAGTTCAAGAAAGAACAAGTCTTCGACAAACAGCATGTGTGTCGATTGGCGAAGCAACTACATGAATGGTGGTTTCTTCTTTTTTTTCTAGTAGTTTCACCGCCAGTATCGAGCACACCTCTCCCTTTAGTTCCCATTCTGAGCTGTTATTATCCAGAACAGTACGGCCGCTACTTCACATCATCATACCTGCGTTTTACAGTTCCCCAGATCGAACTGTACCCCACGCAAAGGTCCATAATGCACATCTTTTTGGTCGATCGCTCGTCTTTGATTCTGACGTCATGTGTACCGCGTTCTCCTAATACAGTATTGCTACGCGCTGAATTACCTTTATATTTAAGCACGTAGTTCAGCATTTCATTAACTTGGAATGTTACGTTACGCATAGGACAGAAATTGATCTGGACGAAAAATTAAACAAATTTAGGAATATCTGTGGAACAACTCACAGATACCTTAAAAATAAGACAAATAAGGAAACAAGGATAAGGTTTTTTAACACTGTAGCGGTACCAGTTTTGATACATGGAATGAAACTAAAGTTATGACACAAAGAGACACAGCAAAGATCCAGGCAGCGGAAATGACGTTTATGAGGAATACTCTGGGCTGTAGCATTCTCGACAGAAAGAAGAATGTGGATATAAGGAGGGAACTGGGGGTCAACCCATTGTTGGAACAGCTAAGGAGCATCAAAAGAAGGTGGTGTGAAAATCTGGGAAGAATGGCGGGTGACAGGATTCCAGGGGAATGGAATATAGACCGGTGGGAAAGAGATGTAGGATGGCCGAGATAGCAGTGGGTCCCGGAACAGGTTCGCGATGAGCCTAATCCTTCAGGTTGATGATGATTTAAGCACGTTTGTTCTAATCCTTCACACACACACACTCTCTCTCTCTCTCTCTCTCTCTCTCTCTCTCTCTCTCTCTCTCTCTCTCTCTCTCTCTTCTCTCAGTCTCAGTTCCCGAGTGTTCTTTTTTCTATAGCTCTGTGAGCTGTTATCAGTTTATCCGCTCATTGGGAAAGCGCATATTCCAGGCTCGTGTGTGAATGTTGGCACAGTATATACTGATTGTATAGCCTATTCGTAGAAACGAGATTTTTCTGTTAAAGTAAACACACTTTCATGTTGCAAAAAATATATCTTACTGCCAAATTTTTATTTACAATATTTATTAAATAAATTTACATACTCAGCGACGCCCTGACTGGGATACATAAATTAAACGACACGTTCGCGATGCTCCACGTGCACGATCTCCCGGAGCCAACACATCGCCTTTCTTACGAGCTGATAACGATTCAGCAACCGGCGGTAATCACGTCAGTGAAAACAAGAGAGATCACAAACAGCTCCGAGGAGTATTCCAACGTTTGTTCAGCGCAAATATTTACACGGTCCTATTAAATTCAACAATTCTGCGAACACTAGACTATTTTTGTTCTCGCGAACGTACGGCGGCCACTTCAAGGTATCCATATACACGTAACGGCAAAACATGTGAGTGTTTATCTGTGAATACGCCGCGCCCCGGCACGATTTTAGAAAAGCCACGCCACGCGCGCCCGCCCGCTATTGGAATTCTGTTAATCATGCCACCGCACTGTCATACTGCGCAAGATCGTACACAACACCACGAAAATAACTTTCCCCGTTTGTTGCTATACAGCATTCCCGACTGAAATACTTGTACGCTTCTCGCAGTTACTTAATCCTCACAGTGGTACGACAAATAATAATTCTCTTGTGTTAACTAGACGGATATGAAACAGAACCGTACCAAAGACAAATCTGAATCGGACAAAGAGAAATCTGAATCTGATAAATACAGATATATATCTGGATCTGGTAAATCTCTCTCTCTCTCTCTCTCTCTCTCTCTCTCTCTCTATATATATATATATATATATATATATATATATATATATATATATATATTCAATCACTTTCTGCTACAGTCCGTTTCTTGATGTATATAATACATTTAATATTTATAATGAATTTACCTCAAGATATTTTTTTTCCTTATTAGGAGGAACATGTTTCGGGTACCATCTTGTACCCATCCTCAGCCTTCCGGTTTTTGTGTCTGGTGAAGTACATACTTGTTGGTTGACTATTATTATTGTGGCTTCCTGTTGGCTTCTGGTACTTCAAATTGGTTTTATTGTGTGTGATTGTGTTAGTTTTTTGTGTATTTTCGATGTCGAGTGCTTTGAATATTGTGTCATGTTTTGTATTGCTTTGTATTTGTTCAGGTATTAGTTTGTTTTGTGTTTTATGTTTGTATATTTGTAAATTTTCCCAAATGTTCATTATGGTGCCTTTGTGTAGTATATGTTTTATTAGTGTCACATTCGTTATGTCTGGGAATTCATGTCCTGTGTTTATTGCATGTGTGGCTAAATTGGATTTATATATTTCTGTTTTTTTGTATGCGTTTAGGTGTTCAAAATAACATTTTTTCAGCTGTTTTTTTTTTTTGTCCTATGTAACATTTATTGCAATCTTGGCATTCAATTTTGTATATAGGCACAAAATTTGCTTATAGGTAGGAATTCGCTTACCATTTAACCAATGATACATATAACAAGCAAGAAATCAATATCCATTACTGCCAAACGTAGGCATTATCCAAGAGTAATTCGCCCGGAAGGACTTAATGCAGTTGAGTGTCTGACTCTGAACAAGAAAATGATGATGGAAGAATTCGAAGTCACGGAAAGGAAAATATTTAAAAAATCTTGGGATCAATAAAAGATGGAGAACAGTACAGAAGACGCCACAATAATGAGCTACACACACATGTTGAGAAAATCACAGACGTAATGAGAAAAAGAAGAATTACTTTCTACGGGGATATTCAAAGAATGAATCCTGACAGACTAACAGGGGAATTTTTAAACTATTTCAGAAAGCTCAAAATGCACATAACGTAGTTCAAAGAAACAGAAAGAGACATAGAAGAACTCCAGATTACTCAAGAAGACAGTGAAGGATGCTTATCATTCAAAAAGAAATAAAAAAATTCCCAAAGTATTCAGGAAAACCCCAAAAAGAGGACATGTACCGTCTGGACTGATGAAAGGAGGGAGAAACATCGATCAAGAATGAAAGAGATATGGGAGAGGAGGAAGAGAGAAGAGAGGAACCAATTAAACCAAACGTAGTCTACAGTGGCTCATACGAAAAAAAACTGTTGTTATTTACATTTGCTTGTTGTTGATTATTTTATCATTGGTTTTATATTGTTGCTTTTACATTAGACGCTTCATAATAATAATAATATAAACAGTCGAAACAACCGAGTACCACCAATAAGGGTTGATTTAACAAAAAACCAACCGATGAGTAATCGAGAAAACTATAAAATACGAGTACAAATTACAGGGGAATAACACACACTGAAGTGAGGGTTTTAGACTTCCCACGGCAACGTTCGCCGTACATGCTGCACTTATCGTGTCTATTGATTTATGGCGGAACCTGTTGTGCTGGGGTTTGAATTTTCCCGGCGCGGTTTGAAAGCGATCAGTGCCGCCAATCCGCGTAGCAGCTGTGCCCGCCACAGCTAACTCGGTTATTAAGATGTGATTGCCAAGACCGGCAACGCAATCTAGCAGGCCACGTCACCTGTATCAGCTGTTCGCTGTACGGTTTGTCAGCAGCTTAGCAAAGGTATGATCGGCAAATCGGAACAAGTCGATTTTATGTAGGATAGTGGGACCGAAGAATCCAGGCATCATTCTCACTCCACTCCTTCGTCAACCTTCAAGGAGAGTGTTCGATGGTCTGACGGCCCAGGGTTAAGTATTTCGTACATCTTTCCATATGACTTCGTACCCAGTAAAGGGTTTTCAGGTGAGGCTCAATTATATTATTCTATGTTCATTTAATGATGGGTTATGTGTTATATTTGTGTATGTGTCTGTGTGGCCCAGGCGTCTGTAAAGCCTATTTCATTGTAATACCTTTGTAATGTAAAATTGATTTACACGTTACTTCCGGTCTGAAAACACGTGGTGACATTGTATTTAATTGTCTTTTGATAAAGTTAAAAGTAAAAAAATTAAAAAGTAATTACTATAACTGGATAAAATAAGCCATGCCGAATTAATAAAAGCAGATAAAGTGTTGATAAAAATTGTGACAGTGTGTGTGGTGTCTGTGTTCCGAGGCGAGAGAGTGTATGGGTGGGTGTATTGACTGACGGCTGATCTCCAAATAAAAATGTTATAGGGTCCCCGCACCAGCCGGGAGAAAGGAAAAGCAGAGATAGTAACATCAATACCGGTCACTATCCGCAGAGCAGTGCACCAGGATGCTCCCCGAAGCCGTCAGGCCCAGAAAATACTCATCCTACAGAACACCGAAGGACACACATCTGCCCGGAATGAGACTCGCTGGAGATTCACCACACTCTAAGGACCGTCTGCAGCACTCATGGCACACTGGTCAACATGAGTACCCTTTGAGTTCTTCAACAAAAGTACAGGTGGGAGCGTTCTAATTATTATCCTTCAGTCAACAACAACTCAATAGACTGGCTCTCTGGTATTCAGGTTAAACATCTTGTTAATGCTCTTAAAGAAAATGGTACAAGAACTCCAGCTGTTTTAAATAAAACTGTAACTGAATTTTTGTAATAACATAAATTAATGCTCTTAAAGAACATGGTACAAGAACTCCAGCTGTTTTAAATAAAACTGTAACTGAATATTTGTAATAACATAAATTAATGTTCTTAAGGAAAATGGTATATGATTATAACAGGGTGTCACATGTTAGCACTAATAAAAAATTGTTACTTGTTACAAGAGTGTTTATTGCAAATCCTGTCACTCTGTTTGGGCTCCAGCACACTTTTCGCTTCCTCTAGGCCAAGTAGCCTAGTTAAGTGGCCGTTACACTGTACAGGCGTGATGGGAATTGTTAGTTATCACCGTCAATCAATAATGACCACAAAAACATTGTTATTGCTTTTTCTATTTCGTTTAATTGAGGAAACGAGGAAAATTGAAGATTTCCAACGCGAATAAAAGAGAGTTTATCACCGAAGTACGTCAGCCGCGCTGCGGAGGCTCAAACATAAACAAACGCACCTTATTTAATTAACTTGAAAGATAAGCGGACAAAGGCTGATCAATACGTCACCTGGGCGTGCACAAAGCGTTTTCCTCAATCAGTTGTTCCACACTTATCTCTAGCGCAACAGAAAATACTTAACAAAATAGCAGATTTCCCTCGTCCTCTGTTTTTCCCATGTACACTTCAAGACCACTTATTGCTTTACTGCTTGTTAGGAAAACTGATAATTTATATACACCGTGTAAAACGATACCATGAAAAATTTATGTTTGTTTACCAGTTTAAACAGTTTGCCACATTCTTATTACAATATCTAATTCGAGAACTCCAGTCTCGCATCGTAAAATGTTAAGGAAATTACAAAATACGCAATAACATACCTCAATTAGCTGTAAAGTGTAAATTATATCCAATATGGCTAAAAAATATAGACAACTGTTACAGATAGGCGTCTCAATCGGCAATTTCTAGCGCGGGAAACTGAAAAATTGCACAAACGTTCTGATCAAACCTCAGATTTTTAACCTCTTCTTCTTCATCACTAAAGTCCTACGTGAGCCCTGGCTTTCAACACCAATCTCCTCCAATGTCTCCTATCCAGTGTCATCTCAGCGTATTCCTTCACATCCATTCTTCTTAGACATTCCTGCACATCATGCAACCATTTTATCCTAGGTCGGCCTCTCTTTCTGCTTTTATAGACTTGCGCCTTCAGGATTTTCTTCTGCTTTTATAGACTTGCGCCTTCAGGATTTTCTTTGGCATACGTCATCATTCATCCGCTCTAGGTGACCTAGCCGCTCAGAATTTTAACCATTATATTTAATTTCCGAAATACGTTCCGTGGACGCCTGGCAAATCACCTGCGTATCCCAGTAGGTTGCCACGTTTTCAAAACCACTAATCTAAAACGATACCCTTCAGAGACGTTTACAGAACACCTCGGAGCCTGATCAGAACATTGTAACGAGTGGTAACTGGACTATAAGATCGCCAGTAATTAAGTGATTATTTGTTACTGACAGTAGGTTTCTTTTTTTAACTTGACCAGTTAAGCTTCAGAATTATGAATAGTCCAAACTGTAGGTATTATCGCATTTATAAAGAAAAGTTGTGGTTCTAACGTGAAATAAAGTCTGTGAATGTCTAATAACTATCGATTTGATTCCGTCGTACGCCACGTGCATGTATATAATGTTATATACACTCCACACGCTTCTTCGACAAAACAAAGAAGAGGGGAGAAGACAATAGCGGTCAAGTACTGTACTTCCCTTGGGGTTACATCACATCACGGACAAACTCTTCCCCGGCGCTTACATATTGGCACGCAGTTACCTTGCTGTAACAATTATTACCAACAATGGACTATTGTAAACACCTACTTTTATTTTACGGGGCGTATTTACACTCAGAGGCGTATTTACGGGGGGACGAACGGGACCGAACCCCCCCCCCCCCAGGGCGCAGAAAAAAGTTTGCAAAATTTGTTACTCTCTTAATGTTTAGGTTACTTTATTATTTTTTCAGCTGTGTACGCTAATGTAGTAGTAACTATTTCCTAAATATACAAACAGGTTTATTACACAGCATTTGCGTATGCATTTGAAATATGAAATACTGGTTAGGAAAATCAATTCAATCAATAAGTATCTTCCAAACAATCTTTCAATAACACACATTTTTATTGTGATATTGCCGTTCTCTTCAATGAGACTGATTTCAGGTTGTTATCACACGTTTTTCAACCACTTTAAAGACAGTAATGTTGATTAGTCTTAACTAGTTTCTTCTTTCGTATAAAGCCGACTCGATCGGACCCACCCCCCTCAAAACCAAATTCTAGATACGCCACTGGATACACTAGCTATTTCAAAAGTCCATTAACACAGTTAGATTCTTCTCAATGCTGGAAACATTTATATAGCAGAATGAATATCCGGCGTTGTGTTGTTGTAGTGCCGATCTGTTCCAGACTCGTGGGATGTTGATACAAGTCAGACGATGCGTTCCCGTTTTTGGATCGCTACTCACAACGCAACAACAGCGTGAACTTCATAACAGCTGGCTTCCTCTACAGACCAAGTACTGCCAAAATAGAAAGCCGTGCATTTTCTAATGTTATTTTTATAACAATCCTTGAGAGGCCAATTAAAAAATAATAATACTGGAGTCCAGCAGTTTCTGATCGACATCCTTACGTGTAAGCTTCTTCGTTTCTTCGTGCTTTAGATCGTGACGTCACATTAAACGAATAGTGACTTTTTTAAACGTTAACACTGATTGAATATTTATGGTAGAATTTAAAAACCGAACGTTATAAATCACTGAATTAATTTATCAAGCGACGTTTTCGGCTAATTTATTATGCCGATTTCCGTCTTCAGGGTAAAATGCAAAAACATACAAATAAAAATAACAAATATTACTTTACAGCTCCAATTATATACGATTAAGTACACAACAGTTACATTAAATACTAATAATAATTAACATAACACACTGCAACATATTTTTATGATACACTTACTTATTTAAATTAATTTTTTCATATACTGTATTTATTTCTTCACCTACTACTTCCTTTCTTCCAAACTTCTACACTCTTATAAAAAAATCTAATGTCCTAGTTGGCGTAGTAATGACCGTCGACATTTCAATACATCTTTCGAAATGTAACTTTCCGTACCAGTGAACAATTTTTGTCTGCAACAATATCTTATCATTCTTATAAACCGATTACCCAGATACATATGACAAGAAATTTGACCTACGCCGATCAAAAGGCAAAAAGACAACAGGAAGATTACTGGTGCTAACAGCACTGTTGATAGACGCTCTGAGCACGGAGCATTTTATTGACGTATCTTACTTGTTCAATATTCATATAGTGAGTCTTATTACTCAGTCGTTCCTCGTGTTATGGCTCTTCAACAAAGCAAAAATCGTCTCATTTTATTCTTACCATGTTTTTCTTCCAGGAAAGTTGAGTCATAAGTCTCTAGAAATCTGATAAACAATAAAACAACGCTGGCATCGCTGCGTGTCCTGATTCTGAAGTTCCTCTTGCCTCCACACAATATGTTACACAACTATTTGGGGTTGTAGTTTCCAACCATCCCCTCTTCGGCTTAATACACGAATCACTCGTTTCGTGGAGGTCGTCTTCCTGACAAAATAAAAAAATTCACAAAAGCTGGGACCTTAATCTTCATTTTATTACCTAATTCTCCACTTCACATTAAGGTGATAATCCGAGGTCTCGTTCGGCTCACCCGCTTTTATACACTTACGGCAAATTTTATTGTTAAAATACACTTAATATTAAGCAGTGCTTTTAACGTTGTGTCGACGTTTATTACAATACGCCATTTTTATGGAGGCCTACTCACAGAATATATCGTTACCTTGGAACAAAATTAGCCTATGTCCAAATTCAAGAACTTTTTTATTTTTCTGAGCATTACATTCTGTCATTGTGTATCTATTCAGGACAGATGTACTGTTAAGTCTAATCTTGAAACTAACAATTTGTTTTACACAGAACCGAATAAGCCTATGTCTCCTTCTTCATCTTCTTCTTCTCCAACAAGGATTAGGCCTTGGTGGCCTGTTCCGGCTTCATAGGATTTATTCCCATCTTTTCTTTGGTCTCCCTAGGCTTCTTCTTCCAGCTGGTTTGTATCTACTTGCCGCTTTTGGTAGTCTTCGATCATCCATAGGCTCCAGATGGTCCTCCCAGTTCCTTCTATGCAACTCTATTTTCTCATTTATGTTGTATATGTCCAACTCTTCTCCAATTTCTTCATTTCTAAATCGATCTTGTTTAGAAAAACCTTTAACCGATCTTAGAAATTTCATCTCTGCTGCTTGTATGCGGCTTCTATCTCTCTTTCTTATTATCCATGAATGACTTTCATAAAGAAGCATATAGACAGCAATTACCACGTAAAACTTGAGCTGAGTTTCTTTCCGCGTCTTGTTTTTTAGTGTTCTTCTTATGGCGCCGCACATCATTTGAAACTTACTTAGTTTATTGTATATGTCTCTAGTGTTCCCATATGATATATCATACCCTAGGTAGCTAAAGTGAGAGACTTGTTCAATTACTTGGTTGTTAATCATTATTCTGGCTATTACAGGATTGCTTCCCAGGAAAGCCATCACCTTTGTTTTGTTTGTGGAAATTCTTAAGTTATGCTGAATCGAACACCGTTCTAAATTATGTAGCGCTCTTTGCAAACCATTTCGGTGGCATCTATAAGCAGCAGGTCGTCAGCAAACAGCAGCGTATTAACAAATTCACTTTGTCCTAGAGAAATAACTGTTGATGGGTAAGAGCCATCTACGAGTGACATCGTCCAAATATATATATTGTGACGTGGTATTTTTTTCTAGTAGAATATAATATAAATATAAATCTTACCCTTCTGTGTAATTATATCCTGTAGCTCCAAGTTGTTGGTGCAAATTTTATATGTAACGAAATTCACTTTGTCCTAGAGAAATAACTGTTGATGAGTAAGAGCGACATCGTCCAAATATATATATTGTGACGTGGATTTTTTCTAGTAGAATATAATATAAATATAAATATATGAATACATGTCATTGGCCACCAGCGACAATCGCCACCAGCTTAAAATTTGTGACAATCGCTACCCACTGTCCCACTACCCACTCCCTCCCCTGAGGCAATGACCGCTGGAATAATAACGGGAAATTCCGCAGGACCATCCCCTTCGCCCGCTGCCCCGCTTTCTCTCATTATTGCTCTGAGTGTCATAGTGTTCCGGTCATAGTTATTTAGTGCATTCTAGTTGTGTTTGATATGGAAGTGTCAACGAACAGTCACGGGAAGCCATGCGCCCACTACCAAGGTTACACGTTGCCGAGGATCAATCAAGAGCCAACGTGGTGAAGTACTGTGTTCAAGCGAGCATCAATGTGGACCTCCGGATGATGCTCGCTCAGAAGTATTGAAGGCTTTCAATCAGGCGAAGAAGCGAGCACGCGACAAGGACACGCCAATTTCTAAAATATACTCCGAACAAATGGGTAATCTCCAAAACATGGGCTATGATTTTGTAACCGAAATGCCAGATCAGTAAGTTACGAAGAGGTCTTTATATCGCCACAGGGCCAAATCGCAAGGTAATCAACGAGAACCGGAATCATCTGAAGAAGTTGTTCTGGAAACGAGAATGCTTACCATGACAGATGGAAGTAGTTTTCTTTTGAAAGACGACAACACAGGCGGGCGACTTATTATTTTTAGTAGAGCATTAGGAAAAGCAGCTTTGAGAAGTAAGCAAGATTTTTTTATGGATGGCACTTTTAAGAGTTGCAGTAAACAATTTTCGCAAATTTATACCATTCATGCAGACGTTTGAAGCTCAAAAAACGAAACAAATATATATCCAGTTATATTTGCTCTCTTGCCAAACAAAAGGAAAGAAACATATATTCGACTTTTCCGCCTTCTTATTGAGGCCATACCAGAGTAGAATCCAGCGACGGTGACAGTCGATTTTGAATCGGCAGCAATTTCTGCCCTTAAAGTTGTATTTCTCGCAGTAGAGGTAAAAGGTTGCTACTTCCACATGAGAAAGTCCATCTGGAGAAAAGTTCAAGATTTGGGACTTGCTTGTGAGTATATGAAGAACGAAGAAGTGAGAATGATCATCCGCATGTGTGCTGCTTTGGCGTTCCTTCGGCCTGAGGATGTTCCCGACGGCTGGCTGGAAATACATTCCAGAGTCCCTGACAATGAAAAACTTTCTGGATTTTTGGACTATTTCGTGGAGAGATGGATGGTAAACGAAGAAGTTCCAGTCGAGCTTTGGAGTTGTTACAACAGGCGTCATCGAACCACCAGCTCTGTGGAGGGATGGCACAATAAAATTAATACCGAACTTGGAAGACCGAATCCTCTAGTCAAGGACCTCATTAAGTGTTTAAAGAAAGAAACAGAGAGCACAGCATGTACGCTAATAAGGGCCCAGCTCAACATGGAAGGTAAACGAAGGAAGACTGCTTACATGACTCTAGATGACAGACTGGAAAGAACGGTTAAAAAATATGAAGAAAGTGGTGATATTGTCACTTGTTTGAAAACAATTTCTCATCTCCAAAAACTTTGAAGAGTTACTATAAAGTCCAGGAGCTTAAACGTTGACTTATGAGAGTAACAAAATGTAAATATTAGTGACGGAGCTTAATTTGAGCTCAAAGTAACTGACGAAGCCAATAGCTGATTTTAAACACGCCTATATGCAATAGATATTGCATGTAGCCAGTCCAAAGCCTGTGAAAAGTGTGATGGGAATCAGTAAAATTCACTTGACTGTTCAAGGCAGACCAGGCCTGCGAAACCCAAGCTTTAAATATTAACGAGAGGTGGTGGTGGTGGCGATTGTCACTATATTTTCTTTAGTGGCGATTAACACCAAATATATATGCCATTCCCTTTCGCGTGGCACTAAGGGATTAGGAGACCCTTACACACACACGCACACAAATGCAGCTGCTCGCGTCCGCTCCGGCCGGCAGGTAGATGACTCATAACTGGGGCCCTAATTGAGTAATTGCTACTTCTTTAAAATATAAAATTTAACTACTGACATCAGTTTATTTGTAAACTTCGTGCAATTCCAAGAAAAATGACACCAAACACGGTATGATTATGATAATATATGATATTCAACATGCATAGTAGTATTTTATATTTAATATACCGGGTACCATTAATTTTTTTTTGGTTACATTTCGACATCAAAGTGTGTTATATATTGTTGATTTATTTTTACATTTATTTTTAGTGTGTTTATACACAGCATGTATAAATTAAAATGTAAACTTGTAAGTGCAGAATTAAAATAAGCTTACTTTTTAACCTCACAGTTTCTTCATGTAAGTGCGGGTAACTGGCTGAATTATTTTTTATCTTAATTATTATTAATTCTACCAACTACCTCGAAGCTACAATGAACCGCTGTTCAGCGACATTTTGAAGTCTGTCCCGGAGTTTAGTTTTGACTAAGCGTCGTTATGAATAAATGAAACTCGTCTTTTTAGTACTGCAATATGTTTTTTTTTTCTAAAATCCAAATATACTCCCTTGACGCTACATGGTTAACAGTAACTATATGTTGAGAGGACTCATTTTTCTCGCAATTTAACGAAGATTACGAAAATCATATTTTAATTTGGATTATCATTCAATTTAAATGTGTCATAATTTGTAACTGTTTCATGAAGCTATATACCTGCGCGTTCGGGCAAGGGTGTGTGGCCCGGGCGCTCGTGAGTGCGCGTGCGAGAGCAAGGGTCTGCTAATCCCTTAGGTGCCACGCGAAAGCGAATGTAGTATATATCCTGTAGCTCCAAGTTGTTGGTGCAAATTTTATATGTAACGTGAAATAAAAAATTAAACTCGTATTCAGTCTTGTCTTATTTTCAATAAATTTTATTATTCTTTTCTTTTTAACATATATTGAAATTTATTAACATGCAATGCCCTTCTCTTCAGTTAGTAGCTCCTTTAGGTTCGATAACATAAAAACTCTCTCTCAGGGTTAATAAAAATTTAAAGTCGATGTACAGTCAAAGTTATACATATGATAGAAAGTATAATAATTATAAATCGGTTTCAGTAATGTGATGTTGTGTATGTGTGTTGGGTCATGGGTTCTCTGGATTATACAAAAGAAACACCTTAATCTAACCAAAATACACTAAAATAGTACCTTGAGAAAATAAAATTAACAATCATAATGTTTATAGTGTTTTTGTTATATCATTTCACTGTCCTAGTGCTTTAAATTGAATAATGATCGAACAAATGTTTGTCTTAGCATAATAGAACAATCTCACCAAATTGTAGTTTAGTTTACAGATTATTTTCTTGTTAGAATTCTTCTGGCCTTCAGTTTTCCGTGTATATTAAGCCATTATACTTCTCATTATTTCCGGAGTTTTCCTTCATTAATTTACTGTGACATTTTTTTTTGTAGAAAATGTTCAGCTTGAAATTATATCTCTTCTGGCTTATTTTCCAAATTCAACAACAATCAGATTCCTTTTAATCTCTTAGATTCACTTAGTAAAGCTCTTGGCTCCACGACATGTTTTATGAGTCACAGGTTTGTTTTTATACCCTATAATTAACATGATTCATTTGAATCTGATTTTTACTCGTCCCTGATGCACATAATTAGTTTCTTTATTAATTCCGGAGTTTTCCTTCATTAATTTACAGTGACATTTTTTTTTTAAGTAGAAAATGTTCAGCTTGAAATTATATCTCTTCTGGCTTATTTTCCAAATTCAACAACAATCAGATTCCTTTTAATCTCTAGATTCACTTAGTAAAGCTCTTGGCTCCACGACATGTTTTATGAGTCACAGGTTTGTTTTTATACCCTATAATTAACATGATTCATTTGAATCTTATTTTTACTCGTCCCTGATGCACATAATTAGTTTCTAGGGATATATTCCACTAGTTTTAATTATTGTACACCTTGTTTAATTTTATTATATTAGCTATATAGTTGTTTTATACAAATTATATGTGTTATTCACTGTTTATATTATAACCAGGTCTATTTCCTATGCACTTTCACTATACACTGTTTTTTAACGTTAATCACCGTTATTTTCGTTATTTCCACTTTCTTACGTTAGGTAGTTTGTGATTATTATTTAATATTATTTTAATTGTTTTTTAATATCACTTACAGTTCGTAGTGCAATTACACAAAATAACTGCTTGAGGTTCGCAGACCTCTCTATAGTTTAATAGGCTTATACAATAACAAATGTTTTTTTACTTACTTCCCAGCTTGTTAACATTTATACACTATATTTCTATTTATTAACAACTATTTACATTTTTATTATCATTCGATCTTCCCTCCTGGGTGTAGTAGTCATAGTCATGTCGTCTGATAGTCTTGTCATTGTCATTAAACTAATTAATTAATAAGTTTTCATTTCCTATTTCCATTGTATGTACTCATTATATTTCCCTTTTGTCTTTTATTACCTTTTACTCCTTGACATAATTATTTATTTTTAAATAGTTTCATTTTATTTTCATTTCTTTATTTGTTAACTTGATTTTATACTTCTTTGTATTTTATTTATAAGAAAGATTGCGTTTAGGCATAATTCACAACGAATTTTGATGATTAAATTATTTTATTCTAGGGCATAATCTTGTTATGTTACAATATTAAACAAGTTGCCTATGTCCACCATCATAAATTAACTATGTCCTATGTCTACGCAATTAAAATGTATTTATATAATAACTAAGAAGTGTATGTATGACTATTGCAAGTGGGGCTAAAACATTTGGCGATATTTCTTGGAAAAACTATAGACAAACTAAAGTTCCAAATTTGTCTCCCGAAAAGTTGTGTTTTTGGATATAGGCTACTTCTGCTCCAAGGTAGCGATGTAGTGAATGCGAAAAAACATTTCTCAAAATCAAAGTTCAAGAGTGAACAGAGGCAAACCAGAAACTGGATTTCCTTTCACATCTGTGATAATACCAGGGACAAAGTTTGCGATGAAGTTAAATGAAGGCAATGAAAAATACAACGCGTTCAAGGAATTGTAACAGCCTTTCTGTACCTACAAAGAAATGTGCTACGGTACGGTAAAATTGTGAAAACTTTAATCTACAAATTAGTGTTCTGCAGTCAGAAAATGTAATGCATGTGTAATGTCACTTTGTAAACACGGTGACATACCTTATCAGATAGAAAATCTCTGTAATAAACTGCAGTGAGAATTCGAATGAACAATGCCTGATTTAATTTGATCAGTTAGCAATGAATTTAATTAATTCACGGCTGTACCAATCAAGAATCCACAAACTGACACACTTTAGTTATTTAAATCCTTGCATTCCTTCTAGGTCTCGATTAATCTACATGTCCATTATCGAATCCCACCATTTGCCTCGGATCATCGTGGTGAATTGCATTCATAATCTACTTTTTAATCGTTTAATACAATTATTCACGAAGTTCCTAAATTTAAAAAAATCCCAGCGGCTGTAAAGAAATTACTTTTAAACATAGCTGATCCACGCAATTCATTAAATATCCTATTAATACAGGTTGCTTCAAAAAGAATTACCTAATTTTTAATAGTTATATTTATGGAACCACGGACATCACGAAAATGAATGCTGTGTTGCTCGAATGGACGTGGCCTGCTAGATGCCACTGCGCGCGTTGAACCTCTCCATAAGCTCAGTCTGTTACAAGATGGCGTCCGCTCGACAAAAGGCATTTTGCGTTCTGCAGTTTAGCAAGACTGAGTCCATGATTACAGTCCAGCGTCCTTTTCGTAAGCGTCTTGGGATTGATTCGTCGTTGGTATCACCAGTCTGAAGAAACATGATGTTTGTGCAAGGGTAAGAGTTCAGGTCGCCCTCGCATTTCTGATGAAAATGTCCAAAGAATAGAACAAGCGTTTGAGCGAAGCACAGGAAAGTCTACTCACCGTGCCAGCAGAGAACTTACAATCCTCATACGGCTGTCTGGCGTGTGTAAAAAGGCGACGTTTGGTCTATAAACCATACCGATTACAAGTAGTCAAGATCTTCGTGTTGGTGATTAAAGGAAGCGTGTGGAGTTTTGCAATGATCTCTTAACGAACATGGAAGACGAGAAGACGACGAGACGACAGATTTTTACCGCAGTTGATTTTTAGTGATGAAGCTACGTTTCATGTTAGCGGTAAAGTTAACCATCATAACGTGCGCATAGGGGACTCCAGAATCATCATGATTTTTTTTTTTGTTTTTAGGAAAACACAGTGACGGGATTGAGTTATCTTGAAATGCTGCAGACCTGGCTTTTTCCACAACTTCATGAGGACTCTGATGATTTCATATTCCAACAAGACGGAGCCCCGCCACACTGGGACAACAACGTACGGCAATTCCTGAATGACACACTACCTCAACGCTGTATAGGACGCACGGGGCCCCGAGACACTGGCCTACACTCTTGGCCTCCAAGATCTCCAGACATTACCCCATGCGACTTCTTCTTGTGGGAATACGTGAAAGACCGTGTTTTTGTTCCACCGTTAGTTCGTGACCTAGACGAGCTCAAAAACAGGATGCAGCAGTAGCTTCAGTCGAAGATGTTACCTTGAAAAGTGTGGGATGAATTTAGCTATCGTCTTGATGTTGTCCTTGCGGCTGGTGAAGGACACGTAAAGGGTTTGTAATAACGTTGCTGAAACTGTGATTTTGTGAGTATTTTGTACTTTTTTCCATTATTGTAACGTGTTTTCGTCAATAAATATAACTATTTAAAATTGTCATTCTTTTTGAAACACTCTGTACTTCTTGCGTATAAACATCGACAAAATCAAAATAATTCATACTAGTGAAGTTAGCAGAATAACAAATACGTACAAACGAAACGAATAACACCTAAGATATCTTGAAAAATAACAATATTCGGGAGTCATAATACGAGAAGAAAAAGAGTAAACATTACATAAGTAAAATTAATAAAGTATGCTGTACCATATAAATGACACCGGTTAAGCAAAAGAAAAACTAGTACACAAAAGAAAATCCATCTTCATGAAACCATACTCCAATCAATTCTATTATGTGGGGGAGGGGGTGAGTCTTGGGCGACGATAGACAACTTCAGATCGAGAATAACAACAGAAGCGAAACGACTGAGAAACGTATTTGATAAAATTCGAAGGGACAAATTCCGATATCAAAGTATAAAAGAAGAACTAGAAATGACACAAAACTACAGTAATCCCCCGTTATAACGGATTAATAGGGACTCTGAGGTGTCCGTTATAGTGAAAGTCCGTTGTAGTTGTTTATAGTAAGTAATAATAATGGCTCCCATGTATACCACCGAAGCAGCTTAGGAGAACACAGGGTAGGCTGCCTTATTTGAGCCACACGGCATACAAAGAAGGCAATTTGGCCAGCACTACGCTTCAGCCGTCCATTATTATCCCCAGGATGTTATCCCAGGTACTCATTTTCAACAGGCAGCATCGACCTGGGGGCTGAAAAACGCACCATGATCTTATGGTGCGGACCCGGGAATCGAAACCGGGACCTCTAGATTAGTAGCCAGGTGCCATACTCACTGGTCTACTGAGCCGCCATATAGTAAGTAGGCCTTATAATATGGATGTGACTCATTTAATTATGTGGGTAAAAATAAAAACTATTTATTTTTAGTGTCGGCCTATTTATATAAAATAGTTATCAGTGCAGAAGTACAGCAATAAAAACGGTTATATCTTATACAAAACACTGTATACGTAATTGTAATAAAAACTTAGTTCATTATAAAGAACAGTTTATGTTTTAGAGAAATACTCATAATTTATTATAGTAGAAACTCCGTCGAATATCTATCTTTTCCAAAAACAAGACGGTTATGTGTCAGAATCTCGTTCATACGGTGCTTACTGGCTTAAAACAAATGCTGATTTTTGTTTCAGATTGATTACAGTTAATTTCTTTAATGAATGACTTAGAAAGATGTCGCAAGTGTCCATAACAGAACGATATGTTTCCATTTTTTTAATTTCTGAACATACTCAATTATATAGTTCATGTGGCTTTTTTACTTCGCTCACATTATCCAGCGTTGCTATCGTAATTTCTTGAGCCTGTTTGTCTTTAATTTTCCACCATTCCATGTTTCTTAGAGCTGTCCGTTATAACGGGGGTTTATTGTCTTTATAAAACAGAAAAGAAGCAGTTAAAATGTAATTTAATATGAATTTAAATTATGGCATCTCATGCGAAGCGAACCCTAAAGGTATATATTAAAACAATAACATGAAACAATATTTGACATGAAAAAGTAGATGAACACTTGAACACCAGCCCACAAAAAGAGAGGGGAGGGAGGGACGGAGGGAGGGAGGGAGGGAGGGAGGGAGGGAGGGAGGGAGGGAGGGAGGGAGGGAGAGAGAGAGAGAGAGAGAGAGAGAGAGAGAGAGAGAGAGAGAGAGAACAGAGGACCCAACAACGTAAGATATAAATGAGAAACGAGAGAACAGATTAAATATCCTGCCAGTTGGAGGGTAACGTTAACAAAGGAAATATGCTTTTTCAAACTACGCTTCATTAATTTGTACTGACAGCTTTAACCGGGTGATAATGGAAATTTTAATCGCTGTATTCAATGAAAAATATATCAAAACTTTTTTAAAGCTTCACCAATTAGTAGAGGAAAAGAAATTTTTGATTGTTCGATTAAAACTAATTTTGTTTTAATCAAACTTTCTTAATTAAATTAATTCCAACACATTGTCAACGCGATTCTTCGATATCAAGCCACTAACAATAAAGCGTAATGCATTCGATTAATCGCCGGCTTGTGTGTGTGTGTGTGTCGAAACGTTTGCCTCCCCAAGGCGAATCCACACAATAAATTTAAAATTAAATACCCTCAACGCCACCAGATTACATTTTTTCGCTTCCTCTACAAAAGAACGAATTTATGGTAACCGCTCAACCTTTGGTCCTTCATCTTCTTCTTCTATCAGGGACTAGGCGAATCGCCTGTTCCGGTCCCAAAGGAGTATACACACTTCACCAACGCTTCCTATACTTCGCTGTCCGACAGGCTTGTACTGCCAAACTTCCTTAGGCTACCTGCCATCTGGCATCTTATTCCGTTGAGCAATCCATCTTTCCTCGTTCTCTGCAATACGATCTTGGATATTAAAAACTTTGTGACTTCGAATTGGGTAAATGTCGTCTATCCTTCAAGCGTTCTGAAGAGTAAGGTAGACACCAGCTGTGTATTCCTTATGTGAAATCAATCTTTGTTCTTGACTTTTTTCAGTCCACGAAGTTGGCCAATTCACACAATAATACATTTAGGACTAGCAAAGCGAGGTGGTGAACGTGACTGCAAGACTTGTGTGACCACGTTACGTGGATCCGTACTAGCCCCACAAGGTGACACCTACTCACGTGCAATTGCCACGTATGTCGTGGGTCTCACGTAGTGGATAAAGTCAAGTGGTTTACACCAAAGTCGGAAGAGGGTACAAATACGGAAATAAGACGAGTGACGCTAACAATTATTCCTCAGGCTTTCACGGCCGGTGTCAGATGAATTGTTCATGATATCCGGGCTGTTTGGCCGTGGTCCATGGTTTATAACAAAACCAAACGTTTCGGCAGCTCCACTGGCTGCCATCATCAGTGGTATAAAAATCCTGCACGCCGAGTGTTTACGTACAGGCCCACAGTACTGTGGTATAGGCTAAAGCTGTCCTGTCGTGCTACCTGTACTTATAAATTCAGCAAAGTCCCACGTACAGGTAAAAATGACACCATCAGCCAATCACAATAAAGATGGTGTATGATTGGCTCGGACCAAGCTATGCCATTAGGTACTCACTTGTTTTCCGAGAAGTACTGTGGGGAAGGCTGCTGATTTCCCGCGATGCTACCTGTGCTAATTGTTATACTAATTTCAACCCCCGCACAGGTAAGAACAGCATCATCGGCCAATCAGAAACAAGAAGGTGTGTGAGAGGCTCGCATCGCGCCATGCCATAAAGTACTTAATGCGATGCTTTCGCCTCGCCGATTCATAGCGATCGCAGCATGCTTCTGAATCAAGACGGACTCCATATGAAGACGAGGAAAGTAATCACTCACCGCCGACAAGAGTTTCGTCTCATCGAAACGGATCAGATGGTCGGCATTGGTGAGCGCGTGCTCGGCCACGGCTGACTTCTCCGGCTGTCCCAATCTACAGTAACGGCTATGTTCACCCACGCGTGTGCGGACGCTGCGCTTCGTGGTACCAATGTACACCTGGCCGCATGAGCAGGGAACTCCGTACACACCGCACGATGCAGCGGGTCTCGGACGTCCTTCGTCGGCCTCAAGAACTGGTGGATCTTCCTTGTCGGCTTGAATGTTGGTCTCACACCGTGCTGACTGAGCAGCCTACCAATGCGGTCCGTCACCCCATGGATGTAGGGCAACGCCGCGAAACCGACGGTCTCCCGTGAATCCACTTCCGGCCGGGCTGTTCTTCTCGGCCGGACCGCTCGTCTCACCTCCCCGACGGAATATCCATTGGCCTGCAGCGCTAGTTCGAGGTGGCGCAGCTCGTCATCGAGGTACCGGGGCTCGCATATCCTCCTAGCCCGGTCCACCAAGATCTTCAACACCGCCCTCTTCTGGCTGGGATGGTGGTTTGACTGTTTATGGAGATAGCGGTTAGTGTGCGACGGTTTTCTATAAACTTTATGTCCGAGGCTGCCATCCGATCCGATGTCGGAGGCGTCCTTCTAAGGACCAACACGTCCAGAAAAGCCAGCTGACATGTGCGTCGGACATAAAGTTTATAGAAAACCGACGCACACTAACAGCTATCTCCATAAACAGTCAAACCACCATCCCAGCTAGAAGAGGGCGGTGTTGAAGACCTTGGTGGACCGGGCTAGGAGGATATGCGAGCCCCGGTACCTCGATGACGAGCTGCGCCACCTCGAACTAGCGCTGCAGGCCAATGGATATTCCGTCGGGGAGGTGAGACGAGCGGTCCGGCCGAGAAGAACAGCCAGGCCGGAAGTGGATTCACAGGAGACCGTCGGTTTCGCGGCGTTGCCCTACATCCATGGGGTGACGGACCGCATTGGTAGGCTGCTCAGTCAGCACGATGTGAGGCCAATATTCAAGCCGACAAGGAAGATCCACCAGTTCTTGAGGCCGACGAAGGACGTCCGAGACCCGCTGTCATCGTGTGGTGTGTACGGAGTTCTCTGCTCATGCGGCCAGGTGTACATTGGTACCACGAAGCGCAGCGTCCGCACACGCGTGGGTGAACATAGCCGTTACTGTAGATTGGGACAGCCGGAGAAGTCAGCCGTGGCCGAGCACGCGCTCACCAATGCCGACCATCGGATCCGTTTCGATGAGACGAAACTCTTGTCGGCGGTGAGTGATTACTTTCCTCGTCTTCATATGGAGTCCGTCTTGATTCAGAAGCATGCTGCGATCGCTATGAATCGGCGAGGCGAAAGCATCGCATTAAGCACTTTATGGCATGGCGCGATGCAAGCCTCTCACACACTTTCTTGTTTCTGATTGGCCGATGATGCTGTTCTTACCTGTGCGGGGGTTGAACTTAGCAATAACAATTAGCACAGGTAGCATCGCGGGAAATCAGCAGCCTTCCCCACAGTACTTCTCGGAAAACAAGTGAGTACCTAATGGCATAGCTTGGTCCGAGCCAATCATACACCATCTTTATTGTGATTGGCTGATGGTGTCATTTTTACCTGTACGTGGGACTTTGCTGAATTTATAAGTACAGGTAGCATGGCAGGACAGCTTTAGCCTATACCACAGTACTGTGGGCCTGTACGTAAACACTCGGCGTGCAGGATTTTTATACCACTGATGATGGCAGCCAGTGGAGCTGCCGAAACGTTTGGTTTTGTTATAAACCATGGACCACGGCCAAACAGCCCGGATATCATGAACAATTCATCTGACGCTAACAATGTTTCCCGGTCCATAACAATACTTTACTCGCATTAATATTTACTCCACATGTTTTACACATTATACATGTGATGTGGTATCCTGAATATCAATCGAAAATAATCTTCTTCATCTTCTTCTTCTTCGATTCAAGTATTAGGTTATATAAACCTGTTCCGACACCCATCTCATCCTCGGACGACCCACGGCTCTTCTACCAATGGCATTATAGTTCAAACCCGCTTTCGGCAATCGATCCTCTGTCATCCTTTGCAGATGATCCCACCATTGTCTTCTGTAAGCTGAAATAAGTCATTTATGTCCTCTACTTCGAGTTCTGCTCTGATATCCTCATTACTTACTCTATCTTGCAATGTATAGTTTAACGTACTTTGCGGAAAATGCATTTCAGCATTCTGAATCTTGTAGCATTCCTTTTTTGTCACGACCCACGCCTCACTCGCATATGTCAATGTGGGTATTGGAATTATAAAATACCGAAAATAGTATAGTTGTGGGTATTGTAGTACCGAAAATAGTGTTTCTATTAATGAAGACAATAACATCGGACAATGGAAAGCCAACGGTACGACGTCGATGGTTTAGGTGTAGGAAGGAAAACGGTTAAATACGTAAACGGGTTTATATAAGTGAAAATTTTGAAAAATCGGTATCCATGTGCGGTACCAAATGAAACAGAATTTTTACCAAATCAGAATGTAGAGTAGTTTTAGAAATTTAAAAATGTTTGGACCCCAGACCAGAAAAAGGGATGGAAAATCTGAAAAATTGTAAATCCATCTCGTTGTCAGATCAAGTGGAATTTTAACAACACGAAAGCGAATGTCTGGGATTTTTAATGTTTACTGTACGATTGTCTACTCTACAATTGTTATTTTACAATAACAAAAAAGTAGTAGGCCTATAATCGGAATGTTCGTGTTTTTTCTGATAATTGAAAAACGTCTAATATCGACGTTCATCTAATAAAAATATAAATAGTCTAGAAATATTGTTTAATAACGACTAATGTAATTTATCTACTTCGTTGAAAACAGGATACGAGATCTGTAGGTCAGGGAGCTTAGTAGTAATAATTGATATTATTAATACATAATTAATAATATATAATTAATTATAATAAAAGCTATTATTAATAATAATATCATTATTATATTATTACTACTTTTATCTAGCAAAATTGCAAATAAAAATTACAAAAACTACGGCACGTAGCCTAATTTAAAAACATTTATTATTCAATTTAAGACGAAATACTACAATGACAGATTTGTTTTTATAAATATTACTAACAGTTTCCATTACCACAAGTTGCATGTTTAATCTATGCCTGTTTTAATCTTTGCAGAGTCTTTACTCTGTTCATAAATTCATTACCAGACAGCTCAACACTCAACGAGGAGCAAATGGGTTTTTCTCGCTTCAAACCACATAAGACTGCTTTGAGAGACTAGCTGGATGACGGTACAGTCAGAATGTACGAATATAATTTCATCATTCTATTACATGATGAATAAAGCTGTTCTTATTGTATAGTAATATGTAAGGAATAAAAAATCAGTGGATTCAAATTTTATTCATTCGATTATTACAATCATCGGACAGTGAACTGAATCTTTATCTGGTGTCTGAAAAACAGAATTCACCTGGCCCGAGAGGCGGCATAATAATACTTTTTCTGTAAACTCAGAACTTCTGGCAATCCTGGGTGCAGCAAATAATGGTGAAACATTTTGAATAATTCGAAATGTCTAAATCCATTTGTAATGCTACCTATTTTAAGTGTACAGTCTGTAAAATGAACGGTGGCGGTTGGGACCGGCCATACTGCCTGAGGTGCCCTCACTGATGCACGCACACTTACAGCCGGCCCGCGCGCCACAGGTATGATTCCCAAAGTGTCCCGTCCACTACATAATTACAACTTTTTAATTTTGATTTTAATGCCAAACAACGAAATTACAATTTTTGTAATCTCCACGAAATTTTAAGAAAAACGAGTCTAAACACAACATAATTGCGACAAATCTCTGTTTTCAACACTATAAAAATCTGATCAAGCGACTAATGTTGTGTGGAAAAATAAAAATAAAATACTGTTAAACTCAAAGTCAAATTTGATTCTTTCGTATTCATACAATAATATAGCCTACATGGTAATCGTCAGTAAAATATAAATAACTAAATATGTACACAAATTAGACATACATACTATTATACGAGCTAACAATATATACTATTATACTATTAACAATAAATCCTACTTCCTACAGCCGAAATTATTCATGTTACCAATAGTCTTAATCTTAGTAATAATAGCTTTAACCTTTCCTTGAATGACATTTATCGTCAATGCAAACAAACCTATAATAATTTTTAAAATGATTTTGAGAATATATTACAGTGATTGCTTGTTGATAGTTGTTGTTTGGTATAATTTTTCTTAGAATTTTACGCAGAATTCAAAAACAATAACGGTTTTGTAATTTTTTAGCACAGTAAAAAAATGCTCTTGCGCTTAGAAATGTCCAGTATGTGAGTCACGGCGGCCACCAAGGGCCAGGTATAATCCGCTGCATGTGTGTTAGTGAGGGTGAAAGTCGGACTGGCCTGACCCAACCGCCACCGTTCATTTTACAGCTAGAACATCACTATAATGTGAAGTAATATTTATCTTTATAATGACAGTAAATCAGTATCTTTTAAGGAATCTTCCCTAATTCGCAGATCTGACATAAATATTTACGCCTACTCATCTAGGTACAACAGTTATGAAATAGGAAGACCAAACCTTGGCCAACAATCGTTATCAATCCAATAAAACGTTAACGAATTATTACTTTACATTCTTATCATGGCACGCGAACAATTACAGTATAAACAAACCTCCTTCACAAATGGTATTCCAAAACGGAACATAAATCATCGTTCTAGGACGGCTAAAATTCACAAAGACACGCCGCAAGTGCGCCCACACGCCTCCCAATATAACAAAAATACTACCTCGCCGTGTCAACTTATTTTCTTGCTTACAAAACGACAACAATAAATTAAAAAATATACGCCTGCTGTCGCTTATCTTAATAAATTTATAACTTGGAAGTAAAGTTAAAATGGTGATCAGACCGTATAAAGCGAAAACTTTTCTAATAAAAATTCCTGCCTCCGAACGTAACTCTGCGGGGAATACGAGCCCCCCCCCCCCAGCCTATTTCGTTTCCATCCCACACGGCCGACTGACGCTGCGATACCGACACTGCAGTGCTACTACTGTATGGCAACTATTCACTGGTGTCACCTTCAACAGAGTTCTAGGAAATACAAAAACGACCCAATCAATACGCGTTTGATCCGGTTAATCAGAATTATCTTTTGAATTCAGACTAGCTTTTACATCCAACTATTATGTACGTAAGGTGGAAAGGGACTTCACACGACGCCCGAATACGCAATCTCCAACATCGGTATTATAAGAATAATAATATCAAAACAAATATAATAATAATAGACGTAAAATAATTTAAAAATATTCTCTTTTACTAGAAGACTGGCTTGTCAGGTTGTAAGGTCGTGTTCCAGAGTTGCTGATTGCAGACGTTTCGGCCGCACCTACGACGGCCATCTTCAGTGCATAAAGTTTGGCCGAAACGTCTGCAATCGACAACTCTGGAACACGGCCTTACAACCCGGCAAGCCGGTCTTCTGATAACGTTTTGACGCCGGCCGTGAATGCCTCAGACATCAATGTTCTCTTTGCTTTATTATTCTCCAAAAACAAAAATAAACCCATAAACCGATTTACTATGTTAATAAGTAAACTGATGTTTTATTTAAAACATTATTTATTTAAGTTTTATGCCTTATTTAAAAGAACCTTGAACACATTCTCAGGAAATTAATGCACACTACAGAACAGTATTTAATTTTTTCTATAAATTAAGGGAATTAACAGAGCAACAAAAATCAACATAAGTTAATCATCTTATATATTACTTATATTAATAAAAAATAATACTTGTTTTTTACAAAAAATATAATTTTTTATATATTTACACTGTTCCAACAGTATTAACTCCCACCTTCAGAATATAAAAATTAATACAATTTATACACATACCATCGTGGTGTATGCCTTTTTGGGTAAACTGTATGATAATGTATGTTTATTTTTGTACGTGTAGAGCCTCCCCGTTCACTGTATGACTACGAGTGGTCAGTGTTAAAGGGAGATAATAAAACTGTCAAAATAAGAAAGCCAAAATTTACTGTCCCACCTGCTCCACAAAACCCAGGTATAAGTTCACAGTATGTACTGAATCTTATAATACTACAATACCCCGTTATACAGGCAACTAAATTTTTATTCAGTTCTATTTTACAATCCAAAATAAAAACTATAAAATAATCCAAAATAGTTTTTATTTTATTTTTTTTACTGCAAAAACTAAAACCAAGCATTTCTTCTCAATTTCGTTATTGAGACGTTTGCATTTCACTGTGAACGTACCAAAAATTAGTACAGTAAAAAACGAGAACACTAAGGTTTTACAACACAGGAATTCTTTCCGTACAGAATTTCGTTAATTGTACGTTCGTTGTTCGAAAACTGGAAGGATGCCAAATCCTTTCGAAAACAAATAAGCACGAGACTGAAATAACCAAAGGAGCGAGCGTGCAGACTATATTACCACTACAGAAACAAATAAATACCTTCCTAATCCCTCACGGGACGACTTGTCTAATACCGAATCCCCGCCTTACTACGTGTGCAACGTTACGGGCGCTCTTGAATTTTGAAAAACGTTAGACCGAGAGAAATGAAAAAGAGTTCACTAATCCTGACACACGAATTGAGAAACTTACCATCCAGGTAGGTAGATCTCCTGACCCGAGACTGACCAAGTTTGCAGACTGTCTTACAGACAAGTATTAGACGAAGATCAGAACGCTTCTTTCCCGCCTTCGAACAAGGCGGACAGACCAGCAGCTATGTGGAGTACCACGGATGCTTGACAGACCATCTACTGGAGGTTCAACGCATCATGCGATTCTTCACACCCCAACACTTTCATGTTCGTGAAAAACTTGAAACGTTCTTCTTAAGCTTTCACGGCCGGCTTCAACACTGTTGAAATTATTATTCTCAGCCGGGCTGTTAGGCCGTGGTCCATAGTTGTCGTTATTGACAAACGTTTCGGTCCCACAATCGGATGCCATCATACGTCCTCTAGGTGTCCGCGAATTCATCTCAGAGATTAGTTACAGACTACTAGTTTCTAATATTACGCTATTATTCTAATATTAGCCAAATCACATACGAGGTGAATTGGCAGATACCGTCCCAATCTAGACACTGATGATGGCATCATATTGTGGGGCCGAAACATTTGTCAATAACGACAACTATGGACCACGGCCTAACAGCCCGGCTGAGAATAATAATTTCAAAAAACTTGATAACATTTCAAGCTAACGTTCGTCTCAGCACTGACTCAAATGAACAGACAACACAGTCAAACAAAAACACGTGTCCATCCTAAACGAATTAACACAAGTGAAAAATGGTGAAATTAACCGATTAAATTTGTTAAACACGTCTCTTACAAAGCAGCGTTTTAGTATAGTTTGAGCTTATAGGTAGACCTGTAGTTTAATACGTAAGTTACATGGGAAACTGCAGTGTTAATTGCTAAGACTTTTTTTAACATACCTTGTAATTTAGCGTGCAAGTCTTGTGGTGTGATACTATCTACTTTTTGATCAATTCATGATTAACCTGATAATTATACGTTACCTTATAATGAACGGATGAGTGAGTGTATGTGGGGGGGGGGACGTGTGCGCGAGCGCGCGGTTGTAAAATCAATACAGCTGCAATCGATAATTATCTCAGCACGCGGACATCCTCCGTTCGTTTACATCTCGCAAGTGTAGACTTATGAGTGTCAAGCCAAGCAAACCGATTTCATTTTATTGTGCAACACCGATCAGTAAAACGCTGGTCACGTTAAGCTGCTTAATCTAACAGCTTTTACATCATCATTCTGATGACAAGCATGAATGATATACGTCAACTAATAGTAACTTTATATCTTATCATTATTTATTTCCTTTCTGTACAAATACTTTTCACATGTTTTCCAATTGTCTGTCACGCCTTGGACCTCGCGACCCGTGCCCGCTTTCCCTACTGCCACCGGTTCCTATTGCTCCCTCAACTTCTTTCGCATTCAGGATCACAGAGGAACGCCTCATTTCCGAGCTTGTTACTCTGTCAGGATGTTGTTTACATTTGTTCCTACGCACATTAATCTTGTCTATTAATGCAAATATTACTTTAAATTCTTTTTCGATATCTACATTCCGTAGATTGTCGAATTTTCTGAGTCCTCCCATTAATACGCAAAACATAATTTCTTTGCGGTCTGAAACGATTCTCGCCTTCCGTATTCACAACCCGTATACTTCAGATCCATAAAGGAGCACCTTTTGCCTTAACTTCGTAAACTTCAACTGTCTTCCTAAAGGTTTAATCGAACAGTATCAAGGCCAGCTTGAATCTACACCACACGCTTATGAGTACGATAGCTTTTGCACTACTGACAGCAACAAGGATTCCTACTGAGATGAGGAAGAGATACTAAATGTTTTATTTGCAGTGTGGTTTTATATGGCAGTGAAACATGGTCTATCAAAAATGAAGAAGAAAGGTTCCCAGAGAGTTTCGAAATGTGGTTATGATGATGAATGAATAACAATGCATGATTAATAATTAAGGTAAGATGGATTGACAAGCTAACAAAATTTAGACGCATCTGTGGAACGATTCATAGGTACCTGAAAAATAAAACACGGAAGGATACCCGAATGGAATTTTATAAAACTGTGGCTGTCCCCACATTCCTGTATGCTAGTGAGACGTGGATTCTTGGTAAAAGGGACATGCAGAGGATTCAGACAGCCGAAATGAAATTTATAAGAAGGACGCAACGTTGTTCTCTCTAGCATCGGAGAAGGAACGAGGATATCAGACGCGATATGAACATTGTATCATTGCACCAGAAGACTGAAGACCATAGAAGGAGATGATCTGAACACTTGAATCGCATGCCTGATATCCGTCTACCTGTGGCCGCGTTTGCCACACACATACACACAAAAAACCACAGCTACACCAACACAGATACTAATCTTGAAATATTACACTACTTACCCAAAGGTCGAAAACTTAACACAGCAGAACAATATGAAATATACAAACACCACACAACACAACCAAACAACATACTTAACGACCAATTACAGTATAAATCACATACACTTTTTGACACAATTATACAAAAAACTAACAATAATTTGGATCCCCGCGCCAATCCCCTTCCTCCACACAACACCCCCACTATACCTTCCAAACAAAAACCGTTACAAATTAATGGCAGTCTGTCTCAAAGCTGACGAAGGCGAACACCACGCCGAAACGAGTACGAGAAGAAAAGACACGTAAGTTTCACAAGTTGAAAGTTTCATTATTATATAAAGTGTAGCGCTGTGAAAAAAGATGATGAACAATCAAAACAACTAGAAAACCATTAACTAATCTTTTCCCTTACACACACATTAAACTAAAAATTGAAGTAAAAATGAGCCGTTTACGTCAACCAACAACGGAAATACGAGTTAAGTTATAAAGTTCATTAAACTGTTGAACGATTTATTGGTTTTATATTTTTTACGGCTTTGTTTATGGTAAAGAAAATTGTAAAATTTGTAGAACGATGGAGAATTTCCAAGTTGCTCAGTACATACGAGCGAAAAACTCCTATACGCAATTTCCCTACCTTCCACATTGTGTTTTCATGTGACTTCTGAATGGAGAGTTCGTATAATTTTAAATATATTGTACTATCAACAAAATGAAGACTTATGAAATCAACAGAAACGAAATACCATGAAAATAATGTGCTTTAAAATCTAGTACAATAAAATCGTTTATTGTAAGTGCGCATAAATCAAACGCCCGCCAATGCGAACGTTCTGTACGGAGCCACACACACAAAAAAAAAAAACAAATAAATATCCAATCACGAAAAGAAGAGAACATCACAATAAGTCTGACGTTTATCGATTCGAAAGTGGCTACCAGAATTAAGTCGGTGGGATGTGCGTCTCAATAAAACTCTTTAAACTCCTTCTTGGAAATTCAAAGCACGAAACAGCGGTTTACCTCAACCCCCATACTTGCGTTAATACGTAACTTAAAATCGATAGCGTACGCGGGCGGGCAATCAAAGCTCGGGGTCTGGTAATGTGATTACTATTGGGCCGGCCGACGAACCGCAACAAATACAAACGGTCTGGAGGAACACATCGCTCGTTTGCGGTAAGCCGTAATGATGTGGTACTAAGTACTACAGCAGACGATTGTGTCGCGGAGAGAGAAGCTGTAAGTGTTATAATCCTGCAACATTCTCGCAAGCGGCCGTCTTTACCTCTTACATGCACGCCACATCGGATCAGAAATATTATTCTGATTTACGAGGTTTGATCAAAAAGAAATTCGTGCAATTTTGCAATTTCCATCGCTACAAGTGTCCGATTAAAAACCTGTTTCTATGTGATGTTGGTACACATGTTAGTGACAATTGTCTAAAATTTTAGCGCTATTTGATGCACAGTTTAGATTTCATAGCTAATTAAGTATGTCGTCCTTAGGAGTATTAGGCGATTTTTTGTCATTCTACAATGCAAGACTGAAGAGCATTGATTAAATTTTGTGTAAACTGTGAGATAAACTGCTTTGTCCTGGTAAACGGCTTCTGGCGAGACTGCTCTGCGTGAACTTCAAAGACTCCTGTAAATGAGTTGAAAATCATGGTTGTCATGAAGATTATGTTTTTGTTTTCCACAAAATTTCATCGCTAGGCACAGTGGAAAATAAAAAAGTATAATTCGGACATTTTACGCCATTTGTATGAAGCTATTCGTAGAAAACGGATAGATTCACGGAAGAATAATTTATGAAAATTGCAGCCCGATAATGCGCTTCGCGCACGTCATTGCTTGTTAAGAATGAAACAGGCTTGGCAAAAGAAAACGTCATAATGATAACGTGGCAACTGGTGTATTCACCAGATGTGTCCCAACGCGATCTTTCCTCCTCCCTATAGTGATAATTTCCGCGAAAGGACAACGTTTCGCGACTCGTAAAACCAAAATCGCTAAGCGAGCTCAAGGCTATACCAAAATGTGTATGCGTGAAATAATTTGAAGACTGCAAAGCGGCTGGCTTAATTGTGTTACATTCGACTGAGACTAGTTTGAAGGGGGCAAGTTAAGTGTCGATTAATGAAGGCATCATTTTTAAAATAAACAAGAATTGCATGAACTTTTTGATCAAACCTCGTAAATCGGTTATAGCAGAGGTTCTCAAACGTCTTATTCCTATCACACAAAATACGGTAACAACACAAGCAAGTATACGGTCCTTAAAGCTAAGATTCAATGGCGTCAAATTATTAGATCTACTAGTAAGACAAGCTTCTTTCGTCACCGCTTCTTTATTAAAAAGCGACGTTTCGGTTACACAACAAATCGGTAGCCGTCTTCAGGCAAAAACAAAGTAAAACATCATAAATAAAAAATATTCTGTGCCACAACCGACAGAGAGTCAAAGCACACTACAGTATTTACATAATATATAGGTAACAAACAAAAAATAAGATGTTGCTACCAGGTCGCAGTTAGCGGTTGACCTTGAGGCGTGCGGGTTCATGTGAGTGTGTGCGTTTTCTGTTGTGTATCCTGTGTGTGTGTGTGTGTGTGTGTGTGTGTGTGTGTGTGTGTTATAGATTTCATGGTTCGTAGGTTTTATTTCTTTTTTTTTTGTTTATTTTCTATTGTAGGGTAGTAAAAAAGGCAAGAGATAGCCAACCAAACACCAAAAGGAGCATTGGTCGCCCAAGAAAGAGGTGGAGTATCTGCATGTACGACCGCTGTTATAGAACAGAACATAGTCCTAACAAGGAAGTTAAAGAAAAAGAAGAAGTTTTAATTGTAAAAATTATTTATGGCAACGATAAATAAACAAGGTACTGGCAGTGGTATGAGCGTTTTTTTTCGATCGCTCCCTAGAAGACAAGTTTCTGGTCGAAGAAAATTCAGAAGATACATAAAAAATAGCGTACACGCGACCATTACTGAAATAAAAAAAAAATAATAATTTGCCGTATCTGCTCTGAAAAGTCACAGAACTGTTTTCTCAGCTCAAAATTTTTACAGACACTGTATTTTTCTTAGCAGGGCAGGTATATACTCCAATACGTACACTATTCAGCAAAATCGGCACTCAACAAGCGTACAAATGAAACTATACTATTTCAGTGACGTTACTTCGATGGTAATGTGAAGTCGTATCGTTCTAGCGTCTTACAATTCGTTAAACCTACGTGCAGACTTCACGTACCCGTTGGCCAATTATCGTGTTATCCGTGCTGCTTTAAACTCGACATTATGCAATCGTCTTTCACAATATAAAACGTAAAGGAAAACACTAACGCTCTGGTTATCGTGTCAGAGCAGATGTATTCGTTTTGCAACTTCCTTTTCCGTTCGCTGGCAACGTTACTGTTTCAGAATTTCCCAGCGTTTAATTATTGTTCTATCAAGACGAAACGACGGAATGTGAGCCGTGCCCTCGCACATGTTTCCATAAAGATTCCATTGTTTTAAGGAAAAAAAATCAACTGGCTCGATGGTTTTTGTGTTACGTCTAAACTTAAAGTTTTGCAAAGAATATTTTATAATATAAATTTATTTCAAGAAACTTTTTAACAAAATTAATTTTATTAAATAAGAAATTACGGTCATTGATATTGAAGTTATTAATAACGCTTAATCTGATTGCCGCTTTTGATAGCAACAATAATTTTATTCCTTTAATCCAATGCAATCAATTATGCTCCTTCTAATCTTGGAGTCTACATTAACAATATTTAAATTAATCCTCATTTATAAGTAGAAATGACCACGATTTTTACTTTTGTGACAGTTACATAATAAATTTGTATTACTTTATGTGATAAGTAAACGTCTTAAATGTTTATCGGAATATACCGATGTTGTGAGTCCGTGTTCACTGATTCATAAAACAAAATTTGAGATGACCGAGCACACACAGCCGTCTGTACGTATTTCACAGACCCGTATTTCTCGAATTTACGCACTATACTGTAGATTTTTTGTATGGCGGGCATGTATGCATAACGAATGTTCCAGAAGTTTGCGAAATATATATTTCACAGAGCGCTCATTTTTGCAATCCGTTTTAATGATATGACAGGTTATTTTATTGTGTATCTTTCTGTGACTACAACGAACCAAAACGACAGACGTGAATCACAACACTCCAGACTGTGCTAGCGTCTGTTAAAGGGAATCTAAAAACATCCTACAGGTCTTGTAAAATCTTATAAATTGAATCCGACATGTACAATCATGCACACGATCATCATGATGTGTACCACGTGGGTGACGATCCACGTCCAGCTAGACCATTTAACAATTTAACAGAGATTGTCGAACGTACACGAATTTAACCAAACTTACTGAGAATCTTGTCTAACGTGGTGAAAAAGTTCCAGGCTCGTATAAAGTTCAAAGTATTATACACGATATTATCCAACGACCTAATAATTCCCTATCTCGTTCATTCAACATAGATACCGTAATTTTACTGGGACTGCCTTTAAATGCAACATATTATGGTACAGAAACAAATCATATAGGCCTAAAAACTAAAGTCCAAGAGACGACAGTAGCCTGTCCTGTGGTCCGCTGCATTTAGGGTTATTATCTTCATAATACTTACTGGGTTATGTCGACGACACATACTGTATCTCCTGAGCCGTCCAGAATGTGCGTCCAGGCGAGTTGCATGCAGTAATAGGCTACATTTGAATCAACCGTGTGAAACTAAGGCCGGCCGCACGCTGGAGCGATATTTTGTTTCGTGACAGAACCGTTCTGTCGCATTGTGTCGCACAGCGTCGCAGAAAACTCTACTGCCATTAGGATCTATAAAGCACCACACACTGACTGCAAAACTGTCTACAGACATCGCGAGGCCCCTCGCGACCGAAGACGAACCTCCATCAACTTATGTCTCCCAACAAAACAGCTTGTGACGTTTTGAAATGCGCATGCGCTGGATTCTAACCTCAGAAGGCGGGGAGTTTATATTATACTTACCTAGTTAATGTCTAACTTAGTATTTTAATGCCTGTCACGAACCCACGAATCCTAATTGTTGCACAAGCAGTTGCATGGCTTGCAACTTTCTTGCAATCGATTGCAGTAGTGTAATAAATCTTAATCTTATCTTATTATAATCTTAATAAATCTCAATACTAATGTCCCACAACTATTTCTGCAGTCAGTTGCCTAGTGTAATAGAAGTCTAAATAGTAGACAGAAATTGAATAAGAACAAGATTTCACGGTAGAGGTCTATAACGAGGTATGCTTGGTTGACAGGACATACTGAAAGAACCAAAACGTTTTATTGTGTATGTATCCACGTATCGCCTCATAATTTTGGCAACGTTCCCATGTCAAAATTTACCCCACGCTATGGTCAAGGTTTAATGATAGAGTCGCGGAAAGGCCTCGACCGGTTCGGCAACTCTAGAATCATAAAATCAAAGCTGCTAACAAAATCAAAGCGACTGAAGTGAAGGAATGCTATATTGGGGTTGTTTACAGAATACGATGTACTACAAGTACAGCGCTTGGAGACGTAACAAGCAGATATTGCCTGAAGGGCTCCAGTTGTGTGACGGACAAGGAAAAGACGCCGTTGTGTTTACGTTACATCTAAACTTTACTAATATTATGTTACCCGTTATTGTTATTATTTGTGTGTTCTTCGACTCCTTGTTTGTGTAGTTATTGTTCTTCTAAGAAATTCTAAAAATAGTCTTAGTATTTGAAAACGAACGCTGTTTACGTAGGGGCAATAGCCTTTGTATAATGATAAGGTTGTGGTTGTGGCTAGGTCTACCAAACGTCCGGCTAAAAATAAGCGTGTCCGGCCTGTCCGGATTTTGTTAGGTTTTTTGTCTGACAAATTTTCACGTAATATTATCATAAAAGTATAGCACATTTTGTGCCGTACCTAGGAGTACGGCAAGTGTTGGTTACATGGATTCTGGGCGATAATTTCATGCGGTTGTGTAGTTCGCCTTGGACAGTCGACTCTCCCGCTATCTGTGAGACATTGCGGCAAGTGTTGGTTCTATTGAATCGGTTGCTTTCGTTGGTTTGCGTATGTTGGCGCTATCTGTCTGTGACTACGGGCATCTGCACTTTTTTGTTCCCGCTGCTAGAGTGCGCCTACTGTACTTCGTCGTGGTTTGTAGAGCGCCTTTGGAAAGGTCGGTGAGTTATCAGCTGTGGGGAGAGTTTGTCTTGTCTAGATTGGTGGGTCGATGTCAGCTGTTCTGATCAGGAGCTGCTCTCACCACGTGCGATCTGAGAGGTCCGCGTTTGACAAGTTTTTGTTTAAGTTTTATGCCGGGGTTGTTAAATTAGCTATGGCCGGCTAAATAAAAGTGTGCTGAAGGGGTCCCTCGTCCTGGCGGACGCCCCCGTATGAAAGGACCAAGATGTGTGCGTAAGTATTTGGGGAACTCGTATACCACGTGCTTGCACCATTAAACAGGTATGAAGAGTGCAAATTATTAACTTTTGTCGGGGATGCGCTTTGCGCTGCTCGTTTTGGAGTCAAGTGGGCTCTGGCCTTCCTTTTTAACACAACAAAAAAAAAGGGACCATAGTTTCTTAATTCTGGAGTTTTGTCATTTCACGGTACAGTTGTAATTTCACAATGCAGGTTTCTGCAGAACTTGAATAGCTTCTCATATTTCTCTCTAATGATGAGTGACAGTGTATTTGATGTGCAAAACTTTTTGTACCTACAAAAAAAAAGTACCAAAAATAAAACTTAAGAAAATGTGTTAAGAATTAGCCAAGGTGTTCATTTGGCTCAGTGAAGCAAAATTCAATCGAGTTCCTTAATTGCTTTTGAATGGTTCAGTGTGTTAATGTAATTGTCTTGTGTTGTCTATATACGCATGTAATGTCCAGTACAATTCATTTTTTTTTCCTATAATCTGTGTGGAACTTATATTGTGGCTGTTTTTTTTATTGGAACGTGTAAATCTGGTTGTGAAAAGAGTTGCAGCCCACCTACAGTGGTAACCATATATTACCTTGTGCTAGAACAGTAATTCAAAAGTATTCAACCTATTAAATAAAAAAATAAAAAACTGAACTGTTGTACAAGAGGAAATTTTACTATTTATATATTTATAAGGTTTGCAGATGTATATGCTCATAATTTTATGCACCACATATTTTTACCTTCCGAGAGATATATGTAACTGATTATCTGATAGGTTTTGTATATAATTGTGCACTCTGAAATCTGTAAGCCTTGGTGCTACACCAGTTTATACAAGTTAGGGCAAGGTGAGCACATGCACTTGTGAGTTCCACACAAGTCTATAATGATTTATCTTATGTTGCATGATACTTTATTAATTAGATGATTCGCCTTTCTAGCGTTTGATTTAGATTTCAGAGGGCGCATGTTGTTATGTGATATAATTGTTTAAATTGTTGTGGCTTTAATGAGTGTTGTATGATAGAATTGCTTGTGAAAGGGTTTATAAAGTTGTTTATATTACTGAGATCTGCATGTCAATGGTGATTTGTATGCCATGTAAGAGATTTTGAATGTTTTATATATTTTATATAATTTTCATGGTATATTTCTTAAATATTAAATGTTGAATATTTTGAAATTTTAAATTCTGGTTACCCTGTCAGAGATTTTAAATATTTACATATTTTCTATTATTCTAATAGAATACTTTCAGTCTGGACACTATGTATCATTGTAAGAAAAACATGTAATATTTTGCAGATATTTTACAGATTTTATATTTTTCTCATGGTATACTTTCGAATATTGAATAGTGAATATTTCACATACTTATATATTGTAATGGAATAACTTACAGCCTGATTTTTATGAAATTTTCATTGTAACAAAACAAAAGATGATCGTTTCAATAAACTTGTTATTGCTCGAAATTTTAAAATTGAGGTCACCTCATTCGTCCAATTCCCCAATGGATCTAGCATGTGGATATTCTTCCACTAGGAGGCCTCTCCTAGTTCAAGTGAACAAGTGAGCCGGTCATCAAGGTAAGTTGTAGTTTTTTTTTTTTGGAGGTCAAACTTGGAAAGTTTAAAATTTTGTTGTGACGTCATGGGCGATGAGAGGCTCACAAATGGTAGCAGAGCGTGGTTGGACGTAGTCCTGGCCACCTCTGAACCGAAATTTGGAAATGGATCAGGTGACCTCAAAATCTTAGTCTGACAAGTTCTGTCAAGTGTGATGTTTTATCAGTGTTGTAAATCTTGGTCTTTGGGTGCGGTTGCCGGGCCGGGACCCCTGGGGGGGTTGAGCACAGCCTGGCGATTTCTGATTGTATCTTGGGGTGTTCTTAAGTGTTTATCTGTTTGTTTGTGTTCTTGTGTGGTCATTGTTGTCTTATGGCACTTCATCTTGGTCTTCATTGTGGGTCCGGTGCCGGGTCGGGGACCCTGAGGCACCTTGATTGTCAGCTCTTGTTGGATTCAGTCTCTTGTTGGTTGATTCTATGGCAGAGCAGGGGCAGAGTAGGAGTCGGCGTGAAGGCCGCGGTCTGGTGCCCGAATATTTCACGAAGGACGAACTCCAGTTCGAGATACGTTTGCGGGGTGGGGTTCCCCAGAGGGATGTGGCGTCCTTGCGGCGTCAACTGCGGGAACTGCTGGTGGGGGACGCTCCCACCCGGAGAGTCGAAATTGAGGATTTGGAGGAGGAGCTGGCCTTGTGTGCGGACAAGTGGACCGAGTTCTCCACCTTGATGGAGGACTCGGAATATATGGGGAGTTCCACCCGTGTTTGGCAGCGGGTGACCCAAAGGATGCACCACTTGTCCGCTCGCCTGAGTAATTTGCTGTTGCAGGATGATCTGGAGGAGGAGGGTAGGCGGACGGCGTCGGCCCTGCAGTCAAAGATTGGTCTACCTGGGGAAGCTCCCGAAAGTCCTAGTAACCTTAAGGAGATGCCCACGCGCCAGACCGTGGCCACTGAGCGGGTGGGTCTCCTGGGGGAGGCTTGTAGCGCTCTGGTGGAGGAACGTCCGTCTATTTCGGTGGGCAGTCGCCCCCAGGGATTTCAGGGGGAGCATGTGGAAGTCCCTCGAGGGTTGGGTACAGCCCTTGCCAGTGTTAAGTACGAATCGTTGCCGAACCCCATTTATGACCTCCTCCGTCGGCTTCCAGTGGTCGACGGTTTGGACCTTGACCAGCTTATCAAATTCCTTGAAGGGGTTTTCGGCATTTTTGATTTCCCTGGGGTGACCGGCGTTGCCCTGTTAAATATGATTTACTCGTATTGTCGGGCGCCCCTGCTGGATCGTGTGGTCTGGCATCTGGGCGCGGGCGGGGATTTTGAGGCGTTCCACAAGGATATTTTGGAACTGTTTATGCCCGGGAGGCTGCGTGACCAGATGCGGCAACGATTATTCTACAGAGTTCAGGGGCACGGGCAACAGTTGAACGTATTTATCAATTCAATCAAAAGTGTTGCCCGTGTGCTGCGGGTGGATGTGTCGGAGGCTGAGGTGGTGCGGGTTATCTTGGAGGGCCTCAATCCGCAGGAGAGGTCAAGATTGGTGTTTTTGGAGCGACCGCGCAGCTTCGCTGATCTTAGCGGAGCTTGTGTCTTCGCCCGCACCATCCAGATGAACGATGAGGCTCGCTCCGGCCGTTCCGATTTCCCTGTCCCCTGTTCCTCATCTGGTCAGCAGCGGCCTACCCGGGAGCAACGTGGTGGCAACCCTTTGAAAGAGCAACGTGGCGGCTACCCTTTCAAGGAGCAACGTGGTAGCGACTCTGAGAGGCGGGAATTCCGTTGCTATTCCTGTGGTACGATGGGGCACTTGGCCCGGAATTGCCCTCTCAAACGTTCGGAGGTATCGCGGGAGAACCGTCCTTCAAAAAACGGCCTGCGTGGGGGGGATTGAGGGGACGCCGGTCCCTCCCCACGTGTGGTAGCGGTGTCGCATCCCAGGTCCCGTTATGTGCCGTTGAGACGGGACACTCATCCGGGGAGTCCGATCCCACGCCGATTCGTCCGGGTCTCTCCGTGTGTCCATTTTTGGAGCTGGAGGTTGGGAAGGGCCCTGGTGGACTCCGGATCGGCACGGTGTCTTATCTCCTACCGTGTTTACCAGCAGTTGGTCCGGGAGTCATTGATCCGGTCGAATACTCCTTCGTCGGTGGTATGTTGGACGGCCTCGAGGGAGGTTTTGCCGACCTCCAAATTGGTGGCTTTTAAATTTAAAATAAATTATTTTTCGTGGGTTTGGGAGTTTCTTGTGGCCCCGAATCTGAGCGTAGACTGTATTGTGGGTGCGGATTTTATTGTGAAAAGTGGCCTGGTTCTCGATATCCAGGGGCACGTATGGTTCTTTAAGTTCAACCGTGCCGTATGCATCCCCTTTCTTGGATATCGGGATGAGGCGGGGGAAGGTCTTGGTGAACTTCAACCCCCGGCGTACATTAATAATTTAAGCCCATCTCTACAGACCACTTTCCGTAAATTGTGTGACGAGTTCCCCGAGGTGCTGACTGCCAACCTCGGACTCACTCACAATTTGGAGTATCGTATCCGTCTGTGCGACTCCGCGGTTGTCCGTTCGCACCCGTATAAATTCGCTCCTCCTAAAATGACCATCTTGCGGGAGAAGGTGCAAGAATTGTTGGACCAGGGGGTTATTGAACCTTCCACGGCGGCCTATGCCAGTCCAGCATTCCTGGTGCCTAAACCGGGAGGGAAGCATAGGCTGGTCATTGATTATCGAAAATTGAATCAAAATATTGAAGTTTGGCTGGTGCCCCTCCCGGACCTGCATTCGGCCTTTGACTGGTTTTCGCAGGCCAGATATTTCACCATTTTCGACTTGAATTCAGCATACCACCAGATACCCTTACACAAGGATTCTCGGCCGTTCACGGCCTTTTGCGTACCGTGGAACTTGTACCAATACAAGAGAGTCCCTATGGGACTGGCGGTTGGTGCGCAGACGTTAACCCGTCTACTAGACTCTGTGTTCCACGACATTAAATTCCAGTATGTGTTTAATTACCTGGACGATCTGCTCATTTACAGCTCCACTCTAGAAGAACGCATGAACCATCTCCGTGAGGTGTTGTGTCGCTTGAGGCGCGCGGGGCTTACGGTGAATCCCGACAAGGTGAAATTTGCCCAGGAGGAAATTTCTTTCCTCGGTCACCTTGTCTCTCATAAAGGGGTCACGGTTGATCCAGAGAGGACGCAGGCAATCCGGGATTTTCCTCCTCCTCGGGATGCTAAAGGGGTGGCCCGCTTCGTGGGGATGGTGAATTTTTACCGGCGGTTCATCCCGGGGGCTGCTGAGATTGCGGCTCCCCTAAATTCCTTAAGGAAAAAAGGGGCCAAATTCGTGTGGGGAGACGCGCAGCAACGTGCCTTCGAGTCCCTAAAGGAGTCCATTTTGTCGCCGCCCGTGCTTCGGATGCCCGATTTCACGAAGCCTTTCATTGTGCAATCCGACGCCAGCTCTGTGGCGATCGGGGCCGTGCTCTCTCAGGAGGTGGATGGTGCTCGGCAGCCAGTTGCATTTGTATCCAGGACCCTTACCAACCCTGAAAAGAAATCCTCGGTATACGAGTTAGAGTGTTTGGCGGTAGTCTTCGCCCTTGACAAGTTTAGGAGGTATTTGGAACACGCTGAGTTCCTATTAGAGACGGACAATCAGGCTCTCTCGTGGCTTCTGGCGCACCCCCGTCAACTGGGTAAACTTGGCCGCTGGGTGGTCAAGATCTCTTCTTTTAAGTTTCGGGCACAACATATAAGGGGGACCCAAAATGTTGTTGCCGACGCTCTGTCCCGTATGTATCACCTACCCAGTGAGGAGCCAATAAATGAACCCTGCGCCGTACTCCTGGAGTTCCCCCTCGCCTTCACTGAAGTTACCCCTCATCCGCTTGCTGATGAGGTGTTGGGTCCTATCATCGATAAAATAAAATCAGGTGAGATGAAGGCTCCATATCATCTGTCCAAGGGCGTCCTCTGCTGCAGGGAACGTAGAGGACGGGTCCCTAAGATAGTGCTGCCGAACAAGTTGGTGCCCATGGTCTTCCAATATTATCATGATTCCCCGGTTGGAGGCCATTTGGGTGTTTCAAAGACCATCGCCGCGATCAGAAAAAACTTCATCTGGAAAGGCATGGACCGGGACATCGCCACCCGGGTGAAGTGTTGTCATCTGTGCAGTCTGAGCAAGCCCGCTCAGAACACCAAGTTGGGGTTGCTGTCTTCTGAGGTGGCTGGCAGACCGATGGAGAAGGTTTTCATCGACTACGTGGGTCCCTTCCCGCGTAGCAAGGCCGGGAATTCGTTCCTCCTTGTTTGTGTGGACGCCTTCTCCAAGTATGTCTGGCTACTTCCCTTGCGTCAGGCTAGTACTGCCAATACCATCGTAGCCCTTCAGACCAGTATTTTTCAGCATTTCGGGTTTCCCTCCATCATTGTCTCAGACAATGGCCCTCAATTCATCTCGAGGCAATTCCGAAACATGTGTTTCAGGCACGGCATTCGGCATGTAACCACTTCCCCTTACCACCCGCAACCTTCCCACGCTGAGCGATTCAATCGCAATCTGAGATCCGCTCTTATCGCCTATCACGCGGAGCAGCAGAATACGTGGGCCCAGAATCTACAGTGGTTACAGATGGCGTTCAATTCGTCACTTCATGAAATCCATCGTGCCGTGCCTTTTGAGGTCATGTTTGGTTTCTCCCCCCGCTCATCCCCTTGGTAATTTGTGGAAACTGGAGGATCTTCTCCCGGATTCGCCGAACGAGGGGGTCGCTCACAGGTGGAAAGATGTGAGGAGAGCCCTGCTCCGATCGCACGAGCGCGTGCGGCGTCGCTATAATGCTGGGAGAGTCCCCAACCCTTTTAGGGTGGGCCAGCTGGTTTATTGCAGGAGCCACCCGCTCAGCTCTAAGGTGGAGGGTCGCGCTGCCAAGCTCTGCTATAGATGGTTGGGACCCTTCCGGATTTCTGAGTTTGTCTCGCCCGTCACTGCCAGCCTGGTGGATCCGGAGGATGGGATGAAGGTGAGGGTGGCCCACGTGTCCCATTTGAAGGCGTGTGCGCAGATAGTGCTGCCTTGAGAGGTGAACTGGTATTGTTTACCCCTGTTGGAATTAGTTAGGGCCCTCGGGTTTGGTTTTCGGAGGGCTTCGCTGGAGGGATTGTGTTTTATGGTTTTACTTTTTAGCGTTTTATTGTCTTAAAGTTTTATCGGTATTTTAGCTCCTCTCCTCCTTTCTTCTTTCTGTTGCTTTAGGCCGCGGCCGCTCACACTCCCCGTATCTTCTACACTCACACACACCCAACTACACACACACACCTTGTCCTTCCTTCTGGTGTCCTTTCGTTTTCAACTTCCGCCTGGTTTTATCTTTTTATTGGTTTTTAGTCAGTCCCCGCTTTCCTCCGGTGGTGGCGGTCCCGGTGTCGTCCAACCCGTTGGACTCCTTTTGTTGTGGGGGTGTGCCGTACCTAGGAGTACGGCAGTAGAGGGAAAATGACAGTTCTGACTAAAGTACCGTTATTCCCCCCACCACCACCGCTGGACCAGCAGCATCGACCAATCAAATTGCATGGCGCCTTTCGCGCGTCAATTCAAATATATGCCGTCTTTCGCGAGCCTAAATCACTTTCACTTTCTACTGGACCGCGAATTTCCGCGAATAAATTTTTTTATTTTTTTTTAATTTGATATTTTTATTTTTTTAATTAAATTGATTTGCATATCCGCGAATATATGCCGTCTTTCGCGAGCCTAAATCACTTTCACTTTCTACTGGACCGCGAATTTCCGCGAATAAATTTTTTTAATTTGATATTTTTATTTTTTTAATTAAATTGATTTGTATATCCGCGAATATATGCCGCCTTTCGCAAGCCTAAATCACTTTCACTTTCTAATTTCCGCGAATATAATTTTTTATATGCCGCCTTTCGCGAGCCTAGATCACTTTCACTTTCTACTGGACCACAGCATCCGCGACTTTTTCGCTGATCTGTGTCAAGATCCGCGACTTTTTCGCGTATCTGGACCACAGCATCCGCGAATATAATTTTTTATTTTTCTATATGCCGCCTTTCGCGAGCTTAGATCACTTTCACTTTCTATCACTTGATGCAATATTAAATATATGATCGGGGAGTACCAACCTTGCATGAGTTCAAATTTGTTATAATGTATATTAAATCTATATGATCAGGTTTACCGACCTATGTATGGGTTCAAACTTGATATGTGTGTATTATAGTGTATATTAAAATATATGATCAGGGTTACCAACCTTGCATGAGTTCAAATTTGTTATAATGTATATTAAATCTATATGATCAGGTTTACCAAGTATCCCTCCTCAGACGCTGGTGTTACTTTGCATTTTTGCATTAAATATATATATCGTAAACAATGAAATAATAATATTTCGTCATTGTAAGATTTTAATAAAACAATTATCAGTTTAAATTCTCTCTCTCTCTCTCTCTCTCACACTTGTTGTGTATGTTTCTCTCTCTGTGGTCAGTACCACGCGCATGTATATGAAATTAGAAAGTTTCTATTTATTCGACAAATATTAACACCCTCTCTCTCTCTCGCTCACAGACGTCGGAAGCAATTCGAGGTCATTGACACGACTTTACACTGACACATTGCAGTCTCTCACTCTCTCTCTCTCTCTCGCTCTCTCTCTCTCTGGGTTAAGCTGGTGTTGTACGTTACTAAAATCATAGCAAATATTTTCATTCTAAGCATGTATTACTGTTTAGTAATAATTACAGCCCCAACAAAGGATATATAAGTTTGTGTACATGGATTGTATATTGCAAGTACGGAATTATTATTTAAATCCGATATCTGTTTTTATTAAAATCATACAATGTCAAAGAGGATAGTTGTCTGTTACGAACCAGTACTAACTCTCCTATATGGCCGTCGCTCGCATCATCCGTATTTAAAGTTCGCTACTTCCAGTACACATGGCCTCTGTAACAGATTTGGTCTCCAACAGGTGTGATTCGAACGGTAAGAGCAAGAACAATATGAACAAGGCCAAGGACATTATATGTCTAGTATCCCTCCTCAGACGCTGGTGTTACTTTGTGTCATAAAATCTCGTGGCACTCAAGATAAGAGACAATACGTTTGCAAAAAACGACAAAATTGAACTTCTGGAACCAAATTGTACGGTTTGTAAGTAATATCGACAACACAAGTCAGCATTTTTCGGTCATTGACAGATAAAGGGATCGTCACATTAGGACTACTGACTACTAAATCCAGTAGTACAAGAACTTAGATATTTGTTGAATCAGTAGCAAAAAATGTTAGATCTACTGTTTTCAGCGTACATAGACATTTGATATATTCCATTTTGGTTGTATTCGTGAAGCCATAGTGTAATGGCTGTCCTTGGAAGTCATGTAACCCTTAGTGTTTGTGTGGGAATCGTAGTCGGATTTTAGTTTCTGTCATGTCTTTCGTCCGTTTGTGTGCAGGTTGTCTTTACAGTCATGAAAATCATTTCAAGAGGTAAGCCGCATTGTATTGTTCGCGTACCGCGAGCATATGCGGTGGTGATTGCTGTACAAGAATTCTACGGACTGATGTGTTACGAAATTAGCGTGGTAACCAAGTTCTATGACATAGAGCGCAGGTTTCTCCGTACAATTGTGTAACGTCGCGTAGCATTTTTGTGCGATGTTAAGCGACCTATAAAACGTAATGAACCTGTTGTGCCATGATGACGGAGTTGCACAGATGCATGTGATAATAACAATAATAATATAAAGAGGTCGCGTGCTCAAACATTATTATTATTTCACCTTTGACATGCTCCTTGTCAGTCTGTAATTTAGAGGTAGCGAATCTTTTTGCCATTCTTCTGCCGATGATAAAATGTTCTCTGTAGAGTTATTCGTCAAGTTGTTGGTGTAACAATAACATGGTGTAAGCTACCTCTCGTTTATCCATGAGAATGAGTGTTCGGTGTCATCTGCCGTGAGGGTAAATAGCGCCTTATTTTCGCTATTATTTACAACGGTACGGCTAAAATAGTAGTAAGCGTAATCAAAAATTACTTCCTACCCTGCTAACAACATCAATGGATGCATTTTGAGTACATGGCTACGAAAATGATCCGGACACAGGTTGTAATAAGTTAGGCCTCTCCAGTTCTATAATTTTCTACAAAAAATTAGCTTTTGTTTCCGATTAAGTATCTCCATTTTAATTACTTTTAACACTACACTGAAAAGTTTGTAGTTGTGGGTAGAGGAAAAAATATCAGGAAAGGTATCCGTAGTATGTCATACGATAGTGAAGGAAAGATTTCATCGATATTTTGACATGTTCTCTCGCATATGTTATAGGTTACAGTGGATATGAGATTCGGTTAGAACATGTGCACACTAAATAGGTAATTGTAAGGAAAATAAGAAATTACTGTAATAGGTAAGTTGTTCAGTACTACAGGAGTAGAAAAATATTTTCATATTCATCATTGTCGTAAGGAACTCACACCCTGATGGAAGGACACACAAGGTGCAGTACAAAAATCCTCCCAGAAGGTCCTTCCAGAGAGCGACTGACTGTACGCTATCATTAAAATTATACAAAACCACTGCTGTCCCGATTCAGATGTACGACAGTGAGGAATGTAAGCGAGACATGTCTACAATTTGAAGCAGCTGAAGTGCTTTCTCTGAGAAGAGTCAAGGGTTCCACACAGTTGGACAGAACGACTGCATTCGGAACGAGCTAAACGTCTATAATCCGAACCAGCGAATAGACGATTACAGATTAAAATGGTGGGAACACGTCGACGGAATGGACGAAAACAGGCAAGCAGTCCAGCGGGCAAGTGTGACATTAGAAGTCGTGGAACGTGAGAACAAATTTATGTGACTTTACCGAGACGGAAACAACCATTTATGTCTAAACCATGAAATGAAGAAGCAGAAGAAGAAACGACGTAGTTCGTTTTGTCGTTATTTGATAGTTGTTGCCTAGCTATGCAATAAATTATTACCTTCAACTAAAGGAAATTCTGATTTTTATGTAGTCCTTCGACAACGCAGGCTTTACATTGTACCGAGCAACACTCCGCGTGCTTTTACGGAAAATGTAACATGCGCATGCAATAACGTCACTTAAGCTGCTAGTTGGACATGTTTATGACAGCAGTTTCATGGGATGATTGAACGGTTTGTTTCATCGAAAACTGTCTGCAGGCGAACATATATTTCTGATGTACACGGTTATGTAAACAGAATAGAGAACATGAACTATCAGCCCAAGTAACCTACAATAAATATTATATTTAATCGCTTTTCGTTATAACTGATATGAAATGCCACAAAATGACTACAATTATTGCGTATAACGGAGGATTTATGCCAGCTTTAAATAACAGAAGATTTATCTGAATGGTCAGGCGGCACTAAAAGTAATTTCGATTCGTTCCAACGTGCCGTTATTTACCGGTTTAAATACTATGTATTCCACAGCGTTGTGATTTAAACAGTAAAAGTGATAACGAAAACGAAACGTCGGTCGGAACGGTTAATTAGGCAGCATAATGGTAGGCGATTGACACGTACGGACAAGTTCATGACAGCGGCGGCGATGATTATTGTACGTAAGAAGAAATGTAAATGAGCTGTGGAGTCATGACGGCTGTGCGCATCAATTGCTTCACAACAATGCGGACTACACCGTTATCGTACAACAATGGCTTTATACAGTGATTATTGTTGTATTGATTTTTATTCAGCTATTGTCGAAGCCTTTCAGTTTTCTTTGTCTGTTTAATTTCAGTTGAAGCTAATTCGAAGCGATTGCCTGTTACATTTCGTCTTGTCGTCTTTACATTTCCTTAGTGTAACACATAGTTTTGTTTTGTGGCACGCGTATTATCTTCAGAAGAAGGTCCGTTAAATTTATTTTTTAAGACAAACCTTAATCCCACGTCACCGGATTACATATGACCTATGATGTTGGAATCGTTGTTAATTAACACGTAGACCGATTTGTATTGGTTAATTTGTAGACGTGTTGAATTTGTTTAATAAAGGACTTGTCGGAAAATTTCTTTTCCGACCACAACATTAATCCTTTGCGTCAATTATTTGGTCATTAAGTAGTTTTATCAGTAAGTAAAATTTCGTCATTTCTTGAAGTGTTGTTTATAAAAATTCCATATGCGGCAATTACAGTAATTTACAATGCAAAAGCGATGTTGTAAGTAATCTTACAGTTATAATTTTAAATTCTTTTTTATACAAAATTATTAAGAAATTTTAAATAAAATATTTAGTATCTAAATTTAAACAATACATGTGTATGTATTTAAATAAAATATTTAGTATCTAAATTTAAACAATACATGTGTATCTAGTAACGTAGTAAAGTTATTGAAATAATAATATTGTGGTTTGGAAAATTGTTCACTGCTAGTCGGCAAAAATGAATTATTCAGTCGGTGAAGTAGTAGGCCTATGATTGCAGGGTAGCGCGTGTTTAAAGTATACCATTATTTTAATATTTCTGTAGTTTCTTACTTCTGTTTTTCATTTTGACGTTTATTTGTTTTATTTACTTTATGTTATTACAATTTAGTTTATACGAGAATGTAAAAGCAACAAGCAAACCAGCACTCTTTTATGAAGCCATAGTTTAATTTATTTTATCATTTTATTGATACGTGTATCAAGATTGTACGTGTTTTGTTTTTAATAAATTTATTTTCTGCTTTTCTGCATCCTCCAATTTGCAACACGAGTTTATAGTAAGTGCTGACAGAAATGGAAATCGACAAGAAATATCTCGCAACATAAATTGAGCTTGGCGTTTGAGGCTGACGGTAGTTATCTGATTTATATGCATTTACACCCAGTGGTTGTAGTAACTTGAAAATAAATATGAGATTGTTGTGTAGCGTGCGTAAAGTAGGCCTACCACTGGAGACCTGTCATTAAGCGGACCAGTGTGGCACGTGATTCTATCTTTAATCAGATTTGGAAAGAAATATTTTTATTGGCTATGTTGAGAGAATGCGCACTGCTAGTCGACAAAAATGAATTATTCAGTCGGTGAAGTAGTAGGCCTATGATTGCAGGGTAGCGCGTGTTTAAAGTATACCATTATTTTAATATTTCTGTATTTTCTTACTTCTGTTTTTCATTTTGACGTTTATTTGTTTTATTTACTTTATGTTATTACAATTTAGTTTATACGAGAATGTAAAAGCAACAAGCAAACCAGCACTCTTTTATGAAGCCATAGTTTAATTTATTTTATCATTTTTATTGATACGTGTTTTGTTTTTAATAAATTTATTTTCTGCTTTTCTGCATCCTCCAATTTGCAACACGAGTTTATAGTAAGTGCTGACAGAAATGGAAATCGACAAGAAATATCTCGCAACATAAATTGAGCTCGGCGTTTGAGGCTGACGGTAGTTATCTGATTTATATGCATTTACATCCAGTGGTTGTAGTAACTTGAAAATAAATATGAGATTGTTGTGTAGCGTGCGTAAAGTAGGCCTACCACTGGAGACCTGTCATTAAGCGGACCAGTGTGGCACGTGATTCTATCTTTAATCAGATTTGGAAAGAAATATTTTTATTGGCTATGTTGAGAGAATGCACTGTTTTGTTTAGGAAATTCTAATCAGGCAAACCGGAAGATAGTCCGAGGTGGGTGTGACAGCTTCATCAGTGTCTGCTACTAGCGATGCAGTTAACAAAAAATATAGCAGGTTGTGAAAGCAATAAATAATTCAATAGACATTTTATAAAAATTCATAGTAAACGGTTGAATTTTGATGATGCTGAAATTGAGTAATTTATATACATCAGTCATTACTTAATATGCAAACCATTTTACCGGATCTTGTGCGATTATGATAGTAGAATTTGTGGTTAATGGAGTGTTATACTCAGCATAAAAAAAGTAATGCGCGCACTGAAGCCTATACTAACTGCTAACCAAATGAAATATTTACAGACGGACAACAGGAAGGCATAAAATTTACCCACGAGGTTGAAATATAAAATAAACTTAATTTTCTCGATCTAACAAGGTTGGGACAATAGTTTCAATACCACATAAAAAAGATCTTTTATAAAAAGGTGACAGCACGTGCTGAAAACCGTATGCTTTCAGTATTCGCGAAGATGAAGATTGTACAGTAAGCAAACAAATTGTCAATAAAAGATATGGACTTTTTGGTAGGTGACGAAGCAGCACTGATCCGCTATTACCGAACAGTATTCGTTGTACACACACACACACACACACACACACACACACACACATGTTAGGTTAAATGCAACCTCTATACAAAAACAGATATCGGATTTAAATAATAATTTTGTGCTTGCAATATATACTACCTATGTACACAAATTTAAAATATAGTTTACTGACCATTGACACGACTTTACACTGGTTTAGCATAGTTACTCATGTTAGGTTGTTCGCAACACACACACACACACACACACAAATACTATACATCAGACTGCATGTATCTGTCATTAGCAATCTAACGTTACGACGGCAGCATAACGATAATGAAAGCCATACATTATCGTTTGCTAACGTTTGTATTTTGTCTAAGCTATGTTAACTTCACACACACACACACACACACACACACACACACACATCATTAGCAATCTAACGTTACGACGACGACATGTTAAATATCAAATTCAGTCTACTTACGTTTCACGTTAGGTTAAAAAATACAAACACACACACACACACACACACCTGTATGTTATTTAAATTATTATTTAAATAACATACACACGTGTAGTGTTTAGGTCATCAGTACATGACGCAACGGGAGTGATAAGTCCAATTAGGTTTGTTACACGTTGTGTGTTAGGTTAAAATGCAGTCCATTCACGTTCATGTTAGGTTAAATAACATACACACGTGTAGTGTTTAGGTCATCAGTACATGACGCAACGGGAGTGATAGGTCCAATTAGGTTTGTTACATGTTATGTGTTAGGTTAAAATGCAGTCCATTCACGTTCATGTTAGGTTAAAATGAAAACAAACACACACACACACACACACACACGTGTATGTTATTTAAATTATTATTTAAATAACATACACACGTGTTAGGCTACAGCCTAACACGTGTGTGTGTGTGTGTGTGTGTTTGTTTTCATTTTAACCTAACATGAACGTGAATGGACTGCATTTTAACCTAACACATAACATGTAACAAACCTAATTGGACCTATCACTCCCGTTGCGTCATGTACTGATGACCTAAACACTACACGTGTGTATGTTATTTAACCTAACATGAACGTGAATGGACTGCATTTTAACCTAACACACAACGTGTAACAAACCTAATTGGACTTATCACTCCCGTTGCGTCATGTACTGATGACCTAAACACTACACGTGTGTATGCTATTTAAATAATAATTTAAATAACATACAGGTGTGTGTGTGTGTGTGTTTGCATTTTTTAACCTAACGTGAAACGTAAGTAGACTGAATTTGATATTTAACATGTCGTCGTCGTAACGTTAGATTGCTAATGATGTGTGTGTGTGTGTGTGTGTGTGTGTGTGTGTGTGTGTGTGTGTGTGTGTGTGTGTGAAGTTAACATAGCTTAGACAAAATACAAACGTTAGCAAACGATAATGTATGGCTTTCATTATCGTTATGCTGCCGTCGTAACGTTAGATTGCTAATGACAGATACATGCAGTCTGATGTATAGTATTTGTGTGTGTGTGTGTGTGTGTGTTGCGAACAACCTAACATGAGTAACTATGCTAAACCAGTGTAAAGTCGTGTCAATGGTCAGTAAACTATATTTTAAATTTGTGTACATAGGTAGTATATATTGCAAGCACAAAATTATTATTTAAATCCGATATCTGTTTTTGTATAGAGGTTGCATTTAACCTAACATGTGTGTGTGTGTGTGTGTGTGTGTGTGTGTGTGTGTGTGTGTGTGTGTGTGTGTGTACAACGAATACTGTTCGGTAATAGCGGATCAGTGCTGCTTCGTCACCTACCAAAAAGTCCATATCTTTTATTGACAATTTGTTTGCTTACTGTACAATCTTCATCTTCGCGAATACTGAAAGCATACGGTTTTCAGCACGTGCTGTCACCTTTTTATAAAAGATCTTTTTTATGTGGTATTGAAACTATTGTCCCAACCTTGTTAGATCGAGAAAATTAAGTTTATTTTATATTTCAACCTCGTGGGTAAATTTTATGCCTTCCTGTTGTCCGTCTGTAAATATTTCATTTGGTTAGCAGTTAGTATAGGCTTCAGTGCGCGCATTACTTTTTTTATGCTGAGTATAACACTCCATTAACCACAAATTCTACTATCATAATCGCACAAGATCCGGTAAAATGGTTTGCATATTAAGTAATGACTGATGTATATAAATTACTCAATTTCAGCATCATCAAAATTCAACCGTTTACTATGAATTTTTATAAAATGTCTATTGAATTATTTATTGCTTTCACAACCTGCTATATTTTTTGTTAACTGCATCGCTAGTAGCAGACACTGATGAAGCTGTCACACCCACCTCGGACTATCTTCCGGTTTGCCTGATTAGAATTTCCTAAACAAAACAGTGCATTCTCTCAACATAGCCAATAAAAATATTTCTTTCCAAATCTGATTAAAGATAGAATCACGTGCCACACTGGTCCGCTTAATGACAGGTCTCCAGTGGTAGGCCTACTTTACGCACGCTACACAACAATCTCATATTTATTTTCAAGTTACTACAACCACTGGATGTAAATGCATATAAATCAGATAACTACCGTCAGCCTCAAACGCCGAGCTCAATTTATGTTGCGAGATATTTCTTGTCGATTTCCATTTCTGTCAGCACTTACTATAAACTCGTGTTGCAAATTGGAGGATGCAGAAAAGCAGAAAATAAATTTATTAAAAACAAAACACGTATCAATAAAAATGATAAAATAAATTAAACTATGGCTTCATAAAAGAGTGCTGGTTTGCTTGTTGCTTTTACATTCTCGTATAAACTAAATTGTAATAACATAAAGTAAATAAAACAAATAAACGTCAAAATGAAAAACAGAAGTAAGAAAATACAGAAATATTAAAATAATGGTATACTTTAAACACGCGCTACCCTGCAATCATAGGCCTACTACTTCACCGACTGAATAATTCATTTTTGTCGACTAGCAGTGCGCATTCTCTCAACATAGCCAATAAAAATATTTCTTTCCAAATCTGATTAAAGATAGAATCACGTGCCACACTGGTCCGCTTAATGACAGGTCTCCAGTGGTAGGCCTACTTTACGCACGCTACACAACAATCTCATATTTATTTTCAAGTTACTACAACCACTGGGTGTAAATGCATATAAATCAGATAACTACCGTCAGCCTCAAACGCCAAGCTCAATTTATGTTGCGAGATATTTCTTGTCGATTTCCATTTCTGTCAGCACTTACTATAAACTCGTGTTGCAAATTGGAGGATGCAGAAAAGCAGAAAATAAATTTATTAAAAACAAAACACGTACAATCTTGATACACGTATCAATAAAATGATAAAATAAATTAAACTATGGCTTCATAAAAGAGTGCTGGTTTGCTTGTTGCTTTTACATTCTCGTATAAACTAAATTGTAATAACATAAAGTAAATAAAACAAATAAACGTCAAAATGAAAAACAGAAGTAAGAAACTACAGAAATATTAAAATAATGGTATACTTTAAACACGCGCTACCCTGCAATCATAGGCCTACTACTTCACCGACTGAATAATTCATTTTTGCCGACTAGCAGTGAACAATTTTCCAAACCACAATATTATTATTTCAATAACTTTACTACGTTACTAGATACACATGTATTGTTTAAATTTAGATACTAAATATTTTATTTAAATACATACACATGTATTGTTTAAATTTAGATACTAAATATTTTATTTAAAATTTCTTAATAATTTTGTATAAAAAAGAATTTAAAATTATAACTGTAAGATTACTTACAACATCGCTTTTGCATTGTAAATTACTGTAATTGCCGCATATGGAATTTTTATAAACAACACTTCAAGAAATGACGAAATTTTACTTACTGATAAAACTACTTAATGACCAAATAATTGACGCAAAGGATTAATGTTGTGGTCGGAAAAGAAATTTTCCGACAAGTCCTTTATTAAACAAATTCAACACGTCTACAAATTAACCAATACAAATCGGTCTACGTGTTAATTAACAACGATTCCAACATCATAGGTCATATGTAATCCGGTGACGTGGGATTAAGGTTTGTCTTAAAAAATAAATTTAACGGACCTTCTTCTGAAGATAATACGCGTGCCACAAAACAAAACTATGTGTTACACTAAGGAAATGTAAAGACGACAAGACGAAATGTAACAGGCAATCGCTTCGAATTAGCTTCAACTGAAATTAAACAGACAAAGAAAACTGAAAAGCTTCGACAATAGCTGAATAAAAATCAATACAACAATAATCACTGTATAAAGCCATTGTTGTACGATAACGGTGTAGTCCGCATTGTTGTGAAGCAATTGATGCGCACAGCCGTCATGACTCCACAGCTCATTTACATTTCTTCTTACGTACAATAATCATCGCCGCCGCTGTCATGAACTTGTCCGTACGTGTCAATCGCCTACCATTATGCTGCCTAATTAACCGTTCCGACCGACGTTTCGTTTTCGTTATCACTTTTACTGTTTAAATCACAACGCTGTGGAATACATAGTATTTAAACCGGTAAATAACGGCACGTTGGAACGAATCGAAATTACTTTTAGTGCCGCCTGACCATTCAGATAAATCTTCTGTTATTTAAAGCTGGCATAAATCCTCCGTTATACGCAATAATTGTAGTCATTTTGTGGCATTTCATATCAGTTATAACGAAAAGCGATTAAATATAATATTTATTGTAGGTTACTTGGGCTGATAGTTCATGTTCTCTATTCTGTTTACATAACCGTGTACATCAGAAATATATGTTCGCCTGCAGACAGTTTTCGATGAAACAAACCGTTCAATCATCCCATGAAACTGCTGTCATAAACATGTCCAACTAGCAGCTTAAGTGACGTTATTGCATGCGCATGTTACATTTTCCGTAAAAGCACGCGGAGTGTTGCTCGGTACAATGTAAAGCCTGCGTTGTCGAAGGACTACATAAAAATCAGAATTTCCTTTAGTTGAAGGTAATAATTTATTGCATAGCTAGGCAACAACTATCAAATAACGACAAAACGAACTACGTCGTTTCTTCTTCTGCTTCTTCATTTCATGGTTTAGACATAAATGGTTGTTTCCGTCTCGGTAAAGTCACATAAATTTGTTCTCACGTTCCACGACTTCTAATGTCACACTTGCCCGCTGGACTGCTTGCCTGTTTTCGTCCATTCCGTCGACGTGTTCCCACCATTTTAATCTGTAATCGTCTATTCGCTGGTTCGGATTATAGACGTTTAGCTCGTTCCGAATGCAGTCGTTCTGTCCAACTGTGTGGAACCCTTGACTCTTCTCAGAGAAAGCACTTCAGCTGCTTCAAATTGTAGACATGTCTCGCTTACATTCCTCACTGTCGTACATCTGAATCGGGACAGCAGTGGTTTTGTATAATTTTAATGATAGCGTACAGTCAGTCGCTCTCTGGAAGGACCTTCTGGGAGGATTTTTGTACTGCACCTTGTGTGTCCTTCCATCAGGGTGTGAGTTCCTTACGACAATGATGAATATGAAAATATTTTTCTACTCCTGTAGTACTGAACAACTTACCTATTACAGTAATTTCTTATTTTCCTTACAATTACCTATTTAGTGTGCACATGTTCTAACCGAATCTCATATCCACTGTAACCTATAACATATGCGAGAGAACATGTCAAAATATCGATGAAATCTTTCCTTCACTATCGTATGACATACTACGGATACCTTTCCTGATATTTTTTCCTCTACCCACAACTACAAACTTTTCAGTGTAGTGTTAAAAGTAATTAAAATGGAGATACTTAATCGGAAACAAAAGCTAATTTTTTGTAGAAAATTATAGAACTGGAGAGGCCTAACTTATTACAACCTGTGTCCGGATCATTTTCGTAGCCATGTACTCAAAATGCATCCATTGATGTTGTTAGCAGGGTAGGAAGTAATTTTTGATTACGCTTACTACTATTTTAGCCGTACCGTTGTAAATAATAGCGAAAATAAGGCGCTATTTACCCTCACGGCAGATGACACCGAACACTCATTCTCATGGATAAACGAGAGGTAGCTTACACCATGTTATTGTTACACCAACAACTTGACGAATAACTCTACAGAGAACATTTTATCATCGGCAGAAGAATGGCAAAAAGATTCGCTACCTCTAAATTACAGACTGACAAGGAGCATGTCAAAGGTGAAATAATAATAATGTTTGAGCACGCGACCTCTTTATATTATTATTGTTATTATCACATGCATCTGTGCAACTCCGTCATCATGGCACAACAGGTTCATTACGTTTTATAGGTCGCTTAACATCGCACAAAAATGCTACGCGACGTTACACAATTGTACGGAGAAACCTGCGCTCTATGTCATAGAACTTGGTTACCACGCTAATTTCGTAACACATCAGTCCGTAGAATTCTTGTACAGCAATCACCACCGCATATGCTCGCGGTACGCGAACAATACAATGCGGCTTACCTCTTGAAATGATTTTCATGACTGTAAAGACAACCTGCACACAAACGGACGAAAGACATGACAGAAACTAAAATCCGACTACGATTCCCACACAAACACTAAGGGTTACATGACTTCCAAGGACAGCCATTACACTATGGCTTCACGAATACAACCAAAATGGAATATATCAAATGTCTATGTACGCTGAAAACAGTAGATCTAACATTTTTTGCTACTGATTCAACAAATATCTAAGTTCTTGTACTACTGGATTTAGTAGTCAGTAGTCCTAATGTGACGATCCCTTTATCTGTCAATGACCGAAAAATGCTGACTTGTGTTGTCGATATTACTTACAAACCGTACAATTTGGTTCCAGAAGTTCAATTTTGTCGTTTTTTGCAAACGTATTGTCTCTTATCTTGAGTGCCACGAGATTTTATGACACAAAGTAACACCAGCGTCTGAGGAGGGATACTAGACATATAATGTCCTTGGCCTTGTTCATATTGTTCTTGCTCTTACCGTTCGAATCACACCTGTTGGAGACCAAATCTGTTACAGAGGCCATGTGTACTGGAAGTAGCGAACTTTAAATACGGATGATGCGAGCGACGGCCATATAGGAGAGTTAGTACTGGTTCGTAACAGACAACTATCCTCTTTGACATTGTATGATTTTAATAAAAACAGATATCGGATTTAATTAATAATTCCGTACTTGCAATATACAATCCATGTACACAAACTTATATATCCTTTGTTGGGGCTGTAATTATTACTAAACAGTAATACATGCTTAGAATGAAAATATTTGCTATGATTTTAGTAACGTACAACACCAGCTTAACCCAGAGGGAGAGAGAGCGAGAGAGAGAGAGAGAGTGAGAGACTGCAATGTGTCAGTGTAAAGTCGTGTCAATGACCTCGAATTGCTTCCGACGTCTGTGAGCGAGAGAGAGAGAGGGTGTTAATATTTGTCGAATAAATAGAAACTTTCTAATTTCATATACATGCGCGTGGTACTGACCACAGAGAGAGAAACATACACAACAAGTGTGAGAGAGAGAGAGAGAGAGAGAATTTAAACTGATAATTGTTTTATTAAAATCTTACAATGACGAAATATTATTATTTCATTGTTTACGATATATATATTTAATGCAAAAATGCAAAGTAACACCAGCGTCTGAGGAGGGATACTTGGTAAACCTGATCATATAGATTTAATATACATTATAACAAATTTGAACTCATGCAAGGTTGGTAACCCTGATCATATATTTTAATATACACTATAATACACACACATATCAAGTTTGAACCCATACATAGGTCGGTAAACCTGATCATATAGATTTAATATACATTATAACAAATTTGAACTCATGCAAGGTTGGTACTCCCCGATCATATATTTAATATTGCATCAAGTGATAGAAAGTGAAAGTGATCTAAGCTCGCGAAAGGCGGCATATAGAAAAATAAAAAATTATATTCGCGGATGCTGTGGTCCAGATACGCGAAAAAGTCGCGGATCTTGACACAGATCAGCGAAAAAGTCGCGGATGCTGTGGTCCAGTAGAAAGTGAAAGTGATCTAGGCTCGCGAAAGGCGGCATATAAAAAATTATATTCGCGGAAATTAGAAAGTGAAAGTGATTTAGGCTTGCGAAAGGCGGCATATATTCGCGGATATACAAATCAATTTAATTAAAAAAATAAAAATATCAAATTAAAAAAATTTATTCGCGGAAATTCGCGGTCCAGTAGAAAGTGAAAGTGATTTAGGCTCGCGAAAGACGGCATATATTCGCGGATATGCAAATCAATTTAATTAAAAAAATAAAAATATCAAATTAAAAAAAAAATAAAAAAATGTATTCGCGGAAATTCGCGGTCCAGTAGAAAGTGAAAGTGATTTAGGCTCGCGAAAGACGGCATATATTTGAATTGACGCGCGAAAGGCGCCATGCAATTTGATTGGTCGATGCTGCTGGTCCAGCGGTGGTGGTGGGGGGAATAACGGTACTTTAGTCAGAACTGTCATTTTCCCTCTACTTACGGCAAGTGTTGGTTACATGGATTCTGGGCGATAATTTCATGCGGTTGTGTAGTTCGCCTTGGACAGTCGACTCTCCCGCTATCTGTGAGACATTGCGGCAAGTGTTGGTTCTATTGAATCGGTTGCTTTCGTTGGTTTGCGTATGTTGGCGCTATCTGTCTGTGACTACGGGCATCTGCACTTTTTTGTTCCCGCTGCTAGAGTGCGCCTACTGTACTTCGTCGTGGTTTGTAGAGCGCCTTTGGAAAGGTCGGTGAGTTATCAGCTGTGGGGAGAGTTTGTCTTGTCTAGATTGGTGGGTCGATGTCAGCTGTTCTGATCAGGAGCTGCTCTCACCACGTGCGATCTGAGAGGTCCGCGTTTGACAAGTTTTTGTTTAAGTTTTATGCCGGGGTTGTTAAATTAGCTATGGCCGGCTAAATAAAAGTGTGCTGAAGGGGTCCCTCGTCCTGGCGGACGCCCCCGTATGAAAGGACCAAGATGTGTGCGTAAGTATTTGGGGAACTCGTATACCACGTGCTTGCACCATTAAACAGGTATGAAGAGTGCAAATTATTAACTTTTGTCGGGGATGCGCTTTGCGCTGCTCGTTTTGGAGTCAAGTGGGCTCTGGCCTTCCTTTTTAACACAACAAAAAAAAAGGGACCATAGTTTCTTAATTCTGGAGTTTTGTCATTTCACGGTACACTTGTAATTTCACAATGCAGGTTTCTGCAGAACTTGAATAGCTTCTCATATTTCTCTCTAATGATGAGTGACAGTGTATTTGATGTGCAAAACTTTTTGTACCTACAAAAAAAAAAGTACCAAAAATAAAACTTAAGAAAATGTGTTAAGAATTAGCCAAGGTGTTCATTTGGCTCAGTGAAGCAAAATTCAATCGAGTTCCTTAATTGCTTTTGAATGGTTCAGTGTGTTAATGTAATTGTCTTGTGTTGTCCATATACGCATGTAATGTCCAGTACAATTCATTTTTTTTTTCCTATAATCTGTGTGGAACTTATATTGTGGCTGTTTTTTTATTGGAACGTGTAAATCTGGTTGTGAAAAGAGTTGCAGCCCACCTACAGTGGTAACCATATATTACCTTGTGCTAGAACAGTAATTCAAAAGTATTCAACCTATTAAATAAAAAAATAAAAACTGAACTGTTGTACAAGAGGAAATTTTACTATTTATATATTTATAAGGTTTGCAGATGTATATGCTCATAATTTTATGCACCACATATTTTTACCTTCTGAGAGATATATGTAACTGATTATCTGATAGGTTTTGTATATAATTGTGCACTCTGAAATCTGTAAGCCTTGGTGCTACACCAGTTTATACAAGTTAGGGCAAGGTGAGCACATGCACTTGTGAGTTCCACACAAGTCTATAATGATTTATCTTATGTTGCATGATACTTTATTAATTAGATGATTCGCCTTTCTAGCGTTTGATTTAGATTTCAGAGGGCGCATGTTGTTATGTGATATAATTGTTTAAATTGTTGTGGCTTTAATGAGTGTTGTATGATAGAATTGCTTGTGAAAGGGTTTATAAAGTTGTTTATATTACTGAGATCTGCATGTCAATGGTGATTTGTATGCCATGTAAGAGATTTTGAATGTTTTATATATTTTATATAATTTTCATGGTATATTTCTTAAATATTAAATGTTGAATATTTTGAAATTTTAAATTCTGGTTACCCTGTCAGAGATTTTAAATATTTACATATTTTCTATTATTCTAATAGAATACTTTCAGTCTGGACACTATGTATCATTGTAAGAAAAACATGTAATATTTTGCAGATATTTTACAGATTTTATATTTTTCTCATGGTATACTTTCGAATATTGAATAGTGAATATTTCACATACTTATATATTGTAATGGAATAACTTACAGCCTGATTTTTATGAAATTTTCATTGTAACAAAACAAAAGATGATCGTTTCAATAAACTTGTTATTGCTCGAAATTTTAAAATTGAGGTCACCTCATTCGTCCAATTCCCCAATGGATCTAGCATGTGGATATTCTTCCACTAGGAGGCCTCTCCTAGTTCAAGTGAACAAGTGAGCCGGTCATCAAGGTAAGTTGTAGTTTTTTTTTTGGAGGTCAAACTTGGAAAGTTTAAAATTTTGTTGTGACGTCATGGGTGATGATCAGCTCAATTTTTATGCTTGAAAAAGGGTACTACACCTGAAAAAAATGTACGTACTAGATTTTTATTTCCTTTCTTTCAGTATGTTTAGGACTTTTATGAATTAGCGTTAATGTCTGTATTATTATCAAATACTGATAGTACAAATCAATTTAAATTTTGAGATTTAAATGTTTCGTTAAAATTTAAGTGTTAGTTGAAAAAGATTAGCCTACATTTATTTAATAATACAAGAATGGAGTTACTTCGATTTCTTTATAATGATGATTCCAGAGTTTGTCAATCTTTTTTAATTCATATGTCTTATTGGGTTTGTATGTAGCCTATAATGATAATAAATCTATCTTGTGTATGAAACATGCTGATGTTTTATTTTTTAATGTGTAGTAGGCCTATACATACGTAACCACCTAATATCGAACGAACATAATAAATCCTGCTTTTAATGTAAAAAACAGCTGTCCGGCTTTTCAAGTGAAATGTCAGCCCAAATTAACAGCTGTGTTAGGCTTTTCTGATTTTTGGTCTGGCAACCCTAGTTGTGAGACATGTTTGTGGCTGACGTGTGTTCCAAGGCAGAAATAATACTAATAAAATTAATTGTATTACTCGTTCGCGCTCGCGTTCACACACACACACACACACACACACACACACACACACACACACACACACACACACACACACACACACACACACACACACACACACACACACACACACACACACACACACACACACACAGCGATTAAATTTGTCTGCATAATTTATTACTGTAAATTATCAAACTAAGGTTTTGTTGAAAGGGACACATTATGTAAACGACGAAAGAAATAAAAACATGTTAACAAAGTTATTCAGTATTCTGAAAAAAAAAATATCGGTATGGAGAACCATACATGACTTCCATGTTCTAAGATTTATATTTAAAATCATTTTCGAAATGAAATATTTCCATAGAAACTACTTCTTTCCACTTATTGCTTCAGCCTTAATCACAGTTCTGTGGTCACTAACGTATACCACCACACGTTATTGCACTCGATTTTCACTAATGATGGCAGTCGACGGCACTGCCGAAACGTCTGGTTTTGCAGAATACATTGGACTACGGCCAAACAGCCCGGGAAGGAATTTTAACAAAAAACTACTACTTTGTTGCCGATAACGTAGTACACATATAAAAATTATCCCCTCCCCCTTCAACTATAATTTTCATTTATAGAAAAGTACCCCCACCCTGTTCAACTAGCCTCTTCATTTATAGATATTTCATCTACGTATCTACAGTGGATTATTAAGATCTTCTTATCAGGATACTTTATTTATCAAAATTAAGTACTTTACTCTTGTCACAACAAAAAATGTTTCCGGTAAACTGCCCTTTCCCCTATCCGATCTTCACCAAAATCAACAGGCCTTGAGTTCTCTACAATTTAGGGATGTATGCACACACTTATTTGATTATGTTTTAATTTACAGTAGTTATCGTTCGTCATAGAAAAAATTAGCCTTGTTATCACATAAAACGTTGCCGGTAAACTACCCCTTTCTCTTAACTGATCTTCACCAAAATCAATAGGTCTTGAGTTCTCTACAATTCAGGGACGCATGCAAAACATTATTTGAATCTGTTTGAATGTGCGGCAGTTATCGTTCGCCATAGAAACAATTACTCTTGTTAAAACATTAAAGGTGGCAGGTAAACTACCCCTTTCCCTTAACCGATCTTCACCAACCGCAATGGGCCTTCAGTTATTTACAATTCAGCAACGTATGCAAAAAATAATTTGATTCTCTTTGAATTTACGGCTGTTATCGTTCGTCATACAAAAATTACCCTTGTTAAAACATAAAACGTTGCCGGTAAACTACCCCTTTCCCTTAACCGATCTTCATCAAAATCAACAGACCTTGAGTACTTACAAAGTCAGGAACGTATGCAAAAAATTATTTGATTCTCTTTGAATATGCGGCAGTTATAATTCGTCATCAAAATAAAATTACCCTTTTAAAACATAAAACGCTGCAGGTAAACTACCCCCTTCCCTTAACCAATCTTCACCAAAATCAAAAGACCTTCAGCCCTCTACAATTCAGGGATGCATGTACAACATTATTTGATTCTGTTTGAATGTGCGGCAGTTATCGTTCGTCATAGGAACAATTACCCTTGTTAAAACATAAAACGTTGCAGTTAAACTACCCCTTTCGCTTAACCGATCTTCACCAAAAACAATAGGTCTTGAGAACTCTACGATTGAGGGCTGTATGCGAAACATTATTTGATTCTGTTTGAATGTGCGGCAGTTATCGTTTGCCATAGAAATAATTACTCTTGTTAAAACATTAAAAGTGGCAAGTAAACTATCCCTTTCCCTTAACCGATCTTCACCAAAATCAATAGGCCCATGAGTCCTCTACAACTCAGGCACATATGTAAAAAATTATTTGATTCTGTTTGAATTTACGGCAGCTATCGTTCTTCATGAAAAACGTTCTCTTGTTACAACATAAAATTTTGCACGTAAACTGCACCTTTCCCTTAACCGATCTTCAACAAAATCAACAGACCTTGAGTTATCTACAATTGAGGAAGGTATGCACAAAATTATTTGATTCTGTTTAAATGTGCGGCAGTTATCGTTCGTCATAGAAACAATTACTCTTGTTAAAACATAAAATGTGGCTGGTAAACTACCCCTTTCCCTTATCCGATCTTCACCAAAATCAACAGGCCTTCAGTCTTTTACAATTGATGAACGTATGCAAAAAAATATTTGATTTTTTTGAATGTGCGGCAGTTATCGTTCGTCATAGAAAAAATTACCATTGTTAAAACATAAAATGTTGCAGGTAAACTACCCCTTTTCCTTAACCGATCTTCAACAAAATCAACACACATTGAGTTCTATAGCTCAGGAAGGTATGCAAAACATTATTTGATGCTGATTGAATTTACGGCTATCATTCGTCATATAAAAAATTACCCATGTTAAAACATAAAACGTTGCAGGTAAACTACCCCTTTCCTTAAACCGATCTTTAACAAAAACAACAGGTCTTGAGAACTCTACAATTCAGGGCTGTATGCAAAACATTATTTGATTCTGTTATAGTTTGCCATAGAAAATGCCGTTGTTAATAAAAAAACGTTACAGGTAAACTACCCCTTTCCCTTAACCAATCTTCACCAAAAACAATAGGTCTTGAGAACTCTACTATTCAGAGTTGCATGCAAAAAATTATTTGATTATTTTTGAATTTGCGGCTGTTATCGTTTGCCACAGAAAATACCCTTGTTAAAACAAAACGTTGCAGGTAAACTACCCCTTTTCCTTAACCGATCTTCACCAAAAACAATAGGTCTTGAGAACTCTACAATTTAGGGCTGTATGCAAAACATTATTTAATTCTGTTTGAATTTGCGGCTATCGTTTGCAATAGAAAAAAAATTACGCTTGATTAAAAAAAAATGTTGCAGGTCCCTTAACCGATCTTCACCAAAAACAATAGGTCTTGAGTACTCTACAAATCAGGGCTGTATGCAAAAAATTATTTGATTATGTTTGAATTTGCGGCTGTTATCGTTTGCCATAGAAAAAAAATCCACACACACACACACACACACACACACACACACACACACACACACACACACACACACACACACACACACACACACACACACACACACACACACACACATTTCGAAAAATGATTTGTTTTCATGTTTTGAAGGTAGTACAATCAGAATCTGCAATACTCTAGAACACGATTTTTTTTGCCATCACCATACTTCCATTTCCTTATGGAACATGGAAGTAAAAACGATAACGAAACGTAAATGTGAAAAAGACTAAACTGATGATTATATGAGGGTTGATAAAAATGTTCGCGCAATTTTTATTTATTTGAAAAATTATGCATTGGTTCATCTACACTTACAATGCCCCCTTCAACACACCATCAGTCGGTTATAACAGGATTATGCCAACGCTTTTTTACTTTAAAACAGTTCTCGAAAGCATTTTTTTTTTTTTGTAGCCTTCAGCTCGCTTAGCGATTTTCTTTTAACGCCTTCAACAATCGCGAAACGTTGTCCTTCGCCGTTGCTTTTCATTATTCGGAAGAAGAAAGATGGTGTTGGAGCGAATAGGCGGTTGCGACGCCAGTACAATGTTTTGTTTGCCTAAAATTCTTGAAGAAACAATGGCTGGTGCAATATCGGCGTGCAATTTCGATAAACTGCTCTTCCATAAACGGAAATTTTAAAAAATCAAGCTTCTGAACTGCTTTTTCATGCATAGCAGGCGTGCCAGAAGTCTTCTGCAACACTTTCCACAAGACAGAACAGTTTACCTAATTCTTTATACCCATTTTACCTCTTAGGTAAAGGTCAAGAATGGTATTTTGGACAACGGAGAAATAGAAAAACTGAAGCAAGTTTGTTACTTGAGGAATCTTATTTTAAAGGGAAGACGGGCGTTTATTACAGACGTTCACTCACGTGTAGTTCACAAGTTTGAAGAAGATTTTGCTAAGCAAGTTTTCAGAACAAAAGGAGTCTGATCACAAATACTTAATCACGGATTACAAGTTTGGAAAACTTTGCCGAAGCTCTGTTTGGGGTACAACAAGCACAGTCTAACGAAACAAATATAGTCACGAAACTCGCTCTGTTTTTTGCATCAACTTCGATTTCAGCGCTCCTAGCGACCTCCAAGTTGAACACACTATGTGCGCAGCAGTTACGATTACATGTAAAGCGGTTGTCTGTATTGTTACGAATATATTATGAAATAATTGTATTCTGGCTTCAATGCTTTTAGTGTTTCGTAAACGGTTAATAATAACCATTTATTGGCGCGAGACGATTGATTTTATTACGACTCTCGTTTGCATTGTAATTCACAGTTGTGATGCTCGAGTATTTGTGTGTTAGTATGGGTCTACTATTTCGGTTTGTGGAAATTACCTCTCCGTTTTCCTGTTCATTGTTTCTCATCAGACGACGAATACAAAATTATCTTGTTATATACAGCATCCCCTTTGTAGGTAAATTAATGAAACCACCAATCAAAGCAATGTGTGTAAACAAACTGTTTATAGTAAGGTTGTCACTATTATCAATGTAAATTTATGTCGTAATTTACAATTACTATAGCCCTAATACATACCAAATTATATGATATACCATACCAAATATCGACGGGTTAGTGGTAAAAATTACCGAAGTCCAATTATGTTTCAAAAAACACATTTTATTTTTTACTTTTTTTATTAATTCTACTTTTCTTTTCATTTTTCAAAACCTATGTAATCGGTAAAAAACTCTCTTAATAATACAGATTAACCTTCAAAATCAGTTTAATAATTTTATGATTTATCATGGCACTTAAAAACCTTTAATTTCAGTTTTCTGTAAATTCACCAAAATGGACTCGGGTAACTTCACCACTAACCCCACGATATATAATCCTGTATTTTTTAAGTAGCGTTGAGGTTCATATTTATACTTTTTTTGTTATTATATTTATTATAAATTTGCTGATGGTTAGATTAATAATCATAATCGAGTTAATATTACATTTTTATTTTAGAGGCTTATACATCTCCCCGTTGCAGCATCGGTTATTCTTGAAGTGAGGACTTCATATACGGCACTATGGTGCCCGGTTTATTCCCGTACACCTCGCCCTCCAAGGGCAGTAAACCGATTCGACGTGTAACAAAAGAGCTGAAACGAAAAAGAGTTAGCCCTGAAGGAGAGGGAAAAGGTACGGCCTCCTCTCTTACTGGCGTCATTCTGTTGGACTAGGAGGGAGAGGAAAGCGAAAGACCCACCCCTCTCGCATCAGCGACCTAGCTACGGCCCCGTCTCTTACTCGGTCATTCTGTTGGACTAGGAGGGAGAGGAAAGCGAAAGCGAAAGACCCACCCCTCTCGCACCAGCGACCTAGCTACAGCCCCCTCTCTTACTCGGTCATTCTGTTGGACTAGGAGGGAGAGGAAAGCGAAAGACCCTCCCCTCTCGCATTAGCGACCTAGCTACGGCTCCCTCTCTTACTCGCATCAGTCCGACCGACTATTCACTCACACGGCATGTCTGCTATGTCCTAGCGATCGCACGCTATTTGACATCCAACAGGCCCGGGATAATTTGCTGCGATTTACATTTCATCAAATTAGCCTATTAAAAATATCATTCACGTCATCCATTTCAACATGTTACTTTATATCGATAGGGTGCCGCATTACTTCGCAAAAATTACAATGAACTGCCTCTAATTTGGGTGGAGATTTCAACGTAAACTTTGGGAATTACAGCTCATTGTACTTTGGTAATATTTCTTCGAGATACACTAAACATGCAACTGGCCTAGATCCATCGCACGCTACGACGAGAAGTCATACCACAATCGATACCGTATTTTCGATATTTCTTGATAAAACAGAATCGAAAACATTCATATCTTACTTAAGTTATATACCACAAACCTATCGTTTCGTTCGTCGAAGTTGAACATGAATCGCCCATTATTTCGCCAATTGATAATTAAAATCACAATTTTTACCACTGCACATTTAGTTACTATTATATCTTCAGATACATCACTCATTCAATAAGATTAGCTTTTTGTAAAAAAATTGAATTATTATAATGCGCATATCACATTCTACATTTCGACTTAGTATTCCGTAAATCATGTTGTTACAGTGAAAGAATTATTTGTTACACGTTGTTTGTTATATGTAGGCCTATGCATAGTGAAAATAATATGACGTGGTGACGCTATTGTAAATTCATTGATGTTACAACTGTAAATACTATTCATGTTCATAGTTAACTGTCGATTTCTTATGATAAAATTCGTATGAACACTACTTTGCCCTTGTCTCATTTAATGATCCGTTCAGTCTTAATCCTCTATAGCAAAATATCTCTTACTCCAAATACGTACGAGCAACCTTTTACACGTTGAACCAGTTCACTCGCGACTTGACACTGAAGTTCTCACTTTTGTTTCTGTTGGGTAACAGTACGAAACGTGTTCAGTCGTCTGTTCAATTTTGAGTATCGGATACGGTAACTAACTTGCTAATGTACGGCGTACAAGGAAAGCAAACGTGGCCTACACTACGTTTGAACCGTTCATTAGTGCAGTAGAATGTTATATTGCAGTATAGTCAGGGTCAAACATGGGGCTGAAAAAGCGAGCGTCGTTGTACTTCCCAGGAATAGAATTCAAAACTCTATAGATTAATGGCCAGGCTTATGCTAGTCTGCTAAGCCCTTATGCATGGCCGGCTCTCGTAGAAGGCCAGAATATTAAACGTGGCAACACTGGAACCAGCTGATATTTGAGGCCGTCTAGACGATCTTTTAATTTATGTATTTCAATAATCAAATCGCGTCATCTTTAATTGCCGGTTAACAGCAGTTTTATAATTCATTTTTTACAAATTAAAAGTTTATTATGTAAAATAATGTTATATTATTTAAGAAATATACTAATTAACTCATCCATATGATACTAAATCAATAATTCGACCAAAATTAATTCATTAGGCTTAACACTAATTCACTAATTTCTTCAACTTAAACGTATAGTACTAAGACCTATAATTTAGATTTAGCTATAAATAGGCCTACTCATGATTTTAGTAATGCTATGAAATTAAATCAAAATATAACATGTTTACTTTAGCTATTTTATTACACTATGCTTATGGGTCTCAGACAGAACGTTGCCACGTTTAACATTCTACTAGAGCCGGCCATGCCTTATGGCGATTTATCGATTTATATGTTAACAAAATGTGACACGTATTGTATCGAAAGTCACAGACGGTCGTTCGATATAAGTTTTTATTTTCGTATAAGGCGGGGTGTTGCGTTTGTGACAAACAAACGGAATTAGTTTTGAACTTGTTATAGTCTCTGTGTGTAGGTTCGCCTGCCGCCGCACGAGGAAGCAAGAAAACTTTCTGACAGCAGGCATCGTCGCATGAATAAAAACTCGGGCCTTGTCGCGCGAACTTTTTATTTGTTTAGTTGAAAAGCCGCCCCGTCGCTGAAATCTAATTTCTCGTTATTTATTTTAAAATTCTGTTGCTGAAGCGAAATGTTTGTAGCCGTGAATTACAGTCGCCGGACGGGACGTGCAGAGTTTTTCCGAGTACTGTAAATACGCTTACTTACGCGATAATAACACTTCTTTCAGTTGGAAACCACGTTTTATTGATATTATTTTTACACTGACACCAACGTGCCGTCCACTCTACGATGTAACCCCCTCCGTTCCTTTTAGAAATGTGTCCTTTGGTCCTATATCTGAATACAAAATACGCATAATTTTAATAAATTATTATAAAAATTTATAAATTATTTATATAAACTGTATACTTTTTAAAAAATTAAAACGCATTTAATTTTATGATAATGGTATGAAACTGTCATCCTCAGAAGATAAAATTTTCGGCTTACTTATTAAACATTTTAAAAATGTATAAATAAACCCAACATTTTTTTCTTTTGATAATGGTTCGTAGGTCATCAAAATGTGTATTAATTTAATAAAAAATACATCATTGTTATAAATAATGTATCCTTTAAATTGATTATTTTATATGCTCTCCCACTCTCACACACACGCGCGTGCGCGCGTTCAGGAAGTTTTGGTTTACATCGAGCACGGAAGCACCCTATCCTTTTTTGTTTAAGTCGCGAAAACTGGAACATAGTTTAATCAGCCGTGGAGCGTGTACTTTTATAAAGTTCAGTTACTTAGTATGGGTTTGTACGTCGTTCATTTACTTTGTACTTTGCTGATTAGATTACGCTCTGTATATCTTGTTTGTTTTGAACCTGCTACATGATATTGTTCGCTTTTGATTTACAACGCACGTTAGTTGTAAGACAGTACTGTAATTTCTAGAAGACTGCGTCCACTGTCTGCGCTTTCTATCAGATTAATTTTACTCTACGTAAAAGAAGATTAGTTCTTGTTGCGGTCACAACATCTTTCCTTCACATTCTCAGTTCGTCTGCCTTGGAATTACAGCACTAACAAGTGTGAAGAAGAGTTTCCCCTAACGCTTGTTTTCGCCGCTGAAACCCTGTTACTCGTGGTTTTATCCATTACTTACATCCCTCAATCCAGCCGAGGTTCTCCCCTACTCTGTTATAAAATCCTAAAGCTTCTACTCCTACACTGGGTCTTCCAATATGTTTACTACATTTTTCACGTCCTCCCATACGGCCAATCCATTGGTGGGGTAAGCGATACTATGCTGCGTCCGGTTTATTTTCTGCGCGCGTCTCCAGAAGGATTTCTGTTCTTTTACTCACAACGTCCATGCTTCAGGATCATAGGCAGCCGTGTTCCATAGTGCAACTACTGACTAGTTTTTCTTGACGGCGATGGTGGATTTTTTGAACCATAAGCCTGTGTCACACTGTGATACTTCTCTAGCCACTACTAACTAGCTGTTATTGCATTTTCTGTCCATTTCTATATCACACTATTTTTAGGTAGCCGCTATTTAGTGGTGGCTAGTACTGCAAAGTACGTGGTTGCGTAGATTGGTTATAAGTACTGTGCAAAATGTCTGTCATCTGTGGGTGTGCGACGTGCGGCTTTCAGACGCCTGTTGCTGACTGGCATTAGAGAGCTTTGTAAGCAGTTGCTGAGTAACATAAATACCAAAAAGAAACGCATGTGAGTTCGGGAATGGATAGGTAGAAGAGATAAACTGGGTGCTTCAGCAACACTAAATAAGAGAGCTGGCAATTGAGGACCCCCGAATCGTACAATGACATCATGCGATTTACCGTCACCAAACTAAATTTGGTTTGCATACGTCTTCCGTCCCGGCTCCACTCTTTTTAGATTTTGTAATTTATTCAGTTCATCACGATAAGCATCAATCATGTTTACTTTGCCGGTAATCAGGCAAATTTCAGCTCATCTAGTAACCGAGTGAAAGCAGTTTTCTCGCATCGCGTTTCATACACTCTACGGACGTAATGTTCCACAGACAATAATATTTTCTATATATGTTAAAGAATGTAATTTTCATCGCCCCTCGACTTTAATAAATCAGATACAACAATAAAACCAAAACAGACGCCGAGACAAGCACGTGGTAACATGGGACGCGTTACTTTACTGCCAGTGAACTGTCACACTGGGCGACTAGGGCGCTACTTGGTATCGGCTAGTGAGTCACGTGGGCCTCTAGAGCGGCACTGGCTACTTAGTAGCGCCAAAAGTGAATACGTCCAACTTTTTTTCGCTCTGGGCTTTGCGGTTGTGCGTCGCAGAGACGAACCGCACGGGAAACTGAGTTCCGAGCTACCTTCTGGAGCTCCTGCCTCGTGGCCCTGCCCAAGTAGGGCGCGTGCTCTATAGCAGGCCGATTCTCGGCTGTTGTGCTAGCCTACGCTAGCGCAGTATGCACCGAGGGCGTTTCCACGAATCACCTGGGCGTATACGGTACCTTCCCAGCCCAGTCACTAGAGGATTGCCTGGGAACCTCGCCGCACGTGCATAAAATTTGCGTGCAAGCCGCCTGAAAGTGTCGTCCAAGGAGCGGACGCCAAGTCCTCTCCTTAGAAGGCGAGATGAGAAGCGACGGGGGACTTTGGCCGCTAGCCGAAGCCCCCTGTCGAGGACGCTCTGCAACTTCTTTTTATGCATTGCGGCGAGGTAACCCCAGACCGGGCAGGCGTAGGTAATGACCGGCAGCAGATACGCGCCGACGATCATCCTACCCAATTTCCTGGTCATGGCTGAGCTGATCAGGAGTGGAAACAGTGCGCACAGGCGAGTGGATGCTCGCTTTAGAACTGTCTGTGCGTGGGTACGCCAGGTGAGCCGACGGTCGAGGTGTAAGCCGAGGTACTTGACCTCGTTGGACCAGCGCAAGTACGTTCTGCCGATACGTAGTTGCCTAACGGGGTTCTTCCGTCGCTTGGAGAATTCGACGGCTACGCTCTTGGTGGCGTTGAGTTGCACTCTCCAATTCTCAGTCCAGTCCACGAGCGTGTCGAGCTGGCGCTGCAGTCGTAGGACGGCCCTTTCCTCATGACGATCGGCCGTAAATACGGCCGTGTCGTCAGCGAAGAGGGCCATCTGGACTCCAGGCTGTCTCGGCACGTCGTTGACGTAGATCGAGAACAGAAGGGGGCCTAGAACGCTACCTTGAGGGACGCCGGCTGTGATTCGTCTCTCGGAAGAGACAGAATCGCCAACTCTCACGCAGAAGGTCCTCTCCGTCAGAAAGCTAGCAACCAGATGGAGGTAGCAGTCCGGGAGCTGGACTTCCCTAAGTTTGAATAAAAGGCCATCATGCCATACGCTGTCGAAGGCTTTCTCAACATCTAAGAAACAGCCAACGGTCCGTTCTCTCCGACACCCGGCTTCCGTGATGCTTTCCACCAGTCTCATCAGTTGATGAGTGGTCGAATGCCCCACACGAAAGCCGAACTGTTCGGGGACCAGCACGTCAAAGTTGGTTAGATGCTCTCGTACACGACGCTGCACGAGGCGCTCAAAAACCTTGGACGTAGCGGAAAGTAGGCTGATAGGCCGGAGGTTTTCCGAGCGGGTGGTATCCTTTCCCTGCTTCGGGATCACGATAACCGTCGCCTTTCTCCATTTCTTGGGAAAGTAGGCCAGTCTAAGACACGCGTTGAACAAATCAGTCAAGAATTGAACTCCAGGCTCGGGAAGAAGTCGTAGAGCGGTGTTGGTAACACCGTCCGGGCCTGGAGCCTTTCTTGGCTGAAGTTCAGCGAGCCGATCTGAGACCTCTTCCAAAGAGATGGGTTCGGGCTCCGCCGTGATCGGAAGAGACAGAAAGTCTTCCACAGCCATCTCGACTTGTTCGTCGAAGTCCCAGTCCATGGGCGGGTTGGGAGCGAACTGACGCTCGAAACACAAGCCCAAGTACTCGGCCTTCTCCTCCGGGCGACCCAGGAGTCGACCGAACGGTCCAACAATGGCGGGAAGTGGAGGTCGGCGCCTCCGTCCCGTCAATGCGGTAGGTATTCTGTACGAGTGAGATTGCGGGTCCGCATCCCCCGTTCGGGCCACGTCGAGTTCCCAACAGCTACGTCGGAACGCCTTCAGACTGCCACGCAGTCGTCCGGTGAGCCGATTGTATGCTGCCTTATCGGCCGGATCACGGGTCCTCTGCCAACGTTTCCGGAAGTAATTCCTCTCGCGAGCGAGAAGAGAGACTTCCTCAGGGATGCGTTGGTAGTCAGGCGTGAAGCCAGCTCGCGTACGTGAAGACACGCCTATAGCCGAGATGATTGCCTCTTCGATTCCCGCAACTGCTTCGTCTAGGAGGCGAACGGAATCGAGTGGGGCCGCTGGCGGCAATCTACGGCACAAGGCCGGGCCGTAGCGATCCCAATCGATGACCTTCTGCTTGTCAGAACGTGCATAGGCGTGCTGGGTAGCGACGTGGACCAAGATAGGGTTGTGGTCGGATGTCAGCTCCGTAAGTGAGAATACCTCGACCGGACAGACAATTCCTTGGGTCACCGCGATGTCCAGAACATCGGGAGCCGCGTTAGGCAGTGACGGAAAGAACGTGGGTTGCGCTGGACCAAACACCATCGCCCGGCGCGATTCAACAAAACTGAGCAAGCGCCTCCCGTTCGGAGTAGTCAGGCGACTATTCCAAACGCGATGCTTGCAATTCAGATCGCCGGCCAAAATTACCCTTCGATGGGAATCGAAGATGACGTCCAGGTCGCTGACAAGGAGTTCAGCTTGTGGGGGCTTGTAAGCTGAGACCACGAGGACGCCGCCAAGAGCTCCGTGGACCTCAATGGCGGTGGCCTCTAGGTTGGTAAGCTGCGGCAAAGCGACACGATGATGACCTATGGAGGTCCTCACCGCGATCGCCGTGCCGCCTCCTCGTCGGCCAACTCGGTCATCCCGATAAACCACGTAATTAGGTAATCGAAACCGGTTCGCCGGGGTCAGGTGGGTTTCCCCGAGGAGAAGTACGTCGGGTTTGAACCGAGCCAGGAATTCAAGAAGGTCGGAATGCTTGGTACCGATGTTATTAGCATTCCAGGCTACGAGCGAGAGATCTCGTCTAAGGGCTCGGTTCATAGAAGACCTATGACTTCGCAGGCTTCCACCAAGAGCATGAATCTCTCAGTTGGGTCAGCAGTTTCCAGGCGGGCTCGGATGGACCTGAAGAGAGATGCGACTTTCGGGAGGTCGTAGCTAGACAGAAAGCCGCGGACGAACTGTGCGTCATTGGAACTGACGGACTGGGTGGTTTGCCTGGAAACTGAGGCCGCATAAGAGCGACCAGGTGTTACGGCAGATCGGGTCATGGTGGAAGCCATAGGACCAGGGCCAGACGGTTTTGGATCAGCGGCAGGAAAAGTACGCTGTTGCGCTTCGTCGGACTTATACCGGGAAGCAGGACTTTTCTTGGGCTGTGGGCAGGCAGGAGCTCGGGGCCGAGCATCCGGTGTGGGTATCCCTTTGTTCCTGGGTTTGATGCCTGCTCGCGGAAATCGCGGAGGTGGCAGGGGCGGCGAGGCTACCTCTGGTTCAGAGGCGGGAGTAGGAGGTTCCGCGGAGGTGGAGGGTTCATTCTCCGGCTCCAAAACCGAGATAACAGCTACTGGGCGTGTCTCTGCTGTGGAAGGAGACGCGGTACGTTTAGTTGCCTTTGTAGGGGCTGGAGGTGGAGCCGGAGAGGGCGCGCGCCGTGCCGGTTGTGCCTGAGGTTTAGGCCTAGCCTGCATTTTAGGCTGTCTAGGTTGGGGCTGCATAACTGGCTGCCGTGGCTTCGGGAGGGGCCCCTGCGGCTTTTGCTTCCGCAGGAGCTCCGCCTTATAGACCGGGCAGTTTACGTTAGACGCTGCGTGGCCTTGACCACAATTTATGCAGCGAAATTTGGTTTTGTCTGCCACAGTGCAGGCCTGTGTTGAATGTCCCAGAGAACATCGGAGACAGGCCGGGGCATTGCGGCAGACGTCGGTGTGGTGGCCGAACCTCTGGCACCGGTGGCACTGCGCAAGCTTGCCCTGGGGTCGACTGGTTTCCACCCGGACGCGGAAGCCAAACAGCCGCGTCAGGTGGAAAATTTTGTCTGCAGCCTCGCCCTTCTCGAGCTGGAGACGGACGAGCGGGAGAGGAACTCGGGTTTCTGAGTGAGTGTACAGGCGGAAAATTGCCTGCACCGGGTACCCGAGGTCGCGGAGTTCCATAAGGATCTCCTGAGGATCAGTGTGCGCGTCGAGCCCTCGCAAAATTACCGACAAGGGCTTGACGCGCTTAGGAGTAAAGGTGTGATACTGCAGGTTATGCGCTTGGAGGAAGGCCTCGACCAAGCGATGGTCCTCGAGCTGGCGGACGACAATCCTGACCGTATCACCGCCAAGCAGCTTCAGGTCAAGCTTGTCGGCCGACAGGCCGTGGGCCGCGATCAGCCGTCTGTATAAGGCGGCGACATTGGATACGCTATGGACGTACAGGGGCGGCGCACGACCAACAGCGGCAGCAGCCGGAGCTGCTGTCGAAGTAGTCGGAATCGCGACCTGTGGGCCCTGAGAAGGTCCAATGTCCATGGCCGAGGTCTGTGAGGAAGTGGATCCAGGTGCGTGGGTCCTCTTGGGCTTCTTAGCCGGGCGATTTCGCCGACCAACGGTCGCGAACTCGCCCGACTCGTCTGCCGGCAGAGGGGGAAGCGGGTTGGGGAGAGGATCGTCCGTCTCCATCGCCCGAGGCGAATCGGGCGAGTCGCCCAGATGGGGTAGCAAGGCGGGGCCGAGCGACTCGGCACTTGGGCCGTTGCCTGTAGAAGGCATGCTGGCCAGGTGCGACGGCTGCCGGGCAGAGACTGCTAGGCAGTCACTGCCAGACGCCAGGGATCTCGGGTCCGGCCGAAGCCGGATTACCCGCGCGTCTTCCTTGTTCACGACGATGCGGGAGGAGCTGGGCTAATGACCAGCTTCGTTGAATACCAGTCCTTACCAAGACTGGTGTCCACTGGCCCCTTTACCCCGGCGATATCCTAGCTCGCTTACCACTGGTGGGGGCTTGCAAGGATCGTCCGGGGCAGCGCTACCTAACAGTCGTGAACAAGTTAGGAATTACACACTGGAAATGCGGCACTCACCAGGTGAGCCCAGAGCAATCCACTTCTTTCCTGTCCGGCAAGATGTTGTTCCGGCTCAGGTGGTCCTTACAAGGGCAAACTTCGGCCAGCTGCTTCTTCTACCAGCTACTAAGTTCACCGGCAGCAGCTGGCTTGGTTCCCACGAAGAGAAGAGTTATTCCTCGTCGAAAGGCGAGGTGGCCGAAGGCAGCAAAGCCGTAGATGGTCCAGCGAAGAGAGCTGAAGAAGAGCAGTCCAATGAGAGCGTCCTTTCAGATCAGAAGCTGGAGCAGAAGTGTCTGTCGTCGATCGTCTGTGTCTCTACGTCCAACTTTTCTTGCTACTGATTTTTCACTCGCCGGAGAGCGCTAGTAGCTGCTACCATGTCTCACTAGGCTACTCAGTAGCTGTTACACGAGTAGCGGCTAGTAAACAACCATACTGTGACACAGGTTTTTTTTATATTGAACGTGACGTTAGCTTCTCTCGTCAGACGATTTATATTGTTTTCTGCCTTACTTCCATCTTCTGTTCCTTCACTTGTTAGGCTTACTTGTGTGAGTTACACGACACATATCGTACTTCTACGCTAATACTGAATACGCGATTTGTCACTTCACTTTACATTGTCACCAGCAGACCTATACTGCTGCCGCTCGGTGTTTCGTTCATGCTTAAGAGTCTTCACTTCTCATTCTATCACGAGTCGGTGCATCTTTCTTTCCTGTGATCCTCACGCATGGACACACGATTCCAATTTCTTGTATCCAACAGTAGCGCCATTAAAAAAAAAATCTGTACGTTTAATATGCGTTCTCTGCTAACAGTAAATCCTCATTCGTATTGCGCTAAAAATTTAATTGCAGTTATCTTTCTGCACTGGAAGCGTATAATAAAAACGTCACTTCAAGTGTCATTATCGTGCGAGTATAGCGTAGCTTGGTCGATTGCTCTGTCGTAAACTCAGTTATAATTGGATACACTTCATTTTATCGCAGGACAAGCAATATCTCAACCAGACATACTAAACATAGTTTTGTAGATTCATATTATAACTAAATAAATTCATAAATTATAATTAAATAACTTTGTAGTTGTAAAATATAATATAGCCCTACAATGAATAATAACAGTTTTTAATATTACGTCGGTTATCGGTTACACGATTTCAAGTTTCGTCAGTTGCTTATCGCGATGCGATGTTTTGCCGGAACGCTTGTGTTTACGTCAGGAAAGGTTTGATTGATTCAGAGTGCAGCAGCCGGTATTAATTGAATTCTCCCCACCTAAGCAGCTTTCTGATCCTGTAAATTATAGCGTGGCAGCGACAAGTGCGTCGTGTGTTCTCCTTACGGGATTTATTGCAACACCTGTAGGAAGTCGGAAAATTGGAATGAGCCCGTTAATAGGGGCATGCGATATACAGTATATCTTTTCAGGGCGTTCGTTCACGGCGACAGTAGAATTTCTGATCTGATAGCGACGACATACAAGCGCGTTTTTGGCCCTCGTAATTCGATACTTTATCATTCTTTTTGTTTCCGTCTTTCCCAGGGTCGCCGCCGCATTTCAGTAATACGTGAAACTGAAAGCGATATTATTTTAATATACACAGTTAATTTAAAATGTGTACTTTAAATTAAATTGAAAATTATGAATCGGAAAGCGTTGGAGGATGTTTGTGAAATTAAATAATGTCATGGAACAATTTTATAAATTATAAATCATAAAATTATACCAAGTTAATTATCGTATAAAATTACCGTATCTTCGCGTGTATAACGCGCACCCCCATTTTGTCGTAATATTTCTCAGAAAAAATTTATTTCGTGTGTAAGGCGCATCCGTATTTATGATGAACAAATTTATTAGGACGCAGGAAAATATATATTGTGTGAATATCATAAAGTGTTTTATACAAAATAATAGATTAAAATACTTGCCATGCCTATTTATTTGCAAACACAATACACAAATATTATTTAAACCACATAAAATTTAAAACAACTTAAAATTTTACAAGTCATAGTTTTTGTTTAGTTTATTATGTTTTTAGTTTTTCACTAGCACATAGCATTTTCATTTATTCGAAACACCGTGTCTGGAAAGAAACCGTGCAGACCAACCAAGGCTGACATGAAATTGAGTATTGTCTATTTCAAGACGCTGAGCGATTTGTTAGCTTGAATCTGCAGCTTTCAGCAGCAACAGCGAAAGCCCCACTTTTATAAACTCGACCAGATGCTTTTGTACTTCTGAAAACTTAACTGTTTTACCACAGAAAGAACGCTGATCACGAGTAATAACACGAAATTTTTCTTTTTATTTTTCAATTTCCGAATATTAGATTCTGCTACCCAGGCCTATATCAAATTTACGCGTTGCGGTGCGATTACCATTTTTTTAATGTGAATGTTATTACGGATAATTTAAACTGAGCCACAAAGTACGATAGAGATGCTGTTGCACTCATTATTAATACACAATTTGTTTTTATCACGACATACGGTAATGAACTACTGTAAAAAAAATAACAAACTAACGACAACAAATACGAACAGTAACAGAATGCTACACATAGTACGCTACTGTTATAAGTCTATGTCCTGAACAAATAGCTGGATAAGAAGTGAAAATTGCGAACCAAATTACCGGTAAATGTCAAACCAAACTTCCCAGTTTTAAGCGACGTTGCTAACTGGGCAAAATATGACCTTACATGTCCAAATCTACAGTTTAGCATGTAAATTATATTATTCGTGTATAATGCGCACCCACATTTTTGGGAAGAAAATCTGGAGAAAAAAGTGCGCATTATAGGCCTATACGAGAAAATACGGTATATTATTCGTGTAGGCTATAATGAGAACCCACATTCTTGAGAAGAAAATCTGAAGAAAAAAGTGGGCATTATGCACGAGAAAATGCGGTATATGTATATACGTATACAATTATTTTGCCAGCGTACCTTTCGCAGGCGTACTGACTGAAGTCGGTAAACCGATGTATCAACGATGAACTTTCTACACGCGATAGGCCTCTCTTCTAGGGAGAGGGACTGGCATCGGAAAATGGACTTACGGGTGAAACAGATCGCCAATCACCACTTCCGTAGCCAGTCCGGAAGTGAGTCCAACTGATGCTGCAGCTTTGTACTCGCAAATAGCGGAGACAGGAAGCTGCAATGATACATTGCGTCGTCGGCGAAGAGGGACAACGTGACTCCGGGCAGAACTGGCAAAGCGTTCGTGTACACAAGGTAGGCCTACAGAACGGGGCCGAGGACAGAACACTGCGGGACGCCGGCGGCTACACGTCGAACTAAAGAACATGACTCGGCGACGCTCACCCTGAAGGTTCGATCGCTAAGACACGACCGGAGAAAAGCACAATGGACGGAGGAATTGCAGAATGGGCTAGTTAAAAGAGAAGGTCTTCGTGCCAGACTTTATCGAAGGCCTTACTCACATCCAGCAGGTCAGCGGGCGTAGTCGCTTTCCTGTTGGCGGCGTCAGACAAATGCGTAATAATGCGTACTAACTGAAGAGTGGTCTCTGCGGAACCCGAACTGTTCGCTGCGAATGAAATCATCCAGTAGCGGTGAGATACGGGAGAGCAGGAGACTCTCAAATACCTTGGAGATGACTGGCAAGAGAGTAATTGGGCGACAGCTTTCAGGAAGCATTCACGGCTTTTCTGAGCTTGGGAATCATAACGATGTTGGCAGTTTTCCACAGGCGGGGAAAGTACTGTAGTCGAAGACAGGAACTGAACAGCCTGGAGTTGCAGGATAATAGTAGCATCAAGTAGTTTTAGATAATATCAGCATTTACGTTGTGTGTACGTGTTACTAAATTTATTCGGGAGCATTTTATTAAAGGTTTACTTATTTGAAAGGTTGAGCATTTAATTGAAATGGTAGACTGTATTTTATTGTGTACACGATGAAAGATATTTTTTGAACGCTGCTTGTATTTTATTATTCATGGGCGGGACAGGCTAAAGAATTGCTCCTAACTTAATTATATTACTTAATTAAGAAAATTATTAATTAAGTAAGAAAAGTAAGTAAAATTAAGTAATTACCTTCTCCGTCCTGGCGACATTTTCTTGGAAGCTCAGTGGAAGGAGTGGGGCTAATTTCTAAGATCTGTAGGCCTGGCTCCCTCGTACAAACCATTTCTCCTGAACCGGTAAATGAATGACGTTTATAACTTTCTCGGAAGTGTGGCCTATACGAAACGAAGTAATAATGAAGCTTCTTAGTGGAATTCTAATAGCAATGAAATACAGTCAAATTTTATGTCTTGTCAAAACTATATTAGTTGTTCAAATAATTCTGCCACCTCGAAAATAATCATCGTTGTTAAAAGTTTATGACGTTTCGGCCTTTCAAATCTAAGACGGTCTTCTATAATACTGGCACTATACACAAAACGATTCTCTGCTTCATATATAATACACGCGTTATCGAAACCCTTACGCCACGTATGAACATTTAGTAGTATTACTATCCGCACATATGCACAAAAATAGAACATTACGAAGTGTAAAGGAAATCAGTAGTCCTTCGCGACAAAGGGAAGGAAACACGGAACTTTACAACTACGTCGGTGTACGCTGAAACCGCAGCCACCACAACACACTATTAAAAACAAAACAGCGTTTCGCGCATGCGCTTCACTCAGAAAGAACTGAGCAAAAATGACGGTGGAATCGGTCACGGTTACGAGCTCCGAGATATGGGAGCCGGTCGAATCGGTTAATCAACATTACTATCTTTAAATTGGCTGAAAACCCTGTGACAACATCCTGAAATCAATCACATTAACGTAAACTGTAATATCACAATAAAAATACGCGTTACCGAAACATTGTTGAGAAGAGACTTACTGACTGAACTGATTTTCTTATACTGTATTTCAGATTTGAAACGTGTACACAAATTATGTGTGATAAACCTGTTTGTATATTTATAACAGAGTTATTAGCTGAAAAACACAGCTGACAAAATAATAAAAGAGACTAAAAGTTAAGATTCATTATATTTGGTCTCCAGTCGCAGTGAAATTGAAATAAATAAATACCTTTTTCTTTATCCGTGCTGCGACTACGTCTTTGATGTCTTACGACATGTTTCGGGAACACGTTCCCATCATCAGGTAAAATTGTTTTTTCTTCTAGTTCATAACGAACGTGTCAAGAATATAATAATTAAAACACATCAACACATAAACACATAACACAATGAGTATGATAGAACTCAGTCCACGTAACAGTGCGCACTGCCGTACTGTAACTGACCACGTAATCAAACTATATACTCGGCTGGTGTACACAAGCGTTATCACTCTTCAATACAGTATATGTTAATTGATCATTAAGCAGTAGGTTTGGTTGAAATAAAAGCGCTTTATATATTTCACATTCTTCCATGGCATCCATGTATCGGCTCTTACTGCATATATGTATGGGCGTAAAGTTATCTGTGAAACCACTATAACTGTGATTGCTGTTTACCAGATGTAAAGCAAAGTTGGATTTGATTGACTTGATGTTCCTTTTTGGCAAATGTTCTTTATATCTGTCTTTAAATTTCCTGCCCGTTTGTCCTATGTAGAATTTATCACATTCACTACACTGGATTCTATATATGCCAGAACTGTTTTCGGTTGTTTTTTGTGTTCGAGGTTTTAATATGTTCAATATGTTATTGGTAGTTTTGAAGGACACGATGATGTCTAATTTTCTTAATTCATTTTTTATTATATTAGGAATCACATTAGTATATTCAACTGAAATATAATGGTTCTTTTTACCATATAATTTTAATTTTCTTTCCATTTTATTCCTACGTTTGCGAATTAAGTTATCTATTATATCGCTTTTATATCCATTATTGACAGCTATATGTTTAATAATATTTACTTCATCTTGAAAATCTTCCTGGTTCATAGGTATAGTTAAAAGTCTATTTACGAAAGCATTAAAAGAGGCCATTTTCTGTGTATATGGGTGGAATGAATCAGCATGGACAGTTATATCCGTGGTAGTAGGTTTCCTGTATATTTTATATGTGATACAATCAGCGTTTCTTCGAACAGAAAGGTCTAAAAAGTTTAGGCAATTTTCATTTTCTACTTCCATGGTGAATTTTATGTTGTTATTTATGTTGTTCATGTATTTGAGTAACATGTCCATTTGTCTACAAGTGCCATTAAAAACCATGAACGTATCGTCAACATATCGCGTGTATGAGATAATTTTTTCGTGGTAACTGTTACAGTTAGATAGCAGATAATTATTTTCATAAAAGTTAAGGTATATATCTGCCAGTAATCCACTTAAAGGAGACCCCATGGCTAACCCTTCTCCTTGTTTAAAAAACTTGCCGTCAAATGTAAAATAATTTTGTTTCAACACTATTCGTAATATCAAGATTAATTCGTTAATTTCCTGTTGATTTAATATTGCCGTATTAAGTAAATTGTTTTGGAGAATCTCTATTGTTTCTTGTATAGGTATATTTGTGTATAAATTGACAATATCAAAAGAAACCAGCTTATAACTCGGTAATAAGTCGATGGAATTAATTTTGTTTATGAAATCTTTATTGTTCTTGATACTATGATTATTCTCTAGCTTTATACTGTTTTTTATTATATGTTGAAGTTTTTTTGCGATTTTGTACCCAGGTGCCGACGTGTAGTTAACTAAGGGACGTATTGGCATGTTGTCCTTATGTATTTTTGGCAAACCTGTGAATGCGGGTGCCTGTGCATTAATTTGTTTAATATGGTGTCTAACATTTGCGTCAAACAAATTTATGCATTTGTTCACAGCGGAATTTAGTTCCTTTGTGTACTTGCTGGTGGGGTCATGCTCAAGTGTCTTAATAATGTTATTGTTAATAAATTCATAACATTTCTGCGTGTAATCTGCTTGACTCAATACAACTACAGTATTGCCTTTATCGGCTTTGGTAACTATTGCCTTATTTATGTCAATCTTTTGTTTTATTGTTTTCATAAGGTTGAGCTCCTTCTTGTATTTTAGAAACTGGTTTTTATTTGTACTTAAGCCATCCATTTTTAATATGCGATCCAATTTACTGTTGATTACCGATCGTGTTACTTGTTGGGTTTCTTGGTTTTTAATGCATTTTATAGCAGCTTCAGCGTTTATAACTCCACGTAATAGGCTGTTTTTGCTAAGTTTAGGTAAGTTATATTGCAAACCTTTAGATAATAATTCTGTCTCGTCATTAGATAATTCGATATTGGTATAATTTACTACGCGTTTATAAAAGTTATGTTTACAATTTGTGTTATCATACATGTGTTGTTTCTTGTATAGGTTATCAAACTTCTTAATGTGTTTCGAGATAATGACTTTAATTACTTCTCTTATCTGTGCTTCTATCAATTCCATAACATTGCTAATGATAGCAGGATGCAAACTGTCTAATACTTTCAAATGTGCAATATACAAAATACGGTTCAATCTGTCCTTTTTCACATACAATTGCTTAATTTCTTCTTTTTGCCATATCTTCTGTGCTATTGATTTAGTTTTAACCGCTGCTAATGACTTATTTTGAATATTAATTTTGGAAAAATTTGGTGTTATGTTGTTTTGTAAACATTTCTTAATGAATTTAATGTTGAGATTAGTCTTAATTATTTTCATCTTAACGTTCTTATATTTATAGACCAGGTTTGCCTGACCGGCTTCAAGATTCATTATATTTGGTCTCCAGTCGCAGTGAAATTGAAATAAATAAATACCTTTTTCTTTATCCGTGCTGCGACTGCGTCTTTGATGTCTTACGACATGTTTCGGGAACACGTTCCCATCATCAGGTAAAATTGTTTTTTCTTCTAGTTCATAACGAACGTGTCAAAAATATAATAATTAAAACACATCAACACATAAACACATAACACAATGAGTATGATAGAACTCAGTCCACGTAACAGTGCGCACTGCCGTACTGTAACTGACCACGTAATCAAACTATATACTCGGCTGGTGTACACAAGCGTTATCACTCTTCAATACAGTATCATATAAACAGTGAGATTTAAATGTTAATTGATCATTAAGCAGTAGGTTTGGTTGAAATAAAAGCGCTTTATATATTTCATATTCTTCCATGGCATCCATGTATCGGCTCTTACTGCATATATGTATGGGCGTAAAGTTATCTGTGAAACCACTATAACTGTGATTGCTGTTTACCAGATGTAAAGCAAAGTTGGATTTGATTGACTTGATGTTCCTTTTTGGCAAATGTTCTTTATATCTGTCTTTAAATTTCCTGCCCGTTTGTCCTATGTAGAATTTATCACATTCACTACACTGGATTCTATATATGCCAGAACTGTTTTCGGTTGTTTTTTGTGTTCGAGGTTTTAATATGTTCAATATGTTATTGGTAGTTTTGAAGGACACGATGATGTCTAATTTTCTTAATTCATTTTTTATTATATTAGGAATCACATTAGTATATTCAACTGAAATATAATGGTTCTTTTTACCATCTAATTTTAATTTTCTTTCCATTTTATTCCTACGTTTGCGAATTAAGTTATCTATTATATCGCTTTTATATCCATTATTGACAGCTATATGTTTAATAATATTTACTTCATCTTGAAAATCTTCCTGGTTCATAGGTATAGTTAAAAGTCTATTTACGAAAGCATTAAAAGAGGCCATTTTCTGTGTATATGGGTGGAATGAATCAGCATGGACAGTTATATCCGTGGTAGTAGGTTTCCTGTATATTTTATATGTGATACAATCAGCGTTTCTTCGAACAGAAAGGTCTAAAAAGTTTAGGCAATTTTCATTTTCTACTTCCATGGTGAATTTTATGTTGTTATTTATGTTGTTCATGTATTTGAGTAACATGTCCATTTGTCTACAAGTGCCATTAAAAACCATGAACGTATCGTCAACATATCGCGTGTATGAGATAATTTTTTCGTGGTAACTGTTACAGTTAGATAGCAGATAATTATTTTCATAAAAGTTAAGGTATATATCTGCCAGTAATCCACTTAAAGGAGACCCCATGGCTAACCCTTCTCCTTGTTTAAAAAACTTGCCGTCACATGTAAAATAATTTTGTTTCAACACTATTCGTAATATCAAGATTAATTCGTTAATTTCCTGTTGATTTAATATTGCCGTATTAAGTAAATTGTTTTGGAGAATCTCTATTGTTTCTTGTATAGGTATATTTGTGTATAAATTGACAATATCAAAAGAAACCAGCTTATAACTCGGTAATAAGTCGATGGAATTAATTTTGTTTATGAAATCTTTATTGTTCTTGATACTATGATTATTCTCTAGCTTTATACTGTTTTTTATTATATGTTGAAGTTTTTTTGCGATTTTGTACCCAGGTGCCGACGTGTAGTTAACTAAGGGACGTATTGGCATGTTGTCCTTATGTATTTTTGGCAAACCTGTGAATGCGGGTGCCTGTGCATTTATTTGTTTAATATGGTGTCTAACATTTGCGTCAAACAAATTTATGCATTTGTTCACAGCGGAATTTAGTTCCTTTGTGTACTTGCTGGTGGGGTCATGCTCAAGTGTCTTAATAATGTTATTGTTAATAAATTCATAACATTTCTGCGTGTAATCTGCTTGACTCAATACAACTACAGTATTGCCTTTATCGGCTTTGGTAACTATTGCCTTATTTATGTCAATCTTTTGTTTTATTGCTTTCATAAGGTTGAGCTCCTTCTTGTATTTTAGAAACTGGTTTTTATTTGTACTTAAGCCATCCATTTTTAATATGCGATCCAATTTACTGTTGATTACCGATCGTGTTACTTGTTGGGTTTCTTGGTTACAGTACGGCAGTGCGCACTGTTACGTGGACTGAGTTCTATCATACTCATTGTGTTATGTGTTTATGTGTTGATGTGTTTTAATTATTATATTCTTGACACGTTCGTTATGAACTAGAAGAAAAAACAATTTTACCTGATGATGGGAACGTGTTCCCGAAACATGTCGTAAGACATCAAAGACGTAGTCGCAGCACGGATAAAGTAAAAGGTATTTATTTATTTCAATTTCACTGCGACTGGAGACCAAATATAATGAATCTTGAAGCCGGTCAGGCAAACCTGGTCTATAAATATAAGAACGTTAAGATGAAAATAATTAAGACTAATCTCAACATTAAATTCATTAAGAAATGTTTACAAAACAACATAACACCAAATTTTTCCAAAATTAATATTCAAAATAAGTCATTAGCAGCGGTTAAAACTAAATCAATAGCACAGAAGATATGGCAAAAAGAAGAAATTAAGCAATTGTATGTGAAAAAGGACAGATTGAACCGTATTTTGTATATTGCACATTTGAAAGTATTAGACAGTTTGCATCCTGCTATCATTAGCAATGTTATGGAATTGATAGAAGCACAGATAAGAGAAGTAATTAAAGTCATTATCTCGAAACACATTAAGAAGTTTGATAACCTATACAAGAAACAACACATGTATGATAACACAAATTGTAAACATAACTTTTATAAACGCGTAGTAAATTATACCAATATCGAATTATCTAATGACGAGACAGAATTATTATCTAAAGGTTTACAATATAACTTACCTAAACTTAGCAAAAACAGCCTATTACGTGGAGTTATAAACGCTGAAGCTGCTATAAAATGCATTAAAAACCAAGAAACCCAACAAGTAACACGATCGGTAATCAACAGTAAATTGGATCGCATATTAAAAATGGATGGCTTAAGTACAAATAAAAACCAGTTTCTAAAATACAAGAAGGAGCTCAACCTTATGAAAACAATAAAACAAAAGATTGACATAAATAAGGCAATAGTTACCAAAGCCGATAAAGGCAATACTGTAGTTGTATTGAGTCAAGCAGATTACACGCAGAAATGTTATGAATTTATTAACAATAACATTATTAAGACACTTGAGCATGACCCCACCAGCAAGTACACAAAGGAACTAAATTCCGCTGTGAACAAATGCATAAATTTGTTTGACGCAAATGTTAGACACCATATTAAACAAATAAATGCACAGGCACCCGCATTCACAGGTTTGCCAAAAATACATAAGGACAACATGCCAATACGTCCCTTAGTTAACTACACGTCGGCATCTGGGTACAAAATCGCAAAAAAACTTCAACATATAATAAAAAACAGTATAAAGCTAGAGAATAATCATAGTATCAAGAACAATAAAGATTTCATAAACAAAATTAATTCCATCGACTTATTACCGAGTTATAAGCTGGTTTCTTTTGATATTGTCAATTTATACACAAATATACCTATACAAGAAACAATAGAGATTCTCCAAAACAATTTACTTAATACGGCAATATTAAATCAACAGGAAATTAACGAATTAATCTTGATATTACGAATAGTGTTGAAACAAAATTATTTTACATTTGACGGCAAGTTTTTTAAACAAGGAGAAGGGTTAGCCATGGGGTCTCCTTTAAGTGGATTACTGGCAGATATATACCTTAACTTTTATGAAAATAATTATCTGCTATCTAACTGTAACAGTTACCACGAAAAAATTATCTCATACACGCGATATGTTGACGATACGTTCATGGTTTTTAATGGCACTTGTAGACAAATGGACATGTTACTCAAATACATGAACAACATAAATAACAACATAAAATTCACCATGGAAGTAGAAAATGAAAATTGCCTAAACTTTTTAGACCTTTCTGTTCGAAGAAACGCTGATTGTATCACACATAAAATATACAGGAAACCTACTACCACGGATATAACTGTCCATGCTGATTCATTCCACCCATATACACAGAAAATGGCCTCTTTTAATGCTTTCGTAAATAGACTTTTAACTATACCTATGAACCAGGAAGATTTTCAAGATGAAGTAAATATTATTAAACATATAGCTGTCAATAATGGATATAAAAGCGATATAATAGATAACTTAATTCGCAAACGTAGGAATAAAATGGAAAGAAAATTAAAATTAGATGGTAAAAAGAACCATTATATTTCAGTTGAATATACTAATGTGATTCCTAATATAATAAAAAATGAATTAAGAAAATTAGACATCATCGTGTCCTTCAAAACTACCAATAACATATTGAACATATTAAAACCTCGAACACAAAAAACAACCGAAAACAGTTCTGGCATATATAGAATCCAGTGTAGTGAATGTGATAAATTCTACATAGGACAAACGGGCAGGAAATTTAAAGACAGATATAAAGAACATTTGCCAAAAAGGAACATCAAGTCAATCAAATCCAACTTTGCTTTACATCTGGTAAACAGCAATCACAGTTATAGTGGTTTCACAGATAACTTTACGCCCATACATATATGCAGTAAGAGCCGATACATGGATGCCATGGAAGAATATGAAATATATAAAGCGCTTTTATTTCAACCAAACCTACTGCTTAATGATCAATTAACATTTAAATCTCACTGTTTATATGATACTGTATTGAAGAGTGATAACGCTTGTGTACACCAGCCGAGTATATAGTTTGATTACGTGGTCAGTTACAGTACGGCAGTGCGCACTGTTACGTGGACTGAGTTCTATCATACTCATTGTGTTATGTGTTTATGTGTTGATGTGTTTTAATTATTATATTTTTGACACGTTCGTTATGAACTAGAAGAAAAAACAATTTTACCTGATGATGGGAACGTGTTCCCGAAACATGTCGTAAGACATCAAAGACGTAGTCGCAGCACGGATAAAGAAAAAGGTATTTATTTATTTCAATTTCACTGCGACTGGAGACCAAATATAATGAATCTTGAAGCCGGTCAGGCAAACCTGGTCTATAAATATAAGAACGTTAAGATGAAAATAATTAAGACTAATCTCAACATTAAATTCATTAAGAAATGTTTACAAAACAACATAACACCAAATTTTTCCAAAATTAATATTCAAAATAAGTCATTAGCAGCGGTTAAAACTAAATCAATAGCACAGAAGATATGGCAAAAAGAAGAAATTAAGCAATTGTATGTGAAAAAGGACAGATTGAACCGTATTTTGTATATTGCACATTTGAAAGTATTAGACAGTTTGCATCCTGCTATCATTAGCAATGTTATGGAATTGATAGAAGCACAGATAAGAGAAGTAATTAAAGTCATTATCTCGAAACACATTAAGAAGTTTGATAACCTATACAAGAAACAACACATGTATGATAACACAAATTGTAAACATAACTTTTATAAACGCGTAGTAAATTATACCAATATCGAATTATCTAATGACGAGACAGAATTATTATCTAAAGGTTTGCAATATAACTTACCTAAACTTAGCAAAAACAGCCTATTACGTGGAGTTATAAACGCTGAAGCTGCTATAAAATGCATTAAAAACCAAGAAACCCAACAAGTAACACGATCGGTAATCAACAGTAAATTGGATCGCATATTAAAAATGGATGGCTTAAGTACAAATAAAAACCAGTTTCTAAAATACAAGAAGGAGCTCAACCTTATGAAAACAATAAAACAAAAGATTGACATAAATAAGGCAATAGTTACCAAAGCCGATAAAGGCAATACTGTAGTTGTATTGAGTCAAGCAGATTACACGCAGAAATGTTATGAATTTATTAACAATAACATTATTAAGACACTTGAGCATGACCCCACCAGCAAGTACACAAAGGAACTAAATTCCGCTGTGAACAAATGCATAAATTTGTTTGACGCAAATGTTAGACACCATATTAAACAAATAAATGCACAGGCACCCGCATTCACAGGTTTGCCAAAAATACATAAGGACAACATGCCAATACGTCCCTTAGTTAACTACACGTCGGCACCTGGGTACAAAATCGCAAAAAAACTTCAACATATAATAAAAAACAGTATAAAGCTAGAGAATAATCATAGTATCAAGAACAATAAAGATTTCATAAACAAAATTAATTCCATCGACTTATTACCGAGTTATAAGCTGGTTTCTTTTGATATTGTCAATTTATACACAAATATACCTATACAAGAAACAATAGAGATTCTCCAAAACAATTTACTTAATACGGCAATATTAAATCAACAGGAAATTAACGAATTAATCTTGATATTACGAATAGTGTTGAAACAAAATTATTTTACATTTGACGGCAAGTTTTTTAAACAAGGAGAAGGGTTAGCCATGGGGTCTCCTTTAAGTGGATTACTGGCAGATATATACCTTAACTTTTATGAAAATAATTATCTGCTATCTAACTGTAACAGTTACCACGAAAAAATTATCTCATACACGCGATATGTTGACGATACGTTCATGGTTTTTAATGGCACTTGTAGACAAATGGACATGTTACTCAAATACATGAACAACATAAATAACAACATAAAATTCACCATGGAAGTAGAAAATGAAAATTGCCTAAACTTTTTAGACCTTTCTGTTCGAAGAAACGCTGATTGTATCACATATAAAATATACAGGAAACCTACTACCACGGATATAACTGTCCATGCTGATTCATTCCACCCATATACACAGAAAATGGCCTCTTTTAATACTTTCGTAAATAGACTTTTAACTATACCTATGAACCAGGAAGATTTTCAAGATGAAGTAAATATTATTAAACATATAGCTGTCAATAATGGATATAAAAGCGATATAATAGATAACTTAATTCGCAAACGTAGGAATAAAATGGAAAGAAAATTAAAATTAGATGGTAAAAAGAACCATTATATTTCAGTTGAATATACTAATGTGATTCCTAATATAATAAAAAATGAATTAAGAAAATTAGACATCATCGTGTCCTTCAAAACTACCAATAACATATTGAACATATTAAAACCTCGAACACAAAAAACAACCGAAAACAGTTCTGGCATATATAGAATCCAGTGTAGTGAATGTGATAAATTCTACATAGGACAAACGGGCAGGAAATTTAAAGACAGATATAAAGAACATTTGCCAAAAAGGAACATCAAGTCAATCAAATCCAACTTTGCTTTACATCTGGTAAACAGCAATCACAGTTATAGTGGTTTCACAGATAACTTTACGCCCATACATATATGCAGTAAGAGCCGATACATGGATGCCATGGAAGAATATGAAATATATAAAGCGCTTTTATTTCAACCAAACCTACTGCTTAATGATCAATTAACATTTAAATCTCACTGTTTATATGATACTGTATTGAAGAGTGATAACGCTTGTGTACACCAGCCGAGTATATAGTTTGATTACGTGGTCAGTTACAGTACGGCAGTGCGCACTGTTACGTGGACTGAGTTCTATCATACTCATTGTGTTATGTGTTGATGTGTTTTAATTATTATATTCTTGACACGTTCGTTATGAACTAGAAGAAAAAACAATTTTACCTGACGATGGGAACGTGTTCCCGAAACATGTCGTAAGACATCAAAGACGTAGTCGCAGCACGGATAAAGAAAAAGGTATTTATTTATTTTAAAAGTTAAGAGATCAACAAAACGCGTCAATTTTTTTCGATCCTCTGTGAGGGAGTCCGGTACCGTTCGTTCCTCCCTCTGTTCCCCTGGACTACACGCGAATTTAAAAAAGAAGACATGTATTACCACAGAAATTCTAGAATCTTACGACCGGTAAGGAAGAGTAACGAAAAAATAAGAAACTTATTCGTGCAATAGACCGTAGTAGAAATCGGGAGGCGGGACGGTTTGAACATACGTTAATAATGTCAAAGACAGATAGTCAAGAAAGATATTCCAATGGAACTTTTGAGGACGAACGGAAAGGAAAAACCAGCCGCGATACCGAAACGGAACAGTTGGGAATGTTATTATATCGAGGGTATGAAGAAGAAAGACGAGTACAGGTTTCTTAGACGTCTTGAGAAACTATTAATATACTGAACCCGTCAATATATTAATGTCTGTTTCTCCCCCTCGCTCTCTCTCTCTCTACGCGCGCGCGTGTGAATTTTGCTATATCAATAATGTATAATGCACGCTAACGATGTTGTGACAATAGCCAGATCAAGTCAACGGCTAGTTGAGGTATACAAAGAGCTGAATCAAAAATCCGCTGGAATGGAACTCGATGTATCAGCAAAACTAAATACATGCTGATTTCTGTATCAGAAAGGAGAAGAAATTTATATAATTTATCCACAGAAAATAATTCATTTGATGCAGTTAATAAGCTCAGATACTTGGGTAACATGATACGACGATACATAACAGAATACAAATAGGAAATAGGGCACATATAATGCCGGTCCATAAACACGACGATACATGATAGGATACAAACAGGAAATAGGGCATACTATGCCAACAGTAGACTACTGAGAAGAAAACTCATAGTCACAAAACAAAAATAAAAATATATAACACTTAGCAGACCGGTTGTTACTTATGGAGGCGAGACATGAACATTAAGAAAACAGGAAAAAGAAACAGTAACAAGGTTTGAAAGAAAGATCTTAAGACGTGTTTATGGCTTGGTTAAAGAAGATAACTAACGGAGGATAAGAAATAACCAGGAGTTAGATGAACTATTGAATCACGAAGACATTGTAAGATTCATATAGGCTCAACGAACACAATGGTTAGGTCACCTTGAGCGGATGGATGATCAGCGTAAGCCAAAGAAAATTCTGAGGGTGCAGGTCTATAAAAGCAGTAAGTGTGGCCAACGTAGGATAAGATGGTTGGATGATGTGTTAGAAGATCTCAGAAGAATGGATGTTAGGGGTTATACTGAGATGGCAACAGACAGGAGACTTTGGGGAAGACTCATGTTGGAATCCAGGGCTCACGCTGGGCTGTAGTGCTGAAGAAGAAGATAAGGACCGAAGTTATCAATAATGTAATAATCACTCGAAGTTTATTTTGAAGTTCTTGGTTAATTCGAATAGGTGTCGCAGCAATAGTAAAATTGTACATGATTTGTTTAGTTTAAAACAAGTCTACAAATCAATTATACTAGTTTGAGTATGTATTTCAGGTTTCGAAATCTCTCCCGATTTCATCAAGAGAAATTCCTCATTAAAAGCGTACATCAGTACTGCGTTAATTTTCTTGTGGTAAAAAGCCTAAGACGATTAACAGGCCTAAGTCGTTTGTACCAACGAATACTGTATATTGGTGGTAACTCACATTAATTACAAATACTATAGTACATTGCGATTTTATGCGAATAAAATTGAAAAAGCTGTACCTTACAGACCTTTATGGTTGAACTGGAACCTAAATGAATTTATGTTTTTTTACTGACTCAATTTATATGGTTTAAATATATATCCGGACTTTTCATAAAAGATTTCTCTATCTATGTCAATGACTATTGTATGTCACTAAAAACTCCCGAAGTTGCAACTTGGTTAATTCGAATTTTCGTCAACAAAACAGACTGGTACAACTGTAAAACCAATGCAGTACGCGGTACGTTGAAATAAAAAGCGGTAAAAACCTATTCCTATTTGTAGTCTAGTATTGCAAAGATGATGTAACTCCTTTCGTGTATAAATATAATTTCAAAGCTAGTATTATTTGATTAATTTGTACGAGCACCCATGCCCCAAGGACCTTTTATTACACATAAACCATCAGTTTCCTGTCGTCACTGAAACACGATGAGTCGAGTCGCCACTAAACACGACAAACAAATATTGTAATTAGTAAACACACTGGTATTCCCTTAGTACAGATGTGTGTGTGTGTGTGTGAGCGCTGCTGTACTCAGCTCTGTGTAAAACAAGTTTAATTAGTATCCAGTTCCATGACATAATGGAAAATCCTGGCAGAGTGACCAAATCCTGCGTAGCCACAAAATAAATATCTAGTAGGCCTACAGCTAAAATAATTAGACACGAAGCGGCTGTATATTGCGCAGTGTCAAAAGGTCTCATTGCGCATGCGTAGCTTTGACGCGTTGTTTTCGGACCAATTATTTTGTATTCAGAACAGCGACATGCATGGTGCATGGTGTATAACTTGGTTGTGTGTCATGGTTGGTCAACTCACATCCCACATTTGAACTACTTTCCCTGTCCTCCTCTACGATCTGCTCGAACCGTTTCATGCCTTACTATTTCATCTGTAATTATACATTTAACGTATTGTAAGGAAGGAACGCTCTCGAACAGTCGAAAGTGTCGTTCTACCCGTTTCTCGGCTAGCCGAGCAGGTGCGTATATCTGTCAAGGCCGCACTCAAGTAGCCTCTAAACTTTTCGAGTGTGTGTTGACAAAAATTACGGAACATTATTCTGGAACATCTGCAGGCTATATAAAAGCAAAAGCTGCCTTTAGAAGTTTGTTACACCTGGCGAGATCTTTATAGTTATCATTATTAGTGGGTGTGGACAAAGTTAACTTGAATTACTGTATGAGAGTATCTTGTTGATTTCAAATTGTTATTTGTGACACATTAAAACTGGTGATTTCACTGGTGTCTGTATTTTGTTTCCACTGTACCATACGACGATCAGCGTGACCATCGTAACAGTATATACGGCACAAAAGAACGGCTCCCACAACATTAGGACAAAAGTAGAGTATGTCCAACGTACAAGAATGGGCGACAAACTCCAGTGTAACAGCTTCAGAGGATGTGCACTACTTATTAAGTAAACAAACACAAAGGTACTAAACAATCGGACAAGCAGCAGAGCCGAAACCCTTGTAAATGACTACCGAGCAGGTTTCCGGACCGATACATCCATTACAGACCAACTATATGTTGTGTTAAAACAAATACTAAGAAAGCCATGGGAATAAAACTCTTAACATTTATCAAATATTCACTGACTTTCGGCAAGCACGCGAGGCAGATTATTCGAAGTGCTGTAAACCAATGATAAGACTATTGGTACGCTTGGTCCTATCACGAAGATGAACATCATGATGAACGGCTGGTGCTAACTTTATTCACAATAGCTTCGGAATACGTTATGGGCAAAAATTATCTGCAAATATAGATAAAAAATTCTCTTCAATAAGGGAACCCAAATTCTACATACGGGAATGATAACAATGTAATGACGAATAACAGAAATGTAAAGTAAAGACTATATACAACACAGGTTGAATTTACAATTGTTAAAACAATATGTCTTAGTAATTTAAATATAATAGGTTTTTAAGACACGGTAAATAAATTTTCGAGCCCGACTTCGCGATCTCCCAAACGCTCCCTCGGGACCCAGCAGTACGTCGCGCCCGACAGGTTGAGAAACGCTGATTTATATTGTTATTAACTGTATGTTAAATATTTTAGAATTTAAATACTGTATTGTATCCAAACATTGGTAGTGCCGGTACTTTTGGAATAAATGATGATGAAATGTCCTGCTAAACCTGAAATCTTCGATAGTGAATTGTAAATGGATTATCAACCGTAACGAGTCAAAATCTCCACATTTTCGGCGGAGGAGCGACTAACTCTTTTGTACAACCATGTTAATAAAAAACAGTCTACTATATAGGTGTGTTCAAAAAGAGACCGAACTTACTGAACAGTTCGCGAAATGGGACACAGAGCGCGTCTAGCGACGTTTATCGGCAACTGCAGTTTTCCCTGTCCCGCTAAGTACTCTTCGAGCTGTATCCATTAGATTGAGTACATTGAAATGACGTGTGCTTACGAAGTTCTACTACAGGCCTAATCTTAGTAAACACGTCTTCTTCTTCTTCTGCACCTCACGGAGTAGGCATTTTGCCTGTTCCGTCTTTACAGAGTATCTCTCCATCTCACTCTCGATCTTCCTACATCTCTTATACCAAAGGGTCCATATCGAAACGCAACCTTAGGTAGTCGTCCATCCTCCAGTCTGTCCAGATGCTGTAACCATTCCCTGCGATATGTCTGGATTTTATCATTTGTGGAGAATACCTGTAGCTCTTCTCTAATATCTTCACTGCGCAAACGATCACTAAGATCACCTCTCCTTCGGCATGCAATAGGATCTTTGCCGATTAACCTTCTATACACTTTTAAATTGCTTTAACTTTTCAAAGCGATTGGGCTCATCCCCGTATGTTTGGTTAAGCGACTAAAATATCTCTGTCAAGCTTTTGCCACGTTATACAGATCAAATGACGGCTAACAGTAAGTAAGTAAGTAAGTGTAAGTGTGTTTTTTTACAACCCCACAGGGAAGTGACTTCCCGGGAGACCGAGAAGAGATGGCTTGACTTTGCTGGTCGAAGGTAGAAGAGAAGGAGGAGAAGAAAAACATCCGACTAACAGCTTGTGCACGTGGTTCGAAGACGATATCCACAGAGGGACGTGCCGAATAGCACTGTCTTGTCAAACAACCCAACGAGCAGCGCGCTATATACGCTGGTTCACGAGTTATTTAAAAGAAAATGACACCTCAAATGATTTTTGTTGAACACACCTCACCATATCAGTTTATACGTTAAAATGTATTAACGAAAATTTATTAATTTGTATATTTGTACGAGCTTATACAATGTCAATATCAATTTTATTTTACTAAACAAAATCGAGCGAGCACTATTCAAACACCGATACACGCTGACACGTTAACACGGTTTAACAGCGTAATGATAGGAAACTTTACAACGAATATGTGGCAAAATTTGTGTAAACTAAATTATAATTACTGTACAACAGCAGGGGGGGGGCTGTTAGTGTGCATTGTGCTGTTGTCAGAGCCATGCGCTCTATTAAATCCACAACAATCCCGCCGTGTCACGGACACATGCCCATCCTGTCCTGCTCCAGTTAACTCGCCCTGTCGGTAGCCATTAATATACACCAATAACTGATGGCCACTCTGCTACAGCACAAGCCGCTTTTGCAGCCGTTAATGGGTTAGAATAAAACAAGCAAAGCATATACAGTATACTCACCCCCCCCACACACACACACACAAAATGGGTTATGATGCTCCTCGCTTTTTTACTTGTATCTAACACGTTTTCCTAACTATTACAAAAGTGCACCCTCTTTGAAGATTTCGGTCCACCATAGTATGTATTCAGAATTGCCTATACTTTTCAGAAAACAGCGTACCGCTCATAGGAGCCCTGAGTTACATTATTATGCCTATCATTATTATTACCATATTGTAGGCCATATAATAATAATAATTAATATATACAGTGTATATATATATGTGTATAACAATTATTATTATTATATAAACATGTAAGAATATACAATTATTATTATTCATCTTTATTTTTTACTTGAATATTTCTTGCAGGTTTCTATATTATGAATATTTCTTCAAATAATAATTACGTCTGTAAGTAAAATTGAATTATATTATAATATTATTATATAGTCTATGTATAGGCCACTCATAACAATTATTATTTAATAAATTGATGTAGGCTCAATTTTTTCTTGTGTTTATATTATTATTAATAATAAAAACTTTTAACAAGATTATATTTTCTATTTTGTAAATTACAAATGTTTCGATAGTAATATAACTATCATCATGAAATATAGTTAATAAATTGTTAATTTCTAAAATTAAATTAAATTTAATATTTAATTATAAATAATTTAAAATTAAATTATTTAAAATAAAATTATAAATTTAATATAATTTAGTAATTGTATCTGATGATGATAGTTATATTACTATCGAAACATTTGTACTTTATAAAATAAAAAATATATTCTTGTTAAAAGTTTTTTATCATTAATAATATTTAATAAATATATAAAAAATGTACAAGAATATATTTTTTATTGAACTATGCTGTAGTTTTAATTATCGTAATCAGGTTCAAAACAATGTTTACAGTTAAATTATTATAGCCCATATAATTGTCATCGTGGCGTCACATCCCTCTGTGGACTATAGCCTCCTCCAGGACAATCCTCCAATCGTCTGCATCCATTGTCCGCTGCCGCCACCCTCTCATTCCAATAGTTCTTAGATCATTCTCAATATTATCCTACAATCTTATTCTTGGTCTTCCTCGCTTGTGCTGAACAAAACGTCTTTCCAACAACGTTTCTCTAGAGAGGTCGTCTTCATGTATTTTCATAACATGGGCAACCCATCTACTCACTTTGTTTTTCACATCTGCCCCTTGGAACAACATGCAGAGTTCCACCAAGTCGTAGCTTTGTCTCCGAGACCCATTTTCATAACACGCCTCATACAGTTTCCTTGAAACTTCCCTCTCAAAACGTCCCAGCATTGATTCATCTCTTTTCGTGAGCGTCCGTGTCTCACAACCATATGTCAACACTGGCTTTATTAGTGTTTTATACGTTTTGCATTTCGTTGCTCTGGACACATTTCTCGACCTTAGTTGGGGCATTAGGGCAAAGTAGCTCTACTCGCGCATAATGCTTCTATGCTTTATTTCAGCTGATGTGTTATCACTAGTGACACGAGATCCTAGCCACTGACCTTGGATATTAAGTCTTGTATTCTAAACAGAATTGACAAGAGCATACAATCATGGAGACGAGACATTGCCTCAGGAATTCGACTTAACCAGAACACGAATTTGGATATTTTATTGTATGCTGACGATGCAGTCTTAATACAGAAAACAGAGAATGAGTTGCAGTATTCTTTACATCGTTTACATCATATCTGTAAACAATATGATTTTCAAATATCTAAGAAGAAAACAAAAAGGAAAAGTTTCCAGTCAGATCAAAAATTGTTCTTGAGGAAACAGTTTTGGAACAAGTCTCTGGCTTCAATTACCTGGATTGCACTATCTATTTTGGGAACGACACAGGCCGAGATACCCCTACAAAAATACCGAGGTTTCAGATGATGTGTGGCGTCATACATAGACCGTTGAGCAAAAAGACAAGGAAAGATACAAGGCTTAAATTTCATAAAACAATGGCAGTGTCTGTTTTACTATATGGATGTGAAACATGGATTCCTACAAAGAAGATTAAAAACCAGATTCAAACTTTGAAAATGAAGTTTCTGAGAAGAACTAAGGGTTGCAAAAGACAGGATCGTTTGCGCAATGAGGATATTAGAGAAGAGGTACAGGTATTCTCCATAAATCCATAAATGATAAGATTCATACGTGTCGTAGGGATTGGTTACAGCATCTGGACAGAATGGAGGATGGACGGCAACCTAAAGTTGCGTTTCGATATAGACCCTTTGATACAAGAGACGTAGGAAGACCGATAACGAGATACTCTGTGAAGACGGAACAGGCAAAGTGCCTACGCCGTGGGGTGCAGAAGAAGAAGATTCTAAACAGAATAAAACGCATGCCTTTAACATGGGACTTGTAACTACACGACAGCGTTGATCGGACTTTAGAAGCGGCCGCCCGGTACCGTCAGTATAGAATATTTTAAAGGCAACTGCTTCGTGTCAGTATTGACATCGTAACGCTGGTGTACATTTCGTGTAGTGTATGTAGGGCGTACCTCATGCAACCGCATTTACTCGTGTCCATACTGCCCGTAAATGCTTGAACACCCTTTTCGTAGACACAGAAGATACGGTTAATAAATGTACAGATTTCATTATTTCTCTCTCCGCAAGTCGGCTTAAAGCACTCGACTGAGCTTCGCTTTTGACGAAACGCGTTAAAAAATGTCCTCTATACAAAAAAATAATTAAATTTAATCTACAATAAAATATATTCGGTTTCACAAGGCTCAAACACTGATTTCCACCAAAATGCTTTTACCTTCCTTTTAAGACTTTTCGGCAGAACTATAAGATACTAAACCCCAGGATTCATCTCTCACCGACGTATACCCACCAACCCTTTACGTTTTCTCTGTACAAATTAGTTTTTGAGAGTAACTAAGAAAATATAATTTCATAGAAACTAGTGGTTAATGGACAGATAATACATCGAATTCGGATAATTCAATACAATAATTTAAAGTAATTCTGTGTAACTTAATGCTGTATTACAATTCGCAATAACGCAATTTTTCCGCAACGTGCGAACACAAACGGAAAATTTACTGCGGCGTACCTTGGCAGACTTAGGCCTATAGTACACGTAGAAATACAACAGACACAGCTTATTCATAATTCGTGACTGCCATGGGCCCGCAGTGTATGACGAACACATGGTACTCTGACGACTGGCAAGTCACACACCACTGTCGACTCCAGTTGCTCCTGTCCCAGGTCTATTCTTTGGTTCTCTTACACCTCCTTTTCTTAACACTCTGTCATCTCGTCCTTCCTTTTATATTTTCCCCTTCCAGTTGTACTCTCAGCAATTGTCGTTAAAGTTCAGTTTCTTCCTAATAATATCTCCTATAAAGAAAGAACGAAGGCTTTCACGACCGGTGTCATTACATGTGAAACACGGATGAGTAGCCTCTGAAGATAGTTACATCGGGTGTTAGTCGAACGTTCTGCAGAGGATTTATGAACAATCAACCACGGCCTGCCGACCGGAAAATTTTTACGTTTATACCTCCTATCCAGTTTCCTTCTCACCAGGACTGTATCTAAAAGTGTCATGTTTCCTTGTGTTCCGTTCAAAACATCCCCGTTACTTATTCTGTTGACACTTTCATTTTATTCTCTCCTTTTTTCTCCATACCTATATTTCAACAAACATAGTCCCTTCCCTCTCCTCTTACCCTCATGAGCTACGTTTCCCAGATAGACACACAGAATTTGCGCAGAGCGTCTTGCGCCCTGGTGTGTCTGTCCTGTCCGCGTGAATGGCACATACCTCCGGTAATTTGCTTCCAGCACAAGGAGTACGGATGCGGATTCCGTTGATTGTTCCGGCCTGGTTCCACGCCGGGGGTGCAGCTGCGTGCCTACCTTAAGGATTCACCCGAAGGAGCTTACAGCCATGCTGGTGTGACGCTAGGCGCGGGCGCTGTATAGCGTCGATGAGCTGCCGCTCCCAGGCGGGTGGCTCCCGCAATTAGGCACTTGCACACCTAGCAGTTTCCCACGCATAGTACGACAGCCGAAGCGACTCGAGCTATCTGCACAACGTTGTAACATTTGAATGTGCCTTGGTGCACCGGCCAAGTCCTACGTCTGGAGGACTTTACTATGTGGTTTCCTTAAGAACTGACCAACATGAGCTTAGAGCTGTACTGGCATGGGCGGTAAGCGCGGCCGACACAGGCGAATGGCTCCCACTTGCACACCTCCCTGTCCGACAGCGCAGCCGAAGCGACTCGAGCAGATGCATAACGTTGTAAGACTTGAAGTGTCTTGCTTGGTGCACCGGCCTGGCCCCACGTCTGGAGTAGGGCTCCACGGTTTCTTCACGGCCTGAACCACACGAGCTAGAGCTGGCCGACATGTAGCGTCGGCCGGAGCGGTGAGCTGCCAAACCCGGACGAATAACTCCCTCGAGGAGGCATTTCTACACCTCGTGATTTCCCCTGCACAGGCCGACAGCGCTGCCAAGGCGGTTCGAGGTGATTCTGTTCTGTCTGGCAGATTCTGGACTAGAAAGCCGGGCGTGGGAAAGCCGCCTTCGTAGGATGTTGCTTGATTTGCGACAGGCAGCAGTTCATACAGGATTCGAAAACTGGCAGTCGATACAAACGAGGGTTCCTGAGAAGACTACCCTAAGGTGAGTCAAGTAGCGCCCGACAGTGTTTGACGCGTACCGTACTATTGAGCTAATGGCTGTACGGGAAATGGTATTCCCTCGCCTTTAAGCAGAGAATACGTTCCACAACCGAATGACAGAACATTCCACGATCGAAATGTTACCTTGAAGAAAAAACAAGGAAACACAGAAAAAAAATATATACCAATGTTTTAAAATATAATGTATTCTAACGTATTCCGCATTACAGTACGGCAAGGCTACTTTGATGGTGCTCTCTGTGTAAATACAGATTAAGACCTACATCAAACAAACTATATCATATTCCTTACCTCCGACCGTTAATCAATCGGTCTCCACTCTAATGTTCACGCCGACATCCGTTATCAATGAGGCCATCATCAACAGCAGTTTCAGTTGCACTACTAATTTCAGTACATTAATCAATCAAAATGCAAACAATCGTGCGCCTCGAATGAAGGCGCGCTCGTGTTTATACGGCTCCACGAAGACGTGCAAATGATAATACGCCGGAACGTGGAGCAAATAACGTGACACCGCTTACTTTACTGAACATGTACCGAAACGTGCGCACAAACGTGAACAGAGTAATCGTACAAAATTCTTTATCATGACGAAGTTTTGATTGCTGCAAGTGACGGCTATACGAGTGTTTTATGGGAACTATTGTGTCGCATGAGACAAACGTTTACTGTGTCTGGAAAGTTTCACCGAACACAATCCACGAGAAACGTTATCCGCATTACGTATTACTCCATACGTGAGCAATTTATCCTTATACAAAGCTAAATAACTTATACGCACCGAGAAAGCAAAACAATTCAACAAACTACGACGACGTTGTGGAGGAAAAATAACAATACAACTAAAAACTGTAAAAGCAGAGCCTTTTTCTTCTTCTGCCCCGCTTCCGATCATAAGGTTCACCAGCACATCAACCAATTTCTCGACCTACTTACGTCTCTTCTTCCTACACACTATACTGGTAGTCTATTTAGTGGCATCCTTCGCACACGACTACACCAATACCTTGTATTGTGTCATTTAATTCCTATCTTTTATCAACAACCTAAAACAGCCCAAAGTACCTCTTAAGTGTCTCATTTGTCTAGACCAGCGTTTCTGAACGTATGGGGCGCGACCCACTGCCGAGTCCCGATGAAGCGTTTGGTGGGTCGCGAAGTTTATTTCGAAAACGTATTTACTGCATCTTAAAACCCTAATGCATATTTACTTTTCTAGAATTAAATATGCGTAACTTGTTTAAACGTAAAAGAGGGCTCAAAGTTCTCGACGTTAGCAAAAATATGATTATAAACTGGGTGCACACCCCTACAGGTAATTCCCCCGGTGCCCATGCTAATGGGTCCCGCGAAGTGTAATATCCTTCAAGGTGGGTCCCTGACTTGAAAAGGATGAGAACCACTGCTCTAGACTATGTCTTCTCACCTGTCGTGAAACTATCCACGTCTCGCTGTACATTATCACCTGAATAACCATAGCTTTGTAAACCTTCAAACGCGTTCCCTTTTGTGTTTTATTCCTAACAGTTCTGTGTACCGTTTCGCAAATATTTCTAAATGTTATTAGCTTATTATTTAAGTCATTATCACAATGATAGAGATATTACACCCCAGATAATTAATTAAATAAAAGCGGAACTAATGTTATATTTATACTCGGAGACTGTGGAAATTAGACCACCGACGAAATCGGCCGGATTTTGAAAGACGTAATATTCAGCCTATTTTCAAGCCGATTAGGAAGATAAGTTAAATGTCACCGTCGGCAAAATACAAGATACCCCTGTCAACTGGTGATGTCTACAAGGTCCTATGCAGTGTGACGATGTGTATGTGGGCGAAACGCGAAGCCAGATGATAACGAGTGTGCAAGAACACATCACGTACACGAGAAAAGAAACGCAGAAAAATCAGAACAGTGGAGCACAGCTGTGAAAATGAACATTACATGTTATCTGAAGAAACAGTGGTTATAGCGAAGATTCAGAACTATTTCCCGCGGGTGATAAGAGAGGCGACAGGAATCTACAAAAATAGGAACAGCTTTAACAGAGACGATAGCTATAAGTTGCCGGGAGTTTGGTAACCCGTTTTAAATAGAACGTCGGGATCGTCATAATAAATAAAATACAATACTTGTCACCACTTATTGCCACACTGCTAAATACTTCCTTCTTGACGAGGCCTTTCGGTGTCTCCACCACCGGCCGAAAGGCTTCGTCAAGAACGAAGTATTTAGCAGTGTGGCAATAAGTAGTGACAAAGTTGGTGTTAAGATGGGTGCTAATAAAACTAACAAAACTGGAAATACAATACTTGAGTTGTAAAAAAAGGTAAAATGTTATTGCCGTTAAATATTTCTCTCGTGTATTATGTTTCAATTTCCAAAATAATTTGTTGTAACTTTCTGTGTTATTGGATGGGAACATTTTGTTGTAAATTATGAGCTAGTTGTAATATTCTGGGCGGGGTTTACGGTATAAATCAGGATGGGTCCAGACTTTGTGCTCCGTCTCAGTGAAGCCGTTAAACATGCCCCATCAAGTATGGACGAAACGTTTGGTTTTAAAACAAATAAAAAAAAAAACGCGTGTTCAACCGAGAAACAGTTTTATTAACGACAACCGCGAAAGTTTACGAGCGGGATTGCGAACGTGAATGCAGATGTAACATTGGGGCATGCTGACAGAAACCCCAAATACGCAAATCGTTACCGTACCTAAATTCTGAGTCCCATCACTATTCAGCACAAAAATATACATATCGGACGAGGAAAACTGGACAAAGAAACATGGCATATTACGGAAAGTGCTTTGCAGTAACGGTTACGACACAGAAATCAGGCGAGCCTTCACAAAGCAGTTACAAAGAACCAGTACTAAACTTCTGTAAAAACTGTGAAGTCGCCCTGCACGCATAAAAGATGAAGTAGAAACTCGACGCGCTGACTTCCCGTATGTAGGTGGGACTACCGATAAAATCGTCCTGGACTACAGAGGGAGGGGGGAGAGGCCCATAGACACAAACTCCTGGCCCATAGATTAGAGGCTATGAAAACGATTGGTTATTTATTTGTGTGAAAAAGAAGAACATAAGTACCAACTCGGTAAACCCGAGTCACAATTCGAGCAGATGATAAACGGCTACATGAAAAACTGCAGTAATGGAATAATTGTTAAATAATTTTAAAAAAAGCCTGGTAATAATCGTGTCTGGAAGGTCGTCGGCGGAACACGGAAGTTATGAGCAAGACCGGACCGGACAGCTGATGACGCAAAGGGTGTCAACAGCGCGCAGACTGGAGCCGGTTCTTGCACTCCTACGCAACACAACAGCGCCGCTTAGTCATTTATAAACAACGTCCGCTCTCTGTTTCCCCTCCGTTTAAATGTGTATACATAAAGAGTAGTACGTTACGTCAACAACGACACTGCAAAATCACGTTAGCGCGTTATATATTCTTGGACAAACAACGCGATAGGTCGTCCGTCGCTACTATGATAGCACAGCCGTTGTGTACACATGACATACATTACGTATGCTACCTCGGTAATAGCGACACGAGAAACAATGTAAACACTGCATACCAACGCTGCTAAGACTTTCAGCAACACTGAAAACGTTTCAATTAAAGTGAATGAATTAAAGGAGATTCTACAGCTTTATTAAGTTGTACCCATTGACACGGATAAATGATGAATAATCTATTACAACAAATGCCGGTGAAAGTATTTCAAAAATATGAAAATAAATATAGCAAAATTTTTTTGAAAATCTGGTTTTATTTTATTTGCTTCATCTTATAATTTACTATTAATTATGACAAATTTGTGGTCTAGACGTCAGTTCCAAGTTTTTATTTTAAAATTCAATTTTGGAAGTGGTTTACGTATAGTTTATTTCCTTTTCTGTCATATCTTTAAAACGGATTCAGACACTCCTAGGAGGTCAAGGTCATGGAATGATCTCGTACGCTTAACCATGAGTAGTAAAACAAGAGAATACAAACAAGAAACTGAGTGGAAGTGACAGATCATCCAAAAAACTATGAGTGTACTAAGCATGTGGTCGTAGAAGTTATGGGCGACCGAGGAAGCGATTCTGCATACTGTAACACGTAATCTGCCATAATACACGACGCGTTGTAGATAGAAATAATAATACAGCAGAACCGTAGTATAAAAGAGACAGGATAGACAGGGTGCTCTACAATTTCTTTACTAATATAACAATTGTAGAGCACACAAACATACAGTAATCATTAAAAACTCGAAACATTCCTATTTGGGTTACAGTTCCTTTTGGCCTGACATCCTACGGAATTTTCACTACTTTTTTTTCAAATTTCTGATTTCTCTTCTGGTCACAAGAATTTGAAATTTCCATAACTTGACACTATATTCACATGTTAGTTAAAATTCGCTTTATTTGATAATTCACATGAATTTTCGCTCAATTTTTGTGCCCTGACGTCCAAAAATTTTGAAATTTTCATAAATGAACACTATATTCAGATTATGGTTTAAATTCCCTATAATTTATCTCCCCACACGGGACTTAACGTTTTTTCGCAATTTTGACCTGTCCCCCACATTTTGCCTCCCACCCGTCTACTTTTTAACCCCCACATTTTTCCTCTCATCCGTCTACTTTTTGAGGGATCAAGTTAAAAAACAATAAAGTTTTTTGTAAGATAAGCATGCCAAGTTTTCCGAAAATCGGAAGACGCGTTCAAAGTTATCGTGAGACAGATAGACAGACAGACGAATGCCAAACGTTTGAATCAAAACTGAAACTCGTTTCACTCGTTCAAATAAGGAATTTGTATTGTAACGGTACACGCTGTAACGTACAGAGGGGTTTACGTGAAGGACAAATGATGCAGGTTCTCATTCTTTCCTGTGTTTTGTTGTGCACTGAAGTACGCCTACTTACGGATCCGCACTTTAGCAAACCGCGTCATACAGGGCTTATACTATATTAACAATAATTTTACGTAAGACTTACGAATATCCGTGTTGTACCAGTCGTTAGACTGAAACCATGGATTCTTCGAGTGTGCACCTCTTTGGGCTCACAGAGAACAGCCTACGTGTTTTCAGATTTGAAGAGTTGGACGAAGTTAAATTATCTTTAAAGTCATGGGTCACGAAGCAAATTCAAAATTGCTTCCAAACTGGTTCTTATGCCTGTGTTCAACGATGGCGTAAATGCAATGAAAAAATGATGACTATGTTGAACAGTAGCTTCGTGTACAGGATATTTCAGATCACAGTCCGTGTAACTCTCTCTCTCTCTGAACTGTCGTCGTCGTCTTCACTTCATGGTAGAGGCCTTCCGTTCTGTCTCCACGGGTTTTCCCACAGAATACGGTAAAATGTTAGCCTGATTATCCTCCGAGCTTCCATTCTCTGAACGTGTTCAAGCCACTGTCGTCTACTTTCCTCTATTCTGTTATTCACGGAAAATATATTCGATTCAGCCCTTATATCGTCATTCAGCTTCCGATCTGCCAGCCTATGATCTCTAACGCGCCTTGAAAACTTCATTTCAGCCGTCTGTATTAGCCGCTTTTCTTTTCCTGTTATCGTTTAGGAGCCTTGATCTGTGCAAAATAAATTTATTATTTATTCATAAAGCTGTGCTGACGGGGCGGGAGACTACTTTTAATCAACTACCCTTCTTCTCCTACTCCTTATCTTAATATAATATCCACTCGAAATATAACAAAGTAAAACTTACTCGAGACGGACATAATCGATGAAGTAACGTACAGAAGTGGCGGTGCATTGTACACAGCTTCTGCGTCGGTTGGATTGTACTGTTAAATCGGTCGCAAAAACAGCGACAACAATGGTCTCTTAATATAAACACAACTCGTGTTATTATCCAAAACAGAAAATTATTCAGCGCAGCAGTCGTTAACACGGGTTATTTATTGTCGCGCCCGGGTTAAAGCCTCTATTCAATAAAGAACGAATTCCTTTTCGTTTCAAAGAAAGTCTTTTCTGTTCCCAAGCGAAGAATAGACAGACCCACCACTCACTTTCACCTCACTGCTGTACTTTGTCAAACCGAGTGAGAACACACATACAAACAGAGGGAAAAGTTTTTCTCACGTATAAAAACACGTATACTTTCTGGTACGTGAATTTGCTGGCAAAAAGCGTTGTGTGCAGTGTGTCTGGGCCGTCGGCGTTAGTCATCTCTATCCTCACCCCACTGTCAACGTTTCTCCCACGCCCTTACGCTCACACGGGAACCTGACCGTGAAGGCGCAACTACCCTCCACCAAGCTATTCTTTACCTGCTACGAGGAGGTATGTTTCACAGCGTTCGCGCCACACAAATGTGAATCGTTAAAGCCGTTTTTGTAATCACCGTTTTAGCCAACATAACAAACAGTCGTGTCACGTCTGTTGAAAGGCGTTTTAATTAGAATATCTGTTAAACCGATAACATTAACGCAATTATTTGGGGACTGGTGTGTGACCGAATAGCTGTCGCTTTCAGTTTAACTTACAAAACCTCAACAGCCTAAAGACTTGTCACTCCATTATATTTGCTAGACTATACGTGAATTCAATAAATAGGCCTACTGCATCACGACAAAATATGCAAAACATAATTAATTCCTGTTGTCTTCTTCTTCTGCACCTCACGGATTAGGCCATGGCCGGCTCTAGCAGAAGACCGGAACATTAAACGTGGCAAAGTTGCGTCTGAGGCCTATAAAAATAGTGTAATAAAATAGCTAAAGTGAACAAGTTACATTTTGATTTAATTTCATAGCATTACTAAAATCATGAGTAGGCCTATGTATAGCTAAATCTAAATTATAGGTCTGCGCGCACTTAGTACTATACGTTTAAGTCGAAGAAATTAGTGAATTAGTGTTAGGCTTAATGAAATAATTTTGTTCTAATTATTGAATTCGTATCATATGAATGAGTTAATTACTATATTTCTTAAATAATATAACATTATTTTACATAATAAACTTTTAATTTGCAACAAGTGAAGAAATATAAAACTGCTTTTAACCGGCAATTAAAAATGACACGATTTGATTATTGAAATACATAAATTAAGAGATCGTCGGTCTCAAAATATCAGCTGGTTCCAGTGTTGCCACGTTTAATGTTCCGGCCTTCTACTAGAGCCGGCCATGACTGAGCACTTTGCCTGTTCCATCTTCACAGAGTATCTCTGTATCTCACTTTCGGTCTTCTTACATCTCTTGTACCAAAGGGTCTAGATCGAAACGCAAACTTAGGTAGTCGTCCATCCTCCATTATGTCCAGATGCTGTAACCATTCCCTGCGACATGTCTGGTATTTATCATATATGGAGAATACCTGTAGCTCTTATCTCGTGCGACCCTTTGTTCTTCTCAGAAACTTCATTTCCGAAGTCCGAATCTGGTTTTTAATCTTCTTTGTAGGAACCCATGATTCACACTACCATTGTTTTATAAAATTTAAGCCTTGTCTCTTTCTTTGTATTTTTCCTCAACGTCCTATGTATGGCGCCACACATCATCTGAGACCTCGATATTTTATTCCTGTTGTTCAAAACATATTATGATCCATCCTAAAGTGAGTACCCAAGACACTTAGAATATAAACCTACCCTATTAGATAAATAAAGAGTACATGCCTATCCTATTAGATAAATAAAGAATATAGGCCTACCTTGTTACACATAAATACACCGGTAACAGTAAACGATTAAGTTCTCGTAGTGTGCACAACGATCAGACGCAAAGTCAGACAGATTGTTTACGTTTTGTTAGGTTGTTTCTGACATTTGTGTGTGTGAATGTTAATGCTTAAACCACCGCTCGCGGAGTACGTTCTGATTATAAGACAGACAGATATACAGGGTCCGTCACGGGAATCGGATGGTTTTCAAATAAGATGTACTTAGTCAGTTTGGCTTAAAAAATATTTTTATTTATGACAATACATAGTGTATGTTGGGAATTTCATTGTTCATTTATGTTTTGAAGATCACGTCGCTCAGATGTTGGCCATTTATGTTTATGCATGATTGTAGCCGGTCCCGAAAACTCCGAGTAGCGTTAATTAACATCTGACGTGGAATACGAACGATTTCCTCCTGGGTTGTCGTCATCAGATCTTCAAGGCAGCGTGGCTTGTTAACATATACTCGGGACTTGAGATATCCCCACAAAAAGAAGTCACATAAGCTTAGATCGGGGCAGCGAGGAGGCCAGAGAAGATTGCCATATCTGGAGATAAGGTGACCTGGAAACTGATCCCGTAAGACAGCCATTGAATTACGAGCTGTGTGTGCAGTTGCACCATCCTGTTGAAACCATACTCTCCTCATTGCCCATCTGCGACGTCGAAGTTCTGGGAAGACGAAGGTTTGGAGCATCGTAATGTAGCGCTCTGAATTAACAGTCACAGTAATGTTGTTTTCCTCAAAAAAGTACGGGCCAATAATGCCCTTCTCCCCAACTGCACACCATACTGTTACTTTTGGGCTGTGAAGAGGGGACTCATGTAACATCTGAGGATTTTCATTACACCAATATCTACAGTTTTGTTTGTTAACGAACCCATTTAAATGAAAATGGGCTTCATCACTCATGAGAAAAATCATGTTTTCATTATTGACCATGGTTTCACAAAAGACACGACGCTGTTCATAATCACCTACACTAAGTTTCTGACATACCTGAATTTTGTATGGGTGATAATGAAGATCTTTGTGCAGAATCCTTCGCACTGTTGACTCGTTAATCCCTAAACTCGCAGCACGCTTGCGAACCGACCGTTTAGGGCTCTGTATCGCAGACGTCCTAACTCGCTCGATGTTTTCTGGCGTACGGGCTGTGTTGACAGGGCCAGGTGGTTTTTTCTTCATTACGGAGCCAGTTGTGTTGAAGTTTTCAAACCATCTCAAAATGGTGTTGCGGTCTGGAACAGGTCGGCGGACCGGAATATTAAAATGGGTGCGAAGTCACGTTGTGTCTGCGTCACTGACTCATTGTTTACGAAAAACCGCCGGAGAGCGAACGTACGATGCTCCACGTTCCACGACATGGCAGCAACTAAACTTCCCACTCTAACGAACAAATCAAGGCCAACCCACACTCACTGATGCCAACCGCTCGGCCGTACTACCCAATACAAAAACATGCGGTTCCCGTGACGGACTCTGTACAAAACTCAGGAAACTCGTAACAAACGTAGTTACGGGACAGGATACAGTGTAAATTAATTATCTCATATCACACACGCGCGCGCGCACAGCCGTTACGTAATTTCATACTTCTACAAGTAAACATGTTCGCACTGCCATATTGATTGCCAACCATCTCAGAGAGGACACTTGGAGAAGGAAGACACGTAAAAAAAAAAAACCGTTCACAGGATACATGTCTGGAAATGCTCCGTTTTCAAGTTACCGCCCCTGAAACGTTTAGTCCAACCCGCTGTGTAAAACTATAACTTGGGATTACAATTTAACAGTACTAATTTGGTAACAAAACTGATGCTTTTTAGATTCTAAAACGCAAGGAGTTAGTTCAGATAAGGCCGCCTGAAATCTTCATCATCATCAACCTCAAGCATTAGGCTCATCCTAAAGCTGTTCCGGGACTCACTTCGCTCTAGGCCGTCCTACGTCTCTCTTCCCCATCAGTCTATATTCCATCGCTAGCACTGTAATCTTGTCACCCTCCATTCTTCCCAAATGTTCACACCACCTTTTGTTGCTCCTTAGCTGTTCCAACAATGGGTCCACCCCCAATTCCGTCCTTATATCCACATTTTTCTTTGTATCGCGAATGGTACAGACTAGAGTACTCCTCGTACACTTCATCTCCGCTGCCTGAATCTTTGCTTTGTCTCTTTCTGTCATAACTCTGGCTTCATCTCCATACATCAACACTGGTACAGTTACAATGTCAAAAATTTAAATATTTTAAATATTGAACTTAAGCTTAGCCTATCACAAATTCGTATTTTCAAGTCGATTTTGGCTGACAATGTGGCTGCATCCCTGTCGGTAGTCCACGACTGTCTGGTTGGCCATCAGCCCATTCTAATCTTTAACTTTAAATAGCCGTGAAAATTCAGCAAAATACATAATTCCACTCCAGCAATGATTATTTTCTCACGGCACCGTCTGTGGGACTCTCACAGAGTTTCAGTCTAAACTAAAAAACTACAAATAAAAATGCACGTAAAGAACAGAATTTTTTGTATAATAAATTCCGATAGAAAGTGACAATTTTTATTAAACAAATTAGCACAAAAAATTTTTAGTTTCAAAAATCTTTTCACGGCGCAAAGAGAACCGCGTTCATTTACACAGTTAAAACATCGCACAATATGTAATTTTCATGCAAACCCGAGGCTGTCGGCTGAATATCGAAAACGGTTAAGTGACATTTAATCCTGATTAATTATGATCCACCCGTAGTAAGCCGGAGTTACATTAATAACGTGTATTTTGCTCTGGCGCGATATGAGATTCTCAAACTGGCTTTCGCCCGCCCGGGTAAAACAATGTTGTTGTTGCACTAATGGAAATGTACGTAATTCTCTGGAACAGACAAATCGTTTTCCCATTTGGCAACAACCGTCTCTTACGACAGGACCGCGCCGCCCTGAACCCAGTCAAGTCACAGTTTCCAAGTAACGTAATTTCAAGCGCCCCCTCCCCCACATGAGAGAGAGAGAGAGAGAGAGAGAGAGAGAGAGAGAGAGAGAGAGAGAGAGCTGTGCTTGCGTTTTAATAAACCAGGAATGGATAAAGAAAATATGCGAACTTCCGCGCATCTACTGTCTGCTCACGACTTTTACTTCGTCGTTCCAAAGCGTCTCCGGCGCCGGACGTCTGCACTTGCTATGGATAGACAGGCAGATACGTTCCCTACACAGACATAAAAATTGTAGTTGTCTTCTTTGTCCCTTTTTTACTTCCATGGAAATGAAAGTATGGTGATCACGAAAAAAATCGTGTTCGAGATAAGGGCTAATTCTGATTGTACTACCCTCAAAACAAGAAAAACGTCATTTTCCGAAAAGCGTCTGTGTGTAGAATTTTTTTCTATGGCGAACGATAACTGCCACAAATACAAACAAAATCAAATAATTGTTTGCATATGTGCCCGAGCTGTAGAGGACACAAGGCATATTGATTTTGGTGAAGGTCGGTAAAGGGGAAGGGGTAGTTTACCTGCAACGTTTTACGTTTTAACAAAAGTAAAGTAGGCCTACTTAATTTTGCTAAATAAAGTATCCTGAAAAGAAGGTCATATAAAACACTGTAGAAAAGTAGATGAAATATCTATAAATGAAAAGGATAGTTTAAGGGGAGGGGTAATTTTCTTTAAATGAAAATGATAGTTGAAGGGGGAGGGGATAATTTTTTATGTGCTACGTTATCGGCAACAAAGAAGTAGTTTCTATAAAACAATTTCATTTCGATTTGTCAAACATAAAACTCACTTTACAAGGAACACACCTAACTTGTTACAAACTATCGAACCGAATTCAAGCAAATGATTTTGAATATATATATATATATATTGCAACGTATTTATGTGTGTGAATTTTTATATATACTTTAATTTGTATAGCCCCACGTTCTTTGGGAGCCAAATATGCAACAATACATATACATAAATACATATACATATACACAAATTTAGCGTGACCGGTCTCACGTTCAAGATTGACAAATTATGTAACAATATAACATTTAAATTGGGTTTCAGGTGTATCTGCAATAAGAACTCTATGTAACTTGTAACGGTATTTCAAATTTATTTGATATTATTAAAAATTGTGCACATGGCACTGACTTCGATTTAAAACATTCGTTATTATTTGTTATTATGCCGTAAGGCTTATGCTATATACATCCTTACTGACTAAATATTCTATTCTACTAATTATTGTATTACAGAAAAATCTCATTTTCAGACTACTCAGTCGATTAATGTGTTTCAAAATATCACTATTTAAATCTCTTTATATATTGTAATGTACTCAAAATATTAATAGTTATTGAATTTATCTTTTGTTTCTCAGTACTGTTTTATCTCAAATACTAATTGTTTTCATTTAAATGCTTTGTATTCATTTTATTTCATATTAATTTGAGCTCTTGTTACGTTAATCGTATTTCTAAAACATCTATGATTTTAATTCTACTTTACAAGAAACATTGGCTCTTATTTTTAAATAAAATAGAAATGTCTTTAATTGTCTTTGAGTTCATTGTATGATTAAGATATAAATAAGTTGTTTATCACCTTATTGTCGTCAATCATACTCGATCATTTTGATCCATCTGTAGTTGTCCTCGTCTCGCACTCCAGCGTCGGCTGTCTCTCTTCTCCTCTTGTCCAGCGTCGGCTGTCTCTCTTCTCCTGTTGTCCAGCGTCGAATCACCTCCTCTTGTCCAGGGTCGAATCACTCTCTGGAACTCTCCTCTTGTCCAGCGTCGTATCACTTCTTCTTGTCCAGCGTCGAATCACTCTCTGGAACTCTCCTCGTGCTGTTTCTGACGTCAATGGATCTTCTTATGTACTGCTGTTATTATTTAAAAATGATTGTCTTTACAACTTAGTTACATAGTTGTATGTAACTGGAAAATTTAAACTATTTACAAAAAAATAAATACGCCGTGCGGACGGGCATAAGCTCCCGCTGCACCGTGGATGATTTAAGAAAGAGAACCACTGTAGCTTGTGTGTCCTATTTATACCCATGTCTTGGTCAACACCTGCGGTGGTACGAAATCGACATGTCAGAAACTGTCTCTGGATTCAGTTCCCCCACTCTTTGTCAAATTCGCTATTTCTCATATTTCTGCGAATTGCAGAGTCCTGTAAGCATACTCTTATACTTATCTTATAACTATTTTTACAACACATGTTCACTGTAATTTTGGACATTGCAACTTAACTCTTTCGATTTGTACACAGTTATTTCACTATTACACTCGTACGGTGTGGCACTTTCGCGTGGTTTTCGTACACAGTATTTAGTAAATTTTATTACATTTTATTGTGGTTTTGGATTTTAATTCTTAATTATAGTTTATGAATAATTACGGAAAACCAGTAATTGTGCAATTATTCATCTTGGGGTGGTAAACTCGCCTGCATAGACCTGCGTTCACACACACTAGCAAAATACTGGTGTACACACTTTCAGTTACATTTGTGTGTGTGTGCACGTCGATTCAGGTCGAAACACCTGTTCATATTTTTGTCTGAGCCAAGCTTGCAATCCCTGACATGCTTATTTCTAATATATTATTAATTATTTACAGTTTATTAGGTAAATTTAAATTTTTATATTCAATGCTCAGTACATCACTTATTTGTACTGTCGCAATATATATATAGTAACGATGAGTTCTGGTCGTATCTGTAAAATGTACACCAATTTTGTATGTGTATTAAATGTTAGTGCGTTCGTCTCGCACCGGGGTCGTTACATCAATAGTCGCGACTAACGATGTCCGTAGCGTTGCGGTAATCACCAGTATAACACGGCAGTAACCTTACCTGTTTACTTATAGGGGTGTGTTAATCCCGGGTGGCGCCAAATCGTTTATTAAAACAATTAAAACTATTGTATAATGAGTTTTCAGCGGTGACGGTCGGGGCGTTCAAATAATTCCCGCTCGTACGCCGTCTGAATTGTCGATACTGCTGTGCAAATGACGACTTGTTCGCTGCTCATCAAATCTATTCTTCATAAATAAACACAAGTAATGTATACACTCCCTATGAAATAATAACAACGGTTACTCCCTGTACTAGTTATTTTTTAATGGGTGATAATTAAAATATTCAATTTGACAATTATTTTATAATAAATCTGCACCGACTTTTTTACATGAAACACTTCTTTCTCAAGGTTGACGAAAAATCGATTATGGAACGATACGCTCGCATCCGTATGGCTGCGGAAAGTTTTGTTATTACAATTAGATTCGTTCCAAAATCGTGGGATTCTTGTGATTATGAGCTAAAGAATTCCTATGGTTACAATAAAAATATTTTACCTTATTCTAAGTGTACATAAATAATAATGTGTGATGTTACAATCTGTTCTGTAGTGTCGTTAAATGTGTTTTGAAAGTTCGTGTTTAAATAATAGGTTATGTTTTATATTAACAAATTTTCAGTGAGTTTTATTTTACTTAAATAATCTGTGAAAGAGAAATATGTGTTTATAGTGAGATAAATTTACCTTTAGTAAAATTTAGAGTGATTAGGTTTTTGGAAATAGGTAATTTAATTGTACTTAACACCTCAGCATGACTTGGTGTCTTCGTTCATTTGATCGGGTAGGATTTGGCTGCAATAAGTTCTTTTTTCATTAATTTTTGGACTTCAATAGGTCGGGCGTCCTTTTCATAGAGTATCTGGTCATACTTTTCGGTTAATTTTCAGTTTAATTATTCTGGATGTTGAGTGGACTGCTATAAATGGGTCGTCTGCTTCTTATACCGTCATGGTTATGAACTTCGATTATTGTTTTACATTATTTTATTAGAAAATCGGTCTTCCAAACATTGGCTTCTGTACTGCTTGACTGACGCTTCATTAGTGTAACGGTATTCAACGGTAATTCTATCTCCAACCGTCGTTTCTATGGTAACTGAATGATTTTGATTGGCTGATTTTGATATGATGTATTGATGTATGATGTACAAAATTCGAATTCTTCGTATATCTTCTGACTGCTGTCCTTCCTCTATCTTCCTTCCTGGTTATTAAATATTGTCACTATAGTATTTATTTCCTTTCATAGATTATTTTGATACCCCACAAGTTTGGGTAATCTTAGATTTTGTGTTTTTACAATTATGTTAATAATTGTTAATTACATTTCTTTTTGTATACAAATGCTTATTATAATATTTTGTTCTACAAATGATTTACAATTTATTCATGGTGAATCCTTCACCTCGGATTTGCTAATTTCTTTGTTAATTTGTTAAATTTGTAGTTGTTTGTTTCTGACAGTTAGGCATTTCCATAAGCCTAAGTAGCCATTATGGTATTTGACTTATTTCATTTAGATTACATTTCATTTCAGCCTAATGGGCTTTATTTTGTTATTATAATTGGTTGTGTTGTGTTTTGAGTCTGTTTGTGTTATTATTATGTCACTATTACTTTATACTCAATTATTTACTCTTTGGTTTCCATGTTTCCTAGTCATACATTTCTTAACATTTTTATTTATCTCCTTTGCCAATAATAACAAGGTGACTATTATTTACTACTTTTTTGATCTTATTTAAACATAACATGTAGGCCTATGGTCTGTATAATTCTTACAGCCATATCCAATTCATAAACTTGATTGAATAATTATTTAACTAACTTATTATTTGCTAATCTTTGTTCACAATACATCTTAATTTATATTATTTTTTAGTGTGACAAACAACATCACTTTTATGAACTTATAATGATCCCTTATAACATGGGTGTTTTTTTATTTGTTTCTAACTCCTTAACTTTTAAACAATCTTTACTTTCCCTCCATGTTAACACTTTCAATTTACTCTTTCCTGGGATTCTCCCTTTTAACTATGATTACTTGCTTTTAAACTTATTAATTATATTTTTTTGTTTTGTTCACTATGGTGATTATCACTTTCCAGTGTTCAATACTTCTTATTTTATAGTTTATACTTAATACTATTTTTCACAACATACTTACTCACTATTATTTTTCACTGTTAAACCTTTAGTGTTCTTTAGGATTTATTAATTGTTAATGACTTTATCATTCACTATTTTTCACTATATTTCCATTCTTTATCTTACACTATTTTCATTGAATCATCACCATCACTTTTAAATTATTTATAGTTAATTATAATTTAATTAGTGTACCTTCTTTATCACTACACTTTGGGGTTTTTACACTTTCATTTTGCACTTCACAAATATTTTTGTTTTTTAAGTGTTTCTGAATGTGTAATCCCTCTAATTATTATCTCACTACCGTACTATCTCTTTCATTACAATATTTCCTTAATACTATTAACAATTTTATGTCCTTACATTTCTATTCTTACATCTAACTCTAAATTGTGGGTTAGTTTGTTTTTTCATATTTTTATCTTTAACATATTTTAATAGGGTTTCTTCCCTAGATTGGGATTGTCCATTAATGGATAATGACATTTACTTTTTCCTTTCTCATAGTTTAATTATTGGTCTTGGTTCCAATATTACTTTTGAGTGCATTATTTCTCCTTCTCCTCTGCTTTATTACTTGTTTGTGTATCATTATTGGTTTTTATTTCTATTAAAAAATATGACTATCGAGCGGTCGTTCTAGACGGTATGGCTGATTCAAATTACCCCCGCAATTTGCGGGTTTATTAATCTCGCTGGTAGTTCGCCGAGTTGCCGACGTCTAGCGCTTGCCGTCAATTTCGCTCGTCGCTAAAGTACACAAATCACATAATGCAATTTACCATGAAATAAAGAACGGTGGTTACAACTCTGTACTGGTTTATTAACTTGTAATTAGGTGTTATTCAATATTATACAAAATTATATATATGGTTATTATACAAAGTTGCTCCGGCAATAAAAAGACAATTTTTTCTCAAGGTTGGCGAACGCTGATTTAGAACAATTTTACTTCGACATGACGCCGACAAATGTTTATTTTTCTATCGTTCATTAAAATTGAGTTCTTTTGGTTACGAAAAAATATTAATATGATTACAATAAACTAATCAAGTACCTTACATTGATGGTACTTATATACTATTAGGTTTGATTACAATTCGTTCCTGAAGTGTTAAAAAGTGTGTTAAAAGTTCGTAATTTTTACCCAGGTTATTTTCTGGTTTCATACAAGTTTAGCTTTTTTATGAAATTAATCCTTGAAAGAAATTTGATTATCAGTTCGCAGTGAGAGTTAATTGTGTTGAGAAAAAGTTAATAAGAATTTATTCAATAAATTCGGATAATTCAGCAATACTTATCAAATCGGTTGAATTAGTGTGAAGAGTTACTCAGTTCGAAATAGGTTGGGTCCTTTTGGTCATCAATCTTCCATCATTTATGAATTTAAATTACGCCTGGCTTCTTTTTCAGATGCTGGTCCAAATAATATATTTAGAATTTAATAATCTGGTCTGTGGCCTCGGTTGACTGGACTAGTTCTTCATCAGACTTCTTGCGTCTTCATGTTATAAATTTTGATTGCTTTTTTACTGTTTTAAATTAATATTGAGTCGATTACGGTTTGGCGTCTATGGGCCTTGAGCTTCAATAATGAACTAACAATTTTTAACGGAATAATAATAAATAACGTTCGGTTGTTATGGCAACTGTCTGTCTCTCATTGGCTATTCTTATGCCCACTGTTATAATATTTGAATTTTAATTCAAAATGACTAAATATCTTCTGATTACTATTATTATTCTGTCTTCTTATCTATGTATGAGATATTATCACAACTGTTTATATTTTCTTTCAAAGATCATTTTGACATCCCACAAAGCTGGGTTTGTTTATGTATTAAAGTTTTGACAATAATGTTAATATTATGTAATTACATTTCTTTCTTATTTTATGTTCTTAATTTAACTTTTACATCTTAATATGATTCACTAATTGTACTTAACTAGTTACTTGCCCTTGATTTTCTAATACAATAGTTAATTTCTTATAATTTGTTGATTTTGGATTTATACAGTTAGGCATTTTATAGGCCTAAGTAGTAATTGGCTATATTTTCTTATTTTACACAAATTAAAGATTAGTTTACCTTTACATATGTTTTGCTTGGTGTCACTTATGACTTGTTTACATTTTGATTTGATTTGGGTTGTTTTATAATAATTGTATGTTCTCATTACTTTACAAAATCATGGCCTGTCTATTATTTTCTAATTGCTTTTCCAGTATTATTAGGTTTGTAAAAATTTATCTCCTTTCTTATCTATATTGCCGTCTTTTATACTTTGTCTATTATTTACTATTACTTATAAAACATAACACAAAATCTAGGTTTATGGTCTGTATACTTTTTTCAGCCATATTCCTTCTCATAAACTTAATTGAACAAATCTTTTAACAGTTACTACGCTAATCTTGTTTATATTTAGTTTATTCTTAATTATTTTGGTGGCTAACATTATAACACCATTTATTTTATCTTACTAATTATCCCTTTGAACATAGGATGTTTTACTTATTTTGCACTTGAATTTTTTAGTATATTTTTCTTCTAAACTTTACTATATATTTTTTCTCTACCTAACCATGGTAACACTAATATTTTGAATCATTATGGGATTTTTACCCTGAATACCATTGTATTCCTAATCTACAATCACTCTTAATTCTAATAACAATAATATTCTTATTCTCTGGCACTTTTCACCTTTAAACTGTAGTGTTTATCACTGGTTTTAGGTGTCTATACTTATCTGTACGGTTTTATAGTTATTTCGGGTTTACACTGGCACTTTGCACTTTTTTATGGTACTTGAGTGTTACTAGTGGGTATTCCCTAATATTAATTTCTCTTTTCTCACTTAATCATGTTCACTCCCTACCTATCTCTCACTTCTGGGTTTTTTTATTGTTTTATTCACAATTGTTAGTTATACTGTTAACAAGTTTCATATCATTATAGAGTTATTCATAACATTTAATCTCTATTTCTTTGGCTAGTGTACTTTAATGGTTATTACTTTATTTGATTTTAATATTTATCATTTACATTTATTATTTGTTTGATTCTTTTTCATCATCATTTGAATTTAATTTTTCTCCTTTTCTTTTCTTTGTTATTTGGTTGTGTCTTTTTCATTTACCTTCTCATTTTATTTTCTTTTATTGGGTCAATCGCTTGGGTTGGGTCATAGTCATTTTATTTTCATTGGTTTAATATAGTTCATTCATAGTTTTTTCCCTGGTATTGGGGTGGCTTTTTTGTGTTGTAACAATATATATATTGCAACAGAACACAGGATGCTAAGATATGCTGTTTATATCAGAGTACATGAATGACGAGCATTTTCTTGTTTAAATTTGTTTTGTGTAATATTTTGTCTTTTAGTCATAAGTTTTGTATTTAAAAATTGATAAGCATATAGGTTACACCAAACTCTTCATAAAAAGATGTACTATATTGTCATGTATTTTTTGTATGAATTGGTGCGCGTGTGCGGGTGTGATAATCTGCGATCGCTATAGCGGCAGTGGTAGTTAACCGATTTACATGAAAATTTGACAAGAAATTATTTAAGTAAATAGCTTTGATTTGTGTATACTCTGAGGTTTGTTACTATTTTAGAAATATGGGTTTTTAAGTAAAGAAAAACTCAAGTGTAACTTTTATCAATGATAAGGAATAAAAATTGTAGATAATTTCCATGCAGGACTATGCTAAATTATACAAAGTTTTTCATGAAATTTGTGTATCTGGTCGTTCCATCAATCATGTGACTTGGGCTTGGCCTATCAAAATACACCAAATTCAGTGAGATTCATACGTTGCAGAGCTAGGATGGACACAGTCTGTCTGTTGACGTTGCTAGGGGAAGTTGTGCCCGGGTAAGAGAGTTGTTCTCTTACAAACGTAAAAATATCTTATATAAAATAAACCATAAACCTTTAAAATTCTTAACGAAGTTTTGCGGTAAGAACCAAGAAGGAATAGAGGAATATATTATATAAAATAAACTATAAACCTTGAAATTCTTAACGAAGTTTTGCGATAAGAACCGAGAGGGTAAATAATCAGATAAAATTTAAAATATAATACAGTGCTGTGTCGTGTAAGTTAAGATATCCGCTTAGGGAACTTAAAGACACTACAAGATATCGTGGAAGCAGTCAAACATAACTACGAGCCTCTGTGAAATATCGCCGCTGGAGCCGCTTGCTGTAGAAGAGGACGACGAGACGAAGAGGACGCCAGGACGAAGAGGACATCAGGAAGGAGTGAAGCTGTAGAAGAGGACGCCAAGACGGGACCGACGAGACGAGAGGAGGACGTTGCAGCAAACAAGTAAAATCGATTTATATTATCGAACAATACAAACAATTAAATATATTATCAATACATGACAATTTAAAATACATTATACATCTTTATAAACAATATCTGTATATAATAAATAATTTTTCATCTCCTCCATAATAGACTTGTATCGATTTTTACACACTCACAATATCCTTATTAGAATAATAAAGTTTGATCTGTTGCTCTATATATATATATCTTAGAACATGGAAGTCATGTGTGGTTCTTTTTAGCGATTTTTTCTGGTGTTATCTACCAAGCTTGTATCTACGGGGTTATCTTCATTTCTGCGTTCCTTTCATGTGCACACACCAACTCAACTGCTTTGCCTGTATCTTCTCGCTTACATCCTCTCTCAAGAGAGGACGTGAGATACTTGGACAGACAGTCTGACATAGGTTGCGTAGGACGTATTGCGCCCTGGTGCATTTGCCTTGTCCGAGCCCGCAGCTCGATGACTGCTAGGTTCCTCCGATGTACTGCGGTCGTTTGTTCGCAGCGCTTTGCACGATATGCGTGCAGGAGAGGAATTCATTGATTGCTCCGGCCTGGCTCCAAGTCGGGACCACAGCTCCGAGGCTCACTTAAAGGTTCCCCCGCAGGAGTTAAGCCGCGCTGCCGTGGACGATAGGCGCAGTCGCTTTACGGCGTCGCCCGGATTAAACACTTGGACACTTGGCAACACAAAAAAATAAACACTAGGTCTTAAGCTCGTTACGTGTGGCAGCATGAAGCTTATGGGGAGACCGTACTGCCTATCACTCTCAAGTTAAACTGTCTCGTGGCAACATGTAGCTATAAGGGGAGACCGTATTGCCTATCACTCTCATGTTAAATTGTATCGTGGCAATATGAAGCTTTAAGTGGAGACCGTACTGCCTATCACTCTCATGTTAAATTGTCTCGTGGCAATATGAAGCTCCAAGGGGAGACAGTACTGCCTATCACTCTCATGTTAAATTGTACCATTTACTTAAAAGCTTTTGCATGTATTTAGTTGAATTACACATATATATATACATATTACAGTATTTAATTATACTATTATATACCAATTAATGTAGCATTATAATATTAATTATAGTGTATGTAAGTGTAATATAAAAATTAATTTTTTAGTGAAACTGAAAAAATCGTCATAAAATACAGCATGTTACCATAAATAAATTGTCTGTAATTTCTAAAATATAAATACTAGACCTTTATACATACAGTGTACATCAAATTGTTCAGAAAATCAGACGATAATGTTAAAAAAAACTAGAAATGTCAAATTTTTATAAAACCTGATTATAGTCTCCCCTTACTAGTATTTTGTACGTATCCGAGTTATCAGCCACGAATAACAATCTTTCATCTTTTATTATTATTTTTTTTTTATTCAGCCAGGACCAGCTGATCTAGTACCAGCTATAGCGGCATCGGCTGGTTGACGACAATCGCGAAAACTATGGAAACTAACACGAGTAAATTCCAACAAACGACGACATTAAAAACACTGAGCGAAATAAACACCTTCGCCCTACAACAAAACCAGAAATAAAAGGGACAAAGATCATAGCCGCTGTCTCCCTTAAAATACTGTAATGAAATGTTCTTATTATACGTCTAATTAAGGCCGACATTATACGTTACTTCTCGTCTCTCAATTACGTGTTAACGGTTTTCGTCCTGGAAACCGCCGTATATAAAACAATTTATAATACAAAACTATAAGGAAACGTAGAACAGTACCCCGTCAACATTCTCCAACTGTTACAAATCTATGGAATGATATTTATGAAAATCTATTGGTAGCGTCTTTCGGTTTTAATATTTCGAATTTTCAACGTTCTTCTTCACGGAATGTGGATACCTCGTCACTAAAGTGTGTAGCCATTTTATCTCTGTTTCCAAAACTTCTTCTTCACTTCAAGGATTAGGCTTGCAGCCTGTTCCGTCTTCACAGCCACCGTTTTCTTGGTCTCCCTCTATCTCGTTCTCCAAAGGCTTGTACCGGATTATATTTTTTGGTATTCTCGAGCCACCCATTCTACTTATGTGTTGTATCCAGTTTTCTTTATTTTGTTTAATTTTATCGTTTATCGAGTATATATTCAGCTCTTGCGTTATGTGTTTATATCTTATGTGATCTCCTCTCCTTAAGAATATCATTTCAGGAATTTGAATTCGTTTTCTCTGATTTTGGCTGAGGCTCCACGATTCACTCCCGTACATCAATACTGGTACCGCCATTACTTTATAAAATTTCAATCTGTACCCTTCCGTACTCTTTCCCAGAGTCTTATGAAGTGTGGCATACATCCTCTGATTTTCAAAATGTTCTCTCTCTATTTGTTGGCATATTCAAGAGTTGCGAATCCCACCTCACGTTCTATCAGATACGACGAGCGAGACACAAGATATAAAACATGTATGCACCCATGCACCCCCCTATCACTCTTTCTCTAACTCAAATTACGCGAGCGAGTAAGCGCATACACAGACATCTAATTCCATATTTCCAACTACTAATCTCTCTCATTATACAATCTGGAATTAAAAACATTATAACAGCAACATAACGTAGTTCACAATTGAAATCCCGTGTGTTGTGCCTAGCAACGTCTCAAATCTTGTCCAATAATATTCGTAAGAAATAATGTTTATGAAAGTCTAGTAATTTAAGTCTGTCGGTTTGAATTTTTTTTTTCTCTTCTACATTTTCTCGTTGTATCAGTACAAATGCTATATCATTTCTGTTCTTGACACTGATTTCGTAATAACTCTCTAATTCTGACAAGTCGAGTTCCTATTTGTGTTAATACCAGAACGAAACACGACAACGGAGACGAGAGTTATAAAAACAGGAGCACCCCTCTCCCTCTCTGTAAAACGCACACACACCATGCCAACTACACCTATTAATTGAAACAATCAGCTTTAGGCGTACAATCGGTTAAAGTGCGCATCATGGATTCGTCCTTGACAGTTACGGCAACTTGTAGGATCGCTGTTGTGTTTCTAAAGATCGTACGTTCAATTTCGATGTAATTGTGCTAAGGCTAACATCCTTTTTTTTAACAGACAATTAGCGTCGTGGAAAATACGCAGTCGAAAGAATGCAGCGAGGACAAATTACAATTGTCACGACTGCAGTTGTAGGGCAAAAGTCACCGCAGCAGTTCTTCACATCACCACAATAACCGACTTTACTACGCATTATAGAAATGGTACTCTTTTTATGGCCAGTGCGTGTGCCAAGATATCGCCATTGACAAACTACCCTACCGACCAACCTACCACTCGGCGCTACAGTCCTGTGTGGCCCTTAGCCTCCTTTATAATCCTCCTCGACAGATTCATATCTTTAATATTTTGGCCCCATCCCCTTGCTTTCAACGTTTTCAAATCCTCCAACACAGATTCCATCCTCTCTGATGGAAACGCGGTCTTCCTCTCTTCTTAAATGAAAAAAATGTAGCCTTCAAAAATCCTCTTAGGCATAAAGGTATCATCTCTTCTCTACGACCCAGTCACTGAATCTTTTGACCATTTAAAAATCTCACTATATATTCTTTCTTTATTAACTGATTTAGCTGTTGATTATATTGCCTTCTCAAGTTATTATTTTCACAGTTAGGTCCAAAGATCTTCCTTTCGTAACACCTGACGCTGATTTGGCCACGTTTCACACCCATAGGTGGGCACGGTCTGTACTACAGAACTACAGGGTTGTGCTAACAAGTCCAATATTGTACTCACATAGCGACATCAAAAACAAATATATTGGGCTTAACCATCCCGCCACATATCACTGTTATGAAACTTAATCAGTTTCACGTAGTGCGCAAAAATACGCCAACTTTGACAATGTTCGTCCAGAATTACACGAACATGATAGAAACGGTTATTAATCGACTTTTTAGATAAACCATTAGTTACGCAAATAAGCTATCATCCAACATCGTGTAGCGAGTTTAAAATATTTATCCATACATAAATATATATTTCTCTACATAATGAAAAATTATAAACAGGCTCATCTATTACCTGCAAGAAGTTTTATTAATCAAAAGATACGACGACATCGATCCATCATACCTGTGCAGATAAAAAAGTTTTCACACACTGTAAAAGTTTCCCCATTTACACGTTTATTATACTCGGATATATCCCCGCTACAGTTACGTCAGTCGTAAGTTTATTGACACTGATAACCGGCTTATCATAGATAACACGTTAACTATCTGACACAGGCGGATCGTGACAATTCCCACCGCTACACGCCTTCAAGCTCAAATTACCTAGTGGCGCCATTAGCGTTTATTTTCTGTGTAATACGACAAGTTCATTATCAGCGTAGTCAAAGTCAAGTCATTGCCCCGAAACTATACGGCTCCGTGCTCAGAGCGCCCGTGCTCTGAGCGCCAACGATGAAATCGTGCTCTGAGCGCCGATACTGATAAGCCCGTGTTCTGTGCGCCGAGCTTATCTGCATCATTAGACGCGGTAACACGTGGCTGCATATCTGTCTGTCCTTTGTTCCTCAGCTCCGTAGCCAACATTAGCCGTCCTATGAAAACTTGTACAATTCATGCTAAAAGGCATTGCCACTCCACTAGTAAGCTCCTGGAGCTGCAGACCTCTCTAACTGTTTTGAACGAAATACATTTATTATTACGCTAGTTAAATTTCAATATTAGACAATTTCTTATATTATCAGAAAATATATGAAAACCCAACTACGCTACTGTTTTATTAGTAACATAACTATTTAAGGCAGACAATCATAAAATAAATACTAAAATTTCCGAACTTCTGCATTAGATTTTTAGTTAAATTTGTAACCATAATACCTAATTGATAAATAAATAATTTAGTCGTATATTTTCAATTTATGCATGTTTTTAGATATCTGTAGGTCTATATGTAACGTTATTCACAAATACTTATAACTGATAACAAATAATGAGGTTTTTTTGAGACATAGTTCACAAACGTTTTGAAAGCGATCCAAAATGAGTGTTGAGACATGCTAATTCTGTCAAATTACGAGACATACAAAATACAGAGACTACAGATATAGATTTTGTATTTTAACTGAAATTCCACATAACTTTAACCCCAAATAAACTATTATAATTTTTTTAAACTTTGAGTTCTATTTTCGCCCCTTGGTGCTGCTAATATTAGCTTTTTGTTTTCATGTACCCTTGACACGCTGATGTTTTTCCTTCGTACACACTCAGAATGTAATGTACTAATTTGAACGTTTAACTCTGTACTGATTTTCCTCGTGAAAAAACAGAGACTTCAGTTTCTTGGAGACTCCATTTAGATCAAAATTCACGACTTTACTACTACTGTGCGATCATGGTGTGGTGGCTAGCGTGTGGTGCTGCTACGCTGTCGGAGCGGGTTCGATTCCCGCCGGGGCCATCTGATTTAGATACGACCGTTCCCCCTCGCAAGGGAATGGCAAACCAGCGAGAGATATTCTGCCTAGAATAAACCCTCAACTGTCGTCCGGACCCGGCGTTAAACTGTAGGTGCCGTATACCTGTGAGAGACTCCGTTACACACGCACCACGGGTATATGTGGGGAGGGTACAAACCAGTCGAAGGACCCAATAACTACTCCTGTGTCACAACGACTGTCGAACCACAACTAAGGAAAGGTCCGAATAACAAGCTCATCTACGAATCGTATGGTCGGCGGATTAATGGTACGCGGTTAGATAACCACTCTAGTTAGTTTTTCTTCCTTGTCTATCCGCTTACATTGCACATCTTGTGTTTACGCATATATACAGCTCAGCTCTCCGTCTCATAACCGTATTTTCATTTTCTTAATTACAGTTGATTTAATCACTTTCTTTTATTCTCGTCTCAGATTTGTTCGTTCCAACCAAATGAGAAATCCTGAGATAATATAGGATTATTCGCTAATGATCGATGTGAAAAGGCACCATTACATGCATAATAAAATATTTCAAAGTGAAAGTTGCAGGATTCTGAAAAATGTGTATTCATCCGTTACCTTTAAACATAAACTCGGTACAGATGTCAATCCGCGTCTTTCATATTTTACGCTTACATAGAGAGTTTATAAGTATATACGCACGCACGCGCGCGTGCACACACACACAGAGCAAGGTATACAAGCCCCACGTGTGCACACACATATACACATGCACACGCACACACAAAATTTTCTAATCTCCACATCTCTCTCTTTCTCTCTCGCTATCAAAAACACATAAAGATTCCCCCCCCTCCAACACACTCAAATCACAACGTAGGTACAGATAATATTCATGAAGGGTTCTTTACGTTTTAGCAGTCAGGTAGGCCAATACGAATACCTTTGCTTCACGCATTTACACATACTAGAACCGACTCTATATACACGTGCATACACATGCGTTTGTGTGTGTGTGTGTGTGTGCCAGTCAAAGAGAAATAAAATAACTTATTTCCGCGGAAGTCTTAAAAGTAGTTTAATACTTCAGGTCACTGCTGTTTAAAGGGTTTAAGATGAATATTATCTTATACCTTTTTCAGTAGTCTGCAATTTCACTTTGAAATTTTTTATTCCTGTAACAGTGCCTTTCCACATGCATCTTTAGCGAATAATCCTCTTTATTATCTCAGAATTTCTCATTTGGTTGGGACGAACACATCTGAGAAGAACTAATAGAATTTGGTTAATTACAACTGTAAATAATAAAGGAGAATACTATTTATACTATTTATAATTTAAATATTATTTAATTTATAATTTAACTATAAATACTATTTATTACTATTTAATACTATTTATAATTTAAATATTATTTAATTTATAATTTAACTATAAATACTATTTATAGTTGTAGTTATTCTACAACTGTAAATAATAAAGGAGAATACGATTATAAGACGGGAGACCTGAGCTGTATTTATATGCGTAAACACGGGATGTACAATGTAAGCGGGTTGATTAGAAGGCAAAACTTGCTATAATAGTAGGCTATGGTCGTCTATACTAGATAGCCGTACACCTTAAATTTGGTGACCATATGACTTGTAAATGAGCGTGTTACTCGCACCTTTCCTTACTTGTGGTTTGATAATCGTTGTGACACAGTAGTATTAAAATCGTAAATTTTTATCTAAAGGAGTCACTACTTCCAAGAAAGTAAGTAAGAATGATCCTCTATTTCTTAAAGAGTGACATCAGTACAGGATGAAACGTTCAAATGAATGTATTACGTTCTGGGTGTGTACGAAGGAAACATCAGTCAAAGGTACATCAAAACAAAGACCTAAGTCAGGAAGCACCAAAGGCCTAAAATAAAACTCAAAATTTTATAAAATTGTTATAGTTTATTTGGAGGTGAAGTTATGAGGAATTTTGGTGAAAATAGAAAATCTGTTTCTGAAGTCTCTGTATTTTGTATGTGTAGTAATTTGACAGGATTAGCATGTCTCAACACTCATTTTTGATAGCTTTCAAAACGTTTGTGAACTGTGTCTCAAAAAAATAACTTTATCGGTATCTTTTGTTATCAGTTATGTGTATTTGTGAATAACGTTAGATATAGACGTATAGATATCTATGGAAACATACATACACTAAAAAGCTATGACTAAATTATTTGTCATTTAAGTATTATGGTTACAAATTTAACTAAAAAAACTAACGCAGTAGTCCAGAACTTTTAGTATTTATTTTATGATTGTCTGCTCTACAGTTATGTTACTAATAAAATGGTAGAGTAGTTGGGTTTTTGTAATTCTTCGGATAATATTGTAACCTAACAAATAACGTGTGTGTAAAAGATTCGCGGTTGTTATTTAAAATTATGTTTATGTTTAGAATATTATTTATCGTGTTTAAACAAAATTTAATTAAGTGTAGTATATTATTTTTTAAAGATATTGAAGTTTGTGGTTGTTGAAGGTTACCAATTTTGTAAAGCGATTTAAAATGTAACATTCGAGATTACCTAAAGTGTGTTTACAATCGTATTATTATATTTGCCTGAAAAGAATTCCCTTTGATAGAACAATAAAATTGTTGTGTTGATAATAATTAAATACTAATTTTGCTTAATTTTAAAAGTAAAGTCTATAGTTGGTCGCTCGCTGACGATGATCGTCTTGTTGATACTGGCTGTGAAACTTCTCCTCCAGGTCGAGATTAGACTAAGTACGTTATGTCTAGTAATGTCTGGACACTAAAATAGATATAATATACTTTCACGTACCTGGTCGTGTTTACTAGAAGTTCAATAAGCTGTCAACTTAATTCACAAACACCAACTGACTTTAGTTGCAAGGTTAAGTTGCCTTGTTTGATTGTGGGCGCCACACGGATTTATTTTGGGGAAATCTCGTGTAAAACCCAAAAATAGGATCAATAACTGATTCAAAAAATTTATAATAATTGTTTAATTCCTTTATGGCAATGCTATTCCAAAATATTTGATTACAACTGAAGGTTGTTTAGCTATTGATTTTCTAATATGATAATGATTAATCATGGTTTAACATTACTCTTGTAAAGTAAACAAATAAAAATAACCTATTTGATAGGTTGCGCGTTCGTCACGCCTGATTTCTGAATTACAAAGTTTACAATGTGAGACACTTTCAACTAACATTCAGTTTAATTAATAATAACAAATTCATCAAATAAATTGAGACATGGTGTAATCTTGAAATGTTTCTGTGTTTTGCGTCAGTACAGATCAGTGTGAAAAAACGTACAGGTTATAGCGCTCGTAGAAAAAATGAAATAATGGTTACACTGTTACCTTTTGGTTTTAATTATTTAATTAAAACTCAATTAGCACCTTGATAATCTGATTATAGTGATTATCATTTTTCACAGCACACGCACAAGAACAGAGTATTTCGATCCTCTTCTAACTAAATGGATCATAAATAATATAATTTAATTACTACTGTTCATTAATTCCCGCACAAAATTGAAATAATACTGCACATAATCACTATTGTTTTACTGTAGAATAATTTGAAGTAATCGTAGGTTAATGTCGAATGGTTTCCGTTGATGTATTCTGTAGATGACGCTGTCGGTTAATAACACATTAACATTAAAAATGTTGAGATTGCGGACACACGTCCTGTACTGAGTGAAGTTGGTAAAATGTCTAGCGAGAATCGGTTGCATTCTCTTATATACTCCTCTCTTCGATCGGTCTTAGGTAAAAATGTTGATTACTAACTAATTTTGTGATTGGTTCTTGCAGGTGTGATGAGTATGACGTGGTTTTATTTTGGCCGTTACAAACGGTTTCCAACCGCCAAACGCTGAAATGATTGACAGCTCGTCGTTATTGTTATTATTAGCATCCAGATTTCTGATGCATATTTTGAAAATGATGCTAACCCCTTTTCTGCACTTAATACAGTTGCGATTGGGTCGATATTACCATCAAATTAAAGATCATTTTGTCCTCTTCAATTTGATATCGCACGCTACCGATTTAATTTCACTTGTACTGACATTGCTATACATTCAATGTTCAGTTACACTGTTTTGCACTGTCGTCTGTTTATCTGAATCGACGATTTTACACTTTAATTAATATTGTTTGTGCTCACATAGCATTTTATTACACAAACGTTTACGTGAGAGCACTATTAACTCTGTACTGACATTTTTCACTGAACATTATGGATAAACCTTAACTTAATACATGGTAATGAACGATTCTTATTACTATGACATTTCGTTTTATGCTAATTCGTTCTATTCTACTACTTAACAATTGAATTATGATTAAATATATCATTTTAATAATGGTTTTTGCTATGTTGGCGCATAGCAATTGTTCTGTGTCTTTAATTTACACTTACGTTACCTCCCAATAATCAACTTACTGATTATTGCTTGGTCTCGGCCTTGTTAGGGCATATCGTTTATACAGGAATTTTGCCTTAACAACATTTATTGTTTCATACTTTGGTAATTTGTTGAGGTACCTTATTTGTACAAGGTTCCCTCTTACAAATGTTTTTTCTTTCTCATAAGTATATTTGATATTGAAATATATCTTTGTTCTCACTTTATAGCCATCGCTAATTGTAGCGTTTGGCATTCATAATTGACTAGTCATGGTTAAATTTATTATCAGCAAAATGCTAATTCTGATTTCACAGTATTCAGATTCTTATTGATTCACTTTTTATTTACATATCATATTTGGTCTATATTATCTACTGACTTGATTGACAGCTTACTGTAAATTTACTCTGTCCATCAGTTTGTGTTAGTCATTGTCTAGTTGTAGTGTCAAACAGTATTTGGGTTTACTGTCCCCTGTGGCACTTCTGCTTCATTCTTCTCCCATGATTTCTCTCTTCTAGGTTATTCTTATCACTATATTCCCTATTTACATTATTGTTAGGTACTTATTAGATCTGATAATATACGTTTAGGTTAGGTAACATTTTGTTATGTTACATATACTCCCTCCTCAAAATTGATCATTTGAGAAAAAATTTATTTTTTATAAAATTATCATTTCATGTCAGTTTCTTAGTACATTTCTACAGTTTCTTTTTTTTCTTGTACTCTTTGATTTTTTAACATACTATTATTGTGTTACTCTAGCTTGATTTTTTGTCTAGTGATATAATTCTTAACTTACTAGTATTTTCAAGTTGCTTACTCTTTAAGTCATTTAATTACAATAGATCTCATATTTCCTAAATTAACAATTTCCTGTCTTATACACATTCTTCTTTCTTATTACATATCTTTACATTCGTGACTATCTTAATGGTTATTATCATTTATACCTCACAGATTCTTTCATAATAGTCCTTGACACATTAATACAATATAACTCCCTAAGTTTTGTAGTGGGTTCGGAATCAGAGTAGCTCACTGTGGCTTACATTCTCTGCCGTTCCTCAATACACATACTCAGATTCAGAGGCATTACTCTTCTCTGTCTGAGAAAAAATAAACATTGCACCAGGCAATAGTTGCACTATCACAACTCATAAAATATCACATATCATTCGTTTTCAATAATATAATATATTCAATATAATATTCAAGGTATCAGAGGTTTTCATTTATATCACATTTCCATCTTTATACTTGCTAACATACTTTCTTTTTTTACAGGTAATTATTTCTTTTCAGACTTGACATTTTTAGCTATATTTTTTTTTTTTTTATCAGCCGTATTGTTACTGTTTATACTAGTTGACAATTTGCTTTGGTTCACTTGAATACTCTTAAGATTACACACTTATTTTGATGCTTATATACTTATGCAGCTGGTTTTCACATATAGAGTCTACAATACTTTATTCTCACATTAGTTTACAAGTTTTTTTTTTTCTTAATCATTTATACTTATCCTGAATTATCAGGATCTACACTATTCATATACTGACTGGTTTTTTGTTAGATGTTCTCTGACATATCTTATGATGTACAATATTTGATAATATAACATATTATGTGACAATATAATAACATATTAATATCTAATTTTATAGACATTCTTGGGATTACATGGTTTGTTTAATAAACATTTTTTCTCTCTCTTTACTTTCCATAATAATATCCTTCTTTCATTTTTACACACTTTGTTATTCTGCCTCTCTACTCCTTCAAGTGATGGTGGTTCTCACTTATTCTGGATGATTTTATATAATATACAATATTCGATAAATACAATTTCATGTGACAATATAATAACATACTAATATATAATTTTATAGACATTCTTGGGATTACATGTTTCAATTAATAAACTTTTTTTTTTCTCTTTCTTTCCATAATAATATCCTTCTTTCTTTATACCCTCTTTGATCTTCTGCCTCTCTACTCCTTCAAAGGTTAGTTGGGTGAACCTCTATTCTGGATGATTTTATATAATATACAATATTCGATAAATACAATTTCATGTGACAATATAATAACATATTAATATCTAATTTTATAAGAGGTACCCAATAATCATTTGATCAACATTTAGTTACATATAGTATTCATTTGGATAAACATTTTTTTGTTTTCTAAGCATAGCATAGTAATTTTAGTTGTATGCCACTACTGGCTCTTTATGACATAATAGATGTCTTTTCTTTCTCATTAAATCATTTAGTTTACAATACATAATTTTCTATCTTCTGGTGTGATAGATCTGTTTCCTTTTTAACAAGTAACAAATAGTTTGGCTTGTACCTTAATCCTACACACTTTTGTAACTCAATAGGACAAATAGATTTATTATAGTCAATTAGTTACCTTCAATCATTTGGGCCTAATATGTGATTCTTTTAACCACTAAATGAATCTGTTTCTAGTAATCGTTTTTAAAACATATTTTTTCTCTTATACTCTAAATATTCGGACGATAATTGTCGCCTACCATTATATTTTATTTGCTTTTAATAGTGATCGTTTTCATGGTTTACATACATGGGGTTATTTTGTGCCTTTCCACTCTATTGGGTATTGTATTCTGGCGTCTTGGGATGTGCTGGGTCGGCTGCCATCTCCGGGTCTGGACTCTCTAGAGCTGCCTGCTCGGTTGTGCACTATTGTAAAGCCAGGCCTCTCACAGACTGGCACCCAATCTCCTTCGTCATCATTATTCGTGGTGTTTGGCTGTGGTCGGGTATCAGGTCTCCCTGGGCGGACTGGTCATGGGCTTGCACAAAATTCACTTGTGGCCGGTAGTCATAGTTGCGGCTGTCGCCCTCAATGCTGCTACTTCTCCATCGTCCTCCTCTTATACCTCCTCTGTCACCACTGAAACTGTTTCGTCGTTGGTATCGCCTTCTACCTGGATCGTAATTAGCTTGCACATAATTGGCTCGGCGATATTGCGATGGTGGATTATTCCCGCCTTGGTTTGGTGGTCGGTTGGTATTATTGTTATAATTGGGTCGCCGGTTGTTGTTATTATTATTATTATGGCCATCGTTATTATTATTGTTACTATTTTGGTTATTCGGCCTATTGTTATTGTTATTATTATTATTGTTGTTATAGTTTTGGTTCGACTGGTTATTACTATTAAAATTACTTCGGAAATTTCTGGAGTTGTTATTATTATTATTGTTTATGTTGCCGCCCATATTATTAAAATGGTCATTCCGACGACGACTCCTTCGGTAATATCCTTCATGCTCCTGATCCTCGAGCAACGCGGACATAGCTGCTATAGTTTTAACCTGCCCCCACTGACGTGCCTTGGCGACACCCTCCTCAAAGTGGTAAGACAGTTTTGTAACAAGACATTCTTCAGGTATTTTTGTTTCCAGATTTCGTGCTAGACATACCTGACCCAAAAAGTAGGAAGTCATGGTTCCTCCTCTGCTCGCATCGTATTTCCCGTGACATATATGATCGCGTACTATGTTTTGCGTGGCCTCGGACCAATATTTTGCGCGGAATTGAGTCTTGAATTCCTCGTAACTGTGAACCTCGTGGCGCGTTGCAGTCCACCAATTATCATATATTTCTTTGAAGTACTCGTCTATCAAACTTCTTATGTTGTTCCATCTAGTCTCTCGGATCCGTGCCAAGTTCTCTTCAACACGAGCTAAGAATTCGATAGGGTTTCTTCGATAGTTTTTAAAATTAATCGCGTCGCGGTTGTCATTTGGTAGCAGATACTGACCTTGGACCGGACGGTTGCGGATAACTTCAATCTCCTCCCGCATTTGTACTATTTCCTGTTGTCTTAGTTCCTCGATTCGTTCTCGATTAGCAACGGTTAAATTCCTTACTGCGTCTACTGAGGTACTTACCTCTTCACAGCGCTCGCCTACGTCCGTCCTTACTCGCTTAATCTCCTCTTGACTCATTCTCTTCAAGGATTCTATTCGTGCTTCAGTCACCTCCTCCATGGTATCGAGCCTCCCGTCGATCTCTTCCCTAGTCCGCTTCAAATCATGGTCGTGTTGTTCACACCTTTTGTTTACTTCTACCATTTCTTCCCTCACAACAGCAATCTCCACGTCTATTCTCGTGTTAATTTTCTCATTACTCTCTTCCATCCTCCTGCTAAATTCAGACAAGGTGGCGTTCAATTCTTCTCTGATGGCTCTACTGTTGTCATCTATTTTCCTGTTCAGCATGTCCATGGATTTGTGGGTACTGTCAATCTTTTTATTCAAGTCTTCTTTCAGTGACTCCATATTTTTACTGATAAGACTCCATATTTTTGTTTAAGTCGCGATGATCCTCCTTCATTGACTCTATATTTTTATTTAATAACTCGATATTTTTCTTATTCTCTGCACTAGATTTCCTACCATCCTCTTTCAGTTCCAACATCACTCTCATCATTGCTTCCTGGAAGTCCGTATTCTCTGTTTGCGCGACTCCCTCGGCGTGTCTGGGTTGATGGTCGACCCTCACTTCCACCTCAGGTTCTGCATGAAGTGTTTCGTCGGTACGAGTTTCGATATTATTTATTGTAATGACTTCCATCCCGTCTGTGGGTTGCGCTTCGTATGTCTCCGTATCTAACTGTCCTTCTCCTACCCGACTATCCTTATATCTCGTATCATATTGATGGGTGTGCGGCATGTTTATTCTTTCGTGTCTACCGGGCTGTTTATCAATCTAAAAAATATTTTTATTTAATATTTTTAAGCCACACTAGTTGGTGCGCCAATTTGTAACGTAACAAATAACGTGTGTGTAAAAGATTCGCGGTTGTTATTTAAAATGATGTTTATGTTTAGAATATTATTTATCGTGTTTAAACAAAATTTAATTAAGTGTAGTATATTATTTTTTAAAGATATTGAAGTTTGTGGTTGTTGAAGGTTACCAATTTTGTAAAGCGATTTAAAATGTAACATTCGAGATTACCTAAAGTGTGTTTACAATCGTATTATTATATTTGCCTGAAAAGAATTCCCTTTGATAGAACAATAAAATTGTTGTGTTGATAATAATTAAATACTAATTTTACTTAATTTTAAAAGTAAAGTCTATAGTTGGTCGCTCGCTGATGATGATCGTCTTGTTGATACTGGCTGTGAAACTTCTCCTCCAGGTCGAGATTAGTCTAAGTACGTTATGTCTAGTAATGTCTGGACACTAAAATAGATATAATATACTTTCACGTACCTGGTCGTGTTTACTAGAAGTTCAATAAGCTGTCAACTTAATTCACAAACACCAACTGACTTTAGTTGCAAGGTTAAGTTGCCTTGTTTGATTGTGGGCGCCACACGGATTTATTTTGGGGAAATCTCGTGTAAAACCCAAAAATAGGATCAATAACTGATTCAAAAAATTTATAATAATTGTTTAATTCCTTTATGGCAATGCTATTCCAAAATATTTGATTACAACTGAAGGTTGTTTGAGCTTTCTGAATAAAAGATTTAACTATCTGTTAGAAATAAATTAAGTCGGGTTATTCTGTTAATAATGGGGTTTATTTATACCCTTGATATAGAAATTCAACAAATATAGTTAAAATATACAATGAAATACAATTGTAAATAAGATATTATATACCCTGTAAGGCTGCTCAAAGCATGAACGTTAAATCTGGCTAAGTCCAGATATTCTTTAACTTTACCATTAATATTATTAAAATCTCAGATATGAGTTCTTTGAGACACGAAAAAGAAAGTTATGCCTACACAATAGCTATTGATTTTCTAATATGATAATGATTAATCATGGTTTAACATTACTCTTGTAAAGTAAACAAATAAAAATAACCTATTTGATAGGTTGCGCGTTCGTCACGCCTGATTTCTGAATTACAAAGTTTACAATGTGAGACACTTACAACTAACATTCAGTTTAATTAATAATAACAAATTCATCAAATAAATTGAGACATGGTGTAATCTTGAAATGTTTCTGTGTTTTGCGTCAGTACAGATCAGTGTGAAAAAACGTACAGGTTATAGCGCTCGTAGAAAAAATGAAATAATGGTTACACTGTTACCTTTTGGTTTTAATTATTTAATTAAAACTCAATTAGCACCTTGATAATCTGATTATAGTGATTATCATTTTTCACAGCACACGCACAAGAACAGAGTATTTCGATCCTCTTCTAACTAAATGGATCATAAATAATATAATTTAATTACTACTGTTCATTAATTCCCGCACAAAATTGAAATAATACTGCACATAATCACTATTGTTTTACTGTAGAATAATTTGAAGTAATCGTAGGTTAATGTCGAATGGTTTCCGTTGATGTATTCTGTAGATGACGCTGTCGGTTAATTAAAAATGTTGAGATTGCGGACACACGTCCTGTACTGAGTGAAGTTGGTAAAATGTCTAGCGAGAATCGGTTGCATTCTCTTATATACTCCTCTCTTCGATCGGTCTTAGGTAAAAATGTTGATTACTAACTAATTTTGTGATTGGTTCTTGCAGGTGTGATGAGTATGACGTGGTTTTATTTTGGCCGTTACAAACGGTTTCCAACCGCCAAACGCTGAAATGATTGACAGCTCGTCGTTATTGTTATTATTAGCATCCAGATTTCTGATGCATATTTTGAAAATGATGCTAACCCCTTTTCTGCACTTAATACAGTTGCGATTGGGTCGATATTACCATCAAATTAAAGATCATTTTGTCCTCTTCAATTTGATATCGCACGCTACCGATTTAATTTCACTTGTACTGACATTGCTATACATTCAATGTTCAGTTACACTGTTTTGCACTGTCGTCTGTTTATCTGAATCGACGATTTTACACTTTAATTAATATTGTTTGTGCTCACATAGCATTTTATTACACAAACGTTTACGTGAGAGCACTATTAACTCTGTACTGACATTTTTCACTGAACATTATGGATAAACCTTAACTTAATACATGGTAATGAACGATTCTTATTACTATGACATTTCGTTTTATGCTAATTCGTTCTATTCTACTACTTAACAATTGAATTATGATTAAATATATCATTTTAATAATGGTTTTTGCTATGTTGGCGCATAGCAATTGTTCTGTGTCTTTAATTTACACTTACGTTACCTCCCAATAATCAACTTACTGATTATTGCTTGGTCTCGGCCTTGTTAGGGCATATCGTTTATACAGGAATTTTGCCTTAACAACATTTATTGTTTCATACTTTGGTAATTTGTTGAGGTACCTTATTTGTACAAGGTTCCCTCTTACAAATGTTTTTTCTTTCTCATAAGTATATTTGATATTGAAATATATCTTTGTTCTCACTTTATAGCCATCGCTAATTGTAGCGTTTGGCATTCATAATTGACTAGTCATGGTTAAATTTATTATCAGCAAAATGCTAATTCTGATTTCACAGTATTCAGATTCTTATTGATTCACTTTTTATTTACATATCATATTTGGTCTATATTATCTACTGACTTGATTGACAGCTTACTGTAAATTTACTCTGTCCATCAGTTTGTGTTAGTCATTGTCTAGTTGTAGTGTCAAACAGTATTTGGGTTTACTGTCCCCTGTGGCACTTCTGCTTCATTCTTCTCCCATGATTTCTCTCTTCTAGGTTATTCTTATCACTATATTCCCTATTTACATTATTGTTAGGTACTTATTAGATCTGATAATATACGTTTAGGTTAGGTAACATTTTGTTATGTTACATATACTCCCTCCTCAAAATTGATCATTTGAGAAAAAATTTATTTTTTATAAAATTATCATTTCATGTCAGTTTCTTAGTACATTTCTACAGTTTCTTTTTTTTCTTGTACTCTTTGATTTTTTAACATACTATTATTGTGTTACTCTAGCTTGATTTTTTGTCTAGTGATATAATTCTTAACTTACTAGTATTTTCAAGTTGCTTACTCTTTAAGTCATTTAATTACAATAGATCTCATATTTCCTAAATTAACAATTTCCTGTCTTATACACATTCTTCTTTCTTATTACATATCTTTACATTCGTGACTATCTTAATGGTTATTATCATTTATACCTCACAGATTCTTTCATAATAGTCCTTGACACATTAATACAATATAACTCCCTAAGTTTTGTAGTGGGTTCGGAATCAGAGTAGCTCACTGTGGCTTACATTCTCTGCCGTTCCTCAATACACATACTCAGATTCAGAGGCATTACTCTTCTCTGTCTGAGAAAAAATAAACATTGCACCAGGCAATAGTTGCACTATCACAACTCATAAAATATCACATATCATTCGTTTTCAATAATATAATATATTCAATATAATATTCAAGGTATCAGAGGTTTTCATTTATATCACATTTCCATCTTTATACTTGCTAACATACTTTCTTTTTTTACAGGTAATTATTTCTTTTCAGACTTGACATTTTTAGCTATATTTTTTTTTTTTTATCAGCCGTATTGTTACTGTTTATACTAGTTGACAATTTGCTTTGGTTCACTTGAATACTCTTAAGATTACACACTTATTTTGATGCTTATATACTTATGCAGCTGGTTTTCACATATAGAGTCTACAATACTTTATTCTCACATTAGTTTACAAGTTTTTTTTTTTCTTAATCATTTATACTTATCCTGAATTATCAGGATCTACACTATTCATATACTGACTGGTTTTTTGTTAGATGTTCTCTGACATATCTTATGATGTACAATATTTGATAATATAACATATTATGTGACAATATAATAACATATTAATATCTAATTTTATAGACATTCTTGGGATTACATGGTTTGTTTAATAAACATTTTTTCTCTCTCTTTACTTTCCATAATAATATCCTTCTTTCATTTTTACACACTTTGTTATTCTGCCTCTCTACTCCTTCAAGTGATGGTGGTTCTCACTTATTCTGGATGATTTTATATAATATACAATATTCGATAAATACAATTTCATGTGACAATATAATAACATACTAATATATAATTTTATAGACATTCTTGGGATTACATGTTTCAATTAATAAACTTTTTTTTTTCTCTTTCTTTCCATAATAATATCCTTCTTTCTTTATACCCTCTTTGATCTTCTGCCTCTCTACTCCTTCAAAGGTTAGTTGGGTGAACCTCTATTCTGGATGATTTTATATAATATACAATATTCGATAAATACAATTTCATGTGACAATATAATAACATATTAATATCTAATTTTATAAGAGGTACCCAATAATCATTTGATCAACATTTAGTTACATATAGTATTCATTTGGATAAACATTTTTTTGTTTTCTAAGCATAGCATAGTAATTTTAGTTGTATGCCACTACTGGCTCTTTATGACATAATAGATGTCTTTTCTTTCTCATTAAATCATTTAGTTTACAATACATAATTTTCTATCTTCTGGTGTGATAGATCTGTTTCCTTTTTAACAAGTAACAAATAGTTTGGCTTGTACCTTAATCCTACACACTTTTGTAACTCAATAGGACAAATAGATTTATTATAGTCAATTAGTTACCTTCAATCATTTGGGCCTAATATGTGATTCTTTTAACCACTAAATGAATCTGTTTCTAGTAATCGTTTTTAAAACATATTTTTTCTCTTATACTCTAAATATTCGGACGATAATTGTCGCCTACCATTATATTTTATTTGCTTTTAATAGTGATCGTTTTCATGGTTTACATACATGGGGTTATTTTGTGCCTTTCCACTCTATTGGGTATTGTATTCTGGCGTCTTGGGATGTGCTGGGTCGGCTGCCATCTCCGGGTCTGGACTCTCTAGAGCTGCCTGCTCGGTTGTGCACTATTGTAAAGCCAGGCCTCTCACAGACTGGCACCCAATCTCCTTCGTCATCATTATTCGTGGTGTTTGGCTGTGGTCGGGTATCAGGTCTCCCTGGGCGGACTGGTCATGGGCTTGCACAAAATTCACTTGTGGCCGGTAGTCATAGTTGCGGCTGTCGCCCTCAATGCTGCTACTTCTCCATCGTCCTCCTCTTATACCTCCTCTGTCACCACTGAAACTGTTTCGTCGTTGGTATCGCCTTCTACCTGGATCGTAATTAGCTTGCACATAATTGGCTCGGCGATATTGCGATGGTGGATTATTCCCGCCTTGGTTTGGTGGTCGGTTGGTATTATTGTTATAATTGGGTCGCCGGTTGTTGTTATTATTATTATTATGGCCATCGTTATTATTATTGTTACTATTTTGGTTATTCGGCCTATTGTTATTGTTATTATTATTATTGTTGTTATAGTTTTGGTTCGACTGGTTATTACTATTAAAATTACTTCGGAAATTTCTGGAGTTGTTATTATTATTATTGTTTATGTTGCCGCCCATATTATTAAAATGGTCATTCCGACGACGACTCCTTCGGTAATATCCTTCATGCTCCTGATCCTCGAGCAACGCGGACATAGCTGCTATAGTTTTAACCTGCCCCCACTGACGTGCCTTGGCGACACCCTCCTCAAAGTGGTAAGACAGTTTTGTAACAAGACATTCTTCAGGTATTTTTGTTTCCAGATTTCGTGCTAGACATACCTGACCCAAAAAGTAGGAAGTCATGGTTCCTCCTCTGCTCGCATCGTATTTCCCGTGACATATATGATCGCGTACTATGTTTTGCGTGGCCTCGGACCAATATTTTGCGCGGAATTGAGTCTTGAATTCCTCGTAACTGTGAACCTCGTGGCGCGTTGCAGTCCACCAATTATCATATATTTCTTTGAAGTACTCGTCTATCAAACTTCTTATGTTGTTCCATCTAGTCTCTCGGATCCGTGCCAAGTTCTCTTCAACACGAGCTAAGAATTCGATAGGGTTTCTTCGATAGTTTTTAAAATTAATCGCGTCGCGGTTGTCATTTGGTAGCAGATACTGACCTTGGACCGGACGGTTGCGGATAACTTCAATCTCCTCCCGCATTTGTACTATTTCCTGTTGTCTTAGTTCCTCGATTCGTTCTCGATTAGCAACGGTTAAATTCCTTACTGCGTCTACTGAGGTACTTACCTCTTCACAGCGCTCGCCTACGTCCGTCCTTACTCGCTTAATCTCCTCTTGACTCATTCTCTTCAAGGATTCTATTCGTGCTTCAGTCACCTCCTCCATGGTATCGAGCCTCCCGTCGATCTCTTCCCTAGTCCGCTTCAAATCATGGTCGTGTTGTTCACACCTTTTGTTTACTTCTACCATTTCTTCCCTCACAACAGCAATCTCCACGTCTATTCTCGTGTTAATTTTCTCATTACTCTCTTCCATCCTCCTGCTAAATTCAGACAAGGTGGCGTTCAATTCTTCTCTGATGGCTCTACTGTTGTCATCTATTTTCCTGTTCAGCATGTCCATGGATTTGTGGGTACTGTCAATCTTTTTATTCAAGTCTTCTTTCAGTGACTCCATATTTTTACTGATAAGACTCCATATTTTTGTTTAAGTCGCGATGATCCTCCTTCATTGACTCTATATTTTTATTTAATAACTCGATATTTTTCTTATTCTCTGCACTAGATTTCCTACCATCCTCTTTCAGTTCCAACATCACTCTCATCATTGCTTCCTGGAAGTCCGTATTCTCTGTTTGCGCGACTCCCTCGGCGTGTCTGGGTTGATGGTCGACCCTCACTTCCACCTCAGGTTCTGCATGAAGTGTTTCGTCGGTACGAGTTTCGATATTATTTATTGTAATGACTTCCATCCCGTCTGTGGGTTGCGCTTCGTATGTCTCCGTATCTAACTGTCCTTCTCCTACCCGACTATCCTTATATCTCGTATCATATTGATGGGTGTGCGGCATGTTTATTCTTTCGTGTCTACCGGGCTGTTTATCAATCTAAAAAATATTTTTATTTAATATTTTTAAGCCACACTAGTTGGTGCGCCAATTTGTAACGTAACAAATAACGTGTGTGTAAAAGATTCGCGGTTGTTATTTAAAATGATGTTTATGTTTAGAATATTATTTATCGTGTTTAAACAAAATTTAATTAAGTGTAGTATATTATTTTTTAAAGATATTGAAGTTTGTGGTTGTTGAAGGTTACCAATTTTGTAAAGCGATTTAAAATGTAACATTCGAGATTACCTAAAGTGTGTTTACAATCGTATTATTATATTTGCCTGAAAAGAATTCCCTTTGATAGAACAATAAAATTGTTGTGTTGATAATAATTAAATACTAATTTTACTTAATTTTAAAAGTAAAGTCTATAGTTGGTCGCTCGCTGATGATGATCGTCTTGTTGATACTGGCTGTGAAACTTCTCCTCCAGGTCGAGATTAGTCTAAGTACGTTATGTCTAGTAATGTCTGGACACTAAAATAGATATAATATACTTTCACGTACCTGGTCGTGTTTACTAGAAGTTCAATAAGCTGTCAACTTAATTCACAAACACCAACTGACTTTAGTTGCAAGGTTAAGTTGCCTTGTTTGATTGTGGGCGCCACACGGATTTATTTTGGGGAAATCTCGTGTAAAACCCAAAAATAGGATCAATAACTGATTCAAAAAATTTATAATAATTGTTTAATTCCTTTATGGCAATGCTATTCCAAAATATTTGATTACAACTGAAGGTTGTTTGAGCTTTCTGAATAAAAGATTTAACTATCTGTTAGAAATAAATTAAGTCGGGTTATTCTGTTAATAATGGGGTTTATTTATACCCTTGATATAGAAATTCAACAAATATAGTTAAAATATACAATGAAATACAATTGTAAATAAGATATTATATACCCTGTAAGGCTGCTCAAAGCATGAACGTTAAATCTGGCTAAGTCCAGATATTCTTTAACTTTACCATTAATATTATTAAAATCTCAGATATGAGTTCTTTGAGACACGAAAAAGAAAGTTATGCCTACACAATAGCTATTGATTTTCTAATATGATAATGATTAATCATGGTTTAACATTACTCTTGTAAAGTAAACAAATAAAAATAACCTATTTGATAGGTTGCGCGTTCGTCACGCCTGATTTCTGAATTACAAAGTTTACAATGTGAGACACTTACAACTAACATTCAGTTTAATTAATAATAACAAATTCATCAAATAAATTGAGACATGGTGTAATCTTGAAATGTTTCTGTGTTTTGCGTCAGTACAGATCAGTGTGAAAAAACGTACAGGTTATAGCGCTCGTAGAAAAAATTAAATAATGGTTACACTGTTACCTTTTGGTTTTAATTATTTAATTAAAACTCAATTAGCACCTTGATAATCTGATTATAGTGATTATCATTTTTCACAGCACACGCACAAGAACAGAGTATTTCGATCCTCTTCTAACTAAATGGATCATAAATAATATAATTTAATTACTACTGTTCATTAATTCCCGCACAAAATTGAAATAATACTGCACATAATCACTATTGTTTTACTGTAGAATAATTTGAAGTAATCGTAGGTTAATGTCGAATGGTTTCCGTTGATGTATTCTGTAGATGACGCTGTCGGTTAATTAAAAATGTTGAGATTGCGGACACACGTCCTGTACTGAGTGAAGTTGGTAAAATGTCTAGCGAGAATCGGTTGCATTCTCTTATATACTCCTCTCTTCGAGGTTGCATTCTCTTATATACTCCTCTCTTCGATCGGTCTTAGGTAAAAATGTTGATTACTAACTAATTTTGTGATTGGTTCTTGCAGGTGTGATGAGTATGACGTGGTTTTATTTTGGCCGTTACAAACGGTTTCCAACCGCCAAACGCTGAAATGATTGACAGCTCGTCGTTATTGTTATTATTAGCATCCAGATTTCTGATGCATATTTTGAAAATGATGCTAACCCCTTTTCTGCACTTAATACAGTTGCGATTGGGTCGATATTACCATCAAATTAAAGATCATTTTGTCCTCTTCAATTTGATATCGCACGCTACCGATTTAATTTCACTTGTACTGACATTGCTATACATTCAATGTTCAGTTACACTGTTTTGCACTGTCGTCTGTTTATCTGAATCGACGATTTTACACTTTAATTAATATTGTTTGTGCTCACATAGCATTTTATTACACAAACGTTTACGTGAGAGCACTATTAACTCTGTACTGACATTTTTCACTGAACATTATGGATAAACCTTAACTTAATACATGGTAATGAACGATTCTTATTACTATGACATTTCGTTTTATGCTAATTCGTTCTATTCTACTACTTAACAATTGAATTATGATTAAATATATCATTTTAATAATGGTTTTTGCTATGTTGGCGCATAGCAATTGTTCTGTGTCTTTAATTTACACTTACGTTACCTCCCAATAATCAACTTACTGATTATTGCTTGGTCTCGGCCTTGTTAGGGCATATCGTTTATACAGGAATTTTGCCTTAACAACATTTATTGTTTCATACTTTGGTAATTTGTTGAGGTACCTTATTTGTACAAGGTTCCCTCTTACAAATGTTTTTTCTTTCTCATAAGTATATTTGATATTGAAATATATCTTTGTTCTCACTTTATAGCCATCGCTAATTGTAGCGTTTGGCATTCATAATTGACTAGTCATGGTTAAATTTATTATCAGCAAAATGCTAATTCTGATTTCACAGTATTCAGATTCTTATTGATTCACTTTTTATTTACATATCATATTTGGTCTATATTATCTACTGACTTGATTGACAGCTTACTGTAAATTTACTCTGTCCATCAGTTTGTGTTAGTCATTGTCTAGTTGTAGTGTCAAACAGTATTTGGGTTTACTGTCCCCTGTGGCACTTCTGCTTCATTCTTCTCCCATGATTTCTCTCTTCTAGGTTATTCTTATCACTATATTCCCTATTTACATTATTGTTAGGTACTTATTAGATCTGATAATATACGTTTAGGTTAGGTAACATTTTGTTATGTTACATATACTCCCTCCTCAAAATTGATCATTTGAGAAAAAATTTATTTTTTATAAAATTATCATTTCATGTCAGTTTCTTAGTACATTTCTACAGTTTCTTTTTTTTTCTTGTACTCTTTGATTTTTTAACATACTATTATTGTGTTACTCTAGCTTGATTTTTTGTCTAGTGATATAATTCTTAACTTACTAGTATTTTCAAGTTGCTTACTCTTTAAGTCATTTAATTACAATAGATCTCATATTTCCTAAATTAACAATTTCCTGTCTTATACACATTCTTCTTTCTTATTACATATCTTTACATTCGTGACTATCTTAATGGTTATTATCATTTATACCTCACAGATTCTTTCATAATAGTCCTTGACACATTAATACAATATAACTCCCTAAGTTTTGTAGTGGGTTCGGAATCAGAGTAGCTCACTGTGGCTTACATTCTCTGCCGTTCCTCAATACACATACTCAGATTCAGAGGCATTACTCTTCTCTGTCTGAGAAAAAATAAACATTGCACCAGGCAATAGTTGCACTATCACAACTCATAAAATATCACATATCATTCGTTTTCAATAATATAATATATTCAATATAATATTCAAGGTATCAGAGGTTTTCATTTATATCACATTTCCATCTTTATACTTGCTAACATACTTTCTTTTTTTACAGGTAATTATTTCTTTTCAGACTTGACATTTTTAGCTATATTTTTTTTTTTTTATCAGCCGTATTGTTACTGTTTATACTAGTTGACAATTTGCTTTGGTTCACTTGAATACTCTTAAGATTACACACTTATTTTGATGCTTATATACTTATGCAGCTGGTTTTCACATATAGAGTCTACAATACTTTATTCTCACATTAGTTTACAAGTTTTTTTTTTTCTTAATCATTTATACTTATCCTGAATTATCAGGATCTACACTATTCATATACTGACTGGTTTTTTGTTAGATGTTCTCTGACATATCTTATGATGTACAATATTTGATAATATAACATATTATGTGACAATATAATAACATATTAATATCTAATTTTATAGACATTCTTGGGATTACATGGTTTGTTTAATAAACATTTTTTCTCTCTCTTTACTTTCCATAATAATATCCTTCTTTCATTTTTACACACTTTGTTATTCTGCCTCTCTACTCCTTCAAGTGATGGTGGTTCTCACTTATTCTGGATGATTTTATATAATATACAATATTCGATAAATACAATTTCATGTGACAATATAATAACATACTAATATATAATTTTATAGACATTCTTGGGATTACATGTTTCAATTAATAAACTTTTTTTTTTCTCTTTCTTTCCATAATAATATCCTTCTTTCTTTATACCCTCTTTGATCTTCTGCCTCTCTACTCCTTCAAAGGTTAGTTGGGTGAACCTCTATTCTGGATGATTTTATATAATATACAATATTCGATAAATACAATTTCATGTGACAATATAATAACATATTAATATCTAATTTTATAAGAGGTACCCAATAATCATTTGATCAACATTTAGTTACATATAGTATTCATTTGGATAAACATTTTTTTGTTTTCTAAGCATAGCATAGTAATTTTAGTTGTATGCCACTACTGGCTCTTTATGACATAATAGATGTCTTTTCTTTCTCATTAAATCATTTAGTTTACAATACATAATTTTCTATCTTCTGGTGTGATAGATCTGTTTCCTTTTTAACAAGTAACAAATAGTTTGGCTTGTACCTTAATCCTACACACTTTTGTAACTCAATAGGACAAATAGATTTATTATAGTCAATTAGTTACCTTCAATCATTTGGGCCTAATATGTGATTCTTTTAACCACTAAATGAATCTGTTTCTAGTAATCGTTTTTAAAACATATTTTTTCTCTTATACTCTAAATATTCGGACGATAATTGTCGCCTACCATTATATTTTATTTGCTTTTAATAGTGATCGTTTTCATGGTTTACATACATGGGGTTATTTTGTGCCTTTCCACTCTATTGGGTATTGTATTCTGGCGTCTTGGGATGTGCTGGGTCGGCTGCCATCTCCGGGTCTGGACTCTCTAGAGCTGCCTGCTCGGTTGTGCACTATTGTAAAGCCAGGCCTCTCACAGACTGGCACCCAATCTCCTTCGTCATCATTATTCGTGGTGTTTGGCTGTGGTCGGGTATCAGGTCTCCCTGGGCGGACTGGTCATGGGCTTGCACAAAATTCACTTGTGGCCGGTAGTCATAGTTGCGGCTGTCGCCCTCAATGCTGCTACTTCTCCATCGTCCTCCTCTTATACCTCCTCTGTCACCACTGAAACTGTTTCGTCGTTGGTATCGCCTTCTACCTGGATCGTAATTAGCTTGCACATAATTGGCTCGGCGATATTGCGATGGTGGATTATTCCCGCCTTGGTTTGGTGGTCGGTTGGTATTATTGTTATAATTGGGTCGCCGGTTGTTGTTATTATTATTATTATGGCCATCGTTATTATTATTGTTACTATTTTGGTTATTCGGCCTATTGTTATTGTTATTATTATTATTGTTGTTATAGTTTTGGTTCGACTGGTTATTACTATTAAAATTACTTCGGAAATTTCTGGAGTTGTTATTATTATTATTGTTTATGTTGCCGCCCATATTATTAAAATGGTCATTCCGACGACGACTCCTTCGGTAATATCCTTCATGCTCCTGATCCTCGAGCAACGCGGACATAGCTGCTATAGTTTTAACCTGCCCCCACTGACGTGCCTTGGCGACACCCTCCTCAAAGTGGTAAGACAGTTTTGTAACAAGACATTCTTCAGGTATTTTTGTTTCCAGATTTCGTGCTAGACATACCTGACCCAAAAAGTAGGAAGTCATGGTTCCTCCTCTGCTCGCATCGTATTTCCCGTGACATATATGATCGCGTACTATGTTTTGCGTGGCCTCGGACCAATATTTTGCGCGGAATTGAGTCTTGAATTCCTCGTAACTGTGAACCTCGTGGCGCGTTGCAGTCCACCAATTATCATATATTTCTTTGAAGTACTCGTCTATCAAACTTCTTATGTTGTTCCATCTAGTCTCTCGGATCCGTGCCAAGTTCTCTTCAACACGAGCTAAGAATTCGATAGGGTTTCTTCGATAGTTTTTAAAATTAATCGCGTCGCGGTTGTCATTTGGTAGCAGATACTGACCTTGGACCGGACGGTTGCGGATAACTTCAATCTCCTCCCGCATTTGTACTATTTCCTGTTGTCTTAGTTCCTCGATTCGTTCTCGATTAGCAACGGTTAAATTCCTTACTGCGTCTACTGAGGTACTTACCTCTTCACAGCGCTCGCCTACGTCCGTCCTTACTCGCTTAATCTCCTCTTGACTCATTCTCTTCAAGGATTCTATTCGTCCTTCAGTCACCTCCTCCATGGTATCGAGCCTCCCGTCGATCTCTTCCCTAGTCCGCTTCAAATCATGGTCGTGTTGTTCACACCTTTTGTTTACTTCTACCATTTCTTCCCTCACAACAGCAATCTCCACGTCTATTCTCGTGTTAATTTTCTCATTACTCTCTTCCATCCTCCTGCTAAATTCAGACAAGGTGGCGTTCAATTCTTCTCTGATGGCTCTACTGTTGTCATCTATTTTCCTGTTCAGCATGTCCATGGATTTGTGGGTACTGTCAATCTTTTTATTCAAGTCTTCTTTCAGTGACTCCATATTTTTACTGATAAGACTCCATATTTTTATTTAAGTCGCGATGATCCTCCTTCATTGACTCTATATTTTTATTTAATAACTCGATATTTTTCTTATTCTCTGCACTAGATTTCCTACCATCCTCTTTCAGTTCCAACATCACTCTCATCATTGCTTCCTGGAAGTCCGTATTCTCTGTTTGCGCGACTCCCTCGGCGTGTCTGGGTTGATGGTCGACCCTCACTTCCACCTCAGGTTCTGCATGAAGTGTTTCGTCGGTACGAGTTTCGATATTATTTATTGTAATGACTTCCATCCCGTCTGTGGGTTGCGCTTCGTATGTCTCCGTATCTAACTGTCCTTCTCCTACCCGACTATCCTTATATCTCGTATCATATTGATGGGTGTGCGGCATGTTTATTCTTTCGTGTCTACCGGGCTGTTTATCAATCTAAAAAATATTTTTATTTAATATTTTTAAGCCACACTAGTTGGTGCGCCAATTTGTAACGTAACAAATAACGTGTGTGTAAAAGATTCGCGGTTGTTATTTAAAATGATGTTTATGTTTAGAATATTATTTATCGTGTTTAAACAAAATTTAATTAAGTGTAGTATATTATTTTTTAAAGATATTGAAGTTTGTGGTTGTTGAAGGTTACCAATTTTGTAAAGCGATTTAAAATGTAACATTCGAGATTACCTAAAGTGTGTTTACAATCGTATTATTATATTTGCCTGAAAAGAATTCCCTTTGATAGAACAATAAAATTGTTGTGTTGATAATAATTAAATACTAATTTTACTTAATTTTAAAAGTAAAGTCTATAGTTGGTCGCTCGCTGATGATGATCGTCTTGTTGATACTGGCTGTGAAACTTCTCCTCCAGGTCGAGATTAGTCTAAGTACGTTATGTCTAGTAATGTCTGGACACTAAAATAGATATAATATACTTTCACGTACCTGGTCGTGTTTACTAGAAGTTCAATAAGCTGTCAACTTAATTCACAAACACCAACTGACTTTAGTTGCAAGGTTAAGTTGCCTTGTTTGATTGTGGGCGCCACACGGATTTATTTTGGGGAAATCTCGTGTAAAACCCAAAAATAGGATCAATAACTGATTCAAAAAATTTATAATAATTGTTTAATTCCTTTATGGCAATGCTATTCCAAAATATTTGATTACAACTGAAGGTTGTTTGAGCTTTCTGAATAAAAGATTTAACTATCTGTTAGAAATAAATTAAGTCGGGTTATTCTGTTAATAATGGGGTTTATTTATACCCTTGATATAGAAATTCAACAAATATAGTTAAAATATACAATGAAATACAATTGTAAATAAGATATTATATACCCTGTAAGGCTGCTCAAAGCATGAACGTTAAATCTGGCTAAGTCCAGATATTCTTTAACTTTACCATTAATATTATTAAAATCTCAGATATGAGTTCTTTGAGACACGAAAAAGAAAGTTATGCCTACACAATAGCTATTGATTTTCTAATATGATAATGATTAATCATGGTTTAACATTACTCTTGTAAAGTAAACAAATAAAAATAACCTATTTGATAGGTTGCGCGTTCGTCACGCCTGATTTCTGAATTACAAAGTTTACAATGTGAGACACTTACAACTAACATTCAGTTTAATTAATAATAACAAATTCATCAAATAAATTGAGACATGGTGTAATCTTGAAATGTTTCTGTGTTTTGCGTCAGTACAGATCAGTGTGAAAAAACGTACAGGTTATAGCGCTCGTAGAAAAAATTAAATAATGGTTACACTGTTACCTTTTGGTTTTAATTATTTAATTAAAACTCAATTAGCACCTTGATAATCTGATTATAGTGATTATCATTTTTCACAGCACACGCACAAGAACAGAGTATTTCGATCCTCTTCTAACTAAATGGATCATAAATAATATAATTTAATTACTACTGTTCATTAATTCCCGCACAAAATTGAAATAATACTGCACATAATCACTATTGTTTTACTGTAGAATAATTTGAAGTAATCGTAGGTTAATGTCGAATGGTTTCCGTTGATGTATTCTGTAGATGACGCTGTCGGTTAATTAAAAATGTTGAGATTGCGGACACACGTCCTGTACTGAGTGAAGTTGGTAAAATGTCTAGCGAGAATCGGTTGCATTCTCTTATATACTCCTCTCTTCGATCGGTCTTAGGTAAAAATGTTGATTACTAACTAATTTTGTGATTGGTTCTTGCAGGTGTGATGAGTATGACGTGGTTTTATTTTGGCCGTTACAAACGGTTTCCAACCGCCAAACGCTGAAATGATTGACAGCTCGTCGTTATTGTTATTATTAGCATCCAGATTTCTGATGCATATTTTGAAAATGATGCTAACCCCTTTTCTGCACTTAATACAGTTGCGATTGGGTCGATATTACCATCAAATTAAAGATCATTTTGTCCTCTTCAATTTGATATCGCACGCTACCGATTTAATTTCACTTGTACTGACATTGCTATACATTCAATGTTCAGTTACACTGTTTTGCACTGTCGTCTGTTTATCTGAATCGACGATTTTACACTTTAATTAATATTGTTTGTGCTCACATAGCATTTTATTACACAAACGTTTACGTGAGAGCACTATTAACTCTGTACTGACATTTTTCACTGAACATTATGGATAAACCTTAACTTAATACATGGTAATGAACGATTCTTATTACTATGACATTTCGTTTTATGCTAATTCGTTCTATTCTACTACTTAACAATTGAATTATGATTAAATATATCATTTTAATAATGGTTTTTGCTATGTTGGCGCATAGCAATTGTTCTGTGTCTTTAATTTACACTTACGTTACCTCCCAATAATCAACTTACTGATTATTGCTTGGTCTCGGCCTTGTTAGGGCATATCGTTTATACAGGAATTTTGCCTTAACAACATTTATTGTTTCATACTTTGGTAATTTGTTGAGGTACCTTATTTGTACAAGGTTCCCTCTTACAAATGTTTTTTCTTTCTCATAAGTATATTTGATATTGAAATATATCTTTGTTCTCACTTTATAGCCATCGCTAATTGTAGCGTTTGGCATTCATAATTGACTAGTCATGGTTAAATTTATTATCAGCAAAATGCTAATTCTGATTTCACAGTATTCAGATTCTTATTGATTCACTTTTTATTTACATATCATATTTGGTCTATATTATCTACTGACTTGATTGACAGCTTACTGTAAATTTACTCTGTCCATCAGTTTGTGTTAGTCATTGTCTAGTTGTAGTGTCAAACAGTATTTGGGTTTACTGTCCCCTGTGGCACTTCTGCTTCATTCTTCTCCCATGATTTCTCTCTTCTAGGTTATTCTTATCACTATATTCCCTATTTACATTATTGTTAGGTACTTATTAGATCTGATAATATACGTTTAGGTTAGGTAACATTTTGTTATGTTACATATACTCCCTCCTCAAAATTGATCATTTGAGAAAAAATTTATTTTTTATAAAATTATCATTTCATGTCAGTTTCTTAGTACATTTCTACAGTTTCTTTTTTTTTCTTGTACTCTTTGATTTTTTAACATACTATTATTGTGTTACTCTAGCTTGATTTTTTGTCTAGTGATATAATTCTTAACTTACTAGTATTTTCAAGTTGCTTACTCTTTAAGTCATTTAATTACAATAGATCTCATATTTCCTAAATTAACAATTTCCTGTCTTATACACATTCTTCTTTCTTATTACATATCTTTACATTCGTGACTATCTTAATGGTTATTATCATTTATACCTCACAGATTCTTTCATAATAGTCCTTGACACATTAATACAATATAACTCCCTAAGTTTTGTAGTGGGTTCGGAATCAGAGTAGCTCACTGTGGCTTACATTCTCTGCCGTTCCTCAATACACATACTCAGATTCAGAGGCATTACTCTTCTCTGTCTGAGAAAAAAATAAACATTGCACCAGGCAATAGTTGCACTATCACAACTCATAAAATATCACATATCATTCGTTTTCAATAATATAATATATTCAATATAATGTTCCAGGTATCAGAGGTTTTCATTTATATCACATTTCCATCTTTATACTTGCTAACATACTTTCTTTTTTTACAGGTAATTATTTCTTTTCAGACTTGACATTTTTAGCTATATTTTTTTTTTTTTTATCAGCCGTATTGTTACTGTTTATACTAGTTGACAATTTGCTTTGGTTCACTTGAATACTCTTAAGATTACACACTTATTTTGATGCTTATATACTTATGCAGCTGGTTTTCACATATAGAGTCTACAATACTTTATTCTCACATTAGTTTACAAGTTTTTTTTTTTCTTAATCATTTATACTTATCCTGAATTATCAGGATCTACACTATTCATATACTGACTGGTTTTTTGTTAGATGTTCTCTGACATATCTTATGATGTACAATATTTGATAATATAACATATTATGTGACAATATAATAACATATTAATATCTAATTTTATAGACATTCTTGGGATTACATGGTTTGTTTAATAAACATTTTTTCTCTCTCTTTACTTTCCATAATAATATCCTTCTTTCATTTTTACACACTTTGTTATTCTGCCTCTCTACTCCTTCAAGTGATGGTGGTTCTCACTTATTCTGGATGATTTTATATAATATACAATATTCGATAAATACAATTTCATGTGACAATATAATAACATACTAATATATAATTTTATAGACATTCTTGGGATTACATGTTTCAATTAATAAACTTTTTTTTTTCTCTTTCTTTCCATAATAATATCCTTCTTTCTTTATACCCTCTTTGATCTTCTGCCTCTCTACTCCTTCAAAGGTTAGTTGGGTGAACCTCTATTCTGGATGATTTTATATAATATACAATATTCGATAAATACAATTTCATGTGACAATATAATAACATATTAATATCTAATTTTATAAGAGGTACCCAATAATCATTTGATCAACATTTAGTTACATATAGTATTCATTTGGATAAACATTTTTTTGTTTTCTAAGCATAGCATAGTAATTTTAGTTGTATGCCACTACTGGCTCTTTATGACATAATAGATGTCTTTTCTTTCTCATTAAATCATTTAGTTTACAATACATAATTTTCTATCTTCTGGTGTGATAGATCTGTTTCCTTTTTAACAAGTAACAAATAGTTTGGCTTGTACCTTAATCCTACACACTTTTGTAACTCAATAGGACAAATAGATTTATTATAGTCAATTAGTTACCTTCAATCATTTGGGCCTAATATGTGATTCTTTTAACCACTAAATGAATCTGTTTCTAGTAATCGTTTTTAAAACATATTTTTTCTCTTATACTCTAAATATTCGGACGATAATTGTCGCCTACCATTATATTTTATTTGCTTTTAATAGTGATCGTTTTCATGGTTTACATACATGGGGTTATTTTGTGCCTTTCCACTCTATTGGGTATTGTATTCTGGCGTCTTGGGATGTGCTGGGTCGGCTGCCATCTCCGGGTCTGGACTCTCTAGAGCTGCCTGCTCGGTTGTGCACTATTGTAAAGCCAGGCCTCTCACAGACTGGCACCCAATCTCCTTCGTCATCATTATTCGTGGTGTTCGGCTGTGGTCGGGTATCAGGTCTCCCTGGGCGGACTGGTCATGGGCTTGCACAAAATTCACTTGTGGCCGGTAGTCATAGTTGCGGCTGTCGCCCTCAATGCTGCTACTTCTCCATCGTCCTCCTCTTATACCTCCTCTGTCACCACTGAAACTGTTTCGTCGTTGGTATCGCCTTCTACCTGGATCGTAATTAGCTTGCACATAATTGGCTCGGCGATATTGCGATGGTGGATTATTCCCGCCTTGGTTTGGTGGTCGGTTGGTATTATTGTTATAATTGGGTCGCCGGTTGTTGTTATTATTATTATTATGGCCATCGTTATTATTATTGTTACTATTTTGGTTATTCGGCCTATTGTTATTGTTATTATTATTATTGTTGTTATAGTTTTGGTTCGACTGGTTATTACTATTAAAATTACTTCGGAAATTTCTGGAGTTGTTATTATTATTATTGTTTATGTTGCCGCCCATATTATTAAAATGGTCATTCCGACGACGACTCCTTCGGTAATATCCTTCATGCTCCTGATCCTCGAGCAACGCGGACATAGCTGCTATAGTTTTAACCTGCCCCCACTGACGTGCCTTGGCGACACCCTCCTCAAAGTGGTAAGACAGTTTTGTAACAAGACATTCTTCAGGTATTTTTGTTTCCAGATTTCGTGCTAGACATACCTGACCCAAAAAGTAGGAAGTCATGGTTCCTCCTCTGCTCGCATCGTATTTCCCGTGACATATATGATCGCGTACTATGTTTTGCGTGGCCTCGGACCAATATTTTGCGCGGAATTGAGTCTTGAATTCCTCGTAACTGTGAACCTCGTGGCGCGTTGCAGTCCACCAATTATCATATATTTCTTTGAAGTACTCGTCTATCAAACTTCTTATGTTGTTCCATCTAGTCTCTCGGATCCGTGCCAAGTTCTCTTCAACACGAGCTAAGAATTCGATAGGGTTTCTTCGATAGTTTTTAAAATTAATCGCGTCGCGGTTGTCATTTGGTAGCAGATACTGACCTTGGACCGGACGGTTGCGGATAACTTCAATCTCCTCCCGCATTTGTACTATTTCCTGTTGTCTTAGTTCCTCGATTCGTTCTCGATTAGCAACGGTTAAATTCCTTACTGCGTCTACTGAGGTACTTACCTCTTCACAGCGCTCGCCTACGTCCGTCCTTACTCGCTTAATCTCCTCTTGACTCATTCTCTTCAAGGATTCTATTCGTCCTTCAGTCACCTCCTCCATGGTATCGAGCCTCCCGTCGATCTCTTCCCTAGTCCGCTTCAAATCATGGTCGTGTTGTTCACACCTTTTGTTTACTTCTACCATTTCTTCCCTCACAACAGCAATCTCCACGTCTATTCTCGTGTTAATTTTCTCATTACTCTCTTCCATCCTCCTGCTAAATTCAGACAAGGTGGCGTTCAATTCTTCTCTGATGGCTCTACTGTTGTCATCTATTTTCCTGTTCAGCATGTCCATGGATTTGTGGGTACTGTCAATCTTTTTATTCAAGTCTTCTTTCAGTGACTCCATATTTTTACTGATAAGACTCCATATTTTTATTTAAGTCGCGATGATCCTCCTTCATTGACTCTATATTTTTATTTAATAACTCGATATTTTTCTTATTCTCTGCACTAGATTTCCTACCATCCTCTTTCAGTTCCAACATCACTCTCATCATTGCTTCCTGGAAGTCCGTATTCTCTGTTTGCGCGACTCCCTCGGCGTGTCTGGGTTGATGGTCGACCCTCACTTCCACCTCAGGTTCTGCATGAAGTGTTTCGTCGGTACGAGTTTCGATATTATTTATTGTAATGACTTCCATCCCGTCTGTGGGTTGCGCTTCGTATGTCTCCGTATCTAACTGTCCTTCTCCTACCCGACTATCCTTATATCTCGTATCATATTGATGGGTGTGCGGCATGTTTATTCTTTCGTGTCTACCGGGCTGTTTATCAATCTAAAAAATATTTTTATTTAATATTTTTAAGCCACACTAGTTGGTGCGCCAATTTGTAACGTAACAAATAACGTGTGTGTAAAAGATTCGCGGTTGTTATTTAAAATGATGTTTATGTTTAGAATATTATTTATCGTGTTTAAACAAAATTTAATTAAGTGTAGTATATTATTTTTTAAAGATATTGAAGTTTGTGGTTGTTGAAGGTTACCAATTTTGTAAAGCGATTTAAAATGTAACATTCGAGATTACCTAAAGTGTGTTTACAATCGTATTATTATATTTGCCTGAAAAGAATTCCCTTTGATAGAACAATAAAATTGTTGTGTTGATAATAATTAAATACTAATTTTACTTAATTTTAAAAGTAAAGTCTATAGTTGGTCGCTCGCTGATGATGATCGTCTTGTTGATACTGGCTGTGAAACTTCTCCTCCAGGTCGAGATTAGTCTAAGTACGTTATGTCTAGTAATGTCTGGACACTAAAATAGATATAATATACTTTCACGTACCTGGTCGTGTTTACTAGAAGTTCAATAAGCTGTCAACTTAATTCACAAACACCAACTGACTTTAGTTGCAAGGTTAAGTTGCCTTGTTTGATTGTGGGCGCCACACGGATTTATTTTGGGGAAATCTCGTGTAAAACCCAAAAATAGGATCAATAACTGATTCAAAAAATTTATAATAATTGTTTAATTCCTTTATGGCAATGCTATTCCAAAATATTTGATTACAACTGAAGGTTGTTTGAGCTTTCTGAATAAAAGATTTAACTATCTGTTAGAAATAAATTAAGTCGGGTTATTCTGTTAATAATGGGGTTTATTTATACCCTTGATATAGAAATTCAACAAATATAGTTAAAATATACAATGAAATACAATTGTAAATAAGATATTATATACCCTGTAAGGCTGCTCAAAGCATGAACGTTAAATCTGGCTAAGTCCAGATATTCTTTAACTTTACCATTAATATTATTAAAATCTCAGATATGAGTTCTTTGAGACACGAAAAAGAAAGTTATGCCTACACAATAGCTATTGATTTTCTAATATGATAATGATTAATCATGGTTTAACATTACTCTTGTAAAGTAAACAAATAAAAATAACCTATTTGATAGGTTGCGCGTTCGTCACGCCTGATTTCTGAATTACAAAGTTTACAATGTGAGACACTTACAACTAACATTCAGTTTAATTAATAATAACAAATTCATCAAATAAATTGAGACATGGTGTAATCTTGAAATGTTTCTGTGTTTTGCGTCAGTACAGATCAGTGTGAAAAAACGTACAGGTTATAGCGCTCGTAGAAAAAATTAAATAATGGTTACACTGTTACCTTTTGGTTTTAATTATTTAATTAAAACTCAATTAGCACCTTGATAATCTGATTATAGTGATTATCATTTTTCACAGCACACGCACAAGAACAGAGTATTTCGATCCTCTTCTAACTAAATGGATCATAAATAATATAATTTAATTACTACTGTTCATTAATTCCCGCACAAAATTGAAATAATACTGCACATAATCACTATTGTTTTACTGTAGAATAATTTGAAGTAATCGTAGGTTAATGTCGAATGGTTTCCGTTGATGTATTCTGTAGATGACGCTGTCGGTTAATTAAAAATGTTGAGATTGCGGACACACGTCCTGTACTGAGTGAAGTTGGTAAAATGTCTAGCGAGAATCGGTTGCATTCTCTTATATACTCCTCTCTTCGATCGGTCTTAGGTAAAAATGTTGATTACTAACTAATTTTGTGATTGGTTCTTGCAGGTGTGATGAGTATGACGTGGTTTTATTTTGGCCGTTACAAACGGTTTCCAACCGCCAAACGCTGAAATGATTGACAGCTCGTCGTTATTGTTATTATTAGCATCCAGATTTCTGATGCATATTTTGAAAATGATGCTAACCCCTTTTCTGCACTTAATACAGTTGCGATTGGGTCGATATTACCATCAAATTAAAGATCATTTTGTCCTCTTCAATTTGATATCGCACGCTACCGATTTAATTTCACTTGTACTGACATTGCTATACATTCAATGTTCAGTTACACTGTTTTGCACTGTCGTCTGTTTATCTGAATCGACGATTTTACACTTTAATTAATATTGTTTGTGCTCACATAGCATTTTATTACACAAACGTTTACGTGAGAGCACTATTAACTCTGTACTGACATTTTTCACTGAACATTATGGATAAACCTTAACTTAATACATGGTAATGAACGATTCTTATTACTATGACATTTCGTTTTATGCTAATTCGTTCTATTCTACTACTTAACAATTGAATTATGATTAAATATATCATTTTAATAATGGTTTTTGCTATGTTGGCGCATAGCAATTGTTCTGTGTCTTTAATTTACACTTACGTTACCTCCCAATAATCAACTTACTGATTATTGCTTGGTCTCGGCCTTGTTAGGGCATATCGTTTATACAGGAATTTTGCCTTAACATTTATTGTTTCATACTTTGGTAATTTGTTGAGGTACCTTATTTGTACAAGGTTCCCTCTTACAAATGTTTTTTCTTTCTCATAAGTATATTTGATATTGAAATATATCTTTGTTCTCACTTTATAGCCATCGCTAATTGTAGCGTTTGGCATTCATAATTGACTAGTCATGGTTAAATTTATTATCAGCAAAATGCTAATTCTGATTTCACAGTATTCAGATTCTTATTGATTCACTTTTTATTTACATATCATATTTGGTCTATATTATCTACTGACTTGATTGACAGCTTACTGTAAATTTACTCTGTCCATCAGTTTGTGTTAGTCATTGTCTAGTTGTAGTGTCAAACAGTATTTGGGTTTACTGTCCCCTGTGGCACTTCTGCTTCATTCTTCTCCCATGATTTCTCTCTTCTAGGTTATTCTTATCACTATATTCCCTATTTACATTATTGTTAGGTACTTATTAGATCTGATAATATACGTTTAGGTTAGGTAACATTTTGTTATGTTACATATACTCCCTCCTCAAAATTGATCATTTGAGAAAAAATTTATTTTTTATAAAATTATCATTTCATGTCAGTTTCTTAGTACATTTCTACAGTTTCTTTTTTTTTCTTGTACTCTTTGATTTTTTAACATACTATTATTGTGTTACTCTAGCTTGATTTTTTGTCTAGTGATATAATTCTTAACTTACTAGTATTTTCAAGTTGCTTACTCTTTAAGTCATTTAATTACAATAGATCTCATATTTCCTAAATTAACAATTTCCTGTCTTATACACATTCTTCTTTCTTATTACATATCTTTACATTCGTGACTATCTTAATGGTTATTATCATTTATACCTCACAGATTCTTTCATAATAGTCCTTGACACATTAATACAATATAACTCCCTAAGTTTTGTAGTGGGTTCGGAATCAGAGTAGCTCACTGTGGCTTACATTCTCTGCCGTTCCTCAATACACATACTCAGATTCAGAGGCATTACTCTTCTCTGTCTGAGAAAAAAATAAACATTGCACCAGGCAATAGTTGCACTATCACAACTCATAAAATATCACATATCATTCGTTTTCAATAATATAATATATTCAATATAATGTTCAAGGTATCAGAGGTTTTCATTTATATCACATTTCCATCTTTATACTTGCTAACATACTTTCTTTTTTTACAGGTAATTATTTCTTTTCAGACTTGACATTTTTAGCTATATTTTTTTTTTTTTTATCAGCCGTATTGTTACTGTTTATACTAGTTGACAATTTGCTTTGGTTCACTTGAATACTCTTAAGATTACACACTTATTTTGATGCTTATATACTTATGCAGCTGGTTTTCACATATAGAGTCTACAATACTTTATTCTCACATTAGTTTACAAGTTTTTTTTTTTCTTAATCATTTATACTTATCCTGAATTATCAGGATCTACACTATTCATATACTGACTGGTTTTTTGTTAGATGTTCTCTGACATATCTTATGATGTACAATATTTGATAATATAACATATTATGTGACAATATAATAACATATTAATATCTAATTTTATAGACATTCTTGGGATTACATGGTTTGTTTAATAAACATTTTTTCTCTCTCTTTACTTTCCATAATAATATCCTTCTTTCATTTTTACACACTTTGTTATTCTGCCTCTCTACTCCTTCAAGTGATGGTGGTTCTCACTTATTCTGGATGATTTTATATAATATACAATATTCGATAAATACAATTTCATGTGACAATATAATAACATACTAATATATAATTTTATAGACATTCTTGGGATTACATGTTTCAATTAATAAACTTTTTTTTTTCTCTTTCTTTCCATAATAATATCCTTCTTTCTTTATACCCTCTTTGATCTTCTGCCTCTCTACTCCTTCAAAGGTTAGTTGGGTGAACCTCTATTCTGGATGATTTTATATAATATACAATATTCGATAAATACAATTTCATGTGACAATATAATAACATATTAATATCTAATTTTATAAGAGGTACCCAATAATCATTTGATCAACATTTAGTTACATATAGTATTCATTTGGATAAACATTTTTTTGTTTTCTAAGCATAGCATAGTAATTTTAGTTGTATGCCACTACTGGCTCTTTATGACATAATAGATGTCTTTTCTTTCTCATTAAATCATTTAGTTTACAATACATAATTTTCTATCTTCTGGTGTGATAGATCTGTTTCCTTTTTAACAAGTAACAAATAGTTTGGCTTGTACCTTAATCCTACACACTTTTGTAACTCAATAGGACAAATAGATTTATTATAGTCAATTAGTTACCTTCAATCATTTGGGCCTAATATGTGATTCTTTTAACCACTAAATGAATCTGTTTCTAGTAATCGTTTTTAAAACATATTTTTTCTCTTATACTCTAAATATTCGGACGATAATTGTCGCCTACCATTATATTTTATTTGCTTTTAATAGTGATCGTTTTCATGGTTTACATACATGGGGTTATTTTGTGCCTTTCCACTCTATTGGGTATTGTATTCTGGCGTCTTGGGATGTGCTGGGTCGGCTGCCATCTCCGGGTCTGGACTCTCTAGAGCTGCCTGCTCGGTTGTGCACTATTGTAAAGCCAGGCCTCTCACAGACTGGCACCCAATCTCCTTCGTCATCATTATTCGTGGTGTTCGGCTGTGGTCGGGTATCAGGTCTCCCTGGGCGGACTGGTCATGGGCTTGCACAAAATTCACTTGTGGCCGGTAGTCATAGTTGCGGCTGTCGCCCTCAATGCTGCTACTTCTCCATCGTCCTCCTCTTATACCTCCTCTGTCACCACTGAAACTGTTTCGTCGTTGGTATCGCCTTCTACCTGGATCGTAATTAGCTTGCACATAATTGGCTCGGCGATATTGCGATGGTGGATTATTCCCGCCTTGGTTTGGTGGTCGGTTGGTATTATTGTTATAATTGGGTCGCCGGTTGTTGTTATTATTATTATTATGGCCATCGTTATTATTATTGTTACTATTTTGGTTATTCGGCCTATTGTTATTGTTATTATTATTATTGTTGTTATAGTTTTGGTTCGACTGGTTATTACTATTAAAATTACTTCGGAAATTTCTGGAGTTGTTATTATTATTATTGTTTATGTTGCCGCCCATATTATTAAAATGGTCATTCCGACGACGACTCCTTCGGTAATATCCTTCATGCTCCTGATCCTCGAGCAACGCGGACATAGCTGCTATAGTTTTAACCTGCCCCCACTGACGTGCCTTGGCGACACCCTCCTCAAAGTGGTAAGACAGTTTTGTAACAAGACATTCTTCAGGTATTTTTGTTTCCAGATTTCGTGCTAGACATACCTGACCCAAAAAGTAGGAAGTCATGGTTCCTCCTCTGCTCGCATCGTATTTCCCGTGACATATATGATCGCGTACTATGTTTTGCGTGGCCTCGGACCAATATTTTGCGCGGAATTGAGTCTTGAATTCCTCGTAACTGTGAACCTCGTGGCGCGTTGCAGTCCACCAATTATCATATATTTCTTTGAAGTACTCGTCTATCAAACTTCTTATGTTGTTCCATCTAGTCTCTCGGATCCGTGCCAAGTTCTCTTCAACACGAGCTAAGAATTCGATAGGGTTTCTTCGATAGTTTTTAAAATTAATCGCGTCGCGGTTGTCATTTGGTAGCAGATACTGACCTTGGACCGGACGGTTGCGGATAACTTCAATCTCCTCCCGCATTTGTACTATTTCCTGTTGTCTTAGTTCCTCGATTCGTTCTCGATTAGCAACGGTTAAATTCCTTACTGCGTCTACTGAGGTACTTACCTCTTCACAGCGCTCGCCTACGTCCGTCCTTACTCGCTTAATCTCCTCTTGACTCATTCTCTTCAAGGATTCTATTCGTGCTTCAGTCACCTCCTCCATGGTATCGAGCCTCCCGTCGATCTCTTCCCTAGTCCGCTTCAAATCATGGTCGTGTTGTTCACACCTTTTGTTTACTTCTACCATTTCTTCCCTCACAACAGCAATCTCCACGTCTATTCTCGTGTTAATTTTCTCATTACTCTCTTCCATCCTCCTGCTAAATTCAGACAAGGTGGCGTTCAATTCTTCTCTGATGGCTCTACTGTTGTCATCTATTTTCCTGTTCAGCATGTCCATGGATTTGTGGGTACTGTCAATCTTTTTATTCAAGTCTTCTTTCAGTGACTCCATATTTTTACTGATAAGACTCCATATTTTTATTTAAGTCGCGATGATCCTCCTTCATTGACTCTATATTTTTATTTAATAACTCGATATTTTTCTTATTCTCTGCACTAGATTTCCTACCATCCTCTTTCAGTTCCAACATCACTCTCATCATTGCTTCCTGGAAGTCCGTATTCTCTGTTTGCGCGACTCCCTCGGCGTGTCTGGGTTGATGGTCGACCCTCACTTCCACCTCAGGTTCTGCATGAAGTGTTTCGTCGGTACGAGTTTCGATATTATTTATTGTAATGACTTCCATCCCGTCTGTGGGTTGCGCTTCGTATGTCTCCGTATCTAACTGTCCTTCTCCTACCCGACTATCCTTATATCTCGTATCATATTGATGGGTGTGCGGCATGTTTATTCTTTCGTGTCTACCGGGCTGTTTATCAATCTAAAAAATATTTTTATTTAATATTTTTAAGCCACACTAGTTGGTGCGCCAATTTGTAACGTAACAAATAACGTGTGTGTAAAAGATTCGCGGTTGTTATTTAAAATGATGTTTATGTTTAGAATATTATTTATCGTGTTTAAACAAAATTTAATTAAGTGTAGTATATTATTTTTTAAAGATATTGAAGTTTGTGGTTGTTGAAGGTTACCAATTTTGTAAAGCGATTTAAAATGTAACATTCGAGATTACCTAAAGTGTGTTTACAATCGTATTATTATATTTGCCTGAAAAGAATTCCCTTTGATAGAACAATAAAATTGTTGTGTTGATAATAATTAAATACTAATTTTACTTAATTTTAAAAGTAAAGTCTATAGTTGGTCGCTCGCTGATGATGATCGTCTTGTTGATACTGGCTGTGAAACTTCTCCTCCAGGTCGAGATTAGTCTAAGTACGTTATGTCTAGTAATGTCTGGACACTAAAATAGATATAATATACTTTCACGTACCTGGTCGTGTTTACTAGAAGTTCAATAAGCTGTCAACTTAATTCACAAACACCAACTGACTTTAGTTGCAAGGTTAAGTTGCCTTGTTTGATTGTGGGCGCCACACGGATTTATTTTGGGGAAATCTCGTGTAAAACCCAAAAATAGGATCAATAACTGATTCAAAAAATTTATAATAATTGTTTAATTCCTTTATGGCAATGCTATTCCAAAATATTTGATTACAACTGAAGGTTGTTTGAGCTTTCTGAATAAAAGATTTAACTATCTGTTAGAAATAAATTAAGTCGGGTTATTCTGTTAATAATGGGGTTTATTTATACCCTTGATATAGAAATTCAACAAATATAGTTAAAATATACAATGAAATACAATTGTAAATAAGATATTATATACCCTGTAAGGCTGCTCAAAGCATGAACGTTAAATCTGGCTAAGTCCAGATATTCTTTAACTTTACCATTAATATTATTAAAATCTCAGATATGAGTTCTTTGAGACACGAAAAAGAAAGTTATGCCTACACAATAGCTATTGATTTTCTAATATGATAATGATTAATCATGGTTTAACATTACTCTTGTAAAGTAAACAAATAAAAATAACCTATTTGATAGGTTGCGCGTTCGTCACGCCTGATTTCTGAATTACAAAGTTTACAATGTGAGACACTTACAACTAACATTCAGTTTAATTAATAATAACAAATTCATCAAATAAATTGAGACATGGTGTAATCTTGAAATGTTTCTGTGTTTTGCGTCAGTACAGATCAGTGTGAAAAAACGTACAGGTTATAGCGCTCGTAGAAAAAATGAAATAATGGTTACACTGTTACCTTTTGGTTTTAATTATTTAATTAAAACTCAATTAGCACCTTGATAATCTGATTATCGTGATTATCATTTTTCACAGCACACGCACAAGAACAGAGTATGCCGATCCTTTTCTAACTAAATGGATCATAAATAATATAATTTAATTACTACTGTTCATTAATTCCCGCACAAAATTGAAATAATACTGCACATAATCACTATTGTTTTACTGTAGAATAATTTGAAGTAATCGTAGGTTAATGTCGAATGGTTTCCGTTGATGTATTCTGTAGATGACGCTGTCGGTTAATTAAAAATGTTGAGATTGCGGACACACGTCCTGTACTGAGTGAAGTTGGTAAAATGTCTAGCGAGAATCGGTTGCATTCTCTTATATACTCCTCTCTTCGATCGGTCTTAGGTAAAAATGTTGATTACTAACTAATTTTGTGATTGGTTCTTGCAGGTGTGATGAGTATGACGTAGTTTTATTTTGGCCGTTACAAACGGTTTCCAACCGCCAAACGCTGAAATGATTGACAGCTCGTCGTTATTGTTATTATTAGCATCCAGATTTCTGATGCATATTTTGAAAATGATGCTAACCCCTTTTCTGCACTTAATACAGTTGCGATTGGGTCGATATTACCATCAAATTAAAGATCATTTTGTCCTCTTCAATTTGATATCGCACGCTACCGATTTAATTTCACTTGTACTGACATTGCTATACATTCAATGTTCAGTTACACTGTTTTGCACTGTCGTCTGTTTATCTGAATCGACGATTTTACACTTTAATTAATATTGTTTGTGCTCACATAGCATTTTATTACACAAACGTTTACGTGAGAGCACTATTAACTCTGTACTGACATTTTTCACTGAACATTATGGATAAACCTTAACTTAATACATGGTAATGAACGATTCTTATTACTATGACATTTCGTTTTATGCTAATTCGTTCTATTCTACTACTTAACAATTGAATTATGATTAAATATATCATTTTAATAATGGTTTTTGCTATGTTGGCGCATAGCAATTGTTCTGTGTCTTTAATTTACACTTACGTTACCTCCCAATAATCAACTTACTGATTATTGCTTGGTCTCGGCCTTGTTAGGGCATATCGTTTATACAGGAATTTTGCCTTAACAACATTTATTGTTTCATACTTTGGTAATTTGTTGAGGTACCTTATTTGTACAAGGTTCCCTCTTACAAATGTTTTTTCTTTCTCATAAGTATATTTGATATTGAAATATATCTTTGTTCTCACTTTATAGCCATCGCTAATTGTAGCGTTTGGCATTCATAATTGACTAGTCATGGTTAAATTTATTATCAGCAAAATGCTAATTCTGATTTCACAGTATTCAGATTCTTATTGATTCACTTTTTATTTACATATCATATTTGGTCTATATTATCTACTGACTTGATTGACAGCTTACTGTAAATTTACTCTGTCCATCAGTTTGTGTTAGTCATTGTCTAGTTGTAGTGTCAAACAGTATTTGGGTTTACTGTCCCCTGTGGCACTTCTGCTTCATTCTTCTCCCATGATTTCTCTCTTCTTGGTTATTCTTATCACTATATTCCCTATTTACATTATTGTTAGATACTTATTAGATCTGATAATATACGTTTAGGTTAGGTAACATTTTGTTATGTTACAATATGAAAAATTGTCCACTACTGGAATTTAACTAACGTAATAATAAATATATTTTGTTCTGGGGTTCTATTTTGTTCGCCGACCTTACTATAAATAGTGCTGTGATAATGGCTTCAGTAATTTTTCATTCAACTTGTACAAATTTTCATTCGACCGCTAGTGTTCGCTACGAAGTTGGCGAACAGCGGATATACAGATATGCAGCCAGGTGTCTAATGATGCATAGATAAGGTCGGCGCACAGAACACGGGTTTCTCAGCATCGGCGCTCAGAGCACGATTTCAGCGTTGGCGCTCAGAGCACGGGCGCTCTGAGAACGCTACCAACTACACAGTCCTGAGTGAAATGTTGGCTTCCTCCTTTCTTCTTCTATGGCGTCACAGTTCGGAGTCGAACCTTTGCCTCCATTTTTTCCTTGGCGATCGATATCCATCGTCTTATTTAAGTAAAGTATCAGCATCCCTCGCCACTGCGTCAATCCAGCGATGATTGGGTCTTCAGACAGACCTTCTACCCTCGATTTGATTAAACAGTACCTTCCAGGTATTCGGTTACCTTCCATCCTAATCATGTGTCCTGCCCATTGCAATTTATGCAGTCGGATGGTGGTGGCGAGATCATTGTCTTTATATAGTTTGTATAGTTCCTCATTGTGACGCATTCTCCATATCCCATTGACTTGGATTGGTCCATATTTTCTCCTCAAAATTCTCCTTTCAAAGGTACTGACTATGATAGCGGCTTGTGTGTTCAGAGTTCAAGTCACGCTGCCATATGTTATCACTGGTTTATATAATGGGCTTCCTCCTTTATTTTGCATCAATTCTGCCAGCCCTCTACAATTCCCTAGTCCGCCTGCACTTCGTCCAGTTATCGTCTTCTCTGTATTCCTGTCCGCTCACCCTTTACACTTCTCTGTCTAAAATGCTCTTCGTTGCGTATCTCGAGCCAGTCTGCCCATTCTCCCCCAATCTTACTGTATCTTTCTCGTTAACGATTTACAACACGGTTATTCTTTGTCCTTCAGTTTTCGCCATTCTTTTACAATCGTAATTTTTTTCTCTCGTTGGCCGCTCAAAAAGCTTTTAACGTGGAAAAATATTTTCTCCTGTAACGGTCGAAACTGCTGATCAAACGTTACTAGCACGGTTCTGACGAAAGTTTTAAAAAACTTCAGTCATTAACACGTATTTAAACGAACTGCACAAGCAAAGTTCAATTCATTATTAATTAATGTATGTACACACAGGTGGTACTCGTTTCGTTGTGACACAATAAGTTAATGTCGCCGGGAACACCGAAAGGAACAAGACGGAAATCAGACGCAAACACTGCGACATTCGTAGAAAAACGCGTTATATTGTATACCGCAAATACATGCGAAACTTACATGTCGGAAAGCGGATACCTGCTGTTCCAATAAGCACCCGACGCAGCATCTTCTGTCGTGAGTAGCTCTCATTCCTATGAACACGCACAGCTGTCTTAGAAAGCCCACACTTCTATCGAGTCAATTTTTTTTATTTTCTTGAAACTTTACTGAAACAAGTTCAAGAATCTTCGGAAAATAATACTACCCAACAGTCCAGACATGAAGGCAAATAAGATGAGATCTACAAGAATGGCATTAACTTATTAACGTTTTTAACAAAAAATCAATCTCCATAAAACCAAAAATTAAACATTTCAATACAGCAGTAAAGCAGAGTGACTATACACAGCTGAACGTTTCGCTCTAAATCGAAAAGGAAAAACTAAAGAATTACAAAAAACAAAGGATAATATTAAGGATGATCTTGCCTCAAATACAAATAAGGGGACTGAAAGAAATATGGATGAGATAAAAGGAGGAATAAGGTAGGTGGTGATTGAGAGACTGAAGGGAACAAATTGCAAGCCCACCAACCTAGAGAGGAGGAGATCGGAAGAAACAATAAAGAATTATATCTGGAAATTGAAATTTTTTCGGATACTATCCGGAAACAAAGGACCGCATTCTACAGACATTTAATTCGAATTTATCTGGAAAGATTTAAAATATTATCGATCTCATAAAAGCCCCAGACGAAAATTCGGTAGTTCATACAATTCAGAAGAGTCTAGCAGAAATAAACATTCTAGAAGAAGAGATTTTATACAAGGACGTTATTCGAAAAAGGATTCAGAAATTCAACAGTTTTAAGAAACAATAAATAAAACGAACTGTCTGGACAGAAGAAAGGAAGACAGAACACACTGACCGAATGAAGAAGTCGCGGAGGGACAAAAAGCGGGAAGTGAGGGAAGAACATGATAAGCTATTTCACGAAGTCCACAAAATGGCCAAGATAAAAAAAAAATGGAGACCAGAAAGAACGTGGAAGAAAGTACACTGCTGGCAACATGGAGTAATCTAATTGTGACGGATATGGACCGTAAGGAATACAGGAACAAAAGGGGCGTAGACAAAACTACCAAGGCCAATAACAGAGAGAAATAGAGAAAAATTACGTACGGCACAAAAACACTAATCTATTAGAAGAGGAATAAAGAGAGAGAAGAAAGTGGGTTGATCCCCTTCAGACAAACAAGATCTGAAGAGCTCTACCATAAGCGGTTACAATTCTTCCATGGAATGTAAAACATAACAACACCACCAACAATAACAATAGCAATAAAAATTATACTAAATAATTTGCTCTGTAATAGTTTAAAAACATAATAAATTTTGTAACAACAGTATATGGATATCTTAATAGACCTGAATTCAATAAATTAGTCTCCATAAGGCGGTCACTTTGTTCTTTTACTTTGTTTATGAATTGACAAAACTGATTTTTTTTTTATTAAAAAAAAACATCAAATATTGCATAAACGGTTCATAAAAGAATAATTTGAGTACATTATTTTTAGGCGATTTAGTCGCTGACAATTGATTTGATTTTCTAGCGCATTTCTCTTGAGTTAATCAACGCGCAAAAAAAAATATTAGCAGGTAAATTTTACACTCGACGAGAGACGCAACACAAACTGAAAATGTGTCTAGCCATTCAATGATAAAAACAATTCGTATTTTTTATTTTTACACACACTCGCGTACGCAAGGATCGGGCACCCTCTGGAAACATCTTTTTTTTACAATTTAAAGGTCATAGGTTATGGATTTGTACTAATCTAAAATACAATTATTTGGCAGAATGACAATGCTATGACGTACTGCAGAAACACGAAGTCGTACGTGTTTCACACGTCATGTGGCGACACAAAAGTGGCAGACGTTTTTAATGAAACAGGTTACTGCTAACCAGTTATTGACTATTTCAGGCTGTAGTTACACCCTGTTACTATCTAGTTATTAATAATTACATAATAATTCCATAATTATAAGAATGAATGAGTACTTCAACTAACTGCGATAATAACAAGTTATAACCTGTTGTGTTTACTGCTCATGAAGTTTTCGAATATTTTTTATCCGTCTCATGTATAAAGGTGTCCGGTAAGGACTACGTCATGTTCTTGACAATTTAAGGCGTGTCCGAAAGTAAAGATATAGGCCTACTGAGGCTTGGTCGTGTTAGTCGTATCGAGTTCTCATAATAAATCAGAGAACACATGTTGTACGAATAATAAGTCCGTTTGCTCAAGGAAAGCTAGGTTCATTCGTTTTGTGCCTTTTTCTAAATGCAAAAGTTTAACGCCCAGCGAAAATTGATAAACAAATCGCAACTCTTTATGGCGACACAGTAAGATTTGACAAAATGTATAGAAGATGAATTGTTCGAAGAAAGGCCTGATGTTCACGACAAATAATGGAGCGATAGGCAGTTCCCGCTTCAGTGGCGTATCTAGAATCTGCTCTTGGGGAGGGGGAACACTAATCAACATTACTATCTTTACAGTTGTTGAAAAACGTGTGATAACATCCTGTAATCAATCCCATTAAAGTAAACGTTACTACGGGATTTAAAAACGCGTTACTGAAATATTGTTTACAGACGGCCTCCGATGGTGGGACCGAAACGTTTGTCATCAACAACAGTCGACCACAGCCTAACAGCGCGGCTATGGACAATTTTAACAGTACTATATTTACACACATACTCCTTTGACTGTAACTGCTAAATGTTCGTGTCAGAGCGACGTCAAACAGTCTGATGCCTCAAAAATTGTCCTAAGGCTTCCACGGCCGGTGTCAGTTGTATAAGACGAGTTTTCCGGGCTGTTTGGCAGCGGTCTACGGTTTTAATGACAAAACAAACGTTTCAACAGCACCATTGGCTGCCACCATCAACTTCAACACGTGCCAGGAATATGATGATGGCAGCCAATGGTGCTGTTGAAACGTTTGGTTTGTCATTAAACCGTAGACCACGGCCAAACAGCCCGGAAAACTCGTCTTATACAGTCTAACGCCTCGTTCGGACAACTGTGTGATTTGGAATATTGTGATCTCAACGGGCATCCCTGAATTCGATAATAGACGCCTAAGTTATGTTGATGGCTCTCAAAGGTCTGATCACATACATGCCCTCACACGATGTCGGAACAGTACACAATGACAAGCCGTAATTATTACTTCACAAAATTACCTACTACCCGGCTCGTTTCAACGGGATTTGAAATTAGATAATATAATTATATAATATACTATAATGAATTAATATTATCAGAAATATTAATATCGTTCTTTATGTTATTGTCATCGTCTTCTACAATTCATATTATGGACAAACTGTCTTTCAGCAGTAGCAGCAAACAATGTATCCGATATCAGTCGCAAATGATTTTTAAGCTTCACCATGTTCCTGCTCGCCACAATGTTTCCATACGTCGCCTACAGTGACAGCAGAATGGCGACTACACGAAGGGTCGTCCCGCATGGCCACGTAAATAGGCCTGTAAACATCGCCTCACATCACGTACTCAAATGATCAAATGAGTAAGCTGTGTAGATTTTATATAGCTTCATAACAAGAGTCAAAGAAAGCACATTATATTTACCTATGAAACAGGACGTTATTTACTCACTGCTGGAGATGGAACATTTTTATATATAACACCAGGAACATGGTAATGGTTTATGCCAAAGAAAATTTCAACGGCGCAGGTCTATTAAAGCAGAAAGAGGGGCCGACCTAGGATAAGATGGTCGGATGATGTGCTAAAAGATCTCAGAAGAATGGATGTGAGGGGTTACACTAAGAAGTCAACGGACAGGGAGAGACTTTTGAGACGATTGGTGTTGGAAGCCAGGGCTCACGTTAGGCTGTAGTGGTGAAGAAGAAGAAGTAGAGGAGCATAGTAATGAACATCCCGCAACACCTATATAACCAGTGGTACATACACAATTCTCTTACCTGGTAAATTGAATTTCTGTATTGCAAGGACACAAAAAAAAATTCAAGAATAGGCCTAAACGTATAAAAAATATCTATTTATATCACTAATTTTTCGAACTGTAAAAATCTAACTAACTAGGAACGAATATCCTAAATACCTAAACACCCGGCTTTATGTTCATAAATATCAAAATATTTTGCTGCCCTTGGCTTCAAAACATCTGAGTAAAAACAATTTTTACGGATTAAAAGTATTTAACGCAAACAGTAGCCTATACGGTAAACAAATGTCAAACGAATTATTCTGTCAATTCTGATATGAACACCAACATAACAAAACACCACCTGGCTACCAGCTGCAACGAAAATACACCTGATGTATTTAACGAGCAGACTACACACGTCAGTGAATGAGGTATTTTATAAAATGTACCTGTCAAGTCCACGAAATACAGAAACACTGAACCTCAAATAAACAAAATTTTAATTTTTTTTATTTTTGTTTTTTTACTCTTAACAGAGCTTCCAATACCGAACTTAACCAGGGTTCATACTGAAATTTTGAATTTGATTTCCCTGACTTTCAATAACCAAATCCGCAAATTTTCCCTGACCGCGTATGTGTTATTTTTTGTGTACAATACCAATTTTTCAATATATAAATTACCTATTAAACATTATTGTAGCCTATTTATTCAGCTTAAAATATTCGTTTTTAGTGAAATTTATTTTTATTTGTAAGCATGAAACATTCATACATTATCTTATTGAAAATTTACTTTAGTAGCTTAATTGTCCATCATCATGGATGAATTTAAATAAATATTTATTTTTTTAGTAATCGGCCTCCACCTTCCCCATAGCCGTCCAACGCACTCCTTTTTATTTTTTCCAAAAAGTAAACAGTTGTATTTATACAAAAAACAATAACAAAATTAATTAGCTTATATTAAAAAATTACAATAAATGTACATTATTAGGTTAAAATATCACAAAAAACTGCATAAAAAATCTAAAGGGAACATACAAAGCAACATAGAGATTGTATTATTCTTTAAAACTAAAACACTCTTTGATACAGGTAACCTAAAATTCCATACCTAATTTTAATAGATACATGAATACAAATTTAATTATCATAGCCTAGGTAAATAAAGTCGACCGTGATCATAAAAGTTCTAAATAGGGAGATTTAGCCTAACTTTTTCTTCTCAAGAATCTGAATTTTTGATTTTATATTGTCTTTTTCTTTCAAAGCTTGCAGTTTTAACATCTTTCTCTGCTCTTCAAGTTTCTTGATCTCTATGGATAATTTTCTTTTTTCAACCTTTTTCTTCTCTTCTTCTTGTTGGTTCTGTTTTGACTCTTTGAGATGTTCTTCATATCTCCTATGGGCAGCTCTTACATTTGTCAACATTGTTTGAGTGATAGGAACTTTAAGAATAATTTCATGATATCTTATAGCATTTTCCACTGTTCTTTGAGCAAAAAGACTATGTTCTTGCAAATTCTCCACTAATAATGTTTTATTTACAGAAAACCCTCCATCTACTGTTGCATTTCCATGCGAAAATATCAGTCCTAATTTAATAATTTGCCACAATTCTGAATAACATTGATTCCCAAGTAATAAAGAAGACAAAAAATCATCAAGCCTCTTGGAAGGACAATCACCATCCAAAAATATTTTGAACTGTAATTGAAGGGTAGAATGAGCTTCACTGCAAAGTCAAGTGTATTGTGCTTTTGCTTTCTCAGCAACAGAATCTGTGATTCGGTTACTGGTGTACAATGCCTCTAGCAATAAACCAAATCTTTGTTTCCCTAGTTCTGGCTGATGAAAAATTATACTAGGATCCAATGATGAGAGCCCTTGGACAGGCTTGTATTTCAGAGGACATCTTTCTAATATCTTTTCTGTCATTTTGACTAGCACAGTCTGCCGTTCAAGTTTGAATTTTAGGATATCACTTTCTTTTGAAGTGGCTTCTTTGAGAAGTTTTTTTGTATGAAATCCGAGATCAATAATTTTTACATCACGCAAATTTTCTTTGTCATGTAAATCTAATGAAAAAGGCTTAGTTGTTGTAGTAGGCATTTTACTGGATTTAAGAAATCTCTCCATCACATTTTGTATGAGACTTTGCAAATCTGTGAACAGGAACGGACCAAGTGGGTCTGAGGTTTGGAACTTTCATAAAAATGGTTCTCATTCCAAGGAAAGCATTTTAAAAAAAGCCAATTTGCATTTCAGAAATATATCTTTGGTTTGAACAGAAACGTTTTTGAATGGTTTTGTATTGAGATATTTTCGGCTGTCAACAAATTTCTTTATATCATCAAAAATACTTAAAACTCTGTCAATAGAAAGTACATTTTCAAGCCATCTGGTTGTACAATGTTTTAAAGGAAAAATAGATCATCTTCATATGTTTTGTGTGACTGGTCGTAGTAAAACGTATCCCTGACTTTCTGAAAAATATACTTAATTTCCCTGAATTTCGGCATATCTTAAAATGTTTCCCTGACTTATTTTGATTTCCCTGACTTTCCAGGCCAGTATGAACCTTGTTAACATAACTAGTAACAGAGATTAATGTGTAAGCAAACAACACACATAAAAATGAAATGTGAGAAAGGGTTTCGAAGAAATAAAATCACACATTTTCTACAATAAAAACATCTTACAGTTATGGGCTGTGTGAAGCAATATTGTTTTCTTTTTACTAATGGATCAAATCTGATGATCCTTGAAACAACAAATGAGCGGATGGATGATCAGTGTATGCCAAAGAATATCCTAAGGGTGCAAATCTACAAAAGAAGAAAGGGGGGGCAACCTCTTTCCAGAAAGGTGGTTGGATGATGTGCTGGAAGATCTAGGACTCTGGATGTGAGGGGTTACACTGAGATGGCAATGGATAGGAGATATTGGAGAAGATTGGTGTTGAGAGCCGGGCCTCACATTGGGCTGTAGTGCTGAAGAAGAAGTATTTCCTTAAGCTTGGGATTGGAAAATGCCTGTGCCAAACACTGAGAATTTTTAAACATAATCAAAAGCTTGTACATGTTTAAGTGGAGTGTGTATTTGAAGCTGTGTTTGTGTGTGTGCGCGCACGCGCATTTATAGAAATGGACATTGTGATCCGCTCTAATGAACAGATGTATGTAACTGCAAGTTTATGAGAACAAATTGCTTTAATTAGCTTGTGAGCTTAGTGACTGGAATTAGATATGTTCCTAATCTAGTTCAATGAAATTGTGAAAATAAATTTCTTTTGCTAAAAAGCACTATATTTTGTAAACTATGATGATAAGCTGACAAAAGCTGGTAACTCGTTTATGAACAACAACAAAGACAATAAAATCAAGCATAGTCAGAACATTTTTTTAGGATGACCTGTAAGTCAAAAGGCTAAAAATTACTATTACTACATCAGTTTGTCAGCAAAAACTGCAGACTATCTAAGCCTACAGTCTAAACATTTGAATAATTAAATCTAAACAAGTTGACTTGAATGTTCAGTACAGACACATGACACTAATCCCTGAGACTTAGTATTATCATTTGTACACTGAGCAGTCATTTATATGACAAATATTATCAAAAGTATAATTGCAATTTTCATGTCTGTCATCGATAACAATTTACAATGTGAAGAGTGTGACAGAAAGACAACCGATTCCTAACCTGTCCAATCTAATTATCCAGACACTTGTTTACATATTTATTGAACCACTACAGTACAGTACGTAATGTTTGTTTACAACAGTAAACAATGCACAAGGCCTGTGAATTTTATTATATACAAAAAAGTATTTACATTCAAAATACTTTTAAGACCGAATAGAGGACACACTACACAGCTAAGATAATATGAATTATCACTAGAGAAACCTATGTAAAGTGGATTGGGAAATATTAAAATATGGAATGAAATTCCCAATTATTGCAGTTTCATGTGTCATATGAAGAAAAACAGAATCTCAGTTAGTACAACGTAGCATTTTTTTATTGATGTACAATGAGGAAACAGTAAAAGACTAATAAGAAGAAAATATAAGTTAACGATGTGGTTTAGCAACCAACTGAATCTTTATTAACTGAAACCAAACAGTAAATATTTAATTACTTTCTTATGTAATGCAGTAAATTACTCCACACACAAACGCAGTGTTAATACAATTTTACATATTTAGGCCTATTATAGAAAATCTTTATCAACCTAGACTTCTGGAGCACAATTTAATTTTGAACGTATACATCATTCTGTATATAACAGTGAAATGAACTAACCAGTTACACTATACCATTCACATGAATTTACAAATATTTGTAATGTACTCAAATATGCTGTAACATTTAGTCTGGAATTAAAATGATAATCTTATGAGTTTTAAGAATAACAAGAACTTCAAAAAATAATGTTTTTATCGGCAAATTTAGTTAATTCAAAAATTATTCAAATAATTCACATAAATGTATCTTCCTTAATATAATAATATATAGTTTCAAAATAGTACAAACAGTATCCCGCGTACCTAACATTCAGAAGTTTCAACAAATCCGTATACTAAGAAGGGCTGCGAACACAATCAGATAACTACTACACAACGTAAACAAGAAATTTGTATCCGAAAATGTGTTTTACAAATTCTTCGATCTCACACGACTTTATTTCAAAATTAGCCACATAACCTTACTCTACACATTTACATGATGACTAAATGTTTTTAATATGGAGAGTGGGAGTCTTGCATTTTGCTTGTAATCACTTTTTTGAAACTGTATTCACACTTCAGTTACACTTTGTCTACCTACATTATTTTTAACTATACAAACATAACCTACTTTCAACGGATTACATTTGTGGTTGAAGTGAAGTTTTTACAGTATTGGTGACAATTACATGAATTTGCACTCTGGTCATATAAATCCAATGTCAGCAGAGACAGTTACTTTCTAAGACCACTAAATATATTGGACAGTCTCAATCATTTGTTACATGTTGAGATTCAGTTAAGTGCTCCACACTGCTACATAAACTATAATGGCCAGGATTAATTACTAACACTATACATAATTTTTAAAACAGCATGATAAATCAGACTGTCACTCTTTTACAAACTGTATTTTTAATTACCGAAGCACAGACTTCACATGAACCAGATATTACTGTAATCAAAACAGATGGAACTGTGTTGTTTGGGAAGAGACTAATATTCAAATAAAATGCTCACACAATATAATACAAAGGTTAATATCTAGTAATGATAGTAGTTTATTATTATATATTTTAAAAGTGCGTTATACATGTGTAAACAATCATGTTTATTCATAATATGCTTTGGTTATTTGTTTTACTGTTTTGATAAGATTTTATGTATAAATAACGAATGTTTCATCACTCTGAATCTTGCATAAAAATCCTACACAAACGCTACTTTATTTGTAACTTAACCAACATTCTGTTTAACATTATAAACAGCACAGCTGTATGTTTATCTCTGCCAATCACATGCTGAATGAATATGTTATTCATTGACTTATACATTGTTCAAATGAGGTCACTGTTACTCAGATGACACAATGCAAGCATGATGATTCTTGAACAATAATTACTTTTTCTAACCAACAGTATCATGAACATGCACTAATTTCTACATACAATACTAACTTTGGAGAGAACATTTTAATATAAATATATCATAAAAAAGTATGGTAATTAACAGTCATTGCAATTCCATTATCGTATTCATCACATTCCACACAGATGTAAACACAAAGAAATAAACACAAACCTACACATTTAGGTTACTGACCGTTGGCAACAATACATAACAGAAAGAACAAATGTTGAATGAATTCTTTCAGTAGAACTAGCTAAAACACTTCTGGTTCTTATTAATGGCTTAATAGAATATAGTTTATGTATTAGTGTATTAGTCAGACAATCTAAAAAATTTAAGTTCTGTTTAAAATTAAACATGCACGATTATTTTTTTAAATACTAATCCAAACCTGTTCTAAATTTCATTATAAATTAATTTTTTAAACGATCCAGAGAAATATAACTTCAGGTTAATTAACCGTTGTCCAAAATAAAAGACCGTAAATATATTTACTTATTAGAAACACGCTGAGGCCAGAGTACAATATATAATCACCATGAACTATTCTATCTTACCTGTGTTTTCTGGTGTCTCTGAATTAACCTGCAATATCCTTCTTGTTCGTCTTGCGCGTTGCGGAACTCCTTCAACAGTCGTCGAGTTTTATTTACAGTTGCTAAAACTACTGATTTGGACAAAACATCCAATACACATCGTACAAGAGCCAGAACACACTACTCTTCACGCACCCTGTATCGCCCGTTTACAAAGGAGTAAAAGATAATTGAATTTGGAACAACGTCATTTCCTGCTTAGTTGTCAGAACAGCCACAGCAGCACTTCCCACTTCCTTCACTCAGCCCTGGTATCAAAGAGATGAACTATTTACAGCTCTTGATACGCAATTTTTTTAAATAAATGCTTATAGTGTTTCTAAACTCAGTATGTCATACTCATAAAATATGTTATAGAATAATAGTAATAATTAATCTGTGTTTCCTAAATAATAATGCATTCCCCATAAAATCTGTATTTTAGTATGTAAATTAGTGAGGCCTATACAATTTTCGGTTTTGGTACCAATCATAATCTATTCACAACAAAACGATTAATTCAAGTTATCAAAATTGAAAACTGTAATTTAATGAAGAAAACAATACATACTTTTAAACTATGTAACTTACTAAAATAACAGATACAAATAGATACCAATAAAATACCGTAATTTCTTCTTGATACTAGTTATGGGGTTTGTTTTAGAGAGACTACACTACTCTAAGTCAAACCGTTTTCAAATTAAAGATTGACTAGACTTGAAAATAATAGAGTATTAGGCTTTAGAGCATGGAATCAATTCTGCAACTTGAAAAGATATTAATTACCTTATTTAAAATTAATAGAACTCTAATATGAGTATCACATAATAGGAAAATAGTATAAGCATCACTAAATTTAATCAATCACATATCTGATTATGGAAGTGGATAGTAAGTACTAATAAGCACTATTATCACTTTATAGTGCAAAGTATATGTAAGTCACAGCTGCTACTGGATTTTATAACAAACCTGTTAACCGTTATGGAAAATAATCCTACATCCAGCTAAAGAAATTCATCTTGTTTCAAGGCAGGAATGAACTGGAGCATACTTCTCATGGAATCCATGTCTGCAGAGGCGTAGCTAGGGGGGGGGGCAAGGGGGCAGCCGCCCGGGGCCAGGAGGGCGGCAAAGTGAGCATAGTTTTCAGGGTGGCAAAAAAAATTGTTTTCAGATAAAACTACAAACAACTTGTGTCTTTGATATGACTATTCCTTTCATAAAAGAATGAAGTCTTACTCAGTAATTGTTTGTTAATTTAATATTATTTTTTATCTGTAAGGTATAATCCAGAAATTCGTTTAGTGTACTTAGGCAGAGAACGGTGTACAAATACAAATAACACTGCGCAAATCAACTAAAATATAACATTATTTATTTTTCTTTGAGAACATAAAAAAGATCATGAACACACTTACTCCGCCTAAGGCATAACATTGATTTCCAATAATTATTACAAAATATGAATATGTATATAAAAGGTTATGCAAACTCAACACTTCTGGTTAGGCCTATATGCATATGCTTCATACATACATACATCCTCGGCGCTACAGCCCAGTCCGGGCCCTGGCCTCCAAAAGAAATCTTCCCCACTGGTCTCTACTCCCGGCCAATGTCCACCAGTTTGCTGCACCCAGCCTCACTGCCTCCTTACCAACCTGGTCCAGCCATCTTGTACGCGGTCTTCCTTTCCTTCTCCTTCCCATCGGCAAATAATTCATCACTCTTTTTGGGATTCTATCCTCCGCCATTCTCTGCACATGACCAGCCCAACGCAATCTGTTAATTTGTATGAGTTGCATGATCGGAAGATCTTTAAACCTTTCGTACAACTCTCGATTATGCAATCGCCTCCAAATGTCGTTTTCCCTCACAGGGCCATAGATTCTCCTCAGTACCCTCCTCTCAAAAACGGATAGTTTCTGCTCATCTAGTTTTTTTACCACCCAGCATTCCGAGCCATACATCAGGATTGGTCTAATCAAGGTCTTGTATAGGGTGGCTTTTGTATCTTTACTTATTAATTTAGACTTAAAATGTTTCACCAGTCCATAGTAACACCTATTAGCAGATAATATCCGTCTTTCAATATCTCTAGAGGAGTCACTTCCAGAGTCCACATATGACCCGAGATATGGAAAACCCTGAACCTTTTCAAATTCATAATCGTTAATGCGCAGGGACAGGGCACGAGTGTTGGCACCTACAACCATATATTTGGTTTTGCTTTGGTTTATAACCAAGCCCATAGCCTTAGCGGACAACTCCAGTTCCCGAAAGGCTTCCTTTAAGCCAGATTCAGACCAACTTAAGACGTAAATGTCATCGGCATAGCCCAGAAGCTGTACCTCCTTGTGAAATATGTGTCCGTTAGTTTGAATTCCTGAATCCCTGATGACCTTTTCTAGAGCTATGTTGAACAACAGACACGCTAAGGCATCTCCTTGTTTCAACCCATATTCAATGTTTTTAAGGAGTTAGATAGATTTGATTAAATTCTGATTTGGCACTTAGAATTGGACATAACTACTCCAACCATACGCACCAACTTAGATGGTATATTCAACTCCTTCATAGCTCTATATAGCATTTTCCGGTTGATTGAATCATATGCCGACTGGAAATCCACAAAGAGATGGTGAGTGGCCACTCCATATTCCAACGTTGTTTCTAGGATTTGCCTTAGTGTAAATATTTGGTCTGTTGTTGACCTATTCCTAGTGAATCCACATTGATATTCTTATGCATATGCTTCACACACACAATCATACACCTTTACATACATTTAGATTTTGTTGAGCTCAACTTTATAATTTATGAAAAAGCCAGTATTTTAAATAATTTTGAAATGTCTACTTCCCTGTTGATGCGTAGAAATTCGACACCTGGGGCATCAACTCGTGGCTTGCACTGTTTGCTGTTTTATAGTTCTCACATTCACATTTTATGGCCGAACTGTCAATTTACTGCAATTAGTCACTATTATGGATGAATATTTAGCCAAGAACTGTTTGTATTTTGAAATATATATAAATTCACATTTTCTGTTATATGCGGGCGCCCGCGATTGCTGCTGCAGACAGCGAAAGATGAAAGTCGACTGACGTTCAGTGTTACAAATTTTCCGTTTGGTGCATCTCAAAACTGCTTCACCCCGCTCCCCGCCGTATGTCTCGTCCTCAGTATTATAACTTGGGTTGAGTTTCACCTCTTTAACCTCGTTGCAAAATTTTTTTCGTCAACAAATACTTGATGTGTTGGTCACTGGCTATAAATAGATTTTCGTTATAACCAGATAACCATATAAGGCCATGGAAATTATTTACTGACCATCATGTCACCTCAAAGGGGCCTCATCTTTACATGTTATAGAATTTATGAAATTACACAATAATATTTAGGTAAATTTAGACCCATTACAAGAATCATAACATATTTTTTTGCGACTTTGTAGTGAGTTGTTGTGCAGGAAAGGAGAACTGATAATCTTACTGTATTAGCTTTGTATAGATAATCTTAATTTCTACTCGTATACAGACGAATATATTATTTGCAAACTTATAAAAAAACGTTACGCGGGCTATGTATGTCCAATTTTTCCTGGTTCGGCACAGCGAACGTGTTGATCATCAGTTGTTGATGAGTATCTAGAGTGAACGGTTTGTTTTGGTTTGTGCGTATATCTATAATACTTCATGTGTATGGCATCATACTAATACTATTATTGGAAATCGATTTTTTTATTTTATTTGAAGCTGATATGAAACGAAGTAATCTCAGTGGCGCCCAGGTTTGGAAGAGGAGAAAAGAAAGATTAAGAACTACGGTAGCGTGCTCAGAGCGCCCATGCTCTGAGCACCAACGCTGAAATCATGCTCTGAGCGCCGATACTGATAAACCCGTGTTCTGTGCACCGACCTTATCTATGCATCATTAGACACCTGGCTGCATATCCGCTGCTCGCCAACTTCGTAGCCAACACTAGAGGTCCAATGAAAATTTGTACAAGTCATTACTAAAGCCATTATCATAGCACTAGTAAGGTCGCAGAACAAAATAGATTTATTATTAAGGTAGTTAAATTCCAATATTGGACAATTTTTCATATTATCAGGAAAATCACCAAAACCCAACTACTTTACTATTTTATTAGTAACTTAACTGTAGAGCAGACAATCATAAAATAAATACTAAAAGTTTTGGACTACTGCGTTAGTTTTTTTAATTAAATTTGTAACCAACTTGAGATCATAAAATGCATGTTGTTAGTGATGAGGCTGTTGATAAATACAGTAAAGTTAATGACGTGAATACTTCTACTGTGAAAGTGCCAAAGTACAGTTACAAGATTCACTTGGTTCTAGTACCTTGGATGATGTTGCATCTTGCAGTCTTGAAATTACAGGCGAGAAAGGACAGAATGTAGACTAGGAACAATGTAGACCGTGTTCCCGGTGCTGCTCTACAAGATATGGGAGCTTGGCCAAGCAGGATATCTCAATCCTTCCAAGATATAATGGTAGTTAGAGGAACATGTCAGTTGCAGAACAAGGACAACCATTTTCCTGAAGATGAAGCTGGACGATCCTTAAACAAGTATTGCTTTGATAAGACCTTGCAAAAAGGTAAATCGCACGTGGATGTCTCCAAATAAAAAGTCTCTATTTTGCTTTTGTTGCACTTTATTTCCACAAAAAACTATCAAAGAAGCCACTTCAATAGTGAAAATGGGTTTTTATCATGGAGAAAGTTAAATCCTCGTATTCAGGATCATGAAAATAGTCCTGCTCATCGCTTTGCGTTTTTGGAATGGAAGGAATTGGAACGTCCTTTAAACAAAGGGGGAGTTATTGATGATCTACTTCAGGAACAATTGAGTAAGGCAGCTAAAAGACATGGAAGGAAATCCTCGAACGGGTCATTGCCACAGTACAAACTGTTGCACAACAAAATCTGGCACTGAGAAGACATCGAGAGTCAATTACTAACGATAAAAATCCTTGAAACTTTCTGGCTTTGTTAAAATACTTGGCTAAATATGACCCTGTCATGAGATCTCATTTGGATTCAGTCTCTCATAAATCTGGGTGGATATTGTATGTGTTGCCAACAATTCAAAATGAAATAATAAGCCTGTTAGGAGAAAGAATGCACAATTATGTTATTACTGCATGTAAGAAGGCGAAGTACTTTAGTATTATATTTGACACACCAGATGCTGAACAAATTTCTCAGATTATAAGATTTGTTAAAAATTAAACGCAATTCTGTTGATATCAAGGAAGCCTTCATAGGTTTTATTCCTTTAGAAGTGAAAACATCAGAGGTGATCACAGAAGCTATTACAAGTAAACTTGAGAAGGACGGATTGAATCTTAGTGATTGCAGAGGTCTGTCGTATGACAATCAAGCAACAATGACTAGAATCCATTCAGGAGTTCTGAGGAGAATATTAGATTTGAATCCACAAGCTGTGTTTGTTCCCTGTGACAACCATTCACTCAACTTCATTGGAATTCATGCAGCTCATGTAATTGTTCAGGCAGGGACATTTTTGGGGACAGTAAAATGTCTATTCACCTTCTTTTCCTGTTCTACTCATTAAAGACTTTGTATATTACAACGTAACATAACAATAAATTGTGAACAAATTTAAATGTATTTTAAATTGTATAGCCCCCCGTTCTTTGGGACGCCAATTCTATAACAATACATATTGTTATATTTAAATTTGTGGAGCCCCACGATCTTGGAGCGCCAATTCTATACAACGATACATATGATTAAATGTAAGCGTGTCGAACCCCAAGTTAATGGGCAACAAAATTATATAACAACACAATTATATATGCAGGTTGTAAGTAATTTTAACAATACCAGGTGTAACTATAATAAGAGTAGTAGATTTATGAGTAGTTAAAAATTCATATTTATTGTTTTATCAAGCATTATAAATAATAAAACATTGTTAATAATCTCCGATCAAGATATCACTCATTATTAAATGTTTATCTCTTACGCTATACGTGTTACACACATTTAAAACACTCTTACATCTAGACATGTTAATAATCTTAATCTAGACATTTATTCTATTTGATTTACTAAAACAACATAGAATTTAAATGTAATTTAAATTGAATTCTTTTAATTCAGATCTGACCTCAGCTTGCCCAGTCTATACCAATGTTTTTTAAAAAAAAAATAAATTTAAAATTATATTCATTACTCTTAGAATGGAATTTGTTTAATATTCAAAATTTAAATTATTTACTTCTACAAAATGCAAATATCAAATCATTTCAATTATTTACTTTGATAAACAAAAATATACTATCTCAAATTTAAACTCCTTTTTTTTCTATATTTCTTTATATGCGATCGTTCATTCTTACGACTAAAACATTTATCTAAGATTCTAATATATTATTTCTAATTATAAACTTTTTTTTGTTTTAATTTATTGTCTTTTTATATAGTCTTTATGAGCTCTCTTTAAAAAAAAAAAATCATTTATAAATGCATTATGCATGTCACCTCGAGTTTTGATGACCTTACGACTTATTGACGGGGTCCAGCGTTGGTTTTCCGTTACTCCTGGCTTGGCGTGGTCCTGGATATGTCCAGAGTCCAGCGTCGTTCTCCAGCAGTGTGTGGTCCGTCCCAGAGAATTACTGTCTGCTGCAAGGTGGATCTCAGTCATCGGTTAGGCGTCTAAAAAGCATCTCCTAACGTCCAGCATCCTGCGTCGCTCTTGTAGCTTCTCTGTAGATACTCTGCTGACTTAAACGGTCCCGGTACTTTACGTTTCCCGAACTATCGTAAACATAATTACTGAATGTCTTTATTCGTTCATAGATGAGACTTATAATAAAACAAAACTGTTCTGCCGACGGACAGCGTGTCCGACTGCAACTGTGTCTTGAAATGAAGAGAAGGATTTCCAGTCGAAGCCTTAATTTATACCCTCTCGAGATTCTGCACCTGTTGGTTCCGAAATTATCCTGTCGAGACCTGCAGATCACATGCTAGCCTCCACTCCCGAACCTTTTTATATATTTGTAATTTTTTGCAAATGGCAATGTTTTGTACGGAATTGAGATAGCACAAATCATAGCTAATTTGATTAAGCACTCACTGTATTAATTTGAGCGACTTACGGTAATTAGCGTATTTTTGGCACATTTATTTCGCACTGTCTTCACGTAGTGTCCTATTAACGTCATTTTCATACTGTGGATAACTATAAAATTTACACACACTTTGGTGCCTTTTGTTTGTTTATACACTAATTAGTTTTCACACAGTGAATTAAAATAATTATTTTATTAATTACTTGGGGAGGGTAACTGAGATTCCTGTCTGTACATGCATCACTACCACACACAAGATACACACGTAACACACATACAATCAAGCAGATGTTCCTTGCCTGTTGAAACAGGTTAATTTCTCCCCTAGTATAACAATGAAACACTTTTACAATCCCAGACCTGTCCATTTACCCCAAACTTTTAATAATTTTACAAATTTTAGATTTATTTAAATCAATGCTCAATACAGTATATGGCTGTATCGTTGCAATATATTACTCTAAAAGGACATTCTGATACCAGATGGAGTTCAAAACCAGATGCGGTGAAAGCAATATCCACTTTGCTGGATGAAGTGATCACTGCACTGGAAAAACTGAGGGATACACTGACTGAAACAATCGATATGAGGAAAGATGCAGCATTAATAATTAATGTGATAGAAAACTTTAATTTTCTGTAGAAAACCTTTCTCTTTTTCTGGACAGATATTCTTCTTTCTATGGACAACATCCAGAAAATCTTGCAGACAGGAATAAGCTTTATTCAAGCATTGACACATCTGGAGATGCTAACGGACAAATTAAAAGATTTGAGGAACGAGCTGTATGACAATGTCATTAGTAAGGAAGAGCAGGTACATAATGAATGGGGCGTCAGTATCACAAAAGGATATGAAGGAAGCGCACGATGCCAGGGGAGTATGCAGACAATTCTTGATTAACCATTCGGCAAGAAATGCGACGTTCTCTAATAGAAAACTGTCAGGTGAAATTCCAAGCCGTTTCTCTAACACTGAAGAGTTAAAAACGCTTTGGGTTCCCTTGTAAATTTGAGGTGTACATAAATGATGGGGATATACATTTTAAGGAACAGCTTTCGCCAAATCAATATTAAGTGCACAATGCTTGCAAAACTGTATCCACATGATTTAAATAGTGAAGAATTGTTTAGTGACTTGAAAGACGTCATACTTTTATTAAAATGGGCAAAAGTTAACGGAGAACAAATGGACTTTACAACGCGGGGACTGCTACAAATAAATTTCTTCAATGGGATTAGAAGCCAGAAAACACTAGCAACAGCTTTAAAAAATTTTCTTTCTTTACCAGTGTCTGTGTCTTCTTGTGAAAGATCGTTTAATAAACTTAAATTGATTAACTCGTACCTACGATCAACAATATCTCAAATAGGGTATCAAATCTAGCGGTACTTTCAACTTAAAATGACATTTCTTCGTCTTTAGATTATAGTTATTTAATAACCGTCTTTGCAGGAATTAAGACCAGAAAAGTTACATTTTAAATGTTTCGTTTTAAATATTTATTAAATATAAAAAATAAATATTAAGTTTTTATTAATAGAAGGCGGAACCATTAATCTGTAATAGAAAGTGATTTATTTTATTTCTTCCAATGTAGTTGTTTGTTTAACTTTGACAATGCGCTTTAGACATACAAGGAATTTGCATGTTTATTACAACATTTTTATGTTATAAATTTTTTATATTTCATTTTTTATAGTCTACATTTGTTACTAATAAATGTATACAAATTGAATACCGGTAATATTATAATATGTAATTTCTTAATTCTTACTTAACAAATATTCTTAAGACGTTCGCTGGACGTGCTTTCATACAGAAATCTACACATTTGCATTTATTAAGTAGGCTACTTTGTTCACTGGATGGGCCTTAATTTTGCTCTTTTGTCCTCTTTTAATTGTGAAGGCAAGGCGGCTGACAATCTCCTTGCCCCGGACGTCAAAAAGCCTAGCTACGCCACTGCATGTCTGCAGGATTGGTATATATTACTCATTCTGCACACAGTTATAATAGATAACTGATAACCTGTGCTGTGCTTTCTTACAATTTAAATAACCACTACTGTTCAATTTGTATTGCCATATGCTTTTATCTTCATTTCCTAATCCTTTAATAATATCATTCAATTTTTTTCAGTGAAATCAGATAGCTTTTTTTTTACAAACTGCATGCACAAATGGATTAGAAGTGGGCCATGAATATGAAATTTAGAAGTTTCATCATTTTAGTGAATACCCTCTTTAATATTTTCTTATACAAAAAATGTATACTGGTATTTATTTTTAAATAAATTTAAATCTTATTATTAAATAGTGCTTGGTCATTTTGTTATAGACAGTATTCTGCTATCAGAATATACCTTTTTTTATTATAGGATACGCCCTTGCTTATCTTGTATTTTAGGATTATAAGTAAGAAGCTTATTTTGAGAAGAATTAAAAACCCAGAGATAGAGGAAAATACAGGAATAAAGAAACAGACAGGTTTAAGTATAAGATTTCAAAATATCAAACAATGGAACTACAGAGAGAATATAACACACAACTAGTATAAAACAGCTACACAGAGGTCAGAAACTGGTACATTACAAATAACACAGAATATTATGACACAGGAAGCTGTAGTATGAAGCCTTCAAACATTTGCTGAGGAGATCTGGATAGTATATAAAAAGATTTAACAGAAAATACTCTTACAGCAAAAATAGATTACTGCAGAAGGTACTGTGAACTAACTAGAAGAGATAAAATAGCAATTGGAGAAATATGAAAATTTAAACACATTTAATCTAATACATAGAAGAGATATTTTTATATTATAGCCTGTCTGACAAACATGGGAGTGGCTGTATCTTAAAATTTACAATTGGGAAAAGAAATGATGTCATACAGGGACAAGGTATATAAATCCATCCAAAATGAAGAATTGGAAGTGGATGTGCAGATACGGAGGCCCTGATTGACGAAACGGAAGCTGCAACAACCCTACAATGAAAAAAAGAAGAAACTTATTTTTATAAACGTTTTCAAGTTCATACGAGCCTCCAGGTGGTCTAGTGGCTAACGCGGGCGATTGATGCGCTCGTGGTCCCGGGTTCAATTCCCGGCGGAGGTTCCGTATGGCGTGCACTCAGCGTCGTGAGGCAAACTGAGTAGGCGCTGAGATAACAGCGCTGCCTCCTGGCTGTGAATACCGCAACTAGCGGCTGGTGGCGTGTAGTACTAGCCATACACCGTCACATTAACACAAAAGCCGCGCGGTACGCCTTGGTCCTTAACGGACTGTTGAGCGGAGGTTTATTTTATTTATTTTCAAGTTCATACACATGTAGGCACATTCTGTATCAGCACATTTGCTGAATATATCCTAACTTTCTAATTCTTTGCAACTCAGTAAAGCTTACAATTAATTATTATATTATATTACTGCCTACAACTCATAATGCATGTCCTTGACCTTGCATCTCTTTCGGAACCAGAAATGTATTTTAACAATAAAAACATTTTATATCTTCAGTTTCGTTTTGCATGGCCTACATTGTGTTGCTCAAAACTTATTTTTATTTCACTTAGACCTTGTCTTTTAACTAGCCAAGCTTCTGCCCTGTATGAAATTGTTGGAACTTATAAGTCTGGAAATAATAAAATGTCCTGTCCACATTCCCTTCATAACAAAACTCCTATAGAAATGAAAATTAGTCGACTCTCTCATACAAATATCACTCACAATTTTATGTCAGATTAGCAGTTTTGATTTGCTTTATTAACTGAGCCTATCAAAGTGTAGCAACTTCTCCTACTTTTCTGAATAGTTCACTTTCAGTAAATTAGTAACAATGAGTTCAATATGATACCTACCCCAAAAGCTAAATCCAGTTAGAGTAACTTTATTTCATTATTGTGTACATTTATATTAAATATATCAAATTAAAGATTTATTCATTTTGTAGGCTTTAAGTAGTCACCATGGTTTTTTATAGTTTAACCATGTCCAGAATGTGGTAGTTTTTGTTCCTTTCTGATCTTTTCAGTCTTGACCATGTTTTTATGCCTTTAACCATGTTTCAGTCTAGTCTCAACGTTTTATACTAGAGATCATTTAAAGACAACATAATTTGTCTTAAGATTAAGTGCTTAAGTATTGCTAGAACTCGCCTTAGTATTAAATTAACAACCTTTTATCTCTTTGACTTTATAAAAAATTAATCATCTTTATAATTAACACACTTGAATTTATTGCACTAATTCAAGATACTTAATGAAAATATTTATATATTTCTTAAATATTAATAAGAATATAAAGAAATGATTGTCTTTGCATCACTTCTGCAAAAGAGTGCCAAAAAGTGTATAAAGAAAAAATATTTTAGACATTGCTTATTTCAAAACAACACCACAAAAAGGAAGCAGAGCTATCTACACTATGTCCACGGGACAACTTTAAAAGCAAAGCACACAGCCACTGTTGGCATCACAATGGGACACAGTGGCTGAATGCAACAACAAAGTAAACAAACTTTTTTCTTGGGAAAAACGATTAAGTTATTTGATAAATGTAGCCACATTGAGCCTCCATGTTTTAACCCCCTGCCATGTCTGATGGTCCAGGTATTTACCTAGAGAGTAGGGTGAAAGGAGCTGATACTGCTATTCCTCAATGGCTCTGGACCCCCAAAACCATGATCTTCGCACACACTGCTTCAACGACGGCAAAGATTGGAGCTGATGTGCACAGAGCCAATTATGTACGTCTTGTGAACAGGAACCAGAAGAGCCAGTCATAGACAAACAGCTGCACAGACATGCAGTGAACATTAGTAGCAGGCATGAAAGAGAACCAGTGTACACAAATGTAGGATGAACCCAAGTCATACTGTGTCATTGGGAACCAGGGCTCCCTTCTCTGATCTGTAGTTGTGTTGGTTGTTCCGTTCTTTGGGACGACATGTGGTAACCTCAAGTCATACATTCCATGAACGGTAACCAGTGTCATCTGGAACATATCCTAGCCTGACACAATGTGCCTTACTCTGGCACATTCTACTAACAACTCCTGCTGGATGAACTGGGGAGAGGTGTTGGGGTACATACTTTGCAGACACTGCCGATTTCAGGTAGCCTTTTCTTGACCATAGATCCGACATAGGAACATACTGCCCTTTGGGGTGCAAGGGGTATCCACCTTCAGCACCACTGACACGGATGGCCAAGAAACATGCATACCACCACACAAAACATCTAAGAGATTCTAGTAGTGTTGAACAAATAGGAACTAGGATCCCTGGCAAGTAGCTATGTGGGCCTCTCATGTCAGTTCCATGTCATCAAAACACATGGAATATTCATTAAAACTCCTAAGTGGTGGGTGATTTCTATCAGGTAAACCTACTCAAACTGCCTCTGTATAATATTTTTTCACTTGACATTTTGTTTTATAGAAACTGTGTAACAGTACAAGTAAAACCCTACCAACACATAATTAAAATGTAAAGTTGTTTGTAATTTGAATGGGGTAAAACCATGTATACTAGTTGGAGTCAAGGTTAATGAATTCACGGCAGGAAAACAGTTATTTTTAGCCGACTGACCTATGAACTTTGTATGTTAAACAAAGCAACATAATACGTAAGGAGCCGAGCCCAGCAGACGTCACACAGGAATGCAGGAGTGTTGACTAACTCGCCAGATAGACGCCAGCAGTCTGTATAAGTTTCAGTCGGCAAACAACATCTAGCGACGATGGACGCGGGCAGTTCGCTCGCCTGCCGGCTAAGTACAGGTTTCTAATGCCCAGTTGAAATTACAACCTAGTGTCGAATTCACAATATTTGCGCCTGTAATTTAAAATATTGTAACGATACAAAATAGCAATCCTAATAAAAGAAGAAATAACTTATAGAACTACTAAAGAAAGTACAGCTAAAGAAGAATAAAGTGATGTATATAACCATTTTAACAAATAAGCATAGTGATGACAATTGACTTAGACATGGCAAAGACAATAACCCTACCCAAGCGATTGGCATAGCGACCAAACTTGATATGAACAATAAAAAACTATAATAACTAAATATAAAAATATTCATTTTGTAATAAGTGAAAGGAATGATGAGCCTTGAAAGTACAAAACCTCGAATAACAAATAATATATTATAATAGAATATTAACGTGTGACAACACTTTAGGAAAATAATTAGTTTTAAAATGACAATATTATTGATAAAAAATATTCACTTAAATAAACCCAGATTAGAGCCAAGTGTATTAGGTAGGTACACAGTTAATGAAAAGAAACACGGAAATAGTGGACAAAATAGTGAGCAATAACCATTTGAGGGACTTCAAGCAAAAGTGTACACTAAAAAAGACAGTAAAGTGATGAACACCAAAAAATTGGGAGTCAACTCAAATGCATGGAATAAACAAAGTGTATAAAAACCAATAGGTGTAATGAAATAAACATTATATCCGAGTATAAAGGATCAATGATGTTCTCTCTTTTGTTAATGATGAATTAGAAAACTAGGTTATAAGAAAATAGTAGGAGGCAGAGAGAGTGTGTTGACATTGAACTTTATAAGTGTTAATACCTACCACTCAGTGTTATAAATTAGATCATAATATCCGAATGCAAAGGATTCATTATGTTTTTTATGTTAAAAATAATTGAGTAAATCATGTTATACGTAGATAGTAGGAGACAGGGAGTGTGTTGACACTAAATCTAAATGTGTTTATACTAAAACCATATGAATTATAAAGATAGTTAATAAGCCAATTCTTAATCCTAAATGGATATATAATAAACGGTTTAATTTATGTTATTGAGAGAATAATAGTAGGGTAACAAAAACACTAAACGTTATACACGTTATCAGAATGTTGATTATAAATTACGTTATGTTAGAATTTTAATGATGGATAATTAAGAAAACAGTAGTGTGTTTTAAAGGGATGGCAGAAGTCTAAAAATATTAAAAGTAAATGCAGCAAACCTAGGCTTAAGAAGTAAGAATTTGTTCAAAATTAACAATAGGCCTAAAACAATATGTACTAATTCAACCTAATTATGCAATAACTAAGCAAATTTATAAAGAATATAGCAAAGAGGATGTAACTAAATTATGTAAATTATCAACCATTGTAAGCATATGTAGGCCTATATAGCAGATAGATTAATTGTAAATTGTAATAAGAAAATAACTTTAAGTAAAGGGAAAAGTAGGTAAACATAATATATTTCAATAGGGAATTATAAAGGAAACAAATATTACTAAAAAAACACAACTATAAAATAAATAAATATAAAAAGGTAGAAAGAGCCAAAACGGTAACATTCTAAATCAGTAAATACTGAATGAAAGTTAGTCTTGTTTGGTTTCAAAATAATCTACAACTGAAAAGCCATTCAAATATGCTAATGACCCGTATATTAGATATACTATAAATAAATTATCCGAATTAAAAACATTTGATCATTTTCAGTAAAAAATTATAAGCAAAATATACTAAATATCACTATAAATAACTAAATATAACAAAATATAACAATGGGACAAAATTTCCAACCAATGAAATCGGTAGGCTAGTAGCCTAATAACGAAAAAATGGTTAAAAACATTTAAGAGTTAATTATTGGCTTCAGTCGAAGATAGATGAGAAAATATTTAATTTACTCCACGATTTAAAACGATTAGAAAAAACAAAAATAATGACAGAATATATGCCTAAATTATCAAATTGAACTAGTATCACTAATAACAAACCATGAATACAAATTAAACCAAATTAAAACGTAAAAATTACCAGCAAAATTATAAAATTTTAAAAAAGATGAAGTAACTACCCAGAAGGAAGAAAAACCGAAGGAAGATAGCTACCATAATAATAATGGAAAAGACGAAAGATCAGATGATTTGGGAATAGCGTAAAGTATAACTTCAAATAAATTTCCAACACCTCAGAAGAAATACGGTTGAACATTGTGACACAAATACACCAACTTTTCACTTGGTTCAAACACAGTATCAATGAATGACATTAATAACTAATTAAATATTTCCGATAAATTGTTAAATCAGAACAACACTTTTGCTGAGTTAAAAAAAAAACTAATTATTAACGAAAAAACCTAACCAAGATTCACGTAGTGAATTCAACTTACTTTAGATATTAAGCACTAAATTTGTAAAGAAAAATATAGTATATAATAGTAATTCTTTTGTAAAGGTTTGTACATTCAATTATCATTTTGTTAACTTTTCTGGTAATCAAAAGAATCCTGACTAAACAACAGTTTGATGAGATTACACTTTCGCATAGCGAGTCTGTTGTTAGATAAACGATCCCATAGCATCAACCGCTGAGTTTGTAAAAAAATCAAGAGCCGGAAATTATTACTGTATGTATGTGACAATTTGTATTAAATGATCTAAAAAAGGGCACAAATGCTATTAAATAAACCTGCAATCAGAATGTATAATTGTTCATTATTCCATAAGTAATTGTTGATGTGTACATGTTTAATATAGCATAGGTGAAGATCAGCTGCTGAAAAAACTGAAGTCGGTAACCCTGACACTTCGGAGTGAAATTTGAATTTGAACAGAAGGCGACAGTAAAATTAATTGTTGAATTACGCCGAATAATTTGCTCACTTAAATCTTTTTAATTGTTTTAAAATGAAAAACAATTTGGCGCCTTAAACCGGGAAATTAATAAAGATTGACAGCAGGTAAGATAGCGGGAACAGAGAATAAACCCCAGTGTGGCTGGTAAACCATACTAGATTGGCGTTATTGTTCGTAAAAGAGTGGCACTCCAAGGAGAGGCTTGAAAGGGTGATATTCGTGGGATAATAATACAAATCGTGAAAGAATGTAAAAGAGTTTAAAATGAGCTAACAGTTTCGAGTTACTTGGAAAAAATTACTGTGAAAGTGTACGTGAAAAAATCGAGTTTACATAAAAATGGACTGACGTCTCCTGGACAATTCAGCTAAGTAACAAATGGGGGGAGAACAAAATTTTGACGAGGGCCTACCAAAATTTCAACCTCATTTTTTATTATTATCACTAAATGAGCTCAAAAGGGGAAATATAAAATATGTAGCGTGTGAGAGTGTGTGTGCGTGTGTCATACTTATATAATAAAAGTAAGAAGCGCTGGTTTGCGTAAAATGAAGTTAATTCTATGTATTAACTATTTCTATTTTAACTAATATACTCTCAATGTACGTAACCATTTAATCACTGTAATTTTTTATCATTAACAAATAGTATCAGAAATAGGGAGAACGGATATTTTGTTCATGACAGGAATGAAACCATTTTAAATATTTTTGTTTGTTTTATTTAAAATGAATTTAAATTGAAATGATGAATAAAAGAGAATACGATATATATGCAAATTTGTTTTCTTTGATTGGCCTATATCTGCTCTCACAAAACTTGCTCAAACGAACTCTGGACTGAGTAAGTGAAATTTTACAGTTGGCAGTGATTCAAGACGGCGTCTGGAACGCGGATGTAAACAAATAAGGTAAACAGTTCATAAAAGTAATTAATGTTACAACTGGGATTGTCTTCAGAAGCTAAAAAACACAAAACAACTTGATAAAAAATTACAAAACAAAATATAACTTTGACATACATATTGTTATTGGTATCCAAGTCACTTTTTTATTAATAAAAAGTAATTAATAAATCACCTATGGTCCATTGTGTGACTTAGTTTTTCATTATGTTCCATATCTGAAGAATGGAAATCGGAATCTTATATTCCATTTACATATCTGAAGATGGAACGCATGTTCCAAAACACATCATTTTTATGGAAAGCGAAGTCATGACGGATCACAGGTGATTTATTAATTTATAAAATATAAATAATTATGATCAAAATCTTATATAACAATGTAACTATTACAAGCATCATGTACAACAGATATAAATAAACATATAAGACTTAACAACATAGGAATAAGGATAAAGATGTAGAACAAACAATTGTTAGGTCTTTCAACTGCTACTCGCAGGTAAGAAAGATTTATTTTATTTTACCTTATTTTATAGTTTATTCTTGTATGTTGTTCCTAATATATGTAAGACTTATAATGTTACGATAAAATTTTACTTGTAATTATTTGTATTTTGCCAATATATTGTCTTATAATTTTTTATTGTAAGTTGTTTTATGTTTTGTAGCTTCTGAGTACGATCCCAGATTCTACGGATCAAAATATAAAGCGAAAAAATATTACGATGGAGGCAGTCTGAATAGAGGGTTTACCTGATACATGGAACATGTGCATTATACAAGCATTACACATAATTTGTGTAATCCTCAAGACTAGTGTGGCACATGAAAGTCATTGAATTGCCATAGCATATAGAATTCAGTTCCATTTACACAACAGACAAAACCCTAGCAAAAAATAGTTGATCATAAATATTATCATTTGTCGATGCAAGTGCTCACAAATGTACTAAGTTATTAATAATTTATTAATAACTCATACAATTTATTAATAAGTTATTAATAACCTATTTGTGATGCAAGTGCTCACAAATAAATTATGAATAACTGTTAATAAGTGCTAACATTAATAAGTTACATTTGCTTACAACGTGGTAATATATAATGCATAAAATTAAAAAATGTGATTTTTTTCCATAAACTCAAAACAACATCGCATAAATAATCATCTTAGTATTGGATAAGAAATAGTTTTTGTAACAAATACCCTATAAGTAGTGAATGTTTTCAGGGATTACTAAAAGTAATAAAGTACACATAAAATGGTAACAATGCGCAATATTTTTATTTAAAAATAAATACAAGAATATATATTTTAATTCACAATTGGTTATTTAATTGAATACAAATTGGCAGAAAGATGTAACAATAATTTCATGCTCTTGTCATTTTAACTGCATCAACCAACTTAACCAGTAAAGGAAATGCGAACAGCATTACAATTAAGAAATTTTAATTTTTCGCTCGGTGTAAAAATATACATTCTTTAGATTTTAACACACCAGTTCTTGAATATTAATAAAAAAAAACCAATGAAAATTTTCCAAGTGGCTATAATAAAAGTTGAATACTTGATTACATTAAATACAAAAATGTAATAGGTTTGTTTAAAAATCTTTATGAAAACTGATTAACAGTGAAAAAACAGAAGTTACTCAGTTTTAAAGACGTTTATGGAATTATACAGTTCAAGACCTTAACAGAATTATATGAAAGACTACAAGCATCACAGCAATTTTCATGGAGCAGACATTCTATATGACATTATTGGCAATAGAAAAGTCAGACAGAATATAGCTCCAAAAATATATTATGAGCTAAACTGATGTATTACGCAAATCCCCTTAACAATCTAGAAAAACTGTACAATGATCTAAAAATGTTGTTGTTTCTCAACAACAAAAAATCTCCAGAATAATTTAATACACAATAAGAAATAAAAATTCATTTTTGTTCGTGTTGGTATCCAAGTCACTTTACAATTATAGTAAAATATTACCTTGTATTCGGTCCGCCGTGTGACTTCTCAATTTGAATTTACGTAACGCATTTCAAGGCATATGCCTCATCATCAGACGTAAAATTAAAAACTTAAAAACACACACATCACACGAGAAACGGGTTTGTCAAAAATAATAAAATTGCAGCTATTAACATATTATGTGCACTTGTTGTTGGGTGCGCACCCGTTAGGTATTGTCTGCTACTGATCGGAAATCGTTGAGCAATCTCAAAGCAGTATCATACAGGCGGTTAGATTCAAAGTTCAACTGTTCATTCAAAACAAACTCGCGACTGCTATCATTACTATGTGCATTATAAATTTCACGCTCTTCCAAGAATTTATGAATGCCTTGGAAGAGCTTGAAATTTATAACGCATATAGTAATGATAGCAGTCGCGAGTTTGTTTTGAATGAACAGTTGAATTTTGAATCTAACCGCCTATATGATACTGCTTTGAGACTGCTCAACGATTTCCGATCAGTAGCAGACAATACCTGAACGGGTGCGCACCCAACAACAAGTGCACATAATATGTTAATAGCTGCAATTTTATTATTTTTGACAAACACGTTTCTCGTGTGATGTGTGTGTTTTTAAGTTTTTAATTTTACGTCTGATGATGAGGCATATGCCTTGAAACGCGTTACGTAAATTCAAATTGAGAAGTCACATGGCGGACCGAATACAAGGTAATATTTTACTAGAAATTAAAAGCTGGCACATAACGCCTAACCAGATGGTTGATGAAATAACATTCTTCACTTGTTACAATAGTCTTTACCAAAATGCATGCCAGGAATGTATACAAATTATAAACATCTGTAGCATTTACACCAGTACATTTGCAGCCACAATTCAGGTTTCATTTTCCAATAAGATTACTGTGCTGTAGTACTAATACAGTTAATGATGTGAAATAATAAGCTTTGCATTCTAGATTAAACTGATGTCAAACTGAACCGAGTGGGTTGAAAACTGACAATTTACTTGAGAAGACATTAACTTCTGAAAACTAAAAAATTCGACAAGTGCGATTTTTCATACTCAGACAGTGCCAAAAATACAACAGTCTGCAGAAATTTACAAATACAGTTAAACTACAATTCTAAATGTCAAAGTTTTGGCAGTTATGTCACAACTGTTGTAAATATAATGTATATAAAGACCAGATAGAAAAATCTGTTGAGTGCATGTTTTTTTAATGAAATTTTACCGATTTCTGGTGAACACTGGTAGGAATTACATGCCTATCAAACTTACTTGCAAATAAGTTAAATTAGTAAATAAATAAGTTACTTAAATAAATGGTTTGTTCTGAAGATATTGATGATCTTGTTTAAGATGTGCAGGGAAAGACTGTATACACACATAGCTTGTAGGGGAATGATATGCTAAGTACAGCTGTTCACTCTAACTAGTTACACTATCTATCAGTTTTAAGTGAACATTAATGACAAAGCATTATTGAGGTTATGTTTGCCAATTAATAAAGTGTTTACTAATTAAGCTTAAAGTGTGGGTGAGAAAAAATGCATGATCATCTGGTAACAAAAGAGTTAAGTGATACAAAAAATCTGGAAACAAAAAAGTAGAGAAAAAGTGTTCGAAGAATAAGTGATGTCTCCAAAAGTTGATGCGTCACCAAAAGATCTCAGAGACATGTATTAGGTGATGACTGCAAGTATCTAATGCTTGTATGTTTTAAAATTATAAAGTTACATGAGGCAAAAACAACTCATTAAAGAATTTACACTGCGTTTAACTGGAACGATCACTTATCTGTTGTGACAAGTTTTATATCTGTAACGCTTTTTTTTTTCTTTGCTGATAAATGCCTATGAATAAAAATGGAGAAAGTAATGTCTGCTTCTCTAGATATATAGTGAGAATTAAGAGAAAAACCATCATGTAAGGAACTTCTGTGCAGCAGTAAAACACTTTCATGTCCCTTTACGACAGATGACCACACAAAAGTTATAATGAGGTTCATCAAGTCTATGATCAGCTGGTTGGGACATGTGATGTGCATGGAGGATGACAGAATACCCAAAAAAATTCTTAGAGGGACAAAAGATGGGCAAAGAAGAAAATAAAGGCCTACAATAAGGTGGCTACAGGACGTAGAAGATGACCTCAGGAGGATGTACATGGGGGATTGGAGGTGGAGGCTGGAGGACCGAGGTGTTTGAAGGAGACTAGTTGGCCAAGGCTCATCATGGGCTGTAGAGCCAGAGGAATGAATGACCACAGAAAAGGTATCAGTTTATAAACATACACATACAAGCAGCTATGAAGAAAATGAGAAGATATCCTTAAGATACAAGGGGACATTCAAACTGCTCTTGGAAATTTAGTGATGATATTTTACACACTATATACAATCACATAAATTCTTTAAAGAGAAAAAAGCCGCTAAAACCAAAAAATTTATCTTCCTGAAAGTGCTAGGAGATATATAAACTGAAATACTCATGCTGGTTTCCTACAACAAAATCTGGTTTTAATACCAAATCTTTTGAGTATTCATCCAATCATACATGTGCAATTTATGATAAACCCATTTGTGAAGTTAAGATTTTGAATAAGTCTTTTTGAAACAATGTATCACAAATCACAATGAAACAAAGTAAAGAAAGTAATTAATTACTTAGAGACAATAAACTAAGACAACAAATTAAGAGGTATAGCATTTTACACCATGAAGTGGAAGTCGAGAAAACTGTAACAAAGTTAGTTGTAACAAAAATCTGTTTGCAAGTTTTCACAAAAAGCTAGCACTGACCAATATAAGCACAAGCACCATTTTCTACACTTGTAATATTCACTAACTCTCCAACTGTGCTTTGGTTTTTATGTCAATACAGAAGATGGGCATAAAAAAGGAGCCAATGGTAGTACACAGGTTGTTTAGAAAACAGAGTCTGATTGTGCATAACTACTGCAAAAGAAATATGATCGAGTTGAAACATGTGCAGTATGTGAGTTTAGTTCATGACAAGTCTAATACATACAGATGTTTCATTGTTGTTTCATGTACTCAGATGGTAAAACCACTAAAAATGAGTAGTATAGTAGTATTACTGAAAATTCCACTATGTGTGAAGTATGTGCTGTGACATAATTTCAAACACGATAAAATTACGTGCAGCAGAAATTGCCATCAAATTACTTAGGTTTATTATGAAAACGTGACCGGTGACAGTAAAATGCAGAAATGATATCAAGTACTGTACATTACTCTGACAGCCATATAAACATTAATGACGAAGACCACAGTGGCTGACCTTCACTTGTCACTGCAAACTCATGCAAAGTGTCAACTAAAAATGAACTTTGAAGATGATGCCAAGTTTGTATAAGCATATCTTTCTATGATGAACTCAAAAGAGCTGTTGAAGGGCATTTAAAAAACAGGCATCAGACTTAATTGAGGAGGGGATAAAAGAGGTTGTTCCAAGGGTTATAACAAGTACTTACATAATGGTGGCAACTCTTGTTAAATGTAATATACATTTGGAATGAAATATTTTATTAGTTACAAGATTTTTTAAATAGCCTACCAACTTTTCTTTGCTAATAATTTTTTTTACATACAAATTGGAAGAAAATGTAAAAAAACTTGAAAACTTGAAATTTTGTATAATTTGGGTTTAGACCTGAACAAAATTATCCAGTACTCTTTATACGTAGAACATAGTATTGAAAGATTAGAATGTGTAATACAACATTCCCAATAAGAGGCCACGCATACACAGATTGTGACAAGAACACTGGACTGGCAAATATAAAAATTGCCTGTTCATTCACATAGTAACTTAACAATAGTTTTCCAAGCTGCAAGAATCAATCCTACTCCATTTACAGTTATCAGGCTAGAACAAGAGATGATATAGATTCAACCATTTACCCAAAAACTATAGAAATGTATGTGCAAAAATGAACTTTGAAGATGCAGCTAATTAAAGTTATGGAAGGTGATACAAACTTTGTCTACAGGAATATGGATATTTTTCAGACTTGGCAATTCTCACAACACAACTTTCTGATATTCAAAAGAGTTTCTTCTACATTAATGTCTGGGAGAATATTGTAACGTGACGTTTCACTCAACATAAACATTGTTATAAAAATACTGAAGTACAAAACAATACTAAAGTAATAAACCTGTGTTATGAAATTCACAAGTAAATTAAGACCATTGTAAAGAAAGCAAAAAAAAAACCATTTTACGTCCTGCAGGACATGTACCAGAAAGAAAACATTCAGTTAGTCAGTCCAGTGACAAAAGTGGATCTTCCAAAACATCATCGACAGTGACATGCAAAAATAATATATAAGAATTTCAACAAGGTTCTATGGAGAAGGTTGTAATCAGCCACTTAACCTCACCGTCGGAATTCTATGTTAACCGAATCAGTAGTGCAGAAGACCTCATCAGTTTTGCTTCCCAGGTTAAAGCACATGTAGTAGTTAGGGAGGATATTCCTACTGCCATTGAAATAGAAGGCAGAAACAAGTTCAAGGAAGAATGAATCAGATCCAAACGCTGCACATACTGAACGGCAAATCTCAGCTCACTTCACTTTTCTTCATGGGATACTCCAAGTACAAGAGACTAAGCTGCTGGGTGAACTGAAAACATCACAGAATCACACAGGAAATTCCCTGCAAAATGTGATGTCAGAACTTGAAATATCTATTAAGGAAATTGAAGAGGCAATTGCAGAGGGTAAATCAGCCTGTGATCCGAAGACAGTTGGAAACATAGATTTAAATCCTGTGATAGATAAGCTCAAAAAACTGAAAAGTACATCATGTCATTTATACTTTTCGGGGTCTTCAAGAAAAAAAGAAACTTATGGGTTTTCTGCACGTCTACACATTCAGAAAACACTGGAAGAACATTGCCAGATTACTATTCCAGATACCAATGTGTACATTTTGAAAACTGAAGAGGAATTACCAGAAGATTATAAAGTTGAAAAGTTACCGGAAGTTAGTTCACCAAAAAAAAAGCAATTCAATGGTAATAATATCTTTAAAATTGTACTTAGCATAAGGAAATTATGTTAAATTTAAGAATTTTTAGTAATTTTGATCTCAGAAAAGTGACGCCATCCACGACAATGAGTTAGATACCGACCAATGGGAATTTTTCACTTTTGTGTGTATCAACCCAAAGACTCACGCCGTCAGGACCCAAAGACTGACGCTAAGCCAGGAGTCTAGTCTTGGGATTCATCGAGTAAAGAACGTCTCCTCCGCGACAGATATAGCCGCGAAGTTAACATCAGATTTGAACCTCGGCTAGGTTAGGTGAAACGTAAACATCAAAATATAACAAAAAAAATGAGAAAAGTGTCGTGAGAGTTTATACTAGCAGAAAGGAGTTAAAGTGCATAAATAATATAACAGTGAATAATAAAGTGTGTGTAAAAGAAAAGGAAAGTATAGTGTGCATACTTAAAACTATAAACGAATTATCATAATACAACTATAACATTTTGTGTACACGAGAAACTTTTTATTCCACTACCACTAAACAAAAACACTATCAATATTATAATTTTTCACGTTTAAACCATTATTTCTTTGTTTTTTAATGTTTAAAGCTGTATAACCTATTGAATAAGTTAACCTCAAAGTCGACATCGTTCGGCACATACTAATTTAACGGTACAGGTAATACCGTCCAAGGATATTTTGTGAATGTGGGTAATTTTATTTGTAAATTTTATTGGGGAAAAGTTATTAGCATCAAGGTCGGCGATCTAGCGGAGGAAGACAGCTATTTTTAGCGAAACGAACTCTGAACTTTGCATTTTGGAGTCACGCCACACGACGTCATAAGCCAAGCCCAACATACGTCATGTAGGAATGCAGGAGTGTCCGCTAACTCGCCGGGATGGCGTCAGCAGTCTACGCTTGGTTTTATAAAGTCAGTCGCCAACCAACATCTAGTGATGACGGATGTAATTTCGGGTGGGCAGCCCGAGTGTTAAATTTAAGGGCGCCTGCTGTTAAAACCCAGTTGAATTCATACTCTCGTGCTGTACAGCCGTATATAGTCCGCGGACGAAAATCGGGCGCGCCCAACACCAAAAAGTGTAAAAAATGTGAATTAACAAAGTTTATTTTAATTTGTCGGAGTAACAGTTATTTTTGTTTAAAAGAAAAAACGGTGAAAGAAAGTGAAATGTAAGGAGTAATCGGGAGTGTGTGGTACAATGGGAGTCGTTTGGAGGATGGTCAGATAAGTAACAGAGTGATGGGAAAACAAAATTTGTTACAGGCATAAATAAATTCCAAATTATATAAATAATAAAAATGGTCATCTAAATTACATATATATATATATATATATATATATATATTGTAACATCACAAAATGTTCCATAACCATAATGCTCACCAGAAGGGTGAAATATAACACTAGAGTTGTAAAATGAATAATTATAATGAATGGAACAAAGAAGAGAAGGGACCAGCAAAGAAGAAAGAAGAGGAGGGATCCCAAGAAGCAGTGATGAATACACTCCATGACACTACAACTTAAATACAATGACTGACTATGACTAATGGACAAGCAAAGTTCACAAATAAGCTGTCAAGTGAGCCAGTTCAAGACATTGATGTGTAGAGTCATATAATATAAACAAAATAACCAATGACTTTAACAAGATAATAACAAATAACAGCATATTGGCTGAAAGAAATAGAACAATGATACAGAAATAACAAAGACTATGTACTAGGCTAGCTGTAGCCACAAAGCTATAAAAAATAGAATTACCAACAAAGATGTAGCAGTATAGATTAAGGGTAATTATAAACGGAAGCCTTACGTGTAAATAAGCAACTTCCTAAATAAATGAAATGTAAGTAGAGATAATAATAAGCAGGGAATAAACCTTGTACTACAACTATATCCAAACCCTGTATGAACGAGTTTATGTCAGCGAAATAATAGGGAAACAGGACCCCTAATTAACATAAACTTACAGAATAGTAAATGTAACGAATAAGGTGTGAAGTACCACCACTTAATTAATATTATATGCCTTAAAAATGAGTGGGCCATGTAAAAATGTAATTAGAGAATAAGGAATTTTCAGAATAACGTATTGACATAATTATACTAAGATTTAATATTGTTCAGCTGTAGGCAGCATTTAGTTTTAATAATGTATGTACTTTTATTCATTTAATAACGTTCAAAAGAGAAAACAGATGTAAATAATCAAATATCAAAGAAAGGAAAATAGTCGCATTTGCATTATCAGCAGACGACACTAAGAAACCATGTTTTAGGACGATATTTCAATGTATTGTCAATGAAAACTAGGTTCAAACCGGCCTCAAGCCACATCAAAATAAAGATCAAAAACTAAGCTTTAATTTGGTGGTAATAGCATAAAGAATGGAATTGTAATAGTTTAATAATTAGTGTTAGCATAATTTTTTAACAAGATTTAAGAAAGTGCAAGTAAATACCAACAGCAACGACAGGAGTACAAAAATACGTATCGGCGTAGTTTATTAATAACATTACGTCACCATGACATAATTTTGTACCAATCACAAACGAGTTTACTTAGCGAAAATTACTCCTAGCGGCGATCGAGAGAGGGGTATATAATCAAAAGGACACTAAGAAATTGGCATTCGCATTTTTATCCACAAGCTAATCAGTTGCGTCTCTGCATTATGTTCATATTTTAATAATCAACAACAGTACAATTGTAGTAAGTACATTGAATTTTGTCAAATTAACCATTGGAAAGAGGAGTCATCGCATCTAAGTGCATCGAAAGTTAATTGTGAATTTATATAAACAGTGCGTGTATCGGAACGAGTAAAGTTAACATAACCTGTAAAGGCTGTAACCTATTGGTAGTCAGAAGAAGGTTATTTCTCGTTTCCAAGAGCGATTAAAGTGAAGTGCATTAGCGATCAATATAATCCGATCGTTAAAGTGTTCACTTTTAATCAATACGATTGAAAATCCAGGTAGTACTGTGACCAAATTTATTGTTTATATACCATCCATTGATTGTAGGAATTAACATACTTGTACTGACGCAAAAACAATCAAACTATTCGTAGAGAACACTGCATTAATTTTTTTAGAGGGATTAATATATCCCAACATAAGAATATATGTATTAGAATTTTTTATAACTAATATCAATTAGAATATAAGCAAATGAAATTCTCGTTAATCAATTATTTAATTGAAATTTATTAAAGAGGCTTAAACTGAATTATAACGTCATAGTAGCATTTTTAAAAGAAATTAATATCGTTCTATTCTGTATTTCAAAGAACTTACCCTTAAGGTACTTAGTCCAATAAGATAAATATTTTGTTAGTAAAAATAAGAGTTTTTTATTGTGCTTAAACTGAGCTAGACCAGTCATTAAACAGATAACTTGTGATCCGAATTATATTATTGTTAATTGTATTTTTCAAATCAATTCTAGAGGTTATAATAAACCAATAATATTATATAGCATTAACCTTGGTTTTAATTATTTTAAATCAGATAATCAATCCTCAGTATTGCAGACACTGAGGTACATCAAAACATGAATTTTTAAGTATACTATTTAAATTATTTTCAATTCAATTAACATTTAAAAGATAGAAACAGTAAAAAGTCAATACACACAATTATAGAAAGTAGTTTGGTTTTTTTATGGGACATTTTTTTAAGAAAACCCATATGGTGCCCAAATAACATTCAAGGTGTTGTAAAACCTTGTTTATGAAATATTATACTGGTCAAAAAGGAACTTGACAGTTTATTCATTAGCTGTGAACGTCTGAACCTCAAGTACGTCAATCAGGTACGTGAAGTGTTAATTATATTAATATATTTTGTCCAGACAACACTTGACTTACACATACACAGACGACATTTTTATATAGAAGACGATTTCGACTTCAAGTTCGACGCAACCGTTACATTCATCAGCAGATCAACAAGTTAATATTTTATTCATAATAAATCATATCACTACAAATAAATTATACTTTATCAATTATAAAAATAATTACTGCATACAAGAGACCCCATTAAACATTTTTAAACAGTAACATAATTATTGAACAGAGTGACATTCAATAGCGGGACCTGAACACGTATACCTGTTAATTAAATTAAACACACCGTAACCTATTAGTTACAGATTGACGAATCCAACGTGTGGCATTATACTACGGGGAATCTGTAACTGTTTAGTTACAGATTGGCGACCAACGAGTGCGGCTTTAAAAATATACAGAAATAATATATTTAAATATTAAATTAGCCCGGCAAATACAGTAGAACGACCATGCCTCACACACATACACGATACAAGATACAAGGCCAGCCAAGGAGAAGGTGCACAAGCAAACACCGAAGTAAATATAGAGGTACAGGAGACACAACCAACAACCGAAATGGAAGTGGCAACAAATAATACCTTAGAAAACCAATAAGAAGGAACGCCTCATGCAGAACCCGAGCAACCCAGACAACCGGAGAAGCCCACAGAAACAGGGGATACAGACTTCCAGGAATGGATGAAGAAGATGATGGAAGTAACAAATAAAAATATCGAGTCATTGAAGGACGATTTAAATAAAAAATTAAACGACAACAGCAAAGCGTTGAAGGAGGATAACCGTGACCTGAATAAGAAAATAGACGACAACAGCCAGAAAATGGAGGAGAAAATGGACGATATCAGCAAGAAGATGGAGGAGAATAACGAGAAAATAAACACCAAAATAGACAGAGAAATAACAATAGTTAGAAGAGAGATTTCGGAAGTACACGAGAGATGTGAACAATACAACCAAGAGTTACAGCATATTAGAGAAGAGGTTGAGGGACGGATCAACAGTATAGAAGAAATTAATGAAGTCCGAATCGAGTCTCTGAAGAAGATGAGCCAGGACGAGATAAAACGAGTAAGAATGGACGTAGGAGAAACATGTGAGGAAATAGACACATCAGTGAACGACATAAGAACCCTGACTGTCAACAACAAAGAAAAAATCGAAGAGTTGCGTCAACGAGAGATCCTACAAATATGAGAGGAACTCGAAACCATCCGTAACCGACCAACACAGGGTCAATACCTACAACCCATAGACAACCGCGATATTATAAATTTCAAAAATTATAAAAAGAACCCGATCGAATTTCTGGAACGAGTAGAGGAAAATCTGACCAGAGTCCGGGAAAGCAGATGGACGGTAATCCGCAGTTTGATCGACGAGTATTTTAAGGAAATACACGATAACTGGTGGACTGCAACCCGCCACGAGATCCAAAGTTATGAGGAGTTTAAGACGCTGTTCAGGGCCAAATACTGGTCAGAGTCTACCCAAAACATAGTACGAGATGATATATGTCACGGCAAATACGACGCCAGTCGAGAGACCACTCCAACTTCTTACTTCCTTGGTAAGGTATGTTTGGCCAGAAACCTCGAACCAAGGATACCAGAGGAGTGCCTGGTCACCAAGCTAGCATATCACTTGAGGAGGGAGTAGCACGATCACGACAATGGGGGCAGATAAAAACTATCCAAGCCATGGCAGCACTGCTCGAAGATAACGAACACGAGGGTTACTATAAAAGAAGCTGTAAAGGGAATGATAATTACCAAGATAGAAATAATAACCAAAATAATAATTACAACCCTAACTTCCGGAATTACCGAAATAATTATAACAATTATAATAATAATGTAAATAACAATAATGAAAACAATTATCGGCCAAATAATCAGGGTAATAATTACACTAATAATAATAACAATAATATGAGACGGCCTCAGTATAATAACAACAACCCCAACCGACCACAGAACCAAGGTGGCAACAACCAACCCCAACAATATAGGAGGGCTAATTATATACAGGCCAATAATGAGCAGGGAAGAAGGCGGTATTACCCAAGACGCCGTAGCTTCAACGGACATGATGACGAGGAGTACCAGCGCGAAGACAGGAGAAATTCACGGGGCGGACAACGAAGGAGTAGGAGTATTGAAGGCGACAGCCGAAACAATAATTATCGACCCCAAGTACATTTCATACCAACCAATGACCAAAATAACCATGGGGGATGGCCCGATATGGAGGAGAGGAGTCAAGTAAACACGCCGGACAGACGTGAAGAAGAGAATGAACTCTCTTTAAACGCACCGCGGCAGTGAGAAACCAACTAGACCCCTCGCTGAACCATTCTATTGGGTACAATTACAAACAGACTTTAAACAAAACCATAACAATAATACGAAGTCATTATTTGAAAAATATCAGGCAAGAACTGCTTGAAGAAGAAGAAATTGACCACCACCAATGTAACAATGAAATAGCATATGTGACTGCCGAAATAAACGGGGTGGCCACCACATTGATGATCGACACGGGTGCACATGTCTCTTTAATTGATAGCACCGCAATCAACCGCATACAGGAAGAAAGTAAATCAGTAATACCAACCCTACCGATTAACAATATAATATTAGTGGGAGCGACTGGACGACAAAATAAAACTGTCAAGAAACAGGTCAATCTTGAAGTGACCAGTCATGGAGTCAAGATCCCAACGATATTTTTGGTAGCTAATGGATTACCATTTTGAAGTTTAATTGGCTGCGACATTCTGCGGAAATACTCAGCAATTATTGACATGAGTAGGGCAAAAATAACTCTGAGTACACAAGATTTGGAATGGACGGTTGAGATCATTGGAAGTAAGGAAGCTCCTCAGGACCGCACCATTTTCCACATAAGAGAATTGCTAAGTCCTAGATATCAGACACCTACGGAAGAAGTTGAATATCAACCAAACAACGACATTTTGTGGAACGAAAAATCGAAGAAATCCGCCAATTTAAGTCAACAAAGAGAGATAACTCACCAAACCCAGACCAAATTGAAATGTTGATCAACATATATAACACATACCGGCATGTATTCTCGGACATCCCGGGGAAGGTCAAGAATTACCAATGTGTATTGAAATTTAAAGAACCTGTAAATTTTAATCAGAAGTCATACCCAATTGCTTATTCTCTAAAGGAAGCAGTTAGGACCGAAATTAACCAACTATTAAAAGATGATATCATTGAGTGCAGTCACTCACCTTATACTAGCCCTATTGTAGCTATAAAAAAGAAGAACGGGAAAGTAAGACTTTGCCTAGATGCTATGGAAATTAATAAAAAGCTAATTAATGACCGAACATCTCCTGGCGAAATAGAGGAAATTTTAAAGAACTTTAATGGCACACAGTTTATTAGTTCATGGGACACCGTCTGCGGATACTGGCAGGTGGAACTGCACCCCCACAGCCGAAAATACGTGGCCTTTATTTTCGAAGGGCGCAACTACCATTTGAAACGATTGCCCTTTGAATTAGTGAACTCTGTAGCAATATTTATTCAATGTATGGACCAGGTATTAGGCCAAGAAGTGCTCCAGTTCACTACCATTTATGTAGATGATCTACTCATAACGTCTACCAATTGGGAAGAACACTGTAATAGAATAAACCATGTGTTAAACAAACTGTCAGAAAACAACATCACATTGAAACTTGAGAAATCACAACTAATAGCTAAGGAAGTACAATTTTTAGGTTTCCATTTAACAGAACATGGAATAACCCCCTCTAGAGAAAAAATAGAATCAATACAACAATTACCCACCCCAAGAAACAAAAAACAATTAGTCTTTTTTAGGCCTGTGCAATTATTATTACAAATTCCAAAATAACTATTCGGAATTAACCACAAAATTATCACCACAATTATCTTCAAAGGACAAATGGACATGGGGACCAACCCGACACAGTGTTTCAACAAATTAAAAACAAATTCCTAGAGACAGTAATGCTACATCACCCAGATTTCAATAAACCTTTCTACCTAAATTGTGATGGAAGTGACATCAGTTTAGGGTCTACACTATACCAAGAGGATGGAGATGGGAACCACCTGGTTATAAGCTTCGCCAGTAGAACACTGAACAAATGCGAACGAAATTACAATGTGACAGAAAAAGAACTGTTAAGTGTTGTATTTGCCTGCGGAAAATTCCGGACCTATATTTTAGGATATTCAATAACTGTACGCACAGACCACAAGTCCATATCATTCCTAAAGAACTGTAAATTAAGCCACGGTCTATTAACAAGATGGACCCTAGTCTTACAAGAATATAACATCAGTTGGGAGTACATTCCAGGCAAGAAGAATATAGCAGCAGACGTATTGTCACGCATAAATATAACCAATCAGACCTATGAAGGAGAGAAGGAAACGATTGCAAAAGTCTATCACGTCATTAAGGGTCGATCAGACTTAGAAGAAATAGTCAAGGAAATAGAACAACACCAGAAGCAAGACAGCAAGTTAATGCAAATCCAACAGAGACTAAGTGCACAAGACAGTAGAATAATACCTTACTATTGTTTACAACAATCTTTTGTTCATTAAAACAAAATACCACAACAATACTTGGAAATTGGTGATACCACGAACATTAGAAAAAGAAATCATAACAGATTATCACATACGTTATGGACACATGGAAGCACTTAAAGTGGTAAGAGCACTGGAAGAACACCTGTACATTAAGGACATAAACAGAAGAGTGTGTAATTATGTCAGGAGTTGCCACATATGTCAACTAGTGAAATGCACCAACGAAAAGAAAGATGGAATAATGATACCTATAACGTCATCAAATAAACTAGAAAAAGTTTTCTTAGACATCTGCGGTCCATTCCCTAGAAGTATAAATACCTCATAATAATTTTCGACCATTACACAAAATTCACGAAGTTATACCCAATAAATCGTGCAACCACAAATAAGATACTCAATATTATTATACAATCTATATACCTGAAGTGAGAAGTCCGAAAACTATCATAACGGATCATGGTAGCCAGTTCAAGGGTAAAAGATGGAAAGACACACTGCTGGATCATGGGGTAAAAACCTATAAAACCTCAGTATACCATCCTAGCAGTAACCCGGCAGAAAGAGTGTTAAGAGAAGTTGGGAGAATTCTCAGGACATATTGTTCCAACCAACAAAGGAAGTGGAGTGAGTACATATCAGCAGCAGAAGATTTCATAAATCTAGCTCACCACCAATCCATTGAAACCACAACTTATAATGCCATGTTTGAGAAACCCCACCACGAGAAATCAGCGACATTATTAATTTTGCCCAAAGCCAGGAATACCAATTCAACAAAATCCAATTTCATACTAAGATTGTAGAGAAGATAGAACAAAGGAGAAGAAAGTACCAAAACAAGGTACCATTGAAAATAATACAGTACCAAGTAGGTGATAAAATATTACTAAAGAATCGAGAATTACCTAGTACAATGGAGGGTATCATGAAAAAACTACTATTACTGTATACAGGTCCGTATACAATCACAAAAAAAAATCAGAACAACACATATGAAATTTCTGACCCAGTAAGTAAGAAAATCAAGGGTACATTTAACCAAGCATCTTTGAAGAAATATTATGTATAATGAAAACTATCATAAACTGTAATATGTCATAATATCTACAGTATCAAGGTATACAATACTCTAAGCAGAGATAAATAAAATGACTCAAACGAAATGTAATTGACCCATAATGAGCCCAATAGAATGGTGAAAGTGTGAAAACCCCAGATAATCCAGGAAATGATAACGAACAAATATCATTGTTCCTCCACGACAGATATAGCCGCGAAGTTAACATCAGATTTGAACCTCGGCTAGGTTAGGTGAAACGTAAACATCAAAATATAACAAAAAAAATGAGAAAAGTGTCGTGAGAATTTATACTAGCAGAAAGGAGTTAAAGTGCATAAATAATATAACAGTGAATAATAAAGTGTGTGTAAAAGAAAAGGAAAGTATAGTGTGCATACTTAAAACTATAAACGAATTATCATAATACAACTATAACATTTTGTGTACACGAGAAACTTTTTATTCCACTACCACTAAACAAAAACACTATCAATATTATAATTTTTCACGTTTAAACCACTACTATTTCTTTGTTTTTTAATGTTTAAAGCTGTATAACCTATTGAATAGGTTAACCTCAAAGTCGACATCGTTCGGCACATACTAATTTAACGGTACAGGTAATACCGTCCAAGGATATTTTGTGAATGTGGGTAATTTTATTTGTAAATTTTATTGGGGAAAAGTTATTAGCATCAAGGTCGGCGATCTAGCGGAGGAAGACAGCTATTTTTAGCGAAACGAACTCTGAACTTTGCATTTTGGAGTCACGCCACACGACATCATAAGCCAAGCCCAACATACGTCATGTAGGAATGCAGGAGTGTCCGCTAACTCGCCGGGATGGCGTCAGCAGTCTACGCTTGGTTTTATAAAGTCAGTCGCCAACCAACATCTAGTGACGACGGACGTAATTTCGGGTGGGCAGCCCGAGTGTTAAATTTAAGGGCGCCCGCTGTTAAAACCCAGTTGAATTCATACTCTCGTGCTGTACAGCCGTATATAGTCCGCGGACGAAAATCGGGCATGCCCAACACCAAAAAGTGTAAAAAATGTGAATTAACAAAGTTTATTTTAATTTGTCGGAGTAACAGTTATTTTTGTTTAAAAGAAAAAACGGTGAAAGAAAGTGAAATGTAAGGAGTAATCGGGAGTGTGTGGTACAATGGGAGTTGTTTGGAGGATGGTCAGATAAGTAACAGAGTGATGGGAAAACAAAATTTGTTACAGGCATAAATTCCAAAGTATATAAATAATAAAAATGGTCATCTAAATTACATATATATATTGTAACGTAACATAGTTAAGGTTCCCCAACGTTACATAAAAATTGAATGAAATATGGTCAAGGACCATACCCTGACTTAAGGTTGTTCAATAGTTCATGTGCTTGAGAAGTACCTCAAGTCAAAAGGAGGCAATGACTAATGTTAAATGTAAAAGAGCCAGACCAATGAATGATAGAATGTAATGAAATGTTTGTTTTGTACTGTGACATGTTAAGGTCTACAGAGTATTTATGTTGTATGTTGAATATGCTACAAATGAAATGATGTTGTTTGATAATAATACTTCATCAATAATTATGTTTATATTTATATTAGATTTGTCTTTATACAACCCAGTATAGTTACCAATGTTAGGCACTGTACTAAGTTCTCAGTATTGTATAAAGTTGAAAAATACTGTTGTTTTAATTAATGTTTATAAACTGGATCAGGAGTGTGACCAGTGTTTCAAGTCTAACAAGTAGTTCTGACAATTATATCATAAATTAATAAAGGGTTCCAGAACCAGTTAATTAATATAAAAAAAATAACCACCAGTAAATTAAAATTCATGTAATTAACCATGTAACCAGTAATTAATTGTACAGTAGGTCAGGTAAAAAGAAAATTAAGTTAAAAAACCAAATAATGTTATAATGGTTGTAAGTGAATCTATAGGCCTAAATTCCATATTAGTGAAAGGAAATTAATACCTTTTTAGGAAACCCAGTCCAACGAAACTCTGGTAAAACATTTACTGTTCAGGAAGGAAGGTTAGGGGAGAATTTTATGTGATTCAATATTAATCCAAGCATGGAGTATTTTATTGGAAAGGAGTAGTAATATTCTATAATGCCGGCTCAAGGATATATAGAAAACGTGGTTGTTAAGGCAACTGAATTGCAGAAGTTGTTGATTTTGAATTAATTCGTTCTGATTGTTACAAGCTATTAGGTTGAGATGGACCGATATATTTAAAAAATATGAATAAATCTAAAGGAAATATGTATCAAAATTGAAAAAACACTTTTGTAAAACAATTATACTTTAATGCTAATGAGTAATAAAAATTAAATAACCCTCCAAATTGTAAATGAATACAGTAAAAAAGAATTGAAAGCCTCTCACCTCATTCACTAAATAATTCCGCTGGATTCGGTATTAAACCAATTCATACTATAAATCGAAGATCAGTAAAAGAATTAAAGTTTGATCTAACGGAATTATTGGAAATACCAGAAGACTCGATTTGGCGTAATAACCTTCATTAGCAGCACAGAAGCTGGAATCCTAATTCCATTTCACTGGGACCAAGAATTGTGAAGATCATAAAAGAAGAATAGAAGCCAGAAGATTTCCTGAGGGTTTACCAGTACACACCACCATCAATTTTATTGAAAACCAGAGCTATTTCACTGGATGAAGATGAGATAAGCTGAGTTTTGGGCCACTGTTGACAAACGTCCACCGCCAGACGAAATTTTCGTCGGTTTGGTAAAAAAACAACTTATTTTCATTTAACTGTATTTAAAGTAAATAATTTTATTTTTGTAAATTGAACAACCTTAATTATGCATTTTACCTGGCCTTACTAATGGTTCCAAGAACTATACGAACCCTGGGATAAGAATTATTTGTTATTACTTTGAAGTGTATATGTTTTTTAGAATTTGAGTAATTAATAATCGATATATGTCTGGATGATCGATTGGATCGTATTATTGTTTTTTGAGACAACGTAACCTGTTAATTAATAGAGAAAATAAATAAAGTACATTTATTGTATGAGATAATGTTTAAGTTATTGCAGAATAAATACTGTATGTGGTGGGTGGAATAATTGACAAAAAGATTGATACAAACATAACGAATAACTAACCTACAAGTACGCTTATTACTAGTAACAGCGCTCAAAGTTTGCAGCTGGTGGGACGGAAGATTGCTGAACTAGCTTGTGTTTAATACTAAATTTGAATGAAATTTTCTACCATCGAGTGACTAGGGTTGACACAAATTCCCCTTACATTCAGTTAATGCTCCATACATATTGCTAATATTACACAACCACTGAAAACTAAGTTAAGTCTATAGAGTAGTACGATTATAAATTCAAGAACATAATTATAAATTTGTTTGTTTAATAATCTATTTTCCGAAGGTTCCATCGGTCACCACTGAAAGATATATTCATTAATAAAACATTAATTAAGACCGGCAACAACATTTGTAATTGTTACGAATTGCCACCTGCAACGGATTACTTGGCGTTTGATACACAGGAGTCTATTATAACTAATTACACCCATAGACAAGATTTCTTTATAATTCGACGTTTCCAGCGTGCAGCATATAATATAACATACGTCCTCACATAATTAACAAGTAGTTCTTTATAAAATTGGTTTACAACAGTGGGGTTTGAATAAGACGGACGTTTCACCAGCAGTACCTCACATATTGATTTCTTTACAAATTGACGCAAACCAAAGTGGGGCTGGATTGAACCCCAGTACACCCACTCACATACTTGTAAACGTTGTATTCCAAATTGGAATCCAACAGTGGTGCTTCCACACATCTTCATATAACTAAATAAAATAACGTAAACGAGTTCTTTACAAATTGGCCAGCCCAACAGTGAGGCTGTAAGGAGAGGGAATCTAAGTTTCAATACAAATTTGGCGCTCAACGAGTGGGCTTTAGTTAAATAAAAAAATCATATTATTTGTTACTTAACTTGAGCAGGCAACCATTAGAGGCACAGGAATGCATACGAGAGGTGTTACGAAAAGAATGGAGAAGGAACAAGAAACAGAAGAGAATAGGAGGGAAGAAGAAACAGAGGCAGGTACAGATATTGAAATGGAACAACAGGCGAGCAATACAGAGGATACCCAAGGGGACCAACCAGATAAGGAGGAAGCCAGAGGAGGATTAAATTGGGAAAAATTAATGGAATTAATGAGTAGTATGAAGGAGGATAACAAACAAAATAATGAGAGTTTAAGACAAACTAACGAAAAGTTAGACAGTATCAAAGAAGATTCCAGGACACAGAAGGAAGAATTAAATAAAAAATTTGAAGAAAACTCTGAAAAAATAGACAGTATTAAGGAAAGTACTAGTGAACTTTTGAGGCAAACCATAAATGAAAATAATGAACAATTGAAGGCCGATTTCAGACAAATCAATGAAAAGATAGACAGTATAAATGAAAATTCAGAGAAGCTGGAAAATAAAATAGACAGTATTAATGAAAACTCAAGGAAACAAAACGAAATCTTGAGTGAGAATCTAATCAAATTAATGAATGAGAAGTTTGACAAAAATAAGGAGGAGAATGATGAAAATAACCGGCTAATAAATGAAAGTTTGAACCAAATGAACGAAAAATTTGACAGGAATGACGAGAAATTGAGACAGATTCAAGACGATAACAAACTAATGAACGAAAAACTCGAGGAAAACAATAAACGAATGAAAGCAGATCTTGAGAAAATCAATGAGGATAATCTTATACGAATCGATGAGAAAATTGAGCATTCTAACAAGGAATTAAGGGAGAATGTTGATAAACAGAATGAAGGGTTAAGACGAGCTCTCAATAAGAAAATCGAGGACGCTAGTGAGGCAATCAGCCAGAAGGTAGGTAAGAACGACGGCGAAAGAAAACAGGAGATAGCTGAAACAAATAGAAAACTGAGAGTGACCGATGAAGCTATTACACGAAACAGAGCTGAACTAGAGGTCAAGATAGGCCATATAGAAGAATAAAACCGAATTCAAGTGGAATCAATACGAGCAGATTGTGGAAACCAGCATCGAAATTTAGATACGGTCATGAACGAAGTACAGGAGCAAGGACAACGTAACCAGGATAGAATCGAGAACCTACAATGGTCAGTTGACAACCGATCGATCACTGTTCCATATACACAACATATAGACGACCGGGAGACCATCAACTTTAAGTCATACAGGAGAAACCCAATGGAATTCTTGGAACGGGTCGGCGAACAAATAATGAGAACTGGTGAAAACAGGTGGCCAATAATTCGTCGTTACTTAGACGAACATTTCAAAGAAACTTATAATAACTGGTGGACAGCCACCAGGCACGACATCCGAAGCTACGAAGAATTTAAAATAGCTTTTAAAGCCAGGTACTGGTCAGACGCCACCCAGAACGTAGTAAGAGAGAGCATCAGCTATGGAAGGTATGACGCCAGCAGGGGAACAACACTTACCACCTACTTCCTGGGAAAAGTATGTTTGGCAAGACACCTTGAACCAAAAATCCCGGAGGAAATTCTCGTCACCAGGTTAGCATACCACTATGATAACGGTATATCAATAGCACGATCGGGTGGACAGATAAAAACTATACAGGCCATGTCAACGCTATTGGAAGAACACGAGCGTGAGGTACATTATCGAAGGAGTCGGCAGAGAAACGACCGGTACGGGAGCAGGGATTTCCCAGACTACAACAATAGAAACAATAACCATAACAGTCATGAGACGAATAACCGGACGAACTATAATGGCAGGCCAGGTAATTATGGTAATGAGGCGTACCAACGGCAAAATAACAACAACAGCCCAAGGAACAACGGAAACAATTACGGGAATAGACAGAGTATTCCGAACAACCAATATAACCGGTCGTACAACCCAAGTTACCAGAATCAGAACACAAACAACCGAAATTATGATAACAACAACCGTAACCCGAACAACCAAAACCAAAACTACAGGAGAGTTAATTATGTGGGGTCGTACGATAACTATAACGGGAGGACATACTACCAAAGACGTCGGAGTTTTAATAGGGACACCGACTGGAACCAGTATAATAATAACGATAGAAGAGATACTAGAACTAATGGAGGCAGAAGTCGGAGTCAGGAGGACTACCGCCGGATTAATTATGAAGAAGACCGTCAACGGCCGGAACCCAGGTCAACGGAAAATGAAATAAATCAAACGAACCAAACCGGCAGAGGAGACGAAGAATCCGAGCCGATTTTAAACCCCACACGGCAGTGAAAACACCAGCAGGACCTTCACTGAACCACTCTATCGGGTTTAACGACATAAGAAGATTTCATAAACTTATCACACCATCAATTTATCGAAATGACCCCCTATACAGCAATGTTCCAGAGACCACCACCCAGAGAGATAGCGGAATTAATACAATTCCCTAGCGGGGATGAATATAAATTTAACAGTGTAAGATTTTATGAGAATATACTAGAACAAACCGAGAGAACGAGAAGAAAATATCAGCAATTCCAACCAAAACCGGAGCGATACTTAGTGGGAGACAAGATACTGTTGAAGAATCGAGAATTGCCCAGCACAATGGAAGGCATCGCTAAGAAGTTGTTACTATTGTACACTGGACCGTATACTGTAAGCAAAGATAACGGAAATAATACTTACGAAATATTGGATCCCCATACACTAAAGAAGAAGGGTACATACAACCAATCCTCAATTAAGCGATACTATGAAATGGTTGATAACGAAATAAATACAACAATGATAACTAGGACAGAAAAAATATGAAAAAAAAATGTATATAAACTTTATATAGACAAGATGATTTAATAAAAAACCCAAAATTCTAAAGAAACTGTAAGAACAACTTACTCAATAATTATTCAGAAACAGTATAATTTAAAATAAAGAGGATAAATACCCCAAAATTCAAAAAATGAAGTAAGCTCAACTTACAAACAAGTATCTAAGAAAACAATTTATGAGGTATATAAGAAAGAGAATTTTGAAGATAAAAAAAACAACCAAATTCGAAAAATAAGTAAGAACACCTTACTATACAATTTAGAAGAAATTGCTTTAAACTAATATGAAAGAAAAAAAAAATAACACTGATTCAACCTAATAAAAATCATCAAAACCAAAAAACAAAATGAGTTTATCTGATGTAATATAATAGTGAGAAATGTAATTTAGAATGTAAAAGGAATAATAATGATTGTGCCAGAAGAATATAACTACATGATGTAATGTATAGTACTAACCAAAATCTCATAACCAGCTGTATTGATCATAAAGGAATATGAGCCAATGAAGATAAGAGAATGAAGAAGCCGAAATGGAACCGTCAAAAGGATCACAAGAAAAGAAAAAAAAACAAATGGTTAAGAATTATCCGTAAAAAACCAATTAATAAATGTCAATAAAATAGCCAAGTATTGGAGAGGAAAAGTGTATAATAGAAGGAAGAATTAATATGAAGAAATAATATGATCTGAGTTAAAGTACAGTGAATAATCCCTAGAGTATGATTATTATTTATTATTTTATTGAAGGTCACATGATGATTACCTTACGAGGTTTATTAATGAAGATTGACTGTAGAATATTCCAGCAATCATTTGACTGGGCAGAGATGATGTTCCTCTGATCCCAGAAAGTATGTAACGGACGACGGTAATTGGTTAGCCGATAGAGCACCACCGATTCGATTCCAGTTATAATGTTAGGGAGGTTTAGGAAAATTAAATATTAGAGGGAAAACTCACAAATAAATATAGAGAATTAAATAAAAACCAGATCCAAAATGTATAATTAATAAAGAATGTCACAAGAATGATTATAGAAATAAGATTTAAACTTGGGAAATAATTGATTTTAAGAAGGAACGAAGAAATGATAATAATATAACGGATAATTCTGAAATATAAAAGTACTATAAATAGGAAACCAATTGGCCAGATACAAGTTATGCGTTTATTTCTTGCTAAACTTTGTTTATACCAAAATAAACTTATTTCGAAGGGGGGGTGTTATGTAACGTAACATAGTTGAGGTTCCCCAACGTTACATAAAAATTGAATGAAATATGGTCAAGGACCATACCCTGACTTAAGGTTGTTCAATAGTTCATGTGCTTGAGAAGTACCTCAAGTCAAAAGGAGGCAATGACTAATGTTAAATGTAAAAGAGCCAGACCAATGAATGATTGAATGTAATGAAATGTTTGTTTTGTACTGTGACATGTTAAGGTCTACAGAGTATTTATGTTGTATGTTGAATATGCTACAAATGAAATGATGTTGTTTGATAATAATACTTCATCAATAATTATGTTTATATTTATATTAGATTTGTCTTTATACAACCCAGTATAGTTACCAATGTTAGGCACTGTACTAAGTTCTCAGTATTGTATAAAGTTGAAAAATACTGTTGTTTTAATTAATGTTTATAAACTGGATCAGGAGTGTGACCAGTGTTTCAAGTCTAACAAGTAGTTCTGACAATTATATCATAAATTAATAAAGGGTTCCAGAACCAGTTAATTAATATAAAAAAAATAACCACCAGTAAATTAAAATTCATGTAATTAACCATGTAACCAGTAATTAATTGTACAGTAGGTCAGGTAAAAAGAAAATTAAGTTAAAAAACCAAATAATGTTATAATGGTTGTAAGTGAATCTATAGGCCTAAATTCCATATTAGTGAAAGGAAATTAATACCTTTTTAGGAAACCCAGTCCAACGAAACTCTGGTAAAACATTTACTGTTCAGGAAGGAAGGTTAGGGGAGAATTTTATGTGATTCAATATTAATCCAAGCATGGAGTATTTTATTGGAAAGGAGTAGTAATATTCTATAATGCCGGCTCAAGGATATATAGAAAACGTGGTTGTTAAGGCAACTGAATTGCAGAAGTTGTTGATTTTGAATTAATTCGTTCTGATGTTACAAGCTATTAGGTTGAGATGGACCGATATATTTAAAAAATATGAATAAATCTAAAGGAAATATGTATCAAAATTGAAAAAACCCTTTTGTAAAACAATTATACTTTAATGCTAATGAGTAATAAAAATTAAATAACCCTCCAAATTGTAAATGAATACAGTAAAAAAGAATTGAAAGCCTCTCACCTCATTCACTAAATAATTCCAATGTATTCGGTATTAAACCAATTCATACTATAAATCGAAGATCAGTAAAAGAATTAAAGTTTGAACTAACGGAATTATTGGAAATACCAGAAGACTCGATTTGGCGTAATAACCTTCATTACCAGCAGAGAAGCTGGGATCCTAATTCCATTTCACTGGGACCAAGAATTGTGAAGATCGTAAAAGAAGAATAGAAGCCAGAAGATTTCCTGAGGGTTTACCAGTACACACCATCAATTTTATTGAAAACCAGAGCTATTTCACTGGATGAAGACGAGATAAGCTGAGTTTTGGGCCACTGTTGACAAACGTCCACCGCCAGACGAAATTTTCGTCGGTTTGGTAAAAAAACAACTTATTTTCATTTAACTGTATTTAAAGTAAATAATTTTATTTTTGTAAATTGAACAACCTTAATTATGCATTTTACCTGGCCTTACTAATGGTTCCAAGAACTATATGAACCCTGGGATAAGAATTATTTGTTATTACTTTCAAGTGTATATGTTTTTTAGAATTTGAGTAATTAATAATCGATATATGTCTGGATGATCGATTGGATCGTATTATTGTTTTTTGAGACAACGTAACCTGTTAATTAATAGAGAAAATAAATAAAGTACATTTATTGTATGAGATAATGTTTAAGTTATTGCAGAATAAATACTGTATGTGGTGGGTGGAATAATTGACAAAAAGATTGATACAAACATAACGAATAACTAACCTACAAGTACGCTTATTACTAGTAACAGCGCTCAAAGTTTGCAGCTGGTGGGACGGAAGATTGCTGAACTAGCTTGTGTTTAATACTAAATTTGAATGAAATTTTCTACCATCGAGTGACTAGGGTTGACACAAATCCCCCTTACATTCAGTTAATGCTCCATACATATTGCTAATATTACACAACCACTGAAAACTAAGTTAAGTCTATAGAGTAGTACGATTATAAATTCAAGAACATAATTATAAATTTGTTTGTTTAATAATCTATTTTCCGAAGGTTCCATCGGTCACCACTGAAAGATATATTCATTAATAAAACATTAATTAAGACCGGCAACAACATTTGTAATTGTTACAAATTGCCACCTGCAACGTATTACTTGGCGTTTGATACACAAGAGTCTATTATAACTAATTACACCCATAGACAAGATTTCTTTATAATTTGACGTTTCCAGCGTGCAGCATATAATATAACATACGTCCTCACATAATTAACAAGTAGTTCTTTATATAATTGGTTTACAACAGTGGGGTTTGAATAAGATGGACGTTTCACCAGCACTACCTCACATATTGATTTCTTTACAAATTGACGCAAACCAAAGTGGGGCTGGATTGAACCCCAGTACACCCACTCACATACTTGTAAACGTTGTATTCCAAATTGGAATCCAACAGTGGTGCTTCCACACATCTTCATATAACTAAATAAAATAACGTAAACGAGTTCTTTACAAATTGGCCAGCCCAACAGTGAGGCTGTAAGGAGAGGGAATCTAAGTATCAATACAATATATATATTGTAACGTACCGCTAAAGAAGCCCCACTGTTGGGTTCGCCAATCTTGTAACGTCGCGGTTTTTGTTAGAGGTTTTAGCGAAAACTTTGTATGTGGCTTATTGGGTGTTCGTCTTATTTAATTAAGCTCCCAATGTTGTTATGCGCCAATCTTGTAACGTCGCGGTTTGAGATATTAAAGTTTCCGCCTCTCCGCAGTCGCCACTTATGAATTATAATAACTGACGTTTTAAAAAATAAATAAAGGATTTTTTAATGTTACTCAATCTAAACAGAAATCGAGAGTGTGTGATTTGGGGTCAAGGAGGGAAGTTGTTCAGCCTTATGAGGAAGAGAGAGTAAGTACCAATTATTTACACTCGGTTTAGACGATTTCTGATTTTTCAAATTGTTCGCTGTGATTTAAATCAGCTGATTGTGAGACAAGTTTCCACGCCTAGTTCAACCAGCCTACACTATAGCAAAATCTGATCCGATGTGTTGATCTCTTCTGTTTTTGTGCTGAAATCTATTACAACTACCCACTACAAAAATTATAACACACTTTATTATTCAATATCATTTTTCAATAATATTATTTATTTATATTATTGGTTTTTGTTTCCTGCCACCAAAATACAAGTATCACAATTGATCTTTCCTTACATAAAACATAATATCGACTTCATCGAGTAAACATGGAATTGTCTAAAGAAAAAAAACATATATGGTTTTGTTTACCAAATTTTACACTATTTTCAAAACATCAATTAATATATAATTCTTAATAATTCCCCAGGGTTAAGGGTAAGTTCTTTTTGTTATGAGATGATCAGAAATGGATAATTACTAAGCTTTACAAATACCGAAAAAATAATAAATAAATTTGTTTATTTTTCGTTTAGTATGTAGTTCCAGGAATGTCCGTAAGAGAGCAGCGTGCGTTTGTTTACTTTAAAAACATGTGATTAAATTTGACTAGTTTCGTGTTCTATACCAACATTCGGAATGCGTTTTCTTCGTTAACTATTAAACGAAATGTTTATATTACCTCTCTTCGTATGGTTCTTACTGGAATGAAGCTTTTTCTCTGGTGAGGTCCGTCTGGAGTTATAATTTCATTACCGTCTGGCTCATATTCTATCGTCAACTTGAACTATGGCGAAACTAGGTTGAATCATCAGAAGGTTTTCTTTCACTGTTTTTTAAGGAGTATAACCATTTAATTTTGATAAATAATGGATGATTATATAGTGGTCATGTTGCTTTATTATTTATTTAGTCTCTCATAGTATTCCTACACTGCACTACTTCCTGTTGCCATTTCCCTCATAGTATTATTTTAATTTTTTATTATCCTTTGATATTTAAAATTTTTTATGTTTTTTAAAACGAACCCTGGGTTATCTTATATTATAACACAAATATTTGAACAAATATAAAATTAACTTAGGTATTACAATTGGTTGTCTATACAATATAAACATTACAATAAATAAACAAAATACATAATCGGTTAGTAGCATTGTAATCTACTATCATCGTTTATAATTCTCCCACCTACAACATAATTCTGTGAGAAGTTACCTTCACTTTCATTTTTTACCTCAATGGGTACACTATAACTCACTTTGCACCATATATCACTCGAATTGTTTATCATGTTTAGTGATATACTTTAATTTAGAGCTAGTTATAGGTTACCCATTTCTGACCTTTATGTTCTTACATGATTTAATTTATTGGGACCGGGTTATGTAACGTTACATAAAGCCCCCCCACTAGAACAAATTTATTTTGGTATTACTCGTTTATTAAAATAAATTGTTGATTGTTTCAATTCTCCTAATAGTCTTGGTTTTATCTTCATAATAGTGTTTCATTTCTTTCAAACTGGTTGTAAACTGATTGGTAATTCAGACTGGTGGTAATTGCTGTTTTCTTACTCTACTCTCTCTCTCTTGGAGGCAAATTCATCAATTATTTATTTCTCTGGGTAGTGGTACTTCCACATTTTATTTGATAAGGACTGGTCACACTAATCATATTAAACTTGTTTTAACACTCATTTCTATTTACTTCTATAAATTATCTTTATCAATTAAGCTTCGGTCTGCTATCTTCCTTATATTTTCTTCATCTATACTTCTGGAATCTAATATCAATCTATACAGCTATTTTATAATTATTATCCCTTAAATATTCAATTTCCCTAACATTTTTCCCTATTTTGTGCGGTGGTACCAGTCGGGTGGCCACTCTGGGTCCATTACTCCGCTGTCCATCCTTACACCTTCTGAGACCAGGGGAACATCATCCCTGCTCATAAAAATTATTGCCGGAACATTTCTACGGTCAATACATAAAAATAAAAAACTTATAAGCAGTAGTCAATTAGCGACTAGTACTAAACACTTTTGGGATTCTTCATACTGTAGCTGTTTGCATTTATTTATATATTTCTTCTTCTCCTTGATTCCTTCTTCTTTTCCATTAACTAATAGCATATAACATTATTGATAGGCATTATTTTAAAATTCTTTTGACTTTACTTCTTGTGACATATTTCTCCGTATCATTTCTTCTTATATAATCTTCAATTCCAAGAAATTCTAATTATTGTATTAATTATCATCCTCCTTCAGTTTCATTGGAGTCATTAAATTATTCTTTATTCTTCTTATCTGAGCACATTACCATCAATTGTTTTTGTTCATTTAATTTTTCTTCTGTTTGTTACCATTCAAATATCTTAAATCTTTATTATTTCATTTTAAATCAATTCTTTATAACTCTTATTTACTAATCAGTTCTTATCTTTTGTTAAATTAAATGGTTTCGAAATATCTTAAATCGTATTATTTCTGAATAAATTAAGTAAGTTGTCCTTACATAGTTTTTATTAAATCGTCTTGTTCCTGGATAAATTGTTGAGTAAGTTGTCCTTACATGCTTTTAGAATTTTGTGGTTTTTAGTCTTTTCATTTTAAATTATATGGTTTCAAAATAACTTGAGTAAGTTATACTTACATACTTTTTATTAAATCATATCGTTTCTGAATAAATATTGAGCAAGTTGTACTTGCACGCTTTTTGAATTTTGGGGTATTAGTCTCTTCACTTTAAATTATATGGTTTCAAAATAACTTGAGTAAGATGTCCTTACATGCTTTTAGAATTTTGGGGTTTTAGTCTCTTCATTCTAAATTATATGGTTTCAAAATAACTTGAGTAAGATGTCCTTACATGCTTTTAGAATTTTGGGGTTTTAGTCTCTTCACTTTAAATTATATGGTTTCAAAATAACTTGAGTAAGATGTCCTTTCATGCTTTTAGAATTTTGGGGTGTTAGTCTCTTCACTTTAAATTATATGGTTTCAAAATAACTTGAGTAAGTTGTCCTTACGTACTTTTGGAATTTTGGGGTTTTTATTCTCTTCAGCTATTCAATGGGTTGCTGGGTCGGTTTTCAGAATATCAGTCCCCTTTTTTCTGGTTGGTTATTGTTTAGTTTAACCATGGTCCATTAACTCAGGTACTCCATGTTCTCGGATTACTGGGGTGTTCGGAATTAATTCTCTCCTTGATAATCTTCTTACCATCCGGCTCTCCCACTTTGCTGCTATGAAACTTTCACTTAAGTACCGGTCTTCCGTCATTGTTCGTTCTTTTTTAACTAACAAGTATTGTACCTCTTCTAACATAACATAGTTGCTCATATTTAATCTCATTTCATTCCCTTTTACCTCTGGATTATTTGCCAAATATTTGAACGTTATATTCCGTCTTGAAGATATGACTGATATTGTCTGATACACTTCAATCATCGACCTATTTAATTGAGATCTAAACTTAATTAACTCCCTTTGTTCATTAATTGGAAGGTTAAATATATTAATTAATCCATCTGTAATCATCTCCCATTCTTCCTTTGTATTTATTATTTTCTTTCTACATGTTTTTCTTATTTCCTTGGTCTTCTTTTCCATGGTTTGGATCTTCTCCTTGTCCTTTCTATTCTTATTTTCAGATAGCAATGCATTCGGGTCTTCTTTAGTACCTTCGGAAGTGCTGTTTAATGTTTTATCCAAATTATTAAAACCGCTGTCCATTTTCTTCATAAATGTCTCTTTAAGTTTTCCTCCTGTTTCCTAAAACTTTCATTCATTTTCTTGAAACCACTGTCCATTGTTTCCTCTAACTTTCTGAAATTTTCATCCACTTTGTCCAATTTTTCGCTCAAGGCTTCATTTTGTTTCCTTGAGTTTTCAATTATTTTATCAAATTTTTCCTCCTGTCTCCTAAAATTTTCTTTATTTTCCTCATTGGTTCGCTTATTATCTTCCTGGATCTTGTTATTCCCTTCCATTATAATTCTTAACATCTCCTGTATGCTTATATCTTCTTTTTGGTTGGATTTATCTGGTTGATCCCCTTGGGCATCCTCTTCAATTATTTCCGTTTCCGTATCCACAACTACTTCGGTTTCTTCTGTATCACCTGTCTGTTGGTCCATTTCACTGTCCGTGACTAATTCTTTTCTTGTTCCTGTCCACCTTCTTCAATCTCCTGCTCTTCTGCCCTCTTCTTTGATTTGCCTCGGGTATTATGCATTTCTTGTTTTCTCATAACTGCCGACGATAATTAGATTTTTTGGTATATATTTTTATTAAATATCAAAATTCTTTTCTAATTACAGCCCTTTTTCATTGAGCACCAATCTTGTAACGTACCGCTAAAGAGGTGATGTGTTATTTAGCTAAACGACCGTCTGATTCAAGCCCCACTGTTGGGTTCGCCAATCTTGTAACGTCGCGGTTTTTGTTAGAGGTTTTAGCGAAAACTTTGTATGTGGCTTATTGGGTGTTCGTCTTATTTAATTAAGCTCCCAATGTTGTTATGCGCCAATCTTGTAACGTCGCGGTTTGAGATATTAAAGTTTCCGCCTCTCCGCAGTCGCCACTTATGAATTATAATAACTGACGTTTTAAAAAATAAATAAAGGATTTTTTAATGTTACTCAATCTAAACAGAAATCGAGAGTGTGTGATTTGGGGTCAAGGAGGGAAGTTGTTCAGCCTTATGAGGAAGAGAGAGTAAGTACCAATTATTTACACTCGGTTTAGACGATTTCTGATTTTTCAAATTGTTCGCTGTGATTTAAATCAGCTGATTGTGAGACAAGTTTCCACGCCTAGTTCAACCAGCCTACACTATAGCAAAATCTGATCCGATGTGTTGATCTCTTCTGTTTTTGTGCTGAAATCTATTACAACTACCCACTACAAAAATTATAACACACTTTATTATTCAATATCATTTTTCAATAATATTATTTATTTATATTATTGGTTTTTGTTTCCTGCCACCAAAATACAAGTATCACAATTGATCTTTCCTTACATAAAACATAATATCGACTTCATCGAGTAAACATGGAATTGTCTAAAGAAAAAAAACATATATGGTTTTGTTTACCAAATTTTACACTATTTTCAAAACATCAATTAATATATAATTCTTAATAATTCCCCAGGGTTAAGGGTAAGTTCTTTTTGTTATGAGATGATCAGAAATGGATAATTACTAAGCTTTACAAATACCGAAAAAATATTAAATAAATTTGTTTATTTTTCGTTTAGTATGTAGTTCCAGGAATGTCCGTAAGAGAGCAGCGTGCGTTTGTTTACTTTAAAAACATGTGATTAAATTTGACTAGTTTCGTGTTCTATACCAACATTCGGAATGCGTTTTCTTCGTTAACTATTAAACGAAATGTTTATATTACCTCTCTTCGTATGGTTCTTACTGGAATGAAGCTTTTTCTCTGGTGAGGTCCGTCTGGAGTTATAATTTCATTACCGTCTGGCTCATATTCTATCGTCAACTTGAACTATGGCGAAACTAGGTTGAATCATCAGAAGGTTTTCTTTCACTGTTTTTTAAGGAGTATAACCATTTAATTTTGATAAATAATGGATGATTATATAGTGGTCATGTTGCTTGTTAATTTTGTACTAATTTTCACTCCTCCAAAGTTCCAGAAAGGTTATTTTATTAGAATTGTAGTACCATCATTTTGTCAACTCTATGGTTTTATTCCAAATTTTATATTATTAACAATACTTGTTATTTCCGTCACTCTTAGTAACCCATAGTATTTTTATTATACAGGCAGTTTGTAATTATTATAAATTTATATTTTATTTACTGAAAAATAATTCTTTTCCATTCCGGTTTCTTTATCAATTTGGTTTACATAATAAGTTTTTGTTCATTTTCTTATGACCTTGTATATAAGTATTTGATAATTTTATTATCTTTAAATAAATTTATATATATTATTTATTTAGTCTCTCATAGTATTCCTACACTGCACTACTTCCTGTTGCCATTTCCCTCATAGTATTATTTTAATTTTTTATTATGCTTTGATATTTAAAATTTTTTATGTTTTTTAAAACGAACCCTGGGTTATCTTATATTATAACACAAATATTTGAACAAATATAAAATTAACTTAGGTATTACAATTGGTTGTCTATACAATATAAACATTACAATAAATAAACAAAATACATAATCGGTTAGTAGCATTGTAATCTACTATCATCGTTTATAATTCTCCCACCTACAACATAATTCTGTGAGAAGTTACCTTCACTTTCATTTTTTACCTCAATGGGTACACTATAACTCACTTTGCACCGTATATCACTCGAATTGTTTATCATGTTTAGTGATATACTTTAATTTAGAGCTAGTTATAGGTTACCCATTTCTGACCTTTATGTTCTTACATGATTTAATTTATTTGGACCGGGTTATGTAACGTTACAATATATATATTGTAACATCACAAAATGTTCCATAACCATAATGCTCACCAGAAGGGTGAAATATAACACTAGAGTTGTAAAATGAATAATTATAATGAATGGAACAAAGAAGAGAAGGGACCAGCAAAGAAGAAAGAAGAGGAGGGATCCCAAGAAGCAGTGATGAATACACTCCATGACACTACAACTTAAATACAATGACTGACTATGACTAATGGACAAGCAAAGTTCACAAATAAGCTGTCAAGTGAGCCAGTTCAAGACATTGATGTGTAGAGTCATATAATATAAACAAAATAACCAATGACTTTAACAAGATAATAACAAATAACAGCATATTGGCTGAAAGAAATAGAACAATGATACAGAAATAACAAAGACTATGTACTAGGCTAGCTGTAGCCACAAAGCTATAAAAAATAGAATTACCAACAAAGATGTAGCAGTACAGATTAAGGGTAATTATAAACGGAAGCCTTATGTGTAAATAAGCAACTTCCTAAATAAATGAAATGTAAGTAGAGATAATAATAAGCAGGGAATAAACCTTGTACTACAACTATATCGAAACCCTGTATGAACGAGTTTATGTCAGCGAAATAATAGGGAAACAGGACCCCTAATTAACATAAACTTACAGAATAGTAAATGTAACGAATAAGGTGTGAAGTACCACCACTTAATTAATATTATATGCCTTAAAAATGAGTAGGCCATGTAAAAATGTAATTAGAGAATAAGGAATTTTCAGAATAATGTATTGACATAATTATACTAAGATTTAATATTGTTCAGCTGTAGGCAGCATTTAGTTTTAATAATGTATGTACTTTTATTCATTTAATAACGTTCGAAAGAGAAAACAGATGTAAATAATCAAATATCAAAGAAAGGAAAATAGTCGCATTTGCATTATCAGCAGACGACACTAAGAAACCATGTTTTAGGACGATATTTCAATGTATTGTCAATGAAAACTAGGTTCAAACCGGCCTCAAGCCACATCAAAATAAAGATCAAAAACTAAGCTTTAATTTGGTGGTAATAGCATAAAGAATGGAATTGTAATAGTTTAATAATTAGTGTTAGCATAATTTTTTAACAAGATTTAAGAAAGTGCAAGTAAATACCAACAGCAACGACAGGAGTACAAAAATACGTATCGGCGTAGTTTATTAATAACATTACGTCACCATGACATAATTTTGTACCAATCACAAACGAGTTTACTTAGCGAAAATTACTCCTAGCGGCGATCGAGAGAGGGGTATATAATCAAAAGGACACTAAGAAATTGGCATTCGCATTTTTATCCACAAGCTAATCAGTTGCGTCTCTGCATTATGTTCATATTTTAATAATCAACAACAGTACAATTGTAGTAAGTACATTGAATTTTGTCAAATTAACCATTGGAAAGAGGAGTCATCGCATCTAAGTGCATCGAAAGTTAATTGTGAATTTATATAAACAGTGCGTGTATCGGAACGAGTAAAGTTAACATAACCTGTAAAGGCTGTAACCTATTGGTAGTCAGAAGAAGGTTATTTCTCGTTTCCAAGAGCGATTAAAGTGAAGTGCATTAGCGATCAATATAATCCGATCGTTAAAGTGTTCACTTTTAATCAATACGATTGAAAATCCAGGTAGTACTGTGACCAAATTTATTGTTTATATACCATCCATTGATTGTAGGAATTAACATACTTGTACTGACGCAAAAACAATCAAACTATTCGTAGAGAACACTGCATTAATTTTTTTAGAGGGATTAATATATCCCAACATAAGAATATATGTATTAGAATTTTTTATAACTAATATCAATTAGAATATAAGCAAATGAAATTCTCGTTAATCAATTATTTAATTGAAATTTATTAAAGAGGCTTAAACTGAATTATAACGTCATAGTAGCATTTTTAAAAGAAATTAATATCGTTCTATTCTGTATTTCAAAGAACTTACCCTTAAGGTACTTAGTCCAATAAGATAAATATTTTGTTAGTGAAAATAAAAGTTTTTTATTGTGCTTAAACTGAGCTAGACCAGTCATTAAACAGATAACTTGTGATCCGAATTATATTATTGTTAATTGTATTTTTCAAATCAATTCTAGAGGTTATAATAAACCAATAATATTATACAGCATTAACCTTGGTTTTAATTATTTTAAATTAGATAATCAACCCTCAGTATTGCAGACACTGAGGAACATCAAAACATGAATTTTTAAGTATACAATTTAAATTATTTTCAATTCAATTAACATTTAAAAGATAGAAACAGTAAAAAGTCAATACACACAATTATAGAAAGAAGCTTGTTTTTTTTATGGGACATTTCTTTAAGAAAACCCATATGGCGCCCAAATAACATTCAAGGTGTTGTAAAACCTTGTTTATGAAATATTATACTGGTCAAAAAGGAACATGACAGTTTATTCATTAGTTGTGAACGTCTGAACCTCAAGTACGTCAATCAGGTACGTGAAGTGTTAATTATATTAATATATTTTGTCCAGACAACACTTGACTTACACATACACAGACGACATTTTTATATAGAAGACGATTTCGACTTCAAGTTCGACGCAACCGTTACATTCATCAGTGGATCAACAAGTTAATATTTTATTCATAATAAATCATATCACTACAAATAAATTATACTTTATCAATTATAAAAATAATTACTGCATACAAGAGACCCCATTAAACATTTTTAAACAGTAACATAATTATTGAACAGAGTGAGATTCAATAGCGGGACCTGAACACGTATACCCGTTAATTAAATTAAACACACCGTAACCTATTAGTTACAGATTGACGAATCCAACGTGTGGCATTATGCTACGGGGAATCTGTAACCGTTTAGTTACAATATATATAAATAAAGAAATATGAGCTCAAAAAGGAGGGTCAAAAAATAAAAAATGTACCGTGTGAAACTGTGTTTGTACATAATTAATATCCCAGAAGTGCTGGTTTGTGGTTCATTGTAGATAATTTAAATTAAGGATTTCATTATAAATTTTATTGGTGTTTAAAGGATAAAATGTTGAAATTAGCAATTATGGGTAATTAGGTTTTCATATCTTGTGCCACATGACTGAACCAATAATGTTTTCTTTTGTGTTTTAAAGGAAAGTTTAATGTACGATTGTTGATAAAAATAATAAAAGGTAATAGTATTTGTGAACAAGTAATCAATTCATTTACTAAAATAATCCTGTTCTGTCTTGTGAACACGCCTAGAAAGGACCTTGGCTTAACCTTGGGTAAGTACTTGTTCATACGAACTTGGAAATAGTTCAAGATGGCGTCCGAAAATAGACGCATGCACAGCTGATTTTATAAACAAATAAAAATAAAAGTCTATAAAATAGTAAAGAATAGTTACACGAACTAATTGTTATTCTAGATCTAAGATATTGTTCTGTTCTATCGTAGTCACTCTTGTGTTGTGAGGTTTTGTAATTCGCAAAAGACATTTTCGTATTTAATTATTGTAGTCACAAGAACCCGAGTTTATATATAAATAACGTAAAAATCTGCAGACTAGGCTTGAATAAGGAGATCATATTGCCAACTACTGAGCTAAAAATTTTAACCAGCCTGGACAATTGTTTAAAAAGAAAAGGTTGTTATTTTATTTTAAAAAGGAAAAGAAACAAATGTAAAAGTGAATAAAAGAAATTGAAGAGAATTAATTGTGTATGGAATTATTTTAAATAATTAACATTTTTTTATCAGTTTCAAAATATTAGTGTTTTAATGAACATTCGAAGAATAAGTTGGTAGTACCTATTGCCTGGGTACCATGTGCGATTTGAATTAAAGTAGGAAAGTGAATCCAATCAGCATAAAGGAAGGAATGAAAAGAAATTAGAAAATTTTAATTAATTAAAACATTAAATATATTAATTCATGAAAAAATAACCTCAAAACTGGAACACTATAGGTACAAATCAACAAGTAAAGGCATAAATTTAACCACAACTCAAGTTGAATACACAACTCAGTTATCATTTAATAATTTTTTTATTAATTTGAAGTTTAATATTGTTTATCATGACAAGTGTAATTTTTTTAGAATATTACATAAATGGTGCACCAACTCTGGGGCATAAAAGAATTAACCATTTATTAGATTAATGATTGTTTATCAACAGAATCAACACAACCACTTATTTGTAATTATATTACATAATTGGCATCCACAACAGGGTGCGTTTAACCAACAAATACAACAACAACATACTGAAAAAGAGATATTGCAAGCTCTTACTCTTATTATTTATATTTGTAATTACGTTACAAATTGGCGCAAACAACGTGAGGCCTAAATAAGAAAATTTTATTTGAAAAAACATCAACGCAACGAAATACATTTTTATTATAAGACTTAACACAACCAGTCTTACTTATATATATTATTAGTAAGATATGTTACAAATTGGCATCCAACTAGTGAGGCTAGAAGTAGAAGTAGAAGTAGAAGATAACCCTGTATCATTTATTGTATTCTTTTAATAGTTTCTATACTCTAGCGGTGACTACAATAAAAAACGAAAATGCCACGTAGATTGACTTCAAGTAAACGAATAGCAGACACCGAAACCGAGTTAGACATGCAAGAAAAGGAGGCAACGCCTGTTGAAGAGATTGAAACAATATTACCTACAACAGAAACGAGCGCAAACAGCTTAATGGAGTTTATGCGAGAAGCATTTAAACAAATGAAGAAGGACAATGAAAAAAACAATGAAACATTAAAACAGGATAAAGAAGAATTGAAACAACAACTAGAAAAGAACCATGAATCGTTGAGACAACAAATGAAGGAGGACAACGAAACACTCAACAAGAAGATGGACAGTAACAATGAAACACTCAACAAGAAGGTGGAGAAGAATAATGAAACACTGAAACAACATCTAGAAGAATATGGGGAGGAGATTAAACAAAGAATAACTGAAACAAATGAAAAAATTGAAAGGACTAATGACACATTGATACAATTTCAGGAAGAAATAATAAACCAAATTAATAATGTTGAAGATAATAGCAAAATAAGGGTCAAAATACTCCAAGAAGAAACGGAAGAAGAATTAGAGAAGTTTCAAGACAAAGTGGATGAACAGTTAGACCATATAGGGAATAATTTAGGACAAGTACAATCCCAGGTGAACAATAATAAAGAGAAAATCGAGGAAATACAGAGGAGAGAATTAATAAACATCAGAGAAGAATTGGAGGTACTTCGAAATAGACAGATGAGCTACACCCATATACCACTGGGAGAAAACAGAGATGCCATCAACTTCAAAGAGTATCGAAGAAATCCACTGGAATTCCTGGAGAGATTAGAGGAACTGTTCAGTTGAAATAAAGAAAACCAGTGGCATATGATCAAGAATCTGCTGGATGAAAGTTTTAAGAACATCACTGGTAATTGGTGGACAGCGATAAGAAATGATGTTCACAATTATACAGAAGTTAAACAGGTGTCCAACACCAAATATTGGTCGGAATCCATACAGAACATCATCCGAGATAACTTGTGCAATGGAAAGTATAACCCTACAAGAGGCCAAACACCTATGGCATACTTTTTAGGTAAGGTTTGTATAGCAAGACATTTGGAACCACGAATCCCAGAAAAATGTCTGGTGACCAAACTTTCGTACCACTTCGAAGAAGGTATAGTCCATGCCAGACTATGTGGACAGGTGAAGACTATAGGAGCGATGGAAGCCCTCTTGGACAGTATAGGAGGAATCGCCGGAGACCAGAAATCCAAAACGAATGGCGAAATGAACCGAATCGAGACAACAGACAGAGGGTAAATTACGTCAGGGCCAATAACAATAATAATAACAGAAGTCCACCAAACAATCGATTCAGAGGTCGTCGAAGGAGTTTTAACAATGACCAGACCTACAGAAACCAGGACAGACGAGACGAGGATAATAGACGCCCTCAACGGAGTAGAAGCGCGGAGAGTCGACGGTCCAGAAGCTGGGAAGTACCCTCTGAAAACCAGCATAGGGATGACCAGGAGTGACCAATAACCTCTGACGGGAATAGATGAAACGAGAACCCGCAGTGAACACCCAGGACAGCCCGTCACTGCAAGCGAACATAGGGCAGATAGACATAATTAATCAAAATGAAGAAATAATTACCATTATTAGAACCAACTACTTGGAAAACATACAATCGGATTTGATGGAAGATAGAATGCCTGAAGAGGCAAAACCAAACAACGAAATCGTGTACGTCAGGGTAGAGCTACAAGGTGTACTTACGGACATGATGATCGATCCTGGAGCAAACATTTCACTGATCGATAAAACGGAATTGAACAGAATACAAGAGTTAAGCACTGAGAGAATACCCACACTGCCCATCCACAACATAACGATAATAGGAGCAACTGGAAGACAGAACAAAATGGTGAAGCAACAAGTAATCCTGGGTGTTACATGCAAAGGAATAGGAATTCCTATGGTGTTTTTAGTAGCCCAGGGGCTACCCTTTAAGGTGTTATTAGGGTGTGACATGCTACGGTGCCACTCTGCTATAATTGACCTGAACAGTGGATAATGACACTGCGTTCAGAAGGTGATGAATGTTCCACTGAGATAATAGGAATCCAATGTGCCCCTCAGTACCGACGTTCATACCATATTAGGGAGAAAATTAGGACACACATAGGAAATAATTAAATTGTAACAACAGAAGCAGATTTATGGAAGGAGAAGTTGCAGGAAATGCTGTCATTCCAAGGAAAAGGCTCTACAGAAGCAGTAAGTGTGGAACAAAAGGAAAACTTAGTGGACATTTATAACAAATACAGAAGCGTATTCTCCAAATCACCAGACAAAGCAAAAAATTTTAGGTGTGAGCTAAAGTACCATGATTCAGTGAATTTCAACAGGAAATCGTATCTGATAGCCCAGTCATTGAAAGAAGCCGTTACACAAGAGATCCAAAGAATGACCGAAGAGGACATCATCGAAAGAAGTAGTTCCCCGTACACCAGCCCAATAGTAGCAGTACCCAAAAAAGACAGACAGGTGCGATTATGCCTCGACGCCAGGAAGATAAATAAGATGATTATAAACGACCGGACATCACCAGGGGAGATAGATGAAATCATGAAAAAATTTCATGGTTGCAAATTCATGAGTACCTGGGATGCAGTCTGCAGATCGAATTACACCCAAATAGTCGCCAGTATGTTGCCTTTATCTTCAAAGGGAGGAACTACCAGTTTAAAAGGTTACCCTTTGGACTGGTCAATTCAGTAGCCATCTTCATACAGTGTATGGACCAGATTTTAGGTAGAGAAGCCTTAGAGTTTGCCACTGTATACGTTGATGACATACTGATCACTTCTGCAACATGGGACGAGCACTGCAGCAGAATCGAGTTGGTGTTAAAGAAACTACATCAGAATAATATAACTCTAAAACTTGATAAATCAAAATTTATCAAGCAGGAATTACCCTTTCTCGGCTTTATACTATCTGAAACAGGAATAACGCCATCACCTGAGAAGGTAGAGGTAATTCAGAATTTTCCCAAACCGAAAAATATTAGGCATTTGCAACTATTACTGAAAACTTCAACAGAGTTATTCGGAGCTGACTGCCAAATTTCAACATTTACTATCATCAAAGAACAAGTGGAAATGGGGCAAAAACCAGATGATAATTTTAGTCTAATAAAAAGTAAATTCCTAAACAGTGTTGTACTACACCACCCCGATTTTAATAAGAGGTTTTACCTCAATTGTGATGCCAGCAACGTCAGTCTAGGTGCCGAATTGTATCAGGAAGACGAGGAGGGCATATCATTTAGTAGTTAGTTTCGCCAGTAGAGTGTTAAGCAGTTGCGAAGGGAATTATACAGTTACGGAGAAGGAACTACTTAGTGTAGTCTTTGCCTGCTTGAAGTTTTGCACTTACATTTTAGGCTATCCCTTAACCATCAGATCGGACCATAAATCGATCTCTTTCCTGAAAAAATGTAAGTTAAAGCACGGCCGGTTGACCCGATGGATACTAGTTCTGCAGGAATACAACATACAATGGGAATACGTACCAGGAAAGAAGAACATAGTCGCTGACGGACTATCCAGGGTGAAGATTGAGAAAGGAACCTTTGACACTGAACAGGAAGACATCGGGAAAGTATTTCATATTATACAATCGAGAAAAGACTTGGAAGGGATTTTGAACCAGGTGAAGGAACAACAAACCACAGATCCTAAACTAACAGCGATCAAGGAACGTTTAGAACAAAATGAACCCACTATAATCCCTTATTATTGTAGTCATAATGATTTCATATTCACTCGTCCCACACCAAAGGACAATTATTGGAAGTTGTATGTCCCAAAGGTAGCCGAGTCACCAGTAATCTAGACTACCATATCACATACGGACACATGGGACCTCTCAAGGTGGTAAGAGCATTACAAGAACACATGTATATAAAGGGTATCAACAAGAAGGTAAGACAAACGGTAAGGAGTTGCCGGATCTGTCAGATGATCAAGGTAAACAATGAACGGAAAGAAGGCGCCATGATTACCATCACTTCCAACCAGAACCTTGAGAAACTCTTTATAGACATATGTGGGCCATTCCCCAGAAGCGGAGGAAGAGGCCGATACAAATATATTGTAATTATTTTTGATCACTTCTCTAAATTTACTAAATTATACCCAATAAGTAAGGCCACAACCTGAAAAATTCTCCACATAATAATACGTAAATACATACCAGAGGTGGGAAAACCCGAAACCATTGTAACAGACCATGGTACTCAGTTTAAAGGCAAGAGGTGGAAAGCAGAATTAATGACTGAGGGAATTAAGACCTATAAAACATCCGTCTATCACCCCAGCAGTAACCCTGCGGAAAGAGTCCTCAGAGAAGTAGGGAGGATCTTGAGAACTTACTGCCATGAAGAACACCATAACTGGAGCCAGTAAGTGGAAGGAGCAGAAACATTTGTAAATCTAGCTTATCACGACACCATCGGAGCCAGTCCTTACCAGGTGATGTTTAACAGGCCACCACCAATAGAAATAGCATCGATGGTACAATGTCCCCCAATGGAGCAAGAAGAATTTGCTGTCACTGCACTGCATAATAGAGTCCTTCATAAGGCGGAACTACGAAGAAGGAGAGAAGATAAGAATAAGATGAAGATACTAAAATACCATATAGGAGAAAAGGCGTTGATAAAAAATAGACAACTGCCTACTTCAGTTGAAGGCATAGCAAAAAAGTTATTATTATTATATAATGGACCCTTTTTAGTTACACAGGACAAAGGAAATAATACCTATGAACTAACAACACCAGACACAAATAAGGTAAAAGGGGTTTATAAACAAGCTCAAATGAAAAGGTTCTATGAAAATTGAAGAAAATTTTTGTTGAGCAGTTCATTTCAGTAACTTTAAAAAACCATGTTACTGAAATAACCAGTCTTAGGGGGGGGGGGGCATTATGTAACATGACGTTTCACTCAACATAAACATTGTTATAAAAATACTGAAGTACAAAACAATACTCAAGTAATAAACCTGTGTAATGAAATAGATGTATTCACAAGTAAATTAAGACCATTGTAAAGAAACCAAAGAAACCCATTTTACGTCCTGCAGGACATGTACCAGAAAGGAAACATTCAGTCAGTCAGTCCAGTGACAAAAGTGGATCTTCCAAAGCATCATCGACAGCGACACGCAAAAGTAATATGCAAGAACTTCAACAAGGTTCTATGGAGAAGGTTGTAATCAGCCACTTAACCTCACCATTGGAATTCTATGTTAACCGAATCAGTAGTGCAGAAGACCTCATCAGTTTTGCTTCCCAGGTTAAAGCACATGTAGCAGTTAGGGAGGATATTCCTACTGCCATTGAAATAGAAGGCAGAAACAAGTTCAAGGAAGAATGAATCAGATCCAAATGCTGCACATACTGAACGGCAAATCTCAGCTCACTTCACTTTTCTTCATGGGATACTCCAAGTACAAGAGACTAAGCTGCTGGGTGAACCGAAAACATCACAGAATCACACAGGAAATTCCCTGCAAAATGTGATGTCAGAACTTGAAATATCTATTAAAATTGAAATTGAAGAGGCAATTGCAGAGGGTAAATCAGCCTGTGATCCGAAGACAGCTGGAAACATAGATTTAAATCCTGTGATAGATAAACTCAAAAAACTGAAAAGTACACCATGTCATTTATACTTTTCAGGGTCTTCAAGAAAACAAGAAACTTATGGGTTTTCTGCAAGTCCGCACATTCAGAAAACACTGGAAGAACATTGTCAGATTACTATTCCAGATACCAATGTGTACATTTTGAAAACTGAAGAGGAATTACCAGAAGATTATAAAGTTGAAAAGTTACTGGAAGTTAGTTCACCAAAAAAAAGCAATTCAATGGTAATATCTTTAAAATTGTACTTAGCACAAGGAAATTAAGTTAAATTTAAGAATTTTTAGTAATTTTGATCTCAGAAAAGTGACGCCATCCACGACAATGAGTTAAATATTGACCAATGGGAATTTTTTACTTTTGTGTGTATCAACCCAAAGACTGACGCCATCAGGACCCAAAGACTGACGCTAAGCCAGGAGGCTAGTGTTGGGATTCATCGAGTAAAGAACGTCTCCTCCACGACAGATATAGCCGTGAAGTTAACATCAGAATCGAACCTCGGCTAGGTTAGGTGAAACGTAAACATCAAAACATAACCAAAAAAAAGTGAGAAAAGTGTCGTGAGAGTTTATACTAGCAGAAAGGAGTTAAAGTGGATAAATAATTTAACAGTGAATAATAAAGTGTGTGTAAAAGAAAAGGAAACTACAGTGTGCATACTTAAAACTATAAATGAATTATAACGAATTATCATAATACAATTATAACATTTTGTGTACACTTGAAACTATTTATTCCACTACCACTAAACAAAAACACTATCAATATTGTAGTTTTTTATGTTTAAACCATTATTTCTTTGTTTTTTTAATGTTTAAAGGTGTGTAACCTATTGACTAGGTTAACCTCAAAGTCGACATCGTTCGACACATACGAACTAATTGTTATTCTAGATCTAAGATATTGTTCTGTTCTATCGTAGTCACTCTTGTATTGTGAGGTTTTGTACTTCACAAAAGACATTTTCGTATTTAATTATTGTAGTCACAAGAAGCCGAGTTTATATATAAATAACGTAAAAATCTGCAGACTAGGCTTGAATAAGGAGATCATATTGCCAACTACTGAGCTAAAAATTTTAACCAGCCTGGACAATTGTTTAAAAAGAAAAGGTTGTTATTTTATTTTAAAAAGGAAAAGAAACAAATGTAAAAGTGAATAAAAGAAATTGAAGAGAATTAATTGTGTATGGAATTATTTTAAATAATTAACATTTTTTTATCAGTTTCAAAATATTAGTGTTTTAATGAACATTCGAAGAATAAGTTGGTAGTACCTATTGCCTGGGTACCATGTGCGATTTGAATTAAAGTAGGAAAGTGAATCCAATCAGCATAAAAGAAGGAATGAAAAGAAATTAGAAAATTTTAATTAATTAAAACATTAAATATATTAATTCATGAAAAAATAACCTCAAAACTGGAACACTATAGGTACAAATCAACAAGTAAAGGCATAAATTTAACCACAACTCAAGTTGAATACACAACTCAGTTATCATTTAATAATTTTTTTATTAATTTGAAGTTTAATTGTTTATCACGATAAGTGTAATATTTTTAGAATATTACATAAACGGTGCACCAACACTGGGGCATAAAAGAATTAACCATTTATTAGATTAATGATTGTTTATCAACAGAATCAACACAACCAATTATTTGTAATTATATTATATAATTGGCATCCACAACGGGGGGCGTTTAACCAACAAATACAACAACAACAACAACATACTGAAAAAGAGATATTGCAAGCTCTTACTCTTATTATTTATATTTGTAATTACGTTACAAATTGGCGCAAACAACTGAGGCCTAAATAAGAAAATTTTATTTGAAAAAACATCAACGCAACCAAAATACATTTTTATTATAAGACTTAACACAACCAGTCTTACTTATATATATTATTAGTAAGATACGTTACAATATTCACATTCTCAATCTGCCCATCAAGGTAAAAACGTTTCTGTACGAGACTTCAATTAGGGCCGTTGAAACAAGAATTTAAAATACATGGATTAATTTTATTTTCAAATCCTTGACCAATAACACACATGCCCAAAGATCTTCAGGTACTGTAAAAATTTTGGGGACTAATGCAAGATCTTTTTATGAAACTTTACATACAAGAAAACAACAAATAAGGTCAGCAATAAGAGATTGAAAGACTTGATAATATAAAATGTTACGTATTCTTCTGTGAAATTTGTAATTTATCCTTTAATGTATGTAAACAAAGTAGAATTATTTGGAAAACTCATTGCATCTATTTTACAACACCACTCATTGAACACAGCTATTAATTGGGAGCTAATCCTTCCCAGGGAAATCTGACATTCACTGGATATAATTCTAATTTTAAAAAATCCTACAAAATATAAAGGACTTCAATTTTTGTTTACAAATTTAAAATAATGCATGATCAAATTTCTGTATTTGAAAGTAGTACATACTTTCAATTTTGTTTTATTAGATTTGAAACTTTAAAACTACTCTACTAAAAATGCCAAAAGTGAGCTAAAAATATTATTCCCTACAGACTTGTGTGTGTGTGTGCTCCATACACAGGTTGACCATAAGTTATGTGAAAAAATGTATTTTATAACACCTAGTGATAAGAGGTTTCATGATGTTCAGTCAGTTACTAACATAATTTAAAAAGGTAGTGTTTAAAAAATTTTTTTTAATTCTAACCATATACAAGTCATATTATTCATTAAAACTGTCAGGCTATTGAGCCATGGTCTGGTGTTAATATCGGTGTCTACATTACTGCCTGATATTTTGATGGCTCAAGTGTTCATCATCGTTGTCGTTGTCATCAGAGTAGGCACTAACGTTATGATGGTACAGATGTCCCCATCTGTACTACTTGGGGAGTACTAACAAGATAGTTCTAAGATATATGCACTAACAAAGATCTTTGTTACTATTCAGTCCATCTAAATGTCAGGCTGTAACAGAGACACTGACTTTAACATCTGACCACAGCCGAACAACCCAATGTTTTAATGTATAATAAGATTGAATTGGGCCATAAAAATCTATGAAATTATGGATCATATAATGAGTATTAATATGTATGGAATATTATACGTTAATAATAATATAAGAACTTGCATAATAGTTACTGCTAGTCTGAATATGACATATACATAAACAGAGATTCATACAAAAACACTCACTATGAGAGTAAGCATGCTACAGTTTCTGTATCACCTCTGTACAGATTCTGATGACAACAATTTTGTCACAATCTTGACACAAATGTTTTAAAAGTGTGTCTAGTTAACTGAGACACCCTCACAAAACTTTCATCATTTATTTATTCACAGTCGCTACCAAACTAAGGATATGTGTCAAATGATTTGTGGCGCACTCATATATCATATCATCATATTAAATATTATGTATCCATTATTAGAGGATACTATTCTGATTTGTGGTCCACCCCATATATCACACTAAATACTGTGTATTCGTTACTAGAGGTTTATGGCCCAAACCTGAAACACACTGCTAATAAAAAAAACACAAGATCATTGAAAAACATTTGGTTCCTAGCTGAAAAACCCTATACTGTCACAGAATTCTGTTCCATCTTCATTAATAAAATATTGAAAGCCTTTCAAAAATGCATAAAAATCAGAATTGTACACAACTCAGAAGGAAATTATTTTACTAATAAATTGCAAATTTGACTATTCATATAGACAACTGGGTTGTAAGCTGTGGCCATGAAAGTAAACAATTGACAGAAACTGCATTGTTGACACATATGAGACAAGCAAAGAGACAGAAAGTTGAAATCCCTTGCTTCTTTTATTGCTTTTCTGTCTCTTTCATGTATAATAAAAGTGCAATTTCTCTTTTCCATCGGTTTTCATGGTCACAAGTATATGTGTGTTTGAGAGAAAAATTTCTAAGACAAATGTTGACAGCAATAAAGAAAATAAAGGAAAGTAAAAGTTAAGGAAAAGGAGGTACAACATGACAAACTATGTGATCACTGGAGAGAACCAATCCTATTGAGTACATGATACTAAATAAATTATACTAGGTCGAACAAATAATAACAGATGACTCCAGAAACACCAAGTGAAAATCATTAAACAGATGACTCCAAATTATTAAATGGAAAAGTGAAAAAAAACAGTGGGCATACATTGAAAAAGACATGAAATAGAGGATACAAAGTCAATATTGGTAATGAGAGGGTGGAATATACAGATATGAGTGGAGGTAGAAATTACAGAGTCCAAGGCCAGAGGAGAGCTTAAATGTAGGTGGAGTTGTAAGCATCAGTCTTACATGTTCTTACAAACATTTGTACTTGCACATGTTTTGTTTTGTTTATACAGTCACACATGTATGTATTCAAGTAACAAAGATAACTGAGCAAAATATAAATTCATCTAGTTTTCTTCTACATAATTCATGTTTGTATATTGAAATTTTATAAATGATATTGGATTTCAGATCACTTTACAGTAATATCTTTCCCTGTCATTATAATTCAATTCTGAACTATAATATTGCCATCTGAAGGCCAGTACATATATACACAAGTCAATTTCACAATAGCTAAAAATTTTTTAAATGTCATAATACAGACACAACAAACTTATCACTCACGCACGCTTTATATAAATTAAAGTTTGGCATATTATGCTACTGCATAATTTAGTAAAACATGCAAAACACACACGTCTAATCTGAATCCTCCATGCCATCAGAATCGTATGCTAAAACTTTGTTATATCCTGGTAAGTCTTTCTTATGGAATGTCTGATTAAAACACCTGGCAAAAATTACATGCGCTAATTCTGAGTTTTGTGTCGCAAACGACAGTGTACTGTTCTCACTTTCCGAATGCTGCTCACTTAACGGTTTTATACCGGACAAATCTTTACTTGTTGAAGGAAAATTGAATAAGTCTGCATCATTATTGTCTTCTGCAATGTCCATTACATCTCTTTGGCAATGTTCACTATCTGCTTCATAATTGTTATTATTATTATTGTTTATGGTTTTACTAATGTTATTATTTGTTTTATTGTTAATATTCCTAAGATTACTTTTACTGCTATTTTTATTATTACTATTGTTATTATGTACTGAAACGTTCTTAGATGGTGGCTTAGAGGCAACACTCTTGACTGTCCTGTTAGATTCATGTGGACGTTTCCGTGAAGTTTTTGTGCCAGGTCGATCACAAACATTGGGTTCAACAGATGGCACTGATACTGATGCTGAGGCTGCTTTTGGCCCAGTCTGAGACATTGCATCTACATTTAATGTAGACAACACGTACACAGCTTCATACAATGGCTTGTCTCCACAAGTAAATACAATTGGCCTGAAAACAATACAACTGTCATTAAAGGATTATTAACTATTTAACTATAGTTAAAAAAAACTGTAGTAAAAAAAAATTAATTCAATAATTTTTCTGGCACCATAATTATTAAAATTATAAAACCTGTTAAAAAAAATCATGTTAATACCAGTGCTACCATCTTGTATCACACATTGGTGATCAATATAAACATATTGTTTCACTGATAGCAATCTTTAGTGGGTGGAATAAACAGTTAAATAGCACAAAAGCAACATTTAAAATTTTTACAAACACTTTTTTAACATACCGAGGCCTATGGGCGGGGGTGACTTGTCCTTGTCATTCCACTCTCACATCCTAAGGACAAGCATTAACTCACCTATGATTTTAACAGCATTTATATTGCATTAGATGGCCATTGTATCCTGCCTAGTATAAGCCCTCTCCAACTATGCCATTTGAATCCGGCGTTAAACTGTAGGTCCCATATACCTGTGAGAGACTCCATAACACATGCACCACAGTTATATTCGGGGACGGTACAAACCAGTCGAAAGACTGACGACTACAGGAGGAGGAGGAGAAGATGGCTATTATACATCCATAGGTTTGTTTGGTATTAAGAGTAATATTTTAATATTATATATAGTAATATTATATTTAGTAATATTTTAGTTCTGCAATACAACTGCAGAGGGTAGCATCAGCTTGAAAAGAGTGTTACTTTATTTTGACAAGCATAAATTAAAATTAAGTATCTGTTGTGTTAGTTTCATGGTCTGTTACAATGGATTCGTACAAAAAGCATACCGAAAATAAAATTTATCAACTGTTCAATAATTCTGGATCATACTGATGCGCAGAAACATTGCTGTGAAACAATTTGAGACTTTAGAAAATGGTGTAATTTGGATGCCTACAGTGGATTACATTTAACATGTTATTGGAGACATATTACATCTTATGAAAGAGGATAATTTCAGCTTTCAGGAATTTAATGTACAATCAGAATAAGTAAAAACTTGTTTTTTTTAAATACATTTAAATTTGCATAATAATGTCCAGGTCACAGCAGTAGGCAGCCCTCCAAGGAGGCTAGGGCTCAACATGTTAGAAACACACTCATAACTTTGTCCTGTATAAATTATTAATATTTGTTATACACACTAAGAATTTATAAATATATGTCTATTTGTAAGTTACAAATGTAACACAAATAATAATAATGTTAAATAAATAATAAATGTTAATAATAATAGACACTAAGTTAATAAATATATTAGACTCCAATTATAATGAATAAAAAGCTTAAATTCAAACTGTAATAATGGTCTGCATTAATCACCATGTTATAACCACTCATTGTAAGGCAACTTGGTAAATGACAGCATGCTTCGTAACTGTGCTATGTTAATACACTGCCAAAAAAAATAATCTGTAGAGTAAAGAAGACAGGCAGATGCCAACTGACGCTAATAGTAAAGCTAAGAAGGTGAACAGTTAGGGTTTCATTCTACTACACTTTTGCACATGTCAACACAAAAAGTCAATTCTACGAGGGCATGTTGATAAGTATCTGCAATTTTATTATAATTGTGTAGTTTGGCAGTACCACTTAGTGCTCTTATGCGCTGAGAGACGGTGCCATTGTCTCCACTTGTAGACTGTTAGACCATCCGTCGTGTCAGTCATCTGTGGATTGTTGAACGAGAAACATGGCTGCCCCCCTCTCTCCATTTGCACCAACGAAGTACAGCATGCAGTGATCTGGTTTTCGTGCTCTGAAAGTGTATCAGGAGCTGAAACCCATAGACTTTCAAAACAATATGGGAATAATTTTTTACCACAGCAAATGGATTGAACAATTCAAAAACAGTCAGACAAGCGTCAAGGGTGAGGAAAGATCAGGATGCCCAACCTCTTCCACTACTGACACCGTTATTGAACAAGTTAATGTCATGATTCAGACCAACCGAAGAATTACTACCAATGAAGTGGCGTATCATCTGTAAATTAGTCATGGTTCTGCATATGAATTATCCACAACAGGCTTCGCTTTCGTAAAGTCCGTACAAGATGGATCCCAAAACAGTTCACTGAAGAGTACAAGGGGAATCGTGTGGGCATTTGTCAACAATTACTTGACCGCAATGCTAATGAATGTGATATTTTTGAAGTGGGCTGAAGATGAAATGTCACTGGAGATGAAATGTGGATCCACCACATTGAGCTGAAAGCAAACGCCAAAGCAAAGCAAAGCAAACACCCCAAATTTCCAGTGAAAAAGGTCAATCCTCTGCAGGAAAGGTAATGCTCACAGTATTCTGGGACTCACACGGGTCCAATACTGCAACAGTACTTGGAGAAGGGTTCAACTGTAAATAGTGTAAGTTACAGTGAGATGCTGTCTAATGAACTGAAGCCTGTAATTCGATCCAAACGCTGAGGCCTATTGTCGGAAGGAGTGCTTTCGTTGCATGACAATGCATGCCCATACTATAAAAACCCTTGAGAAATTGCGTTTCAAGGTGTTGGAGCATCCTGCATACAGCCCCTATCTCATCCCGTCAGATTACCATCTCTTTGGTCAACTTAAAGATGCCTTAAGGAGCCATTGATTCTCCAGAGGCCAAGAAGGCATATGAAGAGGAAGCGGTGCATATGTGGCTTGCTGCTCAGCTGAAAAACTTTTTTTCTGTGGGCATCAGGAAGCTTGAGGAACAATGGACCAAGTGTATTGAAAAGCAAGAGGATTATGTGAAAAATGAGCTAACTGTCAGATTTGTACTCTTGTTATAATAAATTATCAAAACTGTTTGCGGATACTTATTGACTTACCCTCATAAAAACATTTATAAACTCAACTGCTTCTTCAATACTCTGATATATGGGGTGTAACATAATAGGTGTCCCACTATACATACTGGGAATCTGTGCATCAGTATAAGAAAAAAAGTACTTATAAACATACACCCGGAAACGTCTCATTTTCCATCTGGCCACCAATTTGTTTTTATAAGAAAAAATTTTCATCTCAAGAAGAGTTTGACATACTTAATCAAATGTGGTATACAAATAAATCATTAACATTAATTCATAAATAAATGAAAACATGGTTACTTTGTGATGTCCAATTTCAAAATGGCAGCCACATTAATTTTTTGATCACTGATAGCTGTATAACACCTGCAAATATTTGAAAGGAAGCTCCTGAGATCCTGGGCCCTATATATAGACATAATGATGAGATGTATATAGTCACTTCAATGCACCAATGGTAGAAGTGTATGTAAAACTGAGGAGGCTGCAATGGGCTGGCCATGTCGTAAGAACAGATGACAAACGAACACTTAAAAGAGTCCTTATGGTAAGTATAGATGGCAAAAGACCAAAAGGCCGCCCAAAGAAAAGATGAGAAGATGCTGTCACTGGGGATGCAAGAGAGATGTTGAGAGTGCGAGGATAGAAGTCCTTCACTACTGATAGAGAGAGGTAGAGGATCAGGATAGAGGAGACCAAGACTTGACTTCGGGCTGTAGCGCCATAGGAGAAGGAGGAATAGCTGTATAAACTTAATTTTGGCAAATTATGATTTATCTGGTAAATTGTTGAACAGTTTATTGATATTAAATATTGATATTATTATTGATACTAAAGGTTATAAACAGTGAAATATTGACAGCTGAAGCATGTGTTAAAAAAATCCGCAAATAAAAATAACAAACATATCAGAAGATGTCGATAAAGTAGAACTCGAGAATGATATCATACGTAGAAATGAATTACCATCAAATAGTGTAAACATTGTACACAAATACAAACAGAGAAACAATAATCATGCTGCGCTAGCAGAAGTAACCTCTGATGCATATGCCAAGATAATGAAAAATAAATCTGTTTTTATTGGATGTGAAAACTGCAGAGTGTATGACAATTTTAATATCAAATGTTGTAAAAACTGTTGTGGGTATAACCATTCATTGAGAAAGTGCAAAGACACTTTTAAAAGACAACAATCATGCTACAAATGTTCAGCTAACCATGATGCTACAGTATGTACCTCTGATATAAATAAATGTATTAATTGTATTAATGCTAACAAATACTTAACTAAAAAAAAAGATCCATAGATCATTCTGCAAATGATATTCAAAACTGTGAAAGTTTTAAAGTAAGATGGGAGCAGTATGTTTGTGATACAAACTACCCCTGGAAACCAGAACCTCCATTTAATTACGTTACAACTAGTTGATTAGAAAAAAAAACTAACCTATAAATAAATTGTTTATGGAAATACAAGAATATAACCTTAATGATGAATTAATTTTTAATAGTACAGAAGAGATAAATCTCAACCCCATCTTTTGTGACTCTGAGCTTCTGACCCTACATGTCAACATCAGAAGTATACAGAAAAATATATTAAAACTTGAAGCTATGTTAAGTTCTTTTAACCCTGGAATGGTATGATACTTAAAACTTACATAATTGGTATGATGTCATATTTTTTACGATCTTGAGAAAAAAAAAATTTTTGGTAAGATGGAAATGAAAAATCAAACTTATAGAACAAAGAGTTGAAAATACATTTACTATAAAAGAAAAGTTTATTGAGGTAAAATGTCAAACATCGTTTAGTCGTCGACGTCACCTAGCAGTTAGGTCCGTCTGAAAAATTAAAAAAAAATTGAAATTACTATATTTATTTAAAAAAAACGAGTTGTATGTTAAAACAGAGGGCTAATGATCAAAAAAATTTTGGTATTAGCTAAAAAAAAATCTTACTTGCAATGATGATGTCTTGTCTTGATGATGCTGCAGTTGATTCAGGCGCTGCAGTTTTTGCAGACTTCCCCGCGGTGCTCCGCACAGAACGCAGTGTCGCACTTGCTGCAGTAGTTGACTGTCATTCTTCGCTTTTCAGCTGGGCATATCTTACAAGTTGTTCTCTTTTTATCCACCCTAGGAAGAACTGGATCTGCTGCTTCTTTTTGGCCAAGAACAGTGAAGACCATACATCTTAGCTCCCTCGGAAGATTTTTGATTGTCAAGCGCTGTTCTAGCCATGGAAAAACCAACTGCTGATACAACTGATTCAAAAAAGATGTTCTTGTCATGGTTTGTTCTTTTCTAGAACTCAAGACACTGTTCAAAATGATAAGTGAGTTAACTCCTCCGATGTCGATCAAGTCATAAAAAATGCAGAGTGGCCATCTTTTTGTTTTCCTTGAGCACAATCTGACTGAAACCATTTGGTCAAGAGTATCTATTCCTCCTTTGGTCTGGTTGTAATGGTCAATCATAACTGGTTTGCCATCTTGATTCACTCCCTTGTCTTGGTGCATTGTGGAAATAAGGCAAACTACCTTGTTCTTCTTAGCCTTGTGCGATAGAAGTGTTGTCGTGTTGCTGAAAAGGTATTTTGAATCACCAATGTCCCTGTTCTTTGTCGATCTCATACTCAAAGGTATCTCTGGTTTGTTTAAGCGGATCGTTCCTAAAAGTGTCAGCTTATAAGGATCCTTGAGCAATTCATCAGCCAACGGAACGGTTGTGAACCAGTTATCCATTGTTAAGTTGCGGTTCGATCCGTGAAATGGAGCCGTTAACTTTTTCACATAGTATTGGGAAAGAGGGCCTTGGACAGTTGTGTTTTGTTTCCCTAAGTATGGCTCAGCAACTAACATGTACTTAGAACCAGCATCACAAACCATAACAATTTTTAAACCATACTTAGCTGGCTTTTTAGGCATATACATTTTGAATGCAGATCTGCCTCTAAATGCAAGCAGCTGCTCATCAATGGTGAGATATGGGCCAGCCTCGTAGTTGTCTATGCATGATTTCATGAAAGCTTCCCAAAGGTCCCTTATAGGTGCGAAGCGATCCGTCGCTACTCTCTCAGCTCGGGTAGTTTTGTCATCGAATCTAAGACAATCTAATAAAAATTGGAATCGCTTTTCACTAAAGCAAGCTCTGTAAACATTACCACTTACAGAAGGATCAAACATTATTGCTGTATTTAGGCTATTGTCCTTGTGGAGAGCAGAGAATATCATAATGCCCAAGAGTGCCTTTATCTCTGTGGGAGAGGTTTGACTGTTTGAAAACTGAATTGTTTTGTAATTGGCTTGTTTTCTCACTATTTCTTCATTTGTATGAGTAACGATTAAGTTTACCATAGTGTCAGTAAAGAACAACTGAAACACATCCAAAGGGGTTAGAACATCTTTACCTCTACCTTTAGGCCGTTGTCGGATATTTACAATATTTCTAGGGGCATTTCTTGTACTTATGGTTGGAAGATTTTCAGTCCAGGAATAACCGTTTTTTCCTTTGATTATTGTTGTTGTTCGTTGTGGAGTCAAGCTTGCAGATCCTGAAGAACCAGTAGTAGTAGCAAGAGTAGTATATGTATTACTACTATCAGGTCTTGATTCAGCAGATAGAGTTGTAACAGATTTTGTCCCACAACTACCAGAGGGACCAGGGGTGTGAAGAACTTGTGTAATAGTGCTGTGTGGGCCAACACTCCTGATATGTACATTGAATCCTTTTCATTTGCTGAATGACCACAACGTATTCTCTTCAATTGTTCACGAAATTCATCATCTGAGGATTCATTTGAGGATGAAGGTTTATAGTTGTCACTCCCAGAGTATGCTAAAATGTTATTTTCTGACTCACTTCCGCTAGCTGCTTCATCTCCGTCTGTATCAAAAAAGCTATAATCATTTAAAATTTTGTCAATCTCCGATGGTGACAAAGCCATTAAAAAAAAAACGAGTAGTATAGCAAAAACAGCGTAAAACTTAACAAAACCAATTAAAAAGATGCACTTAATATAAGGCACTAATTTTCAACACACTAAGTCAACAACAACGAAAATTTGATATAAGAATAAAACTAAAACTGAAACACAACACTACGTAAAATAGTTACACCATCGGTACGATATCGTAACATTCACGATCTGACGTTATAGTAAAGAGAAATTGTACCTTCTTTAAATCCTCTCGTTGGAGTCGTCAATTTATAGTAAAGAGAAATTGTATGTGTGTTGTGTTGTTATGTTGGGTGTTACATTCCGCACAATTTTGATACTTACTGATGACTGGTTCCTCTGCGATGATGTCGTCCTGCAAAACAACTTAAGCTACTATGTGTATGTGGGCGCCACTTGGATTTTTTGTTCCAAGAAATTATTATTATTATTATTAAATTTTGATTTCTTAGTTGTTAAATTAATTCTATGAAAAAATGTGAACAAGACAGTTTGAATTTGAAAATAACGTATGTTTTAATGAACCTTAATAATCGTTTGAAGGACTAACACTCGTATTAAATAAAATTGCAGAGTTACAAAAAATTATTATTGACAAGTTTTTTTTCAATCAAGTATCAAGTAGAAAGCATGAGTTTAGTGTATGAAAAAATCTTTATACTCAGGACGTGACTCCTTTGAACTACCAAGACAAATCAATAGGATGCTTTACAAAAATTGTGTGATTTGAAGGTGTGTGATATGTGTAGTACAACTGTGTGACAAATGATACCAGGTAAAAATGACTTTAACTTTAGAACTCACGTTCCGGTGGGTAATTATTTCTTGCACTGGACACTTCTCTTGGTGACGTTTTCAATCTTGCCTCTTCGTGTTAACGTTCCTCGTGCACTGATAATTATTTGTAAGTCAAAATACGGGTTTTTTTTAAAACTCCGCACGATTGAAATAAGTTTCACACTGAATCTATGCTTTGAATTCTGCCGGCGGTGATCAGCTGTCTGCGTGGTTTCTCGATTCGGCCGTCGCAGCGCCAGTTCCGGACTCAACGTTGAAAGGCTTGTGTCATGTAAATCGTTTTTGGGAAATTTGTCAAAGTCAGTTTGTTTAGCGAATACCAGCAGAATTGATTCTCTATTAAAATTCGGTCCTTTTCAGGGTCGCTAGTATTCTGGCTGCGTGCGTTCTATTAAATATGGCGTGTTGCTGCTCTATTCAACAACACGTTGGCGTATACTCCTTGTAGAGGTTAGTTCAGTCTTTTGTCATGTATGGGAAAAGCCTTTCTGTGTTCTCGTGCCGAATTCTCGTTCTTCGGTTTCGCCTCGGATGTGATGATCAGTTTTGTGGGTGATGTGTCTCTTCTGGATTCAAAGCATAAAGTGTTTTTGGTCAAATTTCGTCTTTCTTTTATACTCTGTAAGGGGCATTGTTTTAATTTTTTGACATGAACTTCCGGTGTATTTGTGTAAAAATTCCTTCTAGAACGTTCGAGAATAATCAAATGGAACATCATGGAACAAATTTGACTTCCGTAGAAGCTTTAGAACAAAAACTTCTTATTCTTCACACTAAAGGATATTACTGAAATTATTCTGGTATTTGTCAAACAATTTTACATAACTACTTACAATCTGCATGCCATTACTATTTTTGGATTCTCTGCTTTCAACTGAATCTAATGATACTAATTACGATTGGTTTTGAACAAATTAACTCTAATAAAATAACATAAAATACAACTCTAACATAAAATACAACTCTTACCTTGGCATGTTCTCACAAAATTCCAATTTTCTACTTATAAAAATGTTGTGAAGTTGTTTGGTTCTTGCTACAACATTAATGCATAACATAATTATCTTTTTATAACAAAATAAACAAATATTAACACATATAACATATAAATAAGTTCAGTTTTGTATAGGCCTTACATATGGCCTATGTTTTTGTCACTGGTTCTTTACAATAACTTGTCTTTTTTCGGTATCATATATGGGATTTTTTGGGTATTCACTGAGAGTTTATTATATTGTCTATCTTTGGTGATACCTGGTTTATCCTGATACATATTATTTTTACTGTAAGATTACTTAGCATCATATTGTTTTGCATAAGTGATTCATTTTCTTGGTGTGACAAATTTCACTCTCATATTTCAAATCCTTTAAGAATTAAGCTTGTTTTCAACTGAGTAAGTTTGTTTCTATAGTACAATACAGGATTGTACCTTTTTCCTTTATTTTTGCTAATATTCTGCAATTATTCTGTCAAATATGACTGTTTTTTGTGATTGTTTTTGGCCTCAGCCTGGTATGGTATAGGTAAATAGTTTCCTAACTCGACTGTTAAAGTGTTTTAGTTGGTCAAATATATAAGTATAGTCACATTATATTGTATTTCAACTTTATAATACAATTTGGTTGCATTTTGTCAACATTAAATTCATAAATATTACAGTATTATAGGTCCAGCACATGTTTTCAGTTAATACTGTTTTTGGCTATTTTAATTGATTTCTAATCATTTTACAGCTTTCTCTATTTAAGATAATTTGTTCGTCTTTGTCTAATTAACATTTACATATAGTTTTTATATTAATTCTATAATAATTAATTTTCACATACAATCTGAGTGATTGGACTCAGCTCCTAAACATAGATTTTTTGTCATAACATTTATATATTTTTCTATTTTAACTTACATCCTTTTTAATAATGTATTCAAATCATTTAATACATTTATTTTATTTATATTACAAAGTATAATAATGGATCTCGTCCACTAATTCACAATAAATAGTTTTTTATACCCTATTCAGAGTTACATTTCTTAATAAGTAATGACCTCATTTTGGTTATTTCTGATATTATCTGTCTCTCTTATAGTATATTATTAGTTTTACACTGTTCTTCACTTAAATAATATATATGGGGTTTGAGTCTTAGTCATAGTCTTGTCGTTTTTTCATGTTAATGATATTAATTATCGGACAATATTACAAAATTTTTCGGATTACTTGGGTTCGATACTGTCCACCTCACTTTCCTCTTATGATAAATTACTATGCAAATAATTTCCTTTATGGAACGTTCTGTGACGTTACAACGTCAATAGCTCAAAAACAAGTACTGCCAGCACGACGGTTGCACGTGCACTGACCTTGTGAGTTGAGTGGGGGAAGACATTGGGAGGGCCGGTACAGTCCGCGCAGAAACCTGTTCTATACAATCATATTTGTGTTTCGTTTTGTAAAAATCACGACATCATACCATTCCAGGGTTAAACATAAACCTGATGTGATAGTATGCACTGAAGCTTAGCTCATGGATAATATCAAGCTTATAAATATAACAGGTTATACACATTTTAAAAATAACAGCAGAATAAATAAAGCAGATGGAGTGATTATTTATATAAAAAGTAACCTACAGTATCAAACCATTAATGAACAATTTAATGATTTAAAAATCACTAGTCTGCTCATAGAATTAACAAATAAAAGTATTTCAAAATTTCTGGACTATATCGTTGTCATGATTATGAGATTAACAAATTCATTAAAGATCATGAAAAATTTATCTTAAGTAACAAAACTGTTGCAAACCACATGATTTTGGGTGATGTTAACTTAGATCTCATTGAGTTTAATGAAAAAACTGAGGATTATTTCTACCAATTACTGCAAAATGGTTATGAATCGATGATAAATACTTGTACTCATCCTATAAAGAATTATAAAGATGGTACTTGCATTGACCATATTTTCATGAAAGGAATATACACAGCAAAATCTGGCAAACTAATTGACTCACTCACAGACCACTAACCCGTTTTAATATCAATACATGGAAACAACATAAAATGTAAACTTACAGTATCTTTTGAAATAAACAAAAAAAGATTTTTGGAGCTGTGTGCTTCAGAAAAATGGCAACAAGTCTGTAATAAGCCAAATAACAATGAAGCATTAGAATTGCTAATAAACAAGATTCAAACTATCAATGAACTTTCACACAAAACTAAGCCAAAAATTCAAAAACCAAGAAAGACCTGGATTACCCCTGCTCTCATTAATTCAGTTAATAACAAAAACAAATTATATAAAGCCTGGAAGAATAATCAAGACGACTTGCTAAAAAAAGAGCTGTACTTAAATTACAAAAAACGACTTAAATCATTACTTAGGACTGCTAAAAATAGGCATGAAGAAAAACAACTACAAAACGCTGATTCTAAAAAAATGTGGAGATATGTCCATCTAAAATTGGATCGTAATTCAAAAAATCGACAAATAAATGATATTTTGATTAATAATAAACTAAACAGCAATGATTGGACAAAGGCTAATTATTTTAATGAATTTTTCAGCACAATAGTATCTAGGCTGAATGAAAGTGCAACTCTTCCTATTCTGCAGCATGAAATACCAGATATATCAATTAATCAGCATACTATGTTTCTAACACCAACAAATGAGTTAGAAGTTTACCAAACTATTCGTGAATTCAAAAATAAATCTGGAGGGTGCGATGACATTCATGCCTATACAGTTAAGCTAGCTGCTTCGTACATAACTACTGTTTTGACTCACATTATTAATACTGCTATGATACAAGGTACATGTCCATATCAATTTAAGAAAGCTGTAATTTGTCCTATATATAAGGAAGGTTTAAAAAGTTTGGTTAACAATTATCGACCGATCCCACTGATATCAAATTTAGCTAAGATTTAAAAAAAAATTATTTTTACCAGATTATTTAAATTTGTAAAGAAACATAACCTGTTAAGTGCTAAACAATTTGGCTTTCTCAAGAAGAAAGGTACAGATGATGCTATAGCCCTACTTAGCAAATTTATTTATGAAAATCTAAGTCTTAGCATACCAACTGTTGTAACTTTTTTGGACTACTCCAAAGCTTTTGACACTGTCGATCATGGCATACTTATATCCAAATTACAGAATATGGGAATAAGAGGTGTAAGCTTATCCCTGATAGCCAGTTATTTACATGACAGGACACAAGTTGTAAAGGTGAATGGGACTAGAAGTCAGCCTATTAAAACAAATGTTGGCGTGCCCCAGGGCTCTATATTAGGACCTTTATTGTTTACTTTATATATCAATGACTTACTACTGTTACAAGATGTATTAACAGCATATGCTGATGATACAGCAGTACCAATGAAAGCAAAAACATGGCCTGAACTTGCAACAGATATGTCAACTAAATTAGATATTATATACTCTTGGCTCTATCACAATAAACTAGTACTCAACATAAGCAAGTCTGTCTTTATCACCTTTGGAAATTATAGAGACTCTGTTCCGCATGACTTAGAAATCAAGATAAATGTTCAAAAATTGAAAAGAGTTAAAACTAGTAAATATCTAGGAATAACATATGATTTTAACATGAAGTGTATAACATCGCCAAATTCAGATCATATTTGATAACTTATATTATATTAGTATGTAAGAAATGCTAAAAAGTAATATATTTTAATAAATAAATAATGAAGAGAATAAGGAGATAAAATGTAATTAAGAAAGAAGGAGGAAGAATTATAAACTAAAAGTGATTATTAAAGAAACTCACAGACTAGACTGACAGACAAACGACTTTGACCCAACCCCAGAGATAGCCAGATAAGAACCAAAATAAAAGGAAACAAGATGAGAAGTGAAGGAGAAGAAAATAAAAATGGAATAAACCAACTATAAAGGAAATAAAATGAAACAAGGTGATAAAACACAGACAAGTAGTAGAGAATAGAGAAGGGAGAAATGATACAATCAAATATCATAAAGGAAACGAAACTGGTAAAGAACCAATATAAAAGATAAATATTAGTATTGAATAAGTGACAAATGTAATTAAAATTAATAAAACCCGATAAATAAAAATACACTAACCCAAGAATTAGAAGTATATGTAAGTAAGAAATAGAGAAAGACATGAACTTAGTAAGTATAAATAATATGTGTAAAGAAAGAGAGAGATATTGAGAAATAAACTGAAAATAACTAAGTGACAAAGAAAAGTAATGATAGGGATTACCCACTAATAAACACTTAAATAAAAAGTTTAAGAAGTGCCCATAGTGAAAATGAAAAAACCCTAAAGTAAAATGATAGAGAAAAAACACTAAATAAATTATAATAAACACAAGATAATTTAAAAGTGAAGGTGATGAGTAAATAAAAATATTGTCAATGATAGCAATAGGAAAAATAGTGAAAGCTAAGATAAACACTTAGTAAAACTAACAAACACTAAAGGTTTAATAGTGAACAATATTAATATTTAAGAAAGTTGTTAAGAATAGTATTTAAAATAAACAATTAATTAAGAAGTAATGAACACTGAAGAGTGATGTTAACTGTATTGATTAGAAAAGAATCTTATGGTAAAGTTTAAAAGTATATAATAGTATTTAAAAGTGAGAATCCTATGAAAGAGTAAACAGGGTGAAGGTAAAAATTATGTATAAAATAAGAAGTTTAAAACAATCAATAAACATGTTATAAGGGATAATTATTGAAGTAAGTTCAAAAGAGGTGAGGTTGTTTATCACCCAAAAAATAAAATAAAATGTAATGAATTGTACACCAATATTGTAACGGTACAGAATTGTGTGCTACCCCAGTTTCAATTTTATTTTATATCAATTCAGTTTTAATTTTCAATTGTTAGCTTTCACCTGTGAGGTGCCCCAGTTTAACCAGCAACACACTGTTAGCATAAACAACTGTCTAGACAACTAGACTAGACGTATTACGTAACCACCCCATGTAACTATTAAAATTGATCGAAATACATAAATAATAAAAATACTGCCAGAACTTACCTGCGATCTTTTAACTTACCTGCTTTTTAAATTTTTATCAGAAGCCCAGAGTCGCCACCTATATCTTTGAAGGACAGATATGGAAACCTTTACACTCTACTTTAAATAAAACGGGACAATTTTGCAATCTGACTACCCCCCAATAATAATTCAGAAGATATCCGGGAACGTTTAGACGAATCTTGCAGCACAGAAATGAGAACGTGGTAATGACGAAATAACTTAGACTAACACATATTTGTTGTGACTAAATAGTTTTAATTACTTAACAAATGTTTTAATCATTAGAATAAGAATGCTAAAAAACAAATTTTGAAATATATCTTTAGGCACCATATTTAAATATTCTCATTTCTAAGACAGCCCATTCTGCTCATGCACGCTTTCACACAATTTTATACTTTACCCCTTGTTTTTATTATTTTACAAATTTATTTTTAAACTGTTCACTGCTGCGATTCTGTACAACACATGGCCTGTTCACCTGATTCGATTGCCCGTTATTTACTTGTTGTCAATTCACTCCACGTCACTGCACCAATTGATAACTGTAATGCGTTTATTACTTCCTTGGGTCCTGGTCGGTATTAAAACGGTATTCTACTTTATGGTTCACATTTTATGAAGTTAAACCGACCGGGCCCGAACAACACTGTCAGCGTCTCTCAGCGAACTCGGTTTCTCGTGGACCGCTTTATTCCAAGCAGCCGGACATGAATGCCGTGCCGGCGAACAAATTTTGTCGTCGCTCACAGCCTGAGTTGTCACAGTTTAGTGGCTATGCACATGACACATAGCAGTTTTTTCGTGCTGTACGTCGATGATATTTAGACGCTTACTGCTCGACGTCACTAAAGTAGGATGGGCTTAAACTTTACATCCGTCTTCATGGTAAACTAAGTGAATAGAAATTGTTACTCTTAGCCATCTTTTGTTTCACACAGGCGTCAGTCCACGCGCATGGTTGTGTGATGCATACGAGCGCACGGCCACATTCTCGCAAAGTTCTTGGAAACTGAGGCTGGGTGCATTCCTCTGTACTGATTGCACAACTGAGATATTACTCCTTTGTTAACACTGTTCTTACAATACAACCCGTGGCCTGGTCACTGTTGAAATTAAATTTATAAATATTTTTTATAAAACCCCAAAAAATTTAAGAAAATAAAATAACCCTCAAATTCGGCCCGTTACAATACCCCCCCAATGAGAGATCTTCTGCCGAAACAGAAGAAATCTCATTGCTAAAACCCCTAAGAGGACCGGTGAGGAACTGGTGCCAACAACCCCCTTCTGCTCTTACACTTCATGGGTAAACGACCCCCCTGGCTCGGTGACTATGGACGCATCAGAACGAGATCACTGGACTTCTCTGTGCGAGATCCCAGCACCGAAAAATCGAACAGATACACACCACAGCGCACCTCACCTTCTAACAGGTTTCCCCAAAAAATCCAAATCCCTGGCTCAGATCATGCCAGATCCTCGACCGATATGTTCCCCCTTGTATGCAAACTGGGCTGCCTTTAGCAGATACTGGGCTCACACACACACTTATACTATATACTGTAAACATTGACATATTCTTAGCGGTACCATTTCATTTAAGTTAAAATCCAAAAAATCAAACTAAAATCTTTTCTCTAAAAAATTCTCTTCATTAGTTTTTTGTTATTAGAAAATACACAAATTGAACCTTTCTTAAAATAGGAACATCCTTAACCTAACATATGATTACACCTATATTCTAACAATACAATTCAATACAATAAACACGATTAGTACACCAACAACAACATCATCAAAGTTCGAAAATATTAATTAGATGGCAGGCGCAAAATCAAGAAATTTTTTTTTTCTTCAAAAAAAAATTGTAAATTCAAACTTTTAAATTTATTAAGATATATTCTTTTTTCCATATTGAAATTATTTTAAAATTATTCAAATTAATTAAAAGCAAAATTAGCTTTACTTCCTTGCTAAATGTCCCTAGTATATGACCTCACCTATCAGCTGATCGAAACTGGGTCAAGTCAAGAACCTTGACCTACATACGTTATACACAAGTTACATCTGAAAATACATTGTACATCTGTAAAATTCTATCTTTAAACACAAACAAAATAAAATAAAACATTTAAAAGAACAAAACATTATTATAAATAACAATCAAATTGATATTTAAATTACTCAAAATAAACACTTTATAGCTTTACATTATTTTCAAACTATATCAAAATTTGTCACTGGTTTCAATCAAAATTTTATATTCTTATTATAAATCTCTTTCTTTATTATTCTTAATTTCCTTTACTTTTACTTTGGGTGATCTAATTACTTGTAATAACTCGATTTGACACTTGACATTTATACATATATCATCTTTCCCTCTCTCTGACTCTAATACCACTAACAACTTTAACTATCAGGACACCCATCTCTATCAAAACATCTATCAAACAATCTCTAAACCCAACTTACTATTAAACTCAATTCGCCACATTCTCTCGATATATAAAAAAATATTCTCTAACCCTTTGTACTTAGGATAAGTGTTCCCCCCCCCAAAAAGCTCATTCCCTTATGTTGGTCCCTGGATTCTACCTAAGGTAACCCTTTCCGGCGCCAAACGGTCCCTTCCCGTCCCAACCCTTTTGTTGCGGACTCCTCCATTACACTATCCCCTCTTACAAAATTGCCATCCCCAAATCTCATTCTTATTTCCCCCACTTCAACTACAACAAAATAACATCATCATTTATAAACATCAATATATCAATCAATACTCTACATATATTCCCCATATCTACTGTGTCAACATCAATACTTCTCAAATTCTATTACATTACCTCACAACAACATTACATTAATTCAAAACAATATTTTCATCTCTAGTACCATTTTAACTTTAACTTGGACTGATCTATATGTCCCAACAAAATACTAATCACCCAAAAGCTATCTTTTATTATTTCTCACAATTCATTAAAATCTTAACTTTATCAAATTACTTTTCTCATTTTTTGAAATAGCATCTTTAACACATTAAACAGTATATTTGACATTAATTACCTTGAACACTAATAAACAATTTAACAGTGACATTTTACTACTGATCAGCTGACATTCCTAGCCAGGTGAAAACACATTTCAAAATTATACACATTCTATGAAATACATATGGTTATCAATCCTTACATCTACCATACTTGTTTCCCCTCTTTCTGACTCTGGTACTATTGTATAAACCGCCTGCCGGTCGGTCTAGCTACTTACTTGGTTATACTCATTTCAAAATTACACAAATTATATAAAACACATATTTGTTGTCAATTCTTACCTCTAACACAATAAAAGAATACATTTACAAAATACAGAATGAACGCATTATACTGAACGTATGAACACCTATTTATCAAAGCGTAATACAAGCATTTTATTAGAGCAAAATTGATTTATCATTTTTTATGTTATGACATTTAAATTCGTTGCTCATCTGAGCAACCTCCCATCCACACACGCTATTGTATTTTGTGTTGGACTGTAGCGCCCATTTGCTTTCACAAAGACTGCATAGTTGGAGGAATTGAACATCTCCGTGTCTTTGCTTCGGCTTTACATTTTAACATTTTAGGTATCGACATACCTGCGTTTATAATTATAAGCCCTTAGAACGGGTCTACCACCTGGCTATGCTGTCCCTACGCGGACAGAGTGGCAGCCGCTGTTCCATAGTTCCGGGGATTCCCCTAGTTTCACCCCCCTATTAATTTCTATTATCAACCAATTTTAAGTTAGCTATGGTCAAGGGACTCGATTATGGCCATAGCTGACCGCTCGCCAAAACCACGATTAGTGCTGGTAAGGCAGTAATCGCCCGAAAAGTCGGGGAAATCAAACTTCACTTTAATGCCTGTTCCATTCATCATTATTATGTACGGCACGAAAGTCTATCATGGTACAAATTCAATTTGTACGAAAAAAAGGTGTGCCGTACATTTTCGCCATTCGGCCTCCGATGGAGGTAACACTCACTGTTACCCCCAACCCATTCCACTATCTACTGGGGCACAGGCCACCCCAGCAATAGCACATTAATAACTAAATAATAAAAATTTTTATATACATTATCATATGACATTTTTCATTAATCATTTTATCCATCAACATTTAAATCATTCATAATTTTCTACAATTATATTTCTTAAAATTTTCAAATTTATTATTAACATTTATTTTTCATCATAATGTAGTTATTATTTCCTTTTAAATTATTATCTCAAGTTACTTTCATTAGGGAATTACTTTCATTTTAATAAACATCTGTAAACATTTTATTATAGCTGACTGGTATCATAAATATTATACTTACAGTCCATTATTCACATACTGACATACACAAAATATATACACCATACACCAATACTTTCACGTAACCTCTGAAACATTTAACAAAACGTTATTTCAAATCACACAATTTAACAATTAATTACCAAATTCATATCTCGTAAAATAATTTAGATCCATTAGAAAATTCAATTATATAACATTCAAATCAATCGGAATCTTTAAAACATCTCAAATTATTTTAATTAAATTAATTATTGAAACTACAAGTTTCATTGTTATCAAAACAATTACAATTTGCTAATTACTGTCTTCAAAATTAATTTTGTTATTGATTTATATTGCAAAATATTAATATTATTATTATAACAATTACCTACATACACATTGTTTACTTAACATTTTACAACACATACAATTGAATTCACTACATATTTATTTACAAATCTTCCTCCTTATTTATTCAGTTATATCATATTTCATTGTCAAAATCAGCTAGGTTATTACCATGTATTAACATATTTAACGGTTCCTTCCCCGATTTCTTAATCTAACCTCCATCGTCGTATAGATATCTAACATATTTGTAGACTAAATCATTTTTATCTACCTCAAATTTATTATTATTATTATAATAAACCATGAACTCTATATCCTTCGTTATACCATTTATTATGTCATAGAACTTGTCACTATCAATTAATTTTGTCCAGTCTCCGTACGTAAATCTTCTCAACACCATATCAATTATTTTGTCATCATAAATTAAATGGTTATTACTTAAACGTACTTCTAACCTTACTTTCCACTCATCATAATCTCTCCTTAAATTATATACTTCTATCTCTTTATCAACCCACAGTGCTCCATCCAAATTTCTCTCATCATAATGCCATATCACACTTTCTCTCTCATTCCATGCAGAGGGTACTAACTCAATTAAACATTTCCTAACAATAAAAAACTTCAAAAAACAATTATTCGTAGAACACTTGTCTACACAATATATACGTGAAGATCTTTCTTCACCCCCCATAACACCTCGTAAAAAATTTACCCTCTGTTTCGTACCCACAATATAACTCTCCTTCCACTCATTATCTAATTCATCAATATCAATTACTACGCCTTTACAATCTATTACTTTCTCTCTGTCACTCACTATCTTTATCTCATCACTATCCAATACTTTATTCTCAACTATATCATTATTATTATTCACCATTATTTCATCATTAGAATTAATTATATTAACATCACCACTTACCTCAGAATTGTTAGTTCACACTACCTCTCCCACTATTTTGTCACGGTTATTTCTGAATTCCTTATCAGAATTATCATTAGCACACACCTGGTTAACTATTCCCTCACTATCATTAACAACATTATTATCACTTACCTGTTTTGATTCAACTTCTGTACTCTCTTTTAATCGGTCTGTCTTTAGTTCCCGTGACCATTCCCTCAATATTTTGGTATTTTCGTCCAACCGTTTATTTATATTATCAAAATGCTTATTCCTCATTTCCTTTATTTCATCTAATCCTGTTTTTACCTCATCAAAACCGTTGTTCATCATTTCCATACATTCCTCCAAACCTTTCTTAATCATTTGCAACATATTCATCTTATAATCAGATTCACTCATATCATCATTATTTACCTTATTCTCTGCCACCTGATCGACTTTATTCTTGTTAACTCGGTCTGTCTCTCTACCTTTATTTACCACCACCACACTCTCATCATTATCACTAGGCCTATTTATTGTCTTATTTTCTACCACCGTTATTTCAACTATCTTATCTTTATCGTTCGTCATCTTACTACCAATACTAATATCATCACTATGCTTTCTAATTTCGGCAAATATTCCTTCTTCTTGTTCTTCCATTCTTGTTAACTTGTTATCTAAATTACCCCACTCCTCGTCTGTCATCTCGTCCACCACACCTCGAAATTCACTCTCCCACTCATCCCACGAGAAACCCATATCATTACCTTGTATTTTGGCCATGTTTAAAGTTCATTTATATAACACTTTTTATATATAACAACCACTATTTTTCTACAATCAAAACACCTAACACAACTGTAAATCATAACACAAACATAACCTACTCACACGTACGTAATTATGTACGATAAATATTTTTACAAATTCGTCATTACCACATCCTATTTTCTGTGCTTTAAAATAGGTCTACCTCGTATAAATAAAATTAAACCAGGATCCTGGCAGCGCGAGCCAATATAACTTTTAAAATTGATCGAAATACATAAATAATAAAAATACTGCCAGAACTTACCTGCGATCTTTTAACTTACCTGCTTTTTAAATTTTTATCAGAAGCCCAGAGTCGCCACCTATATCTTTGAAGGACAGATATGGAAACCTTTACACTCTACTTTAAATAAAACGGGACAATTTTGCAATCTGACTACCCCCCAATAATAATTCAGAAGATATCCGGGAACGTTTAGACGAATCTTGCAGCACAGAAATGAGAAAGTGGTAATGACGAAATAACTTAGACTAACACATATTTGTTGTGACTAAATAGTTTTAATTACTTAACAAATGTTTTAATCATTAGAATAAGAATGCTAAAAAACAAATTTTGAAATATATCTTTAGGCACCATATTTAAATATTCTCATTTCTAAGACAGCCCATTCTGCTCACGCACGCTTTCACACAATTTTATACTTTGCCCCTTGTTTTTATTATTTTACAAATTTATTTTTAAACTGTTCACTGCTGCGATTCCGTACAACACGTGGCCTGTTCACCCGATTCGATTGCCCGTTATTTAATTGTTGTCAATTCACTCCACGTCACTGCACCAATTGATAACTGTAATGCGTTTATTACTTCCTTGGGTCCCGGTCGGTATTAAAACGGTATTCTACTTTATGGTTCACATTTTATGAAGTTAAACCGACCAGGCCCGAACAACACTGTCAGCGTCTCTCAGCGAACTCGGTTTCTCGTGGACCGCTTTATTCCAAGCAGCCGGACATGAATGCCGTGCCGGCGAACAAATTTTGTCGTTGCTCACAGCCTGAGTTGTCACAGTTTAGTGGCTATGCACATGACACATAGCAGTTTTTTCATGCTGTACGTCGATGATATTTAGACGCTTTCTGCTCGACGTCACTAAAGTAGGATGGGCTTAAACTTTACATCCGTCTTCATGGTAAACTAAGTGAATAGAAATTGTTACTCTTAGCCATCTTTTGTTTCACACAGGCGTCAGTCCGCGCGCATGGTTGTATGATGCATACGAGCGCACGGCCACATTCTCGCAAAGTTCTTGGAAACTGAGGCTGGGTGCATTCCTCTATACTGATTGCACAACTGAGATATTACTCCTTTGTTAACACTGTTCTTACAATACAACCCGTGGCCTTGGTCACTGTTGAAATTAAATTTATAATATTTTTTATAAAACCCTAAAAAATGTAATAAAATAAAATAACCCTCAAATTCGGCCCGTTACACCCAGCACCAGTCCTGGTGAATCACAGTATGCAGATTGTCACCACAGAAGCAACAACAGACAGTAAAGTGTAACATAAAGTTCGTTAATTGAAAATAGTGGCCTCGGGCGTGCAAGATAGGCCTAAAGCCAAAAGGGCCTATCTAACAAAAACATAAAAAGTGTTCCCATGCAATTTATGGCAGCATGGTTAAATAACTAAAAAACGTAGGAGCTCGAGCAATGGTCGGCCGACTTATAGTACATTTATAGTGTGGAACTGGCCGACTAAAAGTTCATAAAAGTGTAACGATTGTTAACGAAATCGTAAACTATGGTGAATTAAATATAACGGAGTACGTTGTGGTAGCGTGAAAGTTTGTGAACTGGGGAAATAATATTTGTGACCAGAAACAGCCAACAACACGAGGTGGTGATGGAACTGATTAACGCCATGGATTGTTAAGTACTCTACATAACCCTATTAGAACTATTCTATAAACACAGAAATTAAAAATAAACACAGTTTAAATCACGGGGTTTTTAAAAAAAATAAATAAATAAAAAATAAAAGTATGAGTGAGAGAGCGTGGCAAAGTGCTGGTTAAGTTATTTTATATTGTGTTATTGCTACGTCATTTTCATACGAGTTTAGATCAACTGATTAAGTATTAATGCCTTATTGTTTTTTTGTATTGAAATTATGATGTAGATATAAATTGAAAGCAAACACTGCATTAAAGAAAGCTAGTTGTTTTAGAATACAAAAATTGGTGTTATCGCAATTATTTTGAAACTTCAACCCAAATAACCTTGTCTGCAGCTGATTTTTTCGTCTGTACGACCTTGGAAGAGAACCCGAAGGTAAGATAAAGACATTATAAATATCATTACTATTAAATAAATTGAGTAGTTTCATTGGCCCCGAACTAGGGACTCGAGGAGTATTTTATTATTTACACTAAGTTATATTGTTTCATTGGCGCCCGAACAGGGACGGCGAGTGTAAGCTTTTATTACACTCGCCAGACCCAATTAAGCTGCAGAACGGGTTATTTGGGAGTGGGGCAAGGTAGACTGTGATGATAAAGGGGTAAAGCAAAACCAGGCATATTTGTATATGTAAAAACTAATATAAAACAAAAATTGAAAATAATAGTTTGACCGAATCAATGGTCATGAGTGGGTTGGAGGTCCATTCGACCCCAATCCCAGTTCAAAATAGAGAATTAAGTAAGTCAGCTGACATAGATGACTCTGGGATTCAGATAACCCCACCCGTAATGAATAAAAATAAACAATCTGAGGATAATGATATGATAAAAATGATGCAATTGCTTTTGGAGAAAAATACAATGTTGTGTACTAATTTCAGTGAACAGAGTGTAAAATTAAATGAATTAAGTAGCGATTTCAACATAAAATTTGAGGAACAAAGTAGACAGTTTAACGAACTTAAGATTGATATTAATGAGGTAAAAATTAAGTGTGAGGGTAACTTTAATGAATTGAAATACGAATTAAGCAAAATAAATGAAATATGTAGTGAAACAAAAATAAAAACAGATGAGTTAGGAGAGAGTGTGTGTGTGGTAGATGGTAAAACAATTACAGTAAATGACAAATTAGAAAGCTTTGTAAGTAAAGAGGGTAATGACGTTAAAAATGTGGTATCAGTCAGTGATGATAGAGAAACAGTTAGTGAGAGAGTGAGCGAGAGTGAGAGAGTAATGGGTTGTAAATGGGGAGAAACAAATGTTAATCAGTTAGAGAGAGAGTATGAAGAGAGTGTACAGAGGGCAGAATTTTCCCGTGGTGTGGTTGTGGGTGAAGAAAATGCTTCACGAGTGTATTTGGGAGACGTATGGTCTACAAACAATTGTCCCTTGATTTTTTGTGCATCTGGTAAGGGCAGGATGTGTTGTAACAATGTTGTGTTGCCCTCTGTGTGGAATGAGAATGTGAAATGTTGCGAGGAATGTTGTGATGAGAGAGAGAAAGAGATTGAGTGGTTCAAGTTAAATAGAAGTTATAAAGAGTTGATAGAGATTTTGAATATCAATATTATGATAAACAATGTAGATTTACCTTGTGTAATAGTAAACAATGAGTATATGGATGATAAACATTTACCTGTGGGGAGAGTTAATGTACCGGTAGTAGCAGAATATTGTAATAATGATGTAATGGTAATAACAAACACTGATGGCGACTTTATAAAAAATACTAATGCAGACTTGATTTATGATACGATAATTATGGGGGGTACCCCTATATATTATTATTCTGGTACAATGGAAAAAATAAGTTCTTATGGTTATAAAACAAAAAAACAGCCGTATGTTGTGTATCAGCAAAATTGAAAAGTGGTATGTGCAGAAAAGACTAATTTTTGATGATGGAGGTTGAATATAAACCCAATGAAGGGACAGTTTTAAATATTCTAGTTTATGGTAATGACCTGGCTGATTTAGGTATTGAAGTACGGTAAATGATAAAAAATATGACGAAACTTTTGTAAATAAATGTGTTGTGTTAATATTATTTTGTTGTAATGTACAGTATAGCTTATGTGTAACATATGTTTGTAATAAGAACAAATGGAATAATAATATTTAATAAATGGTATTCACTAAAATAATGAACAAGAGATAATAATGAATTTTATTTTGAATTGTGTATTTAAATTACCAGTGTTTTAAATAATGCAACTAAAGATATTGTTTGGATTTGAGTTAAAATGAAACCAATTTAAAAATGTGAATTTTATTAATATGTTGGCATTAAAAGATTTATAGAAATTGAAAAAATTGAAGTAAGCATATGTGTCAGTATGTGGTAAGCCGAATGTTTAGACTGAGAGTGTTTACAAAAACAGTCTGGCAGACAACTGTTAATGTAAACAGGTGTGTTGTATGTTTTGACTAATGTTTACAGCCAGATGTGTTGAAGTTGATAACTGTTTTATTCTGCTGAATCATTGCCATGAGTAGTTTATTATGAAATAAAAAGAAATACCAGATGTGATGGAATGTAGGTAATATTTTATGTAGGGTTATTTTGAAAAAATGTAATGAAAGAAAATGAAATTGTTTTGAACAAATATTGACTTAATGAGTAGTTGAGGACTTAAATTAAATTAAATTGAAAAAATGATTTTTAATAATGAATTTAAATTTAACTTGATTCAAATTTCACATGTAATGGTAGATTAAATACCAATTAATGATAACTTAATAGTAAACTTAATTTTTGGGTAACAATAATAAAAACTGTTTGTATAATCAATGTGTTATTTTGGAGGGGTAATATTATACGGGGAATATTATTTAATTTATATGATTGAACTGTAAGTTTATATTTTTATTTTTAAACTAAACCAGTACTTTGTTAATGAACCAGTACGACTAAGAGGAACCGATCAGTTGTGGATATGGAATAATGGAAGGCCATTTATTGAAATTTTAATTGAATGTTTTAGAGTCGGGTGATATTGTGGCGGGTATCCGTCCGAGCTTATGGTGTTGGTATCTCGAGGAGAGAAGTCCAGTAAGATCGGATGGGTGCTGCTACAGTCGCCAGACTAGGGGGGTACGTACCCACGATTTTAGTAAGAATTTAAGGGGGGTTGCGGCGCCATATCCTCACTGATCCTCTTAGGTTTTAGGGAATGAGAGTTTGTGCCTACAATCTCTCATTGGGGGTATTGTAACGGTACAGAATTGTGTGCTACCCCAGTTTCAATTTTATTTTATATCAATTCAGTTTTAATTTTCAATTGTTAGCTTTCACCTGTGAGGTGCCCCAGTTTAACCAGCAACACACTGTTAGCATAAACAACTGTCTAGACAACTAGACTAGACGTATTACGTAACCACCCCAGCAGCAGTCCTGGTGAATCACAGTATGCAGATTGTCACCACAGAAGCAACAACAGACAGTAAAGTGTAACATAAAGTTCGTTAATTGAAAATAGTGGCCTCGGGCGTGCAAGATAGGCCTAAAGCCAAAAGGGCCTATCTAACAAAAACATAAAAAGTGTTCCCATGCAATTTATGGCAGCATGGTTAAATAACTAAAAAAGGTAGGAGCTCGAGCAATGGTCGGCCGACTTATAGTACATTTATAGTGTGGAACTGGCCAACTAAAAGTTCATAAAAGTGTAACGATTGTTAACGAAATCGTAAACTATGGTGAATTAAATATAACGGAGTACGTTGTGGTAGCGTGAAAGTTTGTGAACTGGGGAAATAATATTTGTGACCAGAAACAGCCAACAACACGAGGTGGTGATGGAACTGATTAACGCCATGGATTGTTAAGTACTCTACATAACCCTATTAGAACTATTCTATAAGCACAGAAATTAAAAATAAACACAGTTTAAATCACGGGGTTTTTAAAAAAAATAAATAAATAAAAAATAAAAGTATGAGTGAGAGAGCGTGGCAAAGTGCTGGTTAAGTTATTTTATATTGTGTTATTGCTATGTCATTTTCTTACGAGTTTAGATCAACTGATTAAGTATTAATGCCTTATTGTTTTTTTGTATTGAAATTATGATGTAGATATAAATTGAAAGCAAACACTGCATTAAAGAAAGCTAGTTGTTTTAGAATACAAAAATTGGTGTTATCGCAATTATTTTGAAACTTCAACCCAAATAACCTTGTCTGCAGCTGATTTTTTCGTCTGTACGACCTTGGAAGAAAACCCGAAGGTAAGATAAAGACATTATAAATATCATTACTATTAAATAAATTGAGTAGTTTCATTGGCCCCGAACTAGGGACTCGAGGAGTATTTTATTATTTACACTAAGTTATATTGTTTCATTGGCGCCCGAACAGGGACGGCGAGTGTAAGCTTTTATTACACTCGCCAGACCCAATTAAGCTGCAGAACGGGTTATTTGGGAGTGGGGCAAGGTAGACTGTGATGATAAAGGGGTAAAGCAAAACCAGGCATATTTGTATATGTAAAAACTAATATAAAACAAAAATTGAAAATAATAGTTTGACCGAATCAATGGTCATGAGTGGGTTGGAGGTCCATTCGACCCCAATCCCAGTTCAAAATAGAGAATTAAGTAAGTCAGCTGACATAGATGACTCTGGGATTCAGATAACCCCACCCGTAATGAATAAAAATAAACAATCTGAGGATAATGATATGATAAAAATGATGCAATTGCTTTTGGAGAAAAATACAATGTTGTGTACTAATTTCAGTGAACAGAGTGTAAAATTAAATGAATTAAGTAGCGATTTCAACATAAAATTTGAGGAACAAAGTAGACAGTTTAACGAACTTAAGATTGATATTAATGAGGTAAAAATTAAGTGTGAGGGTAACTTTAATGAATTGAAATACGAATTAAGCAAAATAAATGAAATATGTAGTGAAACAAAAATAAAAACAGATGAGTTAGGAGAGAGTGTGTGTGTGGTAGACGGTAAAACAATTACAGTAAATGACAAATTAGAAAGCTTTGTAAGTAAAGAGGGTAATGACGTTAAAAATGTGGTATCAGTCAGTGATGATAGAGAAACAGTTAGTGAGAGAGTGAGCGAGAGTGAGAGAGTAATGGGTTGTAAATGGGGAGAAACAAATGTTAATCAGTTAGAGAGAGAGTATGAAGAGAGTGTACAGAGGGCAGAATTTTCCCGTGGTGTGGTTGTGGGTGAAGAAAATGCTTCACGAGTGTATTTGGGAGACGTATGGTCTACAAATAATTGTCCCTTGATTTTTTGTGCATCTGGTAAGGCCAGGATGTGTTGTAACAATGTTGTGTTGCCCTCTGTGTGGAATGAGAATGTGAAATGTTGCGAGGAATGTTGTGATGAGAGAGAGAAAGAGATTGAGTGGTTCAAGTTAAATAGAAGTTATAAAGAGTTGATAGAGATTTTGAATATCAATATTATGATAAACAATGTAGATTTACCTTGTGTAATAGTAAACAATGAGTATATGGATGATAAACATTTACCTGTGGGGAGAGTTAATGTACCGGTAGTAGCAGAATATTGTAATAATGATGTAATGGTAATAACAAACACTGATGGCGACTTTATAAAAAATACTAATGCAGACTTGATTTATGATACGATAATTATGGGGGGTACCCCTATATATTATTATTCTGGTACAATGGAAAAAATAAGTTCTTATGGTTATAAAACAAAAAAACAGCCGTATGTTGTGTATCAGCAAAATTGAAAAGTGGTATGTGCAGAAAAGACTAATTTTTGATGATGGAGGTTGAATATAAACCCAATGAAGGGACAGTTTTAAATATTCTAGTTTATGGTAATGACCTGGCTGATTTAGGTATTGAAGTACGGTAAATGATAAAAAATATGACGAAACTTTTGTAAATAAATGTATTGTGTTAATATTATTTTGTTGTAATGTACAGTATAGCTTATGTGTAACATATGTTTGTAATAAGAACAAATGGAATAATAATATTTAATAAATGGTATTCACTAAAATAATGAACAAGAGATAATAATGAATTTTATTTTGAATTGTGTATTTAAATTACCAGTGTTTTAAATAATGCAACTAAAGATATTGTTTGGATTTGAGTTAAAATGAAACCAATTTAAAAATGTGAATTTTATTAATATGTTGGCATTAAAAGATTTATAGAAATTGAAAAAATTGAAGTAAGCATATGTGTCAGTATGTGGTAAGCCGAATGTTTAGACTGAGAGTGTTTACAAAAACAGTCTGGCAGACAACTGTTAATGTAAACAGGTGTGTTGTATGTTTTGACTAATGTTTACAGCCAGATGTGTTGAAGTTGATAACTGTTTTATTCTGCTGAATCATTGCCATGAGTAGTTTATTATGAAATAAAAAGAAATACCAGATGTGATGGAATGTAGGTAATATTTTATGTAGGGTTATTTTGAAAAAATGTAATGAAAGAAAATGAAATTGTTTTGAACAAATATTGACTTAATGAGTAGTTGAGGACTTAAATTAAATTAAATTGAAAAAATGATTTTTAATAATGAATTTAAATTTAACTTGATTCAAATTTCACATGTAATGGTAGATTAAATACCAATTAATGATAACTTAATAGTAAACTTAATTTTTGGGTAACAATAATAAAAACTGTTTGTATAATCAATGTGTTATTTTGGAGGGGTAATATTATACGGGGAATATTATTTAATTTATATGATTGAACTGTAAGTTTATATTTTTATTTTTAAACTAAACCAGTACTTTGTTAATGAACCAGTACGACTAAGAGGAACCGATCAGTTGTGGATATGGAATAATGGAAGGCCATTTATTGAAATTTTAATTGAATGTTTTAGAGTCGGGTGATATTGTGGCGGGTATCCGTCCGAGCTTATGGTGTTGGGATCTCGAGGAGAGAAGTCCAGTAAGATCGGATGGGTGCTGCTACAGTCGCCAGACTAGGGGGGTACGTACCCACGATTTTAGTAAGAATTTAAGGGGGGTTGCGGCGCCATATCCTCACTGATCCTCTTAGGTTTTAGGCAATGAGAGTTTGTGCCTACAATCTCTCATTGGGGGTATTGTAACGGTACAGAATTGTGTGCTACCCCAGTTTCAATTTTATTTTATATCAATTCAGTTTTAATTTTCAATTGTTAGCTTTCACCTGTGAGGTGCCCCAGTTTAACCAGCAACACACTGTTAGCATAAACAACTGTCTAGACAACTAGACTAGACGTATTACGTAACCACCCCAGCAGCAGTCCTGGTGAATCACAGTATGCAGATTGTCACCACAGAAGCAACAACAGACAGTAAAGTGTAACATAAAGTTCGTTAATTGAAAATAGTGGCCTCGGGCGTGCAAGATAGGCCTAAAGCCAAAAGGGCCTATCTAACAAAAACATAAAAAGTGTTCCCATGCAATTTATGGCAGCATGGTTAAATAACTAAAAAACGTAGGAGCTCGAGCAATGGTCGGCCGACTTATAGTACATTTATAGTGTGGAACTGGCCGACTAAAAGTTCATAAAAGTGTAACGATTGTTAACGAAATCGTAAACTATGGTGAATTAAATATAACGGAGTACGTTGTGGTAGCGTGAAAGTTTGTGAACTGGGGAAATAATATTTGTGACCAGAAACAGCCAACAACACGAGGTGGTGATGGAACTGATTAACGCCATGGATTGTTAAGTACTCTACATAACCCTATTAGAACTATTCTATAAACACAGAAATTAAAAATAAACACAGTTTAAATCACGGGGTTTTTAAAAAAAATAAATAAATAAAAAATAAAAGTATGAGTGAGAGAGCGTGGCAAAGTGCTGGTTAAGTTATTTTATATTGTGTTATTGCTACGTCATTTTCATACGAGTTTAGATCAACTGATTAAGTATTAATGCCTTATTGTTTTTTTGTATTGAAATTATGATGTAGATATAAATTGAAAGCAAACACTGCATTAAAGAAAGCTAGTTGTTTTAGAATACAAAAATTGGTGTTATCGCAATTATTTTGAAACTTCAACCCAAATAACCTTGTCTGCAGCTGATTTTTTCGTCTGTACGACCTTGGAAGAAAACCCGAAGGTAAGATAAAGACATTATAAATATCATTACTATTAAATAAATTGAGTAGTTTCATTGGCCCCGAACTAGGGACTCGAGGAGTATTTTATTATTTACACTAAGTTATATTGTTTCATTGGCGCCCGAACAGGGACGGCGAGTGTAAGCTTTTATTACACTCGCCAGACCCAATTAAGCTGCAGAACGGGTTATTTGGGAGTGGGGCAAGGTAGACTGTGATGATAAAGGGGTAAAGCAAAACCAGGCATATTTGTATATGTAAAAACTAATATAAAACAAAAATTGAAAATAATAGTTTGACCGAATCAATGGTCATGAGTGGGTTGGAGGTCCATTCGACCCCAATCCCAGTTCAAAATAGAGAATTAAGTAAGTCAGCTGACATAGATGACTCTGGGATTCAGATAACCCCACCCGTAATGAATAAAAATAAACAATCTGAGGATAATGATATGATAAAAATGATGCAATTGCTTTTGGAGAAAAATACAATGTTGTGTACTAATTTCAGTGAACAGAGTGTAAAATTAAATGAATTAAGTAGCGATTTCAACATAAAATTTGAGGAACAAAGTAGACAGTTTAACGAACTTAAGATTGATATTAATGAGGTAAAAATTAAGTGTGAGGGTAACTTTAATGAATTGAAATACGAATTAAGCAAAATAAATGAAATATGTAGTGAAACAAAAATAAAAACAGATGAGTTAGGAGAGAGTGTGTGTGTGGTAGACGGTAAAACAATTACAGTAAATGACAAATTAGAAAGCTTTGTAAGTAAAGAGGGTAATGACGTTAAAAATGTGGTATCAGTCAGTGATGATAGAGAAACAGTTAGTGAGAGAGTGAGCGAGAGTGAGAGAGTAATGGGTTGTAAATGGGGAGAAACAAATGTTAATCAGTTAGAGAGAGAGTATGAAGAGAGTGTACAGAGGGCAGAATTTTCCCGTGGTGTGGTTGTGGGTGAAGAAAATGCTTCACGAGTGTATTTGGGAGACGTATGGTCTACAAATAATTGTCCCTTGATTTTTTGTGCATCTGGTAAGGCCAGGATGTGTTGTAACAATGTTGTGTTGCCCTCTGTGTGGAATGAGAATGTGAAATGTTGCGAGGAATGTTGTGATGAGAGAGAGAAAGAGATTGAGTGGTTCAAGTTAAATAGAAGTTATAAAGAGTTGATAGAGATTTTGAATATCAATATTATGATAAACAATGTAGATTTACCTTGTGTAATAGTAAACAATGAGTATATGGATGACAAACATTTACCTGTGGGGAGAGTTAATGTACCGGTAGTAGCAGAATATTGTAATAATGATGTAATGGTAATAACAAACACTGATGGCGACTTTATAAAAAATACTAATGCAGACTTGATTTATGATACGATAATTATGGGGGGTACCCCTATATATTATTATTCTGGTACAATGGAAAAAATAAGTTCTTATGGTTATAAAACAAAAAAACAGCCGTATGTTGTGTATCAGCAAAATTGAAAAGTGGTATGTGCAGAAAAGACTAATTTTTGATGATGGAGGTTGAATATAAACCCAATGAAGGGACAGTTTTAAATATTCTAGTTTATGGTAATGACCTGGCTGATTTAGGTATTGAAGTACGGTAAATGATAAAAAATATGACGAAACTTTTGTAAATAAATGTATTGTGTTAATATTATTTTGTTGTAATGTACAGTATAGCTTATGTGTAACATATGTTTGTAATAAGAACAAATGGAATAATAATATTTAATAAATGGTATTCACTAAAATAATGAACAAGAGATAATAATGAATTTTATTTTGAATTGTGTATTTAAATTACCAGTGTTTTAAATAATGCAACTAAAGATATTGTTTGGATTTGAGTTAAAATGAAACCAATTTAAAAATGTGAATTTTATTAATATGTTGGCATTAAAAGATTTATAGAAATTGAAAAAATTGAAGTAAGCATATGTGTCAGTATGTGGTAAGCCGAATGTTTAGACTGAGAGTGTTTACAAAAACAGTCTGGCAGACAACTGTTAATGTAAACAGGTGTGTTGTATGTTTTGACTAATGTTTACAGCCAGATGTGTTGAAGTTGATAACTGTTTTATTCTGCTGAATCATTGCCATGAGTAGTTTATTATGAAATAAAAAGAAATACCAGATGTGATGGAATGTAGGTAATATTTTATGTAGGGTTATTTTGAAAAAATGTAATGAAAGAAAATGAAATTGTTTTGAACAAATATTGACTTAATGAGTAGTTGAGGACTTAAATTAAATTAAATTGAAAAAATGATTTTTAATAATGAATTTAAATTTAACTTGATTCAAATTTCACATGTAATGGTAGATTAAATACCAATTAATGATAACTTAATAGTAAACTTAATTTTTGGGTAACAATAATAAAAACTGTTTGTATAATCAATGTGTTATTTTGGAGGGGTAATATTATACGGGGAATATTATTTAATTTATATGATTGAACTGTAAGTTTATATTTTTATTTTTAAACTAAACCAGTACTTTGTTAATGAACCAGTACGACTAAGAGGAACCGATCAGTTGTGGATATGGAATAATGGAAGGCCATTTATTGAAATTTTAATTGAATGTTTTAGAGTCGGGTGATATTGTGGCGGGTATCCGTCCGAGCTTATGGTGTTGGGATCTCGAGGAGAGAAGTCCAGTAAGATCGGATGGGTGCTGCTACAGTCGCCAGACTAGGGGGGTACGTACCCACGATTTTAGTAAGAATTTAAGGGGGGTTGCGGCGCCATATCCTCACTGATCCTCTTAGGTTTTAGGCAATGAGAGTTTGTGCCTACAATCTCTCATTGGGGGTATTGTAACGGTACAGAATTGTGTGCTACCCCAGTTTCAATTTTATTTTATATCAATTCAGTTTTAATTTTCAATTGTTAGCTTTCACCTATGAGGTGCCCCAGTTTAACCAGCAACACACTGTTAGCATAAACAACTGTCTAGACAACTAGACTAGACGTATTACGTAACCACCCCAGCAGCAGTCCTGGTGAATCACAGTATGCAGATTGTCACCACAGAAGCAACAACAGACAGTAAAGTGTAACATAAAGTTCGTTAATTGAAAATAGTGGCCTCGGGCGTGCAAGATAGGCCTAAAGCCAAAAGGGCCTATCTAACAAAAACATAAAAAGTGTTCCCATGCAATTTATGGCAGCATGGTTAAATAACTAAAAAACGTAGGAGCTCGAGCAATGGTCGGCCGACTTATAGTACATTTATAGTGTCGAACTGGCCGACTAAAAGTTCATAAAAGTGTAACGATTGTTAACGAAATCGTAAACTATGGTGAATTAAATATAACGGAGTACGTTGTGGTAGCGTGAAAGTTTGTGAACTGGGGAAATAATATTTGTGACCAGAAACAGCCAACAACACGAGGTGGTGATGGAACTGATTAACGCCATGGATTGTTAAGTACTCTACATAACCCTATTAGAACTATTCTATAAACACAGAAATTAAAAATAAACACAGTTTAAATCACGGGGTTTTTAAAAAAAATAAATAAATAAAAAATAAAAGTATGAGTGAGAGAGCGTGGCAAAGTGCTGGTTAAGTTATTTTATATTGTGTTATTGCTACGTCATTTTCATACGAGTTTAGATCAACTGATTAAGTATTAATGCCTTATTGTTTTTTTGTATTGAAATTATGATGTAGATATAAATTGAAAGCAAACACTGCATTAAAGAAAGCTAGTTGTTTTAGAATACAAAAATTGGTGTTATCGCAATTATTTTGAAACTTCAACCCAAATAACCTTGTCTGCAGCTGATTTTTTCGTCTGTACGACCTTGGAAGAGAACCCGAAGGTAAGATAAAGACATTATAAATATCATTACTATTAAATAAATTGAGTAGTTTCATTGGCCCCGAACTAGGGACTCGAGGAGTATTTTATTATTTACACTAAGTTATATTGTTTCATTGGCGCCCGAACAGGGACGGCGAGTGTAAGCTTTTATTACACTCGCCAGACCCAATTAAGCTGCAGAACGGGTTATTTGGGAGTGGGGCAAGGTAGACTGTGATGATAAAGGGGTAAAGCAAAACCAGGCATATTTGTATATGTAAAAACTAATATAAAACAAAAATTGAAAATAATAGTTTGACCGAATCAATGGTCATGAGTGGGTTGGAGGTCCATTCGACCCCAATCCCAGTTCAAAATAGAGAATTAAGTAAGTCAGCTGACATAGATGACTCTGGGATTCAGATAACCCCACCCGTAATGAATAAAAATAAACAATCTGAGGATAATGATATGATAAAAATGATGCAATTGCTTTTGGAGAAAAATACAATGTTGTGTACTAATTTCAGTGAACAGAGTGTAAAATTAAATGAATTAAGTAGCGATTTCAACATAAAATTTGAGGAACAAAGTAGACAGTTTAACGAACTTAAGATTGATATTAATGAGGTAAAAATTAAGTGTGAGGGTAACTTTAATGAATTGAAATACGAATTAAGCAAAATAAATGAAATATGTAGTGAAACAAAAATAAAAACAGATGAGTTAGGAGAGAGTGTGTGTGTGGTAGACGGTAAAACAATTACAGTAAATGACAAATTAGAAAGCTTTGTAAGTAAAGAGGGTAATGACGTTAAAAATGTGGTATCAGTCAGTGATGATAGAGAAACAGTTAGTGAGAGAGTGAGCGAGAGTGAGAGAGTAATGGGTTGTAAATGGGGAGAAACAAATGTTAATCAGTTAGAGAGAGAGTATGAAGAGAGTGTACAGAGGGCAGAATTTTCCCGTGGTGTGGTTGTGGGTGAAGAAAATGCTTCACGAGTGTATTTGGGAGACGTATGGTCTACAAATAATTGTCCCTTGATTTTTTGTGCATCTGGTAAGGCCAGGATGTGTTGTAACAATGTTGTGTTGCCCTCTGTGTGGAATGAGAATGTGAAATGTTGCGAGGAATGTTGTGATGAGAGAGAGAAAGAGATTGAGTGGTTCAAGTTAAATAGAAGTTATAAAGAGTTGATAGAGATTTTGAATATCAATATTATGATAAACAATGTAGATTTACCTTGTGTAATAGTAAACAATGAGTATATGGATGATAAACATTTACCTGTGGGGAGAGTTAATGTACCGGTAGTAGCAGAATATTGTAATAATGATGTAATGGTAATAACAAACACTGATGGCGACTTTATAAAAAATACTAATGCAGACTTGATTTATGATACGATAATTATGGGGGGTACCCCTATATATTATTATTCTGGTACAATGGAAAAAATAAGTTCTTATGGTTATAAAACAAAAAAACAGCCGTATGTTGTGTATCAGCAAAATTGAAAAGTGGTATGTGCAGAAAAGACTAATTTTTGATGATGGAGGTTGAATATAAACCCAATGAAGGGACAGTTTTAAATATTCTAGTTTATGGTAATGACCTGGCTGATTTAGGTATTGAAGTACGGTAAATGATAAAAAATATGACGAAACTTTTGTAAATAAATGTATTGTGTTAATATTATTTTGTTGTAATGTACAGTATAGCTTATGTGTAACATATGTTTGTAATAAGAACAAATGGAATAATAATATTTAATAAATGGTATTCACTAAAATAATGAACAAGAGATAATAATGAATTTTATTTTGAATTGTGTATTTAAATTACCAGTGTTTTAAATAATGCAACTAAAGATATTGTTTGGATTTGAGTTAAAATGAAACCAATTTAAAAATGTGAATTTTATTAATATGTTGGCATTAAAAGATTTATAGAAATTGAAAAAATTGAAGTAAGCATATGTGTCAGTATGTGGTAAGCCGAATGTTTAGACTGAGAGTGTTTACAAAAACAGTCTGGCAGACAACTGTTAATGTAAACAGGTGTGTTGTATGTTTTGACTAATGTTTACAGCCAGATGTGTTGAAGTTGATAACTGTTTTATTCTGCTGAATCATTGCCATGAGTAGTTTATTATGAAATAAAAAGAAATACCAGATGTGATGGAATGTAGGTAATATTTTATGTAGGGTTATTTTGAAAAAATGTAATGAAAGAAAATGAAATTGTTTTGAACAAATATTGACTTAATGAGTAGTTGAGGACTTAAATTAAATTAAATTGAAAAAATGATTTTTAATAATGAATTTAAATTTAACTTGATTCAAATTTCACATGTAATGGTAGATTAAATACCAATTAATGATAACTTAATAGTAAACTTAATTTTTGGGTAACAATAATAAAAACTGTTTGTATAATCAATGTGTTATTTTGGAGGGGTAATATTATACGGGGAATATTATTTAATTTATATGATTGAACTGTAAGTTTATATTTTTATTTTTAAACTAAACCAGTACTTTGTTAATGAACCAGTACGACTAAGAGGAACCGATCAGTTGTGGATATGGAATAATGGAAGGCCATTTATTGAAATTTTAATTGAATGTTTTAGAGTCGGGTGATATTGTGGCGGGTATCCGTCCGAGCTTATGGTGTTGGGATCTCGAGGAGAGAAGTCCAGTAAGATCGGATGGGTGCTGCTACAGTCGCCAGACTAGGGGGGTACGTACCCACGATTTTAGTAAGAATTTAAGGGGGGTTGCGGCGCCATATCCTCACTGATCCTCTTAGGTTTTAGGCAATGAGAGTTTGTGCCTACAATCTCTCATTGGGGGTATTGTAACGGTACAGAATTGTGTGCTACCCCAGTTTCAATTTTATTTTATATCAATTCAGTTTTAATTTTCAATTGTTAGCTTTCACCTGTGAGGTGCCCCAGTTTAACCAGCAACACACTGTTAGCATAAACAACTGTCTAGACAACTAGACTAGACGTATTACGTAACCACCCCAGCAGCAGTCCTGGTGAATCACAGTATGCAGATTGTCACCACAGAAGCAACAACAGACAGTAAAGTGTAACATAAAGTTCGTTAATTGAAAATAGTGGCCTCGGGCGTGCAAGATAGGCCTAAAGCCAAAAGGGCCTATCTAACAAAAACATAAAAAGTGTTCCCATGCAATTTATGGCAGCATGGTTAAATAACTAAAAAACGTAGGAGCTCGAGCAATGGTCGGCCGACTTATAGTACATTTATAGTGTGGAACTGGCCGACTAAAAGTTCATAAAAGTGTAACGATTGTTAACGAAATCGTAAACTATGGTGAATTAAATATAACGGAGTACGTTGTGGTAGCGTGAAAGTTTGTGAACTGGGGAAATAATATTTGTGACCAGAAACAGCCAACAACACGAGGTGGTGATGGAACTGATTAACGCCATGGATTGTTAAGTACTCTACATAACCCTATTAGAACTATTCTATAAACACAGAAATTAAAAATAAACACAGTTTAAATCACGGGGTTTTTAAAAAAAATAAATAAATAAAAAATAAAAGTATGAGTGAGAGAGCGTGGCAAAGTGCTGGTTAAGTTATTTTATATTGTGTTATTGCTACGTCATTTTCATACGAGTTTAGATCAACTGATTAAGTATTAATGCCTTATTGTTTTTTTGTATTGAAATTATGATGTAGATATAAATTGAAAGCAAACACTGCATTAAAGAAAGCTAGTTGTTTTAGAATACAAAAATTGGTGTTATCGCAATTATTTTGAAACTTCAACCCAAATAACCTTGTCTGCAGCTGATTTTTTCGTCTGTACGACCTTGGAAGAGAACCCGAAGGTAAGATAAAGACATTATAAATATCATTACTATTAAATAAATTGAGTAGTTTCATTGGCCCCGAACTAGGGACTCGAGGAGTATTTTATTATTTACACTAAGTTATATTGTTTCATTGGCGCCCGAACAGGGACGGCGAGTGTAAGCTTTTATTACACTCGCCAGACCCAATTAAGCTGCAGAACGGGTTATTTGGGAGTGGGGCAAGGTAGACTGTGATGATAAAGGGGTAAAGCAAAACCAGGCATATTTGTATATGTAAAAACTAATATAAAACAAAAATTGAAAATAATAGTTTGACCGAATCAATGGTCATGAGTGGGTTGGAGGTCCATTCGACCCCAATCCCAGTTCAAAATAGAGAATTAAGTAAGTCAGCTGACATAGATGACTCTGGGATTCAGATAACCCCACCCGTAATGAATAAAAATAAACAATCTGAGGATAATGATATGATAAAAATGATGCAATTGCTTTTGGAGAAAAATACAATGTTGTGTACTAATTTCAGTGAACAGAGTGTAAAATTAAATGAATTAAGTAGCGATTTCAACATAAAATTTGAGGAACAAAGTAGACAGTTTAACGAACTTAAGATTGATATTAATGAGGTAAAAATTAAGTGTGAGGGTAACTTTAATGAATTGAAATACGAATTAAGCAAAATAAATGAAATATGTAGTGAAACAAAAATAAAAACAGATGAGTTAGGAGAGAGTGTGTGTGTGGTAGACGGTAAAACAATTACAGTAAATGACAAATTAGAAAGCTTTGTAAGTAAAGAGGGTAATGACGTTAAAAATGTGGTATCAGTCAGTGATGATAGAGAAACAGTTAGTGAGAGAGTGAGCGAGAGTGAGAGAGTAATGGGTTGTAAATGGGGAGAAACAAATGTTAATCAGTTAGAGAGAGAGTATGAAGAGAGTGTACAGAGGGCAGAATTTTCCCGTGGTGTGGTTGTGGGTGAAGAAAATGCTTCACGAGTGTATTTGGGAGACGTATGGTCTACAAATAATTGTCCCTTGATTTTTTGTGCATCTGGTAAGGCCAGGATGTGTTGTAACAATGTTGTGTTGCCCTCTGTGTGGAATGAGAATGTGAAATGTTGCGAGGAATGTTGTGATGAGAGAGAGAAAGAGATTGAGTGGTTCAAGTTAAATAGAAGTTATAAAGAGTTGATAGAGATTTTGAATATCAATATTATGATAAACAATGTAGATTTACCTTGTGTAATAGTAAACAATGAGTATATGGATGATAAACATTTACCTGTGGGGAGAGTTAATGTACCGGTAGTAGCAGAATATTGTAATAATGATGTAATGGTAATAACAAACACTGATGGCGACTTTATAAAAAATACTAATGCAGACTTGATTTATGATACGATAATTATGGGGGGTACCCCTATATATTATTATTCTGGTACAATGGAAAAAATAAGTTCTTATGGTTATAAAACAAAAAAACAGCCGTATGTTGTGTATCAGCAAAATTGAAAAGTGGTATGTGCAGAAAAGACTAATTTTTGATGATGGAGGTTGAATATAAACCCAATGAAGGGACAGTTTTAAATATTCTAGTTTATGGTAATGACCTGGCTGATTTAGGTATTGAAGTACGGTAAATGATAAAAAATATGACGAAACTTTTGTAAATAAATGTATTGTGTTAATATTATTTTGTTGTAATGTACAGTATAGCTTATGTGTAACATATGTTTGTAATAAGAACAAATGGAATAATAATATTTAATAAATGGTATTCACTAAAATAATGAACAAGAGATAATAATGAATTTTATTTTGAATTGTGTATTTAAATTACCAGTGTTTTAAATAATGCAACTAAAGATATTGTTTGGATTTGAGTTAAAATGAAACCAATTTAAAAATGTGAATTTTATTAATATGTTGGCATTAAAAGATTTATAGAAATTGAAAAAATTGAAGTAAGCATATGTGTCAGTATGTGGTAAGCCGAATGTTTAGACTGAGAGTGTTTACAAAAACAGTCTGGCAGACAACTGTTAATGTAAACAGGTGTGTTGTATGTTTTGACTAATGTTTACAGCCAGATGTGTTGAAGTTGATAACTGTTTTATTCTGCTGAATCATTGCCATGAGTAGTTTATTATGAAATAAAAAGAAATACCAGATGTGATGGAATGTAGGTAATATTTTATGTAGGGTTATTTTGAAAAAATGTAATGAAAGAAAATGAAATTGTTTTGAACAAATATTGACTTAATGAGTAGTTGAGGACTTAAATTAAATTAAATTGAAAAAATGATTTTTAATAATGAATTTAAATTTAACTTGATTCAAATTTCACATGTAATGGTAGATTAAATACCAATTAATGATAACTTAATAGTAAACTTAATTTTTGGGTAACAATAATAAAAACTGTTTGTATAATCAATGTGTTATTTTGGAGGGGTAATATTATACGGGGAATATTATTTAATTTATATGATTGAACTGTAAGTTTATATTTTTATTTTTAAACTAAACCAGTACTTTGTTAATGAACCAGTACGACTAAGAGGAACCGATCAGTTGTGGATATGGAATAATGGAAGGCCATTTATTGAAATTTTAATTGAATGTTTTAGAGTCGGGTGATATTGTGGCGGGTATCCGTCCGAGCTTATGGTGTTGGGATCTCGAGGAGAGAAGTCCAGTAAGATCGGATGGGTGCTGCTACAGTCGCCAGACTAGGGGGGTACGTACCCACGATTTTAGTAAGAATTTAAGGGGGGTTGCGGCGCCATATCCTCACTGATCCTCTTAGGTTTTAGGCAATGAGAGTTTGTGCCTACAATCTCTCATTGGGGGTATTGTAACGGTACAGAATTGTGTGCTACCCCAGTTTCAATTTTATTTTATATCAATTCAGTTTTAATTTTCAATTGTTAGCTTTCACCTGTGAGGTGCCCCAGTTTAACCAGCAACACACTGTTAGCATAAACAACTGTCTAGACAACTAGACTAGACGTATTACGTAACCACCCCAGCAGCAGTCCTGGTGAATCACAGTATGCAGATTGTCACCACAGAAGCAACAACAGACAGTAAAGTGTAACATAAAGTTCGTTAATTGAAAATAGTGGCCTCGGGCGTGCAAGATAGGCCTAAAGCCAAAAGGGCCTATCTAACAAAAACATAAAAAGTGTTCCCATGCAATTTATGGCAGCATGGTTAAATAACTAAAAAACGTAGGAGCTCGAGCAATGGTCGGCCGACTTATAGTACATTTATAGTGTGGAACTGGCCGACTAAAAGTTCATAAAAGTGTAACGATTGTTAACGAAATCGTAAACTATGGTGAATTAAATATAACGGAGTACGTTGTGGTAGCGTGAAAGTTTGTGAACTGGGGAAATAATATTTGTGACCAGAAACAGCCAACAACACGAGGTGGTGATGGAACTGATTAACGCCATGGATTGTTAAGTACTCTACATAACCCTATTAGAACTATTCTATAAACACAGAAATTAAAAATAAACACAGTTTAAATCACGGGGTTTTTAAAAAAAATAAATAAATAAAAAATAAAAGTATGAGTGAGAGAGCGTGGCAAAGTGCTGGTTAAGTTATTTTATATTGTGTTATTGCTACGTCATTTTCATACGAGTTTAGATCAACTGATTAAGTATTAATGCCTTATTGTTTTTTTGTATTGAAATTATGATGTAGATATAAATTGAAAGCAAACACTGCATTAAAGAAAGCTAGTTGTTTTAGAATACAAAAATTGGTGTTATCGCAATTATTTTGAAACTTCAACCCAAATAACCTTGTCTGCAGCTGATTTTTTCGTCTGTACGACCTTGGAAGAGAACCCGAAGGTAAGATAAAGACATTATAAATATCATTACTATTAAATAAATTGAGTAGTTTCATTGGCCCCGAACTAGGGACTCGAGGAGTATTTTATTATTTACACTAAGTTATATTGTTTCATTGGCGCCCGAACAGGGACGGCGAGTGTAAGCTTTTATTACACTCGCCAGACCCAATTAAGCTGCAGAACGGGTTATTTGGGAGTGGGGCAAGGTAGACTGTGATGATAAAGGGGTAAAGCAAAACCAGGCATATTTGTATATGTAAAAACTAATATAAAACAAAAATTGAAAATAATAGTTTGACCGAATCAATGGTCATGAGTGGGTTGGAGGTCCATTCGACCCCAATCCCAGTTCAAAATAGAGAATTAAGTAAGTCAGCTGACATAGATGACTCTGGGATTCAGATAACCCCACCCGTAATGAATAAAAATAAACAATCTGAGGATAATGATATGATAAAAATGATGCAATTGCTTTTGGAGAAAAATACAATGTTGTGTACTAATTTCAGTGAACAGAGTGTAAAATTAAATGAATTAAGTAGCGATTTCAACATAAAATTTGAGGAACAAAGTAGACAGTTTAACGAACTTAAGATTGATATTAATGAGGTAAAAATTAAGTGTGAGGGTAACTTTAATGAATTGAAATACGAATTAAGCAAAATAAATGAAATATGTAGTGAAACAAAAATAAAAACAGATGAGTTAGGAGAGAGTGTGTGTGTGGTAGACGGTAAAACAATTACAGTAAATGACAAATTAGAAAGCTTTGTAAGTAAAGAGGGTAATGACGTTAAAAATGTGGTATCAGTCAGTGATGATAGAGAAACAGTTAGTGAGAGAGTGAGCGAGAGTGAGAGAGTAATGGGTTGTAAATGGGGAGAAACAAATGTTAATCAGTTAGAGAGAGAGTATGAAGAGAGCGTACAGAGGGCAGAATTTTCCCGTGGTGTGGTTGTGGGTGAAGAAAATGCTTCACGAGTGTATTTGGGAGACGTATGGTCTACAAATAATTGTCCCTTGATTTTTTGTGCATCTGGTAAGGCCAGGATGTGTTGTAACAATGTTGTGTTGCCCTCTGTGTGGAATGAGAATGTGAAATGTTGCGAGGAATGTTGTGATGAGAGAGAGAAAGAGATTGAGTGGTTCAAGTTAAATAGAAGTTATAAAGAGTTGATAGAGATTTTGAATATCAATATTATGATAAACAATGTAGATTTACCTTGTGTAATAGTAAACAATGAGTATATGGATGATAAACATTTACCTGTGGGGAGAGTTAATGTACCGGTAGTAGCAGAATATTGTAATAATGATGTAATGGTAATAACAAACACTGATGGCGACTTTATAAAAAATACTAATGCAGACTTGATTTATGATACGATAATTATGGGGGGTACCCCTATATATTATTATTCTGGTACAATGGAAAAAATAAGTTCTTATGGTTATAAAACAAAAAAACAGCCGTATGTTGTGTATCAGCAAAATTGAAAAGTGGTATGTGCAGAAAAGACTAATTTTTGATGATGGAGGTTGAATATAAACCCAATGAAGGGACAGTTTTAAATATTCTAGTTTATGGTAATGACCTGGCTGATTTAGGTATTGAAGTACGGTAAATGATAAAAAATATGACGAAACTTTTGTAAATAAATGTATTGTGTTAATATTATTTTGTTGTAATGTACAGTATAGCTTATGTGTAACATATGTTTGTAATAAGAACAAATGGAATAATAATATTTAATAAATGGTATTCACTAAAATAATGAACAAGAGATAATAATGAATTTTATTTTGAATTGTGTATTTAAATTACCAGTGTTTTAAATAATGCAACTAAAGATATTGTTTGGATTTGAGTTAAAATGAAACCAATTTAAAAATGTGAATTTTATTAATATGTTGGCATTAAAAGATTTATAGAAATTGAAAAAATTGAAGTAAGCATATGTGTCAGTATGTGGTAAGCCGAATGTTTAGACTGAGAGTGTTTACAAAAACAGTCTGGCAGACAACTGTTAATGTAAACAGGTGTGTTGTATGTTTTGACTAATGTTTACAGCCAGATGTGTTGAAGTTGATAACTGTTTTATTCTGCTGAATCATTGCCATGAGTAGTTTATTATGAAATAAAAAGAAATACCAGATGTGATGGAATGTAGGTAATATTTTATGTAGGGTTATTTTGAAAAAATGTAATGAAAGAAAATGAAATTGTTTTGAACAAATATTGACTTAATGAGTAGTTGAGGACTTAAATTAAATTAAATTGAAAAAATGATTTTTAATAATGAATTTAAATTTAACTTGATTCAAATTTCACATGTAATGGTAGATTAAATACCAATTAATGATAACTTAATAGTAAACTTAATTTTTGGGTAACAATAATAAAAACTGTTTGTATAATCAATGTGTTATTTTGGAGGGGTAATATTATACGGGGAATATTATTTAATTTATATGATTGAACTGTAAGTTTATATTTTTATTTTTAAACTAAACCAGTACTTTGTTAATGAACCAGTACGACTAAGAGGAACCGATCAGTTGTGGATATGGAATAATGGAAGGCCATTTATTGAAATTTTAATTGAATGTTTTAGAGTCGGGTGATATTGTGGCGGGTATCCGTCCGAGCTTATGGTGTTGGGATCTCGAGGAGAGAAGTCCAGTAAGATCGGATGGGTGCTGCTACAGTCGCCAGACTAGGGGGGTACGTACCCACGATTTTAGTAAGAATTTAAGGGGGGTTGCGGCGCCATATCCTCACTGATCCTCTTAGGTTTTAGGCAATGAGAGTTTGTGCCTACAATCTCTCATTGGGGGTATTGTAACGGTACAGAATTGTGTGCTACCCCAGTTTCAATTTTATTTTATATCAATTCAGTTTTAATTTTCAATTGTTAGCTTTCACCTGTGAGGTGCCCCAGTTTAACCAGCAACACACTGTTAGCATAAACAACTGTCTAGACAACTAGACTAGACGTATTACGTAACCACCCCAGCAGCAGTCCTGGTGAATCACAGTATGCAGATTGTCACCACAGAAGCAACAACAGACAGTAAAGTGTAACATAAAGTTCGTTAATTGAAAATAGTGGCCTCGGGCGTGCAAGATAGGCCTAAAGCCAAAAGGGCCTATCTAACAAAAACATAAAAAGTGTTCCCATGCAATTTATGGCAGCATGGTTAAATAACTAAAAAACGTAGGAGCTCGAGCAATGGTCGGCCGACTTATAGTACATTTATAGTGTCGAACTGGCCGACTAAAAGTTCATAAAAGTGTAACGATTGTTAACGAAATCGTAAACTATGGTGAATTAAATATAACGGAGTACGTTGTGGTAGCGTGAAAGTTTGTGAACTGGGGAAATAATATTTGTGACCAGAAACAGCCAACAACACGAGGTGGTGATGGAACTGATTAACGCCATGGATTGTTAAGTACTCTACATAACCCTATTAGAACTATTCTATAAACACAGAAATTAAAAATAAACACAGTTTAAATCACGGGGTTTTTAAAAAAAATAAATAAATAAAAAATAAAAGTATGAGTGAGAGAGCGTGGCAAAGTGCTGGTTAAGTTATTTTATATTGTGTTATTGCTACGTCATTTTCATACGAGTTTAGATCAACTGATTAAGTATTAATGCCTTATTGTTTTTTTGTATTGAAATTATGATGTAGATATAAATTGAAAGCAAACACTGCATTAAAGAAAGCTAGTTGTTTTAGAATACAAAAATTGGTGTTATCGCAATTATTTTGAAACTTCAACCCAAATAACCTTGTCTGCAGCTGATTTTTTCGTCTGTACGACCTTGGAAGAGAACCCGAAGGTAAGATAAAGACATTATAAATATCATTACTATTAAATAAATTGAGTAGTTTCATTGGCCCCGAACTAGGGACTCGAGGAGTATTTTATTATTTACACTAAGTTATATTGTTTCATTGGCGCCCGAACAGGGACGGCGAGTGTAAGCTTTTATTACACTCGCCAGACCCAATTAAGCTGCAGAACGGGTTATTTGGGAGTGGGGCAAGGTAGACTGTGATGATAAAGGGGTAAAGCAAAACCAGGCATATTTGTATATGTAAAAACTAATATAAAACAAAAATTGAAAATAATAGTTTGACCGAATCAATGGTCATGAGTGGGTTGGAGGTCCATTCGACCCCAATCCCAGTTCAAAATAGAGAATTAAGTAAGTCAGCTGACATAGATGACTCTGGGATTCAGATAACCCCACCCGTAATGAATAAAAATAAACAATCTGAGGATAATGATATGATAAAAATGATGCAATTGCTTTTGGAGAAAAATACAATGTTGTGTACTAATTTCAGTGAACAGAGTGTAAAATTAAATGAATTAAGTAGCGATTTCAACATAAAATTTGAGGAACAAAGTAGACAGTTTAACGAACTTAAGATTGATATTAATGAGGTAAAAATTAAGTGTGAGGGTAACTTTAATGAATTGAAATACGAATTAAGCAAAATAAATGAAATATGTAGTGAAACAAAAATAAAAACAGATGAGTTAGGAGAGAGTGTGTGTGTGGTAGACGGTAAAACAATTACAGTAAATGACAAATTAGAAAGCTTTGTAAGTAAAGAGGGTAATGACGTTAAAAATGTGGTATCAGTCAGTGATGATAGAGAAACAGTTAGTGAGAGAGTGAGCGAGAGTGAGAGAGTAATGGGTTGTAAATGGGGAGAAACAAATGTTAATCAGTTAGAGAGAGAGTATGAAGAGAGCGTACAGAGGGCAGAATTTTCCCGTGGTGTGGTTGTGGGTGAAGAAAATGCTTCACGAGTGTATTTGGGAGACGTATGGTCTACAAATAATTGTCCCTTGATTTTTTGTGCATCTGGTAAGGCCAGGATGTGTTGTAACAATGTTGTGTTGCCCTCTGTGTGGAATGAGAATGTGAAATGTTGCGAGGAATGTTGTGATGAGAGAGAGAAAGAGATTGAGTGGTTCAAGTTAAATAGAAGTTATAAAGAGTTGATAGAGATTTTGAATATCAATATTATGATAAACAATGTAGATTTACCTTGTGTAATAGTAAACAATGAGTATATGGATGATAAACATTTACCTGTGGGGAGAGTTAATGTACCGGTAGTAGCAGAATATTGTAATAATGATGTAATGGTAATAACAAACACTGATGGCGACTTTATAAAAAATACTAATGCAGACTTGATTTATGATACGATAATTATGGGGGGTACCCCTATATATTATTATTCTGGTACAATGGAAAAAATAAGTTCTTATGGTTATAAAACAAAAAAACAGCCGTATGTTGTGTATCAGCAAAATTGAAAAGTGGTATGTGCAGAAAAGACTAATTTTTGATGATGGAGGTTGAATATAAACCCAATGAAGGGACAGTTTTAAATATTCTAGTTTATGGTAATGACCTGGCTGATTTAGGTATTGAAGTACGGTAAATGATAAAAAATATGACGAAACTTTTGTAAATAAATGTATTGTGTTAATATTATTTTGTTGTAATGTACAGTATAGCTTATGTGTAACATATGTTTGTAATAAGAACAAATGGAATAATAATATTTAATAAATGGTATTCACTAAAATAATGAACAAGAGATAATAATGAATTTTATTTTGAATTGTGTATTTAAATTACCAGTGTTTTAAATAATGCAACTAAAGATATTGTTTGGATTTGAGTTAAAATGAAACCAATTTAAAAATGTGAATTTTATTAATATGTTGGCATTAAAAGATTTATAGAAATTGAAAAAATTGAAGTAAGCATATGTGTCAGTATGTGGTAAGCCGAATGTTTAGACTGAGAGTGTTTACAAAAACAGTCTGGCAGACAACTGTTAATGTAAACAGGTGTGTTGTATGTTTTGACTAATGTTTACAGCCAGATGTGTTGAAGTTGATAACTGTTTTATTCTGCTGAATCATTGCCATGAGTAGTTTATTATGAAATAAAAAGAAATACCAGATGTGATGGAATGTAGGTAATATTTTATGTAGGGTTATTTTGAAAAAATGTAATGAAAGAAAATGAAATTGTTTTGAACAAATATTGACTTAATGAGTAGTTGAGGACTTAAATTAAATTAAATTGAAAAAATGATTTTTAATAATGAATTTAAATTTAACTTGATTCAAATTTCACATGTAATGGTAGATTAAATACCAATTAATGATAACTTAATAGTAAACTTAATTTTTGGGTAACAATAATAAAAACTGTTTGTATAATCAATGTGTTATTTTGGAGGGGTAATATTATACGGGGAATATTATTTAATTTATATGATTGAACTGTAAGTTTATATTTTTATTTTTAAACTAAACCAGTACTTTGTTAATGAACCAGTACGACTAAGAGGAACCGATCAGTTGTGGATATGGAATAATGGAAGGCCATTTATTGAAATTTTAATTGAATGTTTTAGAGTCGGGTGATATTGTGGCGGGTATCCGTCCGAGCTTATGGTGTTGGGATCTCGAGGAGAGAAGTCCAGTAAGATCGGATGGGTGCTGCTACAGTCGCCAGACTAGGGGGGTACGTACCCACGATTTTAGTAAGAATTTAAGGGGGGTTGCGGCGCCATATCCTCACTGATCCTCTTAGGTTTTAGGCAATGAGAGTTTGTGCCTACAATCTCTCATTGGGGGTATTGTAACGGTACAGAATTGTGTGCTACCCCAGTTTCAATTTTATTTTATATCAATTCAGTTTTAATTTTCAATTGTTAGCTTTCACCTGTGAGGTGCCCCAGTTTAACCAGCAACACACTGTTAGCATAAACAACTGTCTAGACAACTAGACTAGACGTATTACGTAACCACCCCAGCAGCAGTCCTGGTGAATCACAGTATGCAGATTGTCACCACAGAAGCAACAACAGACAGTAAAGTGTAACATAAAGTTCGTTAATTGAAAATAGTGGCCTCGGGCGTGCAAGATAGGCCTAAAGCCAAAAGGGCCTATCTAACAAAAACATAAAAAGTGTTCCCATGCAATTTATGGCAGCATGGTTAAATAACTAAAAAACGTAGGAGCTCGAGCAATGGTCGGCCGACTTATAGTACATTTATAGTGTGGAACTGGCCGACTAAAAGTTCATAAAAGTGTAACGATTGTTAACGAAATCGTAAACTATGGTGAATTAAATATAACGGAGTACGTTGTGGTAGCGTGAAAGTTTGTGAACTGGGGAAATAATATTTGTGACCAGAAACAGCCAACAACACGAGGTGGTGATGGAACTGATTAACGCCATGGATTGTTAAGTACTCTACATAACCCTATTAGAACTATTCTATAAACACAGAAATTAAAAATAAACACAGTTTAAATCACGGGGTTTTTAAAAAAAATAAATAAATAAAAAATAAAAGTATGAGTGAGAGAGCGTGGCAAAGTGCTGGTTAAGTTATTTTATATTGTGTTATTGCTACGTCATTTTCATACGAGTTTAGATCAACTGATTAAGTATTAATGCCTTATTGTTTTTTTGTATTGAAATTATGATGTAGATATAAATTGAAAGCAAACACTGCATTAAAGAAAGCTAGTTGTTTTAGAATACAAAAATTGGTGTTATCGCAATTATTTTGAAACTTCAACCCAAATAACCTTGTCTGCAGCTGATTTTTTCGTCTGTACGACCTTGGAAGAGAACCCGAAGGTAAGATAAAGACATTATAAATATCATTACTATTAAATAAATTGAGTAGTTTCATTGGCCCCGAACTAGGGACTCGAGGAGTATTTTATTATTTACACTAAGTTATATTGTTTCATTGGCGCCCGAACAGGGACGGCGAGTGTAAGCTTTTATTACACTCGCCAGACCCAATTAAGCTGCAGAACGGGTTATTTGGGAGTGGGGCAAGGTAGACTGTGATGATAAAGGGGTAAAGCAAAACCAGGCATATTTGTATATGTAAAAACTAATATAAAACAAAAATTGAAAATAATAGTTTGACCGAATCAATGGTCATGAGTGGGTTGGAGGTCCATTCGACCCCAATCCCAGTTCAAAATAGAGAATTAAGTAAGTCAGCTGACATAGATGACTCTGTGATTCAGATAACCCCACCCGTAATGAATAAAAATAAACAATCTGAGGATAATGATATGATAAAAATGATGCAATTGCTTTTGGAGAAAAATACAATGTTGTGTACTAATTTCAGTGAACAGAGTGTAAAATTAAATGAATTAAGTAGCGATTTCAACATAAAATTTGAGGAACAAAGTAGACAGTTTAACGAACTTAAGATTGATATTAATGAGGTAAAAATTAAGTGTGAGGGTAACTTTAATGAATTGAAATACGAATTAAGCAAAATAAATGAAATATGTAGTGAAACAAAAATAAAAACAGATGAGTTAGGAGAGAGTGTGTGTGTGGTAGACGGTAAAACAATTACAGTAAATGACAAATTAGAAAGCTTTGTAAGTAAAGAGGGTAATGACGTTAAAAATGTGGTATCAGTCAGTGATGATAGAGAAACAGTTAGTGAGAGAGTGAGCGAGAGTGAGAGAGTAATGGGTTGTAAATGGGGAGAAACAAATGTTAATCAGTTAGAGAGAGAGTATGAAGAGAGTGTACAGAGGGCAGAATTTTCCCGTGGTGTGGTTGTGGGTGAAGAAAATGCTTCACGAGTGTATTTGGGAGACGTATGGTCTACAAATAATTGTCCCTTGATTTTTTGTGCATCTGGTAAGGCCAGGATGTGTTGTAACAATGTTGTGTTGCCCTCTGTGTGGAATGAGAATGTGAAATGTTGCGAGGAATGTTGTGATGAGAGAGAGAAAGAGATTGAGTGGTTCAAGTTAAATAGAAGTTATAAAGAGTTGATAGAGATTTTGAATATCAATATTATGATAAACAATGTAGATTTACCTTGTGTAATAGTAAACAATGAGTATATGGATGATAAACATTTACCTGTGGGGAGAGTTAATGTACCGGTAGTAGCAGAATATTGTAATAATGATGTAATGGTAATAACAAACACTGATGGCGACTTTATAAAAAATACTAATGCAGACTTGATTTATGATACGATAATTATGGGGGGTACCCCTATATATTATTATTCTGGTACAATGGAAAAAATAAGTTCTTATGGTTATAAAACAAAAAAACAGCCGTATGTTGTGTATCAGCAAAATTGAAAAGTGGTATGTGCAGAAAAGACTAATTTTTGATGATGGAGGTTGAATATAAACCCAATGAAGGGACAGTTTTAAATATTCTAGTTTATGGTAATGACCTGGCTGATTTAGGTATTGAAGTACGGTAAATGATAAAAAATATGACGAAACTTTTGTAAATAAATGTATTGTGTTAATATTATTTTGTTGTAATGTACAGTATAGCTTATGTGTAACATATGTTTGTAATAAGAACAAATGGAATAATAATATTTAATAAATGGTATTCACTAAAATAATGAACAAGAGATAATAATGAATTTTATTTTGAATTGTGTATTTAAATTACCAGTGTTTTAAATAATGCAACTAAAGATATTGTTTGGATTTGAGTTAAAATGAAACCAATTTAAAAATGTGAATTTTATTAATATGTTGGCATTAAAAGATTTATAGAAATTGAAAAAATTGAAGTAAGCATATGTGTCAGTATGTGGTAAGCCGAATGTTTAGACTGAGAGTGTTTACAAAAACAGTCTGGCAGACAACTGTTAATGTAAACAGGTGTGTTGTATGTTTTGACTAATGTTTACAGCCAGATGTGTTGAAGTTGATAACTGTTTTATTCTGCTGAATCATTGCCATGAGTAGTTTATTATGAAATAAAAAGAAATACCAGATGTGATGGAATGTAGGTAATATTTTATGTAGGGTTATTTTGAAAAAATGTAATGAAAGAAAATGAAATTGTTTTGAACAAATATTGACTTAATGAGTAGTTGAGGACTTAAATTAAATTAAATTGAAAAAATGATTTTTAATAATGAATTTAAATTTAACTTGATTCAAATTTCACATGTAATGGTAGATTAAATACCAATTAATGATAACTTAATAGTAAACTTAATTTTTGGGTAACAATAATAAAAACTGTTTGTATAATCAATGTGTTATTTTGGAGGGGTAATATTATACGGGGAATATTATTTAATTTATATGATTGAACTGTAAGTTTATATTTTTATTTTTAAACTAAACCAGTACTTTGTTAATGAACCAGTACGACTAAGAGGAACCGATCAGTTGTGGATATGGAATAATGGAAGGCCATTTATTGAAATTTTAATTGAATGTTTTAGAGTCGGGTGATATTGTGGCGGGTATCCGTCCGAGCTTATGGTGTTGGGATCTCGAGGAGAGAAGTCCAGTAAGATCGGATGGGTGCTGCTACAGTCGCCAGACTAGGGGGGTACGTACCCACGATTTTAGTAAGAATTTAAGGGGGGTTGCGGCGCCATATCCTCACTGATCCTCTTAGGTTTTAGGCAATGAGAGTTTGTGCCTACAATCTCTCATTGGGGGTATTGTAACGGTACAGAATTGTGTGCTACCCCAGTTTCAATTTTATTTTATATCAATTCAGTTTTAATTTTCAATTGTTAGCTTTCACCTGTGAGGTGCCCCAGTTTAACCAGCAACACACTGTTAGCATAAACAACTGTCTAGACAACTAGACTAGACGTATTACGTAACCACCCCAGCAGCAGTCCTGGTGAATCACAGTATGCAGATTGTCACCACAGAAGCAACAACAGACAGTAAAGTGTAACATAAAGTTCGTTAATTGAAAATAGTGGCCTCGGGCGTGCAAGATAGGCCTAAAGCCAAAAGGGCCTATCTAACAAAAACATAAAAAGTGTTCCCATGCAATTTATGGCAGCATGGTTAAATAACTAAAAAACGTAGGAGCTCGAGCAATGGTCGGCCGACTTATAGTACATTTATAGCGTGGAACTGGCCGACTAAAAGTTCATAAAAGTGTAACGATTGTTAACGAAATCGTAAACTATGGTGAATTAAATATAACGGAGTACGTTGTGGTAGCGTGAAAGTTTGTGAACTGGGGAAATAATATTTGTGACCAGAAACAGCCAACAACACGAGGTGGTGATGGAACTGATTAACGCCATGGATTGTTAAGTACTCTACATAACCCTATTAGAACTATTCTATAAACACAGAAATTAAAAATAAACACAGTTTAAATCACGGGGTTTTTAAAAAAAATAAATAAATAAAAAATAAAAGTATGAGTGAGAGAGCGTGGCAAAGTGCTGGTTAAGTTATTTTATATTGTGTTATTGCTACGTCATTTTCATACGAGTTTAGATCAACTGATTAAGTATTAATGCCTTATTGTTTTTTTGTATTGAAATTATGATGTAGATATAAATTGAAAGCAAACACTGCATTAAAGAAAGCTAGTTGTTTTAGAATACAAAAATTGGTGTTATCGCAATTATTTTGAAACTTCAACCCAAATAACCTTGTCTGCAGCTGATTTTTTCGTCTGTACGACCTTGGAAGAGAACCCGAAGGTAAGATAAAGACATTATAAATATCATTACTATTAAATAAATTGAGTAGTTTCATTGGCCCCGAACTAGGGACTCGAGGAGTATTTTATTATTTACACTAAGTTATATTGTTTCATTGGCGCCCGAACAGGGACGGCGAGTGTAAGCTTTTATTACACTCGCCAGACCCAATTAAGCTGCAGAACGGGTTATTTGGGAGTGGGGCAAGGTAGACTGTGATGATAAAGGGGTAAAGCAAAACCAGGCATATTTGTATATGTAAAAACTAATATAAAACAAAAATTGAAAATAATAGTTTGACCGAATCAATGGTCATGAGTGGGTTGGAGGTCCATTCGACCCCAATCCCAGTTCAAAATAGAGAATTAAGTAAGTCAGCTGACATAGATGACTCTGGGATTCAGATAACCCCACCCGTAATGAATAAAAATAAACAATCTGAGGATAATGATATGATAAAAATGATGCAATTGCTTTTGGAGAAAAATACAATGTTGTGTACTAATTTCAGTGAACAGAGTGTAAAATTAAATGAATTAAGTAGCGATTTCAACATAAAATTTGAGGAACAAAGTAGACAGTTTAACGAACTTAAGATTGATATTAATGAGGTAAAAATTAAGTGTGAGGGTAACTTTAATGAATTGAAATACGAATTAAGCAAAATAAATGAAATATGTAGTGAAACAAAAATAAAAACAGATGAGTTAGGAGAGAGTGTGTGTGTGGTAGACGGTAAAACAATTACAGTAAATGACAAATTAGAAAGCTTTGTAAGTAAAGAGGGTAATGACGTTAAAAATGTGGTATCAGTCAGTGATGATAGAGAAACAGTTAGTGAGAGAGTGAGCGAGAGTGAGAGAGTAATGGGTTGTAAATGGGGAGAAACAAATGTTAATCAGTTAGAGAGAGAGTATGAAGAGAGTGTACAGAGGGCAGAATTTTCCCGTGGTGTGGTTGTGGGTGAAGAAAATGCTTCACGAGTGTATTTGGGAGACGCATGGTCTACAAATAATTGTCCCTTGATTTTTTGTGCATCTGGTAAGGCCAGGATGTGTTGTAACAATGTTGTGTTGCCCTCTGTGTGGAATGAGAATGTGAAATGTTGCGAGGAATGTTGTGATAAGAGAGAGAAAGAGATTGAGTGGTTCAAGTTAAATAGAAGTTATAAAGAGTTGATAGAGATTTTGAATATCAATATTATGATAAACAATGTAGATTTACCTTGTGTAATAGTAAACAATGAGTATATGGATGATAAACATTTACCTGTGGGGAGAGTTAATGTACCGGTAGTAGCAGAATATTGTAATAATGATGTAATGGTAATAACAAACACTGATGGCGACTTTATAAAAAATACTAATGCAGACTTGATTTATGATACGATAATTATGGGGGGTACCCCTATATATTATTATTCTGGTACAATGGAAAAAATAAGTTCTTATGGTTATAAAACAAAAAAACAGCCGTATGTTGTGTATCAGCAAAATTGAAAAGTGGTATGTGCAGAAAAGACTAATTTTTGATGATGGAGGTTGAATATAAACCCAATGAAGGGACAGTTTTAAATATTCTAGTTTATGGTAATGACCTGGCTGATTTAGGTATTGAAGTACGGTAAATGATAAAAAATATGACGAAACTTTTGTAAATAAATGTATTGTGTTAATATTATTTTGTTGTAATGTACAGTATAGCTTATGTGTAACATATGTTTGTAATAAGAACAAATGGAATAATAATATTTAATAAATGGTATTCACTAAAATAATGAACAAGAGATAATAATGAATTTTATTTTGAATTGTGTATTTAAATTACCAGTGTTTTAAATAATGCAACTAAAGATATTGTTTGGATTTGAGTTAAAATGAAACCAATTTAAAAATGTGAATTTTATTAATATGTTGGCATTAAAAGATTTATAGAAATTGAAAAAATTGAAGTAAGCATATGTGTCAGTATGTGGTAAGCCGAATGTTTAGACTGAGAGTGTTTACAAAAACAGTCTGGCAGACAACTGTTAATGTAAACAGGTGTGTTGTATGTTTTGACTAATGTTTACAGCCAGATGTGTTGAAGTTGATAACTGTTTTATTCTGCTGAATCATTGCCATGAGTAGTTTATTATGAAATAAAAAGAAATACCAGATGTGATGGAATGTAGGTAATATTTTATGTAGGGTTATTTTGAAAAAATGTAATGAAAGAAAATGAAATTGTTTTGAACAAATATTGACTTAATGAGTAGTTGAGGACTTAAATTAAATTAAATTGAAAAAATGATTTTTAATAATGAATTTAAATTTAACTTGATTCAAATTTCACATGTAATGGTAGATTAAATACCAATTAATGATAACTTAATAGTAAACTTAATTTTTGGGTAACAATAATAAAAACTGTTTGTATAATCAATGTGTTATTTTGGAGGGGTAATATTATACGGGGAATATTATTTAATTTATATGATTGAACTGTAAGTTTATATTTTTATTTTTAAACTAAACCAGTACTTTGTTAATGAACCAGTACGACTAAGAGGAACCGATCAGTTGTGGATATGGAATAATGGAAGGCCATTTATTGAAATTTTAATTGAATGTTTTAGAGTCGGGTGATATTGTGGCGGGTATCCGTCCGAGCTTATGGTGTTGGGATCTCGAGGAGAGAAGTCCAGTAAGATCGGATGGGTGCTGCTACAGTCGCCAGACTAGGGGGGTACGTACCCACGATTTTAGTAAGAATTTAAGGGGGGTTGCGGCGCCATATCCTCACTGATCCTCTTAGGTTTTAGGCAATGAGAGTTTGTGCCTACAATCTCTCATTGGGGGTATTGTAACGGTACAGAATTGTGTGCTACCCCAGTTTCAATTTTATTTTATATCAATTCAGTTTTAATTTTCAATTGTTAGCTTTCACCTGTGAGGTGCCCCAGTTTAACCAGCAACACACTGTTAGCATAAACAACTGTCTAGACAACTAGACTAGACGTATTACGTAACCACCCCAGCAGCAGTCCTGGTGAATCACAGTATGCAGATTGTCACCACAGAAGCAACAACAGACAGTAAAGTGTAACATAAAGTTCGTTAATTGAAAATAGTGGCCTCGGGCGTGCAAGATAGGCCTAAAGCCAAAAGGGCCTATCTAACAAAAACATAAAAAGTGTTCCCATGCAATTTATGGCAGCATGGTTAAATAACTAAAAAACGTAGGAGCTCGAGCAATGGTCGGCCGACTTATAGTACATTTATAGTGTGGAACTGGCCGACTAAAAGTTCATAAAAGTGTAACGATTGTTAACGAAATCGTAAACTATGGTGAATTAAATATAACGGAGTACGTTGTGGTAGCGTGAAAGTTTGTGAACTGGGGAAATAATATTTGTGACCAGAAACAGCCAACAACACGAGGTGGTGATGGAACTGATTAACGCCATGGATTGTTAAGTACTCTACATAACCCTATTAGAACTATTCTATAAACACAGAAATTAAAAATAAACACAGTTTAAATCACGGGGTTTTTAAAAAAAATAAATAAATAAAAAATAAAAGTATGAGTGAGAGAGCGTGGCAAAGTGCTGGTTAAGTTATTTTATATTGTGTTATTGCTACGTCATTTTCATACGAGCTTAGATCAACTGATTAAGTATTAATGCCTTATTGTTTTTTTGTATTGAAATTATGATGTAGATATAAATTGAAAGCAAACACTGCATTAAAGAAAGCTAGTTGTTTTAGAATACAAAAATTGGTGTTATCGCAATTATTTTGAAACTTCAACCCAAATAACCTTGTCTGCAGCTGATTTTTTCGTCTGTACGACCTTGGAAGAGAACCCGAAGGTAAGATAAAGACATTATAAATATCATTACTATTAAATAAATTGAGTAGTTTCATTGGCCCCGAACTAGGGACTCGAGGAGTATTTTATTATTTACACTAAGTTATATTGTTTCATTGGCGCCCGAACAGGGACGGCGAGTGTAAGCTTTTATTACACTCGCCAGACCCAATTAAGCTGCAGAACGGGTTATTTGGGAGTGGGGCAAGGTAGACTGTGATGATAAAGGGGTAAAGCAAAACCAGGCATATTTGTATATGTAAAAACTAATATAAAACAAAAATTGAAAATAATAGTTTGACCGAATCAATGGTCATGAGTGGGTTGGAGGTCCATTCGACCCCAATCCCAGTTCAAAATAGAGAATTAAGTAAGTCAGCTGACATAGATGACTCTGGGATTCAGATAACCCCACCCGTAATGAATAAAAATAAACAATCTGAGGATAATGATATGATAAAAATGATGCAATTGCTTTTGGAGAAAAATACAATGTTGTGTACTAATTTCAGTGAACAGAGTGTAAAATTAAATGAATTAAGTAGCGATTTCAACATAAAATTTGAGGAACAAAGTAGACAGTTTAACGAACTTAAGATTGATATTAATGAGATAAAAATTAAGTGTGAGGGTAACTTTAATGAATTGAAATACGAATTAAGCAAAATAAATGAAATATGTAGTGAAACAAAAATAAAAACAGATGAGTTAGGAGAGAGTGTGTGTGTGTGGTAGACGGTAAAACAATTACAGTAAATGACAAATTAGAAAGCTTTGTAAGTAAAGAGGGTAATGACGTTAAAAATGTGGTATCAGTCAGTGATGATAGAGAAACAGTTAGTGAGAGAGTGAGCGAGAGTGAGAGAGTAATGGGTTGTAAATGGGGAGAAACAAATGTTAATCAGTTAGAGAGAGAGTATGAAGAGAGTGTACAGAGGGCAGAATTTTCCCGTGGTGTGGTTGTGGGTGAAGAAAATGCTTCACGAGTGTATTTGGGAGACGTATGGTCTACAAATAATTGTCCCTTGATTTTTTGTGCATCTGGTAAGGCCAGGATGTGTTGTAACAATGTTGTGTTGCCCTCTGTGTGGAATGAGAATGTGAAATGTTGCGAGGAATGTTGTGATGAGAGAGAGAAAGAGATTGAGTGGTTCAAGTTAAATAGAAGTTATAAAGAGTTGATAGAGATTTTGAATATCAATATTATGATAAACAATGTAGATTTACCTTGTGTAATAGTAAACAATGAGTATATGGATGATAAACATTTACCTGTGGGGAGAGTTAATGTACCGGTAGTAGCAGAATATTGTAATAATGATGTAATGGTAATAACAAACACTGATGGCGACTTTATAAAAAATACTAATGCAGACTTGATTTATGATACGATAATTATGGGGGGTACCCCTATATATTATTATTCTGGTACAATGGAAAAAATAAGTTCTTATGGTTATAAAACAAAAAAACAGCCGTATGTTGTGTATCAGCAAAATTGAAAAGTGGTATGTGCAGAAAAGACTAATTTTTGATGATGGAGGTTGAATATAAACCCAATGAAGGGACAGTTTTAAATATTCTAGTTTATGGTAATGACCTGGCTGATTTAGGTATTGAAGTACGGTAAATGATAAAAAATATGACGAAACTTTTGTAAATAAATGTATTGTGTTAATATTATTTTGTTGTAATGTACAGTATAGCTTATGTGTAACATATGTTTGTAATAAGAACAAATGGAATAATAATATTTAATAAATGGTATTCACTAAAATAATGAACAAGAGATAATAATGAATTTTATTTTGAATTGTGTATTTAAATTACCAGTGTTTTAAATAATGCAACTAAAGATATTGTTTGGATTTGAGTTAAAATGAAACCAATTTAAAAATGTGAATTTTATTAATATGTTGGCATTAAAAGATTTATAGAAATTGAAAAAATTGAAGTAAGCATATGTGTCAGTATGTGGTAAGCCGAATGTTTAGACTGAGAGTGTTTACAAAAACAGTCTGGCAGACAACTGTTAATGTAAACAGGTGTGTTGTATGTTTTGACTAATGTTTACAGCCAGATGTGTTGAAGTTGATAACTGTTTTATTCTGCTGAATCATTGCCATGAGTAGTTTATTATGAAATAAAAAGAAATACCAGATGTGATGGAATGTAGGTAATATTTTATGTAGGGTTATTTTGAAAAAATGTAATGAAAGAAAATGAAATTGTTTTGAACAAATATTGACTTAATGAGTAGTTGAGGACTTAAATTAAATTAAATTGAAAAAATGATTTTTAATAATGAATTTAAATTTAACTTGATTCAAATTTCACATGTAATGGTAGATTAAATACCAATTAATGATAACTTAATAGTAAACTTAATTTTTGGGTAACAATAATAAAAACTGTTTGTATAATCAATGTGTTATTTTGGAGGGGTAATATTATACGGGGAATATTATTTAATTTATATGATTGAACTGTAAGTTTATATTTTTATTTTTAAACTAAACCAGTACTTTGTTAATGAACCAGTACGACTAAGAGGAACCGATCAGTTGTGGATATGGAATAATGGAAGGCCATTTATTGAAATTTTAATTGAATGTTTTAGAGTCGGGTGATATTGTGGCGGGTATCCGTCCGAGCTTATGGTGTTGGGATCTCGAGGAGAGAAGTCCAGTAAGATCGGATGGGTGCTGCTGCAGTCGCCAGACTAGGGGGGTACGTACCCACGATTTTAGTAAGAATTTAAGGGGGGTTGCGGCGCCATATCCTCACTGATCCTCTTAGGTTTTAGGCAATGAGAGTTTGTGCCTACAATCTCTCATTGGGGGTATTGTAACGGTACAGAATTGTGTGCTACCCCAGTTTCAATTTTATTTTATATCAATTCAGTTTTAATTTTCAATTGTTAGCTTTCACCTGTGAGGTGCCCCAGTTTAACCAGCAACACACTGTTAGCATAAACAACTGTCTAGACAACTAGACTAGACGTATTACGTAACCACCCCAGCAGCAGTCCTGGTGAATCACAGTATGCAGATTGTCACCACAGAAGCAACAACAGACAGTAAAGTGTAACATAAAGTTCGTTAATTGAAAATAGTGGCCTCGGGCGTGCAAGATAGGCCTAAAGCCAAAAGGGCCTATCTAACAAAAACATAAAAAGTGTTCCCATGCAATTTATGGCAGCATGGTTAAATAACTAAAAAACGTAGGAGCTCGAGCAATGGTCGGCCGACTTATAGTACATTTATAGTGTGGAACTGGCCGACTAAAAGTTCATAAAAGTGTAACGATTGTTAACGAAATCGTAAACTATGGTGAATTAAATATAACGGAGTACGTTGTGGTAGCGTGAAAGTTTGTGAACTGGGGAAATAATATTTGTGACCAGAAACAGCCAACAACACGAGGTGGTGATGGAACTGATTAACGCCATGGATTGTTAAGTACTCTACATAACCCTATTAGAACTATTCTATAAACACAGAAATTAAAAATAAACACAGTTTAAATCACGGGGTTTTTAAAAAAAATAAATAAATAAAAAATAAAAGTATGAGTGAGAGAGCGTGGCAAAGTGCTGGTTAAGTTATTTTATATTGTGTTATTGCTACGTCATTTTCATACGAGCTTAGATCAACTGATTAAGTATTAATGCCTTATTGTTTTTTTGTATTGAAATTATGATGTAGATATAAATTGAAAGCAAACACTGCATTAAAGAAAGCTAGTTGTTTTAGAATACAAAAATTGGTGTTATCGCAATTATTTTGAAACTTCAACCCAAATAACCTTGTCTGCAGCTGATTTTTTCGTCTGTACGACCTTGGAAGAGAACCCGAAGGTAAGATAAAGACATTATAAATATCATTACTATTAAATAAATTGAGTAGTTTCATTGGCCCCGAACTAGGGACTCGAGGAGTATTTTATTATTTACACTAAGTTATATTGTTTCATTGGCGCCCGAACAGGGACGGCGAGTGTAAGCTTTTATTACACTCGCCAGACCCAATTAAGCTGCAGAACGGGTTATTTGGGAGTGGGGCAAGGTAGACTGTGATGATAAAGGGGTAAAGCAAAACCAGGCATATTTGTATATGTAAAAACTAATATAAAACAAAAATTGAAAATAATAGTTTGACCGAATCAATGGTCATGAGTGGGTTGGAGGTCCATTCGACCCCAATCCCAGTTCAAAATAGAGAATTAAGTAAGTCAGCTGACATAGATGACTCTGGGATTCAGATAACCCCACCCGTAATGAATAAAAATAAACAATCTGAGGATAATGATATGATAAAAATGATGCAATTGCTTTTGGAGAAAAATACAATGTTGTGTACTAATTTCAGTGAACAGAGTGTAAAATTAAATGAATTAAGTAGCGATTTCAACATAAAATTTGAGGAACAAAGTAGACAGTTTAACGAACTTAAGATTGATATTAATGAGATAAAAATTAAGTGTGAGGGTAACTTTAATGAATTGAAATACGAATTAAGCAAAATAAATGAAATATGTAGTGAAACAAAAATAAAAACAGATGAGTTAGGAGAGAGTGTGTGTGTGTGGTAGACGGTAAAACAATTACAGTAAATGACAAATTAGAAAGCTTTGTAAGTAAAGAGGGTAATGACGTTAAAAATGTGGTATCAGTCAGTGATGATAGAGAAACAGTTAGTGAGAGAGTGAGCGAGAGTGAGAGAGTAATGGGTTGTAAATGGGGAGAAACAAATGTTAATCAGTTAGAGAGAGAGTATGAAGAGAGTGTACAGAGGGCAGAATTTTCCCGTGGTGTGGTTGTGGGTGAAGAAAATGCTTCACGAGTGTATTTGGGAGACGTATGGTCTACAAATAATTGTCCCTTGATTTTTTGTGCATCTGGTAAGGCCAGGATGTGTTGTAACAATGTTGTGTTGCCCTCTGTGTGGAATGAGAATGTGAAATGTTGCGAGGAATGTTGTGATGAGAGAGAGAAAGAGATTGAGTGGTTCAAGTTAAATAGAAGTTATAAAGAGTTGATAGAGATTTTGAATATCAATATTATGATAAACAATGTAGATTTACCTTGTGTAATAGTAAACAATGAGTATATGGATGATAAACATTTACCTGTGGGGAGAGTTAATGTACCGGTAGTAGCAGAATATTGTAATAATGATGTAATGGTAATAACAAACACTGATGGCGACTTTATAAAAAATACTAATGCAGACTTGATTTATGATACGATAATTATGGGGGGTACCCCTATATATTATTATTCTGGTACAATGGAAAAAATAAGTTCTTATGGTTATAAAACAAAAAAACAGCCGTATGTTGTGTATCAGCAAAATTGAAAAGTGGTATGTGCAGAAAAGACTAATTTTTGATGATGGAGGTTGAATATAAACCCAATGAAGGGACAGTTTTAAATATTCTAGTTTATGGTAATGACCTGGCTGATTTAGGTATTGAAGTACGGTAAATGATAAAAAATATGACGAAACTTTTGTAAATAAATGTATTGTGTTAATATTATTTTGTTGTAATGTACAGTATAGCTTATGTGTAACATATGTTTGTAATAAGAACAAATGGAATAATAATATTTAATAAATGGTATTCACTAAAATAATGAACAAGAGATAATAATGAATTTTATTTTGAATTGTGTATTTAAATTACCAGTGTTTTAAATAATGCAACTAAAGATATTGTTTGGATTTGAGTTAAAATGAAACCAATTTAAAAATGTGAATTTTATTAATATGTTGGCATTAAAAGATTTATAGAAATTGAAAAAATTGAAGTAAGCATATGTGTCAGTATGTGGTAAGCCGAATGTTTAGACTGAGAGTGTTTACAAAAACAGTCTGGCAGACAACTGTTAATGTAAACAGGTGTGTTGTATGTTTTGACTAATGTTTACAGCCAGATGTGTTGAAGTTGATAACTGTTTTATTCTGCTGAATCATTGCCATGAGTAGTTTATTATGAAATAAAAAGAAATACCAGATGTGATGGAATGTAGGTAATATTTTATGTAGGGTTATTTTGAAAAAATGTAATGAAAGAAAATGAAATTGTTTTGAACAAATATTGACTTAATGAGTAGTTGAGGACTTAAATTAAATTAAATTGAAAAAATGATTTTTAATAATGAATTTAAATTTAACTTGATTCAAATTTCACATGTAATGGTAGATTAAATACCAATTAATGATAACTTAATAGTAAACTTAATTTTTGGGTAACAATAATAAAAACTGTTTGTATAATCAATGTGTTATTTTGGAGGGGTAATATTATACGGGGAATATTATTTAATTTATATGATTGAACTGTAAGTTTATATTTTTATTTTTAAACTAAACCAGTACTTTGTTAATGAACCAGTACGACTAAGAGGAACCGATCAGTTGTGGATATGGAATAATGGAAGGCCATTTATTGAAATTTTAATTGAATGTTTTAGAGTCGGGTGATATTGTGGCGGGTATCCGTCCGAGCTTATGGTGTTGGGATCTCGAGGAGAGAAGTCCAGTAAGATCGGATGGGTGCTGCTGCAGTCGCCAGACTAGGGGGGTACGTACCCACGATTTTAGTAAGAATTTAAGGGGGGTTGCGGCGCCATATCCTCACTGATCCTCTTAGGTTTTAGGCAATGAGAGTTTGTGCCTACAATCTCTCATTGGGGGTATTGTAACGGTACAGAATTGTGTGCTACCCCAGTTTCAATTTTATTTTATATCAATTCAGTTTTAATTTTCAATTGTTAGCTTTCACCTGTGAGGTGCCCCAGTTTAACCAGCAACACACTGTTAGCATAAACAACTGTCTAGACAACTAGACTAGACGTATTACGTAACCACCCCAGCAGCAGTCCTGGTGAATCACAGTATGCAGATTGTCACCACAGAAGCAACAACAGACAGTAAAGTGTAACATAAAGTTCGTTAATTGAAAATAGTGGCCTCGGGCGTGCAAGATAGGCCTAAAGCCAAAAGGGCCTATCTAACAAAAACATAAAAAGTGTTCCCATGCAATTTATGGCAGCATGGTTAAATAACTAAAAAACGTAGGAGCTCGAGCAATGGTCGGCCGACTTATAGTACATTTATAGTGTGGAACTGGCCGACTAAAAGTTCATAAAAGTGTAACGATTGTTAACGAAATCGTAAACTATGGTGAATTAAATATAACGGAGTACGTTGTGGTAGCGTGAAAGTTTGTGAACTGGGGAAATAATATTTGTGACCAGAAACAGCCAACAACACGAGGTGGTGATGGAACTGATTAACGCCATGGATTGTTAAGTACTCTACATAACCCTATTAGAACTATTCTATAAACACAGAAATTAAAAATAAACACAGTTTAAATCACGGGGTTTTTAAAAAAATAAATAAATAAAAAATAAAAGTATGAGTGAGAGAGCGTGGCAAAGTGCTGGTTAAGTTATTTTATATTGTGTTATTGCTACGTCATTTTCATACGAGTTTAGATCAACTGATTAAGTATTAATGCCTTATTGTTTTTTTGTATTGAAATTATGATGTAGATATAAATTGAAAGCAAACACTGCATTAAAGAAAGCTAGTTGTTTTAGAATACAAAAATTGGTGTTATCGCAATTATTTTGAAACTTCAACCCAAATAACCTTGTCTGCAGCTGATTTTTTCATCTGTACGACCTTGGAAGAGAACCCGAAGGTAAGATAAAGACATTATAAATATCATTACTATTAAATAAATTGAGTAGTTTCATTGGCCCCGAACTAGGGACTCGAGGAGTATTTTATTATTTACACTAAGTTATATTGTTTCATTGGCGCCCGAACAGGGACGGCGAGTGTAAGCTTTTATTACACTCGCCAGACCCAATTAAGCTGCAGAACGGGTTATTTGGGAGTGGGGCAAGGTAGACTGTGATGATAAAGGGGTAAAGCAAAACCAGGCATATTTGTATATGTAAAAACTAATATAAAACAAAAATTGAAAATAATAGTTTGACCGAATCAATGGTCATGAGTGGGTTGGAGGTCCATTCGACCCCAATCCCAGTTCAAAATAGAGAATTAAGTAAGTCAGCTGACATAGATGACTCTGGGATTCAGATAACCCCACCCGTAATGAATAAAAATAAACAATCTGAGGATAATGATATGATAAAAATGATGCAATTGCTTTTGGAGAAAAATACAATGTTGTGTACTAATTTCAGTGAACAGAGTGTAAAATTAAATGAATTAAGTAGCGATTTCAACATAAAATTTGAGGAACAAAGTAGACAGTTTAACGAACTTAAGATTGATATTAATGAGGTAAAAATTAAGTGTGAGGGTAACTTTAATGAATTGAAATACGAATTAAGCAAAATAAATGAAATATGTAGTGAAACAAAAATAAAAACAGATGAGTTAGGAGAGAGTGTGTGTGTGGTAGACGGTAAAACAATTACAGTAAATGACAAATTAGAAAGCTTTGTAAGTAAAGAGGGTAATGACGTTAAAAATGTGGTATCAGTCAGTGATGATAGAGAAACAGTTAGTGAGAGAGTGAGCGAGAGTGAGAGAGTAATGGGTTGTAAATGGGGAGAAACAAATGTTAATCAGTTAGAGAGAGAGTATGAAGAGAGTGTACAGAGGGCAGAATTTTCCCGTGGTGTGGTTGTGGGTGAAGAAAATGCTTCACGAGTGTATTTGGGAGACGTATGGTCTACAAATAATTGTCCCTTGATTTTTTGTGCATCTGGTAAGGCCAGGATGTGTTGTAACAATGTTGTGTTGCCCTCTGTGTGGAATGAGAATGTGAAATGTTGCGAGGAATGTTGTGATGAGAGAGAGAAAGAGATTGAGTGGTTCAAGTTAAATAGAAGTTATAAAGAGTTGATAGAGATTTTGAATATCAATATTATGATAAACAATGTAGATTTACCTTGTGTAATAGTAAACAATGAGTATATGGATGATAAACATTTACCTGTGGGGAGAGTTAATGTACCGGTAGTAGCAGAATATTGTAATAATGATGTAATGGTAATAACAAACACTGATGGCGACTTTATAAAAAATACTAATGCAGACTTGATTTATGATACGATAATTATGGGGGGTACCCCTATATATTATTATTCTGGTACAATGGAAAAAATAAGTTCTTATGGTTATAAAACAAAAAAACAGCCGTATGTTGTGTATCAGCAAAATTGAAAAGTGTTATGTGCAGAAAAGACTAATTTTTGATGATGGAGGTTGAATATAAACCCAATGAAGGGACAGTTTTAAATATTCTAGTTTATGGTAATGACCTGGCTGATTTAGGTATTGAAGTACGGTAAATGATAAAAAATATGACGAAACTTTTGTAAATAAATGTATTGTGTTAATATTATTTTGTTGTAATGTACAGTATAGCTTATGTGTAACATATGTTTGTAATAAGAACAAATGGAATAATAATATTTAATAAATGGTATTCACTAAAATAATGAACAAGAGATAATAATGAATTTTATTTTGAATTGTGTATTTAAATTACCAGTGTTTTAAATAATGCAACTAAAGATATTGTTTGGATTTGAGTTAAAATGAAACCAATTTAAAAATGTGAATTTTATTAATATGTTGGCATTAAAAGATTTATAGAAATTGAAAAAATTGAAGTAAGCACATGTGTCAGTATGTGGTAAGCCGAATGTTTAGACTGAGAGTGTTTACAAAAACAGTCTGGCAGACAACTGTTAATGTAAACAGGTGTGTTGTATGTTTTGACTAATGTTTACAGCCAGATGTGTTGAAGTTGATAACTGTTTTATTCTGCTGAATCATTGCCATGAGTAGTTTATTATGAAATAAAAAGAAATACCAGATGTGATGGAATGTAGGTAATATTTTATGTAGGGTTATTTTGAAAAAATGTAATGAAAGAAAATGAAATTGTTCTGAACAAATATTGACTTAATGAGTAGTTGAGGACTTAAATTAAATTAAATTGAAAAAATGATTTTTAATAATGAATTTAAATTTAACTTGATTCAAATTTCACATGTAATGGTAGATTAAATACCAATTAATGATAACTTAATAGTAAACTTAATTTTTGGGTAACAATAATAAAAACTGTTTGTATAATCAATGTGTTATTTTGGAGGGGTAATATTATACGGGGAATATTATTTAATTTATATGATTGAACTGTAAGTAGACTAAGTTTATATTTTTATTTTTAAACTAAACCAGTACTTTGTTAATGAACCAGTACGACTAAGAGGAACCGATCAGTTGTGGACATGGAATAATGGAAGGCCATTTATTGAAATTTTAATTGAATGTTTTAGAGTCGGGTGATATTGTGGCGGGTATTCGCCCGAGCTTATGGTGTTGGGATCTCGAGGAGAGAAGTCCAGTAAGATCGGATGGGTGCTGCTACAGTCGCCAGACTAGGGGGGTACGTACCCACGATTTTAGTAAGAATTTAAGGGGGGTTGCGGCGCCATATCCTCACTGATCCTCTTAGGTTTTAGGCAATGAGAGTTTGTGCCTACAATCTCTCATTGGGGGTATTGTAACGGTACAGAATTGTGTGCTACCCCAGTTTCAATTTTATTTTATATCAATTCAGTTTTAATTGTCAATTGTTAGCTTTCACCTGTGAGGTGCCTCAGTTTAACCAGCAACACACTGTTAGCATAAACAACAGTCTAGACAACTAGACTAGATGTATTACGTAACCACCCCAGCAGAAGTCCTGGTGAATCACAGTATGCAGATTGTCACCACAGAAGCAACAACAGACAGTAAAGTGTAACATAAAGTTCGTTAATTGAAAATAGTGGCCTCGGGCGTGCAAGATAGGCCTAAAGCCAAAAGGGCCTATCTAACAAAAACATAAAAAGTGTTCCCATGCAATTTATGGCAGCATGGTTAAATAACTAAAATACGTAGGAGCTCGAGCAATGGTCAGCCGACTTATAGTACATTTATAGTGTGGAACTGGCCGACTAAAAGTTCATAAAAGTGTAACGATTGTTAACGAAATCGTAAACTATGGTGAATTAAATATAATGGAGTACGTTGTGGTAGCGTGAAAGTTTGTGAACTGGGGAAATAATATTTGTGACCAGAAACAGCCAACAACACGAGGTGGTGATGGAACTGATTAACACCATGGATTGTTAAGTACTCTACATAACCCTATTAGAACTATTCTATAAACACAGAAATTAAAAATAAACACAGTTTAAATCACGGGGTTTTTAAAAAAAATAAATAAATAAAAAATAAAAGTATGAGTGAGAGAGCGTGGCAAAGTGCTGGTTAAGTTATTTTATATTGTGTTATTGCTACGTCATTTTTATACGAGTTTAGATCAACTGATTAAGTATTAATGCCTTATTGTTTTTTTTGTATTGAAATTATGATGTAGAGATAAGCTGAAAGCAAACATTGCATTAAAGAAAGCTAGTTGTTTTAGAATACAAAAATTGGTGTTATCACAATTATTTTGAAACTTCAACCCAAATAACCTTGTCTGCAGCTGATTTTTTCGTCTGTACGACCTTGGAAGAGAACCCGAAGGTAAGATAAAGACATTATAAATATCATTACTATTAAATAAATTGAGTAGTTTCATTGGCCCCGAACTAGGGACTCGAGGAGTATTTTATTATTTACACTAAGTTATATTGTTTCAATATTACCTAGTAATTGTTAAATAATTGTTTAAGCAAATTTATGAATAGGATATGGCTGGGGTAATTATACCAACCATAGACCTAAATGTTATATTTTATGTGATAAAAATAGTAAATAATTAGCAATACATGATGTATAAAATAGTAGTAACATACAAATAACACAAAAACAGAACCAAAACACATCAATAGGTAACAAAACCAGTTAGAAGAACAAAATAAAGCATTAGGCTAAAATGAGATGTAATGTATATGAAATAAGTAAAAATCAGTAATGGCTACTTAGGCTTAAGAAATGCCTAACTGTCAAACACCAACAAATACAAATTGTATGAAAATCACAAAGTAATTAACAAATCCAAGGCGAATAATCAACCAAGGATAAATTGTAAATCTTATTAAAAGCAAAATATTAGAATAAGGACTTAAATCAAAAGAGAAATGTAATTAGGAAATATTAAAATAATTGTAAAATTATAAAACATGAATAACCCAATCTTGTGGGATATCAAAATAATCTTTGGAAGAAAATACAAATAACAGTGATAATAATTAATACTTAGGAAGGAAGATAACGGAATGAAAGCAATCAGAAGATATACAAGGATTGTGAAGAAAATTCAAATTTTGATAACAATAGGTTTATAGCCAGATTAACCTATCAGATTTAATTAGTAACCATGGCAACTGCCGTTAGGGACGGAATTACCGTTGAATATCGTTACTCGTAAAGGGACGCTCTTGGAGAACAGAAGCCAAATTTTGAACAACCAAATATTTAATTTAAAATGTTATAAAAGTAAACCAAATTACCACAAATGAACGAGACGGAAGCAGACGATGACTGAAACCATTTAACTGATGTCGAAGACCATTTAAATCAAAAAGAAATGAATAAATTGCTCCGATTAAATTAAAAAAGATGCCAGAAGCCCAAACAATTGAAATTTGAATACAATTGCAGCTCAAGTCCTTTTACCAGACCAACTGCATACACCCAGTCTACTAAGGTGTTAAGTATCATTTAAATTACCCAAATTTCCGAAAAAACACACTTTAAATATTTCTCACTGTACTATGAACTATCACTAAACTGAATTTATTCTCTTTCAAAGATTAAATAAAAAACTAAGACACTGAAAATTTGTCAACTTGTAAAATTAACCTGTTGTTAGTTTACGAACTTTTGAAACACTTTTACTACACTCCAAAAAACAAATTATAGCTACACGTTATATTATTTAAGTAGAAATAATGTAAGGTTGTGTATTTTTATTATTGTAATTGCATCTAATCCTTTTATCGTAATCTCAAGAATCCAGACGATCGAACGAAAATATTTTGTATACTACTCCGACAGACGCCATTATGGTGTATCTGTTACGTTCAGAATCGATTCGTCAAAACCCAGAGAAAATTGTCTTAGATTAATTGCCAGTGCAAAATAATATAAAAAAACCAATTATAACCTGTGTCACTGAATAAGTAATAACCATTAACTAATAAACCAATACTGTGTGTAACCAATGTGTTTTATTTTCATTAGGAAAGTGATTTATAAATGTTGTACATTGTAGCGAACAGCTATGAATTGACGGCAAGCGCTCAAGCAGTAAACACAGCAAACTGCTGGCTTGATTGTGAAAATCAATAAGTGGCGGGAACAAGTTTGAATTCTCCCCACCGCCTGAGCTGACTCGCCAATAATACTAAATTTTTTAATTGTTTAAAATAAACAATTTGGCGCCACCTGGGATTTATACACCCGTAGTGAACCTCAGGTAAGGACTTCGATACCTGGTTATTCGTACGTTCGCGACGGACTCAATCAGCGTAAGTTACATTACCGAGCGACGACGGATTGGTAAGACACAATACACCAATTACACTTACACTCTTGTAGAAATTAGAAAAAAGAGGGTCGTTACAAGTGGGATGTGCATGTAGCTAACATTGTAAAAAACACCAAATACTTAGTCTACGTTTTTTACAGACTTAAACAAATATTATCAAAAAAGCAACTACTACAAATATACTATTGACTATTCCATAGTGTGGCAGGGTATGCTATCTTAGGCTTGGGCGGGGGTCTATATAAATCATCTCTAGACGCATTGGATCGGCTGCAAAAGTGTATTCTAAAAATTATAGGAGTCTGTGATGGTACAATCATGGTACATTGTATAATTACATAAAATATGGTAACGAGATCATAAATATTGTATTTTCCTATTTTTTGACATACCCAACCCAACCTCAAACACCCTATATAGAATTTACGGTGAGTGGACTATATTACAGTATTTGCCAGGATTTGAACTAATTCATGACAAAAAACGGTGTCACATCACAAAAACAGTGTGCAGTTATTGAGATAAGCAGAGCCAAGCCTTCGTTACGTCAGAGGCGGAGAATGTGTTGACAACTACAAACAGCGATGTCAACAATTTAGACAAAGGAATGTGACGTCAATACACCCCACTTCCGCAGATTTCAACCAGAAATTGCCGTCATTTCATCTGCAGCTCTGATTTGAGCCGGCCGGCCGCCTATTCACTTACGAGTGAATTTTAACTTTTTAGACCACTGTAGGTGGTTAATAAACAGTATAATATCTACTATCAAAATGTATTAAGGAAAGTAATAGTTCGGTTTAGTGTAGGCGTCCTCGACCGATTAAGTCGTTCGTAAACAAGATCGACGTATAGAATCGGTCCCACGACGGTGGGTTACGTGGGTTAACCAAAGGTGTCCCGTCAAGCGCAGTAAAATACACCGATTGTGCCGATATACGAACGAGACTGGCAGTGCGAGGAAGCCAACACGGAAATTGGTGAGAGCGTTCCTTATATATTTTGAATCCTTTATTTCCCAATATATGTTATTGTAGAAATCAATCATTTAACAAATTATTCAAAATTTAAGGAGCTCCAAAATTTAAATAAGTTGTACCATGAGAATGAAAGGGTGCGTGGTTGTGTGAGTGCGTAATTATTCTAAGTGCTGGGTTGAGCACCACTATATAAATATATACATGTTATTATTGTATATATAAATCATTTAAACATATAATCATTAACTTAATCAAAGTTATTATTACACATTATGTTTTTGGAAGGGTTACAGTTGGTTTTAAAAAATGTTATGTAACAAAGTAACGAATAAAAAGGGGTATTTCATTGGTAACAATTAGAACAGCTGTTTAGTTATTTCAAGCAATTTCCGTTTCCTATAACTTCGCGTAACGAACTTCTGGCCCATGACTTAGTTAATTGCATAGATGGCGTCCTAGTTTTGTATACATAACCACATTTGTGAGATATATCGTATTTATAAATTCAAAAATAACGTAACAATACAAGTCAATGAACAAGATCCGGATAAACCATTAAATATTAAACAAGTGTTTGTAGTGAATTCTATAGTTTATCAATACAATGATCTAAAAAGTGAGTTTTTACAAAATCAAATCAACACACGGTATAAAAGTATTATATTGCCGCGACACCTATTAAGTATTGGGCAAAGAAGCTATGTGTATTATGCCATAAAATATTTTAATGAATTACCTAATGAACTGAAAAATCTAAGTGTAAATATATAAGTGCTAAAAAAAAATCAAAGAAAAAATTAGGAACACTGTTACTGATTGATCAAAAAAACAGTCTTTTATGATATGGATCTTTTTTCTCTTTTTTTTTCATTTATTTATTGATTTAAATTATAATAAAAACTAAAATTTTGTTGAAATTGACATATGCTTTATTTTTAATATATTACTATGGTCGGTGAGGTAAAACTCACAATTAGTATTAAGTATATAAATATTAATTCTAAGGACCAACCTATGTACGGGCATTTATGCCCCCTATAGGTCCTTTTTTATATAATTTTTATTATATGTAAAGGAAAGTTGGCAATAAATATTATTATTATTATTTATTGTGAACACAAAGACACTTTTTTAAATTCTTTGCTCAAATCCAGTAACAAATAATAAGTATGGCAGAAAACAGCCTACTGTATTGGAACAAATGTATACACAAGTACTCAACATTAATTACTAAGTGCTCTAATCCTAATTATCGACACTGAAATGAAAAAAAAATTCACCACATAAGAATTCATACTAAATGTTCAAAGTACCCTCCAATACAGATCTGTAGTCTACAATGTAAGGATCTTCTCACTCGCTTAAAATTCCTGGCGTATTTCAGATTTGCTATAGTACGGGACTTCGCATAATAAGCTTCGAGGTTACGCAATGGTAACAGCTTTTCCCCACCCCTAGCCCTACAGCGCTGTCGCATGTTACACTTGGTTATGCGTAGGCAAAGGCAGGGAGGGGAGGTCTCATGCAAACACTTCACATTCTATTGACAAGTCATTCCACTTGCTACAGGTTAAACTAAACATCTCTGTCTTCTCTACATTACCCATGTACACATTACATTCAGTAGTTCTAGGATTAGCGTTTCAACTTATTATTAATTATTTTTGTTATATTGTATTATTGTTGTTATTTAATAAAAATATAAGGCTTGCAAATTAATTGCAAAGTGAAGGAATGCAAATTAATTTTCCACGCACAGAAATCTTCATTAAATACAGATTATCACAACGAAATGAATTCGGAACTTTTTAAAGAGTGGTTCATCAACTTCTCTATTTACTGAAAGAAAGTTCTGTCATAGTAATGGATAACACGAGTTATCATTCCGCACTTGCTGAGAAACCTCTTAAATCAAACTGGAGAAAAATGGGAACTTAAGAATGGCTGAGAAATTATAAAATTGAATTTTCCATGCAAGATATGAGGGCTCAATTGCTAAACGAAATCCACCTTATCATGCACATTACAACCCAACTGAGTTGGGTTGTGGGCACAGGTGAATGGATATGTGGCCGATCAAAATAATACTTATAAAATGGTCGACCTTAAAATACTGATGGACAAAGCGATAGCTAAAATAACGGTTGAAGACTGGAGAAAATGCGTCCGACATTCCGGTGAGCTTCTTAAGGACGACTACAAGAAAGAATGTCCTAGAGATTTGGCTATAGAACGTATAGTGATTGCAGTGACGGAAGTAAGTTCAGAAGATAGCGAATCCAGTTCTGAGTGAAAGAATTTAAAAATAATTGTAATGCGTAAGTTTTTGTGTATATTTTGTATTTTATTGTGTATAATTTTTCTTTACCAAATTTGTTTAAAACTGAAGTGTTTTATTAAATAACATATAATGTAAATGACTGTTTTAAAAACAAATAAAATGTAAAGAGAACTGTTGTATTAATAAAGAATAAAGAAAATAATTACTTACAAAATTGAAAACATAACACAAAAATTACATAAAGAAAGAAAACACAGAGGAAAGAAGAGGATTTATATCTCTCTTTGTTCGTAGTAGCTCACCATTGTAGTAGCATGAGGTGTGTGTGTGTGTGTGTGTGTGTGTGTGTGTGTGTGTGATGTCTATTGTACGAGAATGCGCTGACATTGTTTGTTTGTCTTCGTAGTGTAACGCGCCCGTGAGTGTGAGTGTAGTGCGTGAGTGAAGCGACATGGCAATACCGCAGTGGCCTCGAAGCTTTGAGACTCTATTAATTAGTGCAGATATGTTAAACTCTTACCTTATGGATGCTCCAAGGTTCTACAGACGAACACAGCTGCAGAAAGGATTATTTGAAGGTTATTAGTACACATATAAATACACAGTTTGTTTTAAAACAAATCGCTTTTAGTTTATTAGCCAAATTAATTACTTTGTCAATTAACACTAGTCTATTACTTTATATTAGTAACACATTGAATTCAAACAGATTAATAAATGAAATCTTTCTTAACCTATAACAACTTATATATTTTTGAATAAACCAGTACGTTTTTTCCCTCTTTTCCCCTTGCTCTTATATTTAATAAAAAAAACTTTTCTCTTAGAGATCTCTATTTGTTTTTACGTTTTAAGTTTTAGTATTATGATGAACAATCATCATTTACTTAACATTGGTTTAAATGTTAATATGCTGTGATTTTAGTTACCCATCCATTACGTTTTCTTCTCGTTTGCTACGCCGTCTCGTGATAACCGTTTTACTTGTTTTTACGCACTCCGGCACTGTTAACATCGAGTTTGGTTGTAGTTAAATACTTTATGCACTGGAAGATGTATACTGTGTATGTTTTTTATATAGCCGGCTTTAAATTTGCTCGAACACTATATAGTTAATTGACTGCGCTATATTGTACACTGTTTATACTTTTTATTGTAATGTTTTGTATAATTTATAATATTCTTACTGTTTTGTTAGATAGGCCATTTTTATTTTACGGCCTATCTTGCACGTCCGAGGCCACTGTTTTTGATTAATGAACTATGCTGCTTCCTACTACTCTCTGATATGATTACTCTGGTGACAAACTGCATACTGTGATTCACAAGGACTGCTGCTGGGGCGGTTACGTAATATGTCTAGACAGTTGTCTCCAGACATCAGTTGTTTATGCTAACAGTGTGTTGCTGGTTAAACTGGGGCACCTCACAGGAGGAAGCTGACAATTGAAAATTAAAACTGAATTGATATGAAATAAAATTGAAACTGGGACGGCATACAATTCTGTACCGTTACAGCTTATTATGATACGTCTCACATAATAGCAACCTTCAACAATTCTTTGCTGTAAATCCTCAATATTTTGAATTCCAGTAGAATACACTGTGGTTTTAAGGTGCCGCCTTACATAAAAATCTAATGGCTACAGCCAGTTCACCTTTCACCATAACGTTCATCAAAAAAGCAATGTACAATGTGACTAAAGTCTGCCTGAGCACCATATCCATTTGATTTCCTATGGCTAGTAGAACCTCTACAATGTAGTTTGGTAAAATATTTTGAAGAAATTCAAGATAATTCTGGCCATTAAGTCTATGGTACAAAAAAAGGACTAATAAAGAAGTCACTGATGATACCCACCCAGACAATGACAGAAAAGAACTGCTGGAATCTAAATTGAAATGTGTAACCAGAATATGTATTCTGTATATGTATATGTATTTATTTTTGTTGTAAAGAAAGATAAGTTTTTTATAGATGGTCCAAGATTTCTAAAACGTGTTGACAGATATTACTTTTGTCAAACTATTAAAGATACCGAGTTTGTATTTTAAATAAAGTTCCTCATAATTTTATCACCTACAATAGACTTGTTTAAATTTTGACTTCCACTTTTACCCATCGTGCTCCTAAAGTTAAAAAATTTTTAACGTAAACATTACAGTTGGATCTGAGTTAAAATTCCCTTCAGTCAGATACTCAACATGGACTTTTACATTTTTTCAAAATTTTGATCCACACTTTACATGCTGTTATAGGTTAAGAGTTAACATCTCTCTTCTGGCCAGCAGCCCGCAGTCTGGTTGGCAGCAGCTCTCCACTCCTCCCTGTTGTTCACCTTCCTTTTTAATTCCTGGTATGAATCACACTTCATATCCTGTGTAACCTGAGTCATAAATTCCAAATGTGACTTTACAATTTCTCCCTTCTATCTTTCCTTCTATGACTCTTTTGGTTAGGCTGTCATGCCGTAACATATGTCCAATCAATTAAGCTCTTCTTCTGTTTAATTGTTTCAGGAAACTTCAATCTTCACCAGCTCTGTGACACACCTCTTCATTCATCAACTTGTCCACTCAACTTACCCAAAGCATCCTTCTATAACACGACGCCTCAAAGACTAGAAGTTTCTTCTTTTCTCCTGCGCCAATTGCCAAAGATCACTGACCCCTATACAACGCAACACTCCACACATAGGTCTGCAGAAGATTTTTTCATACTTTAAAGCTCTTAGTTCTTAAGAGTTAACATAAAACATGACAAATGATGTACTCTTACAGGGTACATCAAACTCTGAAGGGTATACAAATGATGTTACTCTTCATGGTATTTCTTGGCTTACGCTAAGAATTATAATATAAAAAACGTTATCAAAATTTATTTATATATTAAAAATAAGTGTATTTTGTCCAAAATAGTGACCAAGCTCTATGCTTAGAGAGCTTACTAATGTAGTTATAAACAATGTCACAATAAACAATTTCCATTGTGTGTGTGTGTGTGTGTGTGTGTGTGTAAGAAACAAACAATAAATTTACTTTCCAGCAGTGTCAAAGAATATGTTGACTGGCATGCGTACGGGCTCAGCAAACAACAGCACAGCTCTCAGCTCCTTCAGACAGAACGTCACTGCAGTGGGTGTGCCTACAGAGTAGCCTTCAAACTCCCCAGCATTGAGGTTTAACTCCGTCCGTACGGAATTCTTCACATCTACACAGGTACAGTGAGTTTAACAAAAACTTTGCATTAAATGATACCAATGTTTCAATGGTACTCGTACAAATTGCACCATGCAAATCAAGCACTATCGATTCAAGAACATAGGGGCTATTCATGTGTTCATAATTCAGTAATCAAATTCTAAAACAATACAAACAGTACTGATTAACTGTTACTGGTTTTATAAAACAATAATACAACAACTTTAAACTCTATGTTGAACAATATTTCAATTGTTAATGAATCTGTACCAAATCCAAGCTAAAAAATGTGAATAAGACAGTTTTATATAACTAAGTTTGTCTATAAACAGAGTCTATTTTATTACTTTACTAAAAATGAACTTTATCTTGTGAAAAACTTACTTTTTTCGTCGGACGCGTTTCGGCTTAAGTATCCGCCTTCTTCAGCTTTTTGGTCAGACTGCCATCATTTCGTAACGGTTTTTGTGTGGAAGGTGTAGTGGGGGTGGTGTGTGGAGGAAGGGGATTGGTGCAGGGATTCAACTTGATGTTTGTTTTTTGTAAAATTGTGTCAAAAAGTGTATGTGATTTATATTGTAATTGATCGTTGAGTATGTTGTTTGGTTGTGTTGTGTGGTGTTTATATATTTCGTATTGTTCAGTTGTGTTGAGTTTTCGGCCTTTAGGTAAGTAATGTAAAATTTCGAGATTGGTGTCTATGTTGGTGTAATTGTGGTTTTCTGTGTGTATGTGTGTGGCAAATGCGGAGTGTATATTGTTGTTGGTTAGAGCTCTTAAATGTTCAGAATAACGGGATGAAAAAGATCTTCCTGTCTGGCCGATGTAGAAACTATTGCAGTCATTACATTTTAATTTGTAAACACCTGTTTTGTTATATTTGTCTATGTCTGTGTTTGTATTATTGATGTGTTTTGTAATGGTATTGGTTGTTCTGTATGCTATTTTGTATTTGTGTTTTCTGAATGTGTTGGCGATTTTGTGTGTGTAGGAGTTGTGGTATGTGAGTGTGATGTATTTATTGTGTTGTGTGCTGATGGTATTTTGTGTTTTGTTGTTTTTGTTTTTGATGCGTTTGTGTAGTGTGTTTATTAAATTAGGGTTGTAACCGTTTTTGATTGCTATGTATTTTATTGTGTTGAGTTCGTCGGTGTAATCTTGTTTATTTAAGGGTATTTTAGTTAGTCTATGGAGCATATGGTTGAAGGCCGCATGTTTATGTTGTGTTGGGTGGTTTGATGTGTTGTGTATAACCATGTCAGTTGTGGTTGGTTTCCTGTATATTTTGTATGTGTGTGTGTTGTTAGTTTTGTTAATTGTTAGGTCTAGAAAATTTATACTATTGTTTTGTTCAATTTCCAGTGTAAATTTTAATTTGTGGTGTATAGTGTTTATGTATTTGTGGAAGTTTTCAACTTGTCTTGTGTTGCCTTTGAATAAAAGTAATATATCATCTACATACCTGTGCCAATATATAATTTTGTTAGTGTATTTGTTGTTGTTTATTATGTGCTTCTGTTCTATGTTGTGTATATATATTTCTGCTAGTATTCCTGATATGGGGGAGCCCATTGGGAGACCTTCTGTTTGTGTGTATATCTTGTTATTGTATGTAAAGTAATTTTGTTCAGTTATTAGTTTGGTCAGTGTGATGATTTCTTGTATGTGTGTTTCAGGTGTGTTGTTTTGTCTGAGTAGTTGTTCTAGTGTTTGGATGGTTTCTTTGATGGGAACATTAGGAACATTAGTGTATAAATTGGTTATATCAAAAGATGCCAGAGTTGAGTTATGTGGGATGTGGATGTGTTCAGTTTTCTTGACTAGGTCTATGTTGTTTTTGATAGATGTGTTGTTACTGAGATTAATATTTTCTCTGATTATTTTGTCTAGTTGTTTTGCGATTTTGTGGGAGGGTGCCTGTGTGTTGTTTATTAATGGTCTGATGGGAATGTTCGGTTTATGTATTTTTGGTAATGCATTTAGTTTAGGGGGGTTAGGTTTTATTTGTTTAAGGTATTTGGCGCTTTCTGGTTTGATTATATGTTTTGTGTTGTTTATAAACTTATTAATCTGTTTATGAAATTTTAGTGTGGGGTCTTTATTTATTTCCGTTATATTATTTTCGTTGAAGAAATTTTCGATTTTAGTGTTTAATTGGTGTTTGTCCATTATGACGCTAATGTTACCTTTGTCAGCTTTTAGGATTGTTGTGTTGTGTTCAAGTAACTTGTGTTTTACATTGTTAAGTGTTTTTATTTCAATTGTTGTGTATTTTTGGTTTTGTATGTGTGTTTAGAAGTTTTCGTTTTATTTCGTGGCGAATCGGGTCCTGGTCATTAAAGTGCGTGTTTTGTACAGCTGTTTCTGCGTCTATGATTATACACTAATGTTCCCATCAAAGAAACCATCCAAACACTAGAACAACTACTCAGACAAAACAACACACCTGAAACACACATACAAGAAATCATCACACTGACCAAACTAATAACTGAACAAAATTACTTTACATACAATAACAAGATATACACACAAACAGAAGGTCTCCCAATGGGCTCCCCCATATCAGGAATACTAGCAGAAATATATATACACAACATAGAACAGAACCACATAATAAACAAGAACAAATACACTAACAAAATTATATATTGGCACAGGTATGTAGATGATATATTACTTTTATTCAAAGGCAACACAAGACAAGTTGAAAACTTCCACAAATACATAAACACTATACACCACAAATTAAAATTTACACTGTAAATTGAACAAAACAATAGTATAAATTTTCTAGACCTAACAATTAACAAAACTAACAACACACACACATACAAAATATACAGGAAACCAACCACAACTGACATGGTTATACACAACACATCAAACCACCCAACACAACATAAACATGCGGCCTTCAACCATATGCTCCATAGACTAACTAAAATACCCTTAAATAAACAAGATTACACCGATGAACTCAACACAATAAAATACATAGCAATCAAAAACGGTTACAACCCTAATTTAATAAACACACTACACAAACGCATCAAAAACAAAAACAACAAAACACAAAATACCATCAGCACACAACACAATAAATACATCACACTCACATACCACAACTCCTACACACACAAAATCGCCAACACATTCAGAAAACACAAATACAAAATAGCATACAGAACAACCAATACCATTACAAAACACATCAATAATACAAACACAGACATAGACAAATATAACAAAACAGGTGTTTACAAATTAAAATGTAATGACTGCAATAGTTTCTACATCGGCCAGACAGGAAGATCTTTTTCATCCCGTTATTCTGAACATTTAAAAGCTCTAACCAACAACAATATACACTCCGCATTTGCCACACACATACACACAGAAAACCACAATTACACCAACATAGACACCAATCTCGAAATTTTACATTACTTACCTAAAGGCCGAAAACTCAACACAACTGAACAATACGAAATATATAAACACCACACAACACAACCAAACAACATACTCAACGATCAATTACAATATAAATCACATACACTTTTTGACACAATTTTACAAAAAACAAACATCAAGTTGAATCCCTGCGCCAATCCCCTTCCTCCACACACCACCCCCACTACACCTTCCACACAAAAACTGTTACGAAATGATGGCAGTCTGACCAAAAAGCTGAAGAAGGCGGATACTTAAGCCGAAACGCGTCCGACGAAAAAAGTAAGTTTTTCACAAGATAAAGTTCATTTTTAGTAAAGTGATAGTGCTGTGAAAGAAGAGATTAACAATCAAGACATCTATTTTATTGTTTCTATATCTCAATAACAAGAATGATAAAAGTATGAAAAAAACTACAAGTAATTAAATTTCTAATCAAGTTAGTTGGAACATGAAATTTTGTATTTACGTTTATACATGACAAAGTATTTAAGTTTATGACATGAAAACAAAAACAATACAGATGTTGCTTTTTAACTTGGTTTTCTGGTAAGAAGAGCATCTTTAGTACAGTAGTTTAATTTGCATAAAAACCAAAATCACCTTTCAAAAAATGGACTTATCAATCATAAATGTCTACATACCACCAGACAATACCATTGCTAACAACGACTCAGATACAATAATTCCAAGAGATAAATACACAATCATTGTAGGAGACACCAACCCAAAGCACAGTACATGGAATACCACCAAAAACAACAACAGAGGTACAATTCTTCATGAATGGATACTAAACAACAACACCGTTCTTCTCAATTACAAACAACCAAAATTTCAATCATCAGCAACTGGAATTGGAAGTACCATTGATCTTACACTAGTTACTGGCAAACTATTTAGTAAAGTAATAAGCTGGACAATTGGGAGAGATCGCCTACCAATTATCACATCAATAGCATTTGACAACCACACCTAGTGCACGTTCACAAACAAAATGGAAAACAAAGGATGCAAATTGGAATCTTTATAGAGAAATGCTTAAAGAACAAACAATTCCAATCAAATTAGTGGACCTTGAAACAACTACAAAATTGATTGATATTGCAGCAGAATCCAGCATTACTAAAAGGAAAAAAGGAAACAAAATAAGAAATCCAAGGTTGAACATATGTTGGAACAGCATAACAGCCTACCTTACCAAAGCAAGACAACAGGCAAGACGAAAATGGCAATGCTCTAACACTATCCAAAATAAAATTCGCTATAACCGGGGAACTGCAGTGGCTAAAAAAGCAATACTCAAAGCTAAAAGAACATCATGGAAGAGCTTTGTGGAAGAAATCACATATAACACCCGAACAGCCACAGTATGGAAAAGATTCAAGGCCATTGAGGGCAAATAATAAGAACCAATCCAACACATACAAGATGATTGCAAACAACATTGTAACAGACCCAGCTGACATTGCCTACTTATTCAATAAAACATGCAAAGAAATCTGGACAAGAAATGCACCTTTGAACATCTCTGTTATATTAAAGGTGCTCTAGATAATGAAATTACCCACACAGAAATAGAGGTGCCTATTAAAACTTTAAAAGATTCCACACCTGGAGAAGATCAAATACATAACAGCATGTTCCAGAATGCACCCGCTGAATTTATTAATGTTCTTCTAACGTATTTCAACAACATCTGAAAAACTGAACAATATCCTGGTGAATGAAAAAATGCAACTATAATTCCAATACTGAAACCCCAAAAAGATAACCAGAACAGAAGCTCATACAGACCAATAGCCCTAACATCATGTTATGGCAAACTTATGGAAATTATAGTCAACAACAGATTGTCCTGGAAACTGGAGCAGGAGAATCTCCTTAACCATATGCAGTTTGGCTTCAGACCACAAAGTGGCACCACTGATGCACTGATGGCACTTACAGAAGATATATATACTAATTTCCAACAGAAATATGTTATTCTCGCAATAATGATACATTTAGAAGCAGCATTTGATAAAATACCACACACTACGATCTACTACAATTAATGAAAATGAACATTACAGGTAGAATGCTAAAATTTATAAGGAACTTTTCGAAGCCAGAAAAATTCAGATCAATATAAATGGCACAGTGTCAACAAGAATTGAAACATAACGGTATCCCACAAGGATCTGTGCTAAGCCCAACCTTATTTAACATAGCTCTCCATGACATCAATAAAAATTTGGACAGAAACATAAAGATGAGCATTTACGCAGATGACATAACTGTATGGATAGCTCACACAGACCTTTATAGAGCAAACACTAATCTTCAAGAAGCAACAAATGAAATAGCAACATGGACAAACAAGTGGGGCCTAAAAATATCAATAGAAAAAACAGAATGCTGTGCCTTTACTACCAGACACTCCTTAAAAACATTCAAACCGAAGCTTACCCTCTCAGAAGATATAACGCTAAAAGAAAAAAAAGAGAAAAAAAAGGAACCATCTGTCCACGCTTGAAATGACAGTGATGTATGTTGAGAACTATGAGAGGAAATTAGTACAAAAGAGTGTGACATCCTTTAACGTCGATGTGCAGGTGTATGGATGTATCATAAATCTAACAGTGCAGCTGGACGACAGAGAGTAGTACAATTAGGGTTACTGAGAAGGACACAACAGGGGTGAATGCACTAATTAACAGGGCAGCTGGAAGCTTGAAGAAATTAAGGGATTGTTCTAGCTGAAAGGCATAGGAAACACCAGAGATAAGTATGAATGGGAAATACTAAGAAGGATACAACAGAGGTGAGTGAACTAATCAACCGGACAGCTGGATGCTTTGGGAAACCAAGGGATTGTTCGGGCTGAAAGGCATAGAAAAACGCCAGAGAGAAGTACAATTGTGAAATACTAAGAAAACTACAGCAGAGGTGATTGCACTAATCAACGGGACAGCTGGATGCTTAGAGAAGCTAAAGGGTGTTCTGGCTGAATGGCATAGAAATATGCCAGAGAGGAGTACAATTAGAAAATACCAAGAAAACCATGCATGAGGTGACTGAACTAATTTAACAAGTGCAGCTGAACGCTTAAAGAAAATAAGGGTTGTTCTGGTTAAAGGGCATAGAAAAAAACGCCAGAAAGAGATTTACTATTATAATACCGAGAAAGCTACAGCAGAGGTGAGTGAACTAATTAACAGTGTAGCTGGATGTTAGAAGACACTAAGGGGTTGTTCTGTCTAAATGGCATAGAAAAACACCAGAAAAATTTACGAGTCTGATAATCGGATAGACCGCGGCAGAGGTGGTTGAACCAGAGCCAGAAATAAGGAGGGAACAAACGTGTCCTATTAGAAAACAGCTTTAAAGGTAGGCGGGTTCCAGGAGTGAATTTTCCTAGAAGAAAGCAAGAAGGACCAATTAAAACGGAGCAAAGTGAAATGTAGGAAAACTAGTGAGGAAACATGTGTATTGAATATATACAAAGAACTGAGGCACGATCAGGGAGTCTACGTTAAACTTTTGAAGTCTCTACTTAAAAATCGGAACGAGTCGGTGGTAAATGTTCGTGGAGTCTGTTGTAAAGTTTCGGAGTCTACGATGAAAGCTCAGAGAGTTTACTTAAAGTTTCAGAAAGTCAACATGAGTAAATAGTTTGTGAAAATTTAGAAATCTAGTCTAAATTTTCGTAGAGTCAAAGTGGACGAACAGTTTGTGTAACGGAGTTAAATATCGAGAAACTGAGAACTAGAGTTTTATTAGTTTGTAACTCATAAAAATAAACAATCGAATCGTATTATGTGTTACTAGCGATATAAACTATTTAAACGGAATAAGTCGTTTGGGAACTGTAAACTTACATAACGAGAGTAACCGTTGTAAACTAGTGAACAGTACTTATACAAATGTAATTATTGGAAGAAGCCAGATAGACTTAGTTAAAGTGAAGTGATTACAAAAGTGTTAATCAATCAATTACTACGAGAGTGAACTACACTATGATTCATCCAAATGATCCTATATGTAAAGGAGCCATGAGGGAATCTACATCTAATCAACGGATCTAAGTAGCTGGAGATGGAGGCACAGGACATCAACACGCCATAGACAGGAATATTCGTACCAACAGTAAAACTTTTATGTACAAAACTATTACTATTTTACAAAACACCTGTCTGTCTTTCTAAAAGAACTTACGTATGAATTACATATTAAACTTGAAGTAATCTGATTCGAATATAAAACCGAACTAAGCACTTCCAATTAAGAATATATATTCATATATTAAAATGAATCCATTTGGAATACATATACTGTATTGTAATACAATAAGTAACTAGATGTAAGTGTTATTCGTGCTTATTTACAAAATCTAAGGAACCCTGAGATATAGAGAATTTAGCATATAAATTGTTTATTGGTAAAATCATGTTTAAAATAATTAATGATAATTTTATGTTAAAGGCCACTGAGAATTGATATTAATGACAGCTGATTTAAATGTAATAAATGTGTTCGTTAGACTGATAAATGTGTCATTGGTTTTATTATTTAAATATTAACCTTATGGATTATCCAACACTATTACTTGAGATAGTTTTCTTTAACACTAACAATTAAATAAAGAAGTAGTATTTATCACTTCTGAGTAAATAATTAATACTTGAGTATTATACTATTAACTTCACAACTATCAATAAGAGTCTTCTTAAAGTATGTTACAATTATTGTTAATTGGTACCCACAACTTGGGGTAATTAGCATAACATTTGATGCAACAACTTCGGGCATAATAAAATAATTGTTAAAAAGAGAATATAAAATATAAACAGTACCCCAAAATATGGGTATAACCTTGGATCCAAAACTCTTATGGAACCAACACATAAAGACTATACTGGACAGCACCATGAAACGAATTAACATCCTCAAGGCTTTCTCAAACAGGAATTGGGGAGCAGGCACAATTATCTTACGACAATTCTACCTAGGATACATAGGTATGCCCACAATGACATATCCTGTGAAGTATGGGGATACTTAGCTAAAATTCATCTGAAAAAAAAGTCGGCGGGGGCTGTGTTGGAGCCTATCTTCAGAGCGTAGAATACGTCTGTGTGCTTTAGGGTTGCTAATGTGTTATGAATAAAACGAACAAACACATATTTAGTTTTACAAAGTACAAAATTTTATTTGCAAAATCATCACACAAGTTAATTAGTCCGTTCAAGCAAGACTTTATTTATAATGGGCCTATGATAGGAGAAGTAGCTGATATAAGGTAAGATATCAACGCTGATGTTTCTGGTGAAAGTCAAATCGATGGTGGTGTTACCCAGCGTAGTCGGTGGCGACGGCACGTGGTCTAAATTGAATTGTTCCTTCATGAAGTCCAGCGCAGGTAAATTAGTCTGTGCATCGACATTGAAATCCCCCATTAACACCATTGGCATTTTGGTGTCTACGCTCACATCAAATATTTTCTTCGTTCTTTCAGAATATTTAATCATATTACCGAATAGAAATATCTTGAGATTGGAAATGGTGACATTCGGGTGGATGTACGCGCACCCGAGTACGAATCTCAATTTCCCATTTAACGTGATGTCCACAAGACACATGTCTCCAACATCGGTATCGATCGTTTGTTTCTTGTTGTTCAAGTTGATGTCAATCACTCGACATTCGGTGGGACTGCGTATATTTCTATAAATTGTGACACCTCCGACCGTCCGTTGTCGCTTTCTACTGTTGGGCAACACTGACTGCGAACCGTTGTCTCTTTGCTCCTTCAATTCAAAGCCTGACAATTGAACCAGGTTGTCTAAATCCATCCATGTTTCCGTAATCGCGAGATAATCAGACTTTGGAAGTTGACTATCGGATGCAATGTCAGCAGCGTGTGTGACCAAACTCTGGGCGTTAATGTTGGTGATTATAACTGTGATTGCGCTTCTTTTCTTCCACTATCCTCTTTGTCTTCCACCTCGTGGCGGGACGTGAAGCATCACACTTGTTGTGTTTTCATAGCCAACCAGTGTTGTAGCAATCTGGAATATTCGTCTCGAATTTGCTTCACTATCAGAGCCGTGCTTCCCGTACCATGATAAAATTTAAAATCTTGTGAGTTGGTTATGTAAAGACCGTTCAAGCTGGTCACTTGACTCATTGCCACGTACACCAATTGATTTTGCTGAGATTTATCGTAATCGAAAACAACACGGTCGAACGTCGCTCCCTGAGACTTGTACAAAACATCAAAAATGTACTGCAGGAATGGATAAATGTACAGTTCCGATGCCGCTAAATAGCTTTTGTTTATTTACTTGTTACTACGGTAATTACTTCTGGTCTTGTTGACATCTTTAGTAGTAGTATTTAATATATTTCATTACTTATTCATTGCATCATCAGAAATACGTATAAACATACATTTTATAATCGCTTAAGACAATTACAAAATATATAGACGTATCTGTATAAAAAATTACAAAATATATCAATACAATCGCAAAGTAAAAACATTAAAAATTGCAGGAACGGATAAAGGTATAGTTCCGATGCCGCTAAATATCATTTGTTTATTTACTCGTTACTATGGTAGTTAATTCTGGTCTCCATGGTGCTGCAACGGCATCACTTTAACATGTTACTGTATTAACAATATTTATAAATAAATTCACTAGTTCTTGGCGACATTCGATACCTTATATTTATTAGCGAATTTATTTCTATCGTACTTACCACGTGAGTACCATAATTATGCGTTGAAGCACATGTTCCACTGCCATACCTTCCTTTGTCTATAGGGTCCAGAGTTCTTTAAACCAAATCAGAGACTGGTTGTAATGTCAAGCATTACAAAAATATACACAACTCCGCCTCTACCCTTCGGCAATGGTCCAAACAAATCCACAGCAACTAAATCAAATGGTCTTTCTACCCTTACAAAATTCAACTCACCTTCAACCCTATAATTTACTACCTTCGATTTCTGACACAAATCACAACTCCTCAGGAGCTTTCTCACTCGTCTCTCCATATTCCGGAAAACACATGATTCCTTCAACACATTGACACACTTCTTTGCCCCAAAATGACAATATCTTACATGACAATCCCAAATAATTTTCTCTTCTAACCCTTCTGGTACTACTAATCTCCAGTCACGCTCACCCCCTACTACTTTCTTAAACAACAACCCTTTGTAAATTTGGAAAAACTGGTTATATTCTGATTCTTCTAATTCCGTCTCTAAGCTGTTTATTATTTTCCCCGACTTACCATCTGCTCTCTGCATGGTTCTGATATCCTTCAACTCTTCTCCAAAGATCTTATCCTCTCTACTAATTTTAAAAATTTCAATTTCCTGTAAGTCCCTACCTGTTTTGTTGTCCACACAATCTACCCTGGAGAGAGTGTCGGGTACCTTGTTCTCTGTCCCTTTGATGTATTCCCATTCGAAGTTGTACTCCTGTAAAACCAGCACCCACCTGGTTAGACGGCTGTGAGCGAGCTTACAAGTGTTAAGGAAGGATAACGCCTTATGATCCGTTCGTATTATCGTTTTGTTTCCTAGGATGTAAGTCCTGAATTTTCCTACTGCGAATACGATGCTGAGTAGTTCTTTTTCGGTTGTTGTGTAGTTCTTTTCGGCGGGCAGCAATGATCTACTTGCGAAGGCGATAGTGAGGTGCTCCTTCTCGTTATCCTCTTGGTAAAGCTCTGCGCCTACTGCTACATTACTGGCGTCTGTCTGTAAGTAGAACATTTTTTCAAAATCCGGATGGTTCATCATGATCATCTTACTAAATTTCCTTTTATTTTCCTCAAAAGCTCCACACTCTACGTCTCCCCATTTCCATTGTATGTTCTTTTGAAGTACTGCAGTTAACCTTGCTGTTACGTGTGCGTAGTTCCTTTGAAATTTTCGGTAAAAGTTGCACAGCCCTAGAAAACTTTGAAGTTGCTTTATGTTCCATGGTTCAGGGAAGCGCATGATAGATTCGACCTTGTCCGGGTTTACTGAGATTCCTTCTGATGTGATGATAAAACCTAAACAGTTAATTTCCGTTTGCAAAAATTTAGACTTGTCCCAATTTACAGTGAGTCCTCCTGCCCCTAACTTCGTTAACACATACCTTAAATGTTCTAAATGGTCTTCGAAAGTCCTGGATGCAATCAAAATATCGTCTACATACACTGTCAGAAAATCCAAATCCTTGGGTCTCAAAATTTTATCTAAACATTTGATGAAACTGGCCACACTGGTATTTAATCCGAATGGTAATCGCTGAAACTGATAGTTTTTTCCATTGAACAGAAATGCGGTGTACTTCCTACTCACCTCAGCCAATGGTACCTGCCAATATCCTGCAGTAAGGTCCAGCGATGTCATGTATTTCACCCCGCTAAATTTTTGGAATATTTCGTTAATTGGTTCTGGTGACTCCCGGTCTGGTATGATAATCTGGTTTATTCGTCTCGCATCTAAACACAACCTGACTCTGCCGTCCTTCTTGATCACTACAACCAATGGATTCGAGTAGTGCGATACTGATCTCTTTATAATTCCTCCTTCCAATATTTTATCCAATTCCTCTTGCACCGCTCGTCTTTTGGAGTAAGGCACAGGATAACTTCGTTGCATGAACGGTGTGTGTTCCCTTATCTGAAACATACATTCATAATCTCTTGCCCTCCCTGGAACATCGGCAAACACTCCCTTAAACTGCTCTATTACCTGCCATAACACCGCACGCTGGCCACTCCTTACCACCTCACCTCCACTACAAAATTCATCCGCCCTTATCTCCCACACTGCATCATTAATATTACTCGTTTCATTATCAACATCATCAATATACTCACCTTCTCTACACAAATTTATTTTCGTGTCTATATTATTCTCATCTACTCGCTTTTGTAGTAACTTTACACCAGTTATTTTAACTTTATCTATCACCCTTTCAAAATTAACTCTCACAGACCGGTCACCCCCATTTAATTCTATCACTTTCTCCTTAAAATTTATCACCGCTCTATTTCTTTGTAAAAAATCGTTGCCTAAAATAATGTCTAAACTCAATCCCTTAACTACCAAAAATGTATTATCAAAACCTACATCATTAATTAAAAAACTCAAATGTATCTGTTTTGTCACACGCTTACTGCGCACTCCTGTGATTCCTATCACTGTAACCCCTGCTACAGGCAAAACTGGAATATTCTTATTAAATTCTCTTAATTCGCTTAAAATGTTTTCTGCTATGACTGAAATTTCGCTCCCTGTATCTACCAGTGTTCTAAAATGTTTATTCTCTATTGTTACCTGTATTTCCGTCAGTCCCGCTCTCACCTCCGTTGTGGTATGGTTTTCTTCTTCCAATAAGTCCGCTACTATGTCCGTTTTGATAACGTTGCTTTGGATGTCCTCTGCTGGTTGGACCTCATGCGCTTCTCTGAACAGTGGTCGGGTCCTGGTTACCACTGTTTGTCTTAGTTTTCCGGCTGTTGTCCACTGTTGTTCATGTTTGGTCATTGGTGCCCACTCGGCAGTCCCTGTTTGTGATTGGGCGTTCCGCTGGTACTCAGTACTCCTCTGTCTGTCAGTCCATACTGCTTCGTGTGTTCTCGCCTCCTCTGATCTTCTTTCGGTAATTTACATTTGAAGCATTGCTGTCTGTAGGCGTAGTTCTCACTCCTGCACCTAGAACAACTCCACTCACCTGATTGCTGTAAACTAGTCCTATGCATATTATTATTATTATTACTGTTTCCATGATAATTATTTCTTGGTCGATTTAAACTCTGTGTGGTTATTACTATTGTTATTATGGTGTATAGGTCGCCTACCTGTTTCGCGATCTCTAATGTTCTGTAATATATCCAAAATTCGCTCAGACTTTCTATCTCTTTTGTCATCAAGGTGATTTGTACTTCTCTCGGTAGGTGCTTGCTTACATATCTAACGAACGATTTGAAAGGTATCGGTGGCTCGAGGTATTTAGCCTCGTTGTACAGTTTTGTCACATACATTGTTATATTGTTGTGTCCTAGGAAATTACCCGCTCCCATGATACGGCTTCTTAAACTTTCCTGTTCTTCTTCCATCCAATATTTATCTTTGAATGGTCTTTCAAAAGTTTCATAGCAGTCCCATTCTAATCTGTGCGCCTCCACCCATATTATTGAATTACCCTTAAAACATCTTATTATCTTAGTTAGTTGTATTTCCCAGCTATTGTTATTGAAACGATTATATTCTCGTGTTTGATTTAAAAACCGCATGGGATGTATCACCCTGTTTTCATGACTAAAAGTTTCTAGCTCTATTTCGTTGTACAAGTCCCTAGTTACGATTACCCTTTCAGTAACACCGGTAACTTTTTTATGAATTTCCCCCCGTAACTTGTTCTTCACTCTTATTAAATTATTCTCAATTACATCATATTTATCATGCACATCATTGTTATTTTGTACAGCTAGGTCATCTATCTCTTTAATCTCATTTTGTAACATGCTTATTCTATTACTAGTATTATTCTCATGTTCTGATACTGTTTGATCTATTGTTTCAATATGTTTGGTATGTCTATTACGTTCGATTCAAATTTCTCTATCTTATTTTGCAAAACATTAGTTTTCAATTCTATTTGTTTGTTCACTTCACAATTTGTCTTAATTTCTATTTGATTTTCTACTGTGGTTAAACATTTCTTTTCTATTTCTCTACTTTGTGATTCTATCTGGTTTTGAATTGTCTCGTTTACTGTCACATTAATTTTATCGATTCTGTTGTCTAAATTATTTATTTTAATATTAAATTTCTCATTAACTGTTTCTATTGTTTGTTTCTGAATATTATCACAACGTATCTCTATTTCGTCAATTCTTTTATCGAACTTAAAAGTTTGTTTTTTAATCTCATTTTTCATTTCATTGAATTTCTCATCAAACTTTACATTTAACTCATGACTTTGACTTTTCATTAATTGAAACAAGTCATCTAATGATACTTTATTACTGACAGGTGTTGAGTTTGCAGTGACTCCACTCATAATTACAGATTCTGTTCCTGTATCATTTAGATTTACTCTTTGATTTACATTAAGGCTGATACTTTCACTACCGTTTGCCATATTGAATATAAAAGAACTTCTACTAACGAGAATAACTTTTATAAAGTTTAGTTTTGTATTGACTTAACCTTACAATATAACATAACCTCTATCTTGTGATACCTAATACATACTATCTCAATGCCCCACCCCGTCTCTGTATTTGGGTTTATTATAAAAATTTATTTTTTACAATGTCGCCAGTTCGGGCACCATTTGTTACTGTATTAACAATATTTATAAATAAATTCACTAGTTCTTGGCGACATTCGATACCTTATATTTATTAGCGAATTTATTTCTATCGTACTTACCACGTGAGAACCATAATTATGCGTTGAAGCACATGTTCCACTGCCATACCTTACTTTGTCTATAGGGTCCAGAGTTCTTTAAACCGAAATCAGAGACTGAGCTGGGACTTGAAATAATGTTTTTTAACAACAATAGTGGTGGCATAAAAACTTTGTTTAATGACACTAACTTTACATTTTACGAATATCAAAAATATGGTGTCTTATTACATCAAACAAAATGGCGTCTTATGCTACTTCCGCCTTCTACTATTCATCAACTTCATTTTTATAATAACAATTTTTCTTTCATTCTACTCTTACAACAGGAATATCTTTTAAACTGCAGTATTTATTTCCTTTTTGTACACATTAATTGTTAATGATATGAAACACAAACCAACGCCTCATGGCTTTTGCCCGTTTAAATGCCGGCTTTCATCCACTCACACACACACGCTCATTTTGCCCCAGAAATAGATTACTGATACATTTTGAATTGAATTTTGAGCTCAATTGTTATTATAATAGGTTGAGATAAATTTTGCACTTTCCTGGATTTTGAAATGTAGCCGTTCCTCCAGACGTCCACTTTTCGCCGGCCGGTGTTCGCCGAACGCTTTACTGTATCATGTCTGTTTGTTGTTACACACTGAATTTACTTTATTACATTTTAAATCGTTCACTGAATTGCTGCTGTAATTACATTTTGTTACTTTATCACTTCTGCTGGCGATTAACTACCAGCGAATTTTACAACATGTTAACGCTATGAATGTCTGATGTAGAATGGGGCGAAAAACTGGTTTCGTTCTTGCATGTGTGTGTGTTACGTTGTCAGCGTTCCATTGTTTCATCTGGCTGACGCCCTTGTTTTGCGTCATTTTTATGACGTTTTCACTGATTGTATTACGTCGCATTATTGTCTGTCCATTGTTTTTACATAACGTATGTGGCGGAACGCACGTAGGCTCTGACCTTGGGTTCGATCTACACTGCTGAAACTGCGTCGTTTCGTTAATGATGGGGAGAGTTGTTCTAACCATGTTTATATATATAATTACAATAAAAAATACAATAAAAATTCCTGAATACCAGAATTCCCTAAGATGGACATTCGTACCGTCACAAACAGCCATTATCTTTACGTCCATCTGGAACCACAGTCTGTCACAAACGTCACACATGTGTGCAAATTCATTATTAAAGAATGTTTTGTGGATGTGCTTTGTAGCTAACTGCCACGTTTTGCTGAATTCGATCGGCTGATACACTTGCGAAGTCGGGCGCTCTTCCTCATCCAACTCGAATTCAGTATTTATTTCCTTGTCTTTTAAGCGTTGTCGGTAAATCCTCTGAAGTTCGGCATTGGTCATTTTGGGTTTTTTGAATTCCCCATGATTTTCTCTACTCTCCTGTAGGCGTTTACGATACTTTTGAGCACGTTTAGCATCCATATACCGCGACATTTTGTCCGAACACATGATTTTTACAACTTGAATTACAATTATTCAAACCTCTTAATAATATCACCGCTATTACAGTACACTATGTAGATAGTACTCGATGAGACAATTTTAACGACACCTCACTCAATGTTCTATCGCATTAGAAACCAGAGAAATACTAATTTTAGTGCGTGCCGAGCGGCGCAAAACATTTCTATTTCTCCCCCCGCTCACCCCGCGCTGGATGATGCAATAGCCCGCTTATATTGTGCTATTTATTATCTTTGTTCCTTTATCTGTCGAATGGTACCTCATATAAGTGTGAATCTTTTGTCGTTTAGATAATATTTCAATTTCAAATGTGACATGAAAACGTAACGCTCGATTTTCTGGTTGGGGGTGCCTATTGCTGGCCTGAAAGGTAAGACGTATTCTACGTCAAAAGTATGTATCTTCACAGACTTACAAGCTGCACTACTGTTACTACAGCAATACAAACCATCAGCATATTACTTTAGAACAATCCACATAATCAAAAAACTGCACAAAAACAAAATTGAGTTAACTTTACAGTGGATTCCCAGCAATGTAAATATTACTGGTAACGAAAAAGCAGATGAGATAGCTAAGGATGCAACTATGCTGTCCCCAATAGAGGAAAGTGTAACATCACTACTGGCTGCCACTTTGGTTTTCAACAGAAGAAACACAGAGACATGGAAGGATGCATTTTTGAGTTCCACCAAAGGTTCAACATACAAACAGCACGCCAGTACACAAGATATCTCCATATATAGAAACAACCCTAAAGTGTTCAACCTTTCGGCTCCAGACGAAGACTTGGCGATATCGTAACCCAGCCATACTTGTACAAATTCAACTTGACCCAAACTGCTACCTGTCTACTATGTCATCAGCATGAGGAGACCTTACAGCATATATTAGTGGATTACCAGACAGAGATCGCAGGAGTGCCAAGACTGAAAACAAATATGGACGCAATATTGAACGACAACTCATATTGGACAGTGGCGGATCTACAAGCGACATTGTGTAATCGGAGAACAATCCAGAAACACGTAATAAGAAGAAGAAGAAGAAGAAGAAGAAGAAGAAGAAGAAGAAGAAGAAGAAGAAGAAGAAGATAATTATTGGACTATGTTATCGTTGTTCATTGTAAATCACATGTCTGCTTTACAGAGTAATTTTTACTCAAGAAAATGTCGCTGCTAAGCAACTATTCATTTATTTTAAATTGTTATCCACTTTTATCAGCTGAAATAACCATATAAATCAGCATTACAAATTAAATAAATTAATAAAGTTTGATTAAAAATAAATGCGAAGCACATTTCTCTGAAGCAAAATTAAACGTACATGACCTTACAATGTGTGAAGTGAAATATAAAGGATTTTTATTGAGAAAAACTGTCAATGAACTATCTGTAATGAGGTTTTTATAATTTTTAAAGTAAGAAAAGTAGGTTCCTCTAGAGGACGGTCATGACATTGAAAAAAGGTCTGTTACAAATTCCTTTAGCTCCTATTTGTACTTGTTATATTACAGAAGTAATTAAGTGGCAGAGCTGTAGGGGGTTTTGAGTAAAATTTACATAATAACTGCACCAAATTTAAAAACATAAGAAAGTGGATCTAAAGCTACTTAGCGCAGCTGCCAGTTCTACTGATACTGACTAAACTGTTGTTACACACCTGTATAATTTTCAATATGATTTTTGAACACAGTGGACTGTCGTGACACTAACAATGTTACTTCTCCTTCGTTTGCTCGAAAGTTTTTAACAACTGATGACAGGAACTTTGGTTCAGCACACATTTTGTTCACACACTTATCGACAGAGTAGGTTGCCTGCAACAGACCAAGAATCACCAGGAATATGTATCAACCATTACAACTACACCAAAGACATTTTACCAATAATTTGTACTTACAGATACGTAAAACCATTTTTTATCCTGTGTCCAAGTTGAACTCACTGATAATATTGTTTAGTTAGACATATCAAAATCTGAGTCACCATAATGAATATATTCTTTTTCTATAAGCATCAACTGTAGTATCTGCCTTGAATACTCAGGCAGAACAATTCTAGTAAAAAGCGTTGGAATGTTTACTATGATGTGATGCAATACTTTGGGCAGACTGTATATTATGGTAACAGAATTCACTGACGTGTCTGACTCATGCTGGGTTAGATGTTTTATGTCTTGTTCTGATTATGTAGAAATATTGTTTATAATGGAAGGCCATTAGTTTTCATTTATCTTTATAATTAGCAATTAATATATTCAATTTAGTAATTCCAAAGTTAGTGGAGTAAGGTTCACAGTTAGTATACCAAAAATTCGTTGCCTCCAGCACCTCAACTGCCAATAATCTCCATTTTCCCAGTTAGTCTCCTGTAAACTCCTGCTCCTCATATCCTCTTTCACATCATGTAGCCCCAAGTTCTTCAAGGTCTACCTCTTTTTCTGCAAAAAAATTTTTTTGTGCAGATGATATTCTAGTATCCTTCTAGGCCAACTCTTGTTGTTCATTTGGTCTTTTATCCCTTAATCTGGCTTTGCTCCAAGGCAAATTGCTGAATTTTTTAGTATATTTTTTATGGATGTTAAGGTGCTGGCCCAACAATCGAACCCCCCAACCTGGGGTACCAGTACACTGTGAGCCCAATCTACAATTAAAAGTAAGAAACAAAAGGAAAAAACACTCTAGGCCTCAAATACTCTAATAATTTTGCGACTGAAAAGCAAGTCAGTCAAGAGAGACCACACAGGTAAGATTTAAAAAAAGGGATCTCACACAAGACAGCTGAAGAAAAGTGAGTACATCGAATGTGCTAAACCCATATGTACAAGATGTGATCCCTGATGAATGTTATAACATTGCCAAACCCTGATCACATTTGATACCAATAAGTATGTATTTTATTCCAGCATTATGTGTTTGAAAGTATAAGGTTTTGGAGAGTTTATTTATTCGTTAATATTATTGCTGTTGCTACAGATGTAGTATGTTTCAATTAACACAATATATTTTAACATTATTAAATTGTTGTTATTATTATTAATTATGACATTTCAAACCAATTTTTATCACTTTAATGACACAATGTATACAAAATTATGTTTTATTTGAAAGATGTGTTTACAATACCATGTTGTTTTAATATTATAAAATGATATGTGACAGTCTGAAGTTAATGAAAGAGACATGAACTCATTAGATACAAAAACTGTGTAATGATAGTGAGATAGTGAGAAATATAAGGGTAATTAGAGATAGGTAGGGAGTGACAAAGATGAACAGTGAAATGATAAGTGTAATAAAATAAACAACATATAATCTTAAGAAAAAGAGTTGAACAAGTGTGACAAACCCAAAACATAAGCACATGTTAAATGAGCAATTAAGTTAAGTATATTAGACTGAAAGACACAGAATAATTGTGAATGTAAAAAACAGAAAAAATATTATCTCAGTATAAAAATCACCAGGGTGATTATTGTTATAAAAGAGATGGTGTAGGTATAACACTCACCAAATTTGTTCATTTGTTAATTTAAAGAAAGAAGTTATTGGCTTAATGTTTAAGGCAATAAATACCAGAAGAAATAGTTTTACAGTAATATGTTAGTATGTTTTAAGTAAGTAAGGAATTTATAAAGAAAATAATAGCAATACCTTTATAAGAAATAACAGGAAAAATATAATAATTATGTGTAACGAAAGGGAACATGGCTGAACTATGTACAGACCAGTAATTTAATTATATGTTATGTTTTATTAATAGATGTAAGTGTTAACGATGTGGGTGAGAAATGGGAGTAGGGATAAAAATAGTAATGACATAAATTTAACAAAAACCGCAAAATAATAGCAGTAATATGAATTGAAAGTAATGTATAAAATAAGAAATTATAAGATGTAACAACTTATGCCCATACAGGACATAGCTGTCGAAGTTAAGAAACCCAATTGTAAACAATTGAAGACAATATTTCAATAACAAAACAAGGTAAATTATGTAATTACCAACAACTAACAAAAATAACATGGCAGAATTATATTAAACCTTAGAAATAAGTAAATTATGTATTAACATAGTATTATCAATTTTGGACTAAAACATTAATACATGGCTTAGACCAATCTTGTAAGATATCAAACTAATCTTTGAAAGAAAATAGGAACATCTATGTAAAGATTACAACCATTGAAATTATCCCCAAGTAAATATAGCCATTATAAAATATTTATTCAAATTAAACAAAAAATTCAAAATTTGATAACAATGTGTTTATTTTGAGATCAACCAAGGAGAATAATTACGTTACCATGGAAACTGTGGAGTAACAAGAAAAAAATACCGTTAGATTTTTTGACTGAATGCATGACGCTTTAATGGTATAGACGCTAATTTTCGAGTGACCAAAAATTGTCAATTAAAACATAGAAAATATCAGAAGAAGTTACTACTAAGTGAATACCAAGACGTAAGACGAGGACTGGAACCATATTACTGAAGTTGAGGCCAAATTAACGAAAAAAGAAAATAAATTACTACCAATTAAACTGGAAAAGTTGCCTGATGTCCCAAACCAATGCAAATTAAAGAGGACTGCAGTATAACCATTAATCACAGATCGTGTAAATTCGCCATAAATACGGAAGTGATAAGTACCTATTGAATTACCCAAAATTTATAAATAAACTCACGTTAATTATTTCTCACTAAAGGTCGAAATCTCACTAAACTGAAATTAATTACTTTCAAAGATTAAAAAGAATACTAAGTCACTGTCAATTTATAAACTAACCAATATAAACTGTTGTTAATTATCTATAACTTGTAAACACTTTTACTACACTACACTAAACAAATTATACCTACACAATATGTTAGTTAAGTTTACTTGATGTAAGGGTGTGTATTTTTATTGTTTTAAACATTTGTAATCCTTTTAACGTAATCTCAAGAACCTATGACAAACAAACATTAATAACTTGTGTACTATTCACAACAGACGCCATTATTAAACGTCTGGTTATCAATTCAAATATCGATTTGTCAAACCCTGTAGATGTCTCATATGAATAACCGGAGCATTTTGTAGTAGAATAATTTGTATTAAATGAATAACTAATCACTAATAAAAAATGTATAAGTATTGAGTGTAACCACGGTGTTATAATTTCATTAGGAGGTGCACAATATTTTATATACATTTCAGCAGACGACTAACGATTTACACAGCCCACGCAACGAATTGCTGAACGCTACAGTTGGCCTAGGCGGGCGGAAATGTTTGAATTATTCAAACCGCCTGAGCTGCGCTGGTCATACACCTTTGAATTTTATTTTAATTGTTTTAAGAAAACAATTTGGCGCCACCGGGGTTTTCTCACCCCTAGTGAACAACAGGTAAGAACATCGAGACCTGGTTATTCGTACGTTCGCAACGGACGAAATCTGCGGAAGTTGCACGCATTTGAACTACGGATAGAGAAGACACGTTACACCCATTACACACAAATTGTACATTATCCATATTTTACAGAGTAAAACGGTAGCCGTACACACGACTACATTACAAATTGACGACCAACCGCTGGAGCTAGAAGAGACAGAAATACGAACTTCTAACGGCGAGAAGAAAGGTCGACTAATAAGTATAAAACGGTTCGCCACACACTATTCAATAATAATTAACAGGAAAGGTAAACCGTTACCATTACAAATTGGCTTCCATCGCGGGGCTTGAACGAGGCGGACGTCTCGTCTCCATTACAAATTGGCGACCAACCGGTGGAGCTAGAAGAGAGAGAAATACGAAAATCTAGCGGCGATTACGAAAGGTTACAATATGCACACCAGAGGATTGTCGAAAAAGTTGGCAAAGGAGAAGGAGATGGAAGAAAACAGAGGGGAAGAAGAGGAAGGAACACCGATTGAAGAAGTGGAGACAGTAATAACCACAACAGAACCAAGCAAAGACGAAGAAATGGAACCACAGGCGGGTGACAAAGGAGAAGTTAGAGGAGACCCGAACATACTGAAATTAATGGAAATGATGAATAATATGATGAAAGAAACCAATCAAAATTTTAAAAAACAAGAGGAGAAATTCGACAAGAATGAAGAGAGTCTGAAACAGATGAAGAAAGAAACCAATGACCATTTGAAACAGATCAATGAAAAAATAGTGAGTACAAATGAAAGTACTAAGGAAGAATTGAGGAAAACAGTCAACCAAAATAATGAAACACTACAACAACGGTTGCTGGAGGAAATTCAGCAAAGAAACGAAGATTTGAAGGAAGAATTGAAGGAACAGCTGAAGGAGGACCACGAGAAAAATAAGGAAGAAATGAAGCAGCAAATAAGACTAATTTTCAGAGAACGTCGTGAAGAAAGCGACCAGACAAAAATGGAGATGAATAAGAAAGGGGAAGAAACCAATTACCAAATAGATCTACTTAATGAGACATTAGGTAACGGGTTCAAGAAGGTGAATGAAACAATAAACCACTCCAGAAGGAAATAATGAAAAAACAGAAATTCAAGAAGACCCAAATACATTGTTACATCAAAATAAAGGTAACAAAAACAAAGAGAAGAGTAAACACAAAAGAACCAACCGTAGAGGAGTACAGAAAAAACAGATAATTAAGAACACTAAGAAAATACATCAGAGAAAACGAATCAATACCAGAGAGGAATTGGAGATGATGAAGAACGGACTACTTGAGACGTTTAATCGACCAATTAATGACCATACGGAAATGATGAATGTTATGGAGTGTAGGAGAACTCTGAAGGAAATTCTAGGAGGGATCAACAATCAACCAGCGAATAAAACTTTCAGCAAACCTATCTTTAAATGGAGGATATCCAAAGTTGAAAAGGAACACAACAAAACAATGTATGACAAATTGAGAAAGTCTACAAGAAAAGGGAAATTACCAGAGATAGAAATACCAAATAAACCAATATCAGTGAGAAGATCAATAACGGAGGTACGATTAACTTCGTTGAGTAGTAAACAACATCATCAAGTGATTGAGGTAGGCACTGATGCCAGAGAACACATGGTATTAGAAGAGTGGCTGTACCAGATAGAAGAGACATATATAACACAGACAGAAACAGTGATGCACACCAGAGCAGTCCGAACAACGGAGGAAACTCGTGTAATCATGGATAATGGATAAACCAAATGCAGATAAACACTGGAATATGGGACTGAACTACTGATTACCAACCAAGCTAACCAACAAAAATACTTTAAATCAAGAAAAAAAAATAACGTGACAAACAAACAAGTTTGCCAATGTCACAAAGAAAAGCTCTCTAAAGAATGTCAAAATTCCAAAACATTGGTAAGTACAGCTTACACTAAGCATTAGAGAAACCATTATGATGAATAAAAAATTGTAAAAAATCAAAAGGGATATGTAAGAAAAGCTTACCCAAATATCTCGATAATATTTTAGAACAATTAAAAATGGAGAGATAAAAGTTACAAGGCATTCATATAAAGTAAGAGCAACCAACTTACTACAATATCTAAATAGAAAATTAATAATAGAGGAGTGTAGTCACAAAACATTCCTACAAAATAAGATTAAATTACCTTAATATTTAGCCAAAAAATGAGGCATGAAAAGCATAACATGCTATAAAGGAATAAGCTACAAAAAATTCCTAACTAGTAAGAAGCCATAACTTACTATGATATTTAAAAATTATGAAAAAAAAAATATCAATCAAAATGATCAGCTTCCACAACTATTTAGAAAGAGGGGAAGTAAAATTACCCAAACCAATGATCACAAAACGATATAAATGAAATCAACATTCTAAGAATTATAATGTGAGATGAGATGAAACAAAGAGTAATTAAAAATGAATAAAAATGTGAATTGTATCAATAAAAAACAATGCTTCGAATAGTATCAAATAGTATCTATAAAGAAAGATGAAACTATATATGACTCGAACTGAGCAATAATGAAGAATAAAAGTAAAAGATTCCCAACAAATATTATGATTATGATTATTATTATTATTTTAAGTCACGAGTTGACTATATTTAAGAATTGTTAATTGAGATTGTCTGTTGAATGAACCAGCAATCATTTTACTGAGCAGGGATGATGTTCCCCTGATATCAGTATAAGAGTAGTTTTGATGGAAAATAAGATTTATAGGGAATAAGTTATAATAAAAAATCAATAAGCCAGTTCACAATATGAGAAAATAATGAAGAAAAGACTAAGAAGAATGGAATTAAAAGATACAGAATTAATTATAAAAAATGAATAAGAAGCAGGAGAATTTGAAAAAAAAAATGATACGATACAATTGATAATTTCATCAAACTTAGAATCACGTTTTATAAAATGATCAATTTTGGTGGAAGGGCATTATATAACATTGCCAAACCCTGATCACATTTGATACCAATAAGTATGTATTTTATTCCAGCATTATGTGTTTGAAAGTATAAGGTTTTGGAGAGTTTATTTATTCGTTAATATTATTGCTGTTGCTACAGATGTAGTATGTTTCAATTAACACAATATATTTTAACATTATTAAATTGTTGTTATTATTATTAATTATGACATTTCAAACCAATTTTTATCACTTTAATGACACAATGTATACAAAATTATGTTTTATTTGAAAGATGTGTTTACAATACCATGTTGTTATAATATTATAAAATGATATGTGACAGTCTGAAGTTAATGAAAGAGACATGAACTCATTAGATACAAAAACTGTGTAATGATAGTGAGATAGTGAGAAATATAAGGGTAATTAGAGATAGGTAGGGAGTGACAAAGATGAACAGTGAAATGATAAGTGTAATAAAATAAACAACATATAATCTTAAGAAAATATCGGTATGGAGAACCATACATGACTTCCATATTCTAAGATTTATATTTAAAATCATTTTCACCCAAACAGCCAGGCTGTGTCTTACCTGCCTTTTTATGGCTGTATTAAATGAAAAATATTATATTACATTAAAATGAAAAAATTATAATTTTATTGCCTGGCAACAAAATTATTTTATTTTTAACAATTACCATTGTTTCAAAAAGTTTAAATAAATTTTCAAGTACTTTACTCTTGTTAAAACGTAAAAGGTTGCAGGTAAACTACCCCTTCCCCTTAACCGATCTTCACCAAAATCGAAAGTCATTGAGACCTCTACAATTCAGGGACATATGCAAAACATTATTTGATTCTGTTTGAATTTGCGGCTGTTATCGTTTGCCATAGAAAATACGCTTGATAAAAAAACGTTGCAGGTAAACTACCCCTTCCCCTTAACCGATATTCACCAAAAACAATAGGTCTTGAGTACTCTACAAATCAGGGCTGTATGCAAAACATTATTTGATTCTGTTTGAATTTGCGGCTGTTATCGTTTGCCATAGAAAATACCCTTGTTAAAAAAACGTTGCAGGTAAACTACCCCTTTCCCTCAACCGATCTTCACCAAAAACAATAGGTCTTGAGAAATCTACAATTCAGGGCTGTATGCGAAACATTATTTGATTCTGTTTGAATTTGCGGCTGTTATCGTTTGCCAAAAAAAAAAAATTTCCCTTGATAAAAAAAACCGTTGCAGGTAAACTACCCCTTCCCCTCAACCGATCTTCACCAAAAACAATAGGTCGCGAGTACTCTACAAATCAGGGCTGTATGCAAAAAATTATTTGATTCTGTTTGAATTTGCGGCAGTTGTCGTTTGCCATAGAAAATACGCATGATAAAAAACGTTGCTGGTAAACTACCCCTTCCCCTCAACCGATCTTCACCAAAAACAATAGGTCTTGAGTACTCTACAAATCAGGGCTGTATGCAGAAAATTATTTGATTCTGTTTGAATTTGCGGCTGTTATCGTTTGCCATAGAAAATACCCTTGTTAAAAAAACGTTGTAGGTAAACTACCCCTTTCCCTTAACCGATCTTCACCAAAAACAAAAGGTCTTGAGAACTCTACAATTTAGGGCTGTATGCAAATAATCTTTTCATTCTGTTTGAATTTGCGGCTGTTATCGTTTGCCATAGGAAATACCCTTGTTAAAACATAAAACGTTACAGGTAAACTACCCCTTTCCCTTAACCGATCTTCACCAAAAACAATAGGTCTTGAGAACTCTACAATTCAGGGCTGTATGCGAAACATTATTTGATTCTGTTTGAATTTGCGGCTGTTATCGTTTGCCAAACAAACAAAATTACCCTTGCTAAAAAAAAACCGTTGCAGGTAAACTACCCCTTTCCCTCAACCGATCTTCACCAAAAACAATAGGTCGCGAGAACTCTGCAAAACCGGGCTGTATGCAAAAAATTATTTGATTCTGTTTGAATTTGCGGCAGTTATCGTTTGCCATAGAAACAAAATCTACAGACAGACAGACAGACAGACAGACAGACACACAGACACACAGACAGACACACAGACACTTTTCGGAAAACGACTTTTTTTCATGTTTTGAGTGTAGTAGAATCAGAATCTGCAATAATCTCGAACACGATTTTTTTTGCCATCACCATACTTCCATTCCTTAAGGAATATGGAAGTAAAAGAGTTGAACAAGTGTGACAAACCCAAAACATAAGCACATGTTAAATGAGCAATTAAGTTAAGTATATTAGACTGAAAGACACAGAATAATTGTGAATGTAAAAAACAGAAAAAATATTATCTCAGTATAAAAATCACCAGGGTGATTATTGTTATAAAAGAGATGGTGTACGTATAACACTCACCAAATTTGTTCATTTGTTAATTTAAAGAAAGAAGTTATTGGCTTAATGTTTAAGGCAATAAATACCAGAAGAAATAGTTTTACAGTAATATGTTAGTATGTTTTAAGTAAGTAAGGAATTTATAAAGAAAATAATAGCAATACCTTTATAAGAAATAACAGGAAAAATATAATAATTATGTGTAACGAAAGGGAACATGGCTGAACTATGTACAGACCAGTAATTTAATTATATGTTATGTTTTATTAATAGATGTAAGTGTTAACGATGTGGGTGAGAAATGGGAGTAGGGATAAAAATAGTAATGACATAAATTTAACAAAAACCGCAAAATAATAGCAGTAATATGAATTGAAAGTAATGTATAAAATAAGAAATTATAAGATGTAACAACTTATGCCCATACAGGACATAGCTGTCGAAGTTAAGAAACCCAATTGTAAACAATTGAAGACAATATTTCAATAACAAAACAAGGTAAATTATGTAATTACCAACAACTAACAAAAATAACATGGCAGAATTATATTAAACCTTAGAAATAAGTAAATTATGTATTAACATAGTATTATCAATTTTGGACTAAAACATTAATACATGGCTTAGACCAATCTTGTAAGATATCAAACTAATCTTTGAAAGAAAATAGGAACATCTATGTAAAGATTACAACCATTGAAATTATCCCCAAGTAAATATAGCCATTATAAAATATTTATTCAAATTAAACAAAAAATTCAAAATTTGATAACAATGTGTTTATTTTGAGATCAACCAAGGAGAATAATTACGTTACCATGGAAACTGTGGAGTAACAAGAAAAAAATACCGTTAGATTTTTTGACTGAATGCATGACGCTTTAATGGTATAGACGCTAATTTTCGAGTGACCAAAAATTGTCAATTAAAACATAGAAAATATCAGAAGAAGTTACTACTAAGTGAATACCAAGACGTAAGACGAGGACTGGAACCATATTACTGAAGTTGAGGCCAAATTAACGAAAAAAGAAAATAAATTACTACCAATTAAACTGGAAAAGTTGCCTGATGTCCCAAACCAATGCAAATTAAAGAGGACTGCAGTATAACCATTAATCACAGATCGTGTAAATTCGCCATAAATACGGAAGTGATAAGTACCTATTGAATTACCCAAAATTTATAAATAAACTCACGTTAATTATTTCTCACTAAAGGTCGAAATCTCACTAAACTGAAATTAATTACTTTCAAAGATTAAAAAGAATACTAAGTCACTGTCAATTTATAAACTAACCAATATAAACTGTTGTTAATTATCTATAACTTGTAAACACTTTTACTACACTACACTAAACAAATTATACCTACACAATATGTTAGTTAAGTTTACTTGATGTAAGGGTGTGTATTTTTATTGTTTTAAACATTTGTAATCCTTTTAACGTAATCTCAAGAACCTATGACAAACAAACATTAATAACTTGTGTACTATTCACAACAGACGCCATTATTAAACGTCTGGTTATCAATTCAAATATCGATTTGTCAAACCCTGTAGATGTCTCATATGAATAACCGGAGCATTTTGTAGTAGAATAATTTGTATTAAATGAATAACTAATCACTAATAAAAAATGTATAAGTATTGAGTGTAACCACGGTGTTATAATTTCATTAGGAGGTGCACAATATTTTATATACATTTCAGCAGACGACTAACGATTTACACAGCCCACGCAACGAATTGCTGAACGCTGTTGGCCTAGGCGGGCGGAAATGTTTGAATTATTCAAACCGCCTGAGCTGCGCTGGTCATACACCTTTGAATTTTATTTTAATTGTTTTAAGAAAACAATTTGGCGCCACCGGGGTTTTCTCACCCCTAGTGAACAACAGGTAAGAACATCGAGACCTGGTTATTCGTACGTTCGCAACGGACGAAATCTGCGGAAGTTGCACGCATTTGAACTACGGATAGAGAAGACACGTTACACCCATTACACACAAATTGTACATTATCCATATTTTACAGAGTAAAACGGTAGCCGTACACACGACTACATTACAAATTGACGACCAACCGCTGGAGCTAGAAGAGAGAGAAATACGAACTTCTAACGGCGAGAAGAAAGGTCGACTAATAAGTATAAAACGGTTCGCCACACACTATTCAATAATAATTAACAGGAAAGGTAAACCGTTACTATACAATGTTTACAACAATCTGATGCAATATGACGGACAGACTGTATAATATGAAGATAGAATTCACTGACGAGTCTATCTCATGCTTGCTTAGGTATCTATCTATACTTCTGGTTACATAAAACATTTTGTTTATAATGCAAATTCATTAGCTATAGTTTACTTTTATAATTTGCAATTAATGTATTTAATTTAGTAAGCACAGAATTAATGACGCGGAGTTCACAGTTAGCATACAAATTTGAGCTAATTTTAAGTTACAGTTTGTTTATTACAAATCCGATTTTAATAATACTAACCGTTCAGTGTACATTTTTTCAATTAAAAAAGATTTTCTACATTTAAAATGTTTTATGATTTTAAAATGATGCATGTATAAAATTTTATATAGAATAAATTATTGAAGCAATTATGTACTTCAGAGTAGTATAAGAATCATTAAAACTGTATTTATAATAAAGTAACTATAACTTTAAAAAAAAACTCTAAACATTCAAATTTTCTGGTATTTAACCCAAAGCAGAGACAGGTGTTAATATTATTTAATTTGAGTGAGTTTGGTTATCTGAATTAGTTAGGGCAGTTTTTATCTAGATACTAGAAAACTCAATTCACTGAAGAAAACACATTGTATAATGCACAGATCACTAGAACCACAAACGTTTACAAAGATACAGTATAACTTATCAACAAAATATATTCAACCAAATAATATATTGAGACTGTAATTTGATAGGTTATATTTGTACAGTTTTTATATTATCAAATTCATATGGCTGCCCAAATGTAAATCATATACAGCTAATGCAAGAATTATAAAAGAAGATAGTGACCCTGACTCATAGTAGACAGCCGACTACAGTGATAAAGCATATAAAGGTGATCTTCAGTACTGTTATATGAAAATAAAAGTCACTTATCAGATCTGTCTGTTTACACAATTATATACGCCTTCCCTAGCAGGTTATTATTATGAAATTTAGTTAACATATTCATTGTAACATTTGCCACACCCATCTGCTATTACTTCAACTTACACTGTTATCACACACACACACACACACACACACACACACACACACACACACACACACACACACACACACACACACACACACACACACACACACACACACACACACACACACACACACACACACACACACACTCTCTCTCTCTCTCTCTCTCTCTCTCTCTCTCTCTCTCTCTCTCTCTCTCTCTCTCTCTCTCTCTCTCTCTCTCTCTCTCTCTCTCTCTCCACTTACCTGAAGTGTATCATTATCGACAATGGGAAGAAAATGTGTCTTAGTTATTCCATGATTCCGCTTTATCTGAAATATAAGTTTGTCACATCCTGACTGCAGTCGTATCTGACACGACTCCACATCACGATCCATACAGTGCGGTGTCCTAAACACCATCAGGCACGACTGTAAAGTCATAAATTATTACAAAATCACCATTACCATATTGCTAAAAATGCAAACAAGCACTGCTGTTGTGTGTTGATGTCTGTTAGAAGGCATAACTTATCAACAAGAACTTGTAGCACTGATTCATTTTGTATTACTGCCATAGTATATAAATACTTAAAAATTACTTATTTAATAAGTTTAATAATAACTTGATAAATTATAACAAAACCCAGCAAACTTATCAAATTCACTGTTTATAAATAAATAAACAAATGCATAGAAATATTTTAAAGGGCTGTAAAGGGTTGTACCAAGAGAGATCTTATCAGAAATGATCATATTAGAATGGAGCTAGGCATAGGTGAAAGCTTAAATGAGAAAATCTTCTGGTACAAAACAGAGTGGTGGTTACACGTAGAGAGAATGGATCCAACTAGATTTTCAAGAGCAGCTCTTGATTATCATCCAAGGGGGAAGAGAAGTGTGGGAAGACCCTGTCAAGAGCAACTCTTGACTATCATCCAAGGGGGAAGATCCTGTAAGCGATAGTTGGATGACTTCCATTGAGACTGGAACAGGCTACTAGCCTAAGCCATAAAAGATGATGACGATAGAAATATTTTTGATTTGAAATATTTCATTCTCATAAGGAGACAGTCACGGAGTCACATATTTCACTGCCATTTATTAGTCATGGAGAAAAGACAAAGGACATTTGTTATGGACAACACAAAAAGAGAAAAGACAGAATACTGAAATTAAAAAAAAAATAAGAAAAACTTCACTGGCAAGTTTTTTAATTTTTTTTGCAAAAGTATCCTGTTACTTTCTTCCTGATTATAGAGGAATATGAGTGGTATCCAGTGAGAGGTTAGGATCTATAATGATGGTTTACTTCAGAATGATCTGTTTATCAGTGGGAGAATATTACTTAAGTACATTAAGGCTAGGTGGATTTATTTAACCATTGAGGACCCTCCCCTTCTATGACATCCTGTTGCTTACAAAGTAGGGATATCAGGGTTCCTACAGATGGTGATCATGGGGGTGCTATAAATACTAAGAATCACATGGGTGGTATAAATATATACTTAACATCGGAATAGCGTAGACAAAGATACCAGATTTATCCCATTGAGCGATGGAAAATTCCTGGTGTCTTAAAATTGGGACACGTCAGCTATATTATTTTAATAAAGAGTTCTTGATCCTGCTGAATAATGGTTGGTTGTAAGGTTATTATCCTGGAAAAAATTTTGCCGCAAATCCTGAACTGGAAGTAACCATGGATAAAAAAAGCTGTGTAATCAATAACAAGACAAGTATAACTTGTATAACTTAAGTAACTTCTGAACTGTATGTGATAATTTAATAATATACTATTAAACTTTGTCATTGTTCTATATGCAAGGAAAGTAAAACTATAATTAAACACACACACACACACACACACACACACACACACACACACACACACACACACACACACACACACACACACACACACACACACACACACACACACACACACACACACACACACACACACACAACTAACTGAATTTGTAATTGAAAAGCCTTACTTTCATAGCTATTTTGCACTTTGCCTCATCATCTGAACTGTCTCCATATAGATAACATGAGAAAAATCGTTTTTGAAAAGTAACAGCACCATACGCTGACTGTGCCATATTGACTGTACGAAATACTAACTCATCTGCACTTGGCTCAACAAACAGCTCATCACCAATGCGCGCCAGTGAATGAAGAGCTCTTGAAAGAACTGAAATTAAAAATAACACAAGCAAGATGTAGCCTACCAGCTAAAATCATTTTTGCTTAATGAATTCAGTAATGTTCAGTAATGCCAATGAATTATTTTATGTTAATTACATTAGAAATTACACTCAAGGAAAGTTATTTCTATAAGGCATCTGTGATCATTTTGATGAAGATAAATAATGTCTTACAAAATGGAGTTCTTTTTGTGCCACATATAAGGAAGGTAGCGTGTGGCACACTGTTATTACACTATACCACATCAACAAATACACAATTACAGCAAAAGACACACATGCACTATTCACACTACAGTTGTACACGTTGCCTTAACTGTGATATGATAAATTAATGCTGTGTACCAACTTACATTCTGAGAACTAAGACTGGTCACACTGAAAGCAAAGCTAATATAACCTAAGATTTCCTACAATGTCCTCGGTTTTGTCAATTTGATTGCTGGTTAGCTTTCAGTGTAAATCAGCCTTTAGAATGATGCGATTGCCTTTGGGTGACAATTACATGTGCCGGGATCACATGGACCATGGACCATATGCAGTGGAAGGAACAAAGAGACCATTTTCTTTTGTACTCACTTCCACAAGCTGAATCAAGTTGTGGGCTGAAAAATGCATGTTGACTTTATAGTGTTGACCAGTTCTAAATTAGTGCGTCCACTGGTCTACTAAGCTCCCAACTATCATAATATAACTATAATTAATTTTCAACTTTTTCCTTGCTGCTCCATTTTTTGTACATAGGCCTACAAATAATACATTAAATTTTTTTAACTGGCATTTGGCAGCTGGTGTGAAAACACTTGCTACTGTTGCTATACTAGTATAAAAAAAAGTGTAGTTACATAAACAAATCATTTTTTATGAGATTATTTTAATACTTACAGTTCTTAATATCATGATTTATAGAGAATGTATTAAGTTAACCAGATCTATTTGCCACAATTTTTAAATAATATTAAAGAAACGCCACATGCCTAAACATAAATATCATCATATCTGCAACCAAATTTTGTAATTTAGAAAAAGTAATTAAAAGATTAAACGGGAAGACCTAACCTGTATGTTAACGTATGTTTACATAATTATGAAGTACGGTTAATTATTACATTCGTCTTATTGTTAAACTATTGTCTAAATTAATAAACGTTAACGAACTGAAGTACTTCATTATTAATGAAGAACTGCGTAAACATTGTTGATTACACTATCTTCAACAAAATTAACGTACCTTTAACATTCTGACTTGGAATAACACATTTCATTTTTCTGTTGTATTAAACCAATTAAGTGAATAGAAAATAATAATGTTTATAACACATTAATTACACATAAACAACACGAAAGCAGAAACCACAACTAAATAACACGACACATAACCTAAACGTTACATCATACAAGGAAATTGCCATTGCCGCCAAATGTTAAATTGTTGGACGACAGATTCAGAGCACTGCTACTTGTATAACGTATCTGTGTATGTTGTGAAAACTTAAATAAAATTTACTTTGTTAGTGTACAATAAAAGGGTGTATTTACTGGAAGTACAGAAATAATTTTCTATTTATCGCACATAATTACGGTACACAGACGATTTTTGGAGGTTGTGTCTACGTTTAACAATGCAACTTAACCTTTTAGATTTTTAAAATTAATTAGATTTAACAAAAATTTCCTGTGTTAGTGTACATTAAATTATTGTATGCATACAAGGCTGCTGTACATAACATTAAAGGCTGTATTTATTCGAAGTACCGGAATTAAAACCTAGTTCCAATTTAGAACGTAGACCTATAACCTATTTGCATATTTTATTGGGGTTTATTGGCACATATTTTATTAAAAGGGTGTATTTATTGGAAGTACAGAAATTATTTTCCATTTATCGCATATAATTACGGTACACAGACGATTTTTGGAGGTTGTGTCTACGTTTAACAATGCAACTTAACCTTTTAGATTTTTAAAATTAATTAGATTTAACAAAAATTTCCTTTGTTAGTGTACATTCAAAGGCTGTATTTATTGTATGGATAAAAGGCTGTATATACACTAAAGGCTGTATTTATTCGAATTAAAACCTATCGGTACTTCCAATTTAGAACGTATAACCTAGTCGGCTACGTTATTCGTACATACAGTATTTTATTGGAGTTTATTGGTACATATTTTATTAAAAGGGTGTATTTATTGGAAGTACAGAAATTAGTTTCCATTTATCGCACATAATTACGGTACAGAGACGATTTTGGGAGGTTGTGTCTACGTTTAATTATCTAACTTAACCTTTTAGATTTTTAAAATTAATTAGACTTGTAGGGGTGTGCATGGCAGAACTACTTGTGCACCCACTTTATAATCATATTTTTGGTAACACTGAGAACTTTAAGCCTTCTTTTATGCTTAAACAAATTATATATACACACTTAATTATAGAAAAGCAAAAAGCAAATATGTAATTCAAAAGACTAATTTGCTCTAATAAACACATGCTGAAGTTAAAAACAAAAGAGTTTTTACTTGCCTAACTAATCATTAGTTACTAATGTGACAGTTGGAGCTGCTTTTTCTGCAAAAGCTGGGGTATGTTGGATTCAAGAGTGGTTAATTTAAATTAAGTCATAAATCTGAGTGTGCGTCAAGTCTATTTGTGTGCTTGCTTTTCACTTGAGATGAAAATCCCATTTCACTCAAGAATGAGGTGGTGAATGGGATGAGCAACTCCGAAAGTTCAGGATATTCATCTCTTAAAGATATCCAGAACTTTGTTAAGTCAGAATCTAAAAGTTTATGGATTTTGTTGTCCATGACATGTCTCATGTTATCACTAACTATACAAAATAATTTACTAAAAATTTAGTTTTAATCCCAGCATCACAGATGATATCACACAATTGCTCATTTAGTTTTACTGACAACATGTTAGAACTTTCAAAATACAAGAATGGGTCTTGAATCCAATTGAATTCACTGTATCCCTCTGGGAAGCAACTTTCAATCTGGTTATAGAGAGTTAAACATTAGAGCTGGTAAAAAACAATGGTAGAGCATGAATAACAAAAATGTACAGTTTAGACTATGTACAAAACAGGTTGAATTTAAATTGTTAAAATGATATATCTTAGTTATTTACATGTAGTAGCTTTTTAAGACACAGTAAATAAATTTCCGAACCTGACTTTGCAACCCACCAAATGCCCTCTCGGGACCCTGCAGTGGGTCATGCCCAATAGGTTAAGACAGTACCCAGTTAGATTTGGAGTAGTCCATAAACAAATAACTAATGATGATAAATTTAATAAATAATGAATAAATCAAATAGAACAGCTCATAAAGTACAATACAGATTTAGAGATAAATGTAAAATGTAATTAAGATGTGATACAAATGTAATATAAGACAAGTGTGATTACTTGGTAAGAGGATGTGAAATACGTTGGTGTTCAAGTAAGAATAACTGTGAGTGGGTAGTAATTATAAACAATTATTTAAAGAAATTAATTACTAATCCATAGTAGCGGATGATACAGACATTAACATTTAGTTTTTTCTTTATTAGTATTTGTGTTATATAAGTTTAATAGGTATTGATCACACAGACAATGGTTTAAAAGTGTGCATTCAGTTAAGCCCTAAAGGGAATTATAGTAATTTGAATATAATTGTTAATTAATAGTTTGTTTATATTTAAAGAAGTTAATTAATAGAAAACAAGTGTAAGCAGGATCGATTATGAGTCTTCCAACATAAAAATATAATCAGTCAAACATAGGCCTAGATCATTACGTTCAGTAAATAGTAAATTCTTAAAAATATTTGTCAAATTACAAATAACTATAATATTTGGTATTAAAATTGTTCATAGTTTTGTCAGATAAAATAATATGTAAATTGTATTAAGTATTATGATGTAATAACTAAAAAGCAACTTGTACATAAAAGGTAAAATAATGTATTATATAAAAATAATATCCTATGACAACTAAATCTCAATTTGAACAAATATGACCAGAGTAATTTATATGTATCCAGGAAACCAAAATGAAAGAAAAAGAATTTATGATTATTATTGTTAAAAATCAAAAAGGAGAGTTGAGTTGAATTTTGAAAAAAGCTAAATATTTATACAAGAAAAAATATGAATCCGGGTACCCATGAATCCTATTAAAACACAATATAATACAAAGCAAGAAACACTATATCAACCTATAACAGAATGTAAAATTTGAGTAAATAAAGAAACAGCATAAACAAATCAGCCTTTAAACATTACTGAGCCAACAACCAGAAAAGAACATTAAATTAAAAAAAAAACGAATGAAGTTATGGAAAAAACTAACCTTTAAATGAAAACAATTTACAATTGAAGAACAACTACACTTAAATTAACTTAATAACAGAAACACTGGACTCCAATCATTATATTCCACCAGAAGGCTTTAGATAAATGAAATGACAAGATGTAACATTTATTGATCACAAAAGAAGTGGATTTTTTGATTTGAATAATATAAACAAACTGAAGACATTGGAAATTTTCATCACTCATACCAGGAGGCTGCGTGAAACTGAACTGAACTGATAATCATTGTCTTGATTATTCATCTCTTCTTTCACAGCACTAACACTTAACTAAAAATGAACTTTTTTCATGTGAAAAACTTACTATTTTATTGTACGCATTTCGGCTTAGTATCCGCCTTCTTCAGCTTTGGTAACAGACTGCCAGCATTTTGTAACGGTTTTGTGGAAGGTGAAGTGGGGGTGGTGTGTGGTGGAAGGGGATTGGCGCGGGGTTTCAAATTACTGTTTGTTTTCTGTATAATTGTGTCAAAAAGTGTATGTGATTTATATTGTAATTGATCGTTGAGTATGTTGTTTGGTTGTGTTGTGTGGTCATAGGCCAGACGGGAAGATCTTTTTCATCCCGTTATTCTGAACACTTAAAAGCTTTAACCAACAACAATATACACTCTGCATTTGCCACACACATACACACAGAAAACCACAGTTACACCAACATAGACACTAATCTTGAAATTTTACATTACATACCCAAAGGTCAAAAACTCAACACAACTGAACAATACGAAATATATAAACACCACACAACACAACCAAACAACATACTCAACGATCAATTACAATATAAATCACATACACTTTTTGACACAATTATACAGAAAACAAACAGTAAGTTGAATCCCTGCGCCAATCCCCTTCCTCCACACACGAACCCCACTTCACCTTCCACACAACCGTTACAAAATGCTGGCAGTCTGTTACCAAAGCTGAAGAAGGCGGATACTAAGCCGAAATGCGTACAATAAAATAGTAAGTTTTTCACATGAAAAAAGTTCATTTTTAGTTAAGTGATAATCATTGTGTAACGTATATACAGGGTGTCCCGGGAGGAGAGGGAAATAATTTGAGAAATGGTTCTATAGTGTAACAGAAGAAAAAAAGTTCGTATAAACATATGTCCGGAAACGCTTTGTAAGCGAGTTACGGCTAGCAAAAGATTTTGCCCGGGTTTCGGTTCCCCCGGGTAAATGAAGACTTTCTGAAATTCTAGGAAGGGGCAAATTCTGTTGTTTCTTATGGTTTTTGACGTGAAAAATCGAATAAAACAGGTCGCAGAACTGTATCTCCCATAGGTTTCATGATATCCGACGTAAAACAGAAAAATCTTTGCCTAAAAACAAATTTTGGAAAATTGGAAACAATTGGAATTTTTTGTTGATTTTTATTGACTTTATTTACACCATTTTTCTCAGAATTAAATTCTTAGTAAAGAATTTAATTCTGAGAAAAATGGTGTAAATAAAGTCAATAAAAATCAACAAAAAATTCCAATTGTTTCCAATTTTCCAAAATTTGTTTTTAGGCAAAGATTTTTCTGTTTTACATCGGATATCATGAAACTTATGGGAGATAAAGTTCTGCGACCTGTTTTATTCGATTTTTCAGGTCAAAAACCATAAGAAACAACAGAATTCGCCCCTTCCCAGAATTTCAGAAAATCTTCATTTACCCGGAACCGAACACCGGGCGAAATTTTTCGCTAGCTGTAACTCGCTTACAAAGCGTTTCCGGACATATGTTCATATGAACTTTTTTTCTTCTGTTACACTATAGAACCATTTCTCAAATAATTTCCCTCTCCTTCCGGGACACCCTGTATATTATTATAATTAATATTAATTTTATATTATTTCATTATTATCTTGTTTTGTAATATAATGTACTTTCTGTACTTGTTTTTTCTTTATAATAACTAAACCTTTTATATCAGCCAAAAGGCCCTTAAAATAATATTAATATAAAAGAGAAGAGAATCGACCCTGAGATTTCCTGAGTCATATTAATAGTTACAGTAAATGGACTATATAAATTTTGAATAAAAATAACAATATTATTATTATTATTACCAGATACCATTCCATGTGTTTTATTTATAATAGAAATATAATTAATAAGTATATTACAAATGGGTGCCAACCACTTGGGCTTAATTAAAAAACAATACACATTTTGAAAAGTGTTACAAATTGATGCTTACAACGTGAGGAATAAATAGGGTAAAACCCGTTTTGTTATAAATTGGCGCTCAACCTGTGAGGCTGTAATTAGGGAATCAATAGGCAAATAAATAATAAAATAATAACAAAATTAAATTCCTAATTTTAGCTGGCGGCTGATATAGGTTCAATAAAACAACAGAAATGCACAAACGAGCAACATCAAAGAAGAGAGCAGCAGAAGCAGAAAAAGAGATTAGTATGGAAGACACAGAGGCGACACCAGTGGAAGATAGTGGAAGATGTAGAGATGTTACTACCTCCTGCAGAACCTAACAAACCAAAAATGGACGAGTTAAAAACTGACAATAAATGCACGAGGGAAGAGTTAAAGCAAATCAATACAGAGAATTTAGAACGAATCAATGAAAGGTTTGAAGAAAATAATAGACATTTTGAGAAACAAAATGAAAATAATAGGCAAGTGAATGAGAAAATTGACAGTATTAAAATAAGTTTGGGACAACAAATTAACGAAAAAATCGAAGACGTTGATAAGAATATAAGACTAAACGAACAAAACCAAGAACTGAGAGAAAATATTCATGGGAGGATGGAGCAGGTTAATGAGGTAATTAACCAGAAGATGGATGGAAACACTGAGGAAAGGAGACAAAAGATAGCCAAAATAAATGAAAGAATAGAACAAATTAACGAAACCATTGAACAAAATAGAGTGAATTTATGTTCCAAGATAGATCAGGTAAAAGAAGATAGTCGTGTTCAAATAGAGACGATACAAAGGGAACAAGTAAATTTGGAAAAGGTTCAGAAACAATGCGGAGAGAGGTGTGAAAACATTGACATTTCAATAAATAAGATAAATGACCAAGTCAGACAGAACCAAGAGGAAATAGAACTGGTGCGAACTAGACCAACTAATATTAATAGTATACCTACAACCGAGAGTCGTGAAGGAATTCATTTTAAAAACTATCGAAAAAACCCTATGGAATTCGTAGCGAGAATAGATGAACATTTTAATAAAAATCGTGTAACAAGGTGGAACTCAAATAGAGAAATGTTGGACGAATGTTTTAGAGAAATGAATGATAATTGGTGGGTTGCAACAAAAAATGAAATTACCGACTACCCACAATGTAAGAATAGGATTTAAGGAAAAATACTGGTCAGAATCAACTCAACATATAATACGAGACAATATCACTCATGGGAGATATGACGTCAATCGTGGTACTTCACCGACTACATACTTTTTAGGAAATGTGTGCTTAGCTAAACATTTGGAGCCTAAAATACCTGAGGAATGTCTGTTTACAAAAATGGCATACCATTATGATGAGAGGATTTCTGGAGCCCGATTAGGCAATCAAATTAAAACTATACAGGCAATGGCCAGCTTACTAGAGAATTACGAACATGAAAATTATTACCGGAAAAACAGGCAGAGAACCGATAGATACGAAGGAAGAAATAATAACCATGGAATGAGTAATTACCAGCTTAATAACCACAGAAATAACTATAATTACAATAATGGTAATAATAATAGTAATAATAATAACTTAAATAATATTAATAATAATAATAACTACAATAATAATCACCATCAAGTGAATCATAACCGAAATAGTATGTATCCAAATAATCATAATAATAATAGGAATATTCAATATAATAATCATAACGGTAATCGCACATACAGACCCCGAATCAACCATATTCGAGCAGAGGAACATGAGTCAAGAAGATACCAGCGCGTAGTAGAAATAATAGTTTTAGTAACAATGACTATCGTTGGGGCAATAACGAAAATTGTAACCATTGTGAAAACCGATATAGGAGTCGAAGTCAAGGGGACAACCGCATACCAGGGACATATGAACCATTGAATCATTCTCGCAACGAAGAACGAGGAACAAACCAAGAATTCCAATCAAATCTACCGGCATTCTCAAATAACGTTACTGACAACATTCCTTTAAACGACAGGAGGCAGTGATAAACCTTCGCGACCCCCTCACTGCTCCAATCAACTGGGTATAGACAACGACTGAATGTAGGGACGGACAAATAAAAATTCACAATTATATATAATAATTATTTAAAAAACATTCGAGAAGAATTGTTAGAGGAGACTGCTAATAACATTATCAGCCACAACCATGATAGAATATACATCAACGCTGAAGTGGAAGGAGTTCCCACCAAAATTATGATTGATACGGGCGCTAACGTGTCTCTAATTAATGCTAATGAATTAGAAAATATACAGAGAAAATGTAAACGAATAATATCAACATTACCTGTCACTAACGTAACCCTCATAGGTGCTACTGGAAGACAAAATAAGACCATAAGAAAACAGGTGTCATTAGATGTAACAAGCAAGGGTGTAATAACATGTTTAGTAGCAACTGGCTTACCATTCCAGTTATTAATGAGATGTGACGTACTTAGAAAGTACTCAGCAATTATCGATCTGAGTAAGGAGAAAGTATCTTTATACACAGCAGGTATTGTATGGATAGCCAAATTAACAGGTAGCGATAGTGAATATCCCAGTGGTATCCACCAACAACTGAGAAAATGAAATTATATGAAAGATGATACAATCAATAGGAAGGTGATTTATAGCATTTCTAATGATGACTTATGGCTGAAAAAATTACAAGGGATAAGAGAGTTTCAGTGTGAAGAAACAAGTAGTCATTTAACCAAGGATCAGGTAGAAACTTTAATTAGAATATATGAGAAATACCGGCACATGTTTTCGGAAGAACCGGGGAAGGTTAAAAATTATCAATGTGAAATTCAGTTCAAGGAACCGGTAGAATTCTGCAAGAAATCATACCCAATAGCATATTCCTTGAAAGAGTCGGTTAGAAATGAAATCAAAAGGATGATGGATAACGATATAATTGAACAAAGTCAGTCACCTTTTACAAGCCCTATAATAGCAATTCCTAAAAAAAATGGACAAGTTAGACTGTGTTTGGATGCACGCGAAATTAATAAAACCATTATAAATGACTGTACGTCACCCGGTGAAATTGAAGAAATTTAAAAAAAATTCCATGGTACCAAGTTCATCAGTAGCTGGGACACTGTGAGTGGTTACTGGCAGGTGGAATTACATCTGAAGAGTCGGCAATACATGGCCTTTATTTTTGAGGGCCGTAATTACCAAATCAAAAGGTTGCCATTTGGACTGGTGAATTCGGTAGCAATCTTTGTCAGGTGTATGGACAGGATCCTTGGCCAAGAATCGCTTCAGTACACCACTGTGTATGTAGATGATCTCCTTATTATGTCATCAAATTGGGAGAAACATTGTCAACGGGTGGAAAATGTGTTAAAAAAACTATCTAATAATAACATTACTTTGAAATTAGAAAAATCAAAATAATTTGCAAAGGAAGTACAATTCCTGGGATTTAACTTGAATAAACAAGGAATTTCACCATCGCAAGAAAAAGTCGAAGCCATTCAAAATTTTCCAACACCAAAAAAAAAAAAACAATTACAATCGTTTTTAGGACTCTGTAATTACTACAGAAAGTTTCAGAGCAATTATTCAGAACTGACAGCGAAATTCCAAGAACAGTTATCTTCTAAGTATCAAGACATCATTGTTCAATCAATAAAAGACAAATTTTTAGAAACTATAATATTACACCATCCAGATTTCAATCAACCGTTTTTCTTAAATTGTGATGCTAGTGACATCAGCCTTGGGACAGTATTATATCAAGAAGATAAAGAGGGTAACCATTTGGTTATTAGCTTCGCCAGTAGCGTATTGAACCACTGTGAAAGAAAATATAGCGTAACCGAGAAAGAACTGTTAGGCGTAATATTTGCATGTAGCAAGTTCCGTACCTATATTTTAGGGTATCCTGTAACCCTCAGAACGGATCATAAATCCATTTCATTTTTGAGAAATTGCAAATTAAGTCATGGTAGACTTACAAGGTGGGCAATCGCTTTGCAAGAGTATAATCTCAAATATGAATATATTCCAGGAAACAAAAACGTAATAGCGGACGTGCTATCACGAATCAATTTAAATACACAGACCTTTGAAGGAGACCACGAAAACATAATTAAGGTTTACAATATTATCAAGAGTAGGTCCGATTTAGAAATGTTACTTCAAGATATCAGAATTCATCAGAAATCAGATCCGAAATTAAGGCACATCATGGAACGATTGGAGGAACCAAATGACAGTGTAAATAAATTTTATTGCATGTACGACGGAATATTGTTTATAAAAAATACTTTAAACCAATATGATTGGAAGGTGATCATACCTAAACCTATCGAAAAAGAGTTAATTATGGATTATCACTTAAGATATGGCCATATGGTGGCAGGGAAAGTTGTCAAAACGTTAGAGGAGAACTGCTACATAAAGAATATTAACAGGAAGGTTATAAATTATATAAAACCATGCCACATTTGCCAATTAGTAAAAGCAAACAATGAAAAAAAGGAAGGTACAATGATACCAATAACGTCAAAACAAAAATTAGAAAAGATATTTTTGGACATTTGTGGACCGTTCCCGCGTAGTGGAGGTAGATACCAATATAATTACATTGTCATTATTATGGACCATTTCACCAAATTTATTAAACTATATCCGATTAACAGGGCAACCACCCAAAAAATCCTTGAAATATTGTCTACAAAATACATTCCAGAAGTAGGAGTACCCAATTCTATTATTACAGATCATGGTACGCAATTTCGTGGGAAAAGGTGGAAAAATACTTTATTAGAGCTAGGAATTAAGACATACAAAACTTCGGTATATCACCCAAGTAGCAACCCAGCCGAAAGGGTATTGAGAGAAGTTGGTATGATACTAAGGACATATTGCCACGACCAACAACGAAAATGGCAAGAATACCTGTCCGCAACCGAAGAATTCATTAACCTAGGTTATCCATCCATCCATCAACTGTACTCCATATACTGCCATGTACGAAAAAAGACCCCCCCCCCACGAGAAATCCAAGAATTAATCAATTTTCCTGCATCACAAAGATATCAATTCGATAAAATAAAGTTGTATAATAAAGTAATAGAAAACCTTGAAAAACTTAAAAACCAGTATAAGAAAAATGAAGATAAAATAATACAATATGAAGTAGGGGAAAAGGTATTGCTAAGAAATAGAGAACTACCTGGAGCATTGGAGGGAATCACTAAGAAACTATTGTTATTATACGTAGGACCATATATTGAAACCAAAAACAATCATAATAATACATATGAACTAGCTAATCCTATTACGAAAAAGACTAAACATAATCATAACCAAGCATCACTTAAAAAATAATATGAATAATGAAACATAACATAAGCAATTATTTCTTCCATACCAAAGATCATGTTCAGAAATAATTACTTCTGAAGGAGGGCAATTATGTAACGACACCAACATTCTAAAAGTAATAAGTACATCTTATCAAATAATTATGGAAAGAGATTTTGGAAAAGAAAGAAAAAAGAATAATGATGTTCAAACTAAATAAATAATACCAAAATTCTAAAAGAAATAAGCACATCTTATTTAAATCAAGTATAAATAATACATTTAGTAATATAATGATAATAATGGGGCGCAATATTAATGACAATAGGCTTAAGAGAAATTTAATAAACTAATTAGAAAATGAACTTGCTGAAGAAGAGTTGCAGTATAAAAACAGATAGAAAGATAATTAAAACTACTATATTACAAGAGGTATTGAATAACAAAGATGAATGACATTAAGGCTAATAAATCATTGAACTGTGAAGTGAAGTTATATAAAAGAGAAAAAATTTTCCTAAGAAATATACCAACAGTAATATTGAATATAATATAAATAAATGGAGTTATTGGAAGGCAAGGTAGAATAAGAAAAAATATTCAGAAGATAAAAGATTCCAATGGTGTGTATAATGATATAAGATTTATAATTATTTTATTTATAGAGTGTATAAAGCTAAGGCGTCACTCTAGAATTATTTTATGGGCAGCAGCCAAAGTGCACTGTACCAGGTATGTGAATGTTCGGATGAGCAATTGGACGTAAAAGGGCCACTCAACGCCGATATTCATTCATAATACCATATTAATATAGGGGGAATCATTTAACATTAGTATGGAATCAATTTTAATAAACGAATGGAATATATAAATAAAATATACAATGAACCAAGAGAAAACTCAAGAATTACAATTCGTTAAAGCCACCAATACAAATAAATAAACTCCAGAGATAATGAAGAAAAAAATTGGTATTGATAAGAAAGGTAGGTTTCAATTTGCCTATAATAATGAAGAATTTGTTTAATAAATATCAATCTTATCACCAAGCAATATTAATACCATCATATCATACACCTCAACTATTGAAGACATCAGCAAGCAATAACAACAATTTATCTAAACAAATCACAATCAAAGTAATCTGAAAAAAGAAACAGTAATAAATAAAAATGTGAACCTAATTAAAAACCAAAAGTCCTACAACAGACATTACTATGACAACTTACTATACTATATAGACAGTACCCAGTTAGATTTGGAGTAGTCCATAAACAAATAACTAATGATGATAAATTTAATAAATAATGAATAAATCAAATAGAACGGCTCATAAAGTACAATACAGATTTAGAGATAAATGTAAAATGTAATTAAGATGTGATACAAATGTAATATAAGACAAGTGTGATTACTTGGTAAGAGGATGTGAAATACGTTGGTGTTCAAGTAAGAATAACTGTGAGTGGGTAGTAATTATAAACAATTATTTAAAGAAATGAATTACTAATCCATAGTAGCGGATGATACAGACATTAACATTTAGTTTTTTCTTTATTAGTATTTGTGTTATATAAGTTTAATAGGTATTGATCACACAGACAATGGTTTAAAAGTGTGCATTCAGTTAAGCCCTAAAGGGAATTATAGTAATTTGAATATAATTGTTAATTAATAGTTTGTTTATATTTAAAGAAGTTAATTAATAGAAAACAAGTGTAAGCAGGATCGATTATGAGTCTTCCAACATAAAAATATAATCAGTCAAACATAGGCCTAGATCATTACGTTCAGTAAATAGTAAATTCTTAAAAATATTTGTCAAATTACAAATAACTATAATATTTGGTATTAAAATTGTTCATAGTTTTGTCAGATAAAATAATATGTAAATTGTATTAAGTATTATGATGTAATAACTAAAAAGCAACTTGTACATAAAAGGTAAAATAATGTATTATATAAAAATAATATCCTATGACAACTAAATCTCAATTTGAACAAATATGACCAGAGTAATTTATATGTATCCAGGAAACCAAAATGAAAGAAAAAGAATTTATGATTATTATTGTTAAAAATCAAAAAGGAGAGTTGAGTTGAATTTTGAAAAAAGCTAAATATTTATACAAGAAAAAAATATAAATCCGGGTACCCATGAATCCTATTAAAACACAATATAATACAAAGCAAGAAACACTATATCAACCTATAACAGAATGTAAAATTTGAGTAAATAAAGAAACAGCATAAACAACTCAGCCTTTAAACATTACTGAGCCAACAACCAGAAAAGAACATTAAATTAAAAAAAAAACGAATGAAGTTATGGAAAAAACTAACCTTTGAATGAAAACAATTTACAATTGAAGAACAACTACACTTAAATTAACTTAATAACAGAAACACTGGACTCCAATCATTATATTCCACCAGAAGGCTTTAGATAAATGAAATGACAAGATGTAACATTTATTGATCACAAAAGAAGTGGATTTTTTGATTTGAATAATATAAACAAACTGAAGACATTGGAAATTTTCATCACTCATACCAGGAGGCTGCGTGAAACTGAACTGAACTGATAATCATTGTGTAACGTATATACAGGGTGTCCCAGGAGGAGAGGGAAATAATTTGAGAAATGGTTCTATAGTGTAACAGAAGAAAAAAAGTTCGTATAAACATATGTCCGGAAACGCTTTGTAAGCGAGTTACGGCTAGCGAAAGATTTTGCCCGGGTTTCGGTTCCCCCGGGTAAATGAAGACTTTCTGAAATTCTAGGAAGGGGCAAATTCTGTTGTTTCTTATGGTTTTTGACGTGAAAAATCGAATAAAACAGGTCGCAGAACTGTATCTCGCATAGGTTTCATGATATCCGACGTAAAACAGAAAAATCTTTGCCTAAAAACAAATTTTGGAAAATTGGAAACAATTGGAATTTTTTGTTGATTTTTATTGACTTTATTTACACCATTTTTCTCAGAATTAAATTCTTTACAAGTTTTGTTTTTAACTTTTATCCATTTATTTGTCATTTAACAAAGTTATTGTACTTCTAACCTAAAAACACGTTTTTTTAGGCTAGAAGTACAATAACTTTGTTAAATGACTAATAAATGCATAAAAGTTAAAAACAAAACTTATGAAGAATTTAATTCTGAGAAAAATGGTGTAAATAAAGTCAATAAAAATCAACAAAAAATTCCAATTGTTTCCAATTTTCCAAAATTTGTTTTTAGGCAAAGATTTTTCTGTTTTACATCGGATATCATGAAACTTATGGGAGATAAAGTTCTGCGACCTGTTTTATTCGATTTTTCAGGTCAAAAACCATAAGAAACAACAGAATTCGCCCCTTCCCAGAATTTCAGAAAATCTTCATTTACCCGGAACCGAACACCGGGCGAAATTTTTCGCTAGCTGTAACTCGCTTACAAAGCGTTTCCGGACATATGTTCATATGAACTTTTTTTCTTCTGTTACACTATAGAACCATTTCTCAAATAATTTCCCTCTCCTTCCGGGACACCCTGTATATTATTATAATTAATATTAATTTTATATTATTTCATTATTATCTTGTTTTGTAATATAATGTACTTTCTGTACTTGTTTTTTCTTTATAATAACTAAACCTTTTATATCAGCCAAAAGGCCCTTAAAATAATATTAATATAAAAGAGAAGAGAATTGACCCTGAGATTTCCTGAGTCATATTAATAGTTACAGTAAATGGACTATATAAATTTTGAATAAAAATAACAATATTATTATTATTATTACCAGATACCATTCCATGTGTTTTATTTATAATAGAAATATAATTAATAAGTATATTACAAATGGGTGCCAACCACTTGGGCTTAATTAAAAAACAATACACATTTTGAAAAGTGTTACAAATTGATGCTTACAACGTGAGGAATAAATAGGGTAAAACCCGTTTTGTTATAAATTGGCGCTCAACCTGTGAGGCTGTAATTAGGGAATCAATAGGCAAATAAATAATAAAATAATAACAAAATTAAATTCCTAATTTTAGCTGGCGGCTGATATAGGTTCAATAAAACAACAGAAATGCACAAACGAGCAACATCAAAGAAGAGAGCAGCAGAAGCAGAAAAAGAGATTAGTATGGAAGACACAGAGGCGACACCAGTGGAAGATAGTGGAAGATGTAGAGATGTTACTACCTCCTGCAGAACCTAACAAACCTACACAGCAAAAGGAACAGCCCGAGAAACTGACACAAACAGGGGATAAAGACTTACAAGAGACCATGATGAGGATCCTAATAGGAATACAAGAAGATAACAAGAAGACCAGTAAGAAAATAGAGGAGAATAGTAAGAAAATGGAGGAGAAGATGGAGGAGAATAGTAAGAAAATAGAGGAGAATAGTAAGAAAATGGAGGAGAAGATGGAGGAGAATAGTAATAAAATAGAGGAGAATAGTAAGAAAATGGAGGAGAAAATGGACGAGTTAAAGACTGACAATAAATCCACGAGGGAAGAGTTAAAGCAAATCAATACAGAGAATTTAGAACGAATCAATGAAAGGTTTGAAGAAAATAATAGAAATTTTGAGAAACAAAATGAAAATAATAGGCAAGTGAATGAGAAAATTGACAGTATTAAAATAAGTTTGGGACAACAAATTAACGAAAAAATCGAAGACGTTGATAAGAATATAAGACTAAACGAACAAAACCAAGAACTGAGAGAAAATATTCATGGGAGGATGGAGCAGGTTAATGAGGTAATTAACCAGAAGATGGATGGAAACACTGAGGAAAGGAGACAAAAGATAGCCAAAATAAATGAAAGAATAGAACAAATTAACGAAACCATTGAACAAAATAGAGTGAATTTATGTTCCAAGATAGATCAGGTAAAAGAAGATAGTCGTGTTCAAATAGAGACGATACAAAGGGAACAAGTAAATTTGGAAAAGGTTCAGAAACAATGCGGAGAGAGGTGTGAAAACATTGACATTTCAATAAATAAGATAAATGACCAAGTCAGACAGAACCAAGAGGAAATAGAACTGGTGCGAACTAGACCAACTAATATTAATAGTATACCTACAACCGAGAGTCGTGAAGGAATTCATTTTAAAAACTATCGAAAAAACCCTATGGAATTCGTAGCGAGAATAGATGAACATTTTAATAAAAATCGTGTAACAAGGGGGAACTCAAATAGAGAAATGTTGGACGAATGTTTTAGAGAAATGAATGATAATTGGTGGGTTGCAACAAAAAATGAAATTACCGACTACCCACAATTTAAGAAATGATTTAAGGAAAAATACTGGTCAGAATCAACTCAACATATAATACGAGACAATATCACTCATGGGAGATATGACGTCAATCGTGGTACTTCACCGACTACATACTTTTTAGGAAATGTGTGCTTAGCTAAACATTTTGAGCCTAAAATACCTGAGGAATGTCTGTTTACAAAAATGGCATACCATTATGATGAGAGGATTTCTGGAGCCCGATTAGGCAATCAAATTAAAACTATACAGGCAATGGCCAGCTTACTAGAGAATTACGAACATGAAAATTATTACCGGAAAAACAGGCAGAGAACCGATAGATACGAAGGAAGAAATAATAACCATGGAATGAGTAATTACCAGCTTAATAACCACAGAAATAACTATAATTACAATAATGGTAATAATAATAGTAATAATAATAACTTAAATAATATTAATAATAATAATAACTACAATAATAATCACCATCAAGTGAATCATAACCGAAATAGTATGTATCCAAATAATCATAATAATAATAGGAATATTCAATATAATAATCATAACGGTAATCGCACATACAGACCCCGAATCAACCATATTCGAGCAGAGGAACATGAGTCAAGAAGATACCAGCGCGTAGTAGAAATAATAGTTTTAGTAACAATGACTATCGTTGGGGCAATAACGAAAATTGTAACCATTGTGAAAACCGATATAGGAGTCGAAGTCAAGGGGACAACCGCATACCAAGGACATATGAACCATTGAATCATTCTCGCAACGAAGAACGAGGAACAAACCAAGAATTCCAGTCAAATCTACCGGCATTCTCAAATAACGTTACTGACAACATTCCTTTAACGACAGGAGGCAGTGATAAACCTTCGCGACCCCTCACTGCTCCAATCAACTGGGTATAGACAACGACTGAATGTAGGGACGGACAAATAAAAATTCACAATTATATATAATAATTATTTAAAAAACATTCGAGAAGAATTGTTAGAGGAGACTGCTAATAACATTATCAGCCACAACCATGATAGAATATACATCAACGCTGAAGTGGAAGGAGTTCCCACCAAAATTATGATTGATACGGGCGCTAACGTGTCTCTAATTAATGCTAATGAATTAGAAAATATACAGAGAAAATGTAAACGAATAATATCAACATTACCTGTCACTAACGTAACCCTCATAGGTGCTACTGGAAGACAAAATAAGACCATAAGAAAACAGGTGTCATTAGATATAACAAGCAAGGGTGTAATAACATGTTTAGTAGCAACTGGCTTACCATTCCAGTTATTAATGAGATGTGACGTACTTAGAAAGTACTCAGCAATTATCGATCTGAGTAAGGAGAAAGTATCTTTATACACAGCAGGTATTGTATGGATAGCCAAATTAACAGGTAGCGATAGTGAATATCCCAGTGGTATCCACCAACAACTGAGAAAATGAAATTATATGAAAGATGATACAATCAATAGGAAGGTGATTTATAGCATTTCTAATGATGACTTATGGCTGAAAAAATTACAAGGGATAAGAGAGTTTCAGTGTGAAGAAACAAGTAGTCATTTAACCAAGGATCAGGTAGAAACTTTAATTAGAATATATGAGAAATACCGGCACATGTTTTCGGAAGAACCGGGGAAGGTTAAAAGTTATCAATGTGAAATTCAGTTCAAGGAACCGGTAGAATTCTGCAAGAAATCATACCCAATAGCATATTCCTTGAAAGAGTCGGTTAGAAATGAAATCAAAAGGATAATGGATAACGATATAATTGAACAAAGTCAGTCACCTTTTACAAGCCCTATAATAGCAATTCCTAAAAAAAATGGACAAGTTAGACTGTGTTTGGACGCACGCGAAATTAATAAAACCATTATAAATGACCGTACGTCACCCGGTGAAATTGAAGAAATTTAACAAAAATTCCATGGTACCAAGTTCATCAGTAGCTGGGACACTGTGAGTGGTTACTGGCAGGTGGAATTACATCTGAAGAGTCGGCAATACATGGCCTTTATTTTTGAGGGCCGTAATTACCAATTCAAAAGGTTGCCGTTTGGACTGGTGAATTCGGTAGCAATCTTTGTCAGGTGTATGGACAGGATCCTTGGCCAAGAATCACTTCAGTACACCACTGTGTATGTAGATGATCTCCTTATTATGTCATCAAATTGGGAGAAACATTGTCAACGGGTGGAAAATGTGTTAAAAAAACTATCTAATAATAACATTACTTTGAAATTAGAAAAATCAAAATAATTTGCAAAGGAAGTACAATTCCTGGGATTTAACTTGAATAAACAAGGAATTTCACCATCGCAAGAAAAAGTCGAAGCCATTCAAAATTTTCCAACACCAAAAAAAAAAAAACAATTACAATCGTTTTTAGGACTCTGTAATTACTACAGAAAGTTTCAGAGCAATTATTCAGAACTGACAGCGAAATTCCAAGAACAGTTATCTTCTAAGTATCAAGACATCATTGTTCAATCAATAAAAGACAAATTTTTAGAAACTATAATATTACACCATCCAGATTTCAATCAACCGTTTTTCTTAAATTGTGATGCTAGTGACATCAGCCTTGGGACAGTATTATATCAAGAAGATAAAGAGGGTAACCATTTGGTTATTAGCTTCGCCAGTAGCGTATTGAACCACTGTGAAAGAAAATATAGCGTAACCGAGAAAGAACTGTTAGGCGTAATATTTGCATGTAGCAAGTTCCGTACCTATATTTTAGGGTATTCTGTAACCCTCAGAACGGATCATAAATCCATTTCATTTTTGAGAAATTGCAAATTAAGTCATGGTAGACTTACAAGGTGGGCAATCGCTTTGCAAGAGTATAATCTCAAATATGAATATATTCCAGGAAACAAAAACGTAATAGCGGACGTGCTATCACGAATCAATTTAAATACACAGAGCTTTGAAGGAGACCACGAAAACATAATTAAGGTTTACAATATTATCAAGAGTAGGTCCGATTTAGAAATGTTACTTCAAGATATCAGAATTCATCAGAAATCAGATCCGAAATTAAGGCACATCATGGAACGATTGGAGGAACCAAATGACAGTGTAAATAAATTTTATTGCATGTACGACGGAATATTGTTTATAAAAAATACTTTAAACCAATATGATTGGAAGGTGATCATACCTAAACCTATCGAAAAAGAGTTAATTATGGATTATCACTTAAGATATGGCCATATGGTGGCAGGGAAAGTTGTCAAAACGTTAGAGGAGAACTGCTACATAAAGAATATTAACAGGAAGGTTATAAATTATATAAAACCATGCCACATTTGCCAATTAGTAAAAGCAAACAATGAAAAAAAGGAAGGTACAATGATACCAATAACGTCAAAACAAAAATTAGAAAAGATATTTTTGGACATTTGTGGACCGTTCCCGCGTAGTGGAGGTAGATACCAATATAATTACATTGTCATTATTATGGACCATTTCACCAAATTTATTAAACTATATCCGATTAACAGGGCAACCACCCAAAAAATCCTTGAAATATTGTCTACAAAATACATTCCAGAAGTAGGAGTACCCAATTCTATTATTACAGATCATGGTACGCAATTTCGTGGGAAAAGGTGGAAAAATACTTTATTAGAGCTAGGAATTAAGACATACAAAACTTCGGTATATCACCCAAGTAGCAACCCAGCCGAAAGGGTATTGAGAGAAGTTGGTATGATACTAAGGACATATTGCCACGACCAACAACGAAAATGGCAAGAATACCTGTCCGCAACCGAAGAATTCATTAACCTAGGTTATCCATCCATCCATCAACTGTACTCCATATACTGCCATGTACGAAAAAAGACCCCCCCCCCACGAGAAATCCAAGAATTAATCAATTTTCCTGCATCACAAAGATATCAATTCGATAAAATAAAGTTGTATAATAAAGTAATAGAAAACCTTGAAAAACTTAAAAACCAGTATAAGAAAAATGAAGATAAAATAATACAATATGAAGTAGGGGAAAAGGTATTGCTAAGAAATAGAGAACTACCTGGAGCATTGGAGGGAATCACTAAGAAACTATTGTTATTATACGTAGGACCATATATTGAAACCAAAAACAATCATAATAATACATATGAACTAGCTAATCCTATTACGAAAAAGACTAAACATAATCATAACCAAGCATCACTTAAAAAATAATATGAATAATGAAACATAACATAAGCAATTATTTCTTCCATACCAAAGATCATGTTCAGAAATAATTACTTCTGAAGGAGGGCAATTATGTAACGACACCAACATTCTAAAAGTAATAAGTACATCTTATCAAATAATTATGGAAAGAGATTTTGGAAAAGAAAGAAAAAAGAATAATGAATAAATAATACCAAAATTCTAAAAGAAATAAGCACATCTTATTTAAATCAAGTATAAATAATATATTTAGTAATATAATAATAATAATGGGGCACAATATTAATAACAATAGGCCTAAGAGAAATTTAATAAACTAATTAGAAAATGAACTTGCTGAAGAAGAGTTGCAGTATAAAAACAGATAGAAAGATAATTAAAACTACTATATTACAAGAGGTATTGAATAACAAAGATGAATGACATTAAGGCTAATAAATCATTGAACTGTGAAGTGAAGTTATATAAAAGAGAAAAAATTTTCCTAAGAAATATACCAACAGTAATATTGAATATAATATAAATAAATGGAGTTATTGGAAGGCAAGGTAAAATAAGAAAAAATATTCAGAAGATAAAAGATTCCAATGGTGTGTATAATGATATAAGATTTATAATTATTTTATTTATAGAGTGTATAAAGCTAAGGCGTCACTCTAGAATTATTTTATGGGCAGCAGCCAAAGTGCACTGTACCAGGTATGTGAATGTTCGGATGAGCAATTGGACGTAAAAGGGCCACTCAACGCCGATATTCATTCATAATACCATATTAATATAGGGGGAATCATTTAACATTAGTATGGAATCAATTTTAATAAAAGAATGGAATATATAAATAAAATATACAATGAACCAAGAGAAAACTCAAGAATTACAATTCGTTAAAGCCACCAATACAAATAAATAAACTCCAGAGATAAAGAAGAAAATAATTGGTATTGATAAGAAAGGTAGGTTTCAATTTGGCTATAATAATGAAGAATTTGTTTAATAAATATCAATCTTATCACCAAGCAATATTAATACCATCATATCATACACCTCAACTATTGAAGACATCAGCAAGCAATAACAACAATTTATCTAAACAAATCACAATCAAAGTAATTTGAAAAAAGAAACAGTAATAAATAAAAATGTGAACCTAATTAAAAACCAAAAGTCCTACAACAGACATTACTATGACAACTTACTATACTATATAGACAGTACCCAGTTAGATTTGGAGTCGTCCATAAACAAATAACTAATGATGATAAATTTAATAAATAATGAATAAATCAAATAGAACGGCTCATAAAGTACAATACAGATTTAGAGATAAATGTAAAATGTAATTAAGATGTGATACAAATGTAATATAAGACAAGTGTGATTACTTGGTAAGAGGATGTGAAATACGTTGGTGTTCAAGTAAGAATAACTGTGAGTGGGTAGTAATTATAAACAATTATTTAAAGAAATGAATTACTAATCCATAGTAGCGGATGATACAGACATTAACATTTAGTTTTTTCTTTATTAGTATTTGTGTTATATAAGTTTAATAGGTATTGATCACACAGACAATGGTTTAAAAGTGTGCATTCAGTTAAGCCCTAAAGGGAATTATAGTAATTTGAATATAATTGTTAATTAATAGTTTGTTTATATTTAAAGAAGTTAATTAATAGAAAACAAGTGTAAGCAGGATCGATTATGAGTCTTCCAACATAAAAATATAATCAGTCAAACATAGGCCTAGATCATTACGTTCAGTAAATAGTAAATTCTTAAAAATATTTGTCAAATTACAAATAACTATAATATTTGGTATTAAAATTGTTCATAGTTTTGTCAGATAAAATAATATGTAAATTGTATTAAGTATTATGATGTAATAACTAAAAAGCAACTTGTACATAAAAGGTAAAATAATGTATTATATAAAAATAATATCCTATGACAACTAAATCTCAATTTGAACAAATATGACCAGAGTAATTTATATGTATCCAGGAAACCAAAAAGAAAGAAAAAGAATTTATGATTATTATTGTTAAAAATCAAAAAGGAGAGTTGAGTTGAATTTTGAAAAAAGCTAAATATTTATACAAGAAAAAATATGAATCCAGGTACCCATGAATCCTATTAAAACACAATATAATACAAAGCAAGAAACACTATATCAACCTATAACAGAATGTAAAATTTGAGTAAATAAAGAAACAGCATAAACAAATCAGCCTTTAAACATTACTGAGCCAACAACCAGAAAAGAACATTAAATTAAAAAAAAAACGAATGAAGTTATGGAAAAAACTAACCTTTAAATGAAAACAATTTACAATTGAAGAACAACTACACTTAAATTAACTTAATAACAGAAACACTGGACTCCAATCATTATATTCCACCAGAAGGCTTTAGATAAATGAAATGACAAGATGTAACATTTATTGATCACAAAAGAAGTGGATTTTTTGATTTGAATAATATAAACAAACTGAAGACATTGGAAATTTTCATCACTCATACCAGGAGGCTGCGTGAAACTGAACTGAACTGATAATCATTGTGTAACGTATATACAGGGTGTCCCGGGAGGAGAGGGAAATAATTTGAGAAATGGTTCTATAGTGTAACAGAAGAAAAAAAGTTCATATAAACATATGTCCGGAAACGCTTTGTAAGCGAGTTATGGCTAGCGAAAGATTTTGCCCGGGTTTCGGTTCCCCCGGGTAAATGAAGACTTTCTGAAATTCTAGGAAGGGGCAAATTCTGTTGTTTCTTATGGTTTTTGACATGAAAAATCGAATAAAACAGGTCGCAGAACTGTATCTCCCATAGGTTTCATGATATCCGACGTAAAACAGAAAAATCTTTGCCTAAAAACAAATTTTGGAAAATTGGAAACAATTGGAATTTTTTGTTGATTTTTATTGACTTTATTTATACCATTTTTCTCAGAATTAAATTCTTTACAAGTTTTGTTTTTAACTTTTATCCATTTATTAGATATTTAACAAAGTTATTGTACTTCTAACCTAAAAGCACGTGTGTAGTAGAGGTAATAAGTATTTAGTGGTGCCCTTTGCATGGAATGAGATAGTTCAGGGGGGTAGTGACAGGTGTTATGATGATGAAAGATGTTTTGAGAGAGAGCTGTGTGCAGATAGGGAGATAGTATTAGATCAGTTAAAGAGAAATTATAAAGAGGTGAGGGAGAGGTTAGAAGTGGGGAAGATAAACAATATAAAATACTTACCTTGTGAAATAGAGATAGATGAATATTTTGATGATACCGTTATAAATGATAATAACTTACCTGAGGTTTTAATGAATGTAGTAGAGGAATATAATGAGAAAATAAATTACTTTATGTTGAACAAAAATGCTTACGGAAACAGAATTGAAATTACCAAGGTAGACGGGTTTTATGAATTAATAGATAATAATAGTGTCAAATATTATGTTGATAATCATTATAATAATAATAATAATAATAATAATAATAATAATAATAATAATAATAATAAATTGTGTGTGGATAAAAATGATTTATGTTTTAAATATGTTAGATATTTATACAATGATGGAGGGTAAATATAGACTCAATGTATGGACATTCTAAACATTTTAGTTTATGGTTCTGACATAGCTAGATTATGAAATGAAGTGTGGTAAATAGAAAAATAATGACAAAGATTTGTAAATAAATTTTAGTGAAATTAATTGTGTTTGTATTGTAACAAGTATGTAATGAAAACAATGAGTGTATGTAGTAGAAATTGGTGTACTAATAATAATAATTATATTTTGAGCAGACTAAATAAATAATGAGAGTTAATAATATATGAATTGTAATTGTTTTGGGAGTAAAGTAATTGAAATATGTTGTGTTCTTGAATAATTGATGGAATTAAAGTAATTTGAGTTGTTTAAATAATTTTGATTGATTTAAAATGTTATATAAAGAAATTTTGATGATGAATTTCAATTATTTTTATGAGATTTAAATTTGATAATAATTAATAAATAAATAAATGTTAAATTGTGTTTAGTTTGTGGAATAACATGGTTGTTAAAATGTTTCAGAAGGTACATGGAGTTATTGGTGTTTGTGTTTATATTTGTTTGTCTATGATAGTGTTGAGTGATGTACTGTAAGTATAAATTTTTAATGCAATTTATATAAAGCAATGTTTGATGTTTAAAAGTTAAAAGGTTCAATGTATCTAAGAGATTTTAATTTACATGATGAGATGTATTTGAGATAGTTTTGGATTTTCAAGAGTTAAAATGTAAAATATGGTAAAAGTTAGATTTTGGGTGATTATTATTTCGTTAGGACATTTAAATCAGTCCGAGTTAAGTTTAGAAGGGGACTTGAACAAAGTAAGATTGTTGTGAATAAACGTAATGTAGAAATTGAGATGTAATAGTGACACAGTAGCTATGGGGAAGATATGTAGAGTAATGAGTGATATATTGAGGTAATAAATAAATGGAGATGTTTTGTAGATGAAAGTGATGTAATGGGAGAGTAAGTAAAGATAGAGGAATTTTGTAAGGGGGGTGGTGTGATAAGGAGTCCTCAAGGAAAGGTGTTGTGGCGGGAGAGGAACCGATAGGCGCCGGAAAGGGTTACCTAGGGAGGGTCCAGGAACCAAATAAGGGAATGAGCATTGGGAAGGGAACACACATCCTGAGTACAAAGGGGTAGAGAGTATTTTTGTTATAAGAGTAGAATGATGCGAAATGAGTTAGAGTAGTAAGTTAGTGGTAGAGAATGGGTGGTAGATGTTTTGATAGATGGGTGTCATACTAGTTAAAGCTGTTAAGTGAGTATTAGAGTCAGAAGGGGGGTAAGATTATATGTAAATGCCAAGTTAATAAATCAAATTATTGTGAATAATTGAGTCACCCAAACTAATGGGTAATGAAAATATTAAAGAAAGAAATGTATGATGTTAAAACACACAACCAAGACTAGAAATGTCATGTAATGAAAATTGTAACTTTAAAGTGTAACCATATCATAAACAAATATTTTGTATACTTATGATTCCCCAACTTTTCGGGTGGTCACGGCCTCACCGAACCCTGACCGTGGAATTGGTTTAGCTTTGACAGCTATGGTTGGGGCTCATTGCGTCACGTTCTGCCTTAACTGACCATAGCTGTTATCGTTGTAAAGGTGAATTTATAAATTTAAAAGGGGGTAATTCAGGGGAATCACCAAATTATGGAACAGCGGTTATCACTCTGTTCGCGTAGGAACAGTAAAAAAAGGTGATAGACCCGCATTAAGGTTTTAAATATGTAACTTCCAGATATTATGATATCTGATAATTTTTAATATGTAAGGCTGAAGCAAGGACAAGGAGATGCTAAAATTCCTCCACCAATCAGTCCTTGTGGATGCAACTGGACGCCACAGTCCAGTGGGTGCCATAGTGTGTGTGGTAAGGCAGGTTACTCAGGGGAGTAACGAACTAAAATTTGTAATTTAATGATGCTGTCTAGCTGACGAGCTAATTAAATGATTTTATTTTGATTCAAGAAGTAATACTGTAGTAGATGGTCTGTTTAGACGTAAGTGACTGAAGTGTGTTATACTCTGTGTAATAATTTCATAAAGGACTTTACTGATTCTGGAAAGACTATTTCAAATGTAGAAGATGTTTATCAGATTTTGTTTTTATTATGTTTATTGTGCCATTATTTTTATTATGTTAGAGTGTAAGAGTTATGAACATATGTTGTGTATTTTTCCTGGTATAGTTATTATGGTGTATATAGGGTAAGGTCATTCACCTGACCCAGAGAGATCAGCTGATGGTTGATGTTAGAGCCAGGATAGGTTTCTAGGGATTAACTCATGAATTTTTTGCTACTTAATTAAATTAAATAATTTTATCTTTTCTTGATATTGATAAAAGAAATATTTTGAGAAATTAAAATTTTATTTGGGAAAACAAAAGTAAATTTTCTATTTTTGTATTAAAGAACGTTATTGGAAATTGTAATGTTCCTTATAAGTAGGGAAGGTGTCAGCTGATTTATAATATGCCTTTTATGTTCTCTTTTGTATGCAAGTGCATTTATTTTGAATTTTGACTTGATAGTAGAAGTAAGTTATGTATTTTTATTGGTTCATTATGGTTGTTAGTAAGTAATTAAGAAGAGTTACGAACTCAATCAAAAGATTATTAAATTTTTGAACATAAATGTCATGAAATGATCAAATTAATAGATCTTTGGTAATGGACTTAGAGTAATTTCTCTAGGCGAACGAAATTTAAATGATTTCAGTTTGATTTGTATAATTTATTTTGGATTTGAAACTGTGCCGTCCAGTCAAGTAAATTGAGAAAAGAAATGAAATTTAAGGGGATACGCCACTATCTATCTTAATTTTTTTATTTATCATTTTTTTATGACCTAATGGATTATGTTTTAAGTATATGTGTATAATTAAATTATTTATGACAAAAAATATGGTTAAATTATGAAATGTGGTATTTTTTTATTGTTTTTGATGTATTTTTTAATTTTTGAATAACTTGTTTGTTTATGAACCATATGTGAAAAACTAGTAATTGTTTGATTCCTAATATAAAAAGGAAACTTTTTGTATATGGAAACCATGGTATCACAAAAAATAATAATCTGAGGGATTTATTTTCAATAAAATAAAAAATATTTCAAAAACTTTCAAAATATTTTTGTAAAACATAGAAATTTATTGTTAAATATGCTTGAATTGTGTTACCTATACACACAAACCTTTACAATATTGTCAAGATGATCTGGTAAAAATTTTATTAGTCTAGGTGAAGTATTTACAGAGTTATTTAAACTTACGTATCATAAAAACAGTAAAAAATCAAATTTGAGAAAACTGCGATCAAAGTCTACAGAACTGTTTTTACACTTTTAAAACTCTCCTGATCCATATGAAACACCCTCTCTGTCCTTTTCCTGTTCTTCTTCTTTTAGCTGGGCAGTTTTCAACAATTTCCTATACTTCTTATATTTTTCTGTGTTTCTCTCTTTACGCAGCCTTAGATGGCGTGAGTCCTTCTTATGGGCGAGATCTACCATGTTATTGCCTGGCGAAATTCCAGCTTTTGTGTAGAGTTTAGTCATGGTGAGCAAATACCCCTCATTGTACATACACACACCCTCTGCCACTAAAGCTTCAACCTTCCTTTTGGCTGTAAAAATTGTTTTGGGACATTTACTCCATATAACTCCGTGTAGGGATTCATTCGCATTGTTAGTTTGCCCCGATGAACATCTGTTCAGTAGGTCATCAGTTGATAGACGTTCATAAAGAGGCAAAACATGTTCGTAAACAATCTGATTTATTGGTGTTTTTATGCAATCTGCATGTTTTCTTGGCGTAACGTGGTTTGCAATATATCTCTTTGAAAAAAACACCAACTATTCTCTCCGACAGGGCAATTTTGATGTAGAGGATTAGCATCCGTTAAGCGACAATGATCCAAAGTAGCAAAAATGGCAGATTGCATTACCTTAGGTTCTGCTATATTGCTGGTTACAGCATTTCTATAGTACTGTGTTAGCTTATCAATTGTTGTGCCCTTCAGACTACCATGGGTCTTACCACCTAAAGTAATTTTTTTGCTACTACAAACTTGTATCAACTTTCGCAAATCAGTGCCCATTCGTTTTGCAATATGGTTCACACATTCTTGTTTCTCAATCTTGACACCTTTTCCATAAACTTCTAGAGAAGCCAAGTGGTCATGCGTCTTTGAGTCACCATCGGATACAAAACTGGTATAGCGGAATCCGATGTCCTGTGAGCGCTTCCAGAGGCGTTCTGCGCCTTCAGCCTCCATTGCCAAAGATGATCCATCGAAATTTGCTTGGCATGTAAGCCAGTGGTCCAGTAGCCACTCTTCATATTCTTCGGAGTCTTCACCCAATTCACTTTTCTTCTTCTCGCATACTCGGCAATATTTAGAAATAACTTCAAAATCTATGACTAAGCCTGTTATTAGTTCAATAACACAGCCTATTCCATACTTTGAGGTAAATCCTCTTTTCTGCCAAGACCCGTCGTAGCTCACTGTAATGTCTAAAGGCTTTTTTATTTCTAAGGTTGGTTCTAATTCACAATATGCTTTTTGTACTTCAACTCGTGCATTTTTTAACACGCTGTCCACGTGCTCTTGGATAAATGTCAACAATTATGTACATTTGTTTATCATAAGCTGAGTGATTTATACATGGCATATTTAGGCCCTTGCAAAATGTCTGTAGGCCGGTGTGTCCTTTTCCTAGAGACAAAAATGTTTTTACCATTCGTCTATTGATATCATAAGGAGGCCTTGTTTTCAGTGTGTCATCGTGAATTTTTCTTGATGTTTCGAAACTAGTAATTTCATCACAAGAAAGACAGTGAAAAGATATTTCTTGGGCGAAACCCTTTTGTTTGGTAGGGAAGAACTCTGAATTTATATCAAAGCAAAACTTGCATGGCAATCGTTTTACAAAGTTTGTAAGAACAGCTAAATCAACCAAACAGTAAGCAGGACTATCTTCACTGCAAGCGTCAACAGTAGGGTTGTATGACGATACAAGTTCAAATCTTTTTGGCCTTTTTCTTATATGAGTGTTTTCATCAAAATCATCTTCAGTAGGCTCTGGTGGAAATTGTACAGGCCTACTATTATCAAGAGGTATATCCTCATTACTTGGCCCTGGCCTAACATTTTCATAGTCGATTTGCCCAGGGTTACCAACATTTGATTGATTGTATGTACAATCTAAGGGTTTTCCTGTATTAGAGTTACCTAATTGATTATAACTGTCCCATCTTTTAGAAATAGATTTTCTGTTCAATTCAGATCTGTTTTTCTTACTAAATTTTACCCTTCCCATTTTTATAAACTGTACTTGCACAAAGTCACATAAAAACACAGGTTTGGAAATATATCATAAACACACTGATATAAACACACTAAGACAAACACAGTTGTAAATCGCTTTACTAACATATAAACATAACCTCAAAGCAACTACTAACAACATCCAGTCAGCTGACAACAAATCTATAAACACAGAGCAGGACTGTTGATGACAGCTGATTGATGAAACTACCGCAGTTAGCCAACCTTATGTAATAATCTGACATTATAATAATTACCTTGGAAAATATTTTTTTTGCCAAATAAGTACACTAATTATTACTTAGGTTGATATGTACTCATAAGTATAAATAGTTTGAGAAATAGTTGAGAAAAACTCAAGTAGTGGTGAAATTGCTCAAAATCGTAAAACGCAATGTTTTACATTTTTATGATAAAATCAATGAAAAAATCATCAGATTGGCATAAAATTTTACATACATGTTCAGAATTAAATGTACAATCATTAAATATGACTTTTGAAAAATGTAAAAAAATTTGAAAAAATGACCTATAGATAGTGGCGTATCCCTTAAGAGATAAAACATTTTATGAGTTTTGAATATGGAATTTAGGTATAATATAATAATGAGTATGTGTATACACCCAGTATTTGCTAAAGGCAACCCAGTATGCTTGTAAGGGGAAACATATCGGTTGAGGATCTGGTATGGTATAAGGCCAGTTTTGATTTTTTTAAGGAATGATAGAAGGTTAGGTGTACTATGGTGAGTGTCTGTCCGATGTTGTGGTGTTGGGATATCGCACAGAGAAGTCCAGTAAGTTCATGCAGATGCAGCCATAGTCACCAAGCTAGGGGGGTAGTTTACCCATGGAGTGTTAAGAATTAAAGGGGGGTTGTTGGCTCCATATGCTCACCGATCCTCTTGGGGTTTAGCGATGAGAGTTCTTCTGTTTCGGCAGAAGATCTCTCATTGGGGGGGGGGGTCTTGTAATGGGACAAAATGGGAGGTTTGTCATTTTATTAAAATTATTTAATTTTCAATTGCCAATGCCACGGAAAATACGGCTGCAGTCGAACAAAGAACAGCAACATAAATTTTTGAGTGGAGTGTAGTGAGGAATGTCAGACTCTGGTGTTGAATTCCGTAATTGTCACGTACAGCTACGCGCACACCTGCGGCGGGGCCCAGTAACTACGCCTCAAGCCGTAAAACCGAGACGCAAGATCTTATTATCATGCGCGTCCGAGATGACGGAAATTAAATCAAGGCTCCGCCTACCTGAGCCTGCTGTATCGTCGCAGTGAATACCGCCAACCTCATGGGCCCATTGACAAACCACGCTACATCTACGGTTACGAAAAGTTCATGCCTCGGTGGCCGTGCGTTTCAGTTTTTTTAACAGAGCTTTGGTGTAGATCAGTGTGCAGAGCCGCCGCCCAGTCGACTACCTATACCGGCCGCGAGCGGTCATATAAACATTATTGCTCGAGCTTAATTAGTGTCGGCCGACCAACCCCAGTAAATATCAATATTGTGTATAACAATGTAAAGAAAAAGAACTAACGTGCTATGGAACAGTGAACCCGAAAAGATCTATCGAAGGTGAAACCATAACCGTCAAATAAGAGAGCTCCGTGAGATACGCCACGCGGTCGGGAGGAATGACGCAGCACAACATGTAATAGTATTCTACCGAACCTATTATGATTATTATCATTTTTACATAAAATGGAGTTTTAAAACAGGCATGAATGTGAGTGTGAGCATTGCTGGGTGGCCTTGATTAGAATTATGTTAAATTTTTAAGACCATTTTATTTTTTTTAGTAAGAAATGATCCTTGATAATATGTATACCTTGTTTCTATTGTTTGGAGTATAACTCCGGGAGAAAGGAAAAACAACGCAAGAATAACAAAGAATATTTACTGTAAATCAGAATGAATAAATTAATGTTTGGTTGATTTTTTTTTTGGAAAGAAATTATGTAAATGTCAATGATAGTTTTGGGAATATAAATAAATGAAAAGACAATAAAATTTAATGTCAAAGAATTGCTAAATAAATATAACTATAATGCTGAAATTGAGAGTATAATTTATTGAAGAATGTTAACCTAAGTCACGCTTATTCTTCACGACTTCGTGCGAAGAACTTTGGACCCGAGAAAGGTAAGAGTTGTGAGGAGTGTATATTATTTTTAATAATTGTTTTATAAGTAATCAGTAGCTTCTCAATGGCGCCACGAACAGTGACAAGTTTATAAAAATAAATTTTAATAAACCGCACCTAAATGTGAGCATAAGCGTGAGTTAGGAGTACGTAAAAAAGTACGAAAAAGTTAGGTTATGTGTAACTAAGACCTAATGAATACCTAAGGTATGTAAAATAAGAAGTGTTAAAATATAGTATAATAAAATAAAGGTGATAAATTTACAATTGAAAAATGTCAGAAAATAATGAAAGTACTGTAAGTGAAATAGTTGAATTTGATGAATCAGCTGTTATGAGCAGTCTTGAAGTACATTCAACTCCGAATGTAGGTCAAGACGACAAAAATATGAATATAAGTATTACAGACGAAACAAATATTACAGATGATTCGGTGATTCAACTAACCCCAAAATTAAGTAGGGAAAGTAAAATTAATGATGATGAAGTCAGCTTCACTGACAATAAAACAGAAAGTCAGTCGACACCGGTCCAAAGTAAAAAGTCTGACGATAGTTATGAAATGTTCAAAAAGATACAAACAATGTTAGATATGAAATTCAATGAACAGAAGAGTGATTCTGACGCTAAATTCAATGTACAGAATAGTAAATTTGATGAGTTGAAAAACGAAATACACGAACAAAAAATAAAGTGCGAAAGCAATTTCAGTGAGTTAAAAACCCATATCAATGAGGTCAATAAGCGTTTAGAAAGTACCAATGAAATATTTAAAAATAACTTTAGCGAATTAGAACAGAATATTGAGAGAATGTGAGTGTGGGGAATAAATACATGTAAGAACAACACAAACAAAAGTGACGGAAATATATGTATTAATGGTAGTGGTAGTAGTTTAGATGCAAAACAGGTGACGGTAGAACAGGTGAGTAATAGCGATAATTATAATAATGGGTTAACGAGTGATAACAGTGGTGAAAGTAAAAACGTGGTGTTAGAGAGTAAGGTTGTGAGCAGAGAAAGTGTGGATGAAATGGGGAGTGTGTGTGTGTAGAGGGGCAGAGGGCAGATTTTTCACAAGTTTATGGTGAAACAGGGTTTTCACAGTGGTTTTATGAGGACAGAGTTTCCTCCGGTGGTGGTGTGGAAGACGAGGTGTCTTCGGATGGTCCTTTAGTTTTTTAAGGTTTATCTGGTAGTAGAGGTAATAAGTATTTAGTGGTGCCCTTTGCATGGAATGAGATAGTTCAGGGGGGTAGTGACAGGTGTTATGATGATGAAAGATGTTTTGAGAGAGAGCTGTGTGCAGATAGGGAGATAATATTATATCAGTTAAAGAGAAATTATAAATAGGTGAGGGAGAGGTTAGAAGTGGGGAAGATAAACAATATAAAATACTTACCTTGTGAAATAGAGATAGATGAATATTTTGATGATACCGTTATAAATGATAATAACTTACCTGAGGTTTTAATGAATGTAGTAGAGGAGTATAATTAGAAAATAAATTACTTTATGTTGAACAAAAATGCTTACGGAGACAGAATTGAAATTACCAAGGTAGACGGGTTTTATGAATTAATAGATAATAATAGTGTCAAATATTATGTTGATAATGATCATAATAATAATAATAATAAATTGTGTGTGGATAAAAATGATTTATGTTTTAAATATGTTAGATATTTATACAATGATGGAGAGTAAATATAGACTCAATGAATGGACATTCTAAACATTTTAGTTTATGGTTCTGACATAGCTAGATTATGAAATGAAGTGTGGTAAATAGAAAAATAATGACAAAGATTTGTAAATAAATTTTAGTGAAATTAATTGTGTTGTATTGTAACAAGTATGTAATGTAAACAATGTGTGTATGTAGTAGAAATTGGTGTAGTAATAATAATAATTATATTTTGAGCAGACTAAATAAATAATGAGAGTTAATAATATATGAATTGTAATTGTTTTGGGAGTAAAGTAATTGAAATATGTTGTGTTCTTGAATAATTGATGAAATTAATGTAATTTGAGATGTTTAAATAATTTTGATTGATTTAAAATGTTATATAAAGAAATTTTGATGATGAATTTCAATTATTTTTATGAGATTTAAATTTGATAATAATTAATAAATAAATAAATGTTAAATTGTGTTTAGTTTGTGGAATAACATGGTTGTTAAAATGTTTCAGAAGGTACATGGAGTTATTGGTGTTTGATGTTTATATTTGTTTGTCTATGATAGTGTTGAGTGATGTACTGTAAGTATGAATTTTTAATGCAATTTATATAAAGCAACATGTTTGATGTTTAAAAGTTAAAAGGTTCAATGTATCTAAGAGATTTTAATTTACATGATGAGATGTATTTGAGATAGTTTTGAATTTTCAAGAGTTAAAATGTAAAATATGGTGAAAGTTAGATTTTGGGTGATTATTATTTCGTTAGGACATTTAAATCAGTCCGAGTTAAGTTTAGAAGGGGAGTTGAACAAAGTAAGATTGTTGTGAATAAAGGTAACGTAGAATTTGAGATGTAACAGTGACACAGTAGCTATGGGGAAGATGTGTAGAGTAATGAGTGATATATTGAGGTAATAAATAAATGGAGATGTTTTGTAGATGAAAGTGATGTAATGGGAGAGTAAGTAGAGATAGAGGAATTTTGTAAGGGGGGTGGTGTGATAAGGAGTCCTCAAGGAAAGGCGTTGTGGCGGGAGGGGAACCGATAGGCGCCGGAAAGGGTTACCTAGGGAGGGTCCAGGAACCAAATAAGGGAATGAGCATTGGGAAGGGAACACACATCCTGAGTACAAAGGGGTAGAGAGTATTTTTGTTATAAGAGTAGAGTGATGCGAAATGAGTTAGAGTAGTAAGTTAGGGGTAGAGAATGGGTGGTAGATGTTTTGATAGACGGGTGTCATACTAGTTAAAGCTGTTAAGTGAGTATTAGAGTCAGAAGGGGGGTAAGATTATATGTAAATGCCAAGTTAATAAATCTAATTATTGTGAATAATTGAGTCAGCCAAACTAATGGAGAATGAAAATATTAAAGAAAGAAATGTATGATGTTAAAACACACAACCAAGACTAGAAATGTCATGTAATGAAAATTGTAACTTTAAAGTGTAACCATATCATAAACAAATATGTTGTATACTTGTGATTCCCCAACTTTTCGGGCGGTCACGGCCTCACCGAACCCTGACCGTGGAATTGGTTTAGCTTTGACAGCTATGGTTGGGGCTCATTGCGTCACGTTCTGCCTTAACTGACCATAGCTGTTATCGTTGTAAAGGTGAATTTAGAAATTTAAAAGGTAAATTATTATAAATAAATCACCTTATATCCGTCGTGTGACTTCATTACGTCGATTAAAATGACGCGTTTCGGAACATCTGTTCCATCATCAGATAAAATCGCTCTATTGAGGTCGTTAAACGTTAAAAACACATGTTACACATAATTGTCCACTATGTAATTCACTTGCTTCGTAAATGGTGCGCACCACGACGAAGCCGATCGGACACTGAACTATTATCTGATTGATTACGCCTAAGCAGGTTCAAAGCTGTATCGTATAGCTGGTTGGATTTAAAATTTAAGTGGTCATTCAATATGAAGTCTCGGCTGTTTATGTTATTATATGCTTTGTATATTTCGAACTCCTCTATTGCGTCCATGTAACGGCCTTTGTTGCACACATGTAGGGGTATTAAATTAGATTTAAAATCAGTATAATTATGATTGTGTAAGATTAAGTGGCGGGCAAAGTTGGACTTGATATTATTTAACAAAGTGAGATTATTTAGGTGACGTTTTGGTGTGCGTTCTTTAAATCGTTTGAGGAAATCTCTCCCCGTTTGACCAATGTAAAAACTGTTGCAGTCGTTACATGATAATTTATATATGCCGGATTTCTTTTCTAAAGGTATGGGTTTTCTATGACGTAGTATTTTTAATAGACTATTGTTTGTTTTGAAGGTAGCAGTAATATTCAATTTATTAAATGTGGAGGTTAGAATCTTTGGCATTATATTTGTGTATGCAGTAGAAATAAATGTTATTTTTGTATCCTTATCTATTGGGGGCTTGGATTTTCGAATTTTATGTTTCTTGATGAGATTATCAATCAACGTGTTTTGGTAACCATTAGCTAAAGCTATATGTTTCATGGTATTCACCTCCTCACGGTAATCATCATCACTGAGAGGTACTGCCAACAATCTGCGGATAAAGTAATTATAAGCTGCCAACTTTTGCGAAAATGGATGATAAGAGTCAGCATGTATTGTCACATCAGTGATAGTCGGTTTTCTATAAATATTAAATTTCAATTTATTTACGTGTTTAGTGACAGACAAATCTAAAAAATTCAATTTATTATCCACTTCAGTTTCCAACGTGAATTGAATGTTTTTATTAATATTATTCATATAATGTTTTAGGTTTTCGATCTGTCGTACAGTACCATTGGAAATTAGAAAGGTATCGTCTACATAACGTGCATAAAATATTATATCATTTTTGTATTTGTTATGTGAGAGCAAATGAGAGTTTTCATAAAAATTCAAGTAAACGTCAGCCAATAGACCAGAGAGAGGTGAACCCATGGCCAATCCATCGTCCTGAATGAAAAATTGGTTATTGAAAGCAAAGTAATTTTGTTCTAAGATAGTTTCAAGTAAACCAATTAACTCGTTTATCGTCTGTATATTTAATTTATTATTCTCTAATAAATTTTCTTTTAAGATATTTAGTGTTTCCTTTACTGGTATGTTGGTATACAAACTTACTATATCAAACGATGCTAACTTATAATTTGGTAGTATATCAACATTTTTACATTTATTAATAAAATCCGTGTTGTTTGTGACACTATGATAGTTCTTTAAATTTATGTTTTCTTTGATTACTTTGACGAGTTTTTTTAGCTGTTTTGTATGCGGGCGCTGTGGTAAAATTAACGAGTGGTCTGACCGGTATGTCGTGTTTATGAATTTTGGGTAGGCCAGTGAGTTCGGGAGCTTTAGCATTAATAGGCTTCAGGAAGCGACGTGTGCATTCGCTAAACAAATTTACGCAATTATTGATTTTGTTATTCAATGTCTTGACATACATATCAGTAGGATCAGATTTCAAGGTTCTAATATTATTGTTTGAAATAAAGTCGTTTACTTTCGTTTTATACACGTCAAAGTCCATGACAACAAGAGTATTCCCCTTATCTGCCTTAGTAATTAGAGCATTATTATCAACTAATTTAGCTTTTATTTGTTTCAATAACTTAAACTCGTTGGAAAATCTTATATGTTTCTGTAAACCATGAGGTGAATGGTTTTAATCGACGTAACGAAGTCACACGACGGATATAAGGTGATTTATTTATAATAATTTACTGTTCATACGTGACTTGGATACCAAGAACTAATATGCATTTTAAATTTAAAAGGGGGTAATTCAGGGGAATCACCAAATTATGGAACAGCGGCTATCACTCTGTTCGCGTAGGAACAGTAAAAAAAGGTGATAGACCCGCATTAAGGTTTTAAATATGTAACTTCCAGATATTATGATATCTGATAATTTTTAATATGTAAGGCTGAAGCAAGGACAAGGAGATGCTAAAATTCCTCCACGAATTCAGTCCTTGTGGACGCAACTGGACGCCACAGTCCAGTGGGTGTCATAGTGTGTGTGTGACGATTTAAATAAAAGAAATAATCTAGAAAATAGAAAATTTTAAAAATTAAGGTTGTGAGCTCTTAAGCTATTTAAATCTCACTGTTTTAATATAAGATACCTGTATGTACTCAGTATGAAAGGAAGCAGTAATTAATTAGTTATAAGATACTCAAATAAAAAGATAAATTGTAAAGCGTTATTAATATCGTATTTAACCCTTTGCTTGTAAGCAGGCGCTTTCCTGTTGATTCCAGACTCGACATGCTTTCAGAGTCTTGTGTGAGTAAGAATAAGATAAAAAACTAATGTTAATAATAATAAAATCTGAAGACATAAATAGTCACTAAAACAACTGATTTAAATTATGTATATATTTGTTTAGGGATAGTTTGAATAAATAAAAAAGTTAACTTAAATATAGTTAGGAACTATATTCTCGCGCGGAAGTTGTCCCACTAACTTTTGTCCAGTACCTAGCGAAGGGAGCGTAAATTCTCTCTCTTGCAATGGCGACTCCGTACAGTGTAGACGACGAAGAGCTATGCTCTTCAAATATGTGTATCATATTTGGTTTCATTTTCAGAAAGTGTACCAGATGTAGTTTGTTTAAAGCATCTGGATGTATTAATTAATGTAGTCATGTGAATAGACAATAAGTTTAAAGTTATGTAAAACAAAAAGTATTGAAACGTAACAAAAAGTGTAACACAAGATGACTACGTACTTCAACGAATAACAACTATTCCAAAGTAATACCCGGAGATGTGAACTAGCAGAAGCCACAAACTCTACTGCACGTGACAGAATATGCAGATCAGGACATCCGAGAATCTACATGATCATCGTAGATAACTACATGACCTATTGTTCTCCCTGCTAACTTTGGAGCCCTTTACAGAGGAATGCCAGACCGAGATGACGACGTAGCTGTTCCTGTTTCCCAAGACTGATACCCCAGGAGGAGTCTTCTGCATACCAATTAAAAGGTGACTCGATAGCCTGTCTATCGAGGGTTACTAATATTTGTTACACAACACATCTTGAAAGAGACTTTTCAGAAATGATTAACTTTGTAAAGACTTATAAATTAAATCTAATGTTTATAAGATTATATCTTATTAATTAATATTTCATGTAACTATTCTAACTTCATACGTTGTAACAGTTTATATGTTAATGTAGAGTAATATAACTCAAGCAATAATACCATTCTTAAATGTTGAATTAAAAGAAAGTCTTGCAAGCTAATATCATGAAAAGAGTATAATTAAAAGTTTTAATACAGAAAGTTCACCCGGATCCGAGGTATAACTATATAGAATCTAGTTTGATGCCAAAGTTTAAAGAAACCTTTCGATAATTTAATAATTGAGTTAGTAATGTCATGGCATCAGTCAGTATATGTTTTTCTTAAATGTTGAATAAAGAGAAGTCTTCTTGTTACACACAAATGAGGAGTGCTTAAATCAATTGTATACCTTGCCATTGTTTCCTTACACAAAGTAAACAATTACACAGCTAGTAAGTAATATGTTATTTTAATTATTTGTGATCAATTCTGTTACAACGTAGGCAGCCCTTCTAATTAACGGAGTTTAATTACGAAGGGTTCCCTTGATTTGTAACGCGGCGAAATCTAGTTACAAAAGTGCGCAACTCTGCTTACATTATTTAAAAAAAAAAAAAATAATAAAGGAAACAAAGGAAAGAGTTTTAATTGTATAGATATGTGTCACAAACAAATTGCATTCACTATTTATGCGTGGATAAACATAAATAGTATGATTAATAACTAAAAGTTTAATATTGATATATGGACTCAGAAAGTTACTTTAATAAATGTAATGTTCAAAACATATTTAATACACTATTAAATAACGTAATATGTATTAATACGTAGATGGTAGTATGTATAAGTAAAATATCATTAGCGTCATACAATGCAAAATGCTATATGCAGGTTCCTACCGGCACAACCTGAATAATTCGATGTAAGTACTTGCATACATGAATCGTGACCAAGCATAACAATTTTGGTCAACCGAACAATCTGTAACAGGTTTGTTTACGACAAACTACGACCTGTTGTCTCCTGAATCATTCTGCACAGTGTATGTCCAACTACATAGCTTACATACACTAGGATGTGTTATAAAAAAAAAAATTGATAAAAATAACTTTGTAAATAATAATAAAGTAATTAAGTAGAAGTCGTGATTTAAAACTTGTGAACAAAATAAGTAATTATTTAATTGAGAAAGGTTTATGAAAGAACGAAGCCAAAGTGTTGTCTAAGCGGAATAATAATAAATGTGTTGTACAAAAGTGTGCTCCCCTTCTCAAGTTTAAAACGACCGGTTTCAAATCGTTGGTGTTATTCGCTCGCATTGTGTAGACAATAAGATGTAAAAGCAAACACCCCATTGTCACACACTCTCACCCTCCTTTGTTAACTAAATATGTAGGCCACCCTCTGACCTACATTCCAGTAAACAGCTGATCGGCTATTTAACATTGAAAGATATGTGTGTGATTTCTGTCTCTCCCTTAGAAGAGAAATTGTTCTTTTCTAATTAGTGTAAATTGATTACTTATGAATTTGTTGTATGTAATATATGTGTAATATAATAGTATTAATTTTAAGTACGTGCTAATGTGTTAGAACAAAATGGCCCAATTTAACCCTGATTTGTTATTAAAAGACGAGCTGTCTTACGAAGCTCTTTTGCGTGGACTACCCCATGCTGATGTAACAGTCGCGGAATTACGAAGTTCAATTCGCGAATGTGGATTTGATGCGCCCGTGGAATTAAACAATCTAAGCCAACTCGATTATGAAGGCGAGAAAGAAAGTTGTACTGCCAAGTATAGTGAACTATACTTATTGTCTCAAACACTCCAAGACGAGAAATCTCCGGCAAAAATTTTGCGGACTACCCAGAGAATAGAGCATTTAACCAGGCGAATAAAAAATTTGTCGATCTGGTCGAATCTCGCAGAAAACCCACCTGTTATAATTGTGGCAAATATGGGCACATAAGTAGAGAGTGCAAAAGTAAGCCATTGGAACGGAACCAACCTGTGAATATAAAGTGTGCTAAATAAATATGGTGATTAAATAGACGATAGTTCTAAGAGCGTTTCTTAAATCCCCAAAGTAGTTTAATAAATAATAAAGTGAATAATAATAATTGATTTAAATACTAGAGCTAAATAAAAACCTAAGTTATACTAAAATTGTGTGAAGTGTAGAAGTAATTAAAGGAAAAGAATAATAATAAAAAGTAACGTTGCATAGTGAAGACACCGCAGTGGTGGCCAGTAAGAGAAATTAAAGCGTGTTCAGTATTGTTAGGAAATGTACTAAACAGCCACGCACCCTCCCTATTGTGTTAAACCGGTGCTAGCCTGAACAATTGAAAACCACCCCTAGTGAGTATGACTAGTATGCATTATGTAAAGTGTCTCCTCTCCCGCATAGTTTGTTTAAAAGTATTGTTTAAAGAGATAAAAGAGAATCATATTCGTGAGATTCCGCTTCTCTCAAACCAGTGATCTAAAGTGGAGTATGGGATCCTCTTTAGATTACATTAGAAATAAGTTTAGGAGATATAATCAAGTAGTGATTATATATGTAACGTAACAGGTCACAACGGCGCCGACTGAAAGGGTAATGATAGGGCTGAAATGTGCCAAAGATCATTAATAATTGCTGAAAGCTAACTTCCGTAGTTAGAGTAAGCTGGTGTCAGTCGGGCCGGGATGTTGTGAGTTACGGATAAGTAGGGATCATTCCAATCTAAGGTTTGGAAATTAGGATTAAGATTAAAATGTAAGTTAGTACTTAAGAAGTAAGAAAAAGGGAATTTCACGAAGGCGATCATTTAAATGAATAATGTCATTTAAAGAAATTAGGAAAAACCAACTGTGCAATAATAATAAATAACTTCACACACTGCCACTAATCGTACTCCCAGTCCCCAATTACCACGAAGGTCACAAGTCGACCCCGTTCGAGTTACTATACAAGTATAGACCAAACCACCCTTTGTCCACAAGATGGAATATACACGATCTACTGCCTCCGCAAATAACGGATAAGCAGATAAAGAGAATATGGAACAAAGCCCGCTCTAACTTGAGAGCAAGCTTGGAAAAATCCAGAAGATACCACGAGAAAGGTAATCATAGCAACTCAGTCAGGTACCAAGTAGGTGACTTGGTAATGTACAAGACTCACCCCATTAGTAGTGCGATTGATAAGACCACCTCGAAACTATCATTCAGATGGTGTGGCCCTTACCAAATCCAAAAGTACCTAACTCCAGTTACAGTAGCCCTGTGCGAACCTGCAACTCAGACATATGTGCGGAGAACGCATATTTCGCAACTGAAGTTATATAAGAAGAAGTGAAGGTATAGTATAACCCAAAAAGGAAAAGGAATACTAGGTAGTAAAGAAAATTATATTTCTGAATCCGCGTAAGAAATGTACGTAGAGTTTGGGAACGAGGCCTGATCCACCTGAGTTCCAGTTCTGCGGAGCATGCATTAATGAATAATCATTAACTAGATGGGTACTAACACTCATTAACTACATGAGATATATATATATATATATAGGACTCACAGAAGAAAAGATAGAATTCTAAATAGTAGAGATTTAGAAAGTTACTCTACAGAAGAGAGAGTAAGACAAACAAAAAACCGGTAGTAAAATTAAGTGATAGAGATAAGAAAGAGTTTTGTGTTTTAAGTGTGTAAATATTTAGTGTAAATAGTATGTAAAAAAAAAAGGTAGTTCATAAGAATATAAAGTGTACTGTGTTGTAACTATAAGTAATAACTATGTGGAGAACGTTGTAAAGTGTACAAGAAAGTATGTGAAAGAAATTACACACACTAAACCCATTCAATATCCCAGTGCCCAATAGTGAGTTAGACTCAAAAAGCTAAACCGTAGCGTGCAATTCAAGCGGTGGAGTATGTGACGATTTAAATAAAAGAAATAATCTAGAAAATAAAAAATTTTAAAAATTAAGGTTGCGAGCTCTTAAGCTATTTAAATCTCACTGTTTTAATATAAGATACCTGTATGTACTCAGTATGAAAGGAAGCAGTAATTAATTAGTTATAAGATACTCAAATAAAAAGATAAATTGTAAAGCGTTATTAATATCGTATTTAACCCTTTGCTTGTAAGCAGGCGCTTTCCTGTTGATTCCAGACTCGACATGCTTTCAGAGTCTTGTGTGAGTAAGAATAAGATAAAAAACTAATGTTAATAATAATAAAATCTGAAGACATAAATAGTCACTAAAACAACTGATTTAAATTATGTATATATTTGTTTAGGGATAGTTTAAATAAATAAAAAAGTTAACTTAAATATAGTTAGGAACTATATTCTCGCGCGGAAGTTGTCCCACTAACTTTTGTCCAGTACCTAGCGAAGGGAGCGTAAATTCTCTCTCTTGCAATGGCGACTCCGTACAGTGTAGACGACGAAGAGCTATGCTCTTCAAATATGTGTATCATATTTGGTTTCATTTTCAGAAAGTGTACCAGATGTAGTTTGTTTAAAGCATCTGGATGTATTAATTAATGTAGTCATGTGAATAGACAATAAGTTTAAAGTTATGTAAAACAAAAAGTATTGAAACGTAACAAAAAGTGTAACACAAGATGACTACGTACTTCAACGAATAACAACTATTCCAAAGTAATACCCGGAGATGTGAACTAGCAGAAGCCACAAACTCTACTGCACGTGACAGAATATGCAGATCAGGACATCCGAGAATCTACATGATCATCGTAGATAACTACATGACCTATTGTTCTCCCTGCTAACTTTGGAGCCCTTTACAGAGGAATGCCAGACCGAGATGACGACGTAGCTGTTCCTGTTTCCCAAGACTGATACCCCAGGAGGAGTCTTCTGCATACCAATTAAAAGGTGACTCGATAGCCTGTCTATCGAGGGTTACTAATATTTGTTACACAACACATCTTGAAAGAGACTTTTCAGAAATGATTAACTTTGTAAAGACTTATAAATTAAATCTAATGTTTATAAGATTATATCTTATTAATTAATATTTCATGTAACTATTCTAACTTCATACGTTGTAACAGTTTATATGTTAATGTAGAGTAATATAACTCAAGCAATAATACCATTCTTAAATGTTGAATTAAAAGAAAGTCTTGCAAGCTAATATCATGAAAAGAGTATAATTAAAAGTTTTAATACAGAAAGTTCACCCGGATCCGAGGTATAACAATATAGAATCTAGTTTGATGCCAAAGTTTAAAGAAACCTTTCGATAATTTAATAATTGAGTTAGTAATGTCATGGCATCAGTCAGTATATGTTTTTCTTAAATGTTGAATAAAGAGAAGTCTTCTTGTTACACACAAATGAGGAGTGCTTAAATCAATTGTATACCTTGCCATTGTTTCCTTACACAAAGTAAACAATTACACAGCTAGTAAGTAATATGTTATTTTAATTATTTGTGATCAATTCTGTTACAACGTAGGCAGCCCTTCTAATTAACGGAGTTTAATTACGAAGGGTTCCCTGGATTTGTAACGCGGCGAAAAGCTAGTTACATGTGTAACGAACTAAAATTTGTAATTTAATGATGCTGACTAGCTGACGAGCTAATTAAATGATTTTATTTTGATTCAAGAAGTAATACTGTAGTAGATGGTCTGTTTAGACGTAAGTGACTGAAGTGTGTTATACTCTGTGTAATAATTTCATAAAGGACTTTACTGATTCTGGAAAGACTATTTCAAGTGTAGAAGATGTTTATCAGATTTTGTTTATTATGTTTTATTGTGCCATTATTTTTATTATGTTAGAGTGTAAGAGTTATGAACATATGTTGTGTATTTTTCCTGGTATAGTTTTGTATGGTGTATATAGGGTAAGGTCATTCACATGACCCAGAGAGATCAGCTGATGGTTGATGTTAGAGCCAGGATAGGTTTCTAGGGATTAACTCATGAATTTTTTGCTACTTAATTAAATTAAATAATTTTATCTTTTCTTGATATTGATAAAAGAAATATTTTGAGAAATTAAAATTTTATTTGGGGAAAAAAAAGAAAATTTTCTATTTTTGTATTAAAGAACGTTATTGGAAATTGTAATGTTCCTTATAAGTAGGGAAGGTGTCAGCTGATTTATAATATGCCTTTTATGTTCTCTTTTGTACGCAAGTGCATTTATTTTGAATTTTGACTTGATAGTAGAAGTAAGTTATGTATTTTTATTGGTTCATTATGGTTGTTAATAAGTAATTAAGAAGAGTTACGAACTCAATCAAAAGATTTTTAAATTTTTGAACATAAATGTCATGAAATGATCAAATTAATAGGTCTTTGGTAATGGACTTAGTGTAATTTCTCTAGGCGAACGAAATTTAAATGATTTCAGTTTGATTTGTATAATTTATTTTGGATTTGAAACTGTACCGTCCAGTCAAGTAAATTGAAAAAAGAAATGAAATTTAAGAGATAAAACATTTTATGAGTTTTGAATATGGAATTTAGGTATAATATATTAATGAGTATGTGTATACACCCAGTATTTGCTAAAGGCAACCCAGTATGCTTGTAAGGGGAAACATATCGGTTGAGGATCTGGTATGGTATAAGGCCAGTTTTGATTTTTTGAAGGATTGATAGAAGGTTAGGTGTACTATGGTGAGTGTCTGTCCGATGTTATGGTGTTGGGATCTCGCACAGAGAAGTCCAGTAAGTTCGTGCAGATGCAGCTATAGTCACCAAGCTAGGGGGGTAGTTTACCCGTGGAGTGTTAAGAATTAAAGGGGGGTCGTTGGCGCCATACCCTCATCGATCCTCTTGGGGTTTAGCAATGAGAGTTCTTCTGTTTCGGCAGAAGATATCTCATTGGGGGGGGGTCTTGTAATGGGACAAAATGGGAGGTTTGTCATTTTATTAAATTTATTTAATTTTCAATTGCCAATGCCACGGAAAATAGGGCTGCAGTCGAACAAAGAACAGCAACATAAATTTTTGAGTGGAGTGTAGTGAGGAATGTCAGACTCTGGTGTTGAATTCCGTAATTGTCACGTACAGCTACGCGCACACCTGCGGCGGGGCCCAGTAACTACGCCTCAAGCCGTAAAACTGACGCCGTAAAAATGGCCAAGACACAAGATCTTATTATCATGCGCGTCCGAGATGACGGAAATTAAATCAAGGCTCCGCCTACCTGAGCCTGCTGTATCGTCGCAGTGAATATCGTCAACCTCGTGGGCCCATTGACAAACCACGCTACATCTACGGTTACGAACAGTTCATGCCTCGGTGGCCGTGCGTTTCCGTCTTTTTAACAGAGCTTTGGTGTGGAGCAGTGTGCAGAGCCGCCGCCCAGTCGACTAACTATACCGGCCGCGAGCGGTCATATAAACATTATTGCTCGAGCTTAATTAGTGTCGGCCGACCAACCCCAGTAAATATCATTATTGTGTATAACAATGTAAAGAAAAAGAACTAACGTGCTATGGAACAGTGATCACGAGAAGATCTATCGAAAGTGAAACCATAACCGTCAAATAAGAGAGCTCCGTGAGATACGCCACGCGGTCGGGAGGAATGACGCAGCACAACATGTAATAGTATTCTACCGAACCTATTATGATTATCATTTTTACATAAAATGGAGTTTTAAAACAGGCATGAATGTGATTGTGAGCATTGCTGGGTGGCCTTGATTAGAATTAAGTTAATTTTTTAAGACGATTATATTTTTTCTTAGTAAGAAATGATCCTTGATAATATGTATACCTTGTTTCTATTGTTTGGAGTATAACTCCGGGAGAAAGAAAAAACAACGCAAGAATAACAAAGAATATTTACTGTAAATCAGAATGAATAAATTAATGTTTGTTTGATTTTTTTTTGGAAAGAAATTACGTAAATGTCAATGATAGTTTTGGGAATATAAATAAATGAAAAGACAATAAAATTTAATGACAAAAAAATGCTAAATAAAAATAACTATAATGCCGAAATTGAGAGTATAATTTATTGAAGAATGTTAACCTAAGTCACGCTTATTCTTCACGACTTCGTGCGAAGAACTTTGGACCCGAGAAAGGTAAGAGTTGTGAGGAGTGTATATTATTTTTAATAATTGTTTTATAAGTAATCAGTAGCTTCTCAATGGCGACACGAACAGTGACAAGTTTATAAAAATAAATTTTAATAAACCGCACCTAAATGTGAGAATAAGCGTGAGTTAGGAGTTCGTAAAAAAGTACGAAAAAATTAGGTTATGTGTAACTAGGACCTAATGAATACCTAAGGTATGTAAAATAAGAAGTGTTAAAATATAGTATAATAAAATAAAGGTGATAAATTTACAATTGAAAAATGTCAGAAAATAATGAAAGTACTGTAAGTGAAATAGTTGAATTTGATGAATCAGCTGTTATGAGCAGTCTTGAAGTACATTCAACTCCGAATGTAGGTCAAGACGACAAAAATATGAATATAAGTATTACAGACGAAACAAATATTACAGATGATTCGGGGATTCAAATAACCCCAAAATTAAGTAGGGAAAGTAAAATTAATGATGATGAAGCAGCTTCACTGACAATAAAACAGAAAGTCAGTCGACACCGGTCCAAAGTAAAAAGTCTGACGATAGTTATGAAATGTTCAAAAAGATACAAACAATGTTAGATATGAAATTAAATGAACAGAAGAGTGATTCTGACGCTAAATTCAATGTACAGAATAGTAAATTTGATGAGTTGAAAAACGAAATACACGAACAAAAAATAAAGTGCGAAAGCAATTTCAGTGAGTTAAAAACCCATATCAATGAGGTCAATAAGCGTTTAGAAAGTACCAATGAAATATTTAAAAATAACTTTAGCGAATTAGAACAGAATATTGAGAGAATGTGAGTGTGGGGAATAAATACATGTAAGAACAACACAAACAAAAGTGAAGGAAATATATGTATTAATGGTAGTGGTAGTAGTTTAGATGCAAAACAGGTGACGGTAGAACAGGTGAGTAATAGCGATAATTATAATAATGGGTTAACGAGTGATAACAGTGGTGAAAGTAAAAACGTGGTGTTAGAGAGTAAGGTTGTGAGCAGAGAAAGTGTGGATGAAATGGGGAGTGTGTGTGTGTGTAGAGGGGCAGAGGGCAGATTTTTCACAAGTTTATGGTGAAACAGGGTTTTCACAGTGGTTTTATGAGGACAGAGTTTCCTCCGGTGGTGGTGTGGAAGACGAGGTGTCTTCGGATGGTCCTTTAGTTTTTTAAGGTTTACCTGGTAGTAGAGGTAATAAGTATTTAGTGGTGCCCTTTGCATGGAATGAGATAGTTCAGGGGGGTAGTGACAGGTGTTATGATGATGAAAGATGTTTTGAGAGAGAGCTGTGTGCAGATAGGGAGATAATATTATATCAGTTAAAGAGAAATTATAAATAGGTGAGGGAGAGGTTAGAAGTGGGGAAGATAAACAATATAAAATACTTACCTTGTGAAATAGAGATAGATGAATATTTTGATGGTACCGTTATAAATGATAATAACTTACCTGAGGTTTTAATGAATGTAGTAGAGGAGTATAATGAGAAAATAAATTACTTTATGTTGAACAAAAATGCTTACGGAGACAGAATTGAAATTACCAAGGTAGACGGGTTTTATGAATTAATAGATAATAATAGTGTCAAATATTATGTTGATAATGATCATAATAATAATAATAATAAATTGTGTGTGGATAAAAATGATTTATGTTTTAAATATGTTAGATATTTATACAATGATGGAGAGTAAATATAGACTCAATGAATGGACATTCTAAACATTTTAGTTTATGGTACTGACATAGCTAGATTATGAAATGAAGTGTGGTAAATAGAAAAATAATGACAAAGATTTGTAAATAAATTTTAGTGAAATTAATTGTGTTGTATTGTAACAAGTATGTAATGTAAACAATGTGTGTATGTAGTAGAAATTGGCGTAGTAATAATAATAATAATATTTTGAGCAGACTAAATAAATAATGAGAGTTAATAATATATGAATTGTAATTGTTTTGGGAGTAAAGTAATTGAAATATGTTGTGTTCTTGAATAATTGATGAAATTAAAGTAATTTGAGATGTTTAAATAATTTTGATTGATTTAAAATGTTATATAAAGAAATTTTGATGATGATTTTCAATTATTTTTATGAGATTTAAATTTGATAATAATTATAAAATAAATAAATGTTAAATTGTGTTTAGTTTGTGGAATAACATGGTTGTTAAAATGTTTCAGAAGGTACATGGAGTTATTGGTGTTTGATGTTTATATTTGTTTGTCTATGATAGTGTTGAGTGATGTACTGTAAGTATGAATTTTTAATGCAATTTATATAAAGCAAAATGTTTGATGTTTAAAAGTTAAAAGGTTCAATGTATCTAAGAGATTTTAATTTACATGATGAGATGTATTTGAGATAGTTTTGAATTTTCAAGAGTTAAAATGTAAAATATGGTGAAAGTTAGATTTTGGGTGATTATTATTTCGTTAGGACATTTAAATCAGTCCGAGTTAAGTTTAGAAGGGGAGTTGAACAAAGTAAGATTGTTGTGAATAAACGTAATGTAGAAATTGAGATGTAATAGTGACACAGTAGCTATGGGGAAGATATGTAGAGTAATGAGTGATATATTGAGGTAATAAATAAATGGAGATGTTTTGTAGATGAAAGTGATGTAATGGGAGAGTAAGTAGAGATAGAGGAATTTTGTAAGGGGGGTGGTGTGATAAGGAGTCCTCAAGGAAAGGCGTTGTGGCGGGAGGGGAACCGATAGGCGCCGGAAAGGGTTACCTAGGAAGGGTCCAGGAACCAAATAAGGGAATGAGCATTGGGAAGGGAACACACATCCTGAGTACAAAGGGGTAGAGAGTATTTTTGTTATAAGAGTAGAGTGATGCGAAATGAGTTAGAGTAGTAAGTTAGGGGTAGAGAATGGGTGGTAGATGTTTTGATAGACGGGTGTCATACTAGTTAAAGCTGTTAAGTGAGTATTAGAGTCAGAAGGGGGGTAAGATTATATGTAAATGCCAAGTTAATAAATCTAATTATTGTGAATAATTGAGTCACCCAAACTAATGGAGAATGGAAATATTAAAGAAAGAAATGTATGATGTTAAAACACACAACCAAGACTAGAAATGTCATGTAATGAAAATTGTAACTTTAAAGTGTAACCATATCATAAACAAATATTTTGTATACTTGTGATTCCCCAACTTTTCGGGCGGTCACGGCCTCACCGAACCCTGACCGTGGAAATGGTTTAGCTTTGACAGCTATGGTTGGGGCTCATTGCGTCACGTTCTGCCTTAACTGACCATAGCTGTTATCGTTGTAAAGGTGAATTTAGAAATTTAAAAGGTAAATTATTATAAATAAATCACCTTATATCCGTCGTGTGACTTCATTACGTCGATTAAAATGACGCGTTTCGGAACGTCTGTTCCATCATCAGATAAAATCGCTCTATTGAGGTCGTTAAACGTTAAAAACACATGTTACACATAATTGTCCACTATGTAATTCACTTGCTTCCTAAATGGTGCGCACCACGACGAAGCCGATCGGACACTGAACTATTATCTGAGTGATTACGCCTAAGCAGGTTCAAAGCTGTATCGTATAGCGGGTTGGATTTAAAATTTAAGTGGTCATTCAATATGAAGTCTCGGGTGTTTATGTTATTATATGCTTTGTATATTTCGAACTCCTCTATTGCGTCCATGTAACGGCCTTTGTTGCACACATGTAGGGGTATTAAATTAGATTTAAAATCAGTATAATTATGATTGTGTAAGATTAAGTGGCGGGCAAAGTTGGACTTGATATTATTTAACAAAGTGAGATTATTTAGGTGACGTTTTGGTGTGTGTTCTTTAAATCGTTTGAGGAAACCTCTCCCCGTTTGACCAATGTGAAAACTGTTGCAGTCGTTACATGATAATTTATATATGCCGGATTTCTTTTCTAAAGGTATGGGTTTTCTATGACGTAGTATTTTTAATAGACTATTGTTTGTTTTGAAGGTAGCAGTAATATTCAATTTATTAAATGTGGAGGTTAGAATCTTTGGCATTATATTTGTGTATGCAGTAGAAATAAATGTTATTTTTGTATCCTTATCTATTGGGGGCTTGGATTTTCGAATTTTATGTTTCTTGATGAGATTATCAATCAACGTGTTTTGGTAACCATTAGCTAAAGCTATATGTTTCATGGTATTCACCTCCTCACGGTAATCATCATCACTGAGAGGTACTGCCAACAATCTGCGGATAAAGTAATTATAAGCTGCCAACTTTTGCGAAAATGGATGATAAGAGTCAGCATGTATTGTCACATCAGTGATAGTCGGTTTTCTATAAATATTAAATTTCAATTTATTTACGTGTTTAGTGACAGACAAATCTAAAAAATTCAATTTATTATCCACTTCAGTTTCCAACGTGAATTGAATGTTTTTATTAATATTATTCATATAATGTTTTAGGTTTTCGATCTGTCGTACAGTACCATTGGAAATTAGAAAGGTATCGTCTACATAACGTGCATAAAATATTATATCATTTTTGTATTTGTTATGTGAGAGCAAATGAGAGTTTTCATAAAAATTCAAGTAAACGTCAGCCAATAGACCAGAGAGAGGTGAACCCATGGCCAATCCATCGTCCTGAATGAAAAATTGGTTATTGAAAGCAAAGTAATTTTGTTCTAAGATAGTTTCAAGTAAACCAATTAACTCGTTTATCGTCTGTATATTTAATTTATTATTCTCTAATAAATTTTCTTTTAAGATATTTAGTGTTTCCTTTACTGGTATGTTGGTATACAAATTTACTATATCAAACGATGCTAACTTATAATTTGGTAGTATATCAACATTTTTACATTTATTAATAAAATCCGTGTTGTTTGTGACACTATGATAGTTCTTTAAATTTATGTTTTCTTTGATTGCTTTGACGAGTTTTTTTAGCTGTTTTGTATGCGGGCGCTGTGGTAAAATTAACGAGTGGTCTGACCGGTATGTCGTGTTTATGAATTTTGGGTAGGCCAGTGAGTTCGGGAGCTTTAGCATTAATAGGCTTCAGGAAGCGACGTGTGCATTCGCTAAACAAATTTACGCAATTATTGATTTTGTTATTCAATGTCTTGACATACATATCAGTAGGATCAGATTTCAAGGTTCTAATATTATTGTTTGAAATAAAGTCGTTTACTTTCGTTTTATACACGTCAAAGTCTATGACAACAAGAGTATTCCCCTTATCTGCCTTAGTAATTAGAGCATTATTATCAACTAATTTAGCTTTTATTTGTTTCAATAACTTAAACTCGTTGGAAAATCTTATATGTTTCTGTAAACCATGAGGTGAATGGTTTTAATCGACGTAACGAGGTCACACGACGGATATAAGGTGATTTATTTATAATAATTTACTGTTCATACGTGACATGGATACCAAGAACTAATATGCATTTTAAATTTAAAAGGGGGTAATTCAGGGGAATCACCAAATTATGGAACAGCGGCTATCACTCTGTTCGCGTAGGAACAGTAAAAAAAGGTGATAGACCCGCATTAAGGTTTTAAATATGTAACTTCCAGATATTATGATATCTGATAATTTTTAATATGTAAGGCTGAAGCAAGGACAAGGAGATGCTAAAATTCCTCCACCAATTCAGTCCTTGTGGACGCAACTGGACGCCACAGTCCAGTGGGTGTCATAGTGTGTGTAACGAACTAAAATTTGTAATTTAATGATGCTGACTAGCTGACGAGCTAATTAAATGATTTTATTTTGATTCAAGAAGTAATACTGTAGTAGATGGTCTGTTTAGACGTAAGTGATTGAAGTGTGTTATACTCTGTGTAATAATTTCAAAAAAGGACTTTACTGATTCTGGAAAGACTATTTCAAGTGTAGAAGATGTTTATCAGATTTTGTTTATTATGTTTTATTGTGCCATTATTTTTATTATGTTAGAGTGTAAGAGTTATGAACATATGTTGTGTATTTTTCCTGGTACAGTTTTGTATGGTGTATATAGGGTAAGGTCATTCACATGACCCAGAGAGATCAGCTGATGGTTGATGTTAGAGCCAGGATAGGTTTCTAGGGATTAACTCATGAATTTTTTGCTACTTAATTAAATTAAATAATTTTATCTTTTCTTGATATTGATAAAAGAAATATTTTGAGAAATTAAAATTTTATTTGGGGAAAAAAAAGTAAATTTTCTATTTTTGTATTAAAGAACGTTATTGGAAATTGTAATGTTAAAGTAATAACTTTAAAGTAATAAAGTAATAAATATTACTTATTAAAGAAATAAAGTAATTAAAGGAAAAGAATAATAATAAAAAGTAACGTTGCATAGTGAAGACACCGCAGTGGTGGCCAGTAAGAGAAATTAAAGCGTGTTCAGTATTGTTAGGAAATGTACTAAACAGCCACGCACCCTCCCTATTGTGTTAAACCGGTGCTAGCCTGAACAATTGAAAACCACCCCTAGTGAGTATGACTAGTATGCATTATGTAAAGTGTCTCCTCTCCCGCATAGTTTGTTTAAAAGTATTGTTTAAAGAGATAAAAGAGAATCATATTCGTGAGATTCCGCTTCTCTCAAACCAGTGATCTAAAGTGGAGTATGGGATCCTCTTTAGATTACATTAGAAATAAGTTTAGGAGATATAATCAAGTAGTGATTATATATGTAACGTAACAGGTCACAACGGCGCCGACTGAAAGGGTAATGATAGGGCTGAAATGTGCCAAAGATCATTAATAATTGCTGAAAGCTAACTTCCGTAGTTAGAGTAAGCTGGTGTCAGTCGGGCCGGGATGTTGTGAGTTACGGATAAGTAGGGATCATTCCAATCTAAGGTTTGGAAATTAGGATTAAGATTAAAATGTAAGTTAGTACTTAAGAAGTAAGAAAAAGGGAATTTCACGAAGGCGATCATTTAAATGAATAATGTCATTTAAAGAAATTAGGAAAAACCAACTGTGCAATAATAATAAATAACTTCACACACTGCCACTAATCGTACTCCCAGTCCCCAATTACCACGAAGGTCACAAGTCGACCCCGTTCGAGTTACTATACAAGTATAGACCAAACCACCCTTTGTCCACAAGATGGAATATACACGATCTACTGCCTCCGCAAATAACGGATAAGCAGATAAAGAGAATATGGAACAAAGCCCGCTCTAACTTGAGAGCAAGCTTGGAAAAATCCAGAAGATACCACGAGAAAGGTAATCATAGCAACTCAGTCAGGTACCAAGTAGGTGACTTGGTAATGTACAAGACTCACCCCATTAGTAGTGCGATTGATAAGACCACCTCGAAACTATCATTCAGATGGTGTGGCCCTTACCAAATCCAAAAGTACCTAACTCCAGTTACAGTAGCCCTGTGCGAACCTGCAACTCAGACATATGTGCGGAGAACGCATATTTCGCAACTAAAGTTATATAAGAAGAAGTGAAGGTATAGTATAACCCAAAAAGGAAAAGGAATACTAGGTAGTAAAGAAAATTATATTTCTGAATCCGCGTAAGAAATGTACGTAGAGTTTGGGAACGAGGCCTGATCCACCTGAGTTCCAGTTCTGCGGAGCATGCATTAATGAATAATCATTAACTAGATGGGTACTAACACTCATTAACTACATGAGATATATATATATATATAGGACTCACAGAAGAAAAGATAGAATTCTAAATAGTAGAGATTTAGAAAGTTACTCTACAGAAGAGAGAGTAAGACAAACAAAAAACCGGTAGTAAAATTAAGTGATAGAGATAAGAAAGAGTTTTGTGTTTTAAGTGTGTAAATATTTAGTGTAAATAGTATGTAAAAAAAAAAAGGTAGTTCATAAGAATATAAAGTGTACTGTGTTGTAACTATAAGTAATAACTATGTGGAGAACGTTGTAAAGTGTACAAGAAAGTATGTGAAAGAAATTACACACACTAAACCCATTCAATATCCCAGTGCCCAATAGTGAGTTAGACTCAAAAAGCTAAACCGTAGCGTGCAATTCAAGCGGTGGAGTATGTGACGATTTAAATAAAAGAAATAATCTAGAAAATAAAAAATTTTAAAAATTAAGGTTGCGAGCTCTTAAGCTATTTAAATCTCACTGTTTTAATATAAGATACCTGTATGTACTCAGTATGAAAGGAAGCAGTAATTAATTAGTTATAAGATACTCAAATAAAAAGATAAATTGTAAAGCGTTATTAATATCGTATTTAACCCTTTGCTTGTAAGCAGGCGCTTTCCTGTTGATTCCAGACTCGACATGCTTTCAGAGTCTTGTGTGAGTAAGAATAAGATAAAAAACTAATGTTAATAATAATAAAATCTGAAGACATAAATAGTCACTAAAACAACTGATTTAAATTATGTATATATTTGTTTAGGGATAGTTTAAATAAATAAAAAAGTTAACTTAAATATAGTTAGGAACTATATTCTCGCGCGGAAGTTGTCCCACTAACTTTTGTCCAGTACCTAGCGAAGGGAGCGTAAATTCTCTCTCTTGCAATGGCGACTCCGTACAGTGTAGACGACGAAGAGCTATGCTCTTCAAATATGTGTATCATATTTGGTTTCATTTTCAGAAAGTGTACCAGATGTAGTTTGTTTAAAGCATCTGGATGTATTAATTAATGTAGTCATGTGAATAGACAATAAGTTTAAAGTTATGTAAAACAAAAAGTATTGAAACGTAACAAAAAGTGTAACACAAGATGACTACGTACTTCAACGAATAACAACTATTCCAAAGTAATACCCGGAGATGTGAACTAGCAGAAGCCACAAACTCTACTGCACGTGACAGAATATGCAGATCAGGACATCCGAGAATCTACATGATCATCGTAGATAACTACATGACCTATTGTTCTCCCTGCTAACTTTGGAGCCCTTTACAGAGGAAAGCCAGACCGAGATGACGACGTAGCTGTTCCTGTTTCCCAAGACAAATATCCCAGGAGGAGTCTTCTGCATACCAATTAAAAGGTGACTCGATAGCCTGTCTATCGAGGGTTACTAATATTTGTTACACAACACATCTTGAAAGAGACTTTTCAGAAATGATTAACTTTGTAAAGACTTATAAATTAAATCTAATGTTTATAAGATTATATCTTATTAATTAATATTTCATGTAACTATTCTAACTTCATACGTTGTAACAGTTTATATGTTAATGTAGAGTAATATAACTCAAGCAATAATACCATTCTTAAATGTTGAATTAAAAGAAAGTCTTGCAAGCTAATATCATGAAAAGAGTATAATTAAAAGTTTTAATACAGAAAGTTCACCCGGATCCGAGGTATAACTATATAGAATCTAGTTTGATGCCAAAGTTTAAAGAAACCTTTCGATAATTTAATAATTGAGTTAGTAATGTCATGGCATCAGTCAGTATATGTTTTTCTTAAATGTTGAATAAAGAGAAGTCTTCTTGTTACACACAAATGAGGAGTGCTTAAATCAATTGTATACCTTGCCATTGTTTCCTTACACAAAGTAAACAATTACACAGCTAGTAAGTAATATGTTATTTTAATTATTTGTGATCAATTCTGTTACAACGTAGGCAGCCCTTCTAATTAACGGAGTTTAATTACGAAGGGTTCCCTGGATTTGTAACGCGGCGAAAAGCTAGTTACATGTGTAACGAACTAAAATTTGTAATTTAATGATGCTGACTAGCTGACGAGCTAATTAAATGATTTTATTTTGATTCAAGAAGTAATACTGTAGTAGATGGTCTGTTTAGACGTAAGTGACTGAAGTGTGTTATACTCTGTGTAATAATTTCATAAAGGACTTTACTGATTCTGGAAAGACTATTTCAAGTGTAGAAGATGTTTATCAGATTTTGTTTATTATGTTTTATTGTGCCATTATTTTTATTATGTTAGAGTGTAAGAGTTATGAACATATGTTGTGTATTTTTCCTGGTATAGTTTTGTATGGTGTATATAGGGTAAGGTCATTCACATGACCCAGAGAGATCAGCTGATGGTTGATGTTAGAGCCAGGATAGGTTTCTAGGGATTAACTCATGAATTTTTTGCTACTTAATTAAATTAAATAATTTTATCTTTTCTTGATATTGATAAAAGAAATATTTTGAGAAATTAAAATTTTATTTGGGGAAAAAAAAGAAAATTTTCTATTTTTGTATTAAAGAACGTTATTGGAAATTGTAATGTTCCTTATAAGTAGGGAAGGTGTCAGCTGATTTATAATATGCCTTTTATGTTCTCTTTTGTACGCAAGTGCATTTATTTTGAATTTTGACTTGATAGTAGAAGTAAGTTATGTATTTTTATTGGTTCATTATGGTTGTTAATAAGTAATTAAGAAGAGTTACGAACTCAATCAAAAGATTTTTAAATTTTTGAACATAAATGTCATGAAATGATCAAATTAATAGGTCTTTGGTAATGGACTTAGAGTAATTTCTCTAGGCGAACGAAATTTAAATGATTTCAGTTTGATTTGTATAATTTATTTTGGATTTGAAACTGTACCGTCCAGTCAAGTAAATTGAAAAAAGAAATGAAATTTAAGAGATAAAACATTTTATGAGTTTTGAATATGGAATTTAGGTATAATATAATAATGAGTATGTGTATACACCCAGTATTTGCTAAAGGCAACCCAGTATGCTTGTAAGGGGAAACATATCGGTTGAGGATCTGGTATGGTATAAGGCCAGTTTTGATTTTTTTAAGGAATGATAGAAGGTTAGGTGTACTATGGTGAGTGTCTGTCCGATGTTATGGTGTTGGGATCTCGCACAGAGAAGTCCAGTAAGTTCGTGCAGATGCAGCTATAGTCACCAAGCTAGGGGGGTAGTTTACCCATGGAGTGTTAAGAATTAAAGGGGGTTCATTGGAGCCATATCTTCACCGATCCTCTTGGGGTTTAGCAATGAGAGTTCTTCTGTTTCGGCAGAAGATCTCTCATTGGGGGGGGGGGGGTCTTGTAATGGGACAAAATGGGAGGTTTGTCGTTTTATTAAATTTATTTAATTTTCAATTGCCAATGCCACGGAAAATAGGGCTGCAGTCGAACAAAGAACAGCAACATAAATTTTTGAGTGGAGTGTAGTGAGGAATGTCAGACTCTGGTGTTGAATTCCGTAATTGTCACGTACAGCTACGCGCACACCTGCGGCGGGGCCCAGTAACTACGCCTCAAGCCGTAAAACTGACGCCGTAAAAATGGCCAAGACTCAAGATCTTATTATCATGCGCGTCCGAGATGACGGAAATTAAATCAAGGCTCCGCCTACCTGAGCCTGCTGTATCGTCGCAGTGAATATCGTCAACCTCGTGGGCCCATTGGCAAACCACGCTACATCTACGGTTACGAACAGTTCATGCCTCGGTGGCTGTGCGTTTCCGTCTTTTTAACAGAGCTTTGGTGTGGAGCAGTGTGCAGAGCCGCCGCCCAGTCGACTAACTATACCGGCCGCGAGCGGTCATATAAACATTATTGCTCGAGCTTAATTAGTGTCGGCCGACCAACCCCAGTAAATATCATTATTGTGTATAACAATGTAAAGAAAAAGAACTAACGTGCTATGGAACAGTGAACACGAGAAGATCTATCGAAAGTGAAACCATAACCGTCAAATAAGAGAGCTCCGTGTGATACGCCACGCGGTCGGGAGGAATGACGCAGCACAACATGTAATAGTATTCTACCGAACCTATTATGATTATCATTTTTACATAAAATGGAGTTTTAAAACAGGCATGAATGTGATTGTGAGCATTGCTGGGTGGCCTTGATGAGAATTAAGTTACATTTTTAAGACCATTATATTTTTTTTTAGTAAGAAATGATCCTTGATAATATGTATACCTTGTTTCTATTGTTTGGAGTAAAACTCCGGGAGAAAGAAAAAACAACGCAAGAATAACAAAGAATATTTACTGTAAATCAGAATGAATACATTAATGTTTGGTTGATTTTTTTTTGGAAAGAAATTACGTAAATGTCAATGATAGTTTTGGGAATATAAATAAATGAAAAGACAATAAAATTTAATGTCAAAGAATTGCTAAATAAATATAACTATAATGCCGAAATTGAGAGTATAATTTATTGAAGAATGTTAACCTAAGTCACGCTTATTCTTCACGACTTCGTGCGAAGAACTTTGGACCCGAGAAAGGTAAGAGTTGTGAGGAGTGTATATTATTTTTAATAATTGTTTTATAAGTAATCAGTAGCTTCTCAATGGCGCCACGAACAGTGACAAGTTTATAAAAATAAATTTTAATAAACCGCACCTAAATGTGAGCATAAGCGTGAGTTAGGAGTTCGTAAAAAAGTACGAAAAAATTAGGTTATGTGTAACTAGGACCTAATGAATACCTAAGGTATGTAAAATAAGAAGTGTTAAAATATAGTATAATAAAATAAAGGTGATAAATTTACAATTGAAAAATGTCAGAAAATAATGAAAGTACTGTAAGTGAAATAGTTGAATTTGATGAATCAGCTGTTATGAGCAGTCTTGAAGTACATTCAACTCCGAATGTAGGTCAAGACGACAAAAATATGAATATAAGTATTACAGACGAAACAAATATTACAGATGATTCGGGGATTCAAATAACCCCAAAATTAAGTAGGGAAAGTAAAATTAATGATGATGAAGTCAGCTTCACTGACAATAAAACAGAAAGTCAGTCGACACCGGTCCAAAGTAAAAAGTCTGACGATAGTTATGAAATGTTCAAAAAGATACAAACAATGTTAGATATGAAATTCAATGAACAGAAGAGTGATTCTGACGCTAAATTCAATGTACAGAATAGTAAATTTGATGAGTTGAAAAACGAAATACACGAACAAAAAATAAAGTGCGAAAGCAATTTCAGTGAGTTAAAAACCCATATCAATGAGGTCAATAAGCGTTTAGAAAGTACCAATGAAATATTTAAAAATAACTTTAGCGAATTAGAACAGAATATTGAGAGAATGTGAGTGTGGGGAATAAATACATGTAAGAACAACACAAACAAAAGTGACGGAAATATATGTATTAATGGTAGTGGTAGTAGTTTAAATGCAAAACAGGTGACGGTAGAACAGGTGAGTAATAGCGATAATTATAATAATGGGTTAACGAGTGATAACAGTGGTGAAAGTAAAAACGTGGTGTTAGAGAGTAAGGTTGTGAGCAGAGAAAGTGTGGATGAAATGGGGAGTGTGTGTGTGTAGAGGGGCAGAGGGCAGATTTTTCACAAGTTTATGGTGAAACAGGGTTTTCACAGTGGTTTTATGAGGACAGAGTTTCCTCCGGTGGTGGTGTGGAAGACGAGGTGTCTTCGGATGGTCCTTTAGTTTTTTAAGGTTTACCTGGTAGTAGAGGTAATAAGTATTTAGTGGTGCCCTTTGCATGGAATGAGATAGTTCAGGGGGGTAGTGACAGGTGTTATGATGATGAAAGATGTTTTGAGAGAGAGCTGTGTGCAGATAGGGAGATAATATTATATCAGTTAAAGAGAAATTATAAATAGGTGAGGGAGAGGTTAGAAGTGGGGAAGATAAACAATATAAAATACTTACCTTGTGAAATAGAGATAGATGAATATTTTGATGGTACCGTTATAAATGGTAATAACTTACCTGAGGTTTTAATGAATGTAGTAGAGGAGTATAATGAGAAAATAAATTACTTTATGTTGAACAAAAATGCTTACGGAGACAGAATTGAAATTACCAAGGTAGACGGGTTTTATGAATTAATAGATAATAATAGTGTCAAATATTATGTTGATAATGATCATAATAATAATAATAATAAATTGTGTGTGGATAAAAATGATTTATGTTTTAAATATGTTAGATATTTATACAATGATGGAGAGTAAATATAGACTCAATGAATGGACATTCTAAACATTTTAGTTTATGGTACTGACATAGCTAGATTATGAAATGAAGTGTGGTAAATAGAAAAATAATGACAAAGATTTGTAAATAAATTTTAGTGAAATTAATTGTGTTGTATTGTAACAAGTATGTAATGTAAACAATGTGTGTATGTAGTAGAAATTGGCGTAGTAATAATAATAATTATATTTTGAGCAGACTAAATAAATAATGAGAGTTAATAATATATGAATTGTAATTGTTTTGGGAGTAAAGTAATTGAAATATGTTGTGTTCTTGAATAATTGATGAAATTAAAGTAATTTGAGATGTTTAAATAATTTTGATTGATTTAAAATGTTATATAAAGAAATTTTGATGATGATTTTCAATTATTTTTATGAGATTTAAATTTGATAATAATTAATAAATAAATAAATGTTAAATTGTGTTTAGTTTGTGGAATAACATGGTTGTTAAAATGTTTCAGAAGGTACATGGGGTTATTGGTGTTTGATGTTTATATTTGTTTGTCTATGTTAGTGTTGAGTGATGTACTGTAAGTATGAATTTTTAATGCAATTTATATAAAGCAAAATGTTTGATGTTTAAAAGTTAAAAGGTTCAATGTATCTAAGAGATTTTAATTTACATGATGAGATGTATTTGAGATAGTTTTGAATTTTCAAGAGTTAAAATGTAAAATATGGTGAAAGTTAGATTTTGGGTGATTATTATTTCGTTAGGACATTTAAATCAGTCCGAGTTAAGTTTAGAAGGGGAGTTGAACAAAGTAAGATTGTTGTGAATAAACGTAATGTAGAAATTGAGATGTAATAGTGACACAGTAGCTATGGGGAAGATATGTAGAGTAATGAGTGATATATTGAGGTAATAAATAAATGGAGATGTTTTGTAGATGAAAGTGATGTAATGGGAGAGTAAGTAGAGATAGAGGAATTTTGTAAGGGGGGTGGTGTGATAAGGAGTCCTCAAGGAAAGGCGTTGTGGCGGGAGGGGAACCGATAGGCGCCGGAAAGGGTTACCTAGGGAGGGTCCAGGAACCAAATAAGGGAATGAGCATTGGGAAGGGAACACACATCCTGAGTACAAAGGGGTAGAGAGTATTTTTGTTATAAGGGTAGAGTGATGCGAAATGAGTTAGAGTAGTAAGTTAGGGGTAGAGAATGGGTGGTAGATGTTTTGATAGACGGGTGTCATACTAGTTAAAGCTGTTAAGTGAGTATTAGAGTCAGAAGGGGGGTAAGATTATATGTAAATGCCAAGTTAATAAATCTAATTATTGTGAATAATTGAGTCACCCAAACTAATGGAGAATGAAAATATTAAAGAAAGAAATGTATGATGTTAAAACACACAACCAAGACTAGAAATGTCATGTAATGAAAATTGTAACTTTAAAGTGTAACCATATCATAAACAAATATTTTGTATACTTGTGATTCCCCAACTTTTCGGGCGGTCACGGCCTCACCGAACCCTGACCGTGGAATTGGTTTAGCTTTGACAGCTATGGTTGGGGCTCATTGCGTCACGTTCTGCCTTAACTGACCATAGCTGTTATCGTTGTAAAGGTGAATTTAGAAATTTAAAAGGTAAATTATTATAAATAAATCACCTTATATCCGTCGTGTGACTTCATTAAGTCGATTAAAATGACGCATTTCGGAACATCTGTTCCATCATCAGATAAAATCGCTCTATTGAGGTCGTTAAACGTTAAAAACACATGTTACACATAATTGTCCACTATGTAATTCACTTGCTTCCTAAATGGTGCGCACCACGACGAAGCCGATCGGACACTGAACTATTATCTGAGTGATTACGCCTAAGCAGGTTCAAAGCTGTATCGTATAGCGGGTTGGATTTAAAATTTAAGTGGTCATTCAATATGAAGTCTCGGCTGTTTATGTTATTATATGCTTTGTATATTTCGAACTCCTCTATTGCGTCCATGTAACGGCCTTTGTTGCACACATGTAGGGGTATTAAATTAGATTTAAAATCAGTATAATTATGATTGTGTAAGATTAAGTGGCGGGCGAAGTTGGACTTGATATTATTTAACAAAGTGAGATTATTTAGGTGACGTTTTGGTGTGTGTTCTTTAAATCGTTTGAGGAAACCTCTCCCCGTTTGACCAATGTAAAAACTGTTGCAGTCGTTACATGATAATTTATATATGCCGGATTTCTTTTCTAAAGGTATGGGTTTTCTATGACGTAGTATTTTTAATAGACTATTGTTTGTTTTGAAGGTAGCAGTAATATTCAATTTATTAAATGTGGAGGTTAGAATCTTTGGCATTATATTTGTGTATGCAGTAGAAATAAATGTTATTTTTGTATCCTTATCTATTGGGGGCTTGGATTTTCGAATTTTATGTTTCTTGATGAGATTATCAATCAACGTGTTTTGGAAACCATTAGCTAAAGCTATATGTTTCATGGTATTCACCTCCTCACGGTAATCATCATCACTGAGAGGTACTGCCAACAATCTGCGGATAAAGTAATTATAAGCTGCCAACTTTTGCGAAAATGGATGATAAAAGTCAGCATGTATTGTCACATCAGTGATAGTCGGTTTTCTATAAATATTAAATTTCAATTTATTTACGTGTTTAGTGACAGACAAATCTAAAAAATTCAATTTATTATCCACTTCATTTTCCAACGTGAATTGAATGTTTTTATTAATATTATTCATATAATGTTTTAGGTTTTCGATCTGTCGTACAGTACCATTGGAAATTAGAAAGGTATCGTCTACATAACGTGCATAAAATATTATATCATTTTTGTATTTGTTATGTGAGAGCAAATGAGAGTTTTCATAAAAATTCAAGTAAACGTCAGCCAATAGACCAGAGAGAGGTGAACCCATGGCCAATCCATCGTCCTGAATGAAAAATTGGTTATTGAAAGCAAAGTAATTTTGTTCTAAGATAGTTTCAAGTAAACCAATTAACTCGTTTATCGTCTGTATATTTAATTTATTATTCTCTAATAAATTTTCTTTTAAGATATTTAGTGTTTCCTTTACTGGTATGTTGGTATACAAATTTACTATATCAAACGATGCTAACTTATAATTTGGTAGTATATCAACATTTTTACATTTATTAATAAAATCCGTGTTGTTTGTGACACTATGATTGTTCTTTAAATTTATGTTTTCTTTGATTACTTTGACGAGTTTTTTAGCTGTTTTGTATGCGGGCGCTGTGGTAAAATTAACGAGTGGTCTGACCGGTATGTCGTGTTTATGAATTTTGGGTAGGCCAGTGAGTTCGGGAGCTTTAGCATTAATAGGCTTCAGGAAGCGACGTGTGCATTCGCTAAACAAATTTACGCAATTATTGATTTTGTTATTCAATGTCTTGACATACATATCAGTAGGATCAGATTTCAAGGTTCTAATATTATTGTTTGAAATAAAGTCGTTTACTTTCGTTTTATACACGTCAAAGTCCATAACAACAAGAGTATTCCCCTTATCTGCCTTAGTAATTAGAGCATTATTATCAACTAATTTAGCTTTTATTTGTTTCAATAACTTAAACTCGTTGGAAAATCTTATATGTTTCTGTAAACCATGAGGTGAATGGTTTTAATCGACGTAACGAAGTCACACGACGGATATAAGGTGATTTATTTATAATAATTTACTGTTCATACGTGACTTGGATGAAGTAATTTTTGATTACGCTTACTAGTATTTTAGCCGTACCGTTGTAAATAATAGCGAAAATAAGGCGCTATTTACCCTCACGGCAGATGACACCGAACACTCATTCTCATGGATAAACGAGAGGTAGCTTACACCATGTTATTGTTACACCAACAACTTGACGAATAACTCTACAGAGAACATTTTATCATCGGCAGAAGAATGGCAAAAAGATTCGCTACCTCTAAATTACAGACTGACAAGGAGCATGTCAAAGGCGAAATAATAATAATGTTTGAGCACGCGACCTCTTTATATTATTATTGTTATTATTATTATCACACGCATCTGTGCAACTCCGTCATCATGGCACAACAGGTTCATTACGTTTTATAGGTCGCTTAACATCGCACAAAAATGCTACGCGACGTTACACAATTGTACGGAGAAACCCGCGCTCTATGTCATAGAACTTGGTTACCACGCTAATTTCGTAACACATCAGTCCGTAGAATTCTTGTACAGCAATCACCACAGCATATGCTCGCGGTACGCGAACAATACAATGCGGCTTACCTCTTGAAATGATTTTCATGACTGTAAAGACAACCTGCACACAAACGGACGAAAGACATGACAGAAACTAAAATCCGACTACGATTCCCGCACAAACACTAAGGGTTACATGACTTCCAAGGACAGCCATTACACTATGGTTTCACGAATACAACCAAAATGGAATATTATCAAATGTCTATGTACGCTGAAAACAGTAGATCTAACATTTTTTTGCTACTGATTCAACAAATATCTAAGTTCTTGTACTACTGGATTTAGCAGTCAGTAGTCCTAATGTGACGATCCCTTTATCTGTCAATGACCGAAAAATGCTGACCTGTGTTGTCGATATTACTTACAAACCGTACAATTTTGTTTCCAGAAGTTCAATTTTGTCGTTTTTTGCAAACGTATTGTCTCTTATCTTGAGTGCCACGAGATTTTATGACACAAAGTAACACCAACGTCTGAGGAGGGATACTAGACATGTAATGTCCTTGGCCTTGTTCATATTGTTCTTGCTCTTACCGTTCGAATCACACCTGTTGGAGACCAAATCTGTTACAGAGGCCATGTGTACTGGAAGTAGCGAACTTTAAATACGGATGATGCGAACGACGGCCATATAGGAGAGTTAGTACTGGTTCGTAACAGACAACTATCCTCTTTTGACATTGTATGATTTTAATAAAAACAGATATCGGATTTAAATAATAATTCCGTACTTGCAATATACAATCCATGTACACAAACTTATATATCCTTTGTTGGGGCTGTAATTATTACTAAACAGTAATACATGCTTAGAATGAAAATATTTGCTATGATTTTAGTAACGTACAACACCAGCTTAACCCAGAGAGAGAGAGAGCGAGAGAGAGAGAGAGAGAGTGAGAGACTGCAATGTGTCAGTGTAAAGTCGTGTCAATGACCTCGAATTGCTTCCGACGTCTGCGAGCGAGAGAGAGAGAGAGAGAGAGGGCGTTAATATTTGTCGAATAAATATAAACTTTCTAATTTCATATACATGCGCGCGGTACTGACCACAGAGAGAGAGAGAAACATACACAACAAGTGAGAGAGAGAGAGAGAGAGAGAGAGAGAGAGAATTTAAACTGATAATTGTTTTATTAAAATCTTACAATGACGAAATATTATTATTTCATTGTTTACGATATATATATTTAATGCAAAAATGCAAAGTAACACCAGCGTCTGAGGAGGGATACTTGGTAAACCTGATCATATAGATTTAATATACATTATAACAAATTTTAACTCATGCAAGGTTGGTAACCCTGATCATATATTTTAATATACACTATAATACACACACATATCAAGTTTGAACCCATACATAGGTTGGTAAACCTGATCATATAGATTTAATATACATTATAACACACAACAAATTTGAACTCATGCAAGGTTGGTAACCCTAATCATATATTTAATATATACACTATAATGCATCAAGTCGGAACCCCTCACCATAGGTTGGTAAACCTGATCATATAGATTTAATATACATTATAACAAATTTGAACTCATGCAAGGTTGGTAACCCTGATCATATATTTAATATATACACTATAATACATCAAGTGATAGAAAGTGAAAGTGATCTAAGCTCGCGAAAGGCGGCATATAAAAAAAAAAATTATATTCGCGGATGCTGTGGTCCAGATACGCGAAAAAGTCGCGGATCTTGACATAGATCAGCGAAAAAGTCGCGGATGCTGTGGTCCAGTAGAAAGTGAAAGTGATCTAGGCTCGCGAAAGGCTGCATATAAAAAATTATATTCGCGGAAATTAGAAAGTGAAAGTGATTTAGGCTCGCGAAAGGCGGCATATATTCGCGGATATGCAAATCAATTTAATTAAAAAAATAAAAATATCAAATTAAAAAAAAATAAAAAAATTTATTCGCGGAAATTCGCGGTCCTTTGGGATGCTGTGGTCCAGCGGTGGTGGGGACAGCGTGGGAAAAAATCTTGGACCGTGGGAACGGCGGCATCTCTTTGATCTAGACCGTGGGAAAGGCGGCATTCCTTTGTGCGTTAGAACCGGCATTTTCCCCCTACTGTGGAGGTTAGAATCTTTGGCATTATATTTGTGTATGCAGTAGAAATAAATGTTATTTTTGTATCCTTATCTATTGGGGGCTTGGATTTTCGAATTTTATGTTTCTTGATGAGATTATCAATCAACGTGTTTTGGTAACCATTAGCTAAAGCTATATGTTTAATGGTATTCACCTCCTCACGGTAATCATCATCACTGAGAGGTACTGCCAACAATCTGCGGATAAAGTAATTATAAGCTGCCAACTTTTGCGAAAATGGATGATAAGAGTCAGCATGTATTGTCACATCAGTGATAGTCGGTTTTCTATAAATATTAAATTTCAATTTATTTACGTGTTTAGTGACAGACAAATCTAAAAAATTCAATTTATTATCCACTTCAGTTTCCAACGTGAATTGAATGTTTTTATTAATATTATTCATATAATGTTTTAGGTTTTCGATCTGTCGTACAGTACCATTGGAAATTAGAAAGGTATCGTCTACATAACGTGCATAAAATATTATATCATTTTTGTATTTGTTATGTGAGAGCAAATGAGAGTTTTCATAAAAATTCAAGTAAACGTCAGCCAATAGACCAGAGAGAGGTGAACCCATGGCCAATCCATCGTCCTGAATGAAAAATTGGTTATTGAAAGCAAAGTAATTTTGTTCTAAGATAGTTTCAAGTAAACCAATTAACTCGTTTATCGTCTGTATATTTAATTTATTATTCTCTAATAAATTTTCTTTTAAGATATTTAGTGTTTCCTTTACTGGTATGTTGGTATACAAATTTACTATATCAAACGATGCTAACTTATAATTTGGTAGTATATCAACATTTTTACATTTATTAATAAAATCCGTGTTGTTTGTGACACTATGATTGTTCTTTAAATTTATGTTTTCTTTGATTACTTTGACGAGTTTTTTAGCTGTTTTGTATGCGGGCGCTGTGGTAAAATTAACGAGTGGTCTGACCGGTATGTCGTGTTTATGAATTTTGGGTAGGCCAGTGAGTTCGGGAGCTTTAGCATTAATAGGCTTCAGGAAGCGACGTGTGCATTCGCTAAACAAATTTACGCAATTATTGATTTTGTTATTCAATGTCTTGACATACATATCAGTAGGATCAGATTTCAAGGTTCTAATATTATTGTTTGAAATAAAGTCGTTTACTTTCGTTTTATACACGTCAAAGTCCATAACAACAAGAGTATTCCCCTTATCTGCCTTAGTAATTAGAGCATTATTATCAACTAATTTAGCTTTTATTTGTTTCAATAACTTAAGCTCGTTGGAAAATCTTATATGTTTCTGTAAACCATGAGGTGAATGGTTTTAATCGACGTAACGAAGTCACACGACGGATATAAGGTGATTTATTTATAATAATTTACTGTTCATACGTGACTTGGATACCAAGAACTAATATGCATTTTAAATTTAAAAGGGGGTAATTCAGGGGAATCACCAAATTATGGAACAGCGGCTATCACTCTGTTCGCGTAGGAACAGTAAAAAAAGGTGATAGACCCGCATTAAGGTTTTAAATATGTAACTTCCAGATATTATGATATCTGATAATTTTTAATATGTAAGGCTGAAGCAAGGACAAGGAGATGCTAAAATTCCTCCACCAATTTAGTCCTTGTGGACGCAACTGGACGCCACAGTCCAGTGGGTGTCATAGTGTGTGTAACGAACTAAAATTTGTAATTTAATGATGCTGACTAGCTGACGAGCTAATTAAATGATTTTATTTTGATTCAAGAAGTAATACTGTAGTAGATGGTCTGTTTAGACGTAAGTGATTGAAGTGTGTTATACTCTGTGTAATAATTTCAAAAAAGGACTTTACTGATTCTGGAAAGACTATTTCAAGTGTAGAAGATGTTTATCAGATTTTGTTTATTATGTTTTATTGTGCCATTATTTTTATTATGTTAGAGTGTAAGAGTTATGAACATATGTTGTGTATTTTTCCTGGTACAGTTTTGTATGGTGTATATAGGGTAAGGTCATTCACATGACCCAGAGAGATCAGCTGATGGTTGATGTTAGAGCCAGGATAGGTTTCTAGGGATTAACTCATGAATTTTTTGCTACTTAATTAAATTAAATAATTTTATCTTTTCTTGATATTGATAAAAGAAATATTTTGAGAAATTAAAATTTTATTTGGGGAAAAAAAAGTAAATTTTCTATTTTTGTATTAAAGAACGTTATTGGAAATTGTAATGTTCCTTATAAGTAGGGAAGGTGTCAGCTGATTTATAATATGCCTTTTATGTTCTCTTTTGTACGCAAGTGCATTTATTTTGAATTTTGACTTGATAGTAGAAGTAAGTTATGTATTTTTATTGGTTCATTATGGTTGTTAGTAAGTAATTAAGAAGAGTTACGAACTCAATCAAAAGATTTTTAAATTTTTGAACATAAATGTCATGAAATGATCAAATTAATAGGTCTTTGGTAATGGACTTAGAGTAATTTCTCTAGGCGAACGAAATTTAAATGATTTCAGTTTGATTTGTATAATTTATTTTGGATTTGAAACTGTACCGTCCAGTCAAGTAAATTGAAAAAAGAAATGAAATTTAAGAGATAAAACATTTTATGAGTTTTGAATATGGAATTTAGGTATAATATAATAATGAGTATGTGTATACACCCAGTATTTGCTAAAGGCAACCCAGTATGCTTGTAAGGGGAAACATATCGGTTAAGGATCTGGTATGGTATGAGGCCAGTTTTGATTTTTTTAAGGAATGATAGAAAGTTAGGTGTACTATGGTGAGTGTCTGTCCGATGTTATGGTGTTGGGATCTCGCACAGAAAAGTCCAGTAAGTTCGTGCAGATGCAGCTATAGTCACCAAGCTAGGGGGGTAGTTTACCCATGGAGTGTTAAGAATTAAAGGGGGGTCGTTGGCGCCATATCCTCACCGATCCTCTTGGGGTTTAGCAATGAGAGTTCTTCTGTTTCGGCAGAAGATATCTCATTGGGGGGGGGGTCTTGTAATGGGACAAAATGGGAGGTTTGTCATTTTATTAAATTTATTTAATTTTCAATTGCCAATGCCACGGAAAATAGGGCTGCAGTCGAACAAAGAACAGCAACATAAATTTTTGAGTGGAGTGTAGTGAGGAATGTCAGACTCTGGTGTTGAATTCCGTAATTGTCACGTACAGCTACGCGCACACCTGCGGCGGGGCCCAGTAACTACGCCTCAAGCCGTAAAACTGACGCCGTAAAAATGGCCAAGACGCAAGATCTTATTATCATGCGCGTCCGAGATGACGGAAATTAAATCAAGGCTCCGCCTACCTGAGCCTGCTGTATCGTCGCAGTGAATATCGTCAACCTCGTGGGCCCATTGACAAACCACGCTACATCTACGGTTACGAACAGTTCATGCCTCGGTGGCCGTGCGTTTCCGTCTTTTTAACAGAGCTTTGGTGTGGAGCAGTGTGCAGAGCCGCCGCCCAGTCGACTAACTATACCGGCCGCGAGCGGTCATATAAACATTATTGCTCGAGCTTAATTAGTGTCGGCCGACCAACCCCAGTAAATATCATTATTGTGTATAACAATGTAAAGAAAAAGAACTAACGTGCTATGGAACAGTGATCACGAGAAGATCTATCGAAAGTGAAACCATAACCGTCAAATAAGAGAGCTCCGTGAGATACGCCACGCGGTCGGGAGGAATGACGCAGCACAACATGTAATAGTATTCTACCGAACCTATTATGATTATCATTTTTACATAAAATGGAGTTTTAAAACAGGCATGAATGTGATTGTGAGCATTGCTGGGTGGCCTTGATTAGAATTAAGTTAAATTTTTAAGACGATTATATTTTTTTTTAGTAAGAAATGATCCTTGATAATATGTATACCTTGTTTCTATTGTTTGGAGTATAACTCCGGGAGAAAGAAAAAACAACGCAAGAATAACAAAGAATATTTACTGTAAATCAGACTGAATTAATTAATGTTTGTTTGATTTTTTTTTGGAAAGAAATTACGTAAATGTCAATGATAGTTTTGGGAATATAAATAAATGAAAAGACAATAAAATTTAATGTCAAAGAATTGCTAAATAAATATAACTATAATGCCGAAATTGAGAGTATAATTTATTGAAGAATGTTAACCTAAGTCACGCTTATTCTTCACGACTTCGTGCGAAGAACTTTGGACCCGAGAAAGGTAAGAGTTGTGAGGAGTGTATATTATTTTTAATAATTGTTTTATAAGTAATCAGTAGCTTCTCAATGGCGCCACGAACAGTGACAAGTTTATAAAAATAAATTTTAATAAACCGCACCTAAATGTGAGCATAAGCGTGAGTTAGGAGTTCGTAAAAAAGTACGAAAAAATTAGGTTATGTGTAACTAGGACCTAATGAATACCTAAGGTATGTAAAATAAGAAGTGTTAAAATATAGTATAATAAAATAAAGGTGATAAATTTACAATTGAAAAATGTCAGAAAATAATGAAAGTACTGTAAGTGAAATAGTTGAATTTGATGAATCAGCTGTTATGAGCAGTCTTGAAGTACATTCAACTCCGAATGTAGGTCAAGACGACAAAAATATGAATATAAGTATTACAGACGAAACAAATATTACAGATGATTCGGGGATTCAAATAACCCCAAAATTAAGTAGGGAAAGTAAAATTAATGATGATGAAGTCAGCTTCACTGACAATAAAACAGAAAGTCAGTCGACACCGGTCCAAAGTAAAAAGTCTGACGATAGTTATGAAATGTTCAAAAAGATACAAACAATGTTAGATATGGAATTCAATGAACAGAAGAGTGATTCTGACGCTAAATTCAATGTACAGAATAGTAAATTTGATGAGTTGAAAAACGAAATACACGAACAAGAAATAAAGTGCGAAAGCAATTTCAGTGAGTTAAAAACCCATATCAATGAGGTCAATAAGCGTTTACAAAGTACCAATGAAATATATAAAAAATAACTTTAGCGAATTAGAACAGAATATTGAGAGAATGTGAGTGTGGGGAATAAATACATGTAAGAACAACACAAACAAAAGTGACGGAAATATATGTATTAATGGTAGTGGTAGTAGTTTAGATGCAAAACAGGTGACGGTAGAACAGGTGAGTAATAGCGATAATTATAATAATGGGTTAACGAGTGATAACAGTGGTGAAAGTAAAAAAGTGGTGTTAGAGAGTAAGGTTGTGAGCAGAGAAAGTGTGGATGAAATGGGGAGTGTGTGTGTGTAGAGGGGCAGAGGGCAGATTTTTCACAAGTTTATGGTGAAACAGGGTTTTCACAGTGGTTTTAGGAGGACAGAGTTTCCTCCGGTGGTGGTGTGGAAGACGAGGTGTCTTCGGATGGTCCTTTAGTTTTTTAAGGTTTATCTGGTAGTAGAGGTAATAAGTATTTAGTGGTGCCCTTTGCATGGAATGAGATAGTTCAGGGGGGTAGTGACAGGTGTTATGATGATGAAAGATGTTTTGAGAGAGAGCTGTGTGCAGATAGGGAGATAATATTATATCAGTTAAAGAGAAATTATAAATAGGTGAGGGAGAGGTTAGAAGTGGGGAAGATAAACAATATAAAATACTTACCTTGTGAAATAGAGATAGATGAATATTTTGATGATACCGTTATAAATGATAATAACTTACCTGAGGTTTTAATGAATGTAGTAGAGGAGTATAATTAGAAAATAAATTACTTTATGTTGAACAAAAATGCTTACGGAGACAGAATTGAAATTACCAAGGTAGACGGGTTTTATGAATTAATAGATAATAATAGTGTCAAATATTATGTTGATAATGATCATAATAATAATAATAATAAATTGTGTGTGGATAAAAATGATTTATGTTTTAAATATGTTAGATATTTATACAATGATGGAGAGGAAATATAGACACAATGAATGGACATTATAAACATTTTAGTTTATGGTTCTGACATAGCTAGATTATGAAATGAAGTGTGGTAAATAGAAAAATAATGACAAAGATTTGTAAATAAATTTTAGTGAAATTAATTGTGTTGTATTGTAACAAGTATGTAATGTAAACAATGTGTGTATGTAGTAGAAATTGGTGTAGTAATAATAATAATTATATTTTGAGCAGACTAAATAAATAATGAGAGTTAATAATATATGAATTGTAATTGTTTTGGGAGTAAAGTAATTGAAATATGTTGTGTTCTTGAATAATTGATGAAATTAAAGTAATTTGAGATGTTTAAATAATTTTGATTGATTTAAAATGTTATATAAAGAAATTTTGATGATGAATTTCAATTATTTTTATGTGATTTAAATTTGATAATACTTAATAAATAAATAAATGTTAAATTGTGTTTAGCTTGTGGAATAACATGGTCGTTAAAATGTTTCAGAAGGTACATGGAGTTATTGGTGTTTGATGTTTATATTTGTTTGTCTATGATAGTGTTGAGTGATGTACTACAAGTATGAATTTTTAATGCAATTTATATAAAGCAACATGTTTGATGTTTAAAAGTTAAAAGGTTCAATGTATCTAAGAGATTTTAATTTACATGATGAGATGTATTTGAGATAGTTTTGAATTTTCAAGAGTTAAAATGTAAAATATGGTGAAAGTTAGATTTTGGGTGATTATTATTTCGTTAGGACATTTAAATCAGTCCGAGTTAAGTTTAGAAGGGGAGTTGAACAAAGTAAGATTGTTTTGAATAAACGTAATGTAGAAATTGAGATGTAACAGTGACACAGTAGCTATGGGGAAGATATGTAGAGTAATGAGTGATATATTGAGGTAATAAATAAATGGAGATGTTTTGTAGATGAAAGTGATGTAATGGGAGAGTAAGTAGAGATAGAGGAATTTTGTAAGGGGGGTGGTGTGATAAGGAGTCCTCAAGGAAAGGCGTTGTGGCGGGAGGGGAACCGATAGGCGCCGGAAAGGGTTACCTAGGGAGGGTCCAGGAACCAAATAAGGGAATGAGCATTGGGAAGGGAACACACATCCTGAGTACAAAGGTGTAGAGAGTATTTTTGTTATAAGTGTAGAGTGATGCGAAATGAGTTAGAGTAGTAAGTTAGGGGTAGAGAATGGGTGGTAGATGTTTTGATAGACGGGTGTCATACTAGTTAAAGCTGTTAAGTGAGTATTAGAGTCAGAAGGGGGGTAAGATTATATGTAAATGCCAAGTTAATAAATCTAATTATTGTGAATAATTGAGTCACCCAAACTAATGGAGAATGAAAATATTAAAGAAAGAAATGTATGATGTTAAAACACACAACCAAGACTAGAAATGTCATGTAATGAAAATTGTAACTTTAAAGTGTAACCATATCATAAACAAATATTTTGTATACTTGTGATTCCCCAACTTTTCGGGCGGTCACGGCCTCACCGAACCCTGACCGTGGAATTGGTTTAGCTTTGACAGCTATGGTTGGGGCTCATTGCGTCACGTTCTGCCTTAACTGACCATAGCTGTTATCGTTGTAAAGGTGAATTTAGAAATTTAAAAGGTAAATTATTATAAATAAATCACCTTATATCCGTCGTGTGACTTCATTACGTCGATTAAAATGACGCATTTCGGAACATCTGTTCCATCATCAGATAAAATCGCTCTATTGAGGTCGTTAAACGTTAAAAACACATGTTACACATAATTGTCCACTATGTAATTCACTTGCTTCCTAAATGGTGCGCACCACGACGAAGCCGATCGGACACTGAACTATTATCTGATTGATTACGCCTAAGCAGGTTCAAAGCTGTATCGTATAGCGGGTTGGATTTAAAATTTAAGTGGTCATTCAATATGAAGTCTCGGCTGTTTATGTTATTATATGCTTTGTATATTTCGAACTCCTCTATTGCGTCCATGTAACGGCCTTTGTTGCACACATGTAGGGGTATTAAATTAGATTTAAAATCAGTATAATTATGATTGTGTAAGATTAAGTGGCGGGCAAAGTTGGACTTGATATTATTTAACAAAGTGAGATTATTTAGGTGACGTTTTGGTATGTGTTCTTTAAATCGTTTGAGGAAACCTCTCCCCGTTTGACCAATGTAAAAACTGTTGCAGTCGTTACATGATAATTTATATATGCCGGATTTCTTTTCTAAAGGTATGGGTTTTCTATGACGTAGTATTTTTAATAGACTATTGTTTGTTTTGAAGGTAGCAGTAATATTCAATTTATTAAATGTGGAGAGTAGGGGGAAAATGCCGGTTCTAACGCACAAAGGAATGCCGCCTTTCCCACTGTCTAGATCAAAGAGATGCCGCCGTTCCCACGGTCCAAGATTTTTTCCCACGCTCTCCCCACCACCGCTGGACCACAGCATCCCAAAGGACCGCGAATTTCCGCGAATAAATTTTTTTATTTTTTTTTAATTTGATATTTTTATTTTTTTAATTAAATTGATTTGCATATCCGCGAATATATGCCGCCTTTCGCGAGCCTAAATCACTTTCACTTTCTAATTTCCGTGAATATAATTTTTTATATGCAGCCTTTCGCGAGCCTAGATCACTTTCACTTTCTACTGGACCACAGCATCCGCGACTTTTTCGCTGATCTATGTCAAGATCCGCGACTTTTTCGCGTATCTGGACCACAGCATCCGCGAATATAATTTTTTTTTTTTATATGCCGCCTTTCGCGAGCTTAGATCACTTTCACTTTCTATCACTTGATGTATTATAGTGTATATATTAAATATATAATCAGGGTTACCAACCTTGCATGAGTTCAAATTTGTTATAATGTATATTAAATCTATATGATCAGGTTTACCAACCTATGGTGAGGGGTTCCGACTTGATGCATTATAGTGTATATATTAAATATATGATTAGGGTTACCAACCTTGCATGAGTTCAAATTTGTTGTGTGTTATAATGTATATTAAATCTATATGATCAGGTTTACCAACCTATGTATGGGTTCAAACTTGATATGTGTGTGTACTATAGTGTATATGAAAATATATGATCAGGGTTACCAACCTTGCATGAGTTCAAATTTGTTATAATGTATATTAAATCTATATGATCAGGTTTACCAAGTATCCCTCCTCAGACGCTGGTGTTACTTTGCATTTTTGCATTAAATATATATATCGTAAACAATGAAATAATAATATTTCGTCATTATTCCCAAATAAGGGAATGAGCATTGGGAAGGGAACACACATCCTGAGTACAAAGGTGTAGAGAGTATTTTTGTTATAAGTGTAGAGTGATGCGAAATGAGTTAGAGTAGTAAGTTAGGGGTAGAGAATGGGTGGTAGATGTTTTGATAGACGGGTGTCATACTAGTTAAAGCTGTTAAGTGAGTATTAGAGTCAGAAGGGGGGTAAGATTATATGTAAATGCCAAGTTAATAAATCTAATTATTGTGAATAATTGAGTCACCCAAACTAATGGAGAATGAAAATATTAAAGAAAGAAATGTATGATGTTAAAACACACAACCAAGACTAGAAATGTCATGTAATGAAAATTGTAACTTTAAAGTGTAACCATATCATAAACAAATATTTTGTATACTTGTGATTCCCCAACTTTTCGGGCGGTCACGGCCTCACCGAACCCTGACCGTGGAATTGGTTTAGCTTTGACAGCTATGGTTGGGGCTCATTGCGTCACGTTCTGCCTTAACTGACCATAGCTGTTATCGTTGTAAAGGTGAATTTAGAAATTTAAAAGGTAAATTATTATAAATAAATCACCTTATATCCGTCGTGTGACTTCATTACGTCGATTAAAATGACGCATTTCGGAACATCTGTTCCATCATCAGATAAAATCGCTCTATTGAGGTCGTTAAACGTTAAAAACACATGTTACACATAATTGTCCACTATGTAATTCACTTGCTTCCTAAATGGTGCGCACCACGACGAAGCCGATCGGACACTGAACTATTATCTGAGTGATTACGCCTAAGCAGGTTCAAAGCTGTATCGTATAGCGGGTTGGAATTAAAATTTAAGTGGTCATTCAATATGAAGTCTCGGCTGTTTATGTTATTATATGCTTTTTATATTTCGAACTCCTCTATTGCGTCCATGTAACGGCCTTTGTTGCACACATGTAGGGGTATTAAATTAGATTTAAAATCAGTATAATTATGATTGTGTAAGATTAAGTGGCGGGCAAAGTTGGACTTTATATTATTTAACAAAGTGAGATTATTTAGGTGACGTTTTGGTATGTGTTCTTTAAATCGTTTGAGGAAACCTCTCCCCGTTTGACCAATGTAAAAACTGTTGCAGTCGTTACATGATAATTTATATATGCCGGATTTCTTTTCTAAAGGTATGGGTTTTCTATGACGTAGTATTTTTAATAGACTATTGTTTGTTTTGAAGGTAGCAGTAATATTCAATTTATTAAATGTGGAGAGTAGGGGGAAAATGCCGGTTCTAACGCACAAAGGAATGCCGCCTTTCCCACGGTCTAGATCAAAGAGATGCCGCCGTTCCCACGGTCCAAGATTTTTTCCCACGCTCTCCCCACCACCGCTGGACCACAGCATCCCAAAGGACCGCGAATTTCCGCGAATAAATTTTTTTATTTTTTTTTAATTTGATATTTTTATTTTTTTAATTAAATTGATTTGCATATCCGCGAATATATGCCGCCTTTCGCGAGCCTAAATCACTTTCACTTTCTAATTTCCGTGAATATAATTTTTTATATGCAGCCTTTCGCGAGCCTAGATCACTTTCACTTTCTACTGGACCACAGCATCCGCGACTTTTTCGCTGATCTATGTCAAGATCCGCGACTTTTTCGCGTATCTGGACCACAGCATCCGCGAATATAATTTTTTTTTTTTATATGCCGCCTTTCGCGAGCTTAGATCACTTTCACTTTCTATCACTTGATGTATTATAGTGTATATATTAAATATATGATCAGGGTTACCAACCTTGCATGAGTTCAAATTTGTTATAATGTATATTAAATCTATATGATCAGGTTTACCAACCTATGGTGAGGGGTTCCGACTTGATGCATTATAGTGTATATATTAAATATATGATTAGGGTTACCAACCTTGCATGAGTTCAAATTTGTTGTGTGTTATAATGTATATTAAATCTATATGATCAGGTTTACCAACCTATGTATGGGTTCAAACTTGATATGTGTGTGTATTATAGTGTATATTAAAATATATGATCAGGGTTACCAACCTTGCATGAGTTAAAATTTGTTATAATGTATATTAAATCTATATGATCAGGTTTACCAAGTATCCCTCCTCAGACGCTGGTGTTACTTTGCATTTTTGCATTAAATATATATATCGTAAACAATGAAATAATAATATTTCGTCATTGTAAGATTTTAATAAAACAATTATCAGTTTAAATTCTCTCTCTCTCTCTCTCTCTCTCTCTCTCTCTCTCTCTCTCTCTCTCTCTCTCTCTCTCTCTCTCTCACACTTGTTGTGTATGTTTCTCTCTCTCTCTGTGGTCAGTACCGCGCGCATGTATATGAAATTAGAAAGTTTATATTTATTCGACAAATATTAACGCCCTCTCTCTCTCTCTCTCTCTCTCTCGCTCGCAGACGTCGGAAGCAATTCGAGGTCATTGACACGACTTTACACTGACACATTGCAGTCTCTCACTCTCTCTCTCTCTCTCTCTCTCTCGCTCTCTCTCTCTCTGGGTTAAGCTGGTGTTGTACGTTACTAAAATCATAGCAAATATTTTCATTCTAAGCATGTATTACTGTTTAGTAATAATTACAGCCCCAACAAAGGATATATAAGTTTGTGTACATGGATTGTATATTGCAAGTACGGAATTATTATTTAAATCCGATATCTGTTTTTATTAAAATCATACAATGTCAAAAGAGGATAGTTGTCTGTTACGAACCAGTACTAACTCTCCTATATGGCCGTCGCTCGCATCATCCGTATTTAAAGTTCGCTACTTCCAGTACACATGGCCTCTGTAACAGATTTGGTCTCCAACAGGTGTGATTCGAACGGTAAGAGCAAGAACAATATGAACAAGGCCAAGGACATTATATGTCTAGTATCCCTCCTCAGACGTTGGTGTTACTTTGTGTCATAAAATCTCGTGGCACTCAAGATAAGAGACAATACGTTTGCAAAAAACGACAAAATTGAACTTCTGGAAACAAAATTGTACGGTTTGTAAGTAATATCGACAACACAGGTCAGCATTTTTCGGTCATTGACAGATAAAGGGATCGTCACATTAGGACTACTGACTGCTAAATCCAGTAGTACAAGAACTTAGATATTTGTTGAATCAGTAGCAAAAAAATGTTAGATCTACTGTTTTCAGCTTACATAGACATTTGATAATATTCCATTTTGGTTGTATTTGTGAAGCCATAGTGTAATGGCTGTCCTTGGAAGTCATGTAACCCTTAGTGTTTGTGCGGGAATCGTAGTCGGATTTTAGTTTCTGTCATGTCTTTCGTCCGTTTGTGTGCAGGTTGTCTTTACAGTCATGAAAATCATTTCAAGAGGTAAGCCGCATTGTATTGTTCGCGTACCGCGAGCATATGCGGTGGTGATTGCTGTACAAGAATTCTACGGACTGATGTGTTACGAAATTAGCGTGGTAACCAAGTTCTATGACATAGAGCGCGGGTTTCTCCGTACAATTGTGTAACGTCGCGTAGCATTTTTGTGCGATGTTAAGCGACCTATAAAACGTAATGAACCTGTTGTGCCATGATGACGGAGTTGCACAGATGCGTGTGATAATAATAATAACAATAATAATATAAAGAGGTCGCGTGCTCAAACATTATTATTATTTCGCCTTTGACATGCTCCTTGTCAGTCTGTAATTTAGAGGTAGCGAATCTTTTTGCCATTCTTCTGCCGATGATAAAATGTTTTCTGTAGAGTTATTCGTCAAGTTGTTGGTGTAACAATAACATGGTGTAAGCTACCTCTCGTTTATCCATGAGAATGAGTGTTCGGTGTCATCTGCCGTGAGGGTAAATAGCGCCTTATTTTCGCTATTATTTACAACGGTACGGCTAAAATACTAGTAAGCGTAATCAAAAATTACTTCCTACCCTGCTAACAACATGAACGGATGCATTTTGAGTACGTGGCTATGAAAATGATCCGGACACAGGTTATGTCAGGTTGTAATAAGTTAGGCCTCTCCAGTTCTATAATTTTCTACAAAAAATTAGTTTTGTTTCCGATTAAGTATCCCCATTTTAATTACTTTTAACACTACACTGAAAAGTTTGTAGTTGTGGGTAGAGGAAAGGTATCCGTAGTATGTCATACGATAGTGAAGGAAAGATTTCATCGATATTTTGACATGTTCTCTCGCATATGTTATAGGTTACAGTGGATATGAGATTCGGTTAGAACATGTGCACACTAAATAGGTAATTGTAAGGAAAATAAGAAATTACTGTAATAGGTAAGTTGTTCAGTACTACAGGAGTAGAAAAATATTTTCATATTCATCATTGTCGTAAGGAACTCACACCCTGATGGAAGGACACACAAGGTGCAGTACAAAAATCCTCCCAGAAGGTCCTTCCAGAGGGCGACTGACTGTACGCTATCATTAAAATTATACAAAACCACTGCTGTCCCGATTCAGATGTACGACAGTGAGGAATGTAAGCGAGACATGTCTACAATTTGAAGCAGCTGAAGTGCTTTCTCTGAGAAGAGTCAAGGGTTCCACACAGTTGGACAGAACGACTGCATTCGGAACGAGCTAAACGTCTATAATCCGAACCAGCGAATAGACGATTACAGATTAAAATGGTGGGAACACGTCGACGGAATGGACGAAAACAGGCAAGCAGTCCAGCGGGCTAAGCTATGTTAACTTCACACACACGCACGCACGCGCGTACACACACACACACACACACACACACACACACACACACACACACACACACACACACACATTGATACATTTGGAAACTGAGTACAGAATAAATCTACAATCACCTAGTCGGTTTGTTGGCAGAAAACAATTAATATATTCGTTGAGAAAATCTGTTGTGGCTGAACGAAACATGTGTCTGAATAAATTTTCTCTCTACATAGCAGTTGTAAAAGTAGTCATATACATTATGTGCTATATATACAAAAGGCTTTCAACGTGTTTGTCATTTCAACCAATTTGTACCGTGCTCTAATTATGTAAAAAAAAAAAAAAATAACTGTACCGCTCCATACAACTGAGAATAAATCCGTACACACACACACATGAACAATTTTACGTTTAAATAAAATCTGTACATACAATAAAATTATGTTTCAGTATTAATGATATAAATATTACTGTTTTATTAATTTAAAATACCGTATAATTGCTTACGACGCGCACACTTAGCAACGTTTTTACTTATTTGAACAAGTCATGTATTAACTTCAATAAATAATGCACTTGATAATGTTTAAATATTTCCAACAACTATGTTGATTAGAAGTGCTGTAAGTTCAATAACAATGTTCGCTACGTAACGTATTCAAACTGTTTACTCACCTCTTAAATGTTGATGCACGCAATTATCGATTTCACAATGAGGTATGAAGGCTAATTGCATTCTTCACGTATATATATTGATGTATCTTACAACGGTAGGGGTAGCTTAGCGTGTTGTTTTGAAAGTCATTGTCCGCCGTTGGAAACTTTCAGAAGTTAGCGATACTGAAAGTATTTTCGTGCATTAGTCAAAATTAGGAAAACAATGCAGAGAGAGAGCGAGTGGACACACATGTAAGTAGCTCGATACTCAGTGACAACAACACACACACACACACACACACACACAGTTAATATTTGTCAAATATATAACAACGAGCGAGAGAGAGAGAGAGAGGAGGGGTCATCGACCGTGATGGAAAAGCTTTACCTCACTGCTTTAAGAAGTTAGCGATACTGAAAGTATTTTCGGACAAGTTAACACGGCTCTTTTTAAGAAACATTCTATCATTTATTTGATGTCGATACCGGTATTAATTATAGATTACACTTAGTTCCATTCACTTCCATGTGCTTACAAATACTTGTAATTAGTTTCGTTAATAACTAGGCCAAAACATTGTCATTACATGTCAACTCTTCCGTCTGTCTCGTAAATTTTGCGCAGCACTGTTTGAGTCTTATCTTTGTAAATAAAGAGCAACAGCAACAGTGTCGTAATACTCTACTTATTTGAACAAGTACTGTATTAAATGCACTTGTTAATGTTTTAATGTGAACAATTTTACGTTTAAATAAAATCTGTACATACAATAAAATTATGTTTCAGTATTAATGATATAAATATTACTGTCTTATTAATTTAAAATACCGTATATATATATAACCTAGGAACTTCGCAGGTGAAGAAATTAATTTCTATTTTTCATCTGTAACGACATGCGTGTATAATTTTAATTTATTTCACTATACACCTCTGAACCTATGTGTAATTATTTTGTAAACTGCGTTATCTATGTAGGAACTGTTGCAGCAAACGTTAACACTAGAACGATTATATTATTATTGTTTAGTGATCAGATAATTTCATAAAAAATAAGAAACGTAAAAGATATACGCTGACTTTACCGCAACCACGTCTATTTAGATAAACGGCTCGGAAGAAAAAATAATTCTTCACAAAGCAGAACGACAACTACAGTCTCAAATAAATATATTTTAAAAAAGATAAATATACATTAGATGGAAATGGCTTTGCGCACTAAAGTCACCATCTATCTCTTGTTTCTCCGGTCAGTATTGACCTATGCTGCTCCCGCATGGTGGTCGCTTGTCTCGACCACTAACAAGTGTAGGCTGGAAGCTTTCCAGGCCCGTACCCTCAGATCCTTGTCGGGGTCTCCATGGTTTGTGAGAAATAATGTTATTCGTGGAGGCCTTCGAGTTCCCACCCTTGCTGATTTTGTCCGGTAATGAATAGGAATTATATAAATAATCTAAGGATTAATTGATAATAATATACTTATGACGATTAAATTTAAAATATTATTGCGGAAAGTTTTAATGAATAGGAATTGATATAGATAAAATAAATATCAGTTTACGTAATGAGAATGTTTGTTTGCATTGAGTTTGGTTTAGCTAAATAACACAAGGGAGCACATTTCGCAGTTGGCTTTACATACCTCCAGACAACGGTACAAGCCAATTTAGATAGCACAACATGAACTCTGAATCGTCGGCTATATTAGAAATTCCTTCCTTTCAAAGCGTGTAATGAGACCGTTTGAATATCTTATAGCAGTGTCAAGTAACTCAATAAATTGCTTGGAACTACGAAGAAGTTTCAATGCTTACAGAAGTTTATTCAATGTGTACATTCTTTTGGACAGTACAAAACGCTCTGGTTGCTTTATGGAAATATTCATTAAAGTTTTAGAACAAATAAAACTATTTTATCTAGTTTTGTTCTAAATTTACTTAAAATTTGATCACAAGAAGAGAGAGAGAGAGAGAGGTAATATTTTTTTTTTCTAGTGCCTAATCTTTTAAACTAAAAAACGTATTACTTTTACAAATACAGCTTGAACGTAACACATACACACAGACGTTAGGGAGAGACTGCAATGTGTCAGTGTAAAGTCGTGTCAATGACCTCATGTATTACAATGGTTTAGCATAGTTTCTTACTGAAGGCTTGTACGCTTTAAATTCAGCTATACCTAAAATATATCTTCAATTAGGGTCATTGTACACACACAGTGGAATGCTTTCAGAAATTTGCGAGACACACACACACACACACACACACACACACACACACACACACACAACGATGTTTCTACTTATTTGAACAAGTCCTGTATTAAATGCACTTGTTAATGTTTTAATGTGAACAATTTTACGTTTAAATAAAATCTGTACATACAATAAATTATGTTTCAGTATTAATGATATAAATATTACTGTTTTATTAATTTAAAATACCGTATATATATATATATAGATATATATATATATAACCTAGGAACTTCGCAGGTGAAGAAATTAATTTCTATTTTTCATCTGTAACGACATGCGTGTATAATTTTAATTTATTTCACTATACACCTTCGCCACCGCTGCTACCACAGTCGTCAGTAATAAAAAAAGAAGAAGAAGGAAGATCAGTTAGGAAACGCATCAGTACTCGTTCGAAACGATTAATATCAGTCCCAATGGACCACAGCATCCGTGAATTTCCGCTAATAAAAAAAAAAACCTAAAAGTTCTACTTACGTTTCATGTTAGGTTAAAAAATACAGTCCACGTACGTTTCACGTTTACGTTAGGTTAAGATGCAGTCTACTTACGTTTCACTGTTAGGTTAAAAATGCAGTCCACGTACGTTTCACGTTTACGTTAGGTTAAGATGCAGTCTACTTACGTTTCACTGTTAGGTTAAAAATGCAGTCCACGTACGTTTCACGTTTACGTTAGGTTAAGATGCAGTCTACTTACGTTTCACGTTAGGTTAAAAAATGCAGTCCACGTACGTTTTTCGTTTCCGTTAGGTTAAAATACAGTCTACTTACGTTTCACTGTTAGGTTAAAAATGCAGTCCACGTACGTTTCACGTTTACGTTAGGTTAAGATGCAGTCTACTTACGTTTCACGTTAGGTTAAAAAATGCAGTCCACGTACGTTTTTCGTTTACGTTAGGTTAAAATACAGTCTACTTACGTTTCACGTTAGGTTAAATGCAAACACACGCACACACACACACACACGTGTATATTATTTAAATTATTATTTAAATAACGTACACACGCGTTAGGTTGCAACCTAACACGTGTGTGTGTGCGTGTGTTTGCATTTAACCTAACGTGAAACGTAAGTAGACTGTATTTTAACCTAACGTAAACGAAAAACGTACGTGGACTGCATTTTTTAACCTAACGTGAAACGTAAGTAGACTGCATCTTAACCTAACGTAAACGTGAAACGTACGTGGACTCCATTTTTAACCTAACAGTGAAACGTAAGTAGACTGTATTTTAACCTAACGTAAACGAAAAACGTACGTGGACTGCATTTTTTAACCTAACGTGAAACGTAAGTAGACTGCATCTTAACCTAACGTAAACGTGAAACGTTCGTGGACTGCATTTTTAACCTAACAGTGAAACGTAAGTAGACTGCATCTTAACCTAACGTAAACGTGAAACGTACGTGGACTGTATTTTTTAACCTAACATGAAACGTAAGTAGAACGTTTTACGTTTTTTTTTTATTAGCGGAAATTCACGGATGCTGTGGTCCATTGGGACTGATGTTAATCGTTTCGAACGAGTACTGATGCGTTTCCTAACTGATCTTTCTTCTTCTTCTTTTTTTATTACTGACGACTGTGGTAGCAGCGGTGGCGAAGGTGTATAGTGAAATAAATTAAAATTATACACGCATGTTGTTACAGATGAAAAAATAGAAATTAATTTCTTCACCTGCGAAGTTCCTAGGTTATATATATATATATATATATACGGTATTTTAAATTAATAAAACAGTAATATTTATATCATTAATACTGAAACATAATTTACTGTATGTACAGATTTTATTTAAACGTAAAATTGTTCACATTAAAACATTAACAAGTGCATTTAATACAGGACTTGTTCAAATAAGTAGAAACATCGTTGTGTATGTGTGTGTGTGTGTGTGTGTGTGTGTGTGTGTCGCAAATTTCTGAAAGCATTCCACTGTGTGTGTACAATGACCCTAATTGAAGATATATTTTAGGTATAGCTGAATTTAAAGCGTACAAGCCTTCAGTAAGAAACTATGCTAAACCATTGTAATACATGAGGTCATTGACACGACTTTACACTGACACATTGCAGTCTCTCCCTAACGTCTGTGTGTATGTGTTACGTTCAAGCTGTATTTGTAAAAGTAATACGTTTTTTAGTTTAAAAGATTAGGCACTAGAAAAAAAAAATATTACCTCTCTCTCTCTCTCTCTTCTTGTGATCAAATTTTAAGTAAATTTAGAACAAAACTAGATAAAATAGTTTTATTTGTTCTAAAACTTTAATGAATATTTCCATAAAGCAACCAGAGCGTTTTGTACTGTCCAAAAGAATGTACACATTGAATAAACTTCTGTAAGCATTGAAACTTCTTCGTAGTTCCAAGCAATTTATTGAGTTACTTGACACTGCTATAAGATATTCAAACGGTCTCATTACACGCTTTGAAAGGAAGGAATTTCTAATATAGCCGACGATTCAGAGTTCATGTTGTGCTATCTAAATTGGCTTGTACCGTTGTCTGGAGGTATGTAAAGCCAACTGCGAAATGTGCTCCCTTGTGTTATTTAGCTAAACCAAACTCAATGCAAACAAACATTCTCATTACGTAAACTGATATTTATTTTATCTATATCAATTCCTATTCATTAAAACTTTCCGCAATAATATTTTAAATTTAATCGTCATAAGTATATTATTATCAATTAATCCTTAGATTATTTATATAATTCCTATTCATTACCGGACAAAATCAGCAAGGGTGGGAACTCGAAGGCCTCCACGAATAACATTATTTCTCACAAACCATGGAGACCCCGACAAGGATCTGAGGGTACGGGCCTGGAAAGCTTCCAGCCTACACTTGTTAGTGGTCGAGACAAGCGACCACCATGCGGGAGCAGCATAGGTCAATACTGACCGGAGAAACAAGAGATAGATGGTGACTTTAGTGCGCAAAGCCATTTCCATCTAATGTATATTTATCTTTTTTAAAATATATTTATTTGAGACTGTAGTTGTCGTTCTGCTTTGTGAAGAATTATTTTTTCTTCCGAGCCGTTTATCTAAATAGACGTGGTTGCGGTAAAGTCAGCGTATATCTTTTACGTTTCTTATTTTTTATGAAATTATCTGATCACTAAATAATAATAATATAATCGTTCTAGTGTTAACGTTTGCTGCAACAGTTCCTACATAGATAACGCAGTTTACAAAATAATTACACATAGGTTCAGAGGTGTATAGTGAAATAAATTAAAATTATACACGCATGTCGTTACAGATGAAAAATAGAAATTAATTTCTTCACCTGCGAAGTTCCTAGGTTATATATATATACGGTATTTTAAATTAATAAGACAGTAATATTTATATCATTAATACTGAAACATAATTTTATTGTATGTACAGATTTTATTTAAACGTAAAATTGTTCACATTAAAACATTAACAAGTGCATTTAATACAGGACTTGTTCAAATAAGTAGAGTATTACGACACTGTTGCTGTTGCTCTTTATTTACAAAGATAAGACTCAAACAGTGCTGCGCAAAATTTACGAGACAGACGGAAGAGTTGACATGTAATGACAATGTTTTGGCCTAGTTATTAACGAAACTAATTACAAGTATTTGTAAGCACATGGAAGTGAATGGAACTAAGTGTAATCTATAATTAATACCGGTATCGACATCAAATAAATGATAGAATGTTTCTTAAAAAGAGCCGTGTTAACTTGTCCGAAAATACTTTCAGTATCGCTAACTTCTTAAAGCAGTGAGGTAAAGCTTTTCCATCACGGTCGATGACCCCTCCTCTCTCTCTCTCTCTCGCTCGTTGTTATATATTTGACAAATATTAACTGTGTGTGTGTGTGTGTGTGTGTGTTGTTGTCACTGAGTATCGAGCTACTTACATGTGTGTCCACTCGCTCTCTCTCTGCATTGTTTTCCTAATTTTGACTAATGCACGAAAATACTTTCAGTATCGCTAACTTCTGAAAGTTTCCAACGGCGGACAATGACTTTCAAAACAACACGCTAAGCTACCCCTACCGTTGTAAGATACATCAATATATATACGTGAAGAATGCAATTAGCCTTCATACCTCATTGTGAAATCGATAATTGCGTGCATCAACATTTAAGAGGTGAGTAAACAGATTTGAATACGTTACGTAGCGAACATTGTTATTGAACTTACAGCACTTCTAATCAACATAGTTGTTGGAAATATTTAAACATTATCAAGTGCATTATTTATTGAAGTTAATACATGACTTGTTCAAATAAGTAAAAACGTTGCTAAGTGTGCGCGTCGTAAGCAATTATACGGTATTTTAAATTAATAAAACAGTAATATTTATATCATTAATACTGAAACATAATTTTATTGTATGTACAGATTTTATTTAAACGTAAAATTGTTCATGTGTGTGTGTGTACGGATTTATTCTCAGTTGTATGGAGCGGTACAGTTATTTTTTTTTTACATAATTAGAGCACGGTACAAATTGGTTGAAATGACAAACACGTTGAAAGCCTTTTGTATATATAGCACATAATGTATATGACTACTTTTACAACTGCTATGTAGAGAGAAAATTTATTCAGACACATGTTTCGTTCAGCCACAACAGATTTTCTCAACGAATATATTAATTGTTTTCTGCCAACAAACCGACTAGGTGATTGTAGATTTATTCTGTACTCAGTTTCCAAATGTATCAATGAGTGTGTGTGTGTGTGTGTGTGTGTGTGTGTGCGCGCGTGCGTGCGTGTGTGTGAAGTTAACATAGCTTAGCCCGCTGGACTGCTTGCCTGTTTTCGTCCATTCCGTCGACGTGTTCCCACCATTTTAATCTGTAATCGTCTATTCGCTGGTTCGGATTATAGACGTTTAGCTCGTTCCGAATGCAGTCGTTCTGTCCAACTGTGTGGAACCCTTGACTCTTCTCAGAGAAAGCACTTCAGCTGCTTCAAATTGTAGACATGTCTCGCTTACATTCCTCACTGTCGTACATCTGAATCGGGACAGCAGTGGTTTTGTATAATTTTAATGATAGCGTACAGTCAGTCGCCCTCTGGAAGGACCTTCTGGGAGGATTTTTGTACTGCACCTTGTGTGTCCTTCCATCAGGGTGTGAGTTCCTTACGACAATGATGAATATGAAAATATTTTTCTACTCCTGTAGTACTGAACAACTTACCTATTACAGTAATTTCTTATTTTCCTTACAATTACCTATTTAGTGTGCACATGTTCTAACCGAATCTCATATCCACTGTAACCTATAACATATGCGAGAGAACATGTCAAAATATCGATGAAATCTTTCCTTCACTATCGTATGACATACTACGGATACCTTTCCTCTACCCACAACTACAAACCTTTCAGTGTAGTGTTAAAAGTATTTAAAATGGAGATACTTAATCGGAAACAAAACTAATTTTTTGTAGAAAATTATAGAACTGGAGAGGCCTAACTTATTACAACCTGACATAACCTGTGTCCGGATCATTTTCATAGCCACGTACTCAAAATGCATCCATTGATGTTGTTAGCAGGGTAGGAAGTAATTTTTGATTACGCTTACTAGTATTTTAGCCGTACCGTTGTAAATAATAGCGAAAATAAGGCGCTATTTACCCTCACGGCAGATGACACCGAACACTCATTCTCATGGATAAACGAGAGGTAGCTTACACCATGTTATTGTTACACCAACAACTTGACGAATAACTCTACAGAGAACATTTTATCATCGGCAGAAGAATGGCAAAAAGATTCGCTACCTCTAAATTACAGACTGACAAGGAGCATGTCAAAGGCGAAATAATAATAATGTTTGAGCACGCGACCTCTTTATATTATTATTGTTATTATTATTATCACACGCATCTGTGCAACTCCGTCATCATGGCACAACAGGTTCATTACGTTTTATAGGTCGCTTAACATCGCACAAAAATGCTACGCGACGTTACACAATTGTACGGAGAAACCCGCGCTCTATGTCATAGAACTTGGTTACCACGCTAATTTCGTAACACATCAGTCCGTAGAATTCTTGTACAGCAATCACCACCGCATATGCTCGCGGTACGCGAACAATACAATGCGGCTTACCTCTTGAAATGATTTTCATGACTGTAAAGACAACCTGCACACAAACGGACGAAAGACATGACAGAAACTAAAATCCGACTACGATTCCCGCACAAACACTAAGGGTTACATGACTTCCAAGGACAGCCATTACACTATGGTTTCACGAATACAACCAAAATGGAATATTATCAAATGTCTATGTACGCTGAAAACAGTAGATCTAACATTTTTTTGCTACTGATTCAACAAATATCTAAGTTCTTGTACTACTGGATTTAGCAGTCAGTAGTCCTAATGTGACGATCCCTTTATCTGTCAATGACCGAAAAATGCTGACCTGTGTTGTCGATATTACTTACAAACCGTACAATTTTGTTTCCAGAAGTTCAATTTTGTCGTTTTTTGCAAACGTATTGTCTCTTATCTTGAGTGCCACGAGATTTTATGACACAAAGTAACACCAACGTCTGAGGAGGGATACTAGACATATAATGTCCTTGGCCTTGTTCATATTGTTCTTGCTCTTACCGTTCGAATCACACCTGTTGGAGACCAAATCTGTTACAGAGGCCATGTGTACTGGAAGTAGCGAACTTTAAATACGGATGATGCGAGCGACGGCCATATAGGAGAGTTAGTACTGGTTCGTAACAGACAACTATCCTCTTTTGACATTGTATGATTTTAATAAAAACAGATATCGGATTTAAATAATAATTCCGTACTTGCAATATACAATCCATGTACACAAACTTATATATCCTTTGTTGGGGCTGTAATTATTACTAAACAGTAATACATGCTTAGAATGAAAATATTTGCTATGATTTTAGTAACGTACAACACCAGCTTAACCCAGAGAGAGAGAGAGCGAGAGAGAGAGAGAGAGAGAGAGTGAGAGACTGCAATGTGTCAGTGTAAAGTCGTGTCAATGACCTCGAATTGCTTCCGACGTCTGCGAGCGAGAGAGAGAGAGAGAGAGAGGGCGTTAATATTTGTCGAATAAATATAAACTTTCTAATTTCATATACATGCGCGCGGTACTGACCACAGAGAGAGAGAGAAACATACACAACAAGTGTGAGAGAGAGAGAGAGAGAGAGAGAGAGAGAGAGAGAGAGAGAGAGAGAGAGAGAATTTAAACTGATAATTGTTTTATTAAAATCTTACAATGACGAAATATTATTATTTCATTGTTTACGATATATATATTTAATGCAAAAATGCAAAGTAACACCAGCGTCTGAGGAGGGATACTTGGTAAACCTGATCATATAGATTTAATATACATTATAACAAATTTTAACTCATGCAAGGTTGGTAACCCTGATCATATATTTTAATATACACTATAATACACACACATATCAAGTTTGAACCCATACATAGGTTGGTAAACCTGATCATATAGATTTAATATACATTATAACACACAACAAATTTGAACTCATGCAAGGTTGGTAACCCTAATCATATATTTAATATATACACTATAATGCATCAAGTCGGAACCCCTCACCATAGGTTGGTAAACCTGATCATATAGATTTAATATACATTATAACAAATTTGAACTCATGCAAGGTTGGTAACCCTGATCATATATTTAATATATACACTATAATACATCAAGTGATAGAAAGTGAAAGTGATCTAAGCTCGCGAAAGGCGGCATATAAAAAAAAAAATTATATTCGCGGATGCTGTGGTCCAGATACGCGAAAAAGTCGCGGATCTTGACATAGATCAGCGAAAAAGTCGCGGATGCTGTGGTCCAGTAGAAAGTGAAAGTGATCTAGGCTCGCGAAAGGCTGCATATAAAAAATTATATTCGCGGAAATTAGAAAGTGAAAGTGATTTAGGCTCGCGAAAGGCGGCATATATTCGCGGATATGCAAATCAATTTAATTAAAAAAATAAAAATATCAAATTAAAAAAAAATAAAAAAATTTATTCGCGGAAATTCGCGGTCCTTTGGGATGCTGTGGTCCAGCGGTGGTGGGGACAGCGTGGGAAAAAATCTTGGACCGTGGGAACGGCGGCATCTCTTTGATCTAGACCGTGGGAAAGGCGGCATTCCTTTGTGCGTTAGAACCGGCATTTTCCCCCTACTGTGGAGGTTAGAATCTTTGGCATTATATTTGTGTATGCAGTAGAAATAAATGTTATTTTTGTATCCTTATCTATTGGGGGCTTGGATTTTCGAATTTTATGTTTCTTGATGAGATTATCAATCAACGTGTTTTGGTAACCATTAGCTAAAGCTATATGTTTAATGGTATTCACCTCCTCACGGTAATCATCATCACTGAGAGGTACTGCCAACAATCTGCGGATAAAGTAATTATAAGCTGCCAACTTTTGCGAAAATGGATGATAAGAGTCAGCATGTATTGTCACATCAGTGATAGTCGGTTTTCTATAAATATTAAATTTCAATTTATTTACGTGTTTAGTGACAGACAAATCTAAAAAATTCAATTTATTATCCACTTCAGTTTCCAACGTGAATTGAATGTTTTTATTAATATTATTCATATAATGTTTTAGGTTTTCGATCTGTCGTACAGTACCATTGGAAATTAGAAAGGTATCGTCTACATAACGTGCATAAAATATTATATCATTTTTGTATTTGTTATGTGAGAGCAAATGAGAGTTTTCATAAAAATTCAAGTAAACGTCAGCCAATAGACCAGAGAGAGGTGAACCCATGGCCAATCCATCGTCCTGAATGAAAAATTGGTTATTGAAAGCAAAGTAATTTTGTTCTAAGATAGTTTCAAGTAAACCAATTAACTCGTTTATCGTCTGTATATTTAATTTATTATTCTCTAATAAATTTTCTTTTAAGATATTTAGTGTTTCCTTTACTGGTATGTTGGTATACAAATTTACTATATCAAACGATGCTAACTTATAATTTGGTAGTATATCAACATTTTTACATTTATTAATAAAATCCGTGTTGTTTGTGACACTATGATTGTTCTTTAAATTTATGTTTTCTTTGATTACTTTGACGAGTTTTTTAGCTGTTTTGTATGCGGGCGCTGTGGTAAAATTAACGAGTGGTCTGACCGGTATGTCGTGTTTATGAATTTTGGGTAGGCCAGTGAGTTCGGGAGCTTTAGCATTAATAGGCTTCAGGAAGCGACGTGTGCATTCGCTAAACAAATTTACGCAATTATTGATTTTGTTATTCAATGTCTTGACATACATATCAGTAGGATCAGATTTCAAGGTTCTAATATTATTGTTTGAAATAAAGTCGTTTACTTTCGTTTTATACACGTCAAAGTCCATAACAACAAGAGTATTCCCCTTATCTGCCTTAGTAATTAGAGCATTATTATCAACTAATTTAGCTTTTATTTGTTTCAATAACTTAAACTCGTTGGAAAATCTTATATGTTTCTGTAAACCATGAGGTGAATGGTTTTAATCGACGTAACGAAGTCACACGACGGATATAAGGTGATTTATTTATAATAATTTACTGTTCATACGTGACTTGGATACCAAGAACTAATATGCATTTTAAATTTAAAAGGGGGTAATTCAGGGGAATCACCAAATTATGGAACAGCGGCTATCACTCTGTTCGCGTAGGAACAGTAAAAAAAGGTGATAGACCCGCATTAAGGTTTTAAATATGTAACTTCCAGATATTATGATATCTGATAATTTTTAATATGTAAGGCTGAAGCAAGGACAAGGAGATGCTAAAATTCCTCCACCAATTCAGTCCTTGTGGACGCAACTGGACGCCACAGTCCAGTGGGTGTCATAGTGTGTGTAACGAACTAAAATTTGTAATTTAATGATGCTGACTAGCTGACGAGCTAATTAAATGATTTTATTTTGATTCAAGAAGTAATACTGTAGTAGATGGTCTGTTTAGACGTAAGTGATTGAAGTGTGTTATACTCTGTGTAATAATTTCATAAAGGACTTTACTGATTCTGGAAAGACTATTTCAAGTGTAGAAGATGTTTATCAGATTTTGTTTATTATGTTTTATTGTGCCATTATTTTTATTATGTTAGAGTGTAAGAGTTATGAACATATGTTGTGTATTTTTCCTGGTATAGTTTTGTATGGTGTATATAGGGTAAGGTCATTCACATGACCCAGAGAGATCAGCTGATGGTTGATGTTAGAGCCAGGATAGGTTTCTAGGGATTAACTCATGAATTTTTTGCTACTTAATTAAATTAAATAATTTTATCTTTTCTTGATATTGATAAAAGAAATATTTTGAGAAATTAAAATTTTATTTGGGGAAAAAAAAGTAAATTTTCTATTTTTGTATTAAAGAACGTTATTGGAAATTGTAATGTTTCTTATAAGTAGGGAAGGTGTCAGCTGATTTATAATATGCCTTTTATGTTCTCTTTTGTACGCAAGTGCATTTATTTTGAATTTTGACTTGATAGTAGAAGTAAGTTATGTATTTTTATTGGTTCATTATGGTTGTTAGTAAGTAATTAAGAAGAGTTACGAACTCAATCAAAAGATTTTTAAATTTTTGAACATAAATGTCATGAAATGATCAAATTAATAGGTCTTTGGTAATGGACTTAGAGTAATTTCTCTAGGCGAACGAAATTTAAATGATTTCAGTTTGATTTGTATAATTTATTTTGGATTTGAAACTGTACCGTCCAGTCAAGTAAATTGAAAAAAGAAATGAAATTTAAGAGATAAAACATTTTATGAGTTTTGAATATGGAATTTAGGTATAATATAATAATGAGTATGTGTATACACCCAGTATTTGCTAAAGGCAACCCAGTATGCTTGTAAGGGGAAACATATCGGTTAAGGATCTGGTATGGTATAAGGCCAGTTTTGATTTTTTTAAGGAATGATAGAAGGTTAGGTGTACTATGGTGAGTGTCTGTCCGATGTTATGGTGTTGGGATCTCGCACAGAGAAGTCCAGTAAGTTCGTGCAGATGCAGCTATAGTCACCAAGCTAGGGGGGTAGTTTACCCATGGAGTGTTAAGAATTTAGGGGGGGTCGTTGGCGCCATATCCTCACCGATCCTCTTGGGGTTTAGCAATGAGAGTTCTTCTGTTTCGGCAGAAGATATCTCATTGGGGGGGGGGTCTTGTAATGGGACAAAATGGGAGGTTTGTCATTTTATTAAATTTATTTAATTTTCAATTGCCAATGCCACGGAAAATAGGGCTGCAGTCGAACAAAGAACAGCAACATAAATTTTTGAGTGGAGTGTAGTGAGGAATGTCAGACTCTGGTGTTGAATTCCGTAATTGTCACGTACAGCTACGCGCACACCTGCGGCGGGGCCCAGTAACTACGCCTCAAGCCGTAAAACTGACGCCGTAAAAATGGCCAAGACGCAAGATCTTATTATCATGCGCGTCCGAGATGACGGAAATTAAATCAAGGCTCCGCCTACCTGAGCCTGCTGTATCGTCGCAGTGAATATCGTCAACCTCGTGGGCCCATTGACAAACCACGCTACATCTACGGTTACGAACAGTTCATGCCTCGGTGGCCGTGCGTTTCCGTCTTTTTAACAGAGCTTTGGTGTGGAGCAGTGTGCAGAGCCGCCGCCCAGTCGACTAACTATACCGGCCGCGAGCGGTCATATAAACATTATTGCTCGAGCTTAATTAGTGTCGGCCGACCAACCCCAGTAAATATCATTATTGTGTATAACAATGTAAAGAAAAAGAACTAACGTGCTATGGAACAGTGATCACGAGAAGATCTATCGAAAGTGAAACCATAACCGTCAAATAAGAGAGCTCCGTGAGATACGCCACGCGGTCGGGAGGAATGACGCAGCACAACATGTAATAGTATTCTACCGAACCTATTATGATTATCATTTTTACATAAAATGGAGTTTTAAAACAGGCATGAATGTGATTGTGAGCATTGCTGGGTGGCCTTGATTAGAATTAAGTTAAATTTTTAAGACGATTATATTTTTTTTTAGTAAGAAATGATCCTTGATAATATGTATACCTTGTTTCTATTGTTTGGAGTATAACTCCGGGAGAAAGAAAAAACAACGCAAGAATAACAAAGAATATTTACTGTAAATCAGAATGAATAAATTAATGTTTGGTTGATTTTTTTTTGGAAAGAAATTACGTAAATGTCAATGATAGTTTTGGGAATATAAATAAATGAAAAGACAATAAAATTTAATGTCAAAGAATTGCTAAATAAATATAACTATAATGCCGAAATTGAGAGTATAATTTATTGAAGAATGTTAACCTAAGTCACGCTTATTCTTCACGACTTCGTGCGAAGAACGTTGGACCCGAGAAAGGTAAGAGTTGTGAGGAGTGTATATTATTTTTAATAATTGTTTTATAAGTAATCAGTAGCTTCTCAATGGCGCCACGAACAGTGACAAGTTTATAAAAATAAATTTTAATAAACCGCACCTAAATGTGAGCATAAGCGTGAGTTAGGAGTTCGTAAAAAAGTACGAAAAAATTAGGTTATGTGGAACTAGGACCTAATGAATACCTAAGGTATGTAAAATAAGAAGTGTTAAAATATAGTATAATAAAATAAAGGTGATAAATTTACAATTGAAAAATGTCAGAAAATAATGAAAGTACTGTAAGTGAAATAGTTGAATTTGATGAATCAGCTGTTATGAGCAGTCTTGAAGTACATTCAACTCCGAATGTAGGTCAAGACGACAAAAATATGAATATAAGTATTACAGACGAAACAAATATTACAGATGATTCGGGGATTCAAATAACCCCAAAATTAAGTAGGGAAAGTAAAATTAATGATGATGAAGTCAGCTTCACTGACAATAAAACAGAAAGTCAGTCGACACCGGTCCAAAGTAAAAAGTCTGACGATAGTTATGAAATGTTCAAAAAGATACAAACAATGTTAGATATGAAATTCAATGAACAGAAGAGTGATTCTGACGCTAAATTCAATGTACAGAATAGTAAATTTGATGAGTTGAAAAACGAAATACACGAACAAGAAATAAAGTGCGAAAGCAATTTCAGTGAGTTAAAAACCCATATCAATGAGGTCAATAAGCGTTTAGAAAGTACCAATGAAATATTTAAAAATAACTTTACCGAATTAGAACAGAATATTGAGAGAATGTGAGTGTGGGGAATAAATACATGTAAGAACAACACAAACAAAAGTGACGGAAATATATGTATTAATGGTAGTGGTAGTAGTTTAGATGCAAAACAGTTGACGGTAGAACAGGTGAGTAATAGCGATAATTATAAGAATGGGTTAACGAGTGATAACAGTGGTGAAAGTAAAAACGTGGTGTTAGAGAGTAAGGTTGTGAGCAGAGAAAGTGTGGATGAAATGGGGAGTGTGTGTGTGTAGAGGGGCAGAGGGCAGATTTTTCACAAGTTTATGGTGAAACAGGGTTTTCACAGTGGTTTTATGAGGACAGAGTTTCCTCCGGTGGTGGTGTGGAAGACGAGGTGTCTTCGGATGGTCCTTTAGTTTTTTAAGGTTTATCTGGTAGTAGAGGTAATAAGTATTTAGTGGTGCTGTTTGCATGGAATGAGATAGTTCAGGGGGGTAGTGACAGGTGTTATGATGATGAAAGATGTTTTGAGAGAGAGCTGTGTGCAGATAGGGAGATAATATTATATCAGTTAAAGAGAAATTATAAAGAGGTGAGGGAGAGGTTAGAAGTGGGGAAGATAAACAATATAAAATACTTACCTTGTGAAATAGAGATAGATGAATATTTTGATGATACCGTTATAAATGATAATAACTTACCTGAGGTTTTAATGAATGTAGTAGAGGAGTATAATTAGAAAATAAATTACTTTATGTTGAACAAAAATGCTTACGGAGACAGAATTGAAATTACCAAGGTAGACGGGTTTTATGAATTAATAGATAATAATAGTGTCAAATATTATGTTGATAATGATCATAATAATAATAATAATAATAATAAATTGTGTGTGGATAAAAATGATTTATGTTTTAAATATGTTAGATATTTATACAATGATGGAGAGTAAATATAGACTCAATGAATGGACTTTATATACATGTTAGTTTATGGTTCTGACATAGCTAGATTATGAAATGAAGTGTGGTAAATAGAAAAATAATGACAAAGATTTGTAAATAAATTTTAGTGAAATTAATTGTGTTGTATTGTAACAAGTATGTAATGTAAACAATGTGTGTATGTAGTAGAAATTGGTGTAGTAATAATAATAATTATATTTTGAGCAGACTAAATAAATAATGAGAGTTAATAATATATGAATTGTAATTGTTTTGGGAGTAAAGTAATTGAAATATGTTGTGTTCTTGAATAATTGATGAAATTAAAGTAATTTGAGATGTTTAAATAATTTTGATTGATTTAAAATGTTATATAAAGAAATTTTGATGATGAATTTCAATTATTTTTATGAGATTTAAATTTGATAATACTTAATAAATAAATAAATGTTAAATTGTGTTTAGCTTGTGGAATAACATGGTTGTTAAAATGTTTCAGAAGGTACATGGAGTTATTGGTGTTTGATGTTTATATTTGTTTGTCTATGATAGTGTTGAGTGATGTACTGCAAGTATGAATTTTTAATGCAATTTATATAAAGCAACATGTTTGATGTTTAAAAGTTAAAAGGTTCAATGTATCTAAGAGATTTTAATTTACATGATGAGATGTATTTGAGATAGTTTTGAATTTTCAAGAGTTAAAATGTAAAATATGGTGAAAGTTAGATTTTGGGTGATTATTATTTCGTTAGGACATTTAAATCAGTCCGAGTTAAGTTTAGAAGGGGAGTTGAACAAAGTAAGATTGTTTTGAATAAACGTAATGTAGAAATTGAGATGTAACAGTGACACAGTAGCTATGGGGAAGATATGTAGAGTAATGAGTGATATATTGAGGTAATAAATAAATGGAGATGTTTTGTAGATGAAAGTGATGTAATGGGAGAGTAAGTAGAGATAGAGGAATTTTGTAAGGGGGGTGGTGTGATAAGGAGTCCTCAAGGAAAGGCGTTGTGGCGGGAGGGGAACCAATAGGCGCCGGAAAGGGTTACCTAGGGAGGGTCCAGGAACCAAATAAGGGAATGAGCATTGGGAAGGGAACACACATCCTGAGTACAAAGGTGTAGAGTGTATTTTTGTTATAAGTGTAGAGTGATGCGAAATGAGTTAGAGTAGTAAGTTAGGGGTAGAGAATGGGTGGTAGATGTTTTGATAGACGGGTGTCATACTAGTTAAAGCTGTTAAGTGAGTATTAGAGTCAGAAGGGGGGTAAGATTATATGTAAATGCCAAGTTAATAAATCTAATTATTGTGAATAATTGAGTCACCCAAACTAATGGAGAATGAAAATATTAAAGAAAGAAATGTATGATGTTAAAACACACAACCAAGACTAGAAATGTCATGTAATGAAAATTGTAACTTTAAAGTGTAACCATATCATAAACAAATATTTTTTATACTTGTGATTCCCCAACTTTTCGGGCGGTCACGGCCTCACCGAACCCTGACCGTGGAATTGGTTTAGCTTTGACAGCTATGGTTGGGGCTCATTGCGTCACGTTCTGCCTTAACTGACCATAGCTGTTATCGTTGTAAAGGTGAATTTAGAAATTTAAAAGGTAAATTATTATAAATAAATCACCTTATATCCGTCGTGTGACTTCATTACGTCGATTAAAATGACGCATTTCGGAACATCTGTTCCATCATCAGATAAAATCGCTCTATTGAGGTCGTTAAACGTTAAAAACACATGTTACACATAATTGTCCACTATGTAATTCACTTGCTTCCTAATGGTGCGCACCACGACGAAGCCGATCGGACACTGAACTATTATCTGAGTGATTACGCCTAAGCAGGTGCAAAGCTGTATCGTATAGCGGGTTGGATTTAAAATTTAAGTGGTCATTCAATATGAAGTCTCGGCTGTTTATGTTATTATATGCTTTGTATATTTCGAACTCCTCTATTGCGTCCATGTAACGGCCTTTGTTGCACACATGTAGGGGTATTAAATTAGATTTAAAATCAGTATAATTATGATTGTGTAAGATTAAGTGGCGGGCAAAGTTGGACTTGATATTATTTAACAAAGTGAGATTATTTAGGTGACGTTTTGGTATGTGTTCTTTAAATCGTTTGAGGAAACCTCTCCCCGTTTGACCAATGTAAAAACTGTTGCAGTCGTTACATGATAATTTATATATGCCGGATTTCTTTTCTAAAGGTATGGGTTTTCTATGACGTAGTATTTTTAATAGACTATTGTTTGTTTTGAAGGTAGCAGTAATATTCAATTTATTAAATGTGGAGGTTAGAATCTTTGGCATTATATTTGTGTATGCAGTAGAAATAAATGTTATTTTTGTATCCTTATCTATTGGGGGCTTGGATTTTCGAATTTTATGTTTCTTGATGAGATTATCAATCAACGTGTTTTGGTAACCATTAGCTAAAGCTATATGTTTAATGGTATTCACCTCCTCACGGTAATCATCATCACTGAGAGGTACTGCCAACAATCTGCGGATAAAGTAATTATAAGCTGCCAACTTTTGCGAAAATGGATGATAAGAGTCAGCATGTATTGTCACATCAGTGATAGTCGGTTTTCTATAAATATTAAATTTCAATTTATTTACGTGTTTAGTGACAGACAAATCTAAAAAATTCAATTTATTATCCACTTCAGTTTCCAACGTGAATTGAATGTTTTTATTAATATTATTCATATAATGTTTTAGGTTTTCGATCTGTCGTACAGTACCATTGGAAATTAGAAAGGTATCGTCTACATAACGTGCATAAAATATTATATCATTTTTGTATTTGTTATGTGAGAGCAAATGAGAGTTTTCATAAAAATTCAAGTAAACGTCAGCCAATAGACCAGAGAGAGGTGAACCCATGGCCAATCCATCGTCCTGAATGAAAAATTGGTTATTGAAAGCAAAGTAATTTTGTTCTAAGATAGTTTCAAGTAAACCAATTAACTCGTTTATCGTCTGTATATTTAATTTATTATTCTCTAATAAATTTTCTTTTAAGATATTTAGTGTTTCCTTTACTGGTATGTTGGTATACAAATTTACTATATCAAACGATGCTAACTTATAATTTGGTAGTATATCAACATTTTTACATTTATTAATAAAATCCGTGTTGTTTGTGACACTATGATTGTTCTTTAAATTTATGTTTTCTTTGATTACTTTGACGAGTTTTTTAGCTGTTTTGTATGCGGGCGCTGTGGTAAAATTAACGAGTGGTCTGACCGGTATGTCGTGTTTATGAATTTTGGGTAGGCCAGTGAGTTCGGGAGCTTTAGCATTAATAGGCTTCAGGAAGCGACGTGTGCATTCGCTAAACAAATTTACGCAATTATTGATTTTGTTATTCAATGTCTTGACATACATATCAGTAGGATCAGATTTCAAGGTTCTAATATTATTGTTTGAAATAAAGTCGTTTACTTTCGTTTTATACACGTCAAAGTCCATAACAACAAGAGTATTCCCCTTATCTGCCTTAGTAATTAGAGCATTATTATCAACTAATTTAGCTTTTATTTGTTTCAATAACTTAAACTCGTTGGAAAATCTTATATGTTTCTGTAAACCATGAGGTGAATGGTTTTAATCGACGTAACGAAGTCACACGACGGATATAAGGTGATTTATTTATAATAATTTACTGTTCATACGTGACTTGGATACCAAGAACTAATATGCATTTTAAATTTAAAAGGGGGTAATTCAGGGGAATCACCAAATTATGGAACAGCGGCTATCACTCTGTTCGCGTAGGAACAGTAAAAAAAGGTGATAGACCCGCATTAAGGTTTTAAATATGTAACTTCCAGATATTATGATATCTGATAATTTTTAATATGTAAGGCTGAAGCAAGGACAAGGAGATGCTAAAATTCCTCCACCAATTCAGTCCTTGTGGACGCAACTGGACGCCACAGTCCAGTGGGTGTCATAGTGTGTGTAACGAACTAAAATTTGTAATTTAATGATGCTGACTAGCTGACGAGCTAATTAAATGATTTTATTTTGATTCAAGAAGTAATACTGTAGTAGATGGCCTGTTTAGACGTAAGTGATTGAAGTGTGTTATACTCTGTGTAATAATTTCATAAAGGACTTTACTGATTCTGGAAAGACTATTTCAAGTGTAGAAGATGTTTATCAGATTTTGTTTATTATGTTTTATTGTGCCATTATTTTTATTATGTTAGAGTGTAAGAGTTATGAACATATGTTGTGTATTTTTCCTGGTATAGTTTTGTATGGTGTATATAGGGTAAGGTCATTCACATGACCCAGAGAGATCAGCTGATGGTTGATGTTAGAGCCAGGATAGGTTTCTAGGGATTAACTCATGAATTTTTTGCTACTTAATTAAATTAAATAATTTTATCTTTTCTTGATATTGATAAAAGAAATATTTTGAGAAATTAAAATTTTATTTGGGGAAAAAAAAGTAAATTTTCTATTTTTGTATTAAAGAACGTTATTGGAAATTGTAATGTTTCTTATAAGTAGGGAAGGTGTCAGCTGATTTATAATATGCCTTTTATGTTCTCTTTTGTACGCAAGTGCATTTATTTTGAATTTTGACTTGATAGTAGAAGTAAGTTATGTATTTTTATTGGTTCATTATGGTTGTTAGTAAGTAATTAAGAAGAGTTACGAACTCAATCAAAAGATTTTTAAATTTTTGAACATAAATGTCATGAAATGATCAAATTAATAGGTCTTTGGTAATGGACTTAGAGTAATTTCTCTAGGCGAACGAAATTTAAATGATTTCAGTTTGATTTGTATAATTTATTTTGGATTTGAAACTGTACCGTCCAGTCAAGTAAATTGAAAAAAGAAATGAAATTTAAGAGATAAAACATTTTATGAGTTTTGAATATGGAATTTAGGTATAATATAATAATGAGTATGTGTATACACCCAGTATTTGCTAAAGGCAACCCAGTATGCTTGTAAGGGGAAACATATCGGTTAAGGATCTGGTATGGTATAAGGCCAGTTTTGATTTTTTTAAGGAATGATAGAAGGTTAGGTGTACTATGGTGAGTGTCTGTCCGATGTTATGGTGTTGGGATCTCGCACAGAGAAGTCCAGTAAGTTCGTGCAGATGCAGCTATAGTCACCAAGCTAGGGGGGTAGTTTACCCATGGAGTGTTAAGAATTAAAGGGGGGTCGTTGGCGCCATATCCTCACCGATCCCCTTGGGGTTTAGCAATGAGAGTTCTTCTGTTTCGGCAGAAGATCTCTCATTGGGGGGGGGGTCTTGTAATGGGACAAAATGGGAGGTTTGTCATTTTATTAAATTTATTTAATTTTTAATTGCCAATGCCACGGAAAATACGGCTGCAGTCGAACAAAGAACAGCAACATAAATTTTTGAGTGGAGTGTTGTGAGGAATATCAGATTCTGGTGTTGAATTCCGTAATTGTCACGTACAGCTACGCGCACACCTGCGGCGGGGCCCAGTAACTACGCCTCAAGCCGTAAAACTGACGCCGTAAAAATGGCCAAGACGCAAGATCTTATTATCATGCGCGTCCGAGATGACGGAAATTAAATCAAGGCTCCGCCTACCTGAGCCTGCTGTATCGTCGCAGTGAATATCGTCAACCTCGTGGGCCCATTGACAAACCACGCTACATCTACGGTTACGAACAGTTCATGCCTCGGTGGCTGTGCGTTTCCGTCTTTTTAACAGAGCTTTGGTGTGGAGCAGTGTGCAGAGCCGCCGCCCAGTCGACTAACTATACCGGCCGCGAGCGGTCATATAAACATTATTGCTCGAGCTTAATTAGTGACGGCCGACCAACCCCAGTAAATATCATTATTGTGTATAACAATGTAAAGAAAAAGAACTAACGTGCTATGGAACAGTGAACACGAGAAGATCTATCGAAAGTGAAACCATAACCGTCAAATAAGAGAGCTCCGTGAGATACGCCACGCGGTCGGGAGGAATGACGCAGCACAACATGTAATAGTATTCTACCGAACCTATTATGATTATTATCATTTTTACATAAAATGAAGTTTTAAAACAGGCATGAATGTGATTGTGAGCATTGCTGGGTGGCCTTGATTAGAATTAAGTTAAATTTTTAAGACCATTATATTTTTTTTTAGTAAGAAATGATCCTTGATAATATGTATACCTTGTTTCTATTGTTTGGAGTATAACTCCGGGAGAAAGAAAAAACAACGCAAGAATAACAAAGAATATTTACTGTAAATCAGAATGAATAAATTAATGTTTGGATGATTTTTTTTTGGAAAGAAATTACGTAAATGTCAATGATAGTTTTGGGAATATAAATAAATGAAAAGACAATAAAATTTAATGTCAAAGAATTGCTAAATAAATATAACTATAATGCCGAAATTGAGAGTATAATTTATTGAAGAATGTTAACCTAAGTCACGCTTATTCTTCACGACTTCGTGCGAAGAACTTTGGACCCGAGAAAGGTAAGAGTTGTGAGGAGTGTATATTATTTTTAATAATTGTTTTATAAGTAATCAGTAGCTTCTCAATGGCGCCACGAACAGTGACAAGTTTATAAAAATAAATTTTAATAAACCGCACCTAAATGTGAGCATAAGCGTGAGTTAGGAGTTCGTAAAAAGTACGAAAAAATTAGGTTATGTGTAACTAGGACCTAATGAATACCTAAGGTATGTAAAATAAGAAGTGTTAAAATATAGTATAATAAAATAAAGGTGATAAATTTACAATTGAAAAATGTCAGAAAATAATGAAAGTACTGTAAGTGAAATAGTTGAATTTGATAAATCAGCTGTTATGAGCAGTCTTGAAGTACATTCAACTCCGAATGTAGGTCAAGACGACAAAAATATGAATATAAGTATTACAGACGAAACAAATATTACAGATGATTCGGGGATTCAAATAACCCCAAAATTAAGTAGGGAAAGTAAAATTAATGATGATGAAGTCAGCTTCACTGACAATAAAACAGAAAGTCAGTCGACACCGGTCCAAAGTAAAAAGTCTGACGATAGTTATGAAATGTTCAAAAAGATACAAACAATGTTAGATATGAAATTCAATGAACAGAAGAGTGATTCTGACGCTAAATTCAATGTACAGAATAGTAAATTTGATGAGTTGAAAAACGAAATACACGAACAAAAAATAAAGTGCGAAAGCAATTTCAGTGAGTTAAAAACCCATATCAATGAGGTCAATAAGCGTTTAGAAAGTACCAATGAAATATTTAAAAATAACTAGCGAATTAGAACAGAATATTGAGAGAATGTGAGTGTGGGGAATAAATACATGTAAGAACAACACAAACAAAAGTGACGGAAATATATGTATTAATGGTAGTGGTAGTAGTTTAGATGCAAAACAGGTGACGGTAGAACAGGTGAGTAATAGCGATAATTATAATAATGGGTCAACGAGTGATAACAGTGGTGAAAGTAAAAACGTGGTGTTAGAGAGTAAGGTTGTGAGCAGAGAAAGTGTGGATGAAATGGGGAGTGTGTGTGTGTGTAGAGTGGCAGAGGGCAGATTTTTCACAAGTTTATGGTGAAACAGTGTTTTCACAGTGGTTTTATGAGGACAGAGTTTCCTCCGGTGGTGGTGTGGAAGACGAGGTGTCTTCGGATGGTCCTTTAGTTTTTTAAGGTTTATCTGGTAGTAGAGGTAATAAGTATTTAGTGGTGCTGTTTGCATGGAATGAGATAGTTCAGGGGGGTAGTGACAGGTGTTATGATGATGAAAGATGTTTTGAGAGAGAGCTGTGTGCAGATAGGGAGATAATATTATATCAGTTAAAGAGAAATTATAAAGAGGTAAGGGAGAGGTTAGAAGTGGGGAAGATAAACAATATAAAATACTTACCTTGTGAAATAGAGATAGATGAATATTTTGATGATACCGTTATAAATGATAATAACTTACCTGAGGTTTTAATGAATGCAGTAGAGGAATATAATGAGAAAATAAATTACTTTATGTTGAACAAAAATGCTTACGGAGACAGAATTGAAATTACCAAGGTAGACGGGTTTTATGAATTAATAGATAATAATAGTGTCAAATAGTATGTTAATAATGATCATAATAATAATAATAATAAATTGTGTGTGGATAAAAATGATTTATGTTTTAAATATGTTAGATATTTATACAATGATGGAGAGTAAATATCGACTCAATGAATGGACATTATAAACATTTTAGTTTATGGTTCTGACATAGCTAGATTATGAAATGAAGTGTGGTAAATAGAAAAATAATGACAAAGATTTGTAAATAAATTTTAGTGAAATTAATTGTGTTGTATTGTAACAAGTATGTAATGTAAACAATGTGTGTATGTAGTAGAAATTGGTGTAGTAATAATAATAATTATATTTTGAGCAGACTAAATAAATAATGAGAGTTAATAATATATGAATTGTAATTGTTTTGGGAGTAAAGTAATTGAAATATGTTGTGTTCTTGAATAATTGATGAAATTAAAGTAATTTGAAATGTTTAAATAATTTTGATTGATTTAAAATGTTATATAAACATCAGAAATTTTGATGATGAATTTCAATTATTTTTATGAGATTTAAATTTGATAATACTTAATAAATAAATAAATGTTAAATTGTGTTTAGCTTGTGGAATAACATGGTTGTTAAAATGTTTCAGAAGGTACATGGAGTTATTGGTGTTTGATGTTTATATTTGTTTGTCTATGATAGTGTTGAGTGATGTACTGCAAGTATGAATTTTTAATGCAATTTATATAAAGCAACATGTTTGATGTTTAAAAGTTAAAAGGTTCAATGTATCTAAGAGATTTTAATTTACATGATAAGATTTATTTGAGATAGTTTTGAATTTTCAAGAGTTAAAATGTAAAATATGGTGAAAGTTAGATTTTGGGTGATTATTATTTCGTTAGGACATTTAAATCAGTCCGAGTTAAGTTTAGAAGGGGAGTTGAACAAAGTAAGATTGTTGTGAATAAACGTAATGTAGAAATTGAGATGTAATAGTGACACAGTAGCTATGGGGAAGATATGTAGAGTAATGAGTGGTATATTGAGGTAATAAATAAATGGAGATGTTTTGTAGATGAAAGTGATGTAATGGGAGAATAAGTAGAGATAGAGGAATTTTGTAAGGGGGGTGGTGTGATAAGGAGTCCTCAAGGAAAGGCGTTGTGGCGGGAGGGGAACCGATAGGCGTCGGAAAGGGTTACCTAGGAAGGGTCCAGGAACCAAATAAGGGAATGAGCATTGGGAAGGGAACACACATCCTGAGTACAAAGGGGTAGAGAGTATTTTTGTTATAAGAGTAGAGTGATGCGAAATGAGTTAGAGTAGTAAGTTAGGGGTAGAGAATGGGTGGTAGATGTTTTGATAGACGGGTGTCATACTAGTTAAAGCTGTTAAGTGAGTATTAGAGTCAGAAGGGGGGTAAGATTATATGTAAATGCCAAGTTAATAAATCTAATTATTGTGAATAATTGAGTCACCCAAACTAATGGAGAATGAAAATATTAAAGAAAGAAATGTATGATGTTAAAACACACAACCAAGACTAGAAATGTCATGTAATGAAAATTGTAACTTTAAAGTGTAACCATATCATAAACAAATATTTTGTATACTTGTGATTCCCCAACTTTTCGGGCGGTCACGGCCTCACCGAACCCTGACCGTGGAATTGGTTTAGCTTTGACAGCTATGGTTGGGGCTCATTGCGTCACGTTCTGCCTTAACTGACCATAGCTGTTATCGTTGTAAAGGTGAATTTAGAAATTTAAAAGGTAAATTATTATAAATAAATCACCTTATATCCGTCGTGTGACTTCATTACGTCGATTAAAATGACGCATTTCGGAACATCTGTTCCATCATCAGATAAAATCGCTCTATTGAGGTCGTTAAACGTTAAAAACACATGTTACACATAATTGTCCACTATGTAATTCACTTGCTTCCTAAATGGTGCGCACCACGACGAAGCCGATCGGACACTGAACTATTATCTGAGTGATTACGCCTAAGCAGGTTCAAAGCTGTATCGTATAGCGGGTTGGATTTAAAATTTAAGTGGTCATTCAATATGAAGTCTCGGCTGTTTATGTTATTATATGCTTTGTATATTTCGAACTCCTCTATTGCGTCCATGTAACGGCCTTTGTTGCACACATGTAGGGGTATTAAATTAGATTTAAAATCAGTATAATTATGATTGTGTAAGTTTAAGTGGCGGGCAAAGTTGGACTTGATATTATTTAACAAAGTGAGATTATTTAGGTGACGTTTTGGTATGTGTTCTTTAAATCGTTTGAGGAAACCTCTCCCCGTTTGACCAATGTAAAAACTGTTGCAGTCGTTACATGATAATTTATATATGCCGGATTTCTTTTCTAAAGGTATGGGTTTTCTATGACGTAGTATTTTTAATAGACTATTGTTTGTTTTGAAGGTAGCAGTAATATTCAATTTATTAAATGTGGAGGTTAGAATCTTTGGCATTATATTTGTGTATGCAGTAGAAATAAATGTTATTTTTGTATCCTTATCTATTGGGGGCTTGGATTTTCGAATTTTATGTTTCTTGATGAGATTATCAATCAACGTGTTTTGGTAACCATTAGCTAAAGCTATATGTTTAATGGTATTCACCTCCTCACGGTAATCATCATCACTGAGAGGTACTGCCAACAATCTGCGGATAAAGTAATTATAAGCTGCCAACTTTTGCGAAAATGGATGATAAGAGTCAGCATGTATTGTCACATCAGTGATAGTCGGTTTTCTATAAATATTAAATTTCAGTTTATTTACGTGTTTAGTGACAGACAAATCTAAAAAATTCAATTTATTATCCACTTCAGTTTCCAACGTGAATTGAATGTTTTTATTAATATTATTCATATAATGTTTTAGGTTTTCGATCTGTCGTACAGTACCATTGGAAATTAGAAAGGTATCGTCTACATAACGTGCATAAAATATTATATCATTTTTGTATTTGTTATGTGAGAGCAAATGAGAGTTTTCATAAAAATTCAAGTAAACGTCAGCCAATAGACCAGAGAGAGGTGAACCCATGGCCAATCCATCGTCCTGAATGAAAAATTGGTTATTGAAAGCAAAGTAATTTTGTTCTAAGATAGTTTCAAGTAAACCAATTAACTCGTTTATCGTCTGTATATTTAATTTATTATTCTCTAATAAATTTTCTTTTAAGATATTTAGTGTTTCCTTTACTGGTATGTTGGTATACAAATTTACTATATCAAACGATGCTAACTTATAATTTGGTAGTATATCAACATTTTTACATTTATTAATAAAATCCGTGTTGTTTGTGACACTATGATTGTTCTTTAAATTTATGTTTTCTTTGATTACTTTGACGAGTTTTTTAGCTGTTTTGTATGCGGGCGCTGTGGTAAAATTAACGAGTGGTCTGACCGGTATGTCGTGTTTATGAATTTTGGGTAGGCCAGTGAGTTCGGGAGCTTTAGCATTAATAGGCTTCAGGAAGCGACGTGTGCATTCGCTAAACAAATTTACGCAATTATTGATTTTGTTATTCAATGTCTTGACATACATATCAGTAGGATCAGATTTCAAGGTTCTAATATTATTGTTTGAAATAAAGTCGTTTACTTTCGTTTTATACACGTCAAAGTCCATAACAACAAGAGTATTCCCCTTATCTGCCTTAGTAATTAGAGCATTATTATCAACTAATTTAGCTTTTATTTGTTTCAATAACTTAAACTCGTTGGAAAATCTTATATGTTTCTGTAAACCATGAGGTGAATGGTTTTAATCGACGTAACGAAGTCACACGACGGATATAAGGTGATTTATTTATAATAATTTACTGTTCATACGTGACTTGGATACCAAGAACTAATATGCATTTTAAATTTAAAAGGGGGTAATTCAGGGGAATCACCAAATTATGGAACAGCGGCTATCACTCTGTTCGCGTAGGAACAGTAAAAAAAGGTGATAGACCCGCATTAAGGTTTTAAATATGTAACTTCCAGATATTATGATATCTGATAATTTTTAATATGTAAGGCTGAAGCAAGGACAAGGAGATGCTAAAATTCCTCCACCAATTCAGTCCTTGTGGACGCAACTGGGCGCCACAGTCCAGTGGGTGTCATAGTGTGTGTAACGAACTAAAATTTGTAATTTAATGATGCTGACTAGCTGACGAGCTAATTAAATGATTTTATTTTGATTCAAGAAGTAATACTGTAGTAGATGGCCTGTTTAGACGTAAGTGATTGAAGTGTGTTATACTCTGTGTAATAATTTCATAAAGGACTTTACTGATTCTGGAAAGACTATTTCAAGTGTAGAAGATGTTTATCAGATTTTGTTTATTATGTTTTATTGTGCCATTATTTTTATTATGTTAGAGTGTAAGAGTTATGAACATATGTTGTGTATTTTTCCTGGTATAGTTTTGTATGGTGTATATAGGGTAAGGTCATTCACATGACCCAGAGAGATCAGCTGATGGTTGATGTTAGAGCCAGGATAGGTTTCTAGGGATTAACTCATGAATTTTTTGCTACTTAATTAAATTAAATAATTTTATCTTTTCTTGATATTGATAAAAGAAATATTTTGAGAAATTAAAATTTTATTTGGGGAAAAAAAGTAAATTTTCTATTTTTGTATTAAAGAACGTTATTGGAAATTGTAATGTTTCTTATAAGTAGGGAAGGTGTCAGCTGATTTATAATATGCCTTTTATGTTCTCTTTTGTACGCAAGTGCATTTATTTTGAATTTTGACTTGATAGTAGAAGTAAGTTATGTATTTTTATTGGTTCATTATGGTTGTTAGTAAGTAATTAAGAAGAGTTACGAACTCAATCAAAAGATTTTTAAATTTTTGAACATAAATGTCATGAAATGATCAAATTAATAGGTCTTTGGTAATGGACTTAGAGTAATTTCTCTAGGCGAACGAAATTTAAATGATTTCAGTTTGATTTGTATAATTTATTTTGGATTTGAAACTGTACCGTCCAATCAAGTAAATTGAAAAAAGAAATGAAATTTAAGAGATAAAACATTTTATGAGTTTTGAATATGGAATTTAGGTATAATATAATAATGAGTATGTGTATACACCCAGTATTTGCTAAAGGCAACCCAGTATGCTTGTAAGGGGAAACATATCGGTTGAGGATCTGGTATGGTATAAGGCCAGTTTTGATTTTTTTAAGGAATGATAGAAGGTTAGGTGTACTATGGTGAGTGTCTGTCCGATGTTATGGTGTTGGGATCTCGCACAGAGAAGTCCAGTAAGTTCGTGCAGATGCAGCCATAGTCACCAAGCTAGGGGGGTAGTTTACCCATGGAGTGTTAAGAATTAAAGGGGGGTCGTTGGCGCCATATCCTCACCGATCCCCTTGGGGTTTAGCAATGAGAGTTCTTCTGTTTCGGCAGAAGATCTCTCATTGGGGGGGGGGGGTCTTGTAATGGGACAAAATGGGAGGTTTGTCATTTTATTAAATTTATTTAATTTTCAATTGCCAATGCCACGGAAAATACGGCTGCAGTCGAACAAAGAACAGCAACATAAATTTTTGAGTGGAGTGTAGTGAGGAATGTCAGACTCTGGTGTTGAATTCCGTAATTGTCACGTACAGCTACGCGCACACCTGCGGCGGGGTCCAGTAACTACGCCTCAAGCCGTAAAACTGACGCCGTAAAAATGGCCAAGACGCAAGATCTTATTATCATGCGCGTCCGAGATGACGGAAATTAAATCAAGGCTCCGCCTACCTGAGCCTGCTGTACCGTCGCAGTGAATATCGTCAACCTCGTGGGCCCATTGACAAACCACGCTACATCTACGGTTACGAACAGTTCATGCCTCGGTGGCTGTGCGTTTCCGTCTTTTTAACAGAGCTTTGGTGTGGAGCAGTGTGCAGAGCCGCCGCCCAGTCGACTAACTATACCGGTCGCGAGCGGTCATATAAACATTATTGCTCGAGCTTAATTAGTGTCGGCCGACCAACCCCAGTAAATATCATTATTGTGTATAACAATGTAAAGAAAAAGAACTAACGTGCTATGGAACAGTGAACACGAGAAGATCTATCGAAAGTGAAACCATAACCGTCAAATAAGAGAGCTCCGTGAGATACGCCACGCGGTCGGGAGGAATGACGCAGCACAACATGTAATAGTATTCTACCGAACCTATTATGATTATTATCATTTTTACATAAAATGGAGTTTTAAAACAGGCATGAATGTGAGTGTGAGCATTGGTGGGTGGCCTTGATTAGAATTAAGTTAAATTTTTAAGACCATTATATTTTTTTTTAGTAAGAAATGATGCTTGATAATATGTATACCTTGTTTCTATTGTTTGGAGTATAACTCCGGGAGAAAGAAAAAACAACGCAAGAATAACAAAGAATATTTACTGTAAATCAGAATGAATAAATTAATGTTTGGATGATTTTTTTTTGGAAAGAAATTACGTCAATGTTAATGATAGTTTTGGAAATATAAATAAATGAAAAGACAATAAAATTTAATGTCAAAGAATTGCTAAATAAATATAACTATAATGCCGAAATTGAGAGTATAATTTATTGAAGAATGTTAACCTAAGTCACGCTTATTCTTCACGACTTCGTGCGAAGAACTTTGGACCCGAGAAAGGTAAGAGTTGTGAGGAGTGTATATTATTTTTAATAATTGTTTTATAAGTAATCAGTAGCTTCTCAATGGCGCCACGAACAGTGACAAGTTTATAAAAATAAATTTTAATAAACCGCACCTAAATGTGAGCATAAGCGTGAGTTAGGAGTTCGTAAAAAAGTACGAAAAAATTAGGTTATGTGTAACTAGGACCTAATGAATACCTAAGGTATGTAAAATAAGAAGTGTTAAAATATAGTATAATAAAATAAAGGTGATAAATTTACAATTGAAAAATGTCAGAAAATAATGAAAGTACTGTAAGTGAAATAGTTGAATTTGATGAATCAGCTGTTATGAGCAGTCTTGAAGTACATTCAACTCCGAATGTAGGTCAAGACGACAAAAATATGAATATAAGTATTACAGACGAAACAAATATTACAGATGATTCGGGGATTCAAATAACCCCAAAATTAAGTAGGGAAAGTAAAATTAATGATGATGAAGTCAGCTTCACTGACAATAAAACAGAAAGTCAGTCGACACCGGTCCAAAGTAAAAAGTCTGACGATAGTTATGAAATGTTCAAAAAGATACAAACAATGTTAGATATGAAATTCAATGAACAGAAGAGTGATTCTGACGCTAAATTCAATGTACAGAATAGTAAATTTGATGAGTTGAAAAACGAAATACACGAACAAAAAATAAAGTGCGAAAGCAATTTCAGTGAGTTAAAAACCCATATCAATGAGGTCAATAAGCGTTTAGAAAGTACCAATGAAATATTTAAAAATAACTTTAGCGAATTAGAACAGAATATTGAGAGAATGTGAGTGTGGGGAATAAATACATGTAAGAACAACACAAAAAAAAGTGACGGAAATATATGTATTAATGGTAGTGGTAGTAGTTTAGATGCAAAACAGGTGACGGTAGAACAGGCGAGTAATAGCGATAATTATAATAATGGGTCAACGAGTGATAACAGTGGTGAAAATAAAAACGTGGTGTTAGAGAGTAAGGTTGTGAGCAGAGAAAGTGTGGATGAAATGGGGAGTGTGTGTGTGTGTAGAGGGGCAGAGGGCAGATTTTTCACAAGTTTATGGTGAAACAGTGTTTTCACAGTGGTTTTATGAGGACAGAGTTTCCTCCGGTGGTGGTGTGGAAGACGAGGTGTCTTCGGATGGTCCTTTAGTTTTTTAAGGTTTATCTGGTATTAGAGGTAATAAGTATTTAGTGGTGCTGTTTGCATGGAATGAGATAGTTCAGGGGGGTAGTGACAGGTGTTATGATGATGAAAGATGTTTTGAGAGAGAGCTGTGTGCAGATAGGGAGATAATATTATATCAGTTAAAGAGAAATTATAAAGAGGTGAGGGAGAGGTTAGAAGTGGGGAAGATAAACAATATAAAATACTTACCTTGTGAAATAGAGATAGATGAATATTTTGATGATACCGTTATAAATGATAATAACTTACCTGAGGTTTTAATGATTGCAGTAGAGGAATATAATGAGAAAATAAATTACTTTATGTTGAACAAAAATGCTTACGGAGACAGAATTGAAATTACCAAGGTAGACGGGTTTTATGAATTAATAGATAATAATAGTGTCAAATATTATGTTGATAATGATCATAATAATAATAATAATAATAAATTGTGTGTGGATAAAAATGATTTATGTTTTAAATATGTTAGATATTTATACAATGATGGAGAGTAAATATAGACTCAATGAATGGACATTCTAAACATTTTAGTTTATGGTTCTGACATAGCTAGATTATGAAATGAAGTGTGGTAAATAGAAAAATAATGACAAAGAATTGTAAATAAATTTTAGTGAAATTAATTGTGTTGTATTGTAACAAGTATGTAAAGTAAACAATGTGTGTATGTAGTAGAAATTGGTGTACTAATAATAATAATTATATTTTGAGCAGACTAAATAAATAATGAGAGTTAATAATATATGAATTGTAATTGTTTTGGGAGTAAAGTAATTGAAATATGTTGTGTTCTTGAATAATTGATGGAATTAAAGTAATTTGAGATGTTTAATAATTTTGATTGATTTAAAATGTTATATAAAGAAATTTTGATGATGAATTTCAATTATTTTTATGAGATTTAAATTTGATAATAATTCATAAATAAATAAATGTTAAATTGTGTTTAGTTTGTGGAATAACATGGTTGTTAAAATGTTTCAGAAGGTACATGGAGTTGTTGGTGTTTGATGTTTATATTTGTTTGTCTATGATAGTGTTGAGTGATGTACTGTAAGTATGAATTTTTAATGCAATTTATATAAAGCAACATGTTTGATGTTTAAAAGTTAAAAGGTTCAATGTATCTAAGAGATTTTAATTTACATGATGAGATGTATTTGAGATAGTTTTGAATTTTCAAGAGTTAAAATGTAAAATATGGTGAAAGTTAGATTTTGGGTGATTATTATTTCGTTAGGACATTTAAATCAGTCCGAGTTAAGTTTAGAAGGGGAGTTGAACAAAGTAAGATTGTTGTGAATAAACGTAACGTAGAATTTGAGATGTAATAGTGACACAGTAGCTATGGGGAAGATATGTAGAGTAATGAGTGATATATTGAAGTAATAAATAAATGGAGATGTTTTGTAGATGAAAGTGATGTAATGGGAGAGTAAGTAGAGATAGAGGAATTTTGTAAGGGGGGTGGTGTGATAAGGAGTCCTCAACGAAAGGCGTTGTGGCGGGAGGGGAAACGATAGGCGCCGGAAAGGGTTACCTAGGGAGGGTCCAGGAACCAAATAAGGGAATGAGCATTGGGAAGGGAACACACATCCTGAGTACAAAGGGGTAGAGAGTATTTTTGTTATAAGAGTAGAATGATGCGAAATGAGTTAGAGTAGTACGTTAGGGGTAGAGAATGGGTGGTAGATGTTTTGATAGACGGGTGTCATACTAATTAAAGCTGTTAAGTGAGTATTAGAGTCAGAAGGGGGTAAGATTATATGTAAATGCCAAGTTAATAAATCAAATTATCGTGAATAATTGAGTCACCCAAGCTAATGGAGAATGAAAATATTAAAGAAAGAAATGTATGATGTTAAAACACACAACCAAGACTAGAAATGTCATGTAATGAAAATTGTAACTTTAAAGTGTAACCATATCATAAACAAATATTTTGTATACTTATGATTCCCCAACTTTTCGGGCGGTCATGGCCTCACCGAACCCTGACCGTGGAATTGGTTTAGCTTTGACAGCTATGGTTGGGGCTCATTGCATCACGTTCTGGCTTAACTGACCATAGATTTTATCGTTGTAAAGGTGAATTTAGAAATTTAAAGGGGGGTAATTCAGGGGAATCACCAAATTATGGAACAGCGGCTATCACTCTGTTCGCGTAGGAACAGTAAAAAAGGTGATAGTCCCGCATTAAGGTTTTAAATATGTAACTTCCAGATATTAAGATATCTGATAATTTTTAATATGTAAGGCTGAAGCAAGGACAAGGAGATGCTAAAATTCTTCCACCAGTTCAGTCCTTGTGGACGCAACTGGACGCCACAGTCCAGTGGGTGTCATAGTGTGTGTAACGAACTAAAATTTGTAATTTAATGATGCTGACTAGCTGACGAGCTAATTAAATGATTTTATTTTGATTCAAGAAGTAATACTGTAGTAGATGGTCTGTTTAGACGTAAGTGATTGAAGTGTGTTATACTCTGTGTAATAATTTCATAAAGGACTTTACTGATTATGGAAAGACTATTTCAAGTGTAGAAGATGTTTATCAGATTTTGTTTATTATGTTTTATTGTGCCATTATTTTTATTATGTTAGAGTGTAAGAGTTATGAACATATGTTGTGTACTTTTCCTGGTATAGTTTTGTATGGTTTATATAGCGTAAGGTCATTCACCTGACCCAGAGAGATCAGCTGATGGTAGATGTTAGAGCCAGGATAGGTTTCTAGGGATTAACTCATGAACTTTTTGCTACTTAATTAAATTAAATAATTTTATCTTTTCTTGATATTGATAAAAGAAATATTTTGAAAAATTAAAATTTTATTTGGGGAAAAAAGTAAATTTTCTATTTTTGTATTAAAGAACGTTATTGGAAATTGTAATGTTCCTTATAAGTAGGGAAGGTGTCAGCTGATTTATAATATGCCTTTTATGTTCTCTTTTGTATACAAGTGCATTTATTTTGAATTTTGACTTGATAGTAGAAGTAAGTTATGTATTTTCATTGGTTCATTATGGTTGTTAGTAAGTAATTAAGAAGAGTTACGAATTCAATCAAAAGATTTTTAAATTTTTGAACGTAAATGTCATGAAATGATCAAATTAATAGATCTTTGGTAATGGACTTAGAATAATTTCTCTAGGCGAACGAAATATAAATGATTTCAGTTTGATTTGTATAATTTATTTATGATTTGAAACTGTACCGTCCAGTCAAGTAAATTGAAAAAAGAAATGAAATTTAAGAGATAAAACATTTTATGAGTTTTGAATATGGAATTTAGGTATAATATAATAATGAGTATGTGTATACACCCAGTATTTGCTAAAGGCAACCCAGTATGCTTGTAAGGGGAAACATATCGGTTGAGGATCTGGTATGGTATAAGGCCAGTTTTGATTTTTTTAAGGAATGATAGAAGGTTAGGTGTACTATGGTGAGTGTCTGTCCGATGTTATGGTGTTGGGATCTCGCACAGAGAAGTCCAGTAAGTTCGTGCAGATGCAGCCATAGTCACCAAGCTAGGGGGGTAGTTTACCCATGGAGTGTTAAGAATTAAAGGGGGGTCGTTGGCGCCATATCCTCACCGATCCCCTTGGGGTTTAGCAATGAGAGTTCTTCTGTTTCGGCAGAAGATCTCTCATTGGGGGGGGGGGTCTTGTAATGGGACAAAATGGGAGGTTTGTCATTTTATTAAATTTATTTAATTTTCAATTGCCAATGCCACGGAAAATACGGCTGCAGTCGAACAAAGAACAGCAACATAAATTTTTGAGTGGAGTGTAGTGAGGAATGTCAGACTCTGGTGTTGAATTCCGTAATTGTCACGTACAGCTACGCGCACACCTGCGGCGGGGTCCAGTAACTACGCCTCAAGCCGTAAAACTGACGCCGTAAAAATGGCCAAGACGCAAGATCTTATTATCATGCGCGTCCGAGATGACGGAAATTAAATCAAGGCTCCGCCTACCTGAGCCTGCTGTACCGTCGCAGTGAATATCGTCAACCTCGTGGGCCCATTGACAAACCACGCTACATCTACGGTTACGAACAGTTCATGCCTCGGTGGCTGTGCGTTTCCGTCTTTTTAACAGAGCTTTGGTGTGGAGCAGTGTGCAGAGCCGCCGCCCAGTCGACTAACTATACCGGTCGCGAGCGGTCATATAAACATTATTGCTCGAGCTTAATTAGTGTCGGCCGACCAACCCCAGTAAATATCATTATTGTGTATAACAATGTAAAGAAAAAGAACTAACGTGCTATGGAACAGTGAACACGAGAAGATCTATCGAAAGTGAAACCATAACCGTCAAATAAGAGAGCTCCGTGAGATACGCCACGCGGTCGGGAGGAATGACGCAGCACAACATGTAATAGTATTCTACCGAACCTATTATGATTATTATCATTTTTACATAAAATGGAGTTTTAAAACAGGCATGAATGTGAGTGTGAGCATTGGTGGGTGGCCTTGATTAGAATTAAGTTAAATTTTTAAGACCATTATATTTTTTTTTAGTAAGAAATGATGCTTGATAATATGTATACCTTGTTTCTATTGTTTGGAGTATAACTCCGGGAGAAAGAAAAAACAACGCAAGAATAACAAAGAATATTTACTGTAAATCAGAATGAATAAATTAATGTTTGGATGATTTTTTTTTGGAAAGAAATTACGTCAATGTTAATGATAGTTTTGGAAATATAAATAAATGAAAAGACAATAAAATTTAATGTCAAAGAATTGCTAAATAAATATAACTATAATGCCGAAATTGAGAGTATAATTTATTGAAGAATGTTAACCTAAGTCACGCTTATTCTTCACGACTTCGTGCGAAGAACTTTGGACCCGAGAAAGGTAAGAGTTGTGAGGAGTGTATATTATTTTTAATAATTGTTTTATAAGTAATCAGTAGCTTCTCAATGGCGCCACGAACAGTGACAAGTTTATAAAAATAAATTTTAATAAACCGCACCTAAATGTGAGCATAAGCGTGAGTTAGGAGTTCGTAAAAAAGTACGAAAAAATTAGGTTATGTGTAACTAGGACCTAATGAATACCTAAGGTATGTAAAATAAGAAGTGTTAAAATATAGTATAATAAAATAAAGGTGATAAATTTACAATTGAAAAATGTCAGAAAATAATGAAAGTACTGTAAGTGAAATAGTTGAATTTGATGAATCAGCTGTTATGAGCAGTCTTGAAGTACATTCAACTCCGAATGTAGGTCAAGACGACAAAAATATGAATATAAGTATTACAGACGAAACAAATATTACAGATGATTCGGGGATTCAAATAACCCCAAAATTAAGTAGGGAAAGTAAAATTAATGATGATGAAGTCAGCTTCACTGACAATAAAACAGAAAGTCAGTCGACACCGGTCCAAAGTAAAAAGTCTGACGATAGTTATGAAATGTTCAAAAAGATACAAACAATGTTAGATATGAAATTCAATGAACAGAAGAGTGATTCTGACGCTAAATTCAATGTACAGAATAGTAAATTTGATGAGTTGAAAAACGAAATACACGAACAAAAAATAAAGTGCGAAAGCAATTTCAGTGAGTTAAAAACCCATATCAATGAGGTCAATAAGCGTTTAGAAAGTACCAATGAAATATTTAAAAATAACTTTAGCGAATTAGAACAGAATATTGAGAGAATGTGAGTGTGGGGAATAAATACATGTAAGAACAACACAAAAAAAAGTGACGGAAATATATGTATTAATGGTAGTGGTAGTAGTTTAGATGCAAAACAGGTGACGGTAGAACAGGTGAGTAATAGCGATAATTATAATAATGGGTCAACGAGTGATAACAGTGGTGAAAATAAAAACGTGGTGTTAGAGAGTAAGGTTGTGAGCAGAGAAAGTGTGGATGAAATGGGGAGTGTGTGTGTGTGTAGAGGGGCAGAGGGCAGATTTTTCACAAGTTTATGGTGAAACAGTGTTTTCACAGTGGTTTTATGAGGACAGAGTTTCCTCCGGTGGTGGTGTGGAAGACGAGGTGTCTTCGGATGGTCCTTTAGTTTTTTAAGGTTTATCTGGTATTAGAGGTAATAAGTATTTAGTGGTGCTGTTTGCATGGAATGAGATAGTTCAGGGGGGTAGTGACAGGTGTTATGATGATGAAAGATGTTTTGAGAGAGAGCTGTGTGCAGATAGGGAGATAATATTATATCAGTTAAAGAGAAATTATAAAGAGGTGAGGGAGAGGTTAGAAGTGGGGAAGATAAACAATATAAAATACTTACCTTGTGAAATAGAGATAGATGAATATTTTGATGATACCGTTATAAATGATAATAACTTACCTGAGGTTTTAATGATTGCAGTAGAGGAATATAATGAGAAAATAAATTACTTTATGTTGAACAAAAATGCTTACGGAGACAGAATTGAAATTACCAAGGTAGACGGGTTTTATGAATTAATAGATAATAATAGTGTCAAATATTATGTTGATAATGATCATAATAATAATAATAATAATAAATTGTGTGTGGATAAAAATGATTTATGTTTTAAATATGTTAGATATTTATACAATGATGGAGAGTAAATATAGACTCAATGAATGGACATTCTAAACATTTTAGTTTATGGTTCTGACATAGCTAGATTATGAAATGAAGTGTGGTAAATAGAAAAATAATGACAAAGAATTGTAAATAAATTTTAGTGAAATTAATTGTGTTGTATTGTAACAAGTATGTAAAGTAAACAATGTGTGTATGTAGTAGAAATTGGTGTACTAATAATAATAATTATATTTTGAGCAGACTAAATAAATAATGAGAGTTAATAATATATGAATTGTAATTGTTTTGGGAGTAAAGTAATTGAAATATGTTGTGTTCTTGAATAATTGATGGAATTAAAGTAATTTGAGATGTTTAATAATTTTGATTGATTTAAAATGTTATATAAAGAAATTTTGACGATGAATTTCAATTATTTTTATGAGATTTAAATTTGATAATAATTCATAAATAAATAAATGTTAAATTGTGTTTAGTTTGTGGAATAACATGGTTGTTAAAATGTTTCAGAAGGTACATGGAGTTGTTGGTGTTTGATGTTTATATTTGTTTGTCTATGATAGTGTTGAGTGATGTACTGTAAGTATGAATTTTTAATGCAATTTATATAAAGCAACATGTTTGATGTTTAAAAGTTAAAAGGTTCAATGTATCTAAGAGATTTTAATTTACATGATGAGATGTATTTGAGATAGTTTTGAATTTTCAAGAGTTAAAATGTAAAATATGGTGAAAGTTAGATTTTGGGTGATTATTATTTCGTTAGGACATTTAAATCAGTCCGAGTTAAGTTTAGAAGGGGAGTTGAACAAAGTAAGATTGTTGTGAATAAACGTAACGTAGAATTTGAGATGTAATAGTGACACAGTAGCTATGGGGAAGATATGTAGAGTAATGAGTGATATATTGAAGTAATAAATAAATGGAGATGTTTTGTAGATGAAAGTGATGTAATGGGAGAGTAAGTAGAGATAGAGGAATTTTGTAAGGGGGGTGGTGTGATAAGGAGTCCTCAACGAAAGGCGTTGTGGCGGGAGGGGAAACGATAGGCGCCGGAAAGGGTTACCTAGGGAGGGTCCAGGAACCAAATAAGGGAATGAGCATTGGGAAGGGAACACACATCCTGAGTACAAAGGGGTAGAGAGTATTTTTGTTATAAGAGTAGAATGATGCGAAATGAGTTAGAGTAGTACGTTAGGGGTAGAGAATGGGTGGTAGATGTTTTGATAGACGGGTGTCATACTAATTAAAGCTGTTAAGTGAGTATTAGAGTCAGAAGGGGGTAAGATTATATGTAAATGCCAAGTTAATAAATCAAATTATCGTGAATAATTGAGTCACCCAAGCTAATGGAGAATGAAAATATTAAAGAAAGAAATGTATGATGTTAAAACACACAACCAAGACTAGAAATGTCATGTAATGAAAATTGTAACTTTAAAGTGTAACCATATCATAAACAAATATTTTGTATACTTATGATTCCCCAACTTTTCGGGCGGTCATGGCCTCACCGAACCCTGACCGTGGAATTGGTTTAGCTTTGACAGCTATGGTTGGGGCTCATTGCATCACGTTCTGGCTTAACTGACCATAGATTTTATCGTTGTAAAGGTGAATTTAGAAATTTAAAGGGGGGTAATTCAGGGGAATCACCAAATTATGGAACAGCGGCTATCACTCTGTTCGCGTAGGAACAGTAAAAAAGGTGATAGTCCCGCATTAAGGTTTTAAATATGTAACTTCCAGATATTAAGATATCTGATAATTTTTAATATGTAAGGCTGAAGCAAGGACAAGGAGATGCTAAAATTCTTCCACCAGTTCAGTCCTTGTGGACGCAACTGGACGCCACAGTCCAGTGGGTGTCATAGTGTGTGTAACGAACTAAAATTTGTAATTTAATGATGCTGACTAGCTGACGAGCTAATTAAATGATTTTATTTTGATTCAAGAAGTAATACTGTAGTAGATGGTCTGTTTAGACGTAAGTGATTGAAGTGTGTTATACTCTGTGTAATAATTTCATAAAGGACTTTACTGATTATGGAAAGACTATTTCAAGTGTAGAAGATGTTTATCAGATTTTGTTTATTATGTTTTATTGTGCCATTATTTTTATTATGTTAGAGTGTAAGAGTTATGAACATATGTTGTGTACTTTTCCTGGTATAGTTTTGTATGGTTTATATAGCGTAAGGTCATTCACCTGACCCAGAGAGATCAGCTGATGGTAGATGTTAGAGCCAGGATAGGTTTCTAGGGATTAACTCATGAACTTTTTGCTACTTAATTAAATTAAATAATTTTATCTTTTCTTGATATTGATAAAAGAAATATTTTGAAAAATTAAAATTTTATTTGGGGAAAAAAGTAAATTTTCTATTTTTGTATTAAAGAACGTTATTGGAAATTGTAATGTTCCTTATAAGTAGGGAAGGTGTCAGCTGATTTATAATATGCCTTTTATGTTCTCTTTTGTATACAAGTGCATTTATTTTGAATTTTGACTTGATAGTAGAAGTAAGTTATGTATTTTCATTGGTTCATTATGGTTGTTAGTAAGTAATTAAGAAGAGTTACGAATTCAATCAAAAGATTTTTAAATTTTTGAACGTAAATGTCATGAAATGATCAAATTAATAGATCTTTGGTAATGGACTTAGAATAATTTCTCTAGGCGAACGAAATATAAATGATTTCAGTTTGATTTGTATAATTTATTTATGATTTGAAACTGTACCGTCCAGTCAAGTAAATTGAAAAAAGAAATGAAATTTAAGAGATAAAACATTTTATGAGTTTTGAATATGGAATTTAGGTATAATATAATAATGAGTATGTGTATACACCCAGTATTTGCTAAAGGCAACCCAGTATGCTTGTAAGGGGAAACATATCGGTTGAGGATCTGGTATGGTATAAGGCCAGTTTTGATTTTTTTAAGGAATGATAGAAGGTTAGGTGTACTATGGTGAGTGTCTGTCCGATGTTATGGTGTTGGGATCTCGCACAGAGAAGTCCAGTAAGTTCGTGCAGATGCAGCCATAGTCACCAAGCTAGGGGGGGTAGTTTACCCATGGAGTGTTAAGAATTAAAGGGGGGTCGTTGGCGTCATATCCTCACCGATCCTCTTGGGGTTTAGCAATGAGAGTTCTTCTGTTTCGGCAGAAGATTCTGTTTCGGCATTGGGGGGGTCTTGTAATGGGACAAAATGGGAGGTTTGTCATTTTATTAAATTTATCTAATTTTCAATTGCCAATGCCACGGAAAATACGGCTGCAGTCGAACAAAGAACAACAACATAAATTTTTGAGTGGAGTGTAGTGAGGAATGTCAGACTCTGGTGTTGAATTCCGTAATTGTCACGTACAGCTACGCGCACACCTGCGGCGGGGCCCAGTAACTACGCCTCAAGCCGTAAAACCGACGCCGTAAAAATGGCCAAGACGCAAGATCTTATTATCATGCGCGTCCGAGATGACGGAAATTAAATCAAGGCTCCGCCTACCTGAGCCTGCTGTATCGTCGCAGTGAATATCGTCAACCTCGTGGGCACATTGACAAACCACGCTACATCTACGGTTACGAACAGTTCATGCCTCGGTGGCTGTGCGTTTCCGTCTTTCTAACAGAGCTTTGGTGTGGAGCAGTGTGCAGAGCCGCCGCCCAGTCGACTACCTATACCGGCCGCGAGCGGTCATATAAAGATTTTTGCTCGAGCTTAATTAGTGTCGGCCGACCAACCCCAGTAAATATCAATATTGTGTATAACAATGTACAGAAAAAGAACTAACGTGCTATGGAACAGTGAACACGAGAAGATCTATCGAAAGTGAAACCATAACCGTCAAATAAGAGAGCTCCGTGAGATACGCCACGCGGTCGGGAGGAATGACGCAGCACAACATGTAATAGTATTCTACCGAACCTATTATGATTATTATTATTTTTACATAAAATGGAGTTTTAAAACAGGCATGAATGTGAGTGTGAGCATTGCTGGGTGGCCTTGATTAGAATTAAGTTAAATTTTTAAGACCATTATATTTTTTCTAGTAAGAAATGAGTCGTGATAATATGTATACCTTGTTTCTATTGTTTGGAGTATAACTCCGGGAGAAAGAAAAAACAACGCAAGAATAACAAAGAATATTTACTGTAAGTCAGAATGAATAAATTAATGTTTGGTTGATTTTTTTTTGGAAAGAAATTACGTAAATGTCAATGATAGTTTTGGGAATATAAATAAATGAAAAGACAATAAAATTTAATGTCAAAGAATTTCTAAATAAATATAACTATAATGCCGAAATTGAGAGTATAATTTATTAAAAAATTTTAACCTAAGTCACGCTTATTCTTCACGTCTTCGTGCGAAGAACTTTCGACCCGAGAAAGGTAAGAGTTGTGAGGAGTGTATATTATTTTTAATAATTGTTTTATAAGTAATCAGTAGCTTCTCAATGGCGCCATGAACATTGACAAGTTTATAAAATAAATTTTAATAAACCGCACCTAAATGTGAGCATAAGCGTGAGTTAGGAGTACGTAGAAAAGTACGAAAAAATTAGGTTATGTGTAACTAAGACCTAATGAATACCTAAGGTATGTAAAATAAGAAGTGTTAAAATATAGTATAATAAAATAAAGGTGATAAATTTACAATTGAAAAATGTCAGAAAATAATGAAAGTACTGTAAGTGAAATAGTTGAATTTGATGAATCAGCTGTTATGAGCAGTCTTGAAATACATTCAACTCAGAATGTAGGTCAAGACGACAAAAATATGAATATAAGTATTACAGACGAAACAAATATTACAGATGATTCGGGGATTCAAATAACCCCAAAATTAAGTAGGGAAAGTAAAATTAATGATGATGAAGTCAGCTTCACTGACAATAAAACAGAAAGTCAGTCGACACCGGTCCAAAGTAAAAAGTCTGACGATAGTTATGAAATGTTCAAAAAGATACAAACAATGTTAGATATGAAATTCAATGTACAGAATAGTAAATTTGATGAAAGCGTTTAGAAAGTACCAATGAAATATTTAAAAATAACTTTAGCGAATTAGAACAGAATATTGAGAGAATGTGAGTGTGGGGAATAAATACATGTAAGAACAACACAAACAATAGTGACGGAAATATATGTATTAATGGTAGTGGTAGTAGTTTAGATGCAAAACAGGTGACGGTAGAACAGGTGAGTAATAGCGATAATTATAATAATGGGTTAATGAGTGATAACAGTGGTGAAAGTAAAAACGTGGTGTTAGAGAGTAAGGTTGTGAGCAGAGAAAGTGTCGATGAAATGGGGAGTGTGTGTGTAGAGGGGCAGAGGGCAGATTTTTCACAAGTTTATGGTGAAACAGTGTTTTCACAGTGGTTTTATGAGGACAGAGTTTCCTCCGGTGGTGGTGTGGAAGACGAGGTGTCTTCGGATGGTCCTTTAGTTTTTTAAGGTTTACCTGGTATTAGAGGTAATAAGTATTTATTGGTGCCTTTTGCATGGAATGAGATAGTTCAGGGGGGTAGTGACAGGTGTTATGATGATGAAAGATGTTTTGAGAGAGAGCTGTGTGCAGATAGGGAGATAATATTATATCAGTTAAAGAGAAATTATAAAGAGGTGAGGGAGAGGTTAGAAGTGGGGAAGATAAACAATATAAAATACTTACCTTGTGAAATAGAGATAGATGAATATTTTGATGATACCGTTATAAATGATAATAACTTACCTGAGGTTTTAATGAATGTAGTAGAGGAATATAATGAGAAAATAAATTACTTTATGTTGAACAAAAATGCTTACGGAGACAGAATTGAAATTACCAAGGTAGACGGGTTTTATGAATTAATAGATAATCATAGTGTCAAATATTATGTTTTAAATGATCATAATAATAATAATAATAAATTGTGTGTGGATAAAAATGATTTATGTTTTAAATATGTTAGATATTTATGCAATGATGGAGAGTAAATATAGACTCAATGAATGGACATTATAAACATTTTAGTTTATGGTTCTGACATAGCTAGATTATGAAATGAAGTGTGGTAAATAGAAAAATAATGACAAAGATTTGTAAATAAATTTTAGTGAAATTAATTGTGTTGTATTGTAACAAGTATGTAAAGTAAACAATGTGTGTATGTAGTAGAAATTGGTGTACTAATAATAATAATTATATTTTGAGCAGACTAAATAAATAATGAGAGTTAATAATATATGAATTGTAATTGTTTTGGGAGTAAAGTAATTGAAATATGTTGTGTTCTTGAATAATTGATGGAATTAAAGTAATTTGAGATGTTTAAATAATTTTGATTGATTTAAAATGTTATATAAAGAAATTTTGATGATGAATTTCAATTATTTTTATGAGATTTAAATTTGATAATAATTAATAAATAAATAAATGTTAAATTGTGTTTAGTTTGTGGAATAACATGGTTGTTAAAATGTTTCAGAAGGTACATGGAGTTATTGGTGTTTGATGTTTATATTTGTTTGTCTATGATAGTGTTGAGTGATGTACTGTAAGTATGAATTTTTAATGCAATTTATATAAAGCAACATGTTTGATGTTTAAAAGTTAAAAGGTTCAATGTATCTAAGAGATTTTAATTTACATGAGATGTATTTGAGATAGTTTTGAATTTTCAAGAGTTAAAATGTAAAATATGGTAAAAGTTAGATTTTGGGTGATTATTATTTCGTTAGGACATTTAAATCAGTTCGAGTTAAGTTTAGAAGGGGAGTTGAACAAAGTAAGATTGTTGTGAATAAACGTAACGTAGGATTTGAGATGTAATAGTGACACAGTAGCTATGGGGAAGATATGTAGAGTAATGAGTGATATATTGAGGTAATAAATAAATGGAGATGTTTTGTAGATGAAAGTGATGTAATGGGAGAGTAAGTAGAGATAGAGGAATTTTGTAAGGGGGGTGGTGTGATAAGGAGTCCTCAAGGAAAGGCGTTGTGGCGGGAGGGGAACCGATAGGCGCCGGAAAGTGTTACCTAGGGAGGGTCCAGGAACCAAATAAGGGAATGAGCATTGGGAAGGGAACACACATCCTGAGTACAAAGGGGTAGAGAGTATTTTTGTTATAAGAGTAGAATGATGCGAAATGAGTTAGAGTAGTAAGTTAGTGGTAGAGAATGGGTGGTAGATGTTTTGATAGACGGGTGTCATACTAGTTAAAGCTGTTAAGTGAGTATTAGAGTCAGAAGGGGGGTAAGATTATATGTAAATGCCAAGTTAATAAATCAAATTATTGTGAATAATTGAGTCACCCAAACTAATGGAGAATGAAAATATTAAAGAAAGAAATGTATGATGTTAAAACACACAACCAAGACTAGAAATGTCATGTAATGAAAATTGTAACTTTAAAGTGTAACCATATCATAAACAAATATTTTGTATACTTGTGATTCCCCAACTTTTCGGGCGGTCACGGCCTCACCGAACCCTGACCGTGGAATTGGTTTAGCTTTGACAGCTATGGTTGCGGCTCATTGCATCACGTTCTGGCTTAACTGACCATAACTGGCTCCGGGAGAAAGAAAAAACAACGCAAGAATAACAAAGAATATTTACTGTAAATCGGAATGAATAAATTAATGTTTGGTTGATTTTTTTTTTTGAAAGAAATTACGTAAATATCAATGATAGTTTTGGGAAATAAATAAATGAAAAGACAATAAAATTTAATGTCAAAAAATTGCTAAATAAATATAACTATAATGCCGAAATGGAGAGTATAATTTATTGAAGAATTTTAACCTAAGTCACGCTTATTCTTCACGACTTAGTGCGAAGAATTTTGGTCCCGAGAAAGGTAAGAGTTGTGAGGAGTGTATATTATTTTTAATAATTGTTTTATAAGTAATCAGTAGCTTCTCAACACACACACTAGCACGCACACAATTCGTTTTTTCTTTATTTAATTTGAATTCTGTATTAGAACAAATGTTTTCATAGTTTACAAGTTTTTTTTTTAATTTCTTGGATTAATTTTTTTTAATTTTATGCAATGTGGACACATACAGAGGAGTGTCAGTATTTTATGTTTTTTCAATAAATAAAAATGAGAGGGGGAGAGAAAGAGCAAAAATGACACGTACAGAAATTTCATCAGAACTTTTCCTGATATTAAAATAATAACTAAATAATGAATGGCAAAGAACATTAACAAAATTAATGGAAATTATAGTTATAATTTCTTGTCTATTGAGCAGGTACTAGTAATGGCTTCATATACTTCACATCTTAAATTATATACCTATTACAAACATATTTGGTATACTCAGCTTGAAACAAACGTTCAGACCAGCAAAATTGGTTTAACTGTTGCCATGCTGCATTATTAGTAGATACTGTTGAAACAGCAGGTTGATTATAATTGTTTTTAGAACAGACTTCTGGAATGTTGTGTGCAAGTGTATTCTGTTCAAGTAGCAAGTTTCCACTACTTTATAAAACATCCTAGAAGCAAACTTTGACATCCAGTTGCTGTTGCTGAGAAACATTACTAAGGGACTTATAAAAAAAAAAAACAACAATTACACGCTTGCTCTTTTGAACATCTGATGAAAAGGTTTTGTAAAGTGTACCTAATCTAAAATGTACAATGCTCGACTTGTCTTTGTATTCCATACTTCCAGATGATATATTGCTAACACGAATAAGAAAAGTTTAAATCTGCTGAAGGTCTAAACTAGTGATAGTTATTTGCAGACTGACAGGGCCATAAAATAATTCTGAAAGAATTGTTGTTTTTACAACACCATCCTTTATCAAGTGACTACTCAAATCTGCCAGTTTTTCACAGCAAACTGAAGTTTGATGATTTGATCCATCATGACCTAGTGATTGTCCAAACATTTCAAGGATTCTCCTAGCCTTAAAAACTGGACTGGCATCATTGAGTGAAATGACTAATGTTAAATTTACTTTGGGGTACTTCCAAACATAATACAGTTTACAATAAACAAACAAAACTTCATGCCTGTCTAATTTTTCCAGAACTCCATACACATAATTTGTTCTGGATAGAACATTTATTAAACAATAATACTATTCGATGCAAATAAATAAAAATATCGGTATGGAGAACCATACATGACTTCCATGTTTTAAGATTTATATTTAAAATCATTTTAGAAATGAAATATTTCCACAGAAACTACTTCTATGTTCAGCCTCAAGCACAGAATTGTTGTCACTAACATATACCACCTCACGTTAGCGCACTCGATTTTCACTGATGATGGCAGTCGATGGCACTTCCGAAACCACTGGTTTTGCAGAAAACATTGGACAACGGCCAAACAGCCCGTGAAGGAATTTTATCAACAAACTACTTCTTTGTTGCCGATACCGTAGTACACATATAAAAAATTATCCTCTCCCCTTCACCTATCATTTTCATTTATAGAAAATAATCCCCTCTCCCTTCAACTTCCCCCTACCCCTTTTGATTTATAGATATTTCATCTACCTTTCTACATTGGTATAATTATGACCTACTTATCAGGATACTTAATTTATCAAAATTAAGTACTTTACTCTTGTTAAAACATAAAACGTTGCAGGTAAACTACCCCTTCTCCTTAACCGATCTTCACCAAAATCAACAGGCCTTGAGTCCTCTACAATATGCAAAAAATTATTTGAATTTGCGGCAGTTATCGTACGCCATAGACAAAATTCTACACACAGACATCTTTCAAAAAATGACTTTTCTTCATGTTTTGAGGGTAGTACAATCAGAATCAGCCCTTATCTCGAACGCGATTTTTTTCTATCCATTTCCTCATGGAACATGGAAGTAAAAACAATATCCTTCTTTTTATAATATGTATTGCACTTGATTTCTACCATGGGACACTAATTATTAGATAAAATGTTTACCTCCATTTAAGCCAGTTTCCACTCACTGTGTACTTTCTCAGAGGCCATAACATGTTCTTTTTAACGTTGCCGAACATAAACTGATGTTAAATTAAAAATAAAGTAAAGGCTTAGCACCTGAAGTTTGCAACGTCCAAGTTGAAGAATCTATTTAATTATTGCACTTAACTTGATATAAGTACTGATTACATTTCAGGATTATTATTTTCAGAAACAATGTATGTAAACCAGTTTCCCCCATATGAAGTTAGTTAAAATTCTTTAATGCATAGCATTCCAGGCCTTTATGGTAGTAGATTTGTATTATTAACGTTGAATTTACACAAATAATTCTCTTTGATTAACCAGAGTTACACACACAAACTAAATGTTGAGTGTCCTCCTAGTGTATAAATTCAGCTAAAACACTATTCCAAAAACTTACCTTGTTACTAGAATGTGTGACATGATGAACTTTTCATGTTAAATAGTTTAAATACTTTGTATTGAGAGTTAAGCATTTTAATAATTTCTATTTATGCAGGCGTATAGCAAGATCTGATCATCATGAAAAAGGAATAAGGCATTTTATAATAGCAATTAACTTATTAGTTCCTGCTGTATTACCGACTGATATTACAAGACCAATTTTTGTTTAATTGAAAAGATATATTTTTATTGTTTCTTTTGGTGCAATCTGTAAATTCCATGACACACATCCATAAAGGTTTGAAAATATGCTTATTGCAGTTTGATAGGAATAAATTCTCAAAAAACTAATACAAATCTGTTATGTCTGATCACACCAGCTATCCTTTCTATTTGAAATGAGCCTTTTATCCAGATTTATTACATAGTATTGTGCCAAGATATATCACTACATTTGTGATAGAAATGTAGTGGTAGAATATTATCATTCCACTAATATTACCCTAACATAATAAATGAAAATACATTACCTTTTGACATAATCATCCTTTCACTGATCACTTTTGCCTATTAATTTATTTGATGAATATATATTTAATGATTTATGTAAAATACAACAGGTGTTTAATGGACATGTACTATGAGTAGCCCTCTTATTTCCCTCCTCAGCAGGTCGAAGCTCAATTGGCACTAGAGTTGGGTATGAAATTATGCTATGCTCATAGTCTGTCTGTTAGCAGCTAGTGGCATCTATTGACATTCACTCATGTCAAATTACAGAGTCGGTAAAGATGTTCAAAATTTGAATGTAAACAAATTAATAGTTAAATAATAAATATAATGGAAGTATCACATATGTAATGTATCTAAACGGAATTGTGAAAAAGCGATGTAGGGCCTACTTCATATACAGATCAGAAGTAAATGATGAACTATTCTCTTTATGTAATAAGCCTAGTTACTAAACAATATATATTTTTAAAAGCTTCTTATCATATTGAGACGAATTGGTGCGGCATTTGAAACATCTCTTAGGTATAAAAACAACATAACGACCTTTACAAAATTTGCCGCCTGTAGGCAGTTGCCTACTTTGCCTATGCATAAATCTGCCTCTGGTGTACATGCTAAATGCACCTAAACAGTAGTAAGAATGACTTAGTAACCTGTTGAGTTATTCACTGTTCTGACGGATGATAAGCAAATACTGGAAGGTAGGATGTGAGAGCCAGCAATAACCTTAAATAAAACTCTCATATATTTCAGTTATTACAGTGTTCTGTTCATTACAGACAAGTGCTTGGTTTGATCATTTTTTTTAATTAAATTTATTTTTTACTGTAGCTTTACAGTAGCTTGACAAAAAGTGTAAAAATGTAAAATAAAAACGGCATGACTTAAGTGTAAATAAAAAGTGAACACTTTACAGTAGCAAAAAAATGACAAAAATTGAGACAATGAAATTTTTCACAGCTAACTGAAGTTTGACTTTTAGATCCATCATGACCTAGTGATGCTCCAAACATTTAAGGATTCTCCTAGCCTTAAAAAACTAGACTGGGCCCATTGATTGACATTATTAATGTTAGATTAACTTTGGGATACTTCCAAACATAATTCAGTTTACAATAAACAAAATTTTATGCCTATCTAATTTTTCCAGAACTATGTACACATAGCAAAAATGGAATTTCTGCAAAGTTTACATTAAAAGAAAATGATGAAAGTACTGTTAGCTTTTGACAAATATTGACAATTTTGCCCAATACAGAAATGAAGGAAATTGACAGACAAATTTTCTACGAGCTCCCTGGAAGTGTTTGAAAAATGATAAACTTTTATTCTATCATTTACTTGTTACATTATGTAACAGAACAACATTTATTTATTATTTATTTATGATTTTTAATATACATAGTATTTGAATTAACTTGTTTCCATTTATTTTCCATATAGACGAAGAGAGGGTAATTGTAAACATGCAGTTAGGATTATAAACACATGAAATAGTACAATGTCAACTAGTTTACAGGTGTCACTATTTTTGTTTCAATATTTCAAAAGATAAAGAAAACACTTGTTTACAATTACCTCTAAGATGTCAAGGATAATTGTAAATTGAATTTTAGAGCTGTACTTATTATTTATATTTAAACAATTTTTTGTACGCAACATAATAACAAAGGTTGAAATAACTATTGTCAACATTTGTTATTAAATCAATCAAAATGTTTCAATCCATTTTCCGTTTATAATTACCCCACCTAACCGCAAATGTATGGTGTGTCTATCTTCAGTTAGCACTTTTAATGTTAATTGCTATAAAAATAAATTGAAATAACATGTGTATGAAAAAGAAACGTTAATTTTAGTAAACTTTAAAAGACTTAATACAGGGAGTCGGGAGTCTTTAAATTTGTTTTAAAGAGTTTTGTATTTAATTTGAATTCAGTATTAGAACAAATGTTTCAGAGTTTACACGCAAGAATGGGCTTAGTACCAATCAAAATGAAGGTATTACGGGGTATACAGAATTGTAGTATCTGGGAAAAATGGAAAAGATCCGCAGATTCGTCTTAATCTCTACGTACAAATAATTATACGTCTTTATTATGGGTTAAGTAATTGAGTTCTTAAAAGAGCGCACGGATCTTTTCCGTTCTTTTGCAAGCGACGACAATTCCGTATATACCATACCGTTCATATTTTAATGCACTAGATTACCGCTTTCGCGCCATTTCTCACACCACCCGCTAAAATTGTGTGTTGTGGAAATGCTTTTGCCACGAGTGGTTGTGTTAAACTGCTTAAGTTTCGTTACATTTTTAATCAGTGTTCTGTGTTGTGAGTTTTACATTAATTATTAAGAATGATTAGGTATGATGAACTGTTGAGTCTTATTAGTACAGAAGAGGATGCAATTTCTTTTCTTCAAGGAAAAGGATTACTTCATAATCCGCATCGTTTCATTAATGGACTTGATATGGTATTGAAAATGGGACAGCAACCTCGATGGTGTTGCAATACAAAAACTTGCCGTGAGTATAAGGTACTTCGCCAGGGCACATTTTTAGAGGGGTGCAAAATACCGTAAAAATCAACTAGAAATCGGCGCCAACACACACACAGAGTGGACGGCTTACTTAAGATATATCTGTGGCTTAGACATCATGAGCAACCCACAGAAAATTGGAGGACCAAATTTAACAGTTGAAATTGACGAGAGTGTGTTTGCCAAGAGAAAAAATAATGTTGGCCGGGTGTTACCACAACAGTGGGTATTTGGAGGATACTGCCGGGAAACCAAGGAATGCTTCTTGTGTTGTGTCGAAGATCGCTCAGCCGCTACTCTTCTTCCTCTCATACAGCAAAATATTGAACCAGGGTCCACTATAATATCAGATGAGTGGCGTTCATTCCGGCAAATTGTTAATTTGCCACAACAGTACAGTCATTTGACTGTAAACCATAGTTATAACTTTGTGGATCCTCAAACGGGAGCGCATACACAAGGCATAGAAAGCCTATGGCGGTCCTGTAGACGCCGAAACAAGATTGAATGTGGTACAAGAAGGGAACTCTTAGATTCCTATTTATGTGAGTTCATGTGGCGAACAAGAAACACAAACGACGATTTGTTCAAGAAAATGCTTCAAGATATCAAAAAATATCATGATTAATGATTCTTGTTTTACATGATGTTCTCTTCAATCACTTCTGCCCCACGTTGGGCGCCAATCTATAATGTAAATTATAGATTCTGGATTGTATTATAGTATCGATATGTGATGTGTGATCGTGTGGTTGTAGACACGCACCGGTATCTACGATAATGTTGTTTATCTAAAGGTGTAATCGTAATCGTAGAGGTTATTGGTGTTAACGTATTGTTTTCTATTGGGTACGCAGTAATAGTTCACTCCTTTTTATATTAATATGTTCCGCGCACTTTGTTGTATCTCACTTACTTACCACACTTGAATGCTTCAATTCTGTTCTGTGATGTTCCTTCTGAAATACATGCACTTCAAATACAACAACAAAATATTCAGATTGAATAGTTAATATGTCATCACACACAATAGTAAATGAAGCAATATCTGACGAATATTCTGAATTATGCTAAAACTTTTTTAAATTCTTCCGCCACCTGTGTCAGAACTGATTAAAAATAAATGAATTTACTTTTACTAGAAATGATACTCCTTTTGTGGTAATAAAATTGGAGGTTTATTAACAATTTGATAAGTAATAAAATCTTTGACAATTAAAAACAATAATTAACAACCTTTCAGTTACTGATTACAATAAAATTCAATAAGACTCTGTCTAATTCCTCAATGCTGGTAGACCTGTTGTTAGTACAATAATTTAATTACATAGGTTATGTTACTTTGATTCAGAGAATTACCATATTTCGTTAGGTTCTTTGAGGTAACATGATACCAGTCACAAGATGTAATACAAATAACTATATTGAATTAACAACAGTGAATAATAATTGAACAAATATAAAAAATCAAAAATTGGTACCATATGTCTGGTATTTATGAAATTATCGTACGCGGGTATGCGCACGCATCTCTAATACTAGTGTGTTATTGTCAAGCTGTATGACTTGTACAGTATTTAAAATGTATTACGTTCGTTTAATAATTAGCTTTAAAAATCATTTATTCACAAGAGAAAAATTTCTCAAAAAACTCTTGTTAGCAATTCTATTTGATTTGAATGTTACTTGAGAACAGATCGGTAATGTTGAAATTATCAAGTTACCGCAACAATTTCTGAGGTTAGAATTAACCGGTGTGGTTACAAAGGATAAGTATTCCTTATTAGCTAATATTTCTTAGACTATACATGTAAACATATTATTGATAATAGTTTTTAATATATGATTATCAGAATTACATTTATTCCGATTGTATGAAAATTAATAAAGTAGATTTTAAAACATAGAAAAATTCAAGAAAAATACGTTTAGTCAAACGAGTGACTAAATACTCTCGTATTTATTAACAATTATTTTCAAACATTCTATTTTAAATTACTATAATTAATTAAAATATTATTCTAATATTTTAATAATGTCGATTTAAATCTTTTCTCAATTCTGATAATTTAATTACTGTTTTTTCGATACTCAGCATTGTACGACTTGCGTAGTATTGAAAGTCAGATATTCATAAAATTATTAATTTCGTTTAAATATTGTTTAAATAAAACTGTACTCCCTGTTTCCTATTTAAAACTTCACTCGCAAGTATGGTCGATATTATACACTGACCTACTTGTTCAATTAACACTATTCCGCACTTTTTCACTCGTATGTATGAATGTTGTATTTAGGTTAACTGTATGTTGTGTACTGACGTAAAATGGCGCGCACAGTTTTAAAATATAAATTACTTCTTCCTTGACTAGAGCGGCGTGACCTGTACGTTTGGTGGTTGATCGTAGACTCTTCTGTACCTCTGAGACGTCTCTCGGTCGTCTGCTGAAAGTCATTCATTCCATTGGCTGGTTTCGTTATACTCTCCGACCCGAAAGCCTTCGTTTTATTAAAATATTTAATTTTTTGCCAAAATTGATTTTGGGTTGGAGATTTTTTTACGTCATCATTGGTACAAAAATTTAACTGGAAAGTTTAAAACTATCATAACTTTCTTATCTTACGTCCTATCGTTAATTAGTTGATATCAATGAATTCAGGGCGTTTTTCTTGTTAAAATAAGTCCAAAAACGCTTATTTTTCGTTCATTATTACTATTACAATAACGATTTTATTATTTATTTCTGGTGCATCTTATTTTTATAAGTTCGTTACACCAGATTTTATTTAAATATAATAAAACACTTCTTATCTAAACACTTTGAGTCTGTATCTCAGTCGGTTTAATTTACAATTTGGGAAAAACTGTTTCCTACACAAATCTCGCTATGGCGTCATTAAGCGTCCATGTTAGATTTTTTATAAATCTGCTTATAACTAATTTTTCTTATCTCAAATGATTATATTACTATCTAATATTACTAGTAATGTTTATTTACACAATTTTCCACTATAATATTTATGTATGACTGTGGTTAATTTAATATTTACATAAGTTCAAACCTCTCATATGGTTCTTATACAATTTTTCATCTTATTTTTTAGTCTCTTCATATAAATCATATCATTTAATGATTGTAATTAGTGTATACACATAGTACCTAATCTATTATATATAATGGTTACCTTTTAATGAGCTCAGAACTCTCTAATCATTCAGTAATGGCTCTGTTCAGGTTGTGTCATGTCATAATAGTCATTTATTTTTTCTAATACAACAACTAAATTGTTATTGTCCTATTTGGTTTGGATTCCCAAAGTAGCATTAGATATCATTCTAACTTTTGGTAATGTTTCCAATTACTTTTACATAAGTTCATATGCTATATTTTTCATAAATAACTGGTTGGTCATTGTTTGTTTACATTTGGTTTTCTTCACAATGGTCATTTGGTTTTCAAATGTTTGTATATAATATGACTGCTTTTATGGTCATTATCTGTTCTCAAAGTAGCTTTGGGATTTCCTCTTGCTACTGGTAATAATTGTAACAAGCTGTGCTCAATATTTGATACAGTATTTTTCTTAACTAATTAGCTATACAATGGTTTAGCTTACATCTGGTCATATGTACATGGTTAATTGGTTTACAATAATTTAGTTATAGTACTGTTCTTATCATGTTCAAAATCTGTTCTCAATGTATTATCAGATATTTATCTCACTACTGGTAATACTCTTATAAACATTTACATTGGTTTTGATACTGTACTTTTCTTAACTAAACTGGTATACTTTTCTCATTTCTGTTATTCCCTGTGTCATTATGTTTGACTTGCTCTATTTACATTGCTTTGCATTATATTACATTGTTTCTTAATATTTATTATTATTACTTATAATAAATTCTCATTTGATAGCATATTTGATGATCATATATTTATACTAATATGTATCATTTTCTGTTGTAATAGGTCTCTTCCTTGTGGGTTGTGTAACAATGTACCATCTGTTTTAGTGCAGTATTTTTCTACTACTAAACTGACTTCACTACGGTATATTAACATAATACCTTAACTAATTTGTTACACATGTTTATACAATTCCTTCTTAAACACTAACACAAATCTTTCTTGTACTATTTACAATGTTTTTCTGGTCAATGGTGGGATTTAATTCCTGTTATGTTTGATACTCAACAAATGTCTTTTATTTGTTGTCAGTTCTTTATGAACAATAACATCATTGTTCTATTTTGTTCTAATCTGGTGGTCTTATGATTATGTGTGTTGGTTACAACTTTATTAAATCAGTCACACTCATTGTTTGTGTTTATTTGACTATTTTTAATTTTTTGTTGTTTCATCATGAAATTAACATATTTTTCACACTGTAAACTTCATCACTGTAATTGTTTGTGTGGTTTATTCAGTTGAAATAGTTAGTTATTCACAGGTTTCACATTTGTATTAAGTACACACTGTAATTGTTTGTGGTTCCTTAAATGTTTCACACTGGTTTTCTTGTCACACTTATAATCATTTCTTTTGTCACTTACACTGTTTTTAGTACATGTGGTTTATATTGAGTCCTTATATCTTTTGTCCATCTTCTTTCTTCTTCTTGGTGCTCTTCCTGGTCCTTCTTCTTTCTTCTTTATTCTATATTTTCATCGTAGTTGCTATTTTTATTTATCTCCATTGTTGTTGGAGCTTGTTGATCCTTGTTTCGTTGATTCCCCTCACTGTTGGATCCTATTGGGTCTATTTACTGATATTTTGTTTTGGGCTTGTGGCATTTGCTTTCTTCATTTTGTAATTAATGTTGATATATTCGTATTCTCTTCTTCATTGTTGGATTTTTTATTAATATTTTTGTAGATACACACTTATATACACTTAGCTTTATTTATCTAGATATATTCCCATGTTTTTCTCATACTTGACGTTACATTCGTTTATATTATGTAACTACCATATTTTTGGTACTGTTACATATGCCTTCCTATAAGAATTGATTAATTCTGAATTATTATAATATATTTTTCATTGAAGAATTCATCAATTGTTGTACATTCCATGTTGATTCACATGTTTTTTCCTTATATCCCTTCACTTTCTTCTATTTGAATCGTATTTATCTTCTCTATGTAATTATCTCCCTTGTTTATTTAGTTCCCTAATTCCCTAACATAAGTTTAGCTGGGGCAGTTTAGAGCGGCTCACTTTGGCTATTCAACTCTACTGGCCATACTAATTTCAATAAATATGGAGGCAAATCATCTCCTTCAATAATAATAAATGATTGCTGGCATTACTCTTCAGTCAATTCATTTTAAATCATCAAAATAATAATAGTGGTCGTTCTTCCGACAAATAATAAATATCCTTGGGATTAATTCACGCATCTGCGGTTTATACATTGTTATTCTCTCTTTTCTTGATTCAACTTAAACTATATTCTTCACATATTATAGGGATAGTTTGTTTTACACTTCCTCACTGGTATACTCTCATGATTGTCTTCGTTATTATATTATTTTTTCATTCTTCATTATTCTTGATCAATCTCTTCATTTTGTTTTTCACTTTGAATGTCGTCTCATCATATTCTTCATTTCAGGTTTCATTCTGCTAGATATAATTCTTAAATACATTTGTTTTTCTTCTTCTTCATGGTTTGTATTTGGTATTTATACTCCATGTGGTATTGGTTTCTTCGCTAGTAATATTCATCATAAACGATGTGGTTGTGTGTGGTGGTTTGTCTACATTAATATCTTATTTTGGTTTCATTTTTCCAACTTCGCATTTGTTCCTTCTTTTTTCTTTAATAGTACGGGTGAGATGTTATTATTTACTTGTTGACGTGGCTCTTGGAAATATTTTATGCCTTGGATCTTATTTGTCTGTCTCGTATTTTTATACTCTTCTTTTATAGTATGTTCATTTTAATAGTACGGGTAAGATGTTGAAATTACTTGTTGACTTGGCTCTTGGAATTCATATGTGCCTAAGATGTAATGCGTCGATCTCGTATATTCATACTCTTCTTTTATAGTATGTTCATTTTAATAGTACGGGTAAGATGTTGAAATTACTGGTTGACGTGGCTCTTGGAATTCATATGTGGCTAAGATCTTGTGTGTCAGTCTCGTATATTCATACTCTTCTTCTATAATTAGTACGGGTGAGATGTTACAATTACTGGTTGACGTGGCTCTTGGAAATTATACGTGCCAAAGATGGTATTTGTCTTTCTCGTATATTTATACTCTTTTTCTTTCATTAGTACGGGTAAGATGTTATAATTACTTGTTGACGTGGCTCTTGGAAATATTTTATGCCATGGTTGTTATGTGTCTTTCTCGTATATTTATACTCTTTTTCTTTCATAGTACGGGTGAGATGTTAATATTACTGGTTGACGTGGCTCTTGGAAATATTTTATGTGTGCCTAGGATGTAATGCGTCAGTCTCGCATATTTATACTCTTTTTCTTCATTAGTATATTCATTTTAATAGTACTTTATTATTAATAACACAATGTTCTGAATCCTTTACATTAATTCTCTTGAAGTATGTTTTCTCACATTAGAAAATTACAATATATTCAATGTTCAATACATAATTATACAGTTACTTCTCATTTAATACACACATAATAATTTTCATAATAGTAATACATCCCTTTTTCTTTAGTCAACATCTATTTTTATAATCATATTTTCATTTTCCACTCTTAAATAATAATACTCTTCATAGCCACTTTTCATTTTTCATCTTGATATAGTCAACAGTTATACACATAATTATATCTTCATTTTTCATAATAAATATTTCCATCTTTCACATTATCAATAATAAAAGAATCCTTATCGCTATCTTTTCACTCTTTGGTCCCATAATTCAATTTTCCATATATTTTTTCATTGAGGTTTGATTATAGGTATTACTGGTTATCATTATAGTCAGTCCCATCATTCAGTGTATATTTTACGTTTTAGCCGTAATCGTCGTTCTCCTCTCTTCTTGTCGATCGGACTTCTTTAGTATCCATACTTCCGTCCGTTCTTGACAGGTATCGGGCTATCATCTGGTTCTTCCATTTGAAAGCTATTAGGGCTGAGTCTGCCTTCCATTCTTCTGCCTTCCTTCCCTCTCTTTCCTCAATACATTTGTTTCCATTGTTCTTCTGGTGGCTGTCAGTGCTGATGTTTGATAACTCCCTCAATTTGGTTGGGGTATCTTCATCTATCCTTTGATTGGGTACTTCCGTTAATTGACTCCTCTTCTTCCGCAGTTCTCTTATCTCTCTGGCGTATCCTTCAACAATCCGGTCCCATTTCTCCTGGTAGCCTTCCTTTTTCTTAAAATATTTCACTCTTCTTTTGGAAATACGTGGTTGAGATATTCTGTTGGTCATCTTCTTCTTTGTTGTTACATAATCTTCTTCCTTGTCCATCTCCATGATGCTCCTCCGATACTCCTTCCTGAAGACCCTTTCTTCATGATTGACAATTGGTAAGTTGACCACATTAATCAGACCATTTCTAGTCATTTCAATCAATTCTCTTGTAACTCTTGCCTTCCTCGGACGTAGGGTTCTTCTTTCTTCCATCTTCACTTCTTCCTTTTCTTTAATTATTTGGATCTTCTTATCTCCACTATCTTTAGGCTCTGGACTTGTCGGTTCCATGTTTTTATTTTCAGGTACCTCTTCAATCTCCATTTGTTTGTCATTTATTTTCGGGCTGGATCGTTCCCTCTGTTCTCTTTCTCTTCTCATTTTTTCTATGGATTTCCTGTTCTCTTCTATGGTTTCATCCAATTTCTTACACAAGTCTTCCCTCAAGGATCGGTTGTCTTCTTTCATTGATTGTATATTGTCATCCAGTTTCCTCATTATTTGCTTGAACATTTCCACCATTTGGATCTCTGTTGCTTCTGTTAATCCCGACATCTTGATGCGCTGGTAATGTACCTGCTGTCTTTTTCACGAATTGGGGTGATTGGATCACTAGTTGTGGTGTAATTTCCCTTAACTCGTGCTCAGACGTTGGGCGCCAACTTGTAATATAAAATTACAAGTATAAGATATATATAGTTATAGTTGTATCGATTTGGTGTGTTATCTTCAATCACTTCAGCCCCGCGATGGAGCGCCAATCTATAATGTATATTATAGATACAAGATATAAATGTAAGTGATGTGGTGTGTTCTCTTCAATCACTTCTGCCCCACGTTGGGCGCCAATCTATAATGTAAATTATAGATTCTGGATTGTATTATAGTATCGATATGTGATGTGTGATCGTGTGGTTGTAGACACGCACCGGTATCTACGATAATGTTGTTTATCTAAAGGTGTAATCGTAATCGTAGAGGTTATTGGTGTTAACGTATTGTTTTCTATTGGGTACGCAGTAATAGTTCACTCCTTTTTATATTAATATGTTCCGCGCACTTTGTTGTATCTCACTTACTTACCACACTTGAATGCTTCAATTCTGTTCTGTGATGTTCCTTCTGAAATACATGCACTTCAAATACAACAACAAAATATTCAGATTGAATAGTTAATATATCATCACACACAATAGTAAATGAAGCAATATCTGACGAATATTCTGAATTATGCTAAAACTTTTTTAAATTCTTCCGCCACCTGTGTCAGAACTGATTAAAAATAAATGAATTTACTTTTACTAGAAATGATACTCCTTTTGTGGTAATAAAATTGGAGGTTTATTAACAATTTGATAAGTAATAAAATCTTTGACAATTAAAAACAATAATTAACAACCTTTCAGTTACTGATTACAATAAAATTCAATAAGACTCTGTCTAATTCCTCAAGGCTGGTAGACCTGTTGTTAGTACAATAATTTAATTACATAGGTTATGTTACTTTGATTCAGAGAATTACCATATTTCGTTAGGTTCTTTGAGGTAACATGATACCAGTCACAAGATGTAATACAAATAACTATATTGAATTAACAACAGTGAATAATAATTGAACAAATATAAAAAATCAAAAATTGGTACCATATGTCTGGTATTTATGAAATTATCGTACGCGGGTATGCGCACGCATCTCTAATACTAGTGTGTTATTGTCAAGCTGTATGACTTATACAGTATTTAAAATGTATTACGTTCGTTTAATAATTAGCTTTAAAAATCATTTATTCACAAGAGAAAAATTTCTCAAAAAACTCTTGTTAGCAATTCTATTTGATTTGAATGTTACTTGAGAACAGATCGGTAATGTTGAAATTATCAAGTTACCGCAACAATTTCTGAGGTTAGAATTAACCGGTGTGGTTACAAAGGATAAGTATTCCTTATTAGCTAATATTTCTTAGACTATACATGTAAACATATTATTGATAATAGTTTTTAATATATGATTATCAGAATTACATTTATTCCGATTGTATGAAAATTAATAAAGTAGATTTTAAAACATAGAAAAATTCAAGAAAAATACGTTTAGTCAAACGAGTGACTAAATACTCTCGTATTTATTAACAATTATTTTCAAACATTCTATTTTAAATTACTATAATTAATTAAAATATTATTCTAATATTTTAATAATGTCGATTTAAATCTTTTCTCAATTCTGATAATTTAATTACTGTTTTTTCGATACTCAGCATTGTACGACTTGCGTAGTATTGAAAGTCAGATATTCATAAAATTATTAATTTCGTTTAAATATTGTTTAAATAAAACTGTACTCCCTGTTTCCTATTTAAAACTTCACTCGCAAGTATGGTCGATATTATACACTGACCTACTTGTTCAATTAACACTATTCCGCACTTTTTCACTCGTATGTATGAATGTTGTATTTAGGTTAACTGTATGTTGTGTACTGACGTAAAATGGCGCGCACAGTTTTAAAATATAAATTACTTCTTCCTTGACTAGAGCGGCGTGACCTGTACGTTTGGTGGTTGATCGTAGACTCTTCTGTACCTCTGAGACGTCTCTCGGTCGTCTGCTGAAAGTCATTCATTCCATTGGCTGGTTTCGTTATACTCTCCGACCCGAAAGCCTTCGTTTTATTAAAATATTTAATTTTTTGCCAAAATTGATTTTGGGTTGGAGATTTTTTTACGTCATCATTGGTACAAAAATTTAACTGGAAAGTTTAAAACTATCATAACTTTCTTATCTTACGTCCTATCGTTAATTAGTTGATATCAATAAATTCAGGGCGTTTTGCTTGTTAAAATAAGTCCAAAAACGCTTATTTTTCGTTCATTATTACTATTACAATAACGATTTTATTATTTATTTCTGGTGCATCTTATTTTTATAAGTTCGTTACACCAGATTTTATTTAAATATAATAAAACACTTCTTATCTAAACACTTTGAGTCTGTATCTCAGTCGGTTTAATTTACAATTTGGGAAAAACTGTTTCCTACACAAATCTCGCTATGGCGTCATTAAGCGTCCATGTTAGATTTTTTATAAATCTGCTTATAACTAATTTTTCTTATCTCAAATGATTATATTACTATCTAATATTACTAGTAATGTTTATTTACACAATTTTCCACTATAATATTTATGTATGACTGTGGTTAATTTAATATTTACATAAGTTCAAACCTCTCATATGGTTCTTATACAATTTTTCATCTTATTTTTTAGTCTCTTCATATAAATCATATCATTTAATGATTGTAATTAGTGTACACACATAGTACCTAATCTATTATATATAATGGTTACCTTTTAATGAGCTCAGAACTCTCTAATCATTCAGTAATGGCTCTGTTCAGGTTGTGTCATGTCATAATAGTCATTTATTTTTTCTAATACAACAACTAAATTGTTATTGTCCTATTTGGTTTGGATTCCCAAAGTAGCATTAGATATCATTCTAACTTTTGGTAATGTTTCCAATTACTTTTACATAAGTTCATATGCTATATTTTTCATAAATAACTGGTTGGTCATTGTTTGTTTACATTTGGTTTTCTTCACAATGGTCATTTGGTTTTCAAATGTTTGTATATAATATGACTGCTTTTATGGTCATTATCTGTTCTCAAAGTAGCTTTGGGATTTCCTCTTGCTACTGGTAATAATTGTAACAAGCTGTGCTCAATATTTGATACAGTATTTTTCTTAACTAATTAGCTATACAATGGTTTAGCTTACATCTGGTCATATGTACATGGTTAATTGGTTTACAATAATTTAGTTATAGTACTGTTCTTATCATGTTCAAAATCTGTTCTCAATGTATTATCAGATATTTATCTCACTACTGGTAATACTCTTATAAACATTTACATTGGTTTTGATACTGTACTTTTCTTAACTAAACTGGTATACTTTTCTCATTTCTGTTATTCCCTGTGTCATTATGTTTGACTTGCTCTATTTACATTGCTTTGCATTATATTACATTGTTTCTTAATATTTATTATTATTACTTATAATAAATTCTCATTTGATAGCATATTTGATGATCATATATTTATACTAATATGTATCATTTTCTGTTGTAATAGGTCTCTTCCTTGTGGGTTGTGTAACAATGTACCATCTGTTTTAGTGCAGTATTTTTCTACTACTAAACTGACTTCACTACGGTATATTAACATAATACCTTAACTAATTTGTTACACATGTTTATACAATTCCTTCTTAAACACTAACACAAATCTTTCTTGTACTATTTACAATGTTTTTCTGGTCAATGGTGGGATTTAATTCCTGTTATGTTTGATACTCAACAAATGTCTTTTATTTGTTGTCAGTTCTTTATGAACAATAACATCATTGTTCTATTTTGTTCTAATCTGGTGGTCTTATGATTATGTGTGTTGGTTACAACTTTATTAAATCAGTCACACTCATTGTTTGTGTTTATTTGACTATTTTTAATTTTTTGTTGTTTCATCATGAAATTAACATATTTTTCACACTGTAAACTTCATCACTGTAATTGTTTGTGTGGTTTATTCAGTTGAAATAGTTAGTTATTCACAGGTTTCACATTTGTATTAAGTACACACTGTAATTGTTTGTGGTTCCTTAAATGTTTCACACTGGTTTTCTTGTCACACTTATAATCATTTCTTTTGTCACTTACACTGTTTTTAGTACATGTGGTTTATATTGAGTCCTTATATCTTTTGTCCATCTTCTTTCTTCTTCTTGGTGCTCTTCCTGGTCCTTCTTCTTTCTTCTTTATTCTATATTTTCATCGTAGTTGCTATTTTTATTTATCTCCATTGTTGTTGGAGCTTGTTGATCCTTGTTTCGTTGATTCCCCTCACTGTTGGATCCTATTGGGTCTATTTACTGATATTTTGTTTTGGGCTTGTGGCATTTGCTTTCTTCATTTTGTAATTAATGTTGATATATTCGTATTCTCTTCTTCATTGTTGGATTTTTTATTAATATTTTTGTAGATACACACTTATATACACTTAGCTTTATTTATCTAGATATATTCCCATGTTTTTCTCATACTTGACGTTACATTCGTTTATATTATGTAACTACCATATTTTTGGTACTGTTACATATGCCTTCCTATAAGAATTGATTAATTCTGAATTATTATAATATATTTTTCATTGAAGAATTCATCAATTGTTGTACATTCCATGTTGATTCACATGTTTTTTCCTTATATCCCTTCACTTTCTTCTATTTGAATCGTATTTATCTTCTCTATGTAATTATCTCCCTTGTTTATTTAGTTCCCTAATTCCCTAACATAAGTTTAGCTGGGGCAGTTTAGAGCGGCTCACTTTGGCTATTCAACTCTACTGGCCATACTAATTTCAATAAATATGGAGGCAAATCATCTCCTTCAATAATAATAAATGATTGCTGGCATTACTCTTCAGTCAATTCATTTTAAATCATCAAAATAATAATAGTGGTCGTTCTTCCGACAAATAATAAATATCCTTGGGATTAATTCACGCATCTGCGGTTTATACATTGTTATTCTCTCTTTTCTTGATTCAACTTAAACTATATTCTTCACATATTATAGGGATAGTTTGTTTTACACTTCCTCACTGGTATACTCTCATGATTGTCTTCGTTATTATATTATTTTTTCATTCTTCATTATTCTTGATCAATCTCTTCATTTTGTTTTTCACTTTGAATGTCGTCTCATCATATTCTTCATTTCAGGTTTCATTCTGCTAGATATAATTCTTAAATACATTTGTTTTTCTTCTTCTTCATGGTTTGTATTTGGTATTTATACTCCATGTGGTATTGGTTTCTTCGCTAGTAATATTCATCATAAACGATGTGGTTGTGTGTGGTGGTTTGTCTACATTAATATCTTATTTTGGTTTCATTTTTCCAACTTCGCATTTGTTCCTTCTTTTTTCTTTAATAGTACGGGTGAGATGTTATTATTTACTTGTTGACGTGGCTCTTGGAAATATTTTATGCCTTGGATCTTATTTGTCTGTCTCGTATTTTTATACTCTTCTTTTATAGTATGTTCATTTTAATAGTACGGGTAAGATGTTGAAATTACTTGTTGACTTGGCTCTTGGAATTCATATGTGCCTAAGATGTAATGCGTCGATCTCGTATATTCATACTCTTCTTTTATAGTATGTTCATTTTAATAGTACGGGTAAGATGTTGAAATTACTGGTTGACGTGGCTCTTGGAATTCATATGTGGCTAAGATCTTGTGTGTCAGTCTCGTATATTCATACTCTTCTTCTATAATTAGTACGGGTGAGATGTTACAATTACTGGTTGACGTGGCTCTTGGAAATTATACGTGCCAAAGATGGTATTTGTCTTTCTCGTATATTTATACTCTTTTTCTTTCATTAGTACGGGTAAGATGTTATAATTACTTGTTGACGTGGCTCTTGGAAATATTTTATGCCATGGTTGTTATGTGTCTTTCTCGTATATTTATACTCTTTTTCTTTCATAGTACGGGTGAGATGTTAATATTACTGGTTGACGTGGCTCTTGGAAATATTTTATGTGTGCCTAGGATGTAATGCGTCAGTCTCGCATATTTATACTCTTTTTCTTCATTAGTATATTCATTTTAATAGTACTTTATTATTAATAACACAATGTTCTGAATCCTTTACATTACTTCTCTTGAAGTATGTTTTCTCTCATTAGAAAATTACAATATATTCAATGTTCAATACATAATTATACAGTTACTTCTCATTTAATACACACATAATAATTTTCATAATAGTAATACATCCCTTTTTCTTTAGTCAACATCTATTTTTATAATCATATTTTCATTTTCCACTCTTAAATAATAATACTCTTCATAGCCACTTTTCATTTTTCATCTTGATATAGTCAACAGTTATACACATAATTATATCTTCATTTTTCATAATAAATATTTCCATCTTTCACATTATCAATAATAAAAGAATCCTTATCGCTATCTTTTCACTCTTTGGTCCCATAATTCAATTTTCCATATATTTTTTCATTGAGGTTTGATTATAGGTATTACTGGTTATCATTATAGTCAGTCCCATCATTCAGTGTATATTTTACGTTTTAGCCGTAATCGTCGTTCTCCTCTCTTCTTGTCGATCGGACTTCTTTAGTATCCATACTTCCGTCCGTTCTTGACAGGTATCGGGCTATCATCTGGTTCTTCCATTTGAAAGCTATTAGGGCTGAGTCTGCCTTCCATTCTTCTGCCTTCCTTCCCTCTCTTTCCTCAATACATTTGTTTCCATTGTTCTTCTGGTGGCTGTCAGTGCTGATGTTTGATAACTCCCTCAATTTGGTTGGGGTATCTTCATCTATCCTTTGATTGGGTACTTCCGTTAATTGACTCCTCTTCTTCCGCAGTTCTCTTATCTCTCTGGCGTATCCTTCAACAATCCGGTCCCATTTCTCCTGGTAGCCTTCCTTTTTCTTAAAATATTTCACTCTTCTTTTGGAAATACGTGGTTGAGATATTCTGTTGGTCATCTTCTTCTTTGTTGTTACATAATCTTCTTCCTTGTCCATCTCCATGATGCTCCTCCGATACTCCTTCCTGAAGACCCTTTCTTCATGATTGACAATTGGTAAGTTGACCACATTAATCAGACCATTTCTAGTCATTTCAATCAATTCTCTTGTAACTCTTGCCTTCCTCGGACGTAGGGTTCTTCTTTCTTCCATCTTCACTTCTTCCTTTTCTTTAATTATTTGGATCTTCTTATCTCCACTATCTTTAGGCTCTGGACTTGTCGGTTCCATGTTTTTATTTTCAGGTACCTCTTCAATCTCCATTTGTTTGTCATTTATTTTCGGGCTGGATCGTTCCCTCTGTTCTCTTTCTCTTCTCATTTTTTCTATGGATTTCCTGTTCTCTTCTATGGTTTCATCCAATTTCTTACACAAGTCTTCCCTCAAGGATCGGTTGTCTTCTTTCATTGATTGTATATTGTCATCCAGTTTCCTCATTATTTGCTTGAACATTTCCACCATTTGGATCTCTGTTGCTTCTGTTAATCCCGACATCTTGATGCGCTGGTAATGTACCTGCTGTCTTTTTCACGAATTGGGGTGATTGGATCACTAGTTGTGGTGTAATTTCCCTTAACTCGTGCTCAGACGTTGGGCGCCAACTTGTAATATAAAATTACAAGTATAAGATATATATAGTTATAGTTGTATCGATTTGGTGTGTTATCTTCAATCACTTCAGCCCCGCGATGGAGCGCCAATCTATAATGTATATTATAGATACAAGATATAAATGTAAGTGATGTGGTGTGTTCTCTTCAATCACTTCTGCCCCACGTTGGGCGCCAATCTATAATGTAAATTATAGATTCTGGATTGTATTATAGTATCGATATGTGATGTGTGATCGTGTGGTTGTAGACACGCACCGGTATCTACGATAATGTTGTTTATCTAAAGGTGTAATCGTAATCGTAGAGGTTATTGGTGTTAACGTATTGTTTTCTATTGGGTACGCAGTAATAGTTCACTCCTTTTTATATTAATATGTTCCGCGCACTTTGTTGTATCTCACTTACTTACCACACTTGAATGCTTCAATTCTGTTCTGTGATGTTCCTTCTGAAATACATGCACTTCAAATACAACAACAAAATATTCAGATTGAATAGTTAATATATCATCACACACAATAGTAAATGAAGCAATATCTGACGAATATTCTGAATTATGCTAAAACTTTTTTAAATTCTTCCGCCACCTGTGTCAGAACTGATTAAAAATAAATGAATTTACTTTTACTAGAAATGATACTCCTTTTGTGGTAATAAAATTGGAGGTTTATTAACAATTTGATAAGTAATAAAATCTTTGACAATTAAAAACAATAATTAACAACCTTTCAGTTACTGATTACAATAAAATTCAATAAGACTCTGTCTAATTCCTCAAGGCTGGTAGACCTGTTGTTAGTACAATAATTTAATTACATAGGTTATGTTACTTTGATTCAGAGAATTACCATATTTCGTTAGGTTCTTTGAGGTAACATGATACCAGTCACAAGATGTAATACAAATAACTATATTGAATTAACAACAGTGAATAATAATTGAACAAATATAAAAAATCAAAAATTGGTACCATATGTCTGGTATTTATGAAATTATCGTACGCGGGTATGCGCACGCATCTCTAATACTAGTGTGTTATTGTCAAGCTGTATGACTTATACAGTATTTAAAATGTATTACGTTCGTTTAATAATTAGCTTTAAAAATCATTTATTCACAAGAGAAAAATTTCTCAAAAAACTCTTGTTAGCAATTCTATTTGATTTGAATGTTACTTGAGAACAGATCGGTAATGTTGAAATTATCAAGTTACCGCAACAATTTCTGAGGTTAGAATTAACCGGTGTGGTTACAAAGGATAAGTATTCCTTATTAGCTAATATTTCTTAGACTATACATGTAAACATATTATTGATAATAGTTTTTAATATATGATTATCAGAATTACATTTATTCCGATTGTATGAAAATTAATAAAGTAGATTTTAAAACATAGAAAAATTCAAGAAAAATACGTTTAGTCAAACGAGTGACTAAATACTCTCGTATTTATTAACAATTATTTTCAAACATTCTATTTTAAATTACTATAATTAATTAAAATATTATTCTAATATTTTAATAATGTCGATTTAAATCTTTTCTCAATTCTGATAATTTAATTACTGTTTTTTCGATACTCAGCATTGTACGACTTGCGTAGTATTGAAAGTCAGATATTCATAAAATTATTAATTTCGTTTAAATATTGTTTAAATAAAACTGTACTCCCTGTTTCCTATTTAAAACTTCACTCGCAAGTATGGTCGATATTATACACTGACCTACTTGTTCAATTAACACTATTCCGCACTTTTTCACTCGTATGTATGAATGTTGTATTTAGGTTAACTGTATGTTGTGTACTGACGTAAAATGGCGCGCACAGTTTTAAAATATAAATTACTTCTTCCTTGACTAGAGCGGCGTGACCTGTACGTTTGGTGGTTGATCGTAGACTCTTCTGTACCTCTGAGACGTCTCTCGGTCGTCTGCTGAAAGTCATTCATTCCATTGGCTGGTTTCGTTATACTCTCCGACCCGAAAGCCTTCGTTTTATTAAAATATTTAATTTTTTGCCAAAATTGATTTTGGGTTGGAGATTTTTTTACGTCATCATTGGTACAAAAATTTAACTGGAAAGTTTAAAACTATCATAACTTTCTTATCTTACGTCCTATCGTTAATTAGTTGATATCAATGAATTCAGGGCGTTTTGCTTGTTAAAATAAGTCCAAAAACGCTTATTTTTCGTTCATTATTACTATTACAATAACGATTTTATTATTTATTTCTGGTGCATCTTATTTTTATAAGTTCGTTACACCAGATTTTATTTAAATATAATAAAACACTTCTTATCTAAACACTTTGAGTCTGTATCTCAGTCGGTTTAATTTACAATTTGGGAAAAACTGTTTCCTACACAAATCTCGCTATGGCGTCATTAAGCGTCCATGTTAGATTTTTTATAAATCTGCTTATAACTAATTTTTCTTATCTCAAATGATTATATTACTATCTAATATTACTAGTAATGTTTATTTACACAATTTTCCACTATAATATTTATGTATGACTGTGGTTAATTTAATATTTACATAAGTTCAAACCTCTCATATGGTTCTTATACAATTTTTCATCTTATTTTTTAGTCTCTTCATATAAATCATATCATTTAATGATTGTAATTAGTGTACACACATAGTACCTAATCTATTATATATAATGGTTACCTTTTAATGAGCTCAGAACTCTCTAATCATTCAGTAATGGCTCTGTTCAGGTTGTGTCATGTCATAATAGTCATTTATTTTTTCTAATACAACAACTAAATTGTTATTGTCCTATTTGGTTTGGATTCCCAAAGTAGCATTAGATATCATTCTACCTTTTGGTAATGTTTCCAATTACTTTTACATAAGTTCATATGCTATATTTTTCATAAATAACTGGTTGGTCATTGTTTGTTTACATTTGGTTTTCTTCACAATGGTCATTTGGTTTTCAAATGTTTGTATATAATATGACTGCTTTTATGGTCATTATCTGTTCTCAAAGTAGCTTTGGGATTTCCTCTTGCTACTGGTAATAATTGTAACAAGCTGTGCTCAATATTTGATACAGTATTTTTCTTAACTAATTAGCTATACAATGGTTTAGCTTACATCTGGTCATATGTACATGGTTAATTGGTTTACAATAATTTAGTTATAGTACTGTTCTTATCATGTTCAAAATCTGTTCTCAATGTATTATCAGATATTTATCTCACTACTGGTAATACTCTTATAAACATTTACATTGGTTTTGATACTGTACTTTTCTTAACTAAACTGGTATACTTTTCTCATTTCTGTTATTCCCTGTGTCATTATGTTTGACTTGCTCTATTTACATTGCTTTGCATTATATTACATTGTTTCTTAATATTTATTATTATTACTTATAATAAATTCTCATTTGATAGCATATTTGATGATCATATATTTATACTAATATGTATCATTTTCTGTTGTAATAGGTCTCTTCCTTGTGGGTTGTGTAACAATGTACCATCTGTTTTAGTGCAGTATTTTTCTACTACTAAACTGACTTCACTACGGTATATTAACATAATACCTTAACTAATTTGTTACACATGTTTATACAATTCCTTCTTAAACACTAACACAAATCTTTCTTGTACTATTTACAATGTTTTTCTGGTCAATGGTGGGATTTAATTCCTGTTATGTTTGATACTCAACAAATGTCTTTTATTTGTTGTCAGTTCTTTATGAACAATAACATCATTGTTCTATTTTGTTCTAATCTGGTGGTCTTATGATTATGTGTGTTGGTTACAACTTTATTAAATCAGTCACACTCATTGTTTGTGTTTATTTGACTATTTTTAATTTTTTGTTGTTTCATCATGAAATTAACATATTTTTCACACTGTAAACTTCATCACTGTAATTGTTTGTGTGGTTTATTCAGTTGAAATAGTTAGTTATTCACAGGTTTCACATTTGTATTAAGTACACACTGTAATTGTTTGTGGTTCCTTAAATGTTTCACACTGGTTTTCTTGTCACACTTATAATCATTTCTTTTGTCACTTACACTGTTTTTAGTACATGTGGTTTATATTGAGTCCTTATATCTTTTGTCCATCTTCTTTCTTCTTCTTGGTGCTCTTCCTGGTCCTTCTTCTTTCTTCTTTATTCTATATTTTCATCGTAGTTGCTATTTTTATTTATCTCCATTGTTGTTGGAGCTTGTTGATCCTTGTTTCGTTGATTCCCCTCACTGTTGGATCCTATTGGGTCTATTTACTGATATTTTGTTTTGGGCTTGTGGCATTTGCTTTCTTCATTTTGTAATTAATGTTGATATATTCGTATTCTCTTCTTCATTGTTGGATTTTTTATTAATATTTTTGTAGATACACACTTATATACACTTAGCTTTATTTATCTAGATATATTCCCATGTTTTTCTCATACTTGACGTTAGATTCGTTTATATTATGTAACTACCATATTTTTGGTACTGTTACATATGCCTTCCTATAAGAATTGATTAATTCTGAATTATTATAATATATTTTTCATTGAAGAATTCATCAATTGTTGTACATTCCATGTTGATTCACATGTTTTTTCCTTATATCCCTTCACTTTCTTCTATTTGAATCGTATTTATCTTCTCTATGTAATTATCTCCCTTGTTTATTTAGTTCCCTAATTCCCTAACATAAGTTTAGCTGGGGCAGTTTAGAGCGGCTCACTTTGGCTATTCAACTCTACTGGCCATACTAATTTCAATAAATATGGAGGCAAATCATCTCCTTCAATAATAATAAATGATTGCTGGCATTACTCTTCAGTCAATTCATTTTAAATCATCAAAATAATAATAGTGGTCGTTCTTCCGACAAATAATAAATATCCTTGGGATTAATTCACGCATCTGCGGTTTATACATTGTTATTCTCTCTTTTCTTGATTCAACTTAAACTATATTCTTCACATATTATAGGGATAGTTTGTTTTACACTTCCTCACTGGTATACTCTCATGATTGTCTTCGTTATTATATTATTTTTTCATTCTTCATTATTCTTGATCAATCTCTTCATTTTGTTTTTCACTTTGAATGTCGTCTCATCATATTCTTCATTTCAGGTTTCATTCTGCTAGATATAATTCTTAAATACATTTGTTTTTCTTCTTCTTCATGGTTTGTATTTGGTATTTATACTCCATGTGGTATTGGTTTCTTCGCTAGTAATATTCATCATAAACGATGTGGTTGTGTGTGGTGGTTTGTCTACATTAATATCTTATTTTGGTTTCATTTTTCCAACTTCGCATTTGTTCCTTCTTTTTTCTTTAATAGTACGGGTGAGATGTTATTATTTACTTGTTGACGTGGCTCTTGGAAATATTTTATGCCTTGGATCTTATTTGTCTGTCTCGTATTTTTATACTCTTCTTTTATAGTATGTTCATTTTAATAGTACGGGTAAGATGTTGAAATTACTTGTTGACTTGGCTCTTGGAATTCATATGTGCCTAAGATGTAATGCGTCGATCTCGTATATTCATACTCTTCTTTTATAGTATGTTCATTTTAATAGTACGGGTAAGATGTTGAAATTACTGGTTGACGTGGCTCTTGGAATTCATATGTGGCTAAGATCTTGTGTGTCAGTCTCGTATATTCATACTCTTCTTCTATAATTAGTACGGGTGAGATGTTACAATTACTGGTTGACGTGGCTCTTGGAAATTATACGTGCCAAAGATGGTATTTGTCTTTCTCGTATATTTATACTCTTTTTCTTTCATTAGTACGGGTAAGATGTTATAATTACTTGTTGACGTGGCTCTTGGAAATATTTTATGCCATGGTTGTTATGTGTCTTTCTCGTATATTTATACTCTTTTTCTTTCATAGTACGGGTGAGATGTTAATATTACTGGTTGACGTGGCTCTTGGAAATATTTTATGTGTGCCTAGGATGTAATGCGTCAGTCTCGCATATTTATACTCTTTTTCTTCATTAGTATATTCATTTTAATAGTACTTTATTATTAATAACACAATGTTCTGAATCCTTTACATTAATTCTCTTGAAGTATGTTTTCTCTCATTAGAAAATTACAATATATTCAATGTTCAATACATAATTATACAGTTACTTCTCATTTAATACACACATAATAATTTTCATAATAGTAATACATCCCTTTTTCTTTAGTCAACATCTATTTTTATAATCATATTTTCATTTTCCACTCTTAAATAATAATACTCTTCATAGCCACTTTTCATTTTTCATCTTGATATAGTCAACAGTTATACACATAATTATATCTTCATTTTTCATAATAAATATTTCCATCTTTCACATTATCAATAATAAAAGAATCCTTATCGCTATCTTTTCACTCTTTGGTCCCATAATTCAATTTTCCATATATTTTTTCATTGAGGTTTGATTATAGGTATTACTGGTTATCATTATAGTCAGTCCCATCATTCAGTGTATCTTTTACGTTTTAGCCGTAATCGTCGTTCTCCTCTCTTCTTGTCGATCGGACTTCTTTAGTATCCATACTTCCGTCCGTTCTTGACAGGTATCGGGCTATCATCTGGTTCTTCCATTTGAAAGCTATTAGGGCTGAGTCTGCCTTCCATTCTTCTGCCTTCCTTCCCTCTCTTTCCTCAATACATTTGTTTCCATTGTTCTTCTGGTGGCTGTCAGTGCTGATGTTTGATAACTCCCTCAATTTGGTTGGGGTATCTTCATCTATCCTTTGATTGGGTACTTCCGTTAATTGACTCCTCTTCTTCCGCAGTTCTCTTATCTCTCTGGCGTATCCTTCAACAATCCGGTCCCATTTCTCCTGGTAGCCTTCCTTTTTCTTAAAATATTTCACTCTTCTTTTGGAAATACGTGGTTGAGATATTCTGTTGGTCATCTTCTTCTTTGTTGTTACATAATCTTCTTCCTTGTCCATCTCCATGATGCTCCTCCGATACTCCTTCCTGAAGACCCTTTCTTCATGATTGACAATTGGTAAGTTGACCACATTAATCAGACCATTTCTAGTCATTTCAATCAATTCTCTTGTAACTCTTGCCTTCCTCGGACGTAGGGTTCTTCTTTCTTCCATCTTCACTTCTTCCTTTTCTTTAATTATTTGGATCTTCTTATCTCCACTATCTTTAGGCTCTGGACTTGTCGGTTCCATGTTTTTATTTTCAGGTACCTCTTCAATCTCCATTTGTTTGTCATTTATTTTCGGGCTGGATCGTTCCCTCTGTTCTCTTTCTCTTCTCATTTTTTCTATGGATTTCCTGTTCTCTTCTATGGTTTCATCCAATTTCTTACACAAGTCTTCCCTCAAGGATCGGTTGTCTTCTTTCATTGATTGTATATTGTCATCCAGTTTCCTCATTATTTGCTTGAACATTTCCACCATTTGGATCTCTGTTGCTTCTGTTAATCCCGACATCTTGATGCGCTGGTAATGTACCTGCTGTCTTTTTCACGAATTGGGGTGATTGGATCACTAGTTGTGGTGTAATTTCCCTTAACTCGTGCTCAGACGTTGGGCGCCAACTTGTAATATAAAATTACAAGTATAAGATATATATAGTTATAGTTGTATCGATTTGGTGTGTTATCTTCAATCACTTCAGCCCCGCGATGGAGCGCCAATCTATAATGTATATTATAGATACAAGATATAAATGTAAGTGATGTGGTGTGTTCTCTTCAATCACTTCTGCCCCACGTTGGGCGCCAATCTATAATGTAAATTATAGATTCTGGATTGTATTATAGTATCGATATGTGATGTGTGATCGTGTGGTTGTAGACACGCACCGGTATCTACGATAATGTTGTTTATCTAAAGGTGTAATCGTAATCGTAGAGGTTATTGGTGTTAACGTATTGTTTTCTATTGGGTACGCAGTAATAGTTCACTCCTTTTTATATTAATATGTTCCGCGCACTTTGTTGTATCTCACTTACTTACCACACTTGAATGCTTCAATTCTGTTCTGTGATGTTCCTTCTGAAATACATGCACTTCAAATACAACAACAAAATATTCAGATTGAATAGTTAATATATCATCACACACAATAGTAAATGAAGCAATATCTGACGAATATTCTGAATTATGCTAAAACTTTTTTAAATTCTTCCGCCACCTGTGTCAGAACTGATTAAAAATAAATGAATTTACTTTTACTAGAAATGATACTCCTTTTGTGGTAATAAAATTGGAGGTTTATTAACAATTTGATAAGTAATAAAATCTTTGACAATTAAAAACAATAATTAACAACCTTTCAGTTACTGATTACAATAAAATTCAATAAGACTCTGTCTAATTCCTCAAGGCTGGTAGACCTGTTGTTAGTACAATAATTTAATTACATAGGTTATGTTACTTTGATTCAGAGAATTACCATATTTCGTTAGGTTCTTTGAGGTAACATGATACCAGTCACAAGATGTAATACAAATAACTATATTGAATTAACAACAGTGAATAATAATTGAACAAATATAAAAAATCAAAAATTGGTACCATATGTCTGGTATTTATGAAATTATCGTACGCGGGTATGCGCACGCATCTCTAATACTAGTGTGTTATTGTCAAGCTGTATGACTTGTACAGTATTTAAAATGTATTACGTTCGTTTAATAATTAGCTTTAAAAATCATTTATTCACAAGAGAAAAATTTCTCAAAAAACTCTTGTTAGCAATTCTATTTGATTTGAATGTTACTTGAGAACAGATCGGTAATGTTGAAATTATCAAGTTACCGCAACAATTTCTGAGGTTAGAATTAACCGGTGTGGTTACAAAGGATAAGTATTCCTTATTAGCTAATATTTCTTAGACTATACATGTAAACATATTATTGATAATAGTTTTTAATATATGATTATCAGAATTACATTTATTCCGATTGTATGAAAATTAATAAAGTAGATTTTAAAACATAGAAAAATTCAAGAAAAATACGTTTAGTCAAACGAGTGACTAAATACTCTCGTATTTATTAACAATTATTTTCAAACATTCTATTTTAAATTACTATAATTAATTAAAATATTATTCTAATATTTTAATAATGTCGATTTAAATCTTTTCTCAATTCTGATAATTTAATTACTGTTTTTTCGATACTCAGCATTGTACGACTTGCGTAGTATTGAAAGTCAGATATTCATAAAATTATTAATTTCGTTTAAATATTGTTTAAATAAAACTGTACTCCCTGTTTCCTATTTAAAACTTCACTCGCAAGTATGGTCGATATTATACACTGACCTACTTGTTCAATTAACACTATTCCGCACTTTTTCACTCGTATGTATGAATGTTGTATTTAGGTTAACTGTATGTTGTGTACTGACGTAAAATGGCGCGCACAGTTTTAAAATATAAATTACTTCTTCCTTGACTAGAGCGGCGTGACCTGTACGTTTGGTGGTTGATCGTAGACTCTTCTGTACCTCTGAGACGTCTCTCGGTCGTCTGCTGAAAGTCATTCATTCCATTGGCTGGTTTCGTTATACTCTCCGACCCGAAAGCCTTCGTTTTATTAAAATATTTAATTTTTTGCCAAAATTGATTTTGGGTTGGAGATTTTTTTACGTCATCATTGGTACAAAAATTTAACTGGAAAGTTTAAAACTATCATAACTTTCTTATCTTACGTCCTATCGTTAATTAGTTGATATCAATGAATTCAGGGCGTTTTGCTTGTTAAAATAAGTCCAAAAACGCTTATTTTTCGTTCATTATTACTATTACAATAACGATTTTATTATTTATTTCTGGTGCATCTTATTTTTATAAGTTCGTTACACCAGATTTTATTTAAATATAATAAAACACTTCTTATCTAAACACTTTGAGTCTGTATCTCAGTCGGTTTAATTTACAATTTGGGAAAAACTGTTTCCTACACAAATCTCGCTATGGCGTCATTAAGCGTCCATGTTAGATTTTTTATAAATCTGCTTATAACTAATTTTTCTTATCTCAAATGATTATATTACTATCTAATATTACTAGTAATGTTTATTTACACAATTTTCCACTATAATATTTATGTATGACTGTGGTTAATTTAATATTTACATAAGTTCAAACCTCTCATATGGTTCTTATACAATTTTTCATCTTATTTTTTAGTCTCTTCATATAAATCATATCATTTAATGATTGTAATTAGTGTACACACATAGTACCTAATCTATTATATATAATGGTTACCTTTTAATGAGCTCAGAACTCTCTAATCATTCAGTAATGGCTCTGTTCAGGTTGTGTCATGTCATAATAGTCATTTATTTTTTCTAATACAACAACTAAATTGTTATTGTCCTATTTGGTTTGGATTCCCAAAGTAGCATTAGATATCATTCTAACTTTTGGTAATGTTTCCAATTACTTTTACATAAGTTCATATGCTATATTTTTCATAAATAACTGGTTGGTCATTGTTTGTTTACATTTGGTTTTCTTCACAATGGTCATTTGGTTTTCAAATGTTTGTATATAATATGACTGCTTTTATGGTCATTATCTGTTCTCAAAGTAGCTTTGGGATTTCCTCTTGCTACTGGTAATAATTGTAACAAGCTGTGCTCAATATTTGATACAGTATTTTTCTTAACTAATTAGCTATACAATGGTTTAGCTTACATCTGGTCATATGTACATGGTTAATTGGTTTACAATAATTTAGTTATAGTACTGTTCTTATCATGTTCAAAATCTGTTCTCAATGTATTATCAGATATTTATCTCACTACTGGTAATACTCTTATAAACATTTACATTGGTTTTGATACTGTACTTTTCTTAACTAAACTGGTATACTTTTCTCATTTCTGTTATTCCCTGTGTCATTATGTTTGACTTGCTCTATTTACATTGCTTTGCATTATATTACATTGTTTCTTAATATTTATTATTATTACTTATAATAAATTCTCATTTGATAGCATATTTGATGATCATATATTTATACTAATATGTATCATTTTCTGTTGTAATAGGTCTCTTCCTTGTGGGTTGTGTAACAATGTACCATCTGTTTTAGTGCAGTATTTTTCTACTACTAAACTGACTTCACTACGGTATATTAACATAATACCTTAACTAATTTGTTACACATGTTTATACAATTCCTTCTTAAACACTAACACAAATCTTTCTTGTACTATTTACAATGTTTTTCTGGTCAATGGTGGGATTTAATTCCTGTTATGTTTGATACTCAACAAATGTCTTTTATTTGTTGTCAGTTCTTTATGAACAATAACATCATTGTTCTATTTTGTTCTAATCTGGTGGTCTTATGATTATGTGTGTTGGTTACAACTTTATTAAATCAGTCACACTCATTGTTTGTGTTTATTTGACTATTTTTAATTTTTTGTTGTTTCATCATGAAATTAACATATTTTTCACACTGTAAACTTCATCACTGTAATTGTTTGTGTGGTTTATTCAGTTGAAATAGTTAGTTATTCACAGGTTTCACATTTGTATTAAGTACACACTGTAATTGTTTGTGGTTCCTTAAATGTTTCACACTGGTTTTCTTGTCACACTTATAATCATTTCTTTTGTCACTTACACTGTTTTTAGTACATGTGGTTTATATTGAGTCCTTATATCTTTTGTCCATCTTCTTTCTTCTTCTTGGTGCTCTTCCTGGTCCTTCTTCTTTCTTCTTTATTCTATATTTTCATCGTAGTTGCTATTTTTATTTATCTCCATTGTTGTTGGAGCTTGTTGATCCTTGTTTCGTTGATTCCCCTCACTGTTGGATCCTATTGGGTCTATTTACTGATATTTTGTTTTGGGCTTGTGGCATTTGCTTTCTTCATTTTGTAATTAATGTTGATATATTCGTATTCTCTTCTTCATTGTTGGATTTTTTATTAATATTTTTGTAGATACACACTTATATACACTTAGCTTTATTTATCTAGATATATTCCCATGTTTTTCTCATACTTGACGTTACATTCGTTTATATTATGTAACTACCATATTTTTGGTACTGTTACATATGCCTTCCTATAAGAATTGATTAATTCTGAATTATTATAATATATTTTTCATTGAAGAATTCATCAATTGTTGTACATTCCATGTTGATTCACATGTTTTTTCCTTATATCCCTTCACTTTCTTCTATTTGAATCGTATTTATCTTCTCTATGTAATTATCTCCCTTGTTTATTTAGTTCCCTAATTCCCTAACATAAGTTTAGCTGGGGCAGTTTAGAGCGGCTCACTTTGGCTATTCAACTCTACTGGCCATACTAATTTCAATAAATATGGAGGCAAATCATCTCCTTCAATAATAATAAATGATTGCTGGCATTACTCTTCAGTCAATTCATTTTAAATCATCAAAATAATAATAGTGGTCGTTCTTCCGACAAATAATAAATATCCTTGGGATTAATTCACGCATCTGCGGTTTATACATTGTTATTCTCTCTTTTCTTGATTCAACTTAAACTATATTCTTCACATATTATAGGGATAGTTTGTTTTACACTTCCTCACTGGTATACTCTCATGATTGTCTTCGTTATTATATTATTTTTTCATTCTTCATTATTCTTGATCAATCTCTTCATTTTGTTTTTCACTTTGAATGTCGTCTCATCATATTCTTCATTTCAGGTTTCATTCTGCTAGATATAATTCTTAAATACATTTGTTTTTCTTCTTCTTCATGGTTTGTATTTGGTATTTATACTCCATGTGGTATTGGTTTCTTCGCTAGTAATATTCATCATAAACGATGTGGTTGTGTGTGGTGGTTTGTCTACATTAATATCTTATTTTGGTTTCATTTTTCCAACTTCGCATTTGTTCCTTCTTTTTTCTTTAATAGTACGGGTGAGATGTTATTATTTACTTGTTGACGTGGCTCTTGGAAATATTTTATGCCTTGGATCTTATTTGTCTGTCTCGTATTTTTATACTCTTCTTTTATAGTATGTTCATTTTAATAGTACGGGTAAGATGTTGAAATTACTTGTTGACTTGGCTCTTGGAATTCATATGTGCCTAAGATGTAATGCGTCGATCTCGTATATTCATACTCTTCTTTTATAGTATGTTCATTTTAATAGTACGGGTAAGATGTTGAAATTACTGGTTGACGTGGCTCTTGGAATTCATATGTGGCTAAGATCTTGTGTGTCAGTCTCGTATATTCATACTCTTCTTCTATAATTAGTACGGGTGAGATGTTACAATTACTGGTTGACGTGGCTCTTGGAAATTATACGTGCCAAAGATGGTATTTGTCTTTCTCGTATATTTATACTCTTTTTCTTTCATTAGTACGGGTAAGATGTTATAATTACTTGTTGACGTGACTCTTGGAAATATTTTATGCCATGGTTGTTATGTGTCTTTCTCGTATATTTATACTCTTTTTCTTTCATAGTACGGGTGAGATGTTAATATTACTGGTTGACGTGGCTCTTGGAAATATTTTATGTGTGCCTAGGATGTAATGCGTCAGTCTCGCATATTTATACTCTTTTTCTTCATTAGTATATTCATTTTAATAGTACTTTATTATTAATAACACAATGTTCTGAATCCTTTACATTAATTCTCTTGAAGTATGTTTTCTCACATTAGAAAATTACAATATATTCAATGTTCAATACATAATTATACAGTTACTTCTCATTTAATACACACATAATAATTTTCATAATAGTAATACATCCCTTTTTCTTTAGTCAACATCTATTTTTATAATCATATTTTCATTTTCCACTCTTAAATAATAATACTCTTCATAGCCACTTTTCATTTTTCATCTTGATATAGTCAACAGTTATACACATAATTATATCTTCATTTTTCATAATAAATATTTCCATCTTTCACATTATCAATAATAAAAGAATCCTTATCGCTATCTTTTCACTCTTTGGTCCCATAATTCAATTTTCCATATATTTTTTCATTGAGGTTTGATTATAGGTATTACTGGTTATCATTATAGTCAGTCCCATCATTCAGTGTATATTTTACGTTTTAGCCGTAATCGTCGTTCTCCTCTCTTCTTGTCGATCGGACTTCTTTAGTATCCATACTTCCGTCCGTTCTTGACAGGTATCGGGCTATCATCTGGTTCTTCCATTTGAAAGCTATTAGGGCTGAGTCTGCCTTCCATTCTTCTGCCTTCCTTCCCTCTCTTTCCTCAATACATTTGTTCCCATTGTTCTTCTGGTGGCTGTCAGTGCTGATGTTTGATAACTCCCTCAATTTGGTTGGGGTATCTTCATCTATCCTTTGATTGGGTACTTCCGTTAATTGACTCCTCTTCTTCCGCAGTTCTCTTATCTCTCTGGCGTATCCTTCAACAATCCGGTCCCATTTCTCCTGGTAGTCTTCCTTTTTCTTAAAATATTTCACTCTTCTTTTGGAAATACGTGGTTGAGATATTCTGTTGGTCATCTTCTTCTTTGTTGTTACATAATCTTCTTCCTTGTCCATCTCCATGATGCTCCTCCGATACTCCTTCCTGAAGACCCTTTCTTCATGATTGACAATTGGTAAGTTGACCACATTAATCAGACCATTTCTAGTCATTTCAATCAATTCTCTTGTAACTCTTGCCTTCCTCGGACGTAGGGTTCTTCTTTCTTCCATCTTCACTTCTTCCTTTTCTTTAATTATTTGGATCTTCTTATCTCCACTATCTTTAGGCTCTGGACTTGTCGGTTCCATGTTTTTATTTTCAGGTACCTCTTCAATCTCCATTTGTTTGTCATTTATTTTCGGGCTGGATCGTTCCCTCTGTTCTCTTTCTCTTCTCATTTTTTCTATGGATTTCCTGTTCTCTTCTATGGTTTCATCCAATTTCTTACACAAGTCTTCCCTCAAGGATCGGTTGTCTTCTTTCATTGATTGTATATTGTCATCCAGTTTCCTCATTATTTGCTTGAACATTTCCACCATTTGGATCTCTGTTGCTTCTGTTAATCCCGACATCTTGATGCGCTGGTAATGTACCTGCTGTCTTTTTCACGAATTGGGGTGATTGGATCACTAGTTGTGGTGTAATTTCCCTTAACTCGTGCTCAGACGTTGGGCGCCAACTTGTAATATAAAATTACAAGTATAAGATATATATAGTTATAGTTGTATCGATTTGGTGTGTTATCTTCAATCACTTCAGCCCCGCGATGGAGCGCCAATCTATAATGTATATTATAGATACAAGATATAAATGTAAGTGATGTGGTGTGTTCTCTTCAATCACTTCTGCCCCACGTTGGGCGCCAATCTATAATGTAAATTATAGAATCTGGATTGTATTATAGTATCGATATGTGATGTGTGATCGTGTGGTTGTAGACACGCACCGGTATCTACGATAATGTTGTTTATCTAAAGGTGTAATCGTAATCGTAGAGGTTATTGGTGTTAACGTATTGTTTTCTATTGGGTACGCAGTAATAGTTCACTCCTTTTTATATTAATATGTTCCGCGCACTTTGTTGTATCTCACTTACTTACCACACTTGAATGCTTCAATTCTGTTCTGTGATGTTCCTTCTGAAATACATGCACTTCAAATACAACAACAAAATATTCAGATTGAATAGTTAATATATCATCACACACAATAGTAAATGAAGCAATATCTGACGAATATTCTGAATTATGCTAAAACTTTTTTAAATTCTTCCGCCACCTGTGTCAGAACTGATTAAAAATAAATGAATTTACTTTTACTAGAAATGATACTCCTTTTGTGGTAATAAAATTGGAGGTTTATTAACAATTTGATAAGTAATAAAATCTTTGACAATTAAAAACAATAATTAACAACCTTTCAGTTACTGATTACAATAAAATTCAATAAGACTCTGTCTAATTCCTCAAGGCTGGTAGACCTGTTGTTAGTACAATAATTTAATTACATAGGTTATGTTACTTTGATTCAGAGAATTACCATATTTCGTTAGGTTCTTTGAGGTAACATGATACCAGTCACAAGATGTAATACAAATAACTATATTGAATTAACAACAGTGAATAATAATTGAACAAATATAAAAAATCAAAAATTGGTACCATATGTCTGGTATTTATGAAATTATCGTACGCGGGTATGCGCACGCATCTCTAATACTAGTGTGTTATTGTCAAGCTGTATGACTTATACAGTATTTAAAATGTATTACGTTCGTTTAATAATTAGCTTTAAAAATCATTTATTCACAAGAGAAAAATTTCTCAAAAAACTCTTGTTAGCAATTCTATTTGATTTGAATGTTACTTGAGAACAGATCGGTAATGTTGAAATTATCAAGTTACCGCAACAATTTCTGAGGTTAGAATTAACCGGTGTGGTTACAAAGGATAAGTATTCCTTATTAGCTAATATTTCTTAGACTATACATGTAAACATATTATTGATAATAGTTTTTAATATATGATTATCAGAATTACATTTATTCCGATTGTATGAAAATTAATAAAGTAGATTTTAAAACATAGAAAAATTCAAGAAAAATACGTTTAGTCAAACGAGTGACTAAATACTCTCGTATTTATTAACAATTATTTTCAAACATTCTATTTTAAATTACTATAATTAATTAAAATATTATTCTAATATTTTAATAATGTCGATTTAAATCTTTTCTCAATTCTGATAATTTAATTACTGTTTTTTCGATACTCAGCATTGTACGACTTGCGTAGTATTGAAAGTCAGATATTCATAAAATTATTAATTTCGTTTAAATATTGTTTAAATAAAACTGTACTCCCTGTTTCCTATTTAAAACTTCACTCGCAAGTATGGTCGATATTATACACTGACCTACTTGTTCAATTAACACTATTCCGCACTTTTTCACTCGTATGTATGAATGTTGTATTTAGGTTAACTGTATGTTGTGTACTGACGTAAAATGGCGCGCACAGTTTTAAAATATAAATTACTTCTTCCTTGACTAGAGCGGCGTGACCTGTACGTTTGGTGGTTGATCGTAGACTCTTCTGTACCTCTGAGACGTCTCTCGGTCGTCTGCTGAAAGTCATTCATTCCATTGGCTGGTTTCGTTATACTCTCCGACCCGAAAGCCTTCGTTTTATTAAAATATTTAATTTTTTGCCAAAATTGATTTTGGGTTGGAGATTTTTTTACGTCATCATTGGTACAAAAATTTAACTGGAAAGTTTAAAACTATCATAACTTTCTTATCTTACGTCCTATCGTTAATTAGTTGATATCAATGAATTCAGGGCGTTTTGCTTGTTAAAATAAGTCCAAAAACGCTTATTTTTCGTTCATTATTACTATTACAATAACGATTTTATTATTTATTTCTGGTGCATCTTATTTTTATAAGTTCGTTACACCAGATTTTATTTAAATATAATAAAACACTTCTTATCTAAACACTTTGAGTCTGTATCTCAGTCGGTTTAATTTACAATTTGGGAAAAACTGTTTCCTACACAAATCTCGCTATGGCGTCATTAAGCGTCCATGTTAGATTTTTTATAAATCTGCTTATAACTAATTTTTCTTATCTCAAATGATTATATTACTATCTAATATTACTAGTAATGTTTATTTACACAATTTTCCACTATAATATTTATGTATGACTGTGGTTAATTTAATATTTACATAAGTTCAAACCTCTCATATGGTTCTTATACAATTTTTCATCTTATTTTTTAGTCTCTTCATATAAATCATATCATTTAATGATTGTAATTAGTGTACACACATAGTACCTAATCTATTATATATAATGGTTACCTTTTAATGAGCTCAGAACTCTCTAATCATTCAGTAATGGCTCTGTTCAGGTTGTGTCATGTCATAATAGTCATTTATTTTTTCTAATACAACAACTAAATTGTTATTGTCCTATTTGGTTTGGATTCCCAAAGTAGCATTAGATATCATTCTAACTTTTGGTAATGTTTCCAATTACTTTTACATAAGTTCATATGCTATATTTTTCATAAATAACTGGTTGGTCATTGTTTGTTTACATTTGGTTTTCTTCACAATGGTCATTTGGTTTTCAAATGTTTGTATATAATATGACTGCTTTTATGGTCATTATCTGTTCTCAAAGTAGCTTTGGGATTTCCTCTTGCTACTGGTAATAATTGTAACAAGCTGTGCTCAATATTTGATACAGTATTTTTCTTAACTAATTAGCTATACAATGGTTTAGCTTACATCTGGTCATATGTACATGGTTAATTGGTTTACAATAATTTAGTTATAGTACTGTTCTTATCATGTTCAAAATCTGTTCTCAATGTATTATCAGATATTTATCTCACTACTGGTAATACTCTTATAAACATTTACATTGGTTTTGATACTGTACTTTTCTTAACTAAACTGGTATACTTTTCTCATTTCTGTTATTCCCTGTGTCATTATGTTTGACTTGCTCTATTTACATTGCTTTGCATTATATTACATTGTTTCTTAATATTTATTATTATTACTTATAATAAATTCTCATTTGATAGCATATTTGATGATCATATATTTATACTAATATGTATCATTTTCTGTTGTAATAGGTCTCTTCCTTGTGGGTTGTGTAACAATGTACCATCTGTTTTAGTGCAGTATTTTTCTACTACTAAACTGACTTCACTACGGTATATTAACATAATACCTTAACTAATTTGTTACACATGTTTATACAATTCCTTCTTAAACACTAACACAAATCTTTCTTGTACTATTTACAATGTTTTTCTGGTCAATGGTGGGATTTAATTCCTGTTATGTTTGATACTCAACAAATGTCTTTTATTTGTTGTCAGTTCTTTATGAACAATAACATCATTGTTCTATTTTGTTCTAATCTGGTGGTCTTATGATTATGTGTGTTGGTTACAACTTTATTAAATCAGTCACACTCATTGTTTGTGTTTATTTGACTATTTTTAATTTTTTGTTGTTTCATCATGAAATTAACATATTTTTCACACTGTAAACTTCATCACTGTAATTGTTTGTGTGGTTTATTCAGTTGAAATAGTTAGTTATTCACAGGTTTCACATTTGTATTAAGTACACACTGTAATTGTTTGTGGTTCCTTAAATGCTTCACACTGGTTTTCTTGTCACACTTATAATCATTTCTTTTGTCACTTACACTGTTTTTAGTACATGTGGTTTATATTGAGTCCTTATATCTTTTGTCCATCTTCTTTCTTCTTCTTGGTGCTCTTCCTGGTCCTTCTCCTTTCTTCTTTATTCTATATTTTCATCGTAGTTGCTATTTTTATTTATCTCCATTGTTGTTGGAGCTTGTTGATCCTTGTTTCGTTGATTCCCCTCACTGTTGGATCCTATTGGGTCTATTTACTGATATTTTGTTTTGGGCTTGTGGCATTTGCTTTCTTCATTTTGTAATTAATGTTGATATATTCGTATTCTCTTCTTCATTGTTGGATTTTTTATTAATATTTTTGTAGATACACACTTATATACACTTAGCTTTATTTATCTAGATATATTCCCATGTTTTTCTCATACTTGACGTTACATTCGTTTATATTATGTAACTACCATATTTTTGGTACTGTTACATATGCCTTCCTATAAGAATTGATTAATTCTGAATTATTATAATATATTTTTCATTGAAGAATTCATCAATTGTTGTACATTCCATGTTGATTCACATGTTTTTTCCTTATATCCCTTCACTTTCTTCTATTTGAATCGTATTTATCTTCTCTATGTAATTATCTCCCTTGTTTATTTAGTTCCCTAATTCCCTAACATAAGTTTAGCTGGGGCAGTTTAGAGCGGCTCACTTTGGCTATTCAACTCTACTGGCCATACTAATTTCAATAAATATGGAGGCAAATCATCTCCTTCAATAATAATAAATGATTGCTGGCATTACTCTTCAGTCAATTCATTTTAAATCATCAAAATAATAATAGTGGTCGTTCTTCCGACAAATAATAAATATCCTTGGGATTAATTCACGCATCTGCGGTTTATACATTGTTATTCTCTCTTTTCTTGATTCAACTTAAACTATATTCTTCACATATTATAGGGATAGTTTGTTTTACACTTCCTCACTGGTATACTCTCATGATTGTCTTCGTTATTATATTATTTTTTCATTCTTCATTATTCTTGATCAATCTCTTCATTTTGTTTTTCACTTTGAATGTCGTCTCATCATATTCTTCATTTCAGGTTTCATTCTGCTAGATATAATTCTTAAATACATTTGTTTTTCTTCTTCTTCATGGTTTGTATTTGGTATTTATACTCCATGTGGTATTGGTTTCTTCGCTAGTAATATTCATCATAAACGATGTGGTTGTGTGTGGTGGTTTGTCTACATTAATATCTTATTTTGGTTTCATTTTTCCAACTTCGCATTTGTTCCTTCTTTTTTCTTTAATAGTACGGGTGAGATGTTATTATTTACTTGTTGACGTGGCTCTTGGAAATATTTTATGCCTTGGATCTTATTTGTCTGTCTCGTATTTTTATACTCTTCTTTTATAGTATGTTCATTTTAATAGTACGGGTAAGATGTTGAAATTACTTGTTGACTTGGCTCTTGGAATTCATATGTGCCTAAGATGTAATGCGTCGATCTCGTATATTCATACTCTTCTTTTATAGTATGTTCATTTTAATAGTACGGGTAAGATGTTGAAATTACTGGTTGACGTGGCTCTTGGAATTCATATGTGGCTAAGATCTTGTGTGTCAGTCTCGTATATTCATACTCTTCTTCTATAATTAGTACGGGTGAGATGTTACAATTACTGGTTGACGTGGCTCTTGGAAATTATACGTGCCAAAGATGGTATTTGTCTTTCTCGTATATTTATACTCTTTTTCTTTCATTAGTACGGGTAAGATGTTATAATTACTTGTTGACGTGGCTCTTGGAAATATTTTATGCCATGGTTGTTATGTGTCTTTCTCGTATATTTATACTCTTTTTCTTTCATAGTACGGGTGAGATGTTAATATTACTGGTTGACGTGGCTCTTGGAAATATTTTATGTGTGCCTAGGATGTAATGCGTCAGTCTCGCATATTTATACTCTTTTTCTTCATTAGTATATTCATTTTAATAGTACTTTATTATTAATAACACAATGTTCTGAATCCTTTACATTAATTCTCTTGAAGTATGTTTTCTCACATTAGAAAATTACAATATATTCAATGTTCAATACATAATTATACAGTTACTTCTCATTTAATACACACATAATAATTTTCATAATAGTAATACATCCCTTTTTCTTTAGTCAACATCTATTTTTATAATCATATTTTCATTTTCCACTCTTAAATAATAATACTCTTCATAGCCACTTTTCATTTTTCATCTTGATATAGTCAACAGTTATACACATAATTATATCTTCATTTTTCATAATAAATATTTCCATCTTTCACATTATCAATAATAAAAGAATCCTTATCGCTATCTTTTCACTCTTTGGTCCCATAATTCAATTTTCCATATATTTTTTCATTGAGGTTTGATTATAGGTATTACTGGTTATCATTATAGTCAGTCCCATCATTCAGTGTATATTTTACGTTTTAGCCGTAATCGTCGTTCTCCTCTCTTCTTGTCGATCGGACTTCTTTAGTATCCATACTTCCGTCCGTTCTTGACAGGTATCGGGCTATCATCTGGTTCTTCCATTTGAAAGCTATTAGGGCTGAGTCTGCCTTCCATTCTTCTGCCTTCCTTCCCTCTCTTTCCTCAATACATTTGTTTCCATTGTTCTTCTGGTGGCTGTCAGTGCTGATGTTTGATAACTCCCTCAATTTGGTTGGGGTATCTTCATCTATCCTTTGATTGGGTACTTCCGTTAATTGACTCCTCTTCTTCCGCAGTTCTCTTATCTCTCTGGCGTATCCTTCAACAATCCGGTCCCATTTCTCCTGGTAGCCTTCCTTTTTCTTAAAATATTTCACTCTTCTTTTGGAAATACGTGGTTGAGATATTCTGTTGGTCATCTTCTTCTTTGTTGTTACATAATCTTCTTCCTTGTCCATCTCCATGATGCTCCTCCGATACTCCTTCCTGAAGACCCTTTCTTCATGATTGACAATTGGTAAGTTGACCACATTAATCAGACCATTTCTAGTCATTTCAATCAATTCTCTTGTAACTCTTGCCTTCCTCGGACGTAGGGTTCTTCTTTCTTCCATCTTCACTTCTTCCTTTTCTTTAATTATTTGGATCTTCTTATCTCCACTATCTTTAGGCTCTGGACTTGTCGGTTCCATGTTTTTATTTTCAGGTACCTCTTCAATCTCCATTTGTTTGTCATTTATTTTCGGGCTGGATCGTTCCCTCTGTTCTCTTTCTCTTCTCATTTTTTCTATGGATTTCCTGTTCTCTTCTATGGTTTCATCAAATTTCTTACACAAGTCTTCCCTCAAGGATCGGTTGTCTTCTTTCATTGATTGTATATTGTCATCCAGTTTCCTCATTATTTGCTTGAACATTTCCACCATTTGGATCTCTGTTGCTTCTGTTAATCCCGACATCTTGATGCGCTGGTAATGTACCTGCTGTCTTTTTCACGAATTGGGGTGATTGGATCACTAGTTATGGTGTAATTTCCCTTAACTCGTGCTCAGACGTTGGGCGCCAACTTGTAATATAAAATTACAAGTATAAGATATATATAGTTATAGTTGTATCGATTTGGTGTGTTATCTTCAATCACTTCAGCCCCGCGATGGAGCGCCAATCTATAATGTATATTATAGGTACAAGATATAAATGTAAGTGATGTGGTGTGTTCTCTTCAATCACTTCTGCCCCACGTTGGGCGCCAATCTATAATGTAAATTATAGAATCTGGATTGTATTATAGTATCGATATGTGATGTGTGATCGTGTGGTTGTAGACACGCACCGGTATCTACGATAATGTTGTTTATCTAAAGGTGTAATCGTAATCGTAGAGGTTATTGGTGTTAACGTATTGTTTTCTATTGGGTACGCAGTAATAGTTCACTCCTTTTTATATTAATATGTTCCGCGCACTTTGTTGTATCTCACTTACTTACCACACTTGAATGCTTCAATTCTGTTCTGTGATGTTCCTTCTGAAATACATGCACTTCAAATACAACAACAAAATATTCAGATTGAATAGTTAATATATCATCACACACAATAGTAAATGAAGCAATATCTGACGAATATTCTGAATTATGCTAAAACTTTTTTAAATTCTTCCGCCACCTGTGTCAGAACTGATTAAAAATAAATGAATTTACTTTTACTAGAAATGATACTCCTTTTGTGGTAATAAAATTGGAGGTTTATTAACAATTTGATAAGTAATAAAATCTTTGACAATTAAAAACAATAATTAACAACCTTTCAGTTACTGATTACAATAAAATTCAATAAGACTCTGTCTAATTCCTCAAGGCTGGTAGACCTGTTGTTAGTACAATAATTTAATTACATAGGTTATGTTACTTTGATTCAGAGAATTACCATATTTCGTTAGGTTCTTTGAGGTAACATGATACCAGTCACAAGATGTAATACAAATAACTATATTGAATTAACAACAGTGAATAATAATTGAACAAATATAAAAAATCAAAAATTGGTACCATATGTCTGGTATTTATGAAATTATCGTACGCGGGTATGCGCACGCATCTCTAATACTAGTGTGTTATTGTCAAGCTGTATGACTTGTACAGTATTTAAAATGTATTACGTTCGTTTAATAATTAGCTTTAAAAATCATTTATTCACAAGAGAAAAATTTCTCAAAAAACTCTTGTTAGCAATTCTATTTGATTTGAATGTTACTTGAGAACAGATCGGTAATGTTGAAATTATCAAGTTACCGCAACAATTTCTGAGGTTAGAATTAACCGGTGTGGTTACAAAGGATAAGTATTCCTTATTAGCTAATATTTCTTAGACTATACATGTAAACATATTATTGATAATAGTTTTTAATATATGATTATCAGAATTACATTTATTCCGATTGTATGAAAATTAATAAAGTAGATTTTAAAACATAGAAAAATTCAAGAAAAATACGTTTAGTCAAACGAGTGACTAAATACTCTCGTATTTATTAACAATTATTTTCAAACATTCTATTTTAAATTACTATAATTAATTAAAATATTATTCTAATATTTTAATAATGTCGATTTAAATCTTTTCTCAATTCTGATAATTTAATTACTGTTTTTTCGATACTCAGCATTGTACGACTTGCGTAGTATTGAGAGTCAGATATTCATAAAATTATTAATTTCGTTTAAATATTGTTTAAATAAAACTGTACTCCCTGTTTCCTATTTAAAACTTCACTCGCAAGTATGGTCGATATTATACACTGACCTACTTGTTCAATTAACACTATTCCGCACTTTTTCACTCGTATGTATGAATGTTGTATTTAGGTTAACTGTATGTTGTGTACTGACGTAAAATGGCGCGCACAGTTTTAAAATATAAATTACTTCTTCCTTGACTAGAGCGGCGTGACCTGTACGTTTGGTGGTTGATCGTAGACTCTTCTGTACCTCTGAGACGTCTCTCGGTCGTCTGCTGAAAGTCATTCATTCCATTGGCTGGTTTCGTTATACTCTCCGACCCGAAAGCCTTCGTTTTATTAAAATATTTAATTTTTTGCCAAAATTGATTTTGGGTTGGAGATTTTTTTACGTCATCATTGGTACAAAAATTTAACTGGAAAGTTTAAAACTATCATAACTTTCTTATCTTACGTCCTATCGTTAATTAGTTGATATCAATGAATTCAGGGCGTTTTGCTTGTTAAAATAAGTCCAAAAACGCTTATTTTTCGTTCATTATTACTATTACAATAACGATTTTATTATTTATTTCTGGTGCATCTTATTTTTATAAGTTCGTTACACCAGATTTTATTTAAATATAATAAAACACTTCTTATCTAAACACTTTGAGTCTGTATCTCAGTCGGTTTAATTTACAATTTGGGAAAAACTGTTTCCTACACAAATCTCGCTATGGCGTCATTAAGCGTCCATGTTAGATTTTTTATAAATCTGCTTATAACTAATTTTTCTTATCTCAAATGATTATATTACTATCTAATATTACTAGTAATGTTTATTTACACAATTTTCCACTATAATATTTATGTATGACTGTGGTTAATTTAATATTTACATAAGTTCAAACCTCTCATATGGTTCTTATACAATTTTTCATCTTATTTTTTAGTCTCTTCATATAAATCATATCATTTAATGATTGTAATTAGTGTACACACATAGTACCTAATCTATTATATATAATGGTTACCTTTTAATGAGCTCAGAACTCTCTAATCATTCAGTAATGGCTCTGTTCAGGTTGTGTCATGTCATAATAGTCATTTATTTTTTCTAATACAACAACTAAATTGTTATTGTCCTATTTGGTTTGGATTCCCAAAGTAGCATTAGATATCATTCTAACTTTTGGTAATGTTTCCAATTACTTTTACATAAGTTCATATGCTATATTTTTCATAAATAACTGGTTGGTCATTGTTTGTTTACATTTGGTTTTCTTCACAATGGTCATTTGGTTTTCAAATGTTTGTATATAATATGACTGCTTTTATGGTCATTATCTGTTCTCAAAGTAGCTTTGGGATTTCCTCTTGCTACTGGTAATAATTGTAACAAGCTGTGCTCAATATTTGATACAGTATTTTTCTTAACTAATTAGCTATACAATGGTTTAGCTTACATCTGGTCATATGTACATGGTTAATTGGTTTACAATAATTTAGTTATAGTACTGTTCTTATCATGTTCAAAATCTGTTCTCAATGTATTATCAGATATTTATCTCACTACTGGTAATACTCTTATAAACATTTACATTGGTTTTGATACTGTACTTTTCTTAACTAAACTGGTATACTTTTCTCATTTCTGTTATTCCCTGTGTCATTATGTTTGACTTGCTCTATTTACATTGCTTTGCATTATATTACATTGTTTCTTAATATTTATTATTATTACTTATAATAAATTCTCATTTGATAGCATATTTGATGATCATATATTTATACTAATATGTATCATTTTCTGTTGTAATAGGTCTCTTCCTTGTGGGTTGTGTAACAATGTACCATCTGTTTTAGTGCAGTATTTTTCTACTACTAAACTGACTTCACTACGGTATATTAACATAATACCTTAACTAATTTGTTACACATGTTTATACAATTCCTTCTTAAACACTAACACAAATCTTTCTTGTACTATTTACAATGTTTTTCTGGTCAATGGTGGGATTTAATTCCTGTTATGTTTGATACTCAACAAATGTCTTTTATTTGTTGTCAGTTCTTTATGAACAATAACATCATTGTTCTATTTTGTTCTAATCTGGTGGTCTTATGATTATGTGTGTTGGTTACAACTTTATTAAATCAGTCACACTCATTGTTTGTGTTTATTTGACTATTTTTAATTTTTTGTTGTTTCATCATGAAATTAACATATTTTTCACACTGTAAACTTCATCACTGTAATTGTTTGTGTGGTTTATTCAGTTGAAATAGTTAGTTATTCACAGGTTTCACATTTGTATTAAGTACACACTGTAATTGTTTGTGGTTCCTTAAATGTTTCACACTGGTTTTCTTGTCACACTTATAATCATTTCTTTTGTCACTTACACTGTTTTTAGTACATGTGGTTTATATTGAGTCCTTATATCTTTTGTCCATCTTCTTTCTTCTTCTTGGTGCTCTTCCTGGTCCTTCTTCTTTCTTCTTTATTCTATATTTTCATCGTAGTTGCTATTTTTATTTATCTCCATTGTTGTTGGAGCTTGTTGATCCTTGTTTCGTTGATTCCCCTCACTGTTGGATCCTATTGGGTCTATTTACTGATATTTTGTTTTGGGCTTGTGGCATTTGCTTTCTTCATTTTGTAATTAATGTTGATATATTCGTATTCTCTTCTTCATTGTTGGATTTTTTATTAATATTTTTGTAGATACACACTTATATACACTTAGCTTTATTTATCTAGATATATTCCCATGTTTTTCTCATACTTGACGTTACATTCGTTTATATTATGTAACTACCATATTTTTGGTACTGTTACATATGCCTTCCTATAAGAATTGATTAATTCTGAATTATTATAATATATTTTTCATTGAAGAATTCATCAATTGTTGTACATTCCATGTTGATTCACATGTTTTTTCCTTATATCCCTTCACTTTCTTCTATTTGAATCGTATTTATCTTCTCTATGTAATTATCTCCCTTGTTTATTTAGTTCCCTAATTCCCTAACATAAGTTTAGCTGGGGCAGTTTAGAGCGGCTCACTTTGGCTATTCAACTCTACTGGCCATACTAATTTCAATAAATATGGAGGCAAATCATCTCCTTCAATAATAATAAATGATTGCTGGCATTACTCTTCAGTCAATTCATTTTAAATCATCAAAATAATAATAGTGGTCGTTCTTCCGACAAATAATAAATATCCTTGGGATTAATTCACGCATCTGCGGTTTATACATTGTTATTCTCTCTTTTCTTGATTCAACTTAAACTATATTCTTCACATATTATAGGGATAGTTTGTTTTACACTTCCTCACTGGTATACTCTCATGATTGTCTTCGTTATTATATTATTTTTTCATTCTTCATTATTCTTGATCAATCTCTTCATTTTGTTTTTCACTTTGAATGTCGTCTCATCATATTCTTCATTTCAGGTTTCATTCTGCTAGATATAATTCTTAAATACATTTGTTTTTCTTCTTCTTCATGGTTTGTATTTGGTATTTATACTCCATGTGGTATTGGTTTCTTCGCTAGTAATATTCATCATAAACGATGTGGTTGTGTGTGGTGGTTTGTCTACATTAATGTCTTATTTTGGTTTCATTTTTCCAACTTCGCATTTGTTCCTTCTTTTTTCTTTAATAGTACGGGTGAGATGTTATTATTTACTTGTTGACGTGGCTCTTGGAAATATTTTATGCCTTGGATCTTATTTGTCTGTCTCGTATTTTTATACTCTTCTTTTATAGTATGTTCATTTTAATAGTACGGGTAAGATGTTGAAATTACTTGTTGACTTGGCTCTTGGAATTCATATGTGCCTAAGATGTAATGCGTCGATCTCGTATATTCATACTCTTCTTTTATAGTATGTTCATTTTAATAGTACGGGTAAGATGTTGAAATTACTGGTTGACGTGGCTCTTGGAATTCATATGTGGCTAAGATCTTGTGTGTCAGTCTCGTATATTCATACTCTTCTTCTATAATTAGTACGGGTGAGATGTTACAATTACTGGTTGACGTGGCTCTTGGAAATTATACGTGCCAAAGATGGTATTTGTCTTTCTCGTATATTTATACTCTTTTTCTTTCATTAGTACGGGTAAGATGTTATAATTACTTGTTGACGTGGCTCTTGGAAATATTTTATGCCATGGTTGTTATGTGTCTTTCTCGTATATTTATACTCTTTTTCTTTCATAGTACGGGTGAGATGTTAATATTACTGGTTGACGTGGCTCTTGGAAATATTTTATGTGTGCCTAGGATGTAATGCGTCAGTCTCGCATATTTATACTCTTTTTCTTCATTAGTATATTCATTTTAATAGTACTTTATTATTAATAACACAATGTTCTGAATCCTTTACATTAATTCTCTTGAAGTATGTTTTCTCACATTAGAAAATTACAATATATTCAATGTTCAATACATAATTATACAGTTACTTCTCATTTAATACACACATAATAATTTTCATAATAGTAATACATCCCTTTTACTTTAGTCAACATCTATTTTTATAATCATATTTTCATTTTCCACTCTTAAATAATAATACTCTTCATAGCCACTTTTCATTTTTCATCTTGATATAGTCAACAGTTATACACATAATTATATCTTCATTTTTCATAATAAATATTTCCATCTTTCACATTATCAATAATAAAAGAATCCTTATCGCTATCTTTTCACTCTTTGGTCCCATAATTCAATTTTCCATATATTTTTTCATTGAGGTTTGATTATAGGTATTACTGGTTATCATTATAGTCAGTCCCATCATTCAGTGTATATTTTACGTTTTAGCCGTAATCGTCGTTCTCCTCTCTTCTTGTCGATCGGACTTCTTTAGTATCCATACTTCCGTCCGTTCTTGACAGGTATCGGGCTATCATCTGGTTCTTCCATTTGAAAGCTATTAGGGCTGAGTCTGCCTTCCATTCTTCTGCCTTCCTTCCCTCTCTTTCCTCAATACATTTGTTTCCATTGTTCTTCTGGTGGCTGTCAGTGCTGATGTTTGATAACTCCCTCAATTTGGTTGGGGTATCTTCATCTATCCTTTGATTGGGTACTTCCGTTAATTGACTCCTCTTCTTCCGCAGTTCTCTTATCTCTCTGGCGTATCCTTCAACAATCCGGTCCCATTTCTCCTGGTAGCCTTCCTTTTTCTTAAAATATTTCACTCTTCTTTTGGAAATACGTGGTTGAGATATTCTGTTGGTCATCTTCTTCTTTGTTGTTACATAATCTTCTTCCTTGTCCATCTCCATGATGCTCCTCCGATACTCCTTCCTGAAGACCCTTTCTTCATGATTGACAATTGGTAAGTTGACCACATTAATCAGACCATTTCTAGTCATTTCAATCAATTCTCTTGTAACTCTTGCCTTCCTCGGACGTAGGGTTCTTCTTTCTTCCATCTTCACTTCTTCCTTTTCTTTAATTATTTGGATCTTCTTATCTCCACTATCTTTAGGCTCTGGACTTGTCGGTTCCATGTTTTTATTTTCAGGTACCTCTTCAATCTCCATTTGTTTGTCATTTATTTTCGGGCTGGATCGTTCCCTCTGTTCTCTTTCTCTTCTCATTTTTTCTATGGATTTCCTGTTCTCTTCTATGGTTTCATCAAATTTCTTACACAAGTCTTCCCTCAAGGATCGGTTGTCTTCTTTCATTGATTGTATATTGTCATCCAGTTTCCTCATTATTTGCTTGAACATTTCCACCATTTGGATCTCTGTTGCTTCTGTTAATCCCGACATCTTGATGCGCTGGTAATGTACCTGCTGTCTTTTTCACGAATTGGGGTGATTGGATCACTAGTTATGGTGTAATTTCCCTTAACTCGTGCTCAGACGTTGGGCGCCAACTTGTAATATAAAATTACAAGTATAAGATATATATAGTTATAGTTGTATCGATTTGGTGTGTTATCTTCAATCACTTCAGCCCCGCGATGGAGCGCCAATCTATAATGTATATTATAGATACAAGATATAAATGTAAGTGATGTGGTGTGTTCTCTTCAATCACTTCTGCCCCACGTTGGGCGCCAATCTATAATGTAAATTATAGAATCTGGATTGTATTATAGTATCGATATGTGATGTGTGATCGTGTGGTTGTAGACACGCACCGGTATCTACGATAATGTTGTTTATCTAAAGGTGTAATCGTAATCGTAGAGGTTATTGGTGTTAACGTATTGTTTTCTATTGGGTACGCAGTAATAGTTCACTCCTTTTTATATTAATATGTTCCGCGCACTTTGTTGTATCTCACTTACTTACCACACTTGAATGCTTCAATTCTGTTCTGTGATGTTCCTTCTGAAATACATGCACTTCAAATACAACAACAAAATATTCAGATTGAATAGTTAATATATCATCACACACAATAGTAAATGAAGCAATATCTGACGAATATTCTGAATTATGCTAAAACTTTTTTAAATTCTTCCGCCACCTGTGTCAGAACTGATTAAAAATAAATGAATTTACTTTTACTAGAAATGATACTCCTTTTGTGGTAATAAAATTGGAGGTTTATTAACAATTTGATAAGTAATAAAATCTTTGACAATTAAAAACAATAATTAACAACCTTTCAGTTACTGATTACAATAAAATTCAATAAGACTCTGTCTAATTCCTCAAGGCTGGTAGACCTGTTGTTAGTACAATAATTTAATTACATAGGTTATGTTACTTTGATTCAGAGAATTACCATATTTCGTTAGGTTCTTTGAGGTAACATGATACCAGTCACAAGATGTAATACAAATAACTATATTGAATTAACAACAGTGAATAATAATTGAACAAATATAAAAAAATCAAAAATTGGTACCATATGTCTGGTATTTATGAAATTATCGTACGCGGGTATGCGCACGCATCTCTAATACTAGTGTGTTATTGTCAAGCTGTATGACTTGTACAGTATTTAAAATGTATTACGTTCGTTTAATAATTAGCTTTAAAAATCATTTATTCACAAGAGAAAAATTTCTCAAAAAACTCTTGTTAGCAATTCTATTTGATTTGAATGTTACTTGAGAACAGATCGGTAATGTTGAAATTATCAAGTTACCGCAACAATTTCTGAGGTTAGAATTAACCGGTGTGGTTACAAAGGATAAGTATTCCTTATTAGCTAATATTTCTTAGACTATACATGTAAACATATTATTGATAATAGTTTTTAATATATGATTATCAGAATTACATTTATTCCGATTGTATGAAAATTAATAAAGTAGATTTTAAAACATAGAAAAATTCAAGAAAAATACGTTTAGTCAAACGAGTGACTAAATACTCTCGTATTTATTAACAATTATTTTCAAACATTCTATTTTAAATTACTATAATTAATTAAAATATTATTCTAATATTTTAATAATGTCGATTTAAATCTTTTCTCAATTCTGATAATTTAATTACTGTTTTTTCGATACTCAGCATTGTACGACTTGCGTAGTATTGAGAGTCAGATATTCATAAAATTATTAATTTCGTTTAAATATTGTTTAAATAAAACTGTACTCCCTGTTTCCTATTTAAAACTTCACTCGCAAGTATGGTCGATATTATACACTGACCTACTTGTTCAATTAACACTATTCCGCACTTTTTCACTCGTATGTATGAATGTTGTATTTAGGTTAACTGTATGTTGTGTACTGACGTAAAATGGCGCGCACAGTTTTAAAATATAAATTACTTCTTCCTTGACTAGAGCGGCGTGACCTGTACGTTTGGTGGTTGATCGTAGACTCTTCTGTACCTCTGAGACGTCTCTCGGTCGTCTGCTGAAAGTCATTCATTCCATTGGCTGGTTTCGTTATACTCTCCGACCCGAAAGCCTTCGTTTTATTAAAATATTTAATTTTTTGCCAAAATTGATTTTGGGTTGGAGATTTTTTTACGTCATCATTGGTACAAAAATTTAACTGGAAAGTTTAAAACTATCATAACTTTCTTATCTTACGTCCTATCGTTAATTAGTTGATATCAATGAATTCAGGGCGTTTTGCTTGTTAAAATAAGTCCAAAAACGCTTATTTTTCGTTCATTATTACTATTACAATAACGATTTTATTATTTATTTCTGGTGCATCTTATTTTTATAAGTTCGTTACACCAGATTTTATTTAAATATAATAAAACACTTCTTATCTAAACACTTTGAGTCTGTATCTCAGTCGGTTTAATTTACAATTTGGGAAAAACTGTTTCCTACACAAATCTCGCTATGGCGTCATTAAGCGTCCATGTTAGATTTTTTATAAATCTGCTTATAACTAATTTTTCTTATCTCAAATGATTATATTACTATCTAATATTACTAGTAATGTTTATTTACACAATTTTCCACTATAATATTTATGTATGACTGTGGTTAATTTAATATTTACATAAGTTCAAACCTCTCATATGGTTCTTATACAATTTTTCATCTTATTTTTTAGTCTCTTCATATAAATCATATCATTTAATGATTGTAATTAGTGTACACACATAGTACCTAATCTATTATATATAATGGTTACCTTTTAATGAGCTCAGAACTCTCTAATCATTCAGTAATGGCTCTGTTCAGGTTGTGTCATGTCATAATAGTCATTTATTTTTTCTAATACAACAACTAAATTGTTATTGTCCTATTTGGTTTGGATTCCCAAAGTAGCATTAGATATCATTCTAACTTTTGGTAATGTTTCCAATTACTTTTACATAAGTTCATATGCTATATTTTTCATAAATAACTGGTTGGTCATTGTTTGTTTACATTTGGTTTTCTTCACAATGGTCATTTGGTTTTCAAATGTTTGTATATAATATGACTGCTTTTATGGTCATTATCTGTTCTCAAAGTAGCTTTGGGATTTCCTCTTGCTACTGGTAATAATTGTAACAAGCTGTGCTCAATATTTGATACAGTATTTTTCTTAACTAATTAGCTATACAATGGTTTAGCTTACATCTGGTCATATGTACATGGTTAATTGGTTTACAATAATTTAGTTATAGTACTGTTCTTATCATGTTCAAAATCTGTTCTCAATGTATTATCAGATATTTATCTCACTACTGGTAATACTCTTATAAACATTTACATTGGTTTTGATACTGTACTTTTCTTAACTAAACTGGTATACTTTTCTCATTTCTGTTATTCCCTGTGTCATTATGTTTGACTTGCTCTATTTACATTGCTTTGCATTATATTACATTGTTTCTTAATATTTATTATTATTACTTATAATAAATTCTCATTTGATAGCATATTTGATGATCATATATTTATACTAATATGTATCATTTTCTGTTGTAATAGGTCTCTTCCTTGTGGGTTGTGTAACAATGTACCATCTGTTTTAGTGCAGTATTTTTCTACTACTAAACTGACTTCACTACGGTATATTAACATAATACCTTAACTAATTTGTTACACATGTTTATACAATTCCTTCTTAAACACTAACACAAATCTTTCTTGTACTATTTACAATGTTTTTCTGGTCAATGGTGGGATTTAATTCCTGTTATGTTTGATACTCAACAAATGTCTTTTATTTGTTGTCAGTTCTTTATGAACAATAACATCATTGTTCTATTTTGTTCTAATCTGGTGGTCTTATGATTATGTGTGTTGGTTACAACTTTATTAAATCAGTCACACTCATTGTTTGTGTTTATTTGACTATTTTTAATTTTTTGTTGTTTCATCATGAAATTAACATATTTTTCACACTGTAAACTTCATCACTGTAATTGTTTGTGTGGTTTATTCAGTTGAAATAGTTAGTTATTCACAGGTTTCACATTTGTATTAAGTACACACTGTAATTGTTTGTGGTTCCTTAAATGTTTCACACTGGTTTTCTTGTCACACTTATAATCATTTCTTTTGTCACTTACACTGTTTTTAGTACATGTGGTTTATATTGAGTCCTTATATCTTTTGTCCATCTTCTTTCTTCTTCTTGGTGCTCTTCCTGGTCCTTCTTCTTTCTTCTTTATTCTATATTTTCATCGTAGTTGCTATTTTTATTTATCTCCATTGTTGTTGGAGCTTGTTGATCCTTGTTTCGTTGATTCCCCTCACTGTTGGATCCTATTGGGTCTATTTACTGATATTTTGTTTTGGGCTTGTGGCATTTGCTTTCTTCATTTTGTAATTAATGTTGATATATTCGTATTCTCTTCTTCATTGTTGGATTTTTTATTAATATTTTTGTAGATACACACTTATATACACTTAGCTTTATTTATCTAGATATATTCCCATGTTTTTCTCATACTTGACGTTACATTCGTTTATATTATGTAACTACCATATTTTTGGTACTGTTACATATGCCTTCCTATAAGAATTGATTAATTCTGAATTATTATAATATATTTTTCATTGAAGAATTCATCAATTGTTGTACATTCCATGTTGATTCACATGTTTTTTCCTTATATCCCTTCACTTTCTTCTATTTGAATCGTATTTATCTTCTCTATGTAATTATCTCCCTTGTTTATTTAGTTCCCTAATTCCCTAACATAAGTTTAGCTGGGGCAGTTTAGAGCGGCTCACTTTGGCTATTCAACTCTACTGGCCATACTAATTTCAATAAATATGGAGGCAAATCATCTCCTTCAATAATAATAAATGATTGCTGGCATTACTCTTCAGTCAATTCATTTTAAATCATCAAAATAATAATAGTGGTCGTTCTTCCGACAAATAATAAATATCCTTGGGATTAATTCACGCATCTGCGGTTTATACATTGTTATTCTCTCTTTTCTTGATTCAACTTAAACTATATTCTTCACATATTATAGGGATAGTTTGTTTTACACTTCCTCACTGGTATACTCTCATGATTGTCTTCGTTATTATATTATTTTTTCATTCTTCATTATTCTTGATCAATCTCTTCATTTTGTTTTTCACTTTGAATGTCGTCTCATCATATTCTTCATTTCAGGTTTCATTCTGCTAGATATAATTCTTAAATACATTTGTTTTTCTTCTTCTTCATGGTTTGTATTTGGTATTTATACTCCATGTGGTATTGGTTTCTTCGCTAGTAATATTCATCATAAACGATGTGGTTGTGTGTGGTGGTTTGTCTACATTAATATCTTATTTTGGTTTCATTTTTCCAACTTCGCATTTGTTCCTTCTTTTTTCTTTAATAGTACGGGTGAGATGTTATTATTTACTTGTTGACGTGGCTCTTGGAAATATTTTATGCCTTGGATCTTATTTGTCTGTCTCGTATTTTTATACTCTTCTTTTATAGTATGTTCATTTTAATAGTACGGGTAAGATGTTGAAATTACTTGTTGACTTGGCTCTTGGAATTCATATGTGCCTAAGATGTAATGCGTCGATCTCGTATATTCATACTCTTCTTTTATAGTATGTTCATTTTAATAGTACGGGTAAGATGTTGAAATTACTGGTTGACGTGGCTCTTGGAATTCATATGTGGCTAAGATCTTGTGTGTCAGTCTCGTATATTCATACTCTTCTTCTATAATTAGTACGGGTGAGATGTTACAATTACTGGTTGACGTGGCTCTTGGAAATTATACGTGGCAAAGATGGTATTTGTCTTTCTCGTATATTTATACTCTTTTTCTTTCATTAGTACGGGTAAGATGTTATAATTACTTGTTGACGTGGCTCTTGGAAATATTTTATGCCATGGTTGTTATGTGTCTTTCTCGTATATTTATACTCTTTTTCTTTCATAGTACGGGTGAGATGTTAATATTACTGGTTGACGTGGCTCTTGGAAATATTTTATGTGTGCCTAGGATGTAATGCGTCAGTCTCGCATATTTATACTCTTTTTCTTCATTAGTATATTCATTTTAATAGTACTTTATTATTAATAACACAATGTTCTGAATCCTTTACATTAATTCTCTTGAAGTATGTTTTCTCACATTAGAAAATTACAATATATTCAATGTTCAATACATAATTATACAGTTACTTCTCATTTAATACACACATAATAATTTTCATAATAGTAATACATCCCTTTTACTTTAGTCAACATCTATTTTTATAATCATATTTTCATTTTCCACTCTTAAATAATAATACTCTTCATAGCCACTTTTCATTTTTCATCTTGATATAGTCAACAGTTATACACATAATTATATCTTCATTTTTCATAATAAATATTTCCATCTTTCACATTATCAATAATAAAAGAATCCTTATCGCTATCTTTTCACTCTTTGGTCCCATAATTCAATTTTCCATATATTTTTTCATTGAGGTTTGATTATAGGTATTACTGGTTATCATTATAGTCAGTCCCATCATTCAGTGTATATTTTACGTTTTAGCCGTAATCGTCGTTCTCCTCTCTTCTTGTCGATCGGACTTCTTTAGTATCCATACTTCCGTCCGTTCTTGACAGGTATCGGGCTATCATCTGGTTCTTCCATTTGAAAGCTATTAGGGCTGAGTCTGCCTTCCATTCTTCTGCCTTCCTTCCCTCTCTTTCCTCAATACATTTGTTTCCATTGTTCTTCTGGTGGCTGTCAGTGCTGATGTTTGATAACTCCCTCAATTTGGTTGGGGTATCTTCATCTATCCTTTGATTGGGTACTTCCGTTAATTGACTCCTCTTCTTCCGCAGTTCTCTTATCTCTCTGGCGTATCCTTCAACAATCCGGTCCCATTTCTCCTGGTAGCCTTCCTTTTTCTTAAAATATTTCACTCTTCTTTTGGAAATACGTGGTTGAGATATTCTGTTGGTCATCTTCTTCTTTGTTGTTACATAATCTTCTTCCTTGTCCATCTCCATGATGCTCCTCCGATACTCCTTCCTGAAGACCCTTTCTTCATGATTGACAATTGGTAAGTTGACCACATTAATCAGACCATTTCTAGTCATTTCAATCAATTCTCTTGTAACTCTTGCCTTCCTCGGACGTAGGGTTCTTCTTTCTTCCATCTTCACTTCTTCCTTTTCTTTAATTATTTGGATCTTCTTATCTCCACTATCTTTAGGCTCTGGACTTGTCGGTTCCATGTTTTTATTTTCAGGTACCTCTTCAATCTCCATTTGTTTGTCATTTATTTTCGGGCTGGATCGTTCCCTCTGTTCTCTTTCTCTTCTCATTTTTTCTATGGATTTCCTGTTCTCTTCTATGGTTTCATCCAATTTCTTACACAAGTCTTCCCTCAAGGATCGGTTGTCTTCTTTCATTGATTGTATATTGTCATCCAGTTTCCTCATTATTTGCTTGAACATTTCCACCATTTGGATCTCTGTTGCTTCTGTTAATCCCGACATCTTGATGCGCTGGTAATGTACCTGCTGTCTTTTTCACGAATTGGGGTGATTGGATCACTAGTTGTGGTGTAATTTCCCTTAACTCGTGCTCAGACGTTGGGCGCCAACTTGTAATATAAAATTACAAGTATAAGATATATATAGTTATAGTTGTATCGATTTGGTGTGTTATCTTCAATCACTTCAGCCCCGCGATGGAGCGCCAATCTATAATGTATATTATAGATACAAGATATAAATGTAAGTGATGTGGTGTGTTCTCTTCAATCACTTCTGCCCCACGTTGGGCGCCAATCTATAATGTAAATTATAGATTCTGGATTGTATTATAGTATCGATATGTGATGTGTGATCGTGTGGTTGTAGACACGCACCGGTATCTACGATAATGTTGTTTATCTAAAGGTGTAATCGTAATCGTAGAGGTTATTGGTGTTAACGTATTGTTTTCTATTGGGTACGCAGTAATAGTTCACTCCTTTTTATATTAATATGTTCCGCGCACTTTGTTGTATCTCACTTACTTACCACACTTGAATGCTTCAATTCTGTTCTGTGATGTTCCTTCTGAAATACATGCACTTCAAATACAACAACAAAATATTCAGATTGAATAGTTAATATATCATCACACACAATAGTAAATGAAGCAATATCTGACGAATATTCTGAATTATGCTAAAACTTTTTTAAATTCTTCCGCCACCTGTGTCAGAACTGATTAAAAATAAATGAATTTACTTTTACTAGAAATGATACTCCTTTTGTGGTAATAAAATTGGAGGTTTATTAACAATTTGATAAGTAATAAAATCTTTGACAATTAAAAACAATAATTAACAACCTTTCAGTTACTGATTACAATAAAATTCAATAAGACTCTGTCTAATTCCTCAAGGCTGGTAGACCTGTTGTTAGTACAATAATTTAATTACATAGGTTATGTTACTTTGATTCAGAGAATTACCATATTTCGTTAGGTTCTTTGAGGTAACATGATACCAGTCACAAGATGTAATACAAATAACTATATTGAATTAACAACAGTGAATAATAATTGAACAAATATAAAAAATCAAAAATTGGTACCATATGTCTGGTATTTATGAAATTATCGTACGCGGGTATGCGCACGCATCTCTAATACTAGTGTGTTATTGTCAAGCTGTATGACTTGTACAGTATTTAAAATGTATTACGTTCGTTTAATAATTAGCTTTAAAAATCATTTATTCACAAGAGAAAAATTTCTCAAAAAACTCTTGTTAGCAATTCTATTTGATTTGAATGTTACTTGAGAACAGATCGGTAATGTTGAAATTATCAAGTTACCGCAACAATTTCTGAGGTTAGAATTAACCGGTGTGGTTACAAAGGATAAGTATTCCTTATTAGCTAATATTTCTTAGACTATACATGTAAACATATTATTGATAATAGTTTTTAATATATGATTATCAGAATTACATTTATTCCGATTGTATGAAAATTAATAAAGTAGATTTTAAAACATAGAAAAATTCAAGAAAAATACGTTTAGTCAAACGAGTGACTAAATACTCTCGTATTTATTAACAATTATTTTCAAACATTCTATTTTAAATTACTATAATTAATTAAAATATTATTCTAATATTTTAATAATGTCGATTTAAATCTTTTCTCAATTCTGATAATTTAATTACTGTTTTTTCGATACTCAGCATTGTACGACTTGCGTAGTATTGAGAGTCAGATATTCATAAAATTATTAATTTCGTTTAAATATTGTTTAAATAAAACTGTACTCCCTGTTTCCTATTTAAAACTTCACTCGCAAGTATGGTCGATATTATACACTGACCTAGCACTTTTTCACTCGTATGTATGAATGTTGTATTTAGGTTAACTGTATGTTGTGTACTGACGTAAAATGGCGCGCACAGTTTTAAAATATAAATTACTTCTTCCTTGACTAGAGCGGCGTGACCTGTACGTTTGGTGGTTGATCGTAGACTCTTCTGTACCTCTGAGACGTCTCTCGGTCGTCTGCTGAAAGTCATTCATTCCATTGGCTGGTTTCGTTATACTCTCCGACCCGAAAGCCTTCGTTTTATTAAAATATTTAATTTTTTGCCAAAATTGATTTTGGGTTGGAGATTTTTTTACGTCATCATTGGTACAAAAATTTAACTGGAAAGTTTAAAACTATCATAACTTTCTTATCTTACGTCCTATCGTTAATTAGTTGATATCAATGAATTCAGGGCGTTTTGCTTGTTAAAATAAGTCCAAAAACGCTTATTTTTCGTTCATTATTACTATTACAATAACGATTTTATTATTTATTTCTGGTGCATCTTATTTTTATAAGTTCGTTACACCAGATTTTATTTAAATATAATAAAACACTTCTTATCTAAACACTTTGAGTCTGTATCTCAGTCGGTTTAATTTACAATTTGGGAAAAACTGTTTCCTACACAAATCTCGCTATGGCGTCATTAAGCGTCCATGTTAGATTTTTTATAAATCTGCTTATAACTAATTTTTCTTATCTCAAATGATTATATTACTATCTAATATTACTAGTAATGTTTATTTACACAATTTTCCACTATAATATTTATGTATGACTGTGGTTAATTTAATATTTACATAAGTTCAAACCTCTCATATGGTTCTTATACAATTTTTCATCTTATTTTTTAGTCTCTTCATATAAATCATATCATTTAATGATTGTAATTAGTGTACACACATAGTACCTAATCTATTATATATAATGGTTACCTTTTAATGAGCTCAGAACTCTCTAATCATTCAGTAATGGCTCTGTTCAGGTTGTGTCATGTCATAATAGTCATTTATTTTTTCTAATACAACAACTAAATTGTTATTGTCCTATTTGGTTTGGATTCCCAAAGTAGCATTAGATATCATTCTAACTTTTGGTAATGTTTCCAATTACTTTTACATAAGTTCATATGCTATATTTTTCATAAATAACTGGTTGGTCATTGTTTGTTTACATTTGGTTTTCTTCACAATGGTCATTTGGTTTTCAAATGTTTGTATATAATATGACTGCTTTTATGGTCATTATCTGTTCTCAAAGTAGCTTTGGGATTTCCTCTTGCTACTGGTAATAATTGTAACAAGCTGTGCTCAATATTTGATACAGTATTTTTCTTAACTAATTAGCTATACAATGGTTTAGCTTACATCTGGTCATATGTACATGGTTAATTGGTTTACAATAATTTAGTTATAGTACTGTTCTTATCATGTTCAAAATCTGTTCTCAATGTATTATCAGATATTTATCTCACTACTGGTAATACTCTTATAAACATTTACATTGGTTTTGATACTGTACTTTTCTTAACTAAACTGGTATACTTTTCTCATTTCTGTTATTCCCTGTGTCATTATGTTTGACTTGCTCTATTTACATTGCTTTGCATTATATTACATTGTTTCTTAATATTTATTATTATTACTTATAATAAATTCTCATTTGATAGCATATTTGATGATCATATATTTATACTAATATGTATCATTTTCTGTTGTAATAGGTCTCTTCCTTGTGGGTTGTGTAACAATGTACCATCTGTTTTAGTGCAGTATTTTTCTACTACTAAACTGACTTCACTACGGTATATTAACATAATACCTTAACTAATTTGTTACACATGTTTATACAATTCCTTCTTAAACACTAACACAAATCTTTCTTGTACTATTTACAATGTTTTTCTGGTCAATGGTGGGATTTAATTCCTGTTATGTTTGATACTCAACAAATGTCTTTTATTTGTTGTCAGTTCTTTATGAACAATAACATCATTGTTCTATTTTGTTCTAATCTGGTGGTCTTATGATTATGTGTGTTGGTTACAACTTTATTAAATCAGTCACACTCATTGTTTGTGTTTATTTGACTATTTTTAATTTTTTGTTGTTTCATCATGAAATTAACATATTTTTCACACTGTAAACTTCATCACTGTAATTGTTTGTGTGGTTTATTCAGTTGAAATAGTTAGTTATTCACAGGTTTCACATTTGTATTAAGTACACACTGTAATTGTTTGTGGTTCCTTAAATGTTTCACACTGGTTTTCTTGTCACACTTATAATCATTTCTTTTGTCACTTACACTGTTTTTAGTACATGTGGTTTATATTGAGTCCTTATATCTTTTGTCCATCTTCTTTCTTCTTCTTGGTGCTCTTCCTGGTCCTTCTTCTTTCTTCTTTATTCTATATTTTCATCGTAGTTGCTATTTTTATTTATCTCCATTGTTGTTGGAGCTTGTTGATCCTTGTTTCGTTGATTCCCCTCACTGTTGGATCCTATTGGGTCTATTTACTGATATTTTGTTTTGGGCTTGTGGCATTTGCTTTCTTCATTTTGTAATTAATGTTGATATATTCGTATTCTCTTCTTCATTGTTGGATTTTTTATTAATATTTTTGTAGATACACACTTATATACACTTAGCTTTATTTATCTAGATATATTCCCATGTTTTTCTCATACTTGACGTTACATTCGTTTATATTATGTAACTACCATATTTTTGGTACTGTTACATATGCCTTCCTATAAGAATTGATTAATTCTGAATTATTATAATATATTTTTCATTGAAGAATTCATCAATTGTTGTACATTCCATGTTGATTCACATGTTTTTTCCTTATATCCCTTCACTTTCTTCTATTTGAATCGTATTTATCTTCTCTATGTAATTATCTCCCTTGTTTATTTAGTTCCCTAATTCCCTAACATAAGTTTAGCTGGGGCAGTTTAGAGCGGCTCACTTTGGCTATTCAACTCTACTGGCCATACTAATTTCAATAAATATGGAGGCAAATCATCTCCTTCAATAATAATAAATGATTGCTGGCATTACTCTTCAGTCAATTCATTTTAAATCATCAAAATAATAATAGTGGTCGTTCTTCCGACAAATAATAAATATCCTTGGGATTAATTCACGCATCTGCGGTTTATACATTGTTATTCTCTCTTTTCTTGATTCAACTTAAACTATATTCTTCACATATTATAGGGATAGTTTGTTTTACACTTCCTCACTGGTATACTCTCATGATTGTCTTCGTTATTATATTATTTTTTCATTCTTCATTATTCTTGATCAATCTCTTCATTTTGTTTTTCACTTTGAATGTCGTCTCATCATATTCTTCATTTCAGGTTTCATTCTGCTAGATATAATTCTTAAATACATTTGTTTTTCTTCTTCTTCATGGTTTGTATTTGGTATTTATACTCCATGTGGTATTGGTTTCTTCGCTAGTAATATTCATCATAAACGATGTGGTTGTGTGTGGTGGTTTGTCTACATTAATATCTTATTTTGGTTTCATTTTTCCAACTTCGCATTTGTTCCTTCTTTTTTCTTTAATAGTACGGGTGAGATGTTATTATTTACTTGTTGACGTGGCTCTTGGAAATATTTTATGCCTTGGATCTTATTTGTCTGTCTCGTATTTTTATACTCTTCTTTTATAGTATGTTCATTTTAATAGTACGGGTAAGATGTTGAAATTACTTGTTGACTTGGCTCTTGGAATTCATATGTGCCTAAGATGTAATGCGTCGATCTCGTATATTCATACTCTTCTTTTATAGTATGTTCATTTTAATAGTACGGGTAAGATGTTGAAATTACTGGTTGACGTGGCTCTTGGAATTCATATGTGGCTAAGATCTTGTGTGTCAGTCTCGTATATTCATACTCTTCTTCTATAATTAGTACGGGTGAGATGTTACAATTACTGGTTGACGTGGCTCTTGGAAATTATACGTGGCAAAGATGGTATTTGTCTTTCTCGTATATTTATACTCTTTTTCTTTCATTAGTACGGGTAAGATGTTATAATTACTTGTTGACGTGGCTCTTGGAAATATTTTATGCCATGGTTGTTATGTGTCTTTCTCGTATATTTATACTCTTTTTCTTTCATAGTACGGGTGAGATGTTAATATTACTGGTTGACGTGGCTCTTGGAAATATTTTATGTGTGCCTAGGATGTAATGCGTCAGTCTCGCATATTTATACTCTTTTTCTTCATTAGTATATTCATTTTAATAGTACTTTATTATTAATAACACAATGTTCTGAATCCTTTACATTAATTCTCTTGAAGTATGTTTTCTCACATTAGAAAATTACAATATATTCAATGTTCAATACATAATTATACAGTTACTTCTCATTTAATACACACATAATAATTTTCATAATAGTAATACATCCCTTTTACTTTAGTCAACATCTATTTTTATAATCATATTTTCATTTTCCACTCTTAAATAATAATACTCTTCATAGCCACTTTTCATTTTTCATCTTGATATAGTCAACAGTTATACACATAATTATATCTTCATTTTTCATAATAAATATTTCCATCTTTCACATTATCAATAATAAAAGAATCCTTATCGCTATCTTTTCACTCTTTGGTCCCATAATTCAATTTTCCATATATTTTTTCATTGAGGTTTGATTATAGGTATTACTGGTTATCATTATAGTCAGTCCCATCATTCAGTGTATATTTTACGTTTTAGCCGTAATCGTCGTTCTCCTCTCTTCTTGTCGATCGGACTTCTTTAGTATCCATACTTCCGTCCGTTCTTGACAGGTATCGGGCTATCATCTGGTTCTTCCATTTGAAAGCTATTAGGGCTGAGTCTGCCTTCCATTCTTCTGCCTTCCTTCCCTCTCTTTCCTCAATACATTTGTTTCCATTGTTCTTCTGGTGGCTGTCAGTGCTGATGTTTGATAACTCCCTCAATTTGGTTGGGGTATCTTCATCTATCCTTTGATTGGGTACTTCCGTTAATTGACTCCTCTTCTTCCGCAGTTCTCTTATCTCTCTGGCGTATCCTTCAACAATCCGGTCCCATTTCTCCTGGTAGCCTTCCTTTTTCTTAAAATATTTCACTCTTCTTTTGGAAATACGTGGTTGAGATATTCTGTTGGTCATCTTCTTCTTTGTTGTTACATAATCTTCTTCCTTGTCCATCTCCATGATGCTCCTCCGATACTCCTTCCTGAAGACCCTTTCTTCATGATTGACAATTGGTAAGTTGACCACATTAATCAGACCATTTCTAGTCATTTCAATCAATTCTCTTGTAACTCTTGCCTTCCTCGGACGTAGGGTTCTTCTTTCTTCCATCTTCACTTCTTCCTTTTCTTTAATTATTTGGATCTTCTTATCTCCACTATCTTTAGGCTCTGGACTTGTCGGTTCCATGTTTTTATTTTCAGGTACCTCTTCAATCTCCATTTGTTTGTCATTTATTTTCGGGCTGGATCGTTCCCTCTGTTCTCTTTCTCTTCTCATTTTTTCTATGGATTTCCTGTTCTCTTCTATGGTTTCATCCAATTTCTTACACAAGTCTTCCCTCAAGGATCGGTTGTCTTCTTTCATTGATTGTATATTGTCATCCAGTTTCCTCATTATTTGCTTGAACATTTCCACCATTTGGATCTCTGTTGCTTCTGTTAATCCCGACATCTTGATGCGCTGGTAATGTACCTGCTGTCTTTTTCACGAATTGGGGTGATTGGATCACTAGTTATGGTGTAATTTCCCTTAACTCGTGCTCAGACGTTGGGCGCCAACTTGTAATATAAAATTACAAGTATAAGATATATATAGTTATAGTTGTATCGATTTGGTGTGTTATCTTCAATCACTTCAGCCCCGCGATGGAGCGCCAATCTATAATGTATATTATAGATACAAGATATAAATGTAAGTGATGTGGTGTGTTCTCTTCAATCACTTCTGCCCCACGTTGGGCGCCAATCTATAATGTAAATTATAGAATCTGGATTGTATTATAGTATCGATATGTGATGTGTGATCGTGTGGTTGTAGACACGCACCGGTATCTACGATAATGTTGTTTATCTAAAGGTGTAATCGTAATCGTAGAGGTTATTGGTGTTAACGTATTGTTTTCTATTGGGTACGCAGTAATAGTTCACTCCTTTTTATATTAATATGTTCCGCGCACTTTGTTGTATCTCACTTACTTACCACACTTGAATGCTTCAATTCTGTTCTGTGATGTTCCTTCTGAAATACATGCACTTCAAATACAACAAAGTATAATATTTTAAATTATTTTATTTGACCACGTTTGATTCACATACCTTATTGGCTCAAACTATTATTTCTTTATTGGTCAATATTTTGTCTATATTTCCTCCTATGGGAACATAGCTTATATAGCTTACCTCCATATATAGAAAATCCTGGTTTGGAGTTGGTAACTGCACTTCTCCAATCTACACTAATCCTAGGGTCTTGTTGTTTATGCGTACCTATTTCCTTAAGTCGTCTAACTACTTCAGGTTTTGTTATATGCTTTACCGCGTAAATACCAATATCATTACTACTACATTTAATGTTATCTGTTTCCATGTTGTTTTCTGATGGTGGATTTCTACTGAGTACATCTGCTACCAAGTTGTCTTTCGCTTTACAATACTGTATTTCAAATTGATACTCTTGTATAGCCAAGATCCAACGAGTCAGACGAGCACCTAGCAATTTACACTTTAATACAAATACTAACGCCTTATTGTCGGTGATTATAGTAAGTTTGGCACCCAGAATATAACTTCTAAACTTTGACAGGCTATGCACTATCGCTAATAGCTCTTTTTCTGTCGTAAAGTAGGTTAATTCTGCCCTTTTTAGTGTGCGACTTACAAATCCAAATACCGCTTTTTGGCCCTTCTCATCAATCTGATACAAGTGTGCTCCAATAGCAATATTGCTGGCGTCTGTTTGCAAGTAAAATCTTTCTCCTATCCTTGGATGATTTAATACAACAGTATTTATAAAAAGACTTTCCACTTGTTGCAGTGCTTCATCCTTTGTCCACTTCCATTTAATCCCTTAGTTTAACAACTTCAACAATGGAACAGTACTTTCCGCGTATTTACTTGTAAACTTCTTATAGTAGTTAGCTAAACCTAGAAATGACTTTAGCTGCTTACAGTTCTTTGGAGTTGGAAATTCTTATATGGCTTTTACCTTCTCTGGGTCCGTGGTTATGCCTTCCACTGAGATTCGGTGACCTAAAAACTTAATTTCCTCCTTACCAAACTCTGATTTCCTTAGATTCAGCATCATGTTTGCTGATCTTAATTTTTCAAAAATACTCTTTAAATGTTGCAAGTGCTCCTCGAATGTTTGTGACACACATAGAATATCATCTACGAACACTAATGTATACTTCTCTACCTCATTACCTAAGGCACTGTCTAAACACCTTACCATTGCTGCTAAGCTGGTGCTCAGGCCAAAAGGTACCACTTTAAATTGGTAGCACTTATTTTTATACAAAAATGCCGTATACTGTCTATCACATTTTCGGATGGGAATTTGCCAAAATCCTGATGTTAAGTCCAATTTGGTCATGTACTTAACCCCATTACATTTTTGAAACAACTCTTCCACACTTCTTGCGCACTCGTAATCTGGTACTAATAAAGACTTTAGTTTCCTAGCATCTAGGCATAATCGGATACTCCCGTTCGGTTTGGTGACAACTACTAAAGGGTTTATATAGGGACTACTTGCTCTCTCTATAACGCCATTTGCTAACATCTGTTGGACCTCTTTTTCCACTTTATCTCTATAATGTAGAGGGATTGGATAAGTCCTTTGTACAAATGATGCATTTTTAGTAAGTGTTAACTGATGTTCGTAGAACTTGGCTCTTCCAGGCTCTGTTCTGAACACATCACTATACTCACAAACGAGTTGCTGAATTTTGTTCTGTTGCTCGTTGTTCAACTCAGTCCCAATGTTGATTTCTGGAGTATCATCAATACAGTGCTGGTCACTCCTAACGTCAACTACAGGTTTCTCTATATACTCTTTTATGACACCGAGTTCCAATGCTTAAACTCTTTAATACTTACATTAATTTTATTAGTATTAATTTCCATCGTAATGGTATTTCTTTTAAAATTTATTTCTGCCTTCCATTCGAGTAACGTATCTACCCCAATAATACAATCATGAATGAGTTTCGGGACTATTAGAGCTACAATTTGGGCTTGGTTACCATTTAAATTGACAGGTAAATAAATTTGTTCAGTTATCTTTTGCATTTTGGCTCCAGTGGCTCCCTGTACATTGCAATGTTTTACGGGTAGTCTGGGACAATTTCGCAACTGACAATTATCTACAAACTTTGAGCTGACACAGGTTACTTCACCGCCAGTGTCTATAAGCGCTCTTACTAGTAGATTACTGGTCTTACAAATTATTTCCGGACATTCAGGATAATGGTTTCTACCCACTTCTTGCTCCTCTTTTAACAAGAACTCCCTATCGCTCACTTGTTTTATATTATTTGTTATTTTCTTCTTACCTGTTTTCTTGGGTGGTTTCACTGCAGGTACTGGTAGGTTTAATTTTGTTTCTTTTCTACCTGCAGTGGCTTCCCGTTTCCCGTATTCATTTTACTGGTAGACGGTTGCGACTCGGTAGATGTTATGGTTGTTTTACAAATCTTATACCCTTTATTTGGTCGGGTTTCTACACTCCTACTTCTACCCTTCTCTTCCAATTCCGGCCGGTTTTGTGGTTTGTTACCCGGATATGGGGTACACCTTTTTTCTTTTGGACATTCATTGTCTCTCCTCTTTGTTGTATAGAAAGTTGGTTCCTGATGATTGCCTCTAGAGTAGTTACTCAGCTGCTTATTTACTCGCTGCAGGTCCCTCTCTAGGTCTTGACACTCATCTACTACCACTATTAACTTTTCTAGCGTATCCACCCCTCTAGTAGTGGTTGCTACTCTAGTGCGTTCTGAGAAATGACGCTAGCTTATACACTAGGTCTCTTTCTTCTATTGGTGGTATTAGATGCTTGGCTTGTGCCATTACATTTAGCACATAGTTTGTGGTTGTCATATTCATTGACGGGTGATATTTACCAAATTCCAGATGATCGCGTACCCTTCTTTGTATCTGAATATTCCAGTACTGAGCCAGGAATTTTTCTCTGAAGTCGGAGTAGGTTTGGACTCTGTCCGAGATGACTGTTAGGAAGTTAATGTTTTAAATGTATTTGCCAGGATGCAGAAAATAATGATGAGCGTGGACTGTAATTTAATACATTTATTAATGTTTCGTTATACAATTTAATTTGAATTGTAAGATTGGCTAAGTCTGATACGCATTTGAATTTTTAAAAACCACGTCGGGTAAAAAATGTTACATGGCAAATTGAGGCGCGAGTACGCAACACTCAAACTACGTGAAAGCAAGAATTAGCAATGTATTGCTAATTTATATTGTATGTATACAATATAATGTTGTAGGGCCTAAGGCCTACATAAATCTTCTCGACGACAAAATAAAAATGAAGAAATGACAGGGCCGAAGCAGCAAACACGTTTACGTCCGCTGCCCGCCGACGTACGTTGCACTGTGTTTTAGCCTGTTCGCGACACGCGTGAGGCAGAGCGTACAGATTAGCCAACCTTTAAATATGAAATTACCACATTACTGTCCATAGCTGCCCGCAAAAAATCAAAAGATTTTTTAATACATTTTAATAATTTATTATACGAAAACACAATGTGCGTTCTTAATAATAGATATCAACCTCAATAAATTGTATTGAACATTGAGATTGAAATGTTAGATAACAGTTATAACATTAAAATGTTCAGAGATAAAACCTGAATAATGATGATAACAGTAGCAGGCCAAAGTTGGCTTACAAACTGATTTATACATGAGTATAAATGCAAGAATTAGCAATGTATTGCTAATATATATTGTATGTATACAATATAAGACAATATAAAACATGAATAATAAATAGTTTGACAATGTTTGATGATGAATAATCGGTGACTCATCACATGATGGGCCCAATACAAATTGCAAATATTTTATGCAAGTCATGATTGACAACTTAAACCAGTCAAGGCCAGTTGACTTATACATAATATTATTGAGTGTAAAATGAATAGACAAAAATTATTACAAAATTATACATGTAAAAACATAGATTCAGCAAACGCTGTAATATAATAATTAAATGGTGCATGCTATACCTGACAGTTGCAGGAATGCACAATAAATTGACATGTGAAAACAGATTATACATTGTTGAATAATTGCAAGTAGATAAGTGTAATGACATGTATGTCATAATTGAAAGCATGAATAATAATTGTGCAATACGTGATCGCAAAATACAAATACAAAATATAAAAATATGTGCGTGGCGCATGATTATAGATAGTAGATGCGGGTAAAATAATGTGTTTCACATAGATACAATATATTAATATATATCACATAGATATACATAATAAAATACAATAGAAATCGGTTTGGATAATTACAAATACATGAATACAAGGCACAATAGCATAAGTGACAAGTACAGCAAATGTGTTTATACAAAATGTAATGCATGTGTTGAACAATTGCAAGCAACACATAAATTCATAGAGTAATAAAATGGCACACATATTAACAAAAAATGTGCAAGAAAGATGCATACATGGTTTGTATAGCTGCAAACCATGTGAATATTATAACAAAATTTATGACATAAGAACAAATACTAAGCAAAGACATGACGCATAAATCAAATGTTGTATACACGAAAATACAAAAAATAATTGAAGCTTTGCATATTAAATAAACTGACACTTGCTTGAGTAAAACAAACAGTTTCTGAATTGAAAATATACAAATTAAAGCTTATGCTAAAAATAAAGGTGCTTATAACTAACAAAATCTTCTTAGAACATTTGATTTAACACATGTTTGACAAGTACGTACATTTAATTTTAAAAGGAAAATAAACTCTTTTTTACTGTTCGTCCCTCGCTGGCACCAAACATAACTTATGAATTGGTCTGCGATAGGTGCCAGTAGGCGTACGAACGTCAACTACTCTAATTAAATTGTCTGGTCCGGGAAATGTGGCGGTAATTACACCAAATTTCCATGCTAATGGAGGCAAGTTATCCTCGATCAGCAAAACCAGGTCACCAATGGAAACGTTTTCCTTTGCGAATTTCCATTTGTGACGTTGTTGCAGTTGGTGTAAGTAGTCGCGAGACCATGATTTCCAAATGACTTGGACAAACTTCTGGAGAAGTTCCCAACGTCCAAGACGAGAGATGGGAACGTGAGATAAGTCAGGATCGGGAATTGCCGTTAATGGTGCGCAAATTAAAAAATGACCAGGGGTAAGTGGCACTGGATCGTTTACATCCGATGAAACGGCAAATAATGGGCGTGAGTTTAGACAAGCCTCTACCTGAGACAAAACCGTAGTAAACTCCTCGAAAATGAGTATGGACTTGCCGACCACGCGGCGCAAATGATACTTTAAACTCTTTATACCGCTCTCCCAAAGACCACCAAAATGAGGTGACGAGGGCGGAATAAATGACCACCTAATACCATGAGAGGTCGTAAAGGATTGGATTGATGAGGTGGCATCCTTTTTATGCCAAAGATTGTAAAGGTCATGCAAAACGTTGTGGGCCTTCCTAAAGTTCGTGCCATTATCAGAATATAACTGGCTGGGTATGCCCCTACGAGCCATGAAGCGACGTAAGGCAGCTATAAACGCATTGGCCGTAAGGTCGGAAACCAATTCCAAATGAATGGCCCTGGTGGCTAAGCAAATGAACAAAGACACGTAGGATTTTGACAGAGTCCTAGATCTCTGCCCGCCATGACGAATCATGAAGGGACCACCATAATCAACTGCGCAGAATAGAAACGGCCGCGAAGGAGTAACCCTAGGAGATGGCAAAATACCAAGCCTTTGAACCTGATGTTTGGTGTTAAATCTGAGACACTTGACGCATCTACGAATGATGGAACAAATGACTAGCTTGGCGTTAATGATCCACCGACGTTGACGAAGTGAATGATGGACAAGTTGAGCACCAGCGTGGAGTAGACGAATATGCTCGTACTCGATTATAAGGCGAGTGATGTGAGCCGATGGATGCAAGACAAAAGGATGCTTATTGTTATAGGGTAGTTGCGACTGCTGTAAGCGTCCGCCGACACGTATGACGCCAAACTCATCAAGAAACGGGTCCAGAGAAGACAACTTACTCCTAATAGAGACAGAAGCCCCATTACGAAGGCAATTAAGCTCAGCAGCGAAGTGGATGGACTGGGATTGCTTTATGAAGAAATTAAGAGTAGAATGAATTTCGGCGGGGGTAAGAACACCCGAGATTTTCTCAGCCCTAGAGGGTCTAGTATTTTTGATGATGAATCGAAAGCAATAAGCGTAACGCGAGTCAGACGGTGCAATGAAGAAAAGTCCTTTGAAAGATCAATAGGTAGGGTAGAAATTAGAGAGAGTTTGGGGGTTGTTTCTCCTCCGCAGAGCATTCAGGAAACGACAGATTAGAAGGTGAGAAAGGTGAAAAAAGATTGGGCTCAGAAGATTGAGACAGACAAGCGGGACCATGCCACCAAAGCGAACATTCGCGCAAAACGTCGGGGTGACATCCCCTAGAAATAATGTCAGCAGGATTATGCTGCGAATTGATATGATGCCATGTGTAGGCTTCAGTGAGACGCTGAATCTCGGCAACACGATTAGCGACGTAGGTCTTCCACCTAGAAGACTGGGCATGAATCCAGTAAGGGGATACCATGGAGTCAGAGTACAGGTGAACGCTATTGATAAAGGAATGAAGAGCAGGGGTGACTTTGAATAAAAGTCGCGATAACAACAAGCAAGCACAGAGTCAATGCGGGGTAATGACGCCTGTCGTAGTGGAGCCACGCGAGATTTGGAACACAAAAGGTGACAAAAGGCTGATGAATCTTGATAAATGACTCTAACGTAAACACAACACCCATAGCCCTTTTCAGAAGCATCCGGAAACCCATGTAATTCAACTATCTTTGCCTTGGAATTGCTGCGAATAGAGCGTGGGACAATAATTTTACCAATTAGATATAACTTATCATATAATGAACGCCAATACAAATATAATTGCTCAGAAATTGGCTCATCCCAACCAAGATTGCACAGCCACAGTTGCTGCATAAACTGTTTATAAAGAAAAACAATTGGACCGACGAGTCCGAGTGGGTCGTAGATACCCGCGATAATCGACAGGATTTTCCTCTTAGAGATGCTTGATTCAACTGGAAATGACTTGATGTCAAACAAAAATGAATCTGTAGAGTTGTTCCAAAGAATGCCCAACGTACGCACATTGCCTTGTTTGTTTAATGGGAGTGATAAATTATTATGATCTGTGACCACATTTGGTTCATTTGATGCCCATTTATGCAGAGTAAGGCCATATTGACTCAACAACGTACCCAAGTCAGATTTCAACTTGGTCAGATTAGAAATGGTGTCTGCACCGGTTAACAAATCATCGACATAGAAATCATTAATTATAGCTGAAGCAGCGTCAGGGAAAGAAGCTTCATGATCCTTACCAATCTGAATAAGGCAACGAGTGGCCAAAAACAAGGCACTAGCAGTACCGTATGTTACAGTTAGCAGTACAAAATGTTTAAACTGTTCAAGGGGAGAATTACGCCACAGAATACGTTGATAATGACAATCGTTATCAGACACTAGAATTTGTCGATACATCTTCTCGATGTCGGCGATCAGAACATAGTTGTGTATGCGAAATCGCAAGAGAATAGAAAAAAGATCTTGTTGGACATTTGGGCCTACCAACAAAATATCATTGAGAGAAAGACCATTGGTAGTTTTGGCCGAGCCATCAAAAACGACGCGAAGTTTTGTCGTGGAAATAGAATGTTTAAAAACGGCATGGTGAGGCAAATAGTAGGTATTTGAAACCCTGGAATTAACAGAACAATCGTCGACAAGCGCCATGTGGCCAAGATCCCTATATTCTTGAATAAAGTTTGCGTATTCACGCGCAAGCTCAGAATCACGCTTGAACCGGCGTTCTAAACTTAAAAATCTCGCTTCAGCGGTAGCATAGGACTCACCCAACTGGGGATTGTCAGACTCGAATGGTAATGAGACAACGAACCTATCCTCATCATTGCGATGAGTGGACTTAACAAAATGTTCCTCACAAACTGAATCGTTACTAATGGGTGCATTATCAAGGATGGTTTCGGTCTCCCAACATTTCTCAAGAGACACTAAAATTTGACTGTCGTTGTTTCTTGCCAAGAACGAAACAGCAGGACCCTTAGAACGGCAATGTTTGGGCAGATTGCCTGCTAGAATGTAGCCTAACTTTGTTTCTTGTATAATAGGAAAGTTAGGACCACGTACATATTTGTTAGCTAAAATCAAGTCTAAATAAAACTGCGCTCCTAAAAGTATGTCTATGTCAGCTGATACGTTGAAATGTGGGTCAGCAAGGAAAACGTTATCTGGGATATTAAAATGATTTATGTCGAAAGATTGTGCTGGCAGTTTATGAGTCAATGCAGATAAGACTGCACATGTAGCGTCAAAGCTGAACCTTTGATAGCGAGAAATAATACGAATAGATGCCAAATTAGTAGCACAACATGTCGCATTATTAATACCTGTAATTGGTATATTAGATTCAGTCAAGTTAAGTTGCAATTTTTTAGCAAATGATTCAGTACAGAAGTTCACTTGTGACCCGGCATCTAATAAAATTCTTGCAAGCTGTCTGTTACCAGCCCGGTCGATGACGAACACGACTGCTGTCGACAAAAGAACATTGTTTGCTGACTTGAGCTTAAATGAACAATAATTACTGCTGCTGGCAGAACCTTGTTTTGACACATTATTTATGTGCAGCAATGTATGGTGTCGTTTTGAACAGATCTTACATGATTGTTTGACCTTACAATTAGGTGAAAAATGATCTCGTCTTAAGCAATTAGTGCAGCATTTGTGCTTTAATATAAATTGCCTCGTTCTGATATGCTTAATTCACGAAATTTGTCACACATATAAATTGGGTGACTGGCCTTGCAGCATGGGCATAAATAATTATTTGAAGTTGAATGATAACTCTTAAATGCAGTGCTGCCAGCAGAGTTTCGTAATTTATGTTTTTCAGACTTATTATTAACCTTAAAGTCGGCGTGTTAAGCTGCTGTCCAGCGTCTATCGGTAATGTATTTTCTAATAATTGTCTACGTGCGTTTAAAAACTGTGTAAAGCTCTGAAAGTTAGGAAGATTATCGGGATCTATAGACTCCTTCCATAATTTAAACGTGGAATGGTCAAGTTTTGCTGACAATAGTTGTACAGTAATGAGTTCAAATGAATCCACTGACAATTGCATAGCTGTCAGCGAATTGACTGAAGACGTTATTGTATTTAGAAATTCTGCTAAGCTCTGTACAGAGTCTTTGATTGTAGACTTCACTTCTAGCAAATTTTGAATATAATATTTCGCTAATATGAATTTGTTATCATATCTAGCGGACAGCAAACTTAACGCTATTGAATAGTTCTCATTACAAATAGGTAAGGCCTTAATTAGATCTAATGGCTCATTTTTGAGAGATGAATACAAATAATGTAGTTTTTGCACTGAAGTTAGATCAGATCTGGCATGTACCAAGTCCAGGAATATTGAATAAAAGTGCTGCCATTCTAAAATGTTGCCTGTGAAGCAGGGCAAACTTATAGGTGTTAATTGTACATTGCTAGTTAATACTTGAGATCCAGTCTAAACGTTGAAAGTTTCTATTAATTGCAAGATGTTAGCTTCGGTTGAATATAAAAGTTCTTCAACCTCAATTCTGTCTTCTTGAGCAGCGTTTATGTCCTTAGAAATTAATTCAATTTCAGACTGTACCTCATCATATTTTGTTGCTAAACTCTTTAGACTTTCCAATCTAACAGTTAAAAAATGTTTAGTGTTACTGTTTTTATCAAAATTAATTATAGCAGAATTGATTCGCACTATGGCAGACTTTAAGCCGCCTCTCTTTCTAACCAACACTTTGAGGCCTTCTTCCGCCATTCTACGCACCTGTTAGTGATGTCGTTGATGTCGTACCTTGTGTGATATGTCCTGGAGCGTCGAGGCCGTGGAATAGATGGCAGATACGCACGAACTGGATAGATGACTGCTCAATCTGGTGTGTAGGCGTTAACACATGGATGGTCTTGTAGTGGCGTTGTCACGAGGCTCAATGGCGACGAAAGAAATGCTGAATAACTCCCGACACGGTCGGATCAGCGAACATGCTTAATCGCCCGTGATGGCCATAAATTGAGGTGGAAAAAATGATGAAAGCCGCTCTGGTATAAGTTGAAAGAAGGTAAAATGATGAATCCAAGCACGGAGCGACCAAAAAAATGTTAGGAAGTTAATGTTTTAAATGTATTTGCCAGGATGCAGAAAATAATGATGAGCGTGGACTGTAATTTAATACATTTATTAATGTTTCGTTATACAATTTAATTTGAATTGTAAGTTTGGCTAAGTCTGATACGCATTTGAATTTTTAAAAACCACGTCGGGTAAAAAATGTTACATGGCAAATTGAGGCGCGAGTACGCAACACTCAAACTACGTGAAAGCAAGAATTAGCAATGTATTGCTAATTTATATTGTATGTATACAATATAATGTTGTAGGGCCTAAGGCCTACATAAATCTTCTCGACGACAAAATAAAAATGAAGAAATGACAGGGCCGAAGCAGCAAACACGTTTACGTCCGCTGCCCGCCGACGTACGTTGCACTGTGTTTTAGCCTGTTCGCGACACGCGTGAGGCAGAGCGTACAGATTAGCCAACCTTTCCACCACGTACCTGCCCAATTCTTGAGAAATCGGCCTAACATGTCCTTCTTGTCCTCGTCGTCCATCAGTGGGTTTACACGAGCTACATAAGCCTCAAACAGCTTTAGAAATTCCACAGGATTCTCATATGGGTTTCCTGAAAATACAAGGTTTTCCGGTTCTTCCTTATAGCCGCCACACCTCACGACTTTGGTTTGCTGTGACTTCATTGCTTTAGTCAGATCTTCCCGCATTACCTTTAACTGTTGTTCCACCTTTTGATGTACTTCGTCCCTGTTAGCCTTACTCTCTACCTTTTTCTTAACTTCTTTAATATTCTCACCCAGTTGGGTACACTCTTCCCTAGTATTCTGGATTTCTTCTTTATTTAGAAGCGATTGTGTTTTTAATTCAGCTGTTACTTCGCTGAATTGTTGGTTAATGAGGGTTACTTTTTGTTCTAACCTTTCATGAAATTCGTTTCTAAACTTATTTAGTTTTCGTCTTGACGGCGAAAATTAATGTTTACTTGTTTCCTAAATTCCTCTAACGTAGTTTTAACCTCTTCGGTATGTTTATCAAACCTAATATTACTCTCATCTATTTTATTATTAGTACTATCTAATTTACTAGCTAGATTAGATATTTCTTCATCTATTTTAAATGTAGCTTCTTTACTACTTTGTTCTATTTGGCTAGATAAATTTTCATTTATTTGTTTCATCTCGCTAGACAAGTATTTATTAGTTTGCTCAATTTTATTATTAACATCAGTTATTAATTTTTGATTACTTTCTTCTAAACATTTATTATTTTCATCAATTTTACTTTCTATTTTTTCAATTTTACCATTTAATTGATTATTTGTACTTTCAATTTTATTATTAGTTTCTTTTATTTCACTACATAGTTTATTATTTGTATCATCAATTTTACTTTCAATTTTAGTGGTCAACTGCTTAAACATTTGCTCAATTGCTGCCATATCTACTGCTGATGATTTAGCCATTATTTAAAATTTAACAAATAAAATTTAACAATTATTTAACAGTTATTTGTAACCTTGAATTCCACTTCGTTTCTAATTAATTAATATTACAATTTAACTAATCACTTGGGTAATATCAACGCCAAATTATATAACTTTCTTTTGTGCTAAATTTAGTAAATTTGGTAGCTTAATCGAGTTCCTTAATTGGCCACGCCAAATTCATATATATAACTTACTTCTATATATAAATTTGGGAGTTTAATCGTGCCCCTAAAGTTGCGGCGCCAAATTCATATATAACGCTCCTTTTATCTAACACACTTATCTAATATTTTGAATGTTAGATAAAACGTTACTTACCCGTGAGATTACTTTACCTGGGCGCCAGAACAAATCCCAGATACTAATGACACGGTTCCAGCTTAGCTCAGAGCATGGAGACACAAATTCTCAGGATTCGTTCAGTGATTGTGGATTCAAGGGGAATCGTTACAAATAACACTTTAAAGTTTTGCTTGAGTATGTTTAATTAACGTTTTAATTATTTTTAAACTTCTTGAAAATGTTAATTGTAGGGCTTATTGCTACCCTAACTCTTATAATTAACGAGTGAGTGTGAAAAATAAAGATTAAGACGTTCAAACGACCTATTGCTCTTATCTGGTTTACTTAAGAGATTGATATCTCCCAAACCAGTGATAAAGAACAGGTCTACAATAATTTGCACGTCCAATACTACACCTCACTTTCCATTCTACACTCCTATACTATGTTATAGCTAATCTTACACATTAAATACAAAGTGTGCGATTCTTAGTGTCTTTTAAAAATTGTTTATTGTTTTTTATTATTTGTTTAGTACTTATTTCATTGATCAATGAATCTATTTCTTACTGTTTGATGCGTCGACCGAAGATAGGAATCCGTAGAGGTCCTCCTTTTGATGGTTTAGCCCAGAAGAAATGATGTTGATCAATCCGGTAGAAAGATGCTCTGGCAATTACAGATGCTGTAGCTCTCTGTTGCTCAGGTCACTTCACGGCTAATTATAAATTAATTAATTAATAATTTAATTAATTAATGTGTTGTTTTACACAGCGAGTGTTGTTGAACTGTAGTAGTTCCTCTACTGCGGACTACTTCTCGAATTTTATATTTAAATACACTTTTGCGCGATTGTAAAATTTCTGCACGTAATTTATATACGACTAGCGCCTTGAAGATTCGAACGAAGAGTAACGTTACCCCTCGGTTTGAGTTGGCGTCTGTTTTAAATACGGGCTTCTGATTGGTTGTTCAAATAAATCATACGTTTTTCCAGTCTCGACAATCTCGAACAGGTCGAGCAAACACCCCATGACAGGTTTGAAACGGCAGAGAATTTCTAGTTAAAATCGTACTTCCTGTATTTGCAAATTGATTGATTACAGGTATTTGCAAATGTGTTTTCAAAGATCTGACCACAGAATATTGTTGCTTAGGTCGTTATCTGTGTGTGTGTGAAAACACCTATTTCCTACGTAGTATAATTCTCTTGTTATTCCTTTTGGCGTTCGTCTTCCGTATAACTTCTTCAATTGTTAATTATATTAACTGAGATTGCGGCTACTTATAAAGCTTGACTTGCTGAACACAATGCTGTTTTCAGAATTGCGGTATATTTATTAGTTTTGAAGTTATTGCAGGTTGCAGGAAGATAATTTGAATTGAGTAAATTTTCATGTTCGTACCGGTAGCGGACGTCGCTGTGACGAGGTTAGAGTGAGATGGCTGCGATTGTACGCTCTCTCTCTTGCTTATTCTGCTATACTCGTACAGTCTAACACTTTCATATAAAGCTCAGATAGGACGCTAATATGAATCGTTATACTATATATATATTGTATGTTAAAACTGTGAGGTGTATTTTATAATCTGGAACATTTTATACCAAATGATATAATCACAAAAGATAATGTAAAACACAAAATTACAACAAACACACCAAAAGTATCTATAGAAATTAAAAAATAAACAAAATTATATAAATGACAAATTATTCAATAAATGATTAAATATGTACCATAATTTATTAGATACTGCAATTATTTTTTATAGAAACAAACATCCACTAGCAGCTACAAAACCAATTTTCCCTATAATGTACCTAGTAAGATCCTGATCTTTTCGATACATTGTTGGATTGTTAATGCTAGCATTTTTTAATTCTTTTCGCTAAACATTTTGAAACCATAATTTCAAAGCTATACTATCTGAGATGCCTTTCCATTGTTTCCTTTTGCTCCAAAAGAAATATTTTGTTGTGATGTTGATATGTCTTTATTCTTTAAAATTTTGTGTGAGGGAGATTGCAATGTTTTTAACTGAACTGTAGCATTTCATTGTCTCAGTTTTTGTCATTTTTTGTGCTACTGTAAAGTGTTCACTTTTTATTTACACTTAAGTCATGCCATTTTTATTTTACATTTTTACACTTTCTGTCAAGCTACTTTAAAATATACAATTTTATTTAAAAAAAAATGATCAAACCAAGCACTTGTCTGTAATGAACAGAACACTGTGTAATAACTGAAATATATGAGTTTTATTTAAGGTTATTGCTGGCTCTCACATCCTACCTTCCAGTATTTGCGTATCATCCGTCAGAACAGTGAATAACTCAACAGGATACTAAGTCATTCTTACTACTGTTTAGGTGCATTTAGCATGTACACCAGAGGCAGATTTATGCATAGGCAAAGTAGGCAACTGCCTACGGGCGGCAAATTTTGTAAAGGTCGTTATGTTGTTTTTACACCTAAGAGATGTTTCAAATGCCGCTCCATTTCGTCTCAATATGATAAGAAGCTTTTAAAAATATATATTGTTTAGTAACAAGGCTTATTACATAAAGAGAATAGTTCATCATTTACTTCTGATCTGTATATGAAGTAGGCCCTACATAGTTTTTTCACAATTACATTTACATACATTATATATGTGATACTTCCATTATATTAATTATTTAACTATTAATTTGTTTACATTCAAATTTCGAACATCCTTTACCGACTCTGTAATTTGAATGAGTGAATGTCAATAGATGCCACTAGCTGTTAACAGATAGACTATGAGCATAGTATAATTTCATACCCAACTCTAGTGCTAATTGAGTCCTATTTCCTGCCGAGGAGGGAAATAAGAGGTCTACACATAGTACATGTCTGTTAAACACCTGTTGTATTTTACATAAATCATCAAATATATATTGTAATAAATAGTATTTGATGTATTTATTTATTACGAGTGTAATACGGTTGCGGGTTTATCGTTATATCAGCCCCACTGTTGGGTTTGCCAATTTGTAACAACAAATATCGGATGTTGTTTTATGATTGAGACTCCTTATACTCTTCGAAAGTCTCACCTAATTAAGCCCCATGTTATGAGCGTCAATTTATAACAACTGAATTGATATGTGCGTGACTCCCGTGTATCAACGTTAAGCCCCACGTTGGATGCGGCAATTTGTAACCAATGGAACTATTGAGAGTGTATTACTGTTGCGGGTTTATAGTTAATTTAAAAATTTAAATTAACAAATTCAATCTATTTATAAGGAAAAATATTTATTATGTTGTTGATATTATTCGTTTGTTGAACTTAGACCTGTGTTAAGTGGTGATTAAGTGTTTTACTAGAGAAAAAAAGCTATATTACAGTTATTACAGTGAATAATTCAGTAATTTCCTCCAACCCTAGTCAGTATGTATTATTTAAATTGGAAAGAGATTAGCGCAGAGAATTAGTTAGTTCTCTATTCTCCCGTATTCACCAGCTGTCTGCAATCGAGCGCTGTTATTGGCAATTGACCCGTTCTTATAGGTTAAGTCGTTCCACTTAACGCTTTTATCACTTTCTTTCCCTGTAAAATACACCCTATTCGAAATACAATAATTATTCTTCGTATTGTTTAAATTAGCAGCCATCCTTACTATTTCTTTTATGAATTTGCTAACTGCTATAATTTTTATTGTTCGACTAAGCTTTTCGTCATCACTGACATCTTCAGGTCTTAAACAACCAAGACCTAGTCAGGCGTTGTTTAAGACCTGAAGATGTCAGTGATGACGAAAAGCTTAGTCGAACAATAAAAATTATAGCAGTTAGCAAATTCATAAAAGAAATAATAATTATTCTACAATAACACAAAATCGTCAATACAAGAAGGACTCTTTATTTTATATTATTTTAAAATTCCAACAGTTGCTCTCTCCGACTAGTAAAACATCATATCGATCCTACAATACAGAATCGATTTGTTATTGAACTCTTGTTTAGATGTTACAATTTAATTATAATTTTCAGCTTATCTTTTATCTCAGGGTACGTGTAATTCTTTTAACTATTAGTAAGGCCAGGTAATGCAAATTAAGGTTACTAGGTATTACAATTTAAATTAAAATCTTATTATATAAAGTATTAACATAAGCAGGTTTTTACCAAGCGTTTACAAGAATTCAGGCCGTGTTCCACTAACGATGTCAGATCGACGAGTGATGAAGAATGGTTTGAATTTATTCACCTCCAGCTTCTCAATAAAAGTTGTTAGTGTCCCAGGATGTAATGGAAAGTTCAGTTCTTGATCTTCGCTGATTTTTCGTTTCTGGTGGTCACAGGTCCCGAGGGAATTAGTGTAGTATTAAGTTCTTGTTCTGTCGTTAAAAGTGAGGTTCGGTAGGTAAATTTAATCCTCTTTAATTTTTGTTGTATGGTATTTTATATTCTCAAAGTGATAGTTTAGGAAGTCGTCCAATCCGTCTTTTTAATTAGTGATTATATTTTAATTTAGATTTTTAATAATTTTATTCATGACGTTTCGTGGTTTTCTGGCGATTTCTAATGACTGAACTGTCCTCGTTTATATATAACAATTGAATGTTATTGAATAAACAACATTTCTTGCATATTATCTTTTTTGTTAATTAATAGTTATTAGAATTTACTAAGCAATTTATTCTTCAGATTTCTCTTTTTTCTCGATTCATGGAACTGAACTGTTCCCATTTACATATAACAATTGAATGTCCAAATCAACAAGATTTCTTGCATGTTGTTGCCCTAACAACCATTGCTTCTTCTGTCATTGGATAATATTTGTTATCCTAGAGCCAGAATTAGGAAATATTCTTACACTTATTTAATAAAATACTCCCTGCTTGGAATTACATTAAATCACAAAACTTTCACTTAAACTGCCTTATTAAACCGTATACATTTTACTACATTTTCTTCTTAATTGACTTATTTTAAAAGGTATTAATTTCCTTTTACAAAATACTAATTTTTAGGCCTATTAGTTTTATTACAGGTGTTATAATTTTTTGTTTTTAATTTAATTTTTCTTACCTGACCTACTGTACAAAGAGTCACTGGCTTATGGCCCATTATTTCAATTTTAATTTCATGATTTCAATTCATTATTTTTATTTAGTTCATCATTGAACCCTTCATTGGTTTTTAACATAATTATAATGACCACTTGACAACTTATTAACACTTATTGTCTTCCTGGCCAAGTTTACAAATATTATACTAAAACATCTTCATTAATTATTTAAAGTAAATACACTTAACGTAATACCATACATAATAAATATACTTGTATTTAATTACTTAAATACAAGTTTAACATGAATGAAACGAGTACCCATTACATAGTACTTCCTTAAAGCAATGGCTCCACACCTGCTACATACAAAACACAAAATAAATATCATGTAAACACAATATCATGATAAAGTACAACAACAAGTACATTTTATAAAACATTAAATATTAATTGAACAGTCTATTATATTCAAACTCATCCACAGTAAACTCATATCATTAGACACAGTGTTTATAGTTTACATCTTACACTGCTCATTCCTTATTTTATATTTGGGTACACTTTCAATATTTTATTACCTAGTAACCTTACTAGGTATCATTAATGCATTTTTTAGGTGAGATTGGCCCTCTTGTCTTAATTATGGCATACCTTGGGCATTGTTTTCATTTATGTTGACAAAGTTTTTATGTAACGTCGGGAACCTTAGCTTTGTTACGTTACAATATTCATCAAATAAATTAATAGGCAAAAAGTGATAAGTGAAAGGATGATTATGTCAAAAGATGTGTATATAATGTATTTTCATTTATAATGTTAGGGTAATTTTAGTGGAATGATAATATTCTACCACTACTGTATTACAGTATACAAATGTAGTGATATATCTTGGCACAATACTATGTAATAAATTTGGATAAAAGGCTCATTTAAAATAGAAAGATAGCTGGTGTGATCAGACATAACAGATTTGTATTAGTTTTTTGAGAATTTATTCCTATCAAACTGCAATAAGCATATTTTCAAACCTTTATGAATGTGTGTCATGGAATTTACAGATTGCACCAAAAGAAACAGTTAAAATATATCTTTTCAATTAAACAAAAATTGGTCTTGTAATATGAGTCAGTAATACAGCAGGAACTAATCAGTTACCTAATTGCTATTACAAAATGCCTTATTCCTTTTTCATGATGATCAGATTTTGCTATACACCTACATAAATAAAAATTATTAAATTGCTTAACTGTCAACACAAAGTATTTAAACTATTTAACATGAGAAGTTCATCATGTCACATATTCTAGTAACAAGGTAAGTTTTTGGAATAGTGTTTTAGCTGAATTTATACACTAGGAGAACACAGCATTTAGTTTGTGTGTGTAACTCTGGTTAATCAAAGAGAATTATTTGTGTAAATTCAAATTTAGTAATACAAATCTACTACCATAAAGGCCTGGAATGCTATGCGTTAAAGAATTTTAATTAACTTTATATGGGGAAATCTGGTTTACATACATTATTTCTGAAAATAATAATCCTGAAATGTAATCAGTACTTATATCAAGTTAAGTGCAATAATTAAATAGATTCTTCAACTTGGACGTTGCAAACTTCAGGTGCTATGCCTTTACTTTATTTTTAATTTAACATCAATTTATGTTCGGCAACGTTAAAAAGAACATGTTATGGCCTCTGAGAAAGTACACAGTGAGTGGAAGCTGGCTTAAATGAAGGTAACCATTTTATCTAATAATTAGTGTCCCATGTTAGAAAACAAGTGCAATACATATTATAAAAAGAAGGATATTGTTTTTATTTCCATGTTTCATAAGGAAATGGATGGGAAAAAAATCGCGTTCGCGATAAGGGCTGATTCTGATTGTACTACCCTCAAAACATGAAGAAAAGTCATTTTTTGAAAGATGTCTGTGTGTAGAATTTTGTCTATGGCGGACGATAACTGCCGCAAATTCAAATAATTTTTTGCATATTGTAGAGGACACGATGTTGTAACCGTGGCGCTCGTTTTTTAAACATGTATATTGGATTTTAATATTTTAATTATTTGACAACTGTATCAACGTTGAATGATACACGAATATTTTAAGTTCTGAGGATGGGACAAGTGTCCTGAAACATGTCAACTTTATAGTGAAGATGTTGTTTCAAAAAGCCGCAGACGGTGAGTTGCAGTATATTTGATTGAACAACACGTGGCTTGGTACTAAAATTGGGATTTATTCCTTTTAAACATAATTATACCACTGTAGAAAGGTAGATGAAATATCTATAAATGAAAAGAGATAGGAGGAGGGGATTATTTTCTATAAATGAAAATGACAGGTGAAGGGGAGGGGATAATTTTTTATATGTGTACCACGTTATCGGCAACAAAGAAGAAAAAAAGTTTGTTGATAAAATTCCTTCACGGGCTGTTTGGCCGTGGTCCAATGTTTTCTGCAAAACCAGACGTTTCGGAAGTGCCATCGACTGCCATCATCAGTGAAAATCGAGTGCGCTAACGTGAGGTGGTATATGTTAGTGACCACAATTCTGTGCTTGAGGCTGAAGATAGAAGTAGTTTCTGTAGAAATATTTCATTTCTAAAATGATTTTAAATATAAATCTTAAAACTTGGAAGTCATGTATGGTTCTCCATACCGATATTTTAATTATTTGCATCAAATAGTATTGTTTAATAAATGTTCTATCCAGAACAAATTATTTGTATGGAGTTCTGGAAAAATTAGACAGGCATAAAGTTTTGTTTGTTTATTGTAAACTGTATTATGTTTGGAAGTATCCCAAAGTAAATTTAACATTAGTCATGTCATTCAGTGACACGAGTCCAGTTTTTTAAGGCTAGGAGAATGCTTGAGATGTTTGGACCATCACTAGGTCATGATGGATCAAATCATCAAACTTCAGTTTGCTGTGAAAAACTGGCAGATTTGAGTAGTCACTTGATAAAGGATGGTGTAAAAGCAACAATTCTTTCAGAATTATTTTATGGCCTTGTCAGTCTGCAAATAACTAATACTCGTTTAGACCTTCAGCAGATTTAAACTTTTCTTATTCGTGTTAGCAATATATCATCTAGAAGTATGGAATACAAAGACAATTCGAGCATTGTACATTTTTAGGTTAGGTACACTTTGCAAAACCTTTTCATCAGATGTTCAAAAGAGCAAGCGTGTAATTGTTGTTTTCTTTTTTTTTTTATAAGTCCCTTAGTAAGGTTTCTCAGCAACAGCTACTGGATGTCAAAGTTTGCTTCTAGGATATGTTTTATAAAGTAGTGGAAACTTGCTACTTGAACAGAATACACTTGCACACAACATTCCAGAAGTCTGTTCTAAAAACAATTATAATCAACCTGCTGTTTCAACAGTACCTACTAATAATGCAGCATGGCAACATTTACACTATTTTTGTTGGTCTGAATGTTTGTTTCAAGCTGAGTATACCAAATATGTTTGTAATTGGGTTATATTTTAAGATGTGAAGTATATGAAGCCATTACTAGCACCTGCTCATTAGACAAGAAATTATAACTATAATTTCCATTAATTTTGTTAATGTTCTTTGCTATTCATTAATTAGTTATTTTTTTACTATCAGGAAAAGTTCTGATGAAATTTCTGTACGTGTAATTTTGGTCTCTCTCTCTGTCTCTCCCCTCTCATTTTTATTTATTGAAAAAACATATATTCATTATTTAGTTATTTTTTTACTATCAGGAAAAGTTCTGATGAAATTTCTGTACGTGTCATTTTTGGTCTCTCTCTCTCTCCCCCTCTCCCTCCTCTCATTTTTATTTATTGAAAAAACATAAAAACTGACACTCCTCTGTATGTGTCCACATTGCATAAAATAAAAAAAATTAATCCAAGAAATTAAAAAAAAAACTTGTAAACTCTGAAAACATTTGTTGTAATACAGAATTCAAATTAAATAAAGAAAAAAAGGAATTTTGTGCGTTCTAGTGTGTGTGTGTGTGTGTGTGTGTTTTAATGGAGACATCTTCCCCCTTGCTTCTCAACCCCTTTCAGAAATTGAATGGACAGAACAATACCTGACCTGCAAATGGTCTTGAAACATACTTGTGATGTTGCAAAAGAGGATCAGTCCTCTGTGTGTTTTAATGATAATTAGTATAACCAATAGTCATGTCATGGACAACAAAATCCAAGAATTTACAAATAAATAATGAAAACACAAAGATTAAAAACTAATAAGAAATCATTCAATAGACATAAAGAAACAAATTAGTAAAATTATTAGTGAATCAAAGGAATTCAGAAATTCAACTGATAATCACACATTAGTACATAGTGTTACTAATTTCACAATTCCACAAAATTTTTAACTATTGGATAGTGACCATTGGATTTCAATATAGTAAGCGTACACATATTAATGTAGGTCGTTTCACAAAAAGTGAATGGAAAAGAAAAGAAATACACAATTTCAACTTTTTTAAACTGAAAACAAGAAATTCTTTAGAGTTAGTGTAATGTACTATGTTACCAGTACTGTAAGTCAGAGCAGTGCCGTTAGTGTACTAATTAAGAATAAAGCTAAATGGCATAATGAGTTATTCGTAGATGACATCATTAATCTTCTTGGTGATGGTGTACAAGCCTTTCCACAGTGTTCGAGCTGATTCCTTTCTTCCTGATTATATACTAAGCCTGGCAGCAGGTGTGAGCCCCGAAGAAATTGCAACCAGGGTGTACAGAGTATTCATCTTTGTATTTGCCAAAATAAAGTTGTTCTGAGCCAGGTCATGTAAATTCAATTTAAGCCAAATAGCTCATTACACTTTGTCTAACTTTTAAAGATATACAGTGTTGATAAAGATGTTTAGGACCGTAATACAGTAAGGGTACACATATTAATGTAAAGCACGTTTCCATAAAAAGTGAATGGAAAAGAAAAGAAATACACAATTTCAACTTTCTTAAACTGAAAACAAGAAATTCTGTTGAGTTAGTGTAAGACAGAGCAGTGCTGTTAGTGTACTAATTAAGATGCATTAAATATATAAATAAAGCTAAATGCCCTAATAAGATATTCTTAGATGTAGTAATACAGGTTAGGTCAAATTTCTCATTAGACTTTGTCTAAATTGTAAAGATGTTTAGCACCATACATTAAAAACATTGTTTGCACATATGAGTAGGAAGCAGATGTATTAATATAATGTTACCCAACAAGATCAGGAACAATTATGTCTATTAAATTAAGTAGTTAGTGGACTTGAAAACCTGCAGTAGAAACTCCAGTTTTTATAAAACAAATAGGGAGAGAATTGAAGATTTCTTGTTTGCAAATGTTATATCTGTTTTCTTCACAACTAAAATGTTGTTAATGGCCTTTTTTTAAGAGTATAAAAAACAATAGATATTGTACTTTAAAAAAGGTGAATTTTATTGGTACATACTAAAGTATAGAGTCTTATTTGTTTCTATTCATTAACAAAGATCTGAACTGTAATAATTTTGTGTGTAATATACAAGTATTCTTTAATATGTTTACGAGATTCTCCAATTTTATTTGCATTAATTCAGACCGTAGTAACATTAAATTCCACTGTAACCCATTATTAATACTTAATCATTTGCGTGTTAACAGAAACTGCACACTGCTTTTTATTGCATTATGTTGAAAAAAGGATTTGAATGTACTTGTTTGGTTATACGTTAGATTGTACTTGGCTATAGGTTCTAAATTGGAAGTAGGTTTTAATTGCGGTACCTCGAATAAATACAGCCTTTAATGTTATATACAGCCATTTATCCATACAATAAATACAGCCTTTGAATGTACACTAACTAAGGAAATTTTTGTTGTCTAATTAATTTTAAAAATCTAAAAGGTTAAGTTTCGTTGTTAAACGTAGACACAACCTCCAAAAATCGTCTCTGTACCGTAATTATGTGCGATAAATGGAAACTAATTTCTGTACTTCCAATAAACACACCCTTTTAATATACTTTTGTTCGCAAAGGAAATTTTATTTAAGTTACATTGTCGTACATAACCTCCATAACCTGCCATTAGTTACTTGTGAATAAAACAGTTCTGGTAGAAATCTGGACACGGAAAAAAGTACAAACGAGGAGACAGAAGTTTGAGTTTGCCGTACCATCCTAAGCTAGATCCCCATACGGCAAAATCAAACTTCCGTCTCCGCGTTTGTACATCATTTCGGTGTCCGATGTGTACTACACATGTTTTCTTCACAAGTAACTAATGGCAGGTTATGGAGGTTATATACGATAATGTAACTTAAATAAAATTTACTTTGTCAGTGTACATTAAAAGGGTGTATTTCTTGGAAGTACAGAAATTACTTTCCATTTATCGCACATAATTACGGTACAGAGACGATTTTTGGAGGTTGTGTCTACGTTTAACAATATAACTTAACCTATTAGATTTTTAAAATTAATTAGACTTAAGGTATTTATGAATTTTATAATCAATGCTGATATTGCTGTGAAATATTTCTTTTTCTATTCTTCTATGTTATATAAACACGAGAAAAATAATTTTAAACGGCGGTCGAACCTATTTACGGAGAAAAAAATTAAATTATTACTCCCATAAGAACGAATGCAATTGTGAATGAGCGCCATATTGATCTGAGAAATGACAGGTCCAGCTGTTGTTGACGCGTGACGTCACCGTGTGTAAAAACCAGTCAATCCGAATTTGACTGGAAATCATGTTGATGCTTTTTAAAAATAAAATTTACATGTTAAAAATTGCGTTGAGCCCAAACGGCGGTTTAAGCTTTGCGTTGAGCCCACCGCGAGTTTATTATTAGTAACCTCGGAGGCTACCCAAAATCACTCTCAGCGGTGGATACTGTAGGAAACTGATGAGCCGGCCACCCACGAGTCCGGGTCACCCACGTCCACAAAAAATATTGCGATAATGGCTTCACTGATATCACTGTATACTATTTTTCCAATTGTTTCACTATAGTTTTGGATCACGAACATCACAATTCACAATAGCACCACTAACCTTTTACTTTTGAACATATTCACGCAGAGGAGGTACATCTGTTGTGACGCGATGTAAAACTATCGATGTTTATCATCGTGAAGAGTACATCGATGTTAAAAAAAATATCGGTATTAAACATCGATGTTTTTATGCCAATAATATTACAAATAATTGGAGATGAATAATAAATAAAAATTGGTAAATAAGTAAAAATAATTAAAGAGAAAAATAATATACCCCTGTACTTTACTCACTTACCTTATCAGAAGATTCTGAAAGTGGAAACCTCAACACTTAGGTAATGGCGAGGTGACGTTAAAATAATTTAACTCATATTCATAATTAATTAAATCTGTTCATTATTATTTATTATTATAATGATTATAAAGTGTTTGATTATATAGTGAACAAACATACTGTTACGACGGTCTACTCGATCGTCGTAGGTACAATGGAAACAAAATAACAACACAGTCTCTACAACAAATTAAATGAAAATTGTTCACACGCAATAAAATGTCCACAAATATTAAAACTCAATTGTATTACAATTATACCGTCTGATTATAAAACGCAACACTTCACTAATAACTACTTGAACGCGCACAGTAAATCGCTACTATAACTCTCGAACCGCATTATCCTTGACACAGGCCGAACGCCCGAGCGAAGCCCGGCACAGTCGACAAGATTCTCGCAAAATGCGTATAGTAGCACGTACGCCACACGCCTTACATTGAGATCCTTCTGGCACATTCGATAAACGCGTAGATTGTTCTAGGCTGTCGTAGCATACATAAAACTACCTACTTTAACAAAAACAGAAACCTCTTTAAATCTGTCAGGTTTGTTTACTCCTAGTGAAAGTTTAAGTTAGTTTGGTAATTCTCAAAAGAGAAATTTTACCTTCTCCACTCTGTCCTAAGGTAGTGGTCGGCAGTGAAAACTGCTATCACAACTTCCTTAGCTGAAGAGGAGAAATGAAGCCGAAACAGAGACAAGCAAAAATAACCAGAGCGTAATGCTCAAAGTATAAGTTTGTGTTTGTCAAGCAATCTTTGTCAAACGGTAGTCCTTCAAAGCATTTTGTGAGAATTACCAAATTGTAATTTTGATACAAAACTCCTCAGTGACAAACTTCGCTTGTACTTTGTCTTTCGACTTTGACTCACGTACTTTGTTCAACATTAAATTAGTATTCCCAAAGAGAGATAGACCTATAAACTTTCTTATTTTCTTTTAAACAGTAAAAGCTGAAAATCACAGTGTAAAGTAACATTATAGTTATCTTGTTGATTCATCCTCTTCGTTCACTTTATAAAATAATATTATATATATATAACTTTCACATATAAACTTACTTTCTTTATCACTTCCCCAAACGTTTCGAGGTGATGTTCCTCTTCCTCAGTGGGAGTAAATACTGGATGTCATTTTACAGAATAACGGTTATGGACTATAGGTGTGTGTGGTGGGGGTTGATGGGGGGAGGGAATTGGCGCTGAGGTTCAAATTGCACTGATCCAAACACACAATTTGAACCTCAGCGCCAATTCCCTCCCACCATCAACCCCCACCACACACACCTATAGTCCATAACCGTTATTCTGTAAAATGACATCCAGTATTTACTCCCACTGAGGAAGAGGAACATCACCTCGAAACGTTTGGGGAAGTGATAAAGAAAGTAAGTTCATATGTGAAAGTTATATATATAATATTAAAGTAACATTTTTAATACTTTTCTAAAACTAATTTATCTAAAACTTTGTGGTAGTTATCGATAGTATGAAACTCGCAACTGAACGATCGATAGTAAAAATTTCGAAAAACGCCGCGGCGACGTCACAAGACGTAACTAATGGCATAGGTCTGATGCAAATAACCCGCGAATTTATCAAAACCGCTTTCTAAAGCTGATGCTTGATTGGTAGATACAAAAAAAAGCGCGTTTGTACACCGTTAATTTTAAAATTTTGCATATTCTCAATTGTGATTGGTTGCTAATGTGCGTGCGTGTCAGTAATCGGCGGCAACAGTACTGTATTCCCAGTTCCGTTGTTGTAACGAACCTCGTAAGGTACGGTTATCGTGTATTTAATTATTTTGTGAATTCAGTGTTTTCGTTTGTGTTATTGTGTGGTGTTATTATTAATTATTATTTCTGTTGTTTAGGGTTATTATTATAATATACCATATATTATTTATTTAACATTATTTAACATTTTATACTGAAATGGCCTGCCATGATATTCAGTGCGGTGGGACGTCAGACGAATGCATTCGAATGACTGAGTCTGAGATTATTGACTTTTTAATTTCCCACGAGGTTATTAAAGGGTCAATAAATTGGTCCTCCGTGTGGGTCCTCGTCGTCGACTGGTACAGTTTTTGTCGAGAAGTTTTTATTTTCGACGCCCAGCGCACTTCAGCTAAGCTGGGGGCCCTGAAAAGACTGTAGAAGTCGACGAAGCCAAATTTGGCCGTCGGAAATATAATCGGGGCAGGTTCATTGAAGGACAGTGGGTGTTCGGGGGAGTGGAACGCGGTTCTGGCAAGTGTTTTACTTCCATATTCCTTAAGGAATGGAAGTATGGTGATGGCAAAAAAAATCGTGTTCGAGATTATTGCAGATTCTGATTCTACTACACTCAAAACATGAAAAAAAGTCGTTTTCCGAAAAGTGTCTGTGTGTCTGTCTGTGTGTCTGTGTGTCTGTCTGTCTGTCTGTCTGTAGATTTTTTTTCTATGGCAAACGATAACTGCCGCAAATTCAAACAGAATCAAATAATTTTTTGCATACAGCCCGGTTTTGCAGAGTTCTCGCGACCTATTGTTTTTGGTGAAGATCGGTTGAGGGAAAGGGGTAGTTTACCTGCAACGGTTTTTTTTTAGCAAGGGAAATTTTGTTTGTTTGGCAAACGATAACAGCCGCAAATTCAAACAGAATCAAATAATGTTTCGCATACAGCCCTGAATTGTAGAGTTCTCAAGACCTATTGTTTTTGGTGAAGATCGGTTAAGGGAAAGGGGTAGTTTACCTGTAACGTTTTATGTTTTAACAAGGGTATTTCCTATGGCAAACGATAACAGCCGCAAATTCAAACAGAATGAAAAGATTATTTGCATACAGCCCTAAATTGTAGAGTTCTCAATACCTTTTGTTTTTGGTGAAGATCGGTTGAGGGGAAGGGGTAGTTTACCAGCAACGTTTTTTATCATGCGTATTTTCTATGGCAAACGACAACTGCCGCAAATTCAAACAGAATCAAATAATTTTTTGCATACAGCCCTGATTTGTAGAGTACTCGCGACCTATTGTTTTTGGTGAAGATCGGTTGAGGGGAAGGGGTAGTTTACCTGCAACGGTTTTTTTTATCAAGGGAAATTTTTTTTTTTTTGGCAAACGATAACAGCCGCAAATTCAAACAGAATCAAATAATGTTTCGCATACAGCCCTGAATTGTAGATTTCTCAAGACCTATTGTTTTTGGTGAAGATCGGTTGAGGGAAAGGGGTAGTTTACCTGCAACGTTTTTTTAACAAGGGTATTTTATATGGCAAACGATAACAGCCGCAAATTCAAACAGAATCAAATAATGTTTTGCATACAGTCCTGATTTGTAGAGTACTCAAGATCTATTGTTTTTGGTGAAGATCGGTTAAGGGGAAGGGGTAGTTTACCTGCAACCTTTTACGTTTTATTTTCTATGGCAAACGATAACAGCCGCAAATTCAAACAGAATCAAATAATGTTTTGCATACAGCCCTGATTTGTAGAGTACTCAAGACCTATTGTTTTTGGTGAAGATCGGTTAAGGGGAAGGGGTAGTTTACCTGCAACTTTTTTTATCAAGCGTATTTTCTATGGCAAACGATAACAGCCGCAAATTCAAACAGAATCAAATAATTTTTTGCATACGTCCCTGAATTGTAGAGGTCTCAATGACTTTCGATTTTGGTGAAGATCGGTTAAGGGGAAGGGGTAGTTTACCTGCAACCTTTTACGTTTTAACAAGAGTAAAGTACTTGAAAATTTATTTAAACTTTTTGAAACAATGGTAATTGTTAAAAATAAAATAATTTTGTTGCCAGGCAATAAAATTATAATTTTTTCATTTTAATGTAATATAATATTTTTCATTTAATACAGCAATAAAAAGGCAGGTAAGACACAGCCTGGCTGTTTGGCTGAAAATGATTTTAAATATAAATCTTAGAATATGGAAGTCATGTATGGTTCTCCATACCGATATTTTTGATACCGGTTGAGCGCCGGGATTCCGCTACTCAACTCAAAATAATTGAGGAGTGAATTAAGGTAAGAGTTTCATCTTTTCATAATTATGGTAATGCATGCATTTCATGTAAGCGCGCGCGTGTGTGTGTGATTGAAATATTTCTTTTTCTATTCTTCTATGTTATATAAACACGGGAAAAATAATTTTAAACGGTGGTCGAACCTATTTACGAAAAAATAAATAAAATAATTACTCCCATAAGACACCAAAGAACGCCATATTAACTGTGACAAATTACATTTAAAGATTTTTTAATTTTATTTAGTAGTAGAAAAACGCGTGTTATTTGGCGCGTAAACTTATGAATTGCAGCGATACGTAATCCACGTAATGACGTCACAACTCGTCATTCGCTGTGCATTAGTGCGCCGTCGCTCCACTGCGGTGATCCCACTAACTACTCAGTTAATATGGCGCTCATTTACTTTACATGCGCGCTTATGGGAGTATATATTTTATTTTTTTTCTTCGTAAATAGATTCGACCGCCGTTTAAAATTATTTTTCTCGTGTTTATATAACATAGAAGAATAGGAAAAGAAATAATTAACAAACATTTCCTTAGTTAGTGCACATTAAAAGGCTGTATTTATTGTATGGATAAAAGGCTGTATTTATTCGAAGTACCGGAATTAAAACCTACTTCCAATTTAGAACGTTTAACGTAGTATGTTATTGGTACCTCATGGATGTGGTACCTACATATTTTATTGGGGTTTATTGGTACATATTTTATTAAAAGGTTGTATTTATTGGAAGTACAGAAATTAGTTTCCATTTATCGCACATAATTACGGTACAGAGACGATTTTTGGAGGTTGTGTCTACGTTTAACAATCTAACTTAACCTTTTAGATTTTTAAAATTAATTAGACTTAACAAAAATTTACCGTACTTTGTTAGTGTACATTAAAAGGGTGTATTTATTGGAAGTACAGAAATTACTTTCCATTTATCGCACATAATTACGTTACAGAGACGATTTTTGGAGGTTGTGTCTACGTTTAACAATCTAACTTAAACTTTTAGATTTTTAAAATTAATTAGACTTAACAAACATTTCCTTTGTTTGTGTACATTAAATTATTGTATGGATAAAAGGCTGTATATAACATTAAAGGCTGTATTTATTCGAAGTACCGGAATTAAAACCTAGTTCCAATTACTACGGTCTGAATTAATGCAAATAAAATTGGAGAATCTCGTAAACATATTAAATGTTTATTAAATGGTTGTATACTACACACAAAATTATTACAGTACGGACCTTTGTTAATGAATAGAAACAAATAGGACTCTATACTTTAGTATGTACCAATACATACTAATTCACCTTTTTTAAAAGTACAGTATCTATTGTTTTCTCATACTCTTAAAAGAAGGTCATTAACAATATTGTAGTAACTTGTGAAGAAAACAGATATAACATTTCCAAACAAGAAATCTTCAATTCTGTCCCTATTTGTTTTATAAAAACTGGAGTTTCTATTGCAGGTTTTCAAGTCCACTAACTACTGTACTTAATTTAATACACATAATTGTTCCTGATCTTGTTGGGTAACATTATATTAATACATCTCTTCCTACACATATATGCAAACAATGTTTTTAATGTACGGTCCTAAACATTTTTAAAATTTAGACAAAGTCTAATGAGCTATTTGACCTAACCTGAATTACTACATCTAAGAATATCTTATTAGGTCATGTAGCTTTATTTATACATTTAATGCATCTTAATTAGTACACTAACAGCACTGCTCTGTATTACAGTAACACAACACATTACACTAACTCAAAAGAATGTCTTGTTTTCAGTTTAAGAAAGTTGAAATTGTGTATTTCTTTTCTTTTCCATTCACTTTTTATGGAAACGTGCTTTACATTAATATGTGTACCCTTACTATATTTTGGTCCTAAACATCTTTATCAACACTTTATATCTTTAAAATTTAGACAAAGTGTAATGAGCAATTTGGCTTCACTTGAATTTACATGACCTGGCTCAGAACAACTTTGTTTTGGCAAATACAAAGATGAAGACTGTACACCCTGGTTGCAATTTCTTCAGGGCTCACACCTGCTGCCAGGCTTAGTTCTATAACATGATCAGGAAGAAAGGAATCAGCTCGAACTTGCAACCATTGTGGAAAGGCTTGTACACCATCACCAAGAAGATTAATGATGTCATCTACGAATAACTCATTAGGCCATTTAGCTTTATTTATACATTTAATGCATCTTAATTAGTACACTAACAGCACTGCTCTGTCTTACAGTAACACAATACATTACACTAACTCTAAAGAATTTCTTGTTTTCAGTTTAAAAAAGTTGAAATTGTGTATTTCTTTTCTTTTCCATTTACTTTTTGTGAAACGACCTACATTAATATGTGTACACTTACTATACCTAAATCCAATGGTCACTATCCAATAGTTAAAAATATTGTGGAATTGTGAAATTAGTAACACTATGTACTAATGTTGTAACACTATGTGTGGGTTAATAAGTTATTTATTATTCTAACTGATAGATTGCCATGCCATTATCATATGACAGTTCTCAGAGGTTCAGTAATAGTCATCTTTGCTGTTAACATGGACACATCTTGCATATGTTCATTTCTTACAAGTTCTTCTCTTTACAGGACTAATAGTTTTGCAAAAAACTCAATTGTTTGTTATTACATTTTCAATTGTTACCCTTAACATTTCGACCTCATCATAAAATAACTGTTGAGAAACTGAGAGCTCTTTTTTAAAAAGACTTTTCATTAGTAAAGTTACTTATAAGTAGGCATACATTTGTAGTCATAATATGAAGTTCAGAATTATGAAAAGGTGAAACCAACTCGTTACACTGAAAAACCAATAGGTATACTACTACTGATTGGAAAAGACAAGATAACTCAGGGTGAACTTTTTTTCAAACCTTTTAACACCATGGATTCTGTGTTTATCCACAGTTACTTCGCCCTTTTTTACATTTTATCAACTTGTGTTCCCAGAGTCACAGTATTCTGAATTGTTCTTAAAATTTCCATTTAGGATTAGACCCATCCATATTTATCTAGCACCGATGCAGATTTATTCCTAATAGAGTTATCTTTGAATCCCTTAAAAAACCTTAAAGATTACTTTAGAATAGGAAGTCAAAGAAACACAGAATTCAAGTTTTCACTACTTTGTAAAACATATCCTAGAAACAAACTGTGACATCCAGTAACTGTAGCTGAGAAACCTTACTAAGGGGCTTATAAAAAAAAATTACAAGCTTGCTCTTTTGAACATCTGATGAAAAGGTTTTGTAAAGTGTACCTAACGTCCTTGTATTCCATACTTCCAGCAGTTTTACATGATACATTCCTAACACGAATAAGAAAAGTTTAAATCTGCTTATGATCTAAAGGAGTGATAGTTATTTGCAGACTGACAGGGTTATAAAATAATTCTGAAAGAATTGTTGCTTTTACAACACCATCCTTTATAAAGTGACTACTCAAATCTGCCAGTTTTTCATAGAAACTGAAGTTTGATGATTAGATCCATCATGACCTTGTGATGCTCCAAACATTTCAAGCATTCTCCTAGCCTTAAAAAAATGGACGGCCTCATTGATTGACATGACTAATGTTAAATTTACTTTGGGATATTTCCAAATATAATACAGTTTACAGTAAACAAACAAAATTTTATGCCTGTCTAATTTTTCCAGAACTGTATACACATAATTTGTTCTGGATAGAACATTTATTAAACAATAATACTATTTGATGCAAATAATTAAAATATCGGTACGGAGAACCATACATGACTTCCATGTTTTAAAATTTATATTTAAAATCATTTTAGAAATGAAATATTTCCACAGAAACTACTTCTATCTTCAACCTCAACCACAGAATTGTGGTCACTAATATATACCACCTCACGTTAGTGAACTCGATTTTCACTGATGATGGCAGTCGATGGCACTTCCGAAACATCTGGTTTTGCAGAAAAAATTGGACCACGACCAAACAGCCCGTGAAGGAATTTTATCAACAAACTACTTCTTTGTTGCCAATAACGTAGTACACATATAAAAAATAATCCCCTCCCATTCACCTATCATTTTCATTTATAGATATTTCATCTACCTTTCTACAGTGGATTATTATGACCTTTTCAGGATAATTTATTTATCAAAATTAAGTACTTTACTCTTGTTAAAACATAAAACGTTGCAGGTAAACTACCCCTTCTCCTTAACCGATCTTCACCAAAATCAACAGACCTTGAGTCCTTAGAATATGCAAAAAATTATTTGAATTTGCGGCAGTTATCGTTTGCCATAGACAAAATTCTACACACAGACATCTTTCAAAAAATGACTTTTCTTCATGTTTTGAGGGTAGTACAATCAGAATCAGCCCTTATCTCGAACGCGATTTTTTTCCCATCCATTTCCTTACGGAACATGGAAATAAAAACAATATCCTTTTTTTATAATATGTATTGCACATGTTTTCTAACATGGGACACTAATTATTAGATAAAATGGTTACCTTCATTTAAGCCAGCTTCAACTCACTGTGTACTTTCTCAGAGGCCATATCATGTTCTTTTTAATGTTGCCGAACATAAATTGATGTTAAATTAAAAATAAAGTAAAGGCTTAGCACCTGAAGTTTGCAACGTCCAAGTTGAAGAATCTATTTAATTATTGCACTTAACTTGATATAAGTACCGATTACATTTCAGGATTATTATTTTCAGAAATAATGTATGTAAACCAGTTTTCCCCATATGAAGTTAGTTAAAATTCTTTAATGCATAGCATTCCAGGCCTTTATGGTAGTAGATTTGTATTACTAAATTTGAATTTACACAAATAATTCTCTCTGATTAACCAGAGTTACACACACAAACTAAATGTTGAGTGTCCTCCTAGTGTATAAATTCAGCTAAAACACTTGTTCAGACTTTGTACCTGTAAACTCTGTACTTTGAAGCCTATAATGCGACACGCGCAGATGACGTCACGTTTTTCTTATCTACCGTTTGCAGCCGGCACAGCTGGGCGGTCTGTAGCTAAATTTTAGTTAGTTTTTCAAAATACTCCGAGCTGAGCACTCGTAACATTTCTCATCCAGCCGCGGCTTCTGGATTTCATTATTTAATCATTTATTATGTGCAACATGCACTGATTAAACTTGGCGATCTCTACCTCATTCATTATGTCTTTTGACTTTTATTAATAATTAATTAACGGGCATTATGGCGAGTAAACTTCTGCACGTGTCAGCAATAGCATCAAAATCTAACCGTTTTCAATAAAAGACCATTACATAAAAAATTATACAGTCCACTTCATTATACTTTCAACCAGCCCTCTTCATTTAGCATTCTAGGAATAACTCAAGAGCCTTCAAGAGCTTCCAGACGCAACATTTTCTGGTCCACCAATCCGGATTTTATTTCCACCTTATGGGTAACATTTTGGGTCACTGCTTCAGAATATCAGAATATTTCATTTAATGGGGACAAAAAGCCTGGGTCCCAAGCAAGCTTCAAAATTCAAATATTTTCAAATTGAAATTGCTGGCCGTGGCATGCCCTTCGTTAACGCAAAAACGACCTCCAGGAGTGACAAACAAGATACAACAGAGCGTCAGATCTGACACGACAGGAAACGGCAAGGCAGTTCTTCAATAGCAGCAAATTCCACAACGGTAAATCACGCTGAGATACGACGACAACCTTCATCCAACCAGCACGAACAGGCGGGGCACCAACAGCACAGGATTGACGGACGGGAGCAGAGCGGAACCAACAGGACAGAAGCAGTTCGGAACACGCCAGGATTCCACGTGATTATGAACTTTCATTTATCAGTATAATTGTTCACATAACGCATGAATATAACAATCGTAGTAATATTTCATATTCAATATGCTATTATTGATACTTTTGTGTAAACATATATCGTTATAATTGAGCATATTTTTTGTAGCTGCTTAATAACTCATTGAGAGTTCAAGTGTCGAGATAAGGCTATACGCAATATTATTTAAATTCGTAATTTCAATAACGCTGATGGCTGTTTTTTAATAGAGATAATAAGTATATGTTATAGTAAGTAATGTGTTAAGCTATATAACGATCACTAGCTACCGCACTATATCCAAATTTTATCAAATTACGTCAATTATTCACCTGCTCTACACTTAAATTCTTTAAATTATATTTTCAATTGCAATCATGACGGATGTGATAGCTCTAATAAAGAAAGGAGGCACTATTAAAGCATCGATATCCCGCGTGAACACGTTCACGGATAATTTCGATCCGGAAACCAGCAATCATCGCGCACTAAAAATAAAGCTTCGGCATTTGATGGAATTATCCACCAAATACGATGATATTCAGTCTCAAATTGAATCCGATGACGCTGATTTCGCATTAGCAAGTGATAGAGTCCAAACTGAGAACGATCTTTGCAGCATCGAATGCAAGTTGCAACACTTGTTAGACCAAGTGGAGCATGTGAATCAAAAACCGCTGATTAATACCGAAATTACGCCTCTTAAACCCCCCCCCTATACAGTTGGAACCGATCAAATTACCTCGGTTTTCAGGTAGCATTATTGAGTGGCAACACTATTATAACATATTTCTCGAATTAATACACGCCAGAACCGATCTGACGAATATACAAAAGCTACACTACTTGCACTCATCATTAAGTGACGAGGCGCTGAACGTGATAAAATCGCTGCCAATTACTCATGAAAACTATGCGGTAGCTATTGATCTGCTAAAAAATAGGTATGACAGTAAGTTGATTGTCTCAGCCCATCATGTGGGAAATGTCCTGGGTGTGCAATCGGTTCAACAAGAGTCCAAAATTAGTATTTCCAGATTTATTGACGAGATAACCGCTAATATTGTAACGAAGTATCTCGGTCGTATCTGTAAAATGTATACCAGATTTTTATGTGTACACAGTGTTAGTGCGTTCGTCTCACACCTGTCGTTACATTAATGGTTGTTGCTAACGAAGTCCGTAGCGTTGTCACAATTATCAGTACAACCTAGTGGAAACCTTACCTGTAATTTCATAGGGGTTTTTGAATCCCGGGTGGCGCCAAATTGTTTATTGAAAACAATTAAATTTATGAATTAATATGTTAGTATGGTGTTTTCAGCGGTGACGGCTGGAGCGTTCGAATCAGTTCCCGCCTTTGTACAGCTTACTGTATTGCACAGATACCGAAAGCGCTAGTTGTCTGATCTGTAAGTTCGCTAACACACACATATATAATACAATTTCCTATGAAATAAAACAATGGTTACACTCTATACTGTTTCTTTAATGATAGTTAGGTAATTAATTCATGTGACAATAATATTATAATTTAGTATTCAATGAATTTGCCCCGACATAAAACATGAAACGCATTATCTCAAGCTGACGAAATTGGTTTTGAACGATCTATGCTGATGCCATCATGGCTACTGTTTGTACATTATACGTCAACTCGTCCAAAATCTGGAGTTCTTTAGATTATAAAGAAAACATTAAATATGGTTACAATAAAAAAGTACACTACCGTACATCCTCCGTACTTATGTGATATACAGTGTGTCTACAATTTGTTCTGCAGTGTAGTAATAGGTGTTACAAAAGTTCGCAATCTCGTGCAAGGTTATTTTTTAGTTAACAAGTTTTTCTACGTAAGTTATTTTTATTTAATCCTTGAAAGAAAATTATTTTTAATTCATAGTGAGAGTTTGTATAGATATGAGAAATATTTAAAGTGCTTTTATTCCTGGGATTAGGGTATTTAAATGATACTTATCAGTTCAGAAGGTTTGTGATAGATCGTTGTTCTTTGGATATGGAAAGTTCATCAATTTTGAGTGACTTAGGCTGCTGGCGTCCTTTTCTAATTAGTCTTGGGAATTTCTGCTTTTAATTTTCGTTTATATTGTTCCTGGACATCAGTTAAATGTCATTCCTCTTCATCTCCTTCTCACTGGTACATTTTTTTGGATTCTGACTAGTTTTCAAACTTTTTAAAGTAAAATTTATGTCATACAAAATCTTGCGTCCCTACTACACAAGCGTCATTATACGAGTACTCCAAATTAACGGAAAATTAGTAGCCAACGGCCCGTTTCTATGGTAACCTCAACCCTTTGATTGGCTAAAGCATAGATTATTTCCATTGTTATCATATTTGAATTTTTATTCAAAATTACTATATATTTTCTGATTGATTTTATTCTTCTGTCTTCCTTCCTGAGTATTAAATATTATCACTATTGTATTTATTTCCTTTCAAAGATTAAAATAATACCTCATAAGGTCATGTTCTATTAGATATTAACTTTTGTCTAATTATGTTAACATTTGATAATTACATATTTCTTTTAATTTAAGCTCTTATTGTAACATTTTTCTTTTAAAATGATTTACACATTATTCTTGGCTAGTTACTAGCCTTAGATTTGTTAATTTACTTGTGGATTTTACACAATTTGTAATTATTGGTTTTCACAGTTAGGCATTTCAGATGCACTAGTAGCCATTGACTATATTTACTGAATTTATACAAATGATGTCTCATTTTATTCTAATGTATTTTGTTTTATTAATGGTTTTGTTCTTTTCTACATTTATTGATTTTCTATTGTAATTAGATTTGTATTTTCTTAACTTCTTAATCATCTATTTTGCCTTTGTTAATAATATGGCTACCACTCCCTATTCTTCCTCAATTAAAACATAACATCTAGGCGTATGCTCTGTACAAATTCTTCAGTCATACCCTATTCATAAATATAATTATACAATTATTTTCCATTATTAAGTAAAGTTTGTTTACAACTCAATTCATTAATTACTATTTTTTGGGTGTTAACTAACATCACCTTTTGAATAATTGGTTTTCCCTTACAATCTGGGGTGTTTATTTATTTATTATTAATTGCTTATTTCCTAATTAAACTCTACTCTCAGTCCATGTTAATACTAGCTGTTTATCTTTTCATGGGATACTCCCCTTTTAAATACAATCGTTTACAATTAATCTTAACTCTCTTAATTAACAATGTTATTATCACTTTCCAGTGTTCGTTTCATATTACTAATTGTTTACATTTACTATTATTGATTAGTATCCGGTCCACGTGGACCGGAAAATTGAATAAGAATGATGATCCAGCATGTGTGGACAAGAAAGTTAAGAAAGTGGGCCCAAGTGGGCTAAATGTATGCTTCTTGAGTTAAATATTCTGTCGGCTGATCTTCCATAGTAATTGAAATGATATGTAATACATGAATTGATTCTGCAAGAAGAAAATGACGAGAAGTGGACTGTATACGAATAATTTTAATATCTGAACTAGTTACATTACAGCTGTTAATTTGAATAAGGCTGGCTAATACTGCATGTTGCGAAGTATTAAGAATTTAGATAAACATGAAGCGGGCCTAGTCGGCCATAATCGAGAATATAAGGGCCTAAAGCCTACATTTAAACGAGAATAAATGACAGCGAAAGGTGTGCTCGGCTCGGTACTACCGCCGCGAGCGTTTGATACGCACTGTGCAAAGTACAAAAACGCGAATATTGAGGCGAAGTATGAAGCAGATTAGCCAACCTAGAAAATAAAATCATCGCGCTACCGTACATAAGCTGCCCGTCAAAAATCAAAAAGATTTTTTAATACATTTTTTAATAAATTATAATACATTTACAATTTAATTTAAAGAGTACAGTTCTTACTAACAATGGTTAGCTTCAAGGCTAAGTTGAACCTTGAGTTATAAGATTAGATAACGGCAATCCGTTACTAGTTTAGAGATAAGCATGCATAAGATAAGACTAGAGATAGGCGGTTGTACGCCAAGTTTGGCGAACAGCTGTTTCATATATGAATAAGTCTGGTTGACCAGTATTACTGACACAAGTGTGTGCAGTCTAAAACATTATAAAACATGAAAGAAAATACATAATTATACAATGTTTAATGCATGATCGGAAGCTCATCACATGATGGACCGATCGCTGGTAGTCCTATGCAAGTCATAGACGGCTACCTTAAAGTTACTTGAGGCCCGTAGACCTGTACAGAGAGTTTATTACATGAACAAAATTGTTGTTGAACATGTTGTAGTTACATGTTCTATTGTATATTCAGCAGGGCGGCATGTATTGACCTAGACATGCTATTCCTGATGTTTCAGGAATTTACAATATAATGACATATGAACAAGCTAGATGCTGAATGCAAGCCCAGTTATGACATGTAGGTCATAATTTTAAGTAAGAATTGTGCATGCTTACTTGCAAAATGAATAAAATATAAAGTACAATATACAATGAACCTAGACGTGGCAGTTACATACGGCAGACGCTAACAATAGTTTTTTGCATAGACATAATTTATGCGAATACGGTAACAATAATTTGAATAATTACAAGATAAATAATTGCAATGTCAAATAACAATACAATACTGAAATTACAGAGACAATTTAACAATTTAAAGACATTCACAGAATAGTACATATTTATCAGCAACAATATAAAGAAATGAATGCATGATTGCTAACAGCTAGACATGCAAATGTTATGCAATAACATTTTATAAATGAGACCACCAAAAAACATGTAATATACCCCATAACATCAAATGAAAATGTGTAAGACATAGTATGCCACACAAATTAACATACAATACAAATATCAAGATACCACCAAAACTGTGATAATTAGAAGCGTGCAATGACGCAAAATTGACAAGAAAAATATTGTGATGATTCATCACGATTGTGTTGACCAAATGGTCGTAATAAGTAGTAAGCCAATGGCTGAATAAAGTAGCATTGTGCTAAGTAATCATAATGTCAAATCTCGTCTCGCGCTGGCAACAGACATAATTTATGTATGGGTCTCCGCAAAACACCCGTAGGCGTGCGAATGTCCACGACACGAACCAAGTTATCTGGGCCGGGAAATTTGGCGTGATCATCGCCACATTGATCACGCCACATTGATCACGCCAAATTTCCAGGCTAATGGAGGCAAGTTATCCTCAATAAGCAGGACTAAGTCACCAATGGAAACATTATCTTTGGCAAACTTCCACTTGTGACGCTGCTGCAACTGGTGCAAATAATCGCGAGACCACGCCTTCCAAATGCCTTGGACAAACCTCTGAAGGAGTTGCCAACGACCAAGGCGAGAAACAGGAACGTGAGAAAGGTCCGGGTCCGGAATCGCCGTTAAGGGCGCGCAAATCAAAAAATGGCCCGGTGTGAGTGGCACCGGGTCGTTAATATCCGATGAGATAGCAAATAAAGGTCGAGAGTTCAGACATGCCTCTATCTGAGACAAAACGGTTGTGAACTCTTCGAAGTTTAGTATAGATTTGCCTACCACGCGGCGCAGATGAAATTTTAAACTCTTTATGCCGCTCTCCCAAAGGCTACCGAAATGAGGTGAGGAGGGCGGAATAAATGACCAAGATATCCCCTGAGAGGATGTGAATGACTTAATCGAGGAGATGGCATCCTTATTGTGCCAAAGGTTGTAAATATCATGCAAGATGGTGCGGGCTTTCCTGAAATTTGTGCCGTTGTCGGAGTACAGTTGACTGGGTATACCCCGACGTGCCATGAAACGACGTAAAGCGGCTATAAATGCGCTGGCCGTAAGGTCGGACATCAATTCCAAGTGAATAGCCCTAGTCGCTAAGCAAACAAACAAAGATACGTATGGCTTAGTAAGAGTTCTAGACTTCTGCCCGCCATGACGAATCATGAAGGGACCACCATAATCAACCGCGCAAAATAGAAACGGCCTTGAAGGAGTGACTCTAGGGGATGGCAGAATACCAAGTCTCTGAACCTGCTGTGTGGCACTAAACCTGATACACTTGAGACACTTACGAATAATGGAACGGATGACCAGCCGGGCATTAACAATCCACCAACGTTGACGCAGTGAATGATGCACGAGTTGAGCACCAGCGTGAAGTAAACGAATATGTTTACGTTCGATGATAAGGCGGGTAATATGCGCCGATGGGGGTAATACAATAGGATGTTTCGAATCGTAGGGTAATTGGGAATGCTGCAATCGTCCGCCCACGCGTATCACTCCAGAATCGTCAAGAAACGGGTCGAGAGAAGCCAACTTGCTCCTAACGGAAACAGAAGATCCGTTCCGAAGACAATTAATTTCGGTTGCGAAATGGATCGACTGGGACTGTTTTATGAAGAAATTGAGAGACTGATGAATTTCTACAGGGGTCAAATCGCCCGAAATTCTGTCCGCAGATGAGTGCCTAATATTTCTGATGAAACGAAAACAGTAAGCGTATACACGTGTCAGCCGGTGCAACGAGGAAAAGTCCAAAGATAAGTCAACAGCCAGGGTAGACATTAGCGACCGGTTATGTATAGTTTTCTCTTCCGCGGTAACTTCAGAGGACGACTGAGTGGCCGGTACGAAAGATGGGAAGGAATTGAACTCTGACGATTGAGACAGACAGCTAGGACCGTGCCACCAAAGCGAGCAATCGCGCAAAACGTCAGGGAAACACCCTCTAGAAATAATGTCCGCAGGATTGCGTCGCGAATCAATGTGATGCCAGGTATATGTTTGCGTACGACGCTGAATTTCAGCAACTCGATTAGCGACGTATGTTTTCCAACGCGTAGATTGCGCATGAATCCAGTAAAGAGCAACCATGGAATCAGAATACAAATGTACACCATCAATAAACGAATAAAGAGCAGGAATAACCTTAGATACAAGTCGCGATAATAACAAGCAAGCGCAGAGCTCGATGCGAGGTAATGACACCTGGCGTAGGGGAGCCACGCGAGATTTAGAGCACAAGAGGCGACAGGAAGCAGTAGAATCTTGATAAATGACTCGGATATATATGCAACAGCCAAACCCCTTCTCTGAAGCATCCGAAAAACCATGCAACTGAACTGCAACCGCCTCATGAATGCAACGAATGGATCGCGGGACCACTATTTTACCAATCAGAATCAATCTGTCACACAAAGAATGCCAATCCGAAAGTGACTTGCCGGAAATCGGATCATCCCAACCAAGCTTACAAAGCCACAGTCGCTGCATGAAATGTTTATACAAAAAGACAACTGGTCCGATTAAACCAAGAGGATCATATATTCCAGCAATAATTGAAAGAATCTTTCTCTTGGATATGCTAGGATCAACCGGAGATAGTTTGATATCAAACAAAAATGAATCAGCAGTGTTGTTCCAAAGAATGCCCAGGGTACGCACATTGTCCTGTTTATTTAGGGGTCGCGAAAGGTTGTGATGATTTGCGACCGCTGTGGGTTCATTTGATGCCCATTTGTGCAACGTGAAACCATATTGACCAAGTAACGCACCTAGATCGGATTTCAGCTTGGATAGATCGGGGATAGTGTCCGAACCGGTAAGTAGATCGTCGACATAAAAATCGTTGGTTATGGCTAAAGCCGCTTGGGGAAACGAAGTCTGATTGTCTCTAGCAATTTGTAGAAGGCACCGAGTGGCCAAAAAGGAGGCGCTAGCCGTGCCGTAGGTTTCCGTTCGCAGCGCGAAATGTTTAAGTGGTTCGAGGGGAGAGTCACGCCACAAAATGCGCTGATAGTGACAATCTCCTTCAGCTACGCGAATCTGACGATACATCTTTTCGATGTCGGCAATCAGGACATACTTATGTACGCGAAAACGCAACAGAATAGAGAAGAGATCTTGCTGAACATTGGGGCCTACTAATAATATGTCATTTAACGAAAGGCCATTAGTAGTCTTGGACGAACCATCAAAAACAACGCGCAGCCTGGTAGTCAAGCTAGACTGTTTAAACACGGCATGGTGAGGCAAGTAGTAAATATTTGACGCTCCTAAATTGATAGCGCCATTATCGATGAGTGTCATGTGCCCAAGATCCATGTATTCCCTGATAAAGTCCGCGTAGTCGCGAGCGAGCTTGGGATCGCGCCTAAATCGACGCTCTAAACCTAAGAATCTTGATTCGGCACTTGTGTAAGATTCCCCCAAGTGGGGATTATCAGACTTGAATGGGAGCGACACTATAAATCTACCCTCGTGGTTGCGCTGAGTAGAGCGCACAAAATGCTCTTCGCAAGCCGACTCGCTATCAGGGGTATCGTCAGGGATTGTTTCTGCCTCCCAAAATCTCTCGAGAGGTTGCAGAATTTGGCTGTCATTGTTCCTTGCCAGGAACGAAACAGCAGGACCCTGGGTGTGGCAGTGTTTGGGCAGATTGCCGGCGAGAATGTAACCTAGTTTTGTTTCCTGAATGATAGGGAAGTTGGGTCCGCGTGTGTATTTATTGGCTAATATTAAATCCAGATAAAATTGTGCCCCTAATAGTATGTCGATCTGTGAAGATATATTAAAATCTGGGTCGGCGAGAAAAATTTTATTTGGAATGTGGAACCGGTTGATATCAAACGAGATTGAAGGCAGATTGTGAGTTAAGTTAGATAGGACGGCACATTTGGCCTCGAAACTATGTCTCTGATAGCGAGAAATAATACGTATAGAAACAATGTCAGTAGCGCAACACGCTGTGTTGTTTATTCCTGTGATTGGAATATTAGATCTGGTTAGTTTAAGGTGCAACCTTTTCGCAAATGATTTCGTACAGAAATTGATCTGGGAACCGGCGTCCAGAAGCGCTCTAGCTTTATGCGTGTTGCCAGCCTGATCGACGACATATACAACCGCTGTGGATAAAAGAACATTGTTTTTACACTGTAATTTAAATGAGCAATAATTGCTGCTGGCAGCTGTTGATTTCGGCACGTAATTTGCGTGCAGCAATGTGTGGTGTCTTTTTGAACAAATTTTACAGACTTGTTTACTCTTACAATTCGTTATCAGATGACCTGCTCTAAGGCAGTTGATACAACATTTATGATTTGCAACCAATTGCCCCCGCTCAGCGGCACTTAATTTGCGAAAATTATTACACATGTAAAGCGGGTGGTCAGATTTACAACACACGCATGAATAATGCTTTGCCGCTGCGTGATAGTTTTTAAAGGTATTGCTGCCAGCAGTATTTCTTAAGCTACATTTCTCAAATTTATTGTTGGGTTTTACGCTAAGTTTGTTGAATTGCTGTCCGGATTCAATAGGCATTGTATTTTCTAAAAGCTGTCTGCGTAAGTTTAAAAAATGCGTAAAGTCTTGAAAGCTGGGGAAGTTGTCAGGGTCTATTGACTCCTTCCAAAGTTTTAAAGTAATAGGGTCAAGTTTGGTGGAGAGCAACTGTATGGTAATAAATTCAAATGAATTCACGGACAGCTTCATTGCCGCCAGTGAATTAACGGAAACGTTATTGTATTCGTAAACTCCGCCAAGCTTTGGACTGAGTCCTTTGTTGTGGACTTAACCTGAAGTAGGTTTTGTACATAGTATTTGGCTAATATAAATGGGTTGTTATACCTTTCGGACAGCAAGTTCAACGCTATTACATAATTTTCTTGACAAATGGGTAATGATTTAATTAAATCTAATGGTTCACACTTCACAGAAGAATGCAAATAATGCAGTTTTTGCACTGGTGTTAAGTCGGATCTCGAATGCACTAGATCATTGAAAATTGAATAAAAATGTTGCCACTCAAGTATGTTGCCTGAGAAGCAGGGCAAACTTATCGGCTTTAAATGCATAGGCGTCGATAATACAGGAGGCACAGTCTGAGTATTAAAAGTGTCAAGAAGTTGTAAAACGTTTGCCTCAGTTGAGTATATCATTTCTTCAACCTCAACTCGGTCTGCCTGAGCAACGCTCGTGTCTTTACTGATAAGCTCTATCTCAGACTGTACCTCGTCGTACTTCGAGGCCAAGCTTTTAAGACTTTCCAGTCTTACAGTCAGAAAATGTTTTGTGCTTAAATTAATATCGAATGAATTTACCGCGGATTGTATCTGCACTATCGCGGACTTTAATCCGCCTCTCTTTCTGGTCAGCACCTTGAGGCCTTCTTCAGACATTTTTACGCACCTTTTTTACTGTTGCTGGTGGTATCTGGTTGATGACGTCCCGCAGCGTCGGCTCCTTGGTAAAGATGGTGAACAGCTGGCAGAGATGACCACTTTGAATAAGCACTGCAGCCGGCAGGAACTTGCTACCACGTTGTCCGAAGATGACGAGCGAAATGGCGACGCAAATCACGCCACGGTCGCATTAGCTGACGTGCTAATCCGCCCGTGATGGCCAGAAACAGATGTAAAAGATATTAAATGGAAATCCGGCCCGGAGGACCAAAAAATGATTAGTATCCGGTCCACGTGGACCGGAAAATTGAATAAGAATGATGATCCAGCATGTGTGGACAAGAAAGTTAAGAAAGTGGGCCCAAGTAGGCTAAATGTATGCTTCTTGAGTTAATCGTGTCGGCTGATCTTCCATAGTAATTGAAATGATATGTAATACATGAATTGATTCTGCAGGAAGAAAATGACGAGAAGTGGACTGTATACGAATAATTTTAATATCTGAACTAGTTACATTACAGCTGTTAATTTGAATAAGGCTGGCTAATACTGCATGTTGCGAAGTATTAAGAATTTAGATAAACATGAAGCGGGCCTAGTCGGCCATAATCGAGAATATAAGGGCCTAAAGCCTACATTTAAACGAGAATAAATGACAGCGAAAGGTGTGCTCGGCTCGGTACTACCGCCGCGAGCGTTTGATACGCACTGTGCAAAGTACAAAAACGCGAATATTGAGGCGAAGTATGAAGCAGATTAGCCAACCTAGAAAATAAAATCATCGCGCTACCGTACAATTATTATTAAACCTTATATTTCTAGTTACTAATTTGTATCACTTTTAATCACATAGTGTTTTGTCATCACTCTTCAGTGTTTATTTCACATTATGAAGTGCTTACATCTAATGCTATCATTAAAACCTTATTCTTAATTATTATTGGATTCACTATTAATCAATTATTGTTTATTATTGATTATTGAGCGTTTTATTATCATTGATATGGTTTCTAACCATTTTTGGGGTTCACACCTTCACTATTGCACTTTTTAACTGTTTACATTAAGTGTTTCTTAGTGGGTAATCCCTATAATTATTTCTCTTTGTCACTTTTTCACTATTTCTTTCATTACAAATTATACACAGTATTATTAATGTTATTTTCCTATAGATTTTTACTATATCTAACTCTAATTTTTTGGGTTAGTGTACTTTTTCTTTTTATAATATTACTTTACTGGGTTTTGGTTAAAACAGTTACATTAATTATTTAATTGAGAATAATATTTATTTCTGGTATTGGATAATTATTGGTTTTATTCCCAATATTATACTTGAGTGTACCTTTTCTCCCTTTTATACTTGTGGTGTTTCTTATCCCTTGGTTTCACTTCGTTTCCTCTTCATTTTTCTTCTTCTTCTCCTTCATTTTCAATTGGCTTCATTTTAATTCGGTTCTCCCCTTCTCGTTTGGTTTTATTTTATTTGGTTGTATGAATTCGTTCACTTCCTTCAATTGTTTTTTTCTTCTTTGGTTTCGGTTTTTTCCCTTCTTTGTCGTTTTCCTGTTTGTTTGGTCAATCACTTGGGTTAGGTCATGTCGTCGTTTGTCGTGTCACCGTCTTTATATTTTATTTATATTTAATATTTAATTTTATATGAAGTATATTTATATTTAGTATCATCTTTTTTATCCCTGGTACTGGGGTGGCTTATTTGTGTTGTAACAATATCAATGCGTTAAACACCCTAAATTTACCCGTAAATACATTCGAAATTATTCTTATTCATTATTTGGCCCAAAAACTCGATAGTTACACTCTTCGATTGTGGAAAGAAAGTTTGTCAGAAGAACAATTTCCCAACTTTAATAATTTTATAAAATTCTTAAATACACGTAGGCAGTTATTGCAAAATCTTGATAGCGCATCCACTTCAGCAAGCAAGATAAACGGTTGCGATAAGGCTTATTATCGCAAGACAATTAAAAGGATGAATGCAGCTAAAGCGGCATTCCACTCCCATGTCGGAAATAATCTATGTCAGCTGTGCAAAGGTAAACACAGAATTACTGATTGTTCACAATTTATAACGCTTACTATTCATGAGAGAAAAAACATTATAATCAAAAATAAATAAGCTCTGTCTAAATTGCCTTCGCCCAGGCCACGATAGCACCCACTGCCCATCTAAATTTTCTTGCAGAACGTGTGCGAAACGTCATCACACGATGATTCATATGCCTAACAAAAACGGATCGTCCATCAACAACCAGTGTTTGCTAAAATTACAAACAAATAAGTCCACATTACTATCTACCGCAGTCTGCATGGCAACTGACCATGCAGGTAGAAAGCATCCGGTTAGAATTTTACTAGACTCCGGTTCGCAGGCGAACTTCTGTACTATGGATTTCGCACGTCGCATGGGTCTGAAATTGGTTAAATCTCAATTGCCCATAACGGGTATAAACAATTCACTGTCCCAAGCTGACTTCGGTACCAGAGTAAGGTTACAGTTTCGCTATAAACACTTTAGTTTAAACATACATTGCGCTGTGCTTCCCAGCATAACTAATAATCTCCCGGCGGAATCATTTGATGTCGCCTCTTTAAATTTACCAAAGGGCATATTCTTAGCTGACCCACAACTCAACTTCTCGTCGCAAGTCGATGTATTGCTCGGTGCTCAGTATTATTTGCAGTTAATTGAACCTATTAAATTTATCCGCAGCCCGCACTTCCCCATAATTCAGGAGACAAAACTAGGATTCTTTCTAGCAGGTAATTTGCCGTTCAATGTCGACATGACGAAACCGGTTTCATCCTTTATGGTATGTAAAAATGATAGTGAGATTTCCTCGCAGCTAAAGGAATTTTGGAAATTGGAGGAAGTTTCTATTTGTGATCCCTCCGCTGAGGACTCGGAATGTGAGAATCATTTTGTGTCCAATACTGTCAGCAATGACGAGGGCAGATTTGTGCTATCCCTGCCTCGCAGGTCAGACAAGTCTCATTTGGGCGATTCTCTTCGCGGGGCTATCCGCAGGTTTCAGTCATTAGAACTTAAGTTCAAGCAGAACCCTGCCCTTTACAAAGGTTATAGCGAGTTCATGCGTGAGTATTTAAATCTTGGTCACATGTCTTCACTTAATGAGTACGATTTATCGCTTGACAAGTCAGACACCTTTTATTTGCCTCACTACTCAGTCTTTAAAGGTTCCAGCATAACTACCAAGTTACGAGTTGTTTTCGACGGATCCGCTAAGACGACAAATAATTTGTCCTTGAACGATACTCTGATGGTCGGTCCCACGATCCAGCAGGATCTGTTCTCTATTATGGCTCGATTCCGTACTCACAGATACGTCCTCATTGCAGACATTGAAAAAATGTATCGACAAATTCTGGTTAATCCAAAGGATTACAATTTGGGGCGTATCGTTTGGCGCGACGCCCCGCATAAGGAACTCCAACATTACGCCTTGAGGACAGTCACTTATGGGACTGCAAGTGCCTCCTTTCGTGCAACTAGATGTCTGGCTCAGACAGCCCAAGAAAATAAAACCGAATACCCTACAGCTTGATTAGCCATAGCCAATGATTTTTATGTGGACGATCTCATGACGGGATCGGACACCCGAACGTTCTGGCTGAGATGAACTCTGACATCATAAATTTGCTAAGCCGATATGGTTTTAACTTACATAAATAGTTTTCTAACGACCAGACCATTATGGCCTCTCGCGCTCACGTTTCCCATGACTTTAGTAAAAATCAAAATGTGCGTACATTGGGCATCCAATGGAACGTCAACGAAGACAGTTTTTTATATACCGTTCAGAGGAATGTCAATGCTGCAGTGGTCAACAAAAGAAGTGTGTTATCGGTCATTGCAGGAATTTACGACCCGTTGGGCCTCATTGGCCCTATTACATTTTGGTGCAAGCATTTTGTACAACGATTGTGGTTAGCGGGTACGAGTTGGGATGAACCCTTAATAGGTTCATTGTCTGATCAATGGTTAGAACTCTATTCTCAGTTGGTCTCAGACACTCATTTTAAAATTTCGAGGTCTGTCAAGAGTCTAAACAATTACCGAATCATTTCATTACAGCTTCATGGATTCGCCGACGCGTCGGCTAAAGGTTACGCGTGTTGTATCTATGTGCGGGCGGTCTATTCAAATGGCGCCATATCGTCAAACCTGTTATGCGCCAAATCTAGGGTCGCTCCATTGAAACAGATAACGCTACCCAGGCTTGAACTTTGCGCTTGCTTATTGCTGGCTCATTTAGCTTCCAAGGTAATAGACGCCGTCAACTACAAATTCAACGAATTATCTTTCTATTCGGACTCGATGATAGCCTTACATTGGATCCATCAACAATCTTCCCGTTGGAAGGTGTTTGTCGCCAACCGTGTCGCTGAAATACAGCGTGTCACGACCCGGGGAACTTGGCACCATATATCATCTCTGGACAACCTTGCCGACATTTTATTGCGCGGTTGCCTCCCTCGTATTTTACACAGCCACCCACAATGGTGGCATGGTCCGTCCTGGTTATCGCATGAGTCATCATCATGGCCCATCAGTGCCTTCAATACTCATTCTCCCTGTACTTATCCCGATCTGGAGCAAGAACGACGCAAGCAGGTCCAAACCTCACTAATTGTCGCTTCATCCACCTCCAGTTATGTTGAAAATTACTCATCCCTTACTTGTAAGGACTCATTCGAATTTTCTCATATTGCCGCAGGTTCATTCGTAACTCTAGGCTCCCCGTTGCAGACAGGGGTACTTCCTTTTTGTCAGCCCAGGAGTTGCATGATACACTTTTGTTTTTTATTCGACAGTCTCAGCAATTGCACTTCGCCATTGAGGTTAAGGAGCTTGAGGCACATCGCTGCATTCCCAACAGCAGTAAAATTCTCTTACTCAACCCCTTTCTTGATGAGACAGGTATATTGAGAGTAGGTGGACGTCTACAGCACTCCCAGCTCAGCTACGCGAGCAAACATCAAATAATTTTGCACCCGCATTCTCATCTCACCAAGTTAATCATAGAATATGAACATCTTCGTTTATTGCACTCTGGTGTGCAATTAACCCAGTTTTCTCTGTGACAGGGTCACGCCTGCTAAGCCATTTTTCCAATCTGCTGTGGACTATGCCGGACCCGTACTTATACGTCATGGCGGGCAGCGCTCAAAATCGACGTCAAAAGCGTATATTGCGTTATTTATATGCATGTGCACTAAGGCCATTCATTTGGAACTTGTATCAGATCTTACCTCCGACGCCTTAAAACGATTCATCTCGCGTAGAGGTATTCCCACTCAGATATTTTCAGACAATGGGACGAACTTTCGTCGTGCTAGCGGCACATTACACGAATTGTACAAGCTTTTGAAATCTAAGGGATTTGAGCAAGCAACTCAGGAGTTTATCAGTTCCCACGGTATCAAGTGGTCCTTTATTCCACCCTCAGCCCCTCATTTCGGTGGTTTGTGGGAAAGCGGGGTAAAAAGTGTCAAATTTCATTTACGTCGCGTGATTGGCTGTACCGTTTTGAACTTTGAGGAGTATTCTACCATTCTAACTCAAATAGAGGCTTGCCTTAACTCACGCCCTTTATTCTCTATATCCAATGATTTTAGGGACCCTGAACCCTTAACTCCCGCTCATTTCCTGGTCGGTTCTCCACTGACGGCACTCCCGGAGCCCGACTATACCCAAGTCAGTACTAGTCGTTTGGGCAGATGGCAGCTGCTCCAAAGATTCACACAATCCATCTGGAAACGATGGTCCAAAGATTATTTGCACCAGTTGCAGCAGCGCAATAAATGGCGCACCACTTCAAGAAATTTAACTGTCAGACAGCTCGTTCTCATTCTTGACGATAATGCCCCCCCCTTCAATGGAAACGCGGGGTAATCACAAATGTTTACACGGGTCAGGACTCAATAGTGCACATTGCCGAAGTTCGCACCGCACAGGGTATCCTACGTCGACCCATCCATAAATTATGCCCCCTTCCGGTGGCATCAGACTAGTCGCATGAGCATCATACGACACATACCAGGAATGTGAACTTGTCGCATTGCCTTGTATCACTCCCGGGACATTCCCGGGGCGATCATCCAATCCAATTTGATTATTATTGTAATTATTATTATTATTGTCGTGTAGCTATTATTGCAATAGTTACTACGCCATATTCTATCAATCATTTTGTATTTATCATTGTGCTATTATATAATTATGTATTTTTAAACTTTTTGGGAACTATTATTGTAATCTTATTGTATCAATTATTATGTATTTGTCATTGTATTTTCCAATGGTTATGTATTGTTGAATTTATCAGGGGTTTGTTGTTTCAATATTATGCATGTAAATTGTTACATATTTTCATTGTATTATTGCTTGTTACTTGTTATTCAATGCTTTGTGATCATTATTGGGTATTATGTGGGATAAATCAATGTGTCTACTTAATCAATAACTTAACAATCTTTACAAAATTTGCCGCCCGTAGGCAGTTGCCTACTTTGCCTATGCATAAATCTGCCTCTGATGTACATGCTAAATGCACCTAAACAGTAGTAAGAATGACTTAGTATCCTGTTGAGTTATTCACTGTTCTGACGGATGATATGCAAATACTGGAAGGTAGAATGTGAGAGCCAGCAATAACCTTAAATAAAACTCATATATTTCAGTTATTACACAGTGTTCTGTTCATTACAGACAAGTGCTTGGTTTGATAATTTTTTAAAAAATAAAATTGTATATTTTACTGTAGCTTTACAGTAGCTTGACAGAAAGCGTAAAAATGTAAAATAAAAACGGCATGACTTAAGTGTAAATAAAAAGTGAACACTTTACAGTAGCACAAAAAATGACAAAAATTGAGACAATGAAATGCTACAGTTCAGTTAAAAATATTGCAATCTCCCTCACACAAAATTTTAAAGAATAAAGACATTATCAACACCACAACAAAATATTTTTTTTGGAGCAAAAGGAAACACAATGGAAAGGCATCTCAGGTAGTATCGCTTTGAAATTATAGTTTCAAAATGTTTAGCGAAAAGAATAAAAAAATGCTAGCATTAACAATCCAACAATATATCGAAAAGATCAGGATCTTGCTAGGTACATTATAGGGAAAATTGGTTTTGTAGCTACTGGTGGATGTTTGTTTCTATAAAAAATAATTGCAATGTCTAATAAATTATGGTACATATTTAATCATTTATTGAATAATTTGTCATTTATATAATTTTGTTTATTTTTTAATTTCTATAGATACTTTTGGTGTGTTTGTTGTAATTTTGTGTTTTACATTATCTTTTGTGAATAAATCATTTGGTATAAAATGTTCCAGTTTATAAAATACACCTCACATTTTTAACATACAATATATATATAGTAACGCCTGTATACATAGTAACAAATGTATATCAATATGCCTGTAATCACAGGTATGGGAAAATAATGGCAAATCTTGCATTATCTTGTTATCAGTTATTGTTATTGTTTGGCTAGTGCTATTAAATTCATATTGGCCCAAAGTGATGAAAAAAGGAATTTATTGTATTTGTTTACAGTCAACAGTGTAGATTCCAGGTGATGATTTGAAATTTACGTAAATTAATTTTCACTCACATGAATGAAGTTGCAACCGTAAAGAAATACAGAATATATTTTCTATGACAGCAGACAAGACAGAACACTTGTGTTTTGCCTTTCATGTGTGTACATACATTCAGACATTTATTTGGATTGACTTCTGCAAGCTTGAAAATCAGATAACAATAATGTTTTATATTTTACATTAGTGTATATGTAAAATTATAATCCTCAAAGTATAATATTTAATTAATTGGGATGTTTCGTTAAATTGTTACGACGGTCTCACCGATCGTCACATAGTACAGTGGAAACCAACATAAAACACACTTATGAATTTGCTAATTGATATTATTATATTATCACATAATACAATATACATACTCAAATTTATGTTGTGGTTTGGTCATGTTACATGCTTGTCAAGTTTCATTACATTTTTAATCGGTGTTCTTTGCTGTGTTTTACATTAATTATTCATAATTCTTCTTCTTCTTATTATGTGTTTCCGGATTGTTCGCCGATGACACGATGTCACCTGTAGATCCTATCTGCCACCGCCACATATGAGTTGTCATTCAGTATTGTGTCCATACCAAATCCCTCAGTCTCGGCCCTCCTGGGATGTCCGTCCGGCAATCCACCAATGTGCTGTAAGGTCTCTTCATGCAGATGAAACAGCAGAATAATCATTATTCATAATGATTAGTTATGATGGTTGAGTGTTATTGGTGCAGAAGAGGATGCTGCAATTTCTCACTGTACACCACGTGCTAAATTTGTTCTGTGCATTTGTGTTACGTTACTAACCTAACAAGCAATCAGTTACATTTTTAATCGGTGTTCTTTGTTGTAAGTACATTAATTATTCAGAATGATTAGGTATGATGAACTGTCGAATCTTATTAGTGCAGAAGAGGATGCAATTTCTTTTCTTCAAGGAAACGGTCTGATTCATAATCCTCGTCGTTGCATCAACGGGTATGATACGGTATTGATCATGGGACAGCGACCACGTTGGTGTTGCAATAAGTCTGCTTGCCGTGAGTATAAGGTACTTCGCCAGGGCACATTTTTAGAGGGGTCCAAATTACCCCTGAGAAAAATAATTTTGTTTATTTATTGAAGGGCATAGTAGTCTGAAAAACAGTAAAAATCAACTGGAAATCGGCACCAGCACACACACAGACTGGACAGCTTACTTAAGATATGTCTGTACCTTAGACATCTTGAGCAACCCACAGAAAATTGGAGGACCGAATTTAACTGTTGAAATTAACGAGAGTGTCTTTGCCAAGAGAAAAAATAATGTTGGCCGGGTGTTACTACAGCAGTGGGTATTTGGTGGATACTGCCGGGAAACAAAGGAATGCTTCTTGTGTTGTGTCGAAGATCGGTCAGCAGCTACCCTCCTCCCTCTCATAGTGGTAAATATTGAACCAGGGTTCACTATAATATCAGATGAGTGGCGTTCATACCGACAAATTGTTAATTTGCCACAACAGTATAGTCATTTGACTGTAAACCATCGTTATAACTTTGTGGATCCTCAAACGGGAGCGCATACACAAGGCATAGAAAGCATGTGGCGGTCCTGTAAACGCCGAAACAAGATTGAATGTGGTACAAGAAGGGAACTCTTAGATACCTATTTGAGTGAGTTCATTTGGCGAACAAGAAATGCAAACCACGATTTGTTTGAGAAAATGCTGGATGATATTAAAAAATATACGCCCCCTTCATACACACCCCGCAGAGGTCCAGAATATCTTTCCAGGCGATGCATCGAGAATAATTATGTAATCAGAATGATCACAGTTGCACACCACTATATAAAAATTATCCCGATTAGCGCTTTCAAGCCTCACAGCCCATCGTCAGATCGGAATAGGCTGAAATTATTTTAAAACAAATACTTCACCCCTCTCCCCCACCCTGCTCACACACAACAAGCTATAATATAAATGACCCACCCCCTAAACCCTGACAGGGTTTAGGGGGTGGGGAAGGGTCATTTATATTATAGCTTGTTGTGTGTGAGCAGGGTGGGGGAGAGGGGTGAAGTATTTGTTTTAAAATAATTTCAGCCTATTCCGATCTGACGATGGGCTGTGAGGCTTGAAAGCGCTAATCGGGATAATTTTTATATAGTGGTGTGCAACTGTGATCATTGTGATTTCAACCACTAACACAAATTTCTTCATTAAATAATTATGTAGTCACTGGAACAATCTGGGGATTCACAGATACTGAACTCGCTGTATTAATGTAGAAGCGTGTAGAGTCACCTCCTTACCACTCACGACTACCTGTGGCTAGCTGGTGTTTCTGTAAAAACACAATATTCAACGTCTAACATTTTCTAGATAAAGAAGGAACATGCATTATGGTTAATTAGTTAGTATTATTACATACACAGTTGTAATAGGTTAGTATTAGATATCTACCACTTTTTAGATTAAGAAGGAGTATGCACTACGGTTAATAGCTTATGCTACAAGATACATAAGTGTTTATTTTAAAAATTAGTACAGTAACTACAAAACAGGTTACATGAACAATTGCTGGAAGAAATGGAGAATAAACAATTACAGTGAGGTCAAAAGACATAGAATAGAGATGCAGTTTCTGTTCTTGAAGAAAAAGGATTGCTTGATAATCGTCGATATTGTATTAATGGAATGGGCATGACACAGTGTTGCATCTTGGAAGTTGACAAATTTGGTGTTGTAGGAAAAGAGCTTGCCACGTATATAAGTCAATTCGCCAGGACACATGGTTTGAGAGGACCAGACTGCCGCTCAGAACAATAATTTCATTTATTTACTGCTGATGTGATCAGCGTACCAATGTGAAACATAGTGAAAATTAACTGGAAACCAACCACAACACTCATATAGAGTAGACGTATTATTTAAGAAGTATCTGAGCCTCAACCCAGTACTAAATCCAGTATACTGTAACAGGATGTACTGTTCCACACTGTAAATAAAGAAGACAGGCAATAATATATATCTGTGTGTGGGCTGAGGAGAATGGAATGGCTGTTTACTTACTACTTTACCTGGTACTTTGGTCACTTAACCAAAAATTTGTCCATTTTAAGTACAGACTCTAACCTAACAAATTGCAATGTAACTGGAATTTGTTGAAAACAACATTAAACTATCACTCATATATTCAACCCCTCCCCCATCAGATAGAGGGAGGGGGAAGGGAGAGAGAGTTATATATCATTGTTGAATAATTAAGACATTCCTTTTAACAAAAATATACTTTTTAATTAAATTATTACATCTATTAGTTATACAACTATTTATTTTTACTTTAATTATATTTATGTTTCTGAAGTAATATTAAATACAATACAATTATTAAAATAAAAGTATATTTTTGTTGAATAATAATAATAATAATAATAATAATAATAATAATAATAATAATAATAATAATAATAATAATAATAATAACAACAACATAAGAATATAGAATAAAGTAATTTTTTGTAAATATATCGTTATACTTTTGACATGTAAAGTAGTATACATAAATAGTCTACTCTCATACAGTATACGAATTTGTTGGAAAATATCACACATACTACTTGGCAAGTGTTCAACACTGATTAAAAATGTTTTGTTTAATGCAAACACTGAAACACACTATACACAAGAAATAGAACTCATCATGAACATAACATGATTATATTACTTCTTATGGTATAAGAATATGATATCGGTTTTTTGTTTAATATCCACTTGTAAAGGAAAAAATACAGCAGATAATTATTTTATAAGTAACTTTGTTACAGGTCTTACCACATAATGTGCCTGCTTTTAATAATATTCTCAAAGGATTTTAAATTACAAACCTGAATATAGTGCTGGAATACATAATCCATTTTTCCATTCACAGCCACATTTCACGCTAAATCACGAATCTCTGTATGTTCCGGTATTTCCAATTCTCTGTTCAAAAAAGACAGAAAAGAATAAAATAAACTTCATAAATACAGAAATGAAGACACAATGTATAATCTAAATATAATTAATGTTTTCAAAGAATGAAAGGTAATCAAAACAAAAAGAGAAATACCATAATAAATAAATAATTGGGAAATAGAGAATAAAAACTCATGGAATAAATAATTTAATGACAGTGACAAACAATGACCATAATACTCAGGAGTGAAGATCAAATGACAAAAAATGTACATAGTAATTTATAAATAGAAATATAATATATAAATGTGTAAAACTAGTATGTAAGAAATAAGACATTGTGAATAAACCTATTTAACTATGAGGAGGTCTGCGCACCTCAGACAGTTATTTTGTATCATTGAACTACATAATGTGAATGATATAAATTTTACAAATATAATAATATCAAACTATAATTATAAAAGTTATGTTGTGTGACATCACCGGACACACACGAAGTACTGACATATGAACATTAATCAATTATTTTGTTTAATCTGTCAACATTCTAGAAGACCAATATTAAAGGGTTTACAGATTATTGACCCATCTACCAAAACACACACACACAGTTTCTGATACGTGTTACAATATTGTGTCTTATTTTCAGCCAACTGTTCTTTTACAGGTGAAATCACTACAATTATGCCTCGTGAGTGTAAGGTTAGTTTAATCTGTAACCTATGATATTAAAGATAATAATACACTGAACATGATTATTACACTTTATATGATACCAGCATTTTGGCTAAATATCCACTTGTAAAAGAAAAAATACAAAATGATTATTATTTTATAATTAACTTTGTTACAGCTGCTGTGAAGTTGTTTAGATTAAATAATGTAACCTAACCTACTTTTAAGTACTGAATACTTTTAATGTGTCATGTACTGTGTTCAATAAGGAAACAAAATACTTTTACAGAATACTTAAAATCCTTGAAAATGGTTTTGGTTTAAGCTTGAGCAAGGAATAATGAAACTAAGCACGTGATTTCAAAGTCAATATCATTATGAAAAACGTATTCTAAATAGAACATACTTACCAAAATTGATAATACTTACCAAAATCATGTAAAACAAGAATCATGAATCATGATATTTTTTGATATCTTCAAGCATTTTCTCGAACAAATCGTGGTTTGCATTTCTTGTTCGCCACATGAACTCACTCAAATAGGTATCTAAGAGTTCCCTTCTTGTACCACATTCAATCTTGTTTCAGCGTTTACAGGACCGCCACATGTTTCTATGCCTTGTGTATGCGCTCACGTTTGAGGATCCACAAAGTTATAACGATGGTTTACAGTCAAATGACTGTACTGTTGTGGCAAATTAACAATATGTCGGTATGAACGCCACTCATCTGATATTATAGTAGACCCTGGTTCAATATTTGCCACTATGAGAGGGAGGAGGGTAGCTGCTGACCGATCTTCGACACAACACAAGAAGCATTCCTTCGTTTCCCGGCAGTATCCACCAAATACCCACTGCTGTGGTAACACCCGGCCAACATTATTTTTTTCTCTTGGCAAAGACACTCTTGTCAATTTCAACAGTTAAATTCGGTCCTCCAATTTTCTGTGGGTTGCTCAAGATGTCTAAGGTACAGATATATCTTAAGTAAGCCGTCCAGTCTGTGTGTGTGCTGATGCCGATTTCCAGTTGATTTTTACTGTTTTGCAGACTACTACGCCCTTCAATAAATAAACAAAATTATCTTTCTCAGGGGTAATTTGGACCCCTCTAAAAATGTGCCCTGGCGAAGTACCTTATACTCACGGCAAGTAGACTTATTGCAACACCAACGTGGTCGCTGCCCCATGATCAATACCTATAACATAACAAAAATACACCTCAAAAGAAAAACAAATACCATCAGAATTCACGGTGAAATATGCATAAACGCAATCCTGTTAAGTAATAAAAGACAAAGAAGAATAAAATAAACTTCATAAATACAGAAATGAAGACACAATGTATTATCTAAATATAATTAATGTTTTCAAAGAATAAAAGGTAATCAAAACAAAAAGAGGAATATCATAATAAATAAATAATTGGGAAATAGAGAATAAAAACTCATGGAATAAATAATTTAATGACAGTGACAAACAATGACCATAATACCCAGGAGTGAAGATCAAATGACAAAAAATGTACATAGTAATTTATAAATAGAAATATAATATATAAATGTGTAAAACTAGTATGTAAGAAATAAGACATTGTGAACAAACCTATTTAACTATGAGGAGGTCTGCGCACCTCAGACAGTTATTTTGTATCATTGAACTACATAATGTGAATGATATAAATTTTACAAATGTAATAATATCAAACTATAATTATAAAAGTTTTGTTGTGTGACAGTGCTAGAAAGTGAGAAATAACAGTGAAATACGTTAAAAAGGAAAAAATCTTGTATAATGAAAGTGATTATACATAGTTATAATATGAACATTGAAGGAAATACATAATCTATATGAACCAGTTATATAACCCATATAGTGAAATCAAACAAAGTAAATAATTAAAAAATAGAAAATATTACGTTAAAAACTTATAATAATATAGTGACGAAGAAAAAACAAAGTTCAACAGAATCATATTAATTAGAAATTGGGAAACTGAACCTGTGACCCATAAACCTATCATAGCCAAAGCCTTAACTGAAGGAATTAGTGTTTTGGTAAAAAGAAGGGATATTGTTGGAAAAAATGTAAAAACAAGGCAGAACATGTTAAGTTTACTACTGAACTTTTATACAAATTAATGACCAATGAAAGATGAGATGATCAAGAAAAACCATTCAAAAAACTAGAAGAATAATGTTTTAATCGAAAGTACCAAAAATTTGATGTCCAGAAGTGAAGAATCAAGCAATAAGTCCTTAAAGAAAACTACCAGATTGGTGAGATTACTCCAAGGCTAAGCCAGATATGTGAACCAACATTACTACATTAAAGATTGAGTTACAACGAAATATGATGACATAAACAATATAAACGCTATAATAGTGAATTTTTATTTGTACACTTGTACACCATAGTTATTAGTAGTAAGTTTTTTTATTGTTCTTGTATGATCCAAAGAACCCACCACTATTCAACAGACATTCACAACACATAATTACCAAATCTCATTCATAAATATTATATTTTATGTTATATTTATAACTTGTACCATACTTTAACTATACTTTTACGTTAACCCTGAGATTCAGATTGTTCATGTTCTACCACCGAATGAGCCACCACTGTTAGAAGGAGACATTGAATGTCCATATGATTTAATCAATGTCAAAATGAAAAGAGTAAAATAAAAAATAATTGAGTTTGAGAAAAAACGAGAATAAGGAGTTTGACTATTTATTTTAACATAAGAAATTATAGAAAAAGGGTAAGATTACAATATAAAACAACAACACGGACGGAAAAATATATTACATAATTGATACTTACAAACGTGGGGCTTAAAAGAAATATAAATAATTGTTAAAAGAAAAAGAACAAAAAGAAAGAAGGGAATTATCCTTTTTGTATCATATTGACGCTTACAACGTGGGCTTAACTAAATAATTTTTTCTTGGATTTCGTTGACCATGACGTGTCCGTTACTTAACTAAATACAACTATTACATTAACGACTCGGAACACAAAGTTTTTTATAAGTAAAAGCGTAAAGTTTTACCTTACAACCTGAACCGGTTTTCACCTTTAAAAGGCTTCTGAAAACCGGTTTAGGTTGTAAGGTAAAACTTTACGTTTTTACTTATAAAACACTTTGTGTTCCGAGTCATTAATGTAATAGTTGTTCTTGGATTTCGTTGTCCATGACGTGTCCGTTACTTAACTAAATACCACTATTACATTAACGAATCGGAACACAAAGTTTGTTGTAAGTAAAAACATAAAGTTTTGCCTTACAGCCTGAACCCGTTTTTGCTTTTAAAAGGCTTCTTTAGAGGCTGAAGAAGCCTTTTAAAGGCGAAAACCGGTTCAGCTGTGAGGTAAAACTTTATGTTTTTACTTATAAAAAACTTTGTGTTCCGAGTCGTTAATGTAATAGTGGTATTTAGTAATAGTTGTATTTAAATAATTTTTATTTGAAGGTTATTCATAGAATAGCAAAGAGAGTTCTCTCTCTCGCAAAATAATCCTTTTGTATCATACCATATCATGCCCGTTGATGCAACAACGAGGATTATGAATCAGACCTTTTCCTTGAAGAAAAGAAATTGCATCCTCTTCTGTACTAATAAGATCCAACAGTTCATCATACCTAATCATTGTGAATAATTAATGTACTTACAACAAAGAACACCGATTAAAAATGTAACTAATTACTTGTTAGGTCAGTAACGTAACACAAACGCACAGAACAAATTTAACACGTGGTGTAGTGAGAAAAGGCGCGAATGCGGCTGTCTAAAATAGTGCATTAAATTGAATGTACTATGGGATTTGGGATATACGGAATTGTCGTGGCTTGTAAAAAAATGGAAAAGATCCGTGCGCTCTTTTAAGAACTCAATTACTTAATCCATAATAAAGATGTATAATTATTTGTACGTAGAGATTAAGATGAATCTCCGGATCTTTTCTGTTTTTCCCAGATACTACAATTCCGTATATCCCATAATACCCTCATTTTGATTGGTACTAAGCACATTCTCGCCATTCTTACTCGCTCCCTCTCCCTCCTAAAATTTTTATTTATTGATATACATAAAAAACTGACACTAAGGAGTTTTTGCTTTAAAAGCAAAAACGGGTTCAGGCTGTAAGGCAAAACTTTATGTTTTTACTTACAACAAACTTTGTGTTCCGATTCGTTAATGTAATAGTGGTATTTAGTTAAGTAACGGACACGTCATGGACAACGAAATCCAAGAACAACTATTACATTAATGACTCGGAACACAAAGTGTTTTATAAGTAAAAACGTAAAGTTTTACCTTACAACCTAAACCGGTTTTCAGAAGCCTTTTAAAGGTGAAAACCGGTTCAGGTTGTAAGGTAAAACTTTACGCTTTTACTTATAAAAAACTTTGTGTTCCGAGTCGTTAATGTAATAGTTGTATTTAGTTAAGTAACGGACACGTCATGGTCAACGAAATCCAAGAAAAAATTATTTAGTTAAGCCCACGTTGTAAGCGTCAATATGATACAAAAAGGATAATTCCCTTCTTTCTTTTTGTTCTTTTTCTTTTAACAATTATTTATATTTCTTTTAAGCCCCACGTTTGTAAGTATCAATTATGTAATATATTTTTCCGTCCGTGTTGTTGTTTTATATTGTAATCTTACCCTTTTTCTATAATTTCTTATGTTAAAATAAATAGTCAAACTCCTTATTCTCGTTTTTTCTCAAACTCAATTATTTTTTATTTTACTCTTTTCATTTTGACATTGATTAAATCATATGGACATTCAATGTCTCCTTCTAACAGTGGTGGCTCATTCGGTGGTAGAACATGAACAATCTGAATCTCAGGGTTAACGTAAAAGTATAGTTAAAGTATGGTACAAGTTATAAATATAACATAAAATATAATATTTATGAATGAGATTTGGTAATTATGTGTTGTGAATGTCTGTTGAATAGTGGTGGGTTCTTTGGATCATACAAGAACAATAAAAAAACTTACTACTAATAACTATGGTGTACAAGTGTACAAATAAAAATTCACTATTATAGCGTTTATATTGTTTATGTCATCATATTTCGTTGTAACTCAATCTTTAATGTAGTAATGTTGGTTCACATATCTGGCTTAGCCTTGGAGTAATCTCACCAATCTGGTAGTTTTCTTTAAGGACTTATTGCTTGATTCTTCACTTCTGGACATCAAATTTTTGGTACTTTCGATTAAAACATTATTCTTCTAGTTTTTTGAATGGTTTTTCTTGATCATCTCATCTTTCATTGGTCATTAATTTGTATAAAAGTTCAGTAGTAAACTTAACATGTTCTGCCTTGTTTTTACATTTTTTCCAACAATATCCCTTCTTTTTACCAAAACACTAATTCCTTCAGTTAAGGCTTTGGCTATGATAGGTTTATGGGTCACAGGTTCAGTTTCCCAATTTCTAATTAATATGATTCTGTTGAACTTTGTTTTTTCTTCGTCACTATATTATTATAAGTTTTTAACGTAATATTTTCTATTTTTTAATTATTTACTTTGTTTGATTTCACTATATGGGTTATATAACTGGTTCATATAGATTATGTATTTCCTTCAATGTTCATATTATAACTATGTATAATCACTTTCATTATACAAGATTTTTTCCTTTTTAACGTATTTCACTGTTATTTCTCACTTTCTAGCACTGTCACACAACAAAACTTTTATAATTATAGTTTGATATTATTACATTTGTAAAATTTATATCATTCACATTATGTAGTTCAATGATACAAAATAACTGTCTGAGGTGCGCAGACCTCCTCATAGTTAAATAGGTTTGTTCACAATGTCTTATTTCTTACATACTAGTTTTACACATTTATATATTATATTTCTATTTATAAATTACTATGTACATTTTTTGTCATTTGATCTTCACTCCTGGGTATTATGGTCATTGTTTGTCACTGTCATTAAATTATTTATTCCATGAGTTTTTATTCTCTATTTCCCAATTATTTATTTATTATGATATTCCTCTTTTTGTTTTGATTACCTTTTATTCTTTGAAAACATTAATTATATTTAGATAATACATTGTGTCTTCATTTCTGTATTTATGAAGTTTATTTTATTCTTCTTTGTCTTTTATTACTTAACAGGATTGCGTTTATGCATATTTCACCGTGAATTCTGATGGTATTTGTTTTTCTTTTGAGGTGTATTTTTGTTATGTTATAGGTATTGATCATGGGGCAGCGACCACGTTGGTGTTGCAATAAGTCTACTTGCCGTGAGTATAAGGTACTTCGCCAGGGCACATTTTTAGAGGGGTCCAAATTACCCCTGAGAAAGATAATTTTGTTTATTTATTGAAGGGCGTAGTAGTCTGCAAAACAGTAAAAATCAACTGGAAATCGGCATCAGCACACACACAGACTGGACGGCTTACTTAAGATATATCTGTACCTTAGACATCTTGAGCAACCCACAGAAAATTGGAGGACCGAATTTAACTGTTGAAATTGACAAGAGTGTCTTTGCCAAGAGAAAAAAATAATGTTGGCCGGGTGTTACCACAGCAGTGGGTATTTGGTGGATACTGCCGGGAAACGAAGGAATGCTTCTTGTGTTGTGTCGAAGATCGGTCAGCAGCTACCCTCCTCCCTCTCATAGTGGCAAATATTAAACCAGGGTCTACTATAATATCAGATGAGTGGCGTTCATACCGACATATTGTTAATTTGCCACAACAGTACAGTCATTTGACTGTAAACCATCGTTATAACTTTGTGGATCCTCAAACGTGAGCGCATACACAAGGCATAGAAACATGTGGCGGTCCTGTAAACGCTGAAACAAGATTGAATGTGGTACAAGAAGGGAACTCTTAGATACCTATTTGAGTGAGTTCATGTGGCGAACAAGAAATGCAAACCACGATTTGTTCGAGAAAATGCTTGAAGATATCAAAAAATATCATGATTCATGATTCTTGTTTTACATGATTTTGGTAAGTATTATCAATTTTGGTAAGTATGTTCTATTTAGAATACGTTTTTCATAATGATATTGACTTTGAAATCACGTGCTTAGTTTCATTATTCCTTGCTCAAGCTTAAACCAAAACCATTTTCAAGGATTTTAAGTATTCTGTAAAAGTATTTTGTTTCCTTATTGAACACAGTACATGACACATTAAAAGTATTCAGTACTTAAAAGTAGGTTAGGTTACATTATTTAATCTAAACAACTTCACAGCAGCTGTAACAAAGTTAATTATAAAATAATAATCATTTTGTATTTTTTCTTTTACAAGTGGATATTTAGCCAAAATGCTGGTATCATATAAAGTGTAATAATCATGTTCAGTGTATTATTATCTTTAATATCATAGGTTACAGATTAAACTAACCTTACACTCACGAGGCATAATTGTAGTGATTTCACCTGTAAAAGAACAGTTGGCTGAAAATAAGACACAATATTGTAACACGTATCAGAAACTGTGTGTGTGTGTTTTGGTAGATGGGTCAATAATCTGTAAACCCTTTAATATTGGTCTTCTAGAATGTTGACAGATTAAACAAAATAATTGATTAATGTTCATATGTCAGTACTTCGTGTGTGTCCGGTGATGTCACACAACATAACTTTTATAATTATAGTTTGATATTATTATATTTGTAAAATTTATATCATTCACATTATGTAGTTCAATGATACAAAATAACTGTCTGAGGTGCGCAGACCTCCTCATAGTTAAATAGGTTTATTCACAATGTCTTATTTCTTACATACTAGTTTTACACATTTATATATTATATTTCTATTTATAAATTACTATGTACATTTTTTGTCATTTGATCTTCACTCCTGAGTATTATGGTCATTGTTTGTCACTGTCATTAAATTATTTATTCCATGAGTTTTTATTCTCTATTTCCCAATTATTTATTTATTATGGTATTTCTCTTTTTGTTTTGATTACCTTTCATTCTTTGAAAACATTAATTATATTTAGATTATACATTGTGTCTTCATTTCTGTATTTATGAAGTTTATTTTATTCTTTTCTGTCTTTTTTGAACAGAGAATTGGAAATACCGGAACATACAGAGATTCGTGATTTAGCGTGAAATGTGGCTGTGAATGGAAAAATGGATTATGTATTCCAGCACTATATTCAGGTTTGTAATTTAAAATCCTTTGAGAATATTATTAAAAGCAGGCACATTATGTGGTAAGACCTGTAACAAAGTTACTTATAAAATAATTATCTGCTGTATTTTTTCCTTTACAAGTGGATATTAAACAAAAAACCGATATCATATTCTTATACCATAAGAAGTAATATAATCATGTTATGTTCATGATGAGTTCTATTTCTTGTGTATAGTGTGTTTCAGTGTTTGCATTAAACAAAACATTTTTAAATCAGTGTTGAACACTTGCCAAGTAGTATGTGTGATATTTTCCAACAAATTCGTATACTGTATGAGAGTATAAAGCACCCTTCTTTAAGGTCATTCAGGTGCGATCACAGTCACTCGACCAGGGGGTAAGTTAACCACGATTTTTGATAAAACGTAAAGGGGGTTGTGGCAACACATCCAGACTGATCACCTTAGGAAGTATGAGAGTGTCAATGAGAGTTTTTATGCTTAGGCATAAAACCTCTCATTGAGGGGGTATTGTAACGGGACATTTAGGCCTACCCGGGGTAATTTGGGGAAACATAAAAGTATAAATAATAATTGTAAAATTTTATAACGACGGAATATGAAATGAGTGGAATAGTGTCAAGGTCAACATCCAGATGCAAGAAAAAACAGTTACATTTAGCCAAACGAACTTTGACCGATGAAGTCAAAGTAAGTGTCGATCCTTTAAAATACGTCACTTGGTATGCAAGGCGCAGTCAACCCGCCTCACAATTTGGCGTCGTCATATTCAGAAAACAATGATATGTGGTCACGTGACCCCCCACCATCTCAGAACTCGAAGCAGTACAATTCGTCCCAGTTAAAAATTACACCTTGTGCCGGCCGGTCACGAATAAAGGTTCTGGAACAAAATCGCGGACGTCCGCACGTATAAAATGTGAAAATGTAAAGCAACAAATTTTAACTTTAATCAGAGTGGATTAACAGTTTAAAAACATGTAAAGTCAGTGAAACTTAAGAAATAATCGATGTAGTGCGTGTGGAGCAATATGACGTCTTATGGACTGATTTGCAAGATAAGTAACAAAACGGGGGACAGAACAATCTTTAAATAAGGGCTAAAACTAAAATTTCAATATCATTATCATGTTTTAAAAATGAGATCTCACATAAGGGAAAAGGGTATGTATGAATGTGTGCGTGGATAAAGAATAATAAATAAGGAGCGCTGGTTTGTAAACAACAATAATTTAAGTTGTAGCTATTTTATTTTGTTAGTAATCATTTTTGTGTATTTTTTCGTAAATCCAGTAATGAGAATAGAGTGACACAAGAAATAAAAATGTAAAGGAGAGGAGTAAGGGATCCGTTTTTTGTATTTCATGATTGTTCGCCTAGTGTTTTATACAAATTTGTCATTGTAGAAAAGATGAATTTTGATAAAAAAATAAATAAGATAAACTTGTTTGAAAAGGGAATTATTAGTCATTTCAAAACAACCAACTTGTTTTTCCAGCTTGTCAAACGAAAACCTTGACCTGGTGAATAAAATTTTAAGGTTGGTAGCAAACAACATGGCGGCTATAATGGCCGAAAGTGAATAGTAGTAAACAAAGTTTAATTATAAATTCTTAAAAATAAATTAAACTTAACACACTGACCGCTGGAAGCTTAAATCTACACCAATATCCAAAATCCTAGAAGACTGGCTTGCTGCATTACACGACAAGTGATGTAAATATATTTCCGAAGTAATTTTGTAACAACACTACACATAGATCAACTTCACTACACTATATAAACTATCTACAGTGATAATTAGGATAACCACTGAACATTAATACGGTGGTTAACAATAATAACATTTTATTTCAACAAAAACGGAGGAAGCACATGTCTTTTAGTTAACTGACCAGGGCGGCCATCTTGTTTAGCAGCTATTTTCCAGTGCAGACAAAGTCTGTCGTTGACGCAGTTAGTTAAAAACATAACTTTCATATTTGTTAACATTAATAATTAAGATTTCTTATTTTTATATATTTGTAATGTGTTGTACTTCTTTTTAAAACATTTCTGACTTCTTAACAGCCCAAAGAAACCAAGCCCTGAGATTATTAATTTGCATTATAATTATTTGGAACTTGTTGAAGGTCAGATTCAAGTAACGAATCGATACGAATCTGTCAAGGTCGACACAAGACCGAACCATTTACATTTTTTTGAACCAATAAGCAGAAAATAAAAATCAATAATTACCTATAAAAGAGTTATTATTTAATACTTGCAAATAGGCTAAGAGAGTGTTTACAGGTATTAGTGGGAGCGAGCAGGTACATAGGCGAATATAGCCTTGCCGATGATGAGAAGAGAAAGTAACCTACAACTGCCAGAGTACGGTTAGAGCTGATCGCTCATTAACCAGAAGTGCGGAATATTCAAATAGCACTAACCGACGATAATCTCTCCTCCTCTCTCTACACTAAAATACCAAAAAGATCAATTACACTAGAAGCAGAACAACTACGGTTCAAAAACAAGAAGACTAACACATAATTAATAGTTAATATCATTAATAAACCACGATACAGCACTAATACATTATAGTATAAGTGGCAGTAGATACATGTATGGTTACAGAATAACGCCTACAACAGTGGGGCATAATTAAATAAGACGTAACGACAACCAATTGGTTACAAATGACGCCCAACCAGTGAGGCTGAATTTAGGTAAAATTACGGACTGTAGTACCGCTATCGAAAATACAGTCAACCTAATTTTAGCAGGCGGCTGTTATAAGTTCAGAAATGCATACGAGAGGGGTTTCAAAAAAGATGGCGAAGGACCAGGAGACGGAAGAAGGTAGGAAAGAACAAGAAACAGAAGCAGTCACAGACACTGAGATGGAACAACAGGCGGATGACGAAGAAGCCAGAGGAGGCCTGATTTCACCAGAATTACAGAAATTAATGGATTTCATAAACAACAAGTAGACGGCATGAAGGAAGATAATAAACTGACAAGTGAAAAAATAGACAGTATGAAGGAAGATAATAAACTGACAAGTGAAAAAATAGACAGTATGAAGGAAGATATCAAGCAAACAAGCGAAAACTCAAAGACACAAAGCGAAACTTTGAGAGAAGTCTTAATAAGACAAATGAATGAAAAGGTTGACCGAAATGAAGAGAATAATAAACTGACAAATGAAAATAATAGACAGATGCTAGAGAAAATGAAGGGCATGGAAGAAAACAATAAACAAACTAAAGAAAGTCTAAAACAGATGGAGGAGAAAATAAATAATTCTCACGAAAGTTTGAGACAAATTAAGGAAGATAATAGGCAAATGCAGTGGCGGCTCGTGAGTACATCTACAGGGGGTTCACAATTAATAATTTGCAGTTTTTGAGATACACTGTGTCAAACACTTGTGTGTTGCTTGCAATATTCATATAATTTAGGCGCTGCTATACCTTGATGTAATGTACTAATTTTGTAACGAAATGTTATTATAGATATTACTGTACTTTAACTATTTCACAACTTAATAATAAAGGATTACTTTATTGATCATACTTGTTATAATATGCTAATTGTTCTTTTTTACTAAAACAATTATTTTCATTTAATTTTAAAGTAGTAAAATAAACGCAAAACAGAAAGCTTGTTTTAAGTGTTAAATATTTAGATAGTTAGTCATAAGGCCTCATGCTCTCAATTATTAGATTAGATTATTAAACACACAAAAAAAGGAAAATAATCAAAGCTGCTGCTAAGGCCATCAAAGCTTTGATGGTAAGGTCTAGTATTTACTTACACAAATTTACTTGGATGGTAGCTTACACAAATATTTTCTTTAAGTACAGTTTTTGTAAACAAAGTCCATCCTTCTATCTTTTCTTGACATAAAAACATCAATAACTCTTTCATTGAAATTATGGATGTTAGAAATCATTTCCTTCTCGATTGCAAGCATGGCTAAAGCTGTAAGCCTCTCTTGACACATCGTAGACCGCAAAAATGTCTTTATCCGTTTTAGGGTTGAAAAACACCTTTCAGCTTCAGCAGTCGTCATTGGTATTGTTGCAATAATTAATAACAGTTTATAACTTTCAGAAAATGATGACAATAAGTTTTTTTCAATAAAAAACTGTAAAAGACTAACAGCACCACGCATGTTTCTGAAATCAGTTCTTTTGTAAATGATTTCAAGCTCTGTCTTGAGGCGATTTTTTTCAAGAAATGAATACACATTTACTGTATCTTCAAGCAATTTCTCGGGGAATTTCTGTTCAAACTCTTCAAACTTTTGTGATTCAAAAAGAGATACAGCTGAGCAAGATGTGAATGAAAATCTTGTTTTTATTTGCGTTGTAATAATGTCACAGGTTTCCTTGGCAGCCACTGTTCTACTTAAGTAAAAATCTTCTTCATGCCTCGATCGTTTAAGTGCATTTTCTGGGTACTGATTAACCAGCTCTATCACTTTGTCCATGTTAGCTCTTTCCTTATCAATGGCTTTGACAAAGTGGTCAACATTAGCTTTAGTTCTCACAGCATCAGTGTAAGTTAGCTGTAATTGGTTGTACAAAATATCCACATGTGGCATTAATCTGTGAAAAATAGAAAGCCAAAATATAAACTTATTATCTCTAAGGAGACGAGCTAGAGTACCAGCTTTAATTATGGTGGTTGGTTGCTTAGAGGTTGATTGGATTTCCTCCATACATTCAATTAATTCCTCTCTGTACTCAAAAACAGTATTAACAGTTCTGCTCTTAAAATTCCACCTTGTAGCTGACGCCCGAGGTATTCCTTTGCCAACTATCTTGTCCAAAACAGCCACTGTCTGAGGGGAATTCTATTTTTTTTTTTTAAGGAGAGGCTACTAGATATTTAAAACTAGGCAGAAGGCCTAGACGAAGCATAAAATGTGCTGGGTCCAGTGAGACGGGACTTGCAATTAAAATCGCTGTTAACCAACAATAACAACTTTTATTATATCAGAAATCCCTTGCATAAATACATATTAAATATTACATAATCCAAAAGATTAACATACTATAAATTGTTTGAATCCCTTTGTAATGCTTTATATACACACAGACTACTGTTAAACAGTGTTAATTATTTTTGTATGAAAAGTGTTTTATTGTTATTATTAGACAGAATTTTAGTTTATCATACAGACAATAGTTTAGCAGTATAAATAAACTAAAACTGTCAAAAACAATTATTATTATTAAGAGTTTTGTTATATGTTATAAGATTTTATGTCACCAGTTAATTTATGTAAATATATTTATCTCAGGTAGTCAAAGTAGAAATTACAATCAACCATAACAAATTGTTCCACCACATATCATAGAAATTCAAATTAATAAGGTTTTACAGTTATAAACTGAGGCATGTTTAGTATCAAATTGTTTATAATTATCTAATTAATAATTGTATAAACATTGCATGTATCATTAGAGTATAATAATAAAATTATCTATTAAAGGTAATTTATAAAATATAAAGTAGGTAATGGGTGTTGATCCTATAACATTTAACCTGTACATAAATGACCAATCAAAATTTAAGAAATTTGTATGAGTTCAATGACTAAAAAAGAAGAAATAACACTTAATTGTTAATTGTGATGGAAAACAGTTGAATAGTGCGTGTCTAGATGTAATTAAAAAAATATAAAAATAGATAACCCGTTTGTGAAAGAAGATCTGAAAGACCATCATCGAAGATAATAATCCTTCCACTACAATTTTCATGAACAAGTAATACACACAATCAAGAAAAATATTCAGAATAAACCAGAAAACCTTCAGAATATCGTCTAGATGTGTAAAGTATAATTTGACAATATTTTTTATCCAACAAGGAACAACCACTAGACAATATAACAATTTACACTAACACTAGTCACTAGTAAACATTTTAAAGTGCAACCAAATTCAATATCTAAGCGAACAGTGATTACAAGGAAAACATTTATTGTACACATTAATAAACTACATTATTTTCTGAGACGGACAAATAGTCATGATGTTGACGTTACTCTAACCTACATGCTTTTACAAAGCGTATTGAATATCGTCAAAACTTGTATGTAACTTAATATATAATTTTTGTAATTTTTTAGATTACAAGTAATATATTGTTTGTAAAGGTACTCTCTATTATTAATTAACATGTAAAGGAACTTTTCGTAGCAGCCACAAGAATTCCCACGAAATGTATTAAAATTATTTAGTTATTAAATCCTGAGATAAATATCGATTGTGACAACCGTATGTATCGAATGGAATTTCCCAAAAATTTGAATTTATGTTACAGAGATTAAACCATTATGTTATTAAATCATATCCATGCGTTATTATTTCAGGAACGTAATATATTATACCATTAAGATACTACGGGGATAAGGGTCGTATTATAAATTGGCGCACCAACTAGTAAGGCTGAAATTAGGGAATATTAGATGAAGAAATTGAAACAAGCAAATTAATTTCCTAATTTTTAGCTGGCGACTGCTATAAGTTCCAAGAAATAATAAAGATGCGTAAGAGGGCTACATCATTGAAACGGACGAAGGAGGCAGAGAAGGAAGTCAGGATGGAAGAGAAAGAAGTAACATCGGTGGAGGATGTAGAAACGGTAGTAAGAGAGGAAGCCAGAGGAGGCCTGGATTTACAACAACTATGGGAATTAATTAAAGAAGACTCTAAGAAGCAGAAGGAAGAATTCACTGAAAACTCAAGGAAACAAAATGAAATTTTGAGTCAAAACTTATTAAAACAAATGGAGGAAAAATTCGATAACATCAAGGAAGATAACAGACAAACGAAGGAAGATTTGAAGAGCATCAAGGAAGATCACAGACAAACAAACGAGAAAATAGATGGTATGAAGGAAGAGATTAACGAGAACTCAAGGATACAAAATGAGAAAATGAGTGAAAATTTAATAAAACAGATGGAGGAGAGATTTGACCAAAACAGAGGAGAAACTAATGAAAATTTTAGGAAACAAAACGAGAATAATAATGAGAATTTAAGACAGATCCGGGAGGAGAATAAACGGATAAATGAGAAAATCGACAGTATTAAAGAAAGTACCAACGAAACCTTAAGGCAAACTATAAGTGACAATAATAACCAAATGAAGGAAGAATTCAGGCAAATCAATGAAGAGAATTTAAGAAGAATTAATGGGAGGATTGAACAGGTCAATGATGCAATTAACCAGAAGATGGACAAAATCGATGAGGAAAGGAAGCAAGAAATAGCTGACACTAATGAGAGATTGAGAAAAGCTAACGAAACCATCACACAAAATAAAGCAGTAATAAATACCTGAATAGACCAGGTCCAAGAAAATAGTCGTATTCAAATAGAAGGAATACAAAAGGAACAAGAAAATTTAGTTAATTTACAGAAACAAACCGGAGAAAGGTGTGACAATATTAACACTACGGTGAACAATTTAACTGGTCAAGTACGCCAAAATCAAGAAGAAATTGAGTTAATTAGAACCAGACCAAATAATATTACTCATGTTTCCACAAATGAAACCAGAGAAGGGATTAATTTCAAAAATTATCGTAGAAACCCCATGGAATTCCTGGCCAGAATCGAGGAACATTTTAATAAACATCGAATAACTATCTGGAGCTCGATTAGAGAGATGTTGGATGAGCTTTTTAGAAAGATTACGGACAACTGGTGGACAGCAACCAGGAATGAGATAGTGGACTACGCTCAATTTAAAAAACTGTTTAAAGAAAAATACTGGTCCGAAGCGATACAGAATATTATAAGGGACAACATTTGTCAGGGAAGATATGATGGAAATAGAGGTACATCTCCAACTACTTACTTCTGGGGAAAGGTGTGTTTGGCGAGACACCTAGAGCCAAGAATACCAGAAGAATCCCTAGTAACTAAAATGGCATACCATTATGACACAGGAATTGCCAGAGCACGCCTGGGAAGCCAGATTAAAACGGTTCACGCAATGGCTGACTTATTAGAAAATTATGAACACGAGGGTTACTACAAAAGAAGCAGACAACGAACTGATCAGTGCGGTTCAAAAAATAATAACCATGGTATGAATCATAATCAATATAATAACATGAATAACCGGAATAGTTATGTCAACGATCGTAATTACAACCAAAATTTTACCCCAAATAATAACCAACCAGCAAACTTCAATCGAAACCCAATTAACAATAATAATAACAACAGGCCCAATCAAAATTACCATCCGGGTAATAGAAATAATAATAATTATAATAACTACCGAACAAACCAAAATTATAATAATTTTAGGAGTAACTCAGGAGTTAATAACAATAATAATCAGGGTAATTATAATAATAATCGTCCGTACTGACCCCGAATAAATTATATCAGTGCAGAAGAAGGGGATTACTGGAGATACCATCAACCTCGGAGGAACAGTTTTAATAACAGTTATGATCAAAGAGGAAATCCCAGAGGGATGAGTCACCATTATAACCGAGTAAGAAGTAGAAGCCAGGAGGACTTCCGAGAATCATGGGGAAGTAAACAATTAGACAACCGAGAGGTTGAACAACCAGGAACCAGCACAACATTCCAGGCAAATCAACAGTCATGCCCGGAAAATAATCATGATAGCCTTAATTTAAACGGAGTGAGGCAGTAATAAACCCTTGCGACCCCTTACTGCTACTAACTACTGGGTACAAAAACCACCAAATTCAAAAATATAGTAATAACAAATTACTACCAACTAATTATGAAAAACTAATTATGGAAAATAAAAGAATTTTGAAGTATAAAAATAACCAAAGTTTAAGGACGTATAGTCAAAATCTTATTATTATTTACAATTATTATTTGAAAAATCTTCGAGAAGAACTGTTGGAGGAAACGGTGACAAGTAGAATCAACCAGCATAATGAAATTTTATACATAACCGCTCAAATTGAAGGAATTCCTACACGAATAATGATAGATACTGGTGCAAATGTATCACTTATTAACGACGCTGAACTGGAGAGAATACAGAAACAAAGTAAAAATATAATACCTACCTTACCTGTCAATAATGTTATTTTAATAGGTGCCACTGGGCGTCAAAATAAAACAGTGAGAAAACAAGTGTCATTGGAAATAGAAAGCAAAGGTGTTACAATTAATATTATATGTTTGGTCACAATCGGCCTACCATTCGAATTATTAATCGGATGCGATATGCTGAGGAAATACTCAGCCATTATTGATTTGAGCAAGGAGAAGGTGTCCTTGAACTCAGAAGGTGTTATGTGGACGGCAGAGTTAATAGGAAGCGATGGTGCCCCTCTGAACCGTACCCATCACCAAGTTAGGGAATTAAATTTTTTAAGGAATGACACCCAATGCAGCAAAATAATCTATAATATGACAAATGAAGACCTGTGGAACAGTAAATTACAGGAGATAAGAGAGTTTAGACACCAAGGCACAAATAATTTGACAGTAAAACAAGTAGAAGATCTCATTATAATATATAAGAAGTATAAACATGTATTTTCAGAAAAACCAGGAAAAGTAAAAAACTATCAGTGTAGAATACAATTTAAAGAACCAGCAGAATTCCACAGAAAATCCTATCCTATACCATATTCATTGAAGGAGGCGGTTAGAGCTGAAATTAATAAAATGTTGTTAAATGATATAATTGAGCATAGCCAATCACCATATACTAGCCCAATAGTAGCAATTCAGAAGAAGAACGGGCAGGTTCGACTTTGCTTGGATGCCCGAAAAATAAATAAACATATAGTAAATGATCGCACGTCACCTGGAGAAATAGAAGAAATTCTAAAGAAATTTCATGGTACAAAATTTATCAGTACCTGGGACACAGTTTGTGGTTACTGGCAGGTGGAGTTGCACCCGATGAGTCGAAAATATATGGCTTTTAATTTTGAGGGTAGAAACTACCAGTTTAAAAGATTGCCATTTGGATTAGTCAATTCGGTAGCAATTTTTGTACGATGTATGGATCAAGTATTGGGTCAGGAAGCGCTACAATTCACCACAGTTTATGTAGACGACCTGTTGATTACCTCATCCAACTGGGAGGAACATTGTCACAGGGTGGAATATGTATTGAGTAAGTTAGCAGAGAACAACATAACACTAAAACTCAAAAAATCCCAATTAATAGCGAAGGAGGTTCAATTTTTAGGTTTCAATTTGACTGAACAAGGTATTTCCCCATCACAAGAAAAGGTTACTGCAATCCAGAAGTTCCCACAACCAAAGAATAAGAGGCAACTCCAATCCTTCTTAGGACTGTGTAATTACTACCGGAAGTTCCAACGCAATTATTCCGCATTGACATCTAAATTTCAGGAACAGCTGTCTTCCAAAAACAAATGGACATGGGGATATGAACAGGACGCTATACTACAACAGATAAAGGATAAATTCTTAGAGACAGTAATCCTTCATCATCCAAATTTTGATCACCCATTCTTTTTGAACTGTGACGCAAGTGATGTCAGTCTTGGGACGGTATTGTACCAAGAAGACACAGAAGGAAACCATTTAGTCATCAGTTTTGCCAGTCGTGTGTTAAACCACTGTGTGAGGTATAATGTTACGGAAAAGGAACTATTAAGCATAGTCTTTGCTTGTAGTAAATTCCGAACGTACATTTTGGGATATCCTGTAACTGTCAGAACAGATCATAAGTCCATCTCATTTTTAAGAAGTTGTAAGCTGAGTCATGGAAGGCTTACAAGGTGGATACTCGCCTTGCAGGAGTATAATATCAAATGGGAATATATTCCAGGGAGTAAAAACGTGATAGCAGACGTGTTATCTCGAATAAACCTGGACACCCAGACATTTGAGGGTGAGAAAGAAAGGATTATCAAGGTGTATAACATTCTCAAAAGTAGATCTGATTTGGAGGCATTATTACAAAATATCAGAGCTAATCAGTTATTAGACCCAAAATTAATAAAAATCAAGGAACGTATGGCGAACCAAAACTCTTCAATAAACCAATTCTATTGTGAACAAGAAGGAATTTTATTTATAAAAAATACATTGAACCAAGAAGACTGGAAAGTAATCATTCCCAGAATCATGGAAAAAGAACTAGTGTTGGAATATCACATAAGATACGGACATATGGGTGCAGTAAAGGTAGTGAAAGCATTGGAGGAGAATTGTTATATTAAGAACATACACAGGAAGGTACAAAATTATATAAAACCCTGTCATATCTGCCAATTGGTCAAAATTAATAATGAACGAAGGGAAGGTGTAATGATACCTATATCGTCAGAACAAAAATTGGAAAAATTATTCATTGACATATGTGGACCATTTCCTAGGAGTGAAGGTAGAAGCCGGTATAAATACCTTATAATCATTATGGACCACTTCACCAAATTCACCAAATTGTATCCAATCAGTCGAGCAACTACGCAGAAAATTCTTGAAGTAATAACTACTCAATACATTCCAAAAAAACCTGTTTCAATAGTTACAGACCACGGTACACAGTTTCGAGGCAGAAAATGGAAGAACACATTGTTAGAACTGAACATCAAAAGCTATAAGACCTCCGTATACCACCCCAGTAGCAATCCATCAGAAAGAATACTGAGAGAGGTTGGTAGAATCTTAAGAACCTATTGTCATCAACAACAAAGGAAGTGGCCTGATTACTTATCAGCCACAGAAGATTTTTTAAACTTGGCTTATCATCCATCTATAAATTGCACTCCATACACTGCCATGTATGAAAAACAACCACCCAGAGAAATCCAAGAATTGATTAAATTTCCTAAGTCCCCACCGTACCAATTTAATAAATTAAAATTCTATAATCAGGTGATGGAAAATCTGGAAAAACGCAGAAATAAATACCAGAAAATAAAGGGTAAAATAATTAAATATGAAGTAGGAGAGAAAGTTTTGTTAAAGAACAGGGAATTGCCTAGCACTCTAGAAGGGATATCAAAGAAATTATTATTACTATACGTTGGACCCTACACCATAACAAAAAACAACAACAACAACACGTACGAATTAACCGACCTCATTTCAAAGAAGATCAAGGGCAATTATAATCAACAATCCATGAAAAAATATCATGAGGAAGAAAAGGTAAAATAACATAAGTAATTATGTCCTCACACCTAATGAAGTGTTCAGAAATAATTACTTCTGAAGGGAGGCAATTTGTAACGAAACAAAATGTTACAAAAGAATAATAAATAATAGTGAAATCCGATCCAGAGAGGGAACAAGAAATAATAATTGAAAGCAAATTAAAGGAAACCTAGTTGGTTTGACTTATATAATATTATCAAGAAACCCAGAAATAACCCAGTAGAATAGGGCAGTAAACAGACAAAAGTTAAATAAATAAACCTAGTAGGCCTAAATAATTTACCGTGAATAACACAACCAAAACCCAATAAAGAGTACCTCATCATAATTTAAAATTGTATTAACAAAATTGTATCGACATATTTTAAGGATAGAAAAAGGGACACAAACCTTACAGTTATATGAGTGACATAATATAAATAGTGACACAGACTACTGTTAAACAGTGTTAATTATTTTTGTATGAAAAGTGTTTTATTGTTATTATTAGACAGAATTTTAGTTTATCATACAGACAATAGTTTAGCAGTATAAATAAACTAAAACTGTCAAAAACAATTATTATTATTAAGAGTTTTGTTATATGTTATAAGATTTTATGTCACCAGTTAATTTAGTAAATATATTTATCTCAGGTAGTCAAAGTAGAAATTACAATCAACCATAACAAATTGTTCCACCACATATCATAGAAATTCAAATTAATAAGGTTTTACAGTTATAAACTGAGGCATGTTTAGTATCAAATTGTTTATAATTATCTAATTAATAATTGTATAAACATTGCATGTATCATTAGAGTATAATAATAAAATTATCTATTAAAGGTAATTTATAAAATATAAAGTAGGTAATGGGTGTTGATCCTATAACATTTAACCTGTACATAAATGACCAATCAAAATTTAAGAAATTTGTATGAGTTCAATGACTAAAAAAGAAGAAATAACACTTAATTGTTAATTGTGATGGAAAACAGTTGAATAGTGCGTGTCTAGATGTAATTAAAAAAATATAAAAATAGATAACCCGTTTGTGAAAGAAGATCTGAAAGACCATCATCGAAGATAATAATCCTTCCACTACAATTTTCATGAACAAGTAATGCACACAATCAAGAAAAATATTCAGAATAAACCAGAAAACTTTCAGAATATCGTCTAGATGTGTAAAGTATAATTTGACAATATTTTTTATCCAACAAGGAACAACCACTAGACAATATAACAATTTACACTAACACTAATCACTAGTAAACATTTTAAAGTGCAACCAAATTCAATATCTAAGCGAACAGTGATTACAAGGAAAACATTTATTGTACACATTAATAAACTACATTATTTTCTGAGACGGACAAATAGTCATGATGTTGACGTTACTCTAACCTACATGCTTTTACGAAGCGTATTGAATATCGTCAAAACTTGTATGTAACTTAATATATAATTTTTGTAATTTTTTAGATCACAAGTAATATATTGTTTGTAAAGGTACTCTCTATTATTAATTAACATGTAAAGGAACTTTTCGTAGCAGCCACAAGAATTCCCACGAAATATATTAAAATTATTTAGTTATTAAATCCTGAGATAAATATCGATTGTGACAACCGTATGTATCGAATGGAATTTCCCAAAAATTTGAATTTATGTTACAGAGATTAAACCATTATGTTATTAAATCATATCCATGCGTTATTATTTCAGGAACGTAATATATTATACCATTAAGATACTACGGGGATAAGGGTCGTATTATAATATATATATATATATATATATATATATATTGCTACAAAACAAATGTCAGGCATAGTAATAAACGGAAACACAAACAGTTATCTGGAGCAAGGTTGTATATTTAAAGACAAAAATTTTTTAAGCTTTGTAGTTCACAATATTTATTTTTAATTAAAAATCGTCTCTGAATCAGGTTGATCTGATGTTAAAAGAAATGTCAATTTGTTACTTCAAATGTTGATTCCGTGGGTTGATACGTCACCAGCCAGTCCTGTGAATCGCCGCAATTCTGCACCTCGGATCGTCACCTCCTTTCGGCAACTTCCGCTTCGCTGGGGCTCCTCTCGTACGCGCGCACGCCGTCACACCCGTAATCTGTCTAACATAAATCTCAGGGCACAATTGGGTTACAATATAATCTCATTTAATTTTTGATGCGTTGAGCATGCACCTTCCCGCACGCTTGAGGTGTCCTCGCGATCAAAAAAAGGAATATCCCGGGTGGATACACCTTCCCTAGGCGGAAATCTTGACCCACGCGATACTAGCACTATTGAATAGCTTAATATTATTTATAATGAGTTCGTCCCTTTTCAAGGTAACAGCAACGGGTAACTCGTCGCAAATTTTAATCCTTATTACTCTTTCAAAAACACGTTTCTGCACGAGTAACTCGCGCAGAGACCACGTTTGAAAACTTCGAGCTGCAGGATAGAACTAACGTGATATTCGCCGGCGGAGACCCAATCTTAGTGGAAAATTGGGGCCGCTGATTGGTCGAAACAGCTTATCATGAGATTGATGGCTACAACAGATAGATGCTTACTTGCAACGAATTGCTGATTTTTCCATCAGCAGGAATAAATTTTATCTATGAGCTATTCATCAAAATACGATTTACACGCTCACTCGCACCATTTTCACGCACATGACATAATCACAAATACAATTAAGGGCGTTTTAATACAAATAGTCTTTTGCCCAATCCTTATATTAATCCATACATCTAATTTACATAAGTGGACAGAAATCAAATATTAACATGTCTATAACGTCACAACCTGTTACAACAGCATGTAGTCCTGGCTACATCTCCCCTTACTGCAATGTTCTATTGCAGTAATATCCCCTCCTCGGATAAAAAAAATTTTTGTTTACACAAATACAAATTTTTTTTAACTACAAAATAATACCAATTCCTTTGCTTTCAAAACATTGATTCAACTGAAAATAAATAAATAAATACTTCTTGCTAAACTAAAAACATTTTCTTCCAATAAATTCTGACATCTGTCAGTTCCAATATAAATAAACACAAGCACGAGGTTGATCAAGGGTTAGAGAGATAAGCTAGTATGAACAGTTCATGACGTCATAATTTCTACTGTCCAGTCGCACACTTCAACATGTTTACCCACATGGTCCAAACAAACATGAATTTACACAATTTATTTACTTTAACAATTACGTTATGACACTCATACTTTAGTATACCCAGATATACGTGAACGTTAATTTTTGACATAGTACTTGCGTAATGACGACGCATTGTATTTGCCAATCGTTTTGTTAGTATTTTGATTTGTAACAATGTAGGTTTGCTTTCCCACTTGTTCAGTTAACATAAATGGACCATTGTAAAGTCTATTGAACTTAGCCGTGGTATTATCAATACTGCTACTTACATTTAAAGCTTTTAATAAGATTAATTCGCCTACTCTGAACGATTGCAGCTTATGATCAGCATTAAATTTTTCTGACCGCTGTTCGGCGAACTTCCTTATCCTCTCCTTTGCATCCAAACGCTTTACTTCGCTTGGCATCGGCACATTTTGAGTGACTACCCTTTTTATATAATCACTCCAGGCACGTTTTGGTTGGACATCTGACTGCAGTTCTGATGGCGTATATCCAGTCGTGGTATTGTAACAACCGTTTATGGCTTTCTCGAAAAACTCGAGATACTCTGGCCACTTGCTTTGGTTATTGTTACAATAAGTCCTGAATAAACGACCAAGTTCTCTATTCACCCTCTCAGCGAGATTCCCAAGGGGTCTACGAATGGCTGTTAGAACTGCTTGAATGCCCCTCTTCTCTAATTCGGCTTTCCATTTTTTATTCTGGAATTGCGTACCCTGGTCAGACAGGATCTTTTTCACATGACCATATTTTGGGATGTACTTTTCCAAAATTATTCTCAGTACCGCATCTGTTGTAGGTCTACCTACCGCATAAAGACTAACATTTTTAGTGAAGGCATCCGTACACACCACCAGATTTCTCATCCCCCTCGCCGCACATGGTAATGGTCCAAGAAAATCAATGCATAGTAATTCATTTTTTCCATGCATTACGATGTTACCCATCTCCACGTATGTGTGTTGATTAGGATGTTTGGCTGTCTAGCAGGTGTGGCAGGTGCGAAGTACTGATTTAACTTTCCTGGACATGTTCGTCCATATAAAATCTTCCCGCAGTGTCAGGTAGCATTTGTACGCACCAGCATGAGCAAGGCTTTCATGGCATGTCCATGTTAGTTTCTCAATGAGATGGTCGGGAATCACAATTTTCCATTGTCCGTTAATCAGTTTGTACACAATATTATTAACAATCTGGAACTTTGGACTTTCTGTAATCTGTATGTCGTTTATTATTTTCTTAATTTTGTCGTCACGTTGTTGTTCCACATTTATGTTTCTTAAATAATTTTTAATTTCAATTGGTAAAGCATACTTTACCGCCAATATTTGTATCTCATTCTTATCTGCCGAATGAGTCTTCTGATGAACAGGTGGATAACGACTCAAAGTATCCGCCACCTTGTTGTCGCTAGCTTTGCAGTACTTAATGCTAAAATCATATTCCTGCATAGCCATTATCCATCGTGACATTCGGGCATTTGCAAGTTTATACTTTAATAAAAATGACAATGCTTGGTTAGCCGATAAAATTTCAAAATGCTTACCAACTAAATAATACCTAAACTTACTAACACAATATAATATAGCTAAAATTTCTTTTTCGGCCGTAAAATAGTTTCGCTCAGCGCCTTTCAATGACCGATTTACATGGGCGATGACTTTAAGATCACCATTCTTATTTTTCTGATACAAAATTCCACCAACGGCATAATCCGACGCATCACAGTTAAGAACATATGTTCCTTCCTTCTCCGGGTGAAACACGTGTTTGGGATGTACTTTTCCAAAATTATTCTCAGTACCGCATCTGCTGTAGGTCTACCTACCGCATAAAGACTAACATTTTTAGTGAAGGCATCCGTACACACCACCAGATTTCTCATCCCCCTCGCCGCACGTGGTAATGGTCCAAGAAAATCAATAAGGCCTTCACCGCATTAAATGCCTCTTCATGTCTTGCTTCCCATCGCCATTTGGTGTTTTTCCGAAGTAGTTCCAACATTGGTTCTATTGTCTTCGCATACGCAGGTGCGAACCGACGGTAATACCCAGTAAGTCCGAGGAATGCTCTAACGTCCTTCGTTTTTTTAGGTGTAGGAAATCCCGTGATGCATTCTATCTTTTCAGGGTCCGTACTTACACCCTGCGCCGATATAATATGTCCTAAAAATTTTATTTCAGACTTACCGAATTCACATTTCTCATAGTTAAGTACCAAGTTGGCCTGACGGAGTTTACTGAAAACAATATCCAGGTGTTTCAAATGCTCATCAAACGATTTCGATATAACTAATATGTCGTCGACGAAAACACTTACGAAGTCTTGCACCTCAGGACCCAACGCTAATTCCAGGCATTTCACCATTGCAGCCAAGCTAGTTACCAGACCAAAGGGCACTACCTTGAACTGGTAGCATTTATTTTTGTATAAAAATGCCGTGAACTTTCTGCTTTCCTGAGCCAATGGGATTTGCCAAAAACCACTTTTCAGATCCAACCGAGACATATATTGGACACCCTGGCACTTGGTAAACAGGTTTTCAGCATTAGGGGCGCAGTCAAAACATTTTTTCGTGATGCTGTTAAGATTTCGCATATCAAGACATATCCTAATCTGGTTATTTTTTTTCTTTACGATAACCATTGGGTTAAGGAAATTGCTGTTGGACCGTTCGATGATGTTCTCGCCCAACATCTTATCGATTTCCTCATCCACCAATTTCTGATAGTGCAAAGGAATAGGATATGTCTTACGTACGAATTTATTTTCGTCCGTAACCTGGATGTCGTGCGTGTATACATGTGTAGTAGTGTGGGTGTTTTGAAATGTCTCCGTATGTCTCTTTATCAGCTGGTTTAATTTGTTCCGTTGACTCGCATTTAATTGCTCTGTAGTATTCATGTTATCTTTGTTATTATTTACAATCACCTTCGCGACAGGCTTGGTTATGTGAATGTAAACCGCTTCAGATTGCTTATCAACGTCATTATTTCCTAATGTTATCTTATATTGACAATTATTAACTGTACACGATAATTCATTTTTACTAAAATCAATGATGGCCTTTATTTTTTTTAAGGTGTCTGTTCCTATGATTACATCGTAAACTAAATCCTTAACAACTAATACTGGTGTTTTAAGCTCCATACCTTGCGATGAAATGGTTATGTACGCTTGCTTATTTAATTTTTGAACTTCGTTTGTCGCTGTCTTAATAGTTGCATTATTAATGGGTAATATCGGTACTTTCTTAAACTCTACAATGTTCTTATTTATAAATTTTTCACTGATCAATGAGATTTGAGCACCACTGTCTATCAAAACGTTTCCCTTACAGTTATTTATTCTAGCTTTTACTATATTACATCTACTATCTAACTTATCACTATCCCTAGGCTTATTAACTACATCGTCATTACTGTCACTTATAAGTTCATTACGTACATCATTTGGGTATACACCAGATACACAGTAGGTTCTACTCATGTTATTATTTTCTGTGTGTTCATTGATTTCCTGATTCTGACTGGTATTCTGTTTATTATTATTATTATTATTATTATTATTATTATTATTATTATTATTTGTTTTGCACGGTCTCCCGCCGTGCAACCTTACTCGTTTTTTGGACCGTTTTCATTATCTGTGTTATCTTTGGTTACAGTCGCGACCTTATGACTACATGATTTGGGTGACTTTTGTTCGCGATCCGGCTTTTTCCATTGCTTACTTCTATATTCATTTTGTTTTGGTGTATTATTGGTGTTTATCTTTGTGTGTGTACTGTATGTTTCGGGATTCCCGTCTACATTCTCCCATTTTGATATTAACAACAGCAGGTCTTCTAATGTTTTAATTCCCTGTGTAATTACAGCCACTTGTATTCCTCTGTTGAAATGATGTGCCAGTTTGCTGACAATTTCAGCTTCTGCTACAACGGGCTCCAGGTGTTTCGCCTTGGCAACAAGCTGGATCAGGTACTTCTCCTTACTTCCCTTACCTGGAGTATACTTACCAAACTCCAGCTGTATGCGTACTTTCCGCTGGATTTCGTCGTTCCAATACCTTGCTTTAAAGTGATTAACCAGATCTTCATACACCCCAATTTTATCTTGGACGATCGAAAACCATTCAGCCGCTGTACCCTTTAACTGACGCACCACCCAGTTTATTTTGTCAACATCGCTAAGGTTGTCAGCGATGTGTTCCATATTACGCTGGCATTGCGTAAGGAATTGCATGGGATTTTCATGCTCGAGGCCATAAAATTTCATGTATGTGTTAATGTCGTCCTGTGTTTTGTATATGTAAGTGACCTGGTTTGCGAGTGGAGTAATCTGTTGTATTTGTTTTACTTTTTGTTCTAAAATTTCTAATTTGTTTTCATAGGTGTTCATGGAATCATTTACCGCGGTCGTCTGCGCTTGCATCTGTTCTTCTACTGCTAGCACACGCGCCTCACATTCCGTTACGCGTGTGTTGTTTAATGCTATTGCGGTCTCAAACTCCACGCAGATGGATTCAACCTTTTCAGTTATTTTGCTTTCGGCAGCTTCGACGATAGCTTTATTTTGTTTTGCTTGTTCGTGTATGGCAGCGAAGATTTTTTTATTTTGATTTTTAGCTTCGTCTCTTACAGACTTTAAGTTTTCGTTTAATATTTTACTATCTTCATGCACGGATTTTAAATTTTTACGTAGCTGCTTATTGTCGTCTTGTAATGCTTTATTATTTTTATTGCTTTCGTCACGTAACTGCTTATTATCATCTCGCACCGATTGAATACTAGCTGAGATTGCATTTAGTGTAGATTGTAAATCAGCTGATAAACCTTCCGCCATCTTTTACAACGATAACACACAATAACAAAGTTTATCTAAATGTCTTAACTTACGTACGGCACACTTATTCTTATTGTTAACGTTTAATGTTCAACTATTCTAAATACTATCGCAATGCACAGTAAACAGTCAGAAATCATTCAACACAATGTCTACACAAATCCTTAACCTATACATGCACAAATAATATAATTCACTCCTGATAACGTTCCAAAATTAAATTACGATTCTAACCTACACTAGTCTTTCTGAGCATATTCAATATTTAAATGATACACACTCTGAAGACAATTTTAATATATCAAAACACTACAAATTCATTTTTATAACATACTATTTTGTCGTGCCAAAACGTTGGGAATTACAATTTAATACTATGAATAAGTTATTTAATATATTACTTGCATTTTCTCGAGCCCCAAAGTTGCAAGCGCCATTTACTATGCGACAAAACAAATGTCAGGCATAGTAATAAACGGAAACACAAACAGTTATCTGGAGCAAGGTTGTATATTTAAAGACAAAAATTTTTATAAGCTTTGTAGTTCACAATATTTATTTTTAATTAAAAATCGTCTCTGAATCAGGTTGATCTGATCTTAAAAGAAACGTCAATTTGTTACTTGAAATGTTGATTCCGTGGGTTGATACGTCACCAGCCAGTCCTGTGAATCGCCGCAATTCTGCACCTCGGATCGTCACCTCCTTTCGGCAACTTCCGCTTCGCTGGGGCTCCTCTCGTACGCGCGCACGCCGTCACACCCGTAATCTGTCTAACCTAAATCTCAGGGCACAATTGGGTTACAATATAATCTCATTTAATTTTTGGTGCGTTGAGCATGCACCTTCCCGCACGCTTGAGGTGTCCTCGCGATCAAAAAAAGGAATATCCCGGGTGGATACAACTTCCCTAGGCGGAAATATTGACCCACGCGATACTAGCACTATTGAATAGCTTAATATTATTTATAATGAGTTCGTCCCTTTTCAAGGTAACAGCAACGGGTAACTCGTCGCAAATTTTAATCCTTATTACTCTTTCAAAAACACGTTTCTGCACGAGTAACTCGCGCAGAGACCACGTTTGAAAACTTCGAGCTGCAGGATAGAACTAACGTGATATTCGCCGGCGGAGACCCAATCTTAGTGGAAAATTGGGGCCGCTGATTGGTCGAAACAGCTTATCATGAGATTGATGGCTACAACAGATAGATGCTTACTTGCAACGAATTGCTGATTTTTGCATCAGCAGGAATACATTTTATCTATGAGCTATTCATCAAAATACGATATACACGCGCACTCGCGCACTAGCACCATTTTCACGCACATGACATAATCACAAATACAAATAAGGGCGTTTAAATACAAATAGTCTTTTGCCCAATCCTTATATTAATCCTTACATCTAATTTACATAAGTGGACAGAAATCAAATATTAACATGTCTATAACATTACAACCTGTTACAACAGCATGTAGTCCTGGCTACATTTCCCCTTACTGCAATGTTCTATTGCAATATATATAGAGATATATCTCAACTTCAATTCAAATTCATCATTTTAAAATTCAACAATTCCCCTTTTTATTTCCAAGTATAATAGATGCCGACATTACAAAATGTATACATATAGATATAACTCATTCACCCAACACACATAACGAACATAAAATCACAAATAAGTTAACAAATCACAATTATAATTCAGTATCACCTGAGCCCCATAAAAGTTCGACAGCCCGCGTGCATATTATTTTTATAGCCCCCATCATATCGGAATGTGAAATACCTGTAACCCGCTAGTATGTATATTAATTAAACTGATGCCATCTATTAAGACAACCACTTATACATTTTTATAATGTCCACAGCCATCATATGACTTCCTCATAAAATCACCAACATAAATATTAAGAACAGTAACAATTCTCTATGGATTTAAATAAATACACTTAACATTTGCAAAGCAATTTGAAAGGTTCATAATTACAAAATATAGTTATAAGTTACGGTATTACTACCCTTTCTCTAATTCCGGAAAATGTGAAACCTCTCGATTTCTATAAAGTGCCGATCAGTCACAAAATTGGCCATAAGAGATTAAAAATGTTTAGAAGATTTAATTACAATTACATGATCGTAACAAAAGCATAATTGCAAATTAAGGCTACATACAGCCTGCCTAACATTCACAAAATCTGACAATTGAAAAATCTAAGAAAGACAGGTTTAACATATAATGGCCAGAAAACACAAGTGTAACCCCTCTTTCAACTTTTAGACTTTATTAAAAAAAAACCTTTTTTTTTTTTTTATTTATTTATTTTATTTTATTTTTTTTTTTTGAAGGAGGGGCCACTAGTTATTTAAAACTAGGCCAGAGCCTAGGGAAGCCAAAACTGCGCTGGGTCCGGTATGACGGGACTTGCAATTAAACTCGTTGTTAAACAACAATAACAATTTTATTTAGCTATTTCAAATAACATGCAAGTATCACCCCCCAGTGTACAATCCTCTGAAAATATGCAAGTATCCTTTCATCAAATTAAATTACATATAGACATCAGCATAATAATATCTCCCAAATATAAATAAATATAACATCAATCAATATGGACACATAATTACACACAAATAAATAGTTACATACATACACATGGCGCACACATATCGATATACACACATATATATACTACACACATGTTCACCTGGCAGGCAGCTCAGAGACATTTAACCATGCCACCGAAGAATACCATCTTCAGTATCAGTGACCTAGCTCCCCATCCCAAACTACAGTAAAAGGGTCAAGTGCCCAGCCTCCATAAACTTTCATAAACCAATCCATTAACCTGTCCCGTTATGACTGCTTGCAACCAATGAAATTATCACAAGAATTCAGAATTTTAGAAAGGTTCCCCCAGATAGGACTGCGCCATGGCCAGGTCAACATGGCTGCACGGCCGTACGAATGTATAACAGAATTTATGATTAGAAATAAGAATCAATAGTGTACTCATATTAACAACTGCACTAGTAGTACACTGGCTATGGCAGTAAAAGAACTGAATGAAATTTTACTCATATTGAATTATTACTGAGCTAAGATAATTTTTATAAAATATATATAATACGGTTTATGATTGAACCAATAGTGTGCTCATATTAACAATTGAACTAGTAGTACACTGGCTATGGCAGTAAAAGAACTGAATGAAATTTCACTTATATTGAATCATTACTGAGTTAAGATAATTTTTATAAAATATATATAATACGGTTTATGATTGAACCAATAGTGTGCTCATATTAACAATTGAACTAGTAGTACACTGGCTATGGCAGTAAAAGAACTGAATGAAATTTCAATTATATTGAATTATTACTGAGTTAAGATAATTTTTATAAAATATATATATAAAGACAATTTTAATTAAAAAAAACTTTATAACATCAGCCCCTAATAAAACACATTTGAGTTGTTTCTACAGAATTGGCTTGGCCACAGGCGAGGCCATGCGCACCACCAGATCCAGCAACCTAAAACATGCTATAGACCTGTTACTAACGGCACCTACGGGTGACGTCCACAGGTTACAGCACCTCCCCAAACCTTTAAATCTACAAAAAAACGAAACCCATATAGCTATGAATACCCTTAATCAATGTAAGCATAATTCACCCCCTACAAATCAGTAAACTTAAGTCACACACACTTTTACCCTTAAAGAAAATTTCTCAACAAAATTCGGTAGCGCATGACCGCGTCCGGGCTCACACTTACTCAGGGGGCATAAGCCTTAATAAAATATACTGACAAAATTTAAAAGCACTAATTGTCTCGCTGGACTTGTGTCCCAACAACTTTAATTGGAGATGTTCCAGGAAGAGAATACGGTGTTCTACATTGTAGAGGCCAAAATATAGATAAATGGGTTAAATGTCACCTGTGAAATCCGGCACAAAACCTGATGTATTGTCCATTTCTTCCTCCCGACGGCACAGACGGAGAATCACTCGTGTAATACCATTGGTGGCAGATGATCGGCCACCCGCTGAAGTTGATCGAGATCGTCTTAGGTCGGGAACCCTGAACAATTATATATATTGACAATTACTCAAATGTTACCCAATTCACGATCCCCCTAATATTCATGACTCCAGCATAATTCACACACTTCCAATGCTCAGATTAAAAGAAAATTTTGAAATTTTAAGAAAGCACAGAAATTACCTTCAGTAAAAAAAATTTAGAATTAAATGACTAGTATTTATGGACAGTTCGTCAACTAAATAAACCCTTATTACAATTTCGAGATGAGTTGCAAACTTAAACAGGTTCATAATACATATACAGTTCATGTACCTCTACATTTAGTTCATAAAACATTCTCTTACGCCCCCATATGATTATAAAGAAATTATTATGATATAATTAGGAAAAATACACAGCCATAATTACTTTATAAATGCTTTAGCTCAGCCAGTGTTAACTTTCAAGACATGCATACACAGAATTTAACTCGCGCTCGCCACGTGGTGACCTTCGTATTTCTATCGCATTGCATCGGCATTACTTTAAGCTAAATAACAATTCTTTTCTTAAATAATAAATAAGTTACTTTCAACAGACTTACCGAAGAGTCGCTTAGTCGATTATCTAGTCATGATTGATATTAGCAGACAACAAAATCAAACTGATGGCCGCCGGGAGAAATTGGTAACTGTTTCGTGTTCGGCTGCCTGACGAATACTGCCCAGAGCAGTGACAAGTCAAACGTTACGTATCAGTCCTCATAGAGCGCGCACGGGTCGCGAACAAGGCATGCAGATAACGGCTTATACTTCGCTCAAATAATTAATTCACAAACCCCCGCAATGACCGTCACATAATTAACTAGGAAAATGGCCGAGTATTCCAAAACTCGGCACACCCCCACTCCAAAAGGGCAACATGGTTGCCCCAATTGGAACTCAGTGGTACCCTGCAGTGTACCATCCTTATATACCATACTCAAGTTGTTATCGGTTTTCCCATCAGTCATGGCTCCCAGGAGAACAGATGCACCTCACAACCGCGTCCATTCCCCATGCGACCCTACAACGATCAACAAACAATTCCATTACTATAAATAACGAAACAACAGCCATAACTTCTCCATTTTAACTTTTAGAACAAAACAGGGGAACTTACAATCTCGAGGACCCCTTACTTCCGGCAAGTCTCTCTAACTCCTTATTGGTTTTTTTTTTTTTTTTTTTTTAGGGGAGGGGTAGGAAAATCGGGAAGATGAAACGGGGCAAGGATCATTTGGCGGTCAATAGTTAGGACTAAGGGTAAGGGCATGGTTCCCTCCGAAAAGGAGAATGACGGGAGAAAACCAAGGCTCGCGTGGGCAGGGGCGCAACCCTGAAGTAGACAACACCACTGGGAGTGTGGTGAACATCTACCCGCTACCCGTTAACCGCTTCTTCTCACTTTTCTGTGACGGACTTTAGTGACTCGTTCCTTTCGTACACCACTCTCTGAGGGATTATTTCGTGTTGAGCTGTACTGACTTGTTTCCTCGGAATCAGGATCAAGGCAACTTACCTCACTACTTTCACTCCGCTTTGGATTATGCTCGTCGTCTAACTCCTCTGCTACAATTTCTTCCCTTTCTACAATTTCCCCTTCTTCGTCAACATAATCCAAATCAACATCCTGACACTGCACCTCCTCAGCATCTTCCAGTTGCTCCTCTGATCCATCTTCAACCGCATCTTCCCTCCGCTCCTCACCAATTTCTTCATCACATTGGTCACCAGTTGCTTCACAAGCTTCTTCTCCAATCTCCTTGACATCCTCCTTTTCATCAACACGTTCATCATCAACATCATCGCCATCACGTCCACTACCACCATTCGAACACTGCACATCTTCATCCTCGAGTTGCTCATCTGTTCCACCTGGAACTTCTTTCCGTTCTTCGGAATTCTCAACACTACTTACAGAAGGCGTCTGCACATCTTCACACACTACATCATTCTCACTCACACACTCCACAACGCTGCCACCAAATTTCTCCTCAACTTCTACCTCATCTCCTTCCACCTCACTTGCAGCATGGACATCCCCTTGTCCATCCGCAACCTCAGAAACACTTACAGCCTGGACATCCCTGTGTCCATCCGCAAACTCAGACTCTTCAGTCTCTCTAACACCCACAACTATACTTCCCTGTGCAGCATCTGCAGACCGCTCTTCTGCCTCTTCCTTCGATTCCTCTCCTTCACCACTCTCAGCAACTACAACGTTCTCAACATTTTCCACCCTGGAATCCAGCTGTCCAGGTTCATGTGCAATGACTAAATTAATTTCTACTGGCGATGGTAAAGCGACACTCTCGAGTGACTTCTCACATCCCTGCGTAGACGATGATGATGTTACAGGATCTGGATCCCTCACGAACCGAGATGGAGATACCGGAACAAATTCTGCGGCCTCTGGATTCAACCATGACGTCCTCACTGACGCAGTATTAACAGACGTTTCCTTGTCGTCTTGTATTAATCCACTGAAGTTATTCCGCTTTTCTTCTTTCTCTTCACCTGCTTCATCCACAACTCTATTGTGCACTGGTACTTCCTCTGGAACCTTTAAAGTTTCCTTACTCTCCAAATAGGAATAACTTTCTACCGGCTCCCTACTTGCCGCTGTTTGTTTACTAACATAATTTCTTCTTCCCCTGTTAATTTCATACTTCTTTGTTTTGTGTGCTGTAGCTGTTGTTACCGTCTTCTCACTTGCCACCCCCTTGTAGCCTCCATTACTTCCGGAATATTTAGTTTTTCTGACTGTCTCTTGGGTTCCCCTCCAACCACCATGTTTGTCTTCTTTGGCTCTTCCTAATGAACCACTGGAGTATTGGACATCTTTAGCAGCTCTTCCCCGGGACTCGTCATTCGCCTGGACAGTCCTGGCATGCGCACACCACCGGTCCGGGTCTGCAAAAGAACGTGGAGGCTCTGCGAAAACCAGCCGGGATCTCTCTTGGGGAGTCAGACATTCTCGTATTACCTGTATGACTTCTGTCTCGGGCAACCCCAGTCTTAATATACGGGCAGCTTTCCTTCCATCATGCACGAAGTCCCCCAATGCCTCTCCGTTGGCCTGTAGACGATAGAATAACTTAAACTTCAACTGGTCTTGTCGTCGACGGGATATGAAGAAGTCCAACACCTCCGCATGGAAAGTGTCGACACTGCAGCCCCGACGCAGAATGCTGGTGGCCAGCCATGCCAATGAACCCCGGCAATACGGGTATATAAGGGACAAGACCTCCTCATCAGACACACCCGGGAAATCTGCCAACTGCAGGACCAGGTCCAAGAAGACCAACAAGCTGTCCTCATCTACTCCATCCAAAACCGAAAATTTCTGGAGAACTCCGGAAAGAGGGTGGGGCAGTTTCTGGTAGCATACCCCCGCCAGAATTGCACAATTCAAAACCCACAACAACAAACATAAATTTCCACGAAACACCTAACACACAAACATGACTTACAAAAGGAAAATCTCAAGTACTAGTCCTTCCATTGAGAGGACCCCCGGGTTCCCTAGCGCTGCGAAAACCCGATCCACTCCAGAACCAACTCTCCGTCAGCCGCCAGACTCAAAGAAGAGAAACGACATCAGACACTAACACTAACATACAATCCACACCACCGAACAACTACCACAACATATAACAATTCAACAAGACATTTATTATAACTTCCGTGACTAAGTCGGGTTAATGACAGTACCGACTTCCGGTCAGGCCATACCGCATCCAGTTAACCTCTCGCGCTATTACTTCATAACTATTTATATAACAGACAGCCATTCCCCCGGCAACACCCCCGCGCCCTCCGGTAAGGTCCAATCTTAACAATAATAAAAACCCCAACTAAAACGCATGCCACGTGGCGGCACCAGGTTTTCAATGGAAATCCCATAGCATCTACCAATTATTTTCATTTTCAAATATTGCTGATGTTTGATGTTCTTTCCAAACTATTTCCGAGTTTGCAAGCCCCGTCACACCACAGGACCCAAGGGTTCGAGCAAAGAATCAACCACGCTCTGCTACCATTTGTAACCCCTCTTTCAACTTTTAGACTTTATTAAAAAAAAACCTTTTTTTTTTTTTTTTTTTTTTTTTTTTTTTGAAGGAGGGGCCACTAGTTATTTAAAACTAGGCCAGAGCCTAGGGAAGCCAAAACTGCGCTGGGTCCGGTATGACGGGACTTGCAATTAAACTCGTTGTTAAACAACAATAACAATTTTATTTAGCTATTTCAAATAACATGCAAGTATCACCCCCCAGTGTACAATCCTCTGAAAATATGCAAGTATCCTTTCATCAAATTAAATTACATATAGACATCAGCATAATAATATCTCCCAAATATAAATAAATATAACATCAATCAATATGGACACATAATTACACACAAATAAATAGTTACATAAATACACATGGCGCACACATATCGATATACACACATATATATACTACACACATGTTCACCTGGCAGGCAGCTCAGAGACATTTAACCATGCCACCGAAGAATACCATCTTCAGTTTCAGTGACCTAGCTCCCCATCCCAAACTACAGTAAAAGGGTCAAGTGCCCAGCCTCCATAAACTTTCATAAACCAATCCATTAACCAGTCCCGTTATGACTGCTTGCAACCACGAAATTATCACAAGAGTAGTATATGTCTGTATGCGCCAGGACAAAAAAAAAACAGGCATGTATGCGCTGGGACACAATATCCACTATGTATGTATGCGCCAGACAAGTAGTATATGTCTGTATGCGCCAGGACACAAAAAAACAGGCATGTATGCGCTGGGACACAATACCCACTATGTATGTATGCGCCAGGACAAAAAAAACAGGCATGTATGCGCTGGGACACAATGTGTCCTGGCGCCAGGACAAAAAAACAGGCATGTATGCGCTGGGACACAATACCCCACTATGTATGTATGCGCCAGGACAAAAAAAACAGGCATGTATGCGCTAGGACACTCGTGTCCGCTGACCTAGTAAAAAATGTAAATATAAACAGACGGCCGGCGTTTGTTGACACGCCGCGTACACATAAACATTCCGAGTTCGTTGACGTGTTTTTTTTTCTTTTTGCAGTGTAGATAGCGTCGTCTTTACCTATATATTTTACATTTTATTTGTAATCGTGATCGTGTCTTTAACGATTGTTATTCTATAGTAAACCGTGACCTTGAAACACACTGACCTAGTAAAAAATGTAAATATAAACAGACGGCGTTTGTTGACACGCCGAAAACTTTGATGTACACATAAACATTCCGAGTTCGTTGACGTGTTTTTTTTTTTTTACCTAAATATATTACATTTTATTTGTAATGATTGTCATTCTATAGTAAACCATGACCTTGAAACACACTGACCTAGTAAAAATGTAAATATAAACAGACGGTCGTGCAACTCGTCTTTACCTAAATATAAGATACCGATAACCTTTTTAGTTGTCGTACTATACAAAGTAATCTCTGATAACTAAGGTCATAGATGTAAACAGTTTTTAATTAATTGTTGTACTTTGAATAATGAGCATCAGACAGGCGATAAGTAGTGAATTACATAAACAAGCGAGAAGGAATTTTCCTACACGCAATGTCGAACTAAAAGGTATTCACGATTTGTATCAAGCTGACCTTGTAGAAATGATTTCTTTTTCAAAGTTGAATAAAGGTTATAAATATATACTAACAGTGATAAATTGTTTTAGTAAATTTGCATTTGCAGTTCCGTTAAAATCAAAAACCTCACACGACATTGTAAAAGCTCTAAGACCTATATTACATGTAAACAAAATGAAACATTTGCAAACTGATAAAGGAAAAGAATTTTACATTTTACCGATTCAGCAATTATTTAATCATTATAATATAAATCATTATTCAACTTATTCAGATAAAAAAGCCTCTATTATTGAACGTTTTAATCGTACTTTAAAAAACCATATGTGGAAGTGGTTTACTACCAGTGGAAAGTATACATGGATCGAAGTACTTCCTCAGTTATTGAAAAAATATAATAATACTGTACATAGAACTATAAGTATGAAACCTAAAGATGTTAATATAAATAATGAGAAAAGGGTATTAACACAAATAAATAAAAAACGAATACCTGTTAATAAGAAAGCTGCAAAATATAAAGTTGGGGATAGAGTGAGAATTAGTAAATACAAACAAATTTTTACTAAGGGTTATTTACCAAATTGGACAAATGAAATATTTACAATCCATAATATTAAACAAACAGTACCTAGAACATATATTTTAAAAGATGATACAGGAATCGTATTAGATGGCGGATTTTACGAACAAGAAATTAGTAAAACAAAATACGACAATATATTTTTAATTGAAAAAATATTAAAACGTAAAGGTAATAAATTACTTGTTCAGTGGTTAGGATACGATAAGTCGCATAACAGTTGGATTGATAAAAACCAAATCATTTAAATTATTTTTTTTTTCAATCATGAAAATAGTACAGCAAACAAAAAAAATACGTATTTGTAATTTTGATAAATCTATGGAGAAAAAAGAAAGAGTCCATAGCGAGTTGTTACCAAATAATGTCAGGTCTCTTATCAGTGGACCCAGTAATACAGGTAAAACAAACCTAATGCTTAATCTTTTGTTCAGTCCTAATGGTTTATGTTTTGAGAACGTTTATGTTTTTTCAAAATCGTTGTATCAGTCAAAGTACAAATTTTTAGAAACAGTTTTATCAGGTATACCATCAATACAATACTATAAATTTTCAGAAAATGATCAAGTCATTCATCCTGATGATACTGAACAAAATTCAGTTATTATATTTGATGATGTAGCATGTGAACAACAAGATAATATAAGAAATCATTTTACAATATGTAGACATAAAAATAATAATGTTATTTATATATGTCAAACGTATGTTCGAATTCCGAAACACTTAATTCGTGATAACGCGAATTTAATAATTATTTTTCAACAAGACGAACTAAATTTAAAACATATATACAGAGATCACGTTAATACTGATATGACATTTGAAATGTTTAAAGAACTTTGTTCTAAAGCATGGACAAGACGTAAAAAGGGGTTTTTTGTTATAGATAAAGAAAGTGATATGAATTGTGGCGGTCGTTATCGTTTTGATTTTGATATCTATATTACTAATTTGTAATCGAAATTTTTTTTATTACTTATCAATATGTCATCGAAGAAGTCACGTTCCCTTGACAAGCAAGAGAAGCTCGTTAATGAAATTAAAAAAATAAGAAAAAATATTCGAAAGAAACATCAGACTCTAACACAAAATGTTATTGATGAAGAACAGTTTGCAGAAAAATCGTTGAAACCTATTATCACTCCGTTACAAAAGTTAGTACAAGAGAAAACAAATTCATCATTGATTAAAAAAGAAGAACAACAATTAGATGTTGAAATGGACGATATTCAGTCGCGTTTACAAAACAAAAGGTTTTCAGAAGAGGCCGAAAACATCCCGATATCGAACAAACGAACAGTAGAAACGCCGTTACCATTGCCGCGTGAAGAAGAAATAACGTATGAAACCTTACCCACGGTTGATGAATTAATGTCAACATCAGAAGGACGACAATCAATTGAACCTTTTATCGATATATGGTTTAAAGGTCCGTTAATAAGACATTATATGCGTAAATTTTTTGATGACAGTAATCATGATATTGATCACGTTTTTGGTCCATATTTTGGAGATAATAATATTTTAATGTTAGGTAAATACCCCTTAAAGACTGATGAAAGTGATATTGTTACAATTAATAATGTTATGTACAAAGGTACACCTGGTTTGTACGATCTTATTTTTATGAAAAACCCCAATGCATATGTATATTCTCAAGAAGATTTAGACGAATATTCGCGTATAATAAGTGAAACCGCGGCATATTTAAGTTTAAAGACAAACAGAGTTAAAAGCAGTACTAGTTACAAATATAAAAATATAATTAAGCCTATTATTAATAAGCTTTTACAATCATCCACATCAAAAGTTAGAAGTAGCCGATTGCATAGTGATACAGAAGGTCGCGGTTTGTTAAATTTCAGTAACAGTAAGCCAGTTTTTATGTACTGGAATAATGTAAATGAATTATGCGATAGATTAAAATTATTGATTGCTTCACAAAGTGCAGGTCATTCGGGTCATGAAAATGAAATATTATCAATTATTGAAGAGCTACAGGAGGCCGGTATAATAAAAGAAGATGCAGCAACGTTTGAAGCGATATTTTCAAAATGAGTGTCGATAAATTCGGACACTATAGTGGTGATCTAGTGGCTAGTTCCAACGTTCAGCGTGGACCGCCTGGAGAAGGATTTAAATTAACTGACGACGGAAATTTTAATATAAGTAATAAACGATTATGTAATGTGGGCGATCCTGAATTGGATGATGATGCCGTAAATGTAAAATATATGAGAACAAATTCGATTACTTTAAACAAATACAGACGATTGTTACGATGTTAAGATGAAAAAAGTTATTAATTTAGCCGATCCTAACGAACCTTGTGACGCTGTAAATAAAAATTATTTAGAAAATGCTACTAAATCATATTTAGCTGATAGAATACCAATTAAGGTGGATAATAATCCAGTGTATTCATTCAAGAATAATCGTGTGGCTCATATCGCACCACCTGTTTATAAATTTGATGCTGCCAATAAACTTTATGTTGATAATAAATTACCTGATGAAAATACACAAACTAATTGTTGTGATTTCAAGCAAAAAAGGTTAATTAATGTAGCAGATCCTATTAATTTGCTTGACGCTATAAATAAACAGACTTTATTAACAGGTATAAATAATACAAAAGATGAATGTAAACGATATATAGATGATAAAATATATTATTCACGAAGTGAAGAGGAAAATAGTATAGATTTTAATGGAAGCAGATTGACTAATGTTGCTGATTCTAAAGATGATACAGACGTTATAAACCAAAAGACTTTAACAAGAGTTATGAATGCATTTAAATTAGATCTAGAAGACTATAAAGTTGACAGTAGCTTAGTTAGAATATTATACAAATTGTATAAGGAGTGCACTAAAGACAATCCTGTTAAAACTATAAACGAATTTCGCATTGTATATATAATACAAAGTTTATATGAAGCGTCATAAATGCATCTGTATCCAAACAAGATAGAAGGTGGTGGTCTGGTGAGTAATATTCTTGGAAATGTTATAAACAAGTCAATTGATTTATTACCTGTTGAACTTCATTTACCCGGTTATCAGTATTGTGGACCCGGTACAAATTTAGCGAAACGATTACAAAGAGGTGATCCAGGAATTAATAAGCTTGACGCTGCTTGTAAACAACACGATATTATATATTCAAAGTATTCAGATTCTATAAATCGCGCTAAGGCTGATAAGGAATTAGCTGAAAGAGCTTGGGAACGTGTTAAATCAAGTGACGCATCGTTCGGGGAGAAAGCTGCAGCGTGGTCAGTAACTAACATAATGAAAGCTAAAAGTAAATTTGGTGGGGGAATAAAAAAGAAAAAAAAACTATGTCCAACACAGTTTATAATTATTTGAAACGTTTTGCTGGTAAAAGTGGAAAAGGTTTATATTTGAGACCGTATAAAAAAACAGGAGGAGGTCTAAAAAAAAAAAAAAAGAAAAGAAAAACGAAACAACGACGGCGAAAATAATAAAGAGTATTCCTATACGTCCGCTTTCAATTCCAGATTTACTACTGTATGTTAAACAATTAAAGATTCCTAATTTCAGAGGAGTGTTTATGCGTGACACATTACCGTTACACACTGGAATTTGGCAAAATGAAACCGGAATAGTTAATTTAGATAATAGTTATGGCCATGGTACTCACTGGGTATGTTATATTAAACGTAAAAATAAAGTTAATTATTTTGATAGTTTTGGTAATTTAAGACCGCCTATCGAACTAATTAATTACTTTTATTCATCAAGTCAACGATCTATTGAAATCGTTTATAATTATACACGAAGACAAAATATGGATGCAGTCAACTGCGGTCATTTGTGTTTACAGTTTCTCAGCAATAATGTTTTGTCTAAGCGGTAAAGGATCCGTATTAACATGTGATATTTTTCCACCTATCGAGTTAAGTGATGAAAAATGGGAACTAGGATTAATTGACTTTATGACATATCATTCAATACCTAATATAGAGGAAGGAATTAACAATGTATTATATTATGGTAGTGATAAGAAAATAGTATTGCCTACTGGTTCTTATGAAATTTCAGATATCGCAACGTTTATAAACGATTACTTAATTCAACATGATGAAAATGTAAAAATAATTATAAAGGCAAATAATAATACATTAAAAAGTGAAATTTATTCTAACGTTCAAATTGATTTTAGTAAACCCGATTCGTTAGCAACCATATTAGAATTTGAAACATGCATAATAAATCCCAATAAATGGTACACTTCAACCTTACCGATAAGTATTGTTCGAGTAGAGAGCATCCGATTGATTAGTAATTTAATTAATGTTTCGTTTAACAACGGAATTCCAGATCACATAATACACGAATTCTATCCTAGTGTTCCGCCAGGTTTTAAAATTGTTGAAAAACCGACTAACGTGATATATTTACCAGTAAACACATCTAGGATACATAATATTGTAGTAAGACTAGAAGATCAACAAGGAAGACTGATTAATTTTCGAAACGAAATAATAACGTTACGTTTGTATTTGAGAAAACAATAATAATGGGTCTTATTTTTTATTACGGAATCAATAAAACAACTGCAAATAAGCCAATTATAAGTAGTAAAGATATGAATATCGACCGGTTAACACCACAAAACCTGAAATTTCTACAGTCATTGGGATTAACAGTAATAAAGGATTATTTAAACAAAAAATGAATCTTAATATTCAAAACGTAAACGCTAGCATTCTAAACATTATAGAGGATCTTGTGTATACAGATGACTCGATAGTAGGATTAGCTTATCACACTCATCTACCGTACACTTCTACTACATTCAATAATAATGACGAAATTAGAATTCCAATTAATCAACAAGATGTGTACACATTACCGTGTGAAAGTTACCGTCATATAAAAATAGAATACACTAATAATAACGGTATACATGATCAAACTTTAAAATTATGTTCAAATGCTTTAGCATTTTTGTTTGATGAAATTAGATACGAAATAAATGGATCAGAAATCGATAGAGTTAAAAATGTTGGAATAACATCAACAATTAAGAATATGTTAACAATTAAACCACATGAAATTAACACTTTAGAAAATAGTGGATGGGCTTCAGATTTAATAAGTCATATGGCACCATCATCGAAAGATATTAGCTTCTGTATCCCATTAAAAAGGTTGTTCGGATTTGCTGAAGATTTTAAAAAGATTTTGTTAAATATAAAGCAAGAATTAGTTTTAATTAGAGCGTCCACTGATAATAATGCAATAATTTTACCTGAATCAGTAAACACATACAAATTAAAAGTAAAATATATATCATGGAGAATTCCGTATGTTTATGTTAATGACGTAGTAAAGGTAGATTTACTGAAGATAATACAAATTGATCGACCTTTATTAATGCCGTTTCGAAAATGGGAACTTTACGAGTATCCGTCTGTGCCAAAAGCAAACAAACTTACTTGGACTGTTAAAACGTCATCACCATCAGATAAACCTCGTTACGTTATTGTAGGTTTTCAGACTGACAGAAAAAATAATGGACACAAAAACCCAGCACATTTTGATCTTGCTTCATTTTATAATGTAAAGTTATATTTAAATTCAGAATACTATCCGTATGATAATTTTAATGGTGAAACGTCGATTCTACATGAGTATTATTCAATATTTCAGTCCTCGTATTATTACAAAAGTGAAAATGCGCCAATGATAAATCGTTCAAACTTTCTAACGTATACACCTTTTTGTGTAATTGATTGTTCAAAACAAAATGAATCATTAAAAACTGGTTCAATAGACATCCGTCTGGATATTGAGACGTCAACAGACATACCGGAAAAAACTACTATCTACTGTCTCATTTTTTACGATACAATTATGCAATATACGCCTTTATCTGGTACTGTAAGAAAAGTATTTAAAATATAATTACGTAGATAAAAAGTGTATCAGTTCTGCTGTTGCACGCAATGGAATACGTTATCGATTTTCAAGGTTTTCGCGATGATGGAAACAATTTCATTTTTAAAGAACTTTGTATTCAGTGTATACAAGATAACAAATTTTCTGGTGCTAGTGATCAGTATTTGTTTTTACCACCATTTAGTTACAAACATTTGTCAGAGAAGAAAAAAAACGTTAATAAATGGATTGAAAACAAGTGTCTTGGACTTAGCTGGAAGTGCGGTCTTCAAGATTATAATGATCTACAGTTTATATTAAATAAATATATAAACGGTAAATGTATTTATGTTAAAGGATCAGAAAAAAAAGTAGCATTAGAAAAAGAATTTAATTGTTATGTAAAAATATTAGATATGGAAACACTCGATTGTCCATCCTTAAAAGTGTTAAAACAGCAGTCTTCATATTCTATTCACTGTCCTTTCAAACATAATTCATGTTATTGTGCTTTAAATAATGTACATCATTTAACTAAGTGGATTATCGAATACTGGAACAAGAAATTGAAAGACAAAAATATTGGGACTGTATGATTGCTTAACTGTATAATTTGTATTAACGTAGTTGATCTTTTGATCTCCTATTTACGCGTGCGTACTGAGAACGTGACATTACTACTCTGATAAAACTGATATCAGTTCTACTGTTGCACGCAATGGAATATGTTATCGACTTTCAAAGTTTTCGCGATGATGGAAATAATTATATTATTAAAGAACTGTGCGTGCAACCTATAGTAAACACTAAATTCGCTGATGTTTGTAATCAATACTTATTCTTACCTCCATTCGATTACAGACATCTATCAGAAAAGAAAAAAAAAGTTAATGACTGGATTAACAATAATTATCTGGGACTTAGTTGGAATTGTGGATTAACAGAATATAGTGAACTTCCAGTAATATTAAATTCATATATATATGGAAAGTGCATTTATGTAAAAGGACGTGAAAAAAAAATAGCTTTACAAAAAGAATTGAACTGTCATGTAAAAATAGTGGATATTGAATCACTCAAGTGTCCGTCTCTAAGCGTCTTGAAGAAGCAGTCTTTAAATAGTATACGTTGTCCGTATGATCACTCTTCAACAAACTGTGCATTAAGTAACGTGTTTTATATTACTAAATGGATAATTCAATATTGGAACTGTTTGTGTGATAAACATGATGAAGACACTAAAAGAATAAATTGTTGGGACTGTATGATTACTTAACTTTTTATTGTAATTATATGTAAAATAAAGGTTTTTAAACAAAAAAATAAAAATTTTAAAACATTTTGATTTTTTGATTTATTAATACTAAAAAACATATATTCAAAACATATAGTCTATATTACAATTATAATTTTTACAGTTTATCATTCTATACAACATACATACATACATGCATACATACATAAATACATACATACATACATACATACATACATACATACATACATACATACATATATACATATATACATACATACATACATACCATTCATAAATAATACATTTAGTTACATACTAAAAAACATACATACTTTTTTTATACCAGCATTTTTTATTAATTTACATACAAAACATTGTTGTAATTGTGTATAGATTACATACTACAACAAATACAAAGTGAATACCAACAAAATACATACAACAAAAATTTGAAATTTTCTTTTTTTATAGGAAACTTTGTTTTGATTTTTTTACATACAAAATAGAAGATTTTAAACATTTTAGTTACATACTAAAAAACATACATACTTTTTTATACCAGCATTTTTTTATTAATTTACATACAAAAAATTGTTGTAATTGTGTATAGGTTACATACTACAACAAATATAAAATATCAACATATTTTACATACAAAAAATTTGAAAATTTCTTTTTTATAGGAAACATTTTTTTTTATCTTAACCAAAATATTAAGATCAGTTTTTATAAAAATTTGAAACATATGAGCCAGGTTGTGATGATGAATTATCACTGTTCTTATTCGACAGCATTTTCTTACAATTTGTCGTTTTTTTTAAAAACGGTAGATTTTTTATCCATAATCTGTAGGAATATATTTAAAACAAAAATATTCATTTTTGAAAATTTCTTTTTTATAGGAAACATTTTTTTATCTTAACCAAAAACATTAAGATTAGTTTTTATAAGTTTGTTTTTTAATATTTTTTATCTTAGCCAATTCGCGTGATTTTGATAATACAATTTTATGCAATTGCATATAAGTGGAATCTTTACTTTGCAATAAAAATTGACTTCTATAGGCAGCTTTAGTCCATCTGTCTTTCTTATTTATTCCTTTTAAATCGTTAACATCAGTTATATCAATTTTTATTAAGTAACGACCCTTTTCTCCGGGTGTTGTTAAAGTTTTAGTTGAATCATCATTTTTAAAAGAAATATACTGATCATACAATTCATCAGTTTTTTCGTTTTTAGATGTATAACGTTTAACTGATTTAAATAATCTTTTAAATTCAACATCACCATCGTCATCATCATCGTCATTATTAACAATGTCAATGTTCATCGGATCTTCTTCTTCTTCTTCTTCTTCATCTTCAAATCTATACATCATTTTGTTTTTTATAATAGAATTGATTATAGAAAACGTTGTTCTTAATATATTTTTTTCTTTAAAATGAACAATATTTGTATTCAAATAGTTATATATTTCTTCAATATCGAATAAATAATTATTTAAAAGCATCAAGTCTTTTTGTGAATTAACAATTGTAGTTTCGAGAGCAAATTTTATTTTTTTGGTTACATCTCGTAATTGAATATATAGAGAAAAAACATTAACATTATCTATTAAGATAATGTCTGGTTGAATTTTTTTCATCATATCTTCCCACTGACCGTAGGAAGATAGACCCAGATAATAAATTAATTTTAAAATGTCTTCTAACGACAAACATTCTTCATGATGAAGACCTCCTTCATGTTGTGCATCCATTACAATGATTTAAGATTTAAGTTGTCAAAATCTATAACATACAAAAATAATTTTTCGTTACATTACTAATTTATAACTGGTAACTAAGAATTGTTATACATATTATTTATAACAAAGACAAATTAAATAAAAGACCTCCTTCATGCTGAGCATCCATTACAATGATAAGATTTTAAATTGTCAAAATCTATAACATACAAAAATAATTTTTCATTACATTACTAATTTATAACTAGTAACTAAGGATTGTTATACATATTATTTTATATATGTTAAACTAAACAAAGACAAATTAAATAAAAAGACCTTCTTCATGCTGAGTATCCATTACAATGATAAGATTTTAAATTATCAAAATCTATAACATACAAAAATAAATTTTCGTTAAATTAATAATTTGTGACTGGTAACCTAAGAATTATTATACAAAACTAAACAAAGATAAATTAAATAAAACAGAAAAAATAGAAATTATATTTTAAATACTAAAATTGAACCTTTAATAACTTAGATAAAAAAATAAAATTAATAGATAAACGTATAGAACACATTATATAAAAATAATATAGTTAAGACTTATAACAAAGACAAATTAATTTTTTGTATACTTTATAATAATATATTTAAAAAACATAGGAAGAACACATATTTTACAGGTAACCAAGAATTACTGTACATGTTCTTGTGTAGAACATAACAAAAAATAAAAATAATAATATTACCTTAATGACGATCGCAGACTGTAGTAGCTGGTATGTTTCTGGATGCTGAATCACAATTTTCAATCGGTTTATATACACAGAAAATACATTATCAGTTTCACACCTTCTCAATACGTGTAAGTAGAAGATTAAAAGATCAAGTAAATAACTTGTTTACCGACAACAACAAAAATACGAGATCAAGAGGTCAAGTAATTACCGATTATTCATTATCAGTCATCGCATTTTATTGACAACAGTTTAAAAAAATTTAACCACAATTTTCAATCGGTTTATATACACAGAAAATACATTATCAGTTTCACACCTTCTCAATACGCGTAAGTAGGAGATTAAAAGATCAAGTAAATAATTTGTTTACCGACAACAACAAAAATACGAGATCAAGAGGTTAAGTAATTACCGATTATTCAGTATCAGTCACATCGCATTTTATTGACAACAGTTTAAAAAAAATTTAAACAACAGCACGGTGACAGTATAAATAGCCATACAATAAAAAACAATTTATAGCAATAGATTGGTTTTTAACCAGCATAGGTCTCAATACATCGGATCTTTACAAAATTGTAAGTATAATCATAGATAACCTATCTTTCTATTGTAATTTACATTAGTAAAATAACTAAGAATATTATTCGTTTATAACAAATACATATTCCACACAAAAAGAACACGCTAACAAAAAAATATATGAACAATTATTCAAAAAGAACACGCTAACAAAAATATATATGAACAATTATTTTTTATAAATATGGAACTGATATGAATATTTTTTGTACAAAATTGTAAGTATAATCATAGATAACCTCTCTTTCTATTGTAATTTACATTAGTAAAATTAATAAGAATATTATTCGTTTATAACAAATACATATTCCACACAAAAAGAACACGCCAACAAAAAAATATATGAACAATTTTTTTTATAAATATGGAACTGATATGAATATTTTTTGTTTTAAATATATTCCTACAGATTATGGATAAAATACTACCGTTTAAAAAACGACAAATTGTAAGAAATGCTGTCGAACAAGAACAGATGATAGATAATTCATCATCACAACCTGGCTCGTCATACGAACGAATACCTTCAACACAACCCGATCCATCGCGTGTACCAAATTTGGGTCAGTTACCTGGTTCATCGCACAGCAGACATCAAGATTTTAATAACGAAAACGATCCACAACCTGGTCCATCACATGTTTCAGATTTGGGTGGATTACACAGACAAACATGGTCAACACCACTATCATCTCCAGCATCATCATCATCGTCTTCATCATCAATACCAAATTTTAGATTAAAATCAAAGATATTGCGGAAAGTATTCGCCCGTAAACACAGACAAACACGGTCAACACCACTATCATCTCTATCATCATCATCATCATCATCATCATCTTCATCATCAATACCAAATTTTAGATTAAAATCTATTAGATTACAACAAATTGTTGAATCCAATAGCTTTATTGAAATAGAGAATGCCTTTAAAGGTAATTTAAAAACATATTTTTACAAAAATACAAGTAATAATTATAAGGATATTTGCTTGCTGTTAGTTTATATTAAAATAAATATAGTTACAATTTTAAGTAATATTATTTCAATGTTTGGTCCGATAAAATTTAACATTATAGTTGAATGTACATATATAAAACCCGTTATTAATGAAACACAAGACAGAGCCTTTAAAACAAAAAATATTCCGATTATAGAAAACGATAATGTTAACATAATAGTTAACAATGCGATTAAAGAAATTTGTTATGATGAAGACGTATATATGGGTAAAGGTTCCGGATGGAGTCTTCACCGTATAGACGGAATTTTATTACGTATAAATCGATTTAAAACATTAAGAGGAGCTTCATATATTGAACTTCCAAAATTTTTACAAATTAAAAAATGTATAATAAATCCTAAAAATAAAGATAATTATTGTTTTAAATGGGCAATCCTCTCTCGTTATGTAACTGGACCTCACATTGAACGTGTTAATTTTCGTTATTTTGTTTTAGAAAATAAGTTTGATTTTAGACATATAGACTTTCCTACACCTTTAAACCAAATTTCTCGTTTCGAAAAAAATAATAACGTTTCTATTAACATTTATTCTATTGATGAAAAGAAATCAATTTTTCCTCTTAAAGTGTGTAAGGAAGAAAAGAATAATCATTTTGACCTTTTAGTATTAAATATGTCGAATAATGCTAATTATCATTATTGTTATATAAAGAATTTTTCCCAGTTAATAAGATCACAGTTAACAAAACATACAGAAAAAATTGAAATATGTAAACGTTGTTTGTCGTTTTTTACTAAAAAGTCAAAACAATTGAAAAATCATAATAGATATTGCGGAAAGTATTCGCCCGTAAAAATAGTATTACCAACTACTGATAACAACATATTACAATTTAATAAATTTCATTATCAATATAGAGTTCCTATTGTAGTATATGCAGATTTCGAATGTATTTTGAAACCTGTTAGTACTTGTTTGCCCAACCCCGAAAACAAATTTACTGCAATTAATGATTTTCATATTCCAATGAGTTTTTGCGTATATTTTGTTATAGATAGCAATATCCCTGAAAGTATAAGAAACCAATTGCCTTCGGAACCATACTTATATCGTGGTAAAAATGCTGCGAAAAAATTTATGATATTTTTAGTTGAAAAAATTAATTTAATCGGTTTACTTATTAAACAAAATATTCCGTTACATATGACTCGAGATGATAAAATGAAATTTAAATCGGTCACACATTGCGAGATGTGTAACAAGGAATTTACATTATTATATCCTAAAGTTCGAGATCATTGTCATTTAACTGGTCAATTTCGTTCAACATTATGTAATACGTGTAACTTGAAACGACAACAACAGAAATTTGTACCTGTTTTCATACATGGTAGTTCTAATTATGATTCGCATTTTATAGTGCGTCAATTGGGTTATGATATAAAAAATATTCATGTAATTCCTAATACTAGAGAAAAGTATATTTCTTTTGCAAAAAAGACACGTTCGGGTTTTAATATTAGATTTATTGACACTTATCGTTTTATGAATTATCCGTTGGCTGAGCTTAGTAATAATCTGCCTAAGGATAAATTTTTTCATACTGGAACATTTTTTTCTGCAAACAGTATGCCACTAGTTACCAGAAAAGGTGTGTACCCTTATGAATATACGAATTCCTGGAAAAAATTGGAAGAAAGTAGATTACCACCAAAAGAATGTTTTTATAGTTCACTAAATGATTCAGAAATTGGAAATGCTGATTATGAACATGCTTGTAAAGTTTGGAATCATTTTAATATACAAACACTTGGAGAGTATAGCGATCTATATTTAAAAATTGATGTTTTAATATTATGTGATATTTTTGAAAATTTTAGATCTCTTTGTATGCAATCTTATAAACTAGACTGTGCACACTACTTTACAATACCAGGTTTTGCTTTTGATGCGATGTTAAGTTATACAAAAATTAAACTAGAATTATTAACTGATTACGAAATGTACCTCTTATGTGAAAATGGGGTACGGGGGGGGCTGAGTATTTGCATAAAAAAAGAATCTGTTGCTAATAATAAATATATTCCAGAAACGTTTGATGTAACTAACCCAATTAAATATTTAACTTATTTAGACGCGAATAATTTGTACGGTTGGGCAATGAATAAATGTATGCCATATGCTGGTTTTACTTGGAAGGATCCTAACGATCCTAATTTTAATATACTAGATATTGCAGACGATTCTCCTGTTGGTTATATTTTAGAAGTAGACGTCGAGTATCCTCATCACTTACATAATCATCATAGCGATTTACCGTTTTTACCAGTTAATGAATGTGTTAAAGGAACAAAACAACAAAAATTGTTAACAACATTAGAAAATAAAGAAAAATATATATGTCATTACATTAATTTAAAACAAGCTGTTAAACACGGTATGAAAGTTATAAAAATTCATCGTATTTTAGAATTTTTGCAGAGCCCTTGGTTAAAAACGTACATTGATTTAAATACAGAAAAACGAAAACAAGCTAAAAATGATTTTGAAAAAGATTTTTTTAAATTATTAAACAACTCAGTGTTCGGCAAATGTATGGAGAACGTTAGGAAAAGAATTAACCTTAAACTTGTAAGTGATGAGAAAAAATTATTAAATTTAATTACACAACCGGTATTTAAAGACAGAATAATTTATAATAAATCTTTATGTGCGGTATTATCGAATAAAAAACATTTATTTTTAGATAAACCAATATATATCGGATTAAGCGTATTAGAAATAAGTAAAACGTTAATGTATGATTTTCATTATGATATAATGAAGAAAAAATACGGTGAAAAAATTTCGCTCTTGTATACAGATACAGATAGCCTTTTTTACGAAATTCATACAGAAGATTTTTATAAAGATATATTAGAACCGGATTTAGTTACACACTTTGATACGTCAGATTATTCACCCAATCATCCCTGTTATTCAATTGAAAATAAAAAAATTATCGGGAAATTTAAAGAATTGGTTCGGGTGTACCAATTAAAGAATTTATCGGCTTACGCTCTAAATTATATACATTTAAAACGGTAGATAACAAAGTTAAAAAAAGAGCAAAAGGAATTAAAAAAAACGTTATCAGCAAACATATAAGCTTTGAAGATTTCAAAAAGTGCGTCTATTCTAAAACTATAAATAATTATAGAATGATGAAATTATTCCGATCAAAAAAACATTTAGTTGAAACAATTACGTGTAACAAATTAGCTTTAAGTAATTTAGACAATAAAAGAATCCTTTGTGATAATAAAATAGATACACTACCGTACGGTCATTATTCATTAGCGTAATGATAAAACAAGTTTTTTAAAACAAAATAACGTTTTTTATTTTGTAAATAAAAGTGAATTTTACCTATCTGGTAAAAAGCAATCTTTTTGCTATCACATGTTAATTAATATGTATGTAACATATTTTTTTAGAATCTTTTTATGTACATGTATTTTCAATACCTGAATTAACGTTTTATTATATTGTAAAACTGTTTTGTCAAGTACCCGAATAATCATTAGCGTAATGATGAAACAAGTTTTTTAAAACACAATAACATTTTTATTTTTTTAAAAAGTGAGTTTTACCTATCTAGTAAAAAATTAAAACTCTTGCTATCACATTGATATGTAACATATTTTTTTTATAATCTTTTTATGTACATGTATTATATTGTAAAACTGTTTTGTTATATTTTTTTAGAATCTTTTTATGTACATGTATTTTTAATACCTGAATTAACATTTATTATATTGTAAAACTGTTTGTCAAGTACCCGAATAATAAAATATTCATTAGCGTAATGATAAAACAAATTTTTAAAAACACAATAACATTTTATTTTGTAAATAAAGTGAGTTTACCTATCTAGTAAAAATCAATCTCTTGCTATCACATGTTAATTGATATGTAACATATTTTTTTTAGAATCTTTTTATGTACATGTATTATATTGTAAACTGTTTTGTTAAGTATCCGAATAATAAAAATGATCTGTAACATATTTTTATGTATGTGTATGTTTTTAATACCTGAACAAAAAAAATGATTTATTGTCATTTTTAAGATCCGTAACATTCTCATTTTTATTTTTTATACATTCTATATATTTAATTACACAAAAATTCTAATATACAATAGTGTCTTGGAGTACTTACCGTTATATAAAAGTCACTTGAATCGTTCATCGAGAAGCTTAATGATATCACCACACTGTGTAGATACATAACAACAAACACATGTGTCCGGCCCATCCACAGTAGATTCATGTGCCCATGGACATTCAAGGAAATGTATAAACGCCTCACAGCTTTGTCCTCTACGTTCCGGTGTAATCTCTTTCAGTCCGTCTGAATTATAAAATTCCAACACTTTACGACACTTTAGAAGTACCAACAATATATCTCGCATAAATTCAATCTCTACTTTTGTTTTATTCATGACGAATCTATCAAACATAGGATGAAATAAGACATCTTGCAGTGTTAAATTCTTCATTTTGACTGAACTATCAAAAATGGAGTATTTTTTAAGACGACGCTATAGGTCAGTGTATTCGAGGGTCATGTTCACGTTGATTACAACGTTATCACAAGAACGTATACGTGTCAACAAAAAAACGCCGTCTGTATATGTTTATATGTTTTTAATAGGTCAGTGTTAATCTTGAGGTCATGTTTACATTGATTAAAAAGGTTCAATGGAATTATCTGCTGTACTCTTTATCAATGACGGTTTCGTTAGTAAATTTTTTAACTACCGACATATTTAACTAGGATGTTACTTTCAGAATTCACGTTGGAACACTAATAAACCAACTCCTAACGTGTATTATATAAACGTTATTATCGGCTAACATATCTAAAAACAAAATCATGTTAAAACGTGAAAATAAAAAGTATAAATAATGAATAAATAAATGTAATTATTTATTTTAAAAAATAAAAAAAGTATGAATTAACTAGGGATTGAACAATTGATACTTACCTTACGTATAATTGTTTACTATAGAATGACAATCGTTACATATAAAATGTAATAAGGTTAAACAAATATCTAACAAAAACACATCAACTCTGTTTTTTATAAATTTTATTTTTCACTTTAATATATTAACAAAATTAGCAACACACTTTTTTGATCTAATATAGTCTTCATATTTATAAGATATATAACGCACAGTTTTACATGTCGGATACAAAAGTTTGTGCATAAATTGAATATGCGTAATAGTATTAAAACATATAGTTTTAAAACCGCATTTAGGACAAACAATATTATCCGAATCATCAACAAATCTTTGATTTTTAAAAAAGTCTTCAATACATTTTCCACTTTTGTCACTTAATGAAACCATCTTTTATGACTCCGTGTAATTTAACAAGTAAACAATTTGGAGATGCCTTAGCGTGTTCAAACCATGGATCGTCTGTGTCTTGCCAATCGTGAAGTATAACTTTACAGTCTATGCACATTACATCGTCGTCCACTCCAGTATACAAAAAACCTGCCGATACTAAATTATCAACTCGTGGTAAACGTTTAGGCCAACAGCAAAATGTTAACTTCATGATTTCTTCAGTTTCTGATATACATTTTTTCGCATTCATTATATCATCAATATGTAATAATATGCTATATAGTGCATAATTATTATATTTATCATATATATAACATACCATTTTACATTCTGAATTAAAAAGTTTGTGCATAAATTGAATATGCGAAATAGATAAAGATCCTCTTGTTTTAAATCCACACTCACGACACACAATACTGTCTAAATCACCATTAAAAATAAATCCTGCTTCTTCAAAAAAATCTTGCAATAACTTACAGGGGTTCAATTTTTCGCACAACTTCGCCATTTTTGACATTGCGTCCAACTTGTTGAGCCTCTACTAACTAACTACTTCCAACGGAGAGTTTTGTATTCTTCTTCAAAATCAATATCGATTATTAATTGGTTTCGATGTTTTTCTAACCTTTGTAATATATCGTCATAGAAGCAAATCGTTGGGGATTGTATCTTGATAATTTGTTCATTTTCAATTATAGTAACATTTGCTTCAGAAAATTCATTATTTACAAAATAACATATTTCATTAAACGTTGAATCAGTAGATTCTATGCAATATATACACCAACTGAAAGCATGAATATTTCCTTTCTCCATGTTAACCGCTTCACGTATTCTTCACAACTATACGTTCAAATCATTATGCTCTTGGAAACTGAACTTTTATTCTTGTTCATCAACATTACTATCGATTATTATTTGATATCGATTGGTCTTTCTTTTGAATTATCAATTGTAATATTAATTCTTTTAATTTGTATAGTACATCATCATTTACACATTTCAATCCGAATATCGATAGATTATTTTTTTCTGTTCTAACTAACTCACCCGTAAATTCATTAAAGACATACACAGTATTGTTCTTAAAAAAGTATAAATTACCATCAGAAAATCTAAATGATGAATCGATTTTAGGCGGTATTCCAGGAAATGTTTCAGATATATAACCCCATGATTTAGTAGTGAACGTACACTCATTGACTTCTCTATAATAATTATCATCATGAAATATATAAGTTTTACCTGTATAACTGTTGAATACCGCATGTAAATTATCCGGTTGTATGTTAAATAAAGATTGGATATGCTTCGGATAACCATGACTTAATTTAAGACTCATTAAATCGAACATGAATACCAAAGAATCTATAAACATAACTATCTCACCAGATGGTCGTTGATATACAGCTAAAATTTTTGTGAAGTTCTTTGGAAGAAACGTTAACCAATGTTCTATTATGAGCGGTTTGGTATATATCATTTCTGCCGGATTTATTATCCACAACCATTTTTTATATAATATATATAATCGTTTATCAGCAATTAAAAATAAATTAATATTTTTAAAATTACAAAGATCGATTTTATTTGTATCTATAGGATGCTCGTTTTGTATTTTTGGTACCGAAGAAGATGGCGACTCCGGTATGAAAGATATTATAGAAGTGTTATCTGCCTTACCATATAAATTTTGAATGGCTAAAACATCATCATCACCTAACTCTATTTTACCGTTGTAATAAGCATACATTACAGAATCTGATACATCTGAATGTGATAAACCTATAACATGACCGATTTCATGTATTAACGTTGCATACAAACTTGTGTGGCCAAGAGGAACAACGTTATCAGTCGAATATGACCACTTTTCGTCTTCATCAATATGAATTTCTCGCCTTGAATTATTATAATCAGGAAAATATGCATGTGCTAATGTTCCACCTTTACCGTCAAACGTTCTCGTACATTGCCACGATTCTTTTTGCATCATATGTTTCAATCGTTTATTAGAAATTAAAATATCTGTATTTACTCTATCATGTTTAAAACGTATACCAGAATTTTCCTCCCATACTGCAAAAGCTTGTTTAGTCAATTCTAACACCTCTTGATTCGCTAAATAATAATGCCATGTTACTTCAGGCTTGTTCCATTTAAAACTGGATACTCGATAATCAAAAATAATATCACTATTACCGCATCTAGGTTTTAACATTAAATTTATAGTTTCATTATTTAATTTACCATCAGTAGGTAATTTATAGTATTCTTGAAATATAAGTAACGCATTAGTAATATCTGATTCATTTACCGCTTGCAACGAAGATTCATCATCTGTTTGAAGATAACCATACTCATATAAATATTGCTTAACTTTATCCACTTCAATCTGTGTTGTATTATCGGCTAAAGAATTTATTAGTAATATTTGAACAATTACTATATATAGTAAATTTTTAACTACCGACATGTTATTAACTAGGATGTTACTTTCAGAATTCACGTTGGAACACTAATAAACCAACTGCAAACGTGTATTATATAAACGTTATTATCGGTTAACATATCTAAAAACAAATTCATGTTAAAACGTGAAAATAAAAAAGTATAAAAATAATGAATAAATATATTTAAAAAAAAAAAGTATGAATTAACTAGGGATTGAACAATTGATACTTACCTTACATATAATCTATTATTAGAATAACACAGTTGCACGTTACCGACTAAGCTAATTCATATCTTATCTGTATACCAAGACAATCGTTACATATAAATTTTAATATATTTAGGGTATAGACGACGCTATCTACACTGTAAAAAGGAAAAAAAACAGTTTACACGTCCACGTCAACGAACTCGGAATGTTTATGTGTACATCAAAGTTTTCGGCGTGTCAACAAACGCCGTCTGTTTATATTTACATTTTTTACTAGGTCAGTGTGTTTCAAGGTCACGGTTTACTATAGAATAACAATCGTTAAAGACACGATCACGATTACAAATAAAATGTAATATATTTAGGTAAAGACGACGCTATCTACACTGCAAAAAGAAAAAAAAACACGTCAACGAACTCGGAATGTTTATGTGTACGCGGCGTGTCAACAAACGCCGGCCGTCTGTTTATATTTACATTTTTTACTAGGTCAGCGGACACGAGTGTCCTAGCGCATACATGCCTGTTTTTTTTGTCCTGGCGCATACATACATAGTGGGGTATTGTGTCCCAGCGCATACATGCCTGTTTTTTTTGTCCTGGCGCATACATACATAGTGGGTATTGTGTCCCAGCGCATACATGCCTGTTTTTTGTGTCCTGGCGCATACAGACATATACTACTCACAAGAATTCAGAATTTTAGAAAGGTTCCCCCAGATAGGACTGCGCCATGGCCAGGTCAACATGGCTGCACGGCCGTACGAATGTATAACAGAATTTATGATTAGAAGTAAGAATCAATAGTGTACTCATATTAACAACTGCACTAGTAGTACACTGGCTATGGCAGTAAAAGAACTGAATGAAATTTTACTCATATTGAATTATTACTGAGCTAAGATAATTTTTATAAAATATATATAATACGGTTTATGATTGAACCAATAGTGTGCTCATATTAACAATTGAACTAGTAGTACACTGGCTATGGCAGTAAAAGAACTGAATGAAATTTCACTTATATTGAATCATTACTGAGTTAAGATAATTTTTATAAAATATATATAATACGGTTTATGATTGAACCAATAGTGTGCTCATATTAACAATTGAACTAGTAGTACACTGGCTATGGCAGTAAAAGAACTGAATGAAATTTCCCTTATATTGAATTATTACTGAGTTAAGATAATATTTATAAAATATATATATAAAGACAATTTTAATTAAAAAAACTTTATAACATCAGCCCCTAATAAAACACATTTGAGTTGTTTCTACAGAATTGGCTTGGCCACAGGCGAGGCCATGCGCACCACCAGATCCAGCAACCTAAAACATGCTATAGACCTGTTACTAACGGCACCTACGGGTGACGTCCACAGGTTACAGCACCTCCCCAAACCTTTAAATCTACAAAAAAACGAAACCCATATAGCTATGAATACCCTTAATCAATGTAAGCATAATTCACCCCCTACAAATCAGTAAACTTAAGTCACACACACTTTTACCCTTAAAGAAAATTTCTCAACAAAATTCGGTAGCGCATGACCCCGTCCGGGCTCACACTTACTCAGGGGGCATAAGCCTCAATAAAATATACTGACAAAATTTAAAAGCACTAATTGTCTCGCTGGACTTGTGTCCCAACAACTTTAATTGGAGATGTTCCAGGAAGAGAATACGGTGTTCTACATTGTAGAGGCCAAAATATAGATAAATGGGTTAAATGTCACCTGTGAAATCCGGCACAAAACCTGATGTATTGTCCATTTCTTCCTCCCGACGGCACAGACGGAGAATCACTCGTGTAATACCATTGGTGGCAGATGATCGGCCACCCGCTGAAGTGGATCGAGATCGTCTTAGGTCGGGAACCCTGAACAATTATATATATTGACAATTACTCAAATGTTACCCAATTCACGATCCCCCTAATATTCATGACTCCAGCATAATTCACACACTTCCACATGCTCAGATTAAAAGAAAATTTTGAAATTTTAAGAAAGCACAGAAATTACCTTCAGTAAAAAAAATTTAGAATTAAATGACTAGTATTTATGGACAGTTCGTCAACTAAATAAACCCTTATTACAATTTCGAGATGAGTTGCAAACTTAAACAGGTTCATAATACATATACAGTTCATATACCTCTACATTTAGTTCATAAAACATTCTCTTACGCCCCCCTATGATTATAAAGAAATTATTATGATATAATTAGGAAAAATACACAGCCATAATTACTTTATAAATGCTTTAGCTCAGCCAGTGTTAACTTTCAAGACATGCATACACAGAATTTAACTCGCGCTCGCCACGTGGTGACCTTCGTATTTCTATCGCATTGCATCGGCATTACTTTAAGCTAAATAACAATTCTTTTCTTAAATAATAAATAAGTTACTTTCAACAGACTTACCGAAGAGTCGCTTAGTCGATTATCTAGTCATGATTGATATTAGCAGACAACAAAATCAAACTGATGGCCGCCGGGAGAAATTGGTAACTGTTTCGTGTTCGGCTGCCTGACGAATACTGCCCAGAGCAGTGACAAGTCAAACGTTACGTATCAGTCCTCATAGAGCGCGCACGGATCGCGAACAAGGCATGCAGATAACGGCTTATACTTCGCTCAAATAATTAATTCACAAACCCCCGCAATGACCGTCACATAATTAACTAGGAAAATGGCCGAGTATTCCAAAACTCGGCACACAAGTTGCAAAATATCAGTACCGCCTGTACAATTTTATTCAATGTAAAATTTTATAATCTGAAAATATTAATTATATAATTTTAAATAAATATGAAATTTTAATTTCAGCCATATGTGCATACATTAAAAGAGAATGCTGTATTCGTCCGGCTGCAGGAGTGTACCAGAGCAGGCCTGACTTGACAAAGAATGACCCGTTGAAAACCTGCATGATATGGCACCAACAGGTGCCTACCTTTTGATTAGAAAAAATTTATAAAAGTGACAACCCGGAAACAGAATAAAAAAAACACCCCAGCCATTGTATGCAGGAAAAATAATTAAATGCAAAACCCCGGTAATAACCTGAGAATGAAATCCGAACCAGCCGGTTCGGTATATCATGAAAACCATACCCTTATACTTAATTTAAAAAAGGTCTCCCCCTACAAATTTTGTACCCAATATACAGAACAAAAACCGCTCTGGTACCCTCCCACAGGTCAGTTTACCATTGTACTTGTTGAACTGTATTATAATGTTTAAGCTACATTGAAATTGTCTTGCCGACACACCCCCCCGATTGAACCATGTCACTGTATAAAGTTAAACTGATATTGCACACACACCTCCCATAGTATTTTCTGCAGGCTAGGATAGAATAAAAAAAGGAGTAAATATCACCTCATATGAAGCGGGCGGTTCCATGATTGTTGGCAGCAGCTGCTTCTCCCTCCTCGGTCGCATAACGAAGCTTTAGTGGTTCATGGCTTGGTGAAGGTAACAGCACACCAAGCGTTGGTCAGGTCCCGTCCCAGGCGAGAACCCGGTAGGTCTTAAACGCTTAGCCTGCCATTAAAGATGAGAAGAAAAGACACGAAAAATGCTCTGCTGAACCGAGGAAAGAAGCGAGATGTTTTCGTAGCGGGAGCTATGCAGTGACTGATTATCGCAACATGCACGGAAACGCAACCCAAATTCGGCCCGCTAGATAGCGTGCACTGCCGGAACAGTGCCATACAGATATCGCCTCGCTCACTGACATTGATAACTAATCGAATTTATTATTGGAAATATAGTATTTGTATTTCCTCGAACGCCGGGTTATGCAAACACCGGCACACCCCCACCCCAAAAGGGCAACCTGGTTGCCCACACTTGAACTCCGGGGTACCCTGCAGTGTACTCCATTAGTCTTTTAAAACAAAAGTTTCGCTGGTAAATCTCATTAGTGACTGCTCTCAGGACTGAAAAAACTCAACAACATTGCGAGCATCCCCACGCGACCCCCTCCGCCATGCCAATCCCATGGGACCGCCCCAACAAGTCACCCTCTCTGGTGACCATCACCTACCTCTACTGGCGCCACTCACATACGCGTCCCTAGGACCAAACAAGGTGTCACTAACCTTGGTATGTGAGTCACCATCCTACTACTCACGTCCACCTCCTGGACCGACCAGCCATATGCCACAAACAAGGCCTCACAATCCCTGCCATATGACTGGCCCTCATCCCTACACTAGGGCGGACGGCCCCGCTTAGCCGGACAGAGAAGACCGCATAGAGGGCACGCGAACATGAATCCCTTCTCTCATTCAACAGTTAATCTCCATACCATAACTAGAGGGGGGATACTTACCTACCTAACAGTCGATACGACATATATACCATACAATATTAACCAAAAGAAACACAGGGAAATCAACCGAGGATGCGGCATGGCCATTTGACAACAAAATCAAGTCAACAATAGATCAGCTGATGAAGTATGCACGGTTTATCAGATTACGACAACAACAATTACATTCCACCCGGCAGATGGCTATAAGCGGCTCAGAGTCCAACTCACCCATGTCGCGTAGTGTACAACGATACAGCTGTTTATAAATTTACTAGGTCAATACCTTTAAATACTTTTAACAATTCCTTCTGTGTATTTAGAAACTCCTCGGAATATAACTACCCTCGACAATATCTCGTATCCCCATAAAACGACAACCAACAATCGAACACTAACATCACTACACCAACCTAGTCACAACATCTCCAACCAAATTCTTTGTAATTCCTTTTTTCTCTTTTTTTTATTTTATTTTATGCTTTTATAAATGGAAGGGTTAGGAAAATCGGGAATAAAAAATTGGCAAGGATCATTGAAGGTCAATAGCTAGGACTAAGTGTAAGGACATGGCTCCCTCCGGAAATAAGGATGAGTGGAGGAAACCAAGACTCGCGTGGGCAAGGACGCAACCCTGAAGTAGATGAACACCACTGGGACTGTGTGGAACATCTACCCGCTACCCGTTACCCGCTTCTTCTCACCTTTCTATGACGCACTTTATGTACTCGTTCCTTCCAGACATCCCTCAATGAGAAATCACCTCGTGTTGAGCTGTACTGATCTGTTTCTTCTGAATCAGAATCACGGCAACTTACATCCTTACTTTCACCCCGCTTTGGATTATCCTTATCATCTAAATCCCCTGCTTCTGCCTTCCATGCTTCTCTTTCTTCCACTCTTCCTTCTTCCTTATAGCCCTCTTCTACCATTTCCACAATTACGTCCCCATAATCCAAATCGTCATCATGAAACTGCTCCTCCTCACCATTTTCCAGTTGCTCATCTAAGCCATCTTCAACAGTATCTTCACCCAGCTCCTCACCAATTTCTTCATCACCCTCGTCAACAGCTCCTTCACAAACTTCTTCACCAACTTCCTCACCAATCTCATTTTCATCCTCCTTTACATCAACACGTTCATCATCACAATTTAAATTTTCTTCAACCTCAACATCATCGCCATCACGTCCACTACCGCCATCATAATACTGCACATCTTCATCATCCTCTAGTTGCTCATCTGGTCCACATGAAATTTCTTTCCGTTCTTCGGAATCCACCGCACTACATACAGAAGGCGTCTCCACATCTTCACACACTACATCATTCTCACTCACACTCTCCACAACGCTGCCACCAAATTCCTCCTCAACTTCTACCTCATCTCATTCCACCACACTTGCGGCATGGACACCCCCTGTCTATCCGCAACCTCAGAAACCTTTGCAGCATGGACATACCCGTGTCCATCCGCAAACTCAGACTATACAGTCTCCCTAACACCTATAACTATACTTCCCTGTGCAGCATCTGCAGACCGCTCTTGTGCCTTTTCCTTCGATTCCTCTCCTTCACCACTTTCAGCATCTATAGCGTCCTCAACATTTCCCACCCTGGAATCCAGCTGTCCAGGTCTATGTGCAATGTCTAAATTCAATTCTACTGGCGATGGTAAAGCTACACTATCAAGTTACTTCTCATATCCCTGCGTAGGCGATGATGATATTACAGGATCTGGATCCGTCATGAACCGTGATGGAGATACCGGAACAAATTCTGAGGCATCTGGGTTCAACGGTGACGTCCTCTCTGTGTCCTCTAATTCCGTATTAACAGACGTGTTCTTGTCGTCTTGTGTTGATCCACCTAAGTAATTCCCCTCTTCTTCTTTCTCATCACCTTCTTCATCCACAACTCAATTAGGCACTTGCGATTCATCTGGAACGTTTAAAGTTTCTTTTCTTTCCAAATAGGAATAACGCCTAGCTACAGGATGCCTACTGGCCGATGTTGGTTTACTAATATAACTTCTTCTTCCCCTGTTAATTTCATACTTATTTGTTTTCTCTACTGTAACCGTTGTTACCGTCTTCTCGCTTGCCACCCCCTTGTAGCCTCCATTACTTCCAGAATATTCAGTTTTCCTTACAGTTCCTTGCGTTCTCCCCCAACCCCCATGTTTGTCTTTTTTAGCTCTTCCTAATAAACCACTTGAGTATTGGACATCTTTAGCATCTCTTCCCCGGGACTCATCATTCGCCTGGACCCTTCTGGCATGCGCACGCCACCGGTCCAGGTCCGCAAAACAACGTGGACGGTCCGCGAACACCAAACGGTATCTCTCTTGGGGCGTCACCCCTTCTAGAATAACTCGAACAATGTCCTTCTCGGGCAACCCCAACCTCAAAATCCGGGCAATTTTACGTATATCATGCACAAAGTCCGCCAACGCCTCTTCGTTGGCCTGCGCACGATAGAACCGATTAAATTTCAACTGTTCACGTTGCCGACGAGGTATGAAGAAGTCCAACACCTCCCCATGGAAAGCGTCAATACTGCCGCCCCGACGCAGAGTGTTGGTGACCAGCCCAGCCAATGAACCCCGGCAATACGGGTATATAAGGGACAAGAGGTCCCCATCGGACACCCCCGGGAAATCCGCCAACTGCAGGACAAGGTCCAAGAAAACCAGCAACTTGTCCTCATCTATTCCATCCACCACCGGAAGTTTCTGGAAAACGCCGGAAATGGGGTTGGACAATCTCTGATAACATACCGCCGCCAGAATTACACAATTCACAATACACAACAATAAGACATAAATCCCAACGCAATACCTAACACAAACATGATTTACAAAACAGAAAAAACTCGAGATCTAATCCTTCCTTCGAGCAGACCCCCGGGTTCCCTAGCGCTGCGGAGACCTGACCCACTCCTGAACCAAACCTCGTTCACATCACCGAAGAGAACAACCAACCACTAACATATACATGAGACACACAGCACCTAACACCAATCACGACATACAACATCTCACCAACACGTAGCTAACAATCATCAACATTTAATCAACATTAAATTTCAAAAAATTCCAAACGGTATGTCCAGTAGGCACGCCTCACGGTACCGACTTCCGATCGGGCCACCCCGCATGCCGCTAATCCGACTCGCTACAATTCCCTTCAATTACCAATACAGACTACTCCCCATGCAATGCCTAAGACCTCCGGTAGTTCAACATCTCACAAATATTCTAACTAAAAAATGCCTGCCTCGTGGCGTGACCAGATTCACAAGTCAAACAAGCTAACCACTATATATTCACATATACATATAAAACATTAAACATGATAAAATATCTACACATATATTTAATCTTTCCAAATTTTTTAAGTTTGAACTATCTCAAAGTGTTTCCGAGTTTGCAAGCCCCGACACACCCAAGGACGCAATTGTTGAACCCTAGATAGAACCACGCTCTGCTACCATTTGTGACTCTTCTTTACTTTTGATACTTTATAAATTAATGTTTTAATTTTTTTTTTTTTTTAAGAGAGGCTACTAGGTATTTAAAACTAGGCAGAAGGCCTAGACGAAGCATAAAATGTGCTGGGTCCAGTGAGACGGGACTTGCAATTAAACTCGTTGTTAACCAACAATAACAACTTTTATTATATCAGAAATCCCTTGCATAAATACATATTAAATATTACATAAACCAAAAGATTAATATACTATAAATTGTTTGAATCCTTTTGTAATGCTTTATATACAGCCCCACATAAGTAAACATAGGTACACACACACACACACACACACATCTTCAATTCAAATTCATCATTTTAAAATTCAACAATTCCCCTATTTATTTCCAAGTATAACAGATGCCGACATTACAAAATGTATACATATAGATATAACTCATTCACCCAACACACATAACGAACATAAAATCACAAATAAGTTAACAAATCACAATTATAATTCAGTATCACCTGAGCCCCATAAAAGGTCGACAGCCCGCGTGCATATTATTTTTATAGCCCCCATCATATCGGAATGTGAAATACCTGTAACCCGCTAGTATGTATATTAATTAAACTGATGCCATCTATTAAGACAACCACTTATACATTTTTATAATGTCCACAGCCATCATATGACTTCCTCATAAAATCACCAACATAAATATTAAGAACTGTAAGAACTCTCTATAGATTTCAATAAATACATTTAACATTTGCAAAGCAATTTGAAAGGTTCATAATTACAAAATATAGTTATAAGTTACGGTATTACTACCCTTTCTCTAATTCCGGAAAATGTAAAACCTCTCAATTTCTATAAAGTGCCGATCAGACACAAAATTGTCCATAAGAGATTAAAAATGTTTAGAAGTTTTAATTACAATTACATGATCGTAACAAAAGCATAATTGCAAATTAAGGCTACATACAGCCTGCCTAACATTCACAAAATCTGACAATTGAAAAATCTAAGAAAGACAGGTTTAACATATAATGGCCAGAAAACACAAGTTGCAAAATATCAGTACCGCCTGTACAATTTTATTCAATGTAAAATTTTATAATCTGAAAATATTAATTATATAATTTTAAATAAATATGAAATTTTAATTTCAGCCATATGTGCATACATTAAAAGAGAATGCTGTATTCGTCCGGCTGCAGGAGTGTACCAGAGCAGGCCTGACTTGACAAAGAATGACCAGTTGAAAACCTGCATGATATGGCACCAACAGGTGCCTACCTTTTGATTAGAAAAAATTTATAACAGTGACAACCCGGAAACAGAATAAAAAAAACCCCCCAGCCCTTGTATGCAGGAAAAATAATTAAATGCAAAACCCCGGTAATAACCTGAGAATGAAATCCGAACCAGCCGGTTCGGTATATCATGAAAACCATACCCTTATTCTTAATTTAAAAAAGGTCTCCCCCTACAACTTTTGTACCCATTATACAGAACAAACACCGCTCTGGTACCCTCCCACAGGTCAGTTTACCATTGTACTTGTTGAACTGTATTATAATGTTTAAGCTACATTGAAATTTTCTTGCCGACACCCCCCCCCCGATTGAACCATGTTACTGTATAAAGTTAAACTGATATTGCACACACACCTCCCATAGTATTTTCTGCAGGCTAGGATAGAATAAAAAAAGGAGTAAATATCACCTCATATGAAGCGGGCGGTTCCATGATTGTTGGCAGCAGCTGCTTCTCCCTCCTCGGTCGCATAACGAAGCTTTAGTGGTTCATGGCTTGGTGAAGGTAACAGCACACCAAGCGTTGGTCAGGTCTCCGTCCCAGGCGAGAACCCGGTAGGTCTTAAACGCTTAGCCTGCCATTAAAGATGAGAAGAAAAGACACCAAAAATGCTCTGCTGAACCGAGGAAAGAAGCGAGATGTTTTCGTAGCGGGAGCTATGCAGTGACTGATTCTCGCAACATGCACGGAAACGCAACCCAAATTCGGCCCGCTAGATAGCGTGCACTGCCGGAACAGTGCCATACAGATATCGCCTCGCTCACTGACATTGATAACTAATCGAATTTATTATTGGAAATATAGTATTTGTATTTCCTCGAACGCCGGGTTATGCAAACACCGGCACACCCCCACCCCAAAAGGGCAACCTGGTTGCCCACACTTGAACTTCGGGGTACCCTGCAGTGTACCCCATTAGTCTTTTAAAACAAAAGTTTCGCTGGTAAATCTCATTAGTGACTGCTCTCAGCACTGAAAAAACTCAACAACATTGCGAGCATCCCCACGCGACCCCCTCCGCCATGCCAACCCCATGGGGCCGCCCCAACAAGTCACCGTCTCTGGTGGCCACCACCTACCTCTACTGGTGCCACTTACATACGCGTCCCTAGGACCGAACAAGGTGTCACTAACCTTGGTATGTGAGTCACCATCCTACTACTCACGTCCACCTCCTGGACCGACCAGCCATATGCCACAAACAAGGCCTCACAATCCCTGCCATACGACTGGCCCTCATCCCTACACTAGGGCGGACGGCCCCGCTTAGCCAGACAGAGAAGACCGCATAGAGGGCACGCGAACATGAATCCCTTCTCTCATTCAACAGTTAATCTCCATACCATAACTATAGGGGGGATACTTACCTACCTAACAGTCGATAGGACATATATACCATACAATATTAACCAAAAGAAACACAGGGAAATCAACCGAGGATGCGGCATGGCCATTTGACAACAAAATCAAGTCAACAATAGATCAGCTGATGAAGTATGCACGGTTTATCAGATTACGACAAAAACAATTAAATTCCACCCGGCAGACGGCTATAAGCGGCTCAGAGTCCAACTCACCCATGTCGCGTAGTGTACAACGATACAGCTGTTTATAAATTTACTAGGTCAATACCTTTAAATACTTTTAACATTTCCTTCTGTGTATTTAGAAACTCCTCGGAATATAACTACCCTCGACAATATCTCGTATCCCCATAAAACGACAACCAACAATCGAACACTAACATCACTACACCAACCTAGTCACAACATCTCCAACCAAATTCTTTCTAACTCCTTTTTTCTCTTTTTTTTTAATTTTATTTTTTGCTTTTCTAAATGGAAGGGTTAGGAAAATCGGGAATATAAAAAGGGGCAAGGATCATTGAAGGTCAATAGCTAGGACTAAGTGTAAGGACGTGGCTCCCTCCGGAAATAAGGATGAATGGAGGAAACCAAGACTCGCGTGGGCAGGGACGCAACCCTGAAGTAGATGAACACCACTGGGACTGTGTGGAACATCTACCCGCTACCCGTTACCCGCTTCTTCTCACCTTTCTATGACGCACTTTATGTACTCGTTCCTTCCAGACATCCCTCACTGAGAAATCACCTCGTGTTGAGCTGTACTGATCTGTTTCTTCTGAATCAGAATCACGGCAACTTACATCCTTACTTTCACTCCGCTTTGGATTATCCTCATCATTTAAATCCCCTGCTACTGCCTTCCATGCTTCTCTTTCTTCCACTGTTCCTTCTTCCTTATAGCCCTCTTCTACCATTTCCACAATTACGTCCCCATAATCCAAATCGCCATCATGAAACTGCTCCTCCTCACCATCTTCCAGTTGCTCATCTAAGCCATCTTCAACAGCATCTTCACCCAGCACCTCACCAATTTCTTCATCACCCTCGTCACCAGCTCCTTCACAAACTTCTTCACCAACTTCCTCTCCAATCTCATTTTCATCCTCCTTTACATCAACACGTTCATCATCACAATTTAAATTTTCTTCAACCTCAACATCATCGCCATCACGTCCACTACCGCCATCATAATACTGCACATCTTCATCATCCTCTAGTTGCTCATCTGGTCCACCTGAAATTTCTTTCCGTTCTTCGGAATCCACCGCACTACATACAGAAGGCGTCTCCACATCTTCACACACTACATCATTCTCACTCGCACTCTCCACAACGCTGCCACCAAATTCCTCCTCAACTTCTACCTCATCTCCTTCCACCACACTTGCGGCATGGACATACCCGTGTCCATCCGCAATCTCAGACTATTCAGTCTCCCTAACACCTATAACTATACTTCCCTGTGCAGCATCTGCAGACCGCTCTTCTGCCTTTTCCTTCGATTCCTCTCCTTCACCACTTTCAGCAACTATAGCGTCCTCAACATATCCCACCCTGGAATCCAGCTGTCCAGGTCTATGTGCAATGTCTAATTTAAATTCTATTGGCGATGGTAAAGCTACACTATCAAGTTACTTCTCATATCCCTGCGTAGGCGATGATGATATTACAGGATCTGGATCCGTCATGAACCGAGATGGAGATACCGGAACAAATTCTGAGGCATCTGGGTTCAACGGTGACGTCCTCTCTGAGTCCTCTAATTCCGTATTAACAGACGTGTTCTTGTCGTCTTGTGTTGATCCACCTAAGTAATTCCCTCTTCTTTCTCATCACCTTCTTCATCCACAACTCTATTAGGCACTTGCGATTCATCTGGAACGTTTAAAGTTTCTTTTCTTTCCAAATAGGAATAACGCCTTGCTACAGGATGCCTACTGGCCGATGTTGGTTTACTAATATAACTTCTTCTTCCCCTGTTAATTTCATACTTATTTGTTTTCGGTCCGCGAACACCAAACGGTATCTCTCTTGGGGCGTCACCCCTTCTAGAATAACTCGAACAATGTCCTTCTCGGGCAACCCCAACCTCAAAATCCGGGCAATTTTACGTATATCATGCACAAAGTCCGCCAACGCCTCTTCGTTGGCCTGCGCACGATAGAACCGATTAAATTTCAACTGTTCACGTTGCCGACGAGGTATGGAGAAGTCCAACACCTCCCCATGGAAAGCGTCAATACTGCCGCCCCGACGCAGAGTGTTGGTGACCAGCCCAGCCAATGAACCCCGGCAATACGGGTATATAAGGGACAAGAGGTCCCCATCGGACACCCCCGGGAAATCCGCCAACTGCAGGACAAGGTCCAAGAAAACCAGAAACTTGTCCTTATCTATTCCATCCGCCACCGGAAGTTTCTGGAAAACGCCGGAAATGGGGTTGGGTAATCTCTGATAACATACCGCCGCCAGAATTACACAATTCACAATACACAACAATAAGACATAAATCCCAACGCAATACCTAACACAAACATGATTTACAAAACAGAAAAAACTCGAGATCTAATCCTTCCTTCGAGCAGACCCCCGGGTTCCCTAGCGCTGCGGAGACCTGACCCACTCCTGAACCAACCCTCGTTCACATCACCGAAGAGAACAACCAACCACTAACATATACATGAGACACACAGCACCTAACACCAATCACGACATACAACATCTCACCAACACGTAGCTAACAATCATCAACATTTAATCAACATTAAATTTCAAAAAATTCCAAACGATATGTCCAGTAGGCACGCCTCACGGTACCGACTTCCGATCGGGCCACCCCGCATGCCGCTAATCCGACGCGCTACAATTCCCTTCAATTACCAATACAGCCTACTCCCCATGCAATGCCTAAGACCTCCGGTAGTTCAACATCTCACAAATATTCTAACTAAAAAATGCCTGCCTCGTGGCGTGACCATATTCACAAGTCAAACAAGCTAACCACTATATATTCACATATACATATAAAACATTATACATGATAAAATATCTACACATATATTCAATCTTTCCAAATTTTTTAAGTTTGAACTATCTCAAAGTGTTTCCGAGTTTGCAAGCCCCGATACACCCAAGGACCCAAGGGTTCAACCCTAGATAGAACCACGCTCTGCTACCATTTGTGACTCTTCTTTACTTTTGATACTTTATAAATTAATTTTTTAATTTTTTTTTTTTTAAGAGAGGCTACTAGGTATTTAAAACTAGGCAGAAGGCCTAGACGAAGCATAAAATGTGCTGGGTCCATTGAGACGGGACTTGCAATTAAACTCGTTGTTAACCAACAATAACAACTTTTATTATATCAGAAATCCCTTGCATAAATACATATTAAATATTACATAAACCAAAAGATTAATATACTATAAATTGTTTGAATCCTTTTGTAATGCTTTATATACAGCCCCCCATAAGTAAACATAGGTACACACACACACACACAACTTCAATTCAAATTCATCATTTTAAAATTCAACAATTCCCCTTTTTATTTTCAAGTATAATAGATGCCGACATTACAAAATGTATACATATAGATATAACTCATTCACCCAACACACATAACGAACATAAAATCACAAATAAGTTAACAATTCACAATTATAATTCAGTATCACCTGAGCCCCATAAAAGTTCGACAGCCCGCGTGCATATTATTTTTATAGCCCCCATCATATCTGAATGTGAAATACCTGTAACCCGCTAGTATGTATATTAATTAAACTGATGCCATCTGTTGCGGTTTGGAAGCTCTTGAATAATCGTGAGTTATTCCAAAGACGCTAATGAGGAAGGCTGGATTGTTTGTTAGAAAGAAGTGGACTGTATTAAAGATGTTGAACATTCGTTTATTGTAAAATCTGATTGCTAATTACGATCGGCACGTGCGGATGCATTTGAGGCAATAACGCCCGAAATTAATTTTGAATGAAATCGTGGTCCATTGTAGATGGACGCAGGTAGATGAATAAAATGAAATATTATAAATGCATGCTGAAAAATAGCCAGAAGCCGCGGCTGTAAGAGAAGTGTTTTACGAGAGTTGCGCTCGGAGTCGTGTTATAAACTGAACTAAAACTGGCTTGCAGTCGGCGATGCTGGCCGGTTGCAACGTTTGATAAACGCGTGACGTCATCCGCGCGTGCCGTGTAATGGTAGTAGACTGCTTACAGCTGATAAACCAGTACAAAGTTTAAACATACTGCCCGCCAAAATCGGGACGATTTTGTACATTAAAGGTTAAATTAAATAATATAATAATTAGACTTACATGTCGTAAGCGATACAATAATTGGCGCACTGGCCAGAGAGCATTGACATAATAAACATAATATACTTAAAGACTTATACATAAAATTTGTAGAAAACAAAATCCATTAATCTAGCACAAAGCTTAAGTCAAAACAAAACAATTTCTGTGCTAGAAAAGGTACAACAAATAAAAAATCATGATAAAAATGAACCTTTACATAACTGAACATGATCTCTCTTGAAGCATAACATATGGATAAAAAATACATATATTTAAACCTTGACAAACGTAAATAATAATCTTAAATTATATAAGAGAAACCATCTTGATCACTGCTTCATATATAGTAATAGAAATAATAGAAACATAATGTTATCATAATCGTATCAAAGTTCAATGGTACATGACATTGAAAAATACAATACACATATAGAATAATTGACACTATAAATGACACTTGTGGTTCTCAGAATTTGAATCACACAAACATATTGACAATACACAACATCCATAATGATTGATAGTACATATGAGACATAGTCACTATTGCTGTAATAGCTAGCGACACTTAACAATGTTACAATGCTTATGATACAATTGACTTGTATGCTCGCCCCGGGGAATGTCCCGGGCGTGTTCCATGTAATGTGACACGCACACACTCACACACACACACACACCTCGTATGGCACGCAAACGACTAGCTTGTTGCCACCGGAAGGGGGCATAATTTGTGGATGGGTCGGCGTAAGATACCTAGCGCGGTGCGAACTTCTGCGACGCGTACTAAGGTATCTTGACCCGGAAAAACATTGGTAATTACCCCACGCTTCCATTCTAGAGGGGGGGAATTGTCATCCAAAATGAGGACAAGTTGTCCGACCTTCAAATTCTTTAATGGGGTGCGCCATTTATTGCGCTGCTGCAGCTGGTGCAGATAATCCCTAGACCACCGTTTCCAGATGGTCTGCGTAAATTTTTGGAGCAGAAGCCATCTGCCCAAATGAGTATTATTGCCTTGTGTATAGTCGGGTTCCGGAAGTGCCGTCAGTGGAGCACCGACCAAAAAATGAGCGGGTGTTAAGGGTTCAGGGTCTCTAGCATCGTCGGACACCGCGCATAACGGGCGTGAATTAAGGCAAGCCTCAATTTGAGAAAGAAGAGTAGAGTATTCCTCAAAATTCAAGACCGTACTGCCAATTACGCGACGTAAATGGAATTTAACACTCCTTACACCACTTTCCCACAAACCACCGAAATGAGGGGCTGAAGGGGGGATAAAGGACCATTTGATGCCGTGGAGACCGCAAAACTCCAGAGAAGATTGTTCAACTTCCTTGGAGGTTAAAAATTTGTACCAATCATGCAACGTGTGGTTGGCACGACGAAAATTCGTGCCATTATCCGAAAATATTTGCGCGGGAATACCTCTGCGCGATATGAACCTTTTTAAAGCCGCTATAAAGGCGTTGGAAGTGAGATCCGACACCAATTCTAAATGGATGGCCCTAGTACACATGCATATAAATAGAGCGATATATGCCTTGGTCGTGGACTTAGAGCGCTGCCCGCCATGGCGCAAAAGCACCGGACCTGCGTAATCCACGGCCGACTGTGAGAATGGCCTTGACGGCGTGACCCTAGAAGAGGGTAATTGACCGAGTAATTGATTCGCGCCTTTAGCCCGGAAACGAAAACAAGTGACACACTTATGTATCACTGAGCGGATATAGGACTTATCGTGTATGATCCAATACTTACGCCTAAGCGAAGCTTGAGTTGATTGCACTCCAGCGTGCAACAAACGGATGTGTTCGTATTCAATTATTAATCTCGTGAGATGAGAGTGCGGGTGTAAAATTATTTGGTGTTTAGTCTCGTAGCTAAGTGGGGAGAATTGCAAGCGTCCACCCACTCTTAAAATGCCTGATTTATCCAGGAATGGGTTGAGAGCAAGAATTTTACTACTGCGTGGAAGGCACCGGTGTGCCTCAAGTTCCCTAACCTCTACGTCGAAATGCAACTTCTGAGATTGCCGAACAAAAACCAAGAGCGTGTCAGACAATTCTTGAGCCGACAAAAAGGACGTGTCTCTATCAATCACCGCGAGCCTAGAATTGCGAAAAAATCGACGGCAGTATGCGAAGACGCGAATAAGCCTCGTAAGAGATGAATAATTTTCAATGTAACTATGTGTTGAGGACGCGACAATTAGTGAGGTTTGAGCCTGCTTGCGACGTTCCTCTTCAATGTCGGGAAAAGTACAGGGAGTATTAATGTCGAACGCGCTGACCGGCCATGAGGCCGCATCACGAGCCAACCAGGAGGGACCATGCCACCATTGAGTATGACAGTGCAAACTACGAGGGAGGCAACCGCGCGATAAAACGTCGGCAGGGTTGTCATTTGATACTACATGACGCCAAATTCCCCTGCTGCTAACAAGACGCTGTATTTCCGCGACACGGTTGGCCACAAATACCTTCCAGCGGGAAGATTGCTGATGTATCCAGTACAACGCTATCATCGAATCCAAATAAAGATATAGTCCGTCAAAATTGTAATCGACGGCATTTAAAACCTTGGACGTTAATTGAGCCAACAATAAACAAGCACAAAGTTCAAGTCTAGGAAGCGTTATCTGTTTCAGCGGAGCGACCCTAGATTTAGCACACAACAAGTTTGATGATATGGCGCCGTTCGAATAGACCGCCCGCACATAAATGCAACACGCGTAACCTTTAACCGAAGCGTCGGCGAATCCGTGCAGCTGCAATGAACTAACCGGGTAACTGTTCGAACTCTTAACCGACCTCGTAATCTCAAAATGAGTGTCGGAGACTAATTGGGCGTATAATTCCAACCATTGATTGGCTAATGATCCGGACAAGGGTTCGTCCCAATCAGTGCCCGCCAACCACAACTGCTGCACGAAATGCTTGCAGCAAAATGTGATGGGAGCTATTAAACCTAGTGGATCATAGATCCCGGCGATGATTGCCAACACGCTTCTCTTGTTGAGAACGGTTAAATTGTCATCACCCCTAACGGTGTATAAAAAGTTATCCCCCTCAACATTCCATTGTATGCCCAAGGTACGCACGTTTTGACCCTTGCTGAAGTCACGGGCTACTTGGGCGCGAAGAGTCATAATCTTATGGTGGTTAGAGAACCATTTATGTAACGAAAAACCATACCTCCTCAACAACTTCTCGATCTCGCATTTCATTTCAGCTAAGCCGTTCGGATCATCCGAACCCGTTATGAGATCGTCTACGTAAAAGTCATTTGCTATGGCCTTAGCAGCTGTAGGGTAGTCGGATTTATTTTCATATGCTATTTGAGCCAGACAACGCGTAGCAAGGAAGGAGGCACTAGCAGTGCCATATGTAACCGTCCTTAACGCGTAATGTCGCAATTCCTTATGCGGTGCATCACGCCAAACAATGCGTTGCAAGTTTGAATCCTTAGGATTAACAATGATCTGGCGATACATCTTTTCAATGTCCGCAATAAGTACGTATCGGTGGGTGCGGAACCGAACCATTATCGAAAACAGATCCTGCTGGATCGTAGGACCGACCATTAAAGTATCGTTAAGGGACAAATTATTGGTGGTTTTAGCGGATGCGTCAAATACCACGCGCAATTTAGTGGTTAAGCTAGAGTCTTTGAAGACTGCGTGATGGGGCAGATAAAAGATCTCTGACCTGTCAAGCGACAGATCGTATTCATTAAGCGGCGACATGTGGCCAAGTCTTAAGTAGTCACTCATGAACTCACTATAATCCTTATAAAGGTTAGGGTTCTGCTTGAATTTGAATTCTAATGATTGGAATCTGCGTATGGCTCCGCGGAGAGAATCTCCCAAATAAGATTTATCAGATCTGCGGGGCAGGGCTACCACGAATCTCCCGTCGCGATTGCGGCTAGTGTTTTCCACGAAATGCCTTTCACACGGTGAGTCCTCAGATCGGGCTTCGCGACTAGAGATCTCCTCCAACTTCCAAAATTCCTTTAGTTGCGAGGAAATCTGATTATCGTCCCTACAGACCATAAAGGAAGAAACCGTTTTAGTCATATCGACGTTGAATGGTAAGTCACCGGCCAAAATAAATCCTAACTTGGTTTCCTGAATTATAGGAAAGTGTGGTCCGCGCGTATATTTCACAGGTTCAATTAATTGGAGAAAATATTGAGCGCCGATTAATATATCGACTTGCGACGAGCAATGTAGGTGAGGATCCGCCAAGAATATGCGCTTGGGTAAATTTAAAGAGGCAAGATTGAACGACTCCGCCGGTAAATTATTAGTTATACTGGGTAATACGGCACAATGTACGTTTAACGTGAAGGGTTTATAGCGTGAATGTAGCCTTACATTAGTACTGAAGTCAGCCTGGGAAAGCGAGTTGTTTATACCCGTGATGGGCAGTTGCGACTTAACCAATTGGAGGCCCATCCTGCGGGCGAAATCCATTGTGCAAAAGTTCGCTTGAGAACCGGAATCCAGTAATATCCTAACGGGAAATTTTTTGCCGACTTTATTGTATGTCATACAGACGGCGGTAGATAACAATACCGATTTATTGGTCTGTGATTTCAGTGAACACTGGTTGTTAACAGAAGTTACGTCCCTGTTGGGGACATGAATCGTGGTGTGGTGACGCCTAGAACATTTTTTACATGAGAATTTTGAGGGACATTTTGAACCCTCGTGTCCCGCACGGAGACAGTTTAAGCAAAGTTTGTTTTTTATTAACGCTTTTTTTCTATCAGGGATAGACAGCGATGTAAATTGTGGACAATCGCTAAGTCTATGTCCACCGTTACACAGCCTGCATAAATTGTTTCTAATATGTGAGTGGAATGCGCCCTTTGGAGTGCTTATCTGTTTAACTGCTTTGCGATAAGGAGACTTATCGCTTTTGTTCACCTGCTCGTTGGGCTAGTCGCGTTATCGATATTTTGCAGTAATTTCCTACGTGAATTTAGAAAATTTATAAAATTATTAAAATCAGGGAGTTTATGCTCCGATAAACTCTCTTTCCACAAACGTAAAGTGTAACTGTCAAGTTTTTTGGCTAAATAATTTACGACAATAATTTCAAACGTGTTGACTGGCAGTTTGAGATTATTTAAAGCGTTTATATTTGCAGAGATTTGATCAATAAATTGCGATATGCTAACTTGGGATTCCTGCTGAACCAATGGTACGTCTAGGACATTCCACACGTGGTGAGCGGAAACAATCAGCTTACTATCATATCTATTCCTCAACAGATCGATAGCCACCGCGTAATTCTCATGTGTTATGGGCAACGATTTTATTACGTTAAGCGCCTCGCCATGTAATGACGAGTGCAAATAATGAAGTTTCTGTATATCTGTCAGATCTGCTCTGACATGAATTAGTTCCATAAAAATATGGTAATAATGTTGCCATTCCACAATACTACCCTCAAACCGTGGTAATTTTATTGGTTCCAATTGAATGGGGGGTGTTTTAGGCTGTTTACCATCAGCATTAATTACTGGTTTTTGGTTCATATGCTCAGCTTGCTCCAACAAGTGTTGCAATTTACATTCTATAGCACAGAGATCGTCCTCCGTTTGCACTCTATCACTTGTTAACGCAACGTCTGCTTCCCCAGCCTCGATTTGTGACTGAATCTCGTCATATTTGGTGGATAATTCCATCAAATGACGCAGTTTTATTTTGAGCGCATGAGGATCGCTGTTTAACAAATCGAAATTATCCGCGAAGGTATTTATTCGGGATATTGAGGCCTTAATTGTACCTCGTTTTTTTATTAGAGCCCTTACATCGGTCATTATTACAGTTTAAGATAAAAAGGGAAAGATATTTAGAAAGCAATTGAGCATCGAGCATGTGAACCACAAACTCAATTTTAAATGAGCTTAAATATGTTTGGTAGCTAGCGATCGTTGGTTTGAACACAAGCTTACTCTCTCTAACTAATCAAACTCGTTGGGAGTTAAATTATTGAAATTATAAATCTAAATGGTTACAAAGTATAGCTTTATCTTTAAAGTTCTGACTGATAATGAGCTGCCAACCATTTATTAATTTGTATTGTGTAATAAGTTATTTGTTTATATAAATGTGTCAAAAAATACCCACTGAGTGAAATATTATTAAAAAATCAAATATAGGTAAAGTTTATAGTCACGTGGCCGTCGATCCATTCGTGTTGAAGCTGGCTTCGATCCCGTTTGGAGCTGCTACATCTCCTGTCTCTGCCGGTCAGCCGATGCCTCATGTTGTACCCTCCGTCAATTAAAGCTGTGGAATCTCGAAAATGTTGTCCTGTTTCGTCCCGTCGTCTCTGGTCTACTGCTTGGCTGAATCTTGTCGAGATGACTGCGACGTGATTCACAATAATGGTGTCGCTCAGGACGAAAATGATGCCCATATGTCGTGATTAACGTCAGATTGGTTTTTCCAGAAATGATGTGTATAAATAAATGCTGTCGCCTGTGTACTCAGATATGAGAAATCTGTGCCGTGGGGACCAAAAATGATGTAGTTTTTTGGTCTGAAAATATGAGATCCGGTCCGGTGGGACCAAAAATGATGCGTTTTTGGCCCGTAAATATGAAATCCTGCCCGGAGGACCAAAAATGATGCGTTTTTGGCCCGCAAATATGAAATCCGGCCCGGAGGACCAAAAATGCATGCTGAAAAATAGCCAGAAGCCGCGGCTGTAAGAGAAGTGTTTTACGAGAGTTGCGCTCGGAGTCGTGTTATAAACTGAACTAAAACTGGCTTGCAGTCGGCGATGCTGGCCGGTTGCAACGTTTGATAAACGCGTGACGTCATCCGCGCGTGCCGTGTAATGGTAGTAGACTGCTTACAGCTGATAAACCAGTACAAAGTTTAAACACCATCTATTAAGACAACCACTTATACATTTTTATAATGTCCACAGCCATCATATGACTTCCTCATAAAATCACCAACATAAATATTAAGAACTGTAAGAATTCTCTATGGATTTAAATAAATACATTTAACATTTGCAAAGCAATTTGAAAGGTTCATAATTACAAAATATAGTTATAAGTTACGGTATTACTACCCTTTCTCTAATTCCGGAAAATGTGAAACCTCTCGATTTCTATAAAGTGCCGATCAGTCACAAAATTGGCCATAAGAAATTAAAAATGTTTAGAATATTTAATTACAATTACATGATCGTAACAAAAGCATAATTGCAAATTAAGGCTACATACAGCCTGCCTAACATTCACAAAATCTGACAATTGAAAAATCTAAGAAAGACAGGTTTAACATATAATGGCCAGAAAACACAAGTTGCAAAATATCAGTACCGCCTGTACAATTTTATTCAATTTAAAATTTTATAATCTGAAAATATTAATTATATAATTTTAAATAAATATGAAATTTTAATTTCAGCCATATGTGCATACATTAAAAGAGAATGCTGTATTCGTCCGGCTGCAGGAGTGTACCAGAGCAGGCCTGACTTGACAAAGAATGACCCGTTGAAAACCTGCATGATATGGCACCAACAGGTGCCTACCTTTTGATTAGAAAAAATATATAAAAGTGACAACCCGGAAACAGAATAAAAAAAAAACCCCCAGCCCTTGTATGCAGGAAAAATAATTAAATGCAAAACCCCGGTAATAACCTGAGAATGAAATCCGAACCAGCCGGTTCGGTATATCATGAAAACCATACCCTTATACTTAATTTAAAAAAGGTCTCCCCCTACAACTTTTGTACCCAATATACAGAACAAAAACCGCTCTGGTACCCTCCCACAGGTCAGTTTACCATTGTACTTGTTGAACTGTATTATAATGTTTAAGCTACATTGAAATTGTCTTGCCGACACCCCCCCCCCCGATTGAACCATGTCACTGTATAAAGTTAAACTGATATTGCACACACACCTCCCATAGTATTTTCTGCAGGCTAGGATAGAATAAAAAAAGGAGTAAATATCACCTCATATGAAGCGGGCGGTTCCATGATTGTTGGCAGCAGCTGCTTCTCCGTCCTCGGTCGCATAACGAAGCTTTAGTGGTTCATGGCTTGGTGAAGGTAACAGCACACGAAGCGTTGGTCAGGTCTCCGTCCAAGGGGAGAACCCGGTAGGTCTTAAACGCTTAGCCTGCCATTAAAGATGAGAAGAAAAGACACCAAAAATGCTCTGCTGAACCGAGGAAAGAAGCGAGATGTTTTCGTAGCGGGAGCTATGCAGTGACTGATTCTCGCAACATGCATGGAAACGCAACCCAATTTCGGCCCGCTAGATAGCGTGCACTGCCGGAACAGTGCCATACAGATATCGCCTCGCTCACTGACATTGATAACTAATCGAATTTATTATTGGAAATATAGTATTTGTATTTCGTCGAACGCCGGGTTATGCAAACACCAGCACACCCCCACCCCAAAAGGGCAACCTGGTTGCCCACACTTGAACTCCGGGGTACCCTGCAGTGTACACCATTAGTCTTTTAAAACAAAAGTTTCGCTGGTAAATCTCATTAGTGACTGCTCTCAGGACTGAAAAAACTCAACAACATTGCGAGCATCCCCACGCGACCCCCTCCGCCATGTCAACCCCATGGGACCGCCCCAACAAGTCACCATCTCTGGTGGCCACCACCTACCTCTACTGGTGCCACTCACATACGCGTCCCTAGGACCAAACAAGGTGTCACTAACCTTGGTATGTGAGTCACCATCCTACTACTCACGTCCACCTCCTGGACCGACCAGCCATATGCCACAAACAAGGCCTCACAATCCCTGCCATACGACTGGCCCTCATCCCTACACTAGGGCGGACGGCCCCGCTTAGCCAGACAGAGAAGACCGCATAGAGGGCACGCGAACATGAATCCCTTCTCTCATTCAACAGTTAATCTCCATACCATAACTATAGTGGGGAAACTTACCTACCTAACAGTCGATACGACATATATACCATACAATATTAACCAAAAGAAACACAGGGAAATCAACCGAGGATGCGGCATGGCCATTTGACAACAAAATCAAGTCAACAAAAGATCAGCTGATGAAGTATGCACGGTTTATCAGATTACGACAACAACAATTAAATTCCACCCGGCAGACGGCTATAAGCGGCTCAGAGTCCAACTCACCCATGTCGCGTAGTGTACAACGATACAGCTGTTTATAAATTTACTAGGTCAATACCTTTAAATACTTTTAACATTTCCTTCTGTGTATTTAGAAACTCCTCGGAATATAACTACCCTCGACAATATCTCGTATCCCCATAAAACGACAACCAACAATCGAACACTAACATCACTACACCAACCTAGTCACAACATCTCCAACCAAATTCTTTCTAATTCCTTTTTTCTCTTTTTTTTATTTTATTTTATGCTTTTCTAAATGGAAGGGTTAGGAAAATCGGGAATATAAAAAGGGGCAAGGATCATTGAAGGTCAATAGCTACGACTAAGTTTAAGGACATGGCTCCCTCCGGAAATAAGGATGAATGGAGGAAACCAAGACTCGCGTGGGCAGGGACGCAACCCTGAAGTAGATGAACACCACTGGGACTGTGTGGAACATCTACCCGCTACCCGTTACCCGCTTCTTCTCACCTTTCTATGACGCACTTTATGTACTCGTTCCTTCCAGACATCCCTCACTGAGAAATCACCTCGTGTTGAGCTGTACTGATCTGTTCCTTCTGAATCAGAATCACGGCAACTTACATCCTTACTTTCACTCCGCTTTGGATTATCCTCATCATCTAAATCCCCTGCTTCTCTTTCTTCCACTCTTCCTTCTTCCTTATAGCCCTCTTCTACCATTTCCACAATTACTTCCCCATAATCCAAATCGCCATCATGAAACTGCTCCTCCTCACCATCTTCCAGTTGCTCATCTAAGCCATCTTCAACAGCATCTTCACCCAGCTCCTCACCAATTTCTTCATCACCCTCGTCACCAGCTCCTTCACAAACTTCTTCACCAACTTCCTCTCCAATCTCATTTTCATCCTATTTTACATCAACACGTTCATCATCACAATTTAAATTTTCTTCAACCTCAACATCATCGCCATCACGTCCACTACCGCCATCATAATACTGCACATCTTCATCATCCTCTAGTTGCTCATCTGGTCCACCTGAAATTTCTTTCCGTTCTTCGGAATCCACCGCACTACATACAGAAGGCGTCTCCACATCTTCACACACTACATCATTCTCACTCGCACTCTCCACAACGCTGCCACCAAATTCCTCCTCAACTTCTACCTCATCTCCTTCCACCACACTTGCGGCATGGACATCCCCGTGTCTATCCGCAACCTCAGAAACCTTTGCAGCATGGACATACCCGTGTCCATCCGCAAACTCAGACTATTCAGTCTCCCTAACACCTATAACTATACTTCCCTGTGCAGCATCTGCAGACCGCTCTTCTGCCTTTTCCTTCGATTCCTCTCCTTCACCACTTTCAGCAACTATAGCGTCCTCAACATTTCCCACCCTGGAATCCAGCTGTCCAGGTCTATGTGCAATGTCTAATTTAAATTCTATTGGCGATGGTAAAGCTACACTATCAAGTTACTTCTCATATCCCTGCGTAGGCGATGATGATATTACTGGATCTGGATCCGTCATGAACCGAGATGGAGATACCGGAACAAATTCTGAGGCATCTGGGTTCAACGGTGACGTCCTCTCTGAGTCCTCTAATTCCGTATTAACAGACGTGTTCTTGTCGTCTTGTGTTGATCCACCTATGTAATTCCCTCTTCTTTCTCATCACCTTCTTCATCCACAACTCTATTAGGCACTTGCGATTCATCTGGAACGTTTAAAGTTTTTTTCTCTCCAAATAGGAATACCGCCTTGCTACAGGATGCCTACTGGCCGATGTTGGTTTACTAATATAACTTCTTCTTCCCCTGTTAATTTCATACTTATTTGTTTTCTCTACTGTAACCGTTGTTACTGTCTTCTTGCTTGCCACCCCCTTGTAGCCTCCATTACTTCCAGAATATTCAGTTTTCCTTACAGTTCCTTGCGTTCTCCCCCAACCCCCATGTTTGTCTTTTTTAGCTCATCCTAATAAACCACTTGAGTATTGGACATCTTTAGCAGCTCTTCCCCGGGACTCATCATTCGCCTGGACCCTTCTGGCATGCGCACGCCACCGGTCCAGGTCCGCAAAACAACGTGGACGGTCCGCGAACACCAAACGGTATCTCTCTTGGGGCGTCACCCCTTCTAGAATAACTCGAACAATGTCCTTCTCGGGCAACCCCAACCTCAAAATCCGTTCAATTTTACGTATATCATGCACAAAGTCCGCCAACGCCTCTTCGTTGGCCTGCGCACGATAGAACCGATTAAATTTCAACTGTTCACGTTGCCGACGAGGTATGAAGAAGTCCAACACCTCCCCATGGAAAGCGTCAATACTGCCGCCCCGACGCAGAGTGTTGGTGACCAGCCCAGCCAATGAACCCCGGCAATACGGGTATATAAGGGACAAGAGGTCCCCATCGGACACCCCCGGGAAATCCGCCAACTGCAGGACAAGGTCCAAGAAAACCAGCAACTTGTCCTCATCTATTCCATCCACCACCGGAAATTTCTGGAAAACGCCGGAAATGGGGTTGGGCAATCTCTGATAACATACCGCCGCCAGAATTACACAATTCACAATACATAACAATAAGACATAAATCCCAACGCAATACCTAACACAAACATGATTTACAAAACAGAAAAAACTCGAGATCTAATCCTTCCTTCGAGCAGACCCCCGGGTTCCCTAGCGCTGCGGAGACCTGACCCACTCCTGAACCAACCCTCGTTCACATCACCGAAGAGAACAACCAACCTCTAACATTTACATGAGACACACAGCACCTAACACCAATCACGACATACAACATCTCACCAAAACGTAGCTAACAATCATCAACATTTAATCAACATTAAGTTTCAAAAAATTCCAAACGATATGTCCAGTAGGCACGCCTCACGGTACCGACTTCCGATCGGGCCACCCCGCATGCCGCTAATCCGACGCGCTACAATTCCCTTCAATTACCAATACTGCCTACTCCCCATGCAATGCCTAAGACCTCCGGTAGTTCAACATCTCACAAATATTCTAACTAAAAAATGCCTGCCTCGTGGCGTGACCATATTCAAAAGTCAAACAAGCTAACCACTATATATTCACATATACATATAAAACATTATACATGATAAAATATCTACACATATATTCAATCTTTCCAATTTTTTTAAGTTTGAACTATCTCAAAGTGTTTCCGAGTTTGCAAGCCCCGACACACCCAAGGACCCAAGGGTTCAACCCTAGATAGAACCACGGTCTGCTACCATTTGTGACTCTTCTTTACTTTTGATACTTTATAAATTAATTTTTTAATTTTTTTTTTTTTTAAGAGAGGCTACTAGGTATTTAAAACTAGGCAGAAGGCCTAGACGAAGCATAAAATGTGCTGGGTCCAGTGAGACGGGACTTGCAATTAAACTCGTTGTTAACCAACAATAACAACTTTTATTATATCAGAAATCCCTTGCATAAATACATATTAAATATTACATAAACCAAAAGATTAATATACTATAAATTGTTTGAATCCTTTTGTAATGCTTTATATACAGCCCCCCATAAGTATACATAGGTACACACACACACAACTTCAATTCAAATTCATCATTTTAAATTCAACAATTCCCCTTTTTATTTCCAAGTATAACAGATGCCGACATTACAAAATGTATACATATAGATATAACTCATTCACCCAACACACATAACGAACATAAAATCACAAATAAGTTAACAAATCACAATTATAATTCAGTATCACCTGAGTCCCATAAAAGTTCGACAGCCCGCGTGCATATTATTTTTATAGCCCCCATCATATCTGAATGTGAAATACCTGTAACCCGCTAGTATGTATATTAATTAAACTGATGCCATCTATTAAGACAACCACTTATACATTTTTATAATGTCCACAGCCATCATATGACTTCCTCATAAAATCACCAACATAAATATTAAGAACTGTAAGAATTCTCTATGGATTTAAATAAATACATTTAACATTTGCAAAGCAATTTGAAAGGTTCATAATTACAAAATATAGTTATAAGTTACGGTATTACTACCCTTTCTGTAATTCCGGAAAATGTGAAACCTCTCGATTTCTATAAAGTGCCGATCAGTCACAAAATTGGCCATAAGAGATTAAAAATGTTTAGAAGATTTAATTACAATTACATGATCGTAACAAAAGCATAATTGCAAATTAAGGCTACATACAGCCTGCCTAACATTCACAAAATCTGACAATTGAAAAATATAAGAAAGACAGGTTTAACATATAATGGCCAGAAAACACAAGTTGCAAAATATCAGTACCGCCTGTACAATTTTATTCAATGTAAAATTTTATAATCTGAAAATATTAATTATATAATTTTAAATACATATGAAATTTTAATTTCAGCCATATGTGCATACATTAAAAGAGAATGCTGTATTCGTCCGGCTGCAGGAGTGTACCAGAGCAGGCCTGACTTGACAAAGAATGACCCGTTGAAAACCTGCATGATATGGCACCAACAGGTGCCTACCTTTTGATTAGAAAAAATTTATAAAAGTGACAACCCGGAAACAGAATAAAAAAACCCCCCCAGCCCTTGTATGCAGGAAAAATAATTAAATGCAAAACCCCGGTAATAACCTAAGAATGAAATCCGAACCATCCGGTTCGGTATATCATGAAAACCATACCCTTATACTTAATTTAAAAAAGGTCTCCCCCTACAACTTTTGCACCCAATATACAGAACAAAAACCGCTCTGGTACCTTCCCACAGGTCAGTTTACCATTGTACTTGTTGAACTGTATTATAATGTTTAAGCTACATTGAAATTGTCTTGCCGACACCCCCCCCCCCCGATTGAACTATGTCACTGTATAAAGTTAAACTGATATTGGACACACACCTCCCATAGTATTTTCTGCAGGCTAGGATAGAATAAAAAAAGGAGTAAATATAACCTCATATGAAGCGGGCGGTTCCATGATTGTTGGCAGCAGCTGCTTCTCCGTCCTCGGTCGCATAACGAAGCTTTAGTGGTTCATGGCTTGGTGAAGGTAACAGCACACCAAGCGTTGGTCAGGTCTCCGTCCAAGGGGAGAACCCGGTAGGTCTTAAACGCTTAGCCTGCCATTAAAGATGAGAAGAAAAGACACCAAAAATGCTCTGCTGAACCGAGGAAAGAAGCGAGATGTTTTCGTAGCGGGAGCTATGCAGTGACTGACTCTCGCAACATGCATGGAAACGCAACCCAATTTCGGCCCGCTAGATAGCGTGCACTGCCGGAACAGTGCCATACAGATATCGCCTCGCTCACTGACATTGATAACTAATCGAATTTATTATTGGAAATATAGTATTTGTATTTTGTCGAACGCCGGGTTATGCAAACACCGGCACACCCCCACCCCAAAAGGGCAACCTGGTTGCCCACACTTGAACTCCGGGGTACCCTGCAGTGTACCCCATTAGTCTTTTAAAACAAAAGTTTCGCTGGTAAATCTCATTAGTGACTGCTCTCAGGACTGAAAAAACTCAACAACATTGCGAGCATCCCCACGCGACCCCCTCCGCCATGCCAACCCCATGGGACCGCCCCAACAAGTCACCGTCTCTGGTGGCCACCACCTACCTCTACTGGTGCCACTTACATACGCGTCCCTAGGACTGAACAAGGTGTCACTAACCTTGGTATGTGAGTCACCATCCTACTACTCACGTCCACCTCCTGGACCGACCAGCCATATGCCACAAACAAGGCCTCACAATCCCTGCCATACGACTGGCCCTCATCCCTACACTAGGGCGGACGGCCCCGCTTAGCCAGACAGAGAAGACCGCATAGAGGGCACGCGAACATGAATCCCTTCTCTCATTCAACAGTTAATCTCCATACCATAACTATAGGGGGGAAACTTACCTACCTAACAGTCGATACGACATATATACCATACAATATTAACAAAAAGAAACACAGGGAAATCAACCGAGGATGCGGCATGGCCATTTGACAACAAAATCAAGTCAACAAAAGATCAGCTGATGAAGTATGCACGGTTTATCAGATTACGACAACAACAATTAAATTCCACCCGGCAGACGGCTATAAGCGGCTCAGAGTCCAACTCACCCATGTCGCGTAGTGTACAACGATACAGCTGTTTATAAATTTACTAGGTCAATACCTTTAAATACTTTTAACATTTCCTTCTGTGTATTTAGAAACTCCTCGGAATATAACTACCCTCGACAATATCTCGTATCCCCATAAAACGACAACCAACAATCGAACACTAACATCACTACACCAACCTAGTCACAACATCTCCAACCAAATTCTTTCTAATTCCTTTTTTCTCTTTTTTTATTTTATTTTATGCATTTCTAAATGGAAGGGTTAGGAAAATCGGGAATATAAAAAGGGGCAAGGATCATTGAAGGTCAATAGCTAGGACTAAGTTTAAGGACATGGCTCCCTCCGGAAATAAGGATGAATGGAGGAAACCAAGACTCGCGTGGGCAGGGACGCAACCCTGAAGTAGATGAACACCACTGGGACTGTGTGGAACATCTACCCGCTACCCGTTACCCGCTTCTTCTCACCTTTCTATGACGCACTTTATGTACTCGTTCCTTCCAGACATCCCTCACTGAGAAATCACCTCGTGTTGAGCTGTACTGATCTGTTCCTTCTGAATCAGAATCACGGCAACTTACATCCTTACTTTCACTCCGCTTTGGATTATCCTCATCATCTAAATCCCCTGCTTCTCTTTCTTCCACTGTTCCTTCTTCCTTATAGCCCTCTTCTACCATTTCCACAATTACGTCCCCATAATCCAAATCGCCATCATGAAACTGCTCCTCCTCACCATCTTCCAGTTGCTCATCTAAGCCATCTTCAACAGCATCTTCACCCAGCTCCTCACCAATTTCTTCATCACCCTCGTCACCAGCTCCTTCACAAACTTATTCACCAACTTCCTCTCCAATCTCATTTTCATCCTCCTTTACATCAACACGTTCATCATCACAATTTAAATTTTCTTCAACCTCAACATCATCGCCATCACGTCCACTACCGCCATCATAATACTGCACATCTTCATCATCCTCTAGTTGCTCATCTGGTCCACCTGAAATTTCTTTCCGTTCTTCGGAATCCACCGCACTACATACAGAAGGCGTCTCCACATCTTCACACACTACATCATTCTCACTCGCACTCTCCACAACGCTGCCACCAAATTCCTCCTCAACTTCTACCTCATCTCCTTCCACCACACTTGCGGCATGGACATCCCCGTGTCTATCCGCAACCTCAGAAACCTTTGCAGCATGGACATACCCGTGTCCATCCGCAAACTCAGACTATTCAGTCTCCCTAACACCTATAACTATACTTCCCTGTGCAGCATCTGCAGACCGCTCTTCTGCCTTTTCCTTCGATTCCTCTCCTTCACCACTTTCAGCAACTATAGCGTCCTCAACATTTCCCACCCTGGAATCCAGCTGTCCAGGTCTATGTGCAATGTCTAATTTAAATTCTATTGGCGATGGTAAATCTACACTATCAAGTTACTTCTCATATCCCTGCGTAGGCGATGATGATATTACAGGATCTGGATCCGTCATGAACCGAGATGGAGATACCGGAACAAATTCTGAGGCATCTGGGTTCTACGGTGACGTCCTCTCTGAGTCCTCTAATTCCGTATTAACAGACGTGTTCTTGTCGTCTTGTGTTGATCCACCTAAGTAATTCCCTCTTCTTTCTCATCACCTTCTTCATCCACAACTCTATTAGGCACTTGCGATTCATCTGGAACGTTTAAAGTTTCTTTTCTTTCCAAATAGGAATAACGCCTTGCTACAGGATGCCTACTGGCCGATGTTGGTTTACTAATATAACTTCTTCTTCCCCTGTTAATTTCATACTTATTTGTTTTCTCTACTGTAACCGTTGTTACTGTCTTCTTGCTTGCCACCCCCTTGTAGCCTCCATTACTTCCAGAATATTCAGTTTTCCTTACAGTTCCTTGCGTTCTCCCCCAACCCCCATGTTTGTCTTTTTTAGCTCTTCCTAATAAACCACTTGAGTATTGGACATCTTTAGCAGCTCTTCCCCGGGACTCATCATTCGCCTGGACCCTTCTGGCATGCGCACGCCACCGGTCCAGGTCCGCAAAACAACGTGGACGGTCCGCGAACACCAAACGGTATCTCTCTTGGGGCGTCACCCCTTCTAGAATAACTCGAACAATGTCCTTCTCGGGCAACCCCAACCTCAAAATCCGGGCAATTTTACGTATATCATGCACAAAGTCCGCCAACGCCTTTTCGTTGGCCTGCGCACGATAGAACCGATTAAATTTCAACTGTTCACGTTGCCGACGAGGTATGAAGAAGTCCAACACCTCCCCATGGAAAGCGTCAATACTGCCGCCCCGACGCAGAGTGTTGGTGACCAGCCCAGCCAATGAACCCCGGCAATACGGGTATATAAGGGACAAGAGGTCCCCATCGGACACCCCCGGGAAATCCGCCAACTGCAGGACAAGGTCCAAGAAAACCAGCAACTTGTCCTCATCTATTCCATCCACCACCGGAAGTTTCTGGAAAACGCCGGAAATGGGGTTGGGCAATCTCTGATAACATACCGCCGCCAGAATTACACAATTCACAATACACAACAATAAGACATAAATCCCAACGCAATACCTAACACAAACATGATTTACAAAACAGAAAAACTCGAGATCTAATCCTTCCTTCGAGCAGACCCCCGGGTTCCCTAGCGCTGCGGAGACCTGACCCACTCCTGAACCAACCCTCGTTCACATCACCGAAGAGAACAACCAACCACTAACATATACATGAGACACACAGCACCTAACACCAATCACGACATACAACATCTCACCAACACGTAGCTAACAATCATCAACATTTAATCAACATAAATTTCAAAAAATTCCAAACGATATGTCCAGTAGGCACGCCTCACGGTACCGACTTCCGATCGGGCCACCCCGCATGCCGCTAATCCGACGCGCTACAATTCCCTTGAATTACCAATACAGCCTACTCCCCATGCAATGCCTAAGACCTCCGGTAGTTCAACATCTCACAAATATTCTAACTAAAAAATGCCTGCCTCGTGGCGTGACCATATTCACAAGTCAAACAAGCTAACCACTATATATTCACATATACATATAAAACATTATACATGATAAAATATCTACACATATATTCAATCTTTCCAAATTTTTTAAGTTTGAACTATCTCAAAGTGTTTCCGAGTTTGCAAGCCCCGACACACCCAAGGACGCAAGGGTTCAACCCTAGATAGAACCACGGTCTGCTACCATTTGTGATTCTTCTTTACTTTTGATACTTTATAAATTAATTTTTTAATTTTTTTTTTTTTTTTAAGAGAGGCTACAAGGTATTTAAAACTAGGCAGAAGGCCTAGACGAAGCATAAAATGTGCTGGGTCCAGTGAGACGGGACTTGCAATTAAACTCGTTGTTAGCCAACAATAACAAATTTTATTATATCAGAAATCCCTTGCATAAATACATATTAAATATTACATAAACCAAAAGATTAATATACTATAAATTGTTTGAATCCTTTTGTAATGCTTTATATACAGCCCCCCATAAGTAAACATAGGTACACACACACACAACTTCAATTCAAATTCATCATTTTAAAATTCAACAATTCCCCTTTTTATTTCCAAGTATAACAGATGCCGACATTACAAAATGTATACATATAGATATAACTCATTCACCCAACACACATAACGAACATAAAATCACAAATAAGTTAACAAATCACAATTATAATTCAGTATCACCTGAGCCCCATAAAAGTTCGACAGCCCGCGTGCATATTATTTTTATAGCCCCCATCATATCTGAATGTGAAATACCTGTAACCCGCTAGTATGTATATTAATTAAACTGATGCCATCTATTAAGACAACCACTTATACATTTTTATAATGTCCACAACCATCATATGACTTCCTCATAAAATCACCAACATAAATATTAAGAACTGTAAGAATTCTCTATGGATTTAAATAAATACATTTAACATTTGCAAAGCAATTTGAAAGGTTCATAATTACAAAATATAGTTATACGTTACGGTATTACTACCCTTTCACTAATTCCGGAAAATGTGAAACCTCTCGATTTCCATAAAGTGCCGATCAGTCACAAAATTGGCCATAAGAGATTAAAAATGTTTAGAAGATTTAATTACAATTACATGATCGTAACAAAAGCATAATTGCAAATTAAGGCTACATACAGCCTGCCTAACATTCACAAAATCTGACAATTGAAAAATCTAAGAAAGACAGGTTTAACATATAATGGCCAGAAAGCACAAGTTGCAAAATATCAGTACCGCCTGTACAATTTTATTCAATGTAAAATTTTATAATCTGAAAATATTAATTATATAATTTTAAATAAATATGAAATTTTAATTTCAGCCATATGTGCATACATTAAAAGAGAATGCTGTATTCGTCCGGCTGCAGGAGTGTACCAGAGCAGGCCTGACTTGACAAAGAATGACCCGTTGAAAACCTGCATGATATGGCACCAACAGGTGCCTACCTTTTGATTAGAAAAAATTTATAAAAGTGACAACCCGGAAACAGAATAAAAAAACCCCCCCAGCCCTTTTATGCAGGAAAAATAATTAAATGCAAAACCCCGGTAATAACCTGAGAATGAAATCCGAACCAGCCGGTTCGGTATATCATGAAAACCATACCCTTATACTTAATTTAAAAAAGGTCTCCCCCTACAACTTTTGTACCCAATATACAGAACAAAAACCGCTCTGGTACCCTCCCACAGGTCAGTTTACCATTGTACTTGTTGAACTGTATTATAATGTTTAAGCTACATTGAAATTGTCTTGCCGACACCCCCCCCCCGATTGAACCATGTCACTGTATAAAGTTAAACTGATATTGCACACACACCTCCCATAGTATTTTCTGCAGGCTAGGATAGAATAAAAAAAGGAGTAAATATCACCTCATATGAAGCGGGCGGTTCCATGATTGTTGGCAGCAGCTGCTTCTCCGTCCTCGGTCGCATAACGAAGCTTTAGTGGTTCATGGCTTGGTGAAGGTAACAGCACACCAAGCGTTGGTCAGGTCTCCGTCCAAGGGGAGAACCCGGTAGGTCTTAAACGCTTAGCCTGCCATTAAAGATGAGAAGAAAAGACACCAAAAATGCTCTGCTGAACCGAGGAAAGAAGCGAGATGTTTTCGTAGCGGGAGCTATGCAGTGACTGACTCTCGCAACATTCATGGAAACGCAACCCAATTTCGGCCCGCTAGATAGCGTGCACTACCGGAACAGTGCCATACAGATATCGCCTCGCTCACTGACATTGATAACTAATCGAATTTATTATTGGAAATATAGTATTTGTATTTCGTCGAACGCCGGGTTATGCAAACACCGGCACACCCCCACCCCAAAAGGGCAACCTGGTTGCCCACACTTGAACTCCGGGTTACCCTGCAGTGTACCCCATTAGTCTTTTAAAACAAAAGTTTCGCTGGTAAATCTCATTATTGACTGCCCTCAGGACTGAAAAAACTCAACAACATTGCGAGCATCCCCACGCGACCCCCTCCGCCATGCCAACCCCATGGGACCGCCCCAACAAGTCACCGTCTCTGGTGGCCACCACCTACCTCTACTGGTGCCACTCACATACGCGTCCCTAGGACCAAACAAGGTGTCACTAACCTTGGTATGTGTGTCACCATCCTACTACTCACGTCCACCTCCTGGAACGACCAGCCATATGCCACAAACAAGGCCTCACAATCCCTGCCATACGACTGGCCCTCATCCCTACACTAGGGCGGACGGCCCCGCTTAGCCAGACAGAGAAGACCGCATAGAGGGCACGCGAACATGAATCCCTTCTCTCATTCAACAGTTAATCTCCATACCATAACTATAGGGGGGAAACTTACCTACCTAACAGTCGATACGACATATATACCATACAATATTAACCAAAAGAAACACAGGGAAATCAACCGAGGATGCGGCATGGCCATTTGACAACAAAATCAAGTCAACAAAAGATCAGCTGATGAAGTATGCACGGTTTATCAGATTACGACAACAACAAATAAATTCCACCCGGCAGACGGCTATAAGCGGCTCAGAGTCCAACTCACCCATGTCGCGTAGTGTACAACGATACAGCTGTTTATAAATTTACTAGGTCAATACCTTTAAATACTTTTAACATTTCCTTCTGTGTATTTAGAAACTCCTCGGAATATAACTACCCTCGACAATATCTCGTATCCCCATAAAACGACAACCAACAATCGAACACTAACATCACTACACCAACCTAGTCACAACATCTCCAACCAAATTCTTTCTAATTCCTTTTTTCTCTTTTTTTTATTTTATTTTATGCTTTTCTAAATGGAAGGGTTAGGAAAATCGGGAATATAAAAAGGGGCAAGGATCATTGAAGGTCAATAGCTAGGACTAAGTTTAAGGACATGGCTCCCTCCGGAAATAAGGATGAATGGAGGAAACCAAGACTCGCGTGGGCAGGGACGCAACCCTGAAGTAGATGAACACCACTGGGACTGTGTGGAACATCTACCCGCTACCCGTTACCCGCTTCTTCTCACCTTTCTATGACGCACTTTATGTACTCGTTCCTTCCAGACATCCCTCACTGAGAAATCACCTCGTGTTGAGCTGTACTGATCTGTTCCTTCTGAATCAGAATCACGGCAACTTACATCCTTACTTTCACTCCGCTTTGGATTATCCTCATCATCTAAATCCCCTGCTTCTCTTTCTTCCACTGTTCCTTCTTCCTTATAGCCCTCTTCTACCATTTCCACAATTACGTCCCCATAATCCAAATCGCCATCATGAAACTGCTCCTCCTCACCATCTTCCAGTTGCTCATCTAAGCCATCTTCAACAGCATCTTCACCCAGCTCCTCACCAATTTCTTCATCACCCTCGTCACCAGCTCCTTCACAAACTTCTTCACCAACTTCCTCTCCAATCTCATTTTCATCCTCCTTTACATCAACACGTTCATCATCACAATTTAAATTTTCTTCAACCTCAACATCATCGCCATCACGTCCACTACCGCCATCATAATACTGCACATCTTCATCATCCTCTAGTTGCTCATCTGGTCCACCTGAAATTTCTTTCCGTTCTTCGGAATCCACCGCACTACATACAGAAGGCGTCTCCACATCTTCACACACTACATCATTCCCACTCGCACTCTCCACAACGCTGCCACCAAATTCCTCCTCAACTTCTACCTCATCTCCTTCCACCACACTTGCGGCATGGACATCCCCGTGTCTATCCGCAACCTCAGAAACCTTTGCAGCATGGACATACCCGTGTCCATCCGCAAACTCAGACTATTCAGTCTCCCTAACACCTATAACTATACTTCCCTGTGCAGCATCTGCAGACCGCTCTTCTGCCTTTTCCTTCGATTCCTCTCCTTCACCACTTTCAGCAACTATAGCGTCCTCAACATTTCCCACCCTGGAATCCAGCTGTCCAGGTCTATGTGCAATGTCTAATTTAAATTCTATTGGCGATGGTAAATCTACACTATCAAGTTACTTCTCATATCCCTGCGTAGGCGATGATGATATTACAGGATCTGGATCCGTCATGAACCGAGATGGAGATACCGGAACAAATTCTGAGGCATCTGGGTTCTACGGTGACGTCCTCTCTGAGTCCTCTAATTCCGTATTAACAGACGTGTTCTTGTCGTCTTGTGTTGATCCACCTAAGTAATTCCCTCTTCTTTCTCATCACCTTCTTCATCCACAACTCTATTAGGCACTTGCGATTCATCTGGAACGTTTAAAGTTTCTTTTCTTTCCAAATAGGAATAACGCCTTGCTACAGGATGCCTACTGGCCGATGTTGGTTTACTAATATAACTTCTTCTTCCCCTGTTAATTTCATACTTATTTGTTTTCTCTACTGTAACCGTTGTTACTGTCTTCTTGCTTGCCACCCCCTTGTAGCCTCCATTACTTCCAGAATATTCAGTTTTCCTTACAGTTCCTTGCGTTCTCCCCCAACCCCCATGTTTGTCTTTTTTAGCTCTTCCTAATAAACCACTTGAGTATTGGACATCTTTAGCAGCTCTTCCCCGGGACTCATCATTCGCCTGGACCCTTCTGGCATGCGCACGCCACCGGTCCAGGTCCGCAAAACAACGTGGACGGTCCGCGAACACCAAACGGTATCTCTCTTGGGGCGTCACCCCTTCTAGAATAACTCGAACAATGTCCTTCTCGGGCAACCCCAACCTCAAAATCCGGGCAATTTTACGTATATCATGCACAAAGTCCGCCAACGCCTTTTCGTTGGCCTGCGCACGATAGAACCGATTAAATTTCAACTGTTCCCGTTGCCGACGAGGTATGAAGAAGTCCAACACCTCCCCATGGAAAGCGTCAATACTGCCGCCCCGACGCAGAGTGTTGGTGACCAGCCCAGCCAATGAACCCCGGCAATACGGGTATATAAGGGACAAGAGGTCCCCATCGGACACCCCCGGGAAATCCGCCAACTGCAGGACAAGGTCCAAGAAAACCAGCAACTTGTCCTCATCTATTCCATCCACCACCGGAAGTTTCTGGAAAACGCCGGAAATGGGGTTGGGCAATCTCTGATAACATACCGCCGCCAGAATTACACAATTCACAATACACAACAATAAGACATAAATCCCAACGCAATACCTAACACAAACATGATTTACAAAACAGAAAAACTCGAGATCTAATCCTTCCTTCGAGCAGACCCCCGGGTTCCCTAGCGCTGCGGAGACCTGACCCACTCCTGAACCAACCCTCGTTCACATCACCGAAGAGAACAACCAACCACTAACATATACATGAGACACACAGCACCTAACACCAATCACGACATACAACATCTCACCAACACGTAGCTAACAATCATCAACATTTAATCAACATAAATTTCAAAAAATTCCAAACGATATGTCCAGTAGGCACGCCTCACGGTACCGACTTCCGATCGGGCCACCCCGCATGCCGCTAATCCGACGCGCTACAATTCCCTTGAATTACCAATACAGCCTACTCCCCATGCAATGCCTAAGACCTCCGGTAGTTCAACATCTCACAAATATTCTAACTAAAAAATGCCTGCCTCGTGGCGTGACCATATTCACAAGTCAAACAAACTAACCACTATATATTCACATATACATATAAAACATTATACATGATAAAATATCTATACATATATTCAATCTTTCCAAATTTTTTAAGTTTGAACTATCTCAAAGTGTTTCCGAGTTTGCAAGCCCCGATACACCCAAGGACCCAAGGGTTCAACCCTAGATAGAACCACGGTCTGCTACCATTTGTGACTCTTCTTTACTTTTGATACTTTATAAATTAATTTTTTAATTTTTTTTTTTAAGAGAGGCTACAAGGTATTTAAAACTAGGCAGAAGGCCTAGACGAAGCATAAAATGTGCTGGGTCCAGTGAGACGGGACTTGCAATTAAACTCGTTGTTAGCCAACAATAACAAATTTTATTATATCAGAAATCCCTTGCATAAATACATATTAAATATTACATAAACCAAAAGATTAATATACTATAAATTGTTTGAATCCTTTTGTAATGCTTTATATACAGCCCCCCATAAGTAAACATAGGTACACACACACACAACTTCAATTCAAATTCATCATTTTAAAATTCAACAATTCCCCTTTTTATTTCCAAGTATAACAGATGCCGACATTACAAAATGTATACATATAGATATAACTCATTCACCCAACACACATAACGAACATAAAATCACAAATAAGTTAACAAATCACAATTATAATTCAGTATCACCTGAGCCCCATAAAAGTTCGACAGCCCGCGTGCATATTATTTTTATAGCCCCCATCATATCTGAATGTGAAATACCTGTAACCCGCTAGTATGTATATTAATTAAACTGATGCCATCTATTAAGACAACCACTTATACATTTTTATAATGTCCACAGCCATCATATGACTTCCTCATAAAATCACCAACATAAATATTAAGAACTGTAAGAATTCTCTATGGATTTAAATAAATACATTTAACATTTGCAAAGCAATTTGAAAGGTTCATAATTACAAAATATAGTTATACGTTACGGTATTACTACCCTTTCACTAATTCCGGAAAATGTGAAACCTCTCGATTTCCATAAAGTGCCGATCAGTCACAAAATTGGCCATAAGAGATTAAAAATGTTTAGAAGATTTAATTACAATTACATGATCGTAACAAAAGCATAATTGCAAATTAAGGCTACATACAGCCTGCCTAACATTCACAAAATCTGACAATTGAAAAATCTAAGAAAGACAGGTTTAACATATAATGGCCAGAAAGCACAAGTTGCAAAATATCAGTACCGCCTGTACAATTTTATTCAATGTAAAATTTTATAATCTGAAAATATTAATTATATAATTTTAAATAAATATGAAATTTTAATTTCAGCCATATGTGCATACATTAAAAGAGAATGCTGTATTCGTCCGGCTGCAGGAGTGTACCAGAGCAGGCCTGACTTGACAAAGAATGACCCGTTGAAAACCTGCATGATATGGCACCAACAGGTGCCTACCTTTTGATTAGAAAAAATTTATAAAAGTGACAACCCGGAAACAGAATAAAAAAACCCCCCCAGCCCTTTTATGCAGGAAAAATAATTAAATGCAAAACCCCGGTAATAACCTGAGAATGAAATCCGAACCAGCCGGTTCGGTATATCATGAAAACCATACCCTTATACTTAATTTAAAAAAGGTCTCCCCCTACAACTTTTGTACCCAATATACAGAACAAAAACCGCTCTGGTACCCTCCCACAGGTCAGTTTACCATTGTACTTGTTGAACTGTATTATAATGTTTAAGCTACATTGAAATTGTCTTGCCGACACCCCCCCCCGATTGAACCATGTCACTGTATAAAGTTAAACTGATATTGCACACACACCTCCCATAGTATTTTCTGCAGGCTAGGATAGAATAAAAAAAGGAGTAAATATCACCTCATATGAAGCGGGCGGTTCCATGATTGTTGGCAGCAGCTGCTTCTCCGTCCTCGGTCGCATAACGAAGCTTTAGTGGTTCATGGCTTGGTGAAGGTAACAGCACACCAAGCGTTGGTCAGGTCTCCGTCCAAGGGGAGAACCCGGTAGGTCTTAAACGCTTAGCCTGCCATTAAAGATGAGAAGAAAAGACACCAAAAATGCTCTGCTGAACCGAGGAAAGAAGCGAGATGTTTTCGTAGCGGGAGCTATGCAGTGACTGATTCTCGCAACATGCATGGTAACGCAACCCAATTTCGGCCCGCTAGATAGCGTGCACTGCCGGAACAGTGCCATACAGATATCGCCTCGCTCACTGACATTGATAACTAATCGAATTTATTATTGGAAATATAGTATTTGTATTTCGTCGAACGCCGGGTTATGCAAACACCGGCACACCCCCACCCCAAAAGGGCAACCTGGTTGCCCACACTTGAACTCCGGGTTACCCTGCAGTGTACCCCATTAGTCTTTTAAAACAAAAGTTTCGCTGGTAAATCTCATTATTGACTGCTCTCAGGACTGAAAAAAATTAACAACATTGCGAGCATCCCCACGCGACCCCCTCCGCCATGCCAACCCCATGGGACCGCCCCAACAAGTCACCGTCTCTGGTGGCCACCACCTACCTCTACTGGTGCCACTCACATACGCGTCCCTAGGACCAAACAAGGTGTCACTAACCTTGGTATGTGTGTCACCATCCTACTACTCACGTCCACCTCCTGGAACGACCAGCCATATGCCACAAACAAGGCCTCACAATCCCTGCCATACGACTGGCTTTCATCCCTACACTAGGGCGGACGGCCCCGCTTAGCCAGACAGAGAAGACCGCATAGAGGGCACGCGAACATGAATCCCTTCTCTCATTCAACAGTTAATCTCCATACCATAACTATAGGGGGGAAACTTACCTACCTAACAGTCGATACGACATATATACCATACAATATTAACCAAAAGAAACACAGGGAAATCAACCGAGGATGCGGCATGGCCATTTGACAACAAAATCAAGTCAACAAAAGATCAGCTGATGAAGTATGCACGGTTTATCAGATTACGACAACAACAATTAAATTCCACCCGGCAGACGGCTATAAGCGGCTCAGAGTCCAACTCACCCATGTCGCGTAGTGTACAACGATACAGCTGTTTATAAATTTACTAGGTCAATACCTTTAAATACTTTTAACATTTCCTTCTGTGTATTTAGAAACTCCTCGGAATATAACTACCCTCGACAATATCTCGTATCCCCATAAAACGACAACCAACAATCGAACACTAACATCACTACACCAACCTAGTCACAACATCTCCAACCAAATTCTTTCTAATTCCTTTTTTCTCTTTTTTTATTTTATTTTATGCTTTTCTAAATGGAAGGGTTAGGAAAATCGGGAATATAAAAAGGGGCAAGGATCATTGAAGGTCAATAGCTAGGACTAAGTTTAAGGACATGGCTCCCTCCGGAAATAAGGATGAATGGAGGAAACCAAGACTCGCGTGGGCAGGGACGCAACCCTGAAGTAGATGAACACCACTGGGACTGTGTGGAACATCTACCCGCTACCCGTTACCCGCTTCTTCTCACCTTTCTATGACGCACTTTATGTACTCGTTCCTTCCAGACATCCCTCACTGAGAAATCACCTCGTGTTGAGCTGTACTGATCTGTTCCTTCTGAATCAGAATCACGGCAACTTACATCCTTACTTTCACTCCGCTTTGGATTATCCTCATCATCTAAATCCCCTGCTTCTGCCTTCCATGCTTCTCTTTCTTCCACTGTTCCTTCTTCCTTATAGCCCTCTTCTACCATTTCCACAATTACGTCCCCATAATCCAAATCGCCATCATGAAACTGCTCCTCCTCACCATCTTCCAGTTGCTCATCTAAGCCATCTTCAACAGCATCTTCACCCAGCTCCTCACCAATTTCTTCATCACCCTCGTCACCAGCTCCTTCACAAACTTCTTCACCAACTTCCTCTCCAATCTCATTTTCATCCTCCTTTACATCAACACGTTCATCATCACAATTTAAATTTTCTTCAACCTCAACATCATCGCCATCACGTCCACTACCGCCATCATAATACTGCACATCTTCATCATCCTCTAGTTGCTCATCTGGTCCACCTGAAATTTCTTTCCGTTCTTCGGAATCCACCGCACTACATACAGAAGGCGTCTCCACATCTTCACACAATACATCATTCTCACTCGCACTCTCCACAACGCTGCCACCAAATTCCTCCTCAACTTCTACCTCATCTCCTTCCACCACACTTGCGGCATGGACATCCCCGTGTCTATCCGCAACCTCAGAAACCTTTGCAGCATGGACATACCCGTGTCCATCCGCAAACTCAGACTATTCAGTCTCCCTAACACCTATAACTATACTTCCTTGTGCAGCATCTGCAGACCGCTCTTTTGCCTTTTCCTTCGATTACTCTCCTTCACCACTTTCAGCAACTATAGCGTCCTCAACATTTCCCACCCTGGAATCCAGCTGTCCAGGTCTATGTGCAATGTCTAATTTAAATTCTATTGGCGATGGTAAAGCTACACTATCAAGTTACTTCTCATATCCCTGCGTAGGCGATGATGATATTACTGGATCTGGATCCGTCATGAACCGAGATGGAGATACCGGAACAAATTCTGAGGCATCTGGGTTCAACGGTGACGTCCTCTCTGAGTCCTCTAATTCCGTATTAACAGACGTGTTCTTGTCGTCTTGTGTTGATCCACCTAAGTAATTCCCTCTTCTTTCTCATCACCTTCTTCATCCACAACTCTATTAGGCACTTGCGATTCATCTGGAACGTTTAAAGTTTCTTTTCTTTCCAAATAGGAATAACGCCTTGCTACAGGATGCCTACTGGCCGATGTTGGTTTACTAATATAACTTATTCTTCCCCTGTTAATTTCATACTGATTTGTTTTCTCTACTGTAACCGTTGTTACTGTCTTCTTGCTTGCCACTTCCTTGTAGCCTCCACTACTTCCAGAATATTCAGTTTTCCTTACAGTTCCTTGCGTTCTCCCCCAACCCCCATGTTTGTCTTTTTTAGCTCTTCCTAATAAACCACTTGAGTATTGGACATCTTTAGCAGATCTTCCCCGGGACTCATCATTCGCCTGGACCCTTCTGGCATGCGCACGCCACCGGTCCAGGTCCGCACAACAACGTGGACGGTCCGCGAACACCAAACGGTATCTCTCTTGGGGCGTCACCACTTCTAGAATAACTCGAACAATGTCCTTCTCGGGCAACCCCAACCTCAAAATCCGGGCAATTTTACGTATATCATGCACAAAGTCCGCCAACGCCTCTTCGTTGGCCTGCGCACGATAGAACCGATTAAATTTCAACTGTTCACGTTGCCGACGAGGTATGAAGAAGTCCAACACCTCCCCATGGAAAGCGTCAATACTGCCGCCCCGACGCAGAGTGTTGGTGATCAGCCCAGCCAATGAACCCCGGCAGTACGGGTATATAAGGGACAAGAGGTTCCCATCGGACACCCCCGGGAAATCCGCCAAATGCAGGACAAGGTCCAAGAAAACCAGCAACTTGTCCTCATCTATTCCATCCACCACCGGAAGTTTCTGGAAAACGCCGGAAATGGGGTTGGGCAATCTCTGATAACATACCGCCGCCAGAATTACACAATTCACAATACACAACAATAAGACATAAATCCCAACGCAATACCTAACACAAACATGATTTACAAAACAGAAAAAACTCGAGATCTAATCCTTCCTTCGAGCAGACCCCCGGGTTCCATAGCGCTGCGGAGACCTGACCCACTCCTGAACCAACCCTCGTTCACATCACCGAAGAGAACAACCAACCACTAACATATACATGAGACACTCAGCACCTAACACCAATCACGACATACAACATCTCACCAACACGTAGCTAACAATCATCAACATTTAATCAACATTAAATTTCAAAAAATTCCAAACGATATGTCCAGTAGGCACGCCTCACGGTACCGACTTCCGATCGGGCCACCCCGCATGCCGCTAATCCGGCGCGCTACATTTCCCTTCAATTACCAATACAGCCTACTCCCCATGCAATGCCTAAGACCTCCGGTAGTTCAACATCTCACAAATATTCTAACTAAAAAATGCCTGCCTCGTGGCGTGACCATATTCACAAGTCAAACAAGCTAACCACTATATATTCACATATACATATAAAACATTATACATGATAAAATATCTACACATATATTCAATCTTTCCAAATTTTTTAAGTTTGAACTATCTCAAAGTGTTTCCGAGTTTGCAAGCCCCGATACACCCAAGGACCCAAGGTTCAACCCTAGATAGAACCACGCTCTGCTACCATTTGTGACTCTTCTTTACTTTTGATACTTTATAAATTAATTTTTTAATTTTTTTTTTTTAAGAGAGGCTACTAGGTATTTAAAACTAGGCAGAAGGCCTAGACGAAGCATAAAATGTGCTGGGTCCATTGAGACGGGACTTGCAATTAAACTCGTTGTTAACCAACAATAACAACTTTTATTATATCAGAAATCCCTTGCATAAATACATATTAAATATTACATAAACCAAAAGATTAATATACTATAAATTGTTTGAATCCTTTTGTAATGCTTTATATACAGCCCCCCATAAGTAAACATAGGTACACACACACACAACTTCAATTCAAATTCATCATTTTAAAATTCAACAATTCCCCTTTTTATTTCCAAGTATAATAGATGCCGACATTACAAAATGTATACATATGGATATAACTCATTCACCCAACACACATAACGAACATAAAATCACAAATAAGTTAACAATTCACAATTATAATTCAGTATCACCTGAGCCCCATAAAAGTTCGACAGCCCGCGTGCATATTATTTTTATAGCCCCCATCATATCTGAATGTGAAATACCTGTAACCCGCTAGTATGTATATTAATTAAACTGATGCCATCTATTAAGACAACCACTTATACATTTTTATAATGTCCACAGCCATCATATGACTTCCTCATAAAATCACCAACATAAATATTAAGAACTGTAAGAATTCTCTATGGATTTAAATAAATACATTTAACATTTGCAAAGCAATTTGAAAGGTTCATAATTACAAAATATAGTTATAAGTTACGGTATTACTACCCTTTCTCTAATTCCGGAAAATGTGAAACCTCTCGATTTCTATAAAGTGCCGATCAGTCACAAAATTGGCCATAAGAGATTAAAAATGTTTAGAAGATTTAATTACAATTACATGATCGTAACAAAAGCATAATTGCAAATTAAAGCTACATACAGCCTGCCTAACATTCACAAAATCTGACAATTGAAAAATCTAAGAAAGACAGGTTTAACATATAATGGCCAGAAAACACAAGTTGCAAAATATCAGTACCGCCTGTACAATTTTATTCAATGTAAAATTTTATAATCTGAAAATATTAATTATATAATTTTAAATAAATATGAAATTTTAATTTCAGCCATATGTGCATACATTAAAAGAGAATGCTGTATTCGTCCGGCTGCAGGAGTGTACCAGAGCAGGCCTGACTTGACAAAGAATGACCCGTTGAAACCTGCATGATATGGCACCAACAGGTGCCTACCTTTTGATTAGAAAAAATTTATAAAAGTGACAACCCGGAAACAGAATAAAAAAAACCCCCCAGCCCTTGTATGCAGGAAAAATAATTAAATGCAAAACCCCGGTAATAACCTGAGAATGAAATCCGAACCAGCCGGTTCGGTATATCATGAAAACCATACTCTTATACTTAATTTAAAAAAGGTCTCCCCCTACAACTTTTGTACCCAATATACAGAACAAAAACCGCTCTGGTACCCTCCCACAGGTCAGTTTACCATTGTACTTGTTGAATTGTATTATAATGTTTAAGCTACATTGAAATTGTCATGCCGACACCCCCCCCCCGATTGAACCATGTCACTGTATAAAGTTAAACTGATATTGCACACACACCTCCCATAGTATTTTCTGCAGGCTAGGATAGAATAAAAAAAGGAGTAAATATCACCTCATATGAAGCGGGCGGTTCCATGATTGTTGGCAGCAGCTTGCTTCTCCGTCCTCGGTCGCATAACGAAGCTTTAGTGGTTCATGGCTTGGTGAAGGTAACAGCACACGAAGCGTTGGTCAGGTCTCCGTCCAAGGGGAGAACCCGGTAGGTCTTAAACGCTTAGCCTGCCATTAAAGATGAGAAGAAAAGACACCAAAAATGCTCTGCTGAACCGAGGAAAGAAGCGAGATGTTTTCGTAGCGGGAGCTATGCAGTGACTGATTCTCGCAACATGCATGGAAACGCAACCCAATTTCGGCCCGCTAGATAGCGTGCACTGCCGGAACAGTGCCATACAGATATCGCCTCGCTCACTGACATTGATAACTAATCGAATTTATTATTGGAAATATAGTATTTGTATTTCGTCGAACGCCGGGTTATGCAAACACCGGCACACCCCCACCCCAAAAGGGCAACCTGGTTGCCCACACTTGAACTCCGGGGTACACTGCAGTGTACCCCATTAGTCTTTTAAAACAAAAGTTTCGCTAGTAAATCTCATTAGTGACTGCTCTCAGGACTGAAAAAACTCAACAACATTGCGAGCATCCCCACGCGACCCCCTCCGCCATGCCAACCCCATGGGACCGCCCCAACAAGTCACCGTCTCTTGTGGCCACCACCTACCTCTACTGGTGCCACTCACATACGCGTCCCTAGGACCAAACAAGGTGTCACTAACCTTGGTATGTGAGTCACCATCCTACTACTCACGTCCACCTCCTGGACCGACCAGCCATATGCCACAAACAAGGCCTCACAATCCCTGCCATACGACTGGCCCTCATCCCTACACTAGGGCGGACGGCCCCGCTTAGCCAGACAGAGAAGACCGCATAGAGGGCACGCGAACATGAATCCCTTCTCTCATTCAACAGTTAATCTCCATACCATAACTATAGGGGGGAAACTTACCTACCTAACAGTCGATACGACATATATACCATACAATATTAACCAAAAGAAACACAGGAAAATCAACCGAGGATGCGGCATGGCCATTTGACAACAAAATCAAGTCAACAAAAGATCAGCTGATGAAGTATGCACGGTTTATCAGATTACGACAACAACAATTAAATTCCACCCGGCAGACGGCTATAAGCGGCTCAGAGTCCAACTCACCCATGTCGCGTAGTGTACAACGATACAGCTGTTTATAAATTTACTAGGTCAATACCTTTAAATACTTTTAACATTTCCTTCTGTGTATTTAGAAACTTCTCGGAATATAACTAACCTCGACAATATCTCGTATCCCCATAAAACGACAACCAACAATCGAACACTAACATCACTACACCAACCTAGTCACAACATCTCCAACCAAATTCTTTCTAATTCCTTTTTTCTCTTTTTTTATTTTATTTTATGCTTTTCTAAATGGAAGGGTTAGGAAAATCGGGAATATAAAAAGGGGCAAGGATCATTGAAGGTCAATAGCTAGGACTAAGTTTAAGGACATGGCTCCCTCCGGAAATAAGGATGAATGGAGGAAACCAAGACTCGCGTGGGCAGGGACGCAACCCTGAAGTAGATGAACACCACTGGGACTGTGTGGAACATCTACCCGCTACCCGTTACCCGCTTCTTCTCACCTTTCTATGACGCACTTTATGTACTCGTTCCTTCCAGACATCCCTCACTGAGAAATCACCTCGTGTTGAGCTGTACTGACCTGTTCCTTCTGAATCAGAATCACGGCAACTTACATCCTTACTTTCACTCCGCTTTGGATTATCCTCATCATCTAAATCCCCTGCTTCTGCCTTCCATGCTTCTCTTTCTTCCACTGTTCCTTCTTCCTTATAGCCCTCTTATACTATTTCCACAATTACGTCCCCATAATCCAAATCGCCATCATGAAACTGCTCCTCCTCACCATCTTCCAGTTGCTCATCTAAGCCATCTTCAACAGCATCTTCACCCAGCTCCTCACCAATTTCTTCATCACCCTCGTCACCAGCTCCTTCACAAACTTCTTCACCAACTTCCTCTCCAATCTCATTTTCATCCTCCTTTACATCAACACGTTCATCATCACAATTTAAATTTTCTTCAACCTCAACATCATCGCCATCACGTCCACTACCGCCATCATAATACTGCACATCTTCATCATCCTCTAGTTGCTCATCTGGTCCACCTGAAATTTCTTTCCGTTCTTCGGAATCCACCGCACTACATACAGAAGGCGTCTCCACATCTTCACACACTACATCATTCTCACTCGCACTCTCCACAACGCTGCCACCAAATTCCTCCTCAACTTCTACCTCATCTCCTTCCACCACACTTGCGGCATGGACATCACCGTGTCTATCCGCAACCTCAGAAACCTTTGCAGCATGGACATACCCGTGTCCATCCGCAAACTCAGACTATTCAGTCTCCCTAACACCTATAACTATACTTCCCTGTGCAGCATCTGCAGACCGCTCTTTTGCCTTTTCCTTCGATTACTCTCCTTCACCACTTTCAGCAACTATAGCGTCCTCAACATTTCCCACCCTGGAATCCAGCTGTCCAGGTCTATGTGCAATGTCTAATTTAAATTCTATTGGCGATGGTAAAGCTACACTATCAAGTTACTTCTCATATCCCTGCGTAGGCGATGATGATATTACAGGATCTGGATCCGTCATGGACCGAGATGGAGATACCGGAACAAATTCGGAGGCATCTGGGTTCAACATCTGGAACGTTTAAAGTTTATTTTCTCTCCAAATAGGAATACCGCCTTGCTACAGGATGCCTACTGGCCGATGTTGGTTTACTAATATAACTTCTTCTTCCCCTGTTAATTTCATACTTATTTGTTTTCTCTACTGTAACCGTTGTTACTGTCTTCTTGCTTGCCACCCCCTTGTAGCCTTCACTACTTCCTGAATATTCAGTTTTCCTTACAGTTCCTTGCGTTCTCCCCCAACCCCCATGTTTGTCTTTTTTAGCTCTTCCTAATAAACCACTTGAGTATTGGACATCTTTAGCAGCTCTTCCCCGGGACTCATCATTCGCCTGGACCCTTCTGGCATGCGCACGCCACCGGTCCAGGTCCGCAAAACAACGTGGACGGTCCGCGAACACCAAACGGTATCTCTCTTGGGGCGTCACCCCTTCTAGAATAACTCGAACAATGTCCTTCTCGGGCAACCCCAACCTCAAAATCCTGGCAATTTTACGTATATCATGCACAAAGTCCGCCAACGCCTCTTCGTTGGCCTGCGCACGATAGAACCGATTAAATTTCAACTGTTCACGTTGCCGACGAGGTATGAAGAAGTCCAACACCTCCCCATGGAAAGCGTCAATACTGCCGCCCCGACGCAGAGTGTTGGTGACCAGCCCAGCCAATGAACCCCGGCAGTACGGGTATATAAGGGACAAGAGGTCCCCATCGGACACCCCCGGGAAATCCGCCAACTGCAGGACAAGGTCCAAGAAAACCAGCAACTTGTCCTCATCTATTCCATCCACCACCGGAAGTTTCTGGAAAACGCCGGAAATGGGGTTGGGCAATCTCTGATAACATACCGCCGCCAGAATTACACAATTCACAATACACAACAATAAGACATAAATCCCAACGCAATACCTAACACAAACATGATTTACAAAACAGAAAAAACTCGAGATCTAATCCTTCCTTCGAGCAGACCCCCGGGTTCCATAGCGCTGCGGAGACCTGGCCCACTCCTGAACCAACCCTCGTTCACATCACCGAAGAGAACAACCAACCACTAACATATACATGAGACACACAGCACCTAACACCAATCACGACATACAACATCTCACCAACACGTAGCTAACAGTCATCAACATTTAATCAACATTAAATTTCAAAAAATTCCAAACGATATGTCCAGTAGGCACGCCTCACGGTACCGACTTCCGATCGGGCCACCCCGCATGCCGCTAATCCGGCGCGCTACATTTCCCTTCAATTACCAATACAGCCTACTCCCCATGCAATGCCTAAGACCTCCGGTAGTTCAACATCTCACAAATATTCTAACTAAAAAATGCCTGCCTCGTGGCGTGACCATATTCACAAGTCAAACAAACTAACCACTATATATTCACATATACATATAAAACATTATACATGATAAAATATCTACACATATATTCAATCTTTCCAAATTTTTTAAGTTTGAACTATCTCAAAGTGTTTCCGAGTTTGCAAGCCCCGATACACCCAAGGACCCAAGGGTTCAACCCTAGATAGAACCACGCTCTGCTACCATTTGTGACTCTTCTTTACTTTTGATACTTTATAAATTAATTTTTTAATTTTTTTTTTTTTTAAAGAGAGGCTACTAGGTATTTAAAACTAGGCAGAAGGCCTAGACGAAGCATAAAATGTGCTGGGTCCATTGAGACGGGACTTGCAATTAAACTCGTTGTTAACCAACAATAACAACTTTTATTATATCAGAAATCCCTTGCATAAATACATATTAAATATTACATAAACCAAAAGATTAATATACTATAAATTGTTTGAATCCTTTTGTAATGCTTTATATACAGCCCCCCATAAGTAAACATAGGTACACACACACACAACTTCAATTCAAATTCATCATTTTAAAATTCAACAATTCCCCTTTTTATTTCCAAGTATAATAGGTGCCGACATTACAAAATGTATACATATGGATATAACTCATTCACCCAACACACATAACGAACATAAAATCACAAATAAGTTAACAATTCACAATTATAATTCAGTATCACCTGAGCCCCATAAAAGTTCGACAGCCCGCGTGCATATTATTTTTATAGCCCCCATCATATCTGAATGTGAAATACCTGTAACCCGCTAGTATGTATATTAATTAAACTGATGCCATCTATTAAGACAACCACTTATACATTTTTATAATGTCCACAGCCATCATATGACTTCCTCATAAAATCACCAACATAAATATTAAGAACTGTAAGAATTCTCTATGGATTTAAATAAATACATTTAACATTTGCAAAGCAATTTGAAAGGTTCATAATTACAAAATATAGTTATAAGTTACGGTATTACTACCCTTTCTCTAATTCCGGAAAATGTGAAACCTCTCGATTTCTATAAAGTGCCGATCAGTCACAAAATTGGCCATAAGAGATTAAAAATGTTTAGAAGATTTAATTACAATTACATGATCGTAACAAAAGCATAATTGCAAATTAAAGCTACATACAGCCTGCCTAACATTCACAAAATCTGACAATTGAAAAATCTAAGAAAGACAGGTTTAACATATAATGGCCAGAAAACACAAGTTGCAAAATATCAGTACCGCCTGTACAATTTTATTCAATGTAAAATTTTATAATCTGAAAATATTAATTATATAATTTTAAATAAATATGAAATTTTAATTTCAGCCATATGTGCATACATTAAAAGAGAATGCTGTATTCGTCCGGCTGCAGGAGTGTACCAGAGCAGGCCTGACTTGACAAAGAATGACCCGTTGAAACCTGCATGATATGGCACCAACAGGTGCCTACCTTTTGATTAGAAAAAATTTATAAAAGTGACAACCCGGAAACAGAATAAAAAAAACCCCCCAGCCCTTGTATGCAGGAAAAATAATTAAATGCAAAACCCCGGTAATAACCTGAGAATGAAATCCGAACCAGCCGGTTCGGTATATCATGAAAACCATACTCTTATACTTAATTTAAAAAAGGTCTCCCCCTACAACTTTTGTACCCAATATACAGAACAAAAACCGCTCTGGTACCCTCCCACAGGTCAGTTTACCATTGTACTTGTTGAATTGTATTATAATGTTTAAGCTACATTGAAATTGTCATGCCGACACCCCCCCCCCCCGATTGAACCATGTCACTGTATAAAGTTAAACTGATATTGCACACACACCTCCCATAGTATTTTCTGCAGGCTAGGATAGAATAAAGAAAGGAGTAAATATCACCTCATATGAAGCGGGCGGTTCCATGATTGTTGGCAGCAGCTGCTTCTCCGTCCTCGGTCGCATAACGAAGCTTTAGTGGTTCATGGCTTGGTGAAGGTAACAGCACACCAAGCGTTGGTCAGGTCTCCGTCCAAGGGGAGAACCCGGTAGGTCTTAAACGCTTAGCCTGCCATTAAAGATGAGAAGAAAAAACACCAAAAATGCTCTGCTGAACCGAGGAAAGAAGCGAGATGTTTTCGTAGCGGGAGCTATGCAGTGACTGATTCTCGCAACATGCATGGAAACGCAACCCAATTTCGGCCCGCTAGATAGCGTGCACTGCCGGAACAGTGCCATACAGATATCGCCTCGCTCACTGACATTGATAACTAATCGAATTTATTATTGGAAATATAGTATTTGTATTTCGTCGAACGCCGGGTTATGCAAACACCGGCACACCCCCACCCCAAAAGGGCAACCTGGTTGCCCACACTTGAACTCCGGGGTACACTGCAGTGTACCCCATTAGTCTTTTAAAACAAAAGTTTCGCTAGTAAATCTCATTAGTGACTGCTCTCAGGACTGAAAAAACTCAACAACATTGCAAGCATCCCCACGCGACCCCCTCCGCCATGCCAACCCCATGGGACCGCCCCAACAAGTCACCGTCTCTTGTGGCCACCACCTACCTCTACTGGTGCCACTCACATACGCGTCCCTAGGACCAAACAAGGTGTCACTAACCTTGGTATGTGAGTCACCATCCTACTACTCACGTCCACCTCCTGGACCGACCAGCCATATGCCACAAACAAGGCCTCACAATCCCTGCCATACGACTGGCCCTCATCCCTACACTAGGGCGGACGGCCCCGCTTAGCCAGACAGAGAAGACCGCATAGAGGGCACGCGAACATGAATCCCTTCTCTCATTCAACAGTTAATCTCCATACCATAACTATAGGGGGGAAACTTACCTACCTAACAGTCGTTACGACATATATACCATACAATATTAACCAAAAGAAACACAGGGAAATCAACCGAGGATGCGGCATGGCCATTTGACAACAAAATCAAGTCAACAAAAGATCAGCTGATGAAGTATGCACGGTTTATCAGATTACGACAACAACAATTAAATTCCACCCGGCAGACGGCTATAAGCGGCTCAGAGTCCAACTCACCTATGTCGCGTAGTGTACAACGATACAGCTGTTTATAAATTTACTAGGTCAATACCTTTAAATACTTTTAACATTTCCTTCTGTGTATTTAGAAACTCCTCGGAATATAACTAACCTCGACAATATCTCGTATCCCCATAAAACGACAACCAACAATCGAACACTAACATCACTACACCAACCTAGTCACAACATCTCCAACCAAATTCTTTCTAATTCCTTTTTTCTCTTTTTTTTATTTTATTTTATGCTTTTCTAAATGGAAGGGTTAGGAAAATCGGGAATATAAAAAGGGGCAAGGATCATTGAAGGTCAATAGCTAGGACTAAGTTTAAGGACATGGCTCCCTCCGGAAATAAGGATGAATGGAGGAAACCAAGACTCGCGTGGGCAGGGACGCAACCCTGAAGTAGATGAACACCACTGGGACTGTGTGGAACATCTACCCGCTACCCGTTACCCGCTTCTTCACACCTTTCTATGACGCACTTTATGTACTCGTTCCTTCCAGACATCCCTCACTGAGAAATCACCTCGTGTTGAGCTGTACTGATCTGTTTCTTCTGAATCAGAATCACGGCAACTTACATCCTTACTTTCACTCCGCTTTGGATTATCCTCATCATCTAAATCCCCTGCTTCTGCCTTCCATGCTTCTCTTTCTTCCACTGTTCCTTCTTCCTTATAGCCCTCTTATACTATTTCCACAATTACGTCCCCATAATCCAAATCGCCATCATGAAACTGCTCCTCCTCACCATCTTCCAGTTGCTCATCTAAGCCATCTTCAACAGCATCTTCACCCAGCTCCTCACCAATTTCTTCATCACCCTCGTCACCAGCTCCTTCACAAACTTATTCACCAACTTCCTCTCCAATCTCATTTTCATCCTCCTTTACATCAACACGTTCATCATCACAATTTAAATTTTCTTCAACCTCAACATCATCGCCATCACGTCCACTACCGCCATCATAATACTGCACATCTTCATCATCCTCTAGTTGCTCATCTGGTCCACCTGAAATTTCTTTCCGTTCTTCGGAATCCACCGCACTACATACAGAAGGCGTCTCCACATCTTCACACACTACATCATTCTCACTCGCACTCTCCACAACGCTGCCACCAAATTCCTCCTCAACTTCTACCTCATCTCCTTCCACCACACTTGCGGCATGGACATCCCCGTGTCTATCCGCAACCTCAGAAACCTTTGCAGCATGGACATACCCGTGTCCATCCGCAAACTCAGACTATTCAGTCTCCCTAACACCTATAACTATACTTCCCTGTGCAGCATCTGCAGACCGCTCTTTTGCCTTTTCCTTCGATTACTCTCCTTCACCACTTTCAGCAACTATAGCGTCAACATTTCCCACCCTGGAATCCAGCTGTCCAGGTCTATGTGCAATGTCTAATTTAAATTCTATTGGCGATGGTAAAGCTACACTATCAAGTTACTTCTCATATCCCTGCGTAGGCGATGATGATATTACAGGATCTGGATCCGTCATGGACCGAGATGGAGATACCGGAACAAATTCGGAGGCATCTGGGTTCAACATCTGGAACGTTTAAAGTTTATTTTCTCTCCAAATAGGAATACCGCCTTGCTACAGGATGCCTACTGGCCGATGTTGGTTTACTAATATAACTTCTTCTTCCCCTGTTAATTTCATACTTATTTGTTTTCTCTACTGTAACCGTTGTTACTGTCTTCTTGCTTGCCACCCCCTTGTAGCCTTCACTACTTCCTGAATATTCAGTTTTCCTTACAGTTCCTTGCGTTCTCCCCCAACCCCCATGTTTGTCTTTTTTAGCTCTTCCTAATAAACCACTTGAGTATTGGACATCTTTAGCAGCTCTTCCCCGGGACTCATCATTCGCCTGGACCCTTCTGGCATGCGCACGCCACCGGTCCAGGTCCGCAAAACAACGTGGACGGTCCGCGAACACCAAACGGTATCTCTCTTGGGGCGTCACCCCTTCTAGAATAACTCGAACAATGTCCTTCTCGGGCAACCCCAACCTCAAAATCCTGGCAATTTTACGTATATCATGCACAAAGTCCGCCAACGCCTCTTCGTTGGCCTGCGCACGATAGAACCGATTAAATTTCAACTGTTCACGTTGCCGACGAGGTATGAAGAAGTCCAACACCTCCCCATGGAAAGCGTCAATACTGCCGCCCCGACGCAGAGTGTTGGTGACCAGCCCAGCCAATGAACCCCGGCAGTACGGGTATATAAGGGACAAGAGGTCCCCATCGGACACCCCCGGGAAATCCGCCAACTGCAGGACAAGGTCCAAGAAAACCAGCAACTTGTCCTCATCTATTCCATCCACCACCGGAAGTTTCTGGAAAACGCCGGAAATGGGGTTGGGCAATCTCTGATAACATACCGCCGCCAGAATTACACAATTCACAATACACAACAATAAGACATAAATCCCAACGCAATACCTAACACAAACATGATTTACAAAACAGAAAAAACTCGAGATCTAATCCTTCCTTCGAGCAGACCCCCGGGTTCCATAGCGCTGCGGAGACCTGGCCCACTCCTGAACCAACCCTCGTTCACATCACCGAAGAGAACAACCAACCACTAACATATACATGAGACACACAGCACCTAACACCAATCACGACATACAACATCTCACCAACACGTAGCTAACAGTCATCAACATTTAATCAACATTAAATTTCAAAAAATTCCAAACGATATGTCCAGTAGGCACGCCTCACGGTACCGACTTCCGATCGGGCCACCCCGCATGCCGCTAATCCGGCGCGCTACATTTCCCTTCAATTACCAATACAGCCTACTCCCCATGCAATGCCTAAGACCTCCGGTAGTTCAACATCTCACAAATATTCTAACTAAAAAATGCCTGCCTCGTGGCGTGACCATATTCACAAGTCAAACAAACTAACCACTATATATTCACATATACATATAAAACATTATACATGATAAAATATCTACACATATATTCAATCTTTCCAAATTTTTTAAGTTTGAACTATCTCAAAGTGTTTCCGAGTTTGCAAGCCCCGATACACCCAAGGACCCAAGGGTTCAACCCTAGATAGAACCACGCTCTGCTACCATTTGTGACTCTTCTTTACTTTTGATACTTTATAAATTAATTTTTTAATTTTTTTTTTTTTTAAAGAGAGGCTACTAGGTATTTAAAACTAGGCAGAAGGCCTAGACGAAGCATAAAATGTGCTGGGTCCATTGAGACGGGACTTGCAATTAAACTCGTTGTTAACCAACAATAACAACTTTTATTATATCAGAAATCCCTTGCATAAATACATATTAAATATTACATAAACCAAAAGATTAATATACTATAAATTGTTTGAATCCTTTTGTAATGCTTTATATACAGCCCCCCATAAGTAAACATAGGTACACACACACACAACTTCAATTCAAATTCATCATTTTAAAATTCAACAATTCCCCTTTTTATTTCCAAGTATAATAGGTGCCGACATTACAAAATGTATACATATGGATATAACTCATTCACCCAACACACATAACGAACATAAAATCACAAATAAGTTAACAATTCACAATTATAATTCAGTATCACCTGAGCCCCATAAAAGTTCGACAGCCCGCGTGCATATTATTTTTATAGCCCCCATCATATCTGAATGTGAAATACCTGTAACCCGCTAGTATGTATATTAATTAAACTGATGCCATCTATTAAGACAACCACTTATACATTTTTATAATGTCCACAGCCATCATATGACTTCCTCATAAAATCACCAACATAAATATTAAGAACTGTAAGAATTCTCTATGGATTTAAATAAATACATTTAACATTTGCAAAGCAATTTGAAAGGTTCATAATTACAAAATATAGTTATAAGTTACGGTATTACTACCCTTTCTCTAATTCCGGAAAATGTGAAACCTCTCGATTTCTATAAAGTGCCGATCAGTCACAAAATTGGCCATAAGAGATTAAAAATGTTTAGAAGATTTAATTACAATTACATGATCGTAACAAAAGCATAATTGCAAATTAAAGCTACATACAGCCTGCCTAACATTCACAAAATCTGACAATTGAAAAATCTAAGAAAGACAGGTTTAACATATAATGGCCAGAAAACACAAGTTGCAAAATATCAGTACCGCCTGTACAATTTTATTCAATGTAAAATTTTATAATCTGAAAATATTAATTATATAATTTTAAATAAATATGAAATTTTAATTTCAGCCATATGTGCATACATTAAAAGAGAATGCTGTATTCGTCCGGCTGCAGGAGTGTACCAGAGCAGGCCTGACTTGACAAAGAATGACCCGTTGAAACCTGCATGATATGGCACCAACAGGTGCCTACCTTTTGATTAGAAAAAATTTATAAAAGTGACAACCCGGAAACAGAATAAAAAAAACCCCCCAGCCCTTGTATGCAGGAAAAATAATTAAATGCAAAACCCCGGTAATAACCTGAGAATGAAATCCGAACCAGCCGGTTCGGTATATCATGAAAACCATACTCTTATACTTAATTTAAAAAAGGTCTCCCCCTACAACTTTTGTACCCAATATACAGAACAAAAACCGCTCTGGTACCCTCCCACAGGTCAGTTTACCATTGTACTTGTTGAATTGTATTATAATGTTTAAGCTACATTGAAATTGTCATGCCGACACCCCCCCCCCCGATTGAACCATGTCACTGTATAAAGTTAAACTGATATTGCACACACACCTCCCATAGTATTTTCTGCAGGCTAGGATAGAATAAAGAAAGGAGTAAATATCACCTCATATGAAGCGGGCGGTTCCATGATTGTTGGCAGCAGCTGCTTCTCCGTCCTCGGTCGCATAACGAAGCTTTAGTGGTTCATGGCTTGGTGAAGGTAACAGCACACCAAGCGTTGGTCAGGTCTCCGTCCAAGGGGAGAACCCGGTAGGTCTTAAACGCTTAGCCTGCCATTAAAGATGAGAAGAAAAAACACCAAAAATGCTCTGCTGAACCGAGGAAAGAAGCGAGATGTTTTCGTAGCGGGAGCTATGCAGTGACTGATTCTCGCAACATGCATGGAAACGCAACCCAATTTCGGCCCGCTAGATAGCGTGCACTGCCGGAACAGTGCCATACAGATATCGCCTCGCTCACTGACATTGATAACTAATCGAATTTATTATTGGAAATATAGTATTTGTATTTCGTCGAATGCCGGGTTATGCAAACACCGGCACACCCCCACCCCAAAAGGGCAACCTGGTTGCCCACACTTGAACTCCGGGGTACACTGCAGTGTACCCCATTAGTCTTTTAAAACAAAAGTTTCGCTAGTAAATCTCATTAGTGACTGCTCTCAGGACTGAAAAAACTCAACAACATTGCAAGCATCCCCACGCGACCCCCTCCGCCATGCCAACCCCATGGGACCGCCCCAACAAGTCACCGTCTCTTGTGGCCACCACCTACCTCTACTGGTGCCACTCACATACGCGTCCCTAGGACCAAACAAGGTGTCACTAACCTTGGTATGTGAGTCACCATCCTACTACTCACGTCCACCTCCTGGACCGACCAGCCATATGCCACAAACAAGGCCTCACAATCCCTGCCATACGACTGGCCCTCATCCCTACACTAGGGCGGACGGCCCCGCTTAGCCAGACAGAGAAGACCGCATAGAGGGCACGCGAACATGAATCCCTTCTCTCATTCAACAGTTAATCTCCATACCATAACTATAGGGGGGAAACTTACCTACCTAACAGTCGTTACGACATATATACCATACAATATTAACCAAAAGAAACACAGGGAAATCAACCGAGGATGCGGCATGGCCATTTGACAACAAAATCAAGTCAACAAAAGATCAGCTGATGAAGTATGCACGGTTTATCAGATTACGACAACAACAATTAAATTCCACCCGGCAGACGGCTATAAGCGGCTCAGAGTCCAACTCACCTATGTCGCGTAGTGTACAACGATACAGCTGTTTATAAATTTACTAGGTCAATACCTTTAAATACTTTTAACATTTCCTTCTGTGTATTTAGAAACTCCTCGGAATATAACTAACCTCGACAATATCTCGTATCCCCATAAAACGACAACCAACAATCGAACACTAACATCACTACACCAACCTAGTCACAACATCTCCAACCAAATTCTTTCTAATTCCTTTTTTCTCTTTTTTTTATTTTATTTTATGCTTTTCTAAATGGAAGGGTTAGGAAAATCGGGAATATAAAAAGGGGCAAGGATCATTGAAGGTCAATAGCTAGGACTAAGTTTAAGGACATGGCTCCCTCCGGAAATAAGGATGAATGGAGGAAACCAAGACTCGCGTGGGCAGGGACGCAACCCTGAAGTAGATGAACACCACTGGGACTGTGTGGAACATCTACCCGCTACCCGTTACCCGCTTCTTCACACCTTTCTATGACGCACTTTATGTACTCGTTCCTTCCAGACATCCCTCACTGAGAAATCACCTCGTGTTGAGCTGTACTGATCTGTTTCTTCTGAATCAGAATCACGGCAACTTACATCCTTACTTTCACTCCGCTTTGGATTATCCTCATCATCTAAATCCCCTGCTTCTGCCTTCCATGCTTCTCTTTCTTCCACTGTTCCTTCTTCCTTATAGCCCTCTTATACTATTTCCACAATTACGTCCCCATAATCCAAATCGCCATCATGAAACTGCTCCTCCTCACCATCTTCCAGTTGCTCATCTAAGCCATCTTCAACAGCATCTTCACCCAGCTCCTCACCAATTTCTTCATCACCCTCGTCACCAGCTCCTTCACAAACTTATTCACCAACTTCCTCTCCAATCTCATTTTCATCCTCCTTTACATCAACACGTTCATCATCACAATTTAAATTTTCTTCAACCTCAACATCATCGCCATCACGTCCACTACCGCCATCATAATACTGCACATCTTCATCATCCTCTAGTTGCTCATCTGGTCCACCTGAAATTTCTTTCCGTTCTTCGGAATCCACCGCACTACATACAGAAGGCGTCTCCACATCTTCACACACTACATCATTCTCACTCGCACTCTCCACAACGCTGCCACCAAATTCCTCCTCAACTTCTACCTCATCTCCTTCCACCACACTTGCGGCATGGACATCCCCGTGTCTATCCGCAACCTCAGAAACCTTTGCAGCATGGACATACCCGTGTCCATCCGCAAACTCAGACTATTCAGTCTCCCTAACACCTATAACTATACTTCCCTGTGCAGCATCTGCAGACCGCTCTTTTGCCTTTTCCTTCGATTACTCTCCTTCACCACTTTCAGCAACTATAGCGTCAACATTTCCCACCCTGGAATCCAGCTGTCCAGGTCTATGTGCAATGTCTAATTTAAATTCTATTGGCGATGGTAAAGCTACACTATCAAGTTACTTCTCATATCCCTGCGTAGGCGATGATGATATTACAGGATCTGGATCCGTCATGGACCGAGATGGAGATACCGGAACAAATTCGGAGGCATCTGGGTTCAACGGTGACGTCCTCTCTGAGTCCTCTAATTCCGTATTGACAGACGTGTTCTTGTCGTCTTGTGTTGATCCACCTAAGTAATTCCCTCTTCTTTCTCATCACCTTCTTCATCCACAACTCTATTAGGCACTTGCGATTCATCTGGAACGTTTAAAGTTTATTTTCTCTCCAAATAGGAATACCGCCTTGCTACAGGATGCCTACTGGCCGATGTTGGTTTAATAATATAACTTCTTCTTCCCCTGTTAATTTCATACTTATTTGTTTTCTCTACTGTAACCGTTGTTACTGTCTTCTTGCTTGCCACCCCCTTGTAGCCTCCACTACTTCCAGAATATTCAGTTTTCCTTACAGTTCCTTGCGTTCTCCCCGAACCCCCATGTTTGTCTTTTTTAGCTCTTCCTAATGAACCACTTGAGTATTGGACATCTTTAGCAGCTCTTCCCCGGGACTCACCATTCGCCTGGACCCTTCTGGCATGCGCACGCCACCGGTCCAGGTCCGCAAAACAACGTGGACGGTCCGCGAACACCAAACGGTATCTCTCTTGGGGCGTCACCCCTTCTAGAATAACTCGAACAATGTCCTTCTCGGGCAACCCCAACCTCAAAATCCGGGCAATTTTACGTATATCATGCACAAAGTCCGCCAACGCCTCTTCGTTGGCCTGCGCACGATAGAACCGATTAAATTTCAACTGTTCACGTTGCCGACGAGGTATGAAGAAGTCCAACACCTCCCCATGGAAAGCGTCAATACTGCCGCCCCGACGCAGAGTGTTGGTGACCAGCCCAGCCAATGAACCCCGGCAATACGGGTATATAAGGGACAAGAGGTCCCCATCGGACACCCCCGGGAAATCCGCCAACTGCAGGACAAGGTCCAAGAAAACCAGCAACTTGTCCTCATCTATTCCATCCACCACCGGAAGTTTCTGGAAAACGCCGGAAATGGGGTTGGGCAATCTCTGATAACATACCGCCGCCAGAATTACACAATTCACAATACACAACAATAAGACATAAATCCCAACGCAATACCTAACACAAACATGATTTACAAAACAGAAAAAACTCGAGATCTAATCCTTCCTTCGAGCAGACCCCCGGGTTCCATAGCGCTGCGGAGACCTGACCCACTCCTGAACCAACCCTCGTTCACATCACCGAAGAGAACAACCAACCACTAACATATACATGAGACACACAGCACCTAACACCAATCACGACATACAACATCTCACCAACACGTAGCTAACAATCATCAACATTTAATCAACATTAAATTTCAAAAAATTCCAAACGATATGTCCAGTAGGCACGCCTCACGGTACCGACTTCCGATCGGGCCACCCCGCATGCCGCTAATCCGACGCGCTACAATTCCCTTCAATTACCAATACTGCCTACTCCCCATGCAATGCCTAAGACCTCCGGTAGTTCAACATCTCACAAATATTCTAACTAAAAAATGCCTGCCTCGTGGCGTGACCATATTCACAAGAACCGAGATGGAGATACCGGAACAAATTCTGAGGCATCTGGGTTCAATGGTGATGTCCTCTCTGAGTCCTCTAATTCCGTATTAACAGACGTGTTCTTGTCGTCTTGTGTTGATCCACCTAAGTAATTCCCCTCTTCTTCTTTCTCATCACCTTCTTCATCCACAACTCTATTAGGCACTTGCGATTCATCTGGAACGTTTAAAGTTTATTTTCTCTCCAAATAGGAATACCGCCTTGCTACAGGATGCCTACTGGCCGATGTTGGTTTAATAATATAACTTCTTCTTCCCCTGTTAATTTCATACTTATTTGTTTTCTCTACTGTAACCGTTGTTACTGTCTTCTTGCTTGCCACCCCCTTGTAGCCTCCACTACTTCCAGAATATTCAGTTTTCCTTACAGTTCCTTGCGTTCTCCCCCAACCCCCATGTTTGTCTTTTTTAGCTCTTCCTAATGAACCACTTGAGTATTGGACATCTTTAGCAGCTCTTCCCCGGGACTCACCATTCGCCTGGACCCTTCTGGCATGCGCACGCCACCGGTCCAGGTCCGCAAAACAACGTGGACGGTCCGCGAACACCAAACGGTATCTCTCTTGGGGCGTCACCCCTTCTAGAATAACTCGAACAATGTCCTTCTCGGGCAACCCCAACCTCAAAATCCGGGCAATTTTACGTATATCATGCACAAAGTCCGCCAACGCCTCTTCGTTGGCCTGCGCACGATAGAACCGATTAAATTTCAACTGTTCACGTTGACGACGAGGTATGAAGAAGTCCAACACCTCCCCATGGAAAGCGTCAATACTGCCGCCCCGACGCAGAGTGTTGGTGACCAGCCCAGCCAATGAACCCCGGCAATACGGGTATATAAGGGACAAGAGGTCCCCATCGGACACCCCCGGGAAATCCGCCAACTGCAGGACAAGGTCCAAGAAAACCAGCAACTTGTCCTCATCTATTCCATCCACCACCGGAAGTTTCTGGAAAACGCCGGAAATGGGGTTGGGCAATCTCTGATAACATACCGCCGCCAGAATTACACAATTCACAATACACAACAATAAGACATAAATCCCAACGCAATACCTAACACAAACATGATTTACAAAACAAAAAAAACTCGAGATCTAATCCTTCCTTCGAGCAGACCCCCGGGTTCCATAGCGCTGCGGAGACCTGACCCACTCCTGAACCAACCCTCGTTCACATCACCGAAGAGAACAACCAACCACTAACATATACATGAGACACACAGCACCTAACACCAATCACGACATACAACATCTCACCAACACGTAGCTAACAATCATCAACATTTAATCAACATTAAATTTCAAAAAATTCCAAACGATATGTCCAGTAGGCACGCCTCACGGTACCGACTTCCGATCGGGCCACCCCGCATGCCGCTAATCCGACGCGCTACAATTCCCTTCAATTACCAATACTGCCTACTCCCCATGCAATGCCTAAGACCTCCGGTAGTTCAACATCTCACAAATATTCTAACTAAAAAATGCCTGCCTCGTGGCGTGACCATATTCACAAGAACCGAGATGGAGATACCGGAACAAATTCTGAGGCATCTGGGTTCAATGGTGATGTCCTCTCTGAGTCCTCTAATTCCGTATTAACAGACGTGTTCTTGTCGTCTTGTGTTGATCCACCTAAGTAATTCCCCTCTTCTTCTTTCTCATCACCTTCTTCATCCACAACTCTATTAGGCACTTGCGATTCATCTGGAACGTTTAAAGTTTATTTTCTTTCCAAATAGAAATAACGCCTAGCTACAGGATGCCTACTGGCCGATGTTGGTTTACTAATATAACTTCTTCTTCCCCTGTTAATTTCATACTTATTTGTTTTCTCTACTGTAACCGTTGTTACTGTTTTCTTGCTTGCCACCCCCTTGTAGCCTCTATTACTTCCAGAATATTCAGTTTTCCTTACAGTTCCTTGCGTTCTCACCCAACCCCCATGTTTGTCTTTTTTAGCTCTTCCTAATAAACCACTTGAGTATTGGTCATATTTAGCAGCTCTTCCCCGGGTCTCATCATTCGCCTGGACCCTTCTGGCATACGCACGCCACCGGTCCAGACCCGCAAAACAACGTGGACGGTCCGCGAACACCAAACGGTATCTCTCTTGGGGCGTCACCCCTTCTAGAATAACTCGAACAATGTCCTTCTCGGGCAACCCCAACCTCAAAATCCGGGCAATTTTACGTATATCATGCTCAAAGTCCGCCAACGCCTCTCCGTTGGCCTGCGCAGGATAGAACCGATTAAATTTCAACTTTTCACGTTGTCGACGAGGTATGAAGAAGTCCAACACCTCCCCATGGAAAGCGTCAATACTGACGCCCCGACGCAGAGTGTTGGTGACCAGCCCAGCCAATGAACCCCGGCAATACGGGTATATAAGGGACAAGAGGTCCCCATCGGACACCCCCGGGAAATCCGCCAACTGCAGGAAAAGATCCAAGAAAACCAGCAACTTGTCCTCATCTATTCCATCCACCACCGGAAGTTTCTGGAAAACGTCGGAAATGGGGTTGGGCAATCTCTGACAACATACCGCCGCCAGAATTACACAATTCACAATACACAACAATAAGACATAAATCCCAACGCAATACCTAACACAAACATGATTTACAAAACAGAAAAAACTCGAGTACTAATCCTTCCTTCGAGCAGCTCCCCGGATTCCCTAGCGCTGCGGAGACCTGACCCACTCCTGAACCAACCCTCGTTCACATCACCGTAGAGAACAACCAACCACTAACATATACATGAGACACACAGCACCTAACACCAATCACGACATACAACATCTCACCAACACGTAGCTAACAATCATCAACATTTAATCAACATTAAATTTCAAAAAATTCCAAACTATATGTCCAGTAGGCACGCCTCACGGTACCTACTTCCGATCGGGCCACCCCGCATGCCGCTAATCCGATGCGCTACAATTCCCTTCAATTACCAATACAGCCTACTCCCCATGCAAAGCCTAAGACCTCCGGTAGTTCAACATCTCACAAATATTGTAACTAAAAAATGCCTGCCTCGTGGCGTGACCAGATTCACAAGTCAAACAAGCTAACCACTATATATTCACATATACATATAAAACATTAAACATTATAAAATATCAACACATATATTCAATCTTTCCAAATTTTTTAAGTTTGAACTATCTCAAAGTGTTTCCGAGTTTGCAAGCCCCGTCACACCCAAGGACCCAAGGGTTTAACGCTAGATAGAACCACGCTCTGCTACCATTTGTGAACCTTCTTTATTTTTGATACTTTACATTAATTTTTTTTTACATTCTTATTTATTTATTTTTAAAGAGAGGCTACTAGATATTTAAAACTAGGCAGAAGGCCTAGACGAAGCATAAAATGTGCTGGGTCCAGTGAGACGGGACTTGCAATTAAACTCGTTGTTAACCAACAATAACAACTTTTATTATATCAGAAATCCCTTGCATAAATACATATTAAATATTACATAAACCAAAAGATTAATATACTATAAATTGTTTGAATCCTTTTGTAATGCTTTATATACAGCCCCCCATAAGTAAACATAGGTACACACACACACAACTTCAATTCAAATTCATCATTTTAAAATTCAACAGTTCCCCTTTTTATTTCCAAGTATAATAGATGCCGACATTAAAAAATGTATACATATAGATATAACTCATTCACCCAACACACATAACGAACATAAAATCACAAATAAGTTAACAAATCACAATTATAATTCAGTATCACCTGAGCCCCATAAAAGTTCGACAGCCCGCGTGCATATTATTTTTATAGCCCCCATCATATCTGAATGTGAAATACCTGTAACCCGCTAGTATGTATATTAATTAAACTGATGCCATCTATTAAGACAACCACTTATACATTTTTATAATGTCCACAGCCATCATATGACTTCCTCATAAAATCACCAACATAAATATTAAGAACTGTAAGAATTCTCTATGGATTTAAATAAATACATTTAACATTTGCAAAGCAATTTGAAAGGTTCATAATTACAAAATATAGTTATAAGTTACGGTATTACTACCCTTTCTCTAATTCCGGAAAATGTGAAACCTCTCGATTTCTATAAAGTGCCGATCAGTCACAAAATTGTCCATAAGAGATTAAAAATGTTTAGAAGATTTAATTACAATTACATGATCGTAACAAAAGCATAATTGCAAATTAAGGCTACATACAGCCTGCTTAACATTCATAAAATCTGACAATTGAAAAATCTAAGAAAGACAGGTTTAACATATAATGGCCAGAAAACACAAGTTGCAAAATATCAGTACCGCCTGTACAATTTTATTCAATGTAAAATTTTATAATCTGAAAATATTAATTATATAATTTTAAATAAATATGAAATTTTAATTTCAGCCATATGTGCATACATTAAAAGAGAATGCTGTATTCGTCCGGCTGCAGGAGTGTACCAGAGCAGGCCTGACTTGACAAAGAATGACCCGTTGAAAACCTGCATGATATGGCACCAACAGGTGCCTACCTTTTGATTAGAAAAAATTTATAAAAGTGACAACCCGGAAACAGAATAAAAAAAACCCCCAGCCCTTGTATGCGGGAAAAATAATTAAATGCAAAACCCCGGTAATAACCTAAGAATGAAATCCGAACCATCCGGTTCGGTATATCATGAAAACCATACCGTTATACTTAATTTAAAAAAGGTCTCCCCCTACAACTTTTGTACCCAATATACAGAACAAAAACCGCTCTGGTACCCTCCCACAGGTCAGTTTACCATTGTACTTGTTGAACTGTATTATAATGTTTAAGCTACATTGAAATTGTCATGCCGACACCCCCCCCCCCGATTGAACCATGTCACTGTATAAAGTTAAACTGATATTGCACACACACCTCCCATAGTATTTTCTGCAGGCTAGGATAGAATAAAAAAAGGAGTAAATATCACCTCATATGAAGCGGGCGGTTCCATGATTGTTGGCAGCAGCTGCTTCTCCGTCCTCGGTCGCATAACGAAGCTTTAGTGGTTCATGGCTTGGTGAAGGTAACAGCACACCAAGCGTTGGTCAGGTCTCCGTCCAAGGGGAGAACCCGGTAGGTCTTAAACGCTTAGCCTGCCATTAAAGATGAGAAGAAAAGACACCAAAAATGCTCTGCTGAACCGAGGAAAGAAGCGAGATGTTTTCGTAGCGGGAGCTATGCAGTGACTGATTCTCGCAACATGCATGGAAACGCAACCCAATTTCGGCCCGCTAGATAGCGTGCACTGCCGGAACAGTGCCATACAGATATCGCCTCGCTCACTGACATTGATAACTAATCGAATTTATTATTGGAAATATAGTATTTGTATTTCGTCGAACGCCGGGTTATGTAAACACCGGCACACCCCCACCCCAAAAGGGCAACCTGGTTGCCCACACTTGAACTCCGGGGTACCCTGCAGTGTACCCCATTAGTCTTTTAAAACAAAGGTTTCGCTGGTAAATCTCATTAGTGACTGCTCTCAGGACTGAAAAAACTCAACAACATTGCGAGCATCCCCACGCGACCCCCTCCGCCATGTCAACCCCATGGGACCGCCCCAACAAGTCACCGTCTCTGGTGGCCACCACCTACCTCTACTGGTGCCACTCACATACGCGTCCCTAGGACCAAACAAGGTGTCACTAACCTTGGTATGTGAGTCACCATCCTACTACTCACGTCCACCTCCTGGACCGACCAGCCATATGCCACAAACAAGGCCTCACAATCCCTGCCATACGACTGGCCCTCATCCCTACACTAGGGCGGACGACCCCGCTTAGTCAGACAGAGAAGACCGCATACAGGGCACGCGAACATGAATCCCTTCTCTCATTCAACAGTTAATCTCCATACCATAACTATAGGGGGGAAACTTACCTACCTAACAGTCGATACGACATATATACCATACAATATTAACCAAAAGAAACACAGGGAAATCAACCGAGGATGCGGCATGGCCATTTGACAACAAAATCAAGTCAACAAAAGATCAGCTGATGAAGTATGCACGGTTTATCAGATTACGACAACAACAATTAAATTCCACCCGGCAGACGGCTATAAGCGGCTCAGAGTCCAACTCACCCATGTCGCGTAGTGTACAACGATACAGCTGTTTATAAATTTACTAGGTCAATACCTTTAAATACTTTTAACATTTACTTCTGTGTATTTAGAAACTCCTCGGAATATAACTACCCTCGACAATATCTCGTATCCCCATAAAACGACAACCAACAATCGAACACTAACATCACTACACCAACCTAGTCACAACATCTCCAACCAAATTCTTTCTAATTCCTTTTTTCTCTTTTTTTTATTTTATTTTATGCTTTTCTAAATGGAAGGGTTAGGAAAAACGGGAATATAAAAAGGGGCAAGGATCATTGAAGGTCAATAGCTAGGACTAAGTTTAAGGACATGGCTCCCTCCGGAAATAAGGATGAATGGAGGAAACCAAGACTCGCGTGGGCAGGGACGCAACCCTGAAGTAGATGAACACCACTGGGACTGTGGGGAACATCTACCCGCTACCCGTTACCCGCTTCTTCTCACCTTTCTATGACGCACTTTATGTACTCGTTCCTTCCAGACATCCCTCACTGAGAAATCACCTCGTGTTGAGCTGTACTGATCTGTTTCTTCTGAATCAGAATCACGACAACTTACATCCTTACTTTCACTCCGCTTTGGATTATCCTCATCATCTAAATTCCCTGCTTCTGCCTTCCATGCTTCTCTTTCTTCCACTGTTCCTTCTTCCTTATAGCCCTCTTCTACCATTTCCACAATTACGTCCCCATAATCCAAATCGCCATCATGAAACTGCTCCTCCTCACCATCTTCCAGTTGCTCATCTAAGCCATCTTCAACAGCATCTTCACCCAGCTCCTCACCAATTTCTTCATCACCCTCGTCACCAGCTCCTTCACAAACTTCTTCACCAACTTCCTCTCCAATCTCATTTTCATCCTCCTTTACTTCAACACGTTCATCATCACAATTTAAATTTTCTTCAACCTCAACATCATCGCCATCACGTCCACTACCGCCATCATAATACTGCACATCTTCATCATCCTCTAGTTGCTCATCTGGTCCACCTGAAATTTCTTTCCGTTCTTCGGAATCCACCGCACTACATACAGAAGGCGTCTCCACATCTTCACACACTACATCATTCTCACTCGCACTCTCCACAACGCTGCCACCAAATTCCTCCTCAACTTCTACCTCATCTCCTTCCACCACACTTGCGGCATGGACATCCCCGTGTCTATCCGCAACCTCAGAAACCTTTGCAGCATGGACATACCCGTGTCCATCCGCAAACTCAGACTATTCAGTCTCCCTAACACCTATAACTATACTTCCCTGTGCAGCATCTGCAGACCGCTCTTTTGCCTTTTCCTTCGATTACTCTCCTTCACCACTTTCAGCAACTATAGCGTCCTCAACATTTCCCACCCTGGAATCCAGCTGTCCAGGTCTATGTGCAATGTCTAATTTAAATTCTATTGGCGATGGTAAAGCTACACTATCAAGTTACTTCTCATATCCCTGCGTAGGCGATGATGATATTACAGGATCTGGATCCGTCATGAACCGAGATGGAGATACCGGAACAAATTCTGAGGCATCTGGGTTCAACGGTGACGTCCTCTCTGAGTCCTCTAATTCCGTATTAACAGACGTGTTCTTGTCGTCTTGTGTTGATCCACCTAAGTAATTCCCTCTTCTTTCTCATCACCTTCTTCATCCACAACTCTATTAGGCACTTGCGATTCATCTGGAACGTTTAAAGTTTATTTTCTTTCCAAATAGTAATAACGCCTTGCTACAGGATGCCTACTGGCCGATGTTGGTTTACTAATATAACTTCTTCTTCCCCTGTTAATTTCATACTTATTTGTTTTCTCTACTGTAACCGTTGTTACTGTCTTCTTGCTTGCCACCCCCTTGTAGCCTCCACTACTTCCAGAATATTCAGTTTTCCTTACAGTTCCTTGCGTTCTCCCCCAACCCCTATGTTTGTCTTTTTTAGCTCTTCCTAATAAACCACTTGAGTATTGGACATCTTTAGCAGCTCTTCCCCGGGACTCATCATTCGCCTGGACCCTTCTGGCATGCGCACGCCACCGGTCCAGGTCCGCAAAACAACGTGGACGGTCCGCGAACACCAAACGGTATCTCTCTTGGGGCGTCACCCCTTCTAGAATAACTCGAACAATGTCCTTCTCGGGCAACCCCAACCTCAAAATCCGGGCAATTTTACGTATATCATGCACAAAGTCCGCCAACGCCTCTTCGTTGGCCTGCGCACGATAGAACCGATTAAATTTCAACTGTTCACGTTGCCGACGAGGTATGAAGAAGTCCAACACCTCCCCATGGAAAGCGTCAATACTGCCGCCCCGACGCAGAGTGTTGGTGACCAGCCCAGCCAATGAACCCCGGCAGTACGGGTATATAAGGGACAAGAGGTCCCCATCGGACACCCCCGGGAAATCCGCCGACTGCAGGACAAGGTCCAAGAAAACCAGCAACTTGTCCTCATCTATTCCATCCACCACCGGAAGTTTCTGGAAAACGCCGGAAATGGGGTTGGGCAATCTCTGATAACATACCGCCGCCAGAATTACACAATTCACAATACACAACAATAAGACATAAATCCCAACGCAATACCTAACACAAACATGATTTACAAAACAGAAAAAACTCGAGATCTAATCCTTCCTTCGAGCAGAACCCCGGGTTCCATAGCGCTGCGGAGACCTGACCCACTCCTGAACCAACCCTCGTTCACATCACCGAAGAGAACAACCAACCACTAACATATACATGAGACACACAGCACCTAACACCAATCACGACATACAACATCTCACCAACACGTAGCTAACAATCATCAACATTTAATCAACATTAAATTTCAAAAAATTCCAAACGATATGTCCAGTAGGCACGCCTCACGGTACCGACTTCCGATCGGGCCACCCCGCATGCCGCTAATCCGGCACGCTACAATTCCCTTCAATTACCAATACTGCCTACTCCCCATGCAATGCCTAAGACCTCCGGTAGTTCAACATCTCACAAATATTCTAACTAAAAAATGCCTAATTACACAATTACACAATTCACAATACACAACAATAAGACATAAATCCCAACGCAATACCTAACACAAACATGATTTACAAAACAGAAAAAACTCGAGATCTAATCCTTCCTTCGAGCAGACCCCCGGGTACCCTAGCGCTGCGGAGACCTGACCCACTCCTGAACCAACCCTCGTTCACATCACCGAAGAGAACAACCAACCACTAACATATACAAGAGACTCACAGCACCTAACACCAATCACGACATACAACATCTCACCAAGACGTAGCTTACAATCATCACCATTTAATCAACATTAAATTTCAAAAAATTCCAAACGATATGTCCAGTAGGCACGCCTCACAGTACCGACTTCCGATCGGGCCACACCGCATGCCGCTAATACGACGCGCTACAATTCCCTTCAATTACCAATACAGCCTACTCCCCATGCAATGCATAAGACCTCCGGTAGTTCAACATCTCACAAATATTCTAACTAAAAAATGCCTGCCTCGTGGAGTGACCAGATTCACAAGTCAAACAAGCTAACCATTATACATTCACATATACATATAAAACATTAAACATGTATAATATCTACACATATATGCAATCTTTCCAAATTTTTTAAGTTTGAACTATCTCATAGTGTTTCCGAGTTTGCTACCCCGTCACTCCCAAGGACCCAAGGGTTCAAACCTAGATAGAACCACGCTCTGCTACCATTTGTGACTCTTCTTTATTTTTGATCCTTTATAAATTAATTTTTTTTTTTTTTTTTTTTTTTAAAGAGAGTGGACGGTAGCGCGATGATTTTATTTTCTAGGTTGGCTAATCTGATTTATATCGCGCATCAATTTTCGCGTAGTTGTACTTTGCACAGTGCATAGCTAGCTGCCTCGGCGTTCGGTTCGCCGAATTCTTCTCTGTCAATTAGTGTTGACATTAAATGTAGGCTTTAGGCCCTTACATTCTCGCTTATGGCCAACTAGCGCCATAATTAACTTGCGTTCTCGCTTATGGCCGACTAGCGCCATAACTTCATTCTAATATAAATTCGTATTAATTCGCAACATGCAGTATTAGCCAGCCTCATTCAAATTTACATCTGTAATGCAATTATTCAAAGTATTAAACTTATTCGTATGCAGTCCATTTCTTGTTATTTCTTAATGCAGAATTAATTCATTTTAAACATTATCTCAATCACTATGGAAGACCAGCCAACAGAGTATTTAAATCAAGAAGATTACATTTAGCCCACTTGGGCCCAATTAATTAACACTTCCTGTTTACGCTTGTGGAACATTATTTCATTCAACAGTTTCGGTCCACTTGGACCGGGACTAATCATTTTTTGGTCCACCGAGCCTGGATTCTAATAAACATTTTAGTCCTCACGGTGCGCATCATCCATTTTTTGGTCACTCCGGACCTGGATTTCCACTTAATATCTTTATATCTGTTTCTGGCCATCACGGGCGGATTAGCGCGTCAGCTAATGCGACCGTGGCGTGATTTGCGTCGCCATTTCGCTCGTCATCTTCGGACAACGTAATAGCAAGTTCCTGCCGGCTGCAGTGCTTCAAAGTGGTCATCTCTGGCAGCTGTTCACCATCGTCACCAAGGAGCCGACGCTGTGGGACGTCGCCAACCAGGTACCACCAGCAACAGTAAAAAGGTGCGTAAAAAATGTCTGAAGAAGGCCTCAAGGTGCTGACCAGAAAGAGAGGCGGATTAAAGTCCGCGATAGTGCGGATACAATCCGCGGTAAATTCATTTGATATTAATTTAAGCACAAAACATTTTCTGACTGTAAGATTAGAAAGCCTTAAGAGCTTAGCCTCGAAGTACGACGAGGTACAGTCTGAGATAGAGCTTATCAGTAAAGATACGAGCGCTGCTCAGGCAGACCGAGTCGAGGTTGAGGAAATGATATACTCAACTGAGGCAAACATTTTACAACTTCTTGACACTTTTAATACTCAGACAGTGCCTCCTGTACTATCGACGCCTGTGCATTTAAAGCCGATAAGTTTGCCCTACTTCTCAGGCAACATACTTGAGTGGCAACACTTCTATTCAATTTTCAATGATCTAGTGCATTCAAGATCCGACTTAACACCAGTACAGAAACTGCATTATTTGCATTCCTCCGTGAAGTGTGAACTATTAGACTTAATTAAATCATTACCCATTTGTCAAGAAAATTATGTAATAGCGTTGAACTTGCTGTCCGAGAGGTATAATAATCCATTTATATTAGCCAAATATTACGTACAAAACCTACTTCAGGTTAAGTCCACAATAAAGGACTCAGTCCAAAGCTTGGCGGAGTTTACGAATACAATAACGTCTTCCGTTAATTCACTGGCGGCAATGAAGCTGTCCGTAAATTCATTTGAGTTTATTACCATACAGTTGCTCTCCACCAAACTTGACCCTATTACTTTAAAACTTTGGAAGGAGTCAATAGACCCTGACAACTTGCCCAGTTTTCAAGACTTTACGCATTTTTTAAACTTGCGCCGACAGCTTTTAGAAAATACAATGCCAATTGAATCCGGACAGCAATTCAACAAACCTAGCGTAAAACCAAACAATAAATTTGAGAAATATAGCTTAAGAAACACTGCTGGCAGCAATACCTTTAAGAGTTGTCACGCAGCGGCAAGGCATTATTTATGCGTGTGTTGTAAATCTGACCACCCGCTTTACATGTGTAACAATTTTCGTATATTAAGTGCCGCTGAGCGGGGGCAATTGGTTGCAAATCATAAATGCTGTATTAACTGCCTTAGAGCAGGTCATTTGATAACAAATTGTAAAAGTAAACAGGTCTGTAAAATTTGTTCAAAGGGTCATCACACCTTGCTGCACGCTAATTACGTGCCGAAATCACCAGCTGCCAGCAGCAATTATTGCTCATTTAAATTACAGTGTAAAAACAATGTTCTTTTATCCACAGCGGTTGTATATGTTGTTGATCAGGCTGGCAACAGGCATGAAGCTCGGGCACTCCTAGACGCCGGGTCCCAGATCAATTTTTGTACGAAATCATTTGCGAAAAGGTTGCACCTTAAACTAACCCGATCTAATATTCCAATTACAGGAATAAACAACACAGCGTGTTGCGCTACTGACATTGTTCTATGCGTATTGTTTCTCGCTATCAGAGACATAGTTTTGAGGCCAAATGTGCCGTCCTATCTAACTTAACTCATAATCTACCTTCAATCTCGTTTGACATCAACCGGTTCCACATTCCAAACAAAATTTTTCTCGCCGACCCAGATTTCAATATATCTTCACAGATCGACATACTATTAGGGGCACAATTTTATCTGGATTTAATATTAGCCAATAAATACACACGCGGACCCAACTTCCCTATCATTCAGGAAACAAAACTGGGTTACATTCTGGCCGGCAATCTGCCCGAACACTGCCACACCCAGGGTCCTGCGGTTTCGTTCCTGGCAAGGAACAATGACAGTCAAATTCTGCAATCTCTCGAGAGATTTTGGGAGGCAGAAACAATCCCTGGCGATACCCCTGACGGCGAGTCGGCTTGCGAAGAGCATTTTGTGCGCTCTACTCAGCGCAACCACGAGGGTAGATTTATAGTGTCGCTCCCATTCAAGTCTGATAATCCCCACTTGGGGGAATCTTACACAAGTGCCGAATCAAGATTTTTAAGCTTGGAGCGTCGATTCAGGCGCGATTCCAAGCTCGCTCGCGACTACGCGGACTTTATCAGGGAATATATGGATCTTGGGCACATGACACTCATCGATCATGGCGCTATCAATTCAGGAGCGTCAAATATTTATTACTTGACTCACCATGCCGTGTTTAAACATTCTAGCTTGACCACAAAACTGCGCGTTGTTTTTGATGGTTCGTCCAAGACTACTAATGGTCTTTCGTTAAAAGACATATTATTAGTAGGCCCCAATGTTCAGCAGGATCTCTTCTCTATTCTCCTGCGTTTTCGCATACATAAGTATGTCCTGATTGCCGACATCGAAAAAATGTATCGGCAGATTCGCGTAGCTGAAGGAGATTGTCACTATCAACGCATTTTGTGGCGTGACTCTCCCCTCGAGCCACTTAAGCATTTCGTGCTGCAAACAGTAACCTACGGCACGGCTAGCGCCTCTTTTTTGGCCACCCGGTGCCTTCTACAAATTGCTAGAGACAATCAAACTTCCTTTCCCCAAGCGGCTTTAGCCATAACTAACGATTTTTATGTCGACGATCTACTTACCGGTTCGGACACTATCCCCGATCTAACCAAGCTGAAATCCGACCTAGGTGCGTTACTTGCTCAATATGGTTTCACGTTGCACAAATGGGCATCAAATGAACCCACAGCGGTCGCAAATCATCACAATTTTCACGACCCCTAAATAAACAGGACAATGTGCGTACCCTGGGCATTCTTTGGAACAACACTGCCGATTCATTTTTGTTTGATGTCAAACTATCTCCGGTTGACCATAGCATATCCAAGAGAAAGATTCTTTCAATTATCGCCGGAATATATGATCCGCTGGGTTTAATCGGAGCAGTTGTCTTTTTGTATAAACACTTCATGCAGCGACTTTGGCTTTGTAAGCTTGGTTGGGATGAACCGATTTCCGGTCAGTCACTTTCGGATTGGCATTCTTTGTGTAACAAATTGAGTTTGATTGGTAAAATAGTAGTCCCGCGATCTATTCGTTGCAACCGTGGGGCGGTTACGGTTCAGTTGCATGGGTTTTCGGATGCCTCGGAGAAAGGGTTCGGCTGTTGTATATATATCCGAGTCATTTATCAGGATTCTTCTGCTTCCTGTCGTCTCTTGTGTTCCAAATCTCGCGTGGATCCCCTACGCGAAGTGTCATTACCTCGCATCGAGCTCTGCGCTTGTTTGTTATTATCGCGACTTGTATCTAAGGTTATTCCTGCTCTTTATTCATTTATTGATGATGTACATTTGTATTCTGATTCCATGGTAGCTCTTTTCTGGATTCATGCGCAGTCTACGCGTTGGAAGACATACGTCGCTAATCGGGTTGCTGAAATTCAGCGTCGCACGCAAGCTTATACCTGGCATCACATTGATTCGCGACGCAATCCTGCTGATATTATATCTAGGGGGTGTTTCCCTGACGTTTTGCGCGATTGCTCGCTTTGGTGGCACGGTCCTGGCTGTCTGTCTCAATCGTCAGATTCTAATCCTGTCCCATCCTTCGTACCGGCCACTCCATCGTCTTCGGAAGTCACCGCGGAAGAGAAAACTGCACACAACCGGTCGCTAATGTCTACCCTGGCTGTTGACTTATCGTTGGACTTTTCCTCGTTGCACCGGCTGACACGTGTATACGCTTACTGTTTTCGTTTCATCAGAAATATTAGGCACTCATGCGCGGACAAACTTTCGGGCGGTCTGACCCCTGTAGAAATTCATCAGTCTCTCACAATTTCTTCATAAAACAATCTCAGTCGATCCACTTCGCAGCCGAAATTAGTTGTCTTCGGAACGGATCTTCTGTTTCCATTAGGAGCAAGTTGGTTTCTCTCGACCCGTTTCTTGACGCTTCTGGAGTGATACGCGTGGGCGGGCGTTTGCAGCATTCCCAATTACCCTACGATTCGAAACATCCTATCGTATTACCCCCATCGGCGCATATTACACGCTTTATCATCGAACGTGAACACATTCGTTTACTTCACGCTGGTGCTCAGCTCGTGCATCATTCACTGCGCCAACGTTGGTGGATTGTTAATGCCCGGCTAGTCATCCGTTCCATTATTCGTAAGTGTCTCAAGTGTATCAGGTTTAGTGCCACACAGCAGGTCCAGAGACTTGGCATTTTGCCATCCCCTAGAGTCACTCCTTCAAGGCCGTTTCTATTTTGCGCGGTTGATTATGGTGGTCCCTTCATGATTCGTCATGGCGGGCAGAGGTCTAGAACCTTTACTAAGGCATACGTATCTCTGTTTGTTGGTTAGCAACTAGGGCTATTCACCTGGAATTGGTGTCCGACCTTACTGCCAGCGCATTTGTAGCTGCTTTACGTCGTTTTATGGCACGTCGGGGTATACCTAGTCAGCTGTACTCCGACAACGGCACGAACTTCAGGAAGGCCCGCACCATCTTACATGACATTTACAACTTTTGGCACAATAAGGATGCCATCACCTCGATTAAGTCATTCGCATCCTCTCAGGGGATATCATGGTCATTTATTCCGCCCTCCTCACCTCACTTCGGTGGCCTTTGGGAGAGCGGCATAAAGAGTTTGAAATTTCATCTGCGGCGCGTGGTAGGCAAATCTATATTAAACTTCGAAGAGTTCACGACCGTTTTGTCTCAGATAGAGGCATGTCTAAACTCTCGACCTTTATTTGCTATTTCTGCGGATGTTAACGACCCGGTGCCACTTACACCTGGCCATTTTTTGATTTGCGCGCCCCTAACTGCGATTCCTGACTCAGACCTTTCTCACGTTCCTGTTTCTCGCCTTGGTCGTTGGCAACTACTTCAGAGGTTTGTCCAGGGCATTTGGAAGGCGTGGTCTCGCGATTATTTGCACCAGCTGCAACAGCGTCACAAGTGGAAGTTTGCCAAAGATAATGTTTCCATTGGTGACTTAGCGTTGCTTATTGAGGATAACTTGCCTCCATTAGCCTGGAAATTTGGCGTGATCATCGCCACATTTCCCGGCCCAGATAACTTGGTTCGCATCGTAGACATTCGCACGCCTACGGGTGTTTTACGGAAACCAATACATAAATTATGTCTGTTGCCAGCGCGAGACGAGATTTGACATTATGATTATTTAGCACATGCTACCTTATTCAGCCTTGGGCTTTTACTTATTACTTATTACGACCAGTTGGTCAACATAATTGTGATGAATCATCACAATATTTTCTTGTCAATTGTGCGTCATTGCACGCTTCTAATTTTCATGTTTGGTGGCCTCATTTTAAAATTGTAAAGGAGGCGAACAATAACGTAAGGGAATTATTATTTTGTTTTATTTTGAGGACACATAAGTCAAATGTTCCAGCTTGTTCAGTTACAAGCACTCGTTTTAGCATAAGCCTAATTATTTTTGAGTCAGCAACTGTTTGTTTGCTCAAGCAAGTATTAGTTTAATTAATATGCAAGGCTTTATTATTATTTGTATTTTCGTATGTGGAACATTTGATTCATGCCTCATGTCTTCCTCACTATTGTGTACAACTTTGGTTATTTCTAAATTTATTTTCAATTGTTTCTGTAACCACAGTATTGTATGTTATTTAAATTATTGTCATTGTATTCACATAAATTGTGTTTATGTAAAACTATTGTAAGCGTCTGCCGTATGTAACTGCCTCGTCTAATTTATTCATATTGTATTTTATATTTTATTCATTTCGTAAGTAAGCATGCACAATTCTTTATTTAAAACTATGACATACATGTCATAGCTGGGCTGCATTCAGCATCTGGTTTGCTCATACATTGTTACATATTGTAAATTCCTGAAACTTCAGGAATAGCATGTCTAGGTCAATACATGCCGCCCTGCTGAATATACAATAGAACATGCAACTACAACATGTTCAACAACAATTTTGTTCATGATGAACCACCGTTCATGCATTAAACATTGTATAATTATGTATTTTTCTTTCATGTTTTATAATGTTACATACTGCACACACTTGTGTCAGAAATATTGTTAACCAGACTTACTCGTATATGAAACAGCTGTTCGCCGACCTTGGCCTACAATCGCCTATCTGCATGCTTATCTCTAAACTAGCGGCAGACTGCCGTTATCTAATCTCAACTCAAGGTTAAACTTGGCCTTGAAGCTAACCATTGTTAGTAACAACTCTACTATTTTAAATCAAATTGTAAATGTATTATAATTTATTAAAAAATGTATTAAAAAATCTTTTTGATTTTTGACAGGCAGCTTATGGACGGTAGCGCGATGATTTTATTTTCTAGGTTGGCTAATCTGATTTATATCGCGCATCAATTTTCGCGTAGTTGTACTTTGCACAGTGCATAGCTAGCTGCCTCGGCGTTCGGTTCGCCGAATTCTTTTCTGTCAATTAGTGTTGACATTAAATGTAGGCTTTAAGCCCTTACATTCTCGCTTATGGCCAACTAGCGCCATAATTAACTTGCGTTCTCGCTTATGGCCGACTAGCGCCATAACTTCATTCTAATATAAATTCGTATTAATTCGCAACATGCAGTATTAGCCAGCCTCATTCTAATTTACATCTGTAATGCAATTATTCAAAGTATTAAACTTATTCGTATACAGTCCATTTCTTGTTATTTCTTAATGCAGAATTAATTCATTTAGACATTATCTCAATCACTATGGAAGACCAGCCAACAGAGTATTTAAATCAAGAAGAATACATTTAGCCCACTTGGGCCCAATTAATTAACACTTCCTGTTTACGCTTGTGGAACATTATTTCATTCAACAGTTTCGGTCCACTTGGACCGGGACTAATCATTTTTTGGTCCACCGAGCCTGGATTCTAATAAACATTTTAGTCCTCACGGTGCGCATCATCCATTTTTTGGTCACTCCGGACCTGGATTTCCAATTAATATCTTTATATCTGTTTCTGGCCATCACGGGCGGATTAGCGTCACACCCAAGGACCCAAGGGTTCAACCCTAGATAGAACCACGCTCTGCTACCATTTGTGACTCTTCTTTATTTTTGATACTTTATAAAATAATTTGTTTTTTTTTTTTTTTAAAGAGAGGCAACTAGATATTTAAAACTAGGCAAAAGGACTAGACGAAGCATACAATGTGCTGGGTCCAGTGAGACGGGACTTGCATTTAAACTCGCTGTTAACCAACAATAACAACTTTTATTATATCAGAAATCCCTTGCATAAATACATATTAAATATTACATAATCCAAAAGATTAACATACTATAAATTGTTTGAATCCCTTTGTAATGCTTTATATACAGCACCCCATAAGTAAACATAGGTACACACACACAACTTCAATTCAAATTCATCATTTTAAAATTCAATAATTCCCCTTTTTATTTCCAAGTATAATAGATGCCGACATTACAAAATGTATACATATTTTATAGCCCCCATCATATCGGAATGTGAAATACCTGTAACCCGCTAGTATGTATATTAATTAAACTGATGCCATCTATTAAGACAACCACTTGTACATTTTTATAATGTCCACAGCCATCATATGACTTCCTCATAAAATCACCAACATAAATATTAAGAACTGTAACAATTCTCTATGGATTTCAATAAATACAGTTAACATTTGCAAAGCAATTTGAAAGGTTCATAATTACAAAATATAGTTATAAGTTACGGTATTACTACCCTTTCTCTAATTCCGGAAAATGTGAAACCTCTCGATTTCTATAAAGTGCCGATCAGTCACAAAATTGGCCATAAGAGTTTAAAAATGTTTAGAAGATTTAATTACAATTACATGATCGTAGCAAAAGCATAATTGCAAATTAAGGCTACATACAGCCTGCCTAACATTCACAAAATCTGACAATTGAAAAATCTAAGAAAGACAGGTTTAACATATAATGGCCAGAAAACACAAGTTGCAAAATATCAGTACCGCCTGTACAATTTTATTCAATGTAAAATTTTATAATCTGAAAATATTAATTATATAATTTTAAATAAATATGAAATTTTAATTTCAGCCATATGTGCATATATTAAAAGAGAATGCTGTATTCGTCCGGCTGCAGGAGTGTACCAGAGCAGGCCTGACTTGACAAAGGATGACCCGTTGAAACCTGCATGATATGGCACCAACAGGTGCCTACCTTTTGATTAGAAAAAAATTTATAAAAGTGACAACCCGGAAACAGAATAAAAAAAAACCCAGCCCTTGTATGCGGGAAAAATAATTAAATGCAAAACCCCGGTAATAACCTGAGAATGAAATCCGAACCAGCCGGTTCGGTATATCATGAAAATCATACCCCTATACTTAATTTAAAAAAGGTCTCCCCTACAACTTTGTACCCATTATACAGAACAAAAACCGCTCTGGTACCCTCCCACAGGTCAGTTTAAAATTGTACTTGTTGAACTGTATTATAATGTTTAAGCTACATTGAAATTGTCTTGCCGACAACCCCCCCCCCCGATTGAACCATGTCACTGTATAAAGTTAAACTGATATTGCCCATACACCTCCCATAGTATTTTCTGCAGGCCAGGATAGAATAATAAAAGGAGTAAATATCACCTCATATGAAGCGGGCGGTTCCATGATTGTTGGCAGCAGCTGCTTCTCCGTCCTCGGTCGCAGAACGAAGCTTTAGTGGTTCGTGGCTTGGTGAAGGTAACAGCACACCAAGCGTTGGTCAGGTCTCCGTCCCAGGGGAGAACCCGGTAGGTCTTAAACGCTTAGCCTGCCATTAAAGATGAGAAGAAAAGACACCAAAAATGCTCTGCTGAACCGAGGAAAGAAGCGAGATGTTTTCGTAGCGGGAGCTATGCAGTGACTGATTCTCGCAACATGCACGGAAACGCAACCCAAATTCGGCCCGCTAGATAGCGTGCACTGCCGGAACAGTGCCATACAGATATCGCCTCGCTCACTGACATTGATAACTAATCGAATTTATTATTGGAAATATAGTATTTGTATTTCCTCAAACGCCGGGTTATGCAAACACCGGCACACCCCCACCCCAAAAGGGCAACCTGGTTACCCGCACTTTAACTCCGGGGTACCTTGCAGTGTACCCAATTAGTCTTTTAAAACACAAGTTTCGCCGGTAAATCTCATTAGTGACTGCTCTCAGGACTGAAAAAACTCAACACCATTGCGAGCATCCCCACGCGACACCCTCCGCCATGCCAACCCCGTGGGACCGCCCCAACACGTCACCCTCTCTGGTGACCACCACCTACCTCTACTGGTGCCACTCACATACGCGTCCCTAGGCCCAAACTAGGTGTCACTAACCTTGGTATGTGAGTCACCATCCTACTACTCACGTCCACCTCCTGGATCGACCAGCCATATGCCACAAACAAGGCCTCACAATCCCTGCCATATGACTGGCCCACATCCCTACACTAGGGCGGACGGCCCCGCTTAGCCATACAGAGAAGACCGCATACAGGGCACACGAACATGGATCCCTTCCCTCATTCAACAGTTAATCTCCATACCATAATTAGAGGGTGGTTATTTCCTACCGAACAGTCGATACGTCATATATACCACACAATATTAACCAAAAGAAACACAGGGAAATCAACCGAGGATGCGGCATGGCCATTTGACAACAAAATCAAGTCAACAATAGATCAGCTGATGAAGTATGCACGGTTTATCAGATTACGACAACAACAATTAAATTCCACCCGGCAGACGGCTATAAGCGGCTCAGAGTCCAACGCACCCATGTCGCGTAGTGTACAACGATACAGCTTTTTATAAATTTACTAGGTCAGTACCTTTAAATATTTTTAACCTTTCCTTCTGTGTATTTAGAAACTCCTCGGAATATATCTACCCTCGACAATACCTCGTATCCCCATAAAACGACAACCAACAATCGAACACTAACATCACTACTCCAACCTAGTCACATCTCCGACCAAATTCTTTCTAATTCCTTTTTTCTAATTTTTATTATTTTTTCTCTTTTTTTTATTTTATTTTATGCTTTTCTAAATGGAAGGGTTGGGAAAATCGGGAATATGAAAAGGGCAAGGATCATTGAAGGTCAATAGCTAGGACTAAGTGTAAGGATATGGCTCCTTCCGGAAATAAGGATGAATGGAGGAAACCAAGACTCGCGTGGGCAGGGACGCAACCCTGAAGTAGGTGAAGACCACTGGGACTGTGGGGAACATCTACCCGCTACCCGTTACCCGCTTCTTCTCACCTTTCTATGACGCACTTTATATACTCGTTCTTTCCAGGCATCCCTCACTGAGAAATCACCTCGTGTTGAGCTGTACTGATCTGTTTCTTCTGAATCAGAATCACGGCATCTTACATCCTTACTTTCACTCCGCTTTGGATTATCCTCATCATCTAAATCCCCTGCTTCTGCCTTCCCTGCTTCTCTTTCTTTCACTGTGCCTTCTTCCTTATAGCCCTCTTCTACCATTTCCACAATTACGTCCTCATAATCCAAATCACCATCATGATACTGCAACTCCTCACCATCTTCCAGTTGCTCATCTAAGCCATCTTCAACAGCATCTTCACCCAGCTCCTCACCAATTTCTTCATCACCCTCGTCACCAGCTCCTTCACAAACTTCTTCACCAACTTCCTCACCAATCTCATTTTCATCCTCCTTTACATCAACACGTTCATCATCACAATTTAAATTTTCTTCAACCTCAACATCATCGCCATCACGTCCACTACCGCCATCATAATACTGCACATCTTCATCATCCTCTAGTTGCTCATCTGGTCCACCTGAAATTTCTTTCCGTTCTTCGTAATCCACCGTAATACATACAGCAGGCGTCTCCACATCTTCACACACTACATAATTCTCACTCGCACTCTCCACAACGCTGCCACCAAATTCCTCCTCAACTTCTACCTCATCTCCTACCACCACACTTGCGGCATGGACATCCCCGTGTCTATCCGCAACCTCAGAAACCTTTGCAGCATGGACGTACCCGTGTCCATCCGCAAACTCAGACTATTCAGTCTCCCTAACACCTATAACTATACTTCCCTGTGCAGCATCTGCAGACCGCTCTTCTGCCTTTTCCTTCGATTCCTCTCCTTCACCACTTTCAGCAACTATAGCGTCCTCAATATTTCCCACCCTGGAATCCAGCTGTCCATGTCTATGTGCAATGCCTAAATTAAATTCTACTGGCGATGGAAAAGCTACACTATCAAGTTACTTCTCATATCCCTGCGTAGGCGATGATGATATTACAGGATCTGGATCCCTCATGAACCGAGATGGAGATACCGGAACAAATTCTGAGGCATCTGGGTTCAACGGTGACGTCCTCTCTGAGTCCTTTAATTCCGTATTAACAGACGTGTTCTTGTCGTTTTGTGTTGATCCACTTAAGTAATTCCCCTCTTCTTCTTTCTCTTCACCTTCTTCATCCACAACTCTATTAGGCACTTGCGATTCATCTGGAACGTTTAAAGTTTCTTTTTTTTCCAAATAGGAATAACGCCTAGCTACAGGATGCCTACTGGCCGATGTTGGTTTACTAATATAACTTCTTCTTCCCCTGTTAATTTCATACTTATTTGTTTTCTCTACTGTAACCGTTGTTATCGTCTTCTCGCTTGCCACCCCCTAGTAACCTCCATTACTTCCAGAATATTCAGTTTTCCTTACAGTTCCTTGCGTTCTCCCCCAACCCCCATGTTTGTCTTTTTTAGCTCTTCCTAATAAACCACTTGAGTATTGGACATCTTTAGCAGCTCTTCCCCGGGACTCATCATTCGCCTGGACCCTTCTGGCATGCGCACACCACCGGTCCAAGTCGGCAAAACAACGTGGACGGTCCGCGAACACCAAACGGTATCTCTCTTGGGGCGTCACCCCTTCTAGAATAACTCGAACAATGTCCTTCTCGGGCAACCCCAACCTCAAAATCCGGGCAATTTTACGTATATCATGCACAATGTCCGCCAACGGCTCTTCGTTGGCTTGCGCACGATAGAACCGATTAAATTTCAACTGTTCACGTTGCCGACGAGGTATGAAGAAGTCCAACACCTCCCCATGGAAAACATCAATACTGCCTGCCCGACGCAGAGTGTTGGTGACCAGCCCAGCTAATGAACCCCGGCAATACGGGTATATAATGGACAAGAGTTTCCCCTCGGACACCCCCGGGAAATCCGCCAACTGCAGGACAAGGTCCAAGAAAACCAGCAAATTGTCCTCATCTATTCCATCCACCACCGGAAGTTTTTGGAAAACGCCGGAAATGGGGTTGGGCAATCTGTGATAACATACCGCCGCCAGAATTACACAATTCACAATACACAACAATAAGACATAAATCCCAACGCAATACCTAACACAAACATGATTTACAAAACAGAAAAAACTCGAGATCTAATCCTTCCTTCGAGCAGACCCCCGGGTACCCTAGCGCTGCGGAGACCTGACCCACTCCTGAACCAACCCTCGTTCACATCACCGAAGAGAACATCCAACCACTAACATATACATGAGACTCACAGCACCTAACACCATTCACGACATACAACATCTCACCAACACGTAGCTAACAATCATCAACATTTAATCAACATTAAATTTCAGAAAATTCCAAACGATATGTCCAGTAGGCACGCCTCACGGTACCGACTTCCGATCGGGCCACACCGCATGCCGCTAATCCGACGCGCTACAATTCCCTTCAATTACCAATACAGCCTACTCCTCATGCAATGCCTAAGACCTCCGGTAGTTCAACATCTCACAAATATTCTAACTAAAAAATGCCTGCCTCGTGGCGTGACCAGATTCACAAGTCAAACAAGCTAACCATTATACTTTCACATATACATATAAAACATTAAACATGATATAATATTTACAAATATATGCAATCTTTCCAAATTTTTTAAGTTTGAACTATCTCAAAGTGTTTCCGAGTTTGCAACCCCGTCACTCCCAAGGACCCAAGGTTTCAAACCTAGATAGAACCACGCTCTGCTACCATTTGTGACTCTTCTTTATTTTTGATACTTTATAAATTAATTTTTTTTTTTTTTTTAAAGAGAGGCTACTAGATATTTAAAACTAGGCAGAAGGCCTAGACGAAGCATAAAATGTGCTGGGTCCAGTGAGACGGGACTTGCAATTAAACTCGCTGCTAACCAACAATAACAACTTTTATTATATCAGAAATCCCTTGCATAAATACATATTAAATATTACATAATCCAAAATATTAACATACTATAAATTGTTTGAATCCCTTTGTAATGCTTTATATACAGCCCCCCATAAATAAACATAGGTACACACACACACACAACTTCAATTCAAATTCATCATTTTAAAATTCAACAATTCCCCTTTTTATTTCCAAGTATAATAGAGGCCGACATTACAAAATGTATACGTATAGATATAGCTCATTCACCCAACACACATAACGAACATAAAATCACAAATAAGTTAACAAATCACAATTATAATTCAGTATCACCTGAGCCCCATAAAAGTTCGACAGCCCGCGTGCATATTATTTTTATAGCCCCCATCATATCTGAATGTGAAATACCTGTAACCCGCTAGTATGTATATTAATTAAACTGATGCCATCTATTAAGACAACCACTTATACATTTTTATATCTTCCACAGCCATCATATGACTTCCTCATAAAATCACCAACATAAATATTAAGAACTGTAACAATTCTGTATGGATATCAATAAAAACATTTAACATTTGTAAAGCAATTTGAAAGGTTCATAATTACAAAATATAGTTATAAGTTACGGTATTACTACCCTTTCTCTAATTCCGGAAAATGTGAAACCTCTCGATTTCTATAAGTGCCGATCAGTCTCAAATTGGCCATAAGAGTTTAAAAATGTTTAGAAGATTTAATTACAATTACATGATCGTAACAAAAGCATAATTGCAAATTAAGGCTACATACAGCCTGCCTAACATTCACAAAATCTGACAATTGAAAAATCTAAGAAAGACAGGTTTAACATATAATGGCCAGAAAACACCAGTTGCAAAATATCAGTACCGCCTGTACAATTTTATTCAATGTAAAATTTTATAATCTGAAAATATTAATTTAATAATTTTAAATAAATATGAAATTTTAATTTCAGCCATATGTGCATATATTAAAAGAGAATGCTGTATTCGTCCGGCTGCAGGAGTGTACCAGAGCAGGCCTGACTTGACAAAGAATGACCCGTTGAAACCTGCATGATATGGCACCAACAGGTGCCTACCTTTTGATTAGAAAATATTTATAAAAGTGACAACCCGGAAACAGAATAAAAAAACCCCCCAGCCCTTGTATGCGGGAAAAATAATTAAATGCACAACCCCGGTAATAACCTGAGAACGAAATCCGAAGCAGCCGGTTCGGTATATCATGAAAACCATACCCTTATACTTAATTTAAAAAAGGTCTCCCCTACAGCTTTTGTACCCATTATACAGAACAAAAACCGCTCTGGTACCCTCCCACAGGTCAGTTTAAAATTGTACTTGTTGAACTGTATTATAATGTTTAAGCTACATTGAAATTGTCTTGCCGACCCCCCCCCCCCGATTGAACCATGTCACTTTATAAAGTTAAACTGATATTGCCCATACACCTCCCATAGTATTTTCTGCAGGCCAGGATTGAAAATAAAAAAAGGAGTAAATATCACCTCATATGAAGCGGGCGGTTCCATGATTGTTGGCAGCAGCTGCTTCTCCGTCCTCGGTCGCAGAACGAAGCTTTAGTGGTTCATGGCTTGGTGAAGGTAACAGCACACCAAGCGTTGGTCAGGTCTCCGTCCCATTCGAGAACCCGGTAGGTCTTAAACGCTTAGCCTGCCATTAAAGATGAGAAGAAAAGACACCAAAAATGCTCTGCTGAACCGAGGAAAGAAGCGAGATGTTTTCGTAGCGGGAGCTATGCAGTGACTGATTCTCGCAACATGCACGGAAACGCAACCCAAATTCGGCCCGCTAGATAGCGTGCACTGCCGGAACAGTGCCATACAGATATCGCCTCGCTCACTGACATTGATAACTAATCGAATTTATTATTGGAAATATAGTATTTGTATTTCGTCGAACGCCGGGTTATGCAAACACCGGCACACCCCCACCCCAAAAGGGCAACCTAGTTGCCCACACTTGAACTCCGGGGTACCCTGCAGTGTACCCCATTAGTCTTTTAAAACACAAGTTTCGCCGGTAAATCTCATTAGTGACTGCTCTCAGGACTGAAAAAACTCAACACCATTGCGAGCATCCCCATGCGACACCCTCCGCTATGCCAACCCCATTGGACCGCCCAACATATCACCCTCTCTGGTGACCACCACCTACCTCTACTGGTGCCACTCTCATACGCGTCCCTAAGACCAAACAAGGTGTCAGTAACCTTGGTATGTGAGTCACCATCCTAATACTCAAGTCCACCTCCTGGACCGACCAGCCATATGCCACAAACAAGGCCTCACAATCCCTGCCATATGACTGGCCCACATCCCTACACTAGGGCGGACGGCCCCGCTTAGCTAGCCAGAGAAGACCGCATAGAGGGCACGCAAACGTGAATCCCTTCTCTCATTTAACAGTTAATCTCCATACCATAACTAGAGGGGTGTTACTTCCCTACCGAACAGTCGATACGACATATATACTACACAATATTAACCAAAAGAGACACAGGGAAATCAATCGAGGATGCGGCATGGCCATTTCACAACAAAATCAAGTCAACAATAGATCAGCTGATGAAGTATGCACGGTTTATCAGGTTACGACAACAACAATTAAATTCCACACGGGGACGACTATCAGTGGCTCAGATTCCAACTCACCCATGTCGCGTAGTGTACAACGATACAGCTGTTTATAAATTTACTAGGTCAATACCTTTAAATACTTTTAACCTTTCCTTCTGTGTATTTAGAAACTCCTCGGAATATAACTACCCTCGACAATATCTCGTATCCCCATAAAACGACAACCAACAATCGAACACTAACATCACTACACCAACCTAGTCACAACATCTCCAATCAAATTCTTTCTAATTCCTTTTTTTCTAATTTTTATTATTTTTTTTGCTCTTTTCTTTATTTTTTTATGCTTTTCTAAGGGGAAGGGTAAGAAAATTGGGAATATGAAAAGGGGCAAGGATCATTGAAGTTCAACAGCTAGGACTAAGTGTAAGGACATGGCTCCCTCCGGAAATAAGGATGAATGGAGGAAACCAAGACTCGCGTGGGCAGGGACGCAACCCTGAAGTAGATGAACACCACTGGGACTGTGGGGAACATCTACCCGCTACCCGTTTCCCGCTTCTTCTCACCTTTCTATGACCCAATTTATGTACTCGTTCCTTCCAGTCATCCCTCACTGAGAAATCACCTCGTGTTGAGCTGTACTGATCTGTTTCTTCTGAATCAGAATCACGGCATCTTACATCCTTACTTTCACTCCGCTTTGGATTATCCTCATCATCTAAATCCCCTGCTTCTGCCTTCCCTGCTTCTCTTTCTTCCACTGTTCCTTCTTCCTTTTAGACCTCTTCTACCATTTCCACAATTACGTCCCCACAATCCAAATCACCATCATGACACTGCACCTCCTCACCATCTTCCAGTTGCTCATCTAAGGCATCTTCAACAGCATCTTCACCCAGCTCCTCACCAATTTCTTCATCACCCTCGTCACCAGCTCCTTCACAAACTTCTTCACCAACCTCCTCTCCAATCTCATTTTCATCCTCCTTTACTTCAACACGTTCAACATCACAATTTTAATTTTCTTCATCCTCAACATCATCGCCATCACGTCCACTACCGCCATCATAATACTGCACATCTTCATCATCCTCTAGTTGCTCATCTGGTCCACCTGAAATTTCTTTCCGTTCTTCGGAATCCTCCGCACTACATACAGAAGGCGTCTCCACATCTTCACACACTACATAATTCTCACTCGCACTCTCCACAACGCTGCCACCAAATTCCTCCTCAACTTCTACCTCATCTCCTTCCACCACACTTGCGGCATGGACATCCCCGTGTCCATCCGCAACCTCAGAAACCTTTGCAGCATGGTCATACCCGTGGCCATCTGCAAACTCAGACTATTCAGTCTCCCTAACACCTATAACTACTGTCTACGAGACATATGAATAGACTCGCAATCCTGTCCACTGTGTAAAGAATATGAAGGTCACTGCTTGCAAAGTGAATAACAACGCTGTCTGAAATATATCAACCCGCAGCCCGCAGCACAGTTAATCATACTTGTTTCTTTTATGCAGCACGTACGTGTTCCTGTAATGTGTATTGCCGTGAGTTGTAAATATTTTGTTATATATGTTTTAAATTGCTTCTTTTTTCTTACCGTGATCTTTTTTTTGTTAATCGTGTGCGTGTGTATAAATAGTCTATAGCAACAATTCCATTTTTTTTTATCTTAGACTGATGGTATCATGAGTGTTGAACGTAAACGAGGTGAAACAATTCGAAGCAAAGAAAGACAAGTGATTAGGAATGTTATAAAACACCGTGAGGAAGACGCAAAATCGTTAACAACCCCAATAAACAAAGCTACTAAAAGAGCTGCATTATACTGTAACGTGTCAGTTTGTACAATAAAAAATATAAGAAAAGAAGGAAAAGGTCGTCCAAGTGAAACACTAGGAACACCTGGTAAGAAACGTTGTGCGGAGAAACGGACAGCTTCGGTCGATAACTTTGACCGTCGTGTCATTTTGAATATAATACACGACTTTTATGTAAATAAAAAAACCGTACCAACTTGTAAAAAATTGCTCCCGATCTTAAAAGAACGGATTAACTTTCAGTGGAGTGAATGGACTTTAAGAAAAATTATGAAAGAGATGGTGTTTGTGTGGAAGAGGTGCATGTCCAAGAGACAAATTCTCATTGAGAGGCCTGACATTATCAATTGGCGATGTAATTACCTGCAAAAATTAAAGAAATACAGGGAACAAGGAACATGTATATTTTATTTAGACGAAACGTGGGTTGATGCCAATTTAACGTTTCACAAGTGCTGGCAACACCAAGAAGTTGACGGTACAATGACGACAATAAGTGCATCAAACCGTTTAATAGTAGCGCATTTAGGATCATAAAACGGATTTTTAAATAATGCGGAATTAATTTTTAAGGGAGGTAATTCGACAGGTGACTATCATGGCCAAATGAATAGTACAAACTTTGAGAAGTGGGTCTGTGAAAAGGTCATTCCTAATCTCCCAGCGAATTCGGTTGTTATATTGGACAATGCACCGTATCATTGCCGGCAAGAAGATAAACCACCATCTCAGTACTCGTTGAAAAGTGACATGTTAACTTGGTTACGGAAGCAAGGCATTGAATGCGATGCATCTATGAGGAAATCTGATCTCCACGAAAAAATAGAAAAAGTGAGACCAAAAAATAAAATTTATGCGGTCGATACGTTACTTCAACTTAACGGCCATGAGGTGCTGAGAACTCCACCATACATGTGTGATCTGAGTGCTATAGAGCTGGCGTGGTCAAAACTTAAATATTTTATAAGGTCACATAATACAGCTGGGGACTTTTCTTTAACGAGACTAGAACAAATACTTTCTGAAGGATTAGCTGCTATAACACCAGAAGACTGGTCTAGTTACAGTAGGCATGTAATTAACATAGAAAGTGAATATTGGCAAAAGGATGGAATACTGGAAGACGCGATTGATCGTATCATTGTAAGTGTTGGGGGTTGTGATGAAGATGACACCGATCTGAGCAGTGATGGAAGAGACGAATCTGTCAGTGATAGTGATTTAGCGCGGCCACTGGAGTAAAATCTTGAGTTCTTTTAAAGGCAATTGAGTGAAAGTGTTTTTTTCTTAAGCTCTAAGTAAAAACTATACAATTATTCCCTTACACCTAGGCCTACTGGAACTATTTTATTTCATGTAATAACACGCATATTCTTTCTTTTTTAATGGCGTTTCTTCGTAACAGGTTAGTAGAAATTTCTGTTCGTATTGTTTTACTTTTTAAGGCAGTAACAAATTTTGAGCCGTTTCATCAGTAAACGACTACATCGTTTAATGTTTGTTTTGTTAACATTGTAACATTACATTTGGAACAACTAATATCGTACCTGATTTAATGAAGACTTTGGTCAAAAAGCTAACAAGGAGAACAATATCTTCCAAGATGATCGTGAAGAGGAACGACAAACAATTTTAGACTGACTAGTAAGACAACTGACCGTACCCAAATTAATGATTTAGGCTAAGTGATGCAAAATATCTTCAACCCCAATTATGACATGAATTTCAGTAATGACCAAATAAAGAATTATAAGGACAGACGGCTTATGAACCAGTACTATAAAGAAACAAATGGTTTCATTTAATGTATCATAATATCTAGATAATCAAAATACAAATTGAGGGATAATAGGCCCAAACAGGTAACATTATGTAAAAGAAATATTAGTAAATACTTAAGTTAATTGATGTAATGAAAATATAAATACACCTGATTATAGACCCTTAAACCATACAAATAATTGTCACATATAGCGTTCATAGGATTGTCCAGTAAATAACAAGGAATAAGTTGGTCACAATAACATTTATAACAAGAGTGAAACCCACATAAACAGTAAATGTAACAAGATTATTAGAACTGTGTTTTGAGGTGGAGCAACAGTGTTCAATTTATTGTAATTTTTGTAAGTCAGACATCAGTAAGTATACAGATGTTGAAACCCATATAAACAGTAAATGTAACATAGACAGTGTCAGAGTAATTAATAAATTAACTGACAAAGGACTAACTAATTAGTGTAGAATTTGTTTTGTAAAATGTGCATGTTTTATGTTTTAGCACAGTGTTATATCATAGTATTTGTGTTGTGTTTTTTGTATGTAGCAGGTGATACAGTTAGTTTAAAGGAATGTCAATTTAATGATATTAATTCAAATTTTTATGTTGTGTTAACAAATATAACCATAAAACTTGTGTTAAACCATGGTAAATTGATTGACAAAGCAGAATGGACTATATAAAGATGTTTTGTTAAGTGTCAAACACTTATACAGTTTGAGTAGAAAACAGTTATTTGTGCAAGGATTTGGTAAAATCATAGCCATGTGGGCATGAATTTAACTATTAGAATAATATATCTTTTGTGTTGTTAAAATAAAGTTATATGTTAAACAATTTTGATGAGTGTTAAAAGTTAATTTAATTGTTAAAGATTTTAAAACATGGTGATGAAAATAATACCATTACATAGGCCAGGTGAAACCAACTTTAGTAAATTTTGAATAATAATGTTAGAAATTTTGTAAAACAAATGTGAAAGGGTAGATGTATTTATAGGTAATAATGTATACAAGGAATATAGAAACAAAATAACACATATCAAGTTGTTTAAGAAAATTTCAAATAACAAAATTGTAACATCTATAGTTCTTAAGTAAAAGTAGGCATGTTTAGTGTCTAAATATAACAAATGTGAAGATCAAAACAATGCTGATAATGGTTTTAAATTCCCATTCAGTATAGAAAAGTTATGTTAATTTAAAGATTTTGAACAAAATTTAGACTTTGGAATAATGAAAATATATGACAATGTATATCCGAATTAGCCAACCAGATTCCAAGTTTACCCTTAGCAACCAGAAATTTCGGATAAATAAAATGAGACTTCTTTGACAACGATCTTAGCGGATAGACGCGTTTTTTAAAACGTCCTGCATTATATAATATAAATTGTGAAAAAACGAAACAAACATATAAATACAGTTAGAGGTACACTACACGAACTTTTTGCAATAACAGAAGAATACCCATTACATGGAATAGAAGATACAAGAACCAGGAAGAAGATCTGAAGTGGACGTAGGCCGAGGAAGAAGATCTGACGTGTACGTGGGCCCTATCTTCAACCAGGAAGAATACAAGAAGAGGATTTGGTGATTTTGACAAATTATTATATTGTACTTCAACACCCACATTTGTATACACGACTTTTAAGTAATAATCAACTAAACTACAGACACCATATAACACAAACACTAAGAACAATCACTAATAACACTATATAAGATTAACACCTTTTCAAACATCAAGAACTTTTAATTTACATAATAATTATTAAAGCCTGAACTGGACATAACCTTTTAAAACTGGTAACCACTATACAACTCCTGTGTGCACGTAACACTTCAACATTGTAATATCCTGTAATTGTAAAACTTGTATTTTGATTAATAGTGTAATATTTTGTATAATTATAATCCCCGAACCATATACGCCCTGAGATAATTAATATTTTATTAGAAACGTTAACAAAGCATTGTTTTGGTCTCGAAGGAATACTGAATGTTAGGCTACTGCTGCCAACTGGTAAAAGAAGACTTATAGTTTGCGCTACAATTGTGATTATTCTGTTTAAATTTATTAAAACAGTTAACCAGTGTTTTTTCCGAATAAAGGATTCCATAAGGTTATATGTTTGATGGTATTTGTGTGTCGTTATTATTGCTGTTACATTTAGGAAATAAAATTCACAGATTGCAGCGGACACGACAGTTGGCATCGTTGAGTGACGTCACGGAAACGTGCGGCATAGTGGGAGTAAGCGGCAATTTACAAAACCATTCGCCGTTCAACATAACACATTTATAATTACACATCGACGACTCCAGTGCGAGTTTGTCGCTACATTATTTATCTACGAATTTTAACGTTACAACATACACAATTCAATATAACCATTTCATTAATAGCTTATAATCTTTGTGGTACTTTATGTTATAAAGTAAGAATATAATATAACCGTGACATAACCATTTCAATATAGTTATCTGGAAAAAGTACATAAGATACAAAGATAGTAAAATACTTAATGCAGACCACAGTCAAAAATTCTACAGCCAATATTCTCGGAACAGACAGTGCACATTACGTGTGACGTCACTCCCCTCTTTCACCCGCAAAAAGCGGGCTATTCTCATATCTCGTTACCAGTATACTTCCCTGTGCAGCATCTGCAGACCGCTCTTCTGCCTCTTCCTTCGATTCCTCTCCTTCACCACTTTCAGCAACTATAGCGTCCTCAACATTTCCCACCCTGGAATGCAGCTGTCCAGGTCTATATGCAATGTCTAAATTAAATTCTACTGGCGATGGTAAAGCTACAATATCAAGTGACTTCTCATATCCCTGCGTAGGCGATGATGATATTACAGGATCTGGATCCCTCATGAACCGAGATGGAGATACCGGAACAAATTCTGAGGCATCTGGGTTCAACGGTGACGTCCTCTCTGAGTCCTCTAATTCCGTATTAACAGACGTGTTCTTGTCGTTTTGAGTTGATCCACCGAAGTAATTCCCCTCTTCTTCTTTCTCTTCACCTTCTTCATCCACAACTCTATTAGGCACTTGCGATTCATCTGGAACTTTAAAGTTTCTTTTCTTTCCAAATAGGAATAACGCCTAGCTACAGGATCCCTACTGGCCGATGTTAATTTACTAATATAACTTCTTCTTGCCCTGTTAATTTCATACTTATTTGTTTTCTCTACTGTAACCGTTGTTACCGTTTTCTCGCTTGCCACCCCCTTGTAGCCTCCATTACTTCCAGAATATTCAGTTTTCCTTACAGTTCCTTGAGTTCTCCCCCAACCCCCATGTTTGTCTTGTTTAGCTCTTCATAATAAACCACTTGAGTATTGGACATCTGTAGCAGCTCTTCCCCGGGACTCATCATTCGTCTGGACCCTTCTGGCATGCGCACACCACCGGTCCAGGTCCGCAAAACAACGTGAACGGTCCGCGAACACCATACGGTATCTCTTTTGGGGCGTCACCCCTTCTAGAATAACTCGAACAATGTCCTTCTCGGGCAACCCCAACCTCAAAATGCGGGCAATTTTACGTATATCATACACAAAGTCCGCCAACGCCTCTTCGTTGGCCTGCGCACGATTGAACCGATTAAATTTCAACTCTTCACGTTGCCGACGAGGTTTGGAGAAGTCCAACACCTCCCCATGGAAAGCGTCAATACTGCCGCCCGACGCAGAGTGTTGGTGACCAGCCCAGCCAATGAACCCCGGCAATACGGGTATATAATGGACAAGAGGTTCCCATCGGACACTCCCGGGAAATCCGCCAACTGCAGGACAAGGTCCAAGAAAACCAGCAACTTGTCCTCATCTATTCCATCCACCACCGGAAGTTTCTGGAAAATGCCGGAAATGGGGTTGGGCAATCTCTGATAACATACCGCCGCCAGAATTACACAATTCACAATACACAACAATAAGACATAAATCCCAACGCAATACCTAACACAAACATGATTTACAAAACAGAAAAAACTCGAGATCTAATCCTTCCTTCGAGCAGACCCCCGGGTACCCTAGCGCTGCGGAGACCTGACCCACTCCTGAACCAACCCTCGTTCACATCACCGAAGAGAACATCCAACCACTAACATATACATGAGACACACAGCACCTAACACCATTCACGACATACAACATCTCACCAACACGTAGCTAACAATCATCAACATTTAATCAACATTAAATTTCAGAAAATTCCAAACAATATGTCCAGTAGGCACGCCTCACGGTACCGACTTCCGATCGGGCCACACCGCATGCCGCTAATCCGACGCGCTACAATTCCCTTCAATTACCAATACAGCCTACTCCTCATGCAATGCCTAAGACCTCCGGTAGTTCAGCATCTCACAAATATTCTAACTAAAAAATGCCTGCCTCGTGGCGTGACCAGATTCACAAGTCAAACAAGCTAACCATTATACTTTCACATATACATATAAAACATTAAACATGATATAATATTTACAAATATATGCAATCTTTCCAAATTTTTTAAGTTTGAACTATCTCAAAGTGTTTCCGAGTTTGCAACCCCGTCACTCCCAAGGACCCAAGGTTTCAAACCTAGATAGAACCACGCTCTGCTACCATTTGTGACTCTTCTTTATTTTTGATACTTTATAAATTAATTTTTTTTTTTTTTTTTAAAGAGAGGCTACTAGATATTTAAAACTAGGCAGAAGGCCTAGACGAAGCATAAAATGTGCTGGGTCCAGTGAGACGGGACTTGCAATTAAACTCGCTGCTAACCAACAATAACAACTTTTATTATATCAGAAATCCCTTGCATAAATACATATTAAATATTACATAATCCAAAAGATTAACATACTATAAATTGTTTGAATCCCTTTGTAATGCTTTATATACAGCCCCCCATAAATAAACATAGGTACACACACACACACAACTTCAATTCAAATTCATCATTTTAAAATTCAACAATTCCCCTTTTTATTTCCAAGTATAATAGACGCCGACATTACAAAATGTATACGTATAGATATAGCTCATTCACCCAACACACATAACGAACATAAAATCACAAATAAGTTAACAAATCACAATTATAATTCAGTATCACCTGAGCCCCATAAAAGTTCGACAGCCCGCGTGCATATTATTTTTATAGCCCCCATCATATCTGAATGTGAAATACCTGTAACCCGCTAGTATGTATATTAATTAAACTGATGCCATCTATTAAGACAACCACTTATACATTTTTATATCTTCCACAGCCATCATATGACTTCCTCATAAAATCACCAACATAAATATTAAGAACTGTAACAATTCTGTATGGATATCAATAAAAACATTTAACATTTGTAAAGCAATTTGAAAGGTTCATAATTACAAAATATAGTTATAAGTTACGGTATTACTACCCTTTCTCTAATTCCGGAAAATGTGAAACCTCTCGATTTCTATAAGTGCCGATCAGTCTCAAATTGGCCATAAGAGTTTAAAAATGTTTAGAAAATTTAATTACAATTACATGATCGTAACAAAAGCATAATTGCAAATTAAGGCTACATACAGCCTGCCTAACATTCACAAAATCTGACAATTGAAAAATCTAAGAAAGACAGGTTTAACATATAATGGCCAGAAAACACCAGTTGCAAAATATCAGTACCGCCTGTACAATTTTATTCAATGTAAAATTTTATAATCTGAAAATATTAATTTAATAATTTTAAATAAATATGAAATTTTAATTTCAGCCATATGTGCATATATTAAAAGAGAATGCTGTATTCGTCCGGCTGCAGGAGTGTACCAGAGCAGGCCTGACTTGACAAAGAATGACCCGTTGAAACCTGCATGATATGGCACCAACAGGTGCCTACCTTTTGATTAGAAAATATTTATAAAAGTGACAACCCGGAAACAGAATAAAAAAACCCCCCAGCCCTTGTATGCGGGAAAAATAATTAAATGCACAACCCCGGTAATAACCTGAGAACGAAATCCGAAGCAGCCGGTTCGGTATATCATGAAAACCATACCCTTATACTTAATTTAAAAAAGGTCTCCCCTACAGCTTTTGTACCCATTATACAGAACAAAAACCGCTCTGGTACCCTCCCACAGGTCAGTTTAAAATTGTACTTGTTGAACTGTATTATAATGTTTAAGCTACATTGAAATTGTCTTGCCGACCCCCCCCCCCCGATTGAACCATGTCACTTTATAAAGTTAAACTGATATTGCCCATACACCTCCCATAGTATTTTCTGCAGGCCAGGATTGAAAATAAAAAAAGGAGTAAATATCACCTCATATGAAGCGGGCGGTTCCATGATTGTTGGCAGCAGCTGCTTCTCCGTCCTCGGTCGCATAACGAAGCTTTAGTGGTTCATGGCTTGGTGAAGGTAACAGCACACCAAGCGTTGGTCAGGTCTCCGTCCAAGGGGAGAACCCGGTAGGTCTTAAACGCTTAGCCTGCCATTAAAGATGAGAAGAAAAGACACCAAAAATGCTCTGCTAAACCGAGGAAAGAAGCGAGATGTTTTCGTAGCGGGAGCTATGCAGTGACTGATTCTCGCAACATGCACGGAAACGCAACCCAAATTCGGCCCGCTAGATAGCGTGCACTGCCGGAACAGTGCCATACAGATATCGCCTCGCTCACTGACATTGATAACTAATCGAATTTATTATTGGAAATATAGTATTTGTATTTCGTCGAACGCCGGGTTATGCAAACACCGGCACACCCCCACCCCAAAAGGGCAACCTAGTTGCCCACACTTGAACTCCGGGGTACCCTGCAGTGTACCCCATTAGTCTTTTAAAACACAAGTTTCGCCGGTAAATCTCATTAGTGACTGCTCTCAGGACTGAAAAAACTCAACACCATTGCGAGCATCCCCATGCGACACCCTCCGCTATGCCAACCCCATTGGACCGCCCAACATATCACCCTCTCTGGTGACCACCACCTACCTCTACTGGTGCCACTCTCATACGCGTCCCTAAGACCAAACAAGGTGTCAGTAACCTTGGTATGTTAGTCACCATCCTAATACTCAAGTCCACCTCCTGGACCGACCAGCCATATGCCACAAACAAGGCCTCACAATCCCTGCCATATGACTGGCCCACATCCCTACACTAGGGCGGACGGCCCCGCTTAGCTAGCCAGAGAAGACCGCATAGAGGGCACGCAAACGTGAATCCCTTCTCTCATTTAACAGTTAATCTCCATACCATAACTAGAGGGGTGTTACTTCCCTACCGAACAGTCGATACGACATATATACTACACAATATTAACCAAAAGAGACACAGGGAAATCAATCGAGGATGCGGCATGGCCATTTCACAACAAAATCAAGTCAACAATAGATCAGCTGATGAAGTATGCACGGTTTATCAGATTACGACAACAACAATTAAATTCCACACGGGGACGACTATCAGCGGCTCAGATTCCAACTCACCCATGTCGCGTAGTGTACAACGATACAGCTGTTTATAAATTTACTAGGTCAATACCTTTAAATACTTTTAACCTTTCCTTCTGTGTATTTAGAAACTCCTCGGAATATAACTACCCTCGACAATATCTCGTATCCCCATAAAACGACAACCAACAATCGAACACTAACATCACTACACCAACCTAGTCACAACATCTCCAATCAAATTCTTTCTAATTCCTTTTTTTCTAATTTTTATTATTTTTTTTGCTCTTTTCTTTATTTTTTTTATGCTTTTCTAAGGGGAAGGGTAAGAAAATCGGGAATATGAAAAGGGGCAAGGATCATTGAAGTTCAACAGCTAGGACTAAGTGTAAGGACATGGCTCCCTCCGGAAATAAGGATGAATGGAGGAAACCAAGACTCGCGTGGGCAGGGACGCAACCCTGAAGTAGATGAACACCACTGGGACTGTGGGGAACATCTACCCGCTACCCGTTTCCCGCTTCTTCTCACCTTTCTATGACCCAATTTATGTACTCGTTCCTTCCAGTCATCCCTCACTGAGAAATCACCTCGTGTTGAGCTGTACTGATCTGTTTCTTCTGAATCAGAATCACGGCATCTTACATCCTTACTTTCACTCCGCTTTGGATTATCCTCATCATCTAAATCCCCTGCTTCTGCCTTCCCTGCTTCTCTTTCTTCCACTGTTCCTTCTTCCTTTTAGACCTCTTCTACCATTTCCACAATTACGTCCCCACAATCCAAATCACCATCATGACACTGCACCTCCTCACCATCTTCCAGTTGCTCATCTAAGCCATCTTCAACAGCATCTTCACCCAGCTCCTCACCAATTTCTTCATCACCCTCGTCACCAGCTCCTTCACAAACTTCTTCACCAACCTCCTCTCCAATCTCATTTTCATCCTCCTTTACTTCAACACGTTCAACATCACAATTTTAATTTTCTTCATCCTCAACATCATCGCCATCACGTCCACTACCGCCATCATAATACTGCACATCTTCATCATCCTCTAGTTGCTCATCTGGTCCACCTGAAATTTCTTTCCGTTCTTCGGAATCCTCCGCACTACATACAGAAGGCGTCTCCACATCTTCACACACTACATAATTCTAACTCGCACTCTCCACAACGCTGCCACCAAATTCCTCCTCAACTTCTACCTCATCTCCTTCCACCACACTTGCGGCATGGACATCCCCGTGTCCATCCGCAACCTCAGAAACCTTTGCAGCATGGTCATACCCGTGGCCATCTGCAAACTCAGACTATTCAGTCTCCCTAACACCTATAACTACTGTCTACGAGACATATGAATAGACCCGCAATCCTGTCCACTGTGTAAAGAATATGAAGGTCACTGCTTGCAAAGTGAATAACAACGCTGTCTGAAATATATCAACCCGCAGCCCGCAGCACAGTTAATCATACTTGTTTCTTTTATGCAGCACGTACGTGTTCCTGTAATGTGTATTGCCGTGAGTTGTAAATATTTTGTTATATATGTTTTAAATTGCTTCTTTTTTCTTACCGTGATCTTTTTTTTGTTAATCGTGTGCGTGTGTATAAATAGTCTATAGCAACAATTCCATTTTTTTTTATCTTAGACTGATGGTATCATGAGTGTTGAACGTAAACAAGGTGAAACAATTCGAAGCAAAGAAAGACAAGTGATTAGGAATGTTATAAAACACCGTGAGAAAGACGCAAAATCGTTAACAACCCCAATAAACAAAGCTACTAAAAGAGCTGCATTATACTGTAACGTGTCAGTTTGTACAATAAAAAATATAAGAAAAGAAGGAAAAGGTCGTCCAAGTGAAACACTAGGAACACCTGGTAAGAAACGTTGTGCGGAGAAACGGACAGCTTCGGTCGATAACTTTGACCGTCGTGTCATTTTGAATATAATACACGACTTTTATGTAAATAAAAAAACCGTACCAACTTGTAAAAAATTGCTCCCGATCTTAAAAGAACGGATTAACTTTCAGTGGAGTGAATGGACTTTAAGAAAAATTATGAAAGAGATGGTGTTTGTGTGGAAGAGGTGCATGTCCAAGAGACAAATTCTCATTGAGAGGCCTGACATTATCAATTGGCGATGTAATTACCTGCAAAAATTAAAGAAATACAGGGAACAAGGAACATGTATATTTTATTTAGACGAAACGTGGGTTGATGCCAATTTAACGTTTCACAAGTGCTGGCAACACCAAGAAGTTGACGGTACAATGACGACAATAAGTGCATCAAACCGTTTAATAGTAGCGCATTTAGGATCATAAAACGGATTTTTAAATAATGCGGAATTAATTTTTAAGGGAGGTAATTCGACAGGTGACTATCATGGCCAAATGAATAGTACAAACTTTGAGAAGTGGGTCTGTGAAAAGGTCATTCCTAATCTCCCAGCGAATTCGGTTGTTATATTGGACAATGCACCGTATCATTGCCGGCAAGAAGATAAACCACCATCTCAGTACTCGTTGAAAAGTGACATGTTAACTTGGTTACGGAAGCAAGGCATTGAATGCGATGCATCTATGAGGAAATCTGATCTCCACGAAAAAATAGAAAAAGTGAGACCAAAAAATAAAATTTATGCGGTCGATACGTTACTTCAACTTAACGGCCATGAGGTGCTGAGAACTCCACCATACATGTGTGATCTGAGTGCTATAGAGCTGGCGTGGTCAAAACTTAAATATTTTATAAGGTCACATAATACAGCTGGGGACTTTTCTTTAACGAGACTAGAACAAATACTTTCTGAAGGATTAGCTGCTATAACACCAGAAGACTGGTCTAGTTACAGTAGGCATGTAATTAACATAGAAAGTGAATATTGGCAAAAGGATGGAATACTGGAAGACGCGATTGATCGTATCATTGTAAGTGTTGGGGGTTGTGATGAAGATGACACCGATCTGAGCAGTGATGGAAGAGACGAATCTGTCAGTGATAGTGATTTAGCGCGGCCACTGGAGTAAAATCTTGAGTTCTTTTAAAGGCAATTGAGTGAAAGTGTTTTTTTCTTAAGCTCTAAGTAAAAACTATACAATTATTCCCTTACACCTAGGCCTACTGGAACTATTTTATTTCATGTAATAACACGCATATTCTTTCTTTTTTAATGGCGTTTCTTCGTAACAGGTTAGTAGAAATTTCTGTTCGTATTGTTTTACTTTTTAAGGCAGTAACAAATTTTGAGCCGTTTCATCAGTAAACGACTACATCGTTTAATGTTTGTTTTGTTAACATTGTAACATTACATTTGGAACAACTAATATCGTACCTGATTTAATGAAGACTTTGGTCAAAAAGCTAACAAGGAGAACAATATCTTCCAAGATGATAGTGAAGAGGAACGACAAACCATTTTAGACTGACTAGTAAGACAACTGACCGTACCCAAATTAATGATTTAGGCTAAGTGATGCAAAATATCTTCAACCCCAATTATGACATGAATTTCAGTAATGACCAAATAAAGAATTATAAGGACAGACGGCTTATGAACCAGTACTATAAAGAAACAAATGGTTTCATTTAATGTATCATAATATCTAGATAATCAAAATACAAATTGAGGGATAATAGGCCCAAACAGGTAACATTATGTAAAAGAAATATTAGTAAATACTTAAGTTAATTGATGTAATGAAAATATAAATACACCTGATTATAGACACTTGAACCATACAAATAATTGTCACATATAGCGTTCATAGGATTGTCCAGTAAACAACAAGGAATAAGTTGGTCACAATAACATTTATAACAAGAGTGAAACCCACATAAACAGTAAATGTAACAAGATTATTAGAACTGTGTGGTGAGGTGGAGCAACAGTGTTCAATTTATTGTAATTTTTGTAAGTCAGACATCAGTAAGTATACAGATGTTGAAACCCATATAAACAGTAAATGTAACATAGACAGTGTCAGAGTAATTAATAAATTAACTGACAAAGGACTAACTAATTAGTGTAGAATTTGTTTTGTAAAATGTGCATGTTTTATGTTTTAGCACAGTGTTATATCATAGTATTTGTGTTGTGTTTTTTGTATGTAGCAGGTGATACAGTTAGTTTAAAGGAATGTCAATTTAATGATATTAATTCAAATTTTTATGTTGTGTTAACAAATATAACCATAAAACTTGTGTTAAACCATGGTAAATTGATTGACAAAGCAGAATGGACTATATAAAGATGTTTTGTTAAGTGTCAAACACTTATACAGTTTGAGTAGAAAACAGTTATTTGTGCAAGGATTTGGTAAAATCATAGCCATGTGGGCATGAATTTAACTATTAGAATAATATATCTTTTGTGTTGTTAAAATAAAGTTATATGTTAAACAATTTTGATGAGTGTTAAAAGTTAATTTAATTGTTAAAGATTTTAAAACATGGTGATGAAAATAATACCATTACATAGGCCAGGTGAAACCAACTTTAGTAAATTTTGAATAATAATGTTAGAAATTTTGTAAAACAAATGTGAAAGGGTAGATGTATTTATAGGTAATAATGTATACAAGGAATATAGAAACAAAATAACACATATCAAGTTGTTTAAGAAAATTTCAAATAACAAAATTGTAACATCTATAGTTCTTAAGTAAAAGTAGGCATGTTTAGTGTCTAAATATAACAAATGTGAAGACCAAAACAATGCTGATAATGGTTTTAAATTCCCATTCAGTATAGAAAAGTTATGTTAATTTAAAGATTTTGAACAAAATTTAGACTTTGGAATAATGAAAATATATGACAATGTATATCCGAATTAGCCAACCAGATTCCAAGTTTACCCTTAGCAACCAGAAATTTCGGATAAATAAAATGAGACTTCTTTGACAACGATCTTAGCGGATAGACGCGTTTTTTAAAACGTCCTGCATTATATAATATAAATTGTGAAAAAACGAAACAAACATATAAATACAGTTAGAGGTACACTACACGAACTTTTTGCAATAACAGAAGAATACCCATTACATGGAATAGAAGATACAAGAACCAGGAAGAAGATCTGAAGTGGACGTAGGCCGAGGAAGAAGATCTGACGTGTACGTGGGCCCTATCTTCAACCAGGAAGAATACAAGAAGAGGATTTGGTGATTTTGACAAATTATTATATTGTACTTCAACACCCACATTTGTATACACGACTTTTAAGTAATAATCAACTAAACTACAGACACCATATAACACAAACACTAAGAACAATCACTAATAACACTATATTAGATTAACACCTTTTCAAACATCAAGAACTTTTAATTTACATAATAATTATTAAAGCCTGAACTGGACATAACCTTTTAAAACTGGTAACCACTATACAACTCCTGTGTGCACGTAACACTTCAACATTGTAATATCCTGTAATTGTAAAACTTGTATTTTGATTAATAGTGTAATATTTTGTATAATTATAATCCCCTAACCATATACGCCTTGAGATAATTAATATTTTATTAGAAACGTTAACAAAGCATTGTTTTGGTCTCGAAGAAATACTGAATGTTAGGCTACTGCTGCCAACTGGTAAAAGAAGACTTATAGTTTGCGCTACAATTGTGATTATTCTGTTTAAATTTATTAAAACAGTTAACCAGTGTTTTTTCCGAATAAAGGATTCCATAAGGATATATGTTTGATGGTATTTGTGTGTCGTTATTATTGCTGTTACATTTAGGAAATAAAATTCACAGATTGCAGCGGACACGACGGTTGGCATCGTTGAGTGACGTCACGGAAACGTCATCTCGGTTCATGAGGGATCCAGATCCTGTAATATCATCATCGCCTACGCAGGGATATGAGAAGTCACTTGATATTGTAGCTTTACCATCGCCAGTAGAATTTAATTTAGACATTGCATATAGACCTGGACAGCTGCATTCCAGGGTGGGAAATGTTGAGGACGCTATAGTTGCTGAAAGTGGTGAAGGAGAGGAATCGAAGGAAGAGGCAGAAGAGCGGTCTGCAGATGCTGCACAGGGAAGTATACTGGTAACGAGATATGAGAATAGCCCGCTTTTTGCGGGTGAAAGAGGGGAGTGACGTCACACGTAATGTGCACTGTCTGTTCCGAGAATATTGGCTGTAGAATTTTTGACTGTGGTCTGCATTAAGTATTTTACTATCTTTGTATCTTATGTACTTTTTCCAGATAACTATATTGAAATGGTTATGTCACGGTTATATTATATTCTTACTTTGTAACATAAAGTACCACAAAGATTATAAGCTATTAATGAAATGGTTATATTGAATTGTGTATGTTGTAACGATAAAATTCGTAGATAAATAATGTAGCGACAAACTCGCACTGGAGTCGTCGGTGTGTAATTATAAATGTGTTATGTTGAACGGCGAGTGGTTTTGTAAATTGCCGCTTACTCCCACTATGCCGCACGTTTCCGTGACGTCACTCAACGATGCCAACTGTCGTGTCCGCTGCAATCTGTGAATTTTATTTCCTAAATGTAACAGCAATAATAACGACACACAAATACCATCAAACATATATCCTTATGGAATCCTTTATTCGGAAAAAACACTGGTTAACTGTTTTAATAAATTTAAACAGAATAATCACAATTGTAGCGAAAACTATAAGTCTTCTTTTATCAGTTGGCAGCAGTAGCCTAACATTCAGTATTTCTTCGAGACCAAAACAATGCTTTGTTAACGTTTCTAATAAAATATTAATTATCTCAGGGCGTATATGGTTCGGGGATTATAATTATACAAAATATTACACTATTAATCAAAATACAAGTTTTACAATTACAGGATATTACAATGTTGGAGTGTTACGTGCACACAGGAGTTGTATAGTGGTTACCAGTTTTAAAAGGTTATGCCCAGTTCAGGCTTTAATAATTATTATGTAAATTAAAAGTTCTTGTTGTGTTTGAAAAGGTGTTAATCTTATATAGTGTTATTAGTGATTGTTCTTAGTGTTTGTGTTATATGGTGTCTGTAGTTTAGTTGATTATTACTTAAAAGTCGTGTATACAAATGTGGGTGTTGAAGTACAATATAATAATTTGTCAAAATCACCAAATCCTCTTCTTGTATTCTTCCTGGTTGAAGATAGGGCCCACGTACACGTCAGATCTTCTTCCTCGACCTACGTCCACTTCAGACCTTCTTCCTGGTTCTTGTATCTTCTATTCCATGTAATGGGTATTCTTCTGTTATTGAAAAAAGTTCGTGTAGTGTACCTCTAACTGTATTTATATGTTTGTTTCGTATTTTCACAATATATATTATATAATGCAGGACGTTTTAAAAAACGCGTCTATCCGCTAAGATCGTTGTCAAAGAAGTCTCATTTTATTTATCCGAAGTTTCTGGTTGCTAAGGGTAAACTTGGAATCTGGTTGGCTAATTCGGATATACATTGTCATATATTTTCATTATTCCAAAGTCTAAATTTTGTTCAAAATCTTTAAATTAACATAACTTTTCTATACTGAATGGGAATTTAAAACCATTATCAGCATTATTTTGATCTTCACATTTGTTATATTTAGACACTAAACATGCCCACTTTTACTTAAGAACTATAGATGTTACAATTTTGTTATTTGAAATTTTCTTAAACAACTTGATATGTGTTATTTTGTTTCTATATTCCTTGTATACATTATTACCTATAAATACATCTACCCTTTCACATTTGTTTTACAAAATTTCTAACATTATTATTCAAAATTTACTAAAGTTGGTTTCACCTGGCCTATGTAATGGTATTATTTTCATCACCACGTTTTAAAATCTTTAACAATTAAATTAACTTTTAACACTCATCAAAATTGTTTAACATATAACGTTATTTTAACAACACAAAAGATATATTATTCTAATAGTTAAATTCATGCCCACATGGCTATGATTTTACCAAATCCTTGCACAAATAACTGTTTCATACTCAAACTGTATAAGTGTTTGACACTTAACAAAACATCTTTATATAGTCCATTCTGCTTTGTCAATCAATTTACCATGGTTTAACACAAGTTTTATGGTTATATTTGTTAACACAACATAAAAAAATGGAATTAATATCATTAAATTGACATTCCTTTAATCTAACTGTATCACCTGCTACATACAAAAAACACAACACAAATACTATGACATAACACTGTGCTAAAACATAAAACATGCACATTTTACAAAACAAATTCTACACTAATTAGTTAGTCCTTTGTCAGTTAATTTATTAATTACTCTGACACTGTCTATATTACATTTACTGTTTATATGGGTTTCAACAGCTGTATACTTACTGATGTCTGACTTACAAAAATTACAATAAATTGAACACTGTTGCTCCACCTCACCACACAGTTCTAATAATCTTGTTACATTTACTGTTTATATGGGATTCACTCTTGTTATAAATGTTATTGTGACCAAGTTATTCCTTGTTGTTTACTGGACAATCCTATGAACGCTATATGTGACAATTATTTGTATGGTTCAAGTATCTATAATCAGGTGTATTTATATTTTCATTACATCAATTAACTTAAGTATTTACTAATATTTCTTTTACATAATGTTACCTGTTTGGGCCTATTATCCCTCAATTTGTATTTTGATTATCTAGATATTATGATACATTAAATGAAACCATTTGTTTCTTTATAGTACTGGTTCATAAGCCGTCTGTCCTTATAATTCTTTATTTGGTCATTACTGAAAGTTCATGTCATAATTGGGGTTGAAGATATTTTGCTTCACTTAGCCTAAATCATTAATTTGGGTACGGTCAGTTGTCTTACTAGTCAGTCTAAAATTGTTTGTCGTTCCTCTTCACTATCATCTTGGAAGATATTGTTCTCCTTGTTAGCCTTTTGACCAAAGTCTTCATTAAATCAGGTACGATATTAGTTGTTCCAAATGTAATGTTACAATGTTAACAAAACAAACATTAAACGATGTAGTCGTTTACTGATGAAACGGCTCAAAATTTGTTACTGCCTTAAAAAGTAAAACAATACGAACAGAAATTTCTACTAACCTGTTACGAAGAAACGCCATTAAAAAAGAAAGAATATGCGTGTTATTACACGAAATAAAATAGTTCCAGTAGGCCTAGGTGTAAGGGAATAATTGTATAGTTTTTACTTAGAGCTTAAGAAAAAAACACTTTCACTCAATTGCCTTTAAAAGAACTCAAGATTTTACTCCAGTGGCCGCGCTAAATCACTATCACTGACATTCGACAGTTTCATCACTGCTCAGATCGGTGTCATCTTCAAACCACTTGAGTATTGGACATCTTTAGCAGCTATTCCCCGGGACTCATCATTCGCCTGGACCCTTCTGGCATGCGCACACCACCGGTCCAGGTCCGCAAAACAACGTGGACGGTCCGCGAACACCAAACGGTATCTCTCTTGGGGCGTCACCCCTTCTAGAATAACTCGAACAATGTCCTTCTCGGGCAACCCCAACTTCAAAATCCGGGCAATTTTACGTATATCATGCACAAAGTCCGCCAACGCCTCTTCGTTGGCCTGCGCACGATAGAACCGATTAAATTTCAACTGTTCACGTTGCCGACGTGGTATGAAGAAGTCCAACACCTCCCCATGGAAAGCGTCAATACTGCCGCCCGACGCAGAGTGTTGGTGACCAGCCCAGCCAATGAACCCCGGCAATACGGGTATATAATGGACAAGAGGTTCCCATCGGACACTCCCGGGAAATCCGCCAACTGCAGGACAAGGTCCAAGAAAACCAGCAAATTGTCCTCATCTATTCCATCCACCACCGGAAGTTTCTGGAAAACGCCGGAAATGGGGTTGGGCAATCTCTGATAACATACCGCCGCCAGAATTACACAATTCACAATACACAACAATAAGACATAAATCCCAACGCAATACCTAACACAAACATGATTTACAAAACAGAAAAAACTCGAGTTCTAATCCTTCCTTCGAGCAGACCCCCGGGTTCCCTATCGCTGCGGAGACCTGACCCACTCCTGAACCAACCCTCGTTCACATCACCGAAGAGAACAACCAACCACTAACATATACATGAGACACACAACACCTAGCACCATTCACGACATACAACATCTCACCAACACGTAGCTAACAACCATCAACATTTAATGAACATTAAATTATAGAAAATTCCAAACGATATGTCCAGTAGGCACGCCTCACGGTACCGACTTCCGATCGGGCCACACCGCATGCCGCTAATCCGACGCGCTACAATTCCCTTCAATTACCAATACAGCCTACTCCCCATGCAATGCCTAAGACCTCCGGTAGTTCAACATCTCCCAAATATTCTAACTAAAAAATGCCTGCCTCGTGGCGTGACCAGATTCACAAGTCAAACAAGCTAACCATTATACATTCACATATACATATAAAACATTAAACATGATATAATATCTACACATATATGCAATCTTTCCAAATTTTCTAAGTTTGAACTATCTCAAAGTGTTTCCAAGTTTGCAAGCCCCGTCACACCCAAGGACCCAAGGGTTCAACCCTAGATAGAACCACGCTCTGCTACCATTTGTGACTCTTCTTTATTTTTGATACTTTATAAATTAATTTTTTTTTTTTTTTTTAACGAGGGGCTACTAGATATTTAAAACTAGGCAAAAGGACTAGACGAAGCATAAAATGTGCTGGGTCCAGTGAGACGGGACTTGCATTTACACTCGCTGTTAACCAACAATAACAACTTTTATTATATCAGAAATCCCTTGCATAAATACATATTAAATATTACATAATCCAAAAGATTAACATACTATAAATTGTTTGAATCCCTTTGTAATGCTTTATATACAGCACCCCATAAGTAAACATAGGTACACACACACAACTTCAATTCAAATTCATCATTTTAAAATTCAACAATTCCCCTTTTTATTTCCAAGTATAATAGATGCCGACATTACAAAATGTATACATATTTTATAGCCCCCATCATATCGGAATGTGAAATACCTGTAACCCGCTAGTATGTATATTAATTAAACTGATGCCATCTATTAAGACAACCACTTGTACATTTTTATAATGTCCACAGCCATCATATGACTTCCTCATAAAATCACCAACATAAATATTAAGAACTGTAACAATTCTCTATGGATTTCAATAAATACAGTTAACATTTGCAAAGCAATTTGAAAGGTTCATAATTACAAAATATAGTTATAAGTTACGGTATTACTACCCTTTCTCTAATTCCGGAAAATGTGAAACCTCTCGATTTCTATAAAGTGCCGATCAGTCACAAAATTGGCCATAAGAGTTTAAAAATGTTTAGAAGATTTAATTACAATTACATGATCGTAGCAAAAGCATAATTGCAAATTAAGGCTACATACAGCCTGCCTATCATTCACAAAATCTGACAATTGAAAAATCTAAGGAAGACAGGTTTAACATATAATGGCCAGAAAACACAAGTTGCAAAATATCAGTACCGCCTGTACAATTTTATTCAATGTAAAATTTTATAATCTGAAAATATTAATTATATAATTTTAAATAAATATGAAATTTTAATTTCAGCCATATGTGCATATATTAAAAGAGAATGCTGTATTCGTCCGGCTGCAGGAGTGTACCAGAGCAGGCCTGACTTGACAAAGGATGACCCGTTGAAACCTGCATGATATGGCACCAACAGGTGCCTACCTTTTGATTAGAAAAAAATTTATAAAAGTGACAACCCGGAAACAGAATAAAAAAAACCCCCCAGCCCTTGTATGCGGGAAAAATAATTAAATGCAAAACCCCGGTAATAACCTGAGAATGAAATCCGAACCAGCCGGTTCGGTATATCATGAAAATCATACCCCTATACTTAATTTAAAAAAGGTCTCCCCTACAACTTTGTACCCATTATACAGAACAAAAACCGCTCTGGTACCCTCCCACAGGTCAGTTTATAATTGTACTTGTTGAACTGTATTATAATGTTTAACCTACATTGAAATTGTCTTGCCGACAGACCCCCCCCGATTGAACAATGTCACTGTATAAGGTTAAACTGATATTGCCCATACACTTCCCATAGTATTTTCTGCAGGCCAGGATAGAATAATAAAAGGAGTAAATATCACCTCATATGAAGCGGGCGGTTCCATGATTGTTGGCAGCAGCTGCTTCTCCCTCCTCGGTCGCAGAACGAAGTTTTAGTGGTTCATGGCTTGGTGAAGGTAACAGCACACCAAGCGTTGGTCAGGTCTCCGTCCCAGGCGAGAACCCGGTAGGTCTTAAACGCTTAGCCTACCATTAAAGATGAGAAGAAAAGACACCAAAAATGCTCTGCCGAACCGAGGAAAGAAGCGAGATGTTTTCGTAGCGGGAGCTATGCAGTGACTGATTCTCGCAACATGCACGGAAACGCAACCCAAATTCGGCCCGCTAGATAGCGTGCAATGCCGGAACAGTGCCATACAGATATCGCCTCGCTCACTGACATTGATAACTAATCGAATTTATTATTGGAAATATAGTATTTGTATTTCCTCGAACGCCGGGTTATGCAAACACCGGCACACCCCCACCCCAAAAGGGCAACCTGGTTGCCCACACTTGAACTCCTGGGTACCCTGCAGTGTACCCCATTAGTCTTTTAAAACACAAGTTTCGCCGGTAAATCTCATTAGTGACTGCTCTCAGGACTGAAAAAACTCAACACCATTGCGAGCATCACCACGCGACACCCTCCGCTATGCCAACCCCATGGGACCGCCCCAACACATCACCCTCTCTGGTGACCACCAACTACCTCTACTGGTGCCACTCTCATACGCGTCCCTAAGACCAAACAAGGTGTCACTAACCTTGGTATGTGAGTCACCATCCTACTACTCACGTCTACCTCCTGGACCGACCAGCCATATGCCACAAACAAGGCCTCACAATCCCTGCCATATGACTGGTCCACATCCCTACACTAGGGCGGACGGCCCCGCTTAGCTAGACAGAGAAGACCGCATAGAGGGCACGCAAACGTGAATCCCTTCTCTCATTCAACAGTTAATCTCCATACCATAACTAGAGGGGGGTTAATTCCCTACCGAACAGTCGATACGACATATATACCACACAATATTAACCAAAAGAAACACAGGGAAATCAACCGAGGATGCGGCATGGCCATTTCACAACAAAATCAAGTCAACAATAGATCAGCTGATGAAGTAAGCACGGTTTATCAGATTACGACAACAACAATTAAATTCCACCCGGCGGACGGCTATCCGCGGCTCAGGGTCCAACTCACCCATGTCGCGTAGTGTACAACGATACAGCTGTTTATAAATTTACTAGGTCAATACCTTTAAATACTTTTAACCTTTCCTTCTGTGTATTTAGAAACTCCTCGGAATATAACTACCCTCGACAATATCTCGTATCCCCATAAAACGACAACCAACAATCGAACACTAACATCACTACACCAACCTAGTCACAACATCTCCAATCAAATTCTTTCTAATTCCTTTTTTTCTAATTTTTATTATTTTTTTTGCTCTTTTCTTTATTTTTTTTATGCTTTTCTAAGGGGAAGGGTAAGAAAATCGGGAATATGAAAAGGGGCAAGGATCATTGAAGTTCAACAGCTAGGACTAAGTGTAAGGACATGGCTCCCTCCGGAAATAAGGATGAATGGAGGAAACCAAGACTCGCGTGGGCAGGGACGCAACCCTGAAGTAGATGAACACCACTGGGACTGTGGGGAACATCTACCCGCTACCCGTTACCCGCTTCTTCTCACCTTTCTATGACCCACTTTATGTACTCGTTCCTTCCAGTCATCCCTCACTGAGAAATCACCTCGTGTTGTGCTGTACTGATCTGTTTCTTCTGAATCAGAATCACGGCATCTTACATCCTTACTTTCCCTCCGCTTTGGATTATCCTCATCATCTAAATCCCCTGCTTCTGCCTTCCCTGCTTCTCTTTCTTCCACTGTTCCTACTTCCTTATAACCCTCTTCTACCATTTCCACAATTACGTCCCCACAATCCAAATCACCATCATGACACTGCACCTCCTCACCATCTTCCAGTTGCTCATCTAAGCCATCTTCAACAGCATCTTCACCCAGCTCCTCACCAATTTCTTCATCACCCTCGTCACCAGCTCCTTCACAAACATCTTCACCAACCTCCTCACCAATCTCATTTTCATCCTCCTTTACATCAACACTTCAACATCACAATTTAAATTTTCTTCATCCTCAACAGCATTGCGATCACGTCCACTACCGCCATCATAATACTGCACATCTTCATCATCCTCTAGTTGCTCATCTGGTCCACCTGAAATTTCTTTCCGTTCTTCGGAATCCTCCGCACTACATACAGAAGGCGTCTCCACATCTTCACACACTACATCATTCTCACTCGCACTCTCCACAACGCTGCCACCAAATTCCTCCTCAACTTCTACCTCATCTCCTTCCACCACACTTGCGGCATGGACATCCCCGTGTCCATCCGCAACCTCAGAAACCTTTGCAGCATGGTCATACCCGTGTCCATCCGCAAACTCAGACTATTCAGTCTCCCTAACACCTATAACTACTGTCTACGAGACATATGAATAGACCCGCAATCCTGTCCACTGTGTAAAGAATGTGAAGGTCACTGCTTGCAATGTGAATAACAACGCTGTCTGAAATATATCAACCCGCAGCCCGCAGCACAGTTACTCATAGTAGTTGTTTCTTTTATGCAGCACGTACGTGTTCCTGTAATGTGTATTGCCGTGAGTTGTAAATATTTTGTAATATATGTTTTAAATTGCTTCTTTTTTCTTACCGTGATCTTTTTTTTTGTTAATCGTGTGCGTGTGTATAAATAGTCTATAGCAACAATTCCATTTTTTTTTATCTTAGACTGATTTTATCATGAGTGTTGAACGTAAACGAGGTGAAACAATTCGAAGCAAAGAAAGACAAGTGGTTAGGAATGTTATAAAACAGTGTGACCGTGAGAAAGACGCAAAATCGTTAACAATCCCAATAAACAAAGCTACTAAAAGAGCTGCATTATACTGTAACGTGTCAGTTTGTACAATAAAAAATATAAGAAAAGAAGGAAAAGATCGTCCAAGTGAAACACTAGGAACACCTGGTAAGAAACGTTGTGCGGAGAAACGGACAGCTTCGGTCGATAACTTTGACCGTCGTGTCATTTTGAATATAATACACGACTTTTATGTAAATAAAAAAACCGTACCAACTTGTAAAAAATTGCTCCCGATCTTAAAAGAACGGATTAACTTTCAGTGGAGTGAATGGACTTTAAGAAAAATTATGAAAGAGATGGGGTTTGTGTGGAAGAGGTGCATGTCCAAGAGACAATTTCTCATTGAGAGGCCTGACATTATCAATTGGCGATGTAATTACCTGCAAAAATTAAAGAAATACAGGGAACAAGGAAGATGTATATTTTATTTAGACGAAACGTGGGTTGATGCCAATTTAACGTTTCACAAGTGCTGGCAACACCAAGAAGTTGACGGTACAATGACGACAATAAGTGCATCAAACCGTTTAATAGTAGCGCATTTAGGATCATAAAACGGATTTTTAAATAATGCGGAATTAAGTTTTAAGGGAGGTAATTCGACAGGTGAATATCATGGCCAAATGAATAGTACAAACTTTGAGAAGTGGGTCTGTGAAAAGGTCATTCCCAATCTCCCAGCGAATTCGGTTGTTATATTGGACAATGCACCGTATCATTGCCGGCAAGAAGATAAACCACCATCTCAGTACTCGTTGAAAAGTGACATGTTAACTTGGTTACGGAAGCAAGGCATTGAATGCGATGCATCTATGAGGAAATCTGATCTCCACGAAAAAATAGAAAAAGTGAGACCAAAAAATAAAATTTATGCGGTCGATACGTTACTTCAACTTAACGGCCATGAGGTGCTGAGAACTCCACCATACATGTGTGATCTGAGTGCTATAGAGCTGGCGTGGTCAAAACTTAAATATTTTATAAGGTCACATAATACAGCTGGGGACTTTTCTTTAACGAGACTAGAACAAATACTTTCTGAGGATTAGCTGCTATAACACCAGAAGACTGGTCTAGTTACAGTAGGCATGTAATTAACATAGAAAGTGAATATTGGCAAAAGGATGGAATACTGGAAGACGCGATTGATCGAATCATTGTAAGTGTTGGGGGTTGTGATGAAGATGACACCGATCTGAGCAGTGATGGAAATGACGAATGTCAGTGATAGTGATTTAGCGCGGCTACTGGAGTAAAGTCTTGAGTTCTTTTAAAGGCAATTGAGTGAAAGTGTTTTTTTCTTAAGCTCTAAGTAAAAACTATACAATTATTCCCTTACACCTAGGCCTACTGGAACTATTTTATTTCGTGTAATAACACGCATATTCTTTCTTTTTTAATGGCGTTTCTTCGTAACAGGTTAGTAGAAATTTCTGTTCGTATTGTTTTACTTTTTAAGGCAGTAACAAATTTTGAGCCGTTTCATCAGTAAACGACTACATCGTTTAATGTTTGTTTTGTTAACATTGTAACATTACATTTGGAACAACTAATATCGTACCTGATTTAATGAAGACTTTGGTCAAAAGGCTAACAAGGAGAACAATATCTTCCAAGATGATAGTGAAGAGGAACGACAAACAATTTTAGACTGACTAGTAAGACAACTGACCGTACCCAAATTAATGATTTAGGCTAAGTGATGCAAAATATCTTCAACCCCAATTATGACATGAACTTTCAGTAATGACCAAATAAAGAATTATAAGGACAGACGGCTTATGAACCAGTACTATAAAGAAACAAATGGTTTCATTTAATGTATCATAATATCTAGATAATCAAAATACAAATTGAGGGATAATAGGCCCAAACAGGTAACATTATGTAAAAGAAATATTAGTAAATACTTAAGTTAATTGATGTAATGAAAATATAAATACACCTGATTATAGATACTTGAACCATACAAATAATTGTCACATATAGCGTTCATAGGATTGTCCAGTAAACAACAAGGAATAACTTGGTCACAATAACATTTATAACAAGAGTGAATCCCATATAAACAGTAAATGTAACAAGATTATTAGGACTGTGTGGTGAGGTGGAGCAACAGTGTTCAATTTATTGTAATTTTTGTAAGTCAGACATCAGTAAGTATACAGATGTTGAAACCCATATAAACAGTAAATGTAATATAGACAGTGTCAGAGTAATTAATAAATTAACTGACAAAGGACTAACTAATTAGTGTAGAATTTGTTTTGTAAAATGTGCATGTTTTATGTTTTAGCACAGTGTTATATCATAGTATTTGTGTTGTGTTTTTTGTATGTAGCAGGTGATACAGTTAGTTTAAAGGAATGTCAATTTAATGATATTAATTCCATTTTTTTATGTTGTGTTAACAAATATAACCATAAAACTTGTGTTAAACCATGGTAAATTGATTGACAAAGCAGAATGGACTATATAAAGATGTTTTGTTAAGTGTCAAACACTTATACAGTTTGAGTAGAAAACAGTTATTTGTGCAAGGATTTGGTAAAATCATAGCCATGTGGGCATGAATTTAACTATTAGAATAATATATCTTTTGTGTTGTTAAAATAACGTTATATGTTAAACAATTTTGATGAGTGTTAAAAGTTAATTTAATTGTTAAAGATTTTAAAACGTGGTGATGAAAATAATACCATTACATAGGCCAGGTGAAACCAACTTTAGTAAATTTTGAATAATAATGTTAAAAATTTTGTAAAACAAATGTGAAAGGGTAGATGTATTTATAGGTAATAATGTATACAAGGAATATAGAAACAAAATAACACATATCAAGTTGTTTAAGAAAATTTCAAATAACAAAATTGTAACATCTATAGTTCTTAAGTAAAAGTGGGCATGTTTAGTGTCTAAATATAACAAATGTGAAGATCAAAATAATGCTGATAATGGTTTTAAATTCCCATTCAGTATAGAAAAGTTATGTTAATTTAAAGATTTTGAACAAAATTTAGACTTTGGAATAATGAAAATATATGACAATGTATATCCGAATTAGCCAACCAGATTCCAAGTTTACCCTTAGCAACCAGAAACTTCGGATAAATAAAATGAGACTTCTTTGACAACGATCTTAGCGGATAGACGCGTTTTTTAAAACGTCCTGCATTATATAATATATATTGTGAAAATACGAAACAAACATATAAATACAGTTAGAGGTACACTACACGAACTTTTTGCAATAACAGAAGAATACCCATTACATGGAATAGAAGATACAAGAACCAGGAAGAAGATCTGAAGTGGACGTAGGTCGAGGAAGAAGATCTGACGTGTACGTGGGCCCTATCTTCAACCAGGAAGAATACAAGAAGAGGATTTGGTGATTTTGACAAATTATTATATTGTACTTCAACACCCACATTTGTATACACGACTTTTAAGTAATAATCAACTAAACTACAGACACCATATAACACAAACACTAAGAACAATCACTAATAACACTATATAAGATTAACACCTTTTCAAACACAACAAGAACTTTTAATTTACATAATAATTATTAAAGCCTGAACTGGGCATAACCTTTTAAAACTGGTAACCACTATACAACTCCTGTGTGCACGTAACACTCCAACATTGTAATATCCTGTAATTGTAAAACTTGTATTTTGATTAATAGTGTAATATTTTGTATAATTATAATCCCCGAACCATATACGCCCTGAGATAATTAATATTTTATTAGAAACGTTAACAAAGCATTGTTTTGGTCTCGAAGAAATACTGAATGTTAGGCTACTGCTGCCAACTGGTAAAAGAAGACTTATAGTTTGCGCTACAATTGTGATTATTCTGTTTAAATTTATTAAAACAGTTAACCAGTGTTTTTTCCGAATAAAGGATTCCATAAGGATATATGTTTGATGGTATTTGTGTGTCGTTATTATTGCTGTTACATTTAGGAAATAAAATTCACAGATTGCAGCGGACACGACAGTTGGCATCGTTGAGTGACGTCACGGAAACGTGCGGCATAGTGGGAGTAAGCGGCAATTTACAAAACCATTCGCCGTTCAACATAATACATTTATAATTACACACCGACGACTCCAGTGCGAGTTTGTCGCTACATTATTTATCTACGAATTTTATCGTTACAACATACACAATTCAATATAACCATTTCATTAATAGCTTATAATCTTTGTGGTACTTTATGTTATAAAGTAAGAATATAATATAACCGTGACATAACCATTTCAATATAGTTATCTGGAAAAAGTACATAAGATACAAAGATAGTAAAATACTTAATACAGACCACAGTCAAAAATTCTACAGCCAATATTCTCGGAACAGACAGTGCACATTACGTGTGACGTCACTCCCCTCTTTCACCCGCAAAAAGCGGGCTATTCTCATATCTCGTTACCAGTATACTTCCCTGGCAGCATCTGCAGACCGCTCTTCTGCCTCTTCCTTCGATTCCTCTCCTTCACCACTTTCAGCAACTATAGCGCCCTCAACATTTCCCACCATGGAATGCAGCTGTCCAGGTCTATATGCAATGTCTAAATTAAATTCTACTGGCGATGGTAAAGCTACAATATCAAGTGACTTCTCATATCCCTGCGTAGGCGATGATGATATTACAGGATCTGGATCCCTCATGAACCGAGATGGAGATACCGGAACAAATTCTGAGGCATCTGGGTAAACGGTGACGTCCTCTCTGAGTCCTCTAATTCCGTATTAACAGACGTGTTCTTGTCGTTTTGTGTTGATCCACCGAAGTAATTCCCCTCTTCTTCTTTCTCTTCACCTTCTTCATCCACAACTCTATTAGGCACTTGCGATTCATCTGGAACGTTTAAGTTTCTTTTCTTTCCAAATAGGAATAACGCCTAGCTACAGGATCCCTACTGGCCGATGTTGGTTTACTAATATCACTTCTTCTTCCCCTGTTAATTTTATACTTATTTGTTTTCTCTACTGTAACCATTGTTACCGTTTTCTCGCTTCCCACCCCCTTGTAGCCTCCATTACTTCCAGAATATTCAGTTTTCCTTACAGTTCCTTGCGTTCTCCCCCAACCCCCATGTTTGTCTTGTTTAGCTCTTCCTAATAAACCACTTGAGTATTGGACATCTTTAGCAGCTCTTCCCCGGGACTCATCATTCGTCTGGACCCTTCTGGCATGCGCACACCACCGGTCCAGGTCCGCAAAACAACGTGAACGGTCCGCGAACACCATACGGTATCTCTCTTGGGGCGTCACCCCTTCTAGAATAACTCGAACAATGTCCTTCTCGGGCAACCCCAACCTCAAAATGCGGGCAATTTTACGTATATCATACACAAAGTCCGCCAACGCCTCTTCGTTGGCCTGCGCACGATTGAACCGATTAAATTTCAACTCTTCACGTTGCCGACGAGGTTTGGAGAAGTCCAACACCTCCCCATGGAAAGCGTCAATACTGCCGCCCGACGCAGAGTGTTGGTGACCAGCCCAGCCAATGAACCCCGGCAATACGGGTATATAATGGACAAGAGGTCCCCATCGGACACCCCCGGGAAATCCGCCAACTGCAGGACAAGGTCCAAGAAAACCAGCAACTTGTCCTCATCTATTCCATCCACCACCGGAAGTTTCTGGAAAACGCCGGAAATGGGGTTGGGCAATCTCTGATAACATACCGCCGCCAGAAGTACACAATTCACAATACACAACAATAAGACATAAATCCCAACGCAATACCTAACACAAACATGATTTACAAAACAGAAAAAACTCGAGTTCTAATCCTTCCTTCGAGCAGACCCCCGGGTTCCCTATCGCTGCGGAGACCTGACCCACTCCTGAACCAACCCTCGTTCACATCACCGAAGAGAACAACCAACCACTAACATATACATGAGACACACAACACCTAGCACCATTCACGACATACAACATCTCACCAACACGTAGCTAACAACCAACAACATTTAATTAACATTAAATTATAAAAAATTCCAAACGATATGTCCAGTAGGCACGCCTCACGGTACCGACTTCCGATCGGGCCACACCGCATGCCGCTAATCCGACGCGCTACAATTCCCTTCAATTACCAATACAGCCTACTCCCCATGCAATGCCTAAGACCTCCGGTAGTTCAACATCTCCCAAATATTCTAACTAAAAAATGCCTGCCTCGTGGCGTGACCAGATTCACAAGTCAAACAAGCTAACCATTATACATTCACATATACATATAAAACATTAAACATGATATAATATCTACACATATATGCAATCTTTCCAAATTTTCTAAGTTTGAACTATCTCAAAGTGTTTCCAAGTTTGCAAGCCCCGTCACACCCAAGGACCCAAGGGTTCAACCCTAGATAGAACCACGCTCTGCTACCATTTGTGACTCTTCTTTATTTTTGATAATTTATAAATTAATTTGTTTTTTTTTTAAAGGGAGGCTACTAGATATTTAAAACTAGGCAAAAGGACTAGACGAAGCATAAAATGTGCTGGGTCCAGTGAGACGGGACTTGCATTTAAACTCGCTGTTAACCAACAATAACAACTTTTATTATATCAGAAATCCCTTGCATAAATACATATTAAATATTACATAATCCAAAAGATTAACATACTATAAATTGTTTGAATCCCTTTGTAATGCTTTATATACAGCACCCCATAAGTAAACATAGGTACACACACACAACTTCAATTCAAATTCATCATTTTAAAATTCAACAATTCCCCGTTTTATTTCCAAGTATAATAGATGCCGACATTACAAAATGTATACATATTTTATAGCCCCCATCATATCGGAATGTGAAATACCTGTAACCCGCTAGTATGTATATTAATTAAACTGATGCCATCTATTAAGACAACCACTTGTACATTTTTATAATGTCCACAGCCATCATATGACTTCCTCATAAAATCACCAACATAAATATTAAGAACTGTAACAATTCTCTATGGATTTCAATAAATACAGTTAACATTTGCAAAGCAATTTGAAAGGTTCATAATTACAAAATATAGTTATAAGTTACGGTATTACTACCCTTTCTCTAATTCCGGAAAATGTGAAACCTCTCGATTTCTATAAAGTGCCGATCAGTCACAAAATTGGCCATAAGAGTTTAAAAATGTTTAGAAGATTTAATTACAATTACATGATCGTAGCAAAAGCATAATTGCAAATTAAGGCTACATACAGCCTGCCTAACATTCACAAAATCTGACAATTGAAAAAACTAAGGAATACACATTTAACATATAATGGCCAGAAAACACAAGTTGCAAAATATCAGTACCGCCTGTACAATTTTATTCTATGTAAAATTTTATAATCTGAAAATATTAATTATATAATTTTAAATAAATATGAAATTTTAATTTCAGCCATATGTGCATATATTAAAAGAGAATGCTGTATTCGTCCGGCTGCAGGAGTGTACCAGAGCAGGCCTGACTTGACAAAGGATGACCCGTTGAAACCTGCATGATATGGCACCAACAGGTGCCTACCTTTTGATTAGAAAAAAAATTTATAAAAGTGACAACCCGGAAACAGAATAAAAAAAACCCCAGCCCTTGTATGCGGGAAAAATAATTAAATGCAAAACCCCGGTAATAACCTGAGAATGAAATCCGAACCAGCCGGTTCGGTATATCATGAAAATCATACCCCTATACTTAATTTAAAAAAGGTCTCCCCTACAACTTTGTACCCATTATACAGAACAAAAACCGCTCTGGTACCCTCCCACAGGTCAGTTTAAAATTGTACTTGTTGAACTGTATTGTAATGTTTAACCTACATTGAAATTGTCTTGCCGACACCCCCCCCGATTGAATAATGTCACTGTATAAGGTTAAACTGATATTGCCCATACACCTCCCATAGTATTTTCTGCAGGCCAGGATAGAATAAAAAAAGGAGTAAATATCACCTCATATGAAGCGGGCGGTTCCATGATTGTTGGCAGCAGCTGCTTCTCCCTCCTCGGTCGCAGAACGAAGCTTTAGTGGTTCATGGCTTGGTGAAGGTAACAGCACACCAAGCGTTGGTCAGGTCTCCGTCCCAGGCGAGAACCCGGTAGGTCTTGAACGCTTAGCCTGCCATTAAAGATAAGAAGAAAAGACACCAAAAATGCTCTGCTGAACCGAGGAAAGAAGCGAGATGTTTTCGTAGCGGGAGCTATGCAGTGACTGATTCTCGCAACATGCACGGAAACGCAACCCAAATTCGGCCCGCTAGATAGCGTGCACTGCCGGAACAGTGCCATACAGATATCGCCTCGCTCACTGACATTGATAACTAATCGAATTTATTATTGGAAATATAGTATTTGTATTTCCTCGAACGCCGGGTTATGCAAACACCGGCACACCCCCACCCCAAAAGGGCAACCTAGTTGCCCACACTTGAACTCCGGGGTACCCTGCAGTGTACCCCATTAGTCTTTTAAAACACAAGTTTCGCCGGTAAATCTCATTAGTGACTGCTCTCAGGACTGAAAAAACTCAACACCATTGCGAGCATCACCACGCGACACCCTCCGCTATGCCAACCCCATGGGACCGCCCAAACACATCACCCTCTCTGGTGACCACCACCAGATTTACTAATCTACTGGTGCCACTCTCATACGCGTCCCTAAGACCAAACAAGGTGTCACTAACCTTGGTATGTGAGTCACCATCCTACTACTCACGTCTACCTCCTGGACCGACCAGACATATGCCACAAACAAGGCCTCACAATCCCTGCCATATGACTGGTCCACATCCCTACACTAGGGCGGACGGCCCCGCTTAGCTAGACAGAGAAGACCGCATAGAGGGCACGCAAACGTGAATCCCTTCTCTCATTCAACAGTTAATCTCCATACCATAACTAGAGGGGGGTTACTTCCCTACCGAACAGTCGTTACGACATATATACCACACAATATTAACCAAAAGAAACACGGGGAAAACAACCGAGGATGCGGCATGGCCATTTCACAACAAAATCAAGTCAACAATAGATCAGCTGATGAAGTAAGCACGGTTTATCAGATTACGACAACAACAATCAAATTCCACCCGGCTGACGGCTATCAGCGGCTCAGAGTCCAACTCACCCATGTCGCGTAGTGTACAACGATACAGCTGTTTATAAATTTACTAGGTCAATACCTTTAAATACTTTTAACCTTTCCTTCTGTGTATTTAGAAACTCCTCGGAATATAACTACCCTCGACAATATCTCGTATCCCCATAAAACGACAACCACCAATCGAACACTAACATCACTACACCAACTTAGTCACAACATCTCCAATCAAATTCTTTCTAATTCCTTTTTTCTAATTTTTATTATTTTTTCTCTTTATTTAATTTAATTTTATGCTTTTCTAAGAGGAGGGGTTAAGGAAATCGGGAATATGAAAAGGGGCAAGGATCATTGAAGGTCAATAGCTAGGACTAAGTGTAAGGACATGGCTCCCTCCGGAAATAAGGATGAATGGAGGAAACCAAGACTCGCGTGGGCAGGGACGCAACCCTGAAGTAGATGAACACCACTGGGACTGTGGGGAACATCTACCCGCTACCCGTTACCCGCTTCTTCTCACCTTTCTATGAAGCACTTTATGTACTCGTTCCTTCCAGACATCCCTCACTGAGAAATCACCTCGTGTTGAGCTGTACTGATCTGTTTCTTCTGAATCAGAATCACGGCAACTTACATCCTTACTTTCACTCCGCTTTGGATTATCCTCATCATCTAAATCCCCTGCTTCTGCCTTCCCTGCTTCTCTTTCTTCCACTGTTCCTTCTTCCTTTTAGACCTCTTCTACCATTTCCACAATTACGTCCCCACAATCCAAATCACCATCATGACACTGCACCTCCTCACCATCTTCCAGTTGCTCATCTAAGCCATCTTCAACAGCATCTTCACCCAGCTCCTCACCAATTTCTTCATCACCCTCGTCACCAGCTCCTTCACAAACTTCTTCACCAACCTCCTCTCCAATCTCATTTTCATCCTCCTTTACTTCAACACGTTCAACATCACAATTTTAATTTTCTTCATCCTCAACATCATCGCCATCACGTCCACTACCGCCATCATAATACTGCACATCTTCATCATCCTCTAGTTGCTCATCTGGTCCACCTGAAATTTCTTTCCGTTCTTCGGAATCCTCCGCACTACATACAGAAGGCGTCTCCACATCTTCACACACTACATAATTCTCACTCGCACTCTCCACAACGCTGCCACCAAATTCCTCCTCAACTTCTACCTCATCTCCTTCCACCACACTTGCGGCATGGACATCCCCGTGTCCATCCGCAACCTCAGAAACCTTTGCAGCATGGTCATACCCATGTCCATCCGCAAACTCAGACTATTCAGTCTCCCTAACACCTATAACTACTGTCTACGAGACATATGAATAGACCCGCAATCCTGTCCACTGTGTAAAGAATGTGAAGGTCACTGCTTGCAAAGTGAATAACAACGCTGTCTGAAATATATCAACCCGCAGCCCGCAGCACAGTTAATCATACTTGTTTCTTTTATGCAGCACGTACGTGTTCCTGTAATGTGTATTGCCGTGAGTTGTAAATATTTTTTTATATATGTTTTAAATTGCTTCTTTTTTCTTACCGTGATCTTTTTTTGTTAATCGTGTGCGTGTGTATAAATAGTCTATAGCAACAATTCCATTTTTTTTTATCTTAGACTGATTTTATCATGAGTGTTGAACGTAAACGAGGTGAAACAATTCGAAGCAAAGAAAGACAAGTGATTAGGAATGTTATAAAACAGTGTGTCCGTGTGAAAGATGCAAAATCGTTAACAATCCCAATAAACAAAGCTACTAAAAGAGCTGCATTATACTGTAACGTGTCAGTTTGTACAATAAAAAATACAAGAAAAGAAGGAAAAGATCGTCCAAGTGAAACACTAGGAACACCTGGTAAGAAACGTTGTGCGGAGAAACGGACAGCTTCGGTCGATAACTTTGACCGTCGTGTCATTTTGAATATAATACACGACTTTTATGTAAATAAAAAACCGTACCAACTTGTAAAAAATTGCTCCAGATCTTAAAAGAACGGATTAACTTTCAGTGGAGTGAATGGACTTTAAGATTAATTATGAAAGAGATGGTGTTCGTGTGGAAGAGGTGCATCACCAAGAGAAAAATTCTCATTGAGAGGCCTGACATTATCAATTGGCGATGTAATTACCTGCAAAAATTAAAGAAATACAGGGAACAAGGAAGATGTATATTTTATTTAGACGAAACGTGGGTTGATGCCTATTTAACGTTTCACAAGTGCTGGCAACACCAAGAAGTTGACGGTACAATGACGACAATAAGTGCATCAAACCGTTTAATAGTAGCGCATTTAGGATCATAAAACGGATTTTTAAATAATGCGGAATTAATTGTTAAGGGAGGTAATTCGACAGGTGACTATCATGGCCAAATGAATAGTACAAACTTTGAGAAGTGGGTCTGTGAAAAGGTCATTCCTAATCTCCCAGCGAATTCGGTTGTTATATTGGACAATTTGGACAATGCACCGTATCATTGCCGGCAAGAAGATAAACCACCATCTCAGTACTCGTTGAAAAGTGACATGTTAACTTGGTTACGGAAGCAAGGCATTGAATGCGATGCATCTATGAGGAAATCTGATCTCCACGAAAAAATAGAAAAAGTGAGACCAAAAAATAAAATTTATGCGGTCGATACGTTACTTCAACTTAACGGCCATGAGGTGCTGAGAACTCCACCATACATGTGTGATCTGAGTGCTATAGAGCTGGCGTGGTCAAAACTTAAATATTTTATAAGGTCACATAATACAGCTGGGGACTTTTCTTTAACGAGACTACAACAAATACTTTCTGAAGGATTAGCTGCTGTAACACCAGAAGACTGGTCTAGTTACAGTAGACATGTAATTAACATAGAAAGTGAATATTGGCAAAAGGATGGAATACTGGAAGACGCGATTGATCGTATCATTGTAAGTGTTGGGGGTTGTGATGAAGATGACACCGATCTGAGCAGTGACGGAAGTGACGAATCTACCAGTGATAGAGATTTAGCGCGGCCACTGGAGTAAAATCGTGAGTTCTTTTAAAGACAATTGAGTGAAAGTGTTTTTTTCTTAAGCTCTAAGTAAAAACTATACAATTATTCCCTTACACCTAGGCCTACTGGAACTATTTTATTTCGTGTAATAACACGCATACTCTTTCTTTTTTAATGACGTTTCTTCGTAACAGGTTAGTAGAAATTTCTGTTCGTATTGTTTCACTTTTTAAGGCAGTAACAAATTTTGAGCCGTTTCATCAGTAAACGACTACATCGTTTAATGTTTCTTTTGTTAACATACACAATTCAATATAACCATTTCATTAATAGCTTATAATCTTTGTGGTACTTTATGTTATAAAGTAAGAATATAATATAACCGTGACATAACCATTTCAATATAGTTATCTGGAAAAAGTACATAAGATACAAAGATAGTAAAATACATAATGCAGACCACAGTCAAAAATTCTACAGCCAATATTCTCGGAACAGACAGTGCACATTACGTGTGACGGCACTTCCCTCTTTCACCCGCAAAAAGCGGGCTATTCTCATATCTCGTTACCAGTATACTTCCCTGTGCAGCATCTGCAGACCGCTCTTCTGCCTCTTCCTTCGATTCCTCTCCTTCACCACTTTCAGCAACTATAGCGCCCTCAACATTTCCCACCCTGTAATCCAGCTGTCCAGGTCTATATGCAATGTCTAAATTAAATTCTACTGGCGATGGTAAAGCTATACTATCAAGTGACTTCTCATATCCCTGCGTAGGCGATGATGATATTACAGGATCTGGATCCGTCATGAACCGAGATGGAGATACCGGAACAAATTCTGAGGCATCTGGGTTCAAGGGTGACGTCCTCTCTGAGTCCTCTAATTCCGTATTAACAGACGTGTTCTTGTCGTTTTGTGTTGATCCACTTATGTAATTCCCCTCTTCTTCTTTCTCTTCACCTTCTTCATCCACAACTCTATTAGGCACTTGCGATTCATCTGGAACGTTTAAAGTTTCTCTTCTTTCCAAATAGGAATAACGCCTAGCTACAGGATCCCTACTGGCCGATGTTGGTTTACTATTATAACTTCTTCTTACCCTGTTAATTTCATACTTATTTGTTTTCTGTACTGTAACCGTTGTTCCCATTTTTTCGCTTGCCACCCCCTTGTAGCCTCCATTACTTCCAGAATATTCAGTTTTCCTTACAGTTCCTTGCGTTCTCCCCCAACCCCATGTTTGTCTTCTTTAGCTCTTCCTAATAAACCACTTGAGTATTGGACATATTTAGCAGCTCTTCCCCGGGACTCATCATTCGTCTCGACCCTTCTGCCATGCGCACACCACCGGTCCAGGTCCGCAAAACAACGTGAACGGTCCGCGAACACAAAACGGTATTTCTCTTGGGGCGTCACCCCTTCTAGAATAACTCGAACAATGTCCTTCTCGGGCAACCCCAACCTCAAAATGCGGGCAATTTTACGTATATCATGCACAAAGTCCGCCAACGCCTCTTCGTTGTCCTGCGCACGATAGAACCGATTAAATTTCAACTGTTCACGTTGCCGACGAGGTATGAAGAAGTCCAACACCTCCCCATGGAAAGCGTCAATACTGCCGCCCCGACGCAGAGTGTTGGTGACCAGCCCAGCCAATGAACCCCGGCAATACGGGTATATAATGGACAAGAGGTACCCATCGGACACCCCCGGGAAATCCGCCAACTGCAGGGCAAGTTCCAAGAAAACTAGCAACTTGTCCTCATCTATTTCATCCACCACCGGAAGTTTCTGGAGAACGTCGGAAATGGGGTTTGGACAATCTCTGATTACATACCGCCGCCAGAATTACACAATTCACAATACACAACAATAAGACATAAATCCCAACGCAATACCTAACACAAACATGATTTACAAAACAGTAAAAACTCGAGTTCTAATCCTTCCTTCGAGCAGACCCCCGGGTTCCCTATCGCTGCGGAGACCTGACCCACTCCTGAACCAACCCTCGTTCACATCACCGAAGAGAACAACCAACCACTAACATATACATGAGACACACAACTCCTAACACCAATCACGACATACAACATCTCTCCAACACGTAGCTAACAACCATCAACATTTATTGAACATTAAATTTCAGAAAATTCCAAACGATATGTCCAGTAGGCACGCCTCAGGGTACCGACTTCCGATCGGGCCACACCGCATGCCGCTAATCCGGCGCGCTACAATTCCCTTCAATTACCAATACAGCCTACTCCCCATGCAATGCCTAAGACCTCCGGTAGTTCAACATCTCCCAAATATTCTAACTAAAAAATGCCTGCCTCGTGGCGTGACCAGATTCACAAGTCAAACAAGCTAACCATTATACATTCACATATACATATAAAACATTAAACATGATATAATATCTACACATATATGCAATCTTTCCAAATTTTCTAAGTTTGAACTATCTCAAAGTGTTTCCGAGTTTGCAAGCCCCGTCACACCCAAGGACCCAAGGGTTCAACCCTAGCTCTGCTAGCATTTGTGACCCTTCTTTATTTTTGATACTTTATAAATTAATTTTTTTTTTTTTTTAAAGAGAGGTTACTAGATATTTAAAACTAGGCAAAAGGACTAGACGAAGCATAAAATGTGCTTGGTCCAGTGAGACGTGACTTGCATTTAAACTCGCTGTTAACCAACAATAACAACTTTTATTATATCAGAAATCCCTTGCATAAATACATATTAAATATTACATAATCCAAAAGATTAACATACTATAAATTGTTAGAATCCCTTTGTAATGCTTTATATACAGCACCCCCATAAGTAAACATAGGCACACACACACACACACACACACACACACACACACACACACACACACACACACACACACACACACACACACACACACACACACACACACACACACACACACACACACACACACACACACACACACACACACACAACTTCAATTCAAATCCATCATTTTAAAATTCAACAATTCCCCTTTTTATTTCCAAGTATAATAGATGCCGACATTACAAAATGTATACATATAGATATAACTCATTCACCCAACACACATAACGAACATAAAATCACAAATAAGTTTTAACAAATCACAATTATAATTCAGTATCACCTGAGCCACATAAAAGTTCGACAGTCCGCGTGCATATTATTTTTATGGCCCCATCATATCGGAATGTGAAATACCTGTAACCCGCTAGTATGTATATTAATTAAACTGATGCCATCTATTAAGACAACCACTTATACATTTTTATAATGTCCACAGCCATCATATGACTTCCTCATAAAATCACCAACATGATCAGAAATTTAACAATTCTCTATGGATTTAAATAAATCATTTAACATTTGCAAAGCAATTTGAAAGGTTCATAATTACAAAATATAGTTATAAGTTACGGTATTACTACCCTTTCTCTAATTCCGGAAAATGTGAAACCTCTCGATTTCTATAAAGTGCCGATCAGTCACAAAATTGGCTATAAGAGTTTAAAAATGTTTAGAATATTTAATTACAATTACATGATCGTAACAAAATCATAATTGCAAATTAAGGCTACATACAGCCTGCCTAACATTCACAAAATCTGACAATTGAAAAATCTAAGAAAGACAGGTTTAACATATAATGGCCAGAAAACACAAGTTGCAAAATATCAGTACCGCCTGTACAATTTTATTCAATGTAAAATTTTATAATCTGAAAATATTAATTATATAATTTTAAATAAATATGAAATTTTAATTTCAGCAATATGTGCATATATTAAAAGAGAATGCTGTATTCGTCCGGCTGCAGGAGTGTACCAGAGCAGGCCTGACTTGACAAAGAATGACCCGTTGAAAACCTGCATGATATGGCACCAACAGGTGCCTACCTTTTGATTAGAAAATATTTATAAAAGTGACAACCCGGAAACAGAATAAAAAAAAACCCCAGCCCTTGTATGCAGGAAAAATAATTAAATGCAAAACCCGGTAATAACCTGAGAATGAAATCCGAAGCAGCCGGTTCGATATATCATAAAAACCATACCCTTATACTTAATTTAAAAAAGGTCTCCCCTATAACTTTTGTACCCATTATACAGAACAAAAACCGCTGTGGTACCCTCCCACAGGTCAGTTTACAATTGTACTTGTTGAACTGTATTTTAATGTTTAAGCTACATTGAAATTGTCTTGCTGACCCCCCCCCCCGATTGAACCATGTCATTGTATAAAATTAAACTGATATTGCACATACACCTCCAATACTATTTTCTGCAGGCCAGGGTAGAATAATAAAAGGAGAAAATAAAAAGAGTAAATATCACCTCATATGAAGCGGGCGGTTCCATGATTGTTGGCAGCAGCTGCTTCTCCGTCCTCGGTCGCAGAACGAAGCTTTAGTGGTTCATGGCTTGGTGAAGGTAACAGCACACCAAGCGTTGGTCAGGTCTCCGTCCCAGGCGAGAACCCGGTAGGTCTTAAACGCTTAGCCTGCCATTAAAGATGAGAAGAAAAGACACCAAAAATGCTCTGCTGAACAGAGGAAAGAAGCGAGATGTTTTCGTAGCGGGAGCTATGCAGTGACTGATTCTCGCAACATGCACGGAAACGCAACCGAAATTCGGCCCGCTAGATAGCGTGCACTGCCGGAACAGTTCCAAACAGATATCGCCTCGCTCACTGACATTGATAACTAATCGAATTTATTATTGGAAATATAGTATTTGTATTTCCTCGAACGCCGGGTTATGCAAACACCGGCACACCCCCACCCCAAAAGGGCAACCTGGTTGCCCACACTTGAACTCCGGGGTACCCTGCAGTGTACCCCATTAGTCTTTTAAAACACAAGTTTCGCCGGTAAATCTCATTAGTGACTGCTCTCAGGACTGGAAAAACTCAACACCATTGTGAGCATCCCCACGCGACACCCTGCGCTATGCCAACCCCATGGGACCGCCCCAACACGTCACCCTCTCTGGTGACCACCACCTACCTCTACTGGTGCCACTCTCATACGCGTCCCTAAGACCAAACAAGGTGTCACTAACCTTGGTATGTGAGTCACCATCCTACTACTCAAGTCCACCTCCTGGACCGACCAGCCATATGCCGCAAACAAGGCCTCACAATCCCTGCCATATGACTGGCCCACATCCCTACACTAGGGCGGACGGCCCCGCTTAGCTAGACAGAGAAGACCGCATAGAGGGCACGCAAACGTGAATCCCTTCTCTCATTCAACAGTTAATCTCCATACCATAACTAGAGGGGGGTTACTTCCCTACCGAACAGTCGATACGACATATATACCACACAATATTAACCAAAAGAAACACAGGGAAATCAACCGAGGATGCGGCATGGCCATTTGAAACAAAATCAAGTCAACAATAGATCAGCTGATGAAGTATGCACGGTTTATCAGATTACCACAACAACAATTAAATTCCACCCGGCGGACGGCTATTTGCTGCTCAGAGTCCAACTCACCCATGTCGCGTAGTGTACAACGATACAGCTGTTTATAAATTTACTAGGTCAATACCTTTAAATACTTTTAACCTTTCCTTCTGTGTATTTAGAAACTCCTCGGAATATAATTACCCTCGACAATATCTCGTATCCCCATAAAACGACAACCAACAATCGAACACTGACATCACTACACCAACCTAGTCACAACATCTCCAATCAAATTCTTTCTAATTCCTTTTTTTCTAATTTTTATTATTTTTATTCTTTTTTTTATTTTATTTTATGCTTTTCTAAGGGGAAGGGTTAAGAAAATCGGGAATATGAAAACGGGCAATTATCATTGAAGGTCAATAGCTAGGACTAAGTGTAAGGACATGGCTCCCTCCGGAAATAAGGATGAATGGAGGAAACCAAGACTCGCGTGGGCAGGGACGCAACCCTGAAGTATATGAACACCACTGGGACTGTGGGGAACATCTACCCGCTACCCGTTACCCGCTTCTTCTCTCCTTTCTATGAAGCACTTTATGTACTCGTTCCTTCCAGACATCCCTCACTGAGAAATCACCTCGTCTTGAGCTGTACTGATCTGTTTCTTCTGAATCAGAATCACGGCAACTTACATCCTTACTTTCACTCCGCTTTGGATTATCCTCATCATCTAAATCCCCTGCTTCTGCCTTCCCTGCTTCTCTTTCTTCCACTGTTCCTTCTTCCTTATAGCCCTCTTCTACCATTTCCACAATTACGTCCCCACAATCCAAATCACCATCATGACACTGCACCTCCTCACCATCTTCCAGTTGCTCATCTAAGCCATCTTCAACAGCATCTTCACCCAGCACCTCACCAATTTCTTCATCACCCTCGTCACCAGCTCCTTCACAAACGTCTTCACCAACCTCCTCACCAATCTCATTTTCATCCTCCTTTACATCAACACGTTCAACATCACAATTTTAATTTTCTTCATCCTCAACATCATTGCGATCACGTCCACTACCGCCATCATAATACTGCACATCTTCATCATCCTCTAGTTGCTCATCTGGTCCACCTGAAATTTCTTTCCGTTCTTCGGAATCCTCCGCACTACATACAGAAGGCGTCTCCACATCTTCACACACTACATAATTCTCACTCGCACTCTCCACAACGCTGCCACCAAATTCCTCCTCAACTTCTACCTCATCTCCTTCCACCACACTTGCGGCATGGACATCCCCGTGTCCATCCGCAACCTCAGAAACCTTTGCAGCATGGTCATACCCGTGGCCATCTGCAAACTCAGACTATTCAGTCTCCCTAACACCTATAACTACTGTCTACGAGACATATGAATAGACCCGCAATCCTGTCCACTGTGTAAAGAATGTGAAGGTCACTGCTTGCAAAATGAATAACAACGCTGTCTGAAATATATCAACCCGCAGCCCGCAGCACAGTTAATCATACTTGTTTCTTTTATGCAGCACGTACGTGTTCCTGTAATGTGTATTGCCGTGAGTTGTAAATATTTTGTTATATATGTTTTAAATTGCTTCTTTTTTCTTACCGTGATCTTTTTTTTGTTAATCGTGTGCGTGTGTATAAATAGTCTATAGCAACAATTCCATTTTTTTTTATCTTAGACTGATGGTATCATGAGTGTTGAACGTAAACGAGGTGAAACAATTCGAAGCAAAGAAAGACAAGTGATTAGGAATGTTATAAAACACTGTGAGAAAGACGCAAAATCGTTAACAACCCCAACAAACAAAGCTACTAAAAGAGCTGCATTATACTGTAACGTGTCAGTTTGTACAATAAAAAATATAAGAAAAGAAGGAAAAGGTCGTCCAAGTGAAACACTAGGAACACCTGGTAAGAAACGTTTTGCGGAGAAACGGACAGCTTCGGTCGATAACTTTGACCGTCGTGTCATTTTGAATATAATACACGACTTTTATGTAAATAAAAAAACCGTACCAACTTGTAAAAAATTGCTCCAGATCTTAAAAGAACGGATTAACTTTCAGTGGAGTGAATGGACTTTAAGAAAAATTATGAAAGAGATGGGGTTTGTGTGGAAGAGGTGCATGTCCAAGAGACAAATTCTCATTGAGAGGCCTGACATTATCAATTGGCGATGTAATTACCTGCAAAAATTAAAGAAATACAGGGAACAAGGAAGATGTATATTTTATTTAGACGAAACGTGGGTTGATGCCAATTTAACGTTTCACAAGTGCTGGCAACACCAAGAAGTTGACGGTACAATGACGACAATAAGTGCATCAAACCGTTTAATAGTAGCGCATTTAGGATCAGAAAACGGATTTTTAAATAATGAGGAATTAATTTTTGAGGGAGGTAATTCGACAGGTGACTATCATGGCCAAATGAATAGTACAAACTTTGAGAAGTGGGTCTGTGAAAAGGTCATTCCTAATCTCCCAGCGAATTCGGTTGTTATATTGGACAATGCACCGTATCATTGCCGGCAAGAAGATAAACCACCATCTCAGTACTCGTTGAAAAGTGACATGTTAACTTGGTTACGGAAGCAAGGCATTGAATGCGATGCATCTATGAGGAAATCTGATCTCCACGAAAAAATAGAAAAAGTGAGACCAAGAAATAAAATTTATGCAGTCGATACGTTACTTCAACTTAACGGCCATGAGGTGCTGAGAACTCCACCATACATGTGTGATCTGAGTGCTATAGAGCTGGCGTGGTCAAAACTTAAATATTTTATAAGGTCACATAATACAGCTGGGGACTTTTCTTTAACGAGACTACAACAAATACTTTCTGAAGGATTAGCTGCTGTAACACCAGAAGACTGGTCTAGTTACAGTAGGCATGTAATTAACATAGAAAGTGAATATTGGCAAAAGGATGGAATACTGGAAGGCGCGATTGATCGTATCATTGTAAGTGTTGGGGGTTGTGATGAAGATGACACCGATCTGAGCAGTGACGGAAGTGACGAATCTACCAGTGATAGAGATTTAGCGCGGCCACTGGAGTAAAATCGTGAGTTCTTTTAAAGACAATTGAGTGAAAGTGTTTTTTTCTTAAGCTCTAAGTAAAAACTATACAATTATTCCCTTACACCTAGGCCTACTGGAACTATTTTATTTCGTGTCATAACACGCATATTCTTTCTTTTTTAATGGCGTTTCTTCGTAACAGGTTAGTAGAAATTTCTGTTCGTATTGTTTTACTTTTTAAGGCAGTAACAAATTTTGAGCCGTTTCATCAGTAAACGACTACATCGTTTAATGTTTCTTTTGTTAACATACACAATTCAATATAACCATTTCATTAATAGCTTATAATCTTTGTGGTACTTTATGTTATAAAGTAAGAATATAATATAACCGTGACATAACCATTTCAATATAGTTATCTGGAAAAAGTACATAAGATACAAAGATAGTAAAATACATAATGCAGACCACAGTCAAAAATTCTACAGCCAATATTCTCGGAACAGACAGTGCACTTTACGTGTGGCGTCACTCCCCTCTTTCACCCGCAAAAAGCGGGCTATTCTCATATCTCGTTACCAGTATACTTCCCTGGCAGCATCTGCAGACTGCTCTTCTGCCTCTTCCTTCGATTCCTCTCCTTCACCACTTTCAGCAACTATAGCGTCCTCAACATTTCCCACCCTGGAATCCACCTGTCCAGGTCTATATGCAATGTCTAAATTAAATTCTACTGGCGATGGTAAAGCTACACTAACAAGTGACTTCTCATATCCCTGCGTAGGCGATGATGATATTACAGGATCTGGATCCGTCATGAACCGAGATGGAGATACCGGAACAAATTCTGAGGCAAATCTGGGTTCAACGGTGACGTCCTCTCTGAGTCCTCTAATTCCGTATTAACAGACGTGTTCTTGTCGTTTTGTGTTGATCCACTTAAGTAATTCCCCTCTTCTTCTTTCTCTTCACCTTCTTCATCCACAACTCTATTAGGCACTTGCGATTCATCTGGAACGTTTAAAGATTCTTTTCTTTCCAAATAGGAATAACGCCTAGCTACAGGATCCCTACTGGCCGATATTGGTTTACTATTATAAATTCTTCTTCCCCTGTTAATTTCATACTTATTTGTTTTCTCTAATGTAACCGTTGCTACCGTCTTCTCGCTTGCCACCCCCTTGTAGCCTCCATTACTTCCAGAATATTCAGTTTTCCTTACAGTTCCTTGCGTTCTCCCCCAACCCCCATGTTTGTCTTTTTTAGCTCTTCCTAATAAACCACTTGAGTATTGGACATCTTTAGCAGCTCTTCCCCGGGACTCATCATTCGCCTGGACCCTTCTGGCATGCGAAACCACCGGTCCAGGTCGGCAAAACAACGTGGACGGTCCGCGAACACCAAACGGTATCTCTCTTGGGGCGTCACCCCTTCTAGAATAACTCGAACAATGTCCTTCTCGGGCAACCCCAACCTCAAAATGCGGGCAATTTTACGTATATCATGCACAAAGTCCGCCAACACCTCTTCGTTGGCCTGCGCACGATAGAACCGATTAAATTTCAACTGTTCACGTTGCCGACGAGGTATGAACATTAAATTATAGAAAATTCCAAACGATATGTCCAGTAGGCACGCCTCACTGTACCGACTTCCGATCGGGTCACACCGCATGCCGCTAATCCGACGCGCTACAATTCCCTTCAGTTACCAATAAGCCTATTCCCCATGCAATGCCTAAGACCTCCAGTAGTTCAACATCTCACAAATATTCTAACTAAAAAATGCCTGCCTCGTGGCGTGATCAGATTCACAAGTCAAACAAGCTAACCATTATACATTCACATATACATATAAAACATTAAACATGATATAATATCTACACATATATGCAATCTTTCCAAATTTTTTAAGTTTGAACTATCTCAAAGTGTTTCCGAGTTGCAAGCCCCGTCACACCCAAGGACCCAAGGATTCAACCCTAGATAGGACCAAGGTGTGCTACCATTTGTGACCCTTTTTTATTTTTGATACTTTATAAATTAATTTGTTTTTTTTTTTTTTTTAAAGAGAGGCTACTAGTTATTTAAAACTAGGCAAAAGGACTAGACGAAGCATAAAATGTGCTGGGTCCAGTGAGACGGGACTTGCAATTAAACTCGCTGTTAACCAACAATAACAACTTTTATTATATCAGAAATCCCTTGCATAAATACATATTAAATATTACATAATCCAAAAGATTAACATACTATAAATTGTTTGAATCCCTTTGTAATGCTTTATATACAGCACCCCCATAAGTAAACATAGGTACACACACACAAAACTTCAATTCAAATTCATCATTTTAAAATTCAACAATTCCCCTTTTTATTTCCAAGTATAATAGATGCCGACATTACAAAATGTATACATATAGATATAACTCATTCACCCAACACACATAACGAACATAAAATCACAAATTAGTTATCAAATCACAATTATAATTCAGTATCACCTGAGTCCCATAAAAGTTCGACAGCCCGCGTGCATATTATTTTTATAGCCCCTATCATATCGGAATGTGAAATACCTGTAACCCGATAGTACGTATATTAATTAAACTGATGCCATCTATTAGGACAACCACTTATACAGTTTTATAATGTCCATAGCCATCATGTGACTTCCTCATAAAATCACCAACATAAATATTAAGAACTGTAACAATTCTCTATGGATTTAAATAAATACATTTAATATTTACAAAGCAATTTGAAAGGTTCATAATTACAAAATATAGTTATAAGTTACGGTATTACTACCCTTTCTCTAATTCCGGAAAATGTGAAACCTCTCGATTTCTATAAAGTGCCGATCAGTCACAAAATTGGCCATAAGAGTTTAAAAATGTTTAGAAGATTTAATTACAATTACATGATCGTAACAAAAGCATAATTGCAAATTAAGGCTACATACAGCCTGGCTAACATTCACAAAAACTGACAATTGAAAAATCTAAGAAAGACAGGTTTAACATATAATGGCCAGAAAACACAAGTTGCAAAATATCAGTACCGCCTGTACAATTTTATTCAATGTAAAATTTTATAATCTGAAAATATTAATTATATAATTTTAAATAAATATGAAATTTTAATTTCAGCAATATGTGCATATATTAAAAGAGAATGCTGTATTCGTCCGGCTGCAGGAGTGTACCAGAGCAGGCCTGACTTGACAAAGAATGACCCGTTGAAAACCTGCATGATATGGCACCAACAGGTGCCTACCTTTTGATTAGAAAAAATTTATAAAAATGACAACCCGGAAACAGAATAAAAAAAAAACCCCAACCCTTGTATGCAGAAAAAATAATTAAATGCAAAACCCGGTAATAACCTGAGAATGAAATCCGAAGCAGCCGGTTCGGTATATCATAAAAACCATACCCTTATACTTAATTTAAAAAAGGTCTCCCCTATAACTTTTGAACCCATTATACAGAACAAAAACCGCTCTGGTACCCTCCCACAGGTCAGTTTACAATTGTACTTGTTGAACTGTATTTTAATGTTTAAGCTACATTGAAATTGTCTTGCTGACCCCCCCCCCCCGATTGAACCATGTCATTGTATAAAGTTAAACTGATATTGCACATACACCTCCCATACTATTTTCTGCAGGCCAGGGTAGAATAATAAAAGGAGAAAATAAAAGGAGTAAATATCACCTCATATGAAGCGGGCGGTTCCATGATTGTTGGCAGCAGCTGCTTCTCCGTCCTCGGTCGCAGAACGAAGCTTTAGTGGTTCATGGCTTGGTGAAGGTAACAGCACACCAAGCGTTGGTCAGGTCTCCGTCCCAGGCGAGAACCCGGTAGGTCTTAAACCCTTAGCCTGCCATTAAAGATGAGAAGAAAAGACATCAAAAATGCTCTGCTGAACAGAGGAAAGAAGCGAGATGTTTTCGTAGCGGGAGCTATGCAGTGAGTGATTCCCGCAACATGCACGGAAACGCAACCCAAATTCGGCCCGCTAGATAGCGTGCACTGCCGGAACAGTGCCATACAGATATCGCCTCGCTCACTGACATTGATAACTAATCGAATTTATTATTGGAAATATAGTATTTGTATTTCCTCGAACGCCGGTTTATGCAAACACCGGCACACCGCCACCCCAAAAGGGCAACCTGGTTGCCCACACTTAAACTCCGGGGTACCCTGCAGTGTACCCCATTAGTCTTTTAAAACACACGTTTCGCCGGTAAATCTCATTAGTGACTGCTCTCAGGACTGAAAAAATTCAACACCATTGCGAGCATCGCCACGCGACCCCCTCCGCCATGCCAACCCCATAGGACCGCCCCAACACGTCACCCTCTCTGGTGACCACCACCTACCTCTACTGGTGCCACTGACATACGCGTCCCTAAGACCAAATAAGGTGTCACTAACCTTGGTATGTGAGTCACCATCCTACTTCTCACGTCTACCTCCTGGACCGACCAGCCGTATGCCACAAACAAGGCCTGACAATCCCTGCCATATGACTGGCCCACATCCCTACACTAGGGCGGACGGCCCCGCTTAGCCAGACAGAGAAGACCGCATAGAGGGCACGCGAACATGAATCCCTTCTCTCATTCAACAGTCAATCTCCATACCATAACTAGAGGGGGGTTACTTCCCTACCGAACAGTCGATACGACATATATACCACACAATACTAACCAAAAGAAACACAGGGAGAACAACCGAGGATGCGGCATGGCCATTTGACAACAAAATCAAGTCAACAATAGATCAGCTGATGAAGTATGCACGGTTTATCAGATTACGACATCAACAATTAAATTCCACCCGGCAGACGGCTATCAGCGGCTCAGAGTCCAACTCACCCATGTCGCGTAGTGTACAACGATACAGCTGTTTATAAATTTACTAAGTCAATACCTTTAAATACTTTTAACCTTTCCTTCTGTGTATTTAGAACTCCTCGGAATATAACTACCCTCGACAATACCCTCGTATCCCCATAAAACGACAACCGACTATCTAACACTAACATCACTACACCAACCTAGTCACAACATCACCAACCAAATTCTTTCTAATTCCTTTTTTTTCTAATTTTTATTATTTTTTCTAGTAGAGGGAAAGTGAGTGTTAGAAAACAATGGCGATGATGTCACAGAGAGGCACTGGTAGCTGGCTTCCGCGGTGTGAAAACAATTGGTTGGGGAACCCCCAGTTGAAAACACTACCGGGTTCCAGTTCATGACGTCATAGAGGCACTGGCAGCTGGTGTCCGAGCTGTCCATGTGACGTCACTGTTTTGTGTGTGTGTGTGTGTGTGTGTGTGTATGTGTGACTGAAACACTTCCGTTTTCCAGTTCATGACATCACACAGAGGCTCAAGTCGCTGGCGTCCGCATGGCTAAAACCTGTTTCAAGACGTCACGGAGGCCGTGGTTTCTGCATGTTCAAAATTTGGTAGCCGAAAACAATGTGTAGCAGATGGGGGTACCCGGAATTCGGCAGTTGCCTGCAGAGGCGATGTCATCGGGTACCGTTACTCGAAATTTTGGGGGTATCGGGTACCGTTACCCGAAATGTTTAAATCAACGGATGGGGGTACCCGAAATTTGTGGGTACGCCCACATGACGCATGTATAAAACACTGGTTATGACGAAACAGGAGGCTGGGTGGATATGATAGCTGGTTCGACGACTACGTGATGTCTGAAATTTGACACCCGAAATGTTTAGAACAACGGATGGGGGGTACCTGAAATTTTTGATGTTCAATATTTGACAACCGAAATGATTAAAACAACGGATGGAGGTACCTGAAATCTCTTGGTGTCCGAAAGTTAACACCCGAAATGTTTAAATCAACGGATGGGGGTACCCGACATGACGCATGTGTTCGACTGCGAGGCGGTACAGTTTGTTTCCGCAAAAAATAAATTATGGCCCCCATCGGGATTTGAACCCGGGACCTCCGGTACTCCAAACCGGCATGCATCCACTACACCAAGGGGCCGTTGTCGTTTAACTGTAATTATTTTTGTACTTATACTTCTCGTCTCTTACTTAGAAGTATGAGGTGGACGAGTGATATCTACTGTTGTCCTATGTGTAAAACCATAAAAGCACAATATAAGTTTATTTATTATTAAAAATAAATAAACATTTTTTATACTTTTATTTTTTACCTCTCATCCTCTTCCTAGCGGCCAGAGGCGAATGAGAGACCGCTACGCTTTTTTTAACGTGGTTTCCCCAACTTTACAGATTCGTAAAGCAGGCCTACTCCACGTTATCTATCGCTGTACTATTAACTAATACAGTGGTAAATAATGATAAGATACACTATGCAATGCTAAGTCAATGTATAAAAGCAGTACATATATTTTTTATTTATTTACTTTATTTTTATTTTGTTTATATTTTTTGTATCGGATGTATATGTTGTTCATACATGATGCGTATTCACATTTGCTGTACCGTAATGAGTAATTTTCACACCCATACTGGTTCTTGACGAGTTTGCAGGTATATCTACCGTGCCAGTGACCCGTCTCGAACTACCAGGACTACGTTTATGAGTATTTCTACCGCGACAGTGACGTAGTCAAGGTTAACACTCACGCACACACTACGGTACCTAATTCTACGTTTATGGACATTTCTGTCACGTAGCATTCACACTAACACCATGATGAAAACATGTTCACAACCGACTATATTTTATTTCGTTGCCGCAACCATTCTCCATAAAACAAAGCTTTGCGCAATGCACAGTGTAAGGGGGGAGTGGTAACGGGTTGACGATGAGGAACAGGACATTGTATGATGGGTACAAAGGATCTAGGAACTACAGGTGCTTGAATATCGTTTAAGTCAATCACCTCACCATGGTGATACAACTGTCGTAAGAAATTTGCCTTCTCAAACCCTTTTGTATAGACAACAGAACTGTCTGAAAAAAAGTCTGCAACGATGCGTACCATATTCTTGTACGGCACATTACCATCGTTCCACCGAATTCTGTGATAATGTGTTTCCAACCAGTCATTGATTTTTTGAAATTTCAGGTGCAGTCGTGCACGTTCGTATGGTGGAGCGAACAACACGATAACAAAACGTCCGGTTGTTATATCAACTGCAACGAACTCTTTGATTACATATTCATTTTTGTCACCACGAAACGCTTCAAACTCCGCAATAACCGTCCTATTCAAGTTCATTTTTCCGAGTGACACTTGTTCGCATCGAATACGTTAATTTTTTCAAATTCCCCCTCTACTTTTCCTTCCAATACCAGTTCATCGTAAAGACGATCAAATGTTAGCTGTTGGTCATGACGACTGCTTTCCAATCGAAAAAACGAGGGGAAAAAGAAGGATGGTGGTACATAACACCCCTTGGCTACTACCTGTTTAATGTACGACTTGAAGTGATCTTGATCATAAAACAAGCGAACAAGATATTTCTTTAGTACTGTTAATAAACAACCAAAACGGATCCACTCGGGTTCTGTGAAAACAAATTTTTCGGTCTTACTACCTTTAATCCGAACAAACGTGTTCCCAAAGTTACGACTGATCATCACACTCTTCTTCTTTTCACGGTTTTCACCTTCTTCGTACAATAACATACTGGATAGTAACTGTTCACGAAAGATCAACAAGTAATTCCACTCAGAAAAGTCAAGTAATATACGTTTCTTTTTTCCGTTTGTAAACAAAACACCCGGTTCATAGTTGAGTTCGTTAAACAGTCCGACGGTAACGAACTTAGTGTAAGAGTTAATAGGATATCCAAGAGATAAGTAAACGTTATACTCACAATGCCTGCTGCTGCTGCTGCTGCTGCTGCCGCCGCTACCACAGTCACCTTCCATCGTTGAGACGGACTGATCTTGTTACAAGCTAGAGATCGCTAATACCTATCTTTATAAACTGGTAGAGGGGAGAACAAGTTTTTTATGACAAACGATGAACAGTATTCGACAACGCTGTGTACTGTACTATCCTATCGTGAATAATCAAAGAGTAAGCGGTGGTTTTATCTGGAAAATTGTTACTGGATTCAAATTCTAAACGCACATCAACGGCAGACGACTTGATTGGTTCTTCTTGTCTGGAACAATCGATGACAAACAACGGTGCTTTCGTTATAAATTCATTAGGTGTCAAAAGAGGCGTTCTGTTGCGACGGTCGTAGTATGATGTTTGAAAACGTGTATACATGTCGTAGAACAGTGCGTAACGTTTTTTTTCGATATCCTGGTTCAGGTTATCGTACGGATAGTATTTATCGTTCAGAAATAGCTTGACATTCGTTAAATTGCAGTGATCAAATTCCGACGCGTTTTTCGCTATATTGTTCTTTCTGTCCGTCTGAAATATCAGTATCACATACCGTGGTTTTTCCAACTGTGACGATGTCTTCAAGGTCCACGAATGTCGATTTGTCGTCGGTAGAACGGGATACTCGTGCAATTCCCAACTGCGGAACGGCATCACCAGTTCATGATCCTCCTCGATATGCTCCAATAGCGGTATTCGGTACTTGTTTGACACGCGCACATAGGGCATCTTCCAGTGTACTTTGTTTATTACGAGATTACCGTTTGCAGTTGCACCTGATTCTTTTAGCACCATTGCGTTCTGATCGGTAGAGGTACGCAACAGAATCAATTCTTGCTTAACGTTCAGCATGATGCGTGTATAGTCTTCGTTGAAACCGAGTAGCATTTTTAACGGAAGACAAAACGTAAAATCACCGGTACTCTCGTGTACTGTCAACGACTCGTCGGTTGTCGTCACCCATCCTGCATTGATTAGATGCTTCCTTTCATGCTCATTGCTCGATAGTAACAATTTCACAGTGCTCGTAATTCCAACGTTTTTCGTACGATCTACTTCCACACCGCACACTTCGTAACGGATCTCCTCAAACAAGAAAGCCATTGCATTGTTGATTAATTTCACGTTCAACGCTGTGTCGGTAGCGTTAACCTTGGTCAATGTTCCTTCGATGTACAGAAAACTCTCCGCCGGTAAAGTGAAAACATCCTGTTGTTGGATGGGTATACGTATTTCATCGTTGTTACCGTATCGGGTGGAAGCATACGGTGCGTGCGTACGATATTCGAACTCAACGATTCTGTTATCGAAAGCCGCTCCTCGTTCGATAGCTAGAATTTCACCCGACATTATTTTAATCGTATAATTTGAATCCAAGTGAAAGTAAGAAACGCTTGTTCCTTGATGTCAATCGCTTCAACGTTGAACACCGACTACCATGTTTCTTTCTTACACACTCCCTTTTTACAGGTGACGTTTGTCCGAAATACAATCCCATATTTTCAGATGCAGTCGTATCGTGATAACTTCACCGCGAAAATCGACTAAATCCCCGTCCTGATCAACGAGAGACAAAATTATGTTGTCTACACGTTGTGCGTTTACCGGTAAGTATATTACGTTTGTCGGTGTTTCAACTATTTTGAAACCTGGTGCCACGGTCGGATAAAACGAATGCAACCTGTGCTGGTCCTGGCCGTCCTTGTACGCACCCTGTACGATATTACTTCGTACGTGAACGGTGTTAACTTTGATTATGTCGACGGGTACGTTCGACTCGTGTGTTATATACGCTTCCAGCTGCTGATTCTCCTTGAATCCTAACATACTTGCAATGGTATTCGGTGTATGCGAAAAGTCGATGACATGCTTACAGTAAATTTCACACTTTAATGTGTTGTTGTTTGGACGTAAACTGATTGTTCTCTCGCCTAACTGTTTCTGCAGATACGTTTCGATATCACTGATTTCGTAGGTGCCGGTAGGCAACTTGATGACGGACCACTGATCCTTGGAAATTTTTACTGGAAATGCATTATTTTTTCCTTCAGTAACGTTTGGTATTGAATTATACGATGTAAAATCCAATAGTCCAACGTACCATTCACCGTATAACTCGAGAGGTGGGAAAAAGTTACACACGAGATTCGCAGCGTCGGTACCCGTCACGGTGACCGTTAGCGACGACATGCTGAAGTTTACTGATCAGAAGACGATAAAAAGTCTAAACATAAATGACCGCAGATGACCGTGTTAGGAGGTTGCTTCCGTTCATAGTTGTAACGAACGTCGGCTGTATCACCAAAATATTGCATCAGCTCGAGAGGTGGACGTAAATTACCGAACCCGTCAAAATAGTGTACTCGATTTCCACGCTTCTTGTAACATACCCAGTGGGTTCCCGGTCCGCTCTCGTCGTCCAAATTTACGATGACGCTTTCGTTCTTCCACGGCGCTGTATCCGGTAATGCGTTACGCATGTAAACACCTCTAAAATACGGTATGTTTAGCTTTTTTGCGTATACACGTAATTCATCTTCGGACAACGGGCGGAGCGGTATGTGAATTAGTTTTTTCGGTACGGACGTAGATACAATCCGGACGCAGTTCTCTTCTTTTTCCTAGCGGTTCGGACAGTTCTCTTCCTCCTCTTCTTCATCCCACCACCAGCACCACGACCACGACTACTCACATTCTTTTTATTTTTACGACGTCGACCGCTTCCTATTGCTGATTTTGCTTTCATGGCCGCTGCAACTGCTGTCACATAAGCTCGTTCGCTGATACCCGAATCCAAAGCCTTTACCCGTCCCCACACTTTTTCCGCGAGTTTACGATCTGCAATACGTCTACTTTCGTTGTCTTTGTATTGAGCGTAAGCGATATCGTGTTCGCGACAGGCTTCGTCTAGTTGATTGATTCCACGATCACCACGCGCTAATCTTTCTTCGAGTTTCGTGCCCGGTCCACAGAATCTGTAACCCGGCAGATGTAATTCAACAGGTAGTGCGTCCACCGCTCGATTGATAACTGACGAAACAATGGACGGTACAACGTTTTTAAGCACGTTTCCGACGCCCCACCCCTTTTTCCTCTTAACGTTGTTGTACATCGTAAACCGATCTCCAGTCTTTCTCTTCTATGTTTTTATCGTATTCATCTATTAACCTTCTTATTTCCTTCGTGTCGAGTGTCCACTCGTCTTCTGAACTACGTGGCTTAGACAATTTCAATAAGTAGTAATCCAGTTGATACTGAAATGTTTTAACGACTTTATACATCTCGCTCTTTACGTATCGTCTCACGTCATTTAATTGTTGTAAGTTAACAGCATCGCTCTCCGCAAAACCATCCGCTACGTCTGTTATTCTCTTTTCCGCTGCTTTGAAAACACCATATTCGCCCAAGCTAACGGTGTTCTGCAACATGTATTTTACGTTAACCGCGTCATCTCCAAAAATCGGTGAACTCACTCCCGACAACCAGCTCTGCCCAAACAAATAGCTGTTCGATACTTTTTTAATGACGTTCGAGTCTACATAGTTTTTGTTAACCGCATCGGTCGCTTGTTCCGGACTTCGAACGTTGATTACCCATCGATCTCGTGCATCGATGACCTCACCTCTCTCTTGACTCGAGTGTTGTATACAGTTGTCATCAACGTAATATTTGTTGACTACGTCTTTAACGTCTACAGGAGTATCAACATATTTCAATCTACACCCTTTAACGTCCACGCTTTTACGTTCATCATCGAGTAGCAGACAATGTGTTTGCATATAAGTCAGAGATACAGCATCCTTTGCTGCATCCGGTTCGTTCAGATTGCGGATCTTTTTGTTTTCAACATCTATATGCCCATCATTCGTAATCTTAAATCCTACAGTATCGCGTAATTGTCTTTTTGTTTCTTGTCGCACGCTCACGGCGCTTTGATGTCTCCCGAACTTGTCCACAACCATTGTACGACTGCACGCTACAAATGATGTGCTAACCGTTTTAAGTAACGACACTGTGGTGACCATCGCGTGTGTAACACAATCGGATCGTCACCCACTTTCCAACGAAAGATTTCTATACCGCAAAATGAACATCGAACCCTGTCAATTTCATTTGTGTAATGAAAGCCTGCGGCAACCATAGCGGTTGGACTGATGAAATGCACAGGCCATGATGTAAAGGTTTTCAGTCTTTCGTTTTCGACTTCAAAGTCAGGTGTCAAATCTAACCCGCACATGTTGACAGTGTTGACGTCAATGAGTTGTTACACCGACGTTCATAAAATTTATACGATAATGTTGGCTTCACGTAATTCCTCCACAACGGAGATGATTTCGTTGTCGTGTCCGGTGTGACCGGCGCGTTTTGAACTTACCAGCAGTCTCAACCGTTCAACCAGTTTGTTGGGATCGTTCCAGTGTACGTAATCGATACCACGTCCGCTGCGCGGTGGGAACAATCGGGCGATTATCTCTCTGTACTTTACACCTTTGTTTGTATTTATTTTAGCACCGGGTAAATGATAATGTTTATGTGCGTTAGTGTCCGACAGTATAGATTTGTACGCTGCTAAATCGTTTTCATCGTAGACGCTCTTGTTGGGTTCTTTCATAAACATAAGTTCGTTGTTACCCGGTGTACCCCTGTATCGTTTTCCAGCTATGTAGAAGCTGTCGTCTTGATTGATCTCCAACACCGAATTTCCCACCATCCATTTGTCTGCAACGTTACGGATACCGTACGTATGATCCATCTTTTTTTCTCGATCATCAGATAAAGCGAGTAGTAAGTATTTCCTCGCGAGCGGACCTTCGACAGACTGTTCAACGTATTCTTGTGCTTCGTGTCGACCTTCGGGTGTTGCTAAAAACTCTTCAAGAGTCACGTTCGATGTTTCGACATCAGGAGTTTGTGCCAACACTTCCGTTCTAAGGAATCGAGGTTGTGATGGTGGTGGTGTCATCTCGACAGCTGTCTTCGTATCTTCATCTTCAACATTTATTTTTTTAATTTTATCACCGGAGACATTCAACTTTTCCGAAATCTGGGTTAACGGTTCCAAAAGAGGTTTGTACTTTCTCGTTAACGCTTCATCGCTCTCTCTGATGTCATGTTTCAACGCGCGATACTTTTGTCTTATGTTATCGCTAATTGCATCGATTTCATGTGTCAATTGCTTGTCATCCATCTTGACACTGATGACTTTCTCGCACAAACTATTCTATTTATGTATAAAACGATCGAAACCCACTCTGTATCTACCCGCGTTTATCGGTGAGTCCTTGTTGATGACTATGAATCCGTAACGATCCTTCCACGCTTCGGCGCACATCGCTTTGAACTCTTCGTATTTCATATCTGTGTTAACGTGATCGTTGTAAACGTGACGTAAATTGAGATCATCTTGTCTGAACAAAACCAAGAAATTGGCATTATCACGCATCAGTTGCTTTGGCACCAGACTGTACGTCTGACAAAGGTACAAAGTGTCCACACCGCTATGCCGTCCCATAGCGAAATATTTTCTGCCGTTCACATACCACATCATCGAACAACATGATTAAATTAGGTACAATTTCGTGCGGAGGTGGTACTTCATCGTTTTCACTGTTTGTGAAGTACATCATTCCTTCGTCAGCGAGAGCATTAAAAACGTCTTCCAACATACGATATTTTGGTTGAAATAACGATTTGGAGAACACGTACAGGTTCTGAAATCGCAGTCCGTTTGAATCGAATAACATGTTAAAGGCAACGTTTGACTTCCCGCTACATGACCCGCCGCACACGATACATCGAACTGTGTTTGGAAACAGTGGACTGTGTTTATTATATGCAACTTCACCGTTGTACTTAGCAGAGTCTACGTTCTTAACATTTAACTTTAACGATTGTTGTTCAATCTTCATCTTAACTCGTTTACGTTCGGTTAAATACTGTGGTAATGTTATTATATCAGATCTTTTTTATGTATCCACGAATCGTGTTTACCGTCAAAGCCGAGCCAGCGCACTCGCACGCGATCACCTTTACGTTGTAATATTTTTTCAACGAGATACACATCACCAACGCTGGTTTTACTCAATTCTTGTTCATAAAACCCACCTTCCACAACGTCACCCGTGTGATCTTTCAACAAGTACGTAACCGGTACGGTTGGCTGAACTCTGTGCACTGTATATATCTCGTTCGTCCAGTTTGGTGTATAACCTTTAGCGAATGTGATTTTGTATTTACTGATACGCACTCGATCGCCTATTTTAAACTTATGTTTCTTGCTCACTTTCCGCGGTACGACATTTTTTCTTATTCGTTCCAACACAATTTGCTCGTTGCTCTTGTCGACTTGTCGCGGCTTCATCTCTATAGTTCTATGCACTCTGTCGTTGTATTCCATCACCAGTTTAGGCAAAAGCGACAACCACCGATAATGGCCTTGCTCGCTGAACGCGCGGTACATGTTCGTTTTCAACGTACGATTAAATCGCTCTACGATGGACGCTTTCTTCTCGCTATACGTTAAATAGTGTTTGACGTTGAATCTCTTTAGTAAAGCTTGTACGGTAGTGTTAAAGTACTCTTTCCCCTTATCCGTTTGCAGGTATTTCATTTTATTTTTTACAATTATTGGTTCGAGAGCATGTGCTACTTCAACACCCGATTTAGTTTTTAAGGGAATCGCATATGCATACTTGCTAAATGCGTTTATTACCGTCATTAGATATTTGTACCCCTTGTTCAACTTGGCATGCGGTATCATTTCCACCAAATCCGCTTGGTAGAGATCGTGTAACCCCTTCACCTCCACCGCACGTCTGGGAAAGTTCCTTCTCACCGGTCTGTGCAATTCCTTTGCAATAGTTTTGCGTACGTTTTCCATATCGCCACCCGAAACGCGAATCGCAAAATTTTGGTACGAGATATACCGTTACGTTTTCACTGAACCTCACCGACTTCATCGTCGTTACTGACAGTGTGTTGCTCCTGCAAGCGAGTCTTATATCAACGTATATCGAACGCATAATTTATAACGGATTTTCTCGCTTGCTGAATTATCTCGCGTCTGGGTTGACAGAGTTTATAATGACCGTACGCCAGTGTTGTTTCACCGTCATCCAAGACATATCGTTTGTCATCGTATGGTGACAGCGATAATTTTGTAAGCTTTCTTGTGTATATGTTATGTTTTTCGCTTTGGATAGTCTGCGCCGTAGTATAAGTTTGAGAAGTGGTCTTTACACATTGTTTATAAAGTTGATGTTTCAACTGTGTAGCTATCGCGGAACGTGACACACCTTTCGCTACCTTTTTCTCTTTATCGTTTGCCGTAACGAATGAATAACATTTTGCGCGCAACCCGACAAATTTAAGTATCGGTATTCCATTTGTTTCGTCTTTAAAAGTACCCAACTTTTTCTTGTTTGTTTCACTATAGCACGGATGTGCCTTAGGGTACTCCGACGTGTCAAAGAGTTCGAGATGCTCCTCCATGTCTTTGTACACATCGTTGGTGCAAATGTCGTACAACAGAGAATCAGTGTCCGTCATACATAGACGTGCACGTGACCCGTACGTATTCATCGTGAATCCGTAATGGAACCGATACATAATCAGCTTACTAATATCCAATACACTGAACCCAACGTACAAAGGTCGGTTCAGTGTAATGGATATTTTTTTCATCGTGAGACCTACCAGGTCCTCGTTATAGATGAAAAAATGTTGTAGCCTGGGGTTAGCGGTTAGTTTGTGAAGTTTCTTCTCATTTGGAACTAACTTGAAATCGATTCGCTTCCGTACGTTTTCCAACGATTTTCCGTACGGTGCGTTATTCATTAACTTAAAAAAGTCTTTTTCAAAGGTGTTTCTGGCTTTCTTTCGTCGCTCCGTATTAAAATCGATGAAAGGTTTCAACCATACGCACTGTGTGAATGCTAACACACGGTGAATCGCTTTCAACTCCATTCCTAGTTAGAGGTAGAGTTTCAATGTTCTGTAATGAACAATGTATTTTGTCTTGTCCTCGAGGGACGTTATCAGTTTCTCTACCTTACCGTTACTACACACAAAGTCTTTTAACAGCTTCATGCGATAGCAGTACGGTGAAAGCATACTGTCCGTAATAGTACGCTTTTCAGGTGCTAAAGGGTAGTCACTGTGTAAGTCGTGTAGGTAATGTGGATACCCCAGATCGACTTCCAGGATATAACCGGTGTCACCATCGTCGCGTAACGTGTGCACGTTCAACGTATCGATCACTGTACGTTCCAACCATCGAAAACCGGACAGTGGTAAAGGCTGTGTCATAGCCGTTCCGTACAGGTTGGTACAATCGAGGTAAAGTAAATAGTTATGCGGCTTGCTTGCGTCATAATCGGGAATGTACGGGTTGTTGGCCATGGCGTACCTATTAGAAATTGCTGCTAAGCCGCCACGGATACCTCTTTCGATGTACAGGTGTACGTCTATATCGCGGAGTAACTCTAACCTAACTCCTGTCATTTTCAGCATCGCGTTCCACGCTAAACCGGCGGTGGTAAAAACGTTACACGGATCGAGTTCGTAGTACTGTAGGCTCATGTTTCGAAAGTTTTCAAATACATCAGCAAGCAGTAGTACATCCGTTTTTAAATAAAGGTCATGATAATCACCGAACGTTTGCATGTCGAAAGCCGATCAAACCGCTCGAGCGTGCGCGTAATCTTCTTCGTCTATATCCGACTCTGTCAACCCGTTGTAAAAATGTACGCGGTCCGGTAACTGCCTTTCGTCAAATTTTGAATCGTCCGTAACGTATTCGTAAGGGTACACACTTTTACGCAACAGTAAATCAACATTACGCGTGTAAAATTGATTAAGGATTTTAAATTTATCCGCGGATAAGTTGAAGACGAGTTTTTCAAGTGACGCGTTCATGAACCGCAGAGAATCGAGAAACCGGAGCTGTCCGAGTGTAACGGAGATGTAACGTTCGCTTGTAGTAGCGATACACGTTATTTCATCTTCCTTATACTTTCCGAAACCTTGCATCAAATGATGCGAGTCATAGCCACTTAAATTATGGAAAAAAACCGGAACGTGTGTTGGTATTTTGTAATTTATATTACACGCATTGTGAGCAGCGCCTAAATAGTTACCCGTTATGTGGCAATGATTTCGAACCGTGTCGTCCGTTAACGGCTGCTTGCACAGATGACAGTGAGTGGCGTTTCGGAATGACCGTTCATCGGCCGCTGTCATTTGGATCGGTTTATTAAACTTTCTATCGAGTCGTTGAACGTCGGCTAAAAGCACACGAAGGAACGTGTGCACCACGTCTTTACCGCGGTATATTACAGGTTCCTTGACGGCGTTTCCCATCCAGTCAACTATCACATAGCAGAAACTGGCTGGTATATGATGTGCCACGTTTTTACCGGTGGTCGGAACAATAAACGATTCGAAGTCAGCGTATACCGTATAAGGTACGCGGTGACAAAGTGAAAAGTTTTTAAAATACATCCACTTTTCGTCCTCGTCAGGAAGTTTTACTTTCTGTACTCCGTGCTGAGAACAGTTGCGTTCGTGTTCTTCAACTCGTTTTCGCGCCGCGTTAGTATCTTTATTGTCCGCAAATCTGTGTAGACAGTAGTTGCAATAAAACGAAGTGCCCTTTCGTTTTGTCAACGATGAAAGCATATGCGAAAGGTTTTGTATGAGGCAGTAGTGAGTAGTGTTCGCGTCGGACAGTAGCAGTAGGTTTACGTGGTACTTTCGACCGCGGTGTTCAGTGATACGTAAAGGATATACCTCGCCTTCATAGCCAAAAACGTTAACGGATATGTTTTCGTTTAATTTTTCGAACCGTTTTATCTTATTGACTGCGACGGGATAAGGTATGTCCTTCATGTTTATTTCTTCTTCGTACGGAAGGTAATGGCTAACGCGATGCGGGTTACACGCGATCGGGTGTATACCGGCGAGCACAGACCACAAGAAACACTTTTCATCTTCTAAATTTTTCACATTAATAATTCCTTTCTTACTGTGTGACAATTTCGATGGTGTAGGTAGAAAGCTCGACCCCACAAGAGGATTGTATTTTGTAATATTTAGTTCCACCGACTCGACACCATTTTCGACCCACCCGCTTCCGTCACGCGTGAATTTGTCAACGGATTCCATTATTTTCTCGCTAGCTATCGAATACTGTTCATCGATATCGTCATACTGTGACTTAAGTTCTGTACGTGATCTAAATACCGCATTACAATAAATATTTTCGGTGTTTATTAATTTTTTAAAAAATACACGAACTGCTAAATACCACTTTATATAATTATTTAATGCAACGGCTTCGCTACAAATCTTATCAATAACCGTGTGTTTGTAATCTAATAATACTGTTTGTGTGTTTAATGTATTGTCAAGTATCATAAATTTTATAGTAATTACATTACCATTGATAGCACGGTGTTCGCTGTTGCTGCCGCTGCTGCTGCTGCTGCTGTCGGTCATTGTGAAAGGAGTGAGGCCGGCTTCGCGTCGTCGGTTCCCTATATAGACAGTCCGGTAACCGGTGACGCTGTCGCCGCGCGCCCTTGACCGATCGGCCTCGCGAGGAGCAGCGGTGCGGGGTAGGTAGTCGTCCGGTCGTGACCGACGACGCGCGTTGCGGTGGGTGGGGTGGGGTGGGGGTGCGGTGTAGGAAGCCGACGTCCGTGACCGATGCGATGCGGGGTAAAGGTGTGGGATGGTGGTGCGGGGTAGGGAGCTAGGTTGCAGCCGGTGTCCGTGACCGAGAGGTAGGCGAGGTGCGGGGTACAGGATGCCGGCGACCTTGGCCGAAGCGCGCTCGTTGAGTCGCCTCCCGCGGGATGTAGGGTGCGGGGTACGGGGGGCTGGGTTGTACGACCGGTCGTGACCGAAAGCAGATGGTGGTCCGAGATGTCGCGGGGTGGGGTAGGAAGCTAGGTTGTCACCGACGGACTCGATTGGAGTGCGGGGGGGGAATACCGGTCGTTGCGGAGCGACAGACAAAGTAATTGAACAAAATATGTAGGCGAGGTGCGGGGTGGTGTTGAGGCTCTGGGTGTGGGGTAGAGGTGCGGGGTAGAATGTCATCGTCCGGTCGTGACCGAAAGCAGATGGTGGCCCGAGACGACGCGGGGTGGGGTAGGAAGCAAAATTATAGCCGTTACCGTTGCGGTGGAGGTGCGAGGTGCGAGGTGCGGGGTAGGGTGTCGTCGTCCGCTCGTGACCGAAGGAGATGACGCTTTAGAAGGAAGGAACGTGGTCGGGGGAAACAGAATAAATACGCCAGTGTTTCCCTGTGCAGTCATCAGTACTCGCCATGGAAGGAATCGTTGCGAACGCGAAGACAGTTGAAAATTTTTTACCAAAAAGAGACTTGTCAAATCTTTCTTTAGGAGTAAAGTATCATATAATTCACATGAAATTTGTGAAAACGAAATTCGGGGAGTCAGTTGTGGTAGATTTGGAAGATACCGGAGCCTGTCCTCAGCCGGAGGATAAACTGTTCTATGTATACCTACCTAAAAGATGGTGTGACGTATTTACAGAGGAGCAATTGAAAGCTGTGAAGCCTTGTGTCCTATCACTATGCGTAACCTCACACACTCCGCTGGCGAACGAGAAAGTGAGCGTGCAGTTGGATATTGATTATGTGAGTATGATATTTCAGTACCACTAATAATTACTTCTACAGAAGTGGTTGTGTATTAATGTTGTTTCTCTTTTTTCCAGACCAAATAAACGAGAACAGGATTGATTTATTATAATAATAATAGTAATAATAACATTAATAGTAAAATGTTTTTAAATGTTGAAGTACACTTCTCTATTTTTGAATTCTCTATCGTTTCTTAATGTTAATTGTTCATTTTCAGAGAAAGAACAAGGTGTTGCTTGGATCTAATATTGTAGAAAACTTTTAAACAGAGAAATAAATGGTAATAATAGATTATATTGTCAATGCGATATGATTAAATTCGATTCTAATTTTAGAAATAATCGTAAGACACTGAGTAGATGGATATCAATACGAAACGAAAAGAATATTTACAAAAGGAAAGTATTTATTCGTAATGAATTTTTCAAACTCTTCAAAACATCAATTAGTTATTGTAACAACCATAATATTGAACATCTTCAAATAAAAGATTTGCTAATTGCTAAAACAAAGCTGGTTAATCAGATGTACTATATGATGTATAATTTTACTGGTACAGCGTATACCTCGCTGGTAAAAAAAAATATGAGTGGTCAAGGCATGACTCTAGCGGATGTCCGCTTCGTAACCGTTGTCGCGTCTGTTGTTATCTAAGATATCAAAATGACTTTAATTCATTTAATTCAGAATACATGTTTTTTTTAATACCACACTAACTATCATTTGATGTGTCCACATTCTTTTGTATTTGATCAAGTATTATTAATTGTAGGAAATTATATTCTGTTTTTAATTATTAAAAAACGTATGTGGTTTATAACATAAAAAGTTGAGATAAACAATCATTAAAGTGTTAATTAAATTTTTATGTGTAATTAAATTTTTTAAAAGATTTCTCTCATAGTTACAGAAACCTTGTTTCGATGTTATGTGTTTGTGCGAATGCGAGGGAGATGTATGTCGTTCACCACCATATGGTGACCACTGTAACATTCTGAGTGCTTGTGAGTGGAGAGAATTTACACTCTGAAGAACAATTGTTTTAAAAAATTATTTTGATGAAAAAAATGTAATTGGTTAAGGCATAATTCCACTGGATGTGCGCTTTATAAGCGTTGTTACCTCTGTTATTATCTAAAATACTAAAAAGAGTTGAATTCAAGGTTTTGGTGTACCATTTTACACATGTAGTTAACACCATAGTAAATATCATTTGATGTGTGTCTACATTTAGTATGTTATTATTAACATATTACACATCAACATTGTAATATTGTATGTTATTAATTATTATTATTATTATTGTTAGACATATAAGGCTTGTTTTGGTTGTAGTAAATGTAATTATTATTTTGTTAATTATGTGTGTGTGTGTGTGTGTGTGCGCGCGCGTGTATATGTGTGTGTATATATATATATACAGAGAGAGAGAGAGAACCTTCAAGGCTGCAAAAGAGAGAGAAAGCGAGAGAGAAAAAAGATTATTTTGTATAATTATGTAAATATATATATAAATATATATATATATATAGATAAAGTGTCTATTTTGTTTAGTTATGTATATAGAGAGAGCGCGTATAATTTGCTCAATTATAATTGTCTTGTGAATAGAGAACGTGTGTGTGTAGAGATAGAAAAAAATTATAGCTTATGATTTGATTGTAAAAGCTTTCGATATTATTAAAACTTATATATATATAAACCATAACCTACGTTATTTTTATTATTATACCCCTTATACAAAACAATTATTCCTATCATTCTTGAATAAGCGCAAAAGCAGTTGAGATGTAGCAGCATGGAATGTAGCAGAAACCGGTTTTTATAGCGCTACATCTTACAACAACTTGCCTGAGACAGCTCAACGTCTGACAATAAACCACACACACACACACACACACACACACACACACACACACACACACACACACACACACACACACACACACACACACACACACACACACACACACACACACACACACACACACACACACACACACACACACACACACACACACACACACACACACACACACACACACACACACACATACACACACACACACACACACCGCTTTATAAAACACGGACGCCAGCTATCAGTTCCTCTTTGAATACATTAACTGAACGTGGAAGTGTTTCACACACACACACACACACACACACACACACACACACACACACACACACACACACACACACACACTGCGTGTACCAGCTTAGATGCTGTTTGACTGGTTTACAGGCGAATCGTTACAAGAGTAAATATATTTATTCAGTTAACAATTTTAGTAACGCATAATAAGAATATATGTTTTCTAAACAGTATTCAAATCAATGCATCTGTTTTATATTAACACAATATAAACATTATAATAATACAATATCCGGTTTTGAGTACCGGAGGAACCGCGTCGGGATGTCATTAATCACCAAATGTCTGAACCCCTCAGGTACCTTCTGCCCCAAATTTTAACCGATCAAATTCGCGTAACGGTACCCCCTCCCCCGTCCAGAGTTTAGACATACAGGACTTGTTTTAGGGTGTAAATAACATCCGTTGATTTAAACATTGCGGGTGTTAAAATTCGGACACCAAAATTTCGGGTAACCCCATCCGTTGATTTAAACGTTTCAGGTACTAAATTTCAGACACCAAAAATTTCGGGTACCCCCATCCGTTGTTTTAATCATTTCAGACATCACGCCCTCTACGTCGTCGTCATGTGGGCGTACCCACAAATTTCGGGTACCCCCATCCGTTGTTTTAATCATTTAGGGTACCAAAATTCAGACATTAAAAATTTCGAGAGAGAACGATTATTTTGTTACATCAAAATAAACCAGAACGCGGAAGTGTTTTAACATTCGGACACTAGCTGCCAGGGCCTCTGTCATGAACTGGAACCCGGTTAGGGCGTACCCACAAATTTCGGGTACCCCCATCCATTGATTTAAACATTTCGGGTAACGGTACCCGATACCCCCAAAATTTCGAGTAACGGTACCCGATGACATCGCCTCTGCGGGCAACCGCCGAATTCCGGGTACCCCCATCCGCTACACATTGTGTTCGGCTACCAAATTTTGGACATGCAGAAACCACGGCCTCCGTGACGTCTTGAAACAGGTTTTAGCCATGCGGACGCCAGCGACTTGAGCCTCTGTGTGATGTCATGAACTGGAACACGGAAGTGTTTCAGTCACACACACACACACACACACACACACACACACACACACACACACACACACACACACACACACACACACACACACACACACACACACACACACACACACACACACACACACACACACACACACACACACACACACACACACACACACACACACACACACACACACACACACACACACACACACACACACACACACACACACACACACACACAAAACAGTGACGTCACATGGACAGCTCGGACACCAGCTGCCAGTGACTCTATGACGTCATGAACTGGAACCCGGTAGTGTTTTCAACTGGGGGTTCCCCAACCAATTGTTTTCACACCGCGGAAGCCAGCTACCAGTGCCTCTCTGTGCCGTCATCGCCATTGTTTTCTAACACTCACTTTTCCTCTACTTTTTCTCTTTTTTAATTTTATTTTATGCTTTTCTAAGGGGAAGGGTTAGGAAAATCGGGAATATGTAAAGGGGCAAGGATAATTGAAGGTCAATAGCTAGGACTAAGTGTAAGGACATGGCTCCCTCCGGAAATAAGGAAGAATGGAGGAAATCAAGACTCGCGTGGGCAAGGACGCAACCCTGAAGTAGATGAACACAACTGGGACTGTGGGGAACATCTACCCGCTACCCGTTACCCGTTTCTTCTCACCTTTCTATGACGCACTTTATGTACTCGTTCCTTCCAGACAGCCCTCACTGAGAAATCACCTCGTGTTGAGCTGTACTGATCTGTTTATTCTGAATAAGAATCACGGCAACTTACATCCTTACTTTCACTCCGCTTTGGATTATCCTCATCATCTAAATCCCCTGCTTCTGCTTTCCCTGCTTCTCTTTCATCCACTGTTCCTTATTCCTTATAGCCCTCTTCTACCATTTCCACAATTACGTCCCCATAATCAAAATCACCATCATGAAACTGCTCCTCCTCACCATCTTCAAGTTGCTCATCTAAGCCAATCTTCAACAGCATCTTCACCCAGCTCCTCACCAATTTCTTCATCACCCTCGTCACCAGCTCCTTCACAAACGTCTTCACCAACTTCCTCTCCAATCTCATTTTCATCCTCCTTTATATCAACACGTTCATCATCACAATTTAAATTTTCTTCATCCTCAACATCATCGCCATCACGTCCACTACCGCCATCATAATACTGCACATCTTCATCATCCTCTAGTTGCTCATCTGGTCCACCTGAAATTTCTTTCCGTTCTTCGGAATCCTCCGCACTACATACAGAAGGCGTCTCCACATCTTCACACACTACATAATTCTCACTCGCACTCTCCACAACGCTGCCACCAAATTCCTCCTCAACTTCTACCTCATCTCCTTCCACCACACTTGCGGCATGGACATCCCCGTGTCCATCCGCAACCTCAGAAACCTTTGCAGCATGGACATACCCGTGTCCATCCGCAAACTCGGACTATTCAGTCTCCCTAACACCTATAACTATACTTCCCTGTGCAGCATCTGCAGACCGCTCTTCTGCCTCTTCCTTCGATTCCTCTCCTTCACCACTTTCAGCAACTATAGCGTCCTCAACATTTCCCACCCTGGAATCCAGGTGTCCAGGTCTATGTGCAATGTCTAAATTAAATTCTACTGGCGATGGGAAAGCTACACTATCAAGTGAATTCTCATATCCCTGCGTAGGCGATGATGATATTACAGGATCTGGATCCGTCATGAACCGAGATGGAGATACCGAAACAAATTCTGAGGCTCTGGGTTCAACGGTGACGTCCTCTCTGAGTCCTCTAATTCCGTATTAACAGACGTGTTCTTGTCGTTTTGTGTTGATCCACCGAAGTAATTCCCCTCTTCTTCTTTCTCTTCACCTTCTTCATCCACAACTCTATTAGCCACTTGCGATTCATCTGGAACGTTTAATGTTTCTTTTCTTTCCAAATAGGAATAACGCCTAGCTACAGGATCCCTACTGGCCGATGTTGGTTTACTAATATAACTTCTTCTTGCCCTGTTAATTTCATACTTATTTGTTTTCTCTACTGTAACCGTTGTTACCGTCTTCTCGCTTGCCACTTCCTTGTAGCCTCCATTACTTCCAGAATATTCAGTTTTCCTTACAGTTCCTTGCGTTCTCCCCCAACCCCAATGTTTGTCTTTTTAGCTCTTCCTAATAAACCACTTGAGTATTGGACATCTTTAGCAGCTATTCCCCGGGACTCATCATTCGCCTAGACCCTTCTGACATGCGCACACCACCGGTCCAGGTCCGCAAAACAACGTGGACGGTCCGCGAACACCAAACGGTATCTCTCTTGGGGCGTCACCCCTTCTAGAATAACTCGAACAATGTCCTTCTCGGGCAACTCCAACCTCAAAATGCGGGAAATTTTATGTATATCATGCACAAAGTCCGCCAACGCCTCTTCGTTGGCCCGCGCACGATAAAACCGATTAAATTTCAACTGTTCACGTTGCCGACGAGGTATGAAGAAGTCCAACACCTCCCCATGGAAAGCATCAATACTGCCGCCCCGACGCAGCGTGTTGGTGACCAGCCCAGCCAATGAACCCTGGCAATATGGGTATATAAGGGACAAGAGGTCCCCATCGGACACCCCCGGGAAATCCGCCAACTGCAGGACAAGGTCCAAGAAAACCAGCAACTTGTCCTCATCTATTCCATCCACCACCGGACGTTTCAGGAGAACGCCGGAAATGGGGTTGGGAAATCTCAGATAACATACCGCCGCCAGAATTACACAATTCACAATACACAACAATAAGACATAAATCCCGACGCAATACCTAACACAAACATTATTTACAAAACAGAAAAACCTCGAGTACTAATCCTTCCTTCGAGCAGATCCCCGGATTCCCTAGCGCTGCGGAGACCTGACCCACTCCTGAATCAACCCTCGTTCACATCACCGAAGAGGACAAACAACCACTAACATATACATGAGACACACAACACCTAACACCAATCACGACATACAACATCTCACCAACACGTACCTAACAACCATCAACATTTAATCAACATTAAATTATAGAAAATTCCAAACGATATGTCCAGTAGGCACGCCTCACGGTACCGACTTCCGATCGGGCCACACCGCATGCCGTTAATCCGACGCGCTACAATTCCCTTCAATTACCAATACAGCCTACTCCCCATGCAATGACTAAGAGTTCCGGTAGTTCAACATCTCACAAATATTCTAACTAAAAAATGCCAGCCTCGTTGCGTGACCAGATTCACAAGTCAAACAAGCTAACCATTATACATTCACATATACATTGTAAGTAAACAACGTTTGGTGTGATTATAGTAATGTTTGAGTTGTTTTAAATTAATTTGATTTAATAGTAGACTCTTCTTCACTCTTCACGTTGTAATGTAAACATCGATGATGTTTTATAAAGTGTTGTTTAGTAAATGATTGAATTAATAATGTTTAAATTTAAATTAATGTTTATGTTTGAAAAGGATTATAATCACCGATATCTTGCTGTATTCACCTCCCCACTTACCATCCGTGAACGGCTTCGATCTTCTTAATGGGTTGTTTTATCTCACTGGAAATACATTAATAACACACAAAATACTTTGCCTGGATATCGACATGTACACATTAAACAAAATGACAATGATATTCAATTGTGAATTGAATATTCAAATATTGGCCGCTTGAATATTGCCGCCACCTTGTAAAACAATTGCTTCTAAAATGTAAATGATTTGTACCTATTTAATAGAAATAAAGACTCTCTGTTCACTGGTAACGAATTGAGGTGTTTATTAACATTGGTGAAATTCAATGAAATCCTTTTTTTTTTTTTAAACAATTACTAATAATTTTTAAAACAACAAAGTTAATTAATTTCTGAAAATTCTTCAGCTCAGGGCTGGTAACACTGGTACAATGTACAATAGTATGGTAATTCAGGTTATGTATATTTTGGTTTATAAGCATTACCAAATTTCATGAATCCTTTGAATGTACATGACGGAAGATACAAAGATGTTTTATTAAACAACAATATTTATTCATATATTATGATTAAAAAGACAAAAAATTAAAAATCATTAACCTCAATACGATATTCAAATTATCGTACTATCGTACGGCAGGTGTGCTGCATTCTGATGCTAAAAGCTGTGTACACATGTTATTAACGTTACACTATAAAACAATGTTACTGGTTTAATTATTATTATTATGAACTGGAATTGATAAAAAAATTCGAAAAACTCTTATTACCGAGTCTATTCACAAGATTATTATTCATGACAGAAGTGATTCTCTGTTGGCAAACATATACGTGTTGGTTATAGGTTAGTTTACCTATAGATGAGAGTAAGTTAACAAAATAGAATAATTAATATTATAAAAATCTTAATACTATCTTCACAAACACATTATTTATTGTAATAAGATGTATAATTAACGGTAATGATTGTTCTCGTATATTAAATTATTGTTTATCAAGTACTACTGAAATCGTAGTCAAGCAAGCGACTATATTTTACAAGTAAGGTTGGTTTGTGGTATAAATTATTATTTCCGCTTCTGTTATTATTTTTGTAACATGAATATTAAAATATTTTGATTAAATATCATCATTACATCAGACGAGAACTTTTATTCATTTAACCTGATAATAATTCATCGTTTGCTAGCTAACCGTGCATAGTGTGTTTGCTTGGCTAGCGTAGTCTGCTATAATGTTCGTTAATCAACGAATATTATATTATCATTTTATCTTAAAAATTGTTAACGTATAATACTCCCTGCATCTTTCACTTAACATGACCTTTATTATACACTGGCCATGTTTTTAATAATTCACTTTATCACTCGTAGCACTGTCACACGATAAAAATTGGTGTTCAGTTGAGGTTAGTTATGACTATATACTCTTATACGCGCACATTTTAGAATGTTTTCCTTGAGGACTGTCGCAGGCTCCGCTCGCATCGGTGGCTGGAAGACAATTAGTTCCTCTCATCAAAGCTTCTGCTCTCGTCTGGTAAAATCAGATCATCCTATTGGTTTAGAATGCGGTACTCTCTACCCCAAATGCCTTTGTTAAATTAAAATTTTAATTCTTAGCGTCTATGCTTTGGGTTCGAGACTCAGCTATGACGCGTTTCTTTCCAATCGGAAATGACAGGAAATCTTCTAATATTCATAAGTTTCTTATTAATAGTCTGATTGTCATTTGGATAGTCGCATTGTTTTGCGGATACTTGTGTCTTTAATTTAAGTCCAAACAAGTAATAATTCCGTCCATTAATAACTCACTTCACTTTATTCAAAATTCATATAGTGGCTCTTAATAAAAATAAGTTTTTTCCACTATATTTTGGTGTAATTATATCTTAATGCTTATGATTAAACGTCTGGAGTCCATATCTCTTATAATCTAATACATAATATTAACACATTTGTGATTTAAGCAAAATGTACTAATGGCGTACAAGCCATCCATGTCCAAGTATTTATATATGCTTACATCACCATTATTCCTTATGCTACTACATATCTTTGGTACTATAATGTTATTTGATACACTTACATACATTTGCTAATACTTTATTTCGGCAAATGTTATCTTATTTACACATATAGCATTGTTTAAAATACACTATGCTATTATTTCGCCATTCTGTCACTCTTATTTAGTTATTTTTACCACATATTATATGCATTATTGATAATTAAAGTGTGTACAAATGTTGTACATGGTCTGTTTAGTGGACTTACTAACTTTTTGTTAGCTGAAATTTCTTTAAGTTACTGTATGATGGTTGTTTACACCTAGTCCTATGATTACAGTTAGATAGTTTATTAAATTACAGTTATTAAATTACTTGTACAATGATTGTGAGGTATCCTCATAGTTGTATTGAACATTCCTCTAACTATTGTTAAACTTTCTTACTCTCTCTTTACAAGTTTTGTTAAGGTTTTTTGCTTAACTCTATGGTCACATGGGATTCTGTCTAATTGGCTTATTGTTATTATAAATAATCTGACTCATATAGTTGTGTTCTTCAGTTCATAGGGTATTCATTGTCTTATATATTTGTTCTTATTAGGTCTCTGTTTGAAACAATTATTGATAATTACTTTATCTAATTATTGTGTATGATTTTATGTTGTAGGTCCAGTTCAGATGAGGTTATGTGTCATTTAGTTGGCAACAATATGCTTCTTACTTTATTCAGTATTCATCTTAAATACTGTCATGTCATTATGGCATGTTACTATAATTGTTTATTACTATGTTTTGCACATGTTGTACACATTTTACACTATATGTTTATACAATAATACTTGGTTTTTTATCTAACCATGTTACACATTTTGGTGGGTTGTATCTTGGCTTGTATACATTGCTTTGTTTCTTTTCAAAAAATTAGTTTGTTTACTACTTATTGGTTTTAACGTTCATTTACATTTTGTCCTGTGTTACTATGACATTCAGGCACATTCCATATCAAGGATTATAAAACTTTTATCATTGATCTCTTTGAGCAATTATTTCTCTTTTCAGTACCATTAAATTGGTGGTCTTACTGAGTATATTTGTGGTTTTACAATCTTGGATTACAATTGGCACACTAATTGTTTGTGTATTTCACTTGATAACCGTTGATTTTTTCACTTATTAATCTTTATTCACTTCCCTCAGTTATAAACACTTCACTAATATTGTCTGTGTTGCTTATTTGGGGTTAGTGTTATTACAATATTTATTGTTGCACTTATATAAAGTATTCACTGTTATTGTTTGTGATCACTTATTGAGGTTCAACACTTGGTCTTTTATTATATTGGTTTTACTATGTCCTTCTTTGATAGGTAGTTTTTTATTACTACTAATCTTATAATCATTACTCTTATTCTGGTTATTATATTACTTGTGGTGCCTTCCATATTTTGGGAATGTTGGTGTCTTGTTCTGGTCATACATAATCTTCATTCTTCATGGTACATTTCTTCTCCTTCTTCTGGTTATTCAATTGTTTCTTCTTCATTTTAATTGTTTGTCATTTGTGATGCTTTTCTTGGTTCCTCACTATTCGTGATAACTCATGTTAATTTAATATAGTTATATTTTTCCACATTTTCACTCACTACTACGATAATCATTATCTTATATTTATCTCACTATTATGACAAATTAGTCTATTTTCTCACTATGATAATTGCATTTGATATCTTTCTTCCTTATGATGATATAAATTTTCGGCATATCCCCTCACTATTTTGATCTATTGTTTCGTCTCATCCTTATGATGATAGTCACTTTCGGCATATCCCCTCACTATTTTGATCTATTGGTTCGTCTCATCCTTATGACGATAGTCACTTTCGGCATATCCCCTCACTATTTTGATCTATTGGGCCTAGATGCTAACGTATTATATTATTTCATTGTATTCTCTCTTTCTTCTTTCTACTCGATGATATATTTTTATGACTCTTCTTTCTTCTTCGTTGGGTTGCTTTAATATTATTTATTTATAGATACACTTTTGATTTTCATACTTCTGTTTCTTCTTCCATGCTTGATGAAATATGCTTATGGTACTCTTTCATTTGACGTAATATATTATTTTTATGTAACCATTATTTTGATACGTTATATATGCCTTCCTATAAGAATTGATTAATTCTGAATTCGTATACTGATTTTCTGAAGAATTCATCAATTGTTGTATATTTCCAAGTTGACTCTTATGTTCTTCTTATATCCCTTCATTCTCTTCTATTTGAATCATAATTATTTTTCTTTCCATGTAATTATCTCCCTTGTTTATTTAATTCCCTAATTCCCTAACATAATTTTAACTGGTGCAGTTCAGAGTGGCTCACTGTGGCATACATCTCTGCTGGCCATACTAACATCAATAAATTCAGAGGTACATCATCTCTGTCAATAATATAAATGATTGCTGGAATAATTCATCAGTCAATTCATCTCAAAATATAAAATAGTCGTTCTTTCGGCAAATAATAATTATCCTTGGGATTATCTCACGCATCTGCGGTTTATACATTATTATATTCTCTTCTTCTTGATTCATCTGAACTTAATTCTTCACATTTTACTGGGATAGTGTGTTTACATTTCATCACTGGTATTTTCATATGATTTCCTTCGTTAGTATATTATTTTTCATTCTTCTTTGTCATCAATTAATCTTTTCTCTTGGTATTACATTGAACATCACTTCATAATCTTCTTCATCTTCATGATTCACGTCTTTGTGTTACATTTCATTTAGTAAAGGCTCTCTTTTGGTTTTTGCCTCATGTTTGGGTATCGTATATCTGTTCATGTTAATAATATTCACTTGCTTCCACTTCTCCAACTTCTTATGTTGCTTTTTCTGTATATCATCTTGTATATTTCTTCCTTTGTTTTTTGTAGTACGGGTAAGATGTTAATAACTGGTTGACTGGCTCTTGGAAATTTTGATTTTATCTCATATATGCCATTGGTGTTAAGTGTCCGTCTCGTATATATTTTTTTTGTTTTTTTTTATTAGTAGTACGGGTAAGATGGTAAATTACTGTTGACTGGCTGTTGGAAATATCATTTTGCCATGGATGTTGTGTGTCGGCCTCGTATATCTTCTTTTATTTTTGTAGTACGGGTAAGATGGTAAATTACTGTTGACTGGCTCTAGGAATTTTCTATATACATTTCATATATTTTATGCCATAGTTCTTGGGCGTCTTTCTCGTATATCTTCTTTTTTATAGTAGTACGGGTAAGATGGTAAATTACTGTTGACTGGCTGTTGGAAGTATCTTTTCGCCATGGATGTCGTGTGTCGACCTCGTATATCTTCTTTTTTCATATTAGTACGGGTAAGATGGTAAATTACTGTTGACTGGCTCTAGGAATTAGTTTACATGCCATTGATGGAGTGTGTCTTTCTCGTATATATTCTTTTTTATATTAGTACGGGTAAGACGGTAAATTACTGTTGACTGGCTGTTGGAAATATCATTTTGCCATGGATGTTGTGTGTCGACCTCGTATATATTCTTTTTTATATTAGTACGGGTAAGATGGTAAATTACTGTTGAATGGCTGTTGGAAATACCATTTTGCCATGGGATGTTGTGTGTCGGCCTCGTATATATTCTTTTTTATATTAGTACGGGTAAGATGGTAAATTACTGTTGACTGGCTCTAGGAATTAGTTTACATGCCATTGATGGAGTGTGTCTTTCTCGTATATATTCTTTTTTATATTAGTACGGGTAAGATGGTAAATTACTGTTGACTGGCTGTTGGAAATATCGTTTTGCCATGGATGTTGTGTGTCGGCCTCGTATATCTTCTTTTTTATATTAGTAGTACGGATAAATTACAATTTTCTTCACATTTTACATTGTTTCTTTGGGTTACACTTTTATATCATAATATCAATATCTTGTCAACATTTATTCTTACATTTATAATTTTCCTTTCGTATTTTGTATTAATATTAAATAATTTCCATTATAATATTCCATCTTTTTACATTATTCAATCTTCAATATATCGTTTTATGGAAGTCTGATTATAATTACCTTTAATTTTCTTCGTTGCAGGATCTTGTATTTCGTATGTATTGTTCATATTGTTTTTGGTAACAGTATATGGGCCTGTGTATAGCAGTAACAATTTTTTAGCAATTCCTTCTATAGCACTTGGGAGTTCTCTGTTTTTTAATAGCACTTTATCTCCCACTTCGTATGTTATGATCTTAGGCTGTGATTTTTTATACTTGAGTCTGAGTTTGTCAGCTCGCTCAACTGCATTGTTATAAAATTTTGCTTTGTTAAATTCATATTTGCTTCCTTGTAGAAAATTAATTATTTCTGTTATTTCTCGGGGTGGTCTTCGTTCAAACATAGCAGTATAGGGTGTTTCATTAGTTGACTGGTGACAAGCTAGGTTTATGAAATCTTCGGCTGGGGACAAATATTCTTCCCATCTCCTCTGTTGTGTGTAGCAGTATGTCCTTAAGATTCTGCCTACCTCCCTTAAGACTCTTTCGGCCGGGTTGCTGTTAGGGTGATATACCGATGTCTTATATGTTTTCACACCTTGGTCTATCAAAGTATCCCGCCATTTTCGGCCTCTAAATTGCGTTCCATGGTCCGTGACTACGGACTGGGGTTTTCCGATCTCTGGGATGTATTTTGATGTGATAATTTCTAAAATCTTGCTTGTCGTTGCCCTATTTATGGCGTAGAGTTTAGTGAATTTTGTGTAGTGATCGAAAATTATCACTATGTATTTGTACTGGTGTCTGCCGCCACTGCGTGGAAATGGTCCACAAATATCCACAAACACCTTTTCGAGTTTTCTTGTAGATGTAATGGGTATCATCACTCCTTCTTGCTTTTCATTGTTACACTTAACTAGCTGACACAGATGACAATGTTGTATGTACTTTCTCACTATACGATTCATATCCTTAAAGTATACATGCTCTTTTAATGCTTTGACCACTTTTATGGCCCCCATATGTCCATATCTTATATGGTAGTCAATTGCAATTTCCTTTTCAATAATTTTAGGTATTAATATTTTCCATTGATCATTGGATTGTTTGGTTTTAGTGAACAATAAATTATCATGGATACAATAATATGGAACAACTCTTTCATCTTGTTCTGTCAATCTCTGTATTATATGGCTGATTTTGGGATCGTTTTGTTGGTTGATTTGTATATTGGTTAGTATGTCTGCCAATTCGGATCTGCTTTTCAAGATATGGTAAACTTTAGCGATGGTCTCCTTTTCTCCTTCAAAGGTTTGGGGCTGTATGTTTACTCTGGACAACACGTCTGCAGCTATGTTGTTTTTACCAGGGACGTATTCCCAATGTATGTTGTACTCTTGGAGTGTTAGTGTCCACCTCGTTAGTCTGCCATGCTATAATCTGCAGTTTTTTAAGAATGATATTGATTTGTGGTCCGTACGCACTGTGATTGGGTATCCCAAAATATATGTCCTGAACTTCTCGCAAGTGAACACTATGCTAAGGAGTTCCTTCTCCGTAGTGTGATAGTTGCGCTCACACTTGTTGAGTGTCCTACTAGCAAAACTGATCACTTGATGATTGCCTTCCTCGTCTTCTTGATATAAGATGGATCCCAGACTTACATCACTTGCATCGCAATTCATGTAAAAAGTTTTGTTAAAGTTTGGGTGATGTAACGTTACAGCTTTGAGGAACTTCTTTTTTATCATCTCAAAAGTTGTGTCCTGTTCAGGTCCCCATCTCCACTTATCTTTTGATGACAATTGTTGGGAAAACTTAGATGTCAACTCCGAATAATTATTTTGAAATTTTCTGTAATAATTGCAAATCCCAAGAAACGATTGCAATTGCTTCTTGTTTTTGGGTACAGGAAAGCGCTGTATAGCTTCCATCTTTTCTTGTGCTGGGGTTATGCCCGTTTCAGACAAATTAAATCCTAGAAATTGCACTTCATTTGCTATGAGTTTGGATTTCTCTAGTTTTAATGTGATATTGTTCTCATCCAATTTTTTCAATACTTGTGCCACCCTGTTGCAGTGTTCCTCCCAGTTGTTGGAGGTAATGAGCAAATCATCAACATACACTGTAGTGAATTGGAGTGTATTCTGACCTAAGATTTCATCCATACATTTTACGAAGACTGCTACGGAATTTACCGGGCCGAAGGGTAACCTTTTAAATTGGTAGTTACGCCCTTCAAATATAAAGGCCGTATACTTTCTGCTGTTGGGGTGCAATTCCACCTGCCAATACCCACACACTGTGTCCCATATACTGATGTACCTTATGCCATGGAATTTCTTAAGTATCTCGTCGATTTCTCCAGGCGACGTCCTGTCATTTATTATGGCCTTGTTTATCTCCCTGGCGTCTAAACAAATCCTTACTGCGCCATTTTTCTTTGGTACGGCTACAATTGGATTGGTATACGGGGAATTACTTAGTTCAATGATATTGTTTTCTATTAACCGTTGTATTTCTAATCGGACTGCTTCTTTTAGCGAAAAAGCTATAGGGTAAGATTTTCTTTTGAATTCAGTTTGTTCTTTGAATTTTATTTCGCACTGGAAATTTTTCACTTTCCCTGGCGTATCCGAAAATACATGCCTGTATCTGTTATAAATTTGGATTAATTTTGCTATCTGTCCATCTGTTAAAATCCTAAGTCAACTCTAGCTGTTTGGAATTTCTTAATTTCTTCTAGCTTTTCCATCCACAACGTGTCTCCTCCGTTATGACGAATCTCTCCATTGATCGACATTTGTTCCCTCTGGTCGTGGCCTTCCCGGATGTAGTATATGATGTGCTCAGGAGGTGCCTTCCTGTTTTCGATCAACTCTGCTGTCCATCTAATGTCACCTGATTTTAAGGATACCTTTGCTCTGTTCATATCGATAATGGCCGCATATTTCCTTAATATGTCGCAGCCGATTAACAAGGTAAAGGGTAGCCCACTCGCTACTAAGAAAATCATTGGGATGGTTTCACCGTTGCTTGATATCTCTAATTGCACTTGGTTCCGGAGAGTTTTATTCTGCCGACCCGTTGCTCCGATTAAGATAATATTGTTTATCGGCAACGTCGGTATTATTGTTTTATTCCCTGTTTGTATCCGGTTTAACTCAACTCTATCAATTAATGATACCTGTATAATTGGCCCCTGTATCTATCATGGCCGTCGCTTTGATCCCGTTGACATTAACTGATATATAGGCGATTTCGCTATTAACGGCGTCATCGACGTGATTTTCTTTTTCTTCCATTAAATCTTGGCGAATATTTTTTAAGTAATTATTCTGGAGAATTACAATTGATTCCGTTGTGTTTCTTGATAAGTTAGACCCAATAGACTGGTTCAGTGAGGGTGATGTCGCGGTTTTCACTGCCGTTGCCCATTTAAAGGCAGGTCACCATTGTCCGGGTGCCTGTCTGGTGAGTTGGATGCACTCTGTTCTTGAGATCCTGGTCCATTCCCGTTATGATAAACTTCCGCATTTCCTGGTACTCGCCGATTATCTTCGCTACTGTGACTTCTGTTGGTGTGATATCCAGATTCATGATCTTCTCCATCGCTGTTGCTCCGGCTGTTATTACTGTGGTAACTCCGGCGACCCTGGTAGTACGGTCTACTATTGCCACCTCTACTGGCATTAGCGTAGTGTACCCTTCTGAAGTTATTACCACCGTTATTTCCATTGTGTTGTCTATAATTATTATTATTATGGGGGTTATTATTATACGGCCGGTAATAGTTGTTATTTGGTCGATAATTATTATTTCCCTGGTAATTATTTGGCCTAGGGTTATTTTGATTTCCCCGGTCGCTATGGTTGGTATTATTACCACTGTTATTTTGTCTGGGATTCTGATCATTATTGAACCGCGTTGGATTATTAAAGTTCCCTCTGTAGTTGGGCCTATCATTGTTGTTATGAGGATTATTATTACCCGGTCCACCCCGGTCATACTGTTGTCCTTGTCCCTGACGGTTCCTTTGGTAGTACCGCTCCCTCTCGTGGTTTTCCAGGAGCGCGGACATCCCTTGTACCGTTTTTATTTGTGCATTTAATCTTCCCTGGGATACACCTTGATTGAAGTGGTATGCCAGTTTAGTTACCAGGCACTCCTCCGGTATTGCTGGCTCCAAGTTCCTCGCTACGCAGATTTTTCCTAAAAAATATGTTGTCATAGATTGTCCGCCGTTGGGGTCGTACCTGCCATTACTTATATCGTCTCTTATTATGTTCTGGGTGGATTCTGACCAGTATTTCATTTTAAACGCTACCTTGAACGCTGCGTAGCTATTTACTTCATGTCTAGTTGCCGTCCACCAATTGTCAAAAACATTTCTGAAGTACTCGTCGAGTATCCCTTTTATTATCGTCCATCGATTCTCTTTATTGCGGTTCAGTACCTCGTCCACTCTCTCCAAGAATTCGAGCGGATTTTTCTTATATGCTCTGAAATCTATGTTCTCCCGTCCATCCAGGTGTGGTAATCCTGCTATTACACTTGGGTATGTTCTCAGACGGTTCATTTCGTCCCTGAGGTCGTTGAATTCTCGTTGTTGCCGCTCGGTTAATTGTTCTCTGTCGTTATCCACCTGGTTCTTTACCGCGTCTACTGTTGTTTTCATCTCTTCACACTTCTCCCCTAGTGTGGTGTGTGCGACTACCATGTCTGCTTGTTTGCGCTCTACTACCTCCATTTGTTTATTACGGGTTTCTTCGAGGATGTCAATACGGTTGTTGAGATCTGTTTTAGTTTGCACAATTTCCTGTTTGTTGATTTCGCATTCTCGTCGTACTCCAAACATCTCTCCTTGGATTTCTGTCGCTATCACTGCCATCCTCTCCTCCGTCGCTTCTAGGTTTTCTTCTATTTTCTTATCTATTGTTTCTAAGGTCGTCCTTGTGATCTCTTCAGTTCTGAAGCTATTGTCGGCCATCTGTTGCCACATCTTCTCGTTATCACTCTTTATTGCTTCAATTCCCTTATTGATTTTCTCGTTCAGTTCATCTATCTTCTTATTTGTTTCACCGATTTTGACTCCCAATTCTTCAAACAGATTTTCTTTGATTATTTCTATATTTTTCTCCAATAACTCTTCCGTCTTCTTCTGTCCGTCTTCTATTTTCTTATTCAACGATTCTATGTTCTTCTGGCTGTCTTTCTGGCCTTCTTCTATTTTCTTGCTTAATTCCTCCTTCGTGGATCGGTTGTCCTCCTTTGATGATTTGAAATTTTCATCCATTTTCTTATTCAGTGACTCCATCATCTTCTTATTGGTCTCTTCCATCACTGCTCTCATCACTTCCATGAAGTCTATGCCTCCTGGTAACATCGGTTTTTCAGGTCGGCTCACTCTGGTTGGGTTTCCTGTTGTGTGATTTCCGGGTCACCTTCTGGTTGCTGGACCTCCTCCGCCGGTTCAGGTTGTTTGACTTCTATTGCAAGTAATATCTCTTCCACGTCTTCTGCCGACGTCGCTTCCTTCTCCTCCATTCTAGCTTCTTTTTCGGCTTCCGCCGCTCGCCTTTTCGACGTCGATCTTCGGTACATCTTTATATCTTTGCAATATAATTGCCGTCGAATTAGGTTTACTAATTATTTATTTATTTATTTGTTTTGTTGACTATTGTCGTCCTAATTCGCGCTCAGACGTTGGGCGCCACGTTGTGTGTTTGGTGTGATTATAGTAATGTTTGAGTTATTTTAAATTAATTTGATTTAATAGTAGACTCTTCTTCACTCCTCACGTTGTAATGTACACATCGATGATGTTTTATAAAGTGTTGTTTAGTAAATGATTGAATTAGTAATGTTTAAATTTAAATTAATGTTTATGTTTGAAAAGGATTATAATCACTGATATCTTGCTGTATTCACCTCCCCACTTACCATCCGTGAACGTCTTCGATCTTCTTAATGGGTTGTTCTATCTCACTGGAAATACATTAATAACACACAAAATACTTTGCCTGGATATCGACATGTACACATTAAACAAAATGACAATGATATTCAATTGTGAATTGAATATTCAAATATTGGCCGCTTGAATATTGCCGCCACCTTGTGAAACAATTGCTTCTAAAATGTAAATGATTTGTACCTATTTAATAGAAATAAAGACTCTCTGTTCACTGGTAACGAATTGAGGAGTTTATTAACATTGGTGAAATTCAATGAAATCCTTTTTTTTTTTTTAAACAATTACTAATAATTTTTAAAACAACAAAGTTAATTAATTTCTGAAAATTCTTCAGCTCAGGGCTGGTAACACTGGTACAATGTACAATAGTATGGTAATTCAGGTTATGTTTATTTTGGTTATAAGCATTACCAAATTTCATGAATCCTTTGAATGTACATGATGCAAGATACAAAGATGTTTTATTAAACAACAATATTTATTCATATATTATGGTTAAAAAGGCAAAAAATTAAAAATCATTAACCTCAATACGATATTCAAATTATCGTACTATCGTACGGCAGGTGTGCTGCATTCTGATGCTAAAAGCTGTGTACACATGTTGTTAACGTTACACTATAAAACAATGTTACTGGTTTAATTATTATTATTATGAACTGGAATTGATAAAAAAATTCGAAAAACTCTTATTACCGAGTCTATTCACAAGATTATTATTCATGACAGAAGTGATTCTCTGTTGGCAAACAAATACGTGTTGGTTATAGGTTAGTTTACCTATAGATGAGAGTAAGTTAACAAAATAGAATAATTAATATTATAAAAATCTTAATACTATCTTCACAAACACATTATTTATTGTAATAAGATGTATAATTAACGTTAATGATTGTTCTCGTATATTAAATTATTGTTTATCAAGTACTACTGAAATCGTAGTCAAGCAAGCGACTATATTTTACAAGTAAGGTTTGCGGTATAAATTATTATTTCCGCTTCTGTTATTATTTTTGTAACATGAATATTAAAATATTTTGATTAAATATCATCATTAAATCAGACGAGAACTTTTATTCATTTAACCTGATAATAATTCATCGTTTGCTAGCTAACGTAGTGTGTTTGCTTGGCTAGTGTAGTCTGCTATAATGTTCGTTAATCAACGAATATTATATTATCATTTTATCTTAAAAATTGTTAACGTATAATACTCCCTGCATCTTTCACTTAACATGACCTTTATTATACACTGGCCATGTTTTTTAATAATTCACTTTATCACTCGTAGCACTGTCACACGATAAAAATTGGTGTTCAGTTGAGGTTAGTTATGACTATATACTCTTATACGCGCACATTTTAGAATGTTTTCCTTGAGGACTGTCGCAGGCTCCGCTCGCATCGGTGGCTGGAAGAAAATTAGTTCCTCTCATCAAAGCTTCTGCTCTCGTCTGGTAAAATCAGATCATCCTATTGGTTTAGAATGCGGCACTCTCTACCCCAAATGCCTTTGTTAAATTAAAATTTTAATTCTTAGCGTCTATGCTTTGGGTTCGAGACTCAGCTATGACGCGTTCCTTTCCAATCGGAAATGACAGGAAATCTTATAATATTCATAAGTTTCTTATTAATAGTCTGATTGTCATTTGGATAGTCGCATTGTTTTGCGGATACTTGTGTCTTTAATTTAAGTCCAAACAAGTAATAATTCCGTCCATTAATAACTCACTTCACTTTATTCAAAATTCATATAGTGGCTCTTAATAAAAATAAGTTTTTTCCACTATATTTTGGTGTAATTATATCTTAATGCTTATGATTAAACGTCTGGAGTCCATATCTCTTATAATCTAATACATAATATTAACACGTTTGTGATTTAAGCAAAATGTACTAATGGCGTACAAGCCATCCATGTCCAAGTATTTATATATGCTTACATCACCATTATTCCTTATGCTACTACATATCTTTGGTACTATAATGTTATTTGATACACTTACATACATTTGCTAATACTTTATTTCGGCAAATGTTATCTTATTTACACATATAGCATTGTTTAAAATACACTATGCTATTATTTCGCCATTCTGTCACTCTTATTTAGTTATTTTTACCACATATTATATGCATTATTGATAATTAAAGTGTGTACAAATGTTGTACATGGTCTGTTTAGTGGACTTACTAACTTTTTGTTAGCTGAAATTTCTTTAAGTTACTGTATGATGGTTGTTTACACCTAGTCCTATGATTACAGTTAGATAGTTTATTAAATTACAGTTATTAAATTACTTGTACAATGATTGTGAGGTATTCTCATAGTTGTATTGAACATTCCTCTAACTATTGTTAAACTTTCTTACTCTCTCTTTACAAGTTTTGTTAAGGTTTTTTGCTTAACTCTATGGTCACATGGGATTCTGTCTAATTGGCTTATTGTTATTATAAATAATCTGACTCATATAGTTGTGTTCTTCAGTTCATAGGGTATTCATTGTCTTATATATTTGTTCTTATTTGGTCTCTGTTTGAAACAATTATTGATAATTACTTTATCTAATTATTGTGTATGATTTTATGTTGTAGGTCCAGTTCAGATGAGGTTATGTGTCATTTAGTTGGCAACAATATGCTTCTTACTTTATTCAGTATTCATCTTAAATACTGTCATGTCATTATGGCATGTTATTATTGTTTATTACTATGTTTTGCACATGTTGTACACATTTTACACTATATGTTTATACAATAATACTTGGTTTTTTATCTAACCATGTTACACATTTTGGTGGGTTGTATCTTGGCTTGTATACATTGCTTTGTTTCTTTTCAACAAATTAGTTTGTTTACTACTTATTGGTTTTAACGTTCATTTACATTTTGTCCTGTGTTACTATGACATTCAGGCACATTCCATATCAAGGATTATAAAGCTTTTATCATTGATCTCTTTGAGCAATTATTTCTCTTTTCAGTACCATTAAATTGGTGGTCTTACTGAGTATATTTGTGGTTTTACAATCTTGGATTACAATTGGCACATTAATTGTTTGTGTATTTCACTTGATAACCGTTGATTTTTTCACTTATTAATCTTTATTTACTTCCCTCAGTTATAAACACTTCACTAATATTGTCTGTGTTGCTTATTTGGGGTTAGTGTTATTACATTATTTATTGTTGCACTTATATAAAGTATTCACTGTTATTGTTTGTGATCACTTATTGAGGTTCAACACTTGGTCTTTTATTATATTGGTTTCACTATGTCCTTCTTTGATAGGTAGTTTTTTATTACTACTAATCTGATAATCATTACTCTTATTCTGGTTATTATATTACTTGTGGTGCCTTCCATATTTTGGGAATGTTGGTGTCTTGTTCTGGTCATACATAATCTTCATTCTTCATGGTACATTCTTCTTCTTCTTCTGGTTATTCAATTGTTTCTTCTTCATTTTAATTGTTTGTCATTTGTGATGCTTTTCTTGGTTCCTCACTATTCGTGATAACTCATGTTAATTTAATATAGTTATATTTTTCCACATTTTCACTCACTACTACGATAATCATTATCTTATATTTATCTCACTATTATGACAAATTAGTCTATTGTCTCACTATGATAATTGCATTTGATATCTTTCTTCCTTATGATGATATAAATTTTCGGCATATCCCCTCACTATTTTGATCTATTGGTTCGTCTCATCCTTATGATGACAGTCACTTTCGGCATATCCCCTCACTATTTTGATCTATTGGGCCTAGATGCTAACGTATTATATTATTTCATTGTATTCTCTCTTTCTTCTTTCTACTCGATGATATATTTTTATGACTCTTCTTTCTTCTTCTTTGGGTTGCTTTAACATTATTTATTTATAGATACACTTTTGATTTTCATACTTCTGTTTCTTCTTCCATGCTTGATGAAATATGCTTATGGTACTCTTTCATTTGACGTAATATATTATTTTTATGTAACCGTTATTTTGATACGTTACAACATAAAAAACATCATCTTCATCTTCATAAAACACACATCATCTTCGCACTCTCCACAACGCTGCCACCAAATTCCTCCTCAACTAAAACCTCATCTCCTTCCAGCACACTTGCGGCATGGACATCCCCGTGTCCATCCGCAAACTCAGACTATTTAGTCTCCCTAACACCTATAACTATACTTCCCTGTGCAGCATCTGCAGACCGCTCTTCTGCTTCTTCCTTCGATTCCTCTCCTTCACCACTTTCAGCAACTATAGCGTCCTCAACATTTCCCACTCTGGAATCCAGCTGTCCAGGTCTATGTGCAATGTCTAAATTAAATTCTACTGGCGATGGTAAAGCTACACTATCAAGTGACTTCTCATATCCCTGCGTAGGCGATGATGATATTACAGCATCTGGATCCGTCATGAACCGAGATGGAGCTACCGGAACAAATTCTGAGGCATCTGGGTTCAACGGTGACGTCTTCTCTGAGTCCTCTAATTCCGTATTAACAGACTTGTTCTTGTCGTATGTATTGATCCACCGAAGTAATTTACCTCTTCTTCTTCTTTCTCATCACCCTCTTCATCCACAACTCTATTAGGCACTTGCGATTCATCTGGAACGTTTAATGTTTCTTTTTTTTCCAAATAGGAATAACGCCTAGCTACAGTATCCCTACTGGCCGATGTTGGTTTACTAATATAACTTCTTCTTCCCCTGTTAATTTCATTCTTATTTGTTTTCTCTACTGTACCCGTTGTTACCGTCTTCTCGCTTGCCACCCCCTTGTAGCCTCCATTACTTCCAGAATATTCATTTTTCCTTACAGTTCCTTGCGTTCTCCCCCAACCACCATGTTTGTCATTTTTAGCTCTTCCCCATAAACCACTTGAGTATTGGACATCTTTAGCAGCTATTCCCCGGGACTCATCATTCGCCTGGACCCTTCTGGCATGCGCACACCACCGGTCCAGGTCCGCAAAACAACGTGGACGGTCCGCGAACACCAAACGGTATCTCTCTTGGGGCGTCACCCCTTCTAGAATAACTCGAACAATGTCCTTCTCGGGCAACCCCAACTTCAAAATCCGGGCAATTTTACGTATATCATGCACAAAGTCCGCCAACGCCTCTTCGTTGGCCTGCGCACGATAGAACCGATTAAATTTCAACTGTTCGCGTTGCCGACGTGGTGTGAAGAAGTCCAACACCTCCCCATGGAAAGCGTCAATACTGCCGCCCCGACGCAGAGTGTTGGTGACCAGCCCAGCCAATGAACCCCGGCAATACGGGTATATAAGGGACAAGAGGTCCCCATCGGACACCCCCGGGAAATCCGCCAACTGCAGGACAAGGTCCAAGAAAACCAGCAACTTATCCTCATCTATTCCATCCACCACCGAAAGATTCTGGAGAACGCCGGAAATAGGGTTGGGCAAACACTGATAACATACCGCCGCCAGAATTACACAATTCACAATACACAACAATAAGACATAAATCCCAACGCAATACCTAACACAAACATGATTTACAAAACTGAAAAATCTCGAGTACTGATCCTTCCTTCGAGCAGACCCCCGGGTTCCCTAGCGCTGCGGAGACCTGACCTACTCCTGAACCAACCCTCGTTCACATCACCGAAGAGAACAACCAACCACTAACATATACATGAGACACACAACACCTAACACCAATCACGACATACAACATCTCACCAACACGTAGCTAACAACCATCAACATTTAATCAACTTTATATTTCAGAAAATTCCAAACGATATGTCCAGTAGGCACGCCTCACGGTACCGACTTTCGATCGGGCCACACCGCATGCCGCTAATCCGACGCGCTACAATTCTATTCAATTACCAATACAGCCTACTCCCCATGCAATGCCTAAGACCTCCGGTAGTTCAACATCTCACAAATATTCTAACTAAAAAATGCCTGCCTCGTGGCGTGACCAGATTCACAAGTCAAACAAGCTAACTATTATACATTCACATATACATAAAAAACATTAAAAATGAAATAATATCTACAGATAGGTCCAATTTTTCCAAATTTTCTAAGTTTGAACTATCTCAAAGTGTTTCCGAGTTTGCAAGCCCCGTCACACCCAAGGACCCAAGGGTTCAACCCTAGCTCTGCTAGCATTTGTAACCCTTCCTTATTTTTGATATTTTATAAATTAATTTTTTTTATTTTTATTTATTTTTAAAGAGAGGTACTAGATATTTAAAACTAGGCAGAAGGACTAGACGAAGCATAAAATGTGCTGGGTCCAGTGAGACGGGACTTGCAATTAAACTCGCTGTTAACCAACAATAACAACTTTTATTATATCAGAAATCCCTTGCATAAATACATATTAAATATTAAATAATCCTGAAGATTAACATACTATAAATTGTTTGAATCCCTTTGTAAAGCTTTATATACATAAGTAAACATAGGTACACACACACACACAACTTCAATTCAAATTCATCATTTTAAAATTCAACAATTCCCCTTTTTATTTCCAAGTATAATAGATGCCGACATTACAAAATGTATACATATAGATATAACTCATTCACCCAACACACATAACGAACATAAAATCACAAATAAGTTAACAAATCACAATTATAATTCAGTATCACCTGAGCCCCTTAAAAGTTCAACAGCCCGCGTGCATATTATTTTTATAGCCCCCATCATATCGGAATGTGAAATACCTGTGACCCGCTAGTGTGTATATTAATTAGACTGATGCCATCTATTAAGACAACCACTTATACATTTTAAAATGTCCACAGCCATCATATGACTTCCTCATAAATTTACCAACATAAATATTAAGAACTGTAACAATTCTCTATGGATTTTAATAAATACATTTAACATTTGCAAAGCAATTTGAAAGGTTCATAATTACAAAATATAGTTATAAGTTAAAGTATTACTACCCTTTCTCTAATTCCGGAAAATGTGAAACCTCTCGATTTCTCTAAAGTGCCGATCAGTCACAAAATTGGCCATAAGAGATTAAAAATGTTTAGAAGATTTAATTACAATTACATGATCGTAACAAAAGCATAATTGCCAATTAAAGCTACATACAGCCTGCCTAACATTCACAAAATCTGACAATTGAAAAATCTAAGAAAGACAGGTTTAACATATAATGGCCAGAAAACACAAGTTGCAAAATATCAGTACCGCCTGTACAATTTTATTAAATGTAAAATTTTATAATCTGAAAATATTAATTATATAATTTTAAATAAATATGAAATTTTAATTTCCGCCATATGTGCATATATTAAAAGAGAATGCTGTATTCGTCTGGCTGCAGGAGTGTACCAGAGCAGGCCTGACTTGACAAAGAATGACCCGTTGAAAACCTGCATGATATGGCACCAACAGGTGCCTACCTTTTGATTAGAAAAATATTTATAAATGTGACAACCCGGAAACAGGATAAAAAAAACCCCAGCCCTTGTATGCAGGAAAAATAATTAAATGCAAAACTCCGGTAATAACCTGAGAATGAAATCCGAACCAGCCGGTTCGGTATATCATGAAAACCATACCCCTATACTTAATTTAAAAAAGGTCTCCCCTACAACTTTTTTACCCATTATACAGAACAAAAACCGCTCTGGTACCCTCCCACAGGTCAGTTTACAATTGTACTTGTTGAACTGTATTATAATGTTTAAGCTACATTGAAATTGTCTTGCCGACACCCCCCCCCCGATTGAACGATGTCACTGTATAAGGTTAAACTGATATTGCACACACACCTCCCACAGTATTTTCTGCAGGCCAGGATGGAATAAAAAAAGGAGTAAATATCACCTCATATGAAGCGGGTGGTTCCATGATTTTTGGCAGCAGCTGCTTCTCCCTCCTCGGTCGCAGAACGAAGTTTCAGTGGTTCATGGCTTGGTGAAGGTAACAGCACACCAAGCGTTGGTCAGTTCTCCGTCCCAGGGGAGAACCCGGTAGGTCTTAAACGCTTAGCCTGCCATTAAAAATGAGAAGAAAAGACACCAAAAATGCTCTGCTGAACAGAGGAAAGAAGCGAGATGTTTTCGTAGCGGGTGCTATGCAGTGACTGATTCTCGCAACATGCACGGAAACGCAACCCGAATTCGGCCCGCTAGATAGCGTGCATTGCCGGAACAGTGCCATACAGATATCGCCTCGCTCACTGACATTGATAACTAATCGAATTTATTATTGGAAATATAGTATTTGTATTTCCTCGAACGCCGGGTTATGCAAACACCGGCACACCCCCACCCCAAAAGGGCAACCTGGTTGCCCACACTTGAACTCCGGGGTTCCCTGCAGTGTACCCCATTAGTCTTTTAAAACACAAGTTTCGCCGGTAAATCTTATTAGTGACTGCTCTCAGGACTGAAAAAACACAACACCATTGCGAGCATCGCCACGCGACCCCCTCCGCCGTGCCAACTCCATGGGACCGCCCCAACACGTCACCCTCTCTGGTGACAACCACCTACCTCTACTCACATACGCGTCCCTAGGACCAAACAAGGTGTCACTAACCTTGGTATGTGAGTCACCATCCTACTACTCACGTCCACCTCCTGGACCGACCAGCCATATGCCACAAACAATGCCTCATAATCCCTGCCATATGACTGGCTCACATCCCTACACTAGGGCGGACGGCCCCGCTTATCCAGGCGGAGAAGACCGCATAGAGGGCACGTGAACATGAATCCCTTCTCTCATTCAACAGTTAATCTCCATACCATAACTGTTGGGGGGGTTACTTCCCTACCGAACAGTCGATACGACATATATTGTTACGTGACATTTTTACAATCGCGAGTAACATAAATATATCATGATTTTATTATTAAAAAGTACCAGGAGACATAATATTTTAAGAAAGATCTAATGAAATATGTTTAATTTTAATTGTTTTTTGTATGTTATGTTTCACTGATTAGTAATCAGTTTGTCATGTTTATTTATATAATGTATACTCGTGTTAATAACACTAATGTTTACAATGTTTACACTAAGGCTTAACAAGAAAGTACCAAAATCATAGTCATTTAAATTATATAAATAAGATTTCTGTTTAAATAATAGGGAAACAATGTTAGTTTATGTTAAGAGATTACCAAGTGTATAAAATAAATTTAAGAATGTGAAAGGTACAAAAAGAAATAATAAATAAGTGTGTAACAAAAATAAATAAAAAGTGAAGCATTAACTCAGGAAATATAGATCAGAAAATAGTCAAGAGTGATGTCAAAATGATCAGTTTTTTATCAGAAGAACAAAGAAACAAATAAAAAGAAGATAAGAGCTTTTATAAAAAAGGGATATCCTTTTAAAAGAAAATGACATGAAAAATAGTAAAAGTTTGTTTATCTTATTCTTATGATGTCACCAGGGTGATATAAAAATGTTACTTGGAAACCAAGGAGATATCTGAGAGAGGCCTTAGCAACATATATGTAAAGAAGGAAATAAGTTTATTCTAAAAACAACTGAATGCAAAAAGGTTGATTCAAACATTATTAGTCAAAAATAAATTATAATAATTGTGATATCAGTGCATCGAGATAAACTAGTGAATAATTATATATGTCAAGATCAAAATAGAAGAAATGATTGCTACAAGAATATCCAGAATCAAACCAGGACATCTCTGAAGAAATTGGACCCATTGACACAGGGAGAGAAGTATATTTTGATTTAAACTTAATCTGAAATATTACCTGTTAAACCTGATCTAAAGGTTTCAAGAAACTTTGAAAACACTTTTTATAAAAACCATAATTGACTTTCACTAAGAACAATAATTGTTAATTATATGGACATAAGCATAAGCTACCAGTGAGGTATAGTGCTAACATAAGTTAAAGATATTTAACTCTAAAAAACATTTTTATGACTTAACCTATGCACTGAACTGTTTTACACTTTTAACATAATCCTTTTAAAATAATTTGTGACTATTTCTCTTCATATGTATTTTGGTACTTTCCCTGTCAATACTGTTTGTTATATCATAGTCTAAAGAACCTACAGAACATCATAATTGTATTTTATTTAGTAAATACAAAAAATAAAATGTTTTAAAAAGCCTTGAGATATAAGAGTTACTGCTGCCACTCTGAGCTTATAAAAATACAGCTGGCTAAACTTTGTTAAAAAATTATATTTTACTTTTAGAATGAATTAAAGAAATAAAGGATTTGAGTGTATACAATACAAAAAAAGGTTTATTTGTTTCTTATTTTATGAAAACATAAAGGATATGATATTCTGAACAAAATATCTGATACTGTGAGTTGACCTCAGTAAATAGATTTGAATAAAAAAATTTATTATTTATATTTCACCAATAAAATTTTATTTGCAAACGGTGATTGCAAATTGGCGCTCAACAAACATCCCCCTGAACAGATACTCATCCTTAAGTTAATATTAACAAAAATATATACAAATAATAACAGAGTTAAACAATACACAAATTCAAATCCATAACCATAGATTCGAGTCTAGATGTAACTAATTGGCTATACCAATAGTGAGGCTGAATAAAATATAATTCAAGAAAGAACGATTAATAGGTTTGTATAATAGAAGATCATACAAGGGTAACTCTTATACACGTTACAGAATTGACGAACCCAACAGTGGGACTTGACGTGGATACTCGGGAGATCTTTATTATATAACACGTTACAGATTGACGTCCAACAACGTGAGGCGTTAGAGAAAGCTAGATTCTCGATATAAAACAAACGCACGATAAGCCAGTAGTGTTACAATATACCACACAATATTAACCAAAAGAAACACAGGGACATCAACCGAGGATGCGGCATGGCCATTTCTAGAGTAACTCGAACAATGTCCTTCTCGGGCAACCCCAACCTCAAAATCCGGGCAATTTTACGTATATCATGCACAAAGTCCGCCAACGCCTCTTCGTTGGCCTGCGCACGATGGAACCGAATAAATTTCAACTGCTCAAGTTGCCGACAAGGTATGAAGAATTCCAACACCTCCCATGGAAAGCGTCAATACTGCCGCCCCGACGCAGAGTGTTGGTGACCAGCCCAGCCAATGAACCCCAGCAATACGGGTATATAAGGGACAAGAGGTCCCCATCGGACACCCCCGGGAAACCCGCCAACTGCAGGACAAGGTCCAAGAAAACCAGCAAATTGCCCTCATCTATTCCATCCACCACCGGAAGTTTCTGGAGAACGCCGGAAATGGGGTTGGGCAATCTCTGATAACATACCGCCGCCAGAATTACACAATTTACAATACACAAAAATAAGACATAAATCCCAACGCAATACCTAACACAAACATGATTTACAAAACAAAAAGAAAACTCGAGTACTAATCCTTCCTTCGAGCAGACCACCGGGTTCCCTAGCGCTGCGGAGACCTGACCCACTCCTGAACTAACCCTCGTTCACATCACCGAAGAGAACAACTAACCACTAACATATACAAGAGACACACAACACCTAACACCAATCATGACATACAACATCTCACCAACACGTAGCTAACATCCATCAACATTTAATCAACATTAAATTTCAGAAAATTCCAAACGATATGTCCAGTAGGCACGCCTCACGGTACCGACTTCCGATCGGGCCACACCGCATGCCGCTAATCCGACGCGCTACAATTCCCTTCAATTACCAATACAGCCTATTCCCCATGCAATGCCTAAGACCTCCGGTAGTTCAACATCTCACAAATATTCTAACTAAAAAATGCTGCCTCGTGGCGTGACCAGATTCACAAGTCAAACAAGCTAACCATTATACATTCACATATACATATAAAACATTAAACATGATATAATATCTACACATATATGCAGTCTTTCCAAATTTTCTAAGTTTGAACTATCTCAAAGTGTTCCCGAGTTTGCAAGCCCCGTCACACCCAAGGACCCAAGGGTTCAACCTAGATAGAACCACGCTCTGCTACCATTTGTGACCCTTTTTTATTTTTGATACTTTATAAATTAATTTTTTTATTTTTATTTTATTTTTTTAAAGAGAGGATACTAGATATTTAAAACTAGGCAGAAGGCCTAGACGAAGCATAAAATGTGCTGGGTCCTGTGAGACGGGACTTGCAATTATACTCGCTGTTAACCAACAATAACAACTTTTATTATATCAGAAATCCCTTGCATAAATACATATTAAATAGTACATAATCCTGAAGATTAACATACTATAAATTGTTTGAATCCCTTTGTAATGCTTTATATACAGCCCCCCCATAAGTAAACATAGGTACACACACACACACAACTTCAATTCAAATTCATCATTTTAAAATTCAACAATTCCCCTTTTTATTTCCAAGTATAATAGATGCCGACATTACAAAATGTATACATATAGATATAACTCATTCACCCAACACACGTAACGAACATAAAATCACAAATAAGTTAACAATTCACAATTATAATTCAGTATCACCTGAGCCCCATAAAAGTTCGACAGCCCGCGTGCATATTATTTTTATAGCCCCCATCATATCGGAATGTGAAATACCTGTAACCCGCTAGTATGTATATTAATTAAACTGATGCCATCTATTAAGACAACCACTTATACAATTTTATAACTTCCACAGCCATCATATGACTTCCTCATAAAATCACCAACATAAATATTAAGAACTGTAACAATTCTCTATGGATTTAAATAAATACATTTAACATTTGCAAAGCAATTTGAAAGGTTCATAATTACAAAATATAGTTATAAGTTACGGTATTACTACCCTTTCTCTAATTCCGGAAAATGTGAAACCTCTCGATTTCTATAAAGTGCCGATCAGTCACAAAATTGGCCATAAGGTTTTTAAAAATTTTTAGAAGATTTAATTACATTTACATGATCGTAACAAAAGTATAATTGCAAATTAAGGCTACATACAGCCTGCCTAACATTCACAAAATCTGACAATTGAAAAATCTAAGAAAGACAGGTTTATCATAAAATGGCCAGAAAACAAAGTTGCAAAATATCAGTACCGCCTGTACAATTTTATTCAATGTAAAATTTTATAATCTGAAAATATTAATTATATAATTTTAAATAAATATGAAATTTTAATTTCAGCCATATGTGCATATATTAAAAGAGAATGCTGTATTCGTCCGGCTGCAGTAGTGTACCAGAGCAGGCCTGACTTGACAAAGAATGACCCGTTGAAAACCTGCATGATATGACACCAACAGGTGCCTACCTTTTGTTTAGAAAAAATTTATAAAAGTGACAACCCGGAAACAGAATAAAAAAAACCCCAGCCCTTGTATGCAGGAAAAATAATAAAATGCAAAACCCCGGTAATAACCTGAGAATGAAATCCGAACCAGCCGGTTCGGTATATCATGAAAACCATACCCCTATACTTAATTTAAAAAAGGTCTCCCCTACAACTTTTGTACCCATTATACAGAACAAAAACCGCTCTGGTACCCTCCCACAGGTCAGTTTACAATTGTACTTGTTGAACTGTATTATAATGTTTAAGCTACATTGAAATTGCCTTGCCGACACACCCCCCCGATTGAACCATGTCACTGTATAAAGTTAAACTGATATTGCACATACACCTCCCATAGTACTTTCTGCAGGCCAGGATAGAATAAAAAGAGGGGTAAATATCACCTCATATGAAGCGAGCGGTTCCATGATTTTTGGCAGCAGCTGCTTCTCCCTCCTCGGTCGCAGAACGAAGCTTTAGTGGTTCATGGCTTGGTGAAGGTAACAGCACACCAAGCGTTTGTCAGGTCTCCGTCCCAGGCGAGAACCCGGTACGTCTTAAACGCTTAGCCTGCCATTAAAGATGAGAAGAAAAGACATCAAAAATGCTCTGCTGAACCAACGAAAGAAGCGAGATGTTTTCGTAGCGGGAGCTATGCAGTGACTGATTCTCGCAACATGCACGGAAACGAAACCCAAATTCGGCCCCCTAGATAGCGTGCACTGCCGGAACAGTGCCATACAGATATCGCCTCTCTCACTGACATTGATAACTAATCGAATTTATTATTGGAAATATAGTATTTGCACTTCCTCGAACGCCGGGTTATGCAAACACCGGCACCCCCCCCAAAATGGCAACCTGGTTGCCCACACTTGAACTCCGGGGTACACTGCAGTGTACCCCATAAGTTTTTAAAACACAAGTTTCGCAGGTAAATCTTGTTAGTGACTGCTCTCAGGACTGAAAAACTCAACACCATTGTGAGCATCGCCACGCGACCCCCTCCGCCGTGCCAACTCCATGGGACCGCCCCCACACGTCACCCTCTCTGGTGACCACCACCTACCTCTACTCACATACGCGTTCCTAGGACCAAACAAGGTGTCACTAACCTTGGTATGTGAGTCACCATCCTACTACTCACGTCCACCTCCTGGACCGACCAGCCATATGCCACAAACAAACCCTCACAATCCCTGCCATATGACTGGCCCACATTCCTACACTAGGGCGGACGGCCCCGCTTAGCCAGACAGAGAAGACCACATAGAGGGCACGCGAACATGAATCCATTCTCTCATTCAACAGTTAATCTCCATACCATAACTAGACGGGGGTTACTTCCTTACCGAACAGTCGATACGACATATATACCACACAATATTAACCAAAAGAAACACAGGGAAATCAACCGTGGATGCGGCATGGCCATTTGACAACAAAATCAAGTCAACAATAGATCAGCTGATGAAGTATGCACGGTTTATCAGATTACGACAACAACAATTAAATTCCACCCGGCTGACGGCTATCAGCGGCTCAGAGTCCAACTCACCCATGTTGCGTAGTGTACAACGATACAGCTGTTTATAAATTTACTAGGTCATTACCTTTAAATACCTTTAACATTTCCTTCTGTGTATTTAGAAACTCCTCGGAATATAACTACCCTCGACAATATCTCGTATCCCCATAAAACGACAACCAACATTCTAACACTAACAACACTACACCAACCTAGTCACAACATCTCCAACCAAATTCTTTCTAATTCCTTTTTTTTCTAATTTTTATTATTTTTTCTCTTTTTTTTAATTTTATTTTATGCTTTCCTAAGGGGAAGGGTTAGGAAAATCGGGAATATGAAAAGGGCCAAGGATCATTGAAGGTCAATAGCTAGGACTAAGGGTAAGGACATGGCTCCCTCCGGAAATAAGGACGAGTGGAGGAAACCAAGACTCGCGTGGGCAGGGACGCAACCCTGAAGTAGAAGAACACCACTGGGACTGTGTGGAACATCTACCCGCTACCCGTTACCCGCTTCTTCTCACCTATCTATGACGCACTTTATGTACTCGTTCCTTCCAGACATCCCTCACTGAGAAATCACCTCGTGTTGAGCTGTACTGATCTGTTTCTTCTGAATAAGAATCACGGCAACTTACATCCTTACTTTCACTCCGCTTTGGATTATCCTCATCATCTAAATCCCTTGCTTCTGCCTTCCCTGCTTCTCTTTCTTCCACTGTTCCTTCTTCCTTATAGCCCTCTTCTACCATTTCCACAATTACGTCCCCATAATCCAATTCACCATCATGACACTGCACCTCCTCACCATCTTCCAGTTGCTCATCTAAGCCATCTTCAACAGCATCTTCACCCAGCTCCTCACCAATTTCTTCATCACCCTCGTCACCAGTTCCTTCAAAAACGTCTTCACCAACCTCCTCTCCAATCTCATTTTCATCCTCCTTTACATCAACACGTTCATCATCACAATTTAAATTTTCTTCATCCTCAACATCATCGCCATCACGTCCACTACCGCTATCATAATACTGCACATCTTCATCATCCTCTAGTTGCTCATCTGGTCCACCTGAAAATTCTTTCCGTTCTTCGCAATCCTCCGCACTACATACAGAAGGCGTCTCCACATCTTCACACACTACATCATTCTCACTCGCACTCTCCACAACGCTGCCACCAAATTCCTCCTCAAATTCTACCTCATCTCCTTCCACCACACTTGCGGCATGGACATCCCCGTGTCCATCCGCAACCTCAGAAACCTTTGCAGCATGGACATACCCGTGTCCATCCGCAACCTCGGACTATTCAGTCTCCCTAACACCTATAACTATACTTCCCTGTGCAGCATCTGCAGACCGCTCTTCTGCCTCTTCCTTCGATTCCTCTCCTTCACCACTTTCAGCAACTATAGCGTCCTCAACATTTCCCACCCTGGAATCCAGCTGTCCAGGTCTATGTGCAATGTCTAAATTAAATTCCACTGGGGATGGTAAAGCTACACTATCAAGTGACTTCTCATATCCCTGCGTAGGCGATGATGATATTTCAGGATCTGGATCCGTCATGAACCGAGATGGAGATACCGGAACAAATTCTGAGGCATCTGGTTTCAACGGTGACGTCCTCTCTGAGTCCTCTAATTCCGTATTAACAGACGTGTTCTTGTCGTTTTGTGTTGATCCACCGAAGTAATTCCCCTCTTCTTCTTTCTCTTCACCTTCTTCATCCACAACTCTATTAGGCACTTGCGATTCATCTGGAACGTTTAAAGTTTCTTTTCTTTCCAAATAGGAATAACGCCTAGCTACAGGATGCCTACTGCCCGATGTTGGTTTACTAATATAACTTCTTCTTCCCCTGTTAATTTCATACATATTTGTTTTCTCTACTGTAACAATTGTTACCGTTTTCTCGCTTGCCACCCCCTTGTAGCCTCCATTACTTCCAGAATATTCATTTTTCCTTACAGTTCCTTGCGTTCTCCCCCAACCCCCATGTTTGTCTTTTTTAGTTCTTCCTAATAAACCACTTGTGTATTGGACATCTTTAGCAGCTCTTCCCCAGGACTTACCATTCGCCTGGACCCTTCTGGCATGCGCACACCACCGGTCCAGGTCCGCAAAACAACGTGGACGGTCCGCGAACACCAAATGGTATCTCTCTTGGGACGTCACCCCTTCTAGAATAACTCGAACAATGTCCTTCTCGGGCAACCCCAACCTCAAAATCCGGGCAATTTTACGTATATCATGCACACAGTCCGCCAACGCCTCTTCGTTGGCCTGCGCACGATAGAACCGAATAAATTTCAACTGTTCACGTTGCCGACGAGGTATGAAGAAGTCCAACACCTCCCCATGAAAACGTCAATACTGCTGCCCCGACGCAGAGTGTTGGTGACCAGCCCAGCCAATGAACCCCTGCAATACGGGTATATAAGGGACAAGAGGTCCCCATCGGACACCCCCGGGAAATCCGCCAACTGCAGGACAAGGTCCAAGAAAACCAGCAAATTGTCCTCATCTATTCCATCCACCACCGGAAGTTTCTGGAGAACGCCGGAAATGGGGTTGGGCAATCTCTGATAACATACCGCCGCCAGAATTACACAATTCACAATACACAACAATAAGACATAAATCCCAACGCAATACCTAACACAAACATGTTTTACAAAACAGAAGAAAACTCGAGTACTAATCCTTCCTTCGAGCAGACCACCGGGTTCCCTAGCGCTGCGGAGACCTGAACCACTCCTGAACCAACCCTCGTTCACATCACCGAAGAGAACAACTAACCACTAACATATACAAGAGACACACAACACCTAACACAAATCATGACATACAACATCTCACCAACACGTAGCTAACATCCATCAACATTTAATCAACATTAAATTTCAGAAAATTCCAAACGATATGTCCAGTAGGCACGCCTCACGGTACCGACTTCCGATCGGGCCACACCGCATGCCGCTAATCCGACGCGCTACAATTTCCTTCAATTACTAATACAGCCTACTCCCCATGCAATGCCTAAGACCTCCGGTAGTTCAACATCTCACAAATATTCTAACTAAAAAATGCCTGCCTCGTGGCGTGACCAGATTCACAAGTCAAACAAGCTAACCATTATACATTCACATATACATATAAAACATTAAACATGATATAATATCTACACATATGTGCAGTCTTTCCAAATTTTCTAAGTTTGAACTATCTCAAAGTGTTCCCGAGTTTGCAAGCCCCGTCACACCCAAGGACCCAAGGGTTCAACCCTAGATAGAACCACGCTCTGCTACCATTTGTGACCCTTTTTTATTTTTGATACCTTATAAATTAATTTTTTTATTTTTATTTTATTTTTTAAAGAGAGGATACTAGATATTTAAAACTAGGCAGAAGGCCTAGACGAAGCATAAAATGTGCTGGGTCCTGTTAGACGGGACTTGCAATTATACTCGCTGTTAACCAACAATAACAACTTTTATTATATCAGAAATCCCTTGCATAAATACATATTAAATATTACATAATCCTGAAGATTAACATATTATAAATTGTTTGAATCCCTTTGTAATGCTTTATATACAGCCCCCCCATAAGTAAACATAGGTACACACACACAACTTCAATTCAAATTCATCATTAAAAATTCAACAATTCCCCTTTTTATTTCCAAGTATAATAGATGCCGACATTACAAAATGTATACATATAGATATAACTCATTCACCCAACACACATAACGAACATAAAATCACAAATAAGTTAACAATTCACAACTATAATTTAGTATCACCTGAGCCCCATAAAAGTTCGACAGCCCGCGTGCATATTATTTTTATAGCCACCATCATATCGGAATGTGAAATACCTGTAACCCGCTAGTATGTATATTAATTAAACTGATGCCATCTATTAAGGCAACCACTTATACAATTTTATAACTTCCACAGCCATCATATGACTTCCTCATATAATCACCAACATAAATATTAAGAACTGTAACAATTCTCTATAGATTTCAATAAATACATTTAACATTTGCAATGCAATTTGAAAGGTTCATAATTACAAAATATAGTTATAAGTTACGGTATTACTACCCTTTCTCTAATTCCAGAAAATGTGAAACCTCTCGATTTCTATAAAGTGCCGATCAGTCACAAAATTGGCCATAAGAGTTTAAAAATGTTTAGAAGATTTAATTACAATTACATGATCGTAACAAAAGTATAATTGCAAATTAAGGCTACATACAGCCTGCCTAACATTCACAAAATCTGACAATTGAAAAATCTAAGAAAGACAGGTTTATCATAAAATGGCCAGAAAACAAAGTTGCAAAATATCAGTACCGCCTGTACAATTTTATTCAATGTAAAATTTTATAATCTGAAAATATTAATTATATAATTTTAAATAAATATGAAATTTTAATTTCAGCCATATGTGCATATATTAAAAGAGAATGCTGTATTCGTCCGGCTGCAGTAGTGTACCAGAGCAGGCCTGACTTGACAAAGAATGACCCGTTGAAAACCTGCATGATATGACACCAACAGGTGCCTACCTTTTGTTTAGAAAAAATTTATAAAAGTGACAACCCGGAAACAGAATAAAAAAAACCCCAGCCCTTGTATGCAGGAAAAATAATAAAATGCAAAACCCCGGTAATAACCTGAGAATGAAATCCGAACCAGCCGGTTCGGTATATCATGAAAACCATACCCCTATACTTAATTTAAAAAAGGTCTCCCCTACAACTTTTGTACCCATTATACAGAACAAAAACCGCTCTGGTACCCTCCCACAGGTCAGTTTACAATTGTACTTGTTGAACTGTATTATAATGTTTAAGCTACATTGAAATTGCCTTGCCGACACACCCCCCCGATTGAACCATGTCACTGTATAAAGTTAAACTGATATTGCACATACACCTCCCATAGTACTTTCTGCAGGCCAGGATAGAATAAAAAGAGGGGTAAATATCACCTCATATGAAGCGAGCGGTTCCATGATTTTTGGCAGCAGCTGCTTCTCCCTCCTCGGTCGCAGAACGAAGCTTTAGTGGTTCATGGCTTGGTGAAGGTAACAGCACACCAAGCGTTTGTCAGGTCTCCGTCCCAGGCGAGAACCCGGTACGTCTTAAACGCTTAGCCTGCCATTAAAGATGAGAAGAAAAGACACCAAAAATGCTCTGCTGAACCAACGAAAGAAGCGAGATGTTTTCGTAGCGGGAGCTATGCAGTGACTGATTCTCGCAACATGCACGGAAACGAAACCCAAATTCGGCCCCCTAGATAGCGTGCACTGCCGGAACAGTGCCATACAGATATCGCCTCTCTCACTGACATTGATAACTAATCGAATTTATTATTGGAAATATAGTATTTGCACTTCCTCGAACGCCGGGTTATGCAAACACCGGCACCCCCCCCCAAAATGGCAACCTGGTTGCCCACACTTGAACTCCGGGGTACCCTGCAGTGTACCCCATAAGTTTTTAAAACACAAGTTTCGCAGGTAAATCTTGTTAGTGACTGCTCTCAGGACTGAAAAACTCAACACCATTGTGAGCATCGCCACGCGACCCCCTCCGCCGTGCCAACTCCATGGGACCGCCCCCACACGTCACCCTCTCTGGTGACCACCACCTACCTCTACTCACATACGCGTTCGTAGGACCAAACAAGGTGTCACTAACCTTGGTATGTGAGTCACCATCCTACTACTCACGTCCACCTCCTGGACCGACCAGCCATATGCCACAAACAAACCCTCACAATCCCTGCCATATGACTGGCCCACATTCCTACACTAGGGCGGACGGCCCCGCTTAGCCAGACAGAGAAGACCACATAGAGGGCACGCGAACATGAATCCATTCTCTCATTCAACAGTTAATCTCCATACCATAACTAGACGGGGGTTACTTCCTTACCGAACAGTCGATACGACATATATACCACACAATATTAACCAAAAGAAACACAGGGAAATCAACCGTGGATGCGGCATGGCCATTTGACAACAAAATCAAGTCAACAATAGATCAGCTGATGAAGTATGCACGGTTTATCAGATTACGACAACAACAATTAAATTCCACCCGGCTGACGGCTATCAGCGGCTCAGAGTCCAACTCACCCATGTTGCGTAGTGTACAACGATACAGCTGTTTATAAATTTACTAGGTCAATACCTTTAAATACCTTTAACATTTCCTTCTGTGTATTTAGAAACTCCTCGGAATATAACTACCCTCGACAATATCTCGTATCCCCATAAAACGACAACCAACATTCTAACACTAACATCACTACACCAACCTAGTCACAACATCTCCAACCAAATTCTTTCTAATTCCTTTTTTTTCTAATTTTTATTATTTTTTCTCTTTTTTTTAATTTTATTTTATGCTTTCCTAAGGGGAAGGGTTAGGAAAATCGGGAATATGAAAAGGGCCAAGGATCATTGAAGGTCAATAGCTAGGACTAAGGGTAAGGACATGGCTCCCTCCGGAAATAAGGACGAGTGGAGGAAACCAAGACTCGCGTGGGCAGGGACGCAACCCTGAAGTAGAAGAACACCACTGGGACTGTGTGGAACATCTACCCGCTACCCGTTACCCGCTTCTTCTCACCTATCTATGACGCACTTTATGTACTCGTTCCTTCCAGACATCCCTCACTGAGAAATCACCTCGTGTTGAGCTGTACTGATCTGTTTCTTCTGAATAAGAATCACGGCAACTTACATCCGTACTTTCACTCCGCTTTGGATTATCCTCATCATCTAAATCCCTTGCTTCTGCCTTCCCTGCTTCTCTTTCTTCCACTGTTCCTTCTTCCTTATAGCCCTCTTCTACCATTTCCACAATTACGTCCCCATAATCCAATTCACCATCATGACACTGCACCTCCTCACCATCTTCCAGTTGCTCATCTAAGCCATCTTCAACAGCATCTTCACCCAGCTCCTCACCAATTTCTTCATCACCCTCGTCACCAGTTCCTTCAAAAACGTCTTCACCAACCTCCTCTCCAATCTCATTTTCATCCTCCTTTACATCAACACGTTCATCATCACAATTTAAATTTTCTTCATCCTCAACATCATCGCCATCACGTCCACTACCGCTATCATAATACTGCACATCTTCATCATCCTCTAGTTGCTCATCTGGTCCACCTGAAAATTCTTTCCGTTCTTCGCAATCCTCCGCACTACATACAGAAGGCGTCTCCACATCTTCACACACTACATCATTCTCACTCGCACTCTCCACAACGCTGCCACCAAATTCCTCCTCAAATTCTACCTCATCTCCTTCCACCACACTTGCGGCATGGACATCCCCGTGTCCATCCGCAACCTCAGAAACCTTTGCAGCATGGACATACCCGTGTCCATCCGCAACCTCGGACTATTCAGTCTCCCTAACACCTATAACTATACTTCCCTGTGCAGCATCTGCAGACCGCTCTTCTGCCTCTTCCTTCGATTCCTCTCCTTCACCACTTTCAGCAACTATAGCGTCCTCAACATTTCCCACCCTGGAATCCAGCTGTCCAGGTCTATGTGCAATGTCTAAATTAAATTCCACTGGGGATGGTAAAGCTACACTATCAAGTGACTTCTCATATCCCTGCGTAGGCGATGATGATATTTCAGGATCTGGATCCGTCATGAACCGAGATGGAGATACCGGAACAAATTCTGAGGCATCTGGTTTCAACGGTGACGTCCTCTCTGAGTCCTCTAATTCCGTATTAACAGACGTGTTCTTGTCGTTTTGTGTTGATCCACCGAAGTAATTCCCCTCTTCTTCTTTCTCTTCACCTTCTTCATCCACAACTCTATTAGGCACTTGCGATTCATCTGGAACGTTTAAAGTTTCTTTTCTTTCCAAATAGGAATAACGCCTAGCTACAGGATGCCTACTGCCCGATGTTGGTTTACTAATATAACTTCTTCTTCCCCTGTTAATTTCATACATATTTGTTTTCTCTACTGTAACAATTGTTACCGTTTTCTCGCTTGCCACCCCCTTGTAGCCTCCATTACTTCCAGAATATTCATTTTTCCTTACAGTTCCTTGCGTTCTCCCCCAACCCCCATGTTTGTCTTTTTTAGTTCTTCCTAATAAACCACTTGTGTATTGGACATCTTTAGCAGCTCTTCCCCAGGACTTACCATTCGCCTGGACCCTTCTGGCATGCGCACACCACCCGTCCAGGTCCGCAAAACAACGTGGACGGTCCGCGAACACCAAATGGTATCTCTCTTGGGACGTCACCCCTTCTAGAATAACTCGAACAATGTCCTTCTCGGGCAACCCCAACCTCAAAATCCGGGCAATTTTACGTATATCATGCACACAGTCCGCCAACGCCTCTTCGTTGGCCTGCGCACGATAGAACCGAATAAATTTCAACTGTTCACGTTGCCGACGAGGTATGAAGAAGTCCAACACCTCCCCATGAAAACGTCAATACTGCTGCCCCGACGCAGAGTGTTGGTGACCAGCCCAGCCAATGAACCCCTGCAATACGGGTATATAAGGGACAAGAGGCCCCCATCGGACACCCCCGGGAAATCCGCCAACTGCAGGACAAGGTCCAAGAAAACCAGCAAATTGTCCTCATCTATTCCATCCACCACCGGAAGTTTCTGGAGAACGCCGGAAATGGGGTTGGGCAATCTCTGATAACATACCGCCGCCAGAATTACACAATTCACAATACACAACAATAAGACATAAATCCCAACGCAATACCTAACACAAACATGTTTTACAAAACAGAAGAAAACTCGAGTACTAATCCTTCCTTCGAGCAGACCACCGGGTTCCCTAGCGCTGCGGAGACCTGAACCACTCCTGAACCAACCCTCGTTCACATCACCGAAGAGAACAACTAACCACTAACATATACAAGAGACACACAACACCTAACACCAATCACGACATACAACATCTCACCAACACGTAGCTAACATCCATCAACATTTAATCAACATTAAATTTCAGAAAATTCCAAACGATATGTCCAGTAGGCACGCCTCACGGTACCGACTTCCGATCGGGCCACACCGCATGCCGCTAATCCGACGCGCTACAATTTCCTTCAATTACTAATACAGCCTACTCCCCATGCAATGCCTAAGACCTCCGGTAGTTCAACATCTCACAAATATTCTAACTAAAAAATGCCTGCCTCGTGGCGTGACCAGATTCACAAGTCAAACAAGCTAACCATTATACATTCACATATACATATAAAACATTAAACATGATATAATATCTACACATATGTGCAGTCTTTCCAAATTTTCTAAGTTTGAACTATCTCAAAGTGTTCCCGAGTTTGCAAGCCCCGTCACACCCAAGGACCCAAGGGTTCAACCCTAGATAGAACCACGCTCTGCTACCATTTGTGACCCTTTTTTATTTTTGATACTTTATAAATTAATTTTTTTATTTTTATTTCATTTTTTTAAAGAGAGGATACTAGATATTTAAAACTAGGCAGAAGGCCTAGACGAAGCATAAAATGTGCTGGGTCCTGTTAGACGGGACTTGCAATTATACTCGCTGTTAACCAACAATAACAACTTTTATTATATCAGAAATCCCTTGCATAAATACATATTAAATATTACATAATCCTGAAGATTAACATATTATAAATTGTTTGAATCCCTTTGTAATGCTTTATATACAGCCCCCCCATAAGTAAACATAGGTACACACACACAACTTCAATTCAAATTCATCATTAAAAATTCAACAATTCCCCTTTTTATTTCCAAGTATAATAGATGCCGACATTACAAAATGTATACATATAGATATAACTCATTCACCCAACACACATAACGAACATAAAATCACAAATAAGTTAACAATTCACAACTATAATTCAGTATCACCTGAGCCCCATAAAAGTTCGACAGCCCGCGTGCATATTATTTTTATAGCCACCATCATATCGGAATGTGAAATACCTGTAACCCGCTAGTATGTATATTAATTAAACTGATGCCATCTATTAAGACAACCACTTATACAATTTTATAACTTCCACAGCCATCATATGACTTCCTCATATAATCACCAACATAAATATTAAGAACTGTAACAATTCTCTGTAGATTTCAATAAATACATTTAACATTTGCAATGCAATTTGAAAGGTTCATAATTACAAAATATAGTTATAAGTTACGGTATTACTACCCTTTCTCTAATTCCAGAAAATGTGAAACCTCTCGATTTCTATAAAGTGCCGATCAGTCACAAAATTGGCCATAAGAGTTTAAAAATGTTTAGAAGATTTAATTACAATTACATGATCGTAACAAAAGTATAATTGCAAATTAAGGCTACATACAGCCTGCCTAACATTCACAAAATCTGACAATTGAAAAATCTAAGAAAGACAGGTTTATCATAAAATGGCCAGAAAACAAAGTTGCAAAATATCAGTACCGCCTGTACAATTTTATTAAATGTAAAATTTTATAATCTGAAAATTTAATTATATAATTTTAAATAAATATGAAGTTTTAATTTCAGCCATATGTGCATATATTAAAAGAGAATGCTGTATTCGTCCGGCTGCAGTAGTGTACCAGAGCAGGCCTGACTTGACAAAGAATGACCCGTTGAAAACCTGCATGATATGACACCAACAGGTGCCTACCTTTTGTTTAGAAAAAATTTATAAAAGTGACAACCCGGAAACAGAATAAAAAAAACCCCAGCCCTTGTATGCAGGAAAAATAATAAAATGCAAAACCCCGGTAATAACCTGAGAATGAAATCCGAACCAGCCGGTTCGGTATATCATGAAAACCATACCCCTATACTTAATTTAAAAAAGGTCTCCCCTACAACTTTTGTACCCATTATACAGAACAAAAACCGCTCTGGTACCCTCCCACAGGTCAGTTTACAATTGTACTTGTTGAACTGTATTATAATGTTTAAGCTACATTGAAATTGCCTTGCCGACACACCCCCCCGATTGAACCATGTCACTGTATAAAGTTAAACTGATATTGCACATACACCTCCCATAGTACTTTCTGCAGGCCAGGATAGAATAAAAAGAGGGGTAAATATCACCTCATATGAAGCGAGCGGTTCCATGATTTTTGGCAGCAGCTGCTTCTCCCTCCTCGGTCGCAGAACGAAGCTTTAGTGGTTCATGGCTTGGTGAAGGTAACAGCACACCAAGCGTTTGTCAGGTCTCCGTCCCAGGCGAGAACCCGGTACGTCTTAAACGCTTAGCCTGCCATTAAAGATGAGAAGAAAAGACACCAAAAATGCTCTGCTGAACCAACGAAAGAAGCGAGATGTTTTCGTAGCGGGAGCTATGCAGTGACTGATTCTCGCAACATGCACGGAAACGAAACCCAAATTCGGCCCCCTAGATAGCGTGCACTGCCGGAACAGTGCCATACAGATATCGCCTCTCTCACTGACATTGATAACTAATCGAATTTATTATTGGAAATATAGTATTTGCACTACCTCGAACGCCGGGTTATGCAAACACCGGCACCCCCCCCAAAATGGCAACCTGGTTGCCCACACTTGAACTCCGGGGTACCCTGCAGTGTACCCCATAAGTTTTTAAAACACAAGTTTCGCAGGTAAATCTTGTTAGTGACTGCTCTCAGGACTGAAAAACTCAACACCATTGTGAGCATCGCCACGCGACCCCCTCCGCCGTGCCAACTCCATGGGACCGCCCCCACACGTCACCCTCTCTGGTGACCACCACCTACCTCTACTCACATACGCGTTCGTAGGACCAAACAAGGTGTCACTAACCTTGGTATGTGAGTCACCATCCTACTACTCACGTCCACCTCCTGGACCGACCAGCCATATGCCACAAACAAACCCTCACAATCCCTGCCATATGACTGGCCCACATTCCTACACTAGGGCGGACGGCCCCGCTTAGCCAGACAGAGAAGACCACATAGAGGGCACGCGAACATGAATCCATTCTCTCATTCAACAGTTAATCTCCATACCATAACTAGACGGGGGTTACTTCCTTACCGAACAGTCGATACGACATATATACCACACAATATTAACCAAAAGAAACACAGGGAAATCAACCGTGGATGCGGCATGGCCATTTGACAACAAAATCAAGTCAACAATAGATCAGCTGATGAAGTATGCACGGTTTATCAGATTACGACAACAACAATTAAATTCCACCCGGCTGACGGCTATCAGCGGCTCAGAGTCCAACTCACCCATGTTGCGTAGTGTACAACGATACAGCTGTTTATAAATTTACTAGGTCAATACCTTTAAATACCTTTAACATTTCCTTCTGTGTATTTAGAAACTCCTCGGAATATAACTACCCTCGACAATATCTCGTATCCCCATAAAACGACAACCAACATTCTAACACTAACATCACTACACCAACCTAGTCACAACATCTCCAACCAAATTCTTTCTAATTCCTTTTTTTTCTAATTTTTATTATTTTTTCTCTTTTTTTTAATTTTATTTTATGCTTTCCTAAGGGGAAGGGTTAGGAAAATCGGGAATATGAAAAGGGCCAAGGATCATTGAAGGTCAATAGCTAGGACTAAGGGTAAGGACATGGCTCCCTCCGGAAATAAGGACGAGTGGAGGAAACCAAGACTCGCGTGGGCAGGGACGCAACCCTGAAGTAGAAGAACACCACTGGGACTGTGTGGAACATCTACCCGCTACCCGTTACCCGCTTCTTCTCACCTATCTATGACGCACTTTATGTACTCGTTCCTTCCAGACATCCCTCACTGAGAAATCACCTCGTGTTGAGCTGTACTGATCTGTTTCTTCTGAATAAGAATCACGGCAACTTACATCCGTACTTTCACTCCGCTTTGGATTATCCTCATCATCTAAATCCCTTGCTTCTGCCTTCCCTGCTTCTCTTTCTTCCACTGTTCCTTCTTCCTTATAGCCCTCTTCTACCATTTCCACAATTACGTCCCCATAATCCAATTCACCATCATGACACTGCACCTCCTCACCATCTTCCAGTTGCTCATCTAAGCCATCTTCAACAGCATCTTCACCCAGCTCCTCACCAATTTCTTCATCACCCTCGTCACCAGTTCCTTCAAAAACGTCTTCACCAACCTCCTCTCCAATCTCATTTTCATCCTCCTTTACATCAACACGTTCATCATCACAATTTAAATTTTCTTCATCCTCAACATCATCGCCATCACGTCCACTACCGCTATCATAATACTGCACATCTTCATCATCCTCTAGTTGCTCATCTGGTCCACCTGAAAATTCTTTCCGTTCTTCGCAATCCTCCGCACTACATACAGAAGGCGTCTCCACATCTTCACACACTACATCATTCTCACTCGCACTCTCCACAACGCTGCCACCAAATTCCTCCTCAAATTCTACCTCATCTCCTTCCACCACACTTGCGGCATGGACATCCCCGTGTCCATCCGCAACCTCAGAAACCTTTGCAGCATGGACATACCCGTGTCCATCCGCAACCTCGGACTATTCAGTCTCCCTAACACCTATAACTATACTTCCCTGTGCAGCATCTGCAGACCGCTCTTCTGCCTCTTCCTTCGATTCCTCTCCTTCACCACTTTCAGCAACTATAGCGTCCTCAACATTTCCCACCCTGGAATCCAGCTGTCCAGGTCTATGTGCAATGTCTAAATTAAATTCCACTGGGGATGGTAAAGCTACACTATCAAGTGACTTCTCATATCCCTGCGTAGGCGATGATGATATTTCAGGATCTGGATCCGTCATGAACCGAGATGGAGATACCGGAACAAATTCTGAGGCATCTGGTTTCAACGGTGACGTCCTCTCTGAGTCCTCTAATTCCGTATTAACAGACGTGTTCTTGTCGTTTTGTGTTGATCCACCGAAGTAATTCCCCTCTTCTTCTTTCTCTTCACCTTCTTCATCCACAACTCTATTAGGCACTTGCGATTCATCTGGAACGTTTAAAGTTTCTTTTCTTTCCAAATAGGAATAACGCCTAGCTACAGGATGCCTACTGCCCGATGTTGGTTTACTAATATAACTTCTTCTTCCCCTGTTAATTTCATACATATTTGTTTTCTCTACTGTAACAATTGTTACCGTTTTCTCGCTTGCCACCCCCTTGTAGCCTCCATTACTTCCAGAATATTCATTTTTCCTTACAGTTCCTTGCGTTCTCCCCCAACCCCCATGTTTGTCTTTTTTAGTTCTTCCTAATAAACCACTTGTGTATTGGACATCTTTAGCAGCTCTTCCCCAGGACTTACCATTCGCCTGGACCCTTCTGGCATGCGCACACCACCCGTCCAGGTCCGCAAAACAACGTGGACGGTCCGCGAACACCAAATGGTATCTCTCTTGGGACGTCACCCCTTCTAGAATAACTCGAACAATGTCCTTCTCGGGCAACCCCAACCTCAAAATCCGGGCAATTTTACGTATATCATGCACACAGTCCGCCAACGCCTCTTCGTTGGCCTGCGCACGATAGAACTGAATAAATTTCAACTGTTCACGTTGCCGACGAGGTATGAAGAAGTCCAACACCTCCCCATGAAAACGTCAATACTGCTGCCCCGACGCAGAGTGTTGGTGACCAGCCCAGCCAATGAACCCCTGCAATACGGGTATATAAGGGACAAGAGGCCCCCATCGGACACCCCCGGGAAATCCGCCAACTGCAGGACAAGGTCCAAGAAAACCAGCAAATTGTCCTCATCTATTCCATCCACCACCGGAAGTTTCTGGAGAACGCCGGAAATGGGGTTGGGCAATCTCTGATAACATACCGCCGCCAGAATTACACAATTCACAATACACAACAATAAGACATAAATCCCAACGCAATACCTAACACAAACATGTTTTACAAAACAGAAGAAAACTCGAGTACTAATCCTTCCTTCGAGCAGACCACCGGGTTCCCTAGCGCTGCGGAGACCTGAACCACTCCTGAACCAACCCTCGTTCACATCACCGAAGAGAACAACTAACCACTAACATATACAAGAGACACACAACACCTAACACCAATCACGACATACAACATCTCACCAACACGTAGCTAACATCCATCAACATTTAATCAACATTAAATTTCAGAAAATTCCAAACGATATGTCCAGTAGGCACGCCTCACGGTACCGACTTCCGATCGGGCCACACCGCATGCCGCTAATCCGACGCGCTACAATTTCCTTCAATTACTAATACAGCCTACTCCCCATGCAATGCCTAAGACCTCCGGTAGTTCAACATCTCACAAATATTCTAACTAAAAAATGCCTGCCTCGTGGCGTGACCAGATTCACAAGTCAAACAAGCTAACCATTATACATTCACATATACATATAAAACATTAAACATGATATAATATCTACACATATGTGCAGTCTTTCCAAATTTTCTAAGTTTGAACTATCTCAAAGTGTTCCCGAGTTTGCAAGCCCCGTCACACCCAAGGACCCAAGGGTTCAACCCTAGATAGAACCACGCTCTGCTACCATTTGTGACCCTTTTTTATTTTTGATACTTTATAAATTAATTTTTTTATTTTTATTTCATTTTTTTAAAGAGAGGATACTAGATATTTAAAACTAGGCAGAAGGCCTAGACGAAGCATAAAATGTGCTGGGTCCTGTTAGACGGGACTTGCAATTATACTCGCTGTTAACCAACAATAACAACTTTTATTATATCAGAAATCCCTTGCATAAATACATATTAAATATTACATAATCCTGAAGATTAACATATTATAAATTGTTTGAATCCCTTTGTAATGCTTTATATACAGCCCCCCCCATAAGTAAACATAGGTACACACACACAACTTCAATTCAAATTCATCATTAAAAATTCAACAATTCCCCTTTTTATTTCCAAGTATAATAGATGCCGACATTACAAAATGTATACATATAGATATAACTCATTCACCCAACACACATAACGAACATAAAATCACAAATAAGTTAACAATTCACAACTATAATTCAGTATCACCTGAGCCCCATAAAAGTTCGACAGCCCGCGTGCATATTATTTTTATAGCCACCATCATATCGGAATGTGAAATACCTGTAACCCGCTAGTATGTATATTAATTAAACTGATGCCATCTATTAAGACAACCACTTATACAATTTTATAACTTCCACAGCCATCATATGACTTCCTCATATAATCACCAACATAAATATTAAGAACTGTAACAATTCTCTGTAGATTTCAATAAATACATTTAACATTTGCAATGCAATTTGAAAGGTTCATAATTACAAAATATAGTTATAAGTTACGGTATTACTACCCTTTCTCTAATTCCAGAAAATGTGAAACCTCTCGATTTCTATAAAGTGCCGATCAGTCACAAAATTGGCCATAAGAGTTTAAAAATGTTTAGAAGATTTAATTACAATTACATGATCGTAACAAAAGTATAATTGCAAATTAAGGCTACATACAGCCTGCCTAACATTCACAAAATCTGACAATTGAAAAATCTAAGAAAGACAGGTTTATCATAAAATGGCCAGAAAACAAAGTTGCAAAATATCAGTACCGCCTGTACAATTTTATTAAATGTAAAATTTTATAATCTGAAAATATTAATTATATAATTTTAAATAAATATGAAGTTTTAATTTCAGCCATATGTGCATATATTAAAAGAGAATGCTGTATTCGTCCGGCTGCAGTAGTGTACCAGAGCAGGCCTGACTTGACAAAGAATGACCCGTTGAAAACCTGCATGATATGACACCAACAGGTGCCTACCTTTTGTTTAGAAAAAATTTATAAAAGTGACAACCCGGAAACAGAATAAAAAAAACCCCAGCCCTTGTATGCAGGAAAAATAATAAAATGCAAAACCCCGGTAATAACCTGAGAATGAAATCCGAACCAGCCGGTTCGGTATATCATGAAAACCATACCCCTATACTTAATTTAAAAAAGGTCTCCCCTACAACTTTTGTACCCATTATACAGAACAAAAACCGCTCTGGTACCCTCCCACAGGTCAGTTTACAATTGTACTTGTTGAACTGTATTATAATGTTTAAGCTACATTGAAATTGCCTTGCCGACACACCCCCCCGATTGAACCATGTCACTGTATAAAGTTAAACTGATATTGCACATACACCTCCCATAGTACTTTCTGCAGGCCAGGATAGAATAAAAAGAGGGGTAAATATCACCTCATATGAAGCGAGCGGTTCCATGATTTTTGGCAGCAGCTGCTTCTCCCTCCTCGGTCGCAGAACGAAGCTTTAGTGGTTCATGGCTTGGTGAAGGTAACAGCACACCAAGCGTTTGTCAGGTCTCCGTCCCAGGCGAGAACCCGGTACGTCTTAAACGCTTAGCCTGCCATTAAAGATGAGAAGAAAAGACACCAAAAATGCTCTGCTGAACCAACGAAAGAAGCGAGATGTTTTCGTAGCGGGAGCTATGCAGTGACTGATTCTCGCAACATGCACGGAAACGAAACCCAAATTCGGCCCCCTAGATAGCGTGCACTGCCGGAACAGTGCCATACAGATATCGCCTCTCTCACTGACATTGATAACTAATCGAATTTATTATTGGAAATATAGTATTTGCACTACCTCGAACGCCGGGTTATGCAAACACCGGCACCCCCCCCAAAATGGCAACCTGGTTGCCCACACTTGAACTCCGGGGTACCCTGCAGTGTACCCCATAAGTTTTTAAAACACAAGTTTCGCAGGTAAATCTTGTTAGTGACTGCTCTCAGGACTGAAAAACTCAACACCATTGTGAGCATCGCCACGCGACCCCCTCCGCCGTGCCAACTCCATGGGACCGCCCCCACACGTCACCCTCTCTGGTGACCACCACCTACCTCTACTCACATACGCGTTCGTAGGACCAAACAAGGTGTCACTAACCTTGGTATGTGAGTCACCATCCTACTACTCACGTCCACCTCCTGGACCGACCAGCCATATGCCACAAACAAACCCTCACAATCCCTGCCATATGACTGGCCCACATTCCTACACTAGGGCGGACGGCCCCGCTTAGCCAGACAGAGAAGACCACATAGAGGGCACGCGAACATGAATCCATTCTCTCATTCAACAGTTAATCTCCATACCATAACTAGACGGGGGTTACTTCCTTACCGAACAGTCGATACGACATATATACCACACAATATTAACCAAAAGAAACACAGGGAAATCAACCGTGGATGCGGCATGGCCATTTGACAACAAAATCAAGTCAACAATAGATCAGCTGATGAAGTATGCACGGTTTATCAGATTACGACAACAACAATTAAATTCCACCCGGCTGACGGCTATCAGCGGCTCAGAGTCCAACTCACCCATGTTGCGTAGTGTACAACGATACAGCTGTTTATAAATTTACTAGGTCAATACCTTTAAATACCTTTAACATTTCCTTCTGTGTATTTAGAAACTCCTCGGAATATAACTACCCTCGACAATATCTCGTATCCCCATAAAACGACAACCAACATTCTAACACTAACATCACTACACCAACCTAGTCACAACATCTCCAACCAAATTCTTTCTAATTCCTTTTTTTTCTAATTTTTATTATTTTTTCTCTTTTTTTTAATTTTATTTTATGCTTTCCTAAGGGGAAGGGTTAGGAAAATCGGGAATATGAAAAGGGCCAAGGATCATTGAAGGTCAATAGCTAGGACTAAGGGTAAGGACATGGCTCCCTCCGGAAATAAGGACGAGTGGAGGAAACCAAGACTCGCGTGGGCAGGGACGCAACCCTGAAGTAGAAGAACACCACTGGGACTGTGTGGAACATCTACCCGCTACCCGTTACCCGCTTCTTCTCACCTATCTATGACGCACTTTATGTACTCGTTCCTTCCAGACATCCCTCACTGAGAAATCACCTCGTGTTGAGCTGTACTGATCTGTTTCTTCTGAATAAGAATCACGGCAACTTACATCCGTACTTTCACTCCGCTTTGGATTATCCTCATCATCTAAATCCCTTGCTTCTGCCTTCCCTGCTTCTCTTTCTTCCACTGTTCCTTCTTCCTTATAGCCCTCTTCTACCATTTCCACAATTACGTCCCCATAATCCAATTCACCATCATGACACTGCACCTCCTCACCATCTTCCAGTTGCTCATCTAAGCCATCTTCAACAGCATCTTCACCCAGCTCCTCACCAATTTCTTCATCACCCTCGTCACCAGTTCCTTCAAAAACGTCTTCACCAACCTCCTCTCCAATCTCATTTTCATCCTCCTTTACATCAACACGTTCATCATCACAATTTAAATTTTCTTCATCCTCAACATCATCGCCATCACGTCCACTACCGCTATCATAATACTGCACATCTTCATCATCCTCTAGTTGCTCATCTGGTCCACCTGAAAATTCTTTCCGTTCTTCGCAATCCTCCGCACTACATACAGAAGGCGTCTCCACATCTTCACACACTACATCATTCTCACTCGCACTCTCCACAACGCTGCCACCAAATTCCTCCTCAAATTCTACCTCATCTCCTTCCACCACACTTGCGGCATGGACATCCCCGTGTCCATCCGCAACCTCAGAAACCTTTGCAGCATGGACATACCCGTGTCCATCCGCAACCTCGGACTATTCAGTCTCCCTAACACCTATAACTATACTTCCCTGTGCAGCATCTGCAGACCGCTCTTCTGCCTCTTCCTTCGATTCCTCTCCTTCACCACTTTCAGCAACTATAGCGTCCTCAACATTTCCCACCCTGGAATCCAGCTGTCCAGGTCTATGTGCAATGTCTAAATTAAATTCCACTGGGGATGGTAAAGCTACACTATCAAGTGACTTCTCATATCCCTGCGTAGGCGATGATGATATTTCAGGATCTGGATCCGTCATGAACCGAGATGGAGATACCGGAACAAATTCTGAGGCATCTGGTTTCAACGGTGACGTCCTCTCTGAGTCCTCTAATTCCGTATTAACAGACGTGTTCTTGTCGTTTTGTGTTGATCCACCGAAGTAATTCCCCTCTTCTTCTTTCTCTTCACCTTCTTCATCCACAACTCTATTAGGCACTTGCGATTCATCTGGAACGTTTAAAGTTTCTTTTCTTTCCAAATAGGAATAACGCCTAGCTACAGGATGCCTACTGCCCGATGTTGGTTTACTAATATAACTTCTTCTTCCCCTGTTAATTTCATACATATTTGTTTTCTCTACTGTAACAATTGTTACCGTTTTCTCGCTTGCCACCCCCTTGTAGCCTCCATTACTTCCAGAATATTCATTTTTCCTTACAGTTCCTTGCGTTCTCCCCCAACCCCCATGTTTGTCTTTTTTAGTTCTTCCTAATAAACCACTTGTGTATTGGACATCTTTAGCAGCTCTTCCCCAGGACTTACCATTCGCCTGGACCCTTCTGGCATGCGCACACCACCCGTCCAGGTCCGCAAAACAACGTGGACGGTCCGCGAACACCAAATGGTATCTCTCTTGGGACGTCACCCCTTCTAGAATAACTCGAACAATGTCCTTCTCGGGCAACCCCAACCTCAAAATCCGGGCAATTTTACGTATATCATGCACACAGTCCGCCAACGCCTCTTCGTTGGCCTGCGCACGATAGAACTGAATAAATTTCAACTGTTCACGTTGCCGACGAGGTATGAAGAAGTCCAACACCTCCCCATGAAAACGTCAATACTGCTGCCCCGACGCAGAGTGTTGGTGACCAGCCCAGCCAATGAACCCCTGCAATACGGGTATATAAGGGACAAGAGGCCCCCATCGGACACCCCCGGGAAATCCGCCAACTGCAGGACAAGGTCCAAGAAAACCAGCAAATTGTCCTCATCTATTCCATCCACCACCGGAAGTTTCTGGAGAACGCCGGAAATGGGGTTGGGCAATCTCTGATAACATACCGCCGCCAGAATTACACAATTCACAATACACAACAATAAGACATAAATCCCAACGCAATACCTAACACAAACATGTTTTACAAAACAGAAGAAAACTCGAGTACTAATCCTTCCTTCGAGCAGACCACCGGGTTCCCTAGCGCTGCGGAGACCTGAACCACTCCTGAACCAACCCTCGTTCACATCACCGAAGAGAACAACTAACCACTAACATATACAAGAGACACACAACACCTAACACCAATCACGACATACAACATCTCACCAACACGTAGCTAACATCCATCAACATTTAATCAACATTAAATTTCAGAATATTCCAAACGATATGTCCAGTAGGCACGCCTCACGGTACCGACTTCCGATCGGGCCACACCGCATGCCGCTAATCCGACGCGCTACAATTTCCTTCAATTACTAATACAGCCTACTCCCCATGCAATGCCTAAGACCTCCGGTAGTTCAACATCTCACAAATATTCTAACTAAAAAATGCCTGCCTCGTGGCGTGACCAGATTCACAAGTCAAACAAGCTAACCATTATACATTCACATATACATATAAAACATTAAACATGATATAATATCTACACATATGTGCAGTCTTTCCAAATTTTCTAAGTTTGAACTATCTCAAAGTGTTCCCGAGTTTGCAAGCCCCGTCACACCCAAGGACCCAAGGGTTCAACCCTAGATAGAACCACGCTCTGCTACCATTTGTGACCCTTTTTTATTTTTGATACTTTATAAATTAATTTTTTTATTTTTATTTTATTTTTTTAAAGAGAGGATACTAGATATTTAAAACTAGGCAGAAGGCCTAGACGAAGCATAAAATGTGCTGGGTCCTGTTAGACGGGACTTGCAATTATACTCGCTGTTAACCAACAATAACAACTTTTATTATATCAGAAATCCCTTGCATAAATACATATTAAATATTACATAATCCTGAAGATTAACATATTATAAATTGTTTGAATCCCTTTGTAATGCTTTATATACAGCCCCCCCATAAGTAAACATAGGTACACACACACAACTTCAATTCAAATTCATCATTAAAAATTCAACAATTCCCCTTTTTATTTCCAAGTATAATAGATGCCGACATTACAAAATGTATACATATAGATATAACTCATTCACCCAACACACATAACGAACATAAAATCACAAATAAGTTAACAATTCACAACTATAATTCAGTATCACCTGAGCCCCATAAAAGTTCGACAGCCCGCGTGCATATTATTTTTATAGCCACCATCATATCGGAATGTGAAATACCTGTAACCCGCTAGTATGTATATTAATTAAACTGATGCCATCTATTAAGACAACCACTTATACAATTTTATAACTTCCACAGCCATCATATGACTTCCTCATATAATCACCAACATAAATATTAAGAACTGTAACAATTCTCTGTAGATTTCAATAAATACATTTAACATTTGCAATGCAATTTGAAAGGTTCATAATTACAAAATATAGTTATAAGTTACGGTATTACTACCCTTTCTCTAATTCCAGAAAATGTGAAACCTCTCGATTTCTATAAAGTGCCGATCAGTCACAAAATTGGCCATAAGAGTTTAAAAATGTTTAGAAGATTTAATTACAATTACATGATCGTAACAAAAGTATAATTGCAAATTAAGGCTACATACAGCCTGCCTAACATTCACAAAATCTGACAATTGAAAAATCTAAGAAAGACAGGTTTATCATAAAATGGCCAGAAAACAAAGTTGCAAAATATCAGTACCGCCTGTACAATTTTATTCAATGTAAAATTTTATAATCTGAAAATATTAATTATATAATTTTAAATAAATATGAAATTTTAATTTCAGCCATATGTGCATATATTAAAAGAGAATGCTGTATTCGTCCGGCTGCAGTAGTGTACCAGAGCAGGCCTGACTTGACAAAGAATGACCCGTTGAAAACCTGCATGATATGACACCAACAGGTGCCTACCTTTTGTTTAGAAAAAATTTATAAAAGTGACAACCCGGAAACAGAATAAAAAAAACCCCAGCCCTTGTATGCAGGAAAAATAATAAAATGCAAAACCCCGGTAATAACCTGAGAATGAAATCCGAACCAGCCGGTTCGGTATATCATGAAAACCATACCCCTATACTTAATTTAAAAAAGGTCTCCCCTACAACTTTTGTACCCATTATACAGAACAAAAACCGCTCTGGTACCCTCCCACAGGTCAGTTTACAATTGTACTTGTTGAACTGTATTATAATGTTTAAGCTACATTGAAATTGCCTTGCCGACACACCCCCCCGATTGAACCATGTCACTGTATAAAGTTAAACTGATATTGCACATACACCTCCCATAGTACTTTCTGCAGGCCAGGATAGAATAAAAAGAGGGGTAAATATCACCTCATATGAAGCGAGCGGTTCCATGATTTTTGGCAGCAGCTGCTTCTCCCTCCTCGGTCGCAGAACGAAGCTTTAGTGGTTCATGGCTTGGTGAAGGTAACAGCACACCAAGCGTTTGTCAGGTCTCCGTCCCAGGCGAGAACCCGGTACGTCTTAAACGCTTAGCCTGCCATTAAAGATGAGAAGAAAAGACACCAAAAATGCTCTGCTGAACCAACGAAAGAAGCGAGATGTTTTCGTAGCGGGAGCTATGCAGTGACTGATTCTCGCAACATGCACGGAAACGAAACCCAAATTCGGCCCCCTAGATAGCGTGCACTGCCGGAACAGTGCCATACAGATATCGCCTCTCTCACTGACATTGATAACTAATCGAATTTATTATTGGAAATATAGTATTTGCACTTCCTCGAACGCCGGGTTATGCAAACACCGGCACCCCCCCCAAAATGGCAACCTGGTTGCCCACACTTGAACTCCGGGGTACCCTGCAGTGTACCCCATAAGTTTTTAAAACACAAGTTTCGCAGGTAAATCTTGTTAGTGACTGCTCTCAGGACTGAAAAACTCAACACCATTGTGAGCATCGCCACGCGACCCCCTCCGCCGTGCCAACTCCATGGGACCGCCCCCACACGTCACCCTCTCTGGTGACCACCACCTACCTCTACTCACATACGCGTTCGTAGGACCAAACAAGGTGTCACTAACCTTGGTATGTGAGTCACCATCCTACTACTCACGTCCACCTCCTGGACCGACCAGCCATATGCCACAAACAAACCCTCACAATCCCTGCCATATGACTGGCCCACATTCCTACACTAGGGCGGACGGCCCCGCTTAGCCAGACAGAGAAGACCACATAGAGGGCACGCGAACATGAATCCATTCTCTCATTCAACAGTTAATCTCCATACCATAACTAGACGGGGGTTACTTCCTTACCGAACAGTCGATACGACATATATACCACACAATATTAACCAAAAGAAACACAGGGAAATCAACCGTGGATGCGGCATGGCCATTTGACAACAAAATCAAGTCAACAATAGATCAGCTGATGAAGTATGCACGGTTTATCAGATTACGACAACAACAATTAAATTCCACCCGGCTGACGGCTATCAGCGGCTCAGAGTCCAACTCACCCATGTTGCGTAGTGTACAACGATACAGCTGTTTATAAATTTACTAGGTCAATACCTTTAAATACCTTTAACATTTCCTTCTGTGTATTTAGAAACTCCTCGGAATATAACTACCCTCGACAATATCTCGTATCCCCATAAAACGACAACCAACATTCTAACACTAACATCACTACACCAACCTAGTCACAACATCTCCAACCAAATTCTTTCTAATTCCTTTTTTTTCTAATTTTTATTATTTTTTCTCTTTTTTTTAATTTTATTTTATGCTTTCCTAAGGGGAAGGGTTAGGAAAATCGGGAATATGAAAAGGGCCAAGGATCATTGAAGGTCAATAGCTAGGACTAAGGGTAAGGACATGGCTCCCTCCGGAAATAAGGACGAGTGGAGGAAACCAAGACTCGCGTGGGCAGGGACGCAACCCTGAAGTAGAAGAACACCACTGGGACTGTGTGGAACATCTACCCGCTACCCGTTACCCGCTTCTTCTCACCTATCTATGACGCACTTTATGTACTCGTTCCTTCCAGACATCCCTCACTGAGAAATCACCTCGTGTTGAGCTGTACTGATCTGTTTCTTCTGAATAAGAATCACGGCAACTTACATCCTTACTTTCACTCCGCTTTGGATTATCCTCATCATCTAAATCCCTTGCTTCTGCCTTCCCTGCTTCTCTTTCTTCCACTGTTCCTTCTTCCTTATAGCCCTCTTCTACCATTTCCACAATTACGTCCCCATAATCCAATTCACCATCATGACACTGCACCTCCTCACCATCTTCCAGTTGCTCATCTAAGCCATCTTCAACAGCATCTTCACCCAGCTCCTCACCAATTTCTTCATCACCCTCGTCACCAGTTCCTTCAAAAACGTCTTCACCAACCTCCTCTCCAATCTCATTTTCATCCTCCTTTACATCAACACGTTCATCATCACAATTTAAATTTTCTTCATCCTCAACATCATCGCCATCACGTCCACTACCGCTATCATAATACTGCACATCTTCATCATCCTCTAGTTGCTCATCTGGTCCACCTGAAAATTCTTTCCGTTCTTCGCAATCCTCCGCACTACATACAGAAGGCGTCTCCACATCTTCACACACTACATCATTCTCACTCGCACTCTCCACAACGCTGCCACCAAATTCCTCCTCAAATTCTACCTCATCTCCTTCCACCACACTTGCGGCATGGACATCCCCGTGTCCATCCGCAACCTCAGAAACCTTTGCAGCATGGACATACCCGTGTCCATCCGCAACCTCGGACTATTCAGTCTCCCTAACACCTATAACTATACTTCCCTGTGCAGCATCTGCAGACCGCTCTTCTGCCTCTTCCTTCGATTCCTCTCCTTCACCACTTTCAGCAACTATAGCGTCCTCAACATTTCCCACCCTGGAATCCAGCTGTCCAGGTCTATGTGCAATGTCTAAATTAAATTCCACTGGGGATGGTAAAGCTACACTATCAAGTGACTTCTCATATCCCTGCGTAGGCGATGATGATATTTCAGGATCTGGATCCGTCATGAACCGAGATGGAGATACCGGAACAAATTCTGAGGCATCTGGTTTCAACGGTGACGTCCTCTCTGAGTCCTCTAATTCCGTATTAACAGACGTGTTCTTGTCGTTTTGTGTTGATCCACCGAAGTAATTCCCCTCTTCTTCTTTCTCTTCACCTTCTTCATCCACAACTCTATTAGGCACTTGCGATTCATCTGGAACGTTTAAAGTTTCTTTTCTTTCCAAATAGGAATAACGCCTAGCTACAGGATGCCTACTGCCCGATGTTGGTTTACTAATATAACTTCTTCTTCCCCTGTTAATTTCATACATATTTGTTTTCTCTACTGTAACAATTGTTACCGTTTTCTCGCTTGCCACCCCCTTGTAGCCTCCATTACTTCCAGAATATTCATTTTTCCTTACAGTTCCTTGCGTTCTCCCCCAACCCCCATGTTTGTCTTTTTTAGTTCTTCCTAATAAACCACTTGTGTATTGGACATCTTTAGCAGCTCTTCCCCAGGACTTACCATTCGCCTGGACCCTTCTGGCATGCGCACACCACCGGTCCAGGTCCGCAAAACAACGTGGACGGTCCGCGAACACCAAATGGTATCTCTCTTGGGACGTCACCCCTTCTAGAATAACTCGAACAATGTCCTTCTCGGGCAACCCCAACCTCAAAATCCGGGCAATTTTACGTATATCATGCACACAGTCCGCCAACGCCTCTTCGTTGGCCTGCGCACGATAGAACCGAATAAATTTCAACTGTTCACGTTGCCGACGAGGTATGAAGAAGTCCAACACCTCCCCATGAAAACGTCAATACTGCTGCCCCGACGCAGAGTGTTGGTGACCAGCCCAGCCAATGAACCCCTGCAATACGGGTATATAAGGGACAAGAGGTCCCCATCGGACACCCCCGGGAAATCCGCCAACTGCAGGACAAGGTCCAAGAAAACCAGCAAATTGTCCTCATCTATTCCATCCACCACCGGAAGTTTCTGGAGAACGCCGGAAATGGGGTTGGGCAATCTCTGATAACATACCGCCGCCAGAATTACACAATTCACAATACACAACAATAAGACATAAATCCCAACGCAATACCTAACACAAACATGTTTTACAAAACAGAAGAAAACTCGAGTACTAATCCTTCCTTCGAGCAGACCACCGGGTTCCCTAGCGCTGCGGAGACCTGAACCACTCCTGAACCAACCCTCGTTCACATCACCGAAGAGAACAACTAACCACTAACATATACAAGAGACACACAACACCTAACACCAATCAAGACATACAACATCTCACCAACACGTAGCTAACATCCATCAACATTTAATCAACATTAAATTTCAGAAAATTCCAAACGATATGTCCAGTAGGCACGCCTCACGGTACCGACTTCCGATCGGGCCACACCGCATGCCGCTAATCCGACGCGCTACAATTTCCTTCAATTACTAATACAGCCTACTCCCCATGCAATGCCTAAGACCTCCGGTAGTTCAACATCTCACAAATATTCTAACTAAAAAATGCCTGCCTCGTGGCGTGACCAGATTCACAAGTCAAACAAGCTAACCATTATACATTCACATATACATATAAAACATTAAACATGATATAATATCTACACATTTGTGCAGTCTTTCCAGATTTTCTAAGTTTGAACTATCTCAAAGTGTTCCCGAGTTTGCAAGCCCCGTCACACCCAAGGACCCAAGGGTTCAACCCTAGATAGAACCACGCTCTGCTACCATTTGTGACCCTTTTTTATTTTTGATACTTTATAAATTAATTTTTTTATTTTTATTTTATTTTTTTAAAGAGAGGATACTAGATATTTAAAACTAGGCAGAAGGCCTAGACGAAGCATAAAATGTGCTGGGTCCTGTTAGACGGGACTTGCAATTATACTCGCTGTTAACCAACAATAACAACTTTTATTATATCAGAAATCCCTTGCATAAATACATATTAAATATTACATAATCCTGAAGATTAACATATTATAAATTGTTTGAATCCCTTTGTAATGCTTTATATACAGCCCCCCCCATAAGTAAACATAGGTACACACACACAACTTCAATTCAAATTCATCATTAAAAATTCAACAATTCCCCTTTTTATTTCCAAGTATAATAGATGCCGACATTACAAAATGTATACATATAGATATAACTCATTCACCCAACACACATAACGAACATAAAATCACAAATAAGTTAACAATTCACAACTATAATTCAGTATCACCTGAGCCCCATAAAAGTTCGACAGCCCGCGTGCATATTATTTTTATAGCCACCATCATATCGGAATGTGAAATACCTGTAACCCGCTAGTATGTATATTAATTAAACTGATGCCATCTATTAAGACAACCACTTATACAATTTTATAACTTCCACAGCCATCATATGACTTCCTCATATAATCACCAACATAAATATTAAGAACTGTAACAATTCTCTATAGATTTCAATAAATACATTTAACATTTGCAATGCAATTTGAAAGGTTCATAATTACAAAATATAGTTATAAGTTACGGTATTACTACCCTTTCTCTAATTCCAGAAAATGTGAAACCTCTCGATTTCTATAAAGTGCCGATCAGTCACAAAATTGGCCATAAGAGTTTAAAAATGTTTAGAAGATTTAATTACAATTACATGATCGTAACAAAAGTATAATTGCAAATTAAGGCTACATACAGCCTGCCTAACATTCACAAAATCTGACAATTGAAAAATCTAAGAAAGACAGGTTTATCATAAAATGGCCAGAAAACAAAGTTGCAAAATATCAGTACCGCCTGTACAATTTTATTCAATGTAAAATTTTATAATCTGAAAATATTAATTATATAATTTTAAATAAAAATGAAATTTTAATTTCAGCCATATGTGCATATATTAAAAGAGAATGCTGTATTCGTCCGGCTGCAGTAGTGTACCAGAGCAGGCCTGACTTGACAAAGAATGACCCGTTGAAAACCTGCATGATATGGCACCAACAGGTGCCTACCTTTTGTTTAGAAAAAATTTATAAAAGTGACAACCCGGAAACAGAATTAAAAAAACCCCAGCCCTTGTATGCAGGAAAAATAATAAAATGCAAAACCCCGGTAATAACCTGAGAATGAAATCCGAACCAGCCGGTTCGGTATATCATGAAAACCATACCCCTATACTTAATTTAAAAAAGGTCTCCCCTACAACTTTTGTACCCATTATACAGAACAAAAACCGCTCTGGTACCCTCCCACAGGTCAGTTTACAATTGTACTTGTTGAACTTTATTATAATGTTTAAGCTACATTGAAATTGTCTTGCCGACACCCCCCCCCCCATTGAACCATGTCACTGTATAAAGTTAAACTGATATTGCACATACACCTCCCATAGTATTTTCTGCAGGCCAGGATAGAATAAAAAAAGGAGTAAATATCACCTCATATGAAGCGGGCGGTTTCATGATTGTTGGCAGCAGCTGCTTCTCCCTCCTCGGTCGCAGAACGAAGTTTTAGTGGTTCATGCCTTGGTGAAGGTAACAGCACACCAAGCGTTGGTCAGGTCTCCGTCCAGGCGAGAACCCGGTAGGTCTTAAACGCTTAGCCTGCCATTAAAGATGAGAAGAAAAGACACCAAATATGTTCTGCTGAACCGAGGAAAGAAGCGAGATGTTTTCGTAGCGGGAGCTATGCAGTGACTGATTCTCGCAACACGCACGGAAACGAAACCCAAATTCGGCCCGCTAGATAGCGTGCACTGCCGGAACAGTGCCATTCAGATATCGCCTCGCTCACTGACATTGATAACTAATCGAATTTATTATTGGAAATATAGTATTTGCATTTCCCCGAACGGCGGGTTATGCAAACACCGGCACACCCCAACCCCAAAAGGGCAATCTGGTTGCCCACACTTGAACTCCGGGGTACCCTGCAGTGTACACCATTAGTCTCTTAAAACACAAGTTTCCCCGGTAAATCTCATTAGTGACTGCTCTCAGGACTGAAAAACTCAACACCATTGCGAGCATCGCCACGCGACCCCCTCCGCCGTGCCAACCCCATGGGACCGCCCCAACACGTCACCCTCTCTGGTGACCACCACCTACCTCTACTTACATACGCGTCACTAACACCAAACAAGGTGTCATTAACCTTGGTATGTTAGTCACCATCCTACTACTCACGTCCACCTCCTGGACCGACCAGCCATATGCCACAAACAAGGCCTCACAATCCCTGCCATATGACTGGCCCACATCCCTACACTAGGGCGGACGGCCCCGCTTAGCCAGACAGAGAAGACCGCAAAGAGGGCACGCGAACTTGAATCCCTTCTCTCATTCAACAGTTAATCTACATACCATAACTAGAGGGGGGTTACTTCCCTACCGAACAGTCAATACGACATATATACCACACAATATTAACCAAAAGAAACACAGGGAAATCAACCGAGGTTGCGGCATGACCATTTGACAACAAAATCAAGTCAACAATAGATCAGCTGATGAAGTATGCACGGTTTATCAGATTACGACAACAACAATTAAATTCCACCCGGCAGACGGCTATCAGCGGCTCAGAGTCCAAAGCACCCATGTCGCGTAGTGTACAACGATACAGCTGTTTATAAATTTACTAGGTCAATACCTTTAAATACTTTTAACATTTCCTTCTGTGTATTTAGAAACTTCTCGGAATATAACTACCCTCGACAATATCTCGTATCTCCATAAAACGACAACCAACAATCTAACACTAACATCACTACACCAACCTAGTCACAACATCTCCAACCAAATTCTTTCTAATTACTTTTTTCTAATTTTTATTATTTTTTTCCTTTTTTTATTTTATTTTATGCTTTTCTAAGGGGACGGGTTAGGAAAATCGGGAATATGAAAAGGGGCAAGGATCATTGAAGGTCAATAGCTAGGACTAAGGTTAAGGACATGGCTCCCTCCGGAAATATGGACGAATGGAGGAAACCGAGACTCGCGTGGGCAGGGACGCAACCCTGAAGTAGATGAACACCACTGGGACTGTGGGGAACATCTACCCGCTACCCGTTACCCGCTTCTTCTCACCTTTCTATGACGCACTTTATGTACTCGTTCCTTCCAGACATCCCTCACTGAGAAATCACCTCGTGTTGAGCTGTACTGATCTGTTTCTTCTAAATAAGAATCACGGCAAATTACATCCTTACTTTCACTCCGCTTTGGATTATCCTCATCATCTAAACCCCCTGTTTCTGCCTTCCCTGCTTCTCTTTCTTCCACTGTTCCTTCTTCCTTATAACCCTCTTCTACCATTTCCACAATTACGTCCCCATAATCCAAATCACCATCATGATACTGCACCTCCTCACCATCTTCCAGTTGCTCATCTAAGCCATCTTCAACAGCATCTTCACCCAGCTCCTCACCAATTTATTCATCACCCTCGTCACCAGTTCCTTCAAAAACGTCTTCACCAACCTCCTCTCCAATCTCATTTTCATCCTCCTTTACATCAACACTTTCATCATCACAATTTAAATTTTCTTCATCCTCAACATCATCGCCATCACGTCCACTACCGCCGTCATAATACTGCACATCTTCATCATCCTCTAGTTGCTCATCTGGTCCACCTGAAATTTCTTTCCGTTCTTCGGAATCCTCCGCACTACATACAGAAGGCGTCTCCACATCTTGACACACTACATCTTTCTCACTCGCACTCTCCACAACGCTGCCACCAAATTCCTCCTCAACTTCTACCTCATCTCCTTCCACCACACTTGCGGCATGGACATCCCCGTGTCCATCCGCAACCTCAGAAACCTTTGCAGCATAGACATACCCGTGTCCATCCGCAAACTCGGACTAGTCAGTCTCCCTAACACCTATAACTATACTTCCCTGTGCAGCATCTGCAGACCGCTCTTCTGCCTCTTCCTTCGATTCCTCTCCTTCACCACTTTCAGCAACTATAGCGTCCTCAACATTTCCCACCCTGGAATCCAGCTGTCCAGGTCTATGTGCAATGTCTAAATTAAATTCTACTGGCGATGGTAAAGCTACACTATCAAGTGACTTCTCATATCCCTGCGTAGGCGATGATAATATTACAGGATCTGGATCCGTCATGAACCGAGATGGAGATACCGGAACAAATTCCGAGGCATCTGGGTTCAACGGTGACGTCCTCTCTGAGTCCTCTAATTCCGTATTAACAGACGTGTTCTTGTCGTTTTGTGTTGATCCACCGAAGTAATTCCCCTCTTCCTCTTTCGCTTCACCTTCTTCATCCACAACTCTATTAGGCACTTGCGATTCATCTGGAACGTTTAAAGTTTCTTTTCTTACCAAATAGGAATAACGCCTAGCTACAGGATCCCTACTGGCCGATGTTGGTTTACTAATATAACTTCTTCTTCCCCTGTTAATTTCATACATATTTGTTGTCTCTACTGTAACAGTTGTTACCGTTTTCTCGCTTGCCACCCCCTTGTAGCCTCCATTACTTCCAGAATATTCAGTTTTCCTTACAGTTCCTTGCGTTCTCCCCCAACCCCCATGTTTGTCTTTTTTAGTTCTTCCTAATAAACCACTTGTGTATTGGACATCTTTAGCAGCTCTTCCCCGGGACTTACCTTTCGCCTGGACTAAGAGTTTAAAAATGTTTAGAAGATTTAATTACAATTACATGATCGTAACAAAAGCATAATTGCAAATTAAGGCTACATACAGCCTGCCTAACATTCACAAAATCTGACAATTGTCAAATCTAAGAAAGACAGGTTTAACATATAATGGCCAGAAAACTCAAGTCGCAAAATATCAGTACCGCCTGTACAATTTTATTCAATGTAAAATTTTATAATCTGAAAATATTAATTATATAATTTTAAATAAATATGAAATTTTAATTTCCGCCATATGTGCATATATTAAAAGAGAATGCTGTATTCGTCCGGCTGCAGTAGTGTACCAGAGCAGGCCTGACTTGACAAAGAATGACCCGTTGAAAACCTGCATGATATGGCACCAACAGGTGCCTACCTTTTGTTTAGAAAAAATTTATAAAAGTGACAACCCGGAAACAGAATAAAAAAAACCCCAGCCCTTGTATGCAGGAAAAATAATAAAATGCAAAACCCCGGTAATAACCTGAGAATGAAATCCGAACCAGCCGGTTCGGTATATCATGAAAACCATACCCCTATACTTAATTTAAAAAAGGTCTCCCCTACAACTTTTGTACCCATTATACAGATCAAAAACCGCTCTGGTACCCTCCCACAGGTCAGTTTACAATTGTACTTGTTGAACTGTATTATAATGTTTAAGCTACATTGAAATTGTCTTTCCGACACCCCCCCCCCCGATTGAACCATGTCACTGTATAAAGTTAAACTGATATTGCACATACACCTCCCATAGTATTTTCTGCAGGCCAGGATAGAATAAAAAAAGGAGTAAATATCACCTCATATGAAGCGGGCGGTTTCATGATTGTTGGCAGCAGCTGCTTCTCCCTCCTCGGTCGCAGAACGAAGTTTTAGTGGTTCATGCCTTGGTGAAGGTAACAGCACACCAAGCGTTGGTCAGGTCTCCGTCCAGGCGAGAACCCGGTAGGTCTTAAACGCTTAGCCTGCCATTAAAGATGAGAAGAAAAGACACCAAATATGTTCTGCTGAACCGAGGAAAGAAGCGAGATGTTTTCGTAGCGGGAGCTATGCAGTGACTGATTCTCGCAACACGCACGGAAACGAAACCCAAATTCGGCCCGCTAGATAGCGTGCACTGCCGGAACAGTGCCATTCAGATATCGCCTCGCTCACTGACATTGATAACTAATCGAATTTATTATTGGAAATATAGTATTTGCATTTCCCCGAACGGCGGGTTATGCAAACACCGGCACACCCCAACCCCAAAAGGGCAATCTGGTTGCCCACACTTGAACTCCGGGGTACCCTGCAGTGTACACCATTAGTCTCTTAAAACACAAGTTTCCCCGGTAAATCTCATTAGTGACTGCTCTCAGGACTGAAAAACTCAACACCATTGCGAGCATCGCCACGCGACCCCCTCCGCCGTGCCAACCCCATGGGACCGCCCCAACACGTCACCCTCTCTGGTGACCACCACCTACCTCTACTTACATACGCGTCACTAACACCAAACAAGGTGTCATTAACCTTGGTATGTTAGTCACCATCCTACTACTCACGTCCACCTCCTGGACCGACCAGCCATATGCCACAAACAAGGCCTCACAATCCCTGCCATATGACTGGCCCACATCCCTACACTAGGGCGGACGGCCCCGCTTAGCCAGACAGAGAAGACCGCAAAGAGGGCACGCGAACTTGAATCCCTTCTCTCATTCAACAGTTAATCTACATACCATAACTAGAGGGGGGTTACTTCCCTACCGAACAGTCAATACGACATATATACCACACAATATTAACCAAAAGAAACACAGGGAAATCAACCGAGGTTGCGGCATGACCATTTGACAACAAAATCAAGTCAACAATAGATCAGCTGATGAAGTATGCACGGTTTATCAGATTACGACAACAACAATTAAATTCCACCCGGCAGACGGCTATCAGCGGCTCAGAGTCCAAAGCACCCATGTCGCGTAGTGTACAACGATACAGCTGTTTATAAATTTACTAGGTCAATACCTTTAAATACTTTTAACATTTCCTTCTGTGTATTTAGAAACTTCTCGGAATATAACTACCCTCGACAATATCTCGTATCTCCATAAAACGACAACCAACAATCTAACACTAACATCACTACACCAACCTAGTCACAACATCTCCAACCAAATTCTTTCTAATTACTTTTTTCTAATTTTTATTATTTTTTTCCTTTTTTTATTTTATTTTATGCTTTTCTAAGGGGACGGGTTAGGAAAATCGGGAATATGAAAAGGGGCAAGGATCATTGAAGGTCAATAGCTAGGACTAAGGTTAAGGACATGGCTCCCTCCGGAAATATGGACGAATGGAGGAAACCGAGACTCGCGTGGGCAGGGACGCAACCCTGAAGTAGATGAACACCACTGGGACTGTGGGGAACATCTACCCGCTACCCGTTACCCGCTTCTTCTCACCTTTCTATGACGCACTTTATGTACTCGTTCCTTCCAGACATCCCTCACTGAGAAATCACCTCGTGTTGAGCTGTACTGATCTGTTTCTTCTAAATAAGAATCACGGCAAATTACATCCTTACTTTCACTCCGCTTTGGATTATCCTCATCATCTAAACCCCCTGTTTCTGCCTTCCCTGCTTCTCTTTCTTCCACTGTTCCTTCTTCCTTATAACCCTCTTCTACCATTTCCACAATTACGTCCCCATAATCCAAATCACCATCATGATACTGCACCTCCTCACCATCTTCCAGTTGCTCATCTAAGCCATCTTCAACAGCATCTTCACCCAGCTCCTCACCAATTTATTCATCACCCTCGTCACCAGTTCCTTCAAAAACGTCTTCACCAACCTCCTCTCCAATCTCATTTTCATCCTCCTTTACATCAACACTTTCATCATCACAATTTAAATTTTCTTCATCCTCAACATCATCGCCATCACGTCCACTACCGCCGTCATAATACTGCACATCTTCATCATCCTCTAGTTGCTCATCTGGTCCACCTGAAATTTCTTTCCGTTCTTCGGAATCCTCCGCACTACATACAGAAGGCGTCTCCACATCTTGACACACTACATCTTTCTCACTCGCACTCTCCACAACGCTGCCACCAAATTCCTCCTCAACTTCTACCTCATCTCCTTCCACCACACTTGCGGCATGGACATCCCCGTGTCCATCCGCAACCTCAGAAACCTTTGCAGCATAGACATACCCGTGTCCATCCGCAAACTCGGACTAGTCAGTCTCCCTAACACCTATAACTATACTTCCCTGTGCAGCATCTGCAGACCGCTCTTCTGCCTCTTCCTTCGATTCCTCTCCTTCACCACTTTCAGCAACTATAGCGTCCTCAACATTTCCCACCCTGGAATCCAGCTGTCCAGGTCTATGTGCAATGTCTAAATTAAATTCTACTGGCGATGGTAAAGCTACACTATCAAGTGACTTCTCATATCCCTGCGTAGGCGATGATAATATTACAGGATCTGGATCCGTCATGAACCGAGATGGAGATACCGGAACAAATTCCGAGGCATCTGGGTTCAACGGTGACGTCCTCTCTGAGTCCTCTAATTCCGTATTAACAGACGTGTTCTTGTCGTTTTGTGTTGATCCACCGAAGTAATTCCCCTCTTCCTCTTTCGCTTCACCTTCTTCATCCACAACTCTATTAGGCACTTGCGATTCATCTGGAACGTTTAAAGTTTCTTTTCTTACCAAATAGGAATAACGCCTAGCTACAGGATCCCTACTGGCCGATGTTGGTTTACTAATATAACTTCTTCTTCCCCTGTTAATTTCATACATATTTGTTGTCTCTACTGTAACAGTTGTTACCGTTTTCTCGCTTGCCACCCCCTTGTAGCCTCCATTACTTCCAGAATATTCAGTTTTCCTTACAGTTCCTTGCGTTCTCCCCCAACCCCCATGTTTGTCTTTTTTAGTTCTTCCTAATAAACCACTTGTGTATTGGACATCTTTAGCAGCTCTTCCCCGGGACTTACCTTTCGCCTGGACTAAGAGTTTAAAAATGTTTAGAAGATTTAATTACAATTACATGATCGTAACAAAAGCATAATTGCAAATTAAGGCTACATACAGCCTGCCTAACATTCACAAAATCTGACAATTGTCAAATCTAAGAAAGACAGGTTTAACATATAATGGCCAGAAAACTCAAGTCGCAAAATATCAGTACCGCCTGTACAATTTTATTCAATGTAAAATTTTATAATCTGAAAATATTAATTATATAATTTTAAATAAATATGAAATTTTAATTTCCGCCATATGTGCATATATTAAAAGAGAATGCTGTATTCGTCCGGCTGCAGTAGTGTACCAGAGCAGGCCTGACTTGACAAAGAATGACCCGTTGAAAACCTGCATGATATGGCACCAACAGGTGCCTACCTTTTGTTTAGAAAAAATTTATAAAAGTGACAACCCGGAAACAGAATAAAAAAAACCCCAGCCCTTGTATGCAGGAAAAATAATAAAATGCAAAACCCCGGTAATAACCTGAGAATGAAATCCGAACCAGCCGGTTCGGTATATCATGAAAACCATACCCCTATACTTAATTTAAAAAAGGTCTCCCCTACAACTTTTGTACCCATTATACAGATCAAAAACCGCTCTGGTACCCTCCCACAGGTCAGTTTACAATTGTACTTGTTGAACTGTATTATAATGTTTAAGCTACATTGAAATTGTCTTTCCGACACCCCCCCCCCGATTGAACCATGTCACTGTATAAAGTTAAACTGATATTGCACATACACCTCCCATAGTATTTTCTGCAGGCCAGGATAGAATAAAAAAAGGAGTAAATATCACCTCATATGAAGCGGGCGGTTTCATGATTGTTGGCAGCAGCTGCTTCTCCCTCCTCGGTCGCAGAACGAAGCTTTAGTGGTTCATGGCTTGGTGAAGGTAACAGCACACCAAGCGTTGGTCAGGTCTCCGTCCAGGCGAGAACCCGGTAGGTCTTAAACGCTTAGCCTGCCATTAAAGATGAGAAGAAAAGACACCAAATATGCTCTGCTGAACCGAGGAAAGAAGCGAGATGTTTTCGTAGCGGGAGCTATGCAGTGACTGATTCTCGCAACACGCACGGAAACGAAACCCAAATTCGGCCCGCTAGATAGCTTGCACTGCCGGAACAGTGCCATACAGATATCGCCTCGCTCACTGACATTGATAACTAATCGAATTTATTATTGGAAATATAGTATTTGCATTTCCCCGAACGGCGGGTTATGCAAACACCGGCACACCCCAACCCCAAAAGGGCAATCTGGTTGCCCACACTTGAACTCCGGGGTACCCTGCAGTGTACACCTTTAGTCTCTTAAAACACAAGTTTCCCCGGTAAATCTCATTAGTGACTGCTCTCAGGACTGAAAAACTCAACACCATTGCGAGCATCGCCACGTGACCCCCCCGCCGTGCCAACTCCATGGGACCGCCCCAACACGTCATCCTCTCTGGTGACCACCACCTACCTCTACTCACATACGCGTCACTAACACCAAACAAGGTGTCATTAACCTTGGTATGTGAGTCACCATCCTACTACTCACGTCCACCTCCTGGACTGACCAGCCATATGCCACAAACAAGGCCTCACAACCCCTGCCATATGACTGGCCCACATCCCTACACTAGGGCGGACGGCCCCGCTTAGCCAGACAGAGAAGACCGCAAAGAGGGCACGCGAACTTGAATCCCTTCTCTCATTCAACAGTTAATCTACATACCATAACTAGAGGGGGGTTACTGCCCTACCGAACAGTCGATACGACATATATACCACACAATATTAACCAAAAGAAACACAGGGAAATCAACCGAGGTTGCGGCATGACCATTTGACAACAAAATCAAGTCAACAATAGATCAGCTGATGAAGTATGCACGGTTTATCAGATTACGACAACAACAATTAAATTCCACCCGGCAGACGGCTATCAGCGGCTCAGAGTCCAAAGCACCCATGTCGCGTAGTGTACAACGATACAGCTGTTTATAAATTTACTAGGTCAATACCTTTAAATTATTTAACATTTCCTTCTGTGTATTTAGAAACTCCTCGGAATATAACTGCCCTCGACAATATCTCGTATCCCCATAAAACGACAACCAACAATCTAACACTAACATCACTACACCAACCTAGTCACAGCATCTCCAACCAAATTCTTTCTAATTACTTTTTTCTAATTTTTATTATTTTCTCCCTTTTTTTATTTTATTTTATGCTTTTCTAAGGGGACGGGTTAGGAAAATCGGGAATATGAAAAGGGGCAAGGATCATTGAAGGTAAATAGCTAGGACTAAGGTTAAGGACATGGCTCCCTCCGGAAATATGGACGAATGGAGGAAACCAAGACTCGCGTGGGCAGGGACGGAACCCTGAAGTAGATGAACACCACTGGGACTGTGGGGAACATCTACCCGCTACTCGTTACCCGCTTCTTCTCACCTTTCTATGACGCACTTTATGTACTCGTTCCTTCCAGACATCCCTCACTGAGAAATCACCTCGTGTTGAGCTGTACTGGTCTGTTTCTTCTGAATAAGAATCACGGAAACTTACATCCTTACTTTCACTCCGCTTTGGATTATACTCATCATCTAAATCCCTTGCTTCTGCCTTCCCTGCTTCTCTTTCTTCCACTGTTCCTTCTTCCTTATAGCCCTCTTCTACCATTTCCACAATTACGTCCCCATAATCCAAATCACCATCATGATACTGCACCTCCTCACCATCTTCCAGTTGCTCATCTAAGCCATCTTCAACAGCATCTTCACCCAGCTCCTCACCAATTTCTTCATCACCCTCGTCACCAGTTCCTTCAAAAACGTCTCGCTCACTGATATTGGTAACTAATCGAATTTATTATTGGAAATATAGTATTTGCATTTCCCCGAAAGGCGGGTTATGCAAACACCGGCACACCCCCACCCCAAAAGGGCAACCTGGTTGCCCACACTTTGTAACCCTTGTTTCCTTTTATGCCTTTTCTATATATGAAACAAACTTTTTTTTAATTTCTTTTTATATTTCTTTTTATTTGTCTTTCTGTCTTTAGTAAAGACCCCCATGTTTGTCTTTTTTAGCTCTTCCTAATAAACCACTTGAGTATTGGACATCTTTAGCAGCTCTTCCCCGGGACTCATCATTCGCCTGGACCCTTCTGGCATGCCCACACCACCGGTCCAGGTCCGCAAAACAACGTGGACGGTCCGCGAACAACAAACGGTATCTCTCTTGGGGCGTCACCCCTTCTAGAATAACTCGAACAATGTCCTTCTCGGGCAACCCCAACCTCAAAGTCCGGGCAATTTTACGTATATCATGCACAAAGTCCGCCAACGCCTCTTCGTTGGCCTGCGCACGATAGAACCGAATAAATTTCAACTGCTCACGTTGCCGACGAGGTATGAAGAAGTCCAACACCTCCCCATGGAAAGCGTCAATCCTGCCGCCCCGACGCAGAGTGTTGGTGACCAGCCCAGCCAATGAACCCCGGCAATACGGGTATATAAGGGACAAGAGGTCCCCATCGGACACCCCCGGGAAATCCGCCAACTGCAGGACAAGGTCCAAGAAAACCAGCAACTTGTCCTCATCTATTCCATCCACCACCGGAAGTTTCTGGAGAACGACGGAAATGGGGTTGGGCAATCTCTGATAACATACCGCCGGCAGAATTACACAATTCACAATACACAACAATAAGACATAAATCCCAACGCAATACCTAACACAAACATGACTTACAAAACAGAAAAAAACTCGAGTAATAATCCTTCCTTCGAGCAGACCCGCAAGTTCCCTAGCGCTGCGGAGACCTGACCCACTCCTGAACCAACCCTCCTTCACATCACCGAAGAGAACAACCAACCACTAACATATAAATGAGACACACAACACCTAACACCAATCACGACATACAACATCTCACCAACACGTAGCTAACAACCATCAACATTTAATCAACATTAAATTTCAGAAAATTCCAAACGATATGTCCAGTAGGCACGCCTCACGGTACCGACTTCCGATCGGGCCACACCGCATGCCGCTAATCCCACGCGCTACAATTCCCTTCAATTACCAATACAGCCTACTCCCCATGCAATGCCTAAGACCTCCGGTAGTTCAACATCTCACAAATATTCTAACTAAAAAATGCCTGCCTCGTGGCGTGACCAGATTCACAAGTCAAACAAGCTAACTATTATACATTCACATATACATATAAAACATTAAAAATGAAATAATATCTACAGATATGTCCAATTTTTCCAAATTTTCTAAGTTTGAACTATCTCAAAGTGTTTCCGAGTTTGCAAGCCCCGTCACACCCAAGGACCCAAGGGTTCAACGCTAGATAGAACCACGCTCTGCTACCATTTGTGACCCTTCTTTATTTTTGATACTTTACATTAATTTTTTTTTTAATTTTTATTTATTTATTTTTAAAGAGAGGCTACTAGATATTTAAAACTAGGCAGAAGGCCTAGACGAAGCATAAAATGTGCTGGGTCCAGTGAGACGGGACTTGCAATTATACTCACTGTTAACCAACAATAACAACTTTTATTATATCAGAAATCCCTTGCATAAATACATATTAAATATTACATAATCCTAAAGACTAACATACTATAAATTGTTTGAATCCCTTTGTAATGCTTTATATACAGCCCCCCCCCATAAGTAAACATAGGTACACACACACAACTTCAATTCAAATTCATCATTTTAAAATTCAACAATTTCCCTTTTTATTTCCAAGTATAATAGATGCCGACATTACAAAATGTATACATATAGATATAACTCATTCACCCAACACACATAACGAACATAAAATCACAAATAAGTTAACAAATCACAATTATAATTCAGTATCACCTGAGCCCCATAAAAGTTCGACAGCCCGCGTGCATATTGTTTTTATAGCCCCCATCATATCGGAATGTGAAATACCTGTAACCCGCTAGTATGTATATTAATTAAACTGATGCCATCTATTAAGACAACCACTAATATATTTTTATAATGTCCACAGCCATCATATGACTTCCTCATAAAATCACCAACATAAATATTAAGAACTGTAACAATTCTCTATGGATTTCAATAAATACATTTAACATTTGCAAAGCAATTTGAAAGGTTCATAATTACAAAATATAGTTATAAGTTACGGTATTACTACCCTTTCTCTAATTCCGGAAAACGTGAAACCTCTCGATTTCTATAAAGTGCCGATCAGTCACAAAATTGGCCATAAGAGTTTAAAAATATTTAGAAGATTTAATTACAATTACATGATCGTAACTAAAGCATAATTGCAAATTAAGGCTACATACAGCCTGCCTAACATTTACAAAATCTGACAATTGGCAAATCTAAGAAAGACAGGTTTAACATATAATGGCCAGAAAACACAAGTTGCAAAATATCAGTACCGCCTGTACAATTTTATTCAATGTAAAATTTTATAATCTGAAAATATTAATTATATAATTTTAAATAAATATGAAATTTTAATTTCAGCCATATGTGCATATATTAAAAGAGAATGCTGTATTCGTCTGGTTGCAGGAGTGTACCAGAGCAGGCCTGACTTGACAAAGAATGACCCGTTGAAAAGCTGCATGATATGGCACCAACAGGTGCCTACCTTTTGATTAGAAAAAAATTTATAAAAGTGACAACCCGGAAACAGAATAAAAAAAACCCCAGCCCTTGTATGCAGGAAAAATAATTAAATGCAAAACCCCGGTAATAACCTGAGAATGAAATCCGAACCAGCCGGATCGGTATATCATGAAAACCATACCCCTATACTTAATTTAAAAAAGGTCTCCCCTACAACTTTTGTACCCATTATACAGAACAAAAACCGCTCTGGTACCCTCCCACAGGTCTGTTTACAATTGTACTTGTTGAACTGTATTATAATGTTTAAGCTACATTGAAATTGTCTTGCCGACACCCCCCCCCCCGATTGAACCATGTCACTGTATAAAGTTAAACTGATATTGCATATACACCTCCCATAGTATTTTCTGCAGGTCAGGATAGAATAAAAAAAGGAGTAAATATCACCTCATATGAAGCGGGCGGTTCCATGATTGTTGGCAGCAGCTGCTTCTCCCTCCTCGGTCGCAGAACGAAGCTTTAGTGGTTCATGGCTTGGTGAACGTAACAGCACACCAAGCGTTGGTCAGGTCTCCGTCCCAGGCGAGAACCCGGTAGGTCTTAAACGCTTAGCCTGCCATTAAAGATGAGAAGAAAAGACACCAAAAATGCTCTGCTGAACCGAGGAAAGAAGCGAGATGTTTTCGTAGCGGGAGCTCTGCAGTGACTGATTCTCGCAACATGCACGGAAACGAAACCCAAATTCGGCCCCCTAGATAGCGTGCACTGCCGGAACAGTGCCATACAGATATCGCCTCTCTCACTGACATTGATAACTAATCGAATTTATTATTGGAAATATAGTATTTGCATTTCCTCGAACGCCGGGTTATGAAAACACCGGCACACCCCCACCCAAAAAGGGCAACCTGGTTGCCCACACTTTGTAACCCCTCTTTCCTTTTATGTCTTTTCTATATATGAAACAAACTTCTTTTTTATTTCTTTTTATATTTCTTTTTATTTAGTTTTTTTTTGAAAGAGAAGCCACAAGTTATTTAAAACTAGGCCGGAGCCTAGAGAAGCCGAAATGCGCTGGGTCCAGTATGACGGGACTTGCAATGAAACTCGGCTGTAATTTAACAATAACAACTTTTATTTTGCCCCCATAATTCGTTACATATCATATCCTGCAAATCACATAAATATCACATGGCAAGGGCAATAACCCTCAAATTACATAATAAATAAATAGTTCTCATATCCTTACTCGTGTCCAAAACAATATCGATCTATACCCATATACATATTGCAACTCTACTTATATGCGTTGTTGTTGTGTTGGGTTGTGTATGAGTACCTACCTGCTGTCCGATCTTGCGGTTTCTTCCGACTAGGGCGTGTGGATTTTGGATTTGAATTTCGCAAGCTAGTAATCTCAAATTTATGGCAACAACACACAAAATAAGTTACTTTAAAGGGGAAGAGTTTTGTGAGACTGGTAGGCTTTAAAGTACAACAATAAAACAATGAAGTATGGGGTAATAAAACGTTGTTTATTACTCCAATAACACACAAGAATAAAATGGTTATTATATTATCAATTATCTTACAATCTAAACCATGAATCTATGTTGACTAATGTTTTTCAATTGGTTGATAATTGAAAAGAAACTAAACTCGTTATTTGACGAGTTAATTGCAATTGAAAATTTAATTAAATAATTTATTTATTTTAATTAAATTGCTTTAACTAAATTGAATTTAAATGTTCATAAAAATAAAATATAAAAACTCTGAAGTTAATTAGAATAATTTTCAAAAATAAATTAGGCGTGACAGTCTAGTTCACGTCACTTCATTTCTAGTGATTTGACTTCTGTTATACTGCAGTATGAGCTAATAATTAGATTGTTAGTTAAGATTTGTATAGCGCTTTTATATTATTTCTATTTTCTTAACTACAGCTTACTAATGACTTAGACTGCTATACAGATTATCACAATGAATTTATTTTTATTTACTAGAGTCTTTGATTTTTGTATGGCACCTGAATTGTTCAAATTACAATGCTTTTAATTGAAAAATGAAGAAAATTTGATGTTGAAAAATAAATAAGTTGATTTTGCTTTCCTGTTATTGAAGTGGATAGTAGAGTTGCTCCAAATGTCCCTCGCTGGTCCCGATCCGATCTGCTAGAGATAGTAATCTGCTTAGAGCTCCTGGATTCGGTCGTTGAGTTCAGAATTCGGCAACACTCTCCTCTCCTGCTGTTTGTGGAATATTTTAACGTCTACGGCTCTCTGCTGGAACTGGTTTACGTCCCTCGTCGATTCGCACGACGCACGTCAGCGTGTGTGTGTGTGTTTCGTTCGAGTGGTAGCTCTGCTCGTCAGCTGTTCACCAATGATTTAGACGGCCTCTCTGTCGTATTCTTGAAGTCTGGTCTGGTAGTCTGGTGGATCTCTTGCGTGCTTATGACCACAGCTTGCAGTACACAATAAGCTTGGTTGTTGTAATGAAGAGTATCTGACTTGACGCAATAATTAGGAGTTGTACAGTGGATCTGTATTTACTGTGTTCGTAATTGCGTGTGTTGACCACGTAGAGCCTTCTGATAAATCTTCGCAACTATAGTTACGAGACGATCGAAGAATTACGTCTTTACTTCGCAAGTACTGGCAGAAGAGTGATGGTTCAGCCCGAAAACACCGCGCTGGTCGGGAATTCGTCAAATGATTTGATTGGCTGACACGCTCTCCGTACTACACAAAATTCGAATTCCCTTGGTCCGTGAAAATGAAGTTAGATTCCCACAGACGGAGAATTAATATTGTTACTAATATTATTATTTCGGCGGAACCAAATTGTCGGTCCGGATTTCCTGTGATAGTTTATTTTTGCAATATCTTGGTTGCAAACCAAGTTGTGCTAAATCTAAAATATACAATCTGTTGTAAATTATTATCTTTATAACATGTTAAAATCTCATTAATGTAGCTCTATTTTTACAGAAGTGATTCAATTAAATTAATTAACTCTTTTATTTGTTAATTATATTGCGTAAAATTTGCACACGTTATTATTAATATTTCGGCAAACATTTTGGCTATCTTGGATTTCGCCTTAATTTATTAGTTTCCGAGATATTAATAATTAACAGTTTGGGTGTGGCCCTTTCCTTCTGCAGCCAGATGATTACATAACGGCCACGTGTGCGTCGTTTTACAAAGCATTATTTTCATCACTCCTGCATATAAATGGAGTTTTGACTATTACAATTTATTTAAACTTGATTCTAGTATATAGTTGACATATAACCCCAAATAATTGATATTTGGTGCTGTTATATACACCCCCACCCATTTAAAAAAAAATGAATGTAATAATTACAGTTATTTTTTTTCCTAATTATTATACACGTATTTTGTAATCATCATACTTACTGCTTATACATTGTATTACTTATTCTAAAGAAACATACATGTGTGTTAATGTTCTTCCACATATATACAACTTATTCCTAAATTTACACTGTATTAATAATATTATATTTGCAAATTATTGTGTATCAATGTTTTTAGAACGGGTAGTATCTAACTGCAGCGTTCCAGAGGGTTTGTTTGTCAACAACTGGCACGCGCTCGAAAGGAATGTGCTGACGTTTTGTTTACAGTCGTTATCGCCTGCGCGGCGTGGCTAATTGCTTGACCTACATTCAAACCGTCGGTCGGTAGTTACCGTGTGACGTAACTATTTCCTGCCGTGCGTTTGTTTCGTTGTACACGCCCGTTAGTTACCGCGTTAGAAAGCATTATTATTTACACACAATCTACCTACAATTATTATTAATAATATAAAACACAAGTAATTTATTTTAATTCTATTTATAATAAAATTAATTTATTATTTTTTTTAAAGTGCGTCCAGTATATCGTAGGCATTTTTATGGGTGGCTCTACAATATTCCGCTATGTATTCGTCGAATTCGTATGCGTCCCCGGATATGATTTCCACGTCTTCCCACGCTGACTGTGTGGGAACGTCGTCGTCAAGTTCCTGTTCCACCGGACATACAATTGTCGGAGTCCATTGTTGTATTGTGTTAACCGCCAACCATGGTTCCGTACCTTCCGGTTGGAATACTTTGTTAACAGGCGTACAAATTTCTGTAGAAAAATCACTTTTCTTAAGTCTAGCATTTTTCTTATTTTTACCTATTCTATTTCTATACATTTTAGCATGATTTATGGCGCTTCCCCCCTGGAGGCGCCCGTTTCCAAGATTTTTGGAAACTTACGATTTTTTTTCTTCTCACTAGAGTCTTTATTGCTTGGAGTATCGCTGTCTTGCTCTACTGTATCACTTCTCGCTATTTCGACCGTTTGAATAGCTCTAATCGGGGCCCCATCGTTACCCTTATTTTGCCCTTTCGGTCTACCGATATTTGGCTTGCCTTTGTATTCAAAGGTCTTATCTGGGGGTTTTAACGATGTCTGGGGTGGAGTAGAACTTGTACTCGGTCTCTGATCAGGTTGCTGGTGATACTGTTCCCGTGTATTCTGCCCTTCGTTATTTCGGCGAAAATCACGGTTGTAACGCCACCCACCAAAATCAAAACTATCTCGCTTTGGGACACTAGAATGAGCAGTTCATCGACCGTGCGTATACCCTGCGTAAACACAGCTACTCTTATGTTGTGATTAAAATGATAGGCAAGTTTCGTGACTATGTCAATCCCCGAAAATGCTGGGGTTAAATGCTTTGCGCGCTCGACCTGCTGGATAATATAATTTTCCCGGTAATACCCATTTTTCTATCAAATCTCCCATATTCTAGTTCATTGCGTAAATGTCTTTGAGTATGCGAATTCCAGTACCGGCTTTCAAATTTTTGTTTGAACTCCGCGTATGTGGACACTCTATCGCGTACAATGTTATACCACTTTCGCGCCGAATCACGCATCGCGTTAACTACCCACTGTATTTTATCTTGATCTTCAAGTCTCGACCCTACCCTAGCCATTTCACTTTCACATGCTAACAAAAATTCAATAGGGTTTTCGTTATTTTCCCCTGTAAAATACACACGATTTTTCTCGTCGACAGGACCTTGTGCTAAAATATTAGGAGCAGATCTCCTCCGTACCTCCTGTCGTACTTTCAAAATCTCGTCGTTTAACGCTTGTAAGACACTCTCTTTATTAGAGTCTATGTTAGATCGCGTCTCTACAATTGAAGCGTCTAATCTATTTACTTGACGTTGCGTTTCTGTCGCGTCAGCTTGAATCTTTATCTCGAGAGAGTCGACTTTTTTCGCGACGTCTTGTGTTTGTTTTTCACAGCGGCTAATATGGTCTTTGAACCGGCCCTCCATACGTGTGACTTGTTCAATAAACGATTTTTGCATAGTGGTCTCAAAAACCTTAAACCGTTCATTTATTTTGGTATCAACCGTATGTACTTTTTCACCGATTTCAGCGACTTTAGCGGTTAACTCTTTATTACTCTCACCGATTTCAACGACTTTAGCGGTCAATTCTTTATTGCTTTCTTTAATTTCTTTATTTGTTTGTTTAATTTCTGTATTTATGTCGGCGTTGCTAATTTCTAATGCCTCGGTTAGACTAACTCTTTGCGCCTCGATTTTAGACGTTAACTCTGCGATATTCATCTCCGCTTTGGCTGCACTCTGTTCAAATTTCGCGTTCATATTCTCGTTCATTTGTTGTATTTGTTTAAGTATTTTATCCATTTCCATTTTAAATACACAACAATTTCAAATATAGACAATTTCAAATACACAGAACAGTTTCAAATACACAAAATGATTTCACTGCTGTACCACTACCAATTACAAAACTCTTTGGGGATTGTTCAGTTGGACGCCAGCTGTTTTAAGAGTTAAAACAGCAAAGTTTGTTTTAACGTGAAAATTAAATTTAATTGTTTTTAATTAGTTTAATTCAATCCGCCCCACGTTCCGGGCAAGCCATATGCAACTCTACTTATATGCGTTGTTGTTGTGTTGTGTTGTGTATGAGTACCTACCTGCTGTCCGATCTTGCGGTTTCTTCCAACTAGGGCGTGTGGATTTTGGATTTGAATTTCGCAAGCTAGTAATCTCAAATTTATGGCAACAACACACAAAATAAGTTACTTTAAAGGGGAAGAGTTTTGTGAGACTGGTAGGCTTTAAAGTACAACAATAAAACAATGCAGTATGGGGTAATAAAACGTTGTTTATTACTCCAATAACACACAAGAATAAAATGGTTATTATATTATCAATTATCTTACAATCTAAACCATGAATCTATGTTGACTAATGTTTTTCAATTGGTTGATAATTGAAAAGAAACTAAACTCGTTATTTGACGAGTTAATTGCAATTGAAAATTTAATTAATTAATTTATTTAATTTAATTAAATTGCTTTAACTAAATTGAATTTAAATGTTAATAAAAATAAAATATAAAAACTCTGAAGTTAATTAGAATAATTTTCAAAAATAAATTAGGCGTGACAGTCTAGTTCACGTCATTTCATTTCTAGTGATTTGACTTCTGTTATACTGCAGTATGAGCTAATAATTAGATTGTTAGTTAAGATTTGTATAGCGCTTTTATATTATTTCTATTTTCTTAACTACAGCTTACTAATGACTTAGACTGCTATACAGATTATCACAATGAATTTATTCTTATTTACTAGAGTCTTTGATTTTTGTATGGCACCTGAATTGTTCAAATTACAATGCTTTTAATTGAAAAATGAAGAAAATTTGATGTTGAAAAATAAATAAGTTGATTTTGCTTTCCTGTTATTGAAGTGGATAGTAGAGTTGCTCCAAATGTCCCTCGCTGGTCCCGATCCGATCTGCTAGAGATAGTAATCTGCTTAGAGCTCCTGGATTCGGTCGTTGAGTTCAGAATTCGGCAACACTCTCCTCTCCTGCTGTTTGTGGAATATTTTAACGTCTACGGCTCTCTGCTGGAACTGGTTTACGTCCCTCGTCGATTCGCACGTCGCACGTCAGCGTGTGTGTGTGTGTTTCGTTCGAGTGGTAGCTCTGCTCGTCAGCTGTTCACCAATGATTTAGACGGCCTCTCTGTCGTATTCTTGAAGTCTGGTCTGGTAGTCTGGTGGATCTCTTGCGTGCTTATGACCACAGCTTGCAGTACACAATAAGCTTGGTTGTTGTAATGAAAAGTATCTGACTTGACGCAATAATTAGGAGTTGTACAGTGGATCTGTATTTACTGTGTTCGTAATTGCGTGTGTTGACCACGTAGAGTCTTCTGATGAATCTTCACAACTATAGTTACGAGACGATCGAAGAATTACGTCTTTACTTCGCAAGTACTGGCAGAAGAGTGATGGTTCAGCCCGAGTACACCGCGCTGGTCGGGAATTCGTCAAATGATTTGATTGGCTGACACGCTCTCCGTACTACACAAAATTCGAATTCCCTTGGTCGGTGAGAATGAAGTTAGATTCCCACAGACGGAGAATTAATATTGTTACTAATATTATTATTTCGGCGGAACCAAATTGTCGGTCCGGATTTCCTGTGATAGTTTATTTTTGCAATATCTTGGTTGCAAACCAAGTTGTGCTAAATCTAAAATATACAATCTGTTGTAAATTATTATCTTTATAACATGTTAAAATCTCATTAATGTAGCTCTATTTTTACAGAAGTTATTCAATTAAATTAATTAACTCTTTTATTTGTTAATTATATTGCGTAAAATTTGCACACGTTATTATTAATATTTCGGCAAACATTTTGGCTATCTTGGATTTCGCCTTAATTTATTAGTTTCCGAGATATTAATAATTAACAGTTTGGGCGTGGCTCTTTCCTTCTACAGCGAGCTGATTACATAACGGCCACGTGTGCGTCGTTTTACAAAGCATTATTTTCATCGCTCCTGCATATAAATGGAGTTTTGACTATTACAATTTATTTAAACTTGATTCTAGTATACAGTTGACATATAACCCCAAATAATTGATACTTGGTGCTGTTATATACACCCCAACCCATTAAAAAAAAAAATGAATGTAATAATTACAGTTATTTTTTTTTTCTAATTATTATACACGTATTTTGTAATCATCATACTTACTGCTTATACATTGTATTACTTATTCTAAAGAAACATACATGTGTGTTAATGTTCTTCCACATATATACAACTTATTCCTAAATTTACACTGTATTAATAATATTATATTTGCAAATTATTGTGTATCAATGTTTTTAGAACGGGTAGTATCTAACTGCAGCGTTCCAGAGGGTTTGTTTGTCAACAACTGGCACGCGCTCGAAAGGAATGTGCTGACGTTTTGTTTACAGTCGTTATCGCCTGCGCGGCGTGGCTAATTGCTTGACCTACATTCAAACCGTCGGTCGGTAGTTACCGTGTGACGTAACTATTTCCTGCCGTGCGTTTGTTTCGTTGTACACGCCCGTTAGTTACCGCGTTAGAAAGCATTTTTATTTACACACAATCTATCTACAATTATTATTAATAATGTATGGTAGCGCGATGATTTCGTTTTCTAGGTTGGCTAATCTGCTTTATACCTCGCCTCAATATTTGCGTGTTTGTACTTTGCACAGTGCGTAGCTAGCTTCCTCGGCGCTCGGTTCGCCGAATCTTTCGCTGTCAATTAGTGTCGACATTAAATGTATGCTTTAGGCCCCTTATATTCTCGATTATGACCAACTAGGCCCGCTTCATGATTATCTAAATTCATAATACTTCGCAACATGCGGTATTAGCCAACCTCATTTCAAATTAATACAGCTGTAATGTAACTAATTCAGATATTAAAATTATTCGTATACAGTCCACTTCTTGTCATTTTCTTCCTGCAGAATCAATGCATTTATTACATATCATTTCAATTACTATGGAAGACCAGCCGACAGAATTCGTCACTCAAGAAGCATACATTTAGCCCACTTGGGCCCAATTCATTGACACTTTCTTGTCCACACTTGCTGGATCATTATTTTCATTCAACAGTTTTGGTCCACCGTGCCTGGATTCTAATTAACATTTTAGTCCTCACGGTGCGCATCAACCACTTTTTGGTCACTCCGGACCTGGATTTCCATTTAATATTTTTTACATCTATTTCTGGCCGTCACGGGCGAATTAGCACGTCAGCTAATGCGACCGTGGCGTGATTTGCGTCGCCATTTCGCTCGTCATCTTCGGACAACGTAGTAGCAAGTTCCTGCCGGCTGCAGTGCTTACTCAAAGTGGTCATCTCTGCCAGCTGTTCACCATCTGCACCAAGGAGCCGACGCTGCGGGACGTCGCCAACGAGGTACCACCAACAACAGTAAAAAGGTGCGTAAAATGTCTGAAGAAGGCCTCAAGGTGCTGACCAGAAAGAGAGGCGGATTAAAGTCCGCGATAGTGCGGATACAATCCGCGGTAAATTCATTTGACATAAATCAAAGTACAAAACATTTTCTAACTGTAAGACTGGAAAGTCTCAAAAGCTTGGCCTCGAAGTACGACGAGGTACAGTTTGAGATAGAGCTTATCAGTAAAGACACGAGCGTTGCTCAGGCAGACCGAGTTGAGGTTGAAGAAATGATATACTCAACTGAGGCAAACATTTTACAACTTCTTGACACTTTCAATACTCAGACTGTGCCTCCCGTATTATCGACGCCTATGCATTTAAAGCCGATAAGTTTGCCCTGCTTCTCAGGCAACATACTTGAGTGGCAACATTTTTATTCAATTTTCAATGATCTAGTGCATTCAAGATCCGATTTAACACCAGTGCAAAAACTGCATTATTTGCATTCCTCTGTGAAGTGTGAACCATTAGATTTAATTAAATCATTACCCATTTGTCAAGAAAATTATGTAATAGCGTTGAACTTGCTGTCCGAAAGGTATAACAACCCATTTATATTAGACAAATACTATGTACAAAACCTACTTCAGGTTAAGTCCACAATAAAGGACTCAGTCCAAAGCTTGGCGGAGTTTACGAATACAATAACGTCTTCCGTTAATTCACTGGCGGCAATGAAGCTGTCAGTGAATTCATTTGAATTTATTACCATACAGTTGCTCTCCACCAAACTTGACCCTATTACTTTAAAACTTTGGAAGGAGTCAATAGACCCTGACAACTTGCCTAGCTTTCAAGACTTTACGCATTTTTTAAACTTACGCAGACAGCTTTTAGAAAATACAATGCCTATTGAACCCGGACAGCAAATCAACAAACTTAGCTTAAAACCCAACAATAAATTTGAGAAATGTAGCTTAAGAAATACTGCTGGCAGCAATACCTTTAAGAGCTATCACGCAGCGGCAAAGCATTATTCATGCGTGTGTTGTAAATCTGACCACCCGCTTTACATGTGTAATAATTTTCGTATATTAAGTGCCGCTGAGCGGGGGCAATTGGTTGCAAATCATAAATGTTGTATCAACTGCCTTAGAGCAGGTCATCTGATAGCTAACTGTAAGAGTAAACAGGTCTGTAAAATTTGTTCAAAAAGACACCACACATTGCTGCACGCAAATTACGTGCCGAAATCAACAGCTGCCAGCAGCAATTATTACTCATTTAAATTACAGTGCAAAAACAATGTTCTTTTATCTACAGCGGTTGTATATGTCGTTGATCAGGCTGGCAACAGGCATAAAGCTAGAGCGCTTCTAGACGCCGGTTCCCAGATCAATTTCTGTACGAAATCATTTGCGAAAAGGTTACACCTTAAACTAACCAGATCTAACATTCCAATCACAGGAATAAACAACACAGCGTGTTGCGCTACTGACATTGCTTCTATACGTATTATTTCTCGCTATCAGAGACATAGTTTCGAGGCGAAATGTGCCGTCTTATCTAACTTAACTCACAATCTGCCTTCAATCTCGTTTGATATCAACCGGTTCCACATTCCAAATAAAATTTTTCTCGCCGACCCAGATTTTAATATATCTTCACAGATCGACATACTATTAGGGGCACAATTTTATCTGGATTTAATATTAGCCAATAAATACACACGCGGACCCAATTTCCCTATCATTCAGGAAACAAAACTGGGTTACATTCTGGCTGGCAATCTGCCCAAGCACTGCCACACCGAGGGTCCTGCTGTTTCGTTCCTGGCAAGGAATAATGACAGTCAAATTCTGCAATCTCTCGAGAGATTTTGGGAGGCAGAAACAATCCCTGACGGTACCCCTGATAGCGAGTCGGCTTGCGAAGAGCATTTTGTGCGCTCTACTCAGCGCAACCACGAGGGTAGATTTATAGTGTCGCTCCCATTCAAGTCTGATAATCCCCACTTGGGGGAATCTTACACAAGTGCCGAATCAAGATTCTTAGGCTTAGAGCGTCGCTTTAGGCGCGATGCCAAGCTCGCTCGCGACTACGCGGATTTTACCAAAGAATGCAAGGATCTTGGGCACACGACACTCATCAATGATGGCGCTATCAACTCAGTAGCGTCAACCACTTACTACATATACTTATATGTGTACTTATATATACTCGTATACTTACTGTGGCTATGTAAGCTTGGTTGGGATGAACCGATTTCCGGTCAGTCACTTTCGGATTGGCATTCTTTGTGTAACAAATTGATTCTGATTGGTAAAATAGTGGTCCCGCGATCCATTCGTTGCATTCATGAGGCGGTTGCAGTTCAGTTGCATGGTTTTTCGGATGCCTCAGAGAGAGGGTTTGGCTGTTGCATATATATCAGAGTCATTTATCAAGATTCTACTGCTTCCTGTCGCCTCTTGTGCTCTAAATCTCGCGTGGCTCCCCTACGCCAGGTGTCATTACCTCGCATCGAGCTCTGCGCTTGTTTGTTATTATCGCGACTCGTATCTAAGGTTATTCCTGCTCTTTATTCATTTATTGATAATGTACATTTGTATTCTGATTCTATGGTGGCTCTTTACTGGATTCATGCGCAGTCTACGCGTTGGAAAACAGACGTCGCTAATGGGGTTGCTGAAATTCAGCGTCGTACGCAAACTTATACCTGGCATCACATTGATTCGCGACGCAATCCTGGTGACATTATATCTAGGGGGTGTTTCCCTGACGTTTTGCGCGATTGCTCGCTTTGGTGGCACGGTCCTAGCTGTCTGTCTCAATCGTCAGAGTCAAATCCCTTCCCATCCTTCGTACCGGCCACTCAGTCGTCCTCTGAAGTCACCGCGGAAGAGAAAACTACACATAACCGGTCGCTAATGTCTACCCTGGCTGTTGACTTATCGTTGGACTTTTCCTCGTTGCACCGGCTGACACGTGCATACGCTTACTGTTTTCGTTTCATCAGAAATATTAGGCACTCATCTGCGGACAAACTTTCGGGCGATCTGACCCCTGTAGAAATTCATCAGTCTCTCAATTTCTTCATAAAACAATCTCAGTCGATCCACTTCCCAACCGAAATTAGTTGTCTTCGGAACGGATCTTCTGTTTCCATTAGGAGCAAGTTGGCTTCTCTCGACCCGTTTCTTGACGACTCTGGAATGATACGCGTGGGCGGACGATTGCAGCATTCCCAGTTACCCTACGATTCGAAACATCCAATTGTATTACCCCCATCGGCGCATATTACACGCCTTATCATCGAACGTGAACACATTCGTTTACTTCACGCTGGTGCTCAACTCGTGCATCATTCACTGCGTCAGCGTTGGTGGATTATTAATGCCCGGCTAGTCATCCGTTCCATTATTCGCAAGTGTCTCAAGTGTATCAGGTTTATTGCCACACAGCAGGTTCAGAGACTTGGTATTCTGCCATTCCCTAGAGTCACTCCTTCAAGGCCGTTTCTATTTTGCGCGGTTGATTATGGTGGCCCTTTCATGATTCGTCATGGCGGGCAGAAGTCTAGAACTCTTACTAAGGCATACGTATCTTTGTTTGTTTGCTTAGCGACTAGGGCTATTCACTTGGAATTGGTGTCTGACCTTACGGCCAGCGCATTTATAGCTGCTTTACGTCGTTTCGTGGCACGTCGAGGTATACCCAGTCAGCTGTACTCCGACAATGGTACAAACTTCAGGAAGTCCCGCACCACCTTACATGACATTTACAACTTTTGGCACAATAAGGATGCCATCTCCTCGATTAAGTCATTCACATCCTCTCAGGGGATATCATGGTCATTTATTCCGCCCTCCTCACCTCATTTCGGGGGCCTTTGGGAGAGCGGCATAAAGAGTTTGAAATTTAATCTGCGCCGCGTGGTAGGCAAATCTATACTAAACTTCGAAGAGTTCACGACCGTTTTGTCTCAGATAGAGGCATGTCTGAACTCTCGACCTTTATTTGCTATCTCATCATCGGATGTTAACGACCCGGTGCCACTCACACCTGGCCATTTTTTGATTTGCGCGCCCTTAACAGCGATTCCGGACCCAGAACTTTCTCACGTTCCTGTTTCTCGTCTTGGTCGTTGGCAACTCCTTCAGAGGTTTGTCCAGGGCATTTGGAAGGCGTGGTCTCGCGATTATTTGCACCAGTTGCAACAGCGTCACAAGTGGAAGTTTGCAAAGATAATGTTTCCATTGGTGACTTAGTTCTGCTTATTGAGGATAACTTGCCTCCATTAGCCTGGAAATTTGGCGTAATCATCGCCACATTTCCCGGCCCAGATAACTTGGTTCGTGTCGTGGACATTCGCACGCCTACGGGTGTTTTGCGGAGACCCATACATAAATTGTGTCTGTTGCCAGCGCGAGACGAGATTTGACATTATGATTACTTAGCACAATGCTACTTTATTCAGCCATTGGCTTACTACTTATTACGACCATTTAGTCAACACAATCGTGATGAATCATCACAATATTTTTCTTGTCAATTTTGCGTCATTGCACGCTTCTAATTATCACAGTTTTGGTGGTATCTTAGTGTTTGTATTGTATGTTAATTTGTGTGGCATACTATGTCTTACACATTTTCATTTGATGTTATGGGGTATATTGCATGTTTTTTGGTGGTCTCATTTATAAAATGTTATTACATAATATTTGCATGTCTTGCCGTTAAGCAATCATGCATTCATTTCTTTATATTTTTGCTGATAAATATGTACTATTCTGTGAATGTCTTTAAATTGTTAAATTGTTTCTGTAATTTCAGTATTGTATTGTTATTTGACATTGCAATTATTTATCTTGTAATTATTCAAATTATTGTTACTGTATTCGCATAAATTATGTCTATGCAAAAAACTATTGTTAGCGTCTGCCGTATGTAACTGCCACGTCTAGGTTTATTGTATATTGTACTTTATATTTTATTCATTTTGCAAGTAAGCATGCACAATTCCTTTACTTAAAACTATGACATACATGTCATATCTGGGGCTCGCATTCAGCATCTAGCTTGTTCATACGTTATTATATTGTAAATTCCTGAAACTTCAGGAATAGCATGTCTAGGTCAATACATGCCGCCCTGCTGAATATACAATAGAACATGTAACTGCAACATGTTCAACAACAATTTTGTTCATGTATTGAACTCTCTGTACAGGTCTACGGGCCTCAATTAATTTTAAAGTAGCCGTCTATGACTTGCATAGGGCTACCAGCGATCGGTCCATCATGTGATGAGCTTCCGATCATGAATTAAACATTGTATAATTATGTATTTTTCTTTCATGTTTTATAATGTTATAGACTGCACACACTTGTGTCAGTAATACTGGTCAACCAGACTTATTCATATATGAAACAGCTGTTCGCCAACCTTGGCCTACAACCGCCTATCCCTAGGCTTATCTTATGCATGCTTATCTCTAAACTAGTGACGGACTGCCGTTATCTAATCTCATAAGTCAAGGTTCAACTCAGCCTTGAAGCTAACTATCGTTAGTAAGTACTGTACTCTTTTAAATTAAATTGTAAATGTATTATAATTTATTAAAAAATGTGTTAAAAAATCTTTTTGATTTTTGACGGGCAGCTTATGTACGGTAGCGCGATGATTTCGTTTTCTAGGTTGGCTAATCTGCTTTATACCTCGCCTCAATATTTGCGTGTTTGTACTTTGCACAGTGCGTAGCTAGCTTCCTCGGCGCTCGGTTCGCCGAATCTTTCGCTGTCAATTAGTGTCGACATTAAATGTAGGCTTTAGGCCCCTTATATTCTCGATTATGACCGACTAGGCCCGCTCCATGATTATCTAAATTCATAATACTTCGCAACATGCGGTATTAGCAAACCTCATTTCAAATTAATACAGCTGTAATGTAACTAATTCAGATATTAAAATTATTCGTATACAGTCCACTTCTTGTCATTTTCTTCCTGCAGAATCAATGCATTTATTACATATCATTTCAATTACTATGGAAGACCAGCCGACAGAATTCGTCACTCAAGAAGCATACATTTAGCCCACTTGGGCCCAATTCATTGACACTTTCTTGTCCACACTTGCTGGATCATTATTTTCATTCAACAGTTTTGGTCCACCGTGCCTGGATTCTAATTAACATTTTAGTCCTCACGGTGCGCATCAACCAAATAATATAAAAAGTAATTTATTTTAATTCTATTTATAATAAAATTAATTTATTATTTTTTTTAAAGTGCGTCCAGTATATCGTAGGCATTTTTATGGGTGGCTCTACAATATTCCTCTATGTACTCGTCGAATTCGTATGCGTCCCCGGATATGATTTCCACGTCTTCCCACGCTGACTGTGTGGGAACGTCGTCGTCAAGTTCCTGTTCCACCGGACATACAATTGTCGGAGTCCATTGTTGTATTGTGTTAACCGCCAACCATGGTTCCGTACCTTCCGGTTGGAATACTTTGTTAACAGGCGTACAAATTTCTGTAGAAAAATCACTTTTCTTAAATCTAGCATTTTTCTTATTTTTACCTATTCTATTTCTATACATTTTAGCATGATTTATGGCGCTTCCCCCCTGGAGGCGCCCGTTTCCAAGTTTTTTGGAAACTTACGATTTTTTTTCTTCTCACTAGAGTCTTTATTGCTTGGAGTATCGCTGTCTTGCTCTACTGTATCACTTCTCGCTATTTCGACCGTTTGAATAGCTCTAATCGGGGCCCCATCGTTACCCTTATTTTGCCCTTTCGGTCTACCGATATTTGGCTTGCTTTTGTATTCAAAAGTCTTATCTGGGGGTTTTAACGATGTCTGGGGTGGAGTAGAACTTGTACTCGGTCTCTGATCAGGTTGCTGGTGATACTGTTCCCGTGTATTCTGCCCTTCGTTATTTCGGCGAAAATCAGGGTTGTAACGCCACCCACCAAAATCAAAAACTGTCTCGCTTTGGGACACTAGAATGAGCAGTTCATCGACCGTGCGTATACTCTGCGTAAACACAGCTACTCTTATGTTGTGATTAAAATCATAGGCAAGTTTCGTGACTATGTCAATCTCCGAAAATGCTGGGGTTAAATGCTTTGCGCGCTCGACCTGCTGGATAATATAATTTTCCCGGTAATACCCATTTTTCTATCAAATCTCTCATATTCTAGTTCATTGCGTAAAAGTCTTTGAGTATGCGAATTCCAGTACCGGCTTTCAAATTTTTGTTTGAACTCCGCGTATGTGGACACTCTATCGCGTACAATGTTATACCACTTTCGCGCCGAATCACGCATCGCGTTAACTACCCACTGTATTTTATCTTGATCTTCAAGTCTCGACCCTACCCTAGCCATTTCACTTTCACATGCTAACAAAAATTCAATAGGGTTTTCGTTATTTTCCCCTGTAAAATACACACGATTTTTCTCGTCGACAGGACCTTGTACTAAAATATTAGGAGCAGATCTCCTCCGTACCTCCTGTCGTACTTTCAAAATCTCGTCGTTTAACGCTTGTAAGACACTCTCTTTATTAGAGTCTATGTTAGATCGCGTCTCTACAATTGAAGCGTCTAATCTATTTACTTGACGTTGCGTTTCTGTCGCGTCAGCTTGAATCTTTATCTCGAGAGGGTCGACTTTTTTCGCGACGTCTTGTGTTTGTTTGCACAGCGGCTAATATGGTCTTTGAACCGGCCCTCCATACGTGTGACTTGTTCAATAAACGATTTTTGCATAGTGGTCTCAAAAACCTTAAACCGTTCATTTATTTTGGTATCAACCGTATGTACTTTTTCACCGATTTCAGCGACTTTAGCGGTTAACTCTTTATTACTCTCACCGATTTCAACGACTTTAGCGGTCAATTCTTTATTGCTTTCTTTAATTTCTTTATTTGTTTGTTTAATTTCTGTATTTATGTCGGCGTTGCTAATTTCTAATGCCTCGGTTAGACTAACTCTTTGCGCCTCGATTTTAGACGTTAACTCTGCGATATTCATCTCCGCTTTGGCTGCACTCTGTTCAAATTTCGCGTTCATATTCTCGTTCATTTGTTGTATTTGTTTAAGTATTTTATCCATATCCATTTTAAATACACAACAATTTCAAATATAGACAATTTCAAATACACAGAACGGTTTCAAATACACAAAATGATTTCACTGCTGTACCACTACCAATTACAAAACTCTTTGGGGATTGTTCAGTTGGACGCCAGCTGTTTTAAGAGTTAAAACAGCAAAATTTGTTTTAACGTGAAAATTAAATTTAATTGTTTTTAATTAGTTTAATTTAATCGCACCCCACGTTCCGGGCAAGCCGTATGCAACTCTACTTATATGCGTTGTTGTTGTGTTTTGTTGTGTATGAGTACCTACCTGCTGTCCGATCTTGCGGTTTCTTCCAACTAGGGCGTGTGGATTTTGGATTTGAATTTCGCAAGCTAGTAATCTCAAATTTATGGCAACAACACACAAAATAAGTTACTTTAAAGGGGAAGAGTTTTGTGAGACTGGTAGGCTTTAAAGTACAACAATAAAACAATGCAGTATGGGGTAATAAAACGTTGTTTATTACTCCAATAACACACAAGAATAAAATGGTTATTACATTATCAATTATCTTAAAATCTGAACCATGAATCTATGTTGACTAATGTTTTTCAATCGATTGATAATTGAAAAGAAACTAAACTCGTTATTTGACGAGTTAATTGCAATTGAAAATTTAATTAATTAATTTATTTAATTAAATTAAATTGCTTTACCTAAATTGAATTTAAATGTTAATAAAAATAAAATATAAAAACTCTGAAGTTAATTAGAATAATTTTCAAAAATAAATTAGGCGTGACAGTCTAGTTCACGTCATTTCATTTCTAGTGATTTGACTTCTGTTATACTGCAGTATGAGCTAATAATTAGATTGTTAGTTAAGATTTGTATAGCGCTTTTATATTATTTCTATTTTCTTAACTACAGCTTACTAATGACTTAGACTGCTATACAGATTATCACAATGAATTTATTCTTATTTACTAGAGTCTTTGATTTTTGTATGGCACCTGAATTGTTCAAATTACAATGCTTTTAATTGAAAAATGAAGAAAATTTGATGTTGAAAAATAAATAAGTTGATTTTGTTTCCTGTTATTGAAGTGGATAGTAGAGTTGCTCCAAATGTCCCTCGCTGGTCCCGATCCGATCTGCTAGAGATAGTAATCTGCTTAGAGCTCCTGGATTCGGTCGTTGAGTTCAGAAATCGGCAACACTCTCCTCTCCTGCTGTTTGTGGAATATTTTAACGTCTACGGCTCTCTGCTGGAACTGGTTTACGTCCCTCGTCGATTCGCACGTCGCACGTCAGCGTGTGTGTGTGTGTGTTTCGTTCGAGTGGTAGCTCTGCTCGTCAGCTGTTCACCAATGATTTAGACGGCCTCTCTGTCGTATTCTTGAAGTCTGGTCTGGTAGTCTGGTGGATCTCTTGCGTGCTTATGACCACAGCTTGCAGTACACAATAAACTTGGTTGTTGTAATGAAGAGTATCTGACTTGACGCAATAATTAGGAGTTGTACAGTGGATCTGTATTTACTGTGTTCGTAATTGCGTGTGTTGACCACGTAGAGTCTTCTGATGAATCTTCACAACTATAGTTACGAGGCGATCGAAGAATTACGTCTTTACTTCGCAAGTACTGGCAGAAGAGTGATGGTTCAGCCCGAGTACACCGCGCTGGTCGGGAATTCGTCAAATGATTTGATTGGCTGACACGCTCTCCGTACTACACAAAATTCGAATTCCCTTGGTCGGTGAGAATGAAGTTAGATTCCCACAGACGGAGAATTAATATTGTTACTAATATTATTATTTCGGCGGAACCAAATTGTCGGTCCGGATTTCCTGTGATAGTTTATTTTTGCAATATCTTGGTTGCAAACCAAGTTGTGCTAAATCTAAAATATACAATCTGTTGTAAATTATTATCTTTATAACATGTTAAAATCTCATTAATGTAGCTCTATTTTTACAGAAGTTATTCAATTAAATTAATTAACTCTTTTATTTGTTAATTATATTGCGTAAAATTTGCACACGTTATTATTAATATTTCGGCAAACATTTTGGCTATCTTGGATTTCGCCTTAATTTATTAGTTTCCGAGATATTAATAATTAACAGTTTGGGTGTGGCTCTTTCCTTCTACAGCGAGCTGATTACATAATAGCCACGTGTGCGTCGTTTTACAAAGCATTATTTTCATCGCTCCTGCATATAAATGGAGTTTTGACTATTACAATTTATTTAAACTTGATTCTAGTATACAGTTGACATATAACCTCAAATAATTGATATTTGGTGCTGTTATATACATCCCCACCCATTTGAAAAAAAATGAATGTAATAATTACAGTTATTTTTTTTCCTAATTATTATACACGTATTTTGTAATCATCATACTTACTGCTTATACATTGTATTACTTATTCTAAAGAAACATACATGTGTGTTAATGTTCTTCCACATATATACAACTTATTCCTAAATTTACACTGTATTAATAATATTATATTTGCAAATTATTGTGTATCAATGTTTTTAGAACGGGTAGTATCTAACTGCAGCGTTCCAGAGGGTTTGTTTGTCAACAACTGGCACGCGCTCGAAAGGAATGTGCTGACGTTTTGTTTACAGTCGTTATCGCCTGCGCGGCGTGGCTAATTGCTTGACCTACATTCAAACCGTCGGTCGGTAGTTACCGTGTGACGTAACTATTTCCTGCCGTGCGTTTGTTTCGTTGTACACGCCCGTTAGTTACCGCGTTAGAAAGCATTATTATTTACACACAATCTATCTACAATTATTAATAATAATGTACGGTAGCGCGATGTTTTCGTTTTCTAGGTTGGCTAATCTGCTTTATACCTCGCCTCAATATTTGCGTGTTTGTACTTTGCACAGTGCGTAGCTAGCTTCCTCGGCGCTCGGTTCGCCGAATCTTTTGCTGTCAATTAGTGTCGACATTAAATGTAGGCTTTAGGCCCTTATATTCTCGATTATGGCCGACTAGCCCCGCTTCATGAGTATCTAAATTCATAATACTTCGCAACATGCGGTATTAGCCAAACTCATTTCAAATTAATACAGCTGTAATGTAACTAATTCAGATATTAAAATTATTCGTATACAGTCCACTTCTTGTCATTTTCTTCCTGCAGAATCAATGCATTTTTTACATATCATTTCAATTACTATGGAAGACCAGCCGACAGAATTCGTCACTCAAGAAGCATACATTTAGCCCACTTCCCAATTCATTGACACTTTCTTGTCCACACTTGCTGGATCATTATTTTCATTCAACAGTTTTGGTCCACCGTGCCTGGATTCTAATTAACATTTTAGTCCTCACGGTGCGCATCAACCACTTTTTGGTCACTCCGGACATGGATTTCCATTTAATATTTTTTACATCTGTTTCTGGCCATCACGGGCGAATTAGCACGTCAGCTAATGCGACCGTGGCGTGATTTGCGTCGCCATTTTGCTCGTCATCTTCGGACAACGTAGTAGCAAGTTCCTGCCGGCTGCAGTGCTTACTCAAAATGGTCATCTCTGCCAGCTGTTTACCATCTGCACCAAGGAGCCGACGCTGCGGGACGTCGCCAACGAGGTACCACCAACAACAGTAAAAAGGTGCGTAAAATGTCTGAAGATGGCCTCAAGGTGCTGACCAGAAAGAGAGGCGGATTAAAGTCCGCGATAGTGCGGATACAATCCGCGGTAAATTCATTTGACATAAATCAAAGTACAAAACATTTTCTAACTGTAAGACTGGAAAGTCTCAAAAGCTTGGCCTCGAAGTACGACGAGGTACAGTTTGAGATAGAGCTTATCAGTAAAGACACGAGCGTTGCTCAGGCAGACCGAGTTGAGGTTGAAGAAATGATATACTCAACTGAGGCAAACATTTTACAACTTCTTGACACTTTCAATACTCAGACTGTGCCTCCCGTATTATCGACGCCTATGCATTTAAAGCCGATAAGTTTGCCCTGCTTCTCAGGCAACATACTTGAGTGGCAACATTTTTATTCAATTTTCAATGATCTAGTGCATTCAAGATCCGATTTAACACCAGTGCAAAAACTGCATTATTTGCATTCCTCTGTGAAGTGTGAACCATTAGATTTAATTAAATCATTACCCATTTGTCAAGAAAATTATGTAATAGCGTTGAACTTGCTGTCCGAAAGGTATAACAACCCATTTATATTAGACAAATACTATGTACAAAACCTACTTCAGGTTAAGTCCACAATAAAGGACTCAGTCCAAAGCTTGGCGGAGTTTACGAATACAATAACGTCTTCCGTTAATTCACTGGCGGCAATGAAGCTGTCAGTGAATTCATTTGAATTTATTACCATACAGTTGCTCTCCACCAAACTTGACCCTATTACTTTAAAACTTTGGAAGGAGTCAATAGACCCTGACAACTTGCCTAGCTTTCAAGACTTTACGCATTTTTTAAACTTACGCAGACAGCTTTTAGAAAATACAATGCCTATTGAACCCGGACAGCAAATGAACAAACTTAGCTTAAAACCCAACAATAAATTTGAGAAATGTAGCTTAAGAAATACTGCTGGCAGCAATACCTTTAAGAGCTATCACGCAGCGGCAAAGCATTATTCATGCGTGTGTTGTAAATCTGACCACCCGCTTTACATGTGTAATAATTTTCGTATATTAAGTGCCGCTGAGCGGGGGCAATTGGTTGCAAATCATAAATGTTGTATCAACTGCCTTAGAGCAGGTCATCTGATAGCTAACTGTAAGAGTAAACAGGTCTGTAAAATTTGTTCAAAAAGACACCACACATTGCTGCACGCAAATTACGTGCCGAAATCAACAGCTGCCAGCAGCAATTATTGCTCATTTAAATTACAGTGCAAAAACAATGTTCTTTTATCTACAGCGGTTGTATATGTCGTTGATCAGGCTGGCAACAGGCATAAAGCTAGAGCGCTTCTAGACGCCGGTTCCCAGATCAATTTCTGTACGAAATCATTTGCGAAAAGGTTACACCTTAAACTAACCAGATCTAACATTCCAATCACAGGAATAAACAACACAGCGTGTTGCGCTACTGACATTGCTTCTATACGTATTATTTCTCGCTATCAGAGACATAGTTTCGAGGCGAAATGTGCCGTCTTATCTAACTTAACTCACAATCTGCCTTCAATCTCGTTTGATATCAACCGGTTCCACATTCCAAATAAAATTTTTCTCGCCGACCCAGATTTTAATATATCTTCACAGATCGACATACTATTAGGGGCACAATTTTATCTGGATTTAATATTAGCCAATAAATACACACGCGGACCCAATTTCCCTATCATTCAGGAAACAAAACTGGGTTACATTCTGGCTGGCAATCTGCCCAAGCACTGCCACACCGAGGGTCCTGCTGTTTCGTTCCTGGCAAGGAACAATGACAGTCAAATTCTGCAATCTCTCGAGAGATTTTGGGAGGCAGAAACAATCCCTGACGATACCCCTGATAGCGAGTCGGCTTGCGAAGAGCATTTTGTGCGCTCTACTCAGCGCAACCACGAGGGTAGATTTATAGTGTCGCTCCCATTCAAGTCTGATAATCCCCACTTGGGGGAATCTTACACAAGTGCCGAATCAAGATTCTTAGGCTTAGAGCGTCGATTTAGGCGCGATGCCAAGCTCGCTCGCGACTACGCGGATTTTGCCAAAGAATGCAAGGATCTTGGGCACACGACACTCATCAAAGATGGCGCTATCAACTCAGTAGCGTCAACCACTTACTACATATACTTATATGTGTACTTATATATACTCGTATACTTACTGTGGCTATGTAAGCTTGGTTGGGATGAACCGATTTCCGGTCAGTCACTTTCGGATTGGCATTCTTTGTGTAACAAATTGATTCTGATTGGTAAAATAGTGGTCCCGCGATCCATTCGTTGCATTCATGAGGCGGTTGCAGTTCAGTTGCATGGTTTTTCGGATGCCTCAGAGAGAGGGTTTGGCTGTTGCATATATATCAGAGTCATTTATCAAGATTCTACTGCTTCCTGTCGCCTCTTGTGCTCTAAATCTCGCGTGGCTCCCCTACGCCAGGTGTCATTACCTCGCATCGAGCTCTGCGCTTGCTTGTTATTATCGCGACTCGTATCTAAGGTTATTCCTGCTCTTTATTCATTTATTGATAATGTACATTTGTATTCTGATTCTATGGTGGCTCTTTACTGGATTCATGCGCAGTCTACGCGTTGGAAAACATACGTCGCTAATCGGGTTGCTGAAATTCAGCGTCGTACGCAAACTTATACCTGGCATCACATTGATTCGCGACGCAATCCTGGTGACATTATATCTAGGGGGTGTTTCCCTGACGTTTTGCGCGATTGCTCGCTTTGGTGGCACGGTCCTAGCTGTCTGTCTCAATCGTCAGAGTCCAATCCCTTCCCATCCTTCGTACCGGCCACTCAGTCGTCCTCTGAAGTCACCGCGGAAGAGAAAACTACACATAACCGGTCGCTAATGTCTACCCTGGCTGTTGACTTATCGTTGGACTTTTCCTCGTTGCACCGGCTGACACGTGCATACGCTTACTGTTTTCGTTTCATCAGAAATATTAGGCACTCATCTGCGGACAAACTTTCGGGCGATCTGACCCCTGTAGAAATTCATCAGTCTCTCAATTTCTTCATAAAACAATCTCAGTCGATCCACTTCCCAACCGAAATTAGTTGTCTTCGGAACGGATCTTCTGTTTCCATTAGGAGCAAGTTGGCTTCTCTCGACCCGTTTCTTGACGACTCTGGAATGATACGCGTGGGCGGACGATTGCAGCATTCCCAGTTACCCTACGATTCGAAACATCCAATTGTATTACCCCCATCGGCGCATATTACACGCCTTATCATCGAACGTGAACACATTCGTTTACTTCACGCTGGTGCTCAACTCGTGCATCATTCACTGCGTCAGCGTTGGTGGATTGTTAATGCCCGGCTAGTCATCCGTTCCATTATTCGCAAGTGTCTCAAGTGTATCAGGTTTATTGCCACACAGCAGGTTCAGAGACTTGGTATTCTGCCATTCCCTAGAGTCACTCCTTCAAGGCCGTTTCTATTTTGCGCGGTTGATTATGGTGGCCCTTTCATGATTCGTCATGGCGGGCAGAAGTCTAGAACTCTTACTAAGGCATACGTATCTTTGTTTGTTTGCTTAGCGACTAGGGCTATTCACTTGGAATTGGTGTCTGACCTTACGGCCAGCGCATTTATAGCTGCTTTACGTCGTTTCGTGGCACGTCGAGGTATACCCAGTCAGCTGTACTCCGACAATGGTACAAACTTCAGGAAGTCCCGCACCACCTTACATGACATTTACAACTTTTGGCACAATAAGGATGCCATCTCCTCGATTAAGTCATTCACATCCTCTCAGGGGATATCATGGTCATTTATTCCGCCCTCCTCACCTCATTTCGGGGGCCTTTGGGAGAGCGGCATAAAGAGTTTGAAATTTAATCTGCGCCGCGTGGTAGGCAAATCTATACTAAACTTCGAAGAGTTCACGACCGTTTTGTCTCAGATAGAGGCATGTCTGAACTCTCGACCTTTATTTGCTATCTCATCATCGGATGTTAACGACCCGGTGCCACTCACACCTGGCCATTTTTTGATTTGCGCGCCCTTAACAGCGATTCCGGACCCAGAACTTTCTCACGTTCCTGTTTCTCGTCTTGGTCGTTGGCAACTCCTTCAGAGGTTTGTCCAGGGCATTTGGAAGGCGTGGTCTCGCGATTATTTGCACCAGTTGCAACAGCGTCACAAGTGGAAGTTTGCAAAGATAATGTTTCCATTGGTGACTTAGTTCTGCTTATTGAGGATAACTTGCCTCCATTAGCCTGGAAATTTGGCGTAATCATCGCCACATTTCCCGGCCCAGATAACTTGGTTCGTGTCGTGGACATTCGCACGCCTACGGGTGTTTTGCGGAGACCCATACATAAATTGTGTCTGTTGCCAGCGCGAGACGAGATTTGACATTATGATTACTTAGCACAATGCTACTTTATTCAGCCATTGGCTTACTACTTATTACGACCATTTAGTCAACACAATCGTGATGAATCATCACAATATTTTTCTTGTCAATTTTGCGTCATTGCACGCTTCTAATTATCACAGTTTTGGTGGTATCTTAGTGTTTGTATTGTATGTTAATTTGTGTGGCATACTATGTCTTACACATTTTCATTTGATGTTATGGGGTATATTGCATGTTTTTTGGTGGTCTCATTTATAAAATGTTATTACATAATATTTGCATGTCTTGCCGTTAAGCAATCATGCATTCATTTCTTTATATTTTTGCTGATAAATATGTACTATTCTGTGAATGTCTTTAAATTGTTAAATTGTTTCTGTAATTTCAGTATTGTATTGTTATTTGACATTGCAATTATTTATCTTGTAATTATTCAAATTATTGTTACTGTATTCGCATAAATTATGTCTATGCAAAAAACTATTGTTAGCGTCTGCCGTATGTAACTGCCACGTCTAGGTTTATTGTATATTGTACTTTATATTTTATTCATTTTGCAAGTAAGCATGCACAATTCCTTTACTTAAAACTATGACATACATGTCATATCTGGGGCTCGCATTCAGCATCTAGCTTGTTCATACGTTATTATATTGTAAATTCCTGAAACTTCAGGAATAGCATGTCTTCAATACATGCCGCCCTGCTGAATATACAATAGAACATGTAACTGCAACATGTTCAACAACAATTTTGTTCATGTATTGAACTCTCTGTACAGGTCTACGGGCCTCAATTAATTTTAAAGTAGCCGTCTATGACTTGCATAGGGCTACCAGCGATCGGTCCATCATGTGATGAGCTTCCGATCATGCATTAAACATTGTATAATTATGTATTTTTCTTTCATGTTTTATAATGTTATAGACTGCACACACTTGTGTCAGTAATACTGGTCAACCAGACTTATTCATATATGAAACAGCTGTTCGCCAACCTTGGCCTACAACCGCCTATCCCTAGGCTTATCTTATGCATGCTTATCTCTAAACTAGTGACGGACTGCCGTTATCTAATCTCATAAGTCAAGGTTCAACTCAGCCTTGAAGCTAACTATCGTTAGTAAGTACTGTACTCTTTTAAATTAAATTGTAAATGTATTATAATTTATTAAAAAATGTGTTAAAAAATCTTTTTGATTTTTGACGGGCAGCTTATGTACGGTAGCGCGATGATTTCGTTTTCTAGGTTGGCTAATCTGCTTTATACCTCGCCTCAATATTTGCGTGTTTGTACTTTGCACAGTGCGTAGCTAGCTTCCTCGGCGCTCGGTTCGCCGAATCTTTCGCTGTCAATTAGTGTCGACATTAAATGTAGGCTTTAGGCCCCTTATATTCTCGATTATGACCGACTAGGCCCGCTCCATGATTATCTAAATTCATAATACTTCGCAACATGCGGTATTAGCAAACCTCATTTCAAATTAATACAGCTGTAATGTAACTAATTCAGATATTAAAATTATTCGTATACAGTCCACTTCTTGTCATTTTCTTCCTGCAGAATCAATGCATTTATTACATATCATTTCAATTACTATGGAAGACCAGCCGACAGAATTCGTCACTCAAGAAGCATACATTTAGCCCACTTGGGCCCAATTCATTGACACTTTCTTGTCCACACTTGCTGGATCATTATTTTCATTCAACAGTTTTGGTCCACCGTGCCTGGATTCTAATTAACATTTTAGTCCTCACGGTGCGCATCAACCAAATAATATAAAAAGTAATTTATTTTAATTCTATTTATAATAAAATTAATTTATTATTTTTTTTAAAGTGCGTCCAGTATATCGTAGGCATTTTTATGGGTGGCTCTACAATATTCCTCTATGTACTCGTCGAATTCGTATGCGTCCCCGGATATGATTTCCACGTCTTCCCACGCTGACTGTGTGGGAACGTCGTCGTCAAGTTCCTGTTCCACCGGACATACAATTGTCGGAGTCCATTGTTGTATTGTGTTAACCGCCAACCATGGTTCCGTACCTTCCGGTTGGAATACTTTGTTAACAGGCGTACAAATTTCTGTAGAAAAATCACTTTTCTTAAATCTAGCATTTTTCTTATTTTTACCTATTCTATTTCTATACATTTTAGCATGATTTATGGCGCTTCCCCCCTGGAGGCGCCCGTTTCCAAGTTTTTTGGAAACTTACGATTTTTTTTCTTCTCACTAGAGTCTTTATTGCTTGGAGTATCGCTGTCTTGCTCTACTGTATCACTTCTCGCTATTTCGACCGTTTGAATAGCTCTAATCGGGGCCCCATCGTTACCCTTATTTTGCCCTTTCGGTCTACCGATATTTGGCTTGCTTTTGTATTCAAAAGTCTTATCTGGGGGTTTTAACGATGTCTGGGGTGGAGTAGAACTTGTACTCGGTCTCTGATCAGGTTGCTGGTGATACTGTTCCCGTGTATTCTGCCCTTCGTTATTTCGGCGAAAATCAGGGTTGTAACGCCACCCACCAAAATCAAAAACTGTCTCGCTTTGGGACACTAGAATGAGCAGTTCATCGACCGTGCGTATACTCTGCGTAAACACAGCTACTCTTATGTTGTGATTAAAATCATAGGCAAGTTTCGTGACTATGTCAATCTCCGAAAATGCTGGGGTTAAATGCTTTGCGCGCTCGACCTGCTGGATAATATAATTTTCCCGGTAATACCCATTTTTCTATCAAATCTCTCATATTCTAGTTCATTGCGTAAAAGTCTTTGAGTATGCGAATTCCAGTACCGGCTTTCAAATTTTTGTTTGAACTCCGCGTATGTGGACACTCTATCGCGTACAATGTTATACCACTTTCGCGCCGAATCACGCATCGCGTTAACTACCCACTGTATTTTATCTTGATCTTCAAGTCTCGACCCTACCCTAGCCATTTCACTTTCACATGCTAACAAAAATTCAATAGGGTTTTCGTTATTTTCCCCTGTAAAATACACACGATTTTTCTCGTCGACAGGACCTTGTACTAAAATATTAGGAGCAGATCTCCTCCGTACCTCCTGTCGTACTTTCAAAATCTCGTCGTTTAACGCTTGTAAGACACTCTCTTTATTAGAGTCTATGTTAGATCGCGTCTCTACAATTGAAGCGTCTAATCTATTTACTTGACGTTGCGTTTCTGTCGCGTCAGCTTGAATCTTTATCTCGAGAGGGTCGACTTTTTTCGCGACGTCTTGTGTTTGTTTGCACAGCGGCTAATATGGTCTTTGAACCGGCCCTCCATACGTGTGACTTGTTCAATAAACGATTTTTGCATAGTGGTCTCAAAAACCTTAAACCGTTCATTTATTTTGGTATCAACCGTATGTACTTTTTCACCGATTTCAGCGACTTTAGCGGTTAACTCTTTATTACTCTCACCGATTTCAACGACTTTAGCGGTCAATTCTTTATTGCTTTCTTTAATTTCTTTATTTGTTTGTTTAATTTCTGTATTTATGTCGGCGTTGCTAATTTCTAATGCCTCGGTTAGACTAACTCTTTGCGCCTCGATTTTAGACGTTAACTCTGCGATATTCATCTCCGCTTTGGCTGCACTCTGTTCAAATTTCGCGTTCATATTCTCGTTCATTTGTTGTATTTGTTTAAGTATTTTATCCATATCCATTTTAAATACACAACAATTTCAAATATAGACAATTTCAAATACACAGAACGGTTTCAAATACACAAAATGATTTCACTGCTGTACCACTACCAATTACAAAACTCTTTGGGGATTGTTCAGTTGGACGCCAGCTGTTTTAAGAGTTAAAACAGCAAAATTTGTTTTAACGTGAAAATTAAATTTAATTGTTTTTAATTAGTTTAATTTAATCGCACCCCACGTTCCGGGCAAGCCGTATGCAACTCTACTTATATGCGTTGTTGTTGTGTTTTGTTGTGTATGAGTACCTACCTGCTGTCCGATCTTGCGGTTTCTTCCAACTAGGGCGTGTGGATTTTGGATTTGAATTTCGCAAGCTAGTAATCTCAAATTTATGGCAACAACACACAAAATAAGTTACTTTAAAGGGGAAGAGTTTTGTGAGACTGGTAGGCTTTAAAGTACAACAATAAAACAATGCAGTATGGGGTAATAAAACGTTGTTTATTACTCCAATAACACACAAGAATAAAATGGTTATTACATTATCAATTATCTTAAAATCTGAACCATGAATCTATGTTGACTAATGTTTTTCAATCGATTGATAATTGAAAAGAAACTAAACTCGTTATTTGACGAGTTAATTGCAATTGAAAATTTAATTAATTAATTTATTTAATTTAATTAAATTGCTTTACCTAAATTGAATTTAAATGTTAATAAAAATAAAATATAAAAACTCTGAAGTTAATTAGAATAATTTTCAAAAATAAATTAGGCGTGACAGTCTAGTTCACGTCATTTCATTTCTAGTGATTTGACTTCTGTTATACTGCAGTATGAGCTAATAATTAGATTGTTAGTTAAGATTTGTATAGCGCTTTTATATTATTTCTATTTTCTTAACTACAGCTTACTAATGACTTAGACTGCTATACAGATTATCACAATGAATTTATTCTTATTTACTAGAGTCTTTGATTTTTGTATGGCACCTGAATTGTTCAAATTACAATGCTTTTAATTGAAAAATGAAGAAAATTTGATGTTGAAAAATAAATAAGTTGATTTTGTTTCCTGTTATTGAAGTGGATAGTAGAGTTGCTCCAAATGTCCCTCGCTGGTCCCGATCCGATCTGCTAGAGATAGTAATCTGCTTAGAGCTCCTGGATTCGGTCGTTGAGTTCAGAAATCGGCAACACTCTCCTCTCCTGCTGTTTGTGGAATATTTTAACGTCTACGGCTCTCTGCTGGAACTGGTTTACGTCCCTCGTCGATTCGCACGTCGCACGTCAGCGTGTGTGTGTGTGTGTTTCGTTCGAGTGGTAGCTCTGCTCGTCAGCTGTTCACCAATGATTTAGACGGCCTCTCTGTCGTATTCTTGAAGTCTGGTCTGGTAGTCTGGTGGATCTCTTGCGTGCTTATGACCACAGCTTGCAGTACACAATAAACTTGGTTGTTGTAATGAAGAGTATCTGACTTGACGCAATAATTAGGAGTTGTACAGTGGATCTGTATTTACTGTGTTCGTAATTGCGTGTGTTGACCACGTAGAGTCTTCTGATGAATCTTCACAACTATAGTTACGAGGCGATCGAAGAATTACGTCTTTACTTCGCAAGTACTGGCAGAAGAGTGATGGTTCAGCCCGAGTACACCGCGCTGGTCGGGAATTCGTCAAATGATTTGATTGGCTGACACGCTCTCCGTACTACACAAAATTCGAATTCCCTTGGTCGGTGAGAATGAAGTTAGATTCCCACAGACGGAGAATTAATATTGTTACTAATATTATTATTTCGGCGGAACCAAATTGTCGGTCCGGATTTCCTGTGATAGTTTATTTTTGCAATATCTTGGTTGCAAACCAAGTTGTGCTAAATCTAAAATATACAATCTGTTGTAAATTATTATCTTTATAACATGTTAAAATCTCATTAATGTAGCTCTATTTTTACAGAAGTTATTCAATTAAATTAATTAACTCTTTTATTTGTTAATTATATTGCGTAAAATTTGCACACGTTATTATTAATATTTCGGCAAACATTTTGGCTATCTTGGATTTCGCCTTAATTTATTAGTTTCCGAGATATTAATAATTAACAGTTTGGGTGTGGCTCTTTCCTTCTACAGCGAGCTGATTACATAATAGCCACGTGTGCGTCGTTTTACAAAGCATTATTTTCATCGCTCCTGCATATAAATGGAGTTTTGACTATTACAATTTATTTAAACTTGATTCTAGTATACAGTTGACATATAACCTCAAATAATTGATATTTGGTGCTGTTATATACATCCCCACCCATTTGAAAAAAAATGAATGTAATAATTACAGTTATTTTTTTTCCTAATTATTATACACGTATTTTGTAATCATCATACTTACTGCTTATACATTGTATTACTTATTCTAAAGAAACATACATGTGTGTTAATGTTCTTCCACATATATACAACTTATTCCTAAATTTACACTGTATTAATAATATTATATTTGCAAATTATTGTGTATCAATGTTTTTAGAACGGGTAGTACCTAACTGCAGCGTTCCAGAGGGTTTGTTTGTCAACAACTGGCACGCGCTCGAAAGGAATGTGCTGACGTTTTGTTTACAGTCGTTATCGCCTGCGCGGCGTGGCTAATTGCTTGACCTACATTCAAACCGTCGGTCGGTAGTTACCGTGTGACGTAACTATTTCCTGCCGTGCGTTTGTTTCGTTGTACACGCCCGTTAGTTACCGCGTTAGAAAGCATTATTATTTACACACAATCTATCTACAATTATTAATAATAATGTACGGTAGCGCGATGTTTTCGTTTTCTAGGTTGGCTAATCTGCTTTATACCTCGCCTCAATATTTGCGTGTTTGTACTTTGCACAGTGCGTAGCTAGCTTCCTCGGCGCTCGGTTCGCCGAATCTTTTGCTGTCAATTAGTGTCGACATTAAATGTAGGCTTTAGGCCCTTATATTCTCGATTATGGCCGACTAGCCCCGCTTCATGAGTATCTAAATTCATAATACTTCGCAACATGCGGTATTAGCCAAACTCATTTCAAATTAATACAGCTGTAATGTAACTAATTCAGATATTAAAATTATTCGTATACAGTCCACTTCTTGTCATTTTCTTCCTGCAGAATCAATGCATTTATTACATATCATTTCAATTACTATGGAAGACCAGCCGACAGAATTCGTCACTCAAGAAGCATACATTTAGCCCACTTGGGCCCAATTCATTGACACTTTCTTGTCCACACTTGCTGGATCATTATTTTCATTCAACAGTTTTGGTCCACCGTGCCTGGATTCTAATTAACATTTTAGTCCTCACGGTGCGCATCAACCACTTTTTGGTCACTCCGGACATGGATTTCCATTTAATATTTTTTACATCTGTTTCTGGCCATCACGGGCGAATTAGCACGTCAGCTAATGCGACCGTGGCGTGATTTGCGTCGCCATTTCGCTCGTCATCTTCGGACAACGTAGTAGCAAGTTCCTGCCGGCTGCAGTGCTTACTCAAAATGGTCATCTCTGCCAGCTGTTTACCATCTGCACCAAGGAGCCGACGCTGCGGGACGTCGCCAACGAGGTACCACCAACAACAGTAAAAAGGTGCGTAAAATGTCTGAAGAAGGCCTCAAGGTGCTGACCAGAAAGAGAGGCGGATTAAAGTCCGCGATAGTGCGGATACAATCCGCGGTAAATTCATTTGACATAAATCAAAGTACAAAACATTTTCTAACTGTAAGACTGGAAAGTCTCAAAAGCTTGGCCTCGAAGTACGACGAGGTACAGTTTGAGATAGAGCTTATCAGTAAAGACACGAGCGTTGCTCAGGCAGACCGAGTTGAGGTTGAAGAAATGATATACTCAACTGAGGCAAACATTTTACAACTTCTTGACACTTTCAATACTCAGACTGTGCCTCCCGTATTATCGACGCCTATGCATTTAAAGCCGATAAGTTTGCCCTGCTTCTCAGGCAACATACTTGAGTGGCAACATTTTTATTCAATTTTCAATGATCTAGTGCATTCAAGATCCGATTTAACACCAGTGCAAAAACTGCATTATTTGCATTCCTCTGTGAAGTGTGAACCATTAGATTTAATTAAATCATTACCCATTTGTCAAGAAAATTATGTAATAGCGTTGAACTTGCTGTCCGAAAGGTATAACAACCCATTTATATTAGACAAATACTATGTACAAAACCTACTTCAGGTTAAGTCCACAATAAAGGACTCAGTCCAAAGCTTGGCGGAGTTTACGAATACAATAACGTCTTCCGTTAATTCACTGGCGGCAATGAAGCTGTCAGTGAATTCATTTGAATTTATTACCATACAGTTGCTCTCCACCAAACTTGACCCTATTACTTTAAAATTTTGGAAGGAGTCAGTAGACCCTGACAACTTGCCTAGCTTTCAAGACTTTACGCATTTTTTAAACTTACGCAGACAGCTTTTAGAAAATACAATGCCTATTGAACCCGGACAGCAAATGAACAAACTTAGCTTAAAACCCAACAATAAATTTGAGAAATGTAGCTTAAGAAATACTGCTGGCAGCAATACCTTTAAGAGCTATCACGCAGCGGCAAAGCATTATTCATGCGTGTGTTGTAAATCTGACCACCCGCTTTACATGTGTAATAATTTTCGTATATTAAGTGCCGCTGAGCGGGGGCAATTGGTTGCAAATCATAAATGTTGTATCAACTGCCTTAGAGCAGGTCATCTGATAGCTAACTGTAAGAGTAAACAGGTCTGTAAAATTTGTTCAAAAAGACACCACACATTGCTGCACGCAAATTACGTGCCGAAATCAACAGCTGCCAGCAGCAATTATTGCTCATTTAAATTACAGTGCAAAAACAATGTTCTTTTATCTACAGCGGTTGTATATGTCGTTGATCAGGCTGGCAACAGGCATAAAGCTAGAGCGCTTCTAGACGCCGGTTCCCAGATCAATTTCTGTACGAAATCATTTGCGAAAAGGTTACACCTTAAACTAACCAGATCTAACATTCCAATCACAGGAATAAACAACACAGCGTGTTGCGCTACTGACATTGCTTCTATACGTATTATTTCTCGCTATCAGAGACATAGTTTCGAGGCGAAATGTGCCGTCTTATCTAACTTAACTCACAATCTGCCTTCAATCTCGTTTGATATCAACCGGTTCCACATTCCAAATAAAATTTTTCTCGCCGACCCAGATTTTAATATATCTTCACAGATCGACATACTATTAGGGGCACAATTTTATCTGGATTTAATATTAGCCAATAAATACACACGCGGACCCAATTTCCCTATCATTCAGGAAACAAAACTGGGTTACATTCTGGCTGGCAATCTGCCCAAGCACTGCCACACCGAGGGTCCTGCTGTTTCGTTCCTGGCAAGGAACAATGACAGTCAAATTCTGCAATCTCTCGAGAGATTTTGGGAGGCAGAAACAATCCCTGACGATACCCCTGATAGCGAGTCGGCTTGCGAAGAGCATTTTGTGCGCTCTACTCAGCGCAACCACGAGGGTAGATTTATAGTGTCGCTCCCATTCAAGTCTGATAATCCCCACTTGGGGGAATCTTACACAAGTGCCGAATCAAGATTCTTAGGCTTAGAGCGTCGATTTAGGCGCGATGCCAAGCTCGCTCGCGACTACGCGGATTTTGCCAAAGAATGCAAGGATCTTGGGCACACGACACTCATCAAAGATGGCGCTATCAACTCAGTAGCGTCAACCACTTACTACATATACTTATATGTGTACTTATATATACTCGTATACTTACTGTGGCTATGTAAGCTTGGTTGGGATGAACCGATTTCCGGTCAGTCACTTTCGGATTGGCATTCTTTGTGTAACAAATTGATTCTGATTGGTAAAATAGTGGTCCCGCGATCCATTCGTTGCATTCATGAGGCGGTTGCAGTTCAGTTGCATGGTTTTTCGGATGCCTCAGAGAGAGGGTTTGGCTGTTGCATATATATCAGAGTCATTTATCAAGATTCTACTGCTTCCTGTCGCCTCTTGTGCTCTAAATCTCGCGTGGCTCCCCTACGCCAGGTGTCATTACCTCGCATCGAGCTCTGCGCTTGCTTGTTATTATCGCGACTCGTATCTAAGGTTATTCCTGCTCTTTATTCATTTATTGATAATGCACATTTGTATTCTGATTCTATGGTGGCTCTTTACTGGATTCATGCGCAGTCTACGCGTTGGAAAACATACGTCGCTAATCGGGTTGCTGAAATTCAGCGTCGTACGCAAACTTATACCTGGCATCACATTGATTCGCGACGCAATCCTGGTGACATTATATCTAGGGGGTGTTTCCCTGACGTTTTGCGCGATTGCTCGCTTTGGTGGCACGGTCCTAGCTGTCTGTCTCAATCGTCAGAGTCCAATCCCTTCCCATCCTTCGTACCGGCCACTCAGTCGTCCTCTGAAGTCACCGCGGAAGAGAAAACTACACATAACCGGTCGCTAATGTCTACCCTGGCTGTTGACTTATCGTTGGACTTTTCCTCGTTGCACCGGCTGACACGTGCATACGCTTACTGTTTTCGTTTCATCAGAAATATTAGGCACTCATCTGCGGACAAACTTTCGGGCGATCTGACCCCTGTAGAAATTCATCAGTCTCTCAATTTCTTCATAAAACAATCTCAGTCGATCCACTTCCCAACCGAAATTAGTTGTCTTCGGAACGGATCTTCTGTTTCCATTAGGAGCAAGTTGGCTTCTCTCGACCCGTTTCTTGACGACTCTGGAATGATACGCGTGGGCGGACGATTGCAGCATTCCCAGTTACCCTACGATTCGAAACATCCAATTGTATTACCCCCATCGGCGCATATTACACGCCTTATCATCGAACGTGAACACATTCGTTTACTTCACGCTGGTGCTCAACTCGTGCATCATTCACTGCGTCAGCGTTGGTGGATTGTTAATGCCCGGCTAGTCATCCGTTCCATTATTCGCAAGTGTCTCAAGTGTATCAGGTTTATTGCCACACAGCAGGTTCAGAGACTTGGTATTCTGCCATTCCCTAGAGTCACTCCTTCAAGGCCGTTTCTATTTTGCGCGGTTGATTATGGTGGCCCTCTCATGATTCGTCATGGCGGGCAGAAGTCTAGAACTCTTACTAAGGCATACGTATCTTTGTTTGTTTGCTTAGCGACTAGGGCTATTCACTTGGAATTGGTGTCTGACCTTACGGCCGGCGCATTTATAGCTGCTTTACGTCGTTTCGTGGCACGTCGAGGTATACCCAGTCAGCTGTACTCCGACAATGGTACAAACTTCAGGAAGTCCCGCACCATCTTACATGACATTTACAACTTTTGGCACAATAAGGATGCCATCTCCTCGATTAAGTCATTCACATCCTCTCAGGGGATATCATGGACATTTATTCCGCCCTCCTCACCTCATTTCGGGGGCCTTTGGGAGAGCGGCATAAAGAGTTTGAAATTTAATCTGCGCCGCGTGGTTGGCAAATCTATACTAAACTTCGAAGAGTTCACGACCGTTTTGTCTCAGATAGAGGCATGTCTGAACTCTCGACCTTTATTTGCTATCTCATCATCGGATGTTAACGACCCGGTGCCACTCACACCTGACCATTTTTTGATTTGCGCGCCCTTAACAGCGATTCCGGACCCAGAACTTTCTCACGTTCCTGTTTCTCGTCTTGGTCGTTGGCAACTCCTTCAGAGGTTTGTCCAGGGCATTTGGAAGGCGTGGTCTCGCGATTATTTGCACCAGTTGCAACAGCGTCACAAGTGGAAGTTTGCCAAAGATAATGTTTCCATTGGTGACTTAGTTCTGCTTATTGAGGATAACTTGCCTCCATTAGCCTGGAAATTTAGCGTAATCATCGCCACATTTCCCGGCCCAGATAACTTGGTTCGTGTCGTGGACATTCGCACGCCTACGGGTGTTTTGCGGAGACCCATACATAAATTGTGTCTGTTGCCAGCGCGAGACGAGATTTGACATTATGATTACTTAGCACAATGCTACTTTATTCAGCCATTGGCTTACTACTTATTACGACCATTTGGTCAACACAATCGTGATGAATCATCACAATATTTTTCTTGTCAATTTTGCGTCATTGCACGCTTCTAATTATCACAGTTTTGGTGGTATCTTAGTGTTTGTATTGTATGTTAATTTGTGTGGCATACTATGTCTTACACATTTTCATTTGATGTTATGGGGTATATTGCATGTTTTTTGGTGGTCTCATTTATAAAATGTTATTACATAATATTTGCATGTCTTGCCGTTAAGCAATCATGCATTCATTTCTTTATATTGTTGCTGATAAATATGTACTATTCTGTGAATGTCTTTAAATTGTTAAATTGTTTCTGTAATTTCAGTATTGTATTGTTATTTGACATTGCAATTATTTATCTTGTAATTATTCAAATTATTGTTACTGTATTCGCATAAATTATGTCTATGCAAAAAACTATTGTTAGCGTCTGCCGTATGTAACTGCCACGTCTAGGTTTATTGTATATTGTACTTTATATTTTATTCATTTTGCAAGTAAGCATGCACAATTCCTTTACTTAAAACTATGACATACAGGTCATATCTGGGGCTCGCATTCAGCATCTAGCTTGTTCATACGTTATTATATTGTAAATTCCTGAAACTTCAGGAATAGCATGTCTTCAATACATGCCGCCCTGCTGAATATACAATAGAACATGTAACTGCAACATGTTCAACAACAATTTTGTTCATGTATTGAACTCTCTGTACAGGTCTACGGGCCTCAATTAATTTTAAAGTAGCCGTCTATGACTTGCATAGGGCTACCAGCGATCGGTCCATCATGTGATGAGCTTCCGATCATGCATTAAACATTGTATAATTATGTATTTTTCTTTCATGTTTTATAATGTTATAGACTGCACACACTTGTGTCAGTAATACTGGTCAACCAGACTTATTCATATATGAAACAGCTGTTCGCCAACCTTGGCCTACAACCGCCTATCCCTAGGCTTATCTTATGCATGCTTATCTCTAAACTAGTGACGGACTGCCGTTATCTAATCTCATAACTCAAGGTTCAACTCAGCCTTGAAGCTAACTATCGTTAGTAAGAACTGTACTCTTTTAAATTAAATTGTAAATGTATTATAATTTATTAAAAAATGTGTTAAAAAATCTTTTTGATTTTTGACGGGCAGCTTATGTACGGTAGCGCGATGATTTCGTTTTCTAGGTTGGCTAATCTGCTTTATACCTCGCCTCAATATTTGCGTGTTTGTACTTTGCACAGTGCGTAGCTAGCTTCCTCGGCGCTCGGTTCGCCGAATCTTTCGCTGTCAATTAGTGTCGACATTAAATGTAGGCTTTAGGCCCCTTATATTCTCGATTATGACCGACTAGGCCCGCTTCATGATTATCTAAATTCATAATACTTCGCAACATGCGGTATTAGCCAACCTCATTTCAAATTAATACAGCTGTAATGTAACTAATTCAGATATTAAAATTATTCGTATACAGTCCACTTCTTGTCATTTTCTTCCTGCAGAATCAATGCATTTATTACATATCATTTCAATTACTATGGAAGACCAGCCGACAGAATTCGTCACTCAAGAAGCATACATTTAGCCCACTTGGGCCCAATTCATTGACACTTTCTTGTCCACACTTGCTGGATCATTATTTTCATTCAACAGTTTTGGTCCACCGTGCCTGGATTCTAATTAACATTTTAGTCCTCACGGTGCGCATCAACCAAATAATATAAAAAGTAATTTATTTTAATTCTATTTATAATAAAATTAATTTATTATTTTTTTTTAAAGTGCGTCCAGTATATCGTAGGCATTTTTATGGGTGGCTCTACAATATTCCGCTATGTACTCGTCGAGTTCGTATGCGTCCCCGGATATGATTTCCACGTCTTCCCACGCTGACTGTGTGGGAACGTCGTCGTCAAGTTCCTGTTCCACCGGACATACAATTGTCGGAGTCCATTGTTGTATTGTGTTAACCGCCAACCATGGTTCCGTACCTTCCGGTTGGAATACTTTGTTAACAGGCGTACAAATTTCTGTAGAAAAATCACTTTTCTTAAATCTAGCATTTTTCTTATTTTTACCTATTCTATTTCTATACATTTTAGCATGATTTATGGCGCTTCCCCCCTGGAGGCGCCCGTTTCCAAGTTTTTTGGAAACTTACGATTTTTTTCTTCTCACTAGAGTCTTTATTGCTTGGAGTATCGCTGTCTTGATCTACTGTATCACTTCTCGCTATTTCGACCGTTTGAATAGCTCTAATCGGGGCCCCATCGTTACCCTTATTTTGCCCTTTCGGTCTACCGATATTTGGCTTGCCTTTGTATTCAAAGGTCTTATCTGGGGGTTTTAACGATGTCTGGGGTGGAGTAGAACTTGTACTCGGTCTCTGATCAGGTTGCTGGTGATACTGTTCCAGTGTATTCTGCCCTTCGTTATTTTGGCGAAAATCAGGGTTGTAACGCCACCCACCAAAATCAAAAACTATCTAGCTTTGGGACACTAGAATGAGCAGTTCATCGACCGTGCGTATACCCTGCGTAAACACAGCTACTCTTATGTTGTGATTAAAATGATAGGCAAGTTTCGTGACTATGTCAATCTCCGAAAATGCTGGGGTTAAATGCTTTGCGCGCTCGACCTGCTGGATAATATAATTTTCCCGGTAATACCCATTTTTCTATCAAATCTCCCATATTCTAGTTCATTGCGTAAAAGCCTTTGAGTATGCGAATTCCAGTACCGGCTTTCAAATTTTTGTTTGAACTCCGCGTATGTGGACACTCTATCGCGTACAATGTTATACCACTTTCGCGCCGAATCAGGCATCGCGTTAACTACCCCTGTATTTTATCTTGATCTTCAAGTCTCGACCCTACCCTAGCCATTTCACTTTCACATGCTAACAAAAATTCAATAGGGTTTTCGTTATTTTCCCCTGTAAAATACACACGATTTTTCTCGTCGACAGGACCTTGTACTAAAATATTAGGAGCAGATATCCTCCGTACCTCCTGTCGTACTTTCAAAATCTCGTCGTTTAACGCTTGTAAGACACTCTCTTTATTAGAGTCTATGTTAGATCGCGTCTCTACAATTGAAGCGTCTAATCTATTTACTTGACGTTGCGTTTCTGTCGCGTCAGCTTGAATCTTTATCTCGAGAGAGTCGACTTTTTTCGCGACGTCTTGTGTTTGTTTTTCACAGCGGCTAATATGGTCTTTGAACCGGCCCTCCATACGTGTGACTTGTTCAATAAACGATTTTTGCATAGTTGTCTCAAAAAACTTAAACCGTTCATTTATTTTGGTATCAACCGTATGTACTTTTTCACCGATTTCAGCGACTTTAGCGGTTAACTCTTTATTACTCTCACCGATTTCAACGACTTTAGCGGTCAATTCTTTATTGCTTTCTTTAATTTCTTTATTTGTTTGTTTAATTTCTGTATTTATGTCGGCGTTGCTAATTTCTAATGCCTCGGTTAGACTAACTCTTTGCGCCTCGATTTTAGACGTTAACTCTTCGATATTCATCTCCGCTTTGGCTGCACTCTGTTCAAATTTCGCGTTCATATTCTCGTTCATTTGTTGTATTTGTTTAAGTATTTTATCCATATCCATTTTAAATACACAACAATTTCAAATATAGACAATTGGAATACACAGAACGGTTTCAAATACACAAAATGATTTCACTGCTGTACCACTACCAATTACAAAACTCTTTGGGGATTGTTCAGTTGGACGCCAGCTGTTTTAAGAGTTAAAACAGCAAAGTTTGTTTTAACGTGAAAATTAAATTTAATTGTTTTTAATTAGTTTAATTCAATCGCGCCCCACGTTCCGGGCAAGCCATATGCAACTCTACTTATATGCGTTGTTGTTGTGTTTTGTTGTGTATGAGTACCTACCTGCTGTCCGATCTTGCGGTTTCTTCCGACTAGGGCGTGTGGATTTTGGATTTGAATTTCGCAAGTTAGTAATCTCAAATTTATGGCAACAACACACAAAATAAGTTACTTTAAAGGGGAAGAGTTTTGTGAGACTGGTAGGCTTTAAAGTACAACAATAAAACAATGCAGTATGGGGTAATAAAACGTTGATTATTACTCCGATAACACACAAGAATAAAATGGTTATTATATTATCAATTATCTTACAATCTAAACCATGAATCTATGTTGACTAATGTTTTTCAATTGGTTGATAATTGAAAAGAAACTAAACTCGAAATTTGACGAGTTATTTGCAATTGAAAATTTAATTAATTAATTTATTTAATTTAATTAAATTGCTTTAACTAAATTGAATTTAAATGTTAATAAAAATAAAATATAGAAACTCTGAAGTTAATTAGAATAAATTTTAAAAATAAATTAGGCGTGACAGTCTAGTTCACGTCATTTCATTTCTAGTGATTTGACTTCTGTTATACTGCAGTATGAGCTAATAATTAGATTGTTAGTTAAGATTTGTATAGCGCTTTTATATTATTCCTATTTTCTTAACTACAGCTTACTAATGACTTAGACTGCTATACAGATTATCACAATGAATTTATTCTTATTTACTAGAGTCTTTGATTTTTGTATGGCACCTGAATTGTTCAAATTACAATTCTTTTAATTGAAAAATGAAGAAAATTTGATGTTGGAAAATAAATAAGTTGATTTTGCTTTCCTGTTATTGAAGTGGATAGTAGAGTTGCTCCAAATGTCCCTCGCTGGTCCCGATCCGATCTGCTAGAGATAGTAATCTGCTTAGAGCTCCTGGATTCGGTCGTTGAGTTCAGAAATCGGCAACACTCTCCTCTCCTGCTGTTTGTGGAATATTTTAACGTCTACGGCTCTCTGCTGGAACTGGTTTACGTCCCTCGTCGATTCGCATGTCGCACGTCAGCGTGTGTGTGTGTGTGTTTCGTTCGAGTGGTAGCTCTGCTCGTCAGCTGTTCACCAATGATTTAGACGGCCTCTCTGTCGTATTCTTGAAGTCTGGTCTGGTAGTCTGGTGGATCTCTTGCGTGCTTATGACCACAGCTTGCAGTACACAATAAACTTGGTTGTTGTAATGAAGAGTATCTGACTTGACGCAATAATTAGGAGTTGTACAGTGGATCTGTATTTACTGTGTTCGTAATTGCGTGTGTTGACCACGTAGAGTCTTCTGATGAATCTTCAGAACTATAGTTACGAGACGATCGAAGAATTACGTTTTTACTTCGCAAGTACTGGCAGAAGAGTGATGGTTCAGCCCGAAAACACCGCGCTGGTCGGGAATTCGTCAAATGATTTGATTGGCTGACACGCTCTCCGTACTACACAAAATTCGAATTCCCTTGGTCGGTGAGAATGAAGTTAGATTCCCACAGACGGAGAATTAATATTGTTACTAATATTATTATTTCGGCGGAACCAAATTGTCGGTCCGGATTTCCTGTGATAGTTTATTTTTGCAATATCTTGGTTGCAAACCAAGTTGTGCTAAATCTAACATATACAATCTGTTGTAAATTATTATCTTTATAACATGTTAAAATCTCATTAATGTAGCTCTATTTTTACAGAAGTTATTCAAGTAAATTAATTAACTCTTTTATTTGTTAATTATATTGCGTAAAATTTGCACACGTTATTATTAATATTTCGGCAAACATTTTGGCTATCTTGGATTTCGCCTTAATTTATTAGTTTCCGAGATATTAATAATTAACAGTTTGGGTGTGGCCCTTTCCTTCTACAGCGAGCTGATTACATAACGGCCACGTGTGCGTCGTTTTACAAAGCATTATTTTCATCGCTCCTGCATATAAATGGAGTTTTGACTATTACAATTTATTTAAACTTGATTCTAGTATACAGTTGACATATAACCCCAAATAATTGATATTTGGTGCTGTTATATACACCCCCACCCATTTAAAAAAAAAATGAATGTAATAATTACAGTTATTTTTTTTTCTAATTATTATACACGTATTTTGTAATCACCATACTTACTGCTTATACATTGTATTACTTATTCTAAAGAAACATACATGTGTGTTAATGTTCTTCCACATATATACAACTTATTCCTAAATTTACACTGTATTAATAATATTATATTTGCAAATTATTGTGTATCAATGTTTTTAGAACGGGTAGTATCTAACTGCAGCGTTCCAGAGGGTTTGTTGGTCAACAACTGGCACGCGCTCGAAAGGAATGTGCTGACGTTTTGTTTACAGTCGTTATCGCCTGCGCGGCGTGGCTAATTGCTTGACCTACATTCAAACCGTCGGTCGGTAGTTACCGTGTGACGTAACTATTTCCTGCCGTGCGTTTGTTTCGTTGTACACGCCCGTTAGTTACCGCGTTAGAAAGCATTATTATTTACACACAATCTATCTACAATTATTATTAATAATGTACGGTAGCGCGATGATTTCGTTTTCTAGGTTGGCTAATCTGCTTTATACCTCGCCTCAATATTTGCGTGTTTGTACTTTGCACAGTGCGTAGCTAGCTTCCTCGGCGCTCGGTTCGCCGAATCTTTCGCTGTCAATTAGTGTCGACATTAAATGTAGGCTTTAGGCCCTTATATTCTCGATTATGGCCGACTAGGCCCGCTTCATGATTATCTAAATTCATAATACTTCGCAACATGCGGTATTAGCCAACCTCATTTCAAATTAATACAGCTGTAATGTAACTAATTCAGATATTAAAATTATTCGTATACAGTCCACTTCTTGTCATTTTCTTCCTGCAGAATCAATGCATTTATTACATATCATTTCAATTACTATGGAAGACCAGCCGACAGAATTCGTCACTCAAGAAGCATACATTTAGCCCACTTGGGCCCAATTCATTGACACTTTCTTGTCCACACTTGCTGGATCATTATTTTCATTCAACAGTTTTGGTCCACCGTGCCTGGATTCTAATTAACATTTTAGTCCTCACGGTGCGCATCAACCATTTTTTGGTCACTCCGGACATGGATTTCCATTTAATATTTTTTACATCTGTTTCTGGCCATCACTGGCGAATTAGCACGTCAGCTAATGCGACCGTGGCGTGATTTGCGTCGCCATTTCGCTCGTCATCTTCGGACAACGTAGTAGCAAGTTCCTGCCGGCTGCAGTGCTTACTCAAAGTGGTCATCTCTGCCAGCTGTTCACCATCTGCACCAAGGAGCCGACGCTGCGGGACGTCGCCAACGAGGTACCACCAACAACAGTAAAAAAGTGCGTAAAATGTCTGAAGAAGGCCTCAAGGTGCTGACCAGAAAGAGAGGCGGATTAAAGTCCGCGATAGTGCGGATACAATCCGCGGTAAATTCATTTGACATAAATCAAAGTACAAAACATTTTCTAACTGTAAGACTGGAAAGTCTCAAAAGCTTGGCCTCGAAGTACGACGAGGTACAGTCTGAGATAGAGCTTATCAGTAAAGACACGAGCGTTGCTCAGGCAGACCGAGTTGAGGTTGAAGAAATGATATACTCAACTGAGGCAAACATTTTACAACTTCTTGACACTTTCAATACTCAGACTGTGCCTCCCGTATTATCGACGCCTATGCATTTAAAGCCGATAAGTTTGCCCTGCTTCTCAGGCAACATACTTGAGTGGCAACATTTTTATTCAATTTTCAATGATCTAGTGCATTCAAGATCCGATTTAACACCAGTGCAAAAACTGCATTATTTGCATTCCTCTGTGAAGTGTGAACCATTAGATTTAATTAAATCATTACCCATTTGTCAAGAAAATTATGTAATAGCGTTGAACTTGCTGTCCGAAAGGTATAACAACCCATTTATATTAGCCAAATACTATGTACAAAACCTACTTCAGTTGAGTCCACAATAAAGGACTCAGTCCAAAGCTTGGGGGAGTTTACGAATACAATAACGTCTTCCGTTAATTCACTGGCGGCAATGAAGCTGTCAGTGAATTCATTTGAATTTATTACCATACAGTTGCTCTCCACCAAACTTGACCCTATTACTTTAAAACTTTGGAAGGAGTCAATAGACCCTGACAACTTGCCTAGCTTTCAAGACTTTACGCATTTTTTAAACTTACGCAGACAGCTTTTAGAAAATACAATGCCTATTGAACCCGGACAGCAAATCAACAAACTTAGCTTAAAACCCAACAATAAATTTGAGAAATGTAGCTTAAGAAATACTGCTGGCAGCAATACCTTTAAGAGCTGTCACGCAGCGGCAAAGCATTATTCATGCGTGTGTTGTAAATCTGACCACCCGCTTTACATGTGTAATACTTTTCGTATATTAAGTGCCGCTGAGCGGGGGCAATTGGTTGCAAAATCATAAATGTTGTATCAACTGCCTTAGAGCAGGTCATCTGATAGCTAACTGTAAGAGTAAACAGGTCTGTAAAATTTGTTCAAAAAGACACCACACATTGCTGCACGCAAATTACGTGCCGAAATCAACAGCTGCCAACAGCAATTATTGCTCATTTAAATTACAGTGTAAAAACAATGTTCTTTTATCTACAGCGGTTGTATATGTCGTTGATCAGGCTGGCAACAGGCATAAAGCTAGAGCGCTTCTAGACGCCGGTTCCCAGATCAATTTCTGTACGAAATCACTTGCGAAAAGGTTACACCTTAAACTAACCAGATCTAACATTCCAATCACAGGAATAAACAACACAGCGTGTTGCGCTACTGACATTGCTTCTATACGTATTATTTCTCGCTATCAGAGACATAGTTTCGAGGCGAAATGTGCCGTCTTATCTAACTTAACTCACAATCTGCCTTCAATCTCGTTTGATATCAACCGGTTCCACATTCCAAATAAAATTTTTCTCGCCGACCCAGATTTTAATATATCTTCACAGATCGACATACTATTAGGGGCACAATTTTATCTGGATTTAATATTAGACAATAAATACACACGCGGACCCAATTTCCCTATCATTCAGGAAACAAAACTGGGTTACATTCTGGCTGGCAATCTGCCCAAGCACTGCCACACCGAGGGTCCTGCTGTTTCGTTCCTGGCAAGGAACAATGACAGTCAAATTCTGCAATCTCTCGAGAGATTTTGGGAGGCAGAAACAATCCCTGACGATACCCCTGATAGCGAGTCGGCTTGCGAAGAGCATTTTGTGCGCTCTACTCAGCGCAACCACGAGGGTAGATTTATAGTGTCGCTCCCATTCAAGTCTGATAATCCCCACTTGGGGGAATCTTACACAAGTGCCGAATCAAGATTCTTAGGCTTAGAGCGTCGCTTTAGGCGCGATGCCAAGCTCGCTCGCGAGTACGCGGATTTTACCAAAGAATGCAAGGATCTTGGGCACACGACACTCATCAATGATGGCGTTATCAACTCAGTAGCGTCAACCACTTACTACATATACTTATATGTGTACTTATATATACTCGTATACTTACTGTGGATTTGTAAGCTTGGTTGGGATGAACCGATTTCCGGTCAGTCACTTTCGGATTGGCATTCTTTGTGTAACAAATTGATTCTGATTGGTAAAGTAGTGGTCCCGCGATCCATTCGTTGCATTGATGAGGCGGTTGCAGTTCAGTTGCATGGTTTTTCGGATGCCTCAGAGAGAGGGTTTGGCTGTTGCATATATATCAGAGTCATTTATCAAGATTCTACTGCTTCCTGTCGCCTCTTGCGCTCTAAATCTCGCGTGGCTCCCCTACGCCAGGTGTCATTACCTCGCATCGAGCTCTGCGCTTGCTTGTTATTATCGCGACTCGTATCTAAGGTTATTCCTGCTTTTTATTCATTTATTGATAATGTACATTTGTATTCTGATTCTATGGTGGCTCTTTACTGGATTCATGCGCAGTCTACGCGTTGGAAAACATACGTCGCTAATCGGGTTGCTGAAATTCAGCGTCGTACGCAAAATTATATGGTTGTTTAAGACCTGAAGATGTCAGTAATGACGAAAAGCTTAGTCGAACAATAAAAAATTATAGCAGCTAGCAAATTCGTAAAAGAAATAGCAAAATTATACCTGGCATCAGATTGATTCGCGACGCAATCCTGCTGACATTATATCTAGGAGGTGTTTCCCTGACGTTTTGCTCGATTGCTCGCTTTGGTGGCACGGTCCTAGCTGTCTGTCTCAATCGTCAGAGTCCAATCCCTTCCCATCCTTCCTACCGGCCACTCAGTCGTCCTCTGAAGTCACCGCGGAAGAGAAAACTACACATAACCGGTCGCTAATGTCTACCCTGGCTGTTGACTTATCGTTGGACTTTTCCTCGTTGCACCGGCTGACACGTGTATACGCTTACTGTTTTCGTTTCATCAGAAATATTAGGCACTCATCTGCGGACAAACTTTCGGGCGATCTGACCCCTGTAGAAGTTCATCAGTCTCTCAATTTCTTCATAAAACAATCTCAGTCGATCCACTTCCCAACCGAAATTAGTTGTCTTCGGAACGGATCTTCTGTTTCCATTAGGAGCAAGTTGGCTTCTCTCGACCCGTTTCTTGACGACTCTGGAGTGATACGCGTGGGCGGACGATTGCAGCATTCCCAGTTACCCTACGATTCGAAACATCCAATTTTATTACCCCCATCGGCGCATATTACACGCCTTATCATCGAACGTGAACACATTCGTTTACTTCACGCTGGTGCTCAACTCGTTCATCATTCACTGCGTCAGTGTTGGTGGATTGTTAATGCCCGGCTAGTCATCCGTTCCATTATTCGCAAGTGTCTCAAGTGTATCAGGTTTAGTGCCACACAGCAGGTTCAGAGACTTGGTATTCTGCCATTCCCTAGAGTCACTCCTTCAAGGCCGTTTCTATTTTGCGCGGTTGATTATGGTGGCCCTTTCATGATTCGTCATGGCGGGCAGAAGTCTAGAACTCTTACTAAGGCATACGTATCTTTGTTTGTTTGCTTAGCGACTAGGGCTATTCACTTGGAATTGGTGTCTGACCTTACGGCCAGCGCATTTATAGCTGCTTTACGTCGTTTCATGGCACGTCGAGGTATACCCAGTCAGCTGTACTCCGACAATGGTACAAACTTCAGGAAGTCCCGCACCATCATACATGACATTTACAACTTTTGGCACAATAAGGATGCCATCTCCTCGATTAAGTCATTCACATCCTCTCAGGGGATATCATGGTCATTTATTCCGCCCTCCTCACCTCATTTCGGGGGCCTTTGGGAGAGCGGCATAAAGAGTTTGAAATTTAATCTGCGCCGCGTGGTAGGCAAATCTATACTAAACTTCGAAGAGTTCACGACCGTGTCTCAGATAGAGGCATGTCTGAACTCTCGACCTTTATTTGCTATCTCATCGGATGTTAACGACCCGGTGCCACTCACACCTGGCCATTTTTTGATTTGCGCGCCCTTAACAGCGATTCCGGACCCAGACCTTTCTCACGTTCCTGTTTCTCGTCTTGGTCGTTGGCAACTCCTTCAGAGGTTTGTCCAGGGCATTTGGAAGGCGTGGTCTCGCGATTATTTGCACCAGTTGCAACAGCGTCACAAGTGGAAGTTTGCCAAAGATAATGTTTCCATTGGTGACTTAGTTCTGCTTATTGAGGATAACTTGCCTCCATTAGCCTGGAAATTTGGCGTAATCATCGCCACATTTCCCGGCCCTGATAACTTGGTTCGTGTCGTGGACATTCGCACGCCTACGGGTGTTTTGCGGAGACCCATACATAAATTGTGTCTGTTGCCAGCGCGAGACGAGATTTGACATTATGATTACTTAGCACAATGCTACTTTATTCAGCCATTGGCTTACTACTTATTACGACCATTTGGTAAACACAATCGTGATGAATCATCACAATATTTTTCTTGTCAATTTTGCGTCATTGCACGCTTCTAATTATCACAGTTTTGGTGGTATCTTAATGTTTGTATTGTATGTTAATTTGTGTGGCATACTATGTCTTACACATTTTCATTTGATGTTATAGGGTATATTGCATGTTTTTTGGTGGTCTCATTTATAAAATGTTATTACATAATATTTGCATGTCTTGCCGTTAAGCAATCATGCATTCATTTCTTTATATTGTTGCTGATAAATATGTACTATTCTGTGAATGTCTTTAAATTGTTAAATTGTTTCTGTAATTTCAGTATTGTATTGTTATTTGACATTGCAATTATTTATCTTGTAATTATTCAAATTATTGTTACTGTATTCGCATAAATTATGTCTATGCAAAAAACTATTGTTAGCGTCTGCCGTATGTAACTGCCACGTCTAGGTTTATTGTATATTGTACTTTATATTTTATTCATTTTGCAAGTAAGCATGCACAATTCCTTTACTTAAAACTATGACATACATGTCATATCTGGGGCTTGCATTCAGCATCTAGCTTGTTCATACGTTATTATATTGTAAATTCCTGAAACTTCAGGAATAGCATGTCTTCAATACATGCCGCCCTGCTGAATATACAATAGAACATGTAACTGCAACATGTTCAACAACAATTTTGTTCATGTATTGAACTCTCTGTACAGGTCTACGGGCCTCAATTAATTTTAAAGTAGCCGTCTATGACTTGCATAGGGCTACCAGCGATCGGTCCATCATGTGATGAGCTTCCGATCATGCATTAAACATTGTATAATTATGTATTTTTCTTTCATGTTTTATAATGTTATAGACTGCACACACTTGTGTCAGTAATACTGGTCAACCAGACTTATTCATATATGAAACAGCTGTTCGCCAACCTTGGCCTACAACCGCCTATCTCTAGGCTTATCTTATGCATGCTTATCTCTAAACTAGTGACGGACTGCCGTTATCTAATCTCATAACTCAAGGTTCAACTCAGCCTTGAAGCTAACTATCGTTAGTAAGAACTGTACTCTTTTAAATTAAATTGTAAATGTATTATAATTTATTAAAAAATGTGTTAAAAAATCTTTTTGATTTTTGACGGGCAGCTTATGTACGGTAGCGCGATGATTTCGTTTTCTAGGTTGGCTAATCTTCTTTATACCTCGCCTCAATATTTGCGTGTTTGTACTTTGCACAGTGCGTAGCTAGCTTCCTCGGCGCTCGGTTCGCCGAATCTTTCGCTGTCAATTAGTGTCGACATTAAATGTAGGCTTTAGGCCCTTATATTCTCGATTATGGCCGACTAGGCCCGCTTCATGATTATCTAAATTCATAATACTTCGCAACATGCGGTATTAGCCAACCTCATTTCAAATTAATACAGCTGTAATGTAACTAATTCAGATATTAAAATTATTCGTATACAGTCCACTTCTTGTCATTTTCTTCCTGCAGAATCAATGCATTTATTACATATCATTTCAATTACTATGGAAGACCAGCCGACAGAATTCGTCACTCAAGAAGCATACATTTAGCCCACTTGGGCCCAATAGTAATATAGGTATGTATGTGCTGGGACAAGGTCAATGACCCCGGAAGTAAACAAAGATGACCTTGACCCCTCCGGAAGTAAACAAAGACGACCTTAACCTACAGCAAGGCCACAGCCAAGGTCAAGGTCAATGTCAATGTCGCGTCCAAGGTCAAGGTAAATGTCAAAGTCGCGTCCAAGGTCAAGGTCACGACCAAGGTCAAGGTCACGGCCAAGGTCAAGACCGGTTATAACGTAAGCAACATGATCTCCAAAGACTTGTTCAAGGAAATTACGCAATAACATGTGAACGCGTGCGGTTGACCTTTCGATTAAACCACACCCAAGGAAATTGTGTAATAACACGCGTTTTCATCATGATAGAAAAGTTGACGTATGCGTGTTTCGGGTTCGCGTGTTTACATGTAATCGTTTCCAGATAGCGTTTAAAATACGCGTTTTTAATATATTACTTTTTTATATGTGACGATTGTCATTCTGTAGTAAAACGCGACGCGGAAAGTTGGGTTTATTGTATAATGGAGGAAGAGAAGGGGTCAACAGGTGATAATAAGGAGAACGGTCTATTTAAAGAGCACAGTATGACCGATTCTACGTCTACCCGCCAAAGAGTGAAATTTGACATTGCAGATTGTGTATCCGCTCCTGATAAATCACATACCGAGTTATATGAGAGGAGGTTATCATTTAGGAATTGGCCTCTATCATATATTTCTCCAACAGCTTTAGCAGCTGCGGGGTTTTATTATTATCCACAAGTTTCTTACGACTGTTGCGATTGCGGTAATAGCAGACCGGACGATAGAGTACGCTGTTATTCCTGCGGGCTCGAATTAGGTCTTTGGAAGGTTGGTGATGATCCGTTCAATGAACATGAGAAGTGGTCGCCGAAATGTGAAGAAGTAAAGAAAAGGAGTGACACATTAAAAAATTAGTTATGTCTGGAAAAATTGTATATTATTTAGATGGGACAGCAGCATGTTTCAAATCAAGCATATTGACAAATATTTATCAAAATAACGTTTGTTTTACATCCTCATCCGATTTGACTCTGTTGCGAAACGAATTTCCAGAGTTGTATACCCGCACCGATGGAATACAATTTAATACGATTAGTTGGTACTCTATGTATCAGACACAACTATTTTTAAATGGTGAAATTGGAAAAAATTATAAAATAATGTGTTGTGACAGATCGCCCGTAGCACCGTTTGTGTATGGTATAGTTAATAAAAAAGGCGAAAAATTAAGTGTTCCAGAGTTACAGGAAATTATACCTTCGTGGATGTTAGATTATTTTAAATCGTCTAATGTGTTGATTTTAATAGATTCAGATATTAAAAGTGTTAAGGAACGATTATTAAAAAGAAACGGTTTTGACACTAATTTAGCAACAGATGAATATTTTTTGTTACAAAATTATTATTTTAAATCTATTGCCGAAATTTGTAATATTATGTGTTTAGATATAAGCGGTAAAACGTTTTCAGATGTTTATACATATATTGAAAACTGGATACTGTATAAATAAAAAATTGATTATAAAGTTTTTATTTTTTGTTTTTCCTAGATGGCGCCCCCGTTTTCCAATGTTACTATTTTTCAGCAGTGATTAACCATCAGTTGATTGTGTTGTGTGAACATGAAAATTATTATAATTTTAGTATTTATTTTACCGGTCTGTTTAACGGATAACGCAACGTTGGAACAAGTAAAATCATATTTATATAAATATGGTTATCTTCAAGTGAAAGATAATACTTCTTTAGAATTATTAAACGAAACAGACATTTTCAACGCGTTACTTATTTTTCAAGAATATTACAAGTTACCTGCGGATGGAAAATTAAATAATGAAACTCAAGATTTAATGCTAAAACCCAGATGCGGTAATGAAGATAATATATCCGATTTTCGTTTAACAGCTTTCAAATGGAATAAACCACTGGTTACATGGCATTATTATTTAGCTAATCAGGAGGTTTTAGAATTAACAAGTAAAGCTTTTGCTGTGTGGGAACAAAAATCTGGTATACGTTTTAAACATGACAGAACAAATACTGACATTTTAATTTCTAATAAACGTCTAAAACATATGATGCAAACACAATTAACACAGTGTACGAGAGAGTTTGATGGTAAATCAGGCTCGCTAGCACACGCATTTTATCCGGATTATGCAAATTCAAGACGGGAAATTCATGTAGACGAGGATGAGATATGGTCATATTCTAGCGACAAAATTCAGTCTCCTGGTTATACAAATCTGTTTTCAACCTTAATTCACGAAATCGGACACACGATAGGGTTATCACACTCCGATGTGCCGGATTCTGTTATGTTTGCATATTATAATGGCGAAATTGAATTAAGCGATGATGATGTTTTGGCTATTCAAAATTTGTATGGTAAACCACAACAAAATATGGTACCAGTTTCTACAACGCCTAGATCACCAGTTGAAGAAGAAGATAATTATTCTGTTGTTGATAGTAAAATCGATCTTTGTCGTCTTAAAAACCTTAACACGTTTCTAATAGCAGACAAACGATTATATATATTATACGAGAAATGGTTATGGATAGTAAACACCGATGATATGATATATTCTAAACCGATAATTATAACGGATTGGTTAACATTTTTACCAAAAAACTTTTCAAGAGTTTTAGCCGTCTATCAACGTCCGTCTGGTGAGATAGTGATGTTCGTTGATTCGCTTATTTATATGTTCGACTTAGTAAGTCTTCAATTCATTCATGGTTACCCAAAATATCTTTCATCCGTGTTTAATATTCAGCCAAGTAAATTGCATACTGTATTCAATAGTTATACAGGTAAAACTTTTATATTTCATAATGATAATTATTTTAGAGAGGTTGATGAGTGTTCGTTTACAATTAGATCGTGGGGATATATATCTCAACGTTTTCCAGGGATACCTCCTAATATCGACTCGTCATTTAGGTTCATAGATGGTAATATATATTTTTTTAAGAATAATACGATTTTCGCGTTTAACGAATTTACTGGCAAGCTATCAAAAACGGAAAGAAATAATCTTTCAGTGTTTGGATTGGAATGTGTAAATGATGACGTATTATATCAATTAAAAGATTTGATACAGAAGTTAATAATACAAAGGAAAAATTAAAAAAATATTTATACCGCGCTAAGCGGTTAGTTGACCTCGATATTGTGTAATAACCAGAAAGTGAATGTGTGTTGCGTAAGTCGGTTAACTACATCCTGCTTGCATTACAAAAAAACAGCACGTGTTCCACTTGCTATATAAACTGTATTTAATTTTACACAAAGCGCGCCGAGGCGTTAACGCTTGCTGGATCAAGAGAACGTAAAACGAAAGCCCACCTCAATGGATCATGAGAACGTAAAACGGAAGGAGGAGGAGCGTCTCCTACATAAATGGTTTTTTTCTCCAAAACGTCTGACGCCTGGGGAAATCACTAAACTTAAATCTATAGCTAACAGACCAGACTCAACTATAAGACCGTTTATGAAAGAATTAATAAAAGATTTATAGTTTAAAAATTTTTGTTAAATATTTATTTTTAATCTCCTATTTATATATTTTCATCATATGCTTTCTATCGGGGTATATATATATCCTCTTTTTATAAGTCACATTCAGTATGGCTTTGCAGAGTGATACGGAAAACGTGCACGCTTTGAATTGGCGCGTTTATTTTGTAGATCACTTAGGTTTAGGAGAGTATTCTTTTAACGATGTGTGTTATCTAATAATTAACGAATTTTCTGAAGCGGATGTTATCAAATTTGAAAGGAAAGAGTGTATAATTAAGATTCATTTTCCAGTATCTTATTCATATACAGATGTGTTGAAAAAATTAGAAAGATGTCGTTACCAAATACTAATAGACATAGACTGTGAAGAAGAAACAAAAGATATAATCGGTTCAAGATGGTGACAATATGCGAAAAGTTTTTATTAGATTTTTTTGAAAATGAGGGTTTTATTCATACACCAGGTTCAAGAATTATTGTTTGTAGCGAGTGCGGATTTAAAACAAAAAATTATTTTACTATCACACATATTCAATTTATACATAAACTTTCACATCCGAAATGTAAAAGAGTTCGTTATTTGCCTTACAAATATGAAAACTATGCAAAATCTAAAAAGTGTATTGCAGATTATTCAGATGCAAAGATGTGTGTTAGTGCAACTGAGGAAATGATGGAAGCTACATTCTGTGCTTGGCCAAAACGTTTACCAGCAGCCGATAAGCTTTTATTAGCGGGATTTTTTTATACAGGAAATAGCGATGAAGTAATGTGTGTAGAATGTAAAGTTGTTCTTGACGAATGGGAAGCGACCGATGATCCTTGGACTGAACATCAAAAAGCATCACCAGATTGTTTACTAGTAAAATTATATAAATCGCAATTGTAAAATAAAATATGCAACTGTGCAATTGTAAATAAAAAATGTGATAACAGAAATAGTATGCGTTTATTAACTGATTTTTCAACCTATTTAATCACTTTGTTACTGTATTTAGAATAATAATGAGTGTTAGACAGATTATCAGCGATGAACTACACAAACAAGCCAGACGGAATTTTCCAACACGTAATGTAGAGTTGAAAGGCGTTCACGATTTGTACCAAGCCGACATCGTAGACATGATATCGTTTTCAAAGTTAAATAAAGGTTATAAGTATATATTAACAATAATAAACTGTTTTAGTAAATATGCGTTCGCCATTCCTTTAAAAACAAAATCTTCAAACGATATTGTGGAAGCTCTTTCACCTATCTTACGAGCGAACAAAATGAAACATTTACAAACCGACCACGGAAAAGAGTTCTATAATTTACACGTTCAACGATTGCTTGGTTATTATAATATAAACCATTATTCTACTTATTCTGATAAAAAAGCGTCCATAATCGAACGTTTTAATCGCACATTAAAAAACTATATGTGGAAGTGGTTTACTTCTAGCGGGGAATATACATGGATTGAAATTCTTCCCAACTTATTACATAAATATAATAATAGCGTACACAGAACTATTAAGATGAAACCAATAGATGTGGGCTTACAGAATGAAGAGTTAGTCCTATCACAAATAAATAAAAAACGATTACTACTTAATAAGGAACCGCCAAAATTTAAAGTTGGTGATAGAGTAAGAATTAGTAAATATAAGAAAGTATTTACAAAGGGTTATTTACCAAATTGGACAAACGAAATATTTACAGTTGATAGTATTAAACCAACAGCACCCAGGACTTATATTTTAAGAGATGATAAAGGAATCGTATTAGATGGGTGGTTTTACGAACAAGAAATTAGTAAAACAAAATTTGGAGATATATTTTTAATCGAAAAAATATTAAAGCGTAGAGGTAATAAATTATTTGTTAAGTGGTTGGGATATGATAAATCTAGCAATAGCTGGATTGATAAAAATCGTGTTATTTAATCTGTATTAGTTATTATCAAAATGAAGTTTGTACAACAAACAAAGAGACTGCGTATCCGCAACTTTGGTAAATCGATAGAAAAAGAGAACAAAGTTCATAGCGATTTATTACCAAATAATGTCAGATGTCTTATCATAGGCCCCAGTGACACAGGAAAGACAAATTTAATGTTAAATCTGCTGTTTGATCCTAACGGGTTATATTTTGAAAATGTATATATTTTTTCAAAATCGCTCTATCAAACAAAATATAAATTTTTAGATATGGTTTTATCCGATATGTCGGAAATAGATTATTATAAATTTTGTGAAAATGATCAAGTGATTCATCCTGACGATGCTAAATCAAATTCGGTTATTATATTTGACGATGTAGCGTGCGAGCAACAGGACAACATTAGAAACCATTTTACAATGTGTAGACATAAAAAAACAATGTTATATATATATGTCAAACTTATGTTCGAATACCAAAACATTTGATACGCGATAATGCAAATTTAATAATTATTTTTAAACAGGACGATTTAAATTTAAAACATATATATAGTGATCACGTAAATACAGACATGACGTTTGAAGTGTTTAAAGATATTTATACAAAAGCATGGACACGACGGAAAAAGGGTTTCCTTGTAATAGATAAAGAAAGCGATATGAACTGTGGAGGGCGTTACCGTTTTGATTTTGATATCTATATTAACGACTTGTATTTGTTCGTTCAATTATTTTTCATCATGGCACCGAGAAAGTCACGTTCTCTAGACGAGTGTGAGAAGCTCGCTAAAGAGATTGGGAAGATAAGAAAGAATATTCGAAAGAAACATCAGACTTTAACACAAAACATTATTGATGAAGAAGAACTTGCAGAAAAATCGTTAAGACCCGTTGTCGCTCCATTACAAAAGTTAGTACAAGAAAAGAACACTGTTACACCGCCAAGTAAGGAGAAAGAACGAGATGCGGATGTTGAAATGGACGATATTCAGGAGCGATTAAAAAACAAAAGGTTTTCAGATGAATCTGAAAACAATACATTATCGAATAAACGCCCAGCACCACCAAATACACCGCTTCCGTTACCGCGCGAAGAAGAAAAAACGTATGAAACGCTACCTACAGCAGAAGAATTGATATCAACACCAGAAGGACGAAAATCGATTGATCATTATATTGATATATGGTTTAAAGGACTGCTAGCGAGACAATATATGCGTAAATTTTTTGATGATGATAATCACGATATCGATCACGTTTTTGGTCCGTATTTTACGAATGGTACTACTTTAATGTTGGGTAAATACCCTATGAAAATTGAAGAAAATGATGATATTATAATCAACGGTTTTACATATAAAGGTACGCCTGGTTTGTACGATCTTATTTTCAAAAAACACCCGGACGCATATTTATATTCGGAAGAAGACTTAAACGCATATTCGCATATGATAAGTAAAACAGGCGCATATTTAAATTTAACGACAAATAGAGTAAAAAGCAGCGCTAGTTACAAATATAAAAATATAATTAAACCGATTATTTCAACATCTAAACCGGAAAATCGTGGTCGAGGTTTATTAAAATTAAATAACAACAAACCTAATTATGTCTATTGGGATGATATAAACGAATTATGTAAACGGTTACAATTGTTAATCGCTTCTCAAAGTGCCGGTCATTCAGGTCATAGCAACGAGATATTATCAATTATAGAAGAATTGCATGAGGCGGGGATAATAAAAGAAGACGGTGCATCGTTTGAGGCCATATTTTCAAAATGAGCGTTGACAAATTCGGACACTATAGTGGAGAACTGGTGACAGGATCAAAAATTCAACGCGGTCCACCGGGTGAGGGGTTTAAATTAACAAAGGATGGAAATTTTAATATAAATAACAAAAGGCTGTGCAATGTTGGAGACCCGAAAACGGATAATGAAGCTGTGAACGTTAAATATGTGAAACAAAACTCGATTACTTTATCAAATATTGGTAATCATTTCGATGTTAAAATGAAAAAAATTACTAATTTAGCCGATCCGCAAGAACCTTTTGATGCTGCGAATAAAATATATTGTGAAAATACGATGAAAACTTCTTTAGTTAATAGAATTCCGGTTAAGGTGAAAGATGGTTCTGTTTATTCGTTTAAAAATAATCGTGTTACAAATGTTGCTTCACCCATATCTAAACTCGATGTTGTAAATGTGGAATATTTAAGAAACAATACTATTATATTTAATAAAAAAAGAAACTCTTTTGATGCTGAGAATCACGTTATCGAACGACTACAAAATCCTAAAGAACAAGAAGACGCCGCAAATAAATTTTATGTGGATAATAAATTACCCAATTCGCTTGTACAACCTGGGTGTTGCGACTTTAAGAATAATAGATTAATTAATGTGGCCGAACCTGTCGATTTAACTGATGGTATAAATAAGCAAACTTTAGACAATACTTTGAACACTTTGAAACATGAGGTTGAAGAATACATAGACAAAAGAGTAGATTTTAATAACGATGGTGAGCTGGATTTTAAAAAAGCTAAACTTGTTAATGTTAGCGAGCCTGAAAGCGATTATGGTGTTGTAAATAAAAAATACGTATCTGATCAGTTTCTCGAATATGATAAAAAATTGCTAAATATATTGTACAAATTATATAAAGAACTTACAACAGACAAACCTATTAAAAGTAGACACGAATTTTATATTATATATATGGTACAGAGTTTGTATGAAGAATCATAAATGCGCGTGTATCGGAACGATAAAGAGGGGAGCGGGCTAGTGGGCGACATTCTTGGTACTGTTATTAACAAATCAATCGACTTACCAGTTGAACTTCATATACCGGGTTATCAATATTGTGGACCAGGTACGAAGTTGGCTAAACGCTTGCAACGAGGAGACCCTGGAATTAATAAGCTTGACGCGGCGTGTAAACAACACGATATCGCCTATTCTAAATATTCAGATTCTACAAACCGTGCTAGAGCGGATAAAGACTTAGCTGAAAGAGCTTGGGAACGTGTTAAATCAGAAGACGCTTCGCTCGCGGAGAAAGCCGCTGCGTGGGCTGTAACTAATATTATGAAGGCGAAAAGCAAATTTGGTGGGGGTGTAAAGAAGAAGAAGAAGGTTTCAAAAAAGAAATGTTTGAAAGGTAAAGGATTATACTTACGACCGTATAAAAAAACGGGTGGAGGCGTTAAAAAAAAAAAATCAAATCGGCGGCGGCGGAAATAATTAAATATATCCCAATTCGCCCGCTTTCAACGAGCGAGTTATTGTTATATATTAATCGATTAAAAATTCCAAATTTTAGAGGTGTGTTTATGCGTGATACGTTACCTTTAAACAGTGCTATTTGGAAAAATGAGGCTGGTATTGTTAATTTAGACAGTATTTACGGTCAAGGCACGCATTGGGTGTGTTACGTAAAACATGAAAATAAAATTAATTACTTTGATAGTTTTGGTAATTTAAAACCACCTACTGAGCTGATTAACTATTTTTCTTCATCCATAGAACATCCTATCGAAATTAGTTATAATTATACACGAAAGCAAAAATTGGGTTCAGTTAATTGTGGACACTTATGTCTTCAATTTCTTGCGAACAATGTTTTCTTTAAGCGGCAAAGGACCTGAATTGGAGTGTGACATTTTTCCGCCAATTGAATTAAATAATAACGAAAAATGGGAACTTGGATTAATCGATTTCATGACATACAATTCAATACCAAACGTGGAAGAAGGTGTAAATAATATACTATATTTTGATAGCGATAAGAAAATTGAATTACCTACAGGTTCTTACGAAATATCAGACATTGCAACATATATTAATGATTACTTAATTAAAAATTATGAACACGTTCGGGTGGTGATAAAGGCGAATAACAATACGCTGAAAAGCGAAATTTTGTCTAATGTATTAATCGATTTTAAAAAACCTAATTCTCTTGCCTCCATATTCGGTTTTGAAGAATGTGTGCTTGAGCCTAATAAATGGTACAGCTCAACCTTGCCAATAAGTATTGTTCGAGTAGAGGCCGTTCGATTAGTTTGCAATCTTGTTAGTTATTCATTTAATAACGGTATTGAAGGTCATATAATACACGAGTTTTATCCTACGGTTCCACCAGGATTTAAAATAGTTGAAATACCAACAAATGTAATTTATTTACCAGTAAACACATCGAGAATACATCGTATTACAGTAAGATTAGAAGATCAACAAGGAAGACTGATTAATTTTAGAGACGAGATAATAACGTTACGTCTACACCTGAGAAAAAAATGAGGCTTATTTTTTGCTATGGTAACACCGATAAAACGGTTGTTAACGATCTGAATAAGATCAGTAGAGATAAAAATAATAAACGATTAACACCTCAAAATAAGAAATTTTTACAATTATTGGGGTTAACAGTAATAAGTGAATATTCGAAAAAATGAGTAGTAGTATTTTAAATATATTAAACAATCCCGTATATGAAGATGATGCGATAGTAAGATTAAAATATCAGACCCATCATCCGTATACTTCAAGCACGTATAATAATAATGATGAAATTAGAATACCAATCAATCAACAAGATGTTTTTACGTTTCCACACGATAGCTATCTCTACATACTACTAGAATACACAAATAATTTAGGTGTATTTGATCAAACGTATAAATTAGTTTCAAACGCTGTGGCATTTTTATTTGATGAAATTAGATACGAAATATGTGGGTCAGAAATTGATCGAATTAAAAATGTTGGAATAACGACAACGATGAAGAATCTATTAACAATTAAACCTTATGAAGTTAATACTTTGGAAAATGCCGCTTGGAATGAAAAGTTATATGGGGCTCTATCACCATCTGAAAAAGATCTCCTATTCTGTATTCCATTAAAAATGTTGTTTGGATTCGTTGAGGATTATAAACGTATTCTGCTAAATATAAAACAAGAACTAGTTTTAATAAGAGCATCGACTGATAGTAACGCTGTTGTTTTACCAGAATCGGTGACTGGATGTAAATTTACAATAAAACAGATATCATGGATAATGCCATATGTGTATGTAAATGATGAAAAAAAATATGATTTTTTTAAAATAATAGAGCGTGATGAACCTATATTGATCCCCTTTAGGAAATGGGAGCTTTATGAATATCCGTCTACACCACAAGCGAAGCAGCACACTTGGACTGTCAAAACCTCATCACAAGCAGAAAAACCTCGTTACGTTATTGTCGGCTTTCAGTCTGATAGGAAAAATAATATACACAAGAATTCGGCAAATTTCGATTCCGTATCACTACGTAATATTAAATTATATTTGAATTCAGAATACTATCCATACGACAATCTGAATGGTCAATTGTTACTTTTACACGAATTTTACAGACGATTTCAATCTTCATATTACTATGGTAGTAAGGACGCGCCAATGATGAATCGTGAAAATTTTATAACTCATACGCCTCTGTTTGTTATCGATTGTTCTAAGCAAAATGAATCATTAAAAACGGGTTCAATAGATGTTCGTCTTGAAATAGAAACATCTCAAAATATACCCGAAAAAACTGCAATCTACTGTCTTATTATCTATGATACAATTATACAATACACACCGTTATCTGGTTCCGTAAGAAAATCGCTTATCTAATCGTTTTATAATGAAGCATGAAGAATATTTTTACAGTATTCACGCTTTCGCATTCAATAAGAATGGTTGAATACGTTGTCGATTTTCAAGGTTTCCGAGATGACGGAAAAAACTTTATTATTAAAGAGTTGTGTATGCAAAAAATAGAAAACGTCAAGCTTGTTGGCGTTAGAGAACATCATTTATTTTTACCACCATTCGATTATAAACATTTATCAAATAAAAAGAAAAAACATACAAACTGGCTTAAAGAGAGATTACACGGATTTAGTTGGAACTGCGGGCTTCAAGACTACTCTGAACTACAAACGATTTTCGATAAATTATCCAAAATTAAACGTATCTACGTGAAAGGATCGGAAAAGAAGCTGTTGTTGGAAACACAACTAAATTCACATGCTGGAATTGTCGATATCGAAACTTTAGGATGTCCGTCTTTAAATATTTTGAAACAGCAGAATGTGTATAGTGTTAACTGTCCTTATAAACATAATGTAAATAAATGTGCTTTAAATAATGTTTGTTATATAAGCGATTGGTTGATGTATTATTGGAACAGTGAATGTGATAAACACCAAAAAGTTAAAAGACTTAGATGTTGGGACTGTGTAGCGGAAATAAATAAATATGTATAAACTTTATGTGAAATAATAAAAAATTTGTATTATGTTATAAAGAGTTTATTATTATAACATCATCATCATCATCATCATCAATAATTTGTATTGTTTCTTCATCTGGTGGTGGTGGTGACGGTCCCCTTCGTGGCCGTACATTTCGTACTGGTGGTGGTGATGGTAACCGCCGACGCATCAGTCTTACGACGGCTACAGGTCTTTGGATCCTCGACTGAGACGTATATATCGTCACCATCAACAAGATGAAGAAATTGATAAAAACCTCAGTCGGTTCCATATCTGTAATTATATATAGGTTTTATGTTTGGGGATTGTGTTTTTAAAACTAGAGATAAAAATTGTGTTAAATTTTTTTATTACATAAAAGTTTTACAATATACACTCAATTTTTAAATAAAAAAATACAAGATTCGAGTAAACAAGGAAAACATTAAAAATTTTTAAATTTTGTTTTTTTAACATTTTTAATATTTGCCAAATTCTTCGCAACATTTAAAATCATTTTATATAATTGAACATATTTCAAGTCTTTAGAAGAATCTACTAAAAATGTGGCCCTGTAGGCGGCCTTAGTCCATCTATCGTTTTTAGCAACATTTACCAAATTTTTTGTGTCGATTATTTCAATTTTGATTAAATACCCCCCTTTTTCACCAGGTGTGGTCAATGTTTTCCTTGTTCCCCCAGCTTGAAACATTACAGTTTGTTCAAAACGGAGATTGTTTTTATCATTTTCGTTAGTTTTTACGGATGTAAAAACTTTATCAAATTCATCCTCATCCTCCTCTTCATTATCTATATCTATTGTAAACTTTTCACTATCGTTATCACACATCATATTATTTTTTATTAAAGAATTAATAATTATAAATGTCGATTTTAATATATTTTTTTCTTTAAAATTTACAATTGTTGTATTTAAATATTCGTATACTTCATCAATATCAAACAAATAATTATTTAGTAGTGATAAATCCTTTTGTGAGCGAACTAGTTTTAATTCTAAAGCAATTCTAATATTTTTTGTTATTTCTATTAGTCTACTATATAAATTAAAAACATCTACATCATCTGAATTGATAATATCAGTTTTAATTTTCTTTAGCACATCTTCCCATAAACATAAAGACGAAAGTCCATAAAAATATAATAGCTTAAGGATGTCTTCTAATGAAACATGTTCCTCGATGTGGTGAGATGGTCCAGCGATGTCCATTACTAGAAAAACAAAAAATTTATTAGCCTTCCGCTAAAAATTTATCGATTTCTAGCAATAATTCTTTATTTTCATCATTATCATTTAATCCGCTTATCCCACCCGTAGAACGAAAACCGTTATCACCTCTCTCAGTACTATCTAAAGTTGATGCCTCTCTCAGTTCCGGTTCTTCAATCTTTTCACAAATCAGTTGCGCGATTCGATCACCTTTATTTATGTTAAAATACGCTGACGAATGGTTAAAAATAACCACACCTACGTTCCCTCTATAATCTCTATCTACCACACCAGCTCCAACGTTGATGTGATATTTAAGAGCCAATCCTGAACGTGGTGCAATTCTCCCGTAACAACCGTCAGGTATTTTAACAGCTAAATCGGTTTTTACTAATTCTTTTCCGTTAGCATTAATTTTATAATTATACGCACTACGGAGATCGAAACCCGCAGACTGATTAGTTAACTTTTCAGGTGGATAAGCGTTTTTAGATAATTTTTTAAAATAAAGAATTGATGCGGCCATTATTGATTCTATAACATACAAATAATCGTTTTTTGTTACATAACTAATTTGTAAATAAAGTTTTAAGTATACAAAAAAATAATAATTACCTAATAGAGTTTGCTGTATAAAAGACGATGCAGAAACAACTTGCTGATTCTTCTTATTGAAGCAGTTTGAGCGTGAACAATACAATTCTAAGGCGCTTTATATATACTGTTTCTCGCTATAGGAAAAGCTGGTTGGCCTTTCGATTAAACCGCGCCCAAGAAAGATTATCTTGCATTGCAAAAACGGTGTGCGTGTTACACAACAATAATTCAAAGTATAAAGATTAGATCACTCTGCTGTTCTACATTTTACGCAACTATATAAAGATATATAATACAACCACACACATAAGGAGCTAACAATACAATTTACTTTACGTAAAAAACAAGTAACTGACGTAAGTATAAAAATTATACAAGGATAATAAATTTTTATAATTATAGAACCGATATGAATATTGTTTGTTTAAATATACTTTTATAGATTGCAATGGACAAAAATCTGCCATTTAAAAAAAGACAATTTGCCAGAAATACTGTTGAGGAAGAACATGCTTCATCTCGTGAAACAACACCTTCACCACAACCTGGACCGTCACGTGTACAAGATTTGGAGTCAACAACAACATGGTCAACACCGCCATCATCTCCAGCATCATCATTATCATCATCATCATCATCAATAAATTTAAAATTTAAAACGGCGAGATTACAACAAATTGTTGAATCAAATAGTTTCATAGAAATAGAGAATGCATTTAAAGGAAATTTAAAAACATATTTTTATAAAAACACTAATAATAATTATAAGGACATTTGTTTGTTATTAGATTACATTAAATTAAATATAGTTACAATTTTAAGTAACATAATTTCAATGTTTGGTCCAATAAAATTCAACATAGTTGTCGAATGTACATACATAAAACCTGTCATAAATGAAACACAGGACAGATCATTTAAAACAAAAAACATTCCAGTTTTAGAAAACGATAATTTAAATATGATATTAAATAATTCGATTAGAGAGATTTGTCACGATGAAAACATATATATGGGGAAAGGTTCCGGATGAAGTCTTCACTGTATAGACGGAATTTTACTAAGAATAAATCGATTTAAACCATTAAGAGGTGCTTCATATATTCCACTTCCAAAATTCTTACAAAATAAAAAATGTATAATAAATCCAAAAAATAATGATATTTTTTGTTTTAAATGGTCAATCTTATGTCGTTATGTTACTGGACCTCACATTGAACGGGTTAATTTTCGTTATTTTAATTTAGAAAATAAATTTGATTTTAAACATATAGACTTTCCTACACCTTTAAACCAAATTTCTCGTTTTGAAAAAAATAATAATGTGTCAATAAACATTTATTCTATCGATGAAAAAAAAATCAATTTTTCCTCTTAAAGTGTGTAGGGAAGAAAAGAATAATCATTTTGACCTTCTAGTATTAAATAAATTGAATAATGCTAATTACCATTATTGTTAAATAAAGGATTTTTCCAAGTTAATAAGACCACAGTTAACAAAACATACAGAAGTAATTGAAATATGTAAACGTTGTTTTTCGTTTTTTACTAAAAAGTCAAAAAAATTAAAAATTCATAGTAGATATTGCGGAAAGTATTCGCCCGTAAAAATAGCATTACCAACTTCTGACAACAACATATTAGAATTTAAAAATTTTCATTATCAATATAGGGTTCCTATTGTGGTATATGCAGATTTCGAATGTATTTTGAAACCTGTTAGTACTTGTTTGCCCAACCCCGAAAACAAATTTACTACAGTTAACGAATTTCATATTCCGATGAGTTTTTGCGTATATTTTGTTATAGATAGCAATATCTCTGAAAGTATTAGAAACCGATTACCTTCAGAACCTTACTTATATCGTGGTAAAAATGCTGCGGAAAATTTTATGACATATTTAGTTGAAAAAATTAATTTAATCGGTTTACTTATTAAAAAAAATATACCTTTACATATGAATCGAGATGATAAAATAAAATTTAAATTGGCTACACATTGCGAAATGTGTAATAAGGAATTTACGTTATTATATCTCAAAGTTCGCGATCATTGTCATTTAACCGGTCGATTTCGTGCGGTATTATGTAATACGTGTAACCTGAAACGACGACAACAGAAATTTGTACCAGTTTTCATACATGGTAGTTCTAATTATGATTCGCATTTTATAGTGCGACAATTGGGCTATGATGTAAAAAATATTCATGTAATTCCTAATACTAGAGAAAAATATATTTCTTTTGCAAAGAAAACACATTCGGGTTTAAATATTAGATTTATTGATACTTATCGGTTTATGAATTGTTCGTTAGCTGAGCTCAGTAATAATCTACCTAAGGATAAGTTTTTTATACTGGAAAATTTTTTTCTGTAGACAGTATGCCGCTAGTTACCAGGAAAGGTGTGTATCCTTACGAATATACGAATTCCTGGAAAAAGTTGGAAGAATGTAGATTACCTCCAAAACATTGTTTTTATAGTTCACTAAATGATTCGGAAATTGGAAATGATGATTATGAACACGCGTGTAAAGTTTGGAATCATTTTAATATACAAACTCTTGGGGAGTATAGCGATCTTTATTTAAAAATTGATGTTTTATTATTGTGTGATATTTTTGAAAATTTTAGATCTCTTTGTATGCAATCTTATAAACTAGACTGTGCACACTACTTTACAGTACCAGGTTTTGCATTTGATGCAATGTTAAGTTATACAAAAATTAAACTGGAATTATTAACTGATTATGAAATGTACTTACTTTTTGAAAATGGGGTGAGGGGGAATAAGTGTTTGCATAAAAAAAGAATCTGTTGCTAACAATAAATATATTCCAGAAACATTTGATGTAACTAACCCGATTAAATTTTTAACTTATTTAGACGCGAATAATCTGTACGGTTGGGCAATGAGTAAATGTATGCCGTATGCTGGTTTTACTTGGAAAGATCCTAACGATAATTTAAATATACTAGATATTGCAGACGATTCTCCCGTCGGTTATATTTTAGAAGTAGACGTTGAGTATCCTCATCACTTACATGATCATCATAGCGATTTACCGTTTCTACCGGTTAATCAATGCGTTAAAGGAACAAAACAACAAAAATTGTTAACAACATTAGAAAATAAAGAAAAATATATATGTCATTACATTAATTTAAAACAAGCTGTTAAACACGGTTTAAAAGTTATAAAAATTCATCGTATTATAGAATTTTTGCAGGGTCCTTGGTTAAAAACGTACATCGACTTAAATACAGAAAAACGAAAACAAGCTAAAAATGATTTTGAAAAAGACTTTTTTAAATTATTAAACAACTCGGTGTTCGGTAAATGTATGGAGAACGTTAGAAAAAGAATTGACCTTAAACTTGTAAGTGATGAGAAAAAATTATTAAATTTAATTACACAACCGGTATTTAAAGACAGAATAATTTATAATAAATCGTTATGTGCGGTATTATCGGATAAAAAACGTTTATTTTTAGATAAACCAATATACATCGGATTTAGCGTATTAGAAATAAGTAAAACGTTAATGTATGATTTTCATTACGATATAATGAAGAAAAAATATGGTGAAAAGCTTTTGCTCTTATATACAGATACAGATAGCTTTTTTTACGAAATTCGTACAGAAGATTTTTATAAAGACATATTAGATTCAGATTTATTTACACACTTTGATACATCAGATTATTCGCCCAATCATCCGTGCTATTCGGATGAAAATAAAAAAGTTATTGGTAAATTTAAAGATGAATGTGTGGGTGTACCGATTAAAGAATTTATCAGTTTACGCTCTAAATTATATACATTTAAAACTGCGGATAACAAAATTAAAAAAAGAGCAAAAGGAGTTAAAAAAAATGTTATTAGCAAACATGTAAGCTTTGAAGATTTTAAAGAGTGCGTCTATTCTAAAACCGTTTTTAAAAATAATAAACCCGTAACTATAAATAAGGATAATAATAAAATAAATAGCTATAGAATGATGAAATTATTCCGATCGAAAAAACATTTAGTTGAAACGATTACGTGTAACAAATTGGCGTTAAGTAATTTAGATAATAAAAGAATCCTTTGCGATAATAAAATAGATACACTGCCCTACGGTCATTATTCATTGACGGATGATGGAACAAGTTTTTAACACGCGAAACAAATATAATCGGCGGAAGAATGTAGTTTATAACATTTATGATACTAAAAATATTGGGCTTAAAAATTTTAATATGTGTAATTGTAAAATATTTAAATTTGTACCTGAAAAGGTGAACGAGTACAAAATAATGTTAAACATACAACATAATCAATTTAAACTAGTTGATAGTATACATGATGTTACTAATGGTCTTTATAATCAGCAAAAAGTTAATAAATGTAGTTATCAACATTATGTAAAAACGTTATAACAATTGTATGTTTATGTTTAAAAATAAAGAAAAGAAATATGTATATTACTAAAGAATTTTCTTTTTCCCCACATGATTTAGTAAGATATTCACTGGTTGATAGTATACTTGATGTTACTAATGGTCTTTATAATCAGCAAAAAATTAATAAATATAGTTATCAGCATTATGTAAAAACGTTATAACAATTGAATGTTTATGTTGAAAAAATAAAGAAAAGACATATGTATATTACTAAAGAATTTTCATTTTTCCTCACACGATTTAGTAAGATATTCAAAATACGAATTAGCCGTGTAGATTAAATCGTTGTTTCTTAATTTGATGTATAGTTTCATAGGTTCGATCCTGATTAATTCGTATTTTTATTTTTCAAAATATGGACGTCAACTTTTCTATCATGATGAAAACGTGTGTTATTACACAATTTTCTTGGATGTGGTTTAATCGACCACATACATTCACATGTTATTGCGCAATTTTCTTGGGCGCGGTTTAATCGAAAGGTCAACCGCACGCGTTCACATGTTATTGCGTAATTTCCTTGAACAAGTCGTTGGAGATCATGTTGCTTACGTCATAAGCAGCCTTGACCTTGGCCGTGACCTTGATCTTGGCGCGACCTTGACCTTGCTCTAGGTCAAGGTCGTTGTTGTTTACTTCCGGAGTCAAGGTCATCTTTGTTTACTTCCGGGGTCAAGGTCATCTTTGTTTACTTTCGGGTCATTGACCTTGTCCCAGCACATACATACCTATACTACTCCCAATTCATTGACACTTTCTTGTCCACACTTGCTGGATCATTATTTTCATTCAACAGTTTTGGTCCACCGTGCCTGGATTCTAATTAACATTTTAGTCCTCACGGTGCGCATCAACCAAATAATATAAAAAGTAATTTATTTTAATTCTATTTATAATAAAATTAATTTATTATTTTTTTTAAAGTGCGTCCAGTATATCGTAGGCATTTTTATGGGTGGCTCTACAATATTCCGCTATGTACTCGTCGAATTCGTATGCGTCCCCGGATATGATTTCCACGTCTTCCCACGCTGACTGTGTGGGAAGGTCGTCGTCAAGTTCCTGTTCCACCGGACATACAATTGTCGGAGTCCATTGTTGTATTGTGTTAACCGCCAACCATGGTTCCGTACCTTCCGGTTGGAATACTTTGTTAACAGGCGTACAAATTTCTGTAGAAAAATCACTTTTCTTAAATCTAGCATTTTTCTTATTTTTACCTATTCTATTTCTATACATTTTAGCATGATTTATGGCGCTTCCCCCCTGGAGGCGCCCGTTTCCAAGTTTTTTGGAAACTTACGATTTTTTTTCTTCTCACTAGAGTCTTTATTGCTTGGAGTATCGCTGTCTTGCTCTACTGTATCACTTCTCGCTATTTCGACCGTTTGAATAGCTCTAAGCGGGGCCCCATCGTTACCCTTATTTTGCCCTTTCGGTCTACCGATATTTGGCTTGCCTTTGTATTCAAAGGTCTTATCTGGGGGTTTTAACGATGTCTGGGGTGGAGTAGAACTTGTACTCGGTCTCTGATCAGGTTGCTGGTGATACTGTTCCCGTGTATTCTGCCCTTCGTTATTTCGGCGAAAATCAGGGTTGTAACGCCACCCACCAAAATCAAAAACTGTCTCGCTTTGGGACACTAGAATGAGCAGTTCATCGACCGTGCGTATACCCTGCGTAAACACAGCTACTCTTATGTTGTGATTAAAATGATAGGCAAGTTTCGTGACTATGTCAATCTCCGAAAATGCTGGGGTTAAATGCTTTGCGCGCTCGACCTGCTGGATAATATAATTTTCCCGGTAATACCCATTTTTCTATCAAATCTCCCATATTCTAGTTCATTGCGTAAAAGTCTTTGAGTATGCGAATTCCAGTACCGGCTTTCAAATTTTTGTTTGAACTCCGCGTATGTGGACACTCTATCGCGTACAATGTTATACCACTTTCGCGCCGAATCACGCATCGCGTTAACTACCCACTGTATTTTATCTTGATCTTCAAGTCTCGACCCTACCCTAGCCATTTCACTTTCACATGCTAACAAAAATTCAATAGGGTTTTCGTTATTTTCCCCTGTAAAATACACACGATTTTTCTGGTCGACAGGACCTTGTACTTAAATATTAGGAGCAGATCTCCTCCGTACCTCCTGTCGTACTTTCAAAATATCGTCGTTTAACGCTTGTAAGACACTCTCTTTATTAGAGTCTATGTTAGATCGCGTCTCTACAATTGAAGCGTCTAATCTATTTACTTGACGTTGCGTTTCTGTCGCGTCAGCTTGAATCTTTATCTCGAGAGAGTCGACTTTTTTCGCGACGTCTTGTGTTTGTTTTTCACAGCGGCTAATATGGTCTTTGAACCGGCCCTCCATACGTGTGACTTGTTCAATAAACGATTTTTGCATAGTGGTCTCAAAAAACTTAAACCGTTCATTTATTTTGGTATCAACCGTATGTACTTTTTCACCGATTTCAGCGACTTTAGCGGTTAACTCTTTATTACTCTCACCGATTTCAACGACTTTAGCGGTCAATTCTTTATTGCTTTCTTTAATTTCTTTATTTGTTTGTTTAATTTCTGTATTTATGTCGGCGTTGCTAATTTCTAATGCTTCGGTTAGACTAACTCTTTGCGCCTCGATTTTAGACGTTAACTCTGCGATATTCATCTCCGCTTTGGCTGCACTCTGTTCAAATTTCGCGTTCATATTCTCGTTCATTTGTTGTATTTGTTTAAGTATTTTATCCATATCCATTTTAAATACACAACAATTTCAAATATAGACAATTTCAAATACACAGAACGGTTTCAAATACACAAAATGATTTCACTGCTGTACCACTACCAATTACAAAACTCTTTGGGGATTGTTCAGTTGGACGCCAGCTGTTTTAAGAGTTAAAACAGCAAAGTTTGTTTTAACGTGAAAATTAAATTTAATTGTTTTTAATTAGTTTAATTTAATCGCGCCCCACGTTCCGGGCAAGCCATATGCAACTCTACTTATATGCGTTGTTGTTGTGTTGTGTTGTGTATGAGTACCTACCTGCTGTCCGATCTTGCGGTTTCTTTCGACTAGGGCGTGTGGATTTTGTATTTGAATTTCGCAAGCTAGTAATCTGAAATTTATGGCAACAACACACAAAATAAGTTACTTTAAGGGGGAAGAGTTTTGTGAGACTGGTAGGCTTTAAAGTACAACAATAAAACAATGCAGTATGGGGTAATAAAACGTTGTTTATTACTCCAATAACACACAAGAATAAAATGGTTATTATATTATCAATTATCTTACAATCTAAACCATGAATCTATGTTGACTAATGTTTTTCAATTGGTTGATAATTGAAAAGAAACTAAACTCGTTATTTGACGAGTTAATTGCAATTGAAAATTTAATTAATTAATTTATTTAATTTAATTAAATTGCTTTAACTAAATTGAATTTAAATGTTAATAAAAATAAAATATAAAAACTCTGAAGTTAATTAGAATAATTTTCAAAAATAAATTAGGCGTGACAGTCTAGTTCACGTCATTTCATTTCTAGTGATTTGACTTCTGTTATACTGCAGTATGAGCTAATAATTAGATTGTTAGTTAAGATTTGTATAGCGCTTTTATATTATTTCTATTTTCTTAACTACAGCTTACTAATGACTTAGACTGCTATACAGATTATCACAATGAATTTATTCTTATTTACTAGAGTCTTTGATTTTTGTATGGCACCTGAATTGTTCAAATTACAATGCTTTTAATTGAAAAATGAAGAAAATTTGATGTTGAAAAATAAATAAGTTGATTTTGCTTTCCTGTTATTGAAGTGGATAGTAGAGTTGCTCCAAATGTCCCTCGCTGGTCCCGATCCGATCTGCTAGAGATAGTAATCTGCTTAGAGCTCCTGGATTCGGTCGTTGAGTTCAGAATTCGGCAACACTCTCCTCTCCTGCTGTTTGTGGAATATTTTAACGTCTACGGCTCTCTGCTGGAACTGGTTTACGTCCCTCGTCGATTCGCACGTCGCACGTCAGCGTGTGTGTGTGTGTGTGTGTTTCGTTCGGATGGTAGCTCTGCTCGTCAGCTGTTCACCAATGATTTAGACGGCCTCTCTGTCGTATTCTTGAAGTCTGGTCTGGTAGTCTGGTGGATCTCTTGCGTGATTATGACCACAGCTTGCAGTACACAATAAGCTTGGTTGTTGTAATGAAGAGTATCTGACTTGACGCAATAATTAGGAGTTGTACAGTGGATCTGTATTTACTGTGTTCGTAATTGCGTGTGTTGACCACGTAGAGTCTTCTGATGAATCTTCACAACTATAGTTACGAGACGATCGAAGAATTACGTCTTTACTTCGCAAGTACTGGCAGAAGAGTGATGGTTCAGCCCGAAAACACCGCGCTGGTCGGGAATTCGTCAAATGATTTGATTGGCTGACACGCTCTCCGTACTACACAAAATTCGAATTCCCTTGGTCGGTGAGAATGAAGTTAGATTCCCACAGACGGAGAATTAATATTGTTACTAATATTATTATTTCGGCGGAACCAAATTGTCGGTCCGGATTTCCTGTGATAGTTTATTTTTTCAATATCTTGGTTGCAAACCAAGTTGTGCTAAATCTAAAATATACAATCTGTTGTAAATTATTATCTTTATAACATGTTAAAATCTCATTAATGTAGCTCTATTTTTACAGAAGTTATTCAATTAAATTAATTAACTCTTTTATTTGTTAATTATATTGCGTAAAATTTGCACACGTTATTATTAATATTTCGGCAAACATTTCGGCTATCTTGGATTTCGCCTTAATTTATTAGTTTCCGAGATATTAATAATTAACAGTTTAGGTGTGGCCCTTTCCTTCTACAGCGAGCTGATTACATAACGGCCACGTGTGCGTCGTTTTACAAAGCATTATTTTCATCGCTCCTGCATATAAATGGAGTTTTGACTATTACAATTTATTTAAACTTGATTCTAGTATACAGTTGACATATAACCCCAAATAATTGATATTTGGTGCTGTTATATACACCCCCACCCATTTAAAAAAAAAATGAATGTAATAATTACAGTTATTTTTTTTTCTAATTATTATACACGTATTTTGTAATCATCATACTTACTGCTTATACATTGTATTACTTATTCTAAAGAAACATACATGTGTGTTAATGTTCTTCCACATATATACAACTTATTCCTAAATTTACACTGTATTAATAATATTATATTTGCAAATTATTGTGTATCAATGTTTTTAGAAAGGGTAGTATCTAACTGCAGCGTTCCAGAGGGTTTGTTTGTCAACAACTGGCACGCGCTCGAAAGGAATGTGCTGACGTTTTGTTTACAGTCGTTATCGCCTGCGCGGCGTGGCTAATTGCTTGACCTACATTCAAACCGTCGGTCGGTAGTTACCGTGTGACGTAACTATTTCCTGCCGTGCGTTTGTTTCGTTGTACACGCCCGTTAGTTACCGCGTTAGAAAGCATTATTATTTACACACAATCTATCTACAATTATTATTAATAATGTACGGTAGCGCGATGATTTCGTTTTCTAGGTTGGCTAATCTGCTTTATACCTCGCCTCAATATTTGCGTGTTTGTACTTTGCACAGTGCGTAGCTAGCTTCCTCGGCGCTCGGTTCGCCGAATCTTTCGCTGTCAATTAGTGTCGACATTAAATGTAGGCTTTAGGCCCTTATATTCTCGATTATGGCCGACTAGGCCCGCTTCATGAGTATCTAAATTCATAATACTTCGCAACATGCGGTATTAGCCAACCTCATTTCAAATTAATACAGCTGTAATGTAACTAATTCAGATATTAAAATTATTCGTATACAGTCCACTTCTTGTCATTTTCTTCCTGCAGAATCAATGCATTTATTACATATCATTTCAATTACTATGGAAGACCAGCCGACAGAATTCGTCACTCAAGAAGCATACATTTAGCCCACTTGGGCCCAATTCATTGACACTTTCTTGTCCACACTTGCTGGATCATTATTTTCATTCAACAGTTTTGGTCTACCGTGCCTGGATTCTAATTAACATTTTAGTCCTCACGGTGCGCATCAACCATTTTTTGGTCACTCCGGACATGGATTTCCATTTAATAGTTTTTACATCTGTTTCTGGCCATCACGGGCGAATTAGCACGTCAGCTAATGCGACCGTGGCGTGATTTGCGTCGCCATTGCGCTCGTCATCTTCGGACAACGTAGTAGCAAGTTCCTGCCGTCTGCAGTGCTTACTCAAAGTGGTCATCTCTGCCAGCTGTTCACCATCTTCACCAAGGAGCCGACGCTGCGGGACGTCGCCAACGAGGTACCACCAACAACAGTAAAAAGGTGCGTAAAATGTCTGAAGAAGGCCTCAAGGTGCTGACCAGAAAGAGAGGCGGATTAAAGTCCGCGATAGTGCGGATACAATCCGCGGTAAATTCATTTGACATAAATCAAAGTACAAAACATTTTCTAACTGTAAGACTGGAAAGTCTCAAAAGCTTGGCCTCGAAGTACGACGAGGTACAGTCTGAGATAGAGCTTATCAGTAAAGACACGAGCGTTGCTCAGGCAGACCGAGTTGAGGTTGAAGAAATGATATACTCAACTGAGGCAAACATTTTACAACTTCTTGACACTTTCAATACTCAGACTGTGCCTCCCGTATTATCGACGCCTATGCATTTAAAGCCGATAAGTTTGCCCTGCTTCTCAGGCAACATACTTGAGTGGCAACATTTTTATTCAATTTTCAATGATCTAGTGCATTCAAGATCCGATTTAACACCAGTGCAAAAACTGCATTATTTGCATTCCTCTGTGAAGTGTGAACCATTAGATTTAATTAAATCATTACCCATTTGTCAAGAAAATTATGTAATAGCGTTGAACTTGCTGTCCGAAAGGTATAACAACCCATTTATATTAGACAAATACTATGTACAAAACCTACTTCAGTTAAGTCCACAATAAAGGACTCAGTCCAAAGCTTGGCGGAGTTTACGAATACAATAACGTCTTCCGTTAATTCACTGGCGGCAATGAAGCTGTCAGTGAATTCATTTGAATTTATTACCATACAGTTGCTCTCCACCAAACTTGACCCTATTACTTTAAAACTTTGGAAGGAGTCAATAGACCCTGACAACTTGCCTAGCTTTCAAGACTTTACGCATTTTTTAAACTTACGCAGACAGCTTTTAGAAAATACAATGCCTATTGAACCCGGACAGCAATTCAACAAACTTAGCGTAAAACCCAACAATAAATTTGAGAAATGTAGCTTAAGAAATACTGCTGGCAGCAATACCTTTAAGAGCTGTCACGCAGCGGCAAAGCATTATTCATGCGTTTGTTGTAAATCTGACCACCCGCTTTACATGTGTCATACTTTTCGTATATTAAGTGCCGCTGAGCGGGGGCAATTGGTTGCAAAATCATAAATGTTGTATCAACTGCCTTAGAGCAGGTCATCTGATAGCTAACTGTAAGAGTAAACAGGTCTGTAAAATTTGTTCAAAAAGACACCACACATTGCTGCACGCAAATTACGTGCCGAAATCAACAGCTGCCAACAGCAATTATTGCTCATTTAAATTACAGTGCAAAAACAATGTTCTTTTATCTACAGCGGTTGTATATGTCGTTGATCAGGCTGGCAACAGGCATAAAGCTAGAGCGCTTCTAGACGCCGGTTCCCAGATCAATTTCTGTACGAAATCATTTGCGAAAAGGTTACACCTTAAACTAACCAGATCTATCATTCCAATCACAGGAATAAACAACACAGCGTGTTGCGCTACTAACATTGCTTCTATACGTATTATTTCTCGCTATCAGAGACATAGTTTCGAGGCGAAATGTGCCGTCTTATCTAACTTAACTCACAATCTGCCTTCAATCTCGTTTGATATCAACCGGTTCCACATTCCAAATAAAATTTTTCTCGCCGACCCAGATTTTAATATATCTTCACAGATCGACATACTATTAGGGGCACAATTTTATCTGGATTTAATATTAGCCAATAAATACACACGCGGACCCAATTTCCCTATCATTCAGGAAACAAAACTGGGTTACATTCTGGCTGGAAATCTGCCCAAGCACTGCCACACCGAGGGTCCTGCTGTTTCGTTCCTGGCAAGGAACAATGACAGTCAAATTCTGCAATCTCTCGAGAGATTTTGGGAGGCAGAAACAATCCCTGACGATACCCCTGATAGCGAGTCGGCTTGCGAAGAGCATTTTGTGCGCTCTACTCAGCGCAACCACGAGGGTAGATTTATAGTGTCGCTCCCATTCAAGTCTGATAATCCCCACTTGGGGGAATCTTACACAAGTGCCGAATCAAGATTCTTAGGCTTAGAGCGTCGATTTAGGCGCGATGCCAAGCTCGCTCGCGACTACGCGGATTTTGCCAAAGAATGCAAGGATCTTGGGCACACGACACTCATCAATGATGGCGCTATCAACTCAGTAGCGTCAACCACTTACTACATATACTTATATGTGTACTTATATATACTTGTATACTTACTGTGGCTTTGTAAGCTTGGTTGGGATGAACCGCTTTCCGGTCAGTCACTTTCGGATTGGCATTCTTTGTGTAACAAATTGATTCTGATTGGTAAAATAGTGGTCCCGCGATCCATTCGTTGCATTCATGAGGCGGTTGCAGTTCAGTTGCATGGTTTTTCGGATGCCTCAGAGAGAGGATTTGGCTGTTGCATATATATAAGTGTCATTTATCAAGATTCTACTGCTTCCTGTCGCCTCTTGCGCTCTAAATCTCGCGTGGCTCCCCTACGCCAGGTGTCATTACCTCGCATCGAGCTCTGCGCTTGCTTGTTATTATCGCGACTCGTATCTAAGGTTATTCCTGCTCTTTATTCATTTATTGATAATGTACATTTGTATTCTGATTCTATGGTGGCTCTTTACTGGATTCATGCGCAGTCTACGCGTTGGAAAACATACGTCGCTAATCGGGTTGCTGAAATTCAGCGTCGTACGCAAACTTATACCTGGCATCACATTGATTCGCGACGGAATCCTGCTGACATTATATCTAGGGGGTGTTTCCCTGACGTTTTGCGCGATTGCTCGCTTTGGTGGCACGGTCCTAGCTGTCTGTCTCAATCGTCAGAGTCCAATCCCTTCCCATCCTTCGTACCGGCCACTCAGTCGTCCTCTGAAGTCACCGCGGAAGAGAAAACTACACATAACCGGTCGCTAATGTCTACCCTGGCTGTTGACTTATCGTTGGACTTTTCCTCGTTGCACCGGCTGACACGTGTATACGCTTACTGTTTTCGTTTCATCAGAAATATTAGGCGCTCATCTGCGGACAAACTTTCGGGCGATCTGACCCCTGTAGAAATTCATCAGTCTCTCAATTTCTTCATAAAACAGTCTCAGTCGATCCACTTCCCAACCGAAATTAGTTGTCTTCGGAACGGATCTTCTGTTTCCATTAGGAGCAAGTTGGCTTCTCTCGACCCGTTTCTTGACGACTCTGGAATGATACGCGTGGGCGCACGATTGCAGCATTCCTAGTTACCCTACGATTCGAAACATCCAATTGTATTACCCCCATCGGCGCATATTACACGCCTTATCATCGAACGTGAACACATTCGTTTACTTCACGTTGGTGCTCAACTCGTGCATCATTCACTGCGTCAGCGTTGGTGGATTGTTAATGCCCGGCTAGTTATCCGTTCCATTATTCGCAAGTGTCTCAAGTGTATCAGGTTTAGTGCCACACAGCAGGTTCAGAGACTTGGTATTCTGCCATTCCCTAGAGTCACTCCTTCAAGGCCGTTTCTATTTTGCGCGGTTGATTATGGTGGCCCTTTCATGATTCGTCATGGCGGGCAGAAGTCTAGAACTCTTACTAAGGCATACGTATCTTTGTTTGTTTGCTTAGCGACTAGGGCTATTTACTTGGAATTGGTGTCTGACCTTACGGCCAGCGCATTTATAGCTGCTTTACGTCGTTTCATGGCACGTCGAGGTATACCCAGTCAGCTGTACTCCGACAATGGTACAAACTTCAGGAAGTCCCGCACCATCTTACATGACATTTACAACTTTTGGCACAATAAGGATGCCATCTCCTCGATTAAGTCATTCACATCCTCTCAGGGGATATCATGGTCATTTATTCCGCCCTCCTCACCTCATTTCGGGGGCCTTTGGGAAAGCGGCATAAAGAGTTTGAAATTTAATCTGCGCCGCGTGGTAGGCAAATCTATACTAAACTTCGAAGAGTTCACGACCGTTTTGTCTCAGATAGAGGCATGTCTGAACTCTCGACCTTTATTTGCTATCTCATCGGATGTTAAAGACCCGGTGCCACTCACACCTCGCCATTTTTTGATTTGCGCGCCCTTAACAGCGATTCCGGACCCAGACCTTTCTCACGTTCCCGTTTCTCGTCTTGGTCGTTGGCAACTCCTTCAGAGGTTTGTCCAGGGCATTTGGAAGGCGTGGTCTCGCGATTATTTGCACCAGTTGCAACAGCGTCACAAGTGGAAGTTTGCCAAAGATAATGTTTCCATTGGTGACTTAGTTCTGCTTATTGAGGATAACTTGCCTCCATTAGCCTGGAAATTTGGCGTAATCATCGCCACATTTCCCGGCCCAGATAACTTGGTTCGTGTCGTGGACATTCGCACGCCTACGGGTGTTTTGCGGAGACCCATACATAAATTGTGTCTGTTGCCAGCGCGAGACGAGATTTGACATTATGATTACTTAGCACAATGCTACTTTATTCAGCCATTGGCTTACTACTTATTACGACCATTTGGTCAACACAATCGTGATGAATCATCACAATATTTTTCTTGTCAATTTTGCGTCATTGCACGCTTCTAATTATCACAGTTTTGGTGGTATCTTAATGTTTGTATTGTATGTTAATTTGTGTGGCATACTATGTCTTACACATTTTCATTTGATGTTATGGGGTATATTGCATGTTTTTTGGTGGTCTCATTTATAAAATGTTATTACATAATATTTGCATGCCTTGCCGTTAAGCAATCATGCATTCATTTCTTTATATTGTTGCTGATAAATATGTACTATTCTGTGAATGTCTTTAAATTGTTAAATTGTTTCTGTAATTTCAGTATTGTATTGTTATTTGACATTGCAATTATTTATCTTGTAATTATTCAAATTATTGTTACTGTATTCGCATAAATTATGTCTATGCAAAAAACTATTGTTAGCGTCTGCCGTATGTAACTGCCACGTCTAGGTTTATTGTATATTGTACTTTATATTTGATTCGTTTTGCAAGTAAGCATGCACAATTCCTTTACTTAAAACTATGACATACATGTCATATCTGGGGCTCGCATTCAGCATCTAGCTTGTTCATACGTTATTATATTGTAAATTCCTGAAACTTCAGGAATAGCATGTCTAGGTCAATACATGCCGCCCTGCTGAATATACAATAGAACATGTAACTGCAACATGTTCAACAACAATTTTGTTCATGTATTGAACTCTCTGTACAGGTCTACGGGCCTCAATTAATTTTAAAGTAGCCGTCTATGACTTGCATAGGGCTACCAGCGATCGGTCCATCATGTGATGAGCTTCCGATCATGAATTAAACATTGTATAATTATTTATTTTTCTTTCATGTTTTATAATGTTATAGACTGCACACACTTGTGTCAGTAATACTGGTCAATCGGACTTATTCATATATGAAACAGCTGTTCGCCAACCTTGGCCTACAACCGCCTATCTCTAGGCTTATCTTATGCATGCTTATCTCTAAACTAGTGACGGACTGCCGTTATCTAATCTCATAAATCAAGGTTCAACTCAGCCTTGAAGCTAACTATCGTTAGTAAGAACTGTACTCTTTTAAATTAAATTGTAAATGTATTATAATTTATTAAAAAATGTGTTAAAAAATCTTTTTGATTTTTTACGGGCAGCTTATGTACGGTAGCGCGATGATTTCGTTTTCTAGGTTGGCTAATCTGCTTTATACCTCGCCTCAATATTTGCGTGTTTGTACTTTGCACAGTGCGTAGCTAGCTTCCTCGGCGCTCGGTTCGCCGAATCTTTCGCTGTCAATTAGTGTCGACATTAAATGTAGGCTTTAGGCCCTTATATTCTCGATTATGGCCGACTAGGCCCGCTTCATGATTATCTAAATTCATAATACTTCGCAACATGCGGTATTAGCCAACCTCATTTCAAATTAATACAGCTGTAATGTAACTAATTCAGATATTAAAATTATTCGTATACAGTCCACTTCTTGTCATTTTCTTCCTGCAGAATCAATGCATTTATTACATATCATTTCAATTACTATGGAAGACCAGCCGACAGAATTCGTCACTCAAGAAGCATACATTTAGCCCACTTGGGCCCAATTCATTGACACTTTCTTGTCCACACTTGCTGGATCATTATTTTCATTCAACAGTTTTGGTCCACCGTGCCTGGATTCTAATTAACATTTTAGTCCTCACGGTGCGCATCAACCAAATAATATAAAACACAAGTAATTTATTTTAATTCTATTTATAATAAAATTAATTTATTATTTTTTTTAAAGTGCGTCCAGTATATCGTAGGCATTTTTATGGGTGGCTCTACAATATTCCGCTATGTACTCGTCGAGTTCGTATGCGTCCCCGGATATGATTTCCACGTCTTCCCACGCTGACTGTGTGGGAACGTCGTCGTCAAGTTCCTGTTCCACCGGACATACAATTGTCGGAGTCCATTGTTGTATTGTGTTAACCGCCAACCATGGTTCCGTACCTTCCGGTTGGAATACTTTGTTAACAGGCGTACAAATTTCTGTAGAAAAATCACTTTTCTTAAATCTAGCATTTTTCTTATTTTTACCTATTCTATTTCTATACATTTTAGCATGATTTATGGCGCTTCCCCCCTGGAGGCGCCCGTTTCCAAGTTTTTTGGAAACTTACGATTTTTTTTCTTCTCACTAGAGTCTTTATTGCTTGGAGTATCGCTGTCTTGCTCTACTGTATCACTTCTCGCTATTTCGACCGTTTGAATAGCTCTAAGCGGGGCCCCATCGTTACCCTTATTTTGCCCTTTCGGTCTACCGATATTTGGCTTGCCTTTGTATTCAAAGGTCTTATCTGGGGGTTTTAACGATGTCTGGGGTGGAGTAGAACTTGTACTCGGTCTCTGATCAGGTTGCTGGTGATACTGTTCCCGTGTATTCTGCCCTTCGTTATTTCGGCGAAAATCAGGGTTGTAACGCCACCCACCAAAATCAAAAACTGTCTCGCTTTGGGACACTAGAATGAGCAGTTCATCGACCGTGCGTATACCCTGCGTAAACACAGCTACTCTTATGTTGTGATTAAATGATAGGCAAGTTTCGTGACTATGTCAATCTCCGAAAATGCTGGGGTTAAATGCTTTGCGCGCTCGACCTGCTGGATAATATAATTTTCCCGGTAATACCCATTTTTCTATCAAATCTCCCATATTCTAGTTCATTGCGTAAAAGTCTTTGAATATGCGAATTCCAGTACCGGCTTTCAAATTTTTGTTTGAACTCCGCGTATGTGGACACTCTATCGCGTACAATGTTATACCACTTTCGCGCCGAATCACGCATCGCGTTAACTACCCACTGTATTTTATCTTGTTCTTCAAGTCTCGACCCTACCCTAGCCATTTCACTTTCACATGCTAACAAAAATTCAATAGGGTTTTCGTTATATTCGACGATTTTTCTCGTCGACAGGACCTTGTACTAAAATATTAGGAGCAGATCTCCTCCGTACCTCCTGTCGTACTTTATAATACTCCTATATATTACCTTCCTGAAATAATAACTCATGGATATGATTTAATAACATAATGATTTAATCTGTGTAACATAAATTCAAATTATTGGAAAATTCCATTCGATACATAAGGTTGTCACAGGGTCGATATTTATCTCAGGATTTATATATTAAATAATTTTAATATATTTCGTGGGAATTCTTGTGGCTGCTACGAAAAGTTCCTTTGCATGTTGATTAATAATAGAGAGTACCTTTACAAACAATATATTACTTATAATCTAAAAATTTACACAAATTATATATTAATTTACATACAAGTTTTGACGATATTCAATTTGTCCGTCTCAGAAAATAATGTAGTTTATTAATGTGTACAATAAATGTTTTCCTTGTAATCACTGTTAGCTTATATATTGAATTTGGTTGCACTTTAAAATGTTGCCTAGTGATTAGTGTTAGTGTAAATTGTTATATTGTCTAGTGGTTGTTCCTTGTTGAAAAAAAAATATTGTCAAATTATACTTTACACATCTAGACGATATTGCTGAAGGGTTCCTGGTCTATTCTGAATATTTTTCTTGATTGTGTGTATTATTTGTTCATAAAAATTGTAGTGGAAGTATTATTATCTTCGATGATGGTCCTTCAGATCTTCTTCCACAAACGGGTTATCTATTTTTATATACTTTTAATTACCTCTAGACACGCACTATACAACTGCTTTCCATCACAATTAACAATTAAGTGTTATTTCTTCTTTTTTAGTCATAGAACTCATACAAATTTCTTAAATTTTGATTGGTCATTTATGTACAGTTTAAATGTTATAGGATCAACACCCATTACCTACATTATATTTTATAAATTACCTTGAATAGATAATTTTATTATTATACTCTAATTATATATGCAATGTTTATACAATTATTAATTAGATAATTATAAACAATTTGATACTAAACATGCCTCAGTTTATAACTGTAAAACCTCATTAATTTGAATTTCTATGATATGTGGTAGAAAAATTTGTTATGATTGATTGTAATTTCTACTTTGACTACCTGAGATAAATATATTTACATAAATTAACTGGTGACATAAAATCTTATAACATACAACAAAACTTTTAATAATAATAATTGTTTTTGACAGTTTTAGTTTATTTATACTGCTAAACTATTGTCTGTATGATAAACTAAAATTCTGTCTAATAATAACAAAACACTTCCATCAAAAATAATTACACTGTTTAACGGTAGTCTGTGTCGCTATTTCTTATGATCACACTCATTACTTTAAAGGTTTGTGTCCCTTTTCCTTTCCTTGATTATAGGCCTATATGATTATAATTAATACAATTTTATTATATGGATTAGGTACTCTTTATTGGGTTTGGATTATTATTCAGGGTACGTTGATTAGGCCTACTAGGTTTATTTATTTCACTTTTTTCTGTTTACTGCCCCATTCTACTGGGTTATTTCTGGGTTTCTGGATAATATTATATAAGTCAAACCAAATAGTTTTCCTTTAATTTGCTTTCAATTATTATTTCTTGGTTCTTCTCTGGATCGGATTTCACTATTATTTACTATTCTTTTGTAACATTTGTTTCGTTACAAATTGCCTCCCTTCAGAAGTAATTATTTCTGAACACTTCATTAGGTGTGAGGACATAATTACTTATGTTATTTTTCCTTTTCTTCCTCATGATATTTTTTCATGGATTGTTGATTATAATTGCCCTTGATCTTCTTTGAAATGGGGTCGGTTAATTCATACGTGTTGTTGTTGTTGTTTTTTGTTATGGTGTAGGGTCCAACGTATAGTAATAATAATTTCTTTGATATCCCTTCTAGAGTGCTAGGCAATACCCTGTTCTTTAACAAAACTTTCTCTCCTACTTCATATTTAATTATTTTACCCTTTATTTTCTGGTATTTATTTCTGCGTTTTTCCAGATTTTCCATCACCTGATTATAGAATTTTAATTTATTAAATTGGTACGGTGGAGACTTAGGAAATTTAATCAATTCTTGGATCTCTCTGGGTGGTTGTTTTTCATACATGGCAGTGTATGGAGTGCAATTTATAGATGGATGGTAAGCCAAGTTTAAAAAATCTTCTGTGGCTGATAAGTAATCAGGCCACTTCCTTTGTTGTTGATGACAATAGGTCCTTAAAATTCTACCAACCTCTCTCAGGATTCTTTCTGATGGATTGCTACTGGGGTGGTATACGGAGGTCTTATAGCTTTTGATGTTCAGATCTAACAATGTGTTCTTCCATTTTCTGCCTCGAAACTGTGTACCATGGTCGGTAACTATTGAAACAGGTATTCCTATTTTTGGAATGTATTGAGTAGTTATTACTTCAAGAATTTTCTGCGTAGTTGCTCGACTGATTGGATACAATTTGATGAATTTGGTGAAGTGGTCCATAATGATTATAAGGTATTTATACCGGCTTCTACCTTCACTCCTAGGAAATGGTCCACATATGTCAATGAATAATTTTTCCAATTTTTGTTCTGACGATATAGGTATCATTACACCTTCCCTTCGTTCATTATTAATTTTGACCAATTGGCAGATATGACAGGGTTTTATATAATTTTGTACCTTCCTGTGTATGTTCTTAATGTAACAATTCTCCTCCAATGCTTTCACTACCTTTACAGCACCCATATGTCCGTATCTTATGTGATATTCCAACACTAGTTCTTTTTCCATGATTTTGGGAATGATTACCTTCCAGTCTTCTTGGTTCAATGTATTTTTTATGAATAAAATTCCTTCTTGTTCAAAATAGAATTGGTTTATTGAAGAGTTTTGGTTCGCCATACGTTCCTTGATTTTTATTAATTTTGGGTCTAATAACTGATTAGCTTTGATATTTTGTAATAATGCTTCCAAATCAGATCTGCTTTTGAGAATGTTGTACACCTTGATAATCCTTTCTTTCTCACCCTCAAATGCTGGGTGTCCAGGTTTATTCGAGATAACACGTCTGCTATCACGTTTTGACTCCCTGGAATATATTCCCATTTGATATTATACTCCTGCAAGGCGAGTATCCACCTTGTAAGCCTTCCATGACTCAGCTTACAACTTCTTAAAAATGAGATGGACTTATGATCTGTTCTGACAGTTACAGGATATCCCAAAATGTACGTTCGGAATTTACTACAAGAAAAGACTATGCTTAATAGTTCCTTTTCTGTAACATTATACCTTCTCTCACAGTGGTTTAACACACGACTGGCAAAACTGATGACTAAATGGTTTCCTTCTGTGTCTTCTTGGTACAATACCGTCCCAAGACTGACATCACTTGCGTCACAGTTCAAAAAGAATGGGTGATCAAAATTTGGATGATGAAGGATTACTGTCTCTAAGAATTTATCCTTTATCTGTTGTAGTATAGCGTCCTGTTCATGTCCCCATGTCCATTTGTTTTTGGAAGACAGCTGTTCCTGAAAATTAGATGCCAATGCGGAATAATTGCGTTGGAACTTCCGGTAGTAATTACACAGTCCTAAGAAGGATTGGAGTTGCCTCTTATTCTTTGGTTGTGGGAACTTCTGGATTGCAGTAACCTTTTCTTGTGATGGAGAAATACCTTGTTCAGTCAAATTGAAACCTAAAAATTGAACCTCCTTCGCTATTAATTGGGATTTTTCAAGTTTTAGTGTTATGTCGTTCTCTGCTAACTTACTCAATACATATTCCACCCTGTGACAATGTTCCTCCCAGTTGGATGAGGTAATCAACAGGTCGTCTACATAAACTGTGGTGAATTGTAGCGCTTCCTGACCCAATACCTGGTCCATACATCGTACAAAAATTGCTACCGAATTGACTAATCCAAATGGCAATCTTTTAAACTGGTAGTTTCTACCCTCGAAAATAAAAGCCATATATTTTCGACTCATCGGGTGCAACTCCACCTGCCAGTAACCACAAACTGTGTCCCAGGTACTGATAAATTTTGTACCATGAAATTTCTTTAGAATTTCTTCTATTTCTCCAGGTGACGTGCGATCATTTACTATATGTTTATTTATTTCTCGGGCATCCAAGCAAAGTCGAACCTGCCCGTTCTTCTTCTGAATTGCCACTATTGGGCTAGTATATGGTGATTGGCTATGCTCAATTATATCATTTAACAACATTTTATTAATTTCAGCTCTAACCGCCTCCTTCAATGAATATGGTATAGGATAGGATTTTCTGTGGAATTCTGCTGGTTCTTTAAATTGTATTCTACACTGATAGTTTTTTACTTTTCCTGGGTTTTCTGAAAATACATGTTTATACTTCTTATATATTATAATGAGATCTTCTACTTGTTTTACTGTCAAATTATTTGTGCCTTGGTGTCTAAACTCTCTTATCTCCTGTAATTTACTGTTCCACAGGTCTTCATTTGTCATATTATAGATTATTTTTCTGCATTGGTTGTCATTATTTAAAAAATTTAATTCCCTAACTTGGTGATGGGTACGGTTCAGAGGGGCACCATCGCTTCCTATTAACTCTGCCGTCCACATAACACCTTCTGAGTTCAAGGACACCTTCTCCTTGCTCAAATCAATAATGGCTGAGTATTTCCTCAGCATATCGCATCCGATTAATAATTCAAATGGTAGGCCGATTGCGACCAAACATATAATATTAATTGTAACACCTTTGCTTTTTATTTCCAATGACACTTGTTTTCTCACTGTTTTATTTTGACGCCCAGTGGCACCTATTAAAATAACATTATTTACAGGTAAGGTAGGTATTATATTTTTACTTTGTTTCTGTATTCTCTCCAGTTCAGCGTCGTTAATAAGTGATACATTTGCACCAGTATCTATCATTATTCGTGTAGGAATTCCTTCAATTTGAGCGGTTATGTATAAAATTTCATTATGCTGGTTGATTCTACTTGTCACCGTTTCCTCCAACAGTTCTTCTCGAAGATTTTTCAAATAATAATTGTAAATAATAGTAAGATTTTGACTGTCCGTCCTTAAACTTTGGTTGTTGTTATACTTCAAAATTCTTTTATTTTCCATAATTAGTGTTTCATAATTAGTTGGTAGTAATTTGTTATTACTATGTTTTTGAATTTGGTGGTTATTGTACCCAGTAGTTAGTAGCAGTAAGGGGTCGCGAGGGTTTATTACTGCCTCACTCCGTTTAAATTAAGGCTATCATGATTATTTTCCGGGCATGACTGTTGATTTGCCTGGACTGGTGTGCTGGTTCCTGGTTGTTCAACCTCTCGGTTGTCTAATTGTTCCCTTCCCCTTGATTCTCGGAAGTCCTCCTGGCTTCTACTTCTGACTCGGTTATAATGGTGACTCATCCCTCTGGGATTTCCTCTTTGATCATAACTGTTATTAAAACTGTTCCTCCGAGGTTGATGGTATCTCCAGTAATCCCCTTCTTCGGCACTGATGTAATTTATTCGGGGTCGGTACGAACGATTATTATTATAATTACCCTGATTATTATTGTTATTAACTCCTGAGTTACTCCTAAAATTATTATAATTTTGGTTTGTTCGGTAGTTATTATAATTATTATTGTTTCTATTACCCGGATGGTAATTTTGATTGGGCCTGTTGTTATCATTATTGTTAATTGGGTTTCGATTGAAGTTTGCTGGTTGGTTATTATTTGGGGTAAAATTTTGGTTGTAATTACGATCGTTGACATAACTATTCCGGTTATTCATGTTATTATATTGATTATGATTCATACCATGGTTATTATTTTTTGAACCGCACTGATCAGTTCGTTGTCTGCTTCTTTTGTAGTAACCCTCGTGTTCATAATTTTCTAATAAGTCAGCCATTGCGTGGACCGTTTTAATCTGGCTTCCCAGGCGTGCTCTGGCAATTCCTGTGTCATAATGGTATGCCATTTTAGTTACTAGGGATTCTTCTGGTATTCTTGGCTCTAGGTGTCTCGCCAAACACACCTTTCCCCAGAAGTAAGTAGTTGGGGATGTACCTCTATTTCCATCATATCTTCCCTGACAAATGTTGTCCCTTATAATATTTTGTATAGCTTCGGACCAGTATTTTTCTTTAAACAGTTTTTTAAATTGAGCGTAGTCCACTATCTCATTCCTGGTTGCTGTCCACCAGTTGTCCGTAATCTCCCTAAAATGCTCATCCAACATCTCTCTAATCGAGCTCCAGATAGTTATTCGATGTTTATTAAAATGTTCCTCAATTCTGGCCAGGAATTCCATGGGGTTTCTGCGATAATTTTTGAAATTAATTCCTTCTCTGGTTTCATTTGTGGAAACATGAGTAATATTATGTGGTCTGGTTCTAATTAACTCAATTTCTTCTTGATTTTGGCGTACCTGACCAGTTAAATTATACACCGTAGTGTTAATATTGTCACACCTTTCTCCGGTTTGTTTCTGTAAATTCACTAAATTTTCTTGTTCCTTTTGTATTTCTTCTATTTGAATACGACTATTTTCTTGGACCTGATCTATTCTAGTATTTATCACTGCTTTATTTTGTATGATGGTTTCGTTAGCTTTTCTCAATCTCTCATTAGTGTCAGCTATTTCTTGCTTCCTTTCCTCATCGATTTTGTCCATCTTCTGGTTAATTGTATCATTGACTTGTTCAATTCTACCATTAATTCTTCTTAAATTCTCTTCATTGATTTGTCTGAACTCTTCCTTCATTTGGTTATTATTTTCACTTATAGTTTGCCTTAAAGTTTCATTAGTACTTTCCTTAATACTATCAATTTTCTCATTTATCTGTTTTAAACTCTCATTAGTGGTTTCGTTTTGTTTCCTAAAATTATCATTGGTTTCTTCTTTGTTTTGGTCAAATCTCTCCTCCATCTGTTTTATTAAATTTTCACTCATTTTCTCATTTGTTTGTCTGTTATCTTCCTTGATACTATCAATTTTTTCATTTGTTTGCCTGTGATCTTCCTTGATACTATCAATTTTTTTCATTTGTTTGTCTGTTATCTTCCTTGATGTTATCGAATTTTTCCTCCATTTGTTTTAATAAGTTTTGACTCAAAATTTCATTTTGTTTCCTTGAGTTTTCAGTGAATTCTTCCTTCTGCTTCTTCAAATCTTCCTTCGTTTCTTCCTTATTTCTGTCCATTTTTTCACTCATACTATTCATTAACTCCATTAATTTTATAAGATTCGGGTCTCCCCTATCTTCCTTTCTTGCTACCGTCTCCACATCCTCCACCGATGTTACTTCTTTCTCTTCCATCCTGACTTCTTTCTCTGCCTCCTTCGTCCGTTTCAATGATGTAGCCCTCTTACGCATCTTTATTATTTCTTGGAACTTATAGCAGTCGCCAGCTAAAAATTAGGAAATTAATTTGGTTGTTTCAATTTCTTCACCTAATATTCCCTAATTTCAGCCTCACTAGTTGGTGCGCCAATTTATAATACTCCTATATATTACCTTCCTGAAATAATAACTCATGGATATGATTTAATAACATAATGATTTAATCTGTGTAACATAAATTCAAATTATTGGAAAATTCCATTCGATACATAAGGTTGTCACAGGGTCGATATTTATCTCAGGATTTATATATTAAATAATTTTAATATATTTCGTGGGAATTCTTGTGGCTGCTACGAAAAGTTCCTTTGCATGTTGATTAATAATAGAGAGTACCTTTACAAACAATATATTACTTATAATCTAAAAATTTACACAAATTATATATTAATTTACATACAAGTTTTGACGATATTCAATTTGTCCGTCTCAGAAAATAATGTAGTTTATTAATGTGTACAATAAATGTTTTCCTTGTAATCACTGTTAGCTTATATATTGAATTTGGTTGCACTTTAAAATGTTGCCTAGTGATTAGTGTTAGTGTAAATTGTTATATTGTCTAGTGGTTGTTCCTTGTTGAAAAAAAAATATTGTCAAATTATACTTTACACATCTAGACGATATTGCTGAAGGGTTCCTGGTCTATTCTGAATATTTTTCTTGATTGTGTGTATTATTTGTTCATAAAAATTGTAGTGGAAGTATTATTATCTTCGATGATGGTCCTTCAGATCTTCTTCCACAAACGGGTTATCTATTTTTATATACTTTTAATTACCTCTAGACACGCACTATACAACTGCTTTCCATCACAATTAACAATTAAGTGTTATTTCTTCTTTTTTAGTCATAGAACTCATACAAATTTCTTAAATTTTGATTGGTCATTTATGTACAGTTTAAATGTTATAGGATCAACACCCATTACCTACATTATATTTTATAAATTACCTTTAATAGATAATATTATTATTGTACTCTAATTATATATGCAATGTTTATACAATTATTAATTAGATAATTATAAACAATTTGATACTAAACATGCCTCAGTTTATAACTGTAAAACCTCATTAATTTGAATTTCTATGATATGTGGTAGAAAAATTTGTTATGATTGATTGTAATTTCTACTTTGACTACCTGAGATAAATATATTTACATAAATTAACTGGTGACATAAAATCTTATAACATACAACAAAACTTTTAATAATAATAATTGTTTTTGACAGTTTCAGTTTATTTATACTGCTAAACTATTGTCTGTATGATAAACTAAAATTCTGTCTAATAATAACAAAGCACTTCCATCAAAAATAATTACACTGTTTAACGGTAGTCTGTGTCGCTATTTCTTATGATCACACTCATTACTTTAAAGGTTTGTGTCCCTTTTCCTTTCCTTGATTATAGGCCTATATGATTATAATTAATACAATTTTATTATATGGATTAGGTACTCTTTATTGGGTTTGGATTATTATTCAGGGTACGTTGATTAGGCCTACTAGGTTTATTTATTTCACTTTTTTCTGTTTACTGCCCCATTCTACTGGGTTATTTCTGGGTTTCTGGATAATATTATATAAGTCAAACCAAATAGTTTTCCTTTAATTTGCTTTCAATTATTATTTCTTGGTTCTTCTCTGGATCGGATTTCACTATTATTTACTATTCTTTTGTAACATTTGTTTCGTTACAAATTTCAAAATCTCGTCGTTTAACGCTTGTAAGACAATCACTTTATTAGAGTCTATGTTAGATCGCGTCTCTACAATTGAAGCGTCTAATCTATTTACTTGACGTTGCGTTTCTGTCGCGTCAGCTTGAATCTTTATCTCGAGAGAGTCGACTTTTTTCGCGACGTCTTGTGTTTGTTTTTCACAGCGGCTAATATGGTCTTTGAACCGGCCCTCCATACGTGTGACTTGTTCAATAAACGATTTTTGCATAGTGGTCTCAAAAACCTTAAACCGTTCATTTATTTTGGTATCAACCGTATGTACTTTTTCACCGATTTCAGCGACTTTAGCGGTTAACTCTTTATTACTCTCACCGATTTCAACGACTTTAGCGGTCAATTCTTTATTGCTTTCTTTAATTTCTTTATTTGTTTGTTTAATTTCTGTATTTATGTCGGCGTTGCTAATTTCTAATGCCTCGGTTAGACTAACTCTTTGCGCCTCGATTTTAGACGTTAACTCTGCGATATTCATCTCCGCTTTGGCTGCACTCTGTTCAAATTTCGCGTTCATATTCTCGTTCATTTGTTGTATTTGTTTAAGTATTTTATCCATATCCATTTTAAATACACAACAATTTCAAATATAGACAATTTCAAATATACAGAACGGTTTCAAATACACAAAATGATTTCACTGCTGTACCACTACCAATTACAAAACTCTTTGGGGATTGTTCAGTTGGACGCCAGCTGTTTTAAGAGTTAAAACAGCAAAGTTTGTTTTAACGTGAAAATTAAATTTAATTGTTTTTAATTAGTTTAATTTAATCGCGCCCCACGTTCCGGGCAAGCCATATGCAACTCTACTTATATGCGTTGTTGTTGTGTTGTGTTGTGTATGAGTACCTACCTGCTGTCCGATCTTGCGGTTTCTTCCGACTAGGGCGTGTGGATTTTGGATTTGAATTTCGCAAGCTAGTAATCTCAAATTTATGGCAACAACACACAAAATAAGTTACTTTAAAGGGGAAGAGTTTTGTGAGACTGGTAGGCTTTAAAGTACAACAATAAAACAATGCAGTATGGGGTAATAAAACGTTGTTTATTACTCCAATAACACACAAGAATAAAATGGTTATTATATTATCAATTATCTTACAATCTAAACCATGAATCTATGTTGACTAATGTTTTTCAATTGGTTGATAATTGAAAAGAAACTAAACTCGTTATTTGACGAGTTAATTGCAATTGAAAATTTAATTAATTAATTTATTTAATTTAATTAAATTGCTTTAACTAAATTGAATTTAAATGTTAATAAAAATAAAATATAAAAACTCTGAAGTTAATTAGAATAATTTTCAAAAATAAATTAGGCGTGACAGTCTAGTTCACGTCATTTCATTTCTAGTGATTTGACTTCTGTTATACTGCAGTATGAGCTAATAATTAGATTGTTAGTTAAGATTTGTATAGCGCTTTTATATTATTTCTATTTTCTTAACTACAGCTTACTAATGACTTAGACTGCTATACAGATTATCACAATGAATTTATTCTTATTTACTAGAGTCTTTGATTTTTGTATGGCACCTGAATTGTTCAAATTACAATGCTTTTAATTGAAAAATGAAGAAAATTTGATGTTGAAAAATAAATAAGTTGATTTTGCTTTCCTGTTATTGAAGTGGATAGTAGAGTTACTCCAAATGTCCCTCGCTGGTCCCGATCCGATCTGCTAGAGATAGTAATCTGCTTAGAGCTCCTGGATTCGGTCGTTGAGTTCAGAATTCGGCAACACTCTCCTCTCCTGCTGTTTGTGGAATATTTTAACTTCTACGGCTCTCTGCTGGAACTGGTTTACGTCCCTCGTCGATTCGCACGTCGCACGTCAGCGTGTGTGTGTGTGTGTGTGTTTCGTTCGAGTTTGTTACTAACACTTAACATTGACAACACGTACAGAAACATAAAAACACATACACTCATATTTACATACACATATTATAGACACCTAGTGCCCTTGTAATACCCATGCTCAACAGGCAGTGTTTCTACAAAGCCCCAAGACCGGCAATCATAAATGTTCGACCTTCAGTCACCATGATTCATTAATTCCCATTAATTTAAATAGTTAAGAAAACACCCGAAAGGTTGATAATCACTCTCAAAGCATAAAGAGACCGGACTGCCCATATGTATAGATAGAATCGGATAATTGGCCCACTATGAGCATATGAAATCTTTAAGTTTCTTCGACAGCATATAAACGAAAAAAATCCTCATCACCTGATTTTAAGCAATTGTTATGCGTTTATAAAATGTTAATTTTGTTTTACAAATCCAGATGTATACATGTATCAGTATATGCTTTTACAAGGTCAAAAATTAATCAGTATATGCTTTTACAAGGTGAAAAATTTAATCAGTATATGCCCCCAAAAATATGAAAGTTCTTTTCTGTTAAAGCCGGATGGCTGTGTATAAATGAGTTTATAATAACTGACTGTTGTATCCCAGCAGATGTGGGAGCGCGCTAGCCTGTACTTGACGATGTGTGACAGGAATCAAACCTGCCTTAAACTGAATGAACATATGCCTGGCAAAAACTATGTCCCCTTTTATCCCCAGAAAACAGCCAAAAAAGAAAACGAAACCCCCCCCAGCCCTTACATGTTAAACCAAATGAAATTCAAATATAAACCCGTTCTGAACCAGCCGGAACAGAACCCCTAACATGTGACTTAATTTTTGTAGTGAACAGTGTAATGACTATTGGCTATATATGAAAATATTTAAGTGTAAAAAAAGATCTCTAGCACGCTCCCCCAGTGCAGCACACAATTACAACATCGTACTTAGTTTTATGAAGTTAAATTATTAAAGTCACATGATGTTCAGAATGAATGTTCAGCTGACACACCCCAGAGCAGACTGTCTAGCCGCGTGGGCACATGGTTTCAAATGAAATATAAATTGTACATCAGGGGTACGGCAGGCCCGGCCAACGAAAAATAAAAGAGTTCATATCACCTTAATTATGAGCATGTGATTCATCTTGAGTATGGTCACCAGACTCCCTCCTCCGAACAGGTGTGTATATGATGGTTCATGGCTGATGAAGATGTAGTTATATCAGCATCGACCAGCATCTCCGGCTTAGACGAGAACCCTGGGAATTCACAAAAATTAGAAATGCTGTTCATAAAAAATGTCCACCCAAGTTCCAGGTAAATAACCTCAGAACGGGCCTTTCAACCAACTCAAGATAAATGCACAAAGTTTCGGTTATTATTTCTTCGAAAATTGCCTGAAGAGTAATAAAGTCTACCAGGGGATGATTAGCTCATTAAATAAAAAGATATTATTAAAAGGCGTAGAGTAAAAGTCACTTGCACAAGCTCTTAACAAGCGCCGACAGAATCTAACAGGTTAGGCGCGCCACGTGGCACACAATTATCTTAATTTGTTAGAAAATGACCACATTCAAGGCACTCACAGTTGCACACAACTAAAATATTAATAGTGTTTCCTCTAAGGGTGGTCTCACAAGTTATTTTTTTACTGCCATAATTAATTAAAAAGAACACGCGTGCAGTCTGTTGCATGCACGTGCACAATTCAACTCCATGCCTACGCACTGACTTTAGCTTATAATTTATATAACACTCTATGAAACAATTACAGTGACTGTTATATTATAATAATCATAAAAAGAATATGAGCTGTCTATACTGAACATTAAATAAATCTTTCAATACACGCACTGCCAGGTCGCACCAAATACATTCGTCTTTCTCATACGGCTGCAAACATTTCGTTAATTAAATTTAATTATTTTTTGACTCATACAATAAGATACTATGATCACTTACCGGGAAGTCTCGTAAATTTAGCCTGCCATTAGAGTAGAAGAAACAACTACTAGTACAATCCGTTCGGATCAGGAGTCTATTGCTTCTCTGCGTGCCGGTATGTGACTGAATTCAGCAGTTACGCTGCAAGCCACAGCCAAACTGGCCCATAGAGTGTGCGCGCCGCTTCAACGGTGCCGTCCAAATCTAGTCGCTTTAACCGACATTTGCGTTCGCGTTATTTTAAAATTAATTTTCTAAAATCTTCGACCGCCGGGTTAGGCAAACACCAGCACAACTTGAACTCCGGGGTACCCTGCAGTGTACACCATTAGTATTTTAAAACACACGTTTCGCCGGTAAATCTCATTAGTGACTGCTCTCAAGACTGAAAAACTCAACACCATTGCGAGCATCGCCACGCGACCTCCTCCGCCGTGCCAACTCCATGGGACCGCCCCAACACATCACCCTCTCTGGTAACCACCACCTACCTCTATTGGTGCCACTCACATATGCGTCCCTAGGACCAAACAAGGAGTCACTAACCTTGGTATGTGAGTCACCATCCTATTACTCACGTCCACCTCCTGGACCGACCAGCCATATGCCACAAACAAGGCCTCACAATCCCTGCCATATGACTGGCCCACATCCCTACACTAGGGCGGACGGCCCCGCTTAGCCAGACAGAGAAGACCGCATAGAGGGCACGCGAAAATGAATCCCTTCCCTCATTCAACAGTTAATCTCCATACCATAACTAGAGGGGGGTTACTTCCCTACCGAACAGTCGATACGACATATATACCACACAATATTAACCAAAAGAAACACAGGGAAATCAACCGAGGATGCGGCATGGCCATTTGAAAACAAAATCAAGTCAACAATAGATCAGCTGATGAAGTATGCACGGTTTATCAGATTACGACAACAACAATTAAATTCCACCCAGCAGACGGCTATCAGCGGCTTAGAGTCCAACTCACCCATGTCGCGTAGTGTACAACGATACAGCTGTTTATAAATTTACTAGGTCAATACCTTTAAATACTTTTAACAGTTCCTTCTGTGTATTTAGAAACTCCTCGGAATATAACTACCCTCGACAATATCTCGTATCCCCATAAAACGACAACCAACAATCTAACACTAACATCACTACACCAACCTAGTCACAACATCTCCAACCAAATTCTTTCTAATTCCTTTTTTCTAATTTTTATTATTTTTTCTCTTTTTTTTATTTTATTTTATGCTTTTCTAAGGGGAAGGGTTAGGAAAATCGGGAATATGAAAAGGGGCAAGGATCGCTTAAGGTCAATAACTAGGACTAAGGGTAAGGATATGGCTTCCTCCGGAAATAAGGAAGAATGGAGGAAACCAAGACTCGCGTGGGCAGGGACGCAACCCTGAAGTAGATGAAACCACTGGGACTGTGGGGAACATCTACCCGCTACCAGTTACCCGCTTCTTCTCACCTTTCTATGACGCACTTTATGTACTCGTTCCTTCCAGACATCCCTCACTGAGAAATCACCTCGTGTTGAGCTGTACTGATCTGTTTCTTCTGAATAAGAATCACGGCAACTTACATCCTTACTTTCACTCCGCTTTGAATTATCCTCATTATCTAAATCCCTTGCTTCTGCCTTCCCTGTTTCTCTTTCTTCCACTGTTCCTTCTTCCTTATAGCCCTCTTCTACCATTTCCACAATTACGTCCCCATAATCCAAATCACCAACATGACATTGCACCTCCTCACCATCTTCCAGTTGCTCATCTAAGCCATCTTCAAAAGCATCTTCACCCAGCTCCTCACCAATTTCTTCATCACCCTCGTCACCAGCTCCTTCACAAACTTCTTCACCAACCTCCTCTCCAATCTCATTTTCATCCTCCTTTACATCAACACGTTCATCATCACAATTTAAATTTTCTTCATCCTCAACATCATCGCCATCACGTCCACTACCGCCATCATAATACTGCACATCTTCATCATCCTCTAGTTGCTCATCTGGTCCACCTGAAATTTCTTTCCGTTCTTCGGAATCCTCCGCACCACATACAGAAGGCGTCTCCACATCTTCACACACTACATCATTCTCACTCGCACTCTCCACAACGCTGCCACCAAATTCCTCCTCAACTTCTACCTCATCTCCTTCCACCACACTTGCGGCATGGACATCCCCGTGTCCATCCGCAACCTCAGAAACCTTTGCAGCATGGACATACCCGTGTCCATCCGCAAACTCAGACTATTCAGTCTCCCTAACACCTATAACTATACTTCCCTGTGCAGCATCTGCAGACCGCTCTTCTGCCTCTTCCTTCGATTCCTCTCCTTCACCACTTTCAGCAACTATAGCGTCCTCAACAGTTCCCACCCTGGAATCCAGCTGTCCAGGTCTATGTGCAATGTCTAAATTAAATTCTACTGGCGATGGTAAAGCTACACTATCAAGTGACTTCTCATATCCCTGCGTAGGCGATGATGATATTACAGGATCTGGATTCGTCATGAACCGAGATGGAGATACCGGAACAAATTCTGAGGCATCTGGGTTCAATGGTGACGTCCTCTCTGAGTCCTCTAATTCCGTATTAACAGACGTGTTCTTGTCGTTTTGTGTTGATCCACCGAAGTAATTCCCCTCTTCTTCTTTCTCTTCACCTTCTTCATCCACAACTCTATTAGGCACTTGCGATTCATCTGGAACGTTTGAAGTTTCTTTTCTTTCCAAATAGGAATAACGCCAAGCTACAGGATCCCTACTGGCCGACGTTGGTTTACTAATATAACTTCTTCTTCCCCTGTTAATTTCATACTTATTTGTTTTCTCTACTGTAACCGTTGTTACCGTCTTATCGCTTGCCACCCCCTTGTAGCCTCCATTATTTCCAGAATATTCAGTTTTCCTTACAGTTCCTTGCGTTCTCCCCCAACCCCATGTTTGTCTTTTTTAGCTCTTCCTAATAAACCACTTGAGTATTGGACATCTTTAGCAGCTCTTCCCCGGAACTCATCATTCGCCTGGACCCTTCTGGCATGCTCAAACCACCGGTCCAGGTTCGGAAAACAACGTGGACGGTCCGCGAACACCAAACGGTATCTCTCTTGGGACGTCACCCCTTCTAGAATAACTCGAACAATGTCCTTCTCGGGCAACCCCAACCTCAAAATCCGGGCAATTTTACGTATATCATGCACAAAGTCCGCCAACGCCTCTTCGTTGGCCTGCGCACGATAGAACCGATTAAATTTCAACTGTTCACGTTGCCGACGAGGTATGAAGAAGTCCAACACCTCCCCATGGAAAGCGTCAATACTGCCGCCCCGACGCAGAGTGTTGGTGACCAGCCCAGCCAATGAACCCCGGCAATACGGGTATATAAGGGACAAGAGGTCCCATCGGACACCCCCGGGAAATCCGCCAACTGCAGGACAAGGTCCAAGAAAACCAGCAACTTGTCCTCATCTATTCCATCCACCACCGGAAGTTTCTGGAGACCGCCGGAAATGGGGCTGGGCAATCTCTGATAACATACCGCCGCCAGAATTGCACAATTCACAATACACAACAATAAGACATAAATCCCAACGCAATACCTAATACAAACATGATTTACAAAACAGAAAAAAACTCGAGTACTAATCCTTCCTTCGAGCAGACCCCCGGGTTCCCTAGCGCTGCGGAGACCTGACCCACTCCTGAACCAACCCTCGTTCACATCACCGAAGAGAACAACCAACCACTAACATATAAATGAGACACACAACACCTAACACCAATCACGACATACAACATCTCACCAACACGTAGCTAACAACCATCAACATTTAATCAACATTAAATTTCAGAAATTTCCAAACGATATATCCAGTAGGCACGCCTCACGGTACCGACTTCCGATCGGGCCACACCGAATGCCGCTAATCCGACGCGCTACAATTCCCTTCAATTACCAATACAGCCTACTCCCCATGCAATGCCTAAGACCTCCGGTAGTTCAACATCTCACAAATATTATAACTAAAAATGCCTGCCTCGTGGCGTGACCAGATTCACAAGTCAAACAAGCTAACCAATATACATTCACATATACATATAAAACATTAAACATGAAATAATATCTACACATATGTGCAATCTTTCCAAATTTTCTAAGTTTGAACTATCTCAAAGTGTTTCCGAGTTTGCAAGCCCCGTCACACCCAAGGACCCAAGGGTTCAACCCTAGATAGAACCACGCTCTGCTACCATTTGTGACCCTTCTTTATTTTTGATACTTTACAGATTAATTTATTTTTTTTTATTTTTTTATTTTTAAAGAGAGGCTACTAGATATTTAAAACTAGGCAGAAGGACTAGACGAAGCATAAAATGTGCTGGGTCCAGTGAGACGGGACTTGCAATTAAACTCGCTGTTAACCAACAATAACAACTTTTATTATATCAGAAATCCCTTGCATAAATACATATTAAATATTACATAATCCTAAAGATTAACATACTATAAATTGTTTGAATCCCTTTGTAATGCTTTATATACAGCCCCCCATAAGTAAACATAGGTACACACACACACAACTTCAATTCAAATTCATAATTTTCAAATTCAACAATTTCCCTTTTTATTTCCAAGTATAATAGATGCCGACATTACAAAATGTATACATATAGATATAACTCATTCACCCAACACACATAACGAACATAAAATCACAATAAGTTAACAAATCACAATTATAATTCAGTATCACCTGAGCCCCATAAAAGTTCGACAGCCCGCGTGTATATTATTTTTATAGCCCCCATCATATCGGAATGTGAAATACCTGTAACCCGCTAGTATGTATATAAATTAAACTGATGCCATCTATTAAGACAACCACTTATACATTTTTATATTGTCCACAGCCATCATTTGACTTCCTCATAAAATCACCAAAATAAATATTAAGAACTGTAACAATTCTCTATGGATTTCAATAAATACATTTAACATTTGCAAAGCAATTTGAAAGGTTCATAATTACAAAATATAGTTATAAGTTACGGTATTACTACCCTTTCTTTAATTCCGGAAAATGTGAAACCTCTCGATTTCTATAAAGTGCCGATCAGTCACAAAATTGGCCATAAGAGTTTAAAAATGTTTAGAAGATTTAATTACAATTACATGATTGTAACAAAAGCATAATTGCAAATTAAGGCTACATACAGCCTGCCTAACATTCACAAAATCTGACAATTGGCAAATCTAAGAAAGACAGGTTTAACATATAATGGCCAGAAAACACAAGTTGCAAAATATCAGTACCGCCTGTACAATTTTATTCAATGTAAAATTTTATAATCTGAAAATATTAATTATATAATTTTAAATAAATATGAAATTTTAATTTCAGCCATATGTGCATATATTAAAAGAGAATGCTGTAGACGTCCGGCTGCAGGAGTGTACCAGAGCAGGCCTGACTTGACAAAGAATGACCCGTTGAAAACCTGCATGATATGGCACCAACAGGTGCCTACCTTTGATTAGAAAAAAATTTATATAAGTGACAACCCGGAAACAGAATAAAAAAAAACCCCAGCCCTTGTATGCAGGAAAAATAATTAAATGCAAAACCCCGGTAATAACCTGAGAATGAATTCCGAACTAGCCGGTTCGGTATATCATGAAAACCATACCACTATACTTAATATAAAAAAAGGTCTCCCCTACAACTTTTGTACCCATTACACAGAACAAAAACCGCTCTGGTACCCTCCCACAGGTCAGTTTACAATTGTACTTGTTGAAATGTATTATAATGTTTAAGCTACGTTGAAATTGTCTTGCCGACCCCCCCCCCGATTGAACCGTGTCACTGTATAAAGTTAAACTGATATTGCACATACACCTCCAACAGTATTTTCTACAAGCCAGGATAGAATAAAAAAAGGAGTAAATATCACCTCATATGAAGCGGGCGGTTCCATGATTGGTGGCAGCAACTGCTTCTCCCTCCTCGGTCGCAGAACGAAGCTTTAGTGGTTCATGGCTTGGTGAACGTAACAGCACAACAAGCGTTGGTCAGGTCTCCGTCCCAGGCGAGAACCCGGTAGGTCTTAAACGCTTAGCCTGCCATTAAAGATGAGAAGAAAAGACACCAAAAATGCTCTCCTGAACCGAGGAAAGAAGCGAGATGTTTTCGTAGCGGGAGCTATGCAGTGACTGATTCTCGCAACATGCACGGAAACGAAACCCAAATTCGGCCCGCTAGATAGCGTGCACTGCCGGAACAGTGCCATACAGATATCGCCTCGCTCACTGACATTGATAACTAATCGAATTTATTATTGGAAATATAGTATTTGTATTTCCTCGAACGCCGGGTTATGCAAACACCGGCACACCCCCACCTTAAAAGGGCAACCTGGTTGCCCACACTTGAACTCAGGGTTCCCTGCAGTGTACCCCATTAGTATTTTAAAACACAAGTTTCGCCGGTAAATCTCATTAGTGACTGCTCTCAGGACTGAAAAACTCAACACCATTGCGAGCATCCCCACGCGACAACCTTCACCGCGCCAACTCCATGGGACCGCCCCAACACGTCACCCTCTCTGGTGACCACCTCCTACTTCTATTGGTGCCACTCACATACGCGTCCCTAGGACCAAACAAGGTGTCACTAACCTTGGAATGTGAGTCACCATCCTACTACTCACGTCCACCTCCTGGACCGACCAGCTATATGCCACAAACAAGGCCTCACAATCCCTGCTATATGACTGGCCCACATCCCTACACTAGGGCGGACGGCCCCGCTTTGCCAGACAGAGAAGACCGCATAGAGGGCACGCGAACATGAATCCCTTCTCTCATTCAACAGTTAATCTCCATACCATAACTAGAATGGGGTGACTTCCCTACCGAACAGTCGATACGACATATATACCACACAATATTAACCAAAAGAAACACAGGGAAATCAACCGAGGATGCGGCATGGCCATTTGACAACAAAATCAAATCAACAATAGATCAGCTGATGAAGTATGCACGGTTTATCAGATTACGACAACAACAATTAAATTCCACCCGGCAGACGGCTATCAGCGGCTCAGAGTCCAACTCACCCATGTCGCGTAGTGTACAACGATACAGCTGTTTATAAATTTACTAGGTCAATATCTTTAAATACCTTTAACATTTCCTTCTGTGTATTTAGAAACTCCTCGGAATATAACTACCCTCGACAATATCTCGTATCCCCATAAAACGACAACCAACAATCTAACACTAACATCGCTACACCAACCTAGTCACAACATCTCCAACCAAATTCTTTCTAATTCCTTTTTTTCTAATTTTTATTATTTTTTCTCTTTTTTTATTTTATTTTATGCTTTTCTAAGGGGAAGGGTTAGGAAAATCGGGAATATGAAAAGGGGCAAGGATCATTGAAGGTCAATAGCTAGGACTAAGGGTAAGGACATGGCTCCCTCCGGAAATAGGGACGAATGGAGGAAACCAAGACTCGCGTGGGCAGGGACGCAACCCTGAAGTAGATGAACACCACTGGGACTGTGGGGAACATCTACCCTCTACCCGTTACCCACTTCTTCTCACCTTTCTATGACGCACTTTATGTACTCGTTCCTTCCAGACATCCCTCACTGAGAAATCACCTCGTGTTGAGCTGTACTGATCTGTTTCTTCTGAATAAGGATCACGGCAACTTACTTCCTTACTTTCACTCCGCTTTGGATTATCCTCATCATCTAAACCCCCTGCTTCTGTCTTCCCTGTTTCTCTTTCTTCCACTGTTCCTTCTTCCTTATAGCCCTCTTCTACCATTTCCACAATTACGTCCCCATAATCCAAATCACCATCATGACACTGCACCTCCTCACCATCTTCCAGTTGCTCATCTAAGCCATCTTCAACACCATCTTCACCCAGCTCCTCACCAATTTCTTCAGCACCCTCGTCACCAGCTCCTTCACAAACTTCTTCACCAACCTCCTCTCCAATCTCATTTTCATCCTCCTTTACATCAACACGTTCATCATCACAATTTAAATTTTCTTCATCCTCAACATCATCGCCATCACGTCCACTACCGCCATCATAATACTGCACATCTTCATCATCCTCTAGTTGCTCATCTGGTCCACCTGAAATTTCTTTCCGTTCTTCGGAATCCTCCGCACTACATACAGAAGGCGTCTCCAAATCTTCACACACTACATCATTCTCACTCGCACTCTCCACAACGCTGCCACTAAATTCCTCCACAACTTCTACCTCATCTCCTTCCACCACACGTGCGGCATGGACATCCCCGTGTCCATCCGCAACCTCAGAATCCTTTGCAGCATGGACATACCCGTGTCCATCCGCAAACTCAGACTATTCAGTCTCCCTAACACCTATAATTATACTTCCCTGTGCAGCATCTGCAGACCGCTCTTCTGCCTCTTCCTTCGATTCCTCTCCTTCACCACTTTCAGCAACTATAGCGTCCTCAACATTTCCCACCCTGGAATCCAGCTGTCCAGGTCTATGTGCAATGTCTAAATTAAATTCTACTGGCGATGGTAAAGCTAAACTATCAAGTGACTTCTCATATCCCTGCGTAGGCGATGATGATATTACAGGATCTGGATTCGTCACGAACCGAGTTGGAGATACCGGAACAAATTCTGAGGCATCTAAGTTCAATGGTGACGTCCTCTCTGAGTCCTCTAATTCCGTATTAACAGACGTGTTCTTGTCGTTTTGTGTTGATCCACCGAAGTAATTCCCCTCTTCTTCTTTCTCTTCACCTTCTTCATCCACAACTCTATTAGGCACTTGCGATTCATCTGGAACGTTTAAAGTTTCTTTTCTTTCCAAATAGGAATAACGCCTATCTAAAGGATCCCTACTGGCCGATGTTGGCTTACTAATATAACTTCTTCTTCCCCTGTTAATTTCATACTTATTTGTTTTCTCTACTACTGTAACCGGTGTTACCGTCTTCTCGCTTGCGACCCCCTTGTAGCCTCCATTACTTCCAGAATATTCAGTTTTCCTTACAGTTCCTTGCGTTCTCCCCCAACCCCATGTTTGTCTTTTTTAGCTCTTCCTAATAAACCACTTGAGTATTGGACATCTTTAGCAGCTCTTCCCCGGGACTCATCATTCGCCTGGACCCTTCTGACATGCCCACACCACCGGTCCAAGTCCGCAAAACAACGTGGACGGTCCGCGAACACCAAACGGTATCTCTCTTGGGGCGTCACCCCTTCTAGAATAACTCGAACAATGTCCTTCTCGGGCAACCCCAACCTCAAAATCCGGGAAATTTTACGTATATCATGCACAAAGTCCGCCAACGCCTCTCCGTTGGCCTGAGCACGATAGAACCGATTGAATTTCAACTGTTCACGTTGCCGACGAGGTATGAAGAAGTCCAACACCTCCCCATGGGAAGCGTCAATACTGTCACTCCGACGCAGAGTGTTGGTGACCAGCCCAGCCAATGAACCCCGGCAATACGGGTATATAAGGGACAAGAGGGAAAATTCCAAACGATATGTCCAGTAGGCACGACTCACGGTACCGACTTCCGATCGGGCCACACCGAATGCCGCTAATCGGACGCGCTACAATTCCCTTCAATTACCAATACAGCCTACTCCCCATGCAATGCCTAAGACCTCCGGTAGTTCAACATCTCACAAATATTCTAACTAAAAAATGCCTGCCTCGTGGCGTGACCAGATTCACAAGTCAAACATGCTAACCATTATACATTCACATATACATATAAAACATTAAACATGATATAATATCTACACATATATGCAATCTTTCCAAATTTTCTAAGTTTGAACTATCTCAATGTGTTTCCGAGTTTGCAAGCCCCGTCACACCAAAGGACCCAAGGGTTCAACCCTAGATAGAACCACGCTCTGCTACCATTTGTGACCCTTCTTTAGTTTTGATACTTTATAAATTAATTTTTTTTTTTTTAAAGAGAGGCTACTAGATATTTAAAACTAGGCAGAAGGCCTAGACGAAGCATAAAATGTGCTGGGCCCAGTGAGACGGGACTTGCAATTAAACTCGCTGTTAACCAACAATAACAACTTTTATTATATCAGAAATCCCTGGCATAAATACATATTAAATATTACATAATCCAAAAGATTAACATACTATAAATTGTTTGAATCCCTTTGTAATGCTTTATATACAGCCCCCCCATAAGTAAACATAGGTACACACACACACACACACACACACACACACACACACACACACACACACACACACACACACATATATATATTGTAGCATGACAGATAATCCACTTCAATAGGTTACCATATGATCATAAGTAAAAATCAATTACATGGAATATCAAGAAAAATCCAAATGAGTACCAAATAAATATCAAAATAAAATACTACCATAAATTGAAAAAGTAAATATAAAGAAAAAACTCTGCAACAGAAATAAATGTACAGCAAAATAAAACCCCAAAAAACTAAAATAAAATAAGAATAATACCCAGGTAGGATAGGAATAGGTAAGGGAGATACCCAGAACAAATCAACGGACAAAATAAGAATATAATAGCGAAGAAACCGAGAACGACAAAGGAAGATACCCAGAATAAATAAAAATAATAATAACGAAATGGTACTGAAGAAACCAAGAATGAAGAAGGAAGATATCCAGAACAAACCAACATACCTGATGAACAGGGACAAGTTTGAAGATAACAGATAGTAGGGGAAGTAGAATACGACCAGGACCCAAAGGAAACCCAGTAGGGAGAAAACAAAAACCCCAAAAGAAATTAAATTTCACTATTGAAAGTATAACACCCCAAAAAGCAGAAACTCATGTAAAATAAATGAAAACAAAAGTGTTTAAAGTGCTAAGTAAAAGTGGACCCAAGAAAGTTATTGTATAATTAATAAAGACAAATCTTAACAGTCCCCCCATGATTAAACACCTTGGTAAATAAAACTATAAAACTGACTAGTGATATTATCAAGAAATAACAGGGGACAAGTGCAAGTTATTATATTGTAATAAATAAACTTTGAGAAAGTACATTAAATACTGTACCTTTAAATAACTTTAAAAGTTTTAATTTAAGATCATGAGTGCTATTTAATAAAATAGTATGGTGAAAGAGCAAGGACTAATATTTCTAATAAAGTGCCACTATTTATGTAATAACATTCAATGGAGTGAATAAGATAAATAGAGAGCTGGGAGTTAATCCATAAAGTGACAAGGGATACATCCCTAAAATTAAAGAAAAACAGATAAGACTGTACCCAAATAATTTTAAGTAAGTGTTAAAAATAAAGGAACAGAGATGTTAGGTTCCAATTACCATAAATGAACTCTATGCCTAAGGTTTGGAAATAGAGAGTAGTTCTTATAATTATAAAATGTTATTATGTTTAATAGTTTGAATCAGGAATGCAATGTCTGAATGTGGATACCATTCTTATATGATATAATGTTTTTATGAGTTACTATGAATAATTAGTACTAAGAGGTATGAATTTAAATACCACTTTTAATGTCAAATAATTGTTATGTATTAAGGGTATAAACAAACTGTATTATTAAAAACTTTGTATGTAACATCAGACAAAAAATAGGCCAAAGGGTAAATCTAGACTACATTATAATTGACAAATCCAGTCCAGTAAACCAACTAAACTAAAGAAATTTATGCAAGATAAACCCATCACATAGTAATATAATGTAAATTATACTTTAAAAAGATATTGTCAGAAGATAGGTAAAATTATGAGTAAAAATGCAAATGTATTAACTAAAATTTCAGAGGGGGAGTCATAGATTAATGAATTATATTTAAAAACAATAATCAATGGATAAAATTGCAAGAAATTAAAGAAAGATAAACAATTATATCACTCTGAGATTCAGTATAATCATAATTATAACAGATAAAATGGCTAATATTTAGAGGAGAACAGGAAATAAAAATGTAAGCCTACTTTTCCAAAATAAAAGAAATATAGCAATTGTAATAAAAAACTTTGTAAAACTGTATTATTTGATATCAAATGAAGCAAAATGAATTAAATAAACCGATTATGTATTTAGTATTTCATAAAATTAAATAATAGCGAAAATATATTCAGTGATATAATGTACTTTTTAAAGATGTAGCGGAAGCCAAGGCAAAATGAAACAATGTATTATGCATATTACATTGGCTAAGAATTGCAGGAGACGAAGGAAATGAGAACAGTTAATTATTATCCGTTGTAGAGAACACTTGAACGAGGTTTTGCTCCTATTAACCTATATAAGAAGCAGAAATGGTGTGCGGGATATAAACCTAGTATTCAGTGAAAATTTGTAACTTTATAATTTTTGACTTTAAACCTTAGAATCAGTGAGCACAAACCGTAACACGATTAAACTACAGTAAAACAGAACAATATATGACTAAATTATTAAATTAACACCATCACTAATAATTATTACTAACGAAACGAAAAGTGTTAATTACATACAACCTATTTAACCAAAGTAAAGTTAGACATTATCACACACATTTAAACAAAGTGAACTACGAAACACTGAACCAGGAAAACTCAATTAAAACCAGAAAGAAGATTCACCATTTCTGAGACGAGGAAACGGTGAAAAAGCAAGAAATATTCGTCGAGGCAACTACGTATAACCTACTCAGTCGGCAGGCGGCCATCTTTGTCTTCCCAGCATCCTATGCGAGTTTGACCAAATGAACATCGAGTCATCACTGGTTTGAATTTTATAATATATAAACATTCAATATTGTTTAATCACCTTGTAATTTTTAATTTTAAGACTTTTAACTTAAGTGTTATACTTTCATAGCCCTACCCTTCTCTGGTTATTTATAAAATAACCGTTAAAAGAACCAAATATTTTATATAGAATATTCATGTAAATTTTTTATCGACGGGCCCTGAGAAACGAGGCGATACTGTTGTTAATAATCGATTAACCATCGATCTTTCAGATAATTGTTAATAAATCATACAATTCTGCAAATTGGTTGAAATTTATTTATCAATTTAATAAATATAATTAAAATTAAAGTAATACAAGATCACGGACTATCCGAAAGGCGGTATTTACCAAGAAATAAGTAGAAAAATGAAGGAAGAAGAAGAACCGTCTATCGACTAGTGCTGGAGATAACTATATTAATGCAGGAGTTATCCCAAAAAGTGATACAACAACAGAAACAACCATAAAAGAATTAAAATTTTTACATAATACAAATACAAAAATTATTTATTAAATACCTACAGCAAAAAACACGAAATAAATATTTTTTCAGAAACAAAATTTTTTAAATTAATTTTATTATTATTATTATTTTGTAATAAGAGGAACGTTACAAAATTGGCGCCCAACGTGGGGCTTCAATTAGTGTATGAAAGGCTATTATAACTCGCCCAATTACTAATTCAAGCTTGTCAGCGGTTATCGAGCCAGAGAAACAGGAAAAATGCAACGTCGAGCAACGTCAAAGGAAAGGGTGGCGGAGGCCGAAAAAGAAGTTAATATGGAGGATAAGGAGGCAACGCCGGTGGAAGACGTTGAAGTGTTATTACCCCCAGCGGAACCGAAACAACCCGCACATAAAGAGATTCAACCTGAAATACCAACGCAAACAGGGGATGTCAATCTCCAAGAGGATAAACATGAGAAATCCCAAACAACAGAAGGTCCAATTCTAGATAAAATGATGGAGATGTTCCTACAAATGAGAGAGGATAACAAATCATTGAGTAAGGAATTAAAGGAAGATTTGAGCAAGAAGATGGAGGAAACCAGAAAGGAATCAAAGGAAGACAGCCGATCCTTAAAGGAAGAATTAGGAGAATTAGGTCAACAAATCGATAGGACCAATAAGAAAATAGAGGAAAACAACAAGAAAATGGAGGAGAAGATGGGGGAGAAGTTGGAAGAATTAAGAGAGAATAACCAACTATTAAGAGAAGAATTAATGGAGGTTAACCAGGAGAATCTGGACAAGTTAGACGAACGAATGGAATTATTAAGAAAAGAAATGAACAAAGAACTCAAGGATAATAAGAAATCTATAAATAAAAAATTGGAAGAAGAAACCATAATTATAAACCTACAAATCAGGGAAGTTGACGAAAGATGTCGCCAAACTGATGGGGAAGTACAAGAACTCAAGGAAGTGGTAAACACCAAGGTGACGAATATCGAAGAATATAGTCGCAAGAAGGCGGAAGAGAACCGAAAAGAAAGCCAGGAAGAACTAGGCAAGGTACGTAACCAAATTACGGAAAGGTGCGACGGAATGGAAGCAGCAATGACGAATATCACCGGTCAAGTGCGGCAGAGCCAGGAGGAAATGGAAGTAATTCGGAACCGACCAACCAACTTCACGAATATCCCCATAAACGAAAATAGGGAATGGCTGAACTTCCGTCAATATAAAAGGAAGCCAATGGAGTTCTTGGCCCGGATCGAGGAGTACATGGCCAAACATAGGGGCAATAGGTGGATAAATAACCGAGAGCTGTTGGACGAATCATTCCATGAAATGACGGACAACTGGTGGATGGCAAACCGAAGCGAGATCGAGGATTACCAGCAATTTAAGAATTTGTTCAAGGCGAAGTATTGGTCGGAGACCACCCAAAATTTAATACGGGACAACATCTGCCATGGCCGATACAAGACGCAATTGGGTAATATGATGACCGCGTACTTCCTCGGGAAGGTATGTCTGGCGAAGCATCTGGAACCGGCCATACCAGAAGAATGCCTAGTAAATAAACTCTCGTAACATTATGATGAAGAAGTCATAAGAGCAAGAAGGGGTAGCCAAATAAAAACCATCCAGGCTATGACGGAACTATTGGAAAACTACGAGAATGAGGAATACTATCGGCAAAGCAGAAGGAGGAATGAGCGGCCAGAATTCCGAAGTAATCCATACCCGAACAACAGTAATAATCAGAACAGCAACGGATACCAAGGGAACCGATACAATCCAAATTATAATAATAATACTACAAATAGTAATAATAATAATAGTAACGGTCACATGAACCAAAATATCAATAGGAATAATAACGGTTACCCAGGTAATCGAACCAATTATTACCCAAGTCCAAATGTAAATAGTCAGAGAAACCCAAACCATAATAATAATACCGAACGGTATTATATTAACAATAGGGGTTACCCAACTAACAATAACAATAACAACAACAGGTTCTCCCGACCCCGGGTAAATTTTATACGCGCCGAAGGAAACAGCCAACGCAGATACAATCATCAGCGGCGTAACAGTTTCCATGAATATAAAGACCGACGTAGAAGCCGAGAACGTGATAGTTCAAGGTATAATCCGCCTAGACGAAGTACCAGTCTAGATGATCCAGAGCGGCAACCAAACAGAGAACAACTATTCGAGCATCGAACGGAACGGCTGGAACCCACTCAAGGTTTCCCGACTGACGCCTCAGTCGGTCCAAACAATAATAACCAAGAAAATGAGAATTTAAACGGGAGGAGGCAGTAATGAATAATCAGGACCCTTTACTGCTCCTATCTCCTGGGTATCAAAGAGAGTTGCAAAGAACAACTAATAATAATAATAATATTACAATAATTAGTTGTAATTATTTAAAAAACATACGAAACGAACTATTGGAGGAGGACGACACTCGCCTCCGTAGTATCAATAATGAAATAATTTACATTAATGCAGAAATAGAAGGAATCTTCGCACAGCTAATGATTGATACAGGTGCGAATGTGTCTATTATTAACTCAACTGAATTGGAGAGAATCCAAGAGAAATGTGGTCAATTATTGCCGACTTTACCAATAAATAATATTGTATTAATAGGTGCCACTGGTCGCCAAAACAAGACGATCCGAAAGCAAGTATCGTTAAACGTGATTAGCAAGGGTATAGCAATAAACATGATATTCCTAATTGGGACAGGGTTGCCCTTTAATATATTGGTGGAATGCGATATGCTGAGAAGAAACTCTGCTATCATCGATTTGATGACCTCAGAGAAGGTATCGCTGTTTGCAGAAGGTATGACCTGGACGGCCGATTTAGTCGGTAGCGAGATAGTACTTCCCAGCAGTATCCACCAGCAAATTCGAAACATCAACTATATTGAAAATAACCCCCTAATTAACCCCATAATATACGACAACACGGACGAAGGTTTATGGTCCCAAAAGATACAAGAAATAAGGGATTTCCGGGGCGGAATCACAAGGGAGAAATTGCCCATACACCAAGCGAATCAGTTGATAAGAATCTATGAAAAGTACCGCTCAGTATTTTCGGACGAACCCGGTAAGGTAAAAAATTACCAATGTACCCTTAAATTCAAAGATACAGAGGAGTTTAATAGAAAATCATACCCCATTGCGCATTCACGAAAGGAGGCTGTAAGAGCTGAAATAAACCGGATGATTAACAGTGACATCATAGAAAATAGCCAATCTCCATACACCAGCTCTATCGTGGCTATTCCCAAGAAAAACGGTCAAGTCCGGCTTTGCTTGGATGCGCGGGAAATAAACAAAAAGATAATAAATGATAGAACATCGCCCGGTGAGATAGGAGAAATCTTGAAACGATTCCACGGTACCAAGTACTTTAGTACCTGGGACACGGTGTGCGGTTACTGGCAGGTGGAGTTACACCCACGGAGTCGCCAGTATCTGGCTTTCATATTCGAGGGGCGAAATTACCAATTCAAGAGACTGCCCTTCGGACTCGTAAACTCAGTTGCCATCTTTGTGACCTGCATGGACCAGATACTGGGACAGGAAGCACTTCAGTTTACCACCGTGTATGTAGACGATCTACTAGTTACCTCAGAAACTTGGGAGGAACACTGCTACCGTGTGGAACACGTGCTTGAGAAGTTGTCTGTCAGTAACGTCACGCTGAAATTAGAAAAGTCCAAGTTCATTGCCAGAGAAGTTCAATTCTTGGGTTTTAACTTGGACGACCAAGGAATCTCACCGTCGGCAGAAAAGGTGGAAGCGATCCAGAAATTCCCGGCACCCAAAAATAGAAAGCAATTACAGTCATTCCTGGGAATCTGTAATTATTACCGCAAGTTCCAGGAACAATATTCGGAATTAACCACAAGATTTCAAGCACAATTGTCATAAAAAAATAAATGGATCTAGTGTCAAGAGCAGGATGTGATTTTCCAACTTATTAAGGACAAATTTCTGGCAACAATAATACTTCGCCACCCAAATTTTAAACTACCATTTTTCTTGAACTGCGATGCCAGCCACATCAGCCTGGGAACGACATTATATCAAGAAGACGAGAAGGGTCAACACCAAGTAATTAGCTTCGCTAGCAGATCTTTGAACCAGTGCGAGAAGAACTACACTGTAACGGAAAAGGAATTACTGAGCGTAGTATTCGCTTGCGGTAAGTTCCGCACTTACATCTTGGGTTACCCGGTTACCGTCCGAACACACCATAAATCAATTTCGTTCCTAAAAAGCTGCAAATTGAATCATGGCAGACTGACTAGGTGGATACTTGCCCTTCAAGAATACAATTTAAAATGGGAATACATCCCAGGTAAAAAGAATGTCGTAGCCGATGTGTTATCACGTATCAATGTGGAAGAGCAAACTTTCGAAGGGGAGAAAGAAAGCATACTAAAAATATACCACATTCTTAGCACCAGAGCCGACTTAACAACATTATTAACAAACATGAGCACCCACCAACAAGCAGACCCGAAATTGAGAAACCTTAAAACTCGATTAGAAGAAGGAGACGAAACCGTTGCTCAATATTACCAACTAAACAAACAAATCTTGTTCGTTAAAACCTCACTAAAGCAGGAGACCTGGAAGGTGGTTGTTCCAACCCAGATCGAAAAAGAAATAATCGTAAACTACCACATACGATATGGGCATATGGGCGCCTTAAAGGTGATTAAGGCTCTGGATGAGAGCTGCCATATAAAAAACATAAATAGGAAGGTCCGGATGTATATTAAAAGTTGTAAGATCTGCCAACTCGTAAAAACAAACAACGAGAAGAAGGAAGGTGTTATGATTCCTATAACATCCCTGGCTACATTGGAGAAGGTATTCCTAGACATCTGCGGACCATTTCCCCGTAGTCGCGGTCGACACCAATATCGATACCTGATAATCGTAATGGACCACTTCACTAAGTTTGTTAAGCTATACCCTACTAATCGGGCAACTACCAGGAAAATTCTGGGAATATTGTAACGAACTATTCTGGTCGTATCTGTAAAATGTGTGTGACCCCTCTTTCCTTTTATGTCCCTTTTTTTTTGTTTATGAGTATCAACCAACTTATTTCATTTTAATATTTTTTTGAAAGAGAAGCCACAAGTCAATTAGGACTAGGCTGGAGCCTAGAGAAGCAAAAATTGTGCCGGGTCCAGTATGACGGGACTTGCAATGAAACTCAGCTATAATATAACAATAACAAGTTTATTTTATGCCTAGAATTCATACATGCAGGCCAACTCTATGACATAATTATTCCCCCCCATGAATCATAAATATCACGAATAATTTAAGCCCTGCTTTAACAGTATTAAAGAAAAACAATAGGTGTATAGTATAACGAGTGTGTATAAATTCAGTAAATACATATATATATATATATAAACATATAACAGCATAACAAGTGTGTATAAACTCAGTGAATATATATATATATATATAAATATAAAGTTCTCCCCCATCTTGTGGCTAGCTAGACACGGACAAACATCACAACACACACAGAAACATAAAGCACATAGACTCACAATTACATTAATTCTAACACGAATGCCCCTGGAATGCACCCGCCCTGCAGGCAGTGTAACTACAATACTCAGAACCCAGCAGTGATAAAATGTTCGCTCATCAACAACCCGTTTATGTAGATTTATATAAAAGCCTTCACCCCCAGAAAGGATGATAAAACTCATAACGCATAAATAAAACCGGACCGCCCATTTATATAGCATTCCACTGATCAATGACCCATCATGAGCGTATGAACTTTAAGTTCCTTTCACAGCATTAGATAAAAATTTACAGAACTACATCACCTGATTTCAAACGGTTGTTATACAATTGTAAACGGTTATTTTACTTCACAAATTCCGAAAGATTTAAAAATCCATATGTACTTTAACAATCAGAAATTACTCACTCGAGGATTTACAATTTCAGAAAAATTTAGACAATATATGTTTTACAAAAAAATAATAAGTACATGTTTTATAGTTAAAGAAAATTAAACAGCAGATACTACAAGTGAAAGTTAATCAATATGTGTTTTGCCAGTTAAGAAAAACAATCGGTATAGCCCTTTTGTAAGGAGCAAAATCAACTAATATATGTCCAGAAAAAAAAAACAAATTATTTTCTATTAACCCCGAATGGCTCTATAAATATAATTAAAATGAAAAAATACAATAAGGTGGTTGTGTCCTAGCAGCTGTGGCAGCGCGCCAGCATGTGGTTCACAAAGTTTGACAGGCCTCCAACCTGCCTGAGGTTGCACCAACATGTGTCAGAGAAAAACTAAGTCCCCTTTTAAACCCCAGAAAACGGCCCAAAAACAACAAAGGAAAACCCCCAGCCCTTAGATGTTAAACCCATAGTGAAGTTAATATTATTCATTGCTGTTCCAGCCGGAACAGAGCTACTAACATGTTCTATAAATTTTGTACAGGGTTAAATGATAATGAGATGCAAACTGTAAAATATCCAAGTGTAAAAAAAATATCTGGCACGCTCCCCCAGTGCAGCACACAATTACAAGCAGTGCACTTAGTGTTATGTAAATCAGTTATAAAAAAGTGTTCTTGAATTTAACTTATAATGTTCAGAGTTATGATCAGCTGCTCCCCTTTCTAACAGACAGTCTGGACACGTGGTCACATGGCTTCAAAGATATTTAATGTAAAACAGGCGCACTGCCGGCCCGGCCCCAAAAGGATAATAAAAGTGTGAATATCACCTTAGTACTGCTGGCCAGTGCTACATCGAGAACGAGTCACCAGCTCCCTCTTCGGACATGATCTTGTTTAATGGTCCATGACTGATGCAGGTGTACGGCGATCAGCAAGGCCAAATCTCCGGCTTAATTCAAGAACCCTGTTAATTCATATAAATTAGAGAAATGTTCACCAAAAATATACACCCGAATTCAGGTAATTAACCTCAGAACGGGCCTCCAACTAACTCTCAATAAAAGCACAATTTTCATTAATAAAGCTTTTGCAACCAGCTTAAAGGGTAGAAAATCAGCCATGGAATAAGTAAATTTGAATAATGAACAGGCTTTATTAAACGTGGCGTAATATAAAAGTCATCAGTTCACTGGCAACATGCCTCGACAGAACTTTGCAGGTTAAACAGCCACGTGGTGAGCGATAATCATTATTTGACCAAAAATTCAACTGCAAGGCACTCACAGCATTAAGAATGTTTTAACATTAATAAAATTTCATCTAAGGAAGTTCACACAAAGAAACTCTCTACTGTACAGTTAATTAAATAGCTCCCCGACAGTCTGCTGCATGAATGGACATAGTTGACTAACTGACTACGCACTAACATTTAGCCCTTAATTTTTTAATGTAGTACACTTTTATCATAACAATGACAATTGCAATACGTCTCACACTATTCTAGTAATAATAAACGGAACATGAGCTATATACTGAACATTAAGTGATTTGCTGAACAATGAGTTTTCTCTTAATATAAAACCTGTCGGGTCGCACACACATAATTACGTGTTTTATTTACGGTTGCATACACCTAGTTATTAATCATCCATTTAATATGAATTACTTATGAGACATAAAATAATGCAATTCTTACCGGGAGTCGTTTACGCTTCAGCCAGCCATGAAGATGCAGATAACTACGCCGTAATTGTTCGAAGAGGAAGACGGACCGTTGTATCTCGCAGCGGGGCAGTGAGTCGTCTCCGTTAGCAGCAGAGCCAAATGCTCCCCTTTCTATAAGTTGCGCGCGCAACCGTAACCGAGCCGAACAAAGGTCGCTTCAGCCGACCCCTGCATTCACTTTATTTGACAATTAAAAAAAACTTTTCTAAAACCTTCGACAGCCGGATTTACACCGGCACACCCCCACCCCGAAAGGGCAACCCGGTTGCCTCACTCTGAAACTCTGGAAAGTACCCTGCAGTGTACCTCCCTCTTAAATACTCCGGTGGACATCGTGGGTAAGGTGGCTCGGCGGCACTTGCTCCCAGGAGAACAGAGGCTCAGAAGGGAAATCGAAAGAGACGAAAGAAGACTTGTAGTATGTAAGTGTGTATGTGCGGCACGCTGACCTGATCAGGGCCAGCCCACCGCAAAGAGGGACAGAGAAGAAAGACGAAAGAAAAGTTCAGGAGCTCCCTGAGTTTCGACCTCCTGAGGCTTGTCCACCCAAGCCAGAACACGATAGCCACCTAAACAGGGCATCTGCCCCATGTACCTACGGGGTAATTCTGTAATACGACCCCCCCATTCTACACCATACCATTACTGCACGGGCCAAGGGGAAAAGGGGCGATGACAGTCCCCATGATGCGGTGGTCCCCACTAGGGGACCTGACAGAGAGCCATGTCAACTGTGACTATGGCACCTATCCAATATATATATGAGTTTTACATGTGTGCTCCAAGGTCATGTAAGCAGGAAGCAGTTCCGCAGAGCGCCCAACCGGCCCCGGGAAACTACTCCCTGCCATCCACTCTCCAACTCCTTTTTTTTTGCTTTTCTACAGGTTTTTGTTTTTTTTCCAGGTAGGTTAGGAAATTCGGAAGGCGGAAGGTCAAGGATCACTGAACGGTCGCGGGATGGGACTAAAGGTAAGGACATGCTCCCTCCGGACATAAGGACAATTGGAGAAAGCCAAGGCTCGCGCAGGCAGGGGCGCATCCCTGAAGTAGACGAACCCCACTGGGACTGTGGGAAACATCTACCCGCTACCCTATCATTCTCAATACCGCCCCCGGAGCACACCCTCTTAAAATAGACAACATCCCCACTCGCACAGAGACCACCATCATCCCCCCCTGTCACCCCGTTTACCCTCTTCTACACAGTTTCAATTTTGAGATATGTGTAGTAATCTCTTTAGCGTCACCACCCGGCTCTTCCAACCGCGCCGTCACCGGTGACGTAAACCCGAGGATACGGTACGGCCCCGACCAACGATAGCATAATTTGGCGGCTCTTTTATCGGCAGCTGAGCTGATCGGGTGGCTCTGGCAGTAGACCAAATCTCCTACTTTAAAGGGATTTGGAATACGCCCCTGATTATACCGACTACGGACGCGCTCGTGCGCACGAAACAAATTCTTCCGGGCCTCTTTCCACCTATCTGCCGTCCTAATGTCCGGATTACTCGGCAGAAGATCGTCTATGTTCCATAAGTTGGCCAAGGGAAGCGTAGGCGAGAAACCAAACATAACTTCAAAGGGAACGGCCTTATGACTGTCATGCAGGGCCGTATTGAAAGCTAGCTGTAACCACTTAAGGTTCTGGTCCCAGGTGGTCTGTTGTTCCGCATGATAGGCGATGAGTGCGGACCGGAGATTCCTGTTGAATCTCTCCGCGTGGGACGGCTGTGGGTAATAGGGGGAAGTGGTTACATGTTTGATGCCATTGGCGAAGCACATTCGCCGAAAGTCGCCTGAAATAAATTGTGGACCATTGTCCGAGACAATGATGGCCGGAAGACCGAACTGCTGAAATACATGACTCTGGAGCGCGCGTATGGTCAATCGAGCAGTTGCCTGCCGTAAGGGCAGTAGCCAGGCAAACTTCGAAAAAGCATCCACACAGACAAGTAGGTAAGCATTACCTGACTTGCTACGCGGGAAGGGTCCCACGTAGTCGATGAATAGCTTCTCCATCGGTCTGCTCGCCACATCAGATGACAACAGCCCCAACTTGGTGTTCTGTGCAGGCTTGCTTAAGCCACAGAGATGACATGCCTTCACCCGAGTTGCTATGTCCCTATCCATGCCCTTCCAGATGAAGTTTTTCCTAATACTGGAAATGGTCTTCGAAATCCCCTTATGTCCACCTACTGGGGAATTGTGGTAGTAGCTGAAAACCATGGGCACGAGTTTGCTAGGCAGCACTATCTTCGGGGCTCGCCCCTTTTTCTCTTTGCAACATAGGACGCCCCTGGACAAGAAGTAAGGGACCTGCACGTTACCCTCTTTTAGATTTTGGATGATCGGACCCAACTCTTCATCATCTAACTGATGGGGTAACACATCAGTAAAAGCTAAAGGAAAGTTCAGTAAAACAGAGCAGGGTTGCTCCGGCTGGGCTTCGCTGGGCTGGGAAAACATACGGGACAAAGCATCTGCAACCACATTTTGAGTTCCCCGAATGTGTTGCACCTTGAATTTAAAGGATGAGATTTTAACCACCCATCGTCCAATCTTACCCAGCTGCCGGGGATGAGCGAGAAGCCAAGAGAGAGCCTGGTTGTCGGTCTCGAGCAGGAACTCAGCGTGTTCCAGAAAACGCCTGAACTTATCTAGAGCGTGTACAGCAGCCAAACACTCTAGCTCATAGACTGAAGACTTCCGTTCTTGTTGGGTCAAAGTTCTAGATATAAAGGCCACAGGCTGCCTAGCACCATCAACAACTTGGGACAGAACCGCCCCGAGCGCAATCGAACTCGCATCCGTCTGGAGGATGAACGGCCTCGAGAAGTCTGGCATTCTCAATACTGGAGGGGAAATAATGGCTTCCTTCAGAGTCTCGAAAGCCTTCTGTTGCTTTTCCCCCCATACAAATTTGGCGCCCTTTTTCCGGAGTTCATTCAGAGGTGCCGCAATCTCCGACGCGTTTGGGATGCAACGCCGATAGAAATTGACCATCCCCACAAATCTCGCGATGCCTTTGGCATCCTTTGGTGAGGGAAAGTCCCTGATTCCCTGTGTTCGCTCAGGATCCACAGTGACACCTCTATGGGAAATCAGGTGGCCCAGAAAAGGAATTTGTGTCTGGGCGAACTTCACCTTTTCGAGATTGACAGTGAGGCCGGCACCCCTCAACCTGCACATCACCTCTTCAAGATGACCCAAATGCTCCTCGTACCCCTTGCTGTACACCAGCAAGTCATCAAGATAATTGAAAACGTACTTGAACTTGACATCGTGAAAAACGGTGTCAAGTAGACGGGTGAGAGTTTGGGCCCCTACCGGTAGACCCATAGGAACCCTAGTGTACTGATAGAGGTTCCACGGAACACAGAATGCCGTGTAGGGCCTACTTTCTTTCGTCAAGGGAATCTGGTGATATGCAGAGTTGAGGTCAATGATGGTAAAATACCTCGCCTCACTGAACCAATCGAACGCGGAATGAAGGTCAGGAAGTGGGACCGAATCTACCTCGATGTTAGCGTTCAGCTTGTGGTAGTCGATGACCATCCTGTGCTTACCTCCAGGCTTGGGCACTAGGAACGCTGGACTGGCATAACTGGACTGAGAAGGTTCAATCACCCCTTGATCTAATAACTCTTGAACCTTCTCCCTCAAGATGCTCATCTTCGGAGGGGCAAACTTATAAGGGTGGGAGCGCACCACCTTGGAGTCCGTTAGGCGGATCTTATATTCCAAGATATGTGTTAGCCCAAGGGCCGGAGTTAGTACAGTGGGGAAACGCTCACACAACTGATCTAAAGCGGACCGCTGGGACTGGGAGAGGTGGTCTCTAGATGTGTCGGGGCACTTAACCTCTTGGATATCTTGCCTGGTCCCCTGATATCCAAGGAACGGGATTACAACTCCCCGATTAAATTTAAAATAACATTGGTGCTCTTGGATGTCAATAACGAGACCACTTTTGCAGATGAAATCGGCACCAATAATGCATTCAACTCCCAGAGCAGGAGAAACCAGAAAGCTTCACACCCAAGAAAATCCCTCGATTTTAAACTTGAAAGAAACTACCCGGGAAATGGGCAGAATTTCCTGGGATGCCATCCAGCACACTACGGAAGACTGTTCTGACCTTTTAATTAAACCCTGTCGTTCAAGGTCCTCGCACACTTTGGATGAAATGATGGATCTTGCTGATCCGGAGTCAACTAATGCTCTGAGTTGACTCTTTTTCAACTCCAACAGCAAGAAGGGGCATACGGAAGTGGGCCTAGAGATGGTTTGGAGGACCTTGATGCCCAAAAACCTGGGACCTACAACTGGCCTGGAGGCGCGTACCTTAGAAGACCCGCGACAGGTAGGGGAAGACCTCCGACATATCTTCCCCTCATTGACCTTTTTCAGAATGACCTTGGGCGCCTTGGGGAGGGATGTTGGACTCGACCCAACCCCGGTACAAAATCGTCTGACGTGGCCCAACCTACCACACCTAAAGCAAGTCACATTAGGCGAACGACGGCGCCTCTCGCTACAAGAGTTTGTAATTCTATTTTCATTACCACATGAGGATGGAACAATTCGCCCCCCATGCCTCTCGTGTCTTACCTTATCATGGGCCACGTGCTCACGGGACTCGTCAATCCCCTGGACCGTTCTAGAAAACACACATAGCCGTTCGAGGTCCGCAAAACAACGTGGACGGTCCGCGAACACCAAACGGGATCTCTCTTGGAGCGTCACCCCTTCTAAAATTCTTCTAACGACATCCTTCTCGGGCAACCCCAACCTCAAAACCCGAGCACATTTACGGATATCCTGCACAAAATCCCCCAACGCCTCTCCGTTGGCCTGTGCACGATAGAACCGGCTATGTTCCAAATGCTCACGTTGCCGACGGGGTATGAAAGAGTCCAACACCTCCCCATGGAGAAAGTCGATACTGCCACCACGACGCAGAGTGTTGGTGACCAGCTCAGCCAATGAACCCCGGCAGTACGGATATATAACGGACAAGAGGACCTCATCGGACAGCCCCGGAAAATCCGCCAACTCCAGGACGATGTCCAGAAAAACCAACAATTTGCCCTCATCTTCTCCATCCACCACCGGAAGTCTCTGGAGGATGCCGGAAATAGGATTGGGTAGTCTCTGATAACCTACCCCCGCCAGAATCACACAATACACTGAACACAAAACATAACCCACAAAAGCATATTTACAAGAAACAGAAAAACCCAAGTACTGTCCTTCCTTTGAGTAGACCCCCGGGTTCTCTAGCGCTGCGGAGACCAGGCCTATTCTGAACCATTCACATCCACGACAGAAGGAGACAAGTGACAAGCAACAATGCTAAACACACATAACATCAAACAACAATTCGACACACACGCCGTACCAACACATAACTCACAACAACCAACTAACAATTGAAAGTCATAATCCGGGAATTAATACCTCAACATCAACCGGACACAAGTCGGTGCCGGTACCGATTTCCGATCAGGCCATACCGCATCCCGCCAATATAACACGCTAAACTCCGACCCCGAATCAACCTTGCCTCATCCAGGCCACAACCAAGACTTAAGACTCCCCGGCCGTACAACCATTACATTTTTCAAACACAAATAACCGCCTCAGTGGTGCGACCCGACTCACAAGTTATAGTACCTAAAACTAGCCTACACTGGCATATACCAAAACTATGTCACAACAATGGCATTAATATTTCCGAGTTTGCAAGCCCCGTCACACACCAGGACCCAAGGGTTCAAGCCTAGAATGAACCACGCTCACTGCTACCATTTGTGACCCCTCTTTCCTTTTATGTCCCTTTTTTTTGTTTATGAGTATCAACCAACTTATTTCATTTTAATATTTTTTTGAAAGAGAAGCCACAAGTCAATTAGGACTAGGCTGGAGCCTAGAGAAGCAAAAATTGTGCCGGGTCCAGTATGACGGGACTTGCAATGAAACTCAGCTATAATATAACAATAACAAGTTTATTTTATGCCTAGAATTCATACATGCAGGCCAACTCTATGACATAATTATTCCCCCCCCCCATGAATCATAAATATCACGAATAATTTAAGCCCTGCTTTAACAGTATTAAAGAAAAACAATAGGTGTATAGTATAACGAGTGTGTATAAATTCAGTAAATACATATATATATATATATAAACATATAACAGCATAACAAGTGTGTATAAACTCAGTGAATATATATATATATATATATAAATATAAAGTTCTCCCCCATCTTGTGGCAAGCTAGACACGGACAAACATCACAACACACACAGAAACATAAAGCACATAGACTCACAATTACATTAATTCTAACACGAATGCCCCTGGAATGCACCCGCCCTGCAGGCAGTGTAACTACAATACTCAGAACCCAGCAGTGATAAAATTTTCGCTCATCAACAACCCGTTTATGTAGATTTATATAAAAGCCTGAACCCCCAGAAAGGATGATAAAACTCATAACGCATAAATAAAACCGGACCGCCCATTTGTATAGCATTCCACTGATCAATGACCCATCATGAGCGTATGAACTTTAAGTTCCTTTCACAGCATTAGATACAAATTTACAGAACTACATCACCTGATTTCAAACGGTTGTTATACAATTGTAAACGGTTATTTTACTTCACAAATTCCGAAAGATTTAAAAATCCATATGTACTTTAACAATCAGAAATTACTCACTCGAGGATTTACAATTTCAGAAAAATTTAGACAATATATGTTTTACAAAAAAATAATAAGTACATGTTTTATAGTTAAAGAAAATTAAACAGCAGATACTACAAGTGAAAGTTAATCAATATGTGTTTTGGCAGTTAAGAAAAACAATCGGTATAGCCCTTTTGTAAGGAGCAAAATCAACTAATATATGTCCAGAAAAAAAAACAAATTATTTTCTATTAACCCCGAATGGCTCTATAAATATAATTAAAATGAAAAAATACAATAAGGTGGTTGTGTCCTAGCAGCTGTGGCAGCGCGCCAGCATGTGGTTCACAAAGTTTGACAGGCCTCCAACCTGCCTGAGGTTGCACCAACATGTGTCAGAGAAAAACTAAGTCCCCTTTTAAACCCCAGAAAACGGCCCAAAAACAACAAAGGAAAACCCCCAGCCCTTAGATGTTAAACCCATAGTGAAGTTAATATTATTCATTGCTGTTCCAGCCGGAACAGAGCTACTAACATGTTCTATAAATTTTGTACAGAGTTAAATGATAATGAGATGCAAACTGTAAAATATCCAAGTGTAAAAAAATATCTGGCACGCTCCCCCAGTGCAGCACACAATTACAAGCAGTGCACTTAGTGTTATGTAAATCAGTTATAAAAAAGTGTTCTTGAATTTAACTTATAATGTTCAGAGTTATGATCAGCTGCTCCCCTTTCTAACAGACAGTCTGGACACGTGGTCACATGGCTTCAAAGATATTTAATGTAAAACAGGCGCACTGCCGGCCCGGCCCCAAGAGGATAATAAAAGTGTGAATATCACCTTAGTACTGCTGGCCAGTGCTACATCGAGAACGAGTCACCAGCTCCCTCTTCGGACATGATCTTGTTTAATGGTCCATGACTGATGCAGGTGTACGGCGATCAGCAAGGCCAAATCTCCGGCTTAATTCAAGAACCCTGTTAATTCATATAAATTAGAGAAATGTTCACCAAAAATATACACCCGAATTCAGGTAATTAACCTCAGAACGGGCCTCCAACTAACTCTCAATAAAAGCACAATTTTCATTAATAAAGCTTTTGCAACCAGCTTAAAGGGTAGAAAATCAGCCATGGAATAAGTAAATTTGAATAATGAACAGACTTTATTAAACGTGGCGTAATATAAAAGTCATCAGTTCACTGGCAACATGCCTCGACAGAACTTTGCAGGTTAAACAGCCACGTGGTGAGCGATAATCATTATTTGACCAAAAATTCAACTGCAAGGCACTCACAGCATTAAGAATGTTTTAACATTAATAAAATTTCATCTAAGGAAGTTCACACAAAGAAACTCTCTACTGTACAGTTAATTAAATAGCTCCCCGACAGTCTGCTGCATGAATGGACATAGTTGACTAACTGACTACGCACTAACATTTAGCCCTTAATTTTTTAATGTAGTACACTTTTATCATGACAATGACAATTGCAATACCTCTCACACTATTCTAGTAATAATAAACGGAACATGAGCTATATACTGAACATTAAGTGATTTGCTGAACAATGAGTTTTCTCTTAATATAAAACCTGTCGGGTCGCACACACATAATTACGTGTTTTATTTACGGTTGCATACACCTAGTTATTAATCATCCATTTAATATGAATTACTTATGAGACATAAACTAATGCAATTCTTACCGGGAGTCGTTTACGCTTCAGCCAGCCATGAAGATGCAGATAACTACGCCGTAATTGTTCGAAGAGGAAGACGGACCGTTGTATCTCGCAGCGGGGCAGTGAGTCGTCTCCGTTAGCAGCAGAGCCAAATGCTCCCCTTTCTATAAGTTGCGCGCGCAACCGTAACCGAGCCGAACAAAGGTCGCTTCAGCCGACCCCTGCATTCACTTTATTTGACAATTAAAAAAAGTAGGATATGTGTGTATGCGCTGGGACTCAAAAAACAGGCATGTATGCGCTGGGACACAATACCCACTATGTATGTATGCGCCAGGACAAAAAAAACAGGCATGTATGCGCTGGGACACAATACCCCACTATGTATGTATGCGCTAGGACAAAAAAAACAGGCATGTATGCGCTGGGACACAATACATGTATGCGCTAGGACACTCGCTATTGTCTCCCCCCCCCCGCTGACCTAGTAAAAAATGTAAATATAAACAGTAAAAAATGTAAATATAAACAGACGCGCGCGACGCCGCGTACACATAAACATTCCGAGTTCGTTGACGTGTTTTTTTTTTTCCTTTTTACAGTGTAGATAGCGTCGTCTTTAGCTAAATATATTACATTTTATTTGTAATGATTGTCATTCTATAGTAAACCATGACCTTGAAACACACTGACCTAGTACAAATGTAAATATAAACAGACATTCCGAGTTCGTTGATGTGGACTTGTAAACTGTTTTTTCCTTTTTACAGTGTAGATAGCGTCCTCTATACCCTAAATATATTACATTTTATATATAACGATTGTCTTGGTATACAGATAAGATATGAATTAGCTTAGTCGGTAACGTGCAACTGTGTTATTCTAATAATAGATGCGCTAGGACAAAAAAACAGGCATGTATGCGCTGGGACACAATGTAAAAAATGTAAATATAAACAGTATAAAATGTAAATATAAACAGACGGCGTTTGTTGACACGCCCCCGCCCCGCGTACACAATAGACATTCCGAGTTCGTTGACGTGTTTGTTTTCTCCTTTTTACAGTGTAGACAGCGTGGCGTCCGTCTTTACCTAAATATATTCCATTTTTATTTTGTAATCGTGATCGTGTCTTTAACGATTGTGTTATTCTATAGTAAACCGTGACCTTGAAACACACTGACCTAGTAACAAAAATGTAAATATAAACAGACGGCGTTTGTTGACACGCCGCGTACACATAAACATTCCGAGTTCGTTGACGTGTTTTTTTTTTCCTTTTTTTTTTAGCGTCGTCTTTACCTAAATATATTACATTTTATTTGTAATGATTGTCATTCTATAGTAAACCATGACCTTGAAACACACTGACCTAGTACAAATGTAAATATAAACAGACGGTCGTGCAACTCGTCTTTACCTAAATATAAGATACCGATAACCTTTTTAGTTGTCGTACTATACAAAGTAATCTCTGATAACTAAGGTCATAGATGTAAACAGTTTTTAATTAATTGTTGTACTTTGAATAATGAGCATCAGACAGGCGATAAGTAGTGAATTACATAAACAAGCGAGAAGGAATTTTCCTACACGCAATGTCGAACTAAAAGGTATTCACGATTTGTATCAAGCTGACCTTGTAGAAATGATTTCTTTTTCAAAGTTGAATAAAGGTTATAAATATATACTAACAGTGATAAATTGTTTTAGTAAATTTGCATTTGCAGTTCCGTTAAAATCAAAAACCTCACACGACATTGTAAAAGCTCTAAGACCTATATTACATGTAAACAAAATGAAACATTTGCAAACTGATAAAGGAAAAGAATTTTACAATTTACCGATTCAGCAATTATTTAATCATTATAATATAAATCATTATTCAACTTATTCAGATAAAAAAGCCTCTATTATTGAACGTTTTAATCGTACTTTAAAAAACCATATGTGGAAGTGGTTTACTACCAGTGGAAAGTATACATGGATCGAAGTACTTCCTCAGTTATTGAAAAAATATAATAATACTGTACATAGAACTATAAGTATGAAACCTAAAGATGTTAATATAAATAATGAGAAAAGGGTATTAACACAAATAAATAAAAAACGAATACCTGTTAATAAGAAACCTGCAAAATATAAAGTTGGGGATAGAGTGAGAATTAGTAAATACAAACAAATTTTTACTAAGGGTTATTTACCAAATTGGACAAATGAAATATTTACAATTCATAATATTAAACAAACAGTACCTAGAACATATATTTTAAAAGATGATACAGGAATCGTATTAGATGGCGGATTTTACGAACAAGAAATTAGTAAAACAAAATACGACAATATATTTTTAATTGAAAAAATATTAAAACGTAAAGGTAATAAATTACTTGTTCAGTGGTTAGGATACGATAAGTCGCATAACAGTTGGATTGATAAAAACCAAATCATTTGAATTATTTTTTTTTTCAATCATGAAAATAGTACAGCAAACAAAAAAAATACGTATTTGTAATTTTGATAAATCTATGGAGAAAAAAGAAAGAGTCCATAGCGAGTTGTTACCAAATAATGTCAGGTCTCTTATCATTGGGCCCAGTAATACAGGTAAAACAAACCTAATGCTTAATCTTTTGTTCAGTCCTAATGGTTTATGTTTTGAGAACGTTTATGTTTTTTCAAAATCGTTGTATCAGTCAAAGTACAAATTTTTAGAAACAGTTTTATCAGGTATACCATCAATACAATACTATAAATTTTCAGAAAATGATCAAGTCATTCATCCTGATGATACTGAACAAAATTCAGTTATTATATTTGATGATGTAGCATGTGAACAACAAGATAATATAAGAAATCATTTTACAATATGTAGACATAAAAATAATAATGTTATTTATATATGTCAAACGTATGTTCGAATTCCGAAACACTTAATTCGTGATAACGCGAATTTAATAATTATTTTTCAACAAGACGAACTAAATTTAAAACATATATACAGAGATCATGTTAATACTGATATGACATTTGAAATGTTTAAAGAACTTTGTTCTAAAGCATGGACAAGATGTAAAAAGGGTTTTTTTGTTATAGATAAAGAAAGTGATATGAATTGTGGCGGTCGTTATCGTTTTGATTTTGATATCTATATTACTAATTTGTAATCGAAATTTTTTTTATTACTTATCAATATGTCATCGAAGAAGTCACGTTCCCTTGACAAGCAAGAGAAGCTCGTTAATGAAATTAAAAAAATAAGAAAAAATATTCGAAAGAAACATCAGACTCTAACACAAAATGTTATTGATGAAGAACAGTTTGCAGAAAAATCGTTGAAACCTATTATCACTCCGTTACAAAAGTTAGTACAAGAGAAAACAAATTCATCATTGATTAAAAAAGAAGAACAACAATTAGATGTTGAAATGGACGATATTCAGTCGCGTTTACAAAACAAAAGGTTTTCAGAAGAGGCCGAAAACATCCCGATATCGAACAAACGAACAGTAGAAACGCCGTTACCATTACCGCGTGAAGAAGAAATAACGTATGAAACCTTACCCACGGTTGATGAATTAATGTCAACATCAGAAGGACGACAATCAATTGAACCTTTTATCGATATATGGTTTAAAGGTCCGTTAATAAGACATTATATGCGTAAATTTTTTGATGACAGTAATCATGATATTGATCACGTTTTTGGTCCATATTTTGGAGATAATAATATTTTAATGTTAGGTAAATACCCCTTAAAGACTGATGAAAGTGATATTATTACAATTAATAATGTTATGTACAAAGGTACACCTGGTTTGTACGATCTTATTTTTATGAAAAACCCCAATGCATATGTACATTCTCAAGAAGATTTAGACGAATATTCGCGTATAATAAGTGAAACCGCGGCATATTTAAGTTTAAAGACAAACAGAGTTAAAAGCAGTACTAGTTACAAATATAAAAATATAATTAAGCCTATTATTAATAAGCTTTTACAATCATCCACATCAAAAGTTAGAAGTAGCCGATTGCATAGTGATACAGAAGGTCGCGGTTTGTTAAATTTCAGTAACAGTAAGCCAGTTTTTGTGTACTGGAATAATGTAAATGAATTATGCGATAGATTAAAATTATTGATTGCTTCACAAAGTGCAGGTCATTCGGGTCATGAAAATGAAATATTATCAATTATTGAAGAGCTACAGGAGGCCGGTATAATAAAAGAAGATGCAGCAACGTTTGAAGCGATATTTTCAAAATGAGTGTCGATAAATTCGGACACTATAGTGGTGATCTAGTGGCTAGTTCCAACGTTCAGCGTGGACCGCCTGGAGAAGGATTTAAATTAACTGACGACGGAAATTTTAATATAAGTAATAAACGATTATATAATGTGGGCGATCCTGAATTGGATGATGATGCCGTAAATGTAAAATATATGAGAACAAATTCGATTACTTTAACAAATACAGACGATTGTTACGATGTTAAGATGAAAAAAGTTATTAATTTAGCCGATCCTAACGAACCTTGTGACGCTGTAAATAAAAATTATTTAGAAAATGCTACTAAATCATATTTAGCTGATAGAATACCAATTAAGGTGGATAATAATCCAGTGTATTCATTCAAGAATAATCGTGTGTCTCAAATCGCATCACCTGTTTATAAATTTGATGCTGCCAATAAACTTTATGTTGATAATAAATTACCTGATGAAAATACACAAACTAATTGTTGTGATTTCAAGCAAAAAAGGTTAATTAATGTAGCAAATCCTATTAATTTGCTTGATGCTATAAATAAACAGACTTTATTAACAGGTATAAATAATACAAAAGATGAATGCAAACAATATATAGATGATAAAATATATTATTCACGAAGTGAAGAGGAAAATAGTATAGATTTTAATGGAAGCAGATTGACTAATATTGCTGATTCTAAAGATGATACAGACGTTATAAACCAAAAGACTTTAACAAGAGTTATGAATGCATTTAAATTAGATCTAGAAGACTATAAAGTTGACAGTAGCTTAGTTAGAATATTATACAAATTATATAAGGAGTGCACTAAAGACAATCCTGTTAAAACTATAAACGAATTTCGCATTGTATATATAATACAAAGTTTATATGAAGCGTCATAAATGCATCTGTATCCAAACAAGATAGAAGGTGGTGGTCTGGTGAGTAATATTCTTGGAAATGTTATAAACAAGTCAATTGATTTATTACCTGTTGAACTTCATTTACCCGGTTATCAGTATTGTGGACCCGGTACAAATTTAGCGAAACGATTACGAAGAGGTGATCCAGGAATTAATAAGCTTGACGCTGCTTGTAAACAACACGATATTATATATTCAAAGTATTCAGATTCTATAAATCGCACTAAGGCTGATAAGGAATTAGCTGAAAGAGCTTGGGAACGTGTTAAATCAAGTGACGCATCGTTCGGGGAGAAAGCTGCAGCGTGGTCAGTAACTAACATAATGAAAGCTAAAAGTAAATTTGGTGGGGGAATAAAAAAGAAAAAAAAAACTATGTCCAACACAGTTTATAATTATTTGAAACGTTTTACTGGTAAAAGTGGAAAAGGTTTATATTTGAGACCGTATAAAAAAAATAGGAGGAGGTCTAAAAAAAAAAAACAAAGAAAAGAAAAACGAAACAACGACGGCGAAAATAATAAAGAGTATTCCTATACGTCCGCTTTCAATTCAAGATTTACTACTGTATGTTAAACAATTAAAGATTCCTAATTTCAGAGGAGTGTTTATGCTTGACACATTACCGTTACACACTGGAATTTGGCAAAATGAAACCGGAATAGTTAATTTAGATAATAGTTATGGCCATGGTACTCACTGGGTATGTTATATTAAACGTAAAAATAAAGTTAATTATTTTGATAGTTTTGGTAATTTAAGACCGCCTATCGAACTAATTAATTACTTTTATTCATCAAGTCAACGATCTATTGAAATCGTTTATAATTATACACGAAGACAAAATATGGATGCAGTCAACTGCGGTCATTTGTGTTTACAGTTTCTCAGTAATAATGTTTTGTCTAAGCGGTAAAGGATCCGTATTAACATGTGATATTTTTCCACCTATCGAGTTAAGTGATGAAAAATGGGAACTAGGATTAATTGACTTTATGACATATCATTCAATACCCAATATAGAGGAAGGAATTAACAATGTATTATATTATGGTAGTGATAAGAAAATAGTATTGCCTACTGGTTCTTATGAAATTTCAGATATCGCAACGTTTATAAACGATTACTTAATTCAACATGATGAAAATGTAAAAATAATTATAAAGGCGAATAATAATACATTAAAAAGTGAAATTTATTCTAACGTTCAAATTGATTTTAGTAAACCCGATTCGTTAGCAACCATATTAGGATTTGAAACATGCATAATAAATCCAAATAAATGGTACAGTTCAACCTTACCGATAAGTATTGTTCGAGTAGAGAGCATCCGATTGATTAGTAATTTAATTAATGGTTCGTTTAACAACGGAATTCCAGATCACATAATACACGAATTCTATCCTAGTGTTCCGCCAGGTTTTAAAATTGTTGAAAAACCGACTAACGTGATATATTTACCAGTAAACACATCTAGGATACATAATATTGTAGTAAGACTAGAAGATCAACAAGGAAGATTGATTAATTTTCGAAACGAAATAATAACGTTACGTTTGTATTTGAGAAAACAATAATAATGGGTCTTATTTTTTATTACGGAATCAATAAAACAACTGCAAATAAGCCAATTATAAGTAGTAAAGATATGAATATCGACCGGTTAACACCACAAAACCTGAAATTTCTACAGTCATTGGGATTAACAGTAATAAAGGATTATTTAAACAAAAAATGAATCTTAATATTCAAAACGTAAACGCTAGCATTCTAAACATTATAGAGGATCTTGTGTATACAGATGACTCGATAGTAGGATTAGCTTATCACACTTATCTACCGTACACTTCTACTACATTCAATAATAATGACGAAATTAGAATTCCAATTAATCAACAAGATGTGTACACATTACCGTGTGAAAGTTACCTTCATATAAAAATAGAATACACTAATAATAACGGTATACATGATCAAACTTTAAAATTATGTTCAAATGCTTTAGCATTTTTGTTTGATGAAATTAGATACGAAATAAATGGATCAGAAATCGATAGAGTTAAAAATGTTGGAATAACATCAACAATTAAGAATATGTTAACAATTAAACCACATGAAATTAACACTTTAGAAAATAGTGGATGGGCTTCAGATTTAATAAGTCATATGGCACCATCATCGAAAGATATTAGCTTCTGTATCCCATTAAAAAGGTTGTTCGGATTTGCTGAAGATTTTAAAAAGATTTTGTTAAATATAAAGCAAGAATTAGTTTTAATTAGAGCGTCCACTGATAATAATGCAATAATTTTACCTGAATCAGTAAACACATACAAATTAAAAATAAAATATATATCATGGAGAATTCCGTATGTTTATGTTAATGACGTAGTAAAGGTAGATTTACTGAAGATAATACAAATTGATCGACCTTTATTAATGCCGTTTCGAAAATGGGAACTTTACGAGTATCCGTCTGTGCCAAAAGCAAACAAACTTACTTGGACTGTTAAAACGTCATCACAATCAGATAAACCTCGTTACGTTATTGTAGGTTTTCAGACTGACAGAAAAAATAATGGACACAAAAACCCAGCACATTTTGATCTTGCTTCATTTTATAATGTAAAGTTATATTTAAATTCAGAATACTATCCGTATGATAATTTTAATGGTGAAACGTCGATTCTACATGAGTATTATTCAATATTTCAGTCCTCGTATTATTACAAAAGTGAAAATGCGCCAATGATAAACCGTTCAAACTTTCTAACGTATACACCTTTTTGTGTAATTGATTGTTCAAAACAAAATGAATCATTAAAAACTGGTTCAATAGACATCCGTCTGGATATTGAGACGTCAACAGACATACCGGAAAAAACTACTATCTACTGTCTCATTTTTTACGATACAATTATGCAATATACGCCTTTATCTGGTACTGTAAGAAAAGTATTTAAAATATAATTACGTAGATAAAAAGTGTATCAGTTCTGCTGTTGCACGCAATGGAATACGTTATCGATTTTCAAGGTTTTCGCGATGATGGAAGCAATTTCATTTTTAAAGAACTTTGTATTCAGTGTATACAAGATAACAAATTTTCTGGTGCTAGTGATCAGTATTTGTTTTTACCACCATTTAGTTACAAACATTTGTCAGAGAAGAAAAAAAACGTTAATAAATGGATTGAAAACAAGTGTCTTGGACTTAGCTGGAAGTGCGGTCTTCAAGATTATAATGCTCTACAGTTTATATTAAATAAATATATAAACGATAAATGTATTTATGTTAAAGGATCAGAAAAAAAAGTAGCATTAGAAAAAGAATTTAATTGTTATGTAAAAATATTAGATATGGAAACACTCGATTGTCCATCCTTAAAAGTGTTAAAACAGCAGTCTTCATATTCTATTCACTGTCCTTTCAAACATAATTCATATTATTGTGCTTTAAATAATGTACATCACTTAACTAAGTGGATTATCGAATACTGGAACAAGGAATTGAAAGACAAAAATATTGGGACTGTATGATTACTTAACTGTATAATTTGTATTAACGTAGTTGATCTTTTGATCTCCTATTTACGCGTGCGTACTGAGAACGTGACATTACTACGCTGATAAAACTGATATCAGTTCTGCTGTTGCACGCAATGGAATATGTTATCGACTTTCAAAGTTTTCGCGATGATGGAAATAATTATATTATTAAAGAACTGTGCGTGCAACCTATAGTAAACACTAAATTCGCTGATGTTTGTAATCAATACTTATTCTTACCTCCATTCGATTACAGACATCTATCAGAAAAGAAAAAAAAGTTAATGACTGGATTAACAATAATTATCTGGGACTTAGTTGGAATTGTGGATTAACAGAATATAGTGAACTTCCAGTAATATTAAATTCATATATATATGGAAAGTGCATTTATATAAAAGGACGTGAAAAAAAAATAGCTTTACAGAAAGAATTGAACTGTCATGTAAAAATAGTGGATATTGAATCACTCAAGTGTCCGTCTCTAAGCGTCTTGAAGAAGCAGTCTTTAAATAGTATACGTTGTCCATATGATCACTCTTCAACAAACTGTGCATTAAGTAACGTGTTTTGTATTACTAAATGGATAATTCAATATTGGAACTGTTTGTGTGATGAACATGATGAAGAAACTAAAAGAATAAATTGTTGGGACTGTATGATTACTTAACTTTTTATTGTAATTATATGTAAAATAAAGGTTTTTTTTTTAAAAAAAATAAAAATTTTAAAACATTTTGATTTTTTGATTTATTAATACTAAAAAACATATATTCAAAACATATAGTCTATATTACAATTATAATTTTTACAGTTTACCATTCTATACAACATACATACATACATACATACATGCATACATACATAAAATACATACCATTCATAAATAATACATTTAGTTACATACTAAAAAACATACATACTTTTTTTATACCAGCAATACATACATACATACATACATACATACATACATACATACATACATACATACATACATACATACATACATACCATTCATAAATAATACATTTAGTTACATACTAAAAAACATACATACTTTTTTTATTAATTTACATACAAAACATTGTTGTAATTGTGTATAGATTACATACTACAACAAATACAAAGTGAATACCAACAAAATACATACAACAAAAATTTGAAAATGTTTTTTATTTTTTGATCTTAACCAAAAACATTAAGATTAGTTTTTATAAGTTTGTTTTTTAATATTTTTTATCTTAGCCAATTCGCGTGATTTTGACAATACAATTTTATGCAATTGCATATAAGTGGAATCTTTACTTTGCAATAAAAATTGACTTCTATAGGCAGCTTTAGTTCATCTGTCTTTCTTATTTATTCCTTTTAAATCGTTAACATCAGTTATATCAATTTTTATTAAGTAACGACCCTTTTCTCCGGGTGTTGTTAAAGTTTTAGTTGAATCATCTTTTTTAAAAGAAATATACTGATCATACAATTCATCAGTTTTTTCGTTTTTAGATGTATAACGTTTTACTGATTTAAATAATCTTTTAAAATCAACATTACCATCGTCATCATCATCGTCATTATTAACAATGTCAATGTTCATCGGATCTTCTTCTTCTTCTTCATCTTCAAATCTATACATCATTTTATTTTTTATAATAGAATTGATTATAGAAAAGGTTGTTCTTAATATATTTTTTTCTTTAAAATGTACAATATTTGTATTCAAATAGTTATATATTTCTTCAATATCAAATAAATAATCATTTAAAAACATTAAGTCTTTTTGTGAATTAACAATTGTAGTTTCGAGAGCAAATTTTATTTTTTTGGTTACATCTCGTAATTGAATATATAGAGAAAAAACATTAACATTATCTATTGAGATAATGTCTGGTTGAATTTTTTTCATCATATCTTCCCACTGACCGTAGGAAGATAGACCCAGATAATAAATTAATTTTAAAATGTCTTCTAACGACAAACATTCTTCATGATGAAGACCTCCTTCATGTTGTGCATCCATTACAATGATTTAAGATTTAAGTTGTCAAAATCTATAACATACAAAAATAATTTTTCGTTACATTACTAATTTATAACTGGTAACTAAGAATTGTTATACATATTATTTATAAAAAAGACAAATTAAATAAAAGACCTCCTTCATGCTGAGCATCCATTACAATGATAAGATTTTAAATTGTCAAAATCTATAACATACAAAAAATAATTTTTCATTACATTACTAATTTATAACTGGTAACTAAGAATTGTTATACATATTATTTATATATGTTAAACTAAACAAACACAAATTAAATAAAAGACCTTCTTCATGCTGAGCATCCATTACAATGATAAGATTTTAAATTATCAAAATCTATAACATACAAAAATAAATTTTCTTTAAATTACTAATTTTGTAAAACAGAAAAAATAGAAAATATATTTTAAATACTAAAATGGAACCTTTAATAACTTAGATAAAAAAATAAAATTAATAGATAAACGTATAGAACACATTATATAAAAATAATATAGGCTAGTTAACACTTATAACAAAGACAAATTAATTTTTTTGTATACTTTTATAATAATATATTTAAAATAACATAGGAAAAACACATATTTTACAGGTAACCAAGAATTACTGTACATGTTCTTGTGTAGAACATAACAAAAAATAAAAATAATAATATTACCTTAATGACGATCGCAGACTGTAGTAGCTGGTATGTTTCTGGATGCTGAATCACAATTTTCAATCGGCTTATATACACAGAAAATGCATTATCAGTTTCACACCTTCTCAATACGTGTAAGTAGAAGATTAAAAGGTCAAGTAAATAACTTGTTTACCGACAACAACAAAAATACGAGATCAAGAGGTCAAGTAATTATTACCGATTATTCATTATCAGTCACATCGCATTTTATTGACAACAGTTTAAAAAAATTTAACCACAATTTTCAATCGGTTTATATACACAGAAAATACATTATCAGTTTCACACCTTCTCAATACGCGTAAGTAGAAGATTAAAAGATCAAGTAAATAATTTGTTTACCGACAACAACAAAAAATACGAGATCAAGAGGTTAAATAATTACCGATTATTCAGTATCAGTCACAGCGCATTTTATTGACAACAGTTTTAAAAAAATTTAAACAACAGCACGGTATTGGTTCAAAATACATTGTTTACTGTTTTCCTGTTATCGGTCGGTTGACAGTATAAATAGCCATACAATAAAAAACAATTTATAGCAATAGATTGGTTTTTAGCCAGCATAGGTCTCAATACATTGGATTTTTACAAAAATGTAAGTATAATCATAGATAACCTATCTTTTTATTGTAATTTACATTAGTAAAATAACTAAGAATATTATTCGTTTTATAACAAATACATATTCCACACAAAAAGAACACGCTAACAAAAAAATATATGAACAATTATTCAAAAAGAACACGTTAACAAAAAAAATATATGAACAATTATTTTTTATAAATATGGAACTGATATGAATATTTTTTGTACAAAATTGTAAGTATAATCATACATAACCTCTCTTTCTATTGTAATTTACATTAGTAAAATTACTAAGAATATTATTCGTTTATAACAAATACATATTCCATACAAAAAGAACACGCCAACAAAAAAATATTGAACAATTATTTTTTATAAATATGGAACTGATATGAATATTTTTTGTTTTAAATATATTCCTCCAGATTATGGATAAAAATCTACCGTTTAAAAAACGACAAATTATAAGAAATGCTGTCGAACAAGAACAGATGATAGATAATTCATCATCATACGAACGAATACCTTCAACACAACCCGATCCATCGCGTGTACCAAATTTGGGTCAGTTACCTGGTTCATCGCACAGCAGACATCAAGATTTTAATAACGAAAACGATCCACAACCTGGTCCATCACATGTTTCAGATTTGGGTGGATTACACAGACAAACATGGTCAACACCACTATCATCTCCAGCATCATCATCATCGTCTTCATCATCAATACCAAATTTTAGATTAAAATCAAAGATATTGCGGAAAGTATTCGCCCGTAAACACAGACAAACACGGTCAACACCACTATCATCTCTACCATCATCATCATCATCATCATCATCATCATCATCTTCATCATCAATACCAAATTTTAGATTAAAATCTATTAGATTACAACAAATTGTAGAATCCAATAGCTTTATTGAGATAGAGAATGCCTTTAAAGGTAACTTAAAAACATATTTTTACAAAAATACAAGTAATAATTATAAGGATATTTGCTTGCTGTTAGTTTATATTAAAATAAATATAGTTACAATTTTAAGTAATATTATTTCAATGTTTGGTCCGGTAAAATTTAACATTATAGTTGAATGTACATATATAAAACCCGTTATTAATGAAACACAAGACAGAGCCTTTAAAACAAAAAATATTCCGATTATAGAAAACGATAATGTTAATATAATAGTTAACAATGCGATTAAAGAAATTTGTTATGATGAAGACGTATATATGGGTAAAGGTTCCGGATGGAGTCTTCACCGTATAGACGGAATTTTATTACGTATAAATCGATTTAAACCATTAAGAGGAGCTTCATATATTGAACTTCCAAAATTTTTACAAATTAAAAAATGTATAATAAATCCTAAAAATAAAGATAATTATTGTTTTAAATGGGCAATCCTCTCTCGTTATGTAACTGGACCTCACATTGAACGTGTTAATTTTCGTTATTTTGTTTTAGAAAATAAGTTTGATTTTAGACATATAGACTTTCCTACACCTTTAAACCAAATTTCTCGTTTCGAAAAAACTAATAACGTTTCTATTAACATTTATTCTATTGATGAAAAGAAATCAATTTTTCCTCTTAAAGTGTGTAAGGAAGAAAAGAATAATCATTTTGACCTTTTAGTATTAAATATGTCGAATAATGCTAATTATCATTATTGTTATATAAAGAATTTTTCCCAGTTAATAAGATCACAGTTAACAAAACATACAGAAAAAATTGAAATATGTAAACGTTGTTTGTCGTTTTTTACTAAAAAGTCAAAACAATTGAAAAATCATAATAGATATTGCGGAAAATATTCTCCCGTAAAAATAGTATTACCCACTACTGATAACAACATATTACAATTTAATAAATTTCATTATCAATATAGAGTTCCTATTGTAGTATATGCAGATTTCGAATGTATTTTGAAACCTGTTAGTACTTGTTTGCCCAACCCCGAAAACAAATTTACTGCAATTAATGAATTTCATATTCCAATGAGTTTTTGCGTATATTTTGTTATAGATAGCAATATCCCTGAAAGTATAAGAAACCAATTGCCTTCGGAACCATACTTATATCGTGGTAAAAATGCTGCGAAAAAATTTATGATATTTTTAGTTGAAAAAATTAATTTAATCGGTTTACTTATTAAACAAAATATTCCGTTACATATGACTCGAGATGATAAAATGAAATTTAAATCGGTCACACATTGCGAGATGTGTAACAAGGAATTTACATTATTATATCCTAAAGTTCGAGATCATTGTCATTTAACTGGTCAATTTCGTTCAACATTATGTAATACGTGTAACTTGAAACGACAACAACAGAAATTTGTACCTGTTTTCATACATGGTAGTTCTAATTATGATTCGCATTTTATAGTGCGTCAATTGGGTTATGATATAAAAAATATTCATGTAATTCCTAATACTAGAGAAAAGTATATTTCTTTTGCAAAAAAAACACGTTCGGGTTTTAATATTAGATTTATTGACACTTATCGTTTTATGAATTATCCGTTGGCTGAGCTTAGTAATAACCTGCCTAAGGATAAATTTTTTCATACTGGAAAATTTTTTTCTGCAAACAGTATGCCACTAGTTACCAGAAAAGGTGTGTACCCTTATGAATATACGAATTCCTGGAAAAAATTGGAAGAACGTAGATTACCACCAAAAGAATGTTTTTATAGTTCACTATATGATTCAGAAATTGGAAATGCTGATTATGAACATGCTTGTAATGTTTGGAATCATTTTAATATACAAACACTTGGAGAGTATAGCGATCTATATTTAAAAATTGATGTTTTAATATTATGTGATATTTTTGAAAATTTTAGATCTCTTTGTATGCAATCTTATAAACTAGACTGTGCGCACTACTTTACAATACCAGGTTTTGCTTTTGATGCGATGTTAAGTTATACAAAAATTAAACTAGAATTATTAACTGATTACGAAATGTACCTCTTATGTGAAAACGGGGTACGGGGGGGGGGGCTGAGTATTTGCATAAAAAAAGAATCTGTTGCTAATAATAAATATATTCCAGAAACGTTTGATGTAACTAACCCAATTAAATATTTAACTTATTTAGACGCGAATAATCTGTACGGTTGGGCAATGAATAAATGTATGCCATATGCTGGTTTTACTTGGAAGGATCCTAACGATCCTAATTTTAATATACTAGATATTGCAGACGATTCTCCTGTTGGTTATATTTTAGAAGTAGACGTCGAGTATCCTCATCACTTACATAATCATCATAGCGATTTACCGTTTTTACCTGTTAATGAATGTGTTAAAGGAACAAAACAACAAAAATTGTTAACAACATTAGAAAATAAAGAAAAATATATATGTCATTACATTAATTTAAAACAAGCTGTTAAACACGGTATAAAAGTTATAAAAATTCATCGTATTTTAGAATTTTTACAGAGCCCTTGGTTAAAAACGTACATTGATTTAAATACAGAAAAACGAAAACAAGCTAAAAATGATTTTGAAAAAGATTTTTTTAAATTATTAAACAACTCAGTGTTCGGTAAATGTATGGAGAACGTTAGGAAAAGAATTAACCTTAAACTTGTAAGTGATGAAAAAAAATTATTAAATTTAATTACACAACCGGTATTTAAAGACAGAATAATTTATAATAAATCTTTATGTGCGGTATTATCGGATAAAAAACATTTATTTTTAGATAAACCAATATATATCGGATTAAGCGTATTAGAAATAAGTAAAACGTTAATGTATGATTTTCATTATGGTATAATGAAGAAAAAATACGGTGAAAAAATTTCCCTATTGTATACAGATACAGATAGCCTTTTTTACGAAATTCATACAGAAGATTTTTACAAAGATATATTAGAACCGGATTTAGTTACACACTTTGATACGTCAGATTATTCACCCAATCATCCCTGTTATTCAATTGAAAATAAAAAAATTATCGGGAAATTTAAAGATGAATGTTCGGGTGTACCAATTAAAGAATTTATCGGCTTACGCTCTAAATTATATACATTTAAAACGGTAGATAACAAAGTTAAAAAAAGGGCAAAAGGAATTAAAAAAAACGTTATCAGCAAACATATAAGTTTTGAAGATTTCAAAAAGTGCGTCTATTCTAAAACTATAAATAATTATAGACTGATGAAATTATTCCGATCAAAAAAACATTTAGTTGAAACAATTACGTGTAACAAATTAGCTTTAAGTAATTTAGACAATAAAAGAATCCCTTGTGATAATAAAATAGATACACTACCGTACGGTCATTATTCATTAGCGTAATGATAAAACAAGTTTTTTAAAACAAAATAACGTTTTTTATTTTGTAAATAAAAAGTGAATTTTACCTATCTAGTAAAAATCAATCTTTTTGCTATCACATGTTAATTAATAACATTTTTATTTTTTTTAAAGTGAGTTTTACCTATCTAGTAAAAATCAAAACTCTTGCTATCACATTGATATGTAACATATTTTTTTTTTTTTTTTTTTAGAATCTTTTTATGTACATGTATTATATTGTAAACTGTTTTGTTATATTTTTTTAGAATCTTTTTATGTACATGTATTTTTAATACCTGAATTAACATTTATTATATTGTAAATGTAACAATATTTTTTTTTAGAATCTTTTTTATGTACATGTATTATATTGTAAACTGTTTTTGTTAAGTATCCGAATAATAAAAAATGATCTGTAACATATTTTTATGTATGTGTATGTTTTTAATACCTGAACAAAAAAAATGATTTATTGTCATTTTTTATTTTTTATACATTCTATATATTTAATTACACAAAAATTGTAATATACAACAGTGTCTTGGAGTACTTACCGTTATATAAAAGTCACTTGAATCGTTCATCGAGAAGCTTAATGATATCACCACAATGTGTAGATATATAACAACAAACACATGTGTCCGGCCCATCCACAGTAGATTCATGTGCCCATGGACATTCAAGAAAATGTATAAACGCCTCACCGCTTTGTCCTCTACGTTCCGGTGTAATCTCTTTCAGTCCGTCTGAATTATAAAATTCCAACACTTTACGACACTTTAGAAGTACCAACAATATATCTCGCATAAATTCAATCTCTACTTTTGTTTTATTCATGACGAATCTATCAAACATAGGATGAAATAAGACATCTTGCAGTGTTAAATTCTTCATTTTGACTGAACTATCAAAAATGGAGTATAAAACGTTATCACAAGAACGTATACGTGTCAACAAAAAAAACGCCGTCTGTATATGTTTATATGTTTTTAATAGGTCAGTGTTAATCTTGAGGTCATGTTTACATTGATTAAAAAGGTTCAATGGGATTATCTGCTGTACTCTTTATCAATGACGGTTTCGTTAGTAAAATTTTTTCAGAATTCACGTTGGAACACTAATAAACCACCTTACGTATAATTGTTTACTATAGAATGACAATCGTTACATATAAAATGTAATAAGGTTAAACAAATATATAACAAAAACACATCAACTCTGTTTTTTATAAATTTTATTTTCACTTTAATATATTAACAAAATTAGCAACACACTTTTTTGATCTGATATAGTCTTCATATTTATAAGATATATAACGTACAGTTTTACATGTCGGATACAAAAGTTTGTGCATAAATTGAATATGCGTAATAGTATTAAAACATATAGTTTTAAAACCGCATTTAGAACAAACAATATTATCCGAATCATCAACAAATCTTTGATTTTTAAAAAAGTCTTCAATACATTTTCCACTTTTGTCACTTAATGAAACCATCTTTTATGACTCCGTGTAATTTAACAAGTAAACAATTTGGAGATGCCTTAGCGTGTTCAAACCATGGATCGTCTGTGTCATGCCAATCGTGAAGTATAACTTTACAGTCTATGCACATTACATCATCGTCCACTCCAGTATACAAAAAACCTGCCGATACTAAATTATCAACTCGTGGTAAACGTTTAGGCCAACAGCAAAATGTTAACTTCATAATTTCTTCAGTTTCTGATATACATTTTTTCGCATTCATTATATCATCAATATGTAATAATATACTGTATAGTGCATAATTATTATATTTATCATATATATAACATACCATTTTACATTCTGAATTAAAAAGTTTGTGCATAAATTGAATATGCGAAATAGATAAAGATCCTCTTGTTTTAAATCCACACTCACGACACACAATACTGTCTAAATCACCATTAAAAATAAATCCTGCTTCTTCAAAAAAATCTTGTAATAACTTACAGGGGTTCAATTTTTCGCACAACTTCGCCATTTTTGACATTGCATCCAACTTGTTGAGCCTCTACTAACTAACTACTTCCAACGGAGAGTTTTGTATTCTTCTTCAAAATCAATATCGATTATTAATTGGTTTCGATATTTTTCTAACCTTTGTAATATATCGTCATAGAAGCAAATCGTTGGGGATTGTATCTTGATAATTTGTTCATTTTCAATTATAGTAACATTTGCTTCAGAAAATTCATTATTTACAAAATAACATATTTCATTAAACGTTGAATCAGTAGATTCTATGCAATATATACACCAATTGAAAGCATGAATATTTCCTTTCTCCATGTTAACCGCTTCACGTATTCTTCACAACTATACGTTCAAATCATTATGCTCTTGGAAACTGAACTTTTATTCTTGTTCATCAACATTACTATCTATTATTATTTGATATCGATTGGTCTTTCTTTTGAATTATCAATTGTAATATTAATTCTTTTAATTTGTATAGTACATCATCATTTACACATTTCAATCCGAATATCGATAGATTATTTTTTTCTGTTCTAACTAACTCACCCGTAAATTCATTAAAGACATACACAGTATTGTTCTTAAAAAAGTATAAATTACCATCAGAAAATCTAAATGATGAATCGATTTTAGGCGGTATTCCAGGAAATGTTTCAGATATATAACCCCATGATTTAGTAGTAAACGTACACTCATTGACTTCTCTATAATAATTATCATCATGAAATATATAAGTTTTACCTGTATAACTGTTGAATACCGCATGTAAATTATCCGGTTGTATGTTAAATAAAGATTGGGATATGCTTCGGATAACCATGACTTAATTTAAGACTCATTAAATCGAACATGAATACCAAAGAATCTATAAACATAACTATCTCACCAGATGGTCGTTGATATACAGCTAAAATTTTTGTGAAGTTCTTTGGAAGAAACGTTAACCAATGTTCTATTATGAGCGGTTTGGTATATATCATTTCTGCCGGATTTATTATCCACAACCATTTTTTATATAATATATATAATCGTTTATCAGCAATTAAAAATAAATTAATATTTTTAAAATTACAAAGATCGATTTTATTTGTATCTATAGGATGCTCGTTTTGTATTTTTGGTACCGAAGAAGATGGTGACTCCGGTATGAAAGATATTATAGAAGTCTAAAAACAAAATCATGTTAAAACGTGAAAATAAAAAAGTATAAAAATAATGAATAAATATATTTAAAAAAAAAAAAAGTATGAATTAACTAGGGATTGAACAATTGATACTTACCTTACATATAATCTATTATTAGAATAATACAGTTGCACGTTACCGACTAAGCTAATTCATATCTTATCTGTATACCAAGACAATCGTTACATATAAAATTTAATATATTTAGGGTATAGACGACGCTCTTATCTGTATACCAAGACAATCGTTACAAATAAAATGTAATATATTTAGGTAAAGACGACGCTAAAAAAGGAAAAAAAAACACGTCAACGAACTCGGAATGTTTATGTATACGCGTGTCAACAAACGCCGTCTGTTTATATTTACATTTTTTACTAGGTCAGTGTGTTTCAAGGTCACGGTTTACTATAGAATAACACAATCGTTAAAGACACGATCACGATTACAAAATAAAAATGTAATATATTTAGGTAAAGACGGACGCCACGCTGTCTACACTGTAAAAAGGAGAAAAAAAACACGTTGTCTAGCGCATCTATTATTAGAATAACACAGTTGCACGTTACCGACTAAGCTAATTCATATCTTATCTGTATACCAAGACAATCGTTATATATAAAATGTAATATATTTAGGGTATAGAGGACGCTATCTACACTGTAAAAAGGAAAAAAACAGTTTACAAGTCCACATCAACGAACTCGGAATGTCTGTTTATATTTACATTTGTACTAGGTCAGTGTGTTTCAAGGTCATGGTTTACTATAGAATGACAATCATTACAAATAAAATGTAATATATTTAGCTAAAGACGACGCTATCTACACTGTAAAAAGGAAAAAAAAAACACGTCAACGAACTCGGAATGTTTATGTGTACGCGGCGTCGCGCGCGTCTGTTTATATTTACATTTTTTACTGTTTATATTTACATTTTTTACTAGGTCAGCGGGGGGGGGGAGACAATAGCGAGTGTCCTAGCGCATACATGTATTGTGTCCCAGCGCATACATGCCTGTTTTTTTTGTCCTAGCGCATACATACATAGTGGGGTATTGTGTCCCAGCGCATACATGCATGTTTTTTTTGTCCTGGCGCATACATACATAGTGGGTATTGTGTCCCAGCGCATACATGCCTGTTTTTTGAGTCCCAGCGCATACACACATATACTACTAAAAAAAACTTTTCTAAAACCTTCGACAGCCGGATTTACACCGGCACATGTGTACACCTGTTTTTTATGTGTAGAAAGTGTTAGTGTGGTGTGTTCGCCTCACACCGGTCGTTACATTAATGGTTGTTACTACTGAAGTCTGTAGCGTGGTCTCAATTATCAGTACAACCTACCTGTTTATTCATAGGGGTTGCGAATCCCGGGTGGCGCCAAATTGTTTATTTTATAACAACTAAATTTGTGAATTTACTAGTTAAATAGGTGTTGTCAGCGTTGACAGCTGGAGCGTTCAAATGATTCCCGCCGCTGTACAGCTTGTTGTATTGCCCACTTGGCAAGAGCGCTTGTTGGTTACTCAGTAAAATGCTAACACACACATATATTATACAACTTCCTATGAAATAAAACAATGGTAATACTCTGTACTGTAATTTTAATTCTGATATGGTCATTAATCAATGTGACAAAAGTATTATAAATTATTTTCCAATAAAATTGCTCCGGCTTAGAACATGAAACATATATCTCTAGGTTGGCGAAATTGATTTTGAAATGAGTTATATTAATGCCGACATGGCGTCTGTTTACACACAATATCTGAATTTGTTCAAAATCTGGGGTTCTTTGGATTATAAAGAAAACATAAAAGATGGTTACATTAAAAAAAGTACACTACTGTACCTTATCCGTACTTAAATGGTACAAAGTGTGTTTACAAATTGTTCGGTAGTGTCGTAATAGGTGTTACAAATTTCGCACACTAATGCGAGGTTATTTCTAAGTTAACAATTGTTTTATGTAAGTTTATTATTATTCAATCCTTGAAAGAAAATTAATTTTACTTGATAGTGAGAATTTTTGATTGATTTGAGAAATATTTAAAGTGAAAAATAGTATTAAGTATAAACTATAAAGTAAGAAGTTGAAGCTCTTCATTTCCTCGTCATTGGTTCTTGCGGTCGACTTCTAAAGGTTTTGTGAACTTTTTAAAGTAAAATTTTGGTCATCTCAATATTGCGTACCTCTTACCCACGCGTCATTTTTTCAAGTAAGTAAATTTAACGGAATATTATTATCCAACGGCCCGTTTCTATGGTTACAGAAACCCTTTGATTGGTTAAGGCCTCGATCAAAAGCATTGTTATTATATTTGAATTTTTATTCAAATTTATTATTTATTTTCTGACTGATTTTATTCTTCTGTCATCCCTTCTGGGTAATAAATAATGTCACTATTATATTTATTTCCTTTCAAAGATTAAAACAATACCTCATAAGGTCATGTTCTATTCTATATTAACTTTTGTCTAATTTATGTTGACATTTGATAATTACATATCTCCTTTAATTTAAACCTTTATAGTAACATTTCTCTTTTAAAATGATTTATACATAATTACTGGCTAGTTACTTGCCTTAGATTTGTAAATTTCCTTGTGAATTTGTTACAATTGATATTTGTGTGTGTCTGACAGTTAGGCATTTTCATAGGCCTAAGTAGCCATTATGGTATTTGACTTATTTTATTTAAATTACATTTAATTTCATTCTGATAGGCTTTACTTTGTTATTATAATTGTTTGTGTTGTGTTTTGAGTCTGTTTGTGTTCTGATTACATGTCAATATGATTTTCTATATCTTAATATTTAAAACATAACAATTTAGGCCTATGGACTGTAAGCTTCCTTCAGCCATATCCTATTCATAACATTAAAACGAACAATTCTTTATAAGTTATTAGTTACTGTTGGTTTAACATTCATTTTGTTCTTTAGTTATTATTTTGAGTGAGAAACATCTTCACTTCCTTCAAACTTATTATTTGCTAATCTTTGTTTATAATACTTATTATTTTTTATTGTGATAAACAACATCACTTTTATGAAACTTATAACTATCCCTTATAACATGGGTGTTTTTGATTTGTTTCTAACTCCTTAACTTCTAAACAATCTTTACCTTCCCTCCATGTTAACCCTTTCAATTTACTCTTTCCTGGGATTCTCCCTTTTAAATATGATTACATATTTCTAAACTTATTGATAATATTTTCTGTTTGAATTACTATTGTGATTATCACTTTCCAGTGTTCAATACATCTTACTTTATAGTTTATACTGAATACTATTTTTCATAACATACTTACTCACTATTATTTTTCACTGTTAAACCTTTAGTGTTCTTTATAGATTTATTAAGTGTTTATTTTCTTTATCATTCACTATTTTTCAAAATATTTATATTCTATATCTTACACTATTCCCATTTATACCTCACCTGCACTTTTAAATTATCTATAGTTAATTATAATTTAATTAGTGTACCTTCTTTATCACTACACTTTGGGGTTTTTACACATACCCTATTGCACTTTTTCACTGTTTATACTAAGTGTTTTTTAGTGGGTAATCCCTATAATTATTTCTCTTTCTCTTTCTCACTATTTCTTTCATTATAAAATTATACATATTATTAATGACATTTTGTTATATATATTTCACTATATCTAACTTTAATATTTGGGTTAATGTACTTTTCTTTACTAAGTTATTTTTTACTGTTTTTTGTTTAAAACAGGTATATGAATTATTTCATTTACAACAATATTTATTTCCATTAGTGGATAATTATTGGGGTTTATTTACACTATTCTACATTTGAGTATACCATTTCTCCCTTTTATATGTGGTGTTTCTTATTTCCTGGTTTCACTTCGATTCCTCTTCTTCTTCATCTTCCTCTTCATCTTCTTCTCCTCCTTCATCTTCATCTTGACTCGGTTCTCCTCTTCTCGTCTGGTTTAATTTTATTTAGTTGTAGGAATTCGTTCACTTCCTTTAATTGTCTTTATTCTTCTTTGGTTCTGGTTTCTTTCCTTCTTTTGTTTCCTGTTTGTTTGGTCAATCACTTTCTTTTCTTGTTTGTTTCTTCGTGGTTCCCTTCTTCTTTGTTTGTTTCCTGTTTGTTTGGTCAATCACTTGGGTTGGGTAATGTCGTCGTTCGTCGTGTCATAGTTTTTATATTTTATTTATATTTAATCATTTTATTTGATATGAAGTATATTTACATTTAGAATTATAGTTTTTATCCCTGGTACTGGGTTGGCTTATTTGTGTTGTAACAATATTAACAGAACAGTATATCCCAAACATGGGGAAACCATCTTCAATCATCACTGATCATGGAACCCAGTTTAAGGGTAGAAAATGGCGGGATACCATATTATCAATGGGCGTTCGTACATACAAAACCTCGGTCTACCACCCAAGCAGTAATCCGGCAGAGAGGGTGTTACAAGAAGTGGGGAGGATATTAAGAACTTATTGTCACCATCAACAGAAAAAGTGGCAAGACTATCTAGAAGCCACTGAGGAATTCCTCAACTTGGCATACCATCCAGCTATAGGAATAACCCCATACTCCGCCATGTACAAGAAACCACCCCCACGAGAGATAGAAAAAATCCTAGAGTTCCCTATAAATAATAATTACAAGTTTGACAAGGTAAATTTCTACAACAAAGTGGCCGAAGACCAGGAAAAAAAGGCAAATTAAGTATCAAAGGGCTAGTGGTAAATTAATAACTTATGAAAGGGGAGAAAAAATCTTATTAAAAAATAGTGAACTACCCAGCACACTGGAAGGAATAACGAAGAAGTTATTGCTGCTATATACAGGTCCATATGTAGTCTCCAAAATAAAAAAACAATAATACTTATGAAGTAAAGGAGATGGATTCAGAAAGGATCAAAGGTGTATATAACCAGGCTTCCATGAAAAATATTATGAGTAATTGAATGTATAAAAAAAAATAAATAAATAAATTCTAAAAAACAAAGTAAGCACATCTTACAACAAAATATTTATAAAACTAATTATGAAAAATAAAAGAAAAGAAATTTGAATTTTGAAGAATAACCACAACATTCAAAAGGAAGAGTAAGTTCACATTACAAACAATTATATATGGAACTAGTTGTGAACAAATTTTGAGAATAAAGAAATGGCAGTAAGAACCACTGATACAATTAAAAGGAATAAACTTTTTGTGAAGTAAAAATAATAAAACCTTTACGCAATATAAGCAGAGACAATGACCACATAAAAATGATAATTAAAGAGTTCATTTGGATAAAAAGCAAGAGCGGAATAAAATTTTCGAAAAGGGAAGAAATATCTATATATAAATAAATCCATAATAAGAATATGATCATAAAATAAATGTCAATTATAAGAAGGACAATTAGAAGAGTAATTGCAATAACATAAAACTAGTGGAACGATTCATAAGAATTAAGAAAAACAAAATATAATACAAAATATATGCTACCAATGACCAGAACAAGATTGTAATAACAGTCAAGGAATAACAGAGAAATAAAATAAAAAACTTTACACTGAATAACAAGTGATAATTATATTAAAAAACTTCCAACCATAATAAGAAATAAAATACCAGCAGAGCTAACCATTAAGAAAAATAACTGAGATAGAAAATAACTGAGATAGAAAATAACTGAGATAGAAATATTAACAGATCTGAGCAAATACGAAGTGAAGTATCCAAAGATATTTTTAAATAGTCATAAAAAAGAATAAACCAACGGACAAAATAACAATATAATAACGAAGAAACCGAGAACGACAAAGGAAGATACCCAGAATAAATAAAAATAATAATAACGAAATGGTACTGAAGAAACCAAGAATGAAGAAGGAAGATATCCAGAACAAACCAACATACCTGATGAACAGGGACAAGTTTAAAGATAACAGATAGTAGGGGAAGTAGAATACGACCAAGACCCAAAGGAAACCCAGTAGGGAGAAAACAAAAACCCCAAAAGAAATTAAATTTCACTATTGAAAGTATAACACCCCAAAAAAACAGAAACTCATGTAAAATAAATGAAAACAAAAGTGTTTAAAGTGCTAAGTAAAAGTGGACCCAAGAAAGTTATTGTATAATTAATAAAGACAAATCTTAACAGTCCCCCCATGATTAAACATCTTGGTAAATAAAACTATAAAACTGACTAGTAATAGTATCAAGAAATAACAGGGGACAAGTGCAAGTTATTATATTGTAATAAATAAACTTTGAGAAAGTACATTAAATACTGTACCTTTAAATAACTTTAAAAGTTTTAATTTAAGATCATGAGTGCTATTTAATAAAATAGTATGGTGAAAGAGCAAGGACTAATATTTCTAATAAAGTGCCACTATTTATGTAATAACATTCAATGGAGTGAATAAGATAAATAGAGAGCTGGGAGTTAATCCATAAAGTGACAAGGGATACATCCCTAAAATTAAAGAAAAACAGATAAGACTGTACCCAAATAATTTTAAGTAAGTGTTAAAAATAAAGGAACAGAGATGTTAGGTTGCAATTACCATAAATGAACTCTATGCCTAAGGTTTGGAAATAGAGAGTAGTTCTTATAATTATAAAATGTTATTATGTTTAATAGTTTGAATCAGGAATGGAATGTCTGAATGTGGATACCATTCTTATATGATAAAATGTTTTTATGAGTTACTATGAATAATCAGTACTAAAAGGTATGAATTTAAATACCACTTTTAATGTCAAATAATTGTTATGTATTAATTGTTTAATGTCAATACTAAATGTTATTGTAGTAAAATAAGGAATTATTAATGAAGATTCTATTAGAATAGAAAGTCAGAAAAGGGTATAAACAAACTGTATTATTAAAAACTTTGTATGTTACATCAGACAAAAAATAGGCCAAAGGGTAAATCTAGACTACATTATAATTGACAAATCCAGTCCAGTAAACCAACTAAACTAATGAAATTTATGCAAGATAAACACATCACATAGTAATATAATGTAAATTATACTTTAAAAAGATATTGTCAGAAGATAGGTAAAATTATGAGTAAAAATGCAAATGTATTAACTAAAATTTCAGAGGGGGAGACATACATTAATGAATTATATTTAAAAACAATAATCAATGGATAAAATTGCAAGAAATTAAAGAAAAATAAACAATTATATCAATCTGAGATTCAGTATAATCATAATTATAACAGATAAAATGGCTAATATTTGGAGGAGAACAGGAAATAAAAATTTAAGCCTACTTTTCCAAAGTGAAAGAAATATAGCAATTGTAATAAAAAACTTTTTAAAACTGTATTATTTGATATCAAATTAAGCAAAATGAATTAAATAAACCGATTATGTATTTAGTATTTCATAAAATTAAATAATAGCGAAAATATATTCAGTGATATAATGTACTTTTTAAAGATGTAGCGGAAGCCAAGGCAAAATGAAACGATGTATTATGCATATTACATTGGCTAAGAATTGCAGGAGACGAAGGAAATGAGAACAGTTAATTATTATCCGTTGTAGAGAACACTTGAACGAGGTTTTGCTCCTATTAACCTATATAAGAAGCAGAAATGGTGTGCGGGATATAAACCTAGTATTCAGTGAAAATTTGTAACTTTATAATTTTTGACTTTAAACCTTAGAATCAGTGAGCACAAACCATAACACGATTAAACTACAGTAAAACAGAACAATATATGACTAAATTATTAAATTAACACCATCACTAATAATTATTACTAACGAAACGAAAAGTGTTAATTACATACAACCTATTTAACCAAAGTAAAGTTAGACATTATCACACACATTTAAACAAAGTGAACTACGAAACACTGAACCAGGAACACTCAGTTAACACCAGAAGGAAGATTCACAATTGCTGAGACGAGGAAACGGTGAAAAAGCATCATTTATTACAAGAAATATTCGTCGAGGCAAATACGTATAACCTACTCAGTCGGCAGGCGGCCATCTTTGTCTTCCCAGCATCCTATGCGAGTTTGACCAAATGAACATCGAGTCATCACTGGTTCGAATTTTATAATATATAAACATTCAATATTGTTTAATCACCTTGTAATTTTTAATTTTAAGAATTCTAACTGTAAGTGTTATACTTTCATGGCCCTACCCTTCTCTGGCTATTTATAAAATAACCGTTAAAAGAACCAAATATTTTATATACAATATTCATATACATTTTTTATAGACCGGCCCTGAGAAATGAGACAATACTGTTGTTAATAATCGATTAACCATCGATTGTAACGTATTGCCACGTTACAAATCCAGGGAACCCATCTTAACTGACAACTGCCAATTACATGGGCTGCCTACGTTGTAACGAACTGTTATTAAAGTCAAATTAATTGAACAAATTACTTAATATATCTATAAGGAAACATGGGAAGGTATTTTACTGATTTATGCAGTCATTTTCATGTGTAACAAGACGACTTCTCTTTATTGACAACAGTTACTAAAAGATCCCATGACATCATTAATTAAACTAAAATATTTAAATGCTTTTCATAAAACTTTGGGATCAAACTGATTATGTATTCTTATACCTCGGATCCGAGTTTACTTTAAGTATGTTTATAGTAAAGACTTCTAATTATTTTCAGTTCATCTAGACGCTTGCAAGACTTCTTTGACCATTTTAAGAATGGTATTATTACTTGAAGTGATAATAAATTACATTTACATTTAAGGCGTTACAACGTATAATAATTAAATCTTACAGTAAACTCTTTGATTGTCTCATTTTAATTTTAAATAAAATTAATCGTCTTTGAAAAGTCTCTTTTTTAATGTGAGTTGTGTATCAAATATGATTAACTCTCGATAGCCAAGCTATCGAGTCACCTTTACAATTGGTCGTAGTAACCTCGTCCTGGGGTGTCTGTCTTGGGAATTCTTGGAGTCGGCGTCATCATGTGTGTCGTGTCTTCGGCAAGAATTAGGTCGGATGTTCACTGCGGAGATTGAAGTTTCTTTGGTGAAAGTAGGTGTAGATTCAAAAAGGTCCTCGTCCGCGTCTTATGCATCGTATACGGGTATTTATGAAGTTTATGCAGATCAATCTTCAGGAGTGATGTTGTAATTGGATTTACCTCTTAAGGGGAGACGTCATCTTGCTTACCACCAGTTAAGTTTTTGTTTTACTTATTACATTTTCTTCTTAACACATCTTTATATTATTCATACATTACACAATGCTCTCCACGTTTAGCAGTGGTAGCTAATATTCTAAAGTTAAATAAAAAAACAAATACATTTTGGTGGAGCTCTCGCTCTTACGTCTGTACAGTGTGACGGCAACATAGCGACTCTTTCTCGATTGAACTGGCACATAACAACGGAGAGGGGCAAGTACTCCGCGACAATATAGTTCCTATTTTTATTTAAATTAACATTCTTATTACCAAAAACCATACATTAATTATACATATATAATTTAAGTGAGTTATTTTAACTACTATTCGTGCCTTCCAATTTCTAATTATAAACATTATGATTTTTATATCTTCCTAAATTACAGACGACTCGATAAACACGTTGAGTCCGGAATCAACAGGTCACCGCATGATGACTAGCAAAGGGTTAATTATGATAATAATAACTTTTTACAATTCGACCTTTTTTATTAGTGCTTCTGTTGATTTTCATTCACTCCTCATTCTCATACTGATTTAATACAGGGGCTTTAGGTTTAATAGTGCGATTTAAAAATACTTAATTGCTCACAAACTTAATTTATTTTTATTTAAGATTACAGTTAGAATTAAATCGTCACACGATCTTTCAGATAATTGTTAATAAATCATATAATTCTGCAAATTGGTTGAAATTTATTTATCAATTTAATAAATATAATTAAAATTAAAGTAATACAAGATCACGGACTATCCGAAAGGTGGTATTTACCAAGAAATAAGTAGAAAAATGAAGGAAGAAGACGAACCGTCTATCGACTAGTGCTGGAGATAACTATATTAACGCAGGAGTTATCCCAAAAAGTGATATAACAACAGAAACAACCATAAAAGAATTAAAATTTTTACATAATACAAATACAAAAATTATTTACTAAATACCTACAGAAAAAAACACGAAATAAATATTTTTTCAGAAACAAAATTTTTTTAAATTAATTTTATTATTATTATATTACTATATTTATTTTGTAACAAAGAGGAACGTTACAATATATATAGAGATATATCTCAACTTCAATTCAAATTCATCATTTTAAAATTCAACAATTCCCCATTTTATTTCCAAGTATAATAGATCCAACATTACAAAATGTATACATATAGATATAACTCATTCACCCAACACCCATAACGAACATAAAATCACAAATAAGTTAACAAATCACCATTATAATTCAGTATCACCTGAGCCCCATAAAAGTTCGACAGCCCGCGTGCATATTATTTTTATAGCCCCCATCATATCGGAATGTGAAATACCTGTAACCCGCTAGTATGTATATTAATTAAACTGATGCCATCTATTAAGACAACCACTTATACATTTTTATAATGTCCACAGCCATCATATGACTTCCTCATAAAATCACCAACATAAATATTAAGAACTGTAACAATTCTCTATGGATTTCAATAAATACATTTAACATTTGCAAAGCAATTTGAAAGGTTCATAATTACAAAATATAGTTACAAGTTACGGTATTACTACCCTTTCTCTAATTCCGGAAAATGTGAAACCTCTCGATTTCTATAAAGTGCCGATCAGTCACAAAATTGGCCATAAGAGTTTAAAAATGTTTAGAAGATTTAATTACAATTACATGATCGTAACAAAAGCATAATTGCAAATTAAGGCTACATACAGCCTGCCTAACATTCACAAAATCTGACAATTGAAAAATCTAAGAAAGACAGGTTTAACATATAATGGCCAGAAAACACAAGTTGCAAAATATCAGTACCGCCTGTACAATTTTATTCAATGTAAAATTTTATAATCTGAAAATATTAATTATATAATTTTAAATAAATATGAAATTTTAATTTCAGCCATATGTGCATATATTAAAAGAGAATGGCTGCAATTCGTCCGGCTGCAGGAGTGTACCAGAGCAGGCCTGACTTGGCAAAGAATGACCCGTTGAAAACCTGCATGATATGGCACCAACAGGTGCCTACCTTTTGATTAGAAAAAAATTTATAAAAGTGACAACCCGGAAACAGAATAAAAAAAAACCCCAGCCCTTGTATGCAGGAAAAATAATTAAATGCAAAACCCCGGTAATAACCTGAGAATGAAATCCGAACCAGCCGGTTCGGTATATCATGAAAGCCATACCCCTATACTTAATTTAAAAAAGGTCTCCCCTACAACTTTTGTACCCATTATACAGAACAAAAACCGCTCTGGTACCCTCACACAGGTCAGTTTACAATTGTACTTGTTGAACTGTATTATAATGTTTAAGCTACATTGAAGTTGTCTTGCCGACACCCCCCCCCCGATTGAACCATGTCACTGTATAAAGTTAAACTGATATTGCACATACACCTCCCATAGTATTTTCTGCAGGCCAGGATAGAATAAAAAAAGGAGTAAATATCACTTCATATGAAGCGGGCGGTTCCATGATTGTTGGCAGCAGCTGCTTCTCCCTCCTCGGTCGCAGAACGAAGCTTTAGTGGTTCATGGCTTGGTGAACGTAACAGCACACCAAGCGTTGGTCAGGTCTCCGTCCCAGGCGAGAACCCGGTAGGTCTTAAACGCTTAGCCTGCCATTAAAGATGAGAAGAAAAGACACCAAAAATGCTCTGCTGAACCGAGGAAAGAAGCGAGATGTTTTCATAGCGGGAGCTATGCAGTGACTGATTCTCGCAACATGCACGGAAACGGAACCCAAATTCGGCCCGCTAGATAGCGTGCACTGCCGGAACAGTGTCATACAGATATCGCCTCGCTCACTGACATTGATAACTAATCGAATTTATTATTGGATATATAGTATTTGTATTTTCTCGAACGCCGGGTTATGCAAACACCGGCACAGAGATGTCTGATGTTTCGTCCGCAATCAAAGAAACATACTGTGCAGTTTTTATTTCTTCTATTATGTTTTCTTGACATACAAAAAGCATACAATCTAACAATTCATTTTGAATTTTTTTCGAGGTACCTTTAAAGACAGTAGCGGTACTCAAGTGTTCTTTCAAAGATGAGTCAAGTTCTGCAGAAAAGTTTACAAGCCCTTTAAATATGCCAGGATTTAAGGAATCGTCATCCTCACGATGACCTGGAAGGGCCAACTCAAATGCACCGCAAAATTTAATACGGTCTATAAGCTTAGAAAGGACATACCTATTTTTAGTTACTTGTTCATTGTGCTTTTTAATATTTTGTCGATAAGCACTGTCAAGCTGCTGACGAACGTCAACCTTTCCCAGCAAATTAAAATCCAATGTAGCACTTATGTGTCCATGAGAACTTTCGTGTTTTTTAATTTTTTGATTCAAATGAGCTAAGTCACAAACGCCGTTTTTCACCCAAGCAGGATCGCCCTTTTCACGGGAAAATAACAAACAAGGAAAACAAAATGTTTTGTTTGTTTGTTCACAACCACAAAGCCAAGGAATTTTTTCGTATAGCTCTTCTTTAAATTCTCTTTTAAAAGTTATAGATTTTGATGTCGATGTTTGACTTATATTAAATCGGGGCGTTGGCCTACCACTCTCTTTTATTGCTATTTTAACCTCTATGGGTAAATTGGCAAATGCTACTTCGTTTAAATTACTAACTGAGTACTTACAGGTACTTTCCATTATTGTACAGTAAATAAAAACAACAGTTCACTAGCTACACTATAATAGATAAACTGTAATTTCAACTAAAACTTTATCACTAAAAAATAATCGAAACTGCAAAACACAAATGTAACACGCGCGCGCGCCAAGGTAAGGAGCATCCACCGTCAACTACAGCCGTGCAATCGAAACTGCAAAACACAAATGTAACACGCGCGCGCGCCAAGGTAAGGAGCATCCACCGTCAACTACAGCCGTGCAGCTACTGAGCTGAGCTGTGTCAGAGGCAGCTCATCGGTATTCTCCATTAAGCCGCTTGTAAACATGTTTCCCCCCCTACCGCGAGCAAATGGACTCGCCCGTCCGTCGCATATCCCGTGTGTACAGCATCGAGAGCGGCGCATTCAGTCCGCTCCTAGCCACTGGCGCGTCATTACACTTAACCTCACTTGGCGCGCTCTTCGCTGTTTTTCATTGTCCGCTCTTTTAAACTTACTGAAGATAAGCCATTTTAGTACTGCGTCAATAAAGATGTATAATTTATATCGTATAATTATTTTTATAGGGGTTTCACGTGCTCTTGTGCTCTTATGTACGAGCCGCCACTGGGCAAATGAACAAGAATTTGGAAGGCAAAATCGAGAAAATAAACGAGCAAAACTTCAAGCAAATAAACGAAAAAATTGAGAAATCCAACAGAGAATTAAGGGAAACTATAAATGAAAGGATCGAAAACGTCACCGAAACACTTAGCCAGAGGGTGGATGAGTACAAGGAGGAAGTGAAACAGCAAATAGCGGAGACCAAGGAAAGGCTGGAGAAAACTGAAGAAACCATTAGACAATTCAGAGGGGAAGTAGAGACCAGAATAGACAAAGTAGAAAACGGCAGTCAAGTCAGAGTAATAGCAATACAGCAAGCCAAAGGGTGTTGGGCTTGGTGTTGGGCAATAAACACTTAGCCAGAGGGTGGATGAGTACAAGGAGGAAGTGAAACAGCAAATAGCGGAGACCAAGGAAAGGCTGGAGAAAACTGAAGAAACCATTAGACAATTCAGAGGGGAAGTAGAGACCAGAATAGACAAAGTAGAAAACGGCAGTCAAGTCAGAGTAATAGCAATACAGCAAGAAACGCAGGACAAGTTGGATGAGATACAAAGTAATATGTCCGGCAGAATGACAAAAATAAGTGACGAAGTAGACCAAGTGAAGAATCAGGTAAACGATAACAAAGAAAACATTAAGAAAATACAACACACAGAATTGAGGAACATAAAGCAAGAGAGTAATAAAAGATTAGATCAACTTAATGAAACATTAGATAGTGATTTCAAGAAATTGAATGAAACACTAGACAGTGCTTCCGAAAGTATTAATGAAAAAATAGAATACAGGAGGGAAGAAAGTATTCATTTTGTTTTATTTGTCTCCAAGTTACGTTTATTAACTAATTATAATTAACATTAGGCGTTACCTGTATTAACTTTCCGTCCCGTGACTTAACTGTTTTAATTTCTAAAACGACGCGTTTCGAGGATAAATCCTCATCTTCAGGTTTTTAGTATTACATAAACATCAAATTCACCCGAACGGGGTCGTCAATTACTTAAAACACACAAAAACACCACACATAACTTCACATTGATACAGTCTCGGCACAGTACAATGCGCATTGTCTTGTTGCCAACGATTAACTGTTTTCCCGGAAGAAAATAGCCGGAAAATTGATGTGGTCATCAAAACTGGTGAACTACACCCTAATAACAGAAACAAAAAGAATATTAAGCACCCGGAAAAGAAGACGAAGAAAACAGGTAAAATATGTAAAAAAGAGCTAATAAAAACATGGAAAGAATTGGAGATGATGAAGAATGGACTGGTTAATGTATTTAATCTCTCAATTACCAACCATACAGAGATAATGAATTTTAGAAATTGTAGGAGAAGCTTGATAGAAACTTTAGAAAAGATTCACAATAAGACAATGAGTAAAAATTTCAGAAAATCCATATTTAAATTCAATATAACCGAAGTAGAAATATGTAGTAAAATGTTAGTGATAGAATCAATAAGGGATATACCATTGCCATATTTGCTTAGTAAAATAGATGTTAAAGCGATTCAAGTAGACCTTGAAACAAGTGAAGATTTAACAGGAGAAAAATCAGAAAACAAGGTAGTAGCGAGAGAACTAACAAGGACAGAAATAATTCTGAATACAAGAGTAATCCGAGAAATAAGGGCAATTGAATTTATGGACCACGGATAAACTAAATACAACGCACTATCAAGAAAGGGGACTGATTTTAAAGATAACCGGTAATGCATGAATAATGCTAGGATTGATAATAATAATAATAATAATGATTATAAGAAGAGAAATCAAAACAAGAGCCCATTCCGACGTAGAAGAAAAGAATGGAAGGCTAAAAAAAAAGTATTAAACTAACCATTAATTAAGACAAAGTATTATTTAGAAAAATATAACTAGGGATTCATTAGAAAGAAATCGGGGTAAAGCGAAAACAAACTGAGACATAGAGTACATCAAAGTACTGTAAACACTACAAGGGGTGCTGACAACAGTCTTGATCAGAACGGGAACGAACACTTCCTTAATAAACATACCAGAATAAAACGGAGAGAATACGCACGCCGTCCATAAACCAAATACAATTATAGGAGCCACAGGTAAATAATATAAAACCATAAAGCAGCAAATAAGCCTGAATGTTACGAGAGAAGGAATAGGAATTCCTATGGTGTTATTAGTAACCCAAGGGTTACTCTTTAAGGTATTAATAGAGTGTTGTATGCTACGGCGCCACTCTGCGATTATGAATGATCCGCTGAGATAATAGGAAGCACAAGTGCCCCTCAGGACAGGAATTCATACTAAGTTAGGGAAAATGTTAGGGTACCCTTAGGAAACAAATAAACCGTACCAGAACCAGAATTATGGCAGGAAAGACTGCAGGAAATCAGGGCATTCCAAGGAAAGGATATACAGAGATCATGAGTGTGGCACAAAAGAAGAGGTTAGTGAACAATTACGATAACTACCGAATCGTATACTCTAATTCACCGAATAAAGCGAAGAATTTAAGTAATATCTGGTTAAACAGTTGTTAAAGAAGGCTGTAAGAAAGTAAATATATAGAAGGATCCAAGAAGATATTATAGGAAAAAGTAGTTTGTCAAATACCAGCCCCATTGTAGCAATACCCAAAGGAATATATAACCAAACTGAAATAATAAATTTTCCAGAAATGCCGAGTGAAGGAGTAGATTTAACCCGAGTGTATAACCGAATATCACATCGAATCGAAATGAAGAGGAGAAGACGAGACAACAAGGGAACACCTGTGATTAAGTTTGAGGTTGGAGAGAAAGTGCTAATCAGAAACAGGCAGCAACCAAGCGGTGCAGAAGGTATAATGAAGAAATTATTGTTGCTATACCAAGGACCGTACTTAGTAAATAAAAACAATAACAACAACACCTATGTACTCGTGAACCCACATACCAAGAAGATAAAGGGGACATATAACGTCACCGAAATGGAAAAATACAATGAATAAAGAAGGAACTGTTAAGGTAACAGCTTATTTTCCCCAAACCACAGTTTAGTAAAAATAACCATGTCTTGGAGGGGAGGCATTATGTAATGCGACATAAATAGAGGCCCACATAACTAAGATTATAATGCAAATAATCATAGAAATTATTTAAACAAACCCAAAATGATTAGGAAAATATACTGATAAGATGATAAAAGAAGTACAACACAGTCAGGTGTTATAAATAAAGCCCTGTACTGTAGTAATTAAGAATTAAACTTTGTATAAGTGCTAATTGTAACAAGTGACAAACAGTGCCAGTCATTAAGTGACAGAGAGGACTGTGTGACTTAATGATTTCCCCATACCTAAAACAATAAACTACTATAATTGAATTCCCTATGACATTCACTGATGATGAACGCCACAAACTAAAGTGACAATAAAAGAAATCAGTAGAGTGTGATACCATGAAAAAACTAAAGGATAGGCATTGGTGTTAGTATTAAGTAAAAGACTCATGATTGAATTACTAATAAGACCTATTTTATTGTTCAGTAATAAGCCTATAGGCAATTCTGTGTTACCCCTTAATAATACAGCGGTACACCAAATATTTTGTTATTGTTTGATAGATTGTAAGCATAATCCTAGCCACGAAGGCAATATTATGAGTTAGGATGTTAACATGTTTTATTAGTATTTTTGTTAATGTTTAAGGCAATTTAAGATGTCAAAACATTTGTAACAATATTGTAATCAGGCTAAAGGGTTGAAAGGAGGTATTCAATTAATTAATAATATCATTTAAAACATAATGACAATTTAAGGCATAGGCCAGATAGGTAATATAGAGAAAACTAAAGTCAGAAATGAATAAATAACGAGTTAACATTGGCAAACTAATAAAAAAGGACCAAAATTTAAGTAAGACACAAGTTTTAGAATAATTGTGAACCAAATTAAATTAGTCCGACAAAAATTAAATATTGTATAATAAAAGTTAGGGCAGTACTATGGTCCAGATTTAGAATTCTTGTAAAGGTGTAAAAACGCCTATTATAAAGTCAACCCATATAAAATTATGTATCAAAATGTAGATCTTTGTAATAGGAACAAAACTACGTAAATTAATTTTAACTTAAACAAAAGGTAACAAAGGAGTATTTTTTGACATTGGAAGGCAAGGATATGATTTTCAGTACTATATGCCGCTTGACCTCAAGTTCGTGCAAACTGACCAATCAAAGCCAGAGTTTACTGGTCAGAAAACCGTTACTAAGACGAGAAGAATTATAATTGTATTGTTGAACGCAAGAGAGAAAGGGTAAAAACCGTATAGCTGACGCCTAAAGAGTGAAGATAAAAAATCAACCTAAATTAAATTAATTACTTAAAACAAAACCACAGAAGAGGAGAACATACTAAAAAACTGATAGATAAAATAAACCAACTACCACTGACCGCTGGAAGCTTAAATTTACACCAATATCAAAAATCCTAGAAGACTGGCTTGCTGCATTATACGACAAGTGACGTAAATATATTTCCGAAGTAATTTTGTAACAACACTACACATAGATCAACTTCACTACACTATATAAACTATCTACAGTGATAATTAGGATAACCACTGAACATTAATACAGTGGTTAACAATAATAACATTTTATTTCAACAAAAACGGAGGAAGCACATGTCTTTTAGTTAACTGACCAGGGCGGCCATCTTGTTTAGCAGCTATTTTCCAGTGCAGACAAAGTCTGTCGTTGACGCAGTTAGTTAAAAACATAACTTTCATATTTGTTAACATTAATAATTAAGATTTCTTATTTTTATATATTTGTAATGTGTTGTACGACTTTTTAAAACATTTCTGACTTCTTAATAGCCCAAAGAATCCAAGCCCTGAGATTATTAATTTGCATTATAATTATTTGAAACTTGTTGAAGGTCGGATTCCAGTAACGAATCGATACGAATCTGTCAAGGTCGACCCAAGACCGAACCATTTACATTTTTTTGAACCAATAAGCAGAAAATAAAAATCAATAATTACCTATAAAAGAGTTATTATTTAATACTTGCAAATAGGCTAAGAGAGTGTTTACAGGTATTAGTGGGAGCGAGCAGGTACATAGGCGAATATAGCCTTGCCGACGACGAGAAGAGAAAATAACCTACAACTGCCAGAGTACGGTTAGAGCTGATCGCTCATTAACCAGAAGTGCGGGAATATTCAAATAGCACTAACCGACGATAATCTCTCCTCCTCTCTCTACACTAAAATACCAAAAACACCAACATTTGTTTTTAGTAAAAAAGGGCCTCATATTTGTTGATGGTTTCTAGCATTTTCTGGAACAAATCCTCATTTCTATTTCTTGTTCGCCACATAAACTCACTTAAATAAGAATCTAAGCTTTCCCTCCTCGTACCACATTCAATAATGTTTCGGCATTTACAGGACCATTTACATGCTTTCTACGCCTTGTGTATGCGCTCCCGTTTGAGGATCCACAAAGTTATAACTATGGTTTACAGTCAAATGACTGTACTGTTGTGGCAAATTAACAATTTGACGGTACGAACGCCACTCATCTGACATTATAGTAGACCCTGGTTCAATATTTACCACTATGAGAAGTAGGAGGGTAGCTGCTGACCGATCTTCGACACGACACAAGAAGCATTCCTTGGTTTTTCGGCAGAATCCACCGAATACCCATTGTTGTGGATACACCCGGCCAACATTTTTTCTCTTGGCAAACACACTCTCGTCAATTTCAACTGTTAAATTCGGTCCTCCAATTTTCCGTGGGTTTCTCATGATGTCTAAGGCACAGATATTATCTTAAGCCTTAAGTAAGCCGTCCACTCTGTGTGTGTTGATGCCGATTTCCAGTTGATTTTTACTGTTTTTCACACTACTACGCCCTTCACACAAGAAATAAATAAATTTTATTATTTTTCAGAGCGGTAATTTGGACCCCTCTAAAAATGTGCCCTTGCGAACTACCTTATACTCACGGCAAGTCTTCTTATTGCAACACCAACGCTGTTGCTGACCAAGGCTCAACACTATGTCATGTCCATTAACACAACGACGAGGATTGTGAACCAAACCTTTTTCTTGAAGAAAAGAAACTGCAGCATCCTCTTCTGTACCAATAACACTCAACCATCATAGCTACTCACAACACAACACTGATTAAAAAAGTAACGAAACTGAAGAAGCTGTAACAACCCCAATTAAAGATATTAATGTAATAAACTAAATTAGCAAATTCATAAGTGTATTTTATTATGGTTTCCACTGCACTATGTGACGATCGGTGAGACCGTCGTAACAATTTAACGAAACATCCCAATGAATTCAATATTATACTTTGAGGATTATAATTTTACATATACACTAATGTAAAATATAAAACATTATTGTTATCTGATTTCAAGCTTGCAGAAGTCAATCCAAATAAATGATGTCTGAATGTATTTACACACATAAAAGGCAAAATACAAGTGTTCTGTCTTGTCTGCTATCATAGAAAATATATTCTGTATTTTTTACGGTTGCAACTTCATTTCATGTGAGTAAAAATTAATTTATATAAATCTCAAATCATCACCTGGAATCTACACTGTTGACTGTAAAAAACAATACAATAAATTCCTTTTGTGATCACTTTGGGCCAATATGAATAGCACTAGCCGAAAAATAACAATAAGTGATAACAAGATTATGCAAGATTTGCCATTACTTTCCCATACCTGTGATTACAGGCATATTGATATACCTGTTACTATGTATAGAGGTGTTACTATATATATTTATGTTAAAACTGTGAGGTGTATTTTATAATCTGGAACATTTTATACCAAATGATTTAATCACAAAAGATTATGTAAAACACAAAATTAAAGCATACACACCAAAAGTATCTATAGAAATTAAAAAATAAACAAAATTATATAAATGACAAATTATTCAATAAATGATTAAATATGTACGATAATTTATTAGATACTGCAATTATTTTTTATAGAAACAAACATCCACTAGCAGCTACAAAACCAATTTTCCCTATAATGTACCTTGCAAGATCCTGATATTTTCGATACATTGTTGGATTGTTAATGCTAGCATTTTTTAATTCTTTTCCCTAAACATTTTGAAACCATAATTTCAAAACGATACTACTGAGATGCCTTTCCATTGTGTTTCCTTTTGCTCCAAAAAAAATATATTGTTGTGGTGTTGATATGTCTTTATACTTTAAAATTTTGTGTGAGGGAGATTGCAATATTTTTAACTGAACTGTAACATTTCATTGTCTCAGTTTTTGTCATTTTTTGTGCTACTGTAAAGTGTTCACTTTTTATTTACACTTAAGTAATGCCGTTTTTATTTTACATTTTTACACTTTCTGTCAAGCTACTGTAAAGCTACAGTAAAATATACAATTTTATTTTTAAAAAAATTATCAAACCAAGCACTTGTCTGTAATGAACAGAACACTGTGTAATAACTGAAATATATGAGTTTTATTTAAGGTTATTGCTGGCTCTCACATCCTACCTTCCAGTATTTGCGTATCATCGGTCAGAACAGTGAATAACTCAACAGGATACTAACTCATTCTTACTACTGTTTAGGTGAAACTCCCCCCCCAAATTTTGTACAATTTTTTGTTTGTTTGTTAGGGGGGTTACTTAAAATTAGTAACTAGCCACAAGGACTAGACGGAAGCATAAAATGGCTGGACCCATCCTGACAGGACTTGCAAATAAAACAATCAGTTAACAAACCTTCTTTTATTGGTGCTCACTCATCTTTATACAGTCAATATAATCAATAAGTAAAATTTTCATGCTACCGGCAATAATTAATTATTCAGTGTTCAATACAGTGTTTAACAATTGACTTCTGTGTATCTCAGATCTATTCTTAATTTTCATTTTACGAACAAAGATGTAGACATATATACATTTAGTACATATCAATATTAATCGCCAATGCTGATAACAATAAAGTAATTCAAGCATAACAGGTGGATCCTTTTAGCACCATTTAAAAAATACATATATCACAAATGTATATCCACCTGACTAGTTCTAACAAAATCTTAATCTTTCTGAACATGAAAATACTGTTTATGTCTTGGCCTTTATACCAATCATTATATGTATGTATACTATCTGTCTCAATGAAAATTGTCAATAGCAGTAACAACCAAAATTATCAAGTAGTATACAAAGCGGATACTTTTGACACATTTAAGACTATAAATTTTGACTTGTAGTTGAAACAAAGTTTCGATCATTTAACAAAGAAAAATACGGTTTATGTGTAAGTCTTTATATGTAGAACACATACTATATATATCCCATTTTTGTTAATGCATTGACAATACTAATAACAATAGTAATTAATTGAGCAATATAGAAGGTAGGTCCTTTAACACAGTCAATAATAATAACAAATATATATATCTATCCACAGGACTTGTTCTGATTTTGATTCATCAGAATATACAAATACTGTTCAGGTATATACTTTCATTGTGAAATGAGAACCGGTGTGGTGTTGTGGACGAGATTTTATAAACGGAATCGGCCCACCTGCACATTTGTAGACTTGGCAATACCCGTTAGATCCTGTGAAGAAAGGTGGGTGAGGTTGATGGTTAGTTCATCATTCCGGCTCGTTTCCTTCTATCCAGCAGTCTTTTAATGTTGAGGAGCATTCTCTAAGCCTGACGGCGATGGAGGAGTGTTCTAGTGTCCAGCTCTGACGATGTGACGGTTGTAGTTGTCATCATCAGGTCATTCACCCCTCTCTTGGCCTGTGCGAGAATCCTAGAACAAATTTCACTTGTAGAATGCCGTCGGGAAATATAACCACTTACAAGCTCACTCGCTCCAGTACAAAGAAAGCCACACACACACTGTGGGAATTTTTTATCCACACTACCACTCTGTTGTTAGCTATATTGCTCAGTGTAATCACGAAGTTTGAATTCACATTTACGTTCAAATTAACATTTCCACCATTCAAGGCCTTTACATTTACTTACTTTTATTTTTTACCTTTTAGCTTACTTCTTTTACCTTTAATCTTTCAAACAATTAAGTATAATTACCATGTGCTTTCCCATCTACCGGAAGTAAAATATGAGCCACACACATACAAAATTGCCATGCATTCTCCCCTTAATTAAACAGAAATAAATACGTAACCCCTTACGCATACATAACAGTGAATAAAGAATTGTCCTCACCTAAGACACTCTATAAATTACTACTCCATATTAGTAGAAGAAACCCTTGCTTGCCACGCCGCCAGACCTCGAATTGCTCCTTGGAATGATCGAGAAGAAAATGAGAGAAAGACACGGTTTCTTAAAACACGAGGCCACGGAAAACTAGCCTGTAGCAATCGGTCAATCAGCTGATTAACCACTCTATAACATCGCCGCGAGACAATAGCGGCGCCCTGAATTTTGTTACCATTCGCCAGCGCGGCATTTACGTAGATAATTACGACTTTGACGATGTCTTCTGCTACGACGTCACGGTGCGATAATATCAACTCGCCGGAGCAATACCCTTGCAACGGCACACCCTCACCCCAAAATGGCAACTTGTTTGCCCCAAAGAAAATTAACGCACAGCCACTTGGCTAGTCAATACCACAGTCCACTTGGCCTCCTGGGGAAATCTCAGAAAAATTACCGCTCTTAGGAAGACAGAGGCTCAAAGAGAAAACAAAACAAGAGGAAGGAAGAAGTGGAGTGTGTATGCATGTGTGTCTGAATGTGTATGTGTATGAGTATGCGGTGCTGCATGCTGGCTTGATCAGGGTCAGCATACAGCAATAAGAGACAGAAGGAGAAAAGAAGAAAGACGAGATTCGGGCACCGTCTCTGAGTTCTGACCTCCTAAGGCCTCCAAACCTACACACTGAGACCCAAGGACCCAACAACGCTCAGCTAGACAACGCCCATCCCCGCATGACTCCCTCCGGCATGCCAATCCGAGGGCCCACCCTAAACGTCACCCTCACTGGTGACACCACTTTACAACTACTGCCACTCACATATCCGTCCGAAGACCAACAAGGTATCACCAACCTTGATATGTGAGTGACCACCCTCTCACTCTACAACTGTCCACCTCGTGGACCAACCACGCACACACAACACCACAAGGCGACTACAAGCCTTGGTATGTGCGTGATCCACCCCCCTACTAACTAGGTAGAGAAGACCGCGCCGAGGGCACACGAACATCAATCCCAGATCGCTTTAACCTTTCTACATGATAGTCAACTTCAGTAAGTAGGGGGGGTAACTTGTCTACAGTACGACAAAATAACCAGACTTCGCCAAGACGGGGGGGCACCCACCTAAGAATGCGGAATGGGGGCCGGACCAAACAACACATCAACACAACACAAAGGAAAAACTTTATTTCTTCAAGTAACCTTAGGGTTCTCTAACGAATGCAAGAGAGAGGTTAAAGACCAATGGCAGAGCAAACTCCTCGAAGACACGGAAAGAGCAAACACTAATACTATAATACCAAATTTACAAGACACAAAACAATATAACACAGACATAAATACCACAAATATAGAACACACAATATCATATAATACTCAAATAATTTCAACACCTAACACCCAACAAACAAGTATTATCGATTAACTCATCCATCAAGAAATAACCAATATTCAAATAATATTATAAATTTAAAATCCTTGCAAAATCTCTGAGAATCTCACAAAATCAAAATGATTCCAAAATTCATGACTCCAATCACTAACTAAGATGCCCGGTCAGGCCGTACCCCGCATTCTGCAAATAATTAAATAATGTCTAAATGTCCCAGAGTAATCCTCATATCAAAATACCATGGATCCACTATCAATAAAAAAAACTAATCACAATCACGTACAATCAGGAAAGTCAATCAATGACCCAGTATACATCAATGATATAAGACCATACCCAACAGGGTTAAGCAGGTTACTACCAACACCAACACCAACAAGGTCTGACGGAGCCTCGGCATGAAATAAAAACTGTGTGTGACCCCACAGAATTATATTGGTTACTTCCGGTTTACAATTTCAGAGTAACAACCCTCACAACCCTCAAAATAAAAGGGGCGATTATAACCTTAACAATAACCATCACACTTTTCAATACAATACTAACACGTTCTACAATTATGCACATTAATACAAACAAAATACAAAACCAATAAAAATAATTTTAGACACATTCCATCTCGACATTATCACATGTGAGTATATGTAACATCACCACACCCACCTTGCTGACCAAAAGAATTTTCATTTTAATTTTCATATTACAAGTCCTGTCCAGCACAAATGGCCCAGCTACCATCTGTAAACCCATGGGCAACCATAGACTTCATAAAAAAGAACCACGCTCTGATCTACCATTGAAACTCCCCCCCAAATTTTGTACAATTTTTTTTGTATTTTTTTTTGAAGGGGGGTACTTAAAATTTAATAACTAGCAGTAGTATATAAATGTACGTTCTGGGACAAGGTCAGAGGTCACCAGGTCAGGTCAAGAGGTTATCTTATCAGTGATAACCCCAATTAAATTCCAATTAACCTTTTGATAACCCCACTTAACCTCACGTTATCAGTGACAACCCCAATTGACCTCAAATTAATTAGCAGATAACCCCATTGAACCTTTTGTAATCAATTTAAACATGACCTCAAGGTTACTAGACCGTAACACACTGACCTAGTAAAAAAATGTAAACATAAACAGACGGCGTTTGTTCACACGTACACGTTCTTTTGATAACGTTGTAATCAACGTAAACATGACCTCGAAACACACTGACGTAGTAAAAATGTAAACATAAACATTTCGAGTTCGTTGACGCGTAAACTGTTTTTCCTTTCACAGTGTAGATATCGTCGTCGATAGCGAACTGTTTTGCTTTCAATGTAGATAGCGTTGTCTTTACCTAATATATTACTTTTTATATGTAACGATTGTCATTCTATAGTAAAACATGATACTAAAAGTTACGTTTATTTTGCTTTGTATAATGGAGGAAAAGAAGGGACCAACTGGTGATAATAAGGAGAATGGTCCGTTTAAACAAGATAGTGTGAAATTTCATGTTAAGGATTGTACATCTACCCGTACCCGCAAAAGAGTGTAATTCAACGCCGATTCTATAGCCGCTCCTGATAAATCATATACTGAGTTAGACGAGAGGAGGTCATCGTTTAGGAATTGGCCTCTATCATATATTTCTCCATTGGCTTTAGCCGTCACAGGGTTTTATTATTATCCACGAGTTTCTTATGACTGTTGCGACTGTGGTAATAGCAGACCGGATGACAGAGTACGCTGTTATTCTTGCGGGCTCGAATTAGGTCTTTGGGAAGTTGGTGATGATCCATTTCGATGAACATGAAAAGTGGTCACCGAAATGTGATGAAGTATTTGGAAACATTCTAAAGAAAAGAATGGTATATGGTAATACATTAAGATACATTAAAATATTAGGATAGGTTTGTGTAACGCATAAAAAAGAAATGTAATATGACGAAACCGTAAGTGCCGTAAGTGATGAAGATTACAGCAGATAACCCCATTGAACCTTTTGTAATCAATGTAAACATGACCCCAAGATTACTAGACCGTAACACACTGACCTAGTAAAAAATGTAAACATAAACAGACGACGTTTTTTGTTGACACGTACACATTCTTGTGATAACGTTGTAATCAACGTAAACATGACCTCGAAACACACTGACCTAGTAATCAACGTAAACAAAACAGACGGCGTTTGTTGACACATAAACTGTTTTTCCTTTCGCAGTGTAGATAGCGTTTAGTGATGAAAACGTGTATTGTACAACAGTCGAAAATGAATCGTTGTAAGTGATACAACGTTCCTCTATACGATGTGTCAAGTTACTTTAGACCAGACGAACCGTCAGTGAACGATACTTCAGAAAGTGATATGTTACTCAAGACGATCTGTCAGTTCCAGTAATGTTCAAAAAAGAAATGTAATAAAAATATAACGTTGTAATCAACGTAAACATAACCCGTAAACATAATCATTCTGAGTTCGTTGGCACGTGATGTCAGTGTAGATAGCGTCGTCTTTAATTAATGTAAAATACTTTAACTTTGATAGTTCAGTCAAAATGAAGAATTTATTTGCAGACATCACTGCAAGATGTCTTATCCCATCCTATGTTTGAAAGATTCGTCATGAATAAAACTAAAGCAGAGATTGAATTTATACGAGATACATTGTTGGTACTCCTAAAGTGTCGTAAGGTGTTGGAATTTTATAATTCAGACGGACTGAAAGAGATTACACCGGAATGTAGAGGACAAAGCGGTGGGGCGTTTACACATTTTCTTGAATGTCCATGGGCACATGAATCTACTGTGGATGGACCGGATACATGTGTTTGTTGTTACGTGTCTACACATTGTGGTGATATCATCAAGTTTCTCGATGACCGATTTAAATGACTTTTATATAACGATAACGAATGAAAACATTTAAAAGACCTATTGTATATGAGCATTTTTTGTGTAATTAAATATATAGAATGTATAAAAAATAAATGAAATGTTATGATTTGTAAGAAATTGTTTGAATCTTATTGATTTACTAACCTTACATATTCAGATCTTTAAAATGACAATAAATCATTTTTTTGTTCTGGTATTAAAATACATACACATACATAAAATATGTCATAGATCATTTTATTCGGATAATTACTCTTAACAAACAGTTTACATATGATAGCAAAAGACTGATTTTACCAGATAGGTAAACTCATACATTACTGATTATATAATTGTATTAAAATACATACACATACTTAAATATGTCATAGATCATTTTATTCGGATAATTACTCTTAACAAACAGTTTAAATATGATAGCAAAAGATTAATTTTTACCAGATAGGTAAACTCATACATTACTGATTATACAATATAATAAACTAGTGAAAGATTTTGAAAATTAACGGAGTCCATTGTTCATATAGTAGATATTATTATTGTAAGGAGTAATGACTATAGGGCAATGTGTCTATACCGTTTTCACATATTATTCTTTTATCATCTGTGTTACTCAATGCAAATTTATTAATAGTTACAGTTTTAACGATGTGGCTTTTTGATCGAAATATTGTCATCATTCTATGTTTTTGTTCGTATGAAAATGAATTATAAAGACATTTTTTAAAATCATTAAATTCAATGTTTTTTTTAATTATGCATTTTTTAATACCTTTTGCTTTTTGTGATTTTGTTTTCGTTCGTTGTAAAAGTATATAATTTTGAACGTAAGCCAATGAATTCTTTAATTGGAATACTTTTACATTCGTCTTTAAATTTGCGTAAAACTTTTTAATTTGGTAATGAGTAGCACATATGATCTGATGAAAATTCGCTAGTATCAAAATACGTTTTTAAATCAGGATCCAACATATCTCTGTAAAAATCATTTGTGATTAATTCGTAAAACAAGCTATCTGTATCTGTATCTGTATATAAAAGGGAAATATTGTTTCCGTATTTCTTTTTCATTACGTTATAGTGAAAATCACACATTAGAGTCTTACTTAATTCTAAAACAGAGAAACCTATATAAATAGGTTTGTTTAGATAAACGGATGTTTTATTTGATAATACCGCACAAAGTGATTCATCGTAAATAATTCTGTCTTTGAAAGTTGGTTTTGATACGAGTTTCAATAATTTTTTTTCATTACATACTAGGTCTTAATTTATTCGTTTCCGAACATTTTTCATACACTTTGCAAAGACAGAATTATTTAGTAATTTAAAAAAGTCTTTTTCAAAGTCATTTTTTGCATCTTGTCGTTTTATGGTATTTAGTTCTATGTACGGCTTTAGCCATGGTTTTTGTGAAAATTCCAATATTCTATGAATTTTCATTACTTTTAAACCATGATTAATAGCTTGTTTTAAATTAACATAATGACAAATGTATTTCTCTTTATTTTCTAATGTAGCAACTAATTTTGTTTGTTTTGTATTGTTTACACTTTTATTAACACGCAGGAATGGTAGATCTCTGTCCTCATCATGTAAATTTTGTGGATACTCTATATCAACTTCTAATACATATCCTATTTCCGATTCGTCAGGTACGTTTAAGATATTTATTTTATTAGTTCCTTTAACCCACGTAAAATTTGAATACGGTATATATTTACATATTGCCCACCCATACAAATTATTTGCATCTAAATATGTTAGAAATGTTTTAGGCTTATCTGGGTTATATGGTGATATATATGTATTGTTAGCAATTGAATGCTTCTTAATATTAATAGATAAGCCCCCTCTTATTCCGCTCTCAAAAGAAATGTATTTATCAATATCAGTGAGTAATTCAAGTTTAATTTTAGTAAGATATAGCATAGCGTCAAAGGTAAACCCTGGTAACGTGAAATAATGTGCAGAATCTAAGTTGTATGACGATACACAAAGAGATCTAAAATTTTCAAAGCAATCACATAAGAGTAGTACATCGTTTTTTAAATATAAATCGCTGTATTCTCCAAAATTTTTGATTTTGAAGTGGTTCCAAACGTTAAGAGCGTGAATGTAATCTTCATCGCTTACGGTTTCATCATTTAATTTACTATAAAAGTGTGCTTTTGACGGAAGCTGGCACTCTACTAATTTATCCCACGAATCTGTATATTCGTATGGATATACGCCTTTTCGTGTAACTAGTTGCATGTCATTATCAGAAAAAAATTTACTGGTATAAAAAAAAATTATTTTTTGGTAAATTGTTACTTAATTCAGAAAGTGATCTATCTAAAAAGCGATAGGTATCAACAAATCTAATAGTTATGTCATTAACAGTTTTTTTGGAAAAAGAAATATATTTTTCTGTCGAATTTGGTATAACATGAATATTTTGGTTATCGCAACCCAACTGTCGAATAATAAAATGTGAGTCATAATTAGAACTTGCATGAATAAAAATAGGAATGAACTTTTGATTCTGTCGTTTTAGATTGCAATCGTTACATAATGCTGCACGATATAAACCGGTAAGATGGCAATGATCTCTGACGGGTTTGTGGAGTAATGTAAAATTTCGCATGCACATTTCACAATGTGTTGCTGCTTTGAATTTAATCTTGTCTTGTTTTGTCATTTGTATTGGTTTGGCTTCTTTTAATAATGAACCAATTCGATTGGTAATATCTATAAGATAGGACATAAAGTTTTGTGCAGCGTTTATACCTCTATATATGTAAGGTTGTGATGGTAATTGATTTTTAATGAAATTGGGTACTGAATCATCGATTACAAAGTAAACACAAAAACTCATAGGTTCATGAAGTTCATTAGCTACTGTAAAAGAATATTTTGGATGTGGGTAGCACGTTTTAATGGGTCTCAAAATGCATTCAAAATCTGCATACGCGAGACTATTGGTACCCTAAATTGATAATGAAAATTTCGAAATTGTAAATTGTCAGAAGGCATTGTTACACGAACAGGCGTATATTTTCCACAGTACCTTTTACGATCTTTTAATTTTTTAGATTTCGCAGTAAAATAGGTAAGACAGTTTTATCAGACTTCAATATTACCATGATTCTTTGTTAATTGAGATTTTATTAATCTATTAAAATTACTGATGTAAAAATAATGATAGTTGTCATCTTTGTTTAATAATAAAAGATCAAAATGATTACATTGCTCATTTTCACACACTTTTAGTGGATAAATTGTTTTATCTTTTTCTACACCATAAACATTTATAGAAATGTTATTATTCTTTTCAAAAACTTTTATATCTCTTAATGGTGTAGGAAAATTAATATTATTAAAATTAAATTTATTTTGGATATGCTTATATCGAAAATTAACTCGCTCTGGATGCGAGTCTTTTATATAGCGACAAACAATCGCCCATTTAAAACATAAATAATCGTTATTTTGGGGGTTAATTATACATTTTTTTGGGATTAAATGTAACGGTAGTGGGATGTACGAGCTACCTTTTAACGGTTTGAAACGATTTACTGTTAATAAAATTCCATCTATTGAATGTAAAACCCATCCGGATCCTTTTTATAAATATGCCTCTTCTTCAGAGCAAATATTATTAATTATATCTCGTATTATGCTTGTTAATGAACTACTTTGGAAGAGAGTAATATTTTTAGTTTTAAATGATCTATCTTGATAATCATTTAAAACAGGTCTTACGTAAGTGCATTCCACTACTATGTTAAATTTAATTGCGTTATATAACGAAACCATATTATATAAAATATTTATTATTACTAGTTCTAAATGTGATAATAATAAACAGATGTCTTTAACATGTTCATTGGTATTTTTATAAAAAAATGTTTTTAAGTTACCTTTGAATGCATTCTCAATTTCAATGAATTCATTTTCAATTGTTTGTATTCCTTAATCTATTTGTTTTCCTATTATTATATAATGATGATGATGATGACGATGATGGTGATAAACTTATCGAATCAGACGTTTGATACCAATCGTGTGACGGTCCAGGTTGAGGATCGTTTGCGTTATTAAAATCAGATGCTTGATGTCTGCTGTGTGATGGACCAGGTTCTGTATCCTGTACGTGCGATGGTCCAGGTAGAGGATCGTTTGTATTAATAAATGAATCAGACACTTGATATCTGCCATGCGTTAGGTCGGACTGCGGATCTTGTGCATGTGGAGGTCCAGGTTGAGGATCATTTCTATTACTAAAAATTTCGTTTCTAATAAATTGACGTTTTTTAAAAGGTAGATTTTTTCCATGATTAACTGAAATCAAAAATTGTTTTGTTGTAAACGAGTTCATTAACTACTGTACAAGAATATTTTGGATGTCCTTGTTATCTATATGAGTATATTTTTACTTATTATCAGACAACGTGATTGCTTACATCAATGTTATTTGACCTTGTTTACATGTGATTACAACATACTAATAAAAAATCAAAAATGAAATGTTTTATTTTAAAAACCTTTATTTATTGTGAACAAATAATATTTTTTTAAGTTTTCAAAAAATTTAAAGTTATTTACTGATGTAAATTACATAAGATAGAAAGACAGGTTATCTATGTTGATAAATTATACTTACAATTTTGTTGAGACCTACGTTGGTTAAAACCAATCTTTTGCTATGATTTGTTGTTTTACTGTATGACTATTTATACTAACAATCGACCGATAACAAGAGTACAGTGATTATAGAAAACAGTAAACAACAAAGTGCGAAAACAACTTTTTGAATTACTGCCAACAAACAGTGAACAGTAATTTTTTGGGATTATTGCCAATACCGTGCTATCGTTTAAACTTTGACGTCTTGTCAATATGCGTCGTAACAACGTGACTGATAACGAGTAACTGATAAACAAGTTTTTTACTGTGTGACTATTTATACTATCAACCGGCCGATAACAAGAGTACAGTGATGACAGAAAACAGTAAATAATGTATTTGAACTACTGCCAACGAAGTGCGAAAACAACTTTTTGAACTACTGCCAACAAACAGCGAACAGTAATTTTTTGGATTATTGCCAATACCGTACCGTGCTATTGTTTAAAATTAATTATATTTTATTATTTGTCAATATGCGTCGTAACAACGTAACTGATAACGAGTTATTGGTAAACAAGTTATTTATTTGACCTCTTGATCTCGTATTTTCGCGTACTGAGAACGTGACTGTATTAACCGTAATGAAACTGATAATACGTTTCTGTGTATATAAACCGATTGAAAATTGTTGTTCAGCATCCAGAAACATACCAGCTACTACAGTCTGCGATCGTCATTAAGGTAACATTATTAGTTAATTTACTGCTTTAAAATATTTTTTCTTACTCAGTATACAAATTTATAAGTCTTTTATATCATTTTTAATATAATGTATTATATAATATTTTTTTCAAGAACATGTACAGCGATTCTTGATTATTTGTAATAAGGTATAATGTGTTCTATACGTTTCTCTATTCAAAAATTTAATTTGTCTTTGTAATAAGTTTTTCCTATGTCATTTTTAATATAGGTAATTATTAAATATATGTTTTTTCAAGAACATGTACAGTAATTCTTGGTTACCTGTAAAATAAGTTAATGTGTTCTTCCTATGTCATCTTTAATATATGTATTATTATAAGGTATAATGTGTTTTACATTTCTCTATTCAAAATTTAATTTGTCTTTGTTATAAGTCTTTCCTATGTCATTTTTAACATATGTAATATTAAATATATAATGTGTTCTATACGTTTCTCTATTACTTTATATTTTATCTTGGTTATTAAGGTTCAATTTTAGTATTTAAAATTTAATTTATCTTTTGTTTAATTTTAAAAATATGACTAATATTTTTTCAAGGGTATGTATAACGATTCTTGTTTACCAGTTACAAATAATGCGTTCTATACGTTTCTCTATTATTTTTTATCTTGGTTATTAAGGTTCTATATATTTTATTATTTAAAATTTAATTTATCTTTTGTTTAATTTTAAAAATATATGACTAATATTTTTTCAAGGGTATGTATAACGATTCTTGGTTACCAGTTACAAATTATTATTTTGTATGTTATAGATTTTGACATTTCAATCTTACCTTCCATCAAGTAATCATGGACTCCGTTATGTCATTAGAAGAAGTATTCAAATTATTCTACTTCTTAGGTCTGACATCAATCCAAAATTGGGAAATGTGTTTGAAAAGTGTTAAAACAGAATTAATTAATATTGACAATATAGAAGTTATAACATTGTATATGAGACTGAGTGAAGTAGTAAAACGGATAAAAATTGCTCTGGAAATTAAATTAGACGTCAATTCACAAGATAAAAAAGTTCAACTTAATAATTACCTATTTGATATTGAAGAAATTTATGATAATATAATCAATACAATTCCAAATTTTAATGAAAAAATATAATTAAATCAACTTTTGTTATATTAAATAATTTAATTAAAAATTATCTTGATTTTAATATGAAAAATGTTTACCTTGATAATGACAATGTTAACGATATTGATATTGATATTGATCATAATGATGATGATGATGATGAGAACGAACTCGATAAAATTTTTACATCCGTAAGAAAATCTAAGGGGGAAAAACAGTAGTTTGTTTGAGCAATCTGTCATTTTCCAATCGAATGGAACAAGAAAACCTTCAAAACGCCTGGGGAAATGGAGCGTTACCTAATGAAGATTGAAATTATTGATACCAAAGATTTGAGGGGAGTCGCGATAAAAGACAGATGGACAAGGCTGCATATAGAACCACTTTTTTAGTTGGATCTGAAAAAGATCCGAAATATATCTAATTGTACAAAATGGTTCTAAATGTAGCTAAGAATTTATCGACTATTCAAAACGTTAAAAAAATTAATTTAAAAACTTTTGAAGTTCCTCTTCATCATAATGTTTTGTAAGTATTAACAAAAAAGCTGGTATAAAAAAATCACATTGTATGTATGCATGTTTTTATTTATGAATGGTAGTTATGTAATTAATAAAAAAATCATAATATTTTAAAAAAATCACTTTGTATGTATGTATGTTTTTATTTATGAATGGTAATTAATAAAAATCATAAAAAATCATAATGTTTTATTTAACAAAATCTTTTTTTTACGTCTTAATTCATAATTATACATTATATAATTACAATAAAATTAAGCAATCATACAGCCCCAAACAATTTATTCTTTTAGTTTATTCATCATGTTCATCACACAAACAGTTCCAATATTGAATTATCCATTTAGTAATTTAAAACACGTTACTTAATGCACAGTTTGTTGAAGAGTGATCATATGGACAACGTATACTATTTAAAGACTGCTTCTTCAAAACGCTTAGGGACGGACACTTGAGTGATTCAATATCCACCATTTTTACATGACAGTTCAATTCTTTTTGTAAAGCTATTTTTTTTTCACGTCCTTTTATATAAATACACTTTCCATATATATATGAATTTATATTACTGGAAGTTCACAATACTCTGTTAATCCACAATTCCAACTAAGTCTAAGATAATTATTGCTAATCCAGTCATTAACTTTTTTTTCTTTTCTGATAGACGTTTGTAATCGAATGGAGGTAAGAATAAGTATTGATTACAAACACCAGCGAATTTAGCGTTTACTATAGGCTGCACGCTCAGTTCTTTAATAATATAATTATTTCCATCATCGCGAAAACCTTGAAAGTCGATAACGTATTCCATTGCGTGCAACAGCAGAACTGATATATGTTTTATCAGCGTAGTAATTATATTTTAAATACTTTTCTTACAGTACCAGATAAAGGTGTATATTGGATAATTGTATCGTAAAAAATGAGACAGTAGATAGTAGTTCTTTCCAGTATGTCTGTTGACGTCTCAATATCCAGACGGATATCTATTGAACCAGTTTTTAATGATTCATTTTGTTTTGAACAATCAATTACACAAAAAGATGTATACGTTAGAAAGTTTGAACGATTTATCATTGGTGCATTTTCACTTTTGTAATAATACGAGGACTGAAATATTGAATAATACTCATTTAGAATCGACGTTTCACCATTTAAATTATCATACGGATAGTATTCTGAATTTAAATATAACTTTACATTATATAACGAGACAAGATCAAAATGTGCTGGGTTTTTATGTCCATTATTTTTTCTGTCAGTCTGAAAACCTACAATAACATAACGAGGTTTATCTGATTGTGACGACGTTTTAACAGTCCAAGTATGTTTGTTTGCTTTTGTCACAGATGGATACTCGTAAAGTTCCCATTTTCGAAACGACATTAATAAAGGTCGATCAATTTGTACTATCTTCAGATAATCTACCTTTACTACGTCATTAACATAAACATACGGAGTTCTCCATGATATATAGTTTATTTTAAATTTGTATGTGTTTACTGATTTAGGTAAAATTACTGCATTATTATTAGTGGACGCTCTAATTAAAACTAATTCTTGCTTTACATTTAACAAAATCTTTTTAAAATCTTCAGAAAATCCAAACAACCTTTTTAATGGGATACAGAAGCTAATATCTTTCGATGATGGTGCCATATGACTTATTAAATCTGAAGCCCATCCACTATTTCCTAAAGTGTTAATTTCATGTGGTTTAATTGTTAACATATTCTTAATTGTTGATGTTATTCCAACATTTTTAACTCTATCGATTTCTGATCCACTTATTTCGTATCTAATTTCATCAAACAAAAATGCTAAAGCATTTGAACATAATTTTAAAGTTTGATCATATGCGCTGTTATTATTAGTGTATTCTATTTTTATATGAAGTTAACTTTCACACGGTAATGTGTACACATCTTGTTGATTAATTGGAATTCTAATTTCGTCATTATTATTGTATGTAGTAGAGGTGTACGGTAGATGAGTGTGATAAGCTAATCCTACTATGGAGTTATCTTCATACACAACATCTTCTGTAACGTTTAGAATGCTAGCATTTACGTTTTGAATATTAAGGTTCATTTTTTGTTTAAATAATCCTTTATTACTGTTAATCCCAATGACTGTAGAAATTTCAGGTTTTGTGGTGTTAACCGGTCGATATTCATATCTTTACTACTTGTAATTGGCTTATTTGCAGTTGTTTTATTATCGATTCCATAATAAACAAATAAGACCCATTGTTATTGTTTTCTCAAATACAAACGTAACGTTATTATTTCGTTACGAAAATTAATCAGTCTTCCTTGTTGATCTTCTAGTCTGTAACGGGACAAATATTTGGGCTGTATTTTATTATGTCATCAAGTGTATTAACGAGGAGTTACCCACACAGGGCCTCAATTTTAACAATCGGCGTTCACTTGTAGAACACCCATTTGCACGTTTGTCCAGAAAGTCTGTCAACATGCACCGTTTTCAGGTGCTCTGGAATGTCTCAAAGCGCGCACATGGTTGCCCTCACAGATAAATCGACACGTACAAGGCTCGCCAGCCAGCCACAAGGAATTTACCGTACCGCGTGGCCACTAATTACTGTGTCACGTGATTCCTTTTGGGCCTATCACAAGCAAGCTGGTGTACACGAGGACGCCTTGGCCATCTTGTGAGGTCGTTTTTGGCGTCTGTCGTCTTCCAGTAATCAAACCGGCCGGTTGAATGTAAAAGGCTCGCGAGCCGAAAATTTATTAAAATATCAAAAATGTGATTTAATTGACAAGGAAGTGATTCAAAACTTGTGAAACGACAATTAATCTTCAGTGATCAAAATTTAGTGACGACTTAATTTGAACGAACCAGTGAACAAAAAATGAAATAAGTTCAACACGTGATCGGCAGGAATATCCACAGCCAAGTAACAGTATAATATAAAAATAAGCACTATATAAAAAATCTTATCAAAAGCGCTGAATCTAAATTGAATGTGGTAAAAATGAATGAAAGTAATGTGTGTGCAAAACTGGGTTGCCTTTGTTTAATTTAAGTAATTAATTATGTTAATTATAAGGAATTAACTTGTATGTTTATTTGTCTTTACTAAAGGGGGTTTTGAACACTCAGGGTAAAATGTATTTTCGAATTCAAGTCTAAAGAAAATATGGAATAAATTCTATATTATTTAATAGAGAGAATAATGAAAAAATGTCAATAAAAGTTGAGTTATGTAACAGTAAATATTGAGAGTAATTATTACAATATATAACCCTAAATCACGCTTGTAGATCACGAGTTCGTGTGAAGAACCCTAGACGACACAAGGTAAGCAAAGAGAAGTTTTTATTAATTATTATGTGGTAATTGATTGGACTATTACACTTGGCGCCGCGAACTTGGACTGTTTTTATAAATTTAATTTTATATTAACCTCACCTACAAGTGGATATAAGCGTGATTTGGGAGTACGTATAAATTACGTGAAGGTTATATGATGGGTATACTATGGCTAAATGGTAATGCGTACTAATTACGTATAAAGAAGTGATATTAAGTTATAGTTAAGTGGTACTTATATTATACTATATAGAATAATACTGAATACACTTAAGATTGATTTTTTATGTAGAGGAAAATCTCATAAATAAGATAAAAAAAATGGATAATAATGAAAATAAAGTCAGTATGACTGGCGTAACTGTCACTGGGGAAGTAGAAATTCATTTAGAACCTAATGCGGTCAAAGGAAGCGTTGTAAACGAATCAGATGATATAAATGGTTCAGGAATGGAGATAACTCCAAGCCTGATAGACGAAAATAATTTGACACAATCTGTAATAATTAGTGAGGCGGGAGCAAAATCGACTCCCGTGGTAACGAAAACAAAAGAAAAAGAGTATTCAATGGATGATATATTCAATTTTATGAGAGCAATGTCCGATGATATTAAGCAGAGTGTGAATGTTAAGTTAGAAAGTAGGTTTACCGAAGTAAAGAGTGATTTTGATGTAGTAAATAGTCGTTTTGATGCCAATGATGAAAATTTTGATAATACTTTGATAAATTAAGCAGGGATGTTAGTGAATTGAAAGAACACAATAAATAAATAAAGAGTGATTTCGCTAAAATAAATAGTCGTTTCGATGTAATGAATACACAAAATGTTAAATTTGAAATTAATAACGTCTGAATGAGATTGACGAGCGTTGTAATACGATTAAAAAACAAGTAATCGAATCAGTAAATACCAAGTTCAGTGAACAAATAAACGAGAATAACGAAAAATTAGTAAGTAAAATAAATGAGTACAACTATGAAATAGAATGTAAAATAAATAAATAAATGTAATACTGACACTGAATATAAATATAGTAGTGTAGTGGAGAAGATTGAAAAAATGAATCAAAATATTTATGAGCATAAGAGTAATACAGACATTAAAATCAATGAAATTGAAAGTACTTGTAAAACGGAAATACAATCGTTACAAGAGTCAGTTAATGTAATAACCAAAAATAACATTCAGTGCGAATGTACTAATGATAAGAAATTGTATTCAATTGAGCAGAGCATTAGTAGTGTTAAAGATGAATTGAGTATGGCAATAAGCCAGAAATTAAACAATATTACCGAACGAGTAGTAATTACGCGAGATGTTAATAATGAAGTAGAACTTGAAACATTTTGTAGTGAGAACCGTAGAGTGCATCCAATGCAGTTTTTAAATAGAGTACGGGAGTTCAATCAGTTTAACGGTAATAGTTTGAAGGTAAAACTTTAAAAAAATTTTAAATGTTTTAAAGGAAGTTATGAAATATGGGCGGAAGTACATAGAAACGAATGGGGGAGATATGAAAATTTTGAAACAGCGTTCCGTAACAAGTATTGGTCGGAAGAGGAGCAGGAGATATTGCGCAGTCAAATAATGGGAACAGGGAATTTCGGGAGATATAACAGTAATATCACGGTATACGTGATGAAACTCTTCAACGAGGCGAAGTATTTAGAGACGCCATTGCCATTCCAGTCATTCGTCCGGCATATCAGCAAACACCTACCTAGAGAGGTGCAAATCACTTTGATGACGAGAGAGGTGAGTAACATAAGTGAGTTAGAGAATATGCTGGATGTTTTTCAGAGTATTAGGGACCGGGAAGTCGGCAGACGTTCACACCAACCCAATGTGAACAGCGGAGGGAGTTACACACAGCAAGGAGGACAACACACGGGAACTACGTACAATGGTCGGGAACCAAGCAGACGATATCCTATGTGGAGATGTGGTGGGTGTCCAATGGAAAATTATGCAGACCGTAATTTTTGTTATAGATGCAATAAGGCGAGGCCAGGTCATCAGAACCGGACGCAGCAGAGATATAGCAACCCACATCAGAGAACAGGTGAGGATCGAGCAGAAATACCCAGAAATGGAGGAGGAAACAACCGAGCGGAAAGAGTGTACACACCAGGAGGTACGGCCGAGCGGGCGGAAAACTGAGAAGGACAATGGATAAGGAGGCCCGGCCATTGTCGATAGATGACTGCGGGGTCCATGGAGATAGATACAGGAATCACATCATTCACACAGATATGGCTCCAGAATTAATGGAAGAAGTGGAGATGGGAACGATGAGGCCGGAGGCCTGGTTGACGGAGGTAAAGCTGGAAATTGAAGGTAAGCCAGTTACGACACTAATAGACACAGGCAGTGAAGTCTCAGTAATAGCAGAACATTATTAGATAAGTTACGGGAGAATAATAAAAATATTCCATCTTTGCCTTTGCGGGGGTAACCATTGTGGGCATTACGGGTGTTAGAAGTAAAAGGGTGACAACACAAGTCCAATTGAGCATAGTAATAAATGGGGAGAGTTATGAAAATACATTCTTAGTAGTAAGGGGATTAAACTTAGAAGTAATATTGGGTAATGATTATCTGATCAGGAATAATGCGATAATCAATTTTAAAAAGAGAGTATTAGAATTAAATAGTGAAGGTAAACAGATAACGGTTAATTTTGAGCGGGTGTTAGATACGGTGAAGATTTCGGGGATACGGGTTATACCGAATAGGGTTATAGATAGGGACATGGAGGTTAGTATGAATATATGTAGAGAGAGAGTGAGTGATGAGCGAATATGGGAGGATAGAGCGGTTAAATTTTGTAGTGGGGGTGGCGCAATAGGGAGTTCTCAACGTGAAGCGTTGTGGCGGGAAGTAGAGGGTTTTAGGGGAGTGTTTGCCGGGGAACCAGGAAGGGCAAAAGGTTACGAGTGTGAATTAAAGGTGAGGGAGCATGCGTCTTATGTACAACGAAGTTATCCGGTACCATATTCGAAGAGGAGAGCAGTGCAGTTAGAATTGGACAAGATGTTAGACGGGGGTATTATAGAGAGATCGGTGTCAACCTATTCCAACCCTTTAGTGGTAGTCATAAAGAAAGACGGGAGGGTTAGATTATGTCTAGACGCAAGAAAAATTAACGAAATTATTATTCCAGACAGGGAGTCCCCTGAAGCAATCGAAGAGATTTTCCAGAAGTTTAGTGGGGTAAAATATATGACGTCAATGGACTTGACGGCAGGGTTACATTTTGTGCAGTCTCCAGATCGCTATTATGATTAATTTAAGAATTTTACCTTATATAATCCACTAGGCGATCTCAGTTTTTCAAATACGACATGTTTCAGGGACTAAATCCCCATCCTCAGGTACACTAAAATGCTATTCCCCTAATACATAGGGGTCGTCGAAAAGATTAAAACGTTTATACACATAAACACCACACACACAAATCTCACTATGAACAAATTAACATATATACATAAACATATGAAAACGTTATAAGTGACTCGGTGCACCGGTCGACCTCTGATAGTCAACTAACATGTATTCGCGCTTCACTGCTTATCTTCAACGCGGTATCATATAATTTATTGGATTTAAACATCAGCTGATCGTTGAGTAACTGTTCTTTATTTATTTTGGAGGCTCTGTATATTTCAAACTCTTCTAGGGCGTTCAGGAGATGACCTTTATTACATATGTGTATCGGCTCCATGTTTTCTTTGAATCCGGTGTAACTATGGTTTTCGTTTATATGGTGACAATAATAAGGCTAAAAATAAAACACAATATGTCTCAGAATTATATACGAACTTACTCCCCAATGTAATAAAAAATGAATTTAAAAAATTATGTATAAATGTTTCATTCAAGACCATGAATAATCTAAAAAATATACTTAAGCCACGTGCTCCAATAACATCGGAGGAATGTTCAGGAGTGTATAGAATCCAGTGCAGTGAGTGCGATAAGTTCTATATCGGACAGACGGTGAGAAAATTTATCGAGAGGTTTAAAGAACACCTACCAAAAAAGAATCCCCAAGCCACCTCATCAAATTATGCACTCCACCTCATTACGCATTCATCTAAGTTCAATATCAAATTGTTATATCTCCATTACTTTCTCAAAAAAATCAAAAATCTTCTACATAAATCCATCAACTCTATTAATTCTCTTCACTACTGCTAACAATCATAAAGAGAAAAAGAAAAACACATTGAACATCTTATTGAAACATGAATTCACTTACTCAAACATTTGTTTACACATATATTCTAAACAATATAATTCAATAAAACACTAGCAATACACATAAACAATAATATACTTGAAACTCAAATATCACCTATATGGCAGGCAAAAAATAAAAATTTTTTTTTTCAAAAAAATTAAATTTATCAAAATATCTTTTTCCTCAATCTTCAGAAACATTTAAAATCCTTTAATTCAATTAAACGACAAAATTGCATCAATCAATTGCTAGAAATTGGTCTTGTCTACAACATCAACCATCAGCTGATCTTTCTGGGTCAAGTCAATGACCTTGACATAAATATGTTACACAAAGCTACATCATAAAATACATGGAACCTCTTTAAAATTCTTTACCTTCAAACATAGTACAACATAATAAAATAAGACATTAAAAATTAACATGGTTATTAGTATCTTACAATAAACAATAAAATTTACGTTTAAATTGACCAAAATTACACATTTTATAGCTTTATATTATTCTCAAATTCTATTAAAATCTGTCACTTGCTTCAATTAATTTTATATTTTGACTATGACTTTCTTTCTTTAATATTTTCATTCTCAGTTAGTTTGGGTGACTTAATTATTCATAACATTTCAATTTACGACTTGGCACTTATATATATTCTTACCCCTTTTGACTCTAATACTCATTTAACAGATTTTAACTAGTATGACACCCATCTATCAACATCTACCAACCATTCTCTACCTCTAACTTACTATTCAACTCATTATTTCGCATTATTTTACCCTTATATAAAAAAATATTCTCTACCCCTTTGTACTCAGGATGTGTGTTCCCTTCCCACTGCTCATTCCCTTATGTTGGTTCCTGGACTCCCCTAGGTAACCCTTTCCGGCGCTAATCGGTTCCCTTCCCGCCACAACGCTTTTTGTTGAGGACTCCTTATCACACCACCCCCTTACAAAATTACCCATCAACTAATTACTCTCCTATCACCTTACTTTCATCTACAAAATATCTCCATTTTTTATTACCTCAATATATCATTCATTACTCTACATATTTTCCCCATAGCTACTGTGTCACTATTACTTCTCAAATTCTACATTACGTTTATTCACAACAATGTTACTTTATTCAACTCCCCTTCTAAACTTAACCTGCACTGATCTAAATGTCCTAACAAAATAATAATCACCCATATTCTAATATTTATCCCATTTTACATTTCAACTCTTGAAAATTCAAAACTATCTCAAATATTTTACCATTTAATTCACAATCTATCAAACACATTGAAAATCTATTATTCAATCATTAATGATATTCAATTTTAATTATATGCAAATATTTAATTACATTGAAAAAAATCTGCACACTATTTCTAAGTGACATAGTACGTATATAACATCAGTAATCAGCTGATGTTCCTGGTCAGGTGAATGACCTTCTCTGAATCTCTTTCAAGCAATTCTACTGTGTAAAGGACATAACTTATGCTTACAATCCTTACTCTCTAACCTGATAAAATAATAACACAATAACATATTAAACACAATATGATAAACATCTACGGCACCCCTTTCTCAAATCAAAACAAATTTATCTAGTCAGCTCAGTAGCGAGTCACCATCATTAAGTTACAAAATTTTAATTCGTTATTCCCCTGAGTAACCTCCTTTACCACACACACTATGACCCCCCCTGGACTGTGGCGTCCAGTTGCGTCCGCAAGGACTGAAGTTTTGGAGGAATTTTGTCATCTCCTTGTCCTTGCTTCTGCCTTACATTTTCCAAAATGGTCAAATATCATAATATCTGATTCTACATATTTACATACCCTTAATGCGGGTCTATCACCTGGTTTACTGTTCCCATGCGAACAGAGTGATAGCCGCTGTTCCATAGTTCCGGGGATTTCCCCTACGTCACCCCCCATTAATTTCAAATCTATACCAATTTCAAGCCAACTATGGTCAGGTTCACAATTGCTGCCCACAGCTGGCTGTCGTCCAAAACCACGATTAGTGCTGGTAAGGCAGTAATCGCCCGAAAAGGCGGGGAAATCATCTTTCATTTCAGGCATGTTATACTTCATCTTTGTGATACACTGCACGGCAACAAATCAACATATAATATGACATTATATAACAAGTTGTGCAGTGTATTTTACGCCAGTTTGGCCTCCAATGATGGTAACATACCTTTATGTTACCACCAACACTCATCGCTATCTGCAGTAGCACATGCCACCACTGCAATAGCCTAACTAATATCTAAACTTAAACCCTTCTACTTTTGCAGTCCCTACTTTCCATGATTATTTCACTTCGATTAACACCACATAACCCCCCAAAATTACCCACACATCTTGTATGAAAACAAGTTTTTATTTTATTCCAGACCCTTTTGCACGTCCCACCTCTCACTGGCACGACAAACTTTACAATTATATTTGGTCATTTCTTTACATAAACTAAAGTACAACTACTCACATAAGTTTAAAATTATAAACATTCCAAATTATATATTGATAAGTATTTATATTGGAGGCTAATTTTATCCTTATTGCTAATCAGGTTGTAATCGCCCGAAAAGACGGGGGTTTTGCCATGAGGTAAACTGGGTAACAAGATAGATCCACTACGTGAATTCACGTCCATCTTTTATAACAAATTTACTCCCCCTCTCCTACCATTTATCCAACCCGCCGTCTATCTATTCCCTCAGCCCACCTCTCAACAAAACTCATCTTCTTAATTACTCTGTAACTGCTCTCACCGGTGAAATTTAGTTTTACCAATGAGACTAGAAAATTTTGTTTATGAATGCACTGCCTTTTGAAATATAGCCCCCATAACTATTTACAATCACTCAAAGGCAGTGCTGGTACGTGATATGGTACACCTAACCGCTGCACCTTGAGTGTTAAAAAAACAATTCGTATCACGTACCTTTATGGGTCCCCCTCCCCGTTCAAAATGTGGTGAAATTTCTAATTTTTACCAATTTTGGTGGGGCCGAACTATCGTCGTATCCCTGCCCGAAGGAAGCTCTGCCAACCATGGTCCGCCTCCAATTGCCGAAAACCACGGCCAGGACTGGTAAGGTCGTGACCGCCCGAAAATGGGGGAGAGTCCCTTCTGAAAACATAAAATCACATGTTAAAATTCAAAAAATTTTTTGCCTTGACCAATATAATTTTAAATTCGTAGTATTTTGCATGCCCACTATCTCCTGTGTTACCTGATTGCGTAGTACATATGCGTTGTTCATTTTTATTTCTACAATCTCATAAGGTCCTTCATATAAGAGGAAAAACTTCTTTATTTCTTTATCTTGTGCGCTAGACAAATCATGTCTCCTTACCAACACCAATTGGCCTACCTCGTATCTGACCCACTTACCCTTTTCATCATGTTTCCGCTTTCTTCTCTCTCCCTTGGTGAGTAGACTCTCGTTTGCGAGTTGTATTTTCACATTCCTGTCGATAGTTCTTTCTTCCGGTGGATATTCAAAAAGTTGTTCCAATATTCTGGGTGGACGGTTTCCCTTGATTAGTTCGTATGGGGTAAAACATGTAGAATCATGGGTAGTGCTGTTTAACCAGTCCTCCACTTTCTTTACGTATAAAGGCCATTCTGAGTGTTTGGAGTGACAATACACCCTGAATATCCTGCCGATTTCCTGCATCACCCGCTCTGCCTGTTTCGACTGTGGATGGTAAACGGCCGTATGCTTGGGTATGATGCCTTCCCAGCCAAGAGTCTGTCTCCACTTGCCGCTGATGAACTGCGGTCCATGATCGGATAAAATTACCTTCGGCTTACCTACGTTGATCATGTAGTCCTTGGTGATCTTTTCGCTCAATACCTTGCTAGTAGCTCTCTTTACGCTGTACAACCTAACAAACTTAGTAAAAGTGTCTAAAACAACAAAAATGTATACTACTCCACCTCTACCTTTAGGCAATGGCCCATACAAATCTACCGCAACTAAATCGAAAGGTCTCTCAACTTTAATATAATTCATTTCCCCTTCAACCCTATAATTTACTACTTTTGACTTTTGACACAAATCGCAAACTCGTAACGTTCTTCTAACTCTCCTCTCCATATTCTTAAAAACAAAAGATTCTTTTAATACATTTGTACATTTTTTCGCACCAAAATGACCATATCTTATGTGACAATCCCAAATAATTCTATCCACTAGCTCATCAGGTATCATTAACCTCCAATCCCGTTCACCCACTTCTACTTTCTTAAACAGAATTCCCTTATATATGTGGAAATGTGTATTGTACTCTGAACCATTTATATCTGCTTCTAAACTAGCTATTATCTTACCCAATTTGTTTTATGATCTTTGTAAATTTTTAATTTCCCTTAATTCCTCCCCAAAAATTCTATCTTCCCTGGTTAATCGAAAAATTTCTATTTCTTTCAGATCTCTCCCTGTCTTATTATCTATTACATCTATTCTGGAAAGAGTGTCTGACACTTTGTTATCTGTTCCCTTAATGTATTCCCATGAAAAATGATATTCTTGTAATGCTAGCACCCACCTGGTTAATCGGCTATGAGTCAGCTTACATGTGTTCAGAAACGATAAGGCCTTATGATCTGTTCTGATGACTGTTTGGTTTCCTACCAGGTAGGTGCGAAATTTCTTCACTGCGAAGACGATGCTCAGCAACTCTTTTTCTGTCGTGGTGTTTCCTTTCCGCTGCCAATAAAGTCCTGCTGGCAAAAGCGATGGTCCGGTGCTCCTGATCCTCACCCTCCTGGTAGAGTTCTGCGCCGAGGGCTATGTTGCTGGCATCAGTCTGTAAATAAAACTTTTTCTGAAAATCGGGGTGATTCATCATTATCATATTTATAAATTTCTCTTTAATTTCATTAAAAACAATTCTTTCCTCCTCACCCCATTTCCATTGTTTGTTCTTTTGTAAAACCGCACTTAGTTTAGAGGTAATCTGCGCATAGTTTCTCTGAAATTTTCGATAAAAGTTGCATAATCCTAAAAAGCTTTGTAACTGTTTAATATTTTTTGGTTCTGGAAAACGTATGATAGCTTCTACTTTATCTGGGTTTGCTAAAATACCCTCTGGAGTGATAATAAAACCTAAAAAGTGTATCTCAGTTTGTAGGAATTTTGACTTCTCCCAATTAACAGTTAATCCCCCAATTTTCAATTTATTTAATACATATTCTATGTGTTCTAAATGTTCTGAGAATGTTCTTGATGCTATTAATATGTCATCAAAATTTACAGTTAAAAAATCTAAATCCTTGGGTTGTAAAATCATATCTAAACATTTTATAAGACTGGCTACGCTAGTGTTTAGTCCGAATGGCAAACGCTTAAATTGATAGTTCTTACCATTGAAGAGAAATGCAGTAAATGTTCGGCTCTCTGGCGCTAGTGGAACTTGCCAGTAGCCTGCTGTTAAATCCAAGGATGTCATATACTTGACTCCACTAAACTTCTGAAAAATTTCATTCATGGCTTCTGTTGACTCCCGGTCAGGTATTATAATCTGATTAATTTTTCTAGCGTCTAAACACAATCTTACCTTTCCGTCCTTCTTGATGACCACCACTAACGGATTAGAGTACGGCGATATAGATCTTTCAATGATGTCTCCTTCCATCATCCGGTCCAACTCCTCTTGCACTGCTCTCCTTTTTGAAAACGGCACTGGATAACTTCTCTGCATGTAGGGTGAGCGTTCTCGAACCTTCAACTCGCATACGTAGTCCCTGGCTTTTCCAGGCAACTCAGCAAACACATCTCTAAAACGTTCAATAACTGCCCACAACTCCTGTCATTGGGGACTCCCTACAACTATACCCTCATTAAAAAATTTATCTGCCCTGTTTTCCCATACTCTCTCATCATTCTCTACGCTCTCACTCTCTTGACATACATTCACTCTGGTTTCTATAATTCCCTCGCCTACTCGGTTTTATATCATCTTTACCCCTGTAACTCTAACTTCATCTATCACCCTCTTAAAATTTACCCTGACTGGTTCATGTCCCTTATTAAATTCTACTATTCTCTTGTTAAAATCAATTACTGCTTTGTTTCTCTCCAAAAAGTCATTTCCCAAAATTACATCTAAATTCAAACCCTTAACCACTAGAAAGGTATTCTCAAATTCTATTTCATTAATGTATATATTTAACTGTACTTGTTTAGTAACTCGTTTACTTCGTACTCCGGTCACCCCCACTATTGTTACTCCCGCAACTGGCAATGATGGAATATTTTTATTTATCTCTTTTAATTCACCCAGTACGTTTTCTGAAATCACTGATATTTCATTCCCCGTGTCAATTAATGTTTTATAATTCTTACCTTCTATGGTTACAGATACCTCCGTCAATCCAGTTTTGGTTTCTGTCATTCCTGCATCGTCCTCCTCCAGTAACTCCTCCGCCATGTCCTTGATAATTATATTGCTTCGGTAGTTACACTCCTCTTGGACCCCCAGGTTCTCCTCCGACAATGGCTGGGCCCGGTTCCCCATTGTCTCTTCTAGTTTCCCATGGATGGACCTGCCACGGCTTGGTTGTATCCGCCTCTCTCTCTAGTCGCATGTCCACCGCCTCTGTCGTTACCTCCTCCTCGTTGTTGTTGATGTTGATTCGGGGCCACGTTACCCCATTGGCAATCTCGTGTTTTGTTGCATCTGTAACATACTGTTCGGATAGCATAATTCTCGTACTCACAACTTAAACATTTCCAAATTCCGCCTCTAAAATTAGGGTTATTATTTCCCCTCATTCCTCTATAAGAGTTTGGTGTTCCTCTATACTGATGATAATTTACGTTATTAGGTGCCGCTGGTGGATTTGGACACCTCCCTACTTCGCGTTCCCCAATGTTTTGTAATACGTCTAACATATTCTAGTTCATTTATATCCACTATCTCTCTCGTCATTAAAGTAATCTGTACCTCTCTGGGCAGCTGTTTACTAATATGTCTAACGAATGACCGGAACGGCAACGGCGGTTCTAGGTATTTTGCTTCATTAAATATTTTCATAACATACATGGTTAGGTGGTTGTTTATTCTCCCAAAATTCCCCGTTCCCATTATCTTACTACGTAAAATTTCCTGGTCCTCTTCTGACCAATACTTGTTTCGGAATGCTAACTCAAACTTCTCATAACTACTCCACTCTGTATTATGTACTTCCGCCCATATTTCGGAATTACCCTTAAAACACTTTAAAATTTTTAACAATTTAATTTCCCAACTACTATTATTAAATCGGTTAAATTCCCTTACCCTACTCAAAAATTGCATCGGGTGTACTCTACGGTTGTCACAATTAAATTGTTCGAGTTCTATGTCATCTTTTGCTTCGCGAGTATACAACACTCGCTCCGCAACACTATTTAAATTCTGGCTTATGGCCACATGTAACTCATCTTTAATTTCAATTATATTCTGCTCAATTACTTTTAATTGATTATCATTTTTAATTTCATATTGAAGGTTATGTTTACTCATAGTCCCCACACTCTCTTGTATTGATTGTTTACGTACACTTTCTACCTCCATTATTTTAATTTCTATGTCATTATTATGTTCATTAACCTTACTTATACATTTACTTTCTATTTCTACACACTGCTCTTTGATTTGAGTTTTAATTTTGTCTGTCATTTGCTCATTTACATTACTGATTTTGTTTTCAATATTTTGTGTGATTTCACAAATTTGTTTGTCAATTTTTTCATCTCTTTCATTAATTTTAAGGTCTATACTCTTAACTGCATTATCTAATTTGGTATTTAAATCGTTACATTTACTAGCAAATTCTTCGTTAGTATTTTCAAATCGCTTATTAATTTCATTAATCTGGTTTTTAAACTCGTCAAATTTATTATTCTGTACATCGAAACTAGCGTCAAATTTGTTATTTTGTTCATTCATTTTAATGTTTACTTCATCAAGTTTTATATTGAAACTATTTTTTATTTCTTTAACTTCAATATCATTAACATCAAATCTTTTTAGTAATAAGATTAAATAGGTCATTTAATGACAACTCTTTTTCTCTCATTTTAGTTGCTACGGGAGTGGAAATCGCTCCCGGCTCACTAATTACAGATTCGTTTATCAGGCTTGGAGTTGTCTCCATTCCTGAATCGTTAGCATCAACATTTACTGAGTTTTCTGTTTCAACGTCATTTAAGCTGACGTCTTCCTTATTATTTTCATTAGTATTCATTTTATATATAACTTATTATGTTTTCCTTGATATAAAATTCAATTTTACATATACACAGTATTGTTTATATAATATGACACAAGTAACATAGTATGGCTCTAACTTCTTAATTTTTTATACATTGTTAGTACGTATGTTACCCAACCTCCAAATCAAACTTGCATTCGCTGTAGGTGTGGAATTTTAATGTAATTTAATTTATAAAATTCGTCCCTGTTCGGGCGCCATCTGCGAAGTTATTTATATTTTATACATTTAAATCATAAACTATTTCTCTCCCACTTACCTTTCTTCTTCAGCCCAGGGTTACATCACACGAACTGCGAAATGCAAGTATCATTGTAAGGTTACATGAAAAATGCACTCTGCACTCATTTATATACTGAAATTCAAAAATCTTTTATTATATAATTATTTCATTTTATATTCCTCTCTAAAACTCAACTTTTCTCTCCTTTTTAAGACATTACAGTTTTCTAAGAATTAAGTTTAACCAAACATGATTTCTACAAGTTACTTACCCTAATTCTTATACTAGAGAAAGCACCCAGTATGGGTGTACACACTCACTCATTCATAGAAGTTAACAGCCCATTATATGTGGAAAATAATAGTAATATTAAGTGTTGTGGAACGTTACGTGGGTGGCGTCCTTTTCTCCGACCGCATGGCGCGTCTCACTGAATTTCTTTTGCTTGATGTCAAAGTTTATAATCAACTAAACGCTATGTAACTCACCGTCTGTGGCTTAAGTAAATGTCTTTATACAATTGACATGTTTCGGGACACTTGTCCCATCCTCAGAATATTTAAAAAAGTCGTATGATGGTATGAAGAGACTTTTTTAAATATTCTGAAGATGGGACAAGTGTCCCGAAACATGTCAATTGTATAAAGACATTTACTTAAGCCACAGACGGTGAGTTACATAGTGTTTAGTTGATTATAAAATACGTGGCTTGGACTATAAGCGGATTTATTCCATTAACAATATCAAAGTTTATGATTGCATTTTTTATACTTTTCTTGTTTCACGGTTTCGTATTGTTTAACACTGTTACACACTTACAGAGAATTAACTTGAATTTTGGCCGGCCGACCGTAATTTATGAAGAACAAATTTTATAGAACCACGCGTGGTCTGGTGTTGATGTGGACTGCCCCGCGTTACCCACACTTCTTTTCCCTCCTCGGATTGCTGGATAGGAACTCAATGCCTTTTGGTGTTAAAGTCCTCGTCACTGCACACACAGTATGTGCTATTTAGGTGTGTTTGACGTCGACGAAATCTTGACAACACTGACTACGTCACCCATATGGGCGTGGTCTCGAAATATATCCGGCATCCCCGGACCGCATGGAACAAAAATCTTTGCCTCTCTCCATTTTGTCGTGGCGTCGGTTGGAGTCTGATCTGCGTCGTCTATGCACCCGTGTTAATGTTGCGCGTTGGTGAGCGCCACACAGCACTGAAGTTCTTGGAATTAAACTGTTGTGGACAACACGCCGCATTCCAACGCCCCGATTACTTTCAAAACTTTGCTCTGCTTGACTACAATCGTTTCATGTAGGTGACTCGCTGTTTTGGGACAGTATAAATTGAATAAAACAAATAAAAGTACAACAAAATATAATACCCCTTTTCGCCCCATTACAATAGTTTGTTTGAACGAATTTTTATACGCATCCTGTGTAGACTTGCCCCATTTAATTATTGAAGAGACACCGCACTATTAGTGACTTGGAAAAATATTCTATTTTTATTTCCTGCGCTGCTTATTAATAATTAAGTAAAAAAATTAGAACTATACTATAAGACGTTACATGCACAAGTAGCATAAAAATAATGGTATGAATAAACGTGAAACGAATTGGATTTCTTAAGAAAATAAGGTTAATTTTATAAACAACAAATACAAATGCCTCATGAAATAAATTTAAAATTCCTTATTTATATATTAATGTATTATAAATCTTTAAATATAGAATTTAAATTTATAATTCTATATTTTATGCATTGTCCTTACTAATTTTATAATTAAAATTTTCCTTATTTTATGAACTATAGAATTCCTTATGACTATTATAAATAAGCAGTATGTTGAAAAACTCACCTTAAATAGGGTTAGTCACACAATTATCACTTTGCAAAGTGATTGCACAGAGCACATTCATAACACTCCTGAAGAAAACACGCACACACGGTTTTTTATGTTTCAATAAAAATAGAAAATACTACGCTTCGCTATAGACACGTTTACCACCTATATACACTTTTTAACACTCCTGCAGTAATTCGTCTTCGGATTCACTGGACTCAGGTTCGCTGTCACTACTCACACGTAAGTGTATGATGAAGGGCTCCACTGTGGTGTCTCTCGTGCACGGCTTCTTGTAGTGCCTCCGCATGTTTTACACACTTCTCCCAGTCTTCCTGAGTTATCCTGTCCAAAGCTTCGTGTGCAAGTTGTTCAATATCGGCCAATCTGAAAGTCGTATTCTTGTTTGCAACATACCGTTTAACTTGGGCCCATATCAGCTCGATCGGATTATACTGACAATGATATGGTGGCAGGCGCACTACTGTATGTCCCATTTCATTTGCCAGTTGATCCAATTCGTACGTCTTCTTGGCCGTTCGGATCTCTTCTTTAGAAAGAAGTTCATCCCTAGTTTCAGCTGTGGAAAATGAAATTCTCTTCTTACGCAGCCACTCCATGATATCTGCTTTACGCCAGTTTGAACATGGTGGTTTATCTATTTGTACAGAATGATAGCTGGCATTATCCATCACGATGACAGAGCCTTCTTCCAAGGAGTGCAACATACCAACAAACTAGGTCTTAAAAACTTCAGCATTCATTTCTGTGTGGTAGTCAGATGCAGCTGAATGCTTATTGCCACGAAAGACAAGTTTGGCACCTGCTATGAAACCTGTACTTGCGGATCTAGCATGTGCAATAATCAGCCGGCCACCTCTATAAGTAGGTACTTTCAGCCCACCGTTCCCTCTGGAGTCTTGCCAGATGTATTTATTCGTATGATTCTGTGATATCCAGGTTTCATCCAAATAAATTATAGGCCTGTTGTCCTCTGTACGATGTATATGCATGGTTCTCAAAAACTTCGCTCTCAAAGCAGCAATGTCTCTGCGCTCCATTAAAAATTTTCGTCCATCGTTGCACTTCTTAAATTTAAAACAAAACACTTTCAGAAGGCGAAGTACGGAGGCTTCTGAACCAGAATAATTGATTTTCTGACAGAGATCAGCTCGAATTTTGCTTGCAGTGGGGTATTCCCCTCGGTCGTAATATTCTAGTACGGTCCTGCGGACTATTTGTTTATTAAAATCGTCCAGTTCAGTGTTTTTGTGTACCCGTTTATACCCTTTCCTTGGAGAACTGAACACAACACTCACGCCTTGATCATCTGCCGAAGCAACGGTATTGCTAATACGTTGCACTGACTGTTCAGAAATGCCACAAGCTTCCTCTGTCAATTTTCGAACTTGTGCAAAGTTTATGTTCCTCCTGGCTTCTCCATTATACGCAAGATTTTTAAAAAACTTGTAAATGTTTGCTATGATGACTTTACTTTGTTTTCTAATGTCCTCTCGGCCCGCACGTACACCACAGTTGCTTGTACTCGAACTAAATGTAGGATACTGTTCCACAATATCACTCATAATAAATACAAATTATTGAAAAAAACTAATACATACACTGTCTACAATAAAGACGTCAACCGTTCACATGAAACGCACAGAATGTCTGTCAACAATACTAAGGACGATAAATATTTTGGATGTTTGTTGCTAATTCGTCTCTTCCTCACCTCGTTCACCCAACTTACTTGGAATGGGGTACTGTAACTGAAATGGGATTGGCTTTTGCCACAACAGCGACAATTTTGTTTACAGAAATTGCTCAGTCCTATTTATCTTTGTGCAATGGAAGAAAGGTAGTAGCGCGGCCAGTAAACATACACATTTTTGAGGGGAGTGTAAAATGACAAAGGCATTCATAAAAGTGTCAGACAGCAATATTTACTGAAAAGACATGCCGACAGGGTATACGCAATTTGCATACCAAATGTGTACATATACCTAACAGAACGTCCGAACCATATGGCTTAGGAACGACCGTGCAGAGAACGAAAACAGATTCATTTACAAAAGGGAAAAGACCGTGAATATGAAAAAATTAAAGCGACAACAGCAGGCAACATCAGCGTTCTCAGACAACTGTCAGTCTGTAGGATAACCGCCCATGAAGAAAACAGTAAAACTTTAAATAAGTAAGTTCACTGTACGGAAATCACAAAATAACTGACCTAATGGTACTTCGTAAAGTTAGGGTGTGTATTGCTAAAAGCTTTAGATTCTAACATAAGAAAAACCAGCGCAGTATAAATAGTAGTTTCAGAGAACTGCAAAACGTAACAAAAAAAGCCAAAGAAAGAGAAGAAACGCAAAGATAGAAATTCTGTAGATATTTATGCGACAACAAAAAATATGTTGCCAACTCGCACAAATTTTTATAGCTAAAATACTGGCGCCCAGAATTTAACTGAGTAGTGTTACCCACAACTAATTATTCCTGATAAAACAAATTCATTTACGCGAACGCATAAATAAATTTGAAACGAGGAATATAAGGTGGATGTATGAAATTTGTTTTCGTAACACTGCTAAAACGCTACACAGTGTACTAGCTGGCAACAACGCTGGGTGAGGGGCGTGGAGGTGACAGGGAGAAGCAGTGAAAGTGAGTGACCTTGACGGTACTACTTCCATGCAGTTAACTCTAGTGAAAGTTGGTATATTGTAACGTCTCGCGGTTCTCTCCGAGTCATAGTACGTACTTTTTAGTTAATTAACTCTATATTTTATTAGCCCCACGTTGTTAGCGTTATCTTGCAACGTCTCGCGGTTCTCTCCGAGTCAATCAAACGTCTTATCTATATACTTTCCTACTTTGCCCCACGTTGGTACGTCATCTTGTAACGTCTCGCGGGTAAATCTCTCAGAGTCTATAGAAATTTTACTTCTATTTATGCGCTTCAAAAATCTCGCTTTAATAAGAGTCACAGAATTTGTTATAGTTTATGTTCAATGTTTCCAAAAATCGAGTGTGTGTGATTATGCAAATATTTCCCTTAGATTTTATTTGGGTGAAATCAATACCGTTGTTTTACAGTAGTTAGGAGAGAGAGTGCAAAGAGGATTACTCTCTTAGTATACAATTAATGAATTCAAATTTCTTCGCTCATCAGATCAGCTAACTGTGACATTTACAAACACATCTGAGGTTAAATTAACTCCAAATGGTACGTAATATTTTCAGGTTGTCCGTTCTCTTCTCAGTCTCCTGACAATCTGTAACCACTACCATCTACTGAAAATAATACACATTTTTATTCAAACAACAAAGTATTCATTGGATTTATTTAGCATTTTTTTATCTTTTCCCAAAAACAGAAAGGGATAATCGATTCTTACTGACAACACAGCATTAGTTCGATCTTATTTTTAAACATATAATGTATAACAAATATTTTTATTTTTTTTTTATTTCAATAACAATAAAGAAACAATTTATTAATTTCCCAGGGTTGTTGTAGAGCTCTTTGTATTATGAGAAGGTCAGAAATGAATATTTTAATACCAAGCTTTACATAAATTAAATTTTTATAATTTGTAGTATTTATATTATGTAGTTACTATATTGACCGCTAGATCGCACATTACGTTTCTTCAATGCAAACACGAAAGTTATTTAATGGCGGCAAAAAATTCACAGGAACCCGTTCTGCTGGTTTTTTGGTTAACTAAAATAATAAAGTTTATTTTCCACCTCTTTTCCTGAAGTGTTTAAAGAAATGGTGCTGTTTCTAGTGTTATAATGTTATAGTTGAGATGTAATTTAGTTAAATTTTACTTGGTAACGATCTCACCAAAAATGTCGACGTTCTGTGGGCTAGGCCTGGATATCGGAGGTTGATTTTTCAAGGTTTCATCAAATTATGGGCGTGAATGGTTCTATTCGAAGTAGTTCTAATATGTAGTGGACATCACTAGTTAATTTTATTAATTTCGCACGGCTTGTTTCAAATGGTATCTTTTAATTTACTAAATTTTTATGGACATTACACTTTTCCAAAACGTTCACTTTTAAAACGTTTTAAAAATTAAATCAATCTTGTTAATCGGTTACTTGTATTAACCAAGAATTTTTTATGGTTTTTATTGGTGAATCTATATACTTATTAGTATATAGGCTACTATTAATTGATATATAATATCATGCGGGAGCTCCAGCCGTGGTTAGCAAAACTTATTACATGCGATTTGTAATTTATTTTATTTATTTTTGACTTGACCAGTATCATGGTCGTGATTTTAATATTGTAGTTTATTAATTAAGTGTATCTGAGGATGGGACTTAGTCCCGAAACGCGTCACTGAAGTGGATATTAAGGTAATTATATATCATATAATAAGTGATACGGTACGCAAAAAATAAGTAATATTATTAATTATTATAAATTTATTTCTTCTTTTTAGAAAAATAATCCTTTTTAGATTTTATTTATAATCGAATTTAATTTATCTAAGGTTTTTCTTTATATTTTTTCTTAATCTTATATATTGGTATTTTATATTTTAATTCCTTTTAATTTCATTCATTTATGATTTATTATTTTCTTAATGTGTCCTTACTCTAAACTATTTTCCTATGCCATCTTGCTAACATAGTATTATTTTATATTACTATTATTTTATATTTAACCCTGGGTTATCTTATATTTAAACAAAATCATTAGTCTAAACACAAAGATTATTCCTAGGTACAAGAACTTTGTGGCCTACACAATGCAAAATTACACAAAATACAAAAATTGTCAACAGCAATATAGTTCACTGCTACCATATTAATTGTTTTTTCATCTCCAGTACCAATCTCTGACATGCTCTTTTAAAAGTTTACAGCTTCTCTAAGTACACTATATTTCACTTTGTACACTATATTTCACTTTGTTATTGTTTACAGTGTTTTGTAGTACAAAGTATTTTATAGCTTGGTACATAATACCCATTTCTGACTTTTAGAATGGGGTGATTACTGTTTTTAACGATGGTGATTGTGTTATCATATATGGGTATGGGTTATGTAATGTTACATAGTGCCCCCCCACTAGAATAGATTTATTTTTGTTTACTTGTTTTTAAAAAATAATCGTTGAACTCTTCAGTCTTCGGATTCTTTCATTATTCTTCACGATATCTTTTTATTTCTGATTGGTTATTCACCTGTTATTCGGTTAATGGTAATAGGCTTGATTTTATATTCAACTCTCTCTCTCTCCTGGAGGCACATTCATTAATGATTTAATTTCTCTGGGTAGTGGTCTTTCACATATTTCTTGATAAGGGCTGATCACACTAATCATCAAAAAATTGTTTTAACACTCATATTTCTATTTGCTTCTATTAATTTGCTTTTTCAATTGAGCTTCTGTCTGCTATCTTTCTTCCGTTTTCTTCCTTCATACTTTTGGAATCTGATATCAATCTTTTCAGCTATTTTATTATCCCTTAAATATTCAATTTCCCTAACATTTTTTCCCTATCCTGTGCGGTGGTTCAGTTCGGGTGGCCACGTTGGGTCCATTACTCCGCTGTCCATCCTTACACCTTCTGAGATCAGGGGAAAATCATCCCTGCTCAGGAAAATGATTGCTGGAACATGTCTACAGTCAATTCATTATAATAAAAAACTTACAAGTAGTCGATTAGTGACTAATACTAAACACTTTTGGGATTCTTCACGTTGTTGCTGTTTGCATTTAATTATATATTTCTTTTTCTTCTTGATTCCTTCTTCTTTTTCATTAACTAATAGCATATAACGTTATTGATAGGCATTATTTTAAAATCCTTTTGACTTTCCTTCTTGTGACATATTTCTCCGTATCATTTCTTCCTATATCATTTTCAATTCCGAGAAATTCTAAATTATAGTTGTATTAATTATCATCATCTTTAGTTTCATTATAGTCATTAAATTATTCGTTATTCTTCTTATTTGAGCACACTACCATCAATTGTTTTTATTTATATATTTATTCTTCTTTTGTTCCCATCAAAATATTATTTTTTCTATTATTTCAGATTAAATCTGTTATTTATAAATATTATTTAATAATCTGTTCTTACATTTTCTCGGTGGTTTGTCTTTTTATTTTATCAAATTGTTTCAAAATATTTAGTAAGTTGTCCTTACATACTTTTTGAATTTTGGGGTTTTATTAAATCATATTGTTTCAAAATATTTAGTAAGTTGTCCTTACGTGCTTTTTGAATTTTGGGGTTTTATTTCCAATGGGTTGCTTGGTCGGTATCCGAAAATCAGTCCCCTTTTTCTAGTTGGTTAATAATTAGTTTAACCATGGTCCATTAACTCAGGTACTCCCTTTCCTCGGATTACTGGGGTGTTCGGAATTAATTCTATCCTTGATAATCTCCTTACCATCCGGCTCTCCCACTTTGCTGCTATGAAACCTTCATTTAAGTACCGGTCTTCCGTCATTGTTCGTTCTTTTTTAACTAACAGGTATTGTACCTCCTCTGACATAACATATTGTCTCATTTTTAATATCATTCCATTTCCTTTGATATCTGGATTATTTACCAAATATTTTACTGGTATATTCCTTATTAAAGATATAAATGATATTGTCTGATATTCTTCGATTGTTAACATATTTAATTGATTTTTAAGCTTAGTTAAATTTTTCTTTATTATTCTATGGTGGTTTATTTTTGATAATTTTATTAAGTTTTTTCTATAACTCTTACCTTTACTTAACTCCCTTTGTTCATTAATTGGGATGTTAAATACATTAATTAATCCACCCTTCCTCATCTCCAATACTTCTTTTATATTTAATATTTTCTTTCTACATATTTTCCTTATTTTCTTGATCTTATTTTCCACGGTTTGAATATCCACTTTGTTGTGGTTATTTTTATTTCCAAAGAATATTACACCTTGGTATTCTCTAATTTCTATTTCCTTCCTGCTCTTTTCTGTATTCAGACTTACCTTAAGACCTTCGGAAGTGCTGTCTTGTGTTTCATTCAAATTCTTGAAACCACGGTCCATTTGCTTATTTGTCTCCTCGTTGTATTCATCTACTCTTTGGCTAAGCGTGTTAACATTTTCAAACTTCCCCCCGAAAGTTTCCCTTATCTCCTTAATGAACTTTTCCATTTTACGGTTTTGTTCATTCATGGTTTCTCTGATATCTCCATGATTGGTCTCAATTTTTTCGTTTAGTTGTTTTACTAAACTTTCCTGAATACCGTCTATTTTCTCATTGGTTTGCTTGTTATTTTCCTCCTGCTTCCTAAAATTTTCATCTATTTTATTAAATTTCTCGCTCAAGGTGTCATTTTGTTTCCTTGAGTTTTTCTTATTTTCTTCTTTCTTCTGTATTATTAAGTGTTCATTGTTTTGTCGGCTTTGTTCTCCCATAAATTTCATTATTTCTTGCCAATTTGCTTCTTCTCTGGCTACTGCTTTATCTGGTTGGTTACCTTGGGCATCCTCTTCAACTATTTCTTTTCCGAGTCCAGAATTGCTTCAGTTTCTTCTTTATCGCCTGTCTGTTGTTCCATTTCACTGTCCGTGACTACTTCTATTTCTTGTTCCTGTCCACCTTCTTCCTTCTCCTTGTCTTCTGTCCTCTTCTTCGATCTGCCTCTGGTATTATGCATTTATTATTTCTCATAGTTGCCGACGAAAATTAGGTTTTTTGTTATATTATCTTTGTATATTTCAAAATTTCTTTCCTAATTAAAGCCCTTTTAAGTTGAGCGCCATCTTGTAACATCTCGCGGTTAATCTCTCTCGGAGTCTATAAATATACGTTTCCTAAAAAAATTTTCTTATCGTCTCCCTTGCGATCGTCACTGTAATTATTTAATGAAATATTGTTTTATTTGCCCCACATAGGGCACCATCTTTTAACGTCTCGCGGTTCTCTCCGAGTCATAGTACGTACTTTTTAGTTAATTAACTCTATGTTTTATTAGCCCCACGTTGTTAGCGTTATCTTGTAATGTCTCGCGGTTCTCTCCGAGTCAATCAAACGTTTTATCTATATACTTTCCTACTTTGCCCCACGTTGGTACGTCATCTTGTAACGTCTCGCGGGTAAATCTCTCGGAGTCTATAGACATTTTACGTCTGTTTATGCTCTTCGAAAATCTCGCTTTAATAAGAGTCACAGAATTTGTTATAATTTATGTTCAATGTTTCCAAAAATCGAGTGTGTGTGATTATGCAAATATTTCCCTTAGATTTTATTCGGGTGAAATCAATACCGTTGTTTTACAGTAGTTAGGAGAGAGAGTGCAAAAAGAATTAATCTCTTAGTATACAATTAATGAATTCAAATTTCTCCGTTCATGAGATCAGCTGACTGTGACATTTACAAACACATTTGAGGTTAAATTAACTCCAAATTGTACGTAATATTTTCGGGTTGTCCGTTCTCTTCTCAGTCTCCTGACAATCTGTAACCAACTACCATCTACTGAAAATAATACACATTTTTATTCAAACAACAAAGTATTCATTGGATTGATTTAGCATTTTTTTTATTTTTTCCCAAAAACAGAAAGGGATAATCGATTCTTACTGACAACACAGCATTAGTTCGATCTTATTTTTAAACATATAATGTATAACAAATATTTTTAATTTTTTTTATTTCAATAACAATAAAGAAACAATTTATTAATTTCCCAGGGTTATTGTAGAGCTCTTTGTACTATGAGAAGGTCAGAAATGAATATTTTAATACCAAGCTTTACAAAAATTAAATTTTTATAATTTGTAGTATTTATATTATGTAGTTACTTTATTGACCGCTAGATCGCAGATTACGTTTCTTTAATGCAAACACGAAAGTTATTTAATGGCGGCAAGAAATTCACAGGAACCCGTTCTGCTGGTTTTTTGGTTAACTAAACTAATAAAGTTTATTTTCCACCTCTTTTCCTGAAGTGTTTAAAGAAATGGTGCTGTTTCTAGTGTTATAATGTTATAGTTGAGATGTAATTTAGTTAAATTTTACTTGGTAACGATCTCACCAAAAATGTCGACGTTCTGTGGGCTAGGCCTGAATATCGGAGGTTGATTTTTCAAGGTTTCATCAAATTACGGGCGTGAATGGTTCTATTCGAAGGAGTTCTAATATGTAGTGGACATCACTAGTTAATTTTATTAATTTCGCACTGCTTGTTTCAAATGGTGTCCTTTAATTTACAAAATTTTTATCGACATTACACTTTTCCAAAACGTTCACTTTCAAAACGTTTCAAAAATTAATTCAATCTTGTTAGTTGGTTACTCGTAGTAACCAAGAATTTTTTATGGTTTTTATTGGTGAATCTATATACTTTTTAGTATATAGGCTATTATTAATTATTATAAATTTATTTCTTCTTTTTAGAAAAATAATCCTTTTTAGATTTTATTTATAATCAAATTTAATTTATCTAAGGTTTTTCTTTATATTTTTTCTTAATCTTATACATTGGTATTTTATATTTTAATTCCTTTTAATTGGATTCATTTATGATTTATTATTTTCTTAATGTATCCTTACTCTAAACTATTTTCCTATGCCATCTTGCTAACATAGTATTATTTTATATTATTATTATTTTATATTTAACCCTGGGTTATCTTATATTTAAACAAAGTCATTAGTCTAAACACAAAGATTACTCCTAGGTACAAGACCTTTGTGGCCTACACAATGCAAAATTACACAAAATACAAAAATTGTCAACAGCAATATAGTTCACTGCTACCATATTAATTGTTTTTTCATCTCCAGTACCAATCTCTGACATGCTCTTTTAAAAGTTTACAGCTTCTCTAAGTACACTATATTTCACTTTGTACACTATATTTCACTTTTTTATTGTTTACAGTGTTTTGTAGTACAAAGTATTTTATAGCTTGGTACATAATACCCATTTCTGACTTTCAGAATGGGGTGATTACTGTTTTTAACGATGGTGATTGTGTTATCATATATGGGTATGGGTTATGTAACGTTACATAAAGCCCCCCCACTAGAATAGATTTATTTTTGTTTACTTGTTTTTAAAAAATAATCGTTGAACTCTTCAGTCCTCGGATTCTTTCATTATACTTCATGATATCTTTTTATTTCTGATTGGTTATTCACCTGTTATTCGGTTAATGGTAATAGGCTTGATTTTATTTTCAACTCTCTCTCTCCTGGAGGCACATTCATTAATGATTTAATTTCTCTGGGTAGTGGTCTTTCACATATTACTTGATAAAGGCTGGTCACCCTAATCATCAAAAACTTGTTTTAACACTCATATTTCTATTTGCTTCTATTAATTTGCTTTTTCAATTGAGCTTCTGTCTGCTATCTTTCTTCCGTTTTCTTCCTTCATACTTTTGGAATCTGATATAAATCTTTTCAGCTATTTTATTATCCCTTAAATATTCAATTTCCCTAACATTTTTTCCCTATCCTGTGCGGTGGTTCAGTTCGGGTGGCCACGTTGGGTCCTTTACTCCGCTGTCCATCCTTACACCTTCTGAGATCAGGGGAACATCATCCCTGCTCAGGAAAATGATTGCTGGAACATGTCTACAGTCAATTCATTATAATAAAAAACTTACAAGTAGTCGATTAGCGACTAATACTAAACACTTTTGGAATTCTTCACGTTGTTGCTGTTTGCATTTAATTATATATTTCTTTTTCTTCTTGATTCCTTCTTCTTTTTCATTAACTAATAGCATATAACATTATTGATAGGCGTTATTTTAAAATCCTTTTGACTTTCCTTCTTGTGACATATTTCTCCGTATCATTTCTTCCTATATCATTTTCAATTCCGAGAAATTCTAAATTATAGTTGTATTAATTATCATCATTCTTTAGTTTCATTGTAGTCATTAAATTATTCGTTATTCTTCTTATTTGAGCACACTACCATCTTTATTCTTCTTTTGTTCCCATCAAAATATTATTTTTTCTATTATTTCAGTTTAAATCTGTTATTTATAAATATTATTTAATAATCTGTTCTTACATTTTCACGGTGGTTTGTCTTTTTATTTTATCAAATTCTTTTGAAATATTTAGTAAGTTGTCCTTACATACTTTTTGAATTTTGTGGTTTTATTAAATCATATTGTTTCAAAATATTTAGTAAGTTGTCCTTACTTGCTTTTTGAATTTTGGGGTTTTATTTCCAATGGGTTGCTTGGTCGGTATCAGAAAATCAGTCCCGTTTTTCTAGTTGGTTAATATTTAGTTTAACCATGGTCCATTAACTCAGGTACTCCCTTTCCTCAGATTACTGGGGTGTTCGGAATTAATTCTCTCCTTGATAATCCCCTTACCATTCGGCTCTCCCACTTTGCTGCTATGAAACCTTCATTTAAGTACCGGTCTTCCGTCATTGTTCGTTCTTTTTTAACTAACAGGTATTGTACCTCCTCTGACATAACATATTCACTCATTTTTAATATCATTCCATTTCCTTTGATATCTGGATTATTTACCAAATATTTTACTGGTATATTCCTTATTAAAGATATAAATGATATTGTCTGATATTCTTAGATTGTTAACATATTTAATTGATTTTTAAGCTTAGTTAAGTTTTTCTTTATTATTCTATGGTGGTTTATTTTTGATAATTTTATTAAGTTTTTTCTATAACTCTTACCTTTACTTAACTCCCTTTGTTTGTTAATTGGGATGTTAAATACATTAATTAATCCACCCTTCCTCATCACCAATACTTCTTTTATATTTAATATTTTCGTTCTACATATTTTCCTTATTTTCTTGATCTTATTTTCCACGGTTTGAATATCCTCTTTGTTGTGGTTATTTTTATTTCCAGAGAATATTACACCTTGGTATTCTCTAATTTCTATTTCCTTCCTGGGCTTTTCTATATTCTGACTTACTTTAAGACCTTCGGAAGTGCTGTCTTGTGTTTCATTCAAATTCTTGAAACCACGGTCCATTTGCTTATTTGTCTCCTCGTTGTATTCATCTACTCTTTGGCTAAGCGTGTTAACATTTTCAAACTTCCCCCCGAAAGTTTCCCTTATCTCCTTAATGAACTTTTCCATTTTACGGTTTTGTTCATTCATGGTTTCTCTGATATCTCCATGATTGGTCTCAATTTTTTCGTTTAGTTGTTTTACTAAACTTTCCTGAATACCGTCTATTTTCTCATTGGTTTGCTTGTTATTTTCCTCCTGCTTCCTAAAATTTTCATCTATTTTATTAAATTTCTCGCTCAAGGTGTCATTTTGTTTCCTTGAGTTTTTCTTATTTTCTTCTTTCTTCTGTCTTATTAAGTGTTCATTGGTTTGTCGGCTTTGTTCTCCCATAAATTTCATTATTTCTTGCCAATTTGCTTCTTCTCTGGCTACTGCTTTATCTGGTTGGTTACCTTGGGCATCCTCTTCAACTATTTCTTTTCCGAGTCCAGAATTGCTTCAGTTTCTTCTTTATCGCCTGTCTGTTGTTCCATTTCACTGTCCGTGACTACTTCTATTTCTTGTTCCTGTCCACCTTCTTCCTTCTCCTTGTCTTCTGTCCTCTTCTTCGATCTGCCTCTGGTATTATGCATTTATTATTTCTCATAGTTGCCGACGAAAATTAGGTTTTTTGTTATATTATCTTTGTATATTTCAAAATTTCTTTCCTAATTAAAGCCCTTTTAAGTTGAGCGCCATCTTGTAACATCTCGCGGTTAATCTCTCTCGGAGTCTATAAATATACGTTTCCTAAAAAAATTTTCTTATCGTCTCCCTTGCGATCGTCACTGTAATTATTTAATGAAATATTGTTTTATTTGCCCCACATAGGGCACCATCTTTTAACGTCTCGCGGTTCTCTCCGAGTCATAGTACGTACTTTTTAGTTAATTAACTCTATGTTTTATTAGCCCCACGTTGTTAGCGTTATCTTGTAATGTCTCGCGGTTCTCTCCGAGTCAATCAAACGTTTTATCTATATACTTTCCTACTTTGCCCCACGTTGGTACGTCATCTTGTAACGTCTCGCGGGTAAATCTCTCGGAGTCTATAGACATTTTACGTCTATTTATGCTCTTCGAAAATCTCGCTTTAATAAGAGTCACAGAATTTGTTATAATTTATGTTCAATGTTTCCAAAAATCGAGTGTGTGTGATTATGCAAATATTTCCCTTAGATTTTATTCGGGTGAAATCAATACCGTTGTTTTACAGTAGTTAGGAGAGAGAGTGCAAAAAGAATTAATCTCTTAGTATACAATTAATGAATTCAAATTTCTCCGTTCATGAGATCAGCTGACTGTGACATTTACAAACACATTTGAGGTTAAATTAACTCCAAATTGTACGTAATATTTTCGGGTTGTCCGTTCTCTTCTCAGTCTCCTGACAATCTGTAACCAACTACCATCTACTGAAAATAATACACATTTTTATTCAAACAACAAAGTATTCATTGGATTGATTTAGCATTTTTTTTATTTTTTCCCAAAAACAGAAAGGGATAATCGATTCTTACTGACAACACAGCATTAGTTCGATCTTATTTTTAAACATATAATGTATAACAAATATTTTTAATTTTTTTTATTTCAATAACAATAAAGAAACAATTTATTAATTTCCCAGGGTTATTGTAGAGCTCTTTGTACTATGAGAAGGTCAGAAATGAATATTTTAATACCAAGCTTTACAAAAATTAAATTTTTATAATTTGTAGTATTTATATTATGTAGTTACTTTATTGACCGCTAGATCGCAGATTACGTTTCTTTAATGCAAACACGAAAGTTATTTAATGGCGGCAAGAAATTCACAGGAACCCGTTCTGCTGGTTTTTTGGTTAACTAAACTAATAAAGTTTATTTTCCACCTCTTTTCCTGAAGTGTTTAAAGAAATGGTGCTGTTTCTAGTGTTATAATGTTATAGTTGAGATGTAATTTAGTTAAATTTTACTTGGTAACGATCTTACCAAAAATGTCAACGTTCTGTGGACTAGGCCTGGATATCGGAGGTTGATTTTTCAAGGTTTCATCAAATTACGGGCGTGAATGGTTCTATTCGAAGGAGTTCTAATATGTAGTGGACATCACTAGTTAATTTTATTAGTTTCGCACTGCTTGTTTCAAATGGTAGCTTTTAATTTACTAAATTTTTATAGACATTACACTTTTCCAAAACGTTCACTTTCAAAACGTTTTAAAAATTAATTCAATCTTGTTAGTTGGTTACTCGTAGTAACCATGAATTTTTTATGGTTTTTATTGGTGAATCTATATACTTTTTAGTATATAGGCTATTATTAATTATTATAAATTTATTTCTTCTTTTTAGAAAAATAAACCTTTTTAAATTTTATTTATAATCAAATTTAATTTATCTAAGGTTTTTCTTTATATTTTTTCTTAATCTTATACATTGGTATTTTATATTTTAATTCCTTTTAATTGGATTCATTTATGATTTATTATTTTCTTAATGTATCCTTACTCTACACTATTTTCCTATGCCATCTAGCTAACATAGTATTATTTTATAATATTATTATTTTATATTTAACCCTGGATTATCTTATATTTAAACAAAATCATTAGTCTAAACACAAAGATTACTCCTAGGTACAAGACCTTTGTGGCCTACACAATGCAAAATTACACAAAATACAAAAATTGTCAACAGCAATATAGTTCACTGCTACCATATTAATTGTTTTTTCATCTCCAGTACCAATCTGTGAGATGCTCTTTAAAAGTTTACACCTTCTCTAAGTACACTATATTTCACTTTGTACACTATATTTCACTTTTTTATTGTTTACAGTGTTTTGTAGTACAAAGTATTTTATAGCTTGGTACATAATACCCATTTCTGACTTTCAGAATGGGGTGATTACTGTTTTTAACGATGGTGATTGTGTTATCATATATGGGCATGGGTTATGTAATGTTACATAAAGCCCCCCCACTAGAATAGATTTATTTTTGTTTACTTGTTTTTAAAAAATAATCGTTGAACTCTTCAGTCTTCGGATTCTTTCATTATACTTCATGATATCTTTTTATTTCTGATTGGTTATTCACCTGTTATTCGGTTAATGGTAATAGGCTTGACTTTATTTTCAACTCTCTCTCTCCTGGAGGCACATTCATTAATGATTTAATTTCTCTGGGTAGTGGTCTTTCACATATTACTTGATAAGGGCTGGTCACACTAATCATCAAAAACTTGTTTTAACACTCATATTTCTATTTGCTTCTATTAATTTGCTTTTTCAATTGAGCTTCTGTCTGCTATCTTTCTTCCGTTTTCTTCCTTCATACTTTTGGAATCTGATATCAATCTTTTCAGCTATTTTATTATCCCTTAAATATTCAATTTCCCTAACATTTTTTCCCTATCCTGTGCGGTGGTTCAGTTCGGGTGGCCACGTTGGGTCCTTTACTCCTCTGTCCATCCTTACACCTTCTGAGATCAGGGGAACATCATCTCTGCTCAGGAAAATGATTGCTGGAACATGTCTACAGTCAATTCATTATAATAAAAAACTTACAAGTAGTCGATTAGCGACTAATACTAAACACTTTTGGAATTCTTCACGTTGTTGCTGTTTGCATTTAATTATATATTTCTTTTTCTTCTTGATTCCTTCTTCTTTTTCATTAACTAATAGCATATAACATTATTGATAGGCGTTATTTTAAAATCCTTTTGCTTTCCTTCTTGTGACATATTTCTCCGTATCATTTCTTCCTATATCATTTTCAATTCCGAGAAATTCTAAATTATAGTTGTATTAATTATCATCATTCTTTAGTTTCATTGTAGTCATTAAATTATTCGTTATTCTTCTTATTTGAGCACACTACCATCTTTATTCTTCTTTTGTTCCCATCAAAATATTATTTTTTCTATTATTTCAGTTTAAATCTGTTATTTATAAATATTATTTAATAATCTGTTCTTACATTTTCTCGGTGGTTTGTCTTTTTATTTTATCAAATTCTTTTGAAATATTTAGTAAGTTGTCCTTACATACTTTTTGAATTTTGTGGTTTTATTAAATCATATTGTTTCAAAATATTTAGTAAGTTGTCCTTACTTGCTTTTTGAATTTTGGGGTTTTATTTCCAATGGGTTGCTTGGTCGGTATCAGAAAATCAGTCCCGTTTTTCTAGTTGGTTAATATTTAGTTTAACCATGGTCCATTAACTCAGGTACTCCCTTTCCTCAGATTACTGGGGTGTTCGGAATTAATTCTCTCCTTGATAATCTCCTTACCATTCGGCTCTCCCACTTTGCTGCTATGAAACCTTCATTTAAGTACCGGTCTTCCGTCATTGTTCGTTCTTTTTTAACTAACAGGTATTGTACCTCCTCTGACATAACATATTCACTCATTTTTAATATCATTCCATTTCCTTTGATATCTGGATTATTTACCAAATTTTTTACTGGTATATTCCTTATTAAAGATATAAATGATATTGTCTGATATTCTTAGATTGTTAACATATTTAATTGATTTTTAAGCTTAGTTAAGTTTTTCTTTATTATTCTATGGTGGTTTATTTTTGATAATTTTATTAAGTTTTTTCTATAACTCTTACCTTTACTTAACTCCCTTTGTTTGTTAATTGGGATGTTAAATACATTAATTAATCCACCCTTCCTCATCACCAATACTTCTTTTATATTTAATATTTTCGTTCTACATATTTTCCTTATTTTCTTGATCTTATTTTCCACGGTTTGAATATCCTCTTTGTTGTGGTTATTTTTATTTCCAGAGAATATTACACCTTGGTATTCTCTAATTTCTATTTCCTTCCTGGGCTTTTCTATATTCGGACTTACTTTAAGACCTTCGGAAGTGCTGTCTTGTGTTTCATTCAAATTCTTGAAACCACGGTCCATTTGCTTATTTGTCTCCTCGTTGTATTCATCTACTCTTTGGCTAAGCGTGTTAACATTTTCAAACTTCCCCCCGAAAGTTTCCCTTATCTCCTTAATGAACTTTTCCATTTTACGGTTTTGTTCATTCATGGTTTCTCTGATATCTCCATGATTGGTCTCAATTTTTTCGTTTAGTTGTTTTACTAAACTTTCCTGAATACCGTCTATTTTCTCATTGGTTTGCTTGTTATTTTCCTCCTGCTTCCTAAAATTTTCATCTATTTTATTAAATTTCTCGCTCAAGGTGTCATTTTGTTTCCTTGAGTTTTTCTTATTTTCTTCTTTCTTCTGTCTTATTAAGTGTTCATTGTTTTGTCGGCTTTGTTCTCCCATAAATTTCATTATTTCTTGCCAATTTGCTTCTTCTCTGGCTACTGCTTTATCTGGTTGGTTACCTTGGGCATCCTCTTCAACTATTTCTTTTCCGAGTCCAGAATTGCTTCAGTTTCTTCTTTATCGCCTGTCTGTTGTTCCATTTCACTGTCCGTGACTACTTCTATTTCTTGTTCCTGTCCACCTTCTTCCTTCTCCTTGTCTTCTGTCCTCTTCTTCGATCTGCCTCTGGTATTATGCATTTATTATTTCTCATAGTTGCCGACGAAAATTAGGTTTTTTGTTATATTATCTTTGTATATTTCAAAATTTCTTTCCTAATTAAAGCCCTTTTAAGTTGAGCGCCATCTTGTAACATCTCGCGGTTAATCTCTCTCGGAGTCTATAAATATACGTTTCCTAAAAAAATTTTCTTATCGTCTCCCTTGCGATCGTCACTGTAATTATTTAATGAAATATTGTTTTATTTGCCCCACATAGGGCACCATCTTTTAACGTCTCGCGGTTCTCTCCGAGTCATAGTACGTACTTTTTAGTTAATTAACTCTATGTTTTATTAGCCCCACGTTGTTAGCGTTATCTTGTAATGTCTCGCGGTTCTCTCCGAGTCAATCAAACGTTTTATCTATATACTTTCCTACTTTGCCCCACGTTGGTACGTCATCTTGTAACGTCTCGCGGGTAAATCTCTCGGAGTCTATAGACATTTTACGTCTATTTATGCTCTTCGAAAATCTCGCTTTAATAAGAGTCACAGAATTTGTTATAATTTATGTTCAATGTTTCCAAAAATCGAGTGTATGTGATTATGCAAATATTTCCCTTAGATTTTATTTGGGTGAAATCAATACCGTTGTTTTACAGTAGTTAGGAGAGAGAGTGCAAAGAGAATTACTCTCTTAGTATACAATTAATGAATTCAAATTTCTCCGCTCATGAGATCAGCTGACTGTGACATTTACAAACACATTTGAGGTTAAATTAACTCCAAATGGTACGTAATATTTTCGGGTTGTCCGTTCTCTTCTCAGTCTCCTGACAATCTGTAACCAACTACCATCTACTGAAAATAATACACATTTTTATTCAAACAACAAAGTATTCATTGGATTGATTTAGCATTTTTTTTATTTTTTCCCCAAAACAGAAAGGGATAATCGATTCTTACTGACAACACAGCATTAGTTCGATCTTATTTTTAAACATATAATGTATAACAAATATTTTTATTTTTTTTATTTCAATAACAATAAAGAAACAATTTATTAATTTCCCAGGGTTATTGTAGAGCTCTTTGTACTATGAGAAGGTCAGAAATGAATATTTTAATACCAAGCTTTACATAAATTAAATTTTTATAATTTGTAGTATTTATATTATGTAGTTACTTTATTGACCGCTAGATCGCAGATTACGTTTCTTCAATGCAAACACGAAAGTTTTTTAATGGCGGCAAGAAATTCACAGGAACCCGTTCTGCTGGTTTTTTGGTTAACTAAACTAATAAAGTTTATTTTCCACCTCTTTTCCTGAAGTGTTTAAAGAAATGGTGCTGTTTCTAGTGTTATAATGTTATAGTTGAGATGTAATTTAGTTAAATTTTACTTGGTAACGATCTCACCAAAAATGTCGACGTTCTGTGGGCTAGGCCTGAATATCGGAGGTTGATTTTTCAAGGTTTCATCAAATTACGGGCGTGAATGGTTCTATTCGAAGGAGTTCTAATATGTAGTGGACATCACTAGTTAATTTTATTAATTTCGCACTGCTTGTTTCAAATGGTATCTTTTAATTTACTAAATTTTTATAGACATTACACTTTTCCAAAACGTTCACTTTCAAAACGTTTCAAAAATTAATTCAATCTTGTTAGTTGGTTACTCGTAGTAACCAAGAATTTTTTATGGTTTTTATTGGTGAATCAATATACTTTTTAGTATATAGGCTATTATTAATTATTATAAATTTATTTCTTCTTTTTAGGAAAATAATCCTTTTTAGATTTTATTTATAATCAAATTTAATTTATATAAGGTTTTTCTTTATATTTTTTCTTAATCTTATACATTGGTATTTTATATTTTAATTCCTTTTAATTTGATTCATTTATGATTTATTATTTTCTTAATGTATCCTTACTCTAAACTATTTTCCTATGCCATCTTGCTAACATAGTATTATTTTATATTATTATTATTTTATATTTAACCCTGGGTTATCTTATATTTAAACAAAATCATTAGTCTAAACACAAAGATTACTCCTAGGTACAAGACCTTTGTGGCCTACACAATGCAAAATTACACAAAATACAAAAATTGTCAACAGCAATATAGTTCACTGCTACCATATTAATTGTTTTTTCATCTCCAGTACCAATCTGTGAGATGCTCTTTTAAAAGTTTACACCATCTCTAAGTACACTATATTTCACTTTGTACACTATATTTCACTTTTTTATTGTTTACAGTGTTTTGTAGTACAAAGTATTTTATAGCTTGGTACATAATACCCATTTCTGACTTTCAGAATGGGGTGATTACTGTTTTTAATGATGGTGATTGTGTTATCATATATGGGCATGGGTTATGTAACGTTACATAAAGCCCCCCCACTAGAATAGATTTATTTTTTTTTACTTGTTTTTAAAAAATAATCGTTGAACTCTTCAGTCTTCGGATTCTTTCATTATACTTCATGATATCTTTTTATTTCTGATTGGTTATTCACCTGTTATTCGGTTAATGGTAATAGGCTTGATTTTATTTTCAACTCTCTCTCTCCTGGAGGCACATTCATTAATGATTTAATTTGTCTGGATAGTGGTCTTTCACATATTACTTGATAAGGGCTGGTCACACTAATCATCAAAAACTTGTTTTAACACTCATATTCCTATTTGCTTCTATTAATTTGCTTTTTCAATTGAGCTTCTGTCTGCTATCTTTCTTCCGTTTTCTTCCTTCATACTTTTGGAATCTGATATCAATCTTTTCAGCTATTTTATTATCCCTTAAATATTCAATTTCCCTAACATTTTTTCCCTATCCTGTGCGGTGGTTCAGTTCGGGTGGCCACGTTGGGTCCTTTACTCCGCTGTCCATCCTTACACCTTCTGAGATCAGGGGAACATCATCCCTGCTCAGGAAAATGATTGCTGGAACATGTCTACAGTCAATTCATTATAATAAAAAACTTAGAAGTAGTCGATTAGCGACTAATACTAAACACTTTTGGAATTCTTCACGTTGTTCCTGTTTGCATTTAATTATATATTTCTTTTTCTTCTTGATTCCTTCTTCTTTTTCATTAACTAATAGCATATAACATTATTGATAGGCGTTATTTTAAAATCCTTTTGACTTTCCTTCTTGTGACATATTTCTCCGTATCATTTCTTCCTATATCATTTTCAATTCCGAGAAATTCTAAATTATAGTTGTATTAATTATCATCATTCTTTAGTTTCATTGTAGTCATTAAATTATTCTTTATTCTTCTTATTTGAGCACACTACCATCTTTATTCTTTTTTTGTTCCCATCAAAATATTATTTTTTCTATTATTTCAGTTTAAATCTGTTATTTATAAATATTATTTAATAATCTGTTCTTACATTTTCTCGGTGGTTTGTCTTTTTATTTTATCAAATTGTTTCGAAATATTTAGCAAGTTGTCCTTACATACTTTTTGAATTTTGGGGTTTTATTAAATCATAATGTTTCAAAATATTTAGTAAGTTGTCCTTACTTGCTTTTTGAATTTTGGGGTTTTATTTCCAATGGGTTGCTTGGTCGGTATCAGAAAATCAGTCCCCTTTTTCTATTTGGTTAATATTTAGTTTAACCATGATCCATTAACTCAGGTACTCCCTTTCCTCGGATTACTGGGGTGTTCGGAATTAATTCTCTCCTTGATAATCTCCTTACCATCCGGCTCTCCCACTTTGCTGCTATGAAACCTTCATTTAAGTACCGGTCTTCCGTCATTGTTCGTTCTTTTTTAACTAACAGGTATTGTACCTCCTCTGACATAACATATTCACTCATTTTTAATATCATTCCATTTCCTTTGATATCTGGATTATTTACCAAATATTTTACTGGTATATTCCTTATTAAAGATATAAATGATATTGTCTGATATTCTTCGATTGTTAACATATTTAATTGATTTTTAAGCTTAGTTAAGTTTTTCTTTATTATTCTATGGTGGTTTATTTTTGATAATTTTATTAAGTTTTTTCTATAACTCTTACCTTTACTTAACTCCCTTTGTTCGTTAATTGGGATGTTAAATACATTAATTAATCCACCCTTCCTCATCTCCAATATTTCTTTTATATTTAATATTTTCTTTCTACATTTTTTTTCTTATTTTCTTGATCTTATTTTCCACGGTTTAAATATCCTCTTTGTTGTGGTTATTTTTATTTCCAGAGAATATTACACCTTGGTATTCTCTAATTTCTATTTGCTTCCTGCTCTTTTCTATATTCGGACTTACTTTAAGACTTTCGGAAGTGCTGTCTTGTGTTTCATTCAAATTCTTGAAACCACTGTCCATTTGCTTAATTGTCTCCTCGTTGTATTCATCTACTCTTTGGCTAAGCGTGTTAACATTTTCAAACTTCCCCCCGAAAGTTTCCCTTATCTCCTTAATGAACTTTTCCATTTTACGGTTTTGTTCATTCATGGTTTCTCTGATATCTCCATGAATGGTCTCAATTTTTTCGTTTTAGTTGTTTTACTATACTTTCCTGAATACCGTCTATTTTCTCATTGGTTTGCTTGGTATTTTCCTCCTGTTTCCTAAAATTTACATCTATTTTATTAAATTTCTCGCTCAAGGTTTCATTTTGTTTCCTTGAGTTTTTCTTATTTTCTTCTTTCATCTGTCTTATTAAGTGTTCATTGTTTTGTCGGCTTTGTTCTCCCATAAATTTCATTATTTCTTGCCAATTTGGTTCTTCTCTGGCTACCGCTTTATCTGGTTGGTTACCTTGGGCATCCTCTTCAACTATTTCATTTTCCGTGTCCAGAATTGCTTCAGTTTCTTCTTTATCGCCTGTCTGTTGTTCCATTTCACTGTCCGTGACTACTTCTATTTCTTGTTCCTGTCCACCTTCTTCCTTCTCCTTGTCTTCTGTCCTCTTCTTCGATCTGCCTCTGGTATTATGCATTTCTTATTTCTCATAGTTGCCGACGAAAATTAGGTTTTTTGTTATATTATCTTTGTATATTTCAAAATTTCTTTCCTAATTTAAGCCCTTTTAAGTTGAGCGCCATCTTGTAACGTCTCGCGGTTAATCTCTCTCGGAGTCTATAAATATATGTTTCCTAAAAAAATTTTTTTATCGTCTCCCTTGCGATCGTCACTGTAATTATTTAATGAAATATTGTTTTATTTGCCCCACATAGGGCACCATCTTGTAACGTCTCGCGGTTCTCTCCGAGTCATAGTACGTACTTTTTAGTTAATTAACTCTATGTTTTATTAGCCCCACGTTGTTAGCGTTATATTGTAATGTCTCGCGGTTCTCTCCGAGTCAATCAAACGTTTTATCTATATACTTTCCTACTTTGCCCCACGTTGGTACGCCATCTTGTAACGTCTCGCGGGTAAATCTCTCGGAGTCTATAGACATTTTACGTCTATTTATGCTCTTCGAAAATCTCGCTTTAATAAGAGTCACAGAATTTGTTATAATTTATGTTCAATGTTTCCAAAAATCGAGTGTGTGTGATTATGCAAATATTTCTCTTAGATTTTATTTGGGTGAAATTAATATCGTTGTTTTACAGTAGTTAGGAGAGAGAGTGCAAAGAGAATTACTCTCTTAGTATACAATTAATGAATTCAAATTTCTCCGCTCATGAGATCAGCTGACTGTGACATTTACAAACACATTTGAGGTTAAATTAACTCCAAATGGTACGTAATATTTTCGGGTTGTCCGTTCTCTCTCAGTCTCCTAACAATCTGTAACCAACTACCATCTACTGAAAATAATACACATTTTTATTCAAACAACAAAGTATTCATTGGATTTATTTAGCATTTTTTTATTTTTTCCCAAAAACAGAAAGGGATAATCGATTCTTACTGACAACACAGCATTAGTTCGATCTTATTTTTAAACATATAATGTATAACAAATATTTTTATTTTTTTTAATTTCAATAACAATAAAGAAACAATTTATTAATTTCCCAGGGTTATTGTAGAGCTCTTTGTACTATGAGAAGGTCAGAAATGAATATTTTAATACCAAGCTTTAAATAAATTAAATTTTTATAATTTGTAATGTTTATATTATGTAGTTACTTTATTGACCGCTAGATTGCAGATTACGTTTCTTCAATGCAAAAACGAAAGTTATTTAATGGCGGCAAGAAATTCACAGGAACCCGTTCTGCTGGTTTTTTTGTTAACTAAAATAATAAAGTTTATTTTCCACCACTTTTCCTGAAGTGTTTAAAGAAATGGTGCTGTTTCTAGTGTTATAATGTTATAGTTGAGATGTAATTTAGTTAAATTTTACTTGGTAACGATCTCACCAAAAATGTCGACGTTCTGTGGGCTAGGCCTGGATATCGGAGGTTGATTTTTCAAGGTTTCATCAAATTACGGGCGTGAATGGTTCTATTCGAAGGAGTTCTAATATATAGTGGACATCACTAGTTAATTTTATTAATTTCGCACTGCTTGTTTCAAATGGTATCTTTTAATTTACTAAATTTTTATAGACATTACACTTTTCCAAAATGTTCACTTTCAAAACGTTTCAAAAATTAATTCAATCTTGTTAGTTGGTTACTCATAGTAACCAAGAATTTTTTATGGTTTTTATTGGTGAATCTATATACTTTTTAGTATATAGGCTATTATTAATTATTATAAATTTATTTCTTCTTTTTAGAAAAATAATCCTTTTTAGATTATATTTATAATCAAATTTAATTTATCTAAGGTTTTTCTTTATATTTTTTCTTAATCTTATACATTGGTATTTTATATTTTAATTTCTTTTAATTTGATTCATTTATGATTTATTATTTTCTTAATGTATCCTTACTCTAAACTATTTTCCTATGCCATCTTGCTAACATAGTATTATTTTATATTTAACCCTGGGTTATCTTATATTTAAACAAAATCATTAGTCTAAACACAAAGATTACTCCTAGGTACAAGACCTTTGTGGCCTACACAATGCAAAATTACACAAAATACAAAAATTGTCAGCAGCAATATAGTTCACTGCTACCATATTAATTGTTTTTTCATCTCCAGTACCAATCTGTGAGATGCTCTTTTTAAAAGTTTACACCTTCTCTAAGTACATTCTATTTGACTTTGTACATTATATTTCACTTTGTTATTGTTTACAGTGTTTTGTAGTACAAAGTATTTTATAGCTTGGTACATAATACCCATTTCTGACTTTCAGAATGGGGTGATTACTGTTTTTAACGATGGTGATTGTGTTATCATATATGGGCATGGGTTATGTAACGTTACATAAAGCCCCCCCACTAGAATAGATTTATTTTTGTTTACTTGTTTTTAAAAATAATCGTTGAACTCTTCAGTCTTCGGATTCTTTCATTATACTTCATGATATCTTTTTATTTCTGATTGGTTATTCACCTGTTATTCGGTTAATGGTAATAGGCTTGATTTTATTTTCAACTCTCTCTCTCCTGGAGGCACATTCATTATGATTTAATTTCTCTGGGTAGTGGTCTTTCACATATTACTTGATAAGGGCTGGTCACACTAATCATCAAAAACTTGTTTTAACACTCATATTTCTATTTGCTTCTATTAATTTGCTTTTTCAATTGAGCTTCTGTCTGCTATCTTTCTTCTGTTTTCTTCCTTCATACTTTTGGAATCTGATATCAATCTTTTCAGCTATTTTATTATCCCTTAAATATTCAATTTCCCTAACATTTTTTCCCTATCCTGTGCGGTGGTTCAGTTCGGGTGGCCACGTTGGGTCCATTACTCCGCTGTCCATCCTTACACCTTCTGAGATCAGGGGAACATCATCCCTGCTCAGGAAAATGATTGCTGGAACATGTCTACAGTCAATTCATTATAATAAAAAACTTAGAAGTAGTCGATTAGCGACTAATACTAAACACTTTTGGAATTCTTCACGTTGTTCCTGTTTGCATTTAATTATATATTTCTTTTTCTTCTTGATTCCTTCTTCTTTTTCATTAACTAATAGCATATAACATTATTGATAGGCGTTATTTTAAAATCCTTTTGACTTTCCTTCTTGTGACATATTTCTCCGTATCATTTCTTCCTATATCATTTTCAATTCCGAGAAATTCTAAATTATAGTTGTATTAATTATCATCATTCTTTAGTTTCATTGTAGTCATTAAATTATTCTTTATTCTTCTTATTTGAGCACACTACCATCTTTATTCTTTTTTTGTTCCCATCAAAATATTATTTTTTCTATTATTTCAGTTTAAATCTGTTATTTATAAATATTATTTAATAATCTGTTCTTACATTTTCTCGGTGGTTTGTCTTTTTATTTTATCAAATTGTTTCGAAATATTTAGCAAGTTGTCCTTACATACTTTTTGAATTTTGGGGTTTTATTAAATCATAATGTTTCAAAATATTTAGTAAGTTGTCCTTACTTGCTTTTTGAATTTTGGGGTTTTATTTCCAATGGGTTGCTTGGTCGGTATCAGAAAATCAGTCCCCTTTTTCTATTTGGTTAATATTTAGTTTAACCATGATCCATTAACTCAGGTACTCCCTTTCCTCGGATTACTGGGGTGTTCGGAATTAATTCTCTCCTTGATAATCTCCTTACCATCCGGCTCTCCCACTTTGCTGCTATGAAACCTTCATTTAAGTACCGGTCTTCCGTCATTGTTCGTTCTTTTTTAACTAACAGGTATTGTACCTCCTCTGACATAACATATTCACTCATTTTTAATATCATTCCATTTCCTTTGATATCTGGATTATTTACCAAATATTTTACTGGTATATTCCTTATTAAAGATATAAATGATATTGTCTGATATTCTTCGATTGTTAACATATTTAATTGATTTTTAAGCTTAGTTAAGTTTTCTTTATTATTCTATGGTGGTTTATTTTTGATAATTTTATTAAGTTTTTTCTATAACTCTTACCTTTACTTAACTCCCTTTGTTCGTTAATTGGGATGTTAAATACATTAATTAATCCACCCTTCCTCATCTCCAATATTTCTTTTATATTTAATATTTTCTTTCTACATTTTTTTCTTATTTTCTTGATCTTATTTTCCACGGTTTAAATATCCTCTTTGTTGTGGTTATTTTTATTTCCAGAGAATATTACACCTTGGTATTCTCTAATTTCTATTTGCTTCCTGCTCTTTTCTATATTCGGACTTACTTTAAGACTTTCGGAAGTGCTGTCTTGTGTTTCATTCAAATTCTTGAAACCACTGTCCATTTGCTTAATTGTCTCCTCGTTGTATTCATCTACTCTTTGGCTAAGCGTGTTAACATTTTCAAACTTCCCCCCGAAAGTTTCCCTTATCTCCTTAATGAACTTTTCCATTTTACGGTTTTGTTCATTCATGGTTTCTCTGATATCTCCATGAATGGTCTCAATTTTTTCGTTTTAGTTGTTTTACTATACTTTCCTGAATACCGTCTATTTTCTCATTGGTTTGCTTGGTATTTTCCTCCTGTTTCCTAAAATTTTCATCTATTTTATTAAATTTCTCGCTCAAGGTTTCATTTTGTTTCCTTGAGTTTTTCTTATTTTCTTCTTTCATCTGTCTTATTAAGTGTTCATTGTTTTGTCGGCTTTGTTCTCCCATAAATTTCATTATTTCTTGCCAATTTGGTTCTTCTCTGGCTACCGCTTTATCTGGTTGGTTACCTTGGGCATCCTCTTCAACTATTTCATTTTCCGTGTCCAGAATTGCTTCAGTTTCTTCTTTATCGCCTGTCTGTTGTTCCATTTCACTGTCCGTGACTACTTCTATTTCTTGTTCCTGTCCACCTTCTTCCTTCTCCTTGTCTTCTGTCCTCTTCTTCGATCTGCCTCTGGTATTATGCATTTCTTATTTCTCATAGTTGCCGACGAAAATTAGGTTTTTTGTTATATTATCTTTGTATATTTCAAAATTTCTTTCCTAATTTAAGCCCTTTTAAGTTGAGCGCCATCTTGTAACGTCTCGCGGTTAATCTCTCTCGGAGTCTATAAATATATGTTTCCTAAAAAAATTTTTTTATCGTCTCCCTTGCGATCGTCACTGTAATTATTTAATGAAATATTGTTTTATTTGCCCCACATAGGGCACCATCTTGTAACGTCTCGCGGTTCTCTCCGAGTCATAGTACGTACTTTTTAGTTAATTAACTCTATGTTTTATTAGCCCCACGTTGTTAGCGTTATATTGTAATGTCTCGCGGTTCTCTCCGAGTCAATCAAACGTTTTATCTATATACTTTCCTACTTTGCCCCACGTTGGTACGCCATCTTGTAACGTCTCGCGGGTAAATCTCTCGGAGTCTATAGACATTTTACGTCTATTTATGCTCTTCGAAAATCTCGCTTTAATAAGAGTCACAGAATTTGTTATAATTTATGTTCAATGTTTCCAAAAATCGAGTGTGTGTGATTATGCAAATATTTCTCTTAGATTTTATTTGGGTGAAATTAATATCGTTGTTTTACAGTAGTTAGGAGAGAGAGTGCAAAGAGAATTACTCTCTTAGTATACAATTAATGAATTCAAATTTCTCCGCTCATGAGATCAGCTGACTGTGACATTTACAAACACATTTGAGGTTAAATTAACTCCAAATGGTACGTAATATTTTCGGGTTGTCCGTTCTCTCTCAGTCTCCTAACAATCTGTAACCAACTACCATCTACTGAAAATAATACACATTTTTATTCAAACAACAAAGTATTCATTGGATTTATTTAGCATTTTTTTATTTTTTCCCAAAAACAGAAAGGGATAATCGATTCTTACTGACAACACAGCATTAGTTCGATCTTATTTTTAAACATATAATGTATAACAAATATTTTTATTTTTTTTAATTTCAATAACAATAAAGAAACAATTTATTAATTTCCCAGGGTTATTGTAGAGCTCTTTGTACTATGAGAAGGTCAGAAATGAATATTTTAATACCAAGCTTTAAATAAATTAAATTTTTATAATTTGTAATATTTATATTATGTAGTTACTTTATTGACCGCTAGATTGCAGATTACGTTTCTTCAATGCAAAAACGAAAGTTATTTAATGGCGGCAAGAAATTCACAGGAACCCGTTCTGCTGGTTTTTTTGTTAACTAAAATAATAAAGTTTATTTTCCACCACTTTTCCTGAAGTGTTTAAAGAAATGGTGCTGTTTCTAGTGTTATAATGTTATAGTTGAGATGTAATTTAGTTAAATTTTACTTGGTAACGATCTCACCAAAAATGTCGACGTTCTGTGGGCTAGGCCTGGATATCGGAGGTTGATTTTTCAAGGTTTCATCAAATTACGGGCGTGAATGGTTCTATTCGAAGGAGTTCTAATATGTAGTGGACATCACTAGTTAATTTTATTAATTTCGCACTGCTTGTTTCAAATGGTATCTTTTAATTTACTAAATTTTTATAGACATTACACTTTTCCAAAATGTTCACTTTCAAAACGTTTCAAAAATTAATTCAATCTTGTTAGTTGGTTACTCATAGTAACCAAGAATTTTTTATGGTTTTTATTGGTGAATCTATATACTTTTTAGTATATAGGCTATTATTAATTATTATAAATTTATTTCTTCTTTTTAGAAAAATAATCCTTTTTAGATTATATTTATAATCAAATTTAATTTATCTAAGGTTTTTCTTTATATTTTTTCTTAATCTTATACATTGGTATTTTATATTTTAATTTCTTTTAATTTGATTCATTTATGATTTATTATTTTCTTAATGTATCCTTACTCTAAACTATTTTCCTATGCCATCTTGCTAACATAGTATTATTTTATATTTAACCCTGGGTTATCTTATATTTAAACAAAATCATTAGTCTAAACACAAAGATTACTCCTAGGTACAAGACCTTTGTGGCCTACACAATGCAAAATTACACAAAATACAAAAATTGTCAGCAGCAATATAGTTCACTGCTACCATATTAATTGTTTTTTCATCTCCAGTACCAATCTGTGAGATGCTCTTTTTAAAAGTTTACACCTTCTCTAAGTACATTCTATTTGACTTTGTACATTATATTTCACTTTGTTATTGTTTACAGTGTTTTGTAGTACAAAGTATTTTATAGCTTGGTACATAATACCCATTTCTGACTTTCAGAATGGGGTGATTACTGTTTTTAACGATGGTGATTGTGTTATCATATATGGGCATGGGTTATGTAACGTTACATAAAGCCCCCCCACTAGAATAGATTTATTTTTGTTTACTTGTTTTTAAAAATAATCGTTGAACTCTTCAGTCTTCGGATTCTTTCATTATACTTCATGATATCTTTTTATTTCTGATTGGTTATTCACCTGTTATTCGGTTAATGGTAATAGGCTTGATTTTATTTTCAGCTCTCTCTCTCCTGGAGGCACATTCATTATGATTTAATTTCTCTGGGTAGTGGTCTTTCACATATTACTTGATAAGGGCTGGTCACACTAATCATCAAAAACTTGTTTTAACACTCATATTTCTATTTGCTTCTATTAATTTGCTTTTTCAATTGAGCTTCTGTCTGCTATCTTTCTTCTGTTTTCTTCCTTCATACTTTTGGAATCTGATATCAATCTTTTCAGCTATTTTATTATCCCTTAAATATTCAATTTCCCTAATATTTTTTCCCTATCCTGTGCGGTGGTTCAGTTCGGGTGGCCACGTTGGGTCCATTACTCCGCTGTCCATCCTTACACCTTCTGAGATCAGGGGAACATCATCCCTGCTCAGGAAAATGATTGCTGGAACATGTCTACAGTCAATTCATTATAATAAAAAACTTACAAGTAGTCGATTAGCGACTAATACTAAACACTTTTGGATTTCTTCACGTTGTTGCTGTTTGCATTTAATTATATATTTCTTTTTCTTCTTGATTCCTTCTTCTTTTTCATTAACTAATAGCATATAACATTATTGATCGGCATTATTTTAAAATCCTTTTGACTTTCCTTCTTGTGACATATTTCTCCGTATCATTTCTTCCTATATCATTTTCAATTCCGAGAAATTCTAAATTATAGTTGTAGTAATTATCATCATTCTTTAGTTTCATTGTAGTCATTAAATTATTCGTTATTCTTCTTATTTGAGCACACTACCATCAATTATTTTTATTTATATATTTATTCTTCTTTTGTTCCCATCAAAATATTATTTTTTCTATTATTTCAGTTTAAATCTGTTATTTATAAATATTTTATAATAATCTGTTCTTACATTTTCTCGGTGGTTTGTCTTTTTATTTTATCAAATTGTTTCGAAATATTTAGTAAGTTGTCCTTACATACTTTTTGAATTTTGGGGTTTTATTAAATCATATTGATTCAAAATATTTAGTAAGTTGTCCTTACTTGCTTTTTGAATTTTGGGGTTTTATTTCCAATGGTTGCTTGGTCGGTATCAGAAAATCAGTCCCCTTTTTCTAGTTGGTTAATATTTATTTTAACCATGGTCCATTAACTCAGGTACTCCCTTTCCTCGGATTACTGGGGTGTTCGGAATTAATTCTCTCCTTGATAATCTCCTTACCATCCGGCTCTCCCACTTTGCTGCTATGAAACCTTCATTTAAGTACCGGTCTTCCGTCATTGTTCGTTCTTTTTTAACTAACAGGTATTGTACCTCCTCTGACATAACATATTCACTCATTTTTAATATCATTCCATTTCCTTTGATATCTGGATTATTTACCAAATATTTTACTGGTATATTCCTTATTAAAGATATAAATGATATTGTCTGATATTCTTAGATTGTTAACATATTTAATTGATTTTTAAGCTTAGTTACGTTTTTCTTTATTATTCTATGGTGGTTTATTTTTGATAATTTTATTAAGTTTTTTCTATAACTCTTACCTTTACTTAACTCCCTTTGTTTGCTAATTGGGATGTTAAATACATTAATTAATCCACCCTTCCTCATCACCAATACTTCTTTTATATTTAATATTTTCGTTCTACATATTTTCCTTATTTTCTTGATCTTATTTTCCACGGTTTGAATATCCTCTTTGTTGTGGTTATTTTTATTTCCAGAGAATATTACACCTTGGTATTCTCTAATTTCTATTTCCTTCCTGGGCTTTTCTATATTCGGACTTACTTTAAGACCTTCGGAAGTGCTGTCTTGTGTTTCATTCAAATTCTTGAAACCACGGTCCATTTGCTTATTTGTCTCCTCGTTGTATTCATCTACTCTTTGGCTAAGCGTGTTAACATTTTCAAACTTCCCCCCGAAAGTTTCCCTTATCTCCTTAATGAACTTTTCCATTTTACGGTTTTGTTCATTCATGGTTTCTCTGATATCTCCATGATTGGTCTCAATTTTTTCGTTTACTTGTTTTACTAAACTTTCCTGAATACCGTCTATTTTCTCATTGGTTTGCTTGTTATTTTCCTCCTGCTTCCTAAAATTTTCATCTATTTTATTAAATTTCTCGCTCAAGGTTTCATTTTGTTTCCTTGAGTTTTTCTTATTTTCTTCTTTCTTCTGTCTTATTAAGTGTTCATTGTTTTGTCGGCTTTGTTCTCCCATAAATTTCATTATTTCTTGCCAATTTGCTTCTTCTCTGGCTACTGCTTTATCTGGTTGGTTACCTTGGGCATCCTCTTCAACTATTTCTTTTCCGAGTCCAGAATTGCTTCAGTTTCTTCTTTATCGCCTGTCTGTTGTTCCATTTCACTGTCCGTGACTACTTCTATTTCTTGTTCCTGTCCACCTTCTTCCTTCTCCTTGTCTTCTGTCCTCTTCTTCGATCTGCCTCTGGTATTATGCATTTATTATTTCTCATAGTTGCCGACGAAAATTAGGTTTTTTGTTATATTATCTTTGTATATTTCAAAATTTCTTTCCTAATTAAAGCCCTTTTAAGTTGAGCGCCATCTTGTAACATCTCGCGGTTAATCTCTCTCGGAGTCTATAAATATACGTTTCCTAAAAAAATTTTCTTATCGTCTCCCTTGCGATCGTCACTGTAATTATTTAATGAAATATTGTTTTATTTGCCCCACATAGGGCACCATCTTTTAACGTCTCGCGGTTCTCTCCGAGTCATAGTACGTACTTTTTAGTTAATTAACTCTATGTTTTATTAGCCCCACGTTGTTAGCGTTATCTTGTAATGTCTCGCGGTTCTCTCCGAGTCAATCAAACGTTCTATCTATATACTTTCCTACTTTGCCCCACGTTGGTACGTCATCTTGTAACGTCTCGCGGGTAAATCTCTCGGAGTCTATAGACATTTTACGTCTATTTATGCTCTTCGAAAATCTCGCTTTAATAAGAGTCACAGAATTTGTTATAATTTATGTTCAATGTTTCCAAAAATCGAGTGTATGTGATTATGCAAATATTTCCCTTAGATTTTATTTGGGTGAAATCAATACCGTTGTTTTACAGTAGTTAGGAGAGAGAGTGCAAAGAGAATTACTCTCTTAGTATACAATTAATGAATTCAAATTTCTCCGCTCATGAGACCAGCTGACTGTGACATTTACAAACACATTGGAGGTTAAATTAACTCCAAATGGTACGTAATATTTTCGGGTTGTCCGTTCTCTTCTCAGTCTCCTGACAATCTGTAACCAACTACCATCTACTGAAAATAATACACATTTTTATTCAAACAACAAAGTATTCATTGGATTTATTTAGCATTTTTTTTATTTTTTCCCCAAAACAGAAAGGGATAATCGATTCTTACTGACAACACAGCATTAGTTCGATCTTATTTTTAAACATATAATGTATAACAAATATTTTTATTTTTTTTTATTTCAATAACAATAAAGAAACAATTTATTAATTTCCCAGGGTTATTGTAGAGCTCTTTGTACTATGAGAAGGTCAGAAATGAATATTTTAATACCAAGCTTTACATAAATTAAATTTTTATAATTTGTAGTATTTATATTATGTAGTTACTTTATTGACCGCTAGATCGCAGATTACGTTTCTTCAATGCAAACACGAAAGTTTTTTAATGGCGGCAAGAAATTCACAGGAACCCGTTCTGCTGGTTTTTTGGTTAACTAAACTAATAAAGTTTATTTTCCACCTCTTTTCCTGAAGTGTTTAAAGAAATGGTGCTGTTTCTAGTGTTATAATATTATAGTTGAGATGTAATTTACTTATATTTTACTTGGTAACGATCTCACCAAAAATGTCGACGTTCTGTGGGCTAGGCCTGAATATCGGAGGTTGATTTTTCAAGGTTTCATCAAATTACGGGCGTGAATGGTTCTATTCGAAGGAGTTCTAATATGTAGTGGACATCACTAGTTAATTTTATTAATTTCGCACTGCTTGTTTCAAATGGTATCTTTTAATTTACTAAATTTTTATAGACATTACACTTTTCCAAAACGTTCACTTTCAAAACGTTTCAAAAATTAATTCAATCTTGTTAGTTGGTTACTCGTAGTAACCAAGAATTTTTTATGGTTTTTATTGGTGAATCTATATACTTTTTAGTATATAGGCTATTATTAATTATTATAAATTTATTTCTTCTTTTTAGGAAAATAATCCTTTTTAGATTTTATTTATAATCAAATTTAATTTATATAAGGTTTTTCTTTATATTTTTTCTTAATCTTATACATTGGTATTTTATATTTTAATTTCTTTTAATTTGATTCATTTATGATTTATTATTTTCTTAATGTATCCTTACTCTAAACTATTTTCCTATGCCATCTTGCTAACATAGTATTATTTTATATTATTATTATTTTATATTTAACCCTGGGTTATCTTATATTTAAACAAAATCATTAGTCTAAACACAAAGATTACTCCTAGGTACAAGACCTTTGTGGCCTACACAATGCAAAATTACACAAAATACAAAAATTGTCAACAGCAATATAGTTCACTGCTACCATATTAATTGTTTTTTCATCTCCAGTACCAATCTGTGAGATGCTCTTTTAAAAGTTTACACCATCTCTAAGTACACTATATTTCACTTTGTACACTATATTTCACTTTTTTATTGTTTACAGTGTTTTGTAGTACAAAGTATTTTATAGCTTGGTACATAATACCCATTTCTGACTTTCAGAATGGGGTGATTACTGTTTTTAATGATGGTGATTGTGTTATGATATATGGGCATGGGTTATGTAACGTTACATAAAGCCCCCCCACTAGAATAGATTTATTTTTTTTTACTTGTTTTTAAAAAAAAAACGTTGAACTCTTCAGTCTTCGGATTCTTTCATTATACTTCATGATATCTTTTTATTTCTGATTGGTTATTCACCTGTTATTCGGTTAATGGTAATAGGCTTGATTTTATTTTCAACTCTCTCTCTCCTGGAGGCACATTCATTAATGATTTAATTTGTCTGGATAGTGGTCTTTCACATATTACTTGATAAGGGCTGGTCACACTAATCATCAAAAACTTGTTTTAACACTCATATTCCTATTTGCTTCTATTAATTTGCTTTTTCAATTGAGCTTCTGTCTGCTATCTTTCTTCCGTTTTCTTCCTTCATACTTTTGGAATCTGATATCAATCTTTTCAGCTATTTTATTATCCCTTAAATATTCAATTTCCCTAACATTTTTTCCATATCCTGTGCGGTGGTTCAGTTCGGGTGGCCACGTTGGGTCCTTTACTCCGCTGTCCATCCTTACACCTTCTGAGATCAGGGGAACATCATCCCTGCTCAGGAAAATGATTGCTGGAACATGTCTACAGTCAATTCATTATAATAAAAAACTTAGAAGTAGTCGATTAGCGACTAATACTAAACACTTTTGGAATTCTTCACGTTGTTCCTGTTTGCATTTAATTATATATTTCTTTTTCTTCTTGATTCCTTCTTCTTTTTCATTAACTAATAGCATATAACATTATTGATAGGCGTTATTTTAAAATCCTTTTGACTTTCCTTCTTGTGACATATTTCTCCGTATCATTTCTTCCTATATCATTTTCAATTCCGAGAAATTCTAAATTATAGTTGTATTAATTATCATCATTCTTTAGTTTCATTGTAGTCATTAAATTATTCTTTATTCTTCTTATTTGAGCACACTACCATCTTTATTCTTTTTTTGTTCCCATCAAAATATTATTTTTTCTATTATTTCAGTTTAAATCTGTTATTTATAAATATTATTTAATAATCTGTTCTTACATTTTCTCGGTGGTTTGTCTTTTTATTTTATCAAATTGTTTCGAAATATTTAGCAAGTTGTCCTTACATACTTTTTGAATTTTGGGGTTTTATTAAATCATAATGTTTCAAAATATTTAGTAAGTTGTCCTTACTTGCTTTTTGAATTTTGGGGTTTTATTTCCAATGGGTTGCTTGGTCGGTATCAGAAAATCAGTCCCCTTTTTCTATTTGGTTAATATTTAGTTTAACCATGATCCATTAACTCAGGTACTCCCTTTCCTCGGATTACTGGGGTGTTCGGAATTAATTCTCTCCTTGATAATCTCCTTACCATCCGGCTCTCCCACTTTGCTGCTATGAAACCTTCATTTAAGTACCGGTCTTCCGTCATTGTTCGTTCTTTTTTAACTAACAGGTATTGTACCTCCTCTGACATAACATATTCACTCATTTTTAATATCATTCCATTTCCTTTGATATCTGGATTATTTACCAAATATTTTACTGGTATATTCCTTATTAAAGATATAAATGATATTGTCTGATATTCTGCGATTGTTAACATATTTAATTGATTTTTAAGCTTAGTTAAGTTTTTCTTTATTATTCTATGGTGGTTTATTTTTGATAATTTTATTAAGTTTTTTCTATAACTCTTACCTTTACTTAACTCCATTTGTTCGTTAATTGGGATGTTAAATACATTAATTAATCCACCCTTCCTCATCTCCAATATTTCTTTTATATTTAATATTTTCTTTCTACATTTTTTTTTCTTATTTTCTTGATCTTATTTTCCACGGTTTAAATATCCTCTTTGTTGTGGTTATTTTTATTTCCAGAGAATATTACACCTTGGTATTCTCTAATTTCTATTTCCTTCCTGCTCTTTTCTATATTCGGACTTACTTTAAGACTTTCGGAAGTGCTGTCTTGTGTTTCATTCAAATTCTTGAAACCACTGTCCATTTGCTTAATTGTCTCCTCGTTGTATTCATCTACTCTTTGGCTAAGCGTGTTAACATTTTCAAATTTCCCCCCGAAAGTTTCCCTTATCTCCTTAATGAACTTTTCCATTTTACGGTTTTGTTCATTCATGGTTTCTCTGATATCTCCATGAATGGTCTCAATTTTTTCGTTTTAGTTGTTTTACTATACTTTCCTGAATACCGTCTATTTTCTCATTGGTTTGCTTGGTATTTTCCTCCTGTTTCCTAAAATTTTCATCTATTTTATTAAATTTCTCGCTCAAGGTTTCATTTTGTTTCCTTGAGTTTTTCTTATTTTCTTCTTTCATCTGTCTTATTAAGTGTTCATTGTTTTGTCGGCTTAGTTCTCCCATAAATTTCATTATTTCTTGCCAATTTGGTTCTTCTCTGGCTACCGCTTTATCTGGTTGGTTACCTTGGGCATCCTCTTCAACTATTTCATTTTCCGTGTCCAGAATTGCTTCAGTTTCTTCTTTATCGCCTGTCTGTTGTTCCATTTCACTGTCCGTGACTACTTCTATTTCTTGTTCCTGTCCACCTTCTTCCTTCTCCTTGTCTTCTGTCCTCTTCTTCGATCTGCCTCTGGTATTATGCATTTCTTATTTCTCATAGTTGCCGACGAAAATTAGGTTTTTTGTTATATTATCTTTGTATATTTCAAAATTTCTTTCCTAATTTAAGCCCTTTTAAGTTGAGCGCCATCTTGTAACGTCTCGCGGTTAATCTCTCTCGGAGTCTATAAATATATGTTTCCTAAAAAAATTTTTTTATCGTCTCCCTTGCGATCGTCACTGTAATTATTTAATGAAATATTGTTTTATTTGCCCCACATAGGGCACCATCTTGTAACGTCTCGCGGTTCTCTCCGAGTCATAGTACGTACTTTTTAGTTAATTAACTCTATGTTTTATTAGCCCCACGTTGTTAGCGTTATATTGTAATGTCTCCCGGTTCTCTCCGAGTCAATCAAACGTCTTATCTATATACTTTCCTACTTTGCCCCACGTTGGTACGTCATCTTGTAACGTCTCGCGGGTAAATCTCTCGGAGTCTATAGACATTTTACGTCTATTTATGCTCTTCGAAAATCTCGCTTTAATAAGAGTCACAGAATTTGTTATAATTTATGTTCAATGTTTCCAAAAATCGAGTGTGTGTGATTATGCAAATATTTCTCTTAGATTTTATTTGGTTGAAATCAATACCGTTGTTTTACAGTAGTTAGGAGAGAGAGTGCAAAGAGAATTACTCTCTTAGTATACAATTAATGAATTCAAATTTCTCCGCTCATGAGATCAGCTGACTGTGACATTTACAAACACATTTGAGGTTAAATTAACTCCAAATGGTACGTAATATTTTCGGGTTGTCCGTTCTCTCTCAGTCTCCTAACAATCTGTAACCAACTACCATCTACTGAAAATAATACACATTTTTATTCAAACAACAAAGTATTCATTGGATTTATTTAGCATTTTTTTATTTTTTCCCAAAAACAGAAAGGGATAATCGATTCTTACTGACAACACAGCATTAGTTCGATCTTATTTTTAAACATATAATGTATAACAAATATTTTTATTTTTTTTAATTTCAATAACAATAAAGAAACAATTTATTAATTTCCCAGGGTTATTGTAGAGCTCTTTGTACTATGAGAAGGTCAGAAATGAATATTTTAATACCAAGCTTTAAATAAATTAAATTTTTATAATTTGTAATATTTATATTATGTAGTTACTTTATTGACCGCTAGATTGCAGATTACGTTTCTTCAATGCAAAAACGAAAGTTATTTAATGGCGGCAAGAAATTCACAGGAACCCGTTCTGCTGGTTTTTTTGTTAACTAAAATAATAAAGTTTATTTTCCACCTCTTTTCCTGAAGTGTTTAAAGAAATGGTGCTGTTTCTAGTGTTATAATGTTATAGTTGAGATGTAATTTAGTTAAATTTTACTTGTTAACGATCTCACCAAAAATGTCGACGTTCTGTGGGCTAGGCCTGGATATCGGAGGTTGATTTTTCAAGGTTTCATCAAATTACGGGCGTGAATGGTTCTATTCGAAGGAGTTCTAATATGTAGTGGACATCACTAGTTAATTTTATTAATTTCGCACTGCTTGTTTCAAATGGTATCTTTTAATTTACTAAATTTTTATAGACATTACACTTTTCCAAAATGTTCATTTTCAAAACGTTTCAAAAATTAATTCAATCTTGTTAGTTGGTTACTCATAGTAACCAAGAATTTTTTATGGTTTTTATTGGTGAATCTATATACTTTTTAGTATATAGGCTATTATTAATTATTATAAATTTATTTCTTCTTTTTAGAAAAATAATCCTTTTTAGATTATATTTATAATCAAATTTAATTTATCTAAGGTTTTTCTTTATATTTTTTCTTAATCTTATACATTGGTATTTTATATTTTAATTTCTTTTAATTTGATTCATTTATGATTTATTATTTTCTTAATGTATCCTTACTCTAAACTATTTTCCTATGCCATCTTGCTAACATAGTATTATTTTATATTTAACCCTGGGTTATCTTATATTTAAACAAAATCATTAGTCTAAACACAAAGATTACTCCTAGGTACAAGACCTTTGTGGCCTACACAATGCAAAATTACACAAAATACAAAAATTGTCAGCAGCAATATAGTTCACTGCTACCATATTAATTGTTTTTTCATCTCCAGTACCAATCTGTGAGATGCTCTTTTTAAAAGTTTACACCTTCTCTAAGTACATTATATTTGACTTTGTACACTATATTTCACTTTGTTATTGTTTACAGTGTTTTGTAGTACAAAGTATTTTATAGCTTGGTACATAATACCCATTTCTGACTTTCAGAATGGGGTGATTACTGTTTTTAACGATGGTGATTGTGTTATCATATATGGGCATAGGTTATGTAACGTTACATAAAGCCCCCCCACTAGAATAGATTTATTTTTGTTTACTTGTTTTTAAAAATAATCGTTGAACTCTTCAGTCTTCGGATTCTTTCATTATACTTCATGATATCTTTTTATTTCTGATTGGTTATTCACCTGTTATTCGGTTAATGGTAATAGGCTTGATTTTATTTTCAACTCTCTCTCTCCTGGAGGCACATTCATTATGATTTAATTTCTCTGGGTAGTGGTCTTTCACATATTACTTGATAAGGGCTGGTCACACTAATCATCAAAAACTTGTTTTAACACTCATATTTCTATTTGCTTCTATTAATTTGCTTTTTCAATTGAGCTTATGTCTGCTATCTTTCTTCTGTTTTCTTCCTTCATACTTTTGGAATCTGATATCAATCTTTTCAGCTATTTTATTATCCCTTAAATATTCAATTTCCCTAACATTTTTTCCCTATCCTTGCGGTGGTTCAGTTCGGGTGGCCACGTTGGGTCCATTACTCCGCTGTCCATCCTTACACCTTCTGAGATCAGGGGAGCATCATCCCTGCTCAGGAAAATGATTGCTGGAACATGTCTACAGTCAATTCATTATAATAAAAAACTTACAAGTAGTCGATTAGCGACTAATACTAAACACTTTTGGATTTCTTCACGTTGTTGCTGTTTGCATTTAATTATATATTTCTTTTTCTTCTTGATTCCTTCTTCTTTTTCATTAACTAATAGCATATAACATTATTGATCGGCATTATTTTAAAATCCTTTTGACTTTCCTTCTTGTGACATATTTCTCCGTATCATTTCTTCCTATATCATTTTCAATTCCGAGAAATTCTAAATTATAGTTGTAGTAATTATCATCATTCTTTAGTTTCATTGTAGTCATTAAATTATTCGTTATTCTTCTTATTTGAGCACACTACCATCAATTATTTTTATTTATATATTTATTCTTCTTTTGTTCCCATCAAAATATTATTTTTTCTATTATTTCAGTTTAAATCTGTTATTTATAAATATTATATAATAATCTGTTCTTACATTTTCTCGGTGGTTTGTCTTTTTATTTTATCAAATTGTTTCGAAATATTTAGTAAGTTGTCCTTACATACTTTTTGAATTTTGGGGTTTTATTAAATCATATTGATTCAAAATATTTAGTAAGTTGTCCTTACTTGCTTTTTGAATTTTGGGGTTTTATTTCCAATGGGTTGCTTGGTCGGTATCAGAAAATCAGTCCCCTTTTTCTAGTTGGTTAATATTTCGTTTAACCATGGTCCATTAACTCAGGTACTCCCTTTCCTCGGATTACTGGGGTGTTCGGAATTAATTCTCTCCTTGATAATCTCCTTACCATCCGGCTCTCCCACTTTGCTGCTATGAAACCTTCATTTAAGTACCGGTCTTCCGTCATTGTTCGTTCTTTTTTAACTGACAGGTATTGTACCTCCTCTGACATAACATATTCACTCATTTTTAATATCATTCCATTTCCTTTGATATCTGGATTATTTACCAAATATTTTACTGGTATATTCCTTATTAAAGATATAAATGATATTGTCTGATATTCTTCGATTGTTAACATATTTAATTGATTTTTAAGCTTAGTTAAGTTTTTCTTTATTATTCTATGGTGGTTTATTTTTGATAATTTTATTAAGTTTTTTCTATAACTCTTACCTTTACTTAACTTCCTGTGTTCGTTAATTGGGTTGTTAAATACATTAATTAATCCACCCTTCCTCATCACCAATACTTCTTTTATATTTAATACTAGCGAGTACCCGGCATGCGTTGCAATGCCACTCAAAGAAAGAAAGTGTTTGTATATATATAATATATAAAGACATCGTTCGCGTGGTCTTCAATTTAATGCGATAATATATTTAGAACAGAATATATTCCATTGGGTTGCCATAGTAACCAGATCTAATAAGTTAGTTTTTTAAGACTCCAAAGGACCCCTCAGAGGATCGTATCGAAAAAAAACACCTGTCCTATGTTGGTTCTCCCGTTGCGTAAAATATTTGTGCCAAGTTTGGTTGAAATCGGTCCAGTGGTTTAGGAGGAGATGTGGAAGACCCCGAAGGACCCCCAATGGACCCCGTCGAAAAAAACACCTATCCTATGTTGGTTCTCCCGTTGCGTAAAATATTTGTGCCAAGTTTGGTTGAAATCGGTCCAGTGGTTTAGGAGGAGATGTGGAAAACCCCAAAGGACCCCCAAAGGACCCCATCGAAAAAACACCTACCCTATGTTGGTTCTCCCGTTGCACAAAATATTTGTGCCAAGTTTGGTTGAATTCGGTCCAGTGGTTTAGGAGGAGATGTGGAAGACCCCAAGAACCCCCCAAAGGACCGCATCGAAAAAAATTCATAAACCTTCGCGGGCGTGCACACAACAACTCACCGAAGTTTCATCGCAATCGGATGAATGGTATAGGAACGCATACGGGACAAAGAAAGAAAGAAACATTCATTTTTATAGATATAGATTTTCTTTCTACATATTTTCCTTATTTTCTTGATCTTATTTTCCACGGTTTGAATATCCTCTTTGTTGTGGTTATTTTTATTTCCAGAGAATATTACACCTTGGTATTCTCTAATTTCTATTTCCTTCCTGCTCTTTTCTATATTCGGACTTACTTTAACACCTTCGGAAGTGCTGTCTTGTGTTTCATTCAAATTCTTGAAACCACTGTCCATTTGCTTATTTGTCTCCTCGTTGTATTCATCTACTCTTTGGCTAAGCGTGTTAACATTTTCAAACTTCCCCCCGAAAGTTTCCCTTATCTTCTTAATGAACTTTTCCATTTTACGGTTTTGTTCATTCATGGTTTCTCTGATATCTCCATGAATGGTCTCAATTTTTTCGTTTAGTTGATTTACTAAACTTTCCTGAATACCGTCTATTTTCTCATTGGTTTGCTTGTTATTTTCCTCCTTTTTCCTAAAATTTTCATCTATTTTATTAAATTTCTCGCTCAAGGTTTCATTTTACTTCCTTGAGTTTTTCTTATTTTCTTCTTTCATCTGTCTTATTAAGTGTTCATTGTTTTGTCGGCTTTGTTCGCCCATAAATTTCATTATTTCTTGCCAATTTGGTTCTTCTCTGGCTACCGCTTTATCTGGTTGGTTACCTTGGGCATCCTCTTCAACTATTTCCTTTTCAGTGTCCAGAATTGCTTCAGTTTTTTCTTTATCGCCTGTCTGTTGTTCCATTTCACTGTCCGTGACTACTTCTATTTCTTGTTCCTGTCCACCTTCTTCCTTCTCCTTGTCTTCTGTCCTCTTCTTCGATCTGCCTCTGGTATTATGCATTTCTTATTTCTCATAGTTGCCGACGAAAATTAGGTTTTTTTGTTATATTATCTTTGTATATTTCAAAATTTCTTTCCTAATTTAAGCCCTTTTAAGTTGAGCGCCATCTTGTAACGTCTCGCGGTTAATCTCTCTCGGAGTCTATAAATATATGTTTCCTAAAAAAATTTTCTTATCGTCTCCCTTGCGATCGTCACTGTAATTATTTAATGAAATATTGTTTTATTTGCCCCACATAGGGCACCATCTTGTAACGTCTCGCGGTTCTCTCCTAGTCATAGTACGTACTTTTAGTTAATTAACTCTATGTTTTATTAGCCCCACGTTGTTAGCGTTATCTTGTAATGTCTCGCGGTTCTCTCCGAGTCAATCAAACGTCTTATCTACATACTTTCCTACTTTGCCCCACGTTGGTACGTCATCTTGTAACGTCTCGCGGGTAAATCTCTCGGAGTCTATAGACATTTTACGTCTATTTATGCTCTTCGAAAATCTCGCTTTAATAAGAGTCACAGAATTTGTTATAATTTATGTTCAATGTTTCCAAAAATCGAGTGTGTGTGATTATGCAAATATTTCCCTTAGATTTTATTTGGGTGAAATCAATACCGTTGTTTTATTGTAGTTAGGAGTGAGAGTGCAAAGAGAATTACTCTCTTAGTATACAATTAATGAATTCAAATTTCTCCGCTCATGAGACCAGCTGACTGTGACATTTACAAACACATTTGAGGTTAAATTAACTCCAAATGGTACGTAATATTTTCGGGTTGTCCGTTCTCTTCTCAGTCTCCTGACAATCTGTAACCAACTACCATCTACTGAAAATAATACACATTTTTATTCAAACAACAAAGTATTCATTGGATTTATTTAGCATTTTTTTTATTTTTTCCCAAAAACAGAAAGGGATAATCGATTCTTACTGACAACACAGCATTAGTTCGATCTTATTTTTAAACATATAATGTATAACAAATATTTTTATTTTTTTTTTATTTCAATAACAATAAAGAAACAATTTATTAATTTCCCAGTGTTATTGTAGAGCTCTTTGTACTATGAGAAGGTCAGAAATGAATATTTTAATACCAAGCCTTACATAAATTAAATTTTTATAATTTGTAATATTTATATTATGTAGTTATTTTATTGACCGCTAGATCGCAGATTACGTTTCTTCAATGCAAACACGAAAGGTATTTAATGGCGGCAAGAAATTCACAGGAACCCGTTCTGCTGGTTTTTTGGTTAACTAAAATAATAAAGTTTATTTTCCACCTCTTTTCCTGAAGTGTTTAAAGAAATGGTTTTTTTCTAGTGTTATAATGTTATAGTTGAGATGTAATTTAGTTAAATTTTACTTGGTAACGATCTCACCAAAAATGTCGACGTTCTGTGGGCTAGGCCTGGATATCGGAGGATGATTTTTCAAGGTTTCATCAAATTATGAGCGTGAATGGTTCTATTCGAAGGAGTTCTAATATGTAGTGGACATCACTAGTTAATTTTATTAATTTCGCACTGCTTGTTTCAAATGGTATCTTTTAATTTACTAAATTTTTATAGATATTACACTTTTCCAAAACGTTCACTTTCAAAACGTTTTAAAAATTAATTCAATCTTGTTAGTTGGTTAGTCGTAGTAACCAAGAATTTTTTATGGTTTTTATTGGTGAATCTATATACTTTTTAGTATATAGGCTATTATTAATTATTATAAATTTATTTCTTCTTTTTAGAAAAATAATCCATTTTAGATTTTATTTATAATCAAATTTAATTTATCTAAGGTTTTTCTTTATATTTTTTCTTAATCTTATACATTGGTATTTTATATTTTAATTCCTTTTAATTTGATTCATTTATGATTTATTATTTTCTTAATGTATCCTTACTCTAAACTATTTTCCTATGCCATCTTGCTAACATAGTATTATTTTATATTTAACCCTGGGTTATCTTATATTTAAAAAAAATCATTAGTCTAAACACAAAGAATACTCCTAGGTACAAGACCTTTGTGGCCTACACAATGCAAAATTACACAAAATACAAAAATTGTCAGCAGCAATATAGTTCACTGCTACCATATTAATTGTTTTTTCATCTCCAGTACCAATCTGTGAGATGCTCTTTTTAAAAGTTTACACCTTCTCTAAGTACACTATATTTGACTTTGTACACTATATTTCACTTTATTATTGTTTACAGTGTTTTGTAGTACAAAGTATTTTATAGCTTGGTACATAATACCCATTTCTGACTTTCAGAATGGGGTGATTACTGTTTTTAACGATGGTGATTGTGTTATCATATATGGGCATGGGTTATGTAACGTTACATAAAGCCCCCCCCACTAGAATAGATTTATTTTTGTTTACTTGTTTTTAAAAAATAATCGTTGAACTCTTCAGTCTTCAGATTCTTTCATTATACTTCATGATATCTTTTTATTTCTGATTGGTTATTCACCTGTTATTCGGTTAATGGTAATAGGCTTGATTTTATATTCAACTCTCTCTCTCCTGGAGGCACATTCATTAATGATTTAATTTCTCTGGGTAGTGGTCTTCCACATATTACTTGATAAGGGCTGGTCACACTAATCATCAGAAACTTGTTTTAACACTCATATTTCTATTTGCTTCTATTAATTTGCTTTTTTAATTGAGCTTCTGTCTGCTATCTTTCTTCCGTTTTCTTCCTTCATACTTTTGGAATCTGATATCAATTTTTCAGCTATTTTATTATCCCTTAAATATTCAATTTCCCTAACATTTTTTCCCTATCCTGTGCGGTGGTTCAGTTCGGGTGGCCACGTTGGGTCCATTACTCCGCTGTCCATCCTTACACCTTCTGAGATCAGGGGAACATCATCCCTGCTCAGGAAAATGATTGCTGGAACATGTCTACAGTCAATTCATTATAATAAAAAACTTACAAGTAGTCGATTAGCGACTAATACTAAACACTTTTGGAATTCTTCACGTTGTTGCTGTTTGCATTTAATTATATATTTCTTTTTCTTCTTGATTCCTTCTTCTTTTTCATTAACTAATAGCATATAACATTATTGATAGGCATTATTTTAAATTCCTTTTGACTTTCCTTCTTGTGACATATTTCTCCGTATCATTTCTTCCTATATCATTTTCAATTCCGAGAAATTCTAAATTATAGTTGTATTAATTATCATCATTCTTTAGTTTCATTGTAGTCATTAAATTATTCGTTATTCTTCTTATTTGAGCACACTACCATCAATTGTTTTTATTTATATATTTATTCTTCTTTTGTTCACATCAAAATATTATTTTTTCTATTATTTCAGTTTAAATTTGTTATTTATAAATATTATTTAATAATCTGTTCTTACATTTTCTCGGTGGTTTGTCTTTTTATTTTATCAAATTCTTTCGAAATATTTAGTAAGTTGTCCTTACATACTTTTTGAATTTTGGGGTTTTATTAAATCATATTGTTTCAAAATATTTAGTAAGTTGTCCTTACTTGCTTTTTGAATTTTGGGGTTTTATTTCCAATGGGTTGCTTGGTCGGTATCAGAAAATCAGTCCCCTTTTTCTAGTTGGTTAATATTTAGTTTACCCTGGTCCATTAACTCAGGTACTGCCTTTCCTCGGATTACTGTGGTGTTCGGAATTATTTCTCTCCTTGATAATCTCCTTACCATCCGGCTCTCCCACTTTGCTGCTATGAAACCTTCATTTAAGTACCGGTCTTCCGTCATTGTTCGTTCTTTTTTAACTGACAGGTATTGTACCTCCTCTGACATAACATATTCACTCATTTTTAATATCATTCCATTTCCTTTGATATCTGGATTATTTACCAAATATTTTACTGGTATATTCCTTATTAAAGATATAAATGATATTGTCTGATATTCTTCGATTGTTAACATATTTAATAGATTTTTAAGCTTAGTTAAGTTTTTCTTTATTATTCTATGGTGGTTTATTTTTGATAATTTTATTAAGTTTTTTCTATAACTCTTACCTTTACTTAACTTCCTGTGTTCGTTAATTGGGTTGTTAAATACATTAATTAATCCACCCTTCCTCATCACCAATACTTCTTTTATATTTAATACTAGCGAGTACCCGGCATGCGTTGCAATGCCACTCAAAGAAAGAAAGTGTTTGTATATATATAATATATAAAGACATCGTTCGCGTGGTCTTCAATTTAATGCGATAATATATTTAGAACAGAATATATTCCATTGGGTTGCCATAGTAACCAGATCTAATAAGTTAGTTTTTTAAGACTCCAAAGGACCCCTCAGAGGATCGTATCGAAAAAAAACACCTGTCCTATGTTGGTTCTCCCGTTGCGTAAAATATTTGTGCCAAGTTTGGTTGAAATCGGTCCAGTGGTTTAGGAGGAGATGTGGAAGACCCCAAAGGACCCCCAATGGACCCCGTCGAAAAAAACACCTATCCTATGTTGGTTCTCCCGTTGCGTAAAATATTTGTGCCAAGTTTGGTTGAAATCGGTCCAGTGGTTTAGGAGGAGATGTGGAAAACCCCAAAGGACCCCCAAAGGACCCCATCGAAAAAACACCTACCCTATGTTGGTTCTCCCGTTGCATAAAATATTTGTGCCAAGTTTGGTTGAAATCGGTCCAGTGGTTTAGGAGGAGATGTGGAAGACCCCAAGAACCCCCCAAAGGACCCCTACGAAAAAAATTCATAAACCTTCGCGGGCGTGCACACAACAACTCACCGAAGTTTCATCGCAATCGGATGAATGGTATAGGAACGCATACGGGACAAAGAAAGAAAGAAACATTCATTTTTATAGATATAGATTTTCTTTCTACATATTTTCCTTATTTTCTTGATCTTATTTTCCACGGTTTGAATATCCTCTTTGTTGTGGTTATTTTTATTTCCAGAGAATATTACACCTTGGTATTCTCTAATTTCTATTTCCTTCCTGCTCTTTTCTATATTCGGACTTACTTTAAGACCTTCGGAAGTGCTGTCTTGTGTTTCATTCAAATTCTTGAAACCACTGTCCATTTGCTTATTTGTCTCCTCGTTGTATTCATCTACTCTTTGGCTAAGCGTGTTAACATTTTCAAACTTCCCCCCGAAAGTTTCCCTTATCTTCTTAATGAACTTTTCCATTTTACGGTTTTGTTCATTCATGGTTTCTCTGATATCTCCATGAATGGTCTCAATTTTTTCGTTTAGTTGATTTACTAAACTTTCCTGAATACCGTCTATTTTCTCATTGGTTTGCTTGTTATTTTCCTCCTGTTTCCTAAAATTTTCATCTATTTTATTAAATTTCTCGCTCAAGGTTTCATTTTACTTCCTTGAGTTTTTCTTATTTTCTTCTTTCATCTGTCTTATTAAGTGTTCATTGTTTTGTCGGCTTTGTTCGCCCATAAATTTCATTATTTCTTGCCAATTTGGTTCTTCTCTGGCTACCGCTTTATCTGGTTGGTTACCTTGGGCATCCTCTTCAACTATTTCCTTTTCAGTGTCCAGAATTGCTTCAGTTTTTTCTTTATCGCCTGTCTGTTGTTCCATTTCACTGTCCGTGACTACTTCTATTTCTTGTTCCTGTCCACCTTCTTCCTTCTCCTTGTCTTCTGTCCTCTTCTTCGATCTGCCTCTGGTATTATGCATTTCTTATTTCTCATAGTTGCCGACGAAAATTAGGTTTTTTGTTATATTATCTTTGTATATTTCAAAATTTCTTTCCTAATTTAAGCCCTTTTAAGTTGAGCGCCATCTTGTAACGTCTCGCGGTTAATCTCTCTCGGAGTCTATAAATATATGTTTCCTAAAAAAATTTTCTTATCGTCTCCCTTGCGATCGTCACTGTAATTATTTAATGAAATATTGTTTTATTTGCCCCACATAGGGCACCATCTTGTAACGTCTCGCGGTTCTCTCCTAGTCATAGTACGTACTTTTAGTTAATTAACTCTATGTTTTATTAGCCCCACGTTGTTAGCGTTATCTTGTAATGTCTCGCAGTTCTCTCCGAGTCAATCAAACGTCTTATCTACATACTTTCCTACTTTGCCCCACGTTGGTACGTCATCTTGTAACGTCTCGCGGGTAAATCTCTCGGAGTCTATAGACATTTTACGTCTATTTATGCTCTTCGAAAATCTCGCTTTAATAAGAGTCACAGAATTTGTTATAATTTATGTTCAATGTTTCCAAAAATCGAGTGTGTGTGATTATGCAAATATTTCCCTTAGATTTTATTTGGGTGAAATCAATACCGTTGTTTTATAGTAGTTAGGAGTGAGAGTGCAAAGAGAATTACTCTCTTAGTATACAATTAATGAATTCAAATTTCTCCGCTCATGAGACCAGCTGACTGTGACATTTACAAACACATTTGATTTTAAATTAACTCCAAATGGTACGTAATATTTTCGGGTTGTCCGTTCTCTTCTCAGTCTCCTGACAATCTGTAACCAACTACCATCTACTGAAAATAATACACATTTTTATTCAAACAACAAAGTATTCATTGGATTTATTTAGCATTTTTTTTATTTTTTCCCAAAAACAGAAAGGGATAATCGATTCTTACTGACAACACAGCATTAGTTCGATCTTATTTTTAAACATATAATGTATAACAAATATTTTTATTTTTTTTTTATTTCAATAACAATAAAGAAACAATTTATTAATTTCCCAGTGTTATTGTAGAGCTCTTTGTACTATGAGAAGGTCAGAAATGAATATTTTAATACCAAGCCTTACATAAATTAAATTTTTATAATTTGTAATATTTATATTATGTAGTTATTTTATTGACCGCTAGATCGCAGATTACGTTTCTTCAATGCAAACACGAAAGGTATTTAATGGCGGCAAGAAATTCACAGGAACCCGTTCTGCTGGTTTTTTGGTTAACTAAAATAATAAAGTTTATTTTCCACCTCTTTTCCTGAAGTGTTTAAAGAAATGGTTTTTTTCTAGTGTTATAATGTTATAGTTGAGATGTAATTTAGTTAAATTTTACTTGGTAACGATCTCACCAAAAATGTCGACGTTCTGTGGGCTAGGCCTGGATATCGGAGGTTGATTTTTCAAGGTTTCATCAAATTATGAGCGTGAATGGTTCTATTCGAAGGAGTTCTAATATGTAGTGGACATCACTAGTTAATTTTATTAATTTCGCACTGCTTGTTTCAAATGGTATCTTTTAATTTACTAAATTTTTATAGATATTACACTTTTCCAAAACGTTCACTTTCAAAACGTTTTAAAAATTAATTCAATCTTGTTAGTTGGTTAGTCGTAGTAACCAAGAATTTTTTATGGTTTTTATTGGTGAATCTATATACTTTTTAGTATATAGGCTATTATTAATTATTATAAATTTATTTCTTCTTTTTAGAAAAATAATCCTTTTTAGATTTTATTTATAATCAAATTTAATTTATCTAAGGTTTTTCTTTATATTTTTTCTTAATCTTATACATTGGTATTTTATATTTTAATTTCTTTTAATTTGATTCATTTATGATTTATTATTTTCTTAATGTATCCTTACTCTAAACTATTTTCCTATGCCATCTTGCTAACATAGTATTATTTTATATTTAACCCTGGGTTATCTTATATTTAAACAAAATCATTAGTCTAAACACAAAGATTACTCCTAGGTACAAGACCTTTGTGGCCTACACAATGCAAAATTACACAAAATACAAAAATTGTCAGCAGCAATATAGTTCACTGCTACCATATTAATTGTTTTTTCATCTCCAGTACCAATCTGTGAGATGCTCTTTTTAAAAGTTTACACCTTCTCTAAGTACATTATATTTGACTTTGTACACTATATTTCACTTTGTTATTGTTTACAGTGTTTTGTAGTACAAAGTATTTTATAGCTTGGTACATAATACCCATTTCTGACTTTCAGAATGGGGTGATTACTGTTTTTAACGATGGTGATTGTGTTATCATATATGGGCATAGGTTATGTAACGTTACATAAAGCCCCCCCACTAGAATAGATTTATTTTTGTTTACTTGTTTTTAAAAATAATCGTTGAACTCTTCAGTCTTCGGATTCTTTCATTATACTTCATGATATCTTTTTATTTCTGATTGGTTATTCACCTGTTATTCGGTTAATGGTAATAGGCTTGATTTTATTTTCAACTCTCTCTCTCCTGGAGGCACATTCATTATGATTTAATTTCTCTGGGTAGTGGTCTTTCACATATTACTTGATAAGGGCTGGTCACACTAATCATCAAAAACTTGTTTTAACACTCATATTTCTATTTGCTTCTATTAATTTGCTTTTTCAATTGAGCTTATGTCTGCTATCTTTCTTCTGTTTTCTTCCTTCATACTTTTGGAATCTGATATCAATCTTTTCAGCTATTTTATTATCCCTTAAATATTCAATTTCCCTAACATTTTTTCCCTATCCTTGCGGTGGTTCAGTTCGGGTGGCCACGTTGGGTCCATTACTCCGCTGTCCATCCTTACACCTTCTGAGATCAGGGGAGCATCATCCCTGCTCAGGAAAATGATTGCTGGAACATGTCTACAGTCAATTCATTATAATAAAAAACTTACAAGTAGTCGATTAGCGACTAATACTAAACACTTTTGGATTTCTTCACGTTGTTGCTGTTTGCATTTAATTATATATTTCTTTTTCTTCTTGATTCCTTCTTCTTTTTCATTAACTAATAGCATATAACATTATTGATCGGCATTATTTTAAAATCCTTTTGACTTTCCTTCTTGTGACATATTTCTCCGTATCATTTCTTCCTATATCATTTTCAATTCCGAGAAATTCTAAATTATAGTTGTAGTAATTATCATCATTCTTTAGTTTCATTGTAGTCATTAAATTATTCGTTATTCTTCTTATTTGAGCACACTACCATCAATTATTTTTATTTATATATTTATTCTTCTTTTGTTCCCATCAAAATATTATTTTTTCTATTATTTCAGTTTAAATCTGTTATTTATAAATATTATATAATAATCTGTTCTTACATTTTCTCGGTGGTTTGTCTTTTTATTTTATCAAATTGTTTCGAAATATTTAGTAAGTTGTCCTTACATACTTTTTGAATTTTGGGGTTTTATTAAATCATATTGATTCAAAATATTTAGTAAGTTGTCCTTACTTGCTTTTTGAATTTTGGGGTTTTATTTCCAATGGGTTGCTTGGTCGGTATCAGAAAATCAGTCCCCTTTTTCTAGTTTGGTTAATATTTAGTTTAACCATGGTCCATTAACTCAGGTACTGCCTTTCCTCGGATTACTGTGGTGTTCGGAATTAATTCTCTCCTTGATAATCTCCTTACCATCCGGCTCTCCCACTTTGCTGCTATGAAACCTTCATTTAAGTACCGGTCTTCCGTCATTGTTCGTTCTTTTTTAACTGACAGGTATTGTACCTCCTCTGACATAACATATTCACTCATTTTTAATATCATTCCATTTCCTTTGATATCTGGATTATTTACCAAATATTTTACTGGTATATTCCTTATTAAAGATATAAATGATATTGTCTGATATTCTTCGATTGTTAACATATTTAATAGATTTTTAAGCTTAGTTAAGTTTTTCTTTATTATTCTATGGTGGTTTATTTTTGATAATTTTATTAAGTTTTTTCTATAACTCTTACCTTTACTTAACTTCCTGTGTTCGTTAATTGGGTTGTTAAATACATTAATTAATCCACCCTTCCTCATCACCAATACTTCTTTTATATTTAATACTAGCGAGTACCCGGCATGCGTTGCAATGCCACTCAAAGAAAGAAAGTGTTTGTATATATATAATATATAAAGACATCGTTCGCGTGGTCTTCAATTTAATGCGATAATATATTTAGAACAGAATATATTCCATTGGGTTGCCATAGTAACCAGATCTAATAAGTTAGTTTTTTAAGACTCCAAAGGACCCCTCAGAGGATCGTATCGAAAAAAAACACCTGTCCTATGTTGGTTCTCCCGTTGCGTAAAATATTTGTGCCAAGTTTGGTTGAAATCGGTCCAGTGGTTTAGGAGGAGATGTGGAAGACCCCAAAGGACCCCCAATGGACCCCGTCGAAAAAAACACCTATCCTATGTTGGTTCTCCCGTTGCGTAAAATATTTGTGCCAAGTTTGGTTGAAATCGGTCCAGTGGTTTAGGAGGAGATGTGGAAAACCCCAAAGGACCCCCAAAGGACCCCATCGAAAAAACACCTACCCTATGTTGGTTCTCCCGTTGCATAAAATATTTGTGCCAAGTTTGGTTGAAATCGGTCCAGTGGTTTAGGAGGAGATGTGGAAGACCCCAAGAACCCCCCAAAGGACCCCTACGAAAAAAATTCATAAACCTTCGCGGGCGTGCACACAACAACTCACCGAAGTTTCATCGCAATCGGATGAATGGTATAGGAACGCATACGGGACAAAGAAAGAAAGAAACATTCATTTTTATAGATATAGATTTTCTTTCTACATATTTTCCTTATTTTCTTGATCTTATTTTCCACGGTTTGAATATCCTCTTTGTTGTGGTTATTTTTATTTCCAGAGAATATTACACCTTGGTATTCTCTAATTTCTATTTCCTTCCTGCTCTTTTCTATATTCGGACTTACTTTAAGACCTTCGGAAGTGCTGTCTTGTGTTTCATTCAAATTCTTGAAACCACTGTCCATTTGCTTATTTGTCTCCTCGTTGTATTCATCTACTCTTTGGCTAAGCGTGTTAACATTTTCAAACTTCCCCCCGAAAGTTTCCCTTATCTTCTTAATGAACTTTTCCATTTTACGGTTTTGTTCATTCATGGTTTCTCTGATATCTCCATGAATGGTCTCAATTTTTTCGTTTAGTTGATTTACTAAACTTTCCTGAATACCGTCTATTTTCTCATTGGTTTGCTTGTTATTTTCCTCCTGTTTCCTAAAATTTTCATCTATTTTATTAAATTTCTCGCTCAAGGTTTCATTTTACTTCCTTGAGTTTTTCTTATTTTCTTCTTTCATCTGTCTTATTAAGTGTTCATTGTTTTGTCGGCTTTGTTCGCCCATAAATTTCATTATTTCTTGCCAATTTGGTTCTTCTCTGGCTACCGCTTTATCTGGTTGGTTACCTTGGGCATCCTCTTCAACTATTTCCTTTTCAGTGTCCAGAATTGCTTCAGTTTTTTCTTTATCGCCTGTCTGTTGTTCCATTTCACTGTCCGTGACTACTTCTATTTCTTGTTCCTGTCCACCTTCTTCCTTCTCCTTGTCTTCTGTCCTCTTCTTCGATCTGCCTCTGGTATTATGCATTTCTTATTTCTCATAGTTGCCGACGAAAATTAGGTTTTTTGTTATATTATCTTTGTATATTTCAAAATTTCTTTCCTAATTTAAGCCCTTTTAAGTTGAGCGCCATCTTGTAACGTCTCGCGGTTAATCTCTCTCGGAGTCTATAAATATATGTTTCCTAAAAAAATTTTCTTATCGTCTCCCTTGCGATCGTCACTGTAATTATTTAATGAAATATTGTTTTATTTGCCCCACATAGGGCACCATCTTGTAACGTCTCGCGGTTCTCTCCTAGTCATAGTACGTACTTTTAGTTAATTAACTCTATGTTTTATTAGCCCCACGTTGTTAGCGTTATCTTGTAATGTCTCGCGGTTCTCTCCGAGTCAATCAAACGTCTTATCTACATACTTTCCTACTTTGCCCCACGTTGGTACGTCATCTTGTAACGTCTCGCGGGTAAATCTCTCGGAGTCTATAGACATTTTACGTCTATTTATGCTCTTCGAAAATCTCGCTTTAATAAGAGTCACAGAATTTGTTATAATTTATGTTCAATGTTTCCAAAAATCGAGTGTGTGTGATTATGCAAATATTTCCCTTAGATTTTATTTGGGTGAAATCAATACCGTTGTTTTATAGTAGTTAGGAGTGAGAGTGCAAAGAGAATTACTCTCTTAGTATACAATTAATGAATTCAAATTTCTCCGCTCATGAGACCAGCTGACTGTGACATTTACAAACACATTTGATTTTAAATTAACTCCAAATGGTACGTAATATTTTCGGGTTGTCCGTTCTCTTCTCAGTCTCCTGACAATCTGTAACCAACTACCATCTACTGAAAATAATACACATTTTTATTCAAACAACAAAGTATTCATTGGATTTATTTAGCATTTTTTTTATTTTTTCCCAAAAACAGAAAGGGATAATCGATTCTTACTGACAACACAGCATTAGTTCGATCTTATTTTTAAACATATAATGTATAACAAATATTTTTATTTTTTTTTTATTTCAATAACAATAAAGAAACAATTTATTAATTTCCCAGTGTTATTGTAGAGCTCTTTGTACTATGAGAAGGTCAGAAATGAATATTTTAATACCAAGCCTTACATAAATTAAATTTTTATAATTTGTAATATTTATATTATGTAGTTATTTTATTGACCGCTAGATCGCAGATTACGTTTCTTCAATGCAAACACGAAAGGTATTTAATGGCGGCAAGAAATTCACAGGAACCCGTTCTGCTGGTTTTTTGGTTAACTAAAATAATAAAGTTTATTTTCCACCTCTTTTCCTGAAGTGTTTAAAGAAATGGTTTTTTTCTAGTGTTATAATGTTATAGTTGAGATGTAATTTAGTTAAATTTTACTTGGTAACGATCTCACCAAAAATGTCGACGTTCTGTGGGCTAGGCCTGGATATCGGAGGTTGATTTTTCAAGGTTTCATCAAATTATGAGCGTGAATGGTTCTATTCGAAGGAGTTCTAATATGTAGTGGACATCACTAGTTAATTTTATTAATTTCGCACTGCTTGTTTCAAATGGTATCTTTTAATTTACTAAATTTTTATAGATATTACACTTTTCCAAAACGTTCACTTTCAAAACGTTTTAAAAATTAATTCAATCTTGTTAGTTGGTTAGTCGTAGTAACCAAGAATTTTTTATGGTTTTTATTGGTGAATCTATATACTTTTTAGTATATAGGCTATTATTAATAATTATAAATTTATTTCTTCTTTTTAGAAAAATAATCCTTTTTAGATTTTATTTATAATCAAATTTAATTTATCTAAGGTTTTTCTTTATATTTTTTCTTAATCTTATACATTGGTATTTTATATTTTAATTCCTTTTAATTTGATTCATTTATGATTTATTATTTTCTTAATGTATCCTTACTCTAAACTATTTTCCTAAGCCATCTTGCTAACATAGTATTATTTTATATTTAACCCTGGGTTATCTTATATTTAAACAAAATCATTAGTCTAAACACAAAGAATACTCCTAGGTACAAGACCTTTGTGGCCTACACAATGCAAAATTACACAAAATACAAAAATTGTCAGCAGCAATATAGTTCACTGCTACCATATTAATTGTTTTTTCATCTCCAGTACCAATCTGTGCGATGCTCTTTTTAAAAGTTTACACCTTCTCTAAGTACACTATATTTGACTTTGTACACTATATTTCACTTTATTATTGTTTACAGTGTTTTGTAGTACAAAGTATTTTATAGCTTGGTACATAATACCCATTTCTGACTTTCAGAATGGGGTGATTACTGTTTTTAACGATGGTGATTGTGTTATCATATATGGGCATGGGTTATGTAACGTTACATAAAGCCCCCCCCACTAGAATAGATTTATTTTTGTTTACTTGTTTTTAAAAAATAATCGTTGAACTCTTCAGTCTTCAGATTCTTTCATTATACTTCATGATATCTTTTTATTTCTGATTGGTTATTCACCTGTTATTCGGTTAATGGTAATAGGCTTGATTTTATATTCAACTCTCTCTCTCCTGGAGGCACATTCATTAATGATTTAATTTCTCTGGGTAGTGGTCTTCCACATATTACTTGATAAGGGCTGGTCACACTAATCATCAGAAACTTGTTTTAACACTCATATTTCTATTTGCTTCTATTAATTTGCTTTTTTAATTGAGCTTCTGTCTGCTATCTTTCTTCCGTTTTCTTCCTTCATACTTTTGGAATCTGATATCAATCTTTTCAGCTATTTTATTATCCCTTAAATATTCAATTTCCCTAACATTTTTTCCCTATCCTGTGCGGTGGTTCAGTTCGGGTGGCCACGTTGGGTCCATTACTCCGCTGTCCATCCTTACACCTTCTGAGATCAGGGGAACATCATCCCTGCTCAGGAAAATGATTGCTGGAACAAGTCTACAGTCAGTTCATTATAATAAAAAACTTACAAGTAGTCGATTAGCGACTAATACTAAACACTTTTGGAATTCTTCACGTTGTTGCTGTTTGCATTTAATTATATATTTCTTTTTCTTCTTGATTCCTTCTTCTTTTTCATTAACTAATAGCATATAACATTATTGATAGGCATTATTTTAAATTCCTTTTGACTTTCCTTCTTGTGACATATTTCTCCGTATCATTTCTTCCTATATCATTTTCAATTCCGAGAAATTCTAAATTATAGTTGTATTAATTATCATCATTCTTTAGTTTCATTGTAGTCATTAAATTATTCGTTATTCTTCTTATTTGAGCACACTACCATCAATTGTTTTTATTTATATATTTATTCTTCTTTTGTTCACAACAAAATATTATTTCTTCTATTATTTCAGTTTAAATTTGTTACTTATAAATATTATTTAATAATCTGTTCTTACATTTTCTCGGTGGTTTGTCTTTTTATTTTATCAAATTCTTTCGAAATATTTAGTAAGTTGTCCTTACATACTTTTTGAATTTTGGGGTTTTATTAAATCATATTGTTTCAAAATATTTAGCAAGTTGTCCTTACTTGCTTTTTGAATTTTGGGGTTTTATTTCCAATGGGTTGCTTGGTCGGTATCAGAAAATCAGTCCCCTTTTTCTAGTTGGTTAATATTTAGTTTAACCATGGTCCATTAACTCAGGTACTCCCTTTCCTCGGATTACTGTGGTGTTCGGAATTAATTCTCTCCTTGATAATCTCCTTACCATCCGGCTCTCCCACTTTGCTGCTATGAAACCTTCATTTAAGTACCGGTCTTCCGTCATTGTTCGTTCTTTTTTAACTGACAGGTATTGTACCTCCTCTGACATAACATATTCACTCATTTTTAATATCATTCCATTTCCTTTGATATCTGGATTATTTACCAAATATTTTACTGGTATATTCCTTATTAAAGATATAAATGATATTGTCTGATATTCTTCGATTGTTAACATATTTAATAGATTTTTAAGCTTAGTTAAGTTTTTCTTTATTATTCTATGGTGGTTTATTTTTGATAATTTTATTAAGTTTTTTCTATAACTCTTACCTTTACTTAACTTCCTGTGTTCGTTAATTGGGTTGTTAAATACATTAATTAATCCACCCTTCCTCATCACCAATACTTCTTTTATATTTAATACTAGCGAGTACCCGGCATGCGTTGCAATGCCACTCAAAGAAAGAAAGTGTTTGTATATATATAATATATAAAGACATCGTTCGCGTGGTCTTCAATTTAATGCGATAATATATTTAGAACAGAATATATTCCATTGGGTTGCCATAGTAACCAGATCTAATAAGTTAGTTTTTTAAGACTCCAAAGGACCCCTCAGAGGATCGTATCGAAAAAAAACACCTGTCCTATGTTGGTTCTCCCGTTGCGTAAAATATTTGTGCCAAGTTTGGTTGAAATCGGTCCAGTGGTTTAGGAGGAGATGTGGAAGACCCCAAAGGACCCCCAATGGACCCCGTCGAAAAAAACACCTATCCTATGTTGGTTCTCCCGTTGCGTAAAATATTTGTGCCAAGTTTGGTTGAAATCGGTCCAGTGGTTTAGGAGGAGATGTGGAAAACCCCAAAGGACCCCCAAAGGACCCCATCGAAAAAACACCTACCCTATGTTGGTTCTCCCGTTGCATAAAATATTTGTGCCAAGTTTGGTTGAAATCGGTCCAGTGGTTTAGGAGGAGATGTGGAAGACCCCAAGAACCCCCCAAAGGACCCCTACGAAAAAAATTCATAAACCTTCGCGGGCGTGCACACAACAACTCACCGAAGTTTCATCGCAATCGGATGAATGGTATAGGAACGCATACGGGACAAAGAAAGAAAGAAACATTCATTTTTATAGATATAGATTTTCTTTCTACATATTTTCCTTATTTTCTTGATCTTATTTTCCACGGTTTGAATATCCTCTTTGTTGTGGTTATTTTTATTTCCAGAGAATATTACACCTTGGTATTCTCTAATTTCTATTTCCTTCCTGCTCTTTTCTATATTCGGACTTACTTTAAGACCTTCGGAAGTGCTGTCTTGTGTTTCATTCAAATTCTTGAAACCACTGTCCATTTGCTTATTTGTCTCCTCGTTGTATTCATCTACTCTTTGGCTAAGCGTGTTAACATTTTCAAACTTCCCCCCGAAAGTTTCCCTTATCTTCTTAATGAACTTTTCCATTTTACGGTTTTGTTCATTCATGGTTTCTCTGATATCTCCATGAATGGTCTCAATTTTTTCGTTTAGTTGATTTACTAAACTTTCCTGAATACCGTCTATTTTCTCATTGGTTTGCTTGTTATTTTCCTCCTGTTTCCTAAAATTTTCATCTATTTTATTAAATTTCTCGCTCAAGGTTTCATTTTACTTCCTTGAGTTTTTCTTATTTTCTTCTTTCATCTGTCTTATTAAGTGTTCATTGTTTTGTCGGCTTTGTTCGCCCATAAATTTCATTATTTCTTGCCAATTTGGTTCTTCTCTGGCTACCGCTTTATCTGGTTGGTTACCTTGGGCATCCTCTTCAACTATTTCCTTTTCAGTGTCCAGAATTGCTTCAGTTTTTTCTTTATCGCCTGTCTGTTGTTCCATTTCACTGTCCGTGACTACTTCTATTTCTTGTTCCTGTCCACCTTCTTCCTTCTCCTTGTCTTCTGTCCTCTTCTTCGATCTGCCTCTGGTATTATGCATTTCTTATTTCTCATAGTTGCCGACGAAAATTAGGTTTTTTGTTATATTATCTTTGTATATTTCAAAATTTCTTTCCTAATTTAAGCCCTTTTAAGTTGAGCGCCATCTTGTAACGTCTCGCGGTTAATCTCTCTCGGAGTCTATAAATATATGTTTCCTAAAAAAATTTTCTTATCGTCTCCCTTGCGATCGTCACTGTAATTATTTAATGAAATATTGTTTTATTTGCCCCACATAGGGCACCATCTTGTAACGTCTCGCGGTTCTCTCCTAGTCATAGTACGTACTTTTAGTTAATTAACTCTATGTTTTATTAGCCCCACGTTGTTAGCGTTATCTTGTAATGTCTCGCGGTTCTCTCCGAGTCAATCAAACGTCTTATCTACATACTTTCCTACTTTGCCCCACGTTGGTACGTCATCTTGTAACGTCTCGCGGGTAAATCTCTCGGAGTCTATAGACATTTTACGTCTATTTATGCTCTTCGAAAATCTCGCTTTAATAAGAGTCACAGAATTTGTTATAATTTATGTTCAATGTTTCCAAAAATCGAGTGTGTGTGATTATGCAAATATTTCCCTTAGATTTTATTTGGGTGAAATCAATACCGTTGTTTTATAGTAGTTAGGAGTGAGAGTGCAAAGAGAATTACTCTCTTAGTATACAATTAATGAATTCAAATTTCTCCGCTCATGAGACCAGCTGACTGTGACATTTACAAACACATTTGATTTTAAATTAACTCCAAATGGTACGTAATATTTTCGGGTTGTCCGTTCTCTTCTCAGTCTCCTGACAATCTGTAACCAACTACCATCTACTGAAAATAATACACATTTTTATTCAAACAACAAAGTATTCATTGGATTTATTTAGCATTTTTTTTATTTTTTCCCAAAAACAGAAAGGGATAATCGATTCTTACTGACAACACAGCATTAGTTCGATCTTATTTTTAAACATATAATGTATAACAAATATTTTTATTTTTTTTTTATTTCAATAACAATAAAGAAACAATTTATTAATTTCCCAGTGTTATTGTAGAGCTCTTTGTACTATGAGAAGGTCAGAAATGAATATTTTAATACCAAGCCTTACATAAATTAAATTTTTATAATTTGTAATATTTATATTATGTAGTTATTTTATTGACCGCTAGATCGCAGATTACGTTTCTTCAATGCAAACACGAAAGGTATTTAATGGCGGCAAGAAATTCACAGGAACCCGTTCTGCTGGTTTTTTGGTTAACTAAAATAATAAAGTTTATTTTCCACCTCTTTTCCTGAAGTGTTTAAAGAAATGGTTTTTTTCTAGTGTTATAATGTTATAGTTGAGATGTAATTTAGTTAAATTTTACTTGGTAACGATCTCACCAAAAATGTCGACGTTCTGTGGGCTAGGCCTGGATATCGGAGGTTGATTTTTCAAGGTTTCATCAAATTATGAGCGTGAATGGTTCTATTCGAAGGAGTTCTAATATGTAGTGGACATCACTAGTTAATTTTATTAATTTCGCACTGCTTGTTTCAAATGGTATCTTTTAATTTACTAAATTTTTATAGATATTACACTTTTCCAAAACGTTCACTTTCAAAACGTTTTAAAAATTAATTCAATCTTGTTAGTTGGTTAGTCGTAGTAACCAAGAATTTTTTATGGTTTTTATTGGTGAATCTATATACTTTTTAGTATATAGGCTATTATTAATTATTATAAATTTATTTCTTCTTTTTAGAAAAATAATCCTTTTTAGATTTTATTTATAATCAAATTTAATTTATCTAAGGTTTTTCTTTATATTTTTTCTTAATCTTATACATTGGTATTTTATATTTTAATTCCTTTTAATTTGATTCATTTATGATTTATTATTTTCTTAATGTATCCTTACTCTAAACTATTTTCCTAAGCCATCTTGCTAACATAGTATTATTTTATATTTAACCCTGGGTTATCTTATATTTAAACAAAATCATTAGTCTAAACACAAAGAATACTCCTAGGTACAAGACCTTTGTGGCCTACACAATGCAAAATTACACAAAATACAAAAATTGTCAGCAGCAATATAGTTCACTGCTACCATATTAATTGTTTTTTCATCTCCAGTACCAATCTGTGCGATGCTCTTTTTAAAAGTTTACACCTTCTCTAAGTACACTATATTTGACTTTGTACACTATATTTCACTTTATTATTGTTTACAGTGTTTTGTAGTACAAAGTATTTTATAGCTTGGTACATAATACCCATTTCTGACTTTCAGAATGGGGTGATTACTGTTTTTAACGATGGTGATTGTGTTATCATATATGGGCATGGGTTATGTAACGTTACATAAAGCCCCCCCCACTAGAATAGATTTATTTTTGTTTACTTGTTTTTAAAAAATAATCGTTGAACTCTTCAGTCTTCAGATTCTTTCATTATACTTCATGATATCTTTTTATTTCTGATTGGTTATTCACCTGTTATTCGGTTAATGGTAATAGGCTTGATTTTATATTCAACTCTCTCTCTCCTGGAGGCACATTCATTAATGATTTAATTTCTCTGGGTAGTGGTCTTCCACATATTACTTGATAAGGGCTGGTCACACTAATCATCAGAAACTTGTTTTAACACTCATATTTCTATTTGCTTCTATTAATTTGCTTTTTTAATTGAGCTTCTGTCTGCTATCTTTCTTCCGTTTTCTTCCTTCATACTTTTGGAATCTGATATCAATCTTTTCAGCTATTTTATTATCCCTTAAATATTCAATTTCCCTAACATTTTTTCCCTATCCTGTGCGGTGGTTCAGTTCGGGTGGCCACGTTGGGTCCATTACTCCGCTGTCCATCCTTACACCTTCTGAGATCAGGGGAACATCATCCCTGCTCAGGAAAATGATTGCTGGAACAAGTCTACAGTCAGTTCATTATAATAAAAAACTTACAAGTAGTCGATTAGCGACTAATACTAAACACTTTTGGAATTCTTCACGTTGTTGCTGTTTGCATTTAATTATATATTTCTTTTTCTTCTTGATTCCTTCTTCTTTTTCATTAACTAATAGCATATAACATTATTGATAGGCATTATTTTAAATTCCTTTTGACTTTCCTTCTTGTGACATATTTCTCCGTATCATTTCTTCCTATATCATTTTCAATTCCGAGAAATTCTAAATTATAGTTGTATTAATTATCATCATTCTTTAGTTTCATTGTAGTCATTAAATTATTCGTTATTCTTCTTATTTGAGCACACTACCATCAATTGTTTTTATTTATATATTTATTCTTCTTTTGTTCACAACAAAATATTATTTCTTCTATTATTTCAGTTTAAATTTGTTACTTATAAATATTATTTAATAATCTGTTCTTACATTTTCTCGGTGGTTTGTCTTTTTATTTTATCAAATTCTTTCGAAATATTTAGTAAGTTGTCCTTACATACTTTTTGAATTTTGGGGTTTTATTAAATCATATTGTTTCAAAATATTTAGTAAGTTGTCCTTACTTGCTTTTTGAATTTTGGGGTTTTATTTCCAATGGGTTGCTTGGTCGGTATCAGAAAATCAGTCCCCTTTTTCTAGTTGGTTAATATTTAGTTTAACCATGGTCCATTAACTCAGGTACTCCCTTTCCTCGGATTACTGTGGTGTTCGGAATTAATTCTCTCCTTGATAATCTCCTTACCATCCGGCTCTCCCACTTTGCTGCTATGAAACCTTCATTTAAGTACCGGTCTTCCGTCATTGTTCGTTCTTTTTTAACTAACAGGTATTGTACCTCCTCTGACATAACATATTCACTCATTTTTAATATCATTCCATTTCTTTGATATCTGGATTATTTACCAAATATTTTACTGGTATATTCCTTATTAAAGATATAAATGATATTGTCTGATATTCTTCGATTGTTAACATATTTAATTGATTTTTAAGCTTAGTTAAGTTTTTCTTTATTATTCTATGGTGGTTTATTTTTGATAATTTTATTAAGTTTTTTCTATAACTCTTACCTTTACTTAACTCCCGTTGTTCGTTAATTGGGATGTTAAATACATTAATTAATCCACCCTTCCTCATCACCAATACTTCTTTTATATTTAATACTAGCGAGTACCCGGCATGCGTTGCAATGCCACTCAAAGAAAGAAAGTGTTTGTATATATATAATATATAAAGACATCGTTCGCGTGGTCTTCAAATTAATGCGATAATATATTTAGAACAGAATATATTCCATTGGGTTGCCATAGTAACCAGATCTAATAAGTTAGTTTTTTAAGACTCCAAAGGACCCCTCAGAGGATCGTATCGAAAAAAAACACCTGTCCTATGTTGGTTCTCCCGTTGCGTAAAATATTTGTGCCAAGTTTGGTTGAAATCGGTCCAGTGGTTTAGGAGGAGATGTGGAAGACCCCAAAGGACCCCCAATGGACCCCGTCGAAAAAAACACCTATCCTATGTTGGTTCTCCCGTTGCGTAAAATATTTGTGCCAAGTTTGGTTGAAATCGGTCCAGTGGTTTAGGAGGAGATGTGAAAAACCCCAAAGGACCCCCAAAGGACCCCATTGAAAAACCACCTACCCTATGTTGGTTCTCCCGTTGCATAAAATATTTGTGCCAAGTTTGGTTGAAATCGGTCCAGTGGTTTAGGAGGAGATGTGGAAGACCCCAAGAACCCCCCAAAGGACCCCTACGAAAAAAATTCATAAACCTTCGCGGGCGTGCACACAACAACTCACCGAAGTTTCATCGCAATCGGATGAATGGTATAGGAACGCATTCGGGACAAAGAAAGAAACAAACATTCATTTTTATAGATATAGATTTTCTTTCTACATATTTTCCTTATTTTCTTGATCTTATTTTCCACGGTTTGAATATCCTCTTTGTTGTGGTTATTTTTATTTCCAGAGAATATTACACCTTGGTATTCTCTAATTTCTATTTCCTTCCTGCTCTTTTCTATATTCGGACTTACTTTAAGACCTTCGGAAGTGCTGTCTTGTGTTTCATTAAATTCTTGAAACCACTGTCCATTTGCTTATTTGTCTCCTCGTTGTATTCATCTACTCTTTGGCTAAGCGTGTTAACATTTTCAAACTTCCCCCCGAAAGTTTCCCTTATCTCCTTAATGAACTTTTCCATTTTACGGTTTTGTTCATTCATGGTTTCTCTGATATCTCCATGAATGGTCTCAATTTTTTCGTTTAGTTGATTTACTAAACTTTCCTGAATACCGTCTATTTTCTCATTGGTTTGCTTGTTATTTTCCTCCTGTTTCCTAAAATTTTCATCTATTTTATTAAATTTCTCGCTCAAGGTTTCATTTTACTTCCTTGAGTTTTTCTTATTTTCTTCTTTCATCTGTCTTATTAAGTGTTCATTGTTTTGTCGGCTTTGTTCGCCCATAAATTTCATTATTTCTTGCCAATTTGGTTCTTCTCTGGCTATCGCTTTATCTGGTTGGTTACCTTGGGCATCCTCTTCAACTATTTCCTTTTCCGTGTCCAGAATTGCTTCAGTTTTTTCTTTATCGCCTGTCTGTTGTTCCATTTCACTGTCCGTGACTACTTCTATTTCTTGTTCCTGTCCACCTTCTTCCTTCTCCTTGTCTTCTGTCCTCTTCTTCGATCTGCCTCTGGTATTATGCATTTCTTATTTCTCATAGTTGCCGACGAAAATTAGGTTTTTTTGTTATATTATCTTTGTATATTTCAAAATTTCTTTCCTAACTTAAGCCCTTTTAAGTTGAGCGCCATCTTGTAACGTCTCGCGGTTAATCTCTCTCGGAGTCTATAAATATATGTTTCCTAAAAAAATTTTCTTATCGTCTCCCTTGCGATCGTCACTGTAATTATTTAATGAAATATTGTTTTATTTGCCCCACATAGGGCACCATCTTGTAACGTCTCGCGGTTCTCTCCGAGTCATAGTACGTACTTTTTAGTTAATTAACTCTATGTTTTATTAGCCCCACGTTGTTAGCGTTATCTTGTAATGTCTCGCGGTTCTCTCCGAGTCAATCAAACGTTTTATCTATATACTTTCCTACTTTGCCCCACGTTGGTACGTCATCTTGTAACGTCTCGCGGGTAAATCTCTCGGAGTCTATAGACATTTTACGTCTATTTATGCTCTTCGAAAATCTCGCTTTAATAAGAGTCACAGAATTTGTTATAATTTATGTTCAATGTTTCCAAAAATCGAGTGTGTGTGATTATGCAAATATTTCCCTTAGATTTTATTTGGGTGAAATCAATACCGTTGTTTTATAGTAGTTAGGAGTGAGAGTGCAAAGAGAATTACTCTCTTAGTATACAATTAATGAATTCAAATTTCTCCGCTCATGAGACCAGCTGACTGTGACATTTACAAACACATTTGAGGTTAAATTAACTCCAAATGGTACGTAATATTTTCGGGTTGCCCGTTCTCTTCTCAGTCTCCTGACAATCTGTAACCAACTACCATCTACTGAAAATAATACACATTTTTATTCAAACAACAAAGTATTCATTGGATTTATTTAGCATTTTTTTATTTTTTCCCAAAAACAGAAAGGGATAATCGATTCTTACTGACAACACAGCATTAGTTCGATCTTATTTTTAAACATATAATGTATAACAAATATTTTTATTTTTTTTAATTTCAATAACAATAAAGAAACAATTTATTAATTTCCCAGGGTTATTGTAGAGCTCTTTGTACTATGAGAAGGTCAGAAATGAATATTTTAATACCAAGCTTTAAATAAATTAAATTTTTATAATTTGTAATATTTATATTATGTAGTTACTTTATTGACCGCTAGATTGCAGATTACGTTTCTTCAATGCAAAAACGAAAGTTATTTAATGGCGGCAAGAAATTCACAGGAACCCGTTCTGCTGGTTTTTTTGTTAACTAAAATAATAAAGTTTATTTTCCACCTCTTTTCCTGAAGTGTTTAAAGAAATGGTGCTGTTTCTAGTGTTATAATGTTATAGTTGAGATGTAATTTAGTTAAATTTTACTTGTTAACGATCTCACCAAAAATGTCGACGTTCTGTGGGCTAGGCCTGGATATCGGAGGTTGATTTTTCAAGGTTTCATCAAATTACGGGCGTGAATGGTTCTATTCGAAGGAGTTCTAATATGTAGTGGACATCACTAGTTAATTTTATTAATTTCGCACTGCTTGTTTCAAATGGTATCTTTTAATTTACTAAATTTTTATAGACATTACACTTTTCCAAAATGTTCATTTTCAAAACGTTTCTAAAATTAATTCAATCTTGTTAGTTGGTTACTCATAGTAACCAAGAATTTTTTATGGTTTTTATTGGTGAATCTATATACTTTTTAGTATATAGGCTATTATTAATTATTATAAATTTATTTCTTCTTTTTAGAAAAATAATCCTTTTTAGATTTTATTTATAATCAAATTTAATTTATCTAAGGTTTTTCTTTATATTTTTTCTTAATCTTATACATTGGTATTTTATATTTTAATTCCTTTTAATTTGATTCATTTATGATTTATTATTTTCTTAATGTATCCTTACTCTAAACTATTTTCCTAAGCCATCTTGCTAACATAGTATTATTTTATATTTAACCCTGGGTTATCTTATATTTAAACAAAATCATTAGTCTAAACACAAAGAATACTCCTAGGTACAAGACCTTTGTGGCCTACACAATGCAAAATTACACAAAATACAAAAATTGTCAGCAGCAATATAGTTCACTGCTACCATATTAATTGTTTTTTCATCTCCAGTACCAATCTGTGCGATGCTCTTTTTAAAAGTTTACACCTTCTCTAAGTACACTATATTTGACTTTGTACACTATATTTCACTTTATTATTGTTTACAGTGTTTTGTAGTACAAAGTATTTTATAGCTTGGTACATAATACCCATTTCTGACTTTCAGAATGGGGTGATTACTGTTTTTAACGATGGTGATTGTGTTATCATATATGGGCATGGGTTATGTAACGTTACATAAAGCCCCCCCCACTAGAATAGATTTATTTTTGTTTACTTGTTTTTAAAAAATAATCGTTGAACTCTTCAGTCTTCGGATTCTTTCATTATACTTCATGATATCTTTTTATTTCTGATTGGTTATTCACCTGTTATTCGGTTAATGGTAATAGGCTTGATTTTATTTTCAACTCTCTCTCTCCTGGAGGCACATTCATTATGATTTAATTTCTCTGGGTAGTGGTCTTTCACATATTACTTGATAAGGGCTGGTCACACTAATCATCAAAAACTTGTTTTAACACTCATATTTCTATTTGCTTCTATTAATTTGCTTTTTCAATTGAGCTTATGTCTGCTATCTTTCTTCTGTTTTCTTCCTTCATACTTTTGGAATCTGATATCAATCTTTTCAGCTATTTTATTATCCCTTAAATATTCAATTTCCCTAACATTTTTTCCCTATCCTTGCGGTGGTTCAGTTCGGGTGGCCACGTTGGGTCCATTACTCCGCTGTCCATCCTTACACCTTCTGAGATCAGGGGAGCATCATCCCTGCTCAGGAAAATGATTGCTGGAACATGTCTACAGTCAATTCATTATAATAAAAAACTTACAAGTAGTCGATTAGCGACTAATACTAAACACTTTTGGATTTCTTCACGTTGTTGCTGTTTGCATTTAATTATATATTTCTTTTTCTTCTTGATTCCTTCTTCTTTTTCATTAACTAATAGCATATAACATTATTGATCGGCATTATTTTAAAATCCTTTTGACTTTCCTTCTTGTGACATATTTCTCCGTATCATTTCTTCCTATATCATTTTCAATTCCGAGAAATTCTAAATTATAGTTGTAGTAATTATCATCATTCTTTAGTTTCATTGTAGTCATTAAATTATTCGTTATTCTTCTTATTTGAGCACACTACCATCAATTATTTTTATTTATATATTTATTCTTCTTTTGTTCCCATCAAAATATTATTTTTTCTATTATTTCAGTTTAAATCTGTTATTTATAAATATTATATAATAATCTGTTCTTACATTTTCTCGGTGGTTTGTCTTTTTATTTTATCAAATTGTTTCGAAATATTTAGTAAGTTGTCCTTACATACTTTTTGAATTTTGGGGTTTTATTAAATCATATTGATTCAAAATATTTAGTAAGTTGTCCTTACTTGCTTTTTGAATTTTGGGGTTTTATTTCCAATGGGTTGCTTGGTCGGTATCAGAAAATCAGTCCCCTTTTTCTAGTTTGGTTAATATTTAGTTTAACCATGGTCCATTAACTCAGGTACTCCCTTTCCTCGGATTACTGTGGTGTTCGGAATTAATTCTCTCCTTGATAATCTCCTTACCATCCGGCTCTCCCACTTTGCTGCTATGAAACCTTCATTTAAGTACCGGTCTTCCGTCATTGTTCGTTCTTTTTTAACTGACAGGTATTGTACCTCCTCTGACATAACATATTCACTCATTTTTAATATCATTCCATTTCCTTTGATATCTGGATTATTTACCAAATATTTTACTGGTATATTCCTTATTAAAGATATAAATGATATTGTCTGATATTCTTCGATTGTTAACATATTTAATAGATTTTTAAGCTTAGTTAAGTTTTTCTTTATTATTCTATGGTGGTTTATTTTTGATAATTTTATTAAGTTTTTTCTATAACTCTTACCTTTACTTAACTTCCTGTGTTCGTTAATTGGGTTGTTAAATACATTAATTAATCCACCCTTCCTCATCACCAATACTTCTTTTATATTTAATACTAGCGAGTACCCGGCATGCGTTGCAATGCCACTCAAAGAAAGAAAGTGTTTGTATATATATAATATATAAAGACATCGTTCGCGTGGTCTTCAATTTAATGCGATAATATATTTAGAACAGAATATATTCCATTGGGTTGCCATAGTAACCAGATCTAATAAGTTAGTTTTTTAAGACTCCAAAGGACCCCTCAGAGGATCGTATCGAAAAAAAACACCTGTCCTATGTTGGTTCTCCCGTTGCGTAAAATATTTGTGCCAAGTTTGGTTGAAATCGGTCCAGTGGTTTAGGAGGAGATGTGGAAGACCCCAAAGGACCCCCAATGGACCCCGTCGAAAAAAACACCTATCCTATGTTGGTTCTCCCGTTGCGTAAAATATTTGTGCCAAGTTTGGTTGAAATCGGTCCAGTGGTTTAGGAGGAGATGTGGAAAACCCCAAAGGACCCCCAAAGGACCCCATCGAAAAAACACCTACCCTATGTTGGTTCTCCCGTTGCATAAAATATTTGTGCCAAGTTTGGTTGAAATCGGTCCAGTGGTTTAGGAGGAGATGTGGAAGACCCCAAGAACCCCCCAAAGGACCCCTACGAAAAAAATTCATAAACCTTCGCGGGCGTGCACACAACAACTCACCGAAGTTTCATCGCAATCGGATGAATGGTATAGGAACGCATACGGGACAAAGAAAGAAAGAAACATTCATTTTTATAGATATAGATTTTCTTTCTACATATTTTCCTTATTTTCTTGATCTTATTTTCCACGGTTTGAATATCCTCTTTGTTGTGGTTATTTTTATTTCCAGAGAATATTACACCTTGGTATTCTCTAATTTCTATTTCCTTCCTGCTCTTTTCTATATTCGGACTTACTTTAAGACCTTCGGAAGTGCTGTCTTGTGTTTCATTCAAATTCTTGAAACCACTGTCCATTTGCTTATTTGTCTCCTCGTTGTATTCATCTACTCTTTGGCTAAGCGTGTTAACATTTTCAAACTTCCCCCCGAAAGTTTCCCTTATCTTCTTAATGAACTTTTCCATTTTACGGTTTTGTTCATTCATGGTTTCTCTGATATCTCCATGAATGGTCTCAATTTTTTCGTTTAGTTGATTTACTAAACTTTCCTGAATACCGTCTATTTTCTCATTGGTTTGCTTGTTATTTTCCTCCTGTTTCCTAAAATTTTCATCTATTTTATTAAATTTCTCGCTCAAGGTTTCATTTTACTTCCTTGAGTTTTTCTTATTTTCTTCTTTCATCTGTCTTATTAAGTGTTCATTGTTTTGTCGGCTTTGTTCGCCCATAAATTTCATTATTTCTTGCCAATTTGGTTCTTCTCTGGCTACCGCTTTATCTGGTTGGTTACCTTGGGCATCCTCTTCAACTATTTCCTTTTCAGTGTCCAGAATTGCTTCAGTTTTTTCTTTATCGCCTGTCTGTTGTTCCATTTCACTGTCCGTGACTACTTCTATTTCTTGTTCCTGTCCACCTTCTTCCTTCTCCTTGTCTTCTGTCCTCTTCTTCGATCTGCCTCTGGTATTATGCATTTCTTATTTCTCATAGTTGCCGACGAAAATTAGGTTTTTTGTTATATTATCTTTGTATATTTCAAAATTTCTTTCCTAATTTAAGCCCTTTTAAGTTGAGCGCCATCTTGTAACGTCTCGCGGTTAATCTCTCTCGGAGTCTATAAATATATGTTTCCTAAAAAAATTTTCTTATCGTCTCCCTTGCGATCGTCACTGTAATTATTTAATGAAATATTGTTTTATTTGCCCCACATAGGGCACCATCTTGTAACGTCTCGCGGTTCTCTCCTAGTCATAGTACGTACTTTTAGTTAATTAACTCTATGTTTTATTAGCCCCACGTTGTTAGCGTTATCTTGTAATGTCTCGCGGTTCTCTCCGAGTCAATCAAACGTCTTATCTACATACTTTCCTACTTTGCCCCACGTTGGTACGTCATCTTGTAACGTCTCGCGGGTAAATCTCTCGGAGTCTATAGACATTTTACGTCTATTTATGCTCTTCGAAAATCTCGCTTTAATAAGAGTCACAGAATTTGTTATAATTTATGTTCAATGTTTCCAAAAATCGAGTGTGTGTGATTATGCAAATATTTCCCTTAGATTTTATTTGGGTGAAATCAATACCGTTGTTTTATAGTAGTTAGGAGTGAGAGTGCAAAGAGAATTACTCTCTTAGTATACAATTAATGAATTCAAATTTCTCCGCTCATGAGACCAGCTGACTGTGACATTTACAAACACATTTGATTTTAAATTAACTCCAAATGGTACGTAATATTTTCGGGTTGTCCGTTCTCTTCTCAGTCTCCTGACAATCTGTAACCAACTACCATCTACTGAAAATAATACACATTTTTATTCAAACAACAAAGTATTCATTGGATTTATTTAGCATTTTTTTTATTTTTTCCCAAAAACAGAAAGGGATAATCGATTCTTACTGACAACACAGCATTAGTTCGATCTTATTTTTAAACATATAATGTATAACAAATATTTTTATTTTTTTTTTATTTCAATAACAATAAAGAAACAATTTATTAATTTCCCAGTGTTATTGTAGAGCTCTTTGTACTATGAGAAGGTCAGAAATGAATATTTTAATACCAAGCCTTACATAAATTAAATTTTTATAATTTGTAATATTTATATTATGTAGTTATTTTATTGACCGCTAGATCGCAGATTACGTTTCTTCAATGCAAACACGAAAGGTATTTAATGGCGGCAAGAAATTCACAGGAACCCGTTCTGCTGGTTTTTTGGTTAACTAAAATAATAAAGTTTATTTTCCACCTCTTTTCCTGAAGTGTTTAAAGAAATGGTTTTTTTCTAGTGTTATAATGTTATAGTTGAGATGTAATTTAGTTAAATTTTACTTGGTAACGATCTCACCAAAAATGTCGACGTTCTGTGGGCTAGGCCTGGATATCGGAGGTTGATTTTTCAAGGTTTCATCAAATTATGAGCGTGAATGGTTCTATTCGAAGGAGTTCTAATATGTAGTGGACATCACTAGTTAATTTTATTAATTTCGCACTGCTTGTTTCAAATGGTATCTTTTAATTTACTAAATTTTTATAGATATTACACTTTTCCAAAACGTTCACTTTCAAAACGTTTTAAAAATTAATTCAATCTTGTTAGTTGGTTAGTCGTAGTAACCAAGAATTTTTTATGGTTTTTATTGGTGAATCTATATACTTTTTAGTATATAGGCTATTATTAATTATTATAAATTTATTTCTTCTTTTTAGAAAAATAATCCTTTTTAGATTTTATTTATAATCAAATTTAATTTATCTAAGGTTTTTCTTTATATTTTTTCTTAATCTTATACATTGGTATTTTATATTTTAATTCCTTTTAATTTGATTCATTTATGATTTATTATTTTCTTAATGTATCCTTACTCTAAACTATTTTCCTAAGCCATCTTGCTAACATAGTATTATTTTATATTTAACCCTGGGTTATCTTATATTTAAACAAAATCATTAGTCTAAACACAAAGAATACTCCTAGGTACAAGACCTTTGTGGCCTACACAATGCAAAATTACACAAAATACAAAAATTGTCAGCAGCAATATAGTTCACTGCTACCATATTAATTGTTTTTTCATCTCCAGTACCAATCTGTGCGATGCTCTTTTTAAAAGTTTACACCTTCTCTAAGTACACTATATTTGACTTTGTACACTATATTTCACTTTATTATTGTTTACAGTGTTTTGTAGTACAAAGTATTTTATAGCTTGGTACATAATACCCATTTCTGACTTTCAGAATGGGGTGATTACTGTTTTTAACGATGGTGATTGTGTTATCATATATGGGCATGCGTTATGTAACGTTACATAAAGCCCCCCCCACTAGAATAGATTTATTTTTGTTTACTTGTTTTTAAAAAATAATCGTTGAACTCTTCAGTCTTCAGATTCTTTCATTATACTTCATGATATCTTTTTATTTCTGATTGGTTATTCACCTGTTATTCGGTTAATGGTAATAGGCTTGATTTTATATTCAACTCTCTCTCTCCTGGAGGCACATTCATTAATGATTTAATTTCTCTGGGTAGTGGTCTTCCACATATTACTTGATAAGGGCTGGTCACACTAATCATCAGAAACTTGTTTTAACACTCATATTTCTATTTGCTTCTATTAATTTGCTTTTTTAATTGAGCTTCTGTCTGCTATCTTTCTTCCGTTTTCTTCCTTCATACTTTTGGAATCTGATATCAATCTTTTCAGCTATTTTATTATCCCTTAAATATTCAATTTCCCTAACATTTTTTCCCTATCCTGTGCGGTGGTTCAGTTCGGGTGGCCACGTTGGGTCCATTACTCCGCTGTCCATCCTTACACCTTCTGAGATCAGGGGAACATCATCCCTGCTCAGGAAAATGATTGCTGGAACAAGTCTACAGTCAGTTCATTATAATAAAAAACTTACAAGTAGTCGATTAGCGACTAATACTAAACACTTTTGGAATTCTTCACGTTGTTGCTGTTTGCATTTAATTATATATTTCTTTTTCTTCTTGATTCCTTCTTCTTTTTCATTAACTAATAGCATATAACATTATTGATAGGCATTATTTTAAATTCCTTTTGACTTTCCTTCTTGTGACATATTTCTCCGTATCATTTCTTCCTATATCATTTTCAATTCCGAGAAATTCTAAATTATAGTTGTATTAATTATCATCATTCTTTAGTTTCATTGTAGTCATTAAATTATTCGTTATTCTTCTTATTTGAGCACACTACCATCAATTGTTTTTATTTATATATTTATTCTTCTTTTGTTCACAACAAAATATTATTTCTTCTATTATTTCAGTTTAAATTTGTTACTTATAAATATTATTTAATAATCTGTTCTTACATTTTCTCGGTGGTTTGTCTTTTTATTTTATCAAATTCTTTCGAAATATTTAGTAAGTTGTCCTTACATACTTTTTGAATTTTGGGGTTTTATTAAATCATATTGTTTCAAAATATTTAGTAAGTTGTCCTTACTTGCTTTTTGAATTTTGGGGTTTTATTTCCAATGGGTTGCTTGGTCGGTATCAGAAAATCAGTCCCCTTTTTCTAGTTGGTTAATATTTAGTTTAACCATGGTCCATTAACTCAGGTACTCCCTTTCCTCGGATTACTGTGGTGTTCGGAATTAATTCTCTCCTTGATAATCTCCTTACCATCCGGCTCTCCCACTTTGCTGCTATGAAACCTTCATTTAAGTACCGGTCTTCCGTCATTGTTCGTTCTTTTTTAACTAACAGGTATTGTACCTCCTCTGACATAACATATTCACTCATTTTTAATATCATTCCATTTCTTTGATATCTGGATTATTTACCAAATATTTTACTGGTATATTCCTTATTAAAGATATAAATGATATTGTCTGATATTCTTCGATTGTTAACATATTTAATTGATTTTTAAGCTTAGTTAAGTTTTTCTTTATTATTCTATGGTGGTTTATTTTTGATAATTTTATTAAGTTTTTTCTATAACTCTTACCTTTACTTAACTTCCTGTGTTCGTTAATTGGGTTGTTAAATACATTAATTAATCCACCCTTCCTCATCACCAATACTTCTTTTATATTTAATACTAGCGAGTACCCGGCATGCGTTGCAATGCCACTCAAAGAAAGAAAGTGTTTGTATATATATAATATATAAAGACATCGTTCGCGTGGTCTTCAATTTAATGCGATAATATATTTAGAACAGAATATATTCCATTGGGTTGCCATAGTAACCAGATCTAATAAGTTAGTTTTTTAAGACTCCAAAGGACCCCTCAGAGGATCGTATCGAAAAAAAACACCTGTCCTATGTTGGTTCTCCCGTTGCGTAAAATATTTGTGCCAAGTTTGGTTGAAATCGGTCCAGTGGTTTAGGAGGAGATGTGGAAGACCCCAAAGGACCCCCAATGGACCCCGTCGAAAAAAACACCTATCCTATGTTGGTTCTCCCGTTGCGTAAAATATTTGTGCCAAGTTTGGTTGAAATCGGTCCAGTGGTTTAGGAGGAGATGTGGAAAACCCCAAAGGACCCCCAAAGGACCCCATCGAAAAAACACCTACCCTATGTTGGTTCTCCCGTTGCATAAAATATTTGTGCCAAGTTTGGTTGAAATCGGTCCAGTGGTTTAGGAGGAGATGTGGAAGACCCCAAGAACCCCCCAAAGGACCCCTACGAAAAAAATTCATAAACCTTCGCGGGCGTGCACACAACAACTCACCGAAGTTTCATCGCAATCGGATGAATGGTATAGGAACGCATACGGGACAAAGAAAGAAAGAAACATTCATTTTTATAGATATAGATTTTCTTTCTACATATTTTCCTTATTTTCTTGATCTTATTTTCCACGGTTTGAATATCCTCTTTGTTGTGGTTATTTTTATTTCCAGAGAATATTACACCTTGGTATTCTCTAATTTCTATTTCCTTCCTGCTCTTTTCTATATTCGGACTTACTTTAAGACCTTCGGAAGTGCTGTCTTGTGTTTCATTCAAATTCTTGAAACCACTGTCCATTTGCTTATTTGTCTCCTCGTTGTATTCATCTACTCTTTGGCTAAGCGTGTTAACATTTTCAAACTTCCCCCCGAAAGTTTCCCTTATCTTCTTAATGAACTTTTCCATTTTACGGTTTTGTTCATTCATGGTTTCTCTGATATCTCCATGAATGGTCTCAATTTTTTCGTTTAGTTGATTTACTAAACTTTCCTGAATACCGTCTATTTTCTCATTGGTTTGCTTGTTATTTTCCTCCTGTTTCCTAAAATTTTCATCTATTTTATTAAATTTCTCGCTCAAGGTTTCATTTTACTTCCTTGAGTTTTTCTTATTTTCTTCTTTCATCTGTCTTATTAAGTGTTCATTGTTTTGTCGGCTTTGTTCGCCCATAAATTTCATTATTTCTTGCCAATTTGGTTCTTCTCTGGCTACCGCTTTATCTGGTTGGTTACCTTGGGCATCCTCTTCAACTATTTCCTTTTCAGTGTCCAGAATTGCTTCAGTTTTTTCTTTATCGCCTGTCTGTTGTTCCATTTCACTGTCCGTGACTACTTCTATTTCTTGTTCCTGTCCACCTTCTTCCTTCTCCTTGTCTTCTGTCCTCTTCTTCGATCTGCCTCTGGTATTATGCATTTCTTATTTCTCATAGTTGCCGACGAAAATTAGGTTTTTTGTTATATTATCTTTGTATATTTCAAAATTTCTTTCCTAATTTAAGCCCTTTTAAGTTGAGCGCCATCTTGTAACGTCTCGCGGTTAATCTCTCTCGGAGTCTATAAATATATGTTTCCTAAAAAAATTTTCTTATCGTCTCCCTTGCGATCGTCACTGTAATTATTTAATGAAATATTGTTTTATTTGCCCCACATAGGGCACCATCTTGTAACGTCTCGCGGTTCTCTCCTAGTCATAGTACGTACTTTTAGTTAATTAACTCTATGTTTTATTAGCCCCACGTTGTTAGCGTTATCTTGTAATGTCTCGCGGTTCTCTCCGAGTCAATCAAACGTCTTATCTACATACTTTCCTACTTTGCCCCACGTTGGTACGTCATCTTGTAACGTCTCGCGGGTAAATCTCTCGGAGTCTATAGACATTTTACGTCTATTTATGCTCTTCGAAAATCTCGCTTTAATAAGAGTCACAGAATTTGTTATAATTTATGTTCAATGTTTCCAAAAATCGAGTGTGTGTGATTATGCAAATATTTCCCTTAGATTTTATTTGGGTGAAATCAATACCGTTGTTTTATAGTAGTTAGGAGTGAGAGTGCAAAGAGAATTACTCTCTTAGTATACAATTAATGAATTCAAATTTCTCCGCTCATGAGACCAGCTGACTGTGACATTTACAAACACATTTGATTTTAAATTAACTCCAAATGGTACGTAATATTTTCGGGTTGTCCGTTCTCTTCTCAGTCTCCTGACAATCTGTAACCAACTACCATCTACTGAAAATAATACACATTTTTATTCAAACAACAAAGTATTCATTGGATTTATTTAGCATTTTTTTTATTTTTTCCCAAAAACAGAAAGGGATAATCGATTCTTACTGACAACACAGCATTAGTTCGATCTTATTTTTAAACATATAATGTATAACAAATATTTTTATTTTTTTTTTATTTCAATAACAATAAAGAAACAATTTATTAATTTCCCAGTGTTATTGTAGAGCTCTTTGTACTATGAGAAGGTCAGAAATGAATATTTTAATACCAAGCCTTACATAAATTAAATTTTTATAATTTGTAATATTTATATTATGTAGTTATTTTATTGACCGCTAGATCGCAGATTACGTTTCTTCAATGCAAACACGAAAGGTATTTAATGGCGGCAAGAAATTCACAGGAACCCGTTCTGCTGGTTTTTTGGTTAACTAAAATAATAAAGTTTATTTTCCACCTCTTTTCCTGAAGTGTTTAAAGAAATGGTTTTTTTCTAGTGTTATAATGTTATAGTTGAGATGTAATTTAGTTAAATTTTACTTGGTAACGATCTCACCAAAAATGTCGACGTTCTGTGGGCTAGGCCTGGATATCGGAGGTTGATTTTTCAAGGTTTCATCAAATTATGAGCGTGAATGGTTCTATTCGAAGGAGTTCTAATATGTAGTGGACATCACTAGTTAATTTTATTAATTTCGCACTGCTTGTTTCAAATGGTATCTTTTAATTTACTAAATTTTTATAGATATTACACTTTTCCAAAACGTTCACTTTCAAAACGTTTTAAAAATTAATTCAATCTTGTTAGTTGGTTAGTCGTAGTAACCAAGAATTTTTTATGGTTTTTATTGGTGAATCTATATACTTTTTAGTATATAGGCTATTATTAATTATTATAAATTTATTTCTTCTTTTTAGAAAAATAATCCTTTTTAGATTTTATTTATAATCAAATTTAATTTATCTAAGGTTTTTCTTTATATTTTTTCTTAATCTTATACATTGGTATTTTATATTTTAATTCCTTTTAATTTGATTCATTTATGATTTATTATTTTCTTAATGTATCCTTACTCTAAACTATTTTCCTAAGCCATCTTGCTAACATAGTATTATTTTATATTTAACCCTGGGTTATCTTATATTTAAACAAAATCATTAGTCTAAACACAAAGAATACTCCTAGGTACAAGACCTTTGTGGCCTACACAATGCAAAATTACACAAAATACAAAAATTGTCAGCAGCAATATAGTTCACTGCTACCATATTAATTGTTTTTTCATCTCCAGTACCAATCTGTGCGATGCTCTTTTTAAAAGTTTACACCTTCTCTAAGTACACTATATTTGACTTTGTACACTATATTTCACTTTATTATTGTTTACAGTGTTTTGTAGTACAAAGTATTTTATAGCTTGGTACATAATACCCATTTCTGACTTTCAGAATGGGGTGATTACTGTTTTTAACGATGGTGATTGTGTTATCATATATGGGCATGGGTTATGTAACGTTACATAAAGCCCCCCCCACTAGAATAGATTTATTTTTGTTTACTTGTTTTTAAAAAATAATCGTTGAACTCTTCAGTCTTCAGATTCTTTCATTATACTTCATGATATCTTTTTATTTCTGATTGGTTATTCACCTGTTATTCGGTTAATGGTAATAGGCTTGATTTTATATTCAACTCTCTCTCTCCTGGAGGCACATTCATTAATGATTTAATTTCTCTGGGTAGTGGTCTTCCACATATTACTTGATAAGGGCTGGTCACACTAATCATCAGAAACTTGTTTTAACACTCATATTTCTATTTGCTTCTATTAATTTGCTTTTTTAATTGAGCTTCTGTCTGCTATCTTTCTTCCGTTTTCTTCCTTCATACTTTTGGAATCTGATATCAATCTTTTCAGCTATTTTATTATCCCTTAAATATTCAATTTCCCTAACATTTTTTCCCTATCCTGTGCGGTGGTTCAGTTCGGGTGGCCACGTTGGGTCCATTACTCCGCTGTCCATCCTTACACCTTCTGAGATCAGGGGAACATCATCCCTGCTCAGGAAAATGATTGCTGGAACAAGTCTACAGTCAGTTCATTATAATAAAAAACTTACAAGTAGTCGATTAGCGACTAATACTAAACACTTTTGGAATTCTTCACGTTGTTGCTGTTTGCATTTAATTATATATTTCTTTTTCTTCTTGATTCCTTCTTCTTTTTCATTAACTAATAGCATATAACATTATTGATAGGCATTATTTTAAATTCCTTTTGACTTTCCTTCTTGTGACATATTTCTCCGTATCATTTCTTCCTATATCATTTTCAATTCCGAGAAATTCTAAATTATAGTTGTATTAATTATCATCATTCTTTAGTTTCATTGTAGTCATTAAATTATTCGTTATTCTTCTTATTTGAGCACACTACCATCAATTGTTTTTATTTATATATTTATTCTTCTTTTGTTCACAACAAAATATTATTTCTTCTATTATTTCAGTTTAAATTTGTTACTTATAAATATTATTTAATAATCTGTTCTTACATTTTCTCGGTGGTTTGTCTTTTTATTTTATCAAATTCTTTCGAAATATTTAGTAAGTTGTCCTTACATACTTTTTGAATTTTGGGGTTTTATTAAATCATATTGTTTCAAAATATTTAGTAAGTTGTCCTTACTTGCTTTTTGAATTTTGGGGTTTTATTTCCAATGGGTTGCTTGGTCGGTATCAGAAAATCAGTCCCCTTTTTCTAGTTGGTTAATATTTAGTTTAACCATGGTCCATTAACTCAGGTACTCCCTTTCCTCGGATTACTGTGGTGTTCGGAATTAATTCTCTCCTTGATAATCTCCTTACCATCCGGCTCTCCCACTTTGCTGCTATGAAACCTTCATTTAAGTACCGGTCTTCCGTCATTGTTCGTTCTTTTTTAACTAACAGGTATTGTACCTCCTCTGACATAACATATTCACTCATTTTTAATATCATTCCATTTCTTTGATATCTGGATTATTTACCAAATATTTTACTGGTATATTCCTTATTAAAGATATAAATGATATTGTCTGATATTCTTCGATTGTTAACATATTTAATTGATTTTTAAGCTTAGTTAAGTTTTTCTTTATTATTCTATGGTGGTTTATTTTTGATAATTTTATTAAGTTTTTTCTATAACTCTTACCTTTACTTAACTCCCGTTGTTCGTTAATTGGGATGTTAAATACATTAATTAATCCACCCTTCCTCATCACCAATACTTCTTTTATATTTAATACTAGCGAGTACCCGGCATGCGTTGCAATGCCACTCAAAGAAAGAAAGTGTTTGTATATATATAATATATAAAGACATCGTTCGCGTGGTCTTCAAATTAATGCGATAATATATTTAGAACAGAATATATTCCATTGGGTTGCCATAGTAACCAGATCTAATAAGTTAGTTTTTTAAGACTCCAAAGGACCCCTCAGAGGATCGTATCGAAAAAAACACCTGTCCTATGTTGGTTCTCCCGTTGCGTAAAATATTTGTGCCAAGTTTGGTTGAAATCGGTCCAGTGGTTTAGGAGGAGATGTGGAAGACCCCAAAGGACCCCCAATGGACCCCATTGAAAAACCACCTACCCTATGTTGGTTCTCCCGTTGCATAAAATATTTGTGCCAAGTTTGGTTGAAATCGGTCCAGTGGTTTAGGAGGAGATGTGGAAGACCCCAAGAACCCCCCAAAGGACCCCTACGAAAAAAATTCATAAACCTTCGCGGGCGTGCACACAACAACTCACCGAAGTTTCATCGCAATCGGATGAATGGTATAGGAACGCATTCGGGACAAAGAAAGAAACAAACATTCATTTTTATAGATATAGATTTTCTTTCTACATATTTTCCTTATTTTCTTGATCTTATTTTCCACGGTTTGAATATCCTCTTTGTTGTGGTTATTTTTATTTCCAGAGAATATTACACCTTGGTATTCTCTAATTTCTATTTCCTTCCTGCTCTTTTCTATATTCGGACTTACTTTAAGACCTTCGGAAGTGCTGTCTTGTGTTTCATTAAATTCTTGAAACCACTGTCCATTTGCTTATTTGTCTCCTCGTTGTATTCATCTACTCTTTGGCTAAGCGTGTTAACATTTTCAAACTTCCCCCCGAAAGTTTCCCTTATCTCCTTAATGAACTTTTCCATTTTACGGTTTTGTTCATTCATGGTTTCTCTGATATCTCCATGAATGGTCTCAATTTTTTCGTTTAGTTGATTTACTAAACTTTCCTGAATACCGTCTATTTTCTCATTGGTTTGCTTGTTATTTTCCTCCTGTTTCCTAAAATTTTCATCTATTTTATTAAATTTCTCGCTCAAGGTTTCATTTTACTTCCTTGAGTTTTTCTTATTTTCTTCTTTCATCTGTCTTATTAAGTGTTCATTGTTTTGTCGGCTTTGTTCGCCCATAAATTTCATTATTTCTTGCCAATTTGGTTCTTCTCTGGCTATCGCTTTATCTGGTTGGTTACCTTGGGCATCCTCTTCAACTATTTCCTTTTCCGTGTCCAGAATTGCTTCAGTTTTTTCTTTATCGCCTGTCTGTTGTTCCATTTCACTGTCCGTGACTACTTCTATTTCTTGTTCCTGTCCACCTTCTTCCTTCTCCTTGTCTTCTGTCCTCTTCTTCGATCTGCCTCTGGTATTATGCATTTCTTATTTCTCATAGTTGCCGACGAAAATTAGGTTTTTTTGTTATATTATCTTTGTATATTTCAAAATTTCTTTCCTAACTTAAGCCCTTTTAAGTTGAGCGCCATCTTGTAACGTCTCGCGGTTAATCTCTCTCGGAGTCTATAAATATATGTTTCCTAAAAAAATTTTCTTATCGTCTCCCTTGCGATCGTCACTGTAATTATTTAATGAAATATTGTTTTATTTGCCCCACATAGGGCACCATCTTGTAACGTCTCGCGGTTCTCTCCGAGTCATAGTACGTACTTTTTAGTTAATTAACTCTATGTTTTATTAGCCCCACGTTGTTAGCGTTATCTTGTAATGTCTCGCGGTTCTCTCCGAGTCAATCAAACGTTTTATCTATATACTTTCCTACTTTGCCCCACGTTGGTACGTCATCTTGTAACGTCTCGCGGGTAAATCTCTCGGAGTCTATAGACATTTTACGTCTATTTATGCTCTTCGAAAATCTCGCTTTAATAAGAGTCACAGAATTTGTTATAATTTATGTTCAATGTTTCCAAAAATCGAGTGTGTGTGATTATGCAAATATTTCCCTTAGATTTTATTTGGGTGAAATCAATACCGTTGTTTTATAGTAGTTAGGAGTGAGAGTGCAAAGAGAATTACTCTCTTAGTATACAATTAATGAATTCAAATTTCTCCGCTCATGAGACCAGCTGACTGTGACATTTACAAACACATTTGAGGTTAAATTAACTCCAAATGGTACGTAATATTTTCGGGTTGCCCGTTCTCTTCTCAGTCTCCTGACAATCTGTAACCAACTACCATCTACTGAAAATAATACACATTTTTATTCAAACAACAAAGTATTCATTGGATTTATTTAGCATTTTTTTATTTTTTCCCAAAAACAGAAAGGGATAATCGATTCTTACTGACAACACAGCATTAGTTCGATCTTATTTTTAAACATATAATGTATAACAAATATTTTTATTTTTTTTAATTTCAATAACAATAAAGAAACAATTTATTAATTTCCCAGGGTTATTGTAGAGCTCTTTGTACTATGAGAAGGTCAGAAATGAATATTTTAATACCAAGCTTTAAATAAATTAAATTTTTATAATTTGTAATATTTATATTATGTAGTTACTTTATTGACCGCTAGATTGCAGATTACGTTTCTTCAATGCAAAAACGAAAGTTATTTAATGGCGGCAAGAAATTCACAGGAACCCGTTCTGCTGGTTTTTTTGTTAACTAAAATAATAAAGTTTATTTTCCACCTCTTTTCCTGAAGTGTTTAAAGAAATGGTGCTGTTTCTAGTGTTATAATGTTATAGTTGAGATGTAATTTAGTTAAATTTTACTTGTTAACGATCTCACCAAAAATGTCGACGTTCTGTGGGCTAGGCCTGGATATCGGAGGTTGATTTTTCAAGGTTTCATCAAATTACGGGCGTGAATGGTTCTATTCGAAGGAGTTCTAATATGTAGTGGACATCACTAGTTAATTTTATTAATTTCGCACTGCTTGTTTCAAATGGTATCTTTTAATTTACTAAATTTTTATAGACATTACACTTTTCCAAAATGTTCATTTTCAAAACGTTTCTAAAATTAATTCAATCTTGTTAGTTGGTTACTCATAGTAACCAAGAATTTTTTATGGTTTTTATTGGTGAATCTATATACTTTTTAGTATATAGGCTATTATTAATTATTATAAATTTATTTCTTCTTTTTAGAAAAATAATCCTTTTTAGATTATATTTATAATCAAATTTAATTTATCTAAGGTTTTTCTTTATATTTTTTCTTAATCTTATACATTGGTATTTTATATTTTAATTTCTTTTAATTTGATTCATTTATGATTTATTATTTTCTTAATGTATCCTTACTCTAAACTATTTTCCTATGCCATCTTGCTAACATAGTATTATTTTATATTTAACCCTGGGTTATCTTATATTTAAACAAAATCATTAGTCTAAACACAAAGATTACTCCTAGGTACAAGACCTTTGTGGCCTACACAATGCAAAATTACACAAAATACAAAAATTGTCAGCAGCAATATAGTTCACTGCTACCATATTAATTGTTTTTTCATCTCCAGTACCAATCTGTGAGATGCTCTTTTTAAAAGTTTACACCTTCTCTAAGTACATTATATTTGACTTTGTACACTATATTTCACTTTGTTATTGTTTACAGTGTTTTGTAGTACAAAGTATTTTATAGCTTGGTACATAATACCCATTTCTGACTTTCAGAATGGGGTGATTACTGTTTTTAACGATGGTGATTGTGTTATCATATATGGGCATAGGTTATGTAACGTTACATAAAGCCCCCCCACTAGAATAGATTTATTTTTGTTTACTTGTTTTTAAAAATAATCGTTGAACTCTTCAGTCTTCGGATTCTTTCATTATACTTCATGATATCTTTTTATTTCTGATTGGTTATTCACCTGTTATTCGGTTAATGGTAATAGGCTTGATTTTATTTTCAACTCTCTCTCTCCTGGAGGCACATTCATTATGATTTAATTTCTCTGGGTAGTGGTCTTTCACATATTACTTGATAAGGGCTGGTCACACTAATCATCAAAAACTTGTTTTAACACTCATATTTCTATTTGCTTCTATTAATTTGCTTTTTCAATTGAGCTTATGTCTGCTATCTTTCTTCTGTTTTCTTCCTTCATACTTTTGGAATCTGATATCAATCTTTTCAGCTATTTTATTATCTCTTAAATATTCAATTTCCCTAACATTTTTTCCCTATCCTTGCGGTGGTTCAGTTCGGGTGGCCACGTTGGGTCCATTACTCCGCTGTCCATCCTTACACCTTCTGAGATCAGGGGAGCATCATCCCTGCTCAGGAAAATGATTGCTGGAACATGTCTACAGTCAATTCATTATAATAAAAAACTTACAAGTAGTCGATTAGCGACTAATACTAAACACTTTTGGATTTCTTCACGTTGTTGCTGTTTGCATTTAATTATATATTTCTTTTTCTTCTTGATTCCTTCTTCTTTTTCATTAACTAATAGCATATAACATTATTGATCGGCATTATTTTAAAATCCTTTTGACTTTCCTTCTTGTGACATATTTCTCCGTATCATTTCTTCCTATATCATTTTCAATTCCGAGAAATTCTAAATTATAGTTGTAGTAATTATCATCATTCTTTAGTTTCATTGTAGTCATTAAATTATTCGTTATTCTTCTTATTTGAGCACACTACCATCAATTATTTTTATTTATATATTTATTCTTCTTTTGTTCCCATCAAAATATTATTTTTTCTATTATTTCAGTTTAAATCTGTTATTTATAAATATTATATAATAATCTGTTCTTACATTTTCTCGGTGGTTTGTCTTTTTATTTTATCAAATTGTTTCGAAATATTTAGTAAGTTGTCCTTACATACTTTTTGAATTTTGGGGTTTTATTAAATCATATTGATTCAAAATATTTAGTAAGTTGTCCTTACTTGCTTTTTGAATTTTGGGGTTTTATTTCCAATGGGTTGCTTGGTCGGTATCAGAAAATCAGTCCCCTTTTTCTAGTTTGGTTAATATTTAGTTTAACCATGGTCCATTAACTCAGGTACTGCCTTTCCTCGGATTACTGGGGTGTTCGGAATTAATTCTCTCCTTGATAATCTCCTTACCATCCGGCTCTCCCACTTTGCTGCTATGAAACCTTCATTTAAGTACCGGTCTTCCGTCATTGTTCGTTCTTTTTTAACTGACAGGTATTGTACCTCCTCTGACATAACATATTCACTCATTTTTAATATCATTCCATTTCCTTTGATATCTGGATTATTTATCAAATATTTTACTGGTATATTCCTTATTAAAGATATAAATGATATTGTCTGATATTCTTCGATTGTTAACATATTTAATAGATTTTTAAGCTTAGTTAAGTTTTTCTTTATTATTCTATGGTGGTTTATTTTTGATAATTTTATTAAGTTTTTTCTATAACTCTTACCTTTACTTAACTTCCTGTGTTCGTTAATTGGGTTGTTAAATACATTAATTAATCCACCCTTCCTCATCACCAATACTTCTTTTATATTTAATACTAGCGAGTACCCGGCATGCGTTGCAATGCCACTCAAAGAAAGAAAGTGTTTGTATATATATAATATATAAAGACATCGTTCGCGTGGTCTTCAATTTAATGCGATAATATATTTAGAACAGAATATATTCCATTGCGTTGCCATAGTAACCAGATCTAATAAGTTAGTTTTTTAAGACTCCAAAGGACCCCTCAGAGGATCGTATCGAAAAAAAACACCTGTCCTATGTTGGTTCTCCCGTTGCGTAAAATATTTGTGCCAAGTTTGGTTGAAATCGGTCCAGTGGTTTAGGAGGAGATGTGGAAGACCCCAAAGGACCCCCAATGGACCCCGTCGAAAAAAACACCTATCCTATGTTGGTTCTCCCGTTGCGTAAAATATTTGTGCCAAGTTTGGTTGAAATCGGTCCAGTGGTTTAGGAGGAGATGTGGAAAACCCCAAAGGACCCCCAAAGGACCCCATCGAAAAAACACCTACCCTATGTTGGTTCTCCCGTTGCATAAAATATTTGTGCCAAGTTTGGTTGAAATCGGTCCAGTGGTTTAGGAGGAGATGTGGAAGACCCCAAGAACCCCCCAAAGGACCGCATCGAAAAAAATTCATAAACCTTCGCGGGCGTGCACACAACAACTCACCGAAGTTTCATCGCAATCGGATGAATGGTATAGGAACGCATACGGGACAAAGAAAGAAAGAAACATTCATTTTTATAGATATAGATTTTCTTTCTACATATTTTCCTTATTTTCTTGATCTTATTTTCCACGGTTTGAATATCCTCTTTGTTGTGGTTATTTTTATTTCCAGAGAATATTACACCTTGGTATTCTCTAATTTCTATTTCCTTCCTGCTCTTTTCTATATTCGGACTTACTTTAAGACCTTCGGAAGTGCTGTCTTGTGTTTCATTCAAATTCTTGAAACCACTGTCCATTTGCTTATTTGTCTCCTCGTTGTATTCATCTACTCTTTGGCTAAGCGTGTTAACATTTTCAAACTTCCCCCCGAAAGTTTCCCTTATCTTCTTAATGAACTTTTCCATTTTACGGTTTTGTTCATTCATGGTTTCTCTGATATCTCCATGAATGGTCTCAATTTTTTCGTTTAGTTGATTTACTAAACTTTCCTGAATACCGTCTATTTTCTCATTGGTTTGCTTGTTATTTTCCTCCTGTTTCCTAAAATTTTCATCTATTTTATTAAATTTCTCGCTCAAGGTTTCATTTTACTTCCTTGAGTTTTTCTTATTTTCTTCTTTCATCTGTCTTATTAAGTGTTCATTGTTTTGTCGGCTTTGTTCGCCCATAAATTTCATTATTTCTTGCCAATTTGGTTCTTCTCTGGCTACCGCTTTATCTGGTTGGTTACCTTGGGCATCCTCTTCAACTATTTCCTTTTCAGTGTCCAGAATTGCTTCAGTTTTTTCTTTATCGCCTGTCTGTTGTTCCATTTCACTGTCCGTGACTACTTCTATTTCTTGTTCCTGTCCACCTTCTTCCTTCTCCTTGTCTTCTGTCCTCTTCTTCGATCTGCCTCTGGTATTATGCATTTCTTATTTCTCATAGTTGCCGACGAAAATTAGGTTTTTTGTTATATTATCTTTGTATATTTCAAAATTTCTTTCCTAATTTAAGCCCTTTTAAGTTGAGCGCCATCTTGTAACGTCTCGCGGTTAATCTCTCTCGGAGTCTATAAATATATGTTTCCTAAAAAAATTTTCTTATCGTCTCCCTTGCGATCGTCACTGTAATTATTTAATGAAATATTGTTTTATTTGCCCCACATAGGGCACCATCTTGTAACGTCTCGCGGTTCTCTCCGAGTCATAGTACGTACTTTTTAGTTAATTAACTCTATGTTTTATTAGCCCCACGTTGTTAGCGTTATCTTGTAATGTCTCGCGGTTCTCTCCGAGTCAATCAAACGTTTTATCTATATACTTTCCTACTTTGCCCCACGTTGGTACGTCATCTTGTAACGTCTCGCGGGTAAATCTCTCGGAGTCTATAGACATTTTACGTCTATTTATGCTCTTCGAAAATCTCGCTTTAATAAGAGTCACAGAATTTGTTATAATTTATGTTCAATGTTTCCAAAAATCGAGTGTGTGTGATTATGCAAATATTTCCCTTAGATTTTATTTGGGTGAAATCAATACCGTTGTTTTATAGTAGTTAGGAGTGAGAGTGCAAAGAGAATTACTCTCTTAGTATACAATTAATGAATTCAAATTTCTCCGCTCATGAGACCAGCTGACTGTGACATTTACAAACACATTTGAGGTTAAATTAACTCCAAATGGTACGTAATATTTTCGGGTTGCCCGTTCTCTTCTCAGTCTCCTGACAATCTGTAACCAACTACCATCTACTGAAAATAATACACATTTTTATTCAAACAACAAAGTATTCATTGGATTTATTTAGCATTTTTTTATTTTTTCCCAAAAACAGAAAGGGATAATCGATTCTTACTGACAACACAGCATTAGTTCGATCTTATTTTTAAACATATAATGTATAACAAATATTTTTATTTTTTTTAATTTCAATAACAATAAAGAAACAATTTATTAATTTCCCAGGGTTATTGTAGAGCTCTTTGTACTATGAGAAGGTCAGAAATGAATATTTTAATACCAAGCTTTAAATAAATTAAATTTTTATAATTTGTAATATTTATATTATGTAGTTACTTTATTGACCGCTAGATTGCAGATTACGTTTCTTCAATGCAAAAACGAAAGTTATTTAATGGCGGCAAGAAATTCACAGGAACCCGTTCTGCTGGTTTTTTTGTTAACTAAAATAATAAAGTTTATTTTCCACCTCTTTTCCTGAAGTGTTTAAAGAAATGGTGCTGTTTCTAGTGTTATAATGTTATAGTTGAGATGTAATTTAGTTAAATTTTACTTGTTAACGATCTCACCAAAAATGTCGACGTTCTGTGGGCTAGGCCTGGATATCGGAGGTTGATTTTTCAAGGTTTCATCAAATTACGGGCGTGAATGGTTCTATTCGAAGGAGTTCTAATATGTAGTGGACATCACTAGTTAATTTTATTAATTTCGCACTGCTTGTTTCAAATGGTATCTTTTAATTTACTAAATTTTTATAGACATTACACTTTTCCAAAATGTTCATTTTCAAAACGTTTCTAAAATTAATTCAATCTTGTTAGTTGGTTACTCATAGTAACCAAGAATTTTTTATGGTTTTTATTGGTGAATCTATATACTTTTTAGTATATAGGCTATTATTAATTATTATAAATTTATTTCTTCTTTTTAGAAAAATAATCCTTTTTAGATTATATTTATAATCAAATTTAATTTATCTAAGGTTTTTCTTTATATTTTTTCTTAATCTTATACATTGGTATTTTATATTTTAATTTCTTTTAATTTGATTCATTTATGATTTATTATTTTCTTAATGTATCCTTACTCTAAACTATTTTCCTATGCCATCTTGCTAACATAGTATTATTTTATATTTAACCCTGGGTTATCTTATATTTAAACAAAATCATTAGTCTAAACACAAAGATTACTCCTAGGTACAAGACCTTTGTGGCCTACACAATGCAAAATTACACAAAATACAAAAATTGTCAGCAGCAATATAGTTCACTGCTACCATATTAATTGTTTTTTCATCTCCAGTACCAATCTGTGAGATGCTCTTTTTAAAAGTTTACACCTTCTCTAAGTACATTATATTTGACTTTGTACACTATATTTCACTTTGTTATTGTTTACAGTGTTTTGTAGTACAAAGTATTTTATAGCTTGGTACATAATACCCATTTCTGACTTTCAGAATGGGGTGATTACTGTTTTTAACGATGGTGATTGTGTTATCATATATGGGCATAGGTTATGTAACGTTACATAAAGCCCCCCCACTAGAATAGATTTATTTTTGTTTACTTGTTTTTAAAAATAATCGTTGAACTCTTCAGTCTTCGGATTCTTTCATTATACTTCATGATATCTTTTTATTTCTGATTGGTTATTCACCTGTTATTCGGTTAATGGTAATAGGCTTGATTTTATTTTCAACTCTCTCTCTCCTGGAGGCACATTCATTATGATTTAATTTCTCTGGGTAGTGGTCTTTCACATATTACTTGATAAGGGCTGGTCACACTAATCATCAAAAACTTGTTTTAACACTCATATTTCTATTTGCTTCTATTAATTTGCTTTTTCAATTGAGCTTATGTCTGCTATCTTTCTTCTGTTTTCTTCCTTCATACTTTTGGAATCTGATATCAATCTTTTCAGCTATTTTATTATCTCTTAAATATTCAATTTCCCTAACATTTTTTCCCTATCCTTGCGGTGGTTCAGTTCGGGTGGCCACGTTGGGTCCATTACTCCGCTGTCCATCCTTACACCTTCTGAGATCAGGGGAGCATCATCCCTGCTCAGGAAAATGATTGCTGGAACATGTCTACAGTCAATTCATTATAATAAAAAACTTACAAGTAGTCGATTAGCGACTAATACTAAACACTTTTGGATTTCTTCACGTTGTTGCTGTTTGCATTTAATTATATATTTCTTTTTCTTCTTGATTCCTTCTTCTTTTTCATTAACTAATAGCATATAACATTATTGATCGGCATTATTTTAAAATCCTTTTGACTTTCCTTCTTGTGACATATTTCTCCGTATCATTTCTTCCTATATCATTTTCAATTCCGAGAAATTCTAAATTATAGTTGTAGTAATTATCATCATTCTTTAGTTTCATTGTAGTCATTAAATTATTCGTTATTCTTCTTATTTGAGCACACTACCATCAATTATTTTTATTTATATATTTATTCTTCTTTTGTTCCCATCAAAATATTATTTTTTCTATTATTTCAGTTTAAATCTGTTATTTATAAATATTATATAATAATCTGTTCTTACATTTTCTCGGTGGTTTGTCTTTTTATTTTATCAAATTGTTTCGAAATATTTAGTAAGTTGTCCTTACATACTTTTTGAATTTTGGGGTTTTATTAAATCATATTGATTCAAAATATTTAGTAAGTTGTCCTTACTTGCTTTTTGAATTTTGGGGTTTTATTTCCAATGGGTTGCTTGGTCGGTATCAGAAAATCAGTCCCCTTTTTCTAGTTTGGTTAATATTTAGTTTAACCATGGTCCATTAACTCAGGTACTGCCTTTCCTCGGATTACTGGGGTGTTCGGAATTAATTCTCTCCTTGATAATCTCCTTACCATCCGGCTCTCCCACTTTGCTGCTATGAAACCTTCATTTAAGTACCGGTCTTCCGTCATTGTTCGTTCTTTTTTAACTGACAGGTATTGTACCTCCTCTGACATAACATATTCACTCATTTTTAATATCATTCCATTTCCTTTGATATCTGGATTATTTATCAAATATTTTACTGGTATATTCCTTATTAAAGATATAAATGATATTGTCTGATATTCTTCGATTGTTAACATATTTAATAGATTTTTAAGCTTAGTTAAGTTTTTCTTTATTATTCTATGGTGGTTTATTTTTGATAATTTTATTAAGTTTTTTCTATAACTCTTACCTTTACTTAACTTCCTGTGTTCGTTAATTGGGTTGTTAAATACATTAATTAATCCACCCTTCCTCATCACCAATACTTCTTTTATATTTAATACTAGCGAGTACCCGGCATGCGTTGCAATGCCACTCAAAGAAAGAAAGTGTTTGTATATATATAATATATAAAGACATCGTTCGCGTGGTCTTCAATTTAATGCGATAATATATTTAGAACAGAATATATTCCATTGCGTTGCCATAGTAACCAGATCTAATAAGTTAGTTTTTTAAGACTCCAAAGGACCCCTCAGAGGATCGTATCGAAAAAAAACACCTGTCCTATGTTGGTTCTCCCGTTGCGTAAAATATTTGTGCCAAGTTTGGTTGAAATCGGTCCAGTGGTTTAGGAGGAGATGTGGAAGACCCCAAAGGACCCCCAATGGACCCCGTCGAAAAAAACACCTATCCTATGTTGGTTCTCCCGTTGCGTAAAATATTTGTGCCAAGTTTGGTTGAAATCGGTCCAGTGGTTTAGGAGGAGATGTGGAAAACCCCAAAGGACCCCCAAAGGACCCCATCGAAAAAACACCTACCCTATGTTGGTTCTCCCGTTGCATAAAATATTTGTGCCAAGTTTGGTTGAAATCGGTCCAGTGGTTTAGGAGGAGATGTGGAAGACCCCAAGAACCCCCCAAAGGACCGCATCGAAAAAAATTCATAAACCTTCGCGGGCGTGCACACAACAACTCACCGAAGTTTCATCGCAATCGGATGAATGGTATAGGAACGCATACGGGACAAAGAAAGAAAGAAACATTCATTTTTATAGATATAGATTTTCTTTCTACATATTTTCCTTATTTTCTTGATCTTATTTTCCACGGTTTGAATATCCTCTTTGTTGTGGTTATTTTTATTTCCAGAGAATATTACACCTTGGTATTCTCTAATTTCTATTTCCTTCCTGCTCTTTTCTATATTCGGACTTACTTTAAGACCTTCGGAAGTGCTGTCTTGTGTTTCATTCAAATTCTTGAAACCACTGTCCATTTGCTTATTTGTCTCCTCGTTGTATTCATCTACTCTTTGGCTAAGCGTGTTAACATTTTCAAACTTCCCCCCGAAAGTTTCCCTTATCTTCTTAATGAACTTTTCCATTTTACGGTTTTGTTCATTCATGGTTTCTCTGATATCTCCATGAATGGTCTCAATTTTTTCGTTTAGTTGATTTACTAAACTTTCCTGAATACCGTCTATTTTCTCATTGGTTTGCTTGTTATTTTCCTCCTGTTTCCTAAAATTTTCATCTATTTTATTAAATTTCTCGCTCAAGGTTTCATTTTACTTCCTTGAGTTTTTCTTATTTTCTTCTTTCATCTGTCTTATTAAGTGTTCATTGTTTTGTCGGCTTTGTTCGCCCATAAATTTCATTATTTCTTGCCAATTTGGTTCTTCTCTGGCTACCGCTTTATCTGGTTGGTTACCTTGGGCATCCTCTTCAACTATTTCCTTTTCAGTGTCCAGAATTGCTTCAGTTTTTTCTTTATCGCCTGTCTGTTGTTCCATTTCACTGTCCGTGACTACTTCTATTTCTTGTTCCTGTCCACCTTCTTCCTTCTCCTTGTCTTCTGTCCTCTTCTTCGATCTGCCTCTGGTATTATGCATTTCTTATTTCTCATAGTTGCCGACGAAAATTAGGTTTTTTGTTATATTATCTTTGTATATTTCAAAATTTCTTTCCTAATTTAAGCCCTTTTAAGTTGAGCGCCATCTTGTAACGTCTCGCGGTTAATCTCTCTCGGAGTCTATAAATATATGTTTCCTAAAAAAATTTTCTTATCGTCTCCCTTGCGATCGTCACTGTAATTATTTAATGAAATATTGTTTTATTTGCCCCACATAGGGCACCATCTTGTAACGTCTCGCGGTTCTCTCCTAGTCATAGTACGTACTTTTAGTTAATTAACTCTATGTTTTATTAGCCCCACGTTGTTAGCGTTATCTTGTAATGTCTCGCGGTTCTCTCCGAGTCAATCAAACGTCTTATCTACATACTTTCCTACTTTGCCCCACGTTGGTACGTCATCTTGTAACGTCTCGCGGGTAAATCTCTCGGAGTCTATAGACATTTTACGTCTATTTATGCTCTTCGAAAATCTCGCTTTAATAAGAGTCACAGAATTTGTTATAATTTATGTTCAATGTTTCCAAAAATCGAGTGTGTGTGATTATGCAAATATTTCCCTTAGATTTTATTTGGGTGAAATCAATACCGTTGTTTTATAGTAGTTAGGAGTGAGAGTGCAAAGAGAATTACTCTCTTAGTATACAATTAATGAATTCAAATTTCTCCGCTCATGAGACCAGCTGACTGTGACATTTACAAACACATTTGATTTTAAATTAACTCCAAATGGTACGTAATATTTTCGGGTTGTCCGTTCTCTTCTCAGTCTCCTGACAATCTGTAACCAACTACCATCTACTGAAAATAATACACATTTTTATTCAAACAACAAAGTATTCATTGGATTTATTTAGCATTTTTTTTATTTTTTCCCAAAAACAGAAAGGGATAATCGATTCTTACTGACAACACAGCATTAGTTCGATCTTATTTTTAAACATATAATGTATAACAAATATTTTTATTTTTTTTTTATTTCAATAACAATAAAGAAACAATTTATTAATTTCCCAGTGTTATTGTAGAGCTCTTTGTACTATGAGAAGGTCAGAAATGAATATTTTAATACCAAGCCTTACATAAATTAAATTTTTATAATTTGTAATATTTATATTATGTAGTTATTTTATTGACCGCTAGATCGCAGATTACGTTTCTTCAATGCAAACACGAAAGGTATTTAATGGCGGCAAGAAATTCACAGGAACCCGTTCTGCTGGTTTTTTGGTTAACTAAAATAATAAAGTTTATTTTCCACCTCTTTTCCTGAAGTGTTTAAAGAAATGGTTTTTTTCTAGTGTTATAATGTTATAGTTGAGATGTAATTTAGTTAAATTTTACTTGGTAACGATCTCACCAAAAATGTCGACGTTCTGTGGGCTAGGCCTGGATATCGGAGGTTGATTTTTCAAGGTTTCATCAAATTATGAGCGTGAATGGTTCTATTCGAAGGAGTTCTAATATGTAGTGGACATCACTAGTTAATTTTATTAATTTCGCACTGCTTGTTTCAAATGGTATCTTTTAATTTACTAAATTTTTATAGATATTACACTTTTCCAAAACGTTCACTTTCAAAACGTTTTAAAAATTAATTCAATCTTGTTAGTTGGTTAGTCGTAGTAACCAAGAATTTTTTATGGTTTTTATTGGTGAATCTATATACTTTTTAGTATATAGGCTATTATTAATTATTATAAATTTATTTCTTCTTTTTAGAAAAATAATCCTTTTTAGATTTTATTTATAATCAAATTTAATTTATCTAAGGTTTTTCTTTATATTTTTTCTTAATCTTATACATTGGTATTTTATATTTTAATTCCTTTTAATTTGATTCATTTATGATTTATTATTTTCTTAATGTATCCTTACTCTAAACTATTTTCCTAAGCCATCTTGCTAACATAGTATTATTTTATATTTAACCCTGGGTTATCTTATATTTAAACAAAATCATTAGTCTAAACACAAAGAATACTCCTAGGTACAAGACCTTTGTGGCCTACACAATGCAAAATTACACAAAATACAAAAATTGTCAGCAGCAATATAGTTCACTGCTACCATATTAATTGTTTTTTCATCTCCAGTACCAATCTGTGAGATGCTCTTTTTAAAAGTTTACACCTTCTCTAAGTACACTATATTTGACTTTGTACACTATATTTCACTTTATTATTGTTTACAGTGTTTTGTAGTACAAAGTATTTTATAGCTTGGTACATAATACCCATTTCTGACTTTAAGAATGGGGTGATTACTGTTTTTAACGATGGTGATTGTGTTATCATATATGGGCATGGGTTATGTAACGTTACATAAAGCCCCCCCCACTAGAATAGATTTATTTTTGTTTACTTGTTTTTAAAAAATAATCGTTGAACTCTTCAGTCTTCAGATTCTTTCATTATACTTCATGATATCTTTTTATTTCTGATTGGTTATTCACCTGTTATTCGGTTAATGGTAATAGGCTTGATTTTATATTCAACTCTCTCTCTCCTGGAGGCACATTCATTAATGATTTAATTTCTCTGGGTAGTGGTCTTCCACATATTACTTGATAAGGGCTGGTCACACTAATCATCAGAAACTTGTTTTAACACTCATATTTCTATTTGCTTCTATTAATTTGCTTTTTTAATTGAGCTTCTGTCTGCTATCTTTCTTCCGTTTTCTTCCTTCATACTTTTGGAATCTGATATCAATCTTTTCAGCTATTTTATTATCCCTTAAATATTCAATTTCCCTAACATTTTTTCCCTATCCTGTGCGGTGGTTCAGTTCGGGTGGCCACGTTGGGTCCATTACTCCGCTGTCCATCCTTACACCTTCTGAGATCAGGGGAACATCATCCCTGCTCAGGAAAATGATTGCTGGAACAAGTCTACAGTCAGTTCATTATAATAAAAAACTTACAAGTAGTCGATTAGCGACTAATACTAAACACTTTTGGAATTCTTCACGTTGTTGCTGTTTGCATTTAATTATATATTTCTTTTTCTTCTTGATTCCTTCTTCTTTTTCATTAACTAATAGCATATAACATTATTGATAGGCATTATTTTAAATTCCTTTTGACTTTCCTTCTTGTGACATATTTCTCCGTATCATTTCTTCCTATATCATTTTCAATTCCGAGAAATTCTAAATTATAGTTGTATTAATTATCATCATTCTTTAGTTTCATTGTAGTCATTAAATTATTCGTTATTCTTCTTATTTGAGCACACTACCATCAATTGTTTTTATTTATATATTTATTCTTCTTTTGTTCACAACAAAATATTATTTCTTCTATTATTTCAGTTTAAATTTGTTACTTATAAATATTATTTAATAATCTGTTCTTACATTTTCTCGGTGGTTTGTCTTTTTATTTTAACAAATTCTTTCGAAATATTTAGTAAGTTGTCCTTACATACTTTTTGAATTTTGGGGTTTTATTAAATCATATTGTTTCAAAATATTTAGTAAGTTGTCCTTACTTGCTTTTTGAATTTTGGGGTTTTATTTCCAATGGGTTGCTTGGTCGGTATCAGAAAATCAGTCCCCTTTTTCTAGTTGGTTAATATTTAGTTTAACCATGGTCCATTAACTCAGGTACTCCCTTTCCTCGGATTACTGTGGTGTTCGGAATTAATTCTCTCCTTGATAATCTCCTTACCATCCGGCTCTCCCACTTTGCTGCTATGAAACCTTCATTTAAGTACCGGTCTTCCGTCATTGTTCGTTCTTTTTTAACTAACAGGTATTGTACCTCCTCTGACATAACATATTCACTCATTTTTAATATCATTCCATTTCTTTGATATCTGGATTATTTACCAAATATTTTACTGGTATATTCCTTATTAAAGATATAAATGATATTGTCTGATATTCTTCGATTGTTAACATATTTAATTGATTTTTAAGCTTAGTTAAGTTTTTCTTTATTATTCTATGGTGGTTTATTTTTGATAATTTTATTAAGTTTTTTCTATAACTCTTACCTTTACTTAACTCCCTTTGTTCGTTAATTGGGATGTTAAATACATTAATTAATCCACCCTTCCTCATCACCAATACTTCTTTTATATTTAATACTAGCGAGTACCCGGCATGCGTTGCAATGCCACTCAAAGAAAGAAAGTGTTTGTATATATATAATATATAAAGACATCGTTCGCGTGGTCTTCAAATTAATGCGATAATATATTTAGAACAGAATATATTCCATTGGGTTGCCATAGTAACCAGATCTAATAAGTTAGTTTTTTAAGACTCCAAAGGACCCCTCAGAGGATCGTATCGAAAAAAAACACCTGTCCTATGTTGGTTCTCCCGTTGCGTAAAATATTTGTGCCAAGTTTGGTTGAAATCGGTCCAGTGGTTTAGGAGGAGATGTGGAAGACCCCAAAGGACCCCCAATGGACCCCGTCGAAAAAAACACCTATCCTATGTTGGTTCTCCCGTTGCGTAAAATATTTGTGCCAAGGTTGGTTGAAATCGGTCCAGTGGTTTAGGAGGAGATGTGAAAAACCCCAAAGGACCCCCAAAGGACCCCATTGAAAAACCACCTACCCTATGTTGGTTCTCCCGTTGCATAAAATATTTGTGCCAAGTTTGGTTGAAATCGGTCCAGTGGTTTAGGAGGAGATGTGGAAGACCCCAAGAACCCCCCAAAGGACCCCTACGAAAAAAATTCATAAACCTTCGCGGGCGTGCACACAACAACTCACCGAAGTTTCATCGCAATCGGATGAATGGTATAGGAACGCATTCGGGACAAAGAAAGAAACAAACATTCATTTTTATAGATATAGATTTTCTTTCTACATATTTTCCTTATTTTCTTGATCTTATTTTCCACGGTTTGAATATCCTCTTTGTTGTGGTTATTTTTATTTCCAGAGAATATTACACCTTGGTATTCTCTAATTTCTATTTCCTTCCTGCTCTTTTCTATATTCGGACTTACTTTAAGACCTTCGGAAGTGCTGTCTTGTGTTTCATTAAATTCTTGAAACCACTGTCCATTTGCTTATTTGTCTCCTCGTTGTATTCATCTACTCTTTGGCTAAGCGTGTTAACATTTTCAAACTTCCCCCCGAAAGTTTCCCTTATCTCCTTAATGAACTTTTCCATTTTACGGTTTTGTTCATTCATGGTTTCTCTGATATCTCCATGAATGGTCTCAATTTTTTCGTTTAGTTGATTTACTAAACTTTCCTGAATACCGTCTATTTTCTCATTGGTTTGCTTGTTATTTTCCTCCTGTTTCCTAAAATTTTCATCTATTTTATTAAATTTCTCGCTCAAGGTTTCATTTTACTTCCTTGAGTTTTTCTTATTTTCTTCTTTCATCTGTCTTATTAAGTGTTCATTGTTTTGTCGGCTTTGTTCGCCCATAAATTTCATTATTTCTTGCCAATTTGGTTCTTCTCTGGCTATCGCTTTATCTGGTTGGTTACCTTGGGCATCCTCTTCAACTATTTCCTTTTCCGTGTCCAGAATTGCTTCAGTTTTTTCTTTATCGCCTGTCTGTTGTTCCATTTCACTGTCCGTGACTACTTCTATTTCTTGTTCCTGTCCACCTTCTTCCTTCTCCTTGTCTTCTGTCCTCTTCTTCGATCTGCCTCTGGTATTATGCATTTCTTATTTCTCATAGTTGCCGACGAAAATTAGGTTTTTTTGTTATATTATCTTTGTATATTTCAAAATTTCTTTCCTAACTTAAGCCCTTTTAAGTTGAGCGCCATCTTGTAACGTCTCGCGGTTAATCTCTCTCGGAGTCTATAAATATATGTTTCCTAAAAAAATTTTCTTATCGTCTCCCTTGCGATCGTCACTGTAATTATTTAATGAAATATTGTTTTATTTGCCCCACATAGGGCACCATCTTGTAACGTCTCGCGGTTCTCTCCGAGTCATAGTACGTACTTTTAGTTAATTAACTCTATGTTTTATTAGCCCCACGTTGTTAGCGTTATCTTGTAATGTCTCGCGGTTCTCTACGAGTCAATCAAACGTCTTATCTACATACTTTCCTACTTTGCCCCACGTTGGTACGTCATCTTGTAACGTCTCGCGGATAAATCTCTCGGAGTCTATAGACATTTTACGTCTATTTATGCTCTTCGAAAATCTCGCTTTAATAAGAGTCACAGAATTTGTTATAATTTATGTTCAATGTTTCCAAAAATCGAGTGTGTGTGATTATGCAAATATTTCCCTTAGATTTTATTTGGGTGAAATCAATACCGTTGTTTTATAGTAGTTAGGAGTGAGAGTGCAAAGAGAATTACTCTCTTAATATACAATTAATGAATTCAAATTTCTCCGATCATGAGATCAGCTGACTGTGACATTTACAAACACATTTGAGGTTAAATTAACTCCAAATGGTACGTAATATTTTCGGGTTGTCCGTTCTCTTCTCAGTCTCCTGACAATCTGTAACCAACTACCATCTACTGAAAATAATACACATTTTTATTCAAACAACAAAGTATTCATTGGATTTATTTAGCATTTTTTTTATTTTTTCCCAAAAACAGAAAGGGATAATCGATTCTTACTGACAACACAGCATTAGTTCGATCTTATTTTTAAACATATAATGTATAACAAATATTTTTATTTTTTTTTTATTTCAATAACAATAAAGAAACAATTTATTAATTTCCCAGTGTTATTGTAGAGCTCTTTGTACTATGAGAAGGTCAGAAATGAATATTTTAATACCAAGCCTTACATAAATTAAATTTTTATAATTTGTAATATTTATATTATGTAGTTATTTTATTGACCGCTAGATCGCAGATTACGTTTCTTCAATGCAAACACGAAAGGTATTTAATGGCGGCAAGAAATTCACAGGAACCCGTTCTGCTGGTTTTTTGGTTAACTAAAATAATAAAGTTTATTTTCCACCTCTTTTCCTGAAGTGTTTAAAGAAATGGTGCTGTTTCTAGTGTTATAATGTTATAGTTGAGATGTAATTTAGTTAAATTTTACTTAGTAATGATCTCACCAAAAATGTCGACGTTCTGTGGGCTAGGCCTGGATATCGGAGGTTGATTTTTCAAGGTTTCATCAAATTACGGGCGTGAATGGTTCTATTCGAAGGAGTTCTAATATGTAGTGGACATCACTAGTTAATTTTATTAATTTCGCACTGCTTGTTTCAAATGGTATCTTTTAATTTACTAAATTTTTATAGATATTACACTTTTCCAAAACGTTCACTTTCAAAACGTTTTAAAAATTAATTCAATCTTGTTAGTTGGTTACTCGTAGTAACCAAGAATTTTTTATGGTTTTTATTGGTGAATCTATATACTTTTTAGTATATAGGCTATTATTAATTATTATAAATTTATTTCTTCTTTTTAGAAAAATAATCCTTTTTAGATTTTATTTATAATCAAATTTAATGTATCTAAGGTTTTTCTTTATATTTTTTCTTAATCTTATACATTGGTATTTTATATTTTAATTCCTTTTAATTTGATTCATTTATGATTTATTATTTTCTTAATGTATCCTTACTCTAAACTATTTTCCTATGCCATCTTGCTAACATAGTATTATTTTATATTTAACCCTGGGTTATCTTATATTTAAACAAAATCATTAGTCTAAACACAAAGATTACTCCTAGGTACAAGTCCTTTGTGGCCTACACAATGCAAAATTACACAAAATACAAAAATTGTCAGCAGCAATACAGTTCACTGCTACCATATTAATTGTTTTTTCATCTCCAGTACCAATCTGTGAGATGCTCTTTTTAAAAGTTTACACCTTCTCTAAGTACACTATATTTGACTTTGTACACTATATTTCACTTTATTATTGTTTACAGTGTTTTGTAGTACAAAGTATTTTATAGCTTGGTACATAATACCCATTTCTGACTTTCAGAATGGGGTGATTACTGTTTTTAACGATGGTGATTGTGTTATCATATATGGGCATGGGTTATGTAACGTTACATAAAGCCCCCCCCACTAGAATAGATTTATTTTTGTTTACTTGTTTTTAAAAAATAATCGTTGAACTCTTCAGTCTTCAGATTCTTTCATTATACTTCATGATATCTTTTTATTTCTGATTGGTTATTCACCTGTTATTCGGTTAATGGTAATAGGCTTGATTTTATATTCAACTCTCTCTCTCCTGGAGGCACATTCATTAATGATTTAATTTCTCTGGGTAGTGGTCTTCCACATATTACTTGATAAGGGCTGGTCACACTAATCATCAGAAACTTGTTTTAACACTCATATTTCCATTTGCTTCTATTAATTTGCTTTTTTAATTGAGCTTCTGTCTGCTATCTTTCTTCCGTTTTCTTCCTTCATACTTTTGTAATCTGATATCAATCTTTTCAGCTATTTTATTATCCCTTAAATATTCAATTTCCCTAACATTTTTTCCCTATCCTGTGCGGTGGTTCAGTTCGGGTGGCCACGTTGGGTCCATTACTCCGCTGTCCATCCTTACACCTTCTGAGATCAGGGGAACATCATCCCTGCTCAGGAAAATGATTGCTGGAACATGTCTACAGTCAATTCATTATAATAAAAAACTTACAAGTAGTCGATTAGCGACTAATACTAAACACTTTTGAAATTCTTCACGTTGTTGCTGTTTGCATTTAATTATATATTTCTTTTTCTTCTTGATTCCTTCTTCTTTTTCATTAACTAATAGCATATAACATTATTGATAGGCATTATTTTAAATTCCTTTTCACTTTCCTTCTTGTGACATATTTCTCCGTATCATTTCTTCCTATATCATTTTCAATTCCGAGAAATTCTAAATTATAGTTGTATTAATTATCATCATTCTTTAGTTTCATTGTAGTCATTAAATTATTCGTTATTCTTCTTATTTGAGCACACTACCATCAATTGTTTTTATTTATATATTTATTCTTCTTTTGTTCCCATCAAAATATTATTTTTTCTATTATTTCAGTTTAAATCTGTTATTTATAAATATTATATAATAATCTGTTCTTACATTTTCTCGGTGGTTTGTCTTTTTTTTTTATCAAATTCTTTCGAAATATTTAGTAAGTTGTCCTTACATACTTTTTGAATTTTGGGGTTTTATTAAATCATAATGTTTCAAAATATTTAGTAAGTTGTCCTTACTTGCTTTTTGAATTTTGAGGTTTTATTTCCAATGGGTTGCTTGGTCGGTATCAGAAAATCAGTCCCCTTTTTCTAGTTGGTTAATATTTAGTTTAACCATGGTCCATTAACTCAGGTACTCCCTTTCCTCGGATTACTGGGGTGTTCGGAATTAATTCTATCCTTGATAATCTCCTTACCATCCGGCTCTCCCACTTTGCTGCTATGAAACCTTCATTTAAGTACCGGTCTTCCGTCATTGTTCGTTCTTTTTTAACTAACAGGTATTGTACCTCCTCTGACATAACATATTCACTCATTTTTAATATCATTCCATTTCTTTGATATCTGGATTATTTACCAAATATTTTACTGGTATATTCCTTATTAAAGATATAAATGATATTGTCTGATATTCTTCGATTGTTAACATATTTAATAGATTTTTAAGCTTAGTTAAGTTTTTCTTTATTATTCTATGGTGGTTTATTTTTGATAATTTTATTAAGTTTTTTCTATAACTCTTACCTTTACTTAACTCCCTTTGCTCGTTAATTGGGATGTTAAATACATTAATTAATCCACCCTTCCTCATCACCAATACTTCTTTTATATTTAATACTAGCGAGTACCCGGCATGCGTTGCAATGCCACTCAAAGAAAGAAAGTGTTTGTATATATATAATATATAAAGACATCGTTCGCGTGGTCTTCAATTTAATGCGATAATATATTTAGAACAGAATATATTCCATTGGGTTGCCATAGTAACCAGATCTAATAAGTTAGTTTTTTAAGACTCCAAAGGACCCCTCAGAGGATCGTATCGAAAAAAAACACCTGTCCTATGTTGGTTCTCCCGTTGCGTAAAATATTTGTGCCAAGTTTGGTTGAAATCGGTCCAGTGGTTTAGGAGGAGATGTGGAAGACCCCAAAGGACCCCCAATGGACCCCGTCGAAAAAAACACCTATCCTATGTTGGTTCTCCCGTTGCGTAAAATATTTGTGCCAAGTTTGGTTGAAATCGGTCCAGTGGTTTAGGAGGAGATGTGGAAAACCCCAAAGGACCCCCAAAGGACCCCATCGAAAAAACACCTACCCTATGTTGGTTCTCCCTTTGCATAAAATATTTGTGCCAAGTTTGGTTGAAATCGGTCCAGTGGTTTAGGAGGAGATGTGAAAGACCCCAAGAACCCCCCAAAGGACCCCATCGAAAAAAATTCATAAACCTTCGCGGGCGTGCACACAACAACTCACCGAAGTTTCATCGCAATCGGATGAATGGTATAGGAACGCATTCGGGACAAAGAAAGAAAGAAACATTCATTTTTATAGATATAGATTTTCTTTCTACATATTTTCCTTATTTTCTTGATCTTATTTTCCACGGTTTGAATATCCTCTTTGTTGTGGTTATTTTTATTTCCAGAGAATATTAAACCTTGGTATTCTCTAATTTCTATTTCCTTCCTGCTCTTTTCTATATTCGGACTTACTTTAAGACCTTCGGAAGTGCTGTCTTGTGTTTCATTAAATTCTTGAAACCACTGTCCATTTGCTTATTTGTCTCCTCGTTGTATTCATCTACTCTTTGGCTAAGCGTGTTAACATTTTCAAACTTCCCCCCGAAAGTTTCCCTTATCTTCTTAATGAACTTTTCCATTTTACGGTTTTGTTCATTCATGGTTTCTCTGATATCTCCATGAATGGTCTCAATTTTTTCGTTTAGTTGATTTACTAAACTTTCCTGAATACCGTCTATTTTCTCATTGGTTTGCTTGTTATTTTCCTCCTGTTTCCTAAAATTTTCATCTATTTTATTAAATTTCTCGCTCAAGGTTTCATTTTGTTTCCTTGAGTTTTTCTTATTTTCTTCTTTCATCTGTCTTATTAAGTGTTCATTGTTTTGTCGGCTTTGTTCGCCCATAAATTTCATTATTTCTTGCCAATTTGGTTCTTCTCTGGCTACCGCTTTATCTGGTTGGTTACCTTGGGCATCCTCTTCAACTATTTCCTTTTCCGTGTCCAGAATTGCTTCAGTTTTTTCTTTATCGCCTGTCTGTTGTTCCATTTCACTGTCCGTGACTACTTCTATTTCTTGTTCCTTTCCACCTTCTTCCTTCTCCTTGTCTTCTGTCCTCTTCTTCGATCTGCCTCTGGTATTATGCATTTCTTATTTCTCATAGTTGCCGACAAAAATTAGGTTTTTTTGTTATATTATCTTTGTATATTTCAAAATTTCTTTCCTAATTTAAGCCCTTTTAAGTTGAGCGCCATCTTGTAACGTCTCGCGGTTAATCTCTCTCGGAGTCTATAAATATATGTTTCCTAAAAAAATTTTCTTATCGTCTCCCTTGCGATCGTCACTGTAATTATTTAATGAAATATTGTTTTATTTGCCCCACATAGGGCACCATCTTGTAACGTCTCGCGGTTCTCTCCTAGTCATAGTACGTACTTTTAGTTAATTAACTCTATGTTTTATTAGCCCCACGTTGTTAGCGTTATCTTGTAATGTCTCGCGGTTCTCTCCGAGTCAATCAAACGTCTTATCTATATACTTTCCTACTTTGCCCAACGTTGGTACGTCATCTTGTAACGTCTCGCGGGTAAATCTCTCGGAGTCTATAGACATTTTACGTCTATTTATGCTCTTCGAAAATCTCGCTTTAATAAGAGTCACAGAATTTGTTATAATTTATGTTCAATGTTTCCAAAAATCGAGTGTGTGTGATTATGCAAATATTTCTTTTGATTTTATTTGGGTGAAATCAATACCGTTGTTTTACAGTAGTTAGGAGTGAGAGTGCAAAGAGAATTACTCTCTTAGTATACAATTAATGAATTCAAATTTCTCCGCTCATGAGATCAGCTGACTGTGACATTTACAAACACATTTGAGGTTAAATTAACTCCAAATGGTACGTAATATTTTCGGGTTGTCCGTTCTCTTCTCAGTCTCCTGACAATCTGTAACCAACTACCATCTACTGAAAATAATACACATTTTTATTCAAACAACAAAGTATTCATTGGATTTATTTAGCATTTTTTTTATTTTTTCCCAAAAACAGAAAGGGATAATCGATTCTTACTGACAACACAGCATTAGTTCGATCTTATTTTTAAACATATAATGTATAACAAATATTTTTATTTTTTTTTATTTCAATAACAATAAAGAAACAATTTATTAATTTCCCAGTGTTATTGTAGAGCTCTTTGTACTATGAGAAGGTCAGAAATGAATATTTTAATACCAAGCCTTACATAAATTAAATTTTTATAATTTGTAATATTTATATTATGTAGTTATTTTATTGACCGCTAGATCGCAGATTACGTTTCTTCAATGCAAACACGAAAGGTATTTAATGGCGGCAAGAAATTCACAGGAACCCGTTCTGCTGGTTTTTTGGTTAACTAAAATAATAAAGTTTATTTTCCACCTCTTTTCCTGAAGTGTTTAAAGAAATGGTGCTGTTTCTAGTGTTATAATGTTATAGTTGAGATGTAATTTAGTTAAATTTTACTTAGTAATGATCTCACCAAAAATGTCGACGTTCTGTGGGCTAGGCCTGGATATCGGAGGTTGATTTTTCAAGGTTTCATCAAATTACGGGCGTGAATGGTTCTATTCGAAGGAGTTCTAATATGTAGTGGACATCACTAGTTAATTTTATTAATTTCGCACTGCTTGTTTCAAATGGTATCTTTTAATTTACTAAATTTTTATAGATATTACACTTTTCCAAAACGTTCACTTTCAAAACGTTTTAAAAATTAATTCAATCTTGTTAGTTGGTTACTCGTAGTAACCAAGAATTTTTTATGGTTTTTATTGGTGAATCTATATACTTTTTAGTATATAGGCTATTATTAATTATTATAAATTTATTTCTTCTTTTTAGAAAAATAATCCATTTTAGATTTTATTTATAATCAAATTTAATTTATCTAAGGTTTTTCTTTATATTTTTTCTTAATCTTATACATTGGTATTTTATATTTTAATTCCTTTTAATTTGATTCATTTATGATTTATTATTTTCTTAATGTATCCTTACTCTAAACTATTTTCCTATGCCATCTTGCTAACATAGTATTATTTTATATTTAACCCTGGGTTATCTTATATTTAAACAAAATCATTAGTCTAAACACAAAGAATACTCCTAGGTACAAGACCTTTGTGGCCTACACAATGCAAAATTACACGAAATACAAAAATTGTCAGCAGCAATACAGTTCACTGCTACCATATTAATTGTTTTTTCATCTCCAGTACCAATCTGTGAGATGCTCTTTTTAAAAGTTTACACCTTCTCTAAGTACACTATATTTGACTTTGTACACTATATTTCACTTTATTATTGTTTACAGTGTTTTGTAGTACAAAGTATTTTATAGCTTGGTACATAATACCCATTTCTGACTTTCAGAATGGGGTGATTACTGGTTTTAACGATGGTGATTGTGTTATCATATATGGGCATGGGTTATGTAACGTTACATAAAGCCCCCCCCACTAGAATAGATTTATTTTTGTTTACTTGTTTTTAAAAAATAATCGTTGAACTCTTCAGTCTTCAGATTCTTTCATTATACTTCATGATATCTTTTTATTTCTGATTGGTTATTCACCTGTTATTCGGTTAATGGTAATAGGCTTGATTTTATATTCAACTCTCTCTCTCCTGGAGGCACATTCATTAATGATTTAATTTCTCTGGGTAGTGGTCTTCCACATATTACTTGATAAGGGCTGGTCACACTAATCATCAGAAACTTGTTTTAACACTCATATTTCTATTTGCTTCTATTAATTTGCTTTTTTAATTGAGCTTCTGTCTGCTATCTTTCTTCCGTTTTCTTCCTTCATACTTTTGGAATCTGATATCAATCTTTTCAGCTATTTTATTATCCCTTAAATATTCAATTTCCCTAACATTTTTTCCCTATCCTGTGCGGTGGTTCAGTTCGGGTGGCCACGTTGGGTCCATTACTCCGCTGTCCATCCTTACACCTTCTGAGATCAGGGGAACATCATCCCTGCTCAGGAAAATGATTGCTGGAACATGTCTACAGTCAATTCATTATAATAAAAAACTTACAAGTAGTCGATTAGCGACTAATACTAAACACTTTTGGAATTCTTCACGTTGTTGCTGTTTGCATTTAATTATATATTTCTTTTTCTTCTTGATTCCTTCTTCTTTTTCATTAACTAATAGCATATAACATTATTGATAGGCATTATTTTAAATTCCTTTTCACTTTCCTTCTTGTGACATATTTCTCCGTATCATTTCTTCCTATATCATTTTCAATTCCGAGAAATTCTAAATTATAGTTGTATTAATTATCATCATTCTTTAGTTTCATTGTAGTCATTAAATTATTCGTTATTCTTCTTATTTTAGCACACTACCATCAATTGTTTTTATTTATATATTTATTCTTCTTTTGTTCCCATCAAAATATTATTTTTTCTATTATTTCAGTTTAAATCTGTTATTTATAAATATTATATAATAATCTGTTCTTACATTTTCTCGGTGGTTTGTCTTTTTATTTTATCAAATTCTTTCGAAATATTTAGTAAGTTGTCCTTACATACTTTTTGAATTTTGGGGTTTTATTAAATCATAATGTTTCAAAATATTTAGTAAGTTGTCCTTACTTGCTTTTTGAATTTTGGGGTTTTATTTCCAATGGGTTGCTTGGTCGGTATCAGAAAATCAGTCCCCTTTTTCTAGTTGGTTAATATTTAGTTTAACCATGGTCCATTAACTCAGGTACTCCCTTTCCTCGGATTACTGGGGTGTTCGGAATTAATTCTATCCTTGATAATCTCCTTACCATCCGGCTCTCCCACTTTGCTGCTATGAAACCTTCATTTAAGTACCGGTCTTCCGTCATTGTTCGTTCTTTTTTAACTAACAGGTATTGTACCTCCTCTGACATAACATATTCACTCATTTTTAATATCATTCCATTTCCTTTGATATCTGGATTATTTACCAAATATTTTACTGGTATATTCCTTATTAAAGATATAAATGATATTGTCTGATATTCTTCGATTGTTAACATATTTAATAGATTTTTAAGCTTAGTTAAGTTTTTCTTTATTATTCTATGGTGGTTTATTTTTGATAATTTTATTAAGTTTTTTCTATAACTCTTACCTTTACTTAACTCCCTTTGCTCGTTAATTGGGATGTTAAATACATTAATTAATCCACCCTTCCTCATCACCAATACTTCTTTTATATTTAATACTAGCGAGTACCCGGCATGCGTTGCAATGCCACTCAAAGAAAGAAAGTGTTTGTATATATATAATATATAAAGACATCGTTCGCGTGGTCTTCAATTTAATGCGATAATATATTTAGAACAGAATATATTCCATTGGGTTGCCATAGTAACCAGATCTAATAAGTTAGTTTTTTAAGACTCCAAAGGACCCCTCAGAGGATCGTATCGAAAAAAAAACAACTGTCCTATGTTGGTTCTCCCGTTGCGTAAAATATTTGTGCCAAGTTTGGTTGAAATCGGTCCAGTGGTTTAGGAGGAGATGTGGAAGACCCCAAAGAACGCCCAAAAGAACCCCATCGAAAAAACACCTATCCTATGTTGGTTCTCCCTTTGCGTAAAATATTTTGTGCCAAGTTTGGTTGAAATCGGTCCAGTGGTTTAGTAGGAGATGTGGAAGACCCCAAAGGACCCCCAAAGGACCCCGTCGAAAAAAACACCTATCCTATGTTGGTTCTCCCTTTGCGTAAAATATTTTGTGCCAAGTTTGGTTGAAATCGGTCCAGTGGTTTAGGAGGAGATGTGGGAGACCACAAAGGACCCCAAAAAGGACCCCCCGAAGTGCCATATCGAAAAAACACATATCCTATGTTGGTTCTCCCGTTGCGTAAAATATTTGTGCCAAGTTTGGTTGAAATCGGTCCAGTGGTTTAGGAGGAGATGTGGAAGACCCCAAAGGACCCCCCAATGGACCCCGTCGACAAAAACACCTATCCTATGTTGGTTCTCCCGTTGCGTAAAATATTTGTGCCAAGTTTGGTTGAAATCGGTCCAGTGGTTTAGGAGGAGATGTGGAAGACCCCAAAGAACCCCCAAAAGAACCCCATTAAAAAAACACCTATCCTATGTTGGTTCTCCCTTTGCGTAAAATATGTGTGCCAAGTTTGGTTGAAATCGGTCTAGTGGTTTAGGAGGAGATGTGAAAGACCCCAAAGGACCCCCCGAAGGATCATATCGAAAAAACACGTATCCTATGTTGGTTCTCCCGTTACGTAAAATATTTGTGCCAAGTTTGGTTGAAATCGGTCCAGTGGTTTAGGAGGAGATGTAGAAGACCCCAAAGGACCCCCAATGGACCCCGTCGAAAAAAACACGTATCCTATGTTGGTTCTCCCGTAGCATAAAATATTTGTGCCAAGTTTGGTTGAAATCGGTCCAGTGGTTTAGGATGAGATGTGGAAGACCCCAAGAACCCCCCAAAGGACCCCATCGAAAAAAATTCATAAACCTTCGCGGGCGTGCGCCCAACAACTCACCGAAGTTTCATCGCAATCGGATGAATGGTATAGGAACGCATACGGGACAAAGAAAGAAACAAACATTCATTTTTATAGATATAGATTTTCTTTCTACATATTTTCCTTATTTTCTTGATCTTATTTTCCACGGTTTGAATATCCTCTTTGTTGTGGTTATTTTTATTTCCAGAGAATATTACACCTTGGTATTCTCTAATTTCTATTTCCTTCCTGCTCTTTTCTATATTCGGACTTACTTTAAGACCTTCGGAAGTGCTGTCTTGTGTTTCATTCAAATTCTTGAAACCACTGTCCATTTGCTTATTTGTCTCCTCGTTGTATTCATCTACTCTTTGGCTAAGCGTGTTAACATTTTCAAACTTCCCCCCGAAAGTTTCCCTTATCTCCTTAATGAACTTTTCCATTTTACGGTTTTGTTCATTCATGGTTTCTCTGATATCTCCATGAATGGTCTCAATTTTTTCGTTTAGTTGTTTTACTAAACTTTCCTGAATACCGTCTATTTTCTCATTGGTTTGCTTGTTATTTTCCTCCTGTTTCCTAAAATTTTCATCTATTTTATTAAATTTCTCGCTCAAGGTTTCATTTTGTTTCCTTGAGTTTTTCTTATTTTCTTCTTTCATCTGTCTTATTAAGTGTTCATTGTTTTGTCGGCTTTGTTCTCCCATAAATTTCATTATTTCTTGCCAATTTGGTTCTTCTCTGGCTACCGCTTTATCTGGTTGGTTACCTTGGGCATCCTCTTCAACTATTTCCTTCTCCGTGTCCAGAATTGCTTCAGTTTCTTCTTTATCGCCTGTCTGTTGTTCCATTTCACTGTCCGTGACTACTTCTATTTCTTGTTCCTGTCCACCTTCTTCCTTCTCCTTGTATTCTGTCCTCTTCTTCGATCTGCCTCTGGTATTATGCATTTCTTATTTCTCATAGTTGCCGACGAAAATTAGGTTTTTTGTTATATTATCTTTGTATATTTCAAAATTTCTTTCCTAATTTAAGCCCTTTTAAGTTGAGCGCCATCTTGTAACGTCTCGCGGTTAATCTCTCTCGGAGTCTATAAAAATATGTTTCCTAAAAAAATTTTCTTATCGTCACCCTTGCTATCGTCACTGTAATTATTTAATGAAATATTGTTTTATTTGCCCCACATAGGGCACCATCTTATAACGTCTCGCGATTCTCTCCGAGTCATAGTACGTACTTTTAGTTAATTAACTCTATGTTTTATTAGCCCCACGTTGTTAGCGTTATCTTGTAATGTCTCGCGGTTCTCTCCGAGTCAATCAAACGTCTTATCTATATACTTTCCTACTTTGCCCCACGTTGGTACGTCATCTTGTAACGTCTCGCGGGTAAATCTCTCGGAGTCTATAGACATTTTACGTCTATTTATGCTCTTCGAAAATCTCGCTTTAATAAGAGTCACAGAATTTGTTATAATTTATGTTCAATGTTTCCAAAAATCGAGTGTGTGTGATTATGCAAATATTTCTCTTAGATTTTATTTGGGTGAAATCAATACCGTTGTTTTACAGTAGTTAGGAGTGAGAGTGCAAAGAGAATTACTCTCTTAGTATACAATTAATGAATTCAAATTTCTCCGCTCATGAGATCAGCTGACTGTGACATTTACAAACACATTTGAGGTTAAATTAACTCCAAATGGTACGTAATATTTTCGGGTTGGCCGTTCTCTTCTCAGTCTCCTGACAATCTGTAACCAACTACCATCTACTGAAAATAATACACATTTTTATTCAAACAACAAAGTATTCATTGGATTTATTTAGCATTTTTTTTATTTTTTCCCAAAAACAGAAAGGGCTAATCGATTCTTACTGACAACACAGCATTAGTTCGATCTTATTTTTAAACATATAATGTATAACAAATATTTTTATTTTTATTTTATTTCAATAACAGTAAAGAAACAATTTATTAATTTCCCAGTGTTATTGTAGAGCTCTTTGTACTATGAGAAGGTCAGAAATGAATATTTTAATACCAAGCCTTACATAAATTAAATTTTTATAATTTATAATATTTATATTATGTAGTTACTTTATTGACCGCTAGATCGCAGATTACGTTTCTTCAATGCAAACACGAAAGTTATTTAATGGCGGCAAGAAATTCACAGGAACCCGTTCTGCTGGTTTTTTGGTTAACTAAAATAATAAAGTTTATTTTCCACCTCTTTTCCTGAAGTGTTTAAAGAAATGGTGCTGTTTCTAGTGTTATAATGTTATAGTTGAGATGTAATTTAGTTAAATTTTACTTGGTAACGATCTCACCAAAAATGTCGACATTCTGTGGGCTAGGCCTGGATATCGGAGGTTGATTTTTCAAGGTTTCATCAAATTACGGGCGTGAATGGTTCTATTCGAAGGAGTTCTAATATGTAGTTAACATCACTAGTTAATTTTATTAATTTCGCACTGCTTGTTTCAAATGGTATCTTTTAATTTACTAAATTTTTATAGATATTACACTTTTCCAAAACGTTCACTTTCAAAACATTTTAAAAATTAATTCAATCTTGTTAGTTGGTTACTCGTAGTAACCAAGAATTTTTTATGGTTTTTATTGGTGAATCTATATACTTTTTAGTATATAGGCTATTATTAATTATTATAAATTTATTTCTTCTTTTCAGAAAAATAATAGTGTTTAGATTTTATTTATAATCAAATTTAATTTATCTAAGGTTTTTCTTTATATTTTTTCTTAATCTTATACATTGGTATTTTATATTTTAATTCCTTTTAATTTGATACATTTATGATTTATTATTTTCTTAATGTATCCTTACTCTAAACTATTTTCCTATGCCATCTTGCTAACATAGTATTATTTTATATTTAACCCTGGGTTATCTTATATTTAAACAAAATCATTAGTCTAAACACAAAGATTACTCCTAGGTACAAGACCTTTGTGGCCTACACAATGCAAAATTACACAAAATACTAAAATTGTCAGCAGCAATTTAGTTCACTGCTACCATATTAATTATTTTTTCATCTCCAGTACCAATCTGCGAGATGCTCTTTTTAAAAGTTTACACCTTCTCTAAGTACACTATATTTGACTTTGTACACTATATTTCACTTTGTTATTGTTTACACTGTTTTGTAGTACAAAGTATTTTATAGCTTGGTACATAATACCCATTTCTGACTTTCAGAATGGGGTGATTACTGTTTTTAACGATGGTGATTGTGTTATCATATATGGGCATGGGTTATGTAACTTTTCATAAAGCCCCCCCACTAGAATAGATTTATTTTTGTTTACTTGTTTTTAAAAAATAATCGTTGAACTCTTCAGTCTTCGGATTCTTTCATTATACTTCATGATATCTTTTTATTTCTGATTGGTTATTCACCTGTTATTCGGTTAATGGTAATAGGCTTGATTTTATATTCAACTCTCTCTCTCCTGGAGGCACATTCATTAATGATTTAATTTCTCTGGGTAGTGGTCTTTCACATATTACTTGATAAGGGCTGGTCACACAAATCATCAAAAACTTGTTTTAACACTCATATTTCTATTTGCTTCTATTAATTTGCTTTTTCAATTGTGCTTCTGTCTGCTATCTTTCTTCCGTTTTCTTCCTTCATACTTTTGGAATCTGATATCAATCTTTTCAGCTATTTTATTATCCCTTAAATATTCAATTTCCCTAACATTTTTTCCCTATCCTGTGCGGTGGTTCAGTTCGGGTGGCCACGTTGGGTCCATTACTCCGCTGTCCATCCTTACACCTTCTCTGATCAGGGGAACATCATCCGTGCTCAGGAAAATGATTGCTGGAACATGTCTACAGTCAATTCATTATAATAAAAAACTTACAAGTAGTCGATTAGCGACTAATACTAAACACTTTTGGAATTCTTCACGTTGTTGCTGTTTGCATTTAATTATATATTTCTTTTTCTTCTTGATTCCTTCTTCTTTTTCATTAACTAATAGCATATAACATTATTGATAGGCATTATTTTAAATTCCTTTTGACTTTCCTTCTTGTGACATATTTCTCCGTATCATTTCTTCCTATATCATTTTCAATTCCGAGAAATTCTAAATTATAGTTGTATTAATTATCATCATTCTTTAGTTTCATTGTAGTCATTAAATTATTCGTTATTCTTCTTATTTTAGCACACTACCATCAATTGTTTTTATTTATATATTTATTCTTCTTTTGTTCCCATCAAAATATTATTTTTTCTATTATTTCAGTTTAAATTTGTTATTTATAAATATTATTTAATAATCTGTTCTTACATTTTCTCGGTGGTTTGTCTTTTTATTTTATCAAATTCTTTCGAAATATTTAGTAAGTTGTCCTTACATACTTTTTGAATTTTGGGGTTTTATTAAATCATATTGTTTCAAAATATTTAGTAAGTTGTCCTTACTTGCTTTTTGAATTTTGGGGTTTTATTTCCAATGGGTTGCTTGGTCGGTATCAGAAAATCAGTCCCCTTTTTCTAGTTGGTTAATATTTAGTTTAACCATGGTCCATTAACTCAGGTACTCCCTTTCCTCGGATTACTGGGGTGTTCGGAATTAATTCTATCCTTGATAATCCCCTTACCATCTGGCTCTCCCACTTTGCTGCTATGAAACCTTCATTTAAGTACCGGTCTTCCGTCATTGTTCGTTCTTTTTTAACTAACAGGTATTGTACCTCCTCTGACATAACATATTCACTCATTTTTAATATCATTCCATTTCCTTTGATATCTGGATTATTTACCAAATATTTTACTGGTATATTCCTTATTAAAGATATAAATGATATTGTCTGATATTCTTCGATTGTTAACATATTTAATTGATTTTTAAGCTTAGTTAAGTTTTTCTTTATTATTCTATGGTGGTTTATTATTGATAATTTTATTAAGTTTTTTCTATAACTCTTACCTTTACTTAACTCCCTTTGTTCGTTAATTGGGATGTTAAATACATTAATTAATCCACCCTTCCTCATCACCAATACTTCTTTTATATTTAATACTAGCGAGTACCCGGCATGCGTTGCAATGCAACTCAAAGAAAGAAAGTGTTTGTATATATATAATATATAAAGACTTCGTTCGCGTGGTCTTCAATTTAATGCGATAATATATTTAGAACAGAATATATTCCATTGGGTTGCCATAGTAACCAGATCTAATAAGTTAGTTTTTTAAGACTCCAAAGGACCCCTCAGAGGATCGTATCGAAAAAAAAACACCTGTCCTATGTTGGTGTTTGGTTAAAATATTTGTGCCAAGTTTGGTTGAAATCGGTCCAGTGGTTTAGGAGGAGATGTGGAAGACCCCAAAGAACCCCCAAAAGAACCCCATCGAATAGACACCTATCCTATGTTGGTTCTCCCTTTGCGTAAAATATTTTGTGCCAAGTTTGGTTGAAATCGGTCCAGTGGTTTAGGAGGAGATGTGGGAGACCACAAAGGACCCCCAAAAGGACCCCCCGAAGTGCCATATAGAAAAAACACATATCCTATGTTGGTTCTCCCGTTGCGTAAAATATTTGTGCCAAGCTTGGTTGAAATCGGTCCAGTGGTTTAGGAGGAGATGTGGAAGACCCCAAAGGACCCCCCAATGGACCCCGTCGAAAAAGACACCTATCCTATGTTGGTTCTCCCGTTGCGTAAAATATTTGTGCCAAGTTTGGTTGAAATCGGTCCAGTGGTTTAGGAGGCGATGTGGAAAACCCCAAAGGATCCCCAAAGGACCCCATCGAAAAAACACCTACCCTATGTTGGTTCTCCCGTTGCACAAAATATTTGTGCCAATTTTGGTTGAAATCGGTCCAGTGGTTTAGGAGGAGATGTGGAAGACCCCAAGAACCCCCCAAAGGACCCCATCGAAAAAAATTCATGAAACTTCGCGGGCGTGCGCACAACAACTCACCGAAGTTTCATCGCAATCGGATGAATGGTATAGGAACGCATACGGGACAAAGAAAGAAACAAACATTCATTTTTATAGATATAGATTTTCTTTCTACATATTTTCCTTATTTTCTTGATCTTATTTTCCACGGTTTGAATATCCTCTTTGTTGTGGTTATTTTTATTTCCAGAGAATATTACACCTTGGTATTCTCTAATTTCTATTTCCTTCCTGCTCTTTTCTATATTCGGACTTACTTTAAGACCTTCGGAAGTGCTGTCTTGTGTTTCATTCAAATTCTTGAAACCACTGTCCATTTGCTTATTTGTCTCCTCGTTGTATTCATCTACTCTTTGGCTAAGCGTGTTAACATTTTCAAACTTCCCCCCGAAAGTTTCCCTTATCTCCTTAATGAACTTTTCCATTTTACGGTTTTGTTCATTCATGGTTTCTCTGATATCTCCATGAATGGTCTCAATTTTTTCGTTTAGTTGTTTTACTAAACTTTCCTGAATACGGTCTATTTTCTCATTGGTTTGCTTGTTATTTTCCTCCTGTTTCCTAAAATTTTCATCTATTTTATTAAATTTCTCGCTCAAGGTTTCATTTTGTTTCCTTGAGTTTTTCTTATTTCCTTCTTTCATCTGTCTTATTAAGTGTTCATTGTTTTGTCGGCTTTGTTCTCCCATAAATTTCATTATTTCTTGCCAATTTGGTTCTTCTCTGGCTATCGCTTTATCTGGTTGGTTACCTTGGGCATCCTCTTCAACTATTTCCTTTTCCGTGTCCAGAATTGCTTCAGTTTCTTCTTTATCGCCTGTCTGTTGTTCCATTTCACTGTCCGTGACTACTTCAATTTCTTGTTCCTTTCCACCTTCTTCCTTCTCCTTGTCTTCTGTCCTCTTCTTCGATCTGCCTCTGGTATTATGCATTTCTTATTTCTCATAGTTGCCGACGAAAATTAGGTTTTTTGTTATATTATCTTTGTATATTTCAAAATTTCTTTCCTAATTTAAGCCCTTTTAAGTTGAGCGCCATCTTGTAACGTCTCGCGGTTAATCTCTCTCGGAGTCTATAAATATATGTTTCCTAAAAAAATTTTCTTATCGTCACCCTTGCGATCGTCACTGTAATTATTTAATGAAATATTGTTTTATTTGCCCCACATAGGGCACCATCTTATAACGTCTCGCGGTTCTCTCCGAGTCATAGTACGTACTTTTTAGTTAATTAACTCTATGTTTTATTAGCCCCACGTTGTTAGCGTTATCTTGTAATGTCTCGCGGTTCTCTCCGAGTCAATCAAACGTCTTATCTATATACTTTCCTACTTTGCCCAACGTTGGTACGTCATCTTGTAACGTCTCGCGGGTAAATCTCTCGGAGTCTATAGACATTTTACGTCTATTTATGCTCTTCGAAAATCTCGCTTTAATAAGAGTCACAGAATTTGTTATAATTTATGTTCAATGTTTCCAAAAATCGAGTGTGTGTGATTATGCAAATATTTCTCTTAGATTTTATTTGGGTGAAATCAATACCGTTGTTTTACAGTAGTTAGGAGTGAGAGTGCAAAGAGAATTACTCTCTTAGTATACAATTAATGAATTCAAATTTCTCCGCTCATGAGATCAGCTGACTGTGACATTTACAAACACATTTGAGGTTAAATTAACTCCAAATGGTACGTAATATTTTCGGGTTGTCCGTTCTCTTCTCAGTCTCCTGACAATCTGTAACCAACTACCATCTACTGAAAATAATACACATTTTTATTCAAACAACAAAGTATTCATTGGATTTATTTAGCATTTTTTTTATTTTTTCCCAAAAACAGAAAGGGATAATCGATTCTTACTGACAACACAGCATTAGTTCGATCTTATTTTTAAACATATAATGTATAACAAATATTTTTATTTTTTTTTATTTCAATAACAATAAAGAAACAATTTATTAATTTCCCAGTGTTATTGTAGAGCTCTTTGTACTATGAGAAGGTCAGAAATGAATATTTTAATACCAAGCCTTACATAAATTAAATTTTTATAATTTGTAATATTTATATCATGTAGTTACTTTATTGACCGCTAGATCGCAGATTACGTTTCTTCAATGCAAACACGAAAGTTATTTAATGGCGGCAAGAAATTCACAGGAACCCGTTCTGCTGGTTTTTTTGTTAACTAAAATAATAAAGTTTATTTTCCACCTCTTTTCCTGAAGTGTTTAAAGAAATGGTTTTTTTCTAGTGTTATAATGTTATAGTTGAGATGTAATTTAGTTAAATTTTACTTGGTAACGATCTCACCAAAAATGTCGACATTCTGTGGGCTAGGCCTGGATATCGGAGGTTGATTTTTCAAGGTTTCATCAAATTACGGGCGTGAATGGTTCTATTCGAAGGAGTTCTAATATGTAGTTAACATCACTAGTTAATTTTATTAATTTCGCACTGCTTTTTTCAAATGGTATCTTTTAATTTACTAAATTTTTATAGATATTACACTTTTCCAAAACGTTCACTTTCAAAACATTTTAAAAATTAATTCAATCTTGTTAGTTGGTTACTCGTAGTAACCAAGAATTTTTTATGGTTTTTATTGGTGAATCTATATACTTTTTAGTATATAGGCTATTATTAATTATTATAAATTTATTTCTTCTTTTCAGAAAAATAATAGTGTTTAGATTTTATTTATAATCAAATTTAATTTATCTAAGGTTTTTCTTTATATTTTTTCTTAATCTTATACATTGGTATTTTATATTTTAATTCCTTTTAATTTGATTCATTTATGATTTATTATTTTCTTAATGTATCCTTACTCTAAACTATTTTCCTATGCCATCTTGCTAACATAGTATTATTTTATATTTAACCCTGGGTTATCTTATATTTAAACAAAATCATTAGTCTAAACACAAAGATTACTCCTAGGTACAAGACCTTTGTGGCCTACACAATGCAAAATTACACAAAATACTAAAATTGTCAGCAGCAATTTAGTTCACTGCTACCATATTAATTATTTTTTCATCTCCAGTACCAATCTGCGAGATGCTCTTTTTAAAAGTTTACACCTTCTCTAAGTACACTATATTTGACTTTGTACACTATATTTCACTTTGTTATTGTTTACAGTGTTTTGTAGTACAAAGTATTTTATAGCTTGGTACATAATACCCATTTCTGACTTTCAGAATGGGGTGATTACTGTTTTTAACGATGGTGATTGTGTTATCATATATGGGCATGGGTTATGTAACTTTTCATAAAGCCCCCCCACTAGAATAGATTTATTTTTGTTTACTTGTTTTTAAAAAATAATCGTTGAACTCTTCAGTCTTCGGATTCTTTCATTATACTTCATGATATCTTTTTATTTCTGATTGGTTATTCACCTGTTATTCGGTTAATGGTAATAGGCTTGATTTTATATTCAACTCTCTCTCTCCTGGAGGCACATTCATTAATGATTTAATTTCTCTGGGTAGTGGTCTTTCACATATTACTTGATAAGGGCTGGTCACACAAATCATCAAAAACTTGTTTTAACACTCATATTTCTATTTGCTTCTATTAATTTGCTTTTTCAATTGAGCTTCTGTCTGCTATCTTTCTTCCGTTTTCTTCCTTCATACTTTTGGAATCTGATATCAATCTTTTCAGCTATTTTATTATCCCTTAAATATTCAATTTCCCTAACATTTTTTCCCTATCCTGTGCGGTGGTTCAGTTCGGGTGGCCACGTTGGGTCCATTACTCCGCTGTCCATCCTTACACCTTCTCTGATCAGGGGAACATCATCCGTGCTCAGGAAAATGATTGCTGGAACATGTCTACAGTCAATTCATTATAATAAAAAACTTACAAGTAGTCGATTAGCGACTAATACTAAACACTTTTGGAATTCTTCACGTTTTTGCTGTTTGCATTTAATTATATATTTCTTTTTCTTCTTGATTCCTTCTTCTTTTTCATTAACTAATAGCATATAACATTATTGATAGGCATTATTTTAAATTCCTTTTGACTTTCCTTCTTGTGACATATTTCTCCGTATCATTTCTTCCTATATCATTTTCAATTCCGAGAAATTCTAAATTATAGTTGTATTAATTATCATCATTCTTTAGTTTCATTGTAGTCATTAAATTATTCGTTATTCTTCTTATTTTAGCACACTACCATCAATTGTTTTTATTTATATATTTATTCTTCTTTTGTTCCCATCAAAATATTATTTTTTCTATTATTTCAGTTTAAATTTGTTATTTATAAATATTATTTAATAATCTGTTCTTACATTTTCTCGGTGGTTTGTCTTTTTATTTTATCAAATTCTTTCGAAATATTTAGTAAGTTGTCCTTACATACTTTTTGAATTTTGGGGTTTTATTAAATCATATTGTTTCAAAATATTTAGTAAGTTGTCCTTACTTGCTTTTTGAATTTTGGGGTTTTATTTCCAATGGGTTGCTTGGTCGGTATCAGAAAATCAGTCCCCTTTTTCTAGTTGGTTAATATTTAGTTTAACCATGGTCCATTAACTCAGGTACTCCCTTTCCTCGGATTACTGGGGTGTTCGGAATTAATTCTATCCTTGATAATCCCCTTACCATCTGGCTCTCCCACTTTGCTGCTATGAAACCTTCATTTAAGTACCGGTCTTCCGTCATTGTTCGTTCTTTTTTAACTAACAGGTATTGTACCTCCTCTGACATAACATATTCACTCATTTTTAATATCATTCCATTTCCTTTGATATCTGGATTATTTACCAAATATTTTACTGGTATATTCCTTATTAAAGATATAAATGATATTGTCTGATATTCTTCGATTGTTAACATATTTAATTGATTTTTAAGCTTAGTTAAGTTTTTCTTTATTATTCTATGGTGGTTTATTTTTGATAATTTTATTAAGTTTTTTCTATAACTCTTACCTTTACTTAACTCCCTTTGTTCGTTATTTGGGATGTTAAATACATTAATTAATCCACCCTTCCTCATCACCAATACTTCTTTTATATTTAATACTAGCGAGTACCCGGCATGCGTTGCAATGCAACTCAAAGAAAGAAAGTGTTTGTATATATATAATATATAAAGACTTCGTTCGCGTGGTCTTCAATTTAATGCGATAATATATTTAGAACAGAATATATTCCATTGGGTTGCCATAGTAACCAGATCTAATAAGTTAGTTTTTTAAGACTCCAAAGGACCCCTCAGAGGATCGTATCGAAAAAAAAACACCTGTCCTATGTTGGTGTTTGGTTAAAATATTTGTGCCAAGTTTGGTTGAAATCGGTCCAGTGGTTTAGGAGGAGATGTGGAAGACCCCAAAGAACCCCCAAAAGAACCCCATCGAATAGACACCTATCCTATGTTGGTTCTCCCTTTGCGTAAAATATTTTGTGCCAAGTTTGGTTGAAATCGGTCCAGTGGTTTAGGAGGAGATGTGGGAGACCACAAAGGACCCCCAAAAGGACCCCCCGAAGTGCCATATAGAAAAAACACATATCCTATGTTGGTTCTCTCGTTGTGTAAAATATTTGTGCCAAGCTTGGTTGAAATCGGTCCAGTGGTTTAGGAGGAGATGTGGAAGACCCCAAAGGACCCCCCAATGGACCCCGTCGAAAAAAACACCTATCCTATGTTGGTTCTCCCGTTGCGTAAAATATTTGTGCCAAGTTTGGTTGAAATCGGTCCAGTGGTTTAGGAGGCGATGTGGAAAACCCCAAAGGATCCCCAAAGGACCCCATCGAAAAAACACCTACCCTATGTTGGTTCTCCCGTTGCATAAAATATTTGTGCCAAGTTTGGTTGAAATCGGTCCAGTGGTTTAGGAGGAGATGTGGAAGACCCCAAGAACCCCCCAAAGGACCCCATCGAAAAAAATTCATGAAACTTCGCGGGCGTGCGCACAACAACTCACCGAAGTTTCATCGCAATCGGATGAATGGTATAGGAACGCATACGGGACAAAGAAAGAAACAAACATTCATTTTTATAGATATAGATTTTCTTTCTACATATTTTCCTTATTTTCTTGATCTTATTTTCCACGGTTTGAATATCCTCTTTGTTGTGGTTATTTTTATTTCCAGAGAATATTACACCTTGGTATTCTCTAATTTCTATTTCCTTCCTGCTCTTTTCTATATTCGGACTTACTTTAAGACCTTCGGAAGTGCTGTCTTGTGTTTCATTCAAATTCTTGAAACCACTGTCCATTTGCTTATTTGTCTCCTCGTTGTATTCATCTACTCTTTGGCTAAGCGTGTTAACATTTTCAAACTTCCCCCCGAAAGTTTCCCTTATCTCCTTAATGAACTTTTCCATTTTACGGTTTTGTTCATTCATGGTTTCTCTGATATCTCCATGAATGGTCTCAATTTTTTCGTTTAGTTGTTTTACTAAACTTTCCTGAATACGGTCTATTTTCTCATTGGTTTGCTTGTTATTTTCCTCCTGTTTCCTAAAATTTTCATCTATTTTATTAAATTTCTCGCTCAAGGTTTCATTTTGTTTCCTTGAGTTTTTCTTATTTCCTTCTTTCATCTGTCTTATTAAGTGTTCATTGTTTTGTCGGCTTTGTTCTCCCATAAATTTCATTATTTCTTGCCAATTTGCTTCTTCTCTGGCTATCGCTTTATCTGGTTGGTTACCTTGGGCATCCTCTTCAACTATTTCCTTTTCCGTGTCCAGAATTGCTTCAGTTTCTTCTTTATCGCCTGTCTGTTGTTCCATTTCACTGTCCGTGACTACTTCAATTTCTTGTTCCTTTCCACCTTCTTCCTTCTCCTTGTCTTCTGTCCTCTTCTTCGATCTGCCTCTGGTATTATGCATTTCTTATTTCTCATAGTTGCCGACGAAAATTAGGTTTTTTGTTATATTATCTTTGTATATTTCAAAATTTCTTTCCTAATTTAAGCCCTTTTAAGTTGAGCGCCATCTTGTAACGTCTCGCGGTTAATCTCTCTCGGAGTCTATAAATATATGTTTCCTAAAAAAATTTTCTTATCGTCACCCTTGCGATCGTCACTGTAATTATTTAATGAAATATTGTTTTATTTGCCCCACATAGGGCACCATCTTATAACGTCTCGCGGTTCTCTCCGAGTCATAGTACGTACTTTTTAGTTAATTAACTCTATGTTTTATTAGCCCCACGTTGTTAGCGTTATCTTGTAATGTCTCGCGGTTCTCTCCGAGTCAATCAAACGTCTTATCTATATACTTTCCTACTTTGCCCAACGTTGGTACGTCATCTTGTAACGTCTCGCGGGTAAATCTCTCGGAGTCTATAGACATTTTACGTCTATTTATGCTCTTCGAAAATCTCGCTTTAATAAGAGTCACAGAATTTGTTATAATTTATGTTCAATGTTTCCAAAAATCGAGTGTGTGTGATTATGCAAATATTTCTCTTAGATTTTATTTGGGTGAAATCAATACCGTTGTTTTACAGTAGTTAGGAGTGAGAGTGCAAAGAGAATTACTCTCTTAGTATACAATTAATGAATTCAAATTTCTCCGCTCATGAGATCAGCTGACTGTGACATTTACAAACACATTTGAGGTTAAATTAACTCCAAATGGTACGTAATATTTTCGGGTTGTCCGTTCTCTTCTCAGTCTCCTGACAATCTGTAACCAACTACCATCTACTGAAAATAATACACATTTTTATTCAAACAACAAAGTATTCATTGGATTTATTTAGCATTTTTTTAATTTTTTCCCAAAAACAGAAAGGGATAATCGATTCTTACTGACAACACAGCATTAGTTCGATCTTATTTTTAAACATATAATGTATAACAAATATTTTTATTTTTTTTTATTTCAATAACAATAAAGAAACAATTTATTAATTTCCCAGTGTTATTGTAGAGCTCTTTGTACTATGAGAAGGTCAGAAATGAATATTTTAATACCAAGCCTTACATAAATTAAATTTTTATAATTTGTAATATTTATATCATGTAGTTACTTTATTGACCGCTAGATCGCAGATTACGTTTCTTCAATGCAAACACGAAAGTTATTTAATGGCGGCAAGAAATTCACAGGAACCCGTTCTGCTGGTTTTTTGGTTAACTAAAATAATAAAGTTTATTTTCCACCTCTTTTCCTGAAGTGTTTAAAGAAATGGTTTTTTTCTAGTGTTATAATGTTATAGTTGAGATGTAATTTAGTTAAATTTTACTTGGTAACGATCTCACCAAAAATGTCGACATTCTGTGGGCTAGGCCTGGATATCGGAGGTTGATTTTTCAAGGTTTCATCAAATTACGGGCGTGAATGGTTCTATTCGAAGGAGTTCTAATATGTAGTTAACATCACTAGTTAATTTTATTAATTTCGCACTGCTTGTTTCAAATGGTATCTTTTAATTTACTAAATTTTTATAGATATTACACTTTTCCAAAACGTTCACTTTCAAAACATTTTAAAAATTAATTCAATCTTGTTAGTTGGTTACTCGTAGTAACCAAGAATTTTTTATGGTTTTTATTGGTGAATCTATATACTTTTTAGTATATAGGCTATTATTAATTATTATAAATTTATTTCTTCTTTTCAGAAAAATAATAGTGTTTAGATTTTATTTATAATCAAATTTAATTTATCTAAGGTTTTTCTTTATATTTTTTCTTAATCTTATACATTGGTATTTTATATTTTAATTCCTTTTAATTTGATTCATTTATGATTTATTATTTTCTTAATGTATCCTTACTCTAAACTATTTTCCTATGCCATCTTGCTAACATAGTATTATTTTATATTTAACCCTGGGTTATCTTATATTTAAACAAAATCATTAGTCTAAACACAAAGATTACTCCTAGGTACAAGACCTTTGTGGCCTACACAATGCAAAATTACACAAAATACTAAAATTGTCAGCAGCAATTTAGTTCACTGCTACCATATTAATTATTTTTTCATCTCCAGTACCAATCTGCGAGATGCTCTTTTTAAAAGTTTACACCTTCTCTAAGTACACTATATTTGACTTTGTACACTATATTTCACTTTGTTATTGTTTACAGTGTTTTGTAGTACAAAGTATTTTATAGCTTGGTACATAATACCCATTTCTGACTTTCAGAATGGGGTGATTACTGTTTTTAACGATGGTGATTGTGTTATCATATATGGGCATGGGTTATGTAACTTTTCATAAAGCCCCCCCACTAGAATAGATTTATTTTTGTTTACTTGTTTTTAAAAAATAATCGTTGAACTCTTCAGTCTTCGGATTCTTTCATTATACTTCATGATATCTTTTTTTTCTGATTGGTTATTCACCTGTTATTCGGTTAATGGTAATAGGCTTGATTTTATATTCAACTCTCTCTCTCCTGGAGGCAAATTCATTAATGATTTAATTTCTCTGGGTAGTGGTCTTTCACATATTACTTGATAAGGGCTGGTCACACAAATCATCAAAAACTTGTTTTAACACTCATATTTCTATTTGCTTCTATTAATTTGCTTTTTCAATTGAGCTTCTGTCTGCTATCTTTCTTCCGTTTTCTTCCTTCAAATTTTTGGAATCTGATATCAATCTTTTCAGCTATTTTATATCCCTTAAATATTCAATTTCCCTAACATTTTTTCCCTATCCTGTGCGGTGGTTCAGTTCGGGTGGCCACGTTGGGTCCATTACTCCGCTGTCCATCCTTACACCTTCTCTGATCAGGGGAACATCATCCGTGCTCAGGAAAATGATTGCTGGAACATGTCTACAGTCAATTCATTATAATAAAAAACTTACAAGTAGTCGATTAGCGACTAATACTAAACACTTTTGGAATTCTTCACGTTTTTGCTGTTTGCATTTAATTATATATTTCTTTTTCTTCTTGATTCCTTCTTCTTTTTCATTAACTAATAGCATATAACATTATTGATAGGCATTATTTTAAATTCCTTTTGACTTTCCTTCTTGTGACATATTTCTCCGTATCATTTCTTCCTATATCATTTTCAATTCCGAGAAATTCTAAATTATAGTTGTATTAATTATCATCATTCTTTAGTTTCATTGTAGTCATTAAATTATTCGTTATTCTTCTTATTTTAGCACACTACCATCAATTGTTTTTATTTATATATTTATTCTTCTTTTGTTCCCATCAAAATATTATTTTTTCTATTATTTCAGTTTAAATTTGTTATTTATAAATATTATTTAATAATCTGTTCTTACATTTTCTCGGTGGTTTGTCTTTTTATTTTATCAAATTCTTTCGAAATATTTAGTAAGTTGTCCTTACATACTTTTTGAATTTTGGGGTTTTATTAAATCATATTGTTTCAAAATATTTAGTAAGTTGTCCTTACTTGCTTTTTGAATTTTGGGGTTTTATTTCCAATGGGTTGCTTGGTCGGTATCAGAAAATCAGTCCCCTTTTTCTAGTTGGTTAATATTTAGTTTAACCATGGTCCATTAACTCAGGTACTCCCTTTCCTCGGATTACTGGGGTGTTCGGAATTAATTCTATCCTTGATAATCTCCTTACCATCTGGCTCTCCCACTTTGCTGCTATGAAACCTTCATTTAAGTACCGGTCTTCCGTCATTGTTCGTTCTTTTTTAACTAACAGGTATTGTACCTCCTCTGACATAACATATTCACTCATTTTTAATATCATTCCATTTCCTTTGATATCTGGATTATTTACCAAATATTTTACTGGTATATTCCTTATTAAAGATATAAATGATATTGTCTGATATTCTTCGATTGTTAACATATTTAATTGATTTTTAAGCTTAGTTAAGTTTTTCTTTATTATTCTATGGTGGTTTATTATTGATAATTTTATTAAGTTTTTTCTATAACTCTTACCTTTACTTAACTCCCTTTGTTCGTTAATTGGGATGTTAAATACATTAATTAATCCACCCTTCCTCATCACCAATACTTCTTTTATATTTAATACTAGCGAGTACCCGGCATGCGTTGCAATGCAACTCAAAGAAAGAAAGTGTTTGTATATATATAATATATAAAGACTTCGTTCGCGTGGTCTTCAATTTAATGCGATAATATATTTAGAACAGAATATATTCCATTGGGTTGCCATAGTAACCAGATCTAATAAGTTAGTTTTTTAAGACTCCAAAGGACCCCTCAGAGGATCGTATCGAAAAAAAAACACCTGTCCTATGTTGGTGTTTGGTTAAAATATTTGTGCCAAGTTTGGTTGAAATCGGTCCAGTGGTTTAGGAGGAGATGTGGAAGACCCCAAAGAACCCCCAAAAGAACCCCATCGAATAAACACCCATCCTATGTTGGTTCTCCCTTTGCGTAAAATATTTTGTGCCAAGTTTGGTTGAAATCGGTCCAGTGGTTTAGGAGGAGATGTGGGAGACCACAAAGGACCCCCAAAAGGACCCCCCGAAGTGCCATATCGAAAAAACACATATCCTATGTTGGTTCTCCCGTTGCGTAAAATATTTGTGCCAAGCTTGGTTGAAATCGGTCCAGTGGTTTAGGAGGAGATGTGGAAGACCCCAAAGGACCCCCCAATGGACCCCGTCGAAAAAAACACCTATCCTATGTTGGTTCTCCCGTTGCGTAAAATATTTGTGCCAAGTTTGGTTGAAATCGGTCCAGTGGTTTAGGAGGCGATGTGGAAAACCCCAAAGGACCCCCAAAGGACCCCATCGAAAAAACACCTACCCTATGTTGGTTCTCCCGTTGCATAAAATATTTGTGCCAAGTTTGGTTGAAATCGGTCCAGTGGTTTAGGAGGAGATGTGGAAGACCCCAAGAACCCCCCAAAGGACCCCATCGAAAAAAATTCATGAAACTTCGCGGGCGTGCGCACAACAACTCACCGAAGTTTCATCGCAATCGGATGAATGGTATAGGAACGCATACGGGACAAAGAAAGAAACAAACATTCATTTTTATAGATATAGATTTTCTTTCTACATATTTTCCTTATTTTCTTGATCTTATTTTCCACGGTTTGAATATCCTCTTTGTTATGGTTATTTTTATTTCCAGAGAATATTACACCTTGGTATTCTCTAATTTCTATTTCCTTCCTGCTCTTTTCTATATTCGGACTTACTTTAAGACCTTCGGAAGTGCTGTCTTGTGTTTCATTCAAATTCTTGAAACCACTGTCCATTTGCTTATTTGTCTCCTCGTTGTATTCATCTACTCTTTGGCTAAGCGTGTTAACATTTTCAAACTTCCCCCCGAAAGTTTCCCTTATCTCCTTAATGAACTTTTCCATTTTACGGTTTTGTTCATTCATGGTTTCTCTGATATCTCCATGAATGGTCTCAATTTTTTCGTTTAGTTGTTTTACTAAACTTTCCTGAATACGGTCTATTTTCTCATTGGTTTGCTTGTTATTTTCCTCCTGTTTCCTAAAATTTTCATCTATTTTATTAAATTTCTCGCTCAAGGTTTCATTTTGTTTCCTTGAGTTTTTCTTATTTTCTTCTTTCATCTGTCTTATTAAGTGTTCATTGTTTTGTCGGCTTTGTTCTCCCATAAATTTCATTATTTCTTGCCAATTTGCTTCTTCTCTGGCTATCGCTTTATCTGGTTGGTTACCTTGGGCATCCTCTTCAACTATTTCCTTTTCCGTGTCCAGAATTGCTTCAGTTTCTTCTTTATCGCCTGTCTGTTGTTCCATTTCACTGTCCGTGACTACTTCAATTTCTTGTTCCTTTCCACCTTCTTCCTTCTCCTTGTCTTCTGTCCTCTTCTTCGATCTGCCTCTGGTATTATGCATTTCTTATTTCTCATAGTTGCCGACGAAAATTAGGTTTTTTGTTATATTATCTTTGTATATTTCAAAATTTCTTTCCTAATTTAAGCCCTTTTAAGTTGAGCGCCATCTTGTAACGTCTCGCGGTTAATCTCTCTCGGAGTCTATAAATATATGTTTCCTAAAAAAATTTTCTTATCGTCACCCTTGCGATCGTCACTGTAATTATTTAATGAAATATTGTTTTATTTGCCCCACATAGGGCACCATCTTATAACGTCTCGCGGTTCTCTCCGAGTCATAGTACGTACTTTTTAGTTAATTAACTCTATGTTTTATTAGCCCCACGTTGTTAGCGTTATCTTGTAATGTCTCGCGGTTCTCTCCGAGTCAATCAAACGTCTTATCTATATACTTTCCTACTTTGCCCAACGTTGGTACGTCATCTTGTAACGTCTCGCGGGTAAATCTCTCGGAGTCTATAGACATTTTACGTCTATTTATGCTCTTCGAAAATCTCGCTTTAATAAGAGTCACAGAATTTGTTATAATTTATGTTCAATGTTTCCAAAAATCGAGTGTGTGTGATTATGCAAATATTTCTCTTAGATTTTATTTGGGTGAAATCAATACCGTTGTTTTACAGTAGTTAGGAGTGAGAGTGCAAAGAGAATTACTCTCTTAGTATACAATTAATGAATTCAAATTTCTCCGCTCATGAGATCAGCTGACTGTGACATTTACAAACACATTTGAGGTTAAATTAACTCCAAATGGTACGTAATATTTTCGGGTTGTCCGTTCTCTTCTCAGTCTCCTGACAATCTGTAACCAACTACCATCTACTGAAAATAATACACATTTTTATTCAAACAACAAAGTATTCATTGGATTTATTTAGCATTTTTTTTATTTTTTCCCAAAAACAGAAAGGGATAATCGATTCTTACTGACAACACAGCATTAGTTCGATCTTATTTTAACATATAATGTATAACAATATTTTTATTTTTTTTATTTCAATAACAATAAAGAAACAATTTATTAATTTCCCAGTGTTATTGTAGAGCTCTTTGTACTATGAGAAGGTCAGAAATGAATATTTTAATACCAAGCCTTACATAAATTAAATTTTTATAATTTGTAATATTTATATCATGTAGTTACTTTATTGACCGCTAGATCGCAGATTACGTTTCTTCAATGCAAACACGAAAGTTATTTAATGGCGCAAGAAATTCACAGGAACCCGTTCTGCTGGTTTTTTTGTTAACTAAAATAATAAAGTTTATTTTCCACCTCTTTTCCTGAAGTGTTTAAAGAAATGGTTTTTTTCTAGTGTTATAATGTTATAGTTGAGATGTAATTTAGTTAAATTTTACTTGGTAACGATCTCACCAAAAATGTCGACATTCTGTGGGCTAGGCCTGGATATCGGAGGTTGATTTTTCAAGGTTTCATCAAATTACGGGCGTGAATGGTTCTATTCGAAGGAGTTCTAATATGTAGTTAACATCACTAGTTAATTTTATTAATTTCGCACTGCTTGTTTCAAATGGTATCTTTAATTTACTAAATTTTTATAGATATTACACTTTTCCAAACGTTCACTTTCAAAACATTTTAAAAATTAATTCAATCTTGTTAGTTGGTTACTCGTAGTAACCAAGAATTTTTATGGTTTTTATTGTGAATCTATATACTTTTTAGTATATAGGCTATTATTAATTATTATAAATTATTTCTTCTTTCAGAAAAATAATAGTGTTTAGATTTTATTTATAATCAAATTAATTTATCTAAGGTTTTTCTTTATATTTTTTCTTAATCTTATACATTGTATTTTATATTTTAATTCCTTTTAATTTGATCATTTATGATTTATTATTTTCTTAATGTATCCTTACTCTAAACTATTTTTCCTATGCCATCTTGCTAACATAGAATTATTTTATATTTAACCCTGGGTTATCTTATATTTAAACAAAATCATTAGTCTAAACACAAAGATTACTCCTAGGTACAAGACCTTTGTGGCCTACACAATGCAAAATTACACAAATACTAAAATTGTCAGCAGCAATTTAGTTCACTGCTACCATATTAATTATTTTTTCATCTCCAGTACCAATCTGCGAGATGCTCTTTTAAAAGTTTACACCTTCTCTAAGTACACTATATTTGACTTTGTACACTATATTTCACTTTGTTATTGTTTACAGTGTTTTGTAGTACAAAGTATTTTATAGCTTGGTACATAATACCCATTTCTGACTTTCAGAATGGGGTGATTACTGTTTTTAACGATGGTGATTGTGTTATCATATATGGGCATGGGTTATGTAACTTTTCATAAAGCCCCCCCACTAGAATAGATTTATTTTTGTTTACTTGTTTTTAAAAAATAATCGTTGAACTCTTCAGTCTTCGGATTCTTTCATTATACTTCATGATATCTTTTTTTTTCTGATTGGTTATTCACCTGTTATTCCGGTTAATGGTAATAGGCTTGATTTTATATTCAACTCTCTCTCTCCTGAGGCAAATTCATTAATGATTAATTTCTCTGGGTAGTGGTCTTTCACATATTACTTGATAAGGGCTGGTCACACAATCATCAAAAACTTGTTTTAACACTCATATTTCTATTTGCTCTATTAATTTGCTTTTTCAATTGAGCTTCTGTCTGCTATCTTTCTTCCGTTTTCTTCCTTCAAATTTTTGGAATCTGATATCAATCTTTTCAGCTATTTTATATCCCTTAAATATTCAATTCCCTAACATTTTTTCCCTATCCTGTGCGGTGGTTCAGTTCGGGTGGCCACGTTGGGTCCATTACTCCGCTGTCCATCCTTACACCTTCTCTGATCAGGGGAACATCATCCGTGCTCAGAAAATGATTGCTGGAACATGTCTACAGTCAATTCATTATAATAAAAACTTACAAGTAGTCGATTAGCGACTAATACTAAACACTTTTGGAATTCTTCACGTTTTTGCTGTTTGCATTTAATTATATATTTCTTTTTCTTCTTGATTCCTTCTTCTTTTTCATTAACTAATAGCATATAACATTATTGATAGGCATTATTTTAAATTCCTTTGACTTTCCTTCTTGTGACATATTTCTCCGTATCATTTCTTCCTATATCATTTTCAATTCCGAGAAATTCTAAATTATAGTTGTATTAATTATCATCATTCTTTAGTTTCATTGTATCATTCTTTAGTTTCATTGTAGTCATTAAATTATTCGTTATTCTTCTTATTTTAGCACACTACCATCAATTGTTTTTATTTATATATTTATTCTTCTTTTGTTCCCATCAAAATATTATTTTTTCTATTATTTCAGTTTAAATTTGTTATTTATAAATATTATTTAATAATCTGTTCTTACATTTTCTCGGTGGTTTGTCTTTTTATTTTATCAAATTCTTTCGAAATATTTAGTAAGTTGTCCTTACATACTTTTTGAATTTTGGGGTTTTATTAAATCATATTGTTTCAAAATATTTAGTAAGTTGTCCTTACTTGCTTTTTGAATTTTGGGGTTTTATTTCCAATGGGTTGCTTGGTCGGTATCAGAAAATCAGTCCCCTTTTTCTAGTTGGTTAATATTTAGTTTAACCATGGTCCATTAACTCAGGTACTCCCTTTCCTCGGATTACTGGGGTGTTCGGAATTAATTCTATCCTTGATAATCTCCTTACCATCTGGCTCTCCCACTTTGCTGCTATGAAACCTTCATTTAAGTACCGGTCTTCCGTCATTGTTCGTTCTTTTTTAACTAACAGGTATTGTACCTCCTCTGACATAACATATTCACTCATTTTTAATATCATTCCATTTCCTTTGATATCTGGATTATTTACCAAATATTTTACTGGTATATTCCTTATTAAAGATATAAATGATATTGTCTGATATTCTTCGATTGTTAACATATTTAATTGATTTTTAAGCTTAGTTAAGTTTTTCTTTATTATTCTATGGTGGTTTATTATTGATAATTTTATTAAGTTTTTTCTATAACTCTTACCTTTACTTAACTCCCTTTGTTCGTTAATTGGGATGTTAAATACATTAATTAATCCACCCTTCCTCATCACCAATACTTCTTTTATATTTAATACTAGCGAGTACCCGGCATGCGTTGCAATGCAACTCAAAGAAAGAAAGTGTTTGTATATATATAATATATAAAGACTTCGTTCGCGTGGTCTTCAATTTAATGCGATAATATATTTAGAACAGAATATATTCCATTGGGTTGCCATAGTAACCAGATCTAATAAGTTAGTTTTTTAAGACTCCAAAGGACCCCTCAGAGGATCGTATCGAAAAAAAAAACACCTGTCCTATGTTGGTGTTTGGTTAAAATATTTGTGCCAAGTTTGGTTGAAATCGGTCCAGTGGTTTAGGAGGAGATGTGGAAGACCCCAAAGAACCCCCAAAAGAACCCCATCGAATAAACACCCATCCTATGTTGGTTCTCCCTTTGCGTAAAATATTTTGTGCCAAGTTTGGTTGAAATCGGTCCAGTGGTTTAGGAGGAGATGTGGGAGACCACAAAGGACCCCCAAAAGGACCCCCCGAAGTGCCATATCGAAAAAACACATATCCTATGTTGGTTCTCCCGTTGCGTAAAATATTTGTGCCAAGCTTGGTTGAAATCGGTCCAGTGGTTTAGGAGGAGATGTGGAAGACCCCAAAGGACCCCCCAATGGACCCCGTCGAAAAAAACACCTATCCTATGTTGGTTCTCCCGTTGCGTAAAATATTTGTGCCAAGTTTGGTTGAAATCGGTCCAGTGGTTTAGGAGGCGATGTGGAAAACCCCAAAGGACCCCCACCCCATTAAAAAAACACCTATCCTATGTTGGTCCTCCCTTTGCGTAAAATATGTGTGCCAAGTTTGGTTGAAATCGGTCCAGTGGTTTAGGAGGAGATGTGAAAGACCCCAAAGGACCCCCCGAAGGATCATATCGAAAAAAAACATATCCTATGTTGGTTCTCCCGTTGCGTAAAATATTTGTGCCAAGTTTGGTTGAAATCGGTCCAGTGGTTTACGAGGAGATGTGGAAGACCCCAAAGGACCCCCAATGGACCCCGTCGAAAAAAACACCTATCCTATGTTGGTTCTCCCGTTGCGTAAAATATTTGTGCCAAGTTTGGTTGAAATCGGTCCAGTGGTTTAGGAGGAGATGTGGAAGACCCCAAAGGACCCCATCGAAAAAACACCTACCCTATGTTGGTTCTCCCGTTGCATAAAATATTTGTGCCAAGTTTGGTTGAAATCGGTCCAGTGGTTTAGGAGGAGATGTGGAAGACCCCAAGAACCCCCCAAAGGACCCCATCGAAAAAAATTCATAAACCTTCGCGGGCGTGCGCACAACAACTCACCGAAGTTTCATCGCAATCGGATGAATGGTATAGGAACGCATACGGGACAAAGAAAGAAACAAACATTCATTTTTATAGATATAGATTTTCTTTCTACATATTTTCCTTATTTTCTTGATCTTATTTTCCACGGTTTGAATATCCTCTTTGTTGTGGTTATTTTTATTTCCAGAGAATATTACACCTTGGTATTCTCTAATTTCTATTTCCTTCCTGCTCTTTTCTATATTCGGACTTACTTTAAGACCTTCGGAAGTGCTGTCTTGTGTTTCATTCAAATTCTTGAAACCACTGTCCATTTGCTTATTTGTCTCCTCGTTGTATTCATCTACTCTTTGGCTAAGCGTGTTAACATTTTCAAACTTCCCCCCGAAAGTTTCCCTTATCTCCTTAATGAACTTTTCCATTTTACGGTTTTGTTCATTCATGGTTTCTCTGATATCTCCATGAATGGTCTCAATTTTTTCGTTTAGTTGTTTTACTAAACTTTCCTGAATACGGTCTATTTTCTCATTGGTTTGCTTGTTATTTTCCTCCTGTTTCCTAAAATTTTCATCTATTTTATTAAATTTCTCGCTCAAGGTTTCATTTTGTTTCCTTGAGTTTTTCTTATTTTCTTCTTTCATCTGTCTTATTAAGTGTTCATTGTTTTGTCGGCTTTGTTCTCCCATAAATTTCATTATTTCTTGCCAATTTGGTTCTTCTCTGGCTATCGCTTTATCTGGTTGGTTACCTTGGGCATCCTCTTCAACTATTTCCTTTTCCGTGTCCAGAATTGCTTCAGTTTCTTCTTTATCGCCTGTCTGTTGTTCCATTTCACTGTCCGTGACTACTTCAATTTCTTGTTCCTTTCCACCTTCTTCCTTCTCCTTGTCTTCTGTCCTCTTCTTCGATCTGCCTCTGGTATTATGCATTTCTTATTTCTCATAGTTGCCGACGAAAATTAGGTTTTTTGTTATATTATCTTTGTATATTTCAAAATTTCTTTCCTAATTTAAGCCCTTTTAAGTTGAGCGCCATCTTGTAACGTCTCGCGGTTAATCTCTCTCGGAGTCTATAAATATATGTTTCCTAAAAAAATTTTCTTATCGTCACCCTTGCGATCGTCACTGTAATTATTTAATGAAATATTGTTTTATTTGCCCCACATAGGGCACCATCTTATAACGTCTCGCGGTCTCTCCGAGTCATAGTACGTACTTTTTAGTTAATTAACTCTATGTTTTATTAGCCCCACGTTGTTAGCGTTATCTTGTAATGTCTCGCGGTTCTCTCCGAGTCAATCAAACGTCTTATCTATATACTTTCCTACTTTGCCCAACGTTGGTACGTCATCTTGTAACGTCTCGCGGGTAAATCTCTCGGAGTCTATAGACATTTTACGTCTATTTATGCTCTTCGAAAATCTCGCTTTAATAAGAGTCACAGAATTTGTTATAATTTATGTTCAATGTTTCCAAAAATCGAGTGTGTGTGATTATGCAAATATTTCTCTTAGATTTTATTTGGGTGAAATCAATACCGTTGTTTTACAGTAGTTAGGAGTGAGAGTGCAAAGAGAATTACTCTCTTAGTATACAATTAATGAATTCAAATTTCTCCGCTCATGAGATCAGCTGACTGTGACATTTACAAACACATTTGAGGTTAAATTAACTCCAAATGGTACGTAATATTTTCGGGTTGTCCGTTCTCTTCTCAGTCTCCTGACAATCTGTAACCAACTACCATCTACTGAAAATAATACACATTTTTATTCAAACAACAAAGTATTCATTGGATTTATTTAGCATTTTTTTTATTTTTTCCCAAAAACAGAAAGGGATAATCGATTCTTACTGACAACACAGCATTAGTTCGATCTTATTTTTAAACATATAATGTATAACAAATATTTTTATTTTTTTTTATTTCAATAACAATAAAGAAACAATTTATTAATTTCCCAGTGTTATTGTAGAGCTCTTTGTACTATGAGAAGGTCAGAAATGAATATTTTAATACCAAGCCTTACATAAATTAAATTTTTATAATTTGTAATATTTATATTATGTAGTTACTTTATTGACCGCTAGATCGCAGATTACGTTTCTTCAATGCAAACACGAAAGTTATTTAATGGCGGCAAGAAATTCACAGGAACCCGTTCTGCTGGTTTTTTGGTTAACTAAAATAATAAAGTTTATTTTCCACCTCTTTTCCTGAAGTGTTTAAAGAAATGGTGCTGTTTCTAGTGTTATAATGTTATAGTTGAGATGTAATTTAGTTAAATTTTACTTGGTAATGATCTCACCAAAAATGTCGACGTTCTGTGGGCTAGGCCTGGATATCGGAGGTTGATTTTTCAAGGTTTCATCAAATTATGAGCGTGAATGGTTCTATTCGAAGGAGTTCTAATATGTAGTGGACATCACTAGTTAATTTTATTAATTTCGCACTGCTTGTTTCAAATGGTATCTTTTAATTTACTAAATTTTTATAGATATTACACTTTTCCAAAACGTTCACTTTCAAAACGTTTTAAAAATTAATTCAATCTTGTTAGTTGGTTACTCGTAGTAACCAAGAATTTTTTATGGTTTTTATTGGTGAATCTATATACTTTTTAGTATATAGGCTATTATTAATTATTATAAATTTATTTCTTCTTTTTAGAAAAATAATCCTTTTTAGATTTTATTTATAATCAAATTTAATTTATCTAAGGTTTTTCTTTATATTTTTTCTTAATCTTATACATTGGTATTTTATATTTTAATTCCTTTTAATTTGATTCATTTATGATTTATTATTTTCTTAATGTATCCTTACTCTAAACTATTTTCCTATGCCATCTTGCTAACATAGTATTATTTTATATTTAACCCTGGGTTATCTTATATTTAAACAAAATCATTAGTCTAAACACAAAGATTACTCCTAGGTACAAGACCTTTGTGGCCTACACAATGCAAAATTACACAAAATACTAAAATTGTCAGCAGCAATTTAGTTCACTGCTACCATATTAATTGTTTTTTCATCTCCATTACCAATCTGCGAGATGCTCTTTTTAAAAGTTTACACCTTCTCTAAGTACACTATATTTGACTTTGTACACTATATTTCACTTTGTTATTGTTTACACTGTTTTGTAGTACAAAGTATTTTATAGCTTGGTACATAATACCCATTTCTGACTTTCAGAATGGGGTGATTACTGTTTTTAACGATGGCGATTGTGTTATCATATATGGGCATGGGTTATGTAACTTTACATAAAGCCCCCCCACTAGAATAGATTTATTTTTGTTTACTTGTTTTTAAAAAATAATCGTTGAACTCTTCAGTCTTCGGATTCTTTCATTATACTTCATGATATCTTTTTATTTCTGATTGGTTATTCACCTGTTATTCGGTTAATGGTAATAGGCTTGATTTTATATTCAACTCTCTCTCTCCTGGAGGCACATTCATTAATGATTTAATTTCTCTGGGTAGTGGTCTTTCACATATTACTTGATAAGGGCTGGTCACACAAATCATCAAAAACTTGTTTTAACACTCATATTTCTATTTGCTTCTATTAATTTGCTTTTTCAATTGAGCTTCTGTCTGCTATCTTTTTTCCATTTTCTTCCTTCATACTTTTGGAATCTGATATCAATCTTTTCAGCTATTTTATTATCCCTTAAATATTCAATTTCCCTAACATTTTTTCCCTATCCTGTGCGGTGGTTCAGTTCGGGTGGCCACGTTGGGTCCATTACTCCGCTGTCCATCCTTACACCTTCTGAGATCAGGGGAACATCATCCCTGCTCAGGAAAATGATTGCTGGAACATGTCTACAGTCAATTCATTATAATAAAAAACTTACAAGTAGTCGATTAGCGACTAATACTAAACACTTTTGGAATTCTTCACGTTGTTGCTGTTTGCATTTAATTATATATTTCTTTTTCTTCTTGATTCCTTCTTCTTTTTCATTAACTAATAGCATATAACATTATTGATAGGCATTATTTTAAATTCCTTTTGACTTTCCTTCTTGTGACATATTTCTCCGTATCATTTCTTCCTATATCATTTTAAATTCCGAGAAATTCTAAATTATAGTTGTATTAATTATCATCATTCTTTAGTTTCATTGTAGTCATTAAATTATTCGTTATTCTTCTTATTTGAGCACACTACCATCAATTGTTTTTATTTATATATTTATTCTTCTTTTGTTCCCATCAAAATATTATTTTTTCTATTATTTCAGTTTAAATTTGTTATTTATAAATATTATTTAATAATCTGTTCTTACATTTTCTCGGTGGTTTGTCTTTTTATTTTATCAAATTCTTTCGAAATATTTAGTAAGTTGTCCTTACATACTTTTTGAATTTTGGGGTTTTATTAAATCATATTGTTTCAAAATATTTAGTAAGTTGTCCTTACTTGCTTTTTGAATTTTGGGGTTTTATTTCCAATGGGTTGCTTGGTCGGTATCAGAAAATCAGTCCCCTTTTTCTAGTTGGTTAATATTTAGTTTAACCATGGTCCATTAACTCAGGTACTCCCTTTCCTCGGATTACTGGGATGTTCGGAATTAATTCTATCCTTGATAATCTCCTTACCATCCGGCTCTCCCACTTTGCTGCTATGAAACCTTCATTTAAGTACCGGTCTTCCGTCATTGTTCGTTCTTTTTTAACTAACAGGTATTGTACCTCCTCTGACATAACATATTCACTCATTTTTAATATCATTCCATTTCCTTTGATATCTGGATTATTTACCAAATATTTTACTGGTATATTCCTTATTAAAGATATAAATGATATTGTCTGATATTCTTCGATTGTTAACATATTTAATTGATTTTTAAGCTTAGTTAAATTTTTTCTTTATTATTCTATGGTGGTTTATTTTTGATAATTTTATTAAGTTTTTTCTATAACTCTTACCTTTACTTAACTCCCTTTGTTCGTTAATTGGGATGTTAAATACATTAATTAATCCACCCTTCCTCATCACCAATACTTCTTTTATATTTAATACTAGCGAGTACCCGGCATGCGTTGCAATGCCACTCAAAGAAAGAAAGTGTTTGTATATATATAATATATAAAGACTTCGTTCGCGTGGTCTTCAATTTAATGCGATACTATATTTAGAACAGAATATATTCCATTGGGTTGCCATAGTAACCAGATCTAATAAGTTAGTTTTTTAAGACTCCAAAGGACCCCTCAGAGGATCGTATCGAAAAAAAACACCTGTCCTATGTTGGTTCTCCCGTTGCGTAAAATATTTGTGCCAAGTTTGGTTGAAATCGGTCCAGTGGTTTAGGAGGAGATGTGGAAGACCCCAAAGAACCCCCAAAAGAACCCCATCGAAAAAACACCTATCCTATGTTGGTTCTCCCTTTGCGTAAAATATTTTGTGCCAAGTTTGGTTGAAATCGGACCAGTGGTTTAGGAGGAGATGTGGGAGACCACAAAAGACCCCCAAAAGGACCCCCCGAAGTGCCATATCGAAAAAACACATATCCTATGTTGGTTCTCCCGTTGCGTAAAATATTTGTGCCAAGTTTGGTTGAAATCGGTCCAGTGGTTTAGGAGGAGATGTGGAAGACCCCAAAGGACCCCCAATGGACCCCGTCGAAAAAAACACCTATCCTATGTTGGTTCTCCCGTTGCGTAAAATATTTGTGCCAAGTTTGGTTGAAATCGGTCCAGTGGTTTAGGAGGAGATGTGGAAGACCCCAAAGGACCCCATCGAAAAAACACCTACCCTATGTTGGTTCTCCCGTTGCATAAAATATTTGTGCCAAGTTTGGTTGAAATCGGTCCAGTGGTTTAGGAGGAGATGTGGAAGACCCCAAGAACCCCCCAAAGGACCCCATCGAAAAAAATTCATAAACCTTCGCGGGCGTGCGCACAACAACTCACCGAAGTTTCATCGCAATCGGATGAATGGTATAGGAACGCATACGGGACAAAGAAAGAAACAAACATTCATTTTTATAGATATAGATTTTCTTTCTACATATTTTCCTTATTTTCTTGATCTTATTTTCCACGGTTTGAATATCCTCTTTGTTGTGGTTATTTTTATTTCCAGAGAATATTACACCTTGGTATTCTCTAATTTCTATTTCCTTCCTGCTCTTTTCTATATTCGGACTTACTTTAAGACCTTCGGAAGTGCTGTCTTGTGTTTCATTCAAATTCTTGAAACCACTGTCCATTTGCTTATTTGTCTCCTCGTTGTATTCATCTACTCTTTGGCTAAGCGTGTTAACATTTTCAAACTTCCCCCCGAAAGTTTCCCTTATCTCCTTAATGAACTTTTCCATTTTACGGTTTTGTTCATTCATGGTTTCTCTGATATCTCCATGAATGGTCTCAATTTTTTCGTTTAGTTGTTTTACTAAACTTTCCTGAATACGGTCTATTTTCTCATTGGTTTGCTTGTTATTTTCCTCCTGTTTCCTAAAATTTTCATCTATTTTATTAAATTTCTCGCTCAAGGTTTCATTTTGTTTCCTTGAGTTTTTCTTATTTTCTTCTTTCATCTGTCTTATTAAGTGTTCATTGTTTTGTCAGCTTTGTTCTCCTATAAATTTCATTATTTCTTGCCAATTTGGTTCTTCTCTGGCTACCGCTTTATCTGGTTGGTTACCTTGGGCATCCTCTTCAACTATTTCCTTCTCCGTGTCCAGAATTGCTTCAGTTTCTTCTTTATCGCCTGTCTGTTGTTCCATTTCACTGTCCGTGACTACTTCTATTTCTTGTTCCTGTCCACCTTCTGCCTTCTCCTTGTATTCTGTCCTCTTCATCGATCTGCCTCTGGAATTATGCATTTCTTATTTCTCATAGTTGCCGACGACAATTAGGTTTTTTGTTATATTATCTTTGTATATTTCAAAATTTCTTTCCTAATTTAAGCCCTTTTAAGTTGAGCGCCATCTTGTAACGTCTCGCGGTTAATCTCTCTCGGAGTCTATAAAAATATGTTTCCTAAAAAAATTTTCTTATCGCTCCCTTGCGATCGTCACTGTAATTATTTAATGAAATATTGTTTTATTTGCCCCACATAGGGCACCATCTTGTAACGTCTCGCGGTTCTCTCCGAGTCATAGTACGTACTTTTTAGTTAATTAACTCTATGTTTTATTAGCCCCACGTTGTTAGCATTATCTTGTAACGTCTCGCGGTTCTCTCCAAGTCAATCAAACGTCTTATCTATATACTTTCCTACTTTGCCCAACGTTGGTACGTCATCTTGTAACGTCTCGCGGGTAAATCTCTCGGAGTCTATAGACATTTTACGTCTATTTATGCTCTTCGAAAATCTCGCTTTAATAAGAGTCACAGAATTTGTTATAATTTATGTTCAATGTTTCCAAAAATCGAGTGTGTGTGATTATGCAAATATTTCTCTTAGATTTTATTTGGGTGAAATCAATACCGTTGTTTTACAGTAGTTAGGAGTGAGAGTGCAAAGAGAATTACTTTCTTAGTATACAATTAATGAATTCAAATTTCTCCGCTCATGAGATCAGCTGACTGTGACATTTACAAACACATTTGAGGTTAAATTAACTCCAAATGGTACGTAATATTTTCGGGTTGTCCGTTCTCTTCTCAGTCTCCTGACAATCTGTAACCAACTACCATCTACTGAAAATAATACACATTTTTATTCAAACAACAAAGTATTCATTGAATTTATTTAGCATTTTTTTTATTTTTTCCCAAAAACAGAAAGGGATAATCGATTCTTACTGACAACACAGCATTAGTTCGATCTTATTTTTAAAAATATAATATATAACAAATATTTTTATTTTTTTTTATTTCAATAACAATAAAGAAACAATTTATTAATTTCCCAGTGTTATTGTAGAGCTCTTTGTACTATGAGAAGGTCAGAAATGAATATTTTAATACCAAGCCTTACATAAATTAAATTTTTATAATTTGTAATATTTATATTATGTAGTTACTTTATTGACCGCTAGATCGCAGATTACGTTTCTTCAATGCAAACACGAAAGTTATTTAATGGCGGCAAGAAATTCACAGGAACCCGTTCTGCTGGTTTTTTGGTTAACTAAAATAATAAAGTTTATTTTCCACCTCTTTTCCTGAAGTGTTTAAAGAAATGGTGCTGTTTCTAGTGTTATAATGTTATAGTTGAGATGTAATTTAGTTAAATTTTACTTGGTAATGATCTCACCAAAAATGTCGACGTTCTGTGGGCTAGGCCTGGATATCGGAGGTTGATTTTTCAAGGTTTCATCAAATTATGAGCGTGAATGGTTCTATTCGAAGGAGTTCTAATATGTAGTGGACATCACTAGTTAATTTTATTAATTTCGCACTGCTTGTTTCAAATGGTATCTTTTAATTTACTAAATTTTTATAGATATTACACTTTTCCAAAACGTTCACTTTCAAAACGTTTTAAAAATTAATTCAATCTTGTTAGTTGGTTACTCGTAGTAACCAAGAATTTTTTATGGTTTTTATTGGTGAATCTATATACTTTTTAGTATATAGGCTATTATTAATTATTATAAATTTATTTCTTCTTTTTAGAAAAATAATCCTTTTTAGATTTTATTTATAATCAAATTTAATTTATCTAAGGTTTTTCTTTATAATTTTTCTTAATCTTATACATTGGTATTTTATATTTTAATTCCTTTTAATTTGATTCATTTATGATTTATTATTTTCTTAATGTATCCTTACTCTAAACTATTTTCCTATGCCATCTTGCTAACATAGTATTATTTTATATTTAACCCTGGGTTATCTTATATTTAAACAAAATCATTAGTCTAAACACAAAGATTACTCCTAGGTACAAAACCTTTGTGGTCTACACAATGCAAAATTACACAAAATACTAAAATTGTCAGCAGCAATTTAGTTCACTGCTACCATATTAATTATTTTCATCTCCATTACCAATCTGCGAGATGCTCTTTTTAAAAGTTTACACCTTCTCTAAGTACACTATATTTGACTTTGTACACTATATTTCACTTTGTTATTGTTTACAGTGTTTTGTAGTACAAAGTATTTTATAGCTTGGTACATAATACCCATTTCTGACTTTCAGAATGGGGTGATTACTGTTTTTAACGATGGCGATTGTGTTATCATATATGGGCATGGGTTATGTAACTTTACATAAAGCCCCCCCACTAGAATAGATTTATTTTTGTTTACTTGTTTTTAAAAAATAATCGTTGAACTCTTCAGTCTTCGGACTCTTTCATTATACTTCATGATATCTTTTTATTTCTGATTGGTTATTCACCTGTTATTCGGTTAATGGTAATAGGCTTGATTTTATATTCAACTCTCTCTCTCCTGGAGGCACATTCATTAATGATTTAATTTCTCTGGGTAGTGGTCTTTCACATATTACTTGATAAGGGCTGGTCACACAAATCATCAAAAACTTGTTTTAACACTCATATTTCTATTTGCTTCTATTAATTTGCTTTTTCAATTGAGCTTCTGTCTGCTATCTTTTTTCCATTTTCTTCCTTCATACTTTTGGAATCTGATATCAATCTTTTCAGCTATTTTATTATCCCTTAATATTCAATTTCCCTAACATTTTTTCCCTATCCTGTGCGGTGGTTCAGTTCGGGTGGCCACGTTGGGTCCATTACTCCGCTGTCCATCCTTACACCTTCTGAGATCAGGGGAACATTATCCCTGCTCAGGAAAATGATTGCTGGAACATGTCTACAGTCAATTCATTATAATAAAAAAACTTACAAGTAGTCGATTAGCGACTAATACTAAACACTTTTGGAATTCTTCACGTTGTTGCTGTTTGCATTTAATTATATATTTCTTTTTCTTCTTGATTCCTTCTTCTTTTTCATTAACTAATAGCATATAACATTATTGATAGGCATTATTTTAAATTCCTTTTGACTTTCCTTCTTGTGACATATTTCTCCGTATCATTTCTTCCTATATCATTTTCAATTCCGAGAAATTCTAAATTATAGTTGTATTAATTATCATCATTCTTTAGTTTCATTGTAGTCATTAAATTATTCGTTATTCTTCTTATTTGAGCACACTACCATCAATTGTTTTTATTTATATATTTATTCTTCTTTTGTTCCCATCAAAATATTATTTTTTCTATTATTTCAGTTTAAATTTGTTATTTATAAATATTATTTAATAATCTTTTCTTACATTTTCTCGGTGGTTTGTCTTTTTATTTTATCAAATTCTTTCGAAATATTTAGTAAGTTGTCCTTACATACTTTTTGAATTTTGGGGTTTTATTAAATCATATTGTTTCAAAATATTTAGTAAGTTGTCCTTACTTGCTTTTTGAATTTTGGGGTTTTATTTCCAATGGGTTGCTTGGTCGGTATCAGAAAATCAGTCCCCTTTTTCTAGTTGGTTAATATTTAGTTTAACCACGGTCCATTAACTCAGGTACTCCCTTTCCTCGGATTACTGGGGTGTTCGGAATTAATTCTATCCTTGATAATCTCCTTACCATCCGGCTCTCCCACTTTGCTGCTATGAAACCTTCATTTAAGTACCGGTCTTCCGTCATTGTTCGTTCTTTTTTAACTAACAGATATTGTACCTCCTCTGACATAACATATTGACTCATATTTAATATCATTCCATTTCCTTTGATATCTGGATTATTTACCAAATATTTTACTGGTATATTCCTTATTAAAGATATAAATGATATTGTCTGATATTCTTCGATTGTTAACATATTTAATTGATTTTTAAGCTTAGTTAAATTTTTTCTTTATTATTCTATGGTGGTTTATGTTTGATAATTTTATTAAGTTTTTTCTATAACTCTTACCTTTACTTAACTCCCTTTGTTCGTTAATTGGGATGTTAAATACATTAATTAATCCACCCTTCCTCATCTCCAATACTTCTTTTATATTTAATATTTTCTTTCTACATATTTTCCTTATTTTCTTGATCTTATTTTCCACGGTTTGAATATCCTCTTTGTTGTGGTTATTTTTATTTCCAGAGAATATTACACCTTGGTATTCTCTAATTTCTATTTCCTTCCTGCTCTTTTCTATATTCGGACTTACTTTAAGACCTTCGGAAGTGCTGTCTTGTGTGAATTAACACACTTATAATCAATAATAATATTACAATATAAATGTATTTATATTTGTTTTTAACAATACTACCTTTGTCAATAAACTTTAAATACATAAATAAGGTTATCTTACCCATAATAATAATTTATCAAGTCCCAGTGAGGGCGACAATTGTGCATAAACAAACTTCTAATCACTGTGAGGGCGGCAATTGTGAATACACTCACTCTTATCAATAATATTAGCACATATATTTAGTAAGGTATAGATAAAAAATACCATAATTCGGTATTAATGATACTCACCAATTTCATTATTTGCCGGGCTCGTTTTCTTCCTTTATAACTTGTTTTCTACCTAAGGGGTACCAGGGTTCGGGTACAGGAAGATTTTGAAACACAGTTGACGACACAAATGATAACCAGATATTCTTGAAATTAACCATCAAATTTAATTCAATCTAAGGTAGTACACATACAACCATGCGGTCAAAATAGTGACGTCATATGATATGACACAAAACAAAATGGTGGCTAACTTTTCTATCTCTTTTGATTCTCTCTATTTCTTTATCTGTTGAATTAATATCAATGTACACTTTATAGCTGCAGCTTTAAATCATTTATTAATAGTTAATTAGTTACTGCACAAACCAATGCCTTCGGCTTATGTGTTATGGCCATACATTCACGCATTCATTCTCACACATTCAACTTCAGACCCGTACATTCTTTTTTATTATCGATTTGATATTAATGAGCTCATTAACTATAAAAATGACAAAAGGAACTTCTCTGCTTGTTAGGTGGTGGTGTCCATCCGTTGTTGGTGTGAGACTCCCATGGTGATGGTCGGTGTTCGCCTTTAATTCCGCTGAGTTTAATTAGATAGATGTGTGCACTGAATTTACATTCTTTATATATTTATACTGTAAACAAGATGAGCCTTTATTGCTCCACTACTGTTGGTAACATTTTTGTTAGTTGAATTAAAGTATTGTTAAAAAGTTATACACACAACGATACATCGCTGTGGCTCCTCTGAAGAATGGCGTTGAAATGAGAGCGAGGCAAGTGTAATTTCTTGCTTGTGTGTGTGTAGTTCTTACGTCATCCCGCTTTGTCTTGCTGGACAACGCCTCGTTGCACACATTGTACTCAGTGCGTCATTGTTCTTAGCGATGACGGACTAGTGTTATAGCCCAATCATAATGCATATTGTGGTACTTCGTCATAAACACCGCCATGGTAGATTTTGCTGTTTTCACGTCCACCGGAGACCTTGGTGTTTTACTCTGGCCGAATTTACGTTGTTCCGTTTTCCAGAGGGACAATGTACCTAACCATTCTGTATGTTTAAAAAATACATAATAAAACAATGAAAATACCCATAATTCCCATAATTCTGGTACTGGGTCAGTCTGTACTGTTACAAACCCCCTCAAGGAAAATTTTTTGTGTCGAAACATAAAAAAATTTCCTTGACTCATTCACACTCTCCTAAAAGGATCAGTCTAGATACGTCACCACAACCCCCTGTAACGTTACACAAAAAAATTTTATCATCACTTACCCTTGGTCCTATGATGCTGGTCGCACCCTCTGACCTTACTGGACTTCTCCTGAGAGATCCCTACACCATAAGGCCATGAGGCACTATACACTCCTGTTCTGACGCTCCAGCCAGCCCAGGACTGCGGTCACAACACCACAAAACTCTGAAACATCCAATACAAAAATTTCAAAATAGTGGTATAATACACTTACATATCTACAACTGATATGTCCCCTTTTAGACGCATTGGTTTGTGTTCGGGCATTGGTTTGTTTTTTAATTCAAAAGTGTCACTTAACCACAACAAGACTTAAAATACATTGATTTCTTACCACCACCAAATTCAACTGCTTCCTTGTAAGAAAATAAACAACATATATATGTAACTACATATAACACAATATATCAACAATTCTTTATTATACCCCAAAATACCTTCACCTAGTTATTTCTATAAATTCAGCTTACAACTATCATGGCAGACACTTTTCCTTTAAACTTTGTTGCTCAACTTATAATCATTTATCTATTTTGTAAATGGCAGCTTACTAGAATATTTTATTTAACTTCATTTTTTAACTTTATATTTTCAACTTTAAAATATACTATCTCTTAACACTTATTATCGTCATTACCCCTGTAACGACCTCCTAGCCACACACTCTATTGCCCTCAACATAATAAAACATCATAAAACATTGTACATTACATATTAACATTGTTACATTTACCTTACATTAAACAATTTAAATTTACATGATTTGTACCAAACTTTATAACATCAATTCTCAATTAACTTTCAATTATTTGACATTCATTAGATTCTATACAACAATTTCAAATTTATCCTTACCTTTCTGTTACAATTACCTTCCTTTGTTACCTCACCTTCCTACCATGAATTCTCCTTTTCCACTCCTTTTATCCTTACTCGTTTGGGTGACTCTCTATTATTCATTTTTCTCCGTCTTATTTTGGCATCTGTCAACCTAACCTTACTACCCCTTTTTTCTACACTAGCCGCTTCTAACCATTAATATATTTTGACACCAATATCTCTTAATAACCCCCTTCACAAATCCCATTTAAAACCTCTGGCACCGCGCCTTTTTGTACTAGTATGTGTGTATTCCCTCTAACCAACTCATTCCCTTATCGGTTTCTGACCCTTTCAGATAACCCTTTCCGGCACACAACGGTCCACTCCCGTCTCAACATCTCTCGTTGGACTCCTACACCAATACCCTTATTACAAAATATCACCATCAACAACAAATATAATTACCACTCACATCACTCAACTCTACATATAATTACTAACCACTGTGTCCCTAAAATATCTAACACCTCTTTATATTTTATCAACATCTCAACACTTTATTTTTCCTAACTCCCAATAACTCTATTTAACTAACTCCCATGCCTCTATTTTATCCTTACTACCCAAACTCTTTACAACATTTCAACTTTATACACCATTACAAAATTTATCACTTATCTGCTAACAATAATACCTCTCAATACCCAAATACATAATCATCTACTAACCATTAGAATCTGAATTCTCATAATATCCTTTAAAATCATTATTAACTTACTCCAATTATTTAAAATCGTACAATACATGTTTACATAAAAATTACATAAAATACACAACAGTAAAAATACACAAATACATAGACATCAATACACAAAAATATACAATTCACATAATCACTAAATCATTTGCCATAATCAGTCCGAATCAGTCCATTTTTAAAAAACACTGTCCACACAATTAAATGTTCATAACACAATAAACAATTACCCCATATCGTCGAACAATAGTCTTATCTTATATCTATATACATTGCTTATTATTGAATCTCTTATATTAACATCATAAATGCATATACCATTCAAATTTTCAATATTTTCCACAAACTCATTTAATCTGTCATGATTGGTCATTGTCCTGTCACCTCCAGTATAATTCGTCACAATCAGATAAGTTACTAAGTCATTATTTTCATTATCATCTCCTACCACTATATCAACTTCCTTACAAGGTAAGTATTTCATATTTTTATTATATATCATCTCTATACCTAACCTTTTCATAAACTCTTCATAATTTTTCTTTACTTTATATATCTCAATTTCTCTCTTTCTCTCTCTCTCAAAACATTTCTCACCATCATACCAAGCTACACACTCTCTCTCCATATATGCAGGGGACTCTACTACTTTATCACTGCACCACCTGTGAAGTGTACAAAAAAAAACAGGGACCACTTTATTTGTAGACCTTCTGTCTTCCAAATACGCATTGAAGGCACTCTCGTCCTTCCTAAACACACGTGAAGTCTTTACTTCACCCCCTACTACAACATTACGGGAAAAATTTATCCCCTGCAACCCCTTTATCTGTAAATTCTCTCTATACTTTCTCTCTAATTCATCAACACTTTTTATCACTTCATTATCAAATTCTACTCCCATTATACTTTTATCACTACTCTCAATACTCACACAATTATTTTCTAACACCATATTTGTAATTCTATCATAATTCTCACCACTACTTACCTTGTTTTTGTCTATCTCTAACTTGTCTACTTTGTCAATACTACAATTTTGTCTCTGTATTTCATTTTCAACTTTTTTAAGTTTCTCGTCTAATTGGTTCAATTTTACGTCTCGTACATTATTTTGTTTTTTCAATTCATTTTCGAGGCTATCAAACTTCTCGTCAATCTCTTTTAACACACTATTTTGTGTTTTAATCAATGCGAACAGGTCTTCTAATGATATTTTATTTTCGGCTACTTTAGGTGTTGAGCTAATGTGTCTTTCCCGTAAAATAGATTCTGTCTCTGATTTTTCTATTTCTATACTACTATTATTTTCTGCCATTTTGTATTTTAGTATTTAAATGGTTATTTATCTCTATTTGTATTTGACTACGCAATATACTCAACTCGTATTTAACTATTTACCTCTAACAACATAACCTCTCATTCATTATATATCGTCTTCTGTGTTTCTCCATCTATCTGTTTTATATAAATTAATTTTATACAAAGTCCACTGTGAGGGCGACCAATTGTGAATTAACAAACCTATATACAATAATAATATTACAATATAAATGTATTTATATTTGTTTTTAACAATACTACCTTTGTCAATAAACTTTAAATACATAAATAAGGTTATCTTACCCATAATAATAATTTATCAAGTCCCAGTGAGGGCGACAATTGTGCATAAACAAACTTCTAATCACTGTGAGGGCGGCAATTGTGAATACACTCACTCTTATCAATAATATTAGCACATATATTTAGTAAGGTATAGATAACAAATACCATAATTCGGTATTAATGATACTCACCAATTTCATTATTTGCCGGGCTCGTTTTCTTCCTTTATAACTTGTTTTCTACCTAAGGGGTACCAGGGTTCGGGTACAGGAAGATTTTGAAACACAGTTGACGACACAAATGATAACCAGATATTCTTGAAATTAACCATCAAATTTAATTCAATCTAAGGTAGTACACATACAACCATGCGGTCAAAATAGTGACGTCATATGATATGACACAAAACAAAATGGTGGCTAACTTTCCTATCTCTTTTGATTCTCTCTATTTCTTTATCTGTTGAATTAATATCAATGTACACTTTATAGCTGCAGCTTTAAATCATTTATTAATAGTTAATTAGTTACTGCACAAACCAATGCCTTCGGCTTATGTGTTATGGCCATACATTCACGCATTCATTCTCACACATTCAACTTCAGACCCGTACATTCTTTTTTATTATCGATTTGATATTAATGAGCTCATTAACTATAAAAATGACAAAAGGAACTTCTCTGCTTGTTAGGTGGTGGTGTCCATCCGTTGTTGGTGTGAGACTCCCATGGTGATGGTCGGTGTTCGCCTTTAATTCCGCTGAGTTTAATTAGATAGATGTGTGCACTGAATTTACATTCTTTATATATTTATACTGTAAACAAGATGAGCCTTTATTGCTCCACTACTGTTGGTAACATTTTTGTTAGTTGAATTAAAGTATTGTTAAAAAGTTATACACACAACGATACATCGCTGTGGCTCCTCTGAAGAATGGCGTTGAAATGAGAGCGAGGCAAGTGTAATTTCTTGCTTGTGTGTGTGTAGTTCTTACGTCATCCCGCTTTGTCTTGCTGGACAACGCCTCGTTGCACACATTGTACTCAGTGCGTCATTGTTCTTAGCGATGACGGACTAGTGTTATAGCCCAATCATAATGCATATTGTGGTACTTCGTCATAAACACCGCCATGGTAGATTTTGCTGTTTTCACGTCCACCGGAGACCTTGGTGTTTTACTCTGGCCGAATTTACGTTGTTCCGTTTTCCAGAGGGACAATGTACCTAACCATTCTGTATGTTTAAAAAATACATAATAAAACAATGAAAATACCCATAATTCCCATAATTCTGGTACTGGGTCAGTCTGTACTGTTACAAACCCCCTCAAGGAAAATTTTTTGTGTCGAAACATAAAAAAATTTCCTTGACTCATTCACACTCTCCTAAAAGGATCAGTCTAGATACGTCACCACAACCCCCTGTAACGTTACACAAAAAAATTTTATCATCACTTACCCTTGGTCCTATGATGCTGGTCGCACCCTCTGACCTTACTGGACTTCTCCTGAGAGATCCCTACACCATAAGGCCATGAGGCACTATACACTCCTGTTCTGACGCTCCAGCCAGCCCAGGACTGCGGTCACAACACCACAAAACTCTGAAACATCCAATACAAAAATTTCAAAATAGTGGTATAATACACTTACATATCTACAACTGATATGTCCCCTTTTAGACGCATTGGTTTGTGTTCGGGCATTGGTTTGTTTTTTAATTCAAAAGTGTCACTTAACCACAACAAGACTTAAAATACATTGATTTCTTACCACCACCAAATTCAACTGCTTCCTTGTAAGAAAATAAACAACATATATATGTAACTACATATAACACAATATATCAACAATTCTTTATTATACCCCAAAATACCTTCACCTAGTTATTTCTATAAATTCAGCTTACAACTATCATGGCAGACACTTTTCCTTTAAACTTTGTTGCTCAACTTATAATCATTTATCTATTTTGTAAATGGCAGCTTACTAGAATATTTTATTTAACTTCATTTTTTAACTTTATATTTTCAACTTTAAAATATACTATCTCTTAACACTTATTATCGTCATTACCCCTGTAACGACCTCCTAGCCACACACTCTATTGCCCTCAACATAATAAAACATCATAAAACATTGTACATTACATATTAACATTGTTACATTTACCTTACATTAAACAATTTAAATTTACATGATTTGTACCAAACTTTATAACATCAATTCTCAATTAACTTTCAATTATTTGACATTCATTAGATTCTATACAACAATTTCAAATTTATCCTTACCTTTCTGTTACAATTACCTTCCTTTGTTACCTCACCTTCCTACCATGAATTCTCCTTTTCCACTCCTTTTATCCTTACTCGTTTGGGTGACTCTCTATTATTCATTTTTCTCCGTCTTATTTTGGCATCTGTCAACCTAACCTTACTACCCCTTTTTTCTACACTAGCCGCTTCTAACCATTAATATATTTTGACACCAATATCTCTTAATAACCCCCTTCACAAATCCCATTTAAAACCTCTGGCACCGCGCCTTTTTGTACTAGTATGTGTGTATTCCCTCTAACCAACTCATTCCCTTATCGGTTTCTGACCCTTTCAGATAACCCTTTCCGGCACACAACGGTCCACTCCCGTCTCAACATCTCTCGTTGGACTCCTACACCAATACCCTTATTACAAAATATCACCATCAACAACAAATATAATTACCACTCACATCACTCAACTCTACATATAATTACTAACCACTGTGTCCCTAAAATATCTAACACCTCTTTATATTTTATCAACATCTCAACACTTTATTTTTCCTAACTCCCAATAACTCTATTTAACTAACTCCCATGCCTCTATTTTATCCTTACTACCCAAACTCTTTACAACATTTCAACTTTATACACCATTACAAAATTTATCACTTATCTGCTAACAATAATACCTCTCAATACCCAAATACATAATCATCTACTAACCATTAGAATCTGAATTCTCATAATATCCTTTAAAATCATTATTAACTTACTCCAATTATTTAAAATCGTACAATACATGTTTACATAAAAATTACATAAAATACACAACAGTAAAAATACACAAATACATAGACATCAATACACAAAAATATACAATTCACATAATCACTAAATCATTTGCCATAATCAGTCCGAATCAGTCCATTTTTAAAAAACACTGTCCACACAATTAAATGTTCATAACACAATAAACAATTACCCCATATCGTCGAACAATAGTCTTATCTTATATCTATATACATTGCTTATTATTGAATCTCTTATATTAACATCATAAATGCATATACCATTCAAATTTTCAATATTTTCCACAAACTCATTTAATCTGTCATGATTGGTCATTGTCCTGTCACCTCCAGTATAATTCGTCACAATCAGATAAGTTACTAAGTCATTATTTTCATTATCATCTCCTACCACTATATCAACTTCCTTACAAGGTAAGTATTTCATATTTTTATTATATATCATCTCTATACCTAACCTTTTCATAAACTCTTCATAATTTTTCTTTACTTTATATATCTCAATTTCTCTCTTTCTCTCTCTCTCAAAACATTTCTCACCATCATACCAAGCTACACACTCTCTCTCCATATATGCAGGGGACTCTACTACTTTATCACTGCACCACCTGTGAAGTGTACAAAAAAAAACAGGGACCACTTTATTTGTAGACCTTCTGTCTTCCAAATACGCATTGAAGGCACTCTCGTCCTTCCTAAACACACGTGAAGTCTTTACTTCACCCCCTACTACAACATTACGGGAAAAATTTATCCCCTGCAACCCCTTTATCTGTAAATTCTCTCTATACTTTCTCTCTAATTCATCAACACTTTTTATCACTTCATTATCAAATTCTACTCCCATTATACTTTTATCACTACTCTCAATACTCACACAATTATTTTCTAACACCATATTTGTAATTCTATCATAATTCTCACCACTACTTACCTTGTTTTTGTCTATCTCTAACTTGTCTACTTTGTCAATACTACAATTTTGTCTCTGTATTTCATTTTCAACTTTTTTAAGTTTCTCGTCTAATTGGTTCAATTTTACGTCTCGTACATTATTTTGTTTTTTCAATTCATTTTCGAGGCTATCAAACTTCTCGTCAATCTCTTTTAACACACTATTTTGTGTTTTAATCAATGCGAACAGGTCTTCTAATGATATTTTATTTTCGGCTACTTTAGGTGTTGAGCTAATGTGTCTTTCCCGTAAAATAGATTCTGTCTCTGATTTTTCTATTTCTATACTACTATTATTTTCTGCCATTTTGTATTTTAGTATTTAAATGGTTATTTATCTCTATTTGTATTTGACTACGCAATATACTCAACTCGTATTTAACTATTTACCTCTAACAACATAACCTCTCATTCATTATATATCGTCTTCTGTGTTTCTCCATCTATCTGTTTTATATAAATTAATTTTATACAAAGTCCACTGTGAGGGCGACCAATTGTGAATTAACAAACCTATATACAATAATAATATTACAATATAAATGTATTTATATTTGTTTTTAACAATACTACCTTTGTCAATAAACTTTAAATACATAAATAAGGTTATCTTACCCATAATAATAATTTATCAAGTCCCAGTGAGGGCGACAATTGTGCATAAACAAACTTCTAATCACTGTGAGGGCGGCAATTGTGAATACACTCACTCTTATCAATAATATTAGCACATATATTTAGTAAGGTATAGATAACAAATACCATAATTCGGTATTAATGATACTCACCAATTTCATTATTTGCCGGGCTCGTTTTCTTCCTTTATAACTTGTTTTCTACCTAAGGGGTACCAGGGTTCGGGTACAGGAAGATTTTGAAACACAGTTGACGACACAAATGATAACCAGATATTCTTGAAATTAACCATCAAATTTAATTCAATCTAAGGTAGTACACATACAACCATGCGGTCAAAATAGTGACGTCATATGATATGACACAAAACAAAATGGTGGCTAACTTTCCTATCTCTTTTGATTCTCTCTATTTCTTTATCTGTTGAATTAATATCAATGTACACTTTATAGCTGCAGCTTTAAATCATTTATTAATAGTTAATTAGTTACTGCACAAACCAATGCCTTCGGCTTATGTGTTATGGCCATACATTCACGCATTCATTCTCACACATTCAACTTCAGACCCGTACATTCTTTTTTATTATCGATTTGATATTAATGAGCTCATTAACTATAAAAATGACAAAAGGAACTTCTCTGCTTGTTAGGTGGTGGTGTCCATCCGTTGTTGGTGTGAGACTCCCATGGTGATGGTCGGTGTTCGCCTTTAATTCCGCTGAGTTTAATTAGATAGATGTGTGCACTGAATTTACATTCTTTATATATTTATACTGTAAACAAGATGAGCCTTTATTGCTCCACTACTGTTGGTAACATTTTTGTTAGTTGAATTAAAGTATTGTTAAAAAGTTATACACACAACGATACATCGCTGTGGCTCCTCTGAAGAATGGCGTTGAAATGAGAGCGAGGCAAGTGTAATTTCTTGCTTGTGTGTGTGTAGTTCTTACGTCATCCCGCTTTGTCTTGCTGGACAACGCCTCGTTGCACACATTGTACTCAGTGCGTCATTGTTCTTAGCGATGACGGACTAGTGTTATAGCCCAATCATAATGCATATTGTGGTACTTCGTCATAAACACCGCCATGGTAGATTTTGCTGTTTTCACGTCCACCGGAGACCTTGGTGTTTTACTCTGGCCGAATTTACGTTGTTCCGTTTTCCAGAGGGACAATGTACCTAACCATTCTGTATGTTTAAAAAATACATAATAAAACAATGAAAATACCCATAATTCCCATAATTCTGGTACTGGGTCAGTCTGTACTGTTACAAACCCCCTCAAGGAAAATTTTTTGTGTCGAAACATAAAAAAATTTCCTTGACTCATTCACACTCTCCTAAAAGGATCAGTCTAGATACGTCACCACAACCCCCTGTAACGTTACACAAAAAAATTTTATCATCACTTACCCTTGGTCCTATGATGCTGGTCGCACCCTCTGACCTTACTGGACTTCTCCTGAGAGATCCCTACACCATAAGGCCATGAGGCACTATACACTCCTGTTCTGACGCTCCAGCCAGCCCAGGACTGCGGTCACAACACCACAAAACTCTGAAACATCCAATACAAAAATTTCAAAATAGTGGTATAATACACTTACATATCTACAACTGATATGTCCCCTTTTAGACGCATTGGTTTGTGTTCGGGCATTGGTTTGTTTTTTAATTCAAAAGTGTCACTTAACCACAACAAGACTTAAAATACATTGATTTCTTACCACCACCAAATTCAACTGCTTCCTTGTAAGAAAATAAACAACATATATATGTAACTACATATAACACAATATATCAACAATTCTTTATTATACCCCAAAATACCTTCACCTAGTTATTTCTATAAATTCAGCTTACAACTATCATGGCAGACACTTTTCCTTTAAACTTTGTTGCTCAACTTATAATCATTTATCTATTTTGTAAATGGCAGCTTACTAGAATATTTTATTTAACTTCATTTTTTAACTTTATATTTTCAACTTTAAAATATACTATCTCTTAACACTTATTATCGTCATTACCCCTGTAATGACCTCCTAGCCACACACTCTATTGCCCTCAACATAATAAAACATCATAAAACATTGTACATTACATATTAACATTGTTACATTTACCTTACATTAAACAATTTAAATTTACATGATTTGTACCAAACTTTATAACATCAATTCTCAATTAACTTTCAATTATTTGACATTCATTAGATTCTATACAACAATTTCAAATTTATCCTTACCTTTCTGTTACAATTACCTTCCTTTGTTACCTCACCTTCCTACCATGAATTCTCCTTTTCCACTCCTTTTATCCTTACTCGTTTGGGTGACTCTCTATTATTCATTTTTCTCTGTCTTATTTTGGCATCTGTCAACCTAACCTTACTACCCCTTTTTTCTACACTAGCCGCTTCTAACCATTAATATATTTTGACACCAATATCTCTTAATAACCCCCTTCACAAATCCCATTTAAAACCTCTGGCACCGCGCCTTTTTGTACTAGTATGTGTGTATTCCCTCTAACCAACTCATTCCCTTATCGGTTTCTGACCCTTTCAGATAACCCTTTCCGGCACACAACGGTCCACTCCCGTCTCAACATCTCTCGTTGGACTCCTACACCAATACCCTTATTACAAAATATCACCATCAACAACAAATATAATTACCACTCACATCACTCAACTCTACATATAATTACTAACCACTGTGTCCCTAAAATATCTAACACCTCTTTATATTTTATCAACATCTCAACACTTTATTTTTCCTAACTCCCAATAACTCTATTTAACTAACTCCCATGCCTCTATTTTATCCTTACTACCCAAACTCTTTACAACATTTCAACTTTATACACCATTACAAAATTTATCACTTATCTGCTAACAATAATACCTCTCAATACCCAAATACATAATCATCTACTAACCATTAGAATCTGAATTCTCATAATATCCTTTAAAATCATTATTAACTTCCTCCAATTATTTAAAATCGTACAATACATGTTTACATAAAAATTACATAAAATACACAACAGTAAAAATACACAAATACATAGACATCAATACACAAAAATATACAATTCACATAATCACTAAATCATTTGCCATAATCAGTCCGAATCAGTCCATTTTTAAAAAACACTGTCCACACAATTAAATGTTCATAACACAATAAACAATTACCCCATATCGTCGAACAATAGTCTTATCTTATATCTATATACATTGCTTATTATTGAATCTCTTATATTAACATCATAAATGCATATACCATTCAAATTTTCATTATTTTCCACAAACTCATTTAATCTGTCATGATTGGTCATTGTCCTGTCACCTCCAGTATAATTCGTCACAATCAGATAAGTTACTAAGTCATTATTTTCATTATCATCTCCTACCACTATATCAACTTCCTTACAAGGTAAGTATTTCATATTTTTATTATATATCATCTCTATACCTAACCTTTTCATAAACTCTTCATAATTTTTCTTTACTTTATATATCTCAATTTCTCTCTTTCTCTCTCTCTCAAAACATTTCTCACCATCATACCAAGCTACACACTCTCTCTCCATATATGCAGGGGACTCTACTACTTTATCACTGCACCACCTGTGAAGTGTACAAAAAAAAACAGGGACCACTTTATTTGTAGACCTTCTGTCTTCCAAATACGCATTGAAGGCACTCTCGTCCTTCCTAAACACACGTGAAGTCTTTACTTCACCCCCTACTACAACATTACGGGAAAAATTTATCCCCTGCAACCCCTTTATCTGTAAATTCTCTCTATACTTTCTCTCTAATTCATCAACACTTTTTATCACTTCATTATCAAATTCTACTCCCATTATACTTTTATCACTACTCTCAATACTCACACAATTATTTTCTAACACCATATTTGTAATTCTATCATAATTCTCACCACTACTTACCTTGTTTTTGTCTATCTCTAACTTGTCTACTTTGTCAATACTACAATTTTGTCTCTGTATTTCATTTTCAACTTTTTTAAGTTTCTCGTCTAATTGGTTCAATTTTACGTCTCGTACATTATTTTGTTTTTTCAATTCATTTTCGAGGCTATCAAACTTCTCGTCAATCTCTTTTAACACACTATTTTGTGTTTTAATCAATGCGAACAGGTCTTCTAATGATATTTTATTTTCGGCTACTTTAGGTGTTGAGCTAATGTGTCTTTCCCGTAAAATAGATTCTGTCTCTGATTTTTCTATTTCTATACTACTATTATTTTCTGCCATTTTGTATTTTAGTATTTAAATGGTTATTTATCTCTATTTGTATTTGACTACGCAATATACTCAACTCGTATTTAACTATTTACCTCTAACAACATAACCTCTCATTCATTATATATCGTCTTCTGTGTTTCTCCATCTATCTGTTTTATATAAATTAATTTTATACAAAGTCCACTGTGAGGGCGACCAATTGTGAATTAACAAACCTATATACAATAATAATATTACAATATAAATGTATTTATATTTGTTTTTAACAATACTACCTTTGTCAATAAACTTTAAATACATAAATAAGGTTATCTTACCCATAATAATAATTTATCAAGTCCCAGTGAGGGCGACAATTGTGCATAAACAAACTTCTAATCACTGTGAGGGCGGCAATTGTGAATACACTCACTCTTATCAATAATATTAGCACATATATTTAGTAAGGTATAGATAACAAATACCATAATTCGGTATTAATGATACTCACCAATTTCATTATTTGCCGGGCTCGTTTTCTTCCTTTATAACTTGTTTTCTACCTAAGGGGTACCAGGGTTCGGGTACAGGAAGATTTTGAAACACAGTTGACGACACAAATGATAACCAGATATTCTTGAAATTAACCATCAAATTTAATTCAATCTAAGGTAGTACACATACAACCATGCGGTCAAAATAGTGACGTCATATGATATGACACAAAACAAAATGGTGGCTAACTTTCCTATCTCTTTTGATTCTCTCTATTTCTTTATCTGTTGAATTAATATCAATGTACACTTTATAGCTGCAGCTATAAATCATTTATTAATAGTTAATTAGTTACTGCACAAACCAATGCCTTCGGCTTATGTGTTATGGCCATACATTCACGCATTCATTCTCACACATTCAACTTCAGACCCGTACATTCTTTTTTATTATCGATTTGATATTAATGAGCTCATTAACTATAAAAATGACAAAAGGAACTTCTCTGCTTGTTAGGTGGTGGTGTCCATCCGTTGTTGGTGTGAGACTCCCATGGTGATGGTCGGTGTTCGCCTTTAATTCCGCTGAGTTTAATTAGATAGATGTGTGCACTGAATTTACATTCTTTATATATTTATACTGTAAACAAGATGAGCCTTTATTGCTCCACTACTGTTGGTAACATTTTTGTTAGTTGAATTAAAGTATTGTTAAAAAGTTATACACACAACGATACATCGCTGTGGCTCCTCTGAAGAATGGCGTTGAAATGAGAGCGAGGCAAGTGTAATTTCTTGCTTGTGTGTGTGTAGTTCTTACGTCATCCCGCTTTGTCTTGCTGGACAACGCCTCGTTGCACACATTGTACTCAGTGCGTCATTGTTCTTAGCGATGACGGACTAGTGTTATAGCCCAATCATAATGCATATTGTGGTACTTCGTCATAAACACCGCCATGGTAGATTTTGCTGTTTTCACGTCCACCGGAGACCTTGGTGTTTTACTCTGGCCGAATTTACGTTGTTCCGTTTTCCAGAGGGACAATGTACCTAACCATTCTGTATGTTTAAAAAATACATAATAAAACAATGAAAATACCCATAATTCCCATAATTCTGGTACTGGGTCAGTCTGTACTGTTACAAACCCCCTCAAGGAAAATTTTTTGTGTCGAAACATAAAAAAATTTCCTTGACTCATTCACACTCTCCTAAAAGGATCAGTCTAGATACGTCACCACAACCCCCTGTAACGTTACACAAAAAAATTTTATCATCACTTACCCTTGGTCCTATGATGCTGGTCGCACCCTCTGACCTTACTGGACTTCTCCTGAGAGATCCCTACACCATAAGGCCATGAGGCACTATACACTCCTGTTCTGACGCTCCAGCCAGCCCAGGACTGCGGTCACAACACCACAAAACTCTGAAACATCCAATACAAAAATTTCAAAATAGTGGTATAATACACTTACATATCTACAACTGATATGTCCCCTTTTAGACGCATTGGTTTGTGTTCGGGCATTGGTTTGTTTTTTAATTCAAAAGTGTCACTTAACCACAACAAGACTTAAAATACATTGATTTCTTACCACCACCAAATTCAACTGCTTCCTTGTAAGAAAATAAACAACATATATATGTAACTACATATAACACAATATATCAACAATTCTTTATTATACCCCAAAATACCTTCACCTAGTTATTTCTATAAATTCAGCTTACAACTATCATGGCAGACACTTTTCCTTTAAACTTTGTTGCTCAACTTATAATCATTTATCTATTTTGTAAATGGCAGCTTACTAGAATATTTTATTTAACTTCATTTTTTAACTTTATATTTTCAACTTTAAAATATACTATCTCTTAACACTTATTATCGTCATTACCCCTGTAACGACCTCCTAGCCACACACTCTATTGCCCTCAACATAATAAAACATCATAAAACATTGTACATTACATATTAACATTGTTACATTTACCTTACATTAAACAATTTAAATTTACATGATTTGTACCAAACTTTATAACATCAATTCTCAATTAACTTTCAATTATTTGACATTCATTAGATTCTATACAACAATTTCAAATTTATCCTTACCTTTCTGTTACAATTACCTTCCTTTGTTACCTCACCTTCCTACCATGAATTCTCCTTTTCCACTCCTTTTATCCTTACTCGTTTGGGTGACTCTCTATTATTCATTTTTCTCCGTCTTATTTTGGCATCTGTCAACCTAACCTTACTACCCCTTTTTTCTACACTAGCCGCTTCTAACCATTAATATATTTTGACACCAATATCTCTTAATAACCCCCTTCACAAATCCCATTTAAAACCTCTGGCACCGCGCCTTTTTGTACTAGTATGTGTGTATTCCCTCTAACCAACTCATTCCCTTATCGGTTTCTGACCCTTTCAGATAACCCTTTCCGGCACACAACGGTCCACTCCCGTCTCAACATCTCTCGTTGGACTCCTACACCAATACCCTTATTACAAAATATCACCATCAACAACAAATATAATTACCACTCACATCACTCAACTCTACATATAATTACTAACCACTGTGTCCCTAAAATATCTAACACCTCTTTATATTTTATCAACATCTCAACACTTTATTTTTCCTAACTCCCAATAACTCTATTTAACTAACTCCCATGCCTCTATTTTATCCTTACTACCCAAACTCTTTACAACATTTCAACTTTATACACCATTACAAAATTTATCACTTATCTGCTAACAATAATACCTCTCAATACCCAAATACATAATCATCTACTAACCATTAGAATCTGAATTCTCATAATATCCTTTAAAATCATTATTAACTTACTCCAATTATTTAAAATCGTACAATACATGTTTACATAAAAATTACATAAAATACACAACAGTAAAAATACACAAATACATAGACATCAATACACAAAAATATACAATTCACATAATCACTAAATCATTTGCCATAATCAGTCCGAATCAGTCCATTTTTAAAAAACACTGTCCACACAATTAAATGTTCATAACACAATAAACAATTACCCCATATCGTCGAACAATAGTCTTATCTTATATCTATATACATTGCTTATTATTGAATCTCTTATATTAACATCATAAATGCATATACCATTCAAATTTTCAATATTTTCCACAAACTCATTTAATCTGTCATGATTGGTCATTGTCCTGTCACCTCCAGTATAATTCGTCACAATCAGATAAGTTACTAAGTCATTATTTTCATTATCATCTCCTACCACTATATCAACTTCCTTACAAGGTAAGTATTTCATATTTTTATTATATATCATCTCTATACCTAACCTTTTCATAAACTCTTCATAATTTTTCTTTACTTTATATATCTCAATTTCTCTCTTTCTCTCTCTCTCAAAACATTTCTCACCATCATACCAAGCTACACACTCTCTCTCCATATATGCAGGGGACTCTACTACTTTATCACTGCACCACCTGTGAAGTGTACAAAAAAAAACAGGGACCACTTTATTTGTAGACCTTCTGTCTTCCAAATACGCATTGAAGGCACTCTCGTCCTTCCTAAACACACGTGAAGTCTTTACTTCACCCCCTACTACAACATTACGGGAAAAATTTATCCCCTGCAACCCCTTTATCTGTAAATTCTCTCTATACTTTCTCTCTAATTCATCAACACTTTTTATCACTTCATTATCAAATTCTACTCCCATTATACTTTTATCACTACTCTCAATACTCACACAATTATTTTCTAACACCATATTTGTAATTCTATCATAATTCTCACCACTACTTACCTTGTTTTTGTCTATCTCTAACTTGTCTACTTTGTCAATACTACAATTTTGTCTCTGTATTTCATTTTCAACTTTTTTAAGTTTCTCGTCTAATTGGTTCAATTTTACGTCTCGTACATTATTTTGTTTTTTCAATTCATTTTCGAGGCTATCAAACTTCTCGTCAATCTCTTTTAACACACTATTTTGTGTTTTAATCAATGCGAACAGGTCTTCTAATGATATTTTATTTTCGGCTACTTTAGGTGTTGAGCTAATGTGTCTTTCCCGTAAAATAGATTCTGTCTCTGATTTTTCTATTTCTATACTACTATTATTTTCTGCCATTTTGTATTTTAGTATTTAAATGGTTATTTATCTCTATTTGTATTTGACTACGCAATATACTCAACTCGTATTTAACTATTTACCTCTAACAACATAACCTCTCATTCATTATATATCGTCTTCTGTGTTTCTCCATCTATCTGTTTTATATAAATTAATTTTATACAAAGTCCACTGTGAGGGCGACCAATTGTGAATTAACAAACCTATATACAATAATAATATTACAATATAAATGTATTTATATTTGTTTTTAACAATACTACCTTTGTCAATAAACTTTAAATACATAAATAAGGTTATCTTACCCATAATAATAATTTATCAAGTCCCAGTGAGGGCGACAATTGTGCATAAACAAACTTCTAATCACTGTGAGGGCGGCAATTGTGAATACACTCACTCTTATCAATAATATTAGCACATATATTTAGTAAGGTATAGATAACAAATACCATAATTCGGTATTAATGATACTCACCAATTTCATTATTTGCCGGGCTCGTTTTCTTCCTTTATAACTTGTTTTCTACCTAAGGGGTACCAGGGTTCGGGTACAGGAAGATTTTGAAACACAGTTGACGACACAAATGATAACCAGATATTCTTGAAATTAACCATCAAATTTAATTCAATCTAAGGTAGTACACATACAACCATGCGGTCAAAATAGTGACGTCATATGATATGACACAAAACAAAATGGTGGCTAACTTTCCTATCTCTTTTGATTCTCTCTATTTCTTTATCTGTTGAATTAATATCAATGTACACTTTATAGCTGCAGCTTTAAATCATTTATTAATAGTTAATTAGTTACTGCACAAACCAATGCCTTCGGCTTATGTGTTATGGCCATACATTCACGCATTCATTCTCACACATTCAACTTCAGACCCGTACATTCTTTTTTATTATCGATTTGATATTAATGAGCTCATTAACTATAAAAATGACAAAAGGAACTTCTCTGCTTGTTAGGTGGTGGTGTCCATCCGTTGTTGGTGTGAGACTCCCATGGTGATGGTCGGTGTTCGCCTTTAATTCCGCTGAGTTTAATTAGATAGATGTGTGCACTGAATTTACATTCTTTATATATTTATACTGTAAACAAGATGAGCCTTTATTGCTCCACTACTGTTGGTAACATTTTTGTTAGTTGAATTAAAGTATTGTTAAAAAGTTATACACACAACGATACATCGCTGTGGCTCCTCTGAAGAATGGCGTTGAAATGAGAGCGAGGCAAGTGTAATTTCTTGCTTGTGTGTGTGTAGTTCTTACGTCATCCCGCTTTGTCTTGCTGGACAACGCCTCGTTGCACACATTGTACTCAGTGCGTCATTGTTCTTAGCGATGACGGACTAGTGTTATAGCCCAATCATAATGCATATTGTGGTACTTCGTCATAAACACCGCCATGGTAGATTTTGCTGTTTTCACGTCCACCGGAGACCTTGGTGTTTTACTCTGGCCGAATTTACGTTGTTCCGTTTTCCAGAGGGACAATGTACCTAACCATTCTGTATGTTTAAAAAATACATAATAAAACAATGAAAATACCCATAATTCCCATAATTCTGGTACTGGGTCAGTCTGTACTGTTACACTTGTGTTTCATTCAAATTCTTGAAACCACTGTCCATTTGCTTATTTGTCTCCTCGTTGTATTCATCTACTCTTTGCCTAAGCGTGTTAACATTTTCAAACTTCCCCCCCGAAAGTTTCCCTTATCACCTTAATGAACTTTTACATTTTACGGTTTTGTTCATTCATGGTTTCTCTGATATCTCCATGTATGGTCTCAATTTTTTCGTTTAGTTGTTTTACTAAACTTTCCTGAATACCGTCTATTTTCTCATTGGTTTGCTTGTTATTTTCCTCCTGTTTCCTAAAATTTTCATCTATTTTATTAATTTCTCGCTCAAGGTTTCATTTTGTTTCCTTGAGTTTTTCTTATTTTCTTCTTTCATCTGTCTTATTAAGTGTTCATTGTTTTGTCGGCTTTGTTCTCCCATAAATTTCATTATTTCTTGCCAATTTGGTTCTTCTCTGGCTACCGCTTTATCTGGTTGGTTACCTTGGGCATCCTCTTCAACTATTTCCTTCTCCGTGTCCAGAATTGCTTCAGTTTCTTCTTTATCGCCTGTCTGTTGTTCCATTTCACTGTCCGTGACTACTTCTATTTCTTGTTCCTGTCCACCTTCTTCCTTCTCCTTGTATTCTGTCCACTTCTTCGATCTGCCTCTGGTATTATGCATTTCTTATTTCTCATAGTTGCCGACGAAAATTAGGTTTTTTGTTATATTATCTTTGTATATTTCAAAATTTCTTTCCTAATTTAAGCCCTTTTAAGATGAGCGCCATCTTGTAACGTCTCGCGGTTAATCTCTCTCGGAGTCTATAAATATATGTTTCCTAAAAAAATGTTCTTATCGTCTCCCTTGCGATCGTCACTGTAATTATTTATATAAAATAGGATAGTTACCTTCTGTCAACGTTTCTTAAAATCCTTTTCGCGATAACTCGAGTTTCGACACCAATGGTGTCATCATCAGATCGGATATGAATTAGGTCAAAACATTATTGATGTATATACATCTCGTCAGATTTTAAAAAATTAAAAACAACACATACATTACACAAATAATAAATAAAATATATCATAACAAAACAACAATACAACAACTAAATATAAAAACACGCGGCCGCAAACGAACCTGCACAGGAACGCCCCCACGGTAAGACTAATCAATGCCAGTTTGACCTTGGTTCAATTTTATCGATCTGATATAGCCGATTTCTCGTTCTATATGATCGATTCTATTAAATAAAATATTATTTGTATGTATTGCTTTTTCATTTAGGACACGATTGTGATCCTCCTTTATGGCTTTATATATCTCGAACCTTTCAAGGGTGTCCAGCTTTAGTGACTTTTTACATTTATGTAGGATATCTAAATTGTCATTAATACTCTTTATATTATGGTCATATAAGCTCAAATGTTCTGCAAATGTAGATCTTCTTACATTTGACTTGGAGCTTGGGATATGTTCTTTATAGCGTAATTTGAAGGAACGACCTGTTTGTCCTATATAGAACTGTGTGCAGTCAGAACAATTAAGTCTGTATACACCAGTACCGTCAAATATATCGGAGGGTATATTTTTGTTAGTAAATGTAAGTTTTTCCTCAAGTTTATTACTCGCCTTTGAGGCCAAAGTAATATTATGCTTTTTTAAAATATGGTGTAGAATTTCACCATATTCTATTGCAATGTATTTGTTTACTTTTTCTTTGGATACATAAATATTTATTGGTTTATTTTGTTTTATTTAATTATTCTATCTACTATATGACTTTTGTATCCATTGGCTAATGCTATGTGTTTGATAATGTTTAGTTCATTGTTATAATCTTCCGTAGATAGGGGCAATGCCAGCAATCTATGAATCATACAATTGAAAAATGCCATTTTATGTGAAATAGGGTGATACGATGAGGCGTGAATAGCATGATCTGTGATTGTTGGTTTTCTGTAAATATTATAGTTAATTTTATTATTTATTTTAGTTAAAGTTAAATCTAAAAAATTAATTTTATTATTCATTTCCGTCTCTAATGTGAATTGCAAATTATTTGTAATAGTATTCATATATTTTTTAAGCATTTCTAATTGCCTGCAATTGCCATTGTAAATCATTATTGTGTCATCCACATATCATCGGTAAAATAAAATTTTTGTATAATGTTTGTTTTTAGTCGATAAAATTTCGTTTGTTTCAATATGATTTAGGTAAATTTCTGCCAGGATGCCTGACAATGGGGATCCCATAGCTAAACCATCCCGTTGTAAATAATATTTGTTGTCGAAAGTGAAATAATTTTGTTCTAATATTACTTTTGTCAAATTGATTAACTCATCAACTGTTTCATGATTTAATGTGGATTTAGATAGTAATAAATTTTTTGCTATTTCTAACGTTTCGGTAATAGGTATGTTCGTGTATAGATTTACTAAGTCGAATGAGGCGAGAGTGTGTCTCGGCTCGATTGTAATAGTTTTTGTAAGTTCGACCAGTTCTAAACTGTTTTTCAAGCTATAATTTTTATTGAACGTTATGTGTTGTCTAAAAATTTTTTCGAGTTTTTTGCCAATTTTATATGAAGGTGCAGACATAAAATTAACTAAAGGACGGACAGGCATATTATTTTTATGTATTTTAGGAAGGCCCTTAAGTCTAGGGGCCTTGGGATCTATCATTTTTAGGTATTTTTTCTCATCGTTCGTTATGACGTATTTGGATTTATTCAATATTGATTTCACTTTATTATTAAATGTAAGAGTGGGATCGCTATGAATCTCAATAATGTTATTGTTTTTAATGAAGTCCAGTATCTTGTTTTTATAATCATCATAAGTTAAAATTACGAGAGTTTGACCTTTGTCGGCTTTGGTGACGATTGCGTTATGGTCTATTAATTTCGTCTTTATCTCATTAAACACCCTTATTTCGTTATGGTAAATAGTTTTTGTATTATTTATGTTTTCGGCCTTCATAACTTTTTTTATTTTATTAACAATTGCATGTCTTATTACTGTTTTCGTTTCTTCATCGGATATGGAATTTATTGCGGTTTCAGCGTTCAATATTTCATTAAAGAGTGATTGTTTGAAACTATTGTTTTTAAAATTGTATTTTAGGCCTTTATTCAATAAGTTGGTTTCTTCATTGTTGAATTTAATTGCAGTAAGATTAACAATACGAGGGTAAAACTGATGATTTATTATATTGTTCTCTTGCGTGTCGTTCTGTTTTTTCAATAAGTTACGAATTTTTTTATTTTGTGTCTTCTTTTTCTTAATAATGGTATTATTTATTTGTCTTTTAATCAAATATGTTACATTGTGGACTTGTGAGGCATGTAAGTTTTGTAAAAGTTCGAGATGTTTTTTCATGAGCATCGTATTGAGTAAGTTCTTTTTACTATGTAATTGTTTTATTTCGTTTTTGATCCATAATTTAGTGGCCATTTCTTTAGTTTTTTTAGCGCTATAAGAATTGGATGTTATTTTTATCTGGACTTAACACGGCACGATTTGCAAACCTAAACATGTTTTGTTATATCTAATATTTAGTGCCGTTTCTAATAGTTTCAACCTTAAATTCATATATTGAAAGGCAATTTTTACCTGACTGGCATTCAATTTAAACATTTTTCTTGCCTCCAGAAACGGTTAAGACTATAAAATAGGTTAATTACCTTCTGTCAACGTTTCTTAAAATCCTTTTCGGGATAACTCGAGTTTCGACACCAATGGTGTCGTCATCAGATCGGATATGAATTAGGTCAAAACATTATTAATGTATATACATCTCGTCAGATATTAAAAAATTAAAAACAACACATACATTACACAAATAATAAATAAAATATATCATAACAAAACAACAATACAACAACGAAATATAAAAACACGCGGCCGCAAACGAACCTGCACAGGAACGCCCCCACGGTAAGACTAATCAATGCCGGTTTGACCTTGGTTCAATTTTATCGATCTGATATAGCCGATTTCTCGTTCTATATGATCGATTCTATTAAATAAAATATTATTTGTATGTATTGCTTTTTCATTTAGGACACGATTGTGATCCTCCTTTATGGCTTTATATATCTCGAACCTTTCAAGGGTGTCCAGCTTTAGTGACTTTTTACATTTATGTAGGATATCTAAATTGTCATTAATACTCTTTATATTATGGTCATATAAGCTCAAATGTTCTGCAAATGTAGATCTTCTTACATTTGACTTGGAGCTTGGGATATGTTCTTTATAGCGTAATTTGATGGAACGACCTGTTTGTCCTATATAGAACTGTGTGCAGTCAGAACAATTAAGTCTATATACACCAGTACCGTCAAATATATCGGAGGGTATATTTTTGTTAGTAAATGTAAGTTTTCCCTCAAGTTTATTACTCGTCTTTGAGGCCAAAGTAATATTATGCTTTTTTAATTGGTTTTTTAAAATATGGTGTAGAATTTCACCATATTCTATTGCAATGTATTTGTTTACTTTTTCTTTGGATACGTCAATATTTATTGGTTTATTTTGTTTTTTATTATTTTATTCTATCTACTATATGACTTTTGTATCCATTGGCTAATGCTATGTGTTTGATAATGTTTAGTTCATTGTTATAATCTTCCGTAGATAGGGGCAATGCCAGCAATCTATGAATCATACAATTGAAAAATGCCATTTTATGTGAAATAGGGTGATACGATGAGGCGTGAATAGCATGATCTGTGATTGTTGGTTTTCTGTAAATATTATAGTTAATTTTATTATTTATTTTAGTTAAAGTTAAATCTAAAAAATTAATTTTATTATTCATTTCCGTCTCTAATGTGAATTGCAAATTATTTGTAATAGTATTCATATATTTTTTAAGCATTTCTAATTGCCTGCAATTGCCATTGTAAATCATTATTGTGTCATCCACCTATCGTCGTTAAAATAAAATTTTTGTATAATGTTTGTTTTTAGTCGATAAAATTTCGTTTGTTTCAATATGATTTAGGTAAATTTCTGCGAGGATGCCTGACAATGGGGATCCCATAGCTAAACCATCCCGTTGTAAATAATATTTGTTGTCGAAAGTGAAATAATTTTGTTCTAATATTACTTTTGTCAAATTGATTAACTCATCAACTGTTTCATGATTTAATGTGGATTTAGATAGTAATAAATTTTTTGCTATTTCTAACGTTTCAGTAATAGGTATGTTCGTGTATGGATTTACTATGTCGAATGAGGCGAGAGTGTGTCTCGGCTCGATTGTAATAGTTTTTGTAAGTTCGACCAGTTCTAAACTGTTTTTCAAGCTATAATTTTTATTGAACGTTATGTGTTGTCTAAAAATTTTTTCGAGTTTTTTGGCAATTTTATATGAAGGTGCAGACATAAAATTAACTAAAGGACGGACAGGCATATTATTTTTATGTATTTTAGGAAGGCCCTTAAGTCTAGGGGCCTTGGGATCTATCATTTTTAGGTATTTTTTCTCATCGTTCGTTATGACGTATTTGGATTTATTCAATATTGATTTCACTTTATTATTAAATGTAAGAGTGGGATCGCTATGAATCTCAATAATGTTATTGTTTTTAATGAAGTCCAGTATCTTGTTTTTATAATCATCATAAGTTAAAATTACGAGAGTTTGACCTTTGTCCGCTTTGGTGACGATTGCGTTATGGTCTATTAATTTCGTCTTTATCTCATTAAACACCCTTGTTTCGTTATGGTAAATAGTTTTTGTATTATTTATGTTTTCGGCCTTCATAACTTTTTTAATTTTATTAACAATTGCATGTCTTATTACTGTTTTCGTTTCTTCATCGAATATGGAATTTATTGCGGTTTCAGCGTTCAATATTTCATTAAAGAGTGATTGTTTGAAACTATTGTTTTTAAAATTGTATTTTAGGCCTTTATTCAATAAGTTGGTTTCTTCATTGTTGAATTTAATTGCAGTAAGATTAACAATACGAGGGTAAAACTGATGATTTATTGTATTGTTCTCTTGCGTGTCGTTCTGTTTTTTCAATAAGTTACGAATTTTTTTATTTTGTGTCTTCTTTTTCTTAATAATGGTATTATTTATTTGTCTTTCAATCAAATATGTTACATTGTGGACTTGTGAGGCATGTAAGTTTTGTAAAAGTTCGAGATGTTTTTTCATGAGCATCGTATTAAGTAAGTTCTTTTTACTATGTAATTGTTTTATTTCGTTTTTGATCCATAATTTAGTGGCCATTTCTTTAGTTTTTTTAGCGCTATAAGAATTGGATGTTATTTTTATCTGGACATAACTCGGCACGATTTGCAAACCTAAACATGTTTTGTTATATCTAATATTTAGTGCCGTTTTTAATAGTTTCAACCTTAAATTCATATATTGAAAGGCAATTTTTACCTGACTGGCATTCAATTTAAGCATTTTTCTTGCCTCCAGAAACGGTTAAGACTATAAAATAGGTTAATTACCTTCTGTCAACGTTTCTTAAAATCCTTTTCGGGATAACTCAAGTTTCGACACCAATGGTGTCATCATCAGATCGGATATGAATTAGATCAAAACATTATTGATGTATATACATCTCGTCAGATATAAAAAAATTAAAAACAACACATACATTACACAAATAATAAATAAAATATATCATAACAAAACAACAATACAACAACAAAATATAAAAACACGCGGCCGCAAACGAACCTGCACAGGAACGCCCCCACGGTAAGTCTAATATATGCCGGTTTGACCTTGGTTCAATTTTATCGATCTGATATAGCCGATTTCTCGTTCTATATGATCGATTCTATTAAATAAAATATTATTTGTATGTATTGCGTTTCATTTAGGACACGATTGTGATCCTCCTTTATGGCTTTATATATCTTGAACCTTTCAAAGGTGTCCAGCTTTAGTGACTTTTTACATTTATGTAGGATATCTAAATTGTCATTAATACTCTTTATATTATGGTCATATACGCTCAAATGTTCTGCAAATGTAGATCTTCTTACATTTGACTTGGAGCTAGGGATATGTTCTTTATAGCGTAATTTGAAGGAACGACCTGTTTGTCCTATATAGAACTGTGTGCAGTCAGAACAATTAAGTCTATATACACCAGTACCGTCAAATATATCGGAGGGTATATTTTTGTTAGTAAATGTAAGTTTTTTCTCAAGTTTATTACTCGTCTTTGAGGCCAAAGTAATATTATGCTTTTTTAATTGGTTTTTTAAAATATGGTGTAGAATTTCACCATATTCTATTGCAATGTATTTGTTTACTTTTTCTTTGGATACATCAATATTTATTGGTTTATTTTGTTTTTTATTAATTATTCTATCTACTATATGACTTTTGTATCCATTGGCTAATGCTATGTGTTTGATAATGTTTAGTTCATTGTTATAATCTTCCGTAGATAGGGGCAATGCCAGCAATCTATGAATCATACAATTGAAAAATGCCATTTTATGTGAAATAGGGTGATACGATGAGGCGTGAATAGCATGATCTGTGATTGTTGGTTTTCTGTAAATATTATAGTTAATTTTATTATTTATTTTAGTTAAAGTTAAATCTAAAAAATTAATTTTATTATTCATTTCCGTCTCTAATGTGAATTGCAAATTATTTGTAATAGTATTCATATATTTTTTAAGCATTTCTAATTGCCTGCAATTGCCATTGTAAATCATTATTGTGTCATCCACATATCGTCGGTAAAATAAAATTTTTGTATAATGTTTGTTTTTAGTCAATAAAATTTCGTTTGTTTCAATATGATTTAGGTAAATTTCTGCCAGGATGCCAGACAATGGGGATCCCATAGCTAAACCATCCCGTTGTAAATAATATTTGTTGTCGAAAGTGAAATAATTTTGTTCTAATATTACTTTTGTCAAATTGATTAACTCATCAACTGTTTCATGATTTAATGTGGATTTAGATAGTAATAAATTTTTTGCTATTTCTAACGTTTCAGTAATAGGTATGTTCGTGTATAGATTTACTATGTCGAATGAGGCGAGAGTGTGTCTCGGCTCGATTGTAATAGTTTTTGTAAGTTCGACCAGTTCTAAACTGTTTTTCAAGCTATAATTTTTATTGAACGTTATGTGTTGTCTAAAAATTTTTTCGAGGTTTTTGCCAATTTTATATGAAGGTGCAGACATAAAATTAACTAAAGGACGGACAGGCATATTATTTTTATGTATTTTAGGAAGGCCCTTAAGTCTAGGGGCCTTGGGATCTATCATTTTTAGGTATTTTTTCTCATCGTTCGTTATGAGGTATTTGGATTTATTCAATATTGATTTCACTTTATTATTAAATGTAAGAGTGGGATCGCTATGAATCTCAATAATGTTATTGTTTTTAATGAAGTCCAGTATCTTGTTTTTATAATCATCATAAGTTAAAATTACGAGAGTTTGACCTTTGTCCGCTTTGGTGACGATTGCGTTATGGTCTATTAATTTCGTCTTTATCTCATTAAACACCCTTGTTTCGTTATGGTAAATAGTTTTTGTATTATTTATGTTTTCGGCCTTCATAACTTTTTTTATTTTATTAACAATTGCATGTCTTATTACTGTTTTCGTTTCTTCATCGGATATGGAATTTATTGCGGTTTCAGCGTTCAATATTTCATTAAAGAGTGATTGTTTGAAACTATTGTTTTTAAAATTGTATTTTAGGCCTTTATTCAAGAAGTTGGTTTCTTCATTGTTGAATTTAATTGCAGTAAGATTAACAATACGAGGGTAAAACTGATGATTTATTATATTGTTCTCTTGCGTGTCGTTCTGTTTTTTCAATAAGTTACGAATTTTTTTTATTTTGTGTCTTTTTTTTTTTAATAATGTTATTATTTATTTGTCTTTCAATCAAATATGTTACATTGTGGACTTGTGAGGCATGTAAGTTTTGTTAAAGTTCGAGATGTTTTTTCACGAGCATCGTATTAAGTAAGTTCTTTTTACTATGTAATTGTTTTATTTCGTTTTTGATCCATAATTTAGTGGCCATTTCTTTAGTTTTTTTAGCGCTATAAGAATTGGATGTTATTTATATCTGGACATAACTCGGCACGATTTGCAAACCTAAACATGTTTTGTTATATCTAATATTTAGTGCCGTTTTTAATAGTTTCAACCTTAAATTCATATATTGAAAGGCAATTTTTACCTGACTGGCATTCAATTTAAACATTTTTCTTGCCTCCAGAAACGGTTAAGACTATAAAATAGGTTAATTACCTTCTGTCAACGTTTCTTAAAATCCTTTTCGGGATAACTCGATTTTTGACACCAATGGTGTCGTCATCAGATCGGATATGAATTAGGTCAAAACTTTATTGATGTATATACATCTCGTCAGATATTAAAAAATTAAAAACAACACATACATTACACAAATAATAAATAAAATATAGCATAACAAAACAACAATACAACAACGAAATATAAAAACACGCGGCCGCAAACGAACCTGCACAGGAACGCCCCCACGGTAAGACTAATCAATGCCGGTTTGACCTTGGTTCAATTTTATCGATCTGATATAGCCGATTTCTCGTTCTATATGATCGATTCTATTAAATAAAATATTATTTGTATGTATTGCGTTTCATTTAGGACACGATTGTGATCCTCCTTTATGGCTTTATATATCTTGAACCTTTCAAAGGTGTCCAGCTTTAGTGACTTTTTACATTTATGTAGGATAACTAAATTGTCATTAATACTCTTTATATTATGGTCATATACGCTCAAATGTTCTGCAAATGTAGATCTTCTTACATTTGACTTGGAGCTAGGGATATGTTCTTTATAGCGTAATTTGAAGGAACGACCTGTTTGTCCTATATAGAACTGTGTGCAGTCAGAACAATTAAGTCTATATACACCAGTACCGTCAAATATATCGGAGGGTATATTTTTGTTAGTAAATGTAAGTTTTTTCTCAAGTTTATTACTCGTCTTTGAGGCCAAAGTAATATTATGCTTTTTTAATTGGTTTTTTAAAATATGGTGTAGAATTTCACCATATTCTATTGCAATGTATTTGTTTACTTTTTCTTTGGATACATCAATATTTATTGGTTTATTTTGTTTTTTATTAATTATTCTATCTACTATATGACTTTTGTATCCATTGGCTAATGCTATGTGTTTGATAATGTTTAGTTCATTGTTATAATCTTCCGTAGATAGGGGCAATGCCAGCAATCTATGAATCATACAATTGAAAAATGCCATTTTATGTGAAATAGGGTGATACGATGAGGCGTGAATAGCATGATCTGTGATTGTTGGTTTTCTGTAAATATTATAGTTAATTTTATTATTTATTTTAGTTAAAGTTAAATCTAAAAAATTAATTTTATTATTCATTTCCGTCTCTAATGTGAATTGCAAATTATTTGTAATAGTATTCATATATTTTTTAAGCATTTCTAATTGCCTGCAATTGCCATTGTAAATCATTATTGTGTCATCCACATATCGTCGGTAAAATAAAATTTTTGTATAATGTTTGTTTTTAGTCAATAAAATTTCGTTTGTTTCAATATGATTTAGGTAAATTTCTGCCAGGATGCCAGACAATGGGGATCCCATAGCTAAACCATCCCGTTGTAAATAATATTTGTTGTCGAAAGTGAAATAATTTTGTTCTAATATTACTTTTGTCAAATTGATTAACTCATCAACTGTTTCATGATTTAATGTGGATTTAGATAGTAATAAATTTTTTGCTATTTCTAACGTTTCAGTAATAGGTATGTTCGTGTATAGATTTACTATGTCGAATGAGGCGAGAGTGTGTCTCGGCTCGATTGTAATAGTTTTTGTAAGTTCGACCAGTTCTAAACTGTTTTTCAAGCTATAATTTTTATTGAACGTTATGTGTTGTCTAAAAATTTTTTCGAGGTTTTTGCCAATTTTATATGAAGGTGCAGACATAAAATTAACTAAAGGACGGACAGGCATATTATTTTTATGTATTTTAGGAAGGCCCTTAAGTCTAGGGGCCTTGGGATCTATCATTTTTAGGTATTTTTTCTCATCGTTCGTTATGAGGTATTTGGATTTATTCAATATTGATTTCACTTTATTATTAAATGTAAGAGTGGGATCGCTATGAATCTCAATAATGTTATTGTTTTTAATGAAGTCCAGTATCTTGTTTTTATAATCATCATAAGTTAAAATTACGAGAGTTTGACCTTTGTCCGCTTTGGTGACGATTGCGTTATGGTCTATTAATTTCGTCTTTATCTCATTAAACACCCTTGTTTCGTTATGGTAAATAGTTTTTGTATTATTTATGTTTTCGGCCTTCATAACTTTTTTTATTTTATTAACAATTGCATGTCTTATTACTGTTTTCGTTTCTTCATCGGATATGGAATTTATTGCGGTTTCAGCGTTCAATATTTCATTAAAGAGTGATTGTTTGAAACTATTGTTTTTAAAATTGTATTTTAGGCCTTTATTCAAGAAGTTGGTTTCTTCATTGTTGAATTTAATTGCAGTAAGATTAACAATACGAGGGTAAAACTGATGATTTATTATATTGTTCTCTTGCGTGTCGTTCTGTTTTTTCAATAAGTTACGAATTTTTTTTATTTTGTGTCTTTTTTTTTTTAATAATGTTATTATTTATTTGTCTTTCAATCAAATATGTTACATTGTGGACTTGTGAGGCATGTAAGTTTTGTTAAAGTTCGAGATGTTTTTTCACGAGCATCGTATTAAGTAAGTTCTTTTTACTATGTAATTGTTTTATTTCGTTTTTGATCCATAATTTAGTGGCCATTTCTTTAGTTTTTTTAGCGCTATAAGAATTGGATGTTATTTATATCTGGACATAACTCGGCACGATTTGCAAACCTAAACATGTTTTGTTATATCTAATATTTAGTGCCGTTTTTAATAGTCTCAACCTTAAATTCATATATTGAAAGGCAATTTTTACCTGACTGGCATTCAATTTAAACATTTTTCTTGCCTCCAGAAACGGTTAAGACTATAAAATAGGTTAATTACCTTCTGTCAACGTTTCTTAAAATCCTTTTCGGGATAACTCGATTTTTGACACCAATGGTGTCGTCATCAGATCGGATATGAATTAGGTCAAAACTTTATTGATGTATATACATCTCGTCAGATATTAAAAAATTAAAAACAACACATACATTACACAAATAATAAATAAAATATAGCATAACAAAACAACAATACAACAACGAAATATAAAAACACGCGGCCGCAAACGAACCTGCACAGGAACGCCCCCACGGTAAGACTAATCAATGCCGGTTTGACCTTGGTTCAATTTTATCGATCTGATATAGCCGATTTCTCGTTCTATATGATCGATTCTATTAAATAAAATATTATTTGTATGTATTGCTTTTTCATTTAGGACACGATTGTGATCCTCCTTTATGGCTTTATATATCTCGAACCTTTCAAGGGTGTCCAGCTTTAGTGACTTTTTACATTTATGTAGGATATCTAAATTGTCATTAATACTCTTTATATTATGGTCATATAAGCTCAAATGTTCTGCAAATGTAGATCTTCTTACATTTGACTTGGAGCTAGGGATATGTTCTTTATAGCGTAATTTGAAGGAACGACCTGTTTGTCCTATATAGAACTGTGTGCAGTCAGAACAATTAAGTCTATATACACCAGTACCGTCAAATATATCGGAGGGTATATTTTTGTTAGTAAATGTAAGTTTTCCCTCAAGTTTATTACTCGCCTTTGAGGCCAAAGTAATATTATGCTTTTTTAATTGGTTTTTTAAAATATGGTGTAGAATTTCACCATATTCTATTGCAATGTATTTGTTTACTTTTTTCTTTGGATACATCAATATTTATTGGTTTATTTTGTTTTTTATTAATTATTCTATCTACTATATGACTTTTGTATCCATTGGCTAATGCTATGTGTTTGATAATGTTTAGTTCATTGTTATAATCTTCCGTAGATAGGGGTAATGCCAGCAATTTATGAATCATACAATTGAAAAATGCCATTTTATGTGAAATAGGGTGATACGATGAGGCGTGAATAGCATGATCTGTGATTGTTGGTTTTCTGTAAATATTATAGTTAATTTTATTATTTATTTTAGTTAAAGTTAAATCTAAAAAATTAATTTTATTATTCATTTACGTCTCTAATGTGAATTGCAAATATTTGTAATAGTATTCATATATTTTTTAAGCATTTCTAATTGCCATTGTAAATCATTATTGTGTCATCCACATATCGTTGGTAAAATAAAATTTTTGTATAATGTTTGTTTTTAGTCGATAAAATTTCGTTTGTTTCAATATGATTTAGGTAGATTTCCGCCAGGATGCCTGACAATGGGGATCCCATAGCTAAACCATCCCGTTGTAAATAATATTTGTTGTCGAAAGTGAAATAATTTTGTTCTAATATTACTTTTGTCAAATTGATTAACTCATCAACTGTTTCATTATTTAATGTGGATTTAGATAGTAATAAAGTTTTTGCTATTTCTAACGTTTCGGTAATAGGTATGTTCGTGTATAGATTTACTATGTCGAATGAGGCGAGAGTGTGTCTCGGCTCGATTGTAATAGTTTTTGTAAGTTCGACCAGTTCTAAACTGTTTTTCAAGCTATAATTTTTATTGAACGTTATGTGTTGTCTAAAAATTTTTTCGAGTTTTTTGCCAATTTTATATGAAGGTGCAGACATAAAATTAACTAAAGGATGGACAGGCATATTATTTTTATGTATTTTAGGAAGGCCCTTAAGTCTAGGGGCCTTGGGATCTATCATTTTTAGGTATTTTTTCTCATCGTTCGTTATGACGTATTTGGATTTATTCAATATTGATTTCACTTTATTATTAAATGTAAGAGTGGGATCGCTATGAATCTCAATAATGTTATTGTTTTTAATGAAGTCCAGTATCTTGTTTTTATAATCATCATAAGTTAAAATTACGAGAGTTTGACCTTTGTCCGCTTTGGTGACGATTGCGTTATGGTCTATTAATTTCGTCTTTATCTCATTAAACACCCTTGTTTCGTTATGGTAAATAGTTTTTGTATTATTTATGTTTTCGGCCTTCATAACTTTTTTTATTTTATTAACAATTGCATGTCTTATTACTGTTTTCGTTTCTTCATCGAATATGGAATTTATTGCGGTTTCAGCGTTCAATATTTCATTAAAGAGTGATTGTTTGAAACTATTGTTTTTAAAATTGTATTTTAGGCCTTTATTCAATAAGTTGGTTTCTTCATTGTTGAATTTAATTGCAGTAAGATTAACAATACGAGGGTAAAACTGATGATTTATTATATTGTTCTCTTGCGTGTCGTTCTGTTTTTTCAATAAGTTACGAATTTTTTTATTTTGTGTCTTCTTTTTCTTAATAATGGTATTATTTATTTGTCTTTCAATCAAATATGTTACATTGTGGACTTGTGAGGCATGTAAGTTTTGTAAAAGTTCGAGATGTTTTTTCATGAGCATCGTATTAAGTAAGTTCTTTTTACTATGTAATTGTTTTATTTCGTTTTTGATCCATAATTTAGTGGCCATTTCTTTAGTTTTTTTAGCGCTATAAGAATTGGATGTTATTTTTATCTGGACATAACTCGGCACGATTTGCAAACCTAAACATGTTTTGTTATATCTAATATTTAGTGCCGTTTTTAATAGTTTCAACCTTAAATTCATATATTGAAAGGCAATTTTTACCTGACTGGCATTCAATTTAAGCATTTTTCTTGCCTCCAGAAACGGTTAAGACTATAAAATAGGTTAATTACCTTCTGTCAACGTTTCTTAAAATCCTTTTCGGGATAACTCAAGTTTCGACACCAATGGTGTCATCATCAGATCGGATATGAATTAGATCAAAACATTATTGATGTATATACATCTCGTCAGATATAAAAAAATTAAAAACAACACATACATTACACAAATAATAAATAAAATATATCATAACAAAACAACAATACAACAACAAAATATAAAAACACGCGGCCGCAAACGAACCTGCACAGGAACGCCCCCACGGTAAGACTAATATATGCCGGTTTGACCTTGGTTCAATTTTATCGATCTGATATAGCCGATTTCTCGTTCTATATGATCGATTCTATTAAATAAAATATTATTTGTATGTATTGCGTTTCATTTAGGACACGATTGTGATCCTCCTTTATGGCTTTATATATCTTGAACCTTTCAAAGGTGTCCAGCTTTAGTGACTTTTTACATTTATGTAGGATATCTAAATTGTCATTAATACTCTTTATATTATGGTCATATACGCTCAAATGTTCTGCAAATGTAGATCTTCTTACATTTGACTTGGAGCTTGGGATATGTTCTTTATAGCGTAATTTGAAGGAACGACCTGTTTGTCCTATATAGAACTGTGTGCAGTCAGAACAATTAAGTCTATATACACCAGTACCGTCAAATATATCGGAGGGTATATTTTTGTTAGTAAATGTAAGTTTTTTCTCAAGTTTATTACTCGTCTTTGAGGCCAAAGTAATATTATGCTTTTTTAATTGGTTTTTTAAAATATGGTGTAGAATTTCACCATATTCTATTGCAATGTATTTGTTTACTTTTTCTTTGGATACATCAATATTTATTGGTTTATTTTGTTTTTTATTAATTATTCTATCTACTATATGACTTTTGTATCCATTGGCTAATGCTATGTGTTTGATAATGTTTAGTTCATTGTTATAATCTTCCGTAGATAGGGGCAATGCCAGCAATCTATGAATCATACAATTGAAAAATGCCATTTTATGTGAAATAGGGTGATACGATGAGGCGTGAATAGCATGATCTGTGATTGTTGGTTTTCTGTAAATATTATAGTTAATTTTATTATTTATTTTAGTTAGAGTTAAATCTAAAAAATTAATTTTATTATTCATTTCCGTCTCTAATGTGAATTGCAAATTATTTGTAATAGTATTCATATATTTTTTAAGCATTTCTAATTGCCTGCAATTGCCATTGTAAATCATTATTGTGTCATCCACATATCGTCGGTAAAATAAAATTTTTGTATAATGTTTGTTTTTAGTCAATAAAATTTCGTTTGTTTCAATATGATTTAGGTAAATTTCTGCCAGGATGCCAGACAATGGGGATCCCATAGCTAAACCATCCCGTTGTAAATAATATTTGTTGTCGAAAGTGAAATAATTTTGTTCTAATATTACTTTTGTCAAATTGATTAACTCATCAACTGTTTCATGATTTAATGTGGATTTAGATAGTAATAAATTTTTTGCTATTTCTAACGTTTCAGTAATAGGTATGTTCGTGTATAGATTTACTATGTCGAATGAGGCGAGAGTGTGTCTCGGCTCGATTGTAATAGTTTTTGTAAGTTCGACCAGTTCTAAACTGTTTTTCAAGCTATAATTTTTATTGAACGTTATGTGTTGTCTAAAAATTTTTTCGAGGTTTTTGCCAATTTTATATGAAGGTGCAGACATAAAATTAACTAAAGGACGGACAGGCATATTATTTTTATGTATTTTAGGAAGGCCCTTAAGTCTAGGGGCCTTGGGATCTATCATTTTTAGGTATTTTTTCTCATCGTTCGTTATGAGGTATTTGGATTTATTCAATATTGATTTCACTTTATTATTAAATGTAAGAGTGGGATCGCTATGAATCTCAATAATGTTATTGTTTTTAATGAAGTCCAGTATCTTGTTTTTATAATCATCATAAGTTAAAATTACGAGAGTTTGACCTTTGTCCGCTTTGGTGACGATTGCGTTATGGTCTATTAATTTCGTCTTTATCTCATTAAACACCCTTGTTTCGTTATGGTAAATAGTTTTTGTATTATTTATGTTTTCGGCCTTCATAACTTTTTTTATTTTATTAACAATTGCATGTCTTATTACTGTTTTCGTTTCTTCATCGGATATGGAATTTATTGCGGTTTCAGCGTTCAATATTTCATTAAAGAGTGATTGTTTGAAACTATTGTTTTTAAAATTGTATTTTAGGCCTTTATTCAAGAAGTTGGTTTCTTCATTGTTGAATTTAATTGCAGTAAGATTAACAATACGAGGGTAAAACTGAAGATTTATTATATTGTTCTCTTGCGTGTCGTTCTGTTTTTTCAATAAGTTACGAATTTTTTTAATTTTGTGTCTTTTTTTTTTTAATAATGTTATTATTTATTTGTCTTTCAATCAAATATATTACATTGTGGACTTGTGAGGCATGTAAGTTTTGTTAAAGTTCGAGATGTTTTTTCACGAGCATCGTATTAAGTAAGTTCTTTTTACTATGTAATTGTTTTATTTCGTTTTTGATCCATAATTTAGTGGCCATTTCTTTAGTTTTTTTAGCGCTATAAGAATTGGATGTTATTTATATCTGGACATAACTCGGCACGATTTGCAAACCTAAACATGTTTTGTTATATCTAATATTTAGTGCCGTTTTTAATAGTTTCAACCTTAAATTCATATATTGAAAGGCAATTTTTACCTGACTGGCATTCAATTTAAACATTTTTCTTGCCTCCAGAAACGGTTAAGACTATAAAATAGGTTAATTACCTTCTGTCAACGTTTCTTAAAATCCTTTTCGGGATAACTCGATTTTTGACACCAATGGTGTCGTCATCAGATCGGATATGAATTAGGTCAAAACTTTATTGATGTATATACTTCTCGTCAGATATTAAAAAATTAAAAACAACACATACATTACACAAATAATAAATAAAATATATCATAACAAAACAACAATACAACAACGAAATATAAAAACACGCGGCCGCAAACGAACCTGCACAGGAACGCCCCCACGGTAAGACTAATCAATGCCGATTTGACCTTGGTTCAATTTTATCGATCTGATATAGCCGATTTCTCGTTCTATATGATCGATTCTATTAAATAAAATATTATTTGTATGTATTGCTTTTTCATTTAGGACACGATTGTGATCCTCCTTTATGGCTTTATATATCTCGAACCTTTCAAGGGTGTCCAGCTTTAGTGACTTTTTACATTTATGTAGGATATCTAAATTGTCATTAATACTCTTTATATTATGGTCATATAAGCTCAAATGTTCTGCAAATGTAGATCTTCTTACATTTGACTTGGAGCTAGGGATATGTTCTTTATAGCGTAATTTGAAGGAACGACCTGTTTGTCCTATATAGAACTGTGTGCAGTCAGAACAATTAAGTCTATATACACCAGTACCGTCAAATATATCGGAGGGTATATTTTTGTTAGTAAATGTAAGTTTTCCCTCAAGTTTATTACTCGCCTTTGAGGCCAAAGTAATATTATGCTTTTTTAATTGGTTTTTTAAAATATGGTGTAGAATTTCACCATATTCTATTGCAATGTATTTGTTTACTTTTTTCTTTGGATACATCAATATTTATTGGTTTATTTTGTTTTTTATTAATTATTCTATCTACTATATGACTTTTGTATGCATTGGCTAATGCTATGTGTTTGATAATGTTTAGTTCATTGTTATAATCTTCCGTAGATAGGGGCAATGCCAGCAATTTATGAATCATACAATTGAAAAATGCCATTTTATGTGAAATAGGGTGATACGATGAGGCGTGAATAGCATGATCTGTGATTGTTGGTTTTCTGTAAATATTATAGTTAATTTTATTATTTATTTTAGTTAAAGTTAAATCTAAAAAATTAATTTTATTATTCATTTCCGTCTCTAATGTGAATTGCAAATATTTGTAATAGTATTCATATATTTTTTAAGCATTTCTAATTGCCATTGTAAATCATTATTGTGTCATCCACATATCGTTGGTAAAATAAAATTTTTGTATAATGTTTGTTTTTAGTCGATAAAATTTCGTTTGTTTCAATATGATTTAGGTAGATTTCCGCCAGGATGCCTGACAATGGGGATCCCATAGCTAAACCATCCCGTTGTAAATAATATTTGTTGTCGAAAGTGAAATAATTTTGTTCTAATATTACTTTTGTCAAATTGATTAACTCATCAACTGTTTCATGATTTAATGTGGATTTAGATAGTAATAAATTTTTTGCTATTTCTAACGTTTCGGTAATAGGTATGTTCGTGTATAGATTTACTATGTCGAATGAGGCGAGAGTGTGTCTCGGCTCGATTGTAATAGTTTTTGTAAGTTCGACCAGTTCTAAACTGTTTTTCAAGCTATAATTTTTATTGAACGTTATGTGTTGTGTAAAAATTTTTTCGAGTTTTTTGGCAATTTTATATGAAGGTGCAGACATAAAATTAACTAAAGGACGGACAGGCATATTATTTTTATGTATTTTAGGAAGGCCCTTAAGTCTAGGGGCCTTGGGATCTATCATTTTTAGGTATTTTTTCTCATCGTTCGTTATGACGTATTTGGATTTATTCAATATTGATTTCACTTTATTATTAAATGTAAGAGTGGGATCGCTATGAATCTCAATAATGTTATTGTTTTTAATGAAGTCCAGTATCTTGTTTTTATAATCATCATAAGTTAAAATTACGAGAGTTTGAGCTTTGACCGCTTTGGTGACGATTGTGTTATTGTCTATTAATTTCGTCTTTATCTCATTAAACACCCTTGTTTCGTTATGGTAAATAGTTTTTGTATTATTTATGTTTTCGGCCTTCATAACTTTTTTTATTTTATTAACAATTGCATGTCTTATTACTGTTTTCGTTTCTTCATCGGATATGGAATTTATTGCGGTTTCAGCGTTCAATATTTCATTAAAGAGTGATTGTTTGAAACTATTGTTTTTAAAATTGTATTTTAGGCCTTTATTCAAGAAGTTGGTTTCTTCATTGTTGAATTTAATTGCAGTAAGATTAACAATACGAGGGTAAAACTGATGATTTATTATATTGTTCTCTTGCGTGTCGTTCTGTTTTTTCAATAAGTTACGAATTTTTTTAATTTTGTGTCTTTTTTTTTTTAATAATGTTATTATTTATTTGTCTTTCAATCAAATATGTTACATTGTGGACTTGTGAGGCATGTAAGTTTTGTTAAAGTTCGAGATGTTTTTTCACGAGCATCGTATTAAGTAAGTTCTTTTTACTATGTAATTGTTTTATTTCGTTTTTGATCCATAATTTAGTGGCCATTTCTTTAGTTTTTTTAGCGCTATAAGAATTGGATGTTATTTATATCTGGACATAACTCGGCACGATTTGCAAACCTAAACATGTTTTGTTATATCTAATATTTAGTGCCGTTTTTAATAGTTTCAACCTTAAATTCATATATTGAAAGGCAATTTTTACCTGACTGGCATTCAATTTAAACATTTTTCTTGCCTCCAGAAACGGTTAAGACTATAAAATAGGTTAATTACCTTCTGTCAACGTTTCTTAAAATCCTTTTCGGGATAACTCGATTTTTGACACCAATGGTGTCGTCATCAGATCGGATATGAATTAGGTCAAAACTTTATTGATGTATATACATCTCGTCAGATATTAAAAAATTAAAAACAACACATACATTACACAAATAATAAATAAAATATAGCATAAAAAAACAACAATACAACAACGAAATATAAAAACACGCGGCCGCAAACGAACCTGCACAGGAACGCCCCCACGGTAAGACTAATCAATGCCGGTTTGACCTTGGTTCAATTTTATCGATCTGATATAGCCGATTTCTCGTTCTATATGATCGATTCTATTAAATAAAATATTATTTGTATGTATTGCTTTTTCATTTAGGACACGATTGTGATCCTCCTTTATGGCTTTATATATCTCGAACCTTTCAAGGGTGTCCAGCTTTAGTGACTTTTTACATTTATGTAGGATATCTAAATTGTCATTAATACTCTTTATATTATGGTCATATAAGCTCAAATGTTCTGCAAATGTAGATCTTCTTACATTTGACTTGGAGCTAGGGATATGTTCTTTATAGCGTAATTTGAAGGAACGACCTGTTTGTCCTATATAGAACTGTGTGCAGTCAGAACAATTAAGTCTATATACACCAGTACCGTCAAATATATCGGAGGGTATATTTTTGTTAGTAAATGTAAGTTTTCCCTCAAGTTTATTACTCGCCTTTGAGGCCAAAGTAATATTATGCTTTTTTAATTGGTTTTTTAAAATATGGTGTAGAATTTCACCATATTCTATTGCAATGTATTTGTTTACTTTTTTCTTTGGATACATCAATATTTATTGGTTTATTTTGTTTTTTATTAATTATTCTATCTACTATATGACTTTTGTATCCATTGGCTAATGCTATGTGTTTGATAATGTTTAGTTCATTGTTATAATCTTCCGTAGATAGGGGTAATGCCAGCAATTTATGAATCATACAATTGAAAAATGCCATTTTATGTGAAATAGGGTGATACGATGAGGCGTGAATAGCATGATCTGTGATTGTTGGTTTTCTGTAAATATTATAGTTAATTTTATTATTTATTTTAGTTAAAGTTAAATCTAAAAAATTAATTTTATTATTCATTTCCGTCTCTAATGTGAATTGCAAATATTTGTAATAGTATTCATATATTTTTTAAGCATTTCTAATTGCCATTGTAAATCATTATTGTGTCATCCACATATCGTTGGTAAAATAAAATTTTTGTATAATGTTTGTTTTTAGTCGATAAAATTTCGTTTGTTTCAATATGATTTAGGTAGATTTCCGCCAGGATGCCTGACAATGGGGATCCCATAGCTAAACCATCCCGTTGTAAATAATATTTGTTGTCGAAAGTGAAATAATTTTGTTCTAATATTACTTTTGTCAAATTGATTAACTCATCAACTGTTTCATGATTTAATGTGGATTTAGATAGTAATAAATTTTTTGCTATTTCTAACGTTTCGGTAATAGGTATGTTCGTGTATAGATTTACTATGTCGAATGAGGCGAGAGTGTGTCTCGGCTCGATTGTAATAGTTTTTGTAAGTTCGACCAGTTCTAAACTGTTTTTCAAGCTATAATTTTTATTGAACGTTATGTGTTGTGTAAAAATTTTTTCGAGTTTTTTGGCAATTTTATATGAAGGTGCAGACATAAAATTAACTAAAGGACGGACAGGCATATTATTTTTATGTATTTTAGGAAGGCCCTTAAGTCTAGGGGCCTTGGGATCTATCATTTTTAGGTATTTTTTCTCATCGTTCGTTATGAGGTATTTGGATTTATTCAATATTGATTTCACTTTATTATTAAATGTAAGAGTGGGATCGCTATGAATCTCAATAATGTTATTGTTTTTAATGAAGTCCAGTATCTTGTTTTTATAATCATCATAAGTTAAAATTACGAGAGTTTGAGCTTTGACCGCTTTGGTGACGATTGTGTTATTGTCTATTAATTTCGTCTTTATCTCATTAAACACCCTTGTTTCGTTATGGTAAATAGTTTTTGTATTATTTATGTTTTCGGCCTTCATAACTTTTTTTATTTTATTAACAATTGCATGTCTTATTACTGTTTTCGTTTCTTCATCGGATATGGAATTTATTGCGGTTTCAGCGTTCAATATTTCATTAAAGAGTGATTGTTTGAAACTATTGTTTTTAAAATTGTATTTTAGGCCTTTATTCAAGAAGTTGGTTTCTTCATTGTTGAATTTAATTGCAGTAAGATTAACAATACGAGGGTAAAACTGATGATTTATTATATTGTTCTCTTGCGTGTCGTTCTGTTTTTTCAATAAGTTACGAATTTTTTTAATTTTGTGTCTTTTTTTTTTTAATAATGTTATTATTTATTTGTCTTTCAATCAAATATGTTACATTGTGGACTTGTGAGGCATGTAAGTTTTGTTAAAGTTCGAGATGTTTTTTCACGAGCATCGTATTAAGTAAGTTCTTTTTACTATGTAATTGTTTTATTTCGTTTTTGATCCATAATTTAGTGGCCATTTCTTTAGTTTTTTTAGCGCTATAAGAATTGGATGTTATTTATATCTGGACATAACTCGGCACGATTTGCAAACCTAAACATGTTTTGTTATATCTAATATTTAGTGCCGTTTTTAATAGTTTCAACCTTAAATTCATATATTGAAAGGCAATTTTTACCTGACTGGCATTCAATTTAAACATTTTTCTTGCCTCCAGAAACGGTTAAGACTATAAAATAGGTTAATTACCTTCTGTCAACGTTTCTTAAAATCCTTTTCGGGATAACTCGATTTTTGACACCAATGGTGTCGTCATCAGATCGGATATGAATTAGGTCAAAACTTTATTGATGTATATACATCTCGTCAGATATTAAAAAATTAAAAACAACACATACATTACACAAATAATAAATAAAATATAGCATAAAAAAACAACAATACAACAACGAAATATAAAAACACGCGGCCGCAAACGAACCTGCACAGGAACGCCCCCACGGTAAGACTAATCAATGCCGGTTTGACCTTGGTTCAATTTTATCGATCTGATATAGCCGATTTCTCGTTCTATATGATCGATTCTATTAAATAAAATATTATTTGTATGTATTGCTTTTTCATTTAGGACACGATTGTGATCCTCCTTTATGGCTTTATATATCTCGAACCTTTCAAGGGTGTCCAGCTTTAGTGACTTTTTACATTTATGTAGGATATCTAAATTGTCATTAATACTCTTTATATTATGGTCATATAAGCTCAAATGTTCTGCAAATGTAGATCTTCTTACATTTGACTTGGAGCTAGGGATATGTTCTTTATAGCGTAATTTGAAGGAACGACCTGTTTGTCCTATATAGAACTGTGTGCAGTCAGAACAATTAAGTCTATATACACCAGTACCGTCAAATATATCGGAGGGTATATTTTTGTTAGTAAATGTAAGTTTTCCCTCAAGTTTATTACTCGCCTTTGAGGCCAAAGTAATATTATGCTTTTTTAATTGGTTTTTTAAAATATGGTGTAGAATTTCACCATATTCTATTGCAATGTATTTGTTTACTTTTTTCTTTGGATACATCAATATTTATTGGTTTATTTTGTTTTTTATTAATTATTCTATCTACTATATGACTTTTGTATCCATTGGCTAATGCTATGTGTTTGATAATGTTTAGTTCATTGTTATAATCTTCCGTAGATAGGGGTAATGCCAGCAATTTATGAATCATACAATTGAAAAATGCCATTTTATGTGAAATAGGGTGATACGATGAGGCGTGAATAGCATGATCTGTGATTGTTGGTTTTCTGTAAATATTATAGTTAATTTTATTATTTATTTTAGTTAAAGTTAAATCTAAAAAATTAATTTTATTATTCATTTCCGTCTCTAATGTGAATTGCAAATATTTGTAATAGTATTCATATATTTTTTAAGCATTTCTAATTGCCATTGTAAATCATTATTGTGTCATCCACATATCGTTGGTAAAATAAAATTTTTGTATAATGTTTGTTTTTAGTCGATAAAATTTCGTTTGTTTCAATATGATTTAGGTAGATTTCCGCCAGGATGCCTGACAATGGGGATCCCATAGCTAAACCATCCCGTTGTAAATAATATTTGTTGTCGAAAGTGAAATAATTTTGTTCTAATATTACTTTTGTCAAATTGATTAACTCATCAACTGTTTCATGATTTAATGTGGATTTAGATAGTAATAAAGTTTTTGCTATTTCTAACGTTTCGGTAATAGGTATGTTCGTGTATAGATTTACTATGTCGAATGAGGCGAGAGTGTGTCTCGGCTCGATTGTAATAGTTTTTGTAAGTTCGACCAGTTCTAAACTGTTTTTCAAGCTATAATTTTTATTGAACGTTATGTGTTGTCTAAAAATTTTTTCGAGTTTTTTGCCAAATTTATATGAAGGTGCAGACATAAAATTAACTAAAGGATGGACAGGCATATTATTTTTATGTATTTTAGGAAGGCCCTTAAGTCTAGGGGCCTTGGGATCTATCATTTTTAGGTATTTTTTCTCATCGTTCGTTATGACGTATTTGGATTTATTCAATATTGATTTCACTTTATTATTAAATGTAAGAGTGGGATCGCTATGAATCTCAATAATATTATTGTTTTTAATGAAGTCCAGTATCTTGTTTTTATAATCATCATAAGTTAAAATTACGAGAGTTTGACCTTTGTCCGCTTTGGTGACGATTGCGTTATGGTCTATTAATTTCGTCTTTATCTCATTAAACACCCTTGTTTCGTTATGGTAAATAGTTTTTGTATTATTTATGTTTTCGGCCTTCATAACTTTTTTTATTTTATTAACAATTGCATGTCTTATTACTGTTTTCGTTTCTTCATCGAATATGGAATTTATTGCGGTTTCAGCGTTCAATATTTCATTAAAGAGTGATTGTTTGAAACTATTGTTTTTAAAATTGTATTTTAGGCCTTTATTCAATAAGTTGGTTTCTTCATTGTTGAATTTAATTGCAGTAAGATTAACAATACGAGGGTAAAACTGATGATTTATTATATTGTTCTCTTGCGTGTCGTTCTGTTTTTTCAATAAGTTACGAATTTTTTTATTTTGTGTCTTCTTTTTCTTAATAATGGTATTATTTATTTGTCTTTCAATCAAATATGTTACATTGTGGACTTGTGAGGCATGTAAGTTTTGTAAAAGTTCGAGATGTTTTTTCATGAGCATCGTATTAAGTAAGTTCTTTTTACTATGTAATTGTTTTATTTCGTTTTTGATCCATAATTTAGTGGCCATTTCTTTAGTTTTTTTAGCGCTATAAGAATTGGATGTTATTTTTATCTGGACATAACTCGGCACGATTTGCAAACCTAAACATGTTTTGTTATATCTAATATTTAGTGCCGTTTTTAATAGTTTCAACCTTAAATTCATATATTGAAAGGCAATTTTTACCTGACTGGCATTCAATTTAAGCATTTTTCTTGCCTCCAGAAACGGTTAAGACTATAAAATAGGTTAATTACCTTCTGTCAACGTTTCTTAAAATCCTTTTCGGGATAACTCAAGTTTCGACACCAATGGTGTCATCATCAGATCGGATATGAATTAGATCAAAACATTATTGATGTATATACATCTCGTCAGATATAAAAAAATTAAAAACAACACATACATTACACAAATAATAAATAAAATATATCATAACAAAACAACAATACAACAACAAAATATAAAAACACGCGGCCGCAAACGAACCTGCACAGGAACGCCCCCACGGTAAGACTAATATATGCCGGTTTGACCTTGGTTCAATTTTATCGATCTGATATAGCCGATTTCTCGTTCTATATGATCGATTCTATTAAATAAAATATTATTTGTATGTTTTGTTTTTTCATTTAGGACACGATTGTGATCCTCCTTTATGGCTTTATATATCTTGAACCTTTCAAGGGTGTCCAGCTTTAGTGACTTTTTACATTTATGTAGGATATCTAAATTGTCATTAATACTCTTTATATTATGGTCATATAAGCTCAAATGTTCTGCAAATGTAGATCTTCTTACATTTGACTTGGAGCTTGGGATATGTTCTTTATAGCGTAATTTGAAGGAACGACCTGTTTGTCCTATATAGAACTGTGTGCAGTCAGAACAATTAAGTCTATATACACCAGTACCGTCAAATATATCGGAGGGTATATTTTTGTTAGTAAATGTAAGTTTTTTCTCAAGTTTATTACTCGTCTTTGAGGCCAAAGTAATATTATGCTTTTTTAATTGGTTTTTTAAAATATGGTGTAGAATTTCACCATATTCTATTGCAATGTATTTGTTTACTTTTTCTTTGGATACATCAATATTTATTGGTTTATTTTGTTTTTTATTAATTATTCTATCTACTATATGACTTTTGTATCCATTGGCTAATGCTATGTGTTTGATAATGTTTAGTTCATTGTTATAATCTTCCGTAGATAGGGGCAATGCCAGCAATCTATGAATCATACAATTGAAAAATGCCATTTTATGTGAAATAGGGTGATACGATGAGGCGTGAATAGCATGATCTGTGATTGTTGGTTTTCTGTAAATATTATAGTTAATTTTATTATTTATTTTAGTTAAAGTTAAATCTAAAAAATTAATTTTATTATTCATTTCCGTCTCTAATGTGAATTGCAAATATTTGTAATAGTATTCATATATTTTTTAAGCATTTCTAATTGCCATTGTAAATCATTATTGTGTCATCCACATATCGTTGGTAAAATAAAATTTTTGTATAATGTTTGTTTTTAGTCGATAAAATTTCGTTTGTTTCAATATGATTTAGGTAGATTTCCGCCAGGATGCCTGACAATGGGGATCCCATAGCTAAACCATCCCGTTGTAAATAATATTTGTTGTCGAAAGTGAAATAATTTTGTTCTAATATTACTTTTGTCAAATTGATTAACTCATCAACTGTTTCATGATTTAATGTGGATTTAGATAGTAATAAATTTTTTGCTATTTCTAACGTTTCGGTAATAGGTATGTTCGTGTATAGATTTACTATGTCGAATGAGGCGAGAGTGTGTCTCGGCTCGATTGTAATAGTTTTTGTAAGTTCGACCAGTTCTAAACTGTTTTTCAAGCTATAATTTTTATTGAACGTTATGTGTTGTGTAAAAATTTTTTCGAGTTTTTTGGCAATTTTATATGAAGGTGCAGACATAAAATTAACTAAAGGACGGACAGGCATATTATTTTTATGTATTTTAGGAAGGCCCTTAAGTCTAGGGGCCTTGGGATCTATCATTTTTAGGTATTTTTTCTCATCGTTCGTTATGACGTATTTGGATTTATTCAATATTGATTTCACTTTATTATTAAATGTAAGAGTGGGATCGCTATGAATCTCAATAATGTTATTGTTTTTAATGAAGTCCAGTATCTTGTTTTTATAATCATCATAAGTTAAAATTACGAGAGTTTGAGCTTTGACCGCTTTGGTGACGATTGTGTTATTGTCTATTAATTTCGTCTTTATCTCATTAAACACCCTTGTTTCGTTATGGTAAATAGTTTTTGTATTATTTATGTTTTCGGCCTTCATAACTTTTTTTATTTTATTAACAATTGCATGTCTTATTACTGTTTTCGTTTCTTCATCGGATATGGAATTTATTGCGGTTTCAGCGTTCAATATTTCATTAAAGAGTGATTGTTTGAAACTATTGTTTTTAAAATTGTATTTTAGGCCTTTATTCAAGAAGTTGGTTTCTTCATTGTTGAATTTAATTGCAGTAAGATTAACAATACGAGGGTAAAACTGATGATTTATTATATTGTTCTCTTGCGTGTCGTTCTGTTTTTTCAATAAGTTACGAATTTTTTTAATTTTGTGTCTTTTTTTTTTTAATAATGTTATTATTTATTTGTCTTTCAATCAAATATGTTACATTGTGGACTTGTGAGGCATGTAAGTTTTGTTAAAGTTCGAGATGTTTTTTCACGAGCATCGTATTAAGTAAGTTCTTTTTACTATGTAATTGTTTTATTTCGTTTTTGATCCATAATTTAGTGGCCATTTCTTTAGTTTTTTTAGCGCTATAAGAATTGGATGTTATTTATATCTGGACATAACTCGGCACGATTTGCAAACCTAAACATGTTTTGTTATATCTAATATTTAGTGCCGTTTTTAATAGTTTCAACCTTAAATTCATATATTGAAAGGCAATTTTTACCTGACTGGCATTCAATTTAAACATTTTTCTTGCCTCCAGAAACGGTTAAGACTATAAAATAGGTTAATTACCTTCTGTCAACGTTTCTTAAAATCCTTTTCGGGATAACTCGATTTTTGACACCAATGGTGTCGTCATCAGATCGGATATGAATTAGGTCAAAACTTTATTGATGTATATACATCTCGTCAGATATTAAAAAATTAAAAACAACACATACATTACACAAATAATAAATAAAATATAGCATAAAAAAACAACAATACAACAACGAAATATAAAAACACGCGGCCGCAAACGAACCTGCACAGGAACGCCCCCACGGTAAGACTAATCAATGCCGGTTTGACCTTGGTTCAATTTTATCGATCTGATATAGCCGATTTCTCGTTCTATATGATCGATTCTATTAAATAAAATATTATTTGTATGTATTGCTTTTTCATTTAGGACACGATTGTGATCCTCCTTTATGGCTTTATATATCTCGAACCTTTCAAGGGTGTCCAGCTTTAGTGACTTTTTACATTTATGTAGGATATCTAAATTGTCATTAATACTCTTTATATTATGGTCATATAAGCTCAAATGTTCTGCAAATGTAGATCTTCTTACATTTGACTTGGAGCTAGGGATATGTTCTTTATAGCGTAATTTGAAGGAACGACCTGTTTGTCCTATATAGAACTGTGTGCAGTCAGAACAATTAAGTCTATATACACCAGTACCGTCAAATATATCGGAGGGTATATTTTTGTTAGTAAATGTAAGTTTTCCCTCAAGTTTATTACTCGCCTTTGAGGCCAAAGTAATATTATGCTTTTTTAATTGTTTTTTAAAATATGGTGTAGAATTTCACCATATTCTATTGCAATGTATTTGTTTACTTTTTTCTTTGGATACATCAATATTTATTGGTTTATTTTGTTTTTTATTAATTATTCTATCTACTATATGACTTTTGTATCCATTGGCTAATGCTATGTGTTTGATAATGTTTAGTTCATTGTTATAATCTTCCGTAGATAGGGGTAATGCCAGCAATTTATGAATCATACAATTGAAAAATGCCATTTTATGTGAAATAGGGTGATACGATGAGGCGTGAATAGCATGATCTGTGATTGTTGGTTTTCTGTAAATATTATAGTTAATTTTATTATTTATTTTAGTTAAAGTTAAATCTAAAAAATTAATTTTATTATTCATTTCCGTCTCTAATGTGAATTGCAAATATTTGTAATAGTATTCATATATTTTTTAAGCATTTCTAATTGCCATTGTAAATCATTATTGTGTCATCCACATATCGTTGGTAAAATAAAATTTTTGTATAATGTTTGTTTTTAGTCGATAAAATTTCGTTTGTTTCAATATGATTTAGGTAGATTTCCGCCAGGATGCCTGACAATGGGGATCCCATAGCTAAACCATCCCGTTGTAAATAATATTTGTTGTCGAAAGTGAAATAATTTTGTTCTAATATTACTTTTGTCAAATTGATTAACTCATCAACTGTTTCATGATTTAATGTGGATTTAGATAGTAATAAATTTTTTGCTATTTCTAACGTTTCGGTAATAGGTATGTTCGTGTATAGATTTACTATGTCGAATGAGGCGAGAGTGTGTCTCGGCTCGATTGTAATAGTTTTTGTAAGTTCGACCAGTTCTAAACTGTTTTTCAAGCTATAATTTTTATTGAACGTTATGTGTTGTGTAAAAATTTTTTCGAGTTTTTTGGCAATTTTATATGAAGGTGCAGACATAAAATTAACTAAAGGACGGACAGGCATATTATTTTTATGTATTTTAGGAAGGCCCTTAAGTCTAGGGGCCTTGGGATCTATCATTTTTAGGTATTTTTTCTCATCGTTCGTTATGAGGTATTTGGATTTATTCAATATTGATTTCACTTTATTATTAAATGTAAGAGTGGGATCGCTATGAATCTCAATAATGTTATTGTTTTTAATGAAGTCCAGTATCTTGTTTTTATAATCATCATAAGTTAAAATTACGAGAGTTTGAGCTTTGACCGCTTTGTGACGATTGTGTTATTGTCTATTAATTTCGTCTTTATCTCATTAAACACCCTTGTTTCGTTATGGTAAATAGTTTTTGTATTATTTATGTTTTCGGCCTTCATAACTTTTTTTATTTTATTAACAATTGCATGTCTTATTACTGTTTTCGTTTCTTCATCGGATATGGAATTTATTGCGGTTCAGCGTTCAATATTTCATTAAAGAGTGATTGTTTGAAACTATTGTTTTAAAATTGTATTTTAGGCCTTTATTCAAGAAGTTGGTTTCTTCATTGTTGAATTTAATTGCAGTAAGATTAACAATACGAGGGTAAAACTGATGATTTATTATATTGTTCTCTTGCGTGTCGTTCTGTTTTTTCAATAAGTTACGAATTTTTTTAATTTTGTGTCTTTTTTTTTTAATAATGTTATTATTTATTTGTCTTTCAATCAAATATGTTACATTGTGGACTTGTGAGGCATGTAAGTTTTGTTAAAGTTCGAGATGTTTTTTCACGAGCATCGTATTAAGTAAGTTCTTTTTACTATGTAATTGTTTTATTTCGTTTTTGATCCATAATTTAGTGGCCATTTCTTTAGTTTTTTTAGCGCTATAAGAATTGGATGTTATTTATATCTGGACATAACTCGGCACGATTTGCAAACCTAAACATGTTTTGTTATATCTAATATTTAGTGCCGTTTTTAATAGTTTCAACCTTAAATTCATATATTGAAAGGCAATTTTTACCTGACTGGCATTCAATTTAAACATTTTTCTTGCCTCCAGAAACGGTTAAGACTATAAAATAGGTTAATTACCTTCTGTCAACGTTTCTTAAAATCCTTTTCGGGATAACTCGATTTTTGACACCAATGGTGTCGTCATCAGATCGGATATGAATTAGGTCAAAACTTTATTGATGTATATACATCTCGTCAGATATTAAAAAATTAAAAACAACACATACATTACACAAATAATAAATAAAATATAGCATAAAAAAACAACAATACAACAACGAAATATAAAAACACGCGGCCGCAAACGAACCTGCACAGGAACGCCCCACCCCACGGTAAGACTAATCAATGCCGGTTTGACCTTGGTTCAATTTTATCGATCTGATATAGCCGATTTCTCGTTCTATATGATCGATTCTATTAAATAAAATATTATTTGTATGTATTGCTTTTTCATTTAGGACACGATTGTGATCCTCCTTTATGGCTTTATATATCTCGAACCTTTCAAGGGTGTCCAGCTTTAGTGACTTTTTACATTTATGTAGGATATCTAAATTGTCATTAATACTCTTTATATTATGGTCATATAAGCTCAAATGTTCTGCAAATGTAGATCTTCTTACATTTGACTTGGAGCTAGGGATATGTTCTTTATAGCGTAATTTGAAGGAACGACCTGTTTGTCCTATATAGAACTGTGTGCAGTCAGAACAATTAAGTCTATATACACCAGTACCGTCAAATATATCGGAGGGTATATTTTTGTTAGTAAATGTAAGTTTTCCCTCAAGTTTATTACTCGCCTTTGAGGCCAAAGTAATATTATGCTTTTTTAATTGGTTTTTTAAAATATGGTGTAGAATTTCACCATATTCTATTGCAATGTATTTGTTTACTTTTTTCTTTGGATACATCAATATTTATTGGTTTATTTTGTTTTTTATTAATTATTCTATCTACTATATGACTTTTGTATCCATTGGCTAATGCTATGTGTTTGATAATGTTTAGTTCATTGTTATAATCTTCCGTAGATAGGGGTAATGCCAGCAATTTATGAATCATACAATTGAAAAATGCCATTTTATGTGAAATAGGGTGATACGATGAGGCGTGAATAGCATGATCTGTGATTGTTGGTTTTCTGTAAATATTATAGTTAATTTTATTATTTATTTTAGTTAAAGTTAAATCTAAAAAATTAATTTTATTATTCATTTCCGTCTCTAATGTGAATTGCAAATATTTGTAATAGTATTCATATATTTTTTAAGCATTTCTAATTGCCATTGTAAATCATTATTGTGTCATCCACATATCGTTGGTAAAATAAAATTTTTGTATAATGTTTGTTTTTAGTCGATAAAATTTCGTTTGTTTCAATATGATTTAGGTAGATTTCCGCCAGGATGCCTGACAATGGGGATCCCATAGCTAAACCATCCCGTTGTAAATAATATTTGTTGTCGAAAGTGAAATAATTTTGTTCTAATATTACTTTTGTCAAATTGATTAACTCATCAACTGTTTCATGATTTAATGTGGATTTAGATAGTAATAAAGTTTTTGCTATTTCTAACGTTTCGGTAATAGGTATGTTCGTGTATAGATTTACTATGTCGAATGAGGCGAGAGTGTGTCTCGGCTCGATTGTAATAGTTTTTGTAAGTTCGACCAGTTCTAAACTGTTTTTCAAGCTATAATTTTTATTGAACGTTATGTGTTGTCTAAAAATTTTTTCGAGTTTTTTGCCAAATTTATATGAAGGTGCAGACATAAAATTAACTAAAGGATGGACAGGCATATTATTTTTATGTATTTTAGGAAGGCCCTTAAGTCTAGGGGCCTTGGGATCTATCATTTTTAGGTATTTTTTCTCATCGTTCGTTATGACGTATTTGGATTTATTCAATATTGATTTCACTTTATTATTAAATGTAAGAGTGGGATCGCTATGAATCTCAATAATATTATTGTTTTTAATGAAGTCCAGTATCTTGTTTTTATAATCATCATAAGTTAAAATTACGAGAGTTTGACCTTTGTCCGCTTTGGTGACGATTGCGTTATGGTCTATTAATTTCGTCTTTATCTCATTAAACACCCTTGTTTCGTTATGGTAAATAGTTTTTGTATTATTTATGTTTTCGGCCTTCATAACTTTTTTTATTTTATTAACAATTGCATGTCTTATTACTGTTTTCGTTTCTTCATCGAATATGGAATTTATTGCGGTTTCAGCGTTCAATATTTCATTAAAGAGTGATTGTTTGAAACTATTGTTTTTAAAATTGTATTTTAGGCCTTTATTCAATAAGTTGGTTTCTTCATTGTTGAATTTAATTGCAGTAAGATTAACAATACGAGGGTAAAACTGATGATTTATTATATTGTTCTCTTGCGTGTCGTTCTGTTTTTTCAATAAGTTACGAATTTTTTTATTTTGTGTCTTCTTTTTCTTAATAATGGTATTATTTATTTGTCTTTCAATCAAATATGTTACATTGTGGACTTGTGAGGCATGTAAGTTTTGTAAAAGTTCGAGATGTTTTTTCATGAGCATCGTATTAAGTAAGTTCTTTTTACTATGTAATTGTTTTATTTCGTTTTTGATCCATAATTTAGTGGCCATTTCTTTAGTTTTTTTAGCGCTATAAGAATTGGATGTTATTTTTATCTGGACATAACTCGGCACGATTTGCAAACCTAAACATGTTTTGTTATATCTAATATTTAGTGCCGTTTTTAATAGTTTCAACCTTAAATTCATATATTGAAAGGCAATTTTTACCTGACTGGCATTCAATTTAAGCATTTTTCTTGCCTCCAGAAACGGTTAAGACTATAAAATAGGTTAATTACCTTCTGTCAACGTTTCTTAAAATCCTTTTCGGGATAACTCAAGTTTCGACACCAATGGTGTCATCATCAGATCGGATATGAATTAGATCAAAACATTATTGATGTATATACATCTCGTCAGATATAAAAAAATTAAAAACAACACATACATTACACAAATAATAAATAAAATATATCATAACAAAACAACAATACAACAACAAAATATAAAAACACGCGGCCGCAAACGAACCTGCACAGGAACGCCCCCACGGTAAGACTAATATATGCCGGTTTGACCTTGGTTCAATTTTATCGATCTGATATAGCCGATTTCTCGTTCTATATGATCGATTCTATTAAATAAAATATTATTTGTATGTTTTGTTTTTTCATTTAGGACACGATTGTGATCCTCCTTTATGGCTTTATATATCTTGAACCTTTCAAGGGTGTCCAGCTTTAGTGACTTTTTACATTTATGTAGGATATCTAAATTGTCATTAATACTCTTTATATTATGGTCATATAAGCTCAAATGTTCTGCAAATGTAGATCTTCTTACATTTGACTTGGAGCTTGGGATATGTTCTTTATAGCGTAATTTGAAGGAACGACCTGTTTGTCCTATATAGAACTGTGTGCAGTCAGAACAATTAAGTCTATATACACCAGTACCGTCAAATATATCGGAGGGTATATTTTTGTTAGTAAATGTAAGTTTTTTCTCAAGTTTATTACTCGTCTTTGAGGCCAAAGTAATATTATGCTTTTTTAATTGGTTTTTTAAAATATGGTGTAGAATTTCACCATATTCTATTGCAATGTATTTGTTTACTTTTTCTTTGGATACATCAATATTTATTGGTTTATTTTGTTTTTTATTAATTATTCTATCTACTATATGACTTTTGTATCCATTGGCTAATGCTATGTGTTTGATAATGTTTAGTTCATTGTTATAATCTTCCGTAGATAGGGGCAATGCCAGCAATCTATGAATCATACAATTGAAAAATGCCATTTTATGTGAAATAGGGTGATACGATGAGGCGTGAATAGCATGATCTGTGATTGTTGGTTTTCTGTAAATATTATAGTTAATTTTATTATTTATTTTAGTTAGAGTTAAATCTAAAAAATTAATTTTATTATTCATTTCCGTCTCTAATGTGAATTGCAAATTATTTGTAATAGTATTCATATATTTTTTAAGCATTTCTAATTGCCTGCAATTGCCATTGTAAATCATTATTGTGTCATCCACATATCGTCGGTAAAATAAAATTTTTGTATAATGTTTGTTTTTAGTCAATAAAATTTCGTTTGTTTCAATATGATTTAGGTAAATTTCTGCCAGGATGCCAGACAATGGGGATCCCATAGCTAAACCATCCCGTTGTAAATAATATTTGTTGTCGAAAGTGAAATAATTTTGTTCTAATATTACTTTTGTCAAATTGATTAACTCATCAACTGTTTCATGATTTAATGTGGATTTAGATAGTAATAAATTTTTTGCTATTTCTAACGTTTCAGTAATAGGTATGTTCGTGTATAGATTTACTATGTCGAATGAGGCGAGAGTGTGTCTCGGCTCGATTGTAATAGTTTTTGTAAGTTCGACCAGTTCTAAACTGTTTTTCAAGCTATAATTTTTATTGAACGTTATGTGTTGTCTAAAAATTTTTTCGAGGTTTTTGCCAATTTTATATGAAGGTGCAGACATAAAATTAACTAAAGGACGGACAGGCATATTATTTTTATGTATTTTAGGAAGGCCCTTAAGTCTAGGGGCCTTGGGATCTATCATTTTTAGGTATTTTTTCTCATCGTTCGTTATGAGGTATTTGGATTTATTCAATATTGATTTCACTTTATTATTAAATGTAAGAGTGGGATCGCTATGAATCTCAATAATGTTATTGTTTTTAATGAAGTCCAGTATCTTGTTTTTATAATCATCATAAGTTAAAATTACGAGAGTTTGACCTTTGTCCGCTTTGGTGACGATTGCGTTATGGTCTATTAATTTCGTCTTTATCTCATTAAACACCCTTGTTTCGTTATGGTAAATAGTTTTTGTATTATTTATGTTTTCGGCCTTCATAACTTTTTTTATTTTATTAACAATTGCATGTCTTATTACTGTTTTCGTTTCTTCATCGGATATGGAATTTATTGCGGTTTCAGCGTTCAATATTTCATTAAAGAGTGATTGTTTGAAACTATTGTTTTTAAAATTGTATTTTAGGCCTTTATTCAAGAAGTTGGTTTCTTCATTGTTGAATTTAATTGCAGTAAGATTAACAATACGAGGGTAAAACTGATGATTTATTATATTGTTCTCTTGCGTGTCGTTCTGTTTTTTCAATAAGTTACGAATTTTTTTAATTTTGTGTCTTTTTTTTTTTTAATAATGTTATTATTTATTTGTCTTTCAATCAAATATGTTACATTGTGGACTTGTGAGGCATGTAAGTTTTGTTAAAGTTCGAGATGTTTTTTCACGAGCATCGTATTAAGTAAGTTCTTTTTACTATGTAATTGTTTTATTTCGTTTTTGATCCATAATTTAGTGGCCATTTCTTTAGTTTTTTTAGCGCTATAAGAATTGGATGTTATTTATATCTGGACATAACTCGGCACGATTTGCAAACCTAAACATGTTTTGTTATATCTAATATTTAGTGCCGTTTTTAATAGTTTCAACCTTAAATTCATATATTGAAAGGCAATTTTTACCTGACTGGCATTCAATTTAAACATTTTTCTTGCCTCCAGAAACGGTTAAGACTATAAAATAGGTTAATTACCTTCTGTCAACGTTTCTTAAAATCCTTTTCGGGATAACTCGATTTTTGACACCAATGGTGTCGTCATCAGATCGGATATGAATTAGGTCAAAACTTTATTGATGTATATACATCTCGTCAGATATTAAAAAATTAAAAACAACACATACATTACACAAATAATAAATAAAATATATCATAACAAAACAACAATACAACAACGAAATATAAAAACACGCGGCCGCAAACGAACCTGCACAGGAACGCCCCCACGGTAAGACTAATCAATGCCGATTTGACCTTGGTTCAATTTTATCGATCTGATATAGCCGATTTCTCGTTCTATATGATCGATTCTATTAAATAAAATATTATTTGTATGTATTGCTTTTTCATTTAGGACACGATTGTGATCCTCCTTTATGGCTTTATATATCTCGAACCTTTCAAGGGTGTCCAGCTTTAGTGACTTTTTACATTTATGTAGGATATCTAAATTGTCATTAATACTCTTTATATTATGGTCATATAAGCTCAAATGTTCTGCAAATGTAGATCTTCTTACATTTGACTTGGAGCTAGGGATATGTTCTTTATAGCGTAATTTGAAGGAACGACCTGTTTGTCCTATATAGAACTGTGTGCAGTCAGAACAATTAAGTCTATATACACCAGTACCGTCAAATATATCGGAGGGTATATTTTTGTTAGTAAATGTAAGTTTTCCCTCAAGTTTATTACTCGCCTTTGAGGCCAAAGTAATATTATGCTTTTTTAATTGGTTTTTTAAAATATGGTGTAGAATTTCACCATATTCTATTGCAATGTATTTGTTTACTTTTTTCTTTGGATACATCAATATTTATTGGTTTATTTTGTTTTTTATTAATTATTCTATCTACTATATGACTTTTGTATGCATTGGCTAATGCTATGTGTTTGATAATGTTTAGTTCATTGTTATAATCTTCCGTAGATAGGGGCAATGCCAGCAATTTATGAATCATACAATTGAAAAATGCCATTTTATGTGAAATAGGGTGATACGATGAGGCGTGAATAGCATGATCTGTGATTGTTGGTTTTCTGTAAATATTATAGTTAATTTTATTATTTATTTTAGTTAAAGTTAAATCTAAAAAATTAATTTTATTATTCATTTCCGTCTCTAATGTGAATTGCAAATATTTGTAATAGTATTCATATATTTTTTAAGCATTTCTAATTGCCTGCAATTGCCATTGTAAATCATTATTGTGTCATCCACATATCGTCGGTAAAATAAAATTTTTGTATAATGTTTGTTTTTAGTCAATAAAATTTCGTTTGTTTCAATATGATTTAGGTAAAATTTCTGCCAGGATGCCAGACAATGGGGATCCCATAGCTAAACCATCCCGTTGTAAATAATATTTGTTGTCGAAAGTGAAATAATTTTGTTCTAATATTACTTTTGTCAAATTGATTAACTCATCAACTGTTTCATGATTTAATGTGGATTTAGATAGTAATAAATTTTTTGCTATTTCTAACGTTTCGGTAATAGGTATGTTCGTGTATAGATTTACTATGTCGAATGAGGCGAGAGTGTGTCTCGGCTCGATTGTAATAGTTTTTGTAAGTTCGACCAGTTCTAAACTGTTTTTCAAGCTATAATTTTTATTGAACGTTATGTGTTGTGTAAAAATTTTTTCGAGTTTTTTGGCAATTTTATATGAAGGTGCAGACATAAAATTAACTAAAGGACGGACAGGCATATTATTTTTATGTATTTTAGGAAGGCCCTTAAGTCTAGGGGCCTTGGGATCTATCATTTTTAGGTATTTTTTCTCATCGTTCGTTATGACGTATTTGGATTTATTCAATATTGATTTCACTTTATTATTAAATGTAAGAGTGGGATCGCTATGAATCTCAATAATGTTATTGTTTTTAATGAAGTCCAGTATCTTGTTTTTATAATCATCATAAGTTAAAATTACGAGAGTTTGAGCTTTGACCGCTTTGGTGACGATTGTGTTATTGTCTATTAATTTCGTCTTTATCTCATTAAACACCCTTGTTTCGTTATGGTAAATAGTTTTTGTATTATTTATGTTTTCGGCCTTCATAACTTTTTTTATTTTATTAACAATTGCATGTCTTATTACTGTTTTCGTTTCTTCATCGGATATGGAATTTATTGCGGTTTCAGCGTTCAATATTTCATTAAAGAGTGATTGTTTGAAACTATTGTTTTTAAAATTGTATTTTAGGCCTTTATTCAATAAGTTGGTTTCTTCATTGTTGAATTTAATTGCAGTAAGATTAACAATACGAGGGTAAAACTGATGATTTATTATATTGTTCTCTTGCGTGTCGTTCTGTTTTTTCAATAAGTTACGAATTTTTTTATTTTGTGTCTTCTTTTTCTTAATAATGGTATTATTTATTTGTCTTTCAATCAAATATGTTACATTGTGGACTTGTGAGGCATGTAAGTTTTGTAAAATTTCGAGATGTTTTTTCACGAGCATCGTATTAAGTAAGTTCTTTTTACCATGTAATTGTTTTATTTCGTTTTTGATCCATAATTTAGTGGCCATTTCTTTAGTTTTTTTAGCGCTATAAGAATTGGATGTTATTTTTATCTGGACATAACTCGGCACGATTTGCAAACCTAAACATGTTTTGTTATATCTAATATTTAGTGCCGTTTTTAATAGTTTCAACCTTAAATTCATATATTGAAAGGCAATTTTTACCTGACTGGCATTCAATTTAAGCATTGTTCTTGCCTCCAGAAACGGTTAAGACTATAAAATAGGTCAATTACCTTCTGTCAACGTTTCTTAAAATCCTTTTCGGGATAACTCAAGTTTCGACACCAATGGTGTCATCATCAGATCGGATATGAATTAGGTCAAAACATTATTGCTGTATATACATCTCGTCAGATATAAAAAAATTAAAAACAACACATACATTACACAAATAATAAGTAAAATATATCATAACAAAACAACAATACAACAACAAAATATAAAAACACGCGGCCGCAAACGAACCTGCACAGGAACGCCCCCACGGTAAGACTAATCAATGCCGGTTTGACCTTGGTTCAATTTTATCGATCTGATATAGCCGATTTCTCGTTCTATATGATCGATTCTATTAAATAAAATATTATTTGTATGTATTGCTTTTTCATTTAGGTCACGATTGTGATCCTCCTTTATGGCTTTATATATCTTGAACCTTTCAAAGGTGTCCAGCTTTAGTGACTTTTTACATTTATGTAGGATATCTAAATTGTCATTAATACTCTTTATATTATGGTCATATAAGCTCAAATGTTCTGCAAATGTAGATCTTCTTACATTTGACTTGGAGCTTGGGATATGTTCTTTATAGCGTAATTTGAAGGAACGACCTGTTTGTCCTATATAGAACTGTGTGCAGTCAGAACAATTAAGTCTATATACACCAGTACCGTCAAATATATCGGAGGGTATATTTTTGTTAGTAAATGTAAGTTTTTTCTCAAGTTTATTACTCGTCTTTGAGGCCAAAGTAATATTATGCTTTTTTAATTGGTTTTTTAAAATATGGTGTAGAATTTCACCATATTCTATTGCAATGTATTTGTTTACTTTTTCTTTGGATACATCAATATTTATTGGTTTATTTTGTTTTTTATTAATTATTCTATCTACTATATGACTTTTGTATCCATTGGCTAATGCTATGTGTTTGATAATGTTTAGTTCATTGTTATAATCTTCCGTAGATAGGGGCAATGCCAGCAATCTATGAATAATACAATTGAAAAATGCCATTTTATGTGAAATAGGGTGATACGATGAGGCGTGAATAGCATGATCTGTGATTGTTGGTTTTCTGTAAATATTATAGTTAATTTTATTATTTATTTTAGTTAAAGTTAAATCTAAAAAATTAATTTTATTATTCATTTCCGTCTCTAATGTGAATTGCAAATTATTTGTAATAGTATTCATATATTTTTTAAGCATTTCTAATTGCCTGCAATTGCCATTGTAAATCATTATTGTGTCATCCACATATCGTCGGTAAAATAAAATTTTTGTATAATGTTTGTTTGTAGTCGATAAAATTTCGTTTGTTTCAATATGATTTAGGTAAATTTCTGCCTGGATGCCTGACAATGGGGATCCCATAGCTAAACCATCCCGTTGTAAATAATATTTGTTGTCGAAAGTGAAATAATTTTGTTCTAATATTACTTTTGTCAAATTGATTAACTCATCAACTGTTTCATGATTTAATGTGGATTTAGATAGTAATAAATTTTTTGCTATTTCTAACGTTTCGGTAATAGGTATGTTCGTGTATAGATTTACTATGTCGAATGAGGCGAGAGTGTGTCTCGGCTCGATTGTAATAGTTTTTGTAAGTTCGACCAGTTCTAAACTGTTTTTCAAGCTATAATTTTTATTGAACGTTATGTGTTGTGTAAAAATTTTTTCGAGTTTTTGGCAATTTTATATGAAGGTGCAGACATAAAATTAACTAAAGGACGGACAGGCATATTATTTTTATGTATTTTAGGAAGGCCCTTAAGTCTAGGGGCCTTGGGATCTATCATTTTTAGGTATTTTTTCTCATCGTTCGTTATGACGTATTTGGATTTATTCAATATTGATTTCACTTTATTATTAAATGTAAGAGTGGGATCGCTATGAATCTCAATAATGTTATTGTTTTTAATGAAGTCCAGTATCTTGTTTTTATAATCATCATAAGTTAAAATTACGAGAGTTTGACCTTTGTCCGCTTTGGTGACGATTGCGTTATGGTCTATTAATTTCGTCTTTATCTCATTAAACACCCTTGTTTCGTTATGGTAAATAGTTTTTGTATTATTTATGTTTTCGGCCTTCCTAACTTTTTTTATTTTATTAACAATTGCATGTCTTATTACTGTTTTCGTTTCTTCATCGAATATGGAATTTATTGCGGTTTCAGCGTTCAATATTTCATTAAAGAGTGATTGTTTGAAACTATTGTTTTTAAAATTGTATTTTAGGCCTTTATTCAATAAGTTGGTTTCTTCATTGTTGAATTTAATTGCAGTAAGATTAACAATACGAGGGTAAAACTGATGATTTATTATATTGTTCTCTTGCGTGTCGTTCTGTTTTTTCAATAAGTTACGAATTTTTTTATTTTGTGTCTTCTTTTTCTTAATAATGGTATTATTTATTTGTCTTTCAATCAAATATGTTACATTGTGGACTTGTGAGGCATGTAAGTTTTGTAAAAGTTCGAGATGTTTTTTCATGAGCATCGTATTAAGTAAGTTCTTTTTACCATGTAATTGTTTTATTTCGTTTTTGATCCATAATTTAGTGGCCATTTCTTTAGTTTTTTTAGCGCTATAAGAATTGGATGTTATTTTTATCTGGACATAACTCGGCACGATTTGCAAACCTAAACATGTTTTGTTATATCTAATATTTAGTGCCGTTTTTAATAGTTTCAACCTTAAATTCATATATTGAAAGGCAATTTTTACCTGACTGGCATTCAATTTAAGCATTTTTCTTGCCTCCAGAAACGGTTAAGACTATAAAATAGGTTAATTACCTTCTGTCAACGTTTCTTAAAATCCTTTTCGGGATAACTCAAGTTTCGACACCAATGGTGTCATCATCAGATCGGATATGAATTAGGTCAAAACATTATTGATGTATATACATCTCGTCAGATATTAAAAAATTAAAAACAACACATACATTACACAAATAATAAATAAAATATATCATAACAAAACAACAATACAACAACAAAATATAAAAACACGCGGCCGCAAACGAACCTGCACAGGAACGCCCCCACGGTAAGACTAATCAATGCCGGTTTGACCTTGGTTCAATTTTATCGATCTGATATAGCCGATTTCTCGTTCTATATGATCGATTCTATTAAATAAAATATTATTTGTATGTATTGCTTTTTCATTTAGGACACGATTGTGTTCCTCCTTTATGGCTTTATATATCTTGAACCTTTCAAAGGTGTCCAGCTTTAGTGACTTTTTACATTTATGTAGGATATTTAAATTGTCATTAATACTCTTTATATTATGGTCATATAAGCTCAAATGTTCTGCAAATGTAGATCTTCTTACATTTGACTTGGAGCTTGGGATATGTTCTTTATAGCGTAATTTGAAGGAACGACCTGTTTGTCCTATATAGAACTGTGTGCAGTCAGAACAATTAAGTCTATATACACCAGTACCGTCAAATATATCGGAGGGTATATTTTTGTTAGTAAATGTAAGTTTTTTCTCAAGTTTATTACTCGTCTTTGAGGCCAAAGTAATATTATGCTTTTTTAATTGGTTTTTTAAAATATGGTGTAGAATTTCACCATATTCTATTGCAATGTATTTGTTTACTTTTTCTTTGGATACATCAATATTTATTGGTTTATTTTGTTTTTTTATTAATTATTCTATATACTATATGACTTTTGTATCCATTGGCTAATGCTATGTGTTTGATAATGTTTAGTTCATTGTTATAATCTTCCGTAGATAGGGGCAATGCCAGCAATATATGAATCATACAATTGAAAAATGCCATTTTATGTGAAATAGGGTGATACGATGAGGCGTGAATAGCATGATCTGTGATTGTTGGTTTTCTGTAAATATTATAGTTAATTTTATTATTTATTTTAGTTAAAGTTAAATCTAAAAAATTAATTTTATTATTCATTTCCGTCTCTAATGTGAATTGCAAATTATTTGTAATAGTATTCATATATTTTTTAAGCATTTCTAATTGCCTGCAATTGCCATTGTAAATCATTATTGTGTCATCCACATATCGTCGGTAAAATAAAATTTTTGTATAATGTTTGTTTTTAGTCGATAAAATTTCGTTTGTTTCAATATGATTTAGGTAAATTTCTGCCAGGATGCCTGACAATGGGGATCCCATAGCTAAACCATCCCGTTGTAAATAATATTTGTTGTCGAAAGTGAAATAATTTTGTTCTAATATTACTTTTGTCAAATTGATTAACTCATCAACTGTTTCATGATTTAATGTGGATTTAGATAGTAATAAATTTTTTGCTATTTCTAACGTTTCAGTAATAGGTATGTTCGTGTATAGATTTACTATGTCGAATGAGGCGAGAGTGTGTCTCGGCTCGATTGTAATAGTTTTTGTAAGTTCGACCATTTCTAAACTGTTTTTCAAGCTATAATTTTTATTGAACGTTATGTGTTGTCTAAAAATTTTTTCGAGTTTTTTGGCAATTTTATATGAAGGTGCAGACATAAAATTAACTAAAGGACGGACAGGCATATTATTTTTATGTATTTTAGGAAGGCCCTTAAGTCTAGGGGCCTTGGGATCTATCATTTTTAGGTATTTTTTCTCATCGTTCGTTATGACGTATTTGGATTTATTCAATATTGATTTCACTTTATTATTAAATGTAAGAGTGGGATCGCTATGAATCTCAATAATGTTATTGTTTTTAATGAAGTCCAGTATCTTGTTTTTATAATCATCATAAGTTAAAATTACGAGAGTTTGAGCTTTGACCGCTTTGGTGACGATTGTGTTATTGTCTATTAATTTCGTCTTTATCTCATTAAACACCCTTGTTTCGTTATGGTAAATAGTTTTTGTATTATTTATGTTTTCGGCCTTCATAACTTTTTTTATTTTATTAACAATTGCATGTCTTATTACTGTTTTCGTTTCTTCATCGGATATGGAATTTATTGCGGTTTCAGCGTTCAATATTTCATTAAAGAGTGATTGTTTGAAACTATTGTTTTTAAAATTGTATTTTAGGCCTTTATTCAATAAGTTGGTTTCTTCATTGTTGAATTTAATTGCAGTAAGATTAACAATACGAGGGTAAAACTGATGATTTATTATATTGTTCTCTTGCGTGTCGTTCTGTTTTTTCAATAAGTTACGAATTTTTTTATTTTGTGTCTTCTTTTTCTTAATAATGGTATTATTTATTTGAATTTCAATCAAATATGTTACATTGTGGACTTGTGAGGCATGTAAGTTTTGTAAAAGTTCGAGATGTTTTTTCACGAGCATCGTATTAAGTAAGTTCTTTTTACTATGTAATTGTTTTATTTCGTTTTTGATCCATAATTTAGTGGCCATTACTTTAGTTTTTTAGCGCTATAAGAATTGGATGTTATTTTTATCTGGACATAACTCGGCACGATTTGCAAACCTAAACATGTTTTGTTATATCAAATATTTAGTGCCGTTTTTAATAGTTTCAACCTTAAATTCATATATTGAAAGGCAATTTTTACCTGACTGGCATTCAATTTAAACATTTTTCTTGCCTCCAGAAACGGTTAAGACTATAAAATAGGTTAATTACCTTCTGTCAACGTTTCTTAAAATCCTTTTCGGGATAACTCGAGTTTCGACACCAATGGTGTCATCATTAGATCGGATATGAATTAGGTCAAAACATTATTGATGTATATACATCTCGTCAGATATTAAAAAATTAAAAACAACACATACATTACACAAATAATAAATAAAATATATCATAACAAAACAACAATACAACAACAAAATATAAAAACACGCGGCCGCAAACGAACCTGCACAGGAACGCCCCCACGGTAAGACTAATCAATGCCGGTTTGACCTTGGTTCAATTTTATCGATCTGATATAGCCGATTTCTCGTTCTATATGATCGATTCTATTAAATAAAATATTATTTGTATGTATTGCTTTTTCATTTAGGACACGATTGTGATCCTCCTTTATGGCTTTATATATCTTGAACCTTTCAAGGGTGTCCAGCTTTAGTGACTTTTTACATTTATGTAGGATATCTAAATTGTCATTAATACTCTTTATATTATGGTCATATAAGCTCAAATGTTCTGCAAATGTAGATCTTCTTACATTTGACTTGGAGCTTGGGATATGTTCTTTATAGCGTAATTTGAAGGAACGACCTGTTTGTCCTATATAGAACTGTGTGCAGTCAGAACAATTAAGTCTATATACACCAGTACCGTCAAATATATCGGAGGGTATATTTTTGTTAGTAAATGGAAGATTTTTCTCAAGTTTATTACTCGTCTTTGAGGCCAAAGTAATATTATGCTTTTTTAATTGGTTTTTTAAAATATGGTGTAGAATTTCACCATATTCTATTGCAATGTATTTGTTTACTTTTTCTTTGGATACATCAATTTTTATTGGTTTATTTTGTTTTTTATTAATTACTCTATCTACTATATGACTTTTGTATCCACTGGCTAATGCTATGTGTTTGATAATGTTTAGTTCATTGTTATAATCTTCCGTAGATAGGGGCAATGCCAGCAATCTATGAATCATACAATTGAAAAATGCCATTTTATGTGAAATAGGGTGATACGATGAGGCGTGAATAGCATGATCTGTGATTGTTGGTTTTCTGTAAATATTATAGTTAATTTTATTATTTATTTTAGTTAAAGTTAAATCTAAAAAATTAATTTTATTATTCATTTCCGTCTCTAATGTGAATTGCAAATTATTTGTAATAGTATTCATATATTTTTTAAGCATTTCTAATTGCCTGCAATTGCCATTGTAAATCATTATTGTGTCATCCACATATCGTCGGTAAAATAAAATTTTTGTATAATGTTTGTTTTTAGTCGATAAAATTTCGTTTGTTTCAAAATGATTTAGGTAAATTTCTGCCAGGATGCCTGACAATGGGGATCCCATAGCTAAACCATCCCGTTGTAAATAATATTTGTTGTCGAAAGTGAAATAATTTTGTTCTAATATTACTTTTGTCAAATTGATTAACTCATCAACTGTTTCATGATTTAATGTGGATTTAGATAGTAATAAATTTTTTGCTATTTCTAACGTTTCGGTAATAGGTATGTTCGTGTGTAGATTTACTATGTCGAATGAGGCGAGAGTGTGTCTCGGCTCGATTGTAATAGTTTTTGTAAGTTCGACCAGTTCTAAACTGTTTTTCAAGCTATAATTTTTATTGAACGTTATGTGTTGTCTAAAAATTTTTTCGAGTTTTTTGGCAATTTTATATGAAGGTGCAGACATAAAATTAACTAAAGGACGGACAGGCATATTATTTTTATGTATTTTAGGAAGGCCCTTAAGTCTAGGGGCCTTGGGATCTATCATTTTTAGGTATTTTTTCTCATCGTTCGTTATGACGTATTTGGATTTATTCAATATTGATTTCACTTTATTATTAAATGTAAGAGTGGGATCGCTATGAATCTCAATAATGTTATTGTTTTTAATGAAGTCCAGTATCTTGTTTTTATAATCATCATAAGTTAAAATTACGAGAGTTTGACCTTTGTCCGCTTTGGTGACGATTGCGTTATGGTCTATTAATTTCGTCTTTATCTCATTAAACACCCTTGTTTCGTTATGGTAAATAGTTTTTGTATTATTTATGTTTTCGGCCTTCAAAACTTTTTTTATTTTATTAACAATTGCATGTGTTATTACTGTTTTCGTTTCTTCATTGGATATGGAATTTATTGCGGTTTCAGCATTCAATATTTCATTAAAGAGTGATTGTTTGAAACTATTGTTTTTAAAATTGTATTTTAGGCCTTTATTCAATAAGTTGGTTTCTTCATTGTTGAATTTAATTGCAGTCAGATTAACAATACGAGGGTAAAACTGATGATTTATTATATTGTTCTCTTGCGTGTCGTTCTGTTTTTTCAATAAGTTACGAATTTTTTTATTTTGTGTCTTCTTTTTCTAATTAATGGTATTATTTATTTGTCTTTCAATCAAATATGTTACATTGTGGACTTGTGAGGCATGTAAGTTTTGTAAAAGTTCGAGATGTTTTTTCACGAGCATCGTATTAAGTAAGTTCTTTTTACTATGTAATTGTTTTATTTCGTTTTTGATCCATAATTTAGTGGCCATTTCTTTAGTTTTTTTAGCGCTATAAGAATTGGATGTTATTTTTATCTGGACATAACTCGGCACGATTTGCAAACCTAAACATGTTTTGTTATATCTAATATTTAGTGCCGTTTTTAATAGTTTCAACCTTAAATTCATATATTGAAAGGCAATTTTTACCTGACTGGCATTCAATTTAAACATTTTTCTTGCCTCCAGAAACGGTTAAGACTATAAAATAGGTTAATTACCTTCTGTCAACGTTTCTTAAAATCCTTTTCGGGATACCTAGAGTTTCGACACCAATGGTGTCATCATCAGATCGGATATGAATTAGGTCAAAACATTATTGAAGTATATACATCTCGTCAGATATTAAAAAATTAAAAACAACACATACATTACACAAATAATAAATAAAATATATCATAACAAAACAACAATACAACAACAAAATATAAAAACACGCGGCCGCAAACGAACCTGCACAGGAACGCCCCCACGGTAAGACTAATCAATGCCGGTTTGACCTTGGTTCAATTTTATCGATCTGATATAGCCGATTTCTTGTTCTATATGATCGATTCTATTAAATAAAATATTATTTGTATGTATTGCTTTTTCATTTAGGACACGATTGTGATCCTCCTTTATGGCTTTATATATCTTGAACCTTTCAAAGGTGTCCAGCTTTAGTGACTTTTTACATTTATGTAGGATATCTAAATTGTCATTAATACTCTTTATATTATGGTCATATAAGCTCAAATGTTCTGCAAATGTAGATCTTCTTACATTTGACTTGGAGCTTGGGATATGTTCTTTATAGCGTAATTTGAAGGAACGACCTGTTTGTCCTATATAGAACTGTGTGCAGTCAGAACAATTAAGTCTATATACACCAGTACCGTCAAATATATCGGAGGGTATATTTTTGTTAGTAAATGTAAGTTTTTTCTCAAGTTTATTACTCGCCTTTGAGGCCAAAGTAATATTATGCTTTTTTAATTGGTTTTTTAAAATATGGTGTAGAATTTCACCATATTCTATTGCAATGTATTTGTTTACTTTTTCTTTGGATACATCAATATTTATTGGTTTATTTTGTTTTTTTATTAATTATTCTATATACTATATGACTTTTGTATCCATTGGCTAATGCTATGTGTTTGATAATGTTTAGTTCATTGTTATAATCTTCCGTAGATAGGGGCAATGCCAGCAATCTATGAATCATACAATTGAAAAATGCCATTTTATGTGAAATAGGGTGATACGATGAGGCGTGAATAGCATGATCTGTGATTGTTGGTTTTTCTGTAAATATTATAGTTAATTTTATTATTTATTTTAGTTAAAGTTAAATCTAAAAAATTAATTTTATTATTCATTTCCGTCTCTAATGTGAATTGCAAATTATTTGTAATAGTATTCATATATTTTTTAAGCATTTCTAATTGCCTGCAATTGCCATTGTAAATCATTATTGTGTCATCCACATATCGTCGGTAAAATAAAATTTTTGTATAATGTATGTTTTTAGTCGATAAAATTTCGTTTGTTTCAATATGATTTAGGTAAATTTCTGCCAGGATGCCTGACAATGGGGATCCCATAGCTAAACCATCCCGTTGTAAATAATATTTGTTGTCGAAAGTGAAATAATTTTGTTCTAATATTACTTTTGTCAAATTGATTAACTCATCAACTGTTTCATGATTTAATGTGGATTTAGATAGTAATAAATTTTTTGCTATTTCTAACGTTTCGGTAATAGGTATGTTCATGTATAGATTTACTATGTCGAATGAGGCGAGAGTGTGTCTCGGCTCGATTGTAATAGTTTTTGTAAGTTCGACCAGTTCTAAACTGTTTTCAAGCTATAATTTTTATTGAACGTTATGTGTTGTCTAAAAATTTTTTCGAGTTTTTTGGCAATTTTATATGAAGGTGCAGACATAAAATTAACTAAAGGACGGACAGGCATATTATTTTTATGTATTTTAGGAAGGCCCTTAAATCTAGGGGCCTTGGGATCTATCATTTTTAGGTATTTTTTCTCATCGTTCGTTATGACGTATTTGGATTTATTCAATATTGATTTCACTTTATTATTAAATGTAAGAGTGGGATCGCTATGAATCTCAATAATGTTATTGTTTTTAATGAAGTCCAGTATCTTGTTTTTATAATCATCATAAGTTAAAATTACGAGAGTTTGACCTTTGTCCGCTTTGGTGACGATTGCGTTATGGTCTATTAATTTCGTCTTTATCTCATTAAACACCCTTGTTTCGTTATGGTAAATAGTTTTTGTATTATTTATGTTTTCGGCCTTCATAACTTTTTTTATTTTATTAACAATTGCATGTCTTATTACTGTTTTCGTTTCTTCATCGGATATGGAATTTATTGCGGTTTCAGCGTTCAATATTTCATTAAAGAGTGATTGTTTGAAACTATTGTTTTTAAAATTGTATTTTAGGCCTTTATTCAATAAGTTGGTTTCTTCATTGTTGAATTTAATTGCAGTAAGATTAACAATACGAGGGTAAAACTGATGATTTATTATATTGTTCTCTTGCGTGTCGTTCGGTTTTTTCAATAAGTTACGAATTTTTTTATTTTGTGTCTTCTTTTTCTTAATAATGGTATTATTTATTTGTCTTTCAATCAAATATGTTACATTGTGGACTTGTGAGGCATGTAAGTTTTGTAAAAGTTCGAGATGTTTTTTCACTTTTTATCTAATGTTTAGTGCCGTTTTTAATAGTTTCAACCTTAAATTCATATATTGCAAGGCAATTTTTACCTGACTGGCATTCAATTTAAACATTTTTCTTGCCTCCAGAAACGGTTAAGACTATAAAATAGGTTAATTACCTTCTGCCAACGTTTCTTAAAATCCTTTTCGGGATAACTCGAGTTTCGACACCAATGGTGTCATCATCAGATCGGATATGAATTAGGTCAAAACATTATTGATGTATATACATCTCGTCAGATATTAAAAAAATAAAAACAACACATACATTACACAAATAATAAATGAAATATATCATAACAAAACAACAATACAACAACGAAATATAAAAACACGCGGCCGCAAACGAACCTGCACAGGAACGCCCCCACGGTAAGACTAATCAATGCCGGTTTGACCTTGGTTCAATTTTATCGATCTGATATAGCCGATTTCTCGTTCTATATGATCGATTCTATTAAATAAAATATTATTTGTATGTATTGCTTTTTCATTTAGGACACGATTGTGATCCTCCTTTATGGCTTTATATATCTTGAACCTTTCAAAGGTGTCCAGCTTTAGTGACTTTTTACATTTATGTAGGATATCTAAATTGTCATTAATACTCTTTATATTATGGTCATATAAGCTCAAATGTTCTGCAAATGTAGATCTTCTTACATTTGACTTGGAGCTTGGGATATGTTCTTTATAGCGTAATTTGAAGGAACGACCTGTTTGTCCTATATAGAACTGTGTGCAGTCAGAACAATTAAGTCTATATACACCAGTACCGTCAAATATATCGGAGGGTATATTTTTGTTAGTAAATGTAAGTTTTTTCTCAAGTTTATTACTCGTCTTTGAGGCCAAAGTAATATTATGCTTTTTTAATTGGTTTTTTAAAATATGGTGTAGAATTTCACCATATTCTATTGCAATGTATTTGTTTACTTTTTCTTTGGATACATCAATTTTTATTGGTTTATTTTGTTTTTTATTAATTATTCTATCTACTATATGACTTTTGTATCCACTGGCTAATGCTATGTGTTTGATAATGTTTAGTTCATTGTTATAATCTTCCGTAGATAGGGGCAATGCCAGCAATCTATGAATCATACAATTGAAAAATGCCATTTTATGTGAAATAGGGTGATACGATGAGGCGTGAATAGCATGATCTGTGATTGTTGGTTTTTCTGTAAATATTATAGTTAATTTTATTATTTATTTTAGTTAAAGTTAAATCTAAAAAATTAATTTTATTATTCATTTCCGTCTCTAATGTGAATTGCAAATTATTTGTAATAGTATTCATATATTTTTTAAGCATTTCTAATTGCCTGCAATTGCCATTGTAAATCATTATTGTGTCATCCACATATCGTCGGTAAAATAAAATTTTTGTATAATGTTTGTTTTTAGTCGATAAAATTTCGTTTGTTTCAAAATGATTTAGGTAAATTTCTGCCAGGATGCCTGACAATGGGGATCCCATAGCTAAACCATCCCGTTGTAAATAATATTTGTTGTCGAAAGTGAAATAATTTTGTTCTAATATTACTTTTGTCAAATTGATTAACTCATCAACTGTTTCATGATTTAATGTGGATTTAGATAGTAATAAATTTTTTGCTATTTCTAACGTTTCGGTAATAGGTATGTTCGTGTATAGATTTACTATGTCGAATGAGGCGAGAGTGTGTCTCGGCTCGATTGTAATAGTTTTTCTAAGTTCGACCAGTTCTAAACTGTTTTTCAAGCTATAATTTTTATTGAACGTTATGTGTTGTCTAAAAATTTTTTCGAGTTTTTTGGCAATTTTATATGAAGGTGCAGACATAAAATTAACTAAAGGACGGACAGACATATTATTTTTATGTATTTTAGGAAGGCCCTTAAGTCTAGGGGCCTTGGGATCTATCATTTTTAGGTATTTTTTCTCATCGTTCGTTATGACGTATTTGGATTTATTCAATATTGATTTCACTTTATTATTAAATGTAAGAGTGGGATCGCTATGAATCTCAATAATGTTATTGTTTTTAATGAAGTCCAGTATCTTGTTTTTATAATCATCATAAGTTAAAATTACGAGAGTTTGACCTTTGTCCGCTTTGGTGACGATTGCGTTATGGTCTATTAATTTCGTCTTTATCTCATTAAACACCCTTGTTTCGTTATGGTTAATAGTTTTTGTATTATTTATGTTTTCGTCCTTCATAACTTTTTTTATTTTATTAACAATTGCATGTCTTATTACTGTTTTCGTTTCTTCATCGGATATGGAATTTATTGCGGTTTCAGCGTTCAATATTTCATTAAAGAGTGATTGTTTGAAACTATTGTTTTTAAAATTGTATTTTAGGCCTTTATTCAATAAGTTGGTTTCTTCATTGTTGAATTTAATTGCAGTAAGATTAACAATACGAGGGTAAAACTGATGATTTATTATATTGTTCTCTTGCGTGTCGTTCGGTTTTTTCAATAAGTTACGAATTTTTTTATTTTGTGTCTTCTTTTTCTTAATAATGGTATTATTTATTTGTCTTTCAATCAAATATGTTACATTGTGGACTTGTGAGGCATGTAAGTTTTGTAAAAGTTCGAGATGTTTTTTCACTTTTTATCTAATGTTTAGTGCCGTTTTTAATAGTTTCAACCTTAAATTCATATATTGCAAGGCAATTTTTACCTGACTGGCATTCAATTTAAACATTTTTCTTGCCTCCAGAAACGGTTAAGACTATAAAATAGGTTAATTACCTTCTGTCAACGTTTCTTAAAATCCTTTTCGGGATAACTCGAGTTTCGACACCAATGGTGTCATCATCAGATCGGATATGAATTAGGTCAAAACATTATTGATGTATATACATCTCGTCAGATATTAAAAAAATAAAAACAACACATACATTACACAAATAATAAATAAAATATATCATAACAAAACAACAATAGAAATACAAAATATAAAAACACGCGGCCGCAAACGAACCTGCACAGGAACGCCCCCACGGTAAGACTAATCAATGCCGGTTTGACCTTGGTTCAATTTTATCGATCTGATATAGCCGATTTCTCGTTCTATATGATCGATTCTATTAAATAAAATATTATTTGTATGTATTGCTTTTTCATTTAGGACACGATTGTGATCCTCCTTTATGGCTTTATATATCTTGAACCTTTCAAAGGTGTCCAGCTTTAGTGACTTTTTACATTTATGTAGGATATCTAAATTGTCATTAATACTCTTTATATTATGGTCATATAAGCTCAAATGTTCTGCAAATGTAGATCTTCTTACATTTGACTTGGAGCTTGGGATATGTTCTTTATAGCGTAATTTGAAGGAAAGACCTGTTTGTCCTATATAGAACTGTGTGCAGTCGGAACAATTAAGTCTATATACACCAGTACCGTCAAATATATCGGAGGGTATATTTTTGTTAGTAAATGTAAGTTTTTTCTCAAGTTTATTACTCGTCTTTGAGGCCAAAGTAATATTATGCTTTTTTAATTGGTTTTTTAAAATATGGTGTAGAATTTCACCATATTCTATTGCAATGTATTTCTTGGATTTCGTTGTCCATGACGTGTCCGTTACTTAACTAAATATCACTATAATATTGACGACTCGGAACACAAAGTTTTTTATAAGTAAAAACGTAAAGTTTTACCTTACAGCCTAAACCGGCTTTCACCTATAGAAGGCTTCATCAGAGGCTCAATGAAGCCTTCTATAGGTGAAAGCCGGTTTAGGCTGTAAGGTAAAACTTTACGTTTTTACTTATAAAAAACTTTGTGTTCCGAGTCGTCAATATTATAGTGATATTTAGCAATGTATTTGTTTACTTTTTCTTTGGATACATCAATATTTATTGGTTTATTTTGTTTTTTTATTAATTATTCTATATACTATATGACTTTTGTATCCATTGGCTAATGCTATGTGTTTGATAATGTTTAGTTCATTGTTATAATCTTCCGTAGATAGGGGCAATGCCAGCAATCTATGAATCATACAATTGAAAAATGCCATTTTATGTGAAATAGGGTGATACGATGAGGCGTGAATAGCATGATCTGTGATTGTTGGTTTTTCTGTAAATATTATAGTTAATTTGTTATTTATTTTAGTTAAAGTTAAATCTAAAAAATTAATTTTATTATTCATTTCCGTCTCTAATGTGAATTGCAAATTATTTGTAATAGTATTCATATATTTTTTAAGCATTTCTAATTGCCTGCAATTGCCATTGTAAATCATTATTGTGTCATCCACATATCGTCGGTAAAATAAAATTTTTGTATAATGTTTGTTTTTAGTCGATAAAATTTCGTTTGTTTCAATATGATTTAGGTAAATTTCTGCCAGGATGCCTGACAATGGGGATCCCATAGCTAAACCATCCCGTTGTAAATAATATTTGTTGTTGAAAGTGAAATAATTTTGTTCTAATATTACTTTTGTCAAATTGATTAACTCATCAACTGTTTCATGATTTAATGTGGATTTAGATAGTAATAAATTTTTTGCTATTTCTAACGTTTCGGTAATAGGTATGTTCATGTATAGATTTACTATGTCGAATGAGGCGAGAGTGTGTCTCGGCTCGATTGTAATAGTTTTTGTAAGTTCGACCAGTTCTAAACTGTTTTTCAAGCTATAATTTTTATTGAACGTTATGTGTTGTCTAAAAATTTTTTCGAGTTTTTTGGCAATTTTATATGAAGGTGCAGACATAAAATTAACTAAAGGACGGACAGGCATATTATTTTTATGTATTTTAGGAAGCCCCTTAAGTCTAGGGGCCTTGGGATCTATCATTTTTAGGTATTTTTTCTCATCGTTCGTTATGACGTATTTGGATTTATTCAATATTGATTTCACTTTATTATTAAATGTAAGAGTGGGATCGCTATGAATCTCAATAATGTTATTGTTTTTAATGAAGTCCAGTATCTTGTTTTTATAATCATCATAAGTTAAAATTACGAGAGTTTGACCTTTGTCCGTTTTGGTGACGATTGCGTTATGGTCTATTAATTTCGTCTTTATCTCATTAAACACCCTTGTTTCGTTATGGTAAATAGTTTTTGTATTATTTATGTTTTCGGCCTTCATAACTTTTTTTATTTTATTAACAATTGCATGTCTTATTACTGTTTTCGTTTCTTCATCGGATATGGAATTTATTGCGGTTTCAGCGTTCAATATTTCATTAAAGAGTGATTGTTTGAAACTAATGTTTTTAAAATTGTATTTTAGGCCTTTATTCAATAAGTTGGTTTCTTCATTGTTGAATTTAATTGCAGTAAGATTAACAATACGAGGGTAAAACTGATGATTTATTATATTGTTCTCTTGCTTGTCGTTCTGTTTTTTCAATAAGTTACGAATTTTTTTATTTTGTGTCTTCTTTTTCTTAATAATGGTATTATTTATTTGTCTTTCAATCAAATATGTTACATTGTGGACTTGTGAGGCATGTAAGTTTTGTAAAAGTTCGAGATGTTTTTTCACTTTTTATCTAATGTTTAGTGCCGTTTTTAATAGTTTCAACCTAAAATTCATATATTGAAAGGCAATTTTTACCTGACTGGCATTCAATTTAAACATATTTCTTGCCTCCAGAAACGGTTAAGACTATAAAATAGGTTAATTACCTTCTGTCAACGTTTCTTAAAATCCTTTTCGGGATAACTCGAGTTTCGACACCAATGGTGTCATCATCAGATCGGATATGAATTAGGTCAAAACATTATTGATGTATATACATCTCGTCAGATATTAAAAAAATAAAAACAACACATACATTACACAAATAATAAATAAAATATATCATAACAAAACAACAATACAACAACAAAATATAAAAACACGCGGCCGCAAACGAACCTGCACAGGAACGCCCCCACGGTAAGACTAATATATGCCGGTTTGACCTTGGTTCAATTTTATCGATCTGATATAGCCGATTTCTCGTTCTATATGATCGATTCTATTAAATAAAATATTATTTGTATGTATTGCTTTTTCATTTAGGACACGATTGTGATCCTCCTTTATGGCTTTATATATCTTGAACCTTTCAAAGGTGTCCAGCTTTAGTGACTTTTTACATTTATGTAGGATATCTAAATTGTCATTAATACTCTTTATATTATGGTCATATAAGCTCAAATGTTCTGCAAATGTAGATCTTCTTACATTTGACTTGGAGCTTGGGATATGTTCTTTATATTGTAATTTGAAGGAACGACCTGTTTGTCCTCTATAGAACTGTGTGCAGTCAGAACAATTAAGTCTATATACACCAGTACCGTCAAATATATCGGAGGGTATATTTTTGTTAGTAAATGTAAGTTTTTTCTCAAGTTTATTACTCGCCTTTGAGGCCAAAGTAATATTATGCTTTTTTAATTGGTTTTTTAAAATATGGTGTAGAATTTCACCATATTCTATTGCAATGTATTTGTTTACTTTTTCTTTGGATACATCAATATTTATTGGTTTATTTTGTTTTTTATTAATTATTCTATCTACTATATGACTTTTGTATCCATTGGCTAATGCTATGTGTTTGATAATGTTTAGTTCATTGTTATAATCTTCCGTAGATAGGGGCAATGCCAGCAATCTATGAATCATACAATTGAAAAATGCCATTTTATGTGAAATAGGGTGATACGATGAGGCGTGAATAGCATGATCTGTGATTGTTGGTTTTCTGTAAATATTATAGTTAATTTTATTATTTATTTTAGTTAAAGTTAAATCTAAAAAATTTTTTTTATTATTCATTTCCGTCTCTAATGTGAATTGCAAATTATTTGTAATAGTATTCATATATTTTTTAAGCATTTCTAATTGCCTGCAATTGCCATTGTAAATCATTATTGTGTCATCCACATATCGTCGGTAAAATAAAATTTTTGTATAATGTTTGTTTTTAGTCGATAAAATTTCGTTTGTTTCAATATGATTTAGGTAAATTTCTGCCAGGATGCCTGACAATGGGGATCCCATAGCTAAACCATCCCGTTGTAAATAATATTTGTTGTCGAAAGTGAAATAATTTTGTTCTAATATTACTTTTGTCAAATTGATTAACTCATCAACTGTTTCATGATTTAATGTGGATTTAGATAGTAATAAATTTTTTGCTATTTCTAACGTTTCGGTAATAGGTATGTTCGTGTATAGATTTACTATGTCGAATGAGGCGAGAGTGTGTCTCGGCTCGATTGTAATAGTTTTTGTAAGTTCGACCAGTTCTAAACTGTTTTTCAAGCTATAATTTTTATTGAACGTTATGTGTTGTCTAAAAATTTTTTCGAGTTTTTTGGCAATTTTATATGAAGGTGCAGACATAAAATTAACTAAAGGACGGACAGGCATATTATTTTTATGTATTTTAGGAAGGCCCTTAAGTCTAGGGGCCTTGGGATCTATCATTTTTAGGTATTTTTTCTCATCGTTCGTTATGACGTATTTGGATTTATTCAATATTGATTTCACTTTATTATTAAATGTAAGAGTGGGATCGCTATGAATCTCAATAATGTTATTGTTTTTAATGAAGTCCAGTATCTTGTTTTTATAATCATCATAAGTTAAAATTACGAGAGTTTGACCTTTGTCCGCTTTGGTGACGATTGCGTTATGGTCTATTAATTTCGTCTTTATCTCATTAAACACCCTTGTTTCGTTATGGTAAATAGTTTTTGTATTATTTATGTTTTCGGCCTTCATAACTTTTTTTATTTTATTAACAATTGCATGTCTTATTACTGTTTTCGTTTCTTCATCGGATATGGAATTTATTGCGGTTTCAGCGTTCAATATTTCATTAAAGAGTGATTGTTAGAAACTATTGTTTTTAAAATTGTATTTTAGGCCTTTATTCAATAAGTTGGTTTCTTCATTGTTGAATTTAATTGCAGTAAGATTAACAATACGAGGGTAAAACTGATGATTTATTATATTGTTCTCTTGCGTGTCGTTCTGTTTTTTCAATAAGTTACGAATTTTTTTATTTTGTGTCTTCTTTTTCTTAATAATGGTATAATTTATTTGTCTTTCAATCAAATATGTTACATTGTGGACTTGTAAGGCATGTAAGTTTTGTAAAAGTTCGAGATGTTTTTTCACTTTTTATCTAATGTTTAGTGCCGTTTTTAATAGTTTCAACCTTAAATTCATATATTGAAAGGCAATTTTTACCTGACTGGCATTCAATTTAAACATTTTTCTTGCCTCCAGAAACGGTTAAGACTATAAAATAGGTTAATTACCTTCTGTCAACGTTTCTTAAAATCCTTTTCAGGATAACTCGAGTTTCGACACCAATGGTGTCATCATCAGATCGGATATGAATTAGGTCAAAACATTATTGATGTATATACATCTCGTCAGATATTAAAAAATTAAAAACAACACATACATTACACAAATAATAAATAAAATATATCATAAAAAAACAACAATACAACAACGAAATATAAAAACACGAGGCCGCAAACGAACCTGCACAGGAACGCCCCCACGGTAAGACTAATCAATGCCGGTTTGACCTTGGTTCAATTTTATCGATCTGATATAGCCGATTTCTCGTTCTATATGATCGATTCTATTAAATAAAATATTATTTGTATGTATTGCTTTTTCATTTAGGACACGATTGTGATCCTCCTTTATGGCTTTATATATCTTGAACCTTTCAAAGGTGTCCAGCTTTAGTGACTTTTTACATTTATGTAGGATATCTAAATTGTCATTAATACTCTTTATATTATGGTCATATAAGCTCAAATGTTCTGCAAATGTAGATCTTCTTACATTTGACTTGGAGCTTGGGATATGTTCTTTATAGCGTAATTTGAAGGAACGACCTGTTTGTCCTATATAGAACTGTGTGCAGTCAGAACAATTAAGTCTATATACCCCAGTACCGTCAAATATATCGGAGGGTATATTTTTGTTAGCAAATGTAAGTTTTTTCTCAAGTTTATTACTCGTCTTTGAGGCCAAAGTAATATTATGCTTTTTTAATTGGTTTTTTAAAATATGGTGTAGAATTTCACCATATTCTATTGCAATGTATTTGTTTACTTTTTCTTTGGATACATCAATATTTATTGGTTTATTTTGTTTTTTTATTAATTATTCTATATACTATATGACTTTTGTATCCACTGGCTAATGCTATGTGTTTGATAATGTTTAGTTCATTGTTATAATCTTCCGTAGATAGGGGCAATGCCAGCAATCTATGAATCATACAATTGAAAAATGCCATTTTATGTGAAATACGGTGATAAGATGAGGCGTGAATAGCATGATCTGTGATTGTTAATTTTTCTGTAAATATTATAGTTAATTTTATTATTTATTTTAGTTAAAGTTAAATCTAAAAAATTAATTTTATTATTCATTTCCGTCTCTAATGTGAATTGCAAATTATTTGTAATAGTATTCATATATTTTTTAAGCATTTCTAATTGCCTGCAATTGCCATTGTAAATCATTATTGTGTCATCCACATATCGTCGGTAAAATAAAATTTTTGTATAATGTTTGTTTTTAGTCGATAAAATTTCGTTTGTTTCAAAATGATTTAGGTAAATTTCTGCCAGGATGCCTGACAATGGGGATCCCATAGCTAAACCATCCCGTTGTAAATAATATTTGTTGTCGAAAGTGAAATAATTTTGTTCTAATATTACTTTTGTCAAATTGATTAACTCATCAACTGTTTCATGATTTAATGTGGATTTAGATAGTAATAAATTTTTTGCTATTTCTAACGTTTCGGTAATAGGTATGTTCGTGTATAGATTTACTATGTCGAATGAGGCGAGAGTGTGTCTCGGCTCGATTGTAATAGTTTTTCTAAGTTCGACCAGTTCTAAACTGTTTTTCAAGCTATAATTTTTATTGAACGTTATGTGTTGTCTAAAAATTTTTTCGAGTTTTTTGGCAATTTTATATGAAGGTGCAGACATAAAATTAACTAAAGGACGGACAGACATATTATTTTTATGTATTTTAGGAAGGCCCTTAAGTCTAGGGGCCTTGGGATCTATCATTTTTAGGTATTTTTTCTCATCGTTCGTTATGACGTATTTGGATTTATTCAATATTGATTTCACTTTATTATTAAATGTAAGAGTGGGATCGCTATGAATCTCAATAATGTTATTGTTTTTAATGAAGTCCAGTATCTTGTTTTTATAATCATCATAAGTTAAAATTACGAGAGTTTGAGCTTTGTCCGCTTTGGTGACGATTGCGTTATGGTCTATTAATTTCGTCTTTATCTCATTAAACACCCTTGTTTCGTTATGGTAAATAGTTTTTGTATTATTTATGTTTTCGGCCTTCATAACTTTTTTTATTTTACTAACAATTGCATGTCTTATTACTGTTTTCGTTTCTTCATCGGATATGGAATTTATTGCGGTTTCAGCGTTCAATATTTCATTAAAGAGTGATTGTTTGAAACTATTGTTTTTAAAATTGTATTTTAGGCCTTTATTCAATAAGTTGGTTTCTTCATTGTTGAATTTAATTGCAGTAAGATTAACAATACGAGGGTAAAACTGATGATTTATTATATTGTTCTCTTGCGTGTCGTTCTGTTTTTTCAATAAGTTACGAATTTTTTTATTTTGTGTCTTCTTTTTCTTAATAATGGTATTATTTATTTGTCTTTCAATCAAATATGTTACATTGTGGACTTGTAAGGCATGTAAGTTTTGTAAAAGTTCGAGATGTTTTTTCACTTTTTATCTAATGTTTAGTGCCGTTTTTAATAGTTTCAACCTTAAATTCATATATTGAAAGGCAATTTTTACCTGACTGGCATTCAATTTAAACATTTTTCTTGCCTCCAGAAACGGTTAAGACTATAAAATAGGTTAATTACCTTCTGTCAACGTTTCTTAAAATCCTTTTCAGGATAACTCGAGTTTCGACACCAATGGTGTCATCATCAGATCGGATATGAATTAGGTCAAAACATTATTGATGTATATACATCTCGTCAGATATTAAAAAATTAAAAACAACACATACATTACACAAATAATAAATAAAATATATCATAACAAAACAACAATGCAACAACGAAATATAGAAACACGAGGCCGCAAACGAACCTGCACAGGAACGCCCCCACGGTAAGACTAATCAATGCCGGTTTGACCTTGGTTCAATTTTATCGATCTGATATAGCCGATTTCTCGTTCTATATGATCGATTCTATTAAATAAAATATTATTTGTATGTATTGCTTTTTCATTTAGGACACGATTGTGATCCTCCTTTATGGCTTTATATATCTTGAACCTTTCAAAGGTGTCCAGCTTTAGTGACTTTTTACATTTATGTAGGATATCTAAATTGTCATTAATACTCTTTATATTATGGTCATATAAGCTCAAATGTTCTGCAAATGTAGATCTTCTTACATTTGACTTGGAGCTTGGGATATGTTCTTTATAGCGTAATTTGAAGGAACGACCTGTTTGTCCTATATAGAACTGTGTGCAGTCAGAACAATTAAGTCTATATACACCAGTACCGTCAAATATATCGGAGGGTATATTTTTGTTAGCAAATGTAAGTTTTTTCTCAAGTTTATTACTCGTCTTTGAGGCCAAAGTAATATTATGCTTTTTTAATTGGTTTTTTAAAATATGGTGTAGAATTTCACCATATTCTATTGCAATGTATTTGTTTACTTTTTCTTTGGATACATCAATATTTATTGGTTTATTTTGTTTTTTATTAATTATTCTATCTACTATATGACTTTTGTATCCACTGGCTAATGCTATGTGTTTGATAATGTTTAGTTCATTGTTATAATCTTCCGTAGATAGGGGCAATGCCAGCAATCTATGAATCATACAATTGAAAAATGCCATTTTATGTGAAATACGGTGATACGATGAGGCGTGAATAGCATGATCTGTGATTGTTGGTTTTTCTGTAAATATTATAGTTAATTTTATTATTTATTTTAGTTAAAGTTAAATCTAAAAAATTAATTTTATTATTCATTTCCATCTCTAATGTGAATTGCAAATTATTTGTAATAGTATTCATATATTTTTTAAGCATTTCTAATTGCCTGCAATTGCCATCGTAAATCATTATTGTGTCATCCACATATCGTCGGTAAAATAAAATTTTTGTATAATGTTTGTTTTTAGTCGATAAAATTTCGTTTGTTTCAAAATGATTTAGGTAAATTTCTGCCAGGATGCCTGACAATGGGGATCCCATAGCTAAACCATCCCGTTGTAAATAATATTTGTTGTCGAAAGTGAAATAATTTTGTTCTAATATTACTTTTGTCAAATTGATTAACTCATCAACTGTTTCATGATTTAATGTGGATTTAGATAGTAATAAATTTTTTGCTATTTCAAACGTTTCGGTAATAGGTATGTTCGTGTATAGATTTACTATGTCGAATGAGGCGAGAGTGTGTCTCGGCTCGATTGTAATAGTTTTTGTAAGTTCGACCAGTTCTAAACTGTTTTTCAAGCTATAATTTTTATTGAACGTTATGTGTTGTCTAAAAATTTTTTCGAGTTTTTGGCAATTTTATATGAAGGTGCAGACATAAAATTAACTAAAGGACGGACAGGCATATTATTTTTATGTATTTTAGGAAGGCCCTTAAGTCTAGGGGGCTTGGGATCTATCATTTTTAGGTATTTTTTCTCATCGTTCGTTATGACGTATTTGGATTTATTCAATATTGATTTCACTTTATTATTAAATGTAAGAGTGGGATCGCTATGAATCTCAATAATGTTATTGTTTTTAATGAAGTCCAGTATCTTGTTTTTATAATCATCATAAGTTAAAATTACGAGAGTTTGACCTTTGTCCGCTTTGGTGACGATTGCGTTATGGTCTATTAATTTCGTCTTTTAAACACCCTTGTTTCGTTATGGTAAATAGTTTTTGTATTATTTATGTTTTCGGCCTTCATAACTTTTTTTATTTTATTAACAATTGCATGTCTTATTACTGTTTTCGTTTCTTCATCGGATATGGAATTTATTGCGGTTTCAGCGTTCAATATTTCATTAAAGAGTGATTGTTTGAAACTATTGTTTTTAAAATTGTATTTTAGGCCTTTATTCAATAAGTTGGTTTCTTCATTGTTGAATTTAATTGCAGTAAGATTAACAATACGAGGGTAAAACTGATGATTTATTATATTGTTCTCTTGCGTGTCGTTCTGTTTTTTCAATAAGTTAAGAATTTTTTTATTTTGTGTCTTCTTTTTCTTAATAATGGTATTATTTATTTGTCTTTCAATCAAATATGTTACATTGTGGACTTGTGAGGCATGTAAGTTTTGTAAAAGTTCGAGATGTGTTTTCACTTTTTATCTAATGTTTAGTGCCGTTTTTAATAGTTTCAACCTTAAATTCATATATTGAAAGGCAATTTTTACCTGACTGGCATTCAATTTAAACATTTTTCTTGCCTCCAGAAACGGTTAAGACTATAAAATAGGTTAATTACCTTCTGTCAACGTTTCTTAAAATCCTTTTCGGGATAACTCGAGTTTCGACACCAATGGTGTCATCATCAGATCGGATATGAATTAGGTCAAAACATTATTGATGTATATACATCTCGTCAGATATTAAAAAATTAAAAACAACACATACATTACACAAATAATAAATAAAATATATCATAACAAAACAACAATACAACAACGAAATATAAAAACACGCGGCCGCAAACGAACCTGCACAGGAACGCCCCCACGGTAAGACTAATCAATGCCGGTTTGACCTTGGTTCAATTTTATCGATCTGATATAGCCGATTTCTCGTTCTATATGATCGATTCTATTAAATAAAATAATATTTGTATGTATTGCTTTTTCATTTAGGACACGATTGTGATCCTCCTTTATGGCTTTATATATCTTGAACCTTTCAAAGTTGTCCAGCTTTAGTGACTTTTTACATTTATGTAGGATATCTAAATTGTCATTAATACTCTTTATATTATGGTCATATAAGCTCAAATGTTCTGCAAATGTAGATCTTCTTACATTTGACTTGGAGCTTGGGATATGTTCTTTATAGCGTAATTTGAAGGAACGACCTGTTTGTCCTATATAGAACTGTGTGCAGTCACAACAATTAAGTCTATATACACCAGTACCGTCAAATATATCGGAGGGTATATTTTTGTTAGTAAATGTAAGTTTTTTCTCAAGTTTATTACTCGTCTTTGAGGCCAAAGTAATATTATGCTTTTTTAATTGGTTTTTTAAAATATGGTGTAGAATTTCACCATATTCTATTGCAATGTATTTGTTTACTTTTTCTTTGGATACATCAATATTTATTGGTTTATTTTGTTTTTTATTAATTATTCTATCTACTATATGACTTTTGTATCCATTGGCTAATGCTATGTGTTTGATAATGTTTAGTTCATTGTTATAATCTTCCGTAGATAGGGGCAATGCCAGCAATCTATGAATCATACAATTGAAAAATGCCATTTTATGTGAAATAGGGTGATACGATGAGGCGTGAATAGCATGATCTGTGATTGTTGGTTTTCTGTAAATATTATAGTTAATTTTATTATTTATTTTAGTTAAAGTTAAATCTAAAAAATTAATTTTATTATTCATTTCCGTCTCTAATGTGAATTGCAAATTATTTGTAATAGTATTCATATATTTTTTAAGCATTTCTAATTGCCTGCAATTGCCATTGTAAATCATTATTGTGTCATCCACATATCGTCGGTAAAATAAAATTTTTGTATAATGTTTGTTTTTAGTCGATAAGATTTCGTTTGTTTCAATATGATTTAGGTAAATTTCTGCCAGGATGCCTGACAATGGGGATCCCATAGCTAAACCATCCCGTTGTAAATAATATTTGTTGTTGAAAGTGAAATAATTTTGTTCTAATATTATTTTTGTCAAATTGATTAACTCATCAACTGTTTCATGATTTAATGTGGATTTAGATAGTAATAAATTTTTTGCTATTTCTAACGTTTCGGTAATAGGTATGTTCGTGTATAGATTTACTATGTCGAATGAGGCGAGAGTGTGTCTCGGCTCGATTGTAATAGTTTTTGTAAGTTCGACCAGTTCTAAACTGTTTTTCAAGCTATAATTTTTATTGAACGTTATGTGTTGTCTAAAAATTTTTTCTAGTTTTTGGCAATTTTATATGAAGGTGCAGACATAAAATTAACTAAAGAACGGACAGGCATATTATTTTTATGTATTTTAGGAAGGCCCTTAAGTCTAGGGGGCTTGGGATCTATCATTTTTAGGTATTTTTTCTCATCGTTCGTTATGACGTATTTGGATTTATTCAATATTGATTTCACTTTATTATTAAATGTAAGAGTGGGATCGCTATGAATCTCAATAATGTTATTGTTTTTAATGAAGTCCAGTATCTTGTTTTTATAATCATCATAAGTTAAAATTACGAGAGTTTGACCTTTGTCCGCTTTGGTGACGATTGCGTTATGGTCTATTAATTTCGTCTTTTAAACACCCTTGTTTCGTTATGGTAAATAGTTTTTGTATTATTTATGTTTTCGGCCTTCATAACTTTTTTTATTTTATTAACAATTGCATGTCTTATTACTGTTTTCGTTTCTTCATCGGATATGGAATTTATTGCGGTTTCAGCGTTCAATATTTCATTAAAGAGTGATTGTTAGAAACTATTGTTTTTAAAATTGTATTTTAGGCCTTTATTCAATAAGTTGGTTTCTTCATTGTTGAATTTAATTGCAGTAAGATTAACAATACGAGGGTAAAACTGATGATTTATTATATTGTTCTCTTGCGTGTCGTTCTGTTTTTTCAATAAGTTACGAATTTTTTTATTTTGTGTCTTCTTTTTCTTAATAATGGTATTATTTATTTGTCTTTCAATCAAATATGTTACATTGTGGACTTGTAAGGCATGTAAGTTTTGTAAAAGTTCGAGATGTTTTTTCACTTTTTATCTAATGTTTAGTGCCGTTTTTAATAGTTTCAACCTTAAATTCATATATTGAAAGGCAATTTTTACCTGACTGGCATTCAATTTAAACATTTTTCTTGCCTCCAGAAACGGTTAAGGCTATAAAATAGGTTAATTACCTTCTGTCAAAGTTTCTTAAAATCCTTTTCAGGATAACTCGAGTTTCGACACCAATGGTGTCATCATCAGATCGGATATGAATTAGGTCAAAACATTATTGATGTATATACATCTCGTCAGATATTAAAAAATTAAAAACAACATATACATTACACAAATAATAAATAAAATATATCATAACAAAACAACAATACAACAACGAAATATAAAAACACGAGGCCGCAAACGAACCTGCACAGGAACGCCCCCACGGTAAGACTAATCAATGCCGGTATGACCTTGGTTCAATTTTATCGATCTGATATAGCCGATTTCTCGTTCTATATGATCGATTCTATTAAATAAAATATTATTTGTATGTATTGCTTTTTCATTTAGGACACGATTGTGATCCTCCTTTATGGCTTTATATATCTTGAACCTTTCAAAGGTGCCCAGCTTTAGTGACTTTTTACATTTATGTAGGATATCTAAAATGTCATTAATACTCTTTATATTATGGTCATATAAGCTCAAATGTTCTGCAAATGTAGATCTTCTTACATTTGACTTGGAGCTTGGGATATGTTCTTTATAGCGTAATTTGAAGGAACGACCTGTTTGTCCTATATAGAACTGTGTGCAGTCAGAACAATTAAGTCTATATACACCAGTACCGTCAAATATATCGGAGGGTATATTTTTGTTAGCAAATGTAAGTTTTTTCTCAAGTTTATTTCTCGTCTTTGAGGCCAAAGTAATATTATGCTTTTTTAATTGGTTTTTTAAAATATGGTGTAGAATTTCACCATATTCTATTGCAATGTATTTGTTTACTTTTTCTTTGGATACATCAATATTTATTGGTTTATTTTGTTTTTTATTAATTATTCTATCTACTATATGACTTTTGTATCCACTGGCTAATGCTATGTGTTTGATAATGTTTAGTTCATTGTTATAATCTTCCGTAGATAGGGGCAATGCCAGCAATCTATGAATCATACAATTGAAAAATGCCATTTTATGTGAAATAGGGTGATACGATGAGGCGTGAATATCATGATCTGTGATTGTTGGTTTTTCTGTAAATATTATAGTTAATTTTATTATTTATTTTAGTTAAAGTTAAATCTAAAAAATTAATTTTATTATTCATTTCCGTCTCTAATGTGAATTGCAAATTATTTGTAATAGTATTCATATATTTTTTAAGCATTTCTATTTGCCTGCAATTGCCATTGTAAATCATTATTGTGTCATCCACATATCGTCGGTAAAATAAAATTTTTGTATAATGTTTGTTTTTAGTCGATAAAATTTCGTTTGTTTCAAAATGATTTAGGTAAATTTCTGCCAGGATGCCTGACAATGGGGATCCCATAGCTAAACCATCCCGTTGTAAATAATATTTGTTGTCGAAAGTGAAATAATTTTGTTCTAATATTACTTTTGTCAAATTGATTACCTCATCAACTGTTTCATGATTTAATGTGGATTTAGATAGTAATAAATTTTTTGCTATTTCTAACGTTTCGGTAATAGGTATGTTCGTGTATAGATTTACTATGTCGAATGAGGCGAGAGTGTGTCTCGGCTCGATTGTAATAGTTTTTGTAAGTTCGACCAGTTCTAAACTGTTTTTCAAGCTATAATTTTTATTGAACGTTATGTGTTGTCTAAAAATTTTTTCGAGTTTTTGGCAATTTTATATGAAGGTGCAGACATAAAATTAACTAAAGGACGGACAGGCATATTATTTTTATGTATTTTAGGAAGGCCCTTAAGTCTAGGGGCCTTGGGATCTATCATTTTTAGGTATTTTTTCTCATCGTTCGTTATGACGTATTTGGATTTATTCAATATTGATTTCACTTTATTATTAAATGTAAGAGTGGGATCGCTATGAATCTCAATAATGTTATTGTTTTTAATGAAGTCCAGTATCTTGTTTTTATAATCATCATAAGTTAAAATTACGAGAGTTTGACCTTTGTCCGCTTTGGTGACGATTGCGTTATGGTCTATTAATTTCGTCTTTTAAACACCCTTGTTTCGTTATGGTAAATAGTTTTTGTATTATTTATGTTTTCGGCCTTCATAACTTTTTTTATTTTATTAACAATTGCATGTCTTATTACTGTTTTCGTTTCTTCATCGGATATGGAATTTATTGCGGTTTCAGCGTTCAATATTTCATTAAAGAGTGATTGTTTGAAACTATTGTTTTTAAAATTGTATTTTAGGCCTTTATTCAATAAGTTGGTTTCTTCATTGTTGAATTTAATTGCAGTAAGATTAACAATACGAGGGTAAAACTGATGATTTATTATATTGTTCTCTTGCGTGTCGTTCTGTTTTTTCAATAAGTTAAGAATTTTTTTATTTTGTGTCTTCTTTTTCTTAATAATGGTATTATTTATTTGTCTTTCAATCAAATATGTTACATTGTGGACTTGTGAGGCATGTAAGTTTTGTAAAAGTTCGAGATGTGTTTTCACTTTTTATCTAATGTTTAGTGCCGTTTTTAATAGTTTCAACCTTAAATTCATATATTGAAAGGCAATTTTTACCTGACTGGCATTCAATTTAAACATTTTTCTTGCCTCCAGAAACGGTTAAGACTATAAAATAGGTTAATTACCTTCTGTCAACGTTTCTTAAAATCCTTTTCGGGATAAATCGAGTTTCGACACCAATGGTGTCATCATCAGATCGGATATGAATTAGGTCAAAATATTATTGATGTATATACATCTCGTCAGATATTAAAAAATTAAAAACAACACATACATTACACAAATAATAAATAAAATATATCATAACAAAACAACAATACAACAACGAAATATAAAAACACGCGGCCGCAAACGAACCTGCACAGGAACGCCCCCACGGTAAGACTAATCAATGCCGGTTTGACCTTGGTTCAATTTTATCGATCTGATATAGCCGATTTCTCGTTCTATATGATCGATTCTATTAAATAAAATATTATTTGTATGTATTGCTTTTTCATTTAGGACACGATTGTGATCCTCCTTTATGGCTTTATATATCTTGAACCTTTCAAAGGTGTCCAGCTTTAGTGACTTTTTACATTTATGTAGGATATCTAAATTGTCATTAATACTCTTTATATTATGGTCATATAAGCTCAAATGTTCTGCAAATGTAGATCTTCTTACATTTGACTTGGAGCTTGGGATATGTTCTTTATATTGTAATTTGAAGGAACGACCTGTTTGTCCTATATAGAACTGTGTGCAGTCACAACAATTAAGTCTATATACACCAGTACCGTCAAATATATCGGAGGGTATATTTTTGTTAGTAAATGTAAGTTTTTTCTCAAGTTTATTACTCGTCTTTGAGGCCAAAGTAGTATTATGCTTTTTTAATTGGTTTTTTAAAATATGGTGTAGAATTTCACCATATTCTATTGCAATGTATTTGTTTACTTTTTCTTTGGATACATCAATATTTATTGGTTTATTTTGTTTTTTATTAATTATTCTATCTACTATATGACTTTTGTATCCATTGGCTAATGCTATGTGTTTGATAATGTTTAGTTCATTGTTATAATCTTCCGTAGATAGGGGCAATGCCAGCAATCTATGAATCATACAATTGAAAAATGCCATTTTATGTGAAATAGGGTGATACGATGAGGCGTGAATAGCATGATCTGTGATTGTTGGTTTTCTGTAAATATTATAGTTAATTTTATTATTTATTTTAGTTAAAGTTAAATCTAAAAAATTAATTTTATTATTCATTTCCGTCTCTAATGTGAATTGCAAATTATTTGTAATAGTATTCATATATTTTTTAAGCATTTCTAATTGCCTGGAATTGCCATTGTAAATCATTATTGTGTCATCCACATATCGTCGGTAAAATAAAATTTTTGTATAATGTTTGTTTTTAGTCGATAAAATTTCGTTTGTTTCAATATGATTTAGGTAAATTTCTGCCAGGATGCCTGACAATGGGGATCCCATAGCTAAACCATCCCGTTGTAAATAATATTTGTTGTTGAAAGTGAAATAATTTTGTACTAATATTATTTTTGTCAAATTGATTAACTCATCAACTGTTTCATGATTTAATGTGGATTTAGATAGTAATAAATTTTTTGCTATTTCTAACGTTTCGGTAATAGGTATGTCCGTGTATAGATTTACTATGTCGAATGAGGCGAGAGTGTGTCTCGGCTCGATTGTAATAGTTTTTGTAAGTTCGACCAGTTCTAAACTGTTTTTCAAGCTATAATTTTTATTGAACGTTATGTGTTGTCTAAAAATTTTTTCGAGTTTTTTGGCAATTTTATATGAAGGTGCAGACATAAAATTAACTAAAGGACGGACAGGCATATTATTTTTATGTATTTTAGGAAGGCCCTTAAGTCTAGGGGCCTTGGGATCTATCATTTTTAGGTATTTTTTCTCATCGTTCGTTATGACGTATTTGGATTTATTCAATATTGATTTCACTTTATTATTAAATGTAAGAGTGGGATCGCTATGAATCTCAATAATGTTATTGTTTTTAATGAAGTCCAGTATCTTGTTTTTATAATCATCATAAGTTAAAATTACGAGAGTTTGACCTTTGTCCGCTTTGGTGACGATTGCGTTATGGTCTATTAATTTCGTCTTTATCTCATTAAACACCCTTGTTTCGTTATGGTAAATAGTTTTTGTATTATTTATGTTTTCGGCCTTCATAACTTTTTTTATTTTATTAACAATTGCATGTCTTATTACTGTTTTCGTTTCTTCATCGGATATGGAATTTATTGCGGTTTCAGCGTTCAATATTTCATTAAAGAGTGATTGTTTGAAACTATTGTTTTTAAAATTGTATTTTAGGCCTTTATTCAATAAGTTGGTTTCTTCATTGTTGAATTTAATTGCAGTAAGATTAACAATACGAGGGTAAAACTGATGATTTATTATATTGTTCTCTTGCGTGTCGTTCTGTTTTTTCAATAAGTTACGAATTTTTTTATTTTGTGTCTTCTTTTTCTTAATAATGGTATTATTTATTTTTCTTTCAATCAAATATGTTACATTGTGGACTTGTGAGGCATGTAAGTTTTGTAAAAGTTCGAGATGTTTTTTCATGAGCATCGTATTGAGTAAGTTCTTTTTACCATGTAATTGTTTTATTTCGTTTTTGATCCATAATTTAGTGGCCATTTCTTTAGTTTTTTTAGCGCTATAAGAATTGGATGTAATTTTTATCTGGACATAACTCGGCACGATTTGCCAACCTAAACATGTTTTGTTATATCTAATATTTAGTGCCGCTTTTAATAGTTTCAACCTTAAATTCATATATTGAAAGGCAATTTTTACCTGACTGGCATTCAATTTAAACATTTTTCTTGCCTCCAGAAACGGTTAAGACTATAAAATAGGTTATTACCTTCTGTCAACGTTTCTTAAAATCCTTTTCGGGATAACTCGTTTCGACACCAATGGTGTCATCATCAGATCGGATATGAATTAGGTCAAAACATTATTGATGCATATACATCTCGTCAGATATTAAAAAATTAAAAACAACACATACATTACACAAATAATAAATAAAATATATCATAACAAAACAACAATACAACAACAAAATATAAAAACACGCGGCGGCAAACGAACCTGCACAGGAACGCCCCCACGGTAAGACTAATCAATGCCGGTTTGGCCTTGGTTCAATTTTATCGATCTGATATAGCCGATTTCTCGTTCTATATGATCGATTCTATTAAATAAAATATTATTTGTATGTATTGCTTTTTCATTTAGGACACGATTGTGATCCTCCTTTATGGCTTTATATATCTCGAACCTTTCAAGGGTGTCCAGCTTTAGTGACTTTTTACATTTATGTAGGATATCTAAATTGTCATTAATACTCTTTATATTATGGTCATATAAGCTCAAATGTTCTGCAAATGTAGATCTTCTTACATTTGACTTGGAGCTTGGGATATGTTCTTTATAGCGTAATTTGAAGGAACGACCTGTTTGTCCTATATAGAACTGTGTGCAGTCAGAACAATTAAGTCTATATACACCAGTACCGTCAAATATATCGGAGGGTATATTTTTGTTAGTAAATGTAAGTTTTTTCTCAAGTTTATTACACGCCTTTGAGGCCAAAGTAATATTATGCTTTTTTAATTGGTTTTTTAAAATATGGTGTAGAATTTCACCATATTCTATTGCAATGTATTTGTTTACTTTTTCTTTGGATGCATCAATATTTATTGGTTTATTTTGTTTTTTATTAATTATTCTATCTACTATATGACCTTTGTATCCATTGGCTAATGCTATGTGTTTGATAATGTTTAGTTCATTGTTATAATCTTCCGTAGATAGGGGCAATGCCAGCAATCTATGAATCATACAATTGAAAAATGCCATTTTATGTGAAATAGGGTGACACGATGAGGCGTGAATAGCATGATCTGTGATTGTTGGTTTTCTGTAAATATTATAGTTAATTTTATTATTTATTTTAGTTAAAGTTAAATCTAAAAAATTAATTTTATTATTCATTTCCGTCTCTAATGTGAATTGCAAATTATTTGTAATAGTATTCATATATTTTTTAAGCATTTCTAATTGCCTGCAATTGCCATTGTAAATCATTATTGTGTCATCCACATATCGTCGTTAAAATAAAATTTTTGTATAATGTTTGTTTTTAGTCGATAAAATTTCGTTTGTTTCAAAATGATTTAGGTAAATTTCTGCCAGGATGACTGACAATGGGGATCCCATAGCTAAACCATCCCGTTGTAAGTAATATTTGTTGTCGAAAGTGAAATAATTTTGTTCTAATATTACTTTTGTCAAATTGATTAACTCATCAACTGTTTCATGATTTAATGTGGATTTAGATAGTAATAAATTTTTTGCTATTTCTAACGTTTCGGTAATAGGTATGTTCGTGTATAGATTTACTATGTCGAATGAGGCGAGAGTGTGTCTCGGCTCGATTGTAATAGTTTTTCTAAGTTCGACCATTTCTAAACTGTTTTTCAAGCTATAATTTTTATTGAACGTTATGTGTTGTCTAATAATTTTTTCGAGTTTTTTGGCAATTTTATATGAAGGTGCAGACATAAAATTAACTATAGGACGGACAGGCATATTATTTTTATGTATTTTAGGAAGGCCCTTAAGTCTAGGGGCCTTGGGATCTATCATTTTTAGGTATTTTTTCTCACCGTTCATTATGACGTATTTGGATTTATTCAATATTGATTTCAGTTTATTATTAAATGTAAGAGTGGGATCGCTCTGAATCTCAATAATGTTATTGTTTTTAATGAAGTCCAGTATCTTGTTTTTATAATCATCATAAGTTAAAATTACGAGAGTTTGACCTTTGTCCGCTTTGGTGACGATTGCGTTATGGTCTATTAATTTCGTCTTTATCTCATTAAACACCCTTGTTTCGTTATGGTAAATAGTTTTTGTATTATTTATGTTTTCGGCCTTCATAACTTTTTTTTTTTTATTAACAATTGCATGTCTTATTACTGTTTTCGTTTCTTCATCGGATATGGAATTTATTGCGGTTTCAGCGTTCAATATTTCATTAAAGAGTGATTGTTTGAAACTATTGTTTTTAAAATTGTATTTTAGGCCTTTATTCAATAAGTTGGTTTCTTCATTGTTGAATTTAATTGCAGTAAGATTAACAATACGAGGGTAAAACTGATGATTTATTATATTGTTCTCTTGCGTGTCGTTCTGTTTTTTCAATAAGTTACGAATTTTTTTATTTTGTGTCTTCTTTTTCTTAATAATGGTATTATTTATTTGTCTTTTAATCAAATATGTTACATTGTGTACTTGTGAGGCATGTAAGTTTTGTAAAAGTTCGAGATGTTTTTTCATGAGCATCGTATTGAGTAAGTTCTTTTTACCATGTAATTGTTTTATTTCGTTTTTGATCCATAATTTAGTGGCCATTTCTTTAGTTTTTTTAGCGCTATAAGAATTGGATGTTATTTTTATCTGGACATAACTCGGCACGATTTGCAAACCTAAACATGTTTTGTTATATCTAATATTTAGTGCCGTTTTTAATAGTTTCAACCTTAAATTCATGTATTGAAAGGCAATTTTTACCTGACTGGCATTCAATTTAAACCTATTTCTTGCCTCCAGAAACGGTTACGACTATAAAATAGGTTAATTACCTTCTGTCAACGTTTCTTAAAATCCTTTTCGGGATAACTCGAGTTTCGACACCAATGGTGTCATCATCAGATCGGATATGAATTAGGTCAAAACATTATTGATGTATATACATCTCGTCAGATATTAAAAAATTAAAAACAACACATACATTACACAAATAATAAATAAAATATATCATAACAAAACAACAATACAACAACGAAATATAAAAACACGCGGCCGCAAACGAACCTGCACAGGAACGCCCCCACGGTAAGACTAATCAATGCCGGTTTGACCTTGGTTGAATTTTATCGATCTGATATAGCCGATTTCTCGTTCTATATGATCGATTCTATTAAATAAAATATTATTTGTATGTATTGATTTTTCATTTAGGACACGATTGTGATCCTCCTTTATGGCTTTATATATCTTGAACCTTTCAAGGGTGTCCAGCTTTAGTGACTTTTTACATTTATGTAGGATATCTAAATTGTCATTAATACTCTTTATATTATGGTCATATAAGCTCAAATGTTCTGCAAATGTAGATCTTCTTACATTTGACTTGGAGCTTGGGATATGTTCTTTATAGCGTAATTTGAAGGAACGACCTGTTTGTCCTATATAGAACTGTGTGCAGTCAGAACAATTAAGTCTATATACACCAGTACCGTCAAATATATCGGAGGGTATATTTTTGTTAGTAAATGTAAGTTTTTTCTCAAGTTTATTACTCGCCTTTGAGGCCAAAGTAATATTATGCTTTTTTAATTGGTTTTTTAAAATATGGTGTAGAATTTCACCATATTCTATTGCAATGTATTTGTTTACTTTTTCTTTGGATACATCAATATTTATTGGTTTATTTTGTTTTTTATTAATTATTCTATCTACTATATGACTTTTGTATCCATTGGCTAATGCTGTGTGTTTGATAATGTTTAGTTCATTGTTATAATCTTCCGTAGATAGGGGCAATGCCAGCAATCTATGAATCATACAATTGTAAAATGCCATTTTATGTGAAATAGGGTGGCACGATGAGGCGTGAATAGCATGATCTGTGATTGTTGGTTTTCTGTAAATATTATAGTTAATTTTATTATTTATTTTAGTTAAAGTTAAATCTAAAAAATTAATTTTATTATTCATTTCCGTCTCTAATGTGAATTGCAAATTATTTGTAATAGTATTCATATATTTTTTAAGCATTTCTAATTGCCTGCAATTGCCATTGTAAATCATTATTTTGTCATCCACATATCGTCGTTAAAATAAAATTTTTGTATAATGTTTGTTTTTAGTCGATAAAATTTCGTTTGTTTCAATATGATTTAGGTAAATTTCTGCCAGGATGCCTGACAATGGGGATTCCATAGCTAAACCATCCCGTTGTAAATAATATTTGTTGTCGAAAGTGAAATAATTTTGTTCTAATATTACTTTTGTCAAATTGATTAACTCATCAACTGTTTCATGATTTAATGTGGATTTAGATAGTAATAAATTTTTTGCTATTTCTAACGTTTCGGTAATAGGTATGTTCGTGTATAGATTTACTATGTCGAATGAGGCGAGAGTGTGTCTCGGCTCGATTGTAATAGTTTTTGTAAGTTCGACCAGTTCTAAACTGTTTTTCAAGCTATAATTTTTATTGAACGTTATGTGTTGTCTAAAAATTTTTTCGAGTTTTTTGGCAATTTTATATGAAGGTGCAGACATAAAATTAACTAAAGGACGGACAGGCATATTATTTTTATGTATTTTAGGAAGGCCCTTAAGTCTAGGGGCCTTGGGATCTATCATTTTTAGGTATTTTTTCTCACCGTTCGTTATGACGTATTTGGATTTATTCAATATTGATTTCACTTTATTATTAAATGTAAGAGTGGGATCGCTATGAATCTCAATAATGTTATTGTTTTTAATGAAGTCCAGTATCTTGTTTTTATAATCATCATAAGTTAAAATTACGAGAGTTTGACCTTTGTCCGCTTTGGTGACGATTGCGTTATGGTCTATTAATTTCGTCTTTATCTCATTAAACACCCTTGTTTCGTTATGGTAAATAGTTTTTGTATTATTTATGTTTTCGGCCTTCATAACTTTTTTTATTTTATTAACAATTGCATGTCTTATTACTGTTTTCGTTTCTTCATCGGATATGGAATTTATTGCGGTTTCAGCGTTCAATATTTCATTAAAGAGTGATTGTTTGAAACTATTGTTTTTAAAATTGTATTTTAGGCCTTTATTCAATAAGTTGGTTTCTTCATTGTTGAATTTAATTGCAGTAAGATTAACAATACGAGGGTAAAACTGATGATTTATTATATTGTTCTCTTGCGTGTCGTTCTGTTTTTTCAATAAGTTAAGAATTTTTTTATTTTGTGTCTTCTTTTTCTTAATAATGGTATTACTTATTTGTCTTTCAATCAAATATGTTACATTGTGGACTTGTGAGGCATGTAAGTTTTGTAAAAGTTCGAGATGTGTTTTCACTTTTTATCTAATGTTTAGTGCCTTTTTTAATAGTTTCAACCTTAAATTCATATATTGAAAGGCAATTTTTACCTGACTGGCATTCAATTTAAACATTTTTCTTGCCTCCAGAAACGGTTAAGACTATAAAATAGGTTAATTACCTTCTGTCAACGTTTCTTAAAATCCTTTTCGGGATAAATCGAGTTTCGACACCAATGGTGTCATCATCAGATCGGATATGAATTAGGTCAAAATATTATTGATGTATATACATCTCGTCAGATATTAAAAAATTAAAAACAACACATACATTACACAAATAATAAATAAAATATATCATAACAAAACAACAATACAACAACGAAATATAAAAACACGCGGCCGCAAACGAACCTGCACAGGAACGCCCCCACGGTAAGACTAATCAATGCCGGTTTGACCTTGGTTCAATTTTATCGATCTGATATAGCCGATTTCTCGTTCTATATGATCGATTCTATTAAATAAAATATTATTTGTATGTATTGCTTTTTCATTTAGGACACGATTGTGATCCTCCTTTATGGCTTTATATATCTTGAACCTTTCAAAGGTGTCCAGCTTTAGTGACTTTTTACATTTATGTAGGATATCTAAATTGTCATTAATACTCTTTATATTATGGTCATATAAGCTCAAATGTTCTGCAAATGTAGATCTTCTTACATTTGACTTGGAGCTTGGGATATGTTCTTTATATTGTAATTTGAAGGAACGACCTGTTTGTCCTATATAGAACTGTGTGCAGTCACAACAATTAAGTCTATATACACCAGTACCGTCAAATATATCGGAGGGTATATTTTTGTTAGTAAATGTAAGTTTTTTCTCAAGTTTATTACTCGTCTTTGAGGCCAAAGTAGTATTATGCTTTTTTAATTGGTTTTTTAAAATATGGTGTAGAATTTCACCATATTCTATTGCAATGTATTTGTTTACTTTTTCTTTGGATACATCAATATTTATTGGTTTATTTTGTTTTTTATTAATTATTCTATCTACTATATGACTTTTGTATCCATTGGCTAATGCTATGTGTTTGATAATGTTTAGTTCATTGTTATAATCTTCCGTAGATAGGGGCAATGCCAGCAATCTATGAATCATACAATTGAAAAATGCCATTTTATGTGAAATAGGGTGATACGATGAGGCGTGAATAGCATGATCTGTGATTGTTGGTTTTCTGTAAATATTATAGTTAATTTTATTATTTATTTTAGTTAAAGTTAAATCTAAAAAATTAATTTTATTATTCATTTCCGTCTCTAATGTGAATTGCAAATTATTTGTAATAGTATTCATATATTTTTTAAGCATTTCTAATTGCCTGCAATTGCCATTGTAAATCATTATTGTGTCATCCACATATCGTCGGTAAAATAAAATTTTTGTATAATGTTTGTTTTTAGTCGATAAGATTTCGTTTGTTTCAATATGATTTAGGTAAATTTCTGCCAGGATGCCTGACAATGGGGATCCCATAGCTAAACCATCCCGTTGTAAATAATATTTGTTGTTGAAAGTGAAATAATTTTGTACTAATATTATTTTTGTCAAATTGATTAACTCATCAACTGTTTCATGATTTAATGTGGATTTAGATAGTAATAAATTTTTTGCTATTTCTAACGTTTCGGTAATAGGTATGTTCGTGTATAGATTTACTATGTCGAATGAGGCGAGAGTGTGTCTCGGCTCGATTGTAATAGTTTTTGTAAGTTCGACCAGTTCTAAACTGTTTTTCAAGCTATAATTTTTATTGAACGTTATGTGTTGTCTAAAAATTTTTTCGAGTTTTTTGGCAATTTTATATGAAGGTGCAGACATAAAATTAACTAAAGGACGGACAGGCATATTATTTTTATGTATTTTAGGAAGGCCCTTAAGTCTAGGGGCCTTGGGATCTATCATTTTTAGGTATTTTTTCTCATCGTTCGTTATGACGTATTTGGATTTATTCAATATTGATTTCACTTTATTATTAAATGTAAGAGTGGGATCGCTATGAATATCAATAATGTTATTGTTTTTAATGAAGTCCAGTATCTTGTTTTTATAATCATCATAAGTTAAAATTACGAGAGTTTGACCTTTGTCCGCTTTGGTGACGATTGCGTTATGGTCTATTAATTTCGTCTTTATCTCATTAAACACCCTTGTTTCGTTATGGTAAATAGTTTTTGTATTATTTATGTTTTCGGCCTTCCTAACTTTTTTTATTTTATTAACAATTGCATGTCTTATTACTGTTTTCGTTTCTTCATCGGATATGGAATTTATTGCGGTTTCAGCGTTCAATATTTCATTAAAGAGTGATTGTTTGAAACTATTGTTTTTAAAATTGTATTTTAGGCCTTTATTCAATAAGTTGGTTTCTTCATTGTTGAATTTAATTGCAGTAAGATTAACAATACGAGGGTAAAACTGATGATTTATTATATTGTTCTCTTGCGTGTCGTTCTGTTTTTTCAATAAGTTACGAATTTTTTTATTTTGTGTCTTCTTTTTCTTAATAATGGTAATATTTATTTTTCTTTCAATCAAATATGTAACATTGTGGACTTGTGAGGCATGTAAGTTTTGTAAAAGTTCGAGATGTTTTTTCATGAGCATCGTATTGAGTAAGTTCTTTTTACCATGTAATTGTTTTATTTCGTTTTTGATCCATAATTTAGTGGCCATTTCTTTAGTTTTTTTAGCGCTATAAGAATTGGATGTAATTTTTATCTGGACATAACTCGGCACGATTTGCCAACCTAAACATGTTTTGTTATATCTAATATTTAGTGCCGCTTTTAATAGTTTCAACCTTAAATTCATATATTGAAAGGCAATTTTTACCTGACTGGCATTCAATTTAAACATTTTTCTTGCCTCCAGAAACGGTTAAGACTATAAAATAGGTTATTACCTTCTGTCAACGTTTCTTAAAATCCTTTTCGGGATAACTCGTTTCGACACCAATGGTGTCATCATCAGATCGGATATGAATTAGGTCAAAACATTATTGATGCATATACATCTCGTCAGATATTAAAAAATTAAAAACAACACATACATTACACAAATAATAAATAAAATATATCATAACAAAACAACAATACAACAACAAAATATAAAAACACGCGGCGGCAAACGAACCTGCACAGGAACGCCCCCACGGTAAGACTAATCAATGCCGGTTTGGCCTTGGTTCAATTTTATCGATCTGATATAGCCGATTTCTCGTTCTATATGATCGATTCTACTAAATAAAATATTATTTGTATGTATTGCTTTTTCATTTAGCACACGATTGTGATCCTCCTTTATGGCTTTATATATCTCGAACCTTTCAAGGGTGTCCAGCTTTAGTGACTTTTTACATTTATGTAGGATATCTAAATTGTCATTAATACTCTTTATATTATGGTCATATAAGCTCAAATGTTCTGCAAATGTAGATCTTCTTACATTTGACTTGGAGCTTGGGATATGTTCTTTATAGCGTAATTTGAAGGAACGACCTGTTTGTCCTATATAGAACTGTGTGCAGTCAGAACAATTAAGTCTATATACACCAGTACCGTCAAATATATCGGAGGGTATATTTTTGTTAGTAAATGTAAGTTTTTTCTCAAGTTTATTACACGCCTTTGAGGCCAAAGTAATATTATGCTTTTTTAATTGGTTTTTTAAAATATGGTGTAGAATTTCACCATATTCTATTGCAATGTATTTGTTTACTTTTTCTTTGGATGCATCAATATTTATTGGTTTATTTTGTTTTTTATTAATTATTCTATCTACTATATGACTTTTGTATCCATTGGCTAATGCTATGTGTTTGATAATGTTTAGTTCATTGTTATAATCTTCCGTAGATAGGGGCAATGCCAGCAATCTATGAATCATACAATTGAAAAATGCCATTTTATGTGAAATAGGGTGACACGATGAGGCGTGAATAGCATGATCTGTGATTGTTGGTTTTCTGTAAATATTATAGTTAATTTTATTATTTATTTTAGTTAAAGTTAAATCTAAAAAATTAATTTTATTATTCATTTCCGTCTCTAATGTGAATTGCAAATTATTTGTAATAGTATTCATATATTTTTTAAGCATTTCTAATTGCCTGCAATTGCCATTGTAAATCATTATTGTGTCATCCACATATCGTCGTTAAAATAAAATTTTTGTATAATGTTTGTTTTTAGTCGATAAAATTTCGTTTGTTTCAAAATGATTTAGGTAAATTTCTGCCAGGATGACTGACAATGGGGATCCCATAGCTAAACCATCCCGTTGTAAGTAATATTTGTTGTCGAAAGTGAAATAATTTTGTTCTAATATTACTTTTGTCAAATTGATTAACTCATCAACTGTTTCATGATTTAATGTGGATTTAGATAGTAATAAATTTTTTGCTATTTCTAACGTTTCGGTAATAGGTATGTTCGTGTATAGATTTACTATGTCGAATGAGGCGAGAGTGTGTCTCGGCTCGATTGTAATAGTTTTTCTAAGTTCGACCATTTCTAAACTGTTTTTCAAGCTATAATTTTTATTGAACGTTATGTGTTGTCTAATAATTTTTTCGAGTTTTTTGGCAATTTTATATGAAGGTGCAGACAAAAATTAACTATAGGACGGACAGGCATATTATTTTTATGTATTTTAGGAAGGCCCTTAAGTCTAGGGGCCTTGGGATCTATCATTTTTAGGTATTTTTTCTCACCGTTCGTTATGACGTATTTGGATTTATTCAATATTGATTTCACTTTATTATTAAATGTAAGAGTGGGATCGCTCTGAATCTCAATAATGTTATTGTTTTTAATGAAGTCCAGTATCTTGTTTTTATAATCATCATAAGTTAAAATTACGAGAGTTTGACCTTTGTCCGCTTTGGTGACGATTGCGTTATGGTCTATTAATTTCGTCTTTATCTCATTAAACACCCTTGTTTCGTTATGGTAAATAGTTTTTGTATTATTTATGTTTTCGGCCTTCATAACTTTTTTTATTTTATTAACAATTGCATGTCTTATTACTGTTTTCGTTTCTTCATCGGATATGGAATTTATTGCGGTTTCAGCGTTCAATATTTCATTAAAGAGTGATTGTTTGAAACTATTGTTTTTAAAATTGTATTTTAGGCCTTTATTCAATAAGTTGGTTTCTTCATTGTTGAATTTAATTGCAGTAAGATTAACAATACGAGGGTAAAACTGATGATTTATTATATTGTTCTCTTGCGTGTCGTTCTGTTTTTTCAATAAGTTACGAATTTTTTTATTTTGTGTCTTCTTTTTCTTAATAATGGTAATATTTATTTTTCTTTCAATCAAATATGTAACATTGTGGACTTGTGAGGCATGTAAGTTTTGTAAAAGTTCGAGATGTTTTTTCATGAGCATCGTATTGAGTAAGTTCTTTTTACCATGTAATTGTTTTATTTCGTTTTTGATCCATAATTTAGTGGCCATTTCTTTAGTTTTTTTAGCGCTATAAGAATTGGATGTTATTTTTATCTGGACATAACTCGGCACGATTTGCAAACCTAAACATGTTTTGTTATATCTAATATTTAGTGCCGTTTTTAATAGTTTCAACCTTAAATTCATGTATTGAAAGGCAATTTTTACCTGACTGGCATTCAATTTAAACCTATTTCTTGCCTCCAGAAACGGTTACGACTATAAAATAGGTTAATTACCTTCTGTCAACGTTTCTTAAAATCCTTTTCGGGATAACTCGAGTTTCGACACCAATGGTGTCATCATCAGATCGGATATGAATTAGGTCAAAACATTATTGATGTATATACATCTCGTCAGATATTAAAAAATTAAAAACAACACATACATTACACAAATAATAAATAAAATATATCATAACAAAACAACAATACAACAACGAAATATAAAAACACGCGGCCGCAAACGAACCTGCACAGGAACGCCCCCACGGTAAGACTAATCAATGCCGGTTTGACCTTGGTTGAATTTTATCGATCTGATATAGCCGATTTCTCGTTCTATATGATCGATTCTATTAAATAAAATATTATTTGTATGTATTGATTTTTCATTTAGGACACGATTGTGATCCTCCTTTATGGCTTTATATATCTTGAACCTTTCAAGGGTGTCCAGCTTTAGTGACTTTTTACATTTATGTAGGATATCTAAATTGTCATTAATACTCTTTATATTATGGTCATATAAGCTCAAATGTTCTGCAAATGTAGATCTTCTTACATTTGACTTGGAGCTTGGGATATGTTCTTTATAGCGTAATTTGAAGGAACGACCTGTTTGTCCTATATAGAACTGTGTGCAGTCAGAACAATTAAGTCTATATACACCAGTACCGTCAAATATATCGGAGGGTATATTTTTGTTAGTAAATGTAAGTTTTTTCTCAAGTTTATTACTCGCCTTTGAGGCCAAAGTAATATTATGCTTTTTTAATTGGTTTTTTAAAATATGGTGTAGAATTTCACCATATTCTATTGCAATGTATTTGTTTACTTTTTCTTTGGATACATCAATATTTATTGGTTTATTTTGTTTTTTATTAATTATTCTATCTACTATATGACTTTTGTATCCATTGGCTAATGCTATATGTTTGATAATGTTTAGTTCATTGTTATAATCTTCCGTAGATAGGGGCAATGCCAGCAATCTATGAATCATACAATTGTAAAATGCCATTTTATGTGAAATAGGGTGGCACGATGAGGCGTGAATAGCATGATCTGTGATTGTTGGTTTTCTGTAAATATTATAGTTAATTTTATTATTTATTTTAGTTAAAGTTAAATCTAAAAAATTAATTTTATTATTCATTTCCGTCTCTAATGTGAATTGCAAATTATTTGTAATAGTATTCATATATTTTTTAAGCATTTCTAATTGCCTGCAATTGCCATTGTAAATCATTATTTTGTCATCCACATATCGTCGTTAAAATAAAATTTTTGTATAATGTTTGTTTTTAGTCGATAAAATTTCGTTTGTTTCAATATGATTTAGGTAAATTTCTGCCAGGATGCCTGACAATGGGGATTCCATAGCTAAACCATCCCGTTGTAAATAATATTTGTTGTCGAAAGTGAAATAATTTTGTTCTAATATTACTTTTGTCAAATTGATTAACTCATCAACTGTTTCATGATTTAATGTGGATTTAGATAGTAATAAATTTTTTGCTATTTCTAACGTTTCGGTAATAGGTATGTTCGTGTATAGATTTACTATGTCGAATGAGGCGAGAGTGTGTCTCGGCTCGATTGTAATAGTTTTTCTAAGTTCGACCAGTTCTAAACTGTTTTTCAAGCTATAATTTTTATTGAACGTTATGTGTTGTCTAAAAATTTTTTCGAGTTTTTTGGCAATTTTATATGAAGGTGCAGACATAAAATTAACTAAAGGACGGACAGGCATATTATTTTTATGTATTTTAGGAAGGCCCTTAAGTCTAGGGGCCTTGGGATCTATCATTTTTAGGTATTTTTTCTCACCGTTCGTTATGACGTATTTGGATTTATTCAATATTGATTTCACTTTATTATTAAATGTAAGAGTGGGATCGCTATGAATCTCAATAATGTTATTGTTTTTAATGAAGTCCAGTATCTTGTTTTTATAATCATCATAAGTTAAAATTACGAGAGTTTGACCTTTGTCCGCTTTGGTGACGATTGCGTTATGGTCTATTAATTTCGTCTTTATCTCATTAAACACCCTTGTTTCGTTATGGTAAATAGTTTTTGTATTATTTATGTTTTCGGCCTTCATAACTTTTTTTATTTTATTAACAATTGCATGTCTTATTACTGTTTTCGTTTCTTCATCGGATATGGAATTTATTGCGGTTTCAGCGTTCAATATTTCATTAAAGAGTGATTGTTTGAAACTATTGTTTTTAAAATTGTATTTTAGGCCTTTATTCAAGAAGTTGGTTTCTTCATTGTTGAATTTAATTGCAGTAAGATTAACAATACGAGGGTAAAACTGATGATTTATTATATTGTTCTCTTGCGTGTCGTTCTGTTTTTTCAATAAGTTACGAATTTTTTTATTTTGTGTCTTCTTTTCCTTAATAATGGTATTATTTATTTGTCTTTCAATCAAATATGTTACATTGTGGACTTGTGAGGCATGTAAGTTTTGTAAAAGTTCGAGATGTTTTTTCATGAGCATCGTATTGAGTAAGTTCTTTTTACCATGTAATTGTTTTATTTCGTTTTTGATCCATAATTTAGTGGCCATTTCTTTAGTTTTTTTAGCGCTATAAGAATTGGATGTTATTTTTATCTGGACATAACTCGGCACGATTTGCAAACCTAAACATGTTTTGTTATATCTAATATTTAGTGCCGTTTTTAATAGTTTCAACCTTAAATTCATATATTGAAAGGCAATTTTTACCTGACTGGCATTCAATTTAAACATTTTTCTTGCCTCCAGAAATGGTTAAGACTATAAAATAGGTTAATTACCTTCTGTCAACGTTTCTTAAAATCCTTTTCGGGATAACTCGAGTTTCGACACCAATGGTGTCATCATCAGATCGGATATGAATTAGGTCAAAACATTATTGATGTATATACATCTCGTCAGATATTAAAAAATTAAAAACAACACATACATTACACAAATAATAAATAAAATATATCATAACAAAACAACAATACAACAACGAAATATAAAAACACGCGGCCGCAAACGAACCTGCACAGGAACGCCCCCACGGTAAGACTAATCAATGCCGGTTTGACCTTGGTTCAATTTTATCGATCTGATATAGCCGATTTCTCGTTCTATATGATCGATTCTATTAAATAAAATATTATTTGTATGTATTGATTTTTCATTTAGGACACGATTGTGATCCTCCTTTATGGCTTTATATATCTTGAACCTTTCAAGGGTGTCCAGCTTTAGTGACTTTTTACATTTATGTAGGATATCTAAATTGTCATTAATACTCTTTATATTATGGTCATATAAGCTCAAATGTTCTGCAAATGTAGATCTTCTTACATTTGACTTGGAGCTTGGGATATGTTCTTTATAGCGTAATTTGAAGGAACGACCTGTTTGTCCTATATAGAACTGTGTGCAGTCAGAACAATTAAGTCTATATACACCAGTACCGTCAAGTATATCGGAGGGTATATTTTTGTTAGTAAATGTAAGTTTTTTCTCAAGTTTATTACTCGCCTTTGAGGCCAAAGTAATATTATGCTTTCTTAATTGGTTTTTTAAAATATGGTGTAGAATTTCACCATATTCTATTGCAATGTATTTGTTTACTTTTTCTTTGGATACATCAATATTTATTGGTTTATTTTGTTTTTTATTAATTATTCTATCTACTATATGACCTTTGTATCCATTGGCTAATGCTATGTGTTTGATAATGTTTAGTTCATTGTTATAATCTTCCGTAGATAGGGGCAATGCCAGCAATCTATGAACCATACAATTGAAAAATGCCATTTTATGTGAAATAGGGTGACACGATGAGGCGTGAATAGCATGATCTGTGATTGTTGGTTTTCTGTAAATATTATAGTTAATTTTATTATTTATTTTAGTTAAAGTTAAATCTAAAAAATTAATTTTATTATTCATTTCGGTCTCTAATGTGAATTGCAAATTATTTGTAATAGTATTCATATATTTTTTAAGCATTTCTAATTGCCTGCAATTGCCATTGTAAATCATTATTGTGTCATCCACATATAGTCGTTAAAATAAAATTTTTGTATAATGTTTGTTTTTAGTCGATAAAATTTCGTTTGTTTCAATATGATTTAGGTAAATTTCCGCCAGGATGCCTGACAATGGGGATCCCATAGCTAAACCATCCCGTTGTAAATAATATTTGTTGTCGAAAGTGAAATAATTTTGTTCTAATATTACTTTTGTCAAATTGATTAACTCATCAACTGTTTCATGATTTAATGTGGATTTAGATAGTAATAAATTTTTTGCTATTTCTAACGTTTCGGTAATAGGTATGTTCGTGTATAGATTTACTATGTCGAATGAGGCGAGAGTGTGTTTCGGCTCGATTGTAATAGTTTTTCTAAGTTCGAACAGTTCTAAACTGTTTTTCAAGCTATAATTTTTATTGAACGTTATGTGTTGTCTAAAAATTTTTTCGAGTTTTTTGGCAATTTTATATGAAGGTGCAGACATAAAATTAACTAAAGGACGGACAGGCATATTATTTTTATGTATTTTAGGAAGGCCCTTAAGTCTAGGGGCCTTGGGATCTATCATTTTTAGGTATTTTTTCTCACCGTTCGTTATGACGTATTTGGATTTATTCAATATTGATTTCACTTTATTATTAAATGTAAGAGTGGGATCGCTATGAATCTCAATAATGTTATTGTTTTTAATGAAGTCCAGTATCTTGTTTTTATAATCATCATAAGTTAAAATTACGAGAGTTTGACCTTTGTCCGCTTTGGTGACGATTGCGTTATGGTCTATTAATTTCGTCTTTATCTCATTAAACACCCTTGTTTCGTTATGGTAAATAGTTTTTGTATTATTTATGTTTTCGGCCTTCATAACTTTTTTTATTTTATTAACAATTGCATGTCTTATTACTGTTTTCGTTTCTTCATCGGATATGGAATTTATTGCGGTTTCAGCGTTCAATATTTCATTAAAGAGTGATTGTTTGAAACTATTGTTTTTAAAATTGTATTTTAGGCCTTTATTCAAGAAGTTGGTTTCTTCATTGTTGAATTTAATTGCAGTAAGATTAACAATACGAGGGTAAAACTGATGATTTATTATATTGTTCTCTTGCGTGTCGTTCTGTTTTTTCAATAAGTTACGAATTTTTTTATTTTGTGTCTTCTTTTCCTTAATAATGGTATTATTTATTTGTCTTTCAATCAAATATGTTACATTGTGGACTTGTGAGGCATGTAAGTTTTGTAAAAGTTCGAGATGTTTTTTCATGAGCATCGTATTGAGTAAGTTCTTTTTACCATGTAATTGTTTTATTTCGTTTTTGATCCATAATTTAGTGGCCATTTCTTTAGTTTTTTTAGCGCTATAAGAATTGGATGTTATTTTTATCTGGACATAACTCGGCACGATTTGCAAACCTAAACATGTTTTGTTATATCTAATATTTAGTGCCGTTTTTAATAGTTTCAACCTTAAATTCATATATTGAAAGGCAATTTTTACCTGACTGGCATTCAATTTAAACATTTTTCTTGCCTCCAGAAATGGTTAAGACTATAAAATAGGTTAATTACCTTCTGTCAACGTTTCTTAAAATCCTTTTCGGGATAACTCGAGTTTCGACACCAATGGTGTCATCATCAGATCGGATATGAATTAGGTCAAAACATTATTGATGTATATACATCTCGTCAGATATTAAAAAATTAAAAACAACACATACATTACACAAATAATAAATAAAATATATCATAACAAAACAACAATACAACAACGAAATATAAAAACACGCGGCCGCAAACGAACCTGCACAGGAACGCCCCCACGGTAAGACTAATCAATGCCGGTTTGACCTTGGTTCAATTTTATCGATCTGATATAGCCGATTTCTCGTTCTATATGATCGATTCTATTAAATAAAATATTATTTGTATGTATTGATTTTTCATTTAGGACACGATTGTGATCCTCCTTTATGGCTTTATATATCTTGAACCTTTCAAGGGTGTCCAGCTTTAGTGACTTTTTACATTTATGTAGGATATCTAAATTGTCATTAATACTCTTTATATTATGGTCATATAAGCTCAAATGTTCTGCAAATGTAGATCTTCTTACATTTGACTTGGAGCTTGGGATATGTTCTTTATAGCGTAATTTGAAGGAACGACCTGTTTGTCCTATATAGAACTGTGTGCAGTCAGAACAATTAAGTCTATATACACCAGTACCGTCAAGTATATCGGAGGGTATATTTTTGTTAGTAAATGTAAGTTTTTTCTCAAGTTTATTACTCGCCTTTGAGGCCAAAGTAATATTATGCTTTCTTAATTGGTTTTTTAAAATATGGTGTAGAATTTCACCATATTCTATTGCAATGTATTTGTTTACTTTTTCTTTGGATACATCAATATTTATTGGTTTATTTTGTTTTTTATTAATTATTCTATCTACTATATGACCTTTGTATCCATTGGCTAATGCTATGTGTTTGATAATGTTTAGTTCATTGTTATAATCTTCCGTAGATAGGGGCAATGCCAGCAATCTATGAACCATACAATTGAAAAATGCCATTTTATGTGAAATAGGGTGACACGATGAGGCGTGAATAGCATGATCTGTGATTGTTGGTTTTCTGTAAATATTATAGTTAATTTTATTATTTATTTTAGTTAAAGTTAAATCTAAAAAATTAATTTTATTATTCATTTCCGTCTCTAATGTGAATTGCAAATTATTTGTAATAGTATTCATATATTTTTTAAGCATTTCTAATTGCCTGCAATTGCCATTGTAAATCATTATTGTGTCATCCACATATAGTCGTTAAAATAAAATTTTTGTATAATGTTTGTTTTTAGTCGATAAAATTTCGTTTGTTTCAATATGATTTAGGTAAATTTCAGCCAGGATGCCTGACAATGGGGATCCCATAGCTAAACCATCCCGTTGTAAATAATATTTGTTGTCGAAAGTGAAATAATTTTGTTCTAATATTACTTTTGTCAAATTGATTAACTCATCAACTGTTTCATGATTTAATGTGGATTTAGATAGTAATAAATTTTTTGCTATTTCTAACGTTTCGGTAATAGGTATGTTCGTGTATAGATTTACTATGTCGAATGAGGCGAGAGTGTGTCTCGGCTCGATTGTAATAGTTTTTCTAAGTTCGAACAGTTCTAAACTGTTTTTCAAGCTATAATTTTTATTGAACGTTATGTGTTGTCTAAAAATTTTTTCGAGTTTTTTGGCAATTTTATATGAAGGTGCAGACATAAAATTAACTAAAGGACGGACAGGCATATTATTTTTATGTATTTTAGGAAGGCCCTTAAGTCTAGGGGCCTTGGGATCTATCATTTTTAGGTATTTTTTCTCACCGTTCGTTATGACGTATTTGGATTTATTCAATATTGATTTCACTTTATTATTAAATGTAAGAGTGGGATCGCTATGAATCTCAATAATGTTATTGTTTTTAATGAAGTCCAGTATCTTGTTTTTATAATCATCATAAGTTAAAATTACGAGAGTTTGACCTTTGTCCGCTTTGGTGACGATTGCGTTATGGTCTATTAATTTCGTCTTTATCTCATTAAACACCCTTGTTTCGTTATGGTAAATAGTTTTTGTATTATTTATGTTTTCGGCCTTCATAACTTTTTTTATTTTATTAACAATTGCATGTCTTATTACTGTTTTCGTTTCTTCATCGGATATGGAATTTATTGCGGTTTCAGCGTTCAATATTTCATTAAAGAGTGATTGTTTGAAACTATTGTTTTTAAAATTGTATTTTAGGCCTTTATTCAAGAAGTTGGTTTCTTCATTGTTGAATTTAATTGCAGTAAGATTAACAATACGAGGGTAAAACTGATGATTTATTATATTGTTCTCTTGCGTGTCGTTCTGTTTTTTCAATAAGTTACGAATTTTTTTATTTTGTGTCTTCTTTTTCTTAATAATGGTATTATTTATTTGTCTTTCAATCAAATATGTTACATTGTGGACTTGTGAGGCATGTAAGTTTTGTAAAAGTTCAAGATGTTTTTTCATGAGCATCGTATTGAGTAAGTTCTTTTTACCATGTAATTGTTTTATTTCATTTTTGATCCATAATTTAGTGGCCATTTCTTTAGTTTTTTTAGCGCTATAAGAATTGGATGTTATTTTTATCTGGACATAACTCGGCACGATTTGCAAACCTAAACATGTTTTGTTATATCTAATATTTAGTGCCGTTTTTAATAGTTTCAACCTTAAATTCATGTATTGAAAGGCAATTTTTACCTGACTGGCATTCAATTTAAACCTATTTCTTGCCTCCAGAAACGGTTACGACTATAAAATAGGTTAATTACCTTCTGTCAACGTTTCTTAAAATCCTTTTCGGGATAACTCGAGTTTCGACACCAATGGTGTCATCATCAGATCGGATATGAATTAGGTCAAAACATTATTGATGTATATACATCTCGTCAGATATTAAAAAATTAAAAACAACACATACATTACACAAATAATAAATAAAATATATCATAACAAAACAACAATACAACAACGAAATATAAAAACACGCGGCCGCAAACGAACCTGCACAGGAACGCCCCCACGGTAAGACTAATCAATGCCGGTTTGACCTTGGTTCAATTTTATCGATCTGATATAGCCGATTTCTCGTTCTATATGATCGATTCTATTAAATAAAATATTATTTGTATGTATTGATTTTTCATTTAGGACACGATTGTGATCCTCCTTTATGGCTTTATATATCTTGAACCTTTCAAGGGTGTCCAGCTTTAGTGACTTTTTACATTTATGTAGGATATCTAAATTGTCATTAATACTCTTTATATTATGGTCATATAAGCTCAAATGTTCTGCAAATGTAGATCTTCTTACATTTGACTTGGAGCTTGGGATATGTTCTTTATAGCGTAATTTGAAGGAACGACCTGTTTGTCCTATATAGAACTGTGTGCAGTCAGAACAATTAAGTCTATATACACCAGTACCGTCAAATATATCGGAGGGTATATTTTTGTTAGTAAATGTAAGTTTTTTCTCAAGTTTATTACTCGCCTTTGAGGCCAAAGTAATATTATGCTTTTTTAATTGGTTTTTTAAAATATGGTGTAGAATTTCACCATATTCTATTGCAATGTATTTGTTTACTTTTTCTTTGGATACATCAATATTTATTGGTTTATTTTGTTTTTTATTAATTATTCTATCTACTATATGACCTTTGTATCCATTGGCTAATGCTATGTGTTTGATAATGTTTAGTTCATTGTTATAATCTTCCGTAGATAGGGGCAATGCCAGCAATCTATGAATCATACAATTGAAAAATGCCATTTTATGTGAAATAGGGTGACACGATGAGGCGTGAATAGCATGATCTGTGATTGTTGGTTTTCTGTAAATATTATAGTTAATTTTATTATTTATTTTAGTTAAAGTTAAATCTAAAAAATTAATTTTATTATTCATTTCGGTCTCTAATGTGAATTGCAAATTATTTGTAATAGTATTCATATATTTTTTAAGCATTTCTAATTGCCTGCAATTGCCATTGTAAATCATTATTGTGTCATCCACATATAGTCGTTAAAATAAAATTTTTGTATAATGTTTGTTTTTAGTCGATAAAATTTCGTTTGTTTCAATATGATTTAGGTAAATTTCAGCCAGGATGCCTGACAATGGGGATCCCATAGCTAAACCATCCCGTTGTAAATAATATTTGTTGTCGAAAGTGAAATAATTTTGTTCTAATATTACTTTTGTCAAATTGATTAACTCATCAACTGTTTCATGATTTAATGTGGATTTAGATAGTAATAAATTTTTTGCTATTTCTAACGTTTCGGTAATAGGTATGTTCGTGTATAGATTTACTATGTCGAATGAGGCGAGAGTGTGTCTCGGCTCGATTGTAATAGTTTTTCTAAGTTCGACCAGTTCTAAACTGTTTTTCAAGCTATAATTTTTATTGAACGTTATGTGTTGTCTAAAAATTTTTTCGAGTTTTTTGGCAATTTTATATGAAGGTGCAGACATAAAATTAACTAAAGGACGGACAGGCATATTATTTTTATGTATTTTAGGAAGGCCCTTAAGTCTAGGGGCCTTGGGATCTATCATTTTTAGGTATTTTTTCTCATCGTTCGTTATGACGTATTTGGAGTTATTCAATATTGATTTCACTTTATTATTAAATGTAAGAGTGGGATCGCTATGAATCTCAATAATGTTATTGTTTTTAATGAAGTCCAGTATCTTGTTTTTATAATCATCATAAGTTAAAATTACGAGAGTTTGACCTTTGTCCGCTTTGGTGACGATTGCGTTATGGTCTATTAATTTCGTCTTTATCTCATTAAACACCCTTGTTTCGTTATGGTAAATAGTTTTTGTATTATTTATGTTTTCGGCCTTCATAACTTTTTTTATTTTATTAACAATTGCATGTCTTATTACTGTTTTCGTTTCTTCATCGGATATGGAATTTATTGCGGTTTCAGCGTTCAATATTTCATTAAAGAGTGATTGTTTGAAACTATTGTTTTTAAAATTGTATTTTAGGCCTTTATTCAATAAGTTGGTTTCTTCATTGTTGAATTTAATTGCAGTAAGATTAACAATACGAGGGTAAAACTGATGATTTATTATATTGTTCTCTTGCGTGTCGTTCTGTTTTTTCAATAAGTTACGAATTTTTATATTTTGTGTCTTCTTTTTCTTAATAATGGTATTATTTATTTGTCTTTCAATCAAATATGTTACATTGTGGACTTGTGAGGCATGTAAGTTTTGTAAAAGTTCAAGATGTTGTTTCATGAGCATCGTATTGAGTAAGTTCTTTTTACCATGTAATTGTTTTATTTCGTTTTTGATCCATAATTTAGTGGCCATTTCTTTAGTTTTTTTAGCGCTATAAGAATTGGATGTAATTTTTATCTGGACATAACTCGGCACGATTTGCCAACCTAAACATGTTTTGTTATATCTAATATTTAGTGCCGCTTTTAATAGTTTCAACCTTAAATTCATATATTGAAAGGCAATTTTTACCTGACTGGCATTCAATTTAAACATTTTTCTTGCCTCCAGAAACGGTTAAGACTATAAAATAGGTTATTACCTTCTGTCAACGTTTCTTAAAATCCTTTTCGGGATAACTCGTTTCGACACCAATGGTGTCATCATCAGATCGGATATGAATTAGGTCAAAACATTATTGATGCATATACATCTCGTCAGATATTAAAAAATTAAAAACAACACATACATTACACAAATAATAAATAAAATATATCATAACAAAACAACAATACAACAACAAAATATAAAAACACGCGGCGGCAAACGAACCTGCACAGGAACGCCCCCACGGTAAGACTAATCAATGCCGGTTTGGCCTTGGTTCAATTTTATCGATCTGATATAGCCGATTTCTCGTTCTATATGATCGATTCTATTAAATAAAATATTATTTGTATGTATTGCTTTTTCATTTAGGACACGATTGTGATCCTCCTTTATGGCTTTATATATCTCGAACCTTTCAAGGGTGTCCAGCTTTAGTGACTTTTTACATTTATGTAGGATATCTAAATTGTCATTAATACTCTTTATATTATGGTCATATAAGCTCAAATGTTCTGCAAATGTAGATCTTCTTACATTTGACTTGGAGCTTGGGATATGTTCTTTATAGCGTAATTTGAAGGAACGACCTGTTTGTCCTATATAGAACTGTGTGCAGTCAGAACAATTAAGTCTATATACACCAGTACCGTCAAATATATCGGAGGGTATATTTTTGTTAGTAAATGTAAGTTTTTTCTCAAGTTTATTACACGCCTTTGAGGCCAAAGTAATATTATGCTTTTTTAATTGGTTTTTTAAAATATGGTGTAGAATTTCACCATATTCTATTGCAATGTATTTGTTTACTTTTTCTTTGGATGCATCAATATTTATTGGTTTATTTTGTTTTTTATTAATTATTCTATCTACTATATGACTTTTGTATCCATTGGCTAATGCTATGTGTTTGATAATGTTTAGTTCATTGTTATAATCTTCCGTAGATAGGGGCAATGCCAGCAATCTATGAATCATACAATTGAAAAATGCCATTTTATGTGAAATAGGGTGACACGATGAGGCGTGAATAGCATGATCTGTGATTGTTGGTTTTCTGTAAATATTATAGTTAATTTTATTATTTATTTTAGTTAAAGTTAAATCTAAAAAATTAATTTTATTATTCATTTCCGTCTCTAATGTGAATTGCAAATTATTTGTAATAGTATTCATATATTTTTTAAGCATTTCTAATTGCCTGCAATTGCCATTGTAAATCATTATTGTGTCATCCACATATCGTCGTTAAAATAAAATTTTTGTATAATGTTTGTTTTTAGTCGATAAAATTTCGTTTGTTTCAAAATGATTTAGGTAAATTTCTGCCAGGATGACTGACAATGGGGATCCCATAGCTAAACCATCCCGTTGTAAGTAATATTTGTTGTCGAAAGTGAAATAATTTTGTTCTAATATTACTTTTGTCAAATTGATTAACTCATCAACTGTTTCATGATTTAATGTGGATTTAGATAGTAATAAATTTTTTGCTATTTCTAACGTTTCGGTAATAGGTATGTTCGTGTATAGATTTACTATGTCGAATGAGGCGAGAGTGTGTCTCGGCTCGATTGTAATAGTTTTTCTAAGTTCGACCATTTCTAAACTGTTTTTCAAGCTATAATTTTTATTGAACGTTATGTGTTGTCTAATAATTTTTTCGAGTTTTTTGGCAATTTTATATGAAGGTGCAGACATAAAATTAACTATAGGACGGACAGGCATATTATTTTTATGTATTTTAGGAAGGCCCTTAAGTCTAGGGGCCTTGGGATCTATCATTTTTAGGTATTTTTTCTCACCGTTCGTTATGACGTATTTGGATTTATTCAATATTGATTTCACTTTATTATTAAATGTAAGAGTGGGATCGCTCTGAATCTCAATAATGTTATTGTTTTTAATGAAGTCCAGTATCTTGTTTTTATAATCATCATAAGTTAAAATTACGAGAGTTTGACCTTTGTCCGCTTTGGTGACGATTGCGTTATGGTCTATTAATTTCGTCTTTATCTCATTAAACACCCTTGTTTCGTTATGGTAAATAGTTTTTGTATTATTTATGTTTTCGGCCTTCATAACTTTTTTTATTTTATTAACAATTGCATGTCTTATTACTGTTTTCGTTTCTTCATCGGATATGGAATTTATTGCGGTTTCAGCGTTCAATATTTCATTAAAGAGTGATTGTTTGAAACTATTGTTTTTAAAATTGTATTTTAGGCCTTTATTCAAGAAGTTGGTTTCTTCATTGTTGAATTTAATTGCAGTAAGATTAACAATACGAGGGTAAAACTGATGATTTATTATATTGTTCTCTTGCGTGTCGTTCTGTTTTTTCAATAAGTTACGAATTTTTTTATTTTGTGTCTTCTTTTCCTTAATAATGGTATTATTTATTTGTCTTTCAATCAAATATGTTACATTGTGGACTTGTGAGGCATGTAAGTTTTGTAAAAGTTCGAGATGTTTTTTCATGAGCATCGTATTGAGTAAGTTCTTTTTACCATGTAATTGTTTTATTTCGTTTTTGATCCATAATTTAGTGGCCATGTCTTTAGTTTTTTTAGCGCTATAAGAATTGAATGTTATTTTTATCTGGACATAACTCGGCACGATTTGCAAACCTAAACATGTTTTGTTATATCTAATATTTAGTGCCGTTTTTAATAGTTTCAACCTTAAATTCATATATTGAAAGGCAATTTTTACCTGACTGGCATTCAATTTAAACATTTTTCTTGCCTCCAGAAATGGTTAAGACTATAAAATAGGTTAATTACCTTCTGTCAACGTTTCTTAAAATCCTTTTCGGGATACCTAGAGTTTCGACACCAATGGTGTCATCATCAGATCGGATATGAATTAGGTCAAAACATTATTGATGTATATACATCTCGTCAGATATTAAAAAATTAAAAACAACACATACATTACACAAATAATAAATAAAATATATCATAACAAAACAACAATACAACAACGAAATATAAAAACACGCGGCCGCAAACGAACCTGCACAGGAACGCCCCCACGGTAAGACTAATCAATGCCGGTTTGACCTTGGTTCAATTTTATCGATCTGATATAGCCGATTTCTCGTTCTATATGATCGATTCTATTAAATAAAATATTATTTGTATGTATTGATTTTTCATTTAGGACACGATTGTGATCCTCCTTTATGGCTTTATATATCTTGAACCTTTCAAGGGTGTCCAGCTTTAGTGACTTTTTACATTTATGTAGGATATCTAAATTGTCATTAATACTCTTTATATTATGGTCATATAAGCTCAAATGTTCTGCAAATGTAGATCTTCTTACATTTGACTTGGAGCTTGGGATATGTTCTTTATAGCGTAATTTGAAGGAACGACCTGTTTGTCCTATATAGAACTGTGTGCAGTCAGAACAATTAAGTCTATATACACCAGTACCGTCAAGTATATCGGAGGGTATATTTTTGTTAGTAAATGTAAGTTTTTTCTCAAGTTTATTACTCGCCTTTGAGGCCAAAGTAATATTATGCTTTCTTAATTGGTTTTTTAAAATATGGTGTAGAATTTCACCATATTCTATTGCAATGTATTTGTTTACTTTTTCTTTGGATACATCAATATTTATTGGTTTATTTTGTTTTTTATTAATTATTCTATCTACTATATGACCTTTGTATCCATTGGCTAATGCTATGTGTTTGATAATGTTTAGTTCATTGTTATAATCTTCCGTAGATAGGGGCAATGCCAGCAATCTATGAACCATACAATTGAAAAATGCCATTTTATGTGAAATAGGGTGACACGATGAGGCGTGAATAGCATGATCTGTGATTGTTGGTTTCTGTAAATATTATAGTTAATTTTATTATTTATTTTAGTTAAAGTTAAATCTAAAAAATTAATTTTATTATTCATTTCGGTCTCTAATGTGAATTGCAAATTATTTGTAATAGTATTCATATATTTTTTAAGCATTTCTAATTGCCTGCAATTGCCATTGTAAATCATTATTGTGTCATCCACATATAGTCGTTAAAATAAAATTTTTGTATAATGTTTGTTTTTAGTCGATAAAATTTCGTTTGTTTCAATATGATTTAGGTAAATTTCCGCCAGGATGCCTGACAATGGGGATCCCATAGCTAAACCATCCCGTTGTAAATAATATTTGTTGTCGAAAGTGAAATAATTTTGTTCTAATATTACTTTTGTCAAATTGATTAACTCATCAACTGTTTCATGATTTAATGTGGATTTAGATAGTAATAAATTTTTTGCTATTTCTAACGTTTCGGTAATAGGTATGTTCGTGTATAGATTTACTATGTCGAATGAGGCGAGAGTGTGTCTCGGCTCGATTGTAATAGTTTTTCTAAGTTCGAACAGTTCTAAACTGTTTTTCAAGCTATAATTTTTATTGAACGTTATGTGTTGTCTAAAAATTTTTTCGAGTTTTTTGGCAATTTTATATGAAGGTGCAGACATAAAATTAACTAAAGGACGGACAGGCATATTATTTTTATGTATTTTAGGAAGGCCCTTAAGTCTAGGGGCCTTGGGATCTATCATTTTTAGGTATTTTTTCTCATCGTTCGTTATGACGTATTTGGAGTTATTCAATATTGATTTCACTTTATTATTAAATGTAAGAGTGGGATCGCTCTGAATCTCAATAATGTTATTGTTTTTAATGAAGTCCAGTATCTTGTTTTTATAATCATCATAAGTTAAAATTACGAGAGTTTGACCTTTGTCCGCTTTGGTGACGATTGCGTTATGGTCTATTAATTTCGTCTTTATCTCATTAAACACCCTTGTTTCGTTATGGTAAATAGTTTTTGTATTATTTATGTTTTCGGCCTTCATAACTTTTTTTATTTTATTAACAATTGCATGTCTTATTACTGTTTTCGTTTCTTCATCGGATATGGAATTTATTGCGGTTTCAGCGTTCAATATTTCATTAAAGAGTGATTGTTTGAAACTATTGTTTTTAAAATTGTATTTTAGGCCTTTATTCAATAAGTTGGTTTCTTCATTGTTGAATTTAATTGCAGTAAGATTAACAATACGAGGGTAAAACTGATGATTTATTATATTGTTCTCTTGCGTGTCGTTCTGTTTTTTCAATAAGTTACGAATTTTTTTATTTTGTGTCTTCTTTTTCTTAATAATGGTATTATTTATTTGTCTTTCAATCAAATATGTTACATTGTGGACTTGTGAGGCATGTAAGTTTTGTAAAAGTTCAAGATGTTTTTTCATGAGCATCGTATTGAGTAAGTTCTTTTTACCATGTAATTGTTTTATTTCATTTTTGATCCATAATTTAGTGGCCATTTCTTTAGTTTTTTTAGCGCTATAAGAATTGGATGTTATTTTTATCTGGACATAACTCGGCACGATTTGCAAACCTAAACATGTTTTGTTATATCTAATATTTAGTGCCGTTTTTAATAGTTTCAACCTTAAATTCATGTATTGAAAGGCAATTTTTACCTGACTGGCATTCAATTTAAACCTATTTCTTGCCTCCAGAAACGGTTACGACTATAAAATAGGTTAATTACCTTCTGTCAACGTTTCTTAAAATCCTTTTCGGGATAACTCGAGTTTCGACACCAATGGTGTCATCATCAGATCGGATATGAATTAGGTCAAAACATTATTGATGTATATACATCTCGTCAGATATTAAAAAATTAAAAACAACACATACATTACACAAATAATAAATAAAATATATCATAACAAAACAACAATACAACAACGAAATATAAAAACACGCGGCCGCAAACGAACCTGCACAGGAACGCCCCCACGGTAAGACTAATCAATGCCGGTTTGACCTTGGTTCAATTTTATCGATCTGATATAGCCGATTTCTCGTTCTATATGATCGATTCTATTAAATAAAATATTATTTGTATGTATTGATTTTTCATTTAGGACACGATTGTGATCCTCCTTTATGGCTTTATATATCTTGAACCTTTCAAGGGTGTCCAGCTTTAGTGACTTTTTACATTTATGTAGAATATCTAAATTGTCATTAATACTCTTTATATTATGGTCATATAAGCTCAAATGTTCTGCAAATGTAGATCTTCTTACATTTGACTTGGAGCTTGGGATATGTTCTTTATAGCGTAATTTGAAGGAACGACCTGTTTGTCCTATATAGAACTGTGTGCAGTCAGAACAATTAAGTCTATATACACCAGTACCGTCAAATATATCGGAGGGTATATTTTTGTTAGTAAATGTAAGTTTTTTCTCAAGTTTATTACTCGCCTTTGAGGCCAAAGTAATATTATGCTTTTTTAATTGGTTTTTTAAAATATGGTGTAGAATTTCACCATATTCTATTGCAATGTATTTGTTTACTTTTTCTTTGGATACATCAATATTTATTGGTTTATTTTGTTTTTTATTAATTATTCTATCTACTATATGACCTTTGTATCCATTGGCTAATGCTATGTGTTTGATAATGTTTAGTTCATTGTTATAATCTTCCGTAGATAGGGGCAATGCCAGCAATCTATGAATCATACAATTGAAAAATGCCATTTTATGTGAAATAGGGTGACACGATGAGGCGTGAATAGCATGATCTGTGATTGTTGGTTTTCTGTAAATATTATAGTTAATTTTATTATTTATTTTAGTTAAAGTTAAATCTAAAAAATTAATTTTATTATTCATTTCGGTCTCTAATGTGAATTGCAAATTATTTGTAATAGTATTCATATATTTTTTAAGCATTTCTAATTGCCTGCAATTGCCATTGTAAATCATTATTGTGTCATCCACATATAGTCGTTAAAATAAAATTTTTGTATAATGTTTGTTTTTAGTCGATAAAATTTCGTTTGTTTCAATATGATTTAGGTAAATTTCCGCCAGGATGCCTGACAATGGGGATCCCATAGCTAAACCATCCCGTTGTAAATAATATTTGTTGTCGAAAGTGAAATAATTTTGTTCTAATATTACTTTTGTCAAATTGATTAACTCATCAACTGTTTCATGATTTAATGTGGATTTAGATAGTAATAAATTTTTTGCTATTTCTAACGTTTCGGTAATAGGTATGTTCGTGTATAGATTTACTATGTCGAATGAGGCGAGAGTGTGTCTCGGCTCGATTGTAATAGTTTTTGTAAGTTCGACCAGTTCTAAACTGTTTTTCAAGCTATAATTTTTATTGAACGTTATGTGTTGTCTAAAAATTTTTTCGAGTTTTTTGGCAATTTTATATGAAGGTGCAGACATAAAATTAACTAAAGGACGGACAGGCATATTATTTTTATGTATTTTAGGAAGGCCCTTAAGTCTAGGGGCCTTGGGATCTATCATTTTTAGGTATTTTTTCTCATCGTTCGTTATGACGTATTTGGAGTTATTCAATATTGATTTCACTTTATTATTAAATGTAAGAGTGGGATCGCTATGAATCTCAATAATGTTATTGTTTTTAATGAAGTCCAGTATCTTGTTTTTATAATCATCATAAGTTAAAATTACGAGAGTTTGACCTTTGTCCGCTTTGGTGACGATTGCGTTATGGTCTATTAATTTCGTCTTTATCTCATTAAACACCCTTGTTTCGTTATGGTAAATAGTTTTTGTATTATTTATGTTTTCGGCCTTCATAACTTTTTTTATTTTATTAACAATTGCATGTCTTATTACTGTTTTCGTTTCTTCATCGGATATGGAATTTATTGCGGTTTCAGCGTTCAATATTTCATTAAAGAGTGATTGTTTGAAACTATTGTTTTTAAAATTGTATTTTAGGCCTTTATTCAAGAAGTTGGTTTCTTCATTGTTGAATTTAATTGCAGTAAGATTAACAATACGAGGGTAAAACTCATGATTTATTATATTGTTCTCTTGCGTGTCGTTCTGTTTTTTCAATAAGTTACGAATTTTTTTATTTTGTGTCTTCTTTTCCTTAATAATGGTATTATTTATTTGTCTTTCAATCAAATATGTTACATTGTGGACTTGTGAGGCATGTAAGTTTTGTAAAAGTTCGAGATGTTTTTTCATGAGCATCGTATTGAGTAAGTTCTTTTTACCATGTAATTGTTTTATTTCGTTTTTGATCCATAATTTAGTGGCCATTTCTTTAGTTTTTTTAGCGCTATAAGAATTGGATGTTATTTTTATCTGGACATAACTCGGCACGATTTGCAAACCTAAACATGTTTTGTTATATCTAATATTTAGTGCCGTTTTTAATAGTTTCAACCTTAAATTCATATATTGAAAGGCAATTTTTACCTGACTGGCATTCAATTTAAACATTTTTCTTGCCTCCAGAAATGGTTAAGACTATAAAATAGGTTAATTACCTTCTGTCAACGTTTCTTAAAATCCTTTTCGGGATAACTCGAGTTTCGACACCAATGGTGTCATCATCAGATCGGATATGAATTAGGTCAAAACATTATTGATGTATATACATCTCGTCAGATATTAAAAAATTAAAAACAACACATACATTACACAAATAATAAATAAAATATATCATAACAAAACAACAATACAACAACGAAATATAAAAACACGCGGCCGCAAACGAACCTGCACAGGAACGCCCCCACGGTAAGGCTAATCAATGCCGGTTTGACCTTGGTTCAATTTTATCGATCTGATATAGCCGATTTCTCGTTCTATATGATCGATTCTATTAAATAAAATATTATTTGTATGTATTGATTTTTCATTTAGGACACGATTGTGATCCTCCTTTATGGCTTTATATATCTTGAACCTTTCAAGGGTGTCCAGCTTTAGTGACTTTTTACATTTATGTAGGATATCTAAATTGTCATTAATACTCTTTATATTATGGTCATATAAGCTCAAATGTTCTGCAAATGTAGATCTTCTTACATTTGACTTGGAGCTTGGGATATGTTCTTTATAGCGTAATTTGAAGGAACGACCTGTTTGTCCTATATAGAACTGTGTGCAGTCAGAACAATTAAGTCTATATACACCAGTACCGTCAAGTATATCGGAGGGTATATTTTTGTTAGTAAATGTAAGTTTTTTCTCAAGTTTATTACTCGCCTTTGAGGCCAAAGTAATATTATGCTTTCTTAATTGGTTTTTTAAAATATGGTGTAGAATTTCACCATATTCTATTGCAATGTATTTGTTTACTTTTTCTTTGGATACATCAATATTTATTGGTTTATTTTGTTTTTTATTAATTATTCTATCTACTATATGACCTTTGTATCCATTGGCTAATGCTATGTGTTTGATAATGTTTAGTTCATTGTTATAATCTTCCGTAGATAGGGGCAATGCCAGCAATCTATGAATCATACAATTGAAAAATGCCATTTTATGTGAAATAGGGTGACACGATGAGGCGTGAATAGCATGATCTGTGATTGTTGGTTTTCTGTAAATATTATAGTTAATTTTATTATTTATTTTAGTTAAAGTTAAAACTAAAAAATTAATTTTATTATTCATTTCCGTCTCTAATGTGAATTGCAAATTATTTGTAATAGTATTCATATATTTTTTAAGCATTTCTAATTGCCTGCAATTGCCATTGTAAATCATTATTGTGTCATCCACATATCGTCGTTAAAATAAAATTTTTGTATAATGTTTGTTTTTAGTCGATAAAATTTTGTTTGTTTCAATATGATTTAGGTAAATTTCCGCCAGGATGCCTGACAATGGGGATCCCATAGCTAAACCATCCCGTTGTAAATAATATTTGTTGTCGAAAGTGAAATAATTTTGTTCTAATATTACTTTTGTCAAATTGATTAACTCATCAACTGTTTCATGATTTAATGTGGATTTAGATAGTAATAAATGTTTTGCTATTTCTAACGTTTCGGTAATAGGTATGTTCGTGTATAGATTTACTATGTCGAATGAGGCGAGAGTGTGTCTCGGCTTGATTGTAATAGTTTTTGTAAGTTCGACCAGTTCTAAACTGTTTTTCAAGCTATAATTTTTATTGAACGTTATGTGTTGTCTAAAAATTTTTTCGAGTTTTTTGGCAATTTTATATGAAGGTGCAGACATAAAATTAACTAAAGGATGGGCAGGCATATTATTTTTATGTATTTTAGGAAGGCCCTTAAGTCTAGGGGCCTTGGGATCTATCATTTTTAGGTATTTTTTCTCATCGATCGTTATGACGTATTTGGAGTTATTCAATATTGATTTCACTTTATTATTAAATGTAAGAGTGGGATCGCTATGAATCTCAATAATGTTATTGTTTTTAATGAAGTCCAGTATCTTGTTTTTATAATCATCATAAGTTAAAATTACGAGAGTTTGACCTTTGTCCGCTTTGGTGACGATTGCGTTATGGTCTATTAATTTCGTCTTTATCTCATTAAACACCCTTGTTTCGTTATGGTAAATAGTTTTTGTATTATTTATGTTTTTGGCCTTCATAACTTTTTTTATTATATTAACAATTGCATGTCTTATTACTGTTTTCGTTTCTTCATCGGATATGGAATTTATTGCGGTTTCAGCGTTCAATATTTCATTAAAGAGTGATTGTTTGAAACTATTGTTTTTAAAATTGTATTTTAGGCCTTTATTCAAGAAGTTGGTTTCTTCATTGTTGAATTTAATTGCAGTAAGATTAACAATACGAGGGTAAAACTGATGATTTATTATATTGTTCTCTTGCGTGTTGTTCTGTTTTTTCAATAAGTTACGAATTTTTTTATTTTGTGTCTTCTTTTTCTTAATAATGGTATTATTTATTTGGCTTTCAATCAAATATGTTACATTGTGGACTTGTGAGGCATGTAAGTTTTGTAAAAGTTCGAGATGTTTTTTCAATGAGCATCATATTGAGTAAGTTCTTTTTACTATGTAATTGTTTTATTTCGTTTTTGATCCATAATTTAGTGGCCATTTCTTTAGTTTTTTTAGCGCTATAAGAATTGGATGTTATTTTTAGCTGGACATAACTCGGCACGATTTGCAAACCTAAACATGTTTTGTTATATCTAATATTTAGTGCCGTTTTTAATAGTTTCAACCTTAAATTCATATATTGAAAGGCAATTTTTACCTGACTGGCATTCAATTTAAACATTTTTCTTGCCTCCAGAAACGGTTGAGACTATAAAATAGGTTAATTACCTTCTGTCAACGTTTCTTAAAATCCTTTTCGGGATAACTCGAGTTTCGACACAAATGGTGTCATCATCAGATCGGATATGAATTAGGTCAAAACATTATTGATGTATATACATCTCGTCAGATATTAAAAAATTAAAAACAACACATACATTACACAAATAATAAATAAAATATATCATAACAAAACAACAATACAACAACGAAATATAAAAACACGCGGCCGCAAACGAACCTGCACAGGAACGCCCCCACGGTAAGACTAATCAATGCCGGTTTGGCCTTGGTTCAATTTTATCGATCTGATATAGCCGATTTCTCGTTCTATATGATCGATTCTATTAAATAAAATATTATTTGTATGTATTGATTTTTCATTTAGGACACGATTGTGATCCTCCTTTATGGCTTTATATATCTTGAACCTTTCAAGGGTGTCCAGCTTTAGTGACTTTTTACATTTATGTAGGATATCTAAATTGTCATTAATACTCTTTATATTATGGTCATATAAGCTCAAATGTTCTGCAAATGTAGATCTTCTTACATTTGACTTGGAGCTTGGGATATGTTCTTTATAGCGTAATTTGAAGGAACGACCTGTTTGTCCTATATAGAACTGTGTGCAGTCAGAACAATTAAGTCTATATACACCAGTACCGTCAAATATATCGGAGGGTATATTTTTGTTAGTAAATGTAAGTTTTTTCTCAAGTTTATTACTCGCCTTTGAGGCCAAAGTAATATTATGCTTTTTTAATTGGTTTTTTAAAATATGGTGTAGAATTTCACCATATTCTATTGCAATGTATTTGTTTACTTTTTCTTTGGATACATCAATATTTATTGGTTTATTTTGTTTTTTATTAATTATTCTATCTACTATATGACTTTTGTATCCATTGGCTAATGCTATGTGTTTGATAATGTTTAGTTCATTGTTATAATCTTCCGTAGATAGGGGCAATGCCAGCAATCTATGAATCATACAATTGAAAAATGCCATTTTATGTGAAATAGGGTGACACGATGAGGCGAGAATAGGATGATCTGTGATTGTTGGTTTTCTGTAAATATTATAGTTAATTTTATTATTTATTTTAGTTAAAGTTAAATCTAAAAAATTAATTTTATTATTCATTTCCGTCTCTAATGTGAATTGCAAATTATTTGTAATAGTATTCATATATTTTTTAAGCATTTCTAATTGCCTGCAATTGCCATTGTAAATCATTATTGTGTCATCCACATATCGTCGTTAAAATAAAATTTTTTTATAATGTTTGTTTTTAGTCGATAAAATTTCGTTTGTTTCAATATGATTTAGGTAAATTTCTGCCAGGATGCCTGACAATGGGGATCCCATAGCTAAACCATCCCGTTGTAAATAATATTTGTTGTCGAAAGTGAAATAATTTTGTTCTAATATTACTTTTGTCAAATTGATTAACTCATCAACTGTTTCATGATTTAATGTGGATTTAGATAGTAATAAATTTTTTGCTATTTCTAACGTTTCGGTAATAGGTATGTTCGTGTATAGATTTACTATGCCGAATGAGGCAAGAGTGTGTCTCGGCTCGATTGTAATAGTTTTTCTAAGTTCGACCAGTTCTAAACTGTTTTTCAAGCTATAATTTTTATTGAACGTTATGTGTTGTCTAAAAATTTTTTCGAGTTTTTTGGCAATTTTATATGAAGGTGCAGACATAAAATTAACTAAAGGACGGACAGGCATATTATTTTTATGTATTTTAGGAAGGCCCTTAAGTCTAGGGGCCTTGGGATCTATCATTTTTAGGTATTTTTTCTCATCGTTCGTTATGACGTATTTGGAGTTATTCAATATTGATTTCACTTTATTATTAAATGTAAGAGTGGGATCGCTATGAATCTCAATAATGTTATTGTTTTTAATGAAATCCAGTATCTTGTTTTTATAATCATCATAAGTTAAAATTACGAGAGTTTGACCTTTGTCCGCTTTGGTGACGATTGCGTTATGGTCTATTAATTTCGTCTTTATCTCATTAAACACCCTTGTTTCGTTATGGTAAATAGTTTTTGTATTATTTATGTTTTCAGCCTTCATAACTTTTTTTATTTTATTAACAATTGCAAGTCTTATTACTGTTTTCGTTTCTTCATCGGATATGGAATTTATTGCGGTTTCAGCGTTCAATATTTCATTAAAGAGTGATTGTTTGAAACTATTGTTTTTAAAATTGTATTTTAGGCTTTTATTCAAGAAGTTGGTTTCTTCATTGTTGAATTTAATTGCAGTAAGATTAACAATACGAGGGTAAAACTGATGATTTATTATATTGTTCTCTTGCGTGTCGTTCTGTTTTTTCAATAAGTTACGAATTTTTTTATTTTGTGTCTTCTTTTTCTTAATAATGGTATTATTTATTTGTCTTTCAATCAAATATGCTACATTGTGGACTTGTGAGGCATGTAAGTTTTGTAAAAGTTCGAGATGTTTTTTCATGAGCATCGTATTGAGTAAGTTCTTTTTACCATGTAATTGTTTTATTTCGTTTTTGATTCATAATTTAGTGGCCATTTCTTTAGTTTTTTTAGCGCTATAAGAATTGGATGTTATTTTTATCTGGACATAACTCGGCACGATTTGCAAACCTAAACATGTTTTGTTATATCTAATATTTAGTGCCGTTTTTAATAGTTTCAACCTTAAATTCATATATTGAAAGGCAATTTTTACCTGACTGGCATTCAATTTAAACATTTTTCTTGCCTCCAGAAACGGTTAAGACTATAAAATAGGATAATTACCTTCTGTCAACGTTTCTTAAAACCCTTTTCGGGATAACTCGAGTTTCGACACCAATGGTGTCATCATCAGATCGGATATGAATTAGGTCAAAACATTATTGATGTATATACATCTCGTCAGATATTAAAAAATTAAAAACAACACATACATTACACAAATAATAAATAAAATATATCATAACAAAACAACAATACAACAACGAAATATAAAAACACGCGGCCGCAAACGAACCTGCACAGGAACGCCCCCACGGTAAGACTAATCAATGCCGGTTTGACCTTCGTTCAATTTTACCGATCTGATATAGCCGATTTCTCGTTCTACATGATCGATTCTATTAAATAAAATATTATTTGTATGTATTGCTTTTTCATTTAGGACACGATTGTGATCCTCCTTTATGGCTTTATATATCTTGAACCTTTCAAGGGTGTCCAGCTTTAGTGACTTTTTACATTTATGTAGGATATCTAAATTGTCATTAATACTCTTTATATTATGGTCATATAAGCTCAAATGTTCTGCAAATGTAGATCTTCTTACATTTGACTTGGAGCTTGGGATATGTTCTTTATAGCGTAATTTGAAGGAACGACCTGTTTGTCCTATATAGAACTGTGTGCAGTCAGAACAATTAAGTCTATATACACCAGTACCGTCAAATATATCGGAGGGTATATTTTTGTTAGTAAATGTAAGTTTTTTCTCAAGTTTATTACTCGCCTTTGAGGCCAAAGTAATATTATGCTTTTTTAATTGGTTTTTTAAAATATGGTGTAGAATTTCACCATATTCTATTGCAATGTATTTGTTTACTTTTTCTTTGGATACATCAATATTTATTGGTTTATTTTGTTTTTTATTAATTATTCTATCTACTATATGACTTTTGTATCCATTGGCTAATGCTATGTGTTTGATAATGTTTAGTTCATTGTTATAATCTTCCGTAGATAGGGGCAATGCCAGCAATCTATGAATCATACAATTGAAAAATGCCATTTTATGTGAATTAGGGTGACACGATGAGGCGTGAATAGCATGATCTGTGATTGTTGGTTTTCTGTAAATATTATAGTTAATTTTATTATTTATTTTAGTTAAAGTTGAATCTAAAAAATTAATTTTATTATTCATTTCCGTCTCTAATGTGAATTGCAAATTATTTGTAATAGTATTCATATATTTTTTAAGCATTTATAATTGCCTGCAATTGCCATTGTTAATCATTATTGTGTCATCCACATATAGTCGTTAAAATAACATTTTTGTATAATGTTTGTTTTTAGTCGATAAAATTTCGTTTGTTTCAATATGATTTAGGTAAATTTCCGCCAGGATGCCTGACAATGGGGATCCCATAGCTAAACCATCCCGTTGTAAATAATATTTGTTGTCGAAAGTGAAATAATTTTGTTCTAATATTACTTTTGTCAAATTGATTAACTCATCAACTGTTTCATGATTTAATGTGGATTAGGTAGTAATAAATTTTTTGCTATTTCTAACGTTTCGGTAATAGGTATGTTCGTGTATAGATTTACTATGTCGAATGAGGCGAGAGTGTGTCTCGGCTCGATTGTAATAGTTTTTCTAAGTTCGACCAGTTCTAAACTGTTTTTCAAGCTATAATTTTTATTGAACGTTATGTGTTGTCTAAAAATTTTTTCGAGTTTTTTGGCAATTTTATATGAAGGTGCAGACATAAAATTAACTAAAGGACGGACAGGCATATTATTTTTATGTATTTTAGGAAGGCCTTTAAGTCTAGGGGCCTTGGGATCTATCATTTTTAGGTATTTTTTCTCATCGTTCGTTATGACGTATTTGGATTTATTCAATATTGATTTCACTTTATTATTAAATGTAAGAGTGGGATCGCTATGAATCTCAATAATGTTATTGTTTTTAATGAAGTCCAGTATCTTGTTTTTATAATCATCATAAGTTAAAATTACGAGAGTTTGACCTTTGTCCGCTTTGGTGACGATTGCGTTATGGTCTATTAATTTCGTCTTTATCTCATTAAACACCCTTGTTTCGTTATGGTAAATAGTTTTTGTATTATTTATGTTTTTGGCCTTCATAACTTTTTTTATTTTATTAACAATTGCATGTCTTATTACTGTTTTCGTTTCTTCATCGGATATGGAATTTATTGCGGTTTCAGCGTTCAATATTTCAATAAAGAGTGATTGTTTGAAACTATTGTTTTTAAAATTGTATTTTAGGCCTTTATTCAAGAAGTTGGTTTCTTCATTGTTGAATTTAATTGCAGTAAGATTAACAATACGAGGGTAAAACTGATGATTTATTATATTGTTCTCTTGCGTGTCGTTCTGTTTTTTCAATAAGTTACGAATTTTTTTATTTTGTGTCTTCTTTTTCTTAATAATGGTATTATTTATTTGTCTTTCAATCAAATATGTTACATTGTGGACTTGTGAGGCATGTAAGTTTTGTAAAAGTTCGAGATGTTTTTTCATGAGCATCGTATTGAGTAAGTTCTTTTTACTATGTAATTGTTTTATTTCGTTTTTGATCCATAATTTAGTGGCCATTTCTTTAGTTTTTTTAGCGCTATAAGAATTGGATGTTATTTTTATCTGGACATAACTCGGCACGATTTGCAAACCTAAACATGTTTTGTTATATCTAATATTTAGTGCCGTTTTTAATAGTTTCAACCTTAAATTCATATATTGAAAGGCAATTTTTACCTGACTGGCATTCAATTTAAACATTTTTCTTGCCTCCAGAAACGGTTAAGGCTATAAAATAGGTTAATTACCTTCTGTCAACGTTTCTTAAAATCCTTTTCGGGATAACTCGAGTTTCGACACCAATGGTGTCATCATCAGATCGGATATGAATTAGGTCAAAACATTATTGATGTATATACATCTCGTCAGATATTAAAAAATTAAAAACAACACATACATTACACAAATAATAAATAAAATATATCATAACAAAACAACAATACAACAACGAAATATAAAAACACGCGGCCGCAAACGAACCTGCACAGGAACGCCCCCACGGTAAGACTAATCAATGCCGGTTTGACCTTGGTTCAATTTTATCGATCTGATATAGCCGATTTCTCGTTCTATATGATCGATTCTATTAAATAAAATATTATTTGTATGTATTGCTTTTTCATTTAGGACACGATTGTGATCCTCCTTTATGGCTTTATATATCTCGAACCTTTCAAGGGTGTCCAGCTTTATTGACTTTTTACATTTATGTAGGATATCTAAATTGTCATTAATACTCTTTATATTATGTTCATAAAAGCACAAATGTTCTGCAAATGTAGATCTTCTTACATTTGACTTGGAGCTTGGGATATGTTCTTTATAGCGTAATTTGAAGGAACGACCTGTTTGTCCTATATAGAACTGTGTGCAGTCTGAACAATTAAGTCTATATACACCAGTACCGTCAAATATATCGGAGGGTATATTTTTGTTAGTAAATGTAAGTTTTTTCTCAAGTTTATTACTCGCCTTTGAGGCCAAAGTAATATTATGCTTTTTTAATTGGTTTTTTAAAATATGGTGTAGAATTTCACCATATTCTATTGCAATGTATTTGTTTACTTTTTCTTTGGATACATCAATATTTATTGGTTTATTTTTTTTTTATTAATTATTCTATCTACTATATGACTTTTGTATCCATTGGCTAATGCTATGTGTTTGATAATGTTTAGTTCATTGTTATAATCTTCCGTAGATAGGGGCAATGCCAGCAATCTATGAATCATACAATTGAAAAATGCCATTTTATGTGAAATAGGGTGATACGATGAGGCGTGAATAGCATGATCTGTGATTGTTGGTTTTCTGTAAATATTATAGTTAATTTTATTATTTATTTTAGTTAAAGTTAAATCTAAAAAAATTATTTTATTATTCATTTCCGTCTCTAATGTGAATTGCAAATTATTTGTAATAGTATTCATATATTTTTTAAGCATTTCTAATTGCCTGCAATTGCCATTGTAAATCATTATTGTGTCATCCACATATCGTCGGTAAAATAAAATTTTTGTATAATGTTTGTTTTTAGTCGATAAAATTTCGTTTGTTTCAATATGATTTAGGTAAATTTCCGCCAGGATGCCTGACAATGGGGATCCCATAGCTAAACCATCCCGTTGTAAATAATATTTGTTGTCGAAAGTGAAATAATTTTGTTCTAATATTACTTTTGTCAAATTGATTAACCCATCAACTGTTTCATGATTTAATGTGGATTTAGATAGTAATAAATTTTTTGCTATTTCTAACATTTCGGTAATAGGTATGTTCATGTATAGATTTACTATGTCGAATGAGGCGAGAATGTGTCTCGGCTCGATTGTAATAGTTTTTGTAAGTTCGACCAGTTCTAAACTGTTTTTCAAGTTATAATTTTTATTGAACGTTATGTGTTGTCTAAAAATTTTTTCGAGTTTTTTGGCAATTTTATATGAAGGTGCAGACATAAAATTAACTAAAGGACGGACAGGCATATTATTTTTATGTATTTTAGGAAGGCCCTTAAGTCTAGGGGCCATGGGATCTATCAGTTTTAGGTATTTTTTCTCATCGTTTGTTATGACGTATTTGGATTTATTCAATATTGATTTCACTTTATTATTAAATGTAAGAGTGGGATCGCTATGAATCTCAATAATGTTATTGTTTTTAATGAAGTCCAGTATCTTGTTTTTATAATCATCGTAAGTTAAAATTACGAGAGTTTGACCTTTGTCCGCTTTGGTGACGATTGCGTTATGGTCTATTAATTTCGTCTTTATCTCAATCCAATTCTTATAGCGCTAAAAAAACTAAAGAAAATGGCCACTAAATTATGGATCAAAAACGAAATATAACAATTACATAGCAAAAACAACTTACTCAATACGATGCTCCTGAAAAAACATCTCGAACTTTTACAAAACTTACATGCCTCACAAGTCCACAATGTAACATATTTGATTGAAAGACAAATAAATAATACCATTATTAAGAAAAAGAAGACACAAAATAAAAAAATTCGTAACTTATTGAAAAAACAGAACGACACGCAAGAGAACAATATAATAAATCATCAGTTTTACCCTCGTATTGTTAATCTTACTGAAATTAAATTCAACAATGAAGAAACCAACTTCTTGAATAAAGGCCTAAAATACAATTTTAAAAACAATAGTTTCAAACAATCACTCTTTAATGAAATATTGAACGCTGAAACCGCAATAAATTCCATATCCGATGAAGAAACAAAACAGTAATAAGACATGCAATTGTTAATAAAATAAAAAAAGTTATGAAGGCCGAAAACATAAATAATACAAAAACTATTTACCATAACGAAACAAGGGTGTTTAATGAGAAAAAGACGAAATTAATAGGCCATAACGCAATCGTCACCAAAGCGGACAAAGGTCAAACTCTCGTAATTTTAACTTATGATGATTATAAAAACAAGATACTGGACTTCATTAAAAACAATAACATTATTGAGATTCATAGCGATCCCACTCTTACATTTAATAATAAAGTGAAATCAATATTGAATAAATCCAAATACGTCATAACGAACGATGAGAAAAAATACCTAAAAATGATAGATCCCAAGGCCCCTAGACTTAAGGGCCTTCCTAAAATACATAAAAATAATATGCCTGTCCGTCCTTTAGTTAATTTTATGTCTGCACCTTCATATAAAATTGCCAAGAAACTCGAAAAAATGTTTAGACAACACATAACGTTCAATAAAAATTATAGCTTGAAAAACAGTTTAGAACTGGTCGAACTTACAAAAACTATTACAATCGAGCCGAGACACACTCTCGCCTCATTCGACATAGTAAATCTATACACGAACATTCCTATTACCGAAACGTTAGAAATAGCAAAAAATTTATTACTATTTAAATCCACATTAAATCATGAAACAGTTGATGAGTTAATCAATTTGACAAAAGTATTATTAGAACAAAATTATTTCACTTTTGACAAAAAATATTTACAACGGGATGGTTTAGCTATGGGATCCCCATTGTCAGGCATCCTGGCGGAAATTTACCTAAATCACATTGAAACAAACGAAATTTTTTCGACTAAAAACAAACATTATACAAAAATTTTATTTTACCGACGATATGTGGATGACACAATAATGATTTACAATGGCAATTGCAGGCAATTAAAAATGCTTAAAAAATATATGAATACTATTACAAATAATTTGCAATTCACATTAGAGACGGAAATGAATAATAAAATTAATTTTTTAGATTTAACTTTAACTAAAATAAATAATAAAATTAACTATAATATTTACAGAAAACCAACAATCACAGATCATGCTATTCACGCCTCATCGTATCACCCTATTTCACATAAAATGGCATTTTTCAATTGTATGATTCATAGATTTCTGGCACTGCCCCTATCTACGGAAGATTATAACAATGAACTAAACATTATCAAACACATAGCATTAGCCAATGGATACAAAAGTCATATAGTAGATAGAATAATTAATAAAAAACAAAATAAACCAATAAATATTGATGTATCCAAAGAAAAAGTAAACAAATACATTGCAATAGAATATGGTGAAATTCTACACCATATTTTAAAAAACCAATTAAAAAAGCATAATATTACTTTGGCCTCAAAGGCGAGTAATAAACTTGAGAAAAAACTTACATTTACTAACAAAAATATACCCTCCGATATATTTGACGGTACTGGTGTATATAGACTTAATTGTTCTGACTGCACACAGTTCTATATAGGACAAACAGGTCGTTCCTTCAAATTACGCTATAAAGAACATATCCCAAGCTCCAAGTCAAATGTAAGAAGATCTACATTTGCAGAACATTTGAGCTTATATGACCATAATATAAAGAGTATTAATGACAATTTAGATATCCTACATAAATGTAAAAAGTCACTAAAGCTGGACACCCTTGAAAGGTTCGAGATATATAAAGCCATAAAGGAGGATCACAATCGTGTCCTAAATGAAAAAGCAATACATACAAATAATATTTTATTTAATAGAATCGATCATATAGAACGAGAAATCGGCTATATCAGATCGATAAAATTGAACCAAGGTCAAACCGGCATTTATTAGTCTTACCGTGGGGGCGTTCCTGTGCAGGTTCGTTTGCGGCCGCGTGTTTTTATATTTCGTTGTTGTATTGTTGTTTTGTTATGATATACTTTATTTATTATTTGTGTAATGTATGTGTTGTTTTTAATTTTTTAATATCTGACGAGATGTATATACATCAATAATGTTTTGACCTAATTCATATCCGATCTGATGATGACACCATTGGTGTCGAAACTCGAGTTATCACGAAAAGGATTTTAAGAAACGTTGACAAAAGGTAATTAACCTATTTTATAGTCTTAACCGTTTCTGGAGGCAAGAAAAATGTTTAAATTGAATGCCAGTCAGGTAAAAATTCCCTTTCAATATATGAATTTAAGGTTGAAACTATTAAAAACGGCACTAAATATTAGATATAACAAAACATGTTTAGGTTTGCAAATCGTGCCGAGTTATGTCCAGATAAAAATAACATCCAATTCTTATAGCGCTAAAAAAACTAAAGAAATGGCCACTAAATTATGGATCAAAAACAAAATAAAACAATTACATAGTAAAAAGAACTTACTCAATACGATGCTCATGAAAAAACATCTCGAACTTTTACAAAACTTACATGCCTCACAAGTCCACAATGTAACATATTTGATTGAAAGACAAATAAATAATACCATTATTAAGAAAAAGAAGACACAAAATAAAAAAATTCGTAACTTATTGAAAAAACAGAACGACACGCAAGAGAACAATATAATAAATCATCAGTTTTACCCTCGTATTGTTAATCTTACTGCAATTAAATTCAACAATGAAGAAACCAACTTATTGAATAAAGGCCTAAAATACAATTTTAAAAACAATAGTTTCAAACAATCACTCTTTAATGAAATATTGAACGCTGAAACCGCAATAAATTCCATATCCGATGAAGAAACGAAAACAGTAATAAGACATGCAATTGTTAATAAAATAAAAAAAGTTATGAAGGCCGAAAACATAAATAATACAAAAACTATTTACCATAACGAAACAAGGGTGTTTAATGAGATAAAGACGAAATTAATACACCATAACGCAATCGTCACCAAAGCGGACAAAGGTCAAACTCTCGTAATTTTAACTTATGATGATTATAAAAACAAGATACTGGACTTCATTAAAAACAATAACATTATTGAGATTCATAGCGATCGCACTCTTACATTTAATAATAAAGTGAAATCAATATTGAATAAATCCAAATACGTCATAACGAACGATGAGAAAAAATACCTAAAACTGATAGATCCCAAGGCCCCTAGACTTAAGGGCCTTCCTAAAATACATAAAAATAATATGCCTGTCCGTCCTTTAGTTAATTTTATGTCTGCACCTTCATATAAAATTGCCAAAAAACTCGAAAAAATTTTTAGACAACACATAACGTTCAATAAAAATTATAGCTTGAAAAACAGTTTAGAACTGGTCGAACTTACAAAAACTATTACAATCGAGCCGAGACACACTCTCGCTTCATTCGACATAGTAAATCTATACACGAACATACCTATTACTGAAACGTTAGAAATAGCAAAAAATTTATTACTATCTAAATCCACATTAAATCATGAAACAGTTGATGAGTTAATCAATTTAACAAAAGTAATATTAGAACAAAATTATTTCACTTTCGACAAAAAATATTTACAACGGGATGGTTTAGCTATGGGATCCCCATTGTCAGGCATCCTGGCGGAAATTTACCTAAATCACATTGAAACAAACGAAATTTTTTCGACTAAAAACAAACATTATATAAAAATTTTATTTTACCGACGATATGTGGATGACACAATAATGATTTACAATGGCAATTGCAGGCAATTAGAAATGCTTAAAAAATATATGAATACTATTACAAATAATTTGCAATTCACATTAGAGACGGAAATGAATAATAAAATTAATTTTTTAGATTTAACTTTAACTAAAATAAATAATAAAATTAACTATAATATTTACAGAAAACCAACAATCACAGATCATGCTATTCACGCCTCATCGTATCACCCTATTTCACATAAAATGGCATTTTTCAATTGTATGATTCATAGATTGCTGGCATTGCCCCTATCTACGGAAGATTATAACAATGAACTAAACATTATCAAACACATAGCATTAGCCAATGGATACAAAAGTCATATAGTAGATAGAATAATTAATAAAAAACAAAATAAACCAATAAATATTGATGTATCCAAAGAAAAAGTAAACAAATACATTGCAATAGAATATGGTGAAATTCTACACCATATTTTAAAAAACCAATTAAAAAAGCATAATATTACTTTGGCCTCAAAGGCGAGTAATAAACTTGAGAAAAAACTTACATTTACTAACAAAAATATACCCTCCGATATATTTGACGGTACTGGTGTATATAGACTTAATTGTTCTGACTGCACACAGTTCTATATAGGACAAACAGGTCGTTCCTTCAAATTGCGCTATAAAGAACATATCCCAAGCTCCAAGTCAAATGTAAGAAGATCTACATTTGCAGAACATTTGAGCTTATATGACCATAATATAAAGAGTATTAATGACAATTTAGATATCCTACATAAATGTAAAAAGTCACTAAAGCTGGACACCCTTGAAAGGTTCGAGATATATAAAGCCATAAAGGAGGATCACAATCGTGTCCTAAATGAAAAAGCAATACATACAAATAATATTTTATTTAATAGAATCGATCATATAGAACGAGAAATCGGCTATATCAGATCGATAAAATTGAACCAAGGTCAAACCGGCATTGATTAGTCTTACCGTGGAGGCGTTCCTGTGCAGGTTCGTTTGCGGCCGCGTGTTTTTATATTTCGTTGTTGTATTGTTGTTTTGTTATGATATATTTTATTTATTATTTGTGTAATGTATGTGTTGTTTTTAATTTTTTAATATCTGACGGGATGTATATACATCAATAATGTTTTGACCTAATTCATATCCGATCTGATGATGACACCATTGGTGTCGAAACTCGAGTTATCCCGAAAAGGATTTTAAGAAACGTTGACAGAAGGTAATTAACCTATTTTATAGTCTTAACCGTTTCTGGAGGCAAGAAAAATGTTTAAATTGAATGCCAGTCAGGTAAAAATTGCCTTTCAATATATGAATTTAAGGTTGAAACTATTAAAAACGGCACTAAATATTAGATATAACAAAACATGTTTAGGTTTGCAAATCGTGCCGAGTTATGTCCAGATAAAAATAACATCCAATTCTTATAGCGCTAAAAAAACTAAAGAAATGGCTACTAAATTATGGATCAAAAACGAAATAAAACAATTACATAGTAAAAAGAACTTACTCAATACGATGCTCATGAAAAAACATCTCGAACTTTTACAAAACTTACATGCCTCACAAGTCCACAATGTAACATATTTGATTGAAAGACAAATAAATAATACCATTATTAAGAAAAAGAAGACACAAAATAAAAAAATTCGTAACTTATTGAAAAAACAGAACGACACGCAAGAGAACAATATAATAAATCATCAGTTTTACCTTCGTATTGTTAATCTTACTGCAATTAAATTCAACAATGAAGAAACCAACTTCTTGAATAAAGGCCTAAAATACAATTTTAAAAACAATAGTTTCAAACAATCACTCTTTAATGAAATATTGAACGCTGAAACCGCAATAAATTCCATATCCGATGAAGAAACGAAAACAGTAATAAGACATGCAATTGTTAATAAAATAAAAAAAGTTATGAAGGCCGAAAACATAAATAATACAAAAACTATTTACCATAACGAAACAAGGGTGTTTAATGAGATAAAGACGAAATTAATAGACCATAACGCAATCGTCACCAAAGCGGACAAAGGTTAAACTCTCGTAATTTTAACTTATGATGATTATAAAAACAAGATACTGGACTTCATTAAAAACAATAACATTATTGAGATTCATAGCGAACCCACTCTTACATTTAATAATAAAGTGAAATCAATATTGAATAAATCCAAATACGTCATAACGAACGATGAGAAAAAATACCTAAAACTGATAGATCCCAAGGCCCCTAGACTTAAGGTCCTTCCTAAAATACATAAAAATAATATGCCTGTCCGTCCTTTAGTTAATTTGATGTCTGCACCTTCATATAAAATTGCCAAAAAACTCGAAAAAATTTTTAGACAACACATAACGTTCAATAAAAATTATAGCTTGAAAAACAGTTTAGAACTGGTCGAACTTACAAAAACTATTACAATCGAGCCGAGACACACTCTCGCCTCATTCGACATAGTAAATGTATACACGAACATACCTATTACCGAAACGTTAGAAATAGCAAAAAATTTATTACTATCTAAATCCACATTAAATCATGAAACAGTTGATGAGTTAATCAATTTGACAAAAGTAATATTAGAACAAAATTATTTCACTTTCGACAACAAATATTATTTACAACGGGATGGTTTAGCTATGGGATCCCCATTGTCAGGCATCCTGGCGGAAATTTACCTAAATCATATTGAAACAAACGAAATTTTATCGACTAAAAACAAACATTATACAAAAATTTTATTTTACCGACGATATGTGGATGACACAATAATGATTTACAATGGCAATTGCAGGCAATTAGAAATGCTTAAAAAATATATGAATACTATTACAAATAATTTGCAATTCACATTAGAGACGGAAATGAATAATAAAATTAATTTTTTAGATTTAACTTTAACTAAAATAAATAATAAAATTAACTATAATATTTACAGAAAACCAACAATCACAGATCATGCTATTCACGCCTCATCGTATCACCCTATTTCACATAAAATGGCATTTTTCAATTGTATGATTCATAGATTGCTGGCATTGCCCCTATCTACGGAAGATTATAACAATGAACTAAACATTATCAAACACATAGCATTAGCCAATGGATACAAAATTCATATAGTAGATAGAATAATTAATAAAAAACAAAATAAACCAATAAATATTGATGTATCCAAAGAAAAAGTAAACAAGTACATTGCAATAGAATATGGTGAAATTCTACACCATATTTCAAAAAACCAATTAAAAAAGCATAATATTACTTTGGCCTCAAAGGCGCGTAATAAACTTGAGAAAAAACTTACATTTACTAACAAAAATATACCCTCCGATATATTTGACGGTACTGGTGTATATAGACTTAATTGTTCTGACTGCACACAGTTCTATATAGGACAAACAGGTCGTTCCTTCAAATTACGCTATAAAGAACATATCCCAAGCTCCAAGTCAAATGTAAGAAGATCTACATTTGCAGAACATTTGAGCTTATATGGCCATAATATAAAGAGTATTAATGACAATTTAGATATCCTACATAAATGGAAAAATTCACTAAAGCTGGACACCCTTGAAAGGTTCAAGATATATAAAGCCATAAAGGAGGATCACAATCGTGTCCTAAATGAAAAAGCAATACATACAAATAATATTTTATTTAATAGAATCGATCATATAGAACGAGAATACGGCTATATCAGATCGATAAAATTGAACCAAGGTCAAACCGGCATTGATTAGTCTTACCGTGGGGGCGTTCCTGTGCAGGGTCGTTTGCGGCCGCGTGTTTTTATATTTCGTTGTTGTATTGTTGTTTTGTTATGATATATTTTATTTATTATTTGTGTAATGTATGTGTTGTTTTTAATTTTTTAATATCTGACGAGATGTATATACATCAATAAGGTTTTGACCTAATTCATATCCGATCTGATGATGACACCATTGGTGTCGAAACTCGAGTTATCCCGAAAAGGATTTTAAGAAACGTTGACAGAAGGTAATTAACCTATTTTATAGTCTTAACCGTTTCTGGAGGCAAGAAAAATGTTTAAATTGAATGCCAGTCAGGTAAAAATTGCCTTTCAATATATGAATTTAAGGTTGAAACTATTAAAAACGGCAGTAAATATTAGATATAACAAAACATGTTTAGGTTTGCAAATCGTGCCGAGTTATGTCCAGATAAAAATAACATCCAATTCTTATAGCGCTAAAAAAACTAAAGAAATGGCCACTAAATTATGGATCAAAAACGAAATAAAACAATTACATAGTAAAAAGAACTTACTCAATACGATGCTCATGAAAAAACATCTCGAACTTTTACAAAACTTACATGCCTCACAAGTCCACAATGTAACATATTTGATTGAAAGACAAATAAATAATACCATTATTAAGAAAAAGAAGACACAAAATAAAAAAATTCGTAACTTATTGAAAAAACAGAACGACACGCAAGAGAACAATATAATAAATCATCAGTTTTACCCTCGTATTGTTAATCTTACTGCAATTAAATTCAACAATGAAGAAACCAACTTCTTGAATAAAGGCCTAAAATACAATTTTAAAAACAATAGTTTCAAACAATCACTCTTTAATGAAATATTGAACGCTGAAACCGCAATAAATTCCATATCCGATGAAGAAACGAAAACAGTAATAAGACATGCAATTGTTAATAAAATAAAAAAAGTTATGAAGGCCGAAAACATAAATAATACAAAAACTATTTACCATAACGAAACAAGGGTGTTTAATGAGATAAAGACGAAATTAATAGACCATAACGCAATCGTCACCAAAGCGGACAAAGGTCAAACTCTCGTAATTTTAACTTATGATGATTATAAAAACAAGATACTGGACTTCATTAAAAACAATAACATTATTGAGATTCATAGCGATCCCACTCTTACATTTAATAATAAAGTGAAATCAATATTGAATTAATCCAAATACGTCATAACGAACGATGAGAAAAAATACCTAAAACTGATAGATCCCAAGGCCCCTAGACTTAAGGGCCTTCCTAAAATACATAAAAATAATATGCCTGTCCGTCCTTTAGTTAATTTGATGTCTGCACCTTCATATAAAATTGCCAAAAAACTCGAAAAAATGTTTAGACAACACATAACGTTCAATAAAAATTATAGCTTGAAAAACAGTTTAGAACTGGTCGAACTTACAAAAACTATTACAATCGAGCCAAGGCACACTCTCGCCTCATTCGACATAGTAAATCTATACACGAACATACCTATTACCGAAACGTTAGAAATAGCAAAAAATTTATTACTATCTAAATCCACATTAAATCATGAAACAGTTGATGAGTTAATCAATTTGACAAAAGTAATATTAGAACAAAATTATTTCACTTTCGACAACAAATATTATTTACAACGGGATGGTTTAGCTATGGGATCCCCATTGTCAGGCATCCTGGCGGAAATTTACCTAAATCATATTGAAACAAACGAAATTTTATCGACTAAAAACAAACATTATACAAAAATTTTATTTTACCGACGATATGTGGATGACACAATAATGATTTACAATGGCAATTGCAGGCAATTAGAAATGCTTAAAAAATATATGAATACTATTACAAATAATTTGCAATTCACATTAGAGACGGAAATGAATAATAAAATTAATTTTTTAGATTTAACTTTAACTAAAATAAATAATAAAATTAACTATAATATTTACAGAAAACCAACAATCACAGATCATGCTAATCACGCCTCATCGTATCACCCTATTTCACATAAAATGGCATTTTTCAATTGTATGATTCATAGATTGCTGGCATTGCCCCTATCTACGGAAGATTATAACAATGAACTAAACATTATCAAACACATAGCATTAGCCAATGGATACAAAAGTCATATAGCAGATAGAATAATTAATAAAAAAACAAAATAAACCAATAAATATTGATGTATCCAAAGAAAAAGTAAACAAATACATTGCAATAGAATATGGTGAAATTCTACACCATATTTTAAAAAACCAATTAAAAAAGCATAATATTACTTTGGCCTCAAAGGCGAGTAATAAACTTGAGAAAAAACTTACATTTACTAACAAAAATATACCCTCCGATATATTTGACGGTACTGGTGTATATAGACTTAATTGTTCTGACTGCACACAGTTCTATATAGGACAAACAGGTCGTTCCTTCAAATTACGCTATAAAGAACATATCCCAAGCTCCAAGTCAAATGTAAGAAGATCTACATTTGCAGAACATTTGATCTTATATGACCATAATATAAAGACTATTAATGACAATTTAGATATCCTACATAAATGTAAAAAGTCACTAAAACTGGACACCCTTGAAAGGTTCGAGATATATAAAGCCATAAAGGAGGATCACAATCGTGTCCTAAATGAAAAAGCAATACATACAAATAATATTTTATTTAATAGAATCGATCATATAGAACGAGAAATCGGCTATATCAGATCGATAAAATTGAACCAAGGTCAAACCGGCATTGATTAGTCTTACCGTGGGGGCGTTCCTGTGCAGGTTCGTTTGCGGCCGCGTGTTTTTATATTTCGTTGTTGTATTGTTGTTTTGTTATGATATATTTTATTTATTATTTGTGTAATGTATGTGTTGTTTTTAATTTTTTAATATCTGACGAGATGTATATACATCAATAATGTTTTGACCTAATTCATATCCGATCTGATGATGACACCATTGGTGTCGAAACTCGAGTTATCCCGAAAAGGATTTTAAGAAACGTTGACAGAAGGTAATTAACCTATTTTATAGTCTTAACCGTTTCTGGAGGCAAGAAAAATGTTTAAATTGAATGCCAGTCAGGTAAAAATTGCCTTTCAATATATGAATTTAAGGTTGAAACTATTAAAAACGGCAGTAAATATTAGATATAACAAAACATGTTTAGGTTTGCAAATCGTGCCGAGTTATGTCCAGATAAAAATAACATCCAATTCTTATAGCGCTAAAAAAACTAAAGAAATGGCCACTAAATTATGGATCAAAAACGAAATAAAACAATTACATAGTAAAAAGAACTTACTCAATACGATGCTCATGAAAAAACATCTCGAACTTTTACAAAACTTACATGCCTCACAAGTCCACAATGTAACATATTTGATTGAAAGACAAATAAATAATACCATTATTAAGAAAAAGAAGACACAAAATAAAAAAATTCGTAACTTATTGAAAAAACAGAACGACACGCAAGAGAACAATATAATAAATCATCAGTTTTACCCTCGTATTGTTAATCTTACTGCAATTAAATTCAACAATGAAGAAACCAACTTCTTGAATAAAGGCCTAAAATACAATTTTAAAAACAATAGTTTCAAACAATCACTCTTAATGAAATATTGAACGCTGAAACCGCAATAAATTCCATATCCGATGAAGAAACGAAAACAGTAATAAGACATGCAATTGTTAATAAAATAAAAAAAGTTATGAAGGCCGAAAACATAAATAATACAAAAACTATTTACCATAACGAAACAAGGGTGTTTAATGAGATAAAGACGAAATTAATAGACAATAACGCAATCGTCACCAAAGCGGACAAAGGTCAAACTCTCGTAATTTTAACTTATGATGATTATAAAAACAAGATACTGGACTTCATTAAAAACAATAACATTATTGAGATTCATAGCGATCCCACTCTTACATTTAATAATAAAGTGAAATCAATATTGAATAAATCCAAATATGTCATAACGAACGATGAGAAAAAATACCTAAAACTGATAGATCCCAAGGCCCCTAGACTTAAGGGCCTTCCTAAAATACATAAAAAAATATGCCTGTCCGTCCTTTAGTTAATTTTATGTCTGCACCTTCATATAAAATTGCCAAAAAACTCGAAAAAATGTTTAGACAACACATAACGTTCAATAAAAATTATAGCTTGAAAAACAGTTTAGAACTGGTCGAACTTACAAAAACTATTACAATCGAGCCGAGACACACTCTCGCCTCATTCGACATAGTAAATGTATACACGAACATACCTATTACCGAAACGTTAGAAATAGCAAAAAATTTATTACTATCTAAATCCACATTAAATCATGAAACAGTTGATGAGTTAATCAATTTGACAAAAGTAATATTAGAACAAAATTATTTCACTTTCGACAACAAATATTATTTACAACGGGATGGTTTAGCTATGGGATCCCCATTGTCAGGCATCCTGGCGGAAATTTACCTAAATCATATTGAAACAAACGAAATTTTATCGACTAAAAACAAACATTATACAAAAATTTTATTTTACCGACGATATGTGGATGACACAATAATGATTTACAATGGCAATTGCAGGCAATTAGAAATGCTTAAAAAATATATGAATACTATTACAAATAATTTGCAATTCACATTAGAGACGGAAATGAATAATAAAATTAATTTTTTAGATTTAACTTTAACTAAAATAAATAATAAAATTAACTATAATATTTACAGAAAACCAACAATCACAGATCATGCTATTCACGCCTCATCGTATCACCCTATTTCACATAAAATGGCATTTTTCAATTGTATGATTCATAGATTGCTGGCATTGCCCCTATCTACGGAAGATTATAACAATGAACTAAACATTATCAAACACATAGCATTAGCCAATGGATACAAAAGTCATATAGTATATAGAATAATTAATAAAAAAACAAAATAAACCAATAAATATTGATGTATCCAAAGAAAAAGTAAACAAATACATTGCAATAGAATATGGTGAAATTCTACACCATATTTTAAAAAACCAATTAAAAAAGCATAATATTACTTTGGCCTCAAAGGCGAGTAATAAACTTGAGAAAAAACTTACATTTACTAACAAAAATATACCCTCCGATATATTTGACGGTACTGGTGTATATAGACTTAATTGTTCTGACTGCACACAGTTCTATATAGGACAAACAGGTCGTTCCTTCAAATTACGCTATAAAGAACATATCCCAAGCTCCAAGTCAAATGTAAGAAGATCTACATTTGCAGAACATTTGAGCTTATATGACCATAATATAAAGAGTATTAATGACAATTTAGATATCCTACATAAATGTAAAAAGTCACTAAAGCTGGACACCCTTGAAAGGTTCGAGATATATAAAGCCATAAAAGAGGATCACAATCGTGTCCTAAATGAAAAAGCAATACATACAAATAATATTTTATTTAATAGAATCGATCATATAGAACGAGAAATCGGCTATATCAGATCGATAAAATTGAACCAAGGTCAAACCGGCATTGATTAGTCTTACCGTGGGGGCGTTCCTGTGCAGGTTCGTTTGCGGCCGCGTGTTTTTATATTTCGTTGTTGTATTGTTGTTTTGTTATGATATATTTTATTTATTATTTGTGTAATGTATGTGTTGTTTTTAATTTTTTAATATCTGACGAGATGTATATACATCAATAATGTTTTGACCTAATTCATATCCGATCTGATGATGACACCATTGGTGTCGAAACTCGAGTTATCCCGAAAAGGATTTTAAGAAACGTTGACAGAAGGTAATTAACCTATTTTATAGTCTTAACCGTTTCTGGAGGCAAGAAAAATGTTTAAATTGAATGCCAGTCAGGTAAAAATTGCCTTTCAATATATGAATTTAAGGTTGAAACTATTAAAAACGGCACTAAATATTAGATATAACAAAACATGTTTAGGTTTGCAAATCGTGCCGAGTTATGTCCAGATAAAAATAACATCCAATTCTTATAGCGCTAAAAAAACTAAAGAAATGGCTACTAAATTATGGATCAAAAACGAAATAAAACAATTACATAGTAAAAAGAACTTACTCAATACGATGCTCATGAAAAAACATCTCGAACTTTTACAAAACTTACATGCCTCACAAGTCCACAATGTAACATATTTGATTGAAAGACAAATAAATAATACCATTATTAAGAAAAAGAAGACACAAAATAAAAAAATTCGTAACTTATTGAAAAAACAGAACGACACGCAAGAGAACAATATAATAAATCATCAGTTTTACCCTCGTATTGTTAATCTTACTGCAATTAAATTCAACAATGAAGAAACCAACTTCTTGAATAAAGGCCTAAAATACAATTTTAAAAACAATAGTTTCAAACAATCACTCTTTAATGAAATATTGAACGCTGAAACCGCAATAAATTCCATATCCGATGAAGAAACGAAAACAGTAATAAGACATGCAATTGTTAATAAAATAAAAAAAGTTATGAAGGCCGAAAACATAAATAATACAAAAACTATTTACCATAACGAAACAAGGGTGTTTAATGAGATAAAGACGAAATTAATAGACCATAACGCAATCGTCACCAAAGCGGACAAAGGTCAAACTCTCGTAATTTTAACTTATGATGATTATAAAAACAAGATACTGGACTTCATTAAAAACAATAACATTATTGAGATTCATAGCGATCCCACTCTTACATTTAATAATAAATTGAAGTCAATATTGAATAAATCCAAATACGTCATAACGAACGATGAGAAAAAATACCTAAAACTGATAGATCCCAAGGCCCCTAGACTTAAGGGCCTTCCTAAAATACATAAAAATAATATGCCTGTCCGTCCTTTAGTTAATTTTATGTCTGCACCTTCATATAAAATTGCCAAAAAACTCGAAAAAATGTTTAGACAACACATAACGTTCAATAAAATTTATAGCTTGAAAAACAGTTTAGAACTGGTCGAACTTACAAAAACTATTACAATCGAGCCGAGACACACTCTCGCCTCATTCGACATAGTAAATCTATACACGAACATACCTATTACCGAAACGTTAGAAATAGCAAAAAATTTATTACTATCTAAATCCACATTAAATCATGAAACAGTTGATGAGTTAATCAATTTGACAAAAGTAATAGTAGAACAAAATTATTTCACTTTCGACAACAAATATTATTTACAACGGGATGGTTTAGCTATGGGATCCCCATTGTCAGGCATCCTGGCGGAAATTTACCTAAATCATATTGAAACAAACGAAATTTTATCGACTAAAAACAAACATTATACAAAAATTTTATTTTACCGACGATATGTGGATGACACAATAATGATTTACAATGGCAATTGCAGGCAATTAGAAATGCTTAAAAAATATATGAATACTATTACAAATAATTTGCAATTCACATTAGAGACGGAAATGAATAATAAAATTAATTTTTTAGATTTAACTTTAACTAAAATAAATAATAAAATTAACTATAATATTTACAGAAACCAACAATCACAGATCATGCTATTCACGCCTCATCGTATCACCCTATTTCACATAAAATGGCATTTTTCAATTGTATGATTCATAGATTGCTGGCATTGCCCCTATCTACGGAAGATTATAACAATGAACTAAACATTATCAAACACATAGCATTAGCCTATGGATACAAAAGTCATATAGCAGATAGAATAATTAATAAAAACAAAATAAACCAATACATATTGATGTATCCAAAGAAAAAGTAAACAAATACATTGCAATAGAATATGGTGAAATTCTACACCATATTTTAAAAAACCAATTAAAAAAGCATAATATTACTTTGGCCTCAAAGGCGAGTAATAAACTTGAGAAAAAACTTACATTTACTAACAAAAATATACCCTCCGATATATTTGACGGTACTGGTGTATATAGACATAATTGTTCTGACTGCACACAGTTCTATATAGGACAAACAGGTCGTTCCTTCAAATTACGCTATAAAGAACATATCCCAAGCTCCAAGTCAAATGTAAGAAGATCTACATTTGCAGAACATTTGAGCTTTTATGACCATAATATAAAGAGTATTAATGACAATTTAGATATCCTACATAAATGTAAAAAGTCACTAAAGCTGGACACCCTTGAAAGGTTCGAGATATATAAAGCCATAAAGGAGGATCACAATCGTGTCCTAAATGAAAAAGCAATACATACAAATAATATTTTATTTAATAGAATCGATCATATAGAACGAGAAATCGGCTATATCAGATCGATAAAATTGAACCAAGGTCAAACCGGCATTGATTAGTCTTACCGTGGGGGCGTTCCTGTGCAGGTTCGTTTGCGGCCGCGTGTTTTTATATTTCGTTGTTGTATTGTTGTTTTGTTATGATATATTTTATTTATTATTTGTGTAATGTATGTGTTGTTTTTAATTTTTTAATATCTGACGAGATGTATATACATCAATAATGTTTTGACCTAATTCATATCCGATCTGATGATGACACCATTGGTGTCGAAACTCGAGTTATCCCGAAAAGGATTTTAAGAAACGTTGACAGAAGGTAATTAACCTATTTTATAGTCTCAACCGTTTCTGGAGGCAAGAAAAATGTTTAAATTGAATGCCAGTCAGGTAAAAATTGCCTTTCAATATATGAATTTAAGGTTGAAACTATTAAAAACGGCAGTAAATATTAGATATAACAAAACATGTTTAGGTTTGCAAATCGTGCCGAGTTATGTCCAGATAAAAATAACATCCAATTCTTATAGCGCTAAAAAAACTAAAGAAATGGCCACTAAATTATGGATCAAAAACGAAATAAAACAATTACATAGTAAAAAGAACTTACTCAATACGATGCTCATGAAAAAACATCTCGAACTTTTACAAAACTTACATGCCTCACAAGTCCACAATGTAACATATTTGATTGAAAGACAAATAAATAATACCATTATTAAGAAAAAGAAGACACAAAATAAAAAAATTCGTAACTTATTGAAAAAACAGAACGGCACGCAAGAGAACAATATAATAAATCATCAGTTTTACCCTCGTATTGTTAATCTTACTGCAATTAAATTCAACAATGAAGAAACCAACTTCTTGAATAAAGGCCTAAAATACAATTTTAAAAACAATAGTTTCAAACAATCACTCTTTAATGAAATATTGAACGCTGAAACCGCAATAAATTCCATATCCGATGAAGAAACGAAAACAGTAATAAGACATGCAATTGTTAATAAAATAAAAAACGTTATGAAGGCCGAAAACATAAATAATACAAAAACTATTTACCATAACGAAACAAGGGTGTTTAATGAGATAAAGATGAAATTAATAGACCATAACGCAATCGTCACCAAAGCGGACAAAGGTCAAACTCTCGTAATTTTAACTTATGATGATTATAAAAACAAGATACTGGACTTCATTAAAAACAATAACATTATTGAGATTCATAGCGATCCCACTCTTACATTTAATAATAAAGTGAAATCAATATTGAATAAATCCAAATACGTCATAACGAACGATGAGAAAAAATACCTAAAACTGATAGATCCCAAGGCCCCTAGACTTAAGGTCCTTCCTAAAATACATAAAAATAATATGCCTGTCCGTCCTTTAGTTAATTTGATGTCTGCACCTTCATATAAAATTGCCAAAAAACTCGAAAAAATGTTTAGACAACACATAACGTTCAATAAAAATTATAGCTTGAAAAACAGTTTAGAACTGGTCGAACTTACAAAAACTATTACAATCGAGCCGAGACACACTCTCGCCTCATTCGACATAGTAAATCTATACACGAACATACCTATTACCGAAACGTTAGAAATAGCAAAAAATTTATTACTATCTAAATCCACATTAAATCATGAAACAGTTGATGAGTTAATCAATTTGACAAAAGTAATAGTAGAACAAAATTATTTCACTTTCGACAACAAATATTATTTACAACGGGATGGTTTAGCTATGGGATCCCCATTGTCAGGCATCCTGGCGGAAATTTACCTAAATCATATTGAAACAAACGAAATTTTATCGACTAAAAACAAACATTATACAAAAATTTTATTTTACCGACGATATGTGGATGACACAATAATGATTTACAATGGCAATTGCAGGCAATTAGAAATGCTTAAAAAATATATGAATACTATTACAAATAATTTGCAATTCACATTAGAGACGGAAATGAATAATAAAATTAATTTTTTAGATTTAACTTTAACTAAAATAAATAATAAAATTAACTATAATATTTACAGAAACCAACAATCACAGATCATGCTATTCACGCCTCATCGTATCACCCTATTTCACATAAAATGGAATTTTTCAATTGTATGATTCATAGATTGCTGGCATTGCCCCTATCTACGGAAGATTATAACAATGAACTAAACATTATCAAACACATAGCATTAGCCTATGGATACAAAAGTCATATAGCAGATAGAATAATTAATAAAAACAAAATAAACCAATACATATTGATGTATCCAAAGAAAAAGTAAACAAATACATTGCAATAGAATATGGTGAAATTCTACACCATATTTTAAAAAACCAATTAAAAAAGCATAATATTACTTTGGCCTCAAAGGCGAGTAATAAACTTGAGAAAAAACTTACATTTACTAACAAAAATATACCCTCCGATATATTTGACGGTACTGGTGTATATAGACATAATTGTTCTGACTGCACACAGTTCTATATAGGACAAACAGGTCGTTCCTTCAAATTACGCTATAAAGAACATATCCCAAGCTCCAAGTCAAATGTAAGAAGATCTACATTTGCAGAACATTTGAGCTTTTATGACCATAATATAAAGAGTATTAATGACAATTTAGATATCCTACATAAATGTAAAAAGTCACTAAAGCTGGACACCCTTGAAAGGTTCGAGATATATAAAGCCATAAAGGAGGATCACAATCGTGTCCTAAATGAAAAAGCAATACATACAAATAATATTTTATTTAATAGAATCGATCATATAGAACGAGAAATCGGCTATATCAGATCGATAAAATTGAACCAAGGTCAAACCGGCATTGATTAGTCTTACCGTGGGGGCGTTCCTGTGCAGGTTCGTTTGCGGCCGCGTGTTTTTATATTTCGTTGTTGTATTGTTGTTTTGTTATGATATATTTTATTTATTATTTGTGTAATGTATGTGTTGTTTTTAATTTTTTAATATCTGACGAGATGTATATACATCAATAATGTTTTGACCTAATTCATATCCGATCTGATGATGACACCATTGGTGTCGAAACTCGAGTTATCCCGAAAAGGATTTTAAGAAACGTTGACAGAAGGTAATTAACCTATTTTATAGTCTCAACCGTTTCTGGAGGCAAGAAAAATGTTTAAATTGAATGCCAGTCAGGTAAAAATTGCCTTTCAATATATGAATTTAAGGTTGAAACTATTAAAAACGGCAGTAAATATTAGATATAACAAAACATGTTTAGGTTTGCAAATCGTGCCGAGTTATGTCCAGATAAAAATAACATCCAATTCTTATAGCGCTAAAAAAACTAAAGAAATGGCCACTAAATTATGGATCAAAAACGAAATAAAACAATTACATAGTAAAAAGAACTTACTCAATACGATGCTCATGAAAAAACATCTCGAACTTTTACAAAACTTACATGCCTCACAAGTCCACAATGTAACATATTTGATTGAAAGACAAATAAATAATACCATTATTAAGAAAAAGAAGACACAAAATAAAAAAATTCGTAACTTATTGAAAAAACAGAACGGCACGCAAGAGAACAATATAATAAATCATCAGTTTTACCCTCGTATTGTTAATCTTACTGCAATTAAATTCAACAATGAAGAAACCAACTTCTTGAATAAAGGCCTAAAATACAATTTTAAAAACAATAGTTTCAAACAATCACTCTTTAATGAAATATTGAACGCTGAAACCGCAATAAATTCCATATCCGATGAAGAAACGAAAACAGTAATAAGACATGCAATTGTTAATAAAATAAAAAACGTTATGAAGGCCGAAAACATAAATAATACAAAAACTATTTACCATAACGAAACAAGGGTGTTTAATGAGATAAAGATGAAATTAATAGACCATAACGCAATCGTCACCAAAGCGGACAAAGGTCAAACTCTCGTAATTTTAACTTATGATGATTATAAAAACAAGATACTGGACTTCATTAAAAACAATAACATTATTGAGATTCATAGCGATCCCACTCTTACATTTAATAATAAAGTGAAATCAATATTGAATAAATCCAAATACGTCATAACGAACGATGAGAAAAAATACCTAAAACTGATAGATCCCAAGGCCCCTAGACTTAAGGTCCTTCCTAAAATACATAAAAATAATATGCCTGTCCGTCCTTTAGTTAATTTGATGTCTGCACCTTCATATAAAATTGCCAAAAAACTCGAAAAAATTTTTAGACAACACATAACGTTCAATAAAAATTATAGCTTGAAAACAGTTTAGAACTGGTCGAACTTACAAAAACTATTACAATCGAGCCGAGACACACTCTCGCCTCATTCGACATAGTAAATCTATACACGAACATACCTATTACCGAAACGTTAGAATTAGCAAAAAATTTATTACTATCTAAATCCACATTAAATCATGAAACAGTTGATGAGTTAATCAATTTGACAAAAGTAATATTAGAACAAAATTATTTCTCTTTCGACAAAAAATATTATTTACAACGGGATGGTTTAGCTATGGGATCCCCATTGTCAGGCATCCTGGCGGAAATTTACCTAAATCATATTGAAACAAACGAAATTTTATCGACTAAAAACAAACATTATACAAAAATTTTATTTTACCGACGATATGTGGATGACACAATAATGATTTACAATGGCAATTGCAGGCAATTAGAAATGCTTAAAAAATATATGAATACTATTACAAATAATTTGCAATTCACATTAGAGACGGAAATGAATAATAAAATTAATTTTTTAGATTTAACTTTAACTAAAATAAATAATAAAATTAACTATAATATTTACAGAAAACCAACAATCAAAGATCATGCTATTCACGCCTCATCGTATCACCCTATTTCACATAAAATGGCATTTTTCAATTGTATGATTCATAGATTGCTGGCATTGCCCCTATCTACGGAAGATTATAACAATGAACTAAACATTATCAAACACATAGCATTAGCCAATGGATACAAAAGTCATATAGCAGATAGAATAATTAATAAAAAAACAAAATAATCCAATAAATATTGATGTATCCAAAGAAAAAGTAAACAAATACATTGTAATAGAATATGGTGAAATTCTACACCATATTTTAAAAAACCAATTAAAAAAGCATAATATTACTTTGGCCTCAAAGGCGAGTAATAAACTTGAGAAAAAACTTACATTTACTAACAAAAATATACCCTCCGATATATTTGACGGTACTGGTGTATATAGACTTAATTGTTGTGACTGCACACAGTTCTATATAGGACAAACAGGTCGTTCCTTCAAATTACGCTATAAAGAACATATCCCAAGCTCCAAGTCAAATGTAAGAAGATCTACATTTGCAGAACATTTGAGCTTATATGACCATAATATAAAGAGTATTAATGACAATTTAGATATCCTACATAAATGTAAAAAGTCACTAAAGCTGGACACCCTTGAAAGGTTCGAGATATATAAAGCCATAAAGGAGGATCACAATAGTGTCCTAAATGAAAAAGCAATACATACAAATAATATTTTATTTAATAGAATCGATCATATAGAACGAGAAATCGGCTATATCAGATCGATAAAATTGAACCAAGGTCAAACCGGCATTGATTAGTCTTACCGTGGGGGCGTTCCTGTGCAGGTTCGTTTGCGGCCGCGTGTTTTTATATTTCGTTGTTGTATTGTTGTTTTGTTATGATATATTTTATTTATTATTTGTGTAATGTATGTGTTGTTTTTAATTTTTTAATATCTGACGAGATGTATATACATCAATAATGTTTTGACCTAATTCATATCCGATCTGATGATGACACCATTGGTGTCGAAACTCGAGTTATCCCGAAAAGGATTTTAAGAAACGTTGACAGAAGGTAATTAACCTATTTTATAGTCTTAACCGTTTCTGGAGGCAAGAAAAATGTTTAAATTGAATGCCAGTCAGGTAAAAATTGCCTTTCAATATATGAATTTAAGGTAGAAACTATTAAAAACGGCACTAAATATTAGATATAACAAAACATGTTTAGGTTTGCAAATCGTGCCGAGTTATGTCCAGATAAAAATAACATCCAATTCTTATAGCGCTAAAAAAACTAAAGAAATGGCCACTAAATTATGGATCAAAAACGAAATAAAACAATTACATAGTAAAAAGAACTTACTCAATACGATGCTCATGAAAAAACATCTCGAACTTTTACAAAACTTACATGCCTCACAAGTCCACAATGTAACATATTTGATTGAAAGACAAATAAATAATACCATTATTAAGAAAAAGAAGACACAAAATAAAAAAATTCGTAACTTATTGAAAAAACAGAACGACACGCAAGAGAACAATATAATAAATCATCAGTTTTACCCTCGTATTGTTAATCTTACTGCAATTAAATTCAACAATGAAGAAACCAACTTCTTGAATAAAGGCCTAAAATACAATTTTAAAAACAATAGTTTCAAACAATCACTCTTTAATGAAATATTGAACGCTGAAACCGCAATAAATTCCATATCCGATGAAGAAACGAAAACAGTAATAAGACATGCAATTGTTAATAAAATAAAAAAAGTTATGAAGGCCGAAAACATAAATAATACAAAAACTATTTACCATAACGAAACAAGGGTGTTTAATGAGATAAAGACGAAATTAATAGACCATAACGCAATCGTCACCAAAGCGGACAAAGGTCAAACTCTCGTAATTTTAACTTATGATGATTATAAAAACAAGATACTGGACTTCATTAAAAACAATAACATTATTGAGATTCATAGCGATCCCACTCTTACATTTAATAATAAAGTGAAATCAATATTGAATTAATCCAAATACGTCATAACGAACGATGAGAAAAAATACCTAAAACTGATAGATCCCAAGGCCCCTAGACTTAAGGGCCTTCCTAAAATACATAAAAATAATATGCCTGTCCGTCCTTTAGTTAATTTTATGTCTGCACCTTCATATAAAATTGCCAAAAAACTCGAAAAAATGTTTAGACAACACATAACGTTCAATAAAAATTATAGCTTGAAAAACAGTTTAGAACTGGTCGAACTTACAAAAACTATTACAATCGAGCCGAGACACACTCTCGCCTCATTCGACATAGTAAATCTATACACGAACATACCTATTACCGAAACGTTAGAAATAGCAAAAAATTTATTACTATCTAAATCCACATTAAATCATGAAACAGTTGATGAGTTAATCAATTTGACAAAAGTAATATTAGAACAAAATTATTTCACTTTCGACAACAAATATTATTTACAACGGGATGGTTTAGCTATGGGATCCCCATTGTCAGGCATCCTGGCGGAAATTTACCTAAATCATATTGAAACAAACGAAATTTTATCGACTAAAAACAAACATTATACAAAAATTTTATTTTACCGACGATATGTGGATGACACAATAATGATTTACAATGGCAATTGCAGGCAATTAGAAATGCTTAAAAAATATATGAATACTATTACAAATAATTTGCAATTCACATTAGAGACGGAAATGAATAATAAAATTAATTTTTTAGATTTAACTTTAACTAATATAAATAATAAAATTAACTATAATATTTACAGAAAACCAACAATCACAGATCATGCTATTCACGCCTCATCGTATCACCCTATTTCACAGAAAATGGCATTATTCAATTGTATGATTCATAGATTGCTGGCATTGCCCCTATCTACGGAAGATTATAACAATGAACTAAACATTATCAAACACATAGCATTAGCCAATGGATACAAAAGTCATATAGTATATAGAATAATTAATAAAAAAACAAAATAAACCAATAAATATTGATGTATCCAAAGAAAAAGTAAACAAATACATTGCAATAGAATATGGTGAAATTCTACACCATATTTTAAAAAACCAATTAAAAAAGCATAATATTACTTTGGCCTCAAAGGCGAGTAATAAACTTGAGAAAAAACTTACATTTACTAACAAAAATATACCCTCCGATATATTTGACGGTACTGGTGTATATAGACTTAATTGTTCTGACTGCACACAGTTCTATGTAGGACAAACAGGTCGTTCCTTCAAATTACGCTATAAAGAACATATCCCAAGCTCCAAGTCAAATGTAAGAAGATCTACATTTGCAGAACATTTGAGCTTTTATGACCATAATATAAAGAGTATTAATGACAATTTAGATATCCTACATAAATGTAAAAAGTCACTAAAGCTGGACACCCTTGAAAGGTTCGAGATATATAAAGCCATAAAGGAGGATCACAATCGTGTCCTAAATGAAAAAGCAATACATACAAATAATATTTTATTTAATAGAATCGATCATATAGAACGAGAAATAGGCTATATCAGATCGATAAAATTGAACCAAGGTCAAACCGGCATTGATTAGTCTTACCGTGGGGGCGTTCCTGTGCAGGTTCGGTTGCGGCCGCGTGTTTTTATATTTCGTTGTTGTATTGTTGTTTTGTTGTGATATATTTTATTTATTATTTGTGTAATGTATGTGTTGTTTTTAATTTTTTAATATCTGACGAGATGTATATACATCAATAATGTTTTGACCTAATTCATATCCGATCTGATGATGACACCATTTGTGTCGAAACTCGAGTTATCCCGAAAAGGATTTTAAGAAACGTTGACAGAAGGTAATTAACCTATTTTATAGCCTCAACCGTTTCTGGAGGCAAGAAAAATGTTTAAATTGAATGCCAGTCAGGTAAAAATTGCCTTTCAATATATGAATTTAAGGTTGAAACTATTAAAAACGGCACTAAATATTAGATATAACAAAACATGTTTAGGTTTGCAAATCGTGCCGAGTTATGTCCAGATAAAAATAACATCCAATTCTTATAGCGCTAAAAAAACTAAAGAAATGGCCACTAAATTATGGATCAAAAACGAAATAAAACAATTACATAGTAAAAAGAACTTACTCAATACGATGCTCATGAAAAAACATCTCGAACTTTTACAAAACTTACATGCCTCACAAGTCCACAATGTAACATATTTGATTGAAAGACAAATAAATAATACCATTATTAAGAAAAAGAAGACACAAAATAAAAAAATTCGTAACTTATTGAAAAAACAGAACGACACGCAAGAGAACAATATAATAAATCATCAGTTTTACCCTCGTATTGTTAATCTTACTGCAATTAAATTCAACAATGAAGAAACCAACTTCTTGAATAAAGGCCTAAAATACAATTTTAAAAACAATAGTTTCAAACAATCACTCTTTAATGAAATATTGAACGCTGAAACCGCAATAAATTCCATATCCGATGAAGAAACGAAAACAGTAATAAGACATGCAATTGTTAATAAAATAAGAAAAGTTAAGAAGGCCGAAAACATAAATAATACAAAAACTATTTACCATAACGAAACAAGGGTGTTTAATGAGATAAAGACGAAATTAATAGACCATAACGCAATCGTCACCAAAGCGGACAAAGGTCAAACTCTCGTAATTTTAACTTATGATGATTATAAAAACAAGATACTGGACTTCATTAAAAACAATAACATTATTGAGATTCATAGCGATCCCACTCTTACATTTAATAATAAAGCGAAATCAATATTGAATAAATCCAAATACGTCATAACGAACGATGAGAAAAAATACCTAAAACTGATAGATCCCAAGGCCCCTAGACTTAAGGGCCTTCCTAAAATACATAAAAATAATATGCCTGTCCGTCCTTTAGTTAATTTTATGTCTGCACCTTCATATAAAATTGCCAAAAAACTCGAAAAAATGTTTAGACAACACATAACGTTCAATAAAAATTATAGCTTGAAAAACAGTTTAGAACTGGTCGAACTTACAAAAACTATTACAATCGAGCCGAGACACACTCTCGCCTCATTCGACATAGTAAATCTATACACGAACATACCTATTACCGAAACGTTAGAAATAGCAAAAAATTTATTACTATCTAAATCCACATTAAATCATGAAACAGTTGATGAGTTAATCAATTTGACAAAAGTAATATTAGAACAAAATTATTTCACTTTCGACAACAAATATTATTTACAAAAGGATGGTTTAGCTATGGGATCCCCATTGTCAGGCATCCTGGCGGAAATTTACCTAAATCATATTGAAACAAACGAAATTTTATCGACTAAAAACAAACATTATACAAAAATTTTATTTTACCGACGATATGTGGATGACACAATAATGATTTACAATGGCAATTGCAGGCAATTAGAAATGCTTAAAAAATATATGAATACTATTACAAATAATTTGCAATTCACATTAGAGACGGAAATGTATAATAAAATTAATTTTTTAGATTTAACTTTAACTAAAATAAATAATAAAATTAACTATAATATTTACAGAAACCAACAATCACAGATCATGCTATTCACGCCTCATCGTATCACCCTATTTCACATAAAATGGCATTTTTCAATTGTATGATTCATAGATTGCTGGCATTGCCCCTATCTACGGAAGATTATAACAATGAACTAAACATTATCAAACACATAGCATTAGCCTATGGATACAAAAGTCATATAGCAGATAGAATAATTAATAAAAACAAAATAAACCAATACATATTGATGTATCCAAAGAAAAAGTAAACAAATACATTGCAATAGAATATGGTGAAATTCTACACCATATTTTAAAAAACCAATTAAAAAAGCATAATATTACTTTGGCCTCAAAGGCGAGTAATAAACTTGAGAAAAAACTTACATTTACTAACAAAAATATACCCTCCGATATATTTGACGGTACTGGTGTATATAGACTTAATTGTTCTGACTGCACACAGTTCTATATAGGACAAACAGGTCGTTCCTTCAAATTACGCTATAAAGAACATATCCCAAGCTCCAAGTCAAATGTAAGGAGATCTACATTTGCAGAACATTTGAGCTTTTATGACCATAATATAAAGAGTATTAATGACAATTTAGATATCCTACATAAATGTAAAAAGTCACTAAAGCTGGACACCCTTGAAAGGTTCGAGATATATAAAGCCATAAAGGAGGATCACAATCGTGTCCTAAATGAAAAAGTAATACATACCAATAATATTTTATTTAATAGAATCGATCATATAGAACGAGAAATCGGCTATATCAGATCGATAAAATTGAACCAAGGTCAAACCGGCATTGATTAGTCTTACCGTGGGGGCGTTCCTGTGCAGGTTCGTTTGCGGCCGCGTGTTTTTATATTTAGTTGTTGTATTGTTGTTTTGTTATGATATATTTTATTTATTATTTGTGTAATGTATGTGTTGTTTTTAATTTTTTAATATCTGACGAGATGTATATACATCAATAATGTTTTGACCTAATTCATATCCGATCTGATTATGACACCATTTGTGTCGAAACTCGAGTTATCCCGAAAAGGATTTTAAGGAACGTTGACAGAAGGTAATTAACCTATTTTATAGTCTCAACCGTTTCTGGAGGCAAGAAAAATGTATAAATTGAATGCCATTCAGGTAAAAATTGCCTTTCAATATATGAATTTAAGGTTGAAACTATTAAAAACGGCACTAAATATTAGATATAACAAAACATGTTTAGGTTTGCAAATCGTGCCGAGTTATGTCCAGATAAAAATAACATCCAATTCTTATAGCGCTAAAAAAACTAAAGAAATGGCCACTAAATTATGGATCAAAAACAAGATAAAACAATTACATAGTAAAAAGAACTTACTCAATACGATGCTCATGAAAAAACATCTCGAACTTTTACAAAACTTACATGCCTCACAAGTCCACAATGTAACATATTTGATTGAAAGACAAATAAATAATACCATTATTAAGAAAAAGAAGACACAAAATAAAAAAATTCGTAACTTATTGAAAAAACAGAACGACACGCAAGAGAACAATATAATAAATCATCAGTTTTACCCTCGTATTGTTAATCTTACTGCAATTAAATTCAACAATGAAGAAACCAACTTCTTGAATAAAGGCCTAAAATACAATTTTAAAAACAATAGTTTCAAACAATCACTCTTTAATGAAATATTGAACGCTGAAACCGCAATAAATTCCATATCCGATGAAGAAACGAAAACAGTAATAAGACATGCAATTGTTAATAAAATAAAAAAAGTTATGAAGGCCGAAAACATAAATAATACAAAAACTATTTACCATAACGAAACAAGGGTGTTTAATGAGATAAAGACGAAATTAATAGACCATAACGCAATCGTCACCAAAGCGGACAAAGGTCAAACTCTCGTAATTTTAACTTATGATGATTATAAAAACAAGATACTGGACTTCATTAAAAACAATAACATTATTGAGATTCATAGCGATCCCACTCTTACATTTAATAATAAATTGAAGTCAATATTGAATAAATCCAAATACGTCATAACGAACGATGAGAAAAAATACCTAAAACTGATAGATCCCAAGGCCCCTAGACTTAAGGGCCTTCCTAAAATACATAAAAATAATATGCCTGTCCGTCCTTTAGTTAATTTTATGTCTGCACCTTCATATAAAATTGCCAAAAAACTCGAAAAAATGTTTAGACAACACATAACGTTCAATAAAAATTATAGCTTGAAAAACAGTTTAGAACTGGTCGAACTTACAAAAACTATTACAATCGAGCCGAGACACACTCTCGCCTCATTCGACATAGTAAATCTATACACGAACATACCTATTACCGAAACGTTAGAAATAGCAAAAAATTTATTACTATCTAAATCCACATTAAATCATGAAACAGTTGATGAGTTAATCAATTTGACAAAAGTAATATTAGAACAAAATTATTTCACTTTCGACAACAAATATTATTTACAACGGGATGGTTTAGCTATGGGATCCCCATTGTCAGGCATCCTGGCGGAAATTTACCTAAATCATATTGAAACAAACGAAATTTTATCGACTAAAAACAAACATTATACAAAAATTTTATTTTACCGACGATATGTGGATGACACAATAATGATTTACAATGGCAATTGCAGGCAATTAGAAATGCTTATAAAATATATGAATACTATTACAAATAGTTTGCAATTCACATTAGAGACGGAAATGAATAATAAAATTAATTTTTTAGATTTAACTTTAACTAAAATAAATAATAAAATTAACTATAATATTTACAGATAACCAACAATCACAGATCATGCTATTCACGCCTCATCGTATCACCCTATTTCACATAAAATGGCATTTTTCAATTGTATGATTCATAGATTGCTGGCATTGCCCCTATCTACGGAAGATTATAACAATGAACTAAACATTATCAAACACATAGCATTAGCCAATGGATACAAAAGTCATATAGTATATAGAATAATTAATAAAAAAACAAAATAAACCAATAAATATTGATGTATCCAAAGAAAAAGAAAACAAATACATTGCAATAGAATATGGTGAAATTCTACAACATATTTTAAAAAACCAATTAAAAAAGCATAATATTACTTTGGCCTCAAAGGCAAGTAATAAACTTGAGAAAAAACTTACATTTACTAACAAAAATATACCCTCCGATATATTTGACGGTACTGGTGTATATAGACTTAATTGTTCTGACTGCACACAGTTCTATATAGGACAAACAGGTCGTTCCTTCAAATTACGCTATAAAGAACATATCCCAAGCTCCAAGTCAAATGTAAGGAGATCTACATTTGCAGAACATTTGAGCTTTTATGACCATAATATAAAGAGTATTAATGACAATTTAGATATCCTACATAAATGTAAAAAGTCACTAAAGCTGGACACCCTTGAAAGGTTCGAGATATATAAAGCCATAAAGGAGGATCACAATCGTGTCCTAAATGAAAAAGCAATACATACCAATAATATTTTATTTAATAGAATCGATCATATAGAACGAGAAATCGGCTATATCAGATCGATAAAATTGAACCAAGGTCAAACCGGCATTGATTAGTCTTACCGTGGGGGCGTTCCTGTGCAGGTTCGTTTGCGGCCGCGTGTTTTTATATTTAGTTGTTGTATTGTTGTTTTGTTATGATATATTTTATTTATTATTTGTGTAATGTATGTGTTGTTTTTAATTTTTTAATATCTGACGAGATGTATATACATCAATAATGTTTTGACCTAATTCATATCCGATCTGATGATGACACCATTTGTGTCGAAACTCGAGTTATCCCGAAAAGGATTTTAAGGAACGTTGACAGAAGGTAATTAACCTATTTTATAGTCTCAACCGTTTCTGGAGGCAAGAAAAATGTTTAAATTGAATGCCAGTCAGGTAAAAATTGCCTTTCAATATATGAATTTAAGGTTGAAACTATTAAAAACGGCACTAAATATTAGATATAACAAAACATGTTTAGGTTTGCAAATCGTGCCGAGTTATGTCCAGATAAAAATAACATCCAATTCTTATAGCGCTAAAAAAACTAAAGAAATGGCCACTAAATTATGGATCAAAAACAAGATAAAACAATTACATAGTAAAAAGAACTTACTCAATACGATGCTCATGAAAAAACATCTCGAACTTTTACAAAACTTACATGCCTCACAAGTCCACAATGTAACATATTTGATTGAAAGACAAATAAATAATACCATTATTAAGAAAAAGAAGACACAAAATAAAAAAATTCGTAACTTATTGAAAAAACAGAACGACACGCAAGAGAACAATATAATAAATCATCAGTTTTACCCTCGTATTGTTAATCTTACTGCAATTAAATTCAACAATGAAGAAACCAACTTCTTGAATAAAGGCCTAAAATACAATTTTAAAAACAATAGTTTCAAACAATCACTCTTTAATGAAATATTGAACGCTGAAACCGCAATAAATTCCATATCCGATGAAGAAACGAAAACAGTAATAAGACATGCAATTGTTAATAAAATAAAAAAAGTTATGAAGGCCGAAAACATAAATAATACAAAAACTATTTACCATAACGAAACAAGGGTGTTTAATGAGATAAAGACGAAATTAATAGACCATAACGCAATCGTCACCAAAGCGGACAAAGGTCAAACTCTCGTAATTTTAACTTATGATGATTATAAAAACAAGATACTGGACTTCATTAAAAACAATAACATTATTGAGATTCATAGCGATCCCACTCTTACATTTAATAATAAAGTGAAATCAATATTGAATTAATCCAAATACGTCATAACGAACGATGAGAAAAAATACCTAAAACTGATAGATCCCAAGGCCCCTAGACTTAAGGGCCTTCCTAAAATACATAAAAATAATATGCCTGTCCGTCCTTTAGTTAATTTTATGTCTGCACCTTCATATAAAATTGCCAAAAAACTCGAAAAAATTTTTAGACAACACATAACGTTCAATAAAAATTATAGCTTGAAAAACAGTTTAGAACTGGTCGAACTTACAAAAACTATTACAATCGAGCCGAGACACACTCTCGCCTAATTCGACATAGTAAATCTATACACGAACATACCTATTACCGAAACGTTAGAAATAGCAAAAAATTTATTACTATCTAAATCCACATTAAATCATGAAACAGTTGATGAGTTAATCAATTTGACAAAAGTAATATTAGAACAAAATTATTTCACTTTCGACAACAAATATTATTTACAACGGGATGGTTTAGCTATGGGATCCCCATTGTCAGGCATCCTGGCGGAAATTTACCTAAATCATATTGAAACAAACGAAATTTTATCGACTAAAATCAAAGATTATACAAAAATTTTATTTTACCGACGATATGTGGATGACACAATAATGATTTACAATGGCAATTGCAGGCAATTAGAAATGCTTAAAAAATATATGAATACTATTACAAATAATTTGCAATTCACATTAGAGACGGAAATGAATAATAAAATTAATTTTTTAGATTTAACTTTAACTAAAATAAATAATAAAATTAACTATAATATTTACAGAAAACCAACAATCACAGATCATGCTATTCACGCCTCATCGTATCACCCTATTTCACATAAAATGGCATTTTTCAATTGTATGATTAATAGATTGCTGGCATTGCCCCTATCTACGGAAGATTATAACAATGAACTAAACATTATCAAACACATAGCATTAGCCAATGGATACAAAAGTCATATAGTAGATAGAATAATTAATAAAAAACAAAATAAACCAATAAATATTGATGTATCCAAAGAAAAAGTAAACAAATACATTGCAATAGAATATGGTGAAATTCTACACCATATTTTAAAAAACCAATTAAAAAAGCATAATATTACTTTGGCCTCAAAGGCGAGTAATAAACTTGAGAAAAAACTTACATTTACTAACAAAAATATACCCTCCGATATATTTGACGGTACTGGTGTATATAGACTTAATTGTTCTGACTGCACACAGTTCTATATAGGACAAACAGGTCGTTCCTTCAAATTACGCTATAAAGAACATATCCCAAGCTCCAAGTCAAATGTAAGAAGATCTACATTTGCAGAACATTTGAGCTTTTATGACCATAATATAAAGAGTATTAATGACAATTTAGATATCCTACATAAATGTAAAAAGTCACTAAAGCTGGACACCCTTGAAAGGTTCGAGATATATAAAGCCATAAAGGAGGATCACAATCGTGTCCTAAATGAAAAAGCAATACATACAAATAATATTTTATTTAATAGAATCGATCATATAGAACGAGAAATCGGCTATATCAGATCGATAAAATTGAACCAAGGTCAAACCGGCATTGATTAGTCTTACCGTGGGGGCGTTCCTGTGCAGGTTCGTTTGCGGCCGCGTGTTTTTATATTTCGTTGTTGTATTGTTGTTTTGTTATGATATATTTTATTTATTATTTGTGTAATGTATGTGTTGTTTTTAATTTTTTAATATCTGACGAGATGTATATACATCAATAATGTTTTGACCTAATTCATATCCGATCTGATGATGACACCATTGGTGTCGAAACTCGAGTTATCCCGAAAAGGATTTTAAGAAACGTTGACAGAAGGTAATTAACCTATTTTATAGTCTCAACCGTTTCTGGAGGCAAGAAAAATGTTTAAATTGAATGCCAGTCAGGTAAAAATTGCCTTTCAATATATGAATTTAAGGTTGAAACTATTAAAAACGGCACTAAATATTAGATATAACAAAACATGTTTAGGTTTGCAAATCGTGCCGAGTTATGTCCAGATAAAAATAACATCCAATTCTTATAGCGCTAAAAAAACTAAAGAAATGGCCACTAAATTATGGATCAAAAACGAAATAAAACAATTACATGGTAAAAAGAACTTACTCAATACGATGCTCATGAAAAAACATCTCGAACTTTTACAAAACTTACATGCCTCACAAGTCCACAATGTAACATATTTGATTGAAAGACAAATAAATAATACCATTATAAGAAAAAGAAGACACAAAATAAAAAAAATCGTAACTTATTGAAAAAACAGAACGACACGCAAGAGAACAATATAATAAATCATCAGTTTTACCCTCGTATTGTTAATCTTACTGCAATTAAATTCAACAATGAAGAAACCAACTTCTTGAATAAAGGCCTAAAATACAATTTTAAAAACAATAGTTTCAAACAATCACTCTTTAATGAAATATTGAACGCTGAAACCGCAATAAATTCCATATCCGATGAAGAAACGAAAACAGTAATAAGACATGCAATTGTAAATAAAATAAAAAAAGTTATGAAGGCCGAAAACATAAATAATACAAAAACTATTTACCATAACGAAACAAGGGTGTTTAATGAGATAAAGACGAAATTAATAGACCATAACGCAATCGTCACCAAAGCGGACAAAGGTCAAACACTCGTAATTTTAACTTATGATGATTATAAAAACAAGATACTGGACTTCATTAAAAACAATAACATTATTGAGATTCATAGCGATCCCACTCTTACATTTAATAATAAAGTGAAATCAATATTGAATTAATCCAAATACGTCATAACGAACGATGAGAAAAAATACCTAAAACTGATAGATCCCAAGGCCCCTAGACTTAAGGGCCTTCCTAAAATACATAAAAATAATATGCCTGTCCGTCCTTTAGTTAATTTTATGTCTGCACCTTCATATAAAATTGCCAAAAAACTCGAAAAAATTTTTAGACAACACATAACGTTCAATAAAAATTATAGCTTGAAAAACAGTTTAGAACTGGTCGAACTTACAAAAACTATTACAATCGAGCCGAGACACACTCTCGCCTCATTCGACATAGTAAATCTATACAGGAACATACCTATTACCGAAACGTTAGAAATAGCAAAAAATTTAATACTATTTAAATCCACATTAAATCATGAAACAGTTGATGAGTTAATCAATTTGACAAAAGTAAAATTAGAACAAAATTATTTCACTTTCGACAACAAATATTATTTACAACGGGATGGTTTAGCTATGGGATCCCCATTGTCAGGCATCCTGGCGGAAATTTACCTAAATCATATTGAAACAAACGAAATTTTATCGACTAAAAACAAACATTATACAAAAATTTTATTTTACCGACGATATGTGGATGACACAATAATGATTTACAATGGCAATTGCAGCAATTAGAAATGCTTAAAAAATATATGAATACTATTACAAATAATTTGCAATTCACATTAGAGACGGAAATGAATAATAAAATTAATTTTTTAGATTTAACTTTAACTAAAATAAATAATAAAATTAACTATAATATTTACAGATAACCAACAATCACAGATCATGCTATTCACGCCTCATCGTATCACCCTATTTCACATAAAATGGCATTTTTCAATTGTATGATTCATAGATTGCTGGCATTGCCCCTATCTACGGAAGATTATAACAATGAACTAAACATTATCAAACACATAGCATTAGCCAATGGATACAAAAGTCATATAGTAGATAGAATAATTAATAAAAAACAAAATAAACCAATAAATATTGATGTATCCAAAGAAAAAGTAAACAAATACATTGCAATAGAATATGGTGAAATTCTACACCATATTTTAAAAAACCAATTAAAAAAGCATAATATTACTTTGGCCTCAAAGGCGAGTAATAAACTTGAGAAAAAACTTACATTTACTAACAAAAATATACCCTCCGATATATTTGACGGTACTGGTGTATATAGACTTAATTGTTCTGACTGCACACAGTTCTATATAGGACAAACAGGTCGTTCCTTCAAATTACGCTATAAAGAACATATCCCAAGCTCCAAGTCAAATGTAAGAAGATCTACATTTGCAGAACATTTGAGCTTTTATGACCATAATATAAAGAGTATTAATGACAATTTAGATATCCTACATAAATGTAAAAAGTCACTAAAGCTGGACACCCTTGAAAGGTTCGAGATATATAAAGCCATAAAGGAGGATCACAATCGTGTCCTAAATGAAAAAGCAATACATACAAATAATATTTTATTTAATAGAATCGATCATATAGAACGAGAAATCGGCTATATCAGATCGATAAAATTGAACCAAGGTCAAACCGGCATTGATTAGTCTTACCGTGGGGGCGTTCCTGTGCAGGTTCGTTTGCGGCCGCGTGTTTTTACATTTCGTTGTTGTATTGTTGTTTTGTTATGATATATTTTATTTATTATTTGTGTAATGTATGTGTTGTTTTTAATTTTTTAATATCTGACGAGATGTATATACATCAATAATGTTTTGACCTAATTCATATCCGATCTGATGATGACACCACTGGTGTCGAAACTCGAGTTATCCCGAAAAGGATTTTAAGAAACGTTGACAGAAGGTAATTAACCTATTTTATAGTCTCAACCGTTTCTGGAGGCAAGAAAAATGTTTAAATTGAATGCCAGTCAGGTAAAAATTGCCTTTCAATATATGAATTTAAGGTTGAAACTATTAAAAACGGCAGTAAATATTAGATATAACAAAACATGTTTAGGTTTGCAAATCGTGCCGAGTTATGTCCAGATAAAAATAACATCCAATTCTTATAGCGCTAAAAAAACTAAAGAAATGGCCACTAAATTATGGATCAAAAACGAAATAAAACAATTACATAGTAAAAAGAACTTACTCAATACGATGCTCATGAAAAAACATCTCGAACTTTTACAAAACTTACATGCCTCACAAGTCCACAATGTAACATATTTGATTGAAAGACAAATAAATAATACCATTATTAAGAAAAAGAAGACACAAAATAAAAAAATTCGTAACTTATTGAAAAAACAGAACGACACGCAAGAGAACAATATAATAAATCATCAGTTTTACCCTCGTATTGTTAATCTTACTGCAATTAAATTCAACAATGAAGAAACCAACTTCTTGAATAAAGGCCTAAAATACAATTTTAAAAACAATAGTTTCAAACAATCACTCTTTAATGAAATATTGAACGCTGAAACCGCAATAAATTCCATATCCGATGAAGAAACGAAAACAGTAATAAGACATGCAATTGTTAATAAAATAAAAAAAGTTATGAAGGCCGAAAACAAAAATAATACAAAAACTATTTACCATAACGAAACAAGGGTGTTTAATGAGATAAAGACGAAATTAATAGACCATAACGCAATCGTCACCAAAGCGGACAAAGGTCAAACTCTCGTAATTTTAACTTATGATGATTATAAAAACAAGATACTGGACTTCATTAAAATCAATAACATTATTGAGATTCATAGCGATCCCACTCTTACATTTAATAATAAAGTGAAGTCAATATTGAATAAATCCAAATACGTCATAACGAACGATGAGAAAAAATACCTAAAACTGATAGATCCCAAGGCCCCTAGACTTAAGGGCCTTCCTAAAATACATAAAAATAATATGCCTGTCCGTCCTTTAGTTAATTTTATGTCTGCACCTTCATATAAAATTGCCAAAAAACTCGAAAAAATGTTTAGACAACACATAACGTTCAATAAAAATTATAGCTTGAAAAACAGTTTAGAACTGGTCGAACTTACAAAAACTATTACAATCGAGCCGAGACACACTCTCGCCTCATTCGACATAGTAAATCTATACACGAACATACCTATTACCGAAACGTTAGAAATAGCAAAAAATTTATTACTATCTAAATCCACATTAAATCATGAAACAGTTGATGAGTTAATCAATTTGACAAAAGTAATATTAGAACAAAATTATTTCACTTTCGACAAAAAATATTATTTACAACGGGATGGTTTAGCTATGGGATCCCCATTGTCAGGCATCCTGGCGGAAATTTACCTAAATCATATTGAAACAAACGAAATTTTATCGACTAAAAACAAACATTATACAAAAATTTTATTTTACCGACGATATGTGGATGACACAATAATGATTTACAATGGCAATTGCAGGCAATTAGAAATGCTTAAAAAATATATGAATACTATTACAAATAATTTGCAATTCACATTAGAGACGGAAATGTATAATAAAATTAATTTTTTAGATTTAACTTTAACTAAAATAAATAATAAAATTAACTATAATATGTACAGAAAACCAACAATCACAGATCATGCTATTCACGCCTCATCGTATCACCCTATTTCACATAAAATGGCATTTTTCAATGGTATGATTCATAGATTGCTGGCATTGCCCCTATCTACGGAAGATTATAACAATGAACTAAACATTATCAAACACATAGCATTAGCCAATGGATACAAAAGTCATATAGTAGATAGAATAATTAATAAAAAACAAAATAAACCAATAAATATTGATGTATCCAAAGAAAAAGTAAACAAATACATTGCAATAGAATATGGTGAAATTCTACACCATATTTTAAAAAACCAATTAAAAAAGCATAATATTACTTTGGCCTCAAAGGCGAGTAATAAACTTGAGAAAAAACTTACATTTACTAACAAAAATATACCCTCCGATATATTTGACGGTACTGGTGTATATAGACTTAATTGTTCTGACTGCACACAGTTCTATATAGGACAAACAGGTCGTTCCTTCAAATTACGCTATAAAGAACATATCCCAAGCTCCAAGTCAAATGTAAGAAGATCTACATTTGCAGAACATTTGAGCTTATATGACCATAATATAAAGAGTATTAATGACAATTTAGATATCCTACATAAATGTAAAAAGTCACTAAAGCTGGACACCCTTGAAAGGTTCGAGATATATAAAGCCATAAAGGAGGATCACAATCGTGTCCTAAATGAAAAAGCAATACATACAAATAATATTTTATTTAATAGAATCGATCATATAGAACGAGAAATCGGCTATATCAGATCGATAAAATTGAACCAAGGTCAAACCGGCATTGATTAGTCTTAACGTGGGGGGCGTTCCTGTGCATGTTCGTTTGCGGCCGCGTGTTTTTATATTTCGTTGTTGTATTGTTGTTTTGTTATGATATATTTTATTTATAATTTGTGTAATGTATGTGTTGTTTTTAATTTTTTAATATCTGACGAGATGTATATACATCAATAATGTTTTGACCTAATTCATATCCGATCTGATGATGACACCATTGGTGTCGAAACTCGAGTTATCCCGAAAAGGATTTTAAGAAACGTTGACAGAAGGTAATTAAACTATTTTATAGTCTCAACCGTTTCTGGAGGCAAGAAAAATGTTTAAATTGGATGCCAGTCAGGTAAAAATTGCCTTTCAATATATGAATTTAAGGTTGAAACTATTAAAAACGGCACTAAATATTAGATATAACAAAACATGTTTAGGTTGGCAAATCGTGCCGAGTTATGTCCAGATAAAAATAACATCCAATTCTTATAGCGCTAAAAAAACTAAAGAAATGGCCACTAAATTATGGATCAAAAACGAAATAAAACAATTACATAGTAAAAAGAACTTACTCAATACGATGCTCATGAAAAAACATCTCGAACTTTTACAAAACTTACATGCCTCACAAGTCCACAATGTAACATATTTGATTGAAAGACAAATAAATAATACCATTATTAAGAAAAAGAAGACACAAAATAAAAAAATTCGTAACTTATTGAAAAAACAGAACGACACGCAAGAGAACAATATAATAAATCATCAGTTTTACCCTCGTATTGTTAATCTTACTGCAATTAAATTCAACAATGAAGAAACCAACTTCTTGAATAAAGGCCTAAAATACAATTTTAAAAACAATAGTTTCAAACAATCACTCTTTAATGAAATATTGAACGCTGAAACCGCAATAAATTCCATATCCGATGAAGAAACGAAAACAGTAATAAGACATGCAATTGTTAATAAAATAAAAAAAGTTATGAAGGCCGAAAACATAAATAATACAAAAACTATTTACCATAACGAAACAAGGGTGTTTAATGAGATAAAGACGAAATTAATAGACCATAACGCAATCGTCACCAAAGCGGACAAAGGTCAAACTCTCGTAATTTTAACTTATGATGATTATAAAAACAAGATACTGGACTTCATTAAAAACAATAACATTATTGAGATTCATAGCGATCCCACTCTTACATTTAATAATAAAGTGAAATCAATATTGAATAAATCCAAATACGTCATAACGAACGATGAGAAAAAATACCTAAAACTGATAGATCCCAAGGCCCCTAGACTTAAGGGCCTTCCTAAAATACATAAAAATAATATGCCTGTCCGTCCTTTAGTTAATTTTATGTCTGCACCTTCATATAAAATTGCCAAAAAACTCGAAAAAATTTTTAGACAACACATAACGTTCAATAAAAATTATAGCTTGAAAAACAGTTTAGAACTGGTCGAACTTACAAAAAATTATTACAATCGAGCCGAGACACACTCTCGCCTCATTCGACATAGTAAATCTATACACGAACATACCTATTACCGAAACGTTAGAAATAGCAAAAAATTTATTACTATCTAAATCCACATTAAATCATGAAACAGTTGATGAGTTAATCAATTTGACAAAAGTAATATTAGAACAAAATTATTTCACTTTCGACAACAAATATTATTTACAACGGGATGGTTTATCTATGGGATCCCCATTGTCAGGCATCCTGGCGGAAATTTACCTAAATCATATTGAAACAAACGAAATTTTATCGACTAAAAACAAACATTATACAAAAATTTTATTTTACCGACGATATGTGGATGACACAATAAGGATTTACAATGGCAATTGCAGGCAATTAGAAATGCTTAAAAAATATATGAATACTATTACAAATAATTTGCAATTCACATTAGAGACGGAAATGAATAATAAAATTAATTTTTTAGATTTAACTTTAACTAAAATAAATAATAAAATTAACTATAATATTTACAGAAAACGAACAATCACAGATCATGCTATTCACGCCTTATCGTATCACCCTATTTCACATAAAATGGCATTTTTCAATTGTATGATTCATAGATTGCTGGCATTGCCCCTATCTACGGAAGATTATAACAATGAACTAAACATTATCAAACACATAGCATTAGCCAATGGATACAAAAGTCATATAGTATATAGAATAATTAATAAAAAAACAAAATAAACCCATAAATATTGATGTATCCAAAGAAAAAGTAAACAAATACATTGCAATAGAATATGGTGAAATTCTACACCATATTTTAAAAAACCAATTAAAAAAGCATAATATTACTTTGGCCTCAAAGGCGAGTAATAAACTTGAGAAAAAACTTACATTTACTAACAAAAATAGACCCTCCGATATATTTGACGGTACTGGTGTATATAGACTTAATTGTTCTGACCGCTCACAGTTCTATATAGGACAAACAGGTCGTTCCTTCAAATTACGCTATAAAGAACATATCCCAAGCTCCAAGTCAAATGTAAGAAGATCTACATTTGCAGAACATTTGAGCTTTTATGACCATAATATAAAGAGTATTAATGACAATTTAGATATCCTACATAAATGTAAAAAGTCAATAAAGCTGGACACCCTTGAAAGGTTCGAGATATATAAAGCCATAAAGGAGGATCACAATCGTGTCCTAAATGAAAAAGCAATACATACAAATAATATTTTATTTAATAGAATCGATCATATAGAACGAGAAATCGGCTATATCAGATCGATAAAATTGAACCAAGGTCAAACCGGCATTGATTAGTCTTACCGTGGGGGCGTTCCTGTGCAGGTTCGTTTGCGGCCGCGTGTTTTTATATTTCGTTGTTGTATTGTTGTTTTGTTATGATATATTTTATTTATTATTTGTGTAATGTATGTGTTGTTTTTAATTTTTTAATATCTGACGAGATGTATATACATCAATAATGTTTTGACCTAATTCATATCCGATCTGATGATGACACCATTGGTGTCGAAACTCGAGTTATCCCGAAAAGGATTTTAAGAAACGTTGACAGAAGGTAATTAACCTATTTTATAGTCTCAACCGTTTCTGGAGGCAAGAAAAATGTTTAAATTGAATGCCAGTCAGGTAAAAATTGCCTTTCAATATATGAATTTAAGGATGAAACTATTAAAAACGGCACTAAATATTAGATATAACAAAACATGTTTAGGTTTGCAAATCGTGCCGAGTTATGTCCAGATAAAAATAACATCCAATTCTTATAGCGCTAAAAAAACTAAAGAAATGGCCACTAAATTATGGATCAAAAACGAAATAAAACAATTACATAGTAAAAAGAACTTACTCAATACGATGCTCATGAAAAAACATCTCGAACTTTTACAAAACTTACATGCCTCACAAGTCCACAATGTAACATATTTGATTGAAAGACAAATAAATAATACCATTATTAAGAAAAAGAAGACACAAAATAAAAAAATTCGTAACTTATTGAAAAAACAGAACGACACGCAAGAGAACAATATAATAAATCATCAGTTTTACCCTCGTATTGTTAATCTTACTGCAATTAAATTCAACAATGAAGAAACCAACTTCTTGAATAAAGGCCTAAAATAAAATTTTAAAAACAATAGTTTCAAACAATCACTCTTTAATGAAATATTGAACGCTGAAACCGCAATAAATTCCATATCCGATGAAGAAACGAAAACAGTAATAAGACATGCAATTGTTAATAAAATAAAAAAAGTTATGAAGGCCGAAAACATAAATAATACAAAAACTATTTACCATAACGAAACAAGGGTGTTTAATGAGATAAAGACGAAATTAATAGACCATAACGCAATCGTCACCAAAGCGGACAAAGGTCAAACTCTCGTAATTTTAACTTATGATGATTATAAAAACAAGATACTGGACTTCATTAAAAACAATAACATTATTGAGATTCATAGCGATCCCACTCTTACATTTAATAATAAAGTGAAATCAATATTGAATAAATCCAAATACGTCATAACGAACGATGAGAAAAAATACCTAAAACTGATAGATCCCAAGGCCCCTAGACTTAAGGGCCTTCCTAAAATACATAAAAATAATATGCCTGTCCGTCCTTTAGTTAATTTTATGTCTGCACCTTCATATAAAATTGCCAAAAAACTCGAAAAAATTTTTAGACAACACATAACGTTCAATAAAAATTATAGCTTGAAAAACAGTTTAGAACTGGTCGAACTTACAAAAAATTATTACAATCGAGCCGAGACACACTCTCGCCTCATTCGACATAGTAAATCTATACACGAACATACCTATTACCGAAACGTTAGAAATAGCAAAAAATTTATTACTATCTAAATCCACATTAAATCATGAAACAGTTGATGAGTTAATCAATTTGACAAAAGTAATATTAGAACAAAATTATTTCACTTTCGACAACAAATATTATTTACAACGGGATGGTTTAGCTATGGGATCCCCATTGTCAGGCATCCTGGCGGAAATTTACCTACATCATATTGAAACAAACGAAATTTTATCGACTAAAAACAAACATTATACAAAAATTTTATTTTACCGACGATATGTGGATGACACAATAAGGATTTACAATGGCAATTGCAGGCAATTAGAAATGCTTAAAAAATATATGAATACTATTACAAATAATTTGCAATTCACATTAGAGACGGAAATGAATAATAAAATTAATTTTTTAGATTTAACTTTAACTAAAATAAATAATAAAATTAACTATAATATTTACAGAAAACCAACAATCACAGATCATGCTATTCACGCCTCATCGTATCACCCTATTTCACATAAAATGGCATTTTTCAATTGTATGATTCATAGATTGCTGGCATTGCCCCTATCTACGGAAGATTATAACAATGAACTAAACATTATCAAACACATAGCATTAGCCAATGGATACAAAAGTCATATAGTATATAGAATAATTAATAAAAAAACAAAATAAACCAATAAATATTGATGTATCCAAAGAAAAAGTAAACAAATACATTGCAATAGAATATGGTGAAATTCTACACCATATTTTAAAAAACCAATTAAAAAAGCATAATATTACTTTGGCCTCAAAGGCGAGTAATAAACTTGAGAAAAAACTTACATTTACTAACAAAAATATACCCTCCGATATATTTGACGGTACTGGTGTATATAGACTTAATTGTTCTGACTGCACACAGTTCTATATAGGACAAACAGGTCGTTCCTTCAAATTACGCTATAAAGAACATATCCCAAGCTCCAAGTCAAATGTAAGAAGATCTACATTTGCAGAACATTTGAGTTTTTATGACCATAATATAAAGAGTATTAATGACAATTTAGATATCCTACATAAATGTAAAAAGTCACTAAAGCTGGACACCCTTGAAAGGTTCGAGATATATAAAGCCATAAAGGAGGATCACAATCGTGTGCTAAATGAAAAAGCAATACATACAAATAATATTTTATTTAGTAGAATCGATCATATAGAACGAGAAATCGGCTATATCAGATCGATAAAATTGAACCAAGGTCAAACCGGCATTGATTAGTCTTACCGTGAGGGCGTTCCTGTGCAGGTTCGTTTGCGGCCGCGTGTTTTTATATTTCGTTGTTGTTTTGTTGTTTTGTTATGATATATTTTATTTATTATTTGTGTAATGTATGTGTTGTTTTTAATTTTTTAATATCTGACGAGATGTATATACATCAATAATGTTTTGACCTAATTCATATCCGATCTGATGATGACACCATTGGTGTCGAAACTCGAGTTATCCCGAAAAGGATTTTAAGAAACGTTGACAGAAGGTAATTAACCTATTTTATAGTCTCAACCGTTTCTGGAGGCAAGAAAATGTTTAAATTGAATGCCAGTCAGGTAAAAATTGCCTTTCAATATATGAATTTAAGGTTGAAACTATTAAAAACGGCACTAAATATTAGATATAACAAAACATGTTTAGGTTTGCAAATCGTGCCGAGTTATGTCCAGATAAAAATAACATCCAATTCTTATAGCGCTAAAAAAACTAAAGAAATGGCCACTAAATTATGGATCAAAAACGAAATAAAACAATTACATAGTAAAAAGAACTTACTCAATACGATGCTCATGAAAAAACATCTCGAACTTTTACAAAACTTACATGCCTCACAAGTCCACAATGTAACATATTTGATTGAAAGACAAATAAATAATACCATTATTAAGAAAAAGAAGACACAAAATAAAAAAATTCGTAACTTATTGAAAAAACAGAACGACACGCAAGAGAACAATATAATAAATCATCAGTTTTAAGCCCGTATGGTTAATCTTACTGCAATTAAATTCAACAATGAAGAAACCAACTTCTTGAATAAAGACCTAAAATACAATTTTAAAAACAATAGTTTCAAACAATCACTCTTTAATGAAATATTGAACGCTGAAACCGCAATAAATTCCATATCCGATGAAGAAACGAAAACAGTAATAAGACATGCAATTGTTAATAAAATAAAAAAAGTTATGAAGGCCGAAAACATAAATAATACAAAAACTATTTACCATAACGAAACAAGGGTGTTTAATGAGATAAAGACGAAATTAATAGACCATAACGCAATCGTCACCAAAGCGGACAAAGGTCAAACTCTCGTAATTTTAACTTATGATGATTATAAAAACAAGATACTGGACTTCATTAAAAACAATAACATTATTGAGATTCATAGCGATCCCACTCTTACATTTAATAATAAAGTGAAATCAATATTGAATAAATCCAAATACGTCATAACGAACGATGAGAAAAAATACCTAAAACTGATAGATCCCAAGGCCCCTAGACTTAAGGGCCTTCCTAAAATACATAAAAATAATATGCCTGTCCGTCCTTTAGTTAATTTTATGTCTGCACCTTCATATAAAATTGCCAAAAAACTCGAAAAAATGTTTAGACAACACATAACGTTCAATAAAAATTATAGCTTGAAAAACAGTTTAGAACTGGTCGAACTTACAAAAACTATTACAATCGAGCCGAGACACACTCTCGCCTCATTCGACATAGTAAATCTATACACGAACATACCTATTACCGAAACGTTAGAAATAGCAAAAAATTTATTACTATCTAAATCCACATTAAATCATGAAACAGTTGATGAGTTAATCAATTTGACAAAAGTAATATTAGAACAAAATTATTTCACTTTCGACAACAAATATTATTTACAACGGGATGGTTTAGCTATGGGATCCCCATTGTCAGGCATCCTGGCGGAAATTTACCTAAATCATATTGAAACAAAACGAAATTTTATCGACTAAAAACAAACATTATACAAAAATTTTATTTTACCGACGATATGTGGATGACACAATAATGATTTACAATGGCAATTGCAGGCAATTAGAAATGCTTAAAAAATATATGAATACTATTACAAATAATTTGTAATTCACATTAGAGACGGAAATGAATAATAAAATTAATTTTTTAGATTTAACTTTAACTAAAATAAATAATAAAATTAACTATAATATTTACAGAAAACCAACAATCACAGATCTTGCTATTCACGCCTCATCGTATCACCCTATTTCACATAAAATGGCATTTTTCAATTGTATGATTCATAGATTGCTGGCATTGCCCCTATCTACGGAAGATTATAACAATGAACTAAACATTATCAAACACATAGCATTAGCCAATGGATACAAAAGTCATATAGTATATAGAATAATTAATAAAAAAACAAAATAAACCAATAAATATTGATGTATCCAAAGAAAAAGTAAACAAATACATTGCAATAGAATATGGTGAAATTCTACACCATATTTTAAAAAAACCAATTAAAAAAGCATAATATTACTTTGGCCTCAAAGGCGAGTAATAAACTTGAGAAAAAAACTTACATTTACTAACAAAAATATACCCTCCGATATATTTGACGGTACTGGTGTATATAGACTTAATTGTTCTGACTGCACACAGTTCTATATAGGACAAACAGGTCGTTCCTTCAAATTACGCTATAAAGAACATATCCCAAGCTCCAAGTCAAATGTAAGAAGATCTACATTTGCAGAACATTTGAGCTTTTATGACCATAATATAAAGAGTATTAATGACAATTTAGATATCCTACATAAATGTAAAAAGTCACTAAAGCTGGACACCCTTGAAAGGTTCGAGATATATAAAGCCATAAAGGAGGATCACAATCGTGTGCTAAATGAAAAAGCAATATATACAAATAATATTTTATTTAATAGAATCTATCATATAGAACGAGAAATCGGCTATATCAGATCGATAAAATTGAACCAAGGTCAAACCGGCATTGATTAGTCTTACCGTGGGGGCGTTCCTGTGCAGGTTCGTTTGCGACCGCGTGTTTTATATTTCGTTGTTGTATTGTTGTTTTGTTATGATATATTTTATTTATTATTTGTGTAATGTATGTGTTGTTTTTAATTTTTTAATATCTGACGAGATGTATATACATCAATAATGTTTTGACCTAATTCATATCCGATCTGATGATGACACCATTGGTGTCGAAACTCGAGTTATCCCGAAAAGGATTTTAAGAAACGTTGACAGAAGGTAATTAACCTATTTTATAGTCTTAACCGTTTCTGGAGGCAAGAAAAATGTTTAAAGGGTAATTATTTAATGAAATATCGTTTTATTTGCCCCACATAGGGCACCATCTTGTAACGTCTCGCGGTTCTCTCCGAGTAATAGTACGTACTTTTTAGTTAATTAACTCTATGTTTTATTAGCCCCACGTTGTTAGCGTTATCTTGTAACGTCTCGCGGTTCTCTCCGAGTCAATCAAACGTCTTATCTATATACTTTCCTACTTTGCCCCACGTTGGTACGTCATCTTGTAACGTCTCGCGGGTAAATCTCTTGGAATCTATAGACATTTTATGTCTATTTATGCTCTTCGAAAATCTCGCTTTAATAAGAGTCACAGAATTTGTTATAATTTATGTTCAGTGTTTCCAAAAATCGAGTGCTTGTGATTATGCAAATATTTCCCTTAGATTTTATTTGGGTGAAATCAATACCGTTGTTTTACTGTAGTTAGGAGAGAGAGTGCAAAGAGAATTACTCTCTTAGTATACAATTAATGAATTCAAATTTCTCCGCTCATGAGATCAGCTGACTGTGACATTTACAAACACATTTGAGGTTAAATTAACTCTAAATGGTACGTAATATTTTCGGGTTGTCCGTTCCCTTCTCAGTCTCCTGACAATCTGTAACCAACTACCATCTACTGAAAATAATACACATTTTTATTCAAACAACAAAGTATTCATTGGATTTATTTAGCATTTTTTTTAATTTTTTCCCAAAAACAGAAAGGGATAATCGATTCTTACTGACAACACAGCATTAGTTCGATCTTATTTTAAAACATATAATGTATAACAAATATTTTTATTTTTTTTTTATTTCAATAACAATAAAGAAACAATTTATTAATTTCCCAGGGTTATTGTAGAGCTCTTTGTACTATGAGAAGGTCAGAAATGAATATTTTAATACCAAGCTTTACATAAATTAAATTTTTATAATTTGTAGTATTTATATTATGTAGTTACTTTATTGACCGCTAGATCGCAGATTACGTTTCTTCAATGCAAACACGAAAGTTATTTAATGGCGGCAAGAAATTCACAGGAACCCGTTCTGCTGGTTTTTTGTTAACTAAAATAATAAAGTTTATTTTCCACCTCTTTTCCTGAAGTGTTTAAAGAAATGGTGCTGTTTCTAGTGTTATAATGTTATAGTTGAGATGTAATGTAGTTAAATTTTACTTGGTAACGGTCTCACCAAAAATGTCGACGTTCTGTGGGCTAGGCCTGGATATCGGAGGTTGATTTTTCAAGGTTTCATCAAATTATGGGCGTGAATGGTTCTATTCGAAGGAGTTCTAATATGTAGTGGACATCACTAGTTAATTTTATTAATTTCGCACTGCTTGTTTCAAATGGTATCTTTTAATTTACTAAATTTTTATAGATATTACACTTCTCCAAAACGTTCACTTTCAAAACGTTTTAAAAATTAATTCAATCTTGTTAGTTGGTTACTCGTAGTAACCAAGAATTTTTTATGGTTTTTATTGGTGAATCTATATACTTTTTAGTATATAGGCTATTATTAATTATTATAAATTTATTTCTTCTTTTTAGAAAAATAATCCTTTTTAGATTTTATTTATAATCAAATTTAATTTATCTAAGGTTTTTCTTTATATTTTTTCTTAATCTTATACATTGGTATTTTATATTTTAATTCCTTTTAATTTGATTCATTTATGATTTATTATTTTCTTAATATATCCTTACTCTAAACTATTTTCCTATGCCATCTTGCTAACATAGTATTATTTTATATTTAACCCTGGGTTATCTTATATTTAAACAAAATCATTAGTCTAAACACAAAGGTTACTCCTAGGTACAAGACCTTTGTGGCCTACACAATGCAAAATTACACAAAATACAAAAATTGTCAGCAGCAATATAGTTCACTGCTACCATATTAATTGTTTTTTCATCTCCAGTACCAATCTGTGAGATGCTCTTTTTAAAAGTTTACACCTTCTCTAAGTACACTATATTTGACTTTGTACACTATATTTCACTTTGTTATTGTTTACAGTGTTTTGTAGTACAAAGTATTTTATAGCTTGGTACATAATACCCATTTCTGACTTTCAGAATGGGGTGATTACTGTTTTTAACGATGGTGATTGTGTTAACATATATGGGCATGGGTTATGTAACGTTACATAAAGCCCCCCCACTAGAATAGATTTATTTTTGTTTACTTGTTTTTAAAAAATAATCGTTGAACTCTTCAGTCTTCGGATTCTTTCATTATACTTCATGATATCTTTTTATTTCTGATTGGTTATTCACCTGTTATTAGGTTAATGGTAATAGGCTTGATTTTATATTCAACTCTCTCTCTCTCCTGGAGGCACATTCATTATGATTTAATTTCTCTGGGTAGTGGTCTTTCACATATTACTTGATAAGGGCTGGTCACACAAATCATCAAAAACTTGTTTTAACACTCATATTTCTATTTGCTTCTATTAATTTGCTTTTTCAATTGAGCTTCTGTCTGCTATCTTTCTTCCGTTTTCTTCCTTCATACTTTTGGAATCTGATATCAATCTTTTCAGCTATTTTATTATCCCTTAAATATTCAATTTCCCTAACATTTTTTCCCTATCCTGTGCGGTGGTTCAGTTTGGGTGGCCACGTTGGGTCCATTACTCCGCTGTCCATCCTTACACCTTCTGAGATCAGGGGAACATCACCCTGCTCAGGAAAATGATTGCTGGAACATGTCTACAGTCAATTCATTATAATAAAAAACTTACAAGTAGTCGATTAGCGACTAATACTAAACACTTTTGGAATTCTTCACGTTGTTGCTGTTTGCATTTAATTATATATTTCTTTTTCTTCTTGATTCCTTCTTCTTTTTCATTAACTAGTAGCATATAACATTATTGATAGGCATTATTTTAAAATCCTTTTGACTTTCCTTCTTGTGACATATTTCTCCGTATCATTTCTTCCTATATCATTTTCAATTCCGAGAAATTCTAAATTATAGTTGTATTAATTATCATCATTCTTTAGTTTCATTGTAGTCATTAAATTATTCGTTATTCTTCTTATTTGAGCACACTACCATCAATTGTTTTTATTTATATATTTATTCTTCTTTTGTTCCCATAAAAATATTTTTTTTTCTATTATTTCAGTTTAAATCTGTTATTTATAAATATTATTTAATAATCTGTTCTTACATTTTCTCGGTGGTTTGTCTTTTTATTTTATCAAATTGTTTCGAAATATTTAGTAAGTTGTCCTTACATACTTTTTGAATTTTGGGGTTTTATTAAATCATATTGTTTCAAAATATTTAGTAAGTTGTCCTTACATGCTTTTTGAATTTTGGGGTTTTATTTCCAATGGGTTGCTTGGTCGGTATCAGAAAATCAGTCCCCATTTTCTAGTTGGTTAATATTTAGTTTAACCATGGTCCATTAACTCAGGTACTCCCTTTCCTCGGATTACTGGGGTGTTCGGAATTAATTCTCTCCTTGATAATCTCCTTACCTTCCGGCTCTCCCACTTTGCTGCTATGAAACCTTCATTTAAGTACCGGTCTTCCGTCATTGTTCGTTCTTTTTTAACTAACAGGTATTGTACCTCCTCTGACATAACATATTCACTCATTTTTAATATCATTCCATTTCCTTTGATATCTGGATTATTTACCAAATATTTTACTGGTATATTCCTTATTAAAGATATAAATGATATTGTCTGATATTCTTCGATTGTTAACATATTTAATTGATTTTTAAGCTTAGATAAGTTTTTCTTTATTATTCTATGGTGGTTTATTTTTGATAATTTTATTAAGATTTTTTTCTATAACTCTTACCTTTACTTAACTCCCTTTGTTCGTTAATTGGGATGTTAAATACATTAATTAATCCACCCTTCCTCATCTCCAATAATTCTTTTATATTTAATATTTTCTTTCTACGTATTTTCCTTATTTTCTTGATCTTATTTTCCACGGTTTGAATATCCTCTTTGTTGTGGTTATTTTTATTTCCAGAGAATATTACACCTTGGTATTCTCTAATTTCTATTTCCTTCCTGCTCTTTTCTATATTCGGACTTACTTTAAGACCTTCGGAAGTGCTGTCTTGTGTTTCATTCAAATTCTTGAAACCACTGTCCATTTGCTTATTTGTCTCCTCCTTGTATTCATCTACTCTTTGGCTAAGCGTGTTAACATTTTCAAACTTCCCCCCGAAAGTTTCCCTTATCTCCTTAATGAACTTTTCCATTTTACGGTTTTGTTCATTCATGGTTTCTCTGATATCTCCATGAATGGTCTCAATTTTTTCGTTTAGTTGTTTTACTAAACTTTCCTTAATACCGTCTATTTTCTCATTGGTTTGCTTGTTATTTTCCTCCTGTTTCCTAAAATTTTCATCTATTTTATTAAATTTCTCGCTCAAGGTTTCATTTGGTTTCCTTGAGTTTTTCTTATTTTCTTCTTTCATCTGTCTTATTAAGTGTTCATTGTTTTGTCGGCTTTGTTCTCCCATAAATTTCATTATTTCTTGCCAATTTGGTTCTTCTCTGGCTACCGCTTTATCTGGTTGGTTACCTTGGGCATCCTCTTCAACTATTTCCTTTTCCGTGTCCAGAATTGCTTCAGTTTCTTCTTTATCGCCTGTCTGTTGTTCCATTTCACTGTCCGTGACTACTTCTATTTCTTGTTCCTGTCCACCTTCTTCCTTCTCCTTGTCTTCTGTCCTCTTCTTCGATCTGCCTCTGGTATTATGCATTTCTTATTTCTCATAGTTGCCGACGAAAATTAGGTTTTTTGTTATATTATCTTTGTATATTTCAAAATTTCTTTCCTAATTAAAGCCCTTTTAAGTTGAGCGCCATCTTGTAACGTCTCGTGGTTAATCTCTCTCGGAGTCTATAAATATACGTTTCCTAAAAAAATGTTCTTATCGTCTCCCTTGCGATCGTCACTGTAATTATTTAATGAAATATCGTTTTATTTGCCCCACATAGGGCACCATCTTGTAACGTCTCGCGGTTCTCTCCGAGTAATAGTACGTACTTTTTATTTAATTAACTCTATGTTTTATTAGCCCCACGTTGTTAGCGTTATCTTGTAACGTCTCGCGGTTCTCTCCGAGTCAATCAAACGTCTTATCTATATACTTTCCTACTTTGCCCCACGTTGGTACGTCATCTTGTAACGTCTCGCGGGTAAATCTCTCGGAGTCTATAGACATTTTATGTCTATTTATGCTCTTCGAAAATCTCGCTTTAATAAGAGTCACAGAATTTGTTATAATTTATGTTCAATGTTTCCAAAAATCGAGTGTGTGTGATTATGCAAATATTTCCCTTAGATTTTATTTGGGTGAAATCAATACCGTTGTTTTACAGTAGTTAGGAGAGAGAGTGCAAAGAGAATTACTCTCTTAGTATACAATTAATGAATTCAAATTTCTCCGCTCATGAGATCAGCTGACTGTGACATTTACAAACACATTTGAGGTTAAATTAACTCTAAATGGTACGTAATATTTTCGGGTTGTCCGTTTCCTTCTCAGTCTCCTGACAATCTGTAACCAACTACCATCTACTGAAAATAATACACATTTTTATTCAAACAACAAAGTATTCATTGGATTTATTTAGCATTTTTTTTAATTTTTTCCCAAAAACAGAAAGGGATAATCGATTCTTACTGACAACACAGCATTAGTTCGATCTTATTTTAAAACATATAATGTATAACAAATATTTTTATTTTTTTTTTTATTTCAATAACAATAAAGAAACAATTTATTAATTTCCCAGGGTTATTGTAGAGCTCTTTGTACTATGAGAAGGTCAGAAATGAATATTTTAATACCAAGCTTTACATAAATTAAATTTTTATAATTTGTAGTATTTATATTATGTAGTTACTTTATTGACCGCTAGATCGCAGATTACGTTTCTTCAATGCAAACACGAAAGTTATTTAATGGCGGCAAGAAATTCACAGGAACCCGTTCTGCTGGTTTTTTGTTAACTAAAATAATAAAGTTTATTTTCCACCTCTTTTCCTGAAGTGTTTAAAGAAATGGTGCTGTTTCTAGTGTTATAATGTTATAGTTGAGATGTAATGTAGTTAAATTTTACTTGGTAACGGTCTCACCAAAAATGTCGACGTTCTGTGGGCTAGGCCTGGATATCGGAGGTTGATTTTTCAAGGTTTCATCAAATTATGGGCGTGAATGGTTCTATTCGAAGGAGTTCTAATATGTAGTGGACATCACTAGTTAATTTTATTAATTTCGCACTGCTTGTTTCAAATGGTATCTTTTAATTTACTAAATTTTTATAGATATTACACTTCTCCAAAACGTTCACTTTCAAAACGTTTTAAAAATTAATTCAATCTTGTTAGTTGGTTACTCGTAGTAACCAAGAATTTTTTATGGTTTTTATTGGTGAATCTATATACTTTTTAGTATATAGGCTATTATTAATTATTATAAATTTATTTCTTCTTTTTAGAAAAATAATCCTTTTTAGATTTTATTTATAATCAAATTTAATTTATCTAAGGTTTTTCTTTATATTTTTTCTTAATCTTATACATTGGTATTTTATATTTTAATTCCTTTTAATTTGATTCATTTATGATTTATTATTTTCTTAATATATCCTTACTCTAAACTATTTTCCTATGCCATCTTGCTAACATAGTATTATTTTATATTTAACCCTGGGTTATCTTATATTTAAACAAAATCATTAGTCTAAACACAAAGATTACTCCTAGGTACAAGACCTTTGTGGCCTACACAATGCAAAATTACACAAAATACAAAAATTGTCAGCAGCAATATAGTTCACTGCTACCATATTAATTGTTTTTTCATCTCCAGTACCAATCTGTGAGATGCTCTTTTTAAAAGTTTACACCTTCTCTAAGTACACTATATTTGACTTTGTACACTATATTTCACTTTGTTATTGTTTACAGTGTTTTGTAGTACAAAGTATTTTATAGCTTGGTACATAATACCCATTTCTGACTTTCAGAATGGGGTGATTACTGTTTTTAACGATGGTGATTGTGTTAACATATATGGGCATGGGTTATGTAACGTTACATAAAGCCCCCCCACTAGAATAGATTTATTTTTGTTTACTTGTTTTTAAAAAATAATCGTTGAACTCTTCAGTCTTCGGATTCTTTCATTATACTTCATGATATCTTTTTATTTCTGATTGGTTATTCACCTGTTATTAGGTTAATGGTAATAGGCTTGATTTTATATTCAACTCTCTCTCTCTCCTGGAGGCACATTCATTATGATTTAATTTCTCTGGGTAGTGGTCTTTCACATATTACTTGATAAGGGCTGGTCACACAAATCATCAAAAACTTGTTTTAACACTCATATTTCTATTTGCTTCTATTAATTTGCTTTTTCAATTGAGCTTCTGTCTGCTATCTTTCTTCCGTTTTCTTCCTTCATACTTTTGGAATCTGATATCAATCTTTTCAGCTATTTTATTATCCCTTAAATATTCAATTTCCCTAACATTTTTTCCCTATCCTGTGCGGTGGTTCAGTTTGGGTGGCCACGTTGGGTCCATTACTCCGCTGTCCATCCTTACACCTTCTGAGATCAGGGGAACATCATCCCTGCTCAGGAAAATGATTGCTGGAACATGTCTACAGTCAATTCATTATAATAAAAAACTTACAAGTAGTCGATTAGCGACTAATACTAAACACTTTTGGAATTCTTCACGTTGTTGCTGTTTGCATTTAATTATATATTTCTTTTTCTTCTTGATTCCTTCTTCTTTTTCATTAACTAGTAGCATATAACATTATTGATAGGCATTATTTTAAAATCCTTTTGACTTTCCTTCTTGTGACATATTTCTCCGTATCATTTCTTCCTATATCATTTTCAATTCCGAGAAATTCTAAATTATAGTTGTATTAATTATCATCATTCTTTAGTTTCATTGTAGTCATTAAATTATTCGTTATTCTTCTTATTTGAGCACACTACCATCAATTGTTTTTATTTATATATTTATTCTTCTTTTGTTCCCATAAAAATATTTTTTTTTTCTATTATTTCAGTTTAAATCTGTTATTTATAAATATTATTTAATAATCTGTTCTTACATTTTCTCGGTGGTTTGTCTTTTTATTTTATCAAATTGTTTCGAAATATTTAGTAAGTTGTCCTTACATACTTTTTGAATTTTGGGGTTTTATTAAATCATATTGTTTCAAAATATTTAGTAAGTTGTCCTTACATGCTTTTTGAATTTTGGGGTTTTATTTCCAATGGGTTGCTTGGTCGGTATCAGAAAATCAGTCCCCATTTTCTAGTTGGTTAATATTTAGTTTAACCATGGTCCATTAACTCAGGTACTCCCTTTCCTCGGATTACTGGGGTGTTCGGAATTAATTCTCTCCTTGATAATCTCCTTACCTTCCGGCTCTCCCACTTTGCTGCTATGAAACCTTCATTTAAGTACCGGTCTTCCGTCATTGTTCGTTCTTTTTTAACTAACAGGTATTGTACCTCCTCTGACATAACATATTCACTCATTTTTAATATCATTCCATTTCCTTTGATATCTGGATTATTTACCAAATATTTTACTGGTATATTCCTTATTAAAGATATAAATGATATTGTCTGATATTCTTCGATTGTTAACATATTTAATTGATTTTTAAGCTTAGATAAGTTTTTCTTTATTATTCTATGGTGGTTTATTTTTGATAATTTTATTAAGATTTTTTTCTATAACTCTTACCTTTACTTAACTCCCTTTGTTCGTTAATTGGGATGTTAAATACATTAATTAATCCACCCTTCCTCATCTCCAATAATTCTTTTATATTTAATATTTTCTTTCTACGTATTTTCCTTATTTTCTTGATCTTATTTTCCACGGTTTGAATATCCTCTTTGTTGTGGTTATTTTTATTTCCAGAGAATATTACACCTTGGTATTCTCTAATTTCTATTTCCTTCCTGCTCTTTTCTATATTCGGACTTACTTTAAGACCTTCGGAAGTGCTGTCTTGTGTTTCATTCAAATTCTTGAAACCACTGTCCATTTGCTTATTTGTCTCCTCCTTGTATTCATCTACTCTTTGGCTAAGCGTGTTAACATTTTCAAACTTCCCCCCGAAAGTTTCCCTTATCTCCTTAATGAACTTTTCCATTTTACGGTTTTGTTCATTCATGGTTTCTCTGATATCTCCATGAATGGTCTCAATTTTTTCGTTTAGTTGTTTTACTAAACTTTCCTTAATACCGTCTATTTTCTCATTGGTTTGCTTGTTATTTTCCTCCTGTTTCCTAAAATTTTCATCTATTTTATTAAATTTCTCGCTCAAGGTTTCATTTGGTTTCCTTGAGTTTTTCTTATTTTCTTCTTTCATCTGTCTTATTAAGTGTTCATTGTTTTGTCGGCTTTGTTCTCCCATAAATTTCATTATTTCTTGCCAATTTGGTTCTTCTCTGGCTACCGCTTTATCTGGTTGGTTACCTTGGGCATCCTCTTCAACTATTTCCTTTTCCGTGTCCAGAATTGCTTCAGTTTCTTCTTTATCGCCTGTCTGTTGTTCCATTTCACTGTCCGTGACTACTTCTATTTCTTGTTCCTGTCCACCTTCTTCCTTCTCCTTGTCTTCTGTCCTCTTCTTCGATCTGCCTCTGGTATTATGCATTTCTTATTTCTCATAGTTGCCGACGAAAATTAGGTTTTTTGTTATATTATCTTTGTATATTTCAAAATTTCTTTCCTAATTAAAGCCCTTTTAAGTTGAGCGCCATCTTGTAACGTCTCGTGGTTAATCTCTCTCGGAGTCTATAAATATACGTTTCCTAAAAAAATTTTCTTATCGTCTCCCTTGCGATCGTCACTGTAATTATTTAATGAAATATCGTTTTACTTGCCCCACATAGGGCACCATCTTGTAACGTCTCGCGGTTCTCTCCGAGTAATAGTACGTACTTTTTATTTAATTAACTCTATGTTTTATTAGCCCCACGTTGTTAGCGTTATCTTGTAACGTCTCGCGGTTCTCTCCGAGTCAATCAAACGTCTTATCTATATACTTTCCTACTTTGCCCCACGTTGGTACGTCATCTTGTAACGTCTCGCGGGTAAATCTCTCGGAGTCTATAGACATTTTATGTCTATTTATGCTCTTCGAAAATCTCGCTTTAATAAGAGTCACAGAATTTGTTATAATTTATGTTCAATGTTTCCAAAAATCGAGTGTGTGTGATTATGCAAATATTTCCCTTAGATTTTATTTGGGTGAAATCAATACCGTTGTTTTACAGTAGTTAGGAGAGAGAGTGCAAAGAGAATTACTCTCTTAGTATACAATTAATGAATTCAAATTTCTCCGCTCATGAGATCAGCTGACTGTGACATTTACAAACACATTTGAGGTTAAATTAACTCTAAATGGTACGTAATATTTTCGGGTTGTCCGTTCCCTTCTCAGTCTCCTGACAATCTGTAACCAACTACCATCTACTGAAAATAATACACATTTTTATTCAAACAACAAAGTATTCATTGGATTTATTTAGCATTTTTTTTAATTTTTTCCCAAAAACAGAAAGGGATAATCGATTCTTACTGACAACACAGCATTAGTTCGATCTTATTTTAAAACATATAATGTATAACAAATATTTTTTTTTTTTTTTTTATTTCAATAACAATAAAGAAACAATTTATTAATTTCCCAGGGTTATTGTAGAGCTCTTTGTACTATGAGAAGGTCAGAAATGAATATTTTAATACCAAGCTTTACATAAATTAAATTTTTATAATTTGTAGTATTTATATTATGTAGTTACTTTATTGACCGCTAGATCGCAGATTACGTTTCTTCAATGCAAACACGAAAGTTATTTAATGGCGGCAAGAAATTCACAGGAACCCGTTCTGCTGGTTTTTTGTTAACTAAAATAATAAAGTTTATTTTCCACCTCTTTTCCTGAAGTGTTTAAAGAAATGGTGCTGTTTCTAGTGTTATAATGTTATAGTTGAGATGTAATGTAGTTAAATTTTACTTGGTAACGGTCTCACCAAAAATGTCGACGTTCTGTGGGCTAGGCCTGGATATCGGAGGTTGATTTTTCAAGGTTTCATCAAATTATGGGCGTGAATGGTTCTATTCGAAGGAGTTCTAATATGTAGTGGACATCACTAGTTAATTTTATTAATTTCGCACTGCTTGTTTCAAATGGTATCTTTTAATTTACTAAATTTTTATAGACATTACACTTTTCCAAAACGATCACTTTCAAAACGTTTTAAAAATTAATTCAATTTTGTTAGTTGGTTACTCGTAGTAACCAAGAATTTTTTATGGTTTTTTATTGGTGAATCTATATACTTTTTAGTATATAGGCTATTATTAATTATTATAAATTTATTTCTTCTTTTTAGAAAAATAATCCTTTTTAGATTTTATTTATAATCAAATTTAATTTATCTAAGGTTTTTCTTTATATTTTTTTTTAATCTTATACATTGGTATTTTATATTTTAATTCCTTTTAATTTGATTCATTTATGATTTATTATTTTCTTAATGTATCCTTACTCTTAACTATTTTCCTATGCCATCTTGCTAACATAGTATTATTTTATATTTAACCCTGGGTTATCTTATATTTAAAAAAAATCATTAGTCTAAACACAAAGATTATTCCTAGGTACAAGACCTTTGTGGCCTACACAATACAAAATTACACCAAAAATTGTCAGCAGCAATATAGTCCACTGCTACCATATTAATTAACCAAATATACTGTTACTCACCGTCTGTGGCCTTTCCGTGATGTTATTTCGTTGTTTACATGTTTCTAGGCACTTGCCTCATCATCAGAACTTTATAAAAACTGATGTATGTCATCAATGATGACATGTGTCAAAATACTAAAACACAATACGGCATTAAACTATGTACAGAACTTGCTTTAAAACTGAGCACGTCAATGTTAGGTGTGCCTTGCATGACAACACGCGCCGTACTGACGAAATCTAAGTTTTATCTCGACCATATCGCATAGCGGTATCGTACAGTATATTTGATTTATATTGTAATTGGTCGTTCAACACGTGTGGCTTGGTACTGGCATCGTCATATGCTTTATAAGTCTCATATTCTTCAAGGGCGTTCAAATAACGCCCTTTATTGCAGAAATGAAGGGGTATTAGATTCGAGCTAAAACCCGTGTAACTGTGATTGTTGTCTATAAGGTGCCTGGCGAAATTTGACTTGATGTTGTCAAAGTTGTAAACTCATGTAGGGGGTCTATGTTCAGAAAATCTTTTCAAAAAACCTCGACCCGTCTGGCCCACATAAAAAGCCTCACAGTCGTTGCAGACTAGCTTATAAACTCCTGTTTTATTTTCAAGACTGGTATGTTCACGGCTGCGGAGATTATTTAAGATGTTATTACTGGTCTTATAGGAAACAACTATGTTGTTGACTTTATTAATGGTTGATTTAAAAATTCCTGGCATGAAATGCGTATAAGGTGCCGCAATGTACTTGCGCGCCTTTGTTTCGAGGTTCTCATTTCTATTATTTATATCTTTAGTTTTATTTTTAATAGCGTTACTCTTCTTTTCCTTTTGTTTTTTTAAAATATTATCTATTATTTTTTCGTTGTACCCGTTGTTAAACGCAATGACTTTAATGGTGTTCAATTCCTCGATGTAATCCTCGATGCCAAGGGGTATAGACAATAGGCGATGTATCATGCTATGGAATGCATTTAATTTCTGTGAAATGGGGTGGAACGATGAGGCATGTATAACAGCGTCAGTCATCGTGGGCTTCCTAAATATATTAAAACATAGTTTTTTAGTAACAAAGTCCTTAGTTACTGTCAAATCCAGAAAATGTAATTGACCTCTAACTTCATTCTCCAAAGTAAACTGTATTTTGTTATTAATGCCATTCAAGTAATTGTGGAGATTGTCAATTTGACGATTTGTGCCTTTATACACCATAAAAGTGTCGTCGACATATCTACCATAGAACACCACATTGTAATTATGTGTAGGGTTTGCAAACAAGAAAGAATTTTCAAAGTAATTGAAGTACACCTCCGCAAGAATACTAGAGAGTGGGGAACCCATTGCCAACCCCTCCAGCTGTCTGAAAAACTGTTTGTTATGTGTGAAATAATTCTGGTCCAAAATCACTCCCAACAATTCTAATATTTCATTTATGCAATTAGCATCCAGTTTATTGGTGTTAACAAGGTTAGTTCTTAATAGGCGTAAGGTTTCACTCACCGGTACATTTGTATACAAGTTCACAATGTCAAAAGAAATAAGTTTATAGTGGGGTTCAATCATCAGGTCTTTCACTTTTTCAACGAAATCACAACTATTAATCAAACTTCGATTATTATTCAAATGTAAATTGTGTTTTAATATACTCACTAATTTTCTAGCTGCTCTGTAACCGGGTGCAGTGGTAAAATTTACTAGTGGTCTAATAGGAATCCCCTCCTTGTGAAGCTTTGGCAGACCTGATAAAACAGGCGCTTTAGAATTAATTGGTTTTAAAGATCGTCTAGTACGTTCATCAAAGAGATGTGTACACATATTTAAGCTACAATTGAGACGTTTTACATATAAATCCGTGGTGTCAGAGGTTAGCAGGGTGATATTATTATTTGGAATGAAATCGCGTATTTTATCGTCATAATCATTCTTATTTATAATAACCAGGGTGTTACCCTTATCCGCCTTAGTGACAAGGGCTTGATCGTCAGATAGTTTTTTCTTTAATGTTTTTAAAATCCTACGTTCCGCATTATAATTGGTCATAGAAGGAATAGGAGAATGTGCGTTATTAAGTTGGTTACGTATAATTTTGTTAAATTTGTTATTTATTATGAACCGTGCTTCATCTTGTTCTTTTTGTTCATTAATTGCTTTAATCACAGTTTCGGCACTAGCAACTTCAGTTAGAATGTGCCTTGTGTTGAAGTTCGGCTTATGTAATGGGAGATTGTATTTTAATCCTTTATTTAAAAGATTTTCTTCATCAGTATTTAATTCAATCGAAGTCAAATTACGTAGTCGTGAATGGAATACGTGTTTACAACTAGTACTACTGGTTTTAGGTATTTGATCGTCTATTAACCTTTGTAACTTATTAAGCTGCGTCGTACGCATATTGTAAACAACTATTTCTATCGTACTGTTTATAAATTCCAGATAATGATCTAGTGCAGCTGGATGTAAGTTATTAAGTAGTTGTAAGTGTGCTCCATACAATTTAGAATTAAGAAGTGATTTTTTAATATATAACGACCTCAATTCCTCTTTAATTCTAAAAATCTCTGCATGTTTTTTAGCTTTCATATCTGCAATAGACGAGCCTTTAAACTTTATAATAGCGTAATGTGGAATAACCTTATTTTTCAAACATGCTTTATTAAATCTAATATGCAGAATGGTCTTATGCAATTGTGTTTTAATATTCTGAAATCTGCGTACTACGTTATCACGACTATTATTATTCATTTTGATTTAAATGGAATAAATCCTATTGTAGTCCCAAGCCACGTGTTTGTTAACCAAATATACTGTTACTCACCGTCTGTGGCCTTTCCGTGATGTTATTTCGTTGTTTACATGTTTCGAGGCACTTGCCTCATCATCAGAACTTTATAAAAACTAATGTATGTCATCAATGATGACATGTGTCAAAATACTAAAACACAATACGGCATTAAACTATGTACAGAACTTGCTTTAAAAATAAGCACGTCAATGTTAGGTGTGCCTTGCAAGACAACACGCGCTGTACTGACCAAATCTAAGTTTTATCTCGACCATATCGCATAGCGGTATCGTACAGTATATTTGATTTATATTGTAATTGGTCGTTCAACACGTGTGGCTTGGTACTGGCGTCGTTATATGCTTTATAAATCTCATATTCTTCAAGGGTGTTCAAATAACGCCCTTTATTGCAGAAATGAAGGGGTATTAGATTCGAGCTAAAACCCGTGTAACTGTGATTGTTGTCTATAAGGTGCCTGGCGAAATTTGACTTGATGTTGTCAAAGTTGTAAACTCATGTAGGGGGTCTATGTTCAGAAAATCTTTTCAAAAAACCTCGACCCGTCTGGCCCACATAAAAAGCCTCACAGTCGTTGCAGACTAGTTTATAAACTCCTGTTTTATTTTCAAGACTGGTATGTTCACGGCTGCGGAGATTATTTAAGATGTTATTACTGGTCTTATAGGAAACAACTATGTTGTTGACTTTATTAATGGTTGACTTAAAAATTCCTGGCATGAAATGCGTATAAGGTGCCGCAATGTACTTGCGTGCCTTTGTTTCGAGGTTCTCATTTCTATTATTTATATCTTTAGTTTTATTTTTAATAGCGTTACTCTTCTTTTCCTTTGGTTTTTTAAAATATTATCTATTATTTTTTCGTTGTACCCGTTGTTAAACGCAATGACTTTAATGGTGTTCAATTCCTCGATGTAATCCTCGATGTCAAGGGGTATAGACAATAGGCGATGTATCATGCTATGGAATGCAGCTAATTTCTGTGAAATAAAGCATTCTATGAACTTATTTCTTTTGACATTGTGAACTTGTATACAAATGTACCGGTGAGTGAAACCTTACGCCTATTAAGAACTAACCTTGTTAACACCAATAAACTGGATGCTAATTGCATAAATGAAATATTAGAATTGTTGGGAGTGATTTTGGACCAGAATTATTTCACACATAACAAACAGTTTTTCAGACAGCTGGAGGGGTTGGCAATGGGTTCCCCACTCTCTAGTATTCTTGCGGAGGTGTACTTCAATTACTTTGAAAATTCTTTCTTGTTTGCAAACCCTACACATAATTACAATGTGGTGTTCTATGGTAGATATGTCGACGACACTTTTATGGTGTATAAAGGCACAAATCGTCAAATTGACAATCTCCACAATTACTTGAATGGCATTAATAACAAAATACAGTTTACTTTGGAGAATGAAGTTAGAGGTCAATTACATTTTCTGGATTTGACAGTAACTAAGGACTTTGTTACTAAAAAACTATGTTTTAATATATTTAGGAAGCCCATGATGACTGACGCTGTCATACATGCCTCATCGTTCCACCCCATTTCACAGAAATTAAATGCATTCCATAGCATGATACATCGCCTATTGTCTATACCCCTTGGCATCGAGGATTACATCGAGGAATTGAACACCATTAAAGTCATTGCGTTTAACAACGGGTACAACGAAAAAATAATAGATAATATTTTTAAAAAACAAAAGGAAAAGAAGAGTAACGCTATTAAAAATAAAACTAAAGATATAAATAATAGAAATGAGAACCTCGAAACAAAGGCACGCAAGTACATTGCGGCACCTTATACGCATTTCATACCAGGAATTTTTAAGTCAACCATTAATAAAGTCAACAACATAGTTGTTTCCTATAAGACCAGTAATAAAATCTTAAATAATCTCCGCAGCCGTGAACATACCAGTCTTGAAAATAAAACAGGAGTTTATAAGCTAGTCTGCAACGACTGTGAGGCTTTTTATGTGGGCCAGACGGGTCGAGGTTTTTTGAAAAGATTTTCTGAACATAGACCCCCTACACGAGTTTACAACTTTGACAACATCAAGTCAAATTTCGCCAGGCACCTTATAGACAACAATCACAGTTACACGGATTTTAGCTCGAATCTAATACCCCTTCATTTCTGCAATAAAGGGCGTTATTTGAATGCCCTTGAAGAATATGAGACTTATAAAGCATATAACGATGCCAGTACCAAGCCACACGTGTTGAACGACCAATTACAATATAAATCAAATATACTATACGATACCGCTATGCGATATGGTCGAGATAAAACTTAGATTTCGTCACTACGGCGCGTGTTGTCTTGCAAGGCACACCTAACATTGACGTGCTCATTTTTAAAGCAAGTTCTGTACATAGTTTAATGCCGTATTGTGTTTTAGTATTTTGACACATGTCATCATTGATGACATACATTAGTTTTTATAAAGTTCTGATGATGAGGCAAGTGCCTAGAAACATGTAAACAACGAAATATCATCACGGAAAGGCCACAGACGGTGAGTAACAGTATATTTGGTTAACAAACACGTGGCTTGGGACTACAATAGGATTTATTCCATTTAAACCATATTAATTGTTTTTTCATCTCCAGTACCAATCTGTGAGATGCTCTTTTTAAAAGTTTACACCTTCTCTAAGTACACTATATTTCACTTTGTTATTGTTTACAGTGTTTTGTAGTACACAGTATTTTATAGTTTGGTACATAATACCCATTTCTGACTTATAGAATGGGGTGATTACTGTTTTTAATGATGGTGATTGTGTTATCATATATGGGCATGGGTTATGTAATGTTACAATATATATAATAGTAAAAAAAGGGCAAAGTAACTGTGGATAAATGCAGAATCCATGGTGTTAAAAGGTTTGAAGAAAAAGTTCACCATGAGTTATCTTGTCTTTTTCAGTCAGTAGTAGTATACCTAGAAGTTTTTCAGTGTAACGAGTTGGTTTCACCTTTTCTTAATTCTTAGCCTCATATTATGAGTACAACTGTATGCCTGCTTATAAGTAACTTTACTAATGAAAAGTCTTTTTAAAAAAGAGACTTGTGTCCATGTTAACAGCAAAGATGACTATTACTGAAGCTCTGAGACCAGTCATATGATAATGGCATGACAATGTATCAGTTAGAATAATCAACAACTTATTAAGGCACACTGTAAGGAGGTATGCTTTAATCATTTTGCACACATAATTCCAGAAGTCTATTCTAAAAACAATTATAATCAAACTGCTGTTTCAACAGTACTAATAATGCAGCATGGCAAAATTTAAACCATTTTTAATTGTCTGAACGTTTGTTTCAAGCTGAGTATACCAAATGTTTGTAATAGGTTTATAATTTAAGATGTGAAGTATATGAAGCCATTACTAGTGCCTGTTCATTATACAACAAATAATAACTATAATTTCCATTAATTTTGTTAATGTTCTTTGCCATTCATTATTTAGTTATTTTTTACTATCATGAAAATTTCTGTATGTTATTTTTGGTCTCTCTCTCTCTCTCCCCCCTCTCATTTTTATTTATTGAAAAAAACATAAAAAACTGACACTCCTCTGTATGTGTCCACATTGCATAAAATTAAAAAAATTAATCAAAGAAATTAAAAAAAAAACTTGCAAACTCTGAAAACATTTGTTGTAATACAGAATTCAAATTAAACAAAGAAAAAAAGGAATTGTGTGCGTGCTAGTGTGTGTGTTTTAATAGAGACATCTTCCCCCTTGCTCCTCAACCACTTTCAGAAAGTGAACAGACAGAACAATACCTGACCTGCAAATGGTCTTGAAACATACTTGTGATCTTGCAAAAGATCAGTCCTCTGTGTGTTTTAATGATAATTAGTTAATCAATGGACAACAAAATCCAAGAATTTACAAATGAATAATGAAAACACAAAGATTAAAAACTAATAAGAAATCATTAAATAGACATCAAGAAACAAATTAGTAAAATTTATTAATGAATCAAAGGAATTCAGAAACTCAACTGATAATCACACATTAGTACATAGTGTTACTAATTTCACAAAATTTGTAATTATTGGATAGTGAACATTGGATTTCAATATAGTAAGCGTACACATATTAATGTAAAGCACGTTTCTTAAACTGAAAACAAATTCTTTTGAGTTAGTGTAACGTGTTTTGTTACTGTAAGACAGAACAGTGCTTTTGTTAGTGTACTAATTAAGATGCATTAAATGTATAAATAAAGCTAAATGGCCTAATGAGTTATTCTTAGATGACATCATTAATCTTCTTGGTAATGGTGTAAAAGCCTTCCCATAGTGGTTGCAGGTTCGGGCTGATTTCTTTCTTCCTTATCATGTTATAGAACTAAGCCTGGCAGAAGGTGTGAGCCCTGAAGAAATTGCATCCAGTCTTCATCTTTGTATTTGGCAAAATAAAGTTGCTCTGAGCCAGGTCATGTAAATTCAGGTTAGGCCAAATTGCTCATTAGACTTTGTCTAAATTTTAAAGATATAAAGTGTTGATACAGATTTTAGGACCGTAATTTAAAAACATTGTTTGCACATATGAGTAGGAAGCAGATGTATTAATATAATATGTTACCCAACAAGATACAGGAACAATTATGTATATTTAATGAAGTCGTTAGTGGACTTAAAACCTGAAATAGAAACTCCAGTTTTTATAAAACAAATAGGGAGAGAATTGAAGATTTCATGTTTGTAAATGTTAGATCTATTTTCTTCACAAGTAACTAATGGCTGGTTATGATTTGTAATCACGTATTCTCATAATGTATGTTGTTAATGACCTTTTTTTAAGAGTATGAAAAGAAACAATAGATATATGTATCTGAAAAAAAGTGAATTTTATTGGTACATACTAAAGTATAGAGTCCCATTTGTTTCTATTCATTAACAAAGGTCCGTACTGTAATAATTTTGTGTGTAATATACAATCATACTTTAATATGTTTACGAGATTCTCCAATTTTATTTGCATTAAGTCGGACCGTAGTAACATTAAATTCAACTCTAACCCATTATTAATACTTAATCATTTGCATGTTAACAGAAACTGCATATTGCTTTTTATTGCATTATGTTGAAAAAAGGATTTTAATGTACTTGTTTGGTTATAGGGCTATGTTAGATTGTACAGTGTTCTAAATTGGAAGTAGGTTTTAATTCCGGTACTTCGAATAAATACAGCCTTTAATGTATATACAGCCTTTTATCCATACAATAAATACAGCCTTTGAATGTACACTAAGTAAGGAAATGTTTGTTAAGTCTAATTAATTTTAAAAATCTAAAAGGTTAAGTTACATTGTTAAACGTAGACACAACCTCCAAAAATCGTCTCTGTACCATAATTATGTGCGATAAATGGAAACTAATTTCTGTACTTCCAATAAATACACCCTTTTAATGTACATTTTAATACACCCTTTTAATAAAGTAAATTTTATTTAAGTTACATTGTCGTACATAACATCCATAACCTGGCATTAGTTACTTGTGAAGAAAACACAGTTGTAGTACACATCGGACACCGAAATAAAGTACAAACGCGGAGACGGAAGTTGCATTTGGCCGCAGGATATCGTGAAAGACCACCCCAGAACTCAGATCAACGACCGTTCACGTCATTCACCTTTACCGTCAGGTTCGATGTTTTGTGCTGACAGAACCTACCCCCACTCTAGTCGGCTCCTCTTCGGTCCGGACAATCAGACCTCCTTTGTTCTTCCACTCTGTTTCAGAACATCTCATCTTGCATCTACCGTCCGTTGAACACACCACACCATCACTTTTTATTGACTTCCTGAGTATAAATCTGCGTCTGGAATACATTTATTTTCATTGTATTGTATGTGTATACTGTCTGTATACATATCTTTCGTCTTCAAATAAAGGTACGTGTTGTTTTTCATAATATACATATTTTTTTAAATTAATACATTAACATTAATTATAATTTTTATTTAAATAAAGTAAATAAGTTTACACTTCAATTTGTTCCATTCTGTTTCAGAACATCTACCGTAGAACACACCACACCACCACTTTTTATTGACTTCCTGAGTATAAATCTGCGTCTGGAGTACATTTATTTTCATTTTAGTGTATACTGTATACATTTCTTTCATCTTCAAATAAAGGTACGTAATGTTTTTCATAATATACATATTTTTTTTAATGAATACTTTAACATTAATTATAATTTTTATTTAAATAAAGTAAAATAACTTAATGCTTAAATAAAGTAAATAAGTTTACACTTCATTTAAATAACTATTTTAATGTTTTTTATATACAGTAAAACCTGTCTTTAGCGGTCACCTTTGGATCACTGTAAAATGTGGCCGTTTAATAAAGGAATTGGCGGGGATAATAACAATATAGTATATTAAATACAAATTATCTACTATATCATTTTTTTAAGTACTTTCGGTTGTACTTACTATTTACAGTATGTTTACAATGAAATTCTCTATATTCAAACACATTGGTAAAGATTATACTTTTGAAAATTAGTGTTTTAATGTAGTTTGTTTTACGCTAGCAGTTTTCTTTTTAATTGTGCAATTTTTGACCAAACAGTAAATTTACTATTGTGTTCCACAGCATTCTCCCCACATTCCTTATCGAGAGTAACCCAAATATCTTTGATCCGCCCAAGAGATTGTAACACTGTTACACTATTAAACTACCGTCATTGTTTAACTCCTGTTAAAGTGCACTACAAATTACGAGAACACCTCTTAAACACACGTGGATCGTTTACGCCAATTCAACGTTATAAAGGTTTCAACAGTTCAGAACGTTCATGTATGATTGCTGACTACAGTTTCAAGGTTGTACAAACTAGAGTAGTGTACAAGTAACATTTTGAAAAGGGTATCCTGGGTTAAGAGGGGTTAAATGCCCTTAATCTCAGATTCCAAAATAAACTATATAATACTGTTTCTTGAGCCTAAAAAAAGGTAACCCATAGTCCATACATCGGATTCTTCTCCCTCCCACCCCCAGGGGCCGAAAAACCCATTTATTCATATTTTATTTTTTTCTCCCATTCTAGTCCATAAAAATTTTTGAAAAATTCAGGTACATTCTTGATTAGAAGACCTTTCATGTGAATTTTTTAAAGGGCTGTGGCCCTTAAAAAATTCTAGAATCTTTAAAATCAACAAATTTCTAAAAATAGCCCATGTAACAAAAGTTTTCTTTTTGTGATTTTGTGAAACGTTTAGTAATTTGACACCAAGAATTTTTTCAGATTTTATTTCTTTACTTAGACTGTTCCAGTAATATTTATATCCATTCCAGTTCACCTTCTTATTTCATCAATTCCAAACATGACTAGCCACTTGTTGAGTTACAACTTCTCCTCCAGCACCCAATTGTAACCGAACTTAACCTTTCCCTATTTCTTTTATGTACATTCCACACTTGTGATCCATAAGCAACTATCACCTCCACTGTGATCTTTTATTTGAGTCTTGTAATTCTCATGGATATTGGTTGGTTTTAATCTTAATAGGATGCAAACTTTTTAAGGCTGTTCTTCATCTTCTTTGTATCAGTCATATTTTTTGTTCATTTTTTCATCATCGCGTTTATCCAACATAATCAGATGTATGTTAAACTGTGTCAAGACTTTTCTACAACTCAGGGTGTCTGCTTATGTCTACCATATTTCCATTACAATTTAAAATGCATACACTGCCTTGTTCATTTGTTAGACAGATCCATTCCTATAAAAACAAGTGATAGCAGTCACTGGCATAGATAGGCTTTTTGCCGTCCAGGGCAAGGAGATCATCAACTGCCTCGCCTTCACAATTAAAAGGGGATACAAGAGCAAAAATGAAAGCCCATCCAGTGAACAAAGTACTTAATATATGCAATGCGTAGATTTTTGCATGGAAGCATGTTCAGCAAATGTTTTAAGAATATTTGTTAAGTCAAAATTAAGAAACTACAGTTTGTAGGGTATTCGTAAACATCTATTAATAACAAATGTAGAATAGAAAATAGTAGTAATATAAAAAATGTATAATATAAAAATGTTATAATAAACATGCAAATTTCTTGTAGGTCTAAAGCACATTGTCAAAACAATATCCTAAAGCAACATAAAGTTAAACAAAGAACTACATTAAAAGTAATAAAATAAATGACTTACCATTACAGGTTAATGGTTTCATCTTCTATTAATAAACACTTAATATTTATTTTTAAGAATCAGTGTCGTTTTCGGTTGAAAGTATCCCAAAATTTGATACCCTGTCTTGAGATATTGTTGACCGTAAGTAAGATTTAATCTCTTTAAGTTTACTTAATGATCTTTCACAAGAAGACACAGACACTGGTAAAGTAAGAAAACAATTTTATAGCTCTTGCTAGTGTTTTGTAGGCTTCTAATCCCATTAAAGAAATGTATTGTAGCAGTCCTTGAGGTGTAAAGTCCATTAGTTCTTCGCTAACTTTTGCCCTTTTTAATAAAAGTACAACGTCTTTCAAGTCATTGAACAATTCTTTACTGTTTAGGTCATATGGATACAGTTTTGGAAGTACTCTGCACTTAATATTGATTTGGGAAAGCTGTTCCTTAAAATGTATATCCCCATCATTTACATATACCTCAAATTTACATAGGAATCCAAAGCGTTTTTCTAACACTTTTATGTTAGAGAAATGGCTTGAAATTTTAACTGACAGTTTGTCCAAAATTTCTATTAGAGAACATCGCATTTCTTGACAAACAGTTAATGCAGAAACATCTGCAAACCCCCTAGCATTGTGCGCTTCCTTCTTATCCATTTTGTGAATATCTGTCTCGAAAAAAGAGTAAGGTTACAAAATTAAAGTTTTCTATTGCATTAATTATAAATGCTCCATCTTCCCTCGTATCAATTGTTCCAGATGGTGTATCCCTCAGTTCCTCCAGTGCAGTGATCACTTCATCCAGCTGAGTGGATATTGCTTTAACAACATCTGCTTTTGAACTCGACTTGGTATCACGTCTTTTTAAAGTAATATTTATTACACCGTAATTTGTTATCATAATGAACCGTAATTATGATGCTCAAAAATAAATTGACTAATACTGTTTATCACACAATGTTTATGACAACAGACAAGCTGGATGGTTATGCTTCTTTTATGAAAGGAATAGTCATATGACAGAAACAAGTTGTTTCTAGTTTTATTAGTATATGCTCACTTTGCCGCCCTCCTGGCTATGCTGTCCGGGGCGGCTGCCCCCTTGGCCCCCCCCCCACCGAGCTATGCCTCTGATAGAAGTAGACTAATAATACACAGATCTGTAATGACCACAAGGAAATCAAACTATTTGTTTTTATTTTTCTTCCCTTTTAGATAGACTAATTATAGTTACTTACTTGTCTTCTATGTCTGTGAGTTTGTTAAAATCTGTATTTGAATATTCATAAAACTAACTTTACAAAACAATAATTAACAAATAAATCATGTTTCATATACTATTGTGTGTAATAGACGGTCGCAGACTGACCAGGATTGTCGAGTAATTGATAAAATTAATGAAGCTCTTGCAGACAAGTTGAAGACTAATAAGTCAGGTATACATGTATTTTCCAAACCCTATTATGATCTAAATAATATTATAGATAAGATAAAAGAGAAGTTTCATAACTTTAACAGAAGAGTCACATTTAGTGGAAAAGTACTTTTCCGTAGGTATTAAAAACCAAATTCTGAACTCAAATCAAGAGCCCCAGGAAAAATTAAGTCTGCTACAGGCAACTGTATAGTCTGTTACTTGTTACTGCAAACACTTTAATGACAAGTGATCTGAGCTTGACCCCATATTAGTGATTAATCTTTTCATTGGTTGGGGTACATTCTATGGTTCCAACAAGTTTTGTTAAAATATTAGAAGTAAAATTTTACTAGAAACATAATAATTTAAATTAAACTTCAATTTTTTGGTACTTGTGCATTGTCCCCCCCCCAACATTTGGTATCTATCACTGATAAATTCCATCTAGATGCTGATTTGCCAGACTAATTCCTAAGAGCTTAGGAAAATTGTTTTTTGGTGTATTAAAACACTGCCACTCATAAAAGTAATAAATAAAACCACAATCAGTGGGTATACATAACCTTCACACATAAAAACACCAGCACATGTTAACATATATTACATACACTGAATTCAGACAGATAGGAGCAAACCAGTTTAAATATTCAAGAATAAGGTTAGGAAAGGCATTTGTGCTTTAGCTGAAAAACTTCCACCTCAAGAAAAGTAATAAACAAATAAAACCAATACCTACTTACCTAACCCCACTGACCTATGTCAACACAGCCTACAATTTGTACAATAGGCACATAGGTACAGACGAATTGAACTGAAACCACTTTCATAACCTTCTGCTTAAATACACTAAACCATACAACAGATTTTATTACATATAATTGCTATTGGATGTACTTGTTTCGTGGTATAAATTATTTATTTTATTTTAGTTTATACCATCGCACCTACTGAACACCCTGCCTATTTTCATTATTTTGATGACAACATGAAACATATCAATAATGATAAAAACTGATACTGATATCGGTGGTTGGTTATATAACTGCATAAGTACTAATTTATTTTTACAAAATCTTAACATTCTAGTTTAAAATAAATAAGTAGTTCTTTTTTGTGCTGTTGCTAGCACTACAATACAAAAGTATTCTGGACTCAAATTATCATGAAATGTTAATTACATACTAACACAACATTTTGACTGTTCATAATCAGTGGTTGCCTTTTGAAGTACGAGAACATTTTAACAAAACACAACTTGCTAATAAGGCCATGAGTCTGTAGGTTTTTAGTCATTATACCTTCCACAGACAGGAACTCTCACACCTGGAATCGTTGTGGAAATGAGAGGAAACTCTTACGGTCTGTGGACATTATTCATAAGTTTTATTTATGCGTGTCATTTTTTTTATTTTACTTTATTTTTTGTGTAATTATATATAATTATTTTTATAGATCAGTTTTTGTGGAAAGACATCAGAGGTTGAATATTTTTTCTTATGTGCAGTTACTTACAAAAGATATTGAAAAGTTCGCAGAATGCAAATGAAAAAAAAAACAAGTTAATTGTTACAAAAATGACTATTTTTCTATATAATCTCCCCCAACTTCAATACACTTGGTCCAATGCTTCTCTAATAATTTGATCCCTGTCTTGAAGTAATATTCTGAAAGATCCATAAAATACCCCTCTACAGCTGGCATTATCTTTTCATTTAATGAAAAATGCTTTCCAGTCACAAATTTTTTAAGGTTTGGAAATAGATTTTCAGAATCACTTACTATGAAATGGGATTGTATAGATAATTTGTACAGTTCATAACTAATTTCAAAATATTGGGTACAACTTTCCATAAAAAAGGTTAATTACCTTCCGTCACGCTTCTTAAAATCCGAATACAGGATTACTCGAGTTTCGACACATTAAGTGTCATCATCAGATCCTCAATGAATATGGGTAAAACTACATTTGTTGATGTTTGCACATCTCGTCAAACAATAAAAACAACACATACATAGTAACAAAAATATTTAAATAATTTGACACACATTAAAAACAAGACAAAACAGAACGAAACACAATACACGCGGCCGCCGCGGACCTGCGCAGGAACAAGGTATACAGTAAAATTAATCGATACCAATTTGACCTTTGATAAACGTTATCGATCTGACACAGCTAATATCTCGTTCTATATCGTTGACTCTATTAAATAAAATATTATTTTTATATATTGATTTTTCATTTAGGATGCGATCTGAAGCAGTACGAGTTTAATTAAATATTAGTCTATAAATCTATACCCATTAATTCATTTTAGTCGATTTTATTCATTTTTTCCTCCCAACTATTTTCATTTTCAAATAATTCACTATTATTTACTCTCAAGTTACAATAATTTATCATTAAAGGCCTACACTCGTTTATATCATTATCAGAAATTAACATTCCCTTATTAATTATTTTTAATGCTTTCATTTCTACTGTTTTCTTTTGTATAAATCGTATTTCAATTATATTATTATCATTGTTTAATTTCATAGTCTGTGTGTAATAGTTTAACTCTACTTTGAAATTATTTAAAAAATCATTACCTATTATAGCTCCCATATTTAATCCTGGAATGACTAAAAAAGGTACATTTATTGTGTTTTTATTTACCTTTAATTGTAGCATTATTTGTTTAGTTACTTTTTTACTGCGAACACCCGTTACCCCTATAACACTAATTCCCAGTACTGGTAGTTGTGGAATTGTTTCTGTAGTTTGATTTTTGATTTTTTCAAACATTCTATCGTCTATAGCAGTCAGTTCACTCCCTGAATCTACTAGAAAAGTGTATTTAGAATTAAACACTTCGGCTTCAAATTCTGCCATCCCAAAAATATTATTATTCTCTCCCACTTCTTCATCGGATAAATCATTATGTATATTGGTAATTAGTGACCCTATTGTCATGTGATTCCTAGACGGCTGGGGGCTTTCTTTTTCAACCGCCCTGATTAGTTTAACGGTATTGGAGGTGGTGGTTCACTGTAAACCCCCCTACTGTTTTGATTATGAGCTGGTGCTTCCACGCCCCTAGTTTCGTTTGGGTTACTAACATATCCCCCTCTCCATCTATAATTAAAATTTCCTGACACTCCCCGATTACTGGTGAAACCTCTCCCTCTATGATTCCCTCTAAAGTGATCGAAACCCCTATTATAATTCTCCCCTCTCCCTTGGGCACTACCCCTCGGACCCTGACACCTGTAACATTGATTCCGCGACCCGTTATAATTACTAGCTCTACACCTAGGGTTTGGACATAACCACGCCCCTTCCCCTGATCTACTCCCATTACTAATAAAATGGTCTGGTTGTCTTATCTCAGTATTTATTTGATTTGATTCATTAATTCTAAACTGGTATTTATTATCTTCTTCCTCTTTCATACTCTGGTATGCTTCTAGTATTTTTTCTAATTCTGCAATATTAGCAAACTCCCGGGTTCTGATTGTGGACCGTATGTCCTTAGGTAAATGCTTACTAATGTATCTTATAAACGATGAAAGAGGCATTGGTGGTTCTAAGTATTTAACCTGACTATATATTCTCGTCACATACGATGTAATACTCATGTGTTTAATATTAAAATTGCCCCACCCCATTATGGTACTACGTAATCCCTCTTGTTTCTCTTCTGACCAGTATTTATTTTTAAATGCTTGTTCAAACTCATTAAAATCTACCCAGTTATCATTATGAGCATCCGCCCATATTTTAGCATCCCCTTTAAAGTACTTTAAAATTCTTACTGATTTAATCTCCCAGCTTTCTTGGTTATATTTATTGAAACTTTTTATAGAGTTCAAAAATTGTATGGGGTTCACTCCCCTACTTTCATTATTAAAATACCCTAATTCTACTTCCACATTCACTCTCTCACTCACATTAGTTAATTTCTGATTAATGGTTACACTCAAATCTTCTCCGACTTTAATTATTTCATGCTCATGTTCTGTTTGTTTATTTTTTAAACTAGTTACATTAATCTTAATTGCATCAACTTGTTCAAAGTTACTTCTGAATTCATCATTTATATTTTCTTGCATTTTGTTTGCTTGTTTGATTTGCTCACACTCGTTAATTATACAATGAACATTACTGTCAATTTTGTCATTTTGCTTTTTAATTTTGTCATTAAGTTTATTCGTCAATGTGTCAAATACTTTACTTGTCTCTAACATTTTCTCTTTCTTTTTGTTAATTATTTTTATATCGTTTTTCATTTCTGTTTGTATCTTATTTATATCTACAGTCAGTTCATCTTTCACTCCAATAATAGCCTCATTCATACTTTCCAAGCGGCTTTTCATATTTATTTCACTCACTCTCAATTCGCTCTTTACATTCATGAACTCATTATTTAAATCGGTAAGTTTAATATTTACGGCATTTATTTCTGACTTGATTTCAGTTTTTAAATTATTATTTTCTGTTTTCATCTTCTCGTCTTGTTTGTCAAGTTTATCGTTGATTTCAGTTTTCATTCCTGACATCATTTCCATCATCAACGCTAATTGGTTAAATATATTTACATTATCGCTTATTTTTGCGTCTACTGTCTCAATCGTTAATTCGTGTGTTGTATTGTCTACGCTCTTGTTAATATTTGTCGATATTATATCGTCTTGCGTAACATTTAAAATAGATTCCTCTACACTACTTCCACATAAATTTGCATTCTTATCTTTCTCTGCCATTTTCAATCAGGTTGTAAATTAATTTAGTTTCTATTCAATTAAAAATTAATTTACAACGTCCCTGTTCGGGCGCCAACTGAAGCAGTACGAGTTTAACTAAATATTAGTCTATAAATCTATACCCATTAATAGGCGGCAACTGAGGTTTTACTTGTATTAAAATATTTAAATTTGTCCCACTTACCTTCATCGCGAATAACCAGGGTGTCGTCTGATGTACTTAGGCAGAAAAAAACAACAGGTAATGCAATGACAAACACGTATTTTACAAACACAAATAAAATGGTATTTTATTTTTTTAGCATGACATTTTTTTCTGTTTACTTTCTTTTACTTTACTTAATATTCATTTTCGACTCAAAACTACTACTCTGCATCTCGATTATTTTCTTAAAAAATTTACAAAACCTTGGGTTACTTTTACATGACAAATATGCTAATAACTAGTTGCAAACTATAACTTAAACAACTGATCAAACTAATTAATTAACTTATCAAAACGACCCAGTAATGCTCACGCTCACATTCGTACCATTTAATTAAAAAAACCCCCTTTTTACTTAAATTTAGGCCTTTATTAAAGAGATACTATTACTTGTTGCAGTGGAGTCCCACACCAACCGCATGGCGCGTCACACACTTATTCCTCTTTTTCGATGTTCAAAATTATGCCCGCACTTTTGATGACATACTGCGTTTACTGTTACATTATGACTGTACTTTTGTACACATTAATACTGGTGTTTTGACCGGCCGACCGTATTTAGCTAAAAAACAAATTTTTATAGTACCACTCGTGGTCTCGTGTTGTGGTGGACTGCTGCTGCTACCCAAATGCGTCGGTCACATTCATTTCCGTCAGCTCGCGCTGTGATTGGCTGCGGCTCTTAAATGGCAGGTTCCGGTGATCGACTTTGGTGTCGAGAGTATAGATAGCGGCACACGAGCGCACACTCACCGCCACATTCCATTGTAGATGGGCGTTAGTCACGAAGTTTTTGTTACTTCTCCCCAACGGAAGATACAAGCATGCGCGCACCGGCTCGCATTCTGATGCTGTTATCGTTATGTACTAGGCGCAGACTGGTACAGAATTGTCTACAGGATGTCCAATAAAGCACGTCTTATTGTCCGCAAAAGGTGTCCAAACAGATCGTCCCCAAATAATTATCAAATTGAATAAAAATTATACCTTCAAAATAGCCCCGTTACAGATCGTAATTCTCTTTAGTGGCCTTATATATCTCAAACCGTTCAAGAGTGTCCAGTTTAAGAGATTTCCTGCATTTATGTAATATGTCCAAATTCTCACTAATACTTTTTATGTTGTGATCTTGTAAACTTAAATGTTCAGCGAATGTGGATCTTCCTATATTTGACTTAGAGCTTGGGATGTGTTCTTTATAACGCAATTTGAACGAACGACCCGTTTGTCCTATGTAGAAATTTGAACAATCCGAACAATTAAGCCTGTATACACCAGTACCGTCGTATTCATCGAAAGACTTATTTTGATTTTTAAACTTAAGTTTGTTCTCGAGTTTATTATTTGCTTTTGTAGCCAATACAATATTTTGTTTTTTCAATTGGTTTTTTAAAGTATGATGTAACATTTCGCCATACTCTATTGCGATATATTTTACTTTTTCTTTAGGCACGTCAATATTTACGAATCTATTTTGTTTCTTATTTATTATTTTATCTATTATGTTACTTTTATATCCATTGGCTATCGCTATGTGTTTAATAATGTCGACTTCGTTTTTATGGTCTTCTGTGGAGAGGGGCAACGATAGCAATCTATGTACCATGCTATTAAAAAATACCATTTTGTGTGAAAAAGGGTGGTAAGACGAGGCATGAATAGCATGATCAGTGGTTGTCGTTTCCTATAAATATTAAAGTTAACTTTGTTATCTATCTTTGTTAAAGACAAATCTAAGAAATTTATTTTATTATTCTTTTCCGTTTGTAATGTAAATTGCAAATTTTTTGTTATGTTATTCAAATATTTATTAAGCATCTCTAATTGTCTGCAATTACCATTATAGATCACTATCGTGTCATCCACATATCGACGATAAAATAAGATTTTGTTGTAATGTTTGTTTTTTGGTGATAATATTTCGTTAGTTTCGATGTGGTTTAAATAAATTTCCGCCAGGGTACTTGATAGTGGGGATCCCATTGCTAATCCATCTTGCTGTAAATAATATTTATTATCAAAAGTAAAATAATTTTGTTCCAAAATTACTTTTGTCAAATTAATAATCTCATCGACTATTTCATGGTTTAATGTGGCTATTGATAGTAATAAACTTTTTGTTATTTCCAATGTTTCGTTAATTGGTACATTCGTGTACAAATTGACTATGTCAAATGAAGCAAAAGTATGTCTTGGTTCAATTGTAAGTTTTTTGTGAGATCTACCAATTCTAAACTATTTTTCAAACTATAGTTCTTATTGTGAAGATTTAGTTGGTAATAAAAAAATTTAATAATAAAAAAAAATTAGAAAGCAAATAAGTATTTTTTAAATCGCACAATTAAACCTAATACCCCTGTACTAACTGAGAATAAGTATGAGATTTAAATAAAAAAGATATCTAACTAAACAAGTAATTAAAAGATCGTATTGTAAAAAGTTAATAATATTACAGTTAACCCTTTAGTAAATCCTCATGCGTTGACCTGTTTAATTCCGGACACAACATGCTTAGCAAACCGTCTGTAACTTAGAAATATTTGAAAATCGTAATGTAAGTAATTAATAATTTGAAGGCACAAGTAGTAGTTAAAATAATTCCTGTAAACTAAATAAGTCTAAATAATTTGTTTCATCTTGCTATAAGAATGTCTATTTAAATAAAAGTTGGAACTATGTTATGGCGGAGTACTCGCTCCGCTTCGTTCTAATGTACCAGTCGTATCAAGTTAAGAGTTACGATGCGGCGTTCAGACAGTACACACCTCCAAGCGAGGGCTCTTCAAAAGTGTGTTATGTAAACTTAAAAATAACGGTTAGCTACCACAAAAAACGTGGGGAGCTAGTGAATTTTAAATGTATATGATGTAGAAAAAGGTTTGTTCGAGAAATGTAATAAAATAAGAAAAATTAACAACTCGTAAACAAGGTGACGTCTCTACTTAAGATGTAAACTCCAGTACAACTCTACATGTGAATATGTGAACTGCCGAATTGCACATACGGACGTCTACAACCCATACGACGCTGACCAGGACCGGCGTGGATCAACCCAACTTCATGCAGCATTACATAAATCTACTCACTAATACGGCTATTAGATATTGTGACGATTTTAAATGTATAAAAAATCGCACAGATTAAAATTTTTTAATTTTAATAAGTAAGAGTATCATACACCCTTACCTATACCCAGATTCCTGAATCAACTTGAAACCTTCCAGTACCAACACGCCAAGAAAAGTATTAAGTAGTGAATAATAATAATAATTACTTAAATAATTAAAAATGCGACTAGAGAAATAAAGAAATCCCTAAGTCATAATCAAATAAACATAAAGTATTTATCTTCTAATTAATGAATAAATAATAATAGAAAAAGTACGAACTATTTTCTTAGTGTGTAAATACGCACTAGCTTACTGAGCCCTCTCCCCTAAACCGTACGCGCATTCGGCCGTAGAACGTCGCAATGAGTAGACGTGAGTTTTGGTGTTGTACACATATACGTATGTGTAAGTTCTCTAGAAGCATATCCAGAGTGAAATCTTGTTATTGTGAATAATGTAGTGTCTAGAGTTTGTGAGAAAATATATAAATAAAATAGAAAAAGGTAGCCAACACATCTCTTAAAAACAAAATCAAATGTAAGTGTAACATAGTTAACTACTAGACTGTAGTACTGCAAAGTGAGAACTATAACTGTAATTAAAATAAAGAAAATGTGAACTACAAGAATCTGCACTAAGAAAAGTGAAATTACAACATGTGGAACTTCAAGTAAACTAAAAATCAACCCGATGTAGATACACCAAGAACAACGTACTCAACCCGTAGAAGACAACTGGAGATGTCCCAAGAATACAACAACAACCTCAGGTGATATCAAACCACAACTTTTGTAAATTTCCCCTTAATAAGAAGTAACAAAGAACTTTAAAGAACTTTCGCAATGTAATGAACAAATTATCAGATTTGTATATTTTGTAATTTTGTAAGAAGTAATAGTAACCGTAATGTATATATTGATAAATTAATAATTTTGAGAAAATTGAGACCCGGATCCGTGGTATTAAAAGCAACAGTTATATGAATAAATTTTGATATAACAAGAATAATATAATTAAGATCTTTGAAGCAGTAAAAGCGCTATTTACTAAAATAACTTTCTTTAAAATCAGGAATAATGTTTGATTAATATTTCAATAGCAATAAAGAGATGTTTTAGCTAATACCTAGTGAGTGAATAAGTTTATGCAAACCTTGTCAGTTTCCTATATTATACTTGTTTTGTAATTTGTTAGTAAGAGTTTTACTAACAACGGCAGCTGGTTTAGTTTACTGGTAAAGAATTAAACTAGTTCCCGATTTTTGTGTTGTCTTGCCAAGGGGCGGCACAAAATTGCGCCACTCTGCTGAATTTAAAATTGTGTAATTTACTTGGGAAAAAAAAAATTGTTTACAGAGTGTCACGTACAGAAAATTGCAAACATAATTATGTAATTGTTGTTGTGTAAGTTTATAAGTCGTTAACGATAAAAAAGGACAAACATAAATTTATTCACTCAGAAATAAAAAAAAAAAATAATAAATGAGTAAAATTTTAATTATATAATAATAATATTAGTATCGCGAGTTTGCCGTGTTAAGCAAGTAATAGCTGGTAGGGAATCAATTCCAAACAAGTCAATTCCAAGCCAGTTGGTTCATGTTAAATATGTGTTGAGGAATGTAAACTCTCCCCTTTGTAAGAACCCATCTCATTCATAACCCCTCCTCCCTAAAGCAAACAAAGCCACGTTAGACAAGCTCTTTCCTGTTTTTGTATTGTTCTGAATTACCACCCTATGCAACTAGACGACACCCCAAAACAGCTGATTCTTTGTGCTGTTTGTTAAATCAATGAACTTTCCGTATATGAAATTTCTCTCTACTAAAATAGTATTATCGTTTTGTTTTGATTAATTATATATGTCAATACTGAGAATTTAATTGTTGTGAAATCAGTTATGTTGATTAATTAAGATAAGATTACATCCCAAAGCTTAATATGAAATAAGATATATGTGTATGTGTTTAAATGAATTAATGTTATCTATTTTTAAACATTGAGAAAACGAAGTAAAGTAAGTGACATAAGATTTGTCGTTCGTAATACGTCGTGTGTAAAGTGGTTATTATCAAAAATGACTCAATTTAACCCCGATTTCTTGTTGAAAGACGAATTAACCTATGAAGCATTATGGCGTGGTCTCCTCTACTCTAATGTAACTGTCGCGGAACTTCGCAAGACGTTACGCGAAAATAAACCGGACAAACCTTCATTATTAAGTCGTTTGAGTGTTTTAGATTTCAATAGCGAAAAAGAAACGTGTTATCGTAAGTATACAGAACTAACTTCGTACGCACAAACCCTGCGTGATGAAAAATCCCCCGCAGTAATATTACGCAGCACCCAAAGAATTGAGCATCTATACCGTCGTATCACCAATTTGTTGACCTGGCCCGGTGATAAAGATATCCCTCCTGATAAAAAAAAATTCGCCGAGGAAGCATTAAAACAATTACCTGAGATAATACGCGAATTACGTAGACGATCCGAATTGTTTAGATTAGACGAAATCGAAGAAGCAATGACGAAATTAAATATTTCACCTACCCAATCGCCGACTCAAGAACAACCAAACGGTACTGCAAAAATTCAGATTCTGCAGGAATCCAATATAGATCCATTCAAGGAACGGTTAAGTGGTAGTCAAGTAAATATTCAAGCAGTAAACGTTACGTCACTCCCTAAAGAACTAGAAAATATGACCCATACCTACGAATTACCTTCTCATTCGCGGACTAATCAACCTGCGGAAAATCCTAGAATGATGAGCCAAATAAATTTAACTCCCGAGCTCTATGGAAAAATAACCCACCCTGTAGAAAGTATTTTGTCCAATATACAAATCACTGATGGGCTGAATATTACAAAGCTCCTTAATTTTATCAAACATATCTTAGAATTAAAGGAACTGCAACAACTAAGAGATAACCAGATTTTGCAAGTTATTTTACCTAAGTGTAGATCTCCATTAAAAGATAGAGTGTTAGAATCCCTAAGGTATAATCAATCGGTAGAAGAACTTCATACCACACTAATAAGACATTTCATTCCCACCGGTATCTACGAAGAATTGAAGCGAAACTTAGTACTTCGTGCACAAGGTACATACGAGAGACTAGCTCATTATATTTCTGAAGTAAGAGAATCTGCTTTATTGTTACAAGTTAAATGGAGCGAACAACAGTTAGTAGACAATATCATAGTAAGACTATCCCCGAGGAGCGATCTCGACTAGCACTCGTGAAGCCACCTACAACTTTTACGGAACTAGAACTATGTTGTATACATTCGTCCGACGTCTGGTATTCTGACCAGAATAGAAGTGTTTCTATGTCCCAGAGTCAACAAAGAAATTCATTCCAAACTAGACCTATTGGAAATGATACCCGAAACTACCGCGATAAGCGATTCGTAAGTACACATAAAACCCAAAACTATCCCCATGTTTCATACTCTAAACCAAAATCCCGACAACCTACGAGCGAAGTAAGTGAGCAAAGAAGATGTTATAACTGTGGAAAGGCCGGACATATTAGCAAGTTATGTAAACAAAAGCGTTATCTACAGAAAACCGACCAATCAAAAAATGTGTGAAGCTGGAAGACCGAAAATCCTACGTCTTCCGAAGCACCCGAAGGAAAGGTAACAACAATACTAAGCGTCAAATAAAGATGAGTAAAAATAAACGCAGAGATCCTTATTTAACAAAATTTATCGAGAAGTGCAACTCTATTGGTGCATGTAAAACAAGTATATGCCAACTACCCTATGTACAGATAGACCTTGGAGCAACGAAACCCCTTGGTTTAATTGATTCAGGATCTACCCGTAGTATAATTAGTAAACAGTTAGCCACCTTATTAGCTAATCATAAACTGATTAAACGTAGCCAAATGGTGAACATAAAGTGTACCACCGCAAATAAACAAAACCTAAAGATATCTCACAGTATTACGGTGAAATTAAAAATTCAGAATTTTACTTGGTACATTCCCCTACTAGTAGCTGAAGAGTTAGGACAGAACTTAATATTAGGCGCGGATTTTATAAGAAAAACTGCTTTAATCCTTGATATATATGCAAAACAATATTTTTTCAGATTTGATCGTACTCAAAAATATCAGTTCGACTCCGAATTAAGTAACGACACTGTTAGTGAAACCGCAAATATTCATTCAGAGCCTAATGAATCGAGTCTAAGTCATTTAAAAGGAAATGAGAGACTAAGAATCCAAAAGTTAATAAAAGATTTTTCTGCTGTACTCACCCCCAAGTTAGGATTAACTCATTTAATTGAATATAAAATAAATCTTAGTGACAACAAAGTAATACGACTCCACCCATACAAACTATCTCCGCCCAAGATGGAAATCATGAGAAACCACATTAACAAACTCCTTGATCAGCACGTCATTGAACCATCAACGTCTCCATATTCATCGCCTGCATTCCTAGTACCAAAAGGAACTGACAAACATAGACTAGTCGTGGATTATAGACAACTAAATAAGAGTATAGAATTTGAATCAATACCACTGCCAGACATACACAGTGCGTTTCACTATTTTACAAAAGCGAAAATCTTCACCATAATGGATCTTAACCAAGTATTCCATCAAATTCCACTAGCTGAGGAATCAAAACATTTAACTGCTTTTGCTGTCCCATTTAATCTATATCAATTTACGAGAGTACCATTCGGTATATCACAAGGAAGTTCAGTATGCAGTCGACTGTTAGAAAAAATTTTCCATGATGTTAAATTTAAATTTGTATATCATTATCTCGACGATATAGTAGTATATAGTGAGTCAATGGATCAACATATTGATCACTTGCGTGAAGTATTATCCCGGTTAAAGAAAGCCGGACTGACCGTAAACCCTAGTAAAGTTAATTTCGCAGTGAAACAATTCTCATTTTTAGGTCACATAGTATCAGCCGAAGGTAAGGTTACCATCGATCCCGAACGTACACGCGCAATCCGAGAATTTTTACCTCCCAGAGAAGTCAAAGGTATAGCTAGATTTTTAGGTATGATTAATTATTTTCATAAGTATATACCCCACTTAGCAGATATAGCAGCCCCATTGAATGCCTTAAGAAAGAAAGGAACGAAATTCGAGAGGACTACTCAACATCAAGAAGCGTTTGAAACACTTAAAGAAAGTATTATATCCCCACCTGTATTGCAGTTAGCGGATTTCAGTAAACCATTTATCGTACAGACCGATAGTTCAAGTGTAGCATTAGGAGCCGTAATATACCAGGAAATAAATAATACTAGACTCCCGATCAGTTATGCATCCCGGACACTGACCGAGCAAGAAAGGAAGTTCTCAGCCTATGAACTGGAATGTTTAGCCGTAGTATTTGCTTTTGATAAATTCAAACCATTTTTGGAACACAAAGAATTTCTACTAGAAACCGATAATCAAGCTTTATCATGGTTATTAAATCACCCAAAGCAATTAGGTCGTATCGGACGATGCGTGTTAAGATTAAATTGCTACAAGTTCAAAGTGCAACATATTCGTGGAACTCAAAATGTAGTGGCCGATACTCTATCCCGCATGTTCCAACTACCCAATACAAGATCTGGAGAAGACAATATTGAAACCACTATCGTTAATACACTAATTACTAATTTTCCCCTTGCATTTAAGGATATAGCATATCACCAACAACAAGATCCGAAATTGTGTAAAATAATCGAACAAATAGAAAAAGGAAATAAATCTGACAAATATATCTTGAGTAAAAGAGTACTTTGTTTTAAGAAGGCAAACGGAAAATTACTAAGAATAATCGCCCCGGAAATAATCAAACCCATGTTAATGGAGTACTACCATTCATCTACAATTGGAGCTCATATGGGAATTAGGAAAACGATACATCGTATTCGCAAGGAATACCACTGGGAAAACATGAATAGTGAAATAAAAAAGTTCGTGAAAGAATGCGAAATTTGTGCGCTGAGCAAACCAGCAAGAACCAGTCAAGTCGGAAAATTAATCTCCGAAATACCTACCACTCCCTTCTCGAAAATATACATCGACTATTCTGGACCTTATCCCCGCTCTAAATCCGGAAATACTATGCTGTTAATTTGTGTAGACTCATTCACTAAATTCGTGTGGATGTATCCTATGCGTCGTGCATTAGCATCTACGACAATTAAAATTCTACAAGAACAACTATTTAAAGACTATGGCACTCCTTTAAGCTTAATATCTGACAATGGACCCCAGTTTAAATCGAAAGAATTTAATGACATGTGTTTTAAATTAGGTATAAATCATATTACCGTGACCGAGTACAGACCGCAAGGAAATATAGCAGAAAGATACTTGCGTAACTTAAAATCAGCATTAATATCTTACCATGCTAAAGACCAGACAACCTGGGATCAAAATATTTCGTGGATACAATTTGCATTCAATTCAGCGTATCACGAAGGTCATAAATCAACACCATTTGATTTACTGTACAAGTACAAACCCAACCATCCTTTAACCACAAAGTGGAAAATCAATGAGTTATTACCCCGCGACGTGAATGGGAATAACATACGAAAAATATGGAACGAAGCTCGTGCAAATCTGAGAGCTAATTTAAAGAAATCAAGGAAGTATCATGAGAATAATAATAAGCTAATAAAGTATAAAATAGGTGATTTAGTCATGTATAAAACTCATCCTATGAGTAAAGCAGTTGATAAGATCACTTCGAAACTATCTTATCGATGGTGTGGCCCCTACCAAATTCGTAAGTTCATCACCCCCGTTACTGTAGCTCTGTATGAACCCAATACAGAAAATTACGTTCGCAGAAGTCATTTGTCTCAAATAAAAAAATGTTTTTCGTGTCAAGATACAGAAGGAAGACTACGAGAAAGATAGAAAACCTAGAATACTATCTAAGTATTAAGAATAAAATATGTCGTATAGACTTATAACGAAATAGGAAAAGATTGTGTAACATCCTATACTATAGGTAACTATAAACTCGAAACCCCCTCGTACGAATACAAGCGAGGCCTGATCAACCTTAGCTAATGTCCTGCGAGAATGGTATTATACATGAGAAATCTGATGACAAGTATAATGAAGATGAAGAGAAAGAAAGAAAGAAAAATAATCTTTAGCGCTGTAAACTAAAAGTAATTCTATTGTTCTTACAATACGGTATTATTATTAGTAAAATACTCATGAGTATAACTCCGTAAAACGAGTGAGCAAGTAAAAAAAAAACCGGTAGTAGATATAAGAATTAAAATAAGGTAGATTTACGTTTTGTGTATTTTGTATAGTAGATGTAGTAGAATTTAGATGTGACATAAGTATAAGATAATCGATTGATGAATAGAAATAAGCTGAGAGAGAGAAATTTCAGTATGAAATATAATTGTTTATTAGAATTATATTATTACACCCCCCCGTTTTTCATAGTTAAGTGCAGGAGGATGTGACGATTTTAAATGTATAAAAAATCGCACAGATTAAAATTTTTTAATTTTAATAAGTAAGAGTATCATACACCCTTACCTATACCCAGATTCCTGAATCAACTTGAAACCTTCCAGTACCAACACGCCAAGAAAAGTATTAAGTAGTGAATAATAATAATAATTACTTAAATAATTAAAAATGCGACTAGAGAAATAAAGAAATCCCTAAGTCATAATCAAATAAACATAAAGTATTTATCTTCTAATTAATGAATAAATAATAATAGAAAAAGTACGAACTATTTTCTTAGTGTGTAAATACGCACTAGCTTACTGAGCCCTCTCCCCTAAACCGTACGCGCATTCGGCCGTAGAACGTCGCAATGAGTAGACGTGAGTTTTGGTGTTGTACACATATACGTATGTGTAAGTTCTCTAGAAGCATATCCAGCGTGAAATCTTGTTATTGTGAATAATGTAGTGTCTAGAGTTTGTGAGAAAATATATAAATAAAATAGAAAAAGGTAGCCAACACATCTCTTAAAAACAAAATCAAATGTAAGTGTAATATAGTTAACTACTAGACTGTAGTACTGCAAAGTGAGAACTATAACTGTAATTAAAATAAAGAAAATGTGAACTACAAGAATCTGCACTAAGAAAAGTGAAATTACAACATGTGGAACTTCAAGTAAACAACCTATCTTCGAGAGCTTCAAGTAAACTAAAAATCAACCCGATGTAGATACACCAAGAACAACGTACTCAACCCGTAGAAGACAACTGGAGATGTCCCAAGAATACAACAACAACCTCAGGTGATATCAAACCACAACTTTTGTAAATTTCCCCTTAATAAGAAGTAACAAAGAACTTTAAAGAACTTTCGCAATGTAATGAACAAATTATCAGATTTGTATATTTTGTAATTTTGTAAGAAGTAATAGTAACCGTAATGTATATATTGATAAATTAATAATTTTGAGAAAATTGAGACCCGGATCCGTGGTATTAAAAGCAACAGTTATATGAATAAATTTTGATATAACAAGAATAATATAATTAAGATCTTTGAAGCAGTAAAAGCGCTATTTACTAAAATAACTTTCTTTAAAATCAGGAATAATGTTTGATTAATATTTCAATAGCAATAAAGAGATGTTTTAGCTAATACCTAGTGAGTGAATAAGTTTATGCAAACCTTGTCAGTTTCCTATATTATACTTGTTTTGTAATTTGTTAGTAAGAGTTTTACTAACAACGGCAGCTGGTTTAGTTTACTGGTAAAGAATTAAACTAGTTCCCGATTTTTGTGTTGTCTTGCCAAGGGGCGGCACAATATTCACCAGAGACACGACACAGATGACTACCCCGACTACCAGAATTCCGAAGACTCACACCCCAGGACGAGGACAGCAAAGCTTATTTTAGAGGTGACTCGATAGCTTGGCTATCGAGAATTAATTACATTTGAAACATAACTTTTATAGATGAAAGAGACTTTTCAAAGACAATAATTTTCTCTAAGCAATAAATAAAACCAAAGAAATGTATACTGTAGTAGTGAAAATCATACGTTGTAACGTTAATATTGAAATGTAAATTATAATCCCTTTAATAAATAATACCATTCTTCAAATGGTTAATGTAATCTTCCAAGCTCTTAGATGAGCATAGTATAATTCAGACGTCTTTACTATATTTAAAGCAGACTCGGATCCGAGGTAAATTACATGATCAATATGATCCCTTGTTTTACAGAAAAACCTTTTGAATATTTCAGTATAAATTTTTATGTTATGGGATCTTTTATATAATTTGTTAATAAAGAGATGTCATCTTATTACACATTGAAATGAGTGCATAAATCAGTGAAATACCTTCCCCTTGTGTCCTAATAAATAGCGTAAATATTATTGTTCTTTCTGTTGAGTTTAATTTCAGTTCGTTACAACATAGGCAGCCTGTATAATTGGCTAGCATCAATTATGATGGGTTCCCTGGATTTGTAACGTAGCCCGGAACGTTACAAAAATGCGCCACTCTGCTAATTAAAAATAATTGTTAAGTAGTAAAATAGATAACTCTCTGCTGATCTATGCACTCAGTTACTGTATTTCATGTTAATATTAATTTTCATAAAATTAATTTCATAAATAAATTCACCTTATGAATTTATTTTGTACAAGATTACTCACTAACTTGCGTCTGAAGTAATTTATTTAAGATACGCAAAATAATACAGACTATCATTGTATTATGCCAATGCAAGTACGTACATGAATTTTAGTGCTTGTCAAACTGTTCAGTCTTTAACAGGTTTATATTGTGACAATTCAAGACCTGTAGTTTCCTGAATATGCCTGCATAGAATGTAAGTGTATGTCTGTCGTCACGGTAAAAAAAATATAAACTCCTGTCTAAAGTAGACCCGGTTAATTACGTGTAAAGAAATTCGTAACTTAATTTTGTTACCAAAAAAATTAAAAATAATTTCAAAAATTAAAGGTGGAAAGTAAGACAATTAATTACTAAACTCAGACTGTCACAACCATAATACACCTGTAACTTGTAAAGCGTGTTTCGTTGAATCAGATTCACCCCTTAGTCCGACTCGCTTCCCCAGTTGAAACCGGTCGAGAAAGATAGCCTTAGCCATTGTTATAGAGAACAATACTTGAGCGTAATTCTCGCGTTCCCACGCATACCACTACCTTGCCATTGTTTACTAAATAAACTAGGGTGACCTACATTTCAGCGAACAGCTGATCGTCGACTTTACATTGAAGTGTGTGTGTGTGGAATTTTTGTCTCTCCCTTAAAAGAGAAATTATTCTCTTGTGAACAATGCAAATGATTTAACCAAGAAATAAATTGTCTATGTAATAAGTGTATAGTGTAGTAAAATCAATTTTAAGTACATTTTAATGTGTTAGAAATAAAATAAAGATGGCACAATGTAATCCGGATTTACTATTAAAGGACGAGCTGTCTTATGAAGCTCTTTTATGTGGTCTACCCCATGCTAATGTAACAGTCGCGGCATTGCGTAAGTCAATACGCGAAAGTGGATTTGATACACCCACGCAATTAAGCAACCTAAGCGGACTCGATTTTGAGAGCGAGAGAGAAATTTGTAATGCCAAGTATAGCGAGCTAACTTTATTGTCTCAAACCCTCAAAGACGAGAAATCTCCTGCGATAATATTGCGGACTACTCAAAGAATAGAGCATTTAACCCGGCGAATGAAAAATTTATTGATATGGCCTAATCTTACGGAAATACCTCCAGAAGTCCAAAATTTTGCTGACGAAGCTTTACGTCGATTACCCACTATTATCAATGATTTAAGATGAAAAACCGACTCATTCCGAATGGATGAAATTGAGAAGTCCTTGAAGAAACTACACATCTCCCCAGTTCAATCCCCTACGACAGATCTGCCTCCACCCAACACGGATCCCGACTCACCCGCCGTATCGCAAATACAACCTACTCACGAGCAATACCCTGATAGATTTAAATGCCCCGACGATATGTGAAGCCCCTCCTCCCAATCGTTTCCAGATTCGCCCCGAAATGCACGAATTGACAACCCGGAACGCATCATCTGGTCCTCCTAAAGCGATGCCACACTTGAACTATAACGCAGACCTCTATGGAAAAATCACTCATCCCGTGGAGAAACTTTTAACTGAAATCCCATACACAGATGGATTAAATGTCACTAAACTACTGAATTTCATCAAATATCTCCTGCAGATAAAATATCTACAGCAGCTGAATGACTGGCAAATTTTGCAAGTTCTCCTACCGAAATGTAAACCCCCGTTAAAGAATCGTGTGATAGAATCATTAAGCCCTACCCTTCCAGTAGAAGAACTGCATACTACAAGCATAAAATATTTTATTCCCACCGGAATTTATGAAGAACTTAAAAGAAAGACCGTACTACGAGTACAAGGAAATCACGAGAGATTGGCCCATTACATCTCCGACATCAGGGAGTCATCTCGACTACTACAAGTAGATTGGAATGAGAGACAGATGGTCGACACCATTTTAGTAGGGTTGTCACCAGAAGAAAGATCTCGTTTAGCGTTGATAAATCGACCTAACACCTTTGCGGATCTAGAACAATGCAGTATCCACTCTTCGAATGTATGGTACTCAGATCAGAATAGACATGCGATGAAATCAACCGAAGCGAATAGAAATGAATTGCAAGCCCTAGTGCCCGATATAACAACCCAGCATGAAAGGCGAGTATTCAATAGACCTCACAATTTGCGCAGCCCTGGTAAGTCAAATGAAACACAACCTAAAACGGAAACTAGGTACCCTCCTCGTAATAAGAACATGTGTTATAATTGCGGTAAATATGGACACATAAGTAGAAACTGTAACAGCAAGCAATACGAACGTAAACACCCTAATCCAAAAAACATGTAAGGCAGGGAGACCCGAAATCCTGTGTCTTCCGCAGCAACTTGAGATCCGGTGAACCTAAAGAAATGTACGACAATAAAAAAAAAGGAAGTAAAAGAAACTCTAAAGAAATAGATCCCTATGTTAGAAAGTTTATTGAAAAATGTAACGCGATAACTAAATGTAACTGGACTAAAAGTCTATTACCCTTAATACAAATTGACCTAGGTGTTACCTCAACAATCGCATTAATCGATTCGGGATCTACCAGATCCTTAATCAGTCAAAAGTTAGCAGATAAATTATTCGACCACAACCTAGTGAAACGGAGTCAAGCGGTGAATATAAAATGTGCTACCGCCAATAAACGGAGTATGATGATAAAACTTAGCATCACCATTAAAGTTAAAATCAAGAACCTAACGTGGTTTTTTACTATGTTAGTATGTAATGAGTTAGGACCCGACTTAATATTGGAGCAGACTTTATAAGTAAAACGGGAATTATTCTTGACATCCATGAGCAGAAATATTATTTTCGATTCGATCGTCCACGGAAGTATAATTTTGATTGTAATACTAAAAAACAAGAAAGAACTAGATCATCGACAGCACACGTAGTACACCAAGAGTCTGAATTATCTGAATTATCTCATCTAGGAAGTAGAGATAGGCTGAGAATGCAGAAATTAATAAAAGAATTTTCCACCGTTCTTACACCTAAGCTAGGACTTACGAAACTAATAGAATATAAGATCAATCTGAGCGATCAGAAAGTAATACGCCTACCCCCATACAAGTTGTCGCCTCCCAAGATGGAAGTGATGAGAAACCATATCAACAAGTTGTTAGAACAAGGAGTCATTGAACCCTCTACGTCTCCATATTCATCACCCTCCTTTTTAGTACCAAAAGGTCACGATAAACATAGACTAGTTGTGGACTACCGGCAATTAAACAAACGAATAGAATTTGAATCTATCCCGCTTCCAGACATCCATAGTGCTTTTCATTACTTCACAAAAGCGAAAGTCTTTACGGTAATGGATCTGAATCAAGCATTTCACCAAATACCCCTTTCGGAAGAATCCAAACGTCTAACCACGTTTGCCGTTCCTTTTAACCTGTACCAATTTACTAGAGTACCCTTTGGAATATCTCAAGGAAGTTCCGTATGTAGTAGATTATTAGAAAGAATATTTCATGATATTAAATTTAAATATGTGTATCACTACTTGGACGACATCGTTATCTATAGCGAATCAATGGAACAACATCTTAAACACCTACGTGAAGTGTTGTCTCGGTTACAAAAAGCAGGATTAACAGTTAACCCCAAAAAGGTAAATTTTGCCGTCCCCCAGTTTTCATTCTTAGGTCACATCGTGAAAGCAAATGGAAAAGTAAGCATTGACCCCGAACGAACCCGCGCCATCAGAGAATTTTCACCCCCGCGAGATGCAAAAGGTATAGCCCGATTTTTGGGAATGGTAAATTATTTCCACAAGTATATTCCCCATCTTGCCGAAATAGCAGCACCGCTGAATTCCTTAAGAAAGAAGGGAGCGAAGTTTGAATGGACCGCACAACACCAAAATGCTTTTGAACAACTCAAAGAAAGCATCATGTCTCCCCCAGTATTGCAACTAGCAGATTTCACGAAACCTTTCGTAGTTCAGACCGACAGTTCTAGTGTAGCGTTAGGTGCAGTCATCTATCAAGAAATAGAAAACAGTAGACTACCTATTAGTTATGCATCACGAACCATGAGCGACCAAGAAAGAAAATATTCCGCATATGAATTGGAATGTTTAGCCATTGTTTTTGCATTTGAGAAGTTTAAACCCTTTCTAGAACATAAAGAATTCCTTTTGGAAACTGATAATCAAGCATTATCTTGGTTAAACCAAGATAAACCTTGGTTATCTGAATCACCCTAAACAGTTAGGACGTATTGGAAGATGGGTATTGAGGTTAAACTGCTACAAATTCAAAGTGCAGCATATTAAAGGTACTCAAAATGTAGTCGCTGATACCATGTCCCGTATGTTCCAGTTGCCCACAAATACTTCAGGAAACAAGGAGAGTCCGGAAACAGCCATTGCTAACACCGTAATTACTGTTTCCCCTTGCCTTTACCAACATTGCTCTATATCAACAACAAGACCCTCTTCTGAAACCGATTATAGAACAACTTGAGCAAGGTATTAAATCCGAGAAATACGTATTAAGTAAAAGTGTACTATGCCACAAAATAAGAAATGGAAAGGAATTAAGAATAATCGCCCCTGATATGATTAAGCCCATGCTGATGGAGTACTTCCATTCATCTACCATTGGAGCCCATATGGGAATCAATAAAACCATACATCGCATTCGAAAGGAATATCATTGGAACAATATGAACAGCGAAATAGCTAGTTTTGTAAAAAAGTGAAATTTATGCACTCTCAGTAAACCGGCAAGAAACAGTCAGGTAAGCCAATTAATTTCAGAAATCCCTAAGACCCCTTTCCCTAAACTTTATTTAGACTTTTCAGGTCCCTACCCACGATCTAAATCAGGTAATACTATGTTACTCATCTGTGTAGATTTGTTCACCAAATTTGTTTGGATGTATCCCATGCGGCGAGCATTAGCGTCGATGACTGTAAATATATTACAAGAAAGATTATTTAAAGATTATGGTACACCTGTACGTATAGTGTCAGATAACGGACCACAATTTAAGGCGAAAGAATTTAAGAATATATGTTTCAAGTTAGGAATAGACCATATTACCACTACGGAGTATCGACCGCAAGGCAATATTGCTGAAAGGTATCTACGAAACCTCAAATCTGCATTAATCGCCTACCATGCGAACGTCATACGTCTTGGGACCAGAACCTATCCTGGATACAATATGCCTTTAATTCAGCTTATCACGAAGGACACAAGTCGACCCCGTTTGAGTTACTGTATAAATACAAACCAAACCACCCCTTGTCCACTAAATGGAAAATACATGACTTGCTACCTCCGCAAATAAAGGATAAGCAGATTAAGCAAATATGGAATAAAGCTCGCGCTAATTTAAGAGCGAATCTAGAGAAATCCAGAAAATACCACGAAAGAAACGTTCATAACAGTAACAATTTAGTTAGGTACCAAGTCGGTGACTTAGTAATGTACAAGACACACCCGACTAGTAGTGCAATTGATAAGACCACCTCTAAACTATCATACCGATGGTGTGGTCCTTACCAAATCCAGAAGTACTTAACTCCAGTTACAGTAGCCCTGTACGAACCTGCGACTCGAGAATATGTACGGAGAACACATATTTCGCAGATAAAATTGTATAAGAAGAAAAGAGGAAATACCATAGCCAAAAATAGAAAAGGTAATACTAGGTAGACAAGTTAGCTTATGCCTCAGTAACCATGCTAAGTGTTAATCGTAGAATTTGCAAATAAGGCCTGATCAACCTGAGATCCTGTTCAGCGAAAGATAAGCAAATGAGTACTCAATGACCACTAAACTGACCTCTAAATAACAAAATATTTAGAAAATTACTCTATGAAGAGAGTAACTAAAACCCAAAGAAAAAACCGGTAGTAGATTTAAGTAGTAGACATAAGGAAAAGTTTTGTGTTTTAAAATGTAGATCTTAAGTGTGAATTTTATGTAGTGAAAAAGGTAGTTTGTAAGAAAATATATACGTATATTGTTTTATTATAGAAAAGAAATACATGTGCATAAAACATGCCAATAACAATGTGAGAGAAAAAGAAAAAGGGGGAGAGAAATTCCACACATTAACGCCAAGCATACTCCAAGTCCCCACTTTTGAATTTTCCTTACTAAAATTCCTAATGTGGATTTTAAGTGGTGGAGTATGTGACGATTTAATTGGTAATAAAAAAATTTAATAATAAAAAAAAATTAGGAAGCAAATAAGTATTTTTTAAATCGCACAATTAAACCTAATACCCCTGTACTAACTCAGAATAAGTATGAGATTTAAATAACAAAGAGATCTAACTAAACAAGTAATTAAAAGATCGTATTGTAAAAAGTTAATAACATTACAGTTAACCCTTTAGTAAATCATCATGCGTTGGCCTGTTTAATTCCGGACACAACATGCTTAGCAAACCGTCTGTAACTTAGAAATATTTGAAAATCGTAATGTAAGTAATTAATAATTTGAAGGCACAAGTAGTAGTTAAAATAATTCCTGTAAACTAAATAAGTCTAAATACAGTGGAACTTGGTTATTACGGCCTCGGCTGTTACGTCAACTCGGGTGTAGCGTTATTTTGTCATAAGTCCGGTCAAACTGATATCTTTAACATTATAAAAATTCCCGGTTTTAACGTCACTAAATATTGTACTACTCTGTTATAGCGTCAAATATTTCTCAGATATTTTACTCTAAATTTCATACAAACGTATATATGTGCGCGCGCGCTAGACCATGGCTGCAGACATATACATTGTATGCAAGCGATAAGCACTGTAACAGGACTGCCGGCGCCAGCCATTTTACGTGCTCCAACGGTTGGCTAGATCGATTTAAGGCCCAACGCTCGATTTCCTTTGCAAAAATTTGTGGTGAGGCAAAATGCGTAGATCTGAACGTTACAGGCGATTGGGTGCGTAACACTTGGCCAGAAATTAGACGATCATATAAAGATGAAGACATCTTTAATGGACATGAAGCCGGAATTTTTTATAAATTAACTCCAGATAGGACTTTCAAATTTAAAAATGAAAAGTGCGTTGGTGGGAAGCTCTCTAAACAAAGAGTTACAGTTTTTGTTTGTGCGAACATGACGGGAACCGAAAAAAGGAAACTTTTAGTTATCGGGAAAAGTTTGCATCCTAGATGTTTTAAAAACATCAAAAAACTTCCTGTAAGTTACACTGCCAACAAAAAAGCGTGGACGACTTCTAGTATTTTTGAAGATGAACTAAGAAAGTGGGATAAAGAACTGTCATCGAAAAACAGAAAAATTCTACTTCTAGTTGACAACTGTGCAGCCCATCCAAAGTTAAATTTGACAAACATTAATCTGGTCTTCTTACCGGCCAACTGTACGAGTGTCCTGCAACCTATGGACCAAGGCGTCATTAGAAGCCTAAAGTGTCACTACCGCAAGCAACTTTAAAAAAAAATTATTTTCTGTATGGACACGGCGCAACCTGCCACAATTTCACTCTTAGATGCAATACAATTCCTAGACGACTCTTGGAAGAGTGTAACAAAGAAGACGATAGCAAAATGCTTTAGTAAAGCATGACTCGTACATGAAAATTTACCCGATGATGACGAAGACGACGACTTGCCGCTCTCAGAGTGGATTAAGAAATTCGACGTAAATGAATTTGGAAATGAACTTGATTCCTATGCATCAGTGGATGACCTAGTAGAAACATTCCAGTGTTAAGAGACGCAGAAATTATCGCGTAAGTAAAAAAACATAGAAGCAGAAGATAGTGTTGAAGAAGATGCTGAGCAAGAGGAGGATGCCAACATCTTTTGTCCGACAGTACAGGAAGCAATGAGAGCCGCCGAAACTCTTTCACGATTTTACTGCTTTAGAGAGACGTCTGACGACACGTTCAATGCAGCGCAGCATCTCCACAGCAGAACAGAAAGAATTTATTTTTCAGAAAGGAGCGTTCAAAAGAAAATTACAGATAACTTTCGACAGTAAGCCAAAATGTAAGTTACATGTACTTTCTTTTTGATCTTTTAAAATATTCTTCATGCTGTTTGTATAAATGAAATGCAGTTTGTAAACTTTAGAATAAATATCACGAATAATGTTAATAACACAAAGATCTTTTTTTTTATTTCTCCTTCCTTACTAGTGATTAAAAAGGGTCTTTTATAACGACTCTTTTATAACGTCACTCGGACATAACGTCATTATTTTTTTGGTCCCTTCAATGACGTTATAACCAAGTTCCACTGTAATTTGTTTCATCTTGCTATAAGAATGTCTATTTAAATAAAAGTTGGAACTATGTTATGGCGGAGTACTCGCTCCGCTTCGTTGTAATGTACCAGTCGTATCAAGTTAAGAGTTACGATGCGGCGTTCAGACAGTACACACCTCCAAGCGAGGGCTCTTCAAAAGTGTGTTATGTAAACTTTAAAATAACGGTTAGCTACCACAAAAAACGTGGGGAGCTAGTGAATTTTAAATGTATATGATGTAGAAAAAGGTTTGTTCAAGAAATGTAATAAAATAAGAAAAATTAACAAATCGTAAACAAGGTGACGTCTCTACTTAAGATGTAAACTCCAGTACAACTCTACATGTGAATATGTGAACTGCCAAATTGCACATACGGACGTCTACAACCCATACGACGCTGACCAGGACCGGCGTGGATCAACCCAACTTCATGCAGCATTACATAACTCTACTCACTAATACAGCTATTAGATATTCACCAGAGACACGACACAGATGACTACCCCGACTACCAGAATTCCGAAGAGTCACACCCCAGGACGAGGACAGCAAAGCTTATTTTAGAGGTGACTCGATAGCTTGGCTATCGAGAATTAATTACATTTGAAACATAACTTTTATAGATGAAAGAGACTTTTCAAAGACAATAATTTTCTCTAAGCAATAAATAAAACCAAAGAAATGTAAACTGTAGTAGTGAAAATCATACGTTGTAACGTTAATATTGAAATGTAAATTATAATCCCTTAAATAAATAATACCATTCTTCAAATGGTTAATGTAATCTTGCAAGCTCTTAGATGAGCATAGTATAACTTGTGCTAGGTCAATTTCTTTTAAATAAAAATAAATGTATTTGTAATAGGAAATATCAAGTAACCTATATTCAGATCTGTTTACATTACTTGAATGAAGCACGTGTGTCACGTACACCATAATTATGGTACTTACCATAAGTTGGGAATCTGATTACTTCGATCTTGTCGTTTTTATAATTACCTAAGGATTCAACTCAGCGAGATTGCTGCCAGAGATGGTCACAGAAATGAGAATACGTTTATTTGAAGCAGTTACCATTAATCTTAATTTATTCAGTAATTTCGTTAAGCGTGTACACAGTATAACATTTTAACATGGCGGCCATTACTTCTTTCGGCCCTTTACTATAAAACTCCTTTATGTTTGATTAAACGCTAATTCATACAATTCTGTTTACTGACTATGCATTAGTTTCATGATCATTTGACTTTTATTATATTTAATTATCGTTAACGCAAACCAACCCCCATTTAGAAGTCGACATTTAACGTTCACACACCGCTCTCTCTCTCTCTCACATCCATACAGACAATTTTCAATTTACTTTTGAATGTGTACACATAATAATTGTAATTTTCTAATTAAAAGAGCTCTTTAAATAAAATTTGGGTTTGCCACTTCCCTTGTAAGTAGACTGGACGTTCTGGCAGCGGTTCACATGTTGATTCCAAAACGGAGTGGTTACATCTTTCTGAATACACTGATTCTACTTATACTTTTGAAAAATATTACTTCACACTGTCTAGACTTTTTGTAGTTAACACTGGTTTACATTTTGATTACATTGTTAATTCTTTAAAGCACTTAAGCTGACAGTTTCAGGCCAGCACAATTGTTAGCGTGTTATCGCCATGATGAATTTCTGCAGACTGGGACAGACGTTGTATATCTAGTTTTCGTCTGTCTTTTACACTGAATTTACATGGTGGTTATTGTTATTTGTTCACTATTTACTTTTAATTACATCTTGTTAATTGAAATAAAACACTAGCTGACTATTTTCGGCCAGCACAATTTTAACGTGTTACTGCCATGGTGATGTTCTGGCGACTGGGACAGATATTATGCAAATTTTACGTATGTGTGTGTGAGTAAACGTCATCGTTCTTTGTCTCTTGTTATGTAATCGCCTTGTTAGTTACGTATTTTAATCACGTCATTGTTGTTTTAATGACGTCTGGCGTGTTTGACCAATGACACAGAAGTATGAAGCGCCGTTATTAGTGGCTGTAACCATTATAAGTCTTTTTATCTGCACGTACACTGCTGTCCTTGAAATTATTTTGTTGTCTCGGAACTGCGTCGTTGTAGGCAAAACCCAAGGGAAATTATATTACCCATAGAAATGACTTTAAAAACATCGGAATACCATACTTTACTACCTTGCATACCATACTTTTTATATCAGGTTCTTTGTACTGTCACAAAACCCCCTCAATGAAAGGTTTTGTGTCGAGACACAAAAACTTTCATTGACTCATTCACACCTCTCTAAAAGGATCAGCTCAGATATGGAGCCACAACCCCCTGTAGTGGTATATAAAAAAAAATTCAATCACTTACCCTTGGTCCAATGATGAGGTTCGCACCTTCTGACCTTACTGGACTTCTCCAGAGAGATCCCTACACCATAAGGCCATGAGGCACTTTACGCTCCTGTTCTGACACACCGGCCAGCTCAGGACCGCGGTCACCACACCATAAAACTCTGCAACATCCAATACAAAATTTTAAAATAGTGGCTTTCGCTATATCCATATCCCTAACTGATATGTTTCCTCTTAGTACGTTGGTTTGCGTTTTGGGGCACTGGTTTGCTTAACTCTACAAGTTTCAAACAATGTATTTCAAGAATTAAGATAGGAAATTACTTCTCTTTTTAACAATCCGGTATCCAGTACACCCTGCTGACTACTGTCAATTATATTCACTCTCTTTATCACATGAATAAATTTGTTCTTAACCTAAACAAACAGTGCATTTTACTGCTTAAGCAACAACCATTAACTCTAATATTTTACTTCATATACTCTTACAACATCTATATCATGGCAAACAACTTTAAAGCTTTATAATTTCTTTACGATATTTTCTTATGTTTAACTTTCTTTATAATAGAATCATTACCACAGAATGGACAACCTTCACAAAATTTTAATATTACAATCGTTACTATCCTTGTAGTAACCTCCTATCCACGCACACTATTATCAACATAATAAAAACATAATAGAACATTGTACATCATAAAACATTAAACACTAACATTGAACAATTCACATTACTTAATTCATATTTACATAACTTGTAGCAAAACTTTATCAACTTTCGATTAACTTTTATCATTTAACATTCATTTAGATTCTATACACATAATTTTCACATTTATCATTACCTTTCCATTTACCTTACCTTTCAGTTACCTCACCTTTCTACTATGAATTTTCCTTTTTCTAACCTTTTTATCCTTATTTAGTTTGGGTGACTCTCTATTATTCACTATTCTCTATATCTTATCTTGGCATTGTCAATCTAACCTTACTACCCCCTTTTCTCTACTAACAACCGCTTCTAACCATTTACATATAATATGACACCAATATCTCTATAATAACCCCCTTCACAAATCCCATTTAAAACCTCTGGCACCGCTCATTTTGTCTTTTATATAAGGATGTATGTTACTTAACTGGCCATATCCATTCATAACCATTTGCCCTCCACCAAATATCGGCAAACACTCTAACCCAAAATTGCTCCGCCTGCCACAACGCTGCACGCTGGTCCATTGCCACGTCGCTCGTTGAACACTCCTTAACACCGGATCCTTACTACAAAATATCACCATCAACAACAAATAGAATTATCATTCACCTTCCTCACCTCTACATATAATCACTAACCACTGTGTCCCTAAAATATCTAACACCTCTTTATATATTGTCAGCATCTCAACACTTTATTTTCCCTAACTCCCATTAATTCTATTCAACTAACTCCAATGCCCTTACTTATTATTATCCCAAAACCTCTTTACAACATTTCACATTAATATACCATTAGAAAATTCATCACTTACCTACTAACAACAATACCTCTCAATACTCAAATCTATTACCTGCATAATCATTTACTAACCCTTTAGAATCTAAATTCCATAATATCCTTTCAAAATCATTATTAAACTTCTTCCAATTATTTAAAATTCTACAATAGTTTACACACAAAAAATACATAAAATACACAACAGCAAAGTACACAAATACACTTAACATAATAACATCTACACATAAAAGAATATACAGTCCAACTTATTATTTCTTATCATTAACCACAAATCGTTCCATAAGACAATGCACTTCAACACCATATTATTCACATCATTAAATGTTCATGAACAATAAACAGTAAACAATTACCCCATATCGTCGAATAATAGTCTAATATATTTGTAACATAGATCATTCTTATTTATATCAAATTTATTATTATTATTATAATAATCTCTTATTTCTATGTCATTTATTATCACTTCTGTTGGTTCATATACCTGTTCAATATTGGTCAATTTTGTCCAGTCTCCGTTGGTATTATCTGTTAACATTAGGTAAGTTATATTATCATTGTTAACCTCATCTACTGCTATCTCAATGTCATTGTAAGGTAAGTACTCATTATCATTATTATTTCTCTCTATGCCTAGCCTTTCTATGAATTCTTCATAATTTTTCTTTACTTTAAATATCTCTATTTCTCTCTTTCTCTCTCTCTCAAAACATTTCTCACCATCATACCAAGCTACACACTCTCTCTCAAAATATGCAAGGGACATTAATTCATCATTATGGCACCACCTATGAAGTGCACAAAAAACCAAGGGAATTTTATCTGTAGACCTATCGTCTTTCACATATTCACGTGAAGCCATTTCTTCACCCCCCACTACAACATTACGGGAAAAATTTACCCCCTGCAACCCCTTTATCTGTAAATTCTCTCTATACTTTCTCTCTAATTCATCAACACTTTTTATCACTTCATTATCAAATTCTACTCCCATTATACTTTTATCACCACCCTCAATACTCACACAATTATTTTCTAACACCATATTTTTAATTCTATTATCATAATTCTCACCACTACTTACCTTGTCTTTATTTTCATTCAATTTATTTGATTCTCTACTATTCTCTACCCCCATTTTACTCTCGTAATTTTCATCTACTTTATTCGTTTGTCTATCAAACTTCTCATTAACTAATGCAACTATTTTCTCTTCCGTTTTATCGAAACGTGCGTGCATTTCATCAATTCGTTTATCAAAATTAAAATTTTGCTTTTTGATTTCGTTTTTTATTTTGTCAAATTTTACATTAAAATTATTGTTCTGTGTACTGAAAAGCATTTGTATCATTTTCATAATTTCGTTATTTTCAGCCCTGTTATTTGGGACTGGTGTTGAGTGAACAACGCCTTCACTCATGACTATTGATTCTGTCATACTTATTTGACTGTTATTCGTACTATCAGTTATGCTTAATAAAGAACTATTTTCTTTATTTTCTGTCATTATAAAAAATTGTTAATGGTTTGTCGCTTTATATTATCGTTACCACCTAACCTACAACCGTATTCTCAGTTTCAATGTCCACTCTGCCACCATCCAGGCTTATTATATAAAATACATTAATGTATTTTTATCAAGTCCCAGTTCGGGTGCCATTTGTGCTAGGTCAATTTCTTTTAAATAAAAATAAATGTATTTGTAATAGGAAATATCAAGTAACCTATATTCAGATCTGTTTACATTACTTGAATGAAGCACGTGTGTCACGTACACCATAATTATGGTACTTACCATAAGTTGGGAATCTGATTACTTCGATCTTGTCGTTTTTATAATTACCTAAGGATTCAACTCAGCGAGATTGCTGCCAGAGATGGTCACAGAAATGAGAATACGTTTATTTGAAGCAGTTACCATTAATCTTAATTTATTCAGTAATTTCGTTAAGCGTGTACACAGTATAACATTTTAACATGGCGGCCATTACTTCTTTCGGCCCTTTACTATAAAACTCCTTTATGTTTGATTAAACGCTAATTCATACAATTCTGTTTACTGACTATGCATTAGTTTCATGATCATTTGACTTTTATTATATTTAATTATCGTTAACGCAAACCAACCCCCATTTAGAAGTCGACATTTAACGTTCACACACCGCTCTCTCTCTCTCTCACATCCATACAGACAATTTTCAATTTACTTTTGAATGTGTACACATAATAATTGTAATTTTCTAATTAAAAGAGCTCTTTAAATAAAATTTGGGTTTGCCACTTCCCTTGTAAGTAGACTGGACGTTCTGGCAGCGGTTCACATGTTGATTCCAAAACGGAGTGGTTACATCTTTCTGAATACACTGATTCTACTTATACTTTTGAAAAATATTACTTCACACTGTCTAGACTTTTTGTAGTTAACACTGGTTTACATTTTGATTACATTGTTAATTCTTTAAAGCACTTAAGCTGACAGTTTCAGGCCAGCACAATTGTTAGCGTGTTATCGCCATGATGAATTTCTGCAGACTGGGACAGACGTTGTATATCTAGTTTTCGTCTGTCTTTTACACTGAATTTACATGGTGGTTATTGTTATTTGTTCACTATTTACTTTTAATTACATCTTGTTAATTGAAATAAAACACTAGCTGACTATTTTCGGCCAGCACAATTTTAACGTGTTACTGCCATGGTGATGTTCTGGCGACTGGGACAGATATTATGCAAATTTTACGTATGTGTGTGTGAGTAAACGTCATCGTTCTTTGTCTCTTGTTATGTAATCGCCTTGTTAGTTACGTATTTTAATCACGTCATTGTTGTTTTAATGACGTCTGGCGTGTTTGACCAATGACACAGAAGTATGAAGCGCCGTTATTAGTGGCTGTAACCATTATAAGTCTTTTTATCTGCACGTACACTGCTGTCCTTGAAATTATTTTGTTGTCTCGGAACTGCGTCGTTGTAGGCAAAACCCAAGGGAAATTATATTACCCATAGAAATGACTTTAAAAACATCGGAATACCATACTTTACTACCTTGCATACCATACTTTTTATATCAGGTTTTTTGTACTGTCACAAATTCAGACGTCTTTACTATATTTAAAGCAGACTCGGATCCGAGGTAAATTACATGATCAATATGATCCCTTGTTTTACAGAAAACCCTTTTGAATATTTCAGTATACATTTTTATGTTATGGGATCTTTTATATAATTTGTTAATAAAGAGATGTCATCTTATTACACATTGAAATGAGTGCATAAATCAGTGAAATACCTTCCCCTTGTGTCCTAATAAATAGCGTAAATATTATTGTTCTTTGTGTTGAGTTTAATTTCAGTTCGTTACAACGTAGGCAGCCTGTATAATTGGCTAGCGTCAATTATGATGGGTTCCCTGGATTTGCAACGTAGCCCGGAACATTACATTATTAAACACTATATGTTGTCTTAAAATTCTATCAATTCTTTTGGCAATTTTATACGATGGTGCAGACGTGAAATTTACTAAAGGACGGACAGGCATGTTATTTTTAAGTATTTTCGGAAGTCCTGTAAGTCTAGGTGCTTTAGGATCTATCATTTTAAAATAGTTTGAAATTATCATGAAAAAGGAGTTAGAAAATAGGATTTATCATGAAAAATAGTTTAGAATTGCTAGATCTCACAAAAAAACTTACAATTGAACCAAGACATACTTTTGCTTCATTTGACATAGTCAATTTGTACACGAATGTACCAATTAACGAAACACTGGAAATAACAAAAAGTTTATTACTATCAATAGCCACATTAAACCATGAAATAGTCGATGAGATTATTAATTTGACAAAAGTAATTTTGGAACAAAATTACTTTACTTTTGATAATAAATATTATTTACAGCAAGATGGATTAGCAATGGGATCCCCACTATCAAGTATCCTGGCGGAAATTTATTTAAACCACATCGAAACTAACGAAATGTTATCACCAAAAAACAAACATTACAACAAAATCTTATTTTATCGTCGATATGTGGATGACACGATAGTGATCTATAATGGTAATTGCAGACAATTAGAGATGCTTAATAAATATTTGAATAACATAACAAAAAATTTGCAATTTACATTACAAACGGAAAAGAATAATAAAATAAATTTCTTAGATTTGTCTTTAACAAAGATAGATAACAAAGTTAACTTTAATATTTATAGGAAACCGACAACCACTGATCATGCTATTCATGCCTCGTCTTACCACCTTTTTCACACAAAATGGCATTTTTTAATAGCATGGTACATAGATTGCTATCGTTGCCCCTCTCCACAGAAGACCATAAAAACGAAGTCGACATTATTAAACACATAGCGATAGCCAATGGATATAAAAGTAACATAATAGATAAAATAATAAATAAGAAACAAAATAGATTAATAAATATTGACATTCCTAAAGAAAAAGTAAAATATATCGCAATAGAGTATGGCGAAATGTTACATCATACTTTAAAAAACCAATTGAAAAAACAAAATATTGTATTGGCTACAAAAGCAAATAATAAACTCGAGAACAAACTTAAGTTTAAAAAAACAAAATAAGTCTTTCGATGAATACGACGGTACTGGTGTATACAGGCTTAATTGTTCGGATTGTTCAAATTTCTACATAGGACAAACGGGTTGTTCGTTCAAATTGCGTTATAAAGAACACATCCCAAGCTCTAAAGTCAAATATAGGAAGATCCACATTCGCTGAACATTTAAGTTTACAAGATCACAACATAAAAAGTATTAGTGAGAATTTGGACATATTACATAAATGCAGGAAATCTCTTAAACTGCAGGAAATCTCTTAAACTGGACACTCTTGAACGGTTTGAGATATATAAGGCCACTAAAGAGAATTACGATCGCATCCTAAATGAAAAATCAATATATAAAAATAATATTTTATTTAATAGAGTCAACGATATAGAACGAGATATTAGCTGTGTCAGATCGATAATGTTTATCAAAGGTCAAATCGGTATCGATTAATTTTACTGTATACCTTGTTCCTGCGCAGGTCCGCGGCAGTCGCGTGTATTGTGTTTCGTTCTGTTTTGTCTTGTTTTTAATGTGTGTCAAATTATTTAAATATTTTTGTTACTATGTATGTGTTGTTTTTATTGTTTGACGAGATGTGCAAACATCAACAAATGTAGTTTTACCCATATTCATTGAGGATCTGATGATGACACTTAATGTGTCGAAACTCGAGTAATCCTGTATTCGGATTTTAAGAAGCATGATGGAACGTAATTAACCTGTTTTATAGTCTTCAATGCTTTTGGAGGCAAATAAAATGTTTAAATACAACTTTCCCACTGATTAAAAGTTACAGACAAAAATTGAAAAAGTTCCTCACTAATCACTTTTTGAAGTCATATTTGATGTCCCTATTTCATTTCACATAAGAAAAAGTGTCTGCCTTAGGTAAAATAACTATCCATTGTATTCATAAGTTTACATTGTTTAATTTTGTGTACATATTATTCTTATTTTCCAACACAGTAACTATGAATTTGAGGCCACAACAGTTTCAGTCAGGCTAACATTAGTGAAATCTCCATTTGAATTATATTCACAATGCTTTCCTTACACTGTCTAGTAAATAGTGAAAACAGAATTAGATCAGCATTTATCAAACTTTTATCCCCCTTCTGAACTTCTTTTTTTCCAGTGGCCCTTTGCCCTACCAGTGAAACAATTCACAGATCTTTTCTATAATTAAAATTTTTTTCTTTATACTCTTTGTAATTTAAAAAAACAATACAATTATAAAAAATATAATTAGTATTTCTTAATCAACATCATCCTTGTGTTTGCCGAAAACAAACAAGTATTTATATCTCGTTCTATTGCTGACAGGTTATTGTACAGATCATTTCAGTTGATGTGCATGCGCGCGCGTGCACACGCACACACACACACACACACACACACTTATATACATAAGTATATATACATATACATCTGGCCATATGAGAAGACAATTCTTTGATTAGCTGTCTAAATAACTCACTCTAACAAATAAGAAGGGCGAGGTTTTGTCTGCTGAATGATAATAGCATGTGACCAACATACGGGGGGGGGGTTCTATCAATGCAGACGACACATGCAGTGGTATGCTACTCTTCGTAATTAAAAAAAAAAATACAATCATATCAAAATATATACTTAGTTTTTCTTAATCAACGTGACCATTGTGTTTGACTAATAGAAACAAGTTTTTTATTTCTTGTTCTATTGCTGACAGGTTATTGTACATTGTACAGGTTATTTCAGGTTGTACACACACACACACACACACACACACACTTATACATATAAATATACATCTGTCCATATGAAAAGACAATTCTTTGATTAGCTGACTGAATAACTCACTCTATCAAATAAGAAGTAAAGATGATGTTTTGTATGCTGAATAATAATAGCATGTGACCAACACACTTGGGGGGGGGGGTGGAGTTCTATCAATGCAAGCGACACACACAATGGTGTGCTAGAGCTACATTCTGGAGGGGATCACTTCAAGAAACATATTGTTACGACCGTCTACTGATCGCCGTATGGTACAATGGAAAACAAAATACAAGACACCAATTATGTCACTAATCACCAGCTTTAATTATCTCAATTAACAAGATTGTAATTAACAAGACAGTCTCTTATAACAAACAAATAAAAGTTGTTACACGCAATAAAACTGTCTAATAATATAAAACAATTGTATTACAGTCGTCCCACACAACACATAACACTTCTCCACAATACCTGAACCGCACTGAGATATATTCCAACTCAAACTGAAACTGAACGTTGTTGAGTACTTGTATTTATACCCCGCTGAAATACTAGAATATTCCATACTGCGCATTAACAATAAAGGAAAACATTAGAGCATAATTCATTGTGGCCTTGACACAGTTCGCGCGGTTTCTGTCAGTCTAGCTAATGCGTCGAGAATCAGTACACCACACAGATTACAGCCAGATTCCTCTGGAACATTCGATAAACATGTAGACTGTTCTGTAATGTCGTAACACTGCCTCCTCCTTAATCCTGTTCATCCTGAACTGGCAAACGTCTATGAAATAATACTTGGCCAGGGATCCAGGTGGACGACTTTGAACTTTCACTGTCCTTCCTGTTGAATCCTATGGACAACATTGTTGATCCTTTTTTTCACAGTGTAGGGTCCTTCCCAGTTAGTCTGAAGCTTAGATGAGCGACCATGACGGCGCTTTGGTTTGAACAACCAGACCTGATCTCCTTCTTGGAAACCCACACTATTGCTGCGAATGTCATACCGAGTTTTCATTTTATCACTGGCAATCTTTAGTCGTCCTCTTATTAAGCGATTCGTTCCTCGCAGTTGGTTATCTAATTGCGGGGAATAGTTCTGTGGCTCTTGGGACTGAGTCCCAGGTGATCCGAACATCAAGTTCCCAGGAAGACGAATCTCCTGCCCAAACACCAATTTTGCTGGGGTCATGTCGGTTGTGTCATGAATAGATGACCTATACGCCATGAGGAATAGTGGTATACATTGGTCCCAGTCTGTTTGGTTCTCGTCAACAACCTTCCAAAGATGCTATTCAAGTGTTGTAATGGGGCAATCCTGAGTGGGTGTCATATTTTATTCAATAATATTGTGAAATAAAAATATAAAGTGTTGCAAAAGTGAATGTAACCAGTGAAAGGGCGATCTGCAGCAACGGTGATTAATATTTATTCTGGCCTAAGACATTAACTGTGTGACGATGTCAACAACCAATCGCATATCTAACATCATTTTGTGACCATATACGGCATGCATAACACGTCATATAATATTTATGCACGTCACTCAACAATGACGTGAACCACACACAAAAACAGGATGATGCATCATAAAGAACAGTAAATAATGTATACGTTTGAGACAATTATATTACGATGACGAAAATTCATATGGCTGAGAGTGGCGAATAATTGGTCAGCTGTGTCGCTTGCATCCGGCATATCACTGCTCTACGAACACGGACTTTGCCGCAGACAGACATAACAAAAGTCTGGTGTTGCGGTTTTAAAAAACTTTAGTTCATCGAAGGTCGAAAATCACCTATGAATTACTAGCAGGATGGCAGAGAATAACCACCAGAGCCAGTGAGAACAACAGATACGTCGCGGGAATACATTTCGGCCTAGCAATTGGAAAACAACGAGAATCCATGGACACGCGGCGTAGGTGAAGGCAGCCATCATGTGCACATTCTGTTAAGTGTTTGAAAAATATACAGGCACCTGCTTTAAATACCACTAATAAAAATTGCCCCTGAATGATAAAGCGCTAAAGAAATGTAATTACAATTATTTAATTTGTGAGTGAGTGAAAGTAAAGGAATGCACGTGGTACTGGTGAATCTGAATTGAGAATGAGTGAGTGAAGTAAGATTTTTAAGTCACAATTTACTTAACAACAATGTATTAGAGTATTAGAGCAGCGGTTCCCAACTTATTTTTATCGCGGAACCCTTCTTACCTTAATAAAAAATGTTGGAACCCTGACACTTTTTAATTATTATAAATAAAACAGCAAATAGAAACACCAAAAACAATTTATTGAAAATGCAAAAAAAGGAAAACAGATTTACTATACTCATTAATATAATATCATTAAAATAAATAATAATTAATGTGAAGGGTTAAACTTCTTCTTTTCTTCCCATATTTTTTTCAAAATTTGGCTCAATTGTGGACAGTGGAATTCTGATATCAGGTGTGGCATCCAACTTACTTCTGTATTTTGTTTTTGTTGCAGTGTAGAGCGAAAATCCGCTTTCACACAAGATATGTAGTACTATATGGCAACAAGCAGCGAATTGCCTTTTTAAATAAATTTGGATATTCTTCTTTTAAATCACACCAAAACTCGTTTAATGAAAGTTGATTAAATCTAATTTTTATTTGGGCATCTGATGTCAGGTCGATAAGATTTTCATATTCTGAAGTGGATAGTTCGTCTGCTTTTTCTTTAATATCAAAAGGATTGAAAACCCAATAGTTGGTATCATCATTTAGTTGAGGAAAGTATTCATTTAATGCCGCCGTTATTGATTTCAGATGAGAAATAATTTCTTTTCGAATTTCTTCATCAATTTTAGAGTTCGATTCTTGTGAAAAGTCATTTAAAGTTGGAAAAGGATCCATATTATTTTCTTCAACAGCCACGGCCCAGTATTGTAACTTTCGTAATAGCGATCGTAATTTATCTTTGGTGTTGAAAATGTTTACATTTTTTCCTTGAAGGGAGAGAGAAACATCATTCAATTTTGTGAATATATCTGCTAAATAAGCAAGTTGAATCAACCACAAAACCTTTCTAAATCGATCTGCTAATGTAAATTTGTCATTTTGTAAGAATATGGCGAGCTCTTCTCGTAATTGAAACAATCTGACAAGAACTTTGCCACGTGAAAGCCATCTAATTTCCGTATGTAGCAGCAAAGATGTATGTTGGCTACCCATATCTTCACATATAATTTTAAATAATCTTGATTTTAACGGCCGTGTTTTCACAAAGTTAATAATTTTTATTGCTTCATCTAAAATACATTTTAAGGATGAAGGGATTTTTCGAGCGACCAGGGCGTGTCTGTGAAGACCGCAGTGACTACTCGTACAAGTTTTAGAAACATTTTTAATTCGTGTTACTGCCCCTTTCACAGGTCCAATCATTGACTTCGCACCATCACTACATACATCGACACATTTCTCCCAACGTATTCCACGACTCTCCATAAAATCGTCGATACATTTAAATATCATTTCTCCTGTTGTATTGGTGTCTAAACTTTTACAGAGTAACATGTCTTCTTCAATAGAACCACTGTAGTAATAACGAACGAACACTAATAAAACTGAAAGGTTTGCAACGTCCGTTGTCTCATCTAATTGTAAAGAATACTCATCACATAACTGAAGTCTTAAAATAAGTTCCTGTTCAATATCCTCAGCCATATCATGAATTCTGCGAGAAACTGTATTATTTGAGAAAGAAATTTTATCAATTTGTTGACAGGACTTCTCATCAAACATACACTGAACAACATCTTTGCTGCATGGCTTTATTAAAGTCTCAGAAATTGTATGCGCTTTACCTGCCAGCGCTATGCGGTAACTTACTTTGTAGGAAGCCATTGTTACCCTTTCATTATCTGACAACATTTTCGACATAAAATGTTTAGTTTTCTCAAGAGACTCAAGCTTTCTTTCAAAAAATTTGATATATTTATTTTTATATTCTGAATGGTTCGTTTCAAAATGTCTGCCCAATTTAGCTGGTGCTAATGAACTGTTTGATAAAATTTTATTGCATAATATGCATAACGCATCGGGGTCCTCAGAATTTCCTGTGGTCGTGAAGCCGAGTAATAAATAACTCGAGTCATATTTACGTTTTTTGTGACTTGGTGATGTGTCAGTATTGACAAACAAACCTTGCCTTTTCCTCGATTCGTCTGCTGTACAAGTAGTGCTAGTGCCTGGATCTGTGCTTTCATCAGTATCCGCCTTTTCGGTCTCCTTGTCACTAGAAACATTTGAAGTACTTGCTTCCTTTATCTTCGAAACTCCTCTCAGCCAACGCTCCATGATATTTTAATTTGGGTATACACAATACTAAAAGCACTATAAATTTATAAGATTCCCACTATATTTTTATTTGAAAAATACTTAAAATATCACAAAACGATTGTAGTGCAAAACACTAATAACCTTTGACTGATATGCCCGCTCGTACGCTGTACCGTTGCGCTCCAACACACTACAGATAATGGGACATTAACAAACAACATGCGGTAAAGTGGCTTATGTAGCGATGACTAAGCGTTGTCGCACATTACCATGCCATATAAATATTCGCACGTGCCAGGCAAATATTCGCAAGTCATCGCTATATAAGCCACACACGGTTGCTATCTGTGTTGAGTAATTTTCCTAGAAATTAAAAGTAACAACAGCAAACAGTTGATAAAGAACCAGCTGTATTATATGTGCTTTTGTGATGCACTTGGAAAATAGAAGAGATTTCTGTTGAACGAAATTTATTGTTCTGCTGAACGATTTTATTGTGGAACCCCAAATTTTATTGGTGGAACCCTAGGGTTCCACACAAGTTGGGAACCCCTGTATTAGAGATGATATATAATGTTTCACAAGAAAATTGTGCATTAAAACAAATTTTGCCATAATCAAAAGTTGTTGTGCAATCTTTTAGCTCGCGCACGCCTATTGCGTTCTTGATTACTGTAGCCAAAGTTTCGCATAAACAAACCGTGGAATTTCTGAGGGGAGATTTTAAAAAGTCAGATGCGTAAATTGGGTTGAGTGTCATCCACAAACACACTGGCGACTCTGGGCATTTCTGAAGGTAAGCAGGTGAGTACATTACAGGTGCTACCTCTACTAGCAGGACGGAGGAAAGTAAGTTTACAGTGTCCTATTGAATCTCTCAACCATTCCGTCCGACTGAGGATGCAGAGGCGTTGTCCTGGTCTTTCGAATTCCGAGTAGACAGCATAATTCTTTAAACACTCCTGATTCGACATTTCTCCCTTGATCCGTATGGATTTCCATAGGGGCTCCATAACGGCAACAGAAGTTATGAACTAACTCCTTTGCCACAGTGGTAACCTCCTGATTTGGAATTGCATATGCTTCCACCCACTTAGTAAAGTAGTCACCAAAAACCATGATGTGCCGGTTTCCATCGTCAGCAACGTCTCTGGCAATTCTCTCAAAAGGCAGTCCAACGTTATACTGTCTCATTTTTCCCCTGCATCTGGTTTGTGGGCCCTTGCTTGCAGCACATATTTCACATGTCCTAACCCATTCCTCTACGTCGTGACGAAGATGAAGCCAATAGAATCGTTTCTGTATTTTGTCAAGGGTTTTGTTATCTCCAAGATAGCCTCCAGACATTCCATCATGCATCTTCTTCAAAACAGACTGCACTTTACTTTGGGGAACTATCAACTGTATGACTACGTCTCATCCATCTGCACTTTCCCAAGCCCTTTTCAACAATCCGTTCTCTAAGGTAAGGGATTCCCATTGTGCCCAGTAGCCCTTCCAAACCATGGCAGATATCTTGCCAATCCGGGTGGCGACCTTCCTCTTTTGCTGTCAAGATCGGTCCAATGTCTTCATCAGTCATCTGTCCTTGTTGACAATCTTGTGTCGTCCAGCCATCTACCAGGAAATCTACAGTAATGGCTTGAACATGTTCGCTGGTGTTTTGTTCTTCCTTTCTCTGGCAATGTCGGCAGTCTTCCGGGCACGTTTTTTGTGATAAGCCATCCGCGTTACTATGCAGGCGCCCCCGCTGATGTTGTACCTTAAAGTTGTACTCTTGCAGACGTTCGAGCCACCTTGCCAACTGCCCTTCTGGATTTTTAAATCTCAAGAGCCATGCAAGCATGGCATGGTCAGTGTGTAGTGAAAACTCCCTTCCATGGAGGTATTTATGGAAATGCTCCAAAGCTCGGACGATTGCCAGCAACTCTCACCTTGTAACACAATAATTTCTCTCTGGTTTAGAAAGTGTCTTGCTGTAATATGGTATTACTTGTTCTTCATCATTTTGCAGTTGAGACAAAACCGCTCCTAGACCAGTACTGCTTGCGTCTGTGTCTATGATGTACTTCCCTTCGGAAACGAGGAAAGCGAGAATTGGCTGTGAACATAATGCAATTTTTAAAGTTCTAAATGCTTGATCAGACTCTCTCGACCACTGGAAGTTTTGTTTATTTTCCGTTAGCTCATGTAGTGCTTTGGCAATAGTTGCGAAGCCTTCCAAAAAACGTCTGTAATATCAGCATAACCCCAGAAAACTCCAAACTTCGTGTTTACTCTTCAGCACTGGCCAGTATCTTACGGTGTCTACTTTATTAGGATCCATGCTCACACTCGCTGCCGAAACCAGATGGCCCAGAAACTGTACTTCCTTCTGGAATAGAGAACATTTCTTTGGGCTCAGCTTTAGTTGGGCACCATGAATTATAGTCAGAACCTTAAGGTTTTCCAAATGGTCTTTGAAAGTTTTCTTGATGACTATGACATCATCTAAATAAACAAGGCAAGTTTTCCATGTCAGTCCTCAGAGTACCAGGTCCATCAATCTTTCGAATGTTGCCAGTGCATTACAGAGTCCAAATGGCATGACGTTAAATTGGAATAAGCCACTTGGGTTGAGAAAGCGGTCTTTTCTTTGTCTTCTTGCTGAAGACCCACTTGCCAATATCCACTCTTTAGGTCCAATGTGGAAAACCACTGTACTCCGGACAGCGTGTCGAGTGTATCGTCAACGCGAGGTAACGGATAGCAGTCTTTCTTTGTATTATCATTCAGCCTCTGGTAGCCTACACAGAAACGCAATCCACCATCATTCTTCACTACCAACTATACCGGAGAAGACCAAGCACTTGACGAAGGCTCGATTACTCCCTCTGTCAGCATGTCCTGTACTAACCAAGATATTTCCTCTTGCTTAGCTAATGGAGGCCTTCAAGTTGGTTGGCGTATCAGTGTTGTGTCCCTGGTATGGATGCGATATTGTACCAGAGAGGTTTTCCCAATGACTTTTCCCGAACTGCAAAGGAATCTTTGAATTTTTGTTAAAACTGTCTGAGTTCTTTTACCTCATCATTTGAGAGGTTGTTAGAAGATCTGTTCAATAATTCCTGCAGTTCTTCTGGTAATTTGGAAGTATCCGAAGCACTGGATCGTTGTTGTGTCATTCCGGGTACCCAGACCACAGGAGTCAATTTGCCTTGGACCATATTGCGTTGTATAGGGACAGTTTGATCCAAAATATTCGTCACGCTAATAGGTACATTTCCAGTTTCATCAGGTTTTACTAAACCTCTGGCAATTAGGTGTGCTGATTATATGGGGTTTGAATATAGAGCACTGGTTGCCCCTAGTATAGTAAAATTGAAAGTTAATGACATGGAAATGCGTGAAACGCTTACAGTCAGAGGGGAAAGGCGATGTGGAGGGAGTCACTGTAAGATGTGAGAAGAGAATTGTTGTTATCAGCGATGCTGTTGCCAACCTATAAATATCGTTTCTAATAGTAACAAAAACTCACAACTGTTAAGGTTTGTTTGTAAATGTGTCACCACGAACCTCTATCTGTGTGTGTGTGTCTACAGTCACACACCTGGCTTAAAAAAAGAATTATACGTTTACTGTTTCCGACATAAATCAAATAATAATAATAATATTGTAATTGTATTACTATACAAATCAAGCAAATGATATGTACTGTTCACATGTATCGGAATTTGTTGCTGTTACATTATCAGAATGTTTTATAAACATATGAGTGTTGTTTGGTTCTGTTATTGTGTACTGCTGAGACGTAAAAAACTACAGCCTTTCTGACCATTCTTATTGCAATGGAATTTGCAAACTGTACACTTCCACTCCTTAATTACACTCAACTATCTCTACAGTCTATAATTAAATAAATGAACGCGTTCTTCATATTAATTTAATTGCAAGAATCTTTTTAATCCTGGACAACAAAAAACTTGTGTATTATTACTTCCCGTGCTTTACTATGAATAACTTTCCTGTCTTTGCTAGTTGAAGGAGAAGTATCCATTTTATCAAATCTCACTACTGTATGATAACAGTAATACGTAATTATAGAATAAAAACTACCAATAGAAATTGAATAAAAAAATAAATAACTAATAAAAATGAGTTGACTGTAAAACAACTATATAATTAATAATAAATTGAAATAGTAATAACAAATGCAAGACTGAGATAGTACGTCATACAGTAACTAACAATGTACGGGTAACTAAAACATCACACGCAAAGTTGGCAACACCTTCACTTGCATACCAGCTGATTCTCCCCTACCCTCCCGCCATTCACAATTTCAAAGTGGACTCATTCATCCATAAATTGGTTTCTGCGCATATCCCCTTAACTTTCAGTTTTACTGTATCTACCTCAGTTCTAAAAATGATGATCTTTTTGGAGTTTAGCAGAACAGTTACGGCCACTTGATTTATCACAGCCATCGATTTTTCTGATGTAGTCATTGTAGAGAGCATTACCTCTTCTCCTCCGATTCTCAAGACATTGTTTTTGAAGTCAACTATAAATCCGTGTGCGTTCATAACGTTCACACAAAGAATTGCTTCATCCACTATGTCTGCAACAATTACATGGTGATTAAACTCAAGTCGCCCAAGGCGTAGGTGTATCTCCACTTTTCCAAACACTTTTACAGGCCGTCCAGTAGCTGTTCGCAAGCTGCAAGAGCACCAGATTGGCTTGAGATCATTCACCATGTCGGGCCGCACAATGGAAACTGTTGCACCTGTGTCAACTGTAATCGAGGTGGCATTTCTTGAACGAGTCCGGTAACCACCAAGCTCCCGCTGTTTTTCTGCAGTGTACAAATTGCGTATTGTCTAGGGTAGGGGTTCCCAACTAGTGTTCCGCGGAACCCTAGGGTTCCGCCAATAAAATTTGGGGTTCCACAATAAAATCATACAGCAGAACAATAAATTTCGTTCAACAGAAACCTCTTCTATTTTCCAAGTGAATCACAAAAGCACATATAATACAGCTGGTTCTTTATCAACTGTTTGCTGTTGTTACTTTTATTTCTAGGAAAATTACTCAACACAGATAGCAACCGTGTGTGGCTTATATAGCGATGACTTGCGAATATTTGCCTGGCACGAACTAGTGTGTTGGAGCGCAACGGTACAGCGTACGAGCGGGCATATCAGTCAAAGGTTATTAGTGTTTTGCACTGCAATCGTTTTGTGATATTTTAAGTATTTTTCAAATAAAAATATAGTGGGAATCTTATAAATTTATAGTGCTTTTAGTATTGTGTATACCCACATTAAAATATCATGGAGCGTTGGCTGAGAGGAGTTTCGAAGATAAATGAAGCAAGTACTTCAAATGTTTCTAGTGACAAGGAGACCGAAAAGGCGGATCCTGACGAAGGGACAGATCCAGGCACTAGCACTACTTATACAGCAGACGGATTGAGGAAAAGGGAAGGTTTTTTGTCAATACTAACACATCACCAAGTCACAAAAAACGTAAATATGACTCGAGTTATTTATTACTCGGATTCACGGCCACAGGAAATTCTGAGGCCCCCGATGCGTTATGCATATTATGCAATAAAATTTTATCAAACAGTTCATTAGCACCAGCTAAATTGGGCAGACATTTTGAAACGAACCATTCAGAATATAAAAATAAAGATATCAAATTTTTTGAAAGAAAGCTTGAGTCTCTTGAGAAAACTAAACATTTTATGTCAAAAATGTTGTCAGATAATGAAAGGGTAACAATGGCTTCCTACAAAGTAAGTTACCGCATAGCGCTGGCAGGTAAAGCGCATACATTTTCTTAAACTTTAATAAAGCCATGCAGCAAAGATGTTGTTCAGTGTATGTTCGATGAGAAGTCCTGTCAACAAATTGATAAAATTTCTTTCTCAAATAATAGTTTCTCGCAGAATTCATGATATGGCTGAGGATATTGAACAGGAACTTATTTTAAGACTTCAGTTATGTGATGAGTATTCTTTACAATTAGATGAGACAACGGACGTTGCAAACCTTTCAGTTTTATTAGTGTTCGTTCGTTATTACTACAATGGTTCTATTGAAGAAGACATGTTACTCTGTAAAAGTTTAGAAACCAATACAACAGGAGAAATGATATTTAAATGTATCGACGATTTTATGGAGAGTCGTGAAATACGTTGGGAGAAATGTGTCGATGTATGTAGTGATGGTGCGAAGTCAATGATTGGACCTGTGAAAGGGGCAGTAACACGAATTAAAAATGTTTCTAAAACTTGTACGAGTAGTCACTGCGGTCTTCACAGACATGCCCTGGTCGCTCGAAAAATCCCTTCATCCTTCAAATGTATTTTAGATGAAGCAATAAAAATTATTAACTTTGTGAAAACACGGCCGTTAAAATCAAGATTATTTAAAATTATATGTGAAGATATGGGTAGCCAACATACATCTTTGCTGCTACATACGGAAATTAGATGGCTTTCACGTGGCAAAGTTCTTGTCAGATTGTTTCAATTACGAGAAGAGCTCGCCATATTCTTACAAAATGACAAATTTACATTAGCAGATCGATTTAGAAAGGTTTTGTGGTTGATTCAACTTGCTTATTTAGCAGATATATTCACAAAATTGAATGATGTTTCTCTCTCCCTTCAAGGAAAAAATGTAAACATTTTCAACACCAAAGATAAATTACGATCGCTATTACGAAAGTTACAATACTGGGGCGTGGCTGTTGAAGAAAATAATATGGATCCCTTTCCAACTTTAAATGACTTTTCACAAGAATCAAACTCTAAAATTGATGAAGAAATTCGAAAAGAAATTATTTCTCATCTGAAATCAATAACAGCGGCATTAAATGAATACTTTCCTCAACTAAATGATGATACCAACTATTGGGTTTTCAATCCTTTTGATATTAAAGAAAAACCAGACGAACTATCCACTTCAGAATACGAAAATCTTATCGACCTGACATCAGATGCCCAAATAAAAATTAGATTTAATTAACTTTCATTAAACGAGTTTTGGTGTAATTTAAAAGAAGAATATCCAAATTTATTTAAAAAGGCAATTCGCTGCTTGTTGCCGTTTAGTACTACATATCTGTGTGAAAGAGGATTTTCGCTCTACACTGCAACAAAAACAAAATACAGAAGTAAGTTGGATGCCACACCTGATATCAGAATTCAACTGTCCACAATTAAGCCAAAGCACGTACCAGGGTTTCCGCACTATTCTGGTGTCTTGCCATTCGTAACACTTGCTATATTTCATTATCTTGGACACCGGCAGTAAACAGTGAGATGAAGTAACCTCAAATTATGTAGGCTTACCTGTATTGTCAGATAAAATGTCTCTTTATTTTCTACATTATTCAATTCAGATCCAGATTTGAAATTAAATTTCTATATTTTGTCTTCAGTCAAGAAGTTATCAGTCACTTTGTAATATAAAATTACAACAAAACATCACTCAAAAATTCAAACACTCCACATGCCAACACTATACCAAATGTGTAGTTCACAAGGAACCGTTACAAATTGACATGTAAAGCACAGGAAATTAGCAGTTTTGAGATACAATGCCATCTGTCAGTAATGCACTGAACTAATGTTGAATTGTAAAAAAACAGTATGCATGCAGCAATCAAAAATATGCTAGATGAAATAACCTATGAGTTTTAAATACAACTTACAAGTTGTGAAATGCCAAGCTACATTAACTTAGGGAACATACCTACGCGAATCATTTTGCCAATCAATAATGCAGATGTGTTAAGACCCCAGGACTCTGTCATCGTGTAGGTTGTAGCAGCCAGACAAAATTCTTGTGAGAAGAATAATCTATGTATGGCAAGAAACAAAGACTTTCAAATTATTTCAACTCAACATACATATATCACTGTAACTAATGCAGTGATAAATTTAATTAAAGGATAAATGTGTATTAATAATGTCACACTATATTACAATGAATAATTTAATGATTTTAATTTGTAAGGTAAAATTTTGTTACAAATTGCACCACTGTTTTGTAGTGACAAATATCATACACATATTACATATTTGCAGTGGCAATATTACAGCATATATTAATTTATTTGTATAATTATGCTTGTTTAAGGGTTTCTGTCTAAAAACATTATATTTATAAGTTTTATTACATTGCTAAAACTTCTTGGGCAATAGAAACTATTCTCACATACCACTCAGAAATGGTTCATAAAAGTATAATGGATTAATTTACACTCAAATGTACAAACAGAAAATTTTGTTACAAACATCACTGTTATTATTTTATGCCAGCATGTTATTTATAACACAACAGGCTATGCCAAATTAAATACTTTTGTAGAAACAACTCACTGGTACTTCTTAATGCCACAATGTATTAAATTGTATTTTTACAAACTGTCTTATGTAACAAATGATTCTGAAGAAACATCATGCTAGCAAGTGCCTGAACGAGTAAATGATTTTGAACAAACATCGCACTGGTATTTCTTAATGCCAGAATGTATTAACTTGTGTGTTGACAAATGGCCTGACTCAGTAAATGATTTTGAACAAACATCACACTGAAATTTCTTAATACCAGAATGATATAACTTGTGTTTTGACAAAGTGCTGGAATGAGTAAATGATTTGAACAAACATCGCACTGGTATTTCTTAATGCCAGAATATATTAGCATGTGTCTTGACAAATCGCCTGAACGAGTAAATGATTTTGAACAAACATCGCACTGGTATTTCTTAATGCCAGAATGCATTAACTTGTGTTTTGTCAAACTGCTTGACTGAGTAAATTATTCTGAACAAACATCACACTGGTACTTCTTAATGCCAGATATGTACGAACTTGTGTAGTGACAAATAGTTGATGTAGTAAATGATTTTGAACAATCATCGCACTGGTACTTAATGCCAGAATGTATTAACTTGTGTTTTGTCAAATTGCCTGACTGAGTAAATGATTTTGATCAAACATCGCACTGGAATTTGTTAATGCCAGAATGTATTAACTTGTGAGTTGACAAATTGCATAACTGAGTAAATGATTTTGAACAAACCTCACACTGGTATTTCTTAATGCCAGAATGTATTAACTTGTGTTCTGACAAAGTGCCTGACCGAGTAAACAGTTTTGAACAAACATCGCACTAGTATTTCTTAAGGGGATACGCCACTATCTATCTTAATTTTTTATTTATCATTTTTTTATGACCTAATGGATTATGTTTTAAGTATATGTGTGTAATTAAAGTATTTATGACAAAAAATATGGTTAAATTATGAAATGTGGTATTTTTTATTGTTTTAAATGTTTTTTAAATGTTTTTGATGTATTTTTTAATTTTTGAATAACTTTTTTGTTTATGAACCATATGTCAAAAACTAGTAATTGTTAAGATTCCTAACATAAAAAGGAAACTTTTTGTGTATGGAAACCATGGTATCACAAAAAATAATAATCTGACGGATTTATTTTCAATAAAATAAAAAATATTTCAAAAACTTTCAAAATATTTTTGTAAAACAGAAATTTATTGTTAAATATGCTTGAATTGTGTTAGCTATACACACAAACCTTTACAATATTGTCAAGATGATCTGGTAAAAATTTTATTAGTCTAGGTGAAGTATTTACAGAGTTATTTAAACTTACGTATCATAAAAACAGTAAAAAATCATATTTGAGAAAACTGCGATCAAAGTCTACAGAACTGTTTTTACACTTTTAAAACTCTCCTGATCCATATGAAACACCCTCTCTGTCCTTTTTCTGTTCTTCTTCTTTCAGCTGGGCAGTTTTCAACAATTTCCTATACTTCTTATATTTTTCGTTGTTTCTCTCTTTACGCAGCCTTAGACGGCATGAGTCCTTCTTTTGGGCGAGATCTACCGTGTTATTACCTGGCGAAATTCCAGCTTTTGTGTAGAGTTTAGTCATGGTGAGCAAATACCCCTCATTGTACATACACACACCCTCTGCCACTAAAGCTTCAACCTTCCTTTTGGCTGTAAAAATTGTTTTGGGAAATTTACTCCATATAACTCCGTGTAGGGATACATTCGCATTGTTAGTTTGCCCCGATGAACATCTGTTCAGTAGGTCATCAGTTCATAGACGTTCATAAAGAGGCAAAACATGTTCGTAAACATCTGATTTATTGGTATTTTTAAGCAATCTGCATGTTTTCTTGGTGTAACGTGGTTTGCAATATCTCTTTGAAAAAAACACCAACTATTCTCTCCGACAGGGCAATTTTGATGTAGAGGATTAGCATCCGTTGAGCGACAACAATGATCCAAAGTAGCAAAAATGGCAGTTTTCATTGCCTTCGGTTCTGCTATATTGCTGGTTACAGCATTTCTATAGTACTGTGTTAGCTTATCAATTGTTGTGCCCTTCAGACTGCCATGGGTCTTACCACCTAAAGTAATTTTTTTGTTACTACAAACTTGTATCAACTTTCGCAAACCAGTGCCCATTCGTTTTGCAATATGGTTCACACATTCTTGTTTCTCAATCTTGACACCTTTTCCATAAACTTCTAGAGAAGCCAAGTGGTCATGCGTCTTTGAGTCACCATCGGATACAAAACTGGTATAGCGGAATCCGATGTCCTGTGAGCGCTTCCAGAGGCGTTCTGCGCCTTCAGCCTCCATTGCCGGAGATGATTCATCGAAATTTGCTTGGCATGTAAGCCAGTGGTCCAATAGCCACTCTTCATATTCTTCGGAGTCTTCACCCAATTCACTTTTCTTCTTCTCGCATACTCGGCAATATTTAGAAATAACTTCAAAATCTATGACTAAGCCTGTTATTAGTTCAATAACACAGCCTATTCCATACTTTGAGGTAAATCCTCTTTTCTGCCAAGACCCGTCGTAGCTCACTGTAATGTCTAAAGGCTTTTTTATTTCTAAGGTTGGTTCTAATTCACAATATGCTTTTTGTACTTCAACTCGTGCATTTTTTAACACGCTATCCACGTGCTCTTTTGCTATGTCAACAATTATGTTCATTTGTTTATCATAAGCTGAGTGATTTATACATGGCATATTTAGGCCCATGCAAAATATCTGTAGGCCGGTGTGTCCTTTTCCTAGAGACGAAAATGTTTTTACCATTCGTCTATTGATATCATAAGGAGGCCTTGTTTTCACTGTGTCATCGTGAATTTTTCTTGATGTTTCGAAACTAGTAATATGATCACAAGAAAGACAGTGAAAAGATATTTCTTGGGCGAAACCCTTTTGTTCGGTAGGGGGGAACTCTGAATTGATATCAAAGCAAAACTTGCATGGCAATCCTTTTATGAAGTTTGTAAGAACAGCTAAATCAACCAAACAGTAAGCAGGACTATCTTCACTGCAAGCGTCAACAGTAGGGTTGTATGACGATGCAAGTTCAAATCCTTTTGGCCTTTTTCTTATAGGAGTGTTTTCATCAAAATCATCTTCAGTAGGCTCTGGTGGCAATTGTACAGGCCTACTATTATCAAGAGGTATATCCTCATTACTTGGCCCTGGGCTAACATTTTCATAGTCGATTTGCCCAGGGTTACCAACATTTGATTATAACTGTCCCATCTTTTAGAAATAGATTTTCTGTTCAATTCAGATCTGTTTTTCTTACTAAATTTTACCCTTCCCATTTTTATAAACTGTACTTGCACAAAGTCACATAAAAACACAGGTTTGGAAATATATCATAAACACAATGATATAAACACAAGCTAAGACAAACACAGTTGTAAATCGCTTTACTAACATAAACATAACCTCAAAGCAACTACTAACAACATCCAGTCAGCTGACAACAAATCTATAAACACAGAGCAGGACTGTTGATGACAGCTGATTGATGAAACTACCGCAGTTAGCCAACCTTATGTAATAATCTGACATTATAATAATTACCTTGGAAAATATTTTTTTTGCCAAATAAGTACACTAATTATTACTTAGGTTGATATGTACTCATAAGTATAAATAGTTTGAGAAATAGTTGCGAAAAACTCAAGTGGTGGCGAAATTGCTCAAAATCGTAAAACGCAATGTTTTTCTTTTATGATAAAATCAATGCAAAAATCATCAGATTGGCATAAAATTTTACATACATGTTCAGAATTAAATGTACAATCGTTAAATATGACTTTTGAAAAAAGTAAACAAATTTGAAAAAATTACCTATAGATAGCGGCGTATCCCCTTAACACCAGAATGATATAACTTGTGTTTTGACAAAGTGCTTGAATGAGTAATGATTTTGAACAAATATCGCACTGGAATTTCTTAATGCCAGAATGTATTAGCATGTGTCTTGACAAATAGCCTGAACGAGTAAATGATTTTGATCAAACATCGCACTGGTATTTCTTAATGCCAGAATGTATTAGCATGTGTCTTGACAAAGTGCCTGGCCGATTAAATGATTTTGAACAAACATCGCACTGAAATTTCTTAATGCCAGAATGTATTAACTTGTGTTGACAAAGTGCCTGACTCAGTAAATGATTTTGAACAAACTTCGCACTGGTACTTCTTGATGCCAGAATGTATTAGCATGTGTTTTGACAACTCGCCTGAATGAGTAAACGATTTTCAGCAAACATCGCACTGGAATTTCTTAATGCCAGAATGTATTAGCATGTGTATTGACAAAGTGTCTGGCCGATTAAATGATTTTCAACAAACATCGCACTGAAATTTCTTAATGCCAGAATGTATTAGCATGTGTTTTGACAAAGTGCCTGACTCAGAAAATGATTTTGAACAAACTTCGCACTGGTACTTCTTGATGCCAGAATGTACTTGCATGTGTTTTGACAAACGGCCTGACTCAGTAAATGATTTTGAACAAAAATCACACTGGTACTTCTTAATACCAGAATGATATAACTTGTGTTTTTACAAAGTGCTTGAATGAGTAAATGATTTTGAACAAACATCGCACTGGTATTTCTTAAAGCCAGAATGTATTAGCCTCTCTTGACAAAGTGCCTGGCCGATTAAACGATTTTGAACAAACATCGCACTGATATTTCTTAACGCCAGAATGTATTAACTTGTGTGTTGCCAAATGGCCTGACTCAGTAAATGATTTTGAACAAACATCACACTGAAATTTCTTAATGCCAGAATGTATAAACTTGTGTTTTGTCAAACTGCTTGACTGGGTAAATTATTCTGAACAAACATCACACTGGTACTTCTTAATGCCAGATATGTACGAACTTGTGTAGTGACAAATAGTTGATGTAGTAAATGATTTTGAACAATCATCGCACTGGTACTTCATGCCAGAATGTATTAACTTGTGTTTTGTCAAATTGCCTGACTGAGTAAATGATTTCAACAAACATCGCACTGGAATTTGTTAATGCTAGAATGTATTAACTTGTGAGTTGACAAATTGCATAACTGAGTAAATGATTTTGAACAAACCTCACACTGGTATTTCTTAATGCCAGAATGTATTAACTTGTGTTCTTACAAAGTGCCTGACCGACTAAACAATTTTGAACAAACTTCGCACTGGTATTTCTTAAGGGGATACGCCACTATCTATCTTAATTTTTTTATTTATCATTTTTTTATGACCTAATGGATTATGTTTTAAGTATATGTGTGTAATTAAAGTATTTATGAGAAAAAATATGGTTAAATTATGAAATGTGGTATTTTTTTTATTGTTTTAAATGTTTTTTAATGTTTTTGATGTATTTTTTAATTTTTGAATAAGTTTTTTGTTTATGAACCATATGTCAAAAACAAGTGATTGTTTGATTCCTAACATAAAAAGGAAACTTTTTGTGTATGGAAACCATGGTATCACAAAAAATAATAATCTGATGGATTTATTTTCAATAAAATAAAAAATATTTCAAAACTTTCAAAATATTTTTGTAAAACAGAAATTTATTGTTAAATATGCTTGAATTGTGTTACCTATACAGTCAACCCTTTACAATATTGTCAAGATGATCTGGTAAAAATTTTATTAGTCTAGGTGAAGTATTTACAGAGTTATTTAAACTTACGTATCATAAAAACAGTAAAAAATCATATTTGAGAAAACTGCGATCAAAGTCTACAGAACTGTTTTTACACTTTTAAAACTCTCCTGATCCATATGAATCACCCTCTCTGTCCTTTTTCTGTTCTTCTTCTTTCAGCTGGGCACTTTTCAACAATTTCCTATACTTCTTATATTTTTCTGCGTTTCTCTCTTTACGCAGCCTTAGACAGCATGAGTCCTTCTTTTGGGCGAGATCTACCGTGTTATTACCTGGCGAAATTCCAGATTTTGTGTAGAGTTTAGTCATGGTGAGCAAATACCCCTCATTGTACATACACACACCATCTGCCACTAAAGCTTCAACCTTCCTTTTGGCTGTAAAAATTGTTTTGGGAAATTTACTCCATATAACTCCATGTAGGGATACATTCGCATTGTTAGTTTGCCCCGATGAACATCTGTTCAGTAGGTCATCAGTTCATAGACGTTCATAAAGAGGCAAAACATGTTCGTAAACAATCTGATTTATTGGTATTTTTAAGCAATCTGCATGTTTTCTTGGTGTAACGTGGTTTGCAATATCTCTTTGAAAAAAACACCAACTATTCTCTCCGACAGGGCAATTTTGATGTAGAGGATTAGCATCCGTTGAGCGACAACAATGATCCAAAGTAGCAAAAATGGCAGTTTTCATTGCCTTCGGTTCTGCTATATTGCTGGTTACAGCATTTCTATAGTACTGTGTTAGCTTATCAATTGTTGTGCCCTTCAGACTGCCATGGGTCTTACCACCTAAAGTAATTTTTTTGCTACTACAAACTTGTATCAACTTTCGCAAACCAGTGCCCATTCGTTTTGCAATATGGTTCACACATTCTTGTTTCTCAATCTTGACACCTTTTCCATAAACTTCTAGAGAAGCCAAGTGGTCATGCGTCTTTGAGTCACCATCGGATACAAAACTGGTATAGCGGAATCCGATGTCCTGTGAGCGCTTCCAGAGGCGTTCTGCGCCTTCAGCCTCCATTGCCGGAGATGATTCATCGAAATTTGCTTGGCATGTAAGCCAGTGGTCCAATAGCCACTCTTCATATTCTTCGGAGTCTTCACCCAATTCACTTTTCTTCTTCTCGCATACTCGGCAATATTTAGAAATAACTTCAAAATCTATGACTAAGCCTGTTATTAGTTCAATAACACAGCCTATTCCATACTTTGAGGTAAATCCTCTTTTCTGCCAAGACCCGTCGTAGCTCACTGTAATGTCTAAAGGCTTTTTTATTTCTAAGGTTGGTTCTAATTCACAATATGCTTTTTGTACTTCAACTCGTGCATTTTTTAACACGCTATCCACGTGCTCTTTTGCTATGTCAACAATTATGTTCATTTGTTTATCATAAGCTGAGTGATTTATACATGGCATATTTAGGCCCATGCAAAATATCTGTAGGCCGGTGTGTCCTTTTCCTAGAGACGAAAATGTTTTTACCATTCGTCTATTGATATCATAAGGAGGCCTTGTTTTCACTGTGTCATCGTGAATTTTTCTTGATGTTTCGAAACTAGTAATATGATCACAAGAAAGACAGTGAAAAGATATTTCTTGGGCGAAACCCTTTTGTTCGGTAGGGGGGAACTCTGAATTGATATCAAAGCAAAACTTGCATGGCAATCCTTTTATGAAGTTTGTAAGAACAGCTAAATCAACCAAACAGTAAGCAGGACTATCTTCACTGCAAGCGTCAACAGTAGGGTTGTATGACGATGCAAGTTCAAATCCTTTTGGCCTTTTTCTTATAGGAGTGTTTTCATCAAAATCATCTTCAGTAGGCTCTGGTGGCAATTGTACAGGCCTACTATTATCAAGAGGTATATCCTCATTACTTGGCCCTGGGCTAACATTTTCATAGTCGATTTGCCCAGGGTTACCAACATTTGATTATAACTGTCCCATCTTTTAGAAATAGATTTTCTGTTCAATTCAGATCTGTTTTTCTTACTAAATTTTACCCTTCCCATTTTTATAAACTGTACTTGCACAAAGTCACATAAAAACACAGGTTTGGAAATATATCATAAACACAATGATATAAACACAAGCTAAGACAAACACAGTTGTAAATCGCTTTACTAACATAAACATAACCTCAAAGCAACTACTAACAACATCCAGTCAGCTGACAACAAATCTATAAACACAGAGCAGGACTGTTGATGACAGCTGATTGATGAAACTACCGCAGTTAGCCAACCTTATGTAATAATCTGACATTATAATAATTACCTTGGAAAATATTTTTTTTGCCAAATAAGTACACTAATTATTACTTAGGTTGATATGTACTCATAAGTATAAATAGTTTGAGAAATAGTAGCGAAAAACTCAAGTGGTGGCGAAATTGCTCAAAATCGTAAAACGCAATGTTTTTCTTTTATGATAAAATCAATGCAAAAATCATCAGATTGGCATAAAATTTTACATAGATGTTCAGAATTAAATGTACAATCGTTAAATATGACTTTTGAAAAAAGTAAACAAATTTGAAAAAATTACCTATAGATAGCGGCGTATCCCCTTAACACCAGAATGATATAACTTGTGTTTTGACAAAGTGCTTGAATGAGTAATGATTTTGAACAAATATCGCACTGGAATTTCTTAATGCCAGAATGTATTAGCATGTGTCTTGACAAATAGCCTGAACGAGTAAATGATTTTGATCAAACATCGCACTGGTATTTCTTAATGCCAGAATGTATTAGCATGTGTCTTGACAAAGTGCCTGGCCGATTAAATGATTTTGAACAAACATCGCACTGAAATTTCTTAATGCCAGAATGTATTAACTTGTGTTGACAAAGTGCCTGACTCAGTAAATGATTTTGAACAAACTTCGCACTGGTACTTCTTGATGCCAGAATGTATTAGCATGTGTTTTGACAACTCGCCTGAATGAGTAAACGATTTTCAGCAAACATCGCACTGGAATTTCTTAATGCCAGAATGTATTAGCATGTGTATTGACAAAGTGTCTGGCCGATTAAATGATTTTCAACAAACATCGCACTGAAATTTCTTAATGCCAGAATGTATTAGCATGTGTTTTGACAAAGTGCCTGACTCAGAAAATGATTTTGAACAAACTTCGCACTGGTACTTCTTGATGCCAGAATGTACTTGCATGTGTTTTGACAAACGGCCTGACTCAGTAAATGATTTTGAACAAAAATCACACTGGTACTTCTTAATACCAGAATGATATAACTTGTGTTTTTACAAAGTGCTTGAATGAGTAAATGATTTTGAACAAACATCGCACTGGTATTTCTTAAAGCCAGAATGTATTAGCCTCTCTTGACAAAGTGCCTGGCCGATTAAACGATTTTGAACAAACATCGCACTGATATTTCTTAACGCCAGAATGTATTAACTTGTGTGTTGCCAAATGGCCTGACTCAGTAAATGATTTTGAACAAACATCACACTGAAATTTCTTAATGCCAGAATGTATAAACTTGTGTTTTGTCAAACTGCTTGACTGGGTAAATTATTCTGAACAAACATCACACTGGTACTTCTTAATGCCAGATATGTACGAACTTGTGTAGTGACAAATAGTTGATGTAGTAAATGATTTTGAACAATCATCGCACTGGTACTTCATGCCAGAATGTATTAACTTGTGTTTTGTCAAATTGCCTGACTGAGTAAATGATTTCAACAAACATCGCACTGGAATTTGTTAATGCTAGAATGTATTAACTTGTGAGTTGACAAATTGCATAACTGAGTAAATGATTTTGAACAAACCTCACACTGGTATTTCTTAATGCCAGAATGTATTAACTTGTGTTCTTACAAAGTGCCTGACCGACTAAACAATTTTGAACAAACTTCGCACTGGTATTTCTTAAGGGGATACGCCACTATCTATCTTAATTTTTTTATTTATCATTTTTTTATGACCTAATGGATTATGTTTTAAGTATATGTGTGTAATTAAAGTATTTATGAGAAAAAATATGGTTAAATTATGAAATGTGGTATTTTTTTTATTGTTTTAAATGTTTTTTAATGTTTTTGATGTATTTTTTAATTTTTGAATAAGTTTTTTGTTTATGAACCATATGTCAAAAACAAGTGATTGTTTGATTCCTAACATAAAAAGGAAACTTTTTGTGTATGGAAACCATGGTATCACAAAAAATAATAATCTGATGGATTTATTTTCAATAAAATAAAAAATATTTCAAAACTTTCAAAATATTTTTGTAAAACAGAAATTTATTGTTAAATATGCTTGAATTGTGTTACCTATACAGTCAACCCTTTACAATATTGTCAAGATGATCTGGTAAAAATTTTATTAGTCTAGGTGAAGTATTTACAGAGTTATTTAAACTTACGTATCATAAAAACAGTAAAAAATCATATTTGAGAAAACTGCGATCAAAGTCTACAGAACTGTTTTTACACTTTTAAAACTCTCCTGATCCATATGAATCACCCTCTCTGTCCTTTTTCTGTTCTTCTTCTTTCAGCTGGGCACTTTTCAACAATTTCCTATACTTCTTATATTTTTCTGCGTTTCTCTCTTTACGCAGCCTTAGACAGCATGAGTCCTTCTTTTGGGCGAGATCTACCGTGTTATTACCTGGCGAAATTCCAGATTTTGTGTAGAGTTTAGTCATGGTGAGCAAATACCCCTCATTGTACATACACACACCATCTGCCACTAAAGCTTCAACCTTCCTTTTGGCTGTAAAAATTGTTTTGGGAAATTTACTCCATATAACTCCGTGTAGGGATACATTCGCATTGTTAGTTTGCCCCGATGAACATCTGTTCAGTAGGTCATCAGTTCATAGACGTTCATAAAGAGGCAAAACATGTTCGTAAACAATCTGATTTATTGGTATTTTTAAGCAATCTGCATGTTTTCTTGGTGTAACGTGGTTTGCAATATCTCTTTGAAAAAAACACCAACTATTCTCTCCGACAGGGCAATTTTGATGTAGAGGATTAGCATCCGTTGAGCGACAACAATGATCCAAAGTAGCAAAAATGGCAGTTTTCATTGCCTTCGGTTCTGCTATATTGCTGGTTACAGCATTTCTATAGTACTGTGTTAGCTTATCAATTGTTGTGCCCTTCAGACTGCCATGGGTCTTACCACCTAAAGTAATTTTTTTGCTACTACAAACTTGTATCAACTTTCGCAAACCAGTGCCCATTCGTTTTGCAATATGGTTCACACATTCTTGTTTCTCAATCTTGACACCTTTTCCATAAACTTCTAGAGAAGCCAAGTGGTCATGCGTCTTTGAGTCACCATCGGATACAAAACTGGTATAGCGGAATCCGATGTCCTGTGAGCGCTTCCAGAGGCGTTCTGCGCCTTCAGCCTCCATTGCCGGAGATGATTCATCGAAATTTGCTTGGCATGTAAGCCAGTGGTCCAATAGCCACTCTTCATATTCTTCGGAGTCTTCACCCAATTCACTTTTCTTCTTCTCGCATACTCGGCAATATTTAGAAATAACTTCAAAATCTATGACTAAGCCTGTTATTAGTTCAATAACACAGCCTATTCCATACTTTGAGGTAAATCCTCTTTTCTGCCAAGACCCGTCGTAGCTCACTGTAATGTCTAAAGGCTTTTTTATTTCTAAGGTTGGTTCTAATTCACAATATGCTTTTTGTACTTCAACTCGTGCATTTTTTAACACGCTATCCACGTGCTCTTTTGCTATGTCAACAATTATGTTCATTTGTTTATCATAAGCTGAGTGATTTATACATGGCATATTTAGGCCCATGCAAAATATCTGTAGGCCGGTGTGTCCTTTTCCTAGAGACGAAAATGTTTTTACCATTCGTCTATTGATATCATAAGGAGGCCTTGTTTTCACTGTGTCATCGTGAATTTTTCTTGATGTTTCGAAACTAGTAATATGATCACAAGAAAGACAGTCAAAAGATATTTCTTGGGCGAAACCCTTTTGTTCGGTAGGGGGGAACTCTGAATTGATATCAAAGCAAAACTTGCATGGCAATCCTTTTATGAAGTTTGTAAGAACAGCTAAATCAACCAAACAGCAAGCAGGACTATCTTCACTGCAAGCGTCAACAGTAGGGTTGTATGACGATGCAAGTTCAAATCCTTTTGGCCTTTTTCTTATAGGAGTGTTTTCATCAAAATCATCTTCAGTAGGCTCTGGTGGCAATTGTACAGGCCTACTATTATAAAGAGGTATATCCTCATTACTTGGCCCTGGGCTAACATTTTCATAGTCGATTTGCCCAGGGTTACCAACATTTGATTATAACTGTCCCATCTTTTAGAAATAGATTTTCTGTTCAATTCAGATCTGTTTTTCTTACTAAATTTTACCCTTCCCATTTTTATAAACTGTACTTGCACAAAGTCACATAAAAACATAGGTTTGGAAATATATCATAAACACAATGATATAAACACAAGCTAAGACAAACACAGTTGTAAATCGCTTTACTAACATAAACATAACCTCAAAGCAACTACTAACAACATCCAGTCAGCTGACAACAAATCTATAAACACAGAGCAGGACTGTTGATGACAGCTGATTGATGAAACTACCGCAGTTAGCCAACCTTATGTAATAATCTGACATTATAATAATTACCTTGGAAAATATTTTTTTTGCCAAATAAGTACACTAATTATTACTTATGTTGATATGTACTCATAAGTATAAATAGTTTGAGAAATAGTTGCGAAAAACTCAAGTGGTGGCGAAATTGCTCAAAATCGTAAAACGCAATGTTTTTCTTTTATGATAAAATCAATGAAAAAATCATCAGATTGGCATAAAATTTTACATACATGTTCAGAATTAAATGTACAATCGTTAAATATGACTTTTGAAAAAAGTAAACAAATTTGAAAAAATTACCTATAGATAGTGGCGTATCCCCTTAACACCAGAATGATATAACTTGTGTTTTGACAAAGTGCTTGAATGAGTAATGATTTTGAACAAATATCGCACTGGAATTTCTTAATGCCAGAATGTATTAGCATGTGTCTTGACAAATAGCCTGAACGAGTAAATGATTTTGATCAAACATCGCACTGGTATTTCTTAATGCCAGAATGTATTAGCATGTCTTGACAAAGTGCCTGGCCGATTAAATGATTTTGAACAAACATCGCACTGAAATTTCTTAATGCCAGAATGTATTAACTTGTGTTGACAAAGTGCCTGACTCAGTAAATGATTTTGAACAAACTTCGCACTGGTACTTCTTGATGCCAGAATGTATTAGCATGTGTTTTGACAACTCGCCTGAATGAGTAAACGATTTTCAACAAACATCGCACTGGAATTTCTTAATGCCAGAATGTATTAGCATGTGTATTGACAAAGTGTCTGGCCGATTAAATGATTTTCAACAAACATCGCACTGAAATTTCTTAATGCCAGAATGTATTAGCATGTGTTTTGACAAAGTTCCTGACTCAGAAAATGATTTTGAACAAACTTCGCACTGGTACTTCTTGATGCCAGAATGTACTAGCATGTGTTTTGACAAAGTGCTTGAATGAGTAAATGATTTTGAACAAACATCGCACTGGTATTTCTTAATGCCAGAATGTATTAGCCTCTCTTGACAAAGTGCCTGGCCGATTAAACGATTTTGAACAAACATCGCACTGAAATTTCTTAACGCCAGAATGTATTAACTTGTGTTTTGCCAAATGGCCTGACTCAGTAAATGATTTTGAACAAACATCACACTGAAATTTCTTAATACCAGAATGATATAACTTGTGTTTTGACAAAGTACTTGAATGAGTAAATGATTTTGAACAAACATCGCACTGGTATTTCTTAATGCCAGAATGTATAAACTTGTGTTTTGTCAAACTGCTTGACTGGGTAAATTATTCTGAACAAACATCACACTGGTACTTCTTAATGCCAGATATGTACGAACTTGTGTAGTGACAAATAGTTGATGTAGTAAATGATTTTGAACAATCATCGCACTGGTACTTAATGCCAGAATGTATTAACTTGTGTTTTGTCAAATTGCCTGACTGAGTAAATGATTTTGAACAAACATCGCACTGGAATTTGTTAATGCTAGAATGTATTAACTTGTGAGTTGACAAATTGCATAACTGAGTAAATGATTTGAACAAACCTCACACTGGTATTTCTTAATGCTAGAATGTATTAACTTGTGTTCTTACAAAGTGCCTGACCGAGTAAACAATTTTGAACAAACTTCGCACTGGTATTTCTTAAGGGGATACGCCACTATCTATCTTAATTTTTTTATTTATCATTTTTTTATGACCTAATGGATTATGTTTTAAGTATATGTGTGTAATTAAAGTATTTATGAGAAAAAATATGGTTAAATTATGAAATGTGGTATTTTTTTATTGTTTTAAATGTTTTTTAATGTTTTTGATGTATTTTTTAATTTTTGAATAAGTTTTTTGTTTATGAACCATATGTCAAAAACAAGTGATTGTTTGATTCCTAACATAAAAAGGAAACTTTTTGTGTATGGAAACCATGGTATCACAAAAAATAATAATCTGACGGATTTATTTTCAATAAAATAAAAAATATTTCAAAAACTTTCAAAATATTTTTGTAAAACAGAAATTTATTGTTAAATATGCTGGAATTGTGTTACCTATACACACAACCCTTTACAATATTGTCAAGATGATCTGGTAAAAATTTTATTAGTCTAGGTGAAGTATCTACAGAGTTATTTAAACTTACGTATCATAAAAACAGTAAAAAATCATATTTGAGAAAACTGCGATCAAAGTCTACAGAACTGTTTTTACACTTTTAAAACTCTCCTGATCCATATGAAACACCCTCTCTGTCCTTTTTCTGTTCTTCTTCTTTCAGCTGGGCAGTTTTCAACAATTTCCTATACTTCTTATATTTTTCTGTGTTTCTCTCTTTACGCAGCCTTAGACAGCATGAGTCCTTCTTTTGGGCGAGATCTACCGTGTTATTACCTGGCGAAATTCCAGCTTTTGTGTAGAGTTTAGTCATGGTGAGCAAATACCCCTCATTGTACATACACACACCATCTGCCACTAAAGCTTCAACCTTCCTTTTGGCTGTAAAAATTGTTTTGGGAAATTTAATCCACATAACTCCGTGTAGAGATTCATTCGCATTGTTAGTTTGCCCCGATGAACATCTGTTCAGTAGGTCATCAGTTGATAGACGTTCATAAAGAGGCAAAACATGTTCGTAAACAATCTGATTTATTGGTGTTTTTATGCAATCTGCGTGTTTTCTTGGTGTAACGCGGTTTGCAATATCTCTTTGAAAAAAAAACACAAACTATTCTCTCCGACAGGGCAATTTTGATGTAGAGGATTAGCATCCGTTGAGCGACAACAATGATCCAAAGTAGCAAAAATGGCAGTTTTCATTGCCTTCGGTTCTGCTATATTGCTGGTTACAGCATTTCTATAGTACTGTGTTAGCTTATCAATTGTTGTGCCCTTCAGACTGCCATGGGTCTTACCACCTAAAGTAATTTTTTTGCTACTACAAACTTGTATCAACTTTCGCAAACCAGTGCCCATTCGTTTTGCAATATGGTTCACACATTCTTGTTTCTCAATCTTGACACCTTTTCCATAAACTTCTAGAGAAGCCAAGTGGTCATGCGTCTTTGAGTCACCATCGGATACAAAACTGGTATAGCGGAATCCGATGTCCTGTGAGCGCTTCCAGAGGCGTTCTGCGCCTTCAGCCTCCATTGCCGAAGATAATCCATTGAAAATTGCTTGGCATGTAAGCCAGTGGTCCAATAGCCACTCTTCATATTCTTCGGAGTCTTCACCCAATTCACTTTTCTTCTTCTCGCATACTCATCAATATTTAGAAATAACTTCAAAATCTATGACTAAGCCTGTTATTAGTTCAATAACACAGCCTATTCCATACTTTGAGGTAAATCCTCTTTTCTGCCAAGACCCGTCGTAGCTCACTGTAATGTCTAAAGGCTTTTTTATTTCTAAGATTTGTTCTAATTCACAATATGCTTTTTGTACTTCAACTCGTGCATTTTTTAACACGTTATCCATGTGCTCTTTTGCTATGTCAACAATTATGTTCATTTGTTTACTAAATTTTACCCTTCCCATTTTTATAAACTGTACTTGCACAAAGTCACATAAAAACACAGGTTTGGAAATATATCATAAACACACTGATATAAACACAAGCTAAGACAAACACAGTTGTAAATCGCTTTACTAACATATAAACATAACCTCAAAGCAACTCCTAACAACATCCAGTCAGCTGACAACAAATCTATAAACACAGAGGACTGTTGATGACAGCTGATTGATGAAACTACCGCAGTTAGCTAACTTTATGTAATAATCTGACATAATAATTACTTTGGAAAATTTTTTTTTTGCCAAATAAGTACACTAATTATTACTTAGGTTGATATGTACTCATAAGTATAAATAGTTTGAGAAATAGTTGCGAAAAACTCAAGTAGTGGCGAAATTGCTCAAAATCGTAAAAAGCAATGTTTTACATTTTTATGATAAAATCAATGAAAAAATCATCAGATTTGCAGAAAATTTTACATACATGTTCAGAATTAAATGTACAATCATTAAATATGACTTTTGAAAAATGTAAACAAATTTGAAAAAATTACCTATAGATAGTGGTGTATCCCCTTAATACCAGAATGATATAACTTGTTTTGACAAAGTGCTTGAATGAGTAAATGATTTTGAACAAACATCGCACTAGTATTTCTTAATGCCAGAATGTATTAACTTGTGTTCTGACAAAGTGCCTGGCCGATTAAATGATTTTGAACAAACATCGCACTGGTACTTCTTAATGCCAGAATGTATTACCTTGTGATCTGACAAAGTGCCTGACCGAGTAAACGATTTTGAACAAACATCGCACTGGTACTTCTTAATGCCAGAATGTATTAGCATGTGTTTTGACAAAGTGTCTGACTCAGTAAATGATTTTGAACAAACTTCGCACTGGAACTTCTTGATGCCAGAATGTATTAGCATGTGGTTTGACAAATGGCCTGACTCAGTAAATGATTTTGAACAAACATCACACTGGTATTTCTTAATACCAGAATGATATAACTTGTGTCTTGACAAAGTGCCTGGCCGATTAAATGATTTTGAACAAACGTCGCACTGAAATTTCTTAATGCCAGAATGTATTAACTTGTGTTTTGACAAAGTGCTTGATTCAGTAAATGATTTTGAACAAACTTCGCACTGGTACTTCTTGATGCCAGAATGTATTAGCATGTGTTTTGACAAATCGCCTGAATAAGTAAACGATTTTGAACAAACATCGCACTGGAATTTCTTAATGCCAGAATGTATTAGCATGTGTTTTGACAAAGTGCCTGAATCAGTAAATGATTTTGAACAAACTTCGCACTGGTACTTCTTGATGCCAGAATGTATTAGCATGCGTTTTGACAAATTACATAACTGAGTAAATGATTTTGAACAAACATCACACTGGTATTTCTTAATACCAGAATGATATAACTTGTGTTTTGACAAAGTGCTTGAATGAGTAAATGATTTTGAACAAACATCGCACTGGTATTTCTTAATGCCAGAATGTATTAGCATGTGTCTTGACAAATCGCCTGAACGAGTAAATGATTTTGAACAAACATCGCACTGGTATTTCTTAATACCACAATGATATAACTTGTGTTTTGACAAATTGCTTGAATGAGTAAATGATTTTGAACAAACATCGCACTGAAATTTCTTAATGCCAGAATGTATTAGCATGTGTTTTGACAAAGTGCTTGAACGAGTAAATGATTTTGAACAAACATCGCACTGAAATTTCTTAATGCCAGAATGTATTAACTTGTGTGTTGACAAAGTGCTTGAACGAGTAAAAGATTTTGAACAAACATCGCACTTAAATTTCTTAATGCCAGAATGTATTAACTTGTGTGTTGACAAAGTGCTTGAACGAGTAAATGATTTTGAACAAACATCACACTGGTATTTTTTAATACCAGAATGATATAACTTGTGTTTTGACAAAGTGCTTGAATGAGTAAATGATTTTGAACAAACATCGCACTGGTATTTCTTAATACCACAGTGATATAACTTGTGTTTTGACAAATTGCTTGAATGAGTAAATGATTTTGAACAAACATCGCACTGAAATTTCTTAATGCCGGAATGTATTAGCATGTGTTTTGACAAAGTGCTTGAACGAGTAAATGATTTTGAACAAACATCGCACTTGTACTTAATGCCAGAATGTATTAACTTGTGTTTTGTCAAATTGCCTGACAGAGTAAATGATTTTGAACAAACATCGCACTGGAATTTGTTAATGCCAGAATGTATTAACTTGCGAGGTGACAAATTGCATAACTGAGTAAATGATTTGAACAAACCTCACACTGGTATTTCTTAATGCTAGAATGTATTAACTTGTGTTCTTACAAAGTGCCTGACCGAGTAAACAATTTTGAACAAACTTAGCACTGGTATTTCTTAAGGGGATACGCCACTATCTATCTTAATTTTTTTATTTATCATTTTTTTATGACCTAATGGATTATGTTTTAAGTATATGTGTGTAATTAAAGTATTTATGAGAAAAAATATGGTTAAATTATGAAATGTGGTATTTTTTTATTGTTTTAAATGTTTTTTAATGTTTTTGATGTATTTTTTAATTTTTGAATAAGTTTTTTGTTTATGAACCATATGTCAAAAACAAGTGATTGTTTGATTCCTAACATAAAAAGGAAACTTTTTGTGTATGGAAACCATGGTATCACAAAAAATAATAATCTGACGGATTTATTTTCAATAAAATAAAAAATATTTCAAAAACTTTCAAAATATTTTTGTAAAACAGAAATTTATTGTTAAATATGCTGGAATTGTGTTACCTATACACACAACCCTTTACAATATTGTCAAGATGATCTGGTAAAAATTTTATTAGTCTAGGTGAAGTATCTACAGAGTTATTTAAACTTACGTATCATAAAAACAGTAAAAAATCATATTTGAGAAAACTGCGATCAAAGTCTACAGAACTGTTTTTACACTTTTAAAACTCTCCTGATCCATATGAAACACCCTCTCTGTCCTTTTTCTGTTCTTCTTCTTTCAGCTGGGCAGTTTTCAACAATTTCCTATACTTCTTATATTTTTCTGTGTTTCTCTCTTTACGCAGCCTTAGACAGCATGAGTCCTTCTTTTGGGCGAGATCTACCGTGTTATTACCTGGCGAAATTCCAGCTTTTGTGTAGAGTTTAGTCATGGTGAGCAAATACCCCTCATTGTACATACACACACCATCTGCCACTAAAGCTTCAACCTTCCTTTTGGCTGTAAAAATTGTTTTGGGAAATTTACTCCACATAACTCCGTGTAGAGATTCATTCGCATTGTTAGTTTGCCCCGATGAACATCTGTTCAGTAGGTCATCAGTTGATAGACGTTCATAAAGAGGCAAAACATGTTCGTAAACAATCTGATTTATTGGTGTTTTTATGCAATCTGCGTGTTTTCTTGGTGTAACGCGGTTTGCAATATCTCTTTGAAAAAAAAAACACAAACTATTCTCTCCGACAGGGCAATTTTGATGTAGAGGATTAGCATCCGTTGAGCGACAACAATGATCCAAAGTAGCAAAAATGGCAGTTTTCATTGCCTTCGGTTCTGCTATATTGCTGGTTACAGCATTTCTATAGTACTGTGTTAGCTTATCAATTGTTGTGCCCTTCAGACTGCCATGGGTCTTACCACCTAAAGTAATTTTTTTGCTACTACAAACTTGTATCAACTTTCGCAAACCAGTGCCCATTCGTTTTGCAATATGGTTCACACATTCTTGTTTCTCAATCTTGACACCTTTTCCATAAACTTCTAGAGAAGCCAAGTGGTCATGCGTCTTTGAGTCACCATCGGATACAAAACTGGTATAGCGGAATCCGATGTCCTGTGAGCGCTTCCAGAGGCGTTCTGCGCCTTCAGCCTCCATTGCCGAAGATAATCCATTGAAAATTGCTTGGCATGTAAGCCAGTGGTCCAATAGCCACTCTTCATATTCTTCGGAGTCTTCACCCAATTCACTTTTCTTCTTCTCGCATACTCATCAATATTTAGAAATAACTTCAAAATCTATGACTAAGCCTGTTATTAGTTCAATAACACAGCCTATTCCATACTTTGAGGTAAATCCTCTTTTCTGCCAAGACCCGTCGTAGCTCACTGTAATGTCTAAAGGCTTTTTTATTTCTAAGATTTGTTCTAATTCACAATATGCTTTTTGTACTTCAACTCGTGCATTTTTTAACACGCTATCCATGTGCTCTTTTGCTATGTCAACAATTATGTTCATTTGTTTACTAAATTTTACCCTTCCCATTTTTGCACAAAGTCACATAAAAACACAGGTTTGGAAATATATCATAAACACACTGATATAAACACAAGCTAAGACAAACACAGTTGTAAATCGCTTTACTAACATATAAACATAACCTCAAAGCAACTCCTAACAACATCCAGTCAGCTGACAACAAATCTATAAACACAGAGGACTGTTGATGACAGCTGATTGATGAAACTACCGCAGTTAGCTAACTTTATGTAATAATCTGACATAATAATTACTTTGGAAAATTTTTTTTTTGCCAAATAAGTACACTAATTATTACTTAGGTTGATATGTACTCATAAGTATAAATAGTTTGAGAAATAGTTGCGAAAAACTCAAGTAGTGGCGAAATTGCTCAAAATCGTAAAAAGCAATGTTTTACATTTTTATGATAAAATCAATGAAAAAATCATCAGATTTGCAGAAAATTTTACATACATGTTCAGAATTAAATGTACAATCATTAAATATGACTTTTGAAAAATGTAAACAAATTTGAAAAAATTACCTATAGATAGTGGTGTATCCCCTTAATACCAGAATGATATAACTTGTTTTGACAAAGTGCTTGAATGAGTAAATGATTTTGAACAAACATCGCACTAGTATTTCTTAATGCCAGAATGTATTAACTTGTGTTCTGACAAAGTGCCTGGCCGATTAAATGATTTTGAACAAACATCGCACTGGTACTTCTTAATGCCAGAATGTATTACCTTGTGATCTGACAAAGTGCCTGACCGAGTAAACGATTTTGAACAAACATCGCACTGGTACTTCTTAATGCCAGAATGTATTAGCATGTGTTTTGACAAAGTGTCTGACTCAGTAAATGATTTTGAACAAACTTCGCACTGGTACTTCTTGATGCCAGAATGTATTAGCATGTGGTTTGACAAATGGCCTGACTCAGTAAATGATTTTGAACAAACATCACACTGGTATTTCTTAATACCAGAATGATATAACTTGTGTCTTGACAAAGTGCCTGGCCGATTAAATGATTTTGAACAAACGTCGCACTGAAATTTCTTAATGCCAGAATGTATTAACTTGTGTTTTGACAAAGTGCTTGATTCAGTAAATGATTTTGAACAAACTTCGCACTGGTACTTCTTGATGCCAGAATGTATTAGCATGTGTTTTGACAAATCGCCTGAATAAGTAAACGATTTTGAACAAACATCGCACTGGAATTTCTTAATGCCAGAATGTATTAGCATGTGTTTTGACAAAGTGCCTGAATCAGTAAATGATTTTGAACAAACTTCGCACTGGTACTTCTTGATGCCAGAATGTATTAGCATGCGTTTTGACAAATTACATAACTGAGTAAATGATTTTGAACAAACATCACACTGGTATTTCTTAATACCAGAATGATATAACTTGTGTTTTGACAAAGTGCTTGAATGAGTAAATGATTTTGAACAAACATCGCACTGGTATTTCTTAATGCCAGAATGTATTAGCATGTGTCTTGACAAATCGCCTGAACGAGTAAATGATTTTGAACAAATATCGCACTGGTATTTCTTAATACCACAATGATATAACTTGTGTTTTGACAAATTGCTTGAATGAGTAAATGATTTTGAACAAACATCGCACTGAAATTTCTTAATGCCAGAATGTATTAGCATGTGTTTTGACAAAGTGCTTGAACGAGTAAATGATTTTGAACAAACATCGCACTGAAATTTCTTAATGCCAGAATGTATTAACTTGTGTGTTGACAAAGTGCTTGAACGAGTAAAAGATTTTGAACAAACATCGCACTTAAATTTCTTAATGCCAGAATGTATTAACTTGTGTGTTGACAAAGTGCTTGAACGAGTAAATGATTTTGAACAAACATCACACTGGTATTTTTTAATACCAGAATGATATAACTTTTGTTTTGACAAAGTGCTTGAATGAGTAAATGATTTTGAACAAACATCGCACTGGTATTTCTTAATACCACAGTGATATAACTTGTGTTTTGACAAACTGCTTGAATGAGTAAATGATTTTGAACAAACATCGCACTGAAATTTCTTAATGCCGGAATGTATTAGCATGTGTTTTGACAAAGTGCTTGAACGAGTAAATGATTTTGAACAAACATCGCACTTGTACTTAATGCCAGAATGTATTAACTTGTGTTTTGTCAAATTGCCTGACAGAGTAAATGATTTTGAACAAACATCGCACTGGAATTTGTTAATGCCAGAATGTATTAACTTGCGAGGTGACAAATTGCATAACTGAGTAAATGATTTTGAACAAACATCACACTGGTATTTCTTAATACCAGAATGATATAACTTGTGTTTTGACAAAGTGCTTGAATGAGTAAATGATTTTGAACAAACATCGCACTGGTATTTCTTAATGCCAGAATGTATTAGCATGTGTCTTGACAAATCGCCTGAACGAGTAAATGATTTTGAACAAACATCGCACTGGTATTTCTTAATACCACAATGATATAACTTGTGTTTTGACAAATTGCTTGAATGAGTAAATGATTTTGAACAAACATCGCACTGAAATTTCTTAATGCCAGAATGTATTAGCATGTGTTTTGACAAAGTGCTTGAACGAGTAAATGATTTTGAACAAACATCGCACTGAAATTTCTTAATGCCAGAATGTATTAACTTGTGTGTTGACAAAGTGCTTGAACGAGTAAAAGATTTTGAACAAACATCGCACTTAAATTTCTTAATGCCAGAATGTATTAACTTGTGTGTTGACAAAGTGCTTGAACGAGTAAATGATTTTGAACAAACATCACACTGGTATTTTTTAATACCAGAATGATATAACTTGTGTTTTGACAAAGTGCTTGAATGAGTAAATGATTTTGAACAAACATCGCACTGGTATTTCTTAATACCACAGTGATATAACTTGTGTTTTGACAAATTGCTTGAATGAGTAAATGATTTTGAACAAACATCGCACTGAAATTTCTTAATGCCGGAATGTATTAGCATGTGTTTTGACAAAGTGCTTGAACGAGTAAATGATTTTGAACAAACATCGCACTTGTACTTAATGCCAGAATGTATTAACTTGTGTTTTGTCAAATTGCCTGACAGAGTAAATGATTTTGAACAAACATCGCACTGGAATTTGTTAATGCCAGAATGTATTAACTTGCGAGGTGACAAATTGCATAACTGAGTAAATGATTTGAACAAACCTCACACTGGTATTTCTTAATGCTAGAATGTATTAACTTGTGTTCTTACAAAGTGCCTGACCGAGTAAACAATTTTGAACAAACTTCGCACTGGTATTTCTTAAGGGGATACGCCACTATCTATCTTAATTTTTTTATTTATCATTTTTTTATGACCTAATGGATTATGTTTTAAGTATATGTGTGTAATTAAAGTATTTATGAGAAAAAATATGGTTAAATTATGAAATGTGGTATTTTTTTATTGTTTTAAATGTTTTTTAATGTTTTTGATGTATTTTTTAATTTTTGAATAAGTTTTTTGTTTATGAACCATATGTCAAAAACAAGTGATTGTTTGATTCCTAACATAAAAAGGAAACTTTTTGTGTATGGAAACCATGGTATCACAAAAAATAATAATCTGACGGATTTATTTTCAATAAAATAAAAAATATTTCAAAAACTTTCAAAATATTTTTGTAAAACAGAAATTTATTGTTAAATATGCTGGAATTGTGTTACCTATACACACAACCCTTTACAATATTGTCAAGATGATCTGGTAAAAATTTTATTAGTCTAGGTGAAGTATCTACAGAGTTATTTAAACTTACGTATCATAAAAACAGTAAAAAATCATATTTGAGAAAACTGCGATCAAAGTCTACAGAACTGTTTTTACACTTTTAAAACTCTCCTGATCCATATGAAACACCCTCTCTGTCCTTTTTCTGTTCTTCTTCTTTCAGCTGGGCAGTTTTCAACAATTTCCTATACTTCTTATATTTTTCTGTGTTTCTCTCTTTACGCAGCCTTAGACAGCATGAGTCCTTCTTTTGGGCGAGATCTACCGTGTTATTACCTGGCGAAATTCCAGCTTTTGTGTAGAGTTTAGTCATGGTGAGCAAATACCCCTCATTGTACATACACACACCATCTGCCACTAAAGCTTCAACCTTCCTTTTGGCTGTAAAAATTGTTTTGGGAAATTTACTCCACATAACTCCGTGTAGAGATTCATTCGCATTGTTAGTTTGCCCCGATGAACATCTGTTCAGTAGGTCATCAGTTGATAGACGTTCATAAAGAGGCAAAACATGTTCGTAAACAATCTGATTTATTGGTGTTTTTATGCAATCTGCGTGTTTTCTTGGTGTAACGCGGTTTGCAATATCTCTTTGAAAAAAAAAACACAAACTATTCTCTCCGACAGGGCAATTTTGATGTAGAGGATTAGCATCCGTTGAGCGACAACAATGATCCAAAGTAGCAAAAATGGCAGTTTTCATTGCCTTCGGTTCTGCTATATTGCTGGTTACAGCATTTCTATAGTACTGTGTTAGCTTATCAATTGTTGTGCCCTTCAGACTGCCATGGGTCTTACCACCTAAAGTAATTTTTTTGCTACTACAAACTTGTATCAACTTTCGCAAACCAGTGCCCATTCGTTTTGCAATATGGTTCACACATTCTTGTTTCTCAATCTTGACACCTTTTCCATAAACTTCTAGAGAAGCCAAGTGGTCATGCGTCTTTGAGTCACCATCGGATACAAAACTGGTATAGCGGAATCCGATGTCCTGTGAGCGCTTCCAGAGGCGTTCTGCGCCTTCAGCCTCCATTGCCGAAGATAATCCATTGAAAATTGCTTGGCATGTAAGCCAGTGGTCCAATAGCCACTCTTCATATTCTTCGGAGTCTTCACCCAATTCACTTTTCTTCTTCTCGCATACTCATCAATATTTAGAAATAACTTCAAAATCTATGACTAAGCCTGTTATTAGTTCAATAACACAGCCTATTCCATACTTTGAGGTAAATCCTCTTTTCTGCCAAGACCCGTCGTAGCTCACTGTAATGTCTAAAGGCTTTTTTATTTCTAAGATTTGTTCTAATTCACAATATGCTTTTTGTACTTCAACTCGTGCATTTTTTAACACGCTATCCATGTGCTCTTTTGCTATGTCAACAATTATGTTCATTTGTTTACTAAATTTTACCCTTCCCATTTTTGCACAAAGTCACATAAAAACACAGGTTTGGAAATATATCATAAACACACTGATATAAACACAAGCTAAGACAAACACAGTTGTAAATCGCTTTACTAACATATAAACATAACCTCAAAGCAACTCCTAACAACATCCAGTCAGCTGACAACAAATCTATAAACACAGAGGACTGTTGATGACAGCTGATTGATGAAACTACCGCAGTTAGCTAACTTTATGTAATAATCTGACATAATAATTACTTTGGAAAATTTTTTTTTTGCCAAATAAGTACACTAATTATTACTTAGGTTGATATGTACTCATAAGTATAAATAGTTTGAGAAATAGTTGCGAAAAACTCAAGTAGTGGCGAAATTGCTCAAAATCGTAAAAAGCAATGTTTTACATTTTTATGATAAAATCAATGAAAAAATCATCAGATTTGCAGAAAATTTTACATACATGTTCAGAATTAAATGTACAATCATTAAATATGACTTTTGAAAAATGTAAACAAATTTGAAAAAATTACCTATAGATAGTGGTGTATCCCCTTAATACCAGAATGATATAACTTGTTTTGACAAAGTGCTTGAATGAGTAAATGATTTTGAACAAACATCGCACTAGTATTTCTTAATGCCAGAATGTATTAACTTGTGTTCTGACAAAGTGCCTGGCCGATTAAATGATTTTGAACAAACATCGCACTGGTACTTCTTAATGCCAGAATGTATTACCTTGTGATCTGACAAAGTGCCTGACCGAGTAAACGATTTTGAACAAACATCGCACTGGTACTTCTTAATGCCAGAATGTATTAGCATGTGTTTTGACAAAGTGTCTGACTCAGTAAATGATTTTGAACAAACTTCGCACTGGTACTTCTTGATGCCAGAATGTATTAGCATGTGGTTTGACAAATGGCCTGACTCAGTAAATGATTTTGAACAAACATCACACTGGTATTTCTTAATACCAGAATGATATAACTTGTGTCTTGACAAAGTGCCTGGCCGATTAAATGATTTTGAACAAACGTCGCACTGAAATTTCTTAATGCCAGAATGTATTAACTTGTGTTTTGACAAAGTGCTTGATTCAGTAAATGATTTTGAACAAACTTCGCACTGGTACTTCTTGATGCCAGAATGTATTAGCATGTGTTTTGACAAATCGCCTGAATAAGTAAACGATTTTGAACAAACATCGCACTGGAATTTCTTAATGCCAGAATGTATTAGCATGTGTTTTGACAAAGTGCCTGAATCAGTAAATGATTTTGAACAAACTTCGCACTGGTACTTCTTGATGCCAGAATGTATTAGCATGCGTTTTGACAAATTACATAACTGAGTAAATGATTTTGAACAAACATCACACTGGTATTTCTTAATACCAGAATGATATAACTTGTGTTTTGACAAAGTGCTTGAATGAGTAAATGATTTTGAACAAACATCGCACTGGTATTTCTTAATGCCAGAATGTATTAGCATGTGTCTTGACAAATCGCCTGAACGAGTAAATGATTTTGAACAAATATCGCACTGGTATTTCTTAATACCACAATGATATAACTTGTGTTTTGACAAATTGCTTGAATGAGTAAATGATTTTGAACAAACATCGCACTGAAATTTCTTAATGCCAGAATGTATTAGCATGTGTTTTGACAAAGTGCTTGAACGAGTAAATGATTTTGAACAAACATCGCACTGAAATTTCTTAATGCCAGAATGTATTAACTTGTGTGTTGACAAAGTGCTTGAACGAGTAAAAGATTTTGAACAAACATCGCACTTAAATTTCTTAATGCCAGAATGTATTAACTTGTGTGTTGACAAAGTGCTTGAACGAGTAAATGATTTTGAACAAACATCACACTGGTATTATTTAATACCAGAATGATATAACTTGTGTTTTGACAAAGTGCTTGAATGAGTAAATGATTTTGAACAAACATCGCACTGGTATTTCTTAATACCACAGTGATATAACTTGTGTTTTGACAAACTGCTTGAATGAGTAAATGATTTTGAACAAACATCGCACTGAAATTTCTTAATGCCGGAATGTATTAGCATGTGTTTTGACAAAGTGCTTGAACGAGTAAATGATTTTGAACAAACATCGCACTTGTACTTAATGCCAGAATGTATTAACTTGTGTTTTGTCAAATTGCCTGACAGAGTAAATGATTTTGAACAAACATCGCACTGGAATTTGTTAATGCCAGAATGTATTAACTTGCGAGGTGACAAATTGCATAACTGAGTAAATGATTTTGAACAAACATCACACTGGTATTTCTTAATACCAGAATGATATAACTTGTGTTTTGACAAAGTGCTTGAATGAGTAAATGATTTTGAACAAACATCGCACTGGTATTTCTTAATGCCAGAATGTATTAGCATGTGTCTTGACAAATCGCCTGAACGAGTAAATGATTTTGAACAAACATCGCACTGGTATTTCTTAATACCACAATGATATAACTTGTGTTTTGACAAATTGCTTGAATGAGTAAATGATTTTGAACAAACATCGCACTGAAATTTCTTAATGCCAGAATGTATTAGCATGTGTTTTGACAAAGTGCTTGAACGAGTAAATGATTTTGAACAAACATCGCACTGAAATTTCTTAATGCCAGAATGTATTAACTTGTGTGTTGACAAAGTGCTTGAACGAGTAAAAGATTTTGAACAAACATCGCACTTAAATTTCTTAATGCCAGAATGTATTAACTTGTGTGTTGACAAAGTGCTTGAACGAGTAAATGATTTTGAACAAACATCACACTGGTATTTTTTAATACCAGAATGATATAACTTGTGTTTTGACAAAGTGCTTGAATGAGTAAATGATTTTGAACAAACATCGCACTGGTATTTCTTAATACCACAGTGATATAACTTGTGTTTTGACAAATTGCTTGAATGAGTAAATGATTTTGAACAAACATCGCACTGAAATTTCTTAATGCCGGAATGTATTAGCATGTGTTTTGACAAAGTGCTTGAACGAGTAAATGATTTTGAACAAACATCGCACTTGTACTTAATGCCAGAATGTATTAACTTGTGTTTTGTCAAATTGCCTGACAGAGTAAATGATTTTGAACAAACATCGCACTGGAATTTGTTAATGCCAGAATGTATTAACTTGCGAGGTGACAAATTGCATAACTGAGTAAATGATTTGAACAAACCTCACACTGGTATTTCTTAATGCTAGAATGTATTAACTTGTGTTCTTACAAAGTGCCTGACCGAGTAAACAATTTTGAACAAACTTCGCACTGGTATTTCTTAAGGGGATACGCCACTATCTATCTTAATTTTTTTATTTATCATTTTTTTATGACCTAATGGATTATGTTTTAAGTATATGTGTGTAATTAAAGTATTTATGAGAAAAAATATGGTTAAATTATGAAATGTGGTATTTTTTTATTGTTTTAAATGTTTTTTAATGTTTTTGATGTATTTTTTAATTTTTGAATAAGTTTTTTGTTTATGAACCATATGTCAAAAACAAGTGATTGTTTGATTCCTAACATAAAAAGGAAACTTTTTGTGTATGGAAACCATGGTATCACAAAAAATAATAATCTGACGGATTTATTTTCAATAAAATAAAAAATATTTCAAAAACTTTCAAAATATTTTTGTAAAACAGAAATTTATTGTTAAATATGCTGGAATTGTGTTACCTATACACACAACCCTTTACAATATTGTCAAGATGATCTGGTAAAAATTTTATTAGTCTAGGTGAAGTATCTACAGAGTTATTTAAACTTACGTATCATAAAAACAGTAAAAAATCATATTTGAGAAAACTGCGATCAAAGTCTACAGAACTGTTTTTACACTTTTAAAACTCTCCTGATCCATATGAAACACCCTCTCTGTCCTTTTTCTGTTCTTCTTCTTTCAGCTGGGCAGTTTTCAACAATTTCCTATACTTCTTATATTTTTCTGTGTTTCTCTCTTTACGCAGCCTTAGACAGCATGAGTCCTTCTTTTGGGCGAGATCTACCGTGTTATTACCTGGCGAAATTCCAGCTTTTGTGTAGAGTTTAGTCATGGTGAGCAAATACCCCTCATTGTACATACACACACCATCTGCCACTAAAGCTTCAACCTTCCTTTTGGCTGTAAAAATTGTTTTGGGAAATTTACTCCACATAACTCCGTGTAGAGATTCATTCGCATTGTTAGTTTGCCCCGATGAACATCTGTTCAGTAGGTCATCAGTTGATAGACGTTCATAAAGAGGCAAAACATGTTCGTAAACAATCTGATTTATTGGTGTTTTTATGCAATCTGCGTGTTTTCTTGGTGTAACGCGGTTTGCAATATCTCTTTGAAAAAAAAAACACAAACTATTCTCTCCGACAGGGCAATTTTGATGTAGAGGATTAGCATCCGTTGAGCGACAACAATGATCCAAAGTAGCAAAAATGGCAGTTTTCATTGCCTTCGGTTCTGCTATATTGCTGGTTACAGCATTTCTATAGTACTGTGTTAGCTTATCAATTGTTGTGCCCTTCAGACTGCCATGGGTCTTACCACCTAAAGTAATTTTTTTGCTACTACAAACTTGTATCAACTTTCGCAAACCAGTGCCCATTCGTTTTGCAATATGGTTCACACATTCTTGTTTCTCAATCTTGACACCTTTTCCATAAACTTCTAGAGAAGCCAAGTGGTCATGCGTCTTTGAGTCACCATCGGATACAAAACTGGTATAGCGGAATCCGATGTCCTGTGAGCGCTTCCAGAGGCGTTCTGCGCCTTCAGCCTCCATTGCCGAAGATAATCCATTGAAAATTGCTTGGCATGTAAGCCAGTGGTCCAATAGCCACTCTTCATATTCTTCGGAGTCTTCACCCAATTCACTTTTCTTCTTCTCGCATACTCATCAATATTTAGAAATAACTTCAAAATCTATGACTAAGCCTGTTATTAGTTCAATAACACAGCCTATTCCATACTTTGAGGTAAATCCTCTTTTCTGCCAAGACCCGTCGTAGCTCACTGTAATGTCTAAAGGCTTTTTTATTTCTAAGATTTGTTCTAATTCACAATATGCTTTTTGTACTTCAACTCGTGCATTTTTTAACACGCTATCCATGTGCTCTTTTGCTATGTCAACAATTATGTTCATTTGTTTACTAAATTTTACCCTTCCCATTTTTGCACAAAGTCACATAAAAACACAGGTTTGGAAATATATCATAAACACACTGATATAAACACAAGCTAAGACAAACACAGTTGTAAATCGCTTTACTAACATATAAACATAACCTCAAAGCAACTCCTAACAACATCCAGTCAGCTGACAACAAATCTATAAACACAGAGGACTGTTGATGACAGCTGATTGATGAAACTACCGCAGTTAGCTAACTTTATGTAATAATCTGACATAATAATTACTTTGGAAAATTTTTTTTTTGCCAAATAAGTACACTAATTATTACTTAGGTTGATATGTACTCATAAGTATAAATAGTTTGAGAAATAGTTGCGAAAAACTCAAGTAGTGGCGAAATTGCTCAAAATCGTAAAAAGCAATGTTTTACATTTTTATGATAAAATCAATGAAAAAATCATCAGATTTGCAGAAAATTTTACATACATGTTCAGAATTAAATGTACAATCATTAAATATGACTTTTGAAAAATGTAAACAAATTTGAAAAAATTACCTATAGATAGTGGTGTATCCCCTTAATACCAGAATGATATAACTTGTTTTGACAAAGTGCTTGAATGAGTAAATGATTTTGAACAAACATCGCACTAGTATTTCTTAATGCCAGAATGTATTAACTTGTGTTCTGACAAAGTGCCTGGCCGATTAAATGATTTTGAACAAACATCGCACTGGTACTTCTTAATGCCAGAATGTATTACCTTGTGATCTGACAAAGTGCCTGACCGAGTAAACGATTTTGAACAAACATCGCACTGGTACTTCTTAATGCCAGAATGTATTAGCATGTGTTTTGACAAAGTGTCTGACTCAGTAAATGATTCTGAACAAACTTCGCACTGGTACTTCTTGATGCCAGAATGTATTAGCATGTGGTTTGACAAATGGCCTGACTCAGTAAATGATTTTGAACAAACATCACACTGGTATTTCTTAATACCAGAATGATATAACTTGTGTCTTGACAAAGTGCCTGGCCGATTAAATGATTTTGAACAAACGTCGCACTGAAATTTCTTAATGCCAGAATGTATTAACTTGTGTTTTGACAAAGTGCTTGATTCAGTAAATGATTTTGAACAAACTTCGCACTGGTACTTCTTGATGCCAGAATGTATTAGCATGTGTTTTGACAAATCGCCTGAATAAGTAAACGATTTTGAACAAACATCGCACTGGAATTTCTTAATGCCAGAATGTATTAGCATGTGTTTTGACAAAGTGCCTGAATCAGTAAATGATTTTGAACAAACTTCGCACTGGTACTTCTTGATGCCAGAATGTATTAGCATGCGTTTTGACAAATTACATAACTGAGTAAATGATTTTGAACAAACATCACACTGGTATTTCTTAATACCAGAATGATATAACTTGTGTTTTGACAAAGTGCTTGAATGAGTAAATGATTTTGAACAAACATCGCACTGGTATTTCTTAATGCCAGAATGTATTAGCATGTGTCTTGACAAATCGCCTGAACGAGTAAATGATTTTGAACAAATATCGCACTGGTATTTCTTAATACCACAATGATATAACTTGTGTTTTGACAAATTGCTTGAATGAGTAAATGATTTTGAACAAACATCGCACTGAAATTTCTTAATGCCAGAATGTATTAGCATGTGTTTTGACAAAGTGCTTGAACGAGTAAATGATTTTGAACAAACATCGCACTGAAATTTCTTAATGCCAGAATGTATTAACTTGTGTGTTGACAAAGTGCTTGAACGAGTAAAAGATTTTGAACAAACATCGCACTTAAATTTCTTAATGCCAGAATGTATTAACTTGTGTGTTGACAAAGTGCTTGAACGAGTAAATGATTTTGAACAAACATCACACTGGTATTTTTTAATACCAGAATGATATAACTTGTGTTTTGACAAAGTGCTTGAATGAGTAAATGATTTTGAACAAACATCGCACTGGTATTTCTTAATACCACAGTGATATAACTTGTGTTTTGACAAACTGCTTGAATGAGTAAATGATTTTGAACAAACATCGCACTGAAATTTCTTAATGCCGGAATGTATTAGCATGTGTTTTGACAAAGTGCTTGAACGAGTAAATGATTTTGAACAAACATCGCACTTGTACTTAATGCCAGAATGTATTAACTTGTGTTTTGTCAAATTGCCTGACAGAGTAAATGATTTTGAACAAACATCGCACTGGAATTTGTTAATGCCAGAATGTATTAACTTGCGAGGTGACAAATTGCATAACTGAGTAAATGATTTTGAACAAACATCACACTGGTATTTCTTAATACCAGAATGATATAACTTGTGTTTTGACAAAGTGCTTGAATGAGTAAATGATTTTGAACAAACATCGCACTGGTATTTCTTAATGCCAGAATGTATTAGCATGTGTCTTGACAAATCGCCTGAACGAGTAAATGATTTTGAACAAACATCGCACTGGTATTTCTTAATACCACAATGATATAACTTGTGTTTTGACAAATTGCTTGAATGAGTAAATGATTTTGAACAAACATCGCACTGAAATTTCTTAATGCCAGAATGTATTAGCATGTGTTTTGACAAAGTGCTTGAACGAGTAAATGATTTTGAACAAACATCGCACTGAAATTTCTTAATGCCAGAATGTATTAACTTGTGTGTTGACAAAGTGCTTGAACGAGTAAAAGATTTTGAACAAACATCGCACTTAAATTTCTTAATGCCAGAATGTATTAACTTGTGTGTTGACAAAGTGCTTGAACGAGTAAATGATTTTGAACAAACATCACACTGGTATTTTTTAATACCAGAATGATATAACTTGTGTTTTGACAAAGTGCTTGAATGAGTAAATGATTTTGAACAAACATCGCACTGGTATTTCTTAATACCACAGTGATATAACTTGTGTTTTGACAAATTGCTTGAATGAGTAAATGATTTTGAACAAACATCGCACTGAAATTTCTTAATGCCGGAATGTATTAGCATGTGTTTTGACAAAGTGCTTGAACGAGTAAATGATTTTGAACAAACATCGCACTTGTACTTAATGCCAGAATGTATTAACTTGTGTTTTGTCAAATTGCCTGACAGAGTAAATGATTTTGAACAAACATCGCACTGGAATTTGTTAATGCCAGAATGTATTAACTTGCGAGGTGACAAATTGCATAACTGAGTAAATGATTTGAACAAACCTCACACTGGTATTTCTTAATGCTAGAATGTATTAACTTGTGTTCTTACAAAGTGCCTGACCGAGTAAACAATTTTGAACAAACTTCGCACTGGTATTTCTTAAGGGGATACGCCACTATCTATCTTAATTTTTTTATTTATCATTTTTTTATGACCTAATGGATTATGTTTTAAGTATATGTGTGTAATTAAAGTATTTATGAGAAAAAATATGGTTAAATTATGAAATGTGGTATTTTTTTATTGTTTTAAATGTTTTTTAATGTTTTTGATGTATTTTTTAATTTTTGAATAAGTTTTTTGTTTATGAACCATATGTCAAAAACAAGTGATTGTTTGATTCCTAACATAAAAAGGAAACTTTTTGTGTATGGAAACCATGGTATCACAAAAAATAATAATCTGACGGATTTATTTTCAATAAAATAAAAAATATTTCAAAAACTTTCAAAATATTTTTGTAAAACAGAAATTTATTGTTAAATATGCTGGAATTGTGTTACCTATACACACAACCCTTTACAATATTGTCAAGATGATCTGGTAAAAATTTTATTAGTCTAGGTGAAGTATCTACAGAGTTATTTAAACTTACGTATCATAAAAACAGTAAAAAATCATATTTGAGAAAACTGCGATCAAAGTCTACAGAACTGTTTTTACACTTTTAAAACTCTCCTGATCCATATGAAACACCCTCTCTGTCCTTTTTCTGTTCTTCTTCTTTCAGCTGGGCAGTTTTCAACAATTTCCTATACTTCTTATATTTTTCTGTGTTTCTCTCTTTACGCAGCCTTAGACAGCATGAGTCCTTCTTTTGGGCGAGATCTACCGTGTTATTACCTGGCGAAATTCCAGCTTTTGTGTAGAGTTTAGTCATGGTGAGCAAATACCCCTCATTGTACATACACACACCATCTGCCACTAAAGCTTCAACCTTCCTTTTGGCTGTAAAAATTGTTTTGGGAAATTTACTCCACATAACTCCGTGTAGAGATTCATTCGCATTGTTAGTTTGCCCCGATGAACATCTGTTCAGTAGGTCATCAGTTGATAGACGTTCATAAAGAGGCAAAACATGTTCGTAAACAATCTGATTTATTGGTGTTTTTATGCAATCTGCGTGTTTTCTTGGTGTAACGCGGTTTGCAATATCTCTTTGAAAAAAAAAACACAAACTATTCTCTCCGACAGGGCAATTTTGATGTAGAGGATTAGCATCCGTTGAGCGACAACAATGATCCAAAGTAGCAAAAATGGCAGTTTTCATTGCCTTCGGTTCTGCTATATTGCTGGTTACAGCATTTCTATAGTACTGTGTTAGCTTATCAATTGTTGTGCCCTTCAGACTGCCATGGGTCTTACCACCTAAAGTAATTTTTTTGCTACTACAAACTTGTATCAACTTTCGCAAACCAGTGCCCATTCGTTTTGCAATATGGTTCACACATTCTTGTTTCTCAATCTTGACACCTTTTCCATAAACTTCTAGAGAAGCCAAGTGGTCATGCGTCTTTGAGTCACCATCGGATACAAAACTGGTATAGCGGAATCCGATGTCCTGTGAGCGCTTCCAGAGGCGTTCTGCGCCTTCAGCCTCCATTGCCGAAGATAATCCATTGAAAATTGCTTGGCATGTAAGCCAGTGGTCCAATAGCCACTCTTCATATTCTTCGGAGTCTTCACCCAATTCACTTTTCTTCTTCTCGCATACTCATCAATATTTAGAAATAACTTCAAAATCTATGACTAAGCCTGTTATTAGTTCAATAACACAGCCTATTCCATACTTTGAGGTAAATCCTCTTTTCTGCCAAGACCCGTCGTAGCTCACTGTAATGTCTAAAGGCTTTTTTATTTCTAAGATTTGTTCTAATTCACAATATGCTTTTTGTACTTCAACTCGTGCATTTTTTAACACGCTATCCATGTGCTCTTTTGCTATGTCAACAATTATGTTCATTTGTTTACTAAATTTTACCCTTCCCATTTTTGCACAAAGTCACATAAAAACACAGGTTTGGAAATATATCATAAACACACTGATATAAACACAAGCTAAGACAAACACAGTTGTAAATCGCTTTACTAACATATAAACATAACCTCAAAGCAACTCCTAACAACATCCAGTCAGCTGACAACAAATCTATAAACACAGAGGACTGTTGATGACAGCTGATTGATGAAACTACCGCAGTTAGCTAACTTTATGTAATAATCTGACATAATAATTACTTTGGAAAATTTTTTTTTTGCCAAATAAGTACACTAATTATTACTTAGGTTGATATGTACTCATAAGTATAAATAGTTTGAGAAATAGTTGCGAAAAACTCAAGTAGTGGCGAAATTGCTCAAAATCGTAAAAAGCAATGTTTTACATTTTTATGATAAAATCAATGAAAAAAACATCAGATTTGCAGAAAATTTTACATACATGTTCAGAATTAAATGTACAATCATTAAATATGACTTTTGAAAAATGTAAACAAATTTGAAAAAATTACCTATAGATAGTGGTGTATCCCCTTAATACCAGAATGATATAACTTGTTTTGACAAAGTGCTTGAATGAGTAAATGATTTTGAACAAACATCGCACTAGTATTTCTTAATGCCAGAATGTATTAACTTGTGTTCTGACAAAGTGCCTGGCCGATTAAATGATTTTGAACAAACATCGCACTGGTACTTCTTAATGCCAGAATGTATTACCTTGTGATCTGACAAAGTGCCTGACCGAGTAAACGATTTTGAACAAACATCGCACTGGTACTTCTTAATGCCAGAATGTATTAGCATGTGTTTTGACAAAGTGTCTGACTCAGTAAATGATTCTGAACAAACTTCGCACTGGTACTTCTTGATGCCAGAATGTATTAGCATGTGGTTTGACAAATGGCCTGACTCAGTAAATGATTTTGAACAAACATCACACTGGTATTTCTTAATACCAGAATGATATAACTTGTGTCTTGACAAAGTGCCTGGCCGATTAAATGATTTTGAACAAACGTCGCACTGAAATTTCTTAATGCCAGAATGTATTAACTTGTGTTTTGACAAAGTGCTTGATTCAGTAAATGATTTTGAACAAACTTCGCACTGGTACTTCTTGATGCCAGAATGTATTAGCATGTGTTTTGACAAATCGCCTGAATAAGTAAACGATTTTGAACAAACATCGCACTGGAATTTCTTAATGCCAGAATGTATTAGCATGTGTTTTGACAAAGTGCCTGAATCAGTAAATGATTTTGAACAAACTTCGCACTGGTACTTCTTGATGCCAGAATGTATTAGCATGCGTTTTGACAAATTACATAACTGAGTAAATGATTTTGAACAAACATCACACTGGTATTTCTTAATACCAGAATGATATAACTTGTGTTTTGACAAAGTGCTTGAATGAGTAAATGATTTTGAACAAACATCGCACTGGTATTTCTTAATGCCAGAATGTATTAGCATGTGTCTTGACAAATCGCCTGAACGAGTAAATGATTTTGAACAAATATCGCACTGGTATTTCTTAATACCACAATGATATAACTTGTGTTTTGACAAATTGCTTGAATGAGTAAATGATTTTGAACAAACATCGCACTGAAATTTCTTAATGCCAGAATGTATTAGCATGTGTTTTGACAAAGTGCTTGAACGAGTAAATGATTTTGAACAAACATCGCACTGAAATTTCTTAATGCCAGAATGTATTAACTTGTGTGTTGACAAAGTGCTTGAACGAGTAAAAGATTTTGAACAAACATCGCACTTAAATTTCTTAATGCCAGAATGTATTAACTTGTGTGTTGACAAAGTGCTTGAACGAGTAAATGATTTTGAACAAACATCACACTGGTATTTTTTAATACCAGAATGATATAACTTGTGTTTTGACAAAGTGCTTGAATGAGTAAATGATTTTGAACAAACATCGCACTGGTATTTCTTAATACCACAGTGATATAACTTGTGTTTTGACAAACTGCTTGAATGAGTAAATGATTTTGAACAAACATCGCACTGAAATTTCTTAATGCCGGAATGTATTAGCATGTGTTTTGACAAAGTGCTTGAACGAGTAAATGATTTTGAACAAACATCGCACTTGTACTTAATGCCAGAATGTATTAACTTGTGTTTTGTCAAATTGCCTGACAGAGTAAATGATTTTGAACAAACATCGCACTGGAATTTGTTAATGCCAGAATGTATTAACTTGCGAGGTGACAAATTGCATAACTGAGTAAATGATTTTGAACAAACATCACACTGGTATTTCTTAATACCAGAATGATATAACTTGTGTTTTGACAAAGTGCTTGAATGAGTAAATGATTTTGAACAAACATCGCACTGGTATTTCTTAATGCCAGAATGTATTAGCATGTGTCTTGACAAATCGCCTGAACGAGTAAATGATTTTGAACAAACATCGCACTGGTATTTCTTAATACCACAATGATATAACTTGTGTTTTGACAAATTGCTTGAATGAGTAAATGATTTTGAACAAACATCGCACTGAAATTTCTTAATGCCAGAATGTATTAGCATGTGTTTTGACAAAGTGCTTGAACGAGTAAATGATTTTGAACAAACATCGCACTGAAATTTCTTAATGCCAGAATGTATTAACTTGTGTGTTGACAAAGTGCTTGAACGAGTAAAAGATTTTGAACAAACATCGCACTTAAATTTCTTAATGCCAGAATGTATTAACTTGTGTGTTGACAAAGTGCTTGAACGAGTAAATGATTTTGAACAAACATCACACTGGTATTTTTTAATACCAGAATGATATAACTTGTGTTTTGACAAAGTGCTTGAATGAGTAAATGATTTTGAACAAACATCGCACTGGTATTTCTTAATACCACAGTGATATAACTTGTGTTTTTACAAATTGCTTGAATGAGTAAATGATTTTGAACAAACATCGCACTGAAATTTCTTAATGCCGGAATGTATTAGCATGTGTTTTGACAAAGTGCTTGAACGAGTAAATGATTTTGAACAAACATCGCACTTGTACTTAATGCCAGAATGTATTAACTTGTGTTTTGTCAAATTGCCTGACAGAGTAAATGATTTTGAACAAACATCGCACTGGAATTTGTTAATGCCAGAATGTATTAACTTGCGAGGTGACAAATTGCATAACTGAGTAAATGATTTGAACAAACCTCACACTGGTATTTCTTAATGCTAGAATGTATTAACTTGTGTTCTTACAAAGTGCCTGACCGAGTAAACAATTTTGAACAAACTTCGCACTGGTATTTCTTAAGGGGATACGCCACTATCTATCTTAATTTTTTTATTTATCATTTTTTTATGACCTAATGGATTATGTTTTAAGTATATGTGTGTAATTAAAGTATTTATGAGAAAAAATATGGTTAAATTATGAAATGTGGTATTTTTTTATTGTTTTAAATGTTTTTTAATGTTTTTGATGTATTTTTTAATTTTTGAATAAGTTTTTTGTTTATGAACCATATGTCAAAAACAAGTGATTGTTTGATTCCTAACATAAAAAGGAAACTTTTTGTGTATGGAAACCATGGTATCACAAAAAATAATAATCTGACGGATTTATTTTCAATAAAATAAAAAATATTTCAAAAACTTTCAAAATATTTTTGTAAAACAGAAATTTATTGTTAAATATGCTGGAATTGTGTTACCTATACACACAACCCTTTACAATATTGTCAAGATGATCTGGTAAAAATTTTATTAGTCTAGGTGAAGTATCTACAGAGTTATTTAAACTTACGTATCATAAAAACAGTAAAAAATCATATTTGAGAAAACTGCGATCAAAGTCTACAGAACTGTTTTTACACTTTTAAAACTCTCCTGATCCATATGAAACACCCTCTCTGTCCTTTTTCTGTTCTTCTTCTTTCAGCTGGGCAGTTTTCAACAATTTCCTATACTTCTTATATTTTTCTGTGTTTCTCTCTTTACGCAGCCTTAGACAGCATGAGTCCTTCTTTTGGGCGAGATCTACCGTGTTATTACCTGGCGAAATTCCAGCTTTTGTGTAGAGTTTAGTCATGGTGAGCAAATACCCCTCATTGTACATACACACACCATCTGCCACTAAAGCTTCAACCTTCCTTTTGGCTGTAAAAATTGTTTTGGGAAATTTACTCCACATAACTCCGTGTAGAGATTCATTCGCATTGTTAGTTTGCCCCGATGAACATCTGTTCAGTAGGTCATCAGTTGATAGACGTTCATAAAGAGGCAAAACATGTTCGTAAACAATCTGATTTATTGGTGTTTTTATGCAATCTGCGTGTTTTCTTGGTGTAACGCGGTTTGCAATATCTCTTTGAAAAAAAAAACACAAACTATTCTCTCCGACAGGGCAATTTTGATGTAGAGGATTAGCATCCGTTGAGCGACAACAATGATCCAAAGTAGCAAAAATGGCAGTTTTCATTGCCTTCGGTTCTGCTATATTGCTGGTTACAGCATTTCTATAGTACTGTGTTAGCTTATCAATTGTTGTGCCCTTCAGACTGCCATGGGTCTTACCACCTAAAGTAATTTTTTTGCTACTACAAACTTGTATCAACTTTCGCAAACCAGTGCCCATTCGTTTTGCAATATGGTTCACACATTCTTGTTTCTCAATCTTGACACCTTTTCCATAAACTTCTAGAGAAGCCAAGTGGTCATGCGTCTTTGAGTCACCATCGGATACAAAACTGGTATAGCGGAATCCGATGTCCTGTGAGCGCTTCCAGAGGCGTTCTGCGCCTTCAGCCTCCATTGCCGAAGATAATCCATTGAAAATTGCTTGGCATGTAAGCCAGTGGTCCAATAGCCACTCTTCATATTCTTCGGAGTCTTCACCCAATTCACTTTTCTTCTTCTCGCATACTCATCAATATTTAGAAATAACTTCAAAATCTATGACTAAGCCTGTTATTAGTTCAATAACACAGCCTATTCCATACTTTGAGGTAAATCCTCTTTTCTGCCAAGACCCGTCGTAGCTCACTGTAATGTCTAAAGGCTTTTTTATTTCTAAGATTTGTTCTAATTCACAATATGCTTTTTGTACTTCAACTCGTGCATTTTTTAACACGCTATCCATGTGCTCTTTTGCTATGTCAACAATTATGTTCATTTGTTTACTAAATTTTACCCTTCCCATTTTTGCACAAAGTCACATAAAAACACAGGTTTGGAAATATATCATAAACACACTGATATAAACACAAGCTAAGACAAACACAGTTGTAAATCGCTTTACTAACATATAAACATAACCTCAAAGCAACTCCTAACAACATCCAGTCAGCTGACAACAAATCTATAAACACAGAGGACTGTTGATGACAGCTGATTGATGAAACTACCGCAGTTAGCTAACTTTATGTAATAATCTGACATAATAATTACTTTGGAAAATTTTTTTTTTGCCAAATAAGTACACTAATTATTACTTAGGTTGATATGTACTCATAAGTATAAATAGTTTGAGAAATAGTTGCGAAAAACTCAAGTAGTGGCGAAATTGCTCAAAATCGTAAAAAGCAATGTTTTACATTTTTATGATAAAATCAATGAAAAAATCATCAGATTTGCAGAAAATTTTACATACATGTTCAGAATTAAATGTACAATCATTAAATATGACTTTTGAAAAATGTAAACAAATTTGAAAAAATTACCTATAGATAGTGGTGTATCCCCTTAATACCAGAATGATATAACTTGTTTTGACAAAGTGCTTGAATGAGTAAATGATTTTGAACAAACATCGCACTAGTATTTCTTAATGCCAGAATGTATTAACTTGTGTTCTGACAAAGTGCCTGGCCGATTAAATGATTTTGAACAAACATCGCACTGGTACTTCTTAATGCCAGAATGTATTACCTTGTGATCTGACAAAGTGCCTGACCGAGTAAACGATTTTGAACAAACATCGCACTGGTACTTCTTAATGCCAGAATGTATTAGCATGTGTTTTGACAAAGTGTCTGACTCAGTAAATGATTTTGAACAAACTTCGCACTGGTACTTCTTGATGCCAGAATGTATTAGCATGTGGTTTGACAAATGGCCTGACTCAGTAAATGATTTTGAACAAACATCACACTGGTATTTCTTAATACCAGAATGATATAACTTGTGTCTTGACAAAGTGCCTGGCCGATTAAATGATTTTGAACAAACGTCGCACTGAAATTTCTTAATGCCAGAATGTATTAACTTGTGTTTTGACAAAGTGCTTGATTCAGTAAATGATTTTGAACAAACTTCGCACTGGTACTTCTTGATGCCAGAATGTATTAGCATGTGTTTTGACAAATCGCCTGAATAAGTAAACGATTTTGAACAAACATCGCACTGGAATTTCTTAATGCCAGAATGTATTAGCATGTGTTTTGACAAAGTGCCTGAATCAGTAAATGATTTTGAACAAACTTCGCACTGGTACTTCTTGATGCCAGAATGTATTAGCATGCGTTTTGACAAATTACATAACTGAGTAAATGATTTTGAACAAACATCACACTGGTATTTCTTAATACCAGAATGATATAACTTGTGTTTTGACAAAGTGCTTGAATGAGTAAATGATTTTGAACAAACATCGCACTGGTATTTCTTAATGCCAGAATGTATTAGCATGTGTCTTGACAAATCGCCTGAACGAGTAAATGATTTTGAACAAATATCGCACTGGTATTTCTTAATACCACAATGATATAACTTGTGTTTTGACAAATTGCTTGAATGAGTAAATGATTTTGAACAAACATCGCACTGAAATTTCTTAATGCCAGAATGTATTAGCATGTGTTTTGACAAAGTGCTTGAACGAGTAAATGATTTTGAACAAACATCGCACTGAAATTTCTTAATGCCAGAATGTATTAACTTGTGTGTTGACAAAGTGCTTGAACGAGTAAAAGATTTTGAACAAACATCGCACTTAAATTTCTTAATGCCAGAATGTATTAACTTGTGTGTTGACAAAGTGCTTGAACGAGTAAATGATTTTGAACAAACATCACACTGGTATTTTTTAATACCAGAATGATATAACTTGTGTTTTGACAAAGTGCTTGAATGAGTAAATGATTTTGAACAAACATCGCACTGGTATTTCTTAATACCACAGTGATATAACTTGTGTTTTGACAAACTGCTTGAATGAGTAAATGATTTTGAACAAACATCGCACTGAAATTTCTTAATGCCGGAATGTATTAGCATGTGTTTTGACAAAGTGCTTGAACGAGTAAATGATTTTGAACAAACATCGCACTTGTACTTAATGCCAGAATGTATTAACTTGTGTTTTGTCAAATTGCCTGACAGAGTAAATGATTTTGAACAAACATCGCACTGGAATTTGTTAATGCCAGAATGTATTAACTTGCGAGGTGACAAATTGCATAACTGAGTAAATGATTTTGAACAAACATCACACTGGTATTTCTTAATACCAGAATGATATAACTTGTGTTTTGACAAAGTGCTTGAATGAGTAAATGATTTTGAACAAACATCGCACTGGTATTTCTTAATGCCAGAATGTATTAGCATGTGTCTTGACAAATCGCCTGAACGAGTAAATGATTTTGAACAAACATCGCACTGGTATTTCTTAATACCACAATGATATAACTTGTGTTTTGACAAATTGCTTGAATGAGTAAATGATTTTGAACAAACATCGCACTGAAATTTCTTAATGCCAGAATGTATTAGCATGTGTTTTGACAAAGTGCTTGAACGAGTAAATGATTTTGAACAAACATCGCACTGAAATTTCTTAATGCCAGAATGTATTAACTTGTGTGTTGACAAAGTGCTTGAACGAGTAAAAGATTTTGAACAAACATCGCACTTAAATTTCTTAATGCCAGAATGTATTAACTTGTGTGTTGACAAAGTGCTTGAACGAGTAAATGATTTTGAACAAACATCACACTGGTATTTTTTAGTACCAGAATGATATAACTTGTGTTTTGACAAAGTGCTTGAATGAGTAAATGATTTTGAACAAACATCGCACTGGTATTTCTTAATACCACAGTGATATAACTTGTGTTTTGACAAACTGCTTGAATGAGTAAATGATTTTGAACAAACATCGCACTGAAATTTCTTAATGCCGGAATGTATTAGCATGTGTTTTGACAAAGTGCTTGAACGAGTAAATGATTTTGAACAAACATCGCACTTGTACTTAATGCCAGAATGTATTAACTTGTGTTTTGTCAAATTGCCTGACAGAGTAAATGATTTTGAACAAACATCGCACTGGAATTTGTTAATGCCAGAATGTATTAACTTGCGAGGTGACAAATTGCATAACTGAGTAAATGATTTTGAACAAACATCACACTGGTATTTCTTAATACCAGAATGATATAACTTGTGTTTTGACAAAGTGCTTGAATGAGTAAATGATTTTGAACAAACATCGCACTGGTATTTCTTAATGCCAGAATGTATTAGCATGTGTCTTGACAAATCGCCTGAACGAGTAAATGATTTTGAACAAACATCGCACTGGTATTTCTTAATACCACAATGATATAACTTGTGTTTTGACAAATTGCTTGAATGAGTAAATGATTTTGAACAAACATCGCACTGAAATTTCTTAATGCCAGAATGTATTAGCATGTGTTTTGACAAAGTGCTTGAACGAGTAAATGATTTTGAACAAACATCGCACTGAAATTTCTTAATGCCAGAATGTATTAACTTGTGTGTTGACAAAGTGCTTGAACGAGTAAAAGATTTTGAACAAACATCGCACTTAAATTTCTTAATGCCAGAATATATTAACTTGTGTTTTGTCAAATTGCCTGACAGAGTAAATGATTTTGAACAAACATCGCACTGGAATTTGTTAATGCCAGAATGTATTAACTTGCGAGGTGACAAATTGCATAACTGAGTAAATGATTTGAACAAACCTCACACTGGTATTTCTTAATGCTAGAATGTATTAACTTGTGTTCTTACAAAGTGCCTGACCGAGTAAACAATTTTGAACAAACTTCGCACTGGTATTTCTTAAGGGGATACGCCACTATCTATCTTAATTTTTTTATTTATCATTTTTTTATGACCTAATGGATTATGTTTTAAGTATATGTGTGTAATTAAAGTATTTATGAGAAAAAATATGGTTAAATTATGAAATGTGGTATTTTTTTATTGTTTTAAATGTTTTTTAATGTTTTTGATGTATTTTTTAATTTTTGAATAAGTTTTTTGTTTATGAACCATATGTCAAAAACAAGTGATTGTTTGATTCCTAACATAAAAAGGAAACTTTTTGTGTATGGAAACCATGGTATCACAAAAAATAATAATCTGACGGATTTATTTTCAATAAAATAAAAAATATTTCAAAAACTTTCAAAATATTTTTGTAAAACAGAAATTTATTGTTAAATATGCTGGAATTGTGTTACCTATACACACAACCCTTTACAATATTGTCAAGATGATCTGGTAAAAATTTTATTAGTCTAGGTGAAGTATCTACAGAGTTATTTAAACTTACGTATCATAAAAACAGTAAAAAATCATATTTGAGAAAACTGCGATCAAAGTCTACAGAACTGTTTTTACACTTTTAAAACTCTCCTGATCCATATGAAACACCCTCTCTGTCCTTTTTCTGTTCTTCTTCTTTCAGCTGGGCAGTTTTCAACAATTTCCTATACTTCTTATGTTTTTCTGTGTTTCTCTCTTTACGCAGCCTTAGACAGCATGAGTCCTTCTTTTGGGCGAGATCTACCGTGTTATTACTTGGCGAAATTCCAGCTTTTGTGTAGAGTTTAGTCATGGTGAGCAAATACCCCTCATTGTACATACACACACCATCTGCCACTAAAGCTTCAACCTTCCTTTTGGCTGTAAAAATTGTTTTGGGAAATTTACTCCACATAACTCCGTGTAGAGATTCATTCGCATTGTTAGTTTGCCCCGATGAACATCTGTTCAGTAGGTCATCAGTTGATAGACGTTCATAAAGAGGCAAAACATGTTCGTAAACAATCTGATTTATTGGTGTTTTTATGCAATCTGCGTGTTTTCTTGGTGTAACGCGGTTTGCAATATCTCTTTGAAAAAAAAACACAAACTATTCTCTCCGACAGGGCAATTTTGATGTAGAGGATTAGTATCCGTTGAGCGACAACAATGATCCAAAGTAGCAAAAATGGCAGTTTTCATTGCCTTCGGTTCTGCTATATTGCTGGTTACAGCATTTCTATAGTACTGTGTTAGCTTATCAATTGTTGTGCCCTTCAGACTGCCATGGGTCTTACCACCTAAAGTAATTTTTTTGCTACTACAAACTTGTATCAACTTTCGCAATCCAGTGCCCATTCGTTTTGCAATATGGTTCACACATTCTTGTTTCTCAATCTTGACACCTTTTCCATAAACTTCTAGAGAAGCCAAGTGGTCATGCGTCTTTGAGTCACCATCGGATACAAAACTGGTATAGCGGAATCCGATGTCCTGTGAGCGCTTCCAGAGGCGTTCTGCGCCTTCAGCCTCCATTGCCGAAGATAATCCATTGAAAATTGCTTGGCATGTAAGCCAGTGGTCCAATAGCCACTCTTCATATTCTTCGGAGTCTTCACCCAATTCACTTTTCTTCTTCTCGCATACTCATCAATATTTAGAAATAACTTCAAAATCTATGACTAAGCCTGTTATTAGTTCAATAACACAGCCTATTCCATACTTTGAGGTAAATCCTCTTTTCTGCCAAGACCCGTCGTAGCTCACTGTAATGTCTAAAGGCTTTTTTATTTCTAAGATTTGTTCTAATTCACAATATGCTTTTTGTACTTCAACTCGTGCATTTTTTAACACGCTATCCATGTGCTCTTTTGCTATGTCAACAATTATGTTCATTTGTTTACTAAATTTTACCCTTCCCATTTTTATAAACTGTACTTGCACAAAGTCACATAAAAACACAGGTTTGGAAATATATCATAAACACACTGATATAAACACAAGCTAAGACAAACACAGTTGTAAATCGCTTTACTAACATATAAACATAACCTCAAAGCAACTCCTAACAACATCCAGTCAGCTGACAACAAATCTATAAACACAGAGGACTGTTGATGACAGCTGATTGATGAAACTACCGCAGTTAGCTAACTTTATGTAATAATCTGACATAATAATTACTTTGGAAAATTTTTTTTTTGCCAAATAAGTACACTAATTATTACTTAGGTTGATATGTACTCATAAGTATAAATAGTTTGAGAAATAGTTGCGAAAAACTCAAGTAGTGGCGAAATTGCTCAAAATCGTAAAAAGCAATGTTTTACATTTTTATGATAAAATCAATGAAAAAATCATCAGATTTGCAGAAAATTTTACATACATGTTCAGAATTAAATGTACAATCATTAAATATGACTTTTGAAAAATGTAAACAAATTTGAAAAAATTACCTATAGATAGTGGTGTATCCCCTTAATACCAGAATGATATAACTTGTTTTGACAAAGTGCTTGAATGAGTAAATGATTTTGAACAAACATCGCACTAGTATTTCTTAATGCCAGAATGTATTAACTTGTGTTCTGACAAAGTGCCTGGCCGATTAAATGATTTTGAACAAACATCGCACTGGTACTTCTTAATGCCAGAATGTATTACCTTGTGATCTGACAAAGTGCCTGACCGAGTAAACGATTTTGAACAAACATCGCACTGGTACTTCTTAATGCCAGAATGTATTAGCATGTGTTTTGACAAAGTGTCTGACTCAGTAAATGATTTTGAACAAACTTCGCACTGGTACTTCTTGATGCCAGAATGTATTAGCATGTGGTTTGACAAATGGCCTGACTCAGTAAATGATTTTGAACAAACATCACACTGGTATTTCTTAATACCAGAATGATATAACTTGTGTCTTGACAAAGTGCCTGGCCGATTAAATGATTTTGAACAAACGTCGCACTGAAATTTCTTAATGCCAGAATGTATTAACTTGTGTTTTGACAAAGTGCTTGATTCAGTAAATGATTTTGAACAAACTTCGCACTGGTACTTCTTGATGCCAGAATGTATTAGCATGTGTTTTGACAAATCGCCTGAATAAGTAAACGATTTTGAACAAACATCGCACTGGAATTTCTTAATGCCAGAATGTATTAGCATGTGTTTTGACAAAGTGCCTGAATCAGTAAATGATTTTGAACAAACTTCGCACTGGTACTTCTTGATGCCAGAATGTATTAGCATGCGTTTTGACAAATTACATAACTGAGTAAATGATTTTGAACAAACATCACACTGGTATTTCTTAATACCAGAATGATATAACTTGTGTTTTGACAAAGTGCTTGAATGAGTAAATGATTTTGAACAAACATCGCACTGGTATTTCTTAATGCCAGAATGTATTAGCATGTGTCTTGACAAATCGCCTGAACGAGTAAATGATTTTGAACAAACATCGCACTGGTATTTCTTAATACCACAATGATATAACTTGTGTTTTGACAAATTGCTTGAATGAGTAAATGATTTTGAACAAACATTGCACTGAAATTTCTTAATGCCAGAATGTATTAGCATGTGTTTTGACAAAGTGCTTGAACGAGTAAATGATTTTGAACAAACATCGCACTGAAATTTCTTAATGCCAGAATGTATTAACTTGTGTGTTGACAAAGTGCTTGAACGAGTAAAAGATTTTGAACAAACATCGCACTTAAATTTCTTAATGCCAGAATGTATTAACTTGTGTGTTGACAAAGTGCTTGAACGAGTAAATGATTTTGAACAAACATCACACTGGTATTTTTTAATACCAGAATGATATAACTTGTGTTTTGACAAAGTGCTTGAATGAGTAAATGATTTTGAACAAACATCGCACTGGTATTTCTTAATACCACAGTGATATAACTTGTGTTTTGACAAATTGCTTGAATGAGTAAATGATTTTGAACAAACATCGCACTGAAATTTCTTAATGCCGGAATGTATTAGCATGTGTTTTGACAAAGTGCTTGAACGAGTAAATGATTTTGAACAAACATCGCACTTGTACTTAATGCCAGAATGTATTAACTTGTGTTTTGTCAAATTGCCTGACAGAGTAAATGATTTTGAACAAACATCGCACTGGAATTTGTTAATGCCAGAATGTATTAACTTGCGAGGTGACAAATTGCATAACTGAGTAAATGATTTGAACAAACCTCATACTGGTATTTCTTAATGCTAGAATGTATTAACTTGTGTTCTTACAAAGTGCCTGACCGAGTAAACAATTTTGAACAAACTTCGCACTGGTATTTCTTAAGGGGATACGCCACTATCTATCTTAATTTTTTTATTTATCATTTTTTTATGACCTAATGGATTATGTTTTAAGTATATGTGTGTAATTAAAGTATTTATGAGAAAAAATATGGTTAAATTATGAAATGTGGTATTTTTTTATTGTTTTAAATGTTTTTTAATGTTTTTGATGTATTTTTTAATTTTTGAATAAGTTTTTTGTTTATGAACCATATGTCAAAAACAAGTGATTGTTTGATTCCTAACATAAAAAGGAAACTTTTTGTGTATGGAAACCATGGTATCACAAAAAATAATAATCTGACGGATTTATTTTCAATAAAATAAAAAATATTTCAAAAACTTTCAAAATATTTTTGTAAAACAGAAATTTATTGTTAAATATGCTGGAATTGTGTTACCTATACACACAACCCTTTACAATATTGTCAAGATGATCTGGTAAAAATTTTATTAGTCTAGGTGAAGTATCTACAGAGTTATTTAAACTTACGTATCATAAAAACAGTAAAAAATCATATTTGAGAAAACTGCGATCAAAGTCTACAGAACTGTTTTTACACTTTTAAAACTCTCCTGATCCATATGAAACACCCTCTCTGTCCTTTTTCTGTTCTTCTTCTTTCAGCTGGGCAGTTTTCAACAATTTCCTATACTTCTTATATTTTTCTGTGTTTCTCTCTTTACGCAGCCTTAGACAGCATGAGTCCTTCTTTTGGGCGAGATCTACCGTGTTATTACCTGGCGAAATTCCAGCTTTTGTGTAGAGTTTAGTCATGGTGAGCAAATACCCCTCATTGTACATACACACACCATCTGCCACTAAAGCTTCAACCTTCCTTTTGGCTGTAAAAATTGTTTTGGGAAATTTACTCCACATAACTCCGTGTAGGGATTCATTCGCATTGTTAGTTTGCCCCGATGAACATCTGTTCAGTAGGTCATCAGTTGATAGACGTTCATAAAGAGGCAAAACATGTTCGTAAACAATCTGATTTATTGGTGTTTTTATGCAATCTGCATGTTTCTTGGTGTAACGTGGTTTGCAATATCTCTTTGAAAAAAACACCAACTATTCTCTCCGACAGGGCAATTTTGATGTAGAGGATTAGCATCCGTTGAGCGACAACAATGATCCAAAGTAGCAAAAATGGCAGTTTTCATTGCCTTCGGTTCTGCTATATTGCTGGTTACAGCATTTCTATAGTACTGTGTTAGCTTATCAATTGTTGTGCCCTTCAGACCTCCATGGGTCTTACCACCTAAAGCAATTTTTTTGCTACTACAACTTGTATCAACTTTCGCAAACCAGTGCCCATTCGTTTTGCAATATGGTTCACACATTCTTGTTTCTCAATCTTGACACCTTTTCCATAAACTTCTAGAGAAGCCAAGTGGTCATGCGTCTTTGAGTCACCATCGGATACAAAACTGGTATAGCGGAATCCGATGTCCTGTGAGCGCTTCCAGAGGCGTTCTGCGCCTTCAGCCTCCATTGCCGGAGATGATTCATCGAAATTTGCTTGGCATGTAAGCCAGTGGTCCAATAGCCACTCTTCATATTCTTCGGAGTCTTCACCCAATTCACTTTTCTTCTTCTCGCATACTCGGCAATATTTAGAAATAACTTCAAAATCTATGACTAAGCCTGTTATTAGTTCAATAACACAGCCTATTCCATACTTTGAGGTAAATCCTCTTTTCTGCCAAGACCCGTCGTAGCTCACTGTAATGTCTAAAGGCTTTTTTATTTCTAAGATTTGTTCTAATTCACAATATGCTTTTTGTACTTCAACTCGTGCATTTTTTAACACGCTATCCACGTGCTCTTTTGCTATGTCAACAATTATGTTCATTTGTTTACTAAATTTTACCCTTCCCATTTTTATAAACTGTACTTGCACAAAGTCACATAAAAACACAGGTTTGGAAATATATCATAAACACACTGATATAAACACAAGCTAAGACAAACACAGTTGTAAATCGCTTTACTAACATATAAACATAACCTCAAAGCAACTCCTAACAACATCCAGTCAGCTGACAACAAATCTATAAACACAGAGGACTGTTGATGACAGCTGATTGATGAAACTACTGCAGTTAGCCAACTTTATGTAATAATCTGACATAATAATTACTTTGGAAAATTTTTTTTTTGCCAAATAAGTACACTAATTATTACTTAGGTTGATATGTACTCATAAGTATAAATAGTTTGAGAAATAGTTGCGAAAAACTCAAGTAGTGGCGAAATTGCTCAAAATCGTAAAAAGCAATGTTTTACATTTTTATGATAAAATCAATGAAAAAATCATCAGATTTGCAGAAAATTTTACATACATGTTCAGAATTAAATGTACAATCATTAAATGACTTTTGAAAAATGTAAACAAATTTGAAAAAATTACCTATAGATAGTGGTGTATCCCCTTAATACCAGAATGATATAACTTGTGTTTTGACAAAGTGCTTGAATGAGTAAATGATTTTGAACAAACATCGCACTAGTATTTCTTAATGCCAGAATGTATTAACTTGTGTTCTGACAAAGTGCCTGGCCGATTAAATGATTTTGAACAAACATCGCACTGGTACTTCTTAATGCCAGAATGTATTACCTTGTGATCTGACAAAGTGCCTGACCGAGTAAACGATTTTGAACAAACATCGCACTGGTACTTCTTAATGCCAGAATGTATTAGCATGTGTTTTGACAAAGTGCCTGACTCAGTAAATGATTTTGAACAAACTTCGCACTGGTACTTCTTGATGCCAGAATGTATTAGCATGTGGTTTGACAAATGGCCTGACTCAGTAAATGATTTTGAACAAACATCACACTGGTATTTCTTAATACCAGAATGATATAACTTGTGTCTTGACAAAGTGCCTGGCCGATTAAATGATTTTGAACAAACGTCGCACTGAAATTTCTTAATGCCAGAATGTATTAACTTGTGTGTTGACAAAGTGCTTGATTCAGTAAATGATTTTGAACAAACTTCGCACTGGTACTTCTTGATGCCAAAATGTATTAGCATGTGTTTTGACAAATCGCCTGAATAAGTAAACGATTTTGAACAAACATCGCACTGGAATTTCTTAATGCCAGAATGTATTAGCATGTGTCTTGACAAAGTGTCTGGCCGATTAAATGATTTTGAACAAACATTGCACTGAAATTTCTTAATGCCAGAATGTATTAGCATGTGTTTTGACAAAGTGCCTGAATCAGTAAATGATTTTGAACAAACTTCGCACTGGTACTTCTTGATGCCAGAATGTATTAGCATGTGTTTTGACAAATTATATAACTGAGTAAATGATTTTGAACAAACATCACACTGGTATTTCTTAATACCAGAATGATATAACTTGTGTTTTGACAAAGTGCTTGAATGAGTAAATGATTTTGAACAAACATCGCACTGGTATTTCTTAATGCCAGAATGTATTAGCATGTGTCTTGACAAATCGCCTGAACGAGTAAATGATTTTGAACAAACATCGCACTGGTATTTCTTAATACCACAATGATATAACTTGTGTTTTGACAAATTGCTTGAATGAGTAAATGATTTTGAACAAACATCGCACTGAAATTTCTTAATGCCAGAATGTATTAGCATGTGTTTTGACAAAGTGCTTGAACGAGTAAATGATTTTGAACAAACATCGCACTGAAATTTCTTAATGCCAGAATGTATTAACTTGTGTGTTGACAAAGTGCTTGAACGAGTAAATGATTTTGAACAAACATCGCACTTAAATTTCTTAATGCCAGAATGTATTAACTTGCGTGTTGACAAAGTGCTTGAACGAGTAAATGATTTTGAACAAACATCACACTGGTATTTTTTAATACCAGAATGATATAACTTGTGTTTTGACAAAGTGCTTGAATGAGTAAATGATTTTGAACAAACATCGCACTGGTATTTCTTAATACCACAATGATATAACTTGTGTTTTGACAAATTGCTTGAATGAGTAAATGATTTTGAACAAACATCGCACTGAAATTTCTTAATGCCGGAATGTATTAGCATGTGTTTTGACAAAGTGCTTGAACGAGTAAATGATTTTGAACAAACATCACACTGGTATTTCTTAATACCAGAATGATATAACTTGTGTTTTGACAAAGTGCCTGAATGAGTAAATGATTTTGAACAAACATCGCACTGGTATTTCTTAATGCCAGAATGTATTAGCATGTGTCTTGACAAATCGCCTGAACGAGTAAATGATTTTGAACAAACATCGCACTGGTATTTCTTAATACCACAATGATATAACTTGTGTTTTGACAAATTGCTTGAATGAGTAAATGATTTTGAACAAACATCGCACTGAAATTTCTTAATGCCAGAATGTATTAGCATGTGTTTTGACAAAGTGCTTGAACGAGTAAATGATTTTGAACAAACATCGCACTGAAATTTCTTAATGCCAGAATGTATTAACTTGTGTGTTGACAAAGTGCTTGAACGAGTAAAAGATTTTGAACAAACATCGCACTTAAATTTCTTAATGCCAGAATATATTAACTTGTGTTTTGTCAAATTGCCTGACAGAGTAAATGATTTTGAACAAACATCGCACTGGAATTTGTTAATGCCAGAATGTATTAACTTGCGAGGTGACAAATTGCATAACTGAGTAAATGATTTGAACAAACCTCACACTGGTATTTCTTAATGCTAGAATGTATTAACTTGTGTTCTTACAAAGTGCCTGACCGAGTAAACAATTTTGAACAAACTTCGCACTGGTATTTCTTAAGGGGATACGCCACTATCTATCTTAATTTTTTTATTTATCATTTTTTTATGACCTAATGGATTATGTTTTAAGTATATGTGTGTAATTAAAGTATTTATGAGAAAAAATATGGTTAAATTATGAAATGTGGTATTTTTTTATTGTTTTAAATGTTTTTTAATGTTTTTGATGTATTTTTTAATTTTTGAATAAGTTTTTTGTTTATGAACCATATGTCAAAAACAAGTGATTGTTTGATTCCTAACATAAAAAGGAAACTTTTTGTGTATGGAAACCATGGTATCACAAAAAATAATAATCTGACGGATTTATTTTCAATAAAATAAAAAATATTTCAAAAACTTTCAAAATATTTTTGTAAAACAGAAATTTATTGTTAAATATGCTGGAATTGTGTTACCTATACACACAACCCTTTACAATATTGTCAAGATGATCTGGTAAAAATTTTATTAGTCTAGGTGAAGTATCTACAGAGTTATTTAAACTTACGTATCATAAAAACAGTAAAAAATCATATTTGAGAAAACTGCGATCAAAGTCTACAGAACTGTTTTTACACTTTTAAAACTCTCCTGATCCATATGAAACACCCTCTCTGTCCTTTTTCTGTTCTTCTTCTTTCAGCTGGGCAGTTTTCAACAATTTCCTATACTTCTTATGTTTTTCTGTGTTTCTCTCTTTACGCAGCCTTAGACAGCATGAGTCCTTCTTTTGGGCGAGATCTACCGTGTTATTACTTGGCGAAATTCCAGCTTTTGTGTAGAGTTTAGTCATGGTGAGCAAATACCCCTCATTGTACATACACACACCATCTGCCACTAAAGCTTCAACCTTCCTTTTGGCTGTAAAAATTGTTTTGGGAAATTTACTCCACATAACTCCGTGTAGAGATTCATTCGCATTGTTAGTTTGCCCCGATGAACATCTGTTCAGTAGGTCATCAGTTGATAGACGTTCATAAAGAGGCAAAACATGTTCGTAAACAATCTGATTTATTGGTGTTTTTATGCAATCTGCGTGTTTTCTTGGTGTAACGCGGTTTGCAATATCTCTTTGAAAAAAAAACACAAACTATTCTCTCCGACAGGGCAATTTTGATGTAGAGGATTAGTATCCGTTGAGCGACAACAATGATCCAAAGTAGCAAAAATGGCAGTTTTCATTGCCTTCGGTTCTGCTATATTGCTGGTTACAGCATTTCTATAGTACTGTGTTAGCTTATCAATTGTTGTGCCCTTCAGACTGCCATGGGTCTTACCACCTAAAGTAATTTTTTTGCTACTACAAACTTGTATCAACTTTCGCAATCCAGTGCCCATTCGTTTTGCAATATGGTTCACACATTCTTGTTTCTCAATCTTGACACCTTTTCCATAAACTTCTAGAGAAGCCAAGTGGTCATGCGTCTTTGAGTCACCATCGGATACAAAACTGGTATAGCGGAATCCGATGTCCTGTGAGCGCTTCCAGAGGCGTTCTGCGCCTTCAGCCTCCATTGCCGAAGATAATCCATTGAAAATTGCTTGGCATGTAAGCCAGTGGTCCAATAGCCACTCTTCATATTCTTCGGAGTCTTCACCCAATTCACTTTTCTTCTTCTCGCATACTCATCAATATTTAGAAATAACTTCAAAATCTATGACTAAGCCTGTTATTAGTTCAATAACACAGCCTATTCCATACTTTGAGGTAAATCCTCTTTTCTGCCAAGACCCGTCGTAGCTCACTGTAATGTCTAAAGGCTTTTTTATTTCTAAGATTTGTTCTAATTCACAATATGCTTTTTGTACTTCAACTCGTGCATTTTTTAACACGCTATCCATGTGCTCTTTTGCTATGTCAACAATTATGTTCATTTGTTTACTAAATTTTACCCTTCCCATTTTTATAAACTGTACTTGCACAAAGTCACATAAAAACACAGGTTTGGAAATATATCATAAACACACTGATATAAACACAAGCTAAGACAAACACAGTTGTAAATCGCTTTACTAACATATAAACATAACCTCAAAGCAACTCCTAACAACATCCAGTCAGCTGACAACAAATCTATAAACACAGAGGACTGTTGATGACAGCTGATTGATGAAACTACCGCAGTTAGCTAACTTTATGTAATAATCTGACATAATAATTACTTTGGAAAATTTTTTTTTTGCCAAATAAGTACACTAATTATTACTTAGGTTGATATGTACTCATAAGTATAAATAGTTTGAGAAATAGTTGCGAAAAACTCAAGTAGTGGCGAAATTGCTCAAAATCGTAAAAAGCAATGTTTTACATTTTTATGATAAAATCAATGAAAAAATCATCAGATTTGCAGAAAATTTTACATACATGTTCAGAATTAAATGTACAATCATTAAATATGACTTTTGAAAAATGTAAACAAATTTGAAAAAATTACCTATAGATAGTGGTGTATCCCCTTAATACCAGAATGATATAACTTGTTTTGACAAAGTGCTTGAATGAGTAAATGATTTTGAACAAACATCGCACTAGTATTTCTTAATGCCAGAATGTATTAACTTGTGTTCTGACAAAGTGCCTGGCCGATTAAATGATTTTGAACAAACATCGCACTGGTACTTCTTAATGCCAGAATGTATTACCTTGTGATCTGACAAAGTGCCTGACCGAGTAAACGATTTTGAACAAACATCGCACTGGTACTTCTTAATGCCAGAATGTATTAGCATGTGTTTTGACAAAGTGTCTGACTCAGTAAATGATTTTGAACAAACTTCGCACTGGTACTTCTTGATGCCAGAATGTATTAGCATGTGGTTTGACAAATGGCCTGACTCAGTAAATGATTTTGAACAAACATCACACTGGTATTTCTTAATACCAGAATGATATAACTTGTGTCTTGACAAAGTGCCTGGCCGATTAAATGATTTTGAACAAACGTCGCACTGAAATTTCTTAATGCCAGAATGTATTAACTTGTGTTTTGACAAAGTGCTTGATTCAGTAAATGATTTTGAACAAACTTCGCACTGGTACTTCTTGATGCCAGAATGTATTAGCATGTGTTTTGACAAATCGCCTGAATAAGTAAACGATTTTGAACAAACATCGCACTGGAATTTCTTAATGCCAGAATGTATTAGCATGTGTTTTGACAAAGTGCCTGAATCAGTAAATGATTTTGAACAAACTTCGCACTGGTACTTCTTGATGCCAGAATGTATTAGCATGCGTTTTGACAAATTACATAACTGAGTAAATGATTTTGAACAAACATCACACTGGTATTTCTTAATACCAGAATGATATAACTTGTGTTTTGACAAAGTGCTTGAATGAGTAAATGATTTTGAACAAACATCGCACTGGTATTTCTTAATGCCAGAATGTATTAGCATGTGTCTTGACAAATCGCCTGAACGAGTAAATGATTTTGAACAAACATCGCACTGGTATTTCTTAATACCACAATGATATAACTTGTGTTTTGACAAATTGCTTGAATGAGTAAATGATTTTGAACAAACATTGCACTGAAATTTCTTAATGCCAGAATGTATTAGCATGTGTTTTGACAAAGTGCTTGAACGAGTAAATGATTTTGAACAAACATCGCACTGAAATTTCTTAATGCCAGAATGTATTAACTTGTGTGTTGACAAAGTGCTTGAACGAGTAAAAGATTTTGAACAAACATCGCACTTAAATTTCTTAATGCCAGAATGTATTAACTTGTGTGTTGACAAAGTGCTTGAACGAGTAAATGATTTTGAACAAACATCACACTGGTATTTTTTAATACCAGAATGATATAACTTGTGTTTTGACAAAGTGCTTGAATGAGTAAATGATTTTGAACAAACATCGCACTGGTATTTCTTAATACCACAGTGATATAACTTGTGTTTTGACAAATTGCTTGAATGAGTAAATGATTTTGAACAAACATCGCACTGAAATTTCTTAATGCCGGAATGTATTAGCATGTGTTTTGACAAAGTGCTTGAACGAGTAAATGATTTTGAACAAACATCGCACTTGTACTTAATGCCAGAATGTATTAACTTGTGTTTTGTCAAATTGCCTGACAGAGTAAATGATTTTGAACAAACATCGCACTGGAATTTGTTAATGCCAGAATGTATTAACTTGCGAGGTGACAAATTGCATAACTGAGTAAATGATTTGAACAAACCTCATACTGGTATTTCTTAATGCTAGAATGTATTAACTTGTGTTCTTACAAAGTGCCTGACCGAGTAAACAATTTTGAACAAACTTCGCACTGGTATTTCTTAAGGGGATACGCCACTATCTATCTTAATTTTTTTATTTATCATTTTTTTATGACCTAATGGATTATGTTTTAAGTATATGTGTGTAATTAAAGTATTTATGAGAAAAAATATGGTTAAATTATGAAATGTGGTATTTTTTTATTGTTTTAAATGTTTTTTAATGTTTTTGATGTATTTTTTAATTTTTGAATAAGTTTTTTGTTTATGAACCATATGTCAAAAACAAGTGATTGTTTGATTCCTAACATAAAAAGGAAACTTTTTGTGTATGGAAACCATGGTATCACAAAAAATAATAATCTGACGGATTTATTTTCAATAAAATAAAAAATATTTCAAAAACTTTCAAAATATTTTTGTAAAACAGAAATTTATTGTTAAATATGCTGGAATTGTGTTACCTATACACACAACCCTTTACAATATTGTCAAGATGATCTGGTAAAAATTTTATTAGTCTAGGTGAAGTATCTACAGAGTTATTTAAACTTACGTATCATAAAAACAGTAAAAAATCATATTTGAGAAAACTGCGATCAAAGTCTACAGAACTGTTTTTACACTTTTAAAACTCTCCTGATCCATATGAAACACCCTCTCTGTCCTTTTTCTGTTCTTCTTCTTTCAGCTGGGCAGTTTTCAACAATTTCCTATACTTCTTATATTTTTCTGTGTTTCTCTCTTTACGCAGCCTTAGACAGCATGAGTCCTTCTTTTGGGCGAGATCTACCGTGTTATTACCTGGCGAAATTCCAGCTTTTGTGTAGAGTTTAGTCATGGTGAGCAAATACCCCTCATTGTACATACACACACCATCTGCCACTAAAGCTTCAACCTTCCTTTTGGCTGTAAAAATTGTTTTGGGAAATTTACTCCACATAACTCCGTGTAGGGATTCATTCGCATTGTTAGTTTGCCCCGATGAACATCTGTTCAGTAGGTCATCAGTTGATAGACGTTCATAAAGAGGCAAAACATGTTCGTAAACAATCTGATTTATTGGTGTTTTTATGCAATCTGCATGTTTCTTGGTGTAACGTGGTTTGCAATATCTCTTTGAAAAAAACACCAACTATTCTCTCCGACAGGGCAATTTTGATGTAGAGGATTAGCATCCGTTGAGCGACAACAATGATCCAAAGTAGCAAAAATGGCAGTTTTCATTGCCTTCGGTTCTGCTATATTGCTGGTTACAGCATTTCTATAGTACTGTGTTAGCTTATCAATTGTTGTGCCCTTCAGACCTCCATGGGTCTTACCACCTAAAGCAATTTTTTTGCTACTACAACTTGTATCAACTTTCGCAAACCAGTGCCCATTCGTTTTGCAATATGGTTCACACATTCTTGTTTCTCAATCTTGACACCTTTTCCATAAACTTCTAGAGAAGCCAAGTGGTCATGCGTCTTTGAGTCACCATCGGATACAAAACTGGTATAGCGGAATCCGATGTCCTGTGAGCGCTTCCAGAGGCGTTCTGCGCCTTCAGCCTCCATTGCCGGAGATGATTCATCGAAATTTGCTTGGCATGTAAGCCAGTGGTCCAATAGCCACTCTTCATATTCTTCGGAGTCTTCACCCAATTCACTTTTCTTCTTCTCGCATACTCGGCAATATTTAGAAATAACTTCAAAATCTATGACTAAGCCTGTTATTAGTTCAATAACACAGCCTATTCCATACTTTGAGGTAAATCCTCTTTTCTGCCAAGACCCGTCGTAGCTCACTGTAATGTCTAAAGGCTTTTTTATTTCTAAGATTTGTTCTAATTCACAATATGCTTTTTGTACTTCAACTCGTGCATTTTTTAACACGCTATCCACGTGCTCTTTTGCTATGTCAACAATTATGTTCATTTGTTTACTAAATTTTACCCTTCCCATTTTTATAAACTGTACTTGCACAAAGTCACATAAAAACACAGGTTTGGAAATATATCATAAACACACTGATATAAACACAAGCTAAGACAAACACAGTTGTAAATCGCTTTACTAACATATAAACATAACCTCAAAGCAACTCCTAACAACATCCAGTCAGCTGACAACAAATCTATAAACACAGAGGACTGTTGATGACAGCTGATTGATGAAACTACTGCAGTTAGCCAACTTTATGTAATAATCTGACATAATAATTACTTTGGAAAATTTTTTTTTTGCCAAATAAGTACACTAATTATTACTTAGGTTGATATGTACTCATAAGTATAAATAGTTTGAGAAATAGTTGCGAAAAACTCAAGTAGTGGCGAAATTGCTCAAAATCGTAAAAAGCAATGTTTTACATTTTTATGATAAAATCAATGAAAAAATCATCAGATTTGCAGAAAATTTTACATACATGTTCAGAATTAAATGTACAATCATTAAATGACTTTTGAAAAATGTAAACAAATTTGAAAAAATTACCTATAGATAGTGGTGTATCCCCTTAATACCAGAATGATATAACTTGTGTTTTGACAAAGTGCTTGAATGAGTAAATGATTTTGAACAAACATCGCACTAGTATTTCTTAATGCCAGAATGTATTAACTTGTGTTCTGACAAAGTGCCTGGCCGATTAAATGATTTTGAACAAACATCGCACTGGTACTTCTTAATGCCAGAATGTATTACCTTGTGATCTGACAAAGTGCCTGACCGAGTAAACGATTTTGAACAAACATCGCACTGGTACTTCTTAATGCCAGAATGTATTAGCATGTGTTTTGACAAAGTGCCTGACTCAGTAAATGATTTTGAACAAACTTCGCACTGGTACTTCTTGATGCCAGAATGTATTAGCATGTGGTTTGACAAATGGCCTGACTCAGTAAATGATTTTGAACAAACATCACACTGGTATTTCTTAATACCAGAATGATATAACTTGTGTCTTGACAAAGTGCCTGGCCGATTAAATGATTTTGAACAAACGTCGCACTGAAATTTCTTAATGCCAGAATGTATTAACTTGTGTGTTGACAAAGTGCTTGATTCAGTAAATGATTTTGAACAAACTTCGCACTGGTACTTCTTGATGCCAAAATGTATTAGCATGTGTTTTGACAAATCGCCTGAATAAGTAAACGATTTTGAACAAACATCGCACTGGAATTTCTTAATGCCAGAATGTATTAGCATGTGTCTTGACAAAGTGTCTGGCCGATTAAATGATTTTGAACAAACATTGCACTGAAATTTCTTAATGCCAGAATGTATTAGCATGTGTTTTGACAAAGTGCCTGAATCAGTAAATGATTTTGAACAAACTTCGCACTGGTACTTCTTGATGCCAGAATGTATTAGCATGTGTTTTGACAAATTATATAACTGAGTAAATGATTTTGAACAAACATCACACTGGTATTTCTTAATACCAGAATGATATAACTTGTGTTTTGACAAAGTGCTTGAATGAGTAAATGATTTTGAACAAACATCGCACTGGTATTTCTTAATGCCAGAATGTATTAGCATGTGTCTTGACAAATCGCCTGAACGAGTAAATGATTTTGAACAAACATCGCACTGGTATTTCTTAATACCACAATGATATAACTTGTGTTTTGACAAATTGCTTGAATGAGTAAATGATTTTGAACAAACATCGCACTGAAATTTCTTAATGCCAGAATGTATTAGCATGTGTTTTGACAAAGTGCTTGAACGAGTAAATGATTTTGAACAAACATCGCACTGAAATTTCTTAATGCCAGAATGTATTAACTTGTGTGTTGACAAAGTGCTTGAACGAGTAAATGATTTTGAACAAACATCGCACTTAAATTTCTTAATGCCAGAATGTATTAACTTGCGTGTTGACAAAGTGCTTGAACGAGTAAATGATTTTGAACAAACATCACACTGGTATTTTTTAATACCAGAATGATATAACTTGTGTTTTGACAAAGTGCTTGAATGAGTAAATGATTTTGAACAAACATCGCACTGGTATTTCTTAATACCACAATGATATAACTTGTGTTTTGACAAATTGCTTGAATGAGTAAATGATTTTGAACAAACATCGCACTGAAATTTCTTAATGCCGGAATGTATTAGCATGTGTTTTGACAAAGTGCTTGAACGAGTAAATGATTTTGAACAAACATCACACTGGTATTTCTTAATACCAGAATGATATAACTTGTGTTTTGACAAAGTGCCTGAATGAGTAAATGATTTTGAACAAACATCGCACTGGTATTTCTTAATGCCAGAATGTATTAGCATGTGTCTTGACAAATCGCCTGAACGAGTAAATGATTTTGAACAAACATCGCACTGGTATTTCTTAATGCCAGAATGTATTAACTTGTGTTCTGACAAAGTGCCTGGCCGATTAAATGATTTTGAACAAACATCGCACTGGAATTTCTTAATGCCAGAATGTATTAACTTGTGTGGTGACAGATGGTCTCCCAGAGTATTCTGAATTGACTTTCCCCTATATAGTTCACATTCCAGAGTAGAATCCTCTTCTTCACAGATATTATTCATGGGTGTAAATAAGTAACACTGGAACAAATAAATACACAACTGTAATAATTCATAATTGGAATACTGAAGCAGTACAAAATAGTGTTCAAAATCATGTTCTATCTGTGAGGTAGCTTTCGGCATGCAAAAATTAACCTTACCCTATGTCTGATTACAGTATTGCATTACTCTTCATAGGAAGAATAGTAGACTTTTATAACCAAATGTGTATGTAATTGAATGGTGAATGGCACACACACACACACACACACACAATTTGCATATTAACCACACTAGAATTTTTGTAAATAATTAATATAGAGTAGTTGTTAAAAATAGTTTAAGTAGTGCTATGTGTGTGTGCAGGGAAAGCTTACAAGCTGTAGCTTGTCAAAGTGAACACATGTTGATTTTAAGCTGTGTGTGTGTGAGATTTTAAGTCAGTAAAAGGGTATTTGAAAACATAAGGAAGACACAAGTGTTAGAAGTCTGAATACTCATGCCATCATCTACCAAAACAACAAAGGACTATCTAAGTCAAATAAATACGTTCTACAATGATTTACACATTGAAGTAGAAAATCTTAGAATGTAAATAAATAGAAGACTGGTTCAGATGATTGTGTATCCTACAGTACGAAAGAGAGGACTAATTTAATATTCAAGGATTGAAGAACAATCAAACTGAATTCCATCTGAATAGTGAACAAGAAATGGAATCGATAGGTGATAATATAATTGACAGAGAAGCTTGCTTAGTAAATAAACATTTTCAAGATTCTGCTACCACATGATTGTTTGAGCAAGTAAACTATTTGTGAACAAGATAAGACTTGTTTGAATACTGCTGCTATTGGAATATTGATACACAAAGACAGGTAAGATACCAATTGCGGTAGATATTAAACACATGGAAAACTTACCCTTGAAGAGAACATCACTCAGCCAGTGGAAAGGAGTAAACAAATCAAAATTCACTGAACACAAGTTAGTGTTAAAATTAGCATACCACTTGAACTGAAATATAAGATTAGGAATATATATGTAAATATGCATACAACGAATTAAAACCACTGAAGAATTACTAAATTTGCTCACACAGATTACAAAAATAAAAGCAATTCTCTACAGGTGATATGTGATGGCAACCAAAACGAACTGCAAGAAAGAAGAGAGGAGAGTGTAAGAGAAAACTTTGGGCAGAAAGAGAAGGAATCGCTATGAAGAGAGAAATGCAAGCAAAGTTGGAGAAGAGCAAAACGATATGAACAGACAAAAAAGTGAGAGAAGACAAAGAGAAATTATTTCCCACAAGAGAGAGAGAGAGAGAGACCAAGGTTGACCACAGTATGAGTCTCAGAATAAACAGCACGCTATTAGAGAAACAGGTAGAAATAACACCATGAAAAGAAAGGTATAAAAATAATTGTTATATAGCCTCTTCCTACAAAGCACGTAAATGTGACACAGGATATCGTCAACGGAGAATACGTCCAAAAAAAGGTGACAGAATTTTGTATCACTCCATGGCAGTGTTTACTATGTTCGATTAATTAAATCTTTTTTTTACGTATGTGAAGATGTAAATAAAATACGAATACCATTCAAATCCAATAACACCTGGGGAATATATGCAACAACACATATATTTGCATATTTAACAATGGCAGTATTGTTGTAAATAATTCATACAGAGAAGTTGTTAGAAATAATTTTAAGTAGTGCATGTACAGGCAAAGATTACAGGCTCTAGCCTGTCAAACGTGATCACCTGTCGATTTTATGCAGTGTGTGTGTGTGTGTGTGTGTGTGTGTGTGTGTGTGTGTGTGTGTGTGTGTGTGTGTGTGTGTGGTCTACCAGCAGAAACAGGTATTGTGCTGCAAATGGGGATGATCTCTGTGTACGCATGTATTTTGCTTGGATAGAGAACTCCTGTCCATACGTGAATGAATTAATGACAATAATTAAACATGGTTATTTAATCAAATTTAAAGTCTACAAAACACATTTTGCAATTCAGATAATGCCATAAGAAGAAATGTACTTTCTTTCCACTGCCACCAGAAGACGCAAATGACTTACTCATGGGGCTACTCTTGGGGTTTTATTAGCGACAGGAAATCAGCATTGGCAACATCATCACCATCATCATCGTTGTCGTTGTCTCATATCAAGAAGCTGCACGCGCGCGTGCACATACACACGCACACACACACAGAAGTACAAAATAAACAATTATTTTGTTCAAAACAAAGAAACAACTCACAAATAACTGAAGTATGAGTTAGTGAAGTAAAATCGTCTTAACTAAAAAAGTAAAAAGTATACAGGCTTAGATATAATGACAAAAAGAAGAACATCAGCAAGAAACAGAACACATAAAAGCACTGATATAGGAACAAAGGAATTTGCAGGAGCATACTGCTGCAGAGTTGGGTTCTACTATGTGGAGGTGTGGGTGAATTACATGGTGATCTCAGTGGGCAAGAGGTAAGATTATCTGTAGTAGGGAAGTGGACTGCAAATGTAAAATAACAGATTAAAACAGACGCTGAACAGTCAATGAAAAAACAACCCTGTGTCTCAAATCAAATGGCTCAATAGATTGTACCAAAAAAGTTAAATTTCAAAAAAATACAGAAAATAAGGTAACAGAGAGAGTTACTTTGACTGCAGTCATGCCTATTCATATCAAGGGCCCAACATTTGATGGAAGCACTACTGGACAATATAACTTCGGCAATTTGAAGTCGCAAGCACATATTATTGGTTTCACTTATTCTTGCTTTCAAGTATCTGCCTTAGAGCTACTACAGAAAGTGTCACCTTACAGCCAGAACTCTTATGCAGAACAGTTTGAAGCAAGTATTGATTTGCTAGTTAGACTGGCCTATCATAAAGCACCAGAGAATTTCTGAATGACATTGGTGATAGATATTTACTGATGGTGTCGGAGATAGTGAACTACAACAACTGTTACAATGGCAATACACCAGAATAGAGTGGATGCGCTTGTCTATGCTGTACAGTTTGAGATCATAAAGTGTGGACACTAACAGATTGTGACGACACAAATGATTAAGAGGAAGAATAAGAGACAGAGTCTTAAAAGTCTGGCACCACACTATGAAGGTAGAAAGTAAGGAAGACATATGGGGAACCTGGGCGTCTACAAAGAGACTGTCGGTCCACTGTTAAGCAGTAGGGAAATGGGCAGTAGTCAGTACAACTAATTGGAGGAATGAAGCACCCAGACAATACACAAGTTATACACTTTACAAAAACAGTAGGAACTCAGTATATTATCTGAAATGAAGTATGACAAATAAAATGGTGGTAATCAATTCATTTTGTTATAGTGCTTACAGGTGCTTAAAAGAGATAGAAACAAAAGATAGGGAGATAAAAAAGATAAAGGGAGTTGTAAAGAACAATAAGTATAACACCAACCTAGTGGATAAAGTTATGGAAAGTATTAACATGCAAAAAACTAAAAATGAACCAAAACAAAAGAATTATGCATGGTCACTGACATATGTAGGATCACATACCAGAAAAATTATATGTTTTAAAAAATACGAGTAGATATAGCAATTAAAAAACGTGAAACAGTATTTGATAAGATAAGAAATAAACATAGAAAAAATCCCAATCTTACAGAGAAGCGGAGTTTATAAATTAAAATGTAAATAATGCAACAAAGTGTACCTAGGTGAGACAGGATGGAAATTCGAATGCAGGTTATCTAACCAGAAACGTGGAGAAGGTAATAGAACAAAAAATTCGTTATATCCAAGACACTTCATAGAAGGGAACCATAAGTTTGCTAATCCTTCAGAAGACTAGGAAATTTTGAAAGTAGTGAGTAACACAGTTAAAAGAAGGCTTAGAGAGGAGTTAGAAATATTGAAAGGAAGAGAGAAAGGGTTTGAAAATTTAATGAATACTACAACTAAATGAGAAAGATTTAAAACATTAGGTATTAAAAAGAATGTACACAAAAAAACACAGAATGTATTAGAAAGAAATGTAAAAGTACCAACATGGCTGACTGACCTCACTAGCTAATAATAGCCAGAAAGGACATTTAACTTATAGCTTATTTATGAAAATGTGTATGCTAGTGGTAGAGAAGTGGGTATAAAGAAGTTGTCTAGTCCTATTATTGTTATTTCCGATCTGACGATGACCTGTGAAGCTTGAAAGCTCTAATCGGAATAATTTTTCTATAGTGGTGTGCAACAGTGTTAATTCTGTTCAAAAAAATATGGTAATCAGGATTTTCTGCTAATTGAAAATGATGTAATATAAAAGTTCATTCAGTAATAAATGTACTTTGTTCAAAGTAGTGAGCAAGTTCTGCAGCTCAGGAAGCATATTAGTGTTGTTGCATGTCCCATCGGTGTCTCTCACATGTCTAAACAAATTTTATAATTGTTTTGTATATAAAGAGTGGCCCACATAGAGTTGACTGTCTGGCAGCTATTATGGTTTTTAGTCATGTGATAGCTCATTTTGTTGATTGTAGCAAACTATACACACATGAGAAATGCCACTACATATATGGATTTGACAGCATATCATTTCAAACAGGTTTATCTGTCTTCATTTCACATAATATACTGAGATTGTGACGATTTCATTAATTAAAAAAATAAAATAAATAAAATAGGAAAAGTAAAAGTTGAGAAATTTTAATTTTAATAAATCGCACATTTAAACTAAATTTTATCACTATCATAAATCATAATAATATTTAATAAAGTTTTAATAAAAAAAAAAGGAATGCGAGTGTACAGATAGGGAAACCCTTATTAATTAACCCTGCATAGACATGCGCTAACCGGAATTAACTTGAATACCGATCCACAAACAAACTAATAATCCTTGTAAATTGATATTAAATAAATAAATAAACAAGACCACCATAGTATACTATAATAAAGTCTGTAATAAAGAATATATTTGGATAATTAAAAAGTTCAAACGTTAACCCCTTAAATAGAGAATAAAGGTGGAACTATTTTGTTGCGACAAGTAAACTCCGCGCGATTAACTGACCCGTCCTAACATAGTATTTCAATCTAGATGAAGCACTCGCGTAGAAAACACACGCTTGAACCATGTCCCGGAGAACGACAAAATAAAATGTTGTTATTTAGAGGACAGATGTAACAATGTGTAGCGAAAAGTAGTGGCAAATTAGTGTGCTAATAAGTTTAAATGTAAAAACCAAAAGGAATAAATGTGTGAGGGAGGACATCTCATTTGTATAATTTGTAAGATCTCTATGTTGTTTTAAAATAATATGGTACGAGCTACCTAAAGTGAGAACTTTTATAAACAATAATGTGACGTGCGATTCTGCAACAAACAAGAACATTTACGGCACTTATACTACTAACGATGTTTAACTACTAGACTTCTGAGGACCTCAACGCTACTTCATTATGAACTAATCACTTCAGGAACTTCAACAGGAAAGTTAACTCAACTAAAGAACAACCGCTAACGAACACCACAAGGACCAAGGACCCGGACATCGAGTAAACTTCTGGATATCACAGGTGACACGGAGACTTGTCCTCCGTGATTAATTAAAATTCTAACACATGAATTGTTAAAGACAGTTTAAATAAATATATAAAGACTCTAATGATAATCACTCTATAAGATGTAGTATGTCTTAGGATTCAAAATATTTGTAGTACCAAGTAATGCTGATGTATATATATAAAGCTTCACTGATACAAAATTTTTAGATTAAGTCCATTCTTCAAATGGCCCCCCAAACAGTATGATACAATATGAATAAGTGAGCTTAACTCACAAACAAGTTTATGCTCCCGGATCCGTGGATAATGCTAGCACTTATAAATCCATGTTTTGGCCCCCGTTTTTCACAAAATCTTTTATAAATTGTAATCTTTTATTAAGAAAACCTTATGTGGGAATATTTATGTAGAACTGTTGTAGTAATGGTTTAATAAAGAGATGTCGTTACTTTACACAAAAATATTGAGTGAATAAATCATCAGACCCCCATGTAAAAGTTCCTTTAGTTATAACTACAGCTGGTTTAATTAATAATTAAAAGTTAATTACGAGTATGGCAGCCCGTGCAAGTGATCTGAGGTAAGTATGCACAGGTTCCCGATGTTATAACATAAGTGAGACGTTATAAAATGCGCCACTCTGCTTATTTGTAAAAAAAAAATAATAATTGGGTGCATCGTGATGCATATAAAATGCGCAACTCTGCTGTTAGTTAAAATAGTTGCGTGCATCGTGACGCATATAAAATGCACCACTCTGCTCTGCTTTGGTGTAGATAATAATTAATCATGTACAGAGTGACACATAAAATGCGGCACTCTGTTTGTTTGTTTAATAAATAATTGTGTAATATAGTGACACCTATACCATGTGACACCCTGTTGATCTATTCACTCAGGTACTTTAAAATGTCTAAAATTTTAAATTAAATAAAAATGATAATTATTATTATAATAGTATAGTAAATAAGTAACTTTAATTGTGAATTAGATATAGGAGTTTACACAATGTTAATTTAACGCCACATGTATACGAAACAAAATCAAGTACGTTCTTGTCAAAATTTCATTCATCAACGTGTCGGTTTGTCAACAAAATCTGACCGGTTAATTTCTTGTCCATGCCTGTTTAAAACTGTCCTAGTCACCTCCCGCAAAGTTGAGTTAGACAATACCCAACCCTCTTCCATTGTTCTATTGTTATAAGAAGCGTGTATCATCCTGTGCCTAGTAACCAAGAATTTCCCCCTTAGTTGAAAGTATATTGACGCCTGTGTGAGATTTCTCTTTCTCTGAGATTTACTTCTCGCACTACCAATGTAAATTTTAAATGTGAACTAAAATCGTTTATTTGTGTAAACAAGAAAGAGTAGTCTAGAATTTAATACTAATAGTAGAATAAGTATTTATAGTTACTCACATTTCAAAAGTGGCTTTAGTAAACCCCTCTATTGTTACACAACACAACACAACCACCATAAATCTACACATTTGAACAAAGGACATCTATACTCATCTAACTCGTCTAGTTATAGAGTGGCGCTCCATCGCGGGGCTTGAATCAAAACACACCTCTAATTCATCTAATTATAGAGTGGCGCCCAACCTTCGAGCATCGAATTAGGTCAACTATACCTAATCAAATAACTAAATAAATAAATATTAAATAGTTTAAACTTAATTCGAGCGGTAGTTACAATACTATACTACGAAAATGCAAAGGAGAGCAACTTCAAAGAAGCGAGCGGCGGAAGCCGAAAAAGAGATTAGAATGGAGGAAAAAGAAACGACATCGGCCGAAGATATAGAAGAAATTCTAACCATAAGAGAACCTAGACAACCCGAATAGGTGGAGGAACCCCAGCAACCGGAAAAATCAATACAGTTTGAAGAACCGACACAACCGGAAGAATCAGTACAACCGGAGGTACACACCCAACCAGAGAATGTGATCTTACAGGATATAAGAAGACTCATGAGCGAGTTCAGCAAAACACGAAAAGAAAATTTAACAGAAGAATTGGGAAATAAAATAGACGAAACCAATAAGAAAATTGATGAAGGCCAAAAGGATAAGAAGAAGGACATAGAATCGTTGAATAAGAAAATGGAAGAAGGCCAGAAAGATAACCAGAAGAACATGGAATCGCTGAATAAGAAAATTGATGAATTAAAAGAAGATAATCAGACCAATAAGAGTATTGAGAATCTGAATAAACAAATTGACGAGAAAATCGAATCAATCCAACTCGATAATCAAAAAATATGGCAACAAATGGCCGATAACAACAAACGGACGGAAGAGATCGCCAAAACAACCATAGACACACTGAACAAAAAGATGGAAGAAAATAATGAGGCGACGAAGGAAAAGGTGGAGACGGCTGTGACAGAAATCAGAAAAGAAATTTCTGGAAATACAAAAAGACTGTGAACAAAATAGACAAGAGATAACACGGACTAAGGAGGACCTCAACACACGAATAAACACAATCGAGGAAATTCGGATGAAACAAATGGAATCAGTTGAAACCAGACAAGCAGACCTGGCACTAACACATACCACCCTAGGAGAGAAATGCGAAGCGTTGAACGTCACCGTGAATGCAGTAAAGAACCAAGTAAATAGTGATAAAGAACGGATGACGAGCAACAACAACGAGAATTTAACAACCTTCGGGAGGAAATAAACACGATAAGAACGTACCAGATTCCAATGGAGGGAATACCACATCTCGACAGCTGGGAAAGCATCGACTTCCGAACATATAAGAAGAACCCGATGGAATTCCTGGAGAGGGTCGACGAAGCATTAACCAGATATCGAGAAAATCGGTGGACAATAATAAAGGGGATGCTGGACAAGTACTTCAAGAACGTCCACGATAACTGGTGGACGGCAACCAGACATGAAGTACCAAACTATGCAGCATTCAAGGCGGCTTTCAAAACCAAATATTGGTCTAAATCCATGCAGAATATTGTCCGAGATAACATCAACAATGGGAAGTATAACTACAATAATGGAGTGTCAATGACTTCATACTTTCTAGGTAAAATATGCCTTGCGAGAAACCTGGAGCCCATCATACCGGAAGAGTGCCTAGTAACCAAGTTGGCATACCATTTCAATGAGGGGGTATCACAAGCTTGGTTGAATGGACAAATCAAAACAATTCAAGCAATGTCTGCGCTCCTAGAAAATCATGAGCAGGAGAGGTACTATCAAAGAAATCGCCAGAGACCAGGACCCTACTATGACCGGAGTGGACCCGGTAATATCTACAATAACCCTAACAATGACCAACCAAACTACCGGGGAAATTTTAATCACCCGAACAGATATAATAACGACCAGAATCCACGGCCGAATGGCAATAATAACAATGGCCGTGATAACAATAATTCAAGGCCGAATAATTATAACAATTACTGGCCAAATAACAACAATAACTACAGGCCAAACAATAATTATTACCGGCCTAATAATAGCGGCAATTACCGGCCAAATAATGGAAATAATAACAGCAACAATAATTATCGAAGGGTACATTATGTCCAAACTAGTCATAGTGACAATGGGAGACGGTATTATCAAGGTCGCCGGAGTTACAATTGACATAACAGCTGAAGCAGCAGCGACGGTGAGAGGCCAGAATCCGGATACAATACAAGCAGGAGCCGAAGTTGTGAAGACGCCCAGCAGAGACCAGACCATGGGAATGACTATCATTCTGGGAACCGGCCAGAGTCTCGAGAGCAGCACGTATCCAACACAGCAGAAAGGAACACCGAAGATGGTGACCTACCTTTAAATGGACAACGGCAGTGAAAACCATAAGAACACCCTCACTGAACCGATCTATTGGGTCTAACGTAGCGAAAAATGAAAAGAAACCAATTACAATCATCCGAAACAATTATTTGAAGGATATAAGAAAAGATTTATTAGAAGAAAAGCACAATGATATCAGCGAAACAACTAATAATGAAATCGCCTATGTAGCAGTACAAGCTAACGGAATACCTACCACTGTAATGATTGACACCGGAGCGAATGTCTCGCTGATAGACAAGGTCGAACTGAATCGCATCCAGGCTAAGAATAAAACTACAATACCAACATTGCCAATTAACAATATAATGTTAATTGGAGCAACAGGTCGACAGAACAAGACCATACGGAACCAAGTCCAACTAGAAATACCCAGCAAAGGTGAAACAATCCCCATTTGATGGCAAGCAGGCTACCTTTCAACTTATTAATTGGCTGCGACATATTAAGAAGATATGCAGCCATAATTGACATGAGCAGAGCCAAGGTATCTCTAAGCTCAAGTGATATTAAATAAACGGCGGAATTGACTGAAAGCAGAGAAGCCCATCCCGACCGTGTAATATATTATATACGAGAAAATTATGATCATACGAGACAATATTTGTCTTTTCAACTCAGACATTGTATACTTATTGAGTGATTAAATACATAAGAAATATTATCAATAAGTAATGTTAGATTCTGACATGTTTAAACTTAACTACTGCTAACACCTTATTCTATACAAACAAATACAATTATTATAATCTTATCCTATTTTTCTTAAACTAGGTTTGAATATCAGTTTTTATCTGTTTTTTGGGGTAATGGTACCTTGTCACTTCACTGTTATTATGGCCTGCTCTGTTTTATTTTATTCATTCTAATGAATGTTATTTTAAAAAGAGTGGCAGTTATCTACAAAAAACACATGTATTATAGGTCATGATAATACTCTATTTACATTATTCATTAATACAAATTAAATCACTTTAAAGTTGTAGTATTTCATCATCTACTCAGTTTGTGAACACCAATATTGAAATATAAGGTTTATTTTCTATAACACTACAACTTGCACTGATTCTCTATATATTCCTTGATTTTGATTCTAAATAGTTATATAGTTTTACTAGAATCAAGAAATCTATTTATAGATTATAATGAAGATTTGTTTTTGGTGTTATATTATTATCTCACATTGGTTCACTTTCAATTCTTACTCTATACACTTTTTGGTTTACATCTATGGTACATGTGGTTTTTACCTTTGATATATTGTTATACTTTGATTTATTATTATTATATTTACTTTGGGGTTTGGGATTTTTTATAAGAGCATTCCTTCTTCTTGTGGATGCTGTCTTGCTCTTGTTTCTTCATTGATTCCTCCTCTTCTTCTGGTTTCTTATAAAATTATTTTCTTCATCTTCTTGTGGATGTTTCTTCATTGGTCCCTTCTGTTCTTCTTGTTTCTTATAACATATTTTCTTCTTGTTGTGGGGTTAGACATTTTCTGGGTTTCTTCCTTACGTACTTCTATCCTACCTGGGTATTACCTGTTTTCTCATATTTAGCTTTTAAATTGGTTTTGATGATTCATCACTCCTTGTAACATTTATTTTACATGAACTTTTATTTTAATCAATGATTGTATTCCACGGTGGTTCTTAATTAATTCTTTATTCTATTTTGCTTTCTCGGATTTAACAATGTTATTATTTTATTTCTATGATCATTTTACCATTCATTTTTATGGGCATATCTGTCATGCTACAGTGTATGTGTGTCTCACACGTTACTTCCGGTATCTGGGAGCATGTGGCGACTTTGCACTCAACTGGCGACTTCCTCATTTTGTCTTTAGCCTTCCGACTGAGCGTTTCGTAGTCTGACGGCATTTACTTGTTCAACTTACTATGAGTTCGTAAATTTATAAACTGCCTCAGGTGAGAATCATTATATTATTCGCTATTAATTTAATATGGGGGTTATGTGTGTTAATTGTGTTAAATTATTCTAATTTAATAATGAGAACGCGTGCTAATTTGTGTATGTGTGTGACTCACACGTTACTTCCGGTATCTGGGAGCACATGGCGACTTTGCATTCAACTGCTGAGAAATTTATAAGTAAATGTTTTTAATTTTGTAAATGTTAATGAAAATTTAAATGTGAACTTTCAAGATTGCTTATTATACAGAACAGTATTGCAATCAAACAGTATCCACATGTTATACTGTTTGATTAATTTTTATTGTGATTAATATAGGTTCAATATATTTATATTTGTTGATAAAATGAAAACTAAGAACTGCTATGAATTACACAAGAATTCAATCGTTTGAACACTATGATATTTCAATCTAGCAAAATAAGTTATGATAATGAAATGAGGAAACACTAATAAAAAGTTGTTATGGTTTAAATGAGTGTTTTATTGCAAGTCCTGTCACTCTGGGCTCCAGCACATTTTTGCTCCATCTACACCAAGCGTCTAGTTTTCAAATTTTACGTAACAGCCATAACTGGGCTGTTACAGTATTCTGTTCATTTTTAATTACATATCTACAAACGAATGTGATCCAAATCTCTAGTGGTACATGACACTGAACAACCAAACACATTATCTATGGGCTAAATAATGTTTATGCACATTACCTGTTCAGTCTCAGCCTCTTCTGCATCTGCTTCTTCCTTTACACTGACCGTTAAAACATCCTACAAATAACAAGGAATTAAAATTTACTTTTAAACAAATTCATTACTATTATACGAGAATGCTTTATAAGAGGCTGTAAACGAAACCATAAAGTGTTAAAGGCCATAATAACATTTCATGGAGAGTATACGAGTTAAGAGTTACTGATGTTAAGAGTTAAGAATTACTGATGGTATAGTTTCTACTCACAGAAAACAAGGTAAATTGAGAACACTATTGAATATGAAACGGTATTTGATAAGATAAGGAATAAGAATATAGAAAAAATTCCAGTATTACAGAAAAGCGGAATTTATAAATTAAAATGTAAAGACTGCAACAAAGTGTACCTAGGTGAGACAGGACGAAAATTCGTATGCAGGTTGTCTGACCACAAACGTGGAGAAGGTAATAGAACAACCAATTCGTTATATGCAAGACATTTCATAGAAGACAACCATAAGTTTGTTAATCCTTTGGAAGAATACGAAATTGTAAAAGTAGTAAATAACACAGTTGAAAGGAAGCTTAGAGAGGAGTTAGAAATATTGAAAGAAAGAGAAAAAGGGTTAGACAATTTAATTAATATTAAAATAAAATTTGATAATGAAGAAATATTTTATAACATGATTAAGAAGTAAATGATAGAGGACAGATAGATAAGATTAAGAATTATAGTGCATAGTACTAATTGGATGTTTTAAAATAAGGGTGTGTGACTGACCCACGTGTGTGGAGAGGAAGAGGGTAAGTTTAAAAGGATGCACACAACAACTTATAACTAAAGGTACTTATACTCAGTTAAAGATAACTGAGAGGAATCAGTGTCAGAGTACAGGCCAAATGGAGAAACAAATTTGCTACTGTCAAATACTGGATTCTAAATTAAGAAGAAATTCCTCAAATTATATGTTTGCAGCATGCTATTATAGAAGCTGCACGTGAAACTTAGACAATAGGGAAAAGTGAAAGACACAACCACAGCATTTGAAAACTGCTGCTGTAGGAGAATATTAAAAATATACTGGATAGACAAAGTGATTAGAAAACAAAAATGAACAGGTTCTGGAAACAATGGGTGTATGGACAGGTTTGTGAAGATGAGACAGTGTGGTGGGTCACTGTTGGTTGAGACCCAGTAGTGACTTTGCTGATGGGTGCCCAGTGAGTGGGAAGTACTGCAGAGGAAGACAGAGACTAGAGTACCCAGGTTGACTGTTCGGTTGTGGGACGCTGTAAGCTCTAACAGATAACGAAGGTGGTTCAGGAAGAGTCAAAGAAGAAGAAGATACGAAGAGTCTGAGAAACATGTCAGACACATCAGGTGACACCACATTTGCCTCATGAACAGCTGTAAAGCAACATGTTGGTCTGCAGTATTGTTAATTACAGTCATGTAAACAAAAAAAAGGAAAAGTCAATTTTGTCTGTTGGAAAGTTATGACTTGATTTTCTGAGTGGTTAAGAGAATGTTGTTAAGAGATTATCATGCATATGCCATGATACAACAATGCTGTTCATTATAACAATAAATGCTTGTTACTATAATAAACAAATTTATAACTATGTATAATACCTGATCAACAAACTGTTCATTCTCTTCTTTGATGATTTCTTCTTTTACATGCAGTTCTCCTTTTAGGACAGAATTTATAACTGGGAATACATCCTGCAATTTGAACAATTATAAAATTTACTTTGTCTTCTCAGTGATTTATAGAGTACTATATAAAGAGGTGATCAATACTAAATATAAAATATATAGAATCACCTATCAATTTTTTACAATAAATATCCATACTCTGTACCTACATGGTGTGTGCGCGTGCAAGCGCTTTCACGAGTGTGCGATTTTCTTACTTAATCTCATGTAGTTTATATGTATACAACACTATGATACAGTTTGTATATTCTGTTGATTTTTAATTACATATCTACAAACGAATGTGATCCAAATCTCTAGTGGTACATGGCACGGAACAACCTAACACATTAGGTATGGGTTAAATAATGGTTATGCACATTACCTGTTCAGTCTCAGCCTCTTCTGGATCTCCTTCTTTCTTTACACTGACCGTTAAAACATCCTACAAATAACAAGGAATTAAAATTTACTTTTATACAAATTCATTACCATTATACGAGAATGCTTTATAAGAGGCTGTAAAGGAAACCATAAAAATGTTCAAGACCATAATAACATTTCACGGAAAGAGTATAACAGTTAAGAGTTACTGATGTTAAAGAGTTAAGAGTTACTGATGGTATGGTTTCTACTCACAGAAAACAAGGTAAATTGAGAGCGCTATTGAATATTATAAAAAAATTATTAGGGGGAAGAAGAGAATCAGGAACAAAAATAGGTAAATATTAAAACTGGTAAAGGTAACTGAGAGGAATCAGTGTCAGAGCACAAGCCAAATGGAGAAACAAATTTGCTACTGTCAAATACTGGATTCTAAATTAAGAAGAAATTCCTCAAATTATATGTTTGCAGCATGCTATTATAGAAGCTGCATGTGAAACCTAGACAATAGGGAAAGTTGAAAGACACAACCACAGCATTTGAAATCTGCTGCTGTAGGAGAATATTAAAAATATACCTGATGGACAAAGTAATTAGAAAACAAAAATGAACAGATTCTGGAAACAATGGGTGAATGGAGAGGTTTGTGAAGATGTGACAGTGTGGTGGGTCCCAGTAATGACTTTACTGATGGGCACCCAGTGAGCTGGAAGTACTGCAGAGGAAGGCAGAGACTAGAGTACCCAGGTTGACTGTTCGGTTGTGGGACGCTGTAAGCTCTCACAGATAAAGAAGATGGCTCAGGAGGAGTCAAAGAAGAAGAAGATACGAAGAGTCTAAGAACCGTGTCAGAGACATCAAGTGACACTACATTTGCCTCATGAACAGCTGTAAAGCAACATATTGGTCTGCTGTATTGTTAATTATAGTCATGTAAACAAAAAAAAGGAAGTCAATTTGGTCTGTTGGAAAGGTATGACTTGATTTTCTGAGATGCTAAGAGAATATTGTTAAGAGATTATCCTGGATGCGCCAAAAAATAAAGAGTGATATTCTAACCTTTCAGATTAATTAAATAAAAAAACTTGTGAAAAAAAGGCCATATTTAATATAGAAATAGATAATTTTGTAGTAGGATAATGCACGACCTCAGACAAGCATTTATTATTTTTAAAGCCAAAAATGCTGAGCTTAAATACAATCTGTTGCAACATCAAAGTCACTCGCCTGATTTAGCTCCATTTAATTTTAACTATTCCCAAAACTCAGAAATGTGGAGTTCCGGATAATACCAGGAAGACTAGCAGAGCGTGACAACACAGAGGACAATGGAGGACATAGTATGAGTATACTGACATAATTAGCTAATGCAAAGACGGAAGACTGGCAGATTAAGGAAAAGTTTTAAAGATACTTTGCAACTAACAAACAGACTATGAGTCTAAATTGGATGAGGGAAGGTGAGGAGAATTGCTTGAAAGTTAGGAGGTTATGGAAAATGCATATTGTCAATGCAAACCCTACACAAAAGAATACATGTATAAATCATATTCTGTACAGCAATTAATTACAAATGAATATGATGATAAATAACTGTTATTAATATAAGGAATGAATGTGTATGAATGTGTGTATAAGATACGTATATATAACATGTTTATCAATTTAATACATATACTAAAAGTAAAAAAAATTTTTTTTTAACTTTATACCTTGTCCTCAAACTACTTATTTAGCTAGTTTGTCTAAACATACTGTAGCAGAATTATAAAAATATACTAAATGGTTTTCAAAAACAAATTTTTTATATTTTGTACAATTACAAAACGCAGTTATTTTTTTACAAATTTATTAATAATTAAAGTTTAAATTAACATAACGTAGTAAATCTGCTAGGGCTGTCTTGTATAGTAGTACTAAAGATGTATGCAAAATTTCAAGTTGTTATGTATAACACTTTTTCTAAAAATTTTACCTAAAGTTTAAAAAACACAAGTTTCAGAAAAACGCTTTCAAATATTTGAGTCATACTTTGATCACTTCATCTCTTTAAAATCCACCAGGACAGTAACTTTCATCATCATTATCTTCCCTTTTCCTTTTCAACAATCTCCTATTTACTCTATTCTTTTTGTTTTCTTCTTTGGTCTCCTTATCAGCTTTTCTTATGCGCTCTGCGTCAATGCGTTTCAAGCCTAAAACTGAAATTTTCCAGGTTTTATCATAAGCCTTTGAAGAACATTAACTTTTCCTATAGCACCCTCATTGAAGCATATAACTGAAATTGAAACACCTAATTTAAGGGTATGAAGGCCTACAAACACTGTTTTAGGCAATCTCTGCCAGATAGTGCTGTTAAAGCTCTCGTTTGGATTCTGTGTTTTGCCATGGAGGCAGTGCTTCAACAAGTCTTCATTGGTCAAATCCCAACAAATAGGTTTTATTACATCACACACAGGTTGTGGTAGAGGATTACTATGTTTGTACACACTTCCGTCTTGTTTTGATTTATTAAACTTACACCAGGTATTATCACCTGTTGGACAAAGACTGTGCATAGGTTTGTCATCCGTCGACATACGGTGAAAGTATGTAGCCCATATTGTTTTTTTCATATCCTTCACGTTGGCCAAATTGTTTCTTATGGCTTTTCCATAATATGTCTGTAACTGATCAATTTCAGAACTTGTAAGTCGGCCTCTGCCACCCAAGGCCTTACCGTCACTCAACGGTTTCTTCTTAAAGTTTTGTTTTAGCTTTCTGAGTTGGGTGCCCATCCGTTTCTGGACATGACCGACACATTCCAGTTTAGTTATTTGGACATTATCTCCACAGGGTTTCCTTTCCAATACAGCAGTGAACCCTTTGGAGTCACCATCTCCAAGATATTCTTTATATCTTATACCTAATTTGTTTTATGATCGACCACACACAGCCGTGGCACCAACGACTTCCATGCCGCCACTAGATCCAGTGTAGTTAGCTTTGCAAACCTTCTTATGTTTAGACATATTTTCAGGATTTTGAGTATTTGCTTTATTAACACAACCACTGCAGAACTTTGATAAACACTCAAAGTCTAGAACTTTAGCCATGTCAAAGGATGTCACAGTAATGACTCCATTCATTGAAGTGTGTCCTCGCTTCTGCCATGTGCCATCAAATGCGGCAGCAACATCTTTGCAACCATCATTTTCCAGAATAGCCTCATCAGCAGCATTCATCATTGAGGCATTACTAACTTCAGTAGTAGCAGCGAGTAGCTTTCTGTTATATTTTGTAAATTTAGAACTTGGAGGAGCTATGTTCATCACAGCGGAAAACATTTTGCCTGATTCAACTCCTTTTCCAATAGATCTGAGAGCATATGCATATCTTACATTGATCTCTTACATATTTCTCACAACTTTTGAGGACATAGCAGTTGAACATTTACAACAATTTTTACATTCCAAAACCATTCTGTGGACAATGCCTGACATGAATTTAGGATCAAGACTAAGAACAGTGCAATCAGATTTTTCGCAAAATTTATATTTTGTGAAGGATTTAATAAGACCTGATATTAATTCTAAGTCAACTATGAAGTTTACCTGAGTATCAGTATAATCAAAGTCTTTTGGAAGTTTAGAACCATGTAACTTTTTTGAACTTGATGACTTCTCAGAGCAAGGTTCATCAGTACGCCTAGGCCTAACTGGAGTTGAACAAACAGATGAATGTTGGTTATCCCTAAAACTTCTTTTTGGGTTAAATTTCCTGATTCTAGGCATTATCACTTAGCAACAAAACTAACACAGCACAACAAGTAACAATTTGTAAAGAAGTAAACTAAAAACACAACTAAACTCACACAAATTGGAAACAAAACCTATAACTCTGCACGTGGCTATATAACTGTCTGCTAAAATAAACACAGCTGATTGCTAGCTAAAAGATTTTCACAGTCTGCCCAACCTAAATCCATTCAGGATGAAAACAAATAAGCATGAAGTAGTACCGCCACAAATAAGTATACTGTAATAAGTATATGAGCTTCATACATTAGGTATTTTGAGAAAATGACAGTTGAGGCACTTTAAACTGAGTGCGCTCTTATCTGTATTATTTTCTTACACCACTAAATGTTTTTCTAACACATATAGTGTTATATATTTCTTAAAGATAACGAAATGTAGAATATATTACGACAAAAATTTTTTGTTTGCACTTTTTGACCCATAAAAGGTGCCGACTCCCCCTAAGGTATTGATTTGGCTCTTGGGTTCTCAGTTTGTGAGTTTGGGATGCCTTAGGAGGTCAGAGCTCTAGCAGCCACGATTTCTTGTCTGTCTTCTTCTTCTTCTTCTTCTTCTTCTTCTTCTTCTTCTTCTTCTATTTCTCGTTTCTGTATGCTGACCCTGATCAAGTCAGCATGCGGTCACCATACACTTAACACACACACACACACACACACACACACACACACACACACACACACACACACAGGTATACACAGGAACTCACACAATCCAATTCTTCTTCCTTCTTGTTTAGTTTTCCTCGGAGCCTCTGTCTTCCTAAGTGCTGTATTTTTCTGAGATTCCCAAGGCAGTCAAGTGGACTGTGATTGTCATGGAAGTAGCCAGGAGGCTGTGGTTTGATGTGATTTTTGGGGCAACCATGTTGCCCTTTTGGGGTGAGGGTGTGCCAGGATTTGAATTTTCCGGCAAAATTTAAACATGAAAGGCCGCCAAAGCGCGCGGCACTGGGGCGGCCCAGCTGACGTGATTAGTAAGGCTGTGTAGGCACTACGGCGATGTAATTCAGCTGCCCGCATCAGCTGTTTGGTTAAAGCTTCACAATCCGTAATAAGTTTCATTTTTTTTGGCATAGTTTGTTAGAAGCCTACAAGCTCCCTCATTTCAAGGAACATGAAAATAATGGTAGATAAGTGGACTGTATTTTAACACATTTATTGTACGTAAATGGTACAAAATTAATTTAGATTTGATGAAGGTTAGCTAAGCCTTCAGGCATCATGACGTCTGAGAAAAATTACATTACAAAAGAAAAATTACATTTGCGAAATGAAACGCAATTATGCAACACTTGAAGAAAACATGAAATAATTTAGGCCTATGGCCCTATATAATATGTCGACATGAAAATAATTAAGCCGACAGGTGAAACGCAACAAGCGTAGCTAACGTCTGTTGTATTTGAAAGCTCAGAGCACTGTCGTCATATCTGCCATTAGCAAGCAGAATTAGATTATGAATCAGATTAGCCAACCTTCGATCAATATAATTCCCACATTACAAATACCAACATTATTGTACACCTTGAGTTCGTTAAGACGAGGTATCCCCAGAGGAATAGTCACATACTGACAGATGTGGAGATTATACCGACCATGCAACATCTCCTCCCTTGGAAATCACGTGGCATGGAAACATTTCTCAAACTACCGACATGCATGTTCTGGCAGTGTGGGCTGTTGCTCCATCCTGATGGAACCACAGCGTTCAAGTCAATCCCATTATGGCACAGTTCAGGAGCAAGGACTTCCTGTAACATCACTGTGTATTGAGTAGAAGTGACTGTCACAGTTTGTCCTCCCTCTTCAAAGAAGTAAGGGCCTTTGTTCTTAAAATTTGCCACAGCACACTGGACAGTTACATGTGGACTGTGAAGACGGTGAATATGTAGCTGTTGAGGATCTTTATTGCACGAGTAATGAGAATTTTGTTTGTTCACTATGCCCAATAAATGTTTCAGCACTCATTTCCAGGATCATTTCATCAGTTAACAGGTTCAGAAAATTTGCACAAAATACCACCCAATTTGCTTTGTCATGGTTATTTAACTCTTGCACCAGTAACATTTTGTATGGATGAAAGTTCAAATCTTTGTGTAGAATTTTTATGACACTGATTCGGGATAAAGTAGGGCTGCTGCATGCTTTCTCACTGAGCGTTGAGGGCTTCTTAACATTGCCTGCCTGACTGTCTATGTTTGGAGGCGTTCTCATGGTGTGCACTGGTCCAGCTAATTTGTTTTTCATTGCAGATGCGGAAGTTCAGAAACTATTTATCCACAACTTTATCATACTGCAACTAGGAACACCACCATGATGTGGAACATTAAAGTGATAGCAGAATAATCGCTGCGCAATCACAACTGAATCACCACTTTTAAAATAAGTTTCTTGTGAAATGAAAATTTGACAAGGAATTATTTAAGTAAATAGCTTCGATTTATGTATACTCTGAGGTTTGTAACTATTTTAGAAATATGATTTTTTAAGTAAAGCAAAACTCAAGTATAACTCTTATCAATGATAGGGTAATAAAAATTGTAGATAATTTCCATGCAGGACTATGCTAAATTATACAAAGTTTTTCATGAAATCTGTGTATCTGGTTGTTCCATCAATCGTGTGACTTGGGCTTGGCCTATCAAAACACACCAAATTCAGTGAGATTCATACGTTGCAGAGCTAGGATGGACACAGTCTGTCTGTCGACGTTGCTAGGGGAAGTTGTGCCTGGGTAAGAGAGTTATTCTCTTACAAACGTAAAAATATCTTATATAAAATAAACCATAAACCTTAAAATTCTTAACGAAGTTTTGCGGTAAGAACCAAGAAGGAATAGAGGAATATTTTATATAAAGTAAACTATAAACCTTGAAATTCTTAACGAAGTTTTGCGATAAGAACCGAGAGGATAAATAATTAAATAAAATTTAAAATAAAATACAGTGCTGTGTCGTGTAAGTTAAGATATCCGCTTAGGGAACTTAAAGACACTACAAGATATCGTGGAATGTGTACATTAAACTAAACGCACCGCATTAATAAATACCCAGATAAATCCTGAGATTAAGAAATTATAAAATATAAATTAATAATAAACCAAAATTTATAATCATTGTGAGTGAACAATTTACCAAGAAACTAATCAATGTTAGCAGTCAAACATAACAACGAGACTCTGTGAAATATCGCCGCTGGAGCTGCTTGCTGTAGAAGAGGACGACGAGACGAAGAGGACGCCAGGACGAAGAGGACACCAGGAAGGAGTGACACTGAAGAAGAGGACGCCAGGACGGGACCGACGAGACGAGAGGAGGACGTTGCAGCAAACAAGTAAAATCGATTTATATTATCGAACATTACAAACAATTAAATATATTATCAATACATGACAATTTAAAATACATTATACATCTTTAAAAACAATATTTGTGTATAATAAATAATTTTTCATCTCCTCCATAATAGACTTGTATATGATTTTTACACACTCACAATATCCTTATTAGAATAATAAAGTTTGATCTGCTGCATAAGGATATTTGGCGCTTGCCAACGTTGGGCTCGATTTTTGAATTAATTTAAAAAAAGAAATATTTATTTGAGTGTGTAGAGACTAAATTCATTGAACTATTTATATGTGCTGTTCTATGTTATCAGGGAGTGTAGATAAAAGTTTGAATACTCTCTCTTATCAGATATTTGAACAATAGAGTTATTATCTGTATGGAGGTTGAATTATTATTGTTATCTGTGTTAGATTAAGCTTGTTTACATTTGATTGAGAGACTGGACTATAATAATAAATAACATAAACGGACATTAGAAATAATACGTATAAAAAAATATTGCCGTTACTATAAATAAAACTATAATATTTTATAAATTTAAAAATAAATAAATCAATATGGCCGAATCACTAGAATTACAAAATACATTGGCGGCAATAATGGCCAATATACAAAAGCTATCGGACGAAAATAAAGCAAATATGCAAAAGCTGTCCGAAGAAAGTAAATCTAATCTGCAGAAAATGTCAGAGGAAAATAGAGCCTGGCATGCGAGTATGCAGAAAATTTCAGAGGAAAGTAAAGCCAGGGATGAGGAGATGATAGCCATTAGGCAGAAATTTTGGGAAGAAATGGACGCCGATAGAAAGGAGAGGATGGCGAAACTACAGGAAATGTCAGCTGATACTGAAGTAGACTTAACTGTTGAGAATATTGTACCTGGAGATAAATTTGAAGTACCAAATGTTCTTGTGGAACATACTCTCAAAGAAAGTAATATGAAAGGTAACCAAGGTGTTACAACTGAAGGATTAACGGAGAATAGTAGCATAGTAGATGAAATTGAAAGTGATTATACAGAAACAACCCAATTAGGGCCTAGCCTAGTAACTCATCTCTCGGTAAAGTCAAGTATCTAGATTCTGCATCAAAAATTAGTGAAGATAACGAAAGTGAAATTAGAAGTAACAACACTATTAGTCCAGAACATACTTTAGGTAATTGCTGTGATGAGGTGATAGTTTATAATGCAACTGAAAAACGTATAGCTGATAAATTAGAATTAATTTGTAGTAGTAGTGAGACCGCCTTAGAAAGGAAAAAATCTCACAGCAGGGAATGTGAAGCCAAAATTAAGTTGAATTATTCTCGTAGGCAGGAAAGTAAATGTAACAATGCGGTTGACCGATATAGTCCCGTCGACATACAGAAACCAGCTGATAATCGCATAGATAAGATAGCGGGTAACAGTGGAGCGCCCGATAAGGAGATAACAGCTGATCAACGAAAACAATCAAATAATATTTTAAATAAATATGAAATGAGAAATAGGGAAAACCTTATCAAGTTGTTGGTTCACATCTATCCAGATTGGTATGATCAAAGGGTAAACGGTGGAGTATTTAAAAACAAATGTTATTTGCTATACCGTGTCTGTAAGATGCAGATCCATTCTGGTAATGTTTTATCAGTCACTAATGAAATTTATAAACACTTGAGAAGTCCATACAGTTGTAAAAATGAATATGTAAATAAGGTATTTGATGAATACTTGGGTAAACAAAGTAGTTTTGTTCCTGAAGCTGGTGCATTTGAGGAAAAGCACACAGGTAAGGTTAATTCTGACAGAAGATCAGAACTGTCTGAGTGTTTTCAACCACATATGAAATGTAATACAGGTGTTATTTATACAGTCAGAGATTCACAGTACAGCAATATGTGTTCGCCTTTTATGAATGCTTATGCAGACAAATCCGAGACATTAAAAAATTTTGAAGTGCACTTAGATACTGATCACTGTAAAAACTTGATGAAAATAATGTTTGAGATGATACCAGAAAAATTTCGATCAAACAATGAGTTCATATTGTACAAAGGAGATTATATTATGTGTAGCCTGGGTAATACAACTGGCATTACATATAAACCTGTACAAATTAAATCAAAGCAATGTATCGGCAATTACCGAAACAAGTGCAAGAGAAGAGCAATCAAAAAACGAGAAAGGTTGCGCGGAATGAGTCTGTGCAATAAATTAAAAATTAAAATAAGGATAATACAAATAATTAAACTAGAATGCCAGAATATAAGTAGAATGACTGGTAGGAAATTGTATAAAATAAGAATAATTGTAATCATGTTGAAAAATGTATGGTTGAACTGTAGATATAGCCGAACGACGTCTGACATTGACATCCTTATCAGTGTTCAGGAATGTTTGGTGATAAGCAGCCATGTGCTTTTGTTTGTTTACAATTAGAGCTGTCAAAGTGACAGTTGGGGAAATGTTGTTTGATAGAAGCTACTCAGTTATTTTGATTTTTGAAGTTATTATGTTATTATTTAGATGATTATGATTATTGGGAAGAAATTATGTCAATTTAGGTTTTTAAAAAAAAAAAATATTTTGTTTCCATATAAAAAAATTTTTTTTTACACGTGGAGGGGTTAATACTGCAACAGAACACAGGATAAGATATGCTGTTTATATCAGAGTACATGAATGACAAGCATTTTCTTGTTTAAATTTGTTTTGTGTAATATTTTGTTTTTTAGTCATAAGTTTTGTATTTAAAAATTGATAAGCATTTACGTTACACCAAACTCTTCATAAAAAGATGTACTATATTGTCATGTATTTTTTGTATGAATTGGTGCGCGTGTGCGGGTGTGATAATCTGCGATCACTATAGCGGCAGTGGTAGTTAACCGATTTACATGAAAATTTGACAAGGAATTATTTAAGTAAATAGCTTCGATTTGTGTATACTCTGAGGTTTGTAACTATTTTAGAAATATGATTTTTTAAGTAAAGCAAAACTCAAGTATAACTCTTATCAATGATAGGGTAATAAAAATTGTAGATAATTTCCATGCAGGACTATGCTAAATTATACAAAGTTTTTCATGAAATCTGTGTATCTGGTTGTTCCATCAATCATGTGACTTGGGCTTGGCCTATCAAAACACACCAAATTCAGTGAGATTCATACGTTGCAGAGCTAGGATGGACACAGTCTGTCTGTCGACGTTGCTAGGGGAAGTTGTGCCTGGGTAAGAGAGTTATTCTCTTACAAACGTAAAAATATCTTATATAAAATAAACCATAAACCTTAAAATTCTTAACGAAGTTTTGCGGTAAGAACCAAGAAGGAATAGAGGAATATTTTATATAAAGTAAACTATAAACCTTGAAATTCTTAACGAAGTTTTGCGATAAGAACCGAGAGGATAAATAATTAAATAAAATTTAAAATAAAATACAGTGCTGTGTCGTGTAAGTTAAGATATCCGCTTAGGGAACTTAAAGACACTACAAGATACCGTGGAATGTGTACATTAAACTAAACGCACCGCATTAATAAATACCCAGATAAATCCTGAGATTAAGAAATTATAAAATATAAATTAATAATAAACCAAAATTTATAATCATTGTGAGTGAACAATTTACCAAGAAACTAATCAATGTTAGCAGTCAAACATAACAACGAGACTCTGTGAAATATCGCCGCTGGAGCTGCTTGCTGTAGAAGAGGACGACGAGACGAAGAGGACGCCAGGACGAAGAGGACACCAGGAAGGAGTGACACTGAAGAAGAGGACGCCAGGACGGGACCGACGAGACGAGAGGAGGACGTTGCAGCAAACAAGTAAAATCGATTTATATTATCGAACATTACAAACAATTAAATATATTATCAATACATGACAATTTAAAATACATTATACATCTTTAAAAACAATATTTGTGTATAATAAATAATTTTTCATCTCCTCCATAATAGACTTGTATATGATTTTTACACACTCACAATATCCTTATTAGAATAATAAAGTTTGATCTGCTGCATAAGGATATTTGGCGCTTGCCAACGTTGGGCTCGATTTTTGAATTAATTTAAAAAAAGAAATATTTATTTGAGTGTGTAGAGACTAAATTCATTGAACTATTTATATGTGCTGTTCTATGTTATCAGGGAGTGTAGATAAAAGTTTGAATACTCTCTCTTATCAGATATTTGAACAATAGAGTTATTATCTGTATGGAGGTTGAATTATTATTGTTATCTGTGTTAGATTAAGCTTGTTTACATTTGATTGAGAGACTGGACTATAATAATAAATAACATAAACGGACATTATTAGAAATAATACGTATAAAAAAATATTGCCGTTACTATAAATAAAACTATAATATTTTATAAATTTAAAAATAAATAAATCAATATGGCCGAATCACTAGAATTACAAAATACATTGGCGGCAATAATGGCCAATATACAAAAGCTATCGGACGAAAATAAAGCAAATATGCAAAAGCTGTCCGAAGAAAGTAAATCTAATCTGCAGAAAATGTCAGAGGAAAATAGAGCCTGGCATGCGAGTATGCAGAAAATTTCAGAGGAAAGTAAAGCCAGGGATGAGGAGATGATAGCCATTAGGCAGAAATTTTGGGAAGAAATGGACGCCGATAGAAAGGAGAGGATGGCGAAACTACAGGAAATGTCAGCTGATACTGAAGTAGACTTAACTGTTGAGAATATTGTACCTGGAGATAAATTTGAAGTACCAAATGTTCTTGTGGAACATACTCTCAAAGAAAGTAATATGAAAGGTAACCAAGGTGTTACAACTGAAGGATTAACGGAGAATAGTAGCATAGTAGATGAAATTGAAAGTGATTATACAGAAACAACCCAATTAGGGCCTAGCCTAGTAACTCATCTCTCGGTAAAGTCAAGTATCTAGATTCTGCATCAAAAATTAGTGAAGATAACGAAAGTGAAATTAGAAGTAACAACACTATTAGTCCAGAACATACTTTAGGTAATTGCTGTGATGAGGTGATAGTTTATAATGCAACTGAAAAACGTATAGCTGATAAATTAGAATTAATTTGTAGTAGTAGTGAGACCGCCTTAGAAAGGAAAAAATCTCACAGCAGGGAATGTGAAGCCAAAATTAAGTTGAATTATTCTCGTAGGCAGGAAAGTGAATGTAACAATGCGGTTGACCGATATAGTCCCGTCGACATACAGAAACCAGCTGATAATCGCATAGATAAGATAGCGGGTAACGGTGGAGCGCCCGATAAGGAGATAACAGCTGATCAACGAAAACAATCAAATAATATTTTAAATAAATATGAAATGAGAAATAGGGAAAACCTTATCAAGTTGTTGGTTCACATCTATCCAGATTGGTATGATCAAAGGGTAAACGGTGGAGTATTTAAAAACAAATGTTATTTGCTATACCGTGTCTGTAAGATGCAGATCCATTCTGGTAATGTTTTATCAGTCACTAATGAAATTTATAAACACTTGAGAAGTCCATACAGTTGTAAAAATGAATATGTAAATAAGGTATTTGATGAATACTTGGGTAAACAAAGTAGTTTTGTTCCTGAAGCTGGTGCATTTGAGGAAAAGCACACAGGTAAGGTTAATTCTGACAGAAGATAAGAACTGTCTGAGTGTTTTCAACCACATATGAAATGTAATACAGGTGTTATTTATACAGTCAGAGATTCACAGTACAGCAATATGTGTTCGCCTTTTATGAATGCTTATGCAGACAAATCCGAGACATTAAAAAATTTTGAAGTGCACTTAGATACTGATCACTGTAAAAACTTGATGAAAATAATGTTTGAGATGATACCAGAAAAATTTCGATCAAACAATGAGTTCATATTGTACAAAGGAGATTATATTATGTGTAGCCTGGGTAATACAACTGGCATTACATATAAACCTGTACAAATTAAATCAAAGCAATGTATCGGCAATTACCGAAACAAGTGCAAGAGAAGAGCAATCAAAAAACGAGAAAGGTTGCGCGGAATGAGTCTGTGCAATAAATTAAAAATTAAAATAAGGATAATACAAATAATTAAACTAGAATGCCAGAATATAAGTAGAATGACTGGTAGGAAATTGTATAAAATAAGAATAATTGTAATCATGTTGAAAAATGTATGGTTGAACTGTAGATATAGCCGAACGACGTCTGACATTGACATCCTTATCAGTGTTCAGGAATGTTTGGTGATAAGCAGCCATGTGCTTTTGTTTGTTTACAATTAGAGCTGTCAAAGTGACAGTTGGGGAAATGTTGTTTGATAGAAGCTACTCAGTTATTTTGATTTTTGAAGTTATTATGTTATTATTTAGATGATTATGATTATTGGGAAGAAATTATGTCAATTTAGGTTTTTAAAAAAAAAAAATATTTTGTTTCCATATAAAAAAATTTTTTTTTACACGTGGAGGGGTTAATACTGCAACAGAACACAGGATAAGATATGCTGTTTATATCAGAGTACATGAATGACAAGCATTTTCTTGTTTAAATTTGTTTTGTGTAATATTTTGTTTTTTAGTCATAAGTTTTGTATTTAAAAATTGATAAGCATTTACGTTACACCAAACTCTTCATAAAAAGATGTACTATATTGTCATGTATTTTTTGTATGAATTGGTGCGCGTGTGCGGGTGTGATAATCTGCGATCACTATAGCGGCAGTGGTAGTTAACCGATTTACATGAAAATTTGACAAGGAATTATTTAAGTAAATAGCTTCGATTTGTGTATACTCTGAGGTTTGTAACTATTTTAGAAATATGATTTTTTAAGTAAAGCAAAACTCAAGTATAACTCTTATCAATGATAGGGTAATAAAAATTGTAGATAATTTCCATGCAGGACTATGCTAAATTATACAAAGTTTTTCATGAAATCTGTGTATCTGGTTGTTCCATCAATCATGTGACTTGGGCTTGGCCTATCAAAACACACCAAATTCAGTGAGATTCATACGTTGCAGAGCTAGGATGGACACAGTCTGTCTGTCGACGTTGCTAGGGGAAGTTGTGCCTGGGTAAGAGAGTTATTCTCTTACAAACGTAAAAATATCTTATATAAAATAAACCATAAACCTTAAAATTCTTAACGAAGTTTTGCGGTAAGAACCAAGAAGGAATAGAGGAATATTTTATATAAAGTAAACTATAAACCTTGAAATTCTTAACGAAGTTTTGCGATAAGAACCGAGAGGATAAATAATTAAATAAAATTTAAAATAAAATACAGTGCTGTGTCGTGTAAGTTAAGATATCCGCTTAGGGAACTTAAAGACACTACAAGATACCGTGGAATGTGTACATTAAACTAAACGCACCGCATTAATAAATACCCAGATAAATCCTGAGATTAAGAAATTATAAAATATAAATTAATAATAAACCAAAATTTATAATCATTGTGAGTGAACAATTTACCAAGAAACTAATCAATGTTAGCAGTCAAACATAACAACGAGACTCTGTGAAATATCGCCGCTGGAGCTGCTTGCTGTAGAAGAGGACGACGAGACGAAGAGGACGCCAGGACGAAGAGGACACCAGGAAGGAGTGACACTGAAGAAGAGGACGCCAGGACGGGACCGACGAGACGAGAGGAGGACGTTGCAGCAAACAAGTAAAATCGATTTATATTATCGAACATTACAAACAATTAAATATATTATCAATACATGACAATTTAAAATACATTATACATCTTTAAAAACAATATTTGTGTATAATAAATAATTTTTCATCTCCTCCATAATAGACTTGTATATGATTTTTACACACTCACAATATCCTTATTAGAATAATAAAGTTTGATCTGCTGCATAAGGATATTTGGCGCTTGCCAACGTTGGGCTCGATTTTTGAATTAATTTAAAAAAAGAAATATTTATTTGAGTGTGTAGAGACTAAATTCATTGAACTATTTATATGTGCTGTTCTATGTTATCAGGGAGTGTAGATAAAAGTTTGAATACTCTCTCTTATCAGATATTTGAACAATAGAGTTATTATCTGTATGGAGGTTGAATTATTATTGTTATCTGTGTTAGATTAAGCTTGTTTACATTTGATTGAGAGACTGGACTATAATAATAAATAACATAAACGGACATTATTAGAAATAATACGTATAAAAAAATATTGCCGTTACTATAAATAAAACTATAATATTTTATAAATTTAAAAATAAATAAATCAATATGGCCGAATCACTAGAATTACAAAATACATTGGCGGCAATAATGGCCAATATACAAAAGCTATCGGACGAAAATAAAGCAAATATGCAAAAGCTGTCCGAAGAAAGTAAATCTAATCTGCAGAAAATGTCAGAGGAAAATAGAGCCTGGCATGCGAGTATGCAGAAAATTTCAGAGGAAAGTAAAGCCAGGGATGAGGAGATGATAGCCATTAGGCAGAAATTTTGGGAAGAAATGGACGCCGATAGAAAGGAGAGGATGGCGAAACTACAGGAAATGTCAGCTGATACTGAAGTAGACTTAACTGTTGAGAATATTGTACCTGGAGATAAATTTGAAGTACCAAATGTTCTTGTGGAACATACTCTCAAAGAAAGTAATATGAAAGGTAACCAAGGTGTTACAACTGAAGGATTAACGGAGAATAGTAGCATAGTAGATGAAATTGAAAGTGATTATACAGAAACAACCCAATTAGGGCCTAGCCTAGTAACTCATCTCTCGGTAAAGTCAAGTATCTAGATTCTGCATCAAAAATTAGTGAAGATAACGAAAGTGAAATTAGAAGTAACAACACTATTAGTCCAGAACATACTTTAGGTAATTGCTGTGATGAGGTGATAGTTTATAATGCAACTGAAAAACGTATAGCTGATAAATTAGAATTAATTTGTAGTAGTAGTGAGACCGCCTTAGAAAGGAAAAAATCTCACAGCAGGGAATGTGAAGCCAAAATTAAGTTGAATTATTCTCGTAGGCAGGAAAGTGAATGTAACAATGCGGTTGACCGATATAGTCCCGTCGACATACAGAAACCAGCTGATAATCGCATAGATAAGATAGCGGGTAACGGTGGAGCGCCCGATAAGGAGATAACAGCTGATCAACGAAAACAATCAAATAATATTTTAAATAAATATGAAATGAGAAATAGGGAAAACCTTATCAAGTTGTTGGTTCACATCTATCCAGATTGGTATGATCAAAGGGTAAACGGTGGAGTATTTAAAAACAAATGTTATTTGCTATACCGTGTCTGTAAGATGCAGATCCATTCTGGTAATGTTTTATCAGTCACTAATGAAATTTATAAACACTTGAGAAGTCCATACAGTTGTAAAAATGAATATGTAAATAAGGTATTTGATGAATACTTGGGTAAACAAAGTAGTTTTGTTCCTGAAGCTGGTGCATTTGAGGAAAAGCACACAGGTAAGGTTAATTCTGACAGAAGATAAGAACTGTCTGAGTGTTTTCAACCACATATGAAATGTAATACAGGTGTTATTTATACAGTCAGAGATTCACAGTACAGCAATATGTGTTCGCCTTTTATGAATGCTTATGCAGACAAATCCGAGACATTAAAAAATTTTGAAGTGCACTTAGATACTGATCACTGTAAAAACTTGATGAAAATAATGTTTGAGATGATACCAGAAAAATTTCGATCAAACAATGAGTTCATATTGTACAAAGGAGATTATATTATGTGTAGCCTGGGTAATACAACTGGCATTACATATAAACCTGTACAAATTAAATCAAAGCAATGTATCGGCAATTACCGAAACAAGTGCAAGAGAAGAGCAATCAAAAAACGAGAAAGGTTGCGCGGAATGAGTCTGTGCAATAAATTAAAAATTAAAATAAGGATAATACAAATAATTAAACTAGAATGCCAGAATATAAGTAGAATGACTGGTAGGAAATTGTATAAAATAAGAATAATTGTAATCATGTTGAAAAATGTATGGTTGAACTGTAGATATAGCCGAACGACGTCTGACATTGACATCCTTATCAGTGTTCAGGAATGTTTGGTGATAAGCAGCCATGTGCTTTTGTTTGTTTACAATTAGAGCTGTCAAAGTGACAGTTGGGGAAATGTTGTTTGATAGAAGCTACTCAGTTATTTTGATTTTTGAAGTTATTATGTTATTATTTAGATGATTATGATTATTGGGAAGAAATTATGTCAATTTAGGTTTTTAAAAAAAAAAAATATTTTGTTTCCATATAAAAAAATTTTTTTTTACACGTGGAGGGGTTAATACTGCAACAGAACACAGGATAAGATATGCTGTTTATATCAGAGTACATGAATGACAAGCATTTTCTTGTTTAAATTTGTTTTGTGTAATATTTTGTTTTTTAGTCATAAGTTTTGTATTTAAAAATTGATAAGCATTTACGTTACACCAAACTCTTCATAAAAAGATGTACTATATTGTCATGTATTTTTTGTATGAATTGGTGCGCGTGTGCGGGTGTGATAATCTGCGATCACTATAGCGGCAGTGGTAGTTAACCGATTTACATGAAAATTTGACAAGGAATTATTTAAGTAAATAGCTTCGATTTGTGTATACTCTGAGGTTTGTAACTATTTTAGAAATATGATTTTTTAAGTAAAGCAAAACTCAAGTATAACTCTTATCAATGATAGGGTAATAAAAATTGTAGATAATTTCCATGCAGGACTATGCTAAATTATACAAAGTTTTTCATGAAATCTGTGTATCTGGTTGTTCCATCAATCATGTGACTTGGGCTTGGCCTATCAAAACACACCAAATTCAGTGAGATTCATACGTTGCAGAGCTAGGATGGACACAGTCTGTCTGTCGACGTTGCTAGGGGAAGTTGTGCCTGGGTAAGAGAGTTATTCTCTTACAAACGTAAAAATATCTTATATAAAATAAACCATAAACCTTAAAATTCTTAACGAAGTTTTGCGGTAAGAACCAAGAAGGAATAGAGGAATATTTTATATAAAGTAAACTATAAACCTTGAAATTCTTAACGAAGTTTTGCGATAAGAACCGAGAGGATAAATAATTAAATAAAATTTAAAATAAAATACAGTGCTGTGTCGTGTAAGTTAAGATATCCGCTTAGGGAACTTAAAGACACTACAAGATACCGTGGAATGTGTACATTAAACTAAACGCACCGCATTAATAAATACCCAGATAAATCCTGAGATTAAGAAATTATAAAATATAAATTAATAATAAACCAAAATTTATAATCATTGTGAGTGAACAATTTACCAAGAAACTAATCAATGTTAGCAGTCAAACATAACAACGAGACTCTGTGAAATATCGCCGCTGGAGCTGCTTGCTGTAGAAGAGGACGACGAGACGAAGAGGACGCCAGGACGAAGAGGACACCAGGAAGGAGTGACACTGAAGAAGAGGACGCCAGGACGGGACCGACGAGACGAGAGGAGGACGTTGCAGCAAACAAGTAAAATCGATTTATATTATCGAACATTACAAACAATTAAATATATTATCAATACATGACAATTTAAAATACATTATACATCTTTAAAAACAATATTTGTGTATAATAAATAATTTTTCATCTCCTCCATAATAGACTTGTATATGATTTTTACACACTCACAATATCCTTATTAGAATAATAAAGTTTGATCTGCTGCATAAGGATATTTGGCGCTTGCCAACGTTGGGCTCGATTTTTGAATTAATTTAAAAAAAGAAATATTTATTTGAGTGTGTAGAGACTAAATTCATTGAACTATTTATATGTGCTGTTCTATGTTATCAGGGAGTGTAGATAAAAGTTTGAATACTCTCTCTTATCAGATATTTGAACAATAGAGTTATTATCTGTATGGAGGTTGAATTATTATTGTTATCTGTGTTAGATTAAGCTTGTTTACATTTGATTGAGAGACTGGACTATAATAATAAATAACATAAACGGACATTATTAGAAATAATACGTATAAAAAAATATTGCCGTTACTATAAATAAAACTATAATATTTTATAAATTTAAAAATAAATAAATCAATATGGCCGAATCACTAGAATTACAAAATACATTGGCGGCAATAATGGCCAATATACAAAAGCTATCGGACGAAAATAAAGCAAATATGCAAAAGCTGTCCGAAGAAAGTAAATCTAATCTGCAGAAAATGTCAGAGGAAAATAGAGCCTGGCATGCGAGTATGCAGAAAATTTCAGAGGAAAGTAAAGCCAGGGATGAGGAGATGATAGCCATTAGGCAGAAATTTTGGGAAGAAATGGACGCCGATAGAAAGGAGAGGATGGCGAAACTACAGGAAATGTCAGCTGATACTGAAGTAGACTTAACTGTTGAGAATATTGTACCTGGAGATAAATTTGAAGTACCAAATGTTCTTGTGGAACATACTCTCAAAGAAAGTAATATGAAAGGTAACCAAGGTGTTACAACTGAAGGATTAACGGAGAATAGTAGCATAGTAGATGAAATTGAAAGTGATTATACAGAAACAACCCAATTAGGGCCTAGCCTAGTAACTCATCTCTCGGTAAAGTCAAGTATCTAGATTCTGCATCAAAAATTAGTGAAGATAACGAAAGTGAAATTAGAAGTAACAACACTATTAGTCCAGAACATACTTTAGGTAATTGCTGTGATGAGGTGATAGTTTATAATGCAACTGAAAAACGTATAGCTGATAAATTAGAATTAATTTGTAGTAGTAGTGAGACCGCCTTAGAAAGGAAAAAATCTCACAGCAGGGAATGTGAAGCCAAAATTAAGTTGAATTATTCTCGTAGGCAGGAAAGTGAATGTAACAATGCGGTTGACCGATATAGTCCCGTCGACATACAGAAACCAGCTGATAATCGCATAGATAAGATAGCGGGTAACGGTGGAGCGCCCGATAAGGAGATAACAGCTGATCAACGAAAACAATCAAATAATATTTTAAATAAATATGAAATGAGAAATAGGGAAAACCTTATCAAGTTGTTGGTTCACATCTATCCAGATTGGTATGATCAAAGGGTAAACGGTGGAGTATTTAAAAACAAATGTTATTTGCTATACCGTGTCTGTAAGATGCAGATCCATTCTGGTAATGTTTTATCAGTCACTAATGAAATTTATAAACACTTGAGAAGTCCATACAGTTGTAAAAATGAATATGTAAATAAGGTATTTGATGAATACTTGGGTAAACAAAGTAGTTTTGTTCCTGAAGCTGGTGCATTTGAGGAAAAGCACACAGGTAAGGTTAATTCTGACAGAAGATCAGAACTGTCTGAGTGTTTTCAACCACATATGAAATGTAATACAGGTGTTATTTATACAGTCAGAGATTCACAGTACAGCAATATGTGTTCGCCTTTTATGAATGCTTATGCAGACAAATCCGAGACATTAAAAAATTTTGAAGTGCACTTAGATACTGATCACTGTAAAAACTTGATGAAAATAATGTTTCAGATGATACCAGAAAAATTTCGATCAAACAATGAGTTCATATTGTACAAAGGAGATTATATTATGTGTAGCCTGGGTAATACAACTGGCATTACATATAAACCTGTACAAATTAAATCAAAGCAATGTATCGGCAATTACCGAAACAAGTGCAAGAGAAGAGCAATCAAAAAACGAGAAAGGTTGCGCGGAATGAGTCTGTGCAATAAATTAAAAATTAAAATAAGGATAATACAAATAATTAAACTAGAATGCCAGAATATAAGTAGAATGACTGGTAGGAAATTGTATAAAATTACTGTATGTGTAAAATAACAATAATTGTAATCATGTTGAAAAATGTATGGTTGAACTGTAGATATAGCCGAACGACGTCTGACATTGACATCCTTATCAGTGTTCAGGAATGTTTGGTGATAAGCAGCCATGTGCTTTTGTTTGTTTACAATTAGAGCTGTCAAAGTGACAGTTGGGGAAATGTTGTTTGATAGAAGCTACTCAGTTATTTTGATTTTTGAAGTTATTATGTTATTATTTAGATGATTATGATTATTGGGAAGAAATTATGTCAATTTAGGTTTTTAAAAAAAAAAAATATTTTGTTTCCATATAAAAAAATTTTTTTTTACACGTGGAGGGGTTAATACTGCAACAGAACACAGGATAAGATATGCTGTTTATATCAGAGTACATGAATGACAAGCATTTTCTTGTTTAAATTTGTTTTGTGTAATATTTTGTTTTTTAGTCATAAGTTTTGTATTTAAAAATTGATAAGCATTTACGTTACACCAAACTCTTCATAAAAAGATGTACTATATTGTCATGTATTTTTTGTATGAATTGGTGCGCGTGTGCGGGTGTGATAATCTGCGATCACTATAGCGGCAGTGGTAGTTAACCGATTTACATGAAAATTTGACAAGGAATTATTTAAGTAAATAGCTTCGATTTGTGTATACTCTGAGGTTTGTAACTATTTTAGAAATATGATTTTTTAAGTAAAGCAAAACTCAAGTATAACTCTTATCAATGATAGGGTAATAAAAATTGTAGATAATTTCCATGCAGGACTATGCTAAATTATACAAAGTTTTTCATGAAATCTGTGTATCTGGTTGTTCCATCAATCATGTGACTTGGGCTTGGCCTATCAAAACACACCAAATTCAGTGAGATTCATACGTTGCAGAGCTAGGATGGACACAGTCTGTCTGTCGACGTTGCTAGGGGAAGTTGTGCCTGGGTAAGAGAGTTATTCTCTTACAAACGTAAAAATATCTTATATAAAATAAACCATAAACCTTAAAATTCTTAACGAAGTTTTGCGGTAAGAACCAAGAAGGAATAGAGGAATATTTTATATAAAGTAAACTATAAACCTTGAAATTCTTAACGAAGTTTTGCGATAAGAACCGAGAGGATAAATAATTAAATAAAATTTAAAATAAAATACAGTGCTGTGTCGTGTAAGTTAAGATATCCGCTTAGGGAACTTAAAGACACTACAAGATATCGTGGAATGTGTACATTAAACTAAACGCACCGCATTAATAAATACCCAGATAAATCCTGAGATTAAGAAATTATAAAATATAAATTAATAATAAACCAAAATTTATAATCATTGTGAGTGAACAATTTACCAAGAAACTAATCAATGTTAGCAGTCAAACATAACAACGAGACTCTGTGAAATATCGCCGCTGGAGCTGCTTGCTGTAGAAGAGGACGACGAGACGAAGAGGACGCCAGGACGAAGAGGACACCAGGAAGGAGTGACACTGAAGAAGAGGACGCCAGGACGGGACCGACGAGACGAGAGGAGGACGTTGCAGCAAACAAGTAAAATCGATTTATATTATCGAACATTACAAACAATTAAATATATTATCAATACATGACAATTTAAAATACATTATACATCTTTAAAAACAATATTTGTGTATAATAAATAATTTTTCATCTCCTCCATAATAGACTTGTATATGATTTTTACACACTCACAATATCCTTATTAGAATAATAAAGTTTGATCTGCTGCATAAGGATATTTGGCGCTTGCCAACGTTGGGCTCGATTTTTGAATTAATTTAAAAAAAGAAATATTTATTTGAGTGTGTAGAGACTAAATTCATTGAACTATTTATATGTGCTGTTCTATGTTATCAGGGAGTGTAGATAAAAGTTTGAATACTCTCTCTTATCAGATATTTGAACAATAGAGTTATTATCTGTATGGAGGTTGAATTATTATTGTTATCTGTGTTAGATTAAGCTTGTTTACATTTGATTGAGAGACTGGACTATAATAATAAATAACATAAATGGACATTATTAGAAATAATACGTATAAAAAAATATTGCCGTTACTATAAATAAAACTATAATATTTTATAAATTTAAAAATAAATAAATCAATATGGCCGAATCACTAGAATTACAAAATACATTGGCGGCAATAATGGCCAATATACAAAAGCTATCGGACGAAAATAAAGCAAATATGCAAAAGCTGTCCGAAGAAAGTAAATCTAATCTGCAGAAAATGTCAGAGGAAAATAGAGCCTGGCATGCGAGTATGCAGAAAATTTCAGAGGAAAGTAAAGCCAGGGATGAGGAGATGATAGCCATTAGGCAGAAATTTTGGGAAGAAATGGACGCCGATAGAAAGGAGAGGATGGCGAAACTACAGGAAATGTCAGCTGATACTGAAGTAGACTTAACTGTTGAGAATATTGTACCTGGAGATAAATTTGAAGTACCAAATGTTCTTGTGGAACATACTCTCAAAGAAAGTAATATGAAAGGTAACCAAGGTGTTACAACTGAAGGATTAACGGAGAATAGTAGCATAGTAGATGAAACTGAAAGTGATTATACAGAAACAACCCAATTAGGGCCTAGCCTAGTAACTCATCTCTCGGTAAAGTCAAGTATCTAGATTCTGCATCAAAAATTAGTGAAGATAACGAAAGTGAAATTAGAAGTAACAACACTATTAGTCCAGAACATACTTTAGGTAATTGCTGTGATGAGGTGATAGTTTATAATGCAACTGAAAAACGTATAGCTGATAAATTAGAATTAATTTGTAGTAGTAGTGAGACCGCCTTAGAAAGGAAAAAATCTCACAGCAGGGAATGTGAAGCCAAAATTAAGTTGAATTATTCTCGTAGGCAGGAAAGTAAATGTAACAATGCGGTTGACCGATATAGTCCCGTCGACATACAGAAACCAGCTGATAATCGCATAGATAAGATAGCGGGTAACAGTGGAGCGCCCGATAAGGAGATAACAGCTGATCAACGAAAACAATCAAATAATATTTTAAATAAATATGAAATGAGAAATAGGGAAAACCTTATCAAGTTGTTGGTTCACATCTATCCAGATTGGTATGATCAAAGGGTAAACGGTGGAGTATTTAAAAACAAATGTTATTTGCTATACCGTGTCTGTAAGATGCAGATCCATTCTGGTAATGTTTTATCAGTCACTAATGAAATTTATAAACACTTGAGAAGTCCATACAGTTGTAAAAATGAATATGTAAATAAGGTATTTGATGAATACTTGGGTAAACAAAGTAGTTTTGTTCCTGAAGCTGGTGCATTTGAGGAAAAGCACACAGGTAAGGTTAATTCTGACAGAAGATCAGAACTGTCTGAGTGTTTTCAACCACATATGAAATGTAATACAGGTGTTATTTATACAGTCAGAGATTCACAGTACAGCAATATGTGTTCGCCTTTTATGAATGCTTATGCAGACAAATCCGAGACATTAAAAAATTTTGAAGTGCACTTAGATACTGATCACTGTAAAAACTTGATGAAAATAATGTTTCAGATGATACCAGAAAAATTTCGATCAAACAATGAGTTCATATTGTACAAAGGAGATTATATTATGTGTAGCCTGGGTAATACAACTGGCATTACATATAAACCTGTACAAATTAAATCAAAGCAATGTATCGGCAATTACCGAAACAAGTGCAAGAGAAGAGCAATCAAAAAACGAGAAAGGTTGCGCGGAATGAGTCTGTGCAATAAATTAAAAATTAAAATAAGGATAATACAAATAATTAAACTAGAATGCCAGAATATAAGTAGAATGACTGGTAGGAAATTGTATAAAATTACTGTATGTGTAAAATAAGAATAATTGTAATCATGTTGAAAAATGTATGGTTCAACTGTAGATATAGCCGAACGACGTCTGACATTGACATCCTTATCAGTGTTCAGGAATGTTTGGTGATAAGCAGCCATGTGCTTTTGTTTGTTTACAATTAGAGCTGTCAAAGTGACAGTTGGGGAAATGTTGTTTGATAGAAGCTACTCAGTTATTTTGATTTTTGAAGTTATTATGTTATTATTTAGATGATTATGATTATTGGGAAGAAATTATGTCAATTTAGGTTTTTAAAAAAAAAAAATATTTTGTTTCCATATAAAAAAATTTTTTTTTACACGTGGAGGGGTTAATACTGCAACAGAACACAGGATAAGATATGCTGTTTATATCAGAGTACATGAATGACAAGCATTTTCTTGTTTAAATTTGTTTTGTGTAATATTTTGTTTTTTAGTCATAAGTTTTGTATTTAAAAATTGATAAGCATTTACGTTACACCAAACTCTTCATAAAAAGATGTACTATATTGTCATGTATTTTTTGTATGAATTGGTGCGCGTGTGCGGGTGTGATAATCTGCGATCACTATAGCGGCAGTGGTAGTTAACCGATTTACATGAAAATTTGACAAGGAATTATTTAAGTAAATAGCTTCGATTTGTGTATACTCTGAGGTTTGTAACTATTTTAGAAATATGATTTTTTAAGTAAAGCAAAACTCAAGTATAACTCTTATCAATGATAGGGTAATAAAAATTGTAGATAATTTCCATGCAGGACTATGCTAAATTATACAAAGTTTTTCATGAAATCTGTGTATCTGGTTGTTCCATCAATCATGTGACTTGGGCTTGGCCTATCAAAACACACCAAATTCAGTGAGATTCATACGTTGCAGAGCTAGGATGGACACAGTCTGTCTGTCGACGTTGCTAGGGGAAGTTGTGCCTGGGTAAGAGAGTTATTCTCTTACAAACGTAAAAATATCTTATATAAAATAAACCATAAACCTTAAAATTCTTAACGAAGTTTTGCGGTAAGAACCAAGAAGGAATAGAGGAATATTTTATATAAAGTAAACTATAAACCTTGAAATTCTTAACGAAGTTTTGCGATAAGAACCGAGAGGATAAATAATTAAATAAAATTTAAAATAAAATACAGTGCTGTGTCGTGTAAGTTAAGATATCCGCTTAGGGAACTTAAAGACACTACAAGATACCGTGGAATGTGTACATTAAACTAAACGCACCGCATTAATAAATACCCAGATAAATCCTGAGATTAAGAAATTATAAAATATAAATTAATAATAAACCAAAATTTATAATCATTGTGAGTGAACAATTTACCAAGAAACTAATCAATGTTAGCAGTCAAACATAACAACGAGACTCTGTGAAATATCGCCGCTGGAGCTGCTTGCTGTAGAAGAGGACGACGAGACGAAGAGGACGCCAGGACGAAGAGGACACCAGGAAGGAGTGACACTGAAGAAGAGGACGCCAGGACGGGACCGACGAGACGAGAGGAGGACGTTGCAGCAAACAAGTAAAATCGATTTATATTATCGAACATTACAAACAATTAAATATATTATCAATACATGACAATTTAAAATACATTATACATCTTTAAAAACAATATTTGTGTATAATAAATAATTTTTCATCTCCTCCATAATAGACTTGTATATGATTTTTACACACTCACAATATCCTTATTAGAATAATAAAGTTTGATCTGCTGCATAAGGATATTTGGCGCTTGCCAACGTTGGGCTCGATTTTTGAATTAATTTAAAAAAAGAAATATTTATTTGAGTGTGTAGAGACTAAATTCATTGAACTATTTATATGTGCTGTTCTATGTTATCAGGGAGTGTAGATAAAAGTTTGAATACTCTCTCTTATCAGATATTTGAACAATAGAGTTATTATCTGTATGGAGGTTGAATTATTATTGTTATCTGTGTTAGATTAAGCTTGTTTACATTTGATTGAGAGACTGGACTATAATAATAAATAACATAAACGGACATTATTAGAAATAATACGTATAAAAAAATATTGCCGTTACTATAAATAAAACTATAATATTTTATAAATTTAAAAATAAATAAATCAATATGGCCGAATCACTAGAATTACAAAATACATTGGCGGCAATAATGGCCAATATACAAAAGCTATCGGACGAAAATAAAGCAAATATGCAAAAGCTGTCCGAAGAAAGTAAATCTAATCTGCAGAAAATGTCAGAGGAAAATAGAGCCTGGCATGCGAGTATGCAGAAAATTTCAGAGGAAAGTAAAGCCAGGGATGAGGAGATGATAGCCATTAGGCAGAAATTTTGGGAAGAAATGGACGCCGATAGAAAGGAGAGGATGGCGAAACTACAGGAAATGTCAGCTGATACTGAAGTAGACTTAACTGTTGAGAATATTGTACCTGGAGATAAATTTGAAGTACCAAATGTTCTTGTGGAACATACTCTCAAAGAAAGTAATATGAAAGGTAACCAAGGTGTTACAACTGAAGGATTAACGGAGAATAGTAGCATAGTAGATGAAATTGAAAGTGATTATACAGAAACAACCCAATTAGGGCCTAGCCTAGTAACTCATCTCTCGGTAAAGTCAAGTATCTAGATTCTGCATCAAAAATTAGTGAAGATAACGAAAGTGAAATTAGAAGTAACAACACTATTAGTCCAGAACATACTTTAGGTAATTGCTGTGATGAGGTGATAGTTTATAATGCAACTGAAAAACGTATAGCTGATAAATTAGAATTAATTTGTAGTAGTAGTGAGACCGCCTTAGAAAGGAAAAAATCTCACAGCAGGGAATGTGAAGCCAAAATTAAGTTGAATTATTCTCGTAGGCAGGAAAGTGAATGTAACAATGCGGTTGACCGATATAGTCCCGTCGACATACAGAAACCAGCTGATAATCGCATAGATAAGATAGCGGGTAACGGTGGAGCGCCCGATAAGGAGATAACAGCTGATCAACGAAAACAATCAAATAATATTTTAAATAAATATGAAATGAGAAATAGGGAAAACCTTATCAAGTTGTTGGTTCACATCTATCCAGATTGGTATGATCAAAGGGTAAACGGTGGAGTATTTAAAAACAAATGTTATTTGCTATACCGTGTCTGTAAGATGCAGATCCATTCTGGTAATGTTTTATCAGTCACTAATGAAATTTATAAACACTTGAGAAGTCCATACAGTTGTAAAAATGAATATGTAAATAAGGTATTTGATGAATACTTGGGTAAACAAAGTAGTTTTGTTCCTGAAGCTGGTGCATTTGAGGAAAAGCACACAGGTAAGGTTAATTCTGACAGAAGATCAGAACTGTCTGAGTGTTTTCAACCACATATGAAATGTAATACAGGTGTTATTTATACAGTCAGAGATTCACAGTACAGCAATATGTGTTCGCCTTTTATGAATGCTTATGCAGACAAATCCGAGACATTAAAAAATTTTGAAGTGCACTTAGATACTGATCACTGTAAAAACTTGATGAAAATAATGTTTCAGATGATACCAGAAAAATTTCGATCAAACAATGAGTTCATATTGTACAAAGGAGATTATATTATGTGTAGCCTGGGTAATACAACTGGCATTACATATAAACCTGTACAAATTAAATCAAAGCAATGTATCGGCAATTACCGAAACAAGTGCAAGAGAAGAGCAATCAAAAAACGAGAAAGGTTGCGCGGAATGAGTCTGTGCAATAAATTAAAAATTAAAATAAGGATAATACAAATAATTAAACTAGAATGCCAGAATATAAGTAGAATGACTGGTAGGAAATTGTATAAAATTACTGTATGTGTAAAATAACAATAATTGTAATCATGTTGAAAAATGTATGGTTGAACTGTAGATATAGCCGAACGACGTCTGACATTGACATCCTTATCAGTGTTCAGGAATGTTTGGTGATAAGCAGCCATGTGCTTTTGTTTGTTTACAATTAGAGCTGTCAAAGTGACAGTTGGGGAAATGTTGTTTGATAGAAGCTACTCAGTTATTTTGATTTTTGAAGTTATTATGTTATTATTTAGATGATTATGATTATTGGGAAGAAATTATGTCAATTTAGGTTTTTAAAAAAAAAAAATATTTTGTTTCCATATAAAAAAATTTTTTTTTACACGTGGAGGGGTTAATACTGCAACAGAACACAGGATAAGATATGCTGTTTATATCAGAGTACATGAATGACAAGCATTTTCTTGTTTAAATTTGTTTTGTGTAATATTTTGTTTTTTAGTCATAAGTTTTGTATTTAAAAATTGATAAGCATTTACGTTACACCAAACTCTTCATAAAAAGATGTACTATATTGTCATGTATTTTTTGTATGAATTGGTGCGCGTGTGCGGGTGTGATAATCTGCGATCACTATAGCGGCAGTGGTAGTTAACCGATTTACATGAAAATTTGACAAGGAATTATTTAAGTAAATAGCTTCGATTTGTGTATACTCTGAGGTTTGTAACTATTTTAGAAATATGATTTTTTAAGTAAAGCAAAACTCAAGTATAACTCTTATCAATGATAGGGTAATAAAAATTGTAGATAATTTCCATGCAGGACTATGCTAAATTATACAAAGTTTTTCATGAAATCTGTGTATCTGGTTGTTCCATCAATCATGTGACTTGGGCTTGGCCTATCAAAACACACCAAATTCAGTGAGATTCATACGTTGCAGAGCTAGGATGGACACAGTCTGTCTGTCGACGTTGCTAGGGGAAGTTGTGCCTGGGTAAGAGAGTTATTCTCTTACAAACGTAAAAATATCTTATATAAAATAAACCATAAACCTTAAAATTCTTAACGAAGTTTTGCGGTAAGAACCAAGAAGGAATAGAGGAATATTTTATATAAAGTAAACTATAAACCTTGAAATTCTTAACGAAGTTTTGCGATAAGAACCGAGAGGATAAATAATTAAATAAAATTTAAAATAAAATACAGTGCTGTGTCGTGTAAGTTAAGATATCCGCTTAGGGAACTTAAAGACACTACAAGATATCGTGGAATGTGTACATTAAACTAAACGCACCGCATTAATAAATACCCAGATAAATCCTGAGATTAAGAAATTATAAAATATAAATTAATAATAAACCAAAATTTATAATCATTGTGAGTGAACAATTTACCAAGAAACTAATCAATGTTAGCAGTCAAACATAACAACGAGACTCTGTGAAATATCGCCGCTGGAGCTGCTTGCTGTAGAAGAGGACGACGAGACGAAGAGGACGCCAGGACGAAGAGGACACCAGGAAGGAGTGACACTGAAGAAGAGGACGCCAGGACGGGACCGACGAGACGAGAGGAGGACGTTGCAGCAAACAAGTAAAATCGATTTATATTATCGAACATTACAAACAATTAAATATATTATCAATACATGACAATTTAAAATACATTATACATCTTTAAAAACAATATTTGTGTATAATAAATAATTTTTCATCTCCTCCATAATAGACTTGTATATGATTTTTACACACTCACAATATCCTTATTAGAATAATAAAGTTTGATCTGCTGCATAAGGATATTTGGCGCTTGCCAACGTTGGGCTCGATTTTTGAATTAATTTAAAAAAAGAAATATTTATTTGAGTGTGTAGAGACTAAATTCATTGAACTATTTATATGTGCTGTTCTATGTTATCAGGGAGTGTAGATAAAAGTTTGAATACTCTCTCTTATCAGATATTTGAACAATAGAGTTATTATCTGTATGGAGGTTGAATTATTATTGTTATCTGTGTTAGATTAAGCTTGTTTACATTTGATTGAGAGACTGGACTATAATAATAAATAACATAAATGGACATTATTAGAAATAATACGTATAAAAAAATATTGCCGTTACTATAAATAAAACTATAATATTTTATAAATTTAAAAATAAATAAATCAATATGGCCGAATCACTAGAATTACAAAATACATTGGCGGCAATAATGGCCAATATACAAAAGCTATCGGACGAAAATAAAGCAAATATGCAAAAGCTGTCCGAAGAAAGTAAATCTAATCTGCAGAAAATGTCAGAGGAAAATAGAGCCTGGCATGCGAGTATGCAGAAAATTTCAGAGGAAAGTAAAGCCAGGGATGAGGAGATGATAGCCATTAGGCAGAAATTTTGGGAAGAAATGGACGCCGATAGAAAGGAGAGGATGGCGAAACTACAGGAAATGTCAGCTGATACTGAAGTAGACTTAACTGTTGAGAATATTGTACCTGGAGATAAATTTGAAGTACCAAATGTTCTTGTGGAACATACTCTCAAAGAAAGTAATATGAAAGGTAACCAAGGTGTTACAACTGAAGGATTAACGGAGAATAGTAGCATAGTAGATGAAACTGAAAGTGATTATACAGAAACAACCCAATTAGGGCCTAGCCTAGTAACTCATCTCTCGGTAAAGTCAAGTATCTAGATTCTGCATCAAAAATTAGTGAAGATAACGAAAGTGAAATTAGAAGTAACAACACTATTAGTCCAGAACATACTTTAGGTAATTGCTGTGATGAGGTGATAGTTTATAATGCAACTGAAAAACGTATAGCTGATAAATTAGAATTAATTTGTAGTAGTAGTGAGACCGCCTTAGAAAGGAAAAAATCTCACAGCAGGGAATGTGAAGCCAAAATTAAGTTGAATTATTCTCGTAGGCAGGAAAGTAAATGTAACAATGCGGTTGACCGATATAGTCCCGTCGACATACAGAAACCAGCTGATAATCGCATAGATAAGATAGCGGGTAACAGTGGAGCGCCCGATAAGGAGATAACAGCTGATCAACGAAAACAATCAAATAATATTTTAAATAAATATGAAATGAGAAATAGGGAAAACCTTATCAAGTTGTTGGTTCACATCTATCCAGATTGGTATGATCAAAGGGTAAACGGTGGAGTATTTAAAAACAAATGTTATTTGCTATACCGTGTCTGTAAGATGCAGATCCATTCTGGTAATGTTTTATCAGTCACTAATGAAATTTATAAACACTTGAGAAGTCCATACAGTTGTAAAAATGAATATGTAAATAAGGTATTTGATGAATACTTGGGTAAACAAAGTAGTTTTGTTCCTGAAGCTGGTGCATTTGAGGAAAAGCACACAGGTAAGGTTAATTCTGACAGAAGATCAGAACTGTCTGAGTGTTTTCAACCACATATGAAATGTAATACAGGTGTTATTTATACAGTCAGAGATTCACAGTACAGCAATATGTGTTCGCCTTTTATGAATGCTTATGCAGACAAATCCGAGACATTAAAAAATTTTGAAGTGCACTTAGATACTGATCACTGTAAAAACTTGATGAAAATAATGTTTCAGATGATACCAGAAAAATTTCGATCAAACAATGAGTTCATATTGTACAAAGGAGATTATATTATGTGTAGCCTGGGTAATACAACTGGCATTACATATAAACCTGTACAAATTAAATCAAAGCAATGTATCGGCAATTACCGAAACAAGTGCAAGAGAAGAGCAATCAAAAAACGAGAAAGGTTGCGCGGAATGAGTCTGTGCAATAAATTAAAAATTAAAATAAGGATAATACAAATAATTAAACTAGAATGCCAGAATATAAGTAGAATGACTGGTAGGAAATTGTATAAAATTACTGTATGTGTAAAATAAGAATAATTGTAATCATGTTGAAAAATGTATGGTTGAACTGTAGATATAGCCGAACGACGTCTGACATTGACATCCTTATCAGTGTTCAGGAATGTTTGGTGATAAGCAGCCATGTGCTTTTGTTTGTTTACAATTAGAGCTGTCAAAGTGACAGTTGGGGAAATGTTGTTTGATAGAAGCTACTCAGTTATTTTGATTTTTGAAGTTATTATGTTATTATTTAGATGATTATGATTATTGGGAAGAAATTATGTCAATTTAGGTTTTTAAAAAAAAAAAATATTTTGTTTCCATATAAAAAAATTTTTTTTTACACGTGGAGGGGTTAATACTGCAACAGAACACAGGATAAGATATGCTGTTTATATCAGAGTACATGAATGACAAGCATTTTCTTGTTTAAATTTGTTTTGTGTAATATTTTGTTTTTTAGTCATAAGTTTTGTATTTAAAAATTGATAAGCATTTACGTTACACCAAACTCTTCATAAAAAGATGTACTATATTGTCATGTATTTTTTGTATGAATTGGTGCGCGTGTGCGGGTGTGATAATCTGCGATCACTATAGCGGCAGTGGTAGTTAACCGATTTACATGAAAATTTGACAAGGAATTATTTAAGTAAATAGCTTCGATTTGTGTATACTCTGAGGTTTGTAACTATTTTAGAAATATGATTTTTTAAGTAAAGCAAAACTCAAGTATAACTCTTATCAATGATAGGGTAATAAAAATTGTAGATAATTTCCATGCAGGACTATGCTAAATTATACAAAGTTTTTCATGAAATCTGTGTATCTGGTTGTTCCATCAATCATGTGACTTGGGCTTGGCCTATCAAAACACACCAAATTCAGTGAGATTCATACGTTGCAGAGCTAGGATGGACACAGTCTGTCTGTCGACGTTGCTAGGGGAAGTTGTGCCTGGGTAAGAGAGTTATTCTCTTACAAACGTAAAAATATCTTATATAAAATAAACCATAAACCTTAAAATTCTTAACGAAGTTTTGCGGTAAGAACCAAGAAGGAATAGAGGAATATTTTATATAAAGTAAACTATAAACCTTGAAATTCTTAACGAAGTTTTGCGATAAGAACCGAGAGGATAAATAATTAAATAAAATTTAAAATAAAATACAGTGCTGTGTCGTGTAAGTTAAGATATCCGCTTAGGGAACTTAAAGACACTACAAGATATCGTGGAATGTGTACATTAAACTAAACGCACCGCATTAATAAATACCCAGATAAATCCTGAGATTAAGAAATTATAAAATATAAATTAATAATAAACCAAAATTTATAATCATTGTGAGTGAACAATTTACCAAGAAACTAATCAATGTTAGCAGTCAAACATAACAACGAGACTCTGTGAAATATCGCCGCTGGAGCTGCTTGCTGTAGAAGAGGACGACGAGACGAAGAGGACGCCAGGACGAAGAGGACACCAGGAAGGAGTGACACTGAAGAAGAGGACGCCAGGACGGGACCGACGAGACGAGAGGAGGACGTTGCAGCAAACAAGTAAAATCGATTTATATTATCGAACATTACAAACAATTAAATATATTATCAATACATGACAATTTAAAATACATTATACATCTTTAAAAACAATATTTGTGTATAATAAATAATTTTTCATCTCCTCCATAATAGACTTGTATATGATTTTTACACACTCACAATATCCTTATTAGAATAATAAAGTTTGATCTGCTGCATAAGGATATTTGGCGCTTGCCAACGTTGGGCTCGATTTTTGAATTAATTTAAAAAAAGAAATATTTATTTGAGTGTGTAGAGACTAAATTCATTGAACTATTTATATGTGCTGTTCTATGTTATCAGGGAGTGTAGATAAAAGTTTGAATACTCTCTCTTATCAGATATTTGAACAATAGAGTTATTATCTGTATGGAGGTTGAATTATTATTGTTATCTGTGTTAGATTAAGCTTGTTTACATTTGATTGAGAGACTGGACTATAATAATAAATAACATAAACGGACATTATTAGAAATAATACGTATAAAAAAATATTGCCGTTACTATAAATAAAACTATAATATTTTATAAATTTAAAAATAAATAAATCAATATGGCCGAATCACTAGAATTACAAAATACATTGGCGGCAATAATGGCCAATATACAAAAGCTATCGGACGAAAATAAAGCAAATATGCAAAAGCTGTCCGAAGAAAGTAAATCTAATCTGCAGAAAATGTCAGAGGAAAATAGAGCCTGGCATGCGAGTATGCAGAAAATTTCAGAGGAAAGTAAAGCCAGGGATGAGGAGATGATAGCCATTAGGCAGAAATTTTGGGAAGAAATGGACGCCGATAGAAAGGAGAGGATGGCGAAACTACAGGAAATGTCAGCTGATACTGAAGTAGACTTAACTGTTGAGAATATTGTACCTGGAGATAAATTTGAAGTACCAAATGTTCTTGTGGAACATACTCTCAAAGAAAGTAATATGAAAGGTAACCAAGGTGTTACAACTGAAGGATTAACGGAGAATAGTAGCATAGTAGATGAAATTGAAAGTGATTATACAGAAACAACCCAATTAGGGCCTAGCCTAGTAACTCATCTCTCGGTAAAGTCAAGTATCTAGATTCTGCATCAAAAATTAGTGAAGATAACGAAAGTGAAATTAGAAGTAACAACACTATTAGTCCAGAACATACTTTAGGTAATTGCTGTGATGAGGTGATAGTTTATAATGCAACTGAAAAACGTATAGCTGATAAATTAGAATTAATTTGTAGTAGTAGTGAGACCGCCTTAGAAAGGAAAAAATCTCACAGCAGGGAATGTGAAGCCAAAATTAAGTTGAATTATTCTCGTAGGCAGGAAAGTGAATGTAACAATGCGGTTGACCGATATAGTCCCGTCGACATACAGAAACCAGCTGATAATCGCATAGATAAGATAGCGGGTAACGGTGGAGCGCCCGATAAGGAGATAACAGCTGATCAACGAAAACAATCAAATAATATTTTAAATAAATATGAAATGAGAAATAGGGAAAACCTTATCAAGTTGTTGGTTCACATCTATCCAGATTGGTATGATCAAAGGGTAAACGGTGGAGTATTTAAAAACAAATGTTATTTGCTATACCGTGTCTGTAAGATGCAGATCCATTCTGGTAATGTTTTATCAGTCACTAATGAAATTTATAAACACTTGAGAAGTCCATACAGTTGTAAAAATGAATATGTAAATAAGGTATTTGATGAATACTTGGGTAAACAAAGTAGTTTTGTTCCTGAAGCTGGTGCATTTGAGGAAAAGCACACAGGTAAGGTTAATTCTGACAGAAGATCAGAACTGTCTGAGTGTTTTCAACCACATATGAAATGTAATACAGGTGTTATTTATACAGTCAGAGATTCACAGTACAGCAATATGTGTTCGCCTTTTATGAATGCTTATGCAGACAAATCCGAGACATTAAAAAATTTTGAAGTGCACTTAGATACTGATCACTGTAAAAACTTGATGAAAATAATGTTTCAGATGATACCAGAAAAATTTCGATCAAACAATGAGTTCATATTGTACAAAGGAGATTATATTATGTGTAGCCTGGGTAATACAACTGGCATTACATATAAACCTGTACAAATTAAATCAAAGCAATGTATCGGCAATTACCGAAACAAGTGCAAGAGAAGAGCAATCAAAAAACGAGAAAGGTTGCGCGGAATGAGTCTGTGCAATAAATTAAAAATTAAAATAAGGATAATACAAATAATTAAACTAGAATGCCAGAATATAAGTAGAATGACTGGTAGGAAATTGTATAAAATTACTGTATGTGTAAAATAACAATAATTGTAATCATGTTGAAAAATGTATGGTTGAACTGTAGATATAGCCAAACGACGTCTGACATTGACATCCTTATCAGTGTTCAGGAATGTTTGGTGATAAGCAGCCATGTGCTTTTGTTTGTTTACAATTAGAGCTGTCAAAGTGACAGTTGGGGAAATGTTGTTTGATAGAAGCTACTCAGTTATTTTGATTTTTGAAGTTATTATGTTATTATTTAGATGATTATGATTATTGGGAAGAAATTATGTCAATTTAGGTTTTTAAAAAAAAAAAATATTTTGTTTCCATATAAAAAAATTTTTTTTTACACGTGGAGGGGTTAATACTGCAACAGAACACAGGATAAGATATGCTGTTTATATCAGAGTACATGAATGACAAGCATTTTCTTGTTTAAATTTGTTTTGTGTAATATTTTGTTTTTTAGTCATAAGTTTTGTATTTAAAAATTGATAAGCATTTACGTTACACCAAACTCTTCATAAAAAGATGTACTATATTGTCATGTATTTTTTGTATGAATTGGTGCGCGTGTGCGGGTGTGATAATCTGCGATCACTATAGCGGCAGTGGTAGTTAACCGATTTACATGAAAATTTGACAAGGAATTATTTAAGTAAATAGCTTCGATTTGTGTATACTCTGAGGTTTGTAACTATTTTAGAAATATGATTTTTTAAGTAAAGCAAAACTCAAGTATAACTCTTATCAATGATAGGGTAATAAAAATTGTAGATAATTTCCATGCAGGACTATGCTAAATTATACAAAGTTTTTCATGAAATCTGTGTATCTGGTTGTTCCATCAATCATGTGACTTGGGCTTGGCCTATCAAAACACACCAAATTCAGTGAGATTCATACGTTGCAGAGCTAGGATGGACACAGTCTGTCTGTCGACGTTGCTAGGGGAAGTTGTGCCTGGGTAAGAGAGTTATTCTCTTACAAACGTAAAAATATCTTATATAAAATAAACCATAAACCTTAAAATTCTTAACGAAGTTTTGCGGTAAGAACCAAGAAGGAATAGAGGAATATTTTATATAAAGTAAACTATAAACCTTGAAATTCTTAACGAAGTTTTGCGATAAGAACCGAGAGGATAAATAATTAAATAAAATTTAAAATAAAATACAGTGCTGTGTCGTGTAAGTTAAGATATCCGCTTAGGGAACTTAAAGACACTACAAGATATCGTGGAATGTGTACATTAAACTAAACGCACCGCATTAATAAATACCCAGATAAATCCTGAGATTAAGAAATTATAAAATATAAATTAATAATAAACCAAAATTTATAATCATTGTGAGTGAACAATTTACCAAGAAACTAATCAATGTTAGCAGTCAAACATAACAACGAGACTCTGTGAAATATCGCCGCTGGAGCTGCTTGCTGTAGAAGAGGACGACGAGACGAAGAGGACGCCAGGACGAAGAGGACACCAGGAAGGAGTGACACTGAAGAAGAGGACGCCAGGACGGGACCGACGAGACGAGAGGAGGACGTTGCAGCAAACAAGTAAAATTGATTTATATTATCGAACATTACAAACAATTAAATATATTATCAATACATGACAATTTAAAATACATTATACATCTTTAAAAACAATATTTGTGTATAATAAATAATTTTTCATCTCCTCCATAATAGACTTGTATATGATTTTTACACACTCACAATATCCTTATTAGAATAATAAAGTTTGATCTGCTGCATAAGGATATTTGGCGCTTGCCAACGTTGGGCTCGATTTTTGAATTAATTTAAAAAAAGAAATATTTATTTGAGTGTGTAGAGACTAAATTCATTGAACTATTTATATGTGCTGTTCTATGTTATCAGGGAGTGTAGATAAAAGTTTGAATACTCTCTCTTATCAGATATTTGAACAATAGAGTTATTATCTGTATGGAGGTTGAATTATTATTGTTATCTGTGTTAGATTAAGCTTGTTTACATTTGATTGAGAGACTGGACTATAATAATAAATAACATAAACGGACATTATTAGAAATAATACGTATAAAAAAATATTGCCGTTACTATAAATAAAACTATAATATTTTATAAATTTAAAAATAAATAAATCAATATGGCCGAATCACTAGAATTACAAAATACATTGGCGGCAATAATGGCTAATATACAAAAGCTATCGGACGAAAATAAAGCAAATATGCAAAAGCTGTCCGAAGAAAGTAAATCTAATCTGCAGAAAATGTCAGAGGAAAATAGAGCCTGGCATGCGAGTATGCAGAAAATTTCAGAGGAAAGTAAAGCCAGGGATGAGGAGATGATAGCCATTAGGCAGAAATTTTGGGAAGAAATGGACGCCGATAGAAAGGAGAGGATGGCGAAACTACAGGAAATGTCAGCTGATACTGAAGTAGACTTAACTGTTGAGAATATTGTACCTGGAGATAAATTTGAAGTACCAAATGTTCTTGTGGAACATACTCTCAAAGAAAGTAATATGAAAGGTAACCAAGGTGTTACAACTGAAGGATTAACGGAGAATAGTAGCATAGTAGATGAAATTGAAAGTGATTATACAGAAACAACCCAATTAGGGCCTAGCCTAGTAACTCATCTCTCGGTAAAGTCAAGTATCTAGATTCTGCATCAAAAATTAGTGAAGATAACGAAAGTGAAATTAGAAGTAACAACACTATTAGTCCAGAACATACTTTAGGTAATTGCTGTGATGAGGTGATAGTTTATAATGCAACTGAAAAACGTATAGCTGATAAATTAGAATTAATTTGTAGTAGTAGTGAGACCGCCTTAGAAAGGAAAAAATCTCACAGCAGGGAATGTGAAGCCAAAATTAAGTTGAATTATTCTCGTAGGCAGGAAAGTGAATGTAACAATGCGGTTGACCGATATAGTCCCGTCGACATACAGAAACCAGCTGATAATCGCATAGATAAGATAGCGGGTAACGGTGGAGCGCCCGATAAGGAGATAACAGCTGATCAACGAAAACAATCAAATAATATTTTAAATAAATATGAAATGAGAAATAGGGAAAACCTTATCAAGTTGTTGGTTCACATCTATCCAGATTGGTATGATCAAAGGGTAAACGGTGGAGTATTTAAAAACAAATGTTATTTGCTATACCGTGTCTGTAAGATGCAGATCCATTCTGGTAATGTTTTATCAGTCACTAATGAAATTTATAAACACTTGAGAAGTCCATACAGTTGTAAAAATGAATATGTAAATAAGGTATTTGATGAATACTTGGGTAAACAAAGTAGTTTTGTTCCTGAAGCTGGTGCATTTGAGGAAAAGCACACAGGTAAGGTTAATTCTGACAGAAGATCAGAACTGTCTGAGTGTTTTCAACCACATATGAAATGTAATACAGGTGTTATTTATACAGTCAGAGATTCACAGTACAGCAATATGTGTTCGCCTTTTATGAATGCTTATGCAGACAAATCCGAGACATTAAAAAATTTTGAAGTGCACTTAGATACTGATCACTGTAAAAACTTGATGAAAATAATGTTTCAGATGATACCAGAAAAATTTCGATCAAACAATGAGTTCATATTGTACAAAGGAGATTATATTATGTGTAGCCTGGGTAATACAACTGGCATTACATATAAACCTGTACAAATTAAATCAAAGCAATGTATCGGCAATTACCGAAACAAGTGCAAGAGAAGAGCAATCAAAAAACGAGAAAGGTTGCGCGGAATGAGTCTGTGCAATAAATTAAAAATTAAAATAAGGATAATACAAATAATTAAACTAGAATGCCAGAATATAAGTAGAATGACTGGTAGGAAATTGTATAAAATTACTGTATGTGTAAAATAAGAATAATTGTAATCATGTTGAAAAATGTATGGTTGAACTGTAGATATAGCCGAACGACGTCTGACATTGACATCCTTATCAGTGTTCAGGAATGTTTGGTGATAAGCAGCCATGTGCTTTTGTTTGTTTACAATTAGAGCTGTCAAAGTGACAGTTGGGGAAATGTTGTTTGATAGAAGCTACTCAGTTATTTTGATTTTTGAAGTTATTATGTTATTATTTAGATGATTATGATTATTGGGAAGAAATTATGTCAATTTAGGTTTTTAAAAAAAAAAAATATTTTGTTTCCATATAAAAAAATTTTTTTTTACACGTGGAGGGGTTAATACTGCAACAGAACACAGGATAAGATATGCTGTTTATATCAGAGTACATGAATGACAAGCATTTTCTTGTTTAAATTTGTTTTGTGTAATATTTTGTTTTTTAGTCATAAGTTTTGTATTTAAAAATTGATAAGCATTTAGGTTACACCAAACTCTTCATAAAAAGATGTACTATATCGTCATGTATTTTTTGTATGAATTAATGCGCGTGTGCGGGTGTGATAATCTGCGATCACTATAGCGGCAGTGGTAGTTAACCGATTTACATGAAAATTTGACAAGGAATTATTTAAGTAAATAGCTTCGATTTGTGTATACTCTGAGGTTTGTAACTATTTTAGAAATATGATTTTTTAAGTAAAGCAAAACTCAAGTATAACTCTTATCAATGATAGGGTAATAAAAATTGTAGATAATTTCCATGCAGGACTATGCTAAATTATACAAAGTTTTTCATGAAATCTGTGTATCTGGTTGTTCCATCAATCATGTGACTTGGGCTTGGCCTATCAAAACACACCAAATTCAGTGAGATTCATACGTTGCAGAGCTAGGATGGACACAGTCTGTCTGTCGACGTTGCTAGGGGAAGTTGTGCCTGGGTAAGAGAGTTATTCTCTTACAAACGTAAAAATATCTTATATAAAATAAACCATAAACCTTAAAATTCTTAACGAAGTTTTGCGGTAAGAACCAAGAAGGAATAGAGGAATATTTTATATAAAGTAAACTATAAACCTTGAAATTCTTAACGAAGTTTTGCGATAAGAACCGAGAGGATAAATAATTAAATAAAATTTAAAATAAAATACAGTGCTGTGTCGTGTAAGTTAAGATATCCGCTTAGGGAACTTAAAGACACTACAAGATATCGTGGAATGTGTACATTAAACTAAACGCACCGCATTAATAAATACCCAGATAAATCCTGAGATTAAGAAATTATAAAATATAAATTAATAATAAACCAAAATTTATAATCATTGTGAGTGAACAATTTACCAAGAAACTAATCAATGTTAGCAGTCAAACATAACAACGAGACTCTGTGAAATATCGCCGCTGGAGCTGCTTGCTGTAGAAGAGGACGACGAGACGAAGAGGACGCCAGGACGAAGAGGACACCAGGAAGGAGTGACACTGAAGAAGAGGACGCCAGGACGGGACCGACGAGACGAGAGGAGGACGTTGCAGCAAACAAGTAAAATCGATTTATATTATCGAACATTACAAACAATTAAATATATTATCAATACATGACAATTTAAAATACATTATACATCTTTAAAAACAATATTTGTGTATAATAAATAATTTTTCATCTCCTCCATAATAGACTTGTATATGATTTTTACACACTCACAATATCCTTATTAGAATAATAAAGTTTGATCTGCTGCATAAGGATATTTGGCGCTTGCCAACGTTGGGCTCGATTTTTGAATTAATTTAAAAAAAGAAATATTTATTTGAGTGTGTAGAGACTAAATTCATTGAACTATTTATATGTGCTGTTCTATGTTATCAGGGAGTGTAGATAAAAGTTTGAATACTCTCTCTTATCAGATATTTGAACAATAGAGTTATTATCTGTATGGAGGTTGAATTATTATTTTTATCTGTGTTAGATTAAGCTTGTTTACATTTGATTGAGAGACTGGACTATAATAATAAATAACATAAACGGACATTATTAGAAATAATACGTATAAAAAAATATTGCCGTTACTATAAATAAAACTATAATATTTTATAAATTTAAAAATAAATAAATCAATATGGCCGAATCACTAGAATTACAAAATACATTGGCGGCAATAATGGCCAATATACAAAAGCTATCGGACGAAAATAAAGCAAATATGCAAAAGCTGTCCGAAGAAAGTAAATCTAATCTGCAGAAAATGTCAGAGGAAAATAGAGCCTGGCATGCGAGTATGCAGAAAATTTCAGAGGAAAGTAAAGCCAGGGATGAGGAGATGATAGCCATTAGGCAGAAATTTTGGGAAGAAATGGACGCCGATAGAAAGGAGAGGATGGCGAAACTACAGGAAATGTCAGCTGATACTGAAGTAGACTTAACTGTTGAGAATATTGTACCTGGAGATAAATTTGAAGTACCAAATGTTCTTGTGGAACATACTCTCAAAGAAAGTAATATGAAAGGTAACCAAGGTGTTACAACTGAAGGATTAACGGAGAATAGTAGCATAGTAGATGAAATTGAAAGTGATTATACAGAAACAACCCAATTAGGGCCTAGCCTAGTAACTCATCTCTCGGTAAAGTCAAGTATCTAGATTCTGCATCAAAAATTAGTGAAGATAACGAAAGTGAAATTAGAAGTAACAACACTATTAGTCCAGAACATACTTTAGGTAATTGCTGTGATGAGGTGATAGTTTATAATGCAACTGAAAAACGTATAGCTGATAAATTAGAATTAATTTGTAGTAGTAGTGAGACCGCCTTAGAAAGGAAAAAATCTCACAGCAGGGAATGTGAAGCCAAAATTAAGTTGAATTATTCTCGTAGGCAGGAAAGTGAATGTAACAATGCGGTTGACCGATATAGTCCCGTCGACATACAGAAACCAGCTGATAATCGCATAGATAAGATAGCGGGTAACGGTGGAGCGCCCGATAAGGAGATAACAGCTGATCAACGAAAACAATCAAATAATATTTTAAATAAATATGAAATGAGAAATAGGGAAAACCTTATCAAGTTGTTGGTTCACATCTATCCAGATTGGTATGATCAAAGGGTAAACGGTGGAGTATTTAAAAACAAATGTTATTTGCTATACCGTGTCTGTAAGATGCAGATCCATTCTGGTAATGTTTTATCAGTCACTAATGAAATTTATAAACACTTGAGAATTCCATACAGTTGTAAAAATGAATATGTAAATAAGGTATTTGATGAATACTTGGGTAAACAAAGTAGTTTTGTTCCTGAAGCTGGTGCATTTGAGGAAAAGCACACAGGTAAGGTTAATTCTGACAGAAGATCAGAACTGTCTGAGTGTTTTCAACCACATATGAAATGTAATACAGGTGTTATTTATACAGTCAGAGATTCACTGTACACCAAAATGTGTTCGTCTTTTATGAATGCTTATGCAGACAAATCCGAGACATTAAAAAATTTTGAAGTGCACTTAGATACTGATCACTGTAAAAACTTGATGAAAATAATGTTTGAGATGATACCAGAAAAATTTCAATCAAACAATGAGTTCATATTGTACAAAGGAGATTATATTATGCATAGCCTGGGTAATACAACTGGCATTACATATAAACCTGTACAAATTAAATCAAAGCAATGTATCGGCAATTACCGAAACAAGTGCAAGCGAAGAGCAATCAAAAAACGAGAAAGGTTGCGCGGAATGAGTCTGTGCGATAAATTAAAAATTAAAATAAGGATAATACAAACAATTAAACTAGAATGCCATAATATAAGTAGAATGACTGGTAGGAAATTGTATAAAATTACTGTATGTGTAAAATAAGAATAATTGTAATCATGTTGAAAAATGTATGGTTGAACTGTAGATATAGACGAATGACGTCTGACATTGACATCCTTATCAGTGTTCAGGAATGTTTGGTGACAAGCAGCCATGTGCTTTTGTTTGTTTACAATTAGAGCTGTCAAAGTGACAGTTGGGGAAATGTTGTTTGATAGAAGCTACTGTTATTTTGATTTTTGAAGTTATTATGTTATTATTTAGATGATTATGATTATTGGGAAGAAATTATGTCAATTTAGGTTTTTAAACAAAAAAATTTTTGTATTCCATATAAAAAAATTTTTTTTTACACGTGGAGGGGTTAATCCTGCAACAGAACACAGGATGATAAGATATGCTGTTTATATCAAGAGTACATGAATGATAAGCATTTTCTTGTTTAAATTTGTTTTGTGTAATATTTTGTTTTTTAGTCATAAGTTTTGTATTTGAAAATTGATAAGCATTTAGGTTACACCAAACTCTTCATAAAAAGATGTACTATATTGTCATGTATTTTTTGTATGAATTGGTGCGCGTGTGCGGGTGTGATAATCTGCGATCACACCGGCAGTGGTAGTTAACCGATTTACATGAAAATTTGACAAGGAATTATTTAAGTAAATAGCTTCGATTTGTGTATACTCTGAGGTTTGTAACTATTTTAGAAATATGATTTTTTCAGTAATCCAAAACTCAAGTATAACTCTTATCAATGATAGGGTAATAAAAATTGTAGATAATTTCCATGCAGGACTATGCTAAATTATACAAAGTTTTTCATGAAATTTTGTAACGTGTCCAAAATTGGGTCAGTTTATTTATTACGGTTATGGGGTATGTGTATTTTATTTATTTCATTTTTTGGGGTTTTCAATATTATTGTGCAAACGTTAATTCCATTGGAACAGACCACGTGGCAAGTAGAACAGTTTGAAACAAAGGCAAGACGCAGTTTCTGTTGTGTAACTCAGCAAGGAATTTGCACCACCCTCGAGAACTCTGTATATGTGTGACGATGCACGCACTTAACATCTCAAGCATGTGCGCTGTAGGGACGCCGAGAAAACTCAAACGGCGCTATAAAAAATGGCGCTGGAATGAACAATTTGTAAAACCAACCAGCCAACTACAGGAAATGTAGTTAAGCCCCGCCTACTGCTAGTGACATCAGTCTAGCAGCGCTAAATATCGTCTATACACTGGGCTGATATAACTACTATGTTTCATGCATATAGCTCATACGCCACAACAAATCCACCTTGAACGACGACGAAATCAAACGAGCAGTGGTTACGAACTTCCTATCGTTCAACAAAGGACGCTTCCCAGTTACTCTATACGTGCCGGCCGGCGCACAGAGCCAAGTTCGGCTCCTAATAAAATTTCATAATTTTACCGGTAATGAAAAAACTAACAGTGAAAATTTGTGTGACCGCGGTCAGTTAAAGGAACAAAGTTATTTCAGATCTTTTTTTTTTCTTTCTTTTGGACAATAACAAGAAATTTAAAAGAACAATGTGTGCGGGCGCGAAGACCGCGTGGCCGACAGGGGGGGGAATATTATTAAAAAATGTTAAGGGATTTATAACTTTTGTGTGTTTGGGTGTGTACAAAATATGCAGGCTGGGCAGTCTTGTGTGTGTGTGTGTGTATGTGTGTGTGTGTGTGTAAAAAATTAAACATGTTTACTAATGAAACAATAAGAACCAGCTTGAATAAATTAGAACAGAGTGTTGAGCGAGTGGGAGTACATGTGATGAGTACAGAGAAAAATAAAACAAATGAAAATTGTAGTGACAAATGTAAAAATATGATATCAGATAAAGAGTTAACAAATGATAATGATGATGTTGAAAATAATGAGAATAATAATATTGAGTATAGTAATGTATTTGAAGAATTAGTATCGGAGATCGAGACGGTGAAAATAAATAAAGAAAGTACTGATGAGTTGGTGGAATGTAGTGATAATGAAATGTTAATGTGTGTGTATGAGTTAGAGAGAGAGCGGAAAAATAATGTTGTGGTAGAGTGGGGACATAGGGTAAATTTTCCCCTTATTGTTGATAATGTTCATGATGATTTAATGAGTTCACAAGTGTTGTTGTTGAAGGGCAAGAGTCCCGTATTGATAGATGACTTGAAGTATTTATTTTTGTTGTGTAATTTTGTACCCTCTGTCCGGAATAATTGTGAGAGTGTGATGTGGTGTTATGAAGAGAGAGAGTTAAACAGAGAATTATATGTGGAGAAAGTAACAGAATTGTATAATTTGAACAGAAAGTATGACGAATGGAAAGAAAGTTTAGAAGTATATTTGAATAATAATGATTATAATGATTTAACCAAAGTAATTAACCCGATAATGAGTGAATTTACTGACGGAGATTTAACAAAAATACCTAACGTGGACTGGTTTAATGAGCATTTTGGTAAAATGAGTGAATTTGGTTGTTCTAGTTATGACACACAAAGTAACCATTTGTTTGTCAATAAAAATCAACAGTGTGGTATAAAACCAAGACTTATCTATGGCGATGGAGGCTAAAATATAAAACAATAAAAGACAGTGATAAACATTATGTTTTATGGTTCTGACATGGCAGATGTGGACAATGAAGTGCGGAAAAACTGAACAGTTGATAACTAAAGTTTGTAAATAATTGTAGTGCATTTATTTAAGGTCAGCTAAACAATGTATGTATATAGGTAAGTGATAATAATAAAATTAATACTTTGCAATTTAAATAAATAATAACATTAATTTTGGAAACAGTAATTGGCTAATTTGTATAATGGCAAACAATAATAATGGAATTTATATTTTCAGTAATTAATTTAATCAAACCAGTTTGATATGTTTTAAATGTTTTGAGTGATTATGTAAATGCTAATTAATTAAATTCTTTAAATGAATTCAATTTATTTTACGAGATTTGGAATTTGGTAATAGATGGCTAAATTGTTTGATTTAAACTGATATTTGTGTTAAATGTTTCAGAGGTGAGGTGAAAGTATTGGGGAGTAGGGGGTAGATGTTATGTGTATACCATGTTAAATGGAATGTAAGTATAGAACTTTTACAGTATGAATCATGTATAATAAAAATGTTTACAGGTGGAATTAAGATTTTAATTCAATAGTGAGATTATTTGAAATAATTGTGTTAAATAAAAATAATTAAAAATTTTAATAATAATTGAACGATGAAATATGATAATTATTAATAATAAATTTTGAAAATTTTAAGAAAGTCCAATGATAGAAAGATATGAATGAGTTAAATGATTAATGATGAAAATATTATATTAGAATGTATATAAAAATTTAATTAGTTAGTTATTAAGTTGCTATTGTGGGGGTGGCCTGTGCTCTCGTAGATAGTGAAATGGGTTGGGGGTAACAGAGAGTGTTACCTCCATCGGAGGCGAAAATGGTGAAAATGTGCGACACACCCTTTTCGTGTAAACTCAATTTACACACTGATAGACAATCGTGTCGCACATACTAATGATGAGTGTAACAGGCACTGAAATGCAAATTAGATTTCCCCGACTTTCGGGCGATTACTGCCTTATCAGCACTAATCGTGGATTTGGCTAGCGGCCAGCTATGGTCATACCAAGTCCCTTGACCATAGCTGACTTGAAATTGGTATATAGTAGAAATTAAATGGGGGGTGAAAATTTAGGGGAAATCCAGGCACTATGGAACAGCGGCTACCACACTGTTCGAGTAGGAACAGCATAGCCAGGTGGTAGACCCGTTTAAGGGCATTTAATTATGGACAAGAGTATGTTAATATTCAGACGTTAAAATGTAACAGCCGAAGCAAAGACACGGAGAGGTCAACCTACTCCAAAATATGCCGTCTTTGTGGAAGCGAGGGGGCGATACAGTCCTCCATAACTTGCAATAGAGTGTGTGGATGGGAGGTGGCTCAGATGAGTCACGAATGTAAATTTTACAACATAAAAAGTTTGCTAATTCAAATTTTGATCCAATAAAAATGCTTGTGCTCTGTTTAAGTAATTAGATGCTCATACATTCAATATAAGGTGTCCATTCCATAATTTTAAATGTATTATTTTATTGTTGTACGTTAGATATAGGCATTGATAAAAATATGTGTTTTCATTATGTGTGTATTTTTTAAACTAACCGTCTGGCAGGCGGTTAACACAAAGTATCAGAATCAGAGAGAGAGGAAACAATGAGGGTAGAAGTAAGTACTGATAAATATATATATTTCATGTAATTTGTTCAATTTTGAGGTGTGTTTTCATTGTTTTAGGAGATCAGCTGATTAGCAATAAAATGTGACTGGTATATTGGTTTATAAATGTTCCAAGTAATTAATGTTTAATGTAATGTTTCGATGTATTACAGATGCTATTTAAAGTAATGAGAAATAAAGTAATAATTTGTGCAAGCTAATAAAAGATAGTTTTTGGGTGATGAATATTTTGTGGGACACATAGATCTGTCCAAGTTGAAAGAAATGGTAGAGATGAATATAATGTAATGTTGTTTGGAGTTAATGTATATTATAGAATTTTGAGAAGTATTGATGTTAACAGTAGTTGTGGAGAATCTATGTAGAGTTTTGAGCGATATATTGATGTTTATAATTAATGCTGTTATTTTGTTGTAATGAAGTAAGGTAACGAGATGGAGATTTTGGTGATGGCAATTTTGTAGTAGGGGTAGTGTAATGTAGGAGTCCGCAACATAATGATAAGTTGGGATGGGATGGGATCGATTTAGTGGGAACGGGGTCGCCTTAGGTAGAATCCAGGGACCAGATAATGGGAAATGAGTTTTTTTTGGGGGGGAACACGTATCCTAAGTACAAAGGGTAAGAGAGTATTTTTTTATATATATTGAGAGAAGGTGGCGAATTGAGTTTAATGATAAGTTGGGGTTAGAGATTGATTGGTAGATGTTTTGATAGAGATGGGTGTCATGCTAGTTAAAGTTGATGAGTATTAGAGTCAGAGGGAGAACGATTATATATGTATACAGATCAAGTAGTACAATCAATGAGAATAAATGTTTAAATCACCCACCGTAATGGAGAATAAGACTGTCAAGTACAGAAAGAGATTTGTAATAAGAATGTATAAAATTTTTTTTATTTTGAAACCAGTGACAAAATTTGGATAGAATTTGAAAATAATGTAAAATTAAGAATTGTTTATTTTGAATAATTTAAATGTCAATTTGTTTATTATCTATGATAATATTTTTGTTATTTTAAATATTTTAGTTTATTATGTTTTGTGTTTCAAGTTAGGATGTTACGGATGTTGAAGGTATTTTCTGATGGAACTTATACACAACACATTGTAGCGTGTCAATTTTGGGAATCTTTTCTTTCAGTATGGGGTAATTATATTTTTATTCCTTTCATTTTGGGCGGGCTTGTAAAAAAGGAGTTATGAAAATTATTGTGTAACAAAATTAATTCCATTATAACAGAACGCATGGCAACGTTATTTCCATTGTGTAACAGAACAGTGTTAAGCAACAGTTTGAAACAAAGGCATAGACGCAGTTGTTGTTGAGCAATGCGGCTGAAGAATTCACCCCCACAAAATTCTAAGAACTTTGCATGTGTGTCGACGCACAGGCGCGAATACCCATGCAAGCGCTCCCAGTGACGCTCTGGCCGAAAAACTAAAGATGGCCAAAGCGAGAGAATTATTCATCATCTTCTCCGAGATTAACCGGAAATACTGCCAAGAGACCGCCTACTATCAATGATGTCAGCAGAACAGAAGCCCATATCGTACTTTGGTACACAGAATATAACCTCCATATTCCATATATAAAATGGTTAGCTCTCAACAACTGAGCATGAACGACGACGAAAAGTAAGTGGCAGTGTCTGCGCGGTCCCTCCGTCTCAGAGAAGTACATCAGCAGTCGTTCACTGACTAGACCGGCGCCGGTACTGAGCCGAGTGGGCTCCTCGCAAAATTTTATAATATAACAGTAAAATGAGTTAACAGTGTAAAAAATCAAGTGGCAGTGATGTCGGAACAACGAGACAACAACGAAACACAATAGTTTTTTTTTTGATTCGGTACAATTCAGAACTTAAAAGGGGCGACCACGCAGTCCACGAGTGAATACGCGGCTGACTGGGGCTTTACGTAATGGGTTTTTAATTTATAAGGGTGAAGGGGAATTTTATTTTAAGAATGTGAGTAGAGAGTGAGCAGGCTGGGCTACTTTAAGATTGTAAGTAATAATATGTAAGTTTAAAAATATAGAATTATGAGCAAGAATTACACCATAGTCGAAAACATGTAAGTGACTGTATTTGATCAACAAATTTTTAAATTGGCAATAATAGATTATTAAAATTAACTATTTCTCTTCATAACAATGTGTCGAATCCATTATTTTGATAACCTTATCACATGTTTGTATCTAGCGTACATGTGATCGAATCCCTGGAACCGAGTCTTTGCAGGTAGGTGGGAGATTTATTATTATAATTTGGGAAGAACCAGGGGTTCATTCAACCCCAGTAGATCGAGTAAAAGAATTCAGCCTAACTGAATCAGCAATAGACGACTCGAGTAATATATCGACTCCAATCTCAACAAAATGTAATCAAGTAGGAAATGATATGATGAGTGTTATACTAAAGCAGTTAGAGAAAATGAACAGTAATTTTAACAATAAATTTGAGGCACAGAACAATAAATTCGATGTTCAAAAGAATAGTTTGGATGAATTAAAAAACCAAATCTATAATAAATTAGATGAACAGAAAGATGAGTTGAAAAATGAGATTCAAGTATTAACTAAACGCTTACAAAGTACTAATGAAACAGTAAGAACCAGTTTAAATAAATTAGAACAGAGTGTTGAGACGTTAGGTGACAATGTTATAAGTATGACAAATATTAATAATGACGAAGTAGTGGAAGAGGTAGTGAGAAATAGTGATGATAATGATATTAATTACAATTCTGAGAGTATAGTGGGGGTAAAGAATAACGGAGAGACAAATGATGAAAACATAATCAAAAATAGTACCAATGAAATTGCAGAATGTAGTGATAATGAAATGTTAATGAGTGTTTATGAAGTAGAGAGAGAGTGGAAAAATAATATAGTAGTTGAAGGTGGACAGAGGGCAAATTTTCCCCTTATTGTTTATGATGATTTAATGTTGTTTGTGAAGGGCGAGAGACCCATATTAGTAGATGAAGTAAAGAATATATTGATATTGTATAATGTTGTACCCTCTGTCCGGAATAATTGTGAGAGTGTGATGTGGTGCTATGAAGAAAGAGAGTTGTGTATTGAGAGAGAGATCGAATTATATACATTAAAAAGAAATTATGATGAATTGAGAGAAAGAGTAGTAGGGGTGGATTATTTTGAGAATATTTTTGTAAATGATAATGACTTACTTGATGAGAAAACAAATTACCTGACATTAAACAATATTACTGATGGAGACTTAACCGATGTACTTAATGGTGACCTGTTTTATGATTATTTTGGTAAGATGAATGAATTTGGTTTTTATGGTGACGACACACAAGATTGTAATTTGTGTGTTAATGAAACTGAACAATGCTATATAAAACAAAGACTTATCTATGACGATGGAGGTTGAGCCTGAAATTCATAAATGAACAATTTTAAATATGTTAATATATGGTAATGACCTAGCCGATTTTAGACAATGAAGTGTGATATAGCGGAATAATAATGATGACGAGTTGTAAATAAATGATGCGAAATTAATTGTGTGTATTATAAGATGATAGGTAAACGATATGTGTACGAAGTAGAAATTGTTGAGATACTAATAATAATACTTAGCAGCTAAACTAAATAACTACAAAATTAGGAATTTAACATATAAAAAAGTGGTAGCGGATAGATGTTCCCCACTTGTCCCAGTGGGGTTCGTCTATTTCAGGGACGCGCCCCTGCCCACGCGAGCTTTGGTTTTCTCCACTTACCCTTATTTTCGGAGGAAGCTTTGTCCCTACCTTTAGTCCTAGTTCTTGACCTTTTAATAATCCTTATCCCTTTTATCTTCCCGATTTCCCTAACCCTCCCCTTAGAGTAAACACGTAAACAATAGTTACACAAATTGGCACACTTTTTTGAACCATTTGATTGCCTTAATTCTAAATAATACATCAGGGTAATCCTCAAAATTAAATAGACTGGCGTTATTTATGACTTGTAAACTCATCCCTTAATTAGGTAGGTAGTGGAGAAGTTTTGTGGCTGAGTAGACAAACTAGATAATAAATTTTGTATAGTTTAACCGAATTGTCGTATATCGAGATGGGGTTGTAGATTAGTGGTTGTGGTTTGTTTTGTAATTGAAAAAAAAAAAAAAAAAAAAAAAAAAGGAGGGTAGTTCATCATATGAGTAGGGGTTCTGTTCGTCTTCCATCGCATCTCTATATACGATAATGCGGTACATGTATGTAACATATAACCTATTTACAGGTAATTAAGAAAAAATAATTTTGGAAAATATTTCACCGTAAAAGTTGTAACCAAAGGGTTTAATTATTATTTTGTGGTACCTGCTATGTTAGGTTATGAGTAGGGGATTATGGTATTAAGAATGTGATTGCGGAGGAATCTAAAGAGAGATTAGAACCAATGATGTAATGTTTGTAAAATTTATTGAAATTTTAAGAAAACTGAAACAGTTAATCATGTAGAATCATTTTGAAAATGGTAATCAAAGTCATGGAAATTGTTTAGAATGTACTAAGAGATGAATTTGAATTATAGCCGCCCCTGGAGTAACTTAATATTGTAGATGCTAGTGCTGTGTAAATTCATTTTGATTCAAATGGAAATTGCAATTTTCCATATTTTATACATTAACTTCATACAGCTGTAATTAAAATCAAACTGTTTTGGGTGGAGACTGTTAGAGAATTTTCAAGTTAAACAAATAATTTAAAAGGACCACTTTTATTAATGAAGCAAAAATATATCTGATCTGAATTGGAATAAAAAATCTAAGAGACAAATATGTTATCTAAAAGATTTATAAAATCCGAAAAGTGTAGTAAGCAGGTATGGCAGTATATGATGTAACCAGAATGTTTAGACTATGAATGCTGAAACTGAGAATGTTTATAACTGTTGTTTATGAAAACAAGTCTGACACACAACTGTGTTTATGTAAACAGTAAAAAGGTGTGTTGTAGTGGTATGTTGTGACTAATGCCTACAGACATGCTTGGTGACCATAACAAGAAATGTTGTAGTCTGCTGAATCAGTATCTTGAGTAAAACCCTATTGTGACATAAAAGAATTAAAGTAAATTTTTTTGTTAAAATAATAATGAGGTAATTATTGTAACCTAGAGTTTGAGAAATTAAAAAACCATTAAACCATTAAATTAATCAAATTAATAGAACAATGATTTTAACAATGAACTTAATTTTTTTTGAATTTTAATTGTTTTTGGAAAAAAAAAATGGAATGCATATAATTTCAAAATTAAATAAATCCTAGAATTAAGTGACCAAAAACAATTGTCAAGAGTTAGTATCAGTGAGCATGGGAACATTTTGAAACGATGTGTAACAAAATATAAATTTGATATCAATACAAGTGGGGATATTTTGGGGGGTAGATTGGTGCTTAATGAAGTGATAGAACAATGGAGTGTTGAACTGTATATGTAGAAAGTTTAGTTCAATTGTTAATAAATTAGTTAGTTATTAAGTGGCTATTGCGGGGTTTGCCTGTGCTCTCGCAAATAGCGAAATGGGTTGGGGGTAACAGTGAGTGTTACCTCCATCGGAGGCGAAAATGGCGAAAATGTGCGGCACACCTTTTTCCGTGTAAATAAAAAATTTACACACTGCCAAACGACCGTGTCGCACATATTAGTAATGGATATAACAGGCAATTAAATTAAAGTTAGATTTCCCCGACTTTTCGGGCAGTTACTGTCTTACCAGCACTAACCGTGGTTTTGGCTAGCGGCCAGCTATGGTCATATCAAGTCCCTTGACCATAGCTGACTTGAAATTGGTATATATTTGAAATTCAATGGGGGGAGAACTTAGGGGAAATCTTCCCGGAACTATGAAACAGCAGCTGCCACTCTGCCCGCTTTGGGGTAGCAAGACAGGTGGTAGATCCGTCTTAAGGGTGCATTATTATATAGCAAGAACATGATGATGTTCAGTACTTTTAAAACTTAATAGCGGAAGCAGAGACACGGAGAGGTAAAACCTGCTCCAAAATATACAGTCTCTGTCGAAGCGCAAAGGCGCCACAGTCTTACATAATTTGAAATAGTGTGTGTGGCTGGGAGGTGACGCAAAGGAGTCACGAATGTAACTTTTATAACATAACATTTTTTTATTCAAAGTTTGATTGTATTGCTAGAATATAAGTATTTACATGTTAGAGTAAGTATATGTTTTGATTAGGAGAAGGGTGTAATTTAATGTATTTTAACTAAAAAAAAAAACAGAAAAGAAAAAAGAAGAGAAAATTTTGATAAAATATTATTTTTTTTTGAATTTCGAATTTTTTAATTTTTAATAAATTTTAAAAGATTTTTTTATTTTTCAATGTGTTGTGGCAACATGTAATGTGAGTGTGTGTGAGCCCAGTATCTGCTAAAGGCAGCCCAGCTTGCAAAAAAGGGGAAACATGTCGGCGGAGGAGCTGGAATAATTTTAGCCAGAGATTGAGGATTTTGGGGGTAGCATGTTAGAAGGTGAGGTGCGCTGGGGTACGAGTCTGCTCGATTTCTCGGTGTTGGGATCTCTTACGGAGAAGTCCAGTGATCTCGTTCAGATAAGTCCATGGTCGCTAAGCCAGGGGGGTAGCGTACCCATGAGATTAAGAACAAGGGGGTTGTTGGCACCAGTTCCTCACCGGTCCTCTTCGGGGTTTATCGATGAGATTTCTCCTGTTGTGAACAGCAGAATTCTCATCGAGGGGGTATTGTAGCGTGTCAATTTTGGGAGTCTTATTTTTCTTTCAGTATGGGGTAATTATATTTTTATTCCTTTCATTTTGGGCGGGCTTGTAAAAAAGGAGTTATGAAAATTATTGTGTAACGAAATTCATTCCATTATAACAGAACGCATGGCAACGTTATTTCCATTGTGTAACAGAACAGTGTTAAGCAACAGTTTGAAACAAAGGCATAGACGCAGTTGTTGTTGAGCAATGCGGCTGAAGAATTCACTCCCACAAAATTCTAAGAACTTTGCATGTGTGTCGACGCACAGGCGCGAATACCCACGCAAGCGCTCCCAGTGACGCTCTGGCCGAAAAACTAAAGATGGCCAAAGCGAGAGAATTATTCATCATCTTCTCCGAGATTAACCGGAAATACTGCCAAGAGACCGCCTACTATCAGTGACGTCAGCAGAACAGAAGCCCATATCGTACTTTGGTACACAGAATATAACCTCCATATTCCATATATAAAATGGTTAGCTCTCAACAACTGAGCATGAACGACGACGAAAAGTAAGTGGCAGTGTCTGCGCGGTCCCTCCGTCTCAGAGAAGTACATCAGCAGTCGTTCACTGACTAGACCGGCGCCGGTACTGAGCCGAGTGGGCTCCTCGCAAAATTTTATAATGTAACAGTAAAATGAGTTAACAGTGTAAAAAATCAAGTGGCAGTGATGTCGGAACAACGAGACAACAACGAACACAATAGTTTTTTTTTTTTGATTCGGTACAATTCAGAACTTAAAAGGGGCGACCACGCGGTCCACGAGTGAATACGCGGCTGACTGGGGCTTTACGTAATGGGTTTTTAATTTATAAGGGTGAAGGGGAATTTTATTTTAAGAATGTGAGTAGAGAGTGAGCAGGCTGGGCTACTTTAAGATAGTAAGTAATAATATGTAAGTTTAAAAATATAGAATTATGAGCAAGAATTACACCATAGTCGAAAACATGTAAGTGACTGTATTTGATCAACAAATTTTTAAATTGGCAATAATAGATTATTAAAATTAACTATTTCTCTTCATAACAATGTGTCGAATCCGTTATTTTGATAACCTTATCACATGTTTGTATCTAGCGTACATGTGATTGAATCCCTGGAACCGAGTCTTTGCAGGTAGGTGGGAGATTTATTATTATAATTTGATAATTAAAACTTTCAATTCGATTAGAGTATCACAACATGTGGGTCAAGGTTGTGGACTTGACCTAGTTTTGATCAGCTGACAGTGAGGTCACACATACCAAGCTTGTTTAGTAAGGAAGTTGATTCAAATTTTGTTTTTTTGATCAATTCAAACAAATTTTAAATAATTTCTATATGTGAAGGAAACATTTTAATAAATTTAAATTTTTCTTTGAATTTTAAAATTTTTTGGAAAATATTTAAAAAAAAAAATCTTGATTTTTCGCCTGCCAGCTAATGAATATTTTTAAACTTGATTATTTTATTGTTTGTATACTAACCATGTTTATTTTATTGATTTATTGTATTGAATTGTATTGTTAGACTCTAAGTATTCACATGTTAGGTTAAGGATGTTTTAATTATAAGAAATGTTTAAATTCACTTATGTTAAGTAAAAACAGAAAACAATGAAGAGAATAATTTAGTATTTATACAAAATTTATGAATCAATTTTACCTGAAAACAGCCAATGGGTTGTAATTTAAACAAATTTTAAAGGATTTTTTCAAGGTTATAATAGGTAATGTCAGTAGGTAATGTGAGTGTATGTGAGCCCAGTATCTGCTAAAGGCAGCCCAGCTTGCATACAAGGGGAAACATATCGGCTGAGGATCTGGAGTAATCTAAGCCAGGGGTTGAGGATTTTGGGGGGTAGCATGTTAGAAGGTGAGGTGTGCTGTGGTACGCGTCTGTTCGATTTTTCGGTGTTGGGATCTCTTACGGAGAAGTCCAGTGATCTCGTTCAGATGCGTCCATGGTCGCCGAGCCAAGGGGGTCGTGTACCCATGAAGAGTAAGAACCAGGGGGTTGTTGGCACCAGTTCCTCACCGGTCCTCTTAGGGGTTTATCAATGAGATTTCTTCTGTTTTGGACAGCAGAATTCTCATTGAGGGGGTATTGTAACGTGTCCAAATTTTGGTCAGTTTATTTATTACGGTTATGGGGTATGTGTATTTTATTTATTTCATTTTTTTGGGTTTTCAATATTATTGTGCAAACGTTAATTCCATTGGAACAGACCACGTGGCAAGTAGAACAGTTTGAAACAAAGGCAAGACGCAGTTTCTGTTGTGTAACTCAGCAAGGAATTTGCACCACCCTCGAGAACTCTGTATATGTGTGACGATGCACGCACTTAACATCTCAAGCATGTGCGCTGTAGGGACGCCGAGAAAACTCAAACGGCGCTGTAAAAAATGGCGCTGGAATGAACAATTTGTAAAACCAACCAGCCAACTACAGGAAATGTAGTTAAGCCCCGCCTACTGCTAGTGACATCAGTCTAGCAGCGCTAAATATCGTCTATACACTGGGCTGATATAACTACTATGTTTCATGCATATAGCTCATACGCCACAACAAATCCACCTTGAACGACGACGAAATCAAACGAGCAGTGGTTACGAACTTCCTATCGTTCAACAAAGGACGCTTCCCAGTTACTCTATACGTGCCGGCCGGCGCACAGAGCCAAGTTCGGCTCCTAATAAAATTTCATAATTTTACCGGTAATGAAAAAACTAACAGTGAAAATTTGTGTGACCGCGGTCAGTTAAAGGAACAAAGTTATTTCAGATCTTTTTTTTTTTCTTTCTTTCGGACAATAACAAGAAATTTAAAAGAACAATGTGTGCGGGCGTGAAGACCGCGTGGCCGACGGGGGGGGGGAATATTATTAAAAAATGTTAAGGGATTTATAACTTTTGTGTGTTTGGGTGTGTACAAAATATGCAGGCTGGGCAGTCTTGTGTGTGTGTGTGTGTGTGTGTGTGTGTGTGTGTATGTGTGTGTGTGTGTGTGTGTGTGTGTGTGTGTGTGTGTGTGTATGTGTGTGTGTGTGTGTGTGTGTGTGTGTGTGTGTGTGTGTGTGTGTGTGTGTGTGTGTGTGTGTGTGTGTGTGTGTGTGTGTGTGTGTGTGTGTGTGTGTGTGTGTGTGTGTGTGTGTGTGTGTGTGTGTGTGTGTGTGTGTGTGTGTGTGTGTGTGTGTGTGTGTGTGTGTGTGTGTGTGTGTGTGTGTGTGTGTGTGTGTGTGTGTGTGTGTGTGTGTGTGTGTGTAAAAAATTAAGGTAAGCCGTAGTATAAGATAGATTAAGAGCGATGACTATGTAACCAAGCAACATATTCTCACAAACTTATTTCAGATGTGGTAAAGTTTATAAACAATATTTAAATGATACAAAACTAAATTAAAATGCTAATTCTCTTCATAAAAAAATGTGTTGTGCAAATCATTCACACCACCTTAAAAATTACGCCTGTATCCTAACGTTAGTATGACGCAACCCTGAATACGAGGCTACTGAGAGACGGTAAGTGGAAGTTTATTCAATTTTATCGTGTATTTTATTATGTCATTAATTAAGAACAGTTCAATTTGTGTATCTGGTTGTTCCATCAATCATGTGACTTGGGCTTGGCCTATCAAAATACACCAAATTCAGTGAGATTCATACATTGCAGAGCTAGGATGGACACAGACTGTCTGTCGACGTTGCTAGGGGAAGTTGTGCCCGGGTAAGAGAGTTATTCTCTTACAAACGTAAAAATATCTTATATAAAATAAACCATAAACCTTCAAATTCTTAACGAAGTTTTGCGGTAAGAACCAAGAAGGAATAGAGAAATATTTTATATAAAGTAAACTATAAACCTTGAAATTTTTAACGAAGTTTTGCGATAAGAACCGAGAGGATAAATAATTAAATAAAATTTAAAATAAAATACAGTGCTGTGTCGTGTAAGTTAAGATATCCGCTTAGGGAACTTAAAGACACTACAAGATATCGTGAAAGGTGTACATTAAACTAAACGCACCGCATTAATAAATACCCAGATAAATCCTGAGATTAAGAAATTATAAAATATAAATTAATAATAAACCAAAATTTATAATCATTGTGAGTGAACAATTTATCAAGAAACTAATCAATGTTAGCAGTCAAACATAACAACGAGACTCTGTGAAATATCGCCGCTGGAGCCGCTTGCTGTAGAAGAGGACGACGAGACGAAGAGGACGCCAGGACGAAGAGGACACCAGGAAGGAGTGACATTGAAGAAGAGGACGCCAGGACGGGACCGACGAGACGAGAGGAGGATGTTGCAGCAAACAAGTAAAATCGATTTGTATTATCGAACATTACAAACAATTAAATATATTATCAATACATGACAATTTAAAATACATTATACATCTATAAAAAACAATATTGTGTATAATAAATAATTTTTCATTTCCTCCATAATAGACTTGTATATGATTTTTACACACTCACAATATCCTTATTAGAATAATAAAGTTTGATCTGTTGCAATATATAATCACCTATCAATTTTTTACAATAAATATCCATACTCTGTACCTACATGGTGTGTGTGCGTGCAAGCGCTCGCACGAGTGTGCGATTTTCTTACTTAATCTCATGTAGTTTATACGTATACAACACTATGATACAGTTTGTGTATTCTGTTGATTTTTAATTACATATCTACAAACGAATGTGATCCAAATCTCTAGTGGTACATGGCACAGAACAACCTAACACATTAGCTATGGGTTAAATAATGGTTATGCACATTACCTGTTCAGTCTCAGCCTCTTCTGGATCTCCTTCTTTCTTTACACTGACCGTTAAAACATCCTACAAATAACAAGGAATTAAAATTTACTTTTATACAAATTCATTACCATTATACGAGAATGCTTTATAAGAGGCTGTAAACGAAACCATAAAGATGTTCAAGACCATAATAACATTTCACGGAAAGAGTATAACAGTTAAAGAGTTACTGATGTTAAGAGTTAAGAGTTACTGATGGTATGGTTTCTACTCACAGAAAACAAGGTAAATTGAGAGCGCTATTGAATATTATAAAAAAATTATTAGGGGGAAGAAGAGAATCAGGAACAAAAATAGGTAAATATTAAAACTGGTAAAGGTAACTGAGAGGAATCAGTGTCAGAGCACAAGCCAAATGGAGAAACAAATTTGCTACTGTCAAATACTGGATACTAAATTAAGAAGAAATTCCTCAAATTATATGTTTGCAGCATGCTATTATAGAAGCTGCATGTGAAACCTAGACAATAGGGAAAGTTGAAAGACACAACCACAGCATTTGAAATCTGCTGCTGTAGGAGAATATTAAAAATATACCTGATGGACAAAGTAATTAGAAAACAAAAATGAACAGGTTCTGGAAACAATGGGTGAATTGAGAGGTTTGTGAAGATGTGACAGTGTGGTGGGTCCCAGTAATGACTTTACTGATGGGCACCCAGTGAGTGGGAAGTGCTGCAGAGGAAGGCACAGACTAGAGTACCCAGGTTGACTGTTCGGTTGTGCGACGCTGTAAGCTCTCACAGATAAAGAAGATGGCTCAGGAGGAGTCAAAGAAGAAGAAGATACGAAGAGTCTGAGAACCGTGTCAGAGACATCAGGTGACACTACATTTGCCTCATGAACAGCTGTAAAGCAACATGTTGGTCTGCTGTATTGTTAATTACAGTCATGTAAACAAAAAAAAAAGGAAGTCAATTTTGTCTGTTGGAAAGGTATGACTTGATTTTCTGAGATGCTAAGAGAACATTGTTAAGAGATTATCCTGGATGCGCCAAAAAATAAAGAGTGATATTCTAACCTTTCATATTATTTAAAAAAAAAAACTTGAGAAAAAAGGCCATATTTAATATAGAAATAGATAATTTTGTAGTAGGATAATGCACGACCTCAGACAAGCATTTATTTTTAAAACCAAAAATCGCTGAGCTTAAATACAATCTGTTGCAACATCAAAGTCACTCGCCTGATTTAGCTCCATTTAATTTTACCTATTCCCAAAACTCAGAAATGTGGAGTTCCGGATAATACCAGGAAGACTAGCAGAGCGTGACAACACAGAGGACAATGGAGGACATAGTATGAGTATACTGACATAATTAGCTAATGCAAAGACGGAAGACTGGCAGATTAAGGAAAAGTTTTAAAGATACTTTGCAACTAACAAACAGACTATGAGTCTAAATTGGATGAGGGAAGGTGAGGAGAATTGCTTGAAAGTTAGGAGGTTATGGAAAATGCATATTGTCAATGCAAACCCTACACAAAAGAATACATGTATAAATCATATTCTGTACAGCAATTAATTACAAATGAATATGATGATAAATAACTGTTATTAATATAAGGAATGAATGTGTATGAATATGTGTATAAGATACGTATATATAACATGTTTATCAATTTAATACATATACTAAAAGTAAAAAATGTTATTTTTTTTAACTTTATACCTTGTCCTCAAACTACTTATTTAGCTAGTTTGTCTAAACATACTGTAGCAGAATTATAAAAATATACTAAATGGTTTTCAAAAACAAATTTTTTATATTTTGTACAATTACAAAACGCAGTTATTTTTTTACAAATTTATTAATAATTAAAGTTTAAATTAACATAACGTAGTAAATCTGCTAGGGCTGTCTTGTATAGTAGTACTAAAGATGTATGCAAAATTTCAAGTTGTTATGTATAACACTTTTTCTAAAAAATGTACCTAAAGTTTAAAAAACACAAGTTTCAGAAACGCTTTCAAATATTTGAGTCATACTTTGATCATTTCATCTCTTTAAAATCCACCAGGACAGTAACTTTCATCATCATTATCTTCCCTTTTCCTCTTCAACAATCTCCTATTTACTCTATTCTTTTTGTTTTCTTCTTTGGTCTCCTTATCAGCTTTTCTTATGCGCTCTGCGTCAATGCGTTTCAAGCCTAAAACTGAAAATTTTCCAGGTTTTATCATAAGCCTTTGAAGAACATTCACTTTTCCTATAGCACCATCATTGAAGCATATAACTGAATCTGAAACACCTAATTTAAGGGTATGAAGGCCTACAAACACTGTTTTAGGCAATCTCTGCCAGATAGTGCTGTTAAAGCTCTCGTTTGGATTCTGTGTTTTGCCATGGAGGCAGCGCTTCAACAAGTCTTCATTGGTCAAATCCCTATAAATAGGTTTTATTACATCACACGCAGGTTGTGGTAGAGGATTATTATGTTTGTACACACTTCCGTCTTGTTTTGATTTATTAAACTTACACCAGGTATTATCACCTGTTGGACAAAGACTGTGCATAGGTTTGTCATCCATCGACATACGGTGAAAGTATGTAGCCCATATTGCTTTTTTCATATCCTTCACGTTGGCCAAATTGTTTCTTATGGCTTTTCCATAATATGTCTGTAACTGATAAATTTCAGAACTTGTAAGTCGGCCTCTGCCACCCAAGGCCTTACCGTCACTCAACGGTTTCTTGTTAAAGTTTTGTTTTAGCTTTCTGAGTCGGGTGCCCATCCGTTTCTGGACATGACCGACACATTCCAGTTTAGTTATTTGGACATTATCTCCATAGGGTTTGCTTTCCAATACAGCAGTGAACCCTTTGGAGTCACCATCTCCAAGATATTCTTTATATCTTATACCTAATTTGTTTTGTGATCGACCACACACAGCCGTGGCACCAACGACTTCCATGCCGCCACTAGATCCAGTGTAGTTAGCTTTGCAAACCTTCTTATGTTTAGACATATTTTCAGGATTTTGAGTATTTGCTTTATTAACACAACCACTGCAGAACTTTGATAAACACTCAAAGTCTAGAACTTTAGCCATGTCAAAGGATGTCACGGTAACGACTCCATTCATTGAGGTGTGTCCTCGCTTCTGACATGTGCCATCAAATGCGGCAGCAACATCTTTGCAACCATCATTTTCCAGAATAGCCTCATCAGCAGCATTCATCATTGAGGCATTACTAACTTCAGTAGTAGCAGCGAGTAGCTTTCTGTTGTATTTTGTAAATTTAGAACTCGGAGGAGCTATGTTCATCACAGCGGAAAACATTTTGCCTGATTCAACTCCTTTTCCAATAGATCTGAGAGCATATGCATATCTTACATTGATCTCACACATATTTCTCACAACTTTTGAGGACATAGCAGATGAACATTTACCACAATTTTTACATTCCAAAACCATTCTGTGGACAATGACTGACATGAATTTAGGATCAAGACTAAGAACAGTGCAATCAGATTTTTTGCAAAATTTACATTTTGTGAAGGATTTAATAAGACCTGATATTAATTCTAAGTCAACTATGAAGTTTACCTGAGTATCAGTATAATCAAAGTATTTTGGAAGTTTAGAACCATGTAACTTTTTTGAACTTGATGACTTCTCAGAGCAAGGTTCATCAGTACGCCTAGGCCTAACTGGAGTTGAACAAACAGATGAATGTTGGTTACCCCTAAAACTTCTTTTTGGGTTAAATTTCCTGATTCTAGGCATTATCACTTAGCAACAAAACTAACACGCCACAACAAGTAACAATTTGTAAACAAGTAAACTAAAAACACAACTAAACTCACACAAATTGGAAACATAACCTATAACTCTGCACGTGGCTATATAACTGTCTGCTAAAATAAACACAGCTGATTGCTAGCTAAAAGATTTTCACAGTCTGACTAACCTTAATCCATTCAGGATGAAAACAAATAAGCATGAAGTAGTACCGCCACAAATAAGTATACTGTAATAAGTATATGAGCTTCATACATTAGGTATTTTGAGAAAATGACAGTTGAGGCACTTTAAACTGAGTGCGCTCTTATCTGTATTATTTTCTTACACCACTAAATGTTTTTCTAACACATATAGTGTTATATATTTCTTAAAGAGGACGAAATGTAGAATATATTACGACAAAATTTTTTTTTTGCACTTTTTGACCCATAAAAGGTGCCGACTCCCCCTAAGGTATTGATTTGGCTCTTGGGTTCTCAGTTTGTGAGTTTGGGATGCCTTAGGAGTCAGAGCTCTAGCGGCCATGATTTCTTGTCTGTCTTCTTCTTCTTCTTCTTCTATCTCTCGTTTCTGTATGCTGACCCTGATCAAGCCAGCATGCAGTCACCGTACACTTAACACACACACACTCAGGTATACACAGGAACTCACACAATCCAATTCTTCTTCCTTCTTGTTTAGTTTTCCTCGGAGCCTCTGTCTTCCTAAGTGCTGTATTTTTCTGAGATTCCCAAGGCAGTCAAGTGGACTGTGATTGTCATGGAAGTAGCCAGGAGGCTGTGGTTTGATGTGATTTTGGGGGCAACCATGCTGCCCTTTTGGGGTGAGGGTGTGCCAGGATTTGAATTTTCCGGCATAATTTAAACATAGTAGGCCGCCAAAGCGCGCGGCACTGGGGTGGCCCAGCTGACGTGATTAGTAAGGCTGTGTAGGCACTACGGCGATGTAATTCAGCTGCCCGCATCAGCTGTTTGGTTAAAGCTTCAAAATCCGTAATAAGTTTCATTTTTTTTGGCATGGTTCATTAGAAGCCTACATTCAAGCTCCCTCATTTTGTCTTTAGCCTTCCGACTGGGCTTTTCGTTGTCTGACGGCGTGGCAAACTACTTGTTCAACTTACTATGAGTTCGTAAATTTATAAAGTGCCTCAGGTGAAAATCATATTATTCGCTGTTAATTTAATAAGGGGTTACGTGTGTTAATTGTGTTAACTTGTTCTAATTTAATAATGAGAATGTGTGCTAATTTGTGTATGTGTGTCTCACACGTTACTTCCGGTATCTGGGAGCACGTGGTGACTTTGCACTTAACTGGCGACTCCCTCATTTTGTCTTTAGCCTTCCGACTGAGTGTTTCGTAGTCTGACGACATTTACTTGTTCAACTTACTATGAGTTCGTAAATTTATAAACTGCCTCAGGTGAGAATCATTACATTATTCGCTATTAATTTAATAAGGGGTTATGTGTGTTAATTGTGTTAAATTATTCTAATTTAATAATGAGAATGCGTGCTAATTTGTGTATGTGTGTGACTCACACGTTACTTCCGGTATCTGGGAGCACATGGCGACTTTGCATTCAACTGCTGGAGAAATTTATAAGCAAATGTTTTGAATTTTGTAAATGTTAATGAAAATGTAAATGTGAACTTTCAAGATTGCTTATTACGCAGAACAGTATTACAATCAAACAGTATCCACTTGTTATACTGTTTGATTAATTCTTATTGTGATTAATATAGATTGAATATATTTATATTTGTTGATAAAATGAAAACTAAGAACTGCTATGAATTACACAAGAATTCAATCATTTGAACACTATGATATTTCAATCTAGCAAAATATGTTATGATAATAAAATGAGGAAACACTAATAAAAAGTTGTTATGGTTTAAATGAGTGTTTTATTGCAAGTCCTGTCACTCTGGGCTCCAGCACATTTTCGCTCCATCTACACCAAGTGTCTAGTTTTCAAATTTTACGTAACGGCCGTAACTGGGCTGTTACAGTATTCTGTTAATTTTTAATTACATATCTACAAACGAATGTGATCCAAATCTCTAGTGGTACATGACACTGAACAGCCAAACACATTATCTATGGGCTAAATAATGTTTATGCACATTACCTGTTCAGTCTCAGCCTCTTCTGCATCTGCTTCTTTCTTTACACTGACCGTTAAAACATCCTACAAATAACAAGGAATTAAAATTTACTTTCAAACAAATTCATTACTATTATACGAGAATGCTTTATAAGAGGCTGTAAACGAAACCATAAAGATGTTCAAGACCATAATAACATTTCATGGAGAGTATAAGAGTTAAGAGTTACTGATGTTAAGAGTTAAGAATTACTGATGGTATAGTTTCTACTCACAGAAAACAAGGTAAATTGAGAACACTATTGAATATTATAAAAAATTATTAGGGGGAAGAGGAGAATCAGGAACAAAAATAGGTAAATATTAAAACTGGTAAAGATAACTGAGAGGAATCAGTGTCAGAGTACAGGCCAAATGGAGAAACAAATTTGCTACTGTCAAATACTGGATTCTAAATTAAGAAGAAATTCCTCAAATTATATGTTTGCAGCATGCTATTATAGAAGCTGCACGTGAAACTTAGACAATAGGGAAAAGTGAAAGACACAACCACAGCATTTGAAAACTGCTGCTGTAGGAGAATATTAAAAATATACTGGATAGACAAAGTGATTAGAAAACAAAAATGAACAGGTTCTGGAAACAATGTGTGAATGGAGAGGTTTGTGAAGATGAGACATTGTGGTGGGTCACTATTGGTTGAGACCCAGTAGTGACTTTGCTGATGGGTGCCCAGTGAGTGGGAAGTACTGCAGAGGAAGGCAGAGACTAGAGTACCCTGGTTGACTGTTCGGTTGTGGGACGCTGTAAGCTCTTACATATAAGGAAGGTGGTTCAGGAAGAGTCAAAGAAGAAGAAGATATGAAGAGTCTGAGAAACATGTCAGACACATCAGGTGACACCACATTTGCCTCATGAACAGCTGTAAAGCAACATGTTGGTCTGCAGTATTGTTAATTACAGTCATGTAAACAAAAAAAAGGAAAGTCAATTTTGTCTGTTGGAAAGTTATGACTTGATTTTCTGAGTGGTTAAGAGAATGTTGTTAAGAGATTATCATGCATGTGCCATGATACAACAATGCTGTTCATTATAACAATAAATGCTTGTTACTATAATAAACAAATTTATAACTATGTATAATACCTGATCAACAAACTGCTCATTCTCTTCTTTGATGATTTCTTCTTTTACATGCAGTTCTCCTTTTAGGACAGAATTTATAACTGGGAATACATCCTGCAATTTGAACAATTATAAAATTTACTTTGTCTTCTCAGTGATTTATAGAGTACTATATAAAGAGGTGATCAATACTAAATATAAAATATATAGAATCACCTATCAATTTTTTACAATAAATATCCATACTCTGTACCTACATGGTGTGTGTGCGTGCAAGCGTTCGCACGAGTGTGCGATTTTCTTACTTAAGCTCATGTAGTTTATATGTATACAACACTATGATACAGTTTGTGTATTCTGTTGATTTTTAATTACATATCTACAAACGAATGTGATCCAAATCTCTAGTGGTACATGGCACGGAACAACCTAACACATTAGCTATGGGTTAAATAATGGTTATGCACATTACCTGTTCAGTCTCAGCCTCTTCTGGATCTCCTTCTTTCTTTACACTGACCGTTAAAATGTCCTACACATAACAAGGAATTAAAATTTACTTTTATACAAATTCATTACCATTATACGAGAATGCTTTATAAGAGGCTGTAAAGGAAACCATAAAGATGTTCAAGACCATAATAACATTTCACGGAAAGAGTATAACAGTTAAGAGTTACTGATGTTAAGAGTTAAGAGTTACTGATGGTATGGTTTCTACTCACAGAAAACGAGGTAAATTGAGAGCACTATTGAATATTATAAAAAAATTATTAGGGGGAAGAAGAGAATCAGGAACAAAAATAGGTAAATATTAAAACTGGTAAAGGTAACTGAGAGGAATCAGTGTCAGAGCACAAGCCAAATGGAGAAACAAATTTGCTACTGTCAAATACTGGATTCTAAATTAAGAAGAAATTCCTCAAATTATATGTTTGCAGCATGCTATTATAGAAGCTGCATGTGAAACCTAGACAATAGGGAAAGGTGAAAGACACAACCACAGTATTTGAAATCTGCTGCTGTAGGAGAATATTAAAAATATACCTGATGGACAAAGTAATTAGAAAACAAAAATGAACAGGTTCTGGAAACAATGGGTGAATGGAGAGGTTTGTGAAGATGTGACAGTGTGGTGGGTCCCAGTAATGACTTTACTGATGGGTACCCAGTGAGTGGGAAGTACTGCAGAGGAAGGCAGAGACTAGAGTACCCAGGTTGACTGTTCGGTTGTGGGACGCTGTAAGCTCTCACAGATAAAGAAGATGGCTCAGGAGGAGTCAAAAAAGAAGAATAAGATACGAAGAGTCTGAGAACCGTGTCAGAGACATCAGGTGACACTACATTTGCCTCATGAACAGCTGTAAAGCAACATGTTGGTCTGCTGTATTGTTAATTACAGTCATGTAAACAAAAAAAAAAGGAAGTCAATTTTGTCTGTTGGAAAGGTATGACTTGATTTTCTGAGATGCTAAGAGAACATTGTTAAGAGATTATCCTGGATGCGCCAAAAAATAAAGAGTGATATTCTAACCTTTTATAATAATTAAATAAAAAAAACTTGAAAAAAAGGCCATATTTAATATAGAAATAGATAATTTTGTAGTAGGATAATGCACGACCTCAGACAAGCATTTATTTTTACAGCCAAAAATCGCTGAGCTTAAATACAATCTGTTGCAACATCACAGTCACTCGCCTGATTTAGCTCCATTTAATTTTAACTATTCCCAAAACTCAGAAATGTGGAGTTCCGGAGAATACCAGGAAAACTAGCAGAGCGTGACAACACAGAGGAAAATGGAGGACATAGTATGAGTATACTGACATAATTAGCTAATGCAAAGACGGAAGACTGGCAGATTAAGGAAAAGTTTTAAAGATACTTTGCAACTAAAAAACAGACTACGAGTCTAAATTGGATGAGGGACGGTGAGGAGAATTGCTTGAAAGTTAGGAGGTTATGGAAAATGCATATTGTCAATGCAAACCCTACACAAAAGAATACATGTATAAATCATATTCTGTACAGCAATTAATTTCAAATGAATATGATGATAAATAACTGTTATTAATATAAGGAATGAATGTGTGTATAAGATACGTATATATAACATGTTTATCAATTTAATACATATACTAAAAGTAAAAAATGTTTTTTTTTTAACTTTATACCTTGTCCTCAAATTTGATCTCTTCCATTTGTCTTATGATGGATAAATTGTTCTTGTTAACACCTGAAACAAATGAAAATAAGTTGGCAGTCAATGAAGACTAAATCTACATCACTCACAAGTTAGCACAAGAATAACATTTGATTAAGAACACTTTCGATTAAATACACATATCTTGCCTTATCTTAGTTTGTGCGAAGTACTTCAGTTATTACGAGGGCAATTTGAAAAGTTCACGGCCTGATAATGAAAGACTTACCTTTTCTTTCTGAAATTGTTTTTATTTTTGAACGTAGTCTCCAGGTAGTTCAATACCCTTAGTCCAGCGACGCTCCAGCTCTTTTACCCCATTGAGGAAGTCCAATTCTACTAGGTCCTCAAAATAATCGTTTACTGCCGCTTTCAGCTTGTCATCTGAGGAAAACTGTTTCACCCCGAGAAATTTTTTGAGGTTTGGGAATAGATGAAAGTCAGATGGCGCTAAATCAGGTGAATACAATGGATGGTGCAGCAGATTGTGCTTCAACTCGGCGATTTTTGCCACAGACGCAACGCACATGTGAGGCATGCATTAACCTGATGAAAAATGATCTTTTCTTTGCTAAACCTAGCCTTTTTTCTCGAATTTTTTTATTTAATTGGCCCAAAAGGTTAGTGTAATACTCTCCATTTATTGTTTGACCCTTTTTTAGATAATCTATTAATATTATTACCTTGGCATCCTAGAAAATTGAAGCCATACACTTTCCTACCGACAAAATTGACTTTGCCTTTTTTGAAGGTGGCGAATCACTATGCAACCATTGTTTCGACTGCTGTTTTGTTTCTGGAATGAAGTAATGGACCCAAATTTCATGAGTAGTTACAAACCTACGAATAAAATCTTTCAAATTTTTCTTAAAATGGTCCAAACATTCCTGAGAAGCTTCCATTCACATGCGTTTTTGTTTTTGGCCAGCTGTCAACAAATGCGGCACCCATCTTGCAGACAGCTTTTTCATACCTAATTTCTCAGTAAGAATGTGATATACCCTTTCATCTGAGATGCACACAGTCTTACCAATTTCCGATACCTTCAAACGGCATTCTTCCAAAACAATATCGTGCACTTTATTGATGACTTCTGGTGTAGTGGCACTTTTCGGATGCCCAGTATGCGGGTGATCTTCCTAACTTGCACAACCATGTTTAAATTCAGCAGCCCATTTTTTTAATGTAGTATACAAAGGTCCAGCATAACCTAACACATTCTTCATCTCATTAAAATTTCTGTTGGCATTAAACGTTTCTTAACAAAAAATTTGATTACTGCACGATATTCAATTTTTTCCATTTTCAGTCTTGCTGTGAGATAACCTTATTTATACAGCTGTTTCGCCCCAAAAATGAGTTGACGTTTCACACGTGTTTGTGGGCGAATGTGGCGCCATGATGCGGTAAAAAAACAGAAACACCGCTCATTCGTTTCTATGGTAGGCTGCGAACTTTTCAAATCGCCCTCATACAATAAAGTGTTCCCGACTGAAAAGAGATTCGAGACCACTTATGTAGAGGACAAGTCACATTAATTCTGCACATATACCTGGGACGAACTAATGTATAGAAGAGTATTTAAACCACAGTGCTAACTATAATGACGATTCCTGGAAAATGTTTTCCCCATAAAGGTATACTTTTTTTTGAAGTCATACAAACATGTGTCCACAATTTTTTTTATCACCTCGTCATACCATGTTACTTATTTTGACACAGACTTTGATTTTAAATTCCTATTTACCAGAAATTATAAGACTTTTGACATCATTTTAGAATTATTTTGAGAAGCAAACAATAATTGCATATCAATTGAATGCTAAAACTTTTACGAAACCTCAGAGTCAAAATGTTTGCAGAAGTTGTACAGTATACTCTGTTTCACACAACTTCCAAATTGACAGCTGTGGGAATACAATGCAATACTACTACTAGCAAACTGTTGTTTACAATGGAAGTTTGAAGCGTTTGACAGATTTAAAGAGTTGAAATATTCGTTCTGCTTTATCTAGTCTGAAGACGCGTTTCATCTTATTTATACCTTTCCGGATGCAGTTAATTTAATCTGGTTTTAAACAGAATATTTTTCAGACAAATAATATTAGAAAACGTATAGAAATTAGAATTTTTAATGACCTGAAATACCATAATGGAACAACATTTTGTAGTTTGTAAACTGCATATAAAAGAACTGGAACTGATTGAATTCATGATCCACTGAGACCACTTTGAAGCGTTTTCCATTAACATAAATGGTAACTTAGTAATATTCATGTCACTGACATTTACTGACAGCCTAATAACACATTACTAAAACAAACTACATAAAAAACCACAAATAGATCCAAAATGCGATGTTATATTGTGACGGTACAACTCTTAGGAATTATGGTACCAGGAAATATTTTACTGTATTTTTATTGTACTTTTAACATATAAAACATGGTTAGGGTAAATCTCCCAATAACTAACAACACAACGCAGTTTCGTCAGTGCAAGTCGAATCCAAGGTCATGGCCTACGTTCGTTCCGTCGCATACATTATATAAAACCAATTGAAGAACAATGTGACACGTAGTAAAACAAGTAAAAAAACGTCATAAGTATGACGCAAAACAAAGGCGTCAGACGGATGAAACAAAAGATGATGACGACATCACACACACACATACGTACAAATTGCGTATGGTCAGGCCCCAGTCAGCATCAGACCATCAGAGCGTTAACACGCTGTGAAGTTCGCCGGCAGCTTATTGCCAGCGAAAGTGTTTTTTTTTTTTTTTTTGGAATTATCAATGTATTAAAATGTAACATAGTAACAATATAGACAGCAATCAGTAAATAGCTACTCAAAAATGTAAGTTAACTTCAGTGTAAACAAGAAAAGCACAAGGAACGTTCGGCCGAACATCTGCCCGACCATGAGGAACGCCTGAGGACAACTTAGATTCTGCATCTCACATTCAGGAAAGTCGAAATTTATATAAACCTTTCTTTTACTTAAAATTGAGCTCAAAAGATAAAAATTAAAATGTACTAGTAAATTGCTGTTAGTGTAATGAGAGAGTGTGTGTGCAAAACCGTACCGGTACATACAAGTAAATTTTTCAGGAAGCATTGGTTTATGTTTTTAACGTAAGAATTTATCAATTTGAATATAATAACTGCAGTTCATTAAAAATACACTTGTTTACTAATTCAATAATGAAGCTAGCACCTGAATAATGGAAATTAACGTAGTAATAATATAGCGGAACAGGTTGCAGCCATTTTGTTAATTTATGGACAAAAGGACTCCATTTTGTTGTGTTTGTTTTGTGCCGATTTTAATTTTTCAATGTCATTAAAAAGCAATTTTATATATCATACACTGTTTGAGTTAGTTATTCCGAACAATCGTCCTGTCTCTGATGATCGCTTAAATCGAATCCTGGAATCCTTAGGTCAATTTAAAAATATGAGGTTGGTACTACAAGATGGCATCTGAACCAGTATGGCTTATCCAATAAATATGGTATCAAAAGGTAAGATATCAATTAAAATAAAAATAGATAAAAGGAGGGACTTATATATATTGTTATTATAATATATATATATAGTTACTATAATATATATAATATATATATTGTTATTATAATATATATATATATATATACATATGTATATATATTGTTACTATAATATATATATAAAATATATATATATATTTATATATAAATATTTATAATAATAAGTGTTTTTCTTTTTTTTATAACTATAAAAAAAAAGAAAAACATACTATTATATATATATATACATATATATATATAGACTTAGCGCCGCATAATTTCTTCATCACACGCCAATTTTTACCCAGGGTATCTAAAACAAATTTGAGGAACTTGTATAAGTACATCTTTAGGTGAAGAAGTTATTTTGCCCAAGTTATGGTGTGTCAGCGTACGAAAAACTTATACAAATTTTTATACATCGTATTTTTGCTGTACGCTGAAGCCAGACAACCTGTTCGATATATACAAATGTATATAATGAAATATGGGTAGTTAGTCGGCCATATTGGCATTCGTAATAATTATTCTATAAAATTTGTAACATGTGTAAAAAAGACAGACACTACAGAGGAAAGTGTGTTTTTATTCTGTTTAGTTGGTATAACGAAATATTGGGACCTGCCATAATTTATTCTGTTTAGTCGTCTCGTGCGGTAATTCGTTGAGTTTGCTAACGTGTGTGGGACAGAATTTTGTAATTCGTATGAAGTGTTTGTGATTGCAAGTCGAAGTAAAAATATGTTGGAGGCGCTAGGAATAATAATGAAAGGTAAGATGATCATTTATTTAGTGTATGTTGTCCGTTGTTTGTAGGAAATTAGCTGTTAGGTTATGTATGAATGTCTCGATTACTTTGGGTTGTACACTAGGCCTACCGGTTGTTATAGACCCAACTATACATAATATCACTGTGTTCTGTCCAAAATTTAATAATGGAGCAAATTAGCATTCTAATTTAATTAATACAATATACCTAGGCTAACGCCATGCGTTCTTATGGGAGTAAAAATTTAATTTTTTGTCTCCGTAAATAGGTTCGACCGCTGTTTAAAATTATTTTTCTCGTGTTTATATAACATAGAAGAATATAATAAAAATATATCAGCGCAATATCAGCATTGATGAGAATCTTCATAATTACCCAAGGGGTAATTAACTAATTTTTAAAAAAGTCCCTGTAAGGCACTGAAGCAATTTAATTAAATAAAGTTTCTTTATTATAGATACTCCTGTAAGTCTGACAATTATTTTGTCTACTCTAGCCTACCTATATATGTGTAATGTATCCAATTTGTAAATCATTTTATTCGTAAAATGTGGTCCTACCTAACACAAGATGGTACGCCTTACTATAATATATTTAATTTGAACTCTGCTCGTATTTAACTAGTTACAAATTTTATTTAATTCTTCAGTCCAGCTATATTACTCTAAATATACTTTCAAATTCAGCATTTTTCATAAAATTCATAAAAGAAATACGTTAGGTTATGTTTCATGTCTAGATTACTTTGTCGAACACGTATCTGTTATAGAACCAACTATGCCTAATAGCACTGTGTTCTGCCCAAAATTAGCCCAATAATTGAGCAAGTTAGCATTCTAATTTAATTAATACAATTTTATTTTTTCATTATTAGCGGGCCAATTTATACAAAAACAAAAATTCTGGAGTTTTGTATTGTAGTGTTTTAGGGTAAATAGAATTGCCATAATAAATTTAATACAGTAGGCGTATTGTTTTGATTGTGAAACAAAAATCATTTGTTTGATGTTTTAATTCAGTTCACTTATCCCCAATAAGTAAAAACCTTTACAAAGGTGCATAAGGTATTATCATTTGCTTTAAAAAATTGAATTCCAAAATAATACAAAGACTATTTAAATTAGATTTGTTCCTTTACTGCATTAATAAAACCTGTCATATACGCGTCACCTTATGCTACATAAATATCAAACACACTTAGTGTTCCGAGTTGTTAATACAATAGTGATATAAATATCAGGTTACTAAACCTTTACACAGAATAATTTTATTAGATGCATTGTTGTAAAACTTTAATATTGTAATTCCTGCTTTGAAAAGTGCAGGGTAAAACAGAAAAATGAAAATATCAGAATAATAATATTTGAATAGAAATCATAGATTCTTTGTGGTATACAAGAACATGAGTATTTATTGTATTGTATGCAAGTTGGATGTCATAACATGAAATTATCAGTTAAGGATAGTTCAGTGTTTAGATAAGACTTTGATTCTATAACCCTAGGACTAGAATAAACTTCCAGTTAGTTTTGTGCTGATGTATTATTAACAACAGCAAAGTTCCTGTGATAATAGAACTGATTTCGCTGAAAGATTAATTATGTTAACAAAACTAGCAAACTAGCAGGGCATTAGCCGATTAACTTACAGCGGAATAGCCTGTAAGCCTAACCTAACTCTGAAATAAAATGAATTACTTTTAGGAAAAAATCAAAATTTGTTTGTGTTATGTAGGCTTGGGTGTTAAGTATAATAGGCTAAGTTCTTTATCACAGTAAATTGTCTCTAGCTCCAGATACTTGCATGTCTACATCAATTGTCATATTTTACTTTTCAGATGACTGTGAAAGTAGGCCTAGGAGACGTACAGCAAAAAAAGGTACATATAGTTTTAATTGTTATTTATATTCAGTGTATAAAAGCACCCCTTAACTCTAATCAACTAAAAATATAAAATTAATTAACCCATTTTTGAAAAAGACCCTGTGAGGGAACTGACTCCAGTTAAATGAAATATGTATTCTGTATTAAATGCTTATTCTGTATAAATATCAAGTTACTGATACCTTTACACAGAATAATTTTATTTAGATTAAGTCTGGCCTATGATAATATAACTGATTTAGCTAAACTTACTGCGGATTAGCCTGTAAGCCTAACCTAACTCTGAAATAAAATTAATTACTTTTAGAAAAAGATCAAAAGTTTATAGGCCTGGGTGTTAAGTATAATAGACTAAGTTCTGTATCACAGTTGAATTATCTTTAGCTCCAGAACTTACACCAATAGTGCATGTCTACATATATTTTCATACTTTACTTTCATATCTGACTGGGAACGTAGTAAGTTCAGTGTTAATTTATTCATGTTACCTTATATTTGGTGTATAAAATCACCCTTTAAACTCTAGTTAACTTAAAACTAAGATTAATTAACTGATTTTTAAAAAAAGTCCATGTGAGGGCACTGACTGCAATATAATTAAATATTTTTTTTTATTATAGATACTCCTGTAAGTCTGACAATTATTTTGTCTACTCTAAAAAAATTCCATTTATTACTTTTATGGTGATTCATGTATGAACATTACATAATTTTAATTTTCTTACAGATGTAAGACTGTTTCCGGAAAATGTATGCGATCAAATTTCACAAGATTTAGGACACACACAAGTGTCTGATCAAGTAAGTTTGAGTGGTAGATTAGGCCTGAAATTTATGCTAAATTTTGTTCATAAATTCTGCCTAAATTTTTTGCCAGTAATTTAATCTATGGCTTTGATATGAAGTATAAAATGTCTGAAGACAAGTACTAAGCCTTGAGTTCCTACTGAGTACACCCATTAGCCTATAGAAATATTAGCTAGACTGCGTACGTTTTCAATTGTAAAAATGAAATAGGCCTACCTATATTTGTGTAATGTATCCTATTTGTAAGTCATTTTATTCGTAAAATGAGGTCCTACCTAACACAAGATGGTAGGCCTTACCATAATATATTTAATTTGTACTCTGCTCGTATTTAACTAGTTAACATATTTTATTTTATTCTTCAGTCCCACTATATTACTCTAAATATACTTTCAAATTCAGGATTTTTCAGAGAAACGTAATTAATTAAATAAGATATGACTTAATAAGTTAAGGTTAACTTTAACACCTAATATAACAAATTTTATAATATAGGCCTATGGCTATTGTAATACGGAAGCAAACTGTTGTAATATTTTGTACACATAGTTACTTTCATAACATCGAGTCCATTAAATTGTAATTTATTTGACATAAAAATTTTATTTTAACACAGCTCTGCTTTAAAAATTAAGGACTAACATTTGTCAGGTAAAAGAAAAAGTGAAAAGAGAATTTGAACTGTGACTTCTTTAATTTTTGAGTTAAAAAGCTTTTTAATCTCGATTAAATTTTTTAATAAAATTGTGCTGTTTTTAAATTTTATAATATTAACTTGCAGACAGAAAAGGTTTTGCTGGTGACTAAAGAAAGCATCGTTCTTTTATCTTATGTAAAATTTATTATTGCATGCAAGTCTGATTAAAGCTCACTAAACTAAAATTATCACTGCTTACAGCAGCAGGTTCTTAAACCCGATAATTGATGTAGGCCTATAGTGTTATTTTTATTTAATTTCTTATTATCTGTATTTATAATCTGTAACTTAATGTGTAGAATTGTATTTATATTGTTTAACCTCCTAAATGATACTCAACTAATATCACATGAAATTTTAAAAAATTAGTATCTTAATATTCTAAATTTTATGGGGTGTGTTATACTTAATAGTAGATTTAAATGATACGGAGTATGGATGAATTATCCGTAATGTATTTGCTAGTTATAATACCGTTATAATCAGGATTATATTATTCAATGTTAATCATTTGAACAGTTTTTGTTTTTCGAGTTTGTGTGATTATATTAGAAATCTTTTTCAGGAATCTTCAGTGCAGGGATGTAACCAAGCAATAGTGACTTGAGTTCATTTAAATTAAAATAGATTACTATAAAATAACTACTAGATTATGCTGTAAATTTAATTTTTTTTAGAAATTTACACAAAATCCATTAACTTTTTGTAAATTCATAGTGCTAACCTACAAATATTGTGCTAGGTTAAGAAAATAAATTATTCTCTTAATTATTAGCTTAATATTATTATAATTATTAACTTAGTGAAAAATTATGTATGAGTTTTGTAATGATCTTTCAGGTTCCTCCTGAACTTTCCAGAATTGACTGGGAAAAAATGACTATTATTGCACCATCAGTAGTATTGACATCAGATGATATTGATGTGGAAAACATATGAAGTGGAGAAGGTAATATAATCAAAGCAATTTAGCCTATAGATAATTTAAAATTTTTTTTTTCTGTTTGTGAATTTTGTAACATTAGCATATTTGATTTAATGTTTGTTTCATATGTAGTGTTAGGTTTACCTAAATTATCTTTACTTGACAAACTAGACTTGTATAGGTACTTTAAATCAATTAAGAAAATCAGCTTTGAATGTAGCACAATTAATTCATACCATATTTCATTAATGTTTTGTTTTCAAAGCATTTTTTTGTTTGGGTGTTAGCCTATTTAATTTGTGTTATGGCAAAGTTAATTTTCTGCATCAGGAATGTCCTATTTCATTGAGCAAGCTTTATAGGAGATTTTGAAGTTTGTGATAAAATAGCCATTAATGATTGTTTTGTCTTGTTAATGACAACAATATAAAGTTATTAACAGTCCCACTTACATTTTAAATGAGAAAATTTAGTAACATAGTAGTTGGAATCGTTTTTAATTAGTAGTATTATGTGTCAATGCTTTCAAATCAGGGGCTTCCTTTGGAAAGTATAATCATATGATAATTTTAAGATAAGTATTGTTAGAAGCTCTAAATAAGTTTGTTTATATTATTTTTTATATAAAGAGTTTTGGAAGCTGCTGGAAAACAAAAGTTCTTAATAAAGTACATAATTAGTTTAATAACATTATTTCCCATAAAATTGCAATTATTTCATTTAGTAATTTGCACTTTTGTTGATACTGGCAATGATAATTATTTTTCTCTGTTAGCTAAAATTCTTTCTTTGTTACAGAGTCCATTGTTGTAGAAGCTCTTATATCGCCAGATGATTGTGCAAAATTTATAAGTTTGGAGGTAAATTTCTCCTTATAGAACTGCTGTATTCTTATATAGTTATCTCTCTCTGACCTCTATTTTGCACTATGAGGTGTACACTTATTTCCATTCTTATTTGGTATTCTTTTATCTCTTTCTACTATTATTTAGTTACAATAGTTTAATCATAGTAGTCTCTTTATAATTGGTTTAGTGTTTTTTGTACACTGGTCTGTCCCTTAGTGTATATCATTGACTAACATTACTTACACCTAGTGTCACATGACAGGTGTTCTTAATTACGATTATAATACATTATGTCCTTTCTTATAATATTCTTATACTATTACAATAGTGGCATTACAGCTTACTTGTGGTATAGACATTAACCTTTTACTTCTATTTGGTATTATAAAGTGGTTTTGTTCACGTTTTACTTAGTGAATCCCCTTTTGGTCGGTTTTGGTTCACTTTATTTACTTAAATTCTTATTTAAAATCCATTTTGGGTATCTTATATTGGTACCTGTAGAAAGCTTATCAGTTCTTCTTGGTTTAAGGCACAAAACATTTTGGTTTAGGTAGGCTTTTCCTACTGATAGATGTGAATTTAGGTGAAATTTGTACCAACAATGTGTATGTTAGGTTGATACAAATTTACATTCTTTTAACCTTATTTTCTCAAGTTTGGTTTTATTAATGATAACTAATAACTCTTTAGTTATTGCCTTTTCTTATCTTACATGATTGTTTGACTATTTGAGTAATATTTGTTATTATTATGAGACAATTTTAATACTTCTTTATGTTACATGGGTGCTATGCATAACATGTTACTATGCTTTTATTCACAGCTTCTATTCAGTTAACAGTATAGTTACTTTCATTCTTTTATAACATATCTTGTCCTATACATTTATAATATTATCTGTTGTATATTGTACAGGAATGGGTTTCCTCTCCTTAAAACCCCACTGTTGTGTTTGTCAATTTGTACATACACCTATGCCAATGTGTTTTGAATTATTTTAATTATGTAAATCTCGGAGATATTTGGAGTTGTGGGATGTATTGATGTAAGTAATTAATTATTAACTTAGCTCTCTAAAAACTATCAGTGTTTGTGTACCTGTAACTTAAATAATTAATGAGTTATTTTATAATTCCGTTCAACCCTATTATACCTTGAAGAGAATTCTGTCTAATTTTGTATTTTTACTCTCTCTCTTTGGTGTCAGATAATTCCGCTATAAGCGCTGTAGTATCGGCTCAACGAAACTTATAGGTTATTTCAATGTTTATGTTAACCAATTATTCTATACTTATTCAGTTACTTTTTTATTCCTAGCTCATTAAACCATACTCCAAATAACAAGATTTTGCCAATATATAAAAGTTCTTTATTTGTTTACTTCTTTAACATTGAATAATATATGTTCTAATTAACATATGCTTGAGCTATAGATTGTATGAATCGATTGTTGATTATTCTGATACTTTATTTAAATTTAGTTATATAGTGTGTTTTAATTTGTAATTAATTTAATTCAGGGTGTGAAGGTTCTTGTAACTGTGGGGAAGATTAAAAATACATAGATAAGAATGCAAGATTTACAAATTTAAAGTGTTGTGTAGTTAGTATGATTAATATAATAATAATTTACCAGACTAGAACGAAGCCAATCGTGTAGGCGGTTGATTGATAAATTTACTGTTCTGGACAATTATGCCGTACGATTTTCTTTCTTCGATTTAATAGAATGGAATTCTTCTCCTGTCCACTTCGGAATTACAGCTTTCTGGATTGGTTTACAGCCCGATTGATGCTTCTTCTGCAACGCCAGGATCCAAATACGTTCTTCTCTTGGTTGAAGCAATTAGTGTTGTTCCGTGTTTTTGAAAGGTTATAACTTCTGGTGTAGTGAATATTATTAATTGTGATACTGTTAATTCTTTCTATTTGGTTTAATATATCATCAATTCCCTTCGGATATGGGACAGTTCAAGTTCTTCCTTGTATAATCCAGTTATTTATTCTCTATTGTGATTTCATACTGTAGTGTTATTTGGATTAAACTGTACTGGTGATAGTCATAAACATTGTCATTAGGATTTTGTGTTTTATAATCGTGTCTGATGATTTAAAATATTCCGATTAAATAGATAATTCTTGGGTTTTTTAATCTCATCACATTCAGATCATCAAAGCAATTATTGTCAAATTAACAACTTCCTCTTCTTCTGTCGTCCCTAGCAACACACGACTTCTTCCTTCCACATGTTTTGAATATAGTGTTTATTTCATATATTTTTTGTCTATTCCTTATCAATTTGCTATCCTATCGGAATGTAACTTTACCGATAGTTGGTTTATTATTTTCTACACATATTCTGCTGGTTTTTTTATATAAGCCGGTTTTTTCCTTTTTTTATATTTAATCCACTTTCGATATTAAATGTTATTAATCGATATCATGGCATTATGGTATTATCATAATTTGTATAAATTTTATTATATATCATTATTAATTTAATGTTTTTTCTAGCTCTTCAAATCGTATTCATTAATTATTATTAATTGATGTACCTAACCTTTATGTTATGAGTGGTTATATAGTGGTTTTGGCTGTTAGGCCTTTTATTGTAAACAGATCTACCTGTGTTTATAACTGGTACACATCTATAGCCCCTTTTACATAAATTCATACATATAATTAAATCTTAACTATTAACATTTACATAAACAATTATTTTTTCCCTATCTAATAACAATTTTATCTTGACCTATGGATCACATATAAGAAAATTCAAATCTATTAACGTTAATTAGCTGCTTCACACTTCATTCTACAACAGTCATTGAATAATACATCTTGTTTCATTATCTTTCATTAACTCAACACATATTTGGTATAACATAACATAAACTTTATCATAACATTTGTTGTCACAAAATAATACCTCTTAACTCAAAATTCTTATTTGCTATTAGTAAATTATTGTTTCATTTTTTGTTTGTTTTTCATTAAACATATATCATCAACTATTGTCTAACTTACAGGTTCGGTTATTCTTGTTAATATTACCTTGCATCCTTATTTACCTTTATCTATGATTATAAATATAATTATTAGATCTTTGTTCTATCATGGGGTTAAATATTGACTTGTTTATTATTCTGTGAACCTTGTTTTTATGCAACTTGAGTGCTAGCATTTCTGTTGCGTTACAATATTGGTCATCTCAGTTAGTCAGTTCTTGTCCATCTCTTCAATCTGTAAGTTGTTCAGTCATTGCATATACGGGTAAGATGTTCTATAGTTGACTGGCTCTTGGAATCTATATTTTATGCCATGGTTGTTAGGTGTCTTTCTCGTAGTATGTTTCTTCCTTGTCTTCATTGGTTCCTTACTGGCCGAAAACTATTGGGTTGTTGGTTCCTGTGGTACAACCATTGTTCGGTGCATCTTCTTTTTCTTATAATGTTATTTCACTTGTTAGTTACCATTAGTTTTATTAACTCTTATTGTTGTGAGTTTATCCTTGGTGATGAGTAGCTCATGTAGTTTCATGCTTGGCCTTTTAGAAGAAACACTTGGTTTGTCTCTTTCACTCAATTATTGACATGTGTTAATATTTTGGGTTACTGAAATATTTGGGCTCATATGTCTCGTTACAATATTAACTGGTTGTAGGCATATAAACTTATACACTGTTGTGAGAATTGTACAAAAGTACCTTTAAGCTAATTTCAAAACACAACATTTCAGAATTAATCACATTTTTTTCACTTTATAGGCTATGTCACCCCAAAAGAAAATGTACAGGTCACTTTCAACAACAGTTGACAACAGCTGACTGAATATTATCCGATGACAAAATACTAAACAGATGGGAGATAGTCACACCAACCAACCATTTTGTATATAGTCTTTAAAATGAGATTTTTTTGCTTGTACACGGAAAACCTGGATCACTGTATTAAGATATATATTTTAGATATGTAGGTCAATTTATTAATTTTGAGCTATTAATTTAGCTAGTGCTAAGCTTTAAAACACAGTTATTTGTATGAAAGAAAAGTACAATTTTGTAGGCCAAGTAATAAATCCAACTATGATTCTGAAAAATTGTCACGGGTAAGAAAATAAAAATAATAATAATTCACCGATCTGAATGACGTTTTACAGAATCGTGATAAACATAAAATTACTTTTGATAGTGATCCCATGCTCATCCCAAGTTGGAACTTTCAGAATATGTAGAGGAAAACAATATCTTTCACATATATTTTTTTGAGAATTTTAAAAATACAGTTTTTCAAAATTCAGTAAATGCAATAATGATGTGTTTATAAAAAATATATATATTTTCAACTAATTATGTTTTATATCATATGAAAGCCCTTTAAAAGAGCTTTCAAATGAACTCGATGTCATTGTTCTAGCTTAATTAGAACACAAGTTGTGAACAAATCAATATTGTTGCACAAGTCAAAAATTTTATTTATTTTTTTCATTTTTGAGCACCCATTACTCAGTAACCTTTCGTCAGAAAAATGTGAAAAAATTGATTTGTGTTACTATTTATGAATACTACATGCATACTTAATTTCAAATAAATCTAAGAGGGTCAGGTTGTAGCACTTGTTGATTTGACACGGAATATCTCTTAAATGTAACTTGAAGGTTTGATTTTGTTGTAAACATACCAGTCTAGTTTTTCTATTTATAGTTTATGCTTTTTTTTTTTAATAATTTCAACTAATTGAACCCCTAATCAATCCTACACTCCCTCGCAGAAAAACCTATATTTAGTTCATTTATATTGTCATCTGAGTTTAGTTATGTTAGATGTAATAAATAAAATGTTTATTTCATCAAAGGTTTTTTCACTTTTTGTAATTATGTTCTTGTAAATAAATATTCTATGTACTTTATTAATGTAATCTTATAGTTACTGATAAAGTAACAAAGCCCAAATGTCTGTGTGGTATTTTTGTTGTAATAATATTTGTCTGATATGTATTATTTTTGCAATGTTTTTATGTATCTTCTATGAAGAAATAATTTGTTCATTATCCTTAATAATTATTAATTATTGATACCTTAGAATTGAAACTGTTTTGTATAAATTTTGTAATAAAAATCAATGTACTTGTAAGTCTTTTTTTATCAATAACCTATTGAAAATAACACATTCCTTGTGCAATGCAAGTAGGCCTACCAAATACCTACCAAAAATGTATATCCCCAATTTTTGATAGAATATTTGATTTTTGTTGCCATCAGAATTTTACTTTGATTTTACTTTCATGTTCCATAAGGAAATGGAAGTATGGTGATGGCAAAAAAAATCGTGTTAGAGATTTTTGCAGATTCTGATTATACTACCCTCAAAACATGAAAAAAAGTAATTTATCGAAAAGTGTCTGTGTGTCTGTCTAGATTTTTTATGGCAAACGATAAGAGCCGCAAATTCAAACAGAATCAAATAATTTTTTGCATACAGCCCTGAATTGTAGAGTATTCAAGACCTATTGTTTTTTGTGAAGATCGGTTAAGATAAAGGGGTAGTTTACCTGCAATATTTTATGTTGTAACAAGAGAAATTTTTTCATGACGAACGATAACTGCCGTAAATTCAAACAGAATCCGATATTTTTTTACATATGTGCCCGAGTTATAGAGGACTCAAGGCCTATTGATTTTGGTGAAGATCGGTTACGGGGAAAGGGTAGTTTACCTGAAACATTTTGTTGTTGTAACGTAATAGTTTACCTGATAATTTTTTGTATATATGTACTACGTTATTGACAACAAAGAAGCAGTTTGTTTTTAAAATTCCTTCCCGGCCTGTTTGGCCGTAGACCAATGTTTTCTGCAAAACCAGACGTTTCGCCAGTGCCATCGACTTCCATCATCAGTGAAAATCAAGTGCGATAATGTGAGGTGGTATACGTTAGTGCCCACAGTAAGTGGCTGAAGCAGTAAGTAGAAAGAAGTAGTTTCAATGGAAATATTTCATTTCGAAAATGATTTTAAATATAAATCTTAGAACATGGAAGTCGTGTATGATTCTCCATACCAATATTTTGTTCTTAAGTGTGCTATTAAGTATTAGGAATCTTCTCCATGTCAAGGTATAGGATTACAGCCTGTTTTGCCTTCACTGAAGGCATCTCTTTTCCTTGCCCTACCTACATCTCGTCTTCCCTGAGGTCTGTATCTTATTACTTGTTTAGGTAGTCCCATGTTTTCCATTCTCTTGATATCCTGCCTCTATTTTATTTGTCCTTCCCTTATTCTGCCGGCTATAGAATATACATTTCACTTGGTACTTATATTTTCATTTCATATTTGATATCTAAGGGTTTGCATTATGAATATTCGACACAATATTTTTCTTGTTAGATTCGAAGTTTTAAGTACTTTTCTCTTAAAAAGTGTGTATGAACATTTTAGCACGACGAGATTGTCTGTTTTATTATTATTCTTAACGTTTTGGTTTTTATTATTAATTTTTGGTTTATTGATTTATTCTACCCAATTCAATCTATTATTGAATCTGATATGAATAAATCGGTTTACTTACTCTTTGACATCGTTTATTAATTTTGTTTAAATAGTTTAGAATGTTTTTTGTTCCATTTCATGAGTTCGATTCTGAAGAAGTTGCGTTGACTCTTCTATTATTAGCTACGGTGAGTTGCTCTGTACTTTCCTGTATAGACACTAACATAAACACAACATGTACATGATACTTAATATTATTATAACATTAATAGTTAATAACATTTTATTATGGCCTATGCATACTGCATTGGTCATTGTCACTTCTGATAGTGTCCTTTTTCTTCATCTTGTGGTTTTATTACCTTAACTATAGTTTGTTAAGTGAGTTTACTATACTTTAGGAAGTTACCTTTTTATATGGGTTGTAATCCTATCAAATTATTCTCGTTATTGCTTGAATATCTCTTATCATTGTTTTGATAGCACTGTTATTATTGTGCAGTAGTTCATTCTGCATTTATACTGAAAATTGCTTTGGTTTAAAGTAACCAAGATTACTTGCATCTAGCTGTCAACATGGTTTATTTATTATTATTGTTATTATTAGTATTTGGGTGGCTATAATCCTTGAATTTACTTATTCGAATAGTATTCTGCCTCATTCAATGTTGTTGGTTTAGTTCCTACTCTTTTATGATAAGTTTACAAGATAATTTTGTTCATCATGCATCCATTCTATGGCAAGCATATAGTTATAATATACAACAATGGATTATTGTCGGTTTTGTGTTTCTGTATTACATTTGATTTATTTGACTTTATGTAGTACTGGTATATCTATTGGTTATTATTAGATTACATTTTGTTTATCTTTTACAGTCTTTACTATTGGTAATTAGTGGTTATTTCTAATATCAATTCCACTTTACAATTGGTCATTGGTGTTTTGGACATAGCCCGCTTTTCATGTCTACACATAATTTAGCTAAGAACTTATTATTATTCATTCTCTTTCTTACTTTTTATGTTCAATAATTCATTCTTATTGATTACTGTTTGCATTACATTGTCAAGGAAGGTATTCACTTAATAAGTTTTGGTCAGTGTCAATTTGTTTTGCAGCTTAGGGGTTTAAATCATGTTGTTTATTCCATTTATTCTTTCTTCTTTTATAATAATTCTTTTATTGCCATATGTTAGTTCATTATAATTCATGTTATCTCCCTTTTTTGTGTTTGATCTGGATATTTTCTTCTTCTCTTCACCGATTCCTTCCTCCATCTTAATAAGTTTCTTCATAGCGTTGTTTTCACTGGTTTCCTTCTCACGGTTAATAGGTTTCTTCTTGATTTTGTCTTTAATGGGTTTCCTTCTCACTGTTTGATCTATTGGGTGATTATGTATGTCGTCTCGTCGTTAGTCTTGCTTTATCTTCTTTAGTTGCACATTTACTGGTAATTCCTTCTTCATTTTAATTCACTTGGTTTTGGCTTATGATACTTCCTTTTTTATCCATGATCGTATGCTTGACCTTGTAGGTATTCTTAATTGTAGTGGCTTTCAACTTATTTGTGGTACGCTGGTGTTGGTAGTGTTATATGTACCATTACAACATACAAAAATTTGAGATATTTTTGTCACAAAAAACGTTTATGATATATTGTGTATAAATACACATATAAAGGTATTTTTGCCACAAAAAACGTTTATGATATATTGTGTATAAATACACATATAAAGGTATACAATACATTTGATTTGTTTAACAGTCGTTATAAGACAGTATTACCATATAGGGGAGAGCAGAGAGACATAAGTTGATACTTTGTACTTCTTCAAGTGTCCCTTAGTCGCAGCACCTCTGCAACTGTATAACGTTTTTGTTATAGCTTGTAGTACATGCTCCTCCAGTCTGATTATAGCAGTGTACAGTAAAATGAGTCTTTGTTCCCGTTTGTATTTTAGAACGTGTAAAGCAACCTTTTTGTCACTAATTTGCTATGGGTGTTTACAGCTACGTACTTTGTTGGATCCATGGTAAGTGTACAATTGATTCATACTAATACAAAAGCAATGTGGCAACATGAGGGCAAGTTATGTTTCTCTATAACTTTTAAAAGAAAATTAATTCATAACCTAACAGATCTCAGAATTAATTATGTGTCAGTTACTTGTGATCCTATAATGAAGATTACGTGTTTATTAAATCCTAAAAAACTAAAATTTTTAAAATGATAATAGTAATAATGGCTCCTTTTTATGCCGCCTAGGAAATTTAGGAGGTAGAATAGGTTGCCTAAAGTGAGTGTTCGACACACGCACTAAAGGTAGAGTGGCCAGCAGCACTACACTTCAGCCACTAATTTTAAAATTAAAGGTGTACCTTCAATTTCACCAGAAGGAAAGTGGTATGTTGGTACAATGTAAGTAAAACATTTTGTTCTGTTTTCTTTTTTTCATATTTGGTTCAAACGTACAAGTGAAAAACTTTCTGGGGCGATGTAGCTCACAAACCCTACAAAGACTCGGCGTTTTCCACAACTTGTATTTAGGAAAGAACAAAAAGAAAAATCAGATTTCTGTGTTATGATCTGCACTATTCTGTTAGTTATTATGGTTTGTACCCTAAGAATATTCGTATGTTAGCCTCCGAATACGTGTTTGCAAATAATGTCGGTTTTCTGGTGAACTGGGCCGGTAAAAGATTGTTTTACTGGCTTCATGCAGCGACATTCAAGGTTGTCTTTTAGAGAGGCTGAAGCAACAAGTTTTGCAATAGCATTTAGTTTTAATAAACATAACATAAAACTTTCTTCAATATTGGAATTCTGTGATAAGTCGCCTTCATTTTTACTGTCACAATATTTGGAATGTGAAGGAAACCAGGCAGCATAATGACAGTGCACTGTCCTAACAAAGTTGTCAGTTTGAAGGGAAATAAACAAGTCAGCAGGGTTACCCCTTTGGAAAAGGGTGAAACCAGTGGTATTTTCATAGATGGCAGCTCGAAACCACCACTTATCGTTATATCCACAGAGTGTTATGTAGATATCACTTTGATTATTTATGGACCAGCAGGTTGTATTGGAGTAGCATATCCATCAAGATAAATTACAGCCTCTCTTTTTTTACTATTTATGAAACAGTTTATACCTCATACCCGTTACAATCTGACTTCAGCCATTAGACAAGTGTTTATATGGCCTGTTTCGGTGCAGCCGCTGAGAGCTGGATGACAATAAACCCAGGTAAAACCATGACATACCTGGGCTAGCAAAAGATGCTCTTTCAAAGGCAGCTACACCATCTAACTGACAGCAGGTTTTAGTTCAACTGGAATTTGGCCATTAAATGAAAATATATTCAGTATCGAAGAGTTTCTGTGTTCACCTGTAATTGACAGAGAGATAGGAGACAAAAGTAATTATGAAGGAAGATTAACACCAACAAAAGATTGTCAAGAGACCACAGTAGCCGGACCTCCCACGTCGGAAATAAACGAGACATCTGCTAATACCTTATCACAATTGACACCAGAATAAATTCGCCCTTATCCGAAAGCGACTGCAAAAATAAAATAGAAATGCGCCAAGAAGAAAAAGTCAAGTATTCTCACTGACTCCTATTAAAAAAGCAATTCGTATTGAAGAGGAGGCATGACAAAAGAAAGAGCGATCAAAACGGAAACTAATCATGAACGGTAAAACGAAGGCGATTTGTGGACTGTATAGAAACGGTCAATCAAACTCTCCAAGACTTAAGAAATTGTAACAAATTAGTGGGTAGCGTAACATTTGTTATTTCAGAGGATTCTCGCTAGAGATTACCGGTAACTGCAAGAGGAACCCGCGCTGATATTGTCTCAGTGTGTTTAAAGTCCTCGGCGATGTGGAATGCTATTCAGACTAAATTTGCAAAGCAATATGAGAGCCCATTTAGGAGGAGGAGGAGATGGTGATTTTTCTACAAACTTACTGCACCTCGGTGACGGTAGTGTTCCTAATGACGATAGCTTCACAGAAATTGACGAAAAACTGGGACATAGTAAATAGTACAACACTGTATTAATTGCTAAATTCTGTGCAAAACGTCAAGTGTTTACTTGATAAAAATTACAAGTGGTTATTCCCAAAGAATCGAATCTGTGAAGGAAAATAATGATACAAGTTTGGAAAAATTTTCTGGGGATAATAAAAAGTCCGAAGAATCTATTAACACCGTATTTAATATTGAAAATATAGTGTACTATCTCCAAGAATTTTTGAATTCTTTAAATCAATCTTGCATTCCGCCACAACGGTTCATTCTAAAGGTTGGCACTCCAACAATGTTGTTGAAAAATTTACATCCTCCGAACGTTTGCATAATACAAAATGCAGGTGACACGGGAATTTCTGTGTCAAGTAGGTAATAGCGTTATTATCGACTCAAAAGCCCTCTTCACACACACATTCGAATCAGTAGGCTACTGGTTGTTAGCATTACCTGGTGTAATTACCAACTTATAAATTGTAACATTCTTTACTTTAGTACACACTTGAAGGAAATTAACAGTTTCGAAATTACATCCGTTCCATTTACATAATTTTCATTAAACCTACTTAATATGTAGTAGTGAACGATAAGGTTTTTCCAGGTTTTACTAGTACTTGACCTACAACAGTCTGATCTCCTACACTCAGTGCCTCTGTCTTTAATGATCACTGCTTTTTTTTACATAATAATTTTCCCATTCCTGCATAGAATTTCCCCGCTCGTACAGAAGGCAACAGACTTTAGTGAATCCAAGCTGCAATCGAAGTATAACTACGTTACTTTCACATCTCCGTAGGTATGCCACGAATATCCGTCATACTGAATTCTGCTCAATAAAAGTTTCATACTATCACATGACTCCGACATGTAAGCAGTAAGTTATAAACTGAAGGGATTGGTGAATTATTAAAAATGGAGTAAAATCAATAGGTTAAAAAAAGTTCGTAGAAGTCTTTTGAGTGGAGGGAACGTTAGAAAACTGTTTATGTTATGAATGCTTAAGCCTACAAATCGTGATAGTTGTTATTATTATTATTATATTATTACTATAAAACAACATTTGTATTATTTTAATACAGACAGGAGTGAATACAGCCTTCGAATGAATTGGTAGTACGAACGCGTCAGCCTGCCAACACACATTAGATCTGTATATTTGTGTCGTGACAACCGTAGTAATTTTTGTAAACAAAGACTGTTGTGTCTTTACGACATTAAGAATGTTGTTGGCGTGAATTTAATGCGACAGATTTTTTTTACCTCTGCCCATGTTTCTCTCTTTCAGTCCTCTCACTCACTCACTCACTCTCTCTCTCGCGCGCGCACACGCACGCGCGCCAACTCGTACAGTTTCTTCTTTTTCTTGTCAACAATTTCAGTGTTACACACAATCCTTCACTGTTTGTTTGTGCGTGTTTGTTTAATCATTCATTGTGTTCGTATAAACTACACATTCAAACTTGAGTAATCTGTTTGTAGCAGTGTAACATTTCAACAAACACTTAAAGAGGCGCGCTTTGGGTGCAGTCGCAGAAGGACCTGCCGTGCTAACTTAATGAAAATAAAAGGAAATTAATAGTGAGGTAGTCATGTTTAATTAAAGGTAGTAGTGAGGTTTGTCCCTATTAGTGAGGTAGATGGGGAAAATTGACAGAGAAAGAGTGAGGGGGAGAAGAGAGACGGGGGAGAGAGAATTACGAATTTTTAATTATTCTCATTCATACCGAATATCATTTGTAAGAATATAGTTATGCAGTTATTGGTATACAGTAGTACCGAAGCAACATGTTTCAAGTTGACTCCCATCCGTTGGAAATTTATTCACCATTCTGATTAATAAAAATTTCTACAAGTACCAATAATATAAATAACAACCTGCAGAAGCAGAAGAGTTTATATCTTACAGAGTTGAAGAGTTGTAATGTTACATTAATTATATTTTTGCTTTTCGTATATCACAGTGAGCAGTAATCTAATTTTTTTGAAATAATACGTGAAGGCTTATATATTAAGAATTAATTTTTTTTTATAGTTTCCGTAACTTGCTTGTAAAATAATTAGGTATCCAAAAGGTAAGTTACATATTTTAATAGCAACTTATAAGTTCCTCATCCTCGGTTTTTTCCTTTCTTCAAAATGTACCACTTCTTAATTGCGAATAAATTATTTAACGTAATAATCATTTCACCAAAGGCTGTTTGGATCCTGTTAATAAAACTCTTGAGTCTGCTGCACATAATCCTCGCTTTTGGTTCATGTTTCGTTAACTTTCTACATTACAATAAGTTTAATTATTTTCAAGTTCCTTATAAGTAGCCAACTGTAGTAAACATCATGTAGTTTGACCTCTCTCTCACTCTCTCTCTCTTTCTTTCTGTTACTCTTGTTCTTCTCAATAACTGTATCTCAGGAAGTCTGAACGTAACAGGTTCTTAAGTAAATTTCATATGACTTAACGTGCAAAATCTTAAACATCATTTGGGCTTCAGTTATGTTATAATTTTGTAAGAAAGCTTTACAAAATACTTTTTACACTGCTTCTGTATACGAAACTAGGTGCAGGTATGTAATCAAATTTTTAAGTAGGCCTATTTATTCTAACACTGTTACAGTTTCTTGAAAACGCCGTATGTAAACAAACATTAAAACTTAGTAATAAGGTTTATCAAACTACTATTTTTCTCGGACGCATTAACGCAAATCAGTAATCTAGAGACCAATTTTATATTGAAAAATCGATGTCTAATAAACGGAATTTGATATGCAAAAATCCATCTGTTAAGAAAATAAAGTAAACTTGGTTAGTAACAAATAATTTTGGCAAAAATTTTTAATTTGATATAGGCTATAATTGATTCCAATTTTATTACAATCTGAGAAATGAAGCCAAATAGATTTTCATAAACGTTGGTCTAGTAACAAAAAAAGTTTCATTCTTAAGCGCACAATATTATAATTTCCCTTTCATCCCGGAAAAAAGACTGTATTAAGCTACTATCATACTTGTCTAGTCTACACTATTTAATGGGTATATTATAGGTTTCACAAAAATTGATTATCTTACACATGGTTTTAATATATCACTAAACTTTGTGAAAAGTCTGAGTGAAAAGAATTATATACACAACGGTTGATGTTAATACAGGTCTTAATTCGTTTCAAAATTTATAGATAAATAAAAAATTAAAATTATCACATATATTGCGTGGTGTATAAAATAAATTGTAATAATCCTTTCTAATATTACTTAAGCCATAATATCCGAAGTTGGACCGTTCCTTTATTCTTCTGTAGCCTCCTACATTCTTGCGTATCTGCTGTCATATTCGCGTCTCACAGTCATAGTAGACAGTAGGCTATAATATTATACCTTTTTTTGCGTTGTCTGAGACTTGTCTCAGAGGATAAGACTCAGGCTGATCTGGGGCAAGCACCCTTCCGCCGATTGGAGATTTAGAGGAGTCGCACGCCAGCGCAGCGCGGACCGGTGGCGAAGTAGGTGGAGGCATTCAGGATAGAGTGTAGTGTATGGATGTGTATTTGTGTGTTTACGTAGTGTGCAGAGCCAACTGGGTGATGGTAGAGCCATAATAAAAGTATAAGTCAAACGACAGCCAAGACGAGGTCGAGTAACGCAGGACGCCAAAGCTGGAGGGAGGTGTCAGAGAGGCGTCAAGGTAAGGCGGGGAGGCACAAAGGAGAGGGATAAAGACCGGATAGGTAGATAGGAAAATTTAAGATGTTAAGTTATCAATAAGGAAGCCAGGTGTAGTAAGTATGACGAAGAGACTTAATTATTTCTATTTCTCCGTTGGCGGGGGTTTCTGGGAGGAGGTCCATCGGGAATGGTGAGGAGACGGTTTATGACAAAGGAAGGTCTGCGGTAGTTACAGGTAGTATTAATATTATACAATACCTCCTTCACATTTAAGTTGAGGAATTCCAATCAGCCTTCCGTTGCGTTACTTCTCTCTTGAGCCCTTGATATAATTCGTTGCCTGCTCTTTATTGCAGCTGTAATATCTCCTTCGTTTTATAATTCGTAACGTTAAATATTCTTCCTCACCCTGGAATTTTCCATTCTCTTTTACTAATTTCTTTTCACTTCATAAGACTTTTCTATACAAAAGCAAGTATATAAAAAAGTTATAAGGTCGGGGATTAGCAACCAAACGGCATTGTTTAAAAACATTTATCTACAAGTTTCTTTTCTATAGTTCATCGTACACACCCTTGCGAGATAAAAATAACTACACGGTAGTTTCTTTCGCAATTTTTCGCATTATTTTGAGACAATCGACTGGTGATTTAGAGATAAATACTTAATATTAATGGGGTCTCATACATTTTATATTATATCTGTTTTCTATCCTACTGATAGAATTAGAAAAACGGTAGCTATCTCTCTTTTCCTTTTAAAAGCACAATACATATTAATTTACCAAGTAGCAGTTTCCTTCTTCATTTAAAATTTCTATCAAATCTACTGTATATTGGACAAAACAGAAGGGGAAACATACGTGCTTACAAGGTAGTGTAAACATCCTGTAATGCTGTCAAATCAAAATACAAAGGAAGGGGAAGTGAATACTGTAATGAGTAGCCCCTACATTCATATTTATGCAGGTGTAGGTGATGATTAAGGCCTGGATTTTTATGTAATTACATATTTGAATGCTGAGTGCACATTTACACGGAAAAGCCAGATATCGGCGAATCATACCAATAGGTGTCTTATCCGCGAGTTTAATTTTACATATTTTTACATATTTTGTTCATATTACATATTTCACTCCATCTTACATATTTCTACATATTTTAGCTATTTTACTATACTTTACTTCAATTTGAAAATTGAAATGGCAAAAAATAGTTAGGCCTATAACAACATTACTCAGATGCGCAAATGTGCAATTAATCAGAATCAGGTCCAATTAAATTTATTACAAGAAAAGGCAAAATATTGCATCTGTTGCAATTGCACACATAGATTCTACTTTCAAGAAGTAAAATTTTTTACGAGCTCAAGCGACAAGTAAGGCATTTTGCACGGGATGTTAATGAGAATGGTATGCGCGGCCGCACTCCTTATTTACGTTTCGTTCGCACGTTCAGCAGGCTCGATGGGGAAAGAACGTGCTGTCCGCGGTAAATAAATACTCTTCGCAGATCTTGCAATTCTCGCAACGGATTCCATCTACCTAAACAAACAAATATCCATATAACTCTATGCTATTGTAGGGCACAATGTGATTTTTGACGCCAGTATTATCGACGCTCTTGGAGTGTAAGCCTACACGTAAATAACAATCTGGTGTGCAGTGTGGTGTGTTGATGTTATTGTCAAGTCAGTGTTTTGTCTTTCGCCTACACTTCTGCGCTTGCTTTTTCTTGCCTTGGCGGATTCTCGTTGTTGGACAAAAGACGTCTTAAATAATATAGTGTGCGGTATTGTTCAACGCAAGTTCTTAAGAGTTTTAAATACAAATATCCTTGTTTTATCATGGCACCGACCGCATCATCTTTGTCATCTAAGTTAAAATCATGGGTACAGATTGACAGTGCTTTTACAACTGACGATAAAGCTGTATTTTGCCAAGTTTGTTATGGCCAAATGGTGTTAAAGAAGAGAAGGTACTGCTGTTGTATACAGATGCAGCAGCATACATGTTAAAAGCAGGTAATTCTCTAAATGTGTTTTACCCCAACCTACTACATGTTACATGCCTGGCTCATGGATTGCATCGAGTAGCTGAAACTGTCAGACACCTTTTCCCCGAAGTAAATACATTAATATCAGCAACAAAAAAGGTGTTCTTGAAAGCTCCTTACCGTATCCAGTGCTACAAACAAAGGCTACCTGACACACCTCTGCCTCCAGAACCCGTAATTACAAGATGGGGAACCTGGATCGAAGCCATAAATTTCTACAGTGACAACTTTGAAGCTGTGAAGTATGTGGTGGAAACATTATCTCCCGAATCTGCAGTGTCAGCGAGCGAATCCTTGTCTGCATTCAACAACTCTAAGGTGATATGTTCAGTTTCGTACATCAAAACGCATTTCAGTTGTATCAAGAAACTGGAGACTGCAGGTCTGACTCTCCAAGAGGCCATAGGAATAGTTGAAGAAGCAGTTAACAAGTTAAATGCTGTGCAGGGTGAAGTCGGTGACAAAGTTTCTACTAAATTAAATGCTGTGCTGAATAGAAACCCTGGTTACTCAACTTTACATACCATTTATCGCATATGTAACGGCGAAACTGTAGAATCGATTGAGAATATTCTTCCAAGTACGATTCCTCTATATAAACATGCGCCGGTGACGACATGTGATGTCGAGAGATCCTTTTCTATATATAAAAACATACTCTCAGACCGAAGACAGTCCATGTCAACAGACAATATAGAAAAGTATTTAATAATTAATTGTGCAACTAAACAGTGGAAAAAAAAACTTACATGGACACTTTATTCTTATGCAGAGTTATAGTAGAGTTTTATATATATATATATATATATATATATATATATATATACAATATAGATTTTCAAGTCAAAAATCTACCTTTAATTTTATAGTAATTTCAACTCTCCTAGTAAAATACTTTGTTAAATAGTTAATAATTCTCAATTTTTTACTTTATACTCATGTCCTATACTACAGAAATCCATAGGTAAAATACTTTGTTGTTGTTAATTTTATAATATCAAGGTTTCTTTTTTAATACTGTTTTCTAAAATATGTTTTCATAAATTTTCTAAAGTACAATAAACAATTGAAAAGTAATTCATTTCTTATGCATGCTGTCTTATTGTAAACTCTTCAACAAAGAGTTGAACTTTCAGATACTGTGTATTCTGAGGGTTAACTTATTTTCTGTAACAGAAGTGGTAATCTAACTGGTGATTAGTGTCAGCCCCGAACTTGATTAGTATTTTATGGATTACATTGACTTTGCTCAAAATATATTTGCATGTTTTGAAAGTGATTTTAAAAAGTTTAAAATGAAGCACCTATTATTTTCAAAACCTTTCAAAGAGGGCACTGTTATGTTCTCGTAAAATGTAAATTATATTGTTGATGTGAAACTATTTTAATACTACATATTTCTTAAATATTACATATTTAGCTACATATTTTCCTTATTTTTCCTAAATATTTATGTACATAAAGGGAGACTGTGCGCTGCGCCGTACGCTAGACAGAGAGGGTATAATAGCAACTATCTCGCTCTACTTTCGTCAGTGAAACACGCGGCGGATGAGTAAATTTTAGTCGATTCATTTTTGCAGTTCAACCTGCGATAACTTCAAAACCAATAAATATACAGCAATTCTGAAAACTGCATTGTGTTCAGTAATATTAAATCTCTATAAGTAGCCAAAATCTCAATTAATATAATTAACAATTACAGAAGATACACAGAAGAAGAACGTGTTTTTTTAGACGTTTCTATTGGTTTAGAATTTGCATTTGTACACTGTACTCTTTAAAATAAAAAAAGTAAAATTGGTTAAAAAGTTTTACTTACAGTACGCCTACATCCGTTTTTGAAAAAGTTTGTGATTCGGCTGCTTCTTCAATGCACACGTTTTTTGGAAGCCATGAAGCCAAAGTGAGTCGACCTAACGCCGCTGCCCCAGACTCAGTTGCCCCAAATAAAGTATTTCAATTGTAAAAACTTAAATATTCAAAAATAGTGAACCATATCGTAGAATGACGTAAGTGTAGTGAAGAATAAGTCGTGATCAGCCAAAACATCAAGAGTAGTATCTTTACATCCCTAACCATTTCGCTAACCAAAATTGCAAAAATTAGTTTGGAGATACGTCCGGATATGGGAGGTTCCGGATATCACAGGTCCGGATGTGACAGGTTGTACTGTATTTACCTTATAACAATTCCCCCTAAATAAAAGGGAAATCCCCAAATTCATATTTCGAAGCCACCTGTTGTAGATAAAACGGTATTTATCTTGGATACATACGTTTAATCTCATACAAACGTTTTTATGTGTGTTCCCATCAGCACCGACACACCTGTACAGGCTTCTCCATATTTTTCTACACCTGTCCAAATATGACTATACTGATTACAATAGTAATTTCTTCTACGGTTTGTTTATGACCATAAGATATGTCTTTATAGTTCCTTTTAAATACCATTATTTTCTGCTCATTCGTACAAAACTTTTAATTGTTGAATGTGCCAATTCTGATAATCTTTGCCAAACCCAAATTTTAATGTTATACGGCGTCACCTTATTATGTAGCAAACAAAATTAGAACAAATCACTGTTATTTTAGCAGTAGCTTTTTTAAGGAGCCCAGAGTAGGCCTATACCTACCCGACACGCACACATTTGAAGAATCAGTATTTTGTCTTGGAGTTCACTCTCCCAGCTGAGATACCCATGTTTTTAGGGACCAGGAACTCGCATTTGAACTTCTATCATCAGCTACATAATGTAAATCCTAGATAAATGTACAAGCCTATGCTCTAAAAGCCTAAGCTATGATACCCACAATCATCTACGTTTTACTAAAATAATGGTTGCAAGTTAAATTTTTTGATTCATGTTGATGCTTTTGTCTCGAAGAAACCAGGTAAATTAATCTGCTTTTCGTATCCGACCGACGATGGTGTGCTCCCACTTACGAACAGTGGCACTTGCAACTCGTTTCACTTGTGAACACTCAAGTAGATAAGACACGTAATTAATTTTTGATACGTGAGAGTACCTCCCACTTGCGAACACACAAACAACGATGTATGTACATCCACCCTGTATTGTGTTTATGTTTTTATAATTCGTTAAATGTATTTTTTGTTACCAACTACGTTTACCAAGTTACAAATTTTTATAAAACTCACACACACACACACTTGCATAGCCGCTCCCTCACTCTCTCTCTCTCTCTCTCTCTCTCTCTCTCTCTCTCTCTCTCTCTCTCTCTCTCTAAATTAAAAAGGAAGGTTATTTTTTATTTATTTTTATTAGTCAACTTGTAGAACGGACGACGTGATCTTGAGAAACATCCCAACTTCAGAATCTTTTTCATATCTTTTAGTTTATCCAATTCAGTATACTTTTTCGTCCTTTTCATAGCTTAAAAATTTCACTCCATCGTTACATCGTGTTCTGAATACATTTCTCTGCCTCAGATTATAAACATTTGATAATGTTTTTTATTCTTGGATGTGGTCTTCCAACGTGGCTGTTTAGTTTCTGATGCGTCCTTGTACGGTATTATTCATTGTATGACGTCGGAAGTAGCAGTTCCGTAACTCCTGTGGCACTAATCATTGTCTAGCTATTGTTCTACGAAACAATTAAAGAATTAATCGAGTTTCTCTTCCTCTGGAACTTGACCATGGATATACTACCAGCCACATTCTACATCTTTTCGAAGGAAAGCAAGTGTAGCACACATTAGGATTTTTGTGCTCCCTAAGTCATTTGAATGTGTATACTCGTGCAAAGTGACTACTGCAGCTTTTGAATTTTCCATTCATGAAAAATTACTTTTAATCTTTCAAACTCTCTTTTCTATTGATTTAACCAAAAATCGGGAGCTTAGCTTGCACAACGTCTTCGCCCGGACGGAAACTACTCTCGTCAATTTTCAAACCGGGACAATTGACAAACTGGCCGGGACCCCGGGATCAGGTCGTCAAACCGGGACAATCCCGGTCAAACCGGGACGTATGGTAAGCCTATTTATACATGTATTTATCGGTTTTCAATATTGATGTGAGCATTGTACTGTAGAATTAGGAAGCGATTGTATTGAACGAATCACGATTATCAAATGATATACGGTATTCCTTTTAGTTCAACAATTCCGTCATCTCGTCTCCGGTACTTTGGAAAACCATTGTTATTTTCAATAGTTTAACGTAAAATGTTGCTCGGTTATTATGTGTACATATTCCATCAATCATGCAAGGAACATTAGGATTACGAGCTCTACAAGATCTATGTATCATTCGAGATAACAATTTTATGAATCCTTGGAAAAGTGATACGGCACAAAACTTAGGATAAGCAAGAGGTAGTATATTAACTTTTTAAATTGTATATTATTATTATTTTTATTATGTTTTTACTATAAAATATTCATATTATTTTAATATGATTTTCTGGAACACGTTTGGTGGAAACGTAAAACCGGCCAGCTGATAAATAAGAGGTTGCGAGTTCAGACGTAGATGTGTATATATGTGTCAGCCAAAACAGTGTTTTGTAAACGTACACGTCTGTCATTACAACATTAAGAATGTTATTTGACCTTGAGTAGGTACTCATGTTGACGGGAATGAGAATTCTTGTGGTGTTAGCGCTGAATAGACACAACACAGGGGGGGCCATTCCGGCTTCCCGCGCTAACCTAGCGATCAGCTGTTTTTGCCGCGTGACGTCCGACTGGTGGAAGAAATACGCGCGAGTCTTGATTTACCATGCAATCTTACCTGAGACAATGTCCTACTTAGCATCTCTCTGCTGTTTACACGAAATATTAACAATAATTGTAATGAGCTATTCATATAGAAAAAGGATTAAACAACAAGATTAAATGGTTTGCGGCAAAAAATAATGGTAAAATCTATTTCTACATTTAATAGAAAAGTAAGCAAGTCTGTCCACATATAACATTGACAAAATGGCACAAGATGTAAAATTAAGTCGGAATTTTTTATTATTCGTTAATTTTATATTAATAGAATTATTTCGATTGTTATTAATTTACTTAGAAACCTCAGATGATACTGATATTTTTCAGTGAAACGTGCGTCAGGTGTTAAAAAGAATATACGAAATTATACTACTTGCAGAAGAAACAAATTGAAAACATCACAAATTTTATATATATATAATATGCCTGCGTGGGTGGGTGCGCGTACGTGCACACGCGTGCGCGCATGAGTGCGTGTATAAACATTTCTATGTAGTATAATATATTTGAAACAAGCTTCCAATTATTATAATTATAATCAATATCATAATCATTTTCTTTATCTACATTTTCTACATTCTACATTATCTACATTGAAATTTATTGACATTTAAAAGATACATTAAATATACTGTATTGAAAGGGACACTGTGCGCTGAGCCGTACGCTAGACAGAAAGGGTATAATAAGCAACTATCTCGCTCTAACTTCGTCGTCAAACACTGTGAATTAACAAACTTATATACAATAATAATATTACAATATAAATGTATTTATATTTGTTTTTAACAATACTACCTTTGTCAATAAACTTTAAATACATAAATAAGGTTATCTTACCCATAATAATAATTTATCAAGTCCCAGTGAGGGCGACAATTGTGCATACACAAACTTATAATCACTGTGAGGGCGGCAATTGTGAATACACTCACTCTTATCAATAATATTAGCACATATATTTAGTAAGGTATAGATAACAAATACCATAATTCGGTATTAATGATACTCACCAATTTCATTATTTGCCGGGCTCGTTTTCTTCCTTTATAACTTGTTTTCTACCTAAGGGGTACCAGGGTTCGGGTACAGGAAGATTTTGAAACACAGTTGACGACACAAATGATAACCAGATATTCTTGAAATTAACCATCAAATTTAATTCAATCTAAGGTAGTACACATACAACCATGCGGTCAAAATAGTGACGTCATATGATATGACACAAAACAAAATGGTGGCTAACTTTCCTATCTCTTTTGATTCTCTCTATTTCTTTATCTGTTGAATTAATATCAATGTACACTTTATAGCTGCAGCTTTAAATCATTTATTAATAGTTAATTAGTTACTGCACAACCAATGCCTTCGGCTTATGTGTTATGGCCATACATTCACGCATTCATTCTCACACATTCAACTTCAGACCCGTACATTCTTTTTTATTATCGATTTGATATTAATGAGCTCATTAACTATAAAAATGACAAAAGGAACTTCTCTGCTTGTTAGGTGGTGGTGTCCATCCGTTGTTGGTGTGAGACTCCCATGGTGATGGTCGGTGTTCGCCTTTAATTCCACTGAGTTTAATTAGATGGATGTGTGCACTGAATTTACATTTTTTATATATTTATACTGTAAACAAGATGAGCCTTTATTGCTCCACTACTGTTGGTAACATTTTTGTTAGTTGAATTAAAGTATTGTTAAAAAGTTATACACACAACGATACATCGCTGTGGCTCCTCTGAAGAATGGCGTTGGAATGAGAGCGAGGCAAGTGTAATTTCTTGCTTGTGTGTGTGTAGTTCTTACGTCATCCCGCTTTGTCTTGCTGGACAACGCCTCGTTGCACACATTGTACTCAGTGCGTCATTGTTCTTAGCGATGACGGACTAGTGTTATAGCCCAATCATAATGCATATTGTGGTACTTCGTCATAAACACCGCCATGGTAGATTTTGCTGTTTTCACGTCCACCGGAGACCTTGGTGTTTTACTCTGGCCGAATTTACGTTGTTCCGTTTTCCAGAGGGACAATGTACCTAACCATTCTGTATGTTTAAAAAATACATAATAAAACAATGAAAATACCCATAATTCCCATAATTCTGGTACTGGGTCAGTCTGTACTGTTACAAACCCCCTCAAGGAAAATTTTTTGTGTCGAAACATAAAAAAATTTCCTTGACTCATTCACACTCTCCTAAAAGGATCAGTCTAGATACGTCACCACAACCCCCTGTAACGTTACACAAAAAAAATTTTATCATCACTTACCCTTGGTCCTATGATGCTGGTCGCACCCTCTGACCTTACTGGACTTCTCCTGAGAGATCCCTACACCATAAGGCCATGAGGCACTATACACTCCTGTTCTGACGCTCCAGCCAGCCCAGGACTGCGGTCACAACACAACAAAACTCTGAAACATCCAATACAAAAATTTCAAAATAGTGGTATAATACACTTACATATCTACAACTGATATGTCCCCTTTTAGACGCATTGGTTTGTGTTCGGGCATTGGTTTGTTTTTTAATTCAAAAGTGTCACTTAACCACAACAAGACTTAAAATACATTGATTTCTTACCACCACCAAATTCAACTGCTTCCTTGTAAGAAAATAAACAACATATATATGTAACTACATATAACACAATATATCAACAATTCTTTATTATACCCCAAAATACCTTCACCTAGTTATTTCTATAAATTCAGCTTACAACTATCATGGCAGACACTTTTCCTTTAAACTTTGTTGCTCAACTTATAATCATTTATCTATTTTGTAAATGGCAGCTTACTAGAATATTTTATTTAACTTCATTTTTTAACTTTATATTTTCAACTTTAAAATATACTATCTCTTAACACTTATTATCGTCATTACCCCTGTAACGACCTCCTAGCCACACACTCTATTGCCCTCAACATAATAAAACATCATAAAACATTGTACATTACATATTAACATTGTTACATTTACCTTACATTAAACAATTTAAATTTACATGATTTGTACCAAACTTTATAACATCAATTCTCAATTAACTTTCAATTATTTGACATTCATTAGATTCTATACAACAATTTCAAATTTATCCTTACCTTTCTGTTACAATTACCTTCCTTTGTTACCTCACCTTCCTACCATGAATTCTCCTTTTCCACTCCTTTTATCCTTACTCGTTTGGGTGACTCTCTATTATTCATTTTTCTCTGTCTTATTTTGGCATCTGTCAACCTAACCTTACTACCCCTTTTTTCTACACTAGCCGCTTCTAACCATTAATATATTTTGACACCAATATCTCTTAATAACCCCCTTCACAAATCCCATTTAAAACCTCTGGCACCACGCCTTTTTTGTACTAGTATGTGTGTATTCCCTCTAACCAACTCATTCCCTTATCGGTTTCTGACCCTTTCAGATAACCCTTTCCGGCACACAACGGTCCACTCCAGTCTCAACATCTCTCGTTGGACTCCTACACCAATACCCTTATTACAAAATATCACCATCAACAACAACTATAATTACCATTCACATCACTCAACTCTACATATAATTACTAACCACTGTGTCCCTAAAATATCTAACACCTCTTTATACATCATCAACATCTCAACACTTTATTTTTCCTAACTCCCAATAACTCTAACTAACTAACTCCAATGCCCTTATTTATCACTATTACCCAAACTCTTTTACATTTCACTTAATATACCATTACAAATTCATCACTTACCAACTGACAACACCTTTCATATCCAAATACATAATCATCTACTAACCATTAGAATCTGAATTCTCATAATATCCTTTAAAATCATTATTAACTTCCTTCAATTATTTAAAATCGTACCATACATGTTTACATAAAAAAATACATAAAGTACACAACAGCAAAAATACACAAATACATAGACATCAATACACAAAATATACAATTCACATAATCATTAAATCATTCACCATAATCAGTCCTAGTCAGTCCATTTTTTAAAAACACTGTCCACACAATTAAATGTTCATAACACAATAAACAATTACCCCATATCGTCGAACAATAGTCTTATCTTATATCTATATACATTGCTTATTATTGAATCTCTTATATTAACATCATAAATGCATATACCATTCAAATTTTCATTATTTTCCACAAACTCATTTAATCTGTCATGATTGGTCATTGTCCTGTCACCTCCAGTATAATTCGTCACAATCAGATAAGTTACTAAGTCATTATTTTCATTATCATCTCCTACTACTATATCAACTTCCTTACAAGGTAAGTATTTCATATTTTTATTATATATCATCTCTATACCTAACCTTTTCATAAACTCTTCATAATTTTTCTTTACTTTATATATCTCAATTTCTCTCTTTCTCTCTCTCTCAAAACCTTTCTCACCATCATACCAAGCTACACACTCTCTCTCCATATATGCAGGGGACTCTACTGCTTTATCACTGCACCACCTGTGAAGTGCACAAAAAAAACCAGGGACCACTTTATTTGTAGACCTTTTGTCTTCCAAATACGCATTGAAGGCACTCTCGTCCTTCCTAAACACACGTGAAGTCTTTACTTCACCCCCTACTACAACATTACGGGAAAAATTTACCCCCTGCAACCCCTTTATCTGTAAATTCTCTCTATACTTTCTCTCTAATTCATCAACACTTTTTATCACTTCATTATCAAATTCTACTCCCATTATACTTTTATCACCACTCTCAATACTCACACAATTATTTTCTAACACCATATTTGTAATTCTATTATAATTCTCACCACTACTTACCTTGTCTTTATTTCTATCTGATTTGTCTACCTTGTCCATGTTACAATTTTGTTTCTGTATTTCGTTTTTAAATTTTTCTAATCTCTCTTCTAATTGGTTCAATTTTACATCTTGCACATTATTTTGTTTTTTCAATTCATTTTCGAGGCTATCAAACTTCTCGTCAATCTCCTTTAACACACTATTTTGTGTTTTAATCAATGCGAACAGGTCTTCTAATGATATTTTATTTTCGGCTACTTTAGGTGTTGAACTAATGTGTCTTTCCCGTAAAATAGATTCTGTCTCTGAATTTTCTATTTCTATGCTATTGTTATTTTCTGCCATTTTGTATTTTAGTATTTAAATGGTTATTTATCTCTATTTGTATTTGACTACGCAATATACTCAACTCGTATTTAACTATTTACCTCTAACAACATAACCTCTCATTCATTATATATCGTCTTCTGTGTTTCTCCATCTATCTGTTTTATATAAATTAATTTTATACAAAGTCCACTGTGAGGGCGACCAATTGTGAATTAACAAACCTATATCAATAATAATATTACAATATAAATGTATTTATATTTGTTTTTAACAATACTACCTTTGTCAATAAACTTTAAATACATAAATAAGGTTATCTTACCCATAATAATAATTTATCAAGTCCCTGTTCGGGCGCCAATTGTGAATTAACAAACTTATATACAATAATAATATTACAATATAAATGTATTTATATTTGTTTTTAACAATACTACCTTTGTCAATAAACTTTAAATACATAAATAAGGTTATCTTACCCATAATAATAATTTATCAAGTCCCAGTGAGGGCGACAATTGTGCATACACAAACTTATAATCACTGTGAGGGCGGCAATTGTGAATACACTCACTCTTATCAATAATATTAGCACATATATTTAGTAAGGTATAGATAACAAATACCATAATTCGGTATTAATGATACTCACCAATTTCATTATTTGCCGGGCTCGTTTTCTTCCTTTATAACTTGTTTTCTACCTAAGGGGTACCAGGGTTCGGGTACAGGAAGATTTTGAAACACAGTTGACGACACAAATGATAACCAGATATTCTTGAAATTAACCATCAAATTTAATTCAATCTAAGGTAGTACACATACAACCATGCGGTCAAAATAGTGACGTCATATGATATGACACAAAACAAAATGGTGGCTAACTTTCCTATCTCTTTTGATTCTCTCTATTTCTTTATCTGTTGAATTAATATCAATGTACACTTTATAGCTGCAGCTTTAAATCATTTATTAATAGTTAATTAGTTACTGCACAACCAATGCCTTCGGCTTATGTGTTATGGCCATACATTCACGCATTCATTCTCACACATTCAACTTCAGACCCGTACATTCTTTTTTATTATCGATTTGATATTAATGAGCTCATTAACTATAAAAATGACAAAAGGAACTTCTCTGCTTGTTAGGTGGTGGTGTCCATCCGTTGTTGGTGTGAGACTCCCATGGTGATGGTCGGTGTTCGCCTTTAATTCCACTGAGTTTAATTAGATGGATGTGTGCACCGAATTTACATTTTTTATATATTTATACTGTAAACAAGATGAGCCTTTATTGCTCCACTACTGTTGGTAACATTTTTGTTAGTTGAATTAAAGTATTGTTAAAAAGTTATACACACAACGATACATCGCTGTGGCTCCTCTGAAGAATGGCGTTGGAATGAGAGCGAGGCAAGTGTAATTTCTTGCTTGTGTGTGTGTAGTTCTTACGTCATCCCGCTTTGTCTTGCTGGACAACGCCTCGTTGCACACATTGTACTCAGTGCGTCATTGTTCTTAGCAATGACGGACTAGTGTTATAGCCCAATCATAATGCATATTGTGGTACTTCGTCATAAACACCGCCATGGTAGATTTTGCTGTTTTCACGTCCACCGGAGACCTTGGTGTTTTACTCTGGCCGAATTTACGTTGTTCCATTTTCCAGAGGGACAATGTACCTAACCATTCTGTATGTTTAAAAAATACATAATAAAACAATGAAAATACCCATAATTCCCATAATTCTGGTACTGGGTCAGTCTGTACTGTTACAACACGCGGCCGCATGAGTAAGTTTTATTCAATCCATTTTTGCAGTTCAACCTGCGATAACTTCAAAACCAATAAATATACAGCAATTCTGAAAACTGCATTGTGTTCAGTAATTAAATCTCTATAAGTAGCCAAAATCTCAATTAATATAATTAACAATTACAGAAGATACACAGAAGAAGAACGTGTTTTTTTAGACGTTTCTATTGGTTTAGCATTTGCATTTGTACACTGTACTCTTTCAAATACAAAAAGTAAAATTGGTTAAAAAGTTTGACTTACAGTACGCCTACATCAGTTTTTGAAAAAGTTTGTGATTCGGCTGCTTCATACAATGCACACGTTTTTTGGAAGCCATGAAGCCAAAGTGAGTCGACCTAACGCCGCTGCCCCAGATTCAGTTGCCCCAAATAAAGTATTTCAATTGTAAAAACTTAAATATTCAAAAATAGTGAACCATATCGCAGAATGACGTAAGTGTAGTGAAGAAAAAGGGGTGATCAGCCAAAAAATCAAGAGCAGTATCTTTACATCCCTAACCATTCGCTAACCAAAATTGCAAAAATTAGTTTGGAGATACGTCCGGATATGGGAGGTTCCGGATATCACAGGTCAAGATGTGACAGGTTGTACTGTACTTTTTAACTACATATTATACTAATGTACAATGAAGATATACTTATTATATCTTTATTTAGTATATAGTTATTTACGTGTCAAGAAAAGAACGTGTGAATAAAGTGATCACAACATTTTATACCTTATATGTTTTCTGTCATTGAATGATTAACCCACTTTTTAATAACAGCGATGAAAAATAGTTGATTACGTCTTTCAAAGATTATTTTTACTACGGTACTGAAATTAAAAATAACTAAGATCGTATACAGGAATTAAACGTAGGTGACTGGAATAAACAGCCGAGACACAGCAGCTGCAGGAATTGCTTACGTTCAGTAGACTTGGCAACGTTGTGACCTTCGTGACTTTATATACATTTTGTGGCAACACTGTGCATATTTTTCATCACTAAAAGCTAAACCGATATCCGTGATAAAATAGTAATGCATTTTTTTAAACGTGTGAGTGGTTTGTAACGATAAAGTTAACAGGGTAATTATTATTCAACTTTTTTCAACAAACTATCTTGAAACGGATATATATTTTTACGGTTTTTTATGCTGATTACGAATATGTAAGAATAAAATGTCTAAGCTTACTCGTAACTTTTATATATGGGGTCTCAAAAAGATGAACTTCTCTGGTCAGAACTTGCATGTTTAGCTAATGATGGATAAACGTGATTATATATATATATATATATATATATATATATATATATATCACTATAATATTGACGACTCGGAACACAAAGTTTTTTATAAGTAAAAACGTAAAGTTTTACCTTACAGCCTAAACCGGCTTTCACCTATAGAAGGCTTCATCAGAGGCTGTCGTTAGTAGCGCTGCTCGTCTTGTTGTTGGCGACGAGAAAGTGTTTCGAAAGATTGAAGCTGTGTGTGTGTGTGGTGAGATGTGTTCGAATAATGCGTGCGATTTGAATTGTGTCTGTTCGTTTAGGATGTCGTTTTTATTTGTTTTTGTGTGTTTGTATATTTCTAATTGTTCTAGAGTGTCTAGTTTTCGGCCTTTTGTGTGTACGTGTAGTATGTTCATGTTATTGTCGATGTTTTTATATGTGTGGTTTGCTTCAATGAGGTGGTTTGCGAAGGTAGATTCTGTAGTGGTGTGGAGTGCTTTTGTGTGTTCAATGTATCTCTGTTTGAAGCTACGTCCTGTCTGGCCTATGTAGAATTTACTGCAATTTGAACAATTTAGTTTATATACACCGGGTAGATCGAATTTGTTTTGTGCTTTGGGCATGCGTTTTGATAGTGTGTGTTCTGTTTTGTTAGTAGTTTTGTAAGCGATTCTGTATCCTGCTTTTTTGAATTTGTGGGCAATTTTTTCTGTTTGTTTGTTGATGTATGTTAGTGTTATGAATTTGTTGTTTTCTGTCTTTGTCTGTTGTTTGTTTTGTGTTTTGTGTAGGAGTTTACTGACTATTGTTCTGTCATAACCGTTAGATTCTGCTAGATATTTTATCGTGTTTAGTTCGTCTTTGTAGTCTATTTCATCTAAGGGGATGTTGTTAAGTCTATGTATCACGGTTCTAAAAGCAGCTAGTTTGTGTTGTATTGGGTGATTGGAGGTGTTGTGTATTAGTGTGTCAGTTGTAGTTGGTTTTCTGTATATACTGAATTTGTGCCTGTGTTCTAGTTTTGTGATGGAGAGATCTAAGAAGTTTATGGTATTGTTGTGTTCGTATTCGGCAGTGAAGGTTATGTTTTTATGTATTTTGTTTATGTGCGTTAGTAACTGTTCACATTGTCTTTTGTTTCCCCTGTATGGTATTAGAATGTCATCAACGTATCTGTGCCAATATAGTATTTTATGTGAGTGTCTGTCATTGTTTGTGAGTATTTTTGTTTTTTCTAAGTGTTGGAGGAAGACTTCTGCTAGAATGCTGGATATGGGGGAGCCCATGGGTAGGCCATCGTTCTGTGTATAGTATTTATTGTTATAAGTAAAGTAGTTTTGTTTTGTGATAATGTTCAGAGTTTCTGTTATTTCATTGATAAGTTCATCTGGTGTGTTGTTCTGTTCAAACAATGACAGCCACTCACATAAAATACTATATTGGCACAGATACGTTGATGACATTCTAATACTATACAGGGGAAACAAAAGACAATGTGAACAGTTACTAACGCACATAAACAAAATACATATAAAATATAACCTTCACTGCCGAATACGAACACAACAATACCATAAACTTCTTAGACCTCTCCATCACAAAACTAGAACACAGGCACAAATTCAGTATATACAGAAAACCAACTACAACTGACACACTAATACACAACACCTCCAATCACCCAATACAACACAAACTAGCTGCTTTTAGAACCATGATACATAGACTTAACAACATCCCCTTAGATGAAATAGACTACAAAGACGAACTAAACACGATAAAATATCTAGCAGAATCTAACGGTTATGACAGAACAATAGTCAGTAAACTCCTACACAAAACACAAAACAAACAACAGACAAAGACAGAAAACAACAAATTCATAACACTAACATACATCAACAAACAAACAGAAAAAATTGCCCACAAATTCAAAAAAGCAGGATACAGAATCGCTTACAAAACTACTAACAAAACAGAACACACACTATCAAAACGCATGCCCAAAGCACAAAACAAATTCGATCTACCCGGTGTATATAAACTAAATTGTTCAAATTGCAGTAAATTCTACATAGGCCAGACAGGACGTAGCTTCAAACAGAGAGACATTGAACACACTAAAGCACTCCACACCACTACAGAATCTACCTTCGCAAACCACCTCATTGAAGCAAACCACACATATAAAAACATCGACAATAACATGAACATACTACACGTACACACAAAAGGCCGAAAACTAGACACTCTAGAACAATTAGAAATATACAAACACACAAAAACAAATAAAAACGACATCCTAAACGAACAGACACAATTCAAATCGCACGCATTATTCGAACACATCTCACCACACACACACACAGCTTCAATCTTTCGAAACACTTTCTCGTCGCCAACAACAAGACGAGCAGCGCTACTAACGACAGCCTCTGATGAAGCCTTCTATAGGTGAAAGCTGGTTTAGGCTGTAAGGTAAAACTTTACGTTTTTACTTATAAAAAACTTTGTGTTCCGAGTCGTCAATATTATAGTGATATTTAGTTAAGTAACGGACACGTCATGGACAACGAAATCCAAGAATATATATATATGTTTTATTAACATTTGTGCGTCCGTCTTAACAAATTTTATCATCGTCGTGGCGTCTGTTAGATTTTGACGTCCGTATATCGGACGCCAAAATGTAATCCCTTATAGAAAATGTGTTCTGTAGAATAAAAGTTTATAAGTTCCACAAACACCCTTTATGACCACATCGCTAATGAGAAATCTTAATTTTTTTAATTTTCAACTCATTATTTTGGCACCACGAGTTTTTTAGTTTTTACCTGCGGGTGCCAAATTGACAGACTTTTGAAAATTGATATTCAATATGTAGTTCATGGTTTTTCCACCACGTAGTACTACCATCGTCTGTATACACTCTGCGCGCCTTTTTTTCATTTAGTTTGTAATCATTGTGGAATCCGTGGATATGGCAACACTGTCATACCATAAACGCACAGGGTCAAATAACAAACGCAATCCAAGTCTGATTCAGACTGTGCTAAGTGGGTCAAAGATTATGTCCTTTTTTAATTATTCGCTTGTGTTTCTCTCATATTCATATTTTCACTTATAAGTTCATTTTCCCACTTCCCTCATTTTTCTTTCTCTTACCTTCACCTCTTTTGATTTTATTCTCTTTATAAACCGTTTGATGTGTGCTTTACAATAGTGCATATCATGAATCAAAAGAAAAAGTGGTAGAGGGAGAGGAGAGAGATCGGGGCGAAAACGTTAAAAATTTGATTCTTCACAACAGTTTAATTTTTCTGTGAAGAAAGAGAAAGTGTGTGTGTGTGTGTGTGTGTGTGTGTGTGTGTGTGTGTGTGTGTGTGTGTGTGTGTGTGTGTGTGTGTGTGTGTGTGTGTGTGTGTGTGTGTGTGTGTGTGTGTGTGTGTGTGTGTGTGTGTGTGTGTGTTGTGAGTGAGAGAGAATAACACTTATATTAAAAAGTTATATCTTTCTGTCGAAGGGATAGAGAGAGTTAAAACAAAAGGACACATGGTGTGGGAAAGAGTGAGCGTGAGCGAGCGACAGGGAAGGACAGAGAGAAAGAATAAGTTAGAGGGGTTAGTGACAGGGTAAAAATATTTAAAATTTGATTGTTATTTAAAATTTAATTTCTATTAGAGTATGACGGGGGGGAGAGAGAGAGAGAGAGAGAGAGAGAGAGAGGGGCTAGAAGGCAGAGAGATAGAGTAAAAATAACGAGTAGTACGTGCATTAGCGTTACTACCGAGACGTCTGAGGATGGGGAGAGGCTAGGAATGAATATGCGACTGTTAAGCTACGTTTACACTGCGAGAAAATTTCGACAGGAAATACGCAAGCAGTGTCCAGTAGGTGTTTGCACTAAGACGCCGTTTTGACCGCGAGAGATTGTGAAAGTGTTCACTACGTGCTTGCACGAGCTAATGTTGTAATTTATTCCGACAGATGTATGAAACTCCGTTTACACTAGACAGTAAGTTTGGGCAAGTAGTCCTGTCGCAACTTTCCCCGCCGAGCACTCTTCAGAGAGGTGTCAGCCATGGCAAGTTGTTTACTAAAACAGTAAATTAAAAATAAATAACTATTGTATGTATTTTTTTATTTCCCGGTTAAACGATTGTCGATTTAGATAAAGTATTGATTTAGTAGAATACAGTATGGTTTTAAGTGAAAAAATTTATATGATTTTCTTTTTGAGAGTCTAGGTTGAATTTTGATATTGTTTTTTATGAAGCATCATGTCAAATATGTCAAGCATGTATAGGTGCTTGGTGACTGACAAACTAAACAAATGAAATATCTTGGCTTCATAATAGACAATAATCTCTCATGGAAAAGTTTTATTTGTAACCTGAAAAAATAGTTGTATACATTCTTACGAAAATTCTATTTGTTACAAGATTTTTGTCCTGAAAATAACTATTCCTCGATAACATCCAGATATGTCTTGTGATCAATTCACGGCCGGGTAATTGGTTAGTTCGAATTGCTCCCTATAATTGTCATGTGTAAAAGTTTTCATACTGATGACTAACAAAATTGTTTCATGAAGGTATGCAGCAATTGTCAGATGTAGTACTATCAAGGAGAACTATTTATAACAGAAACCAGCTCTTGTGTATACAGTTGAAGACATAATATTCAGTCCACTCCAAGAGTGTTTAATAAACAAACTCGATTTCATTCTGAAACGTTTCGCATAACGTAACAATTCGGGAACCTGGTTAATTGGCTCAGGTCAATTAAACAGGCTGCCATAATCTTTACAAAATCATCAATACCTAATAAGTACACAAATGTTAAATAGGGTCCCGTGAATTGAGGAGTATTGACAAGGGATTTGGTAGATATATTCACTCACCTTTTGGATAACCATAACATCTCTTTATTATATTTTCTTGAATAATACTTTAAATATGATTGTTATTTTGTTTGATTACATTAAACAAATAAATTACTCAAAAGTTGTGCATCAAATGCTCTTACGTCTTTTAACATGTTACTCTGCTGATCAAAATAAAATTATATATTTATTAACTACATCAAATACCTCGGATCCGGGTTTTAACTTAATAATACTCTACAATAAGTCAACATTATGCAAGCTATTGGAATATTAGTTTGATCAAATTTCGAATTACCCTTTACCTTTAACTATTATCAGATTACTATTTCATTATTGTAATTACAGATACTACTATGTTAACATTTACATGATTAGAATAAGTCTTTGCAAAAATATACTGCTTTTGTTGCCATTGTTAAAAATATAATGGTTTGGTTTCACCTTGATACAATGGAATCAGAGGCAGGTTCTCTTGTTGTTACTCTTCACTTGGGTTTCCTAGAAGTTCTACGATGTCGTTCGGGTGTCTCCATTTATTTTGTAGATTCTTAGTTGCGAACATGACGAAAGGATGCTGTTACCTGAAGCTCGTGGGTTAGTCGTTGTTACTTCACTCCTGATGTACGGTGTTCACTCTTTTACACTTTACATTTTGCTTTTAACTGCACTAATGTTACTCTATAATGTTTGGATAGAACATACTTTACAACTTAAACATTTCGTTTCCTTTTTTAAAAAGATCTGTCGGCTAAGTTAGTTACTTTTAGTTATTTCACTACATTTCAACTACTTGTGGAGTCTGTCACCATGAAAGATTACGTTCAGTTACATCGTCATTAATTTTTTATATTTACACTTTATTTTACGACACATGGTAAAGCTGTTACCTTGTCTCTGATTGTCGCTCGACTGGGGTTGGTTATGCGGCAGTTAGTAGGGAGAGGGAGCTGTTCGCGCGGAGAGAGAAAAATAGTTCGTACTTTATTATTATTATTATACTAATTAACTACTATTGATAATACTACATTTTCTTTATTGAGTTAGGTATTTTTTATTATTATTATTACGTCTTTTTATTTAATTATCATAATTATTAATTTTCGCTTCAATGCAGAGTAATTTTCATGTCCGTACTAGATTTTTACAAGTTGATACAGGCATATAAGTACACAGGGAAGGGTTAAATATTAAGGGGTGTTATCGCAATTTTATTATAGAATTCTTTTAGGTTTTAAAACTATTTATTTTGGGTATTATGGCGGGGTTACATTATCATTTTCATTAGGGGTTTTATGTTCTGTTTTAATGTGAGATTTTAAATTTAAATTTTTTTTTTTTTTTTTTAAATCGTCACAATTCTGCGTGTGGCCTTGCATAAGTAGTCACAACTGTTATGTGATTATAAACACCAGACAGGTTTATGAACGAAAGAAGCCATGCTTTATATCCGCGTAAAAACGAGTGATATTTTTAAATAATGTCCATTTTAGATAATTTATTTACATTTTCTGATATACCTAATTATCATCAGTAAATTATACGTAACAGTCTAACAAGTATTTAGATTACTACTCCTACTTTATTACATATTTACACAAATATTCCAGAAATATTTCAGTGTTCACGTAAGTTTTATAAGAACAGAAGTAATGATCACCTAATTTAGTGTTTATTAGTTTAAAATGCTTCAAGTTTAGCAAATATTCCGTTGCCAGTATTGCATTATTGGTATTAAATTTATGACCTGGGATAAACGAGTGCGCACACCCATACACATATAAACTCATGAGATTTCAACAATCTGATGTTGAAGACTCCAATCGTGGATATTTGATAGATACAACCTTTTTTAGACTTTGCTTATTGTGGGAAACATTGTATAGAATACCGTAACGTTAAACGAAATGTACCTATTTACTTTATTCTGCTGTTAAAATAAGATACTCAAATTCGATTGCGTTTTGTAATGTATTTGTATTTGTATTAAGTATGAACTACAAAGTTTTAATTTAAATTAGGATTTGGTAAAGATCGGTTAAGGGAAAGGGGTAGTTTACCCGCAACACTTTATGTTTTAACAACGGTAATTTATTCTATGACGAACGATAACAGCCGCAAAATCAAACAGAATCGAATAAGTTTGTGCATACTGCCCTAATTTCTAGAGTACTCAAGACTTGTAGTGTTTGGTGAAGATCGGTTAAGGGAAAGGGGTAGTTTACCAGCAACATTTTATGTTTTATCAAGGGTAGTTTTTCTTATGACGAATTATAACTGCCGCATATTCAAACAGAATCAAACATTTTTTTGCATAAGTTCCTGAATTGTTAAGTACTCAAGGTCTGTTTATTTTGGTGAAGATCGGTTAAGGGAAAGGGGTAGTTTACCTGCAACATTTTATATTTTAACAATGGTAATTTTTTCTATGACGAACGATAACTGCCGCAGATTCAAACAGAATCAAATATTTTTTTGTGTACGTTCATGAATTGTAGAAAACTGAAGGCCTATTGATTTTGGTGAAGATTGGTTACGAGGAAAGGGTAGTTTACCTGCAACATTTTATGTTTTAGCAAGAATAAAGTACTTAATTTTGACAAAATAAAGTATCCTGATAAGAAGATCATAATAATCCACTGTAGAAACGTAGATGAAATATCTATAAATGAAGAGGCTAGTTGAACGGGGTGGGGCTAATTTTTTATAAATGAAAATGATAGTTGAAGGGGGTGGGGATAATTTTTATTTATATGTCATGTGTACTACGTTATCGGCAACAAAGAAGTAGTTTGTTGTTAAAATTTCTTCCTGGGCTGTTTGGGCTTGATCCGATGTTTTCTACAAAACCAGACGTTTCGGCAGTGCTATCGACTGCCATCATCAGTGAAAATTGAGTGCACTATCGTGAGGTGGTATACGTTAGTGATCACAGTACTGTGGTCAAGGCTGAAGAAAGAAGTAGTTTCTATAGAAATAGTTCATTTCGAAAAGTATTTTAAATATAAATCTTAGAACATGGAAGTCATGTATGGTTCTCCATACCGATATTTACTCTCTTGTTTTCTTATTATTTCCTGTAACACCACTCTTAAGCTTTAAAATTCTAACTTGAATGTACCCATAAGATTTTTAAATTTCAAAAAGATTAACGCTAGTGATTAACCAAATTATCGTAATTATTAACAATTTATAATTCTCAAATAGATAAAAAATACTGACTTATTCATTCAAACTGTAGTTTAACGTTGCATTAGCTACCTTTATTTTGAACTTTTGAAGACTCCATTTTATTAGAATTTTGAATTTTCAAAATTTTTGTTTATAATTCTTTTTAATCACAAAGTTATCATTGATTACTTTCTCAAAATAAATATTTTTGTTTAAAATTGGTATAATTATGTACTCTGCTTGTAATAATCTAAATTGGAATGTTCTCTCTACACTTTATTTAGCTTTCTAATAATTCATCACATCAAGGATATTTCAGTAACTATTTTTTATTAATATATTAATAAGAACCATATTGGATATCTTCATTAAACTCATTTACCATTCCATAAATTAGAGGAAAAGCAAACGTCAAAAGTAATAACCACCATCATCATCAGCAAGGGTTATACAAAAGTAGTTTGTTCCGGGCCCAAGCAGATAGACTAGAGCTGGTTATTCCAATGCTTCTTGGGACGCCCCACACCTCTCCGTCGATTTCTGCTTACAATTTTCAATAGTTGTTTGAGAATGCTTCAGTCATCGCTTCGGTTAAAAGTTCCAACTATTTTAGCCTATAATGGGCAGTCCTATCAAATATACATATAATATTCAGTTCCTGCCGTACATCGCGATTTCTTTTGCGATCAGCATTTGTGAAGAATATATAATATCACGCGTCTGAGACCGCCTGAAAACGACTGCTCTGGGAATTCGTTCTTATAAGTCGGAATTCTCAAACCCATAGACAAGGAAGAGTCACCTTGTAGAACTTCAAGCGTGTTTCTTTACTCGCTGATTAAAAAATTGGGTTGGGTACTCGTTGTACCGGATTAACTAGGTACTGGTCCTCAAATTCTTAGTGTTGGATGAAGTAATGTTAGCTATTAAAGAAGCCTTCAGCCTCTCTCCAGCCAAGACGGTTCTCCGTGATGAAGTGACATATCTTACAAGAGGTTACCCGTTACCCTTCTGATGCTCAACCGTATGGATTTAGACCAGAAGGTCGATAAATATTCTTTGGAGATCAATAGTAGCCAACAGTACTAAGTTGAGGTGTAAGGGAAATGATTCTGGATTGTCTTATCTTTGGAATATTACAGGCGCGAATCAAGTTGGATTTAATGTGTTGTACTATTGTGTACAGGGAAATCTGGTCTCTTTAATATGATAACATAGACAGTTTATGTGAGACAACCTACAGAAATCGGGCTGGACGTTAAGCCCGAAGGTGGCAACCCCACTATCGCATTGCCGTGCGATAAGCAAGTAACATATTCAGGAGACATATTAGTTACCAAACTGTCGCAAGCAAGATGTAACCGGAGAAAAAACGTCAAAAGTGCCTTCCAAAAAATTTTAATTTTGCGTATTTATACAGAATAAATTTGTAATGGAATGCTCTAACAGAAAACCTATATTTCGCTCACATTATTTATAATTTTTCTCTCATTGTGTTGCATACCGTAAGTGGTATTTTTAAAAATATCAATTAGCCTATAATGACATTGCACATTTAGTTGCCGTCGAAATTTGTAAACGAAGATATAATGAAAGAGAAACTTGACCTTTACTGTGTCTAAATAACACTGTTGTTTCTATGATATTTAAAATTTTTTGTTTTCCTATAAATAATAGTTTTATATAATTGAAAGTGTTTTATATAATAAAGCAGAATGGAAAATTCAAGACAATACAAAATTATGGGCGTGACGAGATATAAAACGAGCAGGCAAAAGGCTAAAACAAATGTTGAAGGTAGAAGAGAAATAAAGCAAAGATAAATAAGGAAGACCGATTCAAAAATACAAACTTAGATGGGAAAAGGTAGTATATTATTTACCATCAGGGAATAACACACGAAACTGCATCAAACACAGTGAAACTAACAATTTTATTTAATTATAAGTGAGGTCTTGTATTAGGCAACAACAAAAACGAAAGAGCGGACTCTTCAGTGCGCACAAAACGTTAATGTTTTAGCAAAAATAAACTGCTTGCCCAAGAGAGTCCTCTTTAGGTAGGAACTTTTAGACTGGTTATACTTTTTGTAGTTCAAACGCCTATAATCGACACCATATCTAGATGATTCATATTCCCGTTTATTTAACACAATCCGCTACGTGAAGCTATTCAGTAATCTGTTCTTCAATTCAACGTTAATTATTAAATTTAATTTATAGTCATTATTAATGAAAATTTGATTTACTTTCACAAATTTACAAAATATTGTTAATGCCTTTATTTCAACAGCTATTTGCGAGCGGTTTGACAGATGCAGTTTGATACATGCAGTAGGCTCAGGTATTGGCCTGTGTTGAGTTGAAGACTAATTACTAGCTTTGGAGAGTGAGTTGAGCCCTTGACATTTTCCGTAGATGCGCCACTGCCTAATTTTATTTGTAAGAAGTACCGAGGATTCCTATGCCGTACCCCCTTGCAAACCAATGTTCACGTGTGTTAGTCTCGTATAGGCTATACAAAGATTCTATAGATAATAATGCTTTATTTATTCTTGGATTTCGTTGTCCATGACGTGTCCGTTACTTAACTAAATATCACTATAATATTGACGACTCGGAACACAAAGTTTTTTATAAGTAAAAACGTAAAGTTTTACCTTACAGCCTAAACCGGCTTTCACCTATAGAAGGCTTCATCAGAGGCTGTCGTTAGTAGCGCTGCTCGTCTTGTTGTTGGCGACGAGAAAGTGTTTCGAAAGATTGAAGCTGTGTGTGTGTGGTGAGATGTGTTCGAATAATGCGTGCGATTTGAATTGTGTCTGTTCGTTTAGGATGTCGTTTTTATTTGTTTTTGTGTGTTTGTATATTTCTAATTGTTCTAGAGTGTCTAGTTTTCGGCCTTTTGTGTGTACGTGTAGTATGTTCATGTTATTGTCGATGTTTTTATATGTGTGGTTTGCTTCAATGAGGTGGTTTGCGAAGGTAGATTCTGTAGTGGTGTGGAGTGCTTTAGTGTGTTCAATGTATCTCTGTTTGAAGCTACGTCCTGTCTGGCCTATGTAGAATTTACTGCAATTTGAACAATTTAGTTTATATACACCGGGTAGATCGAATTTGTTTTGTGCTTTGGGCATGCGTTTTGATAGTGTGTGTTCTGTTTTGTTAGTAGTTTTGTAAGCGATTCTGTATCCTGTTTTTTTGAATTTGTGGGCAATTTTTTCTGTTTGTTTGTTGATGTATGTTAGTGTTATGAATTTGTTGTTTTCTGTCTTTGTCTGTTGTTTGTTTTGTGTTTTGTGTAGGAGTTTACTGACTATTGTTCTGTCATAACCGTTAGATTCTGCTAGATATTTTATCGTGTTTAGTTCGTCTTTGTAGTCTATTTCATCTGTGGGGATGTATCATGGTTCTAAAAGCAGCTAGTTTGTGTTGTATTGGGTGATTGGAGGTGTTGTGTATTAGTGTGTCAGTTGTAGTTGGTTTTCTGTATATACTGAATTTGTGCTTGTGTTCTAGTTTTGTGATGGAGAGGTCTAAGAAGTTTATGGTATTGTTGTGTTCGTATTCGGCAGTGAAGGTTATGTTTTTATGTATTTTGTTTATGTGCGTTAGTAACTGTTCACATTGTCTTTTGTTTCCCCTGTATAGTATTAGAATGTCATCAACGTATCTATGCCAATATAGTATTTTATGTGAGTGTCTGTCATTGTTTGTGAGTATTTTTGTTTTTTCTAAGTGTTGGAGGAAGACTTCTGCTAGAATGCTGGATATGGGGGAGCCCATGGGTAGGCCGTCGTTCTGTGTGTAGTATTTATTGTTATAAGTAAAGTAGTTTTGTTTTGTGATAATGTTCAGAGTTTCTGTTATTTCATTGATAAGTTCGTCTGGTGTGTTGTTCTGTTTGAGTTTGTTTTGTAGGATGGTGATTGTTTCAGAGATGGGGATGTTTGTGTACAGGTTTTTAATGTCAAAGGAGGCTAATGTGGCGTTATGGGGGATATGTATGTCTTTTATTTTTGTTACTAGGTCAGTGTTGTTTTTTACTGCAATGTTGTTGTCTATTTGTGTGTGTTGTCTAATAATTTTGTCTAGATATTTTGCCGGTTTGTGTGCAGGGGCATGCAGGGGGTAATGCCCCTGCACACAAACTGGCAAAATATCTAGACAAAATTATTGGACAACACACACAAATAGACAACAACATTGCAGTAAAAAACAACACTGACCTAGTAACAAAAATAAAAGACATACACATCCCCCATAACGCCACATTAGCCTCCTTTGACATTAAAAACCTGTACACAAACATCCCCATCTCTGAAACAATCACCATCCTACAAAACAAACTCAAACAGAACAACACACCAGACGAACTTATCAATGAAATAACAGAAACTCTGAACATTATCACAAAACAAAACTACTTTACTTATAACAATAAATACTACACACAGAACGACGGCCTACCCATGGGCTCCCCCATATCCAGCATTCTAGCAGAAGTCTTCCTCCAACACTTAGAAAAAACAAAAATACTCACAAACAATGACAGACACTCACATAAAATACTATATTGGCATAGATACGTTGATGACATTCTAATACTATACAGGGGAAACAAAAGACAATGTGAACAGTTACTAACGCACATAAACAAAATACATAAAAACATAACCTTCACTGCCGAATACGAACACAACAATACCATAAACTTCTTAGACCTCTCCATCACAAAACTAGAACACAAGCACAAATTCAGTATATACAGAAAACCAACTACAACTGACACACTAATACACAACACCTCCAATCACCCAATACAACACAAACTAGCTGCTTTTAGAACCATGATACATAGACTTAACAACATCCCCTTAGATGAAATAGACTACAAAGACGAACTAAACACGATAAAATATCTAGCAGAATCTAACGGTTATGACAGAACAATAGTCAGTAAACTCCTACACAAAACACAAAACAAACAACAGACAAAGACAGAAAACAACAAATTCATAACACTAACATACATCAACAAACAAACAGAAAAAATTGCCCACAAATTCAAAAAAACAGGATACAGAATCGCTTACAAAACTACTAACAAAACAGAACACACACTATCAAAACGCATGCCCAAAGCACAAAACAAATTCGATCTACCCGGTGTATATAAACTAAATTGTTCAAATTGCAGTAAATTCTACATAGGCCAGACAGGACGTAGCTTCAAACAGAGATACATTGAACACACTAAAGCACTCCACACCACTACAGAATCTACCTTCGCAAACCACCTCATTGAAGCAAACCACACATATAAAAACATCGACAATAACATGAACATACTACACGTACACACAAAAGGCCGAAAACTAGACACTCTAGAACAATTAGAAATATACAAACACACAAAAACAAATAAAAACGACATCCTAAACGAACAGACACAATTCAAATCGCACGCATTATTCGAACACATCTCACCACACACACACAGCTTCAATCTTTCGAAACACTTTCTCGTCGCCAACAACAAGATGAGCAGCGCTACTAACAACAGCCTCTGATGAAGCCTTCTATAGGTGAAAGCCGGTTTAGGCTGTAAGGTAAAACTTTACGTTTTTACTTATAAAAAACTTTGTGTTCCGAGTCGTCAATATTATAGTGATATTTAGCTTTATTTATAAAATTTAAAATGCTCAAGAACTGGTGTAGCTATCTCGGAAAATAAAAGTGTAAGTAACGCAATATTAGGTCAAAGCTAGCAACGGGAGTTCACTAGTTCTTGAACTACCCCTTCTCAACTCTTTAACATGAATACATACAGAGCAAGTAAATGATTCAATTTTGGAGTTTGATGACACACATTAAGAAGAATTTTATGCAATACTGGAAAGAGACAGTAAAAACCTGTTAACGTAAAGAGAACTATACTTACAGACTTAAATAAAAAAATTAAAAGAACGGCTAGAAAATCAGAATTATGGAAAAAATGGATTAACGTCACGAAATGAATAGGTGAACAATAAATTTACTTCAGTTCTGATAACAACTTTTATTATTTGTTAGCCAGAAGTTCATCATCACGTAAAGTTATGTGTTCATGACGTTCCCCTAGTGGTAGCTTTCGCAATCAAGTAGACTTCATCTTAGTTATCACTAGGTGGACTCTACTACCTTTCCAAACAATTAAAGACTCTACTAGTAAAGATTTTTACAGTAACCAGATTCTTGCAGCTAAAGTAGAACTAAACCTGGAAAGGCATACAAAAAAAGAAAGTCATACAAACATGGTGGTGTTTAAAAACAGACATATATAAGCAAAATGAGGATATAAGAGTGAAGAGGAAAATTGTCGGTCGGCAATAAACCTATGAGGCATGCAGATAACGCCTAGCTAAAAGCAAAAAGTATATTATAAGAAGAAACCTCTAGAGTAACCAAAAACCCGTAATTTTAGTAAAAATAGTGTAAAAATAGATCAGTAAAGATACGTGTAACACAATACAGACAGAAAACGGGACTACACAATTAAGAGACAAGTATCCTCAAATAAGCAAAGCCGGAATACAGCAATGTAGGCACGACACGAATAAATACGTAAACAAAATCTAGAAGGATTAAAAACAAATAGAAACAAACATCAATTATATGTGTGTTCAGACTTAAAACATTACAAGAATATTTGTAACAAGTAAAAGAATAGACGATGCCAATATAAAAGAACAGCGGAGAAGCTACTGCAAAAAACCTATTCAAAGATAAACGCATAGAGAGAGAGAATACAGGTAACTTTACGTTTGACCTGGAAATCAACATTACCATGCAATATTAATAACTAATGTTAATAATAGTAACTACATAATAATGTTCAGTTCAGCGGCGCAACAACCCATTACTGAGTCAAGGCGTCCTCAAAGGCATCCTCCAGCCTCCGCCAGTTGTCCCGGTCAAGTGCAGCTGCTCTCCAGTTCCGGGTCCCAAGGATATGGCTCGCATCGTAGTTCACACCGTCTTCCCAATGTAGTTTGGGTCTACCAACTCTCCTGGTGCCATAGATCTGTCCTGTGAGTGCCTTTCTTGGTATTTCATTCTCCTCCATTCTGATCACGTGTCCAGCCCACCTGTGTCTACCAAGTTTTATAATTTTCACAATATCTGGTTCATTCAGAAGAGTGTTCAGTTCTTGGTTGGTTCTTTTCCTACATTCACCTCCTACATATTGGACCAAATATACTGCGGAGGATTTTGTGTTCATGAACCAGCAGGCTTGACTCAGACTTTCTAGAAATGGTCCAGGTCTCAGAACCAAAGGTGAGAACTGGGCGGATCAGTTTTTTATACACAAGCAGCTTGATGCTCCTGGCAATTATTCTGCTCTCTTTGGGGTCTGAGACCAAAGAAGCACCTATTATCTGAGGTGATTCTTCGCTTTATTTCTTCTGTTGTTTCCCCATCGGAGTTAACTTTTCATCCTAAATAAACAAAGTTTTTGACTTTTTTGAAGGAATAGATGCCAATTTGGATGTGCTCTCCTTCTCTAGCCTCCTGTCCTGTAGCCATGTATTTTGTCTTGCTTTCATTTTATTATGAGACCCAGCCTACTTGCAGGACCTTCAAGAGCAAGAAAGGCTTCAGTGACAGCTCGAAAGGACCTCCCGATTATATCTAGGTCATCGGCGTATCCTAGGACCTGCACCAACCTGTTGAATACAGCCCCGGAGGAATTATTCCAGCATCTCTCATAGCTTTTCTAAGGCAAGAACGAAGAGGAGGCAAGTAAGAGCATCGCCCTGGAGAACTCCCTTTCCATAGTCGAACTTTCCTGATAAGTCATTCTGAATGTTCACCATGCCATTCACTGTCAGCATTGTCATCCTACACAATCTTATTAATTTTTTTGGTATGCCCAGTTCTTCAAAAGCAGTGTAAAGTTCTTTTCTGTCAATGCTGTCGTATGCATTTCTGAAATCTATGAAGAAGTGATGGGTTTGTAGTTTATGTTCCCTACCTTTCTCCAGAAATTGTCGGAGTGTGAAAACCTGGTCTATTGTCAATTTTCCTCTTTTAAATCCACACTGATATCGACCAATCACCTGATCAGCATGTGGAACATATAACTGTCTTCTGCCAGGCTGTTGGCAGTTTCTCTTCTGTCCATACATCAATGACAAGGGAAGGAAGGGTGCTCTGGGCCACCGTTTGTGCAAAGCTCCGCAGGAAGATCATCAGAACCAGGAGCTTTGTTGTTTTTAAGGCTTTCTATTGCAGCTATCATATTATCTTCATCCGGAGGCTCGATGTGTTTATGTTCCTCTAGCACAGGTGGTACATAGTTGTTCACCTCGTCATTCTTTGAAAGAAAAGCTTCAAAGTTCTTTCCCCTTTTCTGTAAGTAGGGTGCCATCAGTGTCACGACAAGCTGTTGTCCTGGGCTTAAAGGTTTCCTACCTTGGTTTAACTTATTGTAGAATTTTCTGATTTCAGTTTAACAATAGGAGTACGAACACGTCAGCCTACCAACACGTTTGGTGGAAAGGTAAAAACAGACAACTGTTGTACAGATAATTAAGAGGTTGCATTAGTTCAGACATAGATCTGTATATATGTGTCAGCCAACAGTAGTACGTTTTGTAAACATACATGGCTGTGCCATTGCACATTAGGAATGTTATTTGACCTTGAATACTCTTGGCGGGATTCAGATGAATGAGAAATCTTATCTCTGTGCTGGAGGCTGGAGGCTGGAGACCTGTGGTGTTACGCTGAATAGACACAACACATTATCACTATACACAGCAGTGGCTGACGTGTATTAACCATTTCTGAGTTCCCGATGCCACAACCCAGATTAAACTGTGCATAACGTTTGTAGAAAAGGCTAGTGTCCTTCATACTTCATAAACACTTGAGAAATTTTATTGTTTCTCACAGAGGCACCCTTAGGGTTGTCCGGCAGGTGTAAATGCACTTAAGTTCCTTGGCTCATTCTTGAACAAAAATGAGGAAAGAAATAAAACGAATAAGGAGAGAGAGAGAGAGAGAGAGAGAGAGAGAGAGAGAGAGAGAGAGAGAGAGAGAGAGAGAGGGGGGGAGTGAGTGAGAGTAAGAAAATGAGAGAGAGTTACAGTGACGGAAGGCAGCTGTATACATTTTTTACCATACTTCATTATTTAGAAGTCACATGACATAATTTACATAAAGCATCAATTAAACGCGCGGCAGCACGCTACATATAATGCGACACAATACGTTACGTTTGTACATCCGAGACCTTGGGTACCCGGTGCAGGCAATTTTCCGCCTGTTCACCAACTCAGAAACCCGAGTACCTCTCCCGCTCGTCCGTCTCAAGCTCGAGAAGGGCAAGGCTGCAGATAAAATATTCCACCTGACGCGGCTGTTTGGCTTCCGCGTCAGGGTGGAATCCAGTCGTCCCCCGGGCAAGCTTGCGCAGTGCCACCGGTGCCAGAGGTTCGGCCATCACACCGACGTCTGTCGCAGTGCCCCGGCCTGTCTACGTTGTTCTCTGGGACATTCAACTCAGGCCTGCACTGTGGCAGACAAGACCAAGTTTCGCTGCATTAATTGTGGCCAAGGCCATGCAGCAAATAACATTAACTGCCCGGTCTACAAGGCGGAGCTCCTGCGGAAGCAAAAACCGCAGGGGCCCCTCCCGAAGCCATGGCAGCCAGTTTTGCAGCCCCAACCTCAGAGGCAGCCTAAAACACAGGCTAGGCCGCAACCGAAGGCACAACCGGCACGGCGCGCGCCCTCTCCGGCTCCACCTCCAGCCCCTACAAAGGCACCAAAACGAACCGCGTCTCCTGTAGCAGAGACAAGCCCTGTAGCCGTCATCTCGGTTATGGAGCCGGAGAATCAACCCTCCACCTCCGCGGAACCTCCACCTCCCGCCTCTGAACCAGAGGTAGCCTCGCCACCACTGCCACCTCCGCGATTTCCGCGAGCAGGCATCACTAAATCCAAAAAACAAGGGATAACCACACCGGATGTTCGGACCCGAGCTCCTGCCTGCCCACAGCCCAAGAAAAGTCCTGCTTCCCGGTACAATAAGTCCGACGAAGCGCAACAGCGTACTTTTCTTGCCGCCAATTCAAAACCGTCTGCCCCTGGTCCTGTGGCTTCCACCACGACCCGATCTGCCGTAAAACCTGGTCGCTCTTACGCGGCCTCAGTTTCCAGGCAAACCGCCCAGTCCGTCATATCCGATGACGCACAGTTCGTCCGCGACTTTCTGTCTGGCTACGACCTCAAGAAAGTCGCATCCACCTTCAGGTCCATCCGAGACCGCCTGGAAACTGCTGACCCAACTGAGAGATTCATGCTCTTGGTGGAAGCCTGCGAAGTCATAGGTCTTCTATGAACCGAGCCCTTAGACGAGATCTCTCTCCCATAGCCTGGAATGCTAACAACATCGGTTCCAAGCATTCCGACCTTCTAGAATTCCTGGCTCAGTTCAAACCCGACGTACTTCTCCTCTCTGAAACCTACCTGACCCCGGCCATCCGGTTTCGATTACCAAATTACGTGGTCTATCGGGATGACCGAGTTGGCCGACGAGGAGGCGGCACGGCGATCGCGGTGAGGACCGCCATAGGTCATCATCGTGTCGCTTTGCCGCAGCCTACCAACCTAGAGGCCACCGCCATTGAGGTCCACGGAGCTCTTGGCGGCGTCCTCGTGGTTTCAGCATACAAGCCCCCACAAGCTGAAGTCCTTGTCGGCGACCTGGACGTCATCTTCGATTCCCATCGAAGGGTAATTTTGGCCGGCGATCTGAATTGCAAGCATCGCGTTTGGAATAGTCGCCTGACTACTCCGAACGGGAGGCGCTTGCTCAGTTTTGTTGAATCGCGCCGGGCGATGGTGTTTGGTCCAGCGCAACCCACGTTCTTTCCGTCAAGGCCTAACGTGGCTCCCGATGTTCTGGATATCGCGGTGACCCAAGGAGTTGTCTGTCCGGTCGAGGTATTCTCACTTACGGAGCTGACCACAACCCTATCTTGGTCCACGTCGCTACCCAGCACGCCTATGCAAGTTCTGACAAGAAGAAGGTCATCGATTGGGATCGCTACGGCCCGACCTTGTGCCGTAGATTGCCGCAAGCGGCCCCACTCGATTCCGTTCGCCTCCTAGACGAAGCAGTTGCGGGAATCGAAGAGGCAATCATCTCGGCTATAGGCATGTCTTCACGTACGCGAGCTGGTTTCACGCCTGACAACCAACGCATCCCTGAGGAAGTCTCTCTTCTCGCTCGCGAGAGGAATTACTTCCAGAAACGTTGGCAGAGGACCCGTGATCCGGCCGATAAGGCAGCATACAATCGGCTCACCGGAAGACTGCGTGGTAGTCTGAAGGCGTTCCGACGTAGCTGTTGGGAACTCGCTGTGGCCCGAACGGGGGATGTGGACTCGCAAAGTCACCCGTACAGAATACCTACCGCATTGACGGGACGGAGGCGCCGACCTCCACTCCCCGCCATTGTTGGACCGTTCGGTCAACTCCTGGGTCCATCCGGAGGAGAAGGCCGAGTACTTGGGCTTGTGTTTCGAGCGACAGTTCGCTCCCAACCCGCCCATGGACTGGGACTTCGACGAACAAGTCGAGATGGCTGTGGAAGACTTTCTGTCTCTTCCGATCACGGTGGAGCCCGAACCCATCTCTTTGGAAGAGGTCTCAGATCGGCTCGCTGAACTTCAGCCAAGAAAAGCTCCAGGCCCGGACGGTGTTACGAACACCGCTCTACGACTTCTTCCCGAGCCTGGAGTTCAATTCTTGACTGATTTGTTCAACGCGTGTCTTAGACTGGCCTACTTTCCCAAGAAATGGCGAAAGCCGACAGTTATCGTGATCTCGAAGCAGGGAAAGGATACCACCCGCTCTGAAAACCTCCGGCCTATCAGCCTACTCTCCGCTACGTCCAAGGTTTTTGAGCGCCTCTTACAGCGTCGTGTACGAGAACATCTAACCAACTTTGACGTGCTGGTCCCCGAACAATTCGGCTTTCATGTGGGGCATTCGACCACTCATTAACTGATGAGATTGGTGGAAAGCATCACGGAAGCCGGGTGTCGGAGAGAACTTAGATGTTGGCTGTTTCTTAGATGTTGAAAAAGCCTTCGACAGCGTATGGCATGATGGCCTATTATTCAAGCTTAGGGAAGTCCAGCTCCCGGACTGCTACCTCCATCTGGTTGCTAGCATTCTGACGGAGAGGACCTTCTGCGTGAGAGTTGGCGATTCAGTCTCTTCCGAGAGACGAATTACAGCCGGTGTCCCTCAAGGTAGTGTTCTAGGCCCCCTTCTGTTCTCGATCTACGTCAACGACGTGCCGAGACAGCCTGGAGTCCAGATGGCCCTCTTCGCTGACGACACGGCCGTATTTACAAAGAGCCTACGACTGCAGCGCCAGCTCGACACGCTCGTGGACTGGACCGAGAATTGGAGAGTGCAACTCAACGCTACCAAGAGTGTAGCCGTCGAATTCTCCAAGCGACGGAAGAACCCTGTTAGGCAGCTACGTATCGGCAGAACGTACTTCGCGGGTCCAACGAGGTCAAGTACCTCGGATTACACCTTGACCGTCGGCTCACCTGGCGTACCCACGCACAGGCAGTTCTCAAGCGAGCATCCACTCGCCTGTGCGCACTGTTTCCACTCCTGATCAGCTCAGCCAAGACCAGGAAATTGGGCAGGATGATCGTCGGCGCGTATCTGCTGCCGGTCATTTCCTACGCCTGTCCGGTCTGGGGTTACCTCGCCGCAATGCATAAAAAGAAGTTGCAGAGCGTCCTCGACAGGGGTCTTCGGCTAGCGGCCAAAGTCCCCCGTCGCTTTTCATCTCGCCTTCTAAGGAGAGGACTTGGTATCCGCTCCTTAGACGACACATTCAGGCGGCTTGCACGCAAATTTTATGCACGTGCAGCGAGGTTCCCAGGCAATCCTCTTGTGACTGGGCCGGGGAGGTACCGTATACGTCCAGGCGATTCGTGGAAACGCCCTCGGTGTATACTGCGCTAGTGTAGGCTAGCACAACAGCCGAGAATCGGCCTGCTATAGAGCACACGCCCTACTTGGGCATGGCCACGAGGCAGGAGCTCCAGAAGGTAGCTCGGAACTCAGATACCGAGCGGTTCGTCTCTGCGACGCACAACCGCAAAGCCCAGAGCGAAAAAAAAAAAAAATTTGTACAGTTCACATAAGTTTCTTTTTGGTAACTACTATATTACTTTTTATAATATTTACTTGAGTACTTTATAATTTATAACAAATGTGTTACATTGCGTTATAATCGTTTATTTAAGTACTAAGTAGGCCTGTAATGAGAGCGCTGATGTTACTTGATATAGGCCTAAGTCTATGAATTCCTACCTGTGCTTCGGTATTAGGTTACTAATTAATGATGGCTGCATGTTCATAATAGTTATGTTATATCTTATAATGTGTATTTTATAATCATTTAAGGAATTTTGTATTCTGTTAAATAACCATATTTAATTACTTTTGTACAACAGTTTTGTTTGTTAGTTTGTAATGCTCGTTAGTTAGTTTGTTCCCTTGTAATACTAAAACGGCTGGACCAGTTTTGATGCACGAGGTATGAAGTCACTTGTCTTGATTTTAGAAGTGTCAACAAAGATATAAAATTTTGGAAAACAAAATGGCGGATGCTACAAACCATATTATGTAAAATTTAGGCAAACCTGTCAGGCTGGGAGTTATTTTTATTAATAAAGAGCGTATTAAAAGATGATTACAATAATTGCGTTGCGTTCATCAACATGAGTAAATGTGTGTTACACTGATTTTTGTAAGTATGTTACAATTGTTAGACTATGTCTTCATGTCAATGACCTTCACGTTAGTAATTTATTGTTTAAATTGCACAAGAAAAATCTATACGCAAAAGGTTATACGAATAATTCTTGCCTACAGGTTGCATTACGGTACTCAGTACTAATTTATTCTATCGGGTTGACTTCACAGTGATACTGATGGAGTAACCCAGCGCACAAGACACTCATTTTCGTCAGTTAAATTATCAAACAGAATTATCACTGTTGCACACCATTACAGAAAAATTATTCCGATTTGCGTTTTCAAGCTTCTCAGCTCATCTGATGGATTTCCGATCTGACGATGAGCTGAGAAGCTTGAAAGCGCTAATCGGAACAATTTTTCTATAGTAGTGTGCAACAGTGATACGGATTTCCGATCTGACGATGAGCTGAGAAGCTTGAAAGCGCTAATCGGAATAATTTTTCTATAGTGGTGTGCAACAGTGATAATTCTGTTTCTGATTATAACCACTAACACAACTATCTTAAGTAAAGTTAAATTATCATCATACTCACTGAATATTGCCTTGTACGTCTCCTATAAATGCAATAATTGATTCTTCAGGCCGTCCTCTGGAAAATTTATCCCTTTTGCCTCAAACCAATTCATACTTTTTTCCCCTATAAGATGTCGTTGGTACTGCTTTACATTGAAGCAAGACATTGCCCATAACAAGAACAGAATTGTTTTTAAGATACGGTGTCTCTACACTATTGTTCAAATTCTGGATCTCCGTACCATCACTGTAATTCGCAAAATTTTTCTGGCGAAAAAGAAAATTGTTCGTCACCTGTACAAAAAAAAAAACAAACCGAAGCGTTCTTAAATTCATGTCCTTCAGGCCTATTAGGACTACCAGTCTAGCTTTTAATCCAGCTTGAGGAGTTGATAGTCGTGTCCCTCCACATAGTATTCTGAAAGGCTCCCATTAACTGTAGTGTTACATTTACTGTATCATGCGGACTATTAGGCCACCATTTATTGAATACTGAATTTCCAGATGTTTCTTCTATGCCCACTACGACCATCATTAGTAGTGCAAGAACAAAGATAAAATACACATTATTAGATATAACATAACTACTATGAACATGTAGCCATCATTAATTAGTAACCTAATACGAAGCACAAGTAGGCCTACATAGACTTATACTAAGCAACATCAGCGCTCACATTACAGGCCTAATTAGTACTTAAATAAACGATTATAACACGATGTAACACATTTTTTATAAATTATAAAGTATTATACAATATAAAGTGCCCTGAGATTGTGTGACAGTTGCGATGAAACAAGACCTTCGCTTTAAACTAAAAACAAAGGGAAACGAAAAAACATGAGATAATTGAGACTGACATACACTATCTATACTATTCTCTCTATCTACCCCTGTCTCTCTTTTTCTCTTTTGCTCTCTTTCTACCTGTCTATTTACCTACCTATCACTTATATAACTACTTGTATAATTACTCGTATTATAAAGAAACATTTGTGTTGAAGGTACTAGAAGTCGCCGGATACCTGCACTGGTTGTAAATCCAGGAAAAGGTTATTTTATGATACTGTTCTCTGACATGTCTATTGTCATATAGCATGTGGTTTCTCCAAAGGTTATAAACGTATGTGGCTACCAAAAGTGGCTTGAGAGACATTTTTCATGCAGCCCGATATTTTCATGCAGAGAATGACGCAAATGATAAAAGATAAATGTTGTTACTTGTTTCAACTATTGCTTCACTTCCTAAAAGCGGCCAGTGAGACCTTGTCGTTTTTTTACATCTATGTTTATATCTTTAAATCTATTTAATTTTGTTTAACATTCATTCATCAGAGTTGTGCACATGCGTATCTTATTAAAATGGAATACAAAAGTGTTAATAATTTTCGGTGTTTCATTAAAAAAAAGGTTTCAGAAAATGTGTTTGTGATTGAAATCTTTTTCCGTTTTCAATAGAATGTGTAAAGTGTGATGGTAATATGTTAAAAAATGTGAATGGACAAAAAAACGTCACCTTCAGATGTGGTAGACGGAATTGCTGAGCTACAAAAAACATACATGATGAAACTTTTTTCGGAAAAGCGTGTGTTCCTGCATTATCTGTAGCCTATTCCGTGTTAGTCGCTTGGATTTTGAAATATCAAATTTCAGTTAATTCAAAAGAGCTTGACATAAACAGGAAAACTACGAGAAAATTAATAAACTAGTTCAGGGAGATCCTTACTGTCTGGGTGATGGATACCAGCTTAAAAATTGGTGGCCCGGGAGATACTGAAATTGATGAAAGTGCGTTCACTTGAAGGAAGTACAACAGGGACCGAATAACCAAAACTCGGTGGGTACTTGGAGGAATTTACAGGAGAATAAAGAAGTGGTTGCTAAAGGTGGTGGATAAACGCGATGCAAACACACTAAATCGTGTAATTTTAAATAATATAGAACCAGGAACCACTATAGTTGCAGATATGTGGTGCGGCTACATCTCGCGAGTACCCACTTCCTAACTTATGGCTGCGAATGCTGGCAACTTTCAGGTAAAGAGAAAAAGATGATAGAAACTGTGGAAATGGACTTCTTAAGAAGATCGTGTAATATTTCTAGAATGCAACATGCAAAATACATACCCAAATGCAGAGGGGCACCCAGGATTTTTTCGAGGGAGGGTTGAAAACTTGCGAACAAGGTGCACAATTTTGGTTTCCCTCATTATTTTCTCAACAAGCAGGGCTTGCTTTTTTCCTAGAGGAACGACAATACGTAACTTATTGGGAGTCAATGCTGCAAGTGCAAGTAAAAATGATCCTTGCTTCATGGAATTTCACTCATGTATTTTCCATCTATAATGCCACCTATAATGCTGAAAAAGAGTCCTTCTTACACATAAATATTGCACAGGTAAGAATCAACACATAATGTTTGTAGGAATCACGAGTAAAAACCACGTAATCACAAGGCTTAGTAATTTGCATGTGCTGACTGAATAATATAAATTACTTAATGAGTAGACGGTGACTTTATTGAAATAATAATACAATAATATAGTAAAATAATCAGACGTGAAGCAGTCGCGCATATTGTAGAGGGGATAAGATGGGAACAATGTAATACACGTGAATAGAAAAGCTACAGTTGAATATTAGACTGTTCCCTGAACGACAAGTCTACGTACAAGTACGTGACAAGTTTTGATTTTGATTTCTATTTCGACACGACAAACAATTCAAATGGATGTTTTGTAAGACGAAACAAACAATAGATACAACAGAGGGACCATACAAAGATTTCACCGAGTTATAAAATGTTTAATGTTTAGTACTGCAATTATTATGTAAACAGTGACTTGTCATGTTGTGTCTGTTACAGTGTTTCTCCTAATCTCCTAGTCGAGTCTAGACATTAACAAACATTGTATATTTTGGAGTATATAACACTTTGTTATCAGACATGTTACGATTTAGGAAAAACTTTAGTAATATATAGTCAATATTGCACTGGCATCTTAATTTGTTTGTACAAGTAACATCAATAACAGGCTCGAATGTGAAATGGCTGTGACTCTGGGTGTGTGTGTGTGTGTGTGTGTGTGTGTGTGTGTGTGTGTGTGTTTTAAAAACAAGCAGATGTAAATTAACCATGAATAACAAGGCAGACAACATTAATGAAAAAATTATACTAAAACTATTTAATTAATATAGCACATAATTACTTACAAACAATTACAAATATTACGTCAATTCTTCCACACCTTATTGCCGTAATAAGTACGTCAATTTCCTTCACTGTTATCATCACTCAAATTGTCTTAACTGCTCCTATCCCATCGCTTATTAATTTAGAAACGATCTGTTACATTATACACTTTTTGGTCCGATCTCACATGCTCTTTTAAATTTTCAAGACGTGGTCACATTTTGATGTTCAGCGTGTGAGATAAATACACTCAAATTCCTTTTTTGCTAAGTTTATAACACTGTCTACGAAAATAAACTTTTTTTGTTTTAACATGCTTTTCCACAGTTGCCCAAATCAGTTCTAGGATTAAGAACCGGATGATAGGGTGGAAGTCGTAAAATGGAATGTCCTCAATAGTCGTCGTCAATAGTTTGGCGACTTCCTAACTTATGGCTGCGAATGCTGGCAACTTTCAGGTAAAGAGAAAAAGATGATAGAAACTGTGGAAATGGACTTCTTAAGAAGATCGTGTAATATTTCTAGAATGCAACATGTTAGAAACGAATATATAAGAAGGAAAACAGGGCGCATATTTACAACAGCAGAAAGAATAGAATCCAGACAGTTGTTATGGTATGGTCACATAATGAGGATGGAGGAGAAGCGATGGCCAAAGAAAGCATTGACTTACACTCCAGAAAACAGGAGAAGAAAAGGAAAACTGACAACACAATGGAAAACAGGAATTAGGAAATGCATGAGAGGTCGAGCTATTGAAGACGATGACTGGAAAGATAGGGAGAAATGGCGATCGAAATGAGGGATGCGGCATAGACTGTAGGACACCCGCTAATAATAATAATGTTGGGTTATTTTGTTTAGCCTAACTATTAAACAGAGCTCAGGTTATAACATAAATGGACTAAAGGAATCCCATGATTCAATAACCAGTTAATCATGTCTACCTTTTTGTTAATGATGTTGCAGGCGAATTTATTTATTTATTGAAATTTTCAGGCACTTTCGACATTGTCTGTCCAAATTTTTGTAACCGATTTTGTACAGTGAAAACCAAAATTTCATCTGTGTATACTATGGACTACCGTTCTTCTCTGAATTGCTGTAAATTTCTTATATATCAACTCTTAAGATTTCAATGTCACGTTTTTCTATTTAAAAGTTTCCTATTGCTTTTGGCACGTTTCCGTCGAAATCCCATTTGACGAATAATGTGGTTCAGACTGGTAACGCTACCATTATAATTAATTTGTTCTTTAAAATTGTTTAAATTACTTTTGAATGTTAATCTTTACCCTTCTATGGGTTGACTTTGGTGAATAATTCGTCGAGTGGTGCACTTGTCGAAATCGTTTAAATCAGTTTTTATTTCATTTGTTGAACATTTTTATGGAGAGTCCTGAAAGATTTTATATCACCCATATACTATGATGTTTCTTTAATAATTCTAGAAACACTATTTATAGACACGCCGCACGCCTGAGCTACCCGTTCCTGTAACTTTCTTTCTGATATATCCTTATCTTCCGATTTAATACACTTGTAGGCCTACACGTTATAAATTATTTTCCGACTCTGACTATGTAGGCCTATAACTTTCCTTTGCACTGAAGTCGACAGGCGACCCAGATTGACCCATTTCACTCTCCAAACCGGAAAATATAGCAATAAAGTAAACTCTATGCTTTTGATGAAAACCGGTGTTTTTGAAAAGTACGAACACAATTACATATCATGAGAACAGTTTATTCGTGTCTGGTAAGCTTACTTACGTTGTATTTTAGTTTATCTTATTACTACAGCCTTACTATTTGTACATTCGTTGATTACACAATTTTTACCATATTTTCGGTAGGTTCTAACCCCCAAAACCCTCCTGGGTGCGCCACTGCCCAAATGTATGGGTTATACATTTTCCTGTGAATCGTTCGCTTAATTTTGTATGTCCTCGCAATTTTGCCATTCACACCCAAACGATCGAGAACTAATGGTCCAAAATTAAGCGTGATGTACGGAGAAGAGTCGGGAGAATGTCTGTTAGTACATTTCAGACGTATTTAATTGAATATATTTGAAGAGAAATGTTTTTCTGTAGGAGAATTGTTTAATGATTTTTTAGCGGCTATTCATTATTTTTACACGCAATTTTTAAATTGAATATACAGTAATTTGTAGTTAATAAATTTAGCTAACGTACAAGTGAGTTAGACAAAATCTAAAAAATAAATAGAATTAAAAGATATGTAAAGATATTAACACAGATGTGAAAAACGACAAGGCCTTACTGACCGCTTTTAGTAACTGAAGAAATTGTTGAAATAAGTATCAGCATTTCTCGATTTATTAGCGTCCGTGAGCATTCTCTGTAAGAAAATGCCTCTCAAGCCACTGGATGTAGCCACTATTTTTATAATCCGTGGAGAAACCACAAGCCTATATAACAATAGACATGTCAATGAACAGTATCATAAAATAACCTTTTCCTGGTCTTACAAAAAGTGCAGGTATCTGATGACTTCTAGTACCCTCAACCCGATACATTTTAATATCGTCTCTCTCTCTGGCTGTGTCTCTCTCTCTCCCCCTGCCTGCTTCTCGCAACATCTTGCTATTATTTCTAATACAAATAGAACTAATATTATGGAAATGTTAATATAAAATTTTATGCTATCTCACAACCCTCTGTCTCCCATCTCTCCATCTATCTCTAACACAAGAATTATTATTATGTACATATATGCAGAGTTGTGATCGCTCTCATTCCTTCTCCCCCTCTCTCTCTCTCTCTCACTCTCTCTCTCTCTCTCTCTCTCTCTCTCTCTCTCTCTCTCTCTCTCTCTCTCTCTCTCTCTCTATCTGTCTATCTATTTATCAATCTCAATCCCAAACAGAACTACAGAACTATAAACTATAGTTATAAAATTTTGTTACCCACAAAATTGATACAAATAAATGTTTTATAGCATTACTTCAAAATACTGTATGCATAATAATGAACACTGACCAAAAATATAACTGATTATATTTTTTATATTATGAGTATAAGTTCATAACGTTTGGTATTACATTTATTATTTTTGACTGCCAATATGCATAAGAAATTTCCCTAGTAAATGAGATCAAAGTTACGTTATCACCCGGTATCAATGCATGTGAGAAAATATTAACATGCCCGTTAATTCCGTTAGTTAATCCGACGGCAAGTGGTCAATCTTTACATAATTCGAAAGGCCAGTACGCTACTTTGGCATGCTTCGTAAAACACAATAATTATATTATCACGGTTAGTAGAATTGGATAGTGAAGTTCAAGAATTGTTGATAAATATTTGACAGTTTATAAATATTTAGTTAAAATTATGATGTAAAGTTGGCGCGTGAACAACGGAAAAGAATAATGGTCATTCTCCTGCAGTTAGTCACTCTTTCATACAAACAAATAAGCGTCAACGTAAACTGTGCAATACCCGGGGTTGAAATCTGGCAACGTCGCTGGAAGCAAAAACCGCTACAATTCGAAAAAAGTATACATTTCAGACGCTTCATTGTCGGGAAACTGAAAAGACGCCCTACTGTCGTAATTATAAAAAGATGCCACAATGACAGCGTTTTGTACAACAAAAATTATTTTCTTGTATTAAGAGTATATTGAAATATAAAACGCAAAACGCAAATAACATAATCACAAGAACGTAATGTTATAATAAAATTTCAGTATACACTTCGTTTTCGAGTAGACGCCAACAGGTATACATTTTGAAAAGACGCCAAAATGTTAGAAAAATGTATATATATATATATATATATATATTATACATGAATATAATAATATAATAATATTAGCATTAATATTTTTAATTTAACTATAAATATACTATATGGTATAATAAATATTTAAAAGCCAGGATTACTCAAATGAGTGAATATTGCTTTAAAAGCACTGATTACAAAGGTTTGATACCATAATTTATAAATTGATATAAAAAATAAAAAAAACCATATCCCAAAAATTCACCAGCCATGAATTCTATTTTTATTGTGAGGAAACATCGATTAAAAATAATATATTTATGAGTGAATATTACCTTAAAGGGATTGTTTGGCATCTTGGAAAACAATGTTATTAGTAAATAGGTAAGAGTACAGTTTTATTCTAGCTTACAAATTAAATATTTAATTATATTACATGCATAACTTTAAATTGGCTGAAACTTATCTGAATGATAATTATCCAGAGCGCAGTATTAAGTATTATTAATTATTAATTTTAGAGGTAATAAATTTATTTATAGAGGACAAAATTCGTGCCAGCAGTTGCGGTTACACGATTTTCTAAATTTAATTATGTTAGTTTCAGTTAAAAAATGTGTTAATATTAAGTTTTTTAAATTTTGGTGGAATAATATATAAATATATGTTTAATTTTATGTCTGAGAAACTTTCATATAAAACTAGGATTAGATACCCTATTATTGAAAGTGTAAATAAAATGGCTAGATTATTAATAGTTATGATCTCTAAATTCAAAGAATTTGGCGGTAATTTATCTAATCAGAGGAATCTGTTTTGTAATCGATAATCCACGATAGGTCTTACTTTAAATAAATTTGTATACCTCTGTCAAGAATGTTTTATCAGAATAATTTTCATTTATTTTATTAATAAAATGTCAGGTCAAGGTGCAGTTAATTTTAAAGAAAAAATGGATTACATTATTATAAAAATGAATTGTTTTCTATAATGAAAATCATGAAATTGGATTTGAAAGTAAATTTTACTAAATATAGTTTTTTGAATTTAGGTTCTAAATTATGTACATATCGCCCGTCACTCCCACTATAAAGTGGGATAAGTCGTAACAAAGTAGCTGTACTGGAAAGTGTGGCTAGAATGCAAATTAAAGCTTAGAGCATATTATTTACACTATTAAAAATTTACCGGCCGCGGTAAATTGACCGTGCAAAGGTAGCATAATAATTAGTCTTTTAATTGAAGGCTTGAATGAATGAATGGATGAAAAATTTTCTTTTTTAATTAAAATAGATTGAATTTAGAGTTTAAGTAAAAAATCTTAAATAAATAAGTGGGACGAGAAGACCCTATAGAATTTTAAATAAATTTATTTTACTAGAGATTAGAATTAATAACTGAAAAAATTATTTTATTTTTTGTTGGGGTGACATTATAATAAATAAAACTTTAAATGAATTTTTCATAAATTAATGTTTAATTGATCCAATTTTTTGATTATAAGATTAAATTACCTTAGAGATAACAGCGTTATTAATTTGGAGAGTTCATATCGATAAATTAGATTGCGACCTCGATGCTGGATTAAGAAAAGAGTTTAGAGCAAAATTTAAATATTCTAGGTCTGTTCGACCTTTAATTTCTTACATGATCTGAGTTCAAATCGGCGTGAGCCAGGTTGGTTTCTATCTACTAATATATTTTTGATATTAGTACGAAAGGACCCTATCAAATAATTTAATTTATTCTATTTTAGCAAAGAGTGCATTAAATTTAGAATTTAATTATGTAATAATATTACATGTAGAAAATGTTTATAATTACCATTTTAATTACTGTCCTGTTTATTTTAGTTGGTGTTGCATTTTTAACCTTAATGGAGCGAAAGATTTTAAGATTTATTCAAATTCGTAAAGGTCCAAATAAAGTACGATTTATTGGTATTTTACAGCCATTTTCAGATGCTATTAAATTATTCTTGAGGGAAAGAAATATGCCAATGCTATCTAATTATTTATTTACATAATTAGACCGGTGTTGGGTTTATTCAATTCTTTACTATTATGAGCTATTTACCCATATTTAATCAACTGTGTTTCATTCAATATGGGAATAATATTTTTTTTTTTTTACAAGAATAGGAGTTTATAGTTTAATAATTACAGGCTGATCATCAAACTCTAATTACGCTATATTAGGTTGTATTCGATCAATTGCTCAGACTATTTCATATGAGGTCAGACTTGTATTAATTATTTTATGTCCTGTTGTGATAACTGAGAGCTTTAATTTAATTGAATTTTATTTTTTTCAACAATTTATATGACTAACATTTTTATTTTTTCCCTTGAGAATTTGTTGAATTTCATCAGCAATAGCTGAAACTAACCGATCACCGTTTGATTTTTCCGAGGGAGAATCAGAGATAGTTTCCGGGTTTAATGTTGAATATAGAGGGGCAGGATTTGCATTTATTTTTTTAGCTGAATATGCCAGAATTATCTTTATGAGCATAATATTTTGTTTAATATTTTTAGGTAGAAAATTTGATTCCTTAATTTTTCCTATTCAATTAACACTAATTTCATTTTTATTTATTTGGGTCCGAGGTACACTACCTCGTTATCGTTATGACAGGTTAATATATTTAGCATGAAAATCATATTTACCAGTAAGTTTAAATCTATTGATTTTTTTTTCATGATTAAATCTATTATTTAGTTCATTAAAAATTGCCTTAATAATAAGTTAATAGAATAAATTTCTTTTCTTTACTTTCAAAATAAATGCTTTATTTATAAGCTAATTAACTAGTCAATTAACTTATCTCAAAAAGATTTAATTACTGGGTCTAAAACAAAATATATAAAATAAATTATTGTTAAAATTATTCCGATCTTAATATATGGATATTCAACAGGACAGGCTCCAATCCAAGTTAATAAAATTAGAATAATGAATAAGTACCAAAATAAAATTTGATTAATGGGATAATTCAGTAGTCCTATAAATTTAGAATTGTTTATGAAGGGAACAAAAATTAAAATAAAGATTGACATAAATAATGCAATTACTCCCCCCAATTTATTAGGAATAGATCGTAGAATTGCATATGCAAATAAAAAGTATCATTCTGGTTGAATATGTTTTGGAGTAACCAAAGGATTTGCCGGAGTAAAATTATCAGGATCACTTAATTTATACGGTTCAAGTATGATGTAACAGAAAAAAATAACTAAAATTAATAAAAATCCTAGCATATCTTTAATGGAAAAATAAGGATGGAATGGAATTTTATCATTATTTGAATTAATCCCTAATGGATTATTCGATCCTATGACGTGTAAGAAAATAAGATGTACAATTGTTAATGCTAAAACAACAAATGGTATGATAAAATGAAAAGAATAAAATCGAGTTAATGTTGCATTATCAACAGCAAATCCTCCCCAAATTCAATTCACTAAGACCGTTCCAAGATATGGAATTGCTGACAATAAATTTGTAATAACTGTTGCTCCTCAAAATGATATTTGCCCCCATGGAAGAACATAACCCAGGAAAGCAGTAGCCATTAAAATTAATAAAATGATTACTCCTACAGCTCAAGTTTCAAAATTTTTATATGAACCATAATATAATCCTCGTCCAACATGTAAATAGACACAAATAAAAAATAATGAAGCCCCATTTGCGTGTGAAATTCGTAACATTCATCCATAATTAATATCACGACAAATATGTCTTAATCTATTAAATGCACTTGTTACGTCTGCATTATAATGTATTGATAAAAATAATCCAGTTAAAATTTGAATAACTAAACATATTCCCAGTAACGATCCATAATTTCATCAATATGATAAATTCGTAGCTGCTTGGGTGAGTGCGTCGAATGATATTTAGCATTTGTTAAAATTTTCTTCGTAAGGGAGACAATTTAATTCTGACAATATTCACAACAACAATCAATGTGAATAAAAGATAAATAACTATCATGATAGTTATTATTCCTGATGGAAATATATATAATTTTTTAATTATAAATCCATCGAATAAATTACTTATCTCTAATAATTTATTTACATTATCCATTTTAAATCTAATAATATTTATAGTTATAATTAATATTCAAATAATCATGTTTAATATTAATAATTTTATTGAAAAGTAAAATTTTTCATTTGAGGCAATTCTTGATACATATACTAATAAAATTAGTATTCCTCCAATAAAAGTAAGAAATAAGATATAAGAAAAAAAATAAGAATTTATGTAAAATATACAAATAATTCTAGCAAGCATTGTTTGTATTAACAAAATAGATCCCATCGATAATGGGTGCTTCATAAAAATAAAATTTATTGATAATAAAATTGTAATTGATATTATAATTTTCATACAGAAGATAATTTAATGAAAATGCAAGCTTTGGGTGCTTGAAATGATTTTTTACTCTCTTCTGAAGTTTTAAAATTATTAATTTATCTTAGATTTACAAGATCTAAATTTTTTTTAAACTATTAAAACAAATGAATCTATCACTACCTTTATTGTATTTAATTATATTTATATCGGGTATTACCTCCTTATGCTTAAATCGAAAACATATTATAATGAGTTTATTAAGATTAGAATTAATAATTTTAAGATTATTTTGTATATTTTCTGCATTTTTATTGAAGAAATGAATGCTGGGGTATTGATTCATAGATTAATAAGTAATCAAGATATTCGTATAATGGGCTGTATGAGTTATAACATACCAATAACTAGAATGTTTATAAATATTGCTAACTTATCATTATGTGGAATACCCTTTATGAGAGGGTTTTATTCAAAAGATTTGATTATAGAAATAATATGTTCCAGAAATATTAACTCATTAATTTTATTATTAATGTATATTGGAATTGGACTAACATCTTTTTATTCTGCCCGACTAACATATTTTTCAATAAATATAAATTTCAGTTATTATAATTTTAGCTCACAAAACGAATTATTTAATAATATATTAAAAAGAATTATGATTTTGTCTATTTATTCAATTTTGTCAGGGTCCATATTTAGATGAATCATGTTTAACAATCCTACAAGAATTATTCTTCCCATTGAAGGGAGGATAATAGCAATGGTTTTATCTTTCTTAGGATTGTTAATTGGATATGAAATATCTATGTTTTCATCTACAGTAAAGAAATTTACAAGAGAATTTTTAAGTTCTATATGATTTTTAAAACAATTATCAACCTTTCATACTCAATTTTTTATTTTAAAAAATTCATTTATATTTCAAAAATCAATTGATTTAGGATGAGGAGAAAAAATCGGACCTCAAGGTACGATTGAATTAATAAAATTAATCATAATATTTAATATTAGCATAAGAAAAAATAATTTCAAAATTCAGATAATAACATTTGTTTGATTTTTAATTATTCTATATTTAAATAGCTTAAGTATTAGAGCATAATATTGAAGATATTAAGGTAATAAATATTTTTAAATATTTATAAGGCTTTTCCTCTATTTTTAATGAAAATGAAATGTTTTATAAACTTTATAAATAAGGAAAAAACGGAGTTTAACCGCTTTAAAAGCTAGTTAGCAGCTGCTTTTATTCCTATTTCCCTTTAATTGGAAATAGTATATTCAATAACTTTATTAACAATAAAGTGGCTTATTTTTGGCTTCAATTAATAAACAAAGGAATCGAAGATTCTTTTTTTAGGTCGAAACTAAATGTATTTATTACTTCATTGCTTTCAAGAATGGCTAATATGAGCACCTATTGATTGCAATTCAATAATTATATTTAAATACATCCCTATTAAACTCAATTTAATATATTATTTTTTCATTCATGATATAAGCCTAATATTAAAAATAACAATATCACTAAATAAATTTCAATAATATTAATAGTTGTTATTACAATAACTATAGGCATAATAATTACTAACTCAACATCAAAAATAAGAAAAATAACTGCAATTATAAAAAAATGTCTTGAAAAAGGAATTCGGGACGACTCGAAAGGATCAAATCCGCACTCGAATGGAGATGATTTTTCACGATCAATAATTGATTTAGTTGATACGAAATATAAAAAAGTCATTAAAGTAAACAAAATTAATAATATCATAATACAGTAAACTACAACATTAAAAATTATTCTATTTAAAAATTAATCCTTTTAATTGGAAGTTAAATATACTTATATACTAACAGAATATTTATCTACCTCATCAGTAAATTGATACATATAAAAATAATCAAACAATATCGACAAAATGTCAATATCAAACTGCTGCTTCAAAACCAAAATGATGGATTCTAGAAAAATGAAATTTTAATTGACGCAATAAACAAATCATAATGAACGTTCTTCCAATAATAACATGGATTCCATGAAATCCTGTTGATACAAAAAATGTCGATCCATACACAGAATCTGAAATGCAAAATGATGATTCAAAATATTCGTATACTTGAAGAATAGTAAAATATACCCCCAATATTAGAGTTAATATAATACCATAAACAGATTCATCATGTTTACTTTCTATTATAGAATGGTGAGCTCATGTAATTGTTACCCCAGAACACAATAAAATTATGGTATTTAATAAAGAAATTTGTATTGTATTAAAGGGCGTAACTCCAGTAGGAGGTCAATTTATTCCAATTTCTATAACAGGTCTTAATCTTCTGTGAAAAAATCCCCAAAAGAAAGAAATAAAAAAGAAAATCTCTGATACAATAAATAAAATTATTCCTAATTTTAAACCTCTCACTACAATTATTGTGTGAAGTCCTATAAACGTTCTCTCACGCGAAATATCACGTCATCATTGAATTATAGTTAAAATCAAAAATTAAAAAAATAATAAAATAAAATTTTGTATATGAAATATTATTACTATACCAGAAGCAAAAGTTAAAGCTCCAATTGAACCCGTTAAAGGTCATGGTCTACAATCAACTAAATGATATGGATGATTATTCATTATGATACTTCTCTATAATACAAAGTTCTTAGAACTGTAAAAACATAAGATTGAATTACACAAACTGCTGATTCGAATAATATTAATAATATTTGAATTAAAATAATTATATTCATATAAATTTCTAAATTAGTTGATCTGTTCCCTAGTAATGTTATTAATAAATGACCAGCAATTATATTTGCTGTTAAACGGACAGCCAAAGATCCCGGTCGAATTAAATTTCTAACAGTTTCAATACATACTATAAAAGGTATTAAAATTGTTGGAGTTCCTATTGGAACTAAATGACAAAACATATGATTTGTATTATTTAAAAATCCAAATAGGATAAAAGTCAACCAGAGAGGAAAAGCTAGACTGAGGGAAAATACTAAATGTCTTGATCTAGTGAAAATATATGGGAACAATCCGAGAAAATTATTGAATAAAATGAAAATAAACAAAGAACGAAATAATAATGATCTACCAAGAGATCCTAAATTTATTACTAAATTTAATTCAAAACTTATTGTATTTAAAACTTTGTTAACAAAAGTTATATAACGACTAGGAATATATCAAAACCCTATAGGCATAAATAATAATAAAATTAATGAACTTAATCAATTTAATGAAAATAATCCTGTTGATGGATCAAAAGTTGAAAATAAATTTGTTATCATGATCAGCTATATGAGTTATTAGAATTGTCAGTTAAATCTATTCTTGGAATTTTTATAAAAGAAAAATAAATAAAAGTTATAATTAAAATAACAATTAATAAAAAAAAAGAAAAACAAAAAACATCAATGTATTGGAGATATTTGTGGAATAGAAAAATACTATTCTTAGTTTTTTGAATCTGACAGATTGATGTTTTATAATAAACTAACTTTTCATCATTAAAAGTAATCGTTAGTTACTATAAATTGGTTTAAGAGACCATATTACCACTTTCAGTCACTTAATGGGTAATTCATTAGTCAATTAATAAAGCAGTTTACACTAACTCTTTCAATAACAATAGGTATAAATCTATGATTTGCTCCACAAATTTCAGAACATTGACCAAATGACATCCCAGGTCGATTAATAAATATTCTTGCTTGATTTAATCGACCAGGTACAGCATCTACTTTAATTCTCATGGATAGTATAGCTCATGAATGAATAACATCAAATGATGAAACTAATAATCGAATTTGAGTACTAAAAGGTAAGATCGTTCGATTATCCACTTCCAGTAAACGAAACTCTCTAGTTAATATTTCATTCTGAGATTTCATATAAGAATCAAATTCAATATTTAAAAAATCTTAATATTCATATGATCAATATCATTGATGACCAATAATCTTTAAAGTTAATAAAGGTTTGTTAATTTCATCCAATAAGTATAATAATCGTAAAGATGGAAATGCAATAAAAATCAAAGTTAAAGCTGGAAGAAGTGTTCAAAAAAATTCAATTAATTGTCCTTCCAATAAAAGTCGATTAACAATATTATTAAATATAATAACTGTTATTATATAAGTAACAATTGAAGTAATAATAATTAAAATAATCAAAGTATGATCATGAAAAAATATTAATTGTTCTATTAATGGTGATGTAGCATCTTGCATATTAATATAAGATCAATTAGAAATTTCTAACAAAAATTATTTTATACATGAATCTTAAATTCATTGCACTTCATCTGCCATATTAGAATTGAACTAATAATGGAATCTCACTATACGAGTGCTCAGACGGAGGAAGTTTCTGTAACCATTCAATGGAGGAATTTATATTAATTGAATATAAAATCAATCGATGTGAAATAAATCTTTCCCAAATAATAAACAATAAAAATAAAATCCCAATAAATGAAATTCTTCTTCCAATAGAAGATATAATATTTCATGATATAAATGCATCAGGATAATCTGAATACCGACGTGGTATGCCTCTGTCCTAAAAAATGTTGAGGAAAGAAAGTTAAATTTACCCCAATAAATATAATCAAAAAATGAATTTTTAATCAATTAGAATTCAGAGATAAAGGGTAAACTAAAGGGTAAATAAAGGGTATCAATGAATAAATCTTCCCAAAATTGCAAACACTGCACCTATTGATAGCACGTAATGAAAATGAGCCACAACATAATATGTATCATGCAATACAATATCAATTGATGAATTAGCCAAAATCACTCCAGTCAATCCACCAATAGTAAAAAGAAAAACAAATCCTACTGCTCATAAAATCGAGGGTCTCATCTTGATTTTGACTCCTCTCAAAGTTGCTAATCATCTAAAAACTTTAATTCCAGTCGGAACAGCAATAATTATTGTAGCAGAAGTAAAATAAGCTCGTGTATCAACATCCATGCCAACTGTAAATATATGATGCGCTCTAACAACAAATCCTAAAATACCAATTGATATTATAGCATAAATTATTCCTAATGATCCAAAAGATTCAATTTTTCCTCTCTCTTGAGTAATAATGTGAGAGATTAACCCAAACCCAGGCAAAATTAAAATATACACTTCAGGGTGCCCAAAAAATCAAAATAAATGCTGATATAAAATTGGATCTCCCCCACCTGAAGGATCAAAAAAGGAAGTATTTAAATTTCGGTCAGTTAATAATATTGTAATTGCACCAGCCAAAACTGGTAATGAAAGCAATAATAAAAAGGCAGTAATTAAAACCGCTCATACAAATAGAGGCAACCGATCCATATATATTCCCGCTGAACATATATTAAAAATTGTTCTAATAAAATTAATCGCACCCAAAATTGAACTAGCCCTGGCTAAATGCAAAGAAAAAATAGTTAAATCAACACAAGATCCTGAATGCGTGATACCTCTTGACAATGGGGGGTAAACTGTCCAACCAGTTCCTGCCCCTCTATCAACTATTCTACCAATCAATAATAATGTTAATGAAGGTGGTAATAATCAAAAACTTATATTGTTTATTCGAGGAAAAGCTATATCAGGAGCACCAATTATTAGAGGAACCAATCAATTCCCAAATCCCCCAATCATAACCGTTATTACTATAAAAAAAATTATAACGAAAGCATGAGCAGTGACAATCACATTATAAATTTGATCATCTCCAATAAAAGATCCAGGAATGCCTAATTCAACACGAATAAGAACTCTTAAAGTTGTACCCACTATCCCTGATCAAATCCCGAAAATGAAATATAATGTTCCAATGTCTTTATGATTAGTTGAGAAAAATCACTTATTCATAACTAAACATTGATTTATTCCCAATTGAGATGACTGAATTAGGTAATAAACTGTAAATTTATTTATGGATATTTTTCCTCTCAATAATCTTTTTTCTTATTTTCTATTTCTTATTCTTCGGTCGTATATTTAATAATAATATTAAATTGCAAATTTAAAGGTGATAAAAATAAATCTAAGGCTTACAAAAAATTATATTTTTAACTTTGAAGGATTATAGTTTTAATTAACTTAAAACCTTATTAATTCATAATATTAAATAAGGTTACAGCTATAAATCCAATCAATAAAGAATTCGTTATAAAAAATGTATTATTTAACCTAAAAATTGACAATTTTAAAGATACATTGTTTATCATCAGCCCTGTTATTACAACTCGTAAATAATAAAATAACACTAATAAAGCAGTTATTACTAAAATTAAACATAAAAAATATATTTTATTAACTAAAAGACAATAAATCATCATAAATTTTGGGAAAAATCCCAAAAATGGTGGCAATCCACCTATTGACATAAAAATAATCATTAACATTAACGATGTAATCTTATTGTTAAATAAAATAAAAATTTGATTTAAATAATTCATATTATTAACTCAAAACAAATAACAAATCAAAAATAAAGAGAGGGAATAAATTAAAAATATACCAGCCATATATAATTTATCAATATGACCCCTCTAAAAATTCAACTTAAATTGTAAATTGACGAATATGCTAAAATTTTTCGAATTGATGAATAACATAGCCCTCCCAATGAGCCCCAAAAACATGATAAAACAATAAATAAAATCAATCTTATATCTAAATAGCTTAATAGAATAGTGGGAATAATCCTCTGAACGGTTATAATTAAAAAAGATACTAATCAAGATAGTCCATCAATTACTGAAACATACCAATAATGGAATGGAGGACATCCAATTTTAATTATTAAACTAACTATAATAAAATATTTTACTTGAAACAATATCCCTAAAATAACAACAAATAGGAATAATAATCTTGAACCCATTCTTTGAATAATAAAATATTTAATTATTGATTCAGATGAGTAAACTCTCATTTTATTCATTATAAAAGGCAAAAATGATACCATATTCATTTCGATTCCCATTCAACAACCCAGCCAGTTGTTTGAGCAAATCGACAACATAATACCAAAAAATAAGAATGCCACAAATACTATATAACAGGAATTTTTTTTAATTAAAAAGAGGATAATTTTCCATAAATGAGGTATGAACCCATTAGCTTAATTTTAGCTTATCTTTTATATGTTGTAGTTCATGAAGAACATTAATTTTTGATATTAAAAGACAGTTTAATTCTGTCAACATAATAAGAGTATAATATTACATAATTTATTCTATCAAAATAATCCTTTTTGTTCAGGCACCTTATTTTCTTATTTCCCAATTTATTTTTACATTTACATTTTATGAAAAACTTATAATATCTGGAATGCTTTTAGCTATATCAATAATCTTTCAGCTAATATTTAAATTCGCAACTTTATAAACTCTTTTTAACATCTTTTACACATTTATTTATTGATTAAAATAAATTTACGGAATTGAATAATAGGCAACAATCTAATATTCAGCTTATTTGCAATAATTACATCAATTATTGTACAGCCATTTTCCGCAAATCCTAATATAAAATATGTAATTACAGTACGATTATAGTTAAATTAAAAATATGAATGCTAATATTATTATATTATTATATTCATGTATAATATATATATATATGTATATATATATATATTACATATTATGTAATATAATATATATTTTTTTTATAGTTATAAAAAAAAGAAAAACATACTATTATTATTATAAATATTTATATATAAATATATATTAATATATTATTTATATATATATAATTATATATATATTAATATATTATTTATATATATAATTATATATATATTAATATATTATTTATATATATAATTATATATATATAGAATACACTATACACTAACTACATATATATATTATAGTAACAATATATATACATATGTATATATATATATATTATAATAACAATATATATATATACAATATATATATAGTTATTATAATATATATATATATACATATGTATATATATTGTTACTATAATATATATATATATAATATATTAATATATATTTATATATAAATATTTATAATAATAATAGTATGTTTTTCTTTTTTTTTATAACTATAAAAAAAGAAAAACATACTATTATATATATATATATATATATATATATATATATTATACATGAATATAATAATATAATAATATTAGCATTAATATTTTTAATTTAACTATAAATATACTATATGGTATAATAAATATTTAAAAGCCAGGATTACTCAAATGAGTATGGTTTGATACCATAATTTATAAATTGATATAAAAAATTAAAAAAAAACCATATCCCAAAAATTCACCAGCCATGAATTCTATTTTTATTGTGAGGAAACATCGATTAAAAATAATACATTTATGAGTGAATATTACCTTAAAGGGATTGTTTGGCATCTTGGAAAACAATGTTATTAGTAAATAGGTAAGAGTACAGTTTTATTCTAGCTTACAAATTAAATATTTAATTATATTACATGCATAACTTTAAATTGGCTGAAACTTATCTGAATGATAATTATCCAGAGCGCAGTATTAAGTATTATTAATTATTAATTTTAGAGGTAACAAATTTATTTATAGAGGACAAAATTCGTGCCAGCAGTTGCGGTTACACGATTTTCTAAATTTAATTATGTTAGTTTCAGTTAAAAAATGTGTTAATATTAAGTTTTTTAAATTTTGGTGGAATAATATATAAATATATGTTTAATTTTATGTCTGGGAAACTTCCATATAAAACTAGGATTAGATACCCTATTATTGAAAGTGTAAATAAAATGGCTAGATTATTAATAGTTATGATCTCTAAATTCAAAGAATTTGGCGGTAATTTATCTAATCAGAGGAATCTGTTTTGTAATCGATAATCCACGATAGGTCTTACTTTAAATAAATTTGTATACCTCTGTCAAGAATGTTTTATCAGAATAATTTTCATTTATTTTATTAATAAAATGTCAGGTCAAGGTGCAGTTAATTTTAAAGAAAAAATGGATTACATTATTATAAAAATGAATTGTTTTCTATAATGAAAATCATGAAATTGGATTTGAAAGTAAATTTTACTAAATATAGTTTTTTGAATTTAGGTTCTAAATTATGTACATATCGCCCGTCACTCCCACTATAAAGTGGGATAAGTCGTAACAAAGTAGCTGTACTGGAAAGTGTGGCTAGAATGCAAATTAAAGCTTAGAGCATATTATTTACACTAATAAAAATTATTGATTTATCAATATAATTTGAATAATAATTTAAATTAATGAATTTATTAAAATTATTTTAAATAAAAATTATAGTAACAATATTTTATAGTAACAATATATATACATATGTATATATATATTTATCTTTTTGGGATCATTGTTGATCACGCAGAAAATTTCCATGAATGTTGATTTTTGTATAAAGCTTATTTCTCATTAGGTGTTAGTGCTACAACTTTCATTATTACATTAATGAATTCAGTGGCAAAAACCGTAAAAGAAAAGCATAACATTTTTTAATAATATTAAAAATAGTTAAATATTTTTAACGATTGATTGTTGATCACATATAAAACGATATTGTTGATCAGATATGTTGATCTGGGTGAGGGAACATAACCTCAAACCTTAAAAACGCGGGAACCATTTTGTGGCTCTGTACAAAATTCCTCTTGGATCAACCAAGTATGCTTTTTGGCTGAACATTCCCAAAGCGACAGCCAGATGTACAAGACTGCAAGGTCACGCCTTCAAACCAAAACAAATGTGATGTAGACAAACGGAACTGACAGCGTTGCCAAGACTTGACAGCGTTGCCAGGAAAACTTTTTTCCTTGCGTGAGTAGTTGACGATTCATATTGTTCGCTCTCTACAGTTTTCGCACAGTTGTATAAATTCAGGTCGGGCCGCAACAGTCAGTTATTGTTGATCATGCGGTAAAGTGCAAAAACATTAACCGATAGTTGATTATTATTAATTTTTGTTTAGGTTATTAATAAAATTTAGAATAACCTCACAATAATAATTAATGTACTACATTAATAAAAAAAGGCAGTTCATTCCTATCACGTAGCAGAGTGGTTAGCGTCTGCCTTTCATATGGTGCTATGGTCCAGCGTTTGAAACTCGGTCAGACTCGGCGTTTTTCACACGCTAACAAATTTCATCTGTCATTGTTATTAAATAAAACGTTTAGAGAAAACTGTAGTGTTCCAAATGATGTTCCACATCAACCGTGCACGCTAATAACCTCGTAGATGATTTCATAAATGGGGTGACGTATGCATACTGATTTCTGACAGAAGTGAGGCGGAGATATTTTTGTAATATGTAAATGTTTACTTAATTTTTTCTATTTAGTGGATTTTTCTGTCTTCAGCTAAACGTCAGTCGTTTTATTGTCGTAAACACTAGAAATGATAAAACTTTGTTAGTGTAATTACGTTAGGGTCAGAAATGTAAAACTAAGCTACCCGTAAAGAATAACGCTGGAAAAACTGCATACACTTATATAGCTGCTTACTTAATCTTAACATGAAAACTCTTTAATAACACTTTTGTTTTATTGTCAGAAAATAGTATTGTTCAAACAGATTGCATTAGGACAACTTTCGGTAATTTGATATTTTTTGGCAAAACACTTTAGTATGCGTCAGAGGACAGATCGTCTTGATATTTCAACAGATGGCATTTAATAAAAAATATTATAATCTGGAGAAAAGTCATAAATTCGTTATCTGGCTGATATCACATCAGGTGTTATATCAGCACAGAAAAGATTATTTATTTTCAAAATTTAAGAGTAACAATAAACCCTTATTGCCGTGAACAACACGACCTAACATGAAATCACGATACCTATTGACATCACACAATTTCTTAACGTAGCTGGTGTAGCTGGTGGTTAACAAATGACAATCTCGCCTATACCTTGGCCAATATTACAGTTATTACCTTTATAAGCATGCTGACATGAAGACCCTGTCATTCATTCTGTACACATGCATTATTGGTTGAATTTTCATAGTTACAATCTGTTTTATAGATGTCAGTCCTTAAAGCTCAAATGGTACACCCTTGCGTGTATTTTGTTTGCCGCCGTATTTTTGTTGTTTTTTTTTTTGTTAAATTTCATTGTAGGAATAGACTTTATCAAAATGTTTTCCATAAATCTAGATCAATTACTGCATTAAAAAATTTGAGGGATCTGTAATTCATTTTCAAATTGTATTTATGCGCGTTTCAGTGCCAACTTATTATCATTTATTATAGTCAACGCTGTTTTCACCATTTTCAATATGAAGACGTGATCGCATTTTAACGTTGTAACGATGTCTGACGACCTATTTGTGCTGCTCTTCCTTTTTATGGCGTTTTTTCTATAAACGTATTTGTAATAAAAACTGAAATACATGTGAATATGAAAACAACATATAATGAACTGTCTCATAGTTGTGGACTGTGTAATTAACTAGCACAAATTGAAAACGATACTCTACTGTCGGTTGTACAATTTTGTTTAATTCACTACAGAAGGAAAATTATATTTTTCCCACCAAATACCAAATAGTCGCCAATGAAAATCACATATGCACGGTACATCGCTCAATTGTGTACTTACAACAAACGTTGTAAAATATTTTTTGAATCAATTAAATTATTCTCCATGACAACGGAATAACAAGCCGAACAAAAAGCATGTTGTAGATACGATCATCTACATAGACGTAGGCCTGTAGGCCTACACATTTGGTAATATATTTCGAGAAGATAGTTTAAAACTCCGGCTGTGGACCCTTTAACGTATTTCAAACACATATTATTTTGAATGTCACAAAATTCTAGACGATAGCCAAATTTTAAAGGAGTTCGATTGCATGTAGCTGCCCTAGGGGGCTTTGCCCGTTTAGTTTTGCTCAAAAAGAACTCTGCCCCCCCCCCCAATCAGCAAGTACTTTAATTCTTTTTCACCAATCCCCGGTTCAGAAATTTTCATTTGGTGCGGTTTCGGTTTAGTACGGATATTATTTTATGACCTATCCCTCATTATAACGCGGGGCCAGATTCGATTCAGTGCGGTACAACCTTTTCTACTTGTTATTAATAAAGTTTCCCATTTTAATGAAATATTTCAAATACGTTCTTCATCTGTCTCTACGTCTCCCGAAGTGAAAGTGATGATAATGGGGGTATGGGGTAGAAGTAATTTGACCAGTTGTAGTGAAAGCGCAGCTATACTGTAAAGGGGATGGATGAGGTTCTTCACTTCAAAAGCTCTTGTGCTTGTATTAAAGAACAACTCAGATAATGAAAGGAGTTCGTGACTGGTTTGCTTGTTAGGAAATAGTGTTCACTACTTTAAAATCATCAAAACGCACTGACAGAATGCAGAGTTCAAACTAAGATTGAATTATTTTTCAAAAAATGTCAGTAGAATGAATGTCATTAATATTAGCCCGTTTCGTGTTGCATTGTAAGGTAATCGTTTTATTTATATCACTTAAAAAGCTAAACAATTAGGCCTATGAAATAAAAACTTTTAACAAACTTTAGTATGTATGTCACGTCTTCTTCAGTGAACCTTTTTGTCTTGTGTCTACAAACTTTATCGTGTTTAACACAGACAGCATAATTACAGAACGTACTAGAACCGTGTCAACTCGTTTTAAATGTAAACAGGGCCAACAGTCATATTTTCCAAAATTCCGACCCTTACGTGCGTAACACAGGAAAATTTTTCATTGTTATATTTTCGTCTTAGAGTTACATATATTTTCTGTGTTTTCTATAATACCCTATTATGATAATTCTGTACTTGCTCTAGAACCAAACATGAGACACATTATCGAGTTCGTATTGTATATTTATACACAAATATTTTACGCCACCACTACGGTAATAGGTTTACACGATTGTGAATGCTATGTAAACTAACATAAGGTTTCAGGTTGTTGAATAAATAATATAAGACTTTCAGAACCGAATAACCATGAAACCCATATTTGTTTATGAAAAATACGTTCTCGTTCAGTGCAGTTTCATTTCGTGCGCAAATGTTTGGGAACGAATTAACCGCACGAAACAAGGGATTGGTATCTATTATTATTATTAATTTTTTTTTAGAATATGTATGTAAAGTTGCATCAGCTACAATGGTCATTACAGTCTGGAGCCCATTTGGAACTGTTACAATAGCTTTGCTAGTTAAAAAAATTTCCAGCCTAAACAGGTAATCGCAACCCGAGACCTTCAACGTATTAATGAATGGCGATCAACCGACTGAGCCATCAATCAAGGCGTCCGTTGATCTAAGACTTTTTACTACGCTATATTATTTGTTTATTTTTATTTCAGCCATCTGAAATAACCAATACACAAGAGCACAACCACCGGGCTGTGGACATTTAATTTTTACGTAGATTCAGAACCTTGGAAGTAAGGTAAACACTTACCAGTGAATACGAGCCGGTTTTGTTTATTTCTGCTATACCGGGGGTCTAACACACAATGACAGGCGATGTTAACCAATACATCAACTGACAGAGGGTTAGTCGGTTTTGCCACCGCGGTTCTTTAACACACAAAAAATCCATTCGTACAAAACAGCATACCTTATGAACACAGTACAGTACTACAAAAAAAAAAAGACTAATCATATAGCTTCGAATATTTTCCTGGTAACTGAAGTTTTTTTCTGTTAAGTCTACAATGAAATCCGTTTCCCGATATTCCTCGTAATTCCTAAATAGTTTGCACTCAATTAGCACAAAATTTACTTATTCGTAATACCGTTACAACCAAATATATAGAAATATTGTCAAACAAAGTTGCATGATTGGGCCAAATTTCTTCTTCTTCTTCACTTTAAGGATTAGACTTTCAGCCTGTTCCGTCTTCACAACCACCGTTTTCTTGGTCTGCCTCTATCTCGTTCTCCAAGAGGCTTATACTGGATTATCTTTTTTGGTATTATCGAGTCACCCATTCTATTTATGTGTTTTATCCAGTTTTCTTTCTTTTTTTTAAATTTTGTCGTTTATTAAGTAGATATCCAGCTCTTGCCTTATGTCTGCATTTCTTATGTGATATCTCAGGCTGGACATGTTGACTCCCTTAAAAATTTTATTTCGGCAGCTTCAATTCGTTTTTTTCTGATTTTGGGTGAGTGTCCACGATTTACTCCCGTACATCAATATTGGTGCAGCCATAAAATTTCATTTCTGTATCTTTTCGTACTTTCTTTCCCAGAGTCTTACACATTGTGGTATCTGTTTATTTTATTATCGATATCGTCTTCATATTCATAGCTTACGTTGCACCCTAGATAGCTGAAGTGAGATATTTTTCCAATAATTTTATTGTCTATTACTATTTAAATGCCATTATTTTAGTCTTTGTCGTGGAAGTTTTTAAATTACATTCATGGCAAATTTTACTGAGTTGGTACACTGATTTTTGTAATCCACTTTCCTTTTCTTGTAGGATGACTTGATCGTCAGCAAACAAAATAATATTAATGGAGAAATTATCGGGAAGTAAGTAGATTCCAGGACCAGTTCGTTGTTTCCGTTGCCTTACATCGTCAATACGAGTATATAGCCGTATGTTAAATAAAGTGAGTGACAAAGAAACTGCACCCTTTTCTAATGCCTTTGTTAAGAGTAATAGATTCTCTTTTCTCCTTCTCAGTGTTTATAGTAATGTCCGTTCTTTCATATAGGCTTCTTATTACTTCTATTATATGATGTGGGTATCCTCTTTGCTCTAATATTTTCCACAATATATCTCTATTCTCATGATCATATGCTTTTTCACAGTCTATGTAGGCACTATGTGGCTCTAGATTGAATCTCTTCTTTTTTCGATCAATTGGCGTACAATTGTGACATTGTTACCACAGGATCTTCCTTTTCTAAATCCAGATTGTTCAAGAAGGAGAGCGTTTGCAGTATTCTTCAGTCTGTTATTAATTATCCATGTATATAATTTGTAGGCCGTATTCAAAAGGCTTATTTCTTGATAATTTCCACAGTCATTTCTATCCCTTTTTAAACAGCCTCTGCTATTCTCCAAAAATCTGGAATAGTGTTTGTTTTCCAGCATGCATTAATCAAATGCCAAAGTTGTAGTTTTAATAGCAGTCCACCACTTTTTAAGAGTTCTGTGTTAATTCCATCGGGTCTTATTCTTCATTTGGTCTAGAACATTTGTTAATTCTTCTAAACCTACACTATTAAGAGAGCAATATAATTGTATGTAGCTATGTTTTTCTTTCTCGAAAACGGCTCTAACGATTTTCTCGGAAGTTGGTACTTAAGGGTGTTTTGACACCAGGAATTGATTGGACTCGGTCTCATTCTCCGCAAAATTCGTCAGGGCCACATCTGAGGGCCTTTATTTTAAAATATCGCGGGACCGATAACGCGTAACAATTAACTATTGCTAGGCAACTGTAATTTCTAACCAGCTTTCTTAACCTACAGATAAATAAATTACAGAAACCGTCGATAAATGCAAACGGCGCAGTATCGATATGTATATATATGAAAAAGAATAATTAGCTGTTCCAATCAATGTAAATATACAAAATAAGAGTTGAGACGAGCAATAATTGTTTACCCTATCTAATTATATTAAGCGAGCAATAACGTATTTAATTTATAACGTGTTCCCTGTACGCTGTTGTGTTTTCTGTATTCTCTGAGGTAAGCATTAGTACACGGACACGTCATGAACAAAAAAATTAAAGGATTGTATTGAAACATTCGAAAAAGGTTGTTAGTAAGCTAAAGTTAATAATAATTTATGAGTTTTTTGAAACTGTTGCTTTTGCTTCTTTGTGACTTAAAACAGAAAGGTACGTTTTATTATAGAGTAAAACGCTCGGGTTGGTGCATGGGGTATGTTACCTAAATATGGATTACACAATATGGATCAAATACGTCGTTCTATAGGAAATCCTAATATAGCCTTTGGTGGAAAGATTGTTTCTTTGGAGGAGATTTCCGGCAATGTTTGCCCGTTCAACCTCGTGCTAACCGCAGTGAGTTGGTAGACCTTTCGATTAAGGAAAACAGACTTTGGCGTCATTTTAACTTCTTTTCACTGACAGTAAATATGCGTGTGAATCCAGAGCAAAGAGACTTTGCTGAATATTTATTAAAAGTTGGCAATGGAGACTTGCCAGCAAATGCTATGCATGAGATTGAACTACCAGAGGATATTCTTTCCAACGGCAATCTTACTGAAGAAGTATTCAGAGACTGTCTGGCTAAAAACAGATATGAAAATAAGAAGGACAGGGCTATACTAGAACCAATAATAAAGATGTTAATAAAATTAATGCAGAAATTATTGAAAAGCTTCCTGGAGAGTGCAAAGTTTACAACAGTTATGATTCTGTCAAAGATCAACCAGAAGGAGGTCTCTAATTTACTTCTGAATTCCGTTGAAATGGCTGATCTACCACCACATGAACTGAAACTTGTAAAAAATACAATAATAATGCTCTTGCAAAACTTGGATGTCTCCGAAGGACTATGCAATGAAACAAGGTTAATAGTTACTGAGTTGTGTAACAATATTATTAAATCAAAGATTATCACTGGAGAGAATGCACGCCGAGAAGTCCATATCCCAAGAATCACATTAGATTCTAGCAAAAATCAAGTTGGATGTACTATGCAACGACATCAGTTCCTCATAAGACCTGCTTTTGCTTGACCATCCACACAGCTCAAGGATAAACATTTGAATCCGTTGGTATCTACTTACTTATATCAGTTTTTATGCATGGAACGTTGTATGTAGCATTTTCTAAAGTAAAAAGCCAAAGCAGCTTAAAAGTTTGTAACTTAATAAAACGTAACAAGTTCTTTTGCCACCAGAAAATCCTCACCATACACGAAATGTTGTATGGAAAGAAATACTAAATACTAGAAGACTTTACTCTAACTTTCCAATAATTTTGTATTGTACTGTATTTTGTATTATTCTGTTTACTTTATTTTTTATGTGTATAATGCAATTGCTATTATTTTAAATGTTTATACAATACACGTATAGTTTCTGTTTACGCTTACAAATTTCTGCTTATGTTTACAAATCCTAGACAATTTAATGTAAAAATAATCTGTATATACATAAGTAAATATCAAAACCGAGAAAAGCACGGTTCCCCGATATTGTTATGTTATCCCCAAGATATATATTGCTATTAACAACCGGAAGAGTGATGGTTATATCTTGCCTTCCTGTATTATTTACCTCCTCATTTGTCATGTGAAATTGTGCATTATCTTTCTCAGTTTTGTTAGGCTGTTTCAGAAGTTAATATGTTACTTCTTGTCTTCCATGAACGTCTGCTTCTATGTTAGATGTCAGTACATCCCCGGAGTCTTGGTGTGTTTTCCTAATTACTAAAAATTGGTCAGAACCTGTCACTACCTCTGAAAAGTCTAACGTCTTGTACACTTGTGTTCAGTTTCTTATTGACCCTAATATAATCTATTATTCATCTTTGCCCTCTCGCACACCACGAATACTTATGTATGTCCTTTTTTCTAAAAAGCTGTTTGTTATTTTTAATTCATTATAGGAATCAAAAGCACCTCAGCTCATGTCCATTAGAGTTTAAAGTCTGCTCTCCAAACTTGCCTACAACTCCTTGAATTGAATTGGCGAATCTCCTATTCTGGGGTTTAAATCTCCATTTATTACCAAGTAATTGTTGGGATTGACTTTAATTTTCTTCTGCAATTCCTCATAAAATATTGCTGTATTTTAGTACATTCCTTTCTTCCTTCTTCTTGTGTATATACACCTACCACAACAAGATACCTTCTGTCTATCTTAAATCTCACTATTATTATTCTACAATTGAAATAAATATATTTTTGTATTTTATTTCTCCATCTCTTATCAGTCGTAACTGCCACTCCACTCTGAGCTCTTGTTGCTGAGTCTATGGCGCTGTGCAACATCAAACAATCTTTTGTACTTTAAAGTTTCTTCTTTGTCTCTGTTATTACAATAATGTTTATTACAGCTGAAACTTCTATTGTATTTTTTAACCATTTCATTGTTAAAGAAAAATTAAGAGACATTCCATAAAGAATATCTCATTTTATAGTTTAATATTAATGGTTCCTGCAAACAGAATTTGAATAGAACGGAATAAAATAATGGTTACTTCATTCATGGAAGAGTAAAATGTTAATTTTACGATCACTGTCCCTTTCATTACAGTAACTAATATAACAAAACAGTTGATTCCCCATTGTGTGATATTTTCTCTTTTCCTGTCAAAGCTGAAATTCGGATCTTTTTACAGAAACTTTCAACTTAAGAGGGTCTTTAATAAAAAGAAAAAAGCTAATTAGATTATTGACAAAAAGCTAGGTGGTGGTGTATCCTATTTGTGAGTTAAATAAAATTTTGCATACGATTGATTAAATTAGAAATCATGTACCTAAATTTCGTGGAAACACAATATATTCTCACCAATCTAATCTTTAGCCAACCCTTGTTTGTCACATTTCGGTTGATTCAATAAGCTTATCAGTTTCTATCACAAGTTAAACCCTGTGAATAAAATAAAACGCTTCAATTTAGTTACTAAACTTTGGTTTCCCTATTTTTTCTTAGCTTGTTTTGAACAGACTACAACACTTGTGGGGTGTTATGCTATTACGCTACTGAATTAACTAATCTGTGATTGCCGAGCCCTACGTTCTTTGAGAGCCAAATACAACAATCTGCCACGTGTTGGGCAGCCAAATACAAGATTTTCTTTGTATTGGGAGTTTTTGATAATTGTAATGCTAACAATAATGGATTAATTAATCTGTGATTAAGTAATTATTGAATATATTAATTTGCATAATGAGCTCGTGTAATCAATAAATAACACGTTAATTACTTTACGTTAGCATAACTATTGCATGGAGACTCTAGTTGTTGCATTAATAAATAAAATAAAATAAAATAAACTACCATAAATCACTCAAATGCCATTACTTTCTCGTTCTGAGGTAATTTGACAATGATGAACGCATATTGATAAAATAAACGCTTATTTATTAACATTATACCATTCATTAAATTCAATATATAAAATATGGATGATTCCCTGTAAATACATACATTCATAAACTCATGAAAAGAACATAAAAGAACACATGTTTATACATCAAATTACAAGGTAAATCCAATACGTTGTTTGCTAAAAAACACACATATATATATATATATATATATATATAATGTAATCGATATATAGAAACACAAATATTCAAACAATAAATCCTATACTAATGCGTTCATCGTATGCCTCAGATGGATGGCGTTAATTATATTTATCATGTTTAAATTAAATGCTCAAGGGGTGTTTCTTGAAAAAGAGACAGGACAGTAGAGTTCCTTATGATAAGAATAGCATAAAGATTACTTGTTTAGGTGAATTTATCCGATATTTCCATCGGCGTAACTCCTCTCTGCTGGATCATGTGTGGGAAGCTGTGCTGAGCTGTGACTGACACTTAACACACGCGAAACAGATTCACTCGCGCAGTGTGTTCGTATTGTGTTGATTCTGCTGTTACTGTTCGAGTCATGAAATTATGTGTCGTGAAGATAAGTTCATCGTTAACTATGGTGTATATATATATGTCTGTCTATTGTTCAACGTTTGATATGTTCATTACTGTTTGTTTTGATGCCGCGGTGTAATTGTTCCACATGATATTGTATCGCACCGCAACACTGTATAATGTTATGATTTCGCCGTCCGGTGTTACAACAACGATAGTTCTACGCGTCGATTATTGATGTAAGTGTGACTGGTTAGTTCAATTCTGAATTAGAGTATAATGAAGAATTCTATAATTGTTAAGCACTGGCGTATGTCGCATGTTTTTAGACACTGAAAGTACACTATTACCGGATACGCGCCAATATCGAAATGTCTAAGTCTCTTAGTTATATGACGCGTGGCAAAATTTCAAAGTCCCACTGCCGTCCGTATGTTAATCGAACTTTGACGACCGACTGTTGAAAATTATAAAGACTGTTCAAAGTATATGGTTGAAAAATTATGAGAGACTGTCCTCCCGCGTGCTCTGCAAGCAGTTTTTATCAAACATCGTGTACCACAATGCACCGTACTGGAAAACACGCCTCAAGTTGAACATGATAGGACGGAAGATCTCCTACCCTTAAGCCAGAGTGTCGTTCTTCACTTCCCATTCGACGTTCCCGTTGCTATGCTGGCGACGGTCCTCTCCACCAGGTCTCTGGGTAGATGCTGGGTTGTGATTGGATATCCTGTCTCCCCACGGGTTCGCGTCGAAAGCCTCCGTACTCTTTTCCTAGAACAGGAGAAATTTCATGCTCGTCTATCATGCCATTGTCTAAGCGTACTCCGGGTCTCGCTGCAGTTCTCACGAAAACAATGTGTCGTCTCTTGTTATTGTTCGCTGTGTTTGACCCTTTTTTTCTGAACGCTATCCTGGCGCAGCGTGACGTCGTTTCCAAAACGGCACACCTACTGCCTGTCGTAAATATCCGTTGTCGCCAGTAAGTCGTTCCCCTGCTGTTTACAAGTTCGATTCTATTATTTTAGGTATCGATGTCCGTCCTCATATAGGGTATATACTATTGTGTGACTTATACTCTTTTATTCTTTACTGGTACTCTTACAAATTAACCCGGCAGTGTGTCCGTCACAGTTTCTCCTCTAAATTGGTACTTGACACAGTTTCCATTATCTGACATTTGCAGGCTGTAAATCTCATGTTTTAGTCGAGTCTGTCACGGCCAACCCTGTGCCCTATTGTACAACTATGTGAAACGTACTTGCATTGTCTGAAGTAAACGTTCACTTGACACTTCTACACACATTTCTTTATTTATTGCTCGTGGGCTGAGTAGGTGTGTCATGCTGAATGTAACGTCTTTTCAGTCACACTAAAATTTTTTAAATTTTTGGTTGTTACAAGACTCTATGTGTTATATAGTCTATTTTGCATGATTGAATGATAAAGTAATATAAATTTTACGCGGGAACTTATGGGACAAAGAGAACCACTGATAACAAAAGTCACACTATCCTGGAATCAAATCCAATAGCCAATAAGCCTACACCAAGGAAAAGTTAACACTAAATATAAATCACAGACTTTGGCACACTGTACAGGTTTTTATTACAAGAATCTACAAGGATGCATTAAAAATAACAATTACTTATTTTTTTTAATGTAGGAGTCTTTTGCACTTTTTAGATATTATTATTGAATTTGGAACACTTGTAATCACCATTCCAATTAAGGTTATATAAACACGATAAAAAAATAAAAATACATTTTGAAACATAAAAATTGTATTCTAACAAAAATAAATTATTATTATTTTAACAAATAACAGTAATTAAATTAAGCATAGCAAAAACTCTAAAATGAAATCTCACAAAAAAGAGAAAACTCCATTACTAATTAGAAAGTAAATATTATTATCAATAATACAAAAAAATAACTTCTTGTCTTTTAAGACATTAAAAATTAATAAAAAATATAATGAATAATAGATAACAAGCAAAATTAATGTCAAAAACATGAGAAAACAAAAAAATTATTTAAAGTTACTTCACGTAAAACACAAATTGAGATAATTAGCTGCACTGTCATTTTTTAAGTGTGGTACTAGACAAAGTTTAGAAGAAAAGATTTGTTTGTCTTACAATAAAGTACAATAATAATAAAAATAATATACAATTACGTCCAAGTAAAAAAGTTTGCACTAAATATAAATCACACAGACTTTGGCACACTGTACAGATTCTTATTACAAGAATATACTACAAGGATTCATTAAAAATAACAATTACCTATTTTTTAAATACAGGAGTCTTTTGAACTTTTTAGATATTTTTATTGAATTTTAAACACTTGTAATCCTCATTTCAATTAAGGTTATATTAACACGATAAAAAAATAAAATACATTTTTAGACATGGAAAATTGTATTTTAACAAAACAAAATTATAATTATTATTTTAACAAATAACAGTAATTAAATTAACCATCTCAATAACTGTAAAAAGAAATGTCACAACAAGAGGAAACTAATTAGACTACGACTAATTAGAAAGTAAATAATTACAAATATTATTAACAATAATACAAAAAATTAACTTCTTGTCTTTTAAGACATTAAAATACTAATAAAAAATATAATAAGTAGTAGATTACACACAAAATTAATTTAAAAAACACAATTTTTTCCAGAAACAATTAATTAAAGTTACTTCAAGTAAAACACATAAATTGAGACAATTAGCTGACAATTAGTAATATTTTATATGCTGATTACTTCTGTGGTTTTTAAAAAACTTTGTAGCAAATCGTACAATTAACGGATCAGTTTGAGCAATGAAACTAAATTTATCTTTCAACATTGTTGGAAATATGACTTTTTTCAGTGACTCAGAAACTTCAGGAACATCTGGGATTAACATTAATGAACACGTTTTTGCAACTCTGTTTCTTCATTCGCAGTTATTATCATCAAATCCTTTATTATTGCAGTGTCTGTAGTGTAGATACATATTTTCTTTTTCGAAAAATCCAAGACATTTTGTGGAAACAACGTGAGTCAATGAATTTACTGTGTATTTTGAATTAGCTGGTCTCTTCATTGGTATGAGCTTTTCAGTTTCCCTTGTTGGTTACCTTCAAGTTATAATCATAATTACCTTTCTTTCTCAGTTTGTCAGTAATAGCCATTCTTTTCCTTTTTATTTCCTTTAAATTTTCATCTAAAATCATAGTATATTCTTTTAATTTTTCTTCAAATGGATGATGTTTTACAATGTTTCTAGCAAAATTTGTCACTAAAATGTGACAAAACCGGCAACAGTTTTTTCTATCCCATTTTCTTTTTTTCTTATTATCATTAATAGTTTCTTTTCTACAATCAGCATTTTCTTGGTCAATAATAATTTATTTTTCTTTTTTTTTTACGGATATCTGCCAATATCAAACACCCTGCACAGTTTGGTTCCTCTACAATAGGAGTACAATAATCACTTCGAAAATTTAGAATATCGAATGCATCACTTTCTACAACTTTAACATCGTTATGTTCATCTACACCTTCAACATTGATATGTTCATCTACAACTTCCACTGCCACTTCTGCTTTATTTTCCTGAAACAGACACAAAAACGGTAGTTACATTTAACCATTTAATAACAATACAATATAATCTGCAGAACAATGAAAAATAAAATCTTCCTCCCCACCCTAAATCAGGTTACACTTAATTTAACAGTGGTGCTGAACCGCTAAGACAAACAATATTTTCCAATAATGGACTGAAAAATATTTAAATTTATAAAAAACTTAATTTGAATTCATAAAACGTAATGATATTATATGTATGCATATACATATATTACGTTATATATATTACATATACATTTCGTTTTAATTCAAACAAAAAACAAGGCAATATCATCCACTTTAGTATTTCTTACTATGACCGGCCTGTAAGTCAAGATAATTCAATTTGGAAATGTATATTTTCTGTTAAATTTGTACAGTACTGTTAGTTTTATAAAGTTACACTGTTCCATCTTTCCAGATGATGTAAATTGGGGTTGAAGAAACCTTTAAGTCAAGACATAAAAATGATAGCCCTTATACAGTTCATGTTAAGGGTGCAGTTCACGTTGGTAGATAAAAACCATTTCAAAATATGCTGTTTCAAATTTATGTAGGGATAGGTAGGGTAATTGTAAACACTAGGGAAATTTAGTTTACAGACAATCACTATTGGCTACAATGTCATTACATCATCTGTTGAAGTTCTCTCCAAAACTGCAGAGAAGTTTTAACAACTGCAGAGTCCTGACAAAAGTTAAAGAAGCTGAAGACAGCATCAAGAAAGAAAGCTAGAACAAATCAAGAAGAAATGTCTAGGAACATTAAAGACAAAAATCTAAGAAGGGACTTAAAAATTAAAAAAAAATTAAAAATTAAACATGAAAAACAAAACAAAGATTCATTTGCAATAAGTTTTTTGAAATACAATACCACAGAAGTAACATATGAAATATTAAAGTGGCAAAAAATTCAACTAGGAAAATTTATCTTGTTGATTTCATTGGGGGACCAAGAATAAAACTCACTACAAGTATGTTTGGAATGATGACGATAGATGATGAATGTAGATTTATGTCACAGGATGTCAACGTAAAGATTAAACATTGACACCAACGTTGTCACCACTTATTCCAAAACTGCTATTCGCTTTGCTCTCGACGAGGCCTTTCGGTGTTTGCACAGTCTTTGGGTCTTAGGTTGTTTAAGAGGCCTTTCAGTGTTTCCCACCATCTTTGGTCATTTAAGACCCGAAGATGGTAAAAACACCGAAAGGCCTCGTCGAGAGCGAAGCAACTATCAATTTTGCAATAAGTGGTGACAAAGTTGGCGTTAAGATGCCTGCTAATAAAATTAACTTGACTGAAAAATTAAATTTTTACAAAGTTATATTAAAAGAAAATGATGAAAGTAGTATTAGATTTGAACAAATATTGACAGTTTTACCCAATCCATAAATGAAGGAAACTAATAGACACATTTTCTACGAGTACCCTGGATGTGTTCCTGTTTTTGAAAATGATACATTTTTATTTATTATTTACTAGTGTCATTTCTTTATAATGTTTTTGTGTTTTAAAAATGATAAACTTTTATGCTGTTACTTACATGTTGTATTATGTAACCATAACAACATATCTTTATGATTTTTAATAACCATAATGTCTGAAGTATCTTGTTTCCATTAACTTTTCATACAAGCCAAGATTGGATAATTGTAAACATGCAGTTGGGATTAAAAACGCAACACAAAATAGTACAGTGTCAATTAGTTTACAGTTGTTCCAATTTTTGTTTTATAATTACCCCTAAGATGTTGGGGTAATTGTAAATTGAATTTTAGAAGGTTTCATTTAAACAATTTTTTGTATGCAACATAAGAAGAAAAGACTGAAATAACTATTATTTACAGTTAATTTAATTTTGGAGACCAATACATGATTTTTAATAAATAAAAATATGTTAATCCTTCATATTTCGTTTACAATTACCCACCTAATCTTAATGGAATGATACAATATTTTCATAGCAATATTAAAATAACTTAAAAATACAGCTAGGAGCAAGTTGTGCAAATGCTTCACATGTTATTTATCTGTTTATTTATTTAATAGGAACATGTAAAAACAATTTTATGCCATTCTAGTAAATCAGTAAAATAATAAATACACGTATTCTGTTTCGAATTGGGTAAGTTATATTACTGAATATTTTTAACTTTTTCTGTCTATTTTTATATAACTCTTGGCTGTAATACTTTGTTTCACAACAGTTGATAGTCCCTGTCACAAAACAACCTGCTTTTGCCATGATAATGAGCTTTCATTTAGCACAATCTACTCGAGAAACAAATCTACATTTTTATCCAAACAGTTGGTTCAAAATTTCAGAAATGAAATTTACCACAGAATCTATTAATTTTACCCTGAACTGAATATTTACATTAGCTAAACTACACAACACCAAGAAACTTAACGAGAACAAAATTAACTCTGTAGAATATAATTTAAATGACTCGTTCTACCTGACTTGAATAATGCAACTGACTACTTTGCGAATTCTTAGAGCATTTTGGAACTACTGTGTTAAATGTAGGAAACATTCATAAAATATTATGCTCTTAGATTTCAGCACCAATGTATCGACAGACTTAATAACATCAAGTTGATTTCACTTCATGCAGTAAACATAAATGATAAATACACAGACGTTAATCATAACTTCTATTAGAACAATAACAACTAAAATGAAACAATATAACAACATATGATACTACCTCACTTTATGGCACTCTAATTAACATATTTAAAACTGATACTTTTTTATAAGTTTAATATACAACTGTTTTTATTGAAATTTTGTAATGTACTGCTTTAACTTATTAGTTCTGTTCAGTAATGGGTATGAAATCAAAGAAGTTGTGGGCAACAACTAATTGTAAAACGTTTTATAAATATAAAATATGAACTTTGTACAGTATGATTATAAAATCTACGATCTCCAGGTATGGGTATGAGATAGGAAGGAATAAGCATACCAATCTTACAGTGTCAGTTTTTGTTATTCTCCACTATCAACTCTTGAAAGAGAATTTACTTATAACTGATAACTAGCAAAATTGATGTATTGTTAACATATGATCATATGATCACTAAAATAAATATATCTGTAAATATAATAATAATAAAATTTATAATTATTTAAAAGCAATTCACTGTAGCGCAATGCTAAACCCAGGAACCCAGTGGTCCTGGGTTCGCATCCTGGTCAAGACATGGCATCTTTCCGTAGGCTGTTAAAATTCCATCTAACATTTTTATTAAAAAAACATACAGTTCAAGAACTCAATGCACTAAATCTAATGTCGCTGCTAATGACCTATTAGTTGATGCGATGTAAAATAAAGTAAATAAAAAAAAAATCAAATCAATACACAATTCTTACTTACGAAAAATAGTTATTTAAGTCCTATAACAAATTTTTCAGTGACATACTGTTTGTAACAATTTACAAAAGAACTTCCAGTTTCATTGGCTGATGATTAGGTAATTTCATTTGCTGATGTTTGAAACAACTTTTTACGGCAAGAATCTGAAAAAACATCAATTTATTCACAAACTTAAAAAAGTTAATTTAATAAAGACAAAGGTGTATAGTAAAAGCTCCTTTATTACAGCACATGCTAAAAGTGCTAAAACTTCACACTTAACTTAATTTAATTCACAACTTATCATTTTAATTATTTATAATATTAAGAATTAACATGAACTGGGAAGAGTTTATGGGTCTAATTATTACGTTTCAAATTTAACCGCCTGTCATAATATTTTAATAAAATTATTAATGGTGTTTGTAGACCTTCTCTACGACCATTAATAAGTGAAATCTCTTTAATAACACTGGCAACTGCTAATATGTTTACAATGAACATATTAGGAGAAATGAAAATTAATTACAAAATTTCATTATTTTCTGTTTTAATATAAAATTATATTTAGAAATTTGAGTGGATGTTTGGTTGGTCCTTGAACTGAGCCCATACAGTAGCCAATCTATATCTAAAGGGTTTACTGTAGTGTTTAATAATTTACCCCACTGGAAGTAATGAAATGTCTTAGTTGGAGTAAAGAATTTTCACTTACAAAGAAGTAATAAATACCTAATATCAAAATTTAATAATGCTTCTTTTTATAATTTTTATAAAAATGTAAACATTCTGCTCATCTACTATGTATCAAGACTTCAAGACTGAAAATATAAATTCATGAGATTCCTACAATATAATTTTGATGTGCATTATACAATTATATGTTTTTCAAAAACACATTTTATGAAAATGTACAGAAAAAAATGTTATGGAGGTATCTTTACAAAACTTTTAGTTCTGTTGTTATTATTTCTTTACCAATTAAAACGTGGGTTTAAATCCATTATAAGCCCAGCACCTTGGAAAAGCATTATTATGTACTATGACACGAAAAACAGTGATCTATACATATAATGAGATATGTTTTAATTAAGCTGGTTATGACAAGAGGGATTAATTAGTTTATTTTGCCGAAGAGAGCGATGGGCCTATTGACCCGATAATCTGCGTAGACCGAAGAAACAGATTAAAGAGGACCTTATTCTTTGATTAGGTTTTAGTGATTCTACTGTTTATCTGGATCAATTACCACATAGTCCCTTGCTCGTTCCAGCAATAATAAACTAAAGAAACACTTTTGATATGGCCAACTAAAGTAAAGCATAACTCATGTCGTTACATGCGTAGATCACAGGTATGCATTTCATTCCTTGCCAGATTTACTAAGAGATTTTAACCAAAGTGTGGAGTCATTCCTTTCCATATAAAACCATAAAAATGACAGTTAAAATCAGAAAAATAACTGTCATGTGTTATAAAATCAAGTAAAGGAAAACTCTAAAAAACAATGTGCGAAATCGGTTTTTCATTATAAAAATAATTATTCTAAATTGGAAAAGTTTAAACTAAACCAATCAGTAAGCTTATTTAGGTCTGTAAACATATTATCCTAACAATATAATGAAATAGGTTATGGTATATAAAATACAATTTTTCTGTCAAAAAATTAAAATTTTAATTGATTCGATTATTGATTTAACACTAAAAGATGAACAGTGTACCAATCGTAATTCACACAGATATTTAAACTGCAGTGAATTTTAATTCATCAGAAATTGATGGAAATGAAGAAATTGTTTATTCATAGAACACTAGGTTAAATTACCGTAAATAAATTTCAAAAATAAACTTGGATTAAGTTACCACGACAAATGCTTAATTAAACAGTTAGAAAATTCATTATTTTATCATTAAGCATAAATGTGAAATATTAGGTTATGTAATCAAGGCAAAAGTGAATTGACAGTATTAACAGTGACCGTAAAAAACCTAAAACGTTTTAACCTAACAAAGTCCAAGAGATATTCATTACGATTTTAACAAAACTAAATAAGCAATTCAATTTACAAAATTTAAAAATTTTCAACACTGCTATTAATAAAAGCTATATAGACATTTGACAGTTCTGAAACCTTTCATTCATTGTTACATAATTATAGCACTCTTAAGATTATAGATTCCATAGAAATAAGGTATAAATATGTTACAAAAGGTGTTTTACTTACCAGATAATGTAAAATTTGAAGAACACCACTCCAAACAAAGCGCGCAGTACATCGTAATAAGAGGTAGCCAAGCAAGCTTAGTAGACAGATTTCCCGCTTCACTTAACACGTCTAACCTCAAATTCGAAGAGATTTATTCAGTAATAATAATTTTTGTTCATTCGACGATGGAAAAAAACCAAAAGCAAAATAATTTTCAGAAAAATAAAACAAAAACTTTATTAAAGACGTTTTACTTTTGTATTAAAATAAGGTTTGTATAAAATGTGATCAACGTTAATTGCTTTCAGATGAATATTTTATATATATATATATATACAAATATCCGGAACCACAATCGATTTACTGAGATACAGCCACTGAAATGTATATATAAGAATTTATCCATCCTTCGTTGATCTCACCCCCAACAGAGCCACAATAGAAGTGGCTCTTTTTGTGCCACATTGTAAGGTAGAAAATAACCGCAAAATCAACAAATGATTGAGGGAGAAAACTATATATATATATATATATATATTGCGACAACACAAATTACTAAACTGTTGGCGCATAGGATATGATAGTATGTGTATTTCAAATTACAAGTCTATATTGGAGGGTTTAAGATTATTTATTGTACAAACACAAGTTATAGTTTATATGGTATATTTGAAATGTACAGAATGTAATGTTTGATATAGAGTCTTTCTTTTAAAGTGTTAAATAATGTTCATACGCAAGACGTGATACGTTACATAAGAAGACTCCCACGATGATGTTGTTGAAGAGAAGGGCCGGTCTTTGCGGTATAGATGGATCGTCAGGTGTGGCTTACAAATGACAGACGTTTCACCAGAAACGTTTACAGCTGGGCTGGCGTCCTGTAACAGCTTGGCTGATGTCCTGTAATAGCTGGGCTGGTCCTATAACAGCTGGGCTGATGTCCTGTAACAGCTGGGCTGATGTCCTGTAACAGCTGGGCTGATGTCGTGCAATTCCCACGATGAATCCGACACTTCGCACACACAACGGTACTACGGATTTTATCACTCGCAAAACTTATATAGAGTTTAAGACCAAGTAATATCTCAGGTGACAGTGAGTTTAATCAATAACGGTATATTGAGCTTATACCTCTCCGGCTTCTTCAAGTGTTCTCGCGAATAACAAGGTCTACCACGATCAGCAGACCACCCTATGAGGAAATCTTGCACTAGCACGGAAACGTCTTGATGGAACTATTGCGTAACAATTAATACTACTGTCACTGCGGAAAATCTCGCACAGTGATACAGTTACACTCACTTCTTACACACGTAAGACTACAATATTAATATCGTGTGTAAAGATATAAAATCAATTGTTATGCGTCACACGCATTACTATCCCCGAAAAGTCTTAACAGATCCTTGCAAGCGGTAGAGTCTTGTACAAGGATTGTATGTACCGTTCGCGGTAGCAGCAGTGAAGAACTGCTTGTAATTTTACGCACAATGCGTTAAAACACTGATGTGTGCAAATGTACTACACACACAGTTCTGAGTCTTCCCGTGTCACTAACGACGAATAGTCTTTACAACACCTTGCAAGCGGTAGAATCTTGTACAAGGAGTGCACGACCCGTTCGCGGTAGATGGCGTAGAAGAACTGCCTGTGTAACGACAGGCATAAGAAAATTTCCAACCACCAGTCAGCATTCTATTGGTGGATGGAAGTCACATGGTTAGTAAAAGTGACAATGCACTTTTCATGCATTAGAGTGCATTTATCTTGTAACAGCATGCATAGCGGTAATCAGACTACACGTATCTCATGCATGCTGCCTACATATTAATAATATACATGAACGTAAACAATAGTCCGACAGGTATAGGGATTGTAGCGATACACACGTCTAAGTTCAGTTAATGGCCACACAACGATAATACTTCACGCGCCACCCGGGAAACGTTTACCACTCGCGCACGCGCGCACATTTCCACTAACACAGTACATGGATCACCATAAATAATAATGCACAGTCTTCTTTAAACTAAACCCTTAACCTTACTAAATACAATTGATAACAACCAAACTTAACCATCTACCAATATAATACGAGTGTCCATTGTCTGTGTAATATATGACTTGCCCCGCCTATCATGATCCTGTGATTCGTTGCAGGATTAACTCCTTCCCGCATAAAAAAAAATTTTTTTTTTTTTAGTTAACTAACAAAAAATAAAATTTTTTTTTTTTTCAATATACCCAAAACAACTTCCTAATCTTGAAATAATAATAATACCCTCAAACTAAAATCAAATAAACATCCTCAATTAATACTAACATTTCCACCTGTCACTTTGACAGAAGCATCAATTCACAAGACACGTGGTAACCTTCAAACCAAAACAAACACACATGTTCTTGACACACAGATAACGAAATCTTATGCAGGATCATAGCGTACACAGACAACATTCCTTATCTAAACTAGATTATTGTTCACTCTCAGAGTCATCTTACATACAACATTTAAACCTGAACTTGACATATTTAACATCACTACACATTCTTACCCCTATATCCTGACATTTATTTCTGAGTTTACGGATCCTTTGTATAATACTTCCTCAATGAGGACGCATGGAATTTACCAATCGCACGGTTGGTATTTGGGTTGGTCAAGATAAAGGTATTTTTCCCAACTTGCTCCGACAGGGTATACGGACCATTATACAGCCTAAAAAACTTCGCGGCTGTGTTGTCCTCCCTTCTTCCAACATTTAATGCTCGTAAAAGCACACTCTCTCCAGTCTTGAACTTGACTAGTTTATGTTCCGCATTAAATTTCTCCGTGCGCTCCTCGGCGCACTTTTTAATGCGTCTTCTAGCCTCGATTTTCTTTATCTCAACTGGTATAGTCATATTATGTGTCGCTATCCTTTCAATGTGTTTATCCCAGACCCGGCCTGGCATTTCTCCGGTTTGGAGTTCATTCGGAGTATACCCAGTAGTAGAATTATAATTTCCATTTATGGCATACTCAAAAAATTCTAGGAATTCCGGCCACTTACTCTGGTTAGTATTACAGTACGTACGGAACAACCGTCCCAACTCCTTGTTGACCCGCTCGGCCAAGTTACCTTGCGGTCTCCGGATCGCTGTCAAGACCGTCTGGACCCCGTGTTTCTCAAGCTCGGAGTGCCACTTGGTGTTCGTAAATTGCTTACCTTGATCTGAGAGTATCTTCCTTACGGGACCATTTTTCGGCATGTATTTATTTAGCATAATGTTTATGACAGCCGACGTAGTAGGTCTACCAATAGCATATAGGCTAACATGTTTGGTAAAGGCATCCGTAACAACCACCAGGTTCTTCATTCCACGTGCCGCCCGAGGAAGTGGACCCAAAAAATCAATCCATACAAGGTCATTTTTATTACGGACGACAATGTTACCCATTTCAACCTGTGTATGTTGGTTCGGATATTTCGCTGTTTGGCAGATGTGGCATGAGCGGAGTATGGCCTTTATTTTCCTGGTCATATTTAGCCACACAAAATCCTCCCGCATTGCCAGGTAACATTTATAAGGCCCCGCATGAGCCAGACTCTCATGACACATCCAGGTGAGGTCTTCCACCATGGCGTCCGGTACCATAATCTTCCATCCGCCATTGATAATTTTATACACTACGTCTTTATATATTCTGTACTTAGGGTTTTCTTGTATCCGGATAGCGTCACATATCCGCTTCAACTTTGTGTCACGCTGCTGTTCCATACCAATATTTCTTAGCTTATTTTTGAGACTGTCTCCTAATTTATATTTGACAGCTAGAATTTGAACCTCCTGGTTATTAGACGCATGACGTTCTTCCACCATTGGAGGGTATCGGCTTAACGTGTCAGCTGCTTGGTTCTCGCTTGCCTTACAGTACTTAATGGTAAAGTCGTACTCTTGGATGGCCATGATCCAACGGGATATGCGAGCGTTCGCTAACTTGCAGCGCAACATGAACGATAAGGCCTGGTTGTCCGAAAGGATTTCGAAGTGTTGTCCAACCAGGTAATAACGAAATTTACTAATGCAGTACACAATAGCCAATATTTCTTTCTCCGATGTGAAATAGTTACGTTCGGCCCCTTTTAGTGACCTACTACTGTGCGCAATTATTTTGTTTTCGCCCTTCTCATTCCGTTGGTAGAGTACCTCCCCAATGGCATAATCAGAAGCATCGCAATTCAGGACATATGTGCCCCTTTTCTCAGGATGGAACACGTGCAGGTTTCTACTATACAAATTTTTAGTCGCGTCGAAAGCATGCTGATGACGCTCCTCCCATCTCCATTTATTACTCTTACGAAGTAGTTCTAACAACGGCTCAATTGTCCCAGAATATTCTGGAGTAAAACGTCTGAAGTAACCAGTCAATCCGAGGAACGCTCTGATATCCCTGGGTTTTGTGGGTTTCGGGAACTCCATGATCGCATGTATTTTTTCCGGGTCCGTTGTTATACCTTCCGCTGAGATAATATGACCCAAAAATTTAATTTGCGATTTCCCGAATTCACACTTTTCAAGATTGAGAGTCAGGTTAGCGGCTTGCAATTTCTGAAATACAATCTTGAGATGTTCAAGATGTTCTTCAAATGATTTGGATATGACCAAAATATCATCAACAAATATGCTGACGAAGTCCTCCACCTCGGGTCCCAGAGCTAACTCCAAACATCTGACCATGGCCGCTAAACTAGTAACCAAACCAAATGGAACTACTTTAAACTGATAGCATTTATTTCGATATAGAAATGCTGTGTATCTTCTCGACTCCTTGGCAAGGGGAATCTGCCAGAATCCACTTTTGAGATCAAGGCGAGACATGTATTTAACCCCTTGACATTTTATGAATAAGTTCTCCGCATTCGGAGCACAGTCGTAGCATTTTTTTGTAATAGAATTTAGATTTCTCATGTCGAGACATAATCGAATGTCGTTATTTTTCTTTTTAACAACAACCATAGGATTTAAAAAATTGCTATCAGTTCGTTCAATCACACCATTCTGAAGCATACTCTTAACTTCGGCATCAACCTGTTGTTGATAGTGAAGGGGGATGGGGTACGTCTTCCGTACAACTTTATTTTCATCCGTGACCTGAATACTGTGTTCATAAACATTCGTGACGGTAGGATTTTTGGAAAACACAGATTCAAATATATCAAGCATACTTTGCAGCTTATCTTGCTCATTGCTCGTTATCTGCCCGCTGTGAGCCCGCAGATTATGTGTTATCTTATCGGCAAGTTGAACCGCTGGGCGAGTTATAGTAATAGGTTCACAATCAGACTCCGTCTTACCCCTCCTGCGTCCTAACCTGATATTGTGTTTATTATTATTTACTGTACATTTCAGTATTTTATTTGGAAAATCCATGGTCGCGTGCAGTTTATTTAATGTGTCCACTCCCAAAATAACATTATACACGAGTTTCTTGACCATAAGCACAGTGACCTCTATTTCCATTCCCTGAATGGATACTGTTATCATAGCTTGACGGTCAACCCTCTGAGATTCACCCGTCGCTGATTTTATGATTTTGTGGGCTGCCGGCAGAATCGGGATTTTTTAAAAATGTTTCCTGTGCCTCTCTAGGAATCGCTCATCCATTAACGAAATTTCTGCACCGCTGTCAAATAAAACTTCGCCGACACATCCGTTAATTTTCGCGTTGACAATGAGGTCAGTGTCATTTTCAACGCTAATACCTTTCTCATTTTCCTTACTATGGTTATTGCAAATTAAACTATCTCTAATTACAGCAGGATACAGGCCGGACACTACTAATTTTCTCTTATAACTAACATCTTTCACATTTGATTTATTGAACTGCTTTTTATATTTATAACGGGCTTTTAAGACTTCATTCATCCCATTATGTTTACACCATTTCCGACTGGTAATTCTATTAGGTATTTTATATTGTTTTGGTGACTGTGTGTGCTTGGTTTGAGTTTGATACTGAAAATTTTTATTCTCCCGTCCATAAAAATTTTGCTGTGAGCTGACGTCATTTAAAGTCTTATATACATACTGGGTACAGTTTAGAGGTGACGAGGTACTTTGCAATCGTGACACTTGCTGTTGTAGTTTTTGAATCCGCAGGTCACGTTCGGCCATTAATTCATTTATCGTAGATATGTGTTGCACTACTTGCTCTGCCGTACCAGAGAGTTTCGCTTCATATTCACTAAGTCGTGACTTATTGACTTCCAAATTTGCCTCTATATTGGCCTTCATAGTTTCCACGGTCTCGCTAATATGCTTTTCTGCCGCTTCTACCATTTGTTTGCTTTGTTCGGATTGCTCCTGTATGGCCACGTATGATTTCTCGTTTTCCTCATGGAGTGATTTGTTTTGTTTCCCGGCTTCTGCTGAAAGCTTCTGTATATTCACTTCCATCTTTTCTTCCATAGTTTTCATATTAGCTAATATGGCCGCTAAAGCACTCTCTATCCATTTTGACTCCGCCATAATGATTAAAATTTAATTTAAAATTTAGTAAATTTAAATTTATTGATTTATACGCAAAGCAAGTTATTATTATCACAACAAGATTAGAACATATGGTAACCAGTTTATATGCACACAGAAAAAGCAGTTCAAAATATCAACATGTAAATACCTTATCTAACATACAACAACTAATAATCTACCTCCAATATACTGATAAAATCTGTTCATATATGATATACAAGAGAATATGCACTATTGAAAAATTATATCCTCAGCTTTTCACATGAACAATACACATACAATTATTACGTTAATTATATTTATACGTCGGATTTTTCCAACAAATTTTATATTCATAGACAAATATATAATAGCGTAAAATTACCGCTATTTACGAGCCCTACGTTGCTAAGCGCCAAAATATCTCTATGCGACAACACAAATTACTAAACTGTTGGCGCATAGGATATGATAGTATGTGTATTTCAAATTACAAGTCTATATTGGAGGGTTTAAGATTATTTATTGTACAAACACAAGTTATAGTTTATATGGTATATTTGAAATGTACAGAATGTAATGTTTGATATAGAGTCTTTCTTTTAAAGTGTTAAATAATGTTCATACGCAAGACGTGATACGTTACATAAGAAGACTCCCACGATGATGTTGTTGAAGAGAAGGGCCGGTCTTTGCGGTATAGATGGATCGTCAGGTGTGGCTTACAAATGACAGACGTTTCACCAGAAACGTTTACAGCTGGGCTGGCGTCCTGTAACAGCTTGGCTGATGTCCTGTAATAGCTGGGCTGGTCCTATAACAGCTGGGCTGATGTCCTGTAACAGCTGGGCTGATGTCCTGTAACAGCTGGGCTGATGTCGTGCAATTCCCACGATGAATCCGACACTTCGCACACACAACGGTACTACGGATTTTATCACTCGCAAAACTTATATAGAGTTTAAGACCAAGTAACATCTCAGGTGACAGTGAGTTTAATCAATAACGGTATATTGAGCTTATACCTCTCCGGCTTCTTCAAGTGTTCTCGCGAATAACAAGGTCTACCGCGATCAGCAGACCACCCTATGAGGAAATCTTGCACTAGCACGGAAACGTCTTGATGGAACTATTGCGTAACAATTAATACTGCTGTCACTGTGGAAAATCTCGCACAGTGATACAGTTACACTCACTTCTTACACACGTAAGACTACAATATTAATATCGTGTGTAAAGATATAAAATCAATTGTTATGCGTCACACGCATTACTATCCCCGAAAAGTCTTAACAGATCCTTGCAAGCGGTAGAGTCTTGTACAAGGATTGTATGTACCGTTCGCGGTAGCAGCAGTGAAGAACTGCTTGTAATTTTACGCACAATGCGTTAAAACACTGATGTGTGCAAATGTACTACACACACAGTTCTGAGTCTTCCCGTGTCACTAACGACGAATAGTCTTTACAACACCTTACAAGCGGTAGAATCTTGTACAAGGAGTGCACGACCCGTTCGCGGTAGATGGCGTAGAAGAACTGCCTGTGTAACGACAGGCATAAGAAAATTTCCAACCACCAGTCAGCATTCTATTGGTGGATGGAAGTCACATGGTTAGTAAAAGTGACAATGCACTTTTCATGCATTAGAGTGCATTTATCTTGTAACAGCATGCATAGCGGTAATCAGACTACACGTATCTCATGCATGCTGCCTACATATTAATAATATACATGAACGTAAACAATAGTCCGACAGGTATAGGGATTGTAGCGATACACACGTCTAAGTTCAGTTAATGGCCACACAACGATAATACTTCACGCGCCACCCGGGAAACGTTTACCACTCGCGCACGCGCGCACATTTCCACTAACACAGTACATGGATCACCATAAATAATAATGCACAGTCTTCTTTAAACTAAACCCTTAACCTTACTAAATACAATTGATAACAACCAAACTTAACCATCTACCAATATAATACGAGTGTCCATTGTCTGTGTAATATATGACTTGCCCCGCCTATCATGATCCTGTGATTCGTTGCAATATATATATATATATATATTATAATAACAATATATATATATAATATATTAATATATATTTATATATAAATATTTATAATAATAATAGTGTTTTTCTTTTTTTTTATAACTATAAAAAAAAAGAAAAACACTATTATATATATATATATATATATAGACTTAGCGCCGCATAATTTCTTCATCACACGCCAATTTTTACCCAGGGTATCTAAAACAAATTTGAGGAACTTGTATAAGTACATCTTTAGGTGAAGAAGTTATTTTGCCCAAGTTATGGTGTGTCAGCGTACGAAAAACTTATACAAATTTTTATACATCGTATTTTTGCTGTACGCTGAAGCCAGACAACCTGTTCGATATATACAAATGTATATAATGAAATATGGGTAGTTAGTCGGCCATATTGGCATTCGTAATAATTATTCTATAAAATTTGTAACATGTGTAAAAAAGACAGACACTACAGAGGAAAGTGTGTTTTTATTCTGTTTAGTTGGTATAACGAAATATTGGGACCTGCCATAATTTATTCTGTTTAGTCGTCTCGTTGTGCGGTAATTCGTTGAGTTTGCTAACGTGTGTGGGACAGAATTTTGTAATTCGTATGAAGTGTTTGTGATTGCAAGTCGAAGTAAAAATATGTTGGAGGCGCTAGGAATAATAATGAAAGGTAAGATGATCATTTATTTAGTGTATGTTGTCCGTTGTTTGTAGGAAATTAGCTGTTAGGTTATGTATGAATGTCTCGATTACTTTGGGTTGTACACTAGGCCTACCGGTTGTTATAGACCCAACTATACATAATATCACTGTGTTCTGTCCAAAATTTAATAATGGAGCAAATTAGCATTCTAATTTAATTAATACAATATACCTAGGCTAACGCCATGCGTTCTTATGGGAGTAAAAATTTAATTTTTTGTCTCCGTAAATAGGTTCGACCGCCGTTTAAAATTATTTTTCTCGTGTTTATATAACATAGAAGAATATAATAAAAATATATCAGCGCAATATCAGCATTGATGAGAATCTTCATAATTACCCAAGGGGTAATTAACTAATTTTTAAAAAAGTCCCTGTAAGGCACTGAAGCAATTTAATTAAATAAAGTTTCTTTATTATAGATACTCCTGTAAGTCTGACAATTATTTTGTCTACTCTAGCCTACCTATATATGTGTAATGTATCCAATTTGTAAATCATTTTATTCGTAAAATGTGGTCCTACCTAACACAAGATGGTACGCCTTACTATAATATATTTAATTTGAACTCTGCTCGTATTTAACTAGTTACAAATTTTATTTAATTCTTCAGTCCAGCTATATTACTCTAAATATACTTTCAAATTCAGCATTTTTCATAAAATTCATAAAAGAAATACGTTAGGTTATGTTTCATGTCTAGATTACTTTGTCGAACACGTATCTGTTATAGAACCAACTATGCCTAATAGCACTGTGTTCTGCCCAAAATTTAATAATTGAGCAAGTTAGCATTCTAATTTAATTAATACAATTTTATTTTTTCATTATTAGCGGGCCAATTTATACAAAAACAAAAATTCTGGAGTTTTGTATTGTAGCGTTTTAGGGTAAATAGAATTGCCATAATAAATTTAATACAGTAGGCGTATTGTTTTGATTGTGAAACAAAAATCATTTGTTTGATGTTTTAATTCAGTTCACTTATCCCCAATAAGTAAAAACCTTTACAAAGGTGCATAAGGTATTATCATTTGCTTTAAAAAATTGAATTCCAAAATAATACAAAGACTATTTAAATTAGATTTGTTCCTTTACTGCATTAATAAAACCTGTCATATACGCGTCACCTTATGCTACATAAATATCAAACACACTTAGTGTTCAGAGTTGTTAATACAATAGTGATATAAATATCAGGTTACTAAACCTTTACACAGAATAATTTTATTAGATGCATTGTTGTAAAACTTTAATATTGTAATTCCTGCTTTGAAAAGTGCAGGGTAAAACAGAAAAATGAAAATATCAGAATAATAATATTTGAATAGAAATCATAGATTCTTTGTGGTATACAAGAACATGAGTATTTATTGTATTGTATGCAAGTTGGATGTCATAACATGAAATTATCAGTTAAGGATAGTTCAGTGTTTAGATAAGACTTTGATTCTATAACCCTAGGACTAGAATAAACTTCCAGTTAGTTTTGTGCTGATGTATTATTAACAACAGCAAAGTTCCTGTGATAATAGAACTGATTTCGCTGAAAGATTAATTATGTTAACAAAACTAGCAAACTAGCAGGGCATTAGCCGATTAACTTACAGCGGAATAGCCTGTAAGCCTAACCTAACTCTGAAATAAAATGAATTACTTTTAGGAAAAAATCAAAATTTGTTGTGTTATGTAGGCTTGGGTGTTAAGTATAATAGGCTAAGTTCTTTATCACAGTAAATTGTCTCTAGCTCCAGATACTTGCATGTCTACATCAATTGTCATATTTTACTTTTCAGATGACTGTGAAAGTAGGCCTAGGAGACGTACAGCAAAAAAAGGTACATATAGTTTTAATTGTTATTTATATTCAGTGTATAAAAGCACCCCTTAACTCTAATCAACTAAAAATATAAAATTAATTAACCCATTTTTGAAAAAGACCCTGTGAGGGAACTGACTCCAGTTAAATGAAATATGTATTCTGTATTAAATGCTTATTCTGTATAAATATCAAGTTACTGATACCTTTACACAGAATAATTTTATTTAGATTAAGTCTGGCCTATGATAATATAACTGATTTAGCTAAACTTACTGCGGATTAGCCTGTAAGCCTAACCTAACTCTGAAATAAAATTAATTACTTTTAGAAAAAGATCAAAAGTTTATAGGGCTGGGTGTTAAGTATAATAGACTAAGTTCTGTATCACAGTTGAATTATCTTTAGCTCCAGAACTTACACCAATAGTGCATGTCTACATATATTTTCATACTTTACTTTCATATTTGACTGGGAACGTAGTAAGTTCAGTGTTAATTTATTCATGTTACCTTATATTTGGTGTATAAAATCACCCCTTAAACTCTAGTTAACTTAAAACTAAGATTAATTAACTGATTTTTAAAAAAAGCCCATGTGAGGGCACTGACTGCAATATAATTAAATATTTTTTTTTATTATAGATACTCCTGTAAGTCTGACAATTATTTTGTCTACTCTAAAAAAATTCCATTTATTACTTTTATGGTGATTCATGTATGAACATTACATAATTTTAATTTTCTTACAGATGTAAGACTGTTTCCGGAAAATGTATGCGATCGAATTTCACAAGATTTAGGACACACACAAGTGTCTGATCAAGTAAGTTTGAGTGGTAGATTAGGCCTGAAATTTATGCTAAATTTTGTTCGTAAATTCTGCCTAAATTTTTTGCCAGTAATTTAATCTATGGCTTTGATATGAAGTATAAAATGTCTGAAGACAAGTACTAAGCCTTGAGTTCCTACTGAGTACACCCATTAGCCTATAGAAATATTAGCTAGACTGCGTACGTTTTCAATTGTAAAAATGAAATAGGCCTACCTATATTTGTGTAATGTATCCAATTTGTAAGTCATTTTATTCGTAAAATGAGGTCCTACCTAACACAAGATGGTAGGCCTTACCATAATATATTTAATTTGTACTCTGCTCGTATTTAACTAGTTAACATATTTTATTTTATTCTTCAGTCCCACTATATTACTCTAAATATACTTTCAAATTCAGGATTTTTCAGAGAAACGTAATTAATTAAATAAGATATGACTAAATAAGTTAAGGTTAATTTTAACACCTAATATAACAAAATTTATAATATAGGCCTATGGCTACTGTAATACGGAAGCAAACTGTTGTAATATTTTGTACACATAGTTACTTTCATAACATCGAGTCCATTAAATTGTAATTTATTTGACATAAAAATTTTATTTTAACACAGCTCTGCTTTAAAAATTAAGGACTAACATTTGTCAGGTAAAAGAAAAAGTGAAAAGAGAATTTGAACTGTGACTTCTTTAATTTTTGAGTTAAAAAGCTTTTTAATCTCGATTAAATTTTTTAATAAAATTGTGCTGTTTTTAAATTTTATAATATTAACTTGCAGACAGAAAAGGTTTTGCTGGTGACTAAAGAAAGCATCGTTCTTTTATCTTATGTAAAATTTATTATTGCATGCAAGTCTGATTAAAGCTCACTAAACTAAAATTATCACTGCTTACAGCAGCAGGCTCTTAAACCCGATAATTGATGTAGGCCTATAGTGTTATTTTTATTTAATTTCTTATTATCTGTATTTATAATCTGTAACTTAATGTGTAGAATTGTATTTATATTGTTTAACCTCCTAAATGATACTCAACTAATATCACATGAAATTTTAAAAAATTAGTATCTTAATATTCTAAATTTTATGGGGTGTGTTATACTTAATAGTAGATTTAAATGATACGGAGTATGGATGAATTATCCGTAATGTATTTGCTAGTTATAATACCGTTATAATCAGGATTATATTATTCAATGTTAATCATTTGAACAGTTTTTGTTTTTAGAGTTTGTGTGATTATATTAGAAATCTTTTTCAGGAATCTTCAGTGCAGGGATGTAACCAAGCAATAGTGACTTGAGTTCATTTAAATTAAAATAGATTACTATAAAATAACTACTAGATTATGCTGTAAATTTAATTTTTTTTAGAAATTTACACAAAATCCATTAACTTTTTGTAAATTCATAGTGCTAACCTACAAATATTGTGCTAGGTTAAGAAAATAAATTATTCTCTTAATTATTAGCTTAATATTATTATAATTATTAACTTAGTGAAAAATTATGTATGAGTTTTGTAATGATCTTTCAGGTTCCTCCTGAACTTTCCAGAATTGAGTGGGAAAAATGACTATTATTGCACCATCAGTAGTATCGACATCAGATGATATTGATGTGGAAAACATATGAAGTGGAGAAGGTAATATAATCAAAGCAATTTAGCCTATAGATAATTTAAAATTTTTTTTTCTGTTTGTGAATTTTGTAACATTAGCATATTTGATTTAATGTTTGTTTCATATGTAGTGTTAGGTTTACCTAAATTATCTTTACTTGACAAACTAGACTTGTATAGGTACTTTAAATCAATTAAGAAAATCAGCTTTGAATGTAGCACAATTAATTCATACCATATTTCATTAATGTTTTGTTTTCAAAGCATTTTTTTGTTTGGGTGTTAGCCTATTTAATTTGTGTTATGGCAAAGTTAATTTTCTGCATCAGGAATGTCCTATTTCATTGAGCAAGCTTTATAGGAGATTTTGAAGTTTGTGATAAAATAGCCATTAATGATTGTTTTGTCTTGTTAATGACAACAATATAAAGTTATTAACAGTCCCATTTACATTTTAAATGAGAAAATTTAGTAACATAGTAGTTGGAATCATTTTTAATTAGTAGTATTATGTGTCAATGCTTTCAAATCAGGGGCTTCCTTTGGAAAGTATAATCATATGATAATTTTAAGATAAGTATTGTTAGAAGCTCTAAATAAGTTTGTTTATATTATTTTTTATATAAAGAGTTTTGGAAGCTGCTGGAAAACAAAAGTTCTTAATAAAGTACATAATTAGTTTAATAACATTATTTCCCATAAAATTGCAATTATTTCATTTAGTAATTTGCACTTTTGTTGATACTGGCAATGATAATTATTTTTCTCTGTTAGCTAAAATTCTTTCTTTGTTACAGAGTCCATTGTTGTAGAAGCTCTTATATCGCCAATTTAATGTTGATGATTGTGCAAAATTTATAAGTTTGGAGGTAAATTTCTCCTTATAGAACTGCTGTATTCTTATATAGTTATCTCTCTCTGACCTCTATTTTGCACTATGAGGTGTACACTTATTTCCATTCTTATTTGGTATTCTTTTATCTCTTTCTACTATTATTTAGTTACAATAGTTTAATCATAGTAGTCTCTTTATAATTGGTTTAGCGTTTTTTGTACACTGGTCTGTCCCTTAGTGTATATCATTGACTAACATTACTTACACCTAGTGTCACATGACAGGTGTTCTTAATTACGATTATAATACATTATGTCCTTTCTTATAATATTCTTATACTATTACAATAGTGGCATTACACCTTACTTGTGGTATAGACATTAACCTTTTACTTCTATTTGGTATTATAAAGTGGTTTTGTTCACGTTTTACTTAGTGAATCCCCTTTTGGTCGGTTTTGGTTCACTTTATTTACTTAAATTCTTATTTAAAATCCATTTTGGGTATCTTATATTGGTACCTGTAGAAAGCTTATCAGTTCTTCTTGGTTTAAGGCACAAAACATTTTGGTTTAGGTAGGCTTTTCCTACTGATAGATGTGAATTTAGGTGAAATTTGTACCAACAATGTGTATGTTAGGTTGATACAAATTTACATTCTTTTAACCTTATTTTCTCAAGTTTGGTTTTATTAATGATAACTAATAACTCTTTAGTTATTGCCTTTTCTTATCTTACATGATTGTTTGACTATTTGAGTAATATTTGTTATTATTATGAGACAATTTTAATACTTCTTTATGTTACATGGGTGCTATGCATAACATGTTACTATGCTTTTATTCACAGCTTCTATTCAGTTAACAGTTTAGTTACTTTCATTCTTTTATAACATATCTTGTCCTATACATTTATAATATTATCTGTTGTATATTGTACAGGAATGGGTTTCCTCTCCTTAAAACCCCACTGTTGTGTTTGTCAATTTGTACATACACCTATGCCAATGTGTTTTGAATTATTTTAATTATGTAAATCTCGGAGATATTTGGAGTTGTGGGATGTATTGATGTAAGTAATTAATTATTAACTTAGCTCTCTAAAAACTATCAGTGTTTGTGTACCTGTAACTTAAATAATTAATGAGTTATTTTATAATTCCGTTCAACCCTATTATACCTTGAAGAGAATTCTGTCTAATTTTGTATTTTTACTCTCTCTCTTTGGTGTCAGATAATTCCGCTATAAGCGCTGTAGTATCGGCTCAACGAAACTTATAGGTTATTTCAATGTTTATGTTAACCAATTATTCTATACTTATTCAGTTACTTTTTTATTCCTAGCTCATTAAACCATACTCCAAATAACAAGATTTTGCCAATATATAAAGGTTCTTTATTTGTTTACTTCTTTAACATTGAATAATATATGTTCTAATTAACATATGCTTGAGCTATAGATTGTATGAATCGATTGTTGATTATTCTGATACTTTATTTAAATTTAGTTATATAGTGTGTTTTAATTTGTAATTAATTTAATTCAGGGTGTGAAGGTTCTTGTAACTGTGGGGAAGATTAAAAATACATAGATAAGAATGCAAGATTTGCAAATTTAAAGTGTTGTGTAGTTAGTATGATTAATATAATAATAATTTACCAGACTAGAACGAAGCCAATCGTGTAGGCGGTTGATTGATAAATTTACTGTTCTGGACAATTATGCCGTACGATTTTCTTTCTTCGATTTAATAGAATGGAATTCTTCTCCTGTCCACTTCGGAATTACAGCTTTCTGGATTGGTTTACAGCCCGATTGATGCTTCTTCTGCAACGCCAGGATCCAAATACGTTCTTCTCTTGGTTGAAGCAATTAGTGTTGTTCCGTGTTTTTGAAAGGTTATAACTTCTGGTGTAGTGAATATTATTAATTGTGATACTGTTAATTCTTCCTATTTGGTTTAATATATCATCAATTCCCTTCGGATATGGGACAGTTCAAGTTCTTCCTTGTATAATCCAGTTATTTATTCTCTATTGTGATTTCATACTGTAGTGTTATTTGGATTAAACTGTACTGGTGATAGTCATAAACATTGTCATTAGGATTTTGTGTTTTATAATCGTGTCTGATGATTTAAAATATTCCGATTAAATAGATAATTCTTGGGTTTTTTAATCTCATCACATTCAGATCATCAAAGCAATTATTGTCAAATTAACAACTTCCTCTTCTTCTGTCGTCCCTAGCAACACACGACTTCTTCCTTCCACATGTTTTGAATATAGTGTTTATTTCATATATTTTTTGTCTATTCCTTATCAATTTGCTATCCTATCGGAATGTAACTTTACCGATAGGGCCTAGTTGGTTTATTATTTTCTACACATATTCTGCTGGTTTTTTTATATAAGCCGGTTTTTTTCCTTTTTTTATATTTAATCCACTTTCGATATTAAATGTTATTAATCGATATCATGGCATTATGGTATTATCATAATTTGTATAAATTTTATTATATATCATTATTAATTTAATGTTTTTTCTAGCTCTTCAAATCGTATTCATTAATTATTATTAATTGATGTACCTAACCTTTATGTTATGAGTGGTTATATAGTGGTTTTGGCTGTTAGGCCTTTTATTGTAAACAGATCTACCTGTGTTTATAACTGGTACACATCTATAGCCCCTTTTACATAAATTCATACATATAATTAAATCTTAACTATTAACATTTACATAAACAATTATTTTTTCCGTATCTAATAACAATTTTATCTTGACCTATGGATCACATATAAGAAAATTCAAATCTATTAACGTTAATTAGCTGCTTCACACTTCATTCTACAACAGTCATTGAATAATACATCTTGTTTCATTATCTTTCATTAACTCAACACATATTTGGTATAACATAACATAAACTTTATCATAACATTTGTTGTCACAAAATAATACCTCTTAACTCAAAATTCTTATTTGCTATTAGTAAATTATTGTTTCATTTTTTGTTTGTTTTTCATTAAACATATATCATCAACTATTGTCTAACTTACAGGTTCGGTTATTCTTGTTAATATTACCTTGCATCCTTATTTACCTTTATCTATGATTATAAATATAATTATTAGATCTTTGTTCTATCATGGGGTTAAATATTGACTTGTTTATTATTCTGTGAACCTTGTTTTTATGCAACTTGAGTGCTAGCATTTCTGTTGCGTTACAATATTGGTCATCTCAGTTAGTCAGTTCTTGTCCATCTCTTCAATCTGTAAGTTGTTCAGTCATTGCATATACGGGTAAGATGTTCTATAGTTGACTGGCTCTTGGAATCTATATTTTATGCCATGGTTGTTAGGTGTCTTTCTCGTAGTATGTTTCTTCCTTGTCTTCATTGGTTCCTTACTGGCCGAAAACTATTGGGTTGTTGGTTCCTGTGGTACAACCATTGTTCGGTGCATCTTCTTTTTCTTATAATGTTATTTCACTTGTTAGTTACCATTAGTTTTATTAACTCTTATTGTTGTGAGTTTATCCTTGGTGATGAGTAGCTCATGTAGTTTCATGCTTGGCCTTTTAGAAGAAACACTTGGTTTGTCTCTTTCACTCAATTATTGACATGTGTTAATATTTTGGGTTACTGAAATATTTGGGCTCATATGTCTCGTTACAATATTAACTGGTTGTAGGCATATAAACTTATACACTGTTGTGAGAATTGTACAAAAGTACCTTTAAGCTAATTTCAAAACACAACATTTCAGAATTAATCACATTTTTTTCACTTTATAGGCTATGTCACCCCAAAAGAAAATGTACAGGTCACTTTCAACAACAGTTGACAACAGCTGACTGAATATTATCCGATGACAAAATACTAAACAGATGGGAGATAGTCACACCAACCAACCATTTTGTATATAGTCTTTAAAATGAGATTTTTTTGCTTGTACACGGAAAACCTGGATCACTGTATTAAGATATATATTTTAGATATGTAGGTCAATTTATTAATTTTGAGCTATTAATTTAGCTAGTGCTAAGCTTTAAAACAGTTATTTGTATGAAAGAAAAGTACAATTTTGTAGGCCAAGTAATAAATCCAACTATGATTCTGAAAAATTGTCACGGGTAGGAAAATAAAAATAATAATAATCCACCGATCTGAATGACGTTTTACAGAATCGTGATAAACATAAAATTACTTTTGATAGTGATCCCATGCTCATCCCAAGTTGAAACTTTCAGAATATGTAGAGGAAAACAATATCTTTCACATATATTTTTTTGAGAATTTTAAAAATACAGTTTTTCAAAATTCAGTAAATGCAATAATGATGTGTTTATAAAAAATATATATATTTTCAACTAATTATGTTTTATATCATATGAAAGCCCTTTAAAAGAGCTTTCAAATGAACTCGATGTCATTGTTCTAGCTTAATTAGAACACAAGTTGTGAACAAATCAATATTGTTGCGCAAGTCAAAAATTTTATTTATTTTTTTCATTTTTGAGCACCCATTACTCAGTAACCTTTCGTCAGAAAAATGTGAAAAAATTGATTTGTGTTACTATTTATGAATACTACATGCATACTTAATTTCAAATAAATCTAAGAGGGTCAGGTTGTAGCACTTGTTGATTTGACACGGAATATCTCTTAAATGTAACTTGAAGTTTTCATTTTGTTGTAAACATACCAGTCTAGTTTTTCTATTTATAGTTTATGCTTTTTTTTTTTTAATAATTTCAACTAATTGAACCCCTAATCAATCCTACACTCCCTCGCAGAAAAACCTATATTTAGTTCATTTATATTGTCATCTGAGTTTAGTTATGTTAGATGTAATAAATAAAATGTTTATTTCATCAAAGGTGTTTTCACTTTTTGTAATTATGTTCTTGTAAATAAATATTCTATGTACTTTATTAATGTAATCTTATAGTTACTGATAAAGTAACAAAGCCCAAATGTCTGTGTGGTATTTTTGTTGTAATAATATTTGTCTGATATGTATTATTTTTGCAATGTTTTTATGTATCTTCTATGAAGAAATAATTTGTTCATTATCCTTAATAATTATTAATTATTGATACCTTAGAATTCAAACTGTTTTGTATAAATTTTGTAATAAAAATCAATGTACTTGTAAGTCTTTTTTTATCAATAACCTATTGAAAATAACACATTCCTTGTGCAATGCAAGTAGGCCTACCAAATACCTACCAAAAATGTATATCCCCAATTTTTGATAGAATATTTGATTTTTGTTGCCATCAGAATTTTACTTTGATTTTACTTTCATGTTCCATAAGGAAATGGAAGTATGGTGATGGCAAAAAAAATCGTGTTAGAGATTTTTGCAGATTCTGATTATACTACCCTCAAAACATGAAAAAAAGTAATTTATCGAAAAGTGTCTGTGTGTCTGTCTAGATTTTTTATGGCAAACGATAAGAGCCGCAAATTCAAACAGAATCAAATAATTTTTTGCATACAGCCCTGAATTGTAGAGTATTCAAGACCTATTGTTTTTTGTGAAGATCGGTTAAGATAAAGGGGTAGTTTACCTGCAATATTTTATGTTGTAACAAGAGAAATTTTTTCATGACGAACGATAACTGCCGTAAATTCAAACAGAATCAGATATTTTTTTACATATGTGCCCGAGTTATAGAGGACTCAAGGCCTATTGATTTTGGTGAAGATCGGTTACGGGGAAAGGGTAGTTTACCTGAAATTTTTTTTGTTGTAACGTAATAGTTTACCTGATAATTTTTTGTATATATGTACTACGTTATTGACAACAAAGAAGCAGTTTGTTTTTAAAATTCCTTCCCGGCCTGTTTGGCCGTAGACCAATGTTTTCTGCAAAACCAGACGTTTCGCCAGTGCCATCGACTTCCATCATCAGTGAAAATCAAGTGCGATAACGTGAGGTGGTATACGTTAGTGCCCACAGTAAGTGGCTGAAGCAGTAAGTAGAAAGAAGTAGTTTCAATGGAAATATTTCATTTCGAAAATGATTTTAAATATAAATCTTAGAACATGGAAGTCGTGTATGATTCTCCATACCAATATTTTGTTCTTAAGTGTGCTATTAAGTATTAGGAATCTTCTCCATGTCAAGGTATAGGATTACAGCCTGTTTTGCCTTCACTGAAGGCATCTCTTTTCCTTGCCCTACCTATATCTCGTCTTCCCTGAGGTCTGTATCTTATTACTTGTTTAGGTAGTCCCATGTTTTCCAATCCTGCCTCTATTTTATTTGTCCTTCCCTTATTCTGCCGGCTATAGAATATACATTTTACTTGGTACTTATATTTTCATTTCATATTTGATATCTAAGGGTTTGCATTATGAATACTCGACACAATATTTTTCTTGTTAGATTCGAAATTTTAAGTAATTTTCTCTTAAAAAGTGTGTATGAACATTTTAGCACGACGAGATTGTCTGTTTTATTATTATTGTTAACGTTTTGGTTTTTATTATTAATTTTTGGTTTATTGATTTATTCTACCCAATTCAATCTATTATTGAATCCGATATGAATAAATCGGTTTACTTACTCTTTGACATCGTTTATTAATTTTGTTTAAATAGTTTAGAATGTTTTTTGTTCCATTTCATGAGTTCGATTCTGAAGAAGTTGCGTTGACTCTTCTATTATTAGCTGCGGTGAGTTGCTCTGTACTTTCCTGTATAGACACTAACATAAACACAACATGTACATGATACTTAATATTATTATAACATTAGTAGTTAATAACATTTTATTATGGCCTATGCATACTGCATTGGTCATTGTCACTTCTGATAGTGTCCTTTTTCTTCATCTTGTGGTTTTATTACCTTAACTATAGTTTGTTAAGTGAGTTTACTATACTTTAGGAAGTTACCTTTTTATATGGGTTGTAATCCTATCAAATTATTCTCGTTATTGCTTGAATATCTCTTATCATTGTTTTGATAGCACTGTTATTATTGTGCAGTAGTTCATTCTGCATTTATACTGAAAATTGCTTTGGTTTAAAGTAACCAAGATTACTTGCATCTAACTGTCAACATGGTTTATTTATTTTTATTGTTATTATTAGTATTTGGGTGGCTATAATCCTTGAATTTACTTATTCGAATAGTATTCTGCCTCATTCAATGTTGTTGGTTTAGTTCCTACTCTTTTATGATAAGTTTACAAGATAATTTTGTTCATCATGCATCCATTCTATGGCAAGCATATAGCCTAGTTATAATATACAACAATGGATTATTGTCGGTTTTGTGTTTCTGTATTACATTTGATTTATTTGACTTTATGTAGTACTGGTATATCTATTGGTTATTATTAGATTACATTTTGTTTATCTTTTACAGTCTTTACTATTGGTAATTAGTGGTTATTTCTAATATCAATTCCACTTTACAATTGGTCATTGGTGTTTTGGACATAGCCCTCTTTTCATGTCTACACATAATTTAGCTAAGAACTTATTATTATTCATTCTCTTTGTTACTTTTTATGTTCAATAATTCATTCTTATTGATTATTGTTTGTATTACATTGTCAAGGAAGGTATTCACTTAAGTTTTGGTCAGTGTCAATTTGTTTTGCAGCTTAGGGGTTTAAATCATGTTGTTTATTCCATTTACTCTTTCTTCTTTTATAATAATTCTTTTATTGCCATATGTTAGTTCATTATAATTCATGTTATCTCCCTTTTTTGTGTTTGATCTGGATATTTTCTTCTTCTCTTCACCGATTCCTTCCTCCCTCTTTAATAAGTTTCTTCATGGCGTTGTTTTCACTGGTTTCCTTCTCACGGTTAATAGGTTTCTTCTTGATTTTGTCTTTAATGGGTTTCCTTCTCACTGTTTGATCTATTGGGTAATTATGTATGTCGTCTCGTCGTTAGTCTTGCTTTATCTTCTTTAGTTGCACATTTACTGGTAATTCCTTCTTCATTTTAATTCACTTGGTTTTGGCTTATGATACTTCCTTTTTTATCCATGATCGTATGCTTGACCTTGTAGGTATTCTTAATTGTAGTGGCTTTCAACTTATTTGTGGTACGCTGGTGTTGGTAGTGTTATATGTACCATTACAACATACAAAAATTTGACAGATATTTTTGTCACAAAAAACGTTTATGATATATTGTGTATAAATACACATATAAAGGTATTTTTGCCACAAAAAACGTTTATGATATATTGTGTATAAATACACATATAAAGGTATACAATACATTTGATTTGTTTAACAGTCGTTATAAGACAGTATTACCATATAGGGGAGAGCAGAGAGACATAAGTTGATACTTTGTACTTCTTCAAGTGTCCCTTAGTCGCAGCACCTCTGCAACTGTATAACGTTTTTGTTATAGCTTGTAGTACATGCTCCTCCAGTCTGATTATAGCAGTGTACAGTAAAATGAGTCTTTGTTCCCGTTTGTATTTTAGAACGTGTAAAGCAACCTTTTTGTCACTAATTTGCTATGGGTGTTTACAGCTACGTACTTTGTTGGATCCATGGTAAGTGTACAATTGATTCATACTAATACAAAAGCAATGTGGCAACATGAGGGCAAGTTATGTTTCTCTATAACTTTTAAAAGAAAATTAATTCATAACCTAACAGATCTCAGAATTAATTATGTGTCAGTTACTTGTGATCCTATAATGAAGATTACGTGTTTATTAAATCCTAAAAAACTAAAATTTTTAAAATGATAATAGTAATAATGGCTCCTTTTTATGCCGCCTAGGAAATTTAGGAGGTAGAATAGGTTGCCTAAAGTGAGTGTTCGACACACGCACTAAAGGTAGAGTGGCCAGCAGCACTACACTTCAGCCACTAATTTTAAAATTAAAGGTGTACCTTCAATTTCACCAGAAGGAAAGTGGTATGTTGGTACAATGTAAGTAAAACATTTTGTTCCGTTTTCTTTTTTTCATATTTGGTTCAAATGTACAAGTGAAAAACTTTCTGGGGCGATGTAGCTCACAAACCCTACAAAGACTCGGCGTTTTCCACAACTTGTATTTAGGAAAGAACAAAAAGAAAAATCAGATTTCTGTGTTATGATCTGCACTATTCTGTTAGTTATTATGGTTTGTACCCTAAGAATATTCGTATGTTAGCCTCCGAATACGTGTTTGCAAATAATGTCGATTTTCTGGTGAACTGGGCCGGTAAAAGATTGTTTTACTGGCTTCATGCAGCGACATTCAAGGTTGTCTTTTAGAGAGGCTGAAGCAACAAGTTTTGCAATAGCATTTAGTTTTAATAAACATAACATAAAACTTTCTTCAATATTGGAATTCTGTGATAAGTCGCCTTCATTTTTACTGTCACAATATTTGGAATGTGAAGGAAACCAGGCAGCATAACGACAGTGCACTGTCCTAACAAAGTTGTCAGTTTGAAGGGAAATAAACAAGTCAGCAGGGTTACCACTTTGGAAAAGGGTGAAACCAGTGGTATTTTCATAGATGGCAGCTGGAAACCACCACTTATCGTTATATCCACAGAGTGTTATGTAGATATCACTTTGATTATTTATGGACCAGCAGGTTGTATTGGAGTAGCACATCCATCAAGATAAATTACAGCCTCTCTTTTTTTACTATTTATGAAACAGTTTATACCTCATACCCGTTACAATCTGACTTCAGCCATTAGACAAGTGTTTATATGGCCTGTTTCGGTGCAGCCGCTGAGAGCTGGATGACAATAAACCCAGGTAAAACCATGACATACCTGGGCTAGCAAAAGATATTCTTTCAAAGGCAGCTACACCATCTAACTGACAGCAGGTTTTAGTTCAACTGGAATTTGGCCATTAAATGAAAATATATTCAGTATCGAAGAGTTTCTGTGTTCACCTGTAATTGACAGAGAGATAGGAGACAAAAGTAATTATGAAGGAAGATTAACACCAACAAAAGATTGTCAAGAGACCACAGTAGCCGGACCTCCCACGTCGGAAATAAACGAGACATCTGCTAATACCTTATCACAATTGACACCAGAATAAATTCGCCCTTATCCAAAAGCGACTGCAAAAATAAAATAGAAATGCGTCAAGAAGAAAAAGTCAAGTATTCTCACTGACTCCTATTAAAAAAGCAATTCGTACTGAAGAGGAGGCATGACAAAAGAAAGAGCGATCAAAACGGAAACTAATCATGAACGGTAAAACGAAGGCGATTTGTGGACTGTATAGAAACGGTCAATCAAACTCTCCAAGACTTAAGAAATTGTAACAAATTAGTGGGTAGCGTAACATTTGTTATGTCAGAGGATTCTCGCTAGAGATTACCGGTAACTGCAAGAGGAACCCACGCTGATATTGTCTCAGTGTGTTTAAAGTCCTCGGCGATGTGGAATGCTATTCAGACTAAATTTGCAAAGCAATATGAGAGCCCATTTAGGAGGAGGAGATGGTGATTTTTCTACAAACTTACTGCACCTCGGTGACGGTAGTGTTCCTAATGACGATAGCTTCACAGAAATTGACGAAAAACTGGGACACAGTAAATAGTACAACACTGTATTAATTGCTAAATTCTGTGCAAAACGTCAAGTGTTTACTTGATAAAAATTACAAGTGGTTATTCCCAAAGAATCGAATCTGTGAAGGAAAATAATGATACAAGTTTGGAAAAATTTTCTGTGGATAATAAAAAGTCCGAAGAATCTATTAACACCGTATTTAATATTGAAAATATAGTGTACTATCTCCAAGAATTTTTGAATTCTTTAAATCAATCTTGCATTCTGCCACAACGGTTCATTCTAAAGGTTGGCACTCCAACAATGTTGTTGAAAAATTTATATCCTCCGAACGTTTGCATAATACAAAATGCAGGTGACACGGGAATTTCTGTGTCAAGTAGGTAATAGCGTTATTATCGACTCAAAAGCCCTCTTCACACACACATTCGAATCAGTAGGCTACTGGTTGTTAGCATTACCTGGTGTAATTACCAACTTATAAATTGTAACATTCTTTACTTTAGTACACACTTGAAGGAAATTAACAGTTTCGAAATTACATCCGTTCCATTTACATAATTTTCATTAAACCTACTTAATATGTAGTAGTGGACGATAAGCTTTTCCAGGTTTTACTAGTACTTGACCTACAACGGTCTGATCTCCTACACTCAGTGCCTCTGTCTTTAATGATCACTGCTTTTTTTTACATAATAATTTTCCCATTCCTGCATAGAATTTACCCGCTCGTACAGAAGGCAACAGAATTTAGTGAATCCAAGCTGCAATCGAAGTACAACTACGTTACTTTCACATCTCCGTAGGTATGCCAGAATATCCGTCATACTGAATTCTGCTCAATAAAAGTTTCATACTATCACATGACTCCGACATGTAAGCAGTAAGTTATAAACTGAAGGGATTGGTGAATTATTAAAAATGGAGTAAAATCAATAGGTTAAAAAAAGTTCGTAGAAGTCTTGAGTGGCGGGAACGTTAGAAAACTGTTTATGTTATGAATGCTTAAGCCTACAAATCGTGATAGTTGTTATTATTATTATTATATTATTACTATAAAACAACATTTGTATTATTTTAATACAGACAGGAGTGAATACAGCCTTCGAATGAATTAGTAGTACAAACGCGTCAGCCTGCCAACACACATTAGATCTGTATATTTGTGTCGTGACAACAGTAGTAATTTTTGTAAACAAAGACTGTTGTGTCATTACGACATTAAGAATGTTGTTGGCGTGAATTTAATGCGACAGATTTACCTCTGCCCATGTTTCTCTCTTTCAGTCCTCTCACTCACTCACTCACTCACTCACTCTCTCTCTCTCGCGCGCGCACACGCACGCGCGCCACCTCGTACAGTTTCTTCTTTTTCTTGTCAACAATTTCAGTGTTACACACAATCCTTCACTGTTTGTTTAATCATTCATTGTGTTCGTACAGACTACACATTCAAACTTGAGTAATCTGTTTGTAGCAGTGTAACATTTCAACAAACACTTAAAGAGGCGCGCTTTGGGTGCAGTCGCAGAAGGACCTGCCGTGCTAACTTAATGAAAATAAAAGGAAATTAATAGTGAGGTAGTCATGTTTAATTAAAGGTAGTGGTGAGGTTTGTCCCTATTAGTGAGGTAGATGGGGAAAATTGACAGAGAAAGAGTGAGGGGGAGAAGAGAGACGGGGGAGAGAGAATTACGAATTTTTAATTATTCTCATTCATACCGAATATCATTTGTAAGAATATAGTTATGCAGTTATTGGTATACAGTAGTACCGAAGCAACATGTTTCAAGTTGACTCCCATCCGTTGGAAATTTATTCACCATTCTGATTAATAAAAATTTCTACAAGTACCAATAATATAAATAACAACCTGCAGAAGCAGAAGAGTTTATATCTTACAGAGTTGAAGAGTTGTAATGTTACATTAATTATATTTTTGCTTTTCGTATATCACAGTGAGCAGTAATCTAATTTTTTTGAAATAATACGTGAAGGCTTATATATTAAGAATTAATTTTTTTTTTATAGTTTCCGTAACTTGCTTGTAAAATAATTAGGTATCCAAAAGGTAAGTTACATATTTTAATAGCAACTTATAAGTTCCTCATCCTCGGTTTTTTCCTTTCTTCAAAATGTACCACTTCTTAATTGCGAATAAATTATTTAACGTAATAATCGTTTCACCAAAGGCTGTTTGGATCCTGTTAATAAAACTCTTGAGTCTGCTGCACATAATCCTCGCTTTTGGTTCATGTTTCGTTAACTTTCTACATTACAATAAGTTTAATTATTTTCAAGTTCCTTATAAGTAGCCAACTGTAGTAAACATCATGTACTTTGACCTCTCTCTCACTCTCTCTCTCTTTCTTTCTGTTACTCTTGTTCTTCTCAATAACTGTATCTCAGGAAGTCTGAACGTAACAGGTTCTTAAGTAAACTTCATATGACTTAACGTGCAAAATCTTAAACATCATTTGGGCTTCAGTTATGTTATAATTTTGTAAGAAAGCTTTACAAAATACTTTTTACACTGCTTCTGTATACGAAACTAGGTGCAGGTATGTAATCAAATTTTTAAGTAGGCCTATTTATTCTAACACTGTTACAGTTTCTTGAAAACGCCGTATGTAAACAAACATTAAAACTTAGTAATAAGGTTTATCAAACTACTATTTTTCTTGGACGCATTAACGCAAATTAGTAATCCAGAGACCAATTATATATTGAAAAATCGATGTCTAATAAACGGAATTTGATATGCAAAAATCCATCGGTTAAGAAAATAAAGTAAACTTGGTTAGTAACAAATAATTTTGGCAAAAATTTTTAATTTGATATAGGCTATAATTGATTCCAATTTTATTACAATCTGAGAAATGAAGACAAATAGATTTTCATAAACGTTGGTCTAGTAACAAAAAAAGTTTCATTCTTAAGCGCACAATATTATAATTTCCCTTTCATCCCGGAAAAAAGACTGTATTAAGCTACTATCATACTTGTCTAGTCTACACTATTTAATGGGTATATTATAGGTTTCACAAAAATTGATTATCTTACACATGGTTTTAATATATCACTAAACTTTGTGAAAAGTCTGAGTGAAAAGAATTATATACACAACGGTTGATGTTAATACAGGTCTTAATTTGTTTCAAAATTTATAGATAAATAAAAAATTAAAATTATCACATATATTGTGTGGTGTATAAAATAAATTGTAATAATCCTTTCTAATATTACTTAAGCCATAATATCCGAAGTTGGACCGTTCCTTTATTCTTCTGTAGCCTCCTACATTCTTGCATATCTGCTGTCATATTCGCGTCTCACAGTCATAGTAGACAGTAGGCTATAATATTATACCTTTTTTTGCGTTGTCTGAGACTTGTCTCAGAGGATAAGACTCAGGCTGATCTGGGGCAAGCACCCTTCCGCCGATTGGAGATTTAGAGGAGTCGCACGCCAGCGCAGCGCGGACCGGTGGCGAAGTAGGTGGAGGCATTCAGGATAGAGTGTAGTGTATGGATGTGTATTTGTGTGTTTACGTAGTGTGCAGAGCCAAATGGGTGATGGTAGAGCCATAATAAAAGTATAAGTCAAACGACAGCCAAGACGAGGTCGAGTAACGCAGGACGTCAAAGCTGGAGGGAGGTGTCAGAGAGGCGTCAAGGTAAGGCGGGGAGGCACAAAGGAGAGGGATAAAGACCGGATAGGTAGATAGGAAAATTTAAGATGTTAAGTGATCAAGAAGGAAGCCAGGTGTAGTAAGTATGACGAAGAGACTTAATTATTTCTATTTCTCCGTTGGCGGGGGTTTCTGGGAGGAGGTCCATCGGGAATGGTGAGGAGACGGTTTATGACAAAGGAAGGTCTGCGGTAGTTACAGGTAGTATTAATATTATACAATACCTCCTTCACATTTAAGTTGAGGAATTCCAATCAGCCTTCCGTTGCGTTACTTCTCTCTTGAGCCCTTGATATAATTCGTTGCCTGCTCTTTATTGCAGCTGTAATATCTCCTTCGTTTTATAATTCGTAACGTTAAATATTCTTCCTCACCCTGGAATTTTCCATTCTCTTTTACTAATTTCTTTTCACTTCATAAGACTTTTCTATACAAAAGCAAGTATATAAAAAAGTTATAAGGTCGGGGATTAGCAACCAAACGGCATTGTTTAAAAACATTTATCTACAAGTTTCTTTTCTATAGTTCATCGTACACACCCTTGCGAGATAAAAATAACTACACGGTAGTTTCTTTCGCAATTTTTCGCATTATTTTGAGACAATCGACTGGTGATTTAGAGATAAATACTTAATATTAATGGGGTCTCATACATTTTATATTATATCTGTTTTCTATCCTACTGATAGAATTAGAAAAACGGTAGCTATCTCTCTTTTCCTTTTAAAAGCACAATACATATTAATTTACCAAGTAGCAGTTTCCTTCTTCATTTAAAATTTCTATCAACTCTACTGTATATTGGACAAAACAGAAGGGGAAACATACGTGCTTACAAGGTAGTGTAAACATCCTGTAATGCTGTCAAATCAAAATACAAAGGAAGGGGAAGTGAATACTGTAATGAGTAGCCCCTACATTCATATTTATGCAGGTGTAGGTGATGATTAAGGCCCGGATTTTTATGTAATTACATATTTGAATGCTGAGTGCACATTTACACGGAAAAGCCAGATATCGGCGAATCATACCAATAGGTGTCTTATCCGCGAGTTTAATTTTACATATTTTTACATATTTTGTTCATATTACATATTTCACTCCATCTTACATATTTCTACATATTTTAGCTATTTTACTATACTTTACTTCAATTTGAAAATTGAAATGGCAAAAAATAGTTAGGCCTATAACAACATTACTCAGATGCGCAAATGTGCAATTAATCAGAATCAGGTCCAATTAAATTTATTACAAGAAAAGGCAAAATATTGCATCTGTTGCAATTGCACACATAGATTCTACTTTCAAGAAGTAAAATTTTTTACGAGCTCAAGCGACAAGTAAGGCATTTTGCACGGGATGTTAATGAGAATGGTATGCGCGGCCGCACTCCTTATTTACGTTTCGTTCGCACGTTCAGCAGGCTCGATGGGGAAAGAACGTGCTGTCCGCGGTAAATAAATACTCTTCGCAGATCTTGCAATTCTCGCAACGGATTCCATCTACCTAAACAAACAAATATCTATATAACTCTATGCTATTGTAGGGCACAATGTGATTTTTGACGCCAGTATTATCGACGCTCTCGGAGTGTAAGCCTACACGTAAATAACAATCTGGTGTGCAGTGTGGTGTGTTGATGTTATTGTCAAGTCAGTGTTTTGTCTTTCGCCTACACTTCTGCGCTTGCTTATTTCTTGCCTTGGCGGATTCTCGTTGTTGGACAAAAGACGTCTTAAATAATATAGTGTGCGGTATTGTTCAACGCAAGTTCTTAAGAGTTTTAAATACAAATATCCTTGTTTTATCATGGCACCAACCGCATCATCTTTGTCATCTAAGTTAAAATCATGGGTACAGATTGACAGTGCTTTTACAACTGACGATAAAGCTGTATTTTGCCAAGTTTGTTATGGCCAAATGGTGTTAAAGAAGAGAAGGTACTGCTGTTGTATACAGATGCAGCAGCATACATGTTAAAAGCAGGTAATTCTCTAAATGTGTTTTACCCCAACCTACTACATGTTACATGCCTGGCTCATGGATTGCATCGAGTAGCTGAAACTGTGAGAGACCTTTTCCCCGAAGTAAATACATTAATATCAGCAACAAAAAAGGTGTTCTTGAAAGCTCCTTACCGTATCCAGTGCTACAAACAAAGGCTACCTGACACACCTCTGCCTCCAGAACCCGTAATTACAAGATGGGGAACCTGGATCGAAGCCGTAAATTTCTACAGTGACAACTTTGAAGCTGTGAAGTATGTGGTGGAAACATTATCTCCCGATTCTGCAGTGTCAGCGAGCGAATCCTTGTCTGCATTCAACAACTCTAAGGTGATATGTTCAGTTTCGTACATCAAAACGCATTTCAGTTGTATCAAGAAACTGGACACTGCAGGTCTGACTCTCCAAGAGGCCATAGGAATAGTTGAAGAAGCAGTTAACAAGTTAAATGCTGTACAGGATGAAGTCGGTGACAAAGTTTCTACTAAATTAAATGCTGTGCTGAATAGAAACCCTGGTTACTCAACTTTACATACCATTTATCGCATATGTAACGGCGAAACTGTAGAATCGATTGAGAATATTCTTCCAAGTACGATTCCTCTATATAAACATGCGCCGGTGACGACATGTGATGTCGAGAGATCCTTTTCTATATATAAAAACATACTCTCAGACCGAAGACAGTCCATGTCAACAGACAATATAGAAAAGTATTTAATAATTAATTGTGCAACTAAACAGTGGAAAAAAAAACTTACATGGACACTTTATTCTTATGCAGAGTTATAGTAGAGTTTTATATATATATATATACAATATAGATTTTCAAGTCAAAAATCTACCTTTAATTTTATAGTAATTTCAACTCTCCTAGTAAAATACTTTGTTAAATAGTTAATAATTCTCAATTTTTTACTTTATACTCATGTCCTATACTACAGAAATCCATAGGTAAAATACTTTGTTGTTGTTAATTTTATAATATCAAGGTTTCTTTTTTAATACTGTTTTCTAAAATATGTTTTCATAAATTTTCTAAAGTACAATAAACAATTGAAAAGTAATTCATTTCTTATGCATGCTGTCTTATTGTAAACTCTTCAACAAAGAGTTGAACTTTCAGATACTGTGTATTCTGAGGGTTAACTTATTTTCTGTAACAGAAGTGGTAATCTAACTGGTGATTAGTGTCAGCCCCGAACTTGATTAGTATTTTATGGATTACATTGACTTTGCTCAAAATATATTTGCATGTTTTGAAAGTGATTTTAAAAAGTTTAAAATGAAGCACCTATTATTTTCAAAACCTTTCAAAGAGGGCACTGTTATGTTCTCGTAAAATGTAAATTATATTGTTGATGTGAAAGTATTTTAATACTACATATTTCTTAAATATTACATATTTAGCTACATATTTTCCTTATTTTTCCTACATATTTATGTACATAAAGGGAGACTGTGCGCTGCGCCATACGCTAGACAGAGAGGGTATAATAGCAACTATCTCGCTCTACTTTCGTCAGTGAAACACGCAGCGGATGAGTAAATTTTAGTCGATTCATTTTTGCAGTTCAACCTGCGATAACTTCAAAACCAATAAACATACAGCAATTCTGAAAACTGCATTGTGTTCAGTAATTAAATCTCTATAAGTAGCCAAAATCTCAATTAATATAATTAACAATTACAGAAGATACACAGAAGAAGAACGTGTTTTTTTAGACGTTTCTATTGGTTTAGCATTTGCATTTGTACACTGTACTCTTTAAAATAAAAAAAGTAAAATTGGTTAAAAAGTTTTACTTACAGTACGCCTACATCCGTTTTTGAAAAAGTTTGTGATTCGGCTGCTTCTTCAATGCACACGTTTTTTGGAAGCCATGAAGCCAAAGTGAGTCGACCTAACGCCGCTGCCCCAGACTCAGTTGCCCCAAATAAAGTATTTCAATTGTAAAAACTTAAATATTCAAAAATAGTGAACCATATCGCAGAATGACGTAAGTGTAGTGAAGAATAAGTCGTGATCAGCCAAAACATCAAGAGTAGTATCTTTACATCCCTAACCATTTCGCTAACCAAAATTGCAAAAATTAGTTTGGAGATACGTCCGGATATGGGAGGTTCCGGATATCACAGGTCCGGATGTGACAGGTTGTACTGTATTTACCTTATAACAATTCCCCCTAAATAAAAGGGAAATCCCCAAATTCATATTTCGAAGCCACCTGTTGTAGATAAAACGGTATTTATCTTGGATACATACGTTTAATCTCATACAAACGTTTTTATGTGTGTTCCCATCAGCACCGACACACCTGTACAGGCTTCTCCATATTTTTCTACACCTGTCCAAATATGACTATACTGATTACAATAGTAATTTCTTCTACGGTTTGTTTATGACCATAAGATATGTCTTTATAGTTCCTTTTAAATACCATTATTTTCTGCTCATTCGTACAAAACTTTTAATTGTTGAATGTGCCAATTCTGATAATCTTTGCCAAACCCAAATTTTAATGTTATACGGCATCACCTTATTATGTAGCAAACAAAATTAGAACAAATCACTGTTATTTTAGCAGTAGCTTTTTTAAGGAGCCCAGAGTAGGCCTATACCTACCCGACACGCACACATTTGAAGGATCAGTATTTTGTCTTGGAGTTCACTCTCCCAGCTGAGATACCCATGTTTTTAGGGACCAGGAACTCGCATTTGAACTTCTATCATCAGCTACATAATGTAAATCCTAGATAAATGTACAAGCCTATGCTCTAAAAGCCTAAGCTATGATACCCACAATCATCTACGTTTTACTAAAATAATGGTTGCAAGTTAAATTTTTTGATTCATGTTGATGCTTTTGTCTCGAAGAAACCAGGTAAATTAATCTGCTTTTCGTATCCGGCCGACGATGGTGTGCTCCCACTTACGAACAGTGGCACTTGCAACTCGTTTCACTTGTGAACACTCAAGTAGATAAGACACGTAATTAATTTTTGATACGTGAGAGTACCTCCCACTTGCGAACACACAAACAACGATGTATGTACATCCACCCTGTATTGTGTTTATGTTTTTATAATTCGTTAAATGTATTTTTTGTTACCAACTACGTTTACCAAGTTACAATTTTTATAAAACTCACACACACACACACTTGCATAGCCGCTCCCTCACTCTCTCGCTCTCTCTCTCTCTCTCTCTCTCTCTCTCTCTCTCTAAATTAAAAAGGAAGGTTATTTTTTATTTATTTTTATTGGTCAACTTGTAGAACGGACGACGTGATCTTGAGAAACATCCCAACTTCAGAATCTTTTTCATATCTTTTAGTTTATCCAATTCAGTATACTTTTTCGTCCTTTTCATAGCTTAAAAATTTCACTCCATCGTTACATCGTGTTCTGAATACATTTCTCTGCCTCAGATTATAAACATTTGATAATGTTTTTTATTCTTGGATGTGGTCTTCCAACGTGGCTGTTTAGTTTCTGATGCGTCCTTGTACGGTATTATTCATTGTATGACGTCGGAAGTACCAGTTCTGTAACTCCTGTGGCACTAATCATTGTCTAGCTATTGTTCTACGAAACAATTAAAGAATTAATCGAGTTTCTCTTCCTCTGGAACTTGACCATGGATATACTACCAGCCACATTCTACATCTTTTCGAAGAAAAGCAAGTGTAGCACACATTAGGATTTTTGTGCTCCCTAAGTCATTTGAATGTGTATACTCGTGCAAAGTGACTACTGCAGCTTTTGAATTTTCCATTCATGAAAAATTACTTTTAATCTTTCAAACTCTCTTTTCTATTGATTTAACCAAAAATCGGGAGCTTAGCTTGCACAACGTCTTCGCCCGGACGGAAACTACTCTCGTCAATTTTCAAACCGGGACAATTGACAAACTGGCCGGGACCCCGGGATCAGGTCGTCAAACCGGGACAATCCCGGTCAAACCGGGACGTATGGTAAGCCTATTTATACATGTATTTATCGGTTTTCAATATTGATGTGAGCATTGTACTGTAGAATTAGGAAGCGATTGTATTGAACGAATCACGATTATCAAATGATATACGGTATTCCTTTTAGTTCAACAATTCCGTCATCTCGTCTCCGGTACTTTGGAAAACCATTGTTATTTTCAATAGTTTAACATAAAATGTTGCTCGGTTATTATGTGTACATATTCCATCAATCATGCAAGGAACATTAGGATTACGAGCTCTACAAGATCCATGTATCATTCGAGATAACAATTTTATGAATCCTTGGAAAAGTGATACGGCACAAAACTTAGGATAAGCAAGAGGTAGTGTATTAACTTTTTAAATTGTATATTATTATTATTTTTATTATGTTTTTACTATAAAATATTCATATTATTTTAATATGATTTTCTGGAACACGTTTGGTGGAAACGTAAAACCGGCCAGCTGATAAATAAGAGGTTGCGAGTTCAGACGTAGATGTGTATATGTGTCAGCCAAAACAGTGTTTTGTAAACGTACACGTCTGTCATTACAACATTAAGAATGTTATTTGACCTTGAGTAGGTACTCATGTTGACGGGAATGAGAAATCTTGTGGTGTTAGCGCTGAATAGACACAACACAGGGGGGGCCATTCCGGCTTCCCGCGCTAACCTAGCGATCAGCTGTTTTTGCCGCGTGACGTCCGACTGGTGGAAGAAATACGCGCGAGTCTTGATTTACCATGCAATCTTACCTGAGACAATGTCCTACTTAGCATCTCTCTGCTGTTTACACGAAATATTAACAATAATTGTAATGAGCTATTCATATAGAAAAAGGATTAAACAACAAGATTAAATGGTTTGCGGCAAAAAATAATGGTAAAATCTATTTCTACATTTAATAGAAAAGTAAGCAAGTCTGTCCACATATAACATTGACAAAATGGCACAAGATGTAAAATTAAGTCGGAATTTTTTATTATTCGTTAATTTTATATTAATAGAATTATTTCGATTGTTATTAATTTACTTAGAAACCTCAGATGATACTGATATTTTTCAGTGAAACGTGCGTCAGGTGTTAAAAAGAATATACGAAATTATACTACTTGCAGAAGAAACAAATTGAAAACATCACAAATTTTATATATATATATAATATGCCTGCGTGGGTGGGTGCGCGTACGTGCACACTCGTGCGCGCATGAGTGCGTGTATAAACATTTCTATGTAGTATAATATATTTGAAACAAGCTTCCAATTATTATAATTATAATCAATATCATAATCATTTTCTTTATCTACATTTTCTACATTCTACATTATCTACATTGAAATTTATTGACATTTAAAAGATACATTAAATATACTGTATTGAAAGGGACACTGTGCGCTGCGCCGTACGCTAGACAGAAAGGGTATAATAAGCAACTATCTCGCTCTAACTTTGTCGTCAAACACGCGGCCGCATGAGTAAGTTTTATTCAATCCATTTTTGCAGTTCAACCTGCGATAACTTCAAAACCAATAAATATACAGCAATTCTGAAAACTGCATTGTGTTCAGTAATTAAATCTCTATAAGTAGCCAAAATCTCAATTAATATAATTAACAATTACAGAAGATACACAGAAGAAGAACGTGTTTTTTTAGACGTTTCTATTGGTTTAGCATTTGCATTTGTACACTGTACTCTTTAAAATACAAAAAGTAAAATTGGTTAAAAAGTTTTACTTACAGTACGCCTACATCAGTTTTTGAAAAAGTTTGTGATTCGGCTGCTTCATACAATGCACACGTTTTTTGGAAGCCATGAAGCCAAAGTGAGTCGACCTAACGCCGCTGCCCCAAATAAAGTATTTCAATTGTAAAAACTTAAATATTCAAAAATAGTGAACCATATCGCAGAATGACGTAAGTGTAGTGAAGAAAAAGGGGTGATCAGCCAAAACATCAAGAGTAGTATCTTTACATCCCTAACCATTCGCTAACCAAAATTGCAAAAATTAGTTTGGAGATACGTCCGGATATGGGAGGTTCCGGATATCACAGGTCAAGATGTGACAGGTTGTACTGTACTTTTTAACTACATATTATACTAATGTACAATGAAGATATACTTATTATATCTTTATTTAGTATATAGTTATTTACGTGTCAAGAAAAGAACGTGTGAATAAAGTGATCACAACATTTTATACCTTATATGTTTTCTGTCATTGAATGATTAACCCACTTTTTAATAACAGCGTTGAAAAATAGTTGATTACGTCTTTCAAAGATTATTTTTACTACGGTACTGAAATTAAAAATAACTAAGATCGTATACAGGAATTAAACGTAGGCGACTGGAATAAACAGCCGAGACACAGCAGCTGCAGGAATTGCTTACGTTCAGTAGACTTCGCAACGTTGTGACCTTCGTGACTTTATATACATTTTGTGGCAACACTGTGCATATTTTTCATCACTAAAAGCTAAACCGATATCCGTGATAAAATAGTAATGCATTTTTTTAAACGTGTGAGTGGTTTGTAACGATAAAGTTAACAGGGTAATTATTATTCAACTTTTTTCAACAAACTATCTTGAAACGGATATATATTTTTACGGTTTTTTATGCTGATTACGAATATGTATGAATAAAATGTCTAAGCTTACTCGTAACTTTTATATATGGGGTCTCAAAAAGATGAACTTCTCTGGTCAGAACTTGCATGTTTAGCTAATGATGGATAAACGTGATTATATATATATATATATATATATATATATATATTATACATGAATATAATAATATTAGCATTAATATTTTTAATTTAACTATAATCGTACTGTAATTACATATTTTATATTAGGATTTGCGGAAAATGGCTGTACAATAATTGATGTAATTATTGCAAATAAGCTGAATATTAGATTGTTGCCTATTATTCAATTCCGTAAATTTATTTTAATCAATAAATAAATGTGTAAAAGATGATAAAAAGAGTTTATAAAGTTGCGAATTTAAATATTAGCTGAAAGATTATTGATATAGCTAAAAGCATTCCAGATATTATAAGTTTTTCATAAAATGTAAATGTAAAAATAAATTGGGAAATAAGAAAATAAGGTGCCTGAACAAAAAGGATTATTTTGATAGAATAAATTATGTAATATTATACTCTTATTATGTTGACAGAATTAAACTGTCTTTTAATATCAAAAATTAATGTTCTTCATGAACTACAACATATAAAAGATAAGCTAAAATTAAGCTAATGGGTTCATACCTCATTTATGGAAAATTATCCTCTTTTTAATTAAAAAAAATTCCTCTTATATAGTATTTGTGGCATTCTTATTTTTTGGTATTATGTTGTCGATTTGCTCAAACAACTTAACAATATCACTGAAAAGAGATGTTTGTGTAATCTCATAAGAACAGGTAACATTTCTTTTGTTGGTATGGGAAGGGCATCTTAACATCAGCTATGAATGGCAAAGCTAAAGAGCACCAAATCTGAATTTCTTGTGCATTCCCAAGTGTCATTACTGAGGTTATATGAAAGATATTGGAGGATTAAAAACAAAATTATATTTTATTTCTTTGAAAAATCCATCTCAATTTTCACAATTTAACATAGTGAAAATAGGGATATCCACCTTGCAATCATATTACATTTATGTTGAACTGTTTGTTTATAATAAAAGGCTGTGCATGGCCAAATAATAATATTCAGTGGTTGGTTAAGATACATATTTATGTTATAGATTTTTAGTTTACATTGTGTGTTTTAATATCTAATGTCATGTATTGCATTAATAGATACACTACTGACCAAACCAGAAATATTATATATAATCCCTTCTGAAAATAAATATCTTACAAAAACTATAAAACTACTTTATGCCCCCTCCACCACAAAGCTATTTCATGCACAACTAACAAGGCTCCGTTACTGTTACTGTTCAAGCTAAACTGCACTGCCTTTACATTAAACACATTGACTTAAGTAAAAATGAGTATTACATATACTGACAATAATGTCAAAATAAAAAGTTTTGTTTTACTCTTCAGTTCAATACAAATTATATAATAAATCATTTCAATAATAATAATATACTGACAATCATATTGTTTTCATTTGTAATCTTCAAATAGTAAGTACTTTTGCAAGTAGGTTATTTACACCTGACACTCGTTTCACAGAAATTATTCTGTATCTTCAGAGGTTTTTATGAACTGACGTGTAGTTGAATTGTTTTCATATTTATATTGAATTGTATTTAATTTTTGACGTGTAATTTCAAAGATAATTGAAACAATTTACTTACACATCAATTCATAAAAAACCTCTAAGATACCTTTGAAGCATTGTTTGTTCACTAATAAGGTGCATTTCAAATTAGAAATTGAAATGGGTTGTGTACCATGCACGTCCTTGCACAAACAGTAACAATACTAAGTAATACAATTAAACAACCGCTCGCCCATGATATTAGTATTCAGTTGTTCCCACAAGGTGAGGTTATGTTTGCTCACATGTGGGTTATGCAAGCTATAATAATGTTACATTTAGTCTTGAAACTTGTCCTGCTGTACGTTGTATACAGTATTTGACTAGCCATTACTTTCAGTACATTTCTAACACACTCTTATACTGGTTAAATCCACATACATTAAAGTAGTGGTAGCCTATCTTTAGAGCTACCAACCGTCCAGGCTTAGTCTGAACATTGTGTTGTGTTTATAGCATATGCAGGCCTGAAAAAAGTCTGGCATTTATATATTTATGTTGATGTGAAAGTTGGAATTATCAATTCAGACTAGAGGTGGGCCGATATACCTGTAATAGGTATTTTGGAACGATATTCTTGTGGAACGGATGTAACAGTGACTGAAAAGTTGAAATACCTGTTATTCGCGGCGACGCTGTTCCGAGTCGAGACACGCCGCCCTCGCTGTTCCGAGTCGAGACACACCCCCTACGCACCTACACAGACACACACACACAAAAAGTACGCAAGCTCACGTAAACCAAGGCCAAATACTACGCGTACAAAAATATCGCTGGAACGCAAGGAACAGCCAGTAACGCGTTATTTAAAATACTAGGTATTTCAAATACTAGTGGTATCACCGATACACAAGGAACAACGCGTTCCAGAGTAACAGTAATATTTTAGTAACACCTAATAATTTAGGAACACCTAGTATTTTAGGAACAGGTAGCATCAAGCATATTTCGAGTAGGAAATATAAGTATATACTGTAGTACGAGCCACTTTTTCGTCCTGTATACTTCATTCTGCGCAAAGAGACGAAGCTGTTTTTAATAAAGGAAATAATTCATCCTGCTGTTACATTTATTCTCGTGTGATATGCAGATATAGAATACAGATTATATGCTAATAAATTATATATTATACTAGTCACCAACTTGTAACTAAAATCGGTTGGTAAAACTTTATGTTTTTACTCAAAAAAACTTTATGTTCCGAGTAGTTAGTGAAATCGTATTTAATTATATTGAGTTATAACCTATAGAGTGGTTGATGTTGATAAGCTATATTATACTTTTTATTAATGTGATTTTAACTTCACTACACATCTCATGTAAATGATGAGATTGTTGTAATGGACATTTATGCACTTTATCTAGTCCTGTTCCTTAAATAACTGTAATGCATTTAATTTACTTTTGTTGTTGCTTATTATTTATAAGTTTTTATTTATGTATTTATATTTAATTTATTACAATTTGTTTTTTATTTTTATTTGTAAAATTTTGTTTATTCTCATTCACTCTTGTGGCTTACCGTTATGTTTTTATTATACGTTTCTGATGTTTTTTCACATTATTTTTTGTGGTATTACGTGTAGGCCTACTCTAAATTATTTAATTGCCCCGAGTTTTGCAACTGATTTGTCTAACCAATGTTAGTTTGTTTACTACTAGTGAAAACTTAAATTGGTATTCCCAAAGGGAGATAGGCCTATAAATTCTCTTGTTTCTTATTTCCATTTAAACAGTAATAGTTTAATAAAGTCACAGTGTAAAGTAACACTGTTAATACTTTTAGTTTCAATTTATTTCTTATAACAAATTATATAGTATAGGTTATATAATATCTTCAAATAAATACACAGCAAATAGGTTTATTAATATATTAATAGGTTTATCTAGGTGAAAATTTACCGAAAAGAAACATACTTGCAGTGTATTTATTTGAAGATATTACATAGGAGACCTGCAGGAAACTCAAAACAAGTTACTTACAAAGGATAATATAGGTTATGTATATATAGTATATAATAACAGGTATTTGTACCTGTTATTTTTTTGGAACGGTATTTTCATACCTAGTATTTTAAAATAGCAGTTTAGCCCACCTCTAATTCAGACATTAAAACGGAAATAAAAAGTAAACAGGAACCCTGGTAACTTCTCTACTGTGACGAAAGATATTTTCACGTACAATCGAGTAATTTCTCTAAGGTTGTGGATAATATCATCAATACCAGACGATGAACCACATAACCAAATTCAAATTAATTTTTCATGTGTCTGGATTATATTACTAATGAAATTAATCCTAATTATACTTTATACGTATCAATGACAATTATCGTTATTTCCACCTTAACCTAATGTCCAGTTGTCTTTAACTACTTTAGCTTTGTCTAAATTACCTTAGAACTTCATAAGTATACTAACGGCTGCTATAAATTAGTTTCACTAACAAACTATTCAGCACACCGCTACAAGTAATAAACTTTTTGAAAGCACGCTAACAATAATTAATTGATGAATAAGTAACATAAATACAAACTTTGCTATTCACAAATTCACATTATTAACAGATTATTCGAATTCAGTGCCATACAAATCAAACAATACGAAACTTCCATACAAACAACATACTAGTAGTAGCTTCCATCATAGAAACTAAGTCTTTCACCATAACTTGACAAACAATTATATAAATAAATAAATAACCGAACAATGTTTACAGTCAGATCTAGCTAAACACTCTTCTAACTACTTCTGCGTTACAGTATAAAATGATTACATCTCACTGCATATAACAACGTGTACACAAAAACAGAAGTATAGTCCCACTCACAGAGTACGAATATAAAATGTTTAGCAAACGCATGAAATCAAAGTCAAGCGAAATGGCTTATAATGCAAATAAGATTTATTTAGTCCCAGAATATATATCTAAATATATAGTTCCATAAGTTTAGTTATAATCGAGAATTCGGATCTATGTACTTTATTTCGGTGTCGGATGTGTACTACAACTGTGTTTTCTTCACAAGTAACTAATGCCAGGGTATGGAGGTTATGTACGACAATGTAACTTGAATAAAATTTACTTTGTTAGTGTATATTATGGAGGTTATGTACGACAATGTAACTTAAATAAAATTTACTTTGTTAGTGTACAATAAAAGGGTGTATTTACTGGAAGTACAGAAATTATTTTCCATTTATCGCACATAATTGCGATACACAGACGATTTTTGGAGTTAAATTCTTGGATTTCGTTGTCCATGACGTGTCCGTTACTTAACTAAATATCACTATAATATTGACGACTCGGAACACTTAAGTTTTTTATAAGTAAAAACGTAAAGTTTTACCTTACAGCCTAAACCGGCTTTTACCTATAGAAGGCTTCATCAGAGGCTGTCGTAGGTAGCGTTGTTAGAACAATTAGAAATATACAAACACACAAAAACAAATATATCAGAGGCTGTCGTAGGTAGCGCTGTTCGTCTTGTTGTTGGCGACGGGATAGTTTTTCGAAAGATCGAAGCTGTGTGTGTGTGGTGAGATGTGTTCGAATAATGCGTGCGATTTGAATTGTGTCTGTTCGTTTAGGATGTTTTTATCTAACGTGTTTTAGTTCTGTGATGTTGTTCTGTTCTATGAAGTTTTGAACTTTTTTGTGTAGGTTGTCTGTGGGGATAATTACAGTCGTGTTGCCTTTGTCAGCTTTTACAAATGTGATGTTGTGTTTGTGTGCATTTTCCCTGAGTTTGATGGCTGTGTGTATTTCTGAGTTGTGGTTGTTGTTGTCTGGTGTCTTATGTACTCCTATTGTGTTGTTTATATTATGTCTTAGTGCGTCTTGATGTTCTGGTGCTGTGTTTTGTATATTTGTTTTCTGAACATCAACTTATCAATGAAATAACAGAAACTCTGAACATTATCACAAAACAAAACTACTTTACTTATAACAATAAATACTACACACAGAACGATGGCCTACCCATGGGCTCCCCCATATCCAGCATTCTAGCAGAAGTCTTCCTCCAACACTTAGAAGAAAAAAAAATACTCACAAACAATGACAGACACTCACATAAAATACTATATTGGCAAAGATACGTTGATGACATTCTAATACTATACAGGGGAAACAAAAGACAATGTGAACAGTTACTAACGCACATAAACAAAATACATAAAAACATAACCTTCACTGCCGAATACGAACACAACAATACCATAAACTTCTTAGACCTCTCCATCACAAAACTAGAATACAGGCACAAATTCAGTATATACAGAAAACAACTACAACTGACACACTAATACACAACACCTCCAATCACCCAATACAACACAAACTAGCTGCTTTTAGAACCATGATACATAGACTTAACAACATCCCCTTAGATGAAATAGACTACAAAGACAAACTAAACACAATAAAATATCTAGCAGAATCTAACGGTTATGACAGAACAATAGTCAGTAAACTCCTACACAAAACAAACAACAGACAAAGACAGAAAACAACAAGTTCATAACACTAACATACATCAACTAACAAACAGAAAAATTGCCCACAAATTCAAAAAAGCAGGATACAGAATCGCTTACAAAACTACTAACAAAACAGAACACACACTATCAAAACGCATGCCCAAAGCACAAAACAAATTCGATCTACCCAGTGTATACAAGGTAAATTGTTCAAATTGCAATAAATTCTACATAGGCCAGACAGGACGTAGCTTCAAACAGACATACATTGAACACACAAAAGCACTCCACACCACTACAGAATCTACCTTTGCAAACCACCTCATTGAAGCAAACCACACATATAAAAACATCGACAATAACATGAACATTCTACACGTACACACAAAAGGCCGAAAAAAACACACTCTAGAACAATTGGAAATATACAAACACACAAAAACAAATAAAAACGACATCCTAAACGAACAGACACAATTCAAATCGCACGCATTATTCGAACACATCTCACCACACACACACACACACACACAGCTTCGATCTTTCGAAAAACTATCCCGTCGCCAACAACAAGACGAACAGCGCTACCTACGACAGCCTCTGATGAAGCCTTCTATAGGTGAAAGCCGGTTTAGGCTGTAAGGTAAAACTTTATGTTTTTACTTATAAAAAACTTAGTGTTCCGAGTCGTCAATACTATAGTGATATTTAGTTAAGTAACGGACACGACATGGACAACGAAATCCAAGAAATTGATTTATATTGTTACTCAATCAGTACTCTGCACAATAACAGATTCATACCCCTTACTGAGATCTCATTCCCAAAGTATTTAAATTTTGAAATATGATTTTGTAAATGTGATTTGTACTTTAAGTAAAATTCTTTATTTAATTTCTGATGAATTAAATCAAATGATAAACACCCATCCGTCCGGTGTTCATACTGTTGTTTCACCACGGTCTTCATTTAACATACTGCGAATTTTCAGGTTTTATAGTCACTCACCAATATCTTTATCATTCCTTACCTAGCACTGCACATTTGTTTTGCATTAAAATAATAGTCGTTATTAAGCCGGCCGGCGATGTACTTGCTCAAGCACTTATAGGTTGACCGCGCGGTCAGAGTTACGAGTTGACTGACTTGACCGCGCTATATTGTTTGTACACTTTAGTAGTTATTTTACTGGATAGGCCGACAATGTTTTCGGCCCATCTCACACGTCCGAGGGCACCGTTTGACTTGTAAACGACTGTTCTGTTGGTTAACGACTGTATACTGTGACCTCCTGATGCAAACTGGGGTGGCAATTACGTGTGTATGTTTCTGTTATTCGCAGAGAGACTGAGCTTGCAAGCGGTTACGTAATACGTCTAGCCAGGCAGGCTGCAGGCTTCAGACATAAACAGTCTGCAATAACATTGTATGGGGTTAATACGAGGTACCCCACAGGTGAACACTGACTACTTTAAAATTATTTTCTATTATTTAAAATTTATCCCCATCCCAGATATGTCCCGTTACAAATTAAGTTTAGAATAATAAGCATGGATTTCGTTGTTCATGACGTGTCTGTTGATTAACTAAATATAATTTATTATGTCACTGCCGACTCGGAACACAAAGTTTTTTATTGGCAAAAACAAAAATTTTACCGGATTTCTGGATCTATGTTCTTTTCGTACGGCAACATCAAACTTCCGTCTCCGCGTTTGTACTTTATTTCGATGTCCGATGTGTACTACACTATACTTATGTGTAGTACATGCAGATTTATTCCTAGTAGAGTTATCTTCGAATCCCTTGAAAAAGCTGAAAAAATTAGGGAGTCAAAGAAACACAGAATTCAAGTAGCAAGTTTCCACTACTTTATAAAACATAGCCTAGAAGCAAACTTTGACATCCAGTAACTGTTGCTGAGAAACCTTACTAAGGGGCTTATAAAAACAAAAATTACAAGCTTGCTCTTTTGAACATCTGATGAAAAGGTTTTGTAAAGTGTACCTAACGTCCTTGTATTCCATACTTCCAGCAGTTTTACATGATACATTCCTAACACGAATAAGAAAACTTTAAATCTGCTTATGATCTAAAGGAGTGATAGTTATTTGCAGACTGACAGGGTTATAAAATAATTCTGAAAGAATTGTTGCTTTTACAACACCATCCTTTATAAAGTGACTACTCAAATCTGCCAGTTTTTCATAGAAACCGAAGTTTGATGATCCATCATGACCTAGTGATGCTCCAAACATTTCAAGGATTCTCCTAGCCTTAAAAAACTGGACGGCCTCATTGATTGACATGACTAATGTTAAATTTACTTTGGGATACTTCCAAACATAATACAGTTTACAATAAACAAAATTTTATGCCTGTCTAATTTTTCCAGAACTATGTACACATAGCAAAAATAGAATTTTCTACAAGTTTACATTTTAAGAAAATGATGAAAGTACTGTTAGCTTTTAACAAATATTGACAATTTTGCCCAATACAGAAATGAAGAAAATTGACAGACAAATTGTCTTCCTAGTGATGGTCCAAATATTTCAAGGATTCTCCTGGCATTAAAAAACTGGACTGGCTTTTTTGATTGACATGACTAATGTTAAATTTACTTTGGGATATTTCCAAATATAATACAGTTTACAATAAACAAACAAAATTTTATGCCTGTCTAATTTTTCCAAAACTGTATGCACATAATTTGTTCTGGATAGAACATTTATTAAACAATAATACTATTTGATGCAAATAATTAAAATATCGGTACGGAGAACCATACATGACTTCCATGTTTTAAGATTTATATTTAAAATCATTTTAGAAATGAAATATTTCTACAGAAACTACTTCTATCTTCAGCCTCAACCACAGAATTGTGGTCACTAACATATACCACCTCACGTTAGTGAAATCGATTTTCACTGATGATGGCAGTCGATGGCACTTCCGAAACATCTGGTTTTGCAGAAAACATTGGACCACGGCCAAACAGCCCATGAAGGAATTTTATCAACAAACTACTTCTTTGTTGCCGATAACGTAGTACACATAAAAAATTATCCCCTCCCCTTCACCTATCATTTTCATTTATAGAAAATAATCCCCTCCCCCTTCAACTTCCCCCTACCCCTTTTTATTTATAGATATTTCATCTACCTTTCTACAGGTGATTATTATGACCTTCTTTTCAGGATAATTTATTTATCAAAATTAAGTACTTTATTCTTGTTAAAACATAAAATGTTGCAGGTAAACTACCCCTTTTCCTTAACCGATCTTCACCAAAATAAACAGACCTTGAGTCCTTACAATATGGAAAAAATTATTTGAATTTGCGGCATTTATCGTTCGCCATAGACAAAATTCTACACACAGACATCTTTCAAAAAATGACTTTTCTTCATGTTTTGAGGGTAGTACAATCAGAATCAGCCCTTATCTCGAACGCGATTTTTTTCCATCCATTTCCTTATGGAACATGGAAGTGAAAACAATATCCTTTATTTATAATATGTATTGCACGTTTTCTAACATGGGACACTAGTTATTAGATAAAATGGTTACCTTCATTTAAGCCAGCTTCAACTCACTATGTACTTTCTCAGAGGCCATATCATGTTCTTTTTAATGTTGGCGAACATAAATTGATGTTAAATTAAAAATAAAGTAAAGGCTTAGCACCTGAAGTTTGCAATGTCCAAGTTGAAGAATCTATTTAATTATTGCACTTAACTTGATATAAGTACTGATTACACTTCAGGATTATTATTTTCAGAAATAATGTATGTAAACCAGTTTTCCCCATATGAAGTAAGTTAAAATTCTTTAATGCCTAGCATTCCAGGCATTTATGGTAGTAGATTTGTATTACTAAATTTGAATTTACACAAATAATTCTCTTTGATTAACCAGAGTTACACACACAAACTAAATGTTGAGTGTCCTCCTAGTGTATAAATTCAGCTAAAACACTATACCAAAAACTTACCTTGTTACTAGAATATGTGACATGATGAACTTTTCATGTTAAATAGTTTAAATACTTTGTATTGAGAGTTAAGCATTTTAATAATTTCTATTTATGCAGGCATATAGCAAAATCTGATCATCATGAAAAAGGAATAAGGCATTTTGTAATAGCAATTAACTTATGAGTTCCTGCTGTATTACCGACTCATATTACAAGACCAATTTTTGTTTAATTGAAAAGATATATTTTTATTGTTTCTTTTGGTGCAATCTGTAAATTACATGACACACATCCAAAAGGTTTGAAAATATGCTTATTGCAGTTTGATAGGAATAAATTCTCAAAAAACTAATACAAATCTGTTATGTATGATCACACCAGCTATCCTTTCTATTTGAAATGAGCCTTTTATCCAAATTTATCACATGGTATTGTGCCAAGATATATCACTACATTTGTATACTGTAATACAGTAGTGGTAGAATATTATCATTCCACTAATATTACCCTAACATAATAAATGAAAATACATTATATACGCATCTTTTGACATAATCATCCTTTCACTTATCACTTTTTGCCTATCCATTTATTTGATGAATATATATTTAACGATTTATGTAAAATACAACAGGTGTTTAACGGACATGTACTATGTGTAGACCTCTTATTTCCCTCCTCGGCAGGTCGAAGCTCAATTGGCATTAGAGTTGGGTATGAAATTATGCTATGCTCATAGTCTGTCTGTTAGCAGCTAGTGGCATCTATTGACATTCACTCATGTCAAATTACAGAGTTGGTAAAGGATGTTCGAAATTTGAATGTAAACAAATTAATAGTTAAATAATTAATATAATGGAAGTATCACATATATAATGTATGTAAATGTAATTGTGAAAAAACGATGTAGGGCCATATATATATATATATATATATATATATATATATCATATACAGATCAGAAGTAAATGATGAACTATTCTCTTTACGTAATAAGCCTAGTTACTAAACAATATATATTTTTAAAAGCTTCTTATCATATTGAGACGAAATGGAGTGGAATTTCAAACATCTCTTAGGTATAAAAACAACATAACAACCTTTACAAAATTTGCTGCCCGTAGGCAGTTGCCTACTTTGCCTATGCATAAATCTGCCTCTGATGTACATGCTAAATGCACCTGAACAGTAGTAAGAATGACTTAGTATCCTGTTGAGTTATTCACTGTTCTGACGGATGATACGCATATACTGGAAGGTAGGATATGAGAGCCAGCAATAACCTTAAATAAAACTCTCATATATTTCAGTTATTACACAGCGTTCTGTTCATTACAGACAGGTGCTTGGTTTGATAATTTAAAAAAAAAATAAAATTGTATATTTTACTGTAGCTTTACAGCAGCTTGACAGAAAGTGTAAAAATGTAAACTAAAAACGGCATGACTTAAGTGTAAATAAAAAGTGAACACTTTACAGTAGCACAAAAAATGACAAAAATTGAGACAATGAAATGCTACAGTTCAGTTAAAAATATTGTAATCTCCCTCGCACAAAATTTTAAAGAATAAAGACATTATCAACACTCAACAAAATATTTTTTTTGGAGCAAAAGGAAACACAGTGGAAAGGCATCTCAGGTAGTATTGCTTTGAAATTATGGTTTCAAATTGTTTAGCGAAAAGAATAAAAAAATGCTAGCATTAACAATCCAACAATGTATCGAAAAGATCAGGATCTTGCTAGGTACATTATAGGGAAAATTGGTTTTGTAGCTACTGGTGGATGTTTGTTTCTATAAAAAATAATTGCAATGTCTAATAAATTATGGTACATATTTAATCATTTATTGAATAATTTGTCATTTATATAATTTTGTTTATCTTTTAATTTCTATAGATACTTTTGGTGTGTTTGTTGTAATTTTGTGTTTTTTATTATATTTTGTGATTAAATCATTTGGTATAAAATGTTCCAGTTTATAAAATACACCTCACAGTTTTAAAATACAATATATATAGTAGTAACACCTGTATACATAGTAACAGGCATATCAATATGCCTGTAACACAGGTATGGGAAAGTAATGGCAAACTTGCATAATCTTGTTATCAGTTATTGTTATTGTTTGGCTAGTGCCATTAAATTCATATTGGCCCAAAGTGATGACAAAAGGAATTTATTGTATTTGTTTACAGTCAACAGTGTAGATTCCAGGTGATGATTTGAAATTTACATAAATTAATTTTCACTCACATGAATGAAGTTGCAACGATAAAGAAATACAGAATATATTTTCTATGACAGCAGACAAGACAGAACACTTGTATTTTGCCTTTTATGTGTGTACATTATAATACTCACTTAATGGAATAATAACTCATGGATATGATTTAATAACATAATGATTTAATCTGTGTAACATAAATTCAAATTATTGGAAAATTCCATTCGATACATAAGGTTGTCACAGGGTCGATATTTATCTCAGGATTTATAATTAAATAATTTTAATATATTTCGTGGGAATTCTTGTGGCTGCTACGAAAAGTTCCTTTGCATGTTGATTAATAATAGAGAGTACCTTTACAAACAATATATTACTTATAATCTAAAAATTTACACAAATTATATATTAAGTTACATACAAGTTTTGACGATATTCAATTTGTCCGTCTCAGAAAATAATGTAGTTTATTAATGTGTACAATAAATGTTTTCCTTGTAATCACTGTTAGCTTATATATTGAATTTGGTTGCACTTTAAAATGTTGACTAGTGATTAGTGTTAGTGTAAATTGTTATATTGTCTAGTGGTTGTTCCTTGTTGAAAAAAAATATTGTCAAATTATACTTTACACATCTAGACGATATTGCTGAAGGGTTCCTGGTCTATTCCGAATATTTTTCTTCATTGTGTGTATTATTTGTTCATGAAAATGGTAGTGGAAGGATTATTATCTTCGATGATGGTCCTTCAGATCTTCCTTCACAAACGGGTTATCTATTTTTATATATTTTTAATTACCTCTAGACACGCACTATTCAACTGCTTTCCATCACAATTAACAATTAAGTGTTATTTCTTCTTTCTTTTAGTTACCTAACTCATACAAATTTCTTAAATTTTGATTGGTCATTTATGTACAGTTTAAATGTTATAGGATCAACACCCATTACCTACATTATATTTTATAAATTACCTTGAATAGATAATTTTATTATTATACTCTAATTATATATGCAATGTTTATACAATTATTAATTAGATAATTATAAACAATTTGATACTAAACATGCCTCAGTTTATAACTGTAAAACCTTATTAATTTGAATTTCTATGATATGTGGTGGAACAATTTGTTATGATTTATTGTAATTTCTACTTTGACTACCTGAGATAAATATATTTACATAAGTTAACTGGTGACATAAAATCTTATAACATATAACAAAACTTTTAATAATAATAATTGTTTTTGACAGTTTTAGTTTATTTATACTGCTAAACTATTGTCTGTATGATAAACTAAAATTCTGTCTAATAATAACAAAACACTTTCATCATAAATAATTACACTGTTTAACGGTAGTCTGTGTCGCTATTTCTTATGATCACACTCATTACTTTAAAGGTTTGTGTCCCTTTTCCTTTCCTTGATTATAGGCCTATATGATTATAATTAATACAATTTTATTATATGGATTAGGTACTCTTTATTGGGTTTGGATTATTATTCAGGGTAAGTGATTAGGCCTACTAGGTTTATTTATTTCACTTTTTTCTGTTTACTGCCCTATTCTACTGGGTTATTTCTGGGTTTCTTGATAATATTATATAAGTCAAACCAACTAGGTTTCTTTTAATTTGCTTTCAATTATTATTTCTTGTTTCTTCTCTGGATCGGATTTCACTATTATTTACTATTCTTTTGTAACATTTGTTTCGTTACAACATACATTCAGACATTTATTTGGATTGACTTCTGCAAGCTTGAAAATCAGATAACAATAATGTTTTATATTTTACATTAGTGTATATGTAAAATTATAATCCTCAAAGTATAATATTTAATTAATTGGGATGTTTCGTTAAATTGTTACGACGGTCTCACCAATCGTCACATAGTACAGTGGAAACCAAAATAAAACACTTATGAATTTGCTAATTGATATTATTATATTATCACATAATACAATATACAGTACATACTCAAATTTGTGTTGTGGTTTGGTCATGTAACATGCTTGTCAAGTTTCATTACATTTTTAATCAGTGTTCTTTGCTGTGAGTTTTACATTAATTATTCATAATTCTTCTTCTTCTTCTTCTTCTTCTTATTACATGTTTCCGGATTGTTCTCCGATGACACGATGTCACCTGTAGATCCTCTCTGCCACCGCCAAATATGAGTTGTCATTCAGTATTGCGTCCATACCAAAGCCCCTCAGTCTCGGCACTCCTGGGATGTCCGTCCTGCAATCCACCAATGTGCTGTAAGGTCTCCTCATGCGGATGACACAGCAGAATAATCATTTATCATAATGATTAGTTATGATGATTGAGTGTTATTGGTACGGAAGAGGATGCTGCAGTTTCTCACTGTACACCACGTGCTAAATTTGTTCTGTGCGTTTGTGTTATGTTACTAACCTAACAAGTAATCAGTTACATTTTTACTCGGTGTTCTTTGTTGTAAGTACATTAATTATTCAAAATGATTAAGTATGATGAACTGTCGAATCTTATTAGTACAGAAGAGGATGCAATTTCTTTTCTTCAAGGAAAAGGTCTGATTCATAATCCTCGTCATTGCATCAACGGGCATGATATGGTATTGATCATGGGACAGCGACCACGTTGGTGTTTCTTCAATAAGTCTACTTGCCGTGAGTATAAGGTACTTCGCCAGGGCACGTTTTTTAGAGGGGTCCAAATTACCCCTGAGAAAAATAATTTTGTTTATTTATTGCTGGTGTGAAGGGCATAGTAGTCTGAAAAACAGTAAACATCAACTGGAAATCGGCATCAGCACACACACAGACTGGAAGGCTTACTTCAGATATATCTGTACCTTACACATCTTGAGCAACCCACAGAAAATTGGAGGACCAAATTTAACTGTTGAAATTGACAAGAGTGTCTTTGCCAAGAGAAAAAATAATGTTGGCTGGGTGTTACCATAGCAGTGGGTATTTGGTGGATACTGCCGGGAAACGAAGGAATGCTTCTTGTGTTGTGTCGAAGATCAGTCAGCAGCTACCCTCCTCCCTCTCATAGTGGCAAATATTGAACCAGGGTCCACTATAATATCAGATGAGTGGTGTTCATACCGACAAATTGTTAATTTACCACAACAGTACAGTCATTTGACTGTAAACCATTGTTATAACTTTGTGGATCCTCAAACGGGAGCGCATACACAAGGCATAGAAAGCATGTGGCGGTCCTGTAAACGCCGAAACAAGATTGAATGTGGTACAAGAAGGGAACTCTTAGATACCTATTTGAGTGAGTTCATGTGGCGAACAAGAAATGCAAACCACGATTTGTTTGAGAAAATGCTGGACGATATTAAAAAATATACGCCCCCTTCATACACACCCCGCAGAGGTCCAGAATATCTTTCCAGGCGATGCATCGAGAATAATTATGTAGTTACTGGAACAATCTGGGGATTCACAGACACTGAAATCGCTGTATTAATGTAGAAGCGTGTAGAGTCACCTCCTTACCACTCACGACTACCTGTGGCTAGCTGGTGTTTCTGTAAAAACACAATATTCAATGTCTAACATTTTCTAGATAAAGAAGGAACATGCATTATGGTTAATAAGTTAGTATTATTACATACACAGTTGTAATAGGTTAGTATTAGATATCTACCACTTTTTAGATTAAGAAGGAGTATGCACTACGGTTAATAGCTTATGCTACAAGATACATAAGTGTTTATTTTAAAAATTAGTACAGTAACTATAAGACAGGTTACATGAACAATTGCTGGAAGAAATGGAGAATAAACAGTTACAGTGAGGTCAAAAGACATAGAATAGAGATGCAGTTTCTGTTCTTGAAGAAAAAGGATTGCTTGATAATCGTCGATATTGCATTTATGGAATGGGCATGACACAGTGTTGCATCTTGGAAATTGACAACTTTGGTGTTGTAGTAAGAGAGCTTGCCACGTGTATAAGTCAGTTCGCCAGGACACATGGTTTGAGAGGACCAGACTGCCGCTCAGAACAATAATTTAATTTATTTACTGCTGATGTGATCAGCGTACCAATGTGAAACATAGTGAAAATTAACTGGAAACCAACCACAACACTCATGTAGAGTAGACGTATTATTTAAGAAGTATCTGTGCCTCAACCCAGTACTAAATCCAGTATACTGTAACAGGATGTACTGTTTCACACTGTAAATAAAGAAGACAGGCAATAATATGTATATGTGTGTAGGCTGAGGAGAATGGAATGGCTGTTTACTTACCACTTTACCTGGTACTTTGGTCACTTAACCAAAAATTTGTCCATTTTAAGTACAGACTCTAACCTATCAGATTGCAATGTAACTGGAATTTGTTGAAAACAATATTAAACTATCACTCATATATTCAACCCCCCCCCCACAGATAGAGGGAGGGGAAGAGAGAGAGAGTTATATATCATTGTTGAATAATTAAGACATTCCTTTTAACAAAAATATACTTTTTAATTAAATTATTACATCTATTAGTTATACAACTATTTATTTTTACTTTAATTATATTTATGTTTCTGAAGTAATATTAAATACAATACAATTATTAAAATAAAGGTACTGTTCAAATGACTGTACTGTTGTGGCAAATTAACAATTTGACAGTACGAACGGCACTCATCTGACATTATAATAGACCCTGGTTCAATATTTGCCACTATGAGTGGTAGGAGGGTAGTTGCTGACCGATCTTCGACACAACACAAGAAGCATTCCTTGGTTTCTCGGCAGTATCCACCGAATACCCACTGTTGTGGATACACCCGGCCAACATTACTTTTTCTCTTGGCAAAGACACTCTCGTCAATTTCAACAGTTAAATTCGGTCCTCCAATTTTCTGTGGGTTGCTCAAGATGTCTAAGGTACAGATATATCTGAAGTAAGCCATCCAGTCTGTGTGTGTGCTGATGCCGATTTCCAGTTGATTTTTACTGTTTTTCAGACTACTATGCCCTTCACACCAGCAATATATAAACAACATTATTTTTCTCAGGGGTAATTTGGACCCCTCTAAAAATGTGCCCTGGCGAAGTACCTTATACTCACGGCAAGTAGACTTACTGCAACACAAACGTGGTCATTGTCCCATGATCAATACCTATAACATAACAAAAATACACCTCAAAAGAAAAACAAATACCATCAAAATTCACGGTGAAATATGCATAAACGCAATCCTGTTAAGTAATAAAAGACAAAGAAAAAATAAATAAACTTCATAAATACAGAAATGAAGACACAATGTGTTATCTAAATATAATTAATGTTTTCAAAGGATAGAAGGTAATCAAAACAAAAAGAGAAATATCATAATAAATAAATAATTGGGAAATAGAGAATAAAAACTCATGGAATAAATAATTTAATGACAGTGGCAAACAATGACCATAATACCCAGGAGTGAAGATCAAATGACAAAAAATGTCCATAGTATTTTATAAATAGAAATATAGTATATAAATGTGTAAAACTAGTATGTAAGAAATAAGACATTGTGAATAAACCTATTTAACTATGAGGAGGTCTGCGCACCTCAGACAGTTATTTTGTATCATTGAACTACATAATGTGAATGATATAAATTTTACAATTATAATAATATCAAACTATAATTATAAAAGTGTTGTTGTGTGACAGTGCTAGAAAGTGAGAAATAACAGTGAAATACGTTAAAAAGGAAAAAATCGTGTATAATGAAAGTGATTATACATAATTATAATATGAACATTGAAGGAAATATATAATCTATATGAACCAGTTATATAACCCATATAGTGAATGAAATCAAACAAAGTAAATAATTAAAAAATAGAAAATATTATGTTAAAAACTTATAATAATATAGTGACGAAGAAAAAATGAAGTTCAACAGAATCATATTAATTAGAAATTGGGAAACCGAACCTGTGACCCATAAACCTATCATAGCCAAAGCCTTAACTGAAGGAATTAGTGTTTTGGTAAAAAGAAGGGATAATATTGGAAAAAATGTAAAAACAAGGCAGAACATGTTAAGTTTACTACTGAACTTTTATACTAATTAATGACCAATGAAAGATGAGATGATCAAGAAAAACCATTCAAAAAACTAGAAGAATAATGTTTTAATCGAAAGTACCAAAAATTTAATGTCCAGAAGTGAAGAATCAAGCAATAAGTCCTTAAAGAAAACTACCAGATTGGTGAGATTACTCCAAGGCTAAGCCAGATATGTGAACCAACATTACTACAATAAAGATTGAGTTACAACAAAATACGATGACATAAACAATATAAACGCTATAATAGTGAATTTTTATTTGTACACTTGTACACCATAGTTATTAGTAGTAAGTTTTTTTATTGTTCTTGTATGATCCAAAGAACCCACCACTATTCAACAGACATTCACAACACATAATTACCAAATCTCATTCATAAATATTATATTTTATGTTATATTTATAACTTGTACCATACTTTAACTATACTTTTACGTTAACCCTGAGACTCATTTTGTTCATTTTCTACCACCGAATGAGCCATCACTGTTAGAAGGAGACATTGAATGTCCATATGATTTAATCAATGTCAAAATGAAAAGAGTAAAATAAAAAATAATTGAGTTTGAGAAAAAACGAGAATAAGGAGTTTGACTATTTATTTTAACATAAGAAATTATAGAAAAAGGGTAAGATTACAATATAAAACAACAACACGGACAGAAAAATATATTACATAATTGATACTTACAAACGTGGGGCTTAAAAGAAATATAAATAATTGTTAAAAGAAAAAGAACAAAAAGAAAGAAGGGAATTATCCTTTGTGTATCATATTGACGCTTACAACGTGGGCTTAACTAAATAATTTTTTCTTGGATTTCGTTGTCCATGACGTGTCCATTACTTAACTAAATACAACTATTACATTAACGACTCAGAACGCAAAGTTTTTTATAAGTAAAAACGTAAAGTTTTACCTTACAACCTGAACCGGTTTTCACCTTTAAAAGGCTTCTAAAAACCGGTTCAGGTTGTAAGGTAAAACTTTACGTTTTTACTTATAAAAAACTTTATGTTCTGAGTCGTTAATGTAATAGTTGTATTTAAATAATTTTTATTTGAAAATTATTCATAGAATAGCAAAGAGAGTTCCCTCTCTCGCAAAATAACCCTTTTGTATCATACCATATCATGCCCGTTGATACAACGACGAGCATTATGAATCAGACCTTTTCCTTGAAGAAAAGAAATTGCATCCTCTTCTGTACTAATAAGATACAACAGTTCATCATACCTAATCATTGTGAATAATTAATGTACTTACAACAAAGAACACCGATTAAAAATGTAACTAATTACTTGTTAGGTCAGTAACGTAACACAAACGCACAGAACAAATTTAGTGAGAAAAGGCGCGAATGCGGCAGTCTAAAATAGTGCATTAAATTGAATGTACTATGGAATTTGGGATATACGGAATTGTCGTGGCTTGCAAAAAAACGGAAAAGATCCGTGCGCTCTTTTAAGAACTCAATTACTTAACCCATTATAAAGATGTATAATCATTTGTACGTAGAGATTAAGATGAATCTCCGGATCTTTTCTGTTTTTCCCAGATACTACAATTCCGTATATCCCATAATACCCTCATTTTGATTGGTACTAAGCACATTCTCGCCATTCTTACTCGCTCCCTCTCCCTTCTCAAATTTTTATTTATTGATATACATAAAAAACTGACACTCCTCTGTATGTGTCCACATTGCATAAAATTAAAAAAATCCAAGAAATTAAAAAAAACTTGTAAACTCTGAAAAATCCCATTTGTTCTAATACTGAATTTCAATTAAATACAGAACTGTAAAAAAGAATTTATTGGGTCTTTGGCTATTCTAAGCAAAATTCAAGAGCTTTAGGGAAAAACTCTTTAAAACAAATTTAAAAACTCCCTGTATTAAGTCTTTTAAAGTCTACTAAAATTAACGTTTCTTTTTCATACACATGTTATTTCAATTTATTTTCATAGCAATTAACATTAAAAGTGCTAACTGAAGATAGAAACACCATACATTTGTGGTTAGGTGGGGTAATTGGTAAACGGAAAATTGATTGAAACATTTTGATTTATTAAAAATTGTGTATAGGTTTTAAAATTGAAATAACTGCAAATAATAGTTATTTCAACCTTGTTATTATTCTTGGATTTCGTTGTCCATAACGTATCCGTTTCTTAACTAAATATAATTATTTCACTACGACTCGGATCACAAAACTTTTTATGGGTAAAAACGTAAAAGCTTTACCTTAGAGGTTCTGAAGAAGCTTTTTAAAAGTGAAAACCAGTTCAGGTTGTAAGGTAAAGCTTTTATGTTTTTACCCATAAAAGTTTTGTGTTCGAGTCGTAGTGAAATAATTATACTTTGTTATTATGTTGCGTACTAAAAATTGTTTAAATATAAATAATAAATACAGCTCTAAAATTCAATTTACAGTTACCCTTGACATCTTAGAGTTACACGTGTTTTCTTTATCCTTTGAAATAATGAAACAAAAATAGTGACAACTGTAAACTAGTTGTCATTGTACTATTTCATGTTCTGTTTATAATCCTAAGTACATGTTTACAATTACCCTGTCTTCGTCTATATGGAAGATAAATGGAAACAAGTTAATTCAAATACTACGTATATTACAAATCATAAATAAATAATAAAGAAATGTTGTTATGTTACATAATGTAACAAGTAAATGATAGAATAAAAGTTTATCATTGTTCAAACACTTCCAGGGAACTCGTAGACAATTTGTCTGTCAATTTCCTTCATTTCTGTGTTGGGCAAAATTGTCAATATTTGTTAAAAGCTAACAGTACTTTCAATATTTTCTTTTAATGTAAACTTTGTAGAAAATTCCATTTTTGCTATGTGTACATAGTTTAGGAAAAATTAGACAGGCATAAAATTTTGTTTGTTTATTGTAAACTGTATTATGTTTGGAAGTATCCCAAAGTAAATTTAACATTAATCATGTCAATCAATGAGGGCAGTCCAGTTTTTTAAGGCTAGGAGAATCCTTGAAATGTTTGGAGCATCACTAGGTCATGATGGATCTAATCATCAAACTTCAGTTTCTGTGAAAAACTGGCAGATTTGAGTAGTCGTTTTATAAAGGATGGTGTTGTAAAAGCAACAATTCTTTCAGAATTATTTTATAACCCTGTCAGTCTGCAAATAACTATCACTCCTTTAGATCATAAGCAGATTATGAGTACAAATGTATGCCTACTTATAAGTAACTTTATTAATGAAAAGTCTTTTTAAAAAAGAGCTCTCAGTTTCTCAACAGTTATTTTATGATGAGGTCGAAATGTTAAGGGTAACAATTGTAAATGTAATAACAAACAATTGAGTTTTTTACAAAACTATTAGTCCTGTAAAGAGAAGAACTTGTAAGAAATGAACATATGCAAGATGTGTCCATGTTAACAGCAAAGATGACTGTTACTGAACCTCTGAGAACTGTCATATGATAACGGCATGGCAATGTATCAGTTAGAATAATCAATAACTTATTAAGGCACACATAGTGTTACTAATTTCACAATTCCACAATATTTTTAACTATTGGATAGTGAACATTGAATTTCAATATAGTAAGTGTACACATATTAATGTAGGTCGTTTCACAAAAAGTGAATGGAAAAGAAAAAAATACACAATTTCAACTTTTTTAAATTGAAAACAAGAAATTCTTTAGAGTTAGTGTAATGTATTGTGTTACTGTAAGACAGAGCAGTGCTGTTAGTGTACTAATTAAGATGCATTAAATGTATAAATGAAGCTAAATGGCCTAATGAGTTATTCGTAGATGACATCATTAATCTTCTTGGTGATGGTGTACAAGCCTTTCCACAGTGGTTGTAAGTTCGAGCTGATTCCTTTCTTCCTGATCATGTTATAGAACTAAGCCTGGCAGCAGGTGTGAGCCCTGAAAAAATTGCAACCAGGGTGTACAGTCTTCATCTTTGTATTTGCCAAAACAAAGTTGTTCTGAGCCAGGTCATGTAAATTCCAGTTAAGCCAAATTGCTCATTATACTTTGTCTAAATTTTAAAGATATAAAGTGTTGATAAAGATGTTTAGGACCAAAATATAGTAAGGGTACACATATTAATGTAAAGCACGTTTCCATAAAAAGTGAATGGAAAAGAAAAGAAATACACAATTTCAACTTTCTTAAACTGAAAACAAGAAATTCTTTTGAGTTATTGTAAGTGTTGTGTTACTGTAAGACAGAGCAGTGCTGTCAGTGTACTAATTAAGATGCATTAAATGTATAAATAAAGCTAAATGGCCTAATAAGATATTCTTAGATGTAGTAATTCAGGTTAGGTCAAATAGCTCATTAGACTTTGTCTAAATTTTAAAGATGTTTAGGACCGTACATTAAAAAGTAGTAAGCAGATGTATTAATATAATGTTACCCAACAAGATCAGGAACAATTATGTATATTAAATTAAGTAGTTAGTGGACTTAAAAACCTGCATTAGAAACTCCAGTTTTTATAAAACAAATAGGGAGAGAATTGAAGATTTCTTGTTTGGAAATGTTATATCTGTTTTCTTCACAACTAATGGCAGGTTATGATTTGTAATCATGTTTTCTCATAATGTATGTTGTTAATGCCTTTTTTTTTTAAGAGTATGAAAAAACAATAGATAGGCTATACTTAGAAAATACTTACCTAGATACTTACATACTTACTTACTTACCATACCATAACCATACCATATTGGCTTACTTAGATAGGATAGGATATACTTGGAAAAAGGTGAATTTTATTGGTACATACTAAAGTATAGAGTCCTATTTGTTTCTATTCATTGACAATGGTCCGTACAGTAATAATTTTGTGTGTAATATACAACCATTTTTTAATATGTTTACCAGATTTTCCAAATTTATTTGCATTAATTCAGACTGTAGTAACTGGAAGTAGGTTTTAATTCCGGTACTTACAATAAATACAGCGTTTAATGTTATATACAGCCTTATATCCATACAATAAATACAGCCTTTTAATGTACACTAACAAAGGAAATTTTTGTTGTCTAATTAATTCTAAAAATCTAAAAGGTTGTTAGATTGTTAAACGTAGACACAACCTCCCAAAATCGTCTCTGTATCGTAATTATGTACGATAAATGGAAAGTAATTTCTGTACTTCCAATAAATACACCCTTTAGGTCTTTCACTAAATCCTGCGGCCAAATACGACTTCCGTCTCCACGTTTGTATTTTCGTTCCGTGTTCGATGTGTACTACAACTGTTTTCTTCACACGTAACTAATGCCAGGTTATGGAGGTTATGTACGACAATGTAATTTAAATAAAATTTACTTTGTTAGTGTTCAATAAAGTAAAGGCTTAGCACCTGAAGTTTGCAACGTCCAAGTTGAAGAATCTATTTAATTATTGCACTTAACTTGATATAAGTACTGATTACATTTCAGGATTATTATTTACAGAAATAATGTATGTAAACCAGTTTTCCCCCATATGAAGTTAGTTTAAATTCTTTAATGCATAGCATTACAGGCCTTTATGGTAGTAGATTTGTATTATTAAATTTGAATTTACACAAATAATTCTCTTTGTCTAAGTCTAATCAATTTTAAAAATGTAAAAGGTTAAGTTATATTGTTAAACATAGCCACAACCTCCCAAAATCGTCTCTGTACCGTAATTATGTGCGATAAATGTAAACTAATTTCTGTACTTCCAATAAATACACCTTTTTAATGTACACTAACAAAGTAAATTTTATTTAAGTTACATTGTCGTACTTAACCTCCATAATCTGCCATTAGTTACTTGTGAATAAAACGGTTCTGGTAGAAATCTGGACACGGAAAAAAATACAAACGAGGAGACGGAAGTTTAAGTTTGCCGTACCATCGTAAGCTAGATCCACAGGGTCTTTCACTAAATTCCGCGGCCAAAGACAACTTCCGTCTCCACGTTTGTATTTTTTCCGTGTTCGATGTGTACTAGAACTGTTTTCTTCACAAGTAACTAATGCCAGGTTATGGAGATTATGTACGACAATGTAACTTAAATAAAATTTACTTTGTTAGTGTAGGGTGACCAGATTTTTTATGACGTAAAACAGGACATTTCTGAAATATGGAAATAAAAAAACAGGACACGAGTTACAAAGAAAATGAGCTTCATATATGACTGCACTGCTTCACTAAGACAAATAAAAACTATTTTTTACACATAAAAAGACATATTTTAATAACCAAATTAAAAACATACTTATCATGGCACTGGATCATATTATAATTGATCAAGTTTTTCAAGAATTATAAAATTATAATTATTCAAATATAAATATTCAAATTCTTAACAACTATAAAATTACATGGATGTGATTCATAGATATCAACAACCTGCTGAACATGAACTTGTGGCTTCTGAATCAGGAACATCACTATTAACTTTGTACTTATCACAAGACCTGATATCTCGCAAGAGCTTTGAATTACTTAATAGAAGGTTGTAGAATTCCTTACAGCTAAGGTCTTGAAAATGAGTTTTTAAAATTACAATTGCTTGAATAGTTTTGGTAGTAAAACGATTTCTTTCATCAATCTAAAGGGAGTTCACAATTGAAAAGACTCTTTCCACAACAGCATTTGTGCCTGGTACAGCCAGAGCAAAACTCACAACCACCTCTATGTTTTTAACATGTAATGCCTATACTTTTAAGTATGTGGAAGACATCACACCATTTCTTATCAATCTCCACATTAACTTTTTCCCATTCCTCAAATTTTCTGGATAAAACTTTGTTCACATGTCCTATCTCATCAAATAATTCATCTTCATGTACCTGAATTGTTGAACATGAATCTACTGTCTTAAGAATTTTCAGACTTTTTAAAACCTCATCCCAAGATACAGAATTTTTCAATGTTATCAAATGAAATGATTTCAGAGGCTGATATGGAGAGACCCACTTGTTTAAATAACTTAAAAAAGTGTCATAAAATAAATTGGTAATCGTTTCATATTTTGATTGGGTGAAAAGACCTTCATTTTCTAAGTTAATTAAAATTGAAGAAACAACTGAAGTTTGAAACTTACTACATTTCCTGTTATTGACTTTTTCTGTAAGCAATTCTAATTCTTTAGCTACTTCAGTGGCTGAAATGTTGGTTCTTTCCAACTTTTGGATTGAATTTGAAAACATTTTCAGTTGGCTGTGTATTAAATGAAGCCAACGAAGTGACTGTGGGTTCTCAAAAAATTGTTTTAGCAATGTAGGACACCTATCCTGAGACATGAAATAAGACTTTAGAGGTTCATAAATATCAATAACCCTTGTAACTCCTGGCAATAATGACAACCATCTAGTTTTAACACTACCCAGAGCCTGCTTATATTCAGTAGCAACAAAATCACAAAATAATTTCAATTCCTCCACACGCACGGTATAAATGTGAAAATATTGAAATATTTTATTCACTACTGTTTCTATGTCGATAGGAAGAATGTCTGCACTTGTTTGTACACCATTGTGTACCACATGAGCTGCACAACCAATGCCTTGAATATTCATTTTGAGCACACTGTTCAATTTAGAAAAAACGTTGTTTGTTCCGGCCCTCTTGTACCCACCAAAGTTAGTGTTACAGTTATGTGCACAAAACGCGATGATCTTGTCAACTAAATGATGTTTCTTTAAGATGTCCAGAACATGATTAGCTAATAATTCTGCTGTTTCTCCACCAACGTTCTGAAAACAGATTACTTTGCACTGAACACCTTTGGTAGGAATGAAATACCTAACTAGAATCGGCACTAATTTTAAGCTTTTGTGATTTGATGCATCAACCATCACAGACACATACTTAGCATCTTCAAGTTCTGATTGCACTTCATGCATTGCATACGGCAATAAAACGTTCACTAAAATCGACTCGCACTTTGTCCTGGAACACGTGAATTTCTTCTCAAATAGTTCTCTGATGATAAGAGATGTGCAGTCCATTGAACGGAAAGAATGGTTGTGTTTTGCAGTATGAAATGCAAACAGCCCTTCTTCAGCAGCGATACGTTTATCTTCCTCAGTTTGTAGTCCATTCCTACTTACAAAGGAAGTTATACTATTGGAAATTCTCGCGGAAACTGCCAACATGTGTTTATTTTTCTTAATGTGCTGTGTAATATCGGCATGTCCTCCATGTTCAATGGAAAAAACTGAACGACATAAAGTACATTCTACCTTTGTAGATGTGGTGTCGTCCTTCAAGAAAGGAAACTCTTCTTTCAGGGTTTTGGAGAAAGTACACTTTCTTTCCCCATATTAATATGCACGTGTATCTCGAACCTAGCGAACAACAGACAATGGAGCAAGCGTTAAAACTAACCAAACAAAACAAGTTTACCTTGATTGCCTCACTCTCCCTTGACGCACTCTGGCGGAAACCAGAGATCATCATTTCTTTTCGCGATTGCGTTCCCTTAACCATTCGAGACCCGTCTTGACCTCAGTAAGAAAGTTTAAACAAACGAGACCAAAATGACACAAAAACAAATAAAAACTCAAAACGAAGCGAAGATAAAAGATTAGGTTATCCGTTATTGCAAGTACGGAAAAACGGGACATTTGATGTCCCGTTAATAATTTGCCAGGACAACGGGACACATAATGAAAAAAAGGGACAATCCCGTTAAAAACGGGACGTCTGGTCACCCTATGTTAGTGTACAATAAAAGGGTGGGGTCTTTCACTATAGCCTGCGGCCAAAGACAACTTCCGTCTCCGCGTTTGTATTTTTTTTCTGTGTTCGATGTGTACTAGAACTGTTTTCTTCACAAGTAACTAATGCCAGGTTATGGAGGTTATGTACGACAATGTAACAAATAAAATTTACTTTGTTAGTGTACAATAAAAGGGTGTATTTACTGGAAGTACAGAAATTATTTTCCATTTATCGCACATAATTACGGTACACAAACGATTTTTGGAGGTTGTGTCTACGTTTAACAATGCAACTTAACCTGTTAGATTTTTAAAATTAATTAGATTTAACAAAAATTTCCTTTGTTAGTGTACATTAAATTATTGTATGGATACAAGGCTGCTGTAGCTTGTAGCATGTAGCATCATAGTAGCGGGGCGTCTTTGCACCCGGTGCATGACTGCAGCATCTGGGTCGAGCCCAATGGCTGCCTGTGGATACACTTAGTCCTGGTTCATTCGACTGGTGCCTAAAAACAGGAATGGACAACCGCCAACCAGTTAACTGAGAAGGCGGGGGAGAAAGGTTTTCAATTTTTATTTATTTTAAAAATTTCTGCAATCAGTGGGCACTGCCGCAAGGACGGGTTCAGGTGACAGATGTCGCCCGTTCCCAGTCCCGCGTGCAGACGCCGTGAGGCGTCGGTCGCTCCCCGCGAGGCAGAGAGCCTCCGTGCCAGTGATAGCGCGTAGCAGCGGCATTCAGCGCGGTCGGCATACTAGGAAGGGAGGAAGGAAACAGCTTTGCAGGTAAATTCTGGGGCATGGGCAGATAGTGAATATGCAAATTAGTTGAGGTTTAAGTTTACTTAAACTTATGGCGGGTCATCGAGAATCGCCCGAGGGCGTTTGACCCGGACAGGGGGAGGTGGTTGCGTGGTGCTGATGGTCCTGAGGTAAGGGAAGGAAGAGGTCTCAGCTGCGGCAAAGAGAGTCGCAGCTAATGACCAGAGAAAGGCTGAGAGAGCAGGAACTCGTAGACCTCCTCGAATGACACTATTTCTAACAAACCAAGGAGATCCCGACAAGGAACGGAGGGTTCTGGATTGGAAACTTTCCAGCCTACGCCTGTTGGTGGCGGAGGCAAGTGACCACCAAACAGGTGCCGCATAGGTCAAGACAGTCCGGAGAAACAACAGATAGAGGGTAACTTTCGTGCGCAGCACCAGGGGGCTGCGACACGCGAGGTATGGGTAAAGTTTGGCTCGAACGCCGCGAGCCTTGGCAAGGGTGTCCATCACGTGGGCGTTGAAGCAAAGGCGACGATCTAGCCGAACGCCTAGATACTTCACCGACTCTTTATAGGCGATAGGCCTCCCTTCCAGGGAGAGGGGCTGGCATCGGGAGATGGACTTACGAGTGAAACAGATCGCCTCGGATTTCTCCGTATTTATCGTCACCCGCCATTTCCGTAGCCAGTCCGGAAGCTGGTCCAACTGACGCTGCAACTGTGTACTCGCAAAACGCGGGGACACAGAGCTGTAATGATACATTGCATCGTCAGCGAACAAAGACAACGTGACTCCGGGCAAAACAGGCAGGTCGTTCGTGTACACGAGGTACAGAACGGGGCCGAGGACAGATCCCTGGGGTACGCCGGCGGCGACAGGACGAACTGCAGAGCAGGTTCCGTCGACGCTCACCCTGAAGGTTCGGTCGCTGAGATACGACCGGAGGAAAAACACTATGGACGATGGTAAGGGGGAGTTAGCGAGTTTGAAGAGAAGACCTTCGTGCCAGACTTTGTCGAAGGCCTTGCTCACGTCCAGCAGTGCGGCGGCCGTAGCCGCTCGCCTGTTGGTGGCGTCAGAGAGTTGCGTTACCACGCGGACTAGTTGAAGAGTGGTCGAGTGCTCTCTGCGAAACCCGAACTGTTCGTTGCGGATAAAATTATCCAACAACGGCGAGATGCGGGCCAGCAGGAGCCGCTCGAACACCTTCGAGATAACTGCCAAGAGAGATATTGGCCGATAGCTTTCAGGAAGCATGCGCGGCTTGCGGGGTTTAGGAACCATAACGATGTTGGCATTTTTCCACAGGCGGGGAAAGTACTGTAGCCGGAGACAAGAGTTGAACAGCTCGAGAACGAGGTCAACGCCTGAGGCCGGGAGATATTGTAATGCAGCGGCCCCGATCCGGTCAGGACCGGGGGCGCGACGGCGGTTTAGTCGACAGACAGACGAAACGAGTTCGTCTCTGTCGAACGGGAGGTCTGGGCCAGCGGGAGGGCGAGAAAAATAACCAGATAGGAAGTCCCGGACTTCTGCCGAGTGGGCAGGGTCCGAAACGCCTCGATGAACGGTAAATTGCGACTCCATGCAGTCGGCGAAGACCTCAGCCTTGCCTTCTGATGAAGACACAACCCCGTTCGGGGTTTCCAGCGGGTTGCGAGTTCTCTTCTCGCGGGTCAGTCTACTCACCACTCTCCAGACGGAGGCGTGGTCGACTTCAAGAGACTCAAGGTATGAGTCCCATCGATCAGAGTTTACGTCCCGCAGTAGCTGCTGAACGTAAAGGGACTGTTGTTGAAATCGTCGCTTAACGACTGGGTCACGGGTTCTTTGCCATGTGCGGCGGAGCCAAGGCTGCTGTACATAACATTAAAGGCTGTATTTATTCGAAGTACCGGAATTAAAACCTAGTTCCAATTTAGAACGTAGACCTATAACCTATTTGCATATTTTATTGGGGTTTATTGGCACATATTTTATTAAAAGGGTGTGTTTATTGGAAGTACAGAAATTAGTTTCCATTTATCGCACATAATTACGGTACACAGACGATTTTGGGAGGTTGTGTCTACGTTTAACAATGCAACTTAACCTTTTAGATTTTTAAAATTAATTAGATTTAACAAAAATTTCCTTTGTTAGTGTACATTCAAAGGCTGTATTTATTGCATGGATAAAAGGCTGTATATACATTAAAGGCTGTATTTATTCGAAATAAAAAACCTATCGGTACTTCCAATTTAGAACGTATAACCTAGTAGGCTACGTTATTCGTACATATTTTATTGGAGTTTATTGGTACATATTTTATTAAAAGGGTGTATTTATTGGAAGTACAGAAATTAGTTTCCATTTATCGCACATAATTACGGTACAGAGACGATTTTGCGAGGTTGTGTCTACGTTTAATTATCTAACTTAACCTTTTAGATTTTTAAAATTAATTAGACTTGTAGGGGTGTGCATGGCAGAACTACTTGTAGGGGTGTGCACCCACTTTATAATCATATTTTTGGTAACACTGAGAACTTTAAGCCTTCTTTTATGCTTAAACAAATTATATATACACTTAATTATAGAAAAGCAAAAAGCAAATATGTAATTCAAAAGACTAATTTGCTCTAATAAACACATGCTGAAGTTAAAAACAAAAGAGTTTTTACTTGCCTAACTAATCATTAGTTACTAATGTGACAGTTGGAGCTGCTTTTTCTGCAAAAGCTGGGGTATGTTGGATTCAAGAGTGGTTAAATTAAGTCATAAATCTGAGTGTGCATCAAGTCTATTTCTGTGCTTGCTTTTCACTTGAGATGAAAATCCCATTTCACTCAAGAATGAGGTGATGAATGGGATGAGCAACTCCGAAAGTTCAGGATATTCATCTCTTAAAGATATCCAGAACTTTGTTAAGTCAGAATCTAAAATTTATGGATTTTGTTGTCCATGACATGCCTCATGTTATCACTAACTATACAAAATAATTTACTAAAAATTTAGTTTTAATCCCAGCATCACAGATGATATCACACAATTGCTCATTTAGTTTTACTGACAACATGTTAGAACTTTCAAAATACAAGAATGGGTCTTGAATCCAATTGAATTCACTGTATCCCTCTGGGAAGCAACTTTCAATCTGGTTATATAGAGTTAAACATCAGAGCTGGTAAAAAGCAATGGTAGAGCATGAATAACAAAAATGTACAGTTTAGACTATGTACAAAACAGGTTGAATTTAAATTGTTAAAATGATATATCTTAGTTATTTACATGTAGTAGCTTTTTAAGATACAGTAAATAAATTTCCGAACCTGACTTTGCAACCCTCCAAATGCCCTCTCGGGACCCAGCAGTGGCTCATGACCAATAGGTTAAGAAATGCTGAACTAAAGGCATGTTTGTGGAGTGAAACATAAAAGATAACCCAGACTTCTAAAATGCTCTTAGTGAAATGGGATTTTCAGGAGTAACAACACACTATTTGGTTAACAAGCACATTTTACTAATATTGTAATACCAAGTCAATTAGATAGCTTAAATGTGTAGTACTCTATGTGATGCTGATCACATACTGTTAATCAGCAGCACTGCAGAATATTCTAGAGCCACACTCTTGGCATTCATCTGGAACTTTCTCACATTAGCCTGATAATTAGGATGTTGCCACCAGCTGAGTTTTAGAAAGTTGGTGTAGTAGGTTGTGCATTCATATAGGATGATATTAGACAGCAGTTTTTAATGAAAGTAACAAATGATCAATTGTTTATTTGTGTTGTAAACTATTGTGATTTTTTTATTACTGTTTGTAGGCTATACAGTGTGTCCTGGATAATTATATAAAGAGAACTGTTGTAATATAAGTGTGTTTGTTTTAGCAATTGAGAGTACCTGGTATTCAATAATTCATTCCACTGTTTTAAGTTCATAATTCTTGTCACTGGTTGCAAGAATGTTATTCTCATTAATTTTCCAATTCTATGAAGTCTTCAGTAGTTTTAATACGATGAGACTCAACTTTATCACTGAAGATGCCACATCACTGAATGAGCAAAACTTTTCGTTAATAATCTCAACAAAGCATGGTTATCAGCTGAAAAAAAGTTTTAGTATTAAAAGTTTTGATCACGCAAATCTATACTAAAAAGAAATAACATAATAATTGTATTGGACATAAAGTTATGTCCACAAAACAGATTTTGTTTGAAATAAATAAAACACAATTTGACACAAATATTAATTTTATGAATACTTGTTTGGCACATATTACAGAAGGTTACACCATTAAATGAGTTTGCGTAAGTATAAAATTTTTGTCAGATGAAAAACGTGTACAGTCAGAATTCTATTTGTTATGTACAATACAAATGATTCACTATGGGTAGCAGTGACACATAAACACTAGACATTGACACTGAATTGTACTTGTTTTGAATGATTCATTGTATGCTACCTGACCAGAGTACAGGTATTAACCAAGAGATGTTTAGTATACTGCTGTGTAACTGCTACAATGATGAATTATAAGTAGTACTTTTTGTTTTGGTCATCAACCTTGAAAAGGATAATAGAAACTTTGTATACCATACTTCCAGCAGTTTTACATGATACATTCCTAGCACAAATAAGAAAAGTTTAAATCTGCTGATGATCTAAAGGAGTGATAGTTATTTGGAGACTGACAGGGTTATAAAATAATTCTGAAAGAATTGTTGCTTTTACAATACCATCCTTTATCAACTGACTACTCAAATCTGCCAGTTTTTCACAGAAACTGAAGTTTGATGATTTGATCCATCATGACCTAGTGATGCTCCAAACATTTCAAGGATTCTCCTAGCCTTAAAAACTGGACTGGCCTCATTGATTGACATGATTAATGTTAAATTTACTTTGGGATACTTCCAAACATAATACAGTTTAAAATAAACAAAAAAAAATTTTATTTCTAATTTTTCCAGAACTGTATACACATAATTTGATCTGGATAGAACGTGTATTAAACAATAATACTATTTGATGCAAATAATGAAAATATCCGTGTGGAGAACTATACATGACTTCCATGTTTTAAGATTTATATTTAAAATCGTTTTAGAAATGAAATATTTCTAAAGAAACTACTTCTATCTTCAGCCTCAACCACAGAAAACACACACAATTCCTTTTTTTCTTTATTTAATTTGAATTCAGAGTATTGGCACATATTTTATTAAAAGGGTGTATTTATTGGAAGTACAGAAATTAGTTTCCATTTATTGCACATAATTACGGTACACAGACGATTTTTGGAGGTTGTGTCTACGTTTAACAATGTAACTTAACCTTTTAGATTTTTAAAATTAATTAGATTTAACAAAAAATTTCCTTTGTTAGTGTACATTCAAAGGCTGTATTTATTGTATGGATAAAAGGCTGTATATAACATTAAAGGTTGTATTTATTCGAAGAACCAGAATTTACTTCCAATTTATAACCTAGTACAATCTAACATATAACCAAACAAGTACATTAAAATCCTTTTTTCAATTTCAAGAGGAGTGTCAGTTTTTTAGTTTCAAAGGATAAAGAAAACACTTGTTTACAATTACTTCTAAGATGTCAAGGGTAATTGTAAATTGGGGTACCCGTAAATTGAATTTTAGAGCTGTATTTATTATTTATATTTAAACAATTTTTTTGTACGCAACATAATAACAAAAGGTTGAAATATGTGCAGTTATTTCAATTTTAAAACGTATACACAATTTTTAATCAATCAAAATGTTTCAATCCATTTTCCGTTTACAATTACCCCACCTAACCGCAAATGTATGGTGTGTCGCTATCTTCAGTTAGCACTTTTAATTTTAATTGCTATGAAAATAAATTGAAATAACATGTATGAAAAAGAAACGTTAATTTTAGACTTTAAATGACTTAATACAGGGAGTCTTTAAATTTGTTTTAAAGTTTTTTCCTAAAGCTCTTGAATTTTGCTTAGAATAGCCAAAGACCCAATGCCATTTGTACACCACGTGGTAAAATTGTGTTGTTACAATGGCTGACGCGCGAATAGGTGTGACGCTTATTCGCTTGTTTCATTACATTTTTAATCAGTGTTATGTTGTGAGTTAGACATTAATTTAATTAAAAAATGATTAGCTACGATGAACTGCTGAGTGTTATTAGTACAGAAGAGGATGCAATTTCTTTTCTTCAAGAAAAAGGTTTGATTCACAATCCTCGTCAATGTGAACAAGGACACGACATGGTATTAGCTCTTGGGCAGCAACAGCATTGGTGCTGGAATAAGAGGACTTGCCGTGAGTATAAAGTAGTTCGCAAGGGCACATTTTTAGAGGGGTCCAAATTACCGCTGAGAACAATAATAAAATTTATTTATTTGTGGTGTGAAGGCCATAGTAGTGTGAAAAACAGTAAAAAACAACTGGAAATCGGCGTCAACACACACACAGAGTGGACGGCTTACTTAAGTATCTGTACCGTAGACGTCATGAGAAACCCACGGAAAATTGAAGGACTGAATTTAACAGTTGAAATTGACGAGAGTGTGTTTGCCAAGAGAAAAAATAATGTTGGCCGAGTGTATCCACAACAATGGGTATTCGGTGGATACTGCCGAGAAACGAAGGAATGCTTTCTGTGTAGTGTGGAAGATAGATCAGCCGCTACCCTCCTACCTCTCATAGCTGCAAATATTGAACCAGGGTCTACTATAATGTCAGATGAGTGGCGTTCGTACCGTCAAATTGTTAATTTGCCACAACAGTACAGTCATTTGACTGTAAACCATAGTTATAACTTTGTGGATCCTGAAACTGGAGCTCATACTCAAGGCGTAGAAAGCATGTGGCGGTCCTGTAAACGCCGAAACATGATTGAATGTGGTACGAGAAGGGAACGCTTAGATTCCTATTTAAGTGAGTTCATGTGGCGAACAAGAAATAGAAATGAGGATTTGTTCCAGAAAATGCTGGAAACCATCAACAAATATGAGGCCCCTTTTTACTACCAAATATGATTTTGGTAAGTATTATCAATTTTGGTAAGTATGTTCTATTTAGAATACGTTTTCATAATGATATTGACTTTGAAATCACTTGCTTAGTTTAATTATTCATTGCTCAAGCTTAATCCAATACCATTTTCAAGGATTTTAAGTATTCTGTAAAAGTATTTTATTTCCTTATTGAACACAGTACATGACACATTAAAAACATTCAGTACTTAAAAGTAGGTTAGGTTACATTATTTAATCTAAACAACTTCACAGCAGCTGTAACAAAGTTAATTATAAAATAATAATCATTTTGTATATTTTCTTTTACAAGTGGATATTAAGCCAAAAACTGATATCATATAAAGTGTAATAATCATGTTCAGTGTATTATTATTTTTAATATCATAGGTTACAGATTAAACTAACCTTATACTCATGAGGTATAATTGTACTGATTTCACCTGTAAAAGAACGGTTGGCTGAAAATAAGACACAATTGTAACACATATCAGAACCTGTGTGTGTGTGTTTTGGTGGACGGGTCAATAATCTGTAAACCCTTTAATATTGGTCTCCTAGAATGTTGACTGATAAACAAAATAATTGATTAATGTTCATATGTCAGTACTTTGTGTGTCCGGTGATGTAGGCCTAATTTTTTTTCTTTGCAGGCACAAGAAAAGGGTAGAAACATTTAGGCCTACATCATCATTACGCAGGCTGAGGAACTGAAACTTCCAGCACTATATTCAGGTTTGTAATTTACACAGTGAAACCAGTTGAAAAAAAGTATTAAAATCCTTTGAAAATATTAAAAGCAGGTTCTGTTGTGTGACAGGTCCCAGATATTACCAATCATCTCCATTCATATGTATTTACCTTGAACTTTTGAGCTTTCATCTCTACATAAGATACTCCACTTTGCATTTCGTACACAAGCTCATCTTATCTCCTTTCATGGTTCTTTCAAAAACTGGTGTTAATTGTTCATTTTCTCTCAGGATTAAATATACTTATACTTAATATTCAATACTTAAAAGTTGGTTAGGTTACATTATTTAATCTAAACAACTTTACAACAGCTGTAACAAAGTTATTTATAAAATAATTATCTGCTGTATTTTTTCCTTTACAAGTGGATATTAAACAAAAAACCGATATCATATTCTTATACCATAAGAAGTAATATAATCACGTTATGTTCATGATGAGTTCTATTTCTTGTGTATAGTGTGTTTCAATGTTTGCATTAAACAAAACATTTTTAAATCAGTGTTGAACACTTGCCAAGTAGTGTGCCTGATATTTTCCAACAAATTCGTATACTGTATGAGAGTAGACTATTGATGTATACTACTTTACATGTCAGAAGTATAATGATATATTTATAAATTACTTTATTCTATATTCTTATGTTATTTCTTGGATTTTGTTGTCCATGACGTGTCCGTTACTTAACTAAATATCACTATTACATTAACGACTCGGAACACTATTTTTTTATAAGTAAAAGCGTAACGTTTTACCTTACAGCCTGAACCGGTTTTCTCCTTTAAAAGGCTTCTTCAGAGGCTGCCGCTGGTAGCGCTGTCCGTCTTGTTGTGGGTGACGGAATCGAATTTCGAAAGATCGATGCTGTGTGTGTGGGGTGAGATATGTTCGAATAATGCGTGCGATTTGAATTGTGTCTGTTCATTTAGGATGTCGTTTTTATTTGTTTGTGTGTGTTTGTATATTTCCAATTGTTCTAGAGTGTCTAGTTTTCGGCCTTTTGTGTGTACGTGTAGAATGTTCATGTTATTGTCGATGTTTTTATATGTGTGGTTTGCTACAATGAGGTGGTTTGCAAAGGTGGATTCTGTAGTGGAGTGGAGTGCCTTTGTGTGTTCAATGTATGTCTGTTTGAAGCTACGTCCTGTCTGGCCTATGTAGAATTTATTGCAATTTGAACAATTTAGCTTGTAAACACCGGATAGATCGAATTTGTTTTGTGCTTTGTGTGTGTGTTTTGATAGTGTGTGTTCTGTTTTGTTAGTAGTTTTGTAAGCGATTCTGTATCCTGCTTTTTTAAATTTGTGGGCTATTTTTTCAATTTGTTTGTTGATGTATGTTAGTGTTATGAATTTGTTGTTTTCTGTCTTTGTCTGTTGATTGTTTTGTGTAGGATTTCCTACTGACTATTGTTCTGTCATATCCATTAGATTCTGCTAGATATTTTGTAGTCTGTTCGTCTTTGTAGTCTTTTTCATCTAAGGGGATTTGTTAAGTCTGTGTATCATGGTTCTGAAGGCATCTAGTTTGTAACATTCTGTAACAATGACATTAAGTATTTACTCCCACTGAAGAAGAGGCACATCACCTTGAAACATAGGAAAGTGATAACCAAAGTAAGTTCATATGTGAAAGTTTATATATATAATAATAAGAGTAAAGTACTTAATTTAGATATAAAGTATCCTGATAAGAAGATCTTAATAATCCACTGTAGAAACGTAGATGAAATATCTATAAATGAAGAGGCTAGTTGAACGGGGTGGGGGTAATTTTCTATAAATGAAAATTATAGTTGAAGGGGGAGGGGATAATTTTTATATGTGTACTACGTTATCGGCAACAAAGTAGTAGTTTGTTGTTAAAATTCCTTCCCGGGCTGTTTGGCCGTAGTCCAATGTTTTCTGCAAAACCAGACGTTTCTGCAGTGCCGTTGACTGCCATCATCAGTGAAAATCGAGTGCGATAACGTGTGGTGGTATACGTTAGTGACTACAGTACTGTGGTTAAGTCTGAAGCAATAAGTGGAAAGAAGTAGTTTCTATGGAAACATTTCATTTCGTAAATGATTTTAAATATAAATCTTAGAACATGGAAGTCACGTATGGTTCTCCATACTGATATTTGGTTAAGTGACCAAAATACCAGGTAAAGTGGTAAGTAAACAGCCATTCCAATCTCCTCAGCCTACACATAGATATATATTATTGCCTGTCTTCTTTATTTACAGTGTGGAACAGTAGATCCTGTTACAGTATACTGGATTTAGTACTGGGTTGAAGCACAGACACTTCTTAAATAATACGTCTACTCTACATGAGTGTTGTGGTTGGTTAGGTAATGATAGTACATTATTGTGTGTAATGATAGTACATTGGGTTTGACGTTTCTTTACAAACCCAATTGACTCTGTAGTGCTCAATTCTACGTCTTTTGACCTCACTGTAACTGTTTATTCTCCGTTTCTTCCAGCAATTGTTCTTGTAACCTGTTTTGTATGTTACTGTACTAATTTTTAAAATAAACACATGTATCTTGTAGCATAAGCTATTAACCGTAGTGCATACTCCTTCTTTATCTAAAAAGTGGTAGATATGTAATACTAACCTATTAAAACTGTGTATTTAATAATACTAACTTATTAACCATAATGCATGTTCCTTCTTTATCTAGAAAATGTTAGACGTTGAATATTGTTTTTACAGAAACACCAGCTAGCCACAGGTAGTCGTGAGTGGTAAGGAGGTGACTCTATACGCTTCTCGATACATCACCTGGAAAGATATTCTGGACCTCTCCGGACCTCCACATGTACTCACTGAAATAGGAATCTAAGCGTTCCCTTCTCGTACCACATTCAATCTAGTTTCAGCGTTTACAGGACTGCCACATGCTTTCTACGCCTTGTGTATGCGCTCCCGTTTCAGGATCCACAAAGTTATAACTATGGTTTACAGTCAAATGACTGTACTGTTGTGGAAAATTAACAATTTGACGGTACGAACGCCACTCATCTGACATTATAGTAGACCCTGGTTCAGTATTTGCCACTATGAGAGGTAGGAGGGTAGCTGCTGATCTATCTTCCACACTACACAAAAAGCATTCCTTCGTTTCTCGGCAGTATCCATCGAATACCCATTGTTGTGGATACACCCGGCCAACATTATTTTTTCTCTTGGCAAACACACTCTCGTCAATTTCAACTGTTAAATTCGGTCCTCCAATTTTCCGTGGGTTTCTCATGACGTTACGGCACAGATATATCTTAAGTAAGCCATCCACTCTGTGTGTGTGTTGACGCTGATTTCCAGTTGATTTTTACTGTTTTTCACACTACTACGCCTTCACACCAGAAATAAATAAATTTTATTATTTTTCCCAGCGGTAATTTGGACCCCTGTAAAAATGTGCCTTTAGAACTACCTTATACTCACGGCAAGTCGTCGTATTGCAACACCAATGCTGTTGCTGCCCAAGGGCTAACCCCTCTTTCTTTTTTATGCTTTATAAAAAAATAATCCTATTTTTTTTTTTTTAAAGAGAGGCCACTAGTTATTTAAAACTAGGCAGGAGCCTAGAGAAGACAAAAATGCGCTGGATCCAGTATGACGGGACTTGCAATTAAACTCGGTCGTTAATCAACAATAACAATTTTATTCTTGCCCCGTAATTCATTACATGCATGTGTAAATTACAATTCCCCTGAGTGACACGTATAACAATAAGCAATAAATAACAGTATAAATGATAAATAAGTAGTGTCATCATGTTAACAATTCAGTTTCTATAAGCCCATATTAATTCATCCCCTAATAACACTTAACATTAACATCACATATTGAAACATAGAGAAACATATACATATAACATCATCACACTAAATCATGTTCGACCTGGCAGACAGCCTGTATATTCGATAAAGTCCCAAAAACTGCAATCATAAAATTTAAACTTCCAGCCACAGTTGGAATTTAATCATTTAAAACCACAACCCATTTACTCCATTAAAATGAAACCCAAAAAAAAATATTTTAAAAACCGAAAGGATGATAATGACTAATAACTGCAAGATAAAAGTGGCCTGGCAGCCCATATGAATTTATAACATCTAATAAATTGCACATTATAAGTATATGAAATTCTCTATTTTTTTTTTTTGAACTGTATACAAGTGGTAAAAACCCTTATCACCTAAGTTTAAACAATTGGCATAATTTTCCAAAACGTTAATTGTTGTGTTACAAATATAGATGTATCCCTGTATCAGGAATTCATTCTTTAATGATAATGATTTAATTCAACAGACAGGTCCAGCAAGCAAGTCAGAACCTAAGTTACAATAATCAGTAGCATCACTATGCTTTTACAATCTCAAAATTATTAGTATATGCCCACAAAAACTAAATTGTTTTCTTTAAAGTCAGACATCTGTGTATAAATAATTTTACAATAACAGCATGTTGTATTCTAGCAGCTGTGGAAGTGTGCCAGCATGTGCCAGACTATATGAGACAGGTATCAGACCTGCCAGAAACTGTATCAACGTGTGCCTAACTTGAGAAAAAAAACTATGTAAATTTTACACCCGAAAACAGCCTGAAAAACGAAACCCCCAGCCCTTAAATGTTAAACCAAAATAAGAATAATATATGAACCCCGTCCTGAACCAGCCGGAACAGAACCAATAAACACATGACTTAAATTTAGATTGAAAGTATAATGACTCTAAGGCCTTCGTACATAAAAAAAAGTATATAAAGGAGTAAAAAGCTCTGGCACACTCCCCCAGTGCAGCACACAATTACAATCATAGTACGTTAGAGTTATGGAGTAATATTATAATAGTTCAAATAATGTTCATAATGAATGTCCAGTTGACACACCCCTGATCGGACTGTCTAGCAGCGTAAGCACATGGTTTAAAAAAGGAAAACGATTTGTAACACAGATGAGCAGCGGGCCAGGCCAACGAAAAATAATAAGAGTTTAGATCACCTTAATAGCATGAGTAGTATGCATCTTACAGCTGGTCAGCAAGCTCCCTCCTCAGAACAGGTAAGTGTTGGATGGTCCATGACTGGTGAAGGTGTCAGTACACCAGCTGAGACAAAATCTCCGTCTGGGAGCGAGAACCCTGAGAATTCACAAAGGATTAGAAATTCTGTTCACTAAAATATGCACCCTAGTCAAGATAATAACCTCAGAACGGGGCTCCCGGCCAACTCAAGATAAATGCATAAGTTTTTGTTTTTGATTTTTTTTGAAAATTGCCTGAGGAGTAATTAAGTCTACAAGGTGATAATGAACTCACTAAATAAAAAAAATAATATTAAAATGTGTATAGTAAAGAGTCACTCGCACTAGATCTAACAAGTGCCGACATAATCAAACAGGTTGGCCTCACCACGTGGCAACACAATTATCATAATTTGTCAGAAAATGACCACATTAAAGGCACTTACAGTTACACACAATTAAAAGATTAATAGTGTTTCATCTAAGGGTGGTCTCACAATTTATTTTTAACTGCCATAATTAATTAAAAAGAACACTCTTCCAGTCGAGTGCGTGTACATACATAACCCACACGATTCAACTCTGTCTATACGTACTGGCTTTAGCTATAATTTTATATAACTTAGTAATTTAACAAATGATTACAGTGACTATAGTACAATAATTAAAAGAAATACTGGCTGTATATACTGAAACATCAAATAAGTTTCTTACAATACACGCACTCGTCCGATCGCATCACGTACATTCTCCTCTCGCATTCGGCTGAATATATTTAAGTTTAATTATTTTCTTATTATTCAATCATTTTCTAGCATACTATAAATCACTCACCGGGAAGTCTCGAAAATTTAGCTTGTCATCAGGTTGAGAAGAAAACTACCCAATTATTGTCTGTCCGAGGTCGGGAGCCTGTAGATTCTATGAGCGCCGGCGTCGAACTGAATTGTGCAGTTACAATGCAACAAACAGCAAAATTCGACGCGAGATGGCGCGCGCTGTATCAACAGTGCCATTTCGATCTCACTGTTCCGACGTTAATACTGGATATTATTACTGAAAAACGAAATTTTTATACCTTCGATTGCCGGGTTATGCAAACACCGGCACACCCCCACCCCAAAAGGGCAACCTGGTTGCCCCACACTTGAACTCGGGAGGGTACCCTGCAGTGTACCCCCTTTCCAGGTGATCCTGCTGGTCTTGGTGATCAAGGCGACCCAGCGGTACTTGCTCTCAGGAGAACAGAGGCTCAGAAGGAAAACGAAAGAGATGAAAGAAGACGTGTAGTGTGTAAGTGTGCGGGTGCTGCGCGCTGACCTGATCAGGGCCAGGCCACAGCAAGAAGGGACAGAGAAGAAAAGACGAAAGAAAAGTTCGGGAGCTCCCTGAGTTCTGATCTCCTGAGGCTTGCCCACTCAAGCCAGAACACGAATGCCACCTTAACAGGGCCACTTGCCCTATATTCATACGGAAGGGATTCCCCAATAACGAAACGCATTTTCAACAATACCGTCACTGCAGGGGGCAAGGGAAAAGGGGAAATGATGGTCTCCATGAAACTATAATCCAAAGGTGTGCCCAAAACCTACAGAGTGGACGAAGTTCACTACCGACCTCGCCCACTCGGTAAGTTTGGCTCCTCTCTCTAACTCCTTTTTTTTTTGATTTTATTACTTTTCTAATTTTTTTGAATTATTTTTTTTTTATTTTTTGTTTTTTAAGGGGAAGGTTGGGAAATCGGGAAGACGGAAAGGGCAAGGATGATTGAAAGGTCATGGGCTGGGACTAAAGGTAGGACATGGCTCCCTCCGGAAATAAGGACGAATGGAGAAAGCCAAGGCTCGCGCAGGCAGGGGCGCATCCCTGAAGTAGACGAACACCACTGGGACTGTGGGGAACATCTACCCGCTACCCTAGCGTTCTCGACAACACCCCCGAAGCACACCCTTTCAAAATGACAAAATCCCTACTCACACAGAGACCACCAATTATCCCCCCCTTGTCAGCGCGTTTACCCCTTTCTACATAACTTCAATTTAGAGATATGCGTGGTAATCTCCTTCGAATTACCACCCGGCTCTTCCAACCGAGCCGTCACTGGTGACGCGAACCCCAGGATACGATATGGCCCCGACCAACAATAGCATAACTTAGCGGCTCTTTTGTCCACAGCTGAGCTGATCGGATGGCTTTGACAGTAGACCCAGTCTCCGGTCTGAAAGGGGTTAGGAATTCGCCCCTGATTGTATCGTCGACGGACCCGCTCGTGCGCTCGCAGCAAATTCTTCCGAGCCTCCCTCCACCTCTCTGCAGTTCCATTATCTGGCTCCCGTGGTAGCAGATCATCAATATTCCATAAGTTAGTCAACGGGAGTGCGGGCGAGAATCCAAACATGATCTCAAAGGGAACGTCCTTATGACTGTCATGCAGGGCCGTATTAAAGGCTAGCTGTAACCACTTCAGATTCTGGTCCCAGGTGGTCTGTTGCTCAGCGTGATAAGCAATGAGTGCGGACCTGAGATTCCTATTGAATCTCTCCGCATGGGACGGCTGTGGGTAATACGGAGAAGTGGTTACATGTCTGATTCCGCTGGCGAAACACATCCACCGGAACTCACCCGAAATGAACTGGGGGCCATTGTCGGAGACAATGATGGTCGGAAGACCGAAATGCTGAAAGATGTGGTTCTGGAGCTCGCTTATGGTCAAATGAGCCGTTGCCTGCCATAAGGGCAGTAGCCAGGCAAACTTCGAAAAAGCATCCACACAAACAAGTAGGTAAGAATTACCTGACTTGCTACGCGGGAAGGGTCCCACATAGTCGATGAATAACTTCTCCATCGGTCTGCTCGCCACGTCCGATTACAACAACCCTAACTTAGTGTTCTGGGCAGGTTTACTCAAGCCACATAGATGACAGCTCTTAACCCTCGTAGCGATGTCCCTATCCATGCCCTTCCAGATGAAATGACTTCTAATGCTGGAAATGGTCTTCGAAATTCCCTTGTGGCCTCCTACTGGGGAATTATGATAATAACTGAAGACCATGGGCACTAACTTGCTAGGCAGCACAATCTTAGGGGCACGTCCCTTTCTTTCTCTACAACACAGGACGCCCTTGGACAAGAAGTAAGGGGCCTGTACGTTACCCTCCTTTATATTCTGGATGATAGGACCCAGCTCTTCATCGTTCAACTGATGGGGTAACACATCAGTGAAGGCTAACGGAAAGTCGAGTAGAACAGAACAGGGTTGCTCAGATTGGACTTCACTGGGCTGGGAAAACATTCGTGACAAAGCATCTGCAATCACATTTTGAGTTCCCCTAATGTGTTGCACCTTGAACTTAAAGGAGGAGATCTTCACCACCCATCTACCAATTTTACCCAGTTGCCGGGGATGAGCAAGAAGCCAAGAGAGAGCCTGATTGTCAGTCTCGAGCAGGAACTCAGCGTGTTCCAGAAAACGCCTGAACTTATCTAGAGCGTACACAACAGCTCATACATGGAAGACTTTCTTTCCTGCTGGGTCAATGTTCGGGAAATAAAGGCCACAGGCTGCCTAGCACCATCAACGACCTGGGACAGAACTGCCCCGAGCGCCACCGAACTCGCGTCCGTCTGCAGTCTGCAGGATGAATGGCTGAGAAAAATCCGGCATCCGTAGCACCGGTGGGGATATGATAGCTTCCTTCAAGGTTTCGAAGGCCTTCTGCTGACTCTCACCCCACACAAATTTAGCTCCCTTCTTTCTCAATTCGTTTAAGGGTGCAGCTATCTCTGCCGCGTTAGGAATAAATCTTCTGTAAAAATTTACCATGCCCACGAACCTAGCCCTTGGCATCCCTAGGAGGGGGAAAATCCCGGATACCCTGTGTCCTTTCAGGGTCCACCGTAACACCTCGGTGCGAGACCAGATGCCCCAGAAATGATACACTCTCTTGTGCAATTCGCACCTTCTCCGGATTAACCGTGAGGCACGCGTTTCTCAACCTGCACATCACCTCCCTTAGATGACATAGATGTTCATCATACGTTCTGCTGTATACAAGCAAATCGTCTAAATAATTGAAAATAAATTTGAATTTCACATCCTGAAATACCCGGTCAAGCAGACGCGAGAGGGTTTGAGCGCCCACTGCCAGACCCTGTAACGTGTCAAAAGTGGGTCATTTCATTTATTGCAGTTATGGGGTTTCGTATTTTATTTTATTTTATTTTTCGGGGCTTCAAAATATTATGCAAACGTTATTTCCATTGGAACAGAACACGTGGTAAGAAACAGTGTTGAAACAAAGCAGCAAGACGCAGTTTCTGTTGTGTAACCAGGCAAGGAATTTGCACCACCCTCGAATTCTCAGAACTCTGTATAAGTGTGACGGCACACGCACTCAGCGACTCAAGCATGTGCGCTGTAGGGACGCCGAGAAACTCAAACGGCGCTGTAAAAAATGGCGCTGGAGCGAACAATTTGTGACATCAACCAGCCAACTACAGGAAATGTAGTTAAGCCCCGCCTACTGCTAGTGACATCAGTCTAGCAGCGCCAAAGATCGTCGACACACTGGGCTGATATAACTACTATGTTTCATGCATAGAGCTCATAAGCCACAGCAATTCAGCTTGAACGACAACGAAATCAGGTGTCAGTGAACGGCAGCTTCCTCCCGCCTCAACACAGTCCACATTAGGCAGAGACGCCAGGCAGTCCACTAGAAGCCGACTCCAGATATAGACGCTTACAGTTTTGTTTAGGGCCCGGTTGGTCGAGTTCTCATAAAATGTAATTAATTCAATAGGACCGACCGGGACCCAAGAAATTAATAACCATATTACCGTGATTGACGGGCAGTTGGTGCAGTGACATGGAGTGATTAATTAAATACGTAATCTTTATAATGGGAATCGGATAACAGAAACACGTGTTCGGTCGGTAGTGAACAGTGAATTAAAACATGAATTAAATACTATTACCGTGAATCAAATATGAAATATCAAGGGGTAAAGCATTAAATTGAGTGTGAGTGTGGATGAGCAGAATGGGCTACCTTAATTATTAGAAAACTTGATAGGTTAGATGATATTTTATGTTAGTTAAATCTGAGGGATAAATGTATATTTTAAAACCTATTTTTTCAGTGTCTTTTAACATTCATTAAAATCAGTTGGTTTAATTTGAAATATGTGTTAGCCTAAGTTATTTCGTCATTACCACTTTCTCATTTCTGTGTTGCAAAATTCGTCTAAACGTTCCGGAATCTTTCTGAATTATTAACTGGGTGTGGTCAGATAGCAAAATTGTCCTTTTTATTTAAGGTGGAGTGTAAAGGTTTTCGATATTTTAGCCTATGAAAAATAATCGGGGCGACCCTGGTCTTCTGGTAAAATCTAAATAGGTAAGTAGTGGTGGCTGAGTACAGGTAAGTCCTGGTAGTGTATTTTATGTATTTTGTATATTTCGGCCTCTTTTTTAATGTTACAAATGGCTTTCGCCTGCCAGGATTTTCGTTTTAATTTTATTTATACGAGATAGACCTATTTTAATGCACAGAAAATAAGATGTGGTAATGACGAATGTATAAAAAATTGTATCGCACATATTTACGTAGGTTATGTTTGTGTTGTGATTCATGGTAGTATTAGACGTTTGAGTATAGAAAAAAAAGTGGTTTTGTATATAAAAAGTGTTGTAGAAAGAAACTGTAAACATGTCTCTAATGCAAGATAACGATATAATGAGTATCATACTCAGTCAATTAGAGAGAATGAGTAGCGACATGAATAGTCGTTTTGACACAAATGATACTAAGTTTGATGTATTAACTAATTCACTGTGTAGTCTTGAGAGTAAGTTAAACGAAATATGTAGAGAAGCAAAGGAGTCAAGAGAGTGTGCATGTATGGGAGATAGTAATACAAATGAAAATTATAATGACGAGTGTAACAATGTCGAAAATAAGGAATGTAATATTGAGAATAATAATGTATTTAAAGAATTAGTATCAGAAAGCGAGACGGTGTAAATAAGTAATGAAAGTACTGATGAGTTGGTGGAATGCGATAATGAAAGGTTAAGGTGTATTTATGAGTTAGAGAGAGAGAGGGAAAATAATGTTGTGGTAGAGTGGGGACAGAGGGTAAATTTTCCCCTTATTGTTGATAATGTTTATGATGATTTAATGAGTTCATAAGTGTTGTTGTTGAAGGGCAAGAGTCCCGTATTGATAGATGAATTGAAGTATTTATTTTTGTTGTGTAATTTTGTACCCTCTGTCCGAAATAATTGTGAGAGTGTGATGTGGTGTTATGAAGAGAGAGAGTTAAACAGAGAATTGTATGTGGAGAAAGTAACAGAATTGTATAATTTGAATAGAAAGTATGACGAATGGAAAGAAAGTTTAAAAGTATACTTGAATAATAATGACTATAATGATTTGACCAAAGTAATTAACCCGATAATGAATGAGTTTACTGACGGAGACTTAACAAAAATACCTAACGTTGACTGGTTTAATGAGTATTTGGGTAAGATGAATGAAGTCAGTTTTTATGGTTATAACACACAAAACAATAATTTGTTTGTCAATAAAAATGAACAGTGTGGTATAAAACCAAGACTTATCTATGACGATGGAGGCTAAACTATAAAACAATAAAAGACAATTACCTGTATTAACTTCCGTCTTGTGACTTCTTTAGTTTTTTCCTTAAAACAACGCGTTTCGAGAATAAATTCTCATCATCAGGTTTTTTAAAAATTATAAAAACATCAAATTCACCCAAAAGGGGTCGTCAACTATTTAAAATACACAAACACAAAAACACCACACATAATTAAACACCGACACAGTCACGGCACAGTCCGATGCGCATCGTCTCGGCGCCAACGACCAACTGTTGCACTTTGTCTTATACGACCGTTATCATTGCCCGCTGACCCATCGATATCGATGGCCGTGTTGTACAGCAGATTCGATCGGAACGAAACTTTGTCATTAAGTAGCTGGTCCGTTTGTAACTTAGAAGCCCTGTATATCTCATATTCCTCCACAGCGTTCATGTATGCACCCTTTTTACAATTATGAAGCAGTTTAAAGTTTGTGTGGAAGTCTGAGTACTTATGATTATACAGCATTAAATGCTGAGCATAACTGGATCTAGTTTTTGAGATATCACTTTTGGGCAGGTGTTCTTTAAAACGTTCGGCTGACGGCCTGCCCGTTTGTCCTATATAGAATTTGTCACAGTCATCGCATTCAAGCTTGTACACTCCAGTTTTCTCTTCAGCAAGTATATGAGTTCTTTGTCCCAAACGTTTTTTGATGTTATTTGTGGTTTTAAAGGCCACTGCTATTTTACGTTTTTTCAGCTCATTCTTTACAATGACTGGTAGTACATTTGTGTACTCAGTTACTATAAATTTAGTATCTTCTTTAGATGTGCCGGTTAATCTGCTTTTACTATTGATTTTTACCAAGTGTTTTCTTATAAGCTTGTCTATGATTCCACTGTTATACCCATTAGCGATAGCTATACTTTTGATTATATTAGTCTCTTCCACTCTGTCTTTTTGCTCAAGGGGAATAGCAAGCATTCTATGAACGAACGCGTTGAAGGCTGCCATTTTTTGGGAATATGGATGGTACGAATCAGCATGAATAGTAATATTCGTGGTGGTGGGCTTTCTATAAATTTTGAATCTAAAACGGTCATTATATTTGCTGATAGTGAGATCAAGAAAGTTCAGGCAGCTATTATTCTCCATTTCTAGGGTAAATTGGATTTTCATGTTTATGCTGTTCATATATCCTTTCAAATTTTCTATTTGTCTACTCGTTCCATTGAATATCATAAAAGTGTCGTCAACGTAGCGTACGTAAAATTTAATTTTGTCTCGCTGTTTATTAAGACTAGACATTAAAAATGTATTCTCAAAGTGGTTCAAGTATAGGTCCGCTAAAATCCCCGATAAAGGTGACCCCATTGCCAGACCATCCTCCTGCATGAAATACTCATTATCATAAGAGAAATAATTTTGTTTGAGTATTGTTTTTAGCAGTTGCATAAGTTCATCAATTTCATTTCTACCTAACCTATTTGTATTAATTAAGCTATTTCTGAGAATTGTCATTGTCTCATCTACCGGCACATTGGTGTACAGATTAGTTACGTCAAATGAAGCCAACCTATAATGTGGTGCTGATTTAATAGTTTTAATTTTTTCAACGAGATCGTAGCTGTTTTTTATGCTGTAATTATTTACTATGTCAATGTTCTCTTTTATGATTTTTACTAATCTTTTAGCCGTCCTATAAAGTGATATCTCAAAAACTAGATCCAGTTACGCTTAGCATTTAATGCTGTATAATCATAAGTACTCAGACTTCCACACAAACTTTAAACTGCTTCATAATTGTAAAAAGGGTGCATACATGAACGCTGTGGAGGAATATGAGATATACAGGGCTTCTAGGTTACAAATGGACCAGCTACTTAATGACAAAGTTTCGTTCCGATCGAATCTGCTGTACAACACGGCCATCGATATCGATGGGTCAGCGGGCAATGATAACGGTCGTATAAGACAAAGTGCAACAGTTGGTCGTTGGCGGCGAGACGATGCGCATCAGACTGTGCCGTGACTGTGTCGGTGTTTAATTATGTGTGGTGTTTTTGTGTTTGTGTATTTTAAATAGTTGACGACCCCTTTTGGGTGAATTTGATGTTTTTATAATTTTTAAAAAACCTGATGATGAGAATTTATTCTCGAAACGCGTTGTTTTAAGGAAAAAACTAAAGAAGTCACAAGACGGAAGTTAATACAGGTAATTGCCTAATATTAATTCTAAATATTAGTAACGTGACTTGGAGACAATTAAAACAAAATGAATAAAAGACAGTGATAAACATTATGTTTTATGGTTCTGACATGGCAGATTTGGACAATGAAGTGCGGAAAAACTGAACAGTTGATAACTAAAGTTTGTAAATAATTGTAGTGCATTTATTTATGTGTATTGTAGAAGATCAGCTAAGCAATGTATGTATATAGGTAAGTGATAATAATAATAATAATAATAATATTTTGCAATTTAAATAAATAATAACATTAATTTTGGAAACAGTAATGGGCTAATTTGTATAATGGCAAACAATAATAATGGAATTTGTATTTTCAGTAATTAATTTAATCAAACCAGTTTGATATGTTTTAAATATTTTGTAAATGCTAATGAATTCAATTTATTTTACGAGATTTGGAATTTGGTAATAGATGGCTAAATTGTTTGATGTAAACTGATATTTGTGTTAAATGTTTCAGAGGTGAGGTGAAAGTAATGAGGTATGGTGAATATGTTTTGTGTATATCATTTTAAATGAACTGTAAGTATAAAAAATTTTACAGTATGAATCGTGTATAATAAAAATGGTTACAGGTGTAACTAAGATTTTAAGTCAATAGTGAGATTATTTGAAATAATTGTGTTCAATAAAAATGATAATTAAAAGATTTAATAATAATTGAACGATGATATATAATAATTATTAATAATCAATTGGGAAATTTTAGTGTGTGGATGGGAGGTGGCTCAGATGAGCCACGAATTTAAAGTTTACAACATAATAAATTTGCTAATTCAAATTTTGATCCAATAAAAATGCTTGTGTTCTATTTAAATATTTAAATAACTATACGCTCAGACATTCAATATAAGGTGTTCATTCCATAATTTTAAATGTATTATTTTATTGTTGTACGCTAGATATAGGCATTGATAAAAATATGTGTTTTCATTATGTGTGTATTTTTGAACCTAAGCAAAGAATTAAATCATCTGGCAGGCGGTTAACACAAAGTATCTGAATCAGAAAGAGGGGAAACAATGAGGGTAGAAGTAAGTACTGATAAATATATATATATTTCATGTAATTTGTTCAAGTATGAGATGTGTTTTCATTTTGTTGAGGCGATCAGCTGATCAGCAATTAAATACTATTACCGTGAATCAAATATGAAATATCAAGGGGTAAAGCATTAAATTGAGTGTGAGTGTGGATGAGCAGAATGGGCTACCTTAATTATTAGAATACTTGATAGGTTAGATGATATTTTATGTTAGTTAAATCTGAGGGATAAATGTATATTTTAAAACCTATTTTTTCAGTGTCTTTTAACATTCATTAAAATCAGTTGGTTTAATTTGAAATATGTGTTAGCCTAAGTTGTTTCGTCATTACCACTTTCTCATTTCTGTGTTGCAAAATTCGTCTAAACGTTCCGGAATCTTTCTGAATTATTAACTGGGTGTGGTCAGATAGCAAAATTGTCCTTTTTATTTAAGGTGGAGTGTAAAGGGTTTCGATATTTTAGCCTATAAAAAATAATCGTGGCGACCCTGGTCTTCTGGTAAAATCTAAATAGGTAAGTAGTGGTGGCTGAGTACAGGTAAGTCCTCGTAGTGTATTTTATGTATTTAATATATTTCGGCATCTATTTTTAATGTTACAACCCATAGGAACCCGCGTATACTGGTATAAATTCTACGGGACGCAGAACGCCGTGTAAGGTCTGCTTTCTTTGGATAAAGGGATTTGGTGATATGCGGCATTGAGATCAATTACGGTGAAGTACTTGGCCTCACTAAACCAGTCAAAAGCCGAGTGGAGATCCGGGAGGGGAACCGAATCCACCTCAATGTTAGCGTTCAATTTTCGGTAATCAATCACCATGCGGTGCTTACCCCCCGGCTTGGGTACCAGGAACGCTGGACTGGCATAACTGAAATTGGAAGGTTCAATGACCCCTTGCTCTAACAGCTCTTGAACCTTCTCCCTTACAACGACCATTTTCGGAGGGGCGAACTTATACGGATGTGACCTCACTATCTTGGAATCAGTTAGACGAATTTTGTATTCCAATAAATGTGTGAGTCCCAAAGTAGGAGTTAACACTGAGGGGAACTCCTCACACAGTTGGTCTAAGGCCTTCTGCTGGGCGGGAGTGAGATGGTCTCGTGCAGAATCGGGACAAGCTACCTCTTGGATACCTCCCTTAGCTCCCTGGTATCCAAGGAAAGGAATAACAACTCCCCGATTAAATTTGAAATAACATTGGTGCCCATGGATGTCCAACACGAGACCACTTTTAGCGATGAAATCGGCACCAACGATACAGTCAACTCCCAGAGCCGGAGAAACTAGAAAAGGCCACACCCAAGAAAAACCATCGATCTTGAATTTGAAGGAAATCACCCGGGAGATGGGCAGGATTTCCCGTGACGCAGTCCAGCATACTACGGACGACCGATCCGACCCTTTTATTAAGCCCTGCTTTTCAAGGTCCGCACATACTCGAGATGAGATGATAGATCGGGCTGAACCGGAGTCAACTAATGCTCTGAGTTGACCCTTTTTTACCTCGAGCGACAGGAAGGGGCATACAGAAGCCTTTTGCGGGACAGTAGCAAGGACCTTGATATCAGAAGAGTCAAGACCTATCCTTGGCCTAGAGGCACTTGAACACCGAAAAGTCTTAGGATGAGGGGAAGACAACCTCCGACTTGTCTTCCCCTGGCAATTTAGTTTTTTGAAGACCGGACCCTCGGGGGAAGCGTTGGACGCAGACCCCCTTCCGGACAATCGCGGGCAACATGCCCCTGTCTTCGACAACGAAAACAAACCACGCCTCTCAACGGTCCACCTCGATCGCCGGTGGTTCTTTCCGGTCGGGGTTGGGACTGAACAACACGTCGTTCCACTGCTCGAAACTCGCCCGGACTAGCCCTTACGGGCCTGCGGGACTCATCAATCGCTTGTATGGCCCGGGATAACACACACATCTTATTGAGGTCTTCATAGCTGCGTGGTCGCTCGGCAAAAATCAAACGCGACCTCTCCTGGGGAGTGACCCCCTCGACAATCATCTCTACTACTTCGACCTCGGGCAGTCCCAACCCTAGAATTCGTACAGCTTCACGGATACTAAGCGCAAACTCAGCAAAATTCTCCCCGTGGGCTTGCACCCGATAACAATGCTTATGCTGCAGCTGCTCCCGCAATCGGCCAGGCACGCATGCGTCCAACACCCCCCGATGGAAAGACGTCACACTGCCGCCACATCTTATAGTTTGCGCGACCCGCTCAGCCATGGACCCCCGACAGTAGGGATACACGAGCTCGAGGAGGGTGCCATCCGACATCCCCGGGAAGTCGGACAGCTGGAACAAAATCTTGAAAAATACCATCAGCTTATCCACATCCAGACCATCAATGACCGGAAGCTGCTGGATAATGGAGGAAAGGGGATTAGGTAACTTGTTATACGAAACGCTCGACCCGCCCGAGAACGTCGGCAATTGAGCCGGCGGACTCGGCGTCTGCCCCATGTCCAACTCAGGAGGCTGGGGAGAGTTCACGGGAGGGTGAGATTTCCCCGGCTTGAAATTCCGCAACGCTTTCGCCACCTGTTCCGAGATCAACTTCAGCGTGGCGCTGACTTCAGCTATCGTAGTTTGGGCGGAAAAGTTCTCCAGTCGATGTTGCAGGTGCTCCGCCCGTTGACGCACTCTCTGCCTCGCCCTGAGGCTGGACGGGGCCGACTCCAAATCTTCCATCACCTCCCACAACTCTCCCCACTTCTCCTGGCACAGCTCGAGCTCCGCTGTCACATCGGTAATTTTCACAATCGACGTCGCCCCTCCAGAGGAGAGGGCGTCCCTTAACTGCTTCCTCAAGGAAGCGACATCCCCTTGGGGCCTCCCACCCCGGGACTTAATTTCAAACTCTAGCTCGTGTTTAAGAAACAGTTCGGGATTCATCCCACTCATGCCGCCAACCGCTCTAATTATCACGCACGACACACAGAACAATAAATAACATGAAAACACCAAATACTGAACTGGAAAACCTTGAGTACTATCCTTCCATCAAGAGGACCCCCGGGTTCTCTAGCGCTGCGGAGACCTGGCCTACTTCTGAACCACCTACTAACACCACAGAAGGAAACAAGCAACAACCAACAAATACCTAACATACATAACACCAAACATCAATCCGACACACACGTCTCACCAACACATAACTAACAGACACAAACTAGTAATCAGAATTCCTAAACTTCGCAACACAGGAATTTAGTCGGTGACGGTACCGACTTCCGATCGGGCCATACCGCATCCCGCTAATGCCACACGCTATACTCCGACCTTGAATCACCAACATTCTATCACCCAGGCAACGCTTGAGACCCCCCGGCAGTTCAACATCTCAAATTTTCCGAGCACAAATACCCGCCCCGTGGTGCGATCAGACTCACAAGTTATGCAACCTAAAATAGCATACATGGGCATATACCAAAAAAAAAAACAATAGCATGACAATAGTATAGTATTTCCGAGTTTGCAAGCCCCGTCACACCCAAGGACCCAAGGGTTCAACCCCAGAATCAACCGCGCTCTGCTACCATTTGTAACCCCTCTTTCTTTTTTATGCTTTATAAAAAAATAATCCTTTTTTTTTTTATTAAAGAGTGGCCACTAGTTATTTAAAACTAGGCAGGAGCCTAGAGAAGCCAAAAATGTGCTGGGTCCAGTATGACGGGACTTGCAATTAAACTCGGTCGTTAATCAACAATAACAATTTTATTCTTGCCCCATAATTAGTAATACAAATGAAAATTATAATGACGAGTGTAACAATGTCGAAAATAAGGAATGTAATATTGAGAATAATAATGTATTTAAAGAATTAGTATCAGAAAGCGAGACGGTGTAAATAAGTAATGAAAGTACTGATGAGTTGGTGGAATGCGATAATGAAAGGTTAAGGTGTATTTATGAGTTAGAGAGAGAGAGGGAAAATAATGTTGTGGTAGAGTGGGGACAGAGGGTAAATTTTCCCCTTATTGTTGATAATGTTTATGATGATTTAATGAGTTCATAAGTGTTGTTGTTGAAGGGCAAGAGTCCCGTATTGATAGATGAATTGAAGTATTTATTTTTGTTGTGTAATTTTGTACCCTCTGTCCGAAATAATTGTGAGAGTGTGATGTGGTGTTATGAAGAGAGAGAGTTAAACAGAGAATTGTATGTGGAGAAAGTAACAGAATTGTATAATTTGAATAGAAAGTATGACGAATGGAAAGAAAGTTTAAAAGTATACTTGAATAATAATGACTATAATGATTTGACCAAAGTAATTAACCCGATAATGAATGAGTTTACTGACGGAGACTTAACAAAAATACCTAACGTTGACTGGTTTAATGAGTATTTGGGTAAGATGAATGAAGTCAGTTTTTATGGTTATAACACACAAAACAATAATTTGTTTGTCAATAAAAATGAACAGTGTGGTATAAAACCAAGACTTATCTATGACGATGGAGGCTAAACTATAAAACAATAAAAGACAATTACCTGTATTAACTTCCGTCTTGTGACTTCTTTAGTTTTTTCCTTAAAACAACGCGTTTCGAGAATAAATTCTCATCATCAGGTTTTTTAAAAATTATAAAAACATCAAATTCACCCAAAAGGGGTCGTCAACTATTTAAAATACACAAACACAAAAACACCACACATAATTAAACACCGACACAGTCACGGCACAGTCCGATGCGCATCGTCTCGGCGCCAACGACCAACTGTTGCACTTTGTCTTATACGACCGTTATCATTGCCCGCTGACCCATCGATATCGATGGCCGTGTTGTACAGCAGATTCGATCGGAACGAAACTTTGTCATTAAGTAGCTGGTCCGTTTGTAACTTAGAAGCCCTGTATATCTCATATTCCTCCACAGCGTTCATGTATGCACCCTTTTTACAATTATGAAGCAGTTTAAAGTTTGTGAGGAAGTCTGAGTACTTATGATTATACAGCATTAAATGCTGAGCATAACTGGATCTAGTTTTTGAGATATCACTTTTGGGCAGGTGTTCTTTAAAACGTTCGGCTGACGGCCTGCCCGTTTGTCCTATATAGAATTTGTCACAGTCATCGCATTCAAACTTGTACACTCCAGTTTTCTCTTCAGCAAGGATATGAGTTCTTTGTCCCAAACGTTTTTTGATGTTATTTGTGGTTTTAAAGGCCACTGCTATTTTACGTTTTTTCAGCTCATTCTTTACAATGACTGGTAGTACATTTGTGTACTCAGTTACTATAAATTTAGTATCTTCTTTAGATGTGCCGGTTAATCTGCTTTTACTATTGATTTTTACCAAGTGTTTTCTTATAAGCTTGTCTATGATTCCACTGTTATACCCATTAGCGATAGCTATACTTTTGATTATATTAGTCTCTTCCACTCTGTCTTTTTGCTCAAGGGGAATAGCAAGCATTCTATGAACGAACGCGTTGAAGGCTGCCATTTTTTGGGAATATGGATGGTACGAATCAGCATGAATAGTAATATTCGTGGTGGTGGGCTTTCTATAAACTTTGAATCTAAAACGGTCATTATATTTGCTGATAGTGAGATCAAGAAAGTTCAGGCAGCTATTATTCTCCATTTCTAGGGTAAATTGGATTTTCATGTTTATGCTGTTCATATATCCTTTCAAATTTTCTATTTGTCTACTCGTTCCATTGAATATCATAAAAGTGTCGTCAACGTAGCGTACGTAAAATTTAATTTTGTCTCGCTGTTTATTAAGACTAGACATTAAAAATGTATTCTCAAAGTGGTTCAAGTATAGGTCCGCTAAAATCCCCGATAAAGGTGACCCCATTGCCAGACCATCCTCCTGCATGAAATACTCATTATCATAAGAGAAATAATTTTGTTTGAGTATTGTTTTTAGCAGTTGCATAAGTTCATCAATTTCATTTCTACCTAACCTATTTGTATTAATTAAGCTATTTCTGAGAATTGTCATTGTCTCATCTACCGGCACATTGGTGTACAGATTAGTTACGTCAAATGAAGCCAACCTATAATGTGGTGCTGATTTAATAGTTTTAATTTTTTCAACGAGATCGTAGCTGTTTTTTATGCTGTAATTATTTACTATGTCAATGTTCTCTTTTATGATTTTTACTAATCTTTTAGCCGTCCTATAAAGTGATATCTCAAAAACTAGATCCAGTTACGCTTAGCATTTAATGCTGTATAATCATAAGTACTCAGACTTCCACACAAACTTTAAACTGCTTCATAATTGTAAAAAGGGTGCATACATGAACGCTGTGGAGGAATATGAGATATACAGGGCTTCTAGGTTACAAATGGACCAGCTACTTAATGACAAAGTTTCGTTCCGATCGAATCTGCTGTACAACACGGCCATCGATATCGATGGGTCAGCGGGCAATGATAACGGTCGTATAAGACAAAGTGCAACAGTTGGTCGTTGGCGGCGAGACGATGCGCATCAGACTGTGCCGTGACTGTGTCGGTGTTTAATTATGTGTGGTGTTTTTGTGTTTGTGTATTTTAAATAGTTGACGACCCCTTTTGGGTGAATTTGATGTTTTTATAATTTTTAAAAAACCTGATGATGAGAATTTATTCTCGAAACGCGTTGTTTTAAGGAAAAAACTAAAGAAGTCACAAGACGGAAGTTAATACAGGTAATTGCCTAATATTAATTCTAAATATTAGTAACGTGACTTGGAGACAATTAAAACAAAATGAATAAAAGACAGTGATAAACATTATGTTTTATGGTTCTGACATGGCAGATTTGGACAATGAAGTGCGGAAAAACTGAACAGTTGATAACTAAAGTTTGTAAATAATTGTAGTGCATTTATTTATGTGTATTGTAGAAGATCAGCTAAGCAATGTATGTATATAGGTAAGTGATAATAATAATAATAATAATAATATTTTGCAATTTAAATAAATAATAACATTAATTTTGGAAACAGTAATGGGCTAATTTGTATAATGGCAAACAATAATAATGGAATTTGTATTTTCAGTAATTAATTTAATCAAACCAGTTTGATATGTTTTAAATATTTTGTAAATGCTAATGAATTCAATTTATTTTACGAGATTTGGAATTTGGTAATAGATGGCTAAATTGTTTGATGTAAACTGATATTTGTGTTAAATGTTTCAGAGGTGAGGTGAAAGTAATGAGGTATGGTGAATATGTTTTGTGTATATCATTTTAAATGAACTGTAAGTATAAAAAATTTTACAGTATGAATCGTGTATAATAAAAATGGTTACAGGTGTAACTAAGATTTTAAGTCAATAGTGAGATTATTTGAAATAATTGTGTTCAATAAAAATGATAATTAAAAGATTTAATAATAATTGAACGATGATATATAATAATTATTAATAATCAATTGGGAAATTTTAGTGTGTGGATGGGAGGTGGCTCAGATGAGCCACGAATTTAAAGTTTACAACATAATAAATTTGCTAATTCAAATTTTGATCCAATAAAAATGCTTGTGTTCTATTTAAATATTTAAATAACTATACGCTCAGACATTCAATATAAGGTGTTCATTCCATAATTTTAAATGTATTATTTTATTGTTGTACGCTAGATATAGGCATTGATAAAAATATGTGTTTTCATTATGTGTGTATTTTTGAACCTAAGCAAAGAATTAAATCATCTGGCAGGCGGTTAACACAAAGTATCTGAATCAGAAAGAGGGGAAACAATGAGGGTAGAAGTAAGTACTGATAAATATATATATATTTCATGTAATTTGTTCAAGTATGAGATGTGTTTTCATTTTGTTGAGGCGATCAGCTGATCAGCAATTAAATACTATTACCGTGAATCAAATATGAAATATCAAGGGGTAAAGCATTAAATTGAGTGTGAGTGTGGATGAGCAGAATGGGCTACCTTAATTATTAGAATACTTGATAGGTTAGATGATATTTTATGTTAGTTAAATCTGAGGGATAAATGTATATTTTAAAACCTATTTTTTCAGTGTCTTTTAACATTCATTAAAATCAGTTGGTTTAATTTGAAATATGTGTTAGCCTAAGTTGTTTCGTCATTACCACTTTCTCATTTCTGTGTTGCAAAATTCGTCTAAACGTTCCGGAATCTTTCTGAATTATTAACTGGGTGTGGTCAGATAGCAAAATTGTCCTTTTTATTTAAGGTGGAGTGTAAAGGGTTTCGATATTTTAGCCTATAAAAAATAATCGTGGCGACCCTGGTCTTCTGGTAAAATCTAAATAGGTAAGTAGTGGTGGCTGAGTACAGGTAAGTCCTCGTAGTGTATTTTATGTATTTAATATATTTCGGCATCTATTTTTAATGTTACAACCCATAGGAACCCGCGTATACTGGTATAAATTCTACGGGACGCAGAACGCCGTGTAAGGTCTGCTTTCTTTGGATAAAGGGATTTGGTGATATGCGGCATTGAGATCAATTACGGTGAAGTACTTGGCCTCACTAAACCAGTCAAAAGCCGAGTGGAGATCCGGGAGGGGAACCGAATCCACCTCAATGTTAGCGTTCAATTTTCGGTAATCAATCACCATGCGGTGCTTACCCCCCGGCTTGGGTACCAGGAACGCTGGACTGGCATAACTGAAATTGGAAGGTTCAATGACCCCTTGCTCTAACAGCTCTTGAACCTTCTCCCTTACAACGACCATTTTCGGAGGGGCGAACTTATACGGATGTGACCTCACTATCTTGGAATCAGTTAGACGAATTTTGTATTCCAATAAATGTGTGAGTCCCAAAGTAGGAGTTAACACTGAGGGGAACTCCTCACACAGTTGGTCTAAGGCCTTCTGCTGGGCGGGAGTGAGATGGTCTCGTGCAGAATCGGGACAAGCTACCTCTTGGATACCTCCCTTAGCTCCCTGGTATCCAAGGAAAGGAATAACAACTCCCCGATTAAATTTGAAATAACATTGGTGCCCATGGATGTCCAACACGAGACCACTTTTAGCGATGAAATCGGCACCAACGATACAGTCAACTCCCAGAGCCGGAGAAACTAGAAAAGGCCACACCCAAGAAAAACCATCGATCTTGAATTTGAAGGAAATCACCCGGGAGATGGGCAGGATTTCCCGTGACGCAGTCCAGCATACTACGGACGACCGATCCGACCCTTTTATTAAGCCCTGCTTTTCAAGGTCCGCACATACTCGAGATGAGATGATAGATCGGGCTGAACCGGAGTCAACTAATGCTCTGAGTTGACCCTTTTTTACCTCGAGCGACAGGAAGGGGCATACAGAAGCCTTTTGCGGGACAGTAGCAAGGACCTTGATATCAGAAGAGTCAAGACCTATCCTTGGCCTAGAGGCACTTGAACACCGAAAAGTCTTAGGATGAGGGGAAGACAACCTCCGACTTGTCTTCCCCTGGCAATTTAGTTTTTTGAAGACCGGACCCTCGGGGGAAGCGTTGGACGCAGACCCCCTTCCGGACAATCGCGGGCAACATGCCCCTGTCTTCGACAACGAAAACAAACCACGCCTCTCAACGGTCCACCTCGATCGCCGGTGGTTCTTTCCGGTCGGGGTTGGGACTGAACAACACGTCGTTCCACTGCTCGAAACTCGCCCGGACTAGCCCTTACGGGCCTGCGGGACTCATCAATCGCTTGTATGGCCCGGGATAACACACACATCTTATTGAGGTCTTCATAGCTGCGTGGTCGCTCGGCAAAAATCAAACGCGACCTCTCCTGGGGAGTGACCCCCTCGACAATCATCTCTACTACTTCGACCTCGGGCAGTCCCAACCCTAGAATTCGTACAGCTTCACGGATACTAAGCGCAAACTCAGCAAAATTCTCCCCGTGGGCTTGCACCCGATAACAATGCTTATGCTGCAGCTGCTCCCGCAATCGGCCAGGCACGCATGCGTCCAACACCCCCCGATGGAAAGACGTCACACTGCCGCCACATCTTATAGTTTGCGCGACCCGCTCAGCCATGGACCCCCGACAGTAGGGATACACGAGCTCGAGGAGGGTGCCATCCGACATCCCCGGGAAGTCGGACAGCTGGAACAAAATCTTGAAAAATACCATCAGCTTATCCACATCCAGACCATCAACGACCGGAAGCTGCTGGATAATGGAGGAAAGGGGATTAGGTAACTTGTTATACGAAACGCTCGACCCGCCCGAGAACGTCGGCAATTGAGCCGGCGGACTCGGCGTCTGCCCCATGTCCAACTCAGGAGGCTGGGGAGAGTTCACGGGAGGGTGAGATTTCCCCGGCTTGAAATTCCGCAACGCTTTCGCCACCTGTTCCGAGATCAACTTCAGCGTGGCGCTGACTTCAGCTATCGTAGTTTGGGCGGAAAAGTTCTCCAGTCGATGTTGCAGGTGCTCCGCCCGTTGACGCACTCTCTGCCTCGCCCTGAGGCTGGACGGGGCCGACTCCAAATCTTCCATCACCTCCCACAACTCTCCCCACTTCTCCTGGCACAGCTCGAGCTCCGCTGTCACATCGGTAATTTTCACAATCGACGTCGCCCCTCCAGAGGAGAGGGCGTCCCTTAACTGCTTCCTCAAGGAAGCGACATCCCCTTGGGGCCTCCCACCCCGGGACTTAATTTCAAACTCTAGCTCGTGTTTAAGAAACAGTTCGGGATTCATCCCACTCATGCCGCCAACCGCTCTAATTATCACGCACGACACACAGAACAATAAATAACATGAAAACACCAAATACTGAACTGGAAAACCTTGAGTACTATCCTTCCATCAAGAGGACCCCCGGGTTCTCTAGCGCTGCGGAGACCTGGCCTACTTCTGAACCACCTACTAACACCACAGAAGGAAACAAGCAACAACCAACAAATACCTAACATACATAACACCAAACATCAATCCGACACACACGTCTCACCAACACATAACTAACAGACACAAACTAGTAATCAGAATTCCTAAACTTCGCAACACAGGAATTTAGTCGGTGACGGTACCGACTTCCGATCGGGCCATACCGCATCCCGCTAATGCCACACGCTATACTCCGACCTTGAATCACCAACATTCTATCACCCAGGCAACGCTTGAGACCCCCCGGCAGTTCAACATCTCAAATTTTCCGAGCACAAATACCCGCCCCGTGGTGCGATCAGACTCACAAGTTATGCAACCTAAAATAGCATACATGGGCATATACCAAAAAAAAAAACAATAGCATGACAATAGTATAGTATTTCCGAGTTTGCAAGCCCCGTCACACCCAAGGACCCAAGGGTTCAACCCCAGAATCAACCGCGCTCTGCTACCATTTGTAACCCCTCTTTCTTTTTTATGCTTTATAAAAAAATAATCCTTTTTTTTTTTATTAAAGAGTGGCCACTAGTTATTTAAAACTAGGCAGGAGCCTAGAGAAGCCAAAAATGTGCTGGGTCCAGTATGACGGGACTTGCAATTAAACTCGGTCGTTAATCAACAATAACAATTTTATTCTTGCCCCATAATTAGTAATACAAATGAAAATTATAATGACGAGTGTAACAATGTCGAAAATAAGGAATGTAATATTGAGAATAATAATGTATTTAAAGAATTAGTATCAGAAAGCGAGACGGTGTAAATAAGTAATGAAAGTACTGATGAGTTGGTGGAATGCGATAATGAAAGGTTAAGGTGTATTTATGAGTTAGAGAGAGAGAGGGAAAATAATGTTGTGGTAGAGTGGGGACAGAGGGTAAATTTTCCCCTTATTGTTGATAATGTTTATGATGATTTAATGAGTTCATAAGTGTTGTTGTTGAAGGGCAAGAGTCCCGTATTGATAGATGAATTGAAGTATTTATTTTTGTTGTGTAATTTTGTACCCTCTGTCCGAAATAATTGTGAGAGTGTGATGTGGTGTTATGAAGAGAGAGAGTTAAACAGAGAATTGTATGTGGAGAAAGTAACAGAATTGTATAATTTGAATAGAAAGTATGACGAATGGAAAGAAAGTTTAAAAGTATACTTGAATAATAATGACTATAATGATTTGACCAAAGTAATTAACCCGATAATGAATGAGTTTACTGACGGAGACTTAACAAAAATACCTAACGTTGACTGGTTTAATGAGTATTTGGGTAAGATGAATGAAGTCAGTTTTTATGGTTATAACACACAAAACAATAATTTGTTTGTCAATAAAAATGAACAGTGTGGTATAAAACCAAGACTTATCTATGACGATGGAGGCTAAACTATAAAACAATAAAAGACAATTACCTGTATTAACTTCCGTCTTGTGACTTCTTTAGTTTTTTCCTTAAAACAACGCGTTTCGAGAATAAATTCTCATCATCAGGTTTTTTAAAAATTATAAAAACATCAAATTCACCCAAAAGGGGTCGTCAACTATTTAAAATACACAAACACAAAAACACCACACATAATTAAACACCGACACAGTCACGGCACAGTCCGATGCGCATCGTCTCGGCGCCAACGACCAACTGTTGCACTTTGTCTTATACGACCGTTATCATTGCCCGCTGACCCATCGATATCGATGGCCGTGTTGTACAGCAGATTCGATCGGAACGAAACTTTGTCATTAAGTAGCTGGTCCGTTTGTAACTTAGAAGCCCTGTATATCTCATATTCCTCCACAGCGTTCATGTATGCACCCTTTTTACAATTATGAAGCAGTTTAAAGTTTGTGAGGAAGTCTGAGTACTTATGATTATACAGCATTAAATGCTGAGCATAACTGGATCTAGTTTTTGAGATATCACTTTTGGGCAGGTGTTCTTTAAAACGTTCGGCTGACGGCCTGCCCGTTTGTCCTATATAGAATTTGTCACAGTCATCGCATTCAAACTTGTACACTCCAGTTTTCTCTTCAGCAAGGATATGAGTTCTTTGTCCCAAACGTTTTTTGATGTTATTTGTGGTTTTAAAGGCCACTGCTATTTTACGTTTTTTCAGCTCATTCTTTACAATGACTGGTAGTACATTTGTGTACTCAGTTACTATAAATTTAGTATCTTCTTTAGATGTGCCGGTTAATCTGCTTTTACTATTGATTTTTACCAAGTGTTTTCTTATAAGCTTGTCTATGATTCCACTGTTATACCCATTAGCGATAGCTATACTTTTGATTATATTAGTCTCTTCCACTCTGTCTTTTTGCTCAAGGGGAATAGCAAGCATTCTATGAACGAACGCGTTGAAGGCTGCCATTTTTTGGGAATATGGATGGTACGAATCAGCATGAATAGTAATATTCGTGGTGGTGGGCTTTCTATAAACTTTGAATCTAAAACGGTCATTATATTTGCTGATAGTGAGATCAAGAAAGTTCAGGCAGCTATTATTCTCCATTTCTAGGGTAAATTGGATTTTCATGTTTATGCTGTTCATATATCCTTTCAAATTTTCTATTTGTCTACTCGTTCCATTGAATATCATAAAAGTGTCGTCAACGTAGCGTACGTAAAATTTAATTTTGTCTCGCTGTTTATTAAGACTAGACATTAAAAATGTATTCTCAAAGTGGTTCAAGTATAGGTCCGCTAAAATCCCCGATAAAGGTGACCCCATTGCCAGACCATCCTCCTGCATGAAATACTCATTATCATAAGAGAAATAATTTTGTTTGAGTATTGTTTTTAGCAGTTGCATAAGTTCATCAATTTCATTTCTACCTAACCTATTTGTATTAATTAAGCTATTTCTGAGAATTGTCATTGTCTCATCTACCGGCACATTGGTGTACAGATTAGTTACGTCAAATGAAGCCAACCTATAATGTGGTGCTGATTTAATAGTTTTAATTTTTTCAACGAGATCGTAGCTGTTTTTTATGCTGTAATTATTTACTATGTCAATGTTCTCTTTTATGATTTTTACTAATCTTTTAGCCGTCCTATAAAGTGATATCTCAAAAACTAGATCCAGTTACGCTTAGCATTTAATGCTGTATAATCATAAGTACTCAGACTTCCACACAAACTTTAAACTGCTTCATAATTGTAAAAAGGGTGCATACATGAACGCTGTGGAGGAATATGAGATATACAGGGCTTCTAGGTTACAAATGGACCAGCTACTTAATGACAAAGTTTCGTTCCGATCGAATCTGCTGTACAACACGGCCATCGATATCGATGGGTCAGCGGGCAATGATAACGGTCGTATAAGACAAAGTGCAACAGTTGGTCGTTGGCGGCGAGACGATGCGCATCAGACTGTGCCGTGACTGTGTCGGTGTTTAATTATGTGTGGTGTTTTTGTGTTTGTGTATTTTAAATAGTTGACGACCCCTTTTGGGTGAATTTGATGTTTTTATAATTTTTAAAAAACCTGATGATGAGAATTTATTCTCGAAACGCGTTGTTTTAAGGAAAAAACTAAAGAAGTCACAAGACGGAAGTTAATACAGGTAATTGCCTAATATTAATTCTAAATATTAGTAACGTGACTTGGAGACAATTAAAACAAAATGAATAAAAGACAGTGATAAACATTATGTTTTATGGTTCTGACATGGCAGATTTGGACAATGAAGTGCGGAAAAACTGAACAGTTGATAACTAAAGTTTGTAAATAATTGTAGTGCATTTATTTATGTGTATTGTAGAAGATCAGCTAAGCAATGTATGTATATAGGTAAGTGATAATAATAATAATAATAATAATATTTTGCAATTTAAATAAATAATAACATTAATTTTGGAAACAGTAATGGGCTAATTTGTATAATGGCAAACAATAATAATGGAATTTGTATTTTCAGTAATTAATTTAATCAAACCAGTTTGATATGTTTTAAATATTTTGTAAATGCTAATGAATTCAATTTATTTTACGAGATTTGGAATTTGGTAATAGATGGCTAAATTGTTTGATGTAAACTGATATTTGTGTTAAATGTTTCAGAGGTGAGGTGAAAGTAATGAGGTATGGTGAATATGTTTTGTGTATATCATTTTAAATGAACTGTAAGTATAAAAAATTTTACAGTATGAATCGTGTATAATAAAAATGGTTACAGGTGTAACTAAGATTTTAAGTCAATAGTGAGATTATTTGAAATAATTGTGTTCAATAAAAATGATAATTAAAAGATTTAATAATAATTGAACGATGATATATAATAATTATTAATAATCAATTGGGAAATTTTAGTGTGTGGATGGGAGGTGGCTCAGATGAGCCACGAATTTAAAGTTTACAACATAATAAATTTGCTAATTCAAATTTTGATCCAATAAAAATGCTTGTGTTCTATTTAAATATTTAAATAACTATACGCTCAGACATTCAATATAAGGTGTTCATTCCATAATTTTAAATGTATTATTTTATTGTTGTACGCTAGATATAGGCATTGATAAAAATATGTGTTTTCATTATGTGTGTATTTTTGAACCTAAGCAAAGAATTAAATCATCTGGCAGGCGGTTAACACAAAGTATCTGAATCAGAAAGAGGGGAAACAATGAGGGTAGAAGTAAGTACTGATAAATATATATATATTTCATGTAATTTGTTCAAGTATGAGATGTGTTTTCATTTTGTTGAGGCGATCAGCTGATCAGCAATAAAATGTCACTGGTATATTGGTTTATAAATGTTCCAAGTAATTAATGTTTAATGTAATGTTTCGATGTATTGCAGATGCTATTTAAAGTAATGAGAAATAAAGTAATAATTTGTGAAAGCTAATAACAGATAGTTTTGGGTGATGAATATTTAATGGGACAAGTAGATCTGTCCAAGTTGAAGTCAAAGTTAAAGTTGAAATAGTAGAGATGACAATAATGTAATGTTGTTTTGAGTTAATGTATGTTATAGAGTTTTGAGAAGTATTGATGTTGACACAGTAGTCATGGGAAATATATGTAGAATATTGAGTGATATATTGATGTTTATAATTAATGATGTTATTTTGTTGTAGTTGTAGTATGGTAATGAGATTGAGATTTTGGGGATGGCAATTTTGTAGTAGGGGGTAGTGTAATGTAGGAGTCCGCAACATAATGATAGTTGGGACGGGATGGGATCGATTTAGTGGGTAAGGGGTCGCCTCAGGTAGAATCCAGGGACCAGATAACGGGAAATGAGCTTTTTTTTGGGGGGGGGAAACACGTATCTTAAACACAAAGGGTTAGAGAGTATTTTTTTTATATATATAGAGAGAAGGTGGCGAATTGAGTTTAATGATAAGTTGGGTTTAGAGATTGATTGGATAGATATTTTGATAGAGATGGGTGTCATATTAGTTGAAGTTGATGAATATTAGAGTCAGAGGGAGAAAGATTATATATGTATACAGAGCAAGTAGTAAATTAAATTGGTATAAATAATTTAAATCACCCACAGTAATGGAGAATGAGATTGTCAAGCGAAGAAAGAGATTTATAAGAATATAAAATTTTTAATTTACAACCAGTGACAAAATTTTGATAGAATTTGGAAATATAAAGTCAGAAAGTGTTTATTTTGAATAACTTAATGTCAATTTGCTTATTATTTATAATAATATTTTGTTATTGTAAATGTTTTATTTTATTATGTTTTTGTGTTTCAAGTTAGAATGTTTCAGATGTTTAATGTATTCACAGATGTCACTTGTACATAACGTATGTGGGTCAAGGTTTGTGGACTTGACCTAGTTTTGATCAGCTGACAGTGAGGTCACACATACTAAGCTTGTATAGTAAGGAAGTTAATTCAACTTTTGTTTTTTTGATCAATTTAAACAAATTCTAAATAATTTCTATATGTAAAGGAAACATTTTAATAAATTAAAAATTTTTTTTTCTCTTTGAATTTTAAAAAATTTTGGAAAATACTTTTTTTGAAAAAAAAAAATCTTGATTTTCGCCTGCCAGCTAATGAATATTTTAAGCTTCGATTATTTTATTATTTGTGTACTAACCATGTTTATTATTATTGATTTATTGTATTGACTTGTATTGTTAGATTCTAAGTATTCACGTGTTAGGTTAAGGATGTTCTTAACTATAAGAAATGTTTAAATCAAGTTATTTTAAATATAAACAGAAACCAATGAAGAGAATAATTTAAAATTTATACAAAATTTATGAATCGATTTTACCTGAAAACAACCAAAGGGTTGGAATTTAAATAACTTTTGAAAAATTTTCCAATTTTATGATATGTAATATCAGTAGGTAATGTGAGTGTGTGTGAGCCCAGTATCTGCTAAAGGCAGCCCAGCTTGCATACAAGGGGAAACATATCGGTGGAGGATCTGGCATAATATAAGACAGGGATTGAGGATTTTGGGGGGTAGCATGTTAGAAGGTGAGGTGTGCTGTGGTACGTGTCTGCTCGATTTTTCGGTGTTGGGATCTCTTACGGAGAAGTCCAGTGATTTCGTTCAGATGCGTCCATAGTCGCCAAGCCAGGGGGGTCGTGTACCCATGAAGAGTAAGAACCAGGGGGTTGTTGGCACCAGTTCCTCACCGGTCCTCTTAGGGGTTTTATCAATGAGATTTATTCTGTTTTGGACAGAAGAATTCTCATTGAGGGGGTATTGTAACGTGTCAAAAGTGGGTCATTTCATTTATTGCGGTTATGGGGTTTCGTATTTTATTTTATTTTATTTTTCGGGGCTTCAAAATATTATGCAAACGTTATTTCCATTGGAACAGAACACGTGGTAAGAAACAGTGTTGAAACAAAGCAGCAAGACGCAGTTTCTGTTGTGTAACCAGGCAAGGAATTTGCAACACCCTCGAATTCTCAGAACTCTGTATAAGTGTGACGGCACACGCACTCAGCGACTCAAGCATGTGCGCTGTAGGGACGCCGAGAAACTCAAACGGCGCTGTAAAAAATGGCGCTGGAGCGAACAATTTGTGACATCAACCAGCCAACTACAGGAAATGTAGTTAAGCCCCGCCTACTGCTAGTGACATCAGTCTAGCAGCGCCAAAGATCGTCGACACACTGGGCTGATATAACTACTATGTTTCATGCATAGAGCTCATAAGCCACAGCAATTCAGCTTGTACGACAACGAAATCAGGTGGCAGTGAACGGCAGCTTCCTCCCGCCTCAACACAGTCCACATTAGGCAGAGACGCCAGGCAGTCCACTAGAAGCCGACTCCAGATATAGACGCTTACAGTTTTGTTTAGGGCCCGGTTGGCCGAGTTCTCATAAAATGTAATTAATTCAATAGGACCGACCGGGACCCAAGAAATTAATAACCATATTACCGTGATTGACGGGCAGTTGGTGCAGTGACATGGAGTGATTAATTAAATACGTAATCTTTATAATGGGAATCGGATAACAGAAACACGTGTTCGGTCGGTAGTGAACAGTGAATTAAAACATGAATTAAATACTATTACCGTGAATCAAATATGAAATATCAAGGGGTAAAGCATTAAATTGAGTGTGAGTGTGGATGAGCAGAATGGGCTACCTTAATTATTAGAATACTTGATAGGTTAGATGATATTTTATGTTAGTTAAATCTGAGGGATAAATGTATATTTTAAAACCTATTTTTTCAGTGTCTTTTAACATTCATTAAAATCAGTTGGTTTAATTTGAAATATGTGTTAGCCTAAGTTGTTTCGTCATTACCACTTTCTCATTTCTGTGTTGCAAAATTCGTCTAAACGTTCCGGAATCTTTCTGAATTATTAATTGGGTGTGGTCAGATAGCAAAATTGTCCTTTTTATTTAAGGTGGAGTGTAAAGGGTTTCGATATTTTAGCCTATAAAAAATAATCGTGGCGACCCTGGTCTTCTGGTAAAATCTAAATAGGTAAGTAGTGGTGGCTGAGTACAGGTAAGTCCTCGTAGTGTATTTTATGTATTTAATATATTTCGGCATCTTTTTTTAATGTTACAACCCATAGGAACCCGCGTATACTGGTATAAATTCTACGGGACGCAGAACGCCGTGTAAGGTCTGCTTTCTTTGGATAAAGGGATTTGGTGATATGCGGCATTGAGATCAATTACGGTGAAGTACTTGGCCTCACTAAACCAGTCAAAAGTCGAGTGGAGATCCGGGAGGGGAACCGAATCCACCTCAATGTTAGCGTTCAATTTTCGGTAATCAATCACCATGCGGTGCTTACCCCCCGGCTTGGGTACCAGGAACGCTGGACTGGCATAACTGAAATTGGAAGGTTCAATGACCCCTTGCTCTAACAGCTCTTGAACCTTCTCCCTTAGAACGACCATTTTCGGAGGGGCGAACTTATACGGATGTGACCTCACTATCTTGGAATCAGTTAGACGAATTTTGTATTCCAATAAATGTGTGAGTCCCAAAGTAGGAGTTAACACTGAGGGGAATTCCTCACACAGTTGGTCTAAGGCCTTCTGCTGGGCGGGAGTGAGATGGTCTCGTGCAGAATCGGGACAAGCTACCTCTTGGATACCTCCCTTAGCTCCCTGGTATCCAAGGAAAGGAATAACAACTCCCCGATTAAAATTGAAATAACATTGGTGCCCATGGATGTCCAACAGGAGACCACTTTTAGCGATGAAATCGGCACCAACGATACAGTCAACTCCCAGAGCCGGAGAAACTAGAAAAGGCCACACCCAAGAAAAACCATCGATCTTGAATTTGAAGGAAATCACCCGGGAGATGGGCAGGATTTCCCGTGACGCAGTCCAGCATACTACGGACGACCGATCCGACCCTTTTATTAAGCCCTGCTTTTCAAGGTCCGCACATACTCGAGATGAGATGATAGATCGGGCTGAACCGGAGTCAACTAATGCTCTGAGTTGACCCTTTTTTACCTCGAGCGACAGGAAGGGGCATACAGAAGCCTTTTGCGGGACAGTAGCAAGGACCTTGATATCAGAAGAGTCAAGACCTATCCTTGGCCTGGAGGCACTTGAACACCGAAAAGTCTTAGGATGAGGGGAAGACAACCTCCGACTTGTCTTCCCCTGGCAATTTAGTTTTTTGAAGACCGGACCCTCGGTGGAAGCGTTGGACGCAGACCCCCTTCCGGACAATCGCGGGCAACATGCCTCTGTCTTCGACAACGAAAACAAACCACGCCTCTCAACGGTCCACCTCGATCGCCGGTGGTTCTTTCCGGTCGGGGTTGGGACTGAACAACACGTCGTTCCACTGCTCGAAACTCGCCCGGACTAGCCCTTACGGGCCTGCGGGACTCATCAATCGCTTGTATGGCCCGGGATAACACACACATCTTATTGAGGTCTTCATAGCTGCGTGGTCGCTCGGCAAAAATCAAACGCGACCTCTCCTGGGGAGTGACCCCCTCGATAATCATCTGTACTACTTCGACCTCGGGCAGTCCCAACCCTAGAATTCGTACAGCTTCACGGATACTAAGCGCAAACTCAGCAAAATTCTCCCCGTGGGCTTGCACCCGATAACAATGCTTATGCTGCAGCTGCTCCCGCAATCGGCCAGGCACGCATGCGTCCAACACCCCCCGATGGAAAGACGTCACACTGCCGCCACATCTTATAGTTTGCGCGACCCGCTCAGCCATGGACCCCCGACAGTAGGGATACACGAGCTCGAGGAGGGTGCCATCCGACATCCCCGGGAAGTCGGACAGCTGGAACAAAATCTTGAAAAATACCATCAGCTTATCCACATCCAGACCATCAACGACCGGAAGCTGCTGGATAATGGAGGAAAGGGGATTAGGTAACTTGTTATACGAAACGCTCGACCCGCCCGAGAACGTCGGCAATTGAGCCGGCGGACTCGGCGTCTGCCCCATGTCCAACTCAGGAGGCTGGGGAGAGTTCACGGGAGGGTGAGATTTCCCCGGCTTGAAATTCCGCAACGCTTTCGCCACCTGTTCCGAGATCAACTTCAGCGTGGCGCTGACTTCAGCTATCGTAGTTTGGGCGGAAAAGTTCTCCAGTCGATGTTGCAGGTGCTCCGCCCGTTGACGCACTCTCTGCCTCGCCCTGAGGCTGGACGGGGCCGACTCCAAATCTTCCATCACCTCCCACAACTCTCCCCACTTCTCCTGGCACAGCTCGAGCTCCGCTGTCACATCGGTAATTTTCACAATCGACGTCGCCCCTCCAGAGGAGAGGGCGTCCCTTAACTGCTTCCTCAAGGAAGCGACATCCCCTTGGGGCCTCCCACCCCGGGACTTAATTTCAAACTCTAGCTCGTGTTTAAGAAACAGTTCGGGATTCATCCCACTCATGCCGCCAACCGCTCTAATTATCACGCACGACACACAGAACAATAAATAACATGAAAACACCAAATACTGAACTGGAAAACCTTGAGTACTATCCTTCCATCAAGAGGACCCCCGGGTTCTCTAGCGCTGCGGAGACCTGGCCTACTTCTGAACCACCTACTAACACCACAGAAGGAAACAAGCAACAACCAACAAATACCTAACATACATAACACCAAACATCAATCCGACACACACGTCTCACCAACACATAACTAACAGACACAAACTAGTAATCAGAATTCCTAAACTTCGCAACACAGGAATTTAGTCGGTGACGGTACCGACTTCCGATCGGGCCATACCGCATCCCGCTAATGCCACACGCTATACTCCGACCTTGAATCACCAACATTCTATCACCCAGGCAACGCTTGAGACCCCCCGGCAGTTCAACATCTCAAATTTTCCGAGCACAAATACCCGCCCCGTGGTGCGATCAGACTCACAAGTTATGCAACCTAAAATAGCATACATGGGCATATACCAAAAAAAAAAAACAATAGCATGACAATAGTATAGTATTTCCGAGTTTGCAAGCCCCGTCACACCCAAGGACCCAAGGGTTCAACCCCAGAATCAACCGCGCTCTGCTACCATTTGTAACCCCTCTTTCTTTTTTATGCTTTATAAAAAAATAATCCTTTTTTTTTTTTTTTTTTTTTTTTTATTAAAGAGTGGCCACTAGTTATTTAAAACTAGGCAGGAGCCTAGAGAAGCCAAAAATGCGCTGGGTCCAGTATGACGGGACTTGCAATTAAACTCGGTCGTTAATCAACAATAACAATTTTATTCTTGCCCCATAATTCATTACATGCATGTGTAAATTACAATTCCCCTGAGTGACACGTATAACAATAAGCAATAAATAACAGTATAAATGATAACTAAGTAGTGTCATCATGTTAACAATTCAGTTTCTATAAGCCCATATTAATTCATCCCCTAATAACACTTAACATTAACATCACATATTGAAACATAGAGAAACATATACATATAACATCATCACACTAAATCATGTTCGACCTGGCAGACAGCCTGTATATTCGATAAAGCCCCAAAAACTGCAATCATAAAATTTAAACTTCCAGCCACAGTTGGAATTTAATAATTTAAAACCACAACCCATTTACTCCATTAAAATGAAACCCAAAAAAAAATATTTTAAAAACCGAAAGGATGATAATGACTAATAACTGCAAGATAAAAGTGGCCTGGCAGCCCATATGAATTTATAACATCTAATAAATTGCACATTATAAGTATATGAAATTCTCTAAGTTTTTTTTGAACTGTATACAAGTGGTAAAAACCCTTATCACCTAAGTTTAAACTATTGGCATAATTTTCCAAAACGTTAATTGTTGTGTTACAAATATAGATGTATCCCTGTATCAGGAATTCGTTCTTTAATGATAATGATTTAATTCAACAGACAGGTCCAGCAAGCAAGTCAGAACCTAAGTTACAATAATCAGTAGCATCACTATGCTTTTACAATCTCAAAATTATTAGTATATGCCCACAAAAAAATAAATTTTTTTCTTTAAAGTCAGACATCTGTGTATAAATAATTTTACAATAACAGCATGTTGTATTCTAGCAGCTGTGGAAGTGTGCCAGCATGTGCCAGACTATATGAGACAGGTATCAGACCTGCCTGAAACTGTATCAACGTGTGCCTAACTTGAGAAAAAAACCATGTAAATTTTACACCCGAAAACAGCCTGAAAAACGAAACCCCCAGCCCTTAAATGTTAAACCAAAATAAGAATAATATATGAACCCCGTCCTGAACCAGCCGGAACAGAACCAATAAACACATGACTTAAATTTAGATTGAAAGTATAATGACTCTAAGGCCTTCGTACATAAAAAAAAGTATATAAAGGAGTAAAAAGCTCTGGCACACTCCCCCAGTGAAGCACACAATTACAATCATAGTACGTTAGAGTTATGGAGTAATATTATAATAGTTCAAATAATGTTCATAATGAATGTCCAGTTGACACACCCCTGATCGGACTGTCTAGCAGCGTAAGCACATGGTTTAAAAAAGGAAAACGATTTGTAACACAGATGAGCAGCGGGCCAGGCCAACGAAAAATAATAAGAGTTTAGATCACCTTAATAGCATGAGTAGTATGCATCTTACAGCTGGTCAGCAAGCTCCCTCCTCAGAACAGGTAAGTGTTGGATGGTCCATGACTGGTGAAGGTGTCAGTACACCAGCTGAGACAAAATCTCCGTCTGGGAGCGAGAACCCTGAGAATTCACAAAGGATTAGAAATTCTGTTCACTAAAATATGCACCCTAGTCAAGATAATAACCTCAGAACGGGGCTCCCGGCCAACTCAAGATAAATGCATAAGTTTTTGTTTTTGATTTTTTTTGAAAATTGCCTGAGGAGTAATTAAGTCTACAAGGTGATAATGAACTCACTAAATAAAAAAAATAATATTAAAATGTGTATAGTAAAGAGTCACTCGCACTAGATCTAACAAGTGCCGACATAATCAAACAGGTTGGCCTCACCACGTGGCAACACAATTATCATAATTTGTCAGAAAATGACCACATTAAAGGCACTTACAGTTACACACAATTAAAAGATTAATAGTGTTTCATCTAAGGGTGGTCTCACAATTTATTTTTAACTGCCATAATTAATTAAAAAGAACACTCTTCCAGTCGAGTGCGTGTACATACATAACCCACACGATTCAACTCTGTCTATACGTACTGGCTTTAGCTATAATTTTATATAACTTAGTAATTTAACAAATGATTACAGTGACTATAGTACAATAATTAAAAGAAATACTGGCTGTATATACTGAAACATCAAATAAGTTTCTTACAATACACACACTCGTCCGATCGCATCTCGTACATTCTCCTCTCGCATTCGGCTGAATATATTTAAGTTTAATTATTTTCTTATTATTCAATCATTTTCTAGCATACTATAAATCACTCACCGTGAAGTCTCGAAAATTTAGCTTGCCATCAGGTTGAGAAGAAAACTACCCAATTATTGTCTGTCCGAGGTCGGGAGCCTGTAGATTCTATGAGCGCCGGCGTCGAACTGAATTGTGCAGTTACAATGCAACAAACAGCAAAATTCGACGCGAGATGGCGCGCGCTGTATCAACAGTGCCATTCCAATCTCACTGTTCCGACGTTAATACTCGATATTATTACTGAAAAACGAAATTTTTATACCTTCGATTGCCGGGTTATGCAAACACCGGCACAATACCATGTCGTGTCCTTGTTCACATTGACGAGGATTGTGAACCAAACCTTTTTCTTGAAGAAAAGAAACTGCAGCATCCTCTTCTGTACCAATAACACTCAACCATCGTAGCTACTTACAACACAACACTAATTAAAAATGTAATGAGACTGAACAACATTCTCAGTAAAACTAAATGAGCAATTGTGTGATATCATCTGTGATGCTGGGATTAAAACTAAATTTTTAGTAAATTATTTTGTATAGTTAGTGATAACATGAGACATGTCATGGACAACAAAATCCATAAACTTTTAGATTCTGACTTAACAAAGTTCTGGATATCTTTAAGAGATGAATATCCTGAACTTTCGGAGTTGCTCATCCCATTCATCGCCTCATTCTTGAGTGAAATGGGATTTTCATCTCAAGTGAAAATCAAGCACAGAAATAGACTTGACGCACACTCAGATTTATGACTTAATTTAACCACTCTTGAATCCAACATACCCCAGCTTTTGCAGAAAAAGCAGCTCCAACTGTCACATTAGTAACTAATGATTAGTTAGGCAAGTAAAAACTCTTTTGTTTCTAACTTCAGCATGTGTTTATTAGACCAAATTAGTCTTTTGAATTACATATTTGCTTGTTGCTTTTCTATAATTAAGTGTATATATAATTTGTTTAAGCATAAAAGAAGGCTTAAAGTTCTCAGTGTTACCAAAAATATGATTATAAAGTGGGTGCACACCCCTACAAGTAGTTCTGCCATGCACACCCCTACAAGTCTAATTAATTTTAAAAATCTAAAAGGTTAAGTTAGATAATTAAACGTAGACACAACCTCCCAAAATCGTCTCTGTACCGTAATTATGTGCGATAAATGGAAACTAATTTCTGTACTTCCAATAAATACACCCTTTTAATAAAATATGTACCAATAAACTCCAATAAAATATGTACGAATAACGTAGCCTACTAGGTTATACGTTCTAAATTGGAAGTACCGATAGGTTTTAATTCGAATAAATACAGCCTTTAATGTATATACAGCCTTTTATCCATACAATAAATACAGCCTTTGAATGTACACTAACAAAGGAAATTTTTGTTAAATCTAATTAATTTTAAAAATCTAAAAGGTTAAGTTGCATTGTTAAACGTAGACAGGTAAATATTTACCTGTGCTACACCATACAATCTTGAAGTGAAATATTTTTTTTTCTATTCTTCTATGTTATATAAACACGCGAAAATTAATTTCAAACGGGGTCGAAGCTATTTACGAAGAAAAAAAATAAAATAAATACTCCCATAAGCGCGCACGGAAAGTGAATGAGCGCCGTATTAACTGAGTCGGATCACCGTAGTCGGGCGACGGCACACTAATAGACAGCGAATGACGAGTCATGACGTCATGCGCGGATTACCTGTGACTGAAGTTCATCAAATTTACGCGCCAAATAACACGCGTTTTTCTACTACTAAATAAAATTAAAAAATCTTTAAATGTAATTTGTCACAGTTAATATGGCGTTCTTTAGCGTCTTATGGGAGTAATTATTTTATTTATTTTTTCGTAAATAGGTTCGACCGCCGTTTAAAATTATTTTTCCCGTGTTTATATAACATAGAATAGAAAACGAAATATTTCACTCACACACACACACACGCGCGCGCGCTCACATGAAATGCATGCATTACCATAATTAAGAAAAGATGAAACTCTTACCTTAATCCACTCCTCAATTATTTTGAAGAGAGTAGCGAAATCCCGGCGCTCAACCGGTATCAAAAAACACGGTTTACCAAAAACACTTGCCAGAACCGCGTTCCACTCCCCCGAACACCCACTGTCCTTCAATGAACCTGCCCCGATTATATTTCAGACGGAAAAATTTGGCTTCGTCGACTTCTACAGTCTTTCCAGGGCCCCCCAGCTTAGCTGAAGTGCGCTGGGCGTCGAAAATAAAAACTTCTCGACAAAAACTGTAGGTCGACGACGAGGACCCACACGAAGGACAATTTATTGACCCTTTAATAACCTCGTCGGAAATTAAAAAGTCAATAATCTCAGACTCAGTCATTCGAATCCATTCGTCTGACGTCCCACCGCACTGAATATCATGGCAGGCCATTTCAGTGTAAAATGTTAAATAAATAATATATGGTATATTATAATAATAACCCTAAACAACAGAAATGATAATTAATAATAACACCACACAATAACACAACACAATAACACAAATGAAAACACTGAATTCACAAAATAATTAAATACACGATAACCGTATCTTACGAGGTTCGTTACAACAACGGAACTGAGAACTGAGAATACAGTACTGTTGCCGCCGATTCCTGACACCCACACACACAAACTAGCAACCAATGACAATTGATTATATGCAAAATTGTAAAATTAACGGTGTATAAACGCGCTTTTTTTTATATCTACCAATCAACATCAGCTTTATAAAGCGGTTTTAATAAATTCCAGGGTTATTTGCATCAGACCTATGCCATTGGTTAATCGTTGTGACGTCGCCGCGGGGTTTTTCGAAATGTTTACTATCGATAGTTCAGTTGCGATTTTCATACTATCGATAACTACCACAAAGTTTTAGATAAATTAGTTTTAGAAAAGTATTAACAATGTTACTTTACACTGTGATTTTCAGCTTTTACTGTTTAAAAGAAAATAAGAGAGTTTATAGGTCTATCTCTCTTTGGGAATACTAATTTAATGTTGAACAAAGTACGCGAGTCAAAGTCGAAAGACAAAGTACAAGCGAAGTTTGGCACTGAGGAGTTTTCTATCAAAATTACAATTTGGTAATTCTCACTAAATGCTTTGAAGGACTACCGTTTGACAAAGATTGCTTGACAAACACAAACTTATACTTTGAGCATTACGCTCTGGTTATTTTTGCTTGTCTCTGTTTCGGCTTCAGTTCGCCTCTTCAGCTAAGGAAGTTGTGATAGCAGTTTTCACTGCCGACCACTACCTTAGGACAGAGTGGAGAATGTAAAATTTCTCTTTTGAGAATTACCAAACTAACTTAAACTTTCACTGTGGCGTACGTGCTACTATACGCATTTTGCGAGAATCTTCTCGACTGTGCCGGGTGCTCGGCCTGTGTCAAGGCTGCAGTTAATTACGTAGTTCACACGAGAGATAAGACGCAGTTTTGAAGCTTCTGGTGTGTGAGCGGGACTATAAATACATGGCGGTAGCGGCCTTAGTTTTCAGTTTTAGTGCGATATATTTACAGAGCGGTTCGAGAGTTATAAGCGAGATTACTGTGTATGTTCAAGCAGTTATTAGTGAAGTGTTGCGTTTTATAATCGGGCGGTATAATTACAATTTATTGTAGCATAATACAATTGTGTTAATATTAGTGACATTTTATTGCGTGTGAACCATTTTGATTTGATTTGTTGTAGTAGACTGTGTTGGTAATTACGAACTGTTTTACTGTAAAAATTAAAGGTGTGATTAGTGACTTAATTGGTGTCTTGTACTTATTTTGTTTCCACTGTAGGCCTACCTACGATGATAGAGTAGACCGTCGTAACAATATGAAGAATCATCATTTTCTATATAGTTAACTCGAAGTTTCTTGCAGCAATTATATAATGTTGTGATGTTATACAATTTGTTTCTTCTGAAGTAGTGTACACTACTTGCTACAAGAATGTTACAAGAAACAAGTTGTAGGCCTATAACATCACAACATTATATATGAAGAAGAATAAATAGCTGTTGTAATAAATGTAAATAAACAAAATAAGAGTTGAGACGAGCAATAATTGTATACTCTATTTAATAATATTAAGCGAGCAATAACGTATTACGTATTTAATTTATAACGTGTTCCCTGTACGCTCTTGCGTTTTCCGTGTTCTCTGAGGTAAGTATTAATATACGGACACGTCATGGACAAAAAATTCAAGGGTTTGTATTGAAACGTTCGAAAAAGGTTTTTAGTAAGCTAAAGTTAATAATAATTTATGAGTTTTTTGAAACTGTTGCTGTTGCTTCTTTGTGAATTAGAACAGAAAGGTACGTTTTATTACAGAGTAAAACGCTCAACCTCGTGCTAACCGCAGTGAGTTGGTAGACCTTTCGATTAAGAAAAGCAGTCTTTGCCGCCATTTTAACTTCTTTTCACTGACAGAAAATATGCGTGTGGATCTAAAGGAAAGAGACTTTGCTGAATATTTATTAAAAGTTGGCAATGGAGATTTGCCAGTAAGTGCTATGGATGAGATTAATTTTTTGTGCTTGTATTCATTTAAGATTAATCACACTGAAGTAAATTCTCTGTTGTTAGTCACTGTATGTATGAAACTACCAAACTTTTAGATTACTTGACCTGTCGAAATGAAGTTTTGGTTTAATTCTATCGTCCAGCTGTGCCTCCGTTTATTTGTAAGGCATTTTCGGGCTAACATCTGGATGATTGTAATAAAATTTAATATGAAGGTACACTGTTTTACCATTAATCGATGTGTACACAATTTTTCATAAAATATTCTTCTGAGGGTTGAAATATACAGAAAATCGTAATAAAGTACCCTGACATGAAAATACAGGGTATCAAATTATAAGGAATAATTTTGTTATACCGTTAAATAATTAATTTATAATTTATGTATGTGTAATTTTTACATTAAATTGTCTAGGATTTGTAAACATAAACAGAAACTATACGTATATTGTATACAAATTTTAAATAATAGCAATTGCATTATACATATTGTTACTAAACAGATTCGGGGTAAAATCAATTAAAGCCCCGCGTTGGGTTCGTCAATCTGTTGAAAAACAGATATTGATAGATGAGTGTAGATACTCTCCGGTATCTACAACGATATAAGATAATAAGATATTAAAATTTTAAAATGGAATTATTATTAGTAGTGTTGAAAAGGTGACAAAGTTGTCGTTATTATTTCTAGGTTAGCTCACAAACGTAAGTAGTTATTGTGGATAAGTAAATTATTCATTGAGTTCTTAATAATCTAAACACATATATTTTATTCATAATGCATCTGATGTGTAACTATCAGTTAATTAGAATATCTTTCGCAAAAAAATTATTTATTAGTCAAATCAAACGAAATGAGTCAATTGAGCGACTAATCATTTCACTCCTATTTGTAATATTTAAATTAATACTGACTTCTTTAATTACGATAAAATCGTAAAAACAGTTATTTCTTAAGTTAATAAATGCGAAATAATTCTTTTATTTAATTCTGATAATTTTCATCATAATTAATACACTTCGATACTACTGACTAGAGTAGTACCCAAACAATAATTCTCCGTTCATTAACAGAAATTATTATTTCCATTTTATTTGTTAAATAATGAAAATATAGTACTCCCTGGTTTTTATAAAACACTAAACTCGAAAATACGACCGTTATTATACACTGGCCGTATTTATTATTTGAATTCACTCCCCACTGTACACTCGTTATTTCTTTGTTATGTATAGGTTATGTGTGTATAGCGTACTTATGAACGTGTCGCGCACAATTTAAATACAACTTCACACATTTCTTCATCGACCTTGCCCGTCGAATTATGCTGGTAGACTCTTTGACGACTGAATGATGACTGAACGCTTCACCTTAGCGTCTCTTGCTTGTCTGGTTGTTTTAATTCATTTGATTGGTTTAAATTGTCGAACTCTCCACCACAAAACACCTCGGTTAAATAAAACTTTTAATTTTTTACCAATTTCTTATATGGGTTGGAGATTATAGTGACGTAAGCGTTGATACACAAAGTGATTAAAAAGTTTATAATCGCTACAACTTTTTTATTAATTGTCATATCGTTGAATAGTTGGTGGCAATAGATCGCGGACACCTTGGGCTTTAAATAAAGTCTAAACAAGGATAAAATCCATCCATTATTAACTCACTACAACTATTTCACAAATTCCTATGGTGAATCTTAAAATTAATAAGTTTATTTTACCAGATCTTATTCTAATTACACAATAACACTCCTTATTAAACGTTTTGAGTCCATTTCTCATCTGTTTAATTCAGAAAATAGGTGCAATTACTATTTCAACAATATTTGGTAATGGCGTCTTCAAACGTCCATATTCGATTATTTATAATTGCTTATAACACTATTATTTCTTATCTAATGACATTTGTTTGGTATTCTAACAATAATATATACATTTATTTACATCGGTTTACACTTTGTTATATGAAAAATGTTGTTTTTCATATACTAATAGTCTTATCAAGATACCTTCTGTTCTCTTTTCTTTAAATTGTCACTTTGTCAATCATTTTACCATATAAGGTATATAATGTTACAAATGAAAATAGTGTACAACTATAGTACCTTGTTAATTTAATGTATTTATTAGTCTTTCGCTATCTGAAAGCCTTCCAACTCTTAGTATTGGGTTTGTTTACATCAGGTTATGACATGGCAGTCAGTTATTTTTTAATAAATCAACAACTAAATTGCTATTATTACATTTGATATATATTCTCAAAGTAGTATCAGATATCCTTCTGACTACTGATAACATTTTTATTTACCTTTGAACAAGTTTGGATGGTGCATTTTGCTTAACTAACTTGCTACATAGTGTTTGTTTACATTTGATTCCACAATCATAGTCATTTAGTTTTCAATAATTTGTCTATAAAATTACTATTCTTATACTTATGATCTGTTCTCATAGTAGTACTAGATGTTTTTCTAACTACTGGTAACATTTTCAGTAATCCTTGGACAAGTTTTAATAATGTATTTTTCTTAACTAGTTTGTCACATTGTCTTTGTTTACATCTGGCTATACATTCATAGTCAGTTAGTTTCCAATAATTTGATCATGAAACTATTACTATTATAACTGTGATCGGTTCTCATAGTAGTATTAGATGTTTTTCTAACTACTGGTAACACTTTCAGTGATCTCTGGACAAGTTTTAATAATGTATTTTGCTTAACTAACTTGTCATATTGGGTTTCTTTTCATCTAGATTTGTGCTATCATATTTAATCTGCTTTATGTGCTGTGTATTTCAGTATAAAATATTACTTATTAGTGTGCATCATTATTTATAATGAATCTTTGACTGAAACAATTGTTGATGGTTGTTTGGTTTAATTAACATATATGATTTTGTGTTATAGGTGCACTCCCTATGGGGTTATGTATCAATGTGCAACATATTCTTATGCAGTATTTGCTTCTACTATTATGACTTCATTATGGTATTTTATTACAATGGTTTAATTGTTGGTTAATACACATGTTTACACTATTTTTCTAAACAATAACACAAATATTCTTAATCTAATGGTATTACATTTCTTGTTGTGTTGTACCTAATTTCTGGTACATTTGTTGTTTGATACTTAACAAACTAGCTTGTTTGTTGTTATTTTTTCTGGACTTTCTTTATACTGTATTCTGTCTTGCCGTGGCATTCAGTTATATTTCATTTTAAAACTTAACAAAGCTTTTATTATCAGTTTCTATGAACAATGATTTTACTGTTCTATCTTACATTTCTCTTGGTGGTCTTATGATTATCTATTTTGGATTACAATCTTGATTAAATTGGTCACACTAATTGTCTGTGCATTTAAACTATTTAATCTTTGATGTTTCCACTATAAAGGTAACACATTTTCCTCTGTTATAAACCTTCTCACTTGTATTGTCTGTGGGGTTTATTTAGGTTAAAATTGGTTAACTTGTTACAGGTTCTCACACTTACATTAAGTATTCACTATTACTGTTTGTGATTTCTTAAATATGCTAAACACTGTTTCTTCATAGTTGATAATCGTTATCCTTCATCCGGTCACTAGTATAGTTCCTTGTATACTTGGTGAATGGTGATTTCTTGTATTGTACATACATTATCTTCACTGTTCGTGTCATTTCCTTGCTCTTCTTCTTCCTTTCTTCCTTTGGTTTAAACGTCTTCTTCAATATTTCCATTTGTAGTAGTCGTTGTTCCATAGTATTTGTATTTATAAATAGATTGGTTGGTTTGCCATCATTGTGGTTGCTCTTGAGTTGTCTTCTTTTCAACTTACATAGTTATTATTTTTGTTGTTTCCCCTCACTGTTGGAAACTATTGGGCTTGGTTTCTAACATTTTATATTGGCTTGTGGTCATTTTCTTTCTCTCTTTTGTACTCGATGATGCTATATTACACTTCCTTCTTCTTTGTTGGAAATTTACAATAATGTATCTGAAGGTACTCACTTTTTGTTTCCATTGCTTTACGTACTTAGAACTATTTTCATGATTTCCCGTCACTTGACGTAATAATTGTTTACTCTATGTAACTACCAAATTTGGTGCGTTACAATATATAAAAAATTCAAGTAAATAGAATAATACAAAATGCAGTATAATACAAAATTATTGGAAAGTTATACTAAAGTCTTCTAGTATTTCTAGTCTTCTAGTATTTAGTATTTCTTTCCATACAACATTTCGTGTATGGTGAGGATTTTGTGGTGGCAAAAGAACTTTTAAGCTGCTTCGTCTTTTTACTCTAGAAAATGCTACGTACAACATTCCACGCATTAAAACTGATATAAGTAAGAAGATACCAACGAATTCAAATGTTTGTCCTTGAGCTTTGTGGATGGTGATAGCAAAAGCAGGTCTTACGGGGAACTGATGCCGTTGCATAGTACATCCAAGTTTCACAAGAGCATTATTATTGTATTTTTTGTAAGTTTCAGTTCATGTGGTGGTAGATCAGCCATTTCAACGGAATTCAGAAGTAAATTCGATACCTCCTTCTGGTTGATCTTTGACAGAATCATAACTTTTGTAAACCTTGTACTCTCTAGGAAGCTTTTCAATAATTTCTGCATTAATTTTATTAACATCTTTATTTAATGGTATAGCCCTCTCCGTCATATCTTCATATCTGTTATTAGCCAGACAGTCTCCGAATACTTCTTCAATAAGATTGCCGTTTGAAAGAATATCCTCTGGTAGATATCGTAGGATGTCGTTCATCCTAAACGAACAGACACAATTCAAATTGCACGCATTATTCGAACACATCTCACCACACACACACAGCTTCGATCTTTCGAAAAACTATCTCGTCGCCAACAACAAGACGAACAGCGCTACTTACGACAGCCTCTGATGAAGCCTTCTATAGGTGAAAGCCGGTTTAGGCTGTAAGGTAAAACTTTACGTTTTTACTTATAAAAAACTTATTGTCTCGAGTCGTCAATATTATAGTGATATTTAGTTAAGTAACGGACACGTCATGGACAACGAAATCCAAGAATTTTATTTTTATCACACTTATCCCAAAATTTGTCGAAAGAACAATCAAACAATGAATCAGACAATAAAACAAAAGTTTCAAATAGTCTGTTCTCTCACTCTGTTCCGATTCATCGGAACAGATAGACTTTTACAAATCCAAAAACCGCTGATTAGTTTTATAAATGGCCGATTGGAGCGTGGCTAACGCGAACTACTGTTCAGCGGCGCGAACGACTGTAGTCAATAGTTCACTTGACGGAGTACTTCTTTCTGGCCAAGCCGTTCGCGAACGACCCGCCATTACATAACGCGTGAATTAAACCGTAAAATATGTTGAAAAGTAAAAGGTTAGTGGTGCTATTGTGAATTGTGGTGTTTGTGATCCAAAACTGTAGTGAAACAATTCGAAAAATAGTATACAGTGATATCAGTGAAGCCGTTATCGCATATAAACGACTGTGTAAGCAAGATAGGTTAAATGTCATTTCTCACCGTCTACACAGTTAATATGGCGATCATTCACTTTTGCATGCATCCTTATGGGAGTATTTATTTTATTTTTTTTCTTCGTAAATAGCTTCGACCCCCGTTTAAAATTAATTTTCGCGTGTTTATATAACATAGAAGAATAGAAAAAAAATATTTCACTTCAAGATTGTATGGTGGAGCACAGGTAAATATTAACCTTAATTTTAAACGGAAATATTAACCTTAATAAAAACCACGAAAACCAAAACTCCCTATATTCCCAAGCCTGTACAGGAGGAAAGGACCCTTTTAACCTTTATACACGTCACATCGCCTTGAGTGATGACCTCTCTCCTGATTGGTTGTTTCATACTCCTGGAGGCCCAGTCCGAACCCTGTGACCCGGGCGTGGTCCCATAGTAACCGCAATCTATAAAAACTGACAACACATTGAGATCGGGCTTATTCTTATTGCTCTTAGTCTGACATAGTTCGCACATATTGGGGAACGGGTCAGGTGTGTGTACCGCGTACGTCGTAGACATGTGTACTCTACCACTCCTCGTACCTACTGTGTGGTGTGCTGCGTGTTGTAAGTACTGAGATGTAATTCTACAAGAGTGTTCAAAAGTGTTAACAAGAGTATGTTTTAAACGTCAATTTTGATAAATGATAAATACAGTAATGTTTATTGTAAAGCTAGACTCAGTAACCAATCATTTCACACAACCCACTCACGTTGCTTAATAATTTGTTGTTCATTCACCGCTCGGGTACGAAAAATTGGTGGCAGCGGTGGGATAGGTTGCAAAAAGTCCTACACAAAGGTGTGAATTGACTGGGTAGAGATTATCATAAGAATGGCAGACGATTCCTATACAAAAGAATATGTTATATAATAGGAAAATGTTACTGATAATATTTGTTGGAATATAATAATTATTGAACAGTTGTTGAATAATAGATAACACATTTACTGAATAGATTATTTCAGCATCTCATATACACATGCTGTCTGAATGTTTAAATTAAGAATAACTTTATGTTTATGTTGACATACCTGATGTAATTGATATGCCTGGTCTTTATCTTTTCAATGAATTACATTTCCTACGACTACCATCATTTGCTGAGAGAATAGCTTCTAAAGAGAATAGAAAAGTTGTGTGGTACCTTTACATTTTACGTAACAGTACGTCTTTAAGTTTATATAAATATGAGCATGGTAGTGCAGTCAAGTTAATTCAGAGGTACGAATATTCATTTTATATGACAGTATATGACTTACTAGATAGAATTCGCTGAGACCATGAGAATGCAATAATTGAAGAATGCTTAGAGATGCTAAACAGACCACTTTGTGTTGCTTTAGCAAAAGTTATTCGGAATTAGAGTGAATAAATACGGTATATATATTCTGGCATATCCATTGCACCAGTTAGCAAGATTATTGTTTAAGTTAATGCTTAACGAGTGACTTTCTATTTAGGACTTCATATTCCTACGGGATCGGGTTTAAAGAAGAGTAAAAGTAGTTAAATTTGAGATAGAATTCACTACGTAATCCTGTAAACGAATGGGTAGTTTGTGTGGGTACATTTTGTTCCTATTGTTTGGAATTTTTATTTGCATCAGTTTTGAAATTTTTATTATTTGGTATTGTGAATATAGCGTTTCTGATCTGCTACGGTGTACACTGACTGTCATCACTTCCCGCGACCACAAGCACAGAGTAGATAAGCACCCAACAAACAGTTAGTAGTGTCGCGATCGTTAAATCTGTTTTCTTAAATTTCTATTATAGAACGCGTAATATTATAAGCAAAAATGGAACCTGGGAAAAAGGTAACTATGACCACCCCAACAACTTCTAGTGTTAGCGGCATGATTAGAGACCTTACTGTTTCTAATCTCATAGAGAATTGGTCTGGAGACGGTCCTGTAACTGTAACAGAATTCTTTAATAAAATAGATCGTGCAGCTAAGTCCGGTAATTTGACGGATACAGACAAAATTACAGTCGCAGTACTTAAGCTAACCGGATCAGCCTCGTTATATTTAAACAGTAATGAAGAAGCTACTCGAGATGATACAACATATCAGCGGTTTCGAGAGATTTTCATTGAACGCTTTAAAATAAAACACCTTGATCAATTCCACTATAGTGCTTTGCAAAACGCGACCCAGTATAAAAATGAGACCCTTGAGCAATTTGCAGTCAGGTGCAGAAGTTTATGCTCACGGACAATTAGACAAGTACCCGAGCCTACACAGCAGGCTATAATTAACGATGAGGCAGAGAGACGTATGTTAGCTGCCTACATTAACGGTCTACAGGGAGTAGTGGGAAAACAAGTTAGATATCGTATGCCATCAACCCTTACCGAGGCTATACAAATAGCTACAACGGTAGCAGAAGTAGAGGCCATAGAGACGCGAAAGTCACATAACAAAGAAGGAAACCTTTTCGCCATTTGTTTTAATTGTAAGAAACCGGGACACATCGCAAAGAATTGTCGCCAGCGTAAACACATTATGAATAACGATGGATTTAGGAAGCAGAGAAGTAGTAAAGGTTCTAACAGTTGTAATAATAGAAGTTATAATAATAATATGAGTATTAGACCTAATAATAGTAATACTAACCGATGGGAAATGACCGGCAATAAAGATGACACTCGTGACTCGGTATCGATTGTAGATTTGTATCAGGTTTTCACGCTGTTCATAAGTCAACACATGGTTATTGTTATTTGTTTGGAATGCTCGAATTTCATTAATCTTTTCTACCCATAATACATCTTCTGGATTTCTGCGAATTTCTTTGTTGATAGACATCTTCTTATGGTCATGGCCTTCCCGTATATAATAGATTACATGTTCTGGGTGTGCCTTCCTATATTCTACAAGATTTGCAGTCCATTCAACTTCATCTGCCTTCAATAATACTGTATCTTTGTCCATATTGATTATGGCTGTATACTTCCGCAGTATGTCGCATCCGATAAGTAGTGTAAATGGCAGTCCACTTGCTACGAGGAAAACCATTGGAATTGTCTCTCCATTACTCGATACTTCCAACTGTACTTGGTGTCGAATGGTTTTATTTTGTCACCCAGTGGCCAGTATATTATTGATGGGTAGTGTTGGTATTGTTGTTTGGTTTTCCGATTCTATTCGGTTTAATTCTAATTTGTCGATTAACGAGACATTCACTCCGGTGTCTACCATAGCGGTTGTACTTATCCCGTTGACTTTTACGGATATATACGCGATCTCGCTGTTAGTTGTGTCACTGATACTGTCTTCTTTTTCCTCCATTAGGTCCTGCCTAATTTTTTTGAGGTAATTATTGCGATGTACTTTATTAGATGCCAATTCCGTTGCCAAAATGTTAGACTCAATAGTCCGGTTCAGTGAGGGTGTTGTTAGGCTTTTCACTGCCGGTTCCCATTTAAAGGCAGGTCACCGTTCGTGTGCCTGTCTGTTGAGGTAGATGCTATTGGTTCCTGGGCTCCTTGCCCGTTTCCATTGTGATAGGTTTCGGTTGTTCGAGTGACTGGTCTGTTACCTTCACTACTGTCGCTCCTGTTTGACCTGTAACCCGACTCTCGGTCCTCTCTGTCGCTGTGGTTTGAATTATTATGGTGATTCGGGAAGCTTCTTCGCCCCTGATAATAATTTCGCCTACCTCCCCCTCTGCTAGCCTGCGCGTAATTCACTCTCCGGAACTGGTTGTTGTTGTGGTTCCCATTACCCTGTCGCTGCTGGTTATTTGGGGATTGATTATTGTAGGGTCGATAATAATTATTACCCCGTTGGTAATGTCCGTCCCTTTGATATCCACTTGGTCGGGGGTTATTGAAATTCCCTCTGTCCACATGATCACTATGATTGCCACCTCCATTCTGACGTGGTCCTGGTTGGTTCTGAAAACGTGGAGGGTTGTTGAATGTCCTCCCATAATTGTTTCTGTCACTGTTATTAGTGGGATTCACATTTCCTGGTCCGCCCCGATCGTACGTTTGTCCGGGACCATGGCGGTTCCTCTGGTAGTATCTTTCTCGCTCATGGCTTTCCAATAGAGAGCACATTCCTTGGATGGTCTTTATTTGGGAGTTTAGCCTACCTTGTGATATTCCTTGATTGAAGTGATACGCTAACTTAGTGACTAAACATTCTTCCGGGATGGCTGGCTCCAAGTTTCTGGCCAGGCAGATCTTACCTAGAAAATAAGTGGTCATTGATTGTCTGCCATTTGAGTCAAATTTACCGTTAGTAATGTCATCCCTAATAATGTTTTGGGTCGTCTCAGACCAGTATTTCAGTTTGAATGCTACTTTGAATGCCTCGTAATTCTCCACTTCATGTCGAGTCGCTGTCCACCAGTTGTCAAAAGTATTCCGGAATGACTCATCCAGCATTCCTTTTATAATGGACCATCTATTTTCTCTATTTCTGTTTATAATTTCCTCCACTCTCTCCAAAAATTCCAGTGGATTCTTCACGTATGCACGGAAATCTATCTGCTCTCTACCTTCCAGGTGCGTTAGTCCCGATAAAATATTTGGGAATGTTCGTAAGCGGTGCATTTCATCCCTAATATCATTAAACTCCCTTTGCTGGCGTTCTGTCAATTGGTCTCTGTCACTAGCTACTTGGTGTTTGACGGCGTCCACCTTTACGGAAATCTCCTCACATCTCTCACCCAGTGTAGTCTGTGCTGTCATCATTTCGGCTTGCTTCCGCTCTACGACTCCTATCTGGGCGCTGTGGATTTTCTCAATGTCGTTGATTCGGCGGTTGACATCTATTTCCGTTTGTATCAACTTTTGGTTATTATTTTCTCCCTCTTTCCGTATTTCTGACACTTCTTCATGAATCTCAGCTGTCAATATGGCCATCCGCTCCTCTGTTGCCTCTAAATTTTCTTCTAATTTTTTGTCGACCAACTCGATTGTATTTTTGGCAATTTCTTCCGCTTTGTCACTATTGTTGGCCATTTGTTGCCACATTTTCTCGTTATCGTTCTGCATTAATTCGATATCTCGACTAATCTTCTCATTGATTTCGTCAATCTTCTTGTTGGTCTGGTCGATTTTAATTCCCAACTCTGCAGACAAATCCTCCTTCCTTATTACCATCTTCTTTTCCAATAGCTCTTCAGTCTTTTTCTGTCCGTCTTCCATCCTCCTGTTGGTTTCATTTATTTTGTCATTTAACTCCTCCTTCAACAATTCTATATTTTTCTGGCTCTCCTTCTGGCCTTCTTCTATTTTCTGGTTAGTGGACTGACTGGTTTCCTCTATTTTGCTGTTCAATTCTTCCTTCAGGGATTCTATGTTTTTACTTAACTCCTCCTTAGTGGATCGACTAGTTTCGTCCAGCTTCTTATTCATCGTTTCTATCTTCTGGTCAGTGGATTGATTGTCCTCCTTAGATGATTTCCGGCTCTCTTCTATTTTTCTGCTTAATGATTCCTCCATCCTCTTCTGGCCTTCTTCCATCGATGCTCTCATACTCATTAACATTTCTATGACGTACCTGTCTCCTGGTTGCATCGGTCTCTCGGGTTGGCTTATTTCAGGTTGAACTACTTGGGGTATGACTTCCGGCTCATCATCGGGTTGCTGAACCTCCTCCGCCGGTTCAAGTTGTTTATCTTCGATTTCTAATAAAATCTCTTCAACATCTTCTGCTGAAGTTGCCTCTTTTTCTTCTAGTCTAGCCTCCCTCTCTGCCTCTGCTGCTCGCTTTTTTGAAGTCGACCTTCTGTACATCTTGTCGCTCTGGTAATGCACTTGCTGTCTCTCGACGAATTAGGTGAGGAAATTATTGGTTTAATTGCCTAAATTGTTAATTGTTTTCTCCCTAATTCGCGCCCCACGTTGGGCGCCAATCTGTTACTAAACAGATGCGGGGTAAAATCAATTAAAGCCCCGCGTTGGGTTCGTCAATCTGTTACAAAACAGATATTGATAGATGAGTGTAGATACTCTCCGGTATCTACAACGATATAAGATAATAAGATATTAAAATTTTAAAATGGAATTATTATTAGTAGTGTTGATTATTGTTAATAGTTGTGTGGGTATTCCCGTTTAAATCTTTCAATTAAAAAAAGTATTTTAGCACTTCACTGTTCACCTCCCCACTTACCATATGTGGATGTTATTACTGTTCTATTTGGTGACTGCTTCTGCTGCAACATACACTTTATACATACATGTGGATATTCTACTTGAATATCCTGAATGATACACATGCACAATAAAATAAAATAAGGGCTTAATTGTGATTTGAATTATAATGAATATTCAAATTCTGCCGCCACCTTCTGATAGAACTAGTTATGAGAATTAAACTATTTTATTTTGAAATCAAAAAACTCTTTCCACTGGTAAAAATAATTGAGATTTATTAACAGTTCTGAAATGCCATTAACTCTTTTAAATAAACAATCAATCACTAATATCTTTACAAAATAATAGTTATTATGAACAATTTTTAAAAAGAAACTAATTTAACCTCAATGCTGGTAACACTGAGGGTTGATACAATAATTTTAGTTAGAGAGGTTATGTCCTCTTTACACAGTTAAATTACCAAGTTCGTGTGTTCTTGGAAGTTGCATGATACCAGATACAAGATGTTATCTTTTATAACAATATTTAATAAAGAATTAATACAAAAAAAAAAACAAATATTAAAAATAAAAATCGGTACCATAAAATCGATAATTATCGTACTATCGTACGCTGGATATAATGGACACAGCAGTTACCTTAATAACACGTGCGTTGAGCTGCACTGCTAAAAATTACTATTATTATTTAATAGTTGGTTATAAAAATCATTTATTGGCAAGAGAAAAAAATCTATAATAAGAAAAAAAACTCTTGTGATAGCTTTCATTTGATTTATATTACTTGAGAACAGACTTATAAAAGGTGACAAAGTTGTCGTTATTATTTCTAGGTTAGCTCACAAACGTAAGTAGTTATTGTGGATAAGTAAATTGTTCATTGAGTTCTTAATAATCTAAACACATATATTTTATTCATAATACATCTGATGCGTAACTATCAGTTAATTAGAATATCTTTCGCAAAAAATTATTTATTAGTCAAATCAAACGAAATGAGTCAATTGAGCGACTAATCATTTCACTCCTATTTGTAATATTTAAATTAATATTGACTTCTTTAATTACGATAAAATCGTAAAAACAGTTATTTCTTAAGTTAATAAATGCGAAATAATTCTTTTATTTAATTCTGATAATTTTCATCATAATTAATACACTTCGATACTACTGACTAGAGTAGTACCCAAACAATAATTCTCCGTTCATTAACAGAAATTATTATTTCCATTTTATTTGTTAAATAATGAAAATATAGTACTCCCTGGTTTTTATAAAACACTAAACTCGAAAATACGACCGTTATTATACACTGGCCGTATTTATTATTTGAATTCACTCCGCACTGTACACTCGTTATTTCTTTGTTATGTATAGGTTATGTGTGTATAGCGTACTTATGAACGTGTCGCGCACAATTTAAATACAACTTCATACATTTCTTCATCGACCTTGCCCGTCGAATTATGCTGGTAGACTCTTTGACGACTGAATGATGACTGAACGCTTCACCTTAGCGTTTAATTGTCATATCGTTGAATAGTTGGTGGCAATAGATCGCGGACACCTTGGGCTTTAAATAAAGTCTAAACAAGGATAAAATCCATCCATTATTAACTCACTACAACTATTTCACAAATTCCTATGGTGAATCTTAAAATTAATAAGTTTATTTCACCAGATCTTATTCTAATTACACAATAACACTCCTTATTAAACGTTTTGAGTCCATTTCTCATCTGTTTAATTCATAAAATAGGTGCAATTACTATTTCAACAATATTTGGTAATGGCGTCTTCAAACGTCCATATTCGATTATTTATAATTGCTTATAACACTATTATTTCTTATCTAATGACATTTGTTTTGTATTCTAACAATAATATATACATTTATTTACATCGGTTTACACTTTGTTACATGAAAAATGTTGTTTTTCATATACTAATAGTCTTATCAAGATACCTTCTGTTCTCTTTTCTTTAAATTGTCATTTTGTCAATCATTTTACCATATAAGGTATATAATGTTACAAATGAAAATAGTGTACAACTATAGTACCTTGTTAATTTAATGTATTTATTAGTCTTTCGCTATCTGAAAGCCTTCCAACTCTTAGTATTGGGTTTGTTTACATCAGGTTATGACATGGCAGTCAGTTATTTTTTAATAAATCAACAACTAAATTGCTATTATTACATTTGATATATATTCTCAAAGTAGTATCAGATATCCTTCTGACTACTGATAACATTTTTATTTACCTTTGAACAAGTTTGGATGGTGCATTTTGCTTAACTAACTTGCTACATAGTGTTTGTTTACATTTGATTCCACAATCATAGTCATTTAGTTTTCAATAATTTGTCTATAAAATTACTATTCTTATACTTATGATCTGTTCTCATAGTAGTACTAGATGTTTTTCTAACTACTGGTAACATTTTCAGTAATCCTTGGACAAGTTTTAATAATGTATTTTGCTTAACTAGTTTGTCACATTGTCTTTGTTTACATCTGGCTATACATTCATAGTCAGTTAGTTTCCAATAATTTGATTATGAAACTATTACTATTATAACTGTGATCGGTTCTCATAGTAGTATTAGATGTTTTTCTAACTACTGGTAACACTTTCAGTGATCTCTGGACAAGTTTTAATAATGTATTTTGCTTAACTAACTTGTCATATTGGGTTTCTTTTCATCTAGCTTTGTGCTATCATATTTAATCTGCTTTATGTGCTGTGTATTTCAGTATAAAATATTACATATTAGTGTGCATCATTATTTATAATGAATCTTTGACTGAAACAATTGTTGATGGTTGTTTGGTTTAATTAACATATATGATTTTGTGTTATAGGTGCACTCCCTATGGGGTTATGTATCAATGTGCAACATATTCTTATGCAGTATTTGCTTCTACTATTATGACTTCATTATGGTATTTTATTACAATGGTTTAATTGTTGGTTAATACACATGTTTACACTATTTTTCTAAACAATAACACAAATATTCTTAATCTAATGGTATTACATTTCTTGTTGTGTTGTACCTAATTTCTGGTACATTTGTTGTTTGATACTTAACAAACTAGCTTGTTTGTTGTTATTTTTTCTGGACTTTCTTTATATTGTATTCTGTCTTGCCGTGGCATTCAGTTATATTTCATTTTAAAACTTAACAAAGCTTTTATTATCAGTTTCTATGAACAATGATTTTACTGTTCTATCTTACATTTCTCTTGGTGGTCTTATGATTATCTATTTTGGATTACAATCTTGATTAAATTGGTCACACTAATTGTCTGTGCATTTTAACTATTTAATCTTTGATGTTTCCACTATAAAGGTAACACATTTTCCTCTGTTATAAACCTTCTCACTTGTATTGTCTGTGGGGTTTATTTAGGTTAAAATTGGTTAACTTGTTACAGGTTCTCACACTTACATTAAGTATTCACTATTACTGTTTGTGATTTCTTAAATATGCTAAACACTGTTTCTTCATAGTTGATAATCGTTATTCTTCTTCCGGTCACTAGTATAGTTCCTTGTATACTTGGTGAATGGTGATTTCTTGTATTGTGCATACATTATCTTCACTGTTCGTGTCATTTCCTTGCTCTTCTTCTTCCTTTCTTCCTTTGGTTTAAACGTCTTCTTCAATATTTCCATTTGTAGTAGTCGTTGTTCCATAGTATTTGTATTTATAAATAGATTGGTTGGTTTGCCATCATTGTGGTTGCTCTTGAGTTGTCTTCTTTTCAACTTACATAGTTATTATTTTTGTTGTTTCCCCTCACTGTTGGAAACTATTGGGCTTGGTTTCTAACATTTTATATTGGCTTGTGGTCATTTTCTTTCTCTCTTTTGTACTCGATGATGCTATATTACACTTCCTTCTTCTTTGTTGGAAATTTACAATAATGTATCTGTAGGTACTCACTTTTTGTTTCCATTGCTTTACGTACTTAGAACTATTTTCATGATTTCCCGTCACTTGACGTAATAATTGTTTACTCTATGTAACTACCAATTTTGGTACGTGGATGGTGATAGCAAAAGCAGGTCTTACGGGGAACTGATGCCGTTGCATAGTACATCCAAGTTTCACAAGAGCATTATTATTGTATTTTTTGTAAGTTTCAGTTCATGTGGTGGTAGATCAGCCATTCAACGGAATTCAGAAGTAAATTCGATACCTCCTTCTGGTTGATCTTTGACAGAATCATAACTTTTGTAAACCTTGTACTCTCTAGGAAGCTTTTCAATAATTTCTGCATTAATTTTATTAACATCTTTATTTAATGGTATAGCCCTCTCCGTCATATCTTCATATCTGTTATTAGCCAGACAGTCTCCGAATACTTCTTCAATAAGATTGCCGTTTGAAAGAATATCCTCTGGTAGATGCCGTAGGATGTCGTTCATCCTAAACGAACAGACACAATTCAAATTGCACGCATTATTCGAACACATCTCACCACACACACACAGCTTCGATCTTTCGAAAAACTATCTCGTCGCCAACAACAAGACGAACAGCGCTACTTACGACAGCCTCTGATGAAGCCTTCTATAGTTGAAAGCCGGTTTAGGCTGTAAGGTAAAACTTTACGTTTTTACTTATAAAAAACTTATTGTTTCGAGTCGTCAATATTATAGTGATATTTAGTTAAGTAACGGACACGTCATGGACAACGAAATCCAAGAATTTTATTTTTATCACACTTATCCCAAAATTTGTCGAAAGAACAATCAAACAATGAATCAGACAATAAAACAAAAGTTTCAAATAGACTGTTCTCTCACTCTGTTCCGATTCATCGGAACTAATAGACTTTTACAAATCCAAAAATCGCTGATTAGTTTTATAAATGGCCGATTGGAGCGTGGCTAACGCGAACTACTGTTCAGCGGCGCGAACGACTGTAGTCAATAGTTCACTTGACGGAGTACTTCTTTCTGGCCAAGCCGTTCGCGAACGGCCCGCCACTACATAACGCGTGAATTAAACCGTAAAGTATGTTGAAAAGTAAAAGGTTAGTGGTGCTATTGTGAATTGTGGTGTTTGTGATCCAAAACTGTAGTGAAACAATTCGAAAAATAGTATACAGTGATATCAGTGAAGCCGTTATCGCATATAAACGACTGTGTAAGCAAGATAGGTTAAATGTCATTTCTCACCGTCTACACAGTTAATATGGCGATCATTCACTTTTGCATGCATCCTTATGGGAGTATTTATTTTATTTTTTGGTCGATTTTAATTCCCAACTCTGCAGACAAATCCTCCTTCCTTATTACCATCTTCTTTTCCAATAGCTCTTCAGTCTTTTTCTGTCCGTCTTCCATCCTCCTGTTGGTTTCATTTATTTTGTCATTTAACTCCTCCTTCAACAATTCTATATTTTTCTGGCTCTCCTTCTGGCCTTCTTCTATTTTCTGGTTAGTGGACTGACTGGTTTCCTCTATTTTGCTGTTCAATTCTTCCTTCAGGGATTCTATGTTTTTACTTAACTCCTCCTTAGTGGATCGACTAGTTTCGTCCAGCTTCTTATTCATCGTTTCTATCTTCTGGTCTGTGGATTGATTGTCCTCCTTAGATGATTTCCGGCTCTCTTCTATTTTTCTGCTTAATGATTGCTCCATCCTCTTCTGGCCTTCTTCCATCGATGCTCTCATACTCATTAACATTTCTATGACGTACCTGTCTCCTGGTTGCATCGGTCTCTCGGGTTGGCTTATTTCAGGTTGAACTACTTGGGGTATGACTTCCGGCTCATCATCGGGTTGCTGAACCTCCTCCGCCGGTTCAAGTTGTTTATCTTCGATTTCTAATAAAATCTCTTCAACATCTTCTGCTGAAGTTGCCTCTTTTTCTTCTAGTCTAACCTCCCTCTCTGCCTCTGCTGCTCGCTTTTTTGAAGTCGACCTTCTGTACATCTTGTCGCTCTGGTAATGCACTTGCTGTCTCTCGACGAATTAGGTGAGGAAATTATTGGTTTAATTGCCTAAATTGTTAATTGTTTTCTCCCTAATTCGCGCCCCACGTTGGGCGCCAATCTGTTACTAAACAGATTCGGGGTAAAATCAATTAAAGCCCCGCGTTGGGTTCGTCAATCTGTTACAAAACAGATATTGATAGATGAGTGTAGATACTCTCCGGTATCTACAACGATATAAGATAATAAGATATTAAAATTTTAAAATGGAATTATTATTAGTAGTGTTGATTATTGTTAATAGTTGTGTGGGTATTCCCGTTTAAATCTTTCAATTAAAAAAAGTATTTTAGCACTTCACTGTTCACCTCCCCACTTACCATATGTGGATGTTATTACTGTTCTATTTGGTGACTGCTTCTGCTGCAACATACACTTTATACATACATGTGGATATTCTACTTGAATATCCTGAATGATACACATGCACAATAAAAAAAAAAAAGGGCTTAATTGTGATTTGAATTATAATGAATATTCAAATTCTGCCGCCACCTTCTGATAGAACTAGTTATGAGAATTAAACTATTTTATTTTGAAATCAAAAAACTCTTTCCACTGGTAAAAATAATTGAGATTTATTAACAGTTCTGAAATGCCATTAACTCTTTTAAATAAACAATCAATCACTAATATCTTTACAAAATAATAGTTATTATGAACAATTTTTAAAAAGAAACTAATTTAACCTCAATGCTGGTAACACTGAGGGTTGATACAATAATTTTAGTTAGAGAGGTTATGTCCTCTTTACACAGTTAAATTACCAAGTTCGTGTGTTCTTGGAAGTTGCATGATACCAGATACAAGATGTTATCTTTTATAACAATATTTAATAAAGAATTAATACAAAAAAAAAACAAATATTAAAAATAAAAATCGGTACCATGAAATCGATAATTATCGTACTATCGTACGCTGGATATAATGGACACAGCAGTTACCTTAATAACACGTGCGTTGAGCTGCACTGCTAAAAATTACTATTATTATTTAATAGTTGGTTATAAAAATCATTTATTGGCAAGAGAAAAAAATCTATAATAAGAAAAAAAACTCTTGTGATAGCTTTCATTTGTTTTATATTACTTGAGAACAGACTTATAAAAGGTGACAAAGTTGTCGTTATTATTTCTAGGTTAGCTCACAAACGTAAGTAGTTATTGTGGATAAGTAAATTATTCATTGAGTTCTTAATAATCTAAACACATATATTTTATTCATATTGCATCTGATGCGTAACTATCAGTTAATTAGAATATCTTTCGCAAAAAAATTATTTATTAGTCAAATCAAACGAAGTGAGTCAATTGAGCGACTAATCATTTCACTCCTATTTGTAATATTTAAATTAATATTGACTTCTTTAATTACGATAAAATCGTAAAAACAGTTATTTCTTAAGTTAATAAATGCGAAATAATTCTTTTATTTAATTCTGATAATTTTCATCATAATTAATACACTTCGATACTACTGACTAGAGTAGTACCCAAACAATAATTCTCCGTTCATTAACAGAAATTATTATTTCCATTTTATTTGTTAAATAATGAAAATTTAGTACTCCCTGGTTTTTATAAAACACTAAACTCGAAAATACGACCGTTATTATACACTGGCCGTATTTATTATTTGAATTCACTCCGCACTGTACACTCGTTATTTCTTTGTTATGTATAGGTTATGTGTGTATAGCGTACTTATGAACGTGTCGCGCACAATTTAAATACAACTTCATACATTTCTTCATCGACCTTGCCCGTCGAATTATGCTGGTAGACTCTTTGACGACTGAATAATGACTGAACGCTTCACCTTAGCGTTTAATTGTCATATCGTTGAATAGTTGGTGGCAATAGATCGCGGACACCTTGGGCTTTAAATAAAGTCTAAACAAGGATAAAATCCATCCATTATTAACTCACTACAACTATTTCACAAATTCCTATGGTGAATCTTAAAATTAATAAGTTTATTTCACCAGATCTTATTCTAATTACACAATAACACTCCTTATTAAACGTTTTGAGTCCATTTCTCATCTGTTTAATTCATAAAATAGGTGCAATTACTATTTCAACAATATTTGGTAATGGCGTCTTCAAACGTCCATATTCGATTATTTATAATTGCTTATAACACTATTATTTCTTATCTAATGACATTTGTTTTGTATTCTAACAATAATATATACATTTATTTACATCGGTTTACACTTTGTTACATGAAAAATGTTGTTTTTCATATACTAATAGTCTTATCAAGATACCTTCTGTTCTCTTTTCTTTAAATTGTCATTTTGTCAATCATTTTACCATATAAGGTATATAATGTTACAAATGAAAATAGTGTACAACTATAGTACCTTGTTAATTTAATGTATTTATTAGTCTTTCGCTATCTGAAAGCCTTCCAACTCTTAGTATTGGGTTTGTTTACATCAGGTTATGACATGGCAGTCAGTTATTTTTTAATAAATCAACAACTAAATTGCTATTATTACATTTGATATATATTCTCAAAGTAGTATCAGATATCCTTCTGACTACTGATAACATTTTTATTTACCTTTGAACAAGTTTGGATGGTGCATTTTGCTTAACTAACTTGCTACATAGTGTTTGTTTACATTTGATTCCACAATCATAGTCATTTAGTTTTCAATAATTTGTCTATAAAATTACTATTCTTATACTTATGATCTGTTCTCATAGTAGTACTAGATGTTTTTCTAACTACTGGTAACATTTTCAGTAATCCTTGGACAAGTTTTAATAATGTATTTTGCTTAACTAGTTTGTCACATTGTCTTTGTTTACATCTGGCTATACATTCATAGTCAGTTAGTTTCCAATAATTTGATTATGAAACTATTACTATTATAACTGTGATCGGTTCTCATAGTAGTATTAGATGTTTTTCTAACTACTGGTAACACTTTCAGTGATCTCTGGACAAGTTTTAATAATGTATTTTGCTTAACTAACTTGTCATATTGGGTTTCTTTTCATCTAGCTTTGTGCTATCATATTTAATCTGCTTTATGTGCTGTGTATTTCAGTATAAAATATTACATATTAGTGTGCATCATTATTTATAATGAATCTTTGACTGAAACAATTGTTGATGGTTGTTTGGTTTAATTAACATATATGATTTTGTGTTATAGGTGCACTCCCTATGGGGTTATGTATCAATGTGCAACATATTCTTATGCAGTATTTGCTTCTACTATTATGACTTCATTATGGTATTTTATTACAATGGTTTAATTGTTGGTTAATACACATGTTTACACTATTTTTCTAAACAATAACACAAATATTCTTAATCTAATGGTATTACATTTCTTGTTGTGTTGTACCTAATTTCTGGTACATTTGTTGTTTGATACTTAACAAACTAGCTTGTTTGTTGTTATTTTTTCTGGACTTTCTTTATATTGTATTCTGTCTTGCCGTGGCATTCAGTTATATTTCATTTTAAAACTTAACAAAGCTTTTATTATCAGTTTCTATGAACAATGATTTTACTGTTCTATCTTACATTTCTCTTGGTGGTCTTATGATTATCTATTTTGGATTACAATCTTGATTAAATTGGTCACACTAATTGTCTGTGCATTTTAACTATTTAATCTTTGATGTTTCCACTATAAAGGTAACACATTTTCCTCTGTTATAAACCTTCTCACTTGTATTGTCTGTGGGGTTTATTTAGGTTAAAATTGGTTAACTTGTTACAGGTTCTCACACTTACATTAAGTATTCACTATTACTGTTTGTGATTTCTTAAATATGCTAAACACTGTTTCTTCATAGTTGATAATCGTTATTCTTCTTCCGGTCACTAGTATAGTTCCTTGTATACTTGGTGAATGGTGATTTCTTGTATTGTGCATACATTATCTTCACTGTTCGTGTCATTTCCTTGCTCTTCTTCTTCCTTTCTTCCTTTGGTTTAAACGTCTTCTTCAATATTTCCATTTGTAGTAGTCGTTGTTCCATAGTATTTGTATTTATAAATAGATTGGTTGGTTTGCCATCATTGTGGTTGCTCTTGAGTTGTCTTCTTTTCAACTTACATAGTTATTATTTTTGTTGTTTCCCCTCACTGTTGGAAACTATTGGGCTTGGTTTCTAACATTTTATATTGGCTTGTGGTCATTTTCTTTCTCTCTTTTGTACTCGATGATGCTATATTACACTTCCTTCTTCTTTGTTGGAAATTTACAATAATGTATCTGTAGGTACTCACTTTTTGTTTCCATTGCTTTACGTACTTAGAACTATTTTCATGATTTCCCGTCACTTGACGTAATAATTGTTTACTCTATGTAACTACCAAATTTGGTACGTTACAATATATAAAAAATTCAAGTAAATAGAATAATACAAAATTCAGTATAATACAAAATTATTGGAAAGTTATACTAAAGTCTTCTAGTATTTCTAGTCTTCTAGTATTTAGTACTTCTTTCCATACAACATTTCGTGTATGGTGAGGATTTTGTGGTGGCAAAAGAACTTTTAAGCTGCTTCGTCTTTTTACTCTAGAAAATGCTACGTACAACATTCCACGCATTAAAACTGATATAAGTAAGAAGATACCAACGAATTCAAATGTTTGTCCTTGAGCTTTGTGGATGGTGATAGCAAAAGCAGGTCTTACGGGGAACTGATGCCGTTGCATAGTACATCCAAGTTTCACAAGAGCATTATTATTGTATTTTTTGTAAGTTTCAGTTCATGTGGTGGTAGATCAGCCATTCAACGGAATTCAGAAGTAAATTCGATACCTCCTTCTGGTTGATCTTTGACAGAATCATAACTTTTGTAAACCTTGTACTCTCTAGGAAGCTTTTCAATAATTTCTGCATTAATTTTATTAACATCTTTATTTAATGGTATAGCCCTCTCCGTCATATCTTCATATCTGTTATTAGCCAGACAGTCTCCGAATACTTCTTCAATAAGATTGCCGTTTGAAAGAATATCCTCTGGTAGATGCCGTAGGATGTCGTTCATCCTAAACGAACAGACACAATTCAAATTGCACGCATTATTCGAACACATCTCACCACACACACACAGCTTCGATCTTTCGAAAAACTATCTCGTCGCCAACAACAAGACGAACAGCGCTACTTACGACAGCCTCTGATGAAGCCTTCTATAGTTGAAAGCCGGTTTAGGCTGTAAGGTAAAACTTTACGTTTTTACTTATAAAAAACTTATTGTTTCGAGTCGTCAATATTATAGTGATATTTAGTTAAGTAACGGACACGTCATGGACAACGAAATCCAAGAATTTTATTTTTATCACACTTATCCCAAAATTTGTCGAAAGAACAATCAAACAATGAATCAGACAATAAAACAAAAGTTTCAAATAGACTGTTCTCTCACTCTGTTCCGATTCATCGGAACTAATAGACTTTTACAAATCCAAAAATCGCTGATTAGTTTTATAAATGGCCGATTGGAGCGTGGCTAACGCGAACTACTGTTCAGCGGCGCGAACGACTGTAGTCAATAGTTCACTTGACGGAGTACTTCTTTCTGGCCAAGCCGTTCGCGAACGGCCCGCCACTACATAACGCGTGAATTAAACCGTAAAGTATGTTGAAAAGTAAAAGGTTAGTGGTGCTATTGTGAATTGTGGTGTTTGTGATCCAAAACTGTAGTGAAACAATTCGAAAAATAGTATACAGTGATATCAGTGAAGCCGTTATCGCATATAAACGACTGTGTAAGCAAGATAGGTTAAATGTCATTTCTCACCGTCTACACAGTTAATATGGCGATCATTCACTTTTGCATGCATCCTTATGGGAGTATTTATTTTATTTTTTTCTTCGTAAATAGCTTCGACCCCCGTTTAAAATTAATTTTCGCGTGTTTATATAACATAGAAGAATAGAAAAAAAAATATTTCACTTCAAGATTGTATGGTGGAGCACAGGTAAATATTAACCTTAATTTTAAACGGAAATATTAACCTTAATAAAAACCACGAAAACCAAAACTCCCTATATTCCCAAGCCTGTACAGGAGGAAAGGACCCTTTTAACCTTTATACACGTCACATCGCCTTGAGTGATGACCTCTCTCCTGATTGGTTGTTTCATACTCCTGGAGGCCCAGTCCGAACCCTGTGACCCGGGCGTGGTCCCATAGTAACCGAAATCTATAAAAACTGACAACACATTGAGATCGGGCTTATTCTTATTGCTCTTAGTCTGACATAGTTCGCACATATTGGGGAACGGGTCAGGTGTGTGTACCGCGTACGTCGTAGACATGTGTACTCTATCACTCCTCGTAGCTACTGTGTGGTGTGCTGCGTGTTGTAAGTACTGAGATGTAATTCTACAAGAGTGTTCAAAAGTGTTAACAAGAGTATGTTTTAAACGTCAATTTTGATAAATGATAAATACAGTAATGTTTATTGTAAAGCTAGACTCAGTAACCAATCATTTCACACAACCCACTCACGTTGCTTAATAATTTGTTGTTGATTCACCGCTCGGGTACGACAAATTGGTGGCAGCGGTGGGATAGGTTGCAAAAAGACCTACACAAAGGTGTGAATTGACTGGGTAGAGATTATCATAAGAATGGCAGACGATTCCTATACAAAAGAATATGTTATATAATAGGAAAATGTTACTGATAATATTTGTTGGAATATAATAATTATTGAACAGTTGTTGAATAATAGATAACACATTTACTGAATAGATTATTTCAGCATCTCATATACACATGCTGTCTGAATGTTTAAATTAAGAATAATTTTATGTTTATGTTGACATACCTGATGTAATTGATATGCCTGGTCTTTATCTTTTCAATGAATTACATTTCCTACGACTACCATCATTTGCTGAGAGAATAGCTTCTAAAGAGAATAGAAAAGTTGTGTGGTACCTTTACATTTTACGTAACAGTACGTCTTTAAGTTTATATAAATATGAGCATGGTAGTGCAGTCAAGTTAATTCAGAGGTACGACTATTCATTTTATATGACAGTATATGACTTACTAGATAGAATTCGCTTAGACCATGAGAATGCAATAATTGAAGAATGCTTAGAGATGCTAAACAGACCACTTTGTGTTGCTTTAGCAAAAGTTATTCGGAATTAGAGTGAATAAATACGGTATATATATTCTGGCATAACCATTGCACCAGTTAGCAAGATTATTGTTTAAGTTAATGCTTAACGAGTGACTTTCTATTTAGGACTTCATATTCCTACGGGATCGGGTTTAAAGAAGAGTAAAAGTAGTTAAATTTGAGATAGAATTCACTACGTAATCCTGTAAACGAATGGGTAGTTTGTGTGGGTACATTTTGTTCCTATTGTTTGGAATTTTTATTTGCATCAGTTTTGAAATTTTTATTATTTGGTATTGTGAATATAGCGTTTCTGATCTGCTATATCGAAAATACGACCGTTATTATACACTGGCCGTATTTATTATTTGAATTCACTCCGCACTGTACACTCGTTATTTCTTTGTTATGTATAGGTTATGTGTGTATAGCGTACTTATGAACGTGTCGCGCACAATTTAAATACAACTTCATACATTTCTTCATCGACCTTGCCCGTCGAATTATGCTGGTAGACTCTTTGACGACTGAATAATGACTGAACGCTTCACCTTAGCGTTTAATTGTCATATCGTTGAATAGTTGGTGGCAATAGATCGCGGACACCTTGGGCTTTAAATAAAGTCTAAACAAGGATAAAATCCATCCATTATAAGGTATATAATGTTACAAATGAAAATAGTGTACAACTATGGTACCTTGTTAATTTAATGTATTTATTAGTCTTTCGCTATCTGAAAGCCTTCCAACTCTTAGTATTGGGTTTGTTTACATCAGGTTATGACATGGCAGTCAGTTATTTTTTAATAAATCAACAACTAAATTGCTATTATTACATTTGATATATATTCTCAAAGTAGTAACAGATATCCTTCTGACTACTGATAACATTTTTATTTACCTTTGAACAAGTTTGGATGGTGCATTTTGCTTAACTAACTTGCTACATAGTGTTTGTTTACATTTGATTCCACAATCATAGTCATTTAGTTTTCAATAATTTGTCTATAAAATTACTATTCTTATACTTATGATCTGTTCTCATAGTAGTACTAGATGTTTTTCTAACTACTGGTAACATTTTCAGTAATCCTTGGACAAGTTTTAATAATGTATTTTGCTTAACTAGTTTGTCACATTGTCTTTGTTTACATCTGGCTATACATTCATAGTCAGTTAGTTTCCAATAATTTGATTATGAAACTATTACTATTATAACTGTGATCGGTTCTCATAGTAGTATTAGATGTTTTTCTAACTACTGGTAACACTTTCAGTGATCTCTGGACAAGTTTAATAATGTATTTTGCTTAACTAACTTGTCATATTGGGTTTCTTTTCATCTAGCTTTGTGCTATCATATTTAATCTGCTTTATGTGCTGTGTATTTCAGTATAAAATATTACATATTAGTGTGCATCATTATTTATAATGAATCTTTGACTGAAACAATTGTTGATGGTTGTTTGGTTTAATTAACATATATGATTTTGTGTTATAGGTGCACTCCCTATGGGGTTATGTATCAATGTGCAACATATTCTTATGCAGTATTTGCTTCTACTATTATGACTTCATTATGGTATTTTATTACAATGGTTTAATTGTTGGTTAATACACATGTTTACACTATTTTTCTAAACAATAACACAAATATTCTTAATCTAATGGTATTACATTTCTTGTTGTGTTGTACCTAATTTCTGGTACATTTGTTGTTTGATACTTAACAAACTAGCTTGTTTGTTGTTATTTTTTCTGGACTTTCTTTATATTGTATTCTGTCTTGCCGTGGCATTCAGTTATATTTCATTTTAAAACTTAACAAAGCTTTTATTATCAGTTTCTATGAACAATGATTTTACTGTTCTATCTTACATTTCTCTTGGTGGTCTTATGATTATCTATTTTGGATTACAATCTTGATTAAATTGGTCACACTAATTGTCTGTGCATTTTAACTATTTAATCTTTGATGTTTCCACTATAAAGGTAACACATTTTCCTCTGTTATAAACCTTCTCACTTGTATTGTCTGTGGGGTTTATTTAGGCTAAAATTGGTTAACTTGTTACAGGTTCTCACACTTACATTAAGTATTCACTATTACTGTTTGTGATTTCTTAAATATGCTAAACACTGTTTCTTCATAGTTGATAATCGTTATTCTTCTTCCGGTCACTAGTATAGTTCCTTGTATACTTGGTGAATGGTGATTTCTTGTATTGTACATACATTATCTTCACTGTTCGTGTCATTTCCTTGCTCTTCTTCTTCCTTTCTTCCTTTGGTTTAAACGTCTTCTACAATATTTCCATTTGTAGTAGTCGTTGTTCCATAGTATTTGTATTTATAAATAGATTGGTTGGTTTGCCATCATTGTGGTTGCTCTTGAGTTGTCTTCTTTTCAACTTACATAGTTATTATTTTTGTTGTTTCCCCTCACTGTTGGAAACTATTGGGCCTGGTTTCTAACATTTTATATTGGCTTGTGGTCATTTTCTTTCTCTCTTTTGTACTCGATGATGCTATATTACACTTCCTTCTTCTTTGTTGGAAATTTACAATAATGTATCTGTAGGTACTCACTTTTTGTTTCCATTGCTTTACGTACTTAGAACTATTTTCATGATTTCCCGTCACTTGACGTAATAATTGTTTACTCTATGTAACTACCAAATTTGGTACGTTACAATATATAAAAAATTCAAGTAAATAGAATAATACAAAATGCAGTATAATACAAAATTATTGGAAAGTTATACTAAAGTCTTCTAGTATTTCTAGTCTTCTAGTATTTAGTACTTCTTTCCATACAACATTTCGTGTATGGTGAGGATTTTGTGGTGGCAAAAGAACTTTTAAGCTGCTTCGTCTTTTTACTCTAGAAAATGCTACGTACAACATTCCACGCATTAAAACTGATATAAGTAAGAAGATACCAACGAATTCAAATGTTTGTCCTTGAGCTTTGTGGATGGTGATAGCAAAAGCAGGTCTTACGGGGAACTGATGCCGTTGCATAGTACATCCAAGTTTCACAAGAGCATTATTATTGTATTTTTTGTAAGTTTCAGTTCATGTGGTGGTAGATCAGCCATTCAACGGAATTCAGAAGTAAATTCGATACCTCCTTCTGGTTGATCTTTGACAGAATCATAACTTTTGTAAACCTTGTACTCTCTAGGAAGCTTTTCAATAATTTCTGCATTAATTTTATTAACATCTTTATTTAATGGTATAGCCCTCTCCGTCATATCTTCATATCTGTTATTAGCCAGACAGTCTCCGAATACTTCTTCAATAAGATTGCCGTTTGAAAGAATATCCTCTGGTAGATGCCGTAGGATGTCGTTCATCCTAAACGAACAGACACAATTCAAATTGCACGCATTATTCGAACACATCTCACCACACACACACAGCTTCGATCTTTCGAAAAACTATCTCGTCGCCAACAACAAGACGAACAGCGCTACTTACGACAGCCTCTGATGAAGCCTTCTATAGTTGAAAGCCGGTTTAGGCTGTAAGGTAAAACTTTACGTTTTTACTTATAAAAAACTTATTGTTTCGAGTCGTCAATATTATAGTGATATTTAGTTAAGTAACGGACACGTCATGGACAACGAAATCCAAGAATTTTATTTTTATCACACTTATCCCAAAATTTGTCGAAAGAACAATCAAACAATGAATCAGACAATAAAACAAAAGTTTCAAATAGACTGTTCTCCCACTCTGTTCCGATTCATCGGAACTAATAGACTTTTACAAATCCAAAAATCGCTGATTAGTTTTATAAATGGCCGATTGGAGCGTGGCTAACGCGAACTACTGTTCAGCGGCGCGAACGACTGTAGTCAATAGTTCACTTGACGGAGTACTTCTTTCTGGCCAAGCCGTTCGCGAACGGCCCGCCACTACATAACGCGTGAATTAAACCGTAAAGTATGTTGAAAAGTAAAAGGTTAGTGGTGCTATTGTGAATTGTGGTGTTTGTGATCCAAAACTGTAGTGAAACAATTCGAAAAATAGTATACAGTGATATCAGTGAAGCCGTTATCGCATATAAACGACTGTGTAAGCAAGATAGGTTAAATGTCATTTCTCACCGTCTACACAGTTAATATGGCGATCATTCACTTTTGCATGCATCCTTATGGGAGTATTTATTTTATTTTTTTCTTCGTAAATAGCTTCGACCCCCGTTTAAAATTAATTTTCGCGTGTTTATATAACATAGAAGAATAGAAAAAAAATATTTCACTTCAAGATTGTATGGTGGAGCACAGGTAAATATTAACCTTAATTTTAAACGGAAATATTAACCTTAATAAAAACCACGAAAACCAAAACTCCCTATATTCCCAAGCCTGTACAGGAGGAAAGGACCCTTTTAACCTTTATACACGTCACATCGCCTTGAGTGATGACCTCTCTCCTGATTGGTTGTTTCATACTCCTGGAGGCCCAGTCCGAACCCTGTGACCCGGGCGTGGTCCCATAGTAACCGAAATCTATAAAAACTGACAACACATTGAGATCGGGCTTATTCTTATTGCTCTTAGTCTGACATAGTTCGCACATATTGGGGAACGGGTCAGGTGTGTGTACCGCGTACGTCGTAGACATGTGTACTCTATCACTCCTCGTAGCTACTGTGTGGTGTGCTGCGTGTTGTAAGTACTGAGATGTAATTCTACAAGAGTGTTCAAAAGTGTTAACAAGAGTATGTTTTAAACGTCAATTTTGATAAATGATAAATACAGTAATGTTTATTGTAAAGCTAGACTCAGTAACCAATCATTTCACACAACCCACTCACGTTGCTTAATAATTTGTTGTTGATTCACCGCTCGGGTACGACAAATTGGTGGCAGCGGTGGGATAGGTTGCAAAAAGACCTACACAAAGGTGTGAATTGACTGGGTAGAGATTATCATAAGAATGGCAGACGATTCCTATACAAAAGAATATGTTATATAATAGGAAAATGTTACTGATAATATTTGTTGGAATATAATAATTATTGAACAGTTGTTGAATAATAGATAACACATTTACTGAATAGATTATTTCAGCATCTCATATACACATGCTGTCTGAATGTTTAAATTAAGAATAATTTTATGTTTATGTTGACATACCTGATGTAATTGATATGCCTGGTCTTTATCTTTTCAATGAATTACATTTCCTACGACTACCATCATTTGCTGAGAGAATAGCTTCTAAAGAGAATAGAAAAGTTGTGTGGTACCTTTACATTTTACGTAACAGTACGTCTTTAAGTTTATATAAATATGAGCATGGTAGTGCAGTCAAGTTAATTCAGAGGTACGAATATTCATTTTATATGACAGTATATGACTTACTAGATAGAATTCGCTTAGACCATGAGAATGCAATAATTGAAGAATGCTTAGAGATGCTAAACAGACCACTTTGTGTTGCTTTAGCAAAAGTTATTCGGAATTAGAGTGAATAAATACGGTATATATATTCTGGCATATCCATTGCACCAGTTAGCAAGATTATTGTTTAAGTTAATGCTTAACGAGTGACTTTCTATTTAGGACTTCATATTCCTACGGGATCGGGTTTAAAGAAGAGTAAAAGTAGTTAAACTTGAGATAGAATTCACTACGTAATCCTGTAAACGAATGGGTAGTTTGTGTGGGTACATTTTGTTCCTATTGTTTGGAATTTTTATTTGCATCAGTTTTGAAATTTTTATTATTTGGTATTGTGAATATAGCGTTTCTGATCTGCTACGGTGTACACTGACTGTCATCACTTACCCGCGACCACAACCACAGAGTAGATAAGCACCCAACAAGCAGTTAGTAGTGTCGCGATCGTTAAATCTGTTTTCTTAAATTTCTATTATAGAACGCGTAATATTATAAGCAAAAATGGAACCTGGGAAAAAGGTAACTATGACCACCCCAACAACTTCTAGTGTTAGCGGCATGATTAGAGACCTTACTGTTTCTAATCTCATAGAGAATTGGTCTGGAGACGGTCCTGTAACTGTAACAGAATTCTTTAATAAAATAGATCGTGCAGCTAAGTCCGGTAATTTGACGGATACAGACAAAATTACAGTCGCAGTACTTAAGCTAACCGGATCAGCCGCGTTATATTTAAACAGTAATGAAGAAGCTACTCGAGATGATACAACATATCAGCGGTTTCGAGAGATTTTCATTGAACGCTTTAAAATAAAACACCTTGATCAATTCCACTATAGTGCTTTGCAAAACGCGACCCAGTATAAACATGAGACCCTTGAGCAATTTGCAGACAGGTGCAGAAGTTTATGCTCACGGACAATTAGACAAGTACCCGAGCCTACACAGCAGGCTATAATTAACGATGAGGCAGAGAGACGTATGTTAGCTGCCTACATTAACGGTCTACAGGGAGTAGTGGGAAAACAAGTTAGATATCGTATGCCATCAACCCTTACCGAGGCTATACAAATAGCTACAACGGTAGCAGAAGTAGAGGCCATAGAGACGCGAAAGTCACATAACAAAGAAGGAAACCTTTTCGCCATTTGTTTTAATTGTAAGAAACCGGGACACATCGCAAAGAATTGTCGCCAGCGTAAACACATTATGAATAACGATGGATTTAGGAAGCAGAGAAGTAGTAAAGGTTCTAACAGTTGTAATAATAGAAGTTATAATAATAATATGAGTATTAGACCTAATAATAGTAATACTAACCGATGGGAAATGACCGGCAATAAAGATGACACTCGTGACTCGGTATCGATTGTAGATTTGTATCAGGTTTTCACGCTGTTCATAAGTCAACACATGGTTATTGTTATTTGTTTGGAATGCTCGAATTTCATTAATCTTTTCTACCCATAATACATCTTCTGGATTTCTGCGAATTTCTTTGTTGATAGACATCTTCTTATGGTCATGGCTTTCCCGTATATAATAGATTACATGTTCTGGGGGTGCCTTCCTATATTCTACAAGATTTGCAGTCCATTCAACTTCATCTGCCTTTAATAATACCGTATCTTTGTCCATATTGATTATGGCTGTATACTTCCGCAGTATGTCGCATCCGATAAGTAGTGTAAATGGCAGTCCACTTGCTACGAGGAAAACCATTGGAATTGTCTCTCCATTACTCGATACTTCCAACTGTACTTGGTGTCGAATGGTTTTATTTTGTCACCCAGTGGCCAGTATATTATTGATGGGTAGTGTTGGTATTGTTGTTTGGTTTTCCGATTCTATTCGGTTTAATTCTAATTTGTCGATTAACGAGACATTCACTCCGGTGTCTACCATAGCGGTTGTACTTATCCCGTTGACTTTTACGGATATATACGCGATCTCGCTGTTAGTTGTGTCACTGATACTGTCTTCTTTTTCCTCCATTAGGTCCTGCCTAATTTTTTTGAGGTAATTATTGCGATGTACTTTATTAGATGCCAATTCCGTTGCCAAAATGTTAGACTCAATAGTCCGGTTCAGTGAGGGTGTTGTTAGGCTTTTCACTGCCGGTTCCCATTTAAAGGCAGGTCACCGTTCGTGTGCCTGTCTGTTGAGGTAGATGCTATTGGTTCCTGGGCTCCTTGCCCGTTTCCATTGTGATAGGTTTCGGTTGTTCGAGTGACTGGTCTGTTACCTTCACTACTGTCGCTCCTGTTTGACCTGTAACCCGACTCTCGGTCCTCTCTGTCGCTGTGGTTTGAATTATTATGGTGATTCGGGAAGCTTCTTCGCCCCTGATAATAATTTCGCCTACCTCCCCCTCTGCTAGCCTGCGCGTAATTCACTCTCCGGAACTGGGTGTTGTTGTGGTTCCCATTACCCTGTCGCTGCTGGTTATTTGGGGATTGATTATTGTAGGGTCGATAATAATTATTACCCCGTTGGTAATGTCCGTCCCTTTGATATCCACTTGGTCGGGGGTTATTGAAATTCCCTCTGTCCACATGATCACTATGATTGCCACCTCCATTCTGACGTGGTCCTGGTTGGTTCTGAAAACGTGGAGGGTTGTTGAATGTCCTCCCATAATTGTTTCTGTCACTGTTATTAGTGGGATTCACATTTCCTGGTCCGCCCCGATCGTACGTTTGTCCGGGACCATGGCGGTTCCTCTGGTAGTATCTTTCTCGCTCATGGCTTTCCAATAGAGAGCACATTCCTTGGATGGTCTTTATTTGGGAGTTTAGCCTACCTTGTGATATTCCTTGATTGAAGTGATACGCTAACTTAGTGACTAAACATTCTTCCGGGATGGCTGGCTCCAAGTTTCTGGCCAGGCAGATCTTACCTAGAAAATAAGTGGTCTTTGATTGTCTGCCATTTGAGTCAAATTTACCGTTAGTAATGTCATCCCTAATAATGTTTTGGGTCGTCTCAGACCAGTATTTCAGTTTGAATGCTACTTTGAATGCCTCGTAATTCTCCACTTCATTTCGAGTCGCTGTCCACCAGTTGTCAAAAGTATTCCGGAATGACTCATCCAGCATTCCTTTTATAATGGACCATCTATTTTCTCTATTTCTGTTTATAATTTCCTCCACTCTCTCCAAAAATTCCAGTGGATTCTTCACGTATGCACGGAAATCTATCTGCTCTCTACCTTCCAGGTGCGTTAGTCCCGATAAAATATTTGGGAATGTTCGTAAGCGGTGCATTTCATCCCTAATATCATTAAACTCCCTTTGCTGGCGTTCTGTCAATTGGTCTCTGTCACTAGCTACTTGGTGTTTGACGGCGTCCGCCTTTACGGAAATCTCCTCACATCTCTCACCCAGTGTAGTCTGTGCTGTCATCATTTCGGCTTGCTTCCGCTCTACGACTCCTATCTGGGCGCTGTGGATTTTCTCAATGTCGTTGATTCGGCGGTTGACATCTATTTCCGTTTGTATCAACTTTTGGTTATTATTTTCTCCCTCTTTCCGTATTTCTGACACTTCTTCATGAATCTCAGCTGTCAATATGGCCATCCGCTCCTCTGTTGCCTCTAAATTTTCTTCTAATTTTTTGTCGACCAACTCGATTGTATTTTTGGCAATTTCTTCCGCTTTGTCACTATTGTTGGCCATTTGTTGCCACATTTTCTCGTTATCGTTCTGCATTAATTCGATATCCCGACTAATCTTCTCATTGATTTCGTCAATCTTCTTGTTGGTCTGGTCGATTTTAATTCCCAACTCTGCAGACAAATCCTCCTTCCTTATTACCATCTTCTTTTCCAATAGCTCTTCAGTCTTTTTCTGTCCGTCTTCCATCCTCCTGTTGGTTTCATTTATTTTGTCATTTAACTCCTCCTTCAACAATTCTATATTTTTCTGGCTCTCCTTCTGGCCTTCTTCTATTTTCTGGTTAGTGGACTGACTGGTTTCCTCTATTTTGCTGTTCAATTCTTCCTTCAGGGATTCTATGTTTTTACTTAACTCCTCCTTAGTGGATCGACTAGTTTCGTCCAGCTTCTTATTCATCGTTTCTATCTTCTGGTCTGTGGATTGATTGTCCTCCTTAGATGATTTCCGGCTCTCTTCTATTTTTCTGCTTAATGATTCCTCCATCCTCTTCTGGCCTTCTTCCATCGATGCTCTCATACTCATTAACATTTCTATGACGTACCTGTCTCCTGGTTGCATCGGTCTCTCGGGTTGGCTTATTTCAGGTTGAACTACTTGGGGTATGACTTCCGGCTCATCATCGGGTTGCTGAACCTCCTCCGCCGGTTCAAGTTGTTTATCTTCGATTTCTAATAAAATCTCTTCAACATCTTCTGCTGAAGTTGCCTCTTTTTCTTCTAGTCTAGCCTCCCTCTCTGCCTCTGCTGCTCGCTTTTTTGAAGTCGACCTTCTGTACATCTTGTCGCTCTGGTAATGCACTTGCTGTCTCTCGACGAATTAGGTGAGGAAATTATTGGTTTAATTGCCTAAATTGTTAATTGTTTTCTCCCTAATTCGCGCCCCACGTTGGGCGCCAATCTGTTACTAAACAGATGCGGGGTAAAATCAATTAAAGCCCCGCGTTGGGTTCGTCAATCTGTTACAAAACAGATATTGATAGATGAGTGTAGATACTCTCCGGTATCTACAACGATATAAGATAATAAGATATTAAAATTTTAAAATGGAATTATTATTAGTAGTGTTGATTATTGTTAATAGTTGTGTGGGTATTCCCGTTTAAATCTTTCAATTAAAAAAAGTATTTTAGCACTTCACTGTTCACCTCCCCACTTACCATATGTGGATGTTATTACTGTTCTATTTGGTGACTGCTTCTGCTGCAACATACACTTTATACATACATGTGGATATTCTACTTGAATATCCTGAATGATACACATGCACAATAAAAAAAAATAAGGGCTTAATTGTGATTTGAATTATAATGAATATTCAAATTCTGCCGCCACCTTCTGATAGAACTAGTTATGAGAATTAAACTATTTTATTTTGAAATCAAAAAACTCTTTCCACTGGTAAAAATAATTGAGATTTATTAACAGTTCTGAAATGCCATTAACTCTTTTAAATAAACAATCAATCACTAATATCTTTACAAAATAATAGTTATTATGAACAATTTTTAAAAAGAAACTAATTTAACCTCAATGCTGGTAACACTGAGGGTTGATACAATAATTTTAGTTAGAGAGGTTATGTCCTCTTTACACAGTTAAATTACCAAGTTCGTGTGTTCTTGGAAGTTGCATGATACCAGATACAAGATGTTATCTTTTATAACAATATTTAATAAAGAATTAATACAAAAAAAAAACAAATATTAAAAATAAAAATCGGTACCATAAAATCGATAATTATCGTACTATCGTACGCTGGATATAATGGACACAGCAGTTACCTTAATAACACGTGCGTTGAGCTGCACTGCTAAAAATTACTATTATTATTTAATAGTTGGTTATAAAAATCATTTATTGGCAAGAGAAAAAAATCTATAATAAGAAAAAAAACTCTTGTGATAGCTTTCATTTGATTTATATTACTTGAGAACAGACTTATAAAAGGTGACAAAGTTGTCGTTATTATTTCTAGGTTAGCTCACAAACGTAAGTAGTTATTGTGGATAAGTAAATTATTCATTGAGTTCTTAATAATCTAAACACATATATTTTATTCATATTGCATCTGATGCGTAACTATCAGTTAATTAGAATATCTTTCGCAAAAAAATTATTTATTAGTCAAATCAAACGAATTGAGTCAATTGAGCGACTAATCATTTCACTCCTATTTGTAATATTTAAATTAATATTGACTTCTTTAATTACGATAAAATCGTAAAAACAGTTATTTCTTAAGTTAATAAATGCGAAATAATTCTTTTATTTAATTCTGATAATTTTCATCATAATTAATACACTTCGATACTACTGACTAGAGTAGTACCCAAACAATAATTCTCCGTTCATTAACAGAAATTATTATTTCCATTTTATTTGTTAAATAATGAAAATTTAGTACTCCCTGGTTTTTATAAAACACTAAACTCGAAAATACGACCGTTATTATACACTGGCCGTATTTATTATTTGAATTCACTCCGCACTGTACACTCGTTATTTCTTTGTTATGTATAGGTTATGTGTGTATAGCGTACTTATGAACGTGTCGTGCACAATTTAAATACAACTTCATACATTTCTTCATCGACCTTGCCCGTCGAATTATGCTGGTAGACTCTTTGACGACTGAATGATGACTGAACGCTTCACCTTAGCCTCTCTTGCTTGTGTGGTTGTTTTAATTCATTTGATTGGTTTAAATTGTCGAACTCTCCACCACAAAACACCTCGGTTAAATAAAACTTTTAATTTTTTACCAATTTCTTATATGGGTTGGAGATTATAGTGACGTAAGCGTTGATACACAAAGTGATTAAAAAGTTTATAATCGCTATAACTTTTTTATTAATTGTCATATCGTTGAATAGTTGGTGGCAATAGATCGCGGACACCTTGGGCTTTAAATAAAGACTAAACAAGGATAACATCCGTCCATTATTAACTCACTACAACTATTTCACAAATTCCTATGGTGAATCTTAAAATTAATAAGTTTATTTCACCAGATCTTATTCTAATTACACAATAACACTCCTTATTAAACGTTTTGAGTCCATTTCTCATCTGTTTAATTCAGAAAATAGGTGCAATTACTATTTCAACAATATTTGGTAATGGCGTCTTCAAACGTCCATATTCGATTATTTATAATTGCTTATAACACTATTATTTCTTATCTAATGACATTTGTTTGGTATTCTAACAATAATATATACATTTATTTACATCGGTTTACATTTTGTTATATGAAAAATGTTGTTTTTCATATACTAATAGTCTTATCAAGATACCATCTTTTCTCTTTTCTTTAAATTATCACTTTGTCAATCATTTTACCATATAAGGTATATAATGTTACAAATGAAAATAGTGTACAACTATAGTACCTTGTTAATTTAATGTATTTATTAGTCTTTCGCTATCTGAAAGCCTTCCAACTCTTAGTATTGGGTTTGTTTACATCAGGTTATGACATGGCAGTCAGTTATTTTTTAATAAATCAACAACTAAATTGCTATTATTACATTTGATATATATTCTCATAGTAGTATCAGATATCCTTCTGACTACTGATAACATTTTTATTTACCTTTGAACAAGTTTGGATGGTGCATTTTGCTTAACTATCTTGCTACATAGTGTTTGTTTACATTTGATTCCACAATCATAGACATTTAGTTTTCAAAAATTTGTCTATAAAATTACTATTCCTATACTTATGATCTGTTCTCATAGTAGTACTAGATGTTTTTCTAACTACTGGTAACATTTTCAGTAATCCTTGGACAAGTTTTAATAATGTATTTTGCTTAACTAGTTTGTCACATTGTCTTTGTTTACATCTGGCTATACATTCATAGTCAGTTAGTTTCCAATAATTTGATTATGAAACTATTACTATTATAACTGTGATCGGTTCTCATAGTAGTATTAGATGTTTTTCTAACTACTGGTAACACTTTCAGTGATCTCTGGACAAGTTTTAATAATGTATTTTACTTAACTAACTTGTCATATTGGGTTTCTTTTCATCTAGCTTTGTGCTATCATATTTAATCTGCTTTATGTGCTGTGTATTTCAGTATAAATTATTACATATTAGTGTGCATCATTATTTATAATGAATCTTTGACTGAAACAATTGTTGATGGTTGTTTGGTTTAATTAACATATATGATTTTGTGTTATAGGTGCACTCCCTATGGGGTTATGTATCAATGTGCAACATATTCTTATGCAGTATTTGCTTCTACTATTATGACTTCATTATGGTATTTTATTACAATGGTTTAATTGTTGGTTAATACACATGTTTACACTATTTTTCTAAACAATAACACAAATATTCTTAATCTAATGGTATTACATTTCTTGTTGTGTTGTACCTAATTTCTGGTACATTTGTTGTTTGATACTTAACAAACTAGCTTGTTTGTTGTTATTTTTTCTGGACTTTCTTTATATTGTATTCTGTCTTGCCGTGGCATTCAGTTATATTTCATTTTAAAACTTAACAAAGCTTTTATTATCAGTTTCTATGAACAATGATTTTACTGTTCTATCTTACATTTCTCTTGGTGGTCTTATGATTATCTATTTTGGATTACAATCTTGATTAAATTGGTCACACTAATTGTCTGTGCATTTTAACTATTTAATCTTTGATGTTTCCACTATAAAGGTAACACATTTTCCTCTGTTATAAACCTTCTCACTTGTATTGTCTGTGGGGTTTATTTAGGTTAAAATTGGTTAACTTGTTACAGGTTCTCACACTTACATTAAGTATTCACTATTACTGTTTGTGATTTCTTAAATATGCTAAACACTGTTTCTTCATAGTTGATAATCGTTATTCTTCTTCCGGTCACTAGTATAGTTCCTTGTATACTTGGTGAATGGTGATTTCTTGTATTGTACATATATTATCTTCACTGTTCGTGTCATTTCCTTGCTCTTCTTCTTCCTTTCTTCCTTTGGTTTAAACGTCTTCTTCAATATTTCCATTTGTAGTAGTCGTTGTTCCATAGTATTTGTATTTATAAATAGATTGGTTGGTTTGCCATCATTGTGGTTGCTCTTGAGTTGTCTTCTTTTCAACTTACATAGTTATTATTTTTGTTGTTTCCCCTCACTGTTGGAAACTATTGGGCCTGGTTTCTAACATTTTATATTGGCTTGTGGTCATTTTCTTTCTCTCTTTTGTACTCGATGATGCTATATTACACTTCCTTCTTCTTTGTTGGAAATTTACAATAATGTATCTGTAGGTACTCACTTTTTGTTTCCATTGCTTTACGTACTTAGAACTATTTTCATGATTTCCCGTCACTTGACGTAATAATTGTTTACTCTATGTAACTACCAAATTTGGTACGTTACAATATATAAAAAATTCAAGTAAATAGAATAATACAAAATGCAGTATAATACAAAATTATTGGAAAGTTATACTAAAGTCTTCTAGTATTTCTAGTCTTCTAGTATTTAGTATTTCTATCCATACAACATTTCGTGTATGGTGAGGATTTTGTGGTGGCAAAAGAACTTTTAAGCTGCTTCGTCTTTTTACTCTAGAAAATGCTACGTACAACATTCCACGCATTAAAACTGATATAAGTAAGAAGATACCAACGAATTTAAAAATGTTTGTCCTTGAGCTTTGTGGATGGTGATAGCAAAAGCAGGTCTTACGGGGAACTGATGCCGTTGCATAGTACATCCAAGTTTCACAAGAGCATTATTATTGTATTTTTTGTAAGTTTCAGTTCATGTGGTGGTAGATCAGCCATTTCAACGGAATTCAGAAGTAAATTCGATACCTCCTTCTGGTTGATCTTTGACAGAATCATAACTTTTGTAAACCTTGTACTCTCTAGGAAGCTTTTCAATAATTTCTGCATTAATTTTATTAACATCTTTATTTAATGGTATAGCCCTCTCCGTCATATCTTCATATCTGTTATTAGCCAGACAGTCTCCGAATACTTCTTCAATAAGATTGCCGTTTGAAAGAATATACTCTGGTAGATGTCGTAGGATGTCGTTCATCCTAAACGAACAGACACAATTCAAATTGCACGCATTATTCGAACACATCTCACCACACACACACAGCTTCGATCTTTCGAAAAACTATCTCGTCGCCAACAACAAGACGAACAGCGCTACTTACGACAGCCTCTGATGAAGCCTTCTATAGGTGAAAGCCGGTTTAGGCTGTAAGGTAAAACTTTACGTTTTTACTTATAAAAAACTTATTGTCTCGAGTCGTCAATATTATAGTGATATTTAGTTAAGTAACGGACACGTCATGGACAACGAAATCCAAGAATTTTATTTTTATCACACTTATCCCAAAATTTGTCGAAAGAACAATCAAACAATGAATCAGACAATAAAACAAAAGTTTCAAATAGTCTGTTCTCTCACTCTGTTCCGATTCATCGGAACTGATAGACTTTTACAAATCCAAAAACCGCTGATTAGTTTTATAAATGGCCGATTGTAGCGTGGCTAACGCGAACTACTGTTCAGCGGCGCGAACGACTGTAGTCAATAGTTCACTTGACGGAGTACTTCTTTCTGGCCAAGCCGTTCGCGAACGACCCGCCATTACATAACGCGTGAATTAAACCGTAAAATATGTTGAAAAGTAAAAGGTTAGTGGTGCTATTGTGAATTGTGGTGTTTGTGATCCAAAACTGTAGTGAAACAATTCGAAAAATAGTATACAGTGATATCAGTGAAGCCGTTATCGCATATAAACGACTGTGTAAGCAAGATAGGTTAAATGTCATTTCTCATCGTCTACACAGTTAATATGGCGATCATTCACTTTTGCATGCATCCTTATGGGAGTATTTAATTTATTTTTTTTCTTTGTAAATAGCTTCGACCCCCGTTTAAAATTAATTTTCGCGTGTTTATATAACATAGAAGAATAGAAAAAAAAATATTTCACTTCAAGATTGTATGGTGGAGCACAGGTAAATATTAACCTTAATTTTAAACGGAAATATTAACCTTAATAAAAACCACGAAAACCAAAACTCCCTATATTCCCAAGCCTGTACAGGAGGAAAGGACCCTTTTAACCTTTATACACGTCACATCGCCTTGAGTGATGACCTCTCTCCTGATTGGTTGTTTCATACTCCTGGAGGCCCAGTCCGAACCCTGTGACCCGGGCGTGGTCCCATAGTAACCGAAATCTATAAAAACTGACAACACATTGAGATCGGGCTTATTCTTATTGCTCTTAGTCTGACATAGTTCGCACTCCTCGTAGCTACTGTGTGGTGTGCTGCGTGTTGTAAGTACTGAGATGTAATTCTACAAGAGTGTTCAAAAGTGTTAACAAGAGTATGTTTTAAACGTCAATTTTGATAAATGATAAATACAGTAATGTTTATTGTAAAGCTAGACTCAGTAACCACTCATTTCACACAACCCACTCACGTTGCTTAATAATTTGTTGTTGATTCACCGCTCGGGTACGACAAATTGGTGGCAGCGGTGGGATAGGTTGCAAAAAGACCTACACAAAGGTGTGAATTGACTGGGTAGAGATTATCATAAGAATGGCAGACGATTCCTATACAAAAGAATATGTTATATAATAGGAAAATGTTACTGATAATATTTGTTGGAATATAATAATTATTGAACAGTTGTTGAATAATAGATAACACATTTACTGAATAGATTATTTCAGCATCTCATATACACATGCTGTCTGAATGTTTAAATTAAGAATAATTTTATGTTTATGTTGACATACCTGATGTAATTGATATGCCTGGTCTTTATCTTTTCAATGAATTACATTTCCTACGACTACCATCATTTGCTGAGAGAATAGCTTCTAAAGAGAATAGAAAAGTTGTGTGGTACCTTTACATTTTACGTAACAGTACGTCTTTAAGTTTATATAAATATGAGCATGGTAGTGCAGTCAAGTTAATTCAGAGGTACGAATATTCATTTTATATGACAGTATATGACTTACTAGATAGAATTCGCTTAGACCATGAGAATGCAATAATTGAAGAATGCTTAGAGATGCTAAACAGACCACTTTGTGTTGCTTTAGCAAAAGTTATTCGGAATTAGAGTGAATAAATACGGTATATATATTCTGGCATATCCATTGCACCAGTTAGCAAGATTATTGTTTAAGTTAATGCTTAACGAGTGACTTTCTATTTAGGACTTCATATTCCTACGGGATCGGGTTTAAAGAAGAGTAAAAGTAGTTAAACTTGAGATAGAATTCACTACGTAATCCTGTAAACGAATGGGTAGTTTGTGTGGGTACATTTTGTTCCTATTGTTTGGAATTTTTATTTGCATCAGTTTTGAAATTTTTATTATTTGGTATTGTGAATATAGCGTTTCTGATCTGCTACGGTGTACACTGACTGTCATCACTTACCCGCGACCACAACCACAGAGTAGATAAGCACCCAACAAGCAGTTAGTAGTGTCGCGATCGTTAAATCTGTTTTCTTAAATTTCTATTATAGAACGCGTAATATTATAAGCAAAAATGGAACCTGGGAAAAAGGTAACTATGACCACCCCAACAACTTCTAGTGTTAGCGGCATGATTAGAGACCTTACTGTTTCTAATCTCATAGAGAATTGGTCTGGAGACGGTCCTGTAACTGTAACAGAATTCTTTAATAAAATAGATCGTGCAGCTAAGTCCGGTAATTTGACGGATACAGACAAAATTACAGTCGCAGTACTTAAGCTAACCGGATCAGCCGCGTTATATTTAAACAGTAATGAAGAAGCTACTCGAGATGATACAACATATCAGCGGTTTCGAGAGATTTTCATTGAACGCTTTAAAATAAAACACCTTGATCAATTCCACTATAGTGCTTTGCAAAACGCGACCCAGTATAAACATGAGACCCTTGAGCAATTTGCAGACAGGTGCAGAAGTTTATGCTCACGGACAATTAGACAAGTACCCGAGCCTACACAGCAGGCTATAATTAACGATGAGGCAGAGAGACGTATGTTAGCTGCCTACATTAACGGTCTACAGGGAGTAGTGGGAAAACAAGTTAGATATCGTATGCCATCAACCCTTACCGAGGCTATACAAATAGCTACAACGGTAGCAGAAGTAGAGGCCATAGAGACGCGAAAGTCACATAACAAAGAAGGAAACCTTTTCGCCATTTGTTTTAATTGTAAGAAACCGGGACACATCGCAAAGAATTGTCGCCAGCGTAAACACATTATGAATAACGATGGATTTAGGAAGCAGAGAAGTAGTAAAGGTTCTAACAGTTGTAATAATAGAAGTTATAATAATAATATGAGTATTAGACCTAATAATAGTAATACTAACCGATGGGAAATGACCGGCAATAAAGATGACACTCGTGTACGATGTTACGCATGCCAGAAGCCAGGACATTTTGCTAGAGATTGTAAATCAAAACGGGCACCCCCAAACGAAGCGGGTTCGTCAGGAAAAGGTACTGGACTGTCGAACTAAAATCCCGAGGGAATCAAGAGGGTTTCGTCCACCATAAATTCAGTAACCAATCATTTCACACAACCCACTCACGTTGCTTAATAATTTGTTGTTGATTCACCGCTCGGTTACGACAAATTGGTGGCAGCGGTGGGATTTCAAGTGACTGATGTAAAGTGTGAAGAATTAGATGACCAAAATCAAATGTTAATTAATGTTACAGTAGGACGAAAGGCCTGTAGATTTCTATTAAATACCGGTGCGATGATATCTGTCTTAAAACCCAGCATTAGCCAGAAGACAATCAGGGAGAGTAGTATAATAACGAGAGGAGCAACAGGTGATAAATTGAAAGTGTACAGAGTACAAAAAGTAGGCCTATCAGTCGGTAATAATTGTAGAATGTATCATGAATTTGTTGTGGCTGATATTAAAACGAGATATGACGGATTAATAGGCGTAGATTTGATGAAAAAACTAGGGATGAGAATTGATTTCTCCACAGAGAATGTGTGTGTTGGTAATAACATAATTAGTGTAAGCAATACGATAGAGGGTAAATCATTAGGTACAGATGAGGAAGAGCCTGATCAACTCACCGATTCTTCACCTATTACTGCTACTATCGGTAACGCTTTAACTTTGAGTAGTAATGAGAGTATATGTAATGTAGTTACGTGCGAGAATTACTCTATCCCGCCTATGTCCGAGATGCTTGTTCGGGGACGCCTGAATATGGGAGCATCAGAATTAAGCGCACAAAACAGTAGAACCAATATTGATAGAATGAGTATTGGTAAAGCAGTATTGGTAGAACCAGTGGAACTTAGTGTTCACGGGCTACGAGTTGCCAGAGTAATAAGTAATGTTTCAGTAGATCAGACTGAAAAGGTTAATCAGAAATCCGTGATAATGAAGTTGATAAATTTCAGTAGGGAAGCGTTGGACATCCCTAATAATAGTGTTCTTGGTGTAGCTGAGACGCTTGAAACAAACGAGACGTTTGATGCGGAACCCATAGTTTTAAAGAAGATAAAAGTGTATTTGGGGTAGCTGAGACGTTTGAAATAGACGAGACGTTTGATGCGGAACCCATAGCTTTGAGGAAGAAACAGAGTAAGATAATTAATGTTGTAAAAAGTGAGAGTCAGCTCAGATATAGTAAAATAGATAAAGAGATTAGAGATAAATTAGTGCATTTGAGTAAAACGGATTTTCAGATTTTGTGGCCTGTAATGCGGAAATATATGCATTTATTTGCGGAACCTGTAGAGAATATAGGCTGTAGTAGTGATATTAGACATAAGATAGAGACGGGAGATAACCCGCCTGTTAGAAAGAATCCTTATAGATTGCCACATGCTTTAAAAACTGTTGTTGATGAGCAAATTAGAGATATGTTAAAGAAGAAAATAATACGTCCATCTAACTCTCCGTGGTCGAGTCCTGTAGTCATAGTGAACAAACGAAGTCCTGATGGGAGTCCGAAGTATAGATTTTGTGTTGACTATCGAGCATTAAATTCCATTACGAAGGGAGATGCGTACCCTTTACCTAATATAACCGAAACATTAGATACATTGAACGGGAGCATACTTTTTACTACCTTAGACTTATGTAGTGGATTTCACCAAGTGAGTGTAGAACCAGCAGATGTAGAGAAAACCGCGTTTACAATACCTGGTCACCATTACGAGTTTGTTAAAATGCCATTTGGGTTGTGTAATGCCCCTGCAACATTTCAAAGATTAATAGATAATATACTTATGGGAATTAAGGGAGAAGAAGCATTAGTGTACTTAGACGATATCATTATTTACAGTAGTAGTGTTGAACAACATGCTAAGAGATTAGATAAAGTATTACAGAGGTTAGATGAAGCTAATTTGTATATTCAGCTGTCCAAATGTAATTTTGCTGTAACCGAGGTAGAATACTCAGGTCATTTTGTAAGCGATAAAGGAATAAGACCTGACCCTAAAAAGATTTCAGCCATAGTTAACTATCCTCAACCTAAAACTGTACGTGACATTCGAGCCTTTCTAGGCTTAGTTGGGTACTACCATAGGTTTATTAAACATTTTGCCGATATAGTTAAACCCCTAACTGAGTTAATAAAGAAAGATACAGACTTTGTTTGGAATACTTCTCAAGAAGAAGCTTTTAAAACGTTAACTACCGCCTTATGTGAAGAGCCTGTTTTAAAATACCCTGATTTCACCAAACCCTTTATTTTAAGCACTGACGCTTCAGGAGTCCCCGTAGGAGCTGTCCTGTCCCAAGAAAATAACGGATATGAAGTAGCATATGCTAACCGTCAGCTTAATAAAGCTGAAAGGAATTATGGCGCGACAGAGAGGGAGCTTCTTGCTCTAGTATGGGCTACCAAGTATTTTAGATGTTACCTCTATGGTAGACGCTTTGTAGCTATTACAGACCATGCAGCACTAAGATGGCTTCTTAATTTGAAAGACCCGTCATCACGACTTACACGTTGGGCTCTTAGATTATCTGAATTCGATTACACAGTTCTACATAAGCCTGGGAAGAAACACTTGAACCCTGACGCATTAAGTAGACACGTGAACGTTGTAGCCATACCTTTAGTATCTAAACATGACGTACTTAGGGAACAACTGCATGACAAGTTTTGCCAGCAGCAAAAACAAAAGCTCAATAATGCTTATAATGTGACCAAAGATGGATTACTTTATAATACCGAGTTTGAACAACCCCGCGTAGTTATACCCAGGGCATTGGTTACACAAGTCATATCACAACATCATGATTCTATATTTTCTGGTCACCAAGGTATTAAAAAGACCATAGGTATTATTAAACAAAGATATTTTTGGCCCACGTTAGTAAAAGATGTGACAGATTACATAGGAGCGTGTGTATCATGTAGTCAGAGAAAATCCGGAAAACGGGTAAGAGCACCATTAGCAAAATTCCCTGCAGCTACAGAACCCTTTGAATTTGTTTCAATGGATATTGTAGGTCCACTTCCCTTGAGTAACAGAGGCAATAAGTATTTGTTAACTTTTACTGATTATATGACTCGTTATTGTGAAGCAATCCCCATTCCAAATCAAACAGCTGAGATTATTGCACAAGAATTCGTTCGCAAAATAATAACGCGTTATGGAGTCCCGAAACGTTTATTAACAGACCAGGGACGTAACTTTATGTCGTCATTGTTCAAAGGAGTATGTACTTTGTTAGGAATTCAAAAACTTAGAATCACCCCTTATCACCCTCAGTGCAACGGCTTAATTGAGAGGTTGCATAAGACTTTGGCAGATGTGATTTCTCATTTTGTTTCGCCCGATGGTAAAGATTGGGATGAGAGTGTCCCTTTTGCGTTAATGGCGTACAGGAGTGCACCTCATGTCGCCACTGGATTTAGTCCGCACATGTTATTATTTGGGCAAGAGATGAAATTACCAGAAGCTGATAACCTAGCTTTAGAGCCTGAAGTAGACAATGGCACACAATTTGAACTTGATCGTTTAGTAGAAAAACTTAGGCGAGTTAGAGAAATAGCAATACATAACTCTGAAAACAGCAAAGAGCAAAATAAGAAATATTATGATAAGAAGTGTAAATTAAAACCATATAAAACGGGTGATTACGTCTATTTACATGATCCAACCGTAAAGAGAGGACCGCGAAAGAAATTCGGAAAAAGTTGGAAAGGACCATATAAAGTAATAGAGGTGTTAAACGAGTTAAATTATAAAATTCGCAAAAATAAGGGAGAAAGCGTTGTACATTATAATAGACTGAAGCCGAGCAAAGCCAGCGGCGGAAGTGCAAACCGCATTCGCCGACCTAGACAATCAACGCAGTTAGATAACAGCATTCCAAACATTGACCCTGAATTCAATAGCACAGCTGATACTACCGCCTGTATTAACGAAAGTAATCGTTTGTCTGTACTTATGTTACCTCCTCGTCCGATAATAGACTTAGCGGATGACATTGACCTTACTGACGAAGAACAAGATGAGTCTTCAGAGAGAGAGGATGCTGAACTGAATGAACGAGCACAAGCAGATGATACCATAATAGATGCAGGAGCTCAGGTAGATTTAAATGATAAAGATTGGGAACCACCTCAGACGGTTCGAGTAAGAGATGTTGCACAGAGCCAATATAACTTACGACCGCGTGAAAACATAATACCACCTCGCAGGAACCTATATTAGAAAAGAAAAGAAATCGATATAAGTCTTTAAGGAAGTCTGACTTAATTGTGTAATTTTACAGATTTGCTGATATCTGGTGAAGCGATAAGCCTTACAGGCAGAGAACGATCTATCACGCAGATAGCCAACCATTCACGCTTAGAATGTACAGATCCTTCCCGACCACAGGAATGTAATCTAGACAAAGGACTTGTGTTCATAAAAGAAAGAGATATCTTATTAACAACAGATACTTGGACTATCGTAATTTCTATAAGCACGGAAGATTATGATAATGTTATAGCAAAAATAAGCACCTTACTTGATTACCTAGAGACCCAATAAAACAATACCCAAGTAAATTCCTTGATTCCATACTTTGAGATATCCCACTTAAAAACAAACTTGAAGAATACCCAGAAGCAAGTATCTAATTTAAAGCTTTTGTTACCCAGTAGTAGAGAGAAAAGAGGTTTAATTAATGGGTTAGGAACTGTTTTTAAATTTTTGTTTGGTACACTAGACGATAATGATTATCAGACTTTAAACTCAAAATTAGATTCATTAGAAGATAGGGATGATTCTGTAATTCATGTAGAGTCCGATCGACTCTCTTACATAAAAAAATTAACCACTGAAGTGGAAGGTCACTCAAAAGCTATTCAATTATTGCTAAATACTTTGAAATCAACTGCTCAAGAGATAACTGCCATAAATTTCACTATATGGACTGAGGTCGAACAATTAAAAAGACGAATAGAGTATCAGTCGAAGACATCTTCCTTATTTAGAGAAATTGAAGTAACTTTAAAGTTAGTAGATACACAGTTAGTGCAGATGCAAGTGGCATTAGATGTAACTTCAACTGAATACTTAAGCTCTTTGTTAGTTATACCTGCTAAGCTGAATGAAGTCTTAAAAGAAGTAGTTGGTCAACTACCAGTTGGTCTATCATTAATAATAGATACTGAAATTGACAAGATTTATAATTGGACAGTAATGTGGTAATTTTCGCATTCATAGGTTGGCTAATCTGTACTTTTTCTGAATTGTGCTTATCATGTTTTTGCAACGATACAGCTCTACGAGCCTTGGCTGGCAGCGGACGTCATTACGTTTGCTGCCTGTTCTGTCTTTTTCGCTTTTCTTGTTGTCGCGACAATCTATGTAGGCTTTAGGCCCTACAACATTATATATTGTATACTACAATATACATTAGCAATACATTGCTAATTCTCGTCTTTATGTAGCTTGAGTGCCGCGTACTCGCGCCTCAAGTCTTTGACAATTATTTAGGCCTTAGGCCTCAACGTTTTTCAATGTAAGCTGAGTGGCACACATTTGCGCCTCATCTAAAATGTAGCTTCATTAACGAATCGGTTTCTTCAAAATTAAAATCTTTCAGAATTAGCCAATCTCAACACTATGTTTTAAGTGTAAAAAAGAAACCTAATAAATGTATTAATACAGTCCACTATCGTTATCCTTCTGCACCTGGCAATAGCACTACAAACATCATTCTTCCTGATAAAAAATTACTAGCAGGTACCCGCGGCTTCGCACGCGAATATTTGTATATGATTGTTGTGGTAACTGTCGAGTTAGTAGTTTGTAACCCAATCTGAGGATCGACTAATTTTAATGTAAAATGATAACCATCTTCTCCTCTGCAAAACATTAAAGGGTACTGTAAAGCATCATAAGCTCGATGCGTTTCTGCAATTCGATGTAGCTTATGATCCCTCGCACGGATTATTATATCGAGTTTATCGCATTCCTGGTTAACTAAAACTACTACCACCTCATTAGTTGTCGGTGCATTGTAGCGACCCCTGTGCTCTTCATTATTTTCTGTTCGATCAGCATGAATCACAATATTGTACTGATTATTATTCGCAGATGTTACAAATTCAAACGCATTTTTCAGTTCACTAACATATGGGTTGATTGCGTGAAGTAAATTTTGAAGTTCTGTTACTAATGACTTATCCAAGTTACGAATATGATCCATTCTTGTTTCAGATTGCTGTAAATAATCAGCTATGAAATACACCTGTAGAAATTTTGGTACTTCGTTTTGTGTGGGGAGTAGTCTAATGATTCCATGAGGTGATATACTTGCCCTTGAAGTTTGAAAGTAGGCATGAAGCTCCCGTCGACTATTTCATTGACTCCGAATGATGTAAATTGAAAAGCTGAATTGTACGATCTTAATGCATTCAAAATTTTTTTCGATAAAAGATGTTCTCCATTTAATAATGATTTTAACGGTTCTGGAGGAGGAAGTATGGGATCTAATCGCATTTTTCCTGCAGAGCAACATAATCCATGATTCATTTTTCCACTTTAAAGCTTTGCAATGAGGGCAAACCATACTCGGTAACCCGATATCTGTTTCATTCGCGTAGTTAATAACTGGATTATAATTGAAACCACTATTTAATTTTGCATTCCATCGTAAAGTAGGACCTCGTGATCTGAGAGTCGCTTGCCTGCGTCTTTGTGCCGCTAATCTATTTTCACGAATCGTAGGACTTTCAACCCGTGAGACTTCTTCTAATCAGATCTTCCTGAAGAGTTTGCAGGAGCTGATTGCATTTCGACTCCTTCGACGTCATTTTCAGATGCTCTAAGACGCCTCTTTCTTTCCGCAGCAGCAATAGATCTTCCTAAACATGATCGTCTTTTTGGCATTGCAAAGATAAAAAAAGGGAAATTTATTTATTTGATCTATACTAATAAATCTGTAGGGGGGCAATTAATAATTTAGACAATACAATTCATATTGCACATATTACTTACCGATGACATAAAATTAACGAAAAAAGGCACTGATACTACATCACTGACGCTCATCGCATAATTCTCGATGAAGTAGGTTAAGTATAATTCTGGAGAATTAATTATTCCTACTGCACATAGGCCTACTGAATATTCAAATGTCGAAGAGTATGGTTTGTCAGAATTAACGTGTACTATATAATCAATGTTACAATATAATCAAACAATGAATTATTATATTGTTTATACGAATTGCATATGCTGATAAGAATTTCATAAGAATATTATTAATACAGACGTACCATTAGCAATTTACCAACTCGACAGCTACCACAACAATCATATATACAAATATTCGCGATCGAAGCCGCGGGTTTAAAAAAATGCGTTTTTTTGCAATAACTTCGGTTCTTTTTAACCTATCGTTATCAGATAAAGTGGAAAAACTTCCGTTGGGTACCTGCTATCAGCGTGCAAAGTTTCATTGAAATCGGTTCAGTAGATTCTGAGATTATATTCGATGCCGGTAAATATCATTTGTTTATTTACTTGTTACTATGGTAACATACCGATGACGGACACACTACCTAGCGCGTTATATTATAGATTTGGCACACGTGCCGGCATCAACACATTTTGGTCCACCTCGGATCTGAATTCAACATTTTTGGTCCTCACGTGACGGATCATTCTTCTCTTAACATTTTTTTTGGTCGCTCCGTGCCTGGATTCGTCATTCACCCTTTCATTATTTTTCTGCCCCAATTTCTGGCCATCACGGGCGACTCAGCATATTCGCTGATCCGACCGTGTCGGGACTTAACCAGCATTTTTCGTCGCCATTGAGTCTCCTGACGACATCACTGCAAGACCATCCATGTGCTAGCGTCAACACTTCAGTTTAAGCAGTCATCTCTACGGTCTGTGTGTTTGCCATCTTCTCCACGACCTCGACGCTCCAGGACATCGCATACCAGGTACCACACATCATTAACAGGTGCGTACAATGGCTGAAGAAGGCCTCAAAGTGTTGGTCAGAAAGAGAGGCGGCTTAAAGTCTGCCATAGTGCGTATTAATTCGGCTATCGTTAACTTTGACAAAAACACTAACACCAAACATTTTTTAACAGTTAGACTTGAAAGTCTAAAAAGCTTGGCAACAAAATACGATGAGGTACAGTCCGAAATTGAGCTCATTTCTAAAGATATAAACGCTGCTCAAGAAGACCGAGTTGAGGTCGAAGAGCTGTTATATGCAACAGAAGCAAATATCTTACAATTGATAGAAACGTTCAGACAATATCTTTAACGTTCAGACTGTATCTCCCGTATTAACAAGCAATATGCAACTAAAACCGATAAGTTTGCCCTGCTTCGCAGGCAATATCTTAGAATGGCAGCATTTCTACTCAATATTTCTGGACTTGGTGCACGCCAGATCTGATTTAACGTCAGTGCAGAAATTACACTATTTGTATTCGTCTCTGAAAAATGAGCCGCTAGATTTAATTAAGGCATTACCTATTTGTAACGAAAACTATTCGATAGCGTTGAGTTTGCTGTCCGCTAGATATTACAACAAATTCATACTAGCTAAGTATTATATTCAAAATTTACTTGAAGTAAACTCAACAATTAAGGACTCTGTCCAAAGTTTGGCAGAGTTCATAAATACAATAACGTCTTCCGTTAATTCACTGGCGGCCATGCAACTGTCAGTGGATTCATTCGAGCTTATCACTGTAAAATTATTGTCAGCAAAACTGGACCATACCACGTTTAAATTATGGAAGGAGTCTATAGACCCCGATAATCTTCCCAACTTTCAAGGTTTCACTCAGTTTTTAAACGCACGTAGACAGTTGTTAGAAAATACACTGCCTATCGATGCCGGACAGCAGCTCAACAAGCTAAGTTTAAGATTCAATAAATCTGACAAACATAAATCACGAAACGCTGCTGGCAGCACTGCATTTAAAAGTTATCACTCAGCGTCAAATAATTATTCATGCTTATGCTGTAAATCTAATCATTCAATTTACATGTGTGATAAATATCGTGCGCTAAGCACATCAGAACGAGGACAATTTATATTAAATCATAAATGCTGTACCAATTGTTTAAGACCAGATCGTTTCTCATCTATTTGTAAGATTAGACAATCATGTAAGATCTGCTCAAAACGACACCATACATTGTTGCACATGAACAATGTGTCAAAACCAGTTTCTGCCAGCAGCAGCAACTACTGCTCACTTAAATTACAATCTACAAATAATGTTCTTTTATCAACAGCAATTGTGTTTGTCATCGATCGCGCTGGCAATAGACAACTCGCAAGAGTTCTATTGGATGCGGGTTCACAAATAAATTTTTGTACGGAATCATTTGCCAAGAAATTACGGCTTAACTTGACTAAATCTAACATACCGATTACAGATATAAATAATACCGCGTGCTGTGCCACTAATTTAGCGTCTATACGCATTATTTCCCGCTATCAAAGATTTAGCTTCGAGGCAAAATGTGCGGTCTTATCTGCATTAACCCATAAACTGCCAGCACAATCTTTTGACATAAATCAATTTAATATTCCAGATAACGTTTTCCTTGCCGATCCACATTTCAACATATCAGCTGACGTCGACATACTTTTAGGAGCGCAATTCTATTTAGATTTAATCTTAGCTAACAAATATGTACGCGGTTCTCATTTTCCTATTATACAGGAAACAAAGTTAGGCTACATTCTAGCAGGCAATCTGCCCAAACACTGCCGTTATAAGGGTCCTGCTGTTTCGTTCCTGGCTAGGAACAACGACAGTCAAATTCTGGCATCTCTCGAGAAATTTTGGGAGACCGAAACTATCCCTGATAATGCACCCATTAATAACGAGTCAGCTTGTGAGGAGCATTTCGTTAAGTCTACTCATCGCAATGAGGAGGGTAGGTTCGTTGTCTCGCTACCATTTAAGTCTGACAATCCCCAGTTGGGTGAGTCCTATGCTAGCGCTGAAGCGAGATTCTTGAGTTTAGAACCCCGGTTCATGCGTGATTCTAAGCTTGCGCGCGAATACGCAAACTTCATTCAGGAGTATAGGGATCTTGGCCACATGACGCTTGTCGACGATTGCTCCATAAATTCAGGGGTTTCAAATACTTATTATCTGCCTCACCATCCCGTCTTTAAACATTCTAGTTCTACCACAAAACTTCGCGTCGTTTTTGACGGCTCGTCCAAAACTACCAATGGCCTTTCTCTCAATGACATTTTGTTGGTAGGCCCAAACGTCCAACAAGACCTTTTTTCTATTCTTTTGCGATTTCGTATGCATAACTATGTTCTCATCGCCGACATCGAGAAGATGTATCGACAAATTTTGGTAGCTGAGAAGGATTGTCATTATCAACGTATTCTGTGGCGTGACTCTCCCCTCGAACAGTTTAAACATTTTGTACTGCGAACTGTAACATACGGCACTACTAGGCTGTCTTAATCAGATTGGTAAGGATCATGAAGCTTCCTTTCCTGACGCTGCGTCAGCTATAACCAATGACTTCTATGTCGACGATTTGTTAACCGGTGCAGACACCATTTCTGATTTGACCAAGTTGAAATCTGACTTAGGTACGTTGTTGAGTCAATACGGTCTCACTCTGCATAAATGGGCATCAAATGAACCCAATGTGGTCGCAGATCATGACAATTTATCACTCCCTTTAAACAAACAGGGTAATGTGCGTACCTTGGGCATTCTCTGGAATAACACTACCGATTCATTTTTGTTTGACATCAAATCATTCCCCGTTGAATCAAGCATCTCTAAGAGGAAAATCCTATCGATTATCGCAGGCATATACGATCCTCTCGGACTCGTCGGTCCTATTGTTTTCCTGTACAAACAGTTTATGCAGCAACTCTGGCTGTGCAATCTTGGTTGGGATGATCCGATCTCCGGGCAATTACGCTTGCATTGGCATTCATTATGCGATAAATTATGTCTGATCGGTAAAATTATTGTCCCACGTTCTATTCGCTGCAAGTCTAAAGCAAAGATAGTTGAATTACATGGGTTTTCGGATGCTTCTGAAAGGGAATTGGGTGCTGTGTTTACATTAGAGTCATTTATCAAGATTCATCGGCCTCTTGTCACCTTCTGTGTTCTAAATCTCGCGTGGCCCCCCTACGACAGGTGTCATTACCTCGCATTGAACTCTGCGCTTGCTTGTTGTTATCGCGACTCGTATTCAAGGTCGTCCCTGCTCTTCATTCCTTTATTAATAGTGTTCATCTGTATTCTGACTCTATGGTGTCAGTAGAGGGAAAGTGAGTGTTCGAAAACACTTCCGGGTTCCGAACGAAAACACTACCGGTTTCCAGTTCATGACGTCATAGAGGCACTGGCAGCTGGTGTCCGAGCTGTCCATGTGACGTCACTGTTTTGTGTGTGTGTATGTATGTGTGTGTATGTGTGACTGAAACACTTCCGTGTTCCAGTTCATGACATCACACAGAGGCCCAAGTCGCTGGCGTCCGTATGGCTAAAACCTGTTTCAAGACGTCACGGAGGCCGTGGTTTCTGCATGTCCAAAATTTGGTAGCCGAAAACAATGTGTAGCGGATGGGGGTACCCGGAATTCGGCGGTTGCCCGGACGCGCAGAGGCGATGTCATCGGGTACCGTTACTCGAAATTTTGGGGGTATCGGTTACCGTTACCCGAAATGTTTAAATCAACGGATGGGGGTACCCGAAATTTGTGGGTACGCCCACATGACGCATGTATAAAACACTGGTTATGACGAAGCAGGAGGCTGGGTGGATATGCTAGCTGGTTCGACGACTACGTGATGTCTGAAATTTGACACCCGAAATGTTTAGAACAACGGATGGGGGTACCCCGAAATTTTTGTTGTTCAATATTTGACAACCGAAATGTTTAAAACAACGGATGGGGGTACCTGAAATCTCTTGGTGTCCGAAATTTAACACCCGAAATGTTTAAATCAACGGATGGGGGTACCCGACATGACGCATGTGCTCGACTGCGAGGCGAGACAGTTGGTTTCCGCAAAAAATAAATTATGGCCCCTCCGGGATTTGAACCCGGGACCTCCGGTACTCCAAACCGGCATGCATCCACTACACCAAGGGGCCGTTGTCGTTTAACTGTAATTATTTTTGTACTTATACTTCTCGTCTCTTACTTGCAACTATGAGGTGGACGAGTGATATCTACTGTTGTCCTATGTGTAAAACCATAAAAGCACAATATTTACGTTTATTTATTATTAAAAATAAATAAACATTTTTTATACTTTTATTTTTTACCTCTCATCCTCTTCCTAGCGGCCAGAGGCGAATGAGAGACCGCTACGCTTTTTTTAACGTGGTTTCCCCAACTTTACAGATTCGTAAAGCAGGCCTACTCCACGTTATCTATCGCTGTACTATTGACTAATACAGTCGTAGATAATGATAAGATACACTATGCAATGCTAAGTCAATGTATAAAAGCAGTACATATATTTTTTATTTATTTACTTTTTTTTTATTTTTTTATTTTTTTATCGGGTGTATATGTTGTTCATACATGATGCGTATTCACATTTGCTGTACCGTAATGAGTAATTTTCACACCCATACTGGTCCTTGACGAGTTTACAGGTATATCTACCGTGCCAGTGACCCGTCTCGAACTACCAGGACTACGTTTATGAGTATTTCTACCGCGACAGTGATGTAGTCAAGGTTAACACTCACGCACACACTACGGTACCTAATTCTACGTTTATGGACATTTCTGTCACGTAGCATTCACACTAACACCATGATGAAAACATGTTCACAACCGACTATATTTTATTTCGTTGCCGCAACCATTCTGCATAAAACAAAGCTTTGCGCAATGCACAGTGTAAGGGGGGAGTGGTAACGGGTTGACGATGAGGAACAGGACATTGTATGGTGGGTACAAAGGATCTAGGAACTACAGGTGCTTGAATATCGTTTAAGTCAATCACCTCACCATGGTTATACATCTGTCGTAAGAAATTTGCCTTCTCAAACCCTTTTGTATAGACAACAGAACTGTCTGAAAAAAAGTCTGCAACGATGCGTACCATATTCTTGTACGGTACATTACCATCGTTCCACCGAATTCTGTGATAATGTGTTTCCAACCAGTCATTGATTTTTTGAAATTTCAGGTGCAGTCGTGCACGTTCGTATGGTGGAGCGAACAACACGATAACAAAACGTCCGGTTGTTATATCAACTGCAACGAACTCTTTGATTACATATTCATTTTTGTCACCACGAAACGCTTCAAACTCGGCAATAACCGTCCTATTCAAGTTCATTTTTCCGAGTGACACTTGTTCGCATCGAATACGTTAATTTTTTCAAATTCCCCCTCTACTTTTCCTTCCAATACCAGTTCATCGTAAAGACGATCAAATGTTAGCTGTTGGTCATGACGACTGCTTTCCAATCGAAAAAACGAGGGGAAAAAGAAGGATGGTGGTACATAACACCCCTTGGCTACTACCTGATTAATGTACGACTTGAAGTGATCTTGATCATAAAACAAGCGAACAAGATATTTCTTTAGTACTGTTAATAAACAACCAAAACGGATCCACTCGGGTTCTGTGAAAACAAATTTTTCGGTCTTACTACCTTTAATCCGAACAAACGTTTTCCCAAAGTTACGACTGATCATCACACTCTTCTTCTTTTCACGGTTTTCACCTTCTTCGTACAATAACATACTGGATAGTAGCTGTTCACGAAAGATCAACAAGTAATTCCACTCAGAAAAGTCAAGTAATATACGTTTCTTTTTTCCGTTTGTAAACAAAACACCCGGTTCATAGTTGAGTTCGTTAAACAGTCCGACGGTAACGAACTTAGTGTAAGAGTTAATAGGATATGCAAGAGATAAGTAAACGTTATACTCACAATGCCTGCCGCTGCTGCTGGCGCCGCTACCACAGTCACCTTCCATCGTTGAGACGGACTGATCTTGTTACAAGCTAGAGATCGCTAATACCTATCTTTATAAACTGGTAGAGGGGAGAACAAGTTTTTTATGACAAACGATGAACAGTATTCGACAACGCTGTGTACTGTACTATCCTATCGTGAATAATCAAAGCGTAAGCGGTGGTTTTATCTGGAAAATTGTTACTGGATTCAAATTCTAAACGCACATCAACGGCAGACGACTTGATTGGTTCTTCTTGTCTGGAACAATCGATGACAAACAACGGTGCTTTCGTTATAAATTCATTAGGTGTCAAAAGAGGCGTTCTGTTGCGACGGTCGTAGTATGATGTTTGAAAACGTGTATACATGTCGTAGAACAGTGCGTAACGTTTTTTTCGATATCCTGGTTCAGGTTATCGTACGGATAGTATTTATCGTTCAGAAATAGCTTGACATTCGATAAATTGCAGTGATCAAATTCCGACGCGTTTTTCGCTATATTGTTCTTTCTGTCCGTCTGAAATATTAGTATCACATACCGTGGTTTTTCCAACTGTGACGATGTCTTCAAGGTCCACGAATGTCGATTTGTCGTCGGTAGAACGGGATACTCGTGCAATTCCCAACTGCGGAACGGCATCACCAGTTCATGATCCTCCTCGATGTGCTCCAATAGCGGTATTCGGTACTTGTTTGACACGCGCACATAGGGCATCTTCCAGTGTACTTTGTTTATTACGAGATTACCGTTTGCAGTTGCACCTGATTCTTTTAGCACCATTGCGTTCTGATCGGTAGAGGTACGCAACAGAATCAATTCTTGCTTAACGTTCAGCATGATGCGTGTATAGTCTTCGTTGAAACCGAGTAGCATTTTTAACGGAAGACAAAACGTAAAATCACCGGTACTCTCGTGTACTGTCAACGACTCGTCGGTTGTCGTCACCCATCCTGCATTGATTAGATGCTTTCTTTCATGCTCGTTGCTCGATAGTAACAATTTCACAGTGCTCGTAATTCCAACGTTTTTCGTACGATCTACTTCCACACCGCACACTTCGTAACGGATCTCCTCAAACAAGAAAGCCATTGCATTGTTGATTAATTTCACGTTCAACGCTGTGTCGGTAGCGTTAACCTTGGTCAATGTTCCTTCGATGTACAGAAAACTCTCCGCCGGTAAAGTGAAAACATCCTGTTGTTGGATGGGTATACGTATTTCATCGTTGTTACCGTATCGGGTGGAAGCATACGGTGTGTGCGTACGATATTCGAACTCAACGATTCTGTTATCGAAAGCCGCTCCTCGTTCGATAGCTAGAATTTAACCCGACATTATTTTAATCGTATAATTTGAATCCAAGTGAAAGTAAGAAACGCTTGTTCCTTGATGTCAATCGCTTCAACGTTGAACACCGACTACCATGTTTCTTTCGTACACACTCCCTTTTTACAGGTGACGTTTGTCCGAAATACAATCCCATATTTTCAGATGCAGTCGTATCGTGATAACTTCACCGCGAAAATCAACTAAATCCCCGTCCTGATCAACGAGAGACAATATGATGTTGTCAACGCGTTGTACGTTTACCGGTAAGTATATTACGTTTGTCGGTGTTTCAACTATTTTGAAACCTGGTGCCACGGTCGGATAAAACGAATGCAACGTGTGCTGTTCCTGACCGTCCTTGTACGCACCCTGTACGATATTACTCCGTACGTGAACGGTGTTAACTTTGATTATGTCGACGGGTACGTTCGACTCGTGTGTTTTATACGCTTCCAGCTGCTGATTCTCCTTGAATCCTAACATACTTGCAATGGTATTCGGTGTATGCGAAAAGTCGATGTCATGCTTACAGTAAATTTCACACTTTAATGTGTTGTTGTTTGGACGTAAACTGATTGTTCTCTCGCCTAACTGTTTCTGCAGATACGTTTCGATATCACTGATTTCATAGGTGCCGGTAGGCAACTTGATGACGGACCACTGATCCTTGGAAATTTTTACTGGAAATGCATTATTTTTTCCTTCAGTAACGTTTGGTATTGAATTATACGATGTAAAATCCAATAGTCCAACGTACCATTCACCGTATAACTCGAGAGGTGGGAAAAAGTTACACACGAGATTCGCAGCGTCGGTACCCGTCACGGTAACCGTTAGCGACGACATGCTGAAGTTTACTGATCAGAAGACGATAAAAAGTCTAAACATAAATGACCGCAGATGACCGTGTGAGGAGGTTGCTTCCGTTCATAGTTGTAACGAACGTCGGCTGTATCACCAAAATATTGCATCAGCTCGAGAGGTGGACGTAAATTACCGAACCCGTCAAAATAGTGTACTCGATTTCCACGCTTCTTGTAACATACCCAGTGGGTTCCCGGTCCGCTCTCGTCGTCCAAATTTACGATGACGCTTTCGTTCTTCCACGGCGCTGTATCCGGTAATGCGTTACGCATGTAAACACCTCTAAAATACGGTATGTTTAGCTTTTTTGCGTATACACGTAATTCATCTTCGGACAACGGGCGGAGCGGTATGTGAATTAGTTTTTTCGGTACGGACGTAGATACAATCCGGACGCAGTTCTCTTCTTTTTCCTAACGGTTCAGACAGTTCTCTTCCTCCTCTTTTTCATCCCACCACCAGCACCACGACCACGACTACTCACATTCTTTTTATTTTTACGACGTCGGCCGCTTCCTATTGCTGATTTTGCTTTCATGGCCGCTGCAACTGCTGTCGCATAAGCTCGTTCGCTGATACCCGAATCCAACGCCTTTACCCGTCCCCACGCTTTTTCCGCGAGTTTACGATCTGCAATACGTCTACTTTCGTTGTCTTTGTATTGAGCGTAAGCGATGTCGTGTTCGCGACAGGCTTCGTCTAATTGGTTGATTCCGCGATCACCACGCGCTAATCTTTCTTCGAGTTTCGTGCCCGGTCCACAGAATCTGTAACCCGGCAGATGTAATTCGACAGGTAGTGCGTCCACCGCTCGATTGATAACTGACGAAACAACGGACGGTACAACGTTTTTAAGCACGTTTCCGACGCCCCACCCCTTTTTCCTCCTAACGTTGTTGTACATCGTAAACCGATCTCCAGTCTTTCTCTTCTGTGTTTTTATCGTATTCATCTATTAACCTTTTTATTTCCTTCGTGTCGAGTGTCCACTCGTCTTCTGAACTACGTGGCTTAGACAATTTCAATAAGTAGTAATCCAGTTGATACTGAAATGTTTTAACGACTTTATACATCTCGCTCTTTACGTATCGTCTCACGTCATTTAATTGTTGTAAGTTAACAGCATCGCTCTCCGCAAAACCATCCGCTACGTCTGTTATTCTCTTTTCCGCTGCTTTGAAAACACCATTTTCGCCCAAGCTAACGGTGTTCTGCAACATGTATTTTACGTTAACCGCGTCATCTGCAAAAATCGGTGAACTCACTCCCGACAACCAGCTCTGTCCAAACAAATAGCTATTCGATACTTTTTTAATGACATTCGAGTCTACGTAGTTTTTGTTGACCGCATCGGTCGCTTGTTCCGGACTTCGAACGTTGATTACCCATCGATCTCGTGCATCGATGACCTCACCTCTCTCTTGACTCGAGTGTTGTATACAGTTGTCATCAACGTAATATTTGTTGACTACGTCTTTAACGTCTACAGGAGTATCAACATTTTTCAATCTACACCCTTTAACGTCCACGCTTTTACGTTCATCATCGAGTAGCAGACAATGTGTTTGCATATAACTCAGGGATACAGCATCCTTTGCTGCATCCGGTTCGTTCAGATTGCGGATCTTTTTGTTTTCAACATCTATATGCCCATCATTCGTAATCTTAAATCCTACAGTATCGCGTAATTGTCTTTTTGTTTCTCGTCGCACGCTCACGGCGCTTTGATGTCTCCCGAACTTGTCCACAACCATTGTACAACTGCACGCTACAAATGATGTGCTAACCGTTTTAAGTAACGACACTGTGGTGACCATCGCGTGTGTAACACAATCGGATCGTCACCCTCTTTCCAACGAAAGATTTCTATACCGCAAAATGAACATCGAACCCTGTCAATTTCATTTGTGTAATGAAAGCCTGCGGCAACCATAGCGGTCGGACTGATGAAATGCACAGGCCATGATGTAAAGGTTTTCAGTCTCTCGTTTTCGACTTCAAAGTCAGGTGTCAAATCTAATCCGCACATGTCGACAGTGTTGACAACAATGAGTTGTTACACCGACGTTCATAAAATTTATACGATAATGTTGGCTTCACGTAATTCCTCTACTACTGAGATGATTTCGTTGTCGTGTCCGGTGTGACCGACGCGTTTTGAACTTACCAGCAGTCTTAACCGTTCAACCAGTTCGTTGGGATCGTTCCAGTGTACGTAATCGATACCACGTCCGCTGCGTGGTGGAAACAATCGAGCGATTATCTCTCTGTACTTTAAACCTTTGTTTGTATTTACTTTAGCACCGGGTAAATAATAACGTTTATAAGCGTTAGTGTCCGACAGTATAGACTTGTACGCTGCTAAATCGTTTTCATCGTAGACGCTCTTGTCGGGTTCTTTCATAAACATAAGTTCGTAGAGGCCCGGTGTGCCTCTGTATCGTTTTCCAGCTATGTAGAAGCTATCGTCTTGATTGATCTCCAACACCGAATTGCCTACCATCCATTTGTCTTCAACGTTACGAACACCGTACGTATGATCCATCTTCTTATCTCGATCATCAGACAACGCGAGCAGTAAGTATTTCCTCGCGAGCGGACCTTCGACAGATTGTTCAACGTATTCTTGTGCTTCGTGTCGACCTTCGGGTGTTGTTAAAAACTCTTCAAGAGTTACGTTCGGTGTTTCGACATCAGGCGTTTGTGCCAACACTTCCGTTCTGAGGAAACGAGGTTGTGATGGTGTTTTCGTCTCAACAGCTGCCTTCGTATCTTCATCTTCAACTTTTATTTTTTGTTTTATTTTATCACTGGAGTCATTCAACTTTTCCGAAATCTGGGTTAACGGTTCCAAAAGAGGTTTGTACTTTCTCGTTAACGCTTCATCGCTCTCTCTGATGTCATGTTTCAACGCGCGATACTTTTGTCTTATGTTATCGCTAATTGCATCGACTTCATGTGTCAATTGCTTGTCATCCATCTTGACACTGATGACTTTCTTGCACAAACTATTCTATTTATGTATAAAACGATCGAAACCCACTCTGTATCTACCTGCGTTTATCGGTGAGTCCTTGTTGATGACTATGAATCCGTAACGATCCTTCCACGCTTCGGCGCACATCGCTTTGAACTCTTCGTATTTCATATCTGTGTTAACGTGATCGTTGTAAACGTGACGTAAATTGAGATCATCTTGTCTGAACAAAACCAAGAAATTGGCATTATCACGCACCAGTTGCTTTGGCACCAGACTATACGTTTGGCAAAGGTACAAAGTGTCCACACCGCTATGCCGTCCCATAGCGAAATATTTTCGTATGTTATTCTGCCGTTCACATACCACATCATCGAACAACATGATTGAATTAGGTACAATTTCGTGCGGAGGTGGTACTTTATCGTTTTCACTGTATGTGAAGTACGTCATTCCTTCGTCAGCGAGAGCGTTAAAAACGTCTTCCAACATACGATATTTTGGTTGAAATAATGATTTGGAGAACACGTACAGGTTCTGAAATCGCAGTCCGTTTGAATCGAATAACATGTTAAAGGCAACGTTTGACTTCCCGCTACATGACCCGCCGCACACGATACATCGAACTGTGTTTGGAAACAGTGGACTGTGTTTATTATATGCAACTTCACCGTTGTACTTAGCAGAGTCTACGTTCTTAACATTCAACTTTAACGATTGTTGTTCAATCTTCATCTTAACTCGTTTACGTTCGGTTAAATACTGTGGTAATGCTATTATATCAGATCTTTTTTATGTATCCACGAATCGTGTTTACCGTCAAAGCCGAGCCAGCGCACTCGCACGCGATCACCTTTACGTTGTAATATTTTCTCAACGAGATACACATCACCAACGCTGGTTTTACTCAATTCTTGTTCATAAAACCCACCTTCCACAACGTCACCCGTATGATCTTTCAACAAGTACGTAACCGGTACGGTTGGCTGAACTCTGTGCACTGTATATATCTCGTTCGTCCAGTTTGGTGTATAACCTTTAGCGAATGTGATTTTACTAATACGTATTTACTGATACTGATACGTATTTACTTTGTATTTACTGATACGCACTCGATCGCCTATTTTAAACTTATGTTTCTTGCTCACTTTCCGCGGTACGGTATTTTTTCTTATTCGTTCCAACACAATTTGCTCGTTGCTCTTGTCGACTTGTCGCGGCTTCATCTCTATAGTTCTATGCACTCTGTCGTTGTATTCCATCACCAGTTTAGGCAAAAGCGACAACCACCGATAATGGCCTTGCTCGCTGAACGCGCGGTACATGTTCGTTTTCAACGTACGATTAAATCGCTCTACGATGGACGCTTTCTTCTCGCTATACGTTGAATAGTGTTTGACGTTGAATCTCTTTAGTAAAGCTTGTACGGTAGTGTTAAAGTACTCTTTCCCCTTATCCGTTTGCAGGTATTTCATTTTATTTTTTACAATTATTGGTTCGAGAGCATGTGCTACTTCAACACCCGATTTAGTTTTTAAGGGAATCGCATATGCATACTTGCTAAATGCGTTTATTACCGTCATTAGATATTTGTACCCCTTGTTCAACTTGGCATGCGGTATCATTTCCACCAAATCCGCTTGGTAGAGATCGTGTAACCCCTTCACCTCCACCGCACGTCTGGGAAAGTTCCTTCTCACCGGTCTGTGCAATTCTTTTGCAATAGTTTTGCGTACGTTTTCCATATCGCCACCCGAAACGCGAATCGCAAAATTTTGGTACGAGATATACCGTTACGTTTTCACTGAACCTCACCGACTTCATCGTCGTTACTGACAGTGTGTTGCTCCTGCAAGCGAGTCTTATATCAACGTATATCGAACGCATAATTTATAACGGATTTTCTCGCTTGCTGAATTATCTCGCGTCTGGGTTGACAGAGTTTATAATGACCGTACGCCAGTGTTGTTTCACCGTCATCCAAGACATATCGTTTGTCATCATATGGTGACAGCGATAATTTTGTAAGCTTTCTTGTGTATATGTTATGTTTTTCGCTTTGGATAGTCTGCGCCGTAGTATAAGTTTGAGAAGTGGTCTTTACACATTGTTTATAAAGTTGATGTTTCAACTGTGTAGCTATCGCGGAACGTGGCACACCTTTTGCTACCTTTTTCTCTTTATCGTTTGCCGTAACGAATGAATAACATTTTGCGCGCAACCCGACAAATTCAAGTATCGGTATTCCATTTGTTTCGTCTTTAAAAGTACCCAACTTTTTCTTGTTTGTTTCACTATAGCACGGATGTGCCTTAGGGTACTCCGACGTGTCAAAGAGTTCGAGATGCTCCTCCATGTCTTTGTACACATCGTCGGTGCGAATGTCGTACAACAGAGAGTCAGTGTCCGTCATACATAGACGTGCACGTGACCCGTACGTATTCATCGTGAATCCGTAATGGAACCGATACATAATCAGCTTACTAATATCCAATACACTGAACCCAACGTACAAAGGTCGGTTCAGTGTAATGAATGTTTTTTTCATCGTGAGACCTACCAGGTCCTCGTTATAGATGAAGAAATGTTGTAGCCTGGGGTTAGCGGTTAGTTTGTGAAGTTTCTTCTCGTTTGGAACTAACTTGAAATCGATTCGCTTTCGTACGTTTTCCAACGATTTTCCGTACGGTGCGTTATTCATTAACTTAAAAAAGTCTTTTTCAAAGGTGTTTCTGGCTTCCTTTCGTCGCTCCGTATTAAAATCGATGAAAGGTTTCAACCATACGCACTGTGTGAATGCTAACACACGGTGAATCGCTTTCAACTCCATTCCTAGTTCGAGGTAGAGTTTCAGTGTTCTGTAATGAACAATGTATTTTGTCTTGTCCTCGAGGGACGTTATCAGTTTCTCTACCTTACCGTTACTACACACAAAGTCTTTTAACAGCTTCATGCGATAGCAGTACGGTGAAAGCATACTGTCCGTAATAGTACGCTTTTCAGGTGCTAAAGGGTAGTCACTGTGTAAGTCGTGTAGGTAATGTGGATACCCCAGATCGACTTCCAGGATATAACCGGTGTCACCATCGTCGCGTAACGTGTGCACGTTCAACGTATCGATCACTGTACGTTCCAACCATCGAAAACCGGACAGTGGTAAAGGCTGTGTCATAGCCGTTCCGTACAGGTTGGTACAATCGAGGTAAAGTAAATAGTTGTGCGGCTTGCTTGCGTCATAATCGGGAATGTACGGGTTGTTGGCTTTGGCGTACCTATTAGAAATTGCTGCTAAGCCGCCACGGATACCTCTTTCGATGTACAGGTGTACGTCTATATCGCGGAGTAACTCTAACCTGACTCCTGTCATTTTCAGCATCGCGTTCCACGCTAAACCGGCGGTGGTAAAAACGTTACACGGATCGAGTTCGTAGTACTGCAGGCTCATGTTTCGAAAGTTTTCAAATACATCAGCAAGCAGTAGTACATCCGTTTTTAAATAAAGGTCATGATAATCACCGAACGTTTGCATGTCGAAAGCCGACCAAACCGTTCGAGCGTGCGCGTAATCTTCTTCGTCTATATCCGACTCTGTCAACCCGTTGTAAAAATGTACGCGGTCCGGTAACTGCCTCTCGTCAAATTTTGAATCGTCCGTAACGTATTCGTAAGGGTACACACCTTTACGTAACAGTAAATCAACATTACGCGTGTAAAATTGATTAAGGATTTTAAATTTATCCGCGGATAAGTTGGAGACGAGTTTTTCAAGTGACGCGTTCATGAACCGCAGAGAATCGAGAAACCGGAGCTGACCGAGTGTAACGGAGATGTAACGTTCGCTTGTAGTAGCGATACACGTTATTTCATCTTCCTTGTACTTTCCGAAACCTTGCATCAAATGATGCGAGTCATAGCCACTTAAATTATGGAAAAAAACCGGAACGTGTGTTGGTATTTTGTAATTTATATTACACGCATTGTGAGCAGCGCCTAAATAGTTACCCGTTATGTGGCAATGATTTCGAACCGTGTCGTCCGTTAACGGCTGCTTGCACAGATGACAGTGAGTGGCGTTTCGGAATGACCGTTCATCGGCCGCTGTCATTTGGATCGGTTTATTAAACTTTCTATCGAGTCGTTGAACGTCGGCTAAAAGCACACGAAGGAACGTGTCCACCACGTCTTTACCGCGGTATATTACAGGTTCCTTGACGGCGTTTCCCATCCAGTCAACTATCACATAGCAGAAACTGGCTGGTATATGATGTGCCACGTTTTTACCGGTGGTCGGAACAATAAACGATTCGAAGTCAGCGTATACCGTATAAGGTACGCGGTGACAAAGTGAAAAGTTTTTAAAATACATCCACTTTTCGTCCTCGTCAGGAAGTTTTACTTTCTGTACTCCGTGCTGAGAACAGTTGCGTTCGTGTTCTTCAACTCGTTTTCGCGCCGCGTTAGTATCTTTATTGTCCGCAAATCTGTGTAGACAGTAGTTGCAATAAAACGAAGTGCCCTTTCGTTTTGTCAACGACGAAAGCATACGCGAAAGGTTCCGTATGAGGCAGTAGTGAGTAGTGTTCGCGTCGGACAGTAGCAGTAGGTTTACGTGGTACTTTCTACCGCGATGTTCAGTGATACGTAAAGGATATACCTCGCCTTCATAGCCAAAAACGTTAACGGATATGTTTTCGTTTAATTTTTCGAACCGTTTTATCTTATTGAGTGCGACGGGATAAGGAATGTCCTTCATGTTTATTTCTTCTTCGTACGGAAGGTAATGGCTAACGCGATGCGGGTTACACGCGATCGGGTGTATACCAGCGAGCACAGACCACAAGAAACACTTTTCATCGTCTACATTTTTTATATTGATAATTCCTTTCTTACTGTTTGATAATTTCGATGGTGTAGGTAGAAAGCTCGACCTCACAAGAGGGTTGTATTTTGTAATATTTAATTCCACCGACTCGACACCGTTTTCGACCCACCCGCTTCCGTCACGCGTGAATTTGTCAACGGATTCCATTATTTTCTCGCTAGCTATCGAATACTGTTCATCGATATCGTCATACTGTGACTTAAGTTCTGTACGCGATCTGAATACCGCATTACAATAAATATTTTCGGTGTTTATTAATTTTTTAAAAGATACACGAACTGCTAAATACCATTTTATATAATTATTTAATGCTACGGCTTCGCTACACATCTTATCAACAACCGTGTGTTTGTAATCTAATAATACTGTTTGTGTGTTTAGTGTATTGTCAAGTATCATAAATTTTATAGTAATTACATTACCATTGATAGCACGGTGTTCGCTGCTGCTGCCGCTGCTGCTGCTGCTGCTGCTGTCGGTCATTGTGAAAGGAGTGAGGCCGGCTTCGCGTCGTCGGTTCCCTATATAGACAGTCCGGTAACCGGTGACTCTGTCGCCGCGCGCCCTTGACCGATCGGCCTCGCGAGGAGCAGCGGTGCGGGGTAGGTAGTCGTCCGGTCGTGACCGTCGACGCGCGTTGCGGTGGGTGGGGTGGGGTGGGGAGTGCGGTGTAGGAAGCCGACGTCCGTGACCGATGCGGTGCGGGGTGCGGGGTAAAGGTGTGGGATGGTGGTGCGGGGTAGGGAGATAGGTTCCAGCCGGTGTCCGTGACCGAGAGGTAGGCGAGGTGCGGAGTACAGGATGCCGGCGACCTTGGCCGAAGCGCGCTCGTTGAGTCGCCTCGCGCGGGATGTAGGGTGCGGGGTACGGGGGGCTGGGTTGTACGACCGGTCGTGACCGAAAGCAGATGGTGGCCCGAGAAGACGCAGGGTGGGGTGCGGGGTGACCGTGACCGACGGACTCGAGTGGGGTGCGGGGTGGGGGGGGTAAACCCGGTCGTTGCGGAGCGACAGACAAAGTAATTGAACAAAATATGTAGGCGAGGTGCTGGGTGGTGGTGAGGCTCTGGGTGCGGTGTGGGGGTGCGGGGTATAATGTCATCGTCCGGTCTTGACCGAAAGCAGATGGTGCCCCGAGACGACGCGGGGTGGGGTAGGAAGCAAAATTATAGCCGTTACCGTTGCGGTGGAGGTGCGGGGTGCGGGGTAGGGTGTCGTCGTCCGGTCGTGACCGAAGGAGATGACGCTTTAGAAGGAAGGAACGTGGTCGGGGGAAACAGAATAAATACGCCAGCGTTTCCCTATGCAGTCATCAGTACTCGCCATGGAAGGAATCGTTGCTAACGCGAAATCTGTACCGAAATTTCTCCCAAAACGGGACTTAACAAGTTTAAAATTAAATGTGAAGTATCACGTTTTAGGAATGAAATTTGTGAAAACAAAATTCGGCGAATCGATTGTAGTCGACTTAGAAGATGATGGGACCTGCCCGCAGCCGGAAGAGGGACGCTTTTACGTTTATCTTCCAAAACGATGGGCTGACGTATTTACAGAGGAGCAACTAAAAGCTGTGAAGCCTTGTGTGCTATCACTTTGCGTCACATCGCACGTCCCACTACCAAACGAGAAAACGAGTGTTCAGCTAGACATCGATTATGTGAGTATGTTTCTCGTATAAACACACACACACACACACACACACACACACACACACACACACACACACACACACACACACACACACACACACATATATGTATACAAATGTAAGTGTATTAATTTCATTTTTTTTTTTTTTTCAGACAAAGTAATTGAACGAAATATGGATGGTATTAGTATATATTATATTATAGTATATAATATATTATAGGTATTAGAAGTATAGTATATATTACTATTATTAATATTAGGTTTACAAGAATTGTGTGTGTGTGTGTGTGTGTGTGTGTGTGTGTGTGTGTGTGTGTGTGTGTGTGTGTGTGTGTGTGTGTGTGTGTGTGTGTGTGTGAAAATTAATTTTAAAATATTAAAATACTACTTTGATTTCCATACGGACATGTACGGTTCTTGTACATGTTCGTAATGGAGAAACAAAAACTTTAAAAATGTATATATATATATATATATAGTTTATTCTATAGTTACAGGGAGATGAACAGATGTGTTGAGGCGAATTGTTTGTGCGAGTGTGAGGGTGATATATGTCGTACACCGCCATATAACAGACATTGTGATGTAGTAAGTGAGTGTGAATTTAATAGAGTATGGATATGGGGAGGAAGAGAGAGAGAGAACAAAACCTGAATGTAATCATGAATGGATTTCTTTATATATCAAATTTTATTTTCATTTTTTCAGAAAAAGAAACAAAACAAGGGAATATGTTGGATGTAACGTTACTCTAAAAGTTGTGAGTAGAGAATTGGGATATAGTCCTAAAAGTAAAAGACTTTATTGTCAATGTGATTTAATTAAATTACATTCACATGTTAACTATGAACAGTTTGAGGTTCCGTTAAACAATCATTATAAACTGAATCATTTTAAATGTACAGAGTTTACTAAAAATATTGAGAAAATGAAGAGTGCTTTTAATGAATTCTTCAATAAACAATTTTACACATTGTTTCCGTTCTTAAGAGAAATTCCAATTACATTCTGTAAATATCACGATATAAAATATATTTATTACAATAGACATGTATTATCTAGACAGAAGTGGTTTGGAAATATGTATTATATGAAACACGATTTTACTTATTACATACCAAACTGGACACCTAAATTTTATAATGAGTCATGTTATAAGAAAACTGGATATTGGTGGGGTACTATGAATTGTGCTAGAATATGTTGCTGTTCTGCTAATTATTGTTTTTTTAAACCGTGAATAACAGATATATAAAGTGCATTGTAATTGTTTTATGGACATTTAAAGTTTATTTGCAGCACCTTGCTTGTTGTACATCTTCGTATAATTATCACTGTGATGACGCGCACAGGATTACAAACACGGTTATTGATAAAATTTTTAACGAAGCCGTAGCATTAAATAATTATATAAATGGTATTTAGTAGTTCATTATCTTTAAAAAAATTAATAGATTATTGATAAAATTTGTAACGAAACCGTACCATTAAATAATTATATAAAGTGGTATTTAGCAGTTCGTGTATCCTTTAAAAAATTAATAAACACCGAAAATATTTATTGTGATGCGGTATTTAGATCACGTACAGAACCTAAGTCACAGTATGACGATATCGATGAACAGTATTCGATAGCTAGCGCAAAAATAATGAAATGGGTGGAATTAAATATTACAAAATATAATCCTCTTGTGGGGTCGAGCTTTCTACTTACACCATTGAAATTATCAAACAGTAAGAAAGGAATTATTAATGTAAAAAATGTAGAAGATGAAAAGTGTTTCTTGTGGTCTGTGCTCGCCGGTGTACACCCACATCGCGTTAGTCATTACGTTTATCTTGTATCCCAACTATTGTTTACATGGATTTGTAGACTATATATATATATAATTCAATTTTATTTTACTTTTTTCTTTTTCAGAAAAAGAAACAAGACAAGAGAATATGTTGGATGTAATGTTACTCTAAAAGTTCTGAGTAGAGAATTGGGTTATTCCCCTAAAAGTAAAAGACTTTATTGTCAATGTGATTTAATTAAATTGCATTCACATATTAACTATGAACAGTTCGAGGTTCCATTAAACAATCATTATAAACTGAATCGATGGAAATGTGTAACGTTTACTAAAAATATCGTGAACTTGAGAAAAGCTTTTAATGAATTCTTCAATAAACAATTTTACACATTGTTTCCGTTCTTAAGAGAAATTTCAATTACATTCTGTAAATATCACGATATAAAATATATTCATTACAATAGACATGTATTATCTAGACAGAAGTGGTTTGGAAATATGTATTATATGAAACATGATTTTATCCGTTATTCATCAATCTGTACACCAAAATTTTATAATGAGGAGTGCTATACGATAAAGTGCGGTAGTAATAAGTGTGGAAGGGTGTGTTGGTGTGCTGGTAATTATTGTTTTTTTAAACCATGATTAAAAATGTACTGTGATTATTTATGAACTAAAATTTTATTTGTACCACCTTGATGTATATATATATTATGTTTAATTTTTGAATTAGATACTGGAAAAAGAATATGTTGAATGTAACGTTACTCTAAAAGTTCTGAGTAGAGAATTGGGTTATTCCCCTAAAATTAAAACACTTTATTGTCAATGAGATTTAATTAAATTGTATTCAAATATTAACTATGAACAGTTCGAGGTTCTGTTAAACAATCATTATAAACTGAATCGATGGAAATGTATAACGTTTACTAAAAATATCGTGAACTTGAGAAAAGCTTTTAATGAATTCATCAATACACAATTTTACACATTGTTTTCGTTCTTAAGAGAAATTCCAATTACATTCTGTAAATATCACAATATAAATTATATTCATTACAATAGACATGTATTATCTAGACAGAAGTCGTTTGGAAATATGTATTATATGAAACATGATTTTATCCGTTATTCATCAATCTGTACACCAAAATTTTATAATGAGGAATGCTATACGATAAAGTGGGGTGCTGGTAATTATTGGTTTTTAAACCATGACATAAAATGTACTGTGATTATTTATGAACTAAAATTTTATTTGTACCACCTTGATGTATAAATATATTATGTTTAATTTTTGAGCAACTGGAAAAAACTTTAATTGTAACTCTAACACTAAACTTAAATTATAAGTAAATTACGTTTCTGTATAAACCACAACAGTAATAATGTATCTCAATTTTATTCATACATAACAGTGATATATCACTATCGCTGTGTATGTTATTGTATGTTATTGATCAATGCAGATGTATTTGTTTCACTGATGTAACTATGAAGCAGTTATATATATATATATATATATATATATAAAGTATTTGTCTTTGTATAATATTTTTTCTCTGCAATTATGTTCTATAACAATATTTTCATGTACTATTTTTGTATTGTGTGTGTGTGTGTGCGTGTGTGCGTGCGCGCGCGTTTTCATTAACACAAACAAATAATGTATTACTAAATGTATAAGATGTATTAATAATGGATTTAATGTATTAATAAAATGATTTTATATTTCTTATAAATGAGTTTTATAATTTCTTATAACATAACGCATATCAATCAACAGTGCGTGTACACTTTCAGTTAATGATCTGTTCATTTTTCAATATAGTGCATCAGACACATACATAATGACAGCAGAACGATATCAACATATACAGAAAGATATTACATATAGAACACTTACAAAAATAGATTATTTTCACAACGTTCGAGGACAACCACATCACGAGAGAGATAGCTCATTTGAAAAACCAGTTTTTGAGCTTCTTCCTACACATACACATACACACACATACGAACTAACTAACAGTTGTGTGTATTAGTTACAGAAAAATTTCGTAACGCTGCGCTATGATGTAAAACAGATGCAATACTAAACGCGAGTTCAACATTATTTATAATTATACAAATTAAAACGAATATAATATAGCAGGTACATTCACAGAAAAAAATAAACCATTGTTGTATATTTAAATATACATACTTATATGTATAGGAACACAGCAAAATGCAATAACACATGAAATATGACACTGATTGCCTGCAGAAAGAAAAAGTTACATTGACAAAAAATAAATAAACCTTCATAGTATGCGTACACAATATTACTATAATGACAATAAATATAAAATAATGTACTTACGGTAATTTCAAACAAAGTTGTTTTATTCATATACACGAAATAAGGTACATTTCACTACAAACATATACGAAGCTTATAACTACACGAAAAAATAAATAAACCACCTATACGAGTATACACCCACGACAGAATAATATTTAAATGATTGTATCTGTTTTATAATATATTAAAACAATAGTAAAATTTCGCTCTGGTGACCGACTGCTTACAACAGAACAATCGCAGTGTTGTATAGCCCGCGGTAAAACGAGTTACGTGTAAAATATGACAGACAGAACCCAGTCGTTTACGATGTACGATTCAACAGAAAATATACACATACAATCTAGTTATACATTAAAAACATACAGTCTGTATATAAATCAATGGGTAATATACATACTTGAAGATAAATTCCATAACTCCTGAAATGTAACATTGGTTCACAAACATATAACAGATTAGAGTCACACTGTATTACAACACATACACACACATGAACTAACTAACAGTGGTATGTATTAGACACAGACATATTCCATAATATAACATTATTTTACAAAATAAAATACATAACGCTGCGCTACGTTGCAAAAACAGACACAATACTGAACGCAAGTGCAGAGACCGGTCTCTATGCCCTGCAGCAAAGCAACTTCTGCATTCCACTAGCACACGGTAGTTAAACGTTCCGTCAAAAAAATAAACAATATAACATTGACTATAAAATATACACACAAAATCTAGTTATTCAGTTGAATCAGTAATTATCACAGTTGTTACGTTTCACACACACACACACACACACACACATACACACAAAGTTTAAAAATATTATTTTTAATACACGTATTAGTCACACCTGTAATATAACACTGTTACAGATTAACCTGTAGCAGTGTGAACGGAATAGTACTATTACAACACGCATTAGCGGTTCAATCGAATGGTCCGCGATAGATCAAGTTACCTTATACGATTCGATACAAAATTAACATATATACAAAACCTGAAAGTGCATTACCATCCTATAAAATATATATACAAAGTATATAACACATTTTTCACAATAATAACTAATTATTCAGTGATAATAATTACACAACCTGAAAAATTGTATTAAATAAGCAACAAATAGTCAAGGAGTCAGCGCTTACCTACGTGCTCGATCTACGTGAGTGGCTACAGAGCGACTTACATGTATTTTGCTGCTGCATTTATAGTACTCGAGCTGGAAGTAATTTTTATATTTTGAGGACAACCTAGTACATCGCTCTTGGGTCGCTCGGTCAAGTCAGGACATTGCTCGCTACACAGCATTAAAGTTGCAGCTATAAATAGTTAAGTATGCAAGAAAATGATTAGACGCAATGAGTCTAATGAGAAGACAGTGAATAATAGACGCGATGATAACCACTAGGATGAACATGTGTTCCGTCTCGTCATAAACCAATGACATACCATATATCAATAATTAGTTATTATTGCGGAAAAAAGCGTTATATTTTATACCTGTTCAATATAACAGATTCATCCAACTTCACAGCTTCGCTTCCTTCATTAATCTGTAACGTCATAAGCTACTAACATCATAAAACACTAATGATGTAACATATACCCATTGTTTTTACACATAACAGAAACCAACTGTCTCGCCTCGCAGTCGAGCACATGCGTCATGTCGGGTACCCCCATCCGTTGATTTAAACATTTCGGGTGTTAAATTTCGCACACCAAGAGATTTCAGGTACCCCCATCCGTTGTTTTAAACATTTCGGTTGTCAAATATTGAACAACAAAAATTTCGGGGTACCCCCATCCGTTGTTCTAAACATTTCGGGTGTCAAATTTCAGACATCACGTAGTCGTCGAACCAGCTAGCATATCCACCCAGCCTCCTGCTTCGTCATAACCAGTGTTTTATACATGCGTCATGTGGGCGTACCCACAAATTTCGGGTACCCCCATCCGTTGATTTAAACATTTCGGGTAACGGTAACCGATACCCCCAAAATTTCGAGTAACGGTACCCGATGACATCGCCTCTGCGCGTCCGGGCAACCGCCGAATTCCGGGTACCCCCATCCGCTACACATTGTTTTCGGCTACCAAATTTTGGACATGCAGAAACCACGGCCTCCGTGACGTCTTGAAACAGGTTTTAGCCATACGGACGCCAGCGACTTGGGCCTCTGTGTGATGTCATGAACTGGAACACGGAAGTGTTTCAGTCACACATACACACACATACATACACACACACAAAACAGTGACGTCACATGGACAGCTCGGACACCAGCTGCCAGTGCCTCTATGACGTCATGAACTGGAACCCGGTAGTGTTTTCGTTCGGAACCCGGAAGTGTTTTCGAACACTCACTTTCCCTCTACTGGTGTCCCTTTACTGGATTCATGCCCAGTCTTCGAGGTGGAAGACCTACGTCGCTAATCGTGTTGCCGAGATTCAGCGTCTTACGGAAGCCTACATGGACTTTTCTTCGTTGTACCGTCTGACTCGCGTTTACGCTTACTGCTTTCGATTCATCAAAAACATTAGACTCTCCAGGGCTGAGAAAATATCGGGCGCTCTTACCCCCGTTGAAATTCATTTCACTCTTAATTTTTTCTTAAAACAATCTCAATCGATCCACTTCGCTGCTGAGCTTAATTGTCTGCGTAATGGGTCTTCTGTTTCTATCAGAAGCAAGTTGGCTTCCCTGGACCCGTTTCTTGATGAGTCTGGCGTAATACGCGTCGGCGGGCGCTTACAGCAGTCGCAACTACCTTATGACAATAAGCATCCTATTGTCTTGCATCCATCGGCTCATATCACTCGCCTTATTATTGAACGCGAACGCATTCGTCTACTCCACGCTGGTGCTCAACTCGTGCATCACTCACTTCGTCAACGTTGGTGGATCATCAACGCCAAGATAGTCATTCGCTCCATCATTCGTAGATGCGTCAAGTGTCCCAGGTTTAGTGCCAAACATCAGGTTCAGAGGCTTGATATTTTGCCATCTCCTAGAGTCACTCACTCGCGGCCATTTCTATTCTGCGCAGTTGATTATGGTGGTCCCTTCATGATTCGTCATGGCGGGCAGAAGTCTAGGACTCTGTCAAAATCGTACGTGTCTTTGTTCATCTGCTTAGCAACTAGGGCCATTCATTTGGAATTGGTTTCAGACCTTACAGCCACCGCGTTTATAGCTGCCTTACGTCGTTTTATGTCCCGTAGGGGCATACCCAGCCAGTTATATTCTGATAATGGCACGAACGTCAGGGAGGCCCGCAATGTTTTACATGACCTTTACAATCTTTGGCATAATAAGGATGCCACCTCATCAATCAAATTCTTTACGACCTCTCAGGGTATTACATGGTCATTTATTCCGCCCTCATCACCTCATTTTGGTGGTCTTTGGGAGAGCGGTATAAAGAGTTTAAAGTATCATTTGCGCCGCGTGGTAGGCAAGTCTATACTCACCTTCGAGGAGTTTACGACAGTTTTGTCTCAGATAGAGGCATGCCTAAACTCACGTCCATTATTTGCCATTTCATCGGATGTAAATGATCCGGTGCCACTTACACCTGGCCATTTTTTGATTTGCGCACCATTAACGGCGATACCTGATCCAGACTTACCTCACGTTCCCATCTCTCGTCTTGGACGTTGGCAACTTCTCCAGACGTTTGTCCAAGTCATTTGGAAGGCTTGGTCTCGCGACTACTTACATCAATAACAACAACGTCACAAATGGAAATTCACCAAGGATAACTTTTTATTGGTGACCTGGTTCTACTGATTGAGGATAACGTACCTCCATTAACGAGGAAATTTGGTGTAATTACCGCCACATTTCCCGGCCCAGACAACTTAATTAGAGTAGTAGACATTCGCACGCCTAATGGTATTTTTCGGAGACCAGTTCATAAGCTATGTTTGTTGCCAGCGCGGGACGAGGCTTAGACACAACGTTAATAATTGCATAGCACAACGCTATTTCACTTGGCCACTGGCTTTCATTACCTTATTGTCTGACAATTTGGTCAACTTAATTGTGATATGTATCATCACAACATTTTTATGTTAATTTGAAATATTGAGTATTTTACATACTACATTCGCATGTGATTTGTAACTTTACAACCATGCACTGTGCTACTATATCCATACTTATCATATTTTTATGGTGGTATACTTTGCTATTTTTGTATTTATATGTTAATAATTTGTGAGACATACTATGTCCTACACTTACATTTTGATATTGGTATTGGGTTATGTGTCATGTCATTGGTGGTATTGTTTTTATATAAAAATTTTGTTACATAATATTCGCATAGTCTGCAGTTATACAAACCATGTATGCATTTTCTTGCACATTTGTCAATATGTGTGATATTTATTACTTTATGAATTTATTCCTCGCAATTGTTCAACACATGTATTACATTTGTATAACCACGTTGTTGTACTTGTCACTTATGCTATTGTGCCTTGTATTCATATATCTGTAATTATCTAAACCGATTTCTATTGTATTTATTATGTATAACTTGTATCTATGTAAAACACATTGTTTTTTCCGCATCTACTGTCTATAACCATACGCCACGCCTATATTTTTATTTTTATATTGTATTTTGTATATTGTATTTTGTGATCACGCATTGCACAATTATTATTCATGTCTTAATCATGACATACATGTCATTACACTTTGTGCTTGCAATCATTCAAATATGTATAGCTTGTTTTCACATAACAATTTATTGTAAATTCCTGAAACTTCAGGTATAGCATGCATCGTTCAAACTATATGGCGTCATGCTAAATTTATGTCTTTACATGTATAATTTTATAATACTTTGTCTGCTCACTTTACATTCAATACTATTGTATAGGTCTACTGGCCTTAACTGGTTCAAGCTAACCACTATGACTTGCATAAATGTTACAATTTATCGGGCCCATCATGTGATGAGTCACCGATTATTCATCATTAAACATTGTCAAATTATGTATTTTCATGTCTTATATCGTTTAATATTGTATACATACAATATATATTGGCAATACATTGCTAACTTTTGCATTTATACTCATGCACAATTCATGTTGCACGCCGACCTTGGCCTGCTCAACTCTTATCATCACTCAAGCTTATCGCTAAGCAGTTAATGTCATAACTGTTATCTAAGATTTCAAACTCAAGGTTCAATACAACTTACTGAGATTGACCTTTATTATTAAGAACTCTGTATTTTCTACAATAAGTTATTAAGATGTATTAAAAAATCTTTTGATTTTTTGCGGGCAGTTATGGACAGTAATGTGGTAATTTTTGCATTCATAGGTTGGCTAATCTGTACGTTTTCTGAATTGTGCTTATCATGTTTTTGCAATGATACAGTTCTACGAGCCTTGGCTGGCAGCGGACGTCATTACGTTTGCTGCCTGTTCTGTCTTTTTCACTTTTCTTGTTGTCGCGACAATCTATGTAGGCTTTAGGCCCTACAATATACATTAGCAATACATTGCTAATTCTCGTCTTTATATAGCTTGAGTGCCGCGTACTCGCGCCTCAAGTCTTACGACAATTCATACGACAATTATTTAGGCCTTAGGCCTCAACGTTTTTCAATGTAAGCTGAGTGGCACACATTTGCGCCTCATCTAAAATGTAGCTTCATTAACGAATCGGTTTCTTCAAAATTAAAATCTTTCAGAATTAGCCAATCTCAACACTATGTTTTAAGTGTAAAAAAGAAACCTAATAAATGTATTAATACAGTCCACTATCGTTATCCTTCTGCACCTGGCAATAGCACTACAAACATCATTCTTCCTGATAAAAAATTACTAGCAGGTACCCGCGGCTTCGCACGCGAATATTTGTATATGATTGTTGTGGTAACTGTCGAGTTAGTAGTTTGTAACCCAATCTGAGGATCGACTAATTTTAATGTAAAATGATAACCATCTTCTCCTCTGAAAAACATTAAAGGGTACTGTAAAGCATCATAAGCTCGATGCGTTTCTGCAATTCGATGTAGCTTATGATCCCTCGCACGGATTATTATATCGAGTTTATCGCATTCCTGGTTAACTAAAACTACTGCCACCTCATTAGTTGTCGGTGCATTGTAGCGACCCCTGTGCTCTTCATTATTTTCTGTTCGATCAGCATGAATCACAATATTGTACTGATTATTATTCGCAGATGTTACAAATTCAAACGCATTTTTCAGTTCACTAACATATGGGTTGATTGCGTGAAGTAAATTTTGAAGTTCTGTTACTAATGACTTATCCAAGTTACGAATATGATCCATTCTTGTTTCAGATTGCTGTAAATAATCAGCTATGAAATACACCTGTAGAAATTTTGGTACTTCGTTTTGTGTGGGGAGTAGTCTAATGATTCCATGAGGTGATATACTTGCCCTTGAAGTTTGAAAGTAGGCATGAAGCTCCCGTCGACTATTTCATTGACTCCGAATGATGTAAATTGAAAAGCTGAATTGTACGATCTTAATGCATTCAAAATTTTTTTCGATAAAAGATGTTCTCCATTTAATAATGATTTTAACGGTTCTGGAGGAGGAAGTATGGGATCTAATCGCATTTTTCCTGCAGAGCAACATAATCCATGATTCATTTTTCCACTTTAAAGCTTTGCAATGAGGGCAAACCATACTCGGTAACCCGATATCTGTTTCATTCGCGTAGTTAATAACTGGATTATAATTGAAACCACTATTTAATTTTGCATTCCATCGTAAAGTAGGACCTCGTGATCTGAGAGTCGCTTGCCTGCGTCTTTGTGCCGCTAATCTATTTTCACGAATCGTAGGACTTTCAACCCGTGAGACTTCTTCTAATCAGATCTTCCTGAAGAGTTTGCAGGAGCTGATTGCATTTCGACTCCTTCGACGTCATTTTCAGATGCTCTAAGACGCCTCTTCCTTTCCGCAGCAGCAATAGATCTTCCTAAACATGATCGTCTTTTTGGCATTGCAAAGCTAAAAAAAGGGAAATTTATTTGTTTGATCTATACTAATAAATCTGTAGGGGGCAATTAATAATTTATACAATACAATACATATTGCACATATTACTTACCGATGACGTAAAATTAACGAAAAAAAGGCACTGATACTACATCACTGACGCTCATCGCATAATTCTCGATGAAGTAGGATAAGTATAATTCTCGACAATTAATTATTCCTACTGCACATAGGCCTACTGAATATTCAAATGTCGAAGAGTATGGTTTGTCAGAATCAACGTGTACTATATAATCAATGTTACAATATAATCAAACAATGAATTATTGTATTGTTTATACGAATTCCATATGCTGATAAGAATTCCATAAGAATATTATTAATACAGATGTACCATTAGCAATTTACCAACTCGACAGTTACCACAACAATCATATATACAAATATTCGCAATCGAAGCCGCGGGTTAAAAAAATTAGTTTTTTTTTGCTATAAATTCGGTTTTTTTTAACCTATTGTTATTCGCGATCGAAGCCGCAGGTTTAAAAAAATGCGTTTTTTTGCAATAACTTCGATTCTTTATAACCTATCGTTAATCGCGATCGAAGCCGCGGGTTTAAAAAATGTGTTCTTTGCAATAACTTCGGTTCTTTTTAACCTATCGTTATCAGATAAAGTGGAAAACCTTCCGTTGGGTACCTGCTATCAGCGTGCAAAGTTTCATTGAAATCGTTTCAGTAGATTCTGAGATTATATTCGATGCCGGTAAATATCATTTGTTTATTTACTTGTTACTATGGTAACATACCGATGACGGACACACTATCTAGCGCGTTATATTATAGATTTGGCACACGTGCCGGCATCAACACATTTTGGTCCACCTCAGATCTGAATTCAACATTTTTGGTCCTCACGTGACGGATCATTCTTCTCTTAACATTTTTTTTGGTCGCTCCGTGCCTGGATTCGTCATTCACCCTTTCATTATTTTTCTGCCCCAATTTCTGGCCATCACGGGCGACTCAGCATATTCGCTGATCCGACCGTGTCGGGACTTAACCAGCATTTTTCGTCGCCATTGAGTCTCCTGACGACATCACTGCAAGACCATCCATGTGCTAGCGTCAACACTTCAGTTTAAGCAGTCATCTCTACGGTCTGTGTGTTTGCCATCTTCTCCACGACCTCGACGCTCCAGGACATCGCATACCAGGTACCACACATCATTAACAGGTGCGTACAATGGCTGAAGAAGGCCTCAAAGTGTTGGTCAGAAAGAGAGGCGGCTTAAAGTCTGCCATAGTGCGTATTAATTCGGCTATCGTTAACTTTGACAAAAACACTAACACCAAACATTTTTTAACAGTTAGACTTGAAAGTCTAAAAAGCTTGGCAACAAAATACGATGAGGTACAGTCCGAAATTGAGCTCATTTCTAAAGATATAAACGCTGCTCAAGAAGACCGAGTTGAGGTCGAAGAGCTGTTATATGCAACAGAAGCAAATATCTTACAATTGATAGAAACGTTCAGACAATATCTTTAACGTTCAGACTGTATCTCCCGTATTAACAAGCAATATGCAACTAAAACCGATAAGTTTGCGCTGCTTCGCAGGCAATATCTTAGAATGGCAGCATTTCTACTCAATATTTCTGGACTTGGTGCACGCCAGATCTGATTTAACGTCAGTGCAGAAATTACACTATTTGTATTCGTCTCTGAAAAATGAGCCGCTAGATTTAATTAAGGCATTACCTATTTGTAACGAAAACTATTCGATAGCGTTGAGTTTGCTGTCCGCTAGATATTACAACAAATTCATACTAGCTAAGTATTATATTCTAAATTTACTTGAAGTAAACTCAACAATTAAGGACTCTGTCCAAAGTTTGGCAGAGTTCATAAATACAATAACGTCTTCCGTTAATTCACTGGCGGCCATGCAACTGTCAGTGGATTCATTCGAGCTTATCACTGTAAAATTATTGTCAGCAAAACTGGACCATACCACGTTTAAATTATGGAAGGAGTCTATAGACCCCGATAATCTTCCCAACTTTCAAGGTTTCACTCAGTTTTTAAACGCACGTAGACAGTTGTTAGAAAATACACTGCCTATCGATGCCGGACAGCAGCTCAACAAGCTAAGTTTAAGATTCAATAAATCTGACAAACATAAATCACGAAACGCTGCTGGCAGCACTGCATTTAAAAGTTATCACTCAGCGTCAAATAATTATTCATGCTTATGCTGTAAATCTTATCATTCAATTTACATGTGTGATAAATATCGTGCGCTAAGCACATCAGAACGAGGACAATTTATATTAAATCATAAATGCTGTACCAATTGTTTAAGACCAGATCATTTCTCATCTATTTGTAAGATTAGACAATCATGTAAGATCTGCTCAAAACGACACCATACATTGTTGCACATGAACAATGTGTCAAAACCAGTTTCTGCCAGCAGCAGCAACTACTGCTCACTTAAATTACAATCTACAAATAATGTTCTTTTATCAACAGCAATTGTGTTTGTCATCGATCGCGCTGGCAATAGACAACTCGCAAGAGTTCTATTGGATGCGGGTTCACAAATAAATTTTTGTACGGAATCATTTGCCAAGAAATTACGGCTTAACTTGACTAAATCTAACATACCGATTACAGGTATAAATAATACCGCGTGCTGTGCCACTAATTTAGCGTCTATACGCATTATTTCCCGCTATCAAAGATTTAGCTTCGAGGCAAAATGTGCGGTCTTATCTGCATTAACCCTTAAACTGCCAGCACAATCTTTTGACATAAATCAATTTAATATTCCAGATAACGTTTTCCTTGCCGATCCACATTTCAACATATCAGCTGACGTCGACATACTTTTAGGAGCGCAATTCTATTTAGATTTAATCTTAGCTAACAAATATGTACGCGGTTCTCATTTTCCTATTATACAGGAAACAAAGTTAGGCTACATTCTAGCAGGCAATCTGCCCAAACACTGCCGTTATAAGGGTCCTGCTGTTTCGTTCCTGGCTAGGAACAACGACAGTCAAATTCTGGCATCTCTCGAGAAATTTTGGGAGACCGAAACTATCCCTGATAATGCACCCATTAATAACGAGTCAGCTTGTGAGGAGCATTTCGTTAAGTCTACTCATCGCAATGAGGAGGGTAGGTTCGTTGTCTCGCTACCATTTAAGTCTGACAATCCCCAGTTGGGTGAGTCCTATGCTAGCGCTGAAGCGAGATTCTTGAGTTTAGAACCCCGGTTCATGCGTGATTCTAAGCTTGCGCGCGAATACGCAAACTTCATTCAGGAGTATAGGGATCTTGGCCACATGACGCTTGTCGACGATTGCTCCATAAATTCAGGGGTTTCAAATACTTATTATCTGCCTCACCATGCCGTCTTTAAACATTCTAGTTCTACCACAAAACTTCGCGTCGTTTTTGACGGCTCGTCCAAAACTACCAATGGCCTTTCTCTCAATGACATTTTGTTGGTAGGCCCAAACGTCCAACAAGACCTTTTTTCTATTCTTTTGCGATTTCGTATGCATAACTATGTTCTCATCGCCGACATCGAGAAGATGTATCGACAAATTTTGGTAGCTGAGAAGTATTGTCATTATCAACGTATTCTGTGGCGTGACTCTCCCCTCGAACAGTTTAAACATTTTGTACTGCGAACTGTAACATACGGCACTACTAGTGCTTCGTTTTTGGCTACTCGCTGTCTTAATCAGATTGGTAAGGATCATGAAGCTTCCTTTCCTGACGCTGCGTCAGCTATAACCAATGACTTCTATGTCGACGATTTGTTAACCGGTGCAGACACCATTTCTGATTTGACCAAGTTGAAATCTGACTTAGGTACGTTGTTGAGTCAATACGGTCTCACTCTGCATAAATGGGCATCAAATGAACCCAATGTGGTCGCAGATCATGACAATTTATCACTCCCTTTAAACAAACAGGGTAATGTGCGTACCTTGGGCATTCTCTGGAATAACACTACCGATTCATTTTTGTTTGACATCAAATCATTCCCCGTTGAATCAAGCATCTCTAAGAGGAAAATCCTATCGATTATCGCAGGCATATACGATCCTCTCGGACTCGTCGGTCCTATTGTTTTCCTGTACAAACAGTTTATGCAGCAACTCTGGCTGTGCAATCTTGGTTGGGATGATCCGATCTCCGGGCAATTACGCTTGCATTGGCATTCATTATGCGATAAATTATGTCTGATCGGTAAAATTATTGTCCCACGTTCTATTCGCTGCAAGTCTAAAGCAAAGATAGTTGAATTACATGGGTTTTCGGATGCTTCTGAAAGGGGATTTGGGTGCTGTGTTTACATTAGAGTCATTTATCAAGATTCATCGGCCTCTTGTCACCTTCTGTGTTCTAAATCTCGCGTGGCCCCCCTACGACAGGTGTCATTACCTCGCATTGAACTCTGCGCTTGCTTGTTGTTATCGCGACTCGTATTCAAGGTCGTCCCTGCTCTTCATTCCTTTATTAATAGTGTTCATCTGTATTCTGACTCTATGGTGTCCCTTTACTGGATTCATGCCCAGTCTTCGAGGTGGAAGACCTACGTCGCTAATCGTGTTGCCGAGATTCAGCGCCTTACGGAAGCCTACATGGACTTTTCTTCGTTGCACCGTCTGACTCGCGTATACGCTTACTGCTTTCGATTCATCAAAAACATTAGACTCTCCAGGGCTGAGAAAATATCGGGCGCTCTTACCCCCGTTGAAATTCATTTCACTCTTAATTTTTTCTTAAAACAATCTCAATCGATCCACTTCGCTGCTGAGCTTAATTGTCTGCGTAATGGGTCTTCTGTTTCTATCAGAAGCAAGTTGGCTTCCCTGGACCCGTTTCTTGATGAGTCTGGCGTAATACGCGTCGGCGGGCGCTTACAGCAGTCGCAACTACCTTATGACAATAAGCATCCTATTGTCTTGCATCCATCGGCTCATATCACTCGCCTTATTATTGAACGCGAACGCATTCGTCTACTCCACGCTGGTGCTCAACTCGTGCATCACTCACTTCGTCAACGTTGGTGGATCATCAACGCCAAGATAGTCATTCGCTCCATCATTCGTAGATGCGTCAAGTGTCCCAGGTTTAGTGCCAAACATCAGGTTCAGAGGCTTGATATTTTGCCATCTCCTAGAGTCACTCCCTCGCGGCCATTTCTATTCTGCGCAGTTGATTATGGTGGTCCCTTCATGATTCGTCATGGCGGACAGAAGTCTAGGACTCTGTCAAAATCGTACGTGTCTTTGTTCATCTGCTTATCAACTAGGGCCATTCATTTGGAATTGGTTTCAGACCTTACAGCCACCGCGTTTATAGCTGCCTTACGTCGTTTTATGTCCCGTAGGGGCATACCCAGCCAGTTATATTCTGATAATGGCACGAACGTCAGGGAGGCCCGCAATGTTTTACATGACCTTTACAATCTTTGGCATAATAAGGATGCCACCTCATCAATCAAATTCTTTACGACCTCTCAGGGTATTACATGGTCATTTATTCCGCCCTCATCACCTCATTTTGGTGGTCTTTGGGAGAGCGGTATAAAGAGTTTAAAGTATCATTTGCGCCGCGTGGTAGGCAAGTCTTTACTCACCTTCGAGGAGTTTACGACAGTTTTGTCTCAGATAGAGGCATGCCTAAACTCACGTCCATTATTTGCCATTTCATCGGATGTAAATGATCCGGTGCCACTTACACCTGGCCATTTTTTGATTTGCGCACCATTAACGGCGATACCTGATCCAGACTTACCTCACGTTCCCATCTCTCGTCTTGGACGTTGGCAACTTCTCCAGAAGTTTGTCCAAGTCATTTGGAAGGCTTGGTCTCGCGACTACTTACATCAATAACAACAACGTCACAAATGGAAATTCACCAAGGATAACTTTTTATTGGTGACCTGGTTCTACTGATTGAGGATAACTTACCTCCATTAACGAGGAAATTTGGTGTAATTACCGCCACATTTCCCGGCCCAGACAACTTAATTAGAGTAGTAGACATTCGCACGCCTAATGGTATTTTTCGGAGACCAGTTCATAAGCTATGTTTGTTGCCAGCGCGGGACGAGGCTTAGACACAACGTTAATAATTGCATAGCACAACGCTATTTCACTTGGCCACTGGCTTTCATTACCTTATTGTCTGACAATTTGGTCAACTTAATTGTGATATGTTTCATCACAACATTTTTATGTTAATTTGAATTATTGAGTATTTTACATACTACATTCGCATGTGATTTGTAACTTTACAACCATGCACTGTGCTACTATATCTATACTTATCATATTTTTATGGTGGTATACTTTGCTATTTTTGTATTTATATGTTAATAATTTGTGAGACATACTATGTCCTACACTTACATTTTGATATTGGTATTGGGTTATGTGTCATGTCATTGGTGGTATTGTTTTTATATAAAAATTTTGTTACATAATATTCGCATAGTCTGCAGTTATACAAACCATGTATGCATTTTCTTGCACATTTGTCAATATGTGTGATATTTATTACTTTATGAATTTATTCCTCGCAATTGTTCAACACATGTATTACATTTGTATAACCACGTTGTTGTACTTGTCACTTATGCTATTGTGCCTTGTATTCATATATTTGTAATTATCTAAACCGATTTCTATTGTATTTATTATGTATAACTTGTATCTATGTAAAACACATTGTTTTTTCCGCATCTACTGTCTATAACCATACGCCACGCCTATATTTTTATTTTTATATTGTATTTTGTATATTGTATTTTGTGATCACGCATTGCACAATTATTATTCATGTCTTAATCATGACATACATGTCATTACACTTTGTGCTTGCAATCATTCAACTATGTATAGCTTGTTTTCACATAACAATTTATTGTAAATTCCTGAAACTTCAGGTATAGCATGCATCGTTCAAACTATATGGCGTCATGCTAAATTTATGTCTTTACATGTATAATTTTATAATACTTTGTCTGCTCACTTTACATTCAATACTATTGTATAGGTCTACTGGCCTTAACTGGTTCAAGCTAACCACTATGACTTGCATAAATGTTACAATTTATCGGGCCCATCATGTGATGAGTCACCGATTATTCATCATTAAACATTGTCAAATTATGTATTTTCATGTCTTATATCGTTTAATATTGTATACATACAATATATATTGGCAATACATTGCTAACTTTTGCATTTATACTCATGCACAATTCATGTTGCACGCCGACCTTGGCCTGCTCAACTCTTATCATCACTCAAGCTTATCGCTAAGCAGTTAATGTCATAACTGTTATCTAAGATTTCAAACTCAAGGTTCAATACAACTTACTGAGATTGACCTTTATTATTAAGAACTCTGTATTTTCTACAATAAGTTATTAAGATGTATTAAAAAATCTTTTGATTTTTTGCGGGCAGTTATGGACAGTAATGTGGTAATTTTTGCATTCATAGGTTGGCTAATCTGTACGTTTTCTGAATTGTGCTTATCATGTTTTTGCAATGATACAGTTCTACGAGCCTTGGCTGGCAGCGGACGTCATTACGTTTGCTGCCTGTTCTGTCTTTTTCACTTTTCTTGTTGTCGCGACAATCTATGTAGGCTTTAGGCCCTACAATATACATTAGCAATACATTGCTAATTCTCGTCTTTATATAGCTTGAGTGCCGCGTACTCGCGCCTCAAGTCTTACGACAATTCATACGACAATTATTTAGGCCTTAGGCCTCAACGTTTTTCAATGTAAGCTGAGTGGCACACATTTGCGCCTCATCTAAAATGTAGCTTCATTAACGAATCGGTTTCTTCAAAATTAAAATCTTTCAGAATTAGCCAATCTCAACACTATGTTTTAAGTGTAAAAAAGAAACCTAATAAATGTATTAATACAGTCCACTATCGTTATCCTTCTGCACCTGGCAATAGCACTACAAACATCATTCTTCCTGATAAAAAATTACTAGCAGGTACCCGCGGCTTCGCACGCGAATATTTGTATATGATTGTTGTGGTAACTGTCGAGTTAGTAGTTTGTAACCCAATCTGAAGATCGACTAATTTTAATGTAAAATGATAACCATCTTCTCCTCTGCAAAACATTAAAGGGTACTGTAAAGCATCATAAGCTCGATGCGTTTCTGCAATTCGATGTAGCTTATGATCCCTCGCACGGATTATTATATCGAGTTTATCGCATTCCTGGTTAACTAAAACTACTGCCACCTCATTAGTTGTCGGTGCATTGTAGCGACCCCTGTGCTCTTCATTATTTTCTGTTCGATCAGCATGAATCACAATATTGTACTGATTATTATTCGCAGATGTTACAAATTCAAACGCATTTTTCAGTTCACTAACATATGGGTTGATTGCGTGAAGTAAATTTTGAAGTTCTGTTACTAATGACTTATCCAAGTTACGAATATGATCCATTCTTGTTTCAGATTGCTGTAAATAATCAGCTATGAAATACACCTGTAGAAATTTTGGTACTTCGTTTTGTGTGGGGAGTAGTCTAATGATTCCATGAGGTGATATACTTGCCCTTGAAGTTTGAAAGTAGGCATGAAGCTCCCGTCGACTATTTTATTGACTCCGAATGATGTAAATTGAAAAGCTGAATTGTACGATCTTAATGCATTCAAAATTTTTTTCGATAAAAGATGTTCTCCATTTAATAATGATTTTAACGGTTCTGGAGGAGGAAGTATGGGATCTAATCGCATTTTTCCTGCAGAGCAACATAATCCATGATTCATTTTTCCACTTTAAAGCTTTGCAATGAGGGCAAACCATACTCGGTAACCCGATATCTGTTTCATTCGCGTAGTTAATAACTGGATTATAATTGAAACCACTATTTAATTTTGCATTCCATCGTAAAGTAGGACCTCGTGATCTGAGAGTCGCTTGCCTGCGTCTTTGTGCCGCTAATCTATTTTCACGAATCGTAGGACTTTCAACCCGTGAGACTTCTTCTAATCAGATCTTCCTGAAGAGTTTGCAGGAGCTGATTGCATTTCGACTCCTTCGACGTCATTTTCAGATGCTCTAAGACGCCTCTTCCTTTCCGCAGCAGCAATAGATCTTCCTAAACATGATCGTCTTTTTGGCATTGCAAAGCTAAAAAAAGGGAAATTTATTTGTTTGATCTATACTAATAAATCTGTAGGGGGCAATTAATAATTTATACAATACAATACATATTGCACATATTACTTACCGATGACGTAAAATTAACGAAAAAAAGGCACTGATACTACATCACTGACGCTCATCGCATAATTCTCGATGAAGTAGGATAAGTATAATTCTCGACAATTAATTATTCCTACTGCACATAGGCCTACTGAATATTCAAATGTCGAAGAGTATGGTTTGTCAGAATCAACGTGTACTATATAATCAATGTTACAATATAATCAAACAATGAATTATTGTATTGTTTATACGAATTCCATATGCTGATAAGAATTCCATAAGAATATTATTAATACAGATGTACCATTAGCAATTTACCAACTCGACAGTTACCACAACAATCATATATACAAATATTCGCAATCGAAGCCGCGGGTTTAAAAAAATTAGTTTTTTTTTGCTATAAATTCGGTTTTTTTTAACCTATTGTTATTCGCGATCGAAGCCGCAGGTTTAAAAAAATGCGTTTTTTTGCAATAACTTCGATTCTTTATAACCTATCGTTAATCGCGATCGAAGCCGCGGGTTTAAAAAATGTGTTCTTTGCAATAACTTCGGTTCTTTTTAACCTATCGTTATCAGATAAAGTGGAAAACCTTCCGTTGGGTACCTGCTATCAGCGTGCAAAGTTTCATTGAAATCGTTTCAGTAGATTCTGAGATTATATTCGATGCCGGTAAATATCATTTGTTTATTTACTTGTTACTATGGTAACATACCGATGACGGACACACTATCTAGCGCGTTATATTATAGATTTGGCACACGTGCCGGCATCAACACATTTTGGTCCACCTCAGATCTGAATTCAACATTTTTGGTCCTCACGTGACGGATCATTCTTCTCTTAACATTTTTTTTGGTCGCTCCGTGCCTGGATTCGTCATTCACCCTTTCATTATTTTTCTGCCCCAATTTCTGGCCATCACGGGCGACTCAGCATATTCGCTGATCCGACCGTGTCGGGACTTAACCAGCATTTTTCGTCGCCATTGAGTCTCCTGACGACATCACTGCAAGACCATCCATGTGCTAGCGTCAACACTTCAGTTTAAGCAGTCATCTCTACGGTCTGTGTGTTTGCCATCTTCTCCACGACCTCGACGCTCCAGGACATCGCATACCAGGTACCACACATCATTAACAGGTGCGTACAATGGCTGAAGAAGGCCTCAAAGTGTTGGTCAGAAAGAGAGGCGGCTTAAAGTCTGCCATAGTGCGTATTAATTCGGCTATCGTTAACTTTGACAAAAACACTAACACCAAACATTTTTTAACAGTTAGACTTGAAAGTCTAAAAAGCTTGGCAACAAAATACGATGAGGTACAGTCCGAAATTGAGCTCATTTCTAAAGATATAAACGCTGCTCAAGAAGACCGAGTTGAGGTCGAAGAGCTGTTATATGCAACAGAAGCAAATATCTTACAATTGATAGAAACGTTCAGACAATATCTTTAACGTTCAGACTGTATCTCCCGTATTAACAAGCAATATGCAACTAAAACCGATAAGTTTGCGCTGCTTCGCAGGCAATATCTTAGAATGGCAGCATTTCTACTCAATATTTCTGGACTTGGTGCACGCCAGATCTGATTTAACGTCAGTGCAGAAATTACACTATTTGTATTCGTCTCTGAAAAATGAGCCGCTAGATTTAATTAAGGCATTACCTATTTGTAACGAAAACTATTCGATAGCGTTGAGTTTGCTGTCCGCTAGATATTACAACAAATTCATACTAGCTAAGTATTATATTCTAAATTTACTTGAAGTAAACTCAACAATTAAGGACTCTGTCCAAAGTTTGGCAGAGTTCATAAATACAATAACGTCTTCCGTTAATTCACTGGCGGCCATGCAACTGTCAGTGGATTCATTCGAGCTTATCACTGTAAAATTATTGTCAGCAAAACTGGACCATACCACGTTTAAATTATGGAAGGAGTCTATAGACCCCGATAATCTTCCCAACTTTCAAGGTTTCACTCAGTTTTTAAACGCACGTAGACAGTTGTTAGAAAATACACTGCCTATCGATGCCGGACAGCAGCTCAACAAGCTAAGTTTAAGATTCAATAAATCTGACAAACATAAATCACGAAACGCTGCTGGCAGCACTGCATTTAAAAGTTATCACTCAGCGTCAAATAATTATTCATGCTTATGCTGTAAATCTTATCATTCAATTTACATGTGTGATAAATATCGTGCGCTAAGCACATCAGAACGAGGACAATTTATATTAAATCATAAATGCTGTACCAATTGTTTAAGACCAGATCATTTCTCATCTATTTGTAAGATTAGACAATCATGTAAGATCTGCTCAAAACGACACCATACATTGTTGCACATGAACAATGTGTCAAAACCAGTTTCTGCCAGCAGCAGCAACTACTGCTCACTTAAATTACAATCTACAAATAATGTTCTTTTATCAACAGCAATTGTGTTTGTCATCGATCGCGCTGGCAATAGACAACTCGCAAGAGTTCTATTGGATGCGGGTTCACAAATAAATTTTTGTACGGAATCATTTGCCAAGAAATTACGGCTTAACTTGACTAAATCTAACATACCGATTACAGGTATAAATAATACCGCGTGCTGTGCCACTAATTTAGCGTCTATACGCATTATTTCCCGCTATCAAAGATTTAGCTTCGAGGCAAAATGTGCGGTCTTATCTGCATTAACCCTTAAACTGCCAGCACAATCTTTTGACATAAATCAATTTAATATTCCAGATAACGTTTTCCTTGCCGATCCACATTTCAACATATCAGCTGACGTCGACATACTTTTAGGAGCGCAATTCTATTTAGATTTAATCTTAGCTAACAAATATGTACGCGGTTCTCATTTTCCTATTATACAGGAAACAAAGTTAGGCTACATTCTAGCAGGCAATCTGCCCAAACACTGCCGTTATAAGGGTCCTGCTGTTTCGTTCCTGGCTAGGAACAACGACAGTCAAATTCTGGCATCTCTCGAGAAATTTTGGGAGACCGAAACTATCCCTGATAATGCACCCATTAATAACGAGTCAGCTTGTGAGGAGCATTTCGTTAAGTCTACTCATCGCAATGAGGAGGGTAGGTTCGTTGTCTCGCTACCATTTAAGTCTGACAATCCCCAGTTGGGTGAGTCCTATGCTAGCGCTGAAGCGAGATTCTTGAGTTTAGAACCCCGGTTCATGCGTGATTCTAAGCTTGCGCGCGAATACGCAAACTTCATTCAGGAGTATAGGGATCTTGGCCACATGACGCTTGTCGACGATTGCTCCATAAATTCAGGGGTTTCAAATACTTATTATCTGCCTCACCATCCCGTCTTTAAACATTCTAGTTCTACCACAAAACTTCGCGTCGTTTTTGACGGCTCGTCCAAAACTACCAATGGCCTTTCTCTCAATGACATTTTGTTGGTAGGCCCAAACGTCCAACAAGACCTTTTTTCTATTCTTTTGCGATTTCGTATGCATAACTATGTTCTCATCGCCGACATCGAGAAGATGTATCGACAAATTTTTGTAGCTGAGAAGTATTGTCATTATCAACGTATTCTGTGGCGTGACTCTCCCCTCGAACAGTTTAAACATTTTGTACTGCGAACTGTAACATACGGCACTACTAGTGCTTCGTTTTTGCTACTCGCTGTCTTAATCAGATTGGTAAGGATCATGAAGTTTCCTTTCCTGACGCTGCGTCAGCTATAACCAATGACTTCTATGTCGACGATTTGTTAACCGGTGCAGACACCATTTCTGATTTGACCAAGTTGAAATCTGACTTAGGTACGTTGTTGAGTCAATACGGTCTCACTCTGCATAAATGGGCATCAAATGAACCCAATGTGGTCGCAGATCATGACAATTTATCACTCCCTTTAAACAAACAGGGTAATGTGCGTACCTTGGGCATTCTCTGGAATAACACTACCGATTCATTTTTGTTTGACATCAAATCATTCCCCGTTGAATCAAGCATCTCTAAGAGGAAAATCCTATCGATTATCGCAGGCATATACGATCCTCTCGGACTCGTCGGTCCTATTGTTTTCCTGTACAAACAGTTTATGCAGCAACTCTGGCTGTGCAATCTTGGTTGGGATGATCCGATCTCCGGGCAATTACGCTTGCATTGGCATTCATTATGCGATAAATTATGTCTGATCGGTAAAATTATTGTCCCACGTTCTATTCGCTGCAAGTCTAAAGCAAAGGTAGTTGAATTACATGGGTTTTCGGATGCTTCTGAAAGGGGATTTGGGTGCTGTGTTTACATTAGAGTCATTTATCAAGATTCATCGGCCTCTTGTCACCTTCTGTGTTCTAAATCTCGCGTGGCCCCCCTACGACAGGTGTCATTACCTCGCATTGAACTCTGCGCTTGCTTGTTGTTATCGCGACTCGTATTCAAGGTCGTCCCTGCTCTTCATTCCTTTATTAATAGTGTTCATCTGTATTCTGACTCTATGGTATCCCTTTACTGGATTCATGCCCAGTCTTCGAGGTGGAAGACCTACGTCGCTAATCGTGTTGCCGAGATTCAGCGTCTTACGGAAGCCTACATGGACTTTTCTTCGTTGCACCGTCTGACTCGCGTATACGCTTACTGCTTTCGATTCATCAAAAACATTAGACTCTCCAGGGCTGAGAAAATATCGGGCGCTCTTACCCCCGTTGAAATTCATTTCACTCTTAATTTTTTCATAAAACAATCTCAATCGATCCACTTCGCTGCTGAGCTTAATTGTCTGCGTAATGGGTCTTCTGTTTATATCAGAAGCAAGTTGGCTTCCCTGGACCCGTTTCTTGATGAGTCTGGCGTAATACGCGTCGGCGGGCGCTTACAGCAGTCGCAACTACCTTATGACAATAAGCATCCTATTGTCTTGCATCCATCGGCTCATATCACTCGCCTTATTATTGAACGCGAACACATTCGTCTACTCCACGCTGGTGCTCAACTCGTGCACCACTCACTTTGTCAACGTTGGTGGATCATCAACGCCAAGATAGTCATTCGCTCCATCATTCGTAGATGCGTCAAGTGTCCCAGGTTTAGTGCCAAACATCAGGTTCAGAGGCTTGGTATTTTGCCATCTCCTAGAGTCACTCCCTCGCGGCCATTTCTATTCTGCGCAGTTGATTATGGTGGTCCCTTCATGATTCGTCATGGCGGACAGAAGTCTAGGACTCTGTCAAAATCGTACGTGTCTTTGTTCATCTGCTTATCAACTAGGGCCATTCATTTGGAATTGGTTTCAGACCTTACAGCCACCGCGTTTATAGCTGCCTTACGTCGTTTTATGTCCCGTAGGGGCATACCCAGCCAGTTATATTCTGATAATGGCACGAACGTCAGGGAGGCCCGCAATGTTTTACATGACCTTTACAATCTTTGGCATAATAAGGATGCCACCTCATCAATCAAATTCTTTACGACCTCTCAGGGTATTACATGGTCATTTATTCCGCCCTCATCACCTCATTTTGGTGGTCTTTGGGAGAGCGGTATAAAGGGTTTAAAGTATCATTTGCGCCGCGTGGTAGGCAAGTCTATACTCACCTTCGAGGAGTTTACGACAGTTTTGTCTCAGATAGAGGCATGCCTAAACTCACGTCCATTATTTGCCATTTCATCGGATGTAAATAATCCGGTGCCACTTACACCTGGCCATTTTTTGATTTGCGCACCATTAACGGCGATACCTGATCCAGACTTATCTCACGTTCCCATCTCTCGTCTTGGACATTGGCAACTTCTCCAGAAGTTTGTCCAAGTCATTTGGAAGGCTTGGTCTCGCGACTACTTACATCAATAACAACAACGTCACAAATGGAAATTCGCCAACGATAACTTTTCATTGGTGACCTGGTTCTACTGATTGAGGATAACTTACCTCCATTAACGAGGAAATTTGGTGTAATTACCGCCACATTTCCCGGCCCAGACAGCTTAATTAGAGTAGTAAACATTAGCACGCCTAATGGTATTTTTTGGAGACCAGTTCATAAGCTATGTTTGTTGCCAGCGCGGGAAGAGGCTTAGACACACAAGGTTAATAATTGCATAGCACAACGCTATTTCACTTGGCCACTGGCTTTCATTACCTTATTGTCTGACAATTTGGTCAACTTAATTGTGATATGTATCATCACAACATTTTTATGTTAATTTGAATTATTGAGTATTTTACATTCTACATTCGCATGTGATTTGTAACTTTATAACCATGCACTGTGCTACTATATATCTATACTTATCATATTTTCATGGTGGTATACTTTGCTATTTTTGTATTTATATGTTAATAATTTGTGAGACATACTATGTCCTACACTTACATTTTGATATTGGTATTGGGTTATGTGTCATGTCATTGGTGGTATTGTTTTTATATAAAAATTTTGTTACATAATATTCGCATATTCTGCAGTTATACAAACCATATATGCATTTTCTTGCACATTTGTCAATATGTGTGATATTTATTACTTTATGAATTTATTCCTCGCAATTGTTCAACACATGTATTACATTTGTATAACCACATTGTTGTACTTGTCACTTATGCTATTGTGCCTTGTATTTATATATTTGTAATTATCTAAACCAATTTCTATTGTATTTATTATGTATAACTTGTATCTATGTAAAACACATTGTTTTTTCCGCATCTACTGTCTATAACCATACGCCACGCCTATATTTTTATTTTTATATTGTATTTTGTATATTGTATTTTGTGATCACGCATTGCACAATTATTATTCATGTCTTAATCATGACATACATGTCATTACACTTTGTGCTTGCAATCATTCAACTATGTATAGCTTGTTTTCACATAACAATTTATTGTAAATTCCTGAAACTTCAGGTATAGCATGCATCGTTCAAAATATATGGCGTCATGCTAAATTTATGTCTTTACATGTATAATTTTATAATACTTTGTCTGCTCACTTTACATTCAATACTATTGTATAGGTCTACTGGCCTTAACTGGTTCAAGCTAACCACTATGACTTGCATAAATGTTACAATTTATCGGGCCCATCATGTGATGAGTCACCGATTATTCATCATTAAACATTGCCAATTATGTATTTTCATGTCTTATATCGTTTAATATTGTATACATACAATATATATTGGCAATACATTGCTAACTTTTGCATTTATACTCATGCACAATTCATGTTGCACGCCGACCTTGGCCTGCTCAACTCTTATCATCACTCAAGCTTATCGCTAAGCAGTTAATGTCATAACTGTTATCTAAGATTTCAAACTCAAGGTTCAATACAACTTACTGAGATTGACCTTTATTATTAAGAACTCTGTATTTTCTACAATAAGTTATTAAGATGTATTAAAAAATCTTTTGATTTTTTGCGGGCAGTTATGGACAGTAATGTGGTAATTTTTGCATTCATAGGTTGGCTAATCTGTACTTTTTCTGAATTGTGCTTATCATGTTTTTGCAATGATACAGTTCTACGAGCCTTGGCTGGCAGCGGACGTCATTACGTTTGCTGCCTGTTCTGTCTTTTTCACTTTTCTTGTTGTCGCGACAATCTATGTAGGCTTTAGGCCCTACAATATACATTAGCAATACATTGCTAATTCTCGTCTTTATGTAGCTTGAGTGCCGCGTACTCGTGCCTCAAGTCTTACGACAATTCATACGACAATTATTTAGGCCTTAGGCCTCAACGTTTTTCAATGTAAGCTGAGTGGCACACATTTGCGCCTCATCTAAAATGTAGCTTCATTAACGAATCGGTTTCTTCAAAATTAGAATCTTTCAGAATTAGCCAATCTCAACACTATGTTTTAAGTGTAAAAAAGAAACCTAATAAATGTATTAATACAGTCCACTCTCGTTATCATTCTGCATCCTGGCAATAGCACTACAAACATCATTCTTCCTGATAAAAAATTATTTGGCACACGTGCCGGCATCAACACATTTTGGTCCACCTCGGATCGGAATTCAACATTTTTGTCCTCACGTGACGGATCATTCTTCTCTTAACAATAATTATTATAGGATATCTAGAGTTCACGCTATAGCTATTAAGAATGTAATTAGGTTAATAATAGAAATTCCTTTACAATCTGCAAAAAGCCAATTTGAATTATTTGTTGTAAAACCGCTGCCATATTGTGATAAAACACTAGCTCAATTTGTGACAGTGCATAGTGATTCAGTGTATCTTGCTGTATCTAAAAGTAGGTTGAACTATGTGATGTTAAGCTACGAACAAATGTTTCAGTTTATTCGATCACCGTACGGAATTTGTCCCCTCAGCGTACCACTTGTACCGGCATCCGAGAGCAACAGTTGTGCCTTCGCCATGTTTACCGGAGACGAAGCGCAGAGTCATCGACTGTGTAAAAGAGAAGTAATGGCGAATTACCATAAACCTGTGATGTATGCTGGAAGTAACGGCGATTTCTGGATTTATAGTATGCCAAAGCCTATTCGAGTGACGCTTCAATGCTATACTTCACACAATAGTCTACGAGAAATAAGTCCGCAAACGCAATTATTAAGCGGCACCGGAATTCTTCTTAATACTCGAAACTGTTATGTATATTCCAAATGCTTCATGTTACTCCCACGATCAAAGGGAAAGAGTTTCGCAAAAATTCAAACGAATCATTTGGTGATACCACCTACTCAAAATGTCCTAACGTTTTCTGAATTTAAATCGTTCCAGTCAAGTAATAAAACTTCAACTGACAATACCACTGCAGACATACAAGAAATTTTGAACAATGTATCTGACCCAGTTGATATTATCTCGATAACCGAGCTGCAAAGGAAGCTAGAGCTGATAAGAGCACAGCGTATACAAAGCTTTACGTCACTCCCATTCATAATAGTATTTCTGTCTATCTTCTTCCTAACCACAAGTGTAGTAGCATTTGTTTGTGGCATACGTCACAACACAAAAATGCGGAAATTATGTACAGACACTCCAGCCACTACGACTTCTCGCCCAGAGCATCAGTCGGAAGTCATCTATGAGGAAATCCAGGACACTCCAAGAGTTCGATTTGTACGTGGACCAGTGACTCCAGCTACTGGATCGTCATGACTGCTACCGGTACGCATACGCACACACGCACCCCCCCATGATCAACGATGACAACAACACGCTCACACAATAGTCAAAGTGAACACAACCCTACGGAACTAGTGATACAGAAATTTTTAAATAATAGTGGACGGCTATATTAAGTGAATTTAGAGGGTGGTGTAGATGAAAAGAAAAGTTTTTTTTGTGTAAATTGTGATTTCTTAGTTTAAGTATAGCTTGTTTGATTCAGATTTGAAATATATATGATATGAAAAGAACTACTTTATAATAAAAGACACATAGCTTGAAAGACATATAGTTTTAAGTTTATTTTGTTGTTTTATGCTTAGATGTTTTATTTGTTTGTTTGTTTGTGTTACAACACTCAGGACACCAAGGTGTTAGAAAAGCAAGGTACTCCGGTACCTTCCTTTTCAAAACGAGGGAGTGATGTAGTAAGGCGCAAAGTTTCTTTATTTAATTCATTATAATTTTGGTATTAAATTTCTTTCTTTCTCTTATCATGAGTGTGCGATATTTTATTTAAATCTTTCTCACTGTGGTCATGTGCCAGTTGTTAATAAAAACCATGAAAATCAAAACTTCCTATATTCCCAAGCCTGTACAGGAGGAAAGGACCCTTTTAACCTTTATACACGTCACATCGCCTTGAGTGATGACCTCTCTCCTGATTGGTTGTTTCATACTCCTGGAGGCCCAGTCCGAACCCTGTGACCCGGGCGTGGTCCCATAGTAACCGAAATCTATAAAAACTGACAACACATTGAGATCGGGCTTATTCTTCTTGTTGCTCTTAGTCTGACATAGTTCGCACATATTGGGGAACGGGTTGGGTGTGTGTACCGCGTACGTCGTAGACATGTGTACTCTATCACTCCTCGTAGCTACTGTGTGGTGTGCTGCGTGTTGTAAGTACTGAGATGTAATTCTACAAGAGTGTTCAAAAGTGTTAACAAGAGTATGTTTTAAACGTCAATTTTGATAAATGATAATAAAGTAATGTTTATTGTAAAGCTAGACTCAGTAACCAATCATTTCACACAACCCACTCACGTTGCTTAATAATTTGTTGTTGATTCACCGCTCGGTCACGACAATATCTTTAAAATTTAGACAAAGTCTAATGAGCAACTTGGCCTAACCTGAATTTACATGACCTGGCTCAGAACAACTTTATTTTGGCAAATACAAAGATGAAGACTGGTTGCAATTTCTTCAGGGCTCACACCTGCTGCCAGGCTTAGTTCTATAACATGATAAGGAAGAAATAAATCAGCCCAAACCTGCAACCGCTGTGGGAAGGCTTTTACACCATTACCAATAAGATTAATGATGTCATCTAAGAATAACTCATTAGCTTTATTTATACATTTAATGCATCTTAATTAGTACACTAACAGTACTGCTCTGTCGTACAGTAACACAACACATTACACTAACTCAAAAGAATTTCTTGATTTCAGTTTAAGAAAGTTGAAATCGTGTATATATTTTCTTTTTCATTCACTATTTGTAAAACGTGCTTAAAATTAATATGTGTACGCTTACTATATTGAAATCCAATGTTTACTATCCAATAATTACAAATTTTGTGGAATTGTGAAATTAGTAACACTATGTACTAATGTGTGATTATCAGTTGAATTTCTGAATTCCTTTGATTCATTAATAAATCTTACTAATTTGTTTCTTTATGTCTATAATGATTTCTTAATAGTTTTTAATCTTTGTGTTTTCATTATTCATTTGTAAATTTTTGCATTTTGTTGTCCATGACATGTTCATTGATTAACTAATTATCATTAAAACACACAGAGGACTGATCCTCTTTTGCAAGATCACAAGTATGTTTCAAGTATGTTTTTAATTTTTTAATTGTATGCAATGTGGACACATACAGAGGAGTGTCAGTTTTTTTATGTTTTTTCAATAAATAACAATGAGAGGGGGAGAGGGAGAGACCAAAAGTAACACGTACAGAAATTACATCAGAACTTTTCCTGACAGTAAAAAAATAATAAATAATGAATGGCAAAGAACATTAACAAAATTACTGGAAATTATAGTTATTATTTGTTGTCTAATGAACAGGTACTAGTAAAGGCAAACTAATTATTGAATTAATAATTTTCTTTATTGAGTATCCAGTTTATTACTGCAGTATGGAGTATAGGTTTTATCTTTTTTAACAATTTTTAATGCAGTTTACTGGAGTAAAATCTTCTTATTGATAATGTTCTTATCAGTTTCATTACCCCATTATTCTTATCTCTTTTTATTATCTCACACAATATTTATAGTATACAATTTTAGTTAATGACTTAGTATTTTGTTTTTCATGTATCATGGTCATGAAATGGTTTAAGTTGGGGCCTATTTTTTGTAAGGGGAAAACATAACGTTACAATATTGTAATTACTTTTATTTCTATAATTATTTATAAGTATTACTTGTACAAACAAAACTGGCTTAGAAATGGGTCTACTTAGGAAATTATGGAATTCTGCTGAAATTTCGAATAGTTCTGGAGGGGAATTGATCCCCTGATAACCCCCCTCCACAAGTTACTCCACTGATCCCACTCTACACAGTTCCAAGAACTCCTGTATTTAGAAGTTCAAAAGAAAGTGATACAGACTCTAAAGATCTCATTGCAGCATTCACTACTGGGACAGTTCATGGTTCAGAGCTTCCCTTATGTGCCTGGTAAGTGAAGGAGAAGGGATCTATTTAACGTGCAAGTTGAAGAATATATTTAATTATTGCACTTAACTTGATATAAGTACTGATTATATTTCAGGATTATTGTTTTCAGAAATAATGTATGTAAACCAGTTTTCCCCATATAAAGTTAATTAAAATTCTTTAATGCATAGCATTCCAGGCATTTACAGTAGTAGATTCGTATTACTAAATTTGAATTTACACAAATAATTGATTAACCAGAGTTACACACACAAACTAAATGCTGAGTGTCCTCCTAGTGTATAAATTCAGCTAAAACAGTATTCCAAACACTTACCTTGTTACTATGGTGTCTTCGACGGGTACATTGGTATATAAATTCGTTATGTCAAATGACGCTAATGTTGAGTTGTGTTCTAGTTTTTTGACAAGTTCTATGTTGTTTTTAACGGAAGTGTTGTTGGATAGATTTATATGTTTTCTGATTAGTTTATCTAGGTGTCTGGCAATTTTGTGGGAGGGTGCTTGTGTGTTATTTATCAAAGGTCAAATGGGTATATTGGGTTTGTGTATTTTCGGTAATGCATTTAGTTTTGGGGGGTTAGGTTTAATTTCTTATTAGGTATTTTATGTTTTCTGTTTGGATTATGTATTTTGCATTATTTATGAATTTGTTTTTGGTATTTTATTGTGGGATCTTTGGTTATTTGAGTTATATTGTTTTCGGAGAAGAATTTCTCAGTTTTATTGTTTATTTCTTAAATATTAGAATTACCTTGGTTCCTTCTTTGCACTTATGTTTATTTCTTGTTTGTTCATTATGACTGTTGTAATTTCTATAGATACTTTTGGTGTGTTTGTTGTAATTTTGTGTTTTACATAATCTTTGTGATTAAATCATTTGGTGTAAAATGTTCCAGATTATAAAATACACCTAACAGTTTTAACATACAATATACGCGTATATAGTAACACCTCTATACATAGTAACAGGTATATCAATATGCCTGTAATCACAGGTATGGGAAAGTAATGGCAAATCTTGTATAATCTTGTTATCAGTTATTGTTATTATTCGGCTAGTGCTATTAAAGTCATCTTGGTCCAAAGTGATCACAAAAGGAATTTATTATATTTGTTTACAGTCATCAGTGTAGATTCCAAGTGATGATTTGAAATTTATATAAATTAATTTTTACTCACATGAATGAAGTTGCAACCGTAAAGTAATACAGAATATATTTTCTATGACAGCAGACAAGACAGGACACTTGTATTTTGCCTTTTATGTGTGTACATACATTCAGACACCATTTATTTGGATTGACTTCTGCAAGCTTGAAATCAGATACTAATAATGTTTTATGAATATTAATTACTACACTTTCACATGTGAAAATTACTTTGTTTATTTTCCTCGTACGACGTTTCAGCGTGGTGTTTGCCTTCCTCAGCGAGGTATGATACAGAATGTCCGGAACTTGTAACGGTTTGTCTAGTTGGTAGGTTGTGTGGGGGAGTGTGGAGGTGGAAGGGGGTTATGTAAAATTATAATCCTCAAAGTATAATATTGAATTAATTGGGATGTTTTGTTAAATTGTTACGACGGTCTCACCGATCGTCACATAGTACAGTGGAAACCAAAATAAAACACACTTATGAATTTGCAAATTACATTTATTATATATTTCATTGGTGTTGTTACATGCTTGTTCACTTCTTTTGTTACATTTAAATCAGTGTTGTGTTGTGATTAGCTACGATGGTAGTGTTATTAGTACAGACGAGGATGCTGCAGTTTCTTTTCTTAAAGAAAAAGATTTGGTTCACAATCCTCGTCAATGTGGTAATGGACATGATATGATTTTAGCGCTTGGGCAGCAACAGCGTTGGTGTTGCAATAAGAAGACTTGCCGTGAGTATAAGGTAGTTCGCAAGGACACATTTTTAGAGGGGTCCAAATTACCGCTGAGAACAATAATAAAATTTATTTTTGACTGGTGTGAAGGGCGTAGTAGTGTGAAAAACAGTAAAAATCAACTGAAAATCGACGCCAAAACACACGCACATTGGACGGCTTACTTAAGACATATCTGTGCCGTAGACATCATGAGCAACCCACAGAAAATTGGAGGACCGAATTTAAAAGTTGAAATTGACGAGAGTCTCTTTGCCAAGAGAAAAAATAATGTTGGCCGGGTGTATCCACAACAGTGGGTTTTCAGAGGATTCTGTTGAGAAACAAAGGAATGTTTCTTGTGTCGTGTTGAAGATTGGTCAGCAGCTACCCTCCTACCTCTCATAGTGGCAAATATTGAACCAGGGTCCATTATAATGTCAGCTGAGTGGCGTTCATACCGTCAAATTGTTAATTTGCCACAACTGTACACTCATTTGACTGTAAACCATAGTTATATCTTTGTGGATCCGCAAACGGGAGAGCATACACAAGGTGTAGAAAGCATGTGGCGGTCCTGTAAACGCCGAAACGTGATTGAATGTGGTACAAGAAGGGAACGCTTAGATTCCTATTTAAGTGAGTTCATGTGGCGAACAAGAAATGCAAACCAGGATTTGTTCGAGTTCATGTGGAGGTCCGCAGAGGTCCAGAATATCTTTCCAGGTGATGCATCAACAATAATTGTGAGTAGGGGGAAAATGCCGATCCTGACCCACAAAGGAATGCCGCCTTTCTTAAAAAACATAAAAAACGCTAAAAAACAAGATCAAAGAGATGCCGCCGTTCCCGCGGTCCAAGATTTTTTCCCACGCTCTCCCCACCACCCTGGGCCCGCAGTATCCGCGAATTTCCGCGAATATAAATCACTTTCACTTTCTAATTTCCGCGAATATAATTTTTTATATGCAGCCTTTCGCGAGCCTAGATCACTTTCACTTTCTACTGGACCACAGCATCCGCGACTTTTTCGCTGATCTGTGTCAAGATCCGCGACTTTTTCGCGTATCTGGACCACAGCATCCGCGTTATTTTTTTATATGCCGCCTTTCGCGAGCTTAGATCACTTTCACTTTCTATCACTTGATGCATTATAGTGTATATATTACATATATGATCAGGGTTACCAACCTTGCATGAGTTCAAATTTGTTGTGTGTTATAATGTATATTAAATCTATATGATCAGGTTTACCAACCTATATATGGGTTCAAACTTGATATGTGCGTGTATTATAGTGTATATTAAAATATATGATCAGCGTTACCAATCCTGCATTATTGTGTGTGTGTATAGAACAGATCTGCCAACATTTTTCTTCGGTGGGAAATTCAAACTATATTATAGTAAATTGTTGACGACTTCGATATCAACTCTCTCTCCCCTCCTCTCTCTTTGTCTCTAGACACAGTTGTCGATCACGATATAAACTCTCTCTCTTTATGTCATCAGTTTTACATAAGCGTTGTGCTACTTATGGATTATTGTAAGTAGCGATACTAAAATGTAATCACCAGGAAATATATATATTTATCACCTACCTCGTTGCGTCCTACTTCTAATTTTTTTGACACATGGCAGTCATTGACCACGATTTAGAAATTAATATACTGCCAAGTCTGTGTGTGTGGTAAAGTGTTACGCATAAAAAAAAATCTCCTTGAAATAAGGTATTTTCAAAAGTTTTGCGTACACATACACACATTGTATATATCTCTCTCTCTCTCTCGCTGCAAACGTTGACAAGAATTCCCTTATTCAAACGATTTGCATGTGTACACGAACTTAAATATAGTTTGTGTACACATACACACATTGTATATGTCTCTCTCTCTCGCTGCAAACGTTGACAAGAATTCCCTTATTCAAACGATTTGCATGTGTACACGAACTTAAATACAGACGATTGTAATTTTAAAAATTCATTTTTGCATTAAATATATATATCGTAAACAATGAAATAATAATATTTCGTCATTGTAAGATTTTAATAAAACAATTATCAGTTTAAATAATAATTTTCATGATTGTAAGATACAACCTACAAATTATTAAAATGTCTCTCTCACACACATTTCTGATTACTATACAAATAATTGCATGCATATTCGGAGTACGTTGACAGCATTGATCGGTTCAACGAAACAAGTCTACGCACACACACACACACACACACACACACACACACACAACGATACTGAATTAGATATAGTTATTATTCGTTAACTTAAACCAGAGGTCATTAACCTTGTGTACGACGTCCTACTTTCTAATTTCACACCTGCCAGTCATTAGCAGCGTTGACAGTAATTAGGATTAATTATGGATTATAAAGTATTTACTCTAAAAACGGACAACTCTACTTTCTAATTTGACACCTGTCAAGCATTAACACCGCTTACAGTAATTACTCTAAAAACGGACACACACACACACACACACACACGTGCTTTCCCCACTACAGTGTACACTATATATACGCAAAGTAAATTAGCGACAATTTCTTATTTGTCTGCTTGTGCATGCTGATACTGCACGTATTACGTGTCTTTCAGTATATACACATCTTCTTTTGGTAAGTGTATAGATTTTATTTAAACGTAAAAATTATCAAGTGCATTATTTATTGAATTTAATACATGTGTGTGTGTGTGTGTGTGTGTGTGTGTGTGTGTGTGTGTGTGTGTGTGTGTGTGTGTGTGTGTGTGTGTGTGTGTGTGTGTGTGTGTGTGTGTGTGTGTGTATGATCAAATTACAATTTCTGAAAATATATTCTTACCGTATTTTTATTTAAAGTGTTAAGTACAGAGAGTTGAAACTACACACACACGCACACACACACACACACACACATCAATAAATTGTTTGTTAACACGATTGCTACTTACGACACAATCTCCACATGTATTGTATTGTTTGATTCCTCGTCCCTCGATACACTAAATGTAGTTCTTTGGGTTTGATATGTGTGAAAAACTTTTTTTCTCAAAACCCTTCACAAACACATATTTATATATACGTGTATGTGATGTTAACAATGAAACAAGATTGTCGTATGGTGTCTCTCCTTCGCTCCATCTAAGTCTATGATAATTTGTCGTTAACCAGTGGTTTGTCCTAACGTATTTGAGATTCGTAACGGATGTAGCAGGCGGTGTCAAAATCTAATGTCTACCAGCAAATCTCAGAACGTCCATGATTGACAGTTCCTTCACAATATATTTTCCGTTGTCGTCGAAAAAGCACTGGAAGTCAATTATAACTGCAGTGTTATCCATAATACTGTAAGACAAAGAAACCACACACATTACAAACTCTATATATGTATATATTATGTTTAACATACAAATATCGTTGAGATATTAATATGTGAACTTACGTTTACAGACGTCTGGACTGAAGCACCGAGAGACATCAACTGACGAAAGAAACAAGTGTTGAGGGGGTTACTATACATGGAGACGAATTTTTTTAGTAGGTGGGGAGGTGTCGTCGTCGTCGTTCTCCATGTTGATGCGTTGTCGTATCCGATAATGACCGTATGCAAGCGTATCATGACCATTGTCTAATATATAACGCTTATCATCATACGGTGACAACGCTTGCTTATTTATACGCATCGTGTACAGCGTATGATGATCGCTACGTAAACAAAGCGCACTGGTAGAAAACTGACAATGATCAGTGAGACACTTGCGATACATATCGTGTCGCAAACTCCTCTTAATTGAAACTCGAGGCACACCTTTACATACACGTTTTTGACACTCTTGGGTGGGATCTTCGTGGGCATTTCGCACGGAGACCCACGAATTCTCTAATAGGACGACCACACGTTTCATCCTTGAACAGTCCGACAACCTTTTTGTTCTTAAGGCTATAACAAGGATGAGACGTAGGGTAATCCGATGTGTCAAAAACGTGTAGGTCCTTCTTCATGTCTGCATACAAGTCTGATGTTTGAATGCTATACATCAGACTGTCTGTATCTGTCATTAATAATTTAACGTTGCAACCGTACTTGGCGACAGCATAACGATAATGAAAGTCGTACATTATCGTTTTGCTAACGTCAAGCACCGTGAAGCCGACATACACGGGACGGGAAAGAACAATGGATTTTTTACGAAGTGAGAGCCCCACCAGATCGTTCGTATAACGAATCATACGTTTTAGCCTAGGTGTGGAAACTAGTTTTTGAAGCCGTCGTTCATTCGAGACTAGTTCAAAGTCTATATGTTTCCGTACGTTCTCCAGCGACTTACCGTATACGGCGTTGTTCATCAGTTTGAAAAGGTCTTTTTCAAAGCTGTTGACGGCTGTTTGCCTCTTGCGGGTGTTGAAATCGATAAACGGTTTCAACCAAGCGCTTTGCTTAAAACACAACACCCTATGAGTCGCTTTCAGCTCTAAGCCAAGACTTAAATACAATTTCAAATTTCGATAATGGAGAACGTAATTTTGTTTGTCCTCCAAAGTTGTTAACAACTTCTCTACGGATGACCCTGATTAGTTATACGATGATCTGTATTTACTCTCGTGTAAACGTTTGGAAAAGGGAGAAAGGATATTGGGTGTTATGCGCTGGCGCACAGGTGCAAGTGGGTAGTCGGAATGCAGGTCGTGTAAGGTATCAGGATAGTGTAGGTCGACTTCGAGGATGTACCCGATGTCGGAATCATCACTCACATTACGTACGTCCAAGGACTCGATTTCGTTACGATCGAGCCATCGGAAGTCTGCGTAAGGGAGTGGTTGCGACATGGCTGCACCGTATAAATTATTACAGTCTGTATACAGAATGAAGGAGGTCGGTTTCGATACATCGTACTTATCTGGAATCAGAGGATTGTTAGCGACTGCGTGACGGTTGGATATCATCGCGCAGCCTCCGCGGATCCCAGACTCAAGGAACAGATGTAGATTTATCTCTGTTAACAGCTCTAATTCGACCCCTGTCATTTTTAGCATCGCGTTCCAATCGAGTCCGGGAAGCGAGTAAAAATGACACGGGTCCAAGCAGTAATCGCGTAAGGCCATGTCTCGGAAACTTTCAAAGACATCGGCCAGCAGCATTACGTCTGTCAACAAATACAAATCGTGGTAATCGCCAAACGTACGCAGATTGAATGCACTCCACACGTTTTGTGCGTGCTCGTAATCTGCGTCCGAAATAGCCGATTCCAACAACCGGTTATCAAAGTGTTCACGAGCGGGTAGACTTGTTTCGTTGAACCGATCAATGCTGTCAACGTACTCGTAAGGGTATACTCCCATGCGTACGAGCAGATTGGTCTGTTCGTCGAAACCCCGTCTAAGCATTTCCTCTCTGAGCAAAGGAAATTGGCTCCCGGACGTGGACAGATTGGTAACGAGTGTGTCCAGAGAGCGATTAAGAAATTGAAAAGAGTCTACGAAACGCAAGGGACCCAGGGAGAACGACACGTAACGCTCACTGGATGTTGCAATGCAGGATACGTGTTGGTCCTTATATTTTCCTAAACCCTGCATTAAATGGTGACAGTCGTAGCCACGAAGGTTGTGAAAGAAGACGGGGATATGACGAGGCATCTTGTAGCTTAGATTACAGCTATTGTGGGCTGCTCCCAAGAATTTCCCCGTAAGATGACAATGATTGCGTACCTTGTCATCGTCTGTCAAAGGGCGCTCACACAAATGACAAACGGTGGCGTTAGTGAACGCAACATTGTCATCATCGGACATAATTATTTGCACGTTATGTCGTACTACCTTCATCATATCCTCGGCGTCTTTCATCAACCACGAGAAGAAAGGGTCTACGACGTTTTCACCTCGATAAACTTTAGCCTCTCTCCAGAGTCTGTGTGTATGATCCACGATAGCATAGGAGAAACCTGACGGAATATGCATCGCTTCGTATGATGTGGACGATACAGGAGGAGAAGTTATTTTCTGACGGGCACCGTTGCTATCAACTGAGTAGAATTCGCCTAACTCGTGCACTGTCGTCGGGACGTTGTTACCAGGTGAACACGATTGAAGCGGAGTGATGAGGGACTCGAAGTCGGCGTAGACGATAAAGGGTACTTTAAGACAGTGCGCGTAATTTTTAAATGACATAAACTTCTCCTCCTCTGTGGGCATTTTGGTTTTCTGCTCGCCGTGAAGTGTGCAGTAGGGGAGATGATCGGACAGACCATGTTCTGTGGTGAAACGATGCAGGCAGTAGTCGCAGTAAAATGATTTATGCCCGTGTTTTGTAAGGGATGATAACAATTTATTAATGCTACTGATAAGACAGTAATGTTTTCGGCTATTTGTATCGGACAGAAGTAAAAGATTAACGTGATGTAATCTGTCCTTATTGGGGGTAATTCTTAACGGATAAACCTCATTTTTTGATTCGTTTCTGATATTGTCTTCTATATCATAGCCGAAAACGTTTATAGAAATGGTGGGATTCTGTGTTTCAAATTTAGAAAGTGAGTTTATAGAAACAGGGTACTCGATGCCGGTCACATTTATTGTGTTTATGAAGGGGGCGTATTTTGTAACAAATTCTTTATTCCTTTGTTGAGGGTGTATGTGAGCTAGTACGGACCATAGAAAACACATTTCATCTTGGGAGTTCTTGATGTTGACTACTGCCTTGGTGAGTGCAAGTTTTCGCGGGGTTGGAAAGTAGGAGGATGCTGCTAGAGGCCGGTACCGTCCAACAACTAGTTCCAGCTTCAGTACAGCATCCACCGACCATCCGCTCCCGTCACGGGTAAAATTGGATATGCTATTCATGATTTTATCGTAGGATTCATCGAGTAGACAGTTCAACTCGTCGTTGTCGTCCGTGAGCAACGTACGACAACGTCCGTGGAAGACGGCGTCTTTGGTTACCTCTTTTTCTTCACCGCTGTCACCATCTAACATAGTTTTAGTGAAACGTATCCTGCACGCAATATGCCATTTGATACTGCGTAAACGTGCTTGTTCTGCCAGAATATCCTTGCACAATAAAGGTCGCACCTCGGTCATTATCGGTACTATATCTTGATCTTCTTCTTCTGTGTACACAGGCAGGTAATTAAAAGTTGTGAGACATCCTCTAATACTACTGTTTCGCACAATATAAAATCGTGTCATATCTGAAACAATAGAAACACATGTATTAGCTAATAGGAATGATGAATAACACACACATTCATGTTTGTGGTAAATAAATAGATAGTACACGTTAGTTTATTGCAAATTGTGAAGATGGCAGCTACTCCTGATTTTAGCATTGAAAGTGAAAGAAGAAAATCGTTCAAGTATTGGGAAGTGACGTTTGTCAGCCCCGACGAGTTAGCGTTTGCCGGGTTTTACTACTATCCGCTAAATTATGATGTTTGTGGACATAGTATGTCATTCATAGACGATAGAGTTAAATGCTTTTGTTGCGGAATTGAATTAGTTCATTGGAGAGAAGGTGACATACCTATGGTGGAACATGAAAAATTTTCTCTGTCATGTCAATTTCTAAACGATGTCAAGAGACAATACATTGGGGAGAAGGTGACAAACCTATGTCAGAACATAAAAAATTTTCTCCGCCATATCAATTTCTAAACAACGTCAAGAGACTATCTTATACATGTTAATTCATATCAAACAAATTTGGTTTGCTACATAATTATAGAGAGAGAGACAATTGGTATTTAAAAAAATTTTTACCTTGTTGAGGATGTTCCTGTTCCTGCTGATGTTGTTGTTCAGGATTCTGCTGAAGGTCAGACATGATAATATTCAGACGTGAGAGTGAATACTGAAAAACAAAGAAACTGTTATAACGCTGGTATTATGTTAGTGTATCTTAAACGCTTTATATCTCACAAAGTAAATTAGAATATCAATTGTAACATACAATTTGTAGCACAGTAGTGTTCAGCAACACGAACGAGTTGTAAGTAAGACGCTGTTGTGAAGTTCACCGGGTATATATTGTGATGGTAGCGGTATGCGAACATCTGCTCTCCGGTACCAACGGTGGACACAGCGAGCCAATCCGGCATCAGCAGCCGCCGAGACGTGACCAACTTCGTGTTCGGAGCTAGCCAATCAGCGATGCCAGTTAGTTAATAAAACCTGAGCCGGCAGAAAGAGGAGGACTGCAGTACGCCGTGAACAGCGGGCGCAGCCGCCGAACATCTTAGCGCGGCACTACCAACATTGCCGTTCTCGCAACTCGGTCCTTTTTAGGACCACCAAAAACACTAGAGTGTACGATTGGTGCCAGTTGTCATGCGGCAAGCCTTTTGCCCGGTGACAATATATAGTGCAAGCGTTGATGTGTGTGTGCAACTGTACTAAAAAAGCTGTTATGCACATACGCAAATAATTCAAATGCATATATGTAGATGACTGAAAAGAGATGATATAAAAGTGGTTGCACTGTAGTACTGTATGAACTTTTGTTTATGAAACTATCGAAAAAATACAATAAGGACGATATGAGGAAATATAAGTCTATACTACTAGCAACCAACGGACACAAACAAAAATATAAACACAATACGCGAATAAACAGTAACAGTGGTGTCAAGTACCGACTAGTAATATCTAAATTGTTTGCACGAAAACGTACAGGGGGTGGCTATATAGAGATGAAACCGAACACTGCAATCGATTACGTGCATTGGGATGATCCTAACAAGTTGGTTAATCGATTGAGAATGTTAATGACTTCTCAAAGTAGTGGCCATACTGGCCATAGGAATGAAATCGTTTTGATATTGGAAGAATTACGTGAAGCCGGTATTATCATATAAAAGCAGACACACCGTTCTATAACCACCAGTTCTTTATAAATATGACTATAGACATGATATGTACAGCTAACGCTTGAAGTATACTGTGTCAAACATGTGTTTCTCGCTGCTTACTGTTAACATATTTATAATGAAAATATATACATTCATAGTACAAATATAAATAAGTAAAACATTTGCAGATCTGAATACGAACTCTGAAAACTGCCGTACATATTGTACCAATAATGCAAAACGGTCTTTCTCAAGTTAGCGCATAAGACATTTTCCAGTAAACGTAAACTTTATTCAGTTCAAGAACATGCAATTAGCAGCCGATTGTTCTTTTGTGTGTGTGTGTGTGTGTGTGTGTGGGTGTGAAGTTAACATGGTCAATAAATGAAGGTAGATATAGAATCGACTTTGATCGATTCATAATTGTTTCCAGCGAAGTATAAAAGTGGTTGCACTGTAGTAATGTAATTGGTCCTCTTGCTAACACACGATGGCGATGAATAAGGAGGAACGACTCGCGTATGATATAGATACGATAAGCGACAACATAAGGAAAAACTATCATGCATTACAACACGGTATCAGAGAAAGCGACGAGAAGTTTAGAAAAAATTACAGACCGATTCTGGAACCGTTAGAAGCTATTTCACGAAAGTTAAGTGGTGATATAATGGAGGAGGGGAGGAGGAGCAGATAAAACAAGAAGAGCCTACACAACACGTAATAACAGAAAACGAAAGTGGTATGCAAAGTCATAACGCTTCTCATTTCAGTGAAGAGGACGTCTGGAACCCTAACGCTTCACATTTCAGCGAGGATTCATTAGCAAACAAATATATGCGTTTGTGTGAATCGGCGGACTGTAAACGGATTATAGATCGCATGTATGGTGTTCGATACGAAGGTGGTAAATTTATGATAGGTGATTCAAATGTAAAAATCGATGATAACGACAACTTTCATGTCAAAGGAAAAATTTACGAGGGTACACCTGGTCTGTATGAACTTTTGTTTATGAAACTACCGAAAAAATACAATAAGGATGATATGAGGAAATATAAGTCCATACTACTAGCAACCAACGGACACAAACAAAAATATAAACACAATACGCAAATAAACAGTAACAGTGGCGTCAAGTACCGACTAGTAATATCTAAATTGTTTGCACGAAAACGTACAGGGAGTGGCTATATGGAGATGAAACCGAACACAACAATCGATAACGTGCATTGGGATGATCCTAACGAGTTGGTTAATAGATTGAGACTGTTAATGGCGTCTCAAAATAGCGGCCATACTGGTCATAGGAATGAAATCGTTTCGATATTGGAAGAATTACGTGAAACCGGCATTATCATATAAAAGCAGACGCACCTTTCTATAACCATCAGTTCTTCTTCATAAATATGAGTGTAGACAAGTTCGGTAGACACGACAGCGCTGTAAGAGTGCGAAAAGAAACTCATCGAAGTCTGCGTGAGGATATCGGTTTAGGAGTGACTAACGACGGTCACTTTGATGTGAAAAACAAAAAGATATGCAACTTGGGTGACCCTGAAGAGTTGCATGATGTTGTTTCTTTACAGTACGTAAAGGACACATGCTTACAGTACAAGAACGACAACGCTACCGTAGACGCAAAAGATCATCGGATAATAAGGCTAAACGATCCGCTTAAATCAAGAGATGCAGCCACAAAACGATACGTAGACGAGAAGAGTTTGAAAAAAGATCGTGCAGGTAACGTAATCGTTAATGACTGTCGACTAACACGTGTGCAAGCGCCTGTTGACTTCAAAGACGCAGTGAATTTGGAATTTTTACACGCACACACAATCAGTTTGCAAAACGATGCTTTCTACGCTGCCGGAAGAAAAATTACGAATATAGCGAACGGTGTCAATGACAAAGACGCAGTCACTGTACGACAAATGCACGAATTAAAATTACATATGAAGACCGAATTGTACAAGGTCACTCAGGTATTTCACGCTCATATAATCAATCTAATAAAGTTTGTCTATAAATATCAAGACAGCACGACACAGCGTTCAGTCCTGTCTGAATATATTGAAGAGGTGGGGCGTTTAATAGACGTTCTCGATACGGAAACGGAAATCAAGGATTGGAGATCTGTTTACAAGAATGCACGTACTTCGTAAGAAAAGAATGGGGCGTGGTGTAATTGGAAAAATACTTAAAAACACTGTACCCGCTATCGTTTCGTCAGTACCTACTTTGATTAATCGAGCGGTGGATGCATTACCAGTAGAATTACACCTACCCGGCTACCGATTCTGTGGACCTGGAACAAAACTCAAAGAGAGATTGGCACGTGGCGAGCGCGGAATCAACGAGCTGGACGAAGCCTGTCGCGAACACGATATCGCCTACGCAAGGTACAAAGACAACGAACGAAGACGCGTAGCGGATCGCGTTCTTGCCGACAAGGCGTGGGATCGAGTGAAAGCTTTAAATTCAGGCATCAGCGAAAGAGCGTACGCGGCGGCCGTAGCGGCAGCGATGAAGGCGAAATCTGCAGTGGGTGGAGGGATCTCGCGTAGTGGTTGCAGAAAAAACAAGAAGAAGAAGGGTTCAGGAATTAAACGTCAATCCGTGAACAAACGCAAACGCAAAACGACCTGCAAACGCAAAACAGTCCCAAGACATAAACGTAACAATAAAAAAATAGCGTCAGGTCTATACCTACGTCCTTACAGACAAAAAAACTAATTTGCATACCAGTGCGTGCATTGTCTGACAGTGATTTGTATGTGTACGCAAAACTTTTGAAAATACCTTATTTCAGAGGAGTTTTTATGCGTAACACTTTACCACACACACGACCATGGAAGAATGAGAGTGCAGTTGTTAATCTAGACAGTGCAGAAGGACTTGGTACGCACTGGGTTTGCTACAAGAAGCGAAACAAACAAGTTTACTACTATGATGCGTATGGTAATATGCAGCCACCTCTTGAGCTGACACAGTATTTTGGAACCGACACTGACATTTACTACAATTACGAACGTGAACAGCCACCACACACAGTCATCTGCGGGCATTTATGTTTGGACTTCTTAACGCGCGAGTGATCAGTATGCGACAAGATGTCTTCGCTGTCGGTCACCTTAACAGGTACGAATGCTGCTGCTCTTGTATGTGACTTTTTCCCGCCTCTCGAACTAACAAACGGCGAATGGTATGTAGGTCTATTGGACTTTACTACATACAACAGTATACCGAACGTGATTGAGGGAAAAAACAACGTGTTTCCAGTACTACGAGACGGAACAACGTGGGACTTGATAACTTTACCTACAGGTGCTTATGAAATCGGTGACATAGAAGCCTTCCTCAAAAAGCAGTTAGGAGACTCAAAGATTAGTCTACGTCCTAACAACAATACACTGAAATGTGAACTGACTTGTGCACTGGATATTGACTTTCAACAAACAGTGTACGGTATCGGTGATATGTTGGGTTTCAAGGAAAAGCGTCTGCTTGAAGCGAATAAAACTCACACGTCTGACGCCACAGTTAACATTATAAAAGTGAACAGTATACTGATAAGGTGTAATATAGCGCAAGGATCATACAAGAACGGTAAAACCGAGCACACACTGCACTCGTTCTATCCGTCAGTCGAACCAGGATTCAAAATAATTGAATCGCCTACAAACGTCATATACCTACCTGTGAATGTGAGTCGTTTGGACAACATAACATTATCTTTACACGATCAGGACGGTGACGTAATAGATTTTCGCGGAGAAGTCATCACTGTGCGTTTACATCTAAAACGACTATAGACATGGGCTTGTACTTTGTTTCTTCGCCACCGCTGCTACCACAGTCGTCGTCAGTAATAAAAGAAGAAGAAAGATCAGTTAGGAAACGCATCAGTACTCGTTCGAAACTGAAACGATTAACATCAGTTAACCGCCGTTTCCTGATTTCACTGGGTTTTGTTGTTGTAAACAAGTAACATGGCGAGTGGAATATTATCAGTGGAGCAGCAACCGTTCTTTGAAGACAGTATCACACACTTTTCATTTCACTCGCACGCACCGTACGCAACAACAAGATATGGAAACAATGATGAAATACGTGTGCCAATACAACAACAGGACGTCTTTACATTGCCGTCAGAAAGTTTCCTCTACATCGAAGGCAAGTTGGTTAAAAACCCTAGTGCGGCTGCAGATACTGCACTGAATGTGGAACTGGTGAACAATGCTATAGCATTTCTCTTTGAAGAGATTCGTTACGAGTTGGCCGGAGTGGTAGTGGACCATACCAGAAACGTCGGTGTTACGTCAACTATTAAAACTTTTCTATCACTCAACAACAACACACGTAACGCAATGGAAAACGCAGGTTGGGTGGCACCGACCACGAACATATTAAAAGTGAATGATGACGGCGAATTCAATTTTTGTATACCACTGAAAATGCTAATGGGATTCGCAGAAGACTATACACGCATCGTGCTGAACGTGAAACAAGAACTTATACTCCTACGTGCTTCTACCGACATAAATGCTATGGTTTTAGTAAGCGGACAAACGACTGCTAATTGTGTTCTTGAACTAGATAAAGTTTACTGGAAAATGCCTTATGTACATGTAGCTAATGCGTACAGATTACCACTGGGAGAGAAAGACCACCCGATAACTATGCTTTTTAGGACCTGGGAGTTGCACGAGTATCCTGCCTTACCACAGACTAAAAGGCAGAATTTGATTGTCAAGACCTCGAGTCAGCTAGAAAAACCACGCTTTGTTGTGTTAGCGTTTCAGACAGCAAGACAAAATGTACTGACAGCACACGCTGATGAATTCGATCACTGTAACGTGATCAATGCGAGACTGTTTCTAAACGACAAGTATTATCCTTACGATAATTTAAACTTGGATATTGGGAAAGACCGTTTTGCATTATTGTACAATATGTACGCCAGTTTTCAAAGTTCGTATTACCACCGTTTAGACGGCAGCCCAGTACTGACACCGGAATTATTCAAATCAAAAGCCCCGCTGTTTGTTTTCGATTGTAGCAGACAAGACGAAGCACTTAAGTCTTCAGCAGTTGATGTACGTTTAGAATTTGAATCGTCAACGAATTTTCCTACACAGACGACCGCCTACTGTATGATACTACATAATTCGCTTGTAGAATATACGCCATTGACCAACACAGTACATAGACGTGTTTAAGTCTTATTTGATACATATTTTGTAAATACTAGTTTTAAATATATATATATTTTCATCATATTTGTAACATTATAATATTGGAGCTATGTGTGTGTATGTATTTTTAATTGTAAAACTAGTTTAGATATATTTTAATACTTGTAACAATATAATCTTGGAACTGTGTATTTTTTTTTTTTTAAATTGTAAATATTAGTTTATATATATTTTCATACTTGTAACAATATAATCTTGGAGCTGTGTATGTATTTTTAATTGTAAAACTGTTTAATATAATCTTGGAGCTGTGTGTATGTATTTTAATAAATGTATATATATATATTACACACACTTTATTATTATTTCTATAACCCACTCCATAATAATTTGATCATACACATACGCGCGCGCGCACACACACATGTATTAAATTCAATAATGCGTTTGATAATGTTTTAATGCAAATAATTTTAGGAAAGTCTACATTCCGCATTCATAAGGAGATAGTCACTGCTTACAGCTATGTATGCCCACAACAGAATTAGAGAGAGATATAAATGTCATCATACGCTGTGACCTACTTTCTAAATTTGTTACATTAAAAACGTTTGTTTAAAGCAATTTTTCAGAAAATTTGTAACAGACATAATAATTTGATCATACACACACATGTATTAAATTTAATAACACGCTTGATAATGCAAATAATTTTGACGTTTAAATAAAAATCTGCACATACATTAAAATTAAAATTAAATAAAATCTGTACAACTTACCAAAACTAGTATGTGCGTTGTCTACACTGAAGGCGTACAAACAGTCTTTCAACTATTAAAAAAGATGCAGAGATTTCACGATGTATCAGCACACGTTGGTGATCAATGAGAAATTGCCACTATAAAAATACGGTAAGAATATATTTTCAGAAATTGTAATTTGATCACACACACACGCGTACACACACACACACACACACATGTATTAAATTCAATAAATAATGCACTTGATAATTTTTACGTTTAAATAAAATCTATACACTTACCAAAAGAAGATGTGTATATACTGGAAGACACGTAAGACGTACAGTATCAACCAAACTAGTATGTGCGTTGTCTACACTGAAGGCGTACAAACAGTCTTTCAACTATTAAAAAAGATGCAGAGATTTCACGATGTATCAGCACACGTCGGTGATCAATGAGAAATTGCCACTATAAAAATACGGTAAGAATATATTTTCAGAAATTGTAATTTCATCATACACACACGCGTACACACACACGCGTACACACACACACACACACACACATGTATTAAATTCAATAAATAATGCACTTGATAATTTTTACGTTTAAATAAAATCTATACACTTACCAAAACAAAATGTGTATACTGGAAGACACGTAATACGTACGGTATCAGCATGCACAAGCAGACAAATAAGAAATTGTCGCTAATTTACTTTGCGTATATATAGTGTACACTGTAGTGGGGAAAGCACGTGTGTGTGTGTGTGTGTGTGTGTCCGTTTTTAGAGTAATTACTGTAAGCGGTGTTAATGCTTGACAGGTGTCAAATTAGAAAGTAGAGTTGTCCGTTTTTAGAGTAAATACTTTATAATCCATAATTAATCCTAATTACTGTCAACGCTGCTAATGACTGGCAGGTGTGAAATTAGAAAGTAGGACGTCGTACACAAGGTTAATGACCTCTGGTTTAAGTTAACGAATAATAACTATATCTAATTCAGTATCGTTGTGTGTGTGTGTGTGTGTGTGTGTGTGTGTGTGCGTAGACTTGTTTCGTTGAACCGATCAATGCTGTCAACGTACTCCGAATATGCATGCAATTATTTGTATAGTAATCAGAAATGTGTGTGAGAGAGACATTTTAATAATTTGTAGGTTGTATCTTACAATCATGAAAATTATTATTTAAACTGATAATTGTTTTATTAAAATCTTACAATGACGAAATATTATTATTTCATTGTTTACGATATATATATTTAATGCAAAAATGAATTTTTAAAATTACAATCGTCTGTATTTAAGTTCGTGTACACATGCAAATCGTTTGAATAAGGGAATTCTTGTCAACGTTTGCAGCGAGAGAGAGAGACATATACAATGTGTGTATGTGTACACAAACTATATTTAAGTTCGTGTACACATGCAAATCGTTTGAATAAGGGAATTCTTGTCAACGTTTGCAGCGAGAGAGAGAGAGAGACATATACAATGTGTGTATGTGTACGCAAAACTTTTGAAAATACCTTATTTCAAGGAGATTTTTTTTTATGCGTAACACTTTACCACACACACAGACTTGGCAGTATATTAATTTCTAAATCGTGGTCAATGACTGCCATGTGTCAAAAAAATTAGAAGTAGGACGCAACGAGGTAGGTGATAAATATATATATTTCCTGGTGATTACATTTTAGTATCGCTACTTACAATAATCCATAAGTAGCACAACGCTTATGTAAAACTGATGACATAAAGAGAGAGAGTTTATATCGTGATCGACAACTGTGTCTAGAGACAAAGAGAGAGGAGGGGAGAGAGAGTTGATATCGAAGTCGTCAACAATTTACTATAATATAGTTTGAATTTCCCACCGAAGAAAAATGTTGGCAGATCTGTTCTATACACACACACAATAATGCAGGATTGGTAACGCTGATCATATATTTTAATATACACTATAATACACGCACATATCAAGTTTGAACCCATACATAGGTTGGTAAACCTGATCATATAGATTTAATATACATTATAACACACAACAAATTTGAACTCATGCAAGGTTGGTAACCCTGATCATATATTTAATATATACACTATAATGCATCAAGTCGGAACCCCCCACCATAGGTTGGTAAACCTGATCATATAGATTTAATATACATTATAACAAATTTGAACTCATGCAAGGTTGGTAACCCTGATCATATATTTAATATATACACTATAATGCATCAAGTGATAGAAAGTGAAAGTGATCTAAGCTCGCGAAAGGCGGCATATAAAAAAATAACGCGGATGCTGTGGTCCAGATACGCGAAAAAGTCGCGGATCTTGACACAGATCAGCGAAAAGTCGCGGATGCTGTGGTCCAGTAGAAAGTGAAAGTGATCTAGGCTCGCGAAAGGCTGCATATAAAAAATTATATTCGCGGAAATTAGAAAGTTAAAGTGATTTATATTCGCGGATACTGCGGGTCCAGGGTGGTGGGGAGAGCGTGGGAAAAAATCTTGGACCGCGGGAACGGCGGCATCTCTTTGATCTTGTTTTTTAGCGTTTTTTATGTTTTTTAAGAAAGGCGGCATTCCTTTGTGGGTCAGGATCGGCATTTTCCCCCTACTATTGTGTAGTTACTGGAACAATCTGGGGATTCACAGACACTTAACTCGCTGTATTAATGTAGAAGCATGTAGAGTCACCTCCTCACCACTCACGACTACTTGTAACAATATTGTAAATAATTATAAGCTGAACACTGTGGAAAAAAGTGCTAAGTGAAGGAAGAAAAAGTGTAATATAATGAGTGATCAGTAATAACAGAAAAAACTGTTAAAATTAATGATTCACCCCAAATCTATGAAACAAAAGAAACATAGACTATAAGTAAGATTAAGGGAGGCATGATTTATATTATTCTGAATGTTCAGCAACATTGTATTAATTATGATTTAAAGCCAAGTCCCATATTTGTTTCAAGGGAAAAGAATACAATTAGAAGGTTTAATTTGTTTAATTAATTGTATTAAGAGTTAGTTATGTTTAAATATGTTTTGTTTGTAATAATGTTAGTAATATTGCTATTAAGAATATTATGCTATTATGGCTATTATGAATTGTCAAAGAAGAAAAAGGTTGTAAGAAAATAGACACACTTTTATGTATAAAATACCATAGATACCTAAATTAGGCTCAGACACACTAAATAGAATTAATCAGTCAACAAAATTTGGCAAACTAAGGAAAAAATTACTACTATGGAATGTAAACCAGTTTGTAATAAGTAATAATCCCATCAATCAATGTAATCCCAGCCATAAAGGCACAACTCTAAAGTAGCATGTCCATAATTCCTGTTTTAAGGTAATATTAGTGTTGGAAGGTAATAGAAGCATTAATTCCAGATAATCAAACCACTATAAACTAATCCTTTCCCTTAACCGATCTTCACAAAGAACAATACGTCTTGAGTACTCTACAAATCAGGGCTGTACGCAGAAAATTATGTTATTCAGTTTGAATTTGCGGCTCTTATCGTTTGCCACAGAAAATACCCTTGTTAAAACGTTGCAGGTAAACTACCCCTTTCCGTTAACCGATCTTCACCAAAACCAGTAAGTCTTGAGTACTAGAGTACTATACAAATCAGGGCTGTATGAAAAAAATTATTTGATTCTAATTATAATTATTACACTACTATTGTGTTCCGAGTCGTAGTGTAATAATTATATTTAGTTAATTAACGGACACATCATGGACAACGAAATCCAAGTATTCGATTCTGTTTGAATTTGTGGCTGTTATCGTTTGCCATAGAAAAAAATCTACACACAACACACACACTTTTTGAAAAATGACTTTTCATGTTTTGAGGGTAGTACAATCAGAATCTGCAAAAATCTCGAACATGATTTTATTTTTGCAATCACCATACTTCCATTTCATGAAAGTAAAAGGTAAGGGGCTTAACAATATCTACCACTTTTTAGATAAAGAAGGAGTATGCACTACGGTTAATAGCTTATGCTACAAGATACATAAGTGTTTATTTTAAAAATTAATACAGTAACATACAAGACAGGTTACATGAACAATTGCTGGAAGAAACGGAGAATAAACAGTTACAGTGAGGTCAAAAAACGTAGAATTGAGCACTACAGAGTCAATTGGGTTTGTACAGAAACATCAAACCCAATGTACTATCATTACACACAACAATGTACTATCATTACCTAACCAACCACAACACTCATGTAGAGTAGATGTATTATTTAGGAAGTATCTGTGCCTCAACCCAGTACTAAATCCAGTATACTGTAATAGGATCTACTGTTCCATACTGTAAATAAAGAAGACAGACAATAATATATATTTTAACGTTTATCCCTTTTTCTTACCTTTAAATCTGTAGTATCTTGTAGTTACCTTGTAGTATTCTATATTGTAATAGATGTATTGGTATTGTTTTTGTATTCGTCAGTCTCACCTAACGTTATAGTTAAATTGTGTACCTTTAATTCAATTGTAAAGAAGACTGTTTGCATTAAATGTAATGTAATAATGTAACAATATTAAATTGTGTACATATTGTACATATATACCTATGTGTAGGCTGAGGAGAATGGAATGGCTGTTTACTTACCACTTTACCTGGTATTTTGGTCACTTAACCAAAAATTTGTCCATTTTAAGTACAGACTCTAACCTATCAGATTGCAATGTAACTGGAATTTGTTGAAAACAAGATTAAACTATCACTCATATATTCACCCCCCCCCCCCCACAGAGAGAGGGAGGGGGAAGAGAGAGAGTTATATATCATTGTTGAATAATTAAAACATTCCTTTTAACAAAAATATACTTTTTAATTAAATTATTACAACTATTTATTTTTACTTTAATTATATTTGTTTCTGAAGTAATATTAAATACAATACAATAATTAAAATAAAAGTATATTTTTGTTAAAAAGTATTTTATTTTTTATTGAATAATAATAATAACATAAGAATATAGAATAAAGTAATTTGTAAATATATCGTTATACTTCTGACATGTAAAGTAGTATACATCAATAGTCTACTATCATACAGTATATGAATTTGTTGGAAAATATCATGCACACTACTTGGCAAAGGTTCAACACTGATTTAAAAATGTTTTGTTTAATGCAAACACTGAAACACACTATACACAAGAAATAGAACTCATCATGAACATAACGTGATTATATTACTTCTTATGGTATAAGAATATGGTATCGGTTTTTTGTTTAATACTCACTTGTAAAGGAAAAAATACAGCAGATAATTATTTTATAAATAACTTTGTTACAGCTGCTGTGAAGTTGTTTAGATTAAATAATGTAACCTAACCAACTTTTAAGTATTGAATATTAAGTATAAGTATATTTAATTCTGAGAGAAAATGAACAATTAACACCAGTTTTTCAAAGAACCATGAAAGGAGAGAAGATGAGCTGTACATACAAAAGTGGAGTATCTTACTCCACGAAATGCAAAGTGGAGTATCTTATGTAGAGATGAAAGCTCAAAAGTTCAAGCCAAATACATATGAATGGAGACGATTGGTAATATCTGGGACCTGTCACACAACAGAACACCATACAATGATGATAGTGTGTATCACTTATTTCATCACATCTCTTACCATGTAATGTGCCTGCTTTTAATAATATTCTCAAAGGATTTTAATACTTTGTTTTGACTGGTTTCACTGTGTAAATTACAAACCTGAATATAGTGCTGGAATACATACGGTGATCAATTTTTCCATTCACAGCCACGTTTCGCATTAAATCACGAATGCCTGCTAAGAAAAATAAATTACATCACCGGACACACAAAGTACTGACATAAGAACATTAATCAATTATTTTGTTTAATCAGTCAGCATTCTAGGAGACCAATATTAAAGGGTTTACAGATTATTGACGCATTCACCAAAACACACACACAGGTTGTGATATGTGTTACAATTGTGTCTTATTTTCAGCCAACCGTTCTTTTACAGGTGAAATCAGTACAATTATACCTCGTGAGTATAAGGTTAGTTTAATCTGTAACCTATGATATTAAACATAATAATACACTGAACATGATTATTACACTTTATATGATATCAGCTTTTTGGCTTAAGATCCACTTGTAAAAGAAAAAATACAAAGTGATTATTATTTTATAATTAACTTTGTTACAGCTGTTGTGAAGTTATTTAGAATAATAATGTAATCTAACCTACTTTTAAGTACTGAATACTTTTAATGTGTCATGTACTGTGTTCAATAAGGAAACGAAATACTTTTACAGAGTACTTAAAATCCTTGAAAATGGTATTGGATTAAGCTTGAGCAATGAATAATTAAACTAACCACATGATTTCAAAGTCAATATCATTATGAACTACGTATTCTAAATAGAACATACCAAATTGATAATACTTACCAAAATCATGTAAAACAAGAATCATAAAGGGGCCTCATATTTTGTTATATCTTCAAGCATTTTCTCGAAAAATCATGGTTTGCATTTCTTGTTCGCCACATGAACTCACTTAAATAGGAATCTAAGTGATCCTGATCCCTTCTCGTACCACATTCAATCACGTTTCGGCGTTTACAGGACCGCCACATGCTTTCTATGCCTTGTGTATGTGCTCCCGTTTGAGAATCCACAAAGTTATAACTATGGTTTACAGTCAAATGAGTGTACTGTTGTGGCAAATTAACAATTTGACGGTATGAACGCCACTCAGCTGACATTATAATGGACCCTGGTTCAATATTTGCCACTATGAGAGGTAGGAGGGTACCTGCTGACCGATCTTCGACACGACACAAGAAGCATTCCTTGGTTTTTCGGCAGTATCCACCGAATGGTATTGTTGTGGATACACCCGGCCAACATTATTTTTTCTCTTGGCAAAGAGACTCTCGTCAATTTCAACTGTTAAATTCGGTCCTCCAATTTTCTGTGGGTTGCTCATGATGTCTTCGGCACAGATATGTCTTAAGTAAGCCGTCCAATGTGCGTGTGTTTTGGCGTCGATTTTCAGTTGATTTTTACTGTTTTTCACACTACTACGCCCTTCACACCAGTCATAAATAAATTTTATTATTGTTCTCAGCGGTAATCTGGACCCCTCTAAAAATGTGTCCTTGCGAACTGGCTTATACTCACGGCAAGTCTTCTTATTGCAACACCAACGCTGTTGCTGCCCAAGCGCTAAATCATGTCCATTACCACACTGACGAGGATTGTGAACCAAACCTTTTTCTCGAAGAAAAGAAAGTGGATCCTCTTCTTTACCAATAACACTTGACAGTTCATCGCAGCTAATCATAATTAATTAATAATTAATGTGAAACTCCCAACACAACACTGATTTAAAATGTAACAAATTCGGTGAACAAGCATGATAACTTTTTCGGTTATCGCCATCGTAACAACACCATTTTACCATGTGCTGTACAAATGGCATTTGGTCTTTGGTCTAGCAAAATTCAAGAGCTTTAGGAAGAAACGGGTAACTTTTAAAACAAATTTAAAGACTCTCTGTATTAAATTTAAAGTCTACTAAAATTAACGACACATGTTATATCAAAAGGACAGTGAATAAATCAAAAGGATACTAAATCATTCTTACTACTGTTCAGGTGCAGTATGTACTCCAGAGGCAGATTTATGCATAGGCAAAGTAGGGAACTGGCGGCAAATTTTGTGAATACCGGAGAGATGCGGACACGGAGATTTGCGAACACAAGCTATTTCCGGAGATTTGTGGACACTAGGCCTTTTGATACCTGAGATAGGGATGACAAAATTCCAAAAGTATTTGTATACCGGAGGTTATACCGCTTGTAAAATTTTATGACGTGGTCATAGTCCGAGATGTGCCCATTTTACTTCGAGTCCCCCACGTAGCTGCGACCCCCCTGCGTTTTATTATTTCTAGCCTAACCTATCTATCAACAGTCGTTTGTGACAAACTTTGTTTTATGGTTTTATATAATAAATTCGCTTCGATTTTATATATAAAGTTTCTGGTCAGTCGCTCAATTCGAGTGTTTGGGTTTCGAGTGGTCAGGTATAGAATAAGGGATTATTCTCTTATTCACACACGCACATCGACCATTTTCAGGTACACCGGGCGCAACTCGTCTCGGCCCTGTGGACACTACCTTTTCGGGTGTGATAGAATGTGGATCCATGTCAATGAACCCGCCCACCAGTTTACCAGTACGAATCCACTCCAAGTATTTGTCACTTTGAGTTTGACATTCGTAGAGTGAAGACGAGTATGGAAGTTGTTACAACTACTAAGGGTAAACCTTGTGCCCATTACAACGGTTATGCATATCGTAAATTTTGGGAGTCGAAAGAAGGTGTTGTTACGTGGTTGTGTTTACGGGAGAAGTCCAATCGCTGTAAAGGAAAGATGCGGTCGAAGAAAGAAGATGTTTTAGACGTTTCCGAACATTTGTGTGGACCACCTGATGACGCGTCTTTAGAAGTGAGGAAGCGTGTGGAGAAGGCGAAGAAGAGGGCACGTGAAGAAAATACTCAGTTATCTGCGATATACACAGATGAAATTGGAGATCTTCATAATAGAGGTTATGATTTTGTCACAGTAATGCCCCATGCAGAAACATTGAAGAGAGCCATGCGGGATCATCGGTGTAAAGCCCAAGGAAACCAGCATGAACCAAAGAATTGCGAAGATATTGTTCTTTCAGAAGACATTCTAAAAATGAGCGATGGCAGCAGTTTCCTTCTTAAAGATGACGCATTAGAAGAGAGAATTATCGTTTTTAGTGGCAGCAAAGGAAAGGAATGTCTAGGAAACTCTTCACATTTTTTTATGGGTGGTACATTCAAGAGCTGTTGTAAGCAATTTACACAAATCTACACAATCCATGCAGATTTGTTTGGCGTCCAAGTGTGGTAAATGTAGACTTTGAGGCTTCTGCGATTGCGGCCCTTCATCAAGTTCCCCACAGCTGAAATAAGTGGATGTTACTTCCACATGAAAAAGTGTTTGTGGAGGAAGGTCCAAGATGTAGGCCTAACAGAGGACTATCGCCAGAATGAAGAAATAAGGCTTCACGTCAGTATGTGTGCAGCGTTGGCGTTTTTAAAGCCGGAAGACGTCAGTGAAGGATGGGTCGAGATACATTCGCAAGCCCCGGATAATCAAAAGCTCTCTACGTTTTTTGACTATTTTGTGGATACGTGGCTACATAATGAGCAAACACCCATCGTAATGTGGAACTGCCACAGAAAAAACACAGAACAACAAATGCAGTTGAAGGGTGGCATAACAAGATAAACACCATTGTTGGAAATCCTCACCCTAGAATTAACTATCTGATAGAGTGTTTGAAGAAGGAGGCAGAAATCACAAACTACATGTACATGAAGCTTGAGGTCAATCTCGAACGGAAAAAGAGGAGGAAAAAATATATCAAGCTTGACAGCAGGATTGAGGAGACGATCGTGAAGTATGAAGAGACTGGCAACATCAGGTCCTGTTTGAAAGCCATTGCACACATCCAGAAGTTGGACTAAATGCTTGCGCCAGAAAAATCTACAAAGCAGCAGACAATGCAGTCCTTGTAATGTGTAAAAAAATGACGATGCTTATTAACAGCTGATTTTAAAAAATAAAAAAATGACGATGCTATTTAACAGGTGATTTGTAATGTGTAAAAAAAATGACAATGCTTATTAACAGCTGATTTTAAACACGCCAAAATTATCATTTTATATGATATATGGTTATCGTTTTGACAGTCCAAAGCCTGTACAAAGTGTGATGGGAATCAGCCGTTTTATTGACCTATTAGGCCTGTTGTTATGAAATAAGATTGATTTTAAGGTTCACCCCCCCTTTCCTCTTGCGAAGGTGTCCGCAAACCTCCGGTATAGAAATACTTTTGGAATTTTGTCATCCCTCTCTCAGGTAGCAAAAGGCCTTGTGTCCGCAAATCTCCGGAAATAGCTTGTGTTCGCAAATCTCCGTGTCCGCATCTCTCCGGACACCAATTTTGTAAAGGTCGTTATGTTGTTTTTATACCTAAGAGATGTTTCAAATGCCGCTTCATTTCATCTCAATATGATAAGAAGCTTTTAAAAATATATATTGTTTAGTAACAAGGCTTATTACATAAAGAGAATAGTTCATCATTTACTTCTGATCTGTATATGAAGTAGGCCCTACATCGTTTTTCCACAATTACATTTATATACATTATATATGTGATACTTCCGTTATATTAATTATTTAACATTAATTTGTTTACATTCAAATTCCGAACATCCTTTACCGACTCTGTAATTTGACGTGAGTGAATGTCAAAAGATGCCACTAGCCGCTAACACACACACTATGAGCATAGTATAATTTCATACCCAACTCTAGTGCCACTTGAGCTTCGACTTGCTGAGGAGGGAAATAAGAGGTCTACACATAGTACATGTCCGTTAAACACCTGTTGTATTTTACATAAATCGTTAAATATATATTCATCAAATAAATTGATAGGCAAAAAGTGATAAGTGAAAGGATGATTATGTCAAAAGATGTGTATATAATGTATTTTCATTTATTATGTTAGGGTAATATTAGTGGAATGATAATATTCTACCACTACTGTATTACAGTATACAAATGTAGTGTAACATCTTGGCACAATACTATATGATAAATTTGGATAAAAGTCTCATTGCCAATAGACAGGATAGCTGGTGTGATCAGACATAACAAATTTGTATTAGTTTTTTGAGAATTTATTCCTATCAAACTGGAGTAAGCATATTTTCAAACCTTTATGGACGTGTGTCATGGAATTTACAGATTGCACCAAAAGAAACAGTTAAAATATATCTTTTCAATTAAACAAAAATTGGTCTTGTAATATGATTTGGTAATACAGCAGGAACTATTCAGTTAATTGCTATTACAAATATTCGCCTTATTCCTTTTCCATGATGATCAGATTTTGCTATACGCTTGCATAAATAAAAATTATTAAAATGCTTAACTCCCAACACAAAGTTGAACACATGATGAAAAGTTCATCATGTCACATATTCTAGTAACAAGGTAAGTTTTTGGAATACTGTTTTAGCTGAATTTATACACTAGGAGGACACTCAGCATTTAGTTTGTGTGTGTAACTCTGGTTAATCAATTATTTGTGTAAATTCAAATTTAGTAATACGAATCTACTACTGTAAATGCCTGGAATACTATGCATTAAAGAATTTTAATTAACTTTGTATGGGGAAAACTGGTTTACATACATTATTTCTGAAAATAATAATCCTGAAATGTAATCAGTACTTATATCAAGTTAAGTGCAATAATTAAATATATTCTTCAACTTGCACGTTAAATAGGTCCCTTCTCCTTCACTTACCAGGCACATAAGGGAAGCTCTAAACCATGAACTGTCCCAGTAGTGAATGCTACAATGAGATCTTTAGAGTCTGTATCAAATTGCTCAAATTGCAACAAATTCTACATAGGCCAGACAGGATGTAGCTTCAAACAGAAATACATTGAACACACAAAGGCACTCCACTCCACTACAGAATCCACCTTTGCAAACCACCTCATCGAAGCAAACCACACATACAAAAACATCGACAATAACATGAACATTCTACACGTACACACAAAAGGCCAAAAACTAGACACTCTAGAACAATTGGAAATATACAAACACACGAAAACAAATAAAAACGACATCCTAAACGAACAGACACAATTCAAATTGCACGCATTATTCGAATACATCTCACCCCACACACACAACATCGATCTTTTGAAATTCAATTCCGTCGCCCACAACAGGACGGACAGCGCTACCAGCGGCAACCTCTGAAGAAGCCTTTTAAAGGTAAAAACAGGTTCAGGTTGTAAGGTAAAACTTTATGTTTTTACTTATAAAAAACTTTGTGTTCCGAGTCGTTAATATAATAGTTGTATTTAGTTAAGCAAAGGACACGTCATGGACAACAATATCCAAGAATTTAATTTACTGTTTTAATACACTTTACATACAAAATTCATCAGGATATATCAATCAAACTTAAATACTTAATCTTCTATATTAGTAAATCTGTAGGGAGAAAAGTTTGGCCGCGCTACTCTGAAACTAGTGGGACGATCTGAATGAAACTTCACAGGCTTATAGTAGCTACTTTAAAGAAGGTTTTAGACTTTGTTTCATTTTGATATCTCAAAAAGGAGCCGAGTTAAATAAAGTAGGCAAATCGTGTATCTCACAGAAATGGTCATGGGTTAAGTCCTAGTAAGATGTTCAATATTCTTAACATACAACCATGTGTATTGTTTGCATATGCAAACTGCAAACTAATCTATACCGCATTTCCGATTCTCTCCTCCATCCGTACCTCAAGTTATTAGGTGTAGTGAGTAATTTATTACGAGTAAAAACGAAGATTAGTGCTGGAAGTGTTGATTTTAATGTTTATTCTCAAAGTTCCGTTATTTGTTTGATGTGTCAATATTTTGCATTTCATTACTTTTGTCAGTGGTGTTCACTGACAAGTCAGTTAGAAATAATAACGTATAAGACTGATTAATGTCTTTTCGGCAATTATTTTGGTTTTCAGTTATTCATACTTTACAATACGAAAGAGAAAGTCATCTTTAGCCCTTTCACGGCTCTGGGCATACATGTATGCCCAGCAGGAAAGAGGCCGAGACGGTTCTGGGCGTACATGTATGCTCGCGGAGTTTTCGACTCGCGGCTCTTGGCGTATATTTATTTTCGCCGTTAGTGGTATCTGTTAGGCTTCCTATGCACCTTTTGTTTCGATATACACTCGATATTGCGTATGCGTCTTTGTTTCAATTTCCCTACTACGGGTATTGTTCTCAACTCAGCCTGCCCCGGTACTGTTACTTTCTGTCTGTTTTTATTGCGTATGCGTCTTTGTTTCAAATTCGCTACCACGGCTATTGTTCTCAATTTAGCCTGCCCAGGTACAGTTACTTTCTGTCTGTTTTTAGTGCGTATGAGTCTTTGTTTTAAATTCCCTACCACGGCTATTGTTCTCAACTTTGCATGCAAGGTATAATTACTTTCTGTCTGTCGAACATCTATTCAGTCTTGTTTGTGCTTCTCTTTAGCAAACAGTGGGTGTGAATATTGTGTTTACAATGGCACAGAATTATCATTTTGACATAGTTAATTTGTACACAAATGTACCGATTAATGAAACTCTCGAAATAACAAAAAAGTTGCTACTATCAAAAGCCACACTAAGTCAAGAAGCAGTTGATGAACTTATTAGCATGATAAAAATAGTATTGAACCAAAACTATTTCGCTTTTGATAATAAATATTATCTACAGCAAGATGGGTTAGCAATGGGATCCCCACTATCAAGTATCTTAGCAGAAATTTACTTAAACCATGTAGAAACCAATAACATAGTACTGCCTAATAACAAACACTGTAATAGAATCTTATTTTATCGTCGGTATGTGGATGACACGATAGTAATCTATAATGGCAATTGCAGACAATTAGAACTACTTAACAAATACTTGAATACCGTCACAAACAACCTGCAGTTTACATCAGAAACAGAAAAATAAAATAAATTTCCTAGATTTAACTTTAACAAAAATAGACAACAAAATCAGCTTCAGCATTTATAGAAAACCAACAACCACGGATCACGCTATCCATGCTTCATCTTATCACCCGTATTCTCACAAAATGGCATTTTTCAATAGCATGATACATAGATTAATGTCGGTGCCACTCTCCGCAGAAGACTACAAAAACGAAGTTAACATTATTAGATACATTGCGATCGTCAACGGATACAATAGCAATATAATAGATAAAATAATACACAACAAATAAAACAGAACAGCACATAATGACATGCCTAAAGAAAAAGAAAAATATGTAGCAATAGAATATGGTGAATTATCCCATCACACGCTAAAACATCAGTTGAAAACACAAAACATTGTACTAGCTTCTAAGGCAACTAATAAGTTTGAGAATAAACTGAACTTTCAAAGTAAGAGTAGACCCTCTGATGAATATGACGGCACTGGAGTGTACAAACTTAATTGTTCTGATTGCTCACAATTCTATATAGGACAAACTGGTCGCTCATTCAAAGTGCAATACAAGGAACACATTCCAAGATCTAAATCAAATGTAGAAAGATCCACTTTCGCTGAACATCTAAGCATAAATGATCATAACATTAAAAATAATAAAGAAAATCTGGACATAATACATAAATGTAAAAAATCACTTAAGTTAGACACCCTTGAACGGTTTGAAATATATAAAGCCACAAAAGAAAATTACGATCTCGTTTTGAATGAGAAATCAAAATATAAAAATAATATTTTATTTAACAGAATTAATGATATAGAGCGAGAACTCAGCTGTGACAGATTGATAGGAAGGATCGAAGGTCAAGTTGGAGTCGACTAATTTTGCCGTACATCGCAGTCCTGTACAGGTCTGCAACGGTCGCATATCGTGTGTTTCGCTCCCTATTTATTTTGAATGTTTTAAGTGTTTAAATGTTTTTGTTCCTTCCTGTGTTAGTCGTATTTATCGTCTGACAAGATGTGTGAACATCGATAGATGTAGTTTCAACCCCATTCTAAGGATCTGATGAAGACATAACAATGTCGAAACTCGAGTAATCCTGAATTTTGGATATTTAAGAAGTGTGATAAAAGGTAATTAACCTATTTTATAGTTATATCTTCCGCGTTTGTTATCTAATCCGCATGAGACTTGGACAGTGAATTATTTATGAAAATAGTTACTAATGATAATGTGATGTATTTATAATATACACACACTTATTGTATACACATAAATACAATACAATAGAAAATTAAATACATCAATATTCTTGAAGTATATGTAACTTTTTATTAAAATATTAATACCAACAATTCAATTTATTTAGTAAGGTAAATATAATTTTTTATAAATGAGTTGCTATTTTTAATAATGATTCAAAGTTAGACACCCATGCAATATAACAGAATTTTGGCATACACATAAATCCAGCAGACTTGAAATGTCTCTAATCCCTATACAGAAATCTACTTTCCTAGATTAGCACTTTTTTAATATTTACAATATAGGAGTAGCTAGCAAACTTTTTTAAATACATGCTCATAACGCCTAGTAGACCAAACATTTAAACTATTACATATGTTCACACCCTTCTGAGTTCACAGAGAGACTAAGTCTTCAACAAGAAATTAGAATTCAAATTAAAATTTGCCATAATTCTTGTACGCTGATTGCTTGATTCATAACACTTCCTTGCATCTGTGGCCAAGATAACATTTTAGATTAGACTGTTGAAAGCAACTTGCGGCCTGTCCAAAAAACCAGCATAATTTTACGACCCATTTAATAGGCCATAAAACTTTCTTTGTTAAAAAACTCATAACAAATGAGTTTCAGCTCTTTAATTTACTAAAAATTACTGACATTTGGTAGATCTTTTCATTAGGTGCATTCTGGTACAAGTCTCATCTCAAAACTCCACATAGTTCATGTATTTAAATTTGTATTTTTTGGCCACCGTTCTCTTGTATGAAAGTTTGGCTGTGAGTTATGAATTGTGTATTTTTGGCTGCTATTATACTTAGTATTCGACTATATATTTTGTATTCTGAATATTGATTTGCTGTTTGCAAATTTGCCTGTATATGGGATTTTTTGTCTTTTGACATGTATGTGCTGGATGTTATTATATTATATACTGTAACAGAATTTTGTATTTGGCATTTGAAATTTGCCCATATATGGAATATTATCCATGTTTGTGTCAGGGTTTGTGAATTGTATTTTGAATTTTGTGTTTTGCCAATTTTTGAAAAATTGCATTTTGTATAATTGTATTACTGTATTGTGTAACTTTTATTTATATTATTTTTTTAATATTTATAAAGACTTTACCTCAAGATATATTCTGCTTATTTGGAACATGTTTCGGGAAGCCTTGTGTTCCCATCTTCAGCCTTCCTGATTTTGAGCCTTGTGAGGTACTTGTGTGTTGGTTGGTTATTGCTGTGGTTTCCTGTTGGCCTCTGATTGCTTTAAATTGGTATTATTATGTGTCATTTAATTTAAAGCACCAGAGGCCAACAGGAAACCACAGCGACAACCAACCAACACACAAGGTTCAAAAACAGGAAGGCTGAGATGGGAACACAAGGGTTCCCGAAACATGTTCCAAATAAGGAGAATATATCTTGAGGTAAAGTCTTTATAAATATTAAATATATTTTATACATCAAGAAGCAGACTGTAACAAAAAGTGTTTGAATTATATTATGTTGTATAACTTTAAATATTTCCCCTTTGTGGATTTTGTCAGATTACCCAGTGGCCACTGTTGGGGTTTATTTTGATTTTGTTTTCCCGTTTTTTGGAGCCATATTTGAGTACGATGTATGCAATTTGTCTGCTGCTGCATTTTAGAGATTATCATCATTAGGGGCTATTTCCCTCCAGACCCTGGTTCCGCGGCTGGAATCTCTAAAGGATACTTTGCCTGCTGAGGTTGAAGACGTGAAGTTCTTATCTGAAGAGCTGAAGACTATGTGCTAGTCTGCAAAGGCATCATTGGAACTATACTTCAATGCAGAAAATCTGCTTGAGGGTCTGGAGGAGTCAGATGTTCTTACTTCATTATCCATTTGATTGATATCTATCTGCAGGGACAGTGTCTTGTATTGGGACTTGTTCAGCCTGCTTCTGGGGTGGCATCTTATCATCAGCCCTCACCAGAGTTGTATTCCATATTTATTACTCTGGTTCATGAGAATGTCGCCCTCACACCTAAACAGAAATTGTGTTTGTTGTCACATGTCAAAGAAGCAGCGTAAAATGCCTGAAATTATGCACAGTTTACTTGTCGTCCACCCGTAAGGATAAATGTCCCGGTAGGTGTGCAGTTTTCAGTGGTGTTTCCCATCACTCGCTTCTTCATTTTCCTATTAAATTGGCTGCCAACAGTCACCTAAAGAAGGGATCAACCTTCAGCCCCCCCCCTAAACCACTGTGGAATTTTTTAAGAGGTAAGGCAAATCTGTGAATTTTATATTCTTTTTAATACCTCACCACTTGCTCAAGTCTCAGTAGAGGAGTATATATAAAATCATAAAGTTTAACGTTATGTAATGTTATCAAAATTTTTCACAAACTGAAAACAAACTCACACTTCTTAAGCATAAATGTATCATCTATTTGTTCCACATGACCAAGCTACTGTAGCCTTGTGCCGTACTTTGTTCGGCGCTCGGGAAACGCGAAGCTCGGTTGCAGGGGCATGTAACTCTTTTAAAAACTGGCACGTTCCCGACGTCATGCAATGCCCCTGTATCGCGTCGTCGCTGAGTGTATGTAAATGGCATGTTGGTAGCGGTGACGAGGATTCAGTTGGCCAGCCCAGCTGTTGTGCGCACTAACCTGCATTCATGCAAGCTTTCGTTGGTGGAAATTGAGTTGTAATCGGCCTCATTTCTGTTCCAACCCTCACCGAGGAAGACTCTCTGGTCTCAATTGACGGCACCCAATCTGTTCTGCCCGTTCGAAGTACTACACTATGACAAGCTAGAATAAAGCAAGCTCCAGGTATGCATTTAGAGTAATATGAATCAACTATTAACCACAAAATATATTGTGTTACAGCTTTCTTAATAAACGGTAACTTGTGGGTGTGTGAGTGTTAGCCATGAATGGGCCATTAAATTAAATTAATGATTGAATTAACTTACAATTGACATGAATGTAGCTTATTGACCCGATTAAATCAATGTAAAAAAAATGGTAAACGATATCTTACACTCAGCTGCCTTTTAGTGTTTGTTAATAAGAATAGTATAGGTAGAAAAGAATTTCATGGTCGTAAAAGGAATACTCAAACAAAACCAGTTTATTAAATGTAATAAGGCACATCTTGTGGTCCGAGCAAATTGTTAATAAGAATAAGTGGTGAAGCGTTTCTGGTAACCTGCTAAATATTAAGGTGTGTGTTCTCCATATTATAATGGTGGTGTGTGTGTGAGCTGTGATGATATTATGTTCTTTATGACACCCTATACAGCATATTGCCTGTCTTAGGTGCTCGACCAATGGCGAGATGGGTGTCGGGGTTGGACGAACATCTGTCAACCCCTCGTGCAGAGATGTTACATGAGCCGTGAGATGCCGTCAGTTGGGACACAGACACACACTTGGAGGAATTCTGTCCCCAGGAGTTACCAGTTCAAACTATACGCTACAGCCTAGTCACAGTGCCGCTTAGTTACATCGGACTATCCAGGTGTGATCTTTCTGTATTTACATTATACTATTTCATCTACCACAATACTGTAAATCGGCAGACGCTCTCACAAACAGACTTATGATACCCCGTGTTTAACTTGCACAAGATCTGCAAACACACACACGTTAAGTTTTGTGCCTGCATGTGTGGACCTTGCATATAACTAAGCCTTATGTAATCTTTTATAACTTTCTTATACTATGTAAGGGAATTGCACACACACATGTACCTGCACGAACAGCTCTAAGTTTTTCCCTTTTTTTTAATGCGTTCTATGTATCTGAGTTTTAGTTATGTCCTGCTTGGTCATGTCCTGCCGTGTGGGCATAATTCAGGACTGGGGGTGTCTGATTTTCTTCAGGTATTGTGGCTTAAACTATGATCATGACTTAATTCTCGGAGTTTTGCTTCAAAATTATTGAAGTTGTATTTACTTATAAATTTACGAGTCATTTGTTCTATTGGGGGCAGTTCAGTTTCCTGTGTTATTTGAATTCTCATCTTAGAGGTGATTTAACTGTGTGAACTCCTAAGCTTGGTTTTGTTTGTATGTATATATATATATATATATATATATATTTGTACGTTTAATACGAAGGGTTATTGTGAGAGGGTCGGTACAGGAATTGTGGGTGTGTGTTATACGTATTATGTATGTGTTTGTGTGTAATTTTCAATGGGGGGAATGTGACAAAATTAATGATGTCATAGCACATGTGCTGAAGGAATTATAGAAAGGGCTAGCCAATTTAACTTTAAACCTTAAATATCACTTTAAAATTTCAATATTACATATTAAAAACAAAATTATTATAATGTTTATCTTGGACATAGTGTTGCAAAGTGTAGCCAATTTAACTTTAAACTTTAAATATCACTTTAAAATTTCAATATTACATATTAAAAACAAAATTATAATAATGTTTATCTTGGACATAGAGTTGCAAAGTGTAGCAAATTTAACTTTAAACTTTAAATATCAAAAAAGGTCGTAATGTTGTCTTGACATAGTGTTGCATCCACTCTTTTACAGCCACTGAATTAAGCAGTCACTCACAATATTATACTGTGTAGAATAATGACATGTATGTAATGAAGTATAACATAGAGATGTAAAAGTATTTCAATTTTACTCAGTGGCTATTATTAGATTATGCCTTGTGATATCATGTATGTGACTGCACGCTAAATAAAGTTCACACTTGTTTTGTTAGGCCGGCCGCACACTGCATCAGACATTTTGTCTGAGACAGTTCCAGACTGTCCGCTCCATACAAAAAACGAGTAGTTAACATGTATTCTTATGGGGCAGCCGCACAGTCATCGAACATTTGTCTCAGACAGTCTGAGACCGTCTGGGGCAAAAAGATGATCAGCCGTCAAGTTTCGTCTGACGCGTGGACATGGCCAGACATTTCGTTCTGCGCATGCGTCGCCTGCTCTGCTTTCTTACTCATGCTTGATTTGTTTCCCTGGTGTTTGGTTTCTTGGAAGAGTTTAGAAGTAAAATGGAAGTTGACGCAGATAAATTAGTTGTGTTGGTGCACGCACGGCCTCCTATTTTCGATTTTACATTGAAAGAACACCATAACAGAGATGTAACAAACAAATTGTGGGATGAGATTGCTGCAGAGTTAAAAGCGACAGGTAATTTCAACTAATCTCTATTCAATAAAGTCTTTTAAACTACCTTCTTTTAACGTACTGTAATTTGTTATTTGGTAGCTGTAAATAGGCTATAATATAATAAGAAATTTACTCTGATTGACTGAATAATCATTTCTTGCATACAATTTTACTTGAAAGCACAAGTTAATTGTTTAATATTTTCTATAGGTATATTGTGCAAATTTATTATTTTTACGTATTTATTACGTAATTTATTTATTACGTATTTGTTAGGAATATAAGCACAAATTACCGAGGCTAGACATACTTATGTATGAGTTATTCACATGTTCGTTAAGGTTTCATATTCTTTAATAGTTATTAGACATTGAACCAACAATGAAATAACACTTATTATTATGTATTAAAGTGACATGTTGCGCTGGGGGAAGGCATACACAGTACAAAAATCAGAAAGGGAACGTTATTATTTTTACGTTGCCAGGCGATCCACCACGTAACACTAAATATTTTATTTGATTGATATGTCTAGTTTACATTTATAGTAGACTACTAATACTGATGGTTAGCTTATATTTAACAATGTGAAGAGTTTTTCATAAAAAAAGAATCAAATAGAAGTTTTTGTCTAGAAGTTATATAGGAGCAGAATTGTTTAAAGGAGCAGAATTGAAGTGTGTATAAACATAAATAGCCTGGACGATTGACTATTAATTATGTTTTTTTATGTAGTACATTGGAAATATACATTATTATACCAGAATATAATGTAAACAAAATTAGTTTTTACGTTTTTTAATTACTAGCCTAATGTTTCATATGAGGCAGTGAATAACAGAACTCTCCTTCTCCGGCAAGGATGATTTTTCACAAAGTGAAAAAAACTCACTGCAAAGGTAATATTGAAGTTTTTGGGTCGAAATTTTTTTTGTAAATAGGCATAGCATACAAGAAGCTAAATACAAGAGTAAAAAAAATATTTTATGCATTAAACTCGATTCATTACCAAAAACAAATTGGAAAAGGAGAGTTTTGTTGCAATAAAGTTTTTTAGACAGTTTTGTTGCAACTCACACCTGTGAAAGGAGAGTTTTGAAATTAATAAAAAATCTCAAATAAGAAGAAAAGAGAAATGTGTATTTGGTGTAATTGTGTGTTTTACATTATAACAAAATATAAAAATAAAAATATAAAAATTCAAACTAATCTAAACTACCAAGTCATCTACTTCATCAATATTGTTTATTCCGTCGTTTTCATTTTCAGGTGGTTGATCCACACCAGGAGTGTTTCCCTCATTATCATCGATCACCATCTTGTAATAGTTCAATTCTGGGTTCAGCCTCCAATCATCTCCAAAATGGCTTTTTAACAGGTTGTCGACATCCTTCAGTTTAGCTAAATTCACAGGAACTTTTGTAGCGTGTCAAAATTTGGGTATTTTACTTTTTACCGTGAGGGGCATTTGTATTTTTATTTATTTCGTTTTTGTGCGGGATTTCATAAAACTATTGTGCAACGTTATTTTCATTATAACAGAACGCATGGCATATGGAACAGTGTTTGGAACAAAGGCGAGACGCAATTAATGTTGTGTAACTCGTCAGAAGAATTTACCACCTTCGAAATTCTAAGAAATCTGCACATGTGTGTCGACGCACGAGCGCAACCATACAAGCACACGCTCGAAGGGACGCGCTCAATTAAAAAACCAAAATGGCTAGAGTGCAAAATTATTCATCGTCTCTTCACAGATCATCCGGAAATGCTGCTAAAGACCGCCCATTTTAATGACGTCAGTAGAGCCGATGCAAATATCGTCACCACGCATTACTAGAACACTAGGAAAAACCACACTATGTCCCACGCACAGAACTCCTAAGTCACAGCAAATTAAGCATGAACGACGACGCAAAGCAGGTGGCCGTTCAGAGAAGCACATTGCCCAGATCGTCACTGACTGTGTCGGCGCCGACACGAGAGCTAAATATGCTCATCTAAATTTCATCAGTATTTGACATAAAAGTGAAATAATCATTTTTTAAAACTAGTGACAGTATGGAAGAAGAGTCGCAGAGCATTAACATCTAAATTCGTGCTTCAGTTTTGTTCTTTTCCGAGACGTTTACGACCTACCGCGGGGTGGCCACGAGGTCACGGAAGAACGCGTTGCCGGCAGTGACCCTATATCATGCATTCAATCGGGTAATGGGGTCTTATAATGGAATGTGAGTAGTGAGTGAGCAATGCTGGGCTGTTAGTGTGTAAATTCAGTTGTATAATTATAAATGATACAAGGTAAGCTATAGTTCGTAAGTTCGATTAGGCAAGAGTTGCACAACTTTGGAAACATGTATTTAAGGAATCTTCCTAATTTTACAACAGTTCAAAAGTAAACGATTAAATAGCAATTCTCTTCAAAAATGAGTTGTGTCAGTGATTTGCTTAACCTGTAAACCATGTTTGTATCTAGTGTTCATGTGATCGGACCCTGGAACCCGACAGCATAGATCGAGATGGTAGGTGGAAGTTACATAATATTTGGTAATTCATAAAAATAATACAGTAAAGAGTATCACACTTTGTTTTCCAAGGCACGAGGAACGATATTGCAAAGTTTTTTCCCGACCTTCATGATAGATTGTGAGGTGCCAATGTTACTTCTGTAATGCACCTCTCCTTGAACTAGTACTACATTGCGCTTTTCACTTTTTTTAAAAATGAAACGTTTTTTGCGAAAAACGAAAATGCCAACTAGCAGGTCGCTTGATCACACTTTGAACTGCTGTTTTCCAATCTTTATCTGGTACTTCAGACCCCAACCTCTTTACAGTAGCAAAGTCACTGAAAATATCCAAATATTCTGATGGTGTTATAATAGTTTCTCTCTTTCTTATTACCTTTTCTATTCTTCCAAATACCCTGTCCGGGGGAAGAAATGAGTGTCCTACCACAGCGTACATCACTATTACTTCTTCGATAGTCGCAGGAGCAATTTCCTGAAACCATTTTGCAACCATTGCTATAATCATTGTGTTTTTATTTTGACCTGGGCAGCCATCCGCACATAGGAGAATTGTAGTTTTTCCCTCTAGGTCAACACAGTTTAAGGAATCCCAAATGGCAGAACATATTTCGTTTGAACTTTTATAGTGTTCGTTTTCCAACCACGCATAAACTGTTACATTCTCTTTGTTCTGTTTAGCTTTTGAGTGCCCTTTAACAACAGTAAGATTATACTGATATAACTGCCTGCTACAGTACGCAGATTGATCAGGAACTTTTGGTAAGACCAAATTCTTTTGACAATCAAACGATAAAACTAGCTGGTTGTCCTCATTTTGATTTTTCAAGATTGAGTAAAAAGCGGAAGCTCTTAGTTTGTGGACTCGGAGTCTCATTATCAAATAATTTTTCTGGGTAGCATTTGTTGAAATTTTTATTTGAGACTGTAACTGGATGCACGTGGAACATGCAGTGGTAGGAGTCTTGAAGCTCATATTAAAATCAAAATTTAAAATGTTCCTAAAAAAACTGTATTTAACTTTATTTTCTGCTTTATCAGTGTTTTCATTGTACATGCACCAGAGCTTTTTCAAATTTAGTTCACAAGGCAAGTAAAGCCTGGTACTTTTGTCTCTTGTGTAGTGAGACTCTACAGGCTCAAGTTTTTTAAGAACTCAGTGCCTAGTTTTTTCTGTTTTCATTGAACTTCGAACGCCGGTCTCCACCTCTGTTTTCTTTAGGTGGAAGCCCAGTTGTTAGATGTGTTCTGCACAAATTTTGTACCCTGTATTTCGAAACTCCAAGAATAGTGAGAAAAGATTTGGCACATACCTGAACAGGTCCTTTTTTTGTAGGGATGAAATAAGAATTGGAAGTTGTTTTTCTATAGGAGCCAGCGATTTTAACTCATGATGTTCTCGCAGGTTTATTTTGTGCAGTATATTTGAGTAGAAATGAATCCTGAACAACGTTTCTTGAGGTGGAGTAAAATGCCTGATGAAATCTTCTTATGTCTTGCATGCCTACGGTTGAACATTTGAATGTCTTGGTGTTGTGGTTACAATCTGTTTTTTTTGGAAGTGACTTCGCCTTGTGCCTGAAACCAAACACTAAAATACAAAATTGCTCAGAACCTAGGCCTGCATATTTAGTTAGTGATAGCTGAATAAATATTAAAAATTTTGAACACCTTACCTATCATCCCTGAGTTTGGTTTGTTTCCAGTTCTTAACACTTCTTTTCCTGCCACGTCCACAATCGGCACTGGTGCTGCCGTTTTCTTCCATTTTATAAAACTATAAAAGATACTAAACTTCGAAAAACAACTTAAAATATGAGGAAATAACTTTAACGACAAAGGCAGATCAATGCTATTGCAACAAAGGTAATATCGCTCTGCAATTTGAGGTTATTTAGGAAAAACCATGTGCTTTCCTGTGGCTTACAGTCAGCTGATTCAAATGTTGTTGGAATAAAAAAAACACATGTTTGATTGATATGAAACACAAAAAACAGACTGTTAGGAAAATAGAACAACTGATGTTTGGAAAAGGATAGTTTTGGTCCATACTGAAAAACACTAAATATGGTTGGCATTGGAAAAAGACAGCTTTGTGGCAACAAATTAGTAATGGAAAAGATTAGTTTTGTTGCACTTTCACTTATTGAAAAAGAGAGTTTTGAAAACAACTACTGTTTTTAAGGCCTTTTATTGTATGGAATAGAGCTGTATTGTTGCAAAAAAAAAACAGTTTTATTCTATGCAAAACTACTGCCTTTAAAATACCCCACCTCTAACTCATTTTTTAACTTGTGGAAAAGGAGAGTTCTGTTATTCACCGCCTCATATAAAGAATTAATAAACTTATTCTTTAAATAATCCTTGTACAATATAATATTGTCCTGCTAACCTCAAATATGTCTGTTACCTATTGAGGCACCTATATAAGGCCTACATCACCTTGGTTAAATTCATACATTAATCTATTAGAGCCATCTTGTCTTGCCAAGAAACAGTGCCACGTGCTGAGTTAAAGTGATCTACAAATTTATTTCTCACAGCATAAGCTGCTCGTGAGGCTCTTGCATTGTTTATGTCATCAACATCATCATCGATCTCCTCTTCAAGCTCCAGCAATTCTTGATGTATGTCTGCAAGCTGACCTTCTCTTTCTCTTATCATGTTGTGCAGCACACAAGCTGCAAGTGTAACTATTTTTACATTTTCCGGACCTATCAAAAAGCATGTTTCAAACATACGAGAATTTTTTCACTAGCATTCCAAAAGCACACTCAACAATTCTTCGTGCTCTTGAATGGCGGTAATTATAAATTCTTCTTTCTCGTGTCAGTGAATTCCTCGAAAACGGCCTCATTAAATTTCTTGTTAGTGGATATGCTTCATGTGTGTTATATGTATTATGTATGTGTTTGTGTGTAATTTTCAATGGGGGGAATGTGACAAAATTAATGATGTCATAGCACATGTGCTGAAGGAATTATAGAAAGCGCTAGCCAATTTAACTTTAAACCTTAAATATCACTTTAAAATTTCAATATTACATATTAAAAACAAAATTATTATAATGTTTATCTTGGACATAGTGTTGCAAAGTGTAGCCAATTTAACTTTAAACTTTAAATATCACTTTAAAATTTCAATATTACATATTAAAAACAAAATTATTATAATGTTTATCTTGGACATAGTGTTGCAAAGTGTAGCAAATTTAACTTTAAACTTTAAGTATCAAAAAAGGTCATAATGTTGTCTTGACATAGTGTTGCATCCACTCTTTTACAGCCACTGAATTAAGCAGTCACTCACAATATTATACTGTGTAGAATAACGACATGTATGTAATGAAGTATAACATAGAGATGTAAAAGTATTTCAATTTTACTCAGTGGCTATTATTAGATTATGCCTTGTGATATCATGTATGTGACTGCATGCTAAATAAAGTTCACACTTGTTTTGTGAATAGAGTTTTTCATTTGCAAGTCCTGTCATCCATCCAGTGGACATGTCTGTGATTGTAGCTTGGGTCTTTGCACACTTTATGGTTCATCACCTAGTTTTAAATTTTATGTCTCTCCCCTTAAAAAAAAAAAAATAAATAAAAAAAAAGGGGGGTTTCAGCCTTTATGGTTTTACAAATCTTACTACATTCTCTCACTTTATTAATTGATATATCTCTCAATAATAACTTCTCTAGTTATTATTCTTATAAATTGGTGCAAAGATTTTTTCACTTTACTAAAAATGAACTTTATCTTGTGAAAAACTTACTTTTTTCGTCGGACGCGTTTCGGCTTAAGTATCCGCCTTCTTCAGCTTTTAGTCAGACTGCCATCATTTCGTAACGGTTTTTGTGTGGAAGGTGTAGTGGGGGTGGTGTGTGGAGGAAGGGGATTGGTGCAGGGATTCAACTTGATGTTTGTTTTTTGTAAAATTGTGTCAAAAAGTGTATGTGATTTATATTGTAATTGATCGTTGAGTATGTTGTTTGGTTGTGTTGTGTGGTGTTTATATATTTCGTATTGTTCAGTTGTGTTGAGTTTTCGGCCTTTAGGTAAGTAATGTAAAATTTCGAGATTGGTGTCTATGTTGGTGTAACTGTGGTTTTCTGTGTGTATGTGTGTGGCAAATGCGGAGTGTATATTGTTGTTGGTTAGATTGTTGCAAAGATTTTTTGCAAATTTTTTCTTTCAAACAACAATATAATCACTCTAGAAATTGTCAAAAAAAAATCGTAGCAAAAGAGGGGTAGAAAGAGGCAAAAAAGAACTAAACACTATAAAATATATGGGTAAGAATATGTTAATGAAAGGAGATTTTAAGGTGTAGAGGAATAATCTATCAGTCTTCTGAGTTGTTTGATGCAATCTCCAGTCACCTCTGTCCTGATCAATATAAATTCCACAACCTACATTAGTAATAATCAAATCATTACACCATGCAATACAAGTGAGTAATGGGGGAACATTTAAGAGGGTACTGGAATGGAAATCTGTGGGTAAAGGATAAGAAAGAAATACAGGAAAAGATAATCGGAAGATGTTGGAGAAAATTTTCCAGAGATGGGAATACAAGGCTGAAGAAGTGAGAGGGATATTACTGAAAGGGGGCAACTCAGAGTGGGTTAAAAATTCCAGTAAAAGAAGGTGTTATGTTTTATGAAATATAGTTTCTGGAATAGGATTATATCTTTTTGTAATATTATTTTACTTTAGTGGTCCAATAAAATGTAATTAGAACAGTGGCAAGTTAAACACTGTTACACTACACTTTTTCACCATTACAATTAATAAATGAATGCTCCTGTATTAGTATGGTGGTATCACATTCTGCTAGAAAGAACCCAAATTTATGTTTAAATGCTTCTTTTAATAGGTAATCCTCTACTTGTATTTATTCACATGTAACTAACTGACAACAGTCATTGCTCAAATCAGTTGATGGGGTACACTTGTCCTTTTTTGTGAGATAAATGTGATCTTTGCAGCCATCCTGCAAACATGACTGATTTTTACACCAGCAGGAACTTATCAATGTAACTGCAGCCAAAAGTGAAAACAAATCTCATATAATGGCTTTTTGTATTGCGGGAGTGTGGTAACTTCACCCAGTCAACAGACCAAAATACTTACATGTTTGTAGTCATAACAAATCTCTACTATACTAGGAGGAGCAGGTTCAATTAGCAACATTATTGTTAAAAATAAACACTTTTTACTAAGTATAAATATTTATTTTGTTTGTACAGTTTTATATGTATTATTGAAAAAAGATGCATGAAACTAAAAACTATTAAAAAAGAATTCTATAACATATAATTAATACACTAGTATTTTACTATTATCTCATGATCAACTTAATGTATTTTAATGGTTATTAAAAGATAACACATTTATAACATTTATTAAAATTCTTGTAAAGCAAGTACATTCAGATTCTGCAAAATTACAATCAGCGTTCCTACAAATTGTAAAGTGAATGGGGAGCGAGATGGAATACTTCAAAAATTTATTTTTTTTAGTACATTTTTTTGCTTGCAGTAGATTTTGGTTAAACATGATCTAGATCTTGCTTGTGATAGGTTTTGTTTTACATTTTCTTGTGAACTATAGTAGCTGTAAAACCAAATGTACCTTTCAAGATAAAACTTTATTTTCAAATTTGATGATAATTTTTGTCTTCGAATGTTTGTTCCAAGGAATATACAAGGAAATCATTTAAGGCTCAGTCAAACAGGAAGCGAACTGTCCGTGCGGACAAGCATAGACAGTGTGCGCGGACTCTGTACTCTGTAATATTGCATCATCCTGGTTAAACAGAATGCGGCCTACTGCAGCGGACCAGTCTGGTTCGCAACGGACAGATTGTCAGTTGTAAATTTCCACAGAGTTCGCGACGGACTAAAGTGACAAATCAATTTAATTAGTACATTTGTGATTCTCCAACCAACATAATTTAATTAGCTCCAAAAAAATGGCTGATGAAACGGAAAAACTGATTGACTTAGTTCGGGAATGCATTTTTTTATATGATATGAGCCATAAAGAATACAAAGATATAGGGAGAAAAGGAGAAGCATGGAGAGAGATTGGGGGAAAAACTCGATCAAAGCAGTAAGTTACATATTTATTATATTTAATTAATATTATCATACATAATTTCAAAATTCAAACAAAACATTACCAAAAAAATCAATCAAAAACTATAAAATATAATTTTTGTAATTCACTAGTTGGGCAATGGGATTCACGGTTGGTTCCTAGTTTATATTTTTTTCAATTAAACGAATTCAATGAACATTGGTTTGTTGAAAACAGGTTTTTATTTAAACATGTTTCGGGAACTACGTCTTAAAATACCTTTAATTTTTAAAGGTAAATAATCAACCTCGACATTATTTTTGCTTTTTTCTACGAACCAATGTTTAATTTAATTCTTTTTACAAATTTGGTTGGAAACTCCAAAACAAAAACTTGCAACATAGAAAAGTATAATGTTCGTAAAATGTTTTACATCATGATTCATGAACTTTGTTTTCATTCATGTTGTTTTTATTAATTATTTATTCACTTAATTATTCATGAAATTATTGAAGTAATGAACGAAATGGTTTCGTACAGCACTGGTAGCATCACTTGATCTCTCTCTCTCTCTCTCTCTCTCTCTCTCTCTCTCTCTCTCTCTCTCTCTCTCTCTCTCTCTCTCTCTCTCAATCGAGTTGAGGTGGAGAAAGCATTGGTGGGCTGATTCATGGTATCCTCTTCTGATAATTGTCTCTCATCAGTAGTGACACTTTCTGTGTTAGCTCTGGTAAAATTGTTAAAGCAACATGCAGCTTTGACAACGTGAACAGCAGTATCATATCAATATCACACTCGATAGGTCGAAAAAATACACGCCACTTTTGAGCTACATGTCGAGCTCTGCAATCTCGTTTATTGTAATTTCTTTTTTCTAAATTATCAATGACTGCATTTCTTGGGAAAGGACGCATTAAATAAGTTTGTAACTTGAACCCTTCATCACCTACAAACACATGAGGGATGGGGGTATCTGTCCCAGGTAATGGCTTTGGAGGCAGAATTGTTTTGTTATCAACGAAATCGCGATAGAAGGAGGAATTCTTGAAGATGGTGCTATAACTGTGCCGCCCATAACTACCTATATCAACAACAATAAAATTGTAGTAAGGATCAACTATGGCCAAGAGAACAGTCGAAAAAAAGTTTTTATAACAAAAAAAACTTGAGCCACTCTTATTAGGGCATTTAATTTCCACGTGTTTACCATCTATGCTCCCTATGCAGTTGGGAAAATTCCATCGTTCTCTAAACCCAACTTCAGATTTCCTCCAAACCTCCTCCGTTGGAGTGGCCAAGTACAGTGGTTGTAAAACATTCCATATCTCCACGCATACTTCTTTAACTATGCTGGAAACAGTAGTGTGTCCAACACGGAATGAGAAAGCTATAGTGTGATGGGAATCACCTGTAGCCAAATACCTGAAACAATGAAAACATAAAGCATAAACAACAAACATTAAACATAAACAAACGTAAACAAAAAATTATACATAAAAATTATTATTTAGGTTAACTTATTTTTTAACTTGTCTATTATTGTTTTCTTTCTTTTAAAATGACTGTTTCATTCTGTTTGTTTCAGGTGAAGCTGTAAAGCTCAAATGGAAAAACTTGAGGGACTCTTACATTAAGTATCTTACGTTTTTGAGAGGCTCAGCGTTACGTCTGGCTCAGCGAAGAAATTTAAAAATTGGCCTTGGGCTGCAAATTTGGAGTTCCTCCAGGATAAAGTTTCTATGCGGCCAACTGAGACAAATGTCCCAAAGTCTATTGAGACAGAAGATGTTCCCGTTGACAGTGACGAGGATGCGGCAGATGATCCCCAAATGCCACCGCCTTCGAAAAAAATTAAGCAAAAAGAGGTCAGCATCAATGTTGATACTATTTTGAAGTATTTGTATAGTAAAAAGGAGACAAAACAAAAGAAAGGGCTTGACCATACTGATTACCTTTTCTTGAGCTATGCGGAGACTTTCAAAAAATGTTCACCTAGAACGCAAACAATAATAAAAATGGAGATGGCCCAAATGTTTGGCCGGGCTGAACTACGCGATATGGATGGTGAAACTCCACCCCCATCCTCTCCGTTTTCAAGCAGTTCATCCTGGCACTCCACTCCAAACTATCCTGGTAATTCCTCCGAGGGAGTGAATTACACAGAACATCAAAATTATACAAGTGGGCCAACACTTGGATCCCGAGCACACTCTACAGAATCAGTAAAAGGATTTTATGAAAATTTCACCGGAGAAATGTAATTTTACTCAGTGGACTCATCGTTTATTTTACTTATTTACAAAATTATTTATTTTAATTTTTTAAATGTACGATTTTATGAAAAATAATTAAATAAAAAATATAAAAAGATAAAAAACAAACTTTTTTACTTACCTCAAGCAGATTGCTAGCCTTTCCTTCGTCCCAATGGGTTTCCTCCAGTTAGTGGTTTGTTTTGATATTTTAGGTTCTAGGAGAGTATGTAAATTCTCAAATTGTTCTTTAGACATTCGAAAATATGTGAAAAACCGGTCTTCAAACGAACTCAATTCACAGCACAGTCGGTGAAACTCGCCGAACTCCTCTCTTTTTTCATTTATTTCATGCACCCATTTTCTTTTTCGTTTTGCTTGACTACTACACCGGGGGCTGTGCGGGACGAAGGGTTTGCCCGTCGCCCGCTCGTGTACTACGTCCCGAGCTTCAGAAGAGCTCCTGCCGTAGGGACTACTGATATTCTGGATTTAGGGTGTGGCCTGCTACCGGCCGTGGGTTTGCTTGACTTAAAGCAAACTGAAGAAGTAATTCTTCTTCATCGAAGGAACTGCTGGACATGTTGATCAAATCAAAAAAAGAAAACAGGAGTTCAAGAAAGAAAAAATGGAATGAAGATGGTATGCACTTGGTGGTGACTGCTTTCACTGGTTCGCCCTGACTTGTCCGCATTCTGTTTGACCACCCCAGTCCGCGACGGACTGAGCGTCATTTCATCCGTGCGGACTGTTCGCTTACTGTTTGACTGAGCCTTTAATGTTACTTTACAAAACTTTGATAGAAAACGTAACATATTTAATAAGCTGTGGCAGTGGTTCCCAAAATGTGAGTCACTATGCTTGGAGTTTTATCATTTTAGTATGAATATTAAGAGACATATTGTAAATAAAAATGTTTGCATAAACTAGGTTTTTGTAGTATGTAAACTGCAGATTGAATTTAATTCTTTTATATTTCATTGCACCTGGCTACTAACCTAGGGGTCCCGGGTTCGATTCCCGGGCCCGCACCTTTAAAATTAAGGTGCATTTTTTAGCCCCCAGGTCGACTCAGCCTGTTGAAAATGAGTACCTGGGATAACATCCTGGGGATAATAATGGGCGGCTGAAGCATAGTGCTGGCCACACTGCCTTCCTTGTATGCCGTACGGCTCACATAAGGCAACCTAACCTGCCTTCTCCTACACTACTTCAGATGCTACACACAGGAGCCATTATTATTATATATTTTCAAAATTACATCACACAAATTGTGGTTATGTGCCTATGTTACAATGGTTATCACACATTTACAACTTGTGGCATAACAAAGGTTCTTTAGTATTTCAGGTAATTGTTGGAAGCATGCTGCAAGTGCAGAAAGATTGAGAATCATTAAATACTTTTGTTGTGTTAGTAGATCAATAATAAATATTAAAAATGAACTGTGTTTATTAAAAACATAAGTATTTTAAATAAGTGACAGTGAAGAATTAAAAATTTTGATAAATAATTCTGTGGGCTCTAGATTACAGAAAAATGGTGATGGCATCAGTAAACTACAATCTTGAGATCCTTTTTTGGAGAGGTGATCAGGAATTTGCTGATTCTGAATGAGGTCAAAGATTGAAATTAATTAAGCCTATTATCTATGTTTTTACTTTTACATATTTCTTCATATTATTCATTTATATTAAAAAAATAAAAATGAACTAAAACTATGTTTATTTCCTGTACTGTTTATATTCTGTACACAGTTATCTAACAGATAATAACCTTTTCAAGTCTGATTATATACACAAATTAGAAGTAACTGACCTTGTGTGCACTATTCAGTTAAAGATAACTACAGTATATGGATTTTAATAATTTGAGATTTCTACTCCAATTCAGGTATACAAATTGCCAATGTCATGAAAGTATCTCTCTCAGTATGCTGTCTTTGTTTTCATAGGTTACAGTTCAGTTGCTTGAAATATTTTCCATCTGATGTAACATAAGTTTGTGCTCACTCCTTACACTCACACTAGTGCTTACAGCCCCAGCATGATGTTACTATATCAAGTTATTTTCCTTTGGTCATATTCTTGTCTCCTGCTGACCTTTGCCTTGATAATTTCTACAACACGAGATTCCTCCTCCAGTAGGCCTACATATAACAGTCTATTAGGATCAACAAGTATTTGTTTTGTTTATTACAAAGGATCACTCACTAGTTACTTGTTGTTTATGTGTTTCAAGACAAGGATCCATCAATAGAAACATAGGGAGGTTACTTAAACATTAAGATAAAAATACACATTAATATTATACAGATTGGGTACCTCTCAGTTGTTTTGTTATATATTAATATTTGTCTAAATTGTACTTATTATAGTAGTGATACAAATGTGTACATCTGTGTTCACTGTGAATGATACATTTTAATCCAAGTTTATCTGTATTCCAGGATTTCATTGAAAGAATTATATTGTCCCCAGGACTTTTAACAGCATCTGAACAGCATTCTGGTGTAATGGTATATGGCCTTCTTAAATATTTTTCATTCAGGCTTTTTTCCAAGAATTTAAGCAAACTGAATACCTGGTTGTCTGACAATTTATCGTTTCTGCCAGTACTACTGTAATCACCAATAAATGCTATTTTTATCACTATGTAGTAGTCATATATTTTAGTTGCATTCCATGATAGACCTTCATATATTCTGGAATCATTTCCAATTAAAAAATTGTAGTCTATATCACATTTTGAGTCATTCAGGTTCTTCATTTTGTTTGACTGTATTTCCCTTATTATTTTTGAACACGATGTGATGCTTTCACATGTACTTGTTTTTGTGTCTCCTATTGCTACACTAATTGCGTGAATAAACCCACTGTAACAAGTAGTCTGTGGTACAGCTGCGCCCCACTGCTCACGACTGACTATCCATGGGTTGGGTAGTTTTGGCTTGACTGTAGTTGTTATTAAAGGTAGCTCAGTTACATTACTGGCATTTAATATTTGTTCATGTCCATCGCTGAATGTATTGAATTCATAAAGCTTCATAACTGTAAGCCCAATCATAATTATTGACAAGAGAATAATAAACTTACTGCAACGTGATGTTTTTATTATAGAAGTTGTTTGTATTGTCGTTGTTTCATTCGCCTTTTTTGCTGGGTTTGTAGAAGAGGTATTATTATTAATAACAGTCAACGTGGATGCTACAATTTTTGTACCTATGTGATTACCACTAGAGTCATTTATTTCTATCTGACCACATATTGTGTCGGTTGGGAGGAAATCAAATGTATCTGCATTTACAATATCCTGCTGGTTATTTAGTGAGCTGATGCTAGTGTCAGACTGGGTATCCCAATTGTGTCTGCTTATTGGTGTATTTTCTAAGTTTCCACTGTAGATACCACCGTGTTTGTCCGTTATTTGTTCAAGAGTGTCTACAAAAAATAAAAATAACTACATTAAAGTACAGTAATTCAATTCTGGTAATATTTAAGGGGACTGTTGATAAATTTTTAAATGAATTTAGATTTTGATTTTCACCTCACCCTTTCTAAATATGTCTTAACTAATCTGTGATAGTTCATTAATTGCGATTTCTGAAAAAAAATGTGGAAGAGGCATGTAATAATATTGATTTCAAATTTTGTTAAGGTACATAATTGTAATAAAAAAAGGCAAACAACTTCTACAGTAATCATTTCTACTGAAGTACACAACAAAGTATAGAAGTTGATGAGACAAAACACAATATAACAACTAATCAACAAAGCCAAACACATAACAACAAATAAGCAAAAACCCTACCTGAAACAAATGAGACTGTCAGGCCCTATCCTCCAAGCACTTCCCATAATCCACAAAGAAGGTATTCCAATCTCTCTTTTAATCAGCTACCAGCACACCCCAACATAAAACTTGCTAAACATTTAGACAAAATCATTAGACAGCTCACATGCCTAGACCATAATGCCACAATAAGAAAACAATACAGACCTTATAACAAAAATGAAAGACATACACATACCCTGTAAAGAGGCATCTCCCATGCTTGCCTCTTTTGACATAAAACTCCTATACACCATCATTCCTGTCTGAGAAACAATCACTATCCTACATGACATGCTCAAACAGAACAACACAGGAGAAGAATTAATCACAGAAATAACTGAGACTCTCAATGTAATCACAGAATTGAATTACTTCACCTATAACACCAAATTTTTTACACAGAAAAACGGACTACATGGGCTCCCCCATATCCAGCATTCTAGCAGAAGTCTTCCTCCAACACTTAGAAAAAACAAAAATACTCACAAACAATGACAGACACTCACATAAAATACTATATTGGCACAGATACGTTGATGACATTCTAATACTATACAGGGGAAACAAAAGACAATGTGAACAGTTACTAACGCACATAAACAAAATACATAAAACATAACCTTCACTGCTGAATACGAACACAACAATACCATAAACTTCTTAGATCTCTCCATCACAAAACTAGAACACAGGCACAAATTCAGTATATACAGAAAACCAACTACAACTGACACACTAATACACAACACCTCCAATCACCCAATACAACACAAACTAGCTGCTTTTAGAACCATGATACATAGACTTAACAACATCCCCTTAGATGAAATAGACTACAAAGACGAACTAAACACGATAAAATATCTAGCAGAATCTAACGGTTATGACAGAACAATAGTCAGTAAACTCCTACACAAAACACAAAACAAACAACAGACAAAGACAGAAAACAACAAATTCATAACACTAACATACATCAACAAACAAACAGAAAAAATTGCCCACAAATTCAAAAAAGCAGGATACAGAATCGCTTACAAAACTACTAACAAAACAGAACACACACTATCAAAACGCATGCCCAAAGCACAAAACAAATTCGATCTACCCGGTGTATATAAACTAAATTGTTCAAATTGCAGTAAATTCTACATAGGCCAGACAGGACGTAGCTTCAAACAGAGATACATTGAACACACAAAAGCACTCCACACCACTACAGAATCTACCTTCGCAAACCACCTCATTGAAGCAAACCACACATATAAAAACATCGACAATAACATGAACATACTACACGTACACACAAAAGGCCGAAAACTAGACACTCTAGAACAATTAGAAATATACAAACACACAAAAACAAATAAAAACGACATCCTAAACGAACAGACACAATTCAAATCGCACGCATTATTCGAACACATCTCACCACACACACACAGCTTCAATCTTTCGAAACACTTTCTCGTCGCCAACAACAAGACGAGCAGCGCTACTAACGACAGCCTCTGATGAAGCCGGTTTAGACTGTAAGGTAAAACTTTACGTTTTTACTTATAAAAAACTTTGTGTTCCGAGTCGTCAATATTATAGTGATATTTAGTTAAGTAACGGACATGTCATGGACAACGAAATCCAAAAAAACATATATGAGGGTCTAAAATTCATATTTTCTGTAAAATATGAATATATTTGTTATGTATCTCTTAATTTTGAAATATATCTGTCAATTTATTCATTGTTTAGAAAGCTGTTAGAAATGTATGTCTCATGTAATGGACAAAATAAAACATTATACTGTGATTGAATTGGTAGTTAAAAAGATTTAATGCCAATGGAAGTTTAAAATGAAAGGGTAAATGTGTTAGGAGATGCTGCACCTTTATAAATAATTGTTTGTAAGTGGACATTCGAGTTTAAACATTTTTTGTGTGAGCACTCAAGATGGCCCCCTTGGTGGATGCCCAAAAGTGCAACAGTTCCAGATATTATTATAAAAATTTTATACATGGTATTGGGAGATTGACGATTGAGAGCAGATGATATTTCTGAGATCATAGACATGTCACATTAGCATGTGTATTGTATTTTAACTCAACGATACACTTACCTTGGTATGTAAAATCTTTGTACAAAGTGGTTACCACATTTAGTCTTATTGCACTTTAGGGCATCCACTGCATGGATTGTCTTCAGTACTGGTATGGCCATGTTTAAACATGAGTACTCCTTTGCAAACCACTGTTTTTGAAGTTGCAGCATCTTCTTACACATTTACCATTTTGTTGAGAGTTTCCATTAGTGCTAGATCTTTTAGAATAAAGAATTAGCAATTTTATTCCTTGTTAAAAACATACTCGATTCATAAACTTCATTCAGCTGGTAAGCAGTGATTAAATTGACAGATGGATTTGGAAATTAATAGATCCTTACATGAAATATAAATCTTTAAACACACGAAAAATTATAGTTATGCTGCTAACTTCTAGAAGTCGCTTTGTGAGCTTTTCAGCTTTATATATGGTGGAAATTGGTAATAGAGTTTCTGACATGAGAAGACTCCATGTAAATCAAAATTCATGGTTATATGAAATCAATTTGTGGTGATTTTAAATCAGTTTACAGTCATGTGAAATCAGCTTATATAAAAAAAAGTCTGTCCAGAGGTTCAACATGGCATAAGTAATAGTAAAAATGAAATGAATATGTCTAAAAATTAATAACCGACTTTATTCATACATGACATAAAGTCATGCAAATTGATTGGATGATTTAAGAAAATCACCAAATATAATTATTTCACTACCGACTTGGAACACAAATACCACAAATTTGTGTTCCGAGTCGGTAGTGAAATAATTATATTTAGTTAAGTAACGGACACGTCATGGACAACGAAATCCAAGAAAATGACCAAATTAATCAGAGAGACATTGTTTTATACCTGAGTCAAGAAACAGTACTCTATATCATTGAGATACTGAATACAGAAAAATCTGTTAGGTGAGACCTGCAATAATTGACACATCCCTTGAAAACTGTTTCTCAAAACTGCCTCAACCACTTTTGTTCTGAAGGTAATGATTTACTTGTGAATGCTGTGGTGACTGGAGATGAATCCTGATTTCACTATTATGATTTAGAAAACACACACCAGTCTGTGTAACATAACTACCCACTTGTAAAGAAACTTAAAACAGTTCCTTCAGCTTATAAATTCATGTTCACTATTCTTAGGGAAGCAAGGAGTATGATTTACGTAATAGTTAATATGGAGTAATAGTTAATTCTATAAGATGTTGTAAAACCTATGGAACTCAGGCTGCATGTCCATAGAGCCAGCTCGGGAGAGGCTTGCATCATGATACCATAAGACCAAATTGCATTGATAAACAACAGAACAGTGATGAGTATGAAATTTACATTTATTTCATACCCTCCCATTCCAGACTTGGCACCATTGTGTCTTCTGGTTGTTCTAAAACATTTTTTTCTTGTGATAAAAATGTTGAAGTTGCTATGTGTAAATTGATTGGAGACCACAAATTCTTTCTTCATAGGAATGTAAAAGTTGATTGCTCGTTTAGAAAAATGTGTAACAATACATGGGCAACTTTATTGAAAACTGAGTTTCCAATATTTAGTCAAAATAAATTGTCTTCAATTTGCCACAAATTTCATTATTTTGTTTTATTAGAAAACTTATATGGTTAGGGACTTCACTTATCAATCACTCACTGTTGATGTTTGTACTACCATTTCATGATTATTATTGTGTCGTACAAGTTGCTGACAAGCTTTCATATCATGATCTGAGGAGTATTTGGTTTCTGTATACTGTGTTTGACAATGCAATCTTACATTTAGGACAGTGCTAATTGTATTTAATAAGTTTATCATTACGTGCTTCTAACTGGAACAGTTGACCACTGTTGACTAGATTATCATTCTGTGAGTTGTGGTCACACATTGTGGATGCATCTCAAACGTATTGTGGAGAATCTGAAACATAACATGTACATTACAGAGCTAGAAGTATCACATGTTGACATAATATTAATTGTAAGTGGTATAGATGTTTTTACTTGACAGCTTGCCCAATCTGATAAATCCTAGAATATATGATTTAAATGTATAGAACTTCTAGGTGAGCATATCTATTGAATGATGCCAGATAAGTATTTTGTACTATTGTATTTAATTTTTGATAGAAACATTATTTACCTTTTTGAAAAGGTATATTCAGCCCTCTTTTCACATTTATTATTGGTATTTCTGTACAAATAAAGTATATTGAATAAAAATAGTGTACGGTATATAATAAATTTTATCAACAAGTTTAGCATTTAAAAGTTATCAACACTTTATGTACCAACTAAACATAAAATGAAACTAAGAAACTTCATGGATTGAATGAAAATTAATTATAAAACTATACTTACAGAACTAGCTACTTTTATAGAAAAAAGTATAAATTAGTAAATGTAGATGCTATAATATGAACTTGGTGTGTGTGTGTGTGTGTGTGTGTGTGTGTGTGTGTGTGTGTGTGTGTGTGTGTGTGTGTGTGTGTGTGTGTGTGTGTGTGTGTGTGTGTGTGTGTGTGTGTGTGTGTGTGTGTGTGTGTGTGTGTGTGTGTGTGTGTGTGTGTGTGTGTGTGTGTGTGTGTGTGTGTGTGTGCGCGCGTGTACAAGTGTGTCCATGGTTTCAACTTGTTTTCAGTTTTTTTCTCTAGTGGTCTTTAAATGAGCATCAGTACAGGTGGTATGAGAATTATTTATTGAATGTGTAGCCAATTTATATTTAAGGTTACATATCAGAAACATATATATAAGGTTTAATATAAGCATTTTTGTGTTGCTAATATCTATCTTTTAATTAATTTTTTCAGTGGAATATCTTTTTTATATAATATCTGGACCAATCAGTAATTGAGTTTTGGGTAAGGTTATATTTTGATATAATATGTTTACATAAATTTGAATTAGTTATCAGTATCACATTCAAATAATACAAAATTTATTTAAAATGTATCTATGGGAAAAAATAAACATTTGGGAAACCTAATATTTTTGTAATATAAAAATAATAATTTATTAATAAACAAAAACACAAGTTAGTACAAAATATATGATAATTTCTTTAAAATCTTAAACCAAACCTTCAAAAATTCACACTGATTATTTAATACAATAATTATGGTACAGTATATAATTTGCCATTATTAATTAAATTAATATATAGGCCTATAGACTACTGATTGCAATTAGCATAGCAATTAATAAACATAAAAACAAATTTTCAGTATCAATAAATTTTTTACATGAATCTGATAACGTTGAACAACAGTGTTCCATATTTAAATTAAATAAAGTAAACAGTGTCATAGAAAGCCCAGTCACTGTTCAGTGGTATAGGGTAAATTTCACTACATTTCTACCTTATACTTTTATGGTCGGTATGTGAGACACCACTGTTTGTTTACTGCAGGAGCAGCATTTAAAAATGATCAGTTAACCTCATTAGCTTTTTGTTTTGTTTCAGTTTAAATGTCGTGTGAAGTACTGCAGCTAATATGTATCTATCTATCGATTTTGATTTATAAATACAAATTGGTGAAAGAGGTGTGAACGATTGTTCATATTCCAAACAATATTGTTAATAGTTATAAAATATTGTTAATATTGTAAAAATGGATTACTTGTTAAAACATTTAAGGCTGTGTTGATAAAGGAAAGCTTAAATAACACACATCTCAGGCAATTAAAGTATAATCATTTATTTAAACATAATTACTTATATAGTTATTTAATGATTTGATAACAGCATATTAAATGTGAGGCAACTTACCAAATATTTTGAAGCTGATTAATTAACAAACCTATTTTGTTAACTAATTACCAGTGAAACTGTATAACATTAATATTAACCTTAACATTATCTAAAATAGTGACTATTCAATCAGGTTATATACACTATATAACCTGAAATATATCAAAACTGATAAATTGAACTATTTATTTAAATTCAGTCCATATGTTCTTGTTTTACTAAATAATCACTGCGATTGGTTTTCCTCTGTCTTTGCTGTCTCTGCCTCTCTTCGCGAGCACACAGACACACATTTATTGATTTATTATTTTTTATAATCCCAGAACCACCATATTTCTTACAAACAGATATTGTACAAAAACTTTTTTGATAGTATGTCAGTTTTTGATAAAAAAAAAAAAAGGTAGCCAAAAATTATAACGTTTTATATGAGCATGTCATAGGAGACATAGGAAATATTAACAAAACTAAAGCTAGAATACTCAGTCTATTTATTTTATCGTTAACAAATATGCATTGAAGTAAATAGGCGTGTTTTATGTAAAATAAAATAAAATTCTTTTAACCTACTGTAAAGGCGGTAAGAATTTATGTTTCATATGTTGCCAATTTTGTTTTTCTTAGAGCAAGAAAACGGTAGTTATTCATTGTTACCGAGTTCCAGTGATTTTGTAATATAAGGTTTTCATGGTTTAGTGTGCTTATGAAATATCCTTCCTTGCTTTTGCTATGATTTTCAGAAAAGAAACTCTTATGGGAATGTAAAAAATGTATGTTTAATGACACAAAACACCTTGGGGCTTGGTAGGGCTGAAGAAACCCAACTAGGGTTTTGTAGTTTACAGCTGTTTTGGTTCCTAACAATTTGTTCACTACTTTCACAAACAGTCATCAAGCTATTAGTTCCTTTTATGTTTCTCTTTAAAAGCATTCTTATGAATCGTTTTCTAATCCGAGGGCTGATAAAAATGATCTTTTTACTTCCATCTTCCATAAGGAAATGGAAGTATGGTGATAGCGAAAAAAATCGTATTCGAGATAATTGCAGATTCTGATTGTACTACCCTCAAAACATGAAAAAAAGTCATTTTTTGAAAAGTGTCTGTGTGTGTGTCTGTCTATGTAGATTTTTTTCCTATGGCAAAAGATAAGAGCCGCAAATTCAAACAGAATCGAATAATTTTTTGCATACAGCCCTGAATTGTAGAGTACTCAAGACCTATTGTTTTTGGAGAAGATCGGTAAAGGGAAGGGGTAGTTTACCAGCAACTTTTTATGTTTTAACAAGGGTAATGTTTTCTATAACGAACGATAACTGTCGTAAATTCAAAGAGAATCAAATAATTTTTTGCATATGTTCCTGAATTATAATGATCTGAAGGTCTATTGACATTGGTGAAGATCGGTAAAGGGAAAGGGGTAGTTTACCAGCCACCTTTAATGTTTTAACAAGAGTAATTGTTTATATGATGAACGATAACTGCCGCACATTCAAACAGAATCAAATAATGTTTTGCATGCATCCCTGAATTGTATAGCACTCAAGAGCTATTGATTTTGATGAAGATCAGTTAAGAGAAAGGGGTAGTTTACCTGCAACATTTTATGTGATAACAAGGTTAATTTTACTTCCATGTTCCTTAAGGAAATGGAAGTATGGTGATGGCAAAAAAAATCGTGTTCGAGATTATTGCAGATTCTGATTGTACTACACTCAAAACATGAAAAAAAGTCGTTTTTCGAAAAGTGTGTGTGTGTGTGTGTGTGTGTGTGTGTGTGTGTGTGTGTGTGTGTGTGTGTGTGTGTGTGTGTGTGTGTGTGTGTGTGTGTGTGTGTGTGTGTGTGTGTGTGTGTGTGTGTGTGTGTGTGTGTGTGTGTGTGTGTGTGTGTGTGTGTGTACAGATTTTTTTTCTATGGCAAACGATAACAGCCGCAAATTCAAACTGAATCAAATCATTTTTTGCATACAGCCCTGATTTGTAGAGTACTCACGACCTATTGTTTTTGGTGAAGATCGGTTGAGGGAAAGGGGTAGTTTACTGGCAACGGTTTTTTTTTAATCAAGGGTAATTGTTTTCTATGGCAAACGATAACAGCCGCAAATTCAAACAGAATCAACTTCTCTTTTGCATACAGCCCTGAATTGTAGAGTTCTCAAGACCTATTGTTTTTGGTGAAGATCGGTTAAGGGAAAGGGGTAGTTTACCGGCAACGTTTTATGTTTTAACAAGGGTATTTTATATGGCAAACGATAACAGCCGCAAATTCAAACAGAATCAAATGATTATTTGCATACAGCCCTAAATTGTAGAGTTCTCAAGACCTATTGATTTTGGTGAAGATCGGTTAAGGGAAAGGGGTAGTTTACCAGCTACGTTTTGTTTTAAAAGGATATATTCTATGGCAAACGATAAGAGCCGCAAATTCACACAGAATAAAATAATGTTTAGCATACAGCCCTGATCTGTAGAGTACTCAAGATCTATTGTTTTAGGTGGAGACCGGTTAAGGGGAAGGGGTAGTTTACCGGCAACGTTTTATGTTTTAAAAGGGTATTTTTTATGGCAAACGATAAGAGTCGCAAATTCAAACAGAATCAAATAATTTGTTGCATGTAGCCCTGATTTGTAGAGTACTCAAGACCTATTGGTTTTAAATATCACTATAATATTGACGGCTCGGAACACTAAGTTTTTTATAAGTAAAAACGTAAAGTTTTACCTTACAGCCTAAACCGGCTTTCACCTATAGAAGGCTTCATCAGAGGCTGTCGTTAGTAGCGCTGCTCGTCTTGTTGTTGGCGAGGAGATAGTGTTTCGAAAGATTGAACTGTGTGTGTGTGTGGTGAGATGTGTTCGAATAATGCGTGCGATTTGAATTGTGTCTGTTCGTTTAGGATGTCGTTTTTATTTGTTTTTGTGTGTTTGTATATTTCTAATTGTTCTAGAGTGTCTAGTTTTCGGCCTTTTGTGTGTACGTGTAGTATGTTCATGTTATTGTCGATGTTTTTATATGTGTGGTTTGCTTCAATGAGGTGGTTTGCGAAGGTAGATTCTGTAGTGGTGTGGAGTGCTTTTGTGTGTTCAATGTATCTCTGTTTGAAGCTACGTCCTGTCTGGCCTATGTAGAATTTACTGCAATTTGAACAATTTAGTTTATATACACCGGGTAGATCGAATTTGTTTTGTGCTTTGGGCATGCGTTTTGATAGTGTGTGTTCTGTTTTGTTAGTGGTTTTGTAAGCGATTCTGTATCCTGCTTTTTTGAATTTGTGGGCAATTTTTTCTGTTTGTTTGTTGATGTATGTTAGTGTTATGAATTTGTTGTTTTCTGTCTTTGTCTGTTGTTTGTTTTGTGTTTTGTGTAGGAGTTTACTGACTATTGTTCTGTCATAACCGTTAGATTCTGCTAGATATTTTATCGTGTTTAGTTCGTCTTTGTAGTCTATTTCATCTAAGGGGATGTTGTTAAGTCTATGTATCATGGTTCTAAAAGCAGCTAGTTTGTGTTGTATTGGGTGATTGGAGGTGTTGTGTATTAGTGTGTCAGTTGTAGTTGGTTTTCTGTATATACTGAATTTGTGCCTGTGTTCTAGTTTTGTGATGGAGAGGTCTAAGAAGTTTATGGTATTGTTGTGTTCGTATTCGGCAGTGAAGGTTATGTTTTTATGTATTTTGTTTATGTGCGTTAGTAACTGTTCACATTGTCTTTTGTTTCCCCTGTATAGTATTAGAATGTCATCAACGTATCTGTGCCAATATAGTATTTTATGTGAGTGTCTGTCATTGTTTGTGAGTATTTTTGTTTTTTCTAAGTGTTGGAGGAAGACTTCTGCTAGAATGCTGGATATGGGGGAGCCCATGGGTAGGCCATCGTTCTGTGTGTAGTATTTATTGTTATAAGTAAAGTAGTTTTGTTTTGTGATAATGTTCAGAGTTTCTGTTATTTCATTGATAAGTTCGTCTGGTGTGTTGTTCTGTTTGAGTTTGTTTTGTAGGATGGTGATTGTTTCAGAGATGGGGATGTTTGTGTACAGGTTTTTAATGTCAAAGGAGGCTAATGTGGCGTTATGGGGGATGTGTATGTCTTTTATTTTTGTTACTAGGTCAGTGTTGTTTTTTACTGCAATGTTGTTGTCTATTTGTGTGTGTTGTCTAATAATTTTGTCTAGATATTTTGCCAGTTTGTGTGCAGGGGCATTACGGTAGTTGATAATGGGGCGGATCGGAATGTCTTCTTTATGGATTTTGGGAAGCGCTTGGAGTGTAGGTGCTGATGGTCGGATTTGTTTCATGTAGGGCTTTTGTTTATGTGTCATAATGTGTTTGGCTTTGTTGACTATTTGTTTTACTGATTTTGTTGAATATTGGTTTTGGTGAAGATCGGTTAAGGGAAAGGGGTAGTTTACCGGCAACGGTTTTTTTTTAAACAAGGAACAAGTGTAATTTTTTTTATGGCAAACGATAACAGCCTCAAATTCAAACAGAATCAACTACTCTTTTGTACACTGCCCTGAATTATAGAGTTATCAATACCTATTGGTTTTGGTGAAGATCGGTTAAGGGGAAGGGGTAGTTTACCAGCAACGTTTTTTAATCGGGGGTAATTTTACTTCCATGTTCCTTAAGGAAATGGAAGTATGGTGATGGCAAAAAAAAATCGTGTTCGAGATTATTGCAGATTCTGATTGTAAAACACTCAAAGCATGAAAAAAAGTCATTTTTCGAAAAGTGTCTGTGTGTGTCTGTCTGTCTATGTTCTGTCTGTCTGTAGATTTTTTTTCTATGGAAAACGATAACATCCACAAATTGAAACAGAATAAAATAATTTTTTGCATACAGCCCTGATTTATAGAATACTCAAGACGTATTGTTTTTCGTGAAGATCGGTTAAGGGAAAAGGGTAGTTTACCAGCAACGTTTTTTTTTTAATCAAGGGTAATTTGTTTCTATGGCAAAAAATAACAGCCGCAAATTCAAACACAATCAAATAATGTTTCGCATGCAGCCCTGAACTGTAAAGTTCTCAAGACCTATTGATTTTGGTAAAGATCGGTTAAGGGAAATGGGTAGTTTGCCGTCAACATTTTATGTTTTAACAAGGGTATTTTCTTTGGCAAACGATAACAGCCGCAAATTCAAACATAATCAAATAATTTTTTGCATACTGCCCTGAGTTATAGAGTTCTCAAGACCTATTGGTTTTGGTGAAGATCGGGTAAGGGGAAGGGATAGTTTACCAGCAACGTTTTATGTTTGAAAAGGGTATTTTCTATGGCAAACGATAAGAGCCACAAATTCGCAAATTCAAACAGAATCAAATAATATTTTGCATACAGCCCTGAATTGTAGAGTTCTCAAGACCTGTCGGTTTTGGTGAAGATCGGTTAAGGGAAAGGGGTAGTTTACCAGCAACATTTTATGTGTTAACAAGGGTTTTTTCTATGGCAAACGATAACAGCCGCAAATTCAAACAGAATCAAATAATGTTTTGCATACAGCCCTGTTTTGTAGAGTTCTCAATACCTATTGGTGTTGGTGAAGGTCGGTTAAGGGAAAGGGTAGTTTACCTGCAACATTTTATGTTTTACAAAGGGTAATTTTTTATATGACGTACGATAACTGCCGTTTATTCAAACAGAATCAACTACGTTTTTGCATACCTTTTTGAACTAAAGAGAGCTCAAGGTTTGTTGAAGATCGGTTAAGGGAAAGGGGTAGTTTATCAGCAACGTTTTATGTTTTAAAAAAGGTAATTTTTTTATGACGAACGATAACTGCCGAAAATTCAAAGAGAATCTAATAATTTTTTGCACACTTTCCTGAGTTGTAGAGTGCTCAAGAACTGTTCATTTTGGTGAAGATCGGTTAAGGGAAAGGGGAAGTTTACCTGCAACATTTTATGTTGAACGAAGAGAAATGTTTACATGACGAACGATAACTGCCGCACATTCAAACAATATCAAATATTTTTTTGCATGCATCCCTGAATTGTAGAGGACTGAACGCCTGTTGATTTTGGTGAAGATCGGTGAAGATAAAGGGGTATTTTACCTGCAACATTTTATGTTTTAACAAGAGTAAAATACATCATTTTGATAAACAAAGTATCCTGATAAGAAGCTCATAATAATCCACTGCAGAAACGTGGATGAAATATCTATAAATGAAGAGGCTAGTTGAACGGGGTGGGGGTAATTTTCTATTAAAGAGAATTATAATTGAAGAGGGAGGGGCGAAAATTTTATATGTGTACTACGTTACCAGCAACAAAGAAGTATTTTTTGTTAAAATTCCTTCCCGGGCTGTTTAGCCTTAGTCCAATGTTTTCTGCAAAACCAGACGTTTCGGTAGTGCCATCGACTTCCATCATCAGTGAAAATCTAGTGCGAAAAGTGAGGTGGTATACGTTAGTGACCAAAGTACTGTGGTTAAGGCTGAATCAATAGAAAGAAGTAGTTTCTATGGAAATATTTCATTTCGAATATGCTTTTAAATATAAATCTTAGAACATGGAAGTAATGTATGGTTCTCCATACCGATATTTTAGTTCCATCTTCCTTAAGGAAATAGAAGTATGGGGATGGCAAAAAAAATCGTGTTCGAGATTATTGCAGATTCTGATTGTACTACACTCAAAACATGAAAAAAAATCGTTTTTCGAAAAGTGTCTGTGTGTCTATCTGTCTGTAGCTTTTTTTCTATGGCAAACGATAACAGCCGCAAATTCAAACAGAATCAAATAATTTTTTGCATACAGTCCTGATTTGTAGAGTACTCACGACCTGTTGTTTTTGGTGAAGATCAGTTGAGGGAAAGGGGTAGTTTACTAGCAACAGTTTTTTTTTTATCAAGGTAATTTTTTTTGTTGGCAAACGATAACAGCCGCAAATTCAAACACAATCAAAAGATTATTTGCATACAGACCTGATCTGTACAGTACTCAAGACCTATTGGTTTTGGTGAAGATCGGTTAAGGGAAATGGGTAGTTTACCAGCAACGGTTTTTTTTTTTAAACAAGTGTAATTTTTTGTATGGCAAACGATAACAGCCTCAAATTCAAACAGAATCAACTACTCTTTTGCACACTGCCCTGAATTATAGAGTTCTCAATACCTATTGTTTTTGGTGAAGATCGGTTAAGGGGAAGGGGTAGTTTACCAGCAACGTTTTTCAAGGGGTAATTTTACTTCCATGTTCCTTAAGGAAATGGAAGTATGGTGATGGCAAAAAAAAATCGTGTTCGAGATTATTGCAGATTCTGATTGTAAAACACTCAAAACATGAAAAAAAGTCATTTTTCGAAAAGTGTCTGTGTGTGTCTGTCTGTCTGTCTGTGTTCTGTCTGTCTTAGATTTTTTTCTCTATGGAAAACGATAACATCCGTAAATTCACACAGAATCAAATAATGTTTTGCATACAGCCCTGATCTGTAGAGTACTCAAGATCTATTGTTTTAGGTGGTGACCGGTTAAGGGGAAGGGGTAGTTTAACGGCAACGTTTTATGTTTTAAAAGGGTATTTTTTATGGCAAACGATAAGAGTCGCAAATTCAAACAGAATCAAATAATTTGTTGCATGTAGCCCTGATTTGTAGAGTACTCAAGACCTATTGGTTTTGGTGAAGATCGGTTAAGGGAAAGGGGTAGTTTACCGGCAACGGTTTTTTTTTAAACAAGGAACAAGTGTAATTTTTTTTATGGCAAACGATAACAGCCTCAGATTCAAACAGAATCAACTACTCTTTTGTACACTGCCCTGAATTATAGAGTCATCAATACCTATTGGTTTTGGTGAAGATCGGTTAAGGGGAAGGGGTAGTTTACCAGCAACGTTTTTTAATCGGGGGTAATTTTACTTCCATGTTCCTTAAGGAAATGGAAGTATGGTGATGGCAAAAAAAAATCGTGTTCGAGATTATTGCAGATTCTGATTGTAAAACACTCAAAGCATGAAAAAAAGTCATTTTTCGAAAAGTGTCTGTGTGTGTCTGTCTGTCTATGTTCTGTCTGTCTGTAGATTTTTTTTCTATGGAAAACGATAACATCCACAAATTGAAACAGAATAAAATAATTTTTTGCATACAGCCCTGATTTATAGAATACTCAAGACGTATTGTTTTTCGTGAAGATCGGTTAAGGGAAAAGGGTAGTTTACCAGCAACGTTTTTTTTTTAATCAAGGGTAATTTGTTTCTATGGCAAAAAATAACAGCCGCAAATTCAAACACAATCAAATAATGTTTCGCATGCAGCCCTGAACTGTAAAGTTCTCAAGACCTATTGATTTTGGTAAAGATCGGTTAAGGGAAATGGGTAGTTTGCCGTCAACATTTTATGTTTTAACAAGGGTATTTTCTTTGGCAAACGATAACAGCCGCAAATTCAAACATAATCAAATAATTTTTTGCATACTGCCCTGAGTTATAGAGTTCTCAAGACCTATTGGTTTTGGTGAAGATCGGGTAAGGGGAAGGGATAGTTTACCAGCAACGTTTTATGTTTGAAAAGGGTATTTTCTATGGCAAACGATAAGAGCCACAAATTCGCAAATTCAAACAGAATCAAATAATATTTTGCATACAGCCCTGAATTGTAGAGTTCTCAAGACCTGTCGGTTTTGGTGAAGATCGGTTAAGGGAAAGGGGTAGTTTACCAGCAACATTTTATGTGTTAACAAGGGTTTTTTCTATGGCAAACGATAACAGCCGCAAATTCAAACAGAATCAAATAATGTTTTGCATACAGCCCTGTTTTGTAGAGTTCTCAATACCTATTGGTGTTGGTGAAGGTCGGTTAAGGGAAAGGGTAGTTTACCTGCAACATTTTATGTTTTACAAAGGGTAATTTTTTATATGACGTACGATAACTGCCGTTTATTCAAACAGAATCAACTACGTTTTTGCATACCTTTTTGAACTAAAGAGAGCTCAAGGTTTGTTGAAGATCGGTTAAGGGAAAGGGGTAGTTTATCAGCAACGTTTTATGTTTTAAAAAAGGTAATTTTTTTATGACGAACGATAACTGCCGAAAATTCAAAGAGAATCTAATAATTTTTTGCACACTTTCCTGAGTTGTAGAGTGCTCAAGAACTGTTCATTTTGGTGAAGATCGGTTAAGGGAAAGGGGAAGTTTACCTGCAACATTTTATGTTGAACGAAGAGAAATGTTTACATGACGAACGATAACTGCCGCACATTCAAACAATATCAAATATTTTTTTGCATGCATCCCTGAATTGTAGAGGACTGAACGCCTGTTGATTTTGGTGAAGATCGGTGAAGATAAAGGGGTATTTTACCTGCAACATTTTATGTTTTAACAAGAGTAAAATACATCATTTTGATAAACATAGTATCCTGATAAGAAGCTCATAATAATCCACTGCAGAAACGTGGATGAAATATCTATAAATGAAGAGGCTAGTTGAACGGGGTGGGGGTAATTTTCTATTAAAGAGAATTATAATTGAAGAGGGAGGGGCGAAAATTTTATATGTGTACTACGTTACCAGCAACAAAGAAGTATTTTTTGTTAAAATTCCTTCCCGGGCTGTTTAGCCTTAGTCCAATGTTTTCTGCAAAACCAGACGTTTCGGTAGTGCCATCGACTTCCATCATCAGTGAAAATCTAGTGCGAAAAGTGAGGTGGTATACGTTAGTGACCAAAGTACTGTGGTTAAGGCTGAATCAATAGAAAGAAGTAGTTTCTATGGAAATATTTCATTTCGAATATGCTTTTAAATATAAATCTTAGAACATGGAAGTAATGTATGGTTCTCCATACCGATATTTTAGTTCCATCTTCCTTAAGGAAATGGAAGTATGGGGATGGCAAAAAAAATCGTGTTCGAGATTATTGCAGATTCTGATTGTACTACACTCAAAACATGAAAAAAAATCGTTTTTCGAAAAGTGTCTGTGTGTCTATCTGTCTGTAGCTTTTTTTCTATGGCAAACGATAACAGCCGCAAATTCAAACAGAATCAAATAATTTTTTGCATACAGTCCTGATTTGTAGAGTACTCACGACCTGTTGTTTTTGGTGAAGATCAGTTGAGGGAAAGGGGTAGTTTACTAGCAACAGTTTTTTTTTTATCAAGGTAATTTTTTTTGTTGGCAAACGATAACAGCCGCAAATTCAAACACAATCAAAAGATTATTTGCATACAGACCTGATCTGTACAGTACTCAAGACCTATTGGTTTTGGTGAAGATCGGTTAAGGGAAATGGGTAGTTTACCAGCAACGGTTTTTTTTTTAAACAAGTGTAATTTTTTGTATGGCAAACGATAACAGCCTCAAATTCAAACAGAATCAACTACTCTTTTGCACACTGCCCTGAATTATAGAGTTCTCAATACCTATTGTTTTTGGTGAAGATCGGTTAAGGGGAAGGGGTAGTTTACCAGCAACGTTTTTCAAGGGGTAATTTTACTTCCATGTTCCTTAAGGAAATGGAAGTATGGTGATGGCAAAAAAAAATCGTGTTCGAGATTATTGCAGATTCTGATTGTAAAACACTCAAAACATGAAAAAAAGTCATTTTTCGAAAAGTGTCTGTGTGTGTCTGTCTGTCTGTCTGTCTGTGTTCTGTCTGTCTTAGATTTTTTTCTCTATGGAAAACGATAACATCCGTAAATTCACACAGAATCAAATAATGTTTTGCATACAGCCCTGATCTGTAGAGTACTCAAGATCTATTGTTTTAGGTGGTGACCGGTTAAGGGGAAGGGGTAGTTTAACGGCAACGTTTTATGTTTTAAAAGGGTATTTTTTATGGCAAACGATAAGAGTCGCAAATTCAAACAGAATCAAATAATTTGTTGCATGTAGCCCTGATTTGTAGAGTACTCAAGACCTATTGGTTTTGGTGAAGATCGGTTAAGGGAAAGGGGTAGTTTACCGGCAACGGTTTTTTTTTAAACAAGGAACAAGTGTAATTTTTTTTATGGCAAACGATAACAGCCTCAGATTCAAACAGAATCAACTACTCTTTTGTACACTGCCCTGAATTATAGAGTCATCAATACCTATTGGTTTTGGTGAAGATCGGTTAAGGGGAAGGGGTAGTTTACCAGCAACGTTTTTTAATCGGGGGTAATTTTACTTCCATGTTCCTTAAGGAAATGGAAGTATGGTGATGGCAAAAAAAAATCGTGTTCGAGATTATTGCAGATTCTGATTGTAAAACACTCAAAGCATGAAAAAAAGTCATTTTTCGAAAAGTGTCTGTGTGTGTCTGTCTGTCTATGTTCTGTCTGTCTGTAGATTTTTTTTCTATGGAAAACGATAACATCCACAAATTGAAACAGAATAAAATAATTTTTTGCATACAGCCCTGATTTATAGAATACTCAAGACGTATTGTTTTTCGTGAAGATCGGTTAAGGGAAAAGGGTAGTTTACCAGCAACGTTTTTTTTTTAATCAAGGGTAATTTGTTTCTATGGCAAAAAATAACAGCCGCAAATTCAAACACAATCAAATAATGTTTCGCATGCAGCCCTGAACTGTAAAGTTCTCAAGACCTATTGATTTTGGTAAAGATCGGTTAAGGGAAATGGGTAGTTTGCCGTCAACATTTTATGTTTTAACAAGGGTATTTTCTTTGGCAAACGATAACAGCCGCAAATTCAAACATAATCAAATAATTTTTTGCATACTGCCCTGAGTTATAGAGTTCTCAAGACCTATTGGTTTTGGTGAAGATCGGGTAAGGGGAAGGGATAGTTTACCAGCAACGTTTTATGTTTGAAAAGGGTATTTTCTATGGCAAACGATAAGAGCCACAAATTCGCAAATTCAAACAGAATCAAATAATATTTTGCATACAGCCCTGAATTGTAGAGTTCTCAAGACCTGTCGGTTTTGGTGAAGATCGGTTAAGGGAAAGGGGTAGTTTACCAGCAACATTTTATGTGTTAACAAGGGTTTTTTCTATGGCAAACGATAACAGCCGCAAATTCAAACAGAATCAAATAATGTTTTGCATACAGCCCTGTTTTGTAGAGTTCTCAATACCTATTGGTGTTGGTGAAGGTCGGTTAAGGGAAAGGGTAGTTTACCTGCAACATTTTATGTTTTACAAAGGGTAATTTTTTATATGACGTACGATAACTGCCGTTTATTCAAACAGAATCAACTACGTTTTTGCATACCTTTTTGAACTAAAGAGAGCTCAAGGTTTGTTGAAGATCGGTTAAGGGAAAGGGGTAGTTTATCAGCAACGTTTTATGTTTTAAAAAAGGTAATTTTTTTATGACGAACGATAACTGCCGAAAATTCAAAGAGAATCTAATAATTTTTTGCACACTTTCCTGAGTTGTAGAGTGCTCAAGAACTGTTCATTTTGGTGAAGATCGGTTAAGGGAAAGGGGAAGTTTACCTGCAACATTTTATGTTGAACGAAGAGAAATGTTTACATGACGAACGATAACTGCCGCACATTCAAACAATATCAAATATTTTTTTGCATGCATCCCTGAATTGTAGAGGACTGAACGCCTGTTGATTTTGGTGAAGATCGGTGAAGATAAAGGGGTATTTTACCTGCAACATTTTATGTTTTAACAAGAGTAAAATACATCATTTTGATAAACAAAGTATCCTGATAAGAAGCTCATAATAATCCACTGCAGAAACGTGGATGAAATATCTATAAATGAAGAGGCTAGTTGAACGGGGTGGGGGTAATTTTCTATTAAAGAGAATTATAATTGAAGAGGGAGGGGCGAAAATTTTATATGTGTACTACGTTACCAGCAACAAAGAAGTATTTTTTGTTAAAATTCCTTCCCGGGCTGTTTAGCCTTAGTCCAATGTTTTCTGCAAAACCAGACGTTTCGGTAGTGCCATCGACTTCCATCATCAGTGAAAATCTAGTGCGAAAAGTGAGGTGGTATACGTTAGTGACCAAAGTACTGTGGTTAAGGCTGAATCAATAGAAAGAAGTAGTTTCTATGGAAATATTTCATTTCGAATATGCTTTTAAATATAAATCTTAGAACATGGAAGTAATGTATGGTTCTCCATACCGATATTTTAGTTCCATCTTCCTTAAGGAAATGGAAGTATGGGGATGGCAAAAAAAATCGTGTTCGAGATTATTGCAGATTCTGATTGTACTACACTCAAAACATGAAAAAAAATCGTTTTTCGAAAAGTGTCTGTGTGTCTATCTGTCTGTAGCTTTTTTTCTATGGCAAACGATAACAGCCGCAAATTCAAACAGAATCAAATAATTTTTTGCATACAGTCCTGATTTGTAGAGTACTCACGACCTGTTGTTTTTGGTGAAGATCAGTTGAGGGAAAGGGGTAGTTTACTAGCAACAGTTTTTTTTTTATCAAGGTAATTTTTTTTGTTGGCAAACGATAACAGCCGCAAATTCAAACACAATCAAAAGATTATTTGCATACAGACCTGATCTGTACAGTACTCAAGACCTATTGGTTTTGTTGAAGATCGGTTAAGGGAAATGGGTAGTTTACCAGCAACGGTTTTTTTTTTAAACAAGTGTAATTTTTTGTATGGCAAACGATAACAGCCTCAAATTCAAACAGAATCAACTACTCTTTTGCACACTGCCCTGAATTATAGAGTTCTCAATACCTATTGTTTTTGGTGAAGATCGGTTAAGGGGAAGGGGTAGTTTACCAGCAACGTTTTTCAAGGGGTAATTTTACTTCCATGTTCCTTAAGGAAATGGAAGTATGGTGATGGCAAAAAAAAATCGTGTTCGAGATTATTGCAGATTCTGATTGTAAAACACTCAAAACATGAAAAAAAGTCATTTTTCGAAAAGTGTCTGTGTGTGTCTGTCTGTCTGTCTGTGTTCTGTCTGTCTTAGATTTTTTTCTCTATGGAAAACGATAACATCCGTAAATTCACACAGAATCAAATAATGTTTTGCATACAGCCCTGATCTGTAGAGTACTCAAGATCTATTGTTTTAGGTGGTGACCGGTTAAGGGGAAGGGGTAGTTTAACGGCAACGTTTTATGTTTTAAAAGGGTATTTTTTATGGCAAACGATAAGAGTCGCAAATTCAAACAGAATCAAATAATTTGTTGCATGTAGCCCTGATTTGTAGAGTACTCAAGACCTATTGGTTTTGGTGAAGATCGGTTAAGGGAAAGGGGTAGTTTACCGGCAACGGTTTTTTTTTAAACAAGGAACAAGTGTAATTTTTTTTATGGCAAACGATAACAGCCTCAGATTCAAACAGAATCAACTACTCTTTTGTACACTGCCCTGAATTATAGAGTCATCAATACCTATTGGTTTTGGTGAAGATCGGTTAAGGGGAAGGGGTAGTTTACCAGCAACGTTTTTTAATCGGGGGTAATTTTACTTCCATGTTCCTTAAGGAAATGGAAGTATGGTGATGGCAAAAAAAAATCGTGTTCGAGATTATTGCAGATTCTGATTGTAAAACACTCAAAGCATGAAAAAAAGTCATTTTTCGAAAAGTGTCTGTGTGTGTCTGTCTGTCTATGTTCTGTCTGTCTGTAGATTTTTTTTCTATGGAAAACGATAACATCCACAAATTGAAACAGAATAAAATAATTTTTTGCATACAGCCCTGATTTATAGAATACTCAAGACGTATTGTTTTTCGTGAAGATCGGTTAAGGGAAAAGGGTAGTTTACCAGCAACGTTTTTTTTTAATCAAGGGTAATTTGTTTCTATGGCAAAAAATAACAGCGCAAATTCAAACACAATCAAATAATGTTTTGCATGCAGCCCTGAATTGTAAAGTTCTCAAGACCTATTGATTTTGGTAAATATCGGTTAAGGGAAAGGGGTAGATTACCGGCCACGTTTTTTGTTTTAACAATGGTATTTTTTATGGCAAACGATAACAGCCGCAAATTCAAACATAATCAAATAATATTTTGCATACAGCCCTGAATTGTAGAGTTCTCAAGACCTGTTGGTTATGGTGAAGATTGGTTAATGGAAAGGGGTAGTTTACCAGCAACATTTTATGTGTTAACAAGTGTATTTTCTATGGCAAACGATAACAGCCGCAAATTCAAAACAGAATCAAATAATGTTTTACATACTACCCTGATTTGTAGAGTACTCAAGATCTGTTGTTTTTGATGAAGATCGGTTAAGGGAAAGGGGTAGTTTACCGGCAACGGTTTTTTATCAAGTGTAATTTTTTTCTATGGCAAACGATAACAGCCGCAAATTCAAACAGAATCAAATAATGTTTTGCATACAGCCCTGTTTTGTAGAGTTCTCAATACCTATTGGTGTTGGTGAAGGTCGGTTGAGGGAAAGGGGTAGTTTACCGGCAACATTTTATGTTTTAACAAGGGTAATTTTTTATATGACGTACGATAACTGCCGTTAATTCAAACAGAATCAACTACTTTTTTGCATACCTTTTTGAACTAAAGAGAGCTCAAGGTTTGTTGAAGATCGGTTAAGGGGAAGGAGTAGTTTACCTGCAACGTTTTATGTTTTAACAAGGGTATTTTATATGGCAAACGATAACAGCCGCAAATTAAAACAGAATCAAATGATTATTTGCATACAGCCCTAAATTGTAGAGTTCTCAAGACTTGTTGATTTTGGTGAAGATCGGTTAAGGTAAAGGGGTAGTTTACCAGCTACGTTTTGTTTTAAAAGGATATATTCTATGGCAAACGATAAGAGCCGCAAATTCACACAGAATCAAATAATGTTTTGCATACAGCCCTGATCTGTAGAGTACTCAAGATCTATTGTTTTAGGTGGAGACCGGTTAAGGGGAAGGGGTAGTTTACCGGCAACGTTTTATGTTTTAAAAGGGTATTTTTTATGGCAAACGATAAGAGTCGCAAATTCAAACAGAATCAAATAATTTGTTGCATGTAGCCCTGATTTGTAGAGTACTCAAGACCTATTGGTTTTGGTGAAGATCGGTTAAGGGAAAGGGGTAGTTTACCGGCAACGGTTTTTTTTTAAACAAGGAACAAGTGTAATTTTTTATATGGCAAACGATAACAGCCTCAAATTCAAACAGAATCAACTACTCTTTTGTACACTGCCCTGAATTATAGAGTCATCAATACCTATTGGTTTTGGTGAAGATCGGTTAAAGGGAAGGGGTAGTTTACCAGCAACGTTTTTTAATCGGGGGTAATTTTACTTCCATGTTCCTTAAGGAAATGGAAGTATGGTGATGGCAAAAAAAAAATCGTGTTCGAGATTATTGCAGATTCTGATTGTAAAACACTCAAAACATGAAAAAAAGTCATTTTTCGAAAAGTGTCTGTGTGTGTCTGTCTGTCTATCTTCTGTCTGTCTGTAGATTTTTTTCTATGGAAAACGATAACATCCACAAATTAAAACAGAATCAAATAATTTTTTGTATACAGCCCTGATTTATAGAATACTCAAGACGTATTGTTTTTCGTGAAGATCGGTTAAGGGAAAAGGGTAGTTTACCAGCAACGTTTTTTTTTTAATCAAGGGTAATTTGTTTCTATGGTAAAAAAATAACAGCCGCAAATTCAAACACAATCAAATAATGTTTTGCATGCAGCCCTGAATTGTAAAGTTCTCAAGACCTATTGATTTTGGTAAAGATCGGTTAAGGGAAAGGGGTAGTTTGCCGTCAACATTTTATGTTTTAACAAGGGTATTTTCTTTGGCAAACGATAACAGCAGCAAATTCAAACATAATCAAATATTTTTTTGCATACTGCCCTGATTTATAGAATACTCAAGACGTATTGTTTTTCGTGAAGATCGGTTAAGGGAAAAGGGTAGTTTACCAGCAACGTTTTTTTTTAATCAAGGGTAATTTGTTTCTATGGCAAAAAATAACAGCCGCAAATTCAAACACAATCAAATAATGTTTTGCATGCAGCCCTGAATTGTAAAGTTCTCAAGACCTATTGATTTTGGTAAAGATCGGTTAAGGGAAAGGGGTAGATTACCGGCCACGTTTTTTGTTTTAACAATGGTATTTTTTATGGCAAACGATAACAGCCGCAAATTCAAACATAATCAAATCATATTTTGCATACAGCCCTGAATTGTAGAGTTCTCAAGACCTGTTGGTTATGGTGAAGATTGGTTAAGGGAAAGGGGTAGTTTACCAGCAACATTTTATGTGTTAACAAGGGTATTTTCTATGGCAAACGATAACAGCCGCAAATTCAAAACAGAATCAAATAATGTTTTACATACTACCCTGATTTGTAGAGTACTCAAGATCTGTTGTTTTTGATGGAGATCGGTTAAAGGAAAGGGGTAGTTTACCGGCAACGGTTTTTTATCAAGTGTAATTTTTTTCTATGGCAAACGATAACAGCCGCAAATTCAAACAGAATCAAATGATGTTTTGCATACAGCCCTGTTTTGTAGAGTTCTCAATACCTATTGGTGTTGGTGAAGGTCGGTTAAGGGAAAGGGGTAGTTTACCGGCAACATTTTATGTTTTAACAAGGGTAATTTTTTATATGACGTACGATAACTGCCGTTAATTCAAACAGAATCAACTACTTTTTTGCATACCTTTTTGAACTAAAGAGAGCTCAAGGTTTGTTGAAGATCGGTTAAGGGGAAGGAGTAGTTTACCTGCAAAGTTTTATGTTTTAACAAGGGTATTTTATATGGCAAACGATAACAGCCGCAAATTAAAACAGAATCAAATGATTATTTGCATACAGCCCTAAATTGTAGAGTTCTTAAGACTTGTTGATTTTGGTGAAGATCGGTTAAGGGAAAGGGGTAGTTTACCTGCTACGTTTTGTTTTAAAAGGATATATTCTATGGCAAACGATAAGAGCCGCAAATTCACACATAATCAAATAATGTTTTGCATACAGCCCTGATCTGTAGAGTATTCAAGATCTATTGTTTTAGGTGGAGACCGGTTAAGGGGAAGTGGTTGTTTACCGGCAACGTTTTATGTTTTAAAAGGGTATTTTTTATGGCAAACGATAAGAGTCGCAAATTCAAACAGAATCAAATAATTTGTTGCATGTAGCCCTGATTTGTAGAGTACTCAAGACCTATTGGTTTTGGTGAAGATCGGTTAAGGGAAAGGGGTAGTTTACCGGCAACGGTTTTTTTTTAAACAAGGAACAAGTGTAATTTTTTTTATGGCAAACGATAACAGCCTCAAATTCATACAGAATCAACTACTCTTTTGTACACTGCCCTGAATTATAAAGTTGTCAATACCTATTGGTTTTGGTGAAGATCGGTTATAAGGGGAAGGGGTAGTTTACCAGCAACGTTTTTTAATCGGGGGTAATTTTACTTCCATGTTCCTTAAGGAAATGGAAGTATGGTGATGGCAAAAAAAATCGTGTTCGAGATTATTGCAGATTCTGATTGTAAAACACTCAAAACATGAAAAAAAGTCATTTTTCGAAAAGTGTCTGTGTGTGTCTGTCTGTCTATGTTCTGTCTGTCTGTAGATTTTTTTTCTATGGAAAACGATAACATCCACAAATTCAAACAGAATCAAATAATTTTTTGCATACTGCCCTGAGTTCCAGAGTTCTCAAGACCTATTGGTTTTGGTGAAGATCGGGTAAGGGGAAGGGATAGTTTACCAGCAACGTTTTATGTTTGAAAAGGGTATTTTCTATGGCAAACGATAAGAGCCACAAATTCAAACAGAATCAAATAATATTTTGCATACAGCCCTGAATTGTAGAGTTCTCAAGACCTGTCGGTTTTGGTGAAGATCGGTTAAGGGAAAGGGGTAGTTTACCAGCAACATTTTATGTGTTAACAAGGGTTTTTTCTATGGCAAACGATAACAGCCGCAAATTCAAACAGAATCAAATAATGTTTTGCATACAGCCCTGTTTTGTAGAGTTCTCAATACCTATTGGTGTTGGTGAAGGTCGGTTAAGGGAAAGGGGTAGTTTACCTGCAACATTTTATGTTTTACAAAGGGTAATTTTTTATATGACCTACGATAACTGCCGTTTATTCAAACAGAATCAACTACGTTTTTGCATACCTTTTTGAACTAAAGAGAGCTCAAGGTTTGTTGAAGATCGGTTAAGGGAAAGTGGTAGTTTATCAGCAACGTTTTATGTTTTAAAAAAGTAATTTTTTTATGACGAACGATAACTGCCGAAAATTCAAAGAGAATCTAATAATTTTTTGCACACTTTCCTGATTTGTAGAGTGCTCAAGAACTGTTCATTTTGGTGAAGATCGGTTAAGGGAAAGGGGTAGTTTACCTGCAACATTTTATGTTGAACGAAGAGAAATGTTTACATGACGAACGATAACTGCCGCACATTCAAACAGAATCAAATATTTTTTTGCATGCATCCCTGAATTGTAGAGGACTGAACGCCTGTTGATTTTGGTGAAGATCGGTGAAGATAAAGGGGTATTTTACCTGCAACATTTTATGTTTTAACAAGAGTAAAATACATCATTTTGATAAACAAAGTATCCTGATAAGAAGCTCATAATAATCCACTGCAGAAACGTAGATGAAATATCTATAAATGAAGAGGCTAGTTGAACGGGGTGGGGGTTATTTTCTATTAAAGAAAATTATAATTGAAGAGGGAGGGGCGAAAATTTTATATGTGTACTACGTTACCAGCAACAAAGAAGTATTTTTTGTTAAAATTCCTTCCCGGGCTGTTTAGCCTTAGTCCAATGTTTTCTGCAAAACCAGACGTTTCGACAGAGCCATCGACTTCCATCATCAGTGAAAATCTAGTGCGAAAAAGTGAGGTGGTATACGTTAGTGACCAAAGTACTGTGGTTAAGGCTGAATCAATAGAAAGAAGTAGTTTCTATGGAAATATTTCATTTCGAATATGCTTTTAAATATAAATCTTAGAACATGGAAGTAATGTATGGTTCTCCATACCGATATTTTACTTCCTTCTTCCTTAAGGAAATGGAAGTATGGGGATGGCAAAAAAAACCGTGTTCGAGATTATTGCAGATTCTGATTGTACTACACTCAAAAAATGAAAAAAAATCGTTTTTCGAAAAGTGTCTGTGTGTCTATCTGACTGTAGCTTTTTTTCTATGGCAAACGATAACAGCCGCAAATTCAAACAGAATCAAATAATTTTTTGCATACAGTCCTGATTTGTAGAGTACTCACGACCTATTGTTTTTGGTGAAGATCAGTTGAGGGGAAGGGGTAGTTTACTGGCAACGGTTTTTTTTTATCAAGGTAATTTTTTTTGTTGGCAAACGATAACAGCCGCAAATTCAAACAGAATCAAATTATGTTTCGCATACAGCCCTGAATTGTAGAGTTCTCAAGACCTATTGTTTTTGGTGAAGATCGGTTAGGGGAAAGGGGTAGTTTACCAGCAACGTTTCATGTTTTAACAAGAGTATTTTCTATGGCAAACGATAACAGCCGCAAATTCAAACAGAATCAAAAGATTATTTGCATACAGCCCTGACCTGTAGAGTACTCAATACCTATTGTTTTTGGTGAAGATCGATTAAGGGAAAGGGGTAGTTTACCGGCAACGTTTTATGTTTTAACAAGGGTATTTTCTATGGCAAACGATAAGAGCCGCAAATTCAAACAGAATCAAATAATTTTTTGCATATAGCCCTGACTTGTAGAGTACTCAAGACCTGTTGGTTTTGGTGACGATCGGTGAAGGGAAACGGGTAGTTTACCGGCAACGGTTTTTTTTTAAACAAGTGTAATTTTTTGTATGGCAAACGATAACAGCCTCAAATTCAAATAGAATCAACTACTCTTTTGCACGCTGCCCTGAATTATAGAGTTCTGAATACCTATTGTTTTTGGTGAAGATCGGTTAAGGGGAAGGGGTAGTTTACCAGCAACATTTTTAATCAGGGGTAATTTTACTTCCATGTTCCTTAAGGAAATGGAAGTATGGTGATGGCAAAAAAAATCGTGTTCGAGATTATTGCAGATTCTGATTGTAAAACACTCAAAACATTAAAAAAAGTCATTTTTCGCAAAGTGTCTGTGTGTGTCTGTCTGTCTGTCTGTGTTCTGTCTGTCTGTAGATTTTTTTTTTCTATGGAAAACGATAACATCCGTAAATTCAAACAGAATCAAATTATTTTTTGCATACAGCCCTGAATTGTAATGTTCTCAAGACCTATTGATTTTGGTAAAGATCGGTTAAGGGAAAGGGGTAGTTTGCCGTCAACATTTTATGTTTTAACTAGGGTATTTTATTTGGCAAACGATAACAGCCGCAAATTCAAACATAAACAAATAATTTTTTGCATACAGCCCTGATTTATAGAGTACTCAAGACCTATTGTTTTTGGTGAAGATCGGTTAAGGGTAAAGGGTAGTTTACCAGCAACGTTTTTTTTAATCAAGGGTAATTTGTTTCTATGGCAAAAAATAACAGCCGCAAATTCAATCACAATCAAATAATGTTTTGCATGCAGCCATGAATTGTAAAGTTCTCAAGACCTATTGGTTTTTGGTGAAGATCGGGTAAGGGGAAGGGATAGTTTACCAGCAAAGTTTTTATGTTTGAAAAGGGTATTTTCTATGGCAAACGATAAGAGTCGCAAATTCAAAGAGAATCAAATACGTTTTTGCATACAGACCTGTTCTGTAGAGTACTCACGACTTATTGTTTTTGGTGAAGATCGGTTGAGGGAAAGGGGTAGTTTACCAGCAACATTTTATGTGTTAACAAGGGTTTTTTCTATGGCAAACGATAACAGCCGCAAATTCAAACAGAATCAAATAATGTTTTGCATACAGCCCTGTTTTGTAGAGTTCTCAATACCTATTGGTGTTGGTGAAGGTCGGTTAAGGGAAAGGGGTAGTTTACCTGCAACATTTTATGTTTTACAAAGGGTAATTTTTTATATGACGTACGATAACTGCCGTTTATTCAAACAGAATCAACTACGTTTTTGCATACCTTTTTGAACTAAAGAGAGCTCAAGGTTTGTTGAAGATCGGTTAAGGGAAAGTGGTAGTTTATCAGCAACGTTTTATGTTTTAAAAAAGTAATTTTTTTATGACGAACGATAACTGCCGAAAATTCAAAGAGAATCTAATAATTTTTTGCACACTTTCCTGATTTGTAGAGTGCTCAAGAACTGTTCATTTTGGTGAAGATCGGTTAAGGGAAAGGGGTAGTTTACCTGCAACATTTTATGTTGAACGAAGAGAAATGTTTACATGACGAACGATAACTGCCGCACATTCAAACAGAATCAAATATTTTTTTGCATGCATCCCTGAATTGTAGAGGACTGAACGCCTGTTGATTTTGGTGAAGATCGGTGAAGATCGGTGAAGATAAAGGGGTATTTTACCTGCAACATTTTATGTTTTAACAAGAGTAAAATACATCATTTTGATAAACAAAGTATCCTGATAAGAAGCTCATAATAATCCACTGCAGAAACGTAGATGAAATATCTATAAATGAAGAGGCTAGTTGAACGGGGTGGGGGTTATTTTCTAATAAAGAAAATTATAATTGAAGAGGGAGGGGCGAAAATTTTATATGTGTACTACGTTACCAGCAACAAAGAAGTATTTTTTGTTAAAATTCCTTCCCGGGCTGTTTAGCCTTAGTCCAATGTTTTCTGCAAAACCAGACGTTTCGACAGAGCCATCGACTTCCATCATCAGTGAAAATCTAGTGCGAAAAAGTGAGGTGGTATACGTTAGTGACCAAAGTACTGTGGTTAAGGCTGAATCAATAGAAAGAAGTAGTTTCTATGGAAATATTTCATTTCGAATATGCTTTTAAATATAAATCTTAGAACATGGAAGTAATGTATGGTTCTCCATACCGATATTTTACTTCCTTCTTCCTTAAGGAAATGGAAGTATGGGGATGGCAAAAAAAACCGTGTTCGAGATTATTGCAGATTCTGATTGTACTACACTCAAAACATGAAAAAAAATCGTTTTTCGAAAAGTGTCTGTGTGTCTATCTGACTGTAGCTTTTTTTCTATGGCAAACGATAACAGCCGCAAATTCAAACAGAATCAAATAATTTTTTGCATACAGTCCTGATTTGTAGAGTACTCACGACCTATTGTTTTTGGTGAAGATCAGTTGAGGGGAAGGGGTAGTTTACTGGCAACGGTTTTTTTTTATCAAGGTAATTTTTTTTGTTGGCAAACGATAACAGCCGCAAATTCAAACAGAATCAAATTATGTTTCGCATACAGCCCTGAATTGTAGAGTTCTCAAGACCTATTGTTTTTGGTGAAGATCGGTTAGGGGAAAGGGGTAGTTTACCAGCAACGTTTCATGTTTTAACAAGAGTATTTTCTATGGCAAACGATAACAGCCGCAAATTCAAACAGAATCAAAAGATTATTTGCATACAGCCCTGACCTGTAGAGTACTCAATACCTATTGTTTTTGGTGAAGATCGATTAAGGGAAAGGGGTAGTTTACCGGCAACGTTTTATGTTTTAACAAGGGTATTTTCTATGGCAAACGATAAGATCCGCAAATTCAAACAGAATCAAATAATTTTTTGCATATAGCCCTGACTTGTAGAGTACTCAAGACCTGTTGGTTTTGGTGACGATCGGTGAAGGGAAACGGGTAGTTTACCGGCAACGGTTTTTTTTTTAAACAAGTGTAATTTTTTGTATGGCAAACGATAACAGCCTCAAATTCAAATAGAATCAACTACTCTTTTGCACGCTGCCCTGAATTATAGAGTTCTGAATACCTATTGTTTTTGGTGAAGATCGGTTAAGGGGAAGGGGTAGTTTACCAGCAACATTTTTAATCAGGGGTAATTTTACTTCCATGTTCCTTAAGGAAATGGAAGTATGGTGATGGCAAAAAAAATCGTGTTCGAGATTATTGCAGATTCTGATTGTAAAACACTCAAAACATTAAAAAAAGTCATTTTTCGCAAAGTGTCTGTGTGTGTCTGTCTGTCTGTCTGTGTTCTGTCTGTCTGTAGATTTTTTTTTTCTATGGAAAACGATAACATCCGTAAATTCAAACAGAATCAAATTATTTTTTGCATACAGCCCTGAATTGTAATGTTCTCAAGACCTATTGATTTTGGTAAAGATCGGTTAAGGGAAAGGGGTAGTTTGCCGTCAACATTTTATGTTTTAACTAGGGTATTTTATTTGGCAAACGATAACAGCCGCAAATTCAAACATAAACAAATAATTTTTTGCATACAGCCCTGATTTATAGAGTACTCAAGACCTATTGTTTTTGGTGAAGATCGGTTAAGGGTAAAGGGTAGTTTACCAGCAACGTTTTTTTTAATCAAGGGTAATTTGTTTCTATGGCAAAAAATAACAGCCGCAAATTCAATCACAATCAAATAATGTTTTGCATGCAGCCATGAATTGTAAAGTTCTCAAGACCTATTGGTTTTTGGTGAAGATCGGGTAAGGGGAAGGGATAGTTTACCAGCAAAGTTTTTATGTTTGAAAAGGGTATTTTCTATGGCAAACGATAAGAGTCGCAAATTCAAAGAGAATCAAATACGTTTTTGCATACAGACCTGTTTTGTAGAGTACTCACGACTTATTGTTTTTGGTGAAGATCGGTTGAGGGAAAGGGGTAGTTTACCGGCAACGGTTTTTTTTTTATCAAGGTACTTTTTTTTGTTGGCAAACGATAACAGCCCCAAATTCAAACAGAATCAAATAATGTTTCGCATACAGCCCTGAATTGTAGAGTTCTCAAGACCAGTTGTTTTTGGTGAAGATCGGTTAAGGGAAAGGGGTACTTTACCGGCAACGTTTTATGTTTTAACAAGGGTATTTTCTATGGCAAACGATAACAGCCGCAAATTCAAACAGAATCAAATAATTTTTTGCATACAGCCCTGACTTATAGATTGCTCAAGACCTATTGTTTTCGGAGAAGATCGGTTAAGGGAAAGGGGTAGTTTACCAGCAGCGATTTTTTATCAAGCGTATTTTTTTTGGCAAACGATAACACCTGCAAATTCAAACAGAATCAAATAATGTTTTGCATACAGCCCTGAATTGTAGAGTTCTCAAGTCCTTTTGGTTTTGGTGAAGATCGGTTAAGGGAATATGGTAGTTTACCTGCAACATTTTGTTTTAACAAGGGTAATTTTTTCTATGACGAACGGTAACTGCCGCATTTTCAAACAGAATCAAATAATTTTTTGCATACGTCCCTGAATTGTAGTGATCTCAATGCCTTTTGATTTTGGTGAAGATCGGTTAAGGGGAAGGGGTAGTTAACATGCAACCTTTTACGTTTTAACAATAGTAAAGTACTTGAAAATTCATTTAAACTTTCTCAAACAATGGTAATTGTCAAAAAAAAAATTAACAATTATTTTGTTTTCAAGCAATAAAATTATAATTTTTTCATTTTAATGTAAATCATGTATGAGAGAAAATATATCGTTCGTGGCAGGCACGCATATATCTCAATTATGTAATGTTTACGTTTCCATTTTATTATTATGATTACTGCAATAAAAAGGCAGGGAACACACACACACACACAATTCGCGTTATTTCTGGCGTTTCTCATGTTTATTTTTTTACATTTGCATGCTTTTTAAATGGAAAGTGCCGAAACCCATACCAACACAACGCGTGCAAGCCGAAAAATTGCCCAGCGTGGATAGCGATTTGCTTCCTGTGGATCACTGGGCAGTGTAACTGCACGTGTTTACAGAGGAACGATTCATAGACAGACTTTCGTCTTTAGGGAATGAACCCTCTGCAAGCTCCTACTTTTCCGCGTGTTTGTTCTGTGGTACATACACTGTAGATTCGCAGCTTTACTCTAAGCAACGCTCAATAGGAAATGTTGAAAATTTTTGTCCACGGTGTACTCTCATACACACTTAACCTGCTCTGATGTTTTAATTACGGACATCATAATATTAAAACTTTGGAAACTTGAGCACTACTTAATTGAGATCAAACATTAACTTATACAAGCCATTAATTTTATGCATATTTTTTATATATATGTATACACCGTTATCGGCAACAAAGAAGTAGTTTTTGTTAAAATTCCTTCCCGGGATGTTTGGCCGTAGTCCAATGTTTTCTACAAAACCAGACGTTTCGGCAATGCCATCGACTTCCATCATCAGTGAAACTCGAGTGCGATAACGTGAGGTGTTATACGTTAGTGACCACAGTACTGTGGTTAAGGCTGAAGCAGTAAGTAGAAAGAAGTAGTTTCTATGGTAATATTTCATTTCGAAAATGATTTTAAATATAAATCTTAGAACATGGAAGTTATGTATGGTTCTCCATACCGATATTTTTTTTTGGCAAACGATAACAGCTGCAAATTCAAACAGAATCAAACAATGTTTCGCATACAGCCCTGAATTGTAGAGTTCTCAAGACCTATTGTTTTTGGTGAAGATCGGTTAAGGGAAAGGGGTAGTTTAGCAGCAGCGTTTTTTTATCAAAGGTAATTTTTTTTTGGCAAACGATAACAGCCGCAAATTCAAACAGAATCAAATAATGTTTTGCATACAGCCCTGCATTGTAGAGTTCTCAAGACCTTTTGGTTTTGGTGAAGATCGGTTAAGGGAATAGGGTAGTTTACCTGCAACATTTAGTTTTAGCAAGGGTATTTTTTTCTATGACGAACGGTAACTGCCGCATTTTCAAACAGAATCAAATAATTGTTTGCATAGGTCCCTGAATTGTAGTGATCTCAAGGTCTTTTGATTTTGGTGAAGATCGGTTAAGGGGAAGGGGTAGTTTACCTGCAACCTTTTACGTTTTAACAACAGTAAAGTACTTGAAAATTCATTTAAACTTTTTCAAACAATGGTAATTGTTAAAAATAAAATAATTTTATTTTGAAGCAATAAAATTATAATTTTTCATTTTAATGTAAATCATGTATGAGAGAAAATATATCGTTCGTGGCAGGCAAGCATATCTCAATTATGTAATGTTTACGTTTCCATTTTATTATTATGATTGCTGCAATAAAAAGGCAGGGAACACACACACACACACACAAAATTCGCGTTATTTCTGGCCTCACTCATGTTTATTTTTTTACATTTGCACGCTTTTTAAATGGAAAGTGCCGGAACCCACACCAACATAACGCGTGCAAGCCGAAAAATTGTCCAGCGTGGATAGCGATTTGCTTCCTGTGGATCGCTGGGCAGTGTAACTGCACGTGTTTACAGAGGAACGATTCATAGACAGACTTTTCGTCTTTAGGAAATGAACCCTCTGCAAGATGCTGAGGGTCCATGAGTGACTTCGGTGCGTTCCTTCTTTTCCGCGTGTTTGTTCTGTGAAACGTACACTGTAGATTCGCAGCTTTACTCTAAGCAACGCTCAATAGGAAATGTTGAAAATTTTTGTCCACGTTGTACTCTCATACACACTTAACCTGCTCTGATGTTTTAATTACGGACCTCATAATATTAAAACTTTGGAAACTTGAGCACTACTTAATGGAGACCAAACATTAACTTATACAAGCCATTAATGTTATGCATATTTTTTATATATATGTATACAACGTTATCGGCAACAAAGAAGTAGTTTTTGTTAAAATTCCTTCCCGGGATGTTTGGCCGTAGTCCAATGTTTTCTACAAAACCAGACGTTTCGGCAATGCCATCGACTTCCATCATCAGTGAAAATCGAGTGCGATAACGTGAGGTGGTATACGTTAGTGACCACAGTACTGTGGTTAAGGCTGAAGCAGTAAGTAGAAAGAAGTAGTTTCTATGGTAATATTTCATTTCGAAAATGATTTTAAATATAAATCTTAGAACATGGAAGTTATGTATGGTTCTCCATACCGATATTTTTTTTTGGCAAACGATAACAGCTGCAAATTCAAACAGAATCAAATAATGTTTCGCATACAGCCCTGCATTGTAGAGTTCTCAAGACCTTTTGGTTTTGGTGAAGATCGGTTAAGGGAATAGGGTAGTTTACCTGCAACATTTTGTTTTAACAAGGGTAATTTTTTCTATGACGAACGGTAACTGCCGCATTTTCAAACAGAATCAAATAATTGTTTGCATACATCCCTGAATTGTAGTGATCTCAAGGTCTTTTGATTTTGGTGAAGATCGGTTAAGGGGAGGGGTAGTTTACCTGCAACCTTTTACGTTTTAACAACAGTAAAGTACTTGAAAATTCATTTAAACTTTTTCAAACAATGGTAATTGTTAAAATAAAATAATTTTGTTGCCAGGCAATAAAATTATAATTTTTTCATTTTAATGTAAATCATGTATGAGAGAAAATATATCGTTCATGGCAGGCAAGCATATCTCAAATATGTAATGTTTACGTTTCCATTTTATTATTATGATTACTGCAATAAAAAGACAGGGAACACACACACACACACACACACACACACACACACACACACACACACACACACACACACACACACAAAATTCACGTTATTTCTGGCCTCACTCATGTTTATTTTCTTACATTTGCACGCTTTTTAAATGGAAAGTGCCGAAACCCACACCAACATAACGCGTGCAAGCCGAAAAAGTGTCCAGCGTGGATAGTGATTCGCTTCCTGTGGATCGCTGGGCAGTGTAACTGCATGTGTTTACAGAGGAACGATTCATAGACAGACTTTTCGTCTTTAGGGAATGAACCCTCTGCAAGATGCTGAGGGTCCATGAGTGACTTCCGAGCGCTCCTTCTTTTCCGCGTGTTTGTTCTGTGAAACGTACACTGTAGATTCGCAGCTTTACTCTAAGCAACGCTCAATAGGAAATGTTGAAAATTTTTGTCCACGGTGTACCCTCATACACACTAAACCTGTTCTGATGTTTTAATTACAGACATCATAATCTAAAACTTTGGAAACTTGAGCACTACTTAATGGAGATCAAACATTAACTTATACAAGCCATTAATTTTATGCATATTTTTTATATATATGTGTACACCGTTATCGGCAACAAAGAAGAAGTTTTTGTTAAAATTCCTTCCCGGGATGTTTGGCCGTAGTCCAATGTTTTCTACAAAACCAGACGTTTCGGCAATGCCATCGACTTCCATCATCAGTGAAAATCGAGTGCGATAACGTGAGGTGGTATACGTTAGTGACCACAGTACTGTTGTTAAGGCTGAAGCAGTAAGTAGAAAGAAGTAGTTTCTATGGTAATATTTCATTTCGAAAATGATTTTAAATATAAATCTTAGAACATGGAAGTCATGTATGGTTCTCCATACCGATATTTTGATTATTGTTTACAACAATATTACAACAGGACGGACAGCGTTACCAGCGGCAACCTCTGAAGAAGCTTTTTAAAAGTGAAAACCCGTTCAGGTTGTAAGGTAAAACTTTATGTATTTACTCATAAAAAACTTTGTGTTCCGAGTTGTTAATGTAATAGTTGTATTTAGTTAAGTAACGGACACGTCATGGACAACGAAATCCAAGAATTCAAATAATTTTTTACATATGTGCCTGAGTTGTAGAAGACTCAAGGCCTATTTATTTTGGTGAAGATCCGTTACGGGGAAAGGGTAATTTACCTGAAACATTTTTTGTTGTAACAAGAGTGAAGTACTTAATTTTGATAAATAAAGTATCGTGATAAGAAGATCTTAATAATCCACTGTAGAAACATAGATGAAATACCTATAAATGAAGAGGCTAGTTGAACGGGGTAGGGGTAATTTCTATAAATGAAAATTATAGTTAAGTGGGAGGGGATAATTTTTATGTGTGTACTGCGTTATCGGCAACAAAGTAGTAGTTTGTTGTTAAAATTCCTTCCCGGGCTATTTGGCCGTAGTCCAATGTTTTCTGCAAAACCAGACGTTTCCGCAGTGCTGTCGACTGCCATTATCAGTGAAAATCGAGTGCGATAACGTGTGGTGGTATATGTTAGTGACCACAGTACTGTGGTTAAGGCTAAAGTAATAAGTGGAAAGAAGTAGTTTCTATGGAAACATTTCATTTCGTAAATTTAAAATATAAATCTTAGAACATGGAAGTCATGTATGGTTCTCCATACCGATATTTTATGTTTGGCTTCAAGTATCTGTAGAAACAGTGACCTAAAATGTTTAAATCATTTACTCTTTTTATGCACAGGCCTTGCAACAGGATCCAGCCATTGATCTTGCTGCAATTGAATTGATTCCATTGCTTTCTTTATATCATGCTCCCATACTCCTAGCTGTTCCTCTTGTATGATTCTCTAATTTGACCCATTCTACAGTTGGTTTACATCATTTTTTGCATGGGATGTCTATTATCTGGCCAAATCATGTTAACTGTTTTTTTCTATTTCCTCAAAAACTTCATGTCCATCTTCTCTTATCTTTCATGTTCTCGTTATTCATTCAGGCTAATTTGGAGTATCCATAGTTTGTTTTTACCAATAATCCATTTCTAAAATTTATACATTCTGTTTTTTAGTTTTTTAATAATTTCCATACTTCTATCCTGTACATTACTATACTCTGATTTAATATCAAATATAGCTAATTATTTATGTGGAACTTTATATTCTTATACTATAACACTAAATTCATCATTTTCAAACAAATTTTTGTGAGTCCCATTTTGATATAACTGGAAAATGTTTATAGTACTTTGGTTCAAGAAGCAAGTAGGGAGGAGGCATACCTAATGTGGCTAATACCAGGCCTAAAAGTGATGCTCTGCTTCTCAACTACATAATTAAAAAAAAAAAGACCTTGATTATGAATGTGAAAAATGCCAGTTGTATATAAAAACTATACTTTTTCTGCAGTAGAAACCCTACTATATAAAACATACAGGCACACAACTACTGTAGTATGTTTTTAAAACCATCATGTTTGTTTTCTTCAGTTCATTTAATTTCAACACTTTAGCCTCTAACATAAGACCACCATCACAGCAATAAGTCAACAAAGTTGTTTATTTTCTTTATACATTTTTCATTGAAAATTTTTTTATTGTTAACTTCTGATGACAGGTGTAAATAAGTTTTGGAATAGATTGCAGTCTCGTAGTTCCAAACTTTCAAAATGGTGTCTCTCCTGTATTCTTAGATTTTGTTAGTTGAGAGTATGCATTCAGGCAGGTATTTGTTGTATCCAGAAATCAACTGGAGGTTACTTTCATACACTAGCCACAGTGGTTCTATCATGTTGCTATGGACATCTTCAGACATATGTATTATTCAAAACTAAACAAACATTGTTAAAGCAGTATCACAATTTTCTGGATTGTTAGGCCGTGGTCCAGATTGTCTATATTCATTTCCAGATGTTTCATCTGTACCCATGACAGACTTCTTCAGTGGCGTGAGAACATAGATCACAAACTCCTGCAAATGAATGGAAGTGATCATAGATAATCTGGACCACATCCTAACAGTCTGGAAAATTGTGATAGTGTAAAGAATATGAAATTTCCGTATATTCGTTGATTGTTGTTAAAGCAGGTTAGCAAATGGAATTAAAACAAAACCAAAAGCTATAATAAATAAGTATAAGGTGCACAGTGCTCAACTCAGATTCAGGAATGTTTGGTTTTATTTTGCTTAGTACATGTAACATCTCTGATAAGGTTACTCCTTACCATGCAGTAATGAAGTCATTGTAAGTACAATGTTTGTAGATAACAGTTCAGTTTCCAGTATGGTCATGTTCAGTTAACTTAGTACAGTGAAATTATACATAAACGGTACTGGCTGTTTAAAATTTGATACTTGGCATTTCGTCTGTTGCAAGAAATGGCAAACCAGCAAATAGATTTCCTGCTCAGTAGTACTCAGCTGTTCAGAGGTGGTATTAAACCATAAAGCACACATCCCTTTGTCTGAAACTGTAAACACATTCATATAGTTATATGGAGAGTCAGCCTACAACTGATTTGTGTAAGGCTCTCAGGAAGATGCAGCTTGTAGTGGCTGTGTTAATATATTTTATACTTATAACTCTTACTATTGTAGGGATGCCACAATTTAATATTTCTTATAGTAAACATAAAAGTACCAACTTATAAATTTTTGAGAGGAACAAAAAAAAGAGTATTGATCAAATATAAATTTAATGCACTTTTTTTAATGTTGCCCAGTTGCTATCCAGATAATCCAACTTTTCTTTTGTCAGAAACTTAATGAATTTTCTTGCAGGATTCATCTTTTATATATATTGTATAACCCGACAGGTCGGGTGTTACACTCCGCGCACTTATACTTACTGATTGCCTTTTTCTCTTCTTCGAAGATGTAGTCCTGTAAACACAACTTATGCTAATATGTATGTGTGTGGGCGCCACTTGGATATTTAGTCCAAGAAATTAATTATTTTTTAAAATTGATTTTTAAATTATTAAATTAGTTATAGAAAAAATGTAAACAAGACAATTTTAGTTGCAAATAACATATGTTTAATGACTTTTCTTTCATAAAAATCGTCTGAAGGACTAACAGCAAAATTATATAAAATTGCAGAGTTACAAAAATTATTGACAAGATCTTATTAAGTATCCGCTAATAATTATTTTATTGCTCAGTTGAATTGCATGAATTTAATCTTTGAAAAACTTTATACTCAGGACGTGACTCCTTTGAACTATCAAGACAAATCAGTGGGATGCTTTACAAAATTTGTGTGAATTGAAGGTGTTTGACATATGTAGTACAATTGTGTGACAAAGATACCAGGTAAAAAGAATTTAATGTTGGACAACTCACGTTCTGGTGGGTAAGTATTTCCTTCACTGGACACTGTTCTTGGGGACGACTCCAATCTTGCGCCTCTTCATATTTACGTTTCCTCACTCACTTGTAACTATTTAAAAGTCAAATTATGATTTGAAAACTCCGCACAATTTAAATAAAAATTGTACTGTTTCTATGCTTTAAATTACCGGCAAAAAAACAGCTGACTGCGCGGCCTCGCTATACTGCCATCTCAGCGCTAGTTACGACTCAATGTAGTAAGCTTGCATCAGTAATATGTTTGGAATTTTTGTCAAAGTCTGTCTATTTTTGCAAATACCAGCAAAATTTGATTTTTCTCTATTAAAATCGGTCCTTTTCAGGGCCGCTGGATATTTGGCTGTGTGCGTTCTATTAAAATTTTCGTGCTGTTGCTCTACTCAACAGGCACATTAGCGCTTTAGCGATATACTCCTTTTTAGGTTAAGTAAGTCTTTTGTCTAGTACGGGGAAAAGCCTTTTTCGAGTTTTCGGGTCAGATTCCTCTTCTTCGAGTTCGCCTTGGATTAGATGTTCGGATTTGTATGTGAAGTGTCTCTCGTGGATTCAAAGCATAAAGTCCTCCTGTGTCGATTTTGGTCTCGCTTATATACTCTTTGTAAGGTGCATTGTTTTAATTTTTATTCATGACTTCCGGTATTTTTGAGTAACATTTTCTTCTGGAACATTTGAGAATATGCAAATAGAACATCATGGAACAAATTCAACTTCCGTAGAAGCTTTAGAACAAAAACTTCTTGTTCTTCATACTAATGGATATTACTGAAATTATTCTGGTATTTATCAAACAATTTTACAGGACTACTTACAATCTGCATGTCATTATTATTTTTAGATTCTCTGCTTTCAACTGGTTAAAATGATACCATTCATGATTGGTTTTAAATAAATTAAATCGAATAAATTAACATAAAATACATATCCTTACCTTGTAGTGTTTATACAAAATTCAAGTTTTGTTATTAATAAAATGTTATTAAGTTCCTCGGCTCTTACTATAACATTAATACATAATATAATTAGCTTTACATAACAAAACAAACAAATATTAAAGCACATACCATATAAATAATTTCATTTTTCTGTAGGCATAACATATGGCCTAGTTTCTTGTCACTGTTATTTATAGTAATTCGTCTTTTCTGGTATTATTTCTAGGATTTTTTGGGTATTCACTTAGAGTTTGTTATATTGTTTATCTTTGGGAATACCTGGTTTTTCCCAATACATTTTAATTTTATTGTAATCTCACTTAGCATCTCACTGTCTTTGTACAGATGATCCATTTCATGTGTGTGACAAATTTCACTTTTATATTTAAAAATTCTCTATGAATTAAGCTTGTCTTCAATTGAGCAAGTATTTTCCATTGTACATTATAGAATGTATCTTTTTTCTATATTCCTTCTAATATTAAACAATTAATCTGTCAAATATGACTAATTTTGTGACTGTTTTTTGATCTCAGCTTAGTATGGTGTAGGTAACTAGTTTCATAACTTGACTGTTAAAGTGTTTTAGGTGGTCATATTTATAAGTATAGTTACTTTATATTGTGGTTCAACTTTAAAATACAAGTTTGTCGCATTTTGATAACTTTAAAGTCATAAATTATACAATTTTATATGTTCACTACATGCTTTCAGTTTAACACTGTTTTTGATTATTTTCATTGACTTCTAATCAATTTACAGCTTTCTCTATTTGAAGTATTTTGTTTGTCTTTGTCTAATTGGCATTTACATCTAGTTTTTTTCTTAATTTCATAATAATTAATTTTCACATATATCTGAGTGATTGGTCTCAACTCTAAAACTTTGATTTTCTGTTATAAAATTACATATTTTTTATTTTAATTTACATCCTTTTTAATGATGTGTTTAAATCATTTGATACATCTATTTTATATATGTCATAAAGTATAATAATAGAGCTTGTCTATTATTTCAAAATAAATTGGTTTTTATGCTCTATTCAGAGTTACATTTGTAACATTTCATGACCTCATTTTGGTCATTTCTGAGATTATTTGTTTCTCTTATTATACAATATCAGTTTTATTCTGTTTTTCACTTAAACAATATATGGGGTTTGAGTCTTGGTCAAAGTCTTCGTCGTTTTTACATATTATTGATAATAACTATTGGACAATATTACTAAATTTTTTGGATTACTTGGGTTCGATACTGTTCATTTCACCTTAATTTACTTTTGCAATTAATTTTCTTTATGGAACGTTTTGTGACGTTACATATGCCTCCTCGTTAAAATTGATAATTCGGGAAAAACAATTCTTCAGTTTTGATGAAATTATCATTTCTATATAAACCTTTTATTAGCTTCATTATTATTCCATTCTTTTATATTATAATTAGATTCCTGTACTACTCCTTTAATATATTAATCCATCTCTTTATCCATGTCTCCTGTTCATTTCCTTTACCTTGTTGTTAATTATTTAATCTTTGATACATTATAACTCCCTAACAATTCCCTAACTTTTATAGCGGGTTCGGAGTCAGAGGGGCCCCATTGGCAATCCATTCTACGCCGTTCCCTAACTATAACCACTGAAATCAGAGGAAACACATCTCTGTCCAGAAAATATATAAGACGTACTTATAAATTGCACCTTCGCAACAAATAATAATAATAATAATAATATTTATATTCAAAGATCATAGGCTCCTACACATAAATTCTCTTTCTTAATCTCTTCTGATTATTTCTCAATTATATTAATATACTGTTCTCCGCAGGTAAAATTATCTTTTAAAATTATTCGATGTCAATAATAAATTAGTTGTTTTCATAGCTATATTTATAAATTCATCATCACCTCCTTATGTAACACACTGTTTCCCTTCTTTTTTTTTTTTAAATATCATTTCCTTTTAGTATCAATTATATTACAATATTTCTCCTCCTTAGTAATATCAATTGTTACTTGGTTGTTCAATAATTTATTTAATTAATTTGAATTGCATAGTAAATTATGTCTTTCCCTCCTTTCCTTCTCTCCTTCTCTAAGTGCAGGTAAGTTGGTAAATTTACGTTGACTTGGCTGTTGGAAATAAATTTATATTTTACATATATATTTTTGCCTTTTGGTGGAAGGTGTCCTTCTCGTATTTGTATTTATTAATAATATTCTATTCCTTCTCTAAGTACGGGTAAGTTGGTAAATTAACGTTGACTTGGCTGTTGGAAATAAATTTATATTTTACATATATATTTTTGCCTTTGGTGGAAGGTGTCCCTCTCGTATTTGTATTTATTAATAATATTCTATTCCTTCTTTAAGTATGGGTAAGTTGGTAAATATACGTTGACTTGTATTTTTTATTCATTCATGGTACCTTCTTAACGACGCCTGATTATATGTACCCTTTATTTTATTATTGATAGTGTCTGTTACCTCGTATGTATAGTTTTCTTTATCTTTCATAATTATAAAAGGTCCTGTATATAAAAGTAATAGTTTTTTGGTTATACCTTGTATAGTACTGGGCAATTCTCTATTCCGGATTAACACCTTTTCTCCTACATTATACTTAATAGCCTTTGGTTGGGACTGAACATATGTCTTTCGTTGTTGTTCTGTTTTTTCTAGTATTCTATTATAAAATTTGGTTCCTTCAAATTGGTATTCAGATTCGCTGGGAAAACTAATAATCTCCTTTATTTCCCGGGGTGGGGGTCTTTCGAACATAACTGTGTACGGTGATTCCTCTATTGTATTATGATAGGATAAATTGAGAAATTCTTCTGTTGACGCTAAGTATTCATGCCATCTCTTCTGTCCATCATGGCAGTAGGTCCTCAACAACCGTCCTACTTCCCTCAACACTCTCTCGGCTGGATTACTATTTGGGTGATACACGGATGTCTTATACGTCTTTATCCCGTGTTCTATAAGATTCTCTTTCCATACCTTCCCTTTAAACTGGGTACCGTGGTCTGTAATTATAGAATGTGGTTTGCCTACTTCCATTATATATCTTTCTATTATAATTTCTATAATTTTCTTTGTCGTAGCCCTAGTTATCGGATAAAGCTTAGTATATTTGCTGAAATGGTCAAAAATAATTACGATGAATTTTTAGCTGTGCCTTCCACTGCTGCGTGGAAATGGTCCACAGATATCAAGAAATACCTTTTCTAATTTCTCGGTGGATGTTATGGGTATCATAACCCTTCCTTTCTCTCGTTATTACATTTTACTTTCTGACAAATATCACATGACCGTATCGGCTGTTGCACCTTTTTATTAATCCCTTTGATGTATACCTGTTCTTCCAATGCTTTCCTTACCTTGAGGGCACCCATGTGTCCGTATCTATCGTGATAATCAATAATTAGTGGCCTTTCTGTCCCTGGTGGGGTTACTAACTTCCAATTCTCTTAGTGTGGGGTGTTCCTTATAAATAAAGTATCCTCATGTATACAGTAATATTTATCTACAACTTCATCGCCTTCCAGTACCCTTTTTCTAATATTTCCTAATTTTGGGTCAGCCTCTTGTTGTACCTTCACATCTTTTAAAATATTTGTCAAATCCTCCCTGCTTTTAATGATATGATAAACCTTCGCTATTTGTTCTTTTTTGCCGTCAAATGTCTGGTTTTGTAAATTGATGCGGGATAGAACGTCGGCTGCTATGTTTTGCTTGCCTGGTATATACTCCCACGTGATATTATATTCCTGTAGGGCCAAAACCCATCTCGTCAGCCTCCCATGATTTAGCTTGCAATGTTTAAAAACGAGACTGACTTGTGATCACTCCTAACCGTGATGGGGTATCCCAATATATATGTACGAAATTTACCACATGCGAAAACTACACTCAATAACTCTTTTTCTGTGGTATTGTAGTTTCGTTCGCAACTGTTCAGCATGCGGCTGGCGAAGCTAATCACTAAATGGTTTCCATCCTGATCTTCCTGATATAAGGCTGCACCTAAACTTACATTACTGGCATCACAATTTAGAAAAAATGGCTTTGTAAAGTCGGGGTGATGTAACATAACTGCTTCTAAAAATTTCTCCTTTATCAGATTGAGCACTCCATCTTGCTCTGGTCCCCAAGTCCATTTGTCTTTTGCTGATAACTGCTTTTGAAACCTGGCAGTTAGTTCCGAATAATTGGACCGAAACTTCCTGTAAATTACAAATTCCTAAAAATGATTGAAGCTGTTTCTTGTTTTTTGGGGTGGGGAACTTCTGTATTGCCTCTACCTTCTCTTTGGATGGAGTAATCCCTTGCTTGGTTAAATTAAAACTTAAAAATTTTACCTTGTTTGCAATAAACTGGCACTTATCTAATTTGAGGGTAATATTATTCTTGGATAACTTCTCTAATACCTGTTCAACCCTATTGCAATGGTCATCCCAATTGGCTGAAGTTACCAGTAAATCGTCTACGTATACTGTTGTAAATTTCAGCACTTCCTGTCCCAATATTCTGTCCATTATTTTTACAAATACCGCCACTGAATTAATTAAACCAAAGGGTAATCACTTGAATTGATAGTTTCTGCCTTCAAATATGAATGCCATATATTTCCTACTATCTGGGTGGAGTTCTACCTGCCAGTAGCCGCATACTGTATCCCATGAACTTATATATTTTGTCCCGTGAAACTTTTTTAGTATTTCTTTTATCTCCCCAAGGGATGTGCAGTCATTAACAATCATCTTGTTAATCTCCCTAGCATCGAGGCATATTCGCACCTGTCCATTCTTTTTTGGCACAGCTATGATTGGGCTAGTATAGGGCGAATGACTATATTCAATTATGTCGTCCTCTATCATCCTGTTCAGTTCCTCCCTAACTTCATTTTTTAGTGAGTAAGCAATCGGATATGATTTTTTATTGAACTCTACAGGGGTTTTAAATTTGATGGTGCAGTGATAATTTTTGACCTTGCCCAGAGCATTTGAAAAGATATGTCAGTAATTATTATACACTGTAATCAATCGTTCGGCCTGTGCTTCGCTAATCTGACCCTTTGTTTTTGTCCTTTGGAATTCCCTTATTTCTTCCAATTTCTCTAACCATAATTCTGGGTTATCCTCCTGATATAAGGGCATATTTAGTGGTCGATCGGCACAATAATAATGATTTACAATGGCCTGATAATGTGTATTACTTGTACTATTTCCTTGGGTATCAATTAACTTAGTGGTCCAAATTCCCTCTTTCGTCTTTAGCGTTATTACCTTACTGTCTAAATTTATTATCGCTTTATATGGCCTAAGTATATCACATCCTATTAAAATATTCATGGGTAAATTGTTTGCTACTAATAGTCCTATTGGCAACGTTATACCATTACTGGTCATCTCTAACGACACCTGCTTTTTTATAGATTTATTCTGCCTTCCCGTCGCTCCGACTAGTATAATATTATTTATAGGCAGAGTGGGTATGGGTAGATTACTATTCTGTTTAATTCTTTCTAACTCCACACTGTCTATTAACGATACGTTCGAACCTGTATCAATTAGTAATGTTGCATCTATTCCATTTATATCTGCCTTAATCTGTACTATCCCATTATTCCCATTATTATTATTTTCAATTATTTTATCTCTCTCTTCTAACAATTCCTCCCTAATATCTTTGAGATAATTATTTGTTCTCAATGTCACTGTCCCGTCTTCGTCATGTCTATTTTCTCGTCCAGTTACCCCGTAATATTGGATCAGTGAAGGGCTGTCCTCCTTTTTCACTGCCGCGTCTAGTTTAAACGAGTGTTCGTCTCATTTGCCCGGTCTCCCGGAACATTGGGTTGCTGACTTGTCTGTGGTTCCTGTCTGACCTCTGGGTTACCACTAATAGGTCTGCTATTTGTTGCATTATTTTGATTACCTTGTGTTTGCTGTGGGTAATACACATAAGTTGGTAAATTATGTTGGTATGGTCGTTGACTATTGGCCATCGCATAGTTTACCTGGGGTCTGTACTCCTGATTCCTTCTATCACCTCCCCCTTGATTGCCTCCGTTCCGATAATTATTTCCTTGGTTATAATTATTTCCTCTATAATTGTTGCCCCGATAATTATTTCCTTGATAGCTATTTCTATAATAGTTATTTTCTGGGTAAATATTCCGATTTGGTCCCGGATTGTTACGGTTATTCGGACTCTGATTATTATTATTGCGGTTATTTACTGGGATGTTATTGTTATGGTTGTTTGGATTGAAACTACTACCATTTCCGCTTCCATTCCGATTTGGCCCGTTGTTACTATTGTAATAGTCTACCTTACGACTGGGGGGTTGGTAGTCTTGAAACTTTCCCGCAGACTCGCAGTTCTCTAATAACTTAGCCAAGTCAGTGATTTTACTGAGTTGCTGGTATAATTGCGCGTCTTTGATACCATAGCTATAGTGTCCAGCCAGTTGTCTTACCAAACATTCTTCTGGGATTGGCGGTATTAATTTTCGCACTAAACATATTTTTCCCAGGAAATATGATGTTGGGGATTGTCCCTTGGATGCGTCGTATTTCCCGTAAAATATATCCATTCTCACCTTGTTTTGTGCCGTTTCTGACCAATATTTTTCTTTGAATTGGCGTTTGAATTCATTCAGGTTCGTTATCTCGGGTCGTATTGCTATCCACCAATTATCCCTTGTATTCCGGAATGTTTCATCTAACATTTCCCGTATTCTGTCTCATCTTGTTTCCCTATTTCTTTCTATGAACTCTTCCATCCTTTCTAAAAATCCCATAGGGTTCCGGCGATAATTTTGGAAATTAATTACCTCCCTATTTTCGCTATGACACATATGGGTACTTAAGATCGGTGTGTCCCTTAGCGCTTCTAATCTCTCCTGCAGGTTTTTCTCCCTTTTATCAATTCCCTGTATATTATTTTTATTGGTTCTTATTTGTTCGTCTAACCTATTAGCTATGTCATACGTTCTTTGTATCATCTCGCTAACGTCTTTCCGGACTTCTCCTACCTACTGCATAATTTTGTCCTGGTTTTGCCTGACTTTATTATCGAGAGTTTGGACACTTTGTTTCGTCTCTACGGTTCGTTCCTCTATGGTTTAAAAACGGGTATTATTTCCATCCTGCAATCTTTCTAATTGTTTCGCCATTGTTTCGACCCTCCTGTCGCTGTCGACCTTACTATCGTCGATTTTTTTGGTTTACCGTCTCATAATTTGCACTGATTTCCTTTTTCAGGGACTCTATACTTTTTTATTTTCCTCCTGAAATACCTCCAGCTTTTTTCCATTATCATTGATTTTATTAGTTATATATTCCCTTAAAGATTCCATCTTTTTATCTAATTCCTCCTTGTCTTCCTGTCTATCTTTCCTCAGGGATTCTATACTTCCTTTTATTTCTGCCTTGTCTTCCTGTCTATTTTTATTATTATCCTCCTTCAGGGATTCTATATTTTTGTTATTTTCCTCCTTTAGGGATTCTGTATTTCTGTTCATTGTTTCTTCCATTCTTTGGAACATCATCATTATTGCGTTCATGTCGACGCTCGCTGTTGCTTTTTCCGGTTCGGGTTTCTCTGTTTCATCCCTTTTTTGTGTGGGTTTATCTATTTGGTCTCCCATTTGTATGGGTCTTTCTCCCGCTTGTTCCTCTGGTTCATCTCTCATTTGCAAGGGTTTTTCAATTTCTGGTGTGGGCGGCTCTATTTCTATCTCCTCAACTTGGACTGCCTCCCCATCTTCCACGCTTAATTCGGGTTCTATGTTTTTCTTCCCTTTTGGTAGCGGCATCTTGATTTGTTGATAGTTGCCGGGATTGTTCCTTTTCTTTCAAGCCTCACTAGTTGGGCTGCCAATTTATAACTATCTGTGACGGGTCGGGTGTTACACTCCGCGCACTTATACTTACTGATTGCCTTTTTCTCTTCTTCGAAGATGTAGTCCTGTAAACACAACTTATGCTAATATGTATGTGTTTGGGCGCCACTAGGATATTTAGTCCAAGAAATTAATTATTTTTTAAAATTGATTTTTAAATTATTAAATCAGTTATAGAAAAAATGTAAACAAGACAATTTTAGTTGCAAATAACATATGTTTAATGACTTTTCTTTCATAAAAATCGTCTGAAGGACTAACAGCAAAATTATATAAAATTGCAGAGTTACAAAAATTATTGACAAGATCTTATTAAGTATCGGCTAATAATTATTTTATTGCTCAGTTGAATTGCATGATTTTAATCTTTGAAAAATTGTATACTCAGGACGTGACTCCTTTGAACTATCAAGACAAATCAGTGGGATGCTTTACAAAATTTGTGTGAATTGAAGGTGTTTGACATATGTAGTACAATTGTGTGACAAAGATACCAGGTAAAAAGAATTTAATGTTGGACAACTCACGTTCTGGTGGGTAAGTATTTCCTTCACTGGGCACTGTTCTTGGGGACGACTCCAATCTTGCGCCTCTTCGTATTTACGTTTCCTCACTCACTTGTAACTATTTAAAAGTCAAATTATGATTTGAAAACTCCGCACAATTTAAATAAAAATTGCACTGTTTCTATGCTTTAAATTGCCGGCAAAAAAACAGCTGACTGCATGGCCTCGCTATACTGCCATCTCAGCGCTAGTTACGACTCAATGTAGTAAGCTTGCGTCAGTAATATGTTTGGAATTTTTGTCAAAGTCTGTCTATTTTTGCAAATACCAGCAAAATTTGATTTTTCTCTATTAAAATCGGTCCTTTTCAGGGCCGCTGGATATTTGGCTGTGTGCGTTCTATTAAAATTTTCGTGCTGTTGCTCTACTCAACAGGCACATTAGCGCTTTAGCGATATACTCCTTTTTAGGTTAAGTAAGTCTTTCGTCTAGTACGGGGAAAAGCCTTTTTCGAGTTTTCGGGTCGGATTCCTCTTCTTCGAGTTCGCCTTGGATTAGATGTTCGGATTCGTATGTGAAGTGTCTCTCGTGGATTCAAAGCATAAAGTCCTCCTGTGTCGATTTTGGTCTCGCTTATATACTCTTTGTAAGGTGCATTGTTTTAATTTTTATTCATGACTTCCGGTATTTTTGAGTAACATTTTCTTCTGGAACATTTGAGAATATGCAAATAGAACATCATGGAACAAATTCAACTTCCGTAGAAGCTTTAGAACAAAAACTTCTTGTTCTTCATACTAATGGATATTACTGAAATTATTCTGGTATTTGTCAAACAATTTTACAGGACTACTTACAATCTGCATGTCATTATTATTTTTAGATTCTCTGCTTTCAACTGGTTAAAATGATACCATTCATGATTGGTTTTAAATAAATTAAATCGAATAAATTAACATAAAATACATATCCTTACCTTGTAGTGTTTATACAAAATTCAAGTTTTGTTATTAATAAAATGTTATTAAGTTCCTCGGCTCTTACTATAACATTAATACATAATATAATTAGCTTTACATAACAAAACAAACAAATATTAAAGCACATACCATATAAATAATTTCATTTTTCTGTAGGCATAACATATGGCCTAGTTTCTTGTCACTGTTATTTATAGTAATTCGTCTTTTCTGGTATTATTTCTAGGATTTTTTGGGTATTCACTTAGAGTTTGTTATATTGTTTATCTTTGGGAATACCTGGTTTTTCCCAATACATTTTAATTTTATTGTAATCTCACTTAGCATCTCACTGTCTTTGTACAGATGATCCATTTCATGTGTGTGACAAATTTCACTTTTATATTTAAAAATTCTCTATGAATTAAGCTTGTCTTCAATTGAGCAAGTATTTTCCATTGTACATTATAGAATTGTATCTTTTTTCTATATTCCTTCTAATATTAAACAATTAATCTGTCAAATATGACTAATTTTGTGACTGTTTTTTGATCTCAGCTTAGTATGGTGTAGGTAACTAGTTTCATAACTTGACTGTTAAAGTGTTTTAGGTGGTCATATTTATAAGTATAGTTACTTTATATTGTGGTTCAACTTTAAAATACAAGTTTGTCGCATTTTGATAACTTTAAAGTCATAAATTATACAATTTTATATGTTCACTACATGCTTTCAGTTTAACACTGTTTTTGATTATTTTCATTGACTTCTAATCAATTTACAGCTTTCTCTATTTGAAGTATTTTGTTTGTCTTTGTCTAATTGACATTTACATCTAGTTTTTTTCTTAATTTCATAATAATTAATTTTCACGTATATCTGAGTGATTGGTCTCAACTCTAAAACTTTGATTTTCTGTTATAAAATTACATATTTTTTATTTTAATTTACATCCTTTTTAATGATGTGTTTAAATCATTTGATACATCTATTTTATATATTTCATAAAGTATAATAATAGATCTTGTCTATTATTTCACAATAAATTGGTTTTTATGCTCTATTCAGAGTTACATTTGTAACATTTCATGACCTCATTTTGGTCATTTCTGAGATTATTTGTTTCTCTTATTATACAATATCAGTTTTATTCTGTTTTTCACTTAAACAATATATGGGGTTTGAGTCTTGGTCAAAGTCTTCATCGTTTTTACATATTATTGATAATAACTATTGGACAATATTACTAAATTTTTTGGATTACTTGGGTTCGATACTGTTCATTTCACCTTAATTTACTTTTGCAATTAATTTTCTTTATGGAACGTTTTGTGACGTTACATATGCCTCCTCGTTAAAATTGATAATTCGGGAAAAACAATTCTTCAGTTTTGATGAAATTATCATTTCTATATAAACCTTTTATTAGCTTCATTATTATTCCATTCTTTTATATTATAATTAGATTCCTGTACTACTCCTTTAATATATTAATCCATCTCTTTATCCATGTCTCCTGTTCATTTCCTTTACCTTGTTGTTAATTATTTAATCTTTGATACATTATAACTCCCTAACAATTCCCTAACTTTTATAGCGGGTTCGGAGTCAGAGGGGCCCCATTGGCAATCCATTCTCCGCCGTTCCCTAACTATAACCACTGAAATCAGAGGAAACACATCTCTGTCCAGAAAATATATAAGACGTACTTATAAATTGCACCTTCGCAACAAATAATAATAATAATAATAATAATATTTATATTCAAAGATCATAGGCTCCTACACATAAATTCTCTTTCTTAATCTCTTCTGATTATTTCTCAATTATATTAATATACTGTTCTCCGCAGGTAAAATTATCTTTTAAAATTATTCGATGTCAATAATAAATTAGTTGTTTTCATAGCTATATTTATAAATTCATCATCACCTCCTTATGTAACACACTGTTTCCCTTTTTTTTTTTTAAATATCATTTCCTTTTAGTATCAATTATATTACAATATTTCTCCTCCTTAGTAATATCAATTGTTACTTGGTTGTTCAATAATTTATTTAATTAATTTGAATAGCATAGTAAATTATGTCTTTCCCTCCTTTCCTTCTCTCCTTCTCTAAGTGCAGGTAAGTTGGTAAATTTATGTTGACTTGGCTGTTGGAAATAAATTTATATTTTACATATATATTTTTGCCTTTTGGTGGAAGGTGTCCTTCTCGTATTTGTATTTATTAATAATATTCTATTCCTTCTCTAAGTACGGGTAAGTTGGTAAATTAACGTTGACTTGGCTGTTGGAAATAAATTTATATTTTACATATATATTTTTGCCTTTGGTGGAAGGTGTCCTTCTCGTATTTGTATTTATTAATAATATTCTATTCCTTCTTTAAGTATGGGTAAGTTGGTAAATATACGTTGACTTGTATTTTTTATTCATTCATGGTACCTTCTTAACGACGCCTGATTATATGTACCCTTTATTTTATTATTGATAGTGTCTGTTACCTCGTATGTATAGTTTTCTTTATCTTTCATAATTATAAAAGGTCCTGTATATAAAAGTAATAGTTTTTTGGTTATACCTTGTATAGTACTGGGCAATTCTCTATTCCGGATTAACACCTTTTCTCCTACATTATACTTAATAGCCTTTGGTTGGGACTGAACATATTTCTTTCGTTGTTGTTCTGTTTTTTCTAGTATTCTATTATAAAATTTGGTTCCTTCAAATTGGTATTCAGATTCGCTGGGAAAACTAATAATCTCCTTTATTTCCCGGGGTGGGGGTCTTTCGAACATAACTGTGTATGGTGATTCCTCTATTGTATTATGATAGGATAAATTGAGAAATTCTTCTGTTGACGCTAAGTATTCATGCCATCTCTTCTGTCCTTCATGGCAGTAGGTCCTCAACAACCGTCCTACTTCCCTCAACACTCTCTCGGCTGGATTACTATTTGGGTGATACACGGATGTCTTATACGTCTTTATCCCGTGTTCTATAAGATTCTCTTTCCATACCTTCCCTTTAAACTGGGTACCGTGGTCTGTAATTATAGAATGTGGTTTGCCTACTTCCATTATATATCTTTCTATTATAATTTCTATAATTTTCTTTGTCGTAGCCCTAGTTATCGGATAAAGCTTAGTATATTTGCTGAAATGGTCAAAAATAATTACGATGAATTTATAGCTGTGCCTTCCACCGCTGCGTGGAAATGGTCCACAGATATCAAGAAATACCTTTTCTAATTTCTCGGTGGATGTTATGGGTATCATAACCCTTCCTTTCTCTCGTTATTACATTTTACTTTCTGACAAATATCACATGACCGTATCGGCTGTTGCACCTTTTTATTAATCCCTTTGATGTATACCTGTTCTTCCAATGCTTTCCTTACCTTGAGGGCACCCATGTGTCCGTATCTATCGTGATAATCAATAATTAGTGGCCTTTCTGTCCCTGGTGGGGTTACTAACTTCCAATTCTCTAAGTGTGGGGTGTTCCTTATAAACAAAGTATCCTCATGTATACAGTAATATTTATCTACAACTTCATCGCCTTCCAGTACCCTTTTTCTAATATTTCCTAATTTTGGGTCAGCCTCTTGTTGTACCTTCACATCTTTTAAAATATTTGTCAAATCCTCCCTGCTTTTAATGATATGATATACCTTCGCTATTTGTTCTTTTTTGCCGTCAAATGTCTGGTTTTGTAAATTGATGCAGGATAGAACGTCGGCTGCTATGTTTTGCTTGCCTGGTATATACTCCCACGTGATATTATATTCCTGTAGGGCCAAAACCCATCTCATCAGCTTCCCATGATTTAGCTTGCAATGTTTTAAAAACGAGACTGACTTGTGATCACTCCTAACCGTGATGGGGTATCCCAATATATATGTACGAAATTTACCACATGCGAAAACTACACTCAATAACTCTTTTTCTGTGGTATTGTAGTTTCGTTCGCAACTGTTCAGCATGCGGCTGGCGAAGCTAATCACTAAATGGTTTCCATCCTGATCTTCCTGATATAAGGCTGCACCTAAACTTACATTACTGGCATCACAATTTAGAAAAAATGGCTTTGTAAAGTCGGGGTGATGTAACATAACTGCTTCTAAAAATTTCTCCTTTATCAGATTGAGCACTCCATCTTGCTCTGGTCCCCAAGTCCATTTGTCTTTTGCTGATAACTGCTTTTGAAACCTGGCAGTTAGTTCCGAATAATTGGACCGAAACTTCCTGTAAATTACAGATTCCTAAAAATGATTGAAGCTGTTTCTTGTTTTTTGGGGTGGGGAACTTCTGTATTGCCTCTACCTTCTCTTTGGATGGAGTAATCCCTTGCTTGGTTAAATTAAAACTTAAAAATTTTACCTTGTTTGCAATAAACTGGGACTTATCTAATTTGAGGGTAATATTATTCTTGGATAACTTCTCTAATACCTGTTCAACCCTATTGCAATGGTCATCCCAATTGGCTGAAGTTACCAGTAAATCGTCTACGTATACTGTTGTAAATTTCAGCACTTCCTGTCCCAATATTCTGTCCATTATTTTTACAAATACCGCCACTGAATTAATTAAACCAAAGGGTAATCACTTGAATTGATAGTTTCTGCCTTCAAATATGAATGCCATATATTTCCTACTATCTGGGTGGAGTTCTACCTGCCAGTAGCCGCATACTGTATCCCATGAACTTATATATTTTGTCCCGTGAAACTTTTTTAGTATTTCTTTTATCTCCCCAAGGGATGTGCAGTCATTAACAATCATCTTGTTAATCTCCCTAGCATCGAGGCATATTCGCACCTGTCCATTCTTTTTTGGCACAGCTATGATTGGGCTAGTATAGGGCGAATGACTATATTCAATTATGTCGTCCTCTATCATCCTGTTCAGTTCCTCCCTAACTTCATTTTTTAGTGAGTAAGCAATCGGATATGATTTTTTATTGAACTCTACAGGGGTTTTAAATTTGATGGTGCAGTGATAATTTTTGACCTTGCCCAGAGCATTTGAAAAGATATGTCAGTAATTATTATACACTGTAATCAATCGTTCGGCCTGTGCTTCGCTAATCTGACCCATTGTTTTTGTCCTTTGGAATTCCCTTATTTCTTCCAATTTCTCTAACCATAATTCTGGGTTATCCTCCTGATATAAGGGCATATTTAGTGGTCGATCGGCACAATAATAATGATTTACAATGGCCTGATAATGTGTATTACTTGTACTATTTCCTTGGGTATCAATTAACTTAGTGGTCCAAATTCCCTCTTTCGTCTTTAGCGTTATTACCTTACTGTCTAAATTTATTATCGCTTTATATGGCCTAAGTATATCACATCCTATTAAAATATTCATGGGTAAATTGTTTGCTACTAATAGTCCTATTGGCAACGTTATACCATTACTGGTCATCTCTAACGACACCTGCTTTTTTATAGATTTATTCTGCCTTCCCGTCGCTCCGACTAGTATAATATTATTTATAGGCAGAGTGGGTATGGGTAGATTACTATTCTGTTTAATTCTTTCTAACTCCACACTGTCTATTAACGATACGTTCGAACCTGTATCAATTAGTAATGTTGCATCTATTCCATTTATATCTGCCTTAATCTGTACTATCCCATTATTCCCATTATTATTATTTTCAATTATTTTATCTCTCTCTTCTAACAATTCCTCCCTAATATCTTTGAGATAATTATTTGTTCTCAATGTCACTGTCCCGTCTTCGTCATGTCTATTTTCTCGTCCAGTTACCCCGTAATATTGGATCAGTGAAGGGCTGTCCTCCTTTTTCACTGCCGCGTCTAGTTTAAACGAGTGTTCGTCTCATTTGCCCGGTCTCCCGGAACATTGGGTTGCTGACTTGTCTGTGGTTCCTGTCTGACCTCTGGGTTACCACTAATAGGTCTGCTATTTGTTGCATTATTTTGATTACCTTGTGTTTGCTGTGGGTAATACACATAAGTTGGTAAATTATGTTGGTATGGTCGTTGACTATTGGCCATCGCATAGTTTACCTGGGGTCTGTACTCCTGATTTCTTCTATCACCTCCCCCTTGATTGCCTCCGTTCCGATAATTATTCCTTGGTTATAATTATTTCCTCTATAATTGTTGCCCCGATAATTATTTCCTTGATAGCTATTTCTATAATAGTTATTTTCTGGGTAAATATTCCGATTTGGTCCCGGATTGTTACGGTTATTCGGACTCTGATTATTATTATTGCGGTTATTTACTGGGATGTTATTGTTATAGTTGTTTGGATTGAAACTACTACCATTTCCGCTTCCATTCCGATTTGGCCCGTTGTTACTATTGTAATAGTCTACCTTACGACTGGGGGGTTGGTAGTCTTGAAACTTTCCCGCAGACTCGCAGTTCTCTAATAACTTAGCCAAGTCAGTGATTTTACTGAGTTGCTGGTATAATTGCGCGTCTTTGATACCATAGCTATAGTGTCCAGCCAGTTGTCTTACCAAACATTCTTCTGGGATTGGCGGTATTAATTTTCGCACTAAACATATTTTTCCCAGGAAATATGATGTTGGGGATTGTCCCTTGGATGCGTCGTATTTCCCGTAAAATATATCCATTCTCACCTTGTTTTGTGCCGTTTCTGACCAATATTTTTCTTTGAATTGGCGTTTGAATTCATTCAGGTTCGTTATCTCGGGTCGTATTGCTATCCACCAATTATCCCTTGTATTCCGGAATGTTTCATCTAACATTTCCCGTATTCTGTCTCATCTTGTTTCCCTATTTCTTTCTATGAACTCTTCCATCCTTTCTAAAAATCCCATAGGGTTCCGGCGATAATTTTGGAAATTAATTACCTCCCTATTTTCGCTATGACACATATGGGTACTTAAGATCGGTGTGTCCCTTAGCGCTTCTAATCCCTCCTGCAGGTTTTTCTCCCTTTTATCAATTCCCTGTATATTATTTTTATTGGTTCTTATTTGTTCGTCTAACCTATTAGCTATGTCATACGTTCTTTGTATCATCTCGCTAACGTCTTTCCGGACTTCTCCTACCTACTGCATAATTTTGTCCTGGTTTTGCCTGACTTTATTATCGAGAGTTTGGACACTTTGTTTCGTCTCTACGGTTCGTTCCTCTATGGTTTAAAAACGGGTATTATTTCCATCCTGCAATCTTTCTAATTGTTTCGAAATTGTTTCGACCCTCCTGTCGCTGTCGACCTTACTATCGTCGATTTTTTTGGTTTACCGTCTCATAATTTGCACTGATTTCCTTTTTCAGGGACTCTATACTTTTTTATTTTCCTCCTGAAATACCTCCAGCTTTTTTCCATTATCATTGATTTTATTAGTTATATATTCCCTTAAAGATTCCATCTTTTTATCTAATTCCTCCTTGTCTTCCTGTCTATCTTTCCTCAGGGATTCTATACTTCCTTTTATTTCTGCCTTGTCTTCCTGTCTATTTTTATTATTATCCTCCTTCAGGAATTCTATATTTTTGTTATTTTCCTCCTTTAGGGATTCTGTATTTCTGTTCATTGTTTCTTCCATTCTTTGGAACATCATCATTATTGCGTTCATGTCGACGCTCGCTGTTGCTTTTTCCGGTTCGGGTTTCTCTGTTTCATCCCTTTTTTGTGTGGGTTTATCTATTTGGTCTCCCATTTGTATGGGTCTTTCTCCCGCTTGTTCCTCTGGTTCATCTCTCATTTGCAAGGGTTTTTCAATTTCTGGTGTGGGCGGCTCTATTTCTATCTCCTCAACTTGGACTGCCTCCCCATCTTCCACGCTTAATTCGGGTTCTATGTTTTTCTTCCCTTTTGGTAGCGGCATCTTGATTTGTTGATAGTTGCCGGGATTGTTCCTTTTCTTTCAAGCCTCACTAGTTGGGCTGCCAATTTATAACTATCTGTGACGGGTCGGGTGTTACACTCCGCGCACTTATACTTACTGATTGCCTTTTTCTCTTCTTCGAAGATGTAGTCCTGTAAACACAACTTATGCTAATATGTATGTGTTTGGGCGCCACTAGGATATTTAGTCTAAGAAATTAATTATTTTTTAAAATTGATTTTTAAATTATTAAATCAGTTATAGAAAAAATGTAAACAAGACAATTTTAGTTGCAAATAACATATGTTTAATGACTTTTCTTTCATAAAAATCGTCTGAAGGACTAACAGCAAAATTATATAAAATTGCAGAGTTACAAAAATTATTGACAAGATCTTATTAAGTATCGGCTAATAATTATTTTATTGCTCAGTTGAATTGCATGATTTTAATCTTTGAAAAATTGTATACTCAGGACGTGACTCCTTTGAACTATCAAGACAAATCAGTGGGATGCTTTACAAAATTTGTGTGAATTGAAGGTGTTTGACATATGTAGTACAATTGTGTGACAAAGATACCAGGTAAAAAGAATTTAATGTTGGACAACTCACGTTCTGGTGGGTAAGTATTTCCTTCACTGGACACTGTTCTTGGGGACGACTCCAATCTTGCGCCTCTTCGTATTTACGTTTCCTCACTCACTTGTAACTATTTAAAAGTCAAATTATGATTTGAAAACTCCGCACAATTTAAATAAAAATTGTACTGTTTCTATGCTTTAAATTGCCGGCAAAAAAACAGCTGACTGCATGGCCTCGCTATACTGCCATCTCAGCGCTAGTTACGACTCAATGTAGTAAGCTTGCGTCAGTAATATGTTTGGAATTTTTGTCAAAGTCTGTCTATTTTTGCAAATACCAGCAAAATTTGATTTTTCTCTATTAAAATCGGTCCTTTTCAGGGCCGCTGGATATTTGGCTGTGTGCGTTCTATTAAAATTTTCGTGCTGTTGCTCTACTCAACAGGCACATTAGCGCTTTAGCGATATACTCCTTTTTAGGTTAAGTAAGTCTTTCGTCTAGTACGGGGAAAAGCCTTTTTCGAGTTTTCGGGTCGGATTCCTCTTCTTCGAGTTCGCCTTGGATTAGATGTTCGGATTCGTATGTGAAGTGTCTCTCGTGGATTCAAAGCATAAAGTCCTCCTGTGTCGATTTTGGTCTCGCTTATATACTCTTTGTAAGGTGCATTGTTTTAATTTTTATTCATGACTTCCGGTATTTTTGAGTAACATTTTCTTCTGGAACATTCGAGAATATGCAAATAGAACATCATGGAACAAATTCAACTTCCGTAGAAGCTTTAGAACAAAAACTTCTTGTTCTTCATACTAATGGATATTACTGAAATTATTCTGGTATTTGTCAAACAATTTTACAGGACTACTTACAATCTGCATGTCATTATCATTTTTAGATTCTCTGCTTTCAACTGGTTAAAATGATACCATTCATGATTGGTTTTAAATAAATTAAATCGAATAAATTAACATAAAATACATATCCTTACCTTGTAGTGTTTATACAAAATTCAAGTTTTGTTATTAATAAAATGTTATTAAGTTCCTCGGCTCTTACTATAACATTAATACATAATATAATTAGCTTTACATAACAAAACAAACAAATATTAAAGCACATACCATACAAATAATTTCATTTTTCTGTAGGCATAACATATGGCCTAGTTTCTTGTCACTGTTATTTATAGTAATTCGTCTTTTCTGGTATTATTTCTAGGATTTTTTGGGTATTCACTTAGAGTTTGTTATATTGTTTATCTTTAGGAATACCTGGTTTTTCCTAATACATTTTAATTTTATTGTAATCTCACTTAGCATCTCACTGTCTTTGTACAGATGATCCATTTCATGTGTGTGACAAATTTCACTTTTATATTTAAAAATTCTCTATGAATTAAGCTTGTCTTCAATTGAGCAAGTATTTTCCATTGTACATTATAGAATTGTATCTTTTTTCTATATTCCTTCTAATATTAAACAATTAATCTGTCAAATATGACTAATTTTGTGACTGTTTTTTGATCTCAGCTTAGTATGGTGTAGGTAACTAGTTTCATAACTTGACTGTTAAAGTGTTTTAGGTGGTCATATTTATAAGTATAGTTACTTTATATTGTGGTTCAACTTTAAAATACAAGTTTGTCGCATTTTGATAACTTTAAAGTCATAAATTATACAATTTTATATGTTCACTACATGCTTTCAGTTTAACACTGTTTTTGATTATTTTCATTGACTTCTAATCAAATTACAGCTTTCTCTATTTGAAGTATTTTGTTTGTCTTTGTCTAATTGACATTTACATCTAGTTTTTTTCTTAATTTCATAATAATTAATTTTCACATATATCTGAGTGATTGGTCTCAACTCTAAAACTTTGATTTTCTGTTATAAAATTACATATTTTTTATTTTAATTTACATCCTTTTTAATGATGTGTTTAAATCATTTGATACATCTATTTTATATATGTCATAAAGTATAATAATAGATCTTGTCTATTATTTCACAATAAATTGGTTTTTATGCTCTATTCAGAGTTACATTTGTAACCTTTCATGACCTCATTTTGGTCATTTCTGAGATTATTTGTTTCTCTTATTATACAATATCAGTTTTATTCTGTTTTTCACTTAAACAATATATGGGGTTTGAGTCTTGGTCAAAGTCTTCGTCGTTTTTACATATTATTGATAATAACTATTGGACAATATTACTAAATTTTTTGGATTACTTGGGTTCGATACTGTTCATTTCACCTTAATTTACTTTTGCAATTAATTTTCTTTATGGAACGTTTTGTGACGTTACATATGCCTCCTCGTTAAAATTGATAATTCGGGAAAAACAATTCTTCAGTTTTGATGAAATTATCATTTCTATATAAACCTTTTATTAGCTTCATTATTATTCCATTCTTTTATATTATAATTAGATTCCTGTACTACTCCTTTAATATATTAATCCATCTCTTTATCCATGTCTCCTGTTCATTTCCTTTACCTTGTTGTTAATTATTTAATCTTTGATACATTATAACTCCCTAACAATTCCCTAACTTTTATAGCGGGTTCGGAGTCAGAGGGGCCCCATTGGCAATCCATTCTCCGCCGTTCCCTAACTATAACCACTGAAATCAGAGGAAACACATCTCTGTCCAGAAAATATATAAGACGTACTTATAAATTGCACCTTCGCAACAAATAATAATAATAATAATAATATTTATATTCAAAGATCATAGGCTCCTACACATAAATTCTCTTTCTTAATCTCTTCTGATTATTTCTCAATTATATTAATATACTGTTCTCCGCAGGTAAAATTATCTTTTAAAATTATTCGATGTCAATAATAAATTAGTTGTTTTCATAGCTATATTTATAAATTCATCATCACCTCCTTATGTAACACACTGTTTCCCTTTTTTTTTTTTAAATACCATTTCCTTTTAGTATCAAATATATTACAATATTTCTCCTCCTTAGTAATATCAATTGTTACTTGGTTCTTCAATAATTTATTTAATTAATTTGAATAGCATAGTAAATTATGTCTTTCCCTCCTTTCCTTCTCTCCTTCTCTAAGTGCAGGTAAGTTGGTAAATTTACGTTGACTTGGCTGTTGGAAATAAATTTATATTTTACATATATATTTTTGCCTTTTGGTGGAAGGTGTCCTTCTCGTATTTGTATTTATTAATAATATTCTATTCCTTCTCTAAGTACGGGTAAGTTGGTAAATTAACGTTGACTTGGCTGTTGGAAATAAATTTATATTTTACATATATATTTTTGCCTTTGGTGGAAGGTGTCCTTCTCGTATTTGTATTTATTAATAATATTCTATTCCTTCTTTAAGTATGGGTAAGTTGGTAAATATACGTTGACTTGTATTTTTTATTCATTCATGGTACCTTCTTAACGACGCCTGATTATATGTACCCTTTATTTTATTATTGATAGTGTCTGTTACCTCGTATGTATAGTTTTCTTTATCTTTCATAATTATAAAAGGTCCTGTATATAAAAGTAATAGTTTTTTGGTTATACCTTGTATAGTACTGGGCAATTCTCTATTCCGGATTAACACCTTTTCTCCTACATTATACTTAATAGCCTTTGGTTGGGACTGAACATATTTCTTTCGTTGTTGTTCTGTTTTTTCTAGTATTCTATTATAAAATTTGGTTCCTTCAAATTGGTATTCAGATTCGCTGGGAAAACTAATAATCTCCTTTATTTCCCGGGGTGGGGGTCTTTCGAACATAACTGTGTATGGTGATTCCTCTATTGTATTATGATAGGATAAATTGAGAAATTCTTCTGTTGACGCTAAGTATTCATGCCATCTCTTCTGTCCTTCATGGCAGTAGGTCCTCAACAACCGTCCTACTTCCCTCAACACTCTCTCGGCTGGATTACTATTTGGGTGATACACGGATGTCTTATACGTCTTTATCCCGTGTTCTATAAGATTCTCTTTCCATACCTTCCCTTTAAACTGGGTACCGTGGTCTGTAATTATAGAATGTGGTTTGCCTACTTCCATTATATATCTTTCTATTATAATTTCTATAATTTTCTTTGTCGTAGCCCTAGTTATCGGATAAAGCTTAGTATATTTGCTGAAATGGTCAAAAATAATTACGATGAATTTATAGCTGTGCCTTCCACCGCTGCGTGGAAATGGTCCACAGATATCAAGAAATACCTTTTCTAATTTCTCGGTGGATGTTATGGGTATCATAACCCTTCCTTTCTCTCGTTATTACATTTTACTTTCTGACAAATATCACATGACCGTATCGGCTGTTGCACCTTTTTATTAATCCCTTTGATGTATACCTGTTCTTCCAATGCTTTCCTTACCTTGAGGGCACCCATGTGTCCGTATCTATCGTGATAATCAATAATTAGTGGCCTTTCTGTCCCTGGTGGGGTTACTAACTTCCAATTCTCTAAGTGTGGGGTGTTCCTTATAAACAAAGTATCCTCATGTATACAGTAATATTTATCTACAACTTCATCGCCTTCCAGTACCCTTTTTCTAATATTTCCTATTTTTGGGTCAGCCTCTTGTTGTACCTTCACATCTTTTAAAATATTTGTCAAATCCTCCCTGCTTTTAATGATATGATAAACCTTCGCTATTTGTTCTTTTTTGCCGTCAAATGTCTGGTTTTGTAAATTGATGCGGGATAGAACGTCGGCTGCTATGTTTTGCTTGCCTGGTATATACTCCCACGTGATATTATATTCCTGTAGGGCCAAAACCCATCTCGTCAGCCTCCCATGATTTAGCTTGCAATTTTTTAAAACGAGACTGACTTGTGATCACTCCTAACCGTGATGGGGTATCCCAATATATATGTACGAAATTTACCACATGCGAAAACTACACTCAATAACTCTTTTTCTGTGGTATTGTAGTTTCGTTCGCAACTGTTCAGCATGCGGCTGGCGAAGCTAATCACTAAATGGTTTCCATCCTGATCTTCCTGATATAAGGCTGCACCTAAACTTACATTACTGGCATCACAATTTAGAAAAAATGGCTTTGTAAAGTCGGGGTGATGTAACATAACTGCTTCTAAAAATTTCTCCTTTATCAGATTGAGCACTCCATCTTGCTCTGGTCCCCAAGTCCATTTGTCTTTTGCTGATAACTGCTTTTGAAACCTGGCAGTTAGTTCCGAATAATTGGACCGAAACTTCCTGTAAATTACAGATTCCTAAAAATGATTGAAGCTGTTTCTTGTTTTTTGGGGTGGGGAACTTCTGTATTGCCTCTACCTTCTCTTTGGATGGAGTAATCCCTTGCTTGGTTAAATTAAAACTTAAAAATTTTACCTTGTTTGCAATAAACTGGCACTTATCTAATTTGAGGGTAATATTATTCTTGGATAACTTCTCTAATACCTGTTCAACCCTATTGCAATGGTCATCCCAATTGGCTGAAGTTACCAGTAAATCGTCTACGTATACTGTTGTAAATTTCAGCACTTCCTGTCCCAATATTCTGTCCATTATTTTTACAAATACCGCCACTGAATTAATTAAACCAAAGGGTAATCACTTGAATTGATAGTTTCTGCCTTCAAATATGAATGCCATATATTTCCTACTATCTGGGTGGAGTTCTACCTGCCAGTAGCCGCATACTGTATCCCATGAACTTATATATTTTGTCCCGTGAAACTTTTTTAGTATTTCTTTTATCTCCCCAAGGGATGTGCAGTCATTAACAATCATCTTGTTAATCTCCCTAGCATCGAGGCATATTCGCACCTGTCCATTCTTTTTTGGCACAGCTATGATTGGGATAGTATAGGGCGAATGACTATATTCAATTATGTCGTCCTCTATCATCCTGTTCAGTTCCTCCCTAACTTCATTTTTTAGTGAGTAAGCAATCGGATATGATTTTTTATTGAACTCTACAGGGGTTTTAAATTTGATGGTGCAGTGATAATTTTTGACCTTGCCCAGAGCATTTGAAAAGATATGTCAGTAATTATTATACACTGTAATCAATCGTTCGGCCTGTGCTTCGCTAATCTGACCCTTTGTTTTTGTCCTTTGGAATTCCCTTATTTCTTCCAATTTCTCTAACCATAATTCTGGGTTATCCTCCTGATATAAGGGCATATTTAGTGGTCGATCGGCACAATAATAATGATTTACAATGGCCTGATAATGTGTATTACTTGTACTATTTCCTTGGGTATCAATTAACTTAGTGGTCCAAATTCCCTCTTTCGTCTTTAGCGTTATTACCTTACTGTCTAAATTTATTATCGCTTTATATGGCCTAAGTATATCACATCCTATTAAAATATTCATGGGTAAATTGTTTGCTACTAATAGTCCTATTGGCAACGTTATACCATTACTGGTCATCTCTAACGACACCTGCTTTTTTATAGATTTATTCTGCCTTCCCGTCGCTCCGACTAGTATAATATTATTTATAGGCAGAGTGGGTATGGGTAGATTACTATTCTGTTTAATTCTTTCTAACTCCACACTGTCTATTAACGATACGTTCGAACCTGTATCAATTAGTAATGTTGCATCTATTCCATTTATATCTGCCTTAATCTGTACTATCCCATTATTCCCATTATTATTATTTTCAATTATTTTATCTCTCTCTTCTAACAATTCCTCCCTAATATCTTTGAGATAATTATTTGTTCTCAATGTCACTGTCCCGTCTTCGTCATGTCTATTTTCTCGTCCAGTTACCCCGTAATATTGGATCAGTGAAGGGCTGTCCTCCTTTTTCACTGCCGCGTCTAGTTTAAACGAGTGTTCGTCTCATTTGCCCGGTCTCCCGGAACATTGGGTTGCTGACTTGTCTGTGGTTCCTGTCTGACCTCTGGGTTACCACTAATAGGTCTGCTATTTGTTGCATTATTTTGATTACCTTGTGTTTGCTGTGGGTAATACACATAAGTTGGTAAATTATGTTGGTATGGTCGTTGACTATTGGCCATCGCATAGTTTACCTGGGGTCTGTACTCCTGATTCCTTCTATCACCTCCCCCTTGATTGCCTCCGTTCCGATAATTATTTCCTTGGTTATAATTATTTCCTCTATAATTGTTGCCCCGATAATTATTTCCTTGATAGCTATTTCTATAATAGTTATTTTCTGGGTAAATATTCCGATTTGGTCCCGGATTGTTACGGTTATTCGGACTCTGATTATTATTATTGCGGTTATTTACTGGGATGTTATTGTTATGGTTGTTTGGATTGAAACTACTACCATTTCCGCTTCCATTCCGATTTGGCCCGTTGTTACTATTGTAATAGTCTACCTTACGACTGGGGGGTTGGTAGTCTTGAAACTTTCCCGCAGACTCGCAGTTCTCTAATAACTTAGCCAAGTCAGTGATTTTACTGAGTTGCTGGTATAATTGCGCGTCTTTGATACCATAGCTATAGTGTCCAGCCAGTTGTCTTACAAAACATTCTTCTGGGATTGGCGGTATTAATTTTCGCACTAAACATATTTTTCCCAGGAAATATGATGTTGGGGATTGTCCCTTGGATGCGTCGTATTTCCCGTAAAATATATCCATTCTCACCTTGTTTTGTGCCGTTTCTGACCAATATTTTTCTTTGAATTGGCGTTTGAATTCATTCAGGTTCGTTATCTCGGGTCGTATTGCTATCCACCAATTATCCCTTGTATTCCGGAATGTTTCATCTAACATATCCCGTATTCTGTCTCATCTTGTTTCCCTATTTCTTTCTATGAACTCTTCCATCCTTTCTAAAAATCCCATAGGGTTCCGGCGATAATTTTGGAAATTAATTACCTCCCTATTTTCGCTATGACACATATGGGTACTTAAGATCGGTGTGTCCCTTAGCGCTTCTAATCTCTCCTGCAGGTTTTTCTCCCTTTTATCAATTCCCTGTATATTATTTTTATTGGTTCTTATTTGTTCGTCTAACCTATTAGCTATGTCATACGTTCTTTGTATCATCTCGCTAACGTCTTTCCGGACTTCTCCTACCTACTGCATAATTTTGTCCTGGTTTTGCCTGACTTTATTATCGAGAGTTTGGACACTTTGTTTCGTCTCTACGGTTCGTTCCTCTATGGTTTAAAAACGGGTATTATTTCCATCCTGCAATCTTTCTAATTGTTTCGCCATTGTTTCGACCCTCCTGTCGCTGTCGACCTTACTATCGTCGATTTTTTTGGTTTACTTTGTCTCATAATTTGCACTGATTTCCTTTTTCAGGGACTCTATACTTTTTTATTTTCCTTCTGAAATACCTCCAGCTTTTTTCCATTATCATTGATTTTATTAGTTATATATTCCCTTAAAGATTCCATCTTTTTATCTAATTCCTCCTTGTCTTCCTGTCTATCTTTCCTCAGGGATTCTATACTTCCTTTTATTTCTGCCTTGTCTTCCTGTCTATTTTTATTATTATCCTCCTTCAGGGATTCTATATTTTTGTTATTTTCCTCCTTTAGGGATTCTGTATTTTTGTTCATTGTTTCTTCCATTCTTTGGAACATCATCATTATTGCGTTCATGTCGACGCTCGCTGTTGCTTTTTCCGGTTCGGGTTTCTCTGTTTCATCCCTTTTTTGTGTGGGTTTATCTATTTGGTCTCCCATTTGTATGGGTCTTTCTCCCGCTTGTTCCTCTGGTTCATCTCTCATTTGCAAGGGTTTTTCAATTTCTGGTGTGGGCGGCTCTATTTCTATCTCCTCAACTTGGACTGCCTCCCCATCTTCCACGCTTAATTCGGGTTCTATGTTTTTCTTCCCTTTTGGTAGCGGCATCTTGATTTGTTGATAGTTGCCGGGATTGTTCCTTTTCTTTCAAGCCTCACTAGTTGGGCTGCCAATTTATAACTATCTGTGACAGGTCGGGTGTTACACTCTGCGCACTTATACTTACTGATTGCCTTTTTCTCTTCTTCGAAGATGTAGTCCTGTAAACACAACTTATGCTAATATGTATGTGTTTGGGTGCCACTAGGATATTTAGTCCAAGAAATTAATTATTTTTTAAAATTGATTTTTAAATTATTAAATCAGTTATAGAAAAAATGTAAACAAGACAATTTTAGTTGCAAATAACATATGTTTAATGACTTTTCTTTCATAAAAATCGTCTGAAGGACTAACAGCAAAATTATATAAAATTGCAGAGTTACAAAAATTATTGACAAGATCTTATTAAGTATCGGCTAATAATTATTTTATTGCTCAGTTGAATTGCATGATTTTAATCTTTGAAAAATTGTATACTCAGGACGTGACTCCTTTGAACTATCAAGACAAATCAGTGGGATGCTTTACAAAATTTGTGTGAATTGAAGGTGTTTGACATATGTAGTACAATTGTGTGACAAAGATACCAGGTAAAAAGAATTTAATGTTGGACAACTCACGTTCTGGTGGGTAAGTATTTCCTTCACTGGGCACTGTTCTTGGGGACGACTCCAATCTTGCGCCTCTTCGTATTTACGTTTCCTCACTCACTTGTAACTATTTAAAAGTCAAATTATGATTTGAAAACTCCGCACAATTTAAATAAAAATTGCACTGTTTCTATGCTTTAAATTGCCGGCAAAAAAACAGCTGACTGCATGGCCTCGCTATACTGCCATCTCAGCGCTAGTTACGACTCAATGTAGTAAGCTTGCATCAGTAATATGTTTGGAATTTTGTCAAAGTCTGTCTATTTTTGCAAATACCAGCAAAATTTGATTTTTCTCTATTAAAATCGGTCCTTTTCAGGGCCGCTGGATATTTGGCTGTGTGCGTTCTATTAAAATTTTCGTGCTGTTGCTCTACTCAACAGGCACATTAGCGCTTTAGCGATATACTCCTTTTTAGGTTAAGTAAGTCTTTCGTCTAGTACGGGGAAAAGCCTTTTTCGAGTTTTCGGGTCGGATTCCTCTTCTTCGAGTTCGCCTTGGATTAGATGTTCGGATTCGTATGTGAAGTGTCTCTCGTGGATTCAAAGCATAAAGTCCTCCTGTGTCGATTTTGGTCTCGCTTATATACTCTTTGTAAGGTGCATTGTTTTTAATTTTTATTCATGACTTCCGGTATTTTTGAGTAACATTTTCTTCTGGAACATTCGAGAATATGCAAATAGAACATCATGGAACAAATTCAACTTCCGTAGAAGCTTTAGAACAAAAACTTCTTGTCTTCATACTAATGGATATTACTGAAATTATTCTGGTATTTGTCAAACAATTTTACAGGACTACTTACAATCTGCATGTCATTATTATTTTTAGATTCTCTGCTTTCAACTGGTTAAAATGATACCATTCATGATTGGTTTTAAATAAATTAAATCGAATAAATTATCATAAAATACATATCCTTACCTTGTAGTGTTTATACAAAATTCAAGTTTTGTTATTAATAAAATGTTATTAAGTTCCTCGGCTCTTACTATAACATTAATACATAATATAATTAGCTTTACATAACAAAGGCAATGAATCGCCGAAGAGGAATTCAGTGGGGACTGACAGATAGGTTGGAGGACTTGGACTTCGCGGATGACCTGTGCTTGCTAACCAACATTTTTAAGGATATGGAAGCAAAGCTGAACGATTTAAAAACCGAAGCATCAGAGGTGGGATTGAAGATTAATGGAAAGAAAACCAAGGAGATGCCGTTATAATAACCGCAATAAGGCACTATTATTTTTAGGAAACCAAGAGATCGAACAAGTCAAACAGTTTTGTTACCTGGGAAGTATGGTCACCACGGAGGGAGGAACCATAGAGGATATAGGAAATAGAATAAATAAGGCTAAAGGAGCACTTGCAATGCTGAGACCAATCCGGAAATGAAGGGAACTTAACACCAATTACCAAACTACGCATCTTCAATACAAATGTCAAGTCGGTACTGCTCTATGGGTGTGAAACTTGGAAGACTAACAAACACTGATTAGCAGACTCCAAACATTCGTGAACAGAAGTTTGCGGAATATCCTGAGGATATGGTGGCCACAAGTTATCTCCAATGAAGAGCTGTGGAGAAGAACCCCATCAAACACCCATTGACATTGAGATGCGTCATAGGAAATGGAAGTGGATTGGGCATACATTACGACGAGATAGAGACAACATAGCAAGACAAGCCCTGGAATGGAACCCACAAGGTAGCAGGAGAAGAGGCAGACCAAGGAACACATGGAGGAGGAGTGTAATAGCGGAAGGGATGGAGAAAGGAGGGAAGACCTGGCCCGAGATCAAGACGATGGCGCGGAACAGAGTCCGGTGGCGGAAGTTCATTGATGCCCTATGCTCCACTTAGGAGATGCAGGAATAATGATGAATGATGGTGAATCTCACTTAGCATCTCACTGTCTTTGTACAGATGATCCATTTCATGTGTGTGACAAATTTCACTTTTATATTTAAAAGTTCTCTATGAATTAAGCTTGTCTTCAATTGAGCAAGTATTTTCCATTGTACATTATAGAATTGTATCTTTTTTCTATATTCCTTCTAATATTAAACAATTAATCTGTCAAGTATGACTAATTTTGTGACTGTTTTTACTTCCATATTCCTTAAGGAATGGAAGTATGGTGATGGCAAAAAAAATCGTGTTCGAGATTATTGCAGATTCTGATTCTACTACACTCAAAACATGAAAAAAGTCGTTTTCCGAAAAGTGTCTGTGTGTCTGTCTGTCTGTCTGTGTGTCTGTCTGTCTGTAGATTTTTTTTCTATGGCAAACGATAACTGCCGCAAATTCAAACAGAATCATACAATTTTTTGCATACAGCCCTGATTTGCAGAGTACTCGCGACCTATTGTTTTTGGTGAAGATCGGTTGAGAGAAAGGGGTAGTTTACCTGCAACGGTTTTTTTTTTAGCAAGGGTAATTTTGTTTGTTTGGCAAACGATAACAGCCGCAAATTCAAACAGAATCAAATAATGTTTCGCATACAACCCTGAATTGTAGAGTTCTCAAGATCTGTTGATTTTGGTGAAGATCGGTTAAGGGAAAGGGGTAGTTTACCTGTAACGTTTTATGTTTTAACAAGGGTATTTCCTATGGCAAACGATAACAGCCGCAAATTCAAACAGAATCAAAAGATTATTTGCATACAGCCCTAAATTGTAGAGTTCTCAAGACCTATTGTTTTTGGTGAAGTTCGGTTGAGGTAAAGGGGTAGTTTACCTGCAACGTTTTTTTAACAAGGGTATTTTCTATGGCAAACGATAACAGCCGCAAATTCAAACAGAATCAAATAATGTTTTGCATACAGCCCTGGTTTGTAGAGTACTCAAGACCTATTGTTTTTGGTGAAGATCGGTTAAGGGAAAGGGGTAGTTTACCTGTAACGTTTTATGTTTTAACAAGGGTATTTCCTATGGCAAACGGTAACAGCCGCAAATTCACACAGAATCAAAAGATTATTTGCATACAGCCCTAAATTGTAGAGTTCTCAAGACCTATTGTTTTTGGTGAAGTTCGGTTGAGGGAAAGGGGTAGTTTACCAGCAACGTTTTTTTAACAAGGGTATTTTCTATGGCAAACGATAACAGCCGTAAATTCAACCAGAATCAAATAATGTTTTGCATACAGCCCTGATTTGTAGAGTACTCAAGACCTATTGTTTTTGGTGAAGATCGGTTGAGGGGAAGGGGTAGTTTACCTGCAACGTTTTTTTATCAAGCGTATTTTCTATGGCAAACGATAACAGCCGCAAATTGAAACAGAATCAAATAATTTTTTGCATACGTCCCTGAATTGTAGAGGTCTCAATGGCTTTCGATTTTGGTGAAGATCGATTAAGGGGAAGGGGTAGTTTACCTGCAACCTTTTACGTTTTAACAAGAGTAAAGTACTTGAAAATTTATTTAAACTTTTTGAAACAATGGTAATTGTTAAAAATAAAATCATTTTGTTGCCAGGCAATAAAATTATAATTTTTTCATTTTAATGTAATATAATATTTTTCATTTAATACAGCAATAAAAAGGCAGGTAAGACACAGCCTGGCTGTTTGGCTGAAAATTATTTTAAATATAAATCTTAGAATATGGAAGTCATGTATGGTTCTCCATACCGATATTTGATCTCAGCTTAGTATGGTGTAGGTAACTAGTTTCATAACTTGACTGTTAAAGTGTTTTAGGTGGTCATATTTATAAGTATAGTTACTTTATATTATGGTTCAACTTTAAAATACAAGTTTGTCACATTTTGATAACTTTAAAGTCATAAATTATACAATTTTATATGTTCACTACATGCTTTCAGTTTAACACTGTTTTTTATTATTTTCATTGACTTCTAATCAATTTACAGCTTTCTCTATTTGAAGTATTTTGTTTGTCTTTGTCTAATTGACATTTACATCTAGTTTTTTTCTTAATTTCATAATAATTAATTTTCACATATATCTGAGTGATTGGTCTCAACTCTAAAACTTTGATTTTATGTTATAAAATTACATATTTTTTATTTTAATTTACATCCTTTTTAATGATGTGTTTAAATCATTTGATACATCTATTTTATATATGTCATAAAGTATAATAATAGATCTTGTCTATTATTTCACAATAAATTGGTTTTTATGCTCTATTCAGAGTTACATTTCTAACATTTCATGACCTCATTTTGGTCATTTCTGAGATTATTTGTTTCTCTTATTATACAATATCAGTTTTATTCTGTTTTTCACTTAAACAATATATGGGGTTTGAGTCTTGGTCAAAGTCTTCGTCATTTTTACATATTATTGATAATAACTATTGGACAATATTACTAAATTTTTTGGATTACTTGGGTTCGATACTGTTCATTTCACCTTAATTAACTTTTGCAATTAATTTTCTTTATGGAACGTTTTGAGACGTTACAATTGTTACAACACAAATAAGCCACACCAGTACCAGGGATAAAAAAGATGATTCTAAATACAAAATAATACTTCATATTAAATAAAATGCTTAATATAAATAAAATATAAAGACAATGACTCGACAAATGACGACATAACCTAGCCCAAGTGATTGAACCAACAAAAGGAAACAAAAGAAGAAGGGAACCACAAAAAACAAACAAGAATAAAACCAAAGAAGAGAAGAAAGTGATTCACCAGAACAAATGAAGAAGGGAAGAACCCTAAACCAAACAAAAATGAAACAAATTCATGGAATTGAATGACTCAATGTAACATGTTAAAATGAACCCAAAGGAGAAGGTGGAAAACCAAAGTATTAATCAAATACAATGAAAATGAAGAAGGAGGGGAATGAAAAAGAAACAAACCCACAATGAAGGGAAATAAATAAAAATGAAAACTAATGATGATACAAAAACCAGTAATAAGGAATATGAGCAAGAGAAATAATGCACTCAAATGTAATATTGGAAAAAAGACCAATAATTAACCTATGAGAAAAAAAGTAAATGTTATTATCCATTAATGGACAATACTAATGGAATTGAAAGAAACCCAATTAAACAATGTTAAATATAAATATAAAAAAGCAAACTAACCCACAATTTAGAGTTAGATGTAATGTTAAAATATAAAGACATAAAATTGTTCATATTATTAATGATATATTGTAATGAAAGAGATAGTATGGTAGTGAGATAGTAATTAGAGGGATTACCCATTCAGAAACACTTAAAAAACAAAAACATGTGTGAAGTGCAAAATGAAAGTGAAAAACCCCCAAAGAGTAGTGATAAAGAAGGTACACTAATAAAATTAGAATAAACTATAAATAATTTAAAAGTGAAGGTGATGATTGAATGAGAATAGTGTAAAATAAAGAATGGTAATATAGTGAAAAATAGTGAATGATAAAATCATTAACAATTAATAAATCCAAATGAAACACTAAATAATTAAAAGTGAAAAATATTAGTAATTAACAATAACAGTATAAACTGATAAGACAGTAACTAGTTAAGAAAGAATGTTATTATTAAATTTAAGTAAATACAATTATGATTAAAAGGGAGAATGCCCTTAAGGGAAAACCAGATAGTGTTAACATGGAAAAAAAGTAAAGATTGTTTAAAAATTAAGTAGTTAAAACAAATTCATAAACACCCATATTATAAGGGATCGTTGTAAGTTCATAAAAAGTGATGTTGTTTATCACACTAAAAAATAATATAAAATAAGATGAATTGTAAACCAAGATTAGCAAATAATAGTTAAATAATTATTCAAGCAAGTTTATGAATTGGATATGGTTGATAGAGTTATACAGACCATAGGCCTAAATATTATATGTAATAAGATCAAAAAAGTAGTAAATAATAGCCACATTTTTATTATAGGCAAAGGAAATAAGTAAAAAAGTTAAGAAATGTATGACTAGAAAACGAGGAAAACAAATAGTAAACAATTATGTGCAAACTAATACTGACATAATAATAACACATAAACAGACCCAAAACACAACAATAAATTATACAACCAATTATAATAACGAAATAAAACCCATTAGGCTAAAAGGAAATGTAATTTGAATGAAATAAGTCAGACACCATAATGGCTACTTAGGCCTATGAAAATACCTAACTGTCAAAAACAAACAACTACAAATTGTAATAAGTTAAGTAAGAAATTAGCAAATCCGAGGTGAAGGAGTCATCAAGGATAAATTGTAAATCATTTTTAAGACAAAATATTATAATAAGCATTTGAATACAAAAAGAAATGTAATTAACAAGTATTAACATAGTTGTAAAAACATAAAACCTGAAATAACCCAAACTTGTGGGGTATCAAAATAATCTATGAAAGGAAATAAATACTATAGTGACAATATTTAATAATCAGGAAGGAAGATAGAGGAATAACAGCAGTCAGAAGATATACTAGGATTTTGAAAAGAATTCAAATTTTGATAACAATGGATTTATATCAATCTCAGCCAATCAGAATTCTTTGGTTACCATAGAAACCACCGTTGAAGACGAAATTACCGTTGAATACCGTTACTCGTAAAGCGTCAGTCTACCAGGACAGAAGCCAAAGTTTGAAGGACCAATTTTTTAATAAATTAATGTAAAACAGTGAACGAAGTTCAAAGAAATGACTGGATAAGAAGCTGACGAACCATTAGAGCAGTCCATTCAAGATCCAGGCCCATAAAACTGAGAATTAACAGAAAATTATGACCACATATTATAAGAAAAGGACGCCAAGCCTACTTAAGTCCATAGATCAATGAAAATAGAACTTATTGCAGCCCAATCCTCTTCCGATCCAATGAACGAAAACACCAAGTCATGCTGATGTGTTAAGTACCATTGAATTACCTTATTTCCAAAAAACCAAATCACTCTAAATTTTACTAATAGTAATCTGATCTCACTATAAGCCGAATATTTCTCTTTCAAAGATTATTTAAGAAAAATAAACACACTGAAAATTTGTTAACATAAAATCTAACCTATTGTTTAAACACGAACTTTCGAAACCACATTTAACGACACTACAGAACAGATTGTAACATCACACCTTATTATTTATGTACACTTAGAATAAGGTAAAATACTTTAATTGTAATCATCGGAATTCTTTGCCTTATAATCAAAAGGATCCACCGATTTTGGAACGAAATTAATTGTAATAACAAAACGTTCAGCTGCCATGCTGATGCTACCACATCGTTCCAGAAACGATTCGTCACCCCGAGTATAATTGTTTCATGTATAAAGTCGGTGCAAAGTTGTTAATCAACTAATACATTTTATTTTTGTAAAAAACCTGAAAAATTTAATTATCAACATTAAAATCGCAATTACGGGGAGTAACCGTTGTTATTATTTCATAGGGAGTGCATTATAATTACTTGTGTTTATTTACGAAGGCTAGGTTTGATGAGCAGCGCTCAAGTTGCCATTTGCACAACTGCCTACACGATTCAGAAGGCGGCACGAGCAGGAATTATTTGAACGCCCCGACCGTCATAGCTGAAAATACTTTATTAAGTAATTTTAATTGTTTTAATAAACAATTTGGCGCCACCCGGGATTATCACACCCCTATATACAAACAGGTAAGGTTACTGCCGTGTTATACTGGTAATTACCGCAATGCTACGGACATCGTTAGCGCAAAATTGATGTAACGACCCCAGTGCGAGACGAACGCACTAATACTTTACACACATATCAAACTGGTATACATTTTACAGAGACGCACCAGTTTTTAAACGTTACAATATGTAACCAAATTATAATTATGTCTGCAAGTAGAATGTTCTTATTTTTATCGTTTTATTTCAGCATCCTATCTAGATATGTCGGAATGCTGGTTGTGGGATATTTTATCCAACTGGCAGCTACCCCAACCTTATTTTCAATCAATTTAATAGTTACTCTGCTTATTTTAATAAGGAAATGAATAGTAAAATATTACTTACGTTAAAATAAAAATAAGAACATTCTACTTGCCGAAGTAATTACAATTTGATACTGTACATATCAGTGTCTGGTGAGACTTACTGTTTGATACCTGAAGTTAATTGAATTTAAAATTAATTTTCAACCTATATGTTAATTATAAATAGCCAGGTTTAGTACTCAAATGCAACTTTTTTGCAGCATGTGCCAAGATTCTATGAAAATATCTGACATAATTTTAATTGATTCATAAGAAAAAATGTTTTATACTCAGTGAGTGTGCACATGTGTACATTCATACAATATAAATGAAACTATTTGAACTCTTTTTCCTTCAATGAGATTTTATTATACAAATATATGGACACTTTTTCACTGAAGATATATTTTTATTTTGTAATACATATAATTGTATTGCAGGAGTTTTCTACCATCATTATCAGATATTAAAATGTTGCAATTTATGACAAAATGTCCTGATTAAAATTTACAAATTAAGCTAATTTAATAATTTTGTTAGAATTTGTTACAATTTGAAAACAGAAATTTTCTTATTAGTTACAACATTTATACCCAACAAAAATAATTATTAAACCATTGAAGTGCAAATTGAATCCACAGTATTACAAAGTAAAAATTATTGTTAAAGTACTGTGTACATTATCAGTACTCTGTGTGTGTGTGTGTGTGTATGTGTGTGTGTGTGTGTGTGTGTGTGTGTGTGTGTGTGTAAACTTATTTATAATATGTTTTCAGTATACAAGTATTTTTAGTGGCTTATATTAAACATTTTGTAGCCTGTTTATGCTTTCATTGAACGTTATCACAATGTTTGTGGATGAGATGTGCCTAAAATATAATGACACTGAATTTTTTACTACAAAATGGTAACACTGTAAGACAAAGAATGCAGTGGCTGAAAGCTGCAATGTTCTGTTGCTGTTATAAGAATTGTTGTTTTCTTAATACAGATTTCATTTTCTGTAGTTTTTAGGAATACCTATTTTATCTTGCATTACAAAAATGGAGCTCAGTAACACTGAGCAGTTTTATACTATCAAATTTTGTATCAGTTCCTGAACAGTGTAACAGAAAAATTCAATACATAAAAACAAACTTACATAGATGAAGCCGTTTTGGGTTCAGGGTTTTAGGTGGCACAAAACATTTTTTGTATGACCACAAAACTGAGAAGGATACTAAGGTATATGATACAATACTTTGGTTATATTTCAATCATAATGAGTTTTAGTTGATATTTTAATTATAAGACATCATATAGGCATACATTTTTATTGTCTCACGATTCCTTGTATTGTCTCTACAATTATTCTAGCCGTTCGCCGCATCGTAAACGTGAAAAAGTTCTAGTTATTTGATAAACACAACAATGCAAACATTCCTAGTCGTCATGTGAAGTAAATCACCGTATCCTTAGAGTAGGTCTAGCATGCATGAATGTGTTCAGAGTTAAAATAGGGAGAGGGCAGCACTCATAAATACTGCACAGGATGGCAGAAGCACTGGAGCCGGTCCTGTGCTAGACACCAAAAGAAGGGCAACGATCATTGGTCTAACCAGATTTAATTTTGATAAACATCAATCAGTGTTTATCTGAAAACAGTATTGTACTGTTGTTAATGAAATTATAAAAGTATGAATTAAATGTTTTGAAATAAAATGAGTATCCAGGAAATTAATAGATATTTCACTGCTTTTAATAAACAGTACTGATTGACACAGTTTAACTTTTGATTTGTATGAGATAAACAAGGTTACACTTTAACTGAAGCTGTTCTTGTTACATGTGAGAATACACTAGAAAGATAATTTTTTGCTATAAACAATGATAGCCAATGAGGGCAAGCTTGACTGTCTAATGCTGGTATTTTATGTACAGAAAGAGAATTTAATTGAATGTTTTTTTAAGTTTAGCAAGTATTTCAAGGTATTAGTTCATTCAAAGGTAAGAAAGAATATACTGCTTTAAAAAGAGAAAGAAGCATGTTTAAACAAAAAGTTTACTTTCTTACTGAGAATATTGTTAATATTGTTACGGTATATATTGTTACAATACAAAAAGCCACACCAATACCAGGGAAAAAACGATGAATCAACTATATAAAATGTTTAAACTAATGAAAATAAAATGACGATGACACGACAAACGACTACATGACCCAACCCAAGTGATTGACCAAATAAAATGAAACCAAATGAGAAGGGGAAAACCAAAATAAAATGAAATAAAATGAAATCGAAGAAGAAGGTAAATGAAAATGAAACAAACCAAGTATAAATGAAATAAAATGAGAAGAAATGAAAAGACACAAACAAATAATATAGAACAGAAAAAGGAGAAATGTTACACTCAAACATAATAATGAAAAATAAACCAATAAATAACAAATGTAAAAGATAATTATTAGTATCGACTAAATAATCAATGTAAAGGATAATTGTTAAAATCCAATAAAGTAAATACAAACAAAGTACACTAACCACATAAATAAAGATTCAATGTAATCAATAACTCTATAATGACATGAACTTGTTAACAGTATAACTAACCATCGTAAAGTGAGAGATAGAAAGATAATGAACAAGAGTAAATGACAAAGAGAATTTAATGTTAGGGAATACCCACTAGTAACACTTAAATAAAATATAAAAAGTGCAAAGTGACAGTGTAAAACCCCAAAATAAATAGAAACCCTATTGATAGGTATAAACACCTAATAATCAGTGATAAACACTAAAGGTTTAATGGTGAAAAGTGTTATTAAATAAGAATTTTGTTATTATTAGTATAGGGTAACAAGACGTCCCGTTTTTAACGGGATTGTCCCTTCTTTTCATTATGTGTCCCGTTGTCCCAGCAAATTATTAATGGGACGTCAAATGTCCCGTTTTTCCGTACTTGCAATAACGGATAACCTAATCTTTTATCTTTGCTTCGTTTTGAGTTTTTATTTATTTGTTTTTGTGTCATTTTGGTCTCGTTCATTTAAACTTTCTTACTGAGGTCAAGACGGGTCTCGAATGGTTAAGGGAACGCAATCGCAAAAAGAAATGATGATCTCTGGTTTCCGCCAGAGTGCGTCAAGGGAGAGTGAGGCAATCAAGGTAAACTTTTTTTGTTTGGTTAGTTTTAACGCTTGGCGTGGCGAGCTTGCTCCATTGTCTGTTGTTCGCTTGGTTCGAGATACACGTGCATATTAATATGGGGAAAAGAAAGTGTACTTTCTCCAAAACCCTGAAAAAAGAGTTTCCTTTCTTGAAGGACGACACCACATCTACAAAGGTAGAATGTACTTTATGTCGTTCAGTTTTTTCCATTGAACATGGAGGACGTTCCGATATTACACAGCACATTAAGAAAAAGAAACACATGTTGGCAGTTTCCGCGAGAACTTCCAGTAGTATAACTTCCTTTGTAAGTAGGAATGGACTACAAACTGAGGAAGATAAACGTATCGCTGCTGAAGAAGGGCTGTTTGCATTTCATACTGCAAAACACAACCATTCTTTCCGTTCAATGGACTGCACATCTCTTATCATCAGAGAACTATTTGAGAAGAAATTCACGTGTTCCAGGACAAAGTGCGAGTCGATTTTAGTGAACGTTTTATCGCCGTATGCAATGCATGAAGTGCAATCAGAACTTGAAGATGCTAAGTATGTGTCTGTGATGGTTGATGCATCAAATCACAAAAGCTTAAAATTAGTGCCGATTCTAGTTAGGTATTTCATTCCTACCAAAGGTGTTCAGTGCAAAGTAATCTGTTTTCAGAACGTTGGTGGAGAAACAGCAGAATTATTAGCTAATCATGTTCTGGACATATTAAAGAAACATCATTTAGTTGACAAGATCATCGCGTTTTGTGCAGATAACTGTAACACTAACTTTGGTGGGTACAAGAGGGCCGGAACAAACAACGTTTTTTCTAAATTGAACAGTGTGCTCAAAATGAATATTCAAGGCATTGGTTGTGCAGCTCATGTGGTACACAATGGTGTACAAACAAGTGCAGACATTCTTCCTATCGACATAGAAACAGTAGTGAATAAAATATTTCAATATTTTCACATTTATACCATGCGTGTGGAGGAATTGAAATTATTTTGTGATTTTGTTGCTACTGAATATAAGCAGGTTCTGGGTAGTGTTAAAACTAGATGGTTGTCATTGTTGCCAGGAGTTACAAGGGTTATTGATATTTATGAACCTCTAAAGTCTTATTTCATGTCTCAGGATAGGTGTCCTACATTGCTAAAACAATTTTTTGAGAACCCACAGTCACTTGTTTGGCTTCATTTCATACAAACCCAACTGAAAATGTTTTCAAATTCAATCCAAAAGTTGGAAAGAACCAACATTTCAGCCACTGAAGTAGCTGAAAAATTAGAATTGCTTACAGAAAAAGTCAATAAGAGGAAATGTAGTAAGTTTCAAACTTCAGTTGTTTCTTCAATTTTAATTAACTTAGAAAATAAAGGTCTTTTCACCCAATCGAAATATGAAACGATTACCAATTTATTTTATGACACTTTTTTAAGTTATTTAAACAAGTGGGTCTCTCCATATCAGCCTCTGAAATCATTTCATTGGATAACATTGAAAAATTCTGTATCTTGGGATGAGGTTTTAAAAAGTCTGAAAATTCTTAAGACAGTAGATTCATGTTCAACAATTCAGGTACATGAAGATGAATTATTTGATGAGATAGGACATGTGAATAAAGTTTTATCCAGAAAATTTGAGGAATGGGAAAAAGTTAATGTGGAGATTGATAAGAAATGGTGTGATGTCTTCCACATACTTAAAAGTGTAGGCATTCCATGTAAAAACATAGAGGTGGTTGTGAGTTTTGCTCTGGCTGTACCAGGCACAAATGCTGTTGTGGAAAGAGTTTTTTCAATTGTGAACTCCCTTTGGATTGATGAAAGAAACCGTTTTACTACCAAAACTATTCAAGCAATTGTAATTTTAAAAACTCATTTTCAAGACCTTAGCTGTAAGGAATTCTACAACCTGCTATTAAGTAATTCAAAGCTCTTGCGAGATATCAGGTCTTGTGATAAGTACAAAGTTAATAGTGATGTTCCTGATTCAGAAGCCACAAGTTCATGTTCAGCAGGTTGTTGATATCTATGAATCACATCCATGTAATTTTATAGTTGTTAAGAATTTGAATATTTATATTTGAATAATTATAATTTTATAATTCTTGAAAAAACTTGATCAATTATAATATGATCCAGTGCCATGATAAGTATGTTTTTAAGTTGGTTATTAAAATATATGTCTTTTTATGTGTAAAAAGTAGTTTTTATTTGTCTTAGTGAAGCAGTGCAGTCATATATGAAGCACATTTTCTTTGTAACTCGTGTCCTGTTTTGTCCTGTTTTTTTATTTCCATATTTCAGAAATGTCCTGTTTTACATCATAAAATACATCTGGTCACCCTATATTAGTATTAAGATTAATTGTAGATGAGGAATACAATAGTATTAAGGGAATGTGTTACCATGGTTAGAGAGTAAAGGTTAGTTAAGAAAGAATGTGGTAAAGAATAGGAATGCAAATCAATAAACATCCTATGTTCTAAGGGATAATTAGTTAAGTAAAGTTAAATGGTGTGATGAGGTTTATCACCAAAAATAAGTAAGAATAAAACAAATTGTAAACAAACGTAGCATAATAGCTGTTAAAGAATTGTTTGATTAAATCTATGAAGAGAAATATGGCTGAAGGAGTTATATAGACCATAAGCCTAAATGTTATGTTATATTTTATAGAGAATAGTAGATAATAGCCAAATTATAAACAGTGGCAATATAAATAAGTAAAAGGATAAATTAATATAAATCTAATAGTACTGGAAAAGCAGTTAGAAAATAATAGACAAACCATAATATGTAAAATAATGAAAACATACAATTATTATAAAACAGACCCAAATCAATTCAACAAGTAAACAAATCATTTATAACACCAAAACAAAACATGTATAAGGGTAAATTAATATGTAATTTGTATAAATTAAGAAAATATAGCCAATTATTACCTAGGCCTATGAAATGCCTAACTGTATAAAACCAATAACTACAAATTGTAAGAAATTAACAAGGTGCAATGAAACACAAGATCCTGATAAGCAGTGCAGGCTTGTGTAATACACAGACGATAAACATTCATGTCTAAATTGGTAGTTTGTTAGATTTGGTTTTTTGTGGTATAAGTTTTGTATTTTAGAAAGGATAAGGAATTAGGCTTAGTCAAACTGTGTAGTATTTTATGTGTTATTTATTCATGTACTATGTCAGTGTAAATGTGCGCGAGTGATAAACGTTTTCCCGGTTGTGCGTGAGATAAAGGCATTCAGAGATTACCATCTATGCATTCTCTTGCAAATTCGATGCACTTTACGGCATGAAACACTGCTGAGTCATCTGCAAAGTAGCCATGTGACTTCCTTCCACCAATAAGAAGCTCGAAGGCAGTTGGAATTTTCTTAAGCCTGTTGCTGCACAGGCAGTTCTTCTCATCCAGCTATCACGATCGGAATGTGCAATTCTTGTGCAAGATTTTCCGCTTGCAAGAATTTGTTAAGTCTTTTCGGCGGTAGTAACGAGTGTGAAGACTCAGAAATGTTCATGTATTACATCTCGACACCCAGTGTTGTTATTAAAACATAGCGTGCATAAATACGTCAGTTCTTCTCATCTAGCTATCACGATCGGTACGGCAATTCTTGTGCAAGATTTTCCGCTTGCAAGAATTTGTTGTCTTTTCGGCGGTAGTAACGAGTGCGAAGGCTCAGAACTGTTGGGGTAATTCATCGCTACACTCAGTATGTTATTTGAATATAGCGTGTGTAATAAGTGAACTTGAACTGTGTTACTGTGTGAGGTATTCTGCAGTACCAGTAATATTTCATAATTACTTAGTAATAAAATTTTGTCATCATTAGTTCCGCGTGAGTGGAAGATTTCCGCATAGGGAGGTCTGCTGATTGCGGTAGACCCAGTGGTACGCGTGAACACTTGAAGAGTCCGGATTGGTATAAGCCTAATATACCGTTTCTAAGTAAAACTCACTGTGACCTGAGATACTTATAAATTATAAATTCTGTTTGAAGTTTAACCAGTAGTATCAATAGAACAGTTGTGGTGTGCGAAGCGTCTGTGTCAACGTTGGAACTCCAGGACACCAGCCCAGCTGGAAGCGTCACCAAGGTGAACCATCTGTCATCGAACGCAACGCCTGACAACTCAACTACACAGCAAAGTCCCCCCCCTTTTCCCATCAACATCGGCGCGAGAAGGAATCATCATCATCACATATGTAATGTACCACATCACGTATATGAACAATAATTAACACTTTTAAAGACTATATCTGAAACACTACCATTATTATGCTTGTCAAATATATCATATAAACAATTACATATGTCTTGTGTGCAATAAATAATCTTAAACCCTCCAATATAGACTTTTGCATTAAGATACACATACTAACATATCCTATGCGCCAATAGTTAAGTTATTTGTGTTGTCGCAAAGGATATTAGCAAATCCAAGACAAGTAACTAGTCAATGATAATTAATGAATCATATTAAGAGATAAATGTTAAATTAAGGACATAAAATAAGAAAGAAATGTAATTAGATAATATCAACATAAATGTCAAAACAATAATACATAAGCAAACCCAGCTTTGTGGGATGTCAAAATGATCTTTGAAAGAAAATACGAACAGTTGTGATAATATGTCATATATAGAGAAGAAGACAGAAGAATAAATAGCAATCAGAAGACATACAGTCATTTTGAATAAAAATTCAAATATTATAGCAATGGTCTTAAGCCATGAACAGCCAACGGGAGTCAGTCAGTTACCATGACAACTGAACGTTATTTATGAATATTCCGTTAGAAACTGTGAGTCCATTATTGAAACTCCAGACGAAAAGACGCCAAGCCGTAAATGACTCAAATTTTAATATAAAACGATTAAAAGTAATCCAAATTTGATAAAATGAATAAGTAAGAAGATGATGAAAGACTAGGACATCCAATTAAGGCCAAATACCAGATTAATAAATTCTAAAATTATAAATTTCAACCAACTAATACGAAAAAGAAGCCAGGCGTACTTAAATCCAAAAACTGATGGAAGATTGATGACTATCGTTGAACCCAACCTATTCAACTGAATGACATTACACCTCAAGTCAACTGATTTGATAAGTATTGCTGAGTTACCCGAATTTATGAAATAAATTCTCTTTACTTTTTTCTCATAACACTTTGAACTCTCACTATAAACTGATGATATTATTTCTTTCAAAGATTAATTAAAAAATAAAACACTAAACTTATGTAAACTAGAAAAAATAACCTGTATAAAAATTACGAACCTTTGAAACACACTTTATAACACTTCAGGAACACATTGGAATTACTCCTTATAATATATAAGTGCCAATAATGTAAGGTAGTGTACTTTATTGAAATCATTATTAATATTTTTTTCGTAATCACAAGAATCCAGGATAACTGAACGATATGAAAACAAACTGTTGCAGGCGCCATGTCTGACTAAATAATTCGTTCAGAATCGCTTCGCCAAGCCTTGAGATTAATTGTTTTACTGTCGGTGCAAATTTGGGTTTAATAACAAAATATAATTTTATATATCTTCTTATATATAAAAATGATTGTTTCTTTGTTTGTTCCGTATGCGTTCCTATATCATTCATCCGATTGCGATGAAACTTCGGTGAGTTGTTGTGCGCACGCCCGCGAAGGTTTCCAAATTAGTGGTGTTTTTTCGGTGGGGTCCTTTGGGGGGTTCTTTGGGGTCTTCCACATCTCCTCCTAAACCACTGGACCAATTTCAACCAAACTTGGCACAAATATTTTACGCAACGGGAGAACCAACATAGGATAGGTGTTTTTTTCGACGGGGTCCTTTGGGAGGTCCTTTGGGGTCTTCCACATCTCCTCCTATCCTAAACCACAGGACCGATTTCAACCAAACTTGGCACAAATATTTTACGCAAAGGGAGAACCAACATAGGACAAGTGTTTTTTTCGATACGATCCTTTGGGGTCTTCCACATCTCCTCCTAAACCATTGGACTGATTTCAACCAAACTTGGCACAAATATTTTACGCAACGGGAGAACCAACATAGGACAGGTGTTTTTTCGATACGATCCACTGGGGGGTCCTTTGGGTCTTAAAAAACTATTAGATCTGGTTATTATGGCAACCCAATAGAATAGATTCTGGTTACCATAGCATCGGTGGAAGTCTCCCGTGTAGGAAATAGCGCGGGAGTCGTCCGACGGGCCTTCCCCGGAGTCCATCCACGGAACCCGGGGAGTCTTTGGTCGGATCCCGCGAAAGACGGCGGGGTCAGAGTCCACGGTTCTTATAAATAAAGATATAGGTTATGATGTCAAAGGTGGTGTATGCATCTTAAGAAACTTCTTAATAGTGCGTGAATTCAGAGTTGTTTCAGTTTGAATTTAAAAGTGGATAAGTTAAGATCGAAGTAAGTTATAAGCGAGTATAAAAAACAAAGTTTTGATAGCGAGTGTATTCAGATCATAGTGTTCAGACAATATAAATGCGCTTGCTACAGTTTGAATTTAAAAATTGATAAGCTAACGTGAAACTCCGTAGCGAAGCACGGGTATTCCGCTAGTTACTGAATAAATACTAATCGCAACTTAATAAACTAGTACAGAGTTGCAACCACTGTTCTTTATTTCATAGGAAAGTGCATTATATGATTTGTGTATTTTTAGTTACGAGCGATAGTGGCGGTAAGCGCTAGACGTCGGGAACTCTGCGAACCACGTTAATCATCTGCACGTGGCGGGAGTAAATTTGAATTCACCATAATGTCATAGCCACGAACCCTCAATCGACCTATTTTGTATTTTAATTGTATTCAGTTAAACAATTTGGCGCCACCCGGGATTTATGAACACATACTAAAGAACAGGTAAGGTTCCCACATCCGTGTACTGGTAATTCGAGAAATCGCTACGGACATCGTCAGCGTAAATATTTTAACGTTGTATGTTCTTACGTCTCTGTAAAACAATGTAAAAGTGTATGTTTCGTGCGTTCGTCTCACACGAGTGGTCGTTACTTATATGTTGCGCTGACGATGTCTGTAGCGATACTTCGAATTAGCAGTACACGCGAGTGGAAACCTTACCTGTTCCTCAATAGGTGTTCATAAATCCCGGGTGGCGCCAAATTGTTTAATTAAAACAATTAAATTAACAAATAGGATGATTGAGCGTTCTTAGCTATGACGGTCTGGTGAATTCAATTATTCCCGCCTGTACGGGTTGGAAAATCTCACTGATAGTTCGCCGAGTTTCCGACGTGAGCGCTTACCGTCAGCTTTGCTCTCTGCTAAATAATTCACAATTTATATAATGCACTTCCCTATGAAATAAAAACAGTGGTTACAACTCTGTACTAGTTTCTTTAATTGCAATTTGGATTTATTCAGTAAGATATAAAATTATATTTTTGTTAATAAACAAATTTACACCGGCAATTATTATAAGACAAAAATCTCAAGGTTGGCGAAATGGCTTTGAACGAATTATTCAGTCAATCATGGCGACTGCAACCGTTTGTTTACAGTTAATTTCGTTCAGATTCTGGATTCTTGTGATTACGAAAAATATTAATAATGATTACAATAAAGTACACTACCTTACATTAATTGTACTTATATTATATAATGTGTAATTATAATTGGTTCCTGAAGTGTTGTAAAGTGTGTTTCAAAAGTTCGTAATTTTCATACAGATTATTTTTCTAGTTAACAACAGTTTAGTGTTTTATTCTTTTATTAATCTCTGAAAGAAATAATATCATCAGTTTATAGTGAGAGTTCAGATTACTGTGAGAAAAATTTGAAGAGAATTTATTTCATAAATTCGGGTAGTTTAGCAATACGTATCAAATCAGTCGACTTGAGGTGAACTGTTATTCAGTTGAAATGGGTTGGGGTCTTCAATCGTCATCAATCTTCAATAATCTTGGGACTTAAGTACGTCTAGCATCTTTTTCATATTAGTTGTTGAAATTTATTAATTTAGAATTTGTTAAATTGGTCCTGGGCATCAGTTGAATGTTCTAGTCCTTCATCTGCTTCTTACGTCTTCATCTTTTCGAATTTGGATTACTTTTTAAACGTTTTATATTAAAATTTTGGTCATTCACGGCTTGGCGTCTATTCCTGATGCGCGTCACTTATGGAATAATAGGTTTTAACGGAAAATTCGTAACCAACGTTCCGTTGTCATGGTAACTAATAGCTTCTGACTTACTTAGCTTGACTTAAGCCCATTGTTATCATATTTGAATTTTTATTCAAAATTACTGTATATCTTCTGATTGCTATTATTCTTCCGTCTTCCTTTCTATGTATTAAATATTATCACTACTGTTCGTATTTTCTTTCAAACATCATTTTGACATCCCACAAAGCTAGGTTTTCTAATGTATTATTTTTTAGACAATGATTTGGATATTACGTAATTACATTTCTTTCTTATTTTAAGTCCTTAATTTAACATTTATCTTTTAATATTATTCACAAATTATCCTTGACTAGTTACTTGCCTTGGATTTGCTAATATTCTTGTTAATTTCTTACAATTTGTAGTTATTTGTTTTTTACAGTTAGGCATTTCATAGGCCTAGTAGTAATTGGCCTTATTTACTTATTTTATACTAATTACTTATTAATTTACCCTCATACATGTTTTGTTTTGATATTATAAATGATTTGTTTACTTGTTGATGTGTTTTGGATCTGTTTTTATAATAATTGTATGTTCCCATTAGTTTTAGTTTCTATATTACAGTTTGTTAATTATTCCCTAACTGCCCTTCCATTGTTATTAGATTTGTATTAATTTATCTTTTTATTTATTTATTTTGCCAGTGTTTATAATTTGGCTATTACTTACTATTCTCTATTACAGAAAACAAAACATTTAGGCGTATGGTCTGTATAATTCCTTCAGCCATATCCTATTCATAGATTTAATCGAACAATTCTTTAACAGCTATTATGCAACGTTTGCTTACAATTTGTTTTATTCTTAATTATTTTTTGGGTGATAAACATCATCACACCATTCAAATTTCCTTAACTGACTATCCCTTAGAACATAGGGTGTTTTATTGATTTTGCTTTTATTTCATTTTCTATATTTTTTCTTATATTAACTTTACTCTCTAGCCATGGTAACACTAACTTTTGACCTTCTATAGGCTTTCCTTGAATACTATTGTATCCCTCATTTACAATTAATCTTAATACTATCATTAACAAAATTCTTATTGAATAATAATGTCCAATTTTAAACCTTTAGTGTTTATACCTATCAATAGGGTTTCTAATTATTTTGGGGTTTTACACTTTCACTTTTTTCCTTTTTATCTTTTATTTAAGTGTTATTAGTGGGTAATCCCTAACATTACATTCCCTTTGTCACTTATTTATGTATACTATCTCACTATCTCTCTCTTTACAAAGGTTATTTATATTAAAAAATAATCTAATAAACGAAAATCATACATACACTGGATTTAAAGAGAATTTGGAACCTTTACATATAGGTAAAAAGGGTCAACTACTGGATGCTTTAGAGGAATTTGAAATATACAAGGACTTAAGAAGAAATAAAAATCAGGTACTTAATGAACAGTTATCATTCAAATCAAATAAACTATATGACACAGCTATGAAAACAAACCGTGAATAGCGTGTACGGATCAGTTGAAAGTCGGACTTCGGCCAGTGCACTGGTTCGTTTGTAGCGTGTTCCGATACAGATTTAATGTTCAATGTTAATTTATTTAAGTGTGTTATGTGTTTGTGTCATTGTGAATTTTTAACGAAACCCTAATAATAGGGTAGATTTGCTTTTACCTGAAGATGGGGATATAAGCCCTGAAACATGTAGTAATTAAAAAGAAAAAGAAGATCACTTAGTGGATAAAATAAGGTAATTATTTATTTAATCATATACAGTGATCTGGAGACCAACGGTAACTATGTTATTTATATTATTAGTAAGTTCATGTCATTATAGAGTTCTTTATTACATTTAAACTCTATTTCTTTGGTTAGTGTACTTTTAGTTTTTCATTACTTTATCGGGTTTTATCAATTATCATTTACGATTATACTAATAACTATCATTTACATTTGTTATTTATTGGTTTCTTTTTCGTTATTATATTTGAGTGTAACATTTCTCCTTTTTTTTGTTCTATATTATTTGTTTATGTCCTTTCATTTCTTCTCATTTTATTTCATTTATACTTGGTTTGTTTCATTTTCATTTTCCTTCTTCTTCGATTTCATTTTATTTCCTTTGATTTGATTTTATTTCATTTTATTTTGGTTTTCCCCTTCTAATTTGGTTTTATTTTATTTGGTCAATCACTTGGTTTGGGTCATGTAGTCGTTTGTCGCGTCATCGTCATTTTATTTTCTTTAGTTTACACATTTTATATAGTTGATTCATCGTTTTTTCCCTGGTATTGGGGTGGCTTATTTGTGTTGTAACATAATGCCTCTCCTTCAAAATTGATCATTTTGGTAAAACACTAGCATAGTTTTTTATAAAATTGTCAGTTATACATTTTTCCTTTTTCTTCTTTCTTGTTTCTCTTCTTACTTGTTCCACTCCATTTTATTTAAATCTGTTTTTATTTATTTCCATTAGTGTGTTCTCCCTGTTATATAGTTTTTTCCCTAACTTTTAGTAGCTGGTTTCTTCCATTACTACCTTTTTTTCTGAGACCAGAGGAACATCATCTCTGCTCAGTTTATTTGATTGTTTGACCTATTTTCAGTCAATCTTAAATACCTTTTTGTCATCTTGTGACTTCAATTAATAATAATATTTTGGGGATTGTCCACTTCATGGTTTTTTCGATCATTTTAACCTTTTACTCATTCTTCCTTCCGCTGTACCTTTGCTATATTCTGTTATCTAATCATACAGTTGATTGTTTTTTATTTATTTAGTTGTTAATTTCATTATTTCTAACTTTTAATTAGTTTGTTTTTCTTTTCTTTTTGTGATCATTTTAATTATTTTAGACATCTTTTTTCTTTTTCTTCGTTGATTACCATTATTTTGCTTTAGCCATTTTCTGTATATTTACTTTATACCTTTGCAAACCACCTCATTGAAGCAAACCACACATATAAAAACATCGACAATAACATGAACATTCTACACGTACACACAAAAGGCCGAAAACTAGACACTCTAGAACAATTAGAAATATACAAACACACAAAAACAAATAAAAGCGACATCCTAAACGAACAGACACAATTCAAATCGCACGCATTTTTCGAACACATCTCACCACACACACACACACAGCTTCGATCTTTCAAAAAACTGTCCTGTCGCCAACAACAAGACGGACAACGCTACCTATGGCAGCCTCTGATGAAGCCTTCTAAAGGTGAAAGCCGGTTTATGCTGTAAGGTAAAACTTTACTTTTTTTCTTATAAAAAACTTAGTGTTCCGAGTCGTCAATACTATAGTGGTATTTATACATTTTTTTTTCTTATACCAGTTCATTTTTTTTTTTTCTGAATACTCTATATTCTTCATAATTTTAGTTATTTGTCGTAGCACTTCTTGCTTGATTTTATTTTTGTTTATTTTGTTTTGTCTCAAATATTATTCTAAATAATTTTTGTAAGTTTGTTGTTCTTACTTTATAGGAATTTTTGTAATTTATTCCTTTATTTTATACATATATATATATTTTTTTTCCTTATATGTTATTTAAATATTAGTGTAAGGTGATGTTACTTTGTAGGAATTTTTGTAACTTATTCCTTCATTTTATATTTTGCCTCATATGTCATCGAAATATTATTGTAAGTTGATCTTACCTCTTTTGAATTTGGTAAATCTTTCTTTTTCCTTTTCCATTGGTTTGCATGGTCGGTAATTCGAAAATCAGTCCCTTTTCTCGGTGTTTATCTTCACTTAGTTTACCCATGGTCCATCATTTCCTCTGCACTTGTGGTTCGTATAACCTTGGTGTGTAGAACTATTTCCGTCCTTGTGAAATAGGTTTCTTCTATCTTGTACCACAATTCTTCTAATAACATGTGTTCATTTGTATCCATGCCTACATCATTCACTTTATTACGTTGTTTATTAATCAAAGAAGTTAATTGTACCTCTCTCATTAACGTCATCACTAATTTTTTATTCTGCATTTCCATTTCTGGTGTATTCATGTGTTTTAGAGACCTTCTTAATTTGTTATACACTGTTTTGTTTAATTCTTTTCTATTTCTGGTATCTTCCATTTACATATCGATTTGCTGAAGTTTTCATCCTCTGTTTGTTGTGAATTCCCTCTATAGTTTCTTTTGAAGTTCTCCTACAATCTTTATATTTCATTAGTTTGCTTTGGTCGGTCATTGTTAAATTAAACTCATCAATTAGGCCATGCTTCATCATCTCCAATTCTTCTCTTGTTTTTATTAGTTTCTGTTTACCTATTTTCCTATATCCTTAGTTTTCTTAATCTTCTTAATTATTTGGTTCTTCTTTACTCCTCTACGGTTGGTTTCTATGTGCTTAATTTTCTCTTTGTTTTTGTTATTTTTATTTTCAGAAAACAATACACTTGAGTCTTCTTCCTTCTCTTTTATTTTCTGAGTTACCGGTTCCCTGTCCTTATTCCATGTTTCTTGGATACCTTCAGAAGTGCTGTCTAGTGTTTCATTCAATCGTGTGAAACCACTATCTACTGTTTCATTAAGTTGATCTGCTTGGTATTTTGTTTCTTCCCATTTCTTTTTCATCCTTGTTTTTGTCTGCTTGACTTCTTCACGATACCCTAATAGTATGTATCTTAATTCTTCTCTGTTCTTCTCACTGCCTTCCTTCATTTGTCCCTTCAATTCTTCCTACAGTTCTTCATTTCTTTTTTGGATGTTCTCCGTTAATTGTTGTTGTAGGTATTCTTGGTTCCTCCGTAAAGTATCACTGTGTTCCTCCATTTTCTTGTTTATCTGCTGCTTCAATGTTTCATTATTTCCTTCAATTTTGTTGTTCACTGTCTCAATATCTTCCCTTAATTGTTTCTTTAAGTTTTCACTTAAAATCTCGTTTTGTCTCCGTGAATTTTCATTAATTTTTTTCTCCTGTTTCTTAAAATTGTCATTAGTTACTTCCTTCATCTGGTCTATTTTTGCATCAATTTGGCTTATTTGTCTGTTCAACACCTCGTTTTGTTTCTTTGAGGTTTCGGCTATGAAATTCATCAGGTCTTGCATGCTCCGATCCCCTTTCTGAATGGTTTTGGTTGGTCCCCGACTATTACTTCCATTTGCAGTTCTGATAGGATTGGGTTTTCTGGTTGTTCCTCTCGGGCATCCTCTTCGATCATTTCCTCGATCATGTCTTCAATCATTTCCATTTCTTCTTCATCGGTACCCTCAGTCGTCTTCTTAGATTTTCCCCTTGTTGTCATGGGGTGTTCCATACTTTTCGTAACCGCCGCTAGTCTTCACTTCTAGCCTCACTAGTTGGTCGCCAATCTGTAACGTTGTAGTGATTACGTCTCTGTAAAACAATGTAAAAGTGTATGTTTCGTGCGTTCGCCTCACACGAGTCTTAATCTTAATACTATCATTAACAAAATTCTTATTGAATAATAATGTTCACTTTTAAACCTTTAGTGTTTATACCTATCAATAGGGTTTCTAATTATTTTGGAGTTTTACACTTTCACTTTTCACTTTTTATCTTTTATTTAAGTGTTATTAGTGGGTAATCCCTAACATTACATTCTCTTTGTCACTTATTTATGTTTACTATCTCACTATCTCTCTCTTTACAAAGGTTATTTATATTATTAGTAAGTTCATGTCATTATAGAGTTCTTTATTACATTTAAACTCTATTTCTTTGGTTAGTGTACTTTTAGTTTTTCATTACTTTATCGGGTTTTATCAATTATCATTTACGATTATACTAATAACTATCATTTACATTTGTTATTTATTGGTTTCTTTTTCGTTATTATATTTGAGTGTAACATTTCTCCTTTTTTTTGTTCTATATTATTTGTTTATGTCCTTTCATTTCTTCTCATTTTATTTCATTTATACTTGGTTTGTTTCATTTTCATTTTCCTTCTTCTTCGATTTCATTTTATTTCCTTTGATTTGATTTTATTTCATTTTATTTTGGTTTTCCCCTTCTAATTTGGTTTTATTTTATTTGGTCAATCACTTGGTTTGGGTCATGTAGTCGTTTGTCGCGTCATCGTCATTTTATTTTCTTTAGTTTACACATTTTATATAGTTGATTCATCGTTTTTTCCCTGGTATTGGGGTGGCTTATTTGTGTTGTAACATAATGCCTCTCCTTCAAAATTGATCATTTTGGTAAAACACTAGCATAGTTTTTTATAAAATTGTCAGTTATACATTTTTCCTTTTTCTTCTTTCTTGTTTCTCTTCTTACTTGTTCCACTCCATTTTATTTAAATCTGTTTTTATTTATTTCCATTAGTGTGTTCTCCCTGTTATATAATTTTTTCCCTAACTTCTAGTAGCTGGTTTCTTCCATTACTATCTTTTTTTCTGAGACCAGAGGAACATCATCTCTGCTCAGTTTATTTGATTGCTGGACCTATTCTCAGTCAATCTTAAATACCTTTTTCTCATCTTGTGACTTTCATTCATAATAATATATTGGGGATTGTCCACTTCATGGTTTTTTCGATCATTTTAACCTTTTACTCATTCTTCCTTCCGCTGTACCTTTGCTATATTCTGTTATCTACTCATACAGTTGATTGTTTTTTATTTATTTTGTTGTTAATTTCATTATTTCTAACTTTTAATTAGTTTGTTTTTCTTTTCTTTTTGTGATCATTTTAATTATTTTAGACATCTTTTTTCTTTTTCTTCGTTGATTACCATTATTTTGCTTTAGCCATTTTCTGTATCTTTACTTTATACATTTTTTTTTCTTATACCAGTTCATTTTTTTTATTTTCTGAATACTCTATATTCTTCATAATTTTAGTTATTTGTCGTAGCACTTCTTGCTTGATTTTATTTTTGTTTATTTTGTTTTGTCTCAAATATTATTCTATATAATTTTTGTAAGTTTGTTGTTCTTACTTTATAGGAATTTTTGTAACTTATTCCTTTATTTTATACACATATATATATTTTTTTCTTATTTAAATATTAGTGTAAGGTGATGTTACTTTGTAGGAATTTTTGTAACTTATTCCTTCATTTTATATTTTGCCTCATATGTCATCGAAATATTATTTTAAGTTGATCTTACCTCTTTTGAATTTGGTAAATCTTTCTTTTTCCTTTTCCATTGGTTTGCATGGTCGGTAATTCGAAAATCAGTCCCTTTTCTCGGTGTTTATCTTCACTTAGTTTACCCATGGTCCATCATTTCCTCTGCACTTGTGGTTCGTATAACCTTGGTGTGTAGAACTATTTCCGTCCTTGTGAAATAGGTTTCTTCTATCTTGTACCACAATTCTTCTAATACCATGTGTTCATTTTTATCCATCCCTACATCATTCACTTCATTACGTTGTTTATTAATCAAAGAAGTTAATTGTACCTCTCTCATTAACGTCATCACTAATTTTTTATTCTGCATTTCCATTTCTGGTGTATTCATGTGTTTTAGAGACCTTCTTAATTTGTTATACACTGTTTTGTTGTAAGTCCTTCCTATTTCTGGAATCTTCCATTTACATATCAATTTGCTGAAGTTTTCATCCTCTGTTTGTTGTGAATTCCCTCTATAGTTACTTTTGAAGTTCTCCTACAATAGTTGTCTTGATTATTCATCTCTTCTTTCACAGCACTAACACTTAACTAAAAATGAACTTTTTCATGTGAAAACTTACTGATTTTATTGGACACGTTTTGGCTTACGTATCCGCCTTCTTCAGCTTTGGTAACAGACTGCCAGCATTTTGTAACGGTTGTGTGGAAGGTGAAGTGGGGGTGGTGTGTGGAGGAAGGGGATTGGCGTGGGGATTCAACTTACTGTTTGTTTTCTGTATAATTGTGTCAAAAAGTGTATGTGATTTATATTGTAATTGATCGTTGAGTATGTTGTTTGGTTGTGTTGTGTGGTGTTTATATATTTCGTATTGTTCAGTTGTGTTGAGTTTTCGACCTTTGGGTATGTAATGTAAAATTTCAAGATTAGTGTCTATGTTGGTGTAACTGTGGTTTTCTGTGTGTATGTGTGTGGCAAATGCGGAGTGTATATTGTTGTTGGTTAAAGCTTTTAAGTGTTCAGAATAATGGATGAAAAAGATCTTCCCGTCTGGCCTATGTAGAAACTATTGCAGTCATTACAATTTAATTTGTAAACACCTGTTTTGTTATATTTGTCTATGTCTGTGTTTGTATTACTCATGTTTTTTTTTTTTTTTTTACTGATGTGTTTTTTGATAATAAACAACACACAGGCCCCCTCCCACAAAAACGCAAAACAACTAGACAAAATAATCAGAGAAAACATTAAACTCAGTAACAACACATCTATCAAAAACAACATTGACCTAGTCAGGAAAACTGAACACATACACATCCCACATAACTCAACTCTGGCATCTTTTGATATAACCACTTTATACACTATTGTCCCCATCAAAGAAACCATACAAACACTAGAATAACTACTCAGACAAAACAACACACCTGAAACACACATACAAGAAATCATCACACTTACCAAAATAATAACTGAACAAAATTACTTTACATACAATAACAAAATATACACACAAACAGAAGGACTCCCGATGGGATCCCCCATATCAGGAATACTAGCAGAAATATATATACACAACATTGAACAGAACCACATAATAAACAACAACAAATACACTAACAAAATTATATACTGGCACAGGTATGTAGATGATATATTACTTTTATTCAAAGGCAACACAAGACAAGTTGAAAACTTCCAGAAATACATAAACACTATACACCACAAATTAAAATTTACACTGGAAACTGAACAAAACAATAGTATAAATTTTCTAGACCTAACAATTAACAAAACTAACAATACACACATGTACAAAATATACAGGAAACCAACCACAACCGACATGGTTATACACAACACATCAAACTACCCAACACAAAATAAACATGCGGCCTTCAACCATATGCTCCATAGACTAACTAAAATACCCTTAAATAAACAAGATTGCACCGACGAACTCAACACAATAAAATACATAGCAATCAAAAACGGTTATAACCCCAATTTAATAAACATACTACACAAACGCATCAAAAACAAAAACAACAAAACACTAAATACCATCAACACACAACACAATAAATACATCACACTCACATACCACAACTCATACACACACAAAATCGCCAATACATTCAGAAAACACAAATACAAAATAGCATTCATAACAACCAATACCATCAAAAAACACATCATTAATACAAACACAGACATAGACAAATATAACAAAACAGGTGTTTACAAATTAAATTGTAATGACTGCAATAGTTTCTACATAGGCCAGATGGGAAGATCTTTTTCATCCCGTTATTCTGAACACTTAAAAGCTTTAACCAACAACAATATACACTCCGCATTTGCCACACACATACACACAGAAAACCACAGTTCCACCAACATAGACATTAATCTTGAAATTTTACATTACATACCCAAAGGTCGAAAACTCAACACAACTGAACAATACGAAATATATAAACACCACACAACACAACCAAACAACATACTCAACGATCAATTACAATATAAATCACATACACTTTTTGACACAATTATACAGAAAACAAACAGTAAGTTGAATCCCCGCGCCAATCCCCTTCCTCCACACACCACCCCCACTTCACCATCCACACAACCGTTACAAAATGCTGGCAGTCTGTTACCAAAGCTGAAGAAGGCGGATACGTAAGCCGAAACGCGTCCAATAAAATCAGTAAGTTTTCACATGAAAAAGTTCATTTTTAGTTAAGTCTCCTACAATCTTTATATTTCATTAGTTTGCTTTGGTCGGTCATTGGTAAATTAAACACATCAATTAGTCCATGCTTCATCATCTCCAATTCTTCTCTTGTTTTTATTAGTTTCTGTTTACCTATTTTTCCTATATCCTTAGTTTTCTTAATCTTCTTAATTATTTGGTTCTTCTTTACTCCTCTACGGTTGGTTTCTATGTGCTTAATTTTCTCTTTGTTTTTGTTATTTTTATTTTCAGAAAACAATACACTTGAGTCTTCTTTCTTCTCTTTTATTTTCTGAGTTACCAGTTCCCTGTCCTTATTCCATGTTTCTTGGATACCTTCAGAAGTGCTGTCTAGTGTTTCATTCAATCGTGTGAAACCACTATCCACTGTTTCATTAAGTTGATCTGCTTGGTATTTTGTTTCTTCCCATTTCTTTTTCATCCCCGTTTTTGTCTGCTTGACTTCTTCACGATACCCTAATAGTATGTATCTTACTTCTTCTCTGTTCTTCTCACTGTCTTCCTTCATTTGTCCCTTCAATTCTTCCTACAGTTCTTCATTTCTTTTTTGGATGTTCTCCGTTAATTGTTGTTGTAGGGATTCTTGGTTCCTCCGTAAAGTCTCACTGTGTTCCTCCATTTTCTTGTTTATCTGCTGCTTCAATGTTTCATTATTTCCTTCAATTTTGTTGTTCACTGTCTCAATATCTTCCCTTAATTGTTTCTTTAAGTTTTCACTTAAAATCTCATTTTGTCTCCGTGAATTTTCATTAATTTTTCCTCCTGTTTCTTAAAATTGTCATTCGTTTCTTCCTTCATCTGGTCTATTTTTGCATCAATTTGGCTTATTTGTCTGTTCAACACCTCGTTTTGTTTCTTTGAGGTTTCAGCTATGAAATTCATCAGGTCTTGCATGCTCGGATCCCCTTTCTGAATGGTTTTGGTTGGTCCCCGACTATTACTTCCATTTGCGGTTCTGATTGGGTTGGGTTTTCTGGTTGTTCCTCTCGGGCATCCTCTTCGATCATTTCCTCGATCATGTCTTCAATCATTTCCATTTCTTCTTCATCGGTACCCTCAGTCGTCTTCTTAGATTTCCCCCTTGTTGTCATGGGGTGTTCCATACTTTTTCTTAACCGCCGCTAGTCTTCACTTCTAGCCTCACTAGTTGGTCGCCAATCTGTAACGTTGTAGTGATTAGGTCTCTGTAAAACAATGTAAAAGTGTATGTTTCGTGCGTTCGCCTCACACGAGTCTTAATCTTAATACTATCATTAACAAAATTCTTATTGAATAATAATGTTCACTTTTAAACCTTTAGTGTTTATACCTATCAATACGGTTTCTAATTATTTTGGGGTTTTACACTTTCACTTTTCACTTTTTATCTTTTATTTAAGTGTTATTAGTGGGTAATCCCTAACATTACATTCTCTTTGTCACTTATTTATGTTTACTATCTCACTATCTCTCTCTTTACAAAGGTTATTTATATTATTAGTAAGTTCATGTCATTATAGAGTTCTTTATTACATTTAAACTCTATTTCTTTGGTTAGTGTACTTTTAGTTTTTCATTACTTTATCGGGTTTTATCAATTATCATTTACAATTATACTAATAACTATCATTTACATTTGTTATTTATTGGTTTCTTTTTCGTTATTATATTTGAGTGTAACATTTCTCCTTTTTTTGTTCTATATAATTTGTTTATGTCCTTTCATTTCTTCTCATTTTGTTTCATTTATACTTGGTTTGTTTCATTTTTATTTTCCTTCTTCTTCGATTTCATTTTATTTCCTTTGATTTGATTTTATTTCATTTTATTTTGGTTTTCCCCTTCTAATTTGGTTTTATTTTATTTGGTCAATCACTTGGTTTGGGTCATGTAGTCGTTTGTCGCGTCATCGTCATTTTATTTTCTTTAGTTTACACATTTTATATAGTTGATTCATCGTTTTTTCCCTGGTATTGGGGTGGCTTATTTGTGTTGTAACATAATGCCTCTCCTTCAAAATTGATCATTTTGGTAAAATATTAGTATAGTTTTTTATGAAATTATCAGTTATACATTTTTCCTTTTTCTTCTTGTTTATTTCTTCTTTCTTGTTTCTCTTCTTACTTGTTCCACTCCATTTTATTTAAATCTGTTTTTATTTATTTCCATTAGTGCGATCTCCCTGTTATATAATTTTTTCCCTAACTTCTAGTAGCTGGTTTCTTCCATTACTATCTTTTTTTCTGAGACCAGAGGAACATCATCTCTGCTCAGTTTATTTGATTGCTGGACCTATTCTCAGTCAATCTTAAATACCTTTTTGTCATCTTGTGACTTTCATTAATAATAATATATTGGGGATTGTCCACTTCATGGTTTTTTCGATCATTTTAACCTTTTACTCATTCTTCCTTCCGCTGTACCTTTGCTACATTCTGTTATCTACTCATACAGTTGATTGTTTTTTATTTATTTTGTTGTTAATTTCATTATTTCTAACTTTTAATTAGTTTGTTTTTCTTTTCTTTTTGTGATCATTTTAATTATTTTAGACATCTTTTTTCTTTTTCTTCGTTGATTACCATTATTTTGCTTTAGCCATTTTCTGTATATTTACTTTATACATTTTTTTTTCTTATACCAGTTCATTTTTTTTATTTTCTGAATACTCTATATTCTTCATAATTTTAGTTATTTGTCGTAGCACTTCTTGCTTGATTTTATTTTTGTTTATTTTGTTTTGTCTCAAATATTATTCTATATAATTTTTGTAAGTTTGTTGTTCTTACTTTATAGGAATTTTTGTAACTTATTCCTTTATTTTATACACATATATTGTAGCGTGACAGAAAATCCACTACATTTTAAGTCATGTGAAATCATAAAGTTTAATTACACCAACAAATGTTATAATAATATTGAATGACATTTAAATAAATCAGAGGAATGAACCACAATAAGATAAAAATCCTCACTACATAATATATAAAAACCACTGTTAAAAGAAACCAAAGAAAGTATTGAAGCAACTCATCAACTCATAGTATAATACCAGTAAGTTACCCAGGAAGCTCAGAGCAGTAAACCAGTTATATAAGACTATATCAATGAAAAAAGAGAATCAATTAAAGGGTGGTGAAGACCAAAATACCCCAAAAACAAGAAGAGGGAAGAATAAAATCAGTTCAGTAAATAAATTAAATACTCCAAACTAAACCTCAGTCGTGATATCACCAAGTACCTTGGTTTACCCAAGAATGAGGAAGGAAGAACAGAAGAGTGAAGACTAGACGAGGGACAAGAATGAAGACTAGAAGAGGGACAAGAATGAATACCAGAAGGAAGATATGAAGAAGGACAAGAAGGAAGACAGGAGGAGAGGAAGAAATAGTATGAAAGAAACACCGTAGTAAAACCTATTATTATATAAACTACTATCAATCCCAAACCCACAAAAACTATGCAAAAGAAAGTATAACGTACCCAAAATCTTATAAAATGTAATTATTGAGAAAACTAAAGTGCTGTATAGCGTTATAAGAAGTGCACCGGCTAAAGCTATTGTGTAATAAAGAAATAAACTAGTCTTAACGGTCCATGATTACTAAAGGTCTGGTCTGAGATAATAAGACTCAAAATATCAGAACCAACAGTGAAAGTGAATTTGTGTAAGTGTTTTTTTTAAAAAAAAGCAATAAACTTAAAGTTGGTGATACTATAACTTAGTAGTATGCTATATCACAACTTTAAAATCTAAATAATAAACAGCATAATAAAATAATAAAATGGAAGGTTTCCAGTATTTTATTATTTTAATGTAAATCTTTATTTGCAAGACATTTGTAAAAAAATGATAATAAATAGAGTATGGGAATTAATGTTTGCTGATGTGGGGGATCACAGTAGTAATGGTTTGAACCAGAAAGGACTGGTACTAATATAATATGAATAAGTGTAACATGTTTAAATAGACTGTTATTTCACAATCCTAAAATCAATGTGTTAAATAAATGTATTTGTAAGGTTTATTAGAAAATAAGATTTATGTTATGTGTTTTAAAAAAAAGAATTATGTTTGATAAATAATAACCTACATACCAGTAATAATGTTCTAAAAGGTATGCTATGTTAGCTCAAAAATAGTTGAAAGATATATGTTCAAACCATTTCTGCAATGTGTTCAAGTGTGCAGATTGCTGAACCATGTTCATAATTATTTATTTTAAATATGTAGTGTTAATTAACTACTACACAATACAATAAGTTATAAATCATGTTATTTTAATATAATTGTAATTATGTAAAGTCAGAGGAGGAATTAAGTTTAAATTATTTGAGAAAGAAAGAAATATAAAATTCTAAAATCTAGGCCATTTGGGTGAAATCAGAGAACCAATATAAAATAGTATAATTCACTAATAAATCCTGTAAACTACCCAGATTTATATAACATAACACAATTAACCACTACTAGGAATGATCCTATGAATTAAAATGACAATAAGGAAATATACCTTAACATTTTGTAAATTGTCAAAATATATAAATTAATTAATTTTAAAGAGCAATGTCAAATTTACAAATTAACACAAAAAACCAGTTCAAAGGTGTAATTTATATGTATTTAAGGAAAGGGAGAGTAATGTGACTAATTAAAATTTATTATAATAGTATTAATAATATTTAAAATGGAAGGAATTTTGTATAAAGACGGAAATCCAATTTTGAGCCTATATTTCCAAAGTGTGAACAAAATTTGTTAATTTCCACAAAATGTCTACAGATATGGACTATAATACATCAATTTAAAGGGAATGAGATGATTAAATCAATAATAAGGTTAGTAATTCATAAAAGTAAGGAATAAAATAGAAAAATTCCATATATAATGTAATATTTTCTAATGTGTATGGAAGTCGAAAAATGTTAACAATACTTTTTCAAGGATTAACTGGGCAAGATTTATGACCAAGTTAATTAGTCTTTTGTTGAATATCAAGCTGAATAGGTGTGTGACAAAAACGTTCTTAAAATCGAGTCGAACATGATGCTAACGTTTAGCCATTGAAATCAGTGAACGAGAGTTAGACAAATTAAACACTTTTTGAAGCCAATACTATAAAAACATTCACGACAATAGTGAAAACAAACCTCTAACTTCACTATACGAGTGACAGTAAACGGTAAAACATTATATTTCAACTGATTCACTTTACAAACCTAACCGTAACTCGAAAAACTTAACCCCAGAAGGGAAAACAGACAAAATAACCAAATTAACACAAGTTTACACGGAACACTTCACCAGAATACACCAACTAACTTAACAGACATATTACACCAGTGCGGGAAGATTTTAGACATTCACAAAGGTAATTTTGTCGTGATTTTGGGACATGCCGAGTTCACAGTAACTACGCAAGAAATAGTAGCGGCCATCTTTTAATTCTACAGAGACCGCCTTCACGATATTACAGTGACGTCATCGTCTGCGTATGGTTTGACAGCATTCATTTACATTACATAGTGGAATTATTTAAATACTATTGAATAGTAATTATTGTATTAATATCTTTAATTGTTAATGTTATACTTTCTCGTCACCCTTCTCTGACTATTAATCCTAATCGCTCAAAGAACCTGTCTTTTAATATAATATAACATAAAATTTTGTTCTGTATGACACAATCGATAATTCCTGAGATAGAGTCGATAATTGCTCTCCATCGATAAAATATCGATTATTTATTTAAAATTGTCAATAAATCTTTATATTTCCATTATTTTGTATCTGTACTTATTTCACAGGGTAATTTAAGGGTATTTATAAGGCAGAAGGAATTAAGTGAGAAGAATATATCCTATTTTGAACAAGATATTGGACCAGTCAGAAAAGTCACCAATCGATTATTACCTGGAGTTAATCTATTTAACTCCAGACTTGGTGCAAATCTTCAAGAAGTGCTCGACGGTCAATAAATACCTACCTGTTATTAAAATTTTACCAGAACCTTTTAAAAAACAGATTTATCTTGTATACATACCTCTATAAACATAAACAAAATTATTTTATTGTTTGAAAATTCTATTATTATTGAATTTTCCATTTTATTTTTATTCTTTTGTAACGACCGGCATACAGGGTCTTACTACAAAGTGGCGTCCAACTTAGAGGGCTTAATAATCTAAGCTTGGCAGCGATTGATTAATAGACAGCAGAAAGATGCAAAGACGAGCTACATCGAAAAAGAGGGCGGCAGAGGCAGAGAAAGAGGTTGACATGGGGGATAAGGAGGCAACACCCGTTGAAGATCCGGAAGTGTTACTAATCCAGGTGGAACATAAACAACCTGAACCACCAGAGGAACAACTCGAAGTAACAACACAGACAGGGGAAGTCTATATCCCAGAGAAGGAGAAACCCTTACAACCAGGAAACTTGTCAGTACAAGAAATGTTCAGAGCGTTAATGGAAGACAAACAATCCTTGAAAGAAGAACTGAATGGGATGAGCAAGAACATGGAATAAAACAGTAAGAAGTTAGAAGAATTGAAGGAAGACAACCGATCCACAAAGGAAGAATTGGGCCGTAAGATGGAAAACACTAACAAGAGGATTGAGGAAACCAGTAGGAAGATGGAAAGGAAAATGGAAGAAAACAATAAGAATATAAAGGAAGAATTGAGGGAAAATAATAAGAATTTGGAAGAAAAGATGGAAGAAACCAGTAAGAAAATAGAAAGTGATAACCAACAATTAAGGGAAGAATTGAGAGAGGACAATCAACTGCTGAGAGAAGAACTGAGGGAAGTTAACCAAGAGAACATGAATAAGTTAGACGAGAGGATTGAGTTAGCCAAAGAGGAATTAAATAAAAAGATAACAGAGACCAAGAAATCAATAGTAAAGAAATTAGAACAGGAAGTTGTGGTTGTTAACCAGCAGATCCGAGAAGTAGACGAAAGATGTCGTCTAACAGAAAACGAAGTGCTGGAAGTCCGTGAAGTAATAACAAAGGAAATTACTCAGGTCCAAGAACAGCAGAAAACAAAATTAGAGGAGACCAAGAAATTTGCTCTGGAGGAAGTAAATAAAGTAAGAACCCAAGTAACAGAAAGATGCGACGGCGTGGAAGCCGCTATGGTGAACATAACCGGACAAGTGCGTCAAAGTCAGGAGGAGATGGAGTTAATAAGAAACAGACCATCGGCATATCACAGTTTCCCCATGTCAGAGAACCGAGAATGGCTGAATTTCCGACAATACAAACGGAAGCCAATGGAGTTCTTGGCACGAATAGAGGAGTACATCGAGAAACACCGAGGGAACCGATGGGTCCAGAATAGAGAGATCCTTGACGAGTCGTTTCGGGAGGTGAATGACCATTGGTGGATGGCAAACCGGAGCGACATCAATAACTATGAACAGTTCAAGAGCATGTTCAAAGCCAAGTACTGGTCAGAGACCACGCAGAATCTCATCAGAGATAATATCTGCCACGGCCGCTACCAACCACAAGTCGGCAGCTCAATGACAGCGTATTTCCTCGGCAAAGTGTGTATGGCCAAGCACTTAGAACCAGCCATACCGGAGGAATGCTTAATAAACAAGCTGTCTTACCATTATGATGAGGAGGTGATTCGCGCTAGGAGGGGCAGCCAGATAAAAACCATCCAGGCCATGACAGAACTCCTAGAGAATTATGAAAACGAAGATTACTACAGGCAGAGTCGTAGAAGAAGTGATGGGCCCGAACCAAGGACGTACCTGAACAATAATCAAGGTGCGAACCACATAAATACTGGGTACCAAGGAGGTCGGGCATACCCGCGAAATAACAATTATAATAATGGAAATAATGTAAATAATACCAATTACAATGACAGTAATAATACGGGTCCCAACCAGCAAAACCCGAATCGACCCTCTAATGGTTATCAGGGTAACCGCAATCCCAACCCTGGTAACGTAAATAGTCAGAGAAGCCCCAATTATGGTAATAGTCCTTACCATAATAATGCTAATCGTGTGGGTCCCAATAATAGTAATTTTAGTAATAATAGGTTTCCTCGCCCAAGAGTGAACTTCATACGGGCCACAGATGGAAGACAGCGAGGTTTCAACCACCATAGATGGAACACTTACCGAAGATACGAAGAAAGGCGGAGGAGCCTAGAACGGGACCAACCGAGGTACTATCCGGCGCGTAGGAGTAATAGTTTGGACAACACTGAACAGAGGTCGCACCATGAACGACCAGAAGACCATAGAACAGATCGGCAAGTAACCACCCTGAGCATCCCGAATGAGGCATCGAATAATATGGCTCAAAGAAACAATGATGCCGAGCCTTTAAACGGGCACAGGCAGTAAGAAATAACCAGAACCCATTACTGCTTCTGACTACTGGGTATGATAATGAGAATGAGTGCAATATCGTAAATAATCACAATCGTATTACAATCATCGGGTGCAACTACCTGAAAGACATCAGACAGGAGTTATTGGAAGAGGATAACAGGAGTCCCACCAATAACTTCAATAATGAAATTATACATGTTGACGCCAAGGTAGAAGGCATCCCAGCCAAGTTAATGATCGATACTGGGTCAAACGTATCAATAATAAGTACGACGGAACTGGAGAGGATACAGCAAGAGTGCGGGAGAACTTTACCCACATTGCCATTAAATAATATTGTTTTGTTGGGAGCAACCGGCCGACAGAACAAAACTATACGTAGACAAGTCTCCGCCAGTGTGAGGAGCTGTGGTATAGCGATTGACATGGAATTCTTGGTGGCGAGCGGTCTGCCATTTAATATACTGGTCGGGTGTGATGTGCTTAGGAGGAATTCCGCCATCATTAATCTAAGAACTGAAACGTTATCACTGTTTTCTAGCGGACATACTTGGACGGCGAACTTGGTGGGTAGTGACCAAGTCGTTCCCGATAGTATCCATCAGCAAATCCGAAAAATCAATTACATCCAACCAACATCCATAATTGAACAGAGAATAGACGACACATCCAATGAAGATTTATGGTCGCAAAAAATCCAGGAGATCAGGGATTTCCGGAGCGGTACAACTGGCGAAGGTTTAACAACAAACCAAGCGAACAAATTAATAGACATCTACAATAAATACCGTATAAATCAGTCTTTTCTGATGAGCCCGGTAAAGTGAAGAATTTCCAGTGTACTCTACAATTCCGAGACACTGTAGACTTTAACCGGAAGTCTTACCCCATTGCGCAATCACGAAAGCAGGCAGTAAGAGCTGAAATAGAGCAATAGCCATTCCCCTTACACAAGTCCTATCGTGGCTATTCCTAAGAAAAACGGACAAGTCCGTTTATGTTTAGATGCGCGCGAAATAAATAAGATGATCATAAATGACAGGACTTCGCCCGGTGAGATTGAGGAGATCTTAAAACGGTTCCACGGTACCAAATACTTCACTACCTGGGATACGGTGTGCGGATACTGGCAGGTGGAATTACATCCACAGAGTCGCCAGTATCTGGCCTTTATATTCGAAGGGCGGAACTACCAGTTTAAGAGGTTGCCCTTCGGACTGGTAAACTCAGTCGCAGTCTTTGTGCACTGCATGGATCAGATACTTGGCCAAGAAGCACTAAAATTCACCACCGTATACGTCGATGACTTGCTAGTGTCCTCAGAAACTTGGGAGGAACACTGCTACCGTGTGGAACACGTCTTACAGAAGCTAGCAGCAAACAATATTACTCTGAAGTTAGCAAAGTCTCATTTTATTGCTAAAGAGATACAATTCTTGGGCTTCATATTAAATGATAAGGGAATCTCACCGTCGGCTGAAAAAGTCGATGCAATTCAGAACTTTCCTACACCAAAGAATCGAAGGCAGTTACAGTCGTTCCTGGGACTCTGTAACTACTACCGCAAGTTCCAGGAAAAGTACTCCGAACTGACTGCTAGATTCCAGCCGCAACTGTCATCTAAAAATAAATGGATCTGGGGTAATGAACAACAAAACATATTGACTCTCATAAAACAAAAATTCCTTAAACACGTTATACTCCGTCATCCAGATTTTAACAAGCCTTTCTTCCTTAATTGCGATGCCAGTGACATCAGCCTCGGCACTACTTTATATCAAGAGGATGAGGAGGGCGAGCATCTTGTAATCTGTTTTGCCAGCAGAGCTCTGAACCAGAGTGAGAAAAACTATCATGTGACAGAGAAGGAGTTATTGAGTGTCGTGTTCGCGTGCGGAAAGTTCCGTACATATATTCTTGGTTATCCCGTTACCGTCCGGACAGACCATAAATCTATCTCGTTCCTTAAGAGATGTAAACTGAGCCATGGAAGATTAACGCGGTGGATACTATTGCTGCAAGAATACGACCTTAAGTGGGAGTATATCCCCGGAAGGAAGAATGTCGTCGCGGACGTATTGTCTAGAGTTGACATTGACAAGCAGACGTTCGAGGGGGAGAAGGAGAGTATTCTGAAGGTGTACCATATTCTCAGCAGCAGCGCCGGTCTACAATCAGTTCTAGAACAACTAAGCACACACCAACAAGCTGACCCGAAATTAATTACTATTATCTCAAGATTGGAAGCAGGAGATGAGACCATATCCCGATATTATACTATACATAAGGGAATCCTGTTTTCCAAACCATCATTATTTAAGGAGGAATGGAAGGTAATAATTCCAACCCATATCGAGAAAGAGGTAGTGATCAGTTATCATGTTCGATATGGGCATATGGGCGCTTTAAATGTGGTAAAGGCCCTGGAAGAAAACTGCTATATAAAAGACATCAATCGGAAGGTACGGAGGTATATTAGAAACTGTCGCATCTGCCAACTCGTAAAAACTAATAACGAGAAAAGAGAAAGGCAGATGATTCCAATAACATCACAGTTTAAACTTGAGAAAGTATTCCTGGATATCTGCGGGCCATTTCCCCGCAGTGGAGGCCGCCACCGATACAAATATATCGTCATCATTATGGACCATTACACTAAGTTCGTAAAGCTATACACAGCAAATCGGGCGACTACGAAGAAAGTTCTTAATATCCTGATCGACCAGTACTTCCCAAACGTCGGAAAACCGGTATCGATCATAACCGACCACGGAACGCAATTCAAGGGGAGGAGATGGCGGGATACACTGCTGTCCATGGGGGTTCACACCTACAAGACATCCGTATACCACCCAAGCAGTAACCCGGCCGAAAGAGTCTTGCGAGAGGTGGGGCGCCTATTAAGAACATATTGCCATGATCAGCAGAGAAGGTGGCAAGAATACTTGGAGGCCACTGAAGAATTCCTCAACCTGGCCTACCATCCTGCCATAGGAATAACCCCATACTCCGCAATGTACGAGAGACAACCCCCTAGAGAGATTGAAGATATCTTAGAGTTCCCCAGAGAACATAAATATAAATTTGATAAAATTCAATTTTGTAATAAGGTGGCCGAAGATCAGGAGAAACGGCGGAACAAATACACTAAATGCATGGGTAAGGTTATTCATTATACCGTTGGAGAGAAGGTGTTGTTGAAGAATAGGGAATTACCCAGTTCCCTAGAGGGGATAACAAAAAAGTTATTGCTCCTGTACACTGGTCCCTATATCGTCTCAAAAATCAATAACAACAACACCTACGAAATCAAGGAAATAAGTTCAAGTAAAGTCAAGGGTGTCTATAACCAGGCATCCATGAAGAAATTATATGATTAAAAAAAAAAAAAAAACTTCCAAAATTCTAAAATACATGTAAGCCCACCTTACATAAAGTTTATTTAAAGGAAAACCATTTAGAAGATATAAGATAGAATTTAAATCAACAAAATTCAAAACTACGTAAGATCACCTTACATACCAATTATTTAAGAAAAACTTTATGGCGATGATAGAAGAAGAAGAATTAGAATTTAATTCAACAAAATTCAAAACATACGTAAGATCACCTTACATACCAATTATTTAAGAAAAACTTTATGGCGATGATAGAAGAAGAAGAATTAGAATTTAAACCAACAAAATTCTAAAATACATGTAAGCTCACCTTACATACCAGATGTTTGTGAAAAACTATGTGGCAATAATACAAGAAGAATTTTGAAATAAACAGCCAAATTCTAAAAAGAAATATAAGCACATATTATCTACAATTATTAGAAATTTTTATGGCTAGAAGAATATATAAGATAGAATTTAAAAACCACTAAATTCTAAACACAATGTAAGCCAATTACATACAATTATTTGAGAAAACTTTAGAGAATAACCTAAGAAGAGTGAATTTTGAATTATGAATAAATCAAGTTTCCCAAACCAAGTATAAGTACAATTTACCAACCAATTATGAATAAACCACTATAATGAGATAAACTGATGAGATTTCATACCATATTTATGGTAAGCATAGAAGATAATTACCATGGTAACAAAGAATCATAATGGGATGAAGAAAGGAAACAGATTTAGAATTAAAACAAATAATTCTGAACAATATGATAATGTCTAAGTTCAATTTGAAGAGTAAAAACCTTTCCGTAAAATGGTGATGAAGGAAATAAAAAGGAAAAAATTTCTTTAATACGATTGGATTGATTGAATAGATCAATAAAGTACAAAAACTTCTTTGGAATTAAGAGAGAATGAAACTTTGAAGTGGTATGAGGAGAAATTATGACCTCATTATGAAATTAATAAAAAACCATCATTCACAAGTATAATAGCAATGACAGGAATGATGTGAAAATAATGTCAAAAATTTATGTAATTAAATGAATTAATATAAAATGATTTATGAATTAAATGACAATTATGATAATGACAGTTATACAAATTCTAGAAAATAGAACAAGTGGAAATGTTAAGAACGATGAAACAGTCTAAAAATGTCACAAAGATATGCTACTATAAATAATGCAGATTATAATGAAAAAACCAGAAGGTAATAAAGAATTTATAACCAAAAGATTTATATGATAAGAAAAGTTAAAAAAATGTAATAATAGAAGAGCTTCCTACCATAATATCAAATGAAAGAAACATCCAGATAATAAGTCAGATGAACAACTGAGATAGAAATATTAAAATCTCTGAGAAGTATAATAAGTAATAAGTGAAGTATCCCAAAGATATTTTTTAAATAGTAACAAATGTGTACTATTCTGAATAATTTTTTTAATCTGTCTGATGATAATTCCAGCAGGATTAATATATTTTTTGAGCAGAGATGATTTGCCTCTGTACTCAAATATGTGTGAAGTATTGGACAGCAGAGGAAAGTAGCGTACAGTGCCTCTCTGAACTGAACCAGCTCACAAAGTAGGGAACGATAGGGAGAAAATATCCCAAGGAGAAAATACTAAGAAGAAATATAAAAATGAAATAATAAATATGAAACTCAGAAGACTATTACTATCAAGGAAGATCAAGTGAGAATGATATAAACTCAGATATAAATAAGAGAATTTTAAAATGGAAGGAGTCCAAAATAATAACAAACTTTGAATAATTATCATAAGCAATTGTTTCAGACAAAGCAAGTATAGTCTGAAAAAATTACTTCTGGAGAAGGGCATTCTGTAGCGTGACAGAAAATCCACTACATTTTAAGTCATGTGAAATCATAAAGTTTAATTACACCAACAAATGTTATAATAATATTGAATGACATTTAAATAAATCAGAGGAATGAACCACAATAAGATAAAAATCCTCACTACATAATATATAAAAATCACTGTTAAAAGAAACCAAAGAAAGTATTGAAGCAACTCATCAACTCATAGTATAATACCAGTAAGTTACCCAGGAAGCTCAGAGCAGTAAACCAGTTATATAAGACTATATCAAAGAAAAAAGAGAATCAATTAAAGGGTGGTGAAGACCAAAATACCCCAAAAACAAGAAGAGGGAAGAATAAAGTTTGTGAACAGGAAGAAAACAATACCCTGAAGCCTGTATAGAAGAATAAAGTCAGTTCAGTAAATAAATTAAATACTCCAAACTAAACCTCAGTCGTGATATCACCAAGTACCTTGGTTTACCCAAGAATGAGGAAGGAAGAACAAGAGTGAAGACTAGACGAGGGACAAGAATGAAGACTAGAAGAGGGACAAGAATGAATACCAGAAGGAAGATATGAAGAAGGACAAGAAGGAAGACAGGAGGAGAGGAAGAAATAGTATGAAAGAAACACCGTAGTAAAACCTATTATTATATAAACTACTATCAATCCCAAACCCACAAAAACTATGCAAAAGAAAGTATAACGTACCCAAAATCTTATAAAATGTAATTATTGAGAAAACTAAAGTGCTGTATAGCGTTATAAGAAGTGCACCGGCTAAAGCTATTGTGTAATAAAGAAATAAACTAGTCTTAACGGTCCATGATTACTAAAGGTTTGGTCTGAGATAATAAGACTCAAAATATCAGAACCAACAGTGAAAGTGAATTTGTGTAAGTGTTTTTTTTAAAAAAAAGCAATAAACTTAAAGTTGGTGATACTATAACTTAGTAGTATGCTATATCACAACTTTAAAATCTAAATAATAAACAGCATAATAAAATAATAAAATGGAAGGTTTCCAGTATTTTATTATTTTAATGTAAATCTTTATTTGCAAGACATTTGTAAAAAAATGATAATAAATAGAGTATGGGAATTAATGTTTGCTGATGTGGGGGATCACAGTAGTAATGGTTTGAACCAGAAAGGACTGGTACTAATATAATATGAATAAGTGTAACATGTTTAAATAGACTGTTATTTCACAATCCTAAAATCAATGTGTTAAATAAATGTATTTGTAAGGTTTATTAGAAAATAAGATTTATGTTATGTGTTTTAAAAAAAAGAATTATGTTTGATAAATAATAACCTACATACCAGTAATAATGTTCTAAAAGGTATGCTATGTTAGCTCAAAAATAGTTGAAAGATATATGTTCAAACCATTTCTGCAATGTGTTCAAGTGTGCAGATTGCTGAACCATGTTCATAATTATTTATTTTAAATATGTAGTGTTAATTAACTACTACACAATACAATAAGTTATAAATCATGTTATTTTAATATAATTGTAATTATGTAAAGTCAGAGGAGGAATTAAGTTTAAATTATTTGAGAAAGAAAGAAATATAAAATTCTAAAATCTAGGCCATTTGGGTGAAATCAGAGAACCAATATAAAATAGTATAATTCACTAATAAATCCTGTAAACTACCCAGATTTATATAACATAACACAATTAACCACTACTAGGAATGATCCTATGAATTAAAATGACAATAAGGAAATATACCTTAACATTTTGTAAATTGTCAAAATATATAAATTAATTAATTTTAAAGAGCAATGTCAAATTTACAAATTAACACAAAAAACCAGTTCAAAGGTGTAATTTATATGTATTTAAGGAAAGGGAGAGTAATGTGACTAATTAAAATTTATTATAATAGTATTAATAATATTTAAAATGGAAGGAATTTTGTATAAAGACGGAAATCCAATTTTGAGCCTATATTTCCAAAGTGTGAACAAAATTTGTTAATTTCCACAAAATGTCTACAGATATGGACTATAATACATCAATTTAAAGGGAATGAGATGATTAAACCAATAATAAGGTTAGTAATTCATAAAAGTAAGGAATAAAATAGAAAAATTCCATATATAATGTAACATTTTCTAATGTGTATGGAAGTCGAAAAATGTTAACAATACTTTTTCAAGGATTAACTGGGCAAGATTTATGACCAAGTTAATTAGTCTTTTGTTGAATATCAAGCTGAATAGGTGTGTGACAAAAACGTTCTTAAAATCGAGTCGAACATGATGCTAACGTTTAGCCATTGAAATCAGTGAACGAGAGTTAGACAAATTAAACACTTTTTGAAGCCAATACTATAAAAACATTCACGACAATAGTGAAAACAAACCTCTAACTTCACTATACGAGTGAAAGTAAACGGTAAAACATATTTCAACTGATTCACTTTACAAACCTAACCGTAACTCGAAAAACTTAACCCCAGAAGGGAAAACAGACAAAATAACCAAATTAACACAAGTTTACACGGAACACTTCACCAGAATACACCAATTAACTTAACAGACATATTACACCAGTGCGGGAAGATTTTAGACATTCACAAAGGTAATTTTGTCGTGATTTTGGGACATGCCGAGTTCACAGTAACTACGCAAGAAATAGTAGCGGCCATCTTTTAATTCTACAGAGACCGCCTTCACAATATTACAGTGACGTCATCGTCTGCGTATGGTTTGACAGCATTCATTTACATTACATAGTGGAATTATTTAAATACTATTGAATAGTAATTATTGTATTAATATCTTTAATTGTTAATGTTATACTTTCTCGTCACCCTTCTCTGACTATTAATCCTAATCGCTCAAAGAACCTGTCTTTTAATATAATATAACATAAAATTTTGTTCTGTATGACACAATCGATAATTCCTGAGATAGAGTCGATAATTGCTCTCCATCGATAAAATATCGATTATTTATTTAAAATTGTCAATAAATCTATATATATTTCCATTATTTTGTATCTGTACTTATTTCACAGGGTAATTTAAGGGTATTTATAAGGCAGAAGGAATTAAGTGAGAAGAATATATCCTATTTTGAACAAGATATTGGACCAGTCAGAAAAGTCACCAATCGATTATTACCTGGAGTTAATCTATTTAACTCCAGACTTGGTGCAAATCTTCAAGAAGTGCTCGACGGTCAATAAATACCTACCTGTTATTAAAATTTTACCAGAACCTTTTAAAAAACAGATTTATCTTGTATACATACCTCTATAAACATAAACAAAATTATTTTATTGTTTGAAAATTCTATTATTATTGAATTTTCCATTTTATTTTTATTCTTTTGTAACGACCGGCATACAGGGTCTTACTACTATATATATTTTTTTCTTATATGTTATTTAAATATTAGTGTAAGGTGATGTTACTTTGTAGGAATTTTTGTAACTTATTCCTTCATTTTATATTTTGCCTCATATGTCATCGAAATATTATTGTAAGTTGATCTTACCTCTTTTGAATTTGGTAAATCTTTCTTTTTCCTTTTCCATTGGTTTGCATGGTCGGTAATTCGAAAATCAGTCCCTTTTCTCGGTGTTTATCTTCTCTTAGTTTACCCATGGTCCATCATTTCCTCTGCACTTGTGGTTCGTATAACCTTGGTGTGTAGAACTATTTCCGTCCTTGTGAAATAGGTTTCTTCTATCTTGTACCACAATTCTTCTAATACCATGTGTTCAATTTTATCCATGCCTACATCATTCACTTCATTACGTTGTTTATTAATCAAAGAAGTTAATTGTACCTCTATCATTAACGTCATCACTAATTTTTTATTCTGCATTTCCATTTCTGGTGTATTCATGTGTTTTAGAGACCTTCTTAATTTGTTATACACTGTTTTGTTGTAAGTCCTTCCTATTTCTGGTATCTTCCATTTACATATCAATTTGCTGAAGTTTTCATCCTCTGTTTGTTGTGAATTCCCTCTATAGTTACTTTTGAAGTTCTCCTACAATAGTTGTCTTGATAATTCATCTCTTCTTTCACAGCACTAACACTTAACTAAAAATGAACTTTTTCATGTGAAAACTTACTGATTTTATTGGACGCGTTTCGGCTTACGTATCCGCCTTCTTCAGCTTTGGTAACAGACTGCCAGCATTTTGTAACGGTTGTGTGGAAGGTGAAGTGGGGGTGGTGTGTGGAGGAAGGGGATTGGCGTGGGGATTCAACTTACTGTTTGTTTTCTGTATAATTGTGTCAAAAAGTGTATGTGATTTATATTGTAATTGATCGTTGAGTATGTTGTTTGGTTGTGTTGTGTGGTGTTTATATATTTCGTATTGTTCAGTTGTGTTGAGTTTTCGACCTTTGGGTATGTAATGTAAAATTTCAAGATTAATGTCTATGTTGGTGTAACTGTGGTTTTCTGTGTGTATGTGTGTGGCAAATGCGGAGTGTATATTGTTGTTGGTTATAGCTTTTAAGTGTTCAGAATAATGGGATGAAAAAGATCTTCCCGTCTGGCCTATGTAGAAACTATTGCAGTCATTACAATTTAATTTGTAAACACCTGTTTTGTTTTATTTGTCTATGTCTGTGTTTGTATTACTGATGTTTTTTTTTTTTTTTTTACTGATGTGTTTTTTGATAATAAACAACACACAGGCCCCCTCCCACAAAAACGCAAAACAACTAGACAAAATAATCAGAGAAAACATTAAACTCAGTAACAACACATCTATCAAAAACAACATTGACCTAGTCAGGAAAACTGAACACATACACATCCCACATAACTCAACTCTGGCATCTTTTGATATAACCACTTTATACACTATTGTCCCCATCAAAGAAACCATACAAACACTAGAATAACTACTCAGACAAAACAACACACCTGAAACACACATACAAGAAATCATCACACTTACCAAAATAATAACTGAACAAAATTACTTTACATACAATAACAAAATATACACACAAACAGAAGGACTCCCGATGGGATCCCCCATATCAGGAATACTAGCAGAAATATATATACACAACATTGAACAGAACCACATAATAAACAACAACAAATACACTAACAAAATTATATAGTGGCACAGGTATGTAGATGATATATTACTTTTATTCAAAGGCAACACAAGACAAGTTGAAAACTTCCACAAATACATAAACACTATACACCACAAATTAAAATTTACACTGGAAACTGAACAAAACAATAGTATAAATTTTCTAGACCTAACAATTAACAAAACTAACAATACACACATGTACAAAATATACAGGAAACCAACCACAACCGACATGGTTATACACAACACATCAAACTACCCAACACAAAATAAACATGCGGCCTTCAACCATATGCTCCATAGACTAACTAAAATACCCTTAAATAAACAAGATTGCACCGACGAACTCAACACAATAAAATACATAGCAATCAAAAACGGTTATAACCCCAATTTAATAAACATACTACACAAACGCATCAAAAACAAAAACAACAAAACACTAAATACCATCAACACACAACACAATAAATACATCACACTCACATACCACAACTCATACACACACAAAATCGCCAATACATTCAGAAAACACAAATACAAAATAGCATTCAGAACAACCAATACCATCAAAAAACACATCAGTAATACAAACACAGACATAGACAAATATAACAAAACAGGTGTTTACAAATTAAATTGTAATGACTGCAATAGTTTCTACATAGGCCAGATGGGAAGATCTTTTTCATCCCGTTATTCTGAACACTTAAAAGCTTTAACCAACAACAATATACACTCCGCATTTGCCACACACATACACACAGAAAACCACAGTTCCACCAACATAGACATTAATCTTGAAATTTTACATTACATACCCAAAGGTCGAAAACTCAACACATCTGAACAATACGAAATATATAAACACCACACAACACAACCAAACAACATACTCAACGATCAATTACAATATAAATCACATACACTTTTTGACACAATTATACAGAAAACAAACAGTAAGTTGAATCCCCGCGCCAATCCCCTTCCTCCACACACCACCCCCACTTCACCATCCACACAACCGTTACAAAATGCTGGCAGTCTGTTACCAAAGCTGAAGAAGGCGGATACGTAAGCCGAAACGCGTCCAATAAAATCAGTAAGTTTTCACATGAAAAAGTTCATTTTTAGTTAAGTCTCCTACAATCTTTATATTTCATTAGTTTGCTTTGGTCGGTCATTGGTAAATTAAACACATCGATTAGTCCATGCTTCATCATCTCCAATTCTTCTCTTGTTTTTATTAGTTTCTGTTTACCTATTTTTCCTATATCCTTAGTTTTCTTAATCTTCTTAATTATTTGGTTCTTCTTTACTCCTCTACGGTTGGTTTCTATGTGCTTAATTTTCGCTTTGTTTTTGTTATTTTTATTTTCAGAAAACAATACACTTGAGTCTTCTTTCTTCTCTTTTATTTTCTGAGTTACCAGTTCCCTGTCCTTATTCCATGTTTCTTGGATACCTTCAGAAGTGCTGTCTAGTGTTTCATTCAATCGTGTCAAACCACTATCCACTGTTTCATTAAGTTGATCTGCTTGGTATTTTGTTTCTTCCCATTTCTTTTTCATCCCCGTTTTTCTCTGCTTGACTTCTTCACGATACCCTAATAGTATGTATCTTACTTCTTCTCTGTTCTTCTCACTGTCTTCCTTCATTTGTCCCTTCAATTCTTCCTACAGTTTTTCATTTCTTTTTTGGATGTTCTCCGTTAATTGTTGTTGTAGGGATTCTTGGTTCCTCCGTAAAGTCTCACTGTGTTCCTCCATTTTCTTGTTTATCTGCTGCTTCAATGTTTCATTATTTCCTTCAATTTTGTTGTTCACTGTCTCAATATCTTCCCTTAATTGTTTCTTTAAGTTTTCACTTAAAATCTCATTTTGTCTCCGTGAATTTTCATTAATTTTTCCTCCTGTTTCTTAAAATTGTCATTCGTTTCTTCCTTCATCTGGTCTATTTTTGCATCAATTTGGCTTATTTGTCTGTTCAACACCTCGTTTTGTTTCTTTGAGGTTTCAGCTATGAAATTCATCAGGTCTTGCATGCTCGGATCCCCTTTCTGAATGGTTTTGTTTGGTCCCCGACTATTACTTCCATTTGCGGTTCTGATTGGGTTGGGTTTTCTGGTTGTTCCTCTCTGGCATCCTCTTCGACCATTTCCTCGATCATGTCTTCAATCATTTCCATTTCTTCTTCATCGGTACCCTCAGTCGTCTTCTTAGATTTCCCCCTTGTTGTCATGGGGTGTTCCATACTTTTTCGTAACCGCCGCTAGTCTTCACTTCTAGCCTCACTAGTTGGTCGCCAATCTGTAACGTTGTAGTGATTACGTCTCTGTAAAACAATGTAAAAGTGTATGTTTCGAGCGTTCGCCTCACACGAGTCTTAATCTTAATACTATCATTAACAAAATTCTTATTGAATAATAATGTTCACTTTTAAACCTTTAGTGTTTATACCTATCAATAGGGTTTCTAATTATTTTGGGGTTTTACACTTTCACTTTTCACTTTTTATCTTTTATTTGAGTGTTATTAGTGGGTAATCCCTAACATTACATTCTCTTTGTCACTTATTTATGTTTACTATCTCACTATCTCTCTCTTTACAAAGGTTATTTATATTATTAGTAAGTTCATGTCATTATAGAGTTCTTTATTACATTTAAACTCTATTTCTTTGGTTAGTGTACTTTTAGTTTTTCATTACTTTATCGGGTTTTATCAATTATCATTTACAATTATACTAATAACTATCATTTACATTTGTTACTTATTGGTTTCTTTTTCGTTATTATATTTGAGTGTAACATTTCTCCTTTTTTTGTTCTATATAATTTGTTTATGTCCTTTCATTTCTTCTCATTTTGTTTCATTTATACTTGGTTTGTTTCATTTTCATTTTCCTTCTTCTTCGATTTCATTTTATTTCCTTTGATTTGATTTTATTTCATTTTATTTTGGTTTTCCCCTTCTAATTTGGTTTTATTTTATTTGGTCAATCACTTGGTTTGGGTCATGTAGTCGTTTGTCGCGTCATCGTCATTTTATTTTCTTTAGTTTACACATTTTATATAGTTGATTCATCGTTTTTTCCCTGGTATTGGGGTGGCTTATTTGTGTTGTAACATAATGCCTCTCCTTCAAAATTGATCATTTTGGTAAAATATTAGTATAGTTTTTTATGAAATTATCAGTTATACATTTTTCCTTTTTCTTCTTGTTTATTTCTTCTTTCTTGTTTCTCTTCTTACTTGTTCCACTCCATTTTATTTAAATCTGTTTTTATTTATTTCCATTAGTGCGTTCTCCCTGTTATATAATTTTTTCCCTAACTTCTAGTAGCTGGTTTCTTCCATTACTATCTTTTTTTCTGAGACCAGAGGAACATCATCTCTGCTCAGTTTATTTGATTGCTGGACCTATTCTCAGTCAATCTTAAATACCTTTTTGTCATCTTGTGACTTTCATTAATAATAATATATTGGGGATTGTCCACTTCATGGTTTTTTCGATCATTTTAACCTTTTACTCATTCTTCCTTCCGCTGTACCTTTGCTATATTCTGTTATCTAATCATACAGTTGATTGTTTTTTATTTATTTAGTTGTTAATTTCATTATTTCTAACTTTTAATTAGTTTGTTTTTCTTTTCTTTTTGTGATCATTTTAATTATTTTAGACATCTTTTTTCTTTTTTTTCGTTGATTACCATTATTTTGCTTTAGCCATTTTCTGTATATTTACTTTATACATTTTTTTTTCTTATACCAGTTCATTTTTTTTATTTTCTGAATACTCTATATTCTTCATAATTTTAGTTATTTGTCGTAGCACTTCTTGCTTGATTTTATTTTTGTTTATTTTGTTTTGTCTCAAATATTATTCTATATAATTTTTGTAAGTTTGTTGTTCTTACTTTATAGGAATTTTTGTAACTTATTCCTTTATTTTATACACATATATATATTTTTTTCTTATATGTTATTTAAATATTAGTGTAAGGTGATGTTACTTGTAGGAATTTTTGTAACTTATTCCTTCATTTTATATTTTGCCTCATATGTCATCGAAATATTATTGTAAGTTGATCTTACCTCTTTTGAATTTGGTAAATCTTTCTTTTTCCTTTTCCATTGGTTTGCATGGTCGGTAATTCGAAAATCAGTCCCTTTTCTCGGTGTTTATCTTCACTTAGTTTACCCATGGTCCATCATTTCCTCTGCACTTGTGGTTCGTATAACCTTGGTGTGTAGAACTATTTCCGTCCTTGTGAAATAGGTTTCTTCTATCTTGTACCACAATTCTTCTAATACCATGTGTTCATTTTTATCCATCCCTACATCATTCACTTCATTACGTTGTTTATTAATCAAAGAAGTTAATTGTACCTCTCTCATTAACATCATCTCTAATTATTTATTCTGCATTTCCATTTCTGGTGTATTCATGTGTTTTAGAGACCTTCTTAATTTGTTATACACTGTTTTGTTGTAAGTCCTTCCTATTTCTGGAATCTTCCATTTACATATCAATTTGCTGAAGTTTTCATCCTCTGTTTGTTGTGAATTCCCTCTATAGTTACTTTTGAAGTTCTCCTACAATAGTTGTCTTGATTATTCATCTCTTCTTTCACAGCACTAACACTTAACTAAAAATGAACTTTTTCATGTGAAAACTTACTGATTTTATTGGACGCGTTTCGGCTTACGTATCCGCCTTCTTCAGCTTTGGTAACAGACTGCCAGCATTTTGTAACGGTTGTGTGGAAGGTGAAGTGGGGGTGGTGTGTGGAGGAAGGGGATTGGCGTGGGGATTCAACTTACTGTTTGTTTTCTGTATAATTGTGTCAAAAAGTGTATGTGATTTATATTGTAATTGATCGTTGAGTATGTTGTTTGGTTGTGTTGTGTGGTGTTTATATATTTCGTATTGTTCAGTTGTGTTGAGTTTTCGACCTTTGGGTATGTAATGTAAAATTTCAAAATTAGTGTCTATGTTGGTGTAACTGTGGTTTTCTGTGTGTATGTGTGTGGCAAATGTGGAGTGTATATTGTCGTTGGTTAAAGCTTTTAAGTGTTCAGAATAACGGGATGAAAAAGATCTTCCCGTCTGGCCTATGTAGAAACTATTGCAGTCATTACAATTTAATTTGTAAACACCTGTTTTGTTGTATTTGTCTATGTCTGTGTTTGTATTACTGATTTTTTTTTTTTTACTGATGTGTTTTTTGATAATAAACAACACACAGGCCCCCTCCCACAAAAACGCAAAACAACTAGACAAAATAATCAGAGAAAACATTAAACTCAGTAACAACACATCTATCAAAAACAACATTGACCTAGTCAGGAAAACTGAACACATACACATCCCACATAACTCAACTCTGGCATCTTTTGATATAACCACTTTATACACTATTGTCCCCATCAAAGAAACCATACAAACACTAGAATAACTACTCAGACAAAACAACACACCTGAATCACACATACAAGAAACCATCACACTTACCAAAATAATAACTGAACAAAATTACTTTACATACAATAACAAAATATACACACAAACAGAAGGACTCCCGATGGGATCCCCCATATCAGGAATACTAGCAGAAATATATATACACAACATTGAACAGAACCACATAATAAACAACAACAAATACACTAACAAAATTATATACTGGCACAGGTATGTAGATGATATATTACTTTTATTCAAAGGCAACACAAGACAAGTTGAAAACTTCCACAAATACATAAACACTATACACCACAAATTAAAATTTACACTGGAAACTGAACAAAACAATAGTATAAATTTTCTAGACCTAACAATTAACAAAACTAACAATACACACATGTACAAAATATACAGGAAACCAACCACAACCGACATGGTTATACACAACACATCAAACTACCCAACACAAAATAAACATGCGGCCTTCAACCATATGCTCCATAGACTAACTAAAATACCCTTAAATAAACAAGATTGCACCGACGAACTCAACACAATAAAATACATAGCAATCAAAAACGGTTATAACCCCAATTTAATAAACATACTACACAAACGCATCAAAAACAAAAACAACAAAACACTAAATACCATCAACACACAACACAATAAATACATCACACTCACATACCACAACTCATACACACACAAAATCGCCAATACATTCAGAAAACACAAATACAAAATAGCATTCAGAACAACCAATACCATCAAAAAACACATCAGTAATACAAACACAGACATAGACAAATATAACAAAACAGGTGTTTACAAATTAAATTGTAATGACTACAATAGTTTCTACATAGGCCAGATGGGAAGATCTTTTTCATCCCGTTATTCTGAACACTTAAAAGCTTTAACCAACAACAATATACACTCCGCATTTGCCACACACATACACACAGAAAACCACAGTTACACCAACATAGACATTAATCTTGAAATTTTAGATTACATACCCAAAGGTCGAAAACTCAACACAACTGAACAATACGAAATATATAAACACCACACAACACAACCAAACAACTTACTCAACGATCAATTACAATATAAATCACATACACTTTTTGACACAATTATACAGAAAACAAACAGTAAGTTGAATCCCCGCGCCAATCCCCTTCCTCCACACACCACCCCCACTTCACCATCCACACAACCGTTACAAAATGCTGGCAGTCTGTTACCAAAGCTGAAGAAGGCGGATACGTAAGCCGAAACGCGTCCAATAAAATCAGTAAGTTTTCACATGAAAAAGTTCATTTTTAGTTAAGTCTCCTACAATCTTTATATTTCATTAGTTTGCTTTGGTCGGTCATTGGTAAATTAAACACATCGATTAGTCCATGCTTCATCATCTCCAATTCTTCTCTTGTTTTTATTAGTTTCTGTTTACCTATTTTTCCTATATCCTTAGTTTTCTTAATCTTCTTAATTATTTGGTTCTTCTTTACTCCTCTACGGTTGGTTTCTATGTGCTTAATTTTCGCTTTGTTTTTGTTATTTTTATTTTCAGAAAACAATACACTTGAGTCTTCTTTCTTCTCTTTTATTTTCTGAGTTACCAGTTCCCTGTCCTTATTCCATGTTTCTTGGATACCTTCAGAAGTGCTGTCTAGTGTTTCATTCAATCGTGTGAAACCACTATCCACTGTTTCATTAAGTTGATCTGCTTGGTATTTTGTTTCTTCCCATTTCTTTTTCATCCCCGTTTTTGTCTGCTTGACTTCTTCACGATACCCTAATAGTATGTATCTTACTTCTTCTCTGTTCTTCTCACTGTCTTCCTTCATTTGTCCCTTCAATTCTTCCTACAGTTCTTCATTTCTTTTTTGGATGTTCTCCGTTAATTGTTGTTGTAGGGATTCTTGGTTCCTCCGTAAAGTCTCACTGTGTTTCTCCATTTTCTTGTTTATCTGCTGCTTTAATGTTTCATTATTTCCTTCAATTTTGTTGTTCACTGTCTCAATATCTTCCCTTAATTGTTTCTTTAAGTTTTCACTTAAAATCTCATTTTGTCTCCGTGAATTTTCATTAATTTTTCCTCCTGTTTCTTAAAATTGTCATTCGTTTCTTCCTTCATCTGGTCTATTTTTGCATCAATTTGGCTTATTTGTCTGTTCAACACCTCGTTTTGTTTCTTTGAGGTTTCAGCTATGAAATTCATCAGGTCTTGCATGCTCGGATCCCCTTTCTGAATGGTTTTGGTTGGTCCCCGACTATTACTTCCATTTGCGGTTCTGATTGGGTTGGGTTTTCTGGTTGTTCCTCTCGGGCATCCTCTTCGACCATTTCCTCGATCATGTCTTCAATCATTTCCATTTCTTCTTCATCGGTACCCTCAGTCGTCTTCTTAGTCTTGTTGTCATGGGGTGTTGTGTTCCATCCTTTTTCGTAACCGCCGCTAGTCTTCACTTCTAGCCTCACTAGTTGGTCACCAATGTGTAACGTTGTAGTGATTACGTCTCTGTAAAACAATGTAAATGTGTATGTTTCGTGCGTTCGCCTCACACGAGTCTTAATCTTAATATTATCATTAACAAAATTCTTATTGAATAATAATGTTCACTTTTAAACCTTTAGTGTTTATACCTATCAATATGGTTTCTAATTATTTTGGGGTTTTACACTTTCACTTTTCACTTTTTATCTTTTATTTAAGTGTTATTAGTGGGTAATCCCACTACACATTACATTACATTCTCTTTGTCACTTATTTATGTTTACTATCTCACTATCTCTCTCTTTACAAAGGTTATTTATATTATTAGTAAGTTCATGTCATTATAGAGTTCTTTATTGCATTTAAACTCTATTTTTTTGGTTAGTGTACTTTTAGTTTTTCATTACTTTATCGGGGTTTATCAATTATCATTTGGTTAGTGTACTTTTAGTTTTTCATTACTTTATCGGGTTTTATCAATTATCATTTACAATTATACTAATAACTTTCATTTACATTTGTTATTTATTGGTTTCTTTTTCGTTATTATATTTGAGTGTAACATTTCTCCTTTTTTTGTTGTATATAATTTTGTGACGATTTAAATTGTGACATTTACAGAATAAAAAAAAAATTTAATTAATTAAGGTTGCGTACAATTAACCATTTAAATCTCACAATAATAATAATAAAAACATGTAGGTACTAAGTGTGAATGGAAGAAGTAATTAATAAGGGCAAAGTATCCATAAAGAAAAGGCATATTGTAAATAATTATTATGTTCGTATTTAACCCTTTGCTTGCTATCAAGCGCCTACCTGTTGATACCGGACTCGACATGTTTTCCGAGTCTACTGTAATTAAAAAAATAATAGAGTAAACTAATGTTAATAATTAAAGTATCTGTAGACACAGATAGTAACTAAAACAATTAATTTAAATGATGTATTTTTATCTAGCGATAGTTTGTATAAATAAAAAGTTTATTTAAAGAGAAAACAGGAACTATATATGCTCGCGGAATAAACACCCCACTCTCTCTCGTCATGTACGAGGGTAGCGGACGAAAAATCGCTCTCTTGCGATGACGACGCCCAGCTGTGCAGACGCACAAGCAAAATGCTCTGTTCAAAAGTTATACAATTTGTTGTTAGTGTGGATTAATTAATTATTATTTTGTATTTTACTAACCGTTACAAAAAGTGTAACATGTAACGTTAACAAAAAGAAAATTCCAAAAACTTTGTAACAAGAAGAAAGATGTAACTACAAACGACGAGTGTTAATGAAGCAAAAACGATGACTGCAATCTTCACCAATGGACGAATCTTTTCAACATCTGACCTGTGGTCATGGACCATCTAAATGAGAACTCTAGTATACCCTACCGATGATGCAGTTCGAGACATCTGAGAATCAACGAGTATCGGCGTAGAAGACTCTACCTATCCTGCAGACGTATTAAGCCATGAACAACCGAGACCAGACCAAGACGAGGACGACGTTTTAGGACTCCCAAGACGGAACCACATGGAGGCGATTACTACATCCAAAAAATAGAGGTGACTCGATAGCACGTCTATCGAGGAATAAAGATAATATTTTTTGTAACACAATACTCTATTTAAGAGACTTTCAGAGACGATTGATTTTATAAGAATATAAAAACTTAAATTTGAGAACTTAATTGTAACTATTCAATATCATTCAATTGTAACAGTTTAGATATTAACGTAACGTAGTGTTATTAATACCATTCTTCTAATGGAAGATATATGAAGCAAAAACGTAAAAGTCTTGCAAGATAAAATTTTGAATTAAATATAATTAAAAGATTAGAGACTAAATACCAATGGTTACCCGGATCCGGGGGTATAGCTAGATAAATTTGTTGTGATCCCATATTCTAAATAAAGCATTTCACTTAATTTTACTAATTTAATTAATAACGTCATGGGATCTGTTCTTTGGAGTAAATGTTATATTTCAAATGTTTACTAAAGCAAGTCTTCTTGTTACACACATTTACTGAGTATATAAATCAACAGTTTCACCTTCCCTGATTCCTTGTATGTCTTACTGTGTGTTGTTCTGATTTAAATTTCAGCTCGTCTCGAATAAGGCAGCCTGAAATAATTGGCAGAACCAAATATTTTGGGTTCCCTCCATTATAACTCTAAAGAAGAGGTTATAAGATGCGCAACTCTGCTTATTTGTTTAAATTTTGCTACTAATAACAAAAAAAATTTTGTGACTTGTGTTGCTAAACAGTAATTGTGTCCCTATTCATAAGCTGTTGATTTATTTACTCGTGTATTTTAATATGTGTCAGAAATTTAAATAAGATAAAAATAATAATTAATATAATAGTAATATAGTATAGATAATTTTATTAGTAAATATGATATGTGTAAAGTAAGAGTAACATATAATCCAATGTAAACAAACCATGTAGGTACTTGTTAAAAGTCCCATTCATAAACAACCCCCATTCACGACAATCTCGGACATGTAAATTTCCTGTTGGCGATTGTTTAATATTATCGTAGTCGGTCTCCCCAGTTAGAGTGAGAACAATCGGTCACCCTTCTTGTGTGGTGTATTGTTATTTGAAGCGTGTCCTTTCCTGTGTGTCGTCTTGTGCCTAGTAAACATGTATCTCCCCTTTGTTGAAAATTAAATCGAAATAAATAAAACAAGTGTACTAATTAATTTAATGGAATGATGTTTCCCTAAGTAAATAAACTAGTTCGAAATAAAAAGAAACTGTCTCTTAAATCAGACCAAAATAATAATAATAAATAATAAGTCATTTAGAATAAAAAGGTTTAATAATATCGTAAATGATTATAACACGTTAGTAGAATTATAATTATAAAAGTGTATTAGTGAAATAAGTAAAAAGAAATGAATAATATGTGTGAATAATAATAAATAAGTTGTGTCCTGCTTGAAAATAAGTCCCTAGCCGCCAGCTATTGTTAAATGGAACAATAGAGAAATATCCACCCTCGAGTTGACTTCTGCCCTTTGTACTCATAAACGAGGCCATTGTTTAAACTAGTCTGACCCACATTCCAGCGTAACAGCTGATCGTTGAAAGTAAAGTGTTTGTCCCCTTTCGCCTAGTGTGTTACCGTTAATTGCTTAGAAGTGAATAAAGATTCCCCTTCGTGACATTCCGCTTATCTCAGTAAAGTAAGCAACTAGAATTAAAAATAATCTAGGGTTGAGTATGGGATCAACTTTAGATTATCTTAAGTATAAATAAGCGAAATAGATATAAGGAACGTAACACAGTCACAATGGCGCCGCACTGAAAAATTCTTTACAAGAGTTAAAGAAAGTAGCAGAAAACTAACTACTAGAGTTAGAGAATACAAGATGTAATCAGTCGGGCCATGATGTTGTGAGGTTACGTAAATTAGTAGTAGAAATAAAATTAAGTTAGATTTTAAGAAACAAGATAAAGGGAAGGTCACAGAAGAAAAGAAAATGAGTACCAAGAGCTGATCGTTTAAATAGAATTTAATGATAAAGGTTTAATAATAATCTCTGTTAATAAATGTTTACAATGTATTAAAGAGTGTAGGAAATAATTCGAGGTAAGTTGTTTTTAAAACTCCAAAGTAATAATAAGTGGTTAATAATTGCTTAAATAGTCATAATTGCTAAATAAATCTTAAGTTAAACAAATTTGTGTAACGTGTAAATAAGTGGTAGTAAATCGTATCGCAGTAAATAAGAGAAAAGAGAATAATAAGTAACAATAATAATAATGAGAAATTTCATATGGAACTCCCCAAGCTTTCTCTCAGTACATAGCTGACCAAAATTTTAGGAGTCTGTGTTGGTAAGGAGGCGGAGTATGTGACGATTTAAATTGTGACATTTACAGAATAAAAAAAAAATTTAATTAATTAAGGTTGCGTACAATTAACCATTTAAATCTCACAATAATAATAATAAAAACATGTAGGTACTAAGTGTGAATGGAAGAAGTAATTAATAAGGGCAAAGTATCCATAAAGAAAAGGCATATTGTAAATAATTATTATGTTCGTATTTAACCCTTTGCTTGCTATCAAGCGCCTACCTGTTGATACCGGACTCGACATGTTTTCCGAGTCTACTGTAATTAAAAAAATAATAGAGTAAAATAATGTTAATAATTAAAGTATCTGTAGACACAGATAGTAACTAAAACAATTAATTTAAATGATGTATTTTTATCTAGCGAGAGTTTGTATAAATAAAAAGTTTATTTAAAGAGAAAACAGGAACTATATATGCTCGCGGAATAAACACCCCACTCTCTCTCGTCATGTACGAGGGTAGCGGACGAAAAATCGCTCTCTTGCGATGACGACGCCCAGCTGTGCAGACGCATGAGCAAAATGCTCTGTTCAAAAGTTATACAATTTGTTGTTAGTGTGGATTAATTAATTATTATTTTGTATTTTACTAACCGTTACAAAAAGTGTAACATATAACGTTAACAAAAAGAAAATTCCAAAAACTTTGTAACAAGAAGAAAGATGTAACTACAAACGACGAGTGTTAATAAAGAAAAAACGATGACTGCAATCTTCACCGATGGACGAATCTTTTCAACATCTGACCTGTGGTCATGGACCATCTAAATGAGAACTCTAGTATACCCTACCGATGATGCAGTTCGAGACATCTGAGAATCAACGAGTATCGGCGTAGAAGACTCTACCTATCCTGCAGACGTATTAAGCCATGAACAACCGAGACCAGACCAAGACGAGGACGACGTTTTAGGACTCCCAAGACGGAACCACATGGAGGCGATTACTACATCCAAAAAATAGAGGTGACTCGATAGCACGTCTATCGAGGAATAATGATAATATTTTTTGTAACACAATACTCTATTTAAGAGACTTTCAGAGACGATTGATTTTATAAGAATATAAAAACTTAAATTTGAGAACTTAATTGTAACTATTCAATATCATTCAATTGTAACAGTTTAGATATTAACGTAACGTAGTGTTATTAATACCATTCTTCTAATGGAAGATATATGAAGCAAAAAGGTAAAAGTCTTGCAAGATAAAATTTTGAATTAAATATAATTAAAAGATTAGAGACTAAATACCAATGGTTACCCGGATCCGGGGGTATAGCTAGATAAATTTGTTGTGATCCCATATTCTAAATAAAGCATTTCACTTAATTTTACTAATTTAATTAATAACGTCATGGGATCTGTTCTTTGGAGTAAATGTTATATTTCAAATGTTTACTAAAGCAAGTCTTCTTGTTACACACATTTACTGAGTATATAAATCAACAGTTTCACCTTCCCTGATTCCTTGTATGTCTTACTGTGTGTTGTTCTGATTTAAATTTCAGCTCGTCTCGAATAAGGCAGCCTGAAATAATTGGCAGAACCAAATATTTTGGGTTCCCTCCATTATAACTCTAAAGAAGAGGTTATAAGATGCGCAACTCTGCTTATTTGTTTAAATTTTGCTACTAATAACAAAAAAAATTTTGTGACTTGTGTTGCTAAACAGTAATTGTGTCCCTATTCATAAGCTGTTGATTTATTTACTCGTGTATTTTAATATGTGTCAGAAATTTAAATAAGATAAAAATAATAATTAATATAATAGTAATATAGTATAGATAATTTTATTAGTAAATATGATATGTGTAAAGTAAGAGTAACATATAATCCAATGTAAACAAACCATGTAGGTACTTGTTAAAAGTCCCATTCATAAACAACCCCCATTCACGACAATCTCGGACATGTAAATTTCCTGTTGGCGATTGTTTAATATTATCGTAGTCGGTCTCCCCAGTTAGAGTGAGAACAATCGGTCACCCTTCTTGTGTGGTGTATTGTTATTTGAAGCGTGTCCTTTCCTGTGTGTCGTCTTGTGCCTAGTAAACATGTATCTCCCCTTTGTTGAAAATTAAATCGAAATAAATAAAACAAGTGTACTAATTAATTTAATGGAATGATGTTTCCCTAAGTAAATAAACTAGTTCGAAATAAAAAGAAACTGTCTCTTAAATCAGACCAAAATAATAATAATAAATAATAAGTCATTTAGAATAAAAAGGTTTAATAATATCGTAAATGATTATAACACGTTAGTAGAATTATAATTATAAAAGTGTATTAGTGAAATAAGTAAAAAGAAATGAATAATATGTGTGAATAATAATAAATAAGTTGTGTCCTGCTTGAAAATAAGTCCCTAGCCGCCAGCTATTGTTAAATGGAACAATAGAGAAATATCCACCCTCGAGTTGACTTCTGCCCTTTGTACTCATAAACGAGGCCATTGTTTAAACTAGTCTGACCCACATTCCAGCGTAACAGCTGATCGTTGAAAGTAAAGTGTTTGTCCCCTTTCGCCTAGTGTGTTACCGTTAATTGCTTAGAAGTGAATAAAGATTCCCCTTCGTGACATTCCGCTTATCTCAGTAAAGTAAGCAACTAGAATTAAAAATAATCTAGGGTTGAGTATGGGATCAACTTTAGATTATCTTAAGTATAAATAAGCGAAATAGATATAAGGAACGTAACACAGTCACAATGGCGCCGCACTGAAAAATTCTTTACAAGAGTTAAAGAAAGTAGCAGAAAACTAACTACTAGAGTTAGAGAATACAAGATGTAATCAGTCGGGCCATGATGTTGTGAGGTTACGTAAATTAGTAGTAGAAATAAAATTAAGTTAGATTTTAAGAAACAAGATAAAGGGAAGGTCACAGAAGAAAAGAAAATGAGTACCAAGAGCTGATCGTTTAAATAGAATTTAATGATAAAGGTTTAATAATAATCTCTGTTAATAAATGTTTACAATGTATTAAAGAGTGTAGGAAATAATTCGAGGTAAGTTGTTTATAAAACTCCAAAGTAATAATAAGTGGTTAATAATTGCTTAAATAGTCATAATTGCTAAATAAATCTTAAGTTAAACAAATTTGTGTAACGTGTAAATAAGTGGTAGTAAATCGTATCGCAGTAAATAAGAGAAAAGAGAATAATAAGTAACAATAATAATAATGAGAAATTTCATATGGAACTCCCCAAGCTTTCTCTCAGTACATAGCTGACCAAAATTTTAGGAGTCTGTGTTGGTAAGGAGGCGGAGTATGTGACGATTTAAATTGTGACATTTACAGAATAAAAAAAAAATTTAATTAATTAAGGTTGCGTACAATTAACCATTTAAATCTCACAATAATAATAATAAAAACATGTAGGTACTAAGTGTGAATGGAAGAAGTAATTAATAAGGGCAAAGTATCCATAAAGAAAAGGCATATTGTAAATAATTATTATGTTCGTATTTAACCCTTTGCTTGCTATCAAGCGCCTACCTGTTGATACCGGACTCGACATGTTTTCCGAGTCTACTGTAATTAAAAAAATAATAGAGTAAAATAATGTTAATAATTAAAGTATCTGTAGACACAGATAGTAACTAAAACAATTAATTTAAATGATGTATTTTTATCTAGCGAGAGTTTGTATAAATAAAAAGTTTATTTAAAGAGAAAACAGGAACTATATATGCTCGCGGAATAAACACCCCACTCTCTCTCGTCATGTACGAGGGTAGCGGACGAAAAATCGCTCTCTTGCGATGACGACGCCCAGCTGTGCAGACGCATGAGCAAAATGCTCTGTTCAAAAGTTATACAATTTGTTGTTAGTGTGGATTAATTAATTATTATTTTGTATTTTACTAACCGTTACAAAAAGTGTAACATGTAACGTTAACAAAAAGAAAATTCCAAAAACTTTGTAACAAGAAGAAAGATGTAACTACAAACGACGAGTGTTAATAAAGAAAAAACGATGACTGCAATCTTCACCGATGGACGAATCTTTTCAACATCTGACCTGTGGTCAGGGACCATCTAAATGAGAACTCTAGTATACCCTACCGATGATGCAGTTCGAGACATCTGAGAATCAACGAGTATCGGCGTAGAAGACTCTACCTATCCTGCAGACGTATTAAGCCATGAACAACCGAGACCAGACCAAGACGAGGACGACGTTTTAGGACTCCCAAGACGGAACCACATGGAGGCGATTACTACATCCAAAAAATAGAGGTGACTCGATAGCACGTCCATCGAGGAATAATGATAATATTTTTTGTAACACAATACTCTATTTAAGAGACTTTCAGAGACGATTGATTTTATAAGAATATAAAAACTTAAATTTGAGAACTTAATTGTAACTATTCAATATCATTCAATTGTAACAGTTTAGATATTAACGTAACGTAGTGTTATTAATACCATTCTTCTAATGGAAGATATATGAAGCAAAAAGGTAAAAGTCTTGCAAGATAAAATTTTGAATTAAATATAATTAAAAGATTAGAGACTAAATACCAATGGTTACCCGGATCCGGGGGTATAGCTAGATAAATTTGTTGTGATCCCATATTCTAAATAAAGCATTTCACTTAATTTTACTAATTTAATTAATAACGTCATGGGATCTGTTCTTTGGAGTAAATGTTATATTTCAAATGTTTACTAAAGCAAGTCTTCTTGTTACACACATTTACTGAGTATATAAATCAACAGTTTCACCTTCCCTGATTCCTTGTATGTCTTACTGTGTGTTGTTCTGATTTAAATTTCAGCTCGTCTCGAATAAGGCAGCCTGAAATAATTGGCAGAACCAATTATTTTGGGTTCCCTCCGTTATAACTCTAAAGAAGAGGTTATAAGATGCGCAACTCTGCTTATTTGTTTAAATTTTGCTACTAATAACAAAAAAAAATTTTGTGACTTGTGTTGCTAAACAGTAATTGTGTCCCTATTCATAAGCTGTTGATTTATTTACTCGTGTATTTTAATATGTGTCAGAAATTTAAATAAGATAAAAATAATAATTAATATAATAGTAATATAGTATAGATAATTTTATTAGTAAATATGATATGTGTAAAGTAAGAGTAACATATAATCCAATGTAAACAAACCATGTAGGTACTTGTTAAAAGTCCCATTCATAAACAACCCCCATTAACGACAATCTCGGACATGTAAATTTCCTGTTGGCGATTGTTTAATATTATCGTAGTCGGTCTCCCCAGTTAGAGTGAGAACAATCGGTCACCCTTCTTGTGTGGTGTATTGTTATTTGAAGCGTGACCTTTCCTGTGTGTCGTCTTGTGCCTAGTAAACATGTATCTCCCCTTTGTTGAAAATTAAATCGAATTAAATAAAACAAGTGTACTAATTAATTTAATGGAATGATGTTTCCCTAAGTAAATAAACTAGTTCGAAATAAAAAGATGTGAATAATAAGTGTGAATGGAAGAAGTAATTAATAAGGGCAAAGTATCCATAAAGAAAAGGCATATTGTAAATAATTATTATGTTCGTATTTAACCCTTTGCTTGCTATCAAGCGCCTACCTGTTGATACCGGACTCGACATGTTTTCCGAGTCTACTGTAATTAAAAAAATAATAGAGTAAACTAATGTTAATAATTAAAGTATCTGTAGACACAGATAGTAACTAAAACAATTAATTTAAATGATGTATTTTTATCTAGCGATAGTTTGTATAAATAAAAAGTTTATTTAAAGAGAAAACAGGAACTATATATGCTCGCGGAATAAACACCCCACTCTCTCTCGTCATGTACGAGGGTAGCGGACGAAAAATCGCTCTCTTGCGATGACGACGCCCAGCTGTGCAGACGCACGAGCAAAATGCTCTGTTCAAAAGTTATACAATTTGTTGTTAGTGTGGATTAATTAATTATTATTTTGTATTTTACTAACCGTTACAAAAAGTGTAACATATAACGTTAACAAAAAGAAAATTCCAAAAACTTTGTAACAAGAAGAAAGATGTAACTACAAACGACGAGTGTTAATAAAGAAAAAACGATGACTGCAATCTTCACCGATGGACGAATCTTTTCAACATCTGACCTGTGGTCATGGACCATCTAAATGAGAACTCTAGTATACCCTACCGATGATGCAGTTCGAGACATCTGAGAATCAACGAGTATCGGCGTAGAAGACTCTACCTATCCTGCAGACGTATTAAGCCATGAACAACCGAGACCAGACCAAGACGAGGACGACGTTTTAGGACTCCCAAGACGGAACCACATGGAGGCGATTACTACATCCAAAAAATAGAGGTGACTCGATAGCACGTCTATCGAGGAATAATGATAATATTTTTTGTAACACAATACTCTATTTAAGAGACTTTCAGAGACGATTGATTTTATAAGAATATAAAAACTTAAATTTGAGAACTTAATTGTAACTATTCAATATCATTCAATTGTAACAGTTTAGATATTAACGTAACGTAGTGTTATTAATACCATTCTTCTAATGGAAGATATATGAAGCAAAAAGGTAAAAGTCTTGCAAGATAAAATTTTGAATTAAATATAATTAAAAGATTAGAGACTAAATACCAATGGTTACCCGGATCCGGGGGTATAGCTAGATAAATTTGTTGTGATCCCATATTCTAAATAAAGCATTTCACTTAATTTTACTAATTTAATTAATAACGTCATGGGATCTGTTCTTTGGAGTAAATGTTATATTTCAAATGTTTACTAAAGCAAGTCTTCTTGTTACACACATTTACTGAGTATATAAATCAACAGTTTCACCTTCCCTGATTCCTTGTATGTCTTACTGTGTGTTGTTCTGATTTAAATTTCAGCTCGTCTCGAATAAGGCAGCCTGAAATAATTGGCAGAACCAATTATTTTGGGTTCCCTCCGTTATAACTCTAAAGAAGAGGTTATAAGATGCGCAACTCTGCTTATTTGTTTAAATTTTGCTACTAATAACAAAAAAAAATTTTGTGACTTGTGTTGCTAAACAGTAATTGTGTCCCTATTCATAAGCTGTTGATTTATTTACTCGTGTATTTCAATATGTGTCAGAAATTTAAATAAGATAAAAATAATAATTAATATAATAGTAATATAGTATAGATAATTTTATTAGTAAATATGATATGTGTAAAGTAAGAGTAACATATAATCCAATGTAAACAAACCATGTAGGTACTTGTTAAAAGTCCCATTCATAAACAACCCCCATTCACGACAATCTCGGACATGTAAATTTCCTGTTGGCGATTGTTTAATATTATCGTAGTCGGTCTCCCCAGTTAGAGTGAGAACAATCGGTCACCCTTCTTGTGTGGTGTATTGTTATTTGAAGCGTGTCCTTTCCTGTGTGTCGTCTTGTGCCTAGTAAACATGTATCTCCCCTTTGTTGAAAATTAAATCGAATTAAATAAAACAAGTGTACTAATTAATTTAATGGAATGATGTTTCCCTAAGTAAATAAACTAGTTCGAAATAAAAAGAAACTGTCTCTTAAATCAGACCAAAATAATAATAATAAATAAGAAGTCATTTAGAATAAAAAGGTTTAATAATATCGTAAATGATTATAACACGTTAGTAGAATTATAATTATAAAAGTGTATTAGTGAAATAAGTAAAAAGAAATGAATAATATGTGTGAATAATAATAAATAAGTTGTGTCCTGCTTGAAAATAAGTCCCTAGCCGCCAGCTATTGTTAAATGGAACAATAGAGAAATATCCACCCTCGAGTTGACTTCTGCCCTTTGTACTCATAAACGAGGCCATTGTTTAAACTAGTCTGACCCACATTCCAGCGTAACAGCTGATCGTTGAAAGTAAAGTGTTTGTCCCCTTTCGCCTAGTGTGTTACCGTTAATTGCTTAGAAGTGAATAAAGATTCCCCTTCGTGACATTCCGCTTATCTCAGTAAAGTAAGCAACTAGAATTAAAAATAATCTAGGGTTGAGTATGGGATCAACTTTAGATTATCTTAAGTATAAATAAGCGAAATAGATATAAGGAACGTAACACAGTCACAATGGCGCAGCACTGAAAAATCCTTTACAAGAGTTAAAGAAAGTAGCAGAAAACTAACTACTAGAGTTAGAGAATACAAGATGTAATCAGTCGGGCCATGATGTTGTGAGGTTACGTAAATTAGTAGTAGAAATAAAATTAAGTTAGATTTTAAGAAACAAGATAAAGGGAAGGTCACAGAAGAAAAGAAAATGAGTACCAAGAGCTGATCGTTTAAATAGAATTTAATGCCAAAGGTTTAATAATAATCTCTGTTAATAAATGTTTACAATGTATTAAAGAGTGTAGGAAATAATTAGAGGTAAGTTGTTTTTAAAACCCCAAAGTAATAATAAGTGGTTAATAATTGCTTAAATAGTCATAATTGCTAAATAAATCTTAAGTTAAACAAATTTGTGTAACGTGTAAATAAGTGGTAGTAAATCGTATCGCAGTAAATAAGAGAAAAGAGAATAATAAGTAACAATAATAATAATGAGAAATTTCATATGGAACTCCCCAAGCTTTCTCTCAGTACATAGCTGACCAAACTTTTAGGAGTCTGTGTTGGTAAGGAGGCGGAGTATGTGACGATTTAAATTGTGACATTTACAGAATAAAAAAAAAATTTAATTAATTAAGGTTGCGTACAATTAACCATTTAAATCTCACAATAATAATAATAAAAACATGTAGGTACTAAGTGTGAATGGAAGAAGTAATTAATAAGGGCAAAGTATCCATAAAGAAAAGGCATATTGTAAATAATTATTATGTTCGTATTTAACCCTTTGCTTGCTATCAAGCGCCTACCTGTTGATACCGGACTCGACATGTTTTCCGAGTCTACTGTAATTAAAAAAATAATAGAGTAAACTAATGTTAATAATTAAAGTATCTGTAGACACAGATAGTAACTAAAACAATTAATTTAAATGATGCATTTTTATCTAGCGAGAGTTTGTATAAATAAAAAGTTTATTTAAAGAGAAAACAGGAACTATATATGCTCGCGGAATAAACACCCCACTCTCTCTCGTCATGTACGAGGGTAGCGGACGAAAAATCGCTCTCTTGCGATGACGACGCCCAGCTGTGCAGACGCACGAGCAAAATGCTCTGTTCAAAAGTTATACAATTTGTTGTTAGTGTGGATTAATTAATTATTATTTTGTATTTTACTAACCGTTACAAAAAGTGTAACATGTAACGTTAACAAAAAGAAAATTCCAAAAACTTTGTAACAAGAAGAAAGATGTAACTACAAACGACGAGTGTTAATAAAGAAAAAACGATGACTGCAATCTTCACCGATGGACGAATCTTTTCAACATCTGACCTGTGGTCATGGACCATCTAAATGAGAACTCTAGTATACCCTACCGATGATGCAGTTCGAGACATCTGAGAATCAACGAGTATCGGCGTAGAAGACTCTACCTATCCTGCAGACGTATTAAGCCATGAACAACCGAGACCAGACCAAGACGAGGACGACGTTTTAGGACTCCCAAGACGGAACCACATGGAGGCGATTACTACATCCAAAAAATAGAGGTGACTCGATAGCACGTCCATCGAGGAATAATGATAATATTTTTTGTAACACAATACTCTATTTAAGAGACTTTCAGAGACGATTGATTTTATAAGAATATAAAAACTTAAATTTGAGAACTTAATTGTAACTATTCAATATCATTCAATTGTAACAGTTTAGATATTAACGTAACGTAGTGTTATTAATACCATTCTTCTAATGGAAGATATATGAAGCAAAAAGGTAAAAGTCTTGCAAGATAAAATTTTGAATTAAATATAATTAAAAGATTAGAGACTAAATACCAATGGTTACCCGGATCCGGGGGTATAGCTAGATAAATTTGTTGTGATCCCATATTCTAAATAAAGCATTTCACTTAATTTTACTAATTTAATTAATAACGTCATGGGATCTGTTCTTTGGAGTAAATGTTATATTTCAAATGTTTACTAAAGCAAGTCTTCTTGTTACACACATTTACTGAGTATATAAATCAACAGTTTCACCTTCCCTGATTCCTTGTATGTCTTACTGTGTGTTGTTCTGATTTAAATTTCAGCTCGTCTCGAATAAGGCAGCCTGAAATAATTGGCAGAACCAATTATTTTGGGTTCCCTCCGTTATAACTCTAAAGAAGAGGTTATAATTTGTTTATGTCCTTTCATTTCTTCTCATTTTGTGTCATTTATACTTGGTTTGTTTCATTTTCATTTTCCTTCTTCTTCGATTTCATTTTATTTCCTTTGATTTGATTTTATTTCATTTTATTTTGGTTTTCCCCTTCTAATTTGGGTCATGTAGTCGTTTGTCGCGTCATCGTCATTTTATTTTCTTTAGTTTACACATTTTATATAGTTGATTCATCTTTTTTTCCCTGGTATTGGGGTGGCTTATTTGTGTTGTAACATAATGCCTCTCCTTCAAAATTGATCATTTTAGTAAAATATTAGTATAGTTTTTTATGAAATTATCAGTTATACTTTTTTCCTTTTTCTTCTTGTTTATTTCTTCTTTCTTGTTTCTCTTCTTACTTGTTCCACTCCATTTTATTTAAATCTGATTTAATTTATTTATTTCCATTAGTGTGTTCTCCCTGTTATATAATTTTTTCCCTAACTTCTAGTAGCTGGTTTCTTCCATTACTATCTTTTTTTCTGAGACCAGAGGAACATCATCTCTGCTCAGTTTATTTGATTGCTGGACCTATTCTCAGTCAATCTTAAATACCTTTTTGTCATCTTGTGACTTTCATTAATAATAATATATTGGGGATTGTCCACTTCATGGTTTTTTCGATCATTTTAACCTTTTACTCATTCTTCCTTCCGCTGTACCTTTGCTATATTCTGTTATCTACTCATACAGTTGATTGTTTTTTATTTATTTTGTTGTTAATTTCATTATTTCTAACTTTTAATTAGTTTGTTTTTCTTTTCTTTTTGTGATCATTTTAATTATTTTAGACATCTTTTTTCTTTTTCTTCGTTGATTACCATTATTTTGCTTTAGCCATTTTCTGTATATTTACTTTATACATTTTTTTTTCTTATACCAGTTCATTTTTTTATTTTCTGAATACTCTATATTCTTCATAATTTTAGTTATTTGTCGTAGCACTTCTTGCTTGATTTTATTTTTGTTTATTTTGTTTTGTCTCAAATATTATTCTATATAATTTTTGTAAGTTTGTTGTTCTTACTTTATAGGAATTTTTGTAACTTATTCCTTTATTTTATACACATATATATATTTTTTTCTTATATGTTATTTAAATATTAGTGTAAGGTGATGTTACTTTGTAGGAATTTTTGTAACTTATTCCTTCATTTTATATTTTGCCTCATATGTCATCGAAATATTATTGTAAGTTGATCTTACCTCTTTTGAATTTGGTAAATCTTTCTTTTTCCTTTTCCATTGGTTTGCATGGTCGGTAATTCGAAAATCAGTCCCTTTTCTCGGTGTTTATCTTCACTTAGTTTACCCATGGTCCATCATTTCCTCTGCACTTGTGGTTCATATAACCTTGGTGTGTAGAACTATTTCCGTCCTTGTAAAATAGGTTTCTTCTATCTTGTACCACAATTCTTCTAATACCATGTGTTCATTTTTATCCATGCCTACATCATTCACTTCATTACGTTGTTTATTAATCAAAGAAGTTAATTGTACCTCTCTCATTAACGTCATCACTAATTTTTTATTCTGCATTTCCATTTCTGGTGTATTCATGTGTTTTAGAGACCTTCTTAATTTGTTATACACTGTTTTGTTGTAAGTCCTTCCTATTTCTGGTATCTTCCATTTTCATATCAATTTGCTGAAGTTTTCATCCTCTGTTTGTTGTGAATTCCCTCTATAGTTACTTTTGAAGTTCTCCTACAGTAGTTGTCTTGATTATTCATCTCTTCTTTCACAGCACTAACACTTAACTAAAAATGAACTTTTTCATGTGAAAACTTACTGATTTTATTGGACGCGTTTCGGCTTACGTATCCGCCTTCTTCAGCTTTGGTAACAGACTGCCAGCATTTTGTAACGGTTGTGTGGAAGGTAAAGTGGGGGTGGTGTGTGGAGGAAGGAGATTGGCGCGGGGATTCAACTTACTGTTTGTTTTCTGTATAATTGTGTCAAAAAGTGTATGTGATTTATATTGTAATTGATCGTTGAGTATGTTGTTTGGTTGTGTTGTGTGGTGTTTATATATTTCGTATTGTTCAGTTGTGTTGAGTTTTCGACCTTTGGGTATGTAATGTAAAATTTCAAGATTAGTGTCTATGTTGGTGTAACTGTGGTTTTCTGTGTGTATGTGGGTGGCAAATGCGGAGTGTATATTGTTGTTGGTTAAAGCTTTTAAGTGTTCAGAATAACGGGATGAAAAAGATCTTCCCGTCTGGCCTATGTAGAAACTATTGGAGTCATTACAATTTAATTTGTAAACACCTGTTTTGTTATATTTGTCTATGTTTGTGTTTGTATTACTAATATATTTTTTTTTTTTTTTAATGATTTGTTTTTTGATAATAAACAACACACAGGCCCCCTCCCACAAAAACGCAAAACAACTAGACAAAATAATCAGAGAAAACATTAAACTCAGTAACAACACATCTATCAAAAACAACATTGACCTAGTCAGGAAAACTGAACACATACACATCCCACATGTTTCTTGGATACCTTCAGAAGTGCTGTCTAGTGTTTCATTCAATCGTGTGAAACCACTATCTACTGTTTCATTAAGTTGATCTGCTTGGTATTTTGTTTCTTACCATTTCTTTTTCATCCCCGTTTTTGTCTGCTTGACTTCTTCATGATACCCTAATAGTATGTATCTTAATTCTTCTCTGTTCTTCTCACTGTCTTCCTTTATTTGTCCCTTCAATTCTTCCTACAGTTCTTCATTTCTTTTTTGGATGTTCTCCGTTATTCGTTGTTGTAGGGGTTCTTGGTTCCTCCGTAAAGGATCACTGTGTTCCTCCATTTTCTTGTTTATCTGCTGCTTCAATGTTTCATTATTTCCTTCAATTTTGTTGTTCACTGTCTCAATATCTTCCCTTAATTGTTTCTTTAAGTTTTCACTTAAAATCTCATTTTGTCTCCATGAAATTTCATTAGTTTTTTCCTCCTGTTTCTTAAAATTGTCATTAGTTTCTTCCTTCATCTGGTCTATTTTTCCATCCATTTGGCTTAATTGTCTGTTCAACACCTCGTTTTGTTTCTTTGAGGTTTCGGCTATGAAATTCATCAGGTCTTGCATGCTCGGATCCCCTTTCTGAATGGTTTTGGTTGGTCCCCGACTATTACTTCCATTTGCGGTTCTGATTGGGTTGGGTTTTCTGGTTGTTCCTCTCGGGCATCCTCTTCGATCATTTCCTCGATCATGTCTTCAATCATTTCCATTTCTTCTTCATCGGTACCCTCAGTCGTCTTCTTAGTCTTGTTGTCATGGGGTGTTCCATACTTTTTCGTAACCGCCGCTAGTCTTCACTTCTATCCTCACTAGTTGGTCGCCAATCTGTAACGTTGTAGTGATTACGTCTCTGTAAAACAATGTAAAAGTGTATGTTTCGTGCGTTCGCCTCACACGAGTGGTCATTACTTATATGTTGCGCTGACGATGTCCGTAGCGATACTTTGAATTAGCAGTACACGCGAGTGGAAACCTTACCTGTTCTTCAATACGTGTTCATAAATCCCGGGTGGCGCCAAATTGTTTAATTAAGAAAATTAAATTAACAAATAGGATGATTGAGCGTTCTTAGCTATGACGGTCTGGTGAATTCAATTATTCCCGCCTGAACGGGTTTGAAAATCTCACTGATAGTTCGCCGAGTTTCCGACGTGAGCGTTTACCGTCAGCTTTGCTCTCTGCTAAATAATACACAATTTATATAATGCACTTCCCTATGAAATAAAAAACAGTGGTTACAACTCTGTACTAGTTTCTTTAATTGCAATTTGGATTTATTCAGTAAGATATAAAATTATATTTTTGTTATTAAACAAATTTACACCGACAATTATTATAAGACAAAAATCTCAAGATTAACGAAATGGCTTTGAACGAATTCTTCAGTCAATCATGGCGACTGCAACCGTTTGTTTACAGTTAATTTCGTTCAGATTCTGGATTCTTGTGATTACGAAAAAGATATTAATAATGATTACAATAAAGTACACTACCTTACATTAATTGTACTTATATTATATAATGTGTAATTATAATTGGTTCCTGAAGTGTTGTAAAGTGTGTTTCAAAAGTTCGTAATTTTCATACAGGTTATTTTTCCAGTTAACAACAGTTTAGTGTTTTATTCTTTTATTAATCTTTGAAAGAAATAATATCATCAGTGTATAGTGAGAGTACAGATTACTGTGAGAAAAATGTAATTCATAAATTCGGGTAGTTTAGCAATACTTATCAAATCAGTCGACTTGAGGTGAACTGTTATTCAGTTGAAATGGGTTGGGGTCTTCAATCGTCATCAATCTTCAATAATCTTGGGACTTAAGTACGTCTAGCATCTTTTTCATATTAGTTGTTGAAATGTATTATTTAGAATTTGTTAAATTGGTCCTGGGCATCAGTTGAATGTTCTAGTCCTTCATCAGCTTCTTACGTCTTCATCTTTTCGAATTTGGATTACTTTTTAAACGTTTTTTATTAAAATTTTGGTCATTCACGGCTTGGCGTCTATTCCTGATGCGCGTCACTTATGGAATAATAGGTTTTAACAGAAAATTCGTAACCAACGTTCCGTTGTCATGGTAACTACTGTAATAGCTTCTAATTGGCTTAGCTTGACTTAAGCCCATTGTTATCACATTTGAATTTTTATTCAAAATTACTGTATATCTTCTGATTGCTATTATTCTTCCGTCTTCCTTTCTATGTATTAAATATTATCACTACTGTTCATATTTTCTTTCAAACATCATTTTGACATCCCACAAAGCTAGGTTTTCTAATGTATTATTTTTTAGACAATGATTTGGATATTACGTAATTACATTTCTTTCTTATTTTAAGTCCTTAATTTAACATTTATCTTTTAATATTATTCACAAATTATCCTTGACTAGTTACTTGCCTTGGATTTGCTAATATTCTTGTTAATTTCTTACAATTTGTAGTTATTTGTTTTTTACAGTTAGGCATTTCATAGGTCTTAGTAGTAATTGGCCTTATTTACTTATTTTATACTAATTACTTATTAATTTACCCTCATACATGTTTTGTTTTGATATTATAAATGATTTGTTTACTTGTTGATGTGTTTTGGATCTGTTTTTATAATAATTGTATGTTCCCATTAGTTTTAGTTTCTATATTACAGTTTGTTAATTATTCCCTAACTGCCCTTCCATTGTAATTAGATTTGTATTAATTTATCTTTTTATTTATTTATTTTCCCAGTGTTTATAATTTGGCTATTACTTACTATTCTCTATTACATAAAACAAAACATTTAGGCTTATGGTCTGTATAATTCCTTAAGCCATATCCTATTCATAGATTTAATCGAACAATTCTTTAACAGCTATTATGCAACGTTTGCTTACAATTTGTTTTATTCTTAATTATTTTTTGGGTGATAAACATCATCACACCATTCAAATTTCCTTAACTGACTATCCCTTAGAACATAGCGTGTTTTATTGATTTTGCTTTTATTTTATTTTCTATATTTTTTCTTATATTAACTTTACTCTTTAGCCATGGTAACACTAACTTTTGACCTTCTATAGGATTCCTTTCCTTGAATAATATTGTATCCCTCATTTACAATTAATCTTAATACTATCATTAACAAAATTCTTATTGAATAATAATGTTCACTTTTAAACCTTTAGTGTTTATACCTATCAATAGGGTTTCTAATTATTTTGGGGTTTTACACTTTCACTTTTCACTTTTTATCTTTTATTTAAGTTTAATGAAGAAATTTGTGTTAGTGGTTGAAATCACAATCAGAATGATCACAGTTGCACACCACTATATAAAAATTATCCCGATTAGCGCTTTCAAGCCTCACAGCCCATCGTCAGATCGGAATAGCTTTGAACTATTCCGATCTGACGATGGGCTGTGAGGCTTGAAAGCGCTAATCGGGATAATTTTTATATAGTGGTGTGCAACTGTGATCATTCTGATTTTATTTAAGTGTTATTAGTGGGTAATCCCTAACATTACATTCTCTTTGTCACTTATTTATGTTTACTATCTCACTATCTCTCTCTTTACAAAGGTTATTTATATTATTAGTAAGTTCATGTCATTATAGAGTTCTTTATTACATTTAAACTCTATTTCTTTGGTTAGTGTACTTTTAGTTTTTCATTACTTTATCGGGTTTTATCAATTATCATTTACGATTATACTAATAACTATCATTACATTTGTTATTTATTGGTTTCTTTTTCGTTATTATATTTGAGTGTAACATTTCTCCTTTTTTTTGTTCTATATTATTTGTTTATGTCCTTTCATTTCTTCTCATTTTATTTCATTTATACTTGGTTTGTTTCATTTTCATTTTCCTTCTTCTTCGATTTCATTTTATTTCCTTTGATTTGATTTTATTTCATTTTATTTTGGTTTTCCCCTTCTAATTTGGTTTTATTTTATTTGGTCAATCACTTGGTTTGGGTCATGTAGTCGTTTGTCGCGTCATCGTCATTTTATTTTCTTTAGTTTACACATTTTATATAGTTGATTCATCGTTTTTTCCCTGGTATTGGGGTGGCTTATTTGTGTTGTAACATAATGCCTCTCCTTCAAAATTGATCATTTTAGTAAAATATTAGTATAGTTTTTTATGAAATTATCAGTTATACTTTTTTCCTTTTTCTTCTTGTTTATTTCTTCTTTCTTGTTTCACTTCTTACTTGTTCCACTCCATTTTATTTAAATCTGATTTAATTTATTTATTTCCATTAGTGTGTTCTCCCTGTTATATAATTTTTTCCCTAACTTCTAGTAGCTGGTTTCTTCCATTACTATCTTTTTTTCTGAGACCAGAGGAACATCATCTCTGCTCAGTTTATTTGATTGCTGGACCTATTCTCAGTCAATCTTAAATACCTTTTTGTCATCTTGTGACTTTCATTAATAATAATATATTGGGGATTGTCCACTTCATGGTTTTTTCGATCATTTTAACCTTTTACTCATTCTTCCTTCCGCTGTACCTTTGCTATATTCTGTTATCTACTCATACAGTTGATTGTTTTTTATTTATTTTGTTGTTAATTTCATTATTTCTAACTTTTAATTAGTTTGTTTTTCTTTTCTTTTTGTGATCATTTTAATTATTTTAGACATCTTTTTTCTTTTTCTTCGTTGATTACCATTATTTTGCTTTAGCCATTTTCTGTATATTTACTTTATACATTTTTTTTTCTTATACCAGTTCATTTTTTTATTTTCTGAATACTCTATATTCTTCATAATTTTAGTTATTTGTCGTAGCACTTCTTGCTTGATTTTATTTTTGTTTATTTTGTTTTGTCTCAAATATTATTCTATATAATTTTTGTAAGTTTGTTGTTCTTACTTTATAGGAATTTTTGTAACTTATTCCTTTATTTTATACACATATATATATTTTTTTCTTATATGTTATTTAAATATTAGTGTAAGGTGATGTTACTTTGTAGGAATTTTTGTAACTTATTCCTTCATTTTATATTTTGCCTCATATGTCATCGAAATATTATTGTAAGTTGATCTTACCTCTTTTGAATTTGGTAAATCTTTCTTTTTCCTTTTCCATTGGTTTGCATGGTCGGTAATTCGAAAATCAGTCCCTTTTCTCGGTGTTTATCTTCACTTAGTTTACCCATGGTCCATCATTTCCTCTGCACTTGTGGTTCATATAACCTTGGTGTGTAGAACTATTTCCGTCCTTGTAAAATAGGTTTCTTCTATCTTGTACCACAATTCTTCTAATACCATGTGTTCATTTTTATCCATGCCTACATCATTCACTTCATTACGTTGTTTATTAATCAAAGAAGTTAATTGTACCTCTCTCATTAACGTCATCACTAATTTTTTATTCTGCATTTCCATTTCTGGTGTATTCATGTGTTTTAGAGACCTTCTTAATTTGTTATACACTGTTTTGTTGTAAGTCCTTCCTATTTCTGGTATCTTCCATTTTCATATCAATTTGCTGAAGTTTTCATCCTCTGTTTGTTGTGAATTCCCTCTATAGTTACTTTTGAAGTTCTCCTACAGTAGTTGTCTTGATTATTCATCTCTTCTTTCACAGCACTAACACTTAACTAAAAATGAACTTTTTCATGTGAAAACTTACTGATTTTATTGGACGCGTTTCGGCTTACGTATCCGCCTTCTTCAGCTTTGGTAACAGACTGCCAGCATTTTGTAACGGTTGTGTGGAAGGTAAAGTGGAGGTGGTGTGTGGAGGAAGGAGATTGGCGCGGGGATTCAACTTACTGTTTGTTTTCTGTATAATTGTGTCAAAAAGTGTATGTGATTTATATTGTAATTGATCGTTGAGTATGTTGTTTGGTTGTGTTGTGTGGTGTTTATATATTTCGTATTGTTCAGTTGTGTTGAGTTTTCGACCTTTGGGTATGTAATGTAAAATTTCAAGATTAGTGTCTATGTTGGTGTAACTGTGGTTTTCTGTGTGTATGTGGGTGGCAAATGCGGAGTGTATATTGTTGTTGGTTAAAGCTTTTAAGTGTTCAGAATAACGGGATGAAAAAGATCTTCCCGTCTGGCCTATGTAGAAACTATTGGAGTCATTACAATTTAATTTGTAAACACCTGTTTTGTTATATTTGTCTATGTTTGTGTTTGTATTACTAATATATTTTTTTTTTTTTTTAATGATTTGTTTTTTGATAATAAACAACACACAGGCCCCCTCCCACAAAAACGCAAAACAACTAGACAAAATAATCAGAGAAAACATTAAACTCAGTAACAACACATCTATCAAAAACAACATTGACCTAGTCAGGAAAACTGAACACATACACATCCCACATGTTTCTTGGATACCTTCAGAAGTGCTGTCTAGTGTTTCATTCAATCGTGTGAAACCACTATCTACTGTTTCATTAAGTTGATCTGCTTGGTATTTTGTTTCTTACCATTTCTTTTTCATCCCCGTTTTTGTCTGCTTGACTTCTTCATGATACCCTAATAGTATGTATCTTAATTCTTCTCTGTTCTTCTCACTGTCTTCCTTTATTTGTCCCTTCAATTCTTCCTACAGTTCTTCATTTCTTTTTTGGATGTTCTCCGTTATTCGTTGTTGTAGGGGTTCTTGGTTCCTCCGTAAAGGATCACTGTGTTCCTCCATTTTCTTGTTTATCTGCTGCTTCAATGTTTCATTATTTCCTTCAATTTTGTTGTTCACTGTCTCAATATCTTCCCTTAATTGTTTCTTTAAGTTTTCACTTAAAATCTCATTTTGTCTCCATGAAATTTCATTAGTTTTTTCCTCCTGTTTCTTAAAATTGTCATTAGTTTCTTCCTTCATCTGGTCTATTTTTCCATCCATTTGGCTTAATTGTCTGTTCAACACCTCGTTTTGTTTCTTTGAGGTTTCGGCTATGAAATTCATCAGGTCTTGCATGCTCGGATCCCCTTTCTGAATGGTTTTGGTTGGTCCCCGACTATTACTTCCATTTGCGGTTCTGATTGGGTTGGGTTTTCTGGTTGTTCCTCTCGGGCATCCTCTTCGATCATTTCCTCGATCATGTCTTCAATCATTTCCATTTCTTCTTCATCGGTACCCTCAGTCGTCTTCTTAGTCTTGTTGTCATGGGGTGTTCCATACTTTTTCGTAACCGCCGCTAGTCTTCACTTCTATCCTCACTAGTTGGTCGCCAATCTGTAACGTTGTAGTGATTACGTCTCTGTAAAACAATGTAAAAGTGTATGTTTCGTGCGTTCGCCTCACACGAGTGGTCATTACTTATATGTTGCGCTGACGATGTCCGTAGCGATACTTTGAATTAGCAGTACACGCGAGTGGAAACCTTACCTGTTCTTCAATACGTGTTCATAAATCCCGGGTGGCGCCAAATTGTTTAATTAAGAAAATTAAATTAACAAATAGGATGATTGAGCGTTCTTAGCTATGACGGTCTGGTGAATTCAATTATTCCCGCCTGAACGGGTTTGAAAATCTCACTGATAGTTCGCCGAGTTTCCGACGTGAGCGTTTACCGTCAGCTTTGCTCTCTGCTAAATAATACACAATTTATATAATGCACTTCCCTATGAAATAAAAAACAGTGGTTACAACTCTGTACTAGTTTCTTTAATTGCAATTTGGATTTATTCAGTAAGATATAAAATTATATTTTTGTTATTAAACAAATTTACACCGACAATTATTATAAGACAAAAATCTCAAGATTAACGAAATGGCTTTGAACGAATTCTTCAGTCAATCATGGCGACTGCAACCGTTTGTTTACAGTTAATTTCGTTCAGATTCTGGATTCTTGTGATTACGAAAAAGATATTAATAATGATTACAATAAAGTACACTACCTTACATTAATTGTACTTATATTATATAATGTGTAATTATAATTGGTTCCTGAAGTGTTGTAAAGTGTGTTTCAAAAGTTCGTAATTTTCATACAGGTTATTTTTCCAGTTAACAACAGTTTAGTGTTTTATTCTTTTATTAATCTTTGAAAGAAATAATATCATCAGTGTATAGTGAGAGTACAGATTACTGTGAGAAAAATGTAATTCATAAATTCGGGTAGTTTAGCAATACTTATCAAATCAGTCGACTTGAGGTGAACTGTTATTCAGTTGAAATGGGTTGGGGTCTTCAATCGTCATCAATCTTCAATAATCTTGGGACTTAAGTACGTCTAGCATCTTTTTCATATTAGTTGTTGAAATGTATTATTTAGAATTTGTTAAATTGGTCCTGGGCATCAGTTGAATGTTCTAGTCCTTCATCAGCTTCTTACGTCTTCATCTTTTCGAATTTGGATTACTTTTTAAACGTTTTTTATTAAAATTTTGGTCATTCACGGCTTGGCGTCTATTCCTGATGCGCGTCACTTATGGAATAATAGGTTTTAACAGAAAATTCGTAACCAACGTTCCGTTGTCATGGTAACTACTGTAATAGCTTCTAATTGGCTTAGCTTGACTTAAGCCCATTGTTATCACATTTGAATTTTTATTCAAAATTACTGTATATCTTCTGATTGCTATTATTCTTCCGTCTTCCTTTCTATGTATTAAATATTATCACTACTGTTCATATTTTCTTTCAAACATCATTTTGACATCCCACAAAGCTAGGTTTTCTAATGTATTATTTTTTAGACAATGATTTGGATATTACGTAATTACATTTCTTTCTTATTTTAAGTCCTTAATTTAACATTTATCTTTTAATATTATTCACAAATTATCCTTGACTAGTTACTTGCCTTGGATTTGCTAATATTCTTGTTAATTTCTTACAATTTGTAGTTATTTGTTTTTTACAGTTAGGCATTTCATAGGTCTTAGTAGTAATTGGCCTTATTTACTTATTTTATACTAATTACTTATTAATTTACCCTCATACATGTTTTGTTTTGATATTATAAATGATTTGTTTACTTGTTGATGTGTTTTGGATCTGTTTTTATAATAATTGTATGTTCCCATTAGTTTTAGTTTCTATATTACAGTTTGTTAATTATTCCCTAACTGCCCTTCCATTGTAATTAGATTTGTATTAATTTATCTTTTTATTTATTTATTTTCCCAGTGTTTATAATTTGGCTATTACTTACTATTCTCTATTACATAAAACAAAACATTTAGGCTTATGGTCTGTATAATTCCTTAAGCCATATCCTATTCATAGATTTAATCGAACAATTCTTTAACAGCTATTATGCAACGTTTGCTTACAATTTGTTTTATTCTTAATTATTTTTTGGGTGATAAACATCATCACACCATTCAAATTTCCTTAACTGACTATCCCTTAGAACATAGCGTGTTTTATTGATTTTGCTTTTATTTTATTTTCTATATTTTTTCTTATATTAACTTTACTCTTTAGCCATGGTAACACTAACTTTTGACCTTCTATAGGATTCCTTTCCTTGAATAATATTGTATCCCTCATTTACAATTAATCTTAATACTATCATTAACAAAATTCTTATTGAATAATAATGTTCACTTTTAAACCTTTAGTGTTTATACCTATCAATAGGGTTTCTAATTATTTTGGGGTTTTACACTTTCACTTTTCACTTTTTATCTTTTATTTAAGTTTAATGAAGAAATTTGTGTTAGTGGTTGAAATCACAATCAGAATGATCACAGTTGCACACCACTATATAAAAATTATCCCGATTAGCGCTTTCAAGCCTCACAGCCCATCGTCAGATCGGAATAGCTTTGAACTATTCCGATCTGACGATGGGCTGTGAGGCTTGAAAGCGCTAATCGGGATAATTTTTATATAGTGGTGTGCAACTGTGATCATTCTGATTTTATTTAAGTGTTATTAGTGGGTAATCCCTAACATTACATTCTCTTTGTCACTTATTTATGTTTACTATCTCACTATCTCTCTCTTTACAAAGGTTATTTATATTATTAGTAAGTTCATGTCATTATAGAGTTCTTTATTACATTTAAACTCTATTTCTTTGGTTAGTGTACTTTTAGTTTTTCATTACTTTATCGGGTTTTATCAATTATCATTTACGATTATACTAATAACTATCATTACATTTGTTATTTATTGGTTTCTTTTTCGTTATTATATTTGAGTGTAACATTTCTCCTTTTTTTTGTTCTATATTATTTGTTTATGTCCTTTCATTTCTTCTCATTTTATTTCATTTATACTTGGTTTGTTTCATTTTCATTTTCCTTCTTCTTCGATTTCATTTTATTTCCTTTGATTTGATTTTATTTCATTTTATTTTGGTTTTCCCCTTCTAATTTGGTTTTATTTTATTTGGTCAATCACTTGGTTTGGGTCATGTAGTCGTTTGTCGCGTCATCGTCATTTTATTTTCTTTAGTTTACACATTTTATATAGTTGATTCATCGTTTTTTCCCTGGTATTGGGGTGGCTTATTTGTGTTGTAACATAATGCCTCTCCTTCAAAATTGATCATTTTGGTAAAATATTAGTATAGTTTTTTATGAAATTATCAGTTATACATTTTTCCTTTTTCTTCTTGTTTATTTCTTCTTTCTTGTTTCTCTTCTTACTTGTTCCACTCCATTTTATTTAAATCTGTTTTTATTTATTTCCATTAGTGCGTTCTCCCTGTTATATAATTTTTTCCCTAACTTTTAGTAGCTGGTTTCTTCCATTACTATCTTTTTTTCTGAGACCAGAGGAACATCATCTCTGCTCAGTTTATTTGATTGCTGGACCTATTCTCAGTAAATCTTAAATACTTTTTGTCACCTTGTGACTTTCATTAATAATATTATTTTGGGGATTGTCCACTTCATGGTTTTTTCGATCATTTTAACCTTTTACTCATTCTTCCTTCCGCTGTACCTTTGCTATATTCTGTTATCTACTCATACAGTTGATTGTTTTTTATTTATTTAGTTGTTAATTTCATTATTTCTAACTTTTAATTAGTTTGTTTTTCTTTTCTTTTTGTGATCATTTTAATTATTTTAGACATCTTTTTTCTTTTTCTTCGTTGATTACCATTATTTTTCTTTAGCCATTTTCTGTATATTTATTTTATACATTTTTTTTTCTTATACCAGTTAATTTTTTTTATTTTCTGAATACTCTATATTCTTCATAATTTTAGTTATTTGTCGTAGCACTTCTTGCTTGATTTTATTTTTGTTTATTTTGTTTTGTCTCAAATATTATTCTAAATAATTTTTGTAAGTTTGTTGTTCTTACATTATAGGAATTTTTGTAACTTATTCCTTTATTTTATACATATATATATATATATATATATATATTTTTCTTATATGTTATTTAAATATTAGTGTAAGGTGATGTTACTTTGTAGGAATTTTTGTAACTTATTCCTTCATTTTATATTTTGCCTCATATGTCATCGAAATATTATTGTAAGTTGATCTTACCTCTTTTGAATTTGGTAAATCTTTCTTTTTCCTTTTCCATTGGTTTGCATGGTCGGTAATTCGAAAATCAGTCCCTTTTCTCGGTGTTTATCTTCACTTAGTTTACCCATGGTCCATCATTTCCTCTGCACTTGTGGTTCGTATAACCTTGGTGTGTAGAACTATTTCCGTCCTTGTGAAATAGGTTTCTTCTATCTTGTACCACAATTCTTCTAATACCATGTGTTCATTTTTATCCATGCCTACATCATTCACTTCATTACGTTGTTTATTAATCAAAGAAGTTAATTGTACCTCTCTCATTAACGTCATCACTAATTTTTTATTCTGCATTTCCATTTCTGGTGTATTCATGTGTTTTAGAGACCTTCTTAATTTGTTATACACTGTTTTGTTGTAAGTCCTTTCTATTTCTGGTATCTTCCATTTACATATCGATTTGCTGAAGTTTTCATCCTCTGTTTGTTGTGAATTCCCTCTACAGTTTCTTTTGAAGTTCTCCTACAATCTTTATATTTCATTAGTTTGCTTTGGTCGGTCATTGGTAAATTAAACACATCAATTAGTCCATGCTTCATCATCTCCAATTCTTCTCTTGTTTTTATTAGTTTCTGTTTACCTATTTTTCCTATATCCTTAGTTTTCTTAATCTTCTTAATTATTTGGTTCTTTTTTACTCCTCTACGGTTGGTTTCTATGTGCTTAATATTCTCTTTGTTTTTTTTTTTTTATTTTCAGAAAACAATACACTTGAGTCTTCTTTCTTCTCTTTTATTTTCTGAGTTACCGGTTCCCTGTTCCTATTCCATGTTTCTTGGATACCTTCAGAAGTGCTGTCTAGTGTTTCATTCAATCGTGTGAAACCACTATCTACTGTTTCATTAAGTTGATCTGCTTGGTATTTTGTTTCTTCCCATTTCTTTTTCATCCCCGTTTTTGTCTGCTTGACTTCTTCACGATACCATAATAGTATGTATCTTAATTCTTCTCTGTTCTTCTCACTGTCTTCCTTCATTTGTCCCTTCAATTCTTCCTACAGTTTTTCATTTCTTTTTTGGATGTTCTCCATTAATCGTTGCTGTAGGGATTCTTGGTTCCTCCATAAAGTATCACTGTGTTCCTCCATTTTCTTGTTTATCTGTTGCTTCTATGTTTCATTATTTCCTTCAGTTTTGTTGTTCACTGTCTCAATATCTTCCCTTAATTGTTTCTTTAAGTTTTCGCTTAAAATCTCATTTTGTCTCCGTGAATTTTCATTAATTTTTTCCTCCTGTTTCTTAAAATTGTCATTAGTTTCTTCCTTCATCTGGTCTATTTTTCCATCAATTTGGCTTATTTGTCTGTTCAACACCTCGTTTTGTTTCTTTGAGGTTTCGGCTATGAAATTCATCAGGTCTTGCATGCTCGGATCCCCTTTCTGAATGGTTTTGGTTGGTCCCCGACTATTACTTCCATTTGCGGTTCTGATTGGGTTGGGTTTTCTGGTCGTTCCTCTCGGGCATCCTCTTCGATCATTTCCTCGATCATGTCTTCAATCATTTCCATTTCTTCTTCATCGGTACCCTCAGTCGTCTTCTTAGTCTTGTTGTCATGGGGTGTTCCATACTTTTTCGTAACCGCCGCTAGTCTTCACTTCTAGCCTCACTAGTTGGTCGCCAATCTGTAACGTTGTAGTGATTACGTCTCTGTAAAACAATGTAAAAGTGTATGTTTCGTGCGTTCGCCTCACACGAGTGGTCGTTACTTATATGTTGCGCTGACGATGTCCTTAGCGATACTTTGAATTAGCAGTACACGCGAGTGGAAACCTTACCTGTTCTTCAATAGGTGTTCATAAATCCCGGGTGGCGCCAAATTGTTTAATTAAAACAATTAAATTAACAAATAGGATGATTGAGCGTTCTTAGCTATGACGATCTGGTGAATTCAATTATTCCCGCCTGAACGGGTTTGAAAATCTCACTGATAGTTCGCCGAGTTTCCGACGTGAGCGCTTACCGTCAGCTTTGCTCTCTGCTAAATAATACACAATTTATATAATGCACTTCCCTATGAAATAAAAAACAGTGGTTACAACTCTGTACTAGTTTCTTTAATTGCAATTTGGATTTATTCAGTAAGATATAAAATTATATTTTTGTTATTAAACAAATTTACACCGACAATTATTATAAGACAAAAATCTCAAGGTTGGCGAAATGGCTTTGAACGAATTATTCAGTCAATCATGGCGACTGCAGCCGTTTGTTTACAGTTAATTTCGTTCAGATTCTGGATTCTTGTGATTACGAAAAAGATATTAATAATGATTACAATAAAGTACACTACCTTACATTAATTGTACTTATATTATATAATGTGTAATTATAATTGGTTCCTGAAGTGTTGTAAAGTGTGTTTCAAAAGTTCGTAATTTTCATACAGGTTATTTTTCTAGTTAACAACAGTTTAGTGTTTTATTCTTTTATTAATCTTTGAAAGAAATAATATCATCAGTTTATAGTGAGAGTTCAGATTACTGTAAGAAAAATGTATTTCATACATTTGGGTAGTTTAGCAATACTTATCAAGTCAGTCGACTTGAGGTGAACTGTTTTTCAGTTGAAATGGGTTGGGGTCTTCAATCGTCATCAATCTTCAATAATCTTGGGACTTAAGTACGTCTAGCATCTTTTTCATATTAGTTGTTGAAAATTATTAATTTAGAATTTGTTAAATTGGTCCTGGGCATCAGATGAATGTTCTAGTCCTTCATCAGCTTCTTACGTCTTCATCTTTTCGAATTTGGATTACTTTTTAAAAATTTTATATTAAAATTTTGGTCATTCACGGCTTGGCGTCTATTCCTGATGCTCGTCACTTATGGAATAATAGGTTTTAACAGAAAATTCGTAACCAACGTTCCGTTGTCATGGTAACTACTGTAATAGCTTCTGATTGGCTTAGCTTGACTTAAGCCCATTGTTATCATATTTGAATTTTTATTCAAAATTACTGTATATCTTCTGATTGCTATTATTCTTCCGTCTTCCTTTCTATGTATTAAATATTATCACTACTGTTCTTATTTTCTTTCAAACATCATTATGACATCCCACAAAGCTATGTTTTCTAATGTATTATTTTTTAGACAATGATTTGGATATTATGTAATTACATTTCTTTCTTATTTTAAGTCCTTAATTTAACATTTATCTTTTAATATTATTCACAAATTATCCTTGACTAGTTACTTGCCTTGGATTTGCTAATATTCTTGTTAATTTCTTACAATTTGTAGTTATTTGTTTTTTTACAGTTAGGCATTTCATAGGCCTAAGTAGTAATTGGCCTTATTTACTTATTTTGTACTAATTACTTATTAATTTACCCTCATACATGTTTTGTTTTGATATTATAAATGATTTGTTTACTTGTTGATGTGTTTTGGATCTGTTTTTATAATAATTGTATGTTCCCATTAGTTTTAGTTTCTATATTACAGTTTGTTAATTATTCCCTAACTGCCCTTCCATTGTTATTAGATTTGTATTAATTTATCTTTTTATTTATTTATTTTGCCGGTGTTTATAATTTGGCTATTACTTACTATTCTCTGTTACATAAAACAAAACATTTAGGCTTATGGTCTGTATAATTCCTTCAGCCATATCCTATTCGTAGATTTAATCGAACAATTCTTTAACAGCTATTATGCAACGTTTGCTTACAATTTGTTTTATTCTTAATTATTGTTTGGATGATAAACGTCATCACACCATTCAAATTTCCTTAACTGACTATCCCTTAGGACATAAATGTGTTTTATTGATTTTGCTTTTATTTTATTTTCTATATTTTTTCTTATATTAACTTTACTCTCTAGCTATGGTAACGCTACCTTTTGACCTTCTATAGGATTCCTTTCCTTGAATACTATTGTATCCCTCATTTACAATTAATCTTAATACTATCATTAACAAAATTCTTATTGAATAATAATGTTCACTTTTAAACCTTTAGTGTTCATCACCGATTATTAAGTGTTTATACCTATCAATAGGGTTTCCAATTATTTTGGGGTTTTACACTTTCACTTTTTATCTTTTATTTAAGTGTTATTAGTGGGTAATCCCTAACATTACATTCTCTTTGTCACTTATTTATGTTTACTATCTCACTATCTCTCTTTTTACAAAGGTTATTTATATTATTAATAAGTTCATGTCATTATTGAGTTCTGTATTACATTTAAACTCTATTTCTTTGGTTAGTGTACTTTTAGTTTTTCATTACTTTATCGGGTTTTATCAAGTATCATTTACAATTATACTAATAACTATCTTTTACATTTGTTATTTATTGGTTTCTTTTTCATTATTATATTTGAGTATAACATTTCTGCTTTTTTTTTGTTCTGTATTATTTGTTTATGTCCTTTAATTTCTTCTCATTTTATTTCATTTATACTTGGTTTGTTTCATTTTCATTTTCCTTCTTCTTCAATTTCATTTTATTTCCTTTGATTTTTTTTTCATTTTATTTTGGTTTTCCCCTTATAATTTGGTTTTTGATTTTATTTGGTCAATCACTTGGGTTGGGTCATGTAGTCGTTTGTCGCGTCATCGTCATTTTATTTTCTTTAGTTTACACATTTTATATAGTTGATTAATCGTTTTTTCCCTGGTATTGGGGTGGCTTATTTGTGCTGTAACAATATAAAGTAACGACAACAATGTGTGAGGCGAACACACAAAACGTACACTTGTTAAGAGACGATAAGAAGGTGGTTATTACAGATTGGCTTCCATCGCGGGGCTTAAAACAAGGAGGACGTCCTAGGGTTGTTTCAGATTGGTGACCAACTAGTGTGGCTAGAATAGAAGAATAGCGGCGGTTACAAAAAGTATGAAACACTCCATGACAAGAAGGGGAAAATCTTAGAAGGGAACTGAGGGTACTGACGAAGAAGAAATGGAAATGATAAAGAAATGATCGAAGAAGATGCCCAAGAGGAACAACAAAAAGACCCATCCCATGAAAAAGAAATGGAACAACAGGCAGGTGACAAGAAAGAAATTAGAGGAGACCTGAACCTATTAAAAATCATGGAATTAATGAGTAGTATGAATAAATAATTCGACAGGAATGACGAAAATTTTAAGCAGACGGAGGAAAAATTAAACAAGAAATTCGACAGAAATAAGGAAGAAACAAGAGAACAAAGAAAGGAAGACAGGGAATTTTTCAGACAAAATAGTGAAGAGTTAAAGAAGCAACTCAAGGAGGACATAGAACTTCTGAATAATAAAATGGAAAGCAACCATGAAGCCTTGAAGAGAAACCAAGAGATATTAGAAGAGATGAATGAAGAGTTAAAGAGACAGATCAAGAAAGATCTGGAAATATTGAATAATAAGATTGAAAATAATAATCAAACACTACAAAGACAATTGATGGAAAATAGCGAGAATACCAAAGAGGAGTTGAGACAACAGGTGGTAGAATGTCGAGAAGAAATTTAACAAACTGTCACAGAGACGAATGAAACAATAGTACAAGTCCGTGGGGTGTTAATAAACAAAATTAAAGCAGTCGAGGATGAAGGAAGAATTGAAAGGGATGAGTTTCAACTAATAACGTCAATAGAGTGCACAAAAAATAAAAAGGAGGTGCTCAAAAAGCTGGAGGAGAAGCACAAGGAAATACAGACAGATGTAAGTGAACGTGTGGAAAGGGTATATACCAACCTTAACCATGCAGAGAAAACCAGGAGAAGATCCAGGGAATTAGCCAAAGAGAAAAACAAATGCAAGAAGAACTGGATGCACTTAGAGAGAAACCATGCAGCAACACCCACATCATCACCAGCGAGAACCGGGAGATAAACTTTCGCAGCTACCGGCGTAACCCTATGGAATTCCTCAAAAGACAGGAGGAACTAATTGAAAAAAAAAGGGAAACGAGATGGACAACGGTGAGAAGCCTAATTGATGAGATGTTCAGGGACACCGACGACAACTGGTGGACGACCACCCGACCAGAGATAAACAGTACCCAAGAATTCAAGGCGCAGTTCCGCGATAAATACTGGTCAGAATCAACTCAAAACGTGGTCAGAAATGATATCAGCAACGGGAGGTACGAACCGCAAGCAGGACACACCCTAACGTCGTACTTTCTAGGGAAGGTGTGCTTAGCAAGAAACTTAGAACCGAGGATACCGGAGGAATCTTTGGTGATACAGTTGGGATACCATACGAGGATGCGGTCCAAAAAGACAGGAGACAGGATAAAATAAAAACTATCCAAGGAATGGCAAACTTATTGGAGGACCATGAAAATGATGGCCAATATAGACGCAACCGAATGGTCAACTGGAGGTACAATCGTTGGGAGGAAAACCAGAACCCACCAAATTACAATTCGTCCAATAATAAACCCCAAAACAACAACCAGAATAACCCGAACCGGAACGATAATAACTATCAATATAGGGGTAACCGCCCAAATTATAATCACCATTAAATATGGCAATTATAAATTATTGCCCATCCACCGTTTAATAGGAACTATCAAAATAATAATAATTACCGGGGCAATGGACCAAACCAGCGTCCAAACGGTCACCCCAACAATAATAATTATTACGGGAACAATAATAACCCGAATAACCAGAATAATAATAATAGGGGAAACGGAGATAACCGTAATTGTAACAATCAACCCAAAGTATACTTTATACGAGGGAACACTCGAAACAATCATGGGAGGCTCTACCCAAGACCACCATCAAACGAACGAAACAATAATAATGCCCAGAGCGATAACCAGCACCCAAGGGAAGAGAATACTGAAAATGTACAACGAATTCATAATATTGAAGGAGTCAGATCGGGAAGCAATAACCAGAGAAGGGATGCACCATCTGGAAGTAACCAACAAGAAGATGAAAATTATGACTGGATACCTTTCAGTGACAATCCTGCGGAGAATTTCAGAATAGCGTACAATAAACGTAACCCACCAGAACTCTGGATTCCCTCAAGAAACAATGGAAACCAATCCAACACACCTCAGGGAGGGAGACAAGAAATAGATGAAGAAGAAGAAACGGCCGACAGGTGGAACGCATAACAATCATAAAAAATAAAGAATTACAAAATTCAAAAAAGAGGTAAGATCAACTACGATAATATTTAGATAACATATGAGGTAAAATAAAATATAAAATAAAGGAATAAGTTGAAAAAATTCCTAAAAAGTAAGAATAACAAACTTGCTATAATAGTTTAAAAATATATGAGACAAGACAAAATAAACAAATAAAGTGAAAACAAGAAGTAATAATGTAAGAGAATTAGAAAGAAGACCAATTAAAATAAATAAAAATGAAATCAAGCAAGAACTGCTAAAACAAATACCTAAAATTATAAAGAATATAGAATATTCAGAGAAAAAAAAAATGAACTGGTACAAGAAAAGAAAAAAAAATGTATAAAGCAAATATACAGAAAATGGCTAAAGCAAAACAAGTAATCAACAATGAAGAAGAAAAGAAAAAATGTGTCTAAAATAATTAAAATGATCACAAGAAGAAGAGAAAAACAAACTAATTAAAAGTTAGAAATTATGAAGTTGACAACAAAATAAATAAAAACACTCAACTGTGTGAGTAGATAACAGAATATAGCAAAGGTACAGTGGAAGGAAGAATGAGTAAAAGGTTAAAATGATCTAAAAAACCATGAAGTGGACAATCCCCAAAATATTATTATTAATAAAAGTCACAAGATGACAAAAAGGTATTTAAGATTGATTGAGAATAGGTCCAGCAATCAATTAACTGAGCAGAGATGATGTTCCTCTGGTCTCAGAAAAAAAGGTAGTAATGGAAGAAACCAGCTACTAAAAGTTAGGGAAAAAATTATATAACAGGGAGAACGCACTAATGGAAATAAATAAAAACAGATCTAAATAAAATGGAGTGGCACAAGTAAGAAGAGAAACAAGAAAGAAGGAATAAACAAGAAGAAAAAGGAAAAAATATATATAACTGATAATTTCATAAAAAACTATGCTAGTGTTTTACCAAAATGATCAATTTTGAAGGAGAGGCATTATGTTACAATACAAAAAGCCACACCAATACCAGGGAAAAAACGATGAATCAACTATATAAAATGTTTAAACTAATGAAAATAAAATGACGATGACGCGACAAACGACTACATGACCCAACCCAAGTGATTGATCAAATAAAATGAAACCAAATGAGAAGGGGAAAACCAAAATAAAATGAAATCGAAGAAGGTAAATGAAAATGAAACAAACCAAGTATAAATGAAATAAAATGAGAAGAAATGAAAAGACACGAACAAATAATATAGAACTAAATATCACTATAATATTGACGACTCGGAACACAAAGTTTTTTATAAGTAAAAACGTAAAGTTTTACCTTACAGCCTAAACCGGCTTTCACCTATAGAAGGCTTCCTAAAAAAACGACATCCTAAACGAACAGACACAATTCAAATCGCACGCATTATTCGAACACATCTCACCACACACACACAGCTTCAATCTTTCGAAACACTTTCTCGTCGCCAACAACAAGACGAGCAGCGCTACTAACGACAGCCTCTGAGAAGCCTTCTATAGGTGAAAGCCGGTTTAGGCTGTAAGGTAAAACTTTACGTTTTTACTTATAAAAAACTTTGTGTTCCGAGTCGTCAATATTATAGTGATATTTAGTTAAGTAACGGACACGTCATGGACAACGAAATCCAAGAATTTAATATAGAACAGAAAAAGGAGAAATGTTACACTCAAATATAATAATGAAAAAGAAACCAATAAATAACAAATGTAAAAGATAATTATTAGTATCGACTAAATAATCAATGTAAAGGATAATTGTTGAAATCCAATAAAGTAAAAACAAACAAAGTACACTAACCAAATAAATAGAGATTCAATGTAATCAATAACTCTATAATGGCATGAACTTGTTAACAGTATAACTAACCATCGTAAAGTGAGAGATAGAGAGATAGAAAGATAGTGAACAAGAGTAAGTGACAAAGAGAATTTAATGTTAGGGAATACCCACTAGTAACACTTAAATAAAATATAAAAAGTGCAAAGTGACAGTGTAAAACCCTATTGATAGGTATAAACACCTAATAATCAGTGATAAACACTAAAGGTTTAATGGTGAAAAGTGTTATTAAATAAGGATTTTGTTATTATTAGTATTAAGATTAATTGTAGATGAGGAATACAATAGTATTAAGGGAAGGTGTTACCATGGTTAGAGAGTAAAGGTTAGTTAAGAAAGAATGTGGTAAAGAATAGGAAGGCAAAATCAATAAACATCCTATGTTCTAAGGGATAATTAGTTAAGTAAAGTTAAATGGTGTGATGAGGTTTATCACCAAAAAATAAGTAAGAATAAAACAAATTGTAAACAAACGTAGCATAATAGCTGTTAAAGAATTGTTTGATTAAATCTATGAAGAGAAATATGGCTGAAGGAGTTATACAGACCATAAGCCTAAATGTTATGTTATATTTTATAGAGAATAGTAGATAATAGCTAAATTATAAACAATGGCAATATAAATAAGTAAAAGGATAAATTAATATAAATCTAATAGTACTGGAAAAGCAGTTAGAAAATAATAGACAAACCATAATATTTATGTAAAATAATGAAAACATACAATTATTATAAAACAGACCCAAATCAATTCAACAAGTAAACAAATCATTTATAACACCAAAACAAAACATGTATAAGGGTAAATTAATATGTAATTTGTATAAATTAAGAAAATATAGCCAATTACTACCTAGGCCTATGAAATGCCTAACTGTATAAAACCAATAACTACAAATTCTAAGAAAATAACAAGGATATTAGCAAATCCAAGACAAGTAACTAGTCAATGATAATTAATGAATCATATTAAGAGATAAATGTTAAATTAAGGACATAAAATAAGAAAGAAATGTAATTAGATAATATCAACATAAATGTCAAAACAATAATACATAAGCAAACCCAGCTTTGTGGGATGTCAAAATGATCTTTGAAAGAAAATACGAACAGTTGTGATAATATTTCATACATAGAGAAGAAGACAGAAGAATAATAGTAATCAGAAGATATACAGTCATTTTTAATAAAAATTCAAATATTATAACAATGGTCTTAAGCCATGAACAGCCAATGGGAGTCAATCAGTTACCATGACAACTGAACATTATTTATGAATATTCCGTTAGAAACTGTGAGTCCATTATTGAAACTCCAGATGAAGAGACGCCAAGCCATAAATGACTCAAATTTTAATATAAAACGATTAAAAGTAATCCAAATTTTATAAAATGAATAAGTAAAAAGATGATGAAAGACTAGGACATCCAATTGAGGCCAAGTACCAGATTAATAAATTCTATAATTATAAATTTCAACCAACTAATACGAAAAAAAAGCCAGGCATACTTAAATCCCAAAACTGATGGAAGATTGATGACTATTGATGAACCCAACCTATTTCAACTGAATGACATTACACCTCAAGTTAACTGATTTGATAAGTATTGCTGAGTTACCCGAATTTATGAAATAAATTCTCTTTAATTTTTTCTCATAACACTTTGAACTCTCACTATAAACTGATGATATTATTTCTTTCAAAGATTAATTAAAAAATAAAACACTAAACTTATGTAAACTAGAAAAAATAACCTGTATAAAAATTACGAACCTTTGAAACACACTTTATAACACTTCAGGAACACATTGGAATTACTCCTTATAATATATAAGTACCGATAATGTAAGGTAGTGTACTTTATTGTAATCATTATTAATATTTTGTTCGTAATCACAAGAATCCAGGATAACTGAACGATATGAAAACAAACTGTTGCAGGCGCCATGTCTGACTAAATAATTCATTCAGAATCGCTTCGCCAAGCCTTGAGATTAATTGTTTTACTGTCGGTGCAAATTTGTTTAATAACAAAATATAATTTTATATATTACTGAATAAATACTAATCACAATTTAAACTAGTACAGAGTTGCAACCACTGTTCTTTATTTCATAGGAAAGTGCATTATCTGATTTGTGTATTTAGTTTCGAGCGATAGTGGCGGTAAGCGCTAGACGTCGTGAACTCTGCGAACCACGTTAATCAACTGCACGTGGCGGGAGTAAATTTGAATTCACCATACTGTCATAGCCACGAACCCTCAATCGACCTATTTTGCATTTTAATTGTTTTCAGTTAAACAATTTGGTGCCATCCGGGATTTATGAACACATACTAAAGAACAGGTAAGGTTCCCACATCCGTGTACACTGGTAATTCGAGAAATCGCTACGGACATCGTCAGCGTAAATATAAAGTAACGACAACAACATGTGAGGCGAACACACAAAACGTACACTTGTTAAGAGACGATAAACTAAACGAAAAAGGAGGTTGTTACAATATAAAGAATCAGTGGTTTTTAAGAAATCGGGTTTTCAGAACATAGGAAATGGTAGGTCCACAAAGGACATTATTGTGTATCTTATTAAGTCAGGAAACATTAAAATTGTGTGCATAGCGTTTGCCAATTAATCTAATCAGGACCCAGAGCATCTGTCAGGTGATGGTTAAATTAAACAGCTCTCTGATGGAGATTTAATGAAGAGATATCTTCCAGACTAATACTGGTACATCTCATTAGTTGATAGGGTCATTTTTATAGTTTGCCCAGGAATCATGGATACCGGTATCAAACACAGGCACACACACACACACACACACACACAAAATTTGTACATTGATTATATGTTCATTAGAATGAAATATATGGTATTAAAATATTTTTAGTAGGTTACTGAACAGTTTTGTTTCTGTTGTTTTAATAAAGAGCTGCAGTTTAATTGTTACCTGTGGCAGCCATGAAGCTCAAATTAATTTAAAAACTAGTAACATCAGAATTAAAACAATACATTTGTGAATGTCTTTAATTGCTTAAAAGTCATATTTTGTATAAGATCACATGGTTCATATCTATTACATTCTGTCATAAAACTTCCAGTTTTTTCTATAATGTTATACAAATTGTCACCTGGGAAATTGATTCTACGATTATAACAACAAACTGCTACAAATCTATAACCTCCAAACACTTTTGATGCTTTTATCCCCAAGTCAAAAAGACTAAACAATGCTTTCATCTGTTTTTCAGTAACTGTGTTGTTTGTGGAGTTAGTGAAATAGTCACCAACGAACGCAATCCTGAGAAATTGATCATACTTGTTTCTGGTCTGTGTTGTGCAGTTCCAAGCTCTCCCCTCATACACTTGTACCCCCAATCACAAAGTTATAGTTGACATCAGGTAAAACACATCCATCAACGTCTTCAGCCATGTGTTTTTTCTGTATTTGGCGCATATCATCACAGCATTCAAAATATGTTTGACAATAATTGTAACCTGTCTGGTCAATCATTATTAAATACACATAAGGGTCCAAAGCCACACACAATTTAGGTGCAACCGCTCCCCACATTTCCCTCGTCACTAACCAGATGCTTTCATTAAATTTTTTTGTGTCTCCATTTATTGTGACTATTGATACTATAAGTGGAGCAGTTAACATTAAAACACACACACCAATTACAATATATACTTCCTTTTTCGTCTTTTGTTCAAGACTGGTTTCCTCTTCAGCTTTTGCAGTTTTATTTTCAGCTACATCAACACCATTGTCATCTTTATTGGGAACAACTAGAGTGATATTATTTGCTATTATTTTAGTACCGATATGATTTTTATGTGACTTCACTACATCTACATTCTCATAACTTGTTGCAAAACACCTGTTTTCTTCTTTTGCTCCATCACTGATTACACTAATCTGACTGTTTAATTTATTATTACAGTATTGTTCGACTTGAAAATTGCCACAATCTTCTTCAACACTTGTTGATGCTGAAGAAACATTATTATCATATTCAGCTAATTCCTTTTTCAACACATTCTTCAGTATTCGTTTTCAATTGTCCATAAGAAATACAAAATTTTGGATTAGTAATATTTACAACTATTTTTAGACTTTATAATGATTATTATATAAAAATAGAAATTAAATGAAAAATGGTGGGTAGAGTATTTTGAAGACTTCCAAATTCTTAAACAAACATGAAGAAGGATAGAGGAGTCGTATTGTTATGGCAACTCTCGTAAGAACATACTGCCTTTAAAAAGGAAATTATATTAGGGAATTGTGAGTAGTGCTTCTGAATAAAAATTATTTGTGAAAATAAATCTGTGAAAATTTTAAGCTGTCTTTCCCTATATAATACAATATTCTAATATAAAAGAGCCAATAAACTGGTTATCTATGATACCACACAACACATTGACTGAAAATCTATTATTAAAATTGGATTCTACAAGTTTTCTGGCATGTTTCATTTTAATTAAACATAAATTTCTCAACTATGTGGGTGTTTTTAAACTGTTTTAATTAACATTACTCAAAACAATTGACATTTCTCGGAACTAAATTTTCTACAATTTAATTCAAAAATTTTTGTGACTTATTAGGAATTAATTGCTAAATTTTCACTTGTGAAAACTTACTTTGTTTTTCCCCGTATGCGTTTCGGCGTGATGTTCACCTTCCTCAGCGAGGTGTGATACAGAATGTCCGGACCTTGTAACGGTTTTTTCTAGTTGGTAGGTTGCATGTGGAGGGGGGTGGAAGTGGAAGGGAGTTGGCACGGGATTCCGAATTATTGTATGTTTTGTGAATAATTGTGTCAAAGAGTGCGTGTGATTTAAAGTGTAATTGGTCATTAAGTATGTTGTTTGGTTGTGTTGTGTAGTGTTCGTATATTTCATATTGTTCTGCTGTGTTGAGTTTTCGACTTTTAGGTAAGTAGTGTAGGATCTCAAGATTATTTTTTATGTTGGTGTAGCTGTGGTTTTTTTGTATGTATGTTTGTGGCAAACACGGAGTGTATGTTGTTGCTGGATAGAGCTTTTAGGTGTCCAGAATATCTTGTAGAAAAATATCTTCCCACCTGGCCTATATAGAAACTATTACAATCACTGCAGTTTAATTTGTATACCCCTCTTTTGTTGTATTTGTCTATGTCCTTGTTTGTATCATTGATGTGTTTTTTGATTGTATTGTTTGCTCTGTAGGCTATTTTGTAATTGTGTTTCCTGAATGTGTTGGCGATTTTGTGTGTGTTGGAATTGTAGTATGTGAGTGTGATGTATTTATTTGGTTGTGTGTTGTTGGTATTTTTTAGTTTTTGTTTATGATGTGTCTGTGTAGTTTGTTTATTAAATTAGGTTTATAACCATGTTTATTGCTATATATTTGATTGCGTTGAGTTCTTCTTTATATAATCTTGTTTACTTAGTGGTATTTTTGTTAGTCTATGGAGCATATGCAGTGGCGGCGCTAACGAAACGGGGGCCCCCCCGCGAAACTAATTAGGGGGCCCTATAAAAATGGTTAAATTTTGTATACGTAATAGGGGAAAACACTTAAATGAGTTTCTATTTACGTGTGTTTCACAACAATGGTTTGTGAATACTTTCTCGTCTATCACAAAGCGTTTGCAATTTGCAAAGGATGTTTTACACGTGTACAAACTCTTAAAATTCATTGTTGCTAAATAGACAAAGTTCTATACAAACTATAAAAAAACCAAAATAAAAAGAATGATTTATTTTTACGTCAAAGATCTAAATTCAGACTATGAAACAGTACCGCACACAGAGTGTTAAAAATTTATTCTTGGATTTCGTTGTCCATGACGTGTCCGTTACTTAACTAAATATCACTATAATATTGACGACTCGGAACACTAAGTTTTTTATAAGTAAAAACGTAAAGTTTTACCTTACAGCCTAAACCGGCTTTCACCTATAGAAGGCTTCATCAGAGGCTGTCGTTAGTAGCGCTGCTCGTCTTGTTGTTGGCGACGAGATAGTGTTTCGAAAGATTGAAGCTGTGTGTGTGTGGTGAGATGTGTTCGAATACTGCGTGCGATTTGAATTGTGTCTGTTCGTTTAGGATGTCGTTTTTATTTGTTTTTGTGTGTTTGTATATTTCTAATTGTTCTAGAGTGTCTAGTTTTCGGCCTTTTGTGTGTACGTGTAGTATGTTCATGTTATTGTCGATGTTTTTATATGTGTGGTTTGCTTCAATGAGGTGGTTTGCGAAGGTAGATTCTGTAGTGGTGTGGAGTGCTTTTGTGTGTTCAACGTATCTCTGTTTGAAGCTACGTCCTGTCTGGCCTATGTAGAATTTACTGCAATTTGAACAATTTAGTTTATATACACCGGATAGATCGAATTTGTTTTGTGCTTTGGGCATGCGTTTTGATAGTGTGTGTTCTGTTTTGTTAGTAGTTTTGTAAGCGATTCTGTATCCTGCTTTTTTGAATTTGTGGGCAATTTTTTCTGTTTGTTTGTTGATGTATGTTAGTGTTATGAATTTGTTGTTTTCTGTCTTTGTCTGTTGTTTGTTTTGTGTTTTGTGTAGGAGTTTACTGACTATTGTTCTGTCATAACCGTTAGATTCTGCTAGATATTTTATCGTGTTTAGTTCGTCTTTGTAGTCTATTTCATCTAAGGGGATGTTGTTAAGTCTATGTATCATGGTTCTAAAAGCAGCTAGTTTGTGTTGTATTGGGTGATTGGAGGTGTTGTGTATTAGTGTGTCAGTTGTAGTTGGTTTTCTGTATATACTGAATTTGTGCCTGTGTTCTAGTTTTGTGATGGAGAGGTCTAAGAAGTTTATGGTATTGTTGTGTTCGTATTCGGCAGTGAAGGTTATGTTTTTATGTATTTTGTTTATGTGCGTTAGTAACTGTTCACATTGTCTTTTGTTTCCCCTGTATAGTATTAGAATGTCATCAACGTATCTGTGCCAATATAGTATTTTATGTGAGTGTCTGTCATTGTTTGTGAGTATTTTTGTTTTTTCTAAGTGTTGGAGGAAGACTTCTGCTAGAATGCTGGATATGGGGGAGCCCATGGGTAGGCCATCGTTCTGTGTGTAGTATTTATTGTTATAAGTAAAGTAGTTTTGTTTTGTGATAATGTTCAGAGTTTCTGTTATTTCATTGATAAGTTCGTCTGGTGTGTTGTTCTGTTTGAGTTTGTTTTGTAGGATGGTGATTGTTTCAGAGATGGGGATGTTTGTGTACAGGTTTTTAATGTCAAAGGAGGCTAATGTGGCGTTATGGGGGATGTGTATGTCTTTTATTTTTGTTACTAGGTCAGTGTTGTTTTTTACTGCAATGTTGTTGTCTATTTGTGTGTGTTGTCTAATAATTTTGTCTAGATATTTTGCCAGTTTGTGTGCAGGGGCATTACAGTAGTTGATAATGGGGCGGATCGGAATGTCTTCTTTATGGATTTTGGGAAGCGCTTGGAGTGTAGGTGCTGATGGTCAGATTTGTTTCATGTAGGGCTTTTGTTTATGTGTCATAATGTGTTTGGCTTTGTTGACTATTTGTTTTACTGAGTTTTGGTATCTGTCGGTGGGGTCGTGTTTTAGTTCTGTGATGTTGTTCTGTTCTATGAAGTCTTGTACTTTTTTGTGTAGGTTGTCTGTGGGGATAATTACAGTCGTGTTGCCTTTGTCAGCTTTTACAAATGTGATGTTGTGTTTGTGTGCCTTTTCCCTCAGTTTGATGGCTGTGTGTATTTCTGAGTTGTGGTTGTTGTTGTCTGGTGTCTTATGTACTCCTATTGTGTTGTTTATATTATGTCTTAATGTGTCTTGATGTTCTGGTGCTGTGTTTTGTATATTTGTTTCTGTGTCAATTATGAGCTTTGTTAGTGTTTGGTTGTTATGTTTGTAATGTATGTTATGTTTTAGGCCTTTATCAAGGAGTGTTTGTTCGTTTTTTGTGAGTGTGACGTTCGTGAGGTTTACTGTACGTGGGTAGAATTTGTGCGAGGGAATTATATCTGTTTTGATTGGTGTCAGGTTTTTTATTTTTCTGTCGTGTTTTGTCTGTATGATATGTATTTGTTTTTTTGTCCATTCATTTGTGTGATGTATTAGTTCAGTCATGTAATTGTGTCCGTATGTGTTGGCGATATGTAGGTGTAGTGTTAATGCTTTGCGGTTAAGAGCGTCTTTTTTCTTATATAGTTGTTTAATTGATTCTTTTATGTATGTTCTTTGTGCGATGTTTTGTGTTATTCGGGCGGCCTGGTTGTTATGTTTAATTTTTATTTGGGCATATTTAGGTGTTAGTGAATTGTTTATGCATGTTTTGTTGAAATTTATGTGAGCTACAATCTTTCTAGCCTTCAAAGTTGTGAACTTGTACGCTTGGACGTTGGCTCGTCTTGCTGAGTTAAATTCTTGGATTTCGTTGTCCATGACGTGTCCGTTACTTAACTAAATATCACTATAATATTGACGACTCGGAATACAAAGTTTTTTATAAGTAAAAACGTAAAGTTTTACCTTACAGCCTAAACCGGCTTACAGCCTCTGATGAAGCCTTCTATAGGTGAAAGCCGGTTTAGGCTGTAAGGTAAAACTTTACATTTTTACTTATAAAAAACTTTGTGTTCCGAGTCGTCAATATTATAGTGATATTTAAAAATTTATTATTTAAAAACGAATATCAAAGTAACATTCTAGCTTTTTTCAAACATTTAAATTAGTTTGTAACTGAATTTGTAAAATTCTTGAATATACTCTATACAAGTTCTCCTTAAGTCTAATCCAATTCAATAACACTCGAACTCAAGTAATGTACAATATTTACAGATGAGGATCAACCAAAGTTCACTGTTTTCCTAAGCCTAGTCTTCTTTTTTTAATAGCTAAGAACTTTTCAACCACTTCGTTGATATTAGTTTTCTGTGTCTCTTCATGCTCAATGCTTAACAGTGCCAAGTCACTCAACCGAGTTTGGGCCATGGTACTTCTTAAGTACGACTTAATTTAATTAATTTAAGTTTTGAAAAGCTTCTTTCCGCTGTAGCTGTTGTGACAGGTATGGTTAAATAAAGCTGCAAAGCTGTAGTTAAGTCTGGGAGGCAACTCATAAGGCAGCTGTTCAACCAGTAAATTCATCATTTTTCGAATTCTTTTCTTGTGTACAATTTCTTTGGTCATCAGAGCTTTGAAGGATATTACTTGGTCAGGCAGTGATGTGGAAAGGTCACCAGGATACACATTTACCAGAGCCTTATTTTTCTCCACTATTGTCTCTTGTGAGAAGTTTACTAAATTCTGAGGCGTCAGGAATGAAAACCTATCATCAATGCAACGCAATCCTTCGAATCTCATTTGTAGCTGAGCTATTACAATATCTAGTGTTGCATTGAAAACTTTTACTTCAAATGATTTCACTGGGTCGTCAATTCTATGGTCAACTGATAATTCAACAAAGAAGCGTTTTACAACTCGTTTACGCTTATTTTTCATGTTACAAGTTATGTCCCATGACTGGGCCAACTGGGGCCCCCCATGAGGATCGGGGCCCCCCCGCGCCGCGGGGTCTGCGGGGGCCTTATCGCCGCCACTGAGCATATGGTTGAATGCAGCATGTTTGTGTTGCATTGGATGGTTTGATGTGTTGTGTATGACCATGTCAGTTGTGGTTTCCGTAGGGATTTCCCACAAAATTGCAAGACACCTAGACAAGATAATCAGGAAAAACATAAAATCTAAGTAACAACACTTCCGTCAAAAACAACATAGAACTGGTCAAGAAAATCATCCACACATTCACATTCCACACAATTCAACATTAGCATCTTTTGACATAATCAATTTATACACCAACATACCCATCAAAGATACATACAAACACTTGAACATTTACTCAGACAAAACAACACGCCCGAAACACACATACATGAGATCATCGCACTCACCAAAATAATTACAGAACAAAATTACTTCACATACAACCAGGCACGTAGCCAGGGGGGGCGGGTTTGAGGGGCTGAAGCCCCCCCGAAATCTAAAGTTAGATTTATTCCTTTATTTGCTCCAACTGTGTCTTGTTGTTTTCGGGTATTTTTTAAACCTACTACCATCCAGACACTTTACGTAGCAAAAATGTTAGCACTCGGGGGAGTGCCGACAGAAGTGAAAACTTTTATACTCAGGCCTGGAGAAACGCTTTGTGCATGGAAAAAACATTTAATTTAGTGGTATTACAAAATTGCTATGAAATATCTACAACTGAAAATTATGAAAAATATTTTTTTAATAAAATTTAATTAAAACAATGTAAAATGTAATCTTAATCAATTATAATTTTCAAATAATAATTAATTTAAATATAAAAATAAATTTTTGTTATGATAAATTTATATTTTAAAAAGCACAATACTGGAACCTAACCTATAAAAGTTACGTGTTTTTCGAGAGATTTTACGACACACTCGGCGCGAGACGACTTCGGGTCCGAAGAGCGAGCTGCCTGTTTATGATTACATGACGCTGTTTGTGCTCGTGCTACTGGAAGCGGATGTAGGACATTGCAGAGAACGTAATCCGGGAGTCGCGGGAGAGGGGCAGGCAAATCGCCCTGAGCGCGCGATTGGAGAGAGGGGACCGCGCATACTCTCTGCATATGTATAAGCTGATGACTCACTGTAACGGAAAAAAGCGTAACCGATGAGATGCTGTCGCGAAACTCTATGTTTTTCTCCATACAAAAAGTGTTTCTCCAGGCCTGCCTATAGAAGTTTTCACTTCAAAAAATTTAAGTCATCTAGGGGGCAGTAGCAAAACTAAGTCTTTGCCTTATAACTGCTTAAACGAGTTAGTGTAGTAAATCATCGATACTTGATGGCGACACTTGATGACAACGATGGGGCGATAGTTGCGACTCATTTTCGAAAAAAATCGCTAATTTGCTAGTTCTCTTGCTAGTAGGTGACGCTTCGCGTTACTAGAATATACGGGAAGATTCAACCGAGCGGGTATAAAAGCGCGTGCCTTTTTGCTGAAAGGTGATAAGTGCGGAACTAGAAAGCGATACAGTTAAGCGTTATAGAGATAAGTGATTAGTGATAGTCTGAAGTTTAGTGTGAATTTTAGTAATCTCCTAGTGTGGTTTTGGAACAGTGTGCTTAGTGTGGGAAACATTTTTAAAGTGTGATTGGTGTAATAAATTGTGTTTTGTAAATTTGTCTTTGCTTTGCCAAGAATAGTCTTTGGGAATTAATTACAATGAAACACCAATCGAACATCACTTCGTTTTTTAAGAAACCGAAAAAAGTTGTTGATTTTAATGGTAAGTAGAAATTAAAATGTTGTGTTACTTTCACTTTTCACTTATAAAATAAGACACTTCACTAAATGAACTTTCTACTCATAATAAAAGCACTAAAAAACAGTCACATAACCTTCACCGAATAAACAACAATAAACATCTGATCTAAGCAGCTGTAGTAGTCAGAAATGTCCATTGCGAACACGACAAAACAAAATCACTACTCAAATGAATTAGCTATGTGATAATAGTACTAAGTTATATGAAGTCTATAAGGATGACAGCTCAAGAGCCCCATCTTACGACCGCTACAAAACTTTAAACATTGATTAGTAATTATTTTTGTTAGGGCCTTTACATGTTTGATTTGGTAATTCTGAGCAATTACTGGATCAGCTTCGATTTTTTTCATACTGAAATATATGTTAGTGTAGACAGTCCTATACATGAAATCGCTAAAATAAATTGTCGCAAACGATACGACACATGCGGTGATTACTTTTATTACCCGTATCTATTTTTTGTTAACAGAGTTACCAAGCAGCAGCACCCCTAGCACTAGCAGTGTTGAAGAAGAGAGGGAACCAAGACATATGTCTGCAGCTGCGTATGGTTCCACGGTTGAAGTTCCAATAGAAACTGATTCCGATGTAAATTCATTGACTTACCCTTGTACAACAACGGTAGAAGTATGGCAAGCAGATTATTTTGCCATTTATCGGGGATTATTTTATCGGGGACATAAACAGAGACCTTTTAGATAATAACATGAAAAAGAACATTCTTACTTCAGTTTTGTTACCTAGACAGCCTTATGCCTTCCCAATGACTGAAGGAAAGAAACAAAAAAGAAGTTTCCAAGAGAAGTGGATAAAAGATCGAGAAACTGAAACCGGATTTCCCTTTCTTGCCTACTCCAAAAAAGAAGATGGTGTTTATTGTAAGCCCTGCTATTTGTTTTTTCACAAAGGGGTAGGAAAAGGAGATCATAAAAATCCAGGGAGACTAGTAACAAGCAGCTTCAGAGATTGGAAAAAGGCTAGAGAAACTTTCCTGAAGCATTCTAATAAAGAGTATCACAAAAACTGTGTTGTGCTAGCAGAAAAATTTCTAGAAGTCTTTTCAGGAAAACGTCAGGACATCATGTCTCAGTTAAATTCTCAATGGGCTAGAGAAAAAGAAGAAAATAAGGCAGCTATTAAACCAATTATAGAAACTATTTTATTTTGTGCAGAACAAGAATTACGCTTAGAGGTGATCATGACAGTGGACCTCTCTCTTTGGATAAACCTGAAAAAAAGGATGGAAAATTCCGAGCTCTTTTGCGATTTAGGGCAAACTCTGGTGATGAAGACTTAAAAAGACACATTATCAATAGCCGTAGAAACGCCACGAACTTGAGCCCAGATATACAGAATGAAATTATACAGATATGCTCAAACATAGTTACCGAAGAAATAGTTTCTAAGATAAATAATGCAAGTTGTTTTAACCTACTTGCCGATGAAACTATGGATATTTCAAGCACAGAACAACTTTCTATCTATGTCAGGTATGTAGACCTACTGATTCATAATGGCGATTCACAAACCCTAGTAATTCGAGAAGTTTTTTGGGATTTATCCCAATTCATGATCAATCTGCAGAAAACTTGACCAAAGTCACTTTGCAGCGATGTGAGGAGCTAGGACTTGACATGTCTAAATGCGTTGGACAGGGGTATGATGGAGCAGCCAATATGGCTTGTAGCGGGTCGTTTTTGGGTATTTTTTATTTTAACCGTATGGGGCATTTATATATTTTTACTTATTTGGTTTTCGGGCGGGCTTGTGTAAAATATGGTAAAACTGTATTATTGTGCAACGTATTTGTCCGTATAACAGAACAGTGTTAAGCAACAATTTGAAACAAAAGCATAGACGCAGTTTGTTGTTGAGCAATGCGGCTGAAGAATTTGCCCCCTTCAAAATTCTAAGAACTTTGCAAGTGTGTCGACGCACAGGCGCGAATACCCACGCACGCGCGCTCAAAAGGACGCTCTGACTAGAAACTCAAGATGGCCAGAGTGTAAAAAATATTCGTCGTCTCTACAAGATCTCCCGGAAATACTGCCAAGACAGTGCTTACTATCAATGACGTCAGCAGAGCCAAAGCCAAAATTGTACTTTGGTACATGGAATATAACTTCAATATTCCATATATAAAATGGTTACCTAACAGCAAATGAGCAATGAGCAACGAAAACATAGTGGCAGTGAACACAGCTTCCCTCCAGAGAAAGGAACATGTACCTGTTACGTTCTCGGTGACAGTCGACATTAAACAGAGACGCTAAGCGGTCTACAGAAAACAGCGTACCGCTACAGACATCTAAAGTTTTGGTTTGGGCCCGGTTGGTCGAGTTTTCGTAAATGTATTTAACTCTATAAGACCGACCGGGACCCCAGAAGGTAATAAATATATCGGAGTGAGTAATACGGACAGTGATGTGGAGAGATTAAAGTGATAAAACAAATATTGAAGTTACGGGACCAAACACGTGTTCGGCCGGCATCGTGTTCGTGGACGGGCATCGCGGATAACAATCGGAATGTTTAAAATTGAATAAATAAAGGGGAAGGTATGAAAAAAGGTATGGAAGTGTGCATGAGCAAAATGGGCTGCCTTAGTTGTAAGTATAGTTTAAGGTAATTAAAACTTGATTGTGTAGCATTCTCATTCTGGTAATTATAACAATTAATCATAACTAATTCTTTTGTACTCATAGCAGTGAAAATCGACTTAATTCAGTAAAGTGATTTAGTTTACTTTGAAAATGTGTTAGTCTAAGTTATTTCGTCATTGCCATTTCCTCATTTCTGTGTTGAAGAAATTCGTCTAACGAAATCGGGGGTTTTCTGAATTTCTATTACAGTCAGATAGCGGGATTTTTATAAGGGCAAGAGTATATAAGTTTTCGATATTTTACCTTCTAGAAAAAATATCGTGGCGACCTTGGGCAGTTTTCAAAAGATAAGTTTTACGGGGACCATGACGGTAAGTGAAATTCTGGCAGCGGTAAGTATTATTTTATGAAGAGTGGAATGTAGTAAATACCAGCTTGTAAAAAGTGAGTAACATCACAGTGGCGACCCTGCCAGGATATATAAGTATGGGGGTTGTTGGCGCCAGTTCCTCACCGGTCCTCTTCGGGGTTTATCGATGAGATTTCTTCTGTCGTGGACAGCAGAATTCTCATCGAGGGGGTATTGTAGCGGGTCATTTTTGGGTATTTTTTATTTTAACCGTATGGGGCATTTATATATTTTTACTTATTTCGTTTTCGGGCGGGCTTGTATAAAAAATTGTAAAACTGTATTATTGTGCAACGTATTTGTCCGTATAACAGAACAGTGTTAAGCAACCGTTTGAAACAAAAGCATAGACGCAGTTTGTTGTTGAGCAATGCGGCTGAAGAATTTATCACCCCAATTTTTCGCAGAACTTTGTGTGTGTGTGATCACGCCCGTATGCAACATTGATGGGCGGCGCGCCGGAGTGACGCTTGGAAAACACAAACCAAGCTGTGAAACATGGCGATGTAGCAAACCGTTTGTCGCAGCTACCAGCTCAATACCGGAAACAGCGTTAAACCCCGCCTACTGTTGGTGACATCAGCAGAGCAAAAGCCAATATTGTACTCTGGTAACACACATATACCAGCTATAGTCCCTGCATAAAATGGTTATGCCACCACAATTAAGCACAAGCGGCGACTAAAACCTGATGGCCGTGACTGCTCATTTCCCGCGACTCAACGAAGCACATTGCGCAGTTCGTCTCTGACTGTGTCGGCGCCGACACGCGAGCTCAATACGCTCGTATAATATCGTTAGTTTTCAATAATGAAAGTAAAGCAGTTCTTTTAAAAAAGCAGTGATAGGATGGGAGGAGTGTAGAACACTAACATGTAAATTTGGAATTCATTTTCGTTTTTTTCAGAGACATCTCCAATCTACCGCGGGCTGGCCACGAGGTCACCGAAGGAAGCGTTATCGGTAGTGATATAAAAATTATGTATTCAATCGGGAATTGGGGTCTGAGAACGGAATGTGAGTGATGAGTGAGCAATGCTGGGCTGTCTAAGTGTTTATGTGTGAAATATATAATTGTTTGTGTCTGTATAAACGATAAGGTAAGACATAGTCAGTAAGGTACAATAATTGTAGATTTTGAGTGATATATTTATGTTTATAATTAATGAGGATATTTTGTTGTATTTGTAGTAAGGTTATGAGATTGAGATTTTTGGGGATGGCAATTTTGTATTAGAGGGTAGTGTAATGTAGGAGTCCGCAACAAGGGTTGGGACGGGATAGGGATAGATTTTAGTGAGGAGGGGCCGCCTTAGGTAAAATCCAGGGGCCAAATAAGGGAATTGAGTTTTTGGGGGCGGGTAAACACGTATCCTGTGTACAAAGGGTTAGCGAGTATTTTTTATATGTAGAAGGTGGCGATTTGTGTTAAATGATAAGTTGGGGTTAGAGTGTTTTGGGATTAGTAGATATTTTGGTAGAGATGGGTGTCATGATAATTGAAGTTGATGAGTTAGAGTCAAAGAGATAAAGATCATATATGTATACAGATCTAATACGGTCAATGAGAATAAATAATTTACATCACCCACAGTAAAGTATAGCGAGATTGTTAAATGAAGAGTAAAATTGGTGAATAAAGAAAGAGATTGATAATAAACATATAAAAGTTTTTATTTTAAACCAGTGACAGAATTTCGATAAAATTTGGAAATAATGTAAAGTCAAGAATTGTTTATTTTAAATAATTTAAATGCCAATTTGATTATTATTTGTAATAATATTTTGTTTGTTTTAAATATTTTGTTTTGTTATGTTTTGTATTTCAAGGTAGGGTATTACAGATGTTCAGTGTATTTTCAGAAAGCATACGTAACATATGTAGGTCAAGGGTTTTGGGCTTGACCTAGTTACGATCAGCTGATGGGGTCATACACCTAATAAGCTTGTATAGTAGGAAGCCAATTTTAATTTGTTTGTTTAACTAATTCAAACCAATATTTGAATAATTTTAATAAATATGTTATTTAATAAATAAATTTAATAAACATTTAATCAATAAATTTTTTTTGAATTTTAAAATTTTGAAAATTTTAATTTTTTTTGGAAAAAAAAACTTGATTTTTCGCCTGCCAGCGAATGAATATTTTAGATAATGATTCTTTTATTATGTGTGCATTAACCATGTTTATTTTATTGTATTGTATTGTATTGGTAGACTATAAGTGGTTCTCATGTTAGAGTAAGGATGTGTTTATATTAGTAGAAATGTCTAGGTTAAGTCATTTGAAACAAAAATTAGAAAAACCAGGAAGAGAATTTTTTGATAAAAGATTATTTTTTTGAATTTTGAATTTTTTAAAGTTATAATAAATTTTAAAAGAAATTTTTTATTTTTAGTGCGTTATGGCAACATGTAATGTTAGTGTGTGTGAGCCCAGTATTTGCTAAAGGGCAGCCCAGCTTGCAAAAAGGGGAACCATATCGGCGGAGGAGCTGGAATAATTTTAGCCAGGGATTGAGGATTTTGGGGGGTAGCATGTTAGAAGGTGTGGTGCTCTGTGGTTCGAGTCTGTTCGATTTCTCGGTGTTGGGATCTCTAACGGAGAAGTCCAGTGATCTCGTTCAGATGAGTCCATGGTCGCTGAGCCAGGGGGGTCGTGTACCCATGAGATTAAGAACCAGGGGGTTGTTGGCACCAGTTCCTCACCGGTCCTCTTCGGGGTTATCGATGAGATTTCTTCTGTCGTGGACACCAGAATTCTCATCGAGGGGGTATTGTAGCGGGTCGTTTTTGGGTATTTTTTATTTTAACCGTATGGGGCATTTATATATTTTTACTTATTTCGTTTTCGGGCGGGCTTGTGTAAAATATGGTAAAACTGTATTATTGTGCAACGTATTTGTCCGTATAACAGAACAGTGTTAAGCAACAATTTGAAACAAAAGCATAGACGCAGTTTGTTGTTGAGCAATGCGGCTGAAGAATTTGCCCCCTTCAAAATTCTAAGAACTTTGCAAGTGTGTCGACGCACAGGCGCGAATACCCACGCACGCGCGCTCAAAAGGACGCTCTGACTAGAAACTCAAGATGGCCAGAGTGTAAAAAATATTCGTCGTCTCTACAAGATCTCCCGGAAATACTGCCAAGACAGTGCTTACTATCAATGACGTCAGCAGAGCCAAAGCCAAAATTGTACTTTGGTACATGGAATATAACTTCAATATTCCATATATAAAATGGTTACCTAACAGCAAATGAGCAATGAGCAACGAAAACATAGTGGCAGTGAACACAGCTTCCCTCCAGAGAAAGGAACATGTACCTGTTACGTTCTCGGTGACAGTCGACATTAAACAGAGACGCTAAGCGGTCTACAGAAAACAGCGTACCGCTACAGACATCTAAAGTTTTGGTTTGGGCCCGGTTGGTCGAGTTTTCGTAAATGTATTTAACTCTATAAGACCGACCGGGACCCCAGAAGGTAATAAATATATCGGAGTGAGTAATACGGACAGTGATGTGGAGAGATTAAAGTGATAAAACAAATATTGAAGTTACGGGACCAAACACGTGTTCGGCCGGCATCGTGTTCGTGGACGGGCATCGCGGATAACAATCGGAATGTTTAAAATTGAATAAATAAAGGGGAAGGTATAAAAAAAGGTATGGAAGTGTGCATGAGCAAAATGGGCTGCCTTAGTTGTAAGTATAGTTTAAGGTAATTAAAACTTGATTGTGTAGCATTCTCATTCTGGTAATTATAACAATTAATCATAACTAATTCTTTTGTACTCATAGCAGTGAAAATCGACTTAATTCAGTAAAGTGATTTAGTTTACTTTGAAAATGTGTTAGTCTAAGTTATTTCGTCATTGCCATTTCCTCATTTCTGTGTTGAAGAAATTCGTCTAACGAAATCGGGGGTTTTCTGAATTTCTATTACAGTCAGATAGCGGGATTTTTATAAGGGCAAGAGTATATAAGTTTTCGATATTTTACCTTCTAGAAAAAATATCGTGGCGACCTTGGGCAGTTTTCAAAAGATAAGTTTTACGGGGACCATGACGGTAAGTGAAATTCTGGCAGCGGTAAGTATTATTTTATGAAGAGTGGAATGTAGTAAATACCAGCTTGTAAAAAGTGAGTAACATCACAGGCTGGCCACATCAGTGGTGACCAATCTAGGATCAGACAGCAGTATCCGAAGGTGAGATATGTTCATTGTGCAAGCCACCGCTTAAATCTTGCACTGTCAAATGCCATGTCAATTCCTATGGTAAAAAACTGTCTTGGTGTTGTCAATGAATTAGCTAACTTTTTTATAAACCACCCCAATGCAAATAAAACTCTTCAGGATGCTATTTCAGTACATGCCCCAGAGAGTAGAAAAAGAAGACTTCTCCGGCTTTGTGAAACCAGATTCATCGAAAGGCATGACAGTGTCCTTACATTTGTTGAGATCTTTAAATCCATTTGCATCAGCTTGGAAGAGATTTCTAACAATACATGGAAGATTTCTTCAACAGCCTTAACTTTGTTGCCAGCCGTGGAGAAGAGTGATTTCCTAGTCAGCCTACTTGTTTGTGACAAACTCTTTAGCTTTACTCTACCATTGTCTGTGTTTATTCAAGATAAGTCTCTTGATTTAGCATCAGCTCTAAGGCATGCTAAAGAGGTTATTGTTACTCTTAAAAAACATCGAGAAGATGCAGAAAAATGTTTCAAAGATATATTTAATTCTGCATCACGGCTTGCGGAAGAGGTATTCCTAACTAAACTGACGGTTCCAAGACTAACATCAAGGCAGACGATGCGTGCGAACCCTCAAATTACTAATGTTGAAGAATATTACAGAGTGACTGTCTTCATTCCTTGTGTTGAGAGTCTCATTCAAAATTTATCTGATAGATTCATATCAAATGAGGATATTCTACAAAGTTTCCAGGTGCTTCTTCCAGGCTATGCTTCTATTGATGAAACGAGCAAGTTGGAGAGTCTATCTCCATACTTTGATGATCAAATGTCACTTTCTACAGTAAAAGCTGAGTATGAACTGTGGTGTGAAAGAGCTTCCACTATTGACACCGATTCTGAGGTCCTGAAAGTATTGGAGTATTGCAATGTGACTTATTATCGTACAATCAACCACCTCTTAACTGTCTTGGCTATGTTGCCAGTGATAACTGCTAGTGTAGAGAGATCTTTTTCTACAATGAAAAGAGTGAAAACTTTACCTCGTAGTGTAATGAACGACGACCGACTAAGTGCACTTGCCATGATTTCCATTCACTGGGATGTTACTGTGGATCCAGATAAGGTGATCAACATTATGGCAGGGAAGAAATCAAGAAGATTGCTTCTGTAGTAAATAAAAAAAGAGACATGGTGCTCGCTTGTAGCAATAATAAACCCCTGTTGGAATTTGGAATTTAGGTGTGTAAGGTGCATTGGTAGGGCCTAATTTGTTAAAGTCATTTGTAGCTCAATAAATTTCTATTTAAAAAAATACAGTAGTAATTAATCTTCCTTCTTCATTAGCCGGATTTAACATTGTTTGAACACAGAGCTGAGCAGCAAATCTTTAGCCTTGATATGGCCACAGCCAGAAAAATTTCGAGAAATGAGCCCCACCCGAAACAAAATTCTGGCTACGGGCCTGCATACAACAACAAGATACACACACAAACAGACGGACTCCCTATGGGCTCCCCCATATCAGGAATACTAGCTGAAATACTCATACACAACATGGAACAAAAACATATAATAAACAACAACAAATACACCAACAAAATCATTTATTGACACAGATACGTAGATGATATATTACTTTTATTTAATGGCAATACAAGACAGGTCGAAAACTTCCACAAATACATAAACACAATATACCACAAACTAAAATTTACACTTGAAATAGAACAAAACAATAGTATAAATTTTCTTGACTTAACAATTAACAAAACAAACAATACATACACATATAAAATATACAGGAAACCAACCACAACTGACATGGTCATCAAACCACAACACAACACACAAACACACCAAACCACATCAAACACACAACACAACACATCAAACCATCCAATGCAACAGAAACATGCTGCATTCAACCATATGCTCCATAGACTAACAAAAATACCACTAAGTAAACAAGATTATAAAGAAGAACTCAACACAATCAAATATATAGCAATAAAAAACGGTTATAACCCCAATTTAATAAACAAACTACACAGACACATCATAAGCAAAAACAACAAAACATAAAATACCAACAACACACAACCAAATAAATACATCGCATTCACATACTACATCTCCAACACACAAAATCGCCAACACATTCAGGAAACACAATTACAAAATAGCCTACAGAACAAACAATACCATCAAAAAACACATCAATGGTACAAACACGGACATAGACAAATACAACAAAACAAGGCTATACAAATTGTAATAGTTTCTATATAGGCCATACGGGAAGATCTTTTTCTTCAAGATATTCTGAACACCTAAAAGCTCTATCCAGCAACAACATACACTCCGCGTTCACCACACACATACATACAAAAAACCACAGCTACACCAACATAAAAAATAATCTTGAGATCCTACACTACTTACCTAAAAGTCGAAAACTCAACACAGCAGAACAATATGAAATATACAAACACTCCACAACACAACCAAACAACATACTTAACGACCAATTACACTTTAAATCATATGCACTCCTTGACACAATTATACACAAAACATACAATAATTCGGAATCCCGTGCCAACTCCCTTCCACTTCCACACCCCCCCACACAAAACCTACCAACTAGTAAAAACCGTTACAAGGTCCAGACATTCTGTATCACACCTCGCTGAGGAAGGTGAACATCACGCCGAAACGCGTACTGGAAAAAAACAAAGTAAGTTTTCACAAGTGAAACTTTAGCAATTAATATTCATTAAGTGCTGTGAATGAAGAGGATGAACATTCAAAATAACATTAATACCATAAACAGAGTGTACATCATCCATTGTAACGGTAGAAACCTATGAGGATTTGTAATTTGAATCTTTTCAATTTTATTTCGCCCGAGTATATTTTGTGAATGGACTATATCTTCGAGATTGGTGTGGCTTGGTACTGGAATGCAGGTTATCAACAGGGGTGCGCATTCACACACAAGATTGCGCACACATCGGCCAATGTTCTCACGATAATGTCACGTTCGAATAAATTCCTTAGCGCTTGGTGCGCAGAGAACAAAAGGCAGTCGGCAAATAACATCTCAAGATGATGGACGCGAGTAGTTGTGTGTGTCCGCCGGCTGGGCACAGTTTTCATCTCACCCTCATATGAAAATGGGAATGTAGGGCCAAGACAGTTAGGCCAAACATATAAACCGCGCGGTTGCATCGGCACGCGGTTCAACTAAAATTCAACAATGTGAACCGACCGGCATACAAGAGAAGAAATTAAACTTGAACAGTTCGGCAGTGGTCTAAAACAGTGAAAATTGTAACATTTGATGCAGTGAACAAATATAATCAACAGAAACTTTTTGAAATTAAAACAGTGTAACATCTTTCGGACAAATAGTGGTAAAAATGCGGAGTGCAGCACATGGTCAGCAGGGAAGCCGTTAATACGTAACTGTATAATATCCAATCAATATCCAATCAATTATGAAACTGTAGATTAAGAAGAGCTCTAAATAAAATAAATGGGGTAAAAGTATGAATGCAGCGTGTACGCAAATACTGGGGATTAATGGATTATCCAATATTAATGGATTCAAATAACCCCAAAATTAACTAAGGAAAGTAATCAACCTGACAATAATATGATGAAATATTTATGTAGCACGCTGTGCAGTTTAAGTAATAAATTTGATAAATTAAGCAGTGACTTTGATAATCGTTTTGATATAAATGAAAGTAATTTTGATGAAATAAATATCAAACTAAATGAACAAAAAATCAAATGTGAAAGGAATTTCAGTGAGTTAAAAAACCATATTAATGAAATTGATAAGCATTTAGAAAATACAAATGAAATATTTGAAACTAACTGTAATAAATTAGAACGAAATATTGAGAAAATGGGAGAGTGGAGAACAGATATAGGTAAGTGCAAAATAAATGAAAATAACGGAGATATAAGTGTTAATAGTAATGGTGTTAGTTTAAATGCAAAACAGGTGACGATAGACAAGGTAAGTAATAATGATGATTCTAATAATGAGTTAACAAGTAATAGCAAAATAAAGAGTGATAACAGTGATATAATTAAGGACGTGGTGTTAGAAAGTAAAGTAGGGAGTAGCAACGAAGTGTTAGAGAAAATAGAGAGTAGTGATGGGAGAGTGTGTGATGAAAGGTTAGGGTGGCAAAGGGCAGATTTTTCCCAAATATATAGTGAAACAGGGTTTTCACCGTGGTGTTATGAGGACAAGGTTTCCTCCGGTAGTTGTGTGGAAGACGAAGTGTCTTCAAATAGTCTCTTAATTTTTTGTGGAGTTCTTGGAAGAGCCAAGAAGTATAGTAAGTTTGTTGTGCCCTTTGTATGGAGTGAAGTAGTTCAGGGGGGTTGTGACAGGTGTTATGACGATGGGAGATATTGTGAGAGAGAGTTGTGTATTGATGGGGAGATAGAATTGAAGACATGAGTGGATGAAGGTGGTATGTCGGTAATTCATAATTTTACAGAAACGAGCTCCAAAGTTTCTATGATTCTTTTTAAAATATTTAGTTCTTAGTTTAGTTATGAGATCTAATCTCTAGATAAGCTAGTTTTGCGAAGATTTAATGGGACAGAATGCATATATGGACATAACACCTTCATTCATGTAAAAATCAAAATTAAAGAAAATGTTACATATCACCTTCATCCACTCATGTCTTCAATTATTTAAGTTAAAGAGAAATTATAAAGAGTTGATAGAGAATTTAGAATTGGAGAAAATATACGATATTAAATGCTTACCTTGTGAAAGAGATATTGATGATTATTTTGATGATACCGTTGTCGATGATAAACACTTACCTTATGATGTGATCGATATAGTGGAGGAATATGATGAAATAAATTACCTGATGTTGAACGAAAATACTAAGCGTGACTGGATCAAAAATACCAAGGTATACGGGTTTTATGAATTAATGGGAAACAATAATGTTAAATACTATATTAATATAATTAATGAAAGTGGTCATTACAATAATAATTATAATGTAATGTATGTAGATAAAAATGAGTTATGTTATAAATACATCAGGTACATATGTATGTTATGTTAGGTCAGGTAAATACGATGATGGGGGTTAGAAACAGTGAATGAACATTTTATTATTTTAGTTCATGGTGATGAGACCTGGCTAGATTATGTAATGAGGTGTGGTAAACAGAAAAATAATGACAAAAAATTGTAAATAAACTTATAGTGAAATTAATTGTGTTTGTGTTGTAAAATGTATTTTAGGTAAACAATGTGTGTATGTAGTAGAAATTGATTTAATAATAATAAGAAATTTTATCAGATTAAGTAAATAATGAGAGTTGGTAATAAATGAATTGTAATTGTTTTGGAGTATGGTAATTAAAATAACGTGTATAATTATCTTGTTGGTACATCCTCTTCATTCACTTTTTAAATATTATATATATATATATATATATATATATATTAAACTTTCACTGTGAACACTTACTTTTTGGTTTTGTTTCCCATACGTTTCAATGTGGTGTCCATCTTCCTCAGTGGGATTTGAAATACTCAATGTCTGTACAAGGTAACTGTTATGGGTTGTAGGTGTGTGTGGTGGGGGTTGCTGGTGGGAGGGAATTAGCGCTGGGATTCAAAGTGTGTGTTTGAATCAGTGTATCGAACAGTATGTGTGATCTATAATGTAATTGTTCATTTAATATGTTGTTTGGTTGTAGTGCGTGATATCTGTATATTTCAAATTGTTCTGCTGTGTTTAGTTTTCTACTTTTAGGTAAGTAGTGTAGTATTTCCATGTTGTACTCTATGTTTGTGTAACTGTGATTTCATTTTGTAAATGTGTGGCAAATGTAGAATGTATGTAGTTTGTGGTGAGGGCTTTTAAATGTTCAGAATATCTAGAGGAAAAAGATCTTCCCGTCTGGCCGATGTAGAAGCAGTTTAATTTATAAACCCCTGTTTTGCTGTATGTGTCTGTGTCTTTGTTAGTATTATTTATGTGTTTCCTGATGGTGTTGTTAGTTCTGTAGGCTATTTTATAATTGTGTTTCCTAAATGTGTTAGCAATTTTGTGTGTGTTGGAATTGTAGTATGTGAGTGTGATGTATTTACTGGGTTGTGTGCTGTTGGTTTTATGTGTTTTACTTTTTGTGTTTAGGATGCGTTTGTGTAGTTTATTTATTAAATCGGGATTGTATCCATTTCTGACTGCTATATATTTGATTGTGTTGAGTTCTTCTTGGTAGTCATGTGTGTTTAGGGGTATTGAAGTGAGCCTATGGAGCATGTAGTTGAAAGCTGCATGTTTGTGTTGAGTTGGGTGGTTGGATGAGTTATGTATGACCATGTCTGATGTGGTGGGTTTTCTGTATATTTTGTATGTGTGTGTGTTGTTTGTTTTGGTAATTGTAAGGTCCAGAAAGTTTATGCTATTGTTTTGTTCTAATTCAAGTGTGAATTTTAATTTTTGGTGTATGGTGTTAATGTATTTGTGGAAATTTTCAATTTGTCTTTTGTTGCTGTTGTATAGGAGTAAAATATCATCAACATATCTGTGCCAATATATTATTTTGTTGGTGTATTTATTATTGTTTAATATGTGTTCTTGTTCTATGGTATGTACGAATATTTCGGCTAGTATACCTGATATAGGGGAGCCCCATGGGTAGTCCATCTGTTTGTGTGTAAACCATATTATTGTGTTTCAGGTGTGTTATTTATTTTTAGTTTATTTATTTATTTTATTCATTCATTCAGTATTTCAAATCCCACTGAGGAAGACGGACACCACGTTGAAACGTATGGGAAACCAAACCAAAAAGTAAGTGTTCACAGTGAAAGTTTAATATATATATATAAAATAACATGTGTTTTAAATAACTGTTTGAATGAAAATAAATTATAGATGAATTAGTTGATTAATTAATGTTGTAGTAATGAATTTAAATGATTTGAAATTGATAATAAATAATAAATGAATAAAGGTAAAATGTGTTTAGTTGTGGAGTCATATGATTGTTAAAATGTTTCAGAAGGGATCCTCCCCCATTTTCGGGCGGTCACGAACTTACCAATCCTGACCGTGGGTTTTGGCACTTTGGAGGTGGACCATGGTTGGCAGAACTTTCATCTGGTGGTGAAAGCAACGATGGTCCGGCTTCACAAAATTGGTAACAAGTAGAAATTTAATTATATTATTGAACGGGGTGGGGGACCCCTAAGGTACGTGGAGACAATGAAGTACACTCAAGGTGCATAAATTGGCACCACACCACGTACCAACAATTGCCTAAGAGAATATTAAAACAAAAATAAAGTGAGGCAATTTTTCAAGTATTATTTACCAGTGTCATTTGCAAAATAAAGTCGCAAATGATAAATTTTCCGTAAAAAGCACCAATTAATGTAGTTAAAATGTTATATAAGTAAGGTAATATAATTTAGTGGTAGATTAGGGGGACGTGAGTTCACGTGTGTTGTCTGTCCGTCTCCCACTCTATCTCGATAAAACACATTTTCGGGCGATCACAGATTTACGTTAAGACTAATAATAATAAGTTTTTTATGTTTTAATAATTGTCGATATATAATTATGAATGTTTATAATTTTGAGTCTATGACAGTATTCATATTTTTATTTAGTTGAATGATTGACCATAGGGAGGTAGGAATTTTATAATGCAATGGAAATGGAGTAAAATGTGTGAATAATAAATTTTAAATGACTTTCAAAGATGATTAAATTAATTTGAGGTAGTTTTGAGTTTTCTAATGTAATTTTCAATGATCATATTAATGTAAAAGATTTTGGGTGATGATTATTTCAATAAGGCATTTGAGTTAGTCAGAGTTAATTTTAAATGGGTGTTAGACAAAATAAGAAATTTTGGGAATAAAAGTAATACAGGAAAGGAGTAGTAGTAGGGACACAGTAGCGATAGTGCATGTATGTAGAAAAAGGGAGAGTAATGTAATTGGAGAGTAAACAGATGGTGGTGAAATTTTGTAAAGAGGGTGGTGTGGTAAGGAGTCCTCAGCGACAGGTGTTATGGCGGGAGGAAACAGATTTTAAATGGGGTTTGGCGGAGTTACCTGGAAAGGGCCAGGAACTAATAAGGGAATGAGTATACGGGAAGGGAACACACATCCTAGGTACAAAGAGGGTAGCAGGTATTTTATTATAAGTGGAGAAGGATTTAAGGTGATTTAGAGAATTTAATGGAAGTAAATATTATTGAGAGATCGGTGTCGCCCTATGTAAATACATTAGTGGTGGTTAGAAGGAAGAAGGGGGTAAGGTTATATAGAAATGCCCATTCAATAAATTAGATCATGGTGGATAACTGAGAATCACTCAAACAAATTGATGATGAAAATGATTAATAGAAATTCATAATTAAAATGTAATAATAAATGTAACAAGGTAAAGAGTTGATAGAATTTGAAACTAAACTTTGAAATGTTTGGAAGTTGTATTCAGATGCAAATGAAATGTTTATTTTAATGGAATGAGATTTGTATTATTTATGAATGTTTATGTTTTATTATGTGGTACTATGTTAGAGTCTAGGAATTGTAAACGTGTATTATGTATTTTACGATATAATTTTGTGTATTTGTGTTAGTTGTATTTCGTATGATTGAAGTAAGGTCATTCACCTGGGCATGAGACATCAACTGATGACTGATGTTAGAGATGTAGTATGTTTCTTGGAATTGATTCATGGATTCTTTTGTTAATTAATGCAATTAAATAATTTTTGTTTTATTAACTGTCAGAATAGATATTTTTGGAAATTAATTTTTTTGAGAAAAAAAAATTTTTTTTTGTTCTTTGCAGTAAAGAATTTTATTTTAATTTTTAATGTTCACTATAGGTAGAGAAGGTGTCAGCTAATTCATGATGTATATTATGTTATATTTTGTAATCAAGTGTAGTTATATTTGAATTGATGATAGGGATAAGTAGTTTATGTATTTTTGTTTATCATGAGGAGTTATAAGGAAAAATAAATCCATAAAGACTTTGAATTTTGAAAATTGCGATTAAATTAATCAATGTAAAGAAATGATGTAAATTAACTTCAATGTAAATCTTTGGTAAGGGACTTGGATTTATTTCACTATTTGAACAAAATTTAAATATTTTCATTTGAGTTGAAACAGTAACGTCAAGCAAACCAATAAAAGTTTAAAAATGGGATTGAATTTTGGTTTTAAAACAAAAATAAAATGTTTATGTGGACTTATATTAAGGATGAATAGTTTTAGATAGGATGTTTAATCTAGTAATGAATAAGTGTACGCACCCAGTGTTTTGCGAAAGGCAATCCAGTATGTATGTAAGGGGAGATATATCGGTTGAGGATCTGGTATGGTATAAGGCCAGTTGTTGAAATTTGTTTGGAATGTTACAAGGTTAGGTGATACTGTGGTGAGTACCTGTCCGACTTTACGGTGTTGGGATCTTGGACAGAGAAGTCCAGTAATGTTGGGCAGATGCAGCCATAGTCGCCGAGCTAGGGGGGTAATTTACCCATGATGTGTTAAGGAATTAAAGGGGGGTTGTTGGCACCATATCCTCACTGATCCTCTTAGGGTTAGCAATGAGAGTTTTTCTGTTTCAGCAGAAAACCTCTCATTGGGGGGGGGGGGTTATTGTAATGGTACACACCTATGAGGATTTGTAATTTGAATCTTCTCAATTTTATTTCGCCAGAGTATATTTTGTGAATGGACTATATCTTCGAGACTGGTGTGGCTTGGTACTGGAATGCAGGTTATCAACAGGGGTGCGCGTTCACACACAAGAGCGCGCACACATCGGCCAACGTTCTCACGATAATGTCACGTTCGAATAAATTCCTTAGCACTTGGTGCGCAGAGAACAAAAGGCAGTCGGCAAATAACATCTCAAGACGACGGACGCGAGTAGTTGTGTGCGTCCGCCGGCTGGGCACAATTTTCACCTCACCCGCACATGAAAATGGGAATGTAGGGCCAAGACAGTTAGGCCAAAGATATAAACCGTGCGGTTGCATCGGCGCGCGGGTCGACTAAAATTCAACAATGTGAACCGACCGGCATACAAGAGAAGAAATTAAACTTGAACAGTTTGACAGCGATCTAAAACAGTGAAAATTGTAACATTTGATGCAGTGAACAAATATAATCAACAGAAACTTTTCGAAATTAAAACAGTGTAACATCTTTCGGACAAATAGTGGTAAAAATGCGGAGTGCAGCACATGGTCAGCAGGGAAGCCGTTAATACTTAACTGTATAATATGTTAATACTAAAAAATATGTTTAATAAAAGCTGAGTTAGTTAACCAGAAATGATAGTCGAGTATATTAATGACGTAAACCCTAAATCACGTTTATAGATCACAAGTTCGTGTGAGGGACCCTGGACGACTAAAGGTAAGAGAAGTTTTATCATTATTATAATTAAAATGTGGTAAAGAGTTGGTACTATTACATTTGACGTCCGAACTAGGGACAAAGTTAATGTATACAATAATAAATTGAACTATTACACCATAGATACAGAAATGTCAAGGAACAGGTAATGAAAACCTGCCTAACAATTGCCTTCAACAAATCATGCCGAAAACAGAACATAATATACCACCACACGCATAAATTACAATAAAACAAAAAACACACGCTTCACTTTTAACCAAATAAAAAGCCGAAAACATATGAAGGGTACGAGTTACAAAATGTAATTTTTACAGGAGAGCATTTTCAAAGTTTTCAGGGTCATACAGAAAATACTTTAAAATTTATTGTTATTTAAAACTTTTCTTATTAATCAATGATTTGTTGTGCATGAATATTTGAACACAGGAAAGCTAACAATTTATCTGAGTCTTATACTATATTATTATTTTTAAAATGTGTCATGGACTGTGGTCGTTTTTCCTCTGGAATTCATCAATAAAGCAAATGGACTATTACAATTTAATAATTAAAAACTTATTTTATTATTCTCTATGATAATAATATAAAAAGGTACTATTGTACAGAACAAAAACTTGTTAATGTATTGCAAATATATATTTTTAAAAAGTTTTATATCTTCGACGTCTTCCGCTTTAAAGTATTCCCATTTTTACTTTCTTGTTCCACATCCTGTAATAAAAACATGCATTACTATTTTTATAATATTTCGTTGGTCCCTAACTGGTAAACTGCTTCTTAAATATTTGTAAATTAGAGGTAAAAGTCACAATGCTTACCTATTAAAAATCACTGTCTTGTTCCTGGTCTGCTTCTTGTGGTTGGTGTTCCGATGTGTGGTCTGCCTGGATTTGTTGCTGGTAAGTATGTTAACTGAAAAACTGTTGTGCCTCCTCTCTACAGAATTTCTTTAAATGTTGCAGGTCCTTGTACTTAGGTGTGGGCAGTGCTATTGGTCCTTAGTATAAAGGCATAGGTTCCAGAGAGCTGACGGTTGGTGTCCTTGTGTTGTTCGTAACCCTTCTCTTCGTATCTGTCACCTGCGGTCTTTCTGTGATTCTCGTAGAACTGTAAAGTCCAGTATATGAGTCACGATGCTCAACTGTTTGTGAACACGTATTCACTATTCTTAGCTGCTTGATTAGTCGAGTAGCGGCTACAAACTTACTCTGATATTTTGAGTAGAGAAATTTTCCCCATTTCTTAAACAAATATCACTATTGCATTAACGACTCGGAACACTAGGTTTTTTTTTATAAGTAAAAGCATAAAGTTTTACCTTACAGCCTAAACCGGTTTTCTCCTTTATAAGGCTTCTTCAGACACGTCATGGACAACGAAATCCAAGAATTTCTTAAACATTTCAGTTTTACACTCAATTACTTCAAATAGGCTGGGCTTTACTCGGGAATATTTAACTACTTCTCTCCAATCATCTGGCATTTCTGCATGTACTCTCTTGTTAATAAGACCCATATTCTTGTCGAGCTCCATATATGAGTGGCCTCTGATTGGGAATGCCAAAGTAACCTCATCAAACCTTTTCTGCGTGACAGCCATGTATTGTAAAAACCTAATCATGGTGAAGTTCTTATTCTGGCCACTGCAGGAATTACAGAAAATGTGGAGTTCTCTAACAGACGGATCTAACATATTGACAATAAAATGGTGCAGGATGGACCATCAGAACCCTTTTTAGCAACAGTTTGGTTGTAAGTATAAAAAAATGATTGGCCACTAGCCAGAACATGAATGTTAAACAAATACAAAAAAGTTGCCGTTTATAATAAACGTCGTTCGTAGGAATATTCCGGATAGGTAAATTTCGACCATAATCCATAGCAATTGCCTTGCATGTAATAGTTTGTTTTGCTCGCATCTTGGCATTCCGTTTATGTTTGTAAAACCAGTCAGTGCGTAGTTAATGTAATTTCATTTCTGTCTGCAATTTTCTTAAGTCTGTTTGTAATGTAGCTTTTTCTTCAGGGTCTGTCGATGTTTCTATACCTTTTTCAATTGTTACTTCGTTAGCTTTTTGTTCATCACATGTGCTGCATATGTCTGATCGCGGGTAACCAAATGAAATGTTAAACTTAGTTGAAAACGTTTCTCTGAATTTTTCATAGCTCATCACAACTTTAGGAAACATTTCTAGAAACATACCAAAGAGCTTTTTAATGTTCAAGTCTTCTGACAGATACACTTTGTTAGATTCGTTTAGGCTGTAATGAGCTTTTCTACCCTTAAGTGAAGTAAAAAATGTGGTCATTGCGTTGTCGGCAATTTACTTTTATCCCTGTCAGCATGCTTTTCTCTTTTATCAATCGGGGGCTGACCAGTAGAACACAGTGTGCTTTTAGTTGTGCGTAATCGGCGGTTGGTAACACCGAATAAAGATATAAAACCAGTATACCAGACTGGGATTTCAGTAACTTTTTCATTCCGCATAATGCGAACCTTGTACGTATACGAATAGTCATTAAGTTGTGCACCTGCTTCACCTTTTCTTGGCCGCCTTCATTGCACAGGGCCTACAGTAATCAACCTGGCTAAAAAAGAATTTTGGGCATTTCTGTCAGCCAAAGCTTTAAAATCACGAATCAACACACTTCTCTCCTCTAGAGTAATGTTCTTAAAACATTGGTACCGTTTACATTTGCAATCAGGCCCAGTCTCGTAGGTTGTATTCCTCAGTTTTTTGGAAGCTTCTCGAACTGTACCATACTTACGTCTTTTCTTTGTAGAACTGTCAACATGTACAAGTGTGTCTTCTTCACTTGAACTCATATTTAATGCACAACACATATCTATTTACAGTTTAAAACTCGTAAACAATAATGCGTAACACAGATTGCACAACATACATACTGCTATTACAGCAGAAGGCATCAGACTGTATATAAAAACCATATGCATGTGTGTGTCAACTTGCGTCTACGTCCGAGCCATAGCGGCGTGGCTGAGAAACGCATCTGGCATGGTGGGGAGCTTAGCTGATTATGGTACGAATTTTAACGAAGACGTCCGAACATTTTACCGCGCTTATTATACAATGTGCTTATTGTAGCCTAACTGAGTGATGTAAACTGCACTTGTGTAAACTGCTGACTACTGAATGAAAGAAAGCACTGTAAAGGTAAGAATTGTTTTATATTATTAGCACAAAATAAGTGATATTCAAACGTAGGTAGACTTTCTAAATTTCTATAGGTAAAAAACGGATCTTGAGTGTTTTATGGCAGCCAATACAGTCCTTATTTTTACAGTGTTTATAAAAACATTGTGATCATCCAAAAAATCAATTCCAGTAGAAATAATTGTTTTGATGTATTGATATTATAGTTTTGTTTTAGCATATGTAGGGGAGGTTGGGGCAAAGTGAACTATTTAAGAAATCAAGTGCCATAAAATGTTAATAGTGATGTGATGCTTTATGTTTATAGTGGTTACTCTTAATGTAGGTCCTTAGGTACCTATGACTATTATTTTTTTTTTCTTCATCAGGAATTTTGACAAATCAGTTTTTGCTTAGGTCTACCAAAGTTCACTTTGCCCCTTAAAAATTTTTACTTCAATAGTAGAAAAAAATTTATTTACTTAGTAAAACATGAGTACTATTTAATTTTTCAAAAAGTAAAAAGAGAACATTGGATAATACATTTTCTTAAATATAATTAAAAATAAAAAGTAAACAAGTTTAATAATAATATATTAAAGTAAAAAGTCACTACCGTAAGTTAAAAGTTTTCAATTATTGTCCATAAAATAAAATATAAAAAAATATTTGTAGATGTTATATTACATCTTTGCATATTTCACAGATGAACTCATCTGCATCATCTGGTTCTATACCAGCACATGCCTCATGTGCCCATTGAAGGCAACTAGCACAGCGTACCCATCCTTCTTCGGCTGCAGAATTTGAATATAATTCGTTACAATAAAAACATTCACCATTCACAGTCATTTTCTTCCTGGCTTGTTTCCTTTAGGCCTGAGTAAACTGGTTCAATTATTGCATCCTTCTTTTTCCTCAAAGTTTTAGTCTTTTTTTTAGGAACTTCATCCATTGCAAGTCTTTTTCTGGCTCTTTCTCATTTTCATGCTTCTTTGCCTTCTTTTTCCTTCAATTCAGATTCTAGCTCTTTTTTGTAGGGACTTGCTGTTAATATAGCTGTTTTACCCTTCTTTCTGTTTTCTCTCTTCACTCGTTTGTCAGATCTTGGCAGTGGACGTATATCTTGTGGACTCACACAGAAGGACTGGCAGGACAACATGCTTGCTTCAGCATTGTGATTTGAGGTAGGTGTAGGAGGAAGAAAAAACTTGGAAGAGGAAGGAATGTGACCGAAAGTACAAGCAGAGGATGTTGATGTAGAAGTCAGAGCAGATGAAGATGTGGAAGAGATATGCACTGGAGCTAATGATGAAACGTGAGCCAGACTGGACGATGATGGATCAGAAATTGAGGATGACAAGGGCATGGCTGAAGTGACAGATGTGGATGGAGTGGAAGTTAGATTAGTGCTACAATTAGACTGGCTGTTAACTTGTTCTTTGTCTTGTTTTTGACTGTTTTCAAAATCTTGTTCTGTAACAAGCGATGGTGCAAAGTATAGGTCGGTAAAAATGTCTGGGTTGTAAGGCACGATACCACATTTCTTAAAAGCATTTATAGCATTTAGTGGTGTGGCTGCTTTTAAGTAAGCTTCTCCAAAAATAGCTGAAAGCTGAAACACTGTGACCACTCTTCCAGGGTGGTTGTAAAGCCAACGTTCTAGTCCTGTATCATAGTACCGCTCTAATGGCCCCATAAATCCAATATCTATAGGCTGCATCTTATGCGTACAATGAGGAGGTAAACAAAAGATGTGTACATGATTCTTTCGTGCCATGTCAATAATATCAATATTTTTGGTATGGCTTACATGACCATCAATAATTAAAAGCAATGGGTCTTCCACACTCGGTTTTGAATGTTTCAAAAAATGCTCAAACCATTTTGTAAAAGTTTTGATATTCATCCAACCACTTTCATTACACACAAAAACAGTACCAGGGGGTGCACCATCTTGAAGTTCAACCTTCATCCTTTTCCTAGCAAAAATAACCATGGGTGGTACGTAAATACCGGAGGAAGACATACAGATAACTGCAGTGGTTGTACCGCTACGATCAGCAAAAGTCAGCCGCCCAACCTGCTTTCATCCCTTTTTAGCTAAAATTTTGCTGTTACTTTTAGGGACAGTCCCTAAACCTGTTTCGTCACAGTTAAAAATACGACTAGCCTTTATTTCTGTACTATCCATTATACGTTTGAAGAGATCAAAAAATTGTTTTACATTTTGAGAATTAAAAGCCTGGGCCCTTGCCGCAGATATTGACTCAGGTTTTCTCAATGAAATTTCACGATGGCGTTTTCTGAAGCCATATGCCCAGTCCTCTCCAGCAAGCTTCTTATTTTTATCAAATGGATGACTGATGGCATTTCTTTCAGCTAGCTGAAATGCCAAGGATCGCAGTTCGAACAGAGTTACTCCAAAAAGTCGAGCCTCCATATCTAAAATATACTTGACTAATTCTGCTTCCTGCTCCTTATTAAAAACAGGAGAATATCTACCCAGTCCTTTTTCATTAACAGATAAACGTTTATACTTATCTTTACAACGACAAATCAGAGTTGCTTTAGGAACATTGAATGTCTTACTAGCCTTGAGATAACCCATCTGACCATTCTTCACTGCCTTTATCGCTTCTTCCATTGAAGTCAACGATCATGATTGTTGTGTGGAAGTTCTTTCATAATTACGAACCATATTTGACCTCTGAAACAAAAAAGAAATACAAAGGTATAAGAAAAATAATAAAAGTAACATAGAAATAAGTGGGGCAAAGTAAACCACCTATATAATTTGTCCGGGGTAAAGTGAACTACCTGTGGCTCACTTTGCCCCAATTAGGTACAAAGAACAGAAAGTGAGGTTATCCATGTGCATCTATTTTAACAAAAGATTTGAGCACAACATCAATTCTACATTAAATGATATATTTATACATACAATTACACATATTTAAAAATGTATTTTAATCAATTAATGCAAGTTAAAAGACGGAACTTACCTTACATCAGTTGGTTGAAAAATCAATCTTTTCTAAATAACTGTTGGCGTCATTCGTAAAGATGGCACAAACTCTTACTAACATAACAGCAGAGTATAAAACACGTTTTGACGAGATTTCCGATAGATCGCGACACTTGTCTCGGAATTAAACATGGTAGTTTGCTTTGCCCCTGTAGTTCACTTTGCCCCAACCTCCCCTACAGGTGTGTAGCAAACGCGCGCTCGTCTCTCTCCCACTCCCCTCTCTCTCGCTCTCTCTCGCATGCGCACGTGCATGCGCGCTATAATAATTGTAATTTAGTAAGTGGCTTAGCAGTATAGTAAAAATTAGTGAAGTAAACATAAAATGAAGAGGAAGGCTGAAGATTGCGATTGATTTACTGCAATGAACCGAGGTAAATCGAATTAACAATTTTTTTAAATTTCACGTTACAGTTAAATTTTTAACATGTTTCTTTAAAATTACACATACCATAAAATTGTACTAATCATTTTTATTGCTAATGTTTCATTATTGCTGCATGTGCCAACCAACTAAATTTCTTATAAAACCGCCAATATCTCGAAAATGAAAAAGCTGATTTTATTGAAACAAAACCAAAATAAAATTTGGAATTTTATATAATTTTCAATCGCTGACACCATATACCTAGCTATCTCTCATAAAATGAAAGTTTGTCGCATGCCGAAAATTTCACTACATGAAAATTAAAAAAGAAACTTCATGACGTGGAACTGTCTGTAGACTCTGTTTTTGAAAATTGTTAAAATTATCGGTTAAAATTTATGCCTAAAACCATCATCAAACTTCAAGGAACACGGTGGTGAAAGAATTTTAAAAATCAGATCAGCTGTTACTGAAGTTATGTCGGGCTGGCAATGAAACACATTTGCACTCGCTAGCGCTCTCCGCCCCACCATATAATATATTCGTACTGTGCTCCGCCCAACCATGCCAGATGCGTTTCTCAGCCACGCCTCTATAGCTCGGATGTAGACGCAAGTCACGTACACAACCATATACTGCGCATGCGCACTGCAGGCACCTGCTGGACCCTACTCTGTGTTCACTGTTTAGTCGAAAGCACAGGCAGGCAATGGCCATGCTATTCAAACGGAGACCTTGTACTACTCGCCCATATAAAAACATCGACTCACGCTGTCACATCGAAACTTCACTCGATGAACGTTAGTCGATGTAGTTCGGGCAGGTAGTAGTGCGACGACCCCTCATAAGGCCCGTGCTATCAACTAAACAGTGAATGGAGAGTAGTTGTTAAAACGTTGTTCCATGAGACTTTAGTCGTTTTACCTCTGTACTCAGTTTCTTTCTTGTTTTATATCTCGGACTGTGGTCGGTATTCCGCTGTAATATTTCTCGTGGTAATAGCTCAAACAAAAAGTAACAGTTTGGCGGTGAAAACTCAATTTCGAAAATTTTGGACTCTAGTCGTTCTTCCTCTGGACCCTTCATATACTTAAACAACATAATCAATGATTTATACCACAAGAAAGACACACTCAACAAACAAGCCTACAATTTACACGTAAAACTAACACAAATGTTACACCACATCAAACTCGAAAATGTATTACAACACACGCAAAACAATATAGACAAACTCAAATCGAGAAACTCAAATCGACAAACCTCACAACACGCATAATAGAAACTATCCCCACACCGACACACAAATTCTACACACGCACAGTAAACACAACTGACATTAGTTTCATAAATGACGAAACAACTTTATTAAACAAAGGACTCAAACATAATTTAAAAAACAATACACCCAACAACAACAACCATAATAGACATATACGTGACTTAATCATAGACACCGAAACAGCTGTACAAAACACACATTAACGACCAAGATTCCATTCGGCATGACAAAACGTAAATTACAACACACACACAAAAACAACCAAAAGGACACATTAACGAAATTAAAACGCTAAAAAATATAAAACAAAAATTATTTGAACATAACCTAATGATATTAAAAGCCAATAAAGGGAACATAAATGTTATAATGGATAAACAAGAAATAAACAATAAAATTGAGAAATTCTTCACCGAAAACAATATAACAAAAATAGATAAGGACAAATAAAGGACTCCACATTAAAATATCAATAATAAATTTATAAATAACGCAAAACACATAATCCAAACAGAAAGCATCAAATACCTCAAACAAATCAAACCAAACCCCCTCAAAACTAAATGCTTTACCGAAAATACACAAACCTAACATTGCGATCAGACCTTTAATAAACAACACACCAGCACCCTCCCACAAAATCGCAAGACACCTAGACAAGATAATCAGGAAAAACATAAATCTAAGTAACAACACTTCCGTCAAAAATAACATAGAACTGGTCAAGAAAACAGAACACATCCACATTCCACACAATTCAACATTAGCATCTTTAGACATAACCAATTTATACACCAACGTACCCATCAAAGACACCATACAAACACTTGAACATTTACTCAGACAAAACAACACGCCCGAAAAACACACATACATGAGATCATCGCACTCACCAAAATAATTACAGAACAAAATTACTTCACATACAACAACAAGATATACACACAAACAGACTCAGCCCAGACCCTATGGGCTCTCCCATATCAGGAATATTAGCTGAAATATTCATACACAACATGGAACAAAAACATATAATAAACAACAACAAATACACCAACAAAATCATTTATTGGCACAGATACGTAGATGATATATTACTTTTATTTAATGGTAATACAAGACAGGTCGAAAACTTCCACAAATACATAAACACAATATACCACAAACTAAAGTTTACAATTGAAATAGAACAAAACAATAGTATACATTTTCTTGACCTAACAATTAACAAAACAAACAATACACACACATACAATATATAGGAAACCAACCACAACTGACATGGTCATACACAATACATCACACCATCCAACGCAACACAAACATGCTGCAGTCAACCATATGCTCCATAGACTAACAAAAATACCACTAAGTAAACAAGATTATAAAGAAGAACTCAACACAATCAAATATATAGCAATAAAAAACGGTTATAACCATAATTTAATAAACAAACTACACAGACACATCATAAACAAAAACAACAAAACATAAAATACCAACAACACACAACCAAATAAATAAATCGCATTCACATACTACATCTCCAACACACAAAATCGCCAACACATTCAGGAAACACAATTACAAAATAGCCTACAGAACAAACAATACCATCAAGAAACACACCAATGATACAAACACGGACATAGACAAACACAACAAAACAAGGCTATACAAATTGTAATAGTTTCTATATAGGCCATACGGGAAGATCTTTTTCTTCAAGATATTCTGAACACCTAAAAGCTCTATCTAGCAACAACATTCACTCTGCGTTCGCCACACACATACATACAAAAAACCACAGCTACACCAACATAAAAAATAATCTTGAGATCCTAGACTACTTGCCTAAAAGTCGAAAACTCAACACAGCAGAACAATATGAAATATACAAACGCTACACAACACAACCAAACAACATAATTAACGACCAATTACACTTTAAATCATACGCACTCCTTGACACAATTATACACAAAACATACAATAATTCGGAATCCCGTGCCAACTCCCTTCCACTTCCACACCCCCCCCACACAAAACCTACCAACTAGAAAAAACCGTTACAAGGTCCGGACATTCTGATATATAATTACCTTAATATCCACTTTAGTGATACACAGTTTCGTCACTGATGACGCCTTTCAGTGACGGAACTGTGTATCACTAAAGTGGATATTAAGGTAATTATATATCATATAATAAGTGATACGGTACGCAAAAAATAAGTAATTGTCCGGACATTCTGTATCACATCTCGCTGAGGAAGGCGAACATCACTCCAAAACGCGTACGGGAAAAATCAAAGTAAGTTTTCACAAGTGAAAGTTTAGCAATTAATATTCATTAAGTGCTGTGAATGAAGAGGATGAACATTCAAAATAATATTAGGAATTACACAAAGTTATTGTATACCAAACCTAAAAATTATGTTTCTTGACATCAGTTTTTTGCACTTTTCTTAAATAGTGCTTGCACAAACATTCTGCGCCTTTCTTGTACATTTCAGGTCAAACAAATTGTACCTCATAATTTATGTTTCAGGAGTTTTTATATCCCATTATTTTACTTTTAGAACAGAAATGTGGATGGCAGGTGAATGGTGGTAACATATCTGTTAGTTATAGCCAGCTGTGTGCTTCTGCAGATTTATCTATAAAAAATGTTTAAGACTCCATTGGGAACTTACCTAATGGGGGAGGGGTTGTAACTTTTGAAGTCTTCTTCCGGTATGAATCACTTCAAAAAAGTCTTGTATGACAACGTTTCACTCATATTACAATGAGTATTCTCAGGTCTAAGTGGATCACTTAGTGATCAGTGAGTGGTTCACTTAGACCTGAGGATAATCATTGTAATATGAGTGAAACATTGCCATTCAAGACATTTTTGACGCTGTCCATATGGGAAGAAGACTTCAAAAACATAAACGACACCAGCTCCAGAAGCCTGTGTGAGAACTTGTCAAGTCTGATCAGTGATTGGTTAAAAACTAAATTTAAAACACCAAGGATGTTATGCATGTCCATGTTTTTGTGCATGATTTGAGTCCAGCCACAGATTGTCGTTAATTGAATGCTTCAAAATTAAAGCCTCAATGTTACAGTGCGCCTTCAGTGAACAAGTATTTCATCAAAAAGGCATTCTATAACACCCCAGCCCTTTTCTTTATTCATCTGCTCTTATTGTGTATGATTATTTCCTGTGGTTAAAAATGATAAACCAACTCCAGGAGAGACATTTTAAAAGGATGGTGAATATCTAAATGTTTGTGACTGACAGCATAGACATTGAAAATTCAAGACTTCCACCATTGCTTGCCTCAATTGAAACATCTTCCTAAATGTGAGGGTTCCCATGGGAAATATTTGAAGTAGATAAAATAATTTGTCAAGTATTAATTTTATACGATTAGTCTCATTGCATTTTAGCCAAGCTTTGTATTTTGTATGTGTGAATTAAATATAGCTTTTGACCTCTATTACTTTCTTTAAAGGATGAGAGTATATATGTTTTTTGTCTTAAAAATTTTAACAGAGTAGTCTACCACATTCAACTTTAGTAATGGGTAACCATGGTTATATAAAAATCCCTAATTTTTCTTATGTGTAATTCAGTCTAATTCTTGTACAAATGCAAACTGTGTAATATAGCTTGCGGTACTACTGGCATTATTGGCATCACACATGTTTAAAATATTTTCATACAATTAATCAGCAGGTATGGACTGTTAATAAGAAAGAATATGAGTACATGGTCCAGCACCAACATAATCCTAATTACATAATTAATTTTAACTGGCCATAACTATATGGAAAATATTAGAAAACACAATCACTTTATATAATGTCCACCTCCCATTGTATTCATCTCAGCATAATTGTACATACACTATTTCACATATTCATATACCATTCTTTTCTGGTATTAATTTGTAAATTTACAAAATTTTGTGTTTATATGATTCTTTTTATTTTTAATAATAAATAAACTAACAGAAGTTTATTAAAATTTAGAATAACTTACCATACAATCAAATATTTAATATGTTTACAAATGTTTTGTCAGTAACTTGCATCAAAATTATGTAAAATAATTCCAATTAGTTCAACATGTACCCCTGCTAAATGTTCACATGGTTGTGTTGTATTATGGTAAGTTTGAAACATGTTAAAGTTGATAAGTAACTCAATGTAATGATGAAACTTTAATTTAAATCCAGCCCATCTGTTGTCTCATTGCATATAATAATTTTTGGTATAGTCATTAGCACATATTGTTCCTCATATCTGTCTCTCTGATTACCCTATCTACCTCTGTCTACACACACACACACACACACACACACACACACACACACACACACACACACACACACACGTTTTACCTCAAAATTTTATGGTTTCTCAGTTTGGTTAAATTTTTATAAAATTATTAATTCCTTCTTGGATTTTGTTGTCCATGACGTGTCCGTTACTTAACTAAATATCACTATAGTATTGACGACTCGGAACACTAAGTTTTTTATAAGTAAAAACGTAAAGTTTTACCTTACAGCCTAAACCGGCTTTCACCTTTAGAAGGCTTCATCAGAGGCTGCCATAGGTAGCGCTGTCCGTCTTGTTGTTGGCGACGGGATAGTTTTTCAAAAGATCGAAGCTGTGTGTGTGTGGTGAGATGTGTTCGAATAATGCGTGCGATTTGAATTGTGTCTGTTCGTTTAGGATGTCGTTTTTATTTGTTTTTGTGTGTTTGTATATTTCTAATTGTTCTAGAGTGTCTAGTTTTCGGCCTTTTGTGTGTACGTGTAGAATGTTCATGTTATTGTCGATGTTTTTATATGTGTGGTTTGCTTCAATGAGGTGGTTTGCAAAGGTAGATTCTGTAGTGGTGTGGAGTGCTTTTGTGTGTTCAATGTATCTCTGTTTGAAGCTACGTCTTGTCTGGACCTTAAAAGTCCACAGTTGCTGAACACGCTCTTTCTCACGACGATCACCGGGTAATGTTTGATGAAGCCCAGGTGTTGTCTTCTGTCCGGGGTTACTTCACTCGCCTGCATCTGGAGTCCATCCATATCCATAAGAATGCGTCCGTCGCTATGAACCGCTGAGGTGAAAGCATCGGCTTAAATAGTGTCTGGCATGGTTTATTTTCCATGGCCAATCAGAGTGGAGAATGATGAGCTGGCTTCTGATTGGCTCGCGTTATACACCTTAAGCGGCCAAAAAGTTATAAATAGAAACAACGTAGCCTTCTCTCACTGTTGCTTGTTCCCAGTTCATTGGGCGACTTGTTCGGCATACTACCTATTACAAACATTTTTGCTACTGAAGATGGCCACCAGTGGTGTGGCCGAAACGTCTAGCTGCAGAACATCAAGCATTTGACCACGGCCTTTCAGCCTGGAAGTTTTAAGTAATTATAGTGACACCGGCCGTGAAAGCCTATGTACTAAAATTTATGATATTTATTTATTTTTATTTTTAAAAATTATATTTGGTACTTTAAAAAGTTTTTGCAGACAGTAAGTTTTGGCTGAAGACTATGAACACAGCTATGATGTTAATTATAGAGAATAAATTCTAAATTAATGATACTGCAAAAATAACTGTTTACAAAACAAGAAAGCTGTTTTAATATATATTTTTTAGTCTGACAATATGAAAATTTTCATCTAACACAAAAAGTTACCAATGAATAAAATTTAAAATTGCAGATCTTGAACACTCTCTTACTCTCTTGTTTTAAATACATAATTACAAACTAATTTGAAACATAAAATAAACTGTAAAACAGTAATAACAAATTTTAGTAAAAACAATAATTTTACACTAGATCAGAACAATAAATCTTCTGAGCCAAAAATTACACTTGTAATCATGTTGCCAAGAGTATGAATCACCGGTCCATCATTTACAGATAAAGTTGTCAAAAAAAGTTTGACAAACTCAAACTTTTTCTCCGTAAAAGAAAAAGTATTTTGAAGATAATTTTTGTTTTTTTTCCTCACTGTAATAGTCTCCACTCTGTCCAGAAAATGTTGGTGTATTTTACATATGACTGTTTATCACACAACATAATGGTGTAAATAGAAACATTTGAGAAACACTTATGTTTACACCAAAAAATTGCTAACTGTACTTACTGAATTCTTTCAGTCAAACTTTCTCTCACAAATGATATTATGAAGCAGCAAATTCTGTTAACATTCGTTACCGCTTTCTTACAGTCGACAAGTTGCACCAAAATGGACTTACTAAACAGGTGACACTCTAAAAACCCATTTTACAGTTATTAAATTACTTTCTAATTTTTTACAGACAGATAAATCCATCCTGATACCAAAATAGACAAAAAATGGTTTTTGGCAAAAATGGACTTACCAACTTTTTACAGTTACACCACAATATGTTTAAATCATATACATACATACAACCTCAGTGCTACAGCCCAATCCGGGCCCTGGCCTCCAAAAGTAATCGTTCCCACTGGTCTCTATTCCTGGCCAACGTCCACCAGTTTGCTACACCTCACTGTCTCCTTACCAACCTGGTCCAGCCATCTTGTATGCAGTCTTCCCCTCCTTCTCCTTCCCATTGGCAAATAATTCATGATTTTTTTTGAAATTCTATCCTCTGCCATTCTCTGCACATGTCCAGCCCAACGCAATCTGTTAATTTGTATGAATTGCACGATTGGAATAATATCTTTAAACCTTTTGTACAACTCTCGATTATGCAGTCACCTCCAAATCTCGTTTTCCTTCACAGGGCCATAGATTCTCCTCAGTACCTTCCTCTCAAACATGGCTAGTTTCTGCTCATCTAGTTTTTTTAGCACCGAGCAGTCTGAGCCATACATCAGAACTGGTCTGATCAAGGTCTTGTAAAGCATGGCTTTTGTCTCTTTACTTATTAATTTTGATTTAAAATTTTTCACTAGTCCGTAGTAACACATATTAGCAGATAATAGGTGTTAAATAATTTGTTTAAATAATATAGTATGCTTAAATAATACATTTCTTTGTGTGCCATGTTTGATTGAATCCTGTAGGGAGTTAGAGAAGTTTAAGTAATAACACCGTTGAAAATAAAATACTTTTTTAGTACTAGTACGAATTCTTTGGAATAATGCATACTTAATTAAAATTCTTGGATTTCGTTGTCCATGACGTGTCCGTTACTTAACTAAATATCACTATTGTATTAACGACTCGGAACACTAAGTTTTTTATAAGTAAAATCATAAAGATTTACCTTAAAGCCTAAACCGGTTTTCTCCTTTAAAAGGCTTCTTCAGAGGCTGCCGAAGGTAGCGCTGTCCGTCTTGTTGTTGGCGACGGGATAGATTTTCGAAAGATCGATGCTGTGTGTGTTGGGTGAGATGTGTTCGAATAATGCATGCGATTTGCATTGTGTCTGTTCGTTTAGGATGTCGTTTTTATTTGTTTTTGTGTGTTTGTAGATTTCTAATTGTTCTAGAGTGTCTAGTTTTCGGCCTTTTGTGTGTACGTGTAGAATGTTCATGTTATTGTCAATGTTTTTATATGTGTGGTTTGCTTCAATGAGGTGGTTTGCAAAGGTAGATTCTGTAGTGGTGTGGAGTGCCTTTGTGTGTTCAATGTATCTCTGTTTGAAGCTACGTCCTGTCTGGCCTATGTAGAATTTATTGCAATATGAGCAATTTAGCTTGTAAACACCGGGTAGATCGAATTTGTTTTGTGCTTTGTGCGTGTGTTTTGATAGTGTGTGTTCTGTTTTGTTAGTAGTTTTGTAAGCGATTCTGTATCCTGCTTTTTTGAATTTGTGGGCTATTTTTTCAGTTTGTTTGTTGATGTATGTTAGTGTTATGAATTTGTTGTTTTCTGTCTTTGTCTGTTGTTTGTTTTGTGTACGAGTTTACTGACTATTTAAAGGAGAAAACCGGTTTAGGCTTTAAGGTAAATCTTTGATTTTACTTATAAAAAACTTAGTGTTTCGAGTTGTTAATACAATAGTGATATTTAGTTAATTAAAATCTAATTTATTATAATTTTTGTTTAATATGAAAAAAATAGTTTGCCTTATGTATTTTACTACATAGACAGTGGTAATATATACTTACTGCTACCTTAACAGTGACATGCACACTGTTTCTAATACTCGTGTCAGTGGAGTCAATATATGATACCTATTAAGTCAAGGAACGTCCAGTTTTTCTCCAGTAAAACTAAGTATACAAAACTACATAGTTTGATGTATGACATTCTCCTACAAACAGTACTTCTAAATTACAGGCATTCAGTAAACAGTTTGTTATAGTTTCTTTGTTCGATTTTGTTTTTGTTTTATTACACATAACCAATAACATTTCAGTTAAAAATTAACAAACAAAAGTAATGACCACTGATAACCTTGGATTTAGGTAGCCAATGTGAAACAATATTAGGTACTACACTTATGTTAACCACTTAATTTTGCTCAGAGAAAATCAACTTATTCTTGAAATACTGTTGTATCATCAGGCACTATAAAAATAAATAATAAAATATAAACCTCCGCTCAACAGTCCGTTAAGGACCAAGGCGTACCGCGCGGCTTTTGTGTTAGTGTGACGGTGTATGGCTAGTACTACGCACTACCAGCCGCTAGTTGCGGTATTCACAGCCAGGAGGCGGCGCTGTTATCTCAGCGCCTACTCAGTTTGCCTCACGATGCTGAGTGCACGCCGTACGGAACCTCCGCCAGGAATTGAACCCGGGACTACGAGCGCATCAATCACCCGCGTTAGCCACTAGACCACCTGGAGGCTCACTACCATCATCAGGCACTACTGAACTATATAGTTTACAATTAAATACTGATTACTGTATATGTTTACAGATACAAAAGTCTACTGTTTGCACAGGCTAATTTCTAATTAAAATTGTTTTATGTTTACTATATTGTGATTGTAAGTTGTAGTTCTCAACTTATTTACTTTGTTTTATTTGCAGCCTATCAATGATATGTTTTTTTATTCTTCATGAAAACTCTTGTATTCCTTGTTTTACCAAGCATAAATTTATTTTTATGTTTGTTATTCTGCATGGCTATTATAAAACTTTTTATTTGAAAATTTAAACAAATCAATATTTCTAGCAACCTAATTTTTCTGAATTATTGATTCTCCATAGTACGTAGATACATATGAGGACAGAATAATTATTACTAATGAAATAAATAAATCAAGTGGCGACAGAGTCTGCTCAGTGGAATACAGTTGAGACCAATTCTGCTTGAATTCCATGATAACATAGAAGTGACTATATTATCTCCAGGACTTTTACGTTCATCTGTGCAGCATTCTGCTATGATTTTGTATGAGTGTGCAAAGCGATTTTCCTGATAACTTTCCTGCAAGAATGTAAATAAACTGTAGACTTGGTTCTCGGTCAGTTTATCATTTCCTCCTGTGCTGCTATAGTCACCAATGAAGGCAATTTTTACAACAGAGTAGAAATAATATTTACCCTGATTTGTCGTATTCCAGCCAAGCCCCTCATATATTCTTGCATCGTGACCAATCAAAAAATTGTAGATAATATCACATGTAGGTCTACAGTAATTAAATGATGCATTTGCTTTAATTTTCCTGATTAATTCTGAACAGGATGAGATATTGTAACAGGGTTTAGTTTCCGTATCACCTATGCTTACACCTATAGCTGTAGTAAAGTCTGTATGTCTGTCCTTCAGTGCTACATTATCCCATTGTGTACGTCTCACTATCCATGGACTGGGCAGTATTGGTTGTATTTGGTTATTAGTGGATGCTTTTGTCTCATTATTTTTAGAAAATGTTTTGTTGTTATTGTCAGCAGATGAACTGAATATGAATAAACTAATAGTCTGAAGCATCAGATATGTTGTTATTGCAAATACTAGCAGTAGCTGCTTCTTATCAAGCCTACAGGCGGTAACATAATTTTTAAAAATAAATGTGTTTGAGTTTCTTCTTTTCCACTGTCATTGTTTTGTGAGGATGATTCTGGGTAACATGAATTTATAGTTGTTACAGAAAGTATTTAATTTTCTTCTACCATACAGGAAACATTAGAGTTTTGTTTCACTTTTGTGTGATAGTCAACTGTGTTATCAGGAGCAGAACCAAATTCTTGTTTTATTGAAAAAATGTGTTTGTCAGTACCTGCTGCAGAGTGGTGCTCTTCCTTGCCATTGCCTGGACGATCCCCACTTTTGACAGACATATTATCTAAACAGAATTAAAAACATTTATGTACTAATGATACACATAAACTTCTTTAAATTCTGTTCATTCTCTTATCTAAATTAGATTATACTGGTTACACCATCTTGCTCCTAAGCTTTCACAGATTTCATTGTCAATAACAACACATTTTGCAGTTTAGCACATGTTGTTTTTTTATTATCATGAAATGTTTCACCCATATTACGATAAGGCATCTTGTTTTAAACCAAAAAAAGAGTTGTAATTAATTTGGGTGAGCTTCAGATTAATTAATTAATAATCTGAAGTAACTAGGACAAGATGCAGATTATCAATACATTCAAATGATTAAATTTGTGATATTCTCACAACTGAATAGTGTAAAACAAACATAAAAGTTCTTCCATATACTAAATTACAGGACTGCATGTTAAGTTTTCCTAGAATGCAATTTTTTGTCTGAAATTTCCCTCAAAACTATAATGTACGTTCATGTAAGTGTAAGCGATCGATAGTTTAAATGTTGATAGTTAAAAATTAACATCAAGGAATATCAGATAACCTTTATACTAATGTTATCATTGTATCTTAAAGCTTAGTAAATTTGGCACAGTTTACTTGGAGTCCATGTGGATTATGGACATTTATCTTATAGTACCACCATTCAGATTATTAACGTTCTATAATCCTTTAAAAATTTGGCTATCTATATTTAAACTTACAGTATCAAAAAGTTAAAATCGTTTTGTACATTCATAACTAATATATTTTTTAAATGGCACATATTTGAAATAAATCTCAGACAGATTTTGAAAAACTTTCAAAATCTAGTCATACTAAATGTTGGTAATATATTATTTAACAAAAAAGCCTAAAACCAAAATTATGAGACAGTCAATCAACGAATCAATCAGATATAGTAAACAAAAATTGTTTTAGACAGTATTTATCAAAACGAGTTCACTTTGATTGACATTAATTCAGAATTTGAAATGATTTATCAGTACCAAATTTGGTAATAGTGATTGATTCCATGCATACAGAGAATTATTTTTCTGTATCAGCACTTTGCACTGTACTACAATAGCTTTGTATATTTGAATCATAATTTTATATATCTGAAGAATTATTAACCAATCTGAATTATTAAGTTTAGTTTAACCAATCTGATACAATACATTAGAGCACAGGTTAATCTGAATATCTATTATCCAGCACATTTCCTAGAGAACCATTCTAGGCACATTTCCAGCACCATTTAAAAATGATTCATGATCTGATTCCAGGAATTAGCTAATGGTTCCTGTGGAAATGTCATAGTAGACCTATGACTGTCATAGTTAAAACCATGTAGGCCTATTCTTATAATGACAGGACTGTGTGTACTGAATCGAAGAAATTGTCCTGTTAATGAAATGACATGAACAGTTTTAGTCCAGTGGATGACATGCATTGCCAGAATAGCGGTTAAGGTTAAAGGAAGGCAGTAATACCTAGTAATCATAATGGTCTACCTTTCAAATTTAGAAAAGTTTTGGTTTTTGTGAAATGTTTTCAACAGATAGTTTTCACTCTTATTACAACACCCTTCTGAAACCTTTGCATTGAAGTTATAGAACCTTAAGGTGTTTGGCTCCACAAAGAAAAACGAGCACCCAAATCACTTGCTCATTGATACTTATTTACTATTCATTAACTGTAGTTTATCACCTTCAATAAATTGACCCCTTGTATGATCATCATTCTGCTGTCAGTGCAGGCCTTTGTTTAAGTGATACAAGATCATAGCAACAATACAACTACAGGATGCAGCTATAACATTAATTGTGACTGATGCCAGTTGTTTTTATATAGCTAGCAGTTAAGGTTAAAGGAAGGCAGTAATACCTAGTAATCAGAATGGTCTACCTTTCAAATTTAGAAAAGTTTTGGTTTTTGTGAAATGTTTTCAACAGATAGTTTTCACTCTTATTACAACACCCTTCTGAAACCTTTGCATTGATGTTATAGAACCTTAAGGTGTTTGGCTCCACAAAGAAAAACGAGCACCCAAATCACTTGCTCATTGATACTTATTTATAAAAAAATTACTTTTCATCATTGTACTTATGAAGATGTGTACATAGATTCTCACATCACAATATGCACATATATGTAATTTTGGGTTTTAGTATTTTCTTTCATACTCCTATGCGAGATGATGCTCTTATTTTTTGTTTTCTTTTATTTTGTTTTATGTATATTATTACTGAAAATATGCCGGATGAAACTGTCATATAGTTGTTCAATTATCTGGCAAATTTGTTTACCCAGAATGTGCTGTTATTGATTTTGTGAATATTTGAAACTCTGCAGTAATAATATTTTTTCAAGGTTAGTTTCATCACTTACTTACTCTATGTATATTAGTAAAATGTACTCTAGTACAAAGCATATTTTTAAAACAATTTATGTTCTACAAATCGCATCCTCATTATTTGCTTTAGCTATATTAGAATAGACAACATTAGTTTGTTTGTAATGACTACTTGGTTTTTTTTGGTTAAACAAAATTTCATTCTGTATGTTTATGGTAAATATTTTATCAGCCATCAAAATTCTATGACTATAATATTAAGAGAAAATTGATGCAACCACTTCTTTTATAAAAAAATATATTTAAAAAAACACTATTTTAACATTGTAACTTGTTTTAAGTGAGTTTCAAACAGGTTTCCAAATTGTTTGAGAAATGTGACATTTAGCAACTAAAATTTTGAGATAAATAAGAACATTTCTTAAGTGTCAGTCAGCAATTGAGGGTGTGTGATGGAGATAATATGTGGTCTTAAGAAAAATAAAACTCACTATGAGAGGATACAGTATGCCAAAAAATTGCATATAAATATTGACTAATTCGACAAAATTTGGCACATAGAGCCACAAGTAAAGTATGCATATCAGAAATATTGTATGGTATGGGCTAATGCAGTTATGTAATATATTGTTTTCTTACAGTTTGTCTATAATATAGTCATATATGCTCAGTTTTTTGTTGTATATATAGTATAGTATAGAGTGTTCACTGGCTTTTAATAGTTACCAGCAGAATAACCATTTACATACTTTTAAGATAAAATGTACATTTTTTTATGCTTAATTGTACAATATGTCTATACAGGCTTGAAGTATCAATCAACATTTTTATAAAACTTACTTGTTTTGTTACTCTCTAACTGATTCTCATGCATTTGGTTTATGAACACGAATAAAATTGCCACAGGAAATCAGTAATTGTTGAAATATCTACAAGTACATACTGTGCTGTGTTGTGTGTCTGAAGTGTAGGCTGATACTGATAGGATAACTGAATACATCCAAGTCTTGTCCATATGTTCTGTTAATTTATGAAATAATTAAATATGATGAGTTTTCCCTTTACTCTCTCTCTCTCTCTCTCTCTCTCTCTCTCTCTCTCTCTCTCTTCCCTGCCTCTCCTCTCCCCATCACTGTGCTTTATTCAGTGTCTATTCTTCTGTCTGTAACATCTAACATTTGTTTCTTTCGTTATTAAACTGCTGCCTTCAAACACTACATATTCCTTTGTCAAATGTTGGGCCAAAACACCTGTGCAGCAGATTAAGAAGTCATAAATTCTGTTTACTGTTTAATTCTTAATTGACCAGAATAACTCTTGTTTCCATCATAACAGTAATACAGCACACACATTAGTATAATTTAAAACTTAACATTGCTGATAATAAAAAACTTCTTTTAACTGACTGAACTGAAAATTGGGTATTGTGCGTCAAGCTAGGGTTGTGGTAGGAAGCAGATAGAAGTTCAGTTGTTTTATCGCTCTTCCTTTGTGTGTGTTTAATTACAAACTGATCTAGTCTCCATAGTGTCAGCTGATTACTGTCATTCCATATTATATTGAACATCACTTCAATGAATTTTCAGTACATAAAATTTCATGTATGTATTGAGTGATCATGCTTAATATAAATGCCTTAATCTTATGGCGTACTGACATCATTAGTTGTCACTAAAGCAAATCCCATCAAACCTTGATATTACACTGATTACTTTTTATTTTAAGAAGGAAAGTGGCTATTTTATAGATAGTGATAGAACATTTCAACAGATAGATAAAACTCACTGTAATAAATGTTATATTTGTGGGAGAATTGCAAAACAGAGTTACATAAGTTATACATGTATATGTAGCACGACAGATTATCCACTTAATAATGAATGAAATATGATCATAAATAAATATCAATTAAAATAACTATCAAAGAAAAATCCAAATGAAAACAAATAAGTATCACAATAAAATACAATCATAACTTGAAGAAGTAAAAATAAAGAAAAAACAACTATGCAACAAATATGTGTAATGAAAAATAAACCCAAAAAACTAAAATAAAGTAAGGAAATACCCAGGTAGGATAGGAGTAAGTAAGGAAAATACCCAGAACAAACCAACATACATAATAAAACTATATTGTAGTGAAGAAACAAAGAATGAGAATCAGTAAGTAAGGCAAAACCCAGAACAAAACGACACTCCTAAAATAAAGACTGTTTTTCAAGAAACAAGCTAGGATATGAATAAGGAAGTAAATACCCGGAACAAACCGAAATACCTAATAAAAATGAATGATTTTGAAGATACAAGGTAGTAGGATAAGAAGACTACAAGAAATACCCAAGGGAAACCCAGTAAGAAGAAAATAAAAACCCCAAAAGAGATTAAAAGTCACCAACGAAAGTATAACACCCAAAAACAGAAACAAATGTAAAGTAGATGTAAACAAAGTGTTTAGAGGTATAAGTAAAAGTGCACCCATGAAGGTTATTTTATAATGAATAAAAACAAATCTTAAGAATCCTCTATAAATAAAATTCTTGATAATATAAAACTATAAAACTGATTAGTGATAGTATCAAGAAATAACAGGGGACCAGTGCAAGTTATTTTATTATAGTATATAAACTTCAAGAAAGTGCACTAAATCCTTAAACTTAGTAAATGTGTACCTTTAAACAACTTCAAAGTTTTTAATTTAACGTCATAAATACTATGTGGCAGAATAGTATTATGAAAGTCGACTACTAATGTTTCTAAGAAAGTGCCACTCTTTATCTAACAACATTCACTAAAATGAGAAAGATAAATAGAGAGCAGGTAGTTAATAAGTGAAGTGACAAGGGATACATCCCTAATATAAAATAAAAACAGATGAGACTGCACAAAAGTAATTTTAAGAAAAGTTAAAAAATGAAGGAACAGATGTGTTATGTTTCTAGTAAAATCAGTGAACTCTATACCTAAATGCTGGAAATAGAGTGTAATGTTTTATTATTCTAAAATATTTATTATGTTTAATAGTGTTAATCAAGTATGAAATGTCTGAGTGTGGATACCATTCTTTTATTATAAAATATTTATTATGTGTTACTAGTAATAATCAAGACTAAAATGTCTGAGTTTAAATACCACTTTTTTAATTTCAAATATTTGTTATGTATTAATAGTATGAATTCAATACTAAATGTTGTTATAGTTAAGTAAGGAAATTTTAATTAATATTGTATTAGAATAGAAGGTCAGAAGGGGTATAAACAAGCTGTATTATTCAAAAACTTTGTATGTAAAAACAGATAAAATCTAGGCCAAATGGTAAATCTCAATTACATTATAATTGATGAATCAAGTCCAGTAAACTAGTTAAACTGATGAAATTTATGTAAGGTAAATCAGTCACAGAGTAATATAATGTAAATTATACTTTAGAAAGATATTGTAAAAAGATAGGAAGAATTATTGGAAAAAATGCAAATGTAATAACTGAAAATTCAAAGTGGGGAGCCACAAATCAATGAATAATATTTAAAAAGATAACCAATTAATAAAATTACAAGAAATTAAGGGAAGATAACCTTTTATGTCAATCTGAGATTTAGTACAATCATAAATATAACATAGAAAATGGCAAACATTTTGAGAAGAACAGGAAGTAATTTTTAAAGCCTACTTTTTAAAAAATGAAGTAAATATAGCATTTTAAATAAAAAACTTTGTAAAAATATCTTATTTGGTATCAAATCAAGCAGAATGAACTAAAGAAAGAGATTATGTATTTCATATTTCATAAAATTAAATAATAGCAAAAATATATTCAGTAATATAATGTAATTTTCATACATGTAACGGAAGCGAAAAAGATTTAAAACAATGTATTGCTAATATTAAATTGACTAAGACGTTTTGAGATGACGAAGGAAGTTAGAACAGTTGATTATTAGACTTTGTCGAGCACACTTGAACGAGATTTTAGCTAATATTAACCTATAGCAAGACAAGTATGGTGTTCGTTCAGTAAGCCTAGTCTACGGTGAAAATCGTAAATTTCTAAAAAATTAACTTAAACTTTAAATTCAGTGAGAACAACTAATACAAACATTAAACTAAAGTAATACGGAACAGTAAATGAGTGAAATAATTAATTAAACATATAAAGCCAATAATTCTTAATAACGAGACGAGCAGTGCAATTTTTGACCCTATTGACCAAAGTGAATTATAACATTATCTAACACATTTAATCAAAGTGAATCACAAAACACTGAACCAGGACCACTCCACTAACACCAGAAGGAATGATCACAACTGCGGAGACGAGGAAACATTGAAAAGGCAACATTTATTGGAAGAAATTTTCGTCGAGCCGACTTCATTTTTAACAGATGCAGTCCGGAAGCAGCCATCTTGACTCCCACAATTCAAAGCGAGCTTTGCCAATATAATCGTCCAGACGTCAATGGTTCGAATTTTTACTTTGATAAACATTATATATTAAATAATAACTTCGTAATTTTTAATTCTTAAGCTATTTCTTGTAAGTGTTATACTTTCCTGACTTTACCCTTTCTCTGACTATATAATATAACCGTTCAAAGAACCTGATTATTAATATTAAATACAGATGTAAAAAAATAATCTATAGCCCTGAGAAACGAGTCGATACTACTGTTGAATAATCGATTAACACTCGATATATAATAAAAAAATTGTTAATAAATCTGGAATTTCTGCAAATTGGTTTCTGTGTATTTATAAAATTAATAAATAGAAATAAAATAAAATTAAATTGAGATCACGGACTATCCGAAAGGCGGCCTTTACCAAAGTGGAAGGAGAATACACAATTAAGAAGAAGAACCGTCAATCGATTAGTGCTGGAGATAATACAATTAACGCAGAAATTAATTCAAAAAAAAAACTCAAGTGATACAGTTGACGGAAACAGAAATAAAAGAGTTAAATATTTACATAAAACAATTACAAAAATTATTTACTAAATACGAACAACAAAAACAATATTTTTCAAAAACACCAAAATTTTTATTTTGGTAAACAAACAAATTTTTATTTTGTAAATGAATTATAGATTTTGTTACAATATTTAAAAGTAGCAACACTTGTACTTCTTAGTACTCTGCAATGGTGGGTGATCACATACTTTGACAGTTTGATTTATGTAAATATCAGCAAAGTGAATTCATATTAATTCGTTGATATTAATATGAACAGCATTAATCTTTCTGTACACTACTATGTAATTTGTCTTGATCAGTTATTATCTGTGTTACAAGTCAAGATATTTTATGATTGTTGGCATGTATTTGTATATAAGGAGACTCTGCATTAACCCAATTAACCAAGGTTGTATGGTGCTAGACCAGGCCCGGCTCCAGGCAGGGGCGAACCGTGCCACCACCCAGGGCGGCAAATTTTAAAAGGTGGCAGATTCCAGTATGTTAAGTTTTGAAATTGAGAGAAAAAGTAAAATGAAGGTATATGATGTTAATAAAATAAATAAACTAAGGTATATGATACATTACTTTGGTTATATTTCAGTCATTATGAATTTTAGTTGATATTTTAATTTTAAGTTATTACATAGGCATACATTTTTATTGTCTCATGATTCCTTGTATTATCTCTACAATTTTTATTGTAGCTGTTTGCCACATCGTAAATGCGAAAAAATTCTAGTTATTTGATAAACACAACAATGCAAACATTCCTAGTCGTCATGTGAAGTAAATCGCCGTATCTTTAGAGTAGGTCTAGCATGCGAGAATGTGTTCAGAATTAAAATAGGGAGGGGCAGCATTCATAAATACTGCACAGGGCGGCAGAAGCACTGGGGCCAGTCCTGTGCTAGACACCATAAGAATGGCAATGATCATTGGTCTAACCAGATTTAATTTTGATAATCATCAATCAGTGTTTATCTGAAAACAGTATTATACTGTTGTTAATGAAATAATAAAAGTATGAATTAAATGTTTTGAAATAAAATGAGTATCCAGGAAATTAATAGATATTTCACTGCTTTTAATAAACAGTACTGATTGACACAGTTTAACTTTTGATTTGTATGAGATAAACAAGGTTACACTTTAACTAAAGCTGTTCTTGTTACATGTGAGAATACACTAGAAAGATATTTTTTGGTTATAAACAATGATAGCCATTGAGGGCAAGCTTGACTATCTAATGCTGATATTTTATGTACAGAAAGAGAATTTAATTGAATACGTTTTTTTAAGTTTATCAAGTATTTCAAGGTATTAGTTCATTCAAAGGTAAGAAAGAATACACTGCTTTAAAAAGAGAAAGAATCATGTTTAAACAAAAAGTTTATCGCATGGTTCATCTGTATTACATTCTGTCATAAACCTTCCAGTTTTTTCTATAATGTTATACAAATTGTCACCTGGGGAAATTATTCTACGATTATAACAACAAACTGGTACAAATGCATAACCTCCAAACACTTTTGATGCTTTTATCCCCAAGTCAATAAGACTAAACAATGCTTTCATCTGTTTTTCAGTAACTGTGTTGTTTGTGGAGTTAGTGAAATAGTCACCAACGAACGCAATGCTGAGTAATTGATCATACTTGTTTCTGGTCTGTGTCGTGCAGTTCCAAGCTTTCCCCTTGTTCACTCGTCCGTCACCCCCAATCGCAAAGTTATAGTTGACATCAGGTAAAACATATCCATCAGTGTCTTCAGTCATGTGTTTTTTCTGTATTTGGCGCATCTCATCATATCATTCAAAATACGTTTGACAATAATTGTAACCTGTCTGGTCAATCATTAATAAATACGCATATGGGTCCAAAGCCACACACGATTTAGGTGCAACCGCTCCCCACATTTCCCTCGTCACTAACCAGATGCTTTCATTAAATTTTTTTGTGTCTCCATTTATTGTGACTATTGATACTACAAGTGGAGCAGTTAACATTAAAGCACACACACCAATTACAATATGTACTTTCTTTTTCCTCTTTTGTTCTAGACTGGTTTCCTCTTCAGCTTTTGCAGTTTTATTTTCAGCTACATGAACACAATTGTCATCTTTATTGGGAACAACTAGAGTAATTTGCAAAACACCTGTTTTCTTCTTTTGCTCCATCACTGATTACACTAATCTGACTGTTTAATTTATTATTACAGTATTGTTCGACTTGAAAATTGCCACAATCTTCTTCATCACTCGTTGATGCTGAAGAAACACTATTATCATGTTATTTTGAATGGTCATCCTCTTCATTCACAGCACTTAATGAATATTAATTGCTACACTTTCACATGTGAAGCTTACTTTGTTTATTTTCCTCGTACGACGTTTCAGCGTGATGTTCGCCTTCCTCAGCGAGGTATGATACAGAATGTCCGGAACTTGTAACAGTTTTATCTAGTTGGTAGGTTGTGGGGGGGTGGAGGTGGAAGGGAGTTGGCGCGGGATTCTGAATTATTGTATGTTTTGTGTATAATTGTGTCTTTAGCAAACGCTAAAGTAAGTATGTTGTTTTGTTGTATTGTGTAGTGTTTGTATATTTCATATTGTTCTGCTGTGTTAAGTTTTCGACTTTTAGGTAAGTAGTTTAGGATCTCAAGATTATTTTTTATGTTGGTGTAGCTGTGGTTTCTTGTCTGTATGTGTGTGGCAAACGCGGAGTGTATGTTGTTGCTTTAGCATTTGCCACACACATACAGACAAAAAACCACAGCTACACCAACATAAAAAATAATCTTGAGATCCTAAACTACTTACCTAAAAGTCAAAAACTTAACACAGCAGAACAATATGAAATATACAAACACTACACAATACAACCAAACAACATACTTAACGACCAATTACACTTTAAATCACACACACTCTTTGACACAATTATAAACAAAACATACAATAATTCGGAATCCCGCACCAAGACCCTTCCACCTCCACCCCCCACACAACCTTCCAACTAGATAAAACTTTTACAAGTTCCGGACATCCTGTATCATACCTCGCTGAGGAAGGCGAACATGACGCTGAAACATCGTACAAGGAAAATAAACAAAGTAAGTTTCACATGTGGAAGTGTAGCAATTCACAAGCAATTGTGATTCACTATTATCATATTCAGCTAATTCCATTTTCAACACATTCTTTAGTATTCGTTTTCAATTGTCCCTAAGAAATACAAAATTTTGGATTAGTAATATTTACAACTATTTTTAGACTTTATAATGATTATTATATAAAAATAGAAATTAAATGAAAAATGGTGGGTAGAGTATTTTGAAGATTTCCAAATTCTTAAACAAACATGAAGAAGGAATATAGGAGTCGTATTGTTATGGCAACTCACATAAGAACAAACTGTCCTTTAAAAAGGAAATTATACTAGGGAATTGTGAGTAGTGCTTCTAAATAAAAATTATTTGTGAAAATTAAGTCTGTGAAAATTTTAAGGTGTCTTTCCCTATATAATAAAATATTTTAAAAATATTTTAATATAAAAGGGCCAATAAACTGGTTATCTATGATACCACACAACACACTGACTGAAAATCTATTATTAAAATTGGATTATACAAGTTTTCTGGCATGTTTTGTTTTAATTAAACGTAAATTTCTCAACTATGTGGGTGTTTTAAAACTGTTTTAATTAACATTACTCAAAACAATTGACATTTCTTGAACTAAATTTTCTACAATTTAATTTAAAAATGTTTGAGACTTATTTGGAATTACACAAAGTTATTGTATATCAAACCTAAAAATTATGTTTCTTGACATCAGTTTTTTGCAGTTTTTAGCACTTTTCTTAAATAGTGCTTGCACAAACATTCTGCGCCTTTCTTGTACATTTCAGGTCAAACAAATTGTACCTCATAATTTGTGTTTCAGGAGTTTTCATATCACATTATTTTACTTTTAGAACAGAAACGTGGATGGCAGGTGAATGGTAGTAACATATCCGCTAGTTATATCCAGCTGTGTGCTTCTGCAGATTTATATATAAACAATGCTCAAGACTCCATTGGGAACTTACCTAATGGGGGAGGAGTTGTAACCCCCATAACCCCCTTGACCATGCCACGTCCAAATCATTTTCTTTCCTCCAGAAAATCAGCATACATATGTAAATAGAAAAATTTGTTTTTTGTATTACTAAATGTTATACATAAGTACACAGTACACAGAAAGGTAACAACTCAGCCCTCCTTGGACAGGTTGACAGTAATGATCCCAGTAATTATGTCATTAATGGTGATGGTGATGATGATGGTGGCGATGACGTTACTGTCATTTGTTTTATGTTACTTCAATTGATTAATGTTGAGGTAATTAATTACAACACTGCTGTGACACACTGAATTTGTCAAATTCAGTTGGAATATTTATGCTATTGTGAACAGTAATCTAAGTCATAATGTGTGGTGCAAAATCTTATATTCATTGGTGCATATTGTACTGCTGTTAAAATGCACACAGTACATAAGAGGTAAATAATCAATTTTAAAAGAAAAAAGATACAAAATTAATATTAAAGGGAACATATGTTTTAGAATGTAAACAGAAAACATTGGGAATATCGACTTACTCAATCAACATACAGGTCGATTCCTATATGATGTAAAACCATATTTAGTTATATGTTCAGAAAATAATATATGAAATTGAAATGAATGTTATAAGAAGAGTAAAGAGTAATAAAATTATAATTTAATAAATAACCAATAGAATTACGAATATTAGAGGTAAAATAAAGATGTTTAATAAGAAATAGAAAAATGATATATGTTTTAATAGTTATGTGATAAACAGATGTAAATAAATTAGGGAATTATCATAGTGGCAAATTGTTAAATTGTTAAGAATTTGTTTTGTATAGTGATGCAGGAAATGTATTAGTCTTCAATTATATTTAATACAAATAACATCATTAGTCTTCAATTATATTTAATACAAATAACATCATTAGTCTTCAATTATATTTAATACAAATAACATCATTAGTCTTCAATTATATTTAATACAAGTAACATCATTAGTCTTCAATTATATCTGATAAAAGAAACATTATTAGTCTAAAATTAAATATCTAATAGTAACTACATGAAGAATCTTAAATTATATTAAATAACAGTTGTACATCATAAAGTTAATGTAACGTGGAAAAGAAAATAAAGTAAGGGATTTTGAATAGTGATACCAGAGTTTGATTATAATATCTAATAAATAAATAATAGTACAAAAAATATAACAATATCCTTGATAGAGCGATGACAGAAGAGGAAAATCTTGGACTGGAGAAGAGTTTAAGTGGCCCTAAAGAATAATTAAGTGTTCCAAGGAGACATCGGTGTTGCAGTAGTCCTGGAGAGCGGCATTCAGCGGTGAGAGCAATAAGAGATTTATGTGAAGAAACAGATTGCCAAGCTTAATATTGCTGTTGAAGAAAGGTAAACAACAACCAGAAGTGAACCCGTGGCAGCTGGAAGAATTCAGAGACGGTTAAGTTACATTAGTATGTTATTTATTTTTTACATGGTTAATTATCAAAATACTACCTATTAATTGAATCTGGGTTGGTTTAAAGAAAAGAAAATAATAGAGACAATCGTAAATACGATCAAATAACTTAATAATCATTAACCCTGAGAGAAAGAGTTTCTTTACATGTACTATTAAATCATTACCATACGTATAAATAATTACAACAGTACATAAATAGCTGATCCAACGTGGTGCAAATATTAATTACAATACCTACAAAAAACAACAGTACATAAAATGACGCATCCAACGTGGAGCAGATCTACATTATATACCTACAAAAAAAATAACAGTACATAAAATGGCGCCCATACGTGAAAGCAAAGATTTTCTTTAAACCAGCACCAAATAAAACAAATTTGTTAAATTTAATTAACATAAAAAATTTTTTTTCCTTGTAATTAAATTAAGTTAAAGATTGTAAAATGGCTAACAAACCAGAGCAACGATATGAATTAAGGAGTAATAGTGCTGAAGAGGAAGAAACTGAAATGGAAATAATAGTAAGGGATGCCCAAGGGGACCAACCAAAGAAATTAACCCAACCAATGGATGGAAATTTCCAGGAGATGATGAGAATTATGATGGAAGGGAATAACAAAACCAGCAAAACATTATTGAAACAGATAAATGAGAAGTTGGACGAAAACAAACAGGAAATGAAGGAGGATATTGAAAAAATGAACAAGAAAATGGATAGTAACAGTGAAACATTAAAGAAACAAATGAAAGAGGATAATAAACAAATGAAATTAGATAATGAAACCTTATTAAAACAAAATAATGAGGAATTAAAGAAACAAATGAAAATAGATAATGAAAATTTATTAAAACAAAATAATGAGGAATTAAAGGAGACCATTCAACAACAAATAAATGAGGTGAATAATAAATTAGACCAGCAAAAGGTTGAAATCAAGTTAATATTACAAAATTGTGAGGAAAGGAACGTTAGGCAATCCGCAAAAGTGAAATTGAATATAGAAACAATGAAAGAAATAATGAGTGATGAAAACCAGTCACTAGAAACAACGATAGAAGATGACAAGCAAAGTGTGGAAACATTGAATAAGACAACGGAAGAAGTAATAAATGATAACAAAACGGAGATAGAAATAATAGCAAACAATCAAAACAAGGAGCAAGTAAGTCAGAAAATAGACGATAATGGAATAAAGAAGCAAATAATTAAGAAAACAGAAGAAAGAAGAATAACACATCCTAAGAAAATTAAAAATACACGAGAAGAATTGGAGATGATGAATAATGGACTGATTAACGTACTTAACATCCTAAGTACTAACTACAGAAGAATAAGTAATTTTAAAGATAATAAAAGGAACTCAATAGAAACTTTCAAAGGGAATTACAATAAAATAGTGAGAAAAAACGTCCGAAAGTCTATAGGTAAATTAAATATCACAGAAATAGAAGTGTGTAGCAAACTGTCAATACTGTCATCAATAATTCAAATACCATTAAAATACCTGTTCAATAAAATAAATGGGAAAGTGATTGATGTAGGTATAGGTTCAGATGAACATGTAGTATTAAAAGAAGGGGAGTACCGGGTGACAGGGAGATATTTAATAAAAACAGAAACCATTATGGACACTGTAGTAATATGAACAACAAGGGTAAATGAAGTATTTGACAACGGATGAACTAAATATGAAAAATATGGAAAGAAGGGACTGATTTTCTGGGTATTGACTAAAGCAAACTAATTGAACAAAGATTAGATTAATTATTAATACAAGCGACATAATATGAAAGTTATTACACATAAAACATTTTTTATTTTTTGAATTAAGATGAAATAAAAACCCACCAAATTCTAAAATAAGTAAGAACATCTTACCGGATAGTTAAGAGAAATTATTTTGAATCAATTAAGAAGAGAAAGACAGTTAATAACCATAATAATTATCTGAATAACCATTTTAATCAGTATAATAACAATGATAAGAACAATTAAGACTAGTTACTATTTAAGAAGGGTAGAAATGAGTTAGATGAAGAAAGAATAGACAAATACAACTTACGATAATGATGAAATTCAGTACTTAACTGCATAATTAAAGGTGAATAAATAAATAAAAATGAAGATGAAGATAGAATCTAAAATATCATTGATTGACAGCACCAAGAGGGAAATAATCCAACATGTATGTCGAATAATGTTAACCAGTTACCTGTGAATGATAGAATATTAATTGAAGTGATAAAACACCAGAAGTGAAACAGTAATGGAATAAAAATGTGAAGAGACCTCAAAGAAATCATGTAACAATCCCTTGAATATAAGTTTGTAGCGAAGGAGCTACCTTATAGATAATAATTATATGTATTGTGTTGTGATAGTGCAACTTTTATTTTTTCCTGGACAGAGATGAAGTTCCTCTGATTTCAGATGATATATTTAGGGAAAACGGCGGAGTAATGGAAGCCAAGAGTGCCCCTCCGAATCCGAACCCATGTGTAGTATTTAATGTTAGGGAATTATGGTATTTTAGGGATGATACAAATAACGAGGTAAAGAAATAAAAAATAAATATGACAATATGACTTGAGGTGTGAAAAGTAAGAAGAAATTAAGTGTTCCAACATGAAAACAGGAATATAATTAAAAGTAACCAAATAAATGATAGAATAACCCACAGTGTATGAAGAATCGACATCAAGTTTTAGGTGCTAAGTTAATATATGATATTTGTAAAAAAAGTCAAGGTAGCCAATGTCAGATATGAGGGAAGGGAAATCATCAAGCATTGAGAGCGTTAGAGCAAGTTTTATTGACATTTGTGGACCATTATCAACTAGTGATAGGAAGTATATACTGATTATCATGGACAGCTATTAGGTTTACAAAGCATATCACATCACTAAAGCTGATACCCATATTATAATAAAAATAATTTAAAAAAATATAATTAAAAGGAAAATAATTCTGAAATTAAGAACACATGAAATTTATGACCAGGATTGGGAAGGTGAGATTTAAAAGAAAAGATAATGTTTGTATTCATGTTTTTGAGTTTTTTAGCCATGAAACTAGGCACAATTGTTATTTTATACTTATTATTTTTGATGTAAAACCAGTTGGTTTGATTAATGTTATTTTAAGCCATAAATGAGTGTGTAAGATACGGTGATTCTTGATAGTGATGAACCATACTTGTTATGTTAATAAAAGAAAAAACCAATTTATGAAATGAATTTTGTGATGTACAATTAGCGAATTAATCAGATGTTTTCAATATTAATGTTCGACCATGTTTGTGATAAGACATTAATTATTTCAAAATCTCATATCAAGTTGTATCTGAGATTATGAAATAAGGGAAGGTATTATGTACTGCTGTTAAAATGCACACAGTACATAAGAGGTAAATAATCAATTTTAAAAGAAAAAAGATACAAAATTAATATTAAAGGGAACATATGTTTTAGAATGTAAACAGAAAACATTGGGAATATCGATTTACTCAATCAACATACAGGTCGATTCCTATATGATGTAAAACCATATTTAGTTATATGTTCAGAAAATAATATATGAAATTGAAATGAATGTTATAAGAAGAGTAAAGAGTAATAAAATTATAATTTAATAAATAACCAATAGAATTACGAATATTAGAGGTAAAATAAAGATGTTTAATAAGAAATAGAAAAATGATATATGTTTTAATAGTTATATGATAAACAGATGTAAATAAATTAGGGAATTATCATAGTGGTAAATTGTTAAATTGTTAAGAATTTGTTTTGTATAGTGATGCAGGAAATGTATTAGTCTTCAATTATATTTAATACAAATAACATCATTAGTCTTCAATTATATTTAATACAAGTAACATCATTAGTCTTCAATTATATCTGATAAAAGAAACATTATTAGTCTAAAATTAAATATCTAATAGTAACTACATGAAGAATCTTAAATTATATTAAATAACAGTTGTACATCATAAAGTTAATGTAACGTGGAAAAGAAAATAAAGTAAAGGATTTTGAATAGTGATACCAGAGTTTGATTATTATATCTAATAAATAAATAATAGTACAAAAAATGTAACAATATCCTTGATAGAGCGACGACAGAAGAGGAAAATCTTGGACTGGAGAAGAGTTTAAGTGGCCCTAAAGAATAATTAAGTGTTCCAAGGAGACATCGGTGTTGCAGTAGTCCTGGAGAGCGGCATTCAGCGGTGAGAGCAATAAGGGATTTATATGAAGAAACAGATTGCCAAGCTTAATATTGCTGTTGAAGAAAGGTAAACAACAACAGAAGTGAACCCGTGGCAGCTGGGAGAATTCAGAGACGGTTAAGTTACATTAGTATGTTATTTATTTTTTACATGGTTAATTATCAAAATACTACCTATTAACTGAATCTGGGTTGGTTTAAAGAAAAGAAAATAATAGAGACAATCGTAAATACGATCAAATAACTTAATAATCATTAACCCTGAGAGAAAGAGTTTCTTTACATGTATTATTAAATCATTACCATACATATAAATAATTACAACAGTACATAAATAGCTGATCCAACGTGGTGCAAATATTAATTACAATACCTACAAAAAACAACAGTACATAAAATGACGCATCCAACGTGGAGCAGATCTATATTATATACCTACAAAAAAAATAACAGTACAATATTTATATTTTTCACTTACTGTAAATGCAGTTTTCATGTTGATTAGAGTTTTGTTAAGTGAAAGTGTCATATTTGATAAAGTGTGTATAGTTTTAGTAGATCTATGTCCTCATATATCCCAATTATCCTGATATAGCTATGTTTGTTGTTAAGGAATAAAATTGTTTCCATTCAAATTAGTAAGCTTTCTATCCTTAGTAAATTTTCTGTTTCAACTAGTAAGCTACTGAGCTGCAGAATTCACTTACTCTTTTGAATGAAATACAGTTATCATTAGGTAACAATTAATTCATAAATTTTAATTTTTTTAAATCTCTAGGTAAAGTCTTTCACAACTCTTAGCATTAGCTGAGAAACACCACAAAGGGGGACTGTATGTTGATTTTTATATTCTATGTGTATGTATGTGTGTCTTGTGTTTTTTAACTGATAAGTAATAAGAGTATGTAAGATTTTTTCCAAACAAACAGTCCAAATTTTCGAGGACTGTCGGTAGACAATAATTTTCTCAAATTATAGAAAACATTAAGTTTGTATTTTGAATAAATTTCCTCACAATTTGATGTCTCCCACACTTTAAGAATTTTCAAAATTTTAATCCCTTTTTTGGGCCCTGGAGTCCTAAAATTTTTAAATTTTCAAAACTGAACCTGTATACAGATTTTTGTGGTAGAATTCTCTTTAATTTTCTATCCAGCATAAATTTTTACAGTTTTATAAAATGTTCTATCCACATTTTGGGATCTGCTTTTAGGGATTCACCTTGCTCATTCAGTAAATTGTTAGTCCTTTTTAGTCCTCTTGGGACCAACTAACCAAAAAAAGATTATGGCCTCTGAAGTGGATTGTCCAAGACAAAAGTGCAACAATTGAAAATAGATAGGAATGGAACAATAAATAATACATAGTACATAATCACAGGTACAAATATAGTTGAGAAGACTGAACAAAAATGGCTAATGTGTTTTGAATGTATAAAAGGATGAATGACATGAGATAGTCATGAATATTCTTCTAATGAATATTAAACGAGGAGAAAGAAGAAAAAGAGAGATTTAGAAGAAACTGGAAGGATCATATTGATGACACTATGGAGAAAAGACAGTTTAGAAGAAGGCATAGTTATGATAAACAAGAATGATGACTCATAACAGAATGAAATAGAAAATTGGTTGAATGTGTAGTAGTAAGTTTTACAGGTAAGTGGTTTATTTTACAACTAATACATTCCTATGTATACACACACATAATTTGAATAATTGTAAATAATTTAGTAAATTTAGATCCACCTGTGGAACGATACAAAGAACATTACAACAGTCAGACCAGAAACCAAAATTAAATTTTATAAAGTTATGGCAGTATATGGAGTTACATCAACTCTGTGATAGGCGTATGTAAATAAAATCACCACAGCAGAAATTAGGTTTTTAAAAATGATCAAAGGATGCTCATGATTAGTTCGCAATAAGGAATAAAGATACACTTCGCAACAAGGAGATGAATGTAAGAATAGATGGATGGAACATGTTCTTTGCATGGAAAAGAACTCAATACCAAAGGCCACAAATTTTTGTACTCCACAGGGTAGTTGTAATATAGGAAAGTACAGAAAACTGTGGTCCGATTTTTAATTCAACTTAAAGTATTTGTAAGTAATAACAATTAAAAATCCACAATCTATATAAATCTTCTGAAACCAGAACTATACCAGAACTGAACCAGAGTCTATACTGTAACTTTTATTTTTTCTGTATTTTCATTTTATTCAACTTAAGTTAACACTTCTACTTACCTTGCGACTTGGATCTGGCCGGATCGTGTAGTGGAGGTAAACCCATTTCGTTCGACGAACTATGACAGCACATAAAACGAACTAAGGTTTTATAAGAAACTAACTCTCAATTTTCTGGAAGAGAGATCATTTTTGTTTATTAATCAGAAACATTGAATCTATCAGTTTTCCCTTCATAAAATTTACAATTTCATATTCATCGGTTTACATGTTTTAAAAATTGTGTAACTCCTACAGCTTACGTACTATGCTTAACTTCTACTACTTACGTACTTAAAAAAATAGCCCAGCCTGCTCATTCACTACTCACATTCTTAACACCCCGTATTAATACAAAAACCCATTTTTATGTAAAATGAACGATAAGTCTTTATGAGGTAACATTACGTATGTGGCGTCGTACTCCCCGACCACGTGTTGCGTTTACTAGTCTTTCATACTCCGGATTTTTATAAGCTGGTAACATTTAGTCAAGTTCAATAATTATTCATCGTCACTAGATGCACTGTAATCTGTGTTTTGGAAACTCACATAATTATTTTGTCGGCCGACTTATGAAAAAAAATATGAAACTTTGCCCGGGCACAAAGCTGATAGCAGCCACGCGTGGCGTAGGTTGTTAGTCGACTGGGCGGTCACCGAGAACGTAACAGGTACATCTTCCTTTTTTTGGCGGGAATTGTCGTTCACTGCCCCTAAGTTTTCGTCGCTCATTGCTCATTTGCTGTTAAGTAACCATTTTATATATGTAATAGGGGAATTATATTCCAGTTACCAGAGTACAATATGGGCTTTGGCTCTGCTGACATCAGTGATAGTGGACTTGGCCTAAGCAACACTTCCTTAGTGAACCCAAATGAACGATGAAAATTTCACTCTCTGGCCATCTTGGTTTTTTGTCAGAGCATCCTTTTGAGCGCGCTTGCGTGGGTATTCGCGCCTGTGCGTCGACACACTTGCAAAGTTCTTAGAATTTTGAAGGGGGCAAATTCTTCAGCCGCATTGCTCAACAACAAACTGCGTCTCTGCCTTTGTTTCAAACGGTTGCTTAACACTGTTCTGTTACACAATGGAAATAACGTTGCCATGTGTTCTGTTATAATGGAATGAATTTCGTTACACAATAATTTTCACGACTTTTTACAAACCCGCCCAAAATGAAAGAAATATAATTATCCCATACTGTGGAAAATAAAACACCCAAAAATGACCCGCTACAATACCCCCTCGATGAGAATTCTGCTGTCCACAACAGAAGAAATCTCATCGATAACCCCGAAGAGGACCGGTGAGGAACTGGTGCCAACAACCCCCTGGTTCTTAATCTGCATGGGTACACGACCCCCCTGGCTCAGCGACCATGGACTCATCTGAACGAGATCACTGGACTTCTCCGTAAGAGATCCCAACACCGAGAAATCAAACAGACTCGTACCACGGCGCACCTCACCTTCTAACATGCTACCCCCCAAAATCCTCAATCCCTGGCTCAGACTATTCCAGGTCCTCAGCCGATATGGTTCCCCTTTTATGCAAGCTGGGCTGTTTTTAGCAGATACTGGGCTCACACACACTCACATTTCATGTTGACATACACATAGTACAATAAAAAAATTTCTTTTAAAATTTATTAAAATTAAAAAATTTATTATTATTAAAAAAATTTATTAAAAATTTAAAAAAATTCAAAATTCAAAAAAAATAATATTTTATCAAAAAATTCTCTTCCTTGTTTTTTTTTTTTTTAATTTTTGTTTCAAATGACAACCTAGACATTTCTACTAATCGAAACACATCCTTACTCTAACATGAGAACCACTTATAGTCTACCAATACAATAAAATAAACATGGTTAATGCACACATAATAAAAGACTCATTATCTCAAATATTCATATGCTGGCAGGCGAAAAATCTTTTTTTTTTTTTTTTTTTAATTAAAATTTTCAAAAATTTTAAAATTCAAAAAAAAAATTTAAATTTATTCATTAAATATTTATTAAATTTATTTATTAAATAACATATTTATTAAAATTATTCAAATATTGGTTTGAATTAATTAAACAAACAGATTAAAATTAACTTCCTACTATACAAGCTTAGTAGGTATATGAACTCATCAGCTGATCGAAAGTAGGTCAAGTCCCAGACCCCTTGACCTACATATGTTATGCACAATTTCTATCTAAAACACATTTGACATCTGTAACACTCTAACTCAAAGCACAAAACATAATAAAATAAAATATTTAAAATGAACAAAATATTAATATAAACAATAAACAAATTGCCATTTAAATTATTTAAAATAAGCAATTCTTGACTTGTATCTTGTTTTCCAAATTTTATCAAAATTCTGTCACTGGTTTAAAATAAAAGCTTTTATATCTTTATTATCAATCTCTCTTTTGGCCTAACAATCCTACTCTTCATTTAATAATCTCGCTATACTTTACTGTGGGTGATGTAACTCATTTATTCTCATTTACTGTATTAGATCTCTATGCACATATAATCTTTATCTCTTTGACTCTAACTTCTAACAACTTTTAGTAACATGACACCCATCTCTACCAAAATATCTACTAATCAGGACACTCTAAACCCCAACTTACCATTAAACACAAATCGCCACCTTCTCTACATATATGAAAAAATACTCTCTAACCCTTTGTACTTAGGATACGTGTTTTCCCCTACCCAAAAAACAATTCCCTTATTTGGCCCCTGGATTTTACCTAAGGCGGCCCCTTCCCCACTAAAATCTATCCCTATCCCGTCCCAACCCTTGTTGCGGACTCCTACATTACACTACCCTCTAATACAAAATTGCCATCCCCAAAACATCTCAATCTCATAACCTTACTACCAATACACAAAATAACATCATTAATTATAAACACAACTATATCATTCAAAATCTACAATTATTCTCCACAACTCCTGTGTCAACATCAATACTACTTAAAATTCTACAACATACCTTACTTCAAAACAACATTACATTTTTCTCTATTATTTCAAATTCAACTTTGAATTCAACTTGGACAGATATGTGTGTCCCATAAATTACGCATCACCCACAACTATCTTTTGTTAACTTGCATAAATAATTGTTATTTTATTTCTTATTTTATCCAAAACACCTGTAATACCTCAAACATTACATTGAACATCAGTTACTTAAAACATTTATAACTAGTATACCAGTGACATGTTGTTGCTGATCAGCTGATATCCTAACACAATGAAAACACATCTCAAACTTTAACAAATTACATGGAATACCTTATCAATACTTACTTCTATTATGTTGATTGCCTGCCAGGCGTTTAATTATTGGCTTACAAAAAAAATTACATATAATGAAAACACATATTTTATGAACACCTATATCTAACTTACAACCATAAAATAATACACTTAAAATTATGGCATGGATAACTTGTATTGAAAATCTGAGCATCTAGTTATTTGAGCAGAGTGCAAACATTTTTTATTGAATCAAACTTTGAATGAGCAAAAAAAATTTCTTTATTTTATAAAATTTAAGTTCGTGACTCGTTTGAGTCACCTCCTAGCCACACACACTATTTCAGATTATGGTGGACTGTGGCGCCCATTCGCTTCCATAGAGACTGTATATTTTGGAGCAGGGTTTACCTCTCCGTGCCTCTGCTTCCGCTATTAAGTTTTAAACGTGGCGAACATCATCATGTTCTCGTTATAATTACACCCTTAAGACGGATCTACCACCTGTCTTGCTACCCCAAGGCGGGCAGAGTGGCAGCCGCTGTTCCATAGTTCCAGAGATTTCCTCTAATTGTTACCCCCCATTGAATTTCTAATCTGTACCAATTTCAAGTCAGCTATGGTCAAGGGACTTGGTATGACCATAGCTGGCCGCTAGCCAAAACCACGGTTAGTGCTGGTAAGGCAGTAACCGCCCTAAAAGTCGAGGAAATCTAAACTTTCATTTTACTCTTCGTATTGTTTAATTCTTCGTATTGTTTAAATTAGCAGCCATCCTTACTTTTCTTTTATAGAATTGCTAAACTGCTATAATTGTTTTTATTATTTAGACAAAGCTTTTCGTCATTACTGACATCTTCAGGTCTTAAACAACCTTTCATTTTACTGCCTGTTTCATCAATACTATTATGTGCGACACGGTCATTTAGTAATATGTGTAAAAATTTTTACTTTACACGAATAAGGTGTGCCGCACACTTATCGCCATTTCGGCCTCCGATGGAGGTAACACTCACTGTTACCCCCAACCCATTTCGCTATCTAAGAGAGCACAGGCCACCCCCTTAATAGCCACTTAATAACTAACTAATTACTTAACAATTGGAAACTACTTAAAATTTTTTGTATACATTATCATATAATATTTGCATCAACAATCATCTAACCCAATCATAACCTTTTACCGTTTAACTTTCTTGCAATTTTCAAAATTTATCATTATTAATCATTATATATCATTTTTCATTTATTATTAAAATTTTTAATTATCATTTTTATTAAACATAATGATTGCACTAAAATCTCACTATTACATTAACACCTCAATCACACCTGTAAACATTTTTGTTACACATGATTATAAAATGTTTCTACTTACAATCCATTTAACATAATATACACCCAAAACATAATCACCACCATCTCTGAAACATTTCACAAAAATTATTTTAAATCCAGCAATTTATCATTCACTACCAAATTTCCATCTCGTAAAATAAAATAAATTCATAAAAAAAATTTAATTAATTAATATTTAAACAAGCAATCAAAATATTTAAACATATCAAATTGGTTTAATTAAATCAATTACCAACAACATAAATTATATAGTTATCGAAACCATTACCATTAATCAATTACTGTTTTCAAAATTAATTCTAATATTTATTTAACTTGCAAAATTTTGGTATTATTATTATAACAATCATCTTACATACACCCATTATTTATTTATTTAACATTCCACCATGCACACATATAAATACACTATATTTTATTTACAAACTCTTGTTATTTATTATTCAGTTTTCCGCACTTCATTTGTCCAGATTTGCCATGTCAGAACCATTAAAACAAAATATTTATACTGTCTTTTATTGTTTTAATAGTTTACCCTCCATCGTTCCAAATCAACCTTGGTTCTACATAACATCGTTCAATTTTATCAGCACACAAATGACTGTTTAGTGTGTTGTAACCAGAAAAACTAACTTCAATCAACTTATTCAAATACTCGTTTAACCAGTCTACGTTAGGTATTTTTGTCAAGTCTTCATCATTAAATTCATTCACTATCGGGTTAATTATTTTTATTAAATCATTGTAATCATTATCATTCATATATACTTCTAAACTTTCCTTCCATTCATCATACTTTCTCTTTAAGTTATATAATTCTGTCACTTTACAAACATACAATTCTCTGTTTACATCTCTCTCCTTATAACCACAAATCACACTCTCAAAAGTATTACAGACAGAGGGTATAAATTCAATTAAATCTTTCCTGACTGCTCCAGGAAAAACAAAAAACTTCAAAAAACAATTATTTGTAGCACATTTGTCTACACAATATATACGTGAAGGTATTCCTTCACCCCCCATTCTACCTCGTAAACAATTTACCCCCTGTTTCATACCTGTAATATAGCTCTCTTTCCTCTCTCTCTCCAACTCATTAACACACATTAACATCTCATAATCACATTCTACAACTTCATTAGTACTCTCAGATACCAACTTTTCGACTACATTATTATTCTCATTATTCTCAACATCATTATTATTTATTAATTCATTACCTAATACAACATTGTCATTACAACTTTCGTTTGTATTACTCGTACTTGATTCTACTTTATTCACACTGTTTCTTGTCATTTCATTGGCATTTTCAAGACATTTATTCTTGTCTTGTATATTATTTATCAACTCATTAAATTTTACATTTATATTTAGCTGTAATTGAACATTCTGGTCTTTAATTTCTTTAAAATTAATCTCGTTTTGAATATTTTGCTGTTCGCATTTTATTTTCTGTTCATTAAAATCATTAGTTAATTGATCTAATTTACAGTCCATCTTTTCAAATTTACAGTCCATCTTTCGTAAGAAACTCATTATATCTAGTTCCTCTGATTGTTTACTTTTATTGGTTGAAACGGGGGTCAATTGAATCCCCGAATCAACATCTGTTTCGCTTGGTTGTGCTTGAGTCGCAAACGGAGTGGAATGAACTATTACATTACTGCCGACAGCTGTTTCTGTAACAGCACTCGACTCCCCCCTCAACATACTACTCTCATCCAACGATTGCGACTCAAGGTCACTTTCACTCATAACTGAATTTATTATACTACTTTTTTCTGTATTTTCAGACATTTTTATTTAATCTATTTTGTCTTACGTAACAACTACCAATGATTAATCTTTTTTCAAAACTGATATTACAACATACCTAAAATCACTCTTTTATCATAATTACGAAAGTTTACATCACTACAATTTTGCTTTCGCAACCGTATTCCGTTCAATGTACTGTCAATGTAGGCCGGTGTAATAACTTTTTTGTTATATTACATCCTGGTCACGGCACCATTGTAACTTTTATTTTTTCTGTATTTTCATTTTATTCAACTTAAGTTAACACTTCTACTTACCTTGCGACTTGGATCTGGCCGGATCGTGTAGTGGAGGTAAACCCATTTCGTTCGACGAACTATGACAGCACATAAAACGAACTAAGGTTTTATAAGAAACTAACTCTCAATTTTCTGGAAGAGAGATCATTTTTGTTTATTAATCAGAAACATTGAATCTATCAGTTTTCCCTTTATAAAATTTACAATTTCATATTCATCGGTTTACATGTTTTAAAAATTGTGTAACTCCTACAGCTTACGTACTATGCTTAACTTCTACTACTTACGTACTTAAAAAAATAGCCCAGCCTGCTCATTCACTACTCACATTCTTAACACCCCGTATTAATACAAAAACCCATTTTTATGTAAAATGAACGATAAGTCTTTATGAGGTAACATTACGTATGTGGCGTCGTACTCCCCGACCACGTGTTGCGTTTACTAGTCTTTCATACTCCGGATTTTTATAAGCTGGTAACATTTAGTCAAGTTCAATAATTATTCATCGTCACTAGATGCACTGTAATCTGTGTTTTGGAAACTCACATAATTATTTTGTCGGCCGACTTATGAAAAAAAATATGAAACTTTGCCCGGGCACAAAGCTGATAGCAGCCACGCGTGGCGTAGGTTGTTAGTCGACTGGGCGGTCACCGAGAACGTAACAGGTACATCTTCCTTTTTCTGGCGGGAATTGTCGTTCACTGCCCCTAAGTTTTCGTCGCTCATTGCTCATTTGCTGTTAAGTAACCATTTTATATATGTAATAGGGGAATTATATTCCAGTTACCAGAGTACAATATGGGCTTTGGCTCTGCTGACGTCAGTGATAGTGGACTTGGCCTAAGCAACACTTCCTTAGTGAACCCAAATGAACGATGAAAATTTCACTCTCTGGCCATCTTGGTTTTTTGTCAGAGCATCCTTTTGAGCGCGCTTGCGTGGGTATTCGCGCCTGTGCGTCGACACACTTGCAAAGTTCTTAGAATTTTGAAGGGGGCAAATTCTTCAGCCGCATTGCTCAACAACAAACTGCGTCTCTGCCTTTGTTTCAAACGGTTGCTTAACACTGTTCTGTTACACAATGGAAATAACGTTGCCATGTGTTCTGTTATAATGGAATGAATTTCGTTACACAATAATTTTCACGACTTTTTACAAACCCGCCCAAAATGAAAGAAATATAATTATCCCATACTGTGGAAAATAAAACACCCAAAAATGACCCGCTACAATACCTTCTCCAGAATGAAGTAAGAAAAAGACTGTTCTAAACAATTATATAAAACAAAATTTTAACTTTGCCAGTTTTAACTGCCCTATGATTTTGTCTAGTGCCAATGACAACATATTTCGAGATCTATGCCTCATCGTTAAGTGTTATCACTGAGTAGAGGCTGTCACAACATCAAGTAAAAGACAACATGAAGTAGATATACATGTAACACATATGCAGGAATTGATGGTGTGTGCTATTACACTACTCAGTTACATAACGTTTCAATGGGATAGTGAGTACCTACCGCACACGTTATTAACAACAAATATTTGACTAATAGACAGGCACTGCATTTGCTGGCTGCAATGGCAAACACATAAATTTTATTAGTGTAATGATTTTGTAATAGGTAGGCTACCACAAATATTTGTACAAGTTCTTCCTGCTTTGAGAACCTTACAACATTTATAGTTATAAAATCCCAAAGACATGTGCCATATGTTTTATGTTCGTTAAGTTATTTTAGTCTGTTAAATATTTTTCAAAAAACGTACAAGTAAACGTACGAAGATTGTCCAAGGATAAATGTTTCTGTAATAAATCAACTTTCACACCTACTGATACTGAGACTGGTTTTAACATTAAGCCTACATCAATTAATGTGGGTTCACACTTACCTTTTATTGTACGGTACCAGTCTCTCCAATCAAATTGTTAGTTCTTGTCTGACAGACATTGAAATTGCACACACAACTAACATCTTCTCCAGTAAGACTACAACACATGTAAGTTATATATTTTATAAGCTTAATATCTAATGAAGCCATTCTGAAATGTTGTTAATATTATGCAAAAAGTTGAATGAATGATCATAAAAAATATTTGTAATTTTTTGTTATATAATACACATTGTATGTGTGTATTAGGTATTTTTTAACTTAAATATACAGGCCATTCATTTAGTTTAAAGTTTATTGGCATTAGTAATTTTTTTTTAAATAATTTATGCCTAGCATAACAAATATTTTGAAAATTGCAAATAGGTCATTCTGTTACCCACCAAAGAGAATTGGCATCATACATGTCTTTTTTCATCAACTTGTAGGTTACACATTTCATTGCCCAGAAAAACTTATTGTATAATTTATTTTTACCTTCAAGTTGTTAAACTACACCTTCCCGATTTCATGTAGCTAATTTCACAATTGTAACCAGAATAATATTATGTAATAAGATTCTACTAAAAGTACATTTTTTGTTTTTTAAACTGACAATAATTGTAAATGAAATAGCAGAAAAATCCAGTTTACTTACTTGTCTCACTGAGATAACCAAACAGCGTAAATCAATACAAATTATATTGAGCACACAGATTTGGTACCAAATTGGTAATTTGTTAAATAAATCAAGTAATTTTAGTGAAAATATCACAGTTATATTTAAGTACTTTAATATGCAGAAGTGCATACGATTTGTTAGTGACCACATATGTTCTGATAGAAACCTTGCCACAAATTGAGAAAAACCATGTAACAGTCAGGGTTAAGAAATATTTACAGTTTTTTAAATTTACCTTCAGTTGCAGGTTCAAAATCCTTCTTACATTAATGTAAAACATTATTTATGTTTGTTATCAAGCACCATAACTGCTTGACTACTGTGTAATGACTTTGCCACTAAGTCTAGAATCAGAAGGGCGTATCTACAAACAGTCTGTTTTGAAATATTGAACAAAATACATTTTAATTTTTAACTCATCAGTTACACAACTCTAACAAATTTTTACAAAAAGATATTTAAGTATTTTTAAAGTTCACATTTTGTATCTAACTAGCAATTTACAGTGCTCATTTAAACAATTTTATATACAAAAATTCCTAATTAAAAAGGAAATGTCACTCTTACATCTTTCTGGAACTATAAATATTTTACAGTTACTTTTAATTTATAAAATTTAATTATCATATAATATTGTGTGTGTGTGTGTGTGTGTGTGTGTGTGTGTGTGTGTGTGTGTGTGTGTGTGTGTGTGTGTGTGTGTGTGTGAACACTTTCAGTTACTATACTTTATCAGTATTCATTTTCTGAATCTGATGGATTCACATTGTTATGAGGGTCACTATTTCCCTTTAAAGGCAACACCATCGAGATCATGATGGCGTTGTTAAAGGCTTATAAAAACTGTGATAAAGTTCTCTTATGATCTCCATTTTATATAATAGTAGTTAGTCTTCAAACTTTTTTCTTTTTGTTTTTAATTGTGTTGCATATTTACAAGAAAGAATGCAGTTTTCTAATGATGATTTACTTTTAATATTGGTCTCAGTTTTTTTAACTTATCTAAACTTTGTCATACTTAAAATAAATATGTCAAATGTCCCCTTTTTTTACACAAAAACCATTTATCTTCACCCACTGCATAGAATTCTTCTCTGTATCAAATTTTATATTTTTGATAACTTTTTTCTGCAGCTTGTTAAAATTATAGAAGTCGCTGCGTGTTCTTTCAGGAACATCACTAAGCCATGCCATTCTTACTGTTGTGTACCAACTATTGGGGTCATACACTTCCAAGTCTTTAGTTTTACTTTCTATATTGACATGAACACAGTCACAGTCCATTTGTGAGTGACTGCTTTCTAAGTAGAGGTGATGTATTATAAGAATGTCATAATTCTTTACCTTGTACAGGAACATTGTTGAAATGTTAATGTTTCAGTTTCGCCTACCCACTACAAGTGTCAGAAAATAAAGTAAAAGGACTTATTATCACCTGAGTTTGATAAAAAATTATGTTCGCATGAAGCAATTTCTGTTGATCCTCTGTTACTTTCTCCTTCATGCCACATATAACAATGAGAAATCATCGCATCAACATGAAAACAGTAAAATTGTAAACACGTAATTTGTTTTTACAAAATAACTATTTTATTACTTATTACTTTGCATTACTTTTTGGGCAGTAAAGGATTGCTTATATATTGGACATTCCCCTCCTTTCCGATCCAATCAGCCATCTGTCTTGTTGAAAATATTGTGTCGTCCAGCTGTCTGCTAAGAAATCTATAGTGATGGCTTGAACTTGTTCATTTGCACTCTGTTCCTTCCTTTCTGCGCCAATGTTGGAATCTTCCAAGCATGGTCTTTGGGATAAGCCATCTGCATTACCATGTAGACACCTCCCGCCGATGTTGTACCCTGAAGTTTCCAAGTTCCTAGACCAATATTGCATCTGTGTCTACAGTGTACTTCCTTTTGGAACCTGGGAAAGCAAGAATTAACTGTGACCGTAATGCAATTTTTTAAAAGTCCTGAATGCTTGATCACACTCTCTTGACCACTGGAATGTTCATGTATTTTCTTTTAACTTATGTAGTGATTTAGCAATAGTAGTGAAGCCTTTTACAAAATGTCTGGAATATGAGCATAATCCCAGGAAACTCTGAACATCGTATTTATTCTTAGGAACTGAGTTCCAGACAGTGTGTCAAGCATATTGTCGATGCAAGGTAGTGGATAACAATCTATCTTTATCATATCATTCAACTTCGTGTAGTGTACACAGAAATGTAACCTACCACCCTTCTTTGTTACCAACACTACTGGAGAAGACCAAGCACTTGACGAAGGCTCGATTATTCCCTCTGTTAACATGTCCTGTACTAGCCAAGGTATTTCCTCCTGCTGAGCTAATGGAGCTCTTTGAGGAGGTTGGTGTATCTGTGTTGTATATGTGATGTTGTACAAGAGAGGTTCTTCCCAATGACTGAACCCAAATTGCAAAAGCATCTTTGAATTCATGTGAGAACTGTCTGAATTCTTCATAACATTAAAGCTTACACAGCCAGAATCATCGTCAGTGAAATTATTTTCTGGGCAGTTGTTAATTATTCCCCTTCAGATCACTACCACAGATATAATGTCTAATTTACACAGGTGAGCAATGAGATTGGCCAAGCTCTCTGCCAATTTAGATAGTTGCCTGCACTCAGACAGCTACATAAATTGATGGTTTGGGATTGTGTCGTCAGTTGCTAGAGGAGGAGAATAGAAGACCCACTGAAGGTGGCCGCTGCAGCTGCAGTCAACACATTTGGCTTTACAAGAAGAGGACCACAGACCAACAGCTCGAAAAAATAATTTCACTGTCTGAATTCTTTTACCTCATCACTTGAGAGATCGTCAGAAGATCTGTTCAACAGTTTGAAGTGTCTGAAGCACTGGGTCTTCCTTGCATCTTTCAGTTACCCAGTCCACAGGTGAAATTTTACCTAGATATTTTTTGCTTTGTAGAGTGACACCCTGGTTCAAAATATACGCCACTTTAATAGGTAAATTTCCATTTTCATCTGGTTTTACTAAACTTCTGGCAATTAGTATTCCTGGTGTGATGACTACTTGGTGTTTGAGTATAGAGCACTGGTCCCCCCTAGTGCCACTAGTGCCTAGTGGTTCATTAGAACCTTGGTTCTAAGCATCATGATTTTTTCAGAGTTTGGCGGCATAGTTATGGTCACTTGATTTATCATGTGCATTGATATTTCTGAATTATTTGTTATGGAAGGCATTATTTCTTGTTGCCCGATTCTCAAGACATTGTTTCTGAAGTTTGCTACAAAACTATACACATTCATAATGTCCACACCAAGAATTGGAATCCATTAACTACTAAGCCCCTGCTGTTTTTATGAAGTGTAAAATTTGTATATTGTCTAGGGCTTTGTTCCTCCAGTTAGTCAGCACACAGTTAGTCCCCCGTTGTGCTGACTACTGCTCGTTTCACTGCTGCTTAACTCTGGACCAATAATCTCATTGTAGATGTCAGGGTTCCTACATCTATAAGACTTGTTACCATTCATCATCAAAACGCTTACAAGAGAAAGGGGTAGTTTAACTGTGACGGTACAAAAGTCCGTCTTAGAATTTATGGGTACGGGAGCATAAATTTATTGTATTTCCATGTATTTAAAAACGGTTAGTTTGGCTTTCCCAAATGAATAACAAACAACGCAGTTCGTCTGTACGAGTCAACTCCAAGGTCACTGGCGTACGTGCTTTTCAGCAGATATTAAACAAAGCAAATTGCGAACTAATATTGAAACGTCATCAAATATGTAAAAAACGTAACGATTGTGACGCAGAACAATGGCGTCATCCGCTTAAGACAATAGAACGGTGACGGCATAACCCTTCCACATGGGTAAACGGCACCTGTTGGTCGTCCCCAGTCATCAACTTGAACTCAGAGCGTCAACACGCTGTAAAATTCGCCACAGACAATTGCCAGCAATGTGTTTTTGAAAGTATAAAATGTAGCCAAGATGTAACCAGAGAAAGTTTTAAAACATAAATCAGTGAATAACAATTCAGAATGTAAATTAACTTCAGTGAAACACAGCGAAAAGCAACAAGAAACGCCCGGCTGAACATCCGCCAGACGATGTGGGACGCCTGACTACAACTTCGATTCTACACCAGCAGGGAAGTCCAAATTACCATTACATTTCAATATTCTTTTTGAGCTCAAAATTATAACAAATTTAAAGATGTACCTTTATCAATGTATGTGTGTGTGAGAGCAAATGGCAGCGTGTGTGTGCCGGCATTCATTAATAATTGAAGCATTGGTTTGTGTAGACAATGATCTGAAACTTGATAGATGAATTTACAAGAGCTGCAGCCGATTTTAAAATGATTTTGTAGTAAATTAAACACAAGAAAGAAATAATGAAAAATAAGTAATTATTAGTAAAGCGGAAGTATATGTAGACGCCATTTTGTTTTGTTGATGGTATAAGGCGCCATCTTTGGTTTTCCATAAGTGTAATTGATGCAAAGTAAGAGTAATTAAACAAAGTTTTATGTCAACACACACGCTATTAGAGTGAAGATCGGTTAAGGGAAAGGGGTAGTTTACTAGCAACGTTTTATGTTTTAACAAGGGTATTTTCTATGGCAAACGATAACAGTCGCAAATTCAAACAGAATCAAAAGATTATTTGCATACAGCCCTAAATTGTAGAGTTCTCAAGACCTATTGTTTTTGGTGAAGATCGGTTAAGGGAAAGGGGTAGTTTACCAGCAACGTTTTTTAATCAAGGGTAATTTTCTATGGCAAACGATAACAGCCGCAAATTAAAACAGAATCAAATAATTTTTTGCATACATCCCTGAATTGTGGAGATCTCAAGGACGTCCGATTTTAGTGAAGATCGGTTAAGGGTAAGGGGTAGTTTACCGGCAACCTTTTACGTTTTAACAACAGTAAAGTACTTGAAAATTCATTTAAACTTTTTGAAACAATGGTAATTGTTAAAATATCGGTATGGAGAACCATACATGACTTCCATATTCTAAGATTTATATTTAAAATCATGTTTGAAATGAAATATTACCATAGAAACTACTTCTTTCTACTTACTGCTTCAGCCTTAACCCAATTACTGTGGTCACTAACGTATACCACCTCACGTTATCATCGCACTCGTTTTTCACTGATGATGGAAGTCGATGGCATTGACGAAACGTCTGGTTTTGTAGAAAACATTGGACTACGGCCAAATATCACGGGATGGAATTTTAACAAAAACTACTTCTTTGTTGCCGATAACGTTGTACACATATATATAAAAAATATGCATAAAAGTAATGGCTTGTATAAGTTAATGATTGATCTCCATTAAGTAGTGCTCAAGTTTCCAAAGTTTTAGATTATGATGTCTGTAATTAAAACATCAGAACAGGTTTAGTGTGTATGAGGGTACACCGTGGACAAAAATTTTCAACATTTCCTATTGAGCGTTGCTTAGAGTAAAGCTGCGAATCTACACAACAAACACGCGGAAAAGAAGGAGCGCTCCGAAGTCACTCGTGGACCCTCAGCACCTTGCAGAGGGTTCATTCCCTAAAGACGAAAAGTCTGTCTATGAATCGTTCCTCTGTAAACACGTGCAGTTACACTGCCCAGCGATCCACAGGAAGCAAATCGCTATCCACGCTGGACACTTTTTCGGCTTGCACGCGTTATGTTGGTATGGGTTTCGGCACTTTCCATTTAAAAACCGTGCAAATGTAAGAAAATAAACATGAATGAGGCCAGAAATAACGCGAATTTCGCGTGTGTGTGTGTGTGTGTGTGTGCGCGCGCGTGTGTGCGTGTGTGCGTGCGTGTGCGTGCGTGTGTGTGTGTGTGTGTGTGTGTGTGTGTGTGTGTGTGTGTGTGTGTGTGTGTGTGTGTGTGTGTGTGTGTGTGTGTGTGTGTGTGTGTGTGTGTGTGTGTGTGTGTGTGTGTGTGTGTGTGTGTGTGTGTGTGTGTGTGTGTGTGTGTGTGTGTGTGTGTGTGTGTGTGTGTGTGTGTGTGTGTGTGTGTGTGTGTGTGTGTGTGTGTGTGTGTGTGTGTGTGTGTGTGTGTGTGTGTGTGTGTGTGTGTGTGTGTGTGTGTGTGTGTGTGTGTGTGTGTGTGTGTGTGTGTGTGTGTGTGTGTGTGTGTGTGTGTCTTCCCTGCCTTTTTATTGCGGAAGTCATAATAATAAAATGGAAACGTAAACATTACATAACTGAGATATGCTTGCCTGCCACGAACGATATATTTTCTCTGATACATGATTTACATTAAAATGAAAAAATTATAATTATTTTATTGCCTGGCAACAAAATTATTTTATTTTTAATAATTACCATTGTTTGAAAAAGTTTAAATGAATTTTCACACATCCTAGGTACAAAGAGGTAATAGATATTTTATTTCAAGAGGAGAATGGTATAAGTGGAATTAGTAAAGGGGGTTATTATGGAGAGATTGGTGTCATAATATGTAAATCTGGTTGTTAGTAGTGGTTGTTAGTAGAAAGAAGGTGAGTAAGGCTATAGATATAAATGCCAATGTAATAAATCAAGTAATAGTGAATAATGGAGAGTCACCCAAACTAATAGGGAGGAAAATGTCAAATAAGAAAAAGTTCAAAGTAGAAAGGTGAGGTAAAAGGAATGTTAATAAATTTTGAGTTTTGTGGAGAATCTAGTGGTAATAAGGGTTAAATAATTAAAAGTTCGATATAAAAGAGTTGATGGAAATGATAATAGTAAGGTTTATAATTTTATACAAAATATTTTGAATGTGAATTGTTTAATATTAATGTTGACAATTAATGTTTTATGATGTTTTAATTATGTTTTATTGTTATATGGCAATAGAATGTGTGGTTAGGAGGTTGCTACAGGGGTAGCAATGGTAACAAATGTTAAGTATTAAGTAAATGATGTTAATAATGGTATTGAACACACAAAAAAAAGATATAGTTCTGATTCTTTGGTAAAGAAATATTGAAATCAGGAAAGCTGATAGATAAAAGTTCAAAAGTTAATTGGTTTGCCATGATAAAAGTTATGTTTTGAATTTTATATGATAGAAATAGATAGTTGTTGTTTTTGAAAATTTTAAAAATTTGTTTTACGTGTTATGATCTTAGTATAAGTATATATTTTTTCTCTTGTGGTGAAAAGGAGTAAAGTAACTTAAGGAGACTGGAGTCCAGTCTTGGTAAAGATAGTAATGTAAACGGAGAAGGCATTCTGTCTTAAATCTTGTTTGTTATTTGAAACTTAGGGGTAAGAAAACCAATGCCTCGGAACATAAACCAATGCAACTAAGGGGAGACATATCAGTTGCGGATATGGAAGTATATAAGGCCACTATTTTAAATTTTGTATTCAATGTTTCAGAGTTTGGTGATGTTGTGACGGCGGTCCTGCGCGTCAGAGCAGGAGCGTTAAGTGCCTAATGGCCTTGCGGTGTTGGGATCTCACCTGAGAAGTCCAGTAAGGTCATGCAGGTACGGTCATAATCATTGGACCAAGGGTGAGTGATTGTATTTTTTTTTTATGTAAACACTACAGGGGGTTGTGGCGCCATATCTGGGCTGATCCCTTTAGAAGGTGTGAATGAGTCAATGAGAGTTTTTATGTTTCGACATAAAACCTCTCATTGAGGGGGTTTTGTGACGGTACAAAAGTCCGTCTTAGAATTTATGGGTACGGGAGCATAAATTTATTGTATTTCCATGTATTTAAAACGGTTAGGTTGGCTTTCCCAAATGAATAACAAACAACGCAGTTCGTCTGTACGAGTCAACTCCAAGGTCATTGGCGTACGTGCTTTTCAGCAGATATTAAACAAAGCAAATTGCGAACTAATATTGAAACATCATCAAATATGTAAAAAACGTAACGATTGTGACGCAGAACAATGGCGTCATCCGCTTAAGACAATAGAACGGTGACGGCATAACCCTTCCACATGGGTAAACGGCACCTGTTGGTCGTCCCCAGTCATCAACTTGAACTCAGAGCGTCAACACGCTGTAAAATTCGCCGCAGACAATTGCCAGCAATGTGTTTTTGAAAGTATAAAATGTAGCCAAGATGTAACCAGAGAAAGTTTTAAAACATAAATCAGTGAATAACAATTCAGAATGTAAATTAACTTCAGTGAAACACAGCGAAAAGCAACAAGAAACGCCCGGCTGAACATCCGCCAGACGATGTGGGACGCCTGACTACAACTTCGATTCTACACCAGCAGGGAAGTCCAAATTACCATTACAATTCAATATTCTTTTTGAGCTCAAAATTATAACAAATTTAAAGATGTACCTTTATCAATGTATGTGTGTGTGAGAGCAAATGGCAGCGTGTATGTGCCGGCATTCATGAATAATTGAGGCATTGGTTTGTGTAGACAATGATCTGAAACTTGATAGATGAATTTACAAGAGCTGCAGCCGATTTTAAAATGATTTTGTAGTAAATTAAACACAAGAAAGAAATAATGAAAAATAAGTAATTATTAGTAAAGCGGAAGTATATGTAGACGCCATTTTGTTTTGTTGATGGTATAAGGCGCCATCTTTGGTTTTCCATAAGTGTAATTGATGCAAAGTAAGAGTAATTAAACAAAGTTTTATGTCAACACACACGCTATTAGAGTCATTATTTCGAAACCCCTTACTGTCTCTGAATCTTGCTGAGAAAGAATCCTGGCCCTTAGAGATGAAATTCATGTTGTTTACAAGCCACGTGCTCGAACCGGATATGGCATTGGACATACGGTAAGTAAATATATTTTATTTATTCGTAATACACAAAGAGATAAATAGAGATGAGAGTAACATACCTGCAAAGTTTTATGTTTTAACAAGTATAACGGCTGTATATTATCTTTTAGAACTTCTGTATACTATCGCCCTTATAACCTTGGGAGCCCGGTTAATTGACGTCGGTCAATTAAACAGGCTGCCATAATATTCACAAAATGTTATATATTTAATTAAAATACAACGTAACAAAACACTTAATTGGAACCTGTGAATTAAGGAATATTAGATTCGTGTTGCCAAATTTATTCACGCATATTTACGTCCATGACATCTCTTTATTTACATACATGGTAATTAGCATAAAATAAAATGAGTTACTGTCTTATTATTAAAAATCAATTAGGCTTGTGATTTGTATTGTTAAAACATACATATATATACTTAACCTACTTTTCGTTTACTCTATTTCGTTCAACTGATTAGTTAACTATAAAAAAAAAATAATAACTGCTTAATGTATTCATTAATCAACTTGGTTAATTATTTATAAAACTTGGGTAATTCATACCCTCGGATCCGAGATATATCCTTTCTTTATATTAAAGTTAAACAATTTACTTTTGCTGCCATTTGAAAAATGGACTTATTAATATTAGAATGTTATAGTCATTAAAGCTAAATACATCATATTGTTTATCACAAAGTCACAATGGTAATTTAATTCGGTCAGTCTTTTGTATTATTATATTAATTTTATTTTGGTGTCAATTGTCTTTCATATTTTTATTAAGTAATTTCTGAACTACAGAAGTTTGACTTCTGTGTCACCTGTATGTAGCATCCTCGGCGAATAGGGGTTGTCTGTAGTAAACGGTGGCTATGCGGCCTCTGGTCTATCCTGGAGGTCTGAAGAAAGTGTAATAATGGAAGGTGTGGTTGTCTCTCTCTTTTTGCAAGGTTTATCAGATTCTGGTGCTGGCGGTGGTGGAAAACTTTCACTTGAACTCACTTACTTCGGTTTACCGCACTTTTACCTTATAGTTAAACTGTTACATATACTGTGATCTCTATCACATTGACGTGATATTAAATCAACTGCAGAGATGTCATAAACAAACACTTAAAACGCATCAAAGATGTTAAACATATTGAAAATACTGATAATTATGGCTATCTGCTTTACTAAGCATTATCTTAAAGAAACTAAGAGAGTGAACGACATATTCTTTCATTCTCTATAATATTGTAGTTACTGCCTACATGTTCAACCGTACTGTTCTCGCGGCGGAGTCTGAGTTACAACTATTTTGGGGCGCACAGCTGGCTTAGCGATGTGCTTGTCCGCGCGTGTTGTTATTTACCGGCGCGAGAAATAGTTCTTAATTTATTAATTATTATTTTTACTTATTTAAATTGCTGGTTTATTATGTCTCTTGTAACGTGTCGTTTCACTAAACATAAAACATAACATACTCATTAACATGTAAATAATAATTAATTAATAGAATTATAAGGTACAAATGTTAAACTTAGAAAATAAGTAAAAAGACATTTGTTAGTTCATAAGCATTAGATTAAAACTATGAGGAGGTCTGCGTGCCTCAGACAGTTGTTTTGTATCATTGAACTACAAACAGTGAATGTTATAGATTTTACAAATATAATAAATCAAACTATAATTATGTAAGTTAGGTTGTGTGATAGTGCTAGAAAGTGAAAATAACAGTGATAGACTTTAAAAAGGAAAAAATCAGATATAAGGAATGTGATTAAACATTATTATAATATGAGCATTGAATGAAACATATAATCTATATGAAACAGTTATGTAGCCCATATAGTGAGATCAAACCAAGTGTAAATAATTTAAAAGATAGAAACTCTTACGTTAAAAAACTTATAATAATATAGTTACGAAGGAAAAATAAAGTAAAGGTCAACAGAATATTACTAATTAGAAATGGTAAACCGAACCTGTGACCCATAAAAAATATAGCCATGGCCTTTAACTAATGAAATTAATGTTTTGAGTGAAGATGATTGTTGTTAAAAAAATTGTGAATTGCAAGAGAACGTTTAAGGTGTGACTCCTGAATTGGATACAAATTGAAGACCAATAAAAGATGAGAGGACCAGGAAAAAATGCAAAACCTAGAAGAATGCTGTTTTAATCAAGAGACCAAAAAACCAGATGTCCAGGAATAAAGAATCAACCAATAAATCCGTTAAGAAAACTGCTAGATTGGTGAGATCACTCCATGACTAAATCAAATATTCGACCAAACATTATGACAGTAAAGATTGAATTACAACAAAAACAATAACTAAAAAACAATATAAAAACATTATAATTGTGAATTATTTTTGTACACTAGTATACAATAGTCATTAATAATAAGAGTTTTTGTTGTAGTTAATAGTAGTTTAAAAGGACCCACAAACATTCAACAGACATTAACAACACTGTAATACCGAGTCTCATGCATCAAAGTTGTATTGTTTGTTCTATATGTAAATTGTATGTTGACCCTGAGGTTCAGATGAATAATCCTCTATTTAAAAAATAAAACAGGTTATACTTTATTAGTAAGAGATACTAATTTGTTTTGATATTACTTATTGACGCTCAGAAGTGGGGCCTTCCACATTCACTGGATACAAAAGGAGGATTATATATAGTAACTGAACGTTACAAATTGACGCTCAGAAGTGGGGCCTTCCACATTCACTGGATACATAAGGAGGATTATATATATTAAACTGAACGTTACATATTGGCGCCCAACCGGTAGAGCTGAATTAGGCAAAACTAACTAACCGAAACACAATTAGTGAAATAACTATTGACCTAATTTTAGCTGGCAACTGCTAGAAAAAACAAACAAAATGCAACGAAGGGCTATGCCACAACAGGAAACGAAAATGCCCGAACAAGAGAGATGATTAAGCTACGCGGAATGGATGACAGTGTTATTTAAAAAATTCAGCAAGGATATGGATTATATTAATGAAAATACCACTGATCACGAACGAGCACAGATGAGGCGTGCGAACAGAATGGTGACACCGAACGACAACATGACGTTGAGAGATATTTATGATGAAATGTGGGAGCTACACGCAAAGTATGATAAAGAAGAGACTATCGGGAGAACTCACGAAAATAACGATAAAAATGTGGAAGGAATGACTGAGGATGATTGGGATAGATGGAATGATAATCTTAAAAGAATGAAAAACGAGAGAACGGGAATATACGCACATTTGAAAGAACAATATACACAGGAGGAGTATGAACAAATGAGGCAATTAATAAGACAACCAGAGAAACCGGTACAAACAGAAAATGCAGAGCTAAAGGAATGGATAAGGCTTATGTTTGAACAATCCAGAGAAGATATTTGTAAATGGAGGGAAGAATTAAATAAGAAGCGTAAAAAGAAAATAGAAGGTAGTAAAAAAATAGAAAATAAAGAAGAGACAATTGAATTATTACCTGAAAATAAACATAACAGGAACAAGGAGAATACTAAGCCACTCGAAAAGAAGATAAAGAAAATAAGAAGAATACATCCAAAGAAACCAATAAATACAAGAGAAAATTTGGAGATGATAAACAGTGGACTAGTAAATGTACTTAATCTCCCTATTACCGACCATAGAGAGATAATGAATTTTAAAAATGGTAGGAGAAGCTTAACAGAAATTATAGAAAAGACTCACAATAAAACAGTGAGTAAGGACTTCAGAAAATTGATATTCAAGGTAAATATACTTGAAATAAAAATACATGATAAGATATCAGTGATACCACCAATAGTTGATATACCATCGACATATTTGTTTAGGAAAACAGATGATAGAGTGATTAATATAGGACTGGATACTAGTGAAAAGGTGGTATTAGAAGAATTGGTGTATGAGGTAGCAGAGATCTATACCACAAGGAAGGAAATAGTTCTGCACACCAGAAGAACCCGGATCGTGGCAGATACCGAAAACGGATAAACCAAGTAGGAACAATATTGTAAAAAGGGACTGATTTTCTGACTACCGACAAGGCAAACCAGTTAAGAAAGGAAGAAGAAAATAATGATAATTAAAACAAAAATAAAATAAATAATCACTCTAGACTTAAAGAAAATAATGATAATTAAAACAAAAATAAAATAAATAATCACTCTAGACTTAAGAAAAAATAATGATAATTAAGAAAACATAACCAAAACTGAAGAAAAAGCGGGTAAGGAACAAAAGGGGAATATAAACAGAAAAATAAGAAGGAAAAAAGTATTAAACTAACAATTAATTAAGACAAAATATTATTTAGAAAAATATAACAAGGGATTCATTAGAAAGAAAACAGGGTAAAGCGAAAACAAACTGAGACATAGAGTACATCAAAGTAAACACTACAAGGGGTGCTGACAACAGTCTTGATTAAAACATGAGCGAACACTTCAGGAATGAAACGAAACGCAGGAGAATAAAACGGAGAGAATACGCACGCTGTCCATAAACCAGATACAATTATAGGAGCCACAGGTAAATAATCTAAAACCCAAAAGCAGCACATAAACCTGAATGTTACGAGAGAAGGAATAGGAATTCCTATGGTGTTATTAGTAACCCAAGGGTTACTCTTTAAGGTATAAACAGAGTGTTGTATGCTACGGCGCCACTCTGCAATTATGAATGATCCGCTGAGATAATAGGAAGCACAAGTGCCCCTCAGGACGGGAATTCATACTAAGTTAGGGAAAATGTTAGGGTACCCATAGGAAACAAATAAACCGTAAATGACCAGAATCATGGCAGGAAAGACTGCAGGAAATCAGGGCATTCCAAGGAAAAGGATATACAGAGATCATGAGTGTGGCACAAAAGAAGAGGTTAGTGAACTATTACAATAATTACTGCATCGTATTCTCCAGCTCACCGAATAAAGAGAAGAATTTAAATAATATCCGGTTAAACAGTTGTTCAAGAAAGCTGTAAGAAAGTAAATCCAGCTCATGATAAAAGAAGATATTATAGGAAAGAGTAGTTTGTCAATTACCAACCCCATTGTAGCAATACCCCAAGGAATATATAACCAAACCGAGATAAAGAGGTTTTATGAAAAGTGAAGACAGTTTTTGTAGATTTTTGTCATTTATTTCAGTAACTCCTAAAACCACCATTACTGAAATAACTTGTCTTAAACGGGGGGCTTTATGTAACGTGTCGTTTCACTAAACATAAAACATAACATACTCATTAACATGTAAATAATAATTAATTAATAGAATTATAAGGTACAAATGTTAAACTTAGAAAATAAGTAAAAAGACATTTGTTAGTTCATAAGCATTAGATTAAAACTATGAGGAGGTCTGCGTGCCTCAGACAGTTGTTTTGTATCATTGAACTACAAACAGTGAATGTTATAGATTTTACAAATATAATAAATCAAACTATAATTATGTAAGTTAGGTTGTGTGATAGTGCTAGAAAGTGAAAATAACAGTGATAGACTTTAAAAAGGAAAAAATCAGATATAAGGAATGTGATTAAACATTATTATAATATGAGCATTGAATGAAACATATAATCTATATGAAACAGTTATGTAGCCCATATAGTGAGATCAAACCAAGTGTAAATAATTTAAAAGATAGAAACTCTTACGTTAAAAAACTTATAATAATATAGTTACGAAGGAAAAATAAAGTAAAGGTCAACAGAATATTACTAATTAGAAATGGTAAACCGAACCTGTGACCCATAAAAAATATAGCCATGGCCTTTAACTAATGAAATTAATGTTTTGAGTGAAGATGATTGTTGTTAAAAAAATTGTGAATTGCAAGAGAACGTTTAAGGTGTGACTCCTGAATTGGATACAAATTGAAGACCAATAAAAGATGAGAGGACCAGGAAAAAATGCAAAACCTAGAAGAATGCTGTTTTAATCAAGAGTCCAAAAAACCAGATGTCCAGGAATAAAGAATCAACCAATAAATCCGTTAAGAAAACTGCTAGATTGGTGAGATCACTCCATGACTAAATCAAATATTCGACCAAACATTATGACAGTAAAGATTGAATTACAACAAAAACAATAACTAAAAAACAATATAAAAACATTATAATTGTGAATTATTTTTGTACACTAGTATACAATAGTCATTAATAATAAGAGTTTTTGTTATAGTTAATAGTAGTTTAAAAGGACCCACAAACATTCAACAGACATTAACAACACTGTAATACCGAGTCTCATGCATCAAAGTTGTATTGTTTGTTCTATATGTAAATTGTATGTTGACCCTGAGGTTCAGATGAATAATCCTCTATTTAAAAAATAAAACAGGTTATACTTTATTAGTAAGAGATACTAATTTGTTTTGATATTACTTATTGACGCTCAGAAGTGGGGCCTTCCACATTCACTGGATACAAAAGGAGGATTATATATAGTAACTGAACGTTACAAATTGACGCTCAGAAGTGGGGCCTTCCACATTCACTGGATACATAAGGAGGATTATATATATTAAACTGAACGTTACACTCTCTATAATTTATTACTCGCTGATGAAACAGGAGGTGGTTTACATATTTATTTGTTTAAGATTATTTAGTTTTCTATTTATTTCATTCGTTATATTTATTTTTCTGTTATGGAATTCATCTACAAGTATGCATGTTTCTACTGGTTGGGGTACATAGGGAGAGAAATTATATAGTTTCATTTAGGATTATATTATTTTTACCTCTTTTTTATTTTGTTGTGCTATTTAACCCTATTAAATCGTCACATTCTCCTCCACTTAAAGAAGACACTGGGTCGGTGACCGATGTGTATTCAACGGGGAAATAGCTAAGAAATACAATGGGAATTTGGTACTAGCTTCCGTGTGAAACCCCCTTTCTCTCTTTCGTGATTATTCAACCATATTAAATCTTCACTCAAGGGTAATTTTTTCTATGACGAACGATAACTGCCGTAAATTCAAAGATAATAAAATAATTTTTTGCATACATCCCTAAATTGTAAAGGACCTAAGACTTTTTGATTTTGGTGAAGATCGGTTACGATAAAGGGGTAGTTTACCAGCAACGGTTTTTTATCAAGGGTAATTTTTTTTATGGCAAACGATAACAGCCGCAAATTCAAACAGAATCAAATGATGTTTTGCATACAGCCCTGTGTTGGTGTTGGTGAAGATCGGTTAAGGGAAAGGGGTAGTTTACCGGCAACATTTTATGTTTTAACAAGGGTAATTTTTTATATGACGAACGATAACTGCCGTAAATTCAGACACAATCAACTACGTTTTTGCATACCGTTCTGAACTAAAGAGAGCTCAAGGTCTGTTGATTTTGTTGAGACCGGTTAAGGGAAAGGGGTAGTTTATCAGCAACGTTTTATGTTTTAAAAAGGGTAATTTTTTATGACGAATGATAACTGGCGAAAACTGAAAGAAAATCAAATAATTTTTTGTACACTTTCCTATGTTGTAGAGAACTCAAGGTCTGTTGATTTTGGTGAAGATCGGTTAAGGGAAAGGGGTAGTTAACCAGCAACATTTTATGTTTTAACAAGGGTATTTCCTATGGCAATCGATAACAGCCGCAAATTCAAACATAATGAAATAGTTGTTTGCATGCAAGTCTGAATTGTAGAGTTCTAAAGACATATTGTTTTTGGTGAAGATCGGTTAAGCGGAAGGGGTAGTTTACCAGCAACGTTTTTTGTTTTAACAAGGTTATTTCCTATGGCAAACGATAACAGCCGCAAATTCAAACAGAATCAAACAATATTTTGCATACAGCCCTGAATTGTAGAGTTCTCAAGAGCTTTTGTTTTTGGTGAAGATCGGTTATGGGAAAGGGGTAGTTTACCACCCACATTTTATGTTTTAACAAGAGTAATTGTTTTTATGACGAACGATAACTGCCGCACATTTAAACAGAATCAAATAATTTTGTGCATACCTTCATCAATTGTAGATAACTTAAGGTCTGTAGATTTTGTTCAAGATCGGTTAAGGGAAAGGGGTAATTTACCAGCAACATTTTATGTTTTAACAACGGTAATTTTTTCTATGACGAACGATAACTACCGTAAATTCAAACAGAATCAAATAATGTTTTGCATGCATCCCTGAATTGTAGAGGACTCAAGACGTTTTGATTTTAGTGAAGATAGGTTAAGGAAAAGGGGTAGTTTACCGGCAACGTTTTATGCTTTAACAAGGGTAATTTTTTTATGACGAACGATAACTGCCGAAAATTCAAAGAGAATTAAATAATTTTTTACATATGTGCCTGAGTTGTAGAGGACTCAAGGCCTATTGATTTTGGTGAAGATCGGTTAGGGGGAAAGGGTAGTTTACCCGAAACATTTTTTGTTGTAACAAGAGTTTGATTTAATTTTGATAAATAAAGTATCCTGATAAGAAGATGTTAATAATCCAGTGTAGAATCGTAGATGAACTATCTATAAATGAAGAGGCTAGTTGAACAGGGTGGGGGTAATTTTTATTTATGTCATGTGTAGGCCTACTACGTTATCGGCAACATAGAAGTAGTTTGTCGTTAAAATTCCTTGCTGCACTGTTGGGCTTGATCCAATGTTTTCTACAAAACCAGACGTTTCGGCAGTTCTATCGACTACCATTGTCAGTGAAAATGAGTGCACTATCGTGAGGTGGTATACGTTAGTGATCACAGTACTGTGGTTAAGGCTGAAGAAAGAAGTAGTTTATATGGAAATAGTTCATTTCGAAAAGTATTTTAAACAGACAACTTATAACATGGCAGTCATGTATGGTTCTCCATACCGATATTATATAAGTTTTATATGTGTACTACGTTATTGACAACAAAGAAGTAGTTTCTATGGAAACATTTCATTTAACTTTAACAAAATTCTATATTTTTTCATTTTAATTTAAGTCATGTATGACAGAAAATATATCGTTCGTGGCAAGCGAGGATATCTCAATTATGTGATGTTTACGTTTCCATTTTATTATTATGATTACCACAATAAAAAGGCAGGCAAGACACACATACACACACACACACACACACACACACACACTATACGCGTTATTTCTGGCCTCACTCATGTGTATTTTCTTACATTTGTACGCTTTTTAAATGGAAAGTGCCTAAACCCACACCAACACAACGCGTGCAAGCCGAAAAAGTGTCCAGCGTGGATACCCATTTGCTTCCTGTGGATCGCTGGGCAGTGTAACTGCACGTGTTTACAGAGAAACGGTACATAGACAGACTTTTCGTCTTTAGGGAATGAACCCTCTGCAAGATGCTCAAGGTCCATGAGCGACTTCGGAGTGCTTCGGAGGAGGGATGATTAATTATCTGCGTAGTTCGGTTTCTTTATAAGAATAAAGTAAGCCTACCTAATTTTTATGGACAAAGTGACTGAAAATAACATTATATTAAACGACTACCCCATAATAACAAAAATATCTACAAATAGTGAAATTAATTTGAGGGTGGGCGATATTTTTTTAGGAATTACTGAACCGAATTCAAGTAAATTATTTTAAACATAAATCTTACAACATGGAAGTCATGTATGGTTCTCCATAACAAAACTTTAATCTGCGGCAGTTATTGTTCGTCATAGAAAATATTATCCTTGTAAAAACATAAAACGTTGCAGGTAAACTACCCCTTTCCCTTAACCGATCTTCACCAAAATCAACAGGTCTCTAAAATTCAGGAACGCATGCAAAAAATTATTTGATTCTGTTTTACTTCCATGTTCCATAAGGAAATGGAAGTATGGTCATGGCGAAAAAAATCGTGTTCGAAATAATGTCTAATTCTGATTGTATTACCCTCAAAACATGAAGAAAAGTCATTTTTCGAAAAGTGTCTGTGTGTGTATCGGTATGTCTGTCTATCTATGTTTCTGTGTGTAGATTTTTTTCTATGGCAAACGATAAGAGCCGCAAATTCAAACAGAATAAAATAATTTGTTACATGCATCACTGAATTTTAGAGGACTCAAGGCCTATTGATTTTGGTGAAAATCAGTTAAGAGAAAGGGGTAGTTTACCAGGAACGTTTTATGTTTAAACAAGGGTAATTTTTTCTATGACGAACGATAACTGCCGTAAATTCAAAGATAATAAAATAATTTTTTGCATACATCCCTAAATTGTAAAGGACCTAAGACTTTTTGATTTTGGTGAAGATCGGTTACGATAAAGGGGTAGTTTACCAGCAACGGTTTTTTTATCAAGGGTAATTTTTTTCTATGGCAAACGATAACAGCCGCAAATTCAAACAGAATCAATTGATGTTTTGCATACAGCCCTGTGTTGTAGAGTTCTCAGTACCTATTGGTGTTGGTGAAGATCGGTTAAGCGGAAGGGGTAGTTTACCAGCAACGTTTTTTGTTTTAACAAGGTTATTTCCTATGGCAAACGATAACAGCCGCAAATTCAAACAGAATCAAACAATATTTTGCATACCTTCATCAATTGTAGATAACTTAAGGTTTGTAGATTTTGTTCAAGATCGGTTAAGGGAAAGGGATAATTTACCAGCAACATTTTATGTTTTAACAACGGTAATTTTTTCTATGACGAACGATAACTACCGTAAATTCAAACAGAATCAAATAATGTTTTGCATGCATCCCTGAATTGTAGAGGACTCAAGACGTTTTGATTTTAGTGAAGATAGGTTAAGGAAAAGGGGTAGTTTACCGGCAACGTTTTATGCTTTAACAAGGGTAATTTTTTTTATGACGAACGATAACTGCCGAAAATTCAAAGAGAATTAAATAATTTTTTACATATGTGCCTGAGTTGTAGAGGACTCAAGGCCTATTGATTTTGGTGAAGATCGGTTAGGGGGAAAGGGTAGTTTACCCGAAACATTTTTTGTTGTAACAAGAGTTTGATTTAATTTTGATAAATAAAGTATCCTGATAAGAAGATGTTAATAATCCAGTGTAGAAACGTTGAGCAAGAGGCTAGTTGAACAGGGTGGGGGTAATTTTTATTTATGTCATGTGTAGGCCTACTACGTTATCGGCAACATAGAAGTAGTTTGTCGTTAAAATTCCTTGCTGCACTGTTGGGCTTGATCCAATGTTTTCTACAAAACCAGACGTTTCGGCAGTTCTATCGACTACCATTGTCAGTGAAAATGAGTGCACTATCGTGAGGTGGTATACGTTAGTGATCACAGTACTGTGGTTAAGGCTGAAGAAAGAAGTAGTTTATATGGAAATAGTTCATTTCGAAAAGTATTTTAAACAGACAACTTATAACATGGCAGTCATGTATGGTTCTCCATACCGATATTATATAAGTTTTATATGTGTACTACGTTATTGACAACAAAGAAGTAGTTTCTATGGAAACATTTCATTTAACTTTAACAAAATTCTATATTTTTTCATTTTAATTTAAGTCATGTATGACAGAAAATATATCGTTCGTGGCAAGCGAGGATATCTCAATTATGTGATGTTTACGTTTCCATTTTATTATTATGATTACCACAATAAAAAGGCAGGCAAGACACACATACACACACACACACACACACACACACACACTATACGCGTTATTTCTGGCCTCACTCATGTGTATTTTCTTACATTTGTACGCTTTTTAAATGGAAAGTGCCTAAACCCACACCAACACAACGCGTGCAAGCCGAAAAAGTGTCCAGCGTGGATACCCATTTGCTTCCTGTGGATCGCTGGGCAGTGTAACTGCACGTGTTTACAGAGAAACGGTACATAGACAGACTTTTCGTCTTTAGGGAATGAACCCTCTGCAAGATGCTCAAGGTCCATGAGCGACTTCGGAGTGCTTCGGAGGAGGGATGATTAATTATCTGCGTAGTTCGGTTTCTTTATAAGAATAAAGTAAGCCTACCTAATTTTTATGGACAAAGTGACTGAAAATAACATTATATTAAACGACTACCCCATAATAACAAAAATATCTACAAATAGTGAAATTAATTTGAGGGTGGGCGATATTTTTTTAGGAATTACTGAACCGAATTCAAGTAAATTATTTTAAACATAAATCTTACAACATGGAAGTCATGTATGGTTCTCCATAACAAAACTTTAATCTGCGGCAGTTATTGTTCGTCATAGAAAATATTATCCTTGTTAAAACATAAAACGTTGCAGGTAAACTACCCCTTTCCCTTAACCGATCTTCACCAAAATCAACAGGTCTCTAAAATTCAGGAACGCATGCAAAAAATTATTTGATTCTGTTTTACTTCCATGTTCCATAAGGAAATGGAAGTATGGTCATGGCGAAAAAAATCGTGTTCGAAATAATGTCTAATTCTGATTGTATTACCCTCAAAACATGAAGAAAAGTCATTTTTCGAAAAGTGTCTGTGTGTGTATCGGTATGTCTGTCTATCTATGTTTCTGTGTGTAGATTTTTTTCTATGGCAAACGATAAGAGCCGCAAATTCAAACAGAATAAAATAATTTGTTACATGCATCACTGAATTTTAGAGGACTCAAGGCCTATTGATTTTGGTGAAAATCAGTTAAGAGAAAGGGGTAGTTTACCAGGAACGTTTTATGTTTTAACAAGGGTAATTTTTTCTATGACGAACGATAACTGCCGTAAATTCAAAGATAATAAAATAATTTTTTGCATACATCCCTAAATTGTAAAGGACCTAAGACTTTTTGATTTTGGTGAAGATCGGTTACGATAAAGGGGTAGTTTACCAGCAACGGTTTTTTATCAAGGGTAATTTTTTTTTATGGCAAACGATAACAGCCGCAAATTCAAACAGAATCAAATGATGTTTTGCATACAGCCCTGTGTTGGTGTTGGTGAAGATCGGTTAAGGGAAAGCGGTAGTTTACCGGCAACATTTTATGTTTTAACAAGGGTAATTTTTTATATGACGAACGATAACTGCCGTAAATTCAGACACAATCAACTACGTTTTTGCATACCGTTCTGAACTAAAGAGAGCTCAAGGTCTGCTGATTTTGTTGAGACCGGTTAATGGAAAGGGGTAGTTTATCAGCAACGTTTTATGTTTTAAAAAGGGTAATTTTTTATGACGAATGATAACTGGCGAAAACTGAAAGAAAATCAAATAATTTTTTGTACACTTTCCTATGTTGTAGAGAACTCAAGGTCTGTTGATTTTGGTGAAGATCGGTTAAGGGAAAGGGGTAGTTAACCAGCAACATTTTATGTTTTAACAAGGGTATTTCCTATGGCAATCGATAACAGCCGCAAATTCAAACATAATGAAATAGTTGTTTGCATGCAAGTCTGAATTGTAGAGTTCTAAAGACATATTGTTTTTGGTGAAGATCGGTTAAGCGGAAGGGGTAGTTTACCAGCAACGTTTTTTGTTTTAAAAAGGTTATTTCCTATGGCAAACGATAACAGCCGCAAATTCAAACAGAATCAAACAATATTTTGCATACAGCCCTGAATTGTAGAGTTCTCAAGAGCTTTTGTTTTTGGTGAAGATCGGTTATGGGAAAGGGGTAGTTTACCAGCCACATTTTATGTTTTAACAAGAGTAATTGTTTTTATGACGAACGATAACTGCCGCACATTTAAACAGAATCAAATAATTTTGTGCATACCTTCATCAATTGTAGATAACTTAAGGTCTGTAGATTTTGTTCAAGATCGGTTAAGGGAAAGGGGTAATTTACCAGCAACATTTTATGTTTTAACAACGGTATTTTTTCTATGACGAACGATAACTACCGTAAATTCAAACAGAATCAAATAATGTTTTGCATGCATCCCTGAATTGTAGAGGACTCAAGACGTTTTGATTTTAGTGAAGATAGGTTAAGGAAAAGGGGTAGTTTACCAGCAACGGTTTTTTTATCAAGGGTAATTTTTTTCTATGGCAAACGATAACAGCCGCAAATTCAAACAGAATCAAATGATGTTTTGCATGCAAACCTGAATTGTAGAGGACTCAAGACGTTTTGATTTTAGTGAAGATAGGTTAAGGAAAAGGGGTAGTTTACCGGCAACGTTTTATGCTTTAACAAGGGTAATTTTTTTATGACGAACGATAACTGCCGAAAATTCAAAGAGAATTAAATAATTTTTTACATATGTGCCTGAGTTGTAGAGGACTCAAGGCCTATTGATTTTGGTGAAGATCGGTTAGGGGGAAAGGGTAGTTTACCCGAAACATTTTTTGTTGTAACAAGAGTTTGATTTAATTTTGATAAATAAAGTATCCTGATAAGAAGATGTTAATAATCCAGTGTAGAAACGTAGATGAACTATCTATAAATGAAGAGGCTAGTTGAACAGGGTGGGGGTAATTTTTATTTATGTCATGTGTAGGCCTACTACGTTATCGGCAACATAGAAGTAGTTTGTCGTTAAAATTCCTTGCTGCACTGTTGGGCTTGATCCAATGTTTTCTACAAAACCAGACGTTTCGGCAGTTCTATCGACTACCATTGTCAGTGAAAATGAGTGCACTATCGTGAGGTGGTATACGTTAGTGATCACAGTACTGTGGTTAAGGCTGAAGAAAGAAGTAGTTTATATGGAAATAGTTCATTTCGAAAAGTATTTTAAACAGACAACTTATAACATGGCAGTCATGTATGGTTCTCCATACCGATATTATATAAGTTTTATATGTGTACTACGTTATTGACAACAAAGAAGTAGTTTCTATGGAAACATTTCATTTAACTTTAACAAAATTCTATATTTTTTCATTTTAATTTAAGTCATGTATGACAGAAAATATATCGTTCGTGGCAAGCGAGGATATCTCAATTATGTGATGTTTACGTTTCCATTTTATTATTATGATTACCACAATAAAAAGGCAGGCAAGACACACATACACACACACACACACACACACACTATACGCGTTATTTCTGGCCTCACTCATGTGTATTTTCTTACATTTGTACGCTTTTTAAATGGAAAGTGCCTAAACCCACACCAACACAACGCGTGCAAGCCGAAAAAGTGTCCAGCGTGGATACCCATTTGCTTCCTGTGGATCGCTGGGCAGTGTAACTGCACGTGTTTACAGAGAAACGGTACATAGACAGACTTTTCGTCTTTAGGGAATGAACCCTCTGCAAGATGCTCAAGGTCCATGAGCGACTTCGGAGTGCTTCGGAGGAGGGATGATTAATTATCTGCGTAGTTCGGTTTCTTTATAAGAATAAAGTAAGCCTACCTAATTTTTATGGACAAAGTGACTGAAAATAACATTATATTAAACGACTACCCCATAATAACAAAAATATCTACAAATAGTGAAATTAATTTGAGGGTGGGCGATATTTTTTTAGGAATTACTGAACCGAATTCAAGTAAATTATTTTAAACATAAATCTTACAACATGGAAGTCATGTATGGTTCTCCATAACAAAACTTTAATCTGCGGCAGTTATTGTTCGTCATAGAAAATATTATCCTTGTTAAAACATAAAACGTTGCAGGTAAACTACCCCTTTCCCTTAACCGATCTTCACCAAAATCAACAGGTCTCTAAAATTCAGGAACGCATGCAAAAAATTATTTGATTCTGTTTTACTTCCATGTTCCATAAGGAAATGGAAGTATGGTCATGGCGAAAAAAATCATGTTCGAAATAATGTCTAATTCTAATTGTATTACCCTCAAAACATGAAGAAAAGTCATTTTTCGAAAAGTGTCTGTGTGTGTATCGGTATGTCTGTCTATCTATGTTTCTGTGTAGATTTTTTTCTATGGCAAACGATAAGAGCCGCAAATTCAAACAGAATAAAATAATTTGTTACATGCATCACTGAATTTTAGAGGACTCAAGGCCTATTGATTTTGGTGAAAATCAGTTAAGAGAAAGGGGTAGTTTACCAGGAACGTTTTATGTTTTAACAAGGGTAATTTTTTCTATGACGAACGATAACTGCCGTAAATTCAAAGATAATAAAATAATTTTTTGCATACATCCCTAAATTGTAAAGGACCTAAGACTTTTTGATTTTGGTGAAGATCGGTTACGATAAAGGGGTAGTTTACCAGCAACGGTTTTTTTATCAAGGGTAATTTTTTTCTATGGCAAACGATAACAGCCGCAAATTCAAACAGAATCAATTGATGTTTTGCATACAGCCCTGTGTTGTAGAGTTCTCAGTACCTATTGGTGTTGGTGAAGATCGGTTAAGCGGAAGGGGTAGTTTACCAGCAACGTTTTTTGTTTTAACAAGGTTAATTCCTATGGCAAACGATAACAGCCGCAAATTCAAACAGAATCAAACAATATTTTGCATACCTTCATCAATTGTAGATAACTTAAGGTTTGTAGATTTTGTTCAAGATCGGTTAAGGGAAAGGGATAATTTACCAGCAACATTTTATGTTTTAACAACGGTAATTTTTTCTATGACGAACGATAACTACCGTAAATTCAAACAGAATCAAATAATGTTTTGCATGCATCCCTGAATTGTAGAGGACTCAAGACGTTTTGATTTTAGTGAAGATAGGTTAAGGAAAAGGGGTAGTTTACCGGCAACGTTTTATGCTTTAACAAGGGTAATTTTTTTTATGACGAACGATAACTGCCGAAAATTCAAAGAGAATTAAATAATTTTTTACATATGTGCCTGAGTTGTAGAGGACTCAAGGCCTATTGATTTTGGTGAAGATCGGTTAGGGGGAAAGGGTAGATTACCCGAAACATTTTTTGTTGTAACAAGAGTTTGATTTAATTTTGATAAATAAAGTATCCTGATAAGAAGATGTTAATAATCCAGTGTAGAAACGTTGAGCAAGAGGCTAGTTGAACAGGGTGGGGGTAATTTTTATTTATGTCATGTGTAGGCCTACTACGTTATCGGCAACATAGAAGTAGTTTGTCGTTAAAATTCCTTGCTGCACTGTTGGGCTTGATCCAATGTTTTCTACAAAACCAGACGTTTCGGCAGTTCTATCGACTACCATTGTCAGTGAAAATGAGTGCACTATCGTGAGGTGGTATACGTTAGTGATCACAGTACTGTGGTTAAGGCTGAAGAAAGAAGTAGTTTATATGGAAATAGTTCATTTCGAAAAGTATTTTAAACAGACAACTTACAACATGGCAGTCATGTATGGTTCTCCATACCTATATTTTATAAGTTTTATACGTGTACTACATTATTGACAACAAAGAAGTAGTTTCTATGGAAACATTTCATTTAACTTTAACAAAATTCTATATTTTTTCATTTTAATTTAAGTCATGTATGACAGAAAATATATCGTTCGTGGCAAGCGAGGATATCTCAATTATGTGATGTTTACGTTTCCATTTTATTATTATGATTACCACAATAAAAAGGCAGGCAAGACACACATACACACACACACACACACACACACTATACGCGTTATTTCTGGCCCCACTCATGTGTATTTTCTTACATTTGTACGCTTTTTAAATGGAAAGTGCCTAAACCCACACCAACACAACGCGTGCAAGCCGAAAAAGTGTCCAGCGTGGATACCCATTTGCTTCCTGTGGATCGCTGGGCAGTGTAACTGCACGTGTTTACAGAGAAACGGTACATAGACAGACTTTTCGTCTTTAGGGAATGAACCCTCTGCAAGATGCTCAAGGTCCATGAGCGACTTCGGAGTGCTTCGGAGGAGGGATGATTAATTATCTGCGTAGTTCGGTTTCTTTATAAGAATAAAGTAAGCCTACCTAATTTTTATGGACAAAGTGACTGAAAATAACATTATATTAAACGACTACCCCATAATAACAAAAATATCTACAAATAGTGAAATTAATTTGAGGGTGGGCGATATTTTTTTAGGAATTACTGAACCGATTTCAAGTAAATTATTTTAAACATAAATCTTACAACATGGAAGTCATGTATGGTTCTCCATAACAAAACTTTAATCTGCGGCAGTTATTGTTCGTCATAGAAAATATTATCCTTGTTAAAACATAAAACGTTGCAGGTAAACTACCCCTTTCCCTTAACCGATCTTCACCAAAATCAACAGGTCTCTAAAATTCAGGAACGCATGCAAAAAATTATTTGATTCTGTTTTACTTCCATGTTCCATAAGGAAATGGAAGTATGGTCATGGCGAAAAAAATCGTGTTCGAAATAATGTCTAATTCTGATTGTATTACCCTCAAAACATGAAGAAAAGTCATTTTTCGAAAAGTGTCTGTGTGTGTATCGGTATGTCTGTCTATCTATGTTTCTGTGTGTAGATTTTTTCTATGGCAAACGATAAGAGCCGCAAATTCAAACAGAATAAAATAATTTGTTACATGCATCACTGAATTTTAGAGGACTCAAGGCCTATTGATTTTGGTGAAAATCAGTTAAGAGAAAGGGGTAGTTTACCAGGAACGTTTTATGTTTTAACAAGGGTAATTTTTTCTATGACGAACGATAACTGCCGTAAATTCAAAGATAATAAAATAATTTTTTGCATACATCCCTAAATTGTAAAGAACCTAAGACTTTTTGATTTTGGTGAAGATCGGTTACGATAAAGGGGTAGTTTACCAGCAACGGTTTTTTTATCAAGGGTAATTTTTTTTCTATGGCAAACGATAACAGCCGCAAATTCAAACAGAATCAAATGATGTTTTGCATACAGCCCTGTGTTGTAGAGTTCTCAGTACCTATTGGTGTTGGTGAAGATCGGTTAAGCGGAAGGGGTAGTTTACCAGCAACGTTTTTTGTTTTAACAAGGTTATTTCCTATGGCAAACGATAACAGCCGCAAATTCAAACAGAATCAAACAATATTTTGCATACCTTCATCAATTGTAGATAACTTAAGGTTTGTAGATTTTGTTCAAGATCGGTTAAGGGAAAGGGATAATTTACCAGCAACATTTTATGTTTTAACAACGGTAATTTTTTCTATGACGAACGATAACTACCGTAAATTCAAACAGAATCAAATAATGTTTTGCATGCATCCCTGAATTGTAGAGGACTCAAGACGTTTTGATTTTAGTGAAGATAGGTTAAGGAAAAGGGGTAGTTTACCGGCAACGTTTTATGCTTTAACAAGGGTAATTTTTTTTATGACGAACGATAACAGCCGAAAATTCAAAGAGAATTAAATAATTTTTTACATATATGCCTGAGTTGTAGAGGACTCAAGGCCTATTGATTTTGGTGAAGATCGGTTAGGGGGAAAGGGTAGTTTACCCGAAACATTTTTTGTTGTAACAAGAGTTTGATTTAATTTTGATAAATAAAGTATCCTGATAAGAAGATGTTAATAATCCAGTGTAGAAACGTAGATGAACTATCTATAAATGAAGAGGCTAGTTGAACAGGGTGGGGATAATTTTTATTTATGTCATGTGTAGGCCTACTACGTTATCGGCAACATAGAAGTAGTTTGTCGTTAAAATTCCTTGCTGCACTGTTGGGCTTGATCCAATGTTTTCTACAAAACCAGACGTTTCGGCAGTTCTATCGACTGCCATCGTCAGTGAAAAAGAGTGCACTATCGTGAGGTGGTATACGTTAGTGATCACAGTACTGTGGTTAAGGCTGAAGAAAGAAGTAGTTTATATGGAAATAGTTCATTTCGAAAAGTATTTTAAACAGACAACTTACAACATGGCAGTCATGTATGGTTCTCGACACCGATATTTTATAAGTTTTATATGTGTACTACGTTATTGACAACAAAGAAGTATAATGAAGAAATTTGTGTTAGTGGTTGAAATCACAATCAGAATGATCAATATTGCACACCACTATATAAAAATTAGTCCGATTAGCACTTTCAAGCTTCACAGCTCATCGTCAGATCAGGAATAGACCGAAATTATTTAATACCCAACCCTTCACCCCTCTCCACCACCCTGCTCACCCACAACAAACTAAAAATTAATGACTCTTCCCCACCCCCTAAACTCTGTCACACCATCTGTACAGTTACATATTTTTCTAGTAAATTCCTTGTGTTTCAGTGTGTGTGCGTGCGTGCGTGCGTGTGTGTGTGTGTGTGTGTGTGTGTGTGTGTGTGTGTGTGTGTGTGTGTGTGTGTGTGTGTGTGTGTGTGTGTGTGTGTGTGTGTGTGTGTGTGTGTGTGTGTGTGTGTGTGTGTGTGTGTGTGTGTGTGTGTGTGTGTGTGTGTGTGTGTGTGTGTGTGTGTGTGTGTGTGTGTGTGTGTGTGTGTGTGTGTGTGTGTGTGTGTGTGTGTGTGTGTGCATCCTTTTAAACTACCCGCTTCCTCTCCACACACATGGGTCAGTCACACACCCTTATTTTAAAACAACCAATTAGTACTATGAAATATAATTCTTAATCGTATCTATCTGCCCTCTCTCATTTACTTCTTAATCATGTTATAAAATATTTCTTCATTATCAAATTTAATTGTAATATTAATTAAATTGTCTAACCCTTTTTCTCTTTCTTGCAATATTTCTAACTCCTCTCTAAGCTTCCTTTCAACTGTGTTATTTACTACTTTTACAATTTCGTATTCTTCCAAAGGATTAACAAACTTGTGGTTGTCTTCTATGAAATGTCTTGCATATAACGAATTGGTTGTTCTATTACCTTCTCCACGTTTGTGGTCAGACAACCTGCATGCGAATTTTCGTCCTGTCTCCCCTAGGTACACTTTGTTGCAGTCTTTACATTTTAATTTATAAATTCCGCTTTTCTGTAATACCGGAATTTTTTCTATATTCTTATTCCTTATCTTATCAAATACCGTTTCACATTTTTTAATAGCTATATCTACTCCATATTTATTAAAACATTTTATAATTTTTCTAGTATGTGAACCTATGTATGTCAATGACCCTGCATAATTCTTTTGTTCTGGTTCTATTTTAGCTTTTTGTATGTTGACCCTTTTCATAACTTTATCCACTATGTTGGTGCTATAATTATTATTCCTTACAATTCCCTTTATCGTTTTTAACTCCCTATCTTTTGATTCGGTCTCTTTTAAACACTTCTGAGCTCTGTAACAAAAGGAATTGATTGCCGCCATTTTATATCTGTATGGGTGGTACGACTCTCTTGGTATAATTATATCAGAATACGACTCTTTCCTAAATATCCCAAACTGTAGTTTCTCATTATCTTTAATTTCTATGTTTAAGTCTAAGTAATTTATTTGCTTACCTCCTATCTCTTCCTTAAATTGTAAGTTTTTATCCTTATTATTTACCTCCTTTATAAACTCATGCACTTCTTCTATGCTTCCTTCCCAAACTACTAATACATCATCAACGTATCTAGACCATAATTTTATATTGTCTTTATACTTAGTGGAAGTTATTAATTGCTTTTCAAAATCATTTATGTATATTTCAGCAAGAATAGGGGATAATGAAGACCCCATAGGTAAACCTTTTTTCTGTATATAAAACTTGTTATTAAACCTAAAATAGTTCTGATTTACACATTCTTTAATTACTTTCATCAACTGCTTTTTATACCTGTATTCTCCCATATTATTATCGTTTATTAACTTAATAACTTTATTTACTGTGATATTAGTAAACATGACCTTAACATCCAGTGATATCAATTTTGTATTTACATTAATGCTAATATTTTCTAATTTTTCTATCAATTTTATATTATTCTCTATGTTGTATCTTGTCCCAAATTCATATTTCTCTTTCAGTACTCTGCTAACTTCCTTTGATAATTTATAAATAGGTGCATTAATAAAAGAAACAATCGGTCTAATTGGTTTTCCTTCTTTATGTATCTTAACCTGACTTTTAAAAGTTGGTGCTGTTGGATTACATTCCAATAAATACTTTTTCTTTTTTTCTTCTATAAATGTTATCTGTTTCATCATTTGTTTTATCCTTGACTGGTACTTACTTGTATAATCATACTTTATTTCCTCGTATGGTCCTTCCCTTATAAATTCTTCCGTTTTCTTTATGTATTCTTCCTTTCTCATTAGTACCATTGTATTTCCTTTATCCGCCTTCGTAACTATAATATCATTCTTCTTTATTTTATTCTTTAGTTTAGTTACAGTTGCTTTGATTTTTTGTTCATTCTTTGAATTATACAAAATTTTCTTAAATATTTTGTCTACTACATTCCCTACTTCCCACCTTATTCTTTTTTTATCATTTTCATTTCCTAGTTTTTGTATTATGCTTTCGCATTCAATAATCGTTTTTTCTTGATTTAATTCTGGCGGTGGTGCGTATTTTAAGTCTTTCGCTAACATTTCTTTTTCTTCCGTATTGAAATTTACCTCTGTAAGGTTTATTACTCTTTTTTCATAGTTATTCTTAGAGAGGTGTTCCTTTTTTACTTCGTTCTTTCTTATTAATGTATTTAACTTATCTACCATTTTTTTATTTTTATTTTCCAATTTCTTTTCTATGTATCCCAAACCAAAATTATATAATATTTCTTCTAACTCTACATACGAGTATATTCTTAATAATTCTATGTGTCTGTCATATAATTCCCTATTATATCTATTGATTAAGCCGTAGAGTGACCTTATTTCCAGTTTTATCCACAACTTCTCGCTTTGTTCTTTTACTTTTTTGGCTACACTGTTCTTATTTTTAATTTTAACTTGAGCGTACTTTGGGATGACATTATTATCCAGACATTGTTTATTAAACCATATTTTACTTAAAACCCTCTTCAATTTAACTTTTAACTTAAGATATTTAAAAACTTTACTTACCGTATTGTTGTCGTTTATTACCTCATTGTTGTTGTCCATTACCTGTAGTCGATTGCACATCTTAACAGACGTTTAATGAAGAAATTTGAGACAGGACGAAAATTCGCATGCAGGTTGTCTGACCACAAACGTGGAGAAGGTAATAGAACAACCAATTCATTATATGCAAGACATTTCATAGAAGATAACCACAAGTTTGTTAATCCTTTGGAAGAATACGAAATTATAAAAGTAGTAAATAACACAGTTGAAAGGAAGCTTAGAGAGGAGTTAGAAATATTGAAAGAAAGAGAAAAAGGGTTAGACAATTTAATTAATATTAAAATTAAATTTGATAATGAAGAAATATTTTATAACATGATTAAGAAGTAAATGAGAGAGGGCAGATAGATACGATTAAGAATTATATTTCATAGTACTAATTGGTTGTTTTAAAATAAGGGTGTGTGACTGACCCATGTGTGTGGAGAGGAAGCGGGTAGTTTAAAAGGATGCACACACACACACACACACACACACACACACACACACTGAATTTACTAGAAAAATATGTAACTGTACAGATGGTGTGACAGAGTTTAGGGGGTGGGGAAGGGTCATTAATTTTTAGTTTGTTGTGGGTGAGCAGGGTGGGGAGAGGGGTGAAGGGTTGGGTATTAAATATTTTCGGTCTATTCCTGATCTGACGATGAGCTGTGAAGCTTGAAAGCGCTAATCGGAATAATTTTTATATAGTGGTGTGCAATATTGATCATTCTGATTGTGATTTCAACCACTAACACAAATTTCTTCATTAAACGTCTGTTAAGATGTGCAATCGACTACAGGTAATGGACAACAACAATGAGGTAATAAACGACAACAATAAGGTAAGTAAAGTTTTTAAATATCTTAAGTTAAAAGTTAAATTGAAGAGGGTTTTAAGTAAAATATGGTTTAATAAACAATGTCTGGATAATAATGTCATCCCAAAGTACGCTCAAGTTAAAATTAAAAATAAGAACAGTGTAGCCAAAAAAGTAAAAGAACAAAGCGAGAAGTTGTGGATAAAACTGGAAATAAGGTCACTCTACGGCTTAATCAATAGATATAATAGGGAATTATATGACAGACACATAGAATTATTAAGAATATACTCGTATGTAGAGTTAGAAGAAATATTATATAATTTTGGTTTGGGATACATAGAAAAGAAATTGGAAAATAAAAATAAAAAAATGGTAGATAAGTTAAATACATTAATAAGAAAGAACGAAGTAAAAAAGGAACACCTCTCTAAGAATAACTATGAAAAAAGAGTAATAAACCTTACAGAGGTAAATTTCAATACGGAAGAAAAAGAAATGTTAGCGAAAGACTTAAAATACGCACCACCGCCAGAATTAAATCAAGAAAAAACGATTATTGAATGCGAAAGCATAATACAAAAACTAGGAAATGAAAATGATAAAAAAAGAATAAGGTGGGAAGTAGGGAATGTAGTAGACAAAATATTTAAGAAAATTTTGTATAATTCAAAGAATGAACAAAAAATCAAAGCAACTGTAACTAAACTAAAGAATAAAATAAAGAAGAATGATATTATAGTTACGAAGGCGGATAAAGGAAATACAATGGTACTAATGAGAAAGGAAGAATACATAAAGAAAACGGAAGAATTTATAAGGGAAGGACCATACGAGGAAATAAAGTATGATTATACAAGTAAGTACCAGTCAAGGATAAAACAAATGATGAAACAGATAACATTTATAGAAGAAAAAAAGAAAAAGTATTTATTGGAATGTAATCCAACAGCACCAACTTTTAAAAGTCAGGTTAAGATACATAAAGAAGGAAAACCAATTAGACCGATTGTTTCTTTTATTAATGCACCTATTTATAAATTATCAAAGGAAGTTAGCAGAGTACTGAAAGAGAAATATGAATTTGGGACAAGATACAACATAGAGAATAATATAAAATTGATAGAAAAATTAGAAAATATTAGCATTAATGTAAATACAAAATTGATATCACTGGATGTTAAGGTCATGTTTACTAATATCACAGTAAATAAAGTTATTAAGTTAATAAACGATAATAATATGGGAGAATACAGGTATAAAAAGCAGTTGATGAAAGTAATTAAAGAATGTGTAAATCAGAACTATTTTAGGTTTAATAACAAGTTTTATATACAGAAAAAAGGTTTACCTATGGGGTCTTCATTATCCCCTATTCTTGCTGAAATATACATAAATGATTTTGAAAAGCAATTAATAACTTCCACTAAGTATAAAGACAATATAAAATTATGGTCTAGATACGTTGATGATGTATTAGTAGTTTGGGAAGGAAGCATAGAAGAAGTGCATGAGTTTATAAAGGAGGTAAATAATAAGGATAAAAACTTACAATTTAAGGAAGAGATAGGAGGTAAGCAAATAAATTACTTAGACTTAAACATAGAAATTAAAGATAATGAGAAACTACAGTTTGGGATATTTAGGAAAGAGTCGTATTCTGATATAATTATACCAAGAGAGTCGTACCACCCATACAGATATAAAATGGCGGCAATCAATTCCTTTTGTTACAGAGCTCAGAAGTGTTTAAAAGAGACCGAATCAAAAGATAGGGAGTTAAAAACGATAAAGGGAATTGTAAGGAATAATAATTATAGCACCAACATAGTGGATAAAGTTATGAAAAGGGTCAACATACAAAAAGCTAAAATAGAACCAGAACAAAAGAATTATGCAGGGTCATTGACATACATAGGTTCACATACTAGAAAAATTATAAAATGTTTTAATAAATATGGAGTAGATATAGCTATTAAAAAATGTGAAACGGTATTTGATAAGATAAGGAATAAGAATATAGAAAAAATTCCGGTATTACAGAAAAGCGGAATTTATAAATTAAAATGTAAAGACTGCAACAAAGTGTACCTAGGGGAGACAGGACGAAAATTCGCATGCAGGTTGTCTGACCACAAACGTGGAGAAGGTAATAGAACAACCAATTCGTTATATGCAAGACATTTCATAGAAGACAACCACAAGTTTGTTAATCCTTTGGAAGAATACGAAATTGTAAAAGTAGTAAATAACACAGTTGAAAGGAAGCTTAGAGAGGAGTTAGAAATATTGAAAGAAAGAGAAAAAGGGTTAGACAATTTAATTAATATTAAAATTAAATTTGATAATGAAGAAATATTTTATAACATGATTAAGAAGTAAATGAGAGAGGGCAGATAGATACGATTAAGAATTATATTTCATAGTACTAATTGGTTGTTTTAAAATAAGGGTGTGTGACTGACCCATGTGTGTGGAGAGGAAGCGGGTAGTTTAAAAGGATGCACACACACACACACACACACACACACACACACACACACACACACACACACACTGAAACACAAGGAATTTACTAGAAAAATATGTAACTGTACAGATGGTGTGACAGAGTTTAGGGGGTGGGGAAGGGTCATTAATTTTTAGTTTGTTGTGGGTGAGCAGGGTGGTGGAGAGGGGTGAAGGGTTGGGTATTAAATATTTTCGGTCTATTCCTGATCTGACGATGAGCTGTGAAGCTTGAAAGCGCTAATCGGAATAATTTTTATATAGTGGTGTGCAATATTGATCATTCTGATTAACAAAGAAGTAGTTTCTATGGAAACATTTCATTTAACTTTAACAAAATTCTATATTTTTTCATTTTAATTTAAGTCATGTATGACAGAAAATATATCGTTCGTGGCAAGCGAGGATATCTCAAGTATGTGATGTTTACGTTTCCATTTTATTATTATGATTACCACAATAAAAAGGCAGGCAAGACACACATACACACACACATTATTCGCGTTATTTCTGGCCTCACTCATGTGTATTTTCTTACATTTGTACGCTTTTTAAATGGAAAGTGCCTAAACCCACACCAACACAACGCGTGCAAGCCGAAAAAGTGTCCAGCGTGGATACCGATTTGCTTCCTGTGGATCGCTGGGCAGTGTAACTGCACGTGTTTACAGAGAAACGGTACATAGACAGACTTTTCGTCTTTAGGGAATGAACCCTCTGCAAGATGCTCAGGGTCCATAAGTGACTTCGGAGTGCTTCGGAGGAGGGATGATTAATTATCTGCGTAGTTCGGTTTCTTTATAAGAATAAAGTAAGCCTACCTAATTTTTATGGATAAAGTGACTGAAAATAACATTATATTAAACGACTACCCCATAATAACAAAAATATCTACAAATAGTGAAATTAATTTGAGGGTGGGCGATATTTTTTTTAGGAATTACTGAACCGAATTCAAGTAAATTATTTTAAACATAAATCTTACAACATGGAAGTCATGTATGGTTCTCCATAACAAAACTTTAATCTGCGGCAGTTATTGTTCGTCATAGAAAATATTATCCTTGTTAAAACATAAAACGTTGCAGGTAAACTACCCCTTTCCCTTAACCGATCTTCACCAAAATCAACAGGTCTCTACAATTCAGGAACGCATGCAAAAAATTATTTGATTCTGTTTTACTTCCATGTTCCATAAGGAAATGGAACTATGGTCATGGCGAAAAAAATCGTGTTCGAAATAACGTCTAATTCTGATTGTACTACCCTCAAAACATGAAGAAGTCATTTTTCGAAAAGTGTCTGTGTGTGTATATGTATGTCTGTCTATCTATGTTTCTGTGTGTAGATTTTTTTTTGGCAAACGATAAGAGCCGCAAATTCAAACAGAATAAAATAATTTGTTACATGCATCACTGAATTTTAGAGGACTCAAGACCTATTGATTTTGGTGAAAATCAGTTAAGAGAAAGGGGTAGTTTACCAGCAACGTTTTATGTTTTAACAAGGGTAATTTTTTCTATGACGAACGATAACTGCCGTAAATTCAAAGATAATAAAATAATTTTTTGCATACATCCCTAAATTGTAAAGGACCTAAGACATTTTGATTTTGGGTGAAGATCGGTTACGATAAAGGGGTAGTTTACCAGCAACGGTTTTTTATCAAGGGTAATTTTTTTCTATGGCAAACGATAACAGCCGCAAATTCAAACAGAATCAAATGATGTTTTGCATACAGCCCTGTGTTGTAGAGTTCTCAGTACCTATTGGTGTTGGTGAAGATCGGTTAAGGGAAAGGGGTAGTTTACCGGCAACATTTAATGTTTTAACAAGAGTAGGGTAAGAAAGAGAGTTCTAACGCGGAAGTGACGTCACAGCCCCCCCTTTTGGCGCGAATTTCAAAAATCCTGGTGGTGGGGGTAGACTTCCGCCGCAGTTTGTCGTCTTGTGCAGAGGCTATGATGGACCGGGGGGGTAGTGGTGTGTCCCACGTGACCTCGATGGGCGTACCGAAGTTGTCGGCCATGTTGTCGTCGTCGTCCATTTTGTGGGGTTATGTGTGCGTTGATTGGCGGAGGCGTGGCCGCCGTTGGCTGTTCGCCGTTCGCTGTTCGCCGTCCGGCGGGGGCTTGGCCGCGGCCTGTTCGTGGCTTGACCGCCGCCGGGAGTGGTGGGGTCGTCGTCCATTTTGTCGGCTGTGTGGTGGCCATGTTGGGAAAGCGGGGATGTTGTCGGTTTGTGCGTGTGTGCTGGTTAAGGTTGGGCCACGTTGCCGCTTCGTGGTGTGTTATAGTGTATGGTTTGGATATATGCTGTGTTTTTCCGGAAGGTTAGCCATGTTGGAAAAGCGTCGACGTTGTCAAGTTGTGCGCCACGTTGTCGGCTCGTGCATGTGTTATAGTGTACGGGTTTTGTATATGTTTACACTGCCACCATTGTCCGTCCTCGTGAAGAGGTGAATTGCATTGTTGCCAACTGTACATTTGAATGTGTGTTACCTTATGGTAAGTATATATTGTAAAAATAAAAAATATGCACATCATCAGTGTGAAATTTTATGTTGACACAGTCCTTCGGTGCAAAATTTAAAATCATTTCACTTGTAAATTGAATATTGTATATTGAATATATGCATTTATGCATATATATTTATGCATAAATAATTATTACTATAGTAATCTATATTGCGCGAACGTAAAAAAAATGTGTAGTGTTGTGTACATGTAAGAAATACACATGATATGCACTGCATAATTGAATGTCTAGTTGTAATGAATTGGCTTCGGCTATCTGAGCATAATATGTACACATGCTGGTGATGATGTAATCAATCCATCTGTTTGCCCATCTGTTACCAAAGCGTGAGAACGAAGGCTTTATTAGTCGTACATAATTTGAAGAACACGAGTCGTTGGTGATGTAATATTATTAATTGGGCTCCAGCTGTCTGTGCATTTGTTAACGTTGTGTGCGCGTGCGTGTGCGTACATCCATTTGTTTAATAACAGAACCCGAGCCGTTGACTAAGTAATGAATAATAATTGGCTTCGGCTATCTGAGCATATGTACACATGCTGGTGATGATGTAATTGTCTAGCCATCTATTACCAAAGCGTGAGAGCTGAGGCTTTATTAGTCATACATAATTTGAAGAACACAAGTCGTTGGTGACGTAATATTTAATTGGGCTCCAGCTGTCTGTGCATTTGTTAATGTTGTGTGTGTGTGTGTGTGTGTGTGTGTGTGTGTGTGTGTGCGTGTGTTTGTGTGTGAACGAAGTGATGACCGTACATAAATTATTGTGTGAAACAGAAAACCAAGCTAAGTGATTGTCCTTGACTGCACGTGTAGCAGCTCTAGGTTTTTTTTGTCGTCGAAACAGAAAAGCCAAGCTAAAAGGTTGTCCTTGACTGCACGTGTAGCAGCTCTGGTTGATACCAGCTGCTTTCGCGTTCATCCTTGAGATAGCGTATATATACGCTGTACGAATTGCTCACATCATCACATTGTTCAACGAGACTAGAACTCGTACAGTGTGAGTTTTTCATTTTTAAATAATTTTTCATTTTTTAAATAATTTTTTTAATTTTCGTTCGACAAGATTCACATTCAGTCGTACAGAGTGAGTTTCATTTTTTTAAAATAATTTTCATTTTTTAAATAATTTTTTTTAATTTTCGTTCGACGAGATTCACATTCAGTAACTCAACTAGAACTCGTACAAGGTAAGTTTCATTTTTAAATTAATTTTTTAATTTCTAAAGTATAATATAATCAAGCAATTCTCAACTAGAACTCGTACAAGGTATGTTTCATTTTTAAATAATTTTGTAATTTCTAAAGTATAATATAATCAAGCAATTATTGTTTAATAATATTGATTTTTTAAATTAGTTATATGTAATAACACATGAATGCACATTGCGCAACATTCGTTCTAGCTTGTATATTGAGTGATGATTAGTGTTAATCTTTCAAGGATTTGTGAAATAAATATAGAATAAAAATGTTAAAGCAATACTATTTAATTAAAATACAAGTAATCAAAATATATTACAATTTAAAATACATATTATGTAATAGTAAACAGTGGTGACAAGTACAAAATACATAATATGTAAACATATACAATATGACATTTGTGTACAATATTCATCTAAATAAAGTAATTACAAATTAAAATATGTAAACGTACACAGTAGTGACAAAAATTAATATGTAAACATGTGTGACAATTGTGTATGAATTACAACTAAGTAAAACTAATAAATACAATAGTATACATTTATATTATGTGTAAGCAAATTAGATTTTAATTTATAAATTCATTACGCATAATAATTTATTATTTGTAATTGTTTTAATAATTATTTTGAATTACAACAAAATAAAATAAGTGTAAGCACATTATATTTACTATTTGTATACGTGTGCAATGACAATTATGAACAAATATATTTGTTAATTTTGAAGATGTCTATCCGGGCTTACTCTAAAATGTACACCACGTAAGCCTTGTTTTATTATCTAGATATACAGTAAGTACATTGATAATTAAATATATGTGTAAGCACAATATATTATAAGTTAAAATACAACTAAGTACATGTTAATATATATATATATATATATAATCGTACGTGCAGCTAATGACAATTATGTGTATTTACAATGAAAATTATACATGGTAAGTGAGTATGTCCATTCGGTCTTACTGTACAATTTCTACTATATACGCTCTATCCTTTTCTCCACGAAAAATTAGATGCAGTGAACACGGTACTAAATCTTTTAATTCATCATCTTCGAAAACGCCCGCGTATCTTTTAGGTAGATATACGCGATATTTTAGTTTAGGGTCTTTATAATCTTGAAGAGTGACGAGTACGGCTTTCCCGTACTTCGCGTCTATATTCTGCATTTCTTCTATCGGATATTTTACGCCGATTATTAATTCTTTTATTTTTTTATATTCAATTGCGCTAATAGTTGCAAATTTTTCAGTGAATGATGCCATTTTAAAATAAAGAATTTTATATTTGTCTCGCGCGTCTCTCAAGGACTGAACGAATAACGCTCGCGCACAGCGGAATAAATAGGGAGGTAGTTGTGGAGGTGGAACCGGAGAGGGGGAACTACATAACGTACAGTAAGCGTTTATTTTTAACCGTGTGAACAGGATACAACTTGACTTCTCACGACTCGATGGGTAGGCGGGGAAGAGGAGACGAGTCGGTTATTTTTTTTATGAATGGACAGAATGATGTAATTAACAGCACTCATGCGTGTTAGAACATGTCGGTGAAGCTAATTTTTTTTATCGTACAGTAAGCGTTTATTTTTAACCGTGTGAACAGGATACGACTTGACTTCTCACGACTCGATGGGTAGGCGGGGAAGAGGAGACGAGTCGGTTATTTTTTTTTATGAATAGACAGAATGATGTAATTAACAGCACTCATGCGTGTTAGAACATGTCGGTGAAGCTAATTTTTTTTTATATGACTATACAGGGTGATGTAATCGTCAGAAAGGTTAATTTGTTTTACGTAAGCGCTAAACAATAATGTTTTCAATTAGTAATTTATCAGAAACATATTGATTACTCTAAAATCTGATACAACCCACTCGCGTAAAGCGTGTACTCTAGTATTTGTACATATTTCTGGAAGTAAGTGGTGCGCGAGACAGGCTGTTCCATGTATTGATTGTAATTGATCGAGTTTGGGACAACTGAAATCTTCTAAATTTATAATATTAAAATGCACGATACGCTTCTGTAGAAATTTTTTTTTTTTGCAATCCTTTTACGAACACAAATTTAAAAGGAAATGTATATTTTTCTAATATCGGTACAAGATGTTCATACGATGTGTCCCCGTCCGTCCACGCTAGTCCATGATAATGCTCTGTTAACCATCTGTTTGTCCTCACATGTTTATGATTCGAAACAATCATGTTTGCTGGAGGTGTAAATATCCAATGTCTGCTGGCAAATGCAGTGACATCCATAATGGCTAGTTCCTTAACGAGTTCGTTTCCATCGTTGTCGATGAAACAGTGAAAGTCAAGTATGACTGCTAGATTATACTCGCACATCCTTTTTTTGTTATAAACAACGTGTTTGGTGTTACTAAGAACGCTGCAGATCCGTCCGTCTTACGGAACAGACACGTTGTATGTTGTGAAACGCTCGTAAAGAATTTTTTCGGAACGTTTATTTTGTACCTTATATTTTCGTCACGGATCAGTGCAACAAATTTACAGGTCAAAATGTTGTATACAAAAATTTCTATAGGGTATAGTATTGTGTGCTTTAATTCACTACAGCGTATGTACTGGTACGGAGATAACAGCTCCATGCGTCCGTCTTCAACGCGTGCTGTTCAAACACTGAGGTATGCGATATTAGTGGACTCGGATTAAACACTTTTGTCACGGCAGCATATATTTTCAAACCTTGTGTTCACTAATCGATTAAATTAAAGCGTGAAAACGAACTAGAAATACGCTCACATGTAAGCGGTGCATGTGGTTCTACATAAGGGACAAGTATGTAGGGTTATGGCGCAATTCACACATGTGATAAAATGTCGACAGGGAATAAGTACAACTTCCACGTTTTGTGCGTAACAGACTTTGCACATTGTATCACGATTAGAGCTTCCTTCTATGTTTTTTATATTCTCCTTGATCGTGTCGGCGCGTTGTTCGTTCTCTGCTGTCGCTATTGCTGTTGGTGCTTGCGCTTCGGTAACGATACCCAGTGCCTTGATGATAAAATTTTTATCTTTCATTAACATTACGTAAGAGCACGCAGGGAAATGACGTGCGTGTTCCATCCAAGCATATTCTCCACGTTCCCATTTGTTTAATCCGCCTCCACAGCAAAAACAAATCACTCTATCGTTGCATCCAGTGTAAAAGAAACCTGCTTCTGATAATTCTTTAGGTGTTATCGTTAACGATACAGGCCATTCTTTAAAACTCTTTAAACGGTTTTCCAAGCTTCTGTAACGCGGGTACGGAGATGTGATTTTTTGAATTAAGATGACTTGCACTTCTTTATCGTCTGGTGATAAGGACTTGATTGTTGTTGCTGTCGCTTCACCGCACTGTTTGAAATAGCGGTCGTTCTTGGGTTTGGTATCATCATCATCGAAATCGTGTGAAAGCATCTTGTGCGTCCTCTCGCGAGTCGTGTTGATGAAACACTGAGCAAAAAAAAAATAGGAAGAAGAGGATAATCGTTTCCCCCTCCACAAAATAAAATACATGAAAAATGATTACATTTTTTTAATAAAAAAAATTACATACATGTAAGTCATACATTACATTCTATTTACAGCAAATACATGAAAATTGATTACATTTTTTTTTAAATAAAAATCGCATACATGTAACGCACACATTACATTCTAAAAAGCAACATTATATTTACAGCAAAAAAAACAATAATTTATAGTAAATGTTTAATTATGTCTGCGCACTGTGTTGGATAACGGAGTGTACACGTTGAGCGAATCATGCAGTATCAAGCAGTAGGCCGCGGTCTGAGCGGGGAAATTGCTCGATGACTCGAATTCCAATCTGACGTCGACTGGTGAAGACTTGAGCGACTCATCCTGTCTGCTACAATCGAAGACGAATAACGGTGCTTTTGCTATGAACTCAGTAGGCGTTAGAAGTACGTTGGGTTGACTTCTGTGGTAGTACGACTTTTGAAATCGTGTATACATGTCGTACAACAATGCATAACGTCCGTTATCGATATCCAGGTTCAGGTTATCGTACGGGTAGTATTTGTCGTTCAGAAAGAGTCTCGCATTTGTCACATTGCAGTGATCGAATTCGCCGGCATGTTTTTTCAGATTATTCTTTCTGCTGGTCTGGAAGGTGAGTATCACGTACCGTGGTTTCTCCAGTTGTGTAGTTGTTTTCACTGTCCAAGTCTGTCTGTCAGTCGTTGGTAAAACCGGGTAATCGTGCAGTTCCCAACTACGAAACGGTAAGAATAGTGGTAGGTCTTTGCGTATGATATCCAATAATCGTATCCGTACTTCGTTGTTCACGTACACGAACGGAATCATCCAAGAGATTTTGGTTAGTTCTATATCAGCGTTAGCGGGCGCATCCGTAGACGAGAACAGAGCGTTAACGTCAGTGGAAGTGCGTAATAGTATCAGTTCTTGTTTCATGTTTAAAATAACATGTGTGAAATCCTCAGCAAATCCCATCAGCATCCTCAACGGTATGCAAAAGTTGAATTCATTATTTTTACCGGATGGTGTTAGCTCGTCAGCTGTAGGAGCAACCCAGCCGGCATTTTGCATCGAAACAATGTCCTGCTTGCTGGCAGATAGTATGGTTTTAATAGTGGACGTGATGCCGACACTCTTGGTACGATCTACTTCCACACCGGCCAATTCGTAACGGATTTCTTCGAAGAGAAACGCGATCGCATTGTTGATCATTTTCACGTTTACATTACCGGCGTCAGTGGTTTTTTTGCTCAACTTGCCTTCAACGTACAGGAAACTTTCCATCGGTAAAGTGAAGACTTCCTGTTGCAGGATAGGTATGCGTATCTCATCATTATTTCCATATCGTGACGCCGACGCGTACGGTGCATGTGGATGATATTCGTAATGTGTGATGTTGTCTTCAAAGAACGGTCGACGTTCAACCGATAAGACTATACCGCTGTCCGTCATGTTACTTGTTTCTCTTGAGTTTGAATCCTAGTGAAATCAGGTAGCGTCGGTTAGTTGCTGTTAATCGTGTCAACGACGAACGTCTACTGATACCTTTTCCAAAAGCGTTGTCCTCTTTTATCTTGCAGTGCGAGCCGTTGCTACCTCCGCTCTTCATCATCATGGAGGTTTCGGTGAAATAAATTCCCATGATTACTACACACGTTTCAAATGTATACGTGCAGTGATGACTTCCCCTTGAAAATTCACAATATCGCCGTCCTGATCGTGTACGGACACTGTAACGTTACGCAAGTGTAGTACGTTAAGCGGAAAATAAATGACGTTTCTAGGCGTTTCGACTATCTTGAATCCTGGCTCAACCGTTGGATAGAACGAGTGCAATATATGCTCGTTTCGACCCGCCTTGTATGAACCTTGAACAGCGTTACACCTTATCTCCAAAACGTTCACTTTGTTAATGTTTACAGGTGCGTCCGACGTGTGTAATATATACGCTTCTAACTTGCGGCTCTTGGAAAAACCCAACATGGTACCGATCGTGTGTTCCGTACATCCGAAATCGATATCGTATGAACAATAAATTTCACATTTCAATGTGTTGTTGTTGGGTCGTAGAGAAAATTTCGGGTCTGCTAGTTCTTTTTTCAGATACGTTTCAATATCACTGATTTCATACACACCGGTCGGTATATTGACACGGTCTAACGTTTTACGTGCTCCCTTTAGTACGGGAAAGACATTGTTTTTTCCACTCTCCACGTTCGGTATAGAGTTGTACGTGGTAAAGTCCAGCAGTCCTGCGTACCATTCACCGTCCGTCAATTCAAGCGGTGGAAAAAAGTCACAAACCAGTGCGCTTGGATCCGTTCCTGTGACGGTGACCGTAAGCGAAGACATCTTGTAGTTTACTGATCGTTCGATGTCAAAAACTCTAAACATAAATGTCCGCAGATGACTGTATCCGACGGCTGTTTTCGCATGTAATTGTAATGAACGTCGGTCACGTTCGATCCAAAGTACCGTATTAGCTCGACAGGAGGACGTAGATTGCCGAATCCATCAAAGTACCAGACTCTGTCGCCTCGCTTCTTGTAGCATACCCAGTGCGTGCCCGGTCCGCTAGCATCGTCCAGATTCACGATCGCACTTCCGTTCACCCACGGTGATGTACTAGGAAGTGCGTCGCGCATGTACACACCTCTGAAATAGGGTATACGCAATCGTTTCGTGTACTCATAAAGATCATGATCGGACAATGGACGCACGGGTTTTTGATTAGTTTTTTCGGTACGGACGAAGATAGAGTCCTGAAGCCTTTTTACCGCCGCTCCTTCTTCGTCGTTTTCCTGTCCCTGTTGTCGTCGTCCTCCTCCTCTTCCTGATTATCGTGCGTCGAACCGGCTTGCGTCGTCTGGTGCGACGTCGACGTTTACGCACACCACCACCACCACTACAGCATAGCCCGCTGCCTAACGCAGATTTCGCCTTCATCGCTGCTGCTACGGCTGCCGCGTACGCTCTTTCACTGATGCCGGAATTCAAAGCTTTAACTCGTTTCCACGCTTTACCGGCTAGCACACGATCCGCTATACCTCGTCGTTCGTTGTCCTTGTACTTGCTGTAAGCGATATCGTGTTCGCGACAGGCTTCGTCCAACACGTTGATTCCTCGATCACCGCGACTCAATCTCTCCTCTAGTTTCGTTCCTGGTCCGCAGAACCTGTAGCCAGGCAGATGTAGTTCTACCGGTAATACGTCCACCGCTCGATTGATCAGTGTAGGTACTGACTTCGCGACGAATGGTACCGCACTTTTAACTATTTTTCCGATAAGACCACGCCCCCCTTTTTTTTTATCAACACGGCTACGTAGTTCATACATGACTACTGTTTCGTTTGCTCTCGATAAAGAGATCTCCAATCTTGCTCGTCGTTGGATTTGTCCAGATCACTAATCAACACGTTCGTCTCCGTCTTGTTCATAAGTAGTAAGTCTGCCTCTTCGGCACCAAGTGAAGTACGCGCTGCACGTGTATGCAATTTATAGATATACGATACCACTTTCTCCCAACGACGTTGGAACACTTTTGCGAGTTTGTACGTTTCGCTCTTTGCGTACCGCTTCACGTCCTCTAATTGACGTGCGTTCACTGCATCTGTGGCCCGTGCGCCACCATCGCCAACGTTTAGAATGGTTTTCCCTTGTGCGTTAAAATAAGCATCGTTTACCGCGGTGATCGTGTGTCGGTTCAAAAATTCCAAATTCACTGCGTCCTTGTTGTTCATGGGTGGAGCTAACTGTGTTATCCGCACATTGCCGACCATTAGGTTAGAGTTCGTATCCTTCGGTATGATTTTCGAGTCCACGTATATTTTGGTCGCAGCGTCTCTCGCACGAATCGGTTCCCTCAGAGACTGTATGCGATGGTCTCGTGCGTCGACGACAGCCCCGTTCTTCTTGTTCGGTACCAACTGTGTGAAACGTAAGCACGAGTAGTCTACGTACTGCTTGTTGACGGCGTCCCCGAGATCGACAGGAGCGCCGACGTTGACGAGCTTACGACCTTTCACATCTATTCCTTGCGTCGCCGCCGACGGATCGCCAGCTAACAGACAATTGTCACGCACAAAGCGCAGTGGAAGGGCATCGCTATCATCGCGCGGTTCGCCCAAATTATGTATTTTTTTTCCCGCTACATCAAAGTGTCCGTCCTCGGTCATTGTGATACCAATATCCTCTCGCAGACTGCGTCGCGTCTCTCTTCGCGCTCTGACAGCGCTCTGGTGTCTGCCAAACTTGTCGACACTCATCTCGTGAATGATGCGTCTCGTTCGTTGTGCACGGCATTTATACGTATTCACGTAATAAATCGATTAGTTTTGATACGATCGTACTGTCTATGCATTTTATTCCGACAACGGAGAGTCCGTCGTTATGTTTTCCTTTTACAATCGTATCTAGAAATTCATCGTACACGTATACGTGTGTGTCTTTGAAGAAATAAATTTTTCCGTCGATGTATCAGAACGCACTATCAACGGCTTCTGGTAAGCCGACAAAACGATCTTTAACATAACCATGTTTCTTGATCGTGAACGTGCACTCGTCTATCTCGCCGTAATACATATCGTTGTACAACAGAAGAGTTCGACCCGTGTACGTGTGTATTGCAGCGTTTATTTTCGTCATCGTGCGAACACCGAGCGTTGTGATTGAACGCGGATACCCGTTCACCGGCTGCAGACTGTGTATATCAAATATGTATACATAGTTGTCTATGAAAAGCACCACTTCTTCGGTCCGCGGTCTCTGGTACATCGCCGAAACGTTGGTGAACGTCAGCGGTAAGAAAGTCAACCAATCCGTCAACAGAAGCGGACTCCCGCCCGTTCGCTTCGACTCGGTATCCAATGTCCACAAAAAGTTATCGTGCACAATATACAGATGTCTGTTGATTATTAAAAATTGGTTAACGTTCTTTAGTCGACATAAATCCGTTGTCGTCCGCACGGTCTCGTTCGTTGTCGGTGTCGTCGTCGTCGTTGACGTCGTCGTCGACGTTGACGTTGTCGTCGTCGTCGTAGCGGGCGGCGGCGGCTTCCCGTACAAGCGTTGAATGCCTCTTATATCGTCGTCTCTCAGGTCGAACGGTCCGTCCGAGCGTGGTACGTAGAACGGATACATGATCGAATCCCTCTCGAGGGAATGTGACAGTCCTAACGCGTGTCCGATTTCGTGCGTTAGCACCTGAAGAAAACTGGTCTGATCGTCCGGTATTTCGGTTGCGTTTGTATAATTCCACGATTCATAGTAGTCCATATGTATTTCAGTAGTGTTATACGGTAAATCGGGCGGGTAGTAAGCGTGAGCGAGTATACCTCCTCGTCCGTCCAAATCGTACCCACAGATCGTACACCTGGAAGTCAGACACCTGTGTTTAAAATATTTCATAGCGATAACCATGTCTGCGTTTATGTCGTTGGGTCGATATTCGAATTCCAGATTCGAATGTTTCTGCCACACAGCGAACGCTTGTCGCGACGCTTCTATAGCGCTGGTGCTACCGTGAAAGAATCGCCACGACAGACGTTTCTTGGCCCACGGCGTTCGTAAGGTGTACGACACGAAATCTTCGTTACCACATCTCCGCGCACGCATCAGATTCATCGTTTCATTGTTCAATTCTCCATTTACGGTTAAATTGTAATTCACTTGAAACGTGCGAAGGTAGGCGTCCATATCGATGTTGGTGTTGTCCGTGAGTCGTAAACTATCGTCGGGCACGTATCCGTATCGCACCAAATAATCTATAGCGAAATCTACATCGTTAGCGTTAACGGAAGATGCGACGACGGCGCTTGTGCACGCAATAATAAACAGTAGCACGATATCCATGTTGTCACAACCAAACGTGGAATGTCCCCGGTGTATGTACGACAGTATTATTTATACTTTATCGGCTTTCAGAATCGAATAGGGAGCACATCGACTACTTTCGACCCTTGTGAATCCTAACGGTACTGTGAATCGTTTCTTCTTTTTTACAACGTACAGACCGTCGCGCGGAGTGTAGTAGTACACTGAACCTTGTTCTGTGTGTAACTCTTGTCGTCTTTCTATTATCAGCTCTTCGTTGTTGTATTCTTTCCGCGCCAAGGGCAGCACGTACATCGTCTCTGATTCAACGTCGACTATGAAGGCAAACGCATCCGTTCTGTATTTATTTTTAACGGACGCTTTGGTCACAAAATAATGCAAGGGATACAGTTTAGCAGTGACCATTTCGTTAACGTTAATGTGCTTACGCGGCATTAACGAGTCCTTTAAGATCGATTCCATCACGATGATGCTGCTGCTGCTAATGTCAGATGATGATATATACCGCTCTTATTATACGATTATGTCTGCTTCACGTAGTTCTTCCACTATGGAGACGATTTCGTTCGTGTGCCCACTGTTTCCAACACGTTGTGATGCCATTAACAGTCGCAATCTGTCCACCAGTTCGTTCGGATCGTCCCAGTGCACGTAATCGATTTTGTCTTTTTTTCTCGTTAGCGTCATATACGATGTATCAATATTATTATGCCCCTGTCCTGTACGTTTCGGTGGAAACAGTTGCGATATTATTCGTTTATACTTTACACCTCTGTTCGCGTTCACCTGTGCGTTCGCTAAGTAATACTGCTTATGCGCGTTGGTGTTACGTAGTATATCTTTGTACGCTTTCAGATCTGATTCCTTGTAAATATTTTCATTAGGATGCTTCATGAATACAAGTTCGTAGAGTCCTGGTGTACCTTTGTATCGTTTACCATTGATAAGAATCGTATCGTCCGTATCGATTTCGAACTGTGAATCACCAATCATCCATTTTCCGTTTTCATGTCTTACACCGTACGTATAGTCCATCAGACGATCGCGTTCGGACGAAACGATCATACGCATGTACTTGTTCGCTAACGATTCACTGTCGTATTTGTCCTGAAAATATCTACGCGCTTCACGTCTTCCTTCCGGTGTGTCTAACATTTTTTCAATGTTTTGACTAGGATCGTCCTCATCGTCATCACCTGATGTTTCGGCTATCACGGGTGTTTTCAGGAAAGACGGTTTCGTTCGGGAACGAAGTGGTGTTCCTACATCGCTCTTACTAATTGCATCCATTGGATCTTCTTCTTCTTCTTCCTCTTCTTCTTCTTCCTCTTCTTCTTCTCGTTTCATTTTTTTCACTCTTATCGGCTTTTCATTTGTTGTTTTACGTTTCTCTTCAAGCAATGCTTGCGAAATATTTTGTAATGGTTCCAGAATCGGTTTGTAACTTTTGGATAACGTTGCTTCTTCTTCACGAATACCATGTTTTAACGCACGGTATTTCTTCCGTATGTCATCACTGATCGTGTCGATATCACGTGCTAATCGTTTTTTCTTGTCATCCATCTCGATAAACGGTAGTACGACAACTAAAGTCGTTGACAGCAGGGCACGTGTATTTAGCTAAACGTTTGACAATTTTTTTTGTTTAATCGTTAGATGCGACTACTATGAAACGATCGAAACCGACTCTGTACCTACCGGTGTCGATAGAAGAATCCTTGTCCACAACGAGAAAGCCGTAACGATCTTTCCACGCTTCAGCGCACATGTTCTTAAACGTCTCATATTTCATGTCCGTGTTGACGTGATCGTTGTACACATGCTTCAAGTTGCGATCGTCCTGTTTGAACAATACTATTAGATTGGCATTGTCACGAACCAACTGTTTTGGTACTTGACTGTACGTCTGACAAAGGTAAAACGCGTCCACACCGCTGTGTCGTCCCATAGAGAAATACTTGCGTATATTGTGTTGTCTTTCACAAGACACGTCATCGAACACCATAATAGAATCAGGATCGACCTCGTCGGAAGGCGGTACCTCTTCGTTATCGTTGTAGGCGTGATAACCCATTCCTTCGTTGGAAAGTTGTGTCATCAGGGTCTCCAGCATCTGATATTTGGGTTGAAATAGTGATTTAGAAAACACGTATAAGTTCGCGAATCTCAATCCGTTTACATCGAACAACAGGTTGAACATGACGTTTGTCTTCCCGCACGCGGAAGGTCCGCAGATGATCGAACGAACGGTATCGGGCAGAAGACGTCCGTGTTTACGTTTTTTTCTGCCACAACCACCTCCACCACCATCGCCGCACAATTTCGAATAGTCCACGTCCTTTATTTTTAATCTGTGCGCTTGTTGCAATATTTTCATGTTGACGTTCCGTGCACAGTCTATTTAATAGTCGCACTATATTGCAGCAGTCGGTAGATATGTAACTGCATACACAAGTGTCCGGACCCGTTTCACAGTTCGGATCCGACCAAACACATTCTTTGTAGTGATCGAATCCGGTACCACTTGGTACTATTTCGTTAAGACGGAATCTCTTCACACGATTGATAACCCGTTGCCAGTACTCGTGCACTGTCAAGATCCTACGCATGCGTTCAACGTCGTTTGCAGTCGTGTTCACGATGTACTCATCGTAACCAGGATGTGACACAATGTCTTTTACACTGTACACAGCGTGCATGTTGTCATCATAACGCATCGATGGATACTGGTTCTATTTCCATGAGTCGAATAGTTGTTATAGCAAGTTCTTCTTGTGTATCCACGAATCGTGTTTACCATCGAATCCTAACCATCTGACTTTTACACGATCGCCTTTACGTTGCACAATCTTTTCTACCAAGTACACGTCACCAAATTTCGATTTACTGATTTCATGTTCATAAAAACCACCTTTCAACACTTCTCCTGTATGATCCTTTAACGAATAGGTAATGGGTACGCTGCCGGTACGCAACGAATGAACGAGAAATATCTCGTTTGTCCAATTTGGTGTGTATCCTTTTGACGAATGTCATTTTGTGTTTGCTTATACGCACACGATCGCCTACTTTGAATTTCGGTCGTTTATAAACGATGCTCCTCGCCGTGTTCTCACGAATCCTTTGTAGCACTGTACGTTCGTTGGATTCTTTCACCTGACACGGTTTCATTCCAATCGTTCTGTGCACGCTGTTGTTGTACGTGTTGACTAGTTCCGGTAACATATCCAACCAACGATAATGACCTTGTTCACTGAACGCACGATACATGTGCGTTTTCAACGTACGGTTAAAACGTTCCACAATGGAGGCCTTTTTTTCACTATACGTGGAATAGAGTGTGATACCGTATCTGCTCAGCAATTTTTGTACGCTACTGTTATAGTACTCTTTCCCGTTGTCTGTCTGCAGATATTTCATTTTATTAGCACGAAGAATCGGTTCCAGAGCTCGTGCGACCTCTACACCCGTCTTTGTTTTCAACGGAACAGCGTACGCGTACTTGCTAAACGCGTTAATGATTGTCATAAGGTACTTGAATCCCTTGTTCACCTTCGCGTGCGGTATCATCTCTACCAGGTCCGCTTGGTACAAGTCGTGAAGTCCCTTTAACTCCACCGCACGTCTCGGAAAATTCCTTCTTACCGGTGTGTGCAACTCCTTCGCGATAGTCTTGCGAACGCTCTGCTGTATATTCTTCACCTGTCGTTTCATTCTCATATCGTACGAACCGTGATTCACAATACGTCGGAACGTGGTAAAGCGTTAACACAGTGCTGAATGTAACTCTCCTCGGTACCGTTCTGGTACGTCTGCTTTCCATCTCGTGACTGTAGTAAGATTTCCACTCCACGTCCAGTTATATCATCTCGACCGAACGGAAAAACAACGCGTTCTTCTTGTGATTGCGTAAGTACGTTAAAACATGCGCTAAACTGATTTTCATACATCCATTACGCACGAGACTCATACCGATGTAATATCTCATGAGCGTGTGTTGTTTCATGTCCAACGCTCTTACGGTCTTGACGGAATTCATGTCTTTGAACATGACGCTGCGTATAACGTTGGCGCGATACTCGTGCATTTCCGCGACTATGACGTTATCGTTTACGGGTAGATGCTCGCACATGTGTTTAGCTTTGAGTTCTGTGATCGGACGATGACTTCTCGACTCCATATGCAGGTGTATAAGATACGAGTTCAACAACCAAAACTCGTCTGCCATAGCACCCGTGCATCGTTGCCACTGTTCATATAAACGTCGGTCTTTCACTGTGTACCCTTTTTCATGTGAATACTGCAGACCGAAGTATTCACAATACTTGCGGAGTGTAGGCAATGCTTCCTTCAGAAAGGCTACTGAAAACAATCCCTGCGCCTTGTTGTTCACCAATGTGAACTGTTTCCCTCTTGCTAGTGTCGGTAACGAAGATGGTGGGCAGCGCACGTCAAAACTTACGTTGTAGCTAGGATCCACTGCGCACTTTGGCGCTATCATAATCGCGCTTCTGTATATTTCAATCGCTGTACGTATCGGAATAGTGCGCTCTGTAATGACAATGCAACACAAAGCGTGTGGGATTGAACTTCCGTAGGCGAGCATGTCTGTGTACACAGTCGCATAGTTCATTTGTCCGTGTGAATCATGTAAGCCGTGAACACGTTGAACGGCATGATACAGTTCAGGAATCTGCCGGAAACGTGAAATAAAATTCCACGCGTGACGTACGGTACACTTGAACATATTCTTTTCATAAACCACGAGTTCAATCGGTACATTGTTTCGATCACACTCTTCGATAAAATGAAGCCATCGTCATTTGTTGTGTATACGATCAGAGATTATCATCAACAGCACGATCGGTGGCAGATAACCGCTACGTTTCTTTATGTGACGCCAACAACGTCCGTGATATCTGTCAACACCGAACTTATAACGTGTACAGTAGTTACCACAAAACCGTTTTTTCTTCACAAAATACATGGAACACAAGTTGGAGCGTATCGCGCTTCGTAACGGTTTTGTTAGTGTGAAATGTTTCCCATCGTCGTATCGATAGACATCCATTGTGTCATCGATCTGTGATGCAAGTGATACAGCTTCGAAATTGTCATGATATTTAATAGGTATAATTTTTATGAAATCTTTTGTTTTATTTTTTTATCATTGGCGCCATCAGTCAGACATTGAATTGTGTACACACATTTAGTAGTAGTACTAGTAATAGTAATACATATAGTACTACTAGTACTAGTATAGTACTAACACAGAGTACTACTAGTACTACCCAAACGGGTATGCTTGTACATGAGTTTATGTCGGCTCTGAAAAGAGCCGTTTTTGCGTGCGTCGACTTCTACAAGTGTTCACGAACGAAACTACATGTGGGCATTGACGCCTTATGGACTTGGACAGGATCATCTCCCGCCATCCAATCCATAATTCGTATTTTACACTTGCAGCATCTTACAACATCATCATCACCTTCATAAATAAACCCGGCTTTGGCTAGGTCAAAAAATCTCACGTTCGTATTCGGAAATTTACGAACGTAAAATTTAATGTTACCTCGACGATGGATGTTATAAAAGCTTTTTAATCGGCTTGCAAAAGAATATGTGTGCACGTCCATATCTGAAGCAAGAATGTTGGTTTGTTGCGCTGCATTTCACTTCCTCAGTGGTAGCTGCGCGCGCAATCGTAGTGGGGATTGCTGTCGTCAATTGGTCGGTATGAAATAAAGCACAGTAGTGGGAACAAATAGCTGCGCACGCAGTCATCATAGATAGTATAAGTGGAGCGATGATCGCTGCTTGCGTTCACCTTCGAGTCTCGTGCAGGCTAACTTTCATGCACTGCATATAAAATGTTACTTATTTTCTAACTTTGTATCAGTATTCTAACGTTCTTCATGTGAGCAAGTAATTGATTTTGCTTTTATCGTTATTCTAACAATGCAGACGTTTTCTGTTGATCGTAAACATTCGTTGCGTGGCTCGTTGGTGTCGTACGTTTACACACCTGTTGTAGAGGAAGAAGAAGAATGTGTCAACGATGTCATTACCTTTTTCGATGAAATTCACGATATGTTACGTACGGACATTCTAAACGAACTGACACGTTTGCTTACTATAAAGTGGCATATAGCGCTAAAAGCGAGATTTGTCAAGTACATTGTAAACGCCGACACGAACGAGGACGAAGAAGTGACGAGTGAAGGCTATTTTCATGGACGATGTCATACGACATTGATCGCTGATCAGAACGTATTGCCTGAACGTTTAGAAGCTTCATACGAAAAAATCATCGAATCGATTTATACATTCACTCGTGAGGGTAGCGGTTGGGCGTTGGATCATATAATCTCGTTAGAACTCGTTCTCTCACGATACCAACCGCTGGCCGCCTCAAGTTTCATCCGTACACCTCCTGAATTGTCTTGTACTAAATCCATCATCAACGTAAACAATACAGGCGATCAAATGTGTTTTATATGGTCAGTGTTGGCCGCACTGTTTCCACAACACAGAGACAGTGAGCGTGTATCAAAATACAAATCACATATTCACAGTATCACCACTTCTGGTATAACTTATCCCACCCGTCTATGCGATATTGTGAAGTTCGAACGAGACAATTCTGACATTTCTATAAATGTTTTTGGTTACGAAGAAAATGAAATTTACCCGCTAAGAATAACTCCTTTCAGTGACAGACAACACCATTTAAATCTATTACTTCTCACCACCGCTGACCGAAAACATTACTGTTTAATAAAAAATATTAGCCGCTTATTATCATCACTAACCAAACACAACGGACGTTCTTTCTATTGCAACTACTGTCTGCACAGATTCTGTGAAGGACGACTCCTTAGTGAACACGTCCCTCGTTGTTCACCGTATGGTGAACAAAGAATTCGTTTACCAACGAAAGAGAAGGAGAAGGTTATGTACTTCAAAAATTACACGTACTGTCATAAAGTCCCTTTCGCTATATATGCAGACTTTGAATCGTTCATTGTGCCTTGCCATCGTTGCGATGCACCTCCACACACATCGTCCACCACAACAGAGTCGTTACATCTTCCTTCAGGTTTCTCCTACCTCATAGTCGACCACGAGGGTAACATTTTCAAACCACAGGTCGTTTATCGCGGTGTGAACGTGATAGAAACCTTTTTAGATAGACTAATCGATGAAGAGCATGAACTGTACAGGATCATGCGTACCAATATCCCTATGACTATGAGTGATCGTGACGTATTATCTTTCACGAATGCTGTCGTATGCCATCTCTGAGAAAAACCACTGACTGATGACGACAAGGTGCGCAACCATTGTCATCTGACTGGACGATACCTTGGCGCAGCTCACAACGTATGTAACCTCAACTCCAAGTCCGCCCAACATATTCCTGTCTTTTTCCATAACTTACGAGGTTACGACGCACATCACTTGATACAAGGGTTGGGTAAATACAATGATGAAACTCTCACTTGTATCGCTACCACTAGTGAACGCTTCGTATCAGTCACGTTGGGTGCCCTACGTTTCGTAGACACGTTACAATTTTTGAACACGTCCTTGGATACACTTGTTGGAAACTTGCGCGCGAGCGGTGCGGATTTCGCTTTAACAAAGCAATGTTTCGAAGAACACTTCGAGCTACTCTTACGTAAGGGGGTGTACCCTTACGATTACATGACGGGTAGCGAGAAGTTCGACGAAACATGTCTGCCCGCACGCGAACACTTTTTCAATAGGCTGAGTGAATCACCCGTGTTGGACGAAGATTACGCACATGCACAGAATGTGTGGCAGACTTTCGGAATCCGCACGCTGGGTGATTATCACGATCTTTATCTTAAAACAAATGTACTGCTGCTGGCTGACGTCTTCGAGGCGTTTCGTGAGATGGCCATACGGTACTACCAGATTGATCCGGCTCATCTTTACTCGCTTCCCGGCGTTGCTTGGCACGCGATGTTAAAGATGACCGGTGTGCGACTGGAACTGTTGACGGATATAGATCAGCATCTTTTTATTGAATCAGCCGTTCGCGGTGGTGTTAGCATGGTACCCAACCGCTATGCCAAGGCCAACAACCCGCTAATCGCTGATCAGTATGATGCTTCAAAGCCGACCTCTTTCATATTGTACACCGACTGCAACAACCTTTACGGTGCAGCCATGTCACAGCCACTCCCTTACGGTTACTTTAGATGGCTCAATCGTAACGAGATCGACTCACTGGACGTACGTACTCTGAGTGATGACAGTGACATGGGCTACATACTTGAGGTTGACCTACACTATCCATCCGAACTTCATGATCTTCACTCAGATTATCCACTAGCACCTGTGCGTTCCTGCGTCAATCCTGACATACTTTCACCGTACTCTCGACGACTCCACACACGACTACACTATACAAAAGGGTATAACGGATCAGAAACGCCCTCATCGTCCGTTCCCAAGTTGCTAACGACTTTGGACGATAAGCAAAAATACGTTCTTCATTTTCGAAATTTAAAGTTGTATCTGAACCTTGGTCTAGAATTGAAAGCGATCCATAGGGTGTTGAGTTTTAAACAGAAAGCGTGGATGAAACCGTTTATCGATTTCAACACACAAGAGAGAGCAGCAGCCACCAACAGTTTTGAAAAAGATTTTTTCAAACTGATGGTCAACGCTGTCTATGGTAAATCGCTGGAGAACGTAAGGAAACGAATAGACTTCCAACTAGTCTCTACCAAAGGGCGGCTGCAGAAACTTGTTTCCAATCCACGACTAAAGCGTATGATCCGCTACACCGACGACTTGGTCGGACTGGCTTTACGAAACAGAACTATATACCTTTCCCGTCCAGTGTATGTTGGCTTCACAGTACTTGATGTCAGTAAATTGATAATGTACGATTTTCATTATCGGTACGCTGTCAGCAAGTACGGACAACGATTAACATTATTAATGACTGATACCGACAGTTTGCTTTACAGCATACAGACTGACGATGTGTACTTGGATATGAAAGAGGATCTCCACCTTTTCGACACGTCGGACTATCCCTCAGATCATCCTTGTCATTGCGACGACAACAAAAAAGTCGTGGGGAAGTTCAAGGATGAAACTAATGGGAAACCCATCAGGGAATTCGTCGGACTCAGAGCTAAATGTTACTCGCTCCTGTTGTCCGACTGTACCGACAAAAAGGTGGCGAAAGGTGTTCCAAGAACGGCAATAAAAAAAGGTTACGTCATCAGTTATACAGCGAGTGTCTTTTCGATAGTCGTACAGTTTTCACCTCTGCCGAGTGTATACGAAGCGACCGTCATAAGCTGTACACGCAACGTGTAACAAAACTTTCCCTGTCTCCTTATGACGATAAGAGGTACGTACTGGACGATGGTGTAACTACACTCGCGTACGGACACTACAGAGTGTGTAAACGTGTGTTAACCAATGACGATACCAGTCCTAACATGAAGAGACTAAGATACACAGAGCAGTAACTCATGGTAATAATAAACTTATATTGCAAGTATAAAATTTATTTATTATACTTTCATTTGATTTTCAGTTGGTAGGAGGGGTGAGGTAGACGATTAGACATTAATGGTTAATATTTATAACAGGATGTAATCGACTCCCACTAAGACCTTCCCACACTATGCACATGTGCAGTTAATTTTATTCGCTGACTGGCCATATGTTATCGCAGCGTGTGAACTTTGTGAGGGCGAGGGGCTTTGTTACGTACAGGATGCAAGCCGTGTGTGATGTAGTGTGTGTGTGTGTGTGTGTGTGTGTGTGTGGTGAACACTTTGAGGGTAAGGGGACTTTGTCTATAGCAGACTCCCACCAAGCATATACGTATATATATATATAAGCATTTTGTCATAATAATTATTATCACATTCATTATAATTTTTCAAGTTGTATGTAAGTACTTACTATATTTTTACGTTAATATTTGACATTACACACACACACACACACGCATTATTATGTTAGCAAATTATTATACAACATTTTTCTTGTTACGTTTTACAGAATGAGCGGAAGTGATAACAAAATATATAAAAGAGTATGCGAGGAGCAGCGACGATTTCGAAGGTAAATTACAACATTTTTCTTTATTTAACGAGTACAAACAGAATACAACATTCGACTGACTTACTGTTTATTTTTTATAGTTCCCAAAGATTACGACAGGCCTTATTGGGACCTTCAGTATCACAACACAACTCGAGTCGGTAAGTCCATTTTTATTAACAATCACTTGTACTATTGCGTTTACGTTCGGTATTCAAATTTATTCTTTTTTTTTAGTGATGCTACCGGTTCAGCTGCTGCTACTGCTGTTGCTGCTGCTGCTGCTGCTGCTGCTGCTGCTGCATCTCAGGAAGCCGGCACGAGTCGGTACGTTTTTTTTTCATTAACGTTCACTTGTACTATTGCGTTTACATCTGGTATTAAAAGTGTACTTTTTTTTCAGCAATGATGAGATGATGATATATGGCGATGATGATAGTGACAGTGATACAATACTTTTAGACGAAAGCAATAATAATGATGATGAAAATGTTGATGAACATCAACAACAATTACCAACCATCACATTTAATATGTAAGTCTTCTCTTCTTCTTATGTGTACATACTTTCGTTTTTTTGTACATGATTTTTATATTTTTTACTTTTCACCAGTGATATTCGTCCACAAGCGCGGCAAATCACAATCACACCGCCACAATCGCCACCACAATCACCACCACCGCCACAACCACAGGAACAACCGCAACCACGTCCGCAATGGATCAGTACAGCAAATCAACGACAACCAGAACCGCAATCCCCACAGCCTCAACAGCAGCCACAACCTCAGCAGCCTCAACCACAACCTCTGCAACAGCATATGCGACAGGATCCTCGTTTGCAGTCCCCTCCAGAAGACGCGCCGTGCGTGTTTTACGATATCATCGACACGGTGGAACCACCGAGGATGCATAGCGAAGTCGCCACGATGAGACTACTTCTAAGAAGTAGATTTCCAACGTGACGATGGAGCCGTGGAGACCTCTGCCCCATACAGGGTATGTTAGGGCACACATCATGCAGTGCGTGTCAAGAAAATTATACTGAGGGGCAGAGACTCCTCGGCTTAATGTGTGGACACACATACCACTATTTATGCATCATCAACTGGTTTCAAACCGTGGCATTGGAGGGGTCACCGCCGGGATGTCCACAATGTCGAGTGTATGCGTTCAGCAGGCCAGTACATCCATTTTACGCACGCATGCATTTTTGAGGTATGTAACAGTACACATTATTCTAATCCATCCTACACGTATCAACTATACATCACTAATATTGTTTTTTTGTTTCTGTTACAGATGGCCGTGCACATTAAATATGTACAAAGTGATGTTTTTTTTTTATATAATGTTTTTTTTCTGTATATATATTGTATCCGTATTTTTTTCTGTATATATATTCTATATAAAATGTATAAAATGTAATATATACTGAACTTTTTATTTTTTTTTTTCATTAAATTATTATAATGTTTTTTTTTCTGTATATATATTGTATCCGTATTTTTTTTCTGTATATATATATATATATATTGTATATAAAATGTATAAAATGTAATATATACTGAACTTTTTATTTTTTTCATTAAATTATAATATTTATATGTCTATTTATAATGTTTTTTTCTGTATATATATTGTATTTTTAATTTTTTTTCTGTATATATATATATATTGTATATCTTTTGATTGTTTGCTACAATATAAATATGTAAATTTTTTGATTTGCTTAGTTATTTCTTTTCAACTATCCTTTTTCCTTCTATTATGCATGTTTTATAAGTGAAGTGTCAATCAGAACAATTACACCGCAATAGCCAGTCAACAAGAGTTTCACATCGATGATGTGCACATTTTGTATTTTTACAATATATACTTACCACAAAAGCACACATTCAAATTTACAGTTCACGAGTTGGCAACACTGCAATTCATCTCTTCACATCGACGATATCCGGACGGTAGCAGTGTAAATATCTGAACCCATACACTATAACACATGCACGAGTTGACAACGTGACCAACGCTATTACAATTCTAAAGTTGGCAACAATGCAATTCACCTGTTCACGACGACGGACAATGGTGGCAGTGTAAACATATACAAAACCCGTACACTATAACACATGCACGAGCCGACAACGTGGCGCACAACTTGACAACGTCGACGCTTTTCCAACATGGCTAACCTTCCGGAAAAACACAGCATATATCCAAACCATACACTATAACACACCACGAAGCGGCAACGTGGCCCAACCTTAACCAGCACACACGCACAAACCGACAACATCCCCGCTTTCCCAACATGGCCACCAGACAGCCGACAAAATGGACGACGACCCCACCACGCCCGGCGGCGGTCAAGCCACGACCAGGCCGCGGCCAAGCCCCCGCCGGACGGCGAACGGCGGCCACGCCTCCGCCAATCAACGCACACATAACCCCACAAAATGGACGACGACGACAACATGGCCGACAACTTCGGTACGCCCATCGAGGTCACGTGGGACACACCACTACCCCCCCGGTCCATCATAGCCTCTGCACAAGACGACACACTGCGGCGGAAGTCTACCCCACCACCAGGATTTTTGAATTTCGCGCAAAAAGGGGGGCTGTGACGTCACTTCCGCGTTAGAACTCTCATTCTTACCCTACTAACAAGGGTAATTTTTTATATGACGAACGATAACTGCCGTAAATTCAAACACAATCAACTACGTTTTTGCATACCGTTTTGAACTAAAGAGAGCTCAAGGTCTGTTGATTTTGTTGAAGACCGGTTAAGGGAAAGGGGTAGTTTATCAGCAACGTCTTATGTTTTAAAAAGGGTAATTTTTTATGACGAATTATAACTGGCGAAAACTCAAATAAAATCAAATAATTTTTTGTACACTTTCCTGTGTTGTAGAGAACTCAAGGTCTGTTGATTTTGGTGAAGATCGGTTAAGGGAAAGGGGTAGTTGACCAGCAACATTTTATGTTTTAACAAGGGTATTTCCTATGGCAATCGATAACAGCCGCAAATTCAAACATAATGAAATAGTTGTTTGCATGCAAGTCTGAATTGTAGAGTTCTAAAGACATATAGTTTTTGGTGAAGATTGGTTAAGCGGAAGGGGTAGTTTACCAGCAACGTTTTTTGTTTTAACAAGGTTATTTCCTATGGCAAACGATAACAGCCGCAAATTCAAACAGAATCAAACAATATTTTGCATACAGCCCTGAATTGTAGAGTTCTCAAGAGCTTTTGTTTTTGGTGAAGATCGGTTATGGGAAAGGGGTAGTTTACCAGCCACATTTTATGTTTTAACAAGAGTAATTGTTTTTATGACGAACGATAACTGCCGCACATTTAAACAGAATCAAATAATTTTGTGCATACCTTCCTCAATTGTAGATAACTTAAAGTCTGTAGATTTTGTTCAAGATCGGTTAAGGGAAAGGGGTAATTTACCAGCAACATTTTATGTTTTAACAACGGTAATTTTTTCTATGACGAACGATAACTACCGTAAATTCAAACAGAATCAAATAATGTTTTGCATGCATCCCTGAATTGTAGAGGACTCAAGACGTTTTGATTTTAGTGAAGATAGGTTAAGGAAAAGGGGTAGTTTACCGGCAACGTTTTATGCTTTAACAAGGGTATTTTTTTTATGCCGAACGATAACTGCCGAAAATTCAAAGAGAATTAAATAATTTTTTACATATGTGCCTGAGTTGTAGAGCACTCAAGGCCTATTGATTTTGGTGAAGATCGGTTAGGGGGAAAGGGTAGTTTACCCGAAACATTTTTTGTTGTAACAAGAGTTTGATTTAATTTTGATAAATAAAGTATCCTGATAAGAAGATGTTAATAATCCAGTGTAGAAACGTTGAGCAAGAGGCTAGTTGAACAGGGTGGGGGTAATTTTTATTTATGTCATGTGTAGGCCTACTACGTTATCGGCAACATAGAAGTAGTTTGTCGTTAAAATTCCTTGCTGCACTGTTGGGCTTGATCCAATGTTTTCTACAAAACCAGACGTTTCGGCAGTTCTATCGACTACCATTGTCAGTGAAAATGAGTGCACTATCGTGAGGTGGTATACGTTAGTGATCACAGTACTGTGGTTAAGGCTGAAGAAAGAAGTAGTTTATATGGAAATAGTTCATTTCGAAAAGTATTTTAAACAGACAACTTACAACATGGCAGTCATGTATGGTTCTCCATACCTATATTTTATAAGTTTTATACGTGTACTACATTATTGACAACAAAGAAGTAGTTTCTATGGAAACATTTCATTTAACTTTAACAAAATTCTATATTTTTTCATTTTAATTTAAGTCATGTATGACAGAAAATATATCGTTCGTGGCAAGCGAGGATATCTCAATTATGTGATGTTTACGTTTCCATTTTATTATTATGATTACCACAATAAAAAGGCAGGCAAGACACACATACACACACACACACACACACACACACACTATTCGCGTTATTTCTGGCCTCACTCATGTGTATTTTCTTACATTTGTACGCTTTTTAAATGGAAAGTGCCTAAACCCACACCAACACAACGCGTGCAAGCCGAAAAAGTGTCCAGCGTGGATACCGATTTGCTTCCTGTGGATCGCTGGGCAGTGTAACTGCACGTGTTTACAGAGAAACGGTTCATAGACAGACTTTTCGTCTTTAGGGAATGAACCCTCTGCAAGATGCTCAGGGTCCATAAGTGACTTCGGAGTGCTTCGGAGGAGGGATCATTAATTATCTGCGTAGTTCGGTTTCTTTATAAGAATAAAGTAAGCCTACCTAATTTTTATGGACAAAGTGACTGAAAATAACATTATATTAAACGACTACCCCATAATAACAAAAATATCTACAAATAGTGAAATTAATTTGAGGGTGGGCGATATTTTTTTAGGAATTACTGAACCGAATTCAAGTAAATTATTTAAAACATAAATCTTACAACATGGAAGTCATGTATGGTTCTCCATAACAAAACTTTAATCTGCGGCAGTTATTGTTCGTCATAGAAAATATTATCCTTGTTAAAACATAAAACGTTGCAGGCAAACTACCCCTTTCCCTTAACCGATCTTCACCAAAATCAACAGGTCTCTACAATTCAGGAACTCATGCAAAAAATTATTTGATTCTGTTTTACTTCCATGTCCCATAAGGAAATGGAAGTATGGTCATGGCGAAAAAAATCGTGTTCGAAATAACGTCTAATTCTGATTGTACTACCCTCAAAACATGAAGAAAAGTCATTTTTCGAAAAGTGTCTGTGTGTGTATCTGTCTGTCTGTCTATCTATGTTTCTGTGTGTAGATTTTTTTCTATGGCAAACGATAAGAGCCGCAAATTCAAACAGAATAAAATAATTTGTTACATGCATCACTGAATTTTAGAGGACTCAAGGCCTATTGATTTTGGTGAAAATCAGTTAAGAGAAAGGGGTAGTTTACCAGCAACGTTTTATGTTTTAACAAGAGTAAAGTCCTTAATTTTGATAAATAAAGTTTCCCGATAAGAAGATCATAATAATCCAGTGTAGAAACGTCGATGAAATATCTTAAATGAAGAGGCTAGTTGAACGGGATGGGGGTAATTTTCTGTAAATGAAAATTATAGTTGAAGAGGAGGGGATAATTTTTACTCCCATATTGCATAAGGAAATGGAAGTATGGTGATGGCAAAAAAAATCGTAGTCGAGATTATTGCAGATTCTGATTGTACTACCTTCAAAACATGAAAAAAGTCATTTTTCGAAAAGTGTCTGAGTGTCTATCTGTCTGTGTGTCTGTAGATTTTTTTCTATGGCAAACGATAACAGCCGCAAATTGAAACAGAATCAAATAATTTTTTGCATACAGCCCTGATTTGTAGAGTACTCAAGACCTATTGTTTTTGGTGAAGATCAGTTAAGGGAAAGGGGTAGTTTACCTGCAACATTTTTTTTTAATCAATGGTAATTTTTTTCTATGGCAAACGATAACAGCCGCAAATTCAAACAGAATCAAATAATGTTTTGCATTCAGCCCTGATTTGTAGATTTCTCAAGACCTATTGTTTTTATTTGGTGATGATCGGTTTAAGGAAAGGGGTAGTTTACCTGCAACGTTTTATGTTTTAACATGGGTAATTTTTTCTATGACGAATGATAACTGCCGTAAATCAATCAGAATCAAATAATGTTTTGCTTACCTTCCTGAGCTATAGAGGTCTCAAGACCTATTGTTTTTGGTGAAGATCGGTTAAGGGAAAGGGGTAATTTACCAGCAACATTTTATGTTTTAACAATGGTAATTTTTTCTATGACGAACGATAACTGCCGCACATTCAAACAGAATAAAATATTTTTCTGCATACGTTCCTCAATTGTAAGAGACTGAAGGCCTGTTGACTTTGGTGAAGATCGGTTAAGGGAAAGGGGTAGTTTACCAGCAATATTTTATGTTTTAATAAGAGTAATTGTTTCTATGACGGACGATAACTGCCGCACATTTAAACAGAATCAAATAATTTTGTGCATACCTTCCTCAATTGTAAAAGACTGAAGGTCTGTTGATTTTGGTGAAGATGGGTTAAGGGGTTAAGGGGTAGTTTACCTGCCACATTTTATGTTTTAATAAGAGTAATTGTTTCTATGACGAACGATAACTCCCACACATTTAAACAGAATCAAATAATTTTGGGCATACCTTTCTCAATTGTAGATAGCTCAAGGTCTGTTGATTTTGTTGACGATCGGTTAAGGGAAAAGGGGTAGATTACCTGCAACATTTTATGTTGTAACAAGAGAACGTTTTTCATGAAGAACAATAACTTCCTAAAATTCAAACAAAATCAAATAATTTTTTATATATGTGCCTGAGTTGTAGACCACTTTTTGTGAAGATCGGTTGGGGGAAAGGGTAGTTTACCAGAAACATTTTTTGTTGTAACTAGAGTAAAGTACTTAATTTTGATAAATAAAGTATCCTGATAAAAAGATCTTAATAATCCATTGTAGAAATATAGATGAAATATCTATAAATGAAGAGGCTAGTAGAATGGGGTGGGGTAATTTTCTATAAATGAAAGTTATTGGTGAAGGTGGAGGGGATAATTTTTATATGTGTACTACATTATCGGCAACAAAGTAGTATTTTGTTGTTAAAATTCCTTCCTGGGCTGTTTGGCCGTAGTCCAATAGTAGAGGGAAAATGGGGTTCCTGACTCACAAAGGAATGCCGCCTTTCTTAAAAAACGATAAAAAACAAGATCAAAGAGATGCCGCCGTTCCCGCGGTCCAAGATTTTTTCCCACGCTCTCCCCACCACCGCTGGACCACAGTATCCGCGAATTTCCGAGAATATAATTTTTTATATGCAGCCTTTCGCGAGCCTAAATCACTTTCACTTTCTAATTTCCGCGAATATAATTTTTTATATGCAGCCTTTCGCGAGCCTAGATCATTTTCACTTTCTACTGGACCACAGCATCCGCGACTTTTTCGCGTATCTGGACCACAGCATCCGCGTTATTTTTTTATATGCCGCCTTTCGCGAGCTTAGATCACTTTCACTTTCTATCACTTGATGCATTATAGTGTATATATTAAATATATGATCGGGGGTTACCAACCTTGTATGAGTTCAAATTTGTTATAATGTATATTAAATCTATATGATGAGGTTTACCAACCTATGGTGTGGGGTTCCGACTTGATGCATTATAGTGTATATATTAAATATATGATCAGGGTTACCAACCTTGCATGAGTTCAAATTTGTTGTGTGTTATAATGTATATTAAATCTATATGATCAGGTTTACCAACCTATGTATGGGTTCAAACTTGATATGTGTGTGTGTATTATAGTGTATATTAAAATATATGATCAGGGTTACCAATCCTGCATTATTGTGTGTGTATAGAACAGATCTGCCAACATTTTTCTTCGGTGGGAAATTCAAACTATATTATAGTAAATTGTTGACGACGACTTCGATATCAACTCTCTCTCCCCTCCTCTCTCTCTTTGTCTCTAGACACAGTTGTCGATCACGATATAAACTCTCTCTCTCTTTATGTCATCAGTTTTACATAAGCGTCGTGCTACTTATGGATTATTGTAAGTAGCGATACTAAAATGTAATCACCAGGAAATATATATATTTATCACCTACCTCGTTGCGTCCTACTTCTAATTTTTTTGACACATGACAGTCATTGACCACGATTTAGAAATTAATATACTGCCAAGTCTGTGTGTGTGGTAAAGTGTTACGCATAAAAAAATCTCCTTGAAATAAGGTATTTTCAAAAGTTTTGTGTACACATACACACATTGTATATGTCTCTCTCTCTCTCGATGCAAACGTTGACAAGAATTCCCTTATTCAAACGATTTGTATGTGTGTACACGAACTTAAATATAGTTTACAGACGATTGTAATTTTAAAAATTCATTTTTGCATTAAATATATATATCGTAAACAATGAAATAATAATATTTCGTCATTGTAAGATTTTAATAAAACAATTATCAGTTTAAATAATAATTTTCATGATTGTAAGATACAACCTACAAATTATTAAAATGTCTCTCTCACACACATTTCTGATTACTATACAAATAATTGCATGCATATTCGGGGTACGTTGACAGCATTGATCCGATACTGAATTAGATATAGTTATTATTCGCTAAATTAAACCAGAGGTCATTAACCTTGTGTACGACGTCCTACATTCTAATTTCACACCTGCCAGTCATTAGCAGCGCTGACAGTAATTAGGATTATAAAGTATTTACTCTAAAAACGGACAACTCTACTTTCTAATTTGACACCTGTCAAGCATTAACACCGCTTACAGTAATTACTCTAAAAACGGACACACACACACACACGTGCTTTCCCCACTACAGTGTACATTATATATACGCAAAGTAAATTAGCGACAATTTCTTATTTGTCTGCTTGTGCATGCTGATACTGCACGTATTACGTGTCTTCCAGTATACACATCTTCTTTTGGTAAGTGTATAGATTTTATTTAAACGTAAAAATTATCAAGTGCATTATTTATTGAATTTAATACATGTGTGTGTGTGTGTGTGTGTGTGTGTGTGTGTGTGTGTGTGTGTGTGTGTGTGTGTGTGTGTGTGTGTGTGTGTGTGTGTGTGTGTGTACGTGTGTGTGTACGTGTGTGTATGATCAAATTACAATTTCTGAAAATATATTCTTACCGTATTTTTATAGTGGCAATTTCTCATTGATCACCGACGTGTGCTGATACATCGTGAAATCTCTGCATCTTTTTTAATAGTTGAAAGACTGTTTGTACGCCTTCAGTGTAGACAACGCACATACTAGTTTGGCTGATACTGTACGTATTACGTGTCTTCCAGTATACACATCTTCTTTTGGTAAGTGTATAGATTTTATTTAAACGTAAAAATTATCAAGTGCATTATTTATTGAATTTAATACATATGTTTGTGTGTGTGTGTGTGTGTGTGTGTACGCGTGTGTGTATGATCAAATTACAATTTCTGAAAATATATTCTTACCGTATTTTTATAGTGGCAATTTCTCATTGATCACCGACGTGTGCTGATACATCGTGAAATCTCTGCATCTTTTTTAATAGTTGAAAGACTGTTTGTACGCCTTCAGTGTAGACAACGCACATACTAGTTTTGGTAAGTTGTACAGATTTTATTTAATTTTAATTTTAATGTATGTGCAGATTTTTATTTAAACGTAAAAATTATTTGCATTATCAAGCGTGTTATTGAATTTAATACATGTGTATGTATGATCAAATTATTATGTCTGTTACAAATTTTCTGAAAAATTGCTTTAAACAAACGTTTTTAATGTAACAAATTTAGAAAGTAGGTCACAGCGTATGATGACATTTATATCTCTCTCTAATTCTGTTGTGGACATACATAGCTGTAAGCAGTGACTATCTCCTTATGAATGCAGAATGTAGACTTTCCTAAAATTATTTGCATTAAAACATTATCAAACGCATTATTGAATTTAATACATGTGTGTGTGCGCGCGTATGTGTATGATCAAATTATTATGGAGTGGGTTACACAAATAATAATAAAGTGTGTGTAATATATATATATTGTAACTATACTCTTTGGGCGTACCTGCAAAATGTGTACATAAAAATAATGTGTTTTGGATGATTAGTGCGTTCGCCTCGCACCGGGTCGTTACAGTACTTTTGTGGCTAGCGATGTTCGTAGCGTAGTTCTGATCACCTGTATATTACGGCAGTAACCTTACCTGTTATTCTTAGGGGGTGTGATAATCCCGGGTGGCGCCAAGTCGTTTTACAAAACAACTAAAAACTGTATTTGAACAAGTTATCGGCGTAGCGGGTTGGTGTATTCAAATCGTTCCCGCTCGCACAGCCGTCTCAATCGTCGCTTCTGACGAATAACTGGCAACTAGCTTACTGCTACGATTTATTCTTCAATACAAGTAATTATTATATAGCACTCCCTAAGAAATGATAACGCTTGTTACTCCCTGTAATGAATATTTTTTAATGGTGATAACTGGAAACATTTACAATTACAACAAAATAATTATCGTTTGATTACATGAGATCTTATTTTCAGGGCGGCGAATTAATTTAGAAACCATTTAACCTAGCGTCTGTTTACGTTAGGCTTCTTACAGTTTTGGTTTCGAAAATCCGTGGATTCTTTTGACTATGAGTTAGAGAACTACAATGGTTACAATAAAAAATACAAATTACCTTAATCTAAGAGTACAAGAAATATAAAGTGTGCTGTTACAATCTGTTGTGTTGTGTTGTAAAAGTGTTCTGTAAGTTCGTGTTCAATTCTTAGGTTATTTTATGTTAACAATGTTTCATTATGTTTTAATTTGCTTAAATACTCTATGAAAGAGAAATATTATCTTTATAGTGTGGTAATTTTACCTTTCAAAATTATTTGAAGTGATTAGGGTTGGTGGAAAATAAATAATTGGATAGTACTTAACAATTCGACGTTTATAGGCCTTTGTAGTTGGTTCGAGATAGGAATTGGCTGCATAAAATCAGTTTTCTTGGATTTTGGGCTTCATTAAAATGTGGCGTCCTTTCGTCTTGTGTTTGGACGTTCTATTTATGGATAATTTCCGTTTATTCAGGTCTTGGGTCTTGTAATATTGGTTGTAGTGGTCATCTGCTTCTTTGACGATTAGTTTTCAGCAACTTTATACTATTATTTTCATGATTTACACTGAAAAAGCTTTCTTCCGAACTTCTGCATCTGTATGGCTTGGTGACGCTTCGCTTCTTTTTTTCTCTCTACTAATTCCTAACGGTATTTTTCTGTCAACAACCGCTGTTTCCATAGTAACGGTATTTTTCGAATAGGCTTATTTTGAGTTGATGTATTGTTATCGAAACTTCGAATCCTTCGTATATCTTCTGATTACTGTTATTCCTCCATCTTCCTTCCTGGTTAATAAATATTGTCACTATAGTATTTATTCTCGTTCATAGATTATTTTGATACCCCACAAGCTTGGGTATTTTCAGATTTTAAGTTTTTACAATTATGTTAATGCTTGTTAATTACATTTCTTTTTATATAATAATGCCTATTACAATATTTTGTGTTATAAATGATCTACAATTTATCCTTGGTGATTCCTTCACCTCAGATTTTCTAAATTCTGATTCAATTTGTTATAATCTTTGTTTGTTTTGTTCTGACAGTTATGTTTTTTCTAGGCCTAAGTAGCCATTATAATAATTTACTTATTTCGTTCAAATCACATTTTGGTTCAGCCTATTGGGCTTACTTTGTTATTTTTATTAGTTGTGTTGTGTTTTGAGTCTGTAGGTGTTTTGTTTATTATTCAATATTGCTTTCCTCATTTCAATCTTAAAAATATAACATTAGGTTTATGGACTGCACATTGCATTCAGCCATATCCTCTTATAACAATAACATGAACACAGTTTTTTATAAGTTATTAGAGTTATAGTTTTGATTAAGAAATATCATCACTCACTCCTAACTTATCCTTATTTGCTAATTTTTTTAGTTTATAACACATATTATCTGTGTTGTGATAAACAACATCACTTGTTATTAAATTAATAATAGTCCTTTATAAATTAGGTATCTTTGTTAGTTTTTTGACTTCTCAATCTCTAAACAATTTTTATATTCCCTCCATGGTAACACCTTCAATTTATTCTATTCTGGAATCCTCCCTTTTTACTTACTACTGGCTATAATTAACTTAACTCTATTGAACATCTTTTTAAATAAAAAGTCATTATCACTTCTAGTGTTTTTCTATCCCTTATACTATAATTCACTCTTAATACTACTTATTTATCAGTTATCTATGCACTGTTTATTTCCAACTTTTACCTTACCTTCACTTGTAAATCACTTATTGTTAATTACAATTTCACTAGTGTCACACTTCACTTTGGGGTTCTTACACCTACACTATTACACCATATCACTGTTTATATCATTTGTTTGATAGTGGGTGACCCCTATACTTATTTCTCTTTCATGACTTAATCCTAATGACAATTAATACTTAATAACTAATACTTACTGACTAATAACAATTCTAATTTGTGGTTTCTGGTTGCCTTTTTAATGGGTAGTAACCGTTATCTCTCCTTCCTCCTGATAACCCTTGTTTTGGTTTCAATGCTCTTGTTGAGTGCTATTTTACTTGTGTTGGTGAACCATTCTTGGTTTTCACTTTTGCTCGTCTCCCTCCTTCTTCATTTTCCTTGTTCGTTTAATATATTAGGTCCTTTCATCCGTTTCTTTGGACATTTTTGGGGTCATTTAAACCCATAAACTTGTTTCCTTGTGGCTTAGGTTTATTATTTCCTCATTCTCGTTGTTTATTTGTGGTTCCCTTCTTTATGTTTATGTTTTTGTCTCAATCACTTGGGTTGGGTTAAAGTCGTCGTATTGTCGTGTTATATTCCTTATACTTTTATTTAAAATCAATCAGTTCATTTGATAAGAAGTATTTTTTTACAATTATAAATATATTTTTTATCTCTGGTACGGGGTTGGCTATTTGTGTCGTGACATAATGCCTCTCCTTTAAAATTGATCATTTTGATAAAACACTAGTATAGTTTTTTATGAAATTATCAGTTATACATAATCTTTTTCCTTTTCTTTCTTGGTCGTTTCTCCATTCTTTATTTCTCTTCTTACTGAATTCATTCCATTTTATTTGGATCTGTTTTTCTTTTTATTTCCATTGGTGTGTTCTCCCTTATACACAATTTTTTCCCTAACTTTAGTAGCTGGTTTCTCCCATTACTACTCATTTTTCTGAGACCAGAGGCACGTCATCTCTGCTCAGTTTATTTGATTGCTGGACTTTTCAACAGTCAATCATAAATACCTTTTTTGTCAACTTGTGACTTACATTAATAATATATTTTGGGATTGTCCACCTTGTGGTTTATTTTTAGATCACTTTGGCCTTTTACTCATTCTTCCTTCCGCTGTACCTTAACAATATACTATCATTTGCTCATACATTGATTGTTTTTTATTTATTTATATGTTAATTTCATCATTAACTTTTCATTTTTCGGTTTTCAATTCTCATTGTGATCATTTTAATTATCTTAGACATTGGTATACTTTTCTCAGTTAATTAGCAAGATTTTGCTTTAGCCATAGCTTGTATATTTGATTCATACATAACTTCTCTCTTTCTTTGTACCAGTTTAGATTTTTTATTTTACAGATAAATATCTTTGATTCATTATTATAATTTCATGTACTTATCTTATCAGGTTTGGTCTGATTTTATTTTTGTATATTTCAGTTTGTATTAATTCTTTGTAAGTTAATTTTCTTACACCATAGGAATTTGTGTGGCGTATTCCTATTTTGGTACATTTTGTTTAATTATTTCATATACTTCACACATCAACTTTTAATATATTGTAAGTTGATTTCACTTAGTAGGAATTTATGTATCTCATTCCTTTGTTTTGATATTTTTTATTTTAGACCTCATAAGTCATCGATCTGTTGTTGCAAGTTGTGTACACATAATTTTTAAATTTTGGTATCTGTATTTTATTTACAGTTACTTGTCCTTCGTGATGACATATGGCCGTACATTTTATTATATATATAATTTTATTTCGGTATCAATTCAATTCTCACGGTTGTGGATTTATTATATTATCATTTCCATTCCATATTATAGCCTTCTCCTTTTTGTTCGACACTTCGTTATTATTCACCTCTTCTCCTTCAAGTGTATGATAGTCACACTTATTCTGGATGATCGTGTTCCAGTTATTTAGTTTTCTTCATAGAACTTCTTTATGGAAGCTTGGTTGTACACTCCTTTTACTTTTTTGGTGGTTATATTACTTATCTCATAAGTGTTGTTTCCATTGTCCTTTGTGATGACATATGGTTATGCATATTATTATATGTTGGACCTTGTTAATTATATTTTTGTAAGTCGACTTCTCCTTTTCTTTCCTTCATTATTGCCTTCTCTTTCTTATTACACTCTTTGTTGTCTTGCTCCTCTTCTCCTTCAAATGTCTGATGGATGACATTTATTCTGGATAATCGTTAATTTCTTTTTTGTGTCGAAATTAATGAAGGAGTAGAGTTGGTTTATTATAGTTTCATTTTTTCTTCTATTCCATTGGGTTGCTTGTCTGGTAACTTGAAGATCCGTCCCTTTTCTTGGTTTGTGGTATCTTCACTTAGTTTACCCATGGTCCATCAGTTCCTCTGCCCTTATGGTTCGGATAACTCTGGAGTGTAGAACTGTTTTCTTATTGGTGAAATAGGTCTCCTCCGCCTTGTACCATAATTCCTCTAATATCATATGTTTTGTAGTCTTTATGTTTACCGCAAACATTTGATTATTTTGTCCATTAATCAGAGAAGTTAATTGTGCATCTCTCATTAATATTATCTTTGCTTTGTTATTTGGTATTTCCATTTCTGGTGTGCTCCAGTATTTTATTGACTTTCTTGATTTGTTATACTCTGTTTTGTTGTCAGTCATTTCTATTTCTGGCATCTTCCATCCCAGTATTGATTTGTTGAATTTTTCATCAGCTGTTTGGTTCAGAATTCCTTTTAATTTGGGTGTTCTCCATTCAGGTCTTGCTTCTCTCCAGTTTCTTCTCGCTGGTTGGTATTTTACTCCTTCTAGAATTTCTTTTAGAGTTCTCCTGCACTGCATAAAGTTCATCCTTTCAGCATGGTTGGTCATTGGTACGTTGAACACATTGGTTAGTCCGTTTTTCATCATCTCCATTTCTTCTCTTGTTTTTATTATTCTTCTGTGATGCCTTTTCTCCGTCTTCATTTCCACGTATTCATTATTTGTTTCGTTGTTATTATTTTCAGGCAATAATACGCTTTGGTCCTTTTTAAATTCTATCTCCTTACTACCTTCAGAAGTGGTGTTTTGTGTTTCATCCACTGGTTTGAAAATATTATGTACTGAGTCCAATTTTTTAAGCAATTCTTCCTGGTTTGACTCTAATTTTTTATTCAATTCTTCTCTATCTTGCTTCCTTCCCTCTTGCAGTGACTCTAATTTTGTATTGGTTGACTCTAATTTTGTGCAGATTGACTCTAATTTTGTGTTGGTTGACTCCAATTTTTTATTCAATTGTCCAAATTGTTCCATCATGAAGTTCAGCATGTGATCTAACTTCGTTTCTTCCGTTGGTTTGAGTGGTTGGTCCCCTATCATCACTTCCACTTCCGGTTCTGGTTGAACTGGATTCTCAGGTTGGTTTTCCTGAACGTCCTCTTCGACTAACTCCCCGATTATTTCTTCAATTTCTTCCATCTCTTCTGGCTGGCCTTCACTTTCAATTTCTTTCTTTTTATCCTGTCTGGTAAACATTGAATGTCTCTTCATAGCCGTTGTGGGCCTTCTTTTACAGCCTCACCGGTTGGTCGCCAATCTGTAACTATACTCTTTGGGCGTACCTGCAAAATGTGTACATAAAAATAATGTGTTTTGGATGATTAGTGCGTTCGCCTCGCACCGGGTCGTTACAGTACTTTTGTGGCTAGCGATGTTCGTAGCGTAGTTCTGATCACCTGTATATTACGGCAGTAACCTTACCTGTTATTCTTAGGGGGTGTGATAATCCCGGGTGGCGCCAAGTCGTTTTACAAAACAACTAAAAACTGTATTTGAACAAGTTATCGGCGTAGCGGGTTGGTGTATTCAAATCGTTCCCGCTCGCACAGCCGTCTCAATCGTCGCTTCTGACGAATAACTGGCAACTAGCTTACTGCTACGATTTATTCTTCAATACAAGTAATTATTATATAGCACTCCCTAAGAAATGATAACGCTTGTTACTCCCTGTAATGAATATTTTTTAATGGTGATAACTGGAAACATTTACAATTACAACAAAATAATTATCGTTTGATTACATGAGATCTTATTTTCAGGGCGGCGAATTAATTTAGAAACCATTTAACCTAGCGTCTGTTTACGTTAGGCTTCTTACAGTTTTGGTTTCGAAAATCCGTGGATTCTTTTGACTATGAGTTAGAGAACTACAATGGTTACAATAAAAAATACAAATTACCTTAATCTAAGAGTACAAGAAATATAAAGTGTGCTGTTACAATCTGTTGTGTTGTGTTGTAAAAGTGTTCTGTAAGTTCGTGTTCAATTCTTAGGTTATTTTATGTTAACAATGTTTCATTATGTTTTAATTTGCTTAAATACTCTATGAAAGAGAAATATTATCTTTATAGTGTGGTAATTTTACCTTTCAAAATTATTTAAAGTGATTAGGGTTGGTGGAAAATAAATAATTGGATAGTACTTAACAATTCGACGTTTATAGGCCTTTGTAGTTGGTTCGAGATAGGAATTGGCTGCATAAAATCAGTTTTCTTGGATTTTGGGCTTCATTAAAATGTGGCGTCCTTTCGTCTTGTGTTTGGACGTTCTATTTATGGATAATTTCCGTTTATTCAGGTCTTGGGTCTTGTAATATTGGTTGTAGTGGTCATCTGCTTCTTTGACGATTAGTTTTCAGCAACTTTATACTATTATTTTCATGATTTACACTGAAAAAGCTTTCTTCCGAACTTCTGCATCTGTATGGCTTGGTGACGCTTCGCTTCTTTTTTTCTCTCTACTAATTCCTAACGGTATTTTTCTGTCAACAACCGCTGTTTCCATAGTAACGGTATTTTTCGAATAGGCTTATTTTGAGTTGATGTATTGTTATCGAAACTTCGAATCCTTCGTATATCTTCTGATTACTGTTATTCCTCCATCTTCCTTCCTGGTTAATAAATATTGTCACTATAGTATTTATTCTCGTTCATAGATTATTTTGATACCCCACAAGCTTGGGTATTTTCAGATTTTAAGTTTTTACAATTATGTTAATGCTTGTTAATTACATTTCTTTTTATATAATAATGCCTATTACAATATTTTGTGTTATAAATGATCTACAATTTATCCTTGGTGATTCCTTCACCTCAGATTTTCTAAATTCTGATTCAATTTGTTATAATCTTTGTTTGTTTTGTTCTGACAGTTATGTTTTTTCTAGGCCTAAGTAGCCATTATAATAATTTACTTATTTCGTTCAAATCACATTTTGGTTCAGCCTATTGGGCTTACTTTGTTATTTTTATTAGTTGTGTTGTGTTTTGAGTCTGTAGGTGTTTTGTTTATTATTCAATATTGCTTTCCTCATTTCAATCTTAAAAATATAACATTAGGTTTATGGACTGCACATTGCATTCAGCCATATCCTCTTATAACAATAACATGAACACAGTTTTTTATAAGTTATTAGAGTTATAGTTTTGATTAAGAAATATCATCACTCACTCCTAACTTATCCTTATTTGCTAATTTTTTTAGTTTATAACACATATTATCTGTGTTGTGATAAACAACATCACTTGTTATTAAATTAATAATAGTCCTTTATAAATTAGGTATCTTTGTTAGTTTTTTGACTTCTCAATCTCTAAACAATTTTTATATTCCCTCCATGGTAACACCTTCAATTTATTCTATTCTGGAATCCTCCCTTTTTACTTACTACTGGCTATAATTAACTTAACTCTATTGAACATCTTTTTAAATAAAAAGTCATTATCACTTCTAGTGTTTTTCTATCCCTTATACTATAATTCACTCTTAATACTACTTATTTATCAGTTATCTATGCACTGTTTATTTCCAACTTTTACCTTACCTTCACTTGTAAATCACTTATTGTTAATTACAATTTCACTAGTGTCACACTTCACTTTGGGGTTCTTACACCTACACTATTACACCATATCACTGTTTATATCATTTGTTTGATAGTGGGTGACCCCTATACTTATTTCTCTTTCATGACTTAATCCTAATGACAATTAATACTTAATAACTAATACTTACTGACTAATAACAATTCTAATTTGTGGTTTCTGGTTGCCTTTTTAATGGGTAGTAACCGTTATCTCTCCTTCCTCCTGATAACCCTTGTTTTGGTTTCAATGCTCTTGTTGAGTGCTATTTTACTTGTGTTGGTGAACCATTCTTGGTTTTCACTTTTGCTCGTCTCCCTCCTTCTTCATTTTCCTTGTTCGTTTAATATATTAGGTCCTTTCATCCGTTTCTTTGGACATTTTTGGGGTCATTTAAACCCATAAACTTGTTTCCTTGTGGCTTAGGTTTATTATTTCCTCATTCTCGTTGTTTATTTGTGGTTCCCTTCTTTATGTTTGGGTTGTTGGCTCAATCACTTTAAAATATTTACATTTTAATAAGTATGTTCCGTGGTTCCCTTCTTTATGTTTATGTTTTTGTCTCAATCACTTGGGTTGGGTTAAAGTCGTCGTATTGTCGTGTTCTATTCCTTATACTTTTATTTAAAATCAATCAGTTCATTTGATAAGAAGTATTTTTTTACAATTATAAATATATTTTTTATCTCTGGTACGGGGTTGGCTATTTGTGTCGTGACAATATATACATTTATTAAAATACATACACACAGCTCCAAGATTATATTAAACAGTTTTACAATTAAAAATACATACACAGCTCCAAGATTATATTGTTACAAGTATGAAAATATATCTAAACTAATATTTACAATTTAAAAAAAAAAACATACACAGTTCCAAGATTATATTGTTACAAGTATTAAAATATATCTAAACTAGTTTTACAATTAAAAATACATACACACACATAGCTCCAATATTATAATGTTACAAATATGATGAAAATATATATATATTTAAAACTAGTATTTACAAAATATGTATAAAATAAGACTTAAACACGTCTATGTACTGTGTTGGTCAATGCCGTATATTCTACAAGCGAATCATGTAGTATCATACAGTAGGCGGTCGTCTGTGTAGGAAAATTCGTTGACGATTCAAATTCTAAACGTACATCAACTGCTGAAGACTTAAGTGCTTCGTCTTGTCTGCTACAATCGAAAACAAACAGCGGGGCTTTTGATTTGAATAATTCCGGTGTCAGTACTGGGCTGCCGTCTAAACGGTGGTAATACGAACTTTGAAAACTGGCGTACATATTGTACAATAATGCAAAACGGTCTTTCCCAATATCCAAGTTTAAATTATCGTAAGGATAATACTTGTCGTTTAGAAACAGTCTCGCATTGATCACGTTACAGTGATCGAATTCATCAGCGTGTGCTGTCAGTACATTTTTTCTTGCTGTCTGAAACGCTAACACAACAAAGCGTGGTTTTTCTAGCTGACTCGAGGTCTTGACAATCAAATTCTGCCTTTTAGTCTGTGGTAAGGCAGGATACTCGTGCAACTCCCAGGTCCTAAAAGGCATAGTTATCGGGTGGTCTTTCTCTCCCAGTGGTAATCTGTACGCATTAGCTACATGTACATAAGGCATTTTCCAGTAAACTTTATCTAGTTCAAGAACACAATTAGCAGTCGTTTGTCCGCTTACTAAAACCATAGCATTTATGTCGGTAGAAGCGCGTAGGAGTATAAGTTCTTGTTTCACGTTCAGCACGATGCGTGTATAGTCTTCTGCGAATCCCATTAGCATTTTCAGTGGTATACAAAAATTGAATTCGCCGTCATCATTCACTTTTAATATGTTCGTGGTCGGTGCCACCCAACCTGCGTTTTCCATTGCGTTACGTGTGTTGTTGTTGAGTGATAGAAAAGTTTTAATAGTTGACGTAACACCGACGTTTCTGGTATGGTCCACTACCACTCCGGCCAACTCGTAACGAATCTCTTCAAAGAGAAATGCTATAGCATTGTTCACCAGTTCCACATTCAGTGCAGTATCTGCAGCCGCACTAGGGTTTTTAACCAACTTGCCTTCGATGTAGAGGAAACTTTCTGACGGCAGTGTAAAGACGTCCTGTTGTTGTATTGGCACACGTATTTCATCATTGTTTCCATATCTTGTTGTTGCGTACGGTGCGTGTGAGTGAAATGAAAAGTGTGTGATACTGTCTTCAAAGAACGGTTGCTGCTCCACTGATAATATTCCACTCGCCATGTTACTTGTTTACAACAACAACAAAACCCAGTGAAATCAGGAAACGGCGGTTAACTGATGTTAATCGTTTCAGTTTCGAACGAGTACTGATGCGTTTCCTAACTGATCTTTCTTCTTCTTTTATTACTGACGACGACTGTGGTAGCAGAGGTGGCGAAGAAACAAAGTACAAGCCCATGTCTATAGTCGTTTTAGATGTAAACGCACAGTGATGACTTCTCCGCGAAAATCTATTACGTCACCGTCCTGATCGTGTAAAGATAATGTTATGTTGTCCAAACGACTCACATTCACAGGTAGGTATATGACGTTTGTAGGCGATTCAATTATTTTGAATCCTGGTTCGACTGACGGATAGAACGAGTGCAGTGTGTGCTCGGTTTTACCGTTCTTGTATGATCCTTGCGCTATATTACACCTTATCAGTATACTGTTCACTTTTATAATGTTAACTGTGGCGTCAGACGTGTGAGTTTTATTCGCTTCAAGCAGACGCTTTCCCTTGAAACCCAACATATCACCGATACCGTACACTGTTTGTTGAAAGTCAATATCCAGTGCACAAGTCAGCTCACATTTCAGTGTATTGTTGTTAGGACGTAGACTAATCTTTGAGTCTCCTAACTGCTTTTTGAGGAAGGCTTCTATGTCACCGATTTCATAAGCACCTGTAGGTAAAGTTATCAAGTCCCACGTTGTTCCGTCTCGTAGTACTGGAAACACGTTGTTTTTTCCTTCAATCACGTTCGGTATACTGTTGTATGTAGTAAAGTCCAATAGACCTACATACCATTCGCCGTTTGTTAGTTCGAGAGGCGGGAAAAAGTCACATACAAGAGCAGCAGCATTCGTACCTGTTAAGGTGACCGACAGCGAAGACATCTTGTCGCTTACTGATCACTCGCGCGTTAAGAAGTCCAAACATAAATGCCCGCAGATGACTGTGTGTGGTGGCTGTTCACGTTCGTAATTGTAGTAAATGTCAGTGTCGGTTCCAAAATACTGTGTCAGCTCAAGAGGTGGCTGCATATTACCATACGCATCATAGTAGTAAACTTGTTTGTTTCGCTTCTTGTAGCAAACCCAGTGCGTACCAGGTCCTTCTGCACTGTCTAGATTAACAACTGCACTCTCATTCTTCCATGGTCGTGTGTGTGGTAAAGTGTTACGCATAAAAACTCCTCTGAAATAAGGTATTTTCAAAAGTTTTGCGTACACATACAAATCACTGTCAGACAATGCACGCACTGGTATGCAAATTAGTTTTTTTGTCTGTAAGGACGTAGGTATAGACCTGACGCTATTTTTTTATTGTTACGTTTATGTCTTGGGACTGTTTTGCGTTTGCAGGTCGTTTTGCGTTTGCGTTTGTTCACGGATTGACGTTTAATTCCTGAACCCTTCTTCTTTTTTCTGCAACCACTACGCGAGCTCCCTCCACCCACTGCCGATTTCGCCTTCATCGCTGCCGCTACGGCCGCCGCGTACGCTCTTTCGCTGATGCCTGAATTCAAAGCTTTCACTCGATCCCACGCCTTGCCGGCTAGCACACGATCCGCTACGCGTCTTCGTTCGTTGTCTTTGTACTTAGCGTAAGCGATATCGTGTTCGCGACAGGCTTCGTCCAACTCGTTGATTCCGCGCTCGCCACGTGCCAATCTCTCTTTGAGTTTTGTTCCAGGTCCACAGAATCGGTAGCCCGGTAGGTGTAATTCTACTGGTAATGCGTCCACCGCTCGATTAATCAAAGTAGGTACTGACGAAACGATAGCGGGCACAGTGTTTTTAAGTATTTTTCCAATTACACCACGCCCCATTCTTTTCTTACGAAGTACGAGCATTCTTGTAAACAGATCTCCAATCCTTGATTTCCGTTTCCGTATCGAGAACGTCTATTAAACGCCCCACCTCTTCAATATATTCAGACAGGACTGAACGCTGTGTCGTGCTGTCTTGATATTTATAGACAAACTTTATTAGATTGATTATATGAGCGTGAAATACCTGAGTGACCTTGTACAATTCGGTCTTTATATGTAATTTTAATTCGTGCATTTGTCGTACAGTGACTGCGTCTTTGTCATTGACACCGTTCGCTATATTCGTAATTTTTCTTCCGGCAGCGTAGAAAGTATCGTTTTGCAAACTGATTGTGTGTGCGTGTAAAAATTCCAAATTCACTGCGTCTTTGAAGTCAACAGGTGCCTGCACATGCGTTAGTCGACAGTCATTAACGATTACGTTACCTGCACGATCTTTTTTCAAACTCTTCTCGTCTACGTATCGTTTTGTGGCTGCATCTCTTGATTTAAGCGGATCGTTTAGCCTTATTATTCGATGATCTTTTGCGTCTACGGTAGCGTTGTCGTCGTTCTTGTACTGTAAGCATGTGTCCTTTACGTACTGTAAAGAAACAACATCGTGCAACTCTTCAGGATCACCCAAGTTGCATATCTTTTTGTTTTTCACAACAAAGTGACCGTCGTTAGTCACTCCTAAACCGATATCCTCACGCAGACTTCGATGAGTTTCTTTTCGCACTCTTACAGCGCTGTCGTGTCTACCGAACTTGTCTACACTCATATTTATGAAGAAGAACTGATGGTTATAGAACGGTGCGTCTGCTTTTATATGATAATGCCGGTTTCACGTAATTCTTCCAATATCGAAACGATTTCATTCCTATGACCAGTATGGCCGCTATTTTGAGACGCCATTAACAGTCTCAATCTATTAACCAACTCGTTGGATCATCCCAATGCACGTAATCGATTGCAGTGTTCGGTTTCATCTCCATATAGCCACTCCCTGTGCGTTTTCGTGCAAACAATTTAGATATTACTAGTCGGTACTTGACGCCACTGTTACTGTTTATTTGCATATTGTGTTTATATTTTTGTTTGTGTCCGTTGGTTGCTAGTAGTATAGACTTATATTTCCTCATATCATCCTTATTGTATTTTTTCGGTAGTTTCATAAACAAAAGTTCATACAGACCAGGTGTACCCTCGTAAATTTTTCCTTTGACATGAAAGTTGTCGTTATCATCGATTTTTACATTTGAATCACCTATCATAAATTTACCACCTTCGTATCGAACACCATACATGCGATCTATAATCCGTTTACAGTCCGCCGATTCACACAAACGCATATATTTGTTTGCTAATGAATCCTCGCTGAAATGTGAAACGTTAGGGTTCCAAGCGTCCTCTTCACTGAAATGAGAAGCGTTATGACTTTGCATACCACTTTCGTTTTCTGTTATTACGTGCTGTGTAGGCTCTTCTTGTTTTATCTGCTCCTCCTCCTCCTCCTCCATCATGTCACCACTTAACTTTCGTGAAATAACTTCTAACGGTTCCAGAATCGGTCTGTAATTTTTTCTAAACGCCTCGTCGCTTTCTCTGATACCGTGTTGTAATGCATGATATTTTTTCCTTATGTTGTCGCTTATCGTGTCTATATCATACGCGAGTCGTTCCTCCTTATTCATTGCCATCGTGTGTTAGCAAGAGGACTGATTACATTACTACAATGCAACCACTTTTATACTTCGTCGGAAACAATTATGAATCGATCAAAGCCGATTCTATATCTACCTTCATTTATTGACGAGTCTTTGTCTATGACTAGAAATCCATAACGATCCTTCCACGCTTCCATGCAGACGTCTTTGAAAGCATCATATTTCATATCTATGTTAACGTGATCATTGTATGCATGTCGTAAATTTAGATCGTCTTGTTTGAACAATATCAACAAGTTAGCGTTGTCACGTACCAATTGTTTCGGTATCTGGCTATATGTCTGGCATAGATAGAATGTGTCCACACCGCTATGTCTCCCCATAGCAAAATACTTTCGAATATTGTTTTGTCTTTCACACGATATGTCATCGAATACGATAACAGAGTCGAGACCAGTGATTTCACTCGGTAGCGGGACTTCTTCGTTCTCGCTGTATGCATGATAACCTAAACCTTCATCAGCGAGTGATTTCATCACTGTTTCTAGCATTCTGTATTTTGGTTGAAATAATGATTTTGAAAACACGTATACGTTGCGGAAACGTAGTCCGTTGGCATCAAACAGTAGGTTGAATAGCACATTTGATTTCCCACAGGAACTTGGGCCTGTAACGATACAGCGAATACTGTTCGGTAATAGCGGGCCATGTTTACGCTTAGCACTGTCTTCGTCACCAGCCAAAAAGTCCATATCCTTTATTGGTAATTTGTTTGCTTGCTGTACAATCTTCATCTTTGTGAATACCGAAAGCATACTGTTTTCATCACGTGCTGTCACCTTTTTTATATTAGATCTTTCTTATGTATCCACGCATCGTGTTTACCATCGAAACCGAGCCAACGAACACGCACTCTGTCACCTTTGCGTTGTAACACCTTTTCCACTAGGTATACGTCACCGACTTTGGACTTACTAATCTCGTGCTCGTAAAAACCACCTTTCAACACTTTGTTTAGATGATCTTTTAGCAGATAAGTGACGGGGATAGTAGTGGATTGTACTTTATCCACAGTGAATATTTCGTTCGTCCAATTCGGCGTATAACCTTTGGCGAACGTCATTTTGTGCTTACTTATACGAACACGGTCACCGACTTTAAATTTGGGTGGTTTCGTTGGACTGATTTTAGGCGCTGTGTTCTTCCTTATTCGTTCCAACACTATATGTTCGTTGGCGTCATTCACTTCACTCGGTTTCATACCAATGGTTCTGTGTGTTGTATTGTTGTACGATTTCAGTAATGTAGGTAGTAGATCCAACCAGCGGTAGTGTCCTTGTTCACTGAAAGCTCGATACATGTGTGTCTTCAGTGTGCGATTAAAACGTTCCACTATGGAAGCTTTTTTCTCACTGTAGGTTGAGTAATGTTTCACATTATACTTTTTTAGCAACGCTTGTACTGTGCTGTTGTAATACTCCTTCCCGTTGTCTGTCTGTAAATATTTCATTCGATTAGCAGTTAGTATAGGCTCTAGTGCATGCTTTACTTCTTTTCCTGTCTTTGTTTTCAATGGTACAGCGTACGCGTACTTGCTAAACGCATTGATCACTGTCATCATGTACTTGTACCCTTTGTTCACTCGAGCGTATGGTATCATCTCCACAAGATCCGCCTGGTACAAGTCGTGTAGACCCTTCAATTCAACCGCGCGCCTAACGAAATTCCTTCTCGCTGCTCTGTGTAGCTCTAGAGCTATAGTCTTGCGTGCGTTGTTCATGGTTTAAGATACACTAACATAATACCGGCGTTAAAAATACTATATATATCTATAACAGTTTCTTTGTTTTTCAGTATTCATTCACACATCTGAATATCATCATGTCCGACCTTCAACAGAATCCAGAACATCAGCAGGAACAGGGACATCCTCAACAAGGTAAAAATTTTTTAAAATACCAATTGTCTCTCTATAATTATGTAGCAAACCAAATTTGTTTGATATGAATTAACTCTGTCTAACCTGTACAAGATAGTCTCTTGACGTTGTTTAGAAATTGATATGACGGAGAAAATTTTTTATGTTCTGACATAGGTTTGTCACCTTCTCCCCAATGTATTGTCTCTTGACATCGTTTAGAAATTGACATGATGGAGAAAATTTTTCATGTTCCACCATAGGTATGTCACCTTCTCTCCAATGAACTAATTCAATTCCGCAACAAAAGCATTTAACTCTATCGTCTATGAATGACATACTATGTCCACAAACATCATAATTTAGCGGATAGTAGTAAAACCCAGCAAACGCTAACTCGTCGGGACTGAGAAACGTCACTTCCCAATACTTGAACGATTTTCTTCTTTCACTTTCAATGCTAAAATCATGAGTAGCTACCATCTTCACAGTTTGCAATAAACTAACGTATTACTAACGTGTACTATCTATTTATTTACCACAAACATGAATGTGTGTTATTCATCATTCCTATTAGCTAATACATGTGTTTCTATTGTTTCAGATATGACACGATTTTATATTGTGCGAAACAGTAGTATTAGAGGATGTCTCACAACTTTTAATTACCTGCCTGTGTACACAGAAGAAGAAGATCAAGATATAGTACCGATAATGACCGAGGTGCGACCTTTATTGTGCAAGGATATTCTGGCAGAACAAGCACGTTTACGCAGTATCAAATGGCATATTGCGTGCAGGATACGTTTCACTAAAACTGTGTTAGATGGTGACAGCGGCGAAGAAAAAGAGGTAACCAAAGACGCTGTCTTCCACGGACGTTGTCGTACGTTGCTCACGGACGACAACGACGAGTTGAACTGTCTACTCGATGAATCCTACGATAAAATCATGAATAGCATATCCAATTTTACCCGTGACGGGAGCGGATGGTCGGTGGATGCTGTACTGAAGCTGGAACTAGTTGTTGGACGGTACAGGCCTCTAGCAGCGTCCTCCTACCTTCCAACCCCGCGAAAACTTCCACTCACCAAGGCAGTAGTCAACATCAATAACTTCCAAGATGAAATGTGTTTTCTATGGTCCGTACTAGCTCACATACACCCTCAAGAACGTAATAAAGAACGTGTTTCAAAATACCTCTTATTCAAAAACACAATAAATATGTCCGGTATCGAGTACTCTGTTTCTATAAATTCACTTTCTAAATTTGAAACACAGAATCCCAATATTTCTATAAACTTTTTCGGCTATGATATAGACGACAATATCAGAAACGAATCAAAAAATGAGGTTTATCCGTTAAGAATTACCCCCAATAAGGACAGATTACATCATGTTAATCTTTTACTTCTGTCCGATACAAATAGCCGAAAACATTACTGTCTTATCAGTAGCATTAATAAATTGTTATCATCCCTTACAAAACACAAAGAAAAATCATTTTACTGTGACTACTGCCTGCATCGTTTCTCCACAGAACATGGTCTGTCCGATCATCTCCCCTACTGCACACCTCACGGCGAGCAGAAAACCAAAATGCCTACAGAGGAGGAGAAGTTTATGTCATTTAAAAATTACGCGCACTGTCTTAAAGTACCCTTTACCGTCTACGCCGACTTCGAGTCTCTCATCACTCCGCTTCAATCGTGTTCACCTGGTAACAACGTCCCGACGACAGTGCACGAGTTAGGCGAATTCTACTCAGTTGATAGCAACGGTGCCCGTCAGAAAATAACTTCTCCTCCTGTATCGTCCACATCATACGAAGCGATGCATATTCCGTCAGGTTTCTCCTATGCTATCGTCGATCATACACACAGACTCTGGAGAGAGGCTAAAGTTTATCGAGGTGAAAACGTCGTGGACACTTTCTTCTCGTGGTTGATGAAAGACGCCGAGGATATGATGAAGGTAGTACGACATAACGTACAAATAATTATGTCCGATGATGACAATGTTGCGTTCACTAACGCCACCGTTTATCATTTGTGTGAGCGCCCTTTGACAGACGATGACAAGGTACGCAATCATTGTCATCTTACGGGGAAATTCTTGGGAGCAGCCCACAATAGCTGTAATCTAAGCTACAAGATGCCTCGTCATATCCCCGTCTTCTTTCACAACCTTCGTGGCTACGACTGTCACCATTTAATGCAGGGTTTAGGAAAATATAAGGACCAACACGTATCCTGTATTGCAACATCCAGTGAGCGTTACGTGTCGTTCTTCCTGGGTCCCTTGCGTTTCGTAGACTCTTTTCAATTTCTTAATCGCTCTCTGGACACACTCGTTACCAATCTGTCCACGTCCGGGAGCCAATTTCCTTTGCTCAGAGAGGAAATGCTTAGACGGGGTTTCGACGAACAGACCAATCTGCTCGTACGCAAGGGAGTATACCCTTACGAGTACGTTGACAGCATTGATCGGTTCAACGAAACAAGTCTACCCGCTCGTGAACACTTTGATAACCGGTTGTTGGAATCGGCTATTTCGAACGCAGATTACGAGCACGCACAAAACGTGTGGAGTGCATTCAATCTGCGTACGTTTGGCGATTACCACGATTTGTATTTGTTGACAAACGTAATGCTGCTGGCTGATGTCTTTGAAAGTTTCCGAGACATGGCCTTACGCGATTACTGTTTGGACCCGTGTCATTTTTACTCGCTTCCCGGACTCGCTTGGAACGCGATGCTAAAAATGACAGGGGTCGAATTAGAGCTGTTAACAGAGATAAATCTGCATCTGTTCCTTGAGTCTGGGATCCGCGGAGGCTGCGCGATGATATCCAACCGTCACGCAGTCGCTAACAATCCTCTGATTCCAGATCAGTACGATGTATCGAAACCGACCTCCTTCATTCTGTATACAGACTGTAATAATTTATACGGTGCAGCCATGTCGCAACCACTCCCTTACGCAGACTTCCGATGGCTCGATCGTAACGAAATCGAGTCCTTGGACGTACGTAATGTGAGTGATGATTCCGACACCGGGTACATCCTCGAAGTCGACCTACACTATCCTGATACCTTACACGACCTGCATTCCGACTACCCACTTGCACCTGTGCGCCAGCGCATAACACCCGATATCCTTTCTCCCTTTTCCAAACGTTTACACGAGAGTATATACAGATCATCGTATAACGAATCAGGGTCATCCGTAGAGAAGTTGTTAACAACTTTGGAGGACAAACAAAATTACGTTCTCCATTATCGAAATTTGAAATTGTATTTAAGTCTTGGCTTAGAGCTGAAAGCGACTCATAGGAGTAGGGGGAAAATGGGGGTTCAAACGCAACACAATGTCAACTAATAGAGTCCCGCACCAATCACTTTCACTTTCTACTGGACCACAGCATCCGCGACTTTTTCGCGTATATGCCGTCTTTCGTGAGCCTAGATCACTTTCACTTTCTACTGGACCGCGAATTTCCGCGAATAAATTTTTTTATTTATTTTTTTTATTTGATATTTTTATTTTTTTAATTAAATTGATTTGCATATCCGTGAATATATGCAGCCTTTCGCGAGCCTAGATCACTTTCACTTTCTACTGGACCACAGCATCCGCGACTTTTTCGCTGATCTGTGTCAAGATCCGCGACTTTTTCGCGTATCTGGACCACAGCATCCGCAATGTATATTAAATCTATATGATCAGGTTTACCAACCTATGTATGGGTTCAAACTTGATATGTGTGTGTATTATAGTGTATATTAAAATATATGATCAGGGTTACCAATCCTGCATTATTGTGTGTGTGTATAGAACAGATCTGTCAACATTTTTCTTCGGTGGGAAATTCAAACTATATTATAGTAAATTGTTGACGACGACTTCGATATCAACTCTCTCTCCCCTCCTCTCTCTTTGTCTCTAGACACAGTTGTCATCAGTTTTACATAAGCGTCGTGCTACTTATGGATTATTGTAATTAGCGATACTAAAATGTAATCACCAGGAAATATATATTTATCACCTATCTCGTGGCGTCCTTTTTTGACACATGACAGTCATTGACTACGATTTAGAAATTAATATACTGCCAAGTCTGTGTGTGTGTGTGTGGCAAAGTGTTACGCATAAAAAAATCTCCTTGAAATAAGGTATTTTCAAAAGTTTTGTGTACACACACATTGTATAATAATTTTCGTAATTGTAAGATACAACCTGCAAATTATTAAAATGTCTCTCTCACACATTTCTGATTACTATACAAATAATTGGATGCATATTCGAAGATTTCCCTTATTCAAACGATTTGTATGTGTGTACACGAACTTAAATACAGACGATTGTAATTTTTAAAAATTCATTTTTTGCATTAAATATATATCGTAAACAATGAAATAATAATATTTCGTCATTGTAAGATTTTAATAAAACAATTATCAGTTTAAATAATAATTTTCATGATTGTAAGATACAACCTACAAATTATTAAAATGTCTCTCTCACACACATTTCTGATTACTATACAAATAATTGCATGCATATTCGGAGGTTTATAACGAAATAAATTTAAAAAAACCATAATTTGTTTTAAAAAATTAAATATATATATTTTACAACACTGTACACAAACTTAAAATATAGTTTACAAACCGCTATAATACAATTATTCAAAAAATACATTTTACATTGATTAAATATATATATATCACAAACAAACATTGTTATATATAAAATAAATACAATATTAATAATAATGTTTTAAATGATTAAATATATATTTACAGCACTGTACACAAACTTAAAATATAGTTTACAAACCGTTATAATACAATTATTCAAAATACATTTTACATTGATTAAATATACATATATCACAAACAAACATTGTTATATAAAATAAATATTAAAAATAATTTTTTGACATTGTAAGATTTTAAAATAATAATTTCACGGCTGTAGATACAGTTCACAAGGAAGTTTATCTGTAACATAACAATACAGTCGATATTAGAATCACTGATACGATAATATTCAATTATCACATGCACACACACACAGTTAGTGGAAAGAATCAAATGTGTTAAGTAAGTAAACTTTTTCAAGTATATGTCATTTTTCATAAGTTAATGTACTTTCAAATAATTTCTAATCAAACCAAACCAAATATTATTCACTGGAAATTTGTAAATACTACTTAGAATCAATGATACATTTATCGCATAAAGGTAATGTACTTTCAAATAATTTCTAATCGAACCAATTATTATTCAACGAAACTAAATAGAATCAATGATACATTTATCATGTACATACAAATTCAATTATTAAAGTGTTAAGTACGGTGAGTTGAAACTACACACACACACACACACACACACACACACACACACACACACACATCAATAAATTGTTTGTTAACACGATTGCTACTTACGACGTTAGGACTCAATCTCTACTTGTGTTGTTTGATTTCTCGTCCCTCGATACACTAAATGTAGTTCTTTAGGTTTGATATGTCTGAGCTCCTCATTCGTGAAGACATCTGCATACCTCTTGGGAAGATAGACACGATAGTGACGGTCGCCATCCTCCAACGTAGCAAGCACAGAGTTCCCATATTTTGTGTCCACATTTGTTAAGACCATGATGGGATATTTTTTATTCACTATCAATTCTGAACATCGTTTGTACTCGATAGCACTTACAGCATTAAACTTTACAAGAAACGACATTATTAGAAGACACTAGTGAACACGTCTGTATCAAACCAGAGAGAACCAAACAATGACAGAATATTCGTCACAAAAGGACAGTACAATGTGATAGTGGTGGTGGTGGTAACGTCGGTGTCCCACTTTCATTTGCTTGCATGAACATGTCCCACAGACGAAATTAGAGACACCAAAAATATAACAATGTCATTAGGAAAGTCCATTTTCATAAGAAAATAGTCACTGCTTACAGCTATGCATGTATGTACATGTCCACAACAGAATGAGAGAGAGATATATAAATGTCATCATTCGCGGTGACCTACTTTCTAAATTTGTTACATTAAAAATGTTTGTTTTAAGCAAAAATCATGAATCATCCATTCCCGAATAGCATGCACCTTATAGTTGGCACAACGGTCAGAAGAATTGAAATGTCTAAGACATTCTGTTCCATGAATTATATACGGTATGTTTTTAGGACAACCAAAGTCATCGAGATTGATGATATTATTGTGTATTATCTTTGATTGCAAAAAACGTTTTTTCTCAAAACCCTTCACAAACACATATTTATATATACGTGTATGTGATGTTAACAATGAAACAAGATTGTCGTATGGTGTCTCTCCTTCGCTCCATCTAAGTCTATGATAATTTGTCGTTAACCAGTGGTTTGTCCTAACGTATTTGGGATTCGTAACGGATGTAGCAGGCGGTGTCAAAATCCAATGTCTACCAGCAAATCTCAGAACGTCCATGATTGACAGTTCCTTCACAATATATTTTCCGTTGTCGTCGAAAAAGCACTGGAAGTCAATTATAACTGCAGTGTTATCCATAATACTGTAAGACAAAGAAACCACACACATTACAAACTCTATATATGTATATATATATTATGTTTAAACATACAAATATCGTTGAGATATTAATATGTGAACTTACGTTTACAGACGTCTGGACTGAAGCACCGAGAGACATCAACTGACGAAAGAAACAAGTGTTGAGGGGGGTTACTATACATGGAGACGAATTTTTTTAGTAGGTGGGGAGGTGTCGTCGTCGTCGTTCTCCATGTTGATGCGTTGTCGTATCCGATAATGACCGTATGCAAGTGTATCATGACCATTGTCTAATATATAACGCTTATCATCATACGGTGACAACGCTTGCTTATTTACACGCATCGTGTACAGCGTATGATGATCGCTACGTAAACAAAGCGCACTGGTAGAAAACTGACAATGATCAGTGAGACACTTGCGATACATATCGTGTCGCAGACTCCTCTTAATTGCAACTCGAGGCACACCTTTACATACACGTTTTTGACACTCTTGGGTGGGATCTTCGTGGGCCACAAGGAACGAATAACATTTCGCACGGAGACCCACGAATTCTCTAATAGGACGACCACACGTTTCATCCTTGAACAGGCCGACAACCTTTTTGTTCTTAAGGCTATAACAAGGATGAGACGTAGGGTAATCCGATGTGTCAAAAACGTGTAGGTCCTTCTTCATGTCTGCATACAAGTCTGATGTTTGAATGCTATACATCAGACTGTCTGTATCTGTCATTAATAATTTAACGTTGCAACCGTACTTGGCGACAGCATAACGATAATGAAAGTCGTACATTATCGTTTTTCTAACGTCAAGCACCGTGAAGCCGACATACACGGGACGGGAAAGAACAATGGATTTTTTACGGAGTGAGAGCCCCACCAGATCGTTCGTATAACGAATCATACGTTTTAGCCTAGGTGTGGAAACTAGTTTTTGAAGCCGTCGTTCATTCGAGACTAGTTCAAAGTCTATATGTTTCCGTACGTTCTCCAGCGACTTACCGTATACGGCGTTGTTCATCAGTTTGAAAAGGTCTTTTTCAAAGCTGTTGACGGCTGTTTGCCTCTTGCGGGTGTTGAAATCGATAAACGGTTTCAACCAAGCGCTTTGCTTAAAACACAACACCCTATGAGTCGCTTTCAGCTCTAAGCCAAGACTTAAATACAATTTCAAATTTCGATAATGGAGAACGTAATTTTGTTTGTCCTCCAAAGTTGTTAACAACTTCTCTACGGATGACCCTGATTCGTTATACGATGATCTGTATATACTCTCGTGTAAACGTTTGGAAAAGGGAGAAAGGATATCGGGTGTTACGTGCTGGCGCACAGGTGCAAGTGGGTAGTCGGAATGCAGATCGTGTAAGGTATCGGGATAGTGTAGGTCGACTTCGAGGATGTACCCGATGTCGGAATCATCACTCACATTACGTAAGTCCAAGGACTCGATTTCGTTACGATCGAGCCATCGGAAGTCTGCGTAAGGGAGTGGTTGCGACATGGCTGCACCGTATAAATTATTACAGTCTGTATACAGAATGAAGGAGGTCGGTTTCGATACATCGTACTGATCTGGAATCAGAGGATTGTTAGCGACTGCGTGACGGTTGGATATCATCGCGCAGCCTCCGCGGACCCCAGACTCAAGGAACAGATGCAGATTTATCTCTGTTAACAGCTCTAATTCGACCCCTGTCATTTTTAGCATCGCGCTCCAAGCGAGTCCGGGAAGCGAGTAAAAATGACACGGGTCCAAGCAGTAATCGCGTAAGGCCATGTCTCGGAAACTTTCAAAGACATCGGCCAGCAGCATTACGTCTGTCAACAAATACAAATCGTGGTAATCGCCAAACGTACGCAGATTGAATGCACTCCACACGTTTTGTGCGTGCTCGTAATCTGCGTCCGAAATAGCCGATTCCAACAACCGGTTATCAAAGTGTTCACGAGCGGGTAGACTTGTTTCGTTGAATCGATCAATGCTGTCAACGTACTCGTAAGGGTATACTCCCTTGCGTACGAGCAGATTGGTCTGTTCGTCGAAACCCCGTCTAAGCATTTCCTCTCTGAGCAAAGGAAATTGGCTCCCGGACGTGGACAGATTGGTAACGAGTGTGTCCAGAGAGCGATTAAGAAATTGAAAAGAGTCTACGAAACGCAAGGGACCCAGGGAGAACGACACGTAACGCTCACTGGATGTTGCAATGCAGGATACGTGTTGGTCCTTATATTTTCCTAAACCCTGCATTAAATGGTGACAGTCGTAGCCACGAAGGTTGTGAAAGAAGACGGGGATATGACGAGGCATCTTGTAGCTTAGATTACAGCTATTGTGGGCTGCTCCCAAGAATTTCCCCGTAAGATGACAATGATTGCGTACCTTGTCATCGTCTGTCAAAGGGCGCTCACACAAATGACAAACGGTGGCGTTAGTGAACGCAACATTGTCATCATCGGACATAATTATTTGTACGTTATGTCGTACTACCTTCATCATATCCTCGGCGTCTTTCATCAACCACGAGAAGAAAGTGTCTACGACGTTTTCACCTCGATAAACTTTAGCCTCTCTCCAGAGTCTGTGTGTATGATCGACGATAGCATAGGAGAAACCTGACGGAATATGCATCGCTTCGTATGATGTGGACGATACAGGAGGAGAAGTTATTTTCTGACGGGCACCGTTGCTATCGACAGAGTAGAATTCACCTAACTCGTGCACTGTCGTCGGGACGTTGTTACCAGGTGAACACGATTGAAGCGGAGTGATGAGGGACTCGAAGTCGGCGTAGACGGTAAAGGGTACTTTAAGACAGTGCGCGTAATTTTTAAATGACATAAACTTCTCCTCCTCTGTAGGCATTTTGGTTTTCTGCTCGCCGTGAGGTGTGCAGTAGGGGAGATGATCGGACAGACCATGTTCTGTGGTGAAACGATGCAGGCAGTAGTCGCAGTAAAATGATTTTTCTTTGTGTTTTGTAAGGGATGATAATAATCTACTCATGTTACTGATAAGACAGTAATGTTTTCGGCTATTTGTATCGGTCAGAAGTAAAAGATTAACATGATGTAATCTGTCCTTATTGGGGGTAATTCTTAACGGATAAACCTCATTTTTTGATTCGTTTCTGATATTGTCGTCTATATCATAGCCGAAAACGTTTATAGAAATGTTGGGATTCTGTGCTTCAAATTTAGAAAGTGAGTTTATAGAAACAGGGTACTCGATACCGGACATATTTAAGGTGTTTTTGAAGGGAGCGTATTTTGAAGCACGTTCTTTTTCTCTTACTTGAGGGTGTATGTGAGCTAGTACGGACCATAGAAAACACATTTCATCTTGGGGGTTCTTGATGTTGACTACTGCCCTGGTGAATGCAAGTTTTCGCGGGGTTGGAAGGTAGGAGGATGCTGCTAGAGGCCGGTACCGTCCAACAACTAGTTCCAGCTTCAGTACAGCATCCACCGACCATCCGCTCCCGTCACGGGTAAAATTGGATATGCTATTCATGATTTTATCGTAGGATTCATCGAGTAGACAGTTCAACTCGTCGTTGTCGTCCGTGAGCAACGTACGACAACGTCCGTGGAAGACGGCGTCTTTGGTTACCACTTTTTCTTCGCCGCTGTCACCATCTAACACAGTTTTAGTGAAACGTATCCTGCACGCAATATGCCATTTGATACTGCGTAAACGTGCTTGTTCTGCCAGAATATCCTTGCACAATAAAGGTCGCACCTCGGTCATTATCGGTACTATATCTTGATCTTCTTCTTCTGTGTACACAGGCAGGTAATTAAAAGTTGTGAGACATCCTCTAATACTACTGTTTCGCACAATATAAAATCGTGTCATATCTGAAACAATAGAAACACATGTATTAGCTAATAGGAATGATGAATAACACACATTCATGTTTGTGGTAAATAAATAGATAGTACACGTTAGTAATACGTTAGTTTATTGCAAACTGTGAAGATGGCAGCTACTCCTGATTTTAGCATTGAAAGTGAAAGAAGAAAATCGTTCAAGTATTGGGAAGTGACGTTTGTCAGCCCCGATGAGTTAGCGTTTGCTGGGTTTTACTACTATCCGCTAAATTATGATGTTTGTGGACATAGTATGTCATTCATAGACGATAGAGTTAAATGCTTTTGTTGCGGAATTGAATTAGTTCATTGGAGAGAAGGTGACATACCTATGGTGGAACATGAAAAATTTTCTCCGTCATGTCAATTTCTAAACGATGTCAAGAGACAATACATTGGGGAGAAGGTGACAAACCTATGTCAGAACATAAAAAATTTTCTCCGTCATATCAATTTCTAAACAACGTCAAGAGACTATCTTGTACATGTTAGACTGAGTTGAATCATATGTTAATTCATATCAAACAAATTTGGTTTGTTGCATAATTATAGAGAGAGACAATTGGTATTTTAAAAAAAATTTTTTACCTTGTTGAGGATGTCCCTGTTCCTGCTGATGTTGTTCTGGATTCTGTTGAAGGTCAGCCATGGTGATATTCAGATGTGTGAATGAATACTGAAAAACAAAGAAACTGTTATAGATATATATAGTATTTTTAACGCCGGTATTATGTTAGTGTATCTTAAACCATGAACAACGCACGCAAGACTATAGCTCTAGAGCTACACAGAGCAGCGAGAAGGAATTTCGTTAGACGCGCGGTTGAATTGAAGGGTCTACACGACTTGTACCAGGCGGATCTTGTGGAGATGATACCATACGCTCGAGTGAACAAAGGGTACAAGTACATGATGGCAGTGATCAATGCGTTTAGCAACTACGCGTACGCTGTACCATTGAAAACAAAGACAGGAAAAGAAGTAAAGCATGCACTAGAGCCTATACTAACTGCTAATCGAATGAAATATTTACAGACAGACAACGGGAAGGAGTATTACAACAGCACAGTACAAGCGTTACTAAAAAAGTATAATGTGAAACATTACTCAACCTACAGTGAGAAAAAAGCTTCCATAGTGGAACGTTTTAATCGCACACTGAAGACACACATGTATCGAGCTTTCAGTGAACAAGGACACTACCGCTGGTTGGATCTACTACCTACATTACTGAAATCGTACAACAATACAACACACAGAACCATTGGTATGAAACCGAGTGAAGTGAATGACGCCAACGAACATATAGTGTTGGAACGAATAAGGAAGAACACAGCGCCTAAAATCAGTCCAACGAAACCACCCAAATTTAAAGTCGGTGACCGTGTTCGTATAAGTAAGCCCAAAATGACCTTCGCCAAAGGTTATACGCCGAATTGGACGAACGAAATATTCACTGTGGATAAAGTACAATCCACTACTATCCCCGTCACTTATCTGCTAAAAGATCATCTAAACAAAGTGTTGAAAGGTGGTTTTTACGAGCACGAGATTAGTAAGTCCAAAGTCGGCGACGTATACCTAGTGGAAAAGGTGTTACAACGCAAAGGTGACAGAGTGCGTGTTCGTTGGCTCGGTTTCGATGGTAAACACGATGCGTGGATACATAAGAAAGATCTAATATAAAAAAGGTGACAGCACGTGATGAAAACAGTATGCTTTCGGTATTCACAAAGATGAAGATTGTACAGCAAGCAAACAAATTACCAATAAAGGATATGGACTTTTTGGCTGGTGACGAAGGTAGTGCTAAGCGTAAACATGGCCCGCTATTACCGAACAGTATTCGCTGTATCGTTACAGGCCCAAGTACCTGTGGGAAATCAAATGTGCTATTCAACCTACTGTTTGATGCCAACGGACTACGTTTCCGCAACGTATACGTGTTTTCAAAATCATTATTTCAACCAAAATACAGAATGCTAGAAACAGTGATGAAATCACTCGCTGATGAAGGTTTAGGTTATCATGCATACAGCGAGAACGAAGAAGTCCCGCTACCGAGTGAAATCACTGGTCTCGACTCTGTCATCGTATTCGATGACGTATCGTGTGAAAGACAAAACAATATTCGAAAGTATTTTGCTATGGGGAGACATAGCGGTGTGGACACATTCTATCTATGCCAGACATATAGCCAGATACCGAAACAATTGGTACGTGACAACGCTAACTTGTTGATATTGTTCAAACAAGACGATCTAAATTTACGACATGCATACAATGATCACGTTAACATAGATATGAAATATGATGCTTTCAAAGACGTCTGCATGGAAGCGTGGAAGGATCGTTATGGATTTCTAGTCATAGACAAAGACTCGTCAATAAATGAAGGTAGATATAGAATCGGCTTTGATCGATTCATAATTGTTTCCGACGAAGTATAAAAGTGGTTGCACTGAAGTAATGTAATCAGTCCTCTTGCTAACACACGATGGCAATGAATAAGGAGGAACGACTCGCGTATGATATAGACACGATAAGCGACAACATAAGGAAAAAATATCATGCATTACAACACGGTATCAGAGAAAGCGACGAGGCGTTTAGAAAAAATTACAGACCGATTCTGGAACCGTTAGAAGTTATTTCACGAAAGTTAAGTGGTGACATGATGGAGGAGGAGGAGGAGGAGCAGATAAAACAAGAAGAGCCTACACAACACGTAATAACAGAAAACGAAAGTGGTATGCAAAGTCATAACGCTTCTCATTTCAGTGAAGAGGACGCTTGGAACCCTAACGCTTCACATTTCAGCGAGGATTCATTAGCAAACAAATATATGCGTTTGTGTGAATCGGCGGACTGTAAACGGATTATAGATCGCATGTATGGTGTTCGATACGAAGGTGGTAAATTTATGATAGGTGATTCAAATGTAAAAATCGATGATAACGACAACTTTCATGTCAAAGGAAAAATTTACGAGGGTACACCTGGTCTGTATGAACTTTTGTTTATGAAACTACCGAAAAAATACAATAATGATGATATGAGGAAATATAAGTCTATACTACTAGCAACCAACGGACACAAACAAAAATATAAACACAATACGCGAATAAACAGTAACAGTGGCGTCAAGTACCGACTAGTAATATCTAAATTGTTTGCACGAAAACGTACAGGCTATATGGAGATGAAACCGAACACTGCAATCGATTACGTGCATTGGGATGATCCTAACGAGTTGGTTAATAGATTGAGACTGTTAATGGCGTCTCAAAATAGCGGCCATACTGGTCATAGGAATGAAATCGTTTCGATATTGGAAGAATTACGTGAAACTGGCATTATCATATAAAAGCAGACGCACCGTTCTATAACCATCAGTTCTTCTTCATAAATATGAGTGTAGACAAGTTCGGTAGACACGACAGCGCTGTAAGAGTGCGAAAAGAAACTCATCGAAGTCTGCGTGAGGATATCGGTTTAGGAGTGACTAACGACGGTCACTTTGATGTGAAAAGCAAAAAGATATGCAACTTGGGTGATCCTGAAGAGTTGCACGATGTTGTTTCTTTACAGTACGTAAAGGACACATGCTTACAGTACAAGAACGACGACAACGCTACCGTAGACGCAAAAGATCATCGAATAATAAGGCTAAACGATCCACTTAAATCAAGAGATGCAGCCACAAAACGATACGTAGACGAGAAGAGTTTGAAAAAAGATCGTGCAGGTAACGTAATCGTTAATGACTGTCGACTAACGCGTGTGCAAGCGCCTGTTGACTTCAAAGACGCAGTGAATTTGGAATTTTTACATGCACACACAATCAGTTTGCAAAACGATACTTTCTACGCTGCCGGAAGAAAAATTACGAATATAGCGAACGGTGTCAATGACAAAGACGCAGTCACTGTACGACAAATGCATGAATTAAAATTACATATAAAGACCGAATTGTACAAGGTCACTCAGGTATTTCACGCTCATATAATCAATCTAATAAAGTTTGTCTATAAATATCAAGACAGCACGACACAGCGTTCAGTCCTGTCTGAATATATTGAAGAGGTGGGGCGTTTAATAGACGTTCTCGATACGGAAACGGAAATCAAGGATTGGAGATCTGTTTACAAGAATGCACGTACTTCGTAAGAAAAGAAGAATGGGGCGTGGTGTAATTGGAAAAATACTTAAAAACACTGTGCCCGCTATCGTTTCGTCAGTACCTACTTTGATTAATCGGGCGGTGGACGCATTACCAGTAGAATTACACCTACCGGGCTACCGATTCTGTGGACCTGGAACAAAACTCAAAGAGAGATTGGCACGTGGCGAGCGCGGAATCAACGAGTTGGACGAAGCCTGTCGCGAACACGATATCGCTTACGCTAAGTACAAGGACAACGAACGAAGACGCGTAGCGGATCGTGTGCTAGCCGGCAAGGCGTGGGATCGAGTGAAAGCTTTGAATTCAGGCATCAGCGAAAGAGCGTACGCGGCGGCCGTAGCGGCAGCGATGAAGGCGAAATCGGCAGTGGGTGGAGGGAGCTCGCGTAGTGGTTGCAGAAAAAAGAAGAAGGGTTCAGGAATTAAACGTCAATCCGTGAACAAACGCAAACGCAAAACGACCTGCAAACGCAAAACAGTCCCAAGACATAAACGTAACAATAAAAAAATAGCGTCAGGTCTATACCTACGTCCTTACAGACAAAAAAACTAATTTGCATACCAGTGCGTGCATTGTCTGACAGTGATTTGTATGTGTACGCAAAACTTTTGAAAATACCTTATTTCAGAGGAGTTTTTATGCGTAACACTTTACCACACACACGACCATGGAAGAATGAGAGTGCAGTTGTTAATCTAGACAGTACAGAAGGACCTGGTACGCACTGGGTTTGCTACAAGAAGCGAAACAAACAAGTTTACTACTATGATGCGTATGGTAATATGCAGCCACCTCTTGAGCTGACACAGTATTTTGGAACCGACACTGACATTTACTACAATTACGAACGTGAACAGCCACCACACACAGTCATCTGCGGGCATTTATGTTTGGACTTCTTAACGCGCGAGTGATCAGTAAGCGACAAGATGTCTTCGCTGTCGGTCACCTTAACAGGTACGAATGCTGCTGCTCTTGTATGTGACTTTTTCCCGCCTCTCGAACTAACAAACGGCGAATGGTATGTAGGTCTATTGGACTTTACTACATACAACAGTATACCGAACGTGATTGAAGGAAAAAACAACGTGTTTCCAGTACTACGAGACGGAACAACGTGGGACTTGATAACTTTACCTACAGGTGCTTATGAAATCGGTGACATAGAAGCCTTCCTCAAAAAGCGGTTAGGAGACTCAAAGATTAGTCTACGTCCTAACAACAATACACTGAAATGTGAGCTGACTTGTGCACTGGATATTGACTTTCAACAAACAGTGTACGGTATCGGTGATATGTTGGGTTTCAAGGGAAAGCGTCTGCTTGAAGCGAATAAAACTCACACGTCTGACGCCACAGTTAACATTATAAAAGTGAACAGTATACTGATAAGGTGTAATATAGCGCAAGGATCATACAAGAACGGTAAAACCGAGCACACACTGCACTCGTTCTATCCGTCAGTCGAACCAGGATTCAAAATAATTGAATCGCCTACAAACGTCATATACCTACCTGTGAATGTGAGTCGTTTGGACAACATAACATTATCTTTACACGATCAGGACGGTGACGTAATAGATTTTCGTGGAGAAGTCATCACTGTGCGTTTACATCTAAAAGGACTATAGACATGGGCTTGTACTTTGTTTCTTCGCCACCGCTGCTACCACAGTCGTCGTCAGTAATAAAAGAAGAAGAAAGATCAGTTAGGAAACGCATCAGTACTCGTTCGAAACTGAAACGATTAACATCAGTTAACCGCCGTTTCCTGATTTCACTGGGTTTTGTTGTCGTAAACAAGTAACATGGCGAGTGGAATATTATCAGTGGAGCAGCAACCGTTCTTTGAAGACAGTATCACACACTTTTCATTTCACTCACACGCACCGTACGCAACAACAAGATATGGAAACAATGATGAAATACGTGTGCCAATACAACAACAGGACGTCTTTACACTGCCGTCAGAAAGTTTCCTCTACATCGAAGGCAAGTTGGTTAAAAAAAACCCTAGTGCGGCTGCAGATACTGCACTGAATGTGGAACTGGTGAACAATGCTATAGCATTTCTCTTTGAAGAGATTCGTTACGAGTTGGCCGGCGTGGTAGTGGATCATACCAGAAACGTCGGTGTTACGTCAACTATTAAAACTTTTCTATCACTCAACAACAACGCACGTAACGCAATGGAAAACGCAGGTTGGGTGGCACCGACCACGAACATATTAAAAGTGAATGATGACGGCGAATTCAATTTTTGTATACCACTGAAAATGCTAATGGGATTCGCAGAAGACTATACACGCATCGTGCTGAACGTGAAACAAGAACTTATACTCCTACGCGCTTCTACCGACATAAATGCTATGGTTTTAGTAAGCGGACAAACGACTGCTAATTGTGTTCTTGAACTAGATAAAGTTTACTGGAAAATGCCTTATGTACATGTAGCTAATGTGTACAGATTACCACTGTTACGACTCATAGAGAAAGACCACCCGATAACTATGCCTTTTAGGACCTGGGAGTTGCACGAGTATCCTGCCTTACCACAGACTAAAAGGCAGAATTGGATTGTCAAGACCTCGAGTCAGCTGGAAAAACCACGCTTTGTTGTGTTAGCGTTTCAGACAGCAAGAAAAAATGTACTGACAGCACACGCTGATGAATTTGATCACTGTAACGTGATCAATGCGAGACTGTTTCTAAACGACAAGTATTATCCTTACGATAATTTAAACTTGGATATTGGGAAAGACCGTTTTGCATTATTGTACAATATGTACAGCAGTTTTCAAAGTTCGTATTACCACCGTTTAGACGGTAGCCCAGTACTGACACCGGAATTATTCAAATCAAAAGCCCCGCTGGTTGTTTTCGATTGTAGCAAGCAAGACGATACACTTAAGTCTTCAGTAGTTGATGTACGTTTAGAATTTGAATCGTCAATGAATTTTCCTAGACAGACAACCGCCTACTGTATGATACTACATGATTCGCTTGTAGAATATACACCATTGTCCAACACAGTACATAGACGTGTTTAAGTCTTATTTTATACATATTTTGTAAATACTAGTTTTAAATATATATATTTTCATCATATTTGTAACATTATAATATTGGAGCTATGTGTGTGTATGTATTTTTAATTGTAAAACTAGTTTAGATATATTTTAATACTTGTAACAGTATAATCTTGGAACTGTGTATGTTTTTTTTTTTAAATTGTAAATATTAGTTTAGATATATTTTCATACTTGTAACAATATAATCTTGGAGCTGTGTATGTATTTTTAATTGTAAAACTGTTTAATATAATCTTGGAGCTGTGTGTATGTATTTTAATAAATGTATATATATATATTACACACACTTTATTATTATTTGTATAACCCACTCCATAATAATTTGATCATACACATACACGCGCACACACACATGTATTAAATTCAATAATGCGTTTGATAATGTTTTAATGCAAATAATTTTAGGAAAGTCTACATTCCGCATTCATAAGGAGATAGTCACTGCTTACAGCTATGTATGTCCACAACAGAATTAGAGAGAGATATAAATGTCATCATACGTTGTGACCTACTTTCTAAATTTTTTACATTAAAAACGTTTGTTTAAAGCAATTTTCAGAAAATTTGTAACAGACATAATAATTTGATCATACACACACACACACACACACACACACACACACACACATGTATTAAATTCAATAACACGCTTGATAATGCAAATAATTTTTACGTTTAAATAAAAATCTGCACATACATTAAAATTAAATAAAATCTGTACAACTTACCAAAAAACTAGTATGTGCGTTGTCTACAGTCTAGAGTCTAGTTGTCTACAGGCGTACAAACAGTCTTTCAACTATTAAAAAACAGATGTAGAGATTTCACGATGTATCAGCACACGTTGGTGAGAAATTGCCACTATAACAATACAGTAAGAATATATTTTCAGAAATTGTAATTTGATCATACACACACACATGTATTAAATTCAATAAATAATGCACTTGATAATTTTTACGTTTAAATAAAATTTATACACTTACCAAAAGAAGATGTGTATACTGGAAGACACGTACAGTATCAGCCAAACTAGTATGTGCGTTGTCTACACTGAAGACGTACAAACAGTCTTTCAAAAGAAGATGTGTATACTGGAAGACACGTAATATGTGCAGTATCAGGATGTACAAGTCGACAAATAAGAAATTGCCACTAACTTACTTAGCGTATATATAGTGTACTCTGTAGTGGGGAAAGCACGTGTGTGTGTGTGTGTGTGTGTGTGTGTCCGTTTTTAGAGTAATTACTGTAAGCGGTGTTAATGCTTGACAGGTGTCAAATTAGAAAGTAGAGTTGTCCGTTTTTAGAGTAAATACTTTATAATCCTAATTACTGCTAATGACTAGCAGGTGTGAAATTAGAATGTAGGACTTCGTACACAAGGTTAATGACCTCTGGTTTAATTTAGCGAATAATAACTATATCTAATTCAGTATCGTTGTGTGTATGTGTGTGTGTGTGTGTGCATAGACTTGTTTCACTGTCAACGTACTCCGAATATGCATGCAATTATTTGTATAGTAATCAGAAATGTGTGTGAGAGAGACATTTTAATAATTTGTAGGTTGTATCTTACAATCATGAAAATTATTATTTAAACTGATAATTGTTTTATTAAAATCTTACAATGACGAAATATTATTATTTCATTGTTTACGATATATATTTAATGCAAAAAATGAATTTTTAAAATTACAATCGTCTGTATTTAAGTTCGTGTACACACATACAAATCGTTTGAATAAGGGAAATCTTCGAATATGCATCCAATTATTTGTATAGTAATCAGAAATGTGTGAGAGAGACATTTTAATAATTTGTAGGTTGTATCTTACAATTACGAAAATTATTATACAATGTGTGTGTACACAAAACTTTTGAAAATACCTTATTTCAAGGAGATTTTTTTATGCGTAACACTTTACCACACACACACACAGACTTGGCAGTATATTAATTTCTAAATCGTAGTCAATGACTGTCATGTGTCAAAAAAGGACGCCACGAGATAGGTGATAAATATATATTTCCTGGTGATTACATTTTAGTATCGCTAATTACAATAATCCATAAGTAGCACGACGCTTATGTAAAACTGATGACAACTGTGTCTAGAGACAAAGAGAGAGGAGGGGAGAGAGAGTTGATATCGAAGTCGTCGTCAACAATTTACTATAATATAGTTTGAATTTCCCACCGAAGAAAAATGTTGACAGATCTGTTCTATACACACACACAATAATGCAGGATTGGTAACCCTGATCATATATTTTAATATACACTATAATACACACACATATCAAGTTTGAACCCATACATAGGTTGGTAAACCTGATCATATAGATTTAATATACATTGCGGATGCTGTGGTCCAGATACGCGAAAAAGTCGCGGATCTTGACACAGATCAGCGAAAAAGTCGCGGATCTTGACACAGATCAGCGAAAAAGTCGCGGATGCTGTGGTCCAGTAGAAAGTGAAAGTGATCTAGGCTCGCGAAAGGCTGCATATATTCACGGATATGCAAATCAATTTAATTAAAAAAATAAAAATATCAAATTAAAAAAAATAAATAAAAAAATTTATTCGCGGAAATTCGCGGTCCAGTAGAAAGTGAAAGTGATCTAGGCTCACGAAAGACGGCATATACGCGAAAAAGTCGCGGATGCTGTGGTCCAGTAGAAAGTGAAAGTGATTGGTGCGGGACTCTATTAGTTGACATTGTGTTGCGTTTGAACCCCCATTTTCCCCCTACTCATAGGGTGTTGTGTTTTAAGCAAAGCGCTTGGTTGAAACCGTTTATCGATTTCAACACCCGCAAGAGGCAAACAGCCGTCAACAGCTTTGAAAAAGACCTTTTCAAACTGATGAACAACGCCGTATACGGTAAGTCGCTGGAGAACGTACGGAAACATATAGACTTTGAACTAGTCTCGAATGAACGACGGCTTCAAAAACTAGTTTCCACACCTAGGCTAAAACGTATGATTCGTTATACGAACGATCTGGTGGGGCTCTCACTTCGTAAAAAATCCATCGTTCTTTCCCGTCCCGTGTATGTCGGCTTCACGGTGCTTGACGTTAGCAAAACGATAATGTACGACTTTCATTATCGTTATGCTGTCGCCAAGTACGGTTGCAACGTTAAATTATTAATGACAGATACAGACAGTCTGATGTATAGCATTCAAACATCAGACTTGTATGCAGACATGAAGAAGGACCTACACGTTTTTGACACATCGGATTACCCTACGTCTCATCCTTGTTATAGCCTTAAGAACAAAAAGGTTGTCGGCCTGTTCAAGGATGAAACGTGTGGTCGTCCTATTAGAGAATTCGTGGGTCTCCGTGCGAAATGTTATTCGTTCCTTGTGGCCCACGAAGATCCCACCCAAGAGTGTCAAAAACGTGTATGTAAAGGTGTGCCTCGAGTTGCAATTAAGAGGAGTCTGCGACACGATATGTATCGCAAGTGTCTCACTGATCATTGTCAGTTTTCTACCAGTGCGCTTTGTTTACGTAGCGATCATCATACGCTGTACACGATGCGTGTAAATAAGCAAGCGTTGTCACCGTATGATGATAAGCGTTATATATTAGACAATGGTCATGATACGCTTGCATACGGTCATTATCGGATACGACAACGCATCAACATGGAGAACGACGACGACGACACCTCCCCACCTACTAAAAAAATTTGTCTCCATGTATAGTAACCCTCCTCAACACTTGTTTCTTTCGTCAGTTGATGTCTCTCGGTGCTTCAGTCCAGACGTCTGTAAACGTAAGTTCACATATTAATATCGCAACGATATTTGTATGTTTAAACATAATATATATATACATATATAGAGTTTGTAATGTGTGTGGTTTCTTTGTCTTACAGTATTATGGATAACACTGCGGTTATAATCGACTTCCAGTGCTTTTTCGATGACAACGGAAAATATATTGTGAAGGAACTGTCAATCATGGACGTTCTGAGATTTGCTGGTAGACATTGGATTTTGACACCGCCTGCTACATCCGTTACGAATCCCAAATACGTTAGGACAAACCGCTGGTTAACAACAAATTATCATAGACTTAAATGGAGCGAAGGAGAGACACCATACGACAATCTTGTTTCATTGTTAACATCACATACACGTATATATAAATATGTGTTTGTGAAGGGTTTTGAGAAAAAACGTTTTTTGCAATCAAAGATAATACACAATAATATCATCAATCTCGATGACTTTGGTTGTCCTAAAAACATACCGTATATAATTCATGGAACAGAATGTCTTAGACATTTCAATTCTTCTGACCGTTGTGCCAACTATAAGGTGCATGCTATTCGGGAATGGATGATTCATGATTTTTGCTTTAAACAAACATTTTTAATGTAACAAATTTAGAAAGTAGGTCACAGCGAATGATGACATTTATATCTCTCTCTCATTCTGTTGTGGACATGTACATACATGCATAGCTGTAAGCAGTGACTATTTTCTTATGAAAATGGACTTTCCTAATGACATTGTTATATTTTTGGTGTCTCTAATTTCGTCTGTGGGACATGTTCATACATGCAAATGAAAGTGGGACACCGACGTTACCACCACCACCACCACTATCACATTCTACTGTCCTTTTGTGACGAATATTCTGTCATTGTTTGGTTCTCTCTGGTTTGATACAGACGTGTTCACTTGTGTCTTCTAATAATGTCGTTTCTTGTAAAGTTTAATGCTGTAAGTGCTATCGAGTACAAACGATGTTCAGAATTGATAGTGAATAAAAAATATCCCATCATGGTCTTAACAAATGTGGACACAAAATATGGGAACTCTGTGCTTGCTACGTTGGAGGATGGCGACCGTCAGTATCGTGTCTATCTTCCCAAGAGGTATGCAGGTGTCTTCACGAATGAGGAGCTCAGACATATCAAACCTAAAGAACTACATTTAGTGTATCGAGGGACGAGAAATCAAACAACACAAGTAGAGATTGAGTCCTAACGTCGTAAGTAGCAATCGTGTTAACAAACAATTTATTGATGTGTGTGTGTGTGTGTGTGTGTGTGTGTGTGTGTGTGTGTGTGTAGTTTCAACTCACTGTACTTAACACTTTAATAATTGAATTTGTATGTACATGATAAATGTATCATTGATTCTATTTAGTTTCGTTGAATAATAATTGGTTCGATTAGAAATTATTTGAAAGTACATTACCTTTATGCGATAAATGTATCATTGATTCTAAGTAGTATTTACAAATTTCCAGTGAATAATATTTGGTTTGGTTTGATTAGAAATTATTTGAAAGTACATTAACTTATGAAAAATGACATATACTTGAAAAAGTTTACTTACTTAACACATTTGATTCTTTCCACTAACTGTGTGTGTGTGTGTGTGTGTGCATGTGATAATTGAATATTATCGTATCAGTGATTCTAATATCGACTGTATTGTTATGTTACAGATAAACTTCCTTGTGAACTGTATCTACAGCCGTGAAATTATTATTTTAAAATCTTACAATGTCAAAAAATTATTATTAATATTTATTTTATATAACAATGTTTGTTTGTGATATATGTATATTTAATCAATGTAAAATGTATTTTGAATAATTGTATTATAACGGTTTGTAAACTATATTTTAAGTTTGTGTACAGTGCTGTAAATATATATTTAATCATTTAAAACAATATTATTATTAATATTTTATATATAACAATGTTTGTGATATATATATATATATATTTAATCAATAATTGTATTATAGCGGTTTGTAAACTATATATTTTATGTTTGTGTACAGTGTTGTAAATATATATATTTAATTATTTAAAACAAATTATGGTTTATTTTAATTTATTTCGTTATAAACCTTCGAATATGCATCCAATTATTTGTATAGTAATCAGAAATGTGTGAGAGAGATATTTTAATAATTTGCAGGTTGTATCTTACAATTACGAAAATTATTATACAATGTGTGTACACAAAACTTTTGAAAATACCTTATTTCAAGGAGATTTTTTTATGCGTAACACTTTACCACACACACAGTCTTGGCAGTATATTAATTTCTAAATCGTGGTCAATGACTGTCATGTGTCAAAAAAATTAGAAGTAGGACGCAACGAGGTAGGTGATAAATATATATATTTCCTGGTGATTACATTTAAGTATCGCTACTTACAATAATCCATAAGTAGCACGACGCTTATGTAAAACTGATGACATAAAAAGAGAGAGAGTTTATATCGTGATCGACAACTGTGTCTAGAGACAAAGAGAGAGAGGAGGGGAGAGAGAGTTGATATCGAAGTCGTCGTCAACAATTTACTATAATATAGTTTGAATTTCCCACCGAAGAAAAATGTTGGCAGATCTGTTCTATACACACACAATAATGCAGGATTGGTAACCCTGATCATATATTTTAATATACACTATAATACACACACACATATCAAGTTTGAACCCATACATAGGTTGGTAAACCTGATCATATAGATTTAATATACATTATAACACACAACAAATTTGAACTCATGCAAGGTTGGTAACCCTGATCATATATTTAATATATACACTATAATGCATCAAGTCGGAACCCCACACCATAGGTTGGTAAACCTCATCATATAGATTTAATATACATTATAACAAATTTGAACTCATACAAGGTTGGTAACCCCCGATCATATATTTAATATATACACTATAATGCATCAAGTGATAGAAAGTGAAAGTGATCTAAGCTCGCGAAAGGCGGCATATAAAAAAATAACGCGGATGCTGTGGTCCAGATACGCGAAAAAGTCGCGGATGCTGTGGTCCAGTAGAAAGTGAAAGTGATCTAGGCTCGCGAAAGGCTGCATATAAAAAATTATATTCGCGGAAATTAGAAAGTGAAAGTGATTTAGGCTCGCGAAAGGCTGCATATAAAAAATTATATTCGCGGAAATTAGCGGATACTGTGGTCCAGCGGTGGTGGGGAGAGCGTGGGAAAAAATCTTGGACCGCGGGAACGGCGACATCTCTTTGATCTTGTTTTTTATCGTTTTTTATGTTTTTTAAGAAAGGCGGCATTCCTTTGTGAGTCAGGAACCCCATTTTCCCTCTACTTCCAATGTTTTCTGCAAAACCCTTTGGCTGTGCCGTCGACTCCCATCATCAGTGAAAATCGAGTGCGATAACGTGTGGTGGTATTCGTTAGTGACCACAGTACTGTGGTTAAGGCTGAAGCAATAAGTGGAAAGACGTATCTTCTATAGAAACATTTCATTTCGTAAATGATTTTAAATATAAATCTTAGAACATGGAAGTCATGTATAGTTCTCCATACCGATATTTTACTTCCATGTTCCATAAGGAAATGGAAGTATGGTGATGGCAAAAAAAAAAATCGTGGTCGAGATTATTGCAGATTCTGATTGTACTACCCTCAAAACAAAACAAAATAATTTTCGAAAAGTGTCTGTGTGTCTATCTGTCTTTCAATTTGTATATTTTGTTTCTATGGCAAACGATAAGAGCCGCAAATTCAAACAGCATAAAATAATTTGCTGCATACATCACTGAATTTTAGAGGACTCAAGGTCTATTGATTTTGGTGAAGATCGGTTAAGGGAAAGGGGTAGTTTACCTGCCACATTTTATGTTTTAACAAGAGTAATTGTTTCTATGGCAAACGATAACTGCCGCACATTCAAACTGAATCAAATAATATTTCGCATACAGCCCTGAACTGTAGAGTTCTCAAGACCTGTTGTTTTTGTGAAGATCAGTTAAGGGAAAGGGGTAGTTTACCGGCCACATTTTATGTTTTAACAAGAGTAATTGTTTCTATGACGAACGATAACTGCCGCACATTTAAACAGAATCAAATAATTTAGTGCATACCTTCCTCAATTGTAGATAACTCAAGGTCTGTTGATTTCGTTGAAGATCGGTTAAGGGAAAGGGGTAGTTTACCAAAAACATTTTATGTTGTAACAAGAAAACGTTTTCCATGAAGAACAATAACTACCGTAAATTCGAACAGAATCACATAATTTTTTACATATGTGCTTGAGTTGTAGAGGACTCAAGACCTGTTGATTTTGGTGAAGATCGGTTATGGAGAAGGGGTAGTTTACCTGCCACTTTTAAGTTTTAAAAAGGGTAATTGTTTCTATGACGAACGCTAACTGCCGCACATTCAAACAGAATCAAATAATGTTTTGCACGCATCACTGAATTGTAGAGAATTCAAGACCTATTGATTGATTTTGGTGAAGATAGGTTATGGGGAAAGGGTAGTTTACCCGAAACATTTTTTGTTTTAACAAGAGTAAAGTACTTAATTTTGATAAATAAAATATCCTGATAAGAAGATCATAATAATCCACTGTAGAATCGTAGATGAAATATCTTAAATGAAGAGGCTAGTTGAACAGGGTGGGGGTAATTATCTATAAATGAAAATTATAGTTGAAGGGGGAGGGGATCATTTTTACTTCCATGTTCCATAAGGAAATGGAAGTATGGTGATGGCAAAAAAAAATCGTAGTCGAGATTACTGCAGATTCTGATTGTACTACCCTCAAAACATGAAAAAGTCATTTTTCGAAAAGTGTCTGTGTGTCTGTCTGTCAATCTATTTGTAGATTTTGTTTCTATGGCAAACGATAAGAGCCGCAAATTCAAACATCATAAAATAATTTGCTGCATACATCACTGAATTTTAGAGGATTCAAGGCCTATTGATTTTGGTGAATATCGGTTAAGGGAAAGGGGTAGTTTACCGGCCACATTTTATGTTTTAACAAGAGTAATTGTTTCTATGACGAACGATAACTGCCGCACATTTAAACAGAATCAAATAATTTTGTGCATACCTTCCTCAATTGTAGATAAATCAAGGTGTGTTGATTTCGTTGAAGATCGGTTAAGGGAAAAGGGTAGTTTACCAAAAACATTTTATGTTGCAACAAGATAACGTTTTCCATGAAGAACGATAACTACCGTAAATTCAAACAGAATCACATAATTTTTTACATATGTGCTTGAGTTGTAGAGGACTCAAGACCTGTTGATTTTGGTGAAGATCGGTTAAGGAGAAGGAGTAGTTTACCTGCCACTTTTAAGTTTTAAAAAGGGTAATTGTTTCTATGACGAACGATAACTGCCGCCCATTTAAACAGAATCAAATAATGTTTTGCACGCATCACTGAATTTTGGAGAATTCAAGACATATTGATTGATTTTGGTGAAGATCGGTTAGGGGGAAAGGGTAGTTTACCCGAAACATTTTTTCTTTTAACAAGAGTAAAGTACTTAATTTTGATAAATAAAATATCTTGATAAGAAGATCATAATAATCCACTATAGAAACGTAGATGAAATATCTTAAATGAAGAGGCTAGTTGAACAGGGTGGGGGTAATTTTCTATAAACGAAAATTATAGTTGAAGGGGGAGGGGATAATTTTTACTACCATTTTCCATAAGGAAATGGAAGTATGATGATGGCAAAAACAAATCTTAGTCGAGATTATTGCAGATTCTGATTGTAGTCCACCTTCAAAACATGAAAAAAAGTCATTTTTCGAAAAGTGTCTGTGTCGTGTGTGTCTATCTATCTAGCTGTAGAAATGTTTTCTATGGTTAACGATAACAGCCGCAAATTCAAACAGAATCAAATATTTTTCTGCATACGTTCCTCAATTGTAAAAGACTGAAGGTCTGTTGATTTTGGTGAAGATCGGTTAAGGGAAAGGGGTAGTTTACCGGCCACATTTTATGTTTTAATAAGAGTAATTGTTTCTATGACGAACGATAACTGCCGCGCATTTAAACAGAATCAAATAATTTTGGGCATACCTTCCTCAATTGTAAATAGCTCAAGGTTTGTTGATTTTGTTGAAGACCGGTTAAAGGAAAGGGGTAGTTTACCTGCAACGTTTTACGTTTTAACAAGAGAACGTTTTTCATGAAGAACGATAACTACCGTAAATTCAAACAGAATCAAATAATTTTTTACATATGTTCCTCAGTTGTAGAGGACTCAAGGACGATTGATTTTGGTGAAGATCGGTTAGGGGGAAAGGGTAGTTTACCAGAAATTTTTGTTGTTGTAACAAGAGTAAAGTATTTATTTTTGATAAATAAAGTATCCTGATATGAAGATCTTAATAATCCACTGTAGAAACGTAGATGAAATATCTATAAATGAAGAGGTTAATTGAACGGGGTGGGGGTAATTTTCTGTAAATAAAAATTATAATTGAAGGGGGAGGGGATGATTTTTACTTCAATGTCCTTTATGGAAATGGAAGTATTGTGATGGCAAAAAAAAATCGTGTTCGAGATTATTGCAGATTCTGATTGTACTACACTCAAAACATGAAAAAAAGTCATTTTTCGAAAAGTGTCTGTGTGTGTGTCTGTCTGTCTATCTGTGTGTCTATAGATTTTTTCTATGGCAAACGATAACAGCCGCAAATTCAAACAGAATCAAATGATTTTTTGCATGCAGCCCTGATTTGTAGAGTACTCAAGAAATATTGTTTTTGGTGAAGATTGGTTAAGTGAAAGGGGTAGTTTACCAGCAACGGTTTTTTATCAAGGGTAATTTTTTCTATGGTAAACGATAATAGCCGGAAATTCAAACAGAATCAAATAATGTTTTGCATACAGCCCTGAATTGTAGAGTTCTCAAGACCTGTTGGTTTTGGTGAAAATCGGTTAAGGGAATAGGGTAGTTTACCTACGACGTTTTATGTTTTAACAAGGGTATTTTATATGCCAAACGATAACAGCCGCAAATTCAAACAGAATCAAATGATTATTTGCTTACACCCCTACATTGTAGAGTTCTCAAGAACTATTGTTTTTGGTGAAGATCGGTTAAGGGAAAGGGATAGTTTACCAGAAACATTTTATGTTTTAACTAGGGTATTTCTTATGGAAAACGATAACAGCCGCATATTCAAACAGAATCAAATGATTATTTGCATACAGCCCTAAATTGTAGAGTTCTCAAGACCTATTGTTTTTGGTGAAGATCGGTTAAGGGAAAGGGGTAGTGTACCTGCAACATTTTATGTTTTAACAAGGGTGTTTTCTATGGCAAACAATAACAGCCGCAAATTCAAACAGAATCAAATACTTTTTTGCATACAACTTTGATTTGTAGGGTACTCAAGACCTATTGTTTTTGGTGAAGATCGGTTAAGGGAAAGGGGTAGATTACCTGCAACATTTTATGTTTTACAAGGGTAATTTTTTATATGACGAACGATAACTGCCGTAAATTCAAACAGAATTAATTATGCTTTTGCATACCTTTATTGAACTGATGAGAACTCAAGGTCTGTTGATTTTGTTGAAAACCGGATAAGGGGAAGGGGTAGTTTATCATCAACGTTTTATGTTTTATAAAGGGTAATTTTTATGGCGAACGATAACTGCCGAAAGTTCAAAGAAAATCAAATAATTTTTTGCACACTTTCCTGTGTTGTAGAGAACTCAAGGTCTGTTGATTTTTGTGAAGATCGGTTAAGGGAAAGGGGTAGTTTACCTGCAACATTTTATGTTGTAACAAGAGAAATGTTTCCATGACGAAAGATAACTGCCGCACATTCAAACAGAATCAAATATTTTTTTGCATGCATCCCTGAATTGTAGAGGACTGAAAGTCTATTGATTTTGGAGAACATCGGTTGTGAGAAAGGGGTAGTTTACCAGAAACATTTTATGATTTAACAAGAGTAAATACTTAATTTTTATAAATAAAGTATCCTGATAAGAAGCTCATAATTATCCACTGTTGAAACGTAGATGAAATATCTATAAATGAAGAGGTTAGGTGAACGGGGTGGGGGTAATTTTCTATTATTAAAAATTATAGTTGATGGTGGAGGGGAGAATTTTTTATATGTGTACTACGTTATCGGCAACAAAGAAGTAGTTTTTTGTTAAACTTGCTTCCCGGGCTGTTTAGCCGTAGTCCAATGTTTTCTGTAAAACCAGGCTTTTCGGCAGTGCCATCGACTGCCATCATCAGTGAAAATCGAGTGCGAAAACGTGAGGTGGTATACGTTAGTGAAAACAGAACTGTGGTTAATGCTGAAGCAATAAATAGAAAGACGTAGTTTCTATGGAAATATTTCATTTCGAATATGATTTTCAATATAAATCTTAGAACATGGAAGTCATGTATGGTTCTCCGGTTCTCCATACCGATAATTATATATGTACTACGTTATCGGCAACAAAGAAGTAGTTTGTTGTTAAAATTCCTTCCCGTCCTGATTGGCGTAGACCAAAGTTTTCTGCAAAACCAGACGTTCGGGATGATTCGGCAGTGCCATCGACTTCCATCATCAGTGAAAATCGAGTGCCATAACATGAGGTGGTATACGTTAGTGACCACAGTACTGTGGTAAAGGCAGAAGCAGTAAGTAGAAGGAAGTAGTTTCTATGGAAATATTTCATTTCGAAAATGATTTTGAATATAAATCTTAGAACATGGAAGTCATGTATGGTTCTCCATACCGATATTTTTTTAATAAAGTGTAATTTTTTTTATAGCAAACGATAACAGCCGCAAATTCAAACAGAATCAAATAACGTTTTGCACACTTTCCTGTGTTGTAGAGAACTCATGGTCAGTTGATTTTGGTGAAGATCGGTTAAGGGAAAGGGGTAGTTAACCAGCAACATTTTATGTTTTAACAAGGGTATTTCCTATGATCCAATGTTTTCTACAAAACCAGACGTTTCGGCAGTTCTATCGACTGCCATCGTCAGTGAAAATGAGTGCACTATCGTGAGGTGGTATACGTTAGTGATCACAGTACTGTGGTTAAGGCTGAAGAAAGAAGTAGTTTCTATGGAAATAGTTCATTTCGAAAAGTATTTTAATCAGACAACTTACAACATGGGAGTCATGTATGGTTCTCCATACCGATATTTTATAAGTTTTATATGTGTACTACATTATTGACAACAAAGAAGTAGTTTCTATGGAAACATTTCATTTAACTTTAACAAAATTCTATATTTTTTCATTTTAATTTAAGTCATGTATGATAGAAAATATATCGTTCGTGGCAAGCAAGCATATCTCAATTATGTAATGTTTACGTTTCCATTTTATTATTATGATTACAGCAATAAAAAGGCAGGCAAGACACACACACACACACACACACACACACACACACAATTCACGTTATTTCTGGCCTCACTCATGTGTATTTTCTTACATTTGTACGCTTTTTAAATGGAAAGTGCCGAAACCCACACCAACACAACGTGTACAAGCCGAAAAAGTGTCCAGCGTGGATAGCGATGTGCTCCTGTGGATCGCTGGGCAGTGTAACTGCACGTGTTTACAGAGGAACGGTTCAGAGACAGACTTTTTGTCTTTAGGGAATGAACCCTCTGCAAGATGGTCAGGGTCCATGAGTGACTTCGGAGCGCTTTGGAGGAGGGATGATTAATTATCTGCGTAGTTCGGTTTCTTTATAAGAATAAAGTAAGCCTACCTAATTTTTATGGACAAAGTGACTGAAAATAACATTATATTAAACGACTACTCGATAATAATAAAAATATCTACAAATAGTGAAATTAATTTGAGGGTGGGCGATATTTTTTTAGGAATTACTGAACCGAATTCAAGTAAATTATTTTAAACATAAATCTTACAACATGGAAGTCATGTATGGTTCTCCATAACAAAATTTTAATCTGCGGCAGTTATTGTTCGTCATAGAAAATATTATCCTTGTTAAAACATAAAACGTTGCAGGTAAACTACCCCTTTCCCTTAACCGATCTTCACCAAAATCAACAGGTCTCTACAATTCAGGAACGCATGCAAAAAATTATTTGATTCTGTTTTACTTCCATGTTCCATAAGGTCATGGCGAAAAAAATCGTGTTCGAAATAACGTCTAATTCTGATTGCACTACCCTCAAAACATGAAGACTGATCGATTTTTCGAAAAGTGTCTGTGTGTGTATCTGTCTGTCTGTCTTTCTATGTTTCTGTGTGTAGATTTTTTTTCTATGGCAAACGATAAGAGCCGCAATTTCAAACAGAATAAAATAATTTGTTGCATTCGTCACTGAATTTTAGAGGACTCAAGGCCTATTGATTTTGATGAAGATCAGTTAAGAGGAAGGGGTAGTTTACCAGCAACGTTTTATGTTTTAACAAGAGTAAAGTACTTAATTTTGATAAATAAAGTATCCTGATAAGAAGATGTTAATAATCCAGTGTAGAAACGTAGATGAAATATCTTAAATGAAGAGGCTAGTTGAACGGGATGGGGGTAATTTTCTATAAATGAAAATTATAGTTGAAGGGGGAGGGGATAATTTTTACTCCCATGTTCCGTAAGGAAATGGAAGTATGGTGATGGCAAAAAAAATCGTAGTCGAGATTATTGCAGATTCTGATTGTACTACCTTCAAAACATGAAAAATTCGAAAAGTGTGTGTGTGTGTGTGTGTGTGTCTGTCTGTCTATCTGGCAGTAGAAATGTTTTCTATGGGAAACGATAACAGCCGCAAATTCAAACAGAATCAAATATTTTTCTGCATACGTTCCTCAATTGTAAAAGACTGAAAGTTTGTTGATTTTGGTGAAGATCGGTTAAGGGAAAGGGGTAGTTTACCAGCAACGTTTTATGTTTTAACAAGAGAACGTTTTTCATGAAGAACGATAACTACCGTAAATTCAAACAGAATCAAATAATTTTTTACATATGTGCCTGAGTTGTAGAGGACTCAAGACCTATTGATTTTGGTGAAGATCGGTTATGGAGAAGGGGTAGTTTACCTGCCACTTTTAATGTTTTAACAAGGGTAATTGTTTCTATGACGAACGATAACTGCCGCACATTCAAACAGAATCAAATAAGTTTTGCATGCATCCCTGAATTGTAGAGGACTCAAGACCTATTGATTTTGGTGAAGATCAGTTAACAGAAAGGTGTAGTTTACCTGCAACATTTTATGTGATAACAAGGGTAATTTTCTTCTATGGCGAACGATAACTTTTGTAAATTCAAACATAATCAAATAATGTTTAGCATACTGCCCTATTGTAGAGAACTCAAGGCCTGTTGATTTTGGTAAAGATCGGTTAAGGGAAAGGGGTAGTTTACCTGCAACATTTTATGTTGTAACAAGAGAAATTTTTTTATGACGAACGATAACTGCCGTAAATTCAAACAGAATCAAATAATTTTTTATATATGTGCCTGAGTTGTAGAGAACTCAAGGCCTATTGTTTTTGGTGAAGATCGGTTAGGGGAAAGGGTAGTTTACCAGAAACATTATTTGTTGTAACAAGAGTAAAGTACTTAATTTTGATAAATAAAGTATCCTGATAAGAAGATCATAATAATCCACTGTAGAAACGTAGTTATTGAACTGAAGTAGTCAATTGAACTGTAATTTAACTGTTTATTAATAAATGCAATGTTAATTAAATTTTATATCCCAAAGCCAGTATACAGATCTGATTTATACCTTTTTTAAACTACACTCCTTACTCATGTTATCCAGCAGCTAGCTGCATGGCAAGTAATTTGGATCGATCGTCATGTGGTCCGCACAGTATTTGATAGTAGCCTGAGTGATATCTTTACTACTTCACTTATACAAGCTTTTTGAAATTACTTGATTTTGTACGTAGGAAAGTGTAGGCCTACTGGTTACACAAGGGGAATACAATCTGTTAGATTTATGAATTGAATTATAAACTATTTTTTACAGATGAAGTTTATACACTCATACTGATATCTGCTTAGCGTTAAAGAAATATTTATTCTCTAACGCCTACCAAATGGTACATTTTTTTAATTTTAAACTGACATGTTCGTTTTTTTGTTTGTCAGCTTGCTTTCTCTACAATAACGTTTCTGTGTCTTCTGTTAAGGAATATACCCAGATACTTAATTTCATCGTACTGAGGAAATTGACAATATTAAGAAAGACTTAAAATTTGTTTCTTTGTTCAATCTAAAAGGTATATTTATGCTTCGATTTAACCCTGTATACCTTTAGTTCACATGATTTCAGCCATACTTGCAAATTGTCTACTATCTAATATTGACATTGTCTAGTTTTTCTAATGTTTTTGACAGAATGAAGAACTGTCAAAGTAGTTTAACTGTAATCAATCTCAAACAAAAATTAGTAAATTTTTAAAGCCAGTAATTGTGGAAATTGATTTTGACACATAAAGACATTGATTCTGTCTTGTTTTTGAAGGAGGCAGAAGGTGGAGTAACTTTTTACTATAATTATGAATATTTTTTGTAAAGTATAAACTGTTTAAAATGTTCGTTACAGTGGCCTAAGTTTTTATTACAATTATGTATACAGTGTTTTGTATAAGATATAATTGTTTTTTATTGCTGTACTGTTATCTGTTTTATATAAATACAGTATATTAAATAGTTTCTATTTTTAACCACGTACGCCTACGTGGATAAAAATATTCAATGGGTCATATCCATATTATAAGGCCTACTTGACACACACACACACACACACACAGTTACAACGGACTTCCAATATAACGAACACCTCTTGGCCCCTATCAGTCCGTTATAATGGGGGATTACTGTATTCATTATAGTGCATATGTGTTGTCTGTTTTGTGTGGAAATTCATTTCCTATATTTTATGGTGTTCACGGCTAAATTGGATTTATAAATGTTTGGTTTTTATACATGCATTTAGAGGTCCGAAGTAGTGCTTTCTTAATTGTCTTTTCGTCTGGCCTACATAAAATCGGTTGCACTCTTTGAGCAAAAAAAAATAACACCTTAATATAATATATTTAAGTATGCCTGTATTACGTCGAAAGTCGTTTGTGAACTCGTTCGTTTTGCATCAAAACCGAAATATTTCTGTCAAACGCATAACCGTTTACATCGTTTTAGTTACGTTTGGTCATTTAGTGCTAAGTCTATTGATGGAAACGCCTAATTCCTCTTTGCGTCTTCATTTTCTTGTCAGTATAACAAAATTAATTAATTAATTCAAGCAACGATTACTTAGATGTACATAATGAGAATTTGGTGGCCCAAGACCATCTCGAACAGAGCTCTATGGGAGGCCATAAGTCAGAGTCCCATACAACTACAGATGATGAGAAGAAAATGGAGATGGGTCGGTCACGCCCTGAGAAGATCACCAGAAAATATCGCTACGCGGGCACTGAATTGGAATCCGTAAAGTAGCCGCAGACGTGGAAGACCGTGGAACACCTGGAAAAGGACTATGGAGTTGGCTGGTGTCAACAAAACATGGAGGGTGCTGAAGGCCATGGCACTGGACAGAACACGCTGGAGAAAATTCGTCAAGGCTCTATGTTCCACCTAGTAATTTAAGGACGTAAGTCAAGTCAACGATTACTTAGCCCGATTGTGATATAAAAAAATAATAAATATAATAATAGTAACGGCATAATAGGTAGGCTCATCACAGCGGCATAACTAGAAGCTGTTCCCGAGGGGAGAGGGGATGAGACTGGCCTGAAGGTTGGACTCCCCATTTCTCTCAGGACAAATGAGATACTTTAATATTCGTCCCACATAATTATTTTTAAACCTTATTTTAACACGGGCCACTGGCTTAGAAGTAGGCCTACTTTAAGTGTTTACGGAATTCCACTGAAATTTTTAATATCCCCGTGCCAAGCAGTTTCGCCACTGGTATTAAGTAATTTAAGAGCCAAGAAAATAACTATTACACATCAAGTGTTGAACTGAACTGTTACATTAATATTAAGAAATGTTTTATAATTATCTTCACAACAACACGGCATAGGTAAGGTGCTTCCTGTTCCGTCTTCAAAGTTCCTCCAGCCATCTGTTCCTGGGTCTACCCGCACACCTGTGTCCTATAGGTTTGTATTTCCAGACTTGTTTGGCCAGTGTGGAATCTGACATTATTTCCACCGTTGTTTCTAATATTTTAGTTTTTTTATTCAAGTTAGAAACTTGTAATTCTTCTCTTATGGGCTCATTCTTTGCACGGTTAAATTTAGAACAGCACCTTTTAACTCCTCTTATGAGCGCCATTTCCGAGGCCTGTATTTTACTTTCTTGTATCTTGGTTGTTGTTCACACCCATAGGACAGTACACAGTACAGGGACTCCCATAACTTTGTAAAACTTTTGTATCTCAACGTACCTTGTTTCTAAACAAAAAAAGTCGATTATCACACAGAACGTGTGGAAGTTACCTAACTTAACGTCAATATTTTTTTAATTAATTGGTTACTTTTATCAGGTATTATTTGTAGCGTCGACTGACGATGATGGTAAATATTTATAGATTTATTTATGGGAACACGTCATATTCTTCTTCTGTTGTTGATTTTGTGGAGTTTGTGTGATTCTCTTTCAGAACGTGACGAAAGTCGAATCGTTGTGACACGCTTTCAAGTATATTTTTCTCCATTAACGAAGCCTCTGTGTGTGTACTTGTGCTGTTAAATGTAGTGTGTGTGTGGGGTGACGAATTTATCAGCGAGGAAATCTGCGAGAAAGCTGCCGACATTGTAGGTGGGTAACCTTTGCCCTTTGCAAATTCTGTGTTTTTTTATGTGCAAACGAACTGGACTGGTCTGTAAATGGCAGGTCGTTCAAAAAAAGAGAACCCTGTAGAGCAGTTATGGTCAACACACTGCCCACGTTTTTAAAACAATTCTCGTAATTAAAAATAATAATTTTCTACACGACAAAACAGCCACACAACACGCTAATTTATCGTGTGGACTGTTACAATATAGAATATACTACCTGTTACGCGAATATTTGACTTGTAATAAGTATTTTAATATAATTTTTATTGTTTATGTCTATAAGCTGTCAGCTCGTATAACAATTTTGTGCTCATTAGTCAAATTCTCTCCAAAGCTGTTTTCAACACTTGTACAATTTTAACTTGTACTAAATTAATATATTGGTGCAACAGCCTTTGGAGATTTAAAAGTACCCGTGTATACAGCCTTTGGAGATATTTATAAAGTACAGTACCTGTTAAATCAAAAACGCTAAATTCTTTATTTTAAGTGTTACTGTGTTAGAAGCATTGTATAACACATTAAACGTAATGTTTTCCTCAACCATGGCTTTTATTTATTTCAGCAGTAAACTAAAAACCAAAAACCGTTGTCACCTAACCTCACAAATGAAAACAACACGTATTTTCGCTTTGCATTAAGTAATAGGACAATTTACAATTAATATACTTCTTCTTTTCCACATCGTAATATATCGATACAATCGCATATATATAAAACATCGAAAATGTAGCCTACTGCAAGAATGGATAAATGTATTATACAGTTCCGATGCCGGTAAATAGCTTTTGTTTATTTACTTGTCACTATGGTAATTAATTCTGATCTCCATGGGGTTGTTGACATCTTTATACGCGTCAACGAAAAGGCATAATTAAAAGGGCCTAAATCGTGCGAAAGGGACAAAATATCAAATTCCAAGTTAGACAGTATTTTTTGCCTTGTGTCAAAGGTAACCTGTGCAAAAGTTGGTGGCAATCGATGTAACGGTGTGGTTTTGTATTCGGTACCCATAAATCCTCAGACTTTGAATTATATATATAACTCTGAGTTATATATAGATGTGAGGTAGACAATCGTTATCTATTTAATACTGACCCAAAATACTTTATCGAAAATGACGCACAAAGAAATGTTGTAGGCCTACGGTATGATTAGTAATTTCTTTTTTCCAGGGTAGGTGAAAATCTCTGTAGACACTAGGAACTCCGTAGTTCCAAGTGGTGTGGGACTCTTATCCCACTAAAAACATCTCCCTTAATGCTACAACTGAGCAAGCTCATCCAGCTGCTTTTCCTTCATGTTTCCTTCACAGGTGATGAGGTGAAGCCCAGTACCTACTCCCAAGATTATTCTGTCTTTCTCTCACGTAGAGGTTTATGGATCTGTACGTAGTAATTGCATTCTATTGCATACCAGATCATGTGGCCTCTGTATTTTGAGTCGCCTCAGGACGTGTAGAGCTTCTTCCACCACGTGTCGCATTATTGGGTTGTCGTGGATCTGAATCCTCTGATCATGTTTTGTTATTGTTTCGCTGACATATTCTACATTTAGGTCTCTATGTAGGTTGTCGTTCCTTATATACCAAGGGACATTCACTATGCTTGTGAGTATTTTGTTCTGAAAGTTTTGTATCTTTTCTAACTTTGTATATTATTCGTAATGAGCAAAATTAGTTAACGGGCTGTTGGGCCATGGGCCCTCTCCTTATAAAACCAGACTGCAGCTGCGGCAGTCATCTTCAGTAGGTCTTCCGTTTTCCGTTCTGCTCTTGCGGGTCGGTCGGCCCGGACATTTTTTTTTACCCACGATTCACTTTATAGAAGGGTTATGGCCTTTTGACCTCAGACACGGGGTCGCCATATTAGTCCTTTGACTTGACTTGACTTCCAGCTACTGACCACATGGAATGTTTTGGCGATATAACAGCGTACCATAACTTGTAGTGTCGGCACAGAACTGTGACCACAAAATTTCTATGGTTTTGATCTTCTTCTTCTTCTTCTGCACTTCAAGTATTAGGCACAAGTTGTCTGTTATAGTGACAATCTCTTACGTGACAGTTTTGGCGGATGGTTTCCCATCCCAAGGGCAACAGAGTGCCCGTTCATCCAACGCTACAAATAATACCTTATAAAAATAACTAATTAATTAAAAAAAATATTGACGTTAAGTTAGGTAAGTTCCAGACGATCTATGGACAATAAACTCTATTTTTAGAAACAGTGTACGTCGAGGTACAAAATTAAAGTTTTACAAAGTTATGGGAGTCCGTGTACTGTCCTATGGGTGTGTGGGTGTGAATTATGGACAACTACCAAGAAACACGAAAGTAAGATATAGGTATTGTTAAGAGGAGTTCGTTTCCATGGCTACCAACGAATTCGAAGTATCACTGCTTGACGATGTAACAACAGCCTCAACGTAAAAGAAATTTATATTTTTGTGTTTTATACGAAATTTATAACTGAAATATGAGCGACTGGTTCGCTCAAGTTTTTTTTTTTTTGGTGTTTGTTCAATGTATTTCTAATTTGGAAAATGCTGCGTTCTGAATAAATTGTTTCCGCTCTGTTACTCTTCGGGAACACCGCGCCGCGCAGCGTCTTCAGCTACAGAGAGTGTTTGTTGTTGTCGTCGACGTGCCTTGAATTATCTCTCTCTCTCTCTCTCTCTCTCTCTCTCTCTCTCTCTCTCTCTCTCTCTCTCTCTCTCTCTCTCTCTCTCTCGCTCTCTCGCGGTAGCGGTAGTATGATCTGTTCTTGCTAATTAATTTATGCGGGCGCTTCTTCTGTTATTACCCAGCTGCTATGTGTACACTTTCATTGTTAGCGCCGCCTCTGTTTCCTTGCTACGTAATTAAAAGAAACGCTTTCATATATTAATTAACGTGGGGGTTAGTTATTTTCATTTTGAACGAGCGAACCGAGTTTTCAGTTTTAACTCGACCGTCCTGTCTGTCTGTCTAATCGTCACAGAACCGATTGTCGTAAAACTTGGCGTACGTGTCTGTACTTTTACCCCACGGAACTCTGTTGTTTTTGAGACTGTTCCCCCAAAAAATAAGGGTGCAGGTGGCAAAAATGTGAGGGGGTCCAAATGCTGGAAACAGTCACAGAAGTCCATGCGGGGTATCAGATTAAAGGACGTTTCAACCCGGATGTGAATTTAGGGTACGGTTACACGAGCGTTTTTTTCCGGCCGTGCACGCGCGTGGAGTTTGGAAAAACGCACAGTGGTCCACGTACGTGCACAGACGGAAGTGTAGTCACACAGGCTGTCTATAATCGGACGGCAGCGTTGGACGTCTCGGACTCGCATCCCTACAACTCTGGCTATAAAGGTTAAATGTGTATATAAAAGGTTAAAACGCAATTGTACATAGACGTCCGTGTTTTGATTAAAGAAAACACTGGTTATCAGTAGTAAATCTTTATTAAGAAAATTTTTTACATTAGGCCTACATATTTTTTTGTATAAAGGTGTTAACAACATCATGGAGACCAAAATTAATTACCATAGTAACAAGTAAATAAACAAATGCTATTATAAGAAACCCGCTAAAAACGCAGCAGGTTGCGTTTCGATGTGGGAGATCTTGAAAACGCAGCAGAGTTGACGACCCGTGCGTTTTTTTCCACATCCGTGTGTGTTAATTTCGTTGCCGCCTGTGTGTTAAATTCAATGCGTTTCCCAGCCGTACGTGCACGGCCAGAAAAAAACGCTCGTGTAACCGTACCCTTAGTGTTCACATGAAAATAACAAAACATTGGAACAGCGAAGGCCCAAAAGTGGGTGAAAATATTGATAAGTCGCAAAAACTTTATGTGGTGTTAGGCCTAGAACGGTTACATGCCGGGCTACATTACATGTGGTCTTGTGATGTTTAACCAAACGTTTCGGCCTCACCAACGAGGCTATCTTCAGTAGTAAAAAAAATCACGTGGCATGTAGGCTATTCGCCTAAACACCGCAGTACTGGCGATGTGTTTTTGGTGGAGCCGAAACGTTTGGTTTAAACACCACAAGACCACGTCCTAATATCCCAGGATACAACTGGTCTAACAATGTTGACGCCGCGGTGTATGCTGAGAACATTCCGTGGGGTCAATCACATTGAAATGAATTTTAACTAGAGTCTGAACGTTGTATCAATTTTGTGTCTCCAGGGCCCAAAATGTGGGTCAAAAGTTTGATAAAATTGAAAATTCCAAGTGGGACATCAAACTAATGTGTATTTTAACCAAAATCTGAGCACGGAAATGGGATCAAAAATTCGAAACGATCGTAACAATCCAGCCGCGTGTGAGACTACAGGGAATTTGAATAGAAATCTGATTGTTTGCAATCTTTAGCGTTTATTGTGTATGAGTGCACAAGAATTGTTACCTTTACTAAACAAAAAACAGTAAGGTAATCAGGATTTTCGTAATTTTTCTGATAACTGAAAAATTATGCTATTTGCAATTCTATCCAATAAAAAATGTACTTTGTTAACAATCGTTAGGGAGTTCTTCAGCTCAGGGAGCTTACCAGTTTAAATTGTTGGCGTTTTATTTTAAATTCTCTTGTCACAGAAGCCGGACGTTTGTCGCGGCATCGCGGTAGCAGTAGTAGCCGATGACTCTCCAGTCTGGGAAATTTTGACGCATTAATAGCCATTCAAAGACCAATATTTATAAAGCCATTGTTGAACCAATTACCACCAATGGGTCAGAATGTTGGACAGTCAACGAAAAGAACCGCAGGAAGATTGAAACTGTAGAAATGGACTATCTTAGACGAGCTTCCAGAGTTTTTCTTCTAGAACCTGTAAGTAATGACGTAATAAGGGAAAGAACAAATAGAAAAGAAACTGTAATACAAGATATAAAACGTAAACAGCTTTCCTAGTATGGACACCTAATGAGAATGAGTGAAGAAAGAATACCTGTGAGTGTGTTCAAATACAGACCCAGCAACAGAAGAAAAAGAGGCAGACCTAGATTAAAATGGATAGAAGGGATCGAAAGAAGTATGGAAAAAAAGAATCTGAAGAATGAAGATACACAGAATAAGTTGATATGGAAAGTGAGATGCGGGATGCGGCAGTAATCCCCGCCAATATACATATATATTACAACGATACATATATCGACCCACACGTTGTAAGTGACAAAATTATAAAACAATTTTGTTTGTATACAAATTTTATTTGTATAGCCCCATACTTTGTTGGAGCGCCAAATTTATACAACGACACAAATTGCAAATATAATGTATTTGTGTTTGAGGACCCCCACGTTCTTTGGGACGCCAAAATTATGCAACTTTACAGATAACTGTTTAAGATACTGTAATTTATGGAGGTTGTATAACTATATCACGTGTAATTATAATAAGAGTATTATATTTATGAGTATTTAAAATTCATATATATTGTTTACTCAATCTTATAAATAATAAACATCCTTAATAATCTTCGGTCACGATATTGCTCATTATTAAATGTTTATTAAATGTTTATACTATGCAGTGTTACACATATTTAAAAACCCTCTTACATCTAGACATGTTAATAATCTTAATCTAGACATGTTAGTAATTTGATTTACTAATAAAATATAAAATTAAAATGTAATTTAAATTGAATTCTTTTAATTCAGATCTGACCTCAACTCGCTCAGTCTATACCAATGTTTAGAATTAAATTTAAATTTATATTAATTACTTTTAGACTGGCATTTGTTTTATATTCACATTTAAATTATTCTTTTCTATAATGCAAATATCAAATCAATTTAACTATTTACTTTGATAAACAAAATCTACTCTCTCAACTTTAAATTCCTTTTTTTAATTATTTCTTTATATGCGATCGCTCATTCTTACGACTAAACATTTATCTACATTTCTAAAATATTATTTCTAATTATAATTTTTTCTTTGTTTTAATTTATTGTCTTTTGATATAGTCTTTATGAGCTCTTTTAAAAATCATTTAAAAATGCATTATGCATGTCACCTCGAGTTCTGATGATCTTACGACTTATTGGCGGGGTCCAGCGTTGCCCAGAGTTAGTTTTCCATTCCTCCTGGCCTGTCGTGGTCCTGGATACGTCTAGAGTCCAGCGTCGTTCTCCAGCAGTGTGTGGTCCTGGTTACATCTAGAGTCCAGCGTCGTTGTCCACCAGTGTGTGGTCCGCTTCAGAGAGTTGTTATCTGCTGCAAGGTAGATCTTAAACATCGTCTAACGTCCAGCAGCCCTCGTCGCTCTGGTAGCTTCTCCGTAGATACTCTTGGTAGACTTAAACGGTCCCGGTACTTTACATTTTCCGGAATATTGTCACATAATTAACGAACGTTTTATTCTTTCGTTAATGAGACTTGTAATAAAAATGAAACTGTTCTGCCGACGGACAGCATATCCGACTGCAACTGTGTCTTGAAATGAAGAGAAGCATTTTCGGTCGAACCATCAATTTATACCCTCTCGAGATTCCGCGCCAGTTGGCTCCAAAATCGTCCTGTCGATACCTGCAGATCGCCTGATAGCCCCCACTTCCGAACCTTTTCATATATTTGCAATTATTAGCACATAACAATGTTTTGCACCGAATCGAGATAGCATAGATCATAGCTAATTTGATTAAGCACTCACTGTATTAATTTGAGCGTCATAGGGTAATTTGCATATTTTTGGCACGTTTATTTCGCACTGACTTCGCGTAGCGTGTCCTATTGACGTCATTTTTTCACTGGGGATAACTACAAAATTTACACACACTTTGGTGCCTTTGGTTTGTTTATACACTAATTAGTTTTCGCACAGTGAATTAAAATAATTGTTTTATTAATTACTTGGGGCGGGTAGCTGAGATTCCTGTCTGTACATGCATCACTAACACACACAAGATACACGCGTAACACATATACAATTGAGCAGGTGTTCTCTGCTTGTCGGAACAGGTTAATTTCTCCCCTAATCTAACAATGAAATATTTTTACAATCTCAGACCTGTCCATTTACCCTTAACTTATAATAATTCTACAAATTTTATATTTATTCAAATTAATGCCTAATACAGCATATGGCTGTATCGTTTCATTATTCCTCTGCTTGAGAAAAAAAATTTAATAAATATTTGTTTATTAAATTTTTTTCTATTTGTTCTAGACAAATACAATCATATTATATTCGCTTAACTTAAGTTTACATCAGTTAAACAACACATAATAATGAGTAGGTCAGTAACTCTCGCTGTTGGTGGAATGCAATATTCACCCCTCCATCATAACAGCTGATCGGTGCGTTGACCTTGGACGTCTCAGTGTCCTTGTTCACTTCTCACTCCCTCTTACATTATTCATACGTAGAATTTCTTGAATGACGTCGCATGATATTTGCCGATGTCTTTTTCCTTCCTCTCATCGTATACTATGAACGTGTGTCTTCCCACGCGTTGTTTTAACGTATAATGTCCGTTGTACAGCCGGAAGAATTTCTTCGCTAGACCAGTTTTGCTTTAAGGCGTTAACGCGAGTGGGGAAATCGACTGAGTAGCGAGATGTGCGTGACCTTTATATATTTTTTATCTAGTGACGTGCTCTACATGAGTGAAAAGTTTATCCACCTGATGATGGGACTTTAAGTCCCGAAACGCGTAGTGTATATTGAGAACACAAAGAAGTTGCAAAGAAGGAAACCAAGGTAATTTAATTATATAGGCAACTTGGAGACCACAACAATTATGTATATTGAAGCTGATCAAGCAAAACTGGTCTATAAGTATAAAGGTATAAAGGTCAAATTGATAAAAGCTAATCTTGACATTAAGTTTAATAAGAAATGTTTATTCAAGAACATAACTCCCAACTATGTTAAATTTAACATTAAGAACACGTCTTCGTCAGCGGCTACTGCCCAAAGCGTAGCCCAGAGAGTGTGGGTAAAGGAAGAACTTAAACGACTTTATTTCAAAAAGAACAAATTAAACAACGATCTATATCACACACACTTGGAGGTTCTTAACGGTATTCATCCAGTTATAATTGAAGATATTTTGACATGCGCCGAGACACAAATACGTAACATCATAAGAAAAATCGTGAACACACATAAAATGAAGCTTGTAAACCTGGAACGAAAACAACTCCAAACTACCCATATTTACAGTAAATACAAATTTTATACACGTGTAGCCAACTATAGCAAAATACGTTTTACAAAAACAGAAGAAGAATTACTGAGTAAAGGCCTATATCATAACCTGCCTAGATTTTCTAAACACAATATAATTCGCGAGATAACTAACGCTGAAGCGACTATAAAGACATTAAGTGAACAGGTTAAACAGAACGAGGCTCGTGTCCTCATTAATAATAAATTGAACCGTGTATTAAAGAATGAGTGCAGGCATCCATCGGTTGATAAATATCGTAATGATATGAAAACTATACACAACATTAAACGTAAACTTGTAGATAACAATGCCATAATAACAAAAGCCGATAAAGGCAGTACAGTTGTAATTTTGGATCAACATGAATATAAAGCGAAAGTTTACGAATTTATCATGGATAATAATATACGCGCATTAACGAAGGACCCCACCGCAGACTATGTTAAAGATATAAACCACAGTGTAAATAAATGTACGAATCTGTTTGATATACGTACCATGCGTCAACTCAAACAAATACATACTCGCGCCCCTGCGCTTAATGGTCTGCCAAAAATACATAAGGGGAATATGCCCATACGACCCATAGTTAATTTTACCACAGCACCCGGATATAAAGCGGCTAAAAAACTTCTACAGGTTTTAAAAAATAATATAAAAATAAACAATAACCACAGTATCAGGAATAATATTGAATTTGTGAATCGGGTAAAATCATTAAGAATGTTGCCACAGTATAAACTGATGTCCTTTGATATTGTGAACCTTTACACCACTGTTCCAGTTACACAAACCATCAATATTGTACAGGAAAATCTGGAGAGTTCAGGCAGCTTGAATCAACAAGAAGTACAGGAACTTATCATGCTATTAAGAGTAATACTAAGCCAGAACTATTTTACGTTTGATAATAGGTTTTTTGCCCACGACGATGGACTTGCAATGGGTTCGCCACTTAGTGGTTTTTTGGCTGACCTCTATCTTAACCACTTTGAAAATGAATACGTATTGTCTCATAAGAATAGGTTTTATAAAAAGATCATTTCATACACGCGGTATGTAGATGATACATTTCTTGTATTTGGATGCACATGTAGGCAGGCAGAAATTTTGAATAAATATATAAATAGTATACATCCAAACATAAAGTTTACACTCGAGTTTGAGAACGAACATAGCTTAAATTTTCTCGACCTGATGATACAAAACATAAATAACCACCTTAAATTTAAAATCTACAGAAAGCCAACCACTACGGACATTACTATCCATGCGTCCTCATTTCATCCATTCGCTCAGAAAATGGCGTCTTTTAACTCCTTCGTCAACAGGCTATTGAAAATTCCACTGGAGCCGGAGGACTACCGTGAAGAACTTAGTACTATAAAGTACATAGCGATAGCCAACGGTTATAACAGCGTGATTGTGGATAGGTTAGTAAAAAAGCAAAAAAAGGACCTGCATAGAAATAACAATGAAACACACAATAGGGTTCAGAAATACATAGCAACTGAATATACGAATCTTTTACCAAATACTATTTATAATGTTTTTAGAAAGTATGACTATACAGTATCTTTTAAGAAGAATAACAGCATTTTAAAAACTTTAAGGTCAAAATCCAGTAAACCAGTAGAAAGCTGTTCAGGGGTGTATAAAATAGAATGTGAAGTATGTAATAGTTTTTACATTGGACAAAAAGGCAGAAAATGTTTAGATAGATATAAAGAGCACCTGCCTAGGGGCAACATCAGGAACGTCAAATCAAACTTTGCCATGCATATCATTGATCACAACCATACCTATTCCAATTTTAGAAATAATTTCAAACCACTGCATTTCTGCAAAAAGGGTAAACTCATGGACGCACTGGAAGAGTTTGAAATTTACAGAGCCTCTACAACACACAATGTTCAGCTTCTGAACGAGAAACTGTCGTTCAAGTCAAACGAACTGTATGATACTGCTATACGCATGCTGAAACAGCACGACAAATAAGTACAGGCCGAATAGATTTGTCAGTCGCTCGCGGGGTCGGTAGCGATGCGCATCGTGATATAACGCGAGTGGGGAAATCGACTGAGTAGCGAGATGTGCGTGACCTTTATATATTTTTTATCTAGTGACGTGCTCTACATGAGTGAAAAGTTTATCCACCTGATGATGGGACTTTAAGTCCCGAAACGCGTAGTGTATATTGAGAACACAAAGAAGTTGCAAAGAAGGAAACCAAGGTAATTTAATTAAATTTATTATTTACTTCGTTGTTATCGTTATTAAATTTATTATTTACTTCGTTGTCAGCAAATTTTAAACAGTGAACTGTTATTTTTGTGCGTTTTCAAAACATGGAACAACAAAAACTTACGTCAACACCTACTACTAGCTTCAGAACTCCGAAAACAAACCGGAAGGTAATTCGCAGTAGGGAGCGCACCGTTGTCAGCAACATAATAGAAACATGTGTACAGGAGGCTAGTTCAGGAACTCTGCTGGTACCTATTACTTGCCCTAACAAGAGAGCAGCCCTTTATACGAGAAAAGGAATAGCAACTATTGGACGAGTTAGGAAAGAAAGGAAAGATTCTCCAAGAGGGGATCTAAAGTCACCACAGAAACCACGAACAAGGGTGCCTGTTGTGATTGACAACTTTGACAGAAGTGTAATTCGCCAAACAATAGAGCACTTTTTTTTACACAATTACAAATTGTGCCTTCCGTCAGGAAACTGAAAGAGAGAATTAATTTCCCATACGGCAAAACAAAGCTTAGACAACTATTACACGATATGGGGTTTAAGTGGAAACGGTCCTGCAGTAAAAGAAAAGTGCTAGTAGAGCGCAATGACATCATTGATTGGCGGTGCAGTTATCTGATGAAAATGAAGAGGTATCGAGAAGAACAGCAACAGATTTTCTTCCTCGATGAAACTTGGGCAGACTCAAATATCACGTTCCGGAAATGCTGGCAAGGGCCAGGTGTAACGGGTGTCGCCGAAAACATTAGTGGAACCAGTAGATTTATTATTGTCCACATTGATTCCAAAGATGGTTTTTTGCCTGGAGCGGAATTGATTTTTAAGGCTGGGAATACTAAGGGAGACTACCACGGCCAAATGAATTCCGAAAATTTTTCAAAATGGGTGAAGGAGAAAGTGATTCCTGTTGACCATGACGAAACTGAAGGAGCTAATTGATGAAGGTAAGCTGAACAAAATCATATTACCATGTACTTTAGAAACAAATATAGTGGAACTTGTTCATAACGAACGCGTAAATTTATTCCTTGTAACCGATATTCGTTTTCCCGCGAAATACGGAAAATTTTCCCATAAAGAGATAGGCTTCATATTGACAAAAAAAAATTAAAAAAAAGATGTATGAATTACAGAATTTAATTTCAAAAAATAAGTTAACTAACCAAATACATAAACTACAAAATTTAATCATGTAAATTAACATTTATGTGTAGTAGGCTATACTCTAAAATAATTAAGTTACCTGTAATTCACTACAGTTCACTGCAGTGCACAGAAGCTCGAGTAAATTTAAATCTAATGTCATAATTCAAATGCCGATAAACAGTATTTCTTAGACACTGTTGAATTAGAAGTACCGCTTCCTAAAGCCCGAGTTAATCGTACTTTTTCATAAATCGTTAAGATTTAACGTTTGATGCCTGATATTTTATGAATTTTAAATACAGTAGACTCCACACTAACAGACAGACGGAAGATTCAAACTACGTAAATGTAAATGAAAGTAACACTGTAAAAATAAACTTAATAAGGTATAAGAATACAGTACCTATTGTTAGGGCTACGCGACAAAACAACAAAAGATACACAGGTAACGAGTAGCAATCATTTAAGAAATGGATAATTCCAACAAATACGACATGTCAATCATTCCATGTGAAATGTGCGGTTTTACAATAGAACGTACACTATGGTATACTGTATGAAAGTGATGAATGCATCCATTCCTATGTGCTTCAGTCTGTTGTTCTTCAAGTCGAGGAATTCTAGTTTCTGAAGAGACGTAAACATATAACTGTAAAATAAATAAAAAAGTATATATACGTCAGTTTCTAATCAGACTGGAAACCATAGTTTATATAGATACATACATCTTGAGTACAAAGACATTACACTCTTATCACAGCGGAGACTTCAATACCTTTAACTGCCTATATGTATGAAAGAATAAATGATATATTACCACTTTTCCTGTGAAGTAGTGAAACTTGGTTACAACAAAAATAAAGGAAGACAGATTGAAGGAACAGACATGAGAAAAGCACAATCAAAGAGACATACACGCTAGCAAGTAAAGAAGGGATACAGAAACGTAGTAAAAGGTAACCCGACTTTCAAACATGTTTTTATTAAAAATTCTTTTTGTACAAAAAGTATTTTAACGACTTAATATTATAATTACACACCTTAATATTTATTTCTACCAAGGTCGTATAACTGTTATAGAGTAGGAAACTTCTCATATATAGGGATTATGCTGGAAGAAATAGAAACATAAGGGACAAGAGTTCAACAATAGAACAGAGAAGGCAAAATGTATTTTGCAACAGCAAGGTGGCTTAAAAACAAAACAGAAGTAACAAGATAAACAAGTGTGAAAGTTTATACTATGACTATTTGTGTATAAATGTGAATTTTGGTTACTAATCAAGCAAGACAGGAGATGAAAGAATATAAGAAGAGAAATAGTCATTAGGCAGGATTGGATTCCGAAATTTTCTTCAGGACAAATGAGATATTTAAGATTCTCCCCATATAATTATTTATAAGCTTTATTTTAACACCTGCACCAAGTGGCTTAGAAAACAGGCCTACATTAAATGATGATAAAATTTCACAGAAATTTTTAACAGCTCTGGGGGAGCCCAGTTACACTACTGCGTGGGACCATCTACAAAGACGACCACAGTAGTAGATTTGAGTAGCGAAAAGGCACGAAACAAAAGACCAAAGGAGAATGGAAATTGGAGTGGACAAAACAGAAAGAATCACAACATTTTTATTATAAACAGTACTTTAAACCAGTGGCGGCGATAAGGCCCCCGCAGACCCCGCGGCGCGGGGGGGCCCCGCCACTCTGGCCCTTAGAAAAAAGTATGAAACGAGCTATAATAGGAAAAAAAGTTTTAATGGGGTCCGACTACCGGTAAATTTGTATTTAAAATACGAAATATACGTTTTATTTAAGTGTATAGACATGCAAAAAAACTACGTTTTCCGAAATGACATTACTGTTGTAGTTTGTAAGCGAAGCTTATCTTATCTCTTGTGGTGCCCGTACGTCCGGTGCGATGAGTCATTCGACACTGAGGAGACGTAAACAAACACAACACAATGTAGTTCAGTACTCAGTAGTGCGTCGCATCTCCTGCGCGATAGTACTGTATTGCATTCATTTCGTAATTTAGCGCCGTTTAAGTTTAATGACTTAACATTTGATTTTAGTTTTTGTATTTTGTGTAGAGTAGAGTGTTAGAGACAGAGTTTATAAAATGGAAAGTAAGCGTGAATATTTAAGTGGTGCTAAGAAAAGGAAACTGCAAAAACAACGAGAATAATCTAAAAGTAAACTTTCAAAACTCGACCAGTTTTTAAAAAAATCATCAAAATGTGAAGTTGAACAACCCAAACCCGGGCCAAGTGCAAATAATGAAAAAGAAACAAAAATCGGACTTGAAGTTGATTGTGACAGTGACAATAAACCTTATTTAAACATTAGTCCGTCGGATACAAGTGATACAACTACGGAAACAAATAAGCAACTGCAACATGAACAAGAAGAACAACTGCTAGGCATTGAATGTGTTCGCCAGTCCGAAGACATACCTGGACCAGAAAATCAGTTTGAACCAACTGAAGTTGTAAGTAATCACGCAAATAAAACTAGTTTAGCAGGCCCTTCCGATCCAAACTGCCAAAGTTTTGAGACAGATATTGCATTCTATAAAAATCAAGCTACAATGACAGACGAGGTGAAAAAGTTAATAACGTTAAGTGAACCTTGTCAACCAAAGGGTCCTTTCCCGAAGGATTCCGTTTCTAAGCGGTCTTTCAGTACAGCATATTATTCTTTCAAAACTGCAGCAGGCCAAATTGTTCACAGGTTTTGGCTTTGTTACTCTCGTAATCTAGATGGAGTCTATTGTTTACCATGTTGGCTTTTCAGCCAAAGTGCTGATGCCCAAAGCTGGCGTGAAGGCGATATTAGAGATTGGAAAGGTCTCAGTAAAAAAATTAAAGTTCATGAAACTAGCAATGCTCATTTACAATCTTGTCTCACGTATGCCACTTGGAAAAAGAGTAAAACGGTAGCTGATCAAATTTCCGATGAGCGGAAAAAATGGAAAGATATTTTCATACGGATTGTGGATGTTATTCGAACCATGGCACTGTGTTCATTGCCATTTCGTGGCCATACAGAATCATTACATGAAATAAATCCTGAAAGTGGAAATTTTTTGAACATACTATCTTTAGTTTCTCGCTACGATTCTCTCCTTAGAGCACACTTAGAAAATGAAAAAACCAGATCAAAATACCTCCACCATGACAGTCAAAATGAAATTATTAACTTGCTAGGAAAATCAGTATTGACTGCCTTACTAAAACAGATTCACTCGTCTCCTTTTTTTTCTGTAATTGTTGATAGCACACAAGACATTTCTAAGACTGACCAAATGAGTGTTGTAATCAGATACATTAACATAGTAGAAGAATCTCCTGGCAATTATAAAACTGTGATTAGTGAGTCCTTTTTGGGATTTCAAGAAATAAAGGATCCCAACAGTGAGGGGTTTCAAAGTAAGATTTTAGACTTTTTGAAAACAAATGAAATTGACATTAGTAAGTGTAGAGATCAAGGTTATGACGGTGCAGCAACAATGAGCGGGAAATACTCTGGGTTACAGAAAAGAATTATGGATATAGTCCCAAACGCGGATTACGTACACTGTGCTGCACATAACCTGAACTTGGTGATCAATGATTCAATATCAAATATTTCTGAAATAAGACAATTTTATGACATAGTTCAGAAAACTTGTGTTTTTCAGTGAAAGCTTACATAGATGGCAAGAACTTAACACTGCCGTTAAAGAAGACAGCTCTGCCAAAAATCTAACTTTAAAAAAGCTATGTCCAACAAGGTGGTCTTCTAGACGCGACTGTCTGTTAGCTTTAAGAAATGATTTCAAAAATGTGATTAAGTTTTTGACAGAAATTATTCTGTACAGCTCAAAAAAAACCGAGGCAGAAGAAGCATTAGCAATTAGAAACCACCTGGAAAACTTATTCTTGTGCTCTGCCTTGAAACTAAGATTTTATAGAATGTAAATATAACTTCAAAAGCACTACAGAGGCCAACTGTTGACCTAGGCAGAGCGTGGCAGTTTCTAAGCCGCGCTTGTGATGAGTTAAAAGTTTTAAGAAAGGACTTTGCCGGCTTTCTTGCTGGTGCTAAACAGTTGGCCCAGTCATGGGACATAACTTATAACATGAAAAATAAGCGTAAGCGAGTTGTAAAACGCTTCTTTGTTGAATTATCAGTTGACCATAGAATTGACGACCCAGTGAAATCATTTGAAGTAAACGTTTTCAATGCAACACTAGATATTGTAATAGCTCAGCTACAAATGAGATTCGAAGGATTGCGTTGCATTGATGATAGGTTTTCATTCCTGACGCCTCAGAATTTAGTAAACTTCTCACAAGAGACAATAGTGGAGAAAAGTAAGGCTCTGGTAAATGTGTATCCTGGTGACCTTTCAACATCACTGCCTGACCAAGTAATATCCTTCAAAGCTCTGATGGCCAAAGAAATTGTACACAAGAAAAGCATTCGAGAAATGATGAATTTACTGGTTGAAGAAAACAGCTGCCTTATGAGTTGCCTCCCAGACTTAACTACAGCTTTGCAGCTTTATTTAACCATACCTGTCACAACAGCTACAGCGGAAAGAAGCTTTTCAAAACTTACATTAATTAAGTCATACTTAAGAAGTACCATGGCCCAAACTCGGTTGAGTGACTTGGCACTGTTAAGCATTGAGCATGAAGAGACACAGAAAACTAATATCAACGAAGTGGTTGAAAAGTTCTTAGCTATTAAAAAAAGAAGACTAGGCTTAGGAAAACAGTGAACTTTGGTTGATCCTTATTTGTAAATCTTGTACATTACTTGAGTTCGAGTGTTATTGAATTGGATTAGACTTAAGGGACTCCGGAAAGGTAAAAATTTTAAAAAATTCATATTTTACTTTTTTCATTTTCTTAATCTATGAAATCTCACCTTTCAAATGATGTATAATTTATATAGTTTTCTTACTCCTAAATATGTTTAATATATTTTTAAAATATACCCTGTGTGGGCGTGTCTCGGATTCGAGCTGTCAAACTGTTGTTGAATATCCTGCTTTTCAAACTAACCGCTCATGAGGAATTATTTTTGTGATATTAGGGAAATTAAGTGTTGTGGCCAACCTGTACGCCACAGGTTTCAGAGACTTAGCAGCCCCGGAATTGTTGAAAAAGTGCTTGCATGGACGAACACAAAATCCTAACGAAAGTGTAAATGCGGTTATATGGTCCCGAATTCCAAAGACTCTGTTTGTGGGACTAGAAACCCTTCATTTTGGTATTTATGATGCCATTATCACCTTCAATGACGGTAACATTGCAAGATGTGAAGTGTTGAACAGTATGGGCATCAAAATTGGTATCAACATGGTGCGGTCCATGATTGCGTTAGACAAGGAGCGTCTTCGAGCTGCTGATAAGGCAGTAAGAAACCTAGAAAAGCAGGCCAGACAACATAAAGGAGTGTAAAAAGAAAACTGGAGAAGGAATTTTCAGAAGATGAAGATAATCCATCCTATGCAACTGGAATGTATTAGAAAGGTACGCGAAACTTTAATTTAATAAATTTTTTATTACCAAGTAGAGGACGCCCATTTCCCGAAAAACAATTTTTCTCTTATAAAATACATGTTTTCTCAGGATCTACTCAATAGATCTGCTTCAAACTTTCAGGATATGTTATATGGACTTTTGTGCTTACTTTAACACAGGATTTTCTTTAAAAAATTGTTAGTGGAGAATTTACATATAAAAATTGATATAAAAATGTAGCAAATATTTATAGCATCAGAAAAAAAATCATAACTAAAACATGAATCAATGAACTAAAAAATCCGTGTGTTAAATTAGGGTCAAAACCCTCATAAACATGCTGTAAAAATTTCAGCCGTACATTCCAAACAGATTCTGAGAAAACATGTACTTTATAAGTACTATTTTAACATTGGCTAGATAGGGCTTTCCGGAGTCCCTTAAGGAGAACTTGTATAGAGTATATTCAAGAATTTTACAAATTCAGTTACATACTAATTTAAATGTTTGAAAAAAGCTAGAATGTTACTTTGATATTCGTTTTTAAATAATAAATTTTTAACACTCTGTGTGCGGTACTGTTTCATAGTCTGAATTTAGATCTTTGACGTAAAAATAAATAATTGTTTTTATTTTGTTTTTTTTTTTATAGTTTGTATAGAACTTTGTCTATTTAGCAACAATGAATTTTAAGAGTTTGTATACGTGTAAAACATCCTTTGCAAATTGCAAACGCTTTGTGATAGACGAGAAAGTATTCACAAACCATTGTTGTGAAACACACGTAAATAGAAACTCATTGAGTGTTTTCCCCTATTACGTATACAAAATTTAACCATTTTTATAGGGCCCCCTAATTAGTTTCGCGGGGGGGCCCCGTTTCGTTAGCGCCGCCACTGACTTTGACATCTCTAAAAGCAGTGAACTTCACCAACAACATGCTGACGTTTGGTGACACTCCGGTGATGGATATGTTTGGTGAAAGGTCACCTTTGCATCGCTGCCGTATGTTGGAGGACATACAGCTGGCAAATAACTCTCTGACCGAGATATGTGTCGACTGGAAACTGTCAATGAACAATTTGAAAATTGTGAATCTTGCCTACAACAAAATCTCTCAGATACGGGTAAGGGAGTTGTATACAAAATTACTGCTTTTTTTCTTGTTGGTGTGTGCTATACTAATGGTACTCACTAGTGTATTTAAATTACCAAGATTGTGTGTGTGTGTGTGTGTGTGTGTGTGTGTGTGTGTGTGTGTGTGTGTGTGTGTGTGTGTGTGTGTGTGTGTGTGTGTGAGTGCGCGCACGCGCGTGGTGTTATTTATTATTAAACAGCAACTATATACACTTAGTATTTTGACCTTCAGCATGCACTTACAACAACCCGTGTGCATGTAGACGCATAGAAGTCCAGTGGAACCTCAATAACACGAATCTCAAGGGGATTATAAAAAATTCATGTTATCGAGGAACTGGTCAAAGTGAGGTTCGTGTTATCAAGATTAAGATAACAAAAGTTCATGTTATCAAGGTCCATCTTTATAACATTTGGCTTACTGAGCTCGCTGTCATGGGTAATTTGTCTTATATAGGTCAAATTCATGCTATAGAGCTTCGTGTTAAAACTTCTGAGTAAAACTACTCGTATACAGCTGCTGAGTAAAACTTTGTGTTATAAAGGTTAATTAGTATGTATTTTGATCTCAAATCAACAAAAATTCGGCTTATTAAGGTTTTTAACTAAGGAGTTTTGGGTTATTAAGTTATTTTTTACATTGAGTGTTATAGGACATTCAAGGGGATTGAATGTGTTATCAAGGAATTCATGTTATTGAGGTTTGTGGTATTGAGGTGCCACTGTATCACAGTTTCATAAAAACTTTTAATAGAGAAAAGATCCTAGTGAAGCTCAGAACTAATATAATACAGTAGCATATTATAAAATATCTGTTATCATTACTCTGAAAGTTTTGTGGCTATCTTATAGAGGATTAATATTATTAATTTAGGTAAAAGTACAATGCAACAGTATAATATGCAACTACAAGTGTGCCAAACATGTTTAAATTAGTAAAGAACTAAGGCAGGGACACTCTGATGTCACCAGCAGTTTCAAAAAAAAAAATTATCTGAGAATTTGTGAACTTGATAAATAGACGAGGCAAAGTAATTGAACAATATTATAAAGACAACGAGCAAGTGAATATACAAAACAATAAGTTTAGTGGGAAAGTGTACATTAGATGTTAGCTGGGGCTGAAATTTGGAATACATAAATATCTGTAACAGAAAAGTATTACTGATAGAACTGGACATGTGGTAAAATCCTGATGTACCACGACTGGAAAAGAAAAAAAGCCAATATTAGAAGAGACATGTGCATATTGACAAAGACATAACAGGTGAGGCTGGAATGTGGCAACTCATGTTTTTTTAGTCGTGTAAATATATATGGAATGACAGATGACGATAAAGTTTCAGAAATGAACCCAAAAGACAATAGACAGCCGAAGTAATATGAGCACAAAACCTGCATTTGAACAATACAGAAATAAAGAATACTGTAAGATGGACATGGGAATGCAGTGATATCCATAGGAGTCTGCTGTACAACAGATATGTAGACATAGATATGACACCAAACAACAGTGCGTAGATATAAACAGTAATTCCAACAGTTTTTAATGGTAGCTCTTTTTAAGGGTAAGTATACCCAAAAAGCTGTGTTTGGTGTCAGCTTCTCATAGCTTTATTGTAACCTCCCTATATAGTATTGTTACGACGGTCTACTCGATCGTCGTGGGTACAGTGGAAAACAAATTACAGTACAAGACACCAATTAAGTCACTAATCACCAGCTTTAATTTTTACAGTTAAACAGTTCGTAATAACAACACACTCTACTACAACAAATCAAATAAAAAATTGTTCACACGCAAATAAATGTCACTAATATTAAAACACAATTGTATTACAATATATAATCCGATTATAGAACACAACACTTAACTATAACCACTTGAACGTGCGCACAGTAATATTGCCCGAGAATAACTCTCGAACCGAACTGTAAATATATCGCAGCTATACTGACTTGAGCATCCCTGAGTAATTCTATTTATAGCTGCCGAAAATCTAGACGATTCCTAATTGCGTCTTAGCATCCATATGAACTACGTAATTAACTGCGGCCTTGACACAGTCCGCACGGCTGGCAGCATCGAGAAGACTCTCGCAAATGTGTCTACAAGCACGTACGCCACACGCATTACATCGAGATTCTTCTGGCACATTCGACAAACACATAGATTGTTCTGTGATGCCGTAACAGTATTTTTGGAAGGCTATGATAAGAATTATCACACATTAAAAATTGTTACAGGAAACTATTACATTCTGTACAAAATGGTAAATAATGCGCCTTGATAGTTCAATGGCTGTTGAGTAGATGTTACAATACATGCCAATTAATATTACATATTAATACTTTGATATTAAATATTAATAAGAACTACTAAAAAATTAATTATGAAACATACTGTCTGTTCCAGACTGCAGATCTACAATTCACGGGTATGGAGACTATTGTAGTTGACATGTGGTAAACAATATTTCTGAAGATGATTTTTCTGATGCTGAAAGAGTTTATAGGCCTACATATGCATTTCAAACTGTGAACCCACATGATAGGGACACTGTTCCAGCAAGACGATTTCTTATTAAAGGCAACCCAATAAACTGTGACTGCAAAGTTTACAGCCTGTTGCAGTATTTTTGGGATGAAATTGCCCCAGAAATTAAGGCTGTAGTGGAAATTAAGCCTGGGACTTTACAATGCGCCAAACCTGAAACGTACGTCGGACAGCCAGTTGAAAAAATTCCAATAAAGTCTTTTCAATGTTTGCTTGAAAAAGAAAACAACCCAAACTGTCCCGAACAGTGCAGTTGTCTATTCAGACCTTCAGACGAAACTCTGGTAGTAGACTGTCATCAAAGGAATCTAACTACCATGCCAGAAGCTTTGCCAGACGTGTACTTTTCCAACGATACCTAGTTAATTTTGTCAGGAAATGACATACAGTCAGTAACATCACCTATGGGATCAGGTTATCATAAGGTGAAGAAGTACATCCTTTCCAATAACAAGATAAGGGAAATAAATGTTACAGCATTTTCTCCAGAACTTAAGGTATGTTCAAGTTCTATAATATGACAGTTTTATCACTAGTAAAGCATATAAAAAATTACTTTGTTATGTTGTAAATTTTTAATATTGTAATGTGTGTCTCATAGACCTTAGTCCAGTCAAAAACAATTATTCACAGTGGCAAAGATAACAAATGAAATGTTTACTCATGCTAATGATTTGTGTGTGTGTGTGTGTGTGCGTGCGCGCGCGCGCGCGCGTGCGTGCGTGCGTGCACTCTCTCAGAGAGTTTATTGTCAGACTCATTCACTATGTAGTTTTCAATGATTCGTTAGTATGTAATATATAAATACATATAAGAAATTTGTTTTTCTTGATGATTTTCTGGCAATTCAGTTGAATTTCTGTCACAACTTAAGACATGTAATTATTATAATCTGGTGAAAATTTGTAACTTTTTTTTTGCAAAAAAAACTGCCCAACCAGTTACTGTGATATGTAGCTCTATCTTTTCTAGTAGTACCAGAATTTTAAAACCACATCAGCTGCTATCACAGAAACAATGGATACAAGTCATATAAACAAAAACTATTTTACCATTTAGTAAATAACTAAAAACTACACCAAGCACAGCTAAGAACTCTTATTCAAGTCTGTTGAAATAGCATGTGATGAAGTGAATTATGCGATTAAAAAAAATGGTACATGTTTGGTAGTATTAGTGATGAAAATAGTATATGTTTTTAAAATAAACACAGAAGTACTCTGTTCTTTGAATATAGGTTAGTAATGAATGTGGCTGTGTATACCCTGGCCTTGAGTACAGTGCCAGTGCAATATATAGCCAACATATAGGAGATAAACTGCTGGCTCTGTTGCCAGATAAACTATACTGCAGAAAAAAAATTGAATTTTCTTGAACCCTGCTCAGTTGTAATTTGTGTGATAAGATTTAAATTTGAAAATACAGGGTCCGTCACGGGAACCGCATGTTTTTGTATTGGGTAGTATGGCCGAGCGGTTGGCATCAGTGAGTGTGGGTTGGCCTTGATTTGTTCGTTAGAGTGGGAAGTTTAGTTGCCGCCATGTCGTGGAACGTGGAGCATCATACGTTCGCTCTCCAGCGGTTTTTCGTAAACAATGAGTCAGTGACGTGTGTGCTAGAGTTGTAGTATGTGAGTGTGATATATTTGTTTTGTTGTGTGTTATTTGTATTTTGTGTTGTTTTGTTGTTTTTGTATAGGATTTTTCTATGTATTTGTTTATTTATTCACAGTTGTATCCGTTTTTTTTTATTGCTATGTATTTTATTGTGTTAAGTTCTTCATTGACGTAATTTGATCAAAAACCGGTGAATCGCCATCTTGTTTTGGCTGTGTCTCGAGAACAATTTTACATAAGGAAACCAAACAATGTAGGAAATGTTTGCCTGGTAATAAGCTTTAAGTTTGAGTTACACAAATGTTTCGCAAAATGGTGTCATTTTTGAGTTATTTGCAGATACAGAAGATGGGCATAAAAAAGGAGCCAATGGTAGTACACAGGTTGTTTAGAATACAGAGTCTGATTGTGCATAACTACTGCAAAAGAAATATGATCGAGTTGAAACATGTGCAGTATGTGATTTTAGTTCTAATACATACAGATGTTTCATTGTTGTTTCATGTACTTAGATGGTAAAACCACTAAAAATGAGTAGTTCAGTAGTATTACTGAAAATTCCACTATGTGTGAAGTATGTGCTGTGACATAATTTCAAACACGATAAAATTACGTGCAGCAGAAATTGCCGTCAAATTACTTAGGTTTATTATGAAAACGTGACAGGTGACAGTAAAATGCAGAAATGATATCAAGGACTGTACATTACTCTGACAGCCATATAAACATTAATGACGAAGACCACAGTGGCTGACCTTCACTTGTCACTGACAATTCATGCAAAGTGTCAACTAAAAATGAACTTTGAAAATGATGCCAAGTTTGTATAAGCATATCTTTCTATGATGAACTCAAAAGGCGTTTAAAAAACATGCATCAGACTTAATTGAGAAGGGGATAAAAGAGCTTGTTCCAAGGGTTATAACAAGTACTTACATAATGGTGGCAACTATTGTTAAATGTAATATACATTTGCAATGAAATATTTTATTAGTTACAAGATTTTTTTAAATAGCCTACCAACTTTTCTTTGCTAATAATTTTTTTTACATACAAATTGGAAAAAATGTAAAAAAACTTGAAAACTTGCAATTTTTTATAATTTGTGTTTAGACCTGAACAAAATTATCCAGTACTCTTTATACATTCATACGTAGAACATAGTATTGAAAGATTAGAATGTGTAATACAACATTGTGATAAGAACACTGGACTGGCAAATATAAAAATTGCCTGTTCATTCACGTAGTAAGTTAACAATAGTTTTCCAAGCTGCAAGAATCAATCCTACTCCATTTAAAGTTATCAGGCTAGAACAAGAGATGATATAGATTAAACCACTTTCCCAAAAACTATGGGAATGTATGTGCAAAAATGAACTTTGAAGATGCAGCTAATTAAAGTTATGGAAGGTGATACAAACTTTGCCTACAGGAATCAAACTTTGCCTTGGCAGTTCTCACAACACAACTTTCTGATATTCAAAAAAGTTTCTATATTAATGTCTTGGAGAATATTCACATTCTCAATCTGCCCATCAAGGTAAAAACGTTTCTGTATGAGATTTCAATTAGGACCGTTAAAACAAGAATTTAAAATACATGGATTAATTTTGTTTTCAAATCCTTGGCCAATAACACACATGCCCAAAGATCTTCAGGTACTGTAAGAATTTTGGGGACTAATGCAAGTCTTTTTATGAAAGTTTACATATACAAGAAAACAACAAATAAGGTCAGCACTAAGAGATTTAAAGACTTGATAACATAAAACGTTACGTATTCTTCTGTGAAATTTGTAAGTAATTTATCCTTTAATGTATGTAAACAAAGTAGATAAAACTCATTGCATCTATTTTACAACACCACTCATTGAACACAGCTACTAATTGGGAGATAATCCTTTCCAGGGAAATCTGACATTCACTGGATATAATTCTAATTTTAAAAAATCCTACATAATATAAAGGACTTCAATTTTTGTTTACAAATTTAAAATAATGCATGATCAAATTTTTGTATTTGAAAGTAGTACATCACTTTCAATTTTGTTTTATTAGATTTGAAACTTTAAAATTACTCTACTAAAAATTTCAAAAGTGAGCTAAAAATATTATTCCCTACAGACGTGTGTGTGTGCGCGCGAGCGCGCGCGCGCTCCATACACAGATTACATACACAGGTTGACCATAAGTTATGTGAAAAAATGTATTCTATAACATCTAGTAATAAAAGGTTTTATGATGTTCAGTCAGTTACTAACATAATTAAAAAAGTTAGTATTTAAAAAATTTTTTTTTTAATTCTAACCATATACGAGTCATATTATTCATTAAAACTGTCAGGCTATTGAGCCACGGTCTGGTGTTAATATCGGTGTCTACATTACTGCCTGATATTTTGATGGCTCAAGTGTTCATCATCGTTGTCGTTGTCATCAGAGTAGGCACTAACGTTATGATGGTACAGATGTCCCCATCTGTACTACTTGGGGAGTACTAACAAGATAGTTCTAAGATATATGCACTAACAAAGATCTTTGTTACTATTCAGTCCGTCTAAATGTCAGGCTGTAACAGAGACACTGACTTTAACATCTGACCACAGCCGAACAGCCCAATGTTTTAATGTGTAATAAGATTGAATTGGGCCATAAAAATCTATGAAATTATGGATCATATAATGAGTATTAATATGTATGGAATATTATATGTTAATGATAATATAAGAACTTGCATAATAGTTACTGCTAGTTCTGAATATGACATATACATAAACAGAGATTCATAAAAAACACTCACTATGTGAGTAAGCATGCTAACAGTTTCTGTATCACCTCTGTACAGATTCTGATGACGACAATTTTGTCACAATCTTGACACAAATGTTTTAAAAGTGTATCTAGTTAACTGTGACACCCTCACAAAACTTTCATCATTTATTTATTCACAGTCACTACTAAACTAAGGATATGTGTCAAATGATTTGTGGCCCACTATATATATATCACATTAAATATTATGTATCCATTATTAGAGAATACTATTATGATTTGTGGCCCACTCCATATATCACACTAAATACTGTGTATTCGTTACTAGAGGTTTATGGCCCAAACCTGAAACAAATTGCTAATAAAAAAAAACACAAGATCATTGAAAAACATCTGGTTCCTAGCTGAAAAAACCTATACTGTCACAGAATTCTGTTCCATCTTCATTAATAAAATATTGAAAGCCTTTCAAAAATGCATGAAAATCAGAATTGTACACAACTCATAAGGGAATTATTTTACTAATAAATTGCAAATTTGACTATTCATATAGACAGCTGGGTTGTAAGCTCTATTCCTGCGGCCATGAAAGTAAGCAACTGATAGAAAATGCACTGTTGACACATATGAGACAAGCAAAGAGACAGAAAGTTGAAATCCCTTGCTTCTTTTATTGCTTTTCTGTCTATTTCATGTATAACAAAAGTGCAATTTCTCTTGTCCATCGTTTTTCAAGGTCACAAGTATATATGTGTTTGAAAGAAAAATTTCTAAGACAAATATTGACAGCAATAAAAAAAATAAAGGAAAGTAAAAGTTAAGGAAAAGGAGGTACAACATGACAAAATATGTGATCACTGGAGAGAACCAATCCTATTAAGTACATAATACTAAATAAATTATACTAGGTCGAACAAATAATAACAGATGACTCCAGAAACACCAAGTGAAAATCATTAAACAGATGACTCCAAATTATTAGATGGGAAAGTGAAAAAAAAAACAGTGGGCAGACCTTGAAAAAGACACGAAATAGAGGATACAAAGTCAATATTGGTAATGAGAGAGTGGAATGTACAGATATGAGTGGAGGTAGAAATTACAGAGTCCAAGGCCTGTGGAGAGCTTAAATGTAGGTGGAGTTGTAAGCATCAGTCTTACATGTTCTTACAAACATTTGTACTTACACATGTTTTGTTTTGTTTATACAGTCACATGTATGTATTCAAGTAACAAAGATAACTGAGCAAAATTCATCTAGTTTTCTTCTACATAATTCATGTTTGTATATAGAAATTTTATAAATGATATTGGACTTCAGTCCACTTTACAGTAATATCTTTCCCTGTTATTATAATTCAATTCTGAACTATAATATTGCCATCTGAAGGTCAGTACATATATACACAAGTCAATTTCACAATAGCTAAACATTTTTTAAATATCATAATACAGACAAAACAAACTTATCACTCACGCACGGTTTATATAAATTAATGTTTGGCTTATTATGCTACTGCATAATTTAGTAAAACATGCAAAATACACATGTCTAATCTGAGTCCTCTATGCCATCAGAATTGTATGCTAAAACTTTGTTATATCCTGGTAAGTCTTTCTTATGGAATGTCTGATTAAAACATCTGGCAAAAATTATGTGCGCTAATTCTGAGTTTTGTGTCGCAAACGACAGTGTACTGTTCTCACTTTCCGAATGCTGCTCACTTAACGGTTTTACACTGGACAAATCTTTACTTGTTGAAGGAAAATTGAATACGTCTGCACCATTATTGTCTTCTGCAGTGTCCATTACATCTCTTTGGCAATGTTCACTATCTGCTTCATAATTGTTATTGTTATTATTGTTTATGGTCCTAAGATTACTTTTACTGCTATTTTTATTATTATTATTGTTATATACTGAAATGTTCTTAGATGGTGTCTTAGAGGCAACATTCTTGACTGTCCTGTTTGATTCATGTGGACGTTTCCGTGAAGTTTTTGTGCCAGGTTGATCACAAACATTGGGTTCAACAGATGGCACTGATACTGATGCTGAGGCTGCTCTTGGCCCAGTCTGAGACATTGCGTCTACATTTAATGTAGACAACACGTACACAGCTTCATACAATGGCTTGTCTCCACAAGTAAATACAATTGGCCTGAAAACAATACAACTGTCGTTAAAGGATTATTAACTATTTAACTATAGTTAAAAAAACTAGTAAAAAAAATAAGTCAATAATTTTTCTGGCACCATAATTATTAATTATAAAACCTGTTTAAAAAATCATGTTAATACCAGTGCTACCATCTTGTATCACACATTTGTGATCAATATAAACATATTGTTTCACTGATAGCAATCTTTAGTGGGTAGAATAAACAGTTAAATAGCAAAAAAGGAACATTTACAATTTTTACAAATACTTTTTTAACATACTGAGGCCTATGGACGGGGATGACTTGTCCTTGTCATTCCACTCTCACATCTTAAGAACAAGCACTAACTCACCTATGATTTTAACAGCATTTATATTGCATTAGATGGCCATTGTATCCTGCCTAGTATAAGCCCTCACCAACTATGTCATTTGAATCCGGCGTTAAACTGTAGGTCCCATATACCTGTGAGAGACTCCGTAACACATGCACCACAGTTATATACGGGGACGGTACAAACCAGTTGAAAGACTGTCAACTACAGGAGGAGGAGGAGGAGGAGGAGAAAATGGCTATTATACATCCATAGGTTTGTTTGGTATTAAGAGTAATATTTTAGTTCTGCAATACAACTACAGAGGGTAGCATCAGCTTGAAAAGAGTGTTACTTTAGGTTGACATGCATAAATTAAAATTAAGTATATGTTGTGTTAGTTTCATGGTCTGTTACAATGGATTCGTATAAAAAGCATACAGGAAAAGAAATTTATCAACTGTTCAATAATTCTGGATCATACTGATGCACAGAAATATTGCTGTGAACAAATTAGAGACTTTAGAAAATGGTGTAATTTGGATGCCTACAGTGGATTACATTTAATATGTTATTGGAAACATATTACATCTTATGAAAGAGGATAATTTCAGCTTTCAGGAATTAAATGTACAATCAGAATAAGTAAAAACTTGATTTAAATACATTTAAATTTGCATAAAAATGTCCAGGTCACAGCAGTAGGCAACCCTCCAAGGAGGCTAGGGCTCAATGTGTTAGAAACACACTCATAACTTTGTCCTGTATAAATTATTAATATTTGTTATACACACTAAGAATTTGTAAATATATGTCTATTTGTAACTAATAATAATAGACACTAAGTTAATAAATTTATTAGACTCCAATTATAATGAATAAAAAGCTTAAATTCAAACTGTAATAATGGTCCGCATTAATCACTATGTTATGACCACTCATTGTAAGGCAACTTGGTAAATAACAGCATGCTTTGTAACTGTTCTATGTTAATATACTGCCAAAAAAAATCATATGTAGAGTAAAGAAGACAGGCAGATGCCAACTGATGCTAATAGTAAAGCTAAGAAGGCGAACAGTTAGGGTTTCATTCTACTACACTTTTGCACATATCAACACAAAAAGTCAATTATACGAGGGTATGTCAATAAGTATCTGCAATTTTGTTATAATTGTGTATAGTTTGACAGTACCACTTAGTGCTCTTATGCGCTGACAGACTGTGCCATTGTCTCCACTTGTAGACTGTTGGACCGTCCGTCATGTCAGTCATCTGTGGATTGTTGAACGAGAAACATGGCTGCCCCTCTCTCCATTTGCACCAACAAAGTACAGCATGCAGTGATCTGGTTTTTGTGCTCTGAAAGTGTATCAGGAGCTGAAACCCATACAGACTTTCAAAACAATATGGGAATAATTTTTTACTACAGCAAATGGATAGAACAATTCAAAAACAGTCAGACAAGCGTCAAGGGCGAGGAAAGGTCAGGATGCCCAACCTCTTCCACTACTGACACCGTTATTGAACAAGTTAATGCCATGATTTAGACCAACCGAAGAATGACTACCAATGAAGTGGCGTATCATCTGTAAATTAGTCATGGTTCATCTTCATCAGCGGCGCAACAACCCATTACTGAGTCAAGGCCTCCTTTAACAGCCTCCGCCAGTTGTCCCGGTCAAGTGCAGCTGCTCTCCAGTTCCGGGTCCCAAGGATGTGGCGCGTATCATAGCTCACACCGTCTTCCCAATGTAGTTTGGGTCTACCAACTCTCCTGGTGCCATAGATCTGTTCTGTGAGTGCCTTTCTTGGTATTTCATTCTCCCCCATTCTGATCACGTGTCCAGCCCACCTGAGTCTACCAAGCTTTATAATTTTAACAATATCTGGTTCATTCAGAAGTGTGTTCAGTTCTTGGTTGGTTCTTTTCCTCCATTCACCTCCCACACATATTGGACCAAATATACTATGGAGGATTTTGCATTCATGAACCAGCAGGCTTGACTCAGACTTTCTAGAAATGGTCCAGGTCTCAGAACCATAGGTGAGAAATGGGCGGATCAGTGTTTTATACAAAAGCAGCATGATGCTCCTGGCAATTATTCTGCTTTGGAACAGGGGTCTGAGACCAAAGAAGCAGCTATTAGTCATGGTTCTGCATATGAAATTATCCACAACAGGCTTCGCTTTCGTAAAGTCCGTACAAGATGGATCCCAAAACAGCTCACTGAAGAGCACAAGGGCAATTGTGTGGGCATTTGTCAATACTTACTTGACCGCAATGCTAATGAATGTGATATTTTTGAAGTGGGCTGAAGATGAAATGTCACTGGAGATGAAATGTGGATCCACCACATTAAGCTGAAAGCAAACGCCAAAGCAAAGCAAATACCCCAAATTTCCAGTCAAAAAGGTCAACCCTCTGCAGGAAAGGTAATGCTCACAGTATTCTGGGATTCACAGGGTCCAATACTGCAACAGTACTTGGAGAAGGGTTCAACTGTAAATAGTGTAAGTTAGGATGCTGTCTAATGAACTGAAGCCTGTAATTCGATTTAACGCTGAGGCATATTGTAGGAAGGAGTGCTTTCGTTGCATGACAACGCATGCCTATACTGTAAAAACCCTTGAGAAATTGCTTTTCAAGGTGTTGGAGCATCCTGCATACAGCCCCTATCTCGTCCCATCAGATTACCATCTCTTTGGTCAACTTAAAGATGCCTTAAGGAGCCATTGATTCTCCAGAGGCCAAGAAGTGAAGGAAGCGGTGCATACGTGGCTTGCTGCTCAGCTGAAAAACTTTTTATCTGTGGGCATCAGGAAGCTTGTGCAACAATGGACCAAGTGTATTGAAAAGCAAGAGGAGTATATGTGAAAAATGAGCTGTCAGATTTGTACTCTTATTATAATCAATTATAAACATTGTTTGCGGATACTTATTGACTTACCCTCATAAAAACATTTATAAACTCAACTGCTTCTTCAATACTCTGATATAAGGGGTGTAACATAATAGATGTCGCACTATACATACTGGGAATCTGTGCATCAGTATAAGAAAAACAGTACTTATAAACATACGGCCGGAAACGTCTCATTTTCCATCTGGCCACCAATTTGTTTTTATAAGAAAAAATGTTCATCTCAAGAAGAGTTTGACATACTTGTGGTATGTGGAACATTAACGTTCATTCATAAATAAATGGAAACATGGTTACTTTGTGATCTCCAATTTCAAAATGGCAGCCACATTAATTTTTTGATCACTAATAGCTGTATAACACCTGCAAATATTTGAAAGGAAGCTCCTGAGATCCTGGGCCCTATATATAGACATAATGATGAGATGTATATTGTCACTTCAACTCACCAACAGTAAAAGTGTATGTAAAACTGAGGAGGCTGGAATGGGCTGGCCATGTTGTAAGAACAGATGACAAACGAACACTTAAAAGAGTCCTTATGGTAAGTATGGATGGCAAAAGACCAAAAGGCCGTCCAAGGAAAAGATGAGAAGATGCTGTCACTGGGGATGCAAGAGAGATGTTGGGAGTGCGAGGATAGAAGTCCTTCACTACTGGTAGAGAGAGGTAGAGGATCAGGATAGAGGAGGCCAAGACTTGACTTCGGGCTGTAGCGCCATAGGAGGAGGAATAGCTGTATAAACTTAATTTTAGCAAATTATGATTTATCAGGTAAATTGTTGAACAGTTTATTGTGAACACAAAGACACTTTTTTAAATTATTTGCTCAAATCCAATAATAAATAACCAAGTATGGCAGAAAACAGCCTACTGCATTGGAACAAATGTATACACAAGTACTCAACATTAATTACTAAGTGCTCTAATCCTAATTATCAACACTGAAATGAAAAAAAATTCACCACATAAGAATTCATACTAATTGTTCAAAGTACCCTCCAATACAGATCTGTAGTCTACAATGTAAGGATCTTCTCACTCGCTTAAAATTCCTGGCGTATTTCAGATTTGCTATAGTATGGGACTTAGCATAATAAGCTTCGAGGTTACGCAATAGAAACAGCTCTTCATAGAAACAGCTCTTCCCCGCCCCTCACCTTACAGCATTGTCGCACGTTGCACTTGGTTATGCGTAGGCAAAGGCATGGAGGGGAAGTCTCTTGCAAACACTTCACATTCTATTGACAACTCATTCCACTTGCTACAGGTTAAACTAAACATCTCCGTCTTCTCTACATTACCCATGTACATATTACATTCAGTAGTTCTAGGATTACGCGTTTAAACTTTTTATTAATTATTTTTGTTATATTGTATTATTGTTGTTATTTAATAATTATATAAGGCTTATTCATGATGAATGATAATAATAATTTAAAAATTGTTGAGGCTCCTCAAACTTGTAATGTGATTATTATTTCAAATATTTTTTTTTGAAATTTTGGGTATTGTGAGAGAAGTACACCAGCAATTAGAGCCCGTCAAAAGTGACACACGTTAGCTTTGTTCGAGGGTGGGCGACAAAAAGGAACAAACCTTTCCTTTCCATTAAGACGTCGTAAAAACTATTCACGAACAATGAGCTGTACGGCACATGTTGCAGCGAACTGGACCATGCATGGGAATGCTTGACTCCACAATTAGGACAAAAGAAGACTACCCTTACATCTGTCCAGTAGCGAGAAAAACACAGAACCAACGGCGAGAGTATTGTTCAAAACCATGTGTGCGACTTCTCAAAGACACGGACGGGGTTTATGCACGGACAATGGGACAGGCGACTAAGTGACGCTAGTGGAGAGCACAGATGTTATGCCACCCATAAGTCAACGAAGGAAGTCGTCAGCATACCAACAATAAGGGAATTTGACACGCTACACCAAAAGTAGCAGATGTGATTTCGAAACAAGGTCTTAGCACTGATTCCAGGAACAGGGCAACGGACGTAAGACAGCGACTCGTCCAGTCCACGTGGATACGTCAAATTCAAGTTGAGAAAGCCAACCAGCCAATGAGGAACGAGAATTCCGAAGGGAACTTCTGTGGGGGATGGTTCAGAGAGGAGCTAGAGACCAGAGAGCGAATCTCGTGTATGAACGTCCCTCTCCAAACGGCACTGGGTGGAGAATTCGTTAGAAATACAGACTGGAGACGAGTGGACACAGGGAGGTCCATAGAATAAACCTATCAAAAATGATTTGGTGGGAAGTAGGAGCGTTCATCAGAATCACAAGAGTGGGAACATCAGAAGGAATAAAAACTGTTTACACAAGGGGACGCGCCCTTAGTTTATTAAGATTTTTGCCTCAGTTTACTACAATTTTTGTCTCAGTGTACTACAAATTTTCTCTCAGTTTACTAAAATTCTTAACTCAGTTTATTCAGAGTTTTGATCAGATTATTTGAACTTGTGTTTCAGTTTCATAATAGTTCAATTTATAAAACTTAATGCAGTGTATAAGTTATAACGCATTTCTGTAGAGACGATTAAGACGTTATTACGACTAAATGGAAGTGCGCGAATAAGACTCAGAACGCAAAACGGAACGGTAGTGTTCGCGATAAAGCGCGAGTAACAATCTTTATAAATTCCATGTAATACACCGTCATAAAGATACTGACATTTTGCAGTGACATTCTTGAACCATTACAGAAAAGTAGTGATACTACAATGTTTCGTAGTTAACTCAAGTAAATAGAAGTGTGAACAAAAGTGCCTAATGAACTTGAAAACAATCTAGGCGCCGAAAAGAGTTGTCGTGCGAGATGGAAAACTATTAGAAGCATACGGTATCGAACTGTGAACCGCGTAATAGACACACGCGAGTAAACATAGCCGACCGATTACAAGCGCAATGCCACGACTTGTATTATAATAATCTCAAAAGCTCAAAGTGACTGTCGCGGTGTGCGGAAGTGTGTTTGCGAACGAGTGCTATATGGATTAACCTCACCCATCAACGCAGGGATACATCATGGGAGCGATACATCACGGCAGAACGAGTAAAGTACAAAACTAATCTCTTCTTATAATTAGTAATTTATCAAATACCACTGACCTGACACTTAGAACCAAACCACCTGAGAAAATTATATAAATATGAGTCAGATAGATACGAATCCATAGGTAGGGAATAATATGTTCTAGAATATTGTACATGTCTTCTTGTTAATATATTTTGTAACTATGTATGTATTTTGATGTGTCTGTTGCAGGAACAGGATTTTAGCTATGTATGTGATTGATATGTGTATTGTTAATAATGATTATTTCATGCATATAAATGTTTAATGTGTTTTAACATAAAATACTTAATACGAATTATGAGCACACCACATTGTTAGTTAGTAACGTCATTACGGACGAAGAAGCGTCTACATTTGACCGCTCACTTAATTATTTAAATTTGTTCATTTAATTATTTAAATGTGGCATAGAATTTTATTGTTTTGTTGAAGATTTGTAAGTGCTCTTAAATTAATGTTATGACATGAATAAGAATGAAATATGATTTTAATAAACGTAAGTTAGAATGGATTCGTTAGTATTCTATTGATTTATGTAAAAACCTGACTCACAACTTAACCTTTCACTGAACAGTATCTATAATTTATAATTCAATTTAATGATTATCAATTAAATTCCTCAGAAAGATACACAGAATAGAAGTTTGGAAGACAGTTAAAGTCAGAAGTAATTTCATATGTAACAAGTTTGAGTGTAATTAATTAACTCTAATTCAATTCATACAATTATTTAAAGGAATGAATTTGTTAACATTGTGTATGGTAGCTCAACACATGGCATTAACTATATTGTATATGATTACCCAAACTCGGAGTTAGATACACTTTGATCACGACCAGTGGCGGCTCGTGAGTAATGAAATGGGAGGGGCACAGAGTGGGGAGAATCTAAGGTGGGCCACCATTCGCGGTAATTAGTACTTAGGTAAAAAAATATAGAATGTCTTACCTGGTATTTCACTTTTTGTATAACAATTCCATTCTCCTGTTTTTAGATGTAGCGAATTCCTCTATCACTTGTTTGTTGAAATCTTGAATTCCATGAATCATTTTTTTTTTCTGTGGATAGCATAGCCAATGCATTCAGTCTATCAGTGCCCATGGAATTTCTTAAAAATGTTTTTATTCTTTTCAATGTAGAAAAGCACCTTTCACTTTCAACAATTGTCATCGGTATGGTAACAATTATCTTTAAAATAGTCACACACTCTGAGAAGGTACGAAACATGTTATTATCAAGGAAAAACTGTAATAAGGGTGTTGCACCAGAAGCAATACGTAAATCTTCACGACTGTATAACACTTCTAGTTTTGTTCTCAGTATCAGACCATTTATTGTTGGATAAAATTTAATTGTAGTCTGAAAATCATTTTCCGGAAACTCAACACAGTACTGTGGGAACTTTTCAACTAAAAACAATTTGGAAACACATAAATGATCTGAAAATTGAAATCTTTCATTAATATTGTTCACAATCATATCACATACTTCCAAAGCGGCCACACGGTTGCTCCTATTACTTAATTGTTCAACACACTGTCTCTTAATCACAGTCTCAGTTACAGACACTTCACTGTTTTCATAGGTCTTACGAATATTAACCACTGCACTCACAAAATGTTTAACATATGTTCTCATTTTTATTGCATCAATGTTTCTTTGTTGAATGCAATCAAAGAAAATCGCCACACGAGGCATAATTTTGTGGAAAAAAGTCAACCAGAAAATGAACTGAGGATCCCTCAAAGTTCGTACAAATCCTGCAGCCTGGCTAGAAGCACTTTTGTCAGAAATCTCTATGTCCCTAATGTGTTCAAAACATTTTATTAGATTATTTTTATGTTCAAACACAGTATTAACAGCCCTGTGTTGAAAGTACCATCTTGTAGGAGGCACAGACCCAATTTTTTTTTACAATTTCTACTAAATAATCCATCCTCTTTGGAGATCTTGAAAAATATGGTCCTATTCCTTGCAGGTCTTGAAAAAATATTCTACTCTGGGAGGCAGACGATGTTGAGTTTTGAAGAATCAGATTCCCTTGATGGGCATAACAATGAATAAAATTTGCATTTGGATACTTCTCTTTAACCAAACACTGGACCCCTCCTTTCTGACCACTCATAACAGATGCACCATCGTAAGTCTGACAAATTAGTTTTTCCGGGGACTTGTATATTCCTATTTCTTCCAACTGTCCTAAAATTGTCGAGGCTAAACTTCGAGCACTTTTATCAAAAGGGACTTCAAAAAAACCCCAAAACCTTTCAATTATTCTCTCTTCAATGAGATATCTCAAAATCAGTGCCATCTGTGTTTTGCACGAACTGTCAGTTGTTTCATCAGCCTGAAGTGATATGAAGTTTATCGTAGAAATTTCAGTCACAATATTTTTTCGACACACTGACAAAATGGCATCTAAAAGTTCGTTCTGAATTGTTTTCGAGGTTCCTTTAAACACTGTTGAATTTTCTAAATGATCTTTCAAAACACTGTCAAGTGCTGCAGTATAATTGATTAGTCCTTTAAAAATCCCTGGGTTGTTGTCTGCTTCTTCCGTTTCATCGTGGCCACGTAAAGCTAATTCAAATTCCCCACAAAATTTAATCGCATCAATTATTCGAGACAAGATGTATCTGTTTTTGTCTACAAGTTCGTTATGTTTACGAACAGAAATTCTGTAACCATCATCGAGTTGCAACCTAATATTTACAATACCTAGCACGGCTAAACTCATTTCATTGTCTAAATGACATTTAGACAGCGAATGCTTCTTACTCTTTTCTGGTAAATGTTTCAGATCTTTAACGCCCAACTTAGTCCACGTGTCTTCACCGCCAAACAGAAGACAAGCAAAGCAAAATAAAGCATTGATTGTGGGGCATCCGCACATCCATTCCCATTTTTCGTACACTGTGGTATTGAAAGTTCTATTATAGGTTCTGTTTTTGTCCTTAAACACTTGGTTGATAGACAACTGCGGTCTTGGTGGACCCAATTGTTTTGCTATTAACCTATCTTCGTAGCACAAAGTTGTACTCTGTAAATACTTGACATCTTTCATTTTGTCTCAGAGATTTACACAAGCACACAAAATACCGACACTTGAATATTTTCAACACCGTTATTTACACGCGTGCGTAACACTGATTACTGAAAACCACTTGTAAACTTGTAACACTACAATTTACACAATTACTATAAGCACTGCCACCACAATTATCGTGTAGCACATAACATAACCGCTCTAGGTACACGTTCTATTTTAATATTTCCTTCAATGAGAATATAATTTAAAATTATATAAAATCGCAAAAATTATTATAATCATATTCACGATAGAAACATTATAATAACATTATTTCGTAACAATATACACTAGGAAAGGAACAGTAATTATTAGTATTATAGAACAGCTCAGATGGCGGTAAAATGTAATAGTCTACTAAATAGCTTCGATTCATATCCGTTAGTTGCAGTAATGTGGCGCACCTACAGGATTCAGAGTTTACTACTTGAAGACTGTAAATGTTTGGTCAATGGTCACATAGTCTAGTGTGACCGAACGCTATGGGATTTTAGCATTACGCTCTCCCACCACAAGAGAGTTGAGAAGTGGAAGGCAGTAGTACCATCTGGGTCACACCGTATCTGTGACCGTCGCTATGTTGCCACATTTGTTTTCGCGTTGCCACATTTCTCCAGACTTCTCACTGTTACAAACTATTGCTATCATTTGAAACGAGGACGTTTCTACAATATTTATTTATTTATTTCGTGTTTTTTTGGTGGGGCACGTGACCATGTGCCCTTATGAGTGAGCCGCCTCTGATCACGACTCTATTAAAGAGATAATTCAATTAATTTACGCAATAAAAGTACTACAATGAAATAACAATGGATACATGAAAGCAATAAAATCAACACATCATTAACTCTAAAAGATTCAACATAGTTCGTACAGATATCACCTTTATCAACACAAATAAATTTCTAATTGGATTAATTAATTACGCAATAAGATTGCATAATCATTACCATTGCATATGGTGCTCCAACAACGAGGGGCAGTGGAAAACCAATTCTAGTAGAACAAAGATAATTAATTAATATATGCAAATAAAGTTACATACAGATTAATATTATCATTGTATATGGCTCCCAAAGAACGTGGGGCATAACAAACTTAATACACACCAAAGTATATTATTGTACATGGTGCCCAACGCGTGGCAGATAGTATTATTGTATATGGCAACAACGTGGGGCTAGATACATGTAAGTACGACAAAGTTCGTACCGGCAGCACTTTCATAAATACAGATCAATTTTTATATAATTAATGAATTAATTAATTTATGTAAATAAATTTGCATAATAATATCATTGCATATGGCGCCCAACCTGATGGCCGATTAATGGGGATAATCCTTGTTAAACGAGCTGGTTAAGTGCAGGCAGTGGTATAGTAGAATAGCTAGTAGTTTGATAAAGTATAATATAAGCATTAGAATAAAAACAAATACTTGTAAAACAACTCTGAATGATTACAAGAAGTCGAGCAAAAATGGCGACTAATAACAATAACTCCGAAAGCCGCGAATTCGACACTAATAACGAATTAAACATAGAAGGACGGGAGGAGAACGCGACGCCCAGCGACGACGTCAGCGCGTGTGAATCTGAGATAAGGGCGGGGGGACAGAGGTGTCCCAACCCGGCGAATTAAATCTACAAATGCTACTTGAGAAGTTGACCGAGAAGTTAGATCAGCAGAAGAATGATCTGAAACAGATGCCAGAAGAACAAAACGAAAAACTAGATCAGCAAAAGAATGAAATTAAACAACAGACGCGAGACGATCTGAAAAAGATGCGGGAAGAACTGAGCGAGGAACAAGACAAGACACGTGAAGAATTAAAACGACATAATGAAGAACAGATCAGTAGAATAAAACTAGATCTACAGGATTACGCTAAGAAGTGGGAGGAGAAGATCAGCGATCTACAAAAGAAGAGTGAAAGTGGAATAAAAGAGTTGAAAAATGAACTGAAGAAACAGGTAAAAGAGAACAAAGAAGTGAGAGAGAAAGACCGTCAAGAGTGGCAGGAAGCCATAAATAATACACAAAAGGTAATCGAACAAGTCGATCAAAAATTAGATCACCAAATCCAAGAGACGAACAATAGAAACGAGGAATGGAGAAGAGAGGTGCAGAACAATATTATACAACAACAACAAGAGCAGGGAGAAGCCGTCAAAGTATTAAAACAGAAGATCGTTGAAGTGGACGACCGCCAACGCACGGCAGAACAGAAGACTACAACAACGGAGAAGGAAAAGGTCGTGATAATTGAAGAGTTGAGAAGTCACATAAATCATATTAAAAGTGGACAAGAAAGACTACAGCGACGGATAGCGGAAACTGAGATAGGACCGTCCACGAGAGCGAATGGAAACAATAATTCTGAACTCAAGTACAACGGAACAGACCGTTTTCCTATAGAGTTCCTAAAGGAATTATCCGAACACCAGCTAATGTACTACCCAGCGGATAACGTGAAGTGGATAGGGAAACATCTCGAGGCGGATGCAGCTATATGGTGGCGTGTGGTACGTGAGCAGATCAAGAACTTTGATGAGTTTAAAGAAATATTTACGCAGAAGTATTGGGGCCCGGAGAAGCAAGATGAGGTCCGAAACAAGCTGGAGTATGGTCGTTTCGACTGGCGTGGGAGTATGAGCGCTGTCCAATACATGGAACGACAACTTCTGGAAAGCCGTCAGCTTACACCGCCGCTCACGGATTATCAACTGATTAGAAAGATAACGCGTCATTATGGGCGAGAATTAGAGATAGCGAGCGTGACTAGGTATGTAAGGACGATACAGAATCTTGAATCATTGATTTCCGAATATGCCATGATCCGGCAAAGAAACAATAGAGATGATCGGTTTGTACGACAGACAGACAAGTTGAACGAACGGGACACGAGAGGGGTGCCACACGGTCAACAAAACACCGCAGTAAACAAAGTGATTACGGAGCAAAAACCTTCACACTGGCAACATAGAAAGGGGGAAGGAGGGAACTATCGACCACCCCAACATTTCGGTAACAAGCCGGCAATAAATACCATTGAATTCGTAAACAATGGTGCCTCCACGTCTGCCGCGAAGGGTAGTGGAACAGTAGAAAAAAAAGATTAAGTGGGTCACATGAAAAGATAGCCGTTCGTAGACCCACACTACAACAGTACGAGACCGATATTTTGTTACCTGACTTACGACATGAGTTAATCTTGGATGAATAAACACAACTGGAAAGGCGAATCTCAAAATGTCCAGAGATAGAGGTAAAATTTAATGGTGATGTTACGGTTCTTGCCTTGCTAGATACAGGTTCTGCCGTTAACGGGATATCAGAGGAATGGTTTAACAGAAATAAACAACGCCTACGTCCATACGAAGAACTCCGCATGAACAACACGCTAGTTGTAAGTGCAGTCGGTGGAAAGTCTAAATTAATCAGGAAACAAATTATGTGTGAAATTTTTATTGATGATGTTAGATTAGACTGTGTTTTCCTAGTAATACCGAATTTAATTAGGGACTGCATATTAGGTATTAGTTTTTTAAAAGAAGAGGGATGTGTGATCGATATGAAGAAGGGAACCATCGAATTCGGAGGGAGGACTGGTGAACAGGAACTGCGCTTACTAATCATACATATGGAACTATTAGAAGAGGACTGGGACGGAATCGGGAGGAGGATAGATGAGAAGGTCGACAGTGTGACGTGTGAGGACGAAACGACGAGGGAGGAACTAAGAAGGATCTTGGTAAAGTGTAAGAATGTATTCCGGGAATGTCCAGGACGGATGGATTGCTACGAACATGAATTCCGAGTGACGGATAAAACACCATATTTCCAACGCGGGTGGCCAATCCCAATAGCGTATAAGGAAAAGGTGGACGCCGAAATCAGCAAGATGCTAAGGTATGGCGTGATTGAAAGGTGCAGTAGTCCATACGTCAACCAAATGGTCACCGTAATAAAGAAAGATGGGAATGTACGTTTGTGTTTAGACGCGAGGAGGATAAATAGTGTCACTGTTCCATACTACGAAGGACCGACTCCGATTCAAGAAATCCTGGCGAGATGCAGTAACATGAAGTACTTATCAACAATAGACCTAACGAGTAGCTTCTGGCAGGTTCCGTTGAAACAACAATGCTGAGATTACACCGCATTTCTGTATGAAGGAAAGTGTTACAGGTATACCGTAACTCCATTTGGGCTTAGTACCAGTTCCGCAGCCCTGACGAGAGGTTTGGATATGGCATTGACCGAGGGAGTGAAAGAGAATACGATCATCTACGTCGACGATTGTCTTTGTTATTCGACTAACGTACGCACACATTTGAAAAATATTGAAGCATTACTTGAGAATTTATTAGCAGCCAACCTAACAATAAATTTGGAGAAGTCACAATTTTTTCGCAAGGAGATCGCATACCTAGGTTATCAGCTTACTACTAACGGTATACGAGCATCCGAAGAGAAAGTAGCGGCAATCAGGAAGTTCCCGACCCCGAAGAATCAAAAGCAGTTAAAGGGATTCCTGGGACTTACAAATTTTTATAACAAATTTACGAGCAAATATGCAGAAACCAAGTAGACCTTTGTTAAGTCTACTTAAAAGGGGTCAGAAATTCAAATGGACGCCCGATCTTGACCAGTGTTTCCAGAAGGTCAAGGACTTGTTTATCAATACTATTATATTAAGTTTTCCACAGGTAAATAAGAAGTACTTCTTGCAGTGTGATGCGAGTAATTTCGCATATGGAGGCCAATTATACCAGTTGGATGACGACAAAAACATCTGCGTCGTAGCGTATACTAGTAAGACGTTCAAAGGAGCAGAACGAAACTACTTTACTACGGAGCTACTAAGCATAGTTAGATGCCTGGAGAAATTCCGAATTTACGTTTTAGGACAGCCGTTGACCATAATAACGGATAACAAGGCGTTGATCTTCATGAGTAAGTGTCACCTAAACAACTCAAGGATCACACGTTGGATACTTAGTATTCAAGAATATAACTTTGATATAATTCACTGTAAGGGAAAGGAGAATATCGTTGCCGACATCTTGAGTCGTTACCCAGAAGATATGACGAAGGAAGATCCAGTCGACGACAGTTATGAATATCAAATGAACCATACAATAATTAAAGTGAGTAAAGAAATGAACATGATGTTAAAGAACTTTGAGACGTACCAGTTAGAAGATAAGAGGTTACAGCAGATAATGAAGGATTTGACGACGGATGATAAGAATGAATTATGTAAGTTTTATAAGTGTAGTAATGATAAATTGTATAGAAAAAGTAAGGGTCGATGGAAACTCTACGTACCGGAAAGCGTTACGGGGAGACTCATCGGAGAAATACACACAATGTAAGGTCATGTTGGCAGTAAGAAATGCATAAAATTATTGCAGGAACATTTCACTTTCGACCGAATGACGAAGCGCGTACAGGCGTACGTGAAAACATGTGATAAGTGCCAAAAATGTAAAGATTCAAATAATCGTAACTTATTTGGTGGCACGAAGCCGATTATACCGACGAGTAAAGGTGAATTGATTAGCGGCGACTTTTATGGACCTCTTCCAACAGCAGCAGCAGGAGTAAAGTATATCCTTGTCATTATAGATAACTTTACCAAGTATGTAAAACTATATACACTTAGAAGAGCCACAACAGTAGCTACGCTTCGTAGACTCCGGCAATATGTAAATGAGTTTGGAAAACCGAAGGCAATACTCACTGATAACGGTACGCAATTCACGTCCAAACGGTGGATTAAAGGACTAGATGAACTTGGAATCATACCTAAATATACAGGGATAAGAAACCCACAGACAAACCTTGCCGAACGCGTAAATAGGCAACTGGGAAACCTATTTAGAATATTCGTAGAGGACCAACACACAAAATGGTCTAAATTCATAAATACTACAGAATGTTGCATTAATGAAGTCTACCATGAAACAATAGAAGTTACACCGTATGAAGCACATCACGGAAGAAAGCCGAATCGTGTATGGGAGAAATTCATAAAGGGAGACTGTGAAACGAAAGAAGAGACAGTGGATAGCCACCAGATATTCGTAAGGATCAAACGAAAACGCGAGCGACACGCAAAACGCGTGAACGAAGGGAGAAAAGTGACGAAATTTCAGGTAGGAGACTTAGTATTGGTACGGACACATTACCAATCCGATGCGATACAAAGGAGAATCGAAAAGTTTTGTGAATTGTACACAGGACCTTTTAGGATTAAAGATATTGCAGGCGAATCTACGTATATATTAGTTGATAATTGCGACGAAAATAAAACACGCGGCAAATTCAATGTAAGACTATTGAAACCATATTACGTGAGGGGAGAGTAACTATGGCGAAACACGGCATCAGCATTCAGGTGAAGTGAAAGTGTTTGTTGAACAGCGAATAAGTAAGGAATAAGGTTGAAAATCATGTGAAGTAGTAAATAAACAGAGAGGGAGGTGTGAGGTGACGTAAGCTCAGCTGACGAGGGTCGACAGTAACAACAGAGACTAACTCGAGGCTGACGACAACAGATAGATTTGTAGTTAGTAAGAATACCCGTCATGCGAGACAATGTTATAGTAGGACTATATGTACTTCACTAATAGACAGCAGAAAGAGAAATGAGCTAAACGTCGGAATAGGAGGAGGAATGACCGATCTGGATGAAAAGGAATAACGGTAGTAGGCGCGAATGCAATCTACTAGTTAATTCATTCAGAATTGTCTAGGTGAAATTTTAAACTTGTAATAAATTTAAAATGTCAGATTTTATATATTGTATTAATTGACAGATGTATTTGTTATACCATTGAAAATTTTTTATTGAAGGACAGATATAAGCAACTGAGTTGCATAACAGAATTAAATATTGTAATAAATTGTTAGAATTAAATATTGAACTTAAGATTGTATTATAAGCATAGAAAGAGTGGATATACAATAAGTTTGTTTGACCTGTAGAATTATACAAATTCGATTTAATTTGTTGTAAATAATTATACGTGTGTTTACCAAAAATTTAGATTCAAAGTACCAGAGGGTAGGAATTACGATGAATATTTGTAAGTAAGTATATGATGTCTTAAAAAAATTGTAATCACAAATTATTTTTGAAAGTAAAATTTTTTAGAAGTATTCATAAGCAATAAATTACTACTAGTGTTTATATAGTTTATATTGTATACGCAAGTAAAAAGGTAGCTTGTAAACAAAATAATTACAATTTGTTTCTGTAATGTATGTGTATAGACAGATCTATGAAAGCACTAGAGCGTATAGTCATTCCACAATTATGGAAATATTCTTTGTAAATGGATTCGTATTTATATTTGATAAGCAATAAATTAAACACTCAGGTGAATGAAAAAAAAAGGGGGAAAACGGTTCAGAACAACAGTAGGTCAGTCGAGAGGAAGATATAGGTCAACTATACTCGTTCCAATGGAAGATGGCCAATGTACTTAGTGATCGTACGCGAGTAAGGGCGAAATATGAATTAGTCGTTCCGTTAAATCTGCACGACGTAATCATATTTGGGGACACTGTAATGTGATTATTATTTCAAATATTTTTTTTTGAAATTTTGGGTATTGTGAGAGAAGTACACCAGCAATTAGAGCCCGTCAAAAGTGACACATGTTAGCTTTGTTCGAGGGTGGGCGACGAAAAGGAACAAACCTTTCCTTTCCATTAAGACGTCGTAAAAACTATTCACGAACAATGAGCTGTACGGCACATGTTGCAGCGAACTGGACCATGCATGGGAATGCTTGACTCCACAATTAGGACAAAAGAAGACTACCCTTACATCTGTCCAGTAGCGAGAAAAACACAGAACCAACGGCGAGAGTATTGTTCAAAACCATGTGTGCGACTTCTCAAAGACACGGACGGGGTTTATGCACGGACAATGGGACAGGCGACTAAGTGACGCTAGTGGAGAGCACAGATGTTATGCCACCCATAAGTCAACGAAGGAAGTCGTCAGCATACCAACAATAAGGGAATTTGACACGCTACACCAAAAGTAGCAGATGTGATTTCGAAACAAGGTCTTAGCACTGATTCCAGGAACAGGGCAACGGACGTAAGACAGCGACTCGTCCAGTCCACGTGGATACGTCAAATTCAAGTTGAGAAAGCCAACCAGCCAATGAGGAACGAGAATTCCGAAGGGAACTTCTGTGGGGGATGGTTCAGAGAGGAGCTAGAGACCAGAGAGCGAATCTCGTGTATGAACGTCCCTCTCCAAACGGCACTGGGTGGAGAATTCGTTAGAAATACAGACTGGAGACGAGTGGACACAGGGAGGTCCATAGAATAAACCTATCAAAAATGATTTGGTGGGAAGTAGGAGCGTTCATCAGAATCACAAGAGTGGGAACATCAGAAGGAATAAAAACTGTTTACACAAGGGGACGCGCCCTTAGTTTATTAAGATTTTTGCCTCAGTTTACTACAATTTTTGTCTCAGTGTACTACAAATTTTCTCTCAGTTTACTAAAATTCTTAACTCAGTTTATTCAGAGTTTTGATCAGATTATTTGAACTTGTGTTTCAGTTTCATAATAGTTCAATTTATAAAACTTAATGCAGTGTATAAGTTATAACGCATTTCTGTAGAGACGATTAAGACGTTATTACGACTAAATGGAAGTGCGCGAATAAGACTCAGAACGCAAAACGGAACGGTAGTGTTCGCGATAAAGCGCGAGTAACAATCTTTATAAATTCCATGTAATACACCGTCATAAAGATACTGACATTTTGCAGTGACATTCTTGAACCATTACAGAAAAGTAGTGATACTACAATGTTTCGTAGTTAACTCAAGTAAATAGAAGTGTGAACAAAAGTGCCTAATGAACTTGAAAACAATCTAGGCGCCGAAAAGAGTTGTCGTGCGAGATGGAAAACTATTAGAAGCATACGGTATCGAACTGTGAACCGCGTAATAGACACACGCGAGTAAACATAGCCGACCGATTACAAGCGCAATGCCACGACTTGTATTATAATAATCTCAAAAGCTCAAAGTGACTGTCGCGGTGTGCGGAAGTGTGTTTGCGAACGAGTGCTATATGGATTAACCTCACCCATCAAAGCAGGGATACATCATGGGAGCGATACATCACGGCAGAACGAGTAAAGTACAAAACTAATCTCTTCTTATAATTAGTAATTTATCAAATACCACTGACCTGACACTTAGAACCAAACCACCTGAGAAAATTATATAAATATGAGTCAGATAGATACGAATCCATAGGTAGGGAATAATATGTTCTAGAATATTGTACATGTCTTCTTGTTAATATATTTTGTAACTATGTATGTATTTTGATGTGTCTGTTGCAGGAACAGGATTTTAGCTATGTATATGATTGATATGTGTATTGTTAATAATGATTATTTCATGCATATAAATGTTTAATGTGTTTTAACATAAAATACTTAATACGAATTATGAGCACACCATATTGTTAGTTAGTAACGTCATTACGGACGAAGAAGCGTCTACATTTGACCGCTCACTTAATTATTTAAATTTGTTCATTTAATTATTTAAATGTGGCATAGAATTTTATTGTTTTGTTAAAGATTTGTAAGTGCTCTTAAATTAATGTTATGACATGAATAAGAATGAAATATGATTTTAATAAACGTAAGTTAGAATGGATTCGTTAGTATTCTATTGATTTATGTAAAAACCTGACTCACAACTTAACCTTTCACTGAACAGTATCTATAATTTATAATTCAATTTAATGATTATCAATTAAATTCCTCAGAAAGATACACAGAATAGAAGTTTGGAAGACAGTTAAAGTCAGAAGTAATTTCATATGTAACAAGTTTGAGTGTTAATTAATTAATTAACTCTAATTCAATTCATACAATTATTTAAAGGAATGAATTTGTTAACATTGTGTATGGTAGCTCAACACATGGCATTAACTATATTGTATATGATTACCCAAACTCGGAGTTAGATACACTTTGATCACGACTCTATTAAAGAGATAATTCAATTAATTTACGCAATAAAAGTACTACAATGAAATAACAATGGATACATGAAAGCAATAAAATCAACACATCATTAACTCTAAAAGATTCAACATAGTTCGTACAGATATCACCTTTATCAACACAAATAAATTTTTAATTGGATTAATTAATTACGCAATAAGATTGCATAATCATTACCATTGCATATGGTGCTCCAACAACGAGGGGCAGTGGAAAACCAATTCTAGTAGAACAAAGATAATTAATTAATATATGCAAATAAAGTTACATACAGATTAATATTATCATTGTATATGGCTCCCAAAGAACGTGGGGCATAACAAACTTAATACACACCAAAGTATATTATTGTACATGGTGCCCAACGCGTGGCAGATAGTATTATTGTATATGGCAACAACGTGGGGCTAGATACATGTAAGTACGACAAAGTTCGTACCGGCAGCACTTTCATAAATACAGATCAATTTTTATATAATTAATGAATTGATTAATTTATGTAAATAAATTTCCATAATAATATCATTGTATATGGCGCCCAACCTGATGGCCGATTAATGGGGATAATCCTTGTTAAACGAGCTGGTTAAGTGCAGGCAGTGGTATAGTAGAATAGCTAGTAGTTTGATAAAGTATAATATAAGCATTAGAATAAAAACAAATACTTGTAAAACAACTCTGAATGATTACAAGAAGTCGAGCAAAAATGGCGACTAATAACAATAACTCCGAAAGCCGCGAATTCGACACTAATAACGAATTAAACATAGAAGGACGGGAGGAGAACGCGACGCCCAGCGACGACGTCAGCGCGTGTGAATCTGAGATAAGGGCGGGGGGACAGAGGTGTCCCAACCCGGCGAATTAAATCTACAAATGCTACTTGAGAAGTTGACCGAGAAGTTAGATCAGCAGAAGAATGATCTGAAACAGATGCGAGAAGAACAAAACGAAAAACTAGATCAAAAACAAGTTTGAGTGTGAATAATTAATTAACTCTAATTCAATTCATACAATTATTTAAAGGAATGAATTTGTTAACATTGTGTATGGTAGCTCAACACATGGCATTAACTATATTGTATATGATTACCCAAACTCGGAGTTAGATACACTTTGATCACGACTCCTTTAAAGAGATAATTCAATTAATTTACGCAATAAAAGTACTACAATGAAATAACAATGGATACATGAAAGCAATAAAATCAACACATCATTAACTCTAAAAGATTCAACATAGTTCGTACAGATATCACCTTTATCAACACAAATAAATTTCTAATTGGATTAATTAATTACGCAATAAGATTGCATAATCATTACCATTGCATATGGTGCTCCAACAACGAGGGGCAGTGGAAAACCAATTCTAGTAGAACAAAGATATTTAATTAATATATGCAAATAAAGTTACATACAGATTAATATTATCATTGTATATGGCTCCCAAAGAACGTGGGGCATAACAAACTTAATACACACCAAAGTATATTATTGTACATGGTGCCCAACGCGTGGCAGATAGTATTATTGTATATGGCAACAACGTGGGGCTAGATACATGTAAGTACGACAAAGTTCGTACCGGCAGCACTTTCATAAATACAGATCAATTTTTATATAATTAATGAATTAATTAATTTATGTAAATAAATTTCCATAATAATATCATTGTATATGGCGCCCAACCTGATGGCCGATTAATGGGGATAATCCTTGTTAAACGAGCTGGTTAAGTGCAGGCAGTGGTATAGTAGAATAGCTAGTAGTTTGATAAGAAGAAAAATGTGGTGTTAAAAACAAGAGATTTACGCCTAATTTAGAAATTAAACATTTTGATGGTAAAGTATCTAGGAAATTTCAGTTTTCTTGGTACGAGCGATATTCGTGGTTGACAGGCTGTTCCGAAACCAACAGACTTTTTTGTTATACATGTATCTTGTTTTCTGGTGAAAAAGAATGGATTTTATATGGAGTGACGGTAACAAAAAACTTTCTTAGAAAGGCAGACAAACACCAGAATTTAAATAAACATATTCAAAATGAAGAACGGTACCGTTTGCTGGGACGCGTGAGGATTGAACATACTCTCTATGAAGGCGCTAGAATTCAAGCTGTTAAACATAATGAAGTCGTGAAACAAAATAGGCTTGTTGTTGAAAGACTTGTTGATATTGTATATTTTCTCGGGAAACAGGAGCTTGGATTTCGAGGTAATTTCGAAGGGGAAGACTCAGTCAACCGGGGTAATTATCTAGAATTGTTAGATCTTCTTTCTAAGCAGGAGCAGTACATTCGAGATCATCTCCAGTCTACGTCAGGATTTAAAGGTACATCAAACAATATTCAGAATGAATTAGTTGAATCTGTAACTGATGTAATTCAAGAGAAGATTAAGGCGGAGTTAGATTCTTGCGATTTTATTGGAATTCAGGCAAATGAAACTTTAGACGTATCAAGTAGATCTCAAGTCAGCATAATTTTTAGATTTTGTTCAAGAGAAGGTCCAATAGAAAGGTTCATTGGGTTTTATGATGTTTCAGTAGATAAGACTGCATCAGGCTTATCAGAATTACTTGTTGACGTTTTAAAAAAGTGGGGTGTAACTGAGAAGGTAGTCTGTCAAACATATGATGGAGCCTCTGTAATGGCTGGAAAGCATGGAGGTGTTCAGCACTTTGTAAAACAGACTTGCCCAAGAGCATTATTTCGACATTGCTATGCTCACAAGTTAAACCTCGTACTTCTTCATTGCACTAAAACAATAAAATCTGTTAGGCTCTTCATTCACAATCTGACAGCATTTCACACATTTTTTTGTAGATCCTCAAAGCGATCACAGCTTTTAGAATCTAGAGGATTTAAACTTCCACAAGCATCCACTACCCGTTGGAACTTTCATTCCAGAGCAGTTCATACCATCTTTTCCCACTATGGTGACTTGAGACAAATTTTTGATGACATTACAGAGAATGATGAAGGATGGGCAGTGATTCGTACAATTCTGCTGTTGGATTGCTTAACACACTCAAAAAGACCCATTTCATTTACTTACTTTGTTTTTATAGGGATATATTCGTTTATACTGACCATCTCTTTTCTCTACTGCAACACAAAACTATCTCCGATATAATTCTCTGCAACACTGAAATTAAGAAAACTACTGCTATCCTCAAAGACATGAGATCAGAAAACACTGTGTCGTCTTGTATTGAAAAATGTCACCAAATAAGCAGCGAGGTAAATATAGATGACAGTAACAGGAAACTGCTGAAAACATTAACTTATGAAGTTCTTGACACTTTGATTATGCAGCTGGAGTATGGTTCAGTGATTTCGAAAGTATCCAGTTTGTTGAGTTGTTGGATCCAAATCACTTCATTTCTTACAAAGAGAGTTTTCCTTCTTCTAAACTGAACAGCCTTATAAATAAATACCTTTTTTTCAATAGTGAAAGACTGGAAAATGAATTAAAAAACATTTACTCAAATACTGGAAAACATTTGTTCCGTCAAAAACTTTTACATTTTATAATTCTTAATGACTTAGAACCAGTGTACGTGGAAGTTTCAAAATTAATTCGTTTGATTTTAACGTTTCCTGTTACCACGGCTTCTTCAGAAAGGAGTATGAGTACTTTGAAAATAATAAAAAACTACTTGCGCAATACGATGACTAATGAAAGACTTAACTCTCTTAGCACCATTGCTATTGAAAAAAAATTTGTGAAGGAATTGATGAGTGACCAGTTGTTCAAAGACCGTGTAGTTGACAATTTTGCAAGCAAGAAAGCTCGCCGTGTTGAACTACTCTACAAAAAAATTTAAGGTAAGACTTTTGCCTACCCATTCATTAACTACTAGCTTCGCCACTGCTTTTTACAGAGACTCGCAGACGATCCAAAGAAAGTTTAAAATTTGAATTTTAAGAGGGTTCAAGAGTTGACTGCCAAAGCTTGTGGAGTAAGTCGATCGACAGTTCAAGGCGTAAAGCGAGAAGGAAATGAATCTAAGTTTGGTACGCCGCAGAAGCATTTTAAAAAGAAGCCGACAATAACAAATTTGGACAACTTCGACAAAGATGTTGTGCGAAGATGTGTTTTTAGTTTTTATGAACGTGGAGAGAATACCCAACATCGGGAAAAATCCAACAGCAGATGGCTGAACAAATAAATTTTAGAGGCTCCAAGAAATCAGTGCAGCGAATTTTGAAACAGATTGGATTTAAATATAAAAAGTGTAATGACGGCCGAAAATTTTTAATGGAAAGAGTAGATATTGCTTGTGCTCGTGCTACTTTTCTGATAAAAATGCATCAAACTCAGAATGACAGTTTAAAAAGGCTCATGTTTTGGACAAGACATGGGTGAACCAAAATCACAGCAAATCAATGATTTGGCAGGACCCAGAGGAAAGGGGTGGTTTAAAAGTGCCAGTCGGAAAAGGTGGCAGATTAATTGTACTTCATGCGGGATCAGCTGAAACAGGCTTCGTGAAGGAATGCAAATTAATTTTCCACAGACAGAAATGTTCATTAAATACAGATTATCAGAACGAAATGAATTCTGAACTTTTTAAAGAGTGGTTCATCAACTTCCTCTATTTACTGAAAGAAAGTTCTGTCATAGTAATGGATAACACGAGTTATCATTCCGCACTTGGTGAGAAAGCTCCTAAATTTAACTGGAGAAAAATGGGAACTTAAGAATGGCTGAGAAATTATAAAATTGAATTTTCCATGCAAGATACGAGGGCTCAATTGATAAATGAAAACGAAATAAAAAATGCGCTGAAAATATATGAAATTGATCAAATAACCTACGAAATGGGTCATGAGGTTGTACGTCTTCCACCTTATCATGCACATTACAACCCAACTGAGTTGGTGTGGGCACAGGTGAACGGATATGTGGCCGATCGAAATAATACTTTTAAAATGGTCGACCTTAAAATACTGATGGACAAAGCGATAGCTAAAGTAACGGTTGAAGACTGGAGAAAATGCGTCCGACATTCAGGCAGAAGAGTTTCAAAAGGACGACTACAAGAAAGAATGTCGTAGAGATTTGGCTATAGAACGTATGGTGATTGCAGTGACGGAAGAAAGTTCAGAAGATAGCGAATATTTTGTGTATATTTTGTATTATAATGTGTATAATTTTCTTTACCAAATTTGTTTAAAACTGAAGTGTTTTATTAAATAACATATAATAAATGACTGTTTTACAAACAAATAAAATGGAAAGAGAACTGTCGTATTAACAAAGAATAAAGAAAATAATTACGTACGAAATTGAAAACATAACACAAAAATTATATAAAGAAAGAAAACACAGAGGAAAGAAGAGGATTTATTTCTCTCCTTGTTCGTAGTAGCTCACCGTTGTAGTAGCGTGAGGTGTGTGGGTTATGTCTATTGTACGAGAATGCGCTGACGTTTTTTGTTTGTCTTCGTAGTGTAACGCGCCCGGGCGCGTGAGTGAAGCGACAGGCAATACCGCAGTGGCCTCGATGCTTATTATGATAAGTCTCACATAATAGCAACCTTCAACAATTCTTTGCTGTAAAAGTAGAGGGAAAATACCGGTCCTGACGCAAGTACCGTTATTCCCCTACCACCACCGCTGGACCTGCATCATCCGCGAATTTCCACCAATAAAATTTCATGCCGCCTTTCGCGCGCCAAGTTCAAATAGATGCCGCCGTTCCCGCGGTCCAAGATTTTTTCCCACGCTCTCCCCACCACCGCTGGACCACAGCATTCCAAAGGAACACAGCATCGCGAATTTCCGTGAATAAAACTTTTTATTTTTTAAATTTGATTTTTTTATTTTTTTTTATTAAATTGATTTGCATATCAAGGGGGGTGGGGGTGGGGTAGGGTTCAATGGACCACCTGCATCCGTGAATTTCCGTGAATATAATTTTTTTATTTTTTTTATTAAATTGATTTTCATATCAAGGGGAGGGTGGGGGTGGGGTAGGGTTCAATGGACCACCCGCATCAGCGAATTTCCGCGATTTAATTTTTTTTATTTTTTTATTTGATTTTTTATTTTTTTAATTAAATTGATTTGCATATCAAGGGGTGAGTGGGGGTGGGGTGGGGTTCAATGAACCACCCGCATCCACGAATATAATTTTTATTTTTTAATAAAGCTGATTTTCATATCAGGGGTGGTTGGTGGGTGGTGGGTCAATTCTCTCTTTGAATGTAAATAACTCTCTCTCTCTCTCTCTCTCTCTCTCTCTCTCTCTCTCTCTCTCTCTCTGCATGTTTATGTAACAGGTCTCACACTCTCTCTCTCTCTCTCTCCCTCTCTCTCTCTACGCCATCGGTTTTACTATGCAATTCTCTCTTTGAATGTAAGTAACTCTCTCCCCCTCCCTCTCTCTCTGTCTCTAGACGCAGTTATCCATCACGATATAAACTCTCTCTCTCACATTTGAATGTAAGTAACTATCTGTCAAGTAAAATTATCTCTCTCCCTCCCTCTCTCTCTCGCACACACACATTTAGTAGTTTACTGTTGCATCTCACTCTCTCTCTCTGCGTGTTTATGTAGCGGGTCTCACTCTCTCTCTCTCTCTCTCTCCACCAATCTCGTTCTTCCAATGTGCGGTAAAGTGTTACGCAATTATAATGTTACAAATATGAAAATATATATATATATTTAAACTAGTATTTACAAAATATTTATAAATGGTACACCTATCTATCAAGTTAAAATGGATATTTGTCCAGCAGAATCTGAGACTCGAGAGAGTATGTTTGTTGTGCATGCTTTTTTTAATAAAGCTGATTTGCATATCAGGGGTGGTTTGGTGGGTGGTGGGTCAATTCTCTCTTTGAATGTAAATAACTATCTCTCCCCCTCCCTCTCTCTCTCTCTCTCTCTCTCTCTCTCTGCATGTTTATGTAACGGGTCTCACTCTCTCTCTCTACGCCATCGGTTTTACTATACAATTCTCTCTTTGAATGTAAGTAACTCTCTCTCCCTCCCTCTCTCTCTGTCTCTAGACGCAGTTATCCATCACGATATAAACTCTCTCTCTCTCTCTCTCTCTCTCTCTCTCTCTCTCTCTCTCTCTCTCTCTCTCTCTCTCTCTCTCTCTCTCTCTCTCTCTCACACACATTTGAATGTAAGTAACTATCTGTCGGTGTCACCGTACACAAACTTAAATATGGTTTACAGACCATTGTAATTTTAAAAATTCATTTTTGCATTAATTAAATATATATCGTAAACAATGATATAAAATAAATACAATATGAAATAATAATATTTCATCATTGTAAGATTTTAATAAAACAATTATCAGTTTAAATAATAATAATTTTCGTGATTGCAAGATACAACCTGCGTACACGTAAACTTAAAATATAGTTTACCGCTGTGGTAGGAAATTCAAACCACTAAATTGTCTCTCTCTCTCGCTCTCTCTCTCTCACACACATTTCTGATTACTAAACAAATAATTGGATGCATGTTCAGAGGTTTATAACGAAATAAATTAAAATAAACCATAATTTGTTTTAAATGATTAAATATATATTTACACCACTGTACAATTTAACTGGTTTTAGAAAGTTATATTCAGTGTGGTAATTAGTGACAGAAAGATTAACTATGTATGCACACACACAACGATACAGAATTAGATATAGTTATTATTCGCTAACTTAAACCAGGGGTCATTGACCGTGTGTACATCGTCTAAATCGGTGCGTCCTACTTTCTAATTTGACACATGACAGTCATTAGCAGCGGTGACAGTAATTAGGATTACTTATGGATTAGAAAGTATTTACTCCAAAAACGGACACACAAGCTGTCCCCACTACCAGAGTACAATATATACGCGAAGAAAATCAGTTGCAATTTCTCATTTGGCTACCTGCGTGTGCTGATACATCGTGAAATCTATCACTGCATTTTTAATAGTTGAAAGACTGTTTGTATTATTATTGTACGTCTTACGAGTCTTCAGTATACACAACTTTCATCATTAAGGGTGTGTAGACAACACATGCTAGTTTGGTAAGTGTACATGAAACATTTTGAATACGTTAATAAGTGAACATAATTTTATTGTATGTACAGATTTTATTTAAACGTAAAAATTATTTGCATTAAAACATTATCAAGCGCATTATTTATTGAATTTAATACATGTGTGTCTGTGTGTGCGTGTGTATGATCAAATTATTATGTCTGTTACAATTTTCTGAAATATATTCTTACCGTACTTTTATATTACACTTCTAATTGAAGACATATATTTTAGGTATAGCTGAATTTAAGCGTGTGAGCTTCAATATACACAACGTTCATCATTTTTTTAAGGGTGTGTAGACAACGTACGCTAGTTTGGTAAGTGTACATGAAACATTTTGAATACGTTAATAAGTGAACATAATTTTATTGTATGTACAGATTTTATTTAAACGTAAAAAATTATTCGCATTAAAACATTATCAAGTGCATTATTTATTGATTTAATACATGACTCGTTCAAATAAGTATGTATGGGTGTGTGATCAAATTACTATGACTGTTACAAAATTCTAAAATTTATTCTTGTCGTGCTTTTTATATTACACTACATAATTTTATTGTATGTACAGATTTTATTTAAACGTAAAAATTATTCACATTAAAACATTATCAAGTGCATTATTTATTGAATTTAATACATGACTCATTCAAATAAGTGTGTGTGTGTGTGTGTGTGTGTGTGTGTGTGTGTGTGTGTGTGTGTGTGTGTGTGTGTGTGTGTGTGTGTGTGTGTGTGTGTGTGTGTGTGTGTGTGTGTGTGTGTGTGTGTGTGAGATCAAATTACAATTTCTGAAATATATTCTTACTGTACTTTTTATATTACACTTCTAATTAAAGATATATTTTAGGTATAGCTGAATTTTAAGCGTGCGAGCCTTCAGTGTGCATACAACGTCTGTCATTTAAGGGTACGTGTGTGGACAACGCTCGCTAGTTTGTTGCAAGTAAGTATACATTATGGGGTGGGTTATACAAATAATAATAAAGTGTGTACTATATACATTTATTAAAATACATACACAGCTCCAATATTATATTGTTACAAGTATGAAAATATATCTAAACTGTTATATTGTTACAAGTATGAAAATATATCTAAACTAGTTTTTACAATTAAAAAAAAAAAATACACAGTTCCAAGATATATTGTTACGAGTATTAAAATATATCTAAACTAGATAGATCTAAACTATTAAAATACATACACACAGCTCCAATATTATAATGTTACAAATATGAAAATATATATATTTAAAACTAGTATTTACAAAATATGTATAAAATAAGACTTAAACACGTCTATGTACTGTGTTGGACAATGGCGTATATTCTACAAGCGAATCATGTAGTATCATACAGTAGGCAGTCGTCTGCGTAGGAAAATTCATTGACGATTCAAATTCTAAACGTACATCAACCGCTGAAGACTTAAGCGCATCGTCTTGTTTGCTACAATCGAATACAAACAGCGGAGCTTTTGATTTCAATAATTCTGGTGTCAGTACTGGGCTGACGTCTAAACGGTGGTAATACGAACTTTGAAAACTGGCGTACATATTGTACAATAATGCAAAACGGTCTTTCCCAATATCCAAGTTTAAATTATCGTAACGATAATACTTGTCGTTTAGAAACAGTCTCGCATTGATCACGTTACAATGATCGAATTCATCGGCGTGTGCTGTCAGTACATTCTTTCTTGCTGTCTGAAACGCTAACACAACAAAGCATGGTTTTTCTAGCTGACTCGAGGTCTTGACAATCCAATTCTGCCTTTTAGTCTGGTAAGGCAGGATACTCGTGCAACTCCCAGGCCCTAAAAGGCATAGTTATCGGGTGGTCTTTCTCTATGAGTCGTAACAGTGGTAATCTGTACGCATTAGCTACATGTACATAGGCATTTTCCAGTAAAGTTTATCTAGTTCAAGAACACAATTAGCAGTCGTTTGACCGCTTGCTAAAACCATAGCGTTTATGTCGGTAGATGTGCGTAGGAGTATAAGTTCTTGTTTCACGTTCAGCAGATGCGTGTATAGTCTTCTGCGAATCCCATTAGCATTTTCAGTGGAATAAAAAAGTTGAATTCACCGTCATCATTCACTTTTAATACGTTCGCGGTCGGTGCCACCCAACCCGCGTTTTCCAACGACGTAACGCCAACGTTTCTGGTATGGTCCACTACCACTCCGGCCAACTCGTAACGAATCTCTTCACTCATAATTTACACAAAAATCATAAAGCATCAAACTGTATGAGAATGATGACCTGCGACTTACCACAACGCTTAATTTCTATCTCTTCACATATCAAATTGTTTCTTTACGTTTCTATTTTGTCTAAACCATGTTAACTTCACACACACACACACACACACACACACACACACACACACACACACACAATCAGGTCAATGACTGCTATGTGCTGTCACCTTTTTATATTAGATCTTTCTTATGAGGTATTGAAAACTATTGTCCAACCTTGTTTTGTTAGATCGAGAAAATTAAGTTTATTTTCGCATACACATACACACACACACACAACGTAACCCCACACACACATACAACGCACGTATCAAATTGTTTCTTTACGTTTGTATTTTGTCTAAACCATGTTAACTTCACACACACACATACACAAGAACAATCGGCTGCTAATTGCATGTTCTTGAACTGAATAAAGTTTACGTTTACTGGAAAATGTCTTATGTGCTAAATTGAGAAAGACCGTTTTGCATTATTGTACAATATGTACGTCAGTTTTCAGAGTTCTGATCTGCAAATGTTTTACTTGTTTATATTTGTACTATGAATGTATATATTTTCATTATAAATATGTTAACAGTAACCAGCGAGAAACACATGTTTGACACAGTATACTTCAAGCATTAGCTGTACATATCATGTCTACACTCATATTTATGAAGAACTGGTGGTTATAGAACGGTGTGTCTGCTTTTATATGATAATACCGGCTTCACGTAATTCTTCCAATATCGAAACGATTTCATTCCTATGACCAGTATGGCCACTACTTTGAGAAGCCATTAACATTCTCAATCGATTAACCAACTCGTTAGGATCATCCCAATGCACGTAATCGATTGCAGTGTTCGGCTTCATCTCCATATAGCCACTCCCTGTACGTTTTCGTACACTCGATGCAAACAATTTAGATATTACTAGTCGGTATTTGACGCCACTGTTACTGTTTATTCGCGTATTGTGTTTATATTTTTGTTTTGTGTCCGTTGGTTGCTAGTAGTATGGACTTGTATTTCCTCATATCGTCCTTATTGTATTTTTTCGGTAGTTTCATAAACAAAAGTTCATACAGACCGGGCGTAGTCTCGTAAATTTTTCCTTTGACATGAAAGTTGTCGTTATCATCGATTTTCACATTTGAATCACCTATCATCCATTTACCGGCCTCATATCGAACACCATACATACGATCTATAATCCGTTTACAGTCAGTCGATTCGCACAAACACATATATTTGTTTGCTAATGAATCGTCACTGAAATGTGAAGCGTTAGGGTTCCATGCGCTATCGTCACTGAAATGAGAAGCGTTATGACTCTGCGTGCCACTTTCGTTTTCAGTTATTACGTGTTGTGTAGGCTCTTCTTGTTTTATCTGCTGCTTCTCCTCCTCCTCCTCCTCCTCCTCCTCCTCCTCCTCCTCCTCCTCCTCCTCCTCCTCCTCCATCATATCACCACTTAACTTTCGTGAAATAGCTTCTAACGGTTCCAGAATCGGTCTGTAATTTTTTCTGAACTTCTCGTCGCTTTCTCTGATACCGTGTTGTAATGCATGATATTTTTTCCTTATGTTGTCGCTTATCGTATCTATATCATACGTAAGTCGTTCCTCCTTATTCATCGCCATCGCGTGTTAGCAAGAGGACTGATTACATTACTACAGTGCAACCACTTTTATATCATCTCTTTTTCAGTCATCTACGTATGTGCATTTGAATTATTTGCGCATGCGCATAACAGCTTTTTTAGTACAGTTGCACACACATCGACGCTCGCACTATATATAACCTGTGAACTTCGCAACAGCGTCTTACTTACCACTCGTTCATGTTGCTGAACACTACCGCGCTACAAATTGTATGTTACAAATTGATATTCTAATTTACTTTGTGTGATATAAAGCGTTTAAGATACACTAACATAATACCAGCGTTATAACAGTTTCTTTGTTTTTCAGTATTCACTCTCTCGTCTGAATATCATCATCATCTCCGACCTTCAGCAGAATCCGGAACAACAACAACAGCAGGAACAGGAACAGCCTCAACAAGGTAAAAATTTAAATACCAATTGGTACAGTTAAGAAATTGTCTCTCTCTATAATTATGTAGCAAACCAAACTTGTCTGATATGAATTAACATATGATCCAACTCTGTCTAACATGTACAAGATAGTCTCTTGACGTTGTTTAGAAATTGATATGACGGAGAAAATTGTTTATGTTCTGACATAAGTTTGTCACCTTCTCCCCAATGTATTGTCTCTTGACATCGTTTAGAAATTGACATGACGGAGAAAATTTTTCATGTTCCACCATAGGTATGTCACCCTATCTCCAATGACCTAATTCAATTCCACAACAAAAGCATTTAACTCTATCGTCTATGAATGATATACTATGTCCACAAACATCATAATTTAGTGGATAGCGGTAAAACCCGGCAAACGCTAACTCGTCGGGGCTGACAAACGTCACTTCCCAATACTTGAACGATTTTCTTCTTTCACTTTCAATGCTAAAATCAGGAGTAGCTGCCATCTTCACAGTTTGCAATAAACTAACGTATTACTAACGTGTACTATCTATTTATTTACCACAAACATGAATTTGGGTGTGTGTGTGTTGTGTGTGTGTGTTATTCATCATTCCTATTAGCTAATACACATGTTTCTATTGTTTCAGTTATGACAGGATTTTATATCGTACGAAACACCAGTATTAGAGGATCCCTCACAACATTTAATTACCTGCCCGTGTACACGGACACAGGAGATCAAGATATATTATCGATAATGACTGAGGTGCGACCTTTATTGTGCAAGGATATTCTGGCAGAACAAACACGTTTACGTAGTATCAAATGGCATATTGCGTGCAGGATACGTTTCACTAAAACTGTGTTAGATGGTGACAGCGGCGAAGAAAAAGAGGTAACCAAATAATTTAATAATTAAAGCCCCTCAGTTGTGCGCCAATTTGTAATAAAATAACATATTCTGTTTAATTCTGTGTTCTGATCTTAATCAAGCCCCACTGTTTGGGCTAGCCAATTTGTAATAAAATAATATAAATGTGTGTTCAATCGGTGTTGCTCTCGAGTCTTCCTGGTCTGAAACACTTCCTTAGTTTCCCAGTTGATCGAGTCCCAAATGTAGCAAGACCTGTCAAATAGTGTTATGCTACTGAAGAGATGTATGTGTAGTATCACGAAACGTTTTAATATAAAAAAAGTTGCTTGTTGAAGAAATAAAAAAAATTGTGTTTAAAAAAAATTTTATAATTTAAAAAAAAAATTTTCTTTTTATCAATTAATTAATTAGAATCAATTAATTAATAGTGTTTTGTGAAGTTTTAAAACGTGTATCACTTCTCTATGAAATGTTATTGATGTTCTTGTATTTTCCAAATAAACTACAACCACTCATAAGATTGTCTCCAGGACAATCGATATTTGTTTACTTTTCCGTTTTGGAGGTTATCTTCCTTTGTATGTGGTAAAATTCTGGTAGTTGGCTACTAAGATTATATTAATTGTAATTTATTATATTAATGAAAGAAAGAACTAATTTGAAGTGAAAAGTATAAAAGTTTTATTAAATAATTGAAAATTAGACTCTTTTCGATTATAAAATCGATTCTCAGGGTATCGAAACAGTTACAAGGTTTGATATAGGCCTATACAAAATTCAGAAAAGGTTCTTTGAACAGCTAATTATGATCAAAGTCAGAGAAATCGGGCCAATATTTAAAAAGTATAACGTTACAACAAGTTAATTACTAATACTAAGTATATACATTGAAAAAATAAATTGAAATAATATAATTTGTTGTCACCAACACAGCTGACGGGAACAAGAAGGCGTTGTTAATGATGAATGCAAATGGCTGCCGTCAAGTCGGTCAAAATGGCCTTCATATATGCGATGTTCCAAATAAGTTATTTTCTGGTAGTATTCACGTTCTGGCGTCTGAAAATCTTCTTTTTGATGTTGTGTAGTGTCTTGAGTGAAGTCCGGGTTGTATTTTGTATATCTGTGTATGTATAAGTTCGTTCACTTTTTATGATTCAGGCACTAATGTATGGTTAAGTGGTATACTGTTTTCTTGTGTTTAATAGTGTTTTTCGGTGTAGTTATGTGCTGTCCAGTGTTATTTAATCTTTGCTAATAGTCTCTGTCACTATGTCGACGTCCTGAAATTGTTTTATTCGCCACTCGCGATTTTACAAAAACGTCTCGTTCACTGACTCGCCATTACCGTTTTTAGTTAGGTTAGCTCGGTTCTAATCCGCTCGTCAAGTTCACCGTACAATTACCAATAATCAACTATCTTATTTCCTCCAGTTTCGACTAAACTCTTAGCCAATATAATATTATTCTTTACATTGTTCAAATATAATTTTGCATCCTGTGCATATTTCAAAAAACATTATATAATTGCCTAAACTTTGGTTATTTAACAATTTTATTTGCTAGATGTGATTTAAATTAATCCTTCAGTTCATTCGGCGTATTTTAAGATTGAATAATGCCGTTTTATAATGTTTTCTGTCCAAAATTAGTAATTTTACTTTCATTTTGTATTTATTGAAAAATTAAAAATTAACTTCCTGTCATTATGCAAATTCAGCCATTTTTCAGTGATATTTAATATTAATAATCTCATATTGTATTAAAAGGTTTATATTCCCTTATTTTCTTGTAATTAATTGAATTGGTTAAATTCTAAAATATTATTTTGGAATATATGACTCCCCTCTCCAAATTTCTGAGTTTTGTCATTTTCATTTTTATTTATAATTCTGAATATAATTTTATAAAATCTTTCTAAGTGGTATGTATAATTATATGGCTTCATCTTAGGTTTATTTTATCTAAAACCCTTTTGTTTAATTGCATTTAAATGAGTAGTTTCTCTGTTTTGATGAAGTTTGGTTTTCATTCTTTGGCCTAGATTTTCTAACAAGTTTTTTCTTACAAAATATTTTTACAAACAATAAATGATGTGTGATACCCTCTCTGACTTTTAAAAATAGTATTATAAACTAAACATTTTTTCAAATAACACAACGATAATTAGTATTGGTTACAATACAATGAACAGTTAAACAAATAAGGAATATTTTCAAATAAATGGTTGTCTTCAACATTCAGACATTTTTTTACAATCAAAAACTTATTACTAATATATGATTATTATTCACAAAAGAGGTTTTTTACCAACTAACATCTTAATTACTTCTTACTATTAACACAAGTAATAATTATATTTACAGTTCTGATGTTAGTTGTTGTAAATTTAAATAAATGACCTTATATCTAATACATTTTTAAAAATCCTTATCCTATATTTACAAAAACCTTATATCTATATTCTTATTTGCTAACTACTATACTAAGTTGGATTATACAGTTTTTACACTGTCTTTTAAATATTGTATTTGGGGAATTGTACCCTGTCATAGTATAATTAAATCTGTTTTTTCTCATTATATAACACAAAATGTCACTTTAAACAGATTTATATCTTGTTATTATTCAAAATAACATATTCACATCATACACATTTTAAGTCACTGAAAGTTGCATATTTCATTGTATTCAATGTTTGTGATTGCCAAGAATGAAACACAAGGTTTATTTTCTATAATACCCAAAACTAGCACTGGTTCACTTTACACTTTTATTTCGTTATTTCTACATGGTTGTGTAGTCTTATTAACATAATAAATTGGTTAGTGTTTTACAATGGAGATTTGTTCCTTGGGTACTATATTATTGTTTCATCTTGGTTCACTGGCAACTCTTACTTTACACACTTTTCTCTCTTAATTTTATGTCCGTGTTGTTACTATTTCGTTATACTTTTATTGGTATTTTATCATTTATTTTGGGATATGGGGATACGGGTGTCTTTTATAAGAGCATGACATCTTCCTCAGGATGCTGCCTTCTTCTTCTTTCTTCTGTCTTCTTTTCTTCTGTCTTCTGGGACTGGTATCTTCTCCATCTTCTTCTTGATGCCATCGGGTTTCTTGGGATTTCTTCATCTTCTTCGTAATTTTAGAAATACATCACCTGTATTGGTTGAACTTGGCTTATTCAGGGTTTCTTTTCCATTTATATTTTCTCGTTGTGGGTTTGGTCATATTCTGTGTTGCTTTGTTATTTACTTTTTACCTTCCTGGGTTATAATTTGAAAACCTTGGGTTATTAGACTGGTTTTGGATGACTCATCACTAGTAACTTAGTTTATTTGAACTTATATTTTTTCAATAATAATGATTGTTTTGCACAGTTGCTATGAATTAATTTTTTATATTAAACTTAATGCTTTCTTCCAGATTTAAATGTTATAATTTTATTATTCTAATGATCAAATGCCATTCATTATTTTGCATATATCTGTCACGTTACAATATATATATATATATATATATATATATATATATATAGAGTTTGTAATGTGTGGTTTCTCTGTCTTACAGTATTATGGATAACACTGCAGTTATAATTGACTTCCAGTGCTTTTTCGATGACAATGGAAAATATATTATGAAGGAACTGTCAATCATGGACGTTCTGAGATTTGCTGGTAGACATTGGATTTTCACTCCGCCTGCTACATTCGTTACGAATCCAAAATACGCTAGGACAAACCACTGGTTAACGTCAAATTATCATAGACTTAGATGGAGCGAAGGAGGGACACTGTACGACAATCTTGTTTCATTGTTAACATCACATACACGTATATATAAATATGTGTTTGTGAAGGGTTTTGAGAAAAAACGTTTTATACAATCAAAGATAATACACAATAATATCATCAATCTCGATGACTTTGGTTGTCCTAAAAAAATACCGTATCTGTTTCACGGAACAGAATGTCTTAGACATTTCAATTCTTCTGACCGATGTGCCAACTATAAAGTGCATGCTATTCGAGAATGGATGATTCATGATTTTTGCTTTAAACAAACATTTTTAATGTGACAAATTTAGAAAGTAGGTCACAGCGAATGATGACATTTATATCTCTAATTCTGTTGTGGACATGTACATACATGCATAGCTGTAAGCGATGACTATTTCCTTCTGAAAGTGGAATGTGGACTTTCCTAATGACATTGTTATATTTTTGATGTCTCTAATTTCGTCGGTGGGGACATGTTCATACATGCAAAGCTGTAAATGAAAGTGGGACACAGACTTTTCTGATGACAACGTTACCACCACAACCACTATCACATTGTACTGTCCTTTTGTGTTGAATATTCTGTCAATGTTTGGTTCTCTCTCGTTTGATACAGACGTGTTCACTAGCGTCTTTCTCTCTCTCTCTTCTAATAATGTCGTTTCTTGTAAAGTTTAATGCTGTAAGTGCTATCGAGTACAAGCGATGTTCAGAATTGACAGTGAATAAAAAATATCCCATCATGGTCTTAACAAATGTGGACACAAAATATGGGAACTCTGTGCTTGCTACGTTGGAGGATGGCGACCACCAGTATCGTGTCTATCTTCCCAAGAGGTATGCAGGTGTCTTCACGAATGATGAGCTCAGGCATATCAAACCCAAAGAACTATATTTAGTGTATCGAGGGACGAGGAATCAAACAACGCAGGTGGAGATTGTGTCCTAACGTCGTAAGTAGCAATCGTGTTAACAAACAATTTATTGATGTGTGTGTGTGTGTGTGTGTGTGTGTGTGTGTGTGTGTGTGTGTGTGTGTGTGTGTGTGTGTAGTTTCAACTCTCTGTACTTAACACTTTAATAATTGAATTTGTATGTACGTGATAAATGTATCATTGATTCTACAAAGTTTCGTTGAATAATATTTGGTTCGATTAGAAATTATTTGAAAGTACGTTAACTTTATGTGATAAATGTATCATTGATTCTAAGTAGTATTTACAAAGTTCCAGCGAATAATATTTGGTTTGATTAGAAATTATTTGAAAGTACATTAACTTTATGAAAAATGACACATACTTGAAAAAGTTTACTTACTTAACGTATTTGATTCTTTCTTTCCACTGACTGTGCGTGTGCATGTGATAATTGAATATTTATCGTATCAGTGATTCTAATATCAACTGTATTGTTATGTTACAGATAAACTTCCTTGTGAACTGTATCTACAGCCGTGAAATTATTATTTAAAAATCTTACAACGTCAAAAATTATTATTAATATTCTATTTATTTTATATAACAATGTTTGTTTGTGATATATATATATATATATATTTAATCAATGTAAAATGTATTTTTGAATAATTGTATTACAACGGTTTGTAAACTATATTTTAAGTTTGTGTACAGTGCTGTAAATATATTATAACAGCACCAAATATTAATTACTTATTTTTTGCGTACCGTATCACTTATTATATGATATATAATTACCTTAATATCCACTTTAGTGATACACAGTTTCGTCACTGATGACGCGTTTCGGGACTAAGTCCCATCCTCAGATACATTTAATTAATAAACTAAAATATTAAAATCACGACCATGATACTGGTCAAGTCAAAAATAAATAAAATAAAATAAATTACAAATCGCATGTAATAAGCTTTGCTAACCACGGCTGGAGCTCCTGCATGCGTTCACCCGCAACCGCGATTGTCACGCGACTGGTCAAAGATTAAGACAAACTGATTGCAGTGTCGAACAGGTAATTTGACGCAAAATTTACCTGGTCATTTAATAAACTGTTTTTGGTGTTACTATCTTTTAAAGCTTTATAAATTTCAAATTCCTCCAGACTATCCATCCGTCTACCCTTTTTACAAACATGCAACGCTGTTAAATTTTCTTCGAAACTCGTATATTTATGTCCGCTTGATATTAAATGTTGTGCAAAGTTGGACTTAGTATTACTTGGCTTAGGAATATGTTCTAAAAATCTTTTATAAAAACATCTGCCAGATTGACCGATATAGAACGCATCACAATTATCACATTTTATTTTATATACACCACATTTCTTTTTTAATGGTAATTTGTTTTTGTTTTTGAAATAATTTCCTAAATTATTATTTGTTTTAAATGATAAAATATAGTTATTATCTTTGAGAACGGGTCTTAAAATATTTGGCATAATACCTGTGAAATTAGCCGAAAGATATTTATAATTTTTGTTACTTGCTTTTATAGAGTTTGAATTTTTATTTTCTAAACGTTTCCTATGCCTATTTATTATTTTGTCAACTATTGTAGATTTATACCCGTTATTTATTGCTATTTGTTTGATAGTGCTAACCTCATTTAAGTAGTCCTCCTTTTCGAGGGGAACATTTAAAAGTCTGTTAACAAGACTGTTAAACACTGCCATTTTTTGTGTAACGGGATGATATGAATCATAGTGTATTACTGTGTCAGTACTAGTGTGTTTTCTAAAGATTTTGTATTTTAAATTATTCCCGTTGTGTAATACAGTGAGGGCTAAAAAATTGATACTTTTGTTGTTTTCGATCTCCATAGTAAATTTTAATTTGTTATGAATTTTGTTTAGGTAATTTTTAAATAATTCTATTTGTCTGGCATTCCCGTTAAAAATAATAAAGGTATCATCTACATATCTGGAGTAATGGATGATTTTACTGGCGAAATAATTATCTTTTAAAATTTTTGTATTTTCTAAATGGTTTAGATATAGGTCCGCCAGGATGCCAGAAAGTGGAGATCCCATGGCAAGTCCTTCATTCTGTTTATAATATGCATTTTCAAATGAAAAATAGTTTTGATGAAGAATGGTTTTTAGTATCATCATCAGTTGGTTAACTTTCAGTATTTCTAAAGAAAAAAACAGTTTATTAAATGACCAGGTAAATTTTGCGTCAAATTACCTGTTCGACACTGCAATCAGTTTGTCTTAATCTTTGACCAGTCGCGTGACAATTGCGGTTGCGGGTGAACGCATGCGGGAGCTCCAGCCGTGGTTAGCAAAGCTTATTACATGCGATTTGTAATTTATTTTATTTTATTTATTTTTGACTTGACCAGTATCATGGTCGTGATTTTATAATTTTAGTTTATTAATTAAATGTATCTGAGGATGGGACTTAGTCCCGAAACGCGTCATCAGTGACGAAACTGTGTATCACTAAAGTGGATATTAAGGTAATTATATACCAAATATTAACTATTTGGGGTTATATGTCTCCCGCATAATAAAAGCATATTTAAATAAATTATAATAGTCAAAACTCCATTTGTATGTAAAGCAATGAAAATAATGCTTAGTAAAGCAACGCACACGTGGTCATTATGTAATCAGCTCGCTGTACAAGGCAGGGCCACACCCAAACTGTTAATTATTAATATCTCGGAAACTAATAAATTAAGGCGAAATCCAAGATAGCCAAAATGTTTGCCGAAATATTAATAATGACGTGTGCAAATTGTACGCAATATAATTAACAAATGACAGAGTTAATTAATTTAATTGAATAACTGCTGTAAAAGTAGAGTTACATTCATGAGATTTTAGTATGTTATAAAGATAATAATTTCTGACAGATTGTATATTTTAGATTTCACACAACTTGGTTTGCAACCAAGATATTGCAAAATTAAATAAGCACCGGAAATCCGGACCGACAATTTGGTTCCGCCGGATAATAGTATTAAAAATAATATTATTTATCCGTCTGTGGGAACCTAACTTCATTCTCACGGACCAAAAGAATTCAAATTTTATGTAGTAGGGAGAGTGTGTCAGCCAATCAAATCATTTGACGCAAACCCCGACCAGCGCGGTGTTTTCGGGCTGAAACATCACTCTTCTGCCACTCACGAAGTAAAGACGTAGTTCTTCGATCGTCTCGTAACCATAGTGGTGAAGATCCATCAAGAAGACTCTACGTGGTCAACACACACGCAATTACGAACACAGTAATTACAAATCAACTGTATAGCTCGTAATTGTTGCGTAAAGGCGAGATACTCTTCAGTACATCAACCAAGCTTATTGTGTACTACCAGCTAGTCATAAGCACGCAAGAGATCCACCAGACTTCAAGAATACAGCAGAGAGGCCGTCTAAATCATTGGTAAACAGCTGACGAGCAGAGCTACCACTCGAACGAAACACACACACGCTGATGTGCAACGTGCGAATCGACGAGGGACAGGAACCAGTTCCAGCAGACAGCCGCAGACGTTAAAATATTCACGAACAGCAAGGAAGCAGAGTGTTGCCGAATTTTGAACTCAACGACCGAGTCCAGCAGCTCTAAGCAGATTACTTTCTCTAGCGAACGGATTGGAATCGACGAGGGACAATCGGAACAACATCCTCTTCAATAACAGGAAAGCAAAATCCACTTATTTATTTTTCAACATCAAATTTTCTATCTTTTCATTTAAAAACATTGTAATTCAATTAATTCAGGTGCCATACAAAAATCAGAGACTCTAGTAATTAAGAATAAATTCATTGTGATAATCTGTATAGCAGTCTAAGTCATTAGTAAGCCATAGTTAAGAAATAGAAGTAGTATAAAAGCGCTATACAAATCTTAACTAACAATCTAATTATTAGTTCATACTGCAGTATAACAGAAGTCAAATCACTAGAAATGAAATAACGTGAACTAGACTGTCACGTCTAATTTATTTTTGAAAATTATTCTAATTAACTTCAGAGTTTTATATTTTGTTTCATAAACATTTAAATTCAATTTAGTAAAAGAAATTTAATCAAATTAAATCAATTAATTAATTAAATTTTCAATTGCAATTAACTCGCCAAATAACGAGTTTAGTTTCTTCTCAATTATTAACCAATCGAAAAACATTGGTCAGCATTGATTCATTGTTTAGACTGTAAGAAATTGATAATATAATAACCATTTTATTCTTGTGTGTTGTTGGAGTAATAAACAACGTTTTATTACCCCATATTACAGTGTTTCATTGTTGTACGATAAAGCCTACCAGTCTCACAAAACTCACCCCCTTTAAAGTAACCTATTTTATGTGTTGTTGCAATAAATTTGAGATTACTAGCTTGCGAACTTCAAATCCAAAATCCACACGCCCTAGTCGGAAGAATCCGCAAGATCGGACAGCAGGTAGGTACTCATACATAACACGACACAACAATAACGCATATAAGTAGAGTTGCATATGTCGCCCTGCACGTGGGGCCAGAAATTAAATTCAAATTGAATTCACATTCCGAACAAGAGTTGCATATGTTGCCCGGAACGTGGGTCACGATTGAATTAAATTAATTAAATCACAACGAAATTGAAACGCCACATTTGTAGTAGAGTTGCATATGGCGCTCCAATTTCGTGGGGCTCGAGAAAATTAAGTTAATTAAAATAAATTTAAATTTAATTTTCACGTTAAAACAAACTTTGCTGTTTTACTTCTTAAAACAGCTGGCGTCCAACTGAACAATCCCCAAAGAGTTTTGTGACTGGTGTTCGTACAGCAGTGAAGTTATTTTGTGTATTTGAAATTATTCTGTGTATTTTAAATTGCTTATATTTGAAATTGTTGTGTATTTAAAATGGATATGGATAAAATACTTAAACAAATACAACAAATGAACGAAAATATGAACGCGAAATTTGAGAAAACAAATGCCGAATTAACCGCTAACATGAACGCGAAATTTGAACAAATAACAGCCAATGCTGAAATGAATATCGCAGAATTAACGTCTAAAATCGAGACACAAAGAGTTAGTCTAACCGAAGCTTTAGAACAAAGCAACGCCGACATAAATACGGAAATTAAACAATGTAATAAACAAATGACCGCGAAAATAGACGAAAGCGCGAAAAATTTAGACGCTAGAGTCACCCAAATCGCGGAAAGCAATAAAAAAATCGAAGAGAGTAATAGAGAGCTAACTGTGAAAGTAGCTGAAATCGGTGAAAAAGTACATACGGTTGATACCAAAATCAATGAACGGTTTAAGGTTTTTGAGACCACTATGCAAAAATCGTTTATTGAACAAGTAACACGTATGGAGGGCCGGTTCAAGGAGCATATTAGCCGCTGCGAAAAACAAACGCAAGACGTCTCAAAAAAGGTCGAATCTCTAGAGATAAAGATTCAAGCCGACGTGACGGAAACGCAACGACGAGTAGATAGATTAGACGCTTCAATTGTAGACACGCGATCTAACATAGACTCTAATAAAGAGAGTGTCTTACAAGCGTTAAACGACGAGATTTTTAAAGTACGACAGGAGGTACGGAGGAGGTCCGCTCCTAATATTATGGTACAAGGTCCTGTTGACGAGAAAAATCGCGTGTATTTTACGGGGGAAAATAACGAAAACCCTATTGAATTTTTGTTAGCGTGTGAGAGTGAAATGGCTAGAGTAGGTTCCTGACTAGAAGATCAAGACAAAATACAGTGGGTAGTTAACGCGATGCGTGATTCGGCGCGTAAGTGGTATAACATTGTACGCGATAGAGTGTCCACATACACGGAGTTCAAACAAAAATTTGAAAGCCGGTACTGGAACTCGCATACACAAAGACTTCTACGCAATGAACTGGAGTATGGCAGATTTGATAGAAAATTGGGTATTACCGCGGAAAATTATATAATCCAGCAGGTCGAACGCGCCAAGCATTTAACCCCAGCATTTTCGGAGATTGACATAGTCACGAAACTTGCCTATCACTTTAATCACAACACTAGAGTAGCTGTGTTTACGCAGGGTATTCGCACGGTCGATGAACTCCTCATTCTAGTGTCCCAAAGTGAGACGGTTTTTGATTTGGGTGGGTGGCGTTATAACCCTGATTTTCGCCGAAATAACGAAGGGCAGAATACACGGGAACAGTATCATCAGCAACCTGATCAAAGACCGAGTACAAGTTCTACTCCACCCCAGACATCGTCAAAACCCCCAGATAAGACCTTTGAATACAAAGGCAAACAAAATATTGGTAGACCGAAAGGGCAGTATAAGGGTAACGATGGGGCCCCGATTACAGCTATGCAAACGGTTGAGATAGCTAGAACTGATACAGTAGAGCAAGACAGCGATACCCCAAGCAATAAAGACCCCAATGAGAAGAAAAAGAATCGTAAGTTTCCAAAAAACTTGGAAACGGGCGCCTCCAGGGTGGAAGCGCCATAAATCATGCTAAAATGTATCGAAATAAAGTAGGTAAAAATAAGAAAAATGCTAGATTTAAGAAAAGTGATTTTTCTACTGAAATTTGTACGCCAGTTGACAAAGTATTTCAACCAGAAGGTACGGAACCGTGGTTGGCCGTTAACACAATACAACAATGGGCTCCGACAATTGTACGTCCGGTGGAACAGGAAAGTGACGACGACCTTCTCACACAGTCAGCGTGGGAAGACGTAGACGACGAATCCGGTGACGAAAATAACCGATGGTTAACGAAATACTGTAGAACCGTTCGTAAAAATGGTTACGAAATATTACAGTTAAAAGATAATAATAATTTAATAATATTATAATAATTAAAATTAAAGTAAATTATTTGTGTTTTATTATATTATTAATAATAATTGTAGATAGCTTGTGTATTAATAATAATGTTTTTCTATCGCGGTAAATAACGAGCGGGTAGAACTGAACAAACGCACCGGCAGGAAATAGTTACGTCACGCGGTAACAGCTGACCGACATTTGAAAGTAGGTCAAGCAATTAGTGCTGCGCGGCAGGCGATAACGGTTGTAAACAAGACAGTGTCAGCAAATTCCTTCGCACGCGTGCCACTGTTTACAAACAAACCTTTTAACCGCTGCAGTTAGCTATTACCCGTTCTAAAAATATTGATACACAATAATTTGCAAGTATAATATTATTAATAGATGTATTAGAATTAAGTTGTATATAATGGAATAACATTAACACAAATGTATGTTTTTCTTTTGAATAAGTAATACAATGTATAGGTAATAAGTATAGTGATTACAGAATACGTGTGTAATGGTTAAGAAAAAAAAATAACTGTAATTATTACATTCATTTTTTTTTTAAACGGGTGGGGGAATATATAACAGCACCAAATATTAATTATTTGGGGTTATATGTCTCCCGCATAATAAAAGCATATTTAAATAAATTATAATAGTCAAAACTCCATTTGTATGTAGAGCAATGAAAATAATGCTTAGTAAAGCGACGCACACGTGGTCATTATGTAATCAGCTCGTTGTACAAGGCAGGGCCACACCCAAACTGTTAATTATTAATATCTCGGAAACTAATAAATTAAGGCGAAATCCAAGATAGCCAAAATGTTTGCCGAAATATTAATAATGACGTGTGCAAATTTTACGCAATATAATTAACAAATGAAAGAGTTAATTAATTTAATTGAATAACTGCTGTAAAAGTAGAGTTACATTCATGAGATTTTAGTATGTTATAAAGATAATAATTTCTGACAGATTGTATATTTTAGATTTCACACAACTTGGTTTGCAACCAAGATATTGCAAAATTAAATAAGCACAGGAAATCCGGACCGACAATTTGGTTCCGCCGGATAATAGTATTAAAAATAATATTATTTATCCGTCTGTGGGAACCTAACTTCATTCTCACGGACCAAAAGAATTCAAATTTTATGTAGTAGGGAGAGTGTGTCAGCCAATCAAATCATTTGACGCAAACCCCGACCAGCGCGGTGTTTTCGGGCTGAAACATCACTCTTCTGCCACTCACGAAGTAAAGACGTAGTTCTTCGATCGTCTCGTAACCATAGTGGTGAAGATCCATCAAGAAGACTCTACGTGGTCAACACACACGCAATTACGAACACAGTAATTACAAATCAACTGTATAGCTCGTAATTGTTGCGTAAAGGCGAGATACTCTTCAGTACATCAACCAAGCTTATTGTGTACTACCAGCTAGTCATAAGCACGCAAGAGATCCACCAGACTTCAAGAATACAGCAAAGAGGCCGTCTAAATCATTGGTAAACAGCTGACGAGCAGAGCTACCACTCGAACGAAACACACACACGCTGATGTGCAACGTGCGAATCGACGAGGGACAGGAACCAGTTCCAGCAGACAGCCGCAGACGTTAAAATATTCACGAACAGCAAGGAAGCAGAGTGTTGCCGAATTTTGAACTCAACGACCGAGTCCAGCAGCTCTAAGCAGATTACTTTCTCTAGCGAACGGATTGGAATCGACGAGGGACAATCGGAACAACATCCTCTTCAATAACAGGAAAGCAAAATCCACTTATTTATTTTTCAACATCAAATTTTCTATCTTTTCATTTAAAAACATTGTAATTCAAATAATTCAGGTGCCATACAAAAATCAGAGACTCTAGTAATTAAGAATAAATTCATTGTGATAATCTGTATAGCAGTCTAAGTCATTAGTAAGCCATAGTTAAGAAATAGAAGTAGTATAAAAGCGCTATACAAATCTTAACTAACAATCTAATTATTAGTTCATACTGCAGTATAACAGAAATCAAATCACTAGAAATGAAATAACGTGAAATAGACTGTCACGCCTAATTTATTTTTGAAAATTATTCTAATTAACTTCAGAGTTTTATATTTTGTTTCATAAACATTTAAATTCAATTTAGTAAAAGAAATTTAATCAAATTAAATCAATTAATTAATTAAATTTTCAATTGCAATTAACTCGCCAAATAACGAGTTTAGTTTCTTCTCAATTATTAACCAATCGAAAAACATTGGTCAACATTGATTCATTGTTTAGACTGTAAGAAATTGATAATATAATAACCATTTTATTCTTGTGTGTTGTTGGAGTAATAAACAACGTTTTATTACCCCATATTACAGTGTTTCATTGTTGTACGATAAAGCCTACCAGTCTCACAAAACTCACCCCCTTTAAAGTAACCTATTTTATGTGTTGTTGCAATAAATTTGAGATTACTAGTTTGCGAACTTCAAATCCAAAATCCACACGCCCTAGTCGGAAGAATACGCAAGATCGCACAGCAGGTAGGTACTCATACATAACACGACACAACAATAACGCATATAAGTAGAGTTGCAATATATTTAATCATTTAAAACAATATTATTATTATTAATATTGTATTTATTTTATATAACAATGTTTGTGATATATATATATATATAATCAATGTAAAATGTGTTTTGAATAATTGTATTACAACGGTTTGTAAACTATATTTTAAGTTTGTATACAGTGGTGTAAATATATATTTAATCATTTAAAACAAATTATAGTTTATTTTAATTTATTTCGTTATAAACCTCTGAACATGCAAGCAATTATTTGTATAGTAATCAGAAATGTGAGAGAGAGAGAGAGAGAGAGAGAGAGACAATTTAATGGTTTGATTTTCCTACCACAGCGGTAAACTATATTTTAAGTTTACATGTACACAGGTTGTATCTTGCAATCACGAAAATTATTATTTAAACTGATAATTGTTTTATTAAAATCTTACAATGATGAAATATTATTTTTTCATTGTTTACGATATATATTTAATTAATCCAAAAATGAATTTTTAAAATTACAATGGTCTGTAAACCATATTTAAGTTTGTGTACAGTGACACCGACAGATAGTTACTTACATTCAAATGTGAGAGAGAGAGAGAGAGAGAGAGAGAGAGAGAGAGAGAGAGAGAGAGAGAGAGAGAGAGAGAGTTTATATCGTGATGGATAACTGCATCTAGAGACAGAGAAAGAGGGAGGGAGAGAGAGTTACTTACATTCAAAGAGAGAATTGCATAGTAAAACCGATGGCGTAGAGAGAGAGAGAGAGAGTGAGACCCGTTACATAAACATGCAGAGAGAGAGAGAGGGAGGGAGAGAGATAGTTATTTACATTCAAAGAGAGAATTGACCCACCACCCACCAACCACCCCTGATATGCAAATCAGCTTTATTAAAAAAAGTAGGCACAACAAACATACTCTCTCGAGTCTCAGATTCTGCTGGACAAATATCCATTTTCACTTGATAGATAGGTGTACCATTTATACATATTTTGTAAATACTAGTTTAAATATATATATATTTTCATATTTGTAACATTATAATTGCGTAACACTTTACCGCACATTGGAAGAACGAGATTGGTGTAGAGAGAGAGAGAGAGACTGAGACCCGCTACATAAACACGCAGAGAGAGAGTGAGATGCAACAGTAATCTACTAAATATGTGTGTGCGAAAGAAAGAGGGAGGGAAAGAGATAGTTTTACTTGACAGATAGTTACTTACATTCAAATGTGAGAGAAAGAGAGAGAGAGAGAGAGAGAGAGAGAGAGAGAGAGAGAGAGAGAGAGAGAGAGAGAGAGGGAGGGGGAGAGAGTTACTTACATTCAAAGAGAGAATTGCATAGTAAAACCGATGGCGTAGAGAGAGAGAGAGAGAGAGTGAGACCTGTTACATAAACATGCAGAGAGAGAGAGAGAGAGAGGGAGGGAGAGAGATAGTTATTTACATTCAAAGAGAGAATTGACCCACCAACCACCCCTGATATGCAAATCAGCTTTATTAAAAAATAAAAATTATATTCGTGGATGCGGGTGGTTCATTGAACCCCACCCCACCCCCCACCCACCCCTTGATATGCAAATCAATTTAATTAAAAAAATAAAAAATCAAATAAAAAAAATAAAAAAATTTTATTCGCGTAACTTCGCTGATGCGGGTGGTCCATTGAACCCTACCCCACCCCCCACCCACCCCTTGATATGAAAATCAATTTAATTAAAAAAATAAAAAAATTATATTCACGGAAATTCGCGGATGCAGGTGGTCCATTGAACCCTACCCCACCCCCACCCCCCTTGATATGCAAATCAATTTAATTAAAAAAATAAAAAATAAAATTAAAAAAATAAAAAGTTTTATTCACGGAAATTCGCGGATGCTGTGCTCCTTTGGGATGCTGTGGTCCAGCGGTGGAGGGGAGAGCGTGGGAAAAAATCTTGGACCGCAGGAACGGCGGCATCTATTTGAACATGGCGCGCGAAAGGCGGCATGAAATTTTATTGGTGGAAATTCGCGGATGCTGCAGGTCCAGCGGTGGTGGTGGGGGAATAACGGTACTTGCGTCAGGACCGGTATTTTCCCTCTACTTGTAAATCCTCAATATTTTGAACTCCAGTAGAATACACTGTGGTTTTGAGGTGCCTCCATACATAAAAAATCTAATGGCTACAGCCAGTTCACCTTTCACCATAACGTTCATCAAAAAAGCAATGTACAGTACAATGTGACTAAAGTCTGCCTGAACACCATATCCATTTGATTTCCTATGGCTAGTAGAACCTCTACAATGTAGTTCGGTAAAATGTTTTGAAGAAATTCAAGATAATTCTGGCCATTACGTCTATGGTGCAAAAAAAGGACTAAAAAAGAAGTCACTGATGATACCCGTCCAGACACTGACAGAAAAGAACTGCTGGAATCTAGATTGAAATGTGTAACCAGCAGTGGCGCAACCAGGGGGGGTTTGGGGGTTAGAACCCCCCCCCCCCGAAAATCTGGAAAAAATTTTGTAACCAACGTATGTACAAACAGAAAGAACATAATAAATAAAGTATCTTCTTTATATGTTAATTACTATGTTCTTACAAAGTATCTTTTTACTATTACTAAATGATAAAATAAAATTCAGCATTGGTCAGTTTACCAGACGTGAATAAATTGTTCTTTTGCCAACGGCCCATGATATGTAATTGTGTTCGTATTTGTCATAAAACACCAGTTTTCATCAAAAGCGTAGCGTTTAGTTTATTGCGCTATTTTCCGGTTTTGGAGAATGAACTAGATTAATCTGGGTGGCCTGTCAATTTCAGTGCAAAGGAAAGTCATGCATAGTTAGAGTCGAAAAATAATGTATAACGTGTACAATTTTATTTAATCGGAAGATAAGGGAATATCAGAAAGAAAGTCACAGGAAAGTTTAGCTCAGGCGTGCGGTGTGTCTCTAAGTAGTGTTTTTAGAATTATTAAGAAGCATTCGCGTATACGGCTGACATAAAATCTTTCAGTACTTCCCATAAAAAATGCTCAACAAAGGAAACAAAAACTGATTTAGACGATTTTGGCAAGTGTACTATTAGATTAATTATTTACGAATATCAATTCATAGAACGGGAAACACCAACATTCAAAGTAATTTAAACAACTTTTAAGAGATAAATTAATTATAATGGTAGTGCATCTAGTCTGAGCCACATTATTCGTTAAATGAGATTTCGATGAAAACGTGCCAAAAGCAATAGGAAACTTTTAATAAAATAACTCATTAGAAAGTTAAGAGAAAATATATAAGAAATTTACGGCAATTCAGAGAAGAACGGTGGCCTATAGTACACAGACGAAACTGAATTCAACGTCAGTTAAAAAAACGTGGATAGACGCCGTTCTTCTCTGAATTACCCTAATTTTCTTATATATTTTCTCTTAACTTTCTATTGTGTTATTCTATTAAAAGTTTCCTATTGCTTTGGCACGTTTTCATCGACAAATGTGGCTGAAAATTTCAATGAATTTTCATGAAATGAATTCAACATCATTAACAAAAAGACAAACACGATTAACTGGTTAGTGAATAATGGGATTTCTTTAGTCCAATTACCTTAACCTGAGTTCTATTCACTAATTAAACAAAGTAAACGAACATACATACAGAACTCTTATAATAACCACTGTTTTGGCAAACCATAGACATTGCATTTTACGACTTCCACTCTATCATCCTGACTTCCTGATCTTAATCCTAGAACTGATTTAGGCAATCGTGAAGAAGCGTGCTAAAAAAACGTGCATTTTCCATTGACAGTGTTAGAAACTTAGCAAAAAAGGAATTTGAGTGTATTTGTTTAATAGATTGCACATCAAGATGTGACCATGTCATGAAAATTGGAAAGATCACGTGAGATCAGACCAAAGAGTGTATAATGTAACAGTTCGTTTCAAAATGAATAAATAACGGGATAGCAGCAATGAAGACGATTTGAGTTATAATAACAGCGAAGGAAACATTAGTGGGATGGAAGAACAGAGCTAAATGTTTGTAATTGCTTGTAAGTAATTAAATGCTATTGTGACGATTTAATTGGTAATAAAATATTTAATAATAAAAAAATTGAGAAAGCATTTAAGTATTTTTAAATCGCACAATTAAACCTAATACACCTGTACTAACTCAGAATAAGTACGAGATTTAAATGGAAAAAGATCTAACTAAACAAGTAATAAAAAATCGTATTGTTAATAGTTAATAATATTACAGTTAACCCTTTAGTAAATCATCATGCGTTGACCTGTTTAATTCCGGACACAACGTGCTTAGCGAACCATCTGTAACTTAGAAATATTTGAAAATCGCAATGTAAGTAATTAATAATTTGAAGGCACAAATAGTAGTTAAAATAATTCCTGTAAACTAAATAAGTCTAAATAATTTGTTTCATCTTGCTATAAGAATGTCTATTTAAATAAAAGTTGGAACTATATTATGGCGGCGTACTCGCTCCGCTTCGTTGTTATGTACCAGTCGTAACAAGTTACGAGTTACGATACGGCGTTCAGACAGTACACACACCTCCAAACGAGGGCTCTTCAAAAGTGTGTTATGTAAACTTTAAAATAACGGTTAGCTACCACAAAAAACGTGGGGAGCTAGTGATTTTTAATGTATATGATGTAGAAAAAGTTTTTCAAGAAATGTAGTAATATAAGAAAAATTATCAACACGTAAACAAGGTGACGTCTCTACTTAAGATGTAAACTCCAGTACAACTCTACATGTGAATATGTGACCTGCCTAATTGCACATACGGACGTCTACAACCCATACGACGCTGACCAGGACCGGCGTGGATCAACCCAACTTCATGCAGCATTACATCAATCTACTCACTAATACGGCTATTAGATATTTACCAGAGACACGACACAGATGACTACCCCGACTACCAGAATTCCGAAGAGTCACACCCCAGGATGAGGACAGCAAAGTTTATTTTAGAGGTGACTCGATAGCTTGGCTATCGAGAATTAATTACATTTGAAACATAACTTTTATAGATGAAAGAGACTTTTCAAAAGACAATAATTGTCTCTGAGCAATAAATAAAACCAAAGAAATGTAAACTGTAGTAGTGAAAATCATACGTTATAACGTTAATATTGAAATGTAAATTATAATCCCTTTAATAAATAATACCATTCTTCAAATGGTTAATATAATCTTGCAAGTTCTTAGATGAGCATAGTATAATTCAGACGTCTTTACTATATTTAAAGCAGACTCGGATCCGAGGTAAATTACATGATCTATATGATCCCTTGTTTTACAGAAAACCCTTTTTAATTATTTCAGTATAAATTTTTATGTTATAGGATCCCTTTTTTATATAATTTGTTAATAAAGAGATGTCATCTTATTACACTTTGAAGTGAGTGCATAAATCAGTGGAATACCTTCCCCTTGTGTCCTAATTATTAGCGTAAATATTATTGTTGTTTGTGTTGAGTTTAATTTCAGTTCGTTACAACGTAGGCAGCCTGTATAATTGGCTAGCGTCAATTATGATGGGTTCCCTGGATTTGTAACGTAGCCCGGAACGTTACAAAGATGCGCCACTCTGCTGTTTTATATAAAAGGTTTGTAAGCATCGTGACGCAAACAAAGATACGTCACTCTGATAATTAAAAATAATTGTTAAGTAGTAAAATAGATAACTCTCTGCTGATCTATGCACTCAGTTACTGTATTTCATGTTAATATTAATTTTCATAAAATTAATTTCATAAATAAATTCACAAGGTGAATTTATTTTGTACAAGATTACTCACTAACTTGCGTATGATGTAATTTATTTAAGATACGCAAAATAATACGGACTATCATTGTATTACGCCAATGCAAGTACGTCCATGAATTTTAGTGCTTGTCAAACTGTTCAGTCTTTAACAGGTTTATATTGTGACAATTCAAGACCTGTAGTTTCCTGAATATGCCTGCATAGAATGTAAGTGTATGTCTGTCGTCACGGTAAGAGAAATATAAACTCCTGTCTAAAGTAGGCCCGGTTAATTACGTGTAAAGGAATTCGTAACTTAATTTTGTTACCAAAAAAAGTAAAAATAATTTCAAAAATTAAAGGTGGAAAGTAAGACAATTAATTACTAAACTCAGACTGTCACAACCGTAATACACCTGTAACTTGTAAAGTGTGTTTCGTTGAATCAGATTCACCCCTTAGTGCAACTCGCTTCCCCTGTTGAAACCGGTCGAGAAAGATAGCCTTAGCGAAGAATTAAAGAGAACAATACTTGAGCGTAATCCTCGCGTTCCCACGCAGACAACTACCTTGTCATTGTTTACTAAATAAACTAGGGTGACCTATATTCCAGCGAACAGCTGATCGTTGACTTTACATTGAAGTGTGTGTGTGGAATTTTTGTCTCTCCCTTAGAAGAGAAATTATTCTCTTGTGAACAATGCAAATGATTTACCCAAGAAAGAAATTGTCTATGTAATAAGTGTATAGTGTAGTAAAATCAATTTTAAGTACGTTTTAATGTGTTAGAAATAAGATAAAGATGGCACAATTTAATCCGGATTTGCTATTAAAGGACGAGCTGTCTTATGAAGCTCTTTTGCGTGGTCTACCCCATGTTAATGTAACAGTGGCGGAATTGCGTAAGTCAATACGCGAAAGTGTATTTGATACACCCGCGCAATTAAGCAACCTAAGCGGACTCGATTATGAGAGCGAGAGAGAAATTTGTAATGCCAAGTATAGCGAGCTAACCTTATTGTCTCAAACCCTCAAAGACGAGAAATCTCCTGCGATAATATTGCGGACTACTCAAAGAATAGAGCATTTAACCCGGCGAATGAAAATGTTATTGATATGGCCTAATCTTACGGAAATACCTCCAGAAGTCCAAAATTTTGCTGACGAAGCTTTACGTCGATTACCCACTATTATCAATGAGTTAAGAAGAAAATCCGACTCGTTCCGAATGGATGGAATTGAGAAGTCCTTGAAGAAACTACACATCTCCCCAGTTCAATCCCCTACGACAGATCTGCCTCCACCCAACACGGATCGCGACTCACCCGCCGTATCGCAAATACAACCTACTCACGAGCAATGCCCTGATAGAGATTTAAATGCCCCGACTATATTTGAAGCCCCTCCTCCCAATCGTTTCCAGATTCGCCCCGAAACGCACGAATTGACAACCCCGAATGCATCATATCGTCCTCCTAAAGCGATGCCACACTTGAACTATAACGCAGACCTCTATGGAAAAATCACTCATCCCGTGGAGAAACTTTTAACTGAAATCCCATACACTGATGGATTAAATGTCACTAAACTACTGAATTTCATCAAATATCTCCTGCAGATAAAAGATCTACAGCAGCTGAATGACTGGCAAATTTTGCAAGTTCTCCTACCGAAATGTAAACCCCCGTTAAAGAATCGTGTGATAGAATCATTAAGCTCTACCCTTCCAGTAGAAGACCTGCATACCTCAATAATAAAATATTTTATTCCCACCGGAATTTATGAAGAACTTAAAAGAAAGACCGTACTACGAGTACAAGGAAATCACGAGAGATTGGCCCATTACATCTCAGACATCAGGGAGTCATCTCGACTACTACAAGTAGATTGGAATGAGAGACAGATGGTCGACACCATTTTAGTAGGATTGTTACCAGAAGAAAGATCTCGTTTAGCTTTGATAAATCGACCTAACACCTTTGCGGATCTAGAAAAATGCAGTATCCACTCTTCGAATGTATGGTACTCAGATCAGAATAGACATGCGATGAAATCAACCGAAGCGAATAGAAGTGAATTGCAAGCCCTAGTGCCCGATATAACAACCCAGCATGAAAGGCGAGTATTCAATAGACCTCACAATTTGCGCAGCCCTGGTAAGTCAAATAAAACACAACCTAAAACGGAAACTAGGTACCCTCCTCGTAATAAGAACATGTGTTATAATTGCGGTAAATATGGACACATAAGTAAAAACTGTAACAGCAAGCAATACGAACGTAAACACCCTAATCCAAAAAACATGTAAGGCAGGGAGACCCGAAATCCTGTGTCTTCCGTAGCAACTTGAGATCCGGTGAACCTAAAGAAATGTACGACAATAAAAAAAAAGGGGAAGGAAAAGAAACTCTAAAGAAATAGATCCCTATGTTAGAAAGTTTATTGAAAAATGTAACGCGATAACTAAATGTAACTGGACTAAAAGTCTATTACCCTTAATACAAATTGACCTAGGTGTTACCTCCACAATCGCATTAATCGATTCGGGATCTACCAGAACCTTAATCAGTCAAAAGTTAGCAGATATATTATTCGAACACCACCTAGTGAAACGGAGTCAGGCGGTGAATATAAAATGTGCTACCGCCAATAAACGGAATATAATGATAAAACTTAGCATCACCATTAAAGTTAAAATCAAGAACCTAACGTTGTTTTTTACTATGTTAGTACGTAATGAGTTAGGACCCGACTTAATATTGGGAGCAGACTTTATAAGTAAAACGGGAATGATTCTTGACATCCATGAGCAGAAATATTATTTTCGATTCGACCGTACACGGAAGTATAATTTTGATTGTAATACTAACGAACAAGAAACAACTAGATCATCGACAGCACACGTAGTACACCAAGAGTCTGAATTATCTCATCTAGGAAGTAGAGATAGGCTGAGAATGCAGAAATTAATAAAAGAATTTTCCACCGTTTACACCTAAGCTAGGACTTACGAAACTAATAGAATATAAGATCAATCTGAGCGATCAGAAAGTAATACGCCTACCCCCATACAAGTTGTCGCCTCCCAAGATGGAAGTGATGAGAAACCATATCAACAAGTTGTTAGAACAAGGAGTCATTGAACCCTCTACGTCTCCATATTCATCACCCTCCTTTTTAGTACCAAAAGGTCACGATAAACATAGCCTAGTTGTGGACTACCGGCAATTAAACAAACGAATAGAATTTGAATCTATCCCGCTTCCAGACATCCATAGTGCTTTTCATTACTTCACAAAAGCGAAAGTCTTTACGGTAATGGATCTGAATCAAGCATTTCACCAAATACCCCTTTCGGAAGAATCCAAACGTCTAACCGCGTTTGCCGTTCCTTTTAACCTGTACCAATTTACTAGAGTACCCTTTGGAATATCTCAAGGAAGTTCCGTATGTAGTAGATTATTAGAAAGAATATTTCATGATATTAAATTTAAATACGTGTATCACTACTTGGACGACATCGTTATCTATAGCGTATCAATGGAACAACATCTTAAACACCTACGTTAAGTGTTATCTCGGTTACAAAAAGCAGGATTAACAGTTAACCCCAAAAAGGTAAATTTTGCCGTCCCACAATTTTCATTCTTAGGTCACATCGTGAAACCAAATGGAAAAGTAAGCATTGACCCCGAACGAACCCGCGCCATCAGAGAATTTCACCCCCGCGAGATGCAAAAGGTATAGCCCGATTTTTGGGAATGGTAAATTATTTCCACAAGTATATTCCCCATCTTGCCGAAATAGCAGCACCGTTGAATTCCTTAAGAAAGAAGGGAGCAAAGTTTGAATGGACCACACAACACCAAAATGCGTTTGAACAACTCAAAGAAAGCATCATATCTCCCCCAGTATTGCAACTAGCAGATTTCACGAAACCTTTCGTAGTTCAGACCGACAGTTCTAGTGTAGCGTTAGGTGCAGTCATCTATCAAGAAATAGAAAACAGTAGACTACCTATTAGTTATGCATCACGAACCTTGAGCGACCAAGAAAGAAAATATTCCGCATATGAATTGGAATGTTTAGCCATTGTTTTTGCATTTGAAGAGTTTAAACCCTTTCTAGAACATAAAGAATTCCTTTTGGAAACTGATAATCAAGCATTATCTTGGTTACTGAATCACCCTAAACAGTTAGGACGTATTGGAAGATGGGTATTGAGGTTAAACTGCTACAAATTCAAAGTGCAGCATATTAAAGGTACACAAAACGTAGTCGCTGATACCCTGTCACGCATGTTCCAGTCGCCCACAAAAACTCCCGGAAACAAGGAGAGTCCGGAAACAGCCCTTGCTAACGCCGTAATTACTGAATTCCCCATTGCCTTTACCAACATTGCTCTATATCAACAACAAGACCCTCTTCTGAAACCGATTATAGAACAACTTGAGCAAGGTATTAAATCCGAAAAATACGTATTAAGTAAAAGTATACTATGCCACAAAATAAGAAGGAAAGGACTTGAGAATAATCGCCCCTGATATGATTAAGCCCATGCTGATGGAGTACTTCCATTCATCTACCATTGGAGCCCATATGGGAATCAATAAAACCATACATCGCATTCGAAAGGAATATCATTGGAACAATATGAACAGCGAAATAGCCAGTTTTGTAAAAAAGTGTAATTTATGCGCTCTCAGTAAACCGGCAAGAAACAGTCAGGTAAGCCAATTAATTTCAGAAATCCCTATGACCCCTTTCTCTAAACTTTATTTAGACTTTTCAGGTCCCTACCCACGATCTAAATCAGGTAATACTATGTTACTCATCTGTGTAGATTCGTTCACCAAATTTGTTTGGATGTATCCCATGCGGCGAGCATTAGCGTCGACGACTGTAAATATATTACAAGAGAGATTATTTAAAGATTATGGTACACCTGTATGTATAGTGTCAGATAACGGACCACAATTTAAGGCGAAAGAATTTAAGAATATGTGTTTCAAGTTAGGAATAGACCATATTACCACTACGGAGTATCGACCGCAAGGCAATATTGCTGAAAGATATCTACGAAACCTCAAATCTGCATTAGTCGCCTACCATGCGAACGATCAGACGTCTTGGGACCAGAACCTATCCTGGATACAATACGCCTTTAATTCAGCTTATCACGAAGGACACAAGTCGACCCCGTTTGAGTTACTGTATAAATACAAACCAAACCACCCCTTGTCCACTAAATGGAAAATACATGACTTGCTACCTCCGCAAATAAAGGATAAGCAGATTAAGCAAATATGGAATAAAGCTCGCGCTAATTTAACAGCAAACCTAGAGAAATCCAGAAAATACCACGAAAGAAACGTTCATAACACTATCAATTTAGTTAGGTACCAAGTCGGTGACTTAGTAATGTACAAGACACACCCGACTAGTAGTGAAATTGATAAGACCACCTCTAAACTATCATACCGATGGTGTGGTCCTTACCAAATCCAGAAGTATTTAACTCCAGTTACAGTAGCCTTGTACGAACCTGCGACTCGAGAATATGTACGGAGAACACATATTTCGCAGATAAAATTGTATAAGAAGAAAAGAGGAAATAGCATAACAAAAAATAGAAAAGGTAATACTAGGTAGACAAGTTATCTTATACCTCAGTAACCATGCTAAGTGTTAATCGTAGAATTTGGAAATGAGGCCTGATCAACCTGAGATCCTGTTCAGCGAAAGATAAGCAAATGAGTACTCAATGACCACTAAACTGACCTCTAAATAACAAAATATTTGGAAAATTACTCTATGAAGAGAGTAACTAAAACCCAAAGAAAAAACCGGTAGTAGATTTAAGTAGTAGACATAAGAAAAAGTTTTGTGTTTTAAAATGTAGATCTTAAGTGTGAATTTTATGTAATGAAGAAGGTAGTTTGTAAGAAAATATATACGTATATTGTTTTATTATAGAGAAGAAATACATGTGCATAAAACATGCCAATAACAATGAGAGAGAAAAAGGAAAAGGGGGAGAGAAATTCCACACATTAACGCCAAGCAGACTCCAAGTCCCCACTTTTGAATTTTCCTTACTAAAATTCCTAATGTGGATTTTAAGCGGCGGAGTATGTGACGATTTAATTGGTAATAAAATATTTAATAATAAAAAAATTGAGAAAGCATTTAAGTATTTTTAAATCGCACAATTAAACCTAATACACCTGTACTAACTCAGAATAAGTACGAGATTTAAATGGAAAAAGATCTAACTAAACAAGTAATAAAAAATCGTATTGTTAATAGTTAATAATATTACAGTTAACCCTTTAGTAAATCATCATGCGTTGACCTGTTTAATTCCGGACACAACGTGCTTAGCGAACCATCTGTAACTTAGAAATATTTGAAAATCGCAATGTAAGTAATTAATAATTTGAAGGCACAAATAGTAGTTAAAATAATTCCTGTAAACTAAATAAGTCTAAATAATTTGTTTCATCTTGCTATAAGAATGTCTATTTAAATAAAAGTTGGAACTATATTATGGCGGCGTACTCGCTCCGCTTCGTTGTTATGTACCAGTCGTAACAAGTTACGAGTTACGATGCGGCGTTCAGACAGTACACACACCTCCAAACGAGGGCTCTTCAAAAGTGTGTTATGTAAACTTTAAAATAACGGTTAGCTACCACAAAAAACGTGGGGAGCTAGTGATTTTTAATGTATATGATGTAGAAAAAGTTTTTCAAGAAATGTAGTAATATAAGAAAAATTATCAACACGTAAACAAGGTGACGTCTCTACTTAAGATGTAAACTCCAGTACAACTCTACATGTGAATATGTGACCTGCCTAATTGCACATACGGACGTCTACAACCCATACGACGCTGACCAGGACCGGCGTGGATCAACCCAACTTCATGCAGCATTACATCAATCTACTCACTAATACGGCTATTAGATATTCACCAGAGACACGACACAGATGACTACCCCGACTACCAGAATTCCGAAGAGTCACACCCCAGGACGAGGACAGCAAAGCTTATTTTAGAGGTGACTCGATAGCTTGGCTATCGAGAATTAATTACATTTGAAACATAACTTTTATAGATGAAAGAGACTTTTCAAAGACAATAATTTTCTCTAAGCAATAAATAAAACCAAAGAAATGTAAACTGTAGTAGTGAAAATCATACGTTGTAAAGTTAAAGTTAATATTGAAATGTAAATTATAATCCCTTTAATAAATAATACCATTCTTCAAATGGTTAATGTAATCTTGCAAGCTCTTAGATGAGCATAGTATAATTCAGACGTCTTTACTATATTTAAAGCAGACTCGGATCCGAGGTAAATTACATGATCTATATGATCCCTTGTTTTACAGAAAACCCTTTTTAATTATTTCAGTATAAATTTTTATGTTATGGGATCCCTTTTTATATAATTTGTTAATAAAGAGATGTCATCTTATTACACTTTGAAGTGAGTGCATAAATCAGTGGAATACCTTCCCCTTGTGTCCTAATTATTAGCGTGAATATTATTGTTGTTTGTGTTGAGTTTAATTTCAGTTCGTTACAACGTAGGCAGCCTGTATAATTGGCTAGCGTCAATTATGATGGGTTCCCTGGATTTGTAACGTAGCCCGGAACGTTACACTATATTACTTAAACAGTTTTGGTATGATTTTTTCATTAATATTGTCTCTCCTGTTCTTTATGGACAATTTACATCTGTTGTTTTTTTTTTAAACACAGTCATTTCACATTCGAGCCTGTTATTGATGTTACTTATTCAAACAAATTAAGTTACCAGGGTAATGTTGACTATATTCCTGGATTTTGTTGCTCATGACGTGTCCGTTGATTAACTAATTATAAATATATAACTACTAATTCGGAACACTATTTTTTTATTGGTAAAAATTAAAATGTTAAACTTTCATTTTGTAGCTTGAACTAGTTTTCGTAAACTTCGTCAGAGGCTCATTTTTACCGATATTACTACGATTTTTCCTGAATCGTAACATGTACACAAACTATTATGTACTCCAAAATATACAATGTTTGTTAATGTCTAGGCTCGACTAGAAGATCTTGAGAAAGACAGCAATATACACAATATGCAAAATCACTGTTTACAAAATAATTGCAGTAGGCCTACTAAATGTTAAAACATTTTCTAACTCGGTGAAATCTTTGTATGGTACCTCTGTTGTATCTATTTCTTGTTTCGTCTTACAAAACGTCCATATTTTATGTACTGTTTAGTAGTGTCGAAATAGAAATAGAAATCAAAACCTCCGTACGTAGACTCGTCATTCAGGGAGAAGGCTAATATTTTCAAAAGCCCTTTTTCTACTCACGTGTAGTCCTATAACATTCTTCCCGCCTTATCCCCACTACAAAGTGCGCAACAGCTTTATGACTGATTATTTTAACTAGATTATTGTATTATTATTTCAATAAAGTCGGCGTCTACTGATTAAGTAATTTAAATTATTTAATAAGCATATGGAAATTAGTAAGCCTGTGCTTAATACGATTTTAACTCATAATTATTATAAACATTGTACGTATGATTCTTACACGTGCAGTATGCCTTTGCAGCATTATAGGTGGAACGTACATGAGTGAAATTCTATGAAGCAAAGTTAATTTTTATCTGTTCTTGCGACATTGGCTACGTATAAGTTGCGTATTTTCGTTTCTCCAGGAAAAAGCCCTCCTTGTAAAGAAAAGAATGAGGAAAACCAAAATTGTGCACCTTGTTTCTAAATTTTCAACCCCCCCCCCCGAAAAAAATCCTGGGTGCGCCACTGGTAACCAGAATATCTAATTTTTTTGTAAAGAAAGATAAGTTTTTTATAGATGGTCCAAAATTTCTAAAAGGTGTTGACAGATATTACTTTTGACGTAGAATACGTCTTACCTTTCAGGCCAGCAATAGGCACCCCTAACCAGAAAATCGAGCGTTACGTTTTCACGTCACGTTTGAAATTGAAATATTATCTAAACGACAAAAGATTCACGCTTATATGAGGTACCATTCGACAGATAAAGGAACAAAGATAATAAATAGCACAAACAAGCGGGCTATTGCATCATCCAGCGCGGGGTAAGCGGGGGGAGAAACAGAAATGTTTTGCGCCGCTCGGCGCGCACTAAAATTAGTATTTCTCCGGTTTCCGATGCGATAGAACGTTGAGTAAGGTGTCGTTAAAATTGTCTCTTCGAGTACTATCTACATAGTGTACCGTAATAACGGTGATATTATTAAGAGGTTTGAATAATCATAATTCAAGTTGTAAAAATCGTGTGTTCGGACAAAATGTCGCGGTATATGGATGCTAAACGTGCTCAAAAGTATCGTAAACGCATACAGGAGAGTAGAGAAAATCATGGGGAATTCAAAAACCCAAAATGACCAATGCCGAACGTCAGAGGGTTTACCGACAACGCTTAAAAGACAAGGAAATAAATACTGAAGTCGAGTTGGATGAGGAAGAGCGCCCGACTTCGCAAGTGTATCAGCCGATCGAATTCAGCAAAACGTGGCAGTTAGCTACAAAGCACATCCACAAAACATTCTTTAATAATGAATTTGGACACACGTGTGACCTTTGTGACAGACTCTGGTTCCAGATGGACGTAAAGATAGTGGCTGTTAAAGTGATGCCGTTGGAACACCATGGAGACCAGAATTAATTACCATAGTAACAAGTAAATAAACAAATGGTATTTAGCGGCATCGGAACAATACCTTTATCCGTTCCTGCAGTTTTTAATGTTTTTACTATGCGATTGTATTGATATATTTTGTAATTTTTTATACAGATACGTCTTGGCTATATATTTTGTAATTGTCTTAAGCGATTATAAAATGTATGTTTATACGCATTTCTGATGATGCAATGAATAAGTAATGAAATATATTAAATACTACTACTAAAGATGTCAACAAGACCAGAATTAATTACCATAGTAACAAGCAGTGGCGTAAATACGGGGGGGATAGAGGGGATCAATCCCATTATGATTGACAGAATCCTAGGTAAAGGAATAATTTTGATAAAAATAAACTTAAAACGTTTGAATAAAGCGTTGTTTTTCCCAATCAAACGTCTTAACTTTATTTTTACCAAATTATTAGTGTACAAGTCCAAAACAATAAAATCGAACTTTGTGTTTTTCAAAATTCCCGCCTTATATAAAAATCCCTCCTTAAATAAAAATACTTACAATTACCTTTTTTACCCAAAAGTTACATAATTCCTTCGTTAAGAAATAAATCGCAGCATAAACAAATAAACAACTAATAAACGACCTTGTTTACAAGACATTATTTTAAAGACACTATTATTATTTGTTACTTTGTTCCCCAAGAGTTTATTTAATTTATTATTAATTATAGCACGAGTTTCATTTTGTAGTGCCTGGCTTGGTATTGTTTTTATCGCAGCTTCCGCATTAATGATTTCGCGAGTTAAGTGGTCTTTATTGACATAAGGTATATTATAGTTCAACCCTTTGTTAAGAATATCTATTTCGTCAGAGGTAAACTGTATAGGTTTCAAGTTAGAGACACGTGCGTAGAACTTGTGTTTACATATGATGGTGTCCTCTTATCTGTTCGTGTTTAAGAGTTCGAAGTTTTATTACTTGTTTCTGATAAACATGTTTCAGTACGTCGTCGTTGATGGTTTGTAATACGTTATCTAGTAAAGCTACATGTACGCTGTCGAGCAGCTGTAAATGAGTCCTATATAGCTCTCTATTTAAGACTGTTTTCTTTTTATACAAATACTTCAGTTCTTCTCTCATCCACATTATTCCGGCATATCTTTTTATTTTCGTACTAAACCCCGATTTTTTGTTTATCTTTATGGAGGCATATTTTGGTATTATATTATATTTAATGCATTCTAGATTAAATCTTATGTGTAAATTTGTCTTCAGTAACCTTAACTTGATATTTTGGAATTTATACACCGTGTGTGCCTGACTAGCTTCCAATTTTATATTCATGTTTATCGGTGTCCAAGGCACTTATATCGCGGAGGCGCCTCGATTTATTGGCCTACCGAAAATACACAAACCCAGTGTACCAATCAGGCCTCTCATAAACTTTACCACTGCACCGAGTTACGGTGTATGTAAAAAACTTGCGGCTAAAATAAAAAGCAGTGTGAGAATAGAGATTAAACACAGTATAAAGAATAACGTTCGATTTGTTAATAAAATAAAAAACATTACAATACAACCCAACCACAAAATAGCCTCTTTTGACATTGTTGACTTATACACAGATGTCCCTGTAAAGGAAACACTTGCTATCCTTAAAACAAATCTTATTAATACCAGAATATGTAACCGGGAAGAAATTAACGAAATAATCGGGCTGTTAGAAATTATATTAAACCAGAATTACTTTACATTCAATAATAATTATTATATCCAGAAAACAGGTCTAGCCATGGGGTCCCCCTTATCTAGCCTGCTGGCTGATATATACCTAAATTATTATGAGAACACGTATCTGCTCAGTAACAAAAATAAATTCTCCAACAGATTAGTATCGTATACACGATACGTTGATGACCATTCGGTCATTGTAGTTGTCACGTGATATTCGGTCAGCGAATACTAGGCAAACTTTAGTCCAGTGCAGTGGTTGATATTGAGAAGTTCAGCGTCTGCGTTGATACCGTACTGATTTGTGTTTATGCAAGTGTAGTTTTTATTTATTTTATTTGTTAAATCTTTGTATTTGTTCATTATACCCGTGCGCAATCAGCCCACGCAATTACGTCATCCGCGTAAAGTGCAGTTCGCTAACTGCGAGCTACGACAGAAGTTGGTTAAACCTCAGCCTTCATTCGCTCAATACTCTTTTCTATTTGCTAGCCGCGGCGATGTGAAATTTAATTATTTGCTTAACTTCTTTATATAATTTTCATCCTTCAATCGTTATTTATCTTCGCAATGTACGCCATACGTAATTGCATGGGCCATGCGCTTTATTATATCATTTGTTCAATAAACGGCTAGTTAACTCAAAATTTATACAGTCCACTTCTTTTTTTAAAACATATATCCGATTCCTTAAACCAGCAGCACTTCGCATGAGAAATACCAACTCAAGAAATACTCGAGAGCGTTGATCACGCAACATTTGGTCCTCCGGGCCGGATATTCATTTCATGGATGATTCATTTCACAAATAATTTCACGGTGCATTCATTTCATGGATTTACAGTTCAATTAGCAGACCCTATCAGCATTTGACAACATGATTAAATCAACATTTCTTTAATTATCAACTATAACTGGAGCACGCATTGCACGACTTTTGGGGACGTCATACTTCGCCGACCGGATCGTTCGAAACATTATTTCAACATTTGAACACCAACACCACGTGGCATTCATCACTTGGGAAAAATCCAAAGCATCCAGCCTATGCAGAATTCGGCCACTTCAGACATCACCTGACAGGCATCAACAGTGTCTACATCGTCAATTCATGGGTGCCGGATGGAACTGCCAAGGATTCGACACGCTCTGAGACCTTCTTGAACATGTCGCTAAGTACCACATACCAAGTGAATATAAATTTATGTTTCATATGATCCTTTCAATTTTACATAATTTTGTATACCTTTCAAGGGCATTCAACTAAAATAAGCAGTATTTAAAAAAATAATATAACTTTTTTCTTATATCAGTTTCAATTTGACTATGAACTTGGATTTTTTGCGAACTCAGCAAGCTTATAAATTTTTCTGTGAATCAATCACAAACTTAAATAACTTAACAAGCTTATATTCATATTTTTTGATTTAATTGTAAATCATATTTTTAAATAGTGTTCATAGCAATAGGGATTATACTGTTATGTTGTATATGCTGTCTATATCAGTATTTAGTACAACATAGAATTAGTCTGAGATGTGTTAATCAATGGTTACCGCGTTGTAGCGTGACTTCATAAATTAGATAACCTGCATTGGTCTTGTTCATCTCTCTGCAGTCACTCATTTTTTCTTATTATCGTTTCGAATCTTCAAGTAATACACAATCATGACTGATATGAAGGCGCTGATCAAAAAGCGTGGCATGATCAAGGCCTCTATATCGCGCATAAACACCTACGCGGATAATTTTGATCACGATACGCATGACCACCATGCGCTAAAAATAAAGCTTCGTCATCTGATGGAGCTAACCGCAAAATATGACGAGATTCAAACGCAAATTGAGTCTGATGACTCTGATTTTGCATCCGTTAGTGATAGAGTTTAGACGGAAGATGATTTGTGTAACATAGAATGCAAGTTACAAAATTTATTAGATCATGCCGAAGAGATGAGCAAGAAAATACTAAATCAGTCCGAAGTCGTCACATTCAGTACGCCTCCTATTCAATTACAACCAATTAAACTACCCTGCTTCGCAGGTAACATAATTAACTGGCAACATTTTTACCATATGTTTGTGGAGTTGGTTCATGTCCGAACAGACCTGACCAGCATCCAAAAATTTCACTACTTGCACTCATCACTAAGGGATGAGGCGCTGAATGTTATAAAATCTCTCCCAATCACGCACGAAAACTACACGGTGGCCAATGTGTTGTTGAGAGCCAGGTATGACAGTAGACTGATTGTTACGGCGTATTATGTGGCTAATGTCTTGGGCATGAAGCACATGCAGCAGGACTCTATGGTTAGCATTTCCAAATTTATAGATGATCTTACCGCTAACATAAACGCTCTTAATTCATTAAATTTACCAGTGAACACACTCGAAATTATTTTTGTGCATTTTCTCGCCCAAAAACTTGACGATCGCACATATAGATTATGGAAGGAAAGTTTAACAGACGAACAGTTTCCGAATTACAATAACGTCATTAAATTCTTAAATACTAGGCGCCAGTTGTTGCAAAATGTTAGCGCACCGACTGGTTCATCATACGGAAGGCAAGTTAGCGATAAAACTTCTTATCGCAAACCGGCTAGACGCGCGGAGTTCACTGGGTCACTAGTACATACTCAAACAAGCAATAGACTTTGCCAGCTGTGACGCGGCAATCATAAACTGTCCGAATGCCCACAATTCGTGGCTTTACATCCGAGTCAATGGAAAGACGTTTTAATAAATCACAAGCTCTGGCTAAATCGCACACGCTCGGGCCATGAAACCTCGCGTTGCCCTTCCAAATTTTCGTGCAGAGCATGTTCGGAAAGGCACCACACCATGATTCACTCTTCAACAAATAATTCTTCGAGCAGGAACAATAAATAATGTTCCCTAAAACTACAAACCAACAAATCAATTTTATTGTCTACCGCCGTATGTACCACAACCGATCGTGCCGGTAACAAACACCCGGTAAGAATCCTGTTGGATTCAGGTTCACAAGCAAACTTTTGTACCATGGGCTTCGCACGCCGCATGGGCTTAAAATTAAACAAGTCCGAACTGCCTATCACGGGCATAAATAATTCTCTATGCCAAGCCAATTTCAGTACAAGGGTGCGCCTAAACTCACGCTACAGGGATTTCAGTTTGAATTTACACTGCGCTGTTCTGCCCAGAATTACAAATAACCTCCCTACAGAATCTTTTAATATGTCACCATTATACATTCCAAAAAACATATTTTTAGCTGACCCGCAACTTAATTTTTCGTCACAGATCGACATATTACTCGGGGCACAGTATTTTTTGCAATTGATTGAGCCGACTAAATTCATTCGCAGTCCGCACTTTCCGATAATACAGGAAACAAAACTAGGTTTTATCGTACTTTAGGTATTCAGTGGGACGTTCAGGCTGACAACTTCATATACAATTTCCAAAGAGATCTTAAAATCGATGTGTTTAATAAAAGAAGGGTATTATCCGTCATCGCTGGAATTTACGACCCATTAGGGCTCATTGGCCCTATTACATTTTGGTGTAAGCACTTTATGCAAACGCTATGGTCTTCGGGTACCAATTGGGACGACCCGCTGTCTGACTCATTATCAATTCAATGTGCAGAGCTTTACGCTCAATTAATTTCAGACACTCATGTTAAGATCCCAAGAGCTATAAAGGATTCATGTAATTTTCCAATCATTTCATTTCAATTACACGGGTTTGCCGACGCGTCAGTAAAGGGTTACGCATGCTGTATTTATGTGCGTACAGTATATTCTGACCGCAGTATATCATCTCATTTATTGTGTTCCAAATCTAGAGTCGCCCCTTTAAAGCAGATATCTTTACCTCGACTTGAACTTTGTGCCTGTCTATTATTGGCTCAGTTGGTTTATAAGGTTGTCAACGCTGTGACCTACAATTTCAGCGAGTTGTATTTTTATTCTGACTCTACGATTGCCTTACACTGGATTCACCAACAGTCGTCCAGGTGGAAGGTATTTGTTGCCAACCGCGTCGCGGAGATACAGCAGCTCACTGCAAACGGCACCTGGTATCATGTTGCTTCGCATGACAATCCCGCGGCTGTTTACCTCGTTCTTTGCACCACCACCCGCAATGGTGGCATGACCCATACTGGTTGTCAAAGGAGCCATCATCATGGCCCACCAGTCCTTTCGAATCCAACTCTTCCTGCACTCATCCAGATCTGGATAAAGAAAAACGTAAACAAGGTCAACTCGCTCTGGTTACTACTTCATCCACTCCTAATTACATTGAAAATTACTCCTCGCTTTCAAGACTTATTCGTGTGTTTGCTTACTGCCTACGATTCATTCGGAACGCTAACTCTCCCGTCGCTAACAGAAACATTTCCTTTTTAACTTCACAAGAGCTACGCAGCACACTTTTGATTTTTATACGTCAATCCCAGCTATCGCATTTCAAAATCGAGATAAAAGAACTTCAGGCACAACGCCCTGTACCTAAGACTAGTAAAACTTTTTCGCAAACAAATGCATCACTTGTTTTCGATTTCGCGCAATTGGCTCAAGCCAACTTTTAGGACAATTACCCTCTTCCAGAGTCACTCCTTCTAAACCATTTTCACAATGTGCCGTCGACTATACCGGTCCCATATTTCTACGTCAGGGCGGGCAGCGGTCCAAATCATTCACAAAGGCTTACATATCACTCTTCATTTGCATGGCCACTAAGGCAATTCACCTTGAATTGGTATCAGATTTGACTGCAGACGCTTTTACATGCACCGAGTTACGGTGTATGTAAAAAACTTGCGGCTAAAATAAAAAGCAGTGTGAGAATAGAGATTAAACACAGTATAAAGAATAACGTTCGATTTGTTAATAAAATAAAAAACATTACAATACAACCCAACCACAAAATAGCCTCTTTTGACATTGTTGACTTATACACAGATGTCCCTGTAAAGGAAACACTTGCTATCCTTAAAACAAATCTTATTAATACCAGAATATGTAACCAGGAAGAAATTAACGAAATAATCGGGCTGTTAGAAATTATATTAAACCAGAATTACTTTACATTCAATAATAATTATTATATCCAGAAAACAGGTCTAGCCATGGGGTCCCCCTTATCTAGCCTGCTGGCTGATATATACCTAAATTATTATGAGAACACGTATCTGCTCAGTAACAAAAATAAATTCTCCAACAGATTAGTATCATATACACGATACGTTGATGACACTTTTATAATTTTTAACGGTACATTGCGGCAGATAGAAAATATGAAAAAATACATGAATAACGTTAATAAGAACATACAGTTCACCCTTGAAACGGAGGTAAACGGCAAGCTTAACTTTCTCGACTTGACAGTCACAAGACTAAATAGCAACTTCCAATACCAGATATACTGGAAGCCAACTACCACAGATATCACAATAAACGCTGAATCACATCACCCTTTCTCCCAAAAGATGGTGGCATATAATAGTTTCGTGCATAGACTACTGTCCATACCAATGGAAAAGGAAGACTTTCACGAAGAACTTAACACAATTAAATATATAGCTAGGGCCAACGGTTACAGTAGCTCAATTGTACACAATCTAATTAAAAAACATCGAAAGAAGGAAGGTAACAAAGAAATAAGCGAAGGTAGTGAAAATGGGACTAGGTACATAACATCGTACTATGGTAACACCCTACCAAAACTTTTATACAACGCGTTTAGAGACGTAAACATTAGGATGGGGTTCCGGACCAGTAACAACGTTGGTAAGATACTTCGACAAAACCCCCCAAAAGCAGTTGAAAACAGGACAGGTGTTTATAAGGTTGTGTGCAGCGACTGTTGTTGTTTCTACATTGGACAAACGGGTAGAGCGTTTAAAAAACGCTTTAGAGAACACCTGCCCAAAAAAGATCCTAGCAGAATAACATCAAATTATGCACGTCATCTAGTTGACAATAATCATAGTTATACAGACTTTGCAAGTAATTTTCAACCCCTACACACATATGCAGGAAAGGGAGATACATGAGTGCTGTCGAGGAATTTGAAATATATAAGGCATTTAAGGACACAAACACAAAAGAAATCCTCCTAAATGAACAGTTGCAGTTTCAGTCAAATTCGCTATACGATACGGCTATACAAATACAGACAAAGTCCACAGTGCACGGCGAGCAATAACATAGACTCAGCAGTCGACCGTTGTAGTCCGGGATGCGCATCTCGACTTGTACGTGCTCCAAAGTTTAAACGTTTTTTATTGTTGATTATGTGTAAGCTATGTTATATGTTTTAAGTGTTGATATTTTTACTTAAATGACAACCTCTGCTGAGTGACAATACCTGAGGATGGGACATATGTCCCGAAATGCGTCGTAATAACGAAGAAGAAATGAAGCCACCAGATGGACAAACAAAATAACGTAAATACTTTATTCTATCAATTTAAATGGTTTAAGAGGACAGTGATATGACGGAGCTGCTAATATGTCTGATAAATACAACGGTGTTAGCAAAATTCTACAAGACCAGCACGCTTTAGCTGTTTATGTCCACTGTGCTTATTCATTGAACTTAGCTGTATCAAGAGCCTGCGAAGTTCAAGAAGTCCGGAACTGTCTTGGTACAATTGAAAAATCCTATACATTTTTCAATACACCCAAGAGGCAGGAAGTTCTTAATGACGCAATTGAAAAATCAGAATTTGACCCAAGAATCAAAACTTTAAAAAGACTGTGTGCTACATGTTGGGTTGCAAAATTTAATGCAGTTCGGGATTTTATGCACATATTTGATTTTGTGGTAGAGGCCCTTGACACAATTTCCTCTTGGAAGGGCAAGGACGGTTGTGAATCCATCAACTTGAAATGGGCACTGTTAAACACTGAGTTTTGTGTTGCTGTACACGTTATTGCAAACGTGTTTGCTTTTGGGATCCCATTGTGTAAGGAAATTCAAAAAGAAAATTTGGACTTAAAAGAAGCTGTTTCGTTGGCCAATATTTGCCAATCAGAGTTGCAGCTCATGCGTAAAAACGCTGAAAAAGAGAGGCCATGAAATGTTTACCCAAGTCAAGGCTGTAGCAAGTGATAATGGTATTGACTTAAAAATTCCTAGGACGTGCAAAATACAAAAGAACAGAAGTAACGCACCATGCACATCCCAGGATATTGCTGACGTGAGTGTAGGCCTACTGGACAGAATTGAGCAGCATTTCAGAATAAACTTATCTGTGCCATTTCTTGAATTTTTCATTTCACAGTTAGAAGAACGATTCAAGAAACATAAATCAATTTTTGAAGGATTCCAGAGTTTGTTTAGTTCTGAACTAACAAATAATTGCAAAATCAAATTGAAGGCTTTGGTCCAGTTTTATGCTACTGATGTGTATTCTATTAGTGATGACATTTTTGTTGAACTGAAAGTATGGAGGAAAGAGGTTGAAAGAACTGGAAAGAAGGAAGTTTTGAAGTCTGCTATAACCAGTCTCAATTCATGTGATCCTACATTGTATCCTTCTATCTACCATCTGTTGAAATTCTGTGCACGCTGCCTGTGACAACTTGTACTCCAGAGAGGTCCTTTTCGACATTGAAGAGAATAAAGACTTATCTCAGGAACTCTACTGGACAAGTAAGTGTGGAGATTTTATCTCTTAATTATTATATGAATTTCTATTTTATTCATTTATTCATGCTACTTTTAAGGGAAAAAGGAATGTTGCAAAGTAAAATAATTGTTTTTTGCTACATTTCTTGCAAGAGAAGTAACTTGTTGTAAAATTGATTAGTTTTGAAGAGTTGTTTCACTGCAATAAAGTTCCAAAAAGCCTTAAATTATTACAACAAGTAACAAGATAATAACAATAAACAATTGATGAGTAAGTAATTGTTATACGTTATGTAAGTTTACTAGCTACATTTTTGTATATTATTATTTTTGTAGCTACAAAAATGTAGCTAGTAAACTTACATAAATATAAGCTAAACCATTTAAGAACTAGAAAAGCTGTCAACATCAGCTTATTCTTAAAAGTTACCTATCTCAAAAACTGAACGTTTTTATTTAATTACAGGCAAGACTGAATGTCCTTGCGATGCTTTCGATCCATCGAGAGATAAAAATAACATTTGATGAGATCATAGAAGATTTTGCTAAGAAACCCAGGACGTTAGATTTTGTCCTGTAATCTAGCTGCTACTCAAAGTATCAATTATTATTAATGTATGTCAATAAACACGTTTAAATACAAAGGTCAGTGGTTTATATTCATTTCAAACATCATCTTCTCTAAAATATGTACCGGTATACTTATACTTACAGTGTATTTAACATTTTAGGATCATTAGTAGTTAACTTAACCGTTATTACTCTTTTACTCTATAAAGTCCTTTAGTTCGAATTTTTTTAATAAGTTTTGTCAACAAAATTAAAGTAATATATAACTTTATAAAGACTGGTTTTCAATCTTGTGTACAAATATTTAACTATCATACTCCTTTACTTACAAACTTATTTTGTACAAGATTTTGCTACTCTATAACTTAAACAAACTGTTTAGTGTGTGTCAGTAAAATCTAATATCTAGCACAAATCGTTTATGATATTTTCTCTTAAAACTAGCACCAGTAGGCTCTAAAACGTTGATTTGAGAGGCCAATTTTTCAAATTTTTCTGGGGGAGGACCCCCCCTGGTAGAGTCTCCTACGAACTAGACCCCCCCCCAAAGCTAATCCTATTTACACCACTGGTAACAAGTAAATAAACAAAAGCTATTTAGCGGCATCGGAACTGTACATTATCGATCCCTGCAGTACATTTTTGATGTTTTACATAATATGCGATTGTATCGACATATTACGATGTGGAAAGTGTACTAATTGTAAATTGTCCTATTGCTTAATGCAAAGCAATTATGAGGTACCATTCAACAGATAAAGGAACAAAGATAATAAATAGCACAATATAAGCGGGCTATTGCATCATCCAGCGCGGGTTGAGCGGGGGGGAGAAATAGAAATGTTTTGCGCCGCTCGGCGTGCACTAAAATTAGTATTTTTCCGGTTTCTGATGCGATAGAACGTTGAGTGAGGTGTCGTTAAAATTGTCTCATGGAGTACTATCTACATAGTGTACCATAATAGCGGTGATATTATTAAGAGGTTTGAATAATCGTAATTCAAGTTGTAAAAATCGTGTGTTCGGACAAAATGGCGTGGTATATGGAGCTAAACGTGCTCAAAAGTATCATAAACCCATACAGGAGAGTAGAGAAATCATGGGGAATTCAAAAACCCCAAAATGACCAATGCCGAACGTCAGAGGATTTACCGACAACATTTAAAAGACAAGTAAGAAAATATTTGATGATGTGAGCGTAGACACCGAAGTGCCAATGGTGATCATGGGGGATTTCAACGTCAACGCACAGACTAATTTACTTGCGCTGGACTTCATGAAGGAACAATTGAATTTAGCCACGTGCCATTGCCACCGACTATGCTGGGTAACACCACCATCGATTTGACTTTCACCAGAAACATCAGCGTTTATATCTTACCTTATATCAGCTACTTCTCCTATCATAGGCCCATTATAAATAAAGTCTTGCTTGAACCAACTAATTAACTTGTGTGACGATTTTGCAAATAAAATTTTGTACTTTGTAAAACTAAATATGTGTTTGTTCATTTTATTCATAACACATTAGCAACCCTAAAGCACACAGACGTATTCTACGCTCTAAAGATTTGCGGCCATGGCTCCGACACAGCCCCCGCCGATTTTTGTCAAACTATTAAAGATACCGAGTTCGTATTTTAAATAAAATTCCTCGTAATTTGATCACCTACAATAGGCTTGTTTAAATTTTGACTTCCACTTTTACCCATAGTGCTCCTAAAGTTAAAAAATTTTCAACATAAACACTACAGTTGGATCTGAGTTAAAATTCCCTTCAGTCAGATACTCAACATGGACTTTTACATTTTTTCAAAATTTTGATCCACACTTTACATGCTGTTATAGGTTAAGAGTTAACATCTCTCTTCTGGCCAGCAGCCTGCAGGCTGGTTGGCAGCAGCTATCCACTCCTCCCTGTTGTTCGCCTTCCTTTTTAATTCCTGGTATGAATCACAGTTCATGTCCTGTGTAACCTGAGTCATAAATTCCAAACGTGACTTTACAATTTCTCCCTTCTATCTTTCCTTCTATGACTCTTTTGGTTAGGCTGTCATGCCGTAACATATGTCCAATAAATTAAGCTCTTCTTCTGTTTAATTGTTTCAGGAAACTTCTATCTTCTCCAGCTCTGTGAAACACCTCTTCATTCTTCAACTTGTCCACCCAACTTACCCAAAGCATCCTTCTATAACATGATGCCTCAAAGACTAGAAGTTTCTTCTTTTCTCGTGCGCCAATTGCCAAATCTCACTGACCCCTATACAATGAAACACTCCAGACATAGGTTTGCAGAAGATTTTTTCACACTTTAAAGCTCTTAGTTCTTAAGAGTTAACATAAAACATAACAAATGATGTACTCTCACTTCATGGTGTTTCTTGGCTTACACTAAGAATTATAATATAAAAAACTTTATCAAAATTTATTTATACATTAAAAATAAGTGTATTTTGTCCAAAATAGTGACAAAGCTCTATAGCTTAGAGAGCTTACTAATGTAGATATAAACAATGTCACAATAAACAATTTCTAGTGTGTGTGTGTGTGTGTGTGTGTGTGTGTGTGTGTGTGTGTGTGTGTGTGTGTGTGTGTGTGTGTGTGTGTGTGTGTGTGTGTGTGTGTGTGTGTGTGTGTGTGTGTGTGTGTGTGTGTGTGTGTGTGTGTGTGTGTGTGTGTGTGTGTGTGTGTGTGTGTGTGTGTGTGTGTGTGTGTGTGTGTGTGTGTGTGTGTGTGTGTGTGAAACAAACAATAAATTTACTTTCCAGCAGTGTCAAAGAATATGTTGACTGGCATGCTTACGGGCTCAGCAACAGCTCAGCACAGCTCTCAGCTCCTTCAGACAGAACGTCTGCAGTGGGTATGCCTACAGAGTAGCCATCAAACTCCCCAGCATTGAGGTTTAACTCCGTCTGTATGGAATTCTTCACATCTACACAAGTACAGTGAGTTTAACAAAAACTTTCCATTAAATGATACCAATGTTTCAATGGTACTCGTACAAATTGCACCATGCAAATCAATCATATCAATTCAAGAACATAGGGCTATTCATGTGTTCATAATTCAGTAATCAAATTCTAAAACAATACAAACAGTACTGATTAACTGTTACTGGTTTTATAAAACAATAATACAACAACTTTAAACTCTATGTTGAACAATATTTCAATTGTTAATGAATCTGTACCAAATCCAAGCTAAACAAATTTGAATAAGACATTTTTATATAACTAAGTTTGTCTATAAACAGAGTCTACTTTATTGTTTCTATATCTCAATAACAAGAATGTTAAAAGTATGAAAAAACTACAAGTAACTTAACTTAACTAAAAATGAACTTTTTTCATGTGAAAAACTTACTATTTTATCGGACGCGTTTCGGCTTAGTATCCGCCTTCTTCAGCTTTGGTAACAGACTGGAGGCAGTCTGTTACCAAAGCTTAAGAAGGCGGATACTAAGCCGAAACGCGTCCGATAAAATAGTAAGTTTTTCACATGAAAAAAGTTCATTTTTAGTTAAGTGTAGTGCTGTGAAAGAAGAGATGAATAATCAAGACAACTACAAGTAATTAAATTTCTAATCAAGTTAGTTGGAACATGAAAATTTTGTATTTAAGTTTATACATGACAAAGTATTTAAGTTTATGACATGAAAACAGAAACAATACAGATGTTGCTTTTTAACTTGGTTTTCTGGTAAGAAGAGCATCTTTAGTACAGTAGTTTAATTTGCATAAAAACCAAAATCACCTTTCAAAAAACGGACTTATCAATCATAAATGTCTACATACCACCAGACAATACCATTGCTAAGAACGACTCAGATACAATAATTCCAAGAGATAAATACACAATCATTGTAGGAGAGACCAACGCAAAGCACAGTACATGGAATACCACCAAAAAAAACAACAGAGGTACAATTCTTCATGAATAAATACTAAACAACACCGTTCTTCTCAATTACAAACAACCAAAATTTCAATCATCAGCAACTGGAATTGGAAGTACCATTGACCTCACACTAGTTACTGGCAAACTATTTAGTAAAGTAATAAGCTGGACAATTGAGAGAGATTTAGTCAGCGATCGCCTACCAATTATCACATCAATAGCATTTGACAACATTGTCACACCTAGTGCATGTTCACAAACAAAATGGAAAACAAAGAATGCAAATTGGAACCTTTATAGAGAAATGCTTAAAGAACAAACAATTGCAATCAAATTAGTGGACCTTGAAACGACTACAAAATTGATTGATATTGCAGCAGAATCCAGAATTCCTAAAAAGAAAAAAGGAAACAAAATAAGAAATCCAAGGTTGAACATATGTTGGAACAGCACAACAGCCTACCTTACCAAAGCAAGACAACAGGCAAGAAGAAAATGGCAATGCTCTAACACTATCCAAAATAAAATTCGCTATAACCAGTGAACTGCAGTGGCTAAAAAATCAATACTCAAAGCTAAAAGAACATCATGGAAAAGCTTTGTGTAAGAAATCACGTATAACACCTGAACAGCCACAGTTTGGAAAAGATTCAAGGCCATTGAGGGCAAATCATAAGAATCAATCCAACACATACAAGATGATTGCAAACAACATTGTAACAGAGCCAGCTGACATTGCCTACTTATTCAATAAAACATATACAAAGAAACCTGGACGAGAAATGCAACTTTGAACATCCCTGTTATATTAAAGGTGATCTAGATAATGAAATTACCCACACAGAAATAGAGGTGGCTATTAAAACTTTAAAAGATTCCACACCTGGAGAAGATCAAATACATAACAGCATGTTCCAGAACGCACCCACTGAATTTATTAATGTTCTTCTAACGTATTTCAACAACATCTGGAAAACTGAACAATTCTGATGGTACAAAATGGGTAGAGTCATTTTAATATTATGCAATAATATGATCTATGTAAAACTGAATAAAATACGACTTTAGAAATTGGAATGGTATGAATCAGCCAGTGTGGCGTACGCATTACCGTCTCAAAGACTGAATAACCGAACCTTATAAGGTAAGGAATTTTGTATTCTGTCTGACATCACGAGAATATCATGATAGGAGCACGTGCTTTTGAATAACAAAACGCAATTCGGGCTTCTACAAGCTTACAAATTCTTCAACGTGGCCCGGCCAGCGAGGAAGGGGAACCACCAGTGGCGAAGTTACATGGAGGCAATTGAGGCAATGCCTACCCTAAAAAATTCTGTAGAATAAAAATTATACATACGTATGAACTACATGACGTAAAGATTATACATTGTTACCGCGACTGTCGAATTTATTAGGCCGAAACATGCTTTACTGAGTGACCGCTAGATGGTGACAGGTGAGACTCGGCATAGCTCATTTAAAGCGAATGAGGCAACCTGAACTTGCCTCAGCATTTTTTGTATACATCGTATATAAGCAATGTGCCAGAGAGATAGGGAAGTGAAGGGAGGGGGGATTGTCCCGTGCTGTACACATAGAGCGTTGAGGCATGCCTCACTTCTGTGGTCCAAACATTCAAGTTAAAGCACGCTGTGTTGTTTATAAGTGTGTTTATTTTATGCAGTTATTAAAAGTGTCCCTGTTATTCCGCTGAACTAACAGATGATCAAGATTGTTATTTGAATTATTTGTAACATTAAACATATATATAGAAACTAATCAAGTTTAAAAATTTGAAGTTCAATCAGTTGTATTATTGTGTATGACTAATACAAGGATTGTTCAATAGAAACACGTATAGAGCTGTACAGCATTTTTTATTCAACGATTTTAAAAGAAGTCTCCATTAACATTAAGACATGAGTTCCACTGTTGCACCAACCTGTACATTCCCTGCTAGTAAAATTCTTACGGCTGTTTGTGGAACCATTCGCTTACAGCAAACTCTACCTCAGCGTCCGATTTGAACCACCATCCTTTTAGTGATTCCTTAAAAAAAAATTTAAGGTAAGATTTTTGCCTACCCATTCATTAACTACTAGCTTCGCCACTGGGAACCACGTGACCAGCCCATATATTATACGCTGACCGATCGCCATTCGGGCAGTCTACGAACAACTCAAAACTGTGTAACAGTGTCAGGACGCCTACGCAGACAAAAAATCAGTGTAGGCCTACAAAAGTGTGAAAATGTATTTAAAACAAGTATAAGTAAATTCTGCAAGTATAAATGTAATTATCAAAATTAATTAACAGTTTTGAACAGTTTTAGTGAGTGTTGGAACAAAAGTGAATTGACGGGAATGACGCAACATTTGGAATAACTTCTACAGATAAGTACTTTCAAAAATAGGTCTACCAAACAACAGTAAATTACTATTTACCAGTGGCGGCTCGTCCATAAGGGCTGCAGGGCTGCAGCCCTCCCTATAATTTTCAAGGAAAACTAATTACTGTATTTAAATAACTTTTTATTTAGGAAATTATGTATTCTTCAAAGATTCGCCAGTATAAGAAATACATTTTTATATTCGCGTTCAGCCACAACTGATGGTCGTGTACAATAGACAGATTTGTGTATGTGACACTCAGGCAGGCTGCGCCCTACTTAGACAAGTGCGTGTTGCGTCTGCGTTTGAGGCACATAGTGGGAGAACGCTTCCTTACCAAGCCAAGTTTGGGCTGCAGTCAGTCCAGCCCGAGGCTGCCGAGAAGTTGAATGTGTGCGTGCAAATCTTTTGCTGACGGCATGTTCCGTGTTTGTAGACTGTGCTAATTTCTACCGTTGCAGTTTTTAAACAAATATGAATAAAAATAAAAATAGTGTTTTATATTTGCAAAACATCAATGTTTCATCGTTATCGTTAGCAGAGAAGAATGAAATTAAGAATTTAGGTCGCAAGACTTCTGATTTATTAATTTCTCAGTAATCATCAAGCAGAAATCAGATTTATTGTAGGAAATTTAATGTGTCCATTTATTCCAAATATAAGTGGTTGTGTGGCTGTCCTGAAAAGAATGCACTATTTTACTTTCCTTGTTTATTATTTGGAGGTGATGCAACTTGGACAAAGGTTGGAGTGAATGATTTAAAACATTTAGGCGAGAAAGTAAAAAACATGAAGATTCAGCAAAACATATGAAGAATGTAATTGATTTAGCTATGTTAGGAAAAGTAAACATTGCACATCAGTTAAGTGACGCTTACAAACAACAAACAAACAAACACAATGAAAAAGTAAGACAAAATCGAGAAATTCTCTAGAAAATTATTGACTGCCTCAAGTTTTGCAGAAAATTTGAGCTTCCGTTACGTGGTGACAATGAAACTTCACAATCATCAAATCCTGGTATATTTCGAGGATTGTTAGAATTTGCTGGAAAGTTAGATGAGTCTCTTAAAAGTCATTTTATGAAGTCAACAGTGTTTAAGGGAACTTCTAAGACAATTCAGAACGAACTTCTAGACTGTATCCTTGAGGTGTGTCGTGATGAAATACGTGTTGAAATTAAACAATCTAAATTTTTATCAGTAATGTCGGATGATACATCAGATGTGTCAGGTCTTATGCAACAAGTTATTGTTTTCGTTATGAACTGAGCGGAATTGTGCATGAAAGATTCTGGGGACTTTATTAACCCAAAATGCTGAAGTGTTAGCAGAATGCATTTTAGAACAGGTAAATATAATCCTGAATGGTGACAGTGACAAACGTATAGCTCAGACTTACGACGGAGCCCCCGTTTTTAGTGGCGAGAAGGGAGGTGTGCATAAAATAATTCAACAGTCACACAAATATGCACATTTTGTGGACTGTTATGCGCATCAATTAAATTTAATTATAGAAAAGGCAGCATCACAAAACTCACAAGCTTAGACAGTATTTCTAAACGAATACCTCGAGTATCAAACACAAGATGGAATTTTAAAAGCCAGTTAGTGAACACCGTTTTTGAAAACAAGGAAAGTCTCATAGTATGCTTTGAGAAACTTCAAATTGACCAAAATCATTCCACACTCCAAGCGGCTGCAGGTATTCTCCATATGCTGAATGACCAGGACTTCAACTTTTGGCTAGAATGTTCTCATCACATCATGTATCATGTGGATATTTTATATAACCAGCTGCAGCATCGTAATGCAAACTCCAGTAATATCTATAATGCAGTAAATAAATTTCTTGAAGCGATCATGAATGAAAGAAATAGACTTCCTTCTGTTACTGACCAACAAGAAGACACTCCACTCATGAAGAAAAGGAAAACGTTATCGCATAATCTTGTTTCTACAAAAGAGGTGTGTGATATTATTTGTTATCAGATAAAAGAGAGAACAAAATCATGTTGGATACAGGAATTGCAAAGTCCTCCACAGAAGTGTTCACTCTCCTCCAAATAATTCTAACTACTCCCATGACTACTGCTGAGCCCGAGAGGTGCTTCTCCACGTTGAAAAGAGTTAAGAGTTTCCTAAGAAGTACAATGACACAAGAGCGGCTTGCTGCTTTAGCAATGTTAAGCATAGAAAAAGAAATGATTGAAAATATTATTAATTTTAATGACAAAGTTATCAATAAGTTTTCCAGTTGCAAAGAAAGGAGAATGGACTTCATGTTTAAATAAAATTGGGAAAGAAACAGTGATTTATTTCTAATTTTATTTAAGAACATAACTCACAATTATATTTTCATTTGAAAATTTTAATGTCTATAAGGTTAATGTGTAAATTAAAAATAATAATTTGTTTGAATTTTGACGTGTAGGCCTTAGTATTTAGAACTTAGTGTTTGGAATTTAGTGAATTTAGTGTTTAGAACTTAAATCATAATTAATCATAATCATAAATATCATCACCAACAGCAGCAGCTGCACCAAAGAGGATTGGACCAATGTTTTGTCACAGCTTCAGCTTCAATAGAGGTAAAAGACCTAGTAATAGTATATAAATTTCACTAATATATGATAATGGTAAATGTTGAATGTTGAAAATTGTAGTGCAGCCCCACCAAACTAAAATCTTTCCAGCCGCCACACCCAGTATTAAGTACTACATTCAGATAATAATGAGATCACAAAGTTAAGGGGGGTTTTAAGAGAGTGAGTGAGAGCGTGAAAGCGAAGTACTGGTTCGCCTCAATAAATTTAAGAAAGTTAGTCTTGTTCAATTAATAATTATATATGTTCACTGATGGGTGATTTGTTAATCACCAAATAAATAGGGGTAACACCCTTGGAATAAATACAATAAATAAATAATACAAGTTTCTATGTCACCATGACCGCGTGTTCAAGGTAATTATTGCGCTGAAACTTTAGCCTATTTGCTGCATCCAAATCTCGCCTAATCGAGCTATAGAATCTTCTGAGTAGAGGGAAATTAAGTGTTTAAATTATGCAGGTGTTATTTAATGCAAAGAGTGAAATGGTTTGCATATGTTAACCTCAAACTATGCTGGCGACCCTGTAATGTGTTGAGGAAGTGGAAGGTAGGTACTAAGAAGAGATTGTGGAGATAAGTGAAAATAAGGTGGGTATGGTTAATAAAAAGTGGGTAAGTTTACAATTGGCAACACTGCCAGTATGTTTCAAATCAATTGTAAGTTTACAAATGGCGAATCCCTGCCAGGATGTTATGTAAATTTTATGTAAAATAGGCCTGAAATTGGACGACAGGAAATGGGCTCAGAAGTGGTGGCAAATTTTGAAATTTATAGGTTATACGACATGCAAAATACCACGTGGTGCAAAAAAGTTTTTGTTTAGTATATATAAACTCTCATTGATCTGAATAATAAATTGTAATCAGTATTTAACTAAAAATAAGTAAAAAATATGGAGAATAATGAGGAGGAAGTCAGTTTGACTGATTCGACTGTCATGAGTGAATCAGAAATGCAGTCAACTCGTGTATTAAATAAAGAGAGCAGTTTAACCGAGTGAATTATAATGAGTAAAGCGGGAGCAGAATCTACTCCTGTAACAACCAAAATAAAAGAAAAAGAATGGTCAATGGCCGATATGGTTAAGTTAATGAGAACAATGTCTGATGATATTAAGCATAATATGAATAGTCGTTTCGATATAAATGATATTAAATTTAATGAATTAAAGAGTGATATCAATGAATAAAGTGTCAAGTTGGAAAGTAATTTCAATAATATGAAACAAAATAATGTCAAATTTGAAATTAATATGAATAAACGTCTAAATGAGATTGACGAACATTGTAGTACCATCGTAAAACTAATGCAAGATTATGTCAATGATATTAGAAAGAGAAAGGAGAGTAAAAGAGACACAGGTAAGTGTAATGAAAATAATAATAATGAAATAAGGGAGAACAAGGTAATCGGTTCTGATAGTGAAGATAGTGAAAATATAAGTGGTAATCATAATGATGACAAGTTAAGTGCAAATGAGAATATAAATAATGAAGGAATAGTCAACAAGGTAAGTGATGATGTAATACAAGTGATGATTATAATGGTGAAATAATTGAAAATGGGGTATCTAAGAATGATATATTAAGTAATAGTGGTGATAACGAGAATATAATGGGAGTAGAGGTTAGTGAGGGGGTAATAATAAGTGTTATTCATTTTTGGTTTTATGGAGATAGAGTTTTTTTTTGTTAAAAAGATCTTTTGTTAATAAGCTAATGCTATTCTTGTAGATCTCGTCTCATTTGCCTTCATGTCTGGACTGTTGGGTAGTATTATTTTCCGAAGATTTTTGTACTTGTTTCAGTAAAGTTTCAAGAAAATAAAAAAAAATTTACTCGATGGAAGTGTGGGCTTTCTAAGACAGCTGTGCATGTTAATAGGAATTAAACCAAGGATGGTTTGTTCCATTCTGAAACAGGCAAAGTCTAGAGCTGGTCACTCCAGTGCTTCCTCGGATAACCCACACCTCTCTCTCCTTTGCTTTTAGTTTCATAACAACACAAATTACCAATTTAAATGTAATTTAAATTGTGTAGCCCCACACTTTTGGGAGACAATTTATACAACTGTATAAATTTGTGTATATAGGTTGCAAATACAAATTTATTTGTGTTTGCAGAGCCCAATGTTCTTGGGACGTCAAAATTTTATAACACTACAAATTGATATTTATTTAATGTAATTTAAATGTGTGTGTTATATAACATAACAAATTCAATTTAATTTATTGAATTGATTTCATGGGTGTAATCGTAATAAGAAGATGATACGTTTTTTAAGTTTAAAATTGTTCAATAATTTATTTATTAAACAAAATCTTTCATATCGCATATTGTAGCATGACAGATATTCCACCAATAATTAATTCATTTAAGATCATAAAAAATAATTAAATTACATATACTAAAAGAATATCGAATGAAATTCAATTACTTCAAAGGAAAAAACCACAATAAAAGAAAAACAATCATTAAATTATAAAAAATACCACGATTAAAAGTTAAAGAAAGAATTAAGGAAAACTCATATTAAACAACCAGGAGATTACCCAGGAGGTTAGGAGCAGTAAATAAACTAGATACCCCAAAATCAAGAAAAAGAATCAGATTAGGAGGAATGGTGATGAACAAAATACCCGCCACAAGAAGAAAGAAGAATAAGGTTTATTATCAGGAAATAAACAAAATACCCTGAAACAAAGAAAGAAGAGTAAAGTCAGTATCAAAAAATAAAGAAGATACTCCGAACCAACCATCAGTCAAGATAACACTGAGTACCTTGGTTTACCCAAGAGTGAACACAAGAAGGAAGACGAGAAGAAAGGAAGAAATAGGATGGAAGAAACACCAGAAAACCCCTATTATTAACTACCACTGACCCCAAACCAATAGATTCAATTAAAGAAAGTATAACATCCCAAAACCCTATAAAATTGTAATTATTAATAAACAAAAGTGTTGTATAGTATGATAAGAGGTGCAACAACTAAAGTTATTATGTGATGAAATATAAACAAATCTTCACAGTCCATGATGACTAAAGGTCTGGTCTGAGATAATAAGACTCAATATAAGTCAGAACCACCAGTGAAAGTGTATTAGTGTAAGTGTTTTTGAAATATAATAAACTTGAAGTTGTAGTGTTACTATAACTTAAACTATATGCTATAAAACAACTTTTATATTTGATAATTAACAAATCATGAAATAATAAAATGGAAGGTATTTCCAATATTTTATTATTTTAGGTCACTTTGTTATCTCAAGACATTTGTAGGAATGACAATAACTAAAGTATGGGTGGAAATGTTTACTATATAAGGGGATGATAAATAATAATAGTAAAAACAGAAAGGACTGGAATTAGTTTAAGTGTTAATAGAATTAAGAAATTCAAATGGCTAATATTGTTCAAAGCCATGAACTCCATATTTTTGAAAGAGTTCTTATACAATAAGATTTATATGTTTAGAATAAGTTATATTAGTTAAATAACAGCATACATACCAATTAAAATGTTTCAGTATGTATGCTGTATTAATTAACAAAATGAGTTAAATGTATGTTAAAAACAATTTCAGCAAACATGTCCAACTTTACAGAATGCTGAGTGATGTTAATTATTATTTTTATAACAGTAGCATGATTTAGATGCTACACATCTCAATAAGTTTGTAAACAATTTTATTTTATGTCATGATAACTATTAAGAGTCAGAGGAGGAGTAGAAGTAAATTTATTTGAAAAAACCATACATGTAAAATACTAAACTCTAGGCCAAATAATGAATTCACAGAAACTCAATATAAACCAGTTAATTCACCTATGAATCATGTAAACTGGCAAGATTTAGGTAAGGTAGGTCAATTAACAACTACTGTAAATGAACCTATGATTTAAAAGGGTAATATAGAAAAATACCTCAAATTATTGAAAATTTTTGAAATGTATAAATTAACTATTTTTAAAGAGGAATGTTAAATTCAGAAATTATCACTAAAAACCAGTTCAAATGTTAAGTGTATATGTAATTAAGGAAAAGAAAGGATTTGTGACCATTTGAAATTTATTATAATTATATTAATAACACTTAAAATGGCAGTAAAAGTATAGAAGGGCGGAAACAGTGTTTTTGGGCCTAGATTTCCAAAAAGAAAGAAATTTGATAATTTTAACAAAAATCTCAACAAATATGGACTATGTCATATCAAATTAAACAGAATGAGATAAATAAACCAATTATATGGTTAATAATTCGTGAAAGCGAATAATAAACTAAAATTATTCCATATATAATGTAATTTGAAATCATGTATATGGGAAGTCGTAATTATTTTAACAATACTTTTCCAATATTAACTTGGCAAGATTTTTACTAAAGTGGAGGAAGTTAGTTAGTTTCTTTGTTAACGCTCAACCTGAACAGTCTATGTGAAATTGTGTTCTTTAAAACCGTATAATGAAGTGCTAAGGTTACAGTAAAAAATTCTGTGAGAAACGAGAGTTACTTAAATAAACACTTTTCCAGTCAAAATATATAAAAACTTCAACGACAACAGTGAAAACGAACACCACACTACATAATACCAGTGAATTAAAACATTAAAACTACATATTAGTAATAATTCAAGCTACCACAGAATAACCATTTTTGCGTAACGAACAGATATAAGTGAACACCTCTAATATCAAACAATTAACACCAGTGGACACTGAACACTCATCCAGACTACCCCAAACAACATACTAGACAGTTTACACAAGTTCGGGGATCTTTAAAACCATTATAAAGTTGATTTTATTGTAAGATTTTCTCACGACGAATATTGCGAATAACCTCTTCAATTTCTGTGAGCGGCCATGATGGAAAAACGAGGCACGGCCTCCAACTTCGACTGACGTCATAGTCTACGATTGGTTTGCAACTCAACTATATTAAACATTTCCTGCATATTATTAAAAAATTGTTAGATACTAATTATTTAACATTATTTATTGTAAATGTTATACTTTCTCGTCCTGCCCTTCTCTGACTATTATAAAATAATCGCTCCAAGAACCTTTTACAATAATTATATGAATTTTTTAACCTGTATTAACATATCGATTTATCCCCGAGACGGAGTCGACAATTGCTCGAAATCGATTTATTATCGATTATTATTTATAAATGTTAATAAATCAATTCATTTCAATTGTATGGATTAGTAAATTATTTCACATTGTAATTTAAGGTTTTTAATTAAGCACGAGACTTCCTGAAAGAAGAAAATATTAACGAAAGGTGAGATACTGGAGCAACACAGAAAGTCGTTAATCGATTGCTGACAGGAGTTAATCTGTTTAACTCCGGATTTTGTTAATATCTTCCAGAAGTACGATTTAAACAAAATTACCTTTCAGAATTTTAGAAATTTGTTTAAAACAATAAAACAGAATTAATTACAAATTATATACACCATAAACAAACATAAAATTTGTTTTCTTTCAAAACAAAAAATTTTTTTTTAATAAAATTTTTTTTTATTTCTTTTATTTGTAACTACAGCTTAAAGGTCTTGTTACAAATTGGTGCTCGCAACAGTGGGGCTTAAAAGAGTCGAACAGCGGCTTGTTACCGATCGACACTACCCACAGCGGAGCGAAAAGTTGAAGAGCGATAAGGTTATAAACGAACCTCTAATATCTATTTATTTGTACGACTGTTACAAATTGGCGTCCAACTAGAGGGCTTAATAATTTAAGCCTGGCAGCGGTTATATAATAGAAAAAGAGACAGAATGCAAAGACGAGCTACTTCTAAGAAGAGGGCGGCAGAGGCCGAAAAGGAAGTTGACATGGGAGATAAGGAAGCAACACCCGTGGAGGATCCGGAAGTGTTACTACCCCCGGTGGAAGATAAACAACTCATACCACCAGAGGAACAACCTGAAGTACCGACACCAATAGGGGAGGTTAATTTACAGGAAGCCCTAAGGAAAATGATAATGGAGATGAGTAAGAAATTGAGTGAAGACTTGAATAAGCAAATGGAAGGAGTAACTAAGAAAATGGATTCCACACAGGAAGAAAATATATCAACCAGTAAGAAGTTGAGTAAGGACATTGAAGAAAATGGTAAGAAGTTGAGTCAAGAATTGAAGGAAGACAACCGATCCACAAAGGAAGAATTGGGCCATAAGATAGAAAATACCAACAAAAGGATTGAGGAAACCAGTAGGAAGATGGAAAAGAAAATGGAAGAAAATAATAAGAAGATGGAAGAGAAGATGGAAGAATTATGTAAGAAAATGGATGATATGGTCACAGAAATAAGGAATGATAGTAAACTATTCAGGGAAGAATTAAGAAAGGAGAGGACCAAAGAAATAAAAAATGATAACCAACCAGAAACGGAAGAAATACCAAACGACAAAACAATTGAACCAGTTGTAGTATTACTTGAAAAGAAAAATAACGGAAACCAAGAAAATACTAAAGATATGGAAGTGAAACCAAAGGAAAGGAGAAGAACGCATCCAAAGAAATTAAGGAAAACAAAGGAAGAAATGGAGATGATGAATCATGGTTTATTTGATGATGATAATATCCCTATTACCAACCATGAAGAAATCGTGAGTTCCAGAAATTATGGAAGTAGATTAAAGGTAATCTCAGAAATATTGTACCAACAAACAGTAGTGTACCAATGGGAAAGGACCAGAGGTAAACGGAATACAACATGGGGACCAGATCAGTTTCAGTGCGGGACTGGACAGTGTATTCCAGAAAGATGGAAATGTGACATCTTACCAGACTGTGGTGACGGCACAGATGAATCACCAGAATGTGTTCCATTAGAGTGCCATCCAGAACAGTTCCAGTGTATAGGTACACAAAAGTGTATTCCTTCAGGGTGGATACAAGATGGTGAACCAGCTTGTGGGGCTTCAGAAAAGCAAATAATTAATAATTCAGATGAAGATCCTCACAGATATTTTTCAGGTCATACAGCATATGGACCAGAGACGTATTGGTATATAAAACAATATGATAAAGGGAACCACTTAAGCTTTGTAGCCAACAAAGGAATAACGGCTAGAAGAATGAAATATAAGGCCAAGGCCAGAGATGTCACTAGGACCGGAACAATTATGAAGACTATGGTCATCCGGACAATGAGAGCAACTGAAATGACAGACTATGGTTAAATCAAATACCACACACCTCCACAAAAAGGGACTGATGTCATGATAACCGACAACGGCAAAAACCACGACAAAGAAGAAGAAAATAATTACCAATGAGGAGAAATAATAAGAAGAATGAACGAAGAAACAAAACGGGGATTTAAGAAAGAAAATTAATTAAGGAACTACACCTTACAAAGGAAATATGAGCAATTGTGTGACCTAATAAAAATCATCCACCTGGGTATAAAGGAAAATATAATAATAAGAAATACTTTTGAAATAAAGACAAGAAAAAGAGTCATACAATATTTATGAAACTAATATGATATGTGTACCACATAATTATGAAAACTATTACAATTATTTATGAAAAGTATCATGAGAAATAAAATAATACAAAAGGAATTTTGAATAATGAATAAATTCTAAAACAAGGTAAGAACAACTTACTAACCAATTATTTGAGAAAACTTATTTGGAAGAAATATAGATAAAAGGAATTTTTGAATAATGAATAATTCAAAAATAAAGTAAGCTCACCTTACTAACCAATTATTTGAAGGAAATATTTTGGAAATATAATATTGAATGAATAAATTCAAAAACAATGTAAGATCAACTTACTAACCAATTATTTGAAAAAAACATTTTGGCAAGAGTATAAAAAGAATTTTGAATTAATGAATAAATTCTAAAACCAGGTAAGATCAGCTTACTAACCAATTATGAGAAAGAAACCATTTGGAAATATAATATAATAATGAATAAATTCTAAAATAATGTAAGCTCACCTTACATACCAAAGAATTGAGAAAGAAACATTTGGGAAATAATATAGAAGAAGAGAATTTTTGAATTAATGAATAAATTCCAAAACAATATAAGATCAACTTACTAACCAATTATTTGATAAAACTTATTTGGAAATAATATAGAAGGAAAAGAATTTATGAATAATGAATAAATTCCAAAATAAATGTAAGATCAACTTACTAACCAATTATTTGAGAGAAATATTTTGGAAATATAATATAAATGAATAAATTCTAAAACAAAGTAAGCACAACTTACTAACCAATTATTTGAAAGAAACATTTTGGCAAGAGAATAAAAAGAATTTTTGAATTCATGAATCATCAAAATTTAAAAATAATGTAAGATCACCTTACATACCAAAGATCATTGAAAAAATATTTTGGAAATATAATAATAAAGAAGGAAAGAATTTTTGGATCATAAAAATTCAAAACAATGTAAGAAAAACTTACAAACCAATTATTAGAAAAAACTATCGTGAAATAAAAAGAAGAGAACTCATATCATATTTATGGTAATAATACAATATATTTACCATATTTAAAGAAAATCTTAATGAGATAAATAAAAGAGACAGAATTTAAAATTAAACCAAGTAATTCTGAATGAGTAAGATAATGTCTAATTTCAATAAATATAAAGTGTAAAAAACCTTCAATAAAATGATACAAAAGGGAATAAAAATCAGTGATACGATTTGATTGATTAAATATGATAAAATACAGAAACTTATGTGGAAATATAAAGTAATAAAACTTTGAAGTGGTATGAGGAGAAATGATGACCCCATTATCAAACTAATAAAAACATTAATTCGAAAGAATAATAACCAAGAGAGGAGTAACTTGAGAATAAAATCAAAGATATGATGTAATTAAACAAATTAATATTGAAATGATTATGAATTAAATGTCAATTGTAATAACGACAGTTATAAGAAAGTTCTAGAACATAGAACAAGTGGAACTAATAAGAACAGAGTAACAAACCAAAAATGTCATAAAATATATGCTACTATAAACCAATGCAGATTGTAATAAAAAACCAGAAAGGAATAAAGCATTAATAACCAAAAACTTTATATGATAAGAAAAGTTGAAAAATGTACTAATAGAAGAGCTTCCTACCATGATATCAAATGAATTAACCATCAAGTTAAAGAGTCAGAAGAACAACTGAGATAGGAATATTAAAATCTCTGAGCAATATAATAAGTAATAAGTAAAGTATCCAAAGATATTTTTTTTAAATAGTAAATAATTTTTTAATCTGTCTGTAGATAATTCCAGCAGTATTAATATGTTTTTTGAGCAGAGATGATTTGCCTCTGTACTCAAATAAGAAGTGAAGTATTGAACAGCAGAGGAAGTAGCGTACTGTGCCTCTCTGAACTGAACCAGCTCACAAAATAGGGAACGATAGGGAGGAAATATCCCAAGGAGAAAATACTAAGAAGAAATATGAAAATAAAATAATAAATATGAAACTCAGATGACTATTACTATCAAGGAAGATCAAGTGAGAATGAGAAAGATATAAGCTCAAATATAAATAAGAAAATTTTTAGAATTGGAAGGAAGTCAAGAATAATAAAAAACTATAATAATTATCATAAGCAATTGTTTCAGACAAAGCAAGTATAGTCTGAAAAAATCACTTCTGGAGAAGGGCATTCTGTAGCATGACAGATATTCCACCAATAATTAATTCATTTCAGATCATAAAAAATAATTAAATTACATATAATAAAAGAATATCGAATAATGAAATTCAATTACTTCAAAGGAAAAAACCACAATAAAAGAAAAACAATCATTAAATTATAAAAAATACCACGATTAAAAGTCAAAGAAAGAATTAAGGAAAACTCATATTAAACAACCAGGAGATTACCCAGGAGGTTAGGAGCAGTAAATAAACTAGATACCCCAAAATCAAGAAAAAAGAATCAGATTAGGAGTGGTGATGAACAAAATACCCGCCACAAGAAGAAAGAAGAATAAGGTATATTATCAGGAAATAAACAAAATACCTTGAAACCAAGAAAGAAGAGTAAAGTCAGTATCAAAAAATAAAGAAGATACTCTGAACCAACCATCAGTCAAGATAACACTGAGTACCTTGGTTTACCCAAGAGTGAACACAAGAAGGAAGACGAGAAGAAAGGAAGACATAGGATGGAAGAAACACCAGAAAAAACCTATTATTAACTACCATTGACCCCAAACCAATAGATTCAATTAAAGAAAGTATAACATCCCGAAACCCTATAAAATTGTAATTATTAATAAACAAAAGTGTTGTATAGTATGATAAGAGGTGCAACAACTAAAGTTATTATGTGATGAAATATAAACAAATCTTAACAGTCCATGATGACTAAAGGTCTGGTCTGAGATAATAAGACTCAATATAAGTCAGAACCACCAGTGAAAGTGTATTAGTGTAAGTGTTTTTGAAATATAATAAACTTGAAGTTGTAGTGTTACTATAACTTAAACTATATGCTATAAAACAACTTTTATATTTGATAATTAACAAATCATGAAATAATAAAATGGAAGGTATTTCCAATATTTTATTATTTTAGGTCACTTTGTTATCTCAAGACATTTGTAGGAATGACAATAACTAAAGTATGGGTGGAAATGTTTACTATATAAGGGGATGATAAATAATAATAGTAAAAACAGAAAGGACTGGAATTAGTTTAAGTGTTAATAGAATTAAGAAATTCAAATGGCTAATATTGTTCAAAGCCATGAACTCCATATTTTTGAAAGAGTTCTTATACAATAAGATTTATATGTTTAGAATAAGTTATATTAGTTAAATAACAGCATACATACCAATTAAAATGTTTCAGTATGTATGCTGTATTAATTAACAAAATGAGTTAAATGTATGTTAAAAACAATTTCAGCAAACATGTCCAACTTTACAGAATGCTGAGTGATGTTAATTATTATTTTTATAACAGTAGCATGATATAGATGCTACACATCTCAATAAGTTTGTAAACAATTTTATTTTATGTCATGATAACTATTAAGAGTCAGAGGAGGAGTAGAAGTAAATTTATTTGAAAAAACCATACATGTAAAATACTAAACTCTAGGCCAAATAATGAATTCACAGAAACTCAATATAAACCAGTTAATTCACCTATGAATCATGTAAACTGGCAAGATTTAGGTAAGGTAGGTCAATTAACAACTACTGTAAATGAACCTATGATTTAAAAGGGTAATATAGAAAAATACCTCAAATTATTGAAAATTTTTGAAATGTATAAATTAACTATTTTTAAAGAGGAATGTTAAATTCAGAAATTATCACTAAAAACCAGTTCAAATGTTAAGTGTATATGTAATTAAGGAAAAGAAAGGATTTGTGACCATTTGAAATTTATTATAATTATATTAATAACACTTAAAATGGCAGTAAAAGTATAGAAGGGCGGAAACAGTGTTTTTGGGCCTAGATTTCCAAAAAGAAAGAAATTTGATAATTTTAACAAAAATCTCAACAAATATGGACTATGTCATATCAAATTAAACAGAATGAGATAAATAAACCAATTATATGGTTAATAATTCGTGAAAGCAAATAATAAACTAAAATTATTCCATATATAATGTAATTTGGAATCATGTATATGGGAAGTCGTAATTATTTTAACAATACTTTTCCAATATTAACTTGGCAAGATTTTTACTAAAGTGGAGGAAGTTAGTTAGTTTCTTTGTTAACGCTCAACCTGAACAGTCTATGTGAAATTGTGTTCTTTAAAACCGTATAATGAAGTGCTAAGGTTACAGTAAAAAATTCTGTGAGAAACGAGAGTTACTTAAATAAACACTTTTCCAGTCAAAATATATAAAAACTTCAACGACAACAGTGAAAACGAACACCACACTACATAATACCAGTGAATTAAAACATTAAAACTACATATTAGTAATAATTCAAGCTACCACAGAATAATCATTTTTGCGTAACGAACAGATATAAGTGAACACCTCTAATATCAAACAATTAACACCAGTGGACACTGAACACTCATCCAGACTACCCCAAACAACATACTAGACAGTTTACACAAGTTCGGGGATCTTTAAAACCATTATAAAGTTGATTTTATTGTAAGATTTTCTCACGACGAATATTGCGAATAACCTCTTCAATTTCTGTGAGCGGCCATGATGGAAAAACGAGGCACGGCCTCCAACTTCGACTGACGTCATAGTCTACGATTGGTTTGCAACTCAACTATATTAAACATTTCCTATATATTATTAAAAAATTTTTAGATACTAATTATTTAACATTATTTATTGTAAATGTTATACTTTCTCGTCCTGCCCTTCTCTGACTATTATAAAATAATCGCTCCAAGAACCTTTTACAATAATTATATGAATTTTTTAACCTGTATTAACATATCGATTTATCCCTGAGACGGAGTAGACAATTGCTCGAAATCGATTTAATATCGATTATTATTTATAAATGTTAATAAATCAATTCATTTCAATTGTATGGATTAGTAAATTATTTCACATTGTAATTTAAGGTTTTTAATTAAGCACGAGACTTCCTGAAAGAAGAAAATATTAACGAAAGGTGAGATACTGGAGCAACACGGAAAGTCGTTAATCGATTGCTGACAGGAGTTAATCTGTTTAACTCCGGATTTTGTTAATATCTTCCAGAAGTGCGATTTAAACAAAATTACCTTTCAGAATTTTAGAAATTTGTTTAAAACAATAAAACAGAATTAATTACAAATTATATACACCATAAACAAACAAATTTTTTTTTCTTTCAAAAAAAATTTTTTTTAATAAAATTTTTTTTTCTTTTATTTGTAACTACAGCTTAAAGGTCTTGTTACTAATTGGCGCTCGCAACAGTGGGGCTTAAAAGAGTCGAACAGCGGCTTGTTATCGATCGACACTACCCACACCGGAGCGAAAAGTTGAAGAGCGATAAGGTTATAAACGAACCTCTAATATTTATTTATTTGTACGACTGTTACAATATGATTGACTCGTTATTATATCGTTTGTACGAAGTTTTTGTACATAACTTATTGCTAACAAATTACATACACAAGTTATACACAAAGGTTATTATCTAATTTTAATTACTTTAAAATATTTATTTTGCTCTCGGGTTACCCATTGTGTGCTCATCTTTTTGCAATTCCTGATTCGTTAGCTTCAAAAATGAATTTACTTCTATTCAAATTTCTTTTATATTACTTTGTTTTTACTTTCTATTGCATATGCATTCTCCTTTATCATCAAAGACTTTACTAATTATGTTAATTCAAAATTTCAATATTTCTCTTATCATTTACATTACTAATTACTAAATTTGATACAAGAAATATTATTCTAATTGTTATTCTGCTTTTACATTTATGTATAATTTATTTATTTTAATATCGGTTGAATGTCTTTCATTGCAAATTTAATTAGTGTCTTTCAAATGTTTATAATTACAATGGTTTTTTATCACCTTGTTTGACATGGTTATTCATCTGTACGTCCTCCTTCTGGTCCTCTGGTCGTGTCCTCCGTGTCCTTCTGGTCCTCTGGTCATGTTCTCTTCCATGTGCTGATTAATAGTCGTCTCGTCTCACGTCATATGCTGCCGGTGTGTCCATAGACCTCATCGTATGTATTCTGCGGCTCTGGTTGGACATCTAGTTTGTCCTGTGACTCTCACTATAGATGTGAATTGGCGTCGTCGACTGACATAGCCTCCTGCGGCAATGGTTGAATCGAGAATTATAAATCAGTCAAAATTTTAATGCTTTGGGAAAGCTTCTTGACTTTTTACCTTTACAATTTCCAAATATAACATGTGTGTGTGTGTGTGTGTGTGTGTGTGTGTGTGTGTGTGTGTGTGTGTGTGTGTGTGTGTGTGTGTGTGTGTGTGTGTGTGTGTGTGTGTGTGTGTGTGTGTGTGTGTTAGAGCGCGCGCGTCCGTGGTGGGGCTGCAAGGCCATCAACTGTATAAAAGGGCTATTCAGGAATAAGTTCTGATAAGGTATTAAAGGAAACTAAGAACATATTAGCAAAACATTTTTATTGCTATTTGAAGTACACACCTTAAACTACTTTTCTATATAGTTTCCGTCTTTTTTGAAACACTTCTCATAGAGAGGCACCAGGCCTTGTATACCTTCGTCGTAGAAATTTCCTGCCTGTGATTTGAACAATGTATTAACAGCTTTTTTGACACCATTGGCCACCAAGGAAGGATTTCCCATGCTTGAAAAGGTGATATTCGCTTGGCATGAGGTCTGGGTTGTAAGGCGGATGATCAAATTGTTGCCAGCTAAACTTTGTGAGGAGATGTTGGTGTTGCAGTGGCAGTGTGTGTGTGTGTGTGTGTGTGTGTGCAGTGCCATGATTTATTGCAGTGGCCCGGGTAAGCATCCTACGTTGCTTAATCTGGATCAGACTAAGCAAAAAAGTCATATCCATCTTGGTATCATTGAATCACAATACTTCTTCTCCATAAGTATCGAAAATCCGATGGTGAATTTCAATTGTTTTAATGCCTTCTGCTTTCAAGAAACAAATCGCATACCTCCTTTCACACGCGGTGGGCATATCTAATTTCTTCAACATTATTAGCACGTCCAATGAAGCTTACTCAGTGCACAGTTGTTTACAAATGCCATCGTTGGCTTGCCAATGAATCAACAAACTGGCCATTCATGCACAACAGCATGGTGGCATCGGTACTGCAGAAGTATTTAAAAAACGGAACTTACTTTCTGAATAACCCTCATAGTTTTAACATGATGAATTAAAATAGGTATTTGTTGTTAATGTCTATTTTTTCATTTACAGGTACATGTATGACTAATATACGTACTGGAGTAGCTAATAACAAATTGATGTATGCATGTGGCAATATCAATGTACCCGAAAGGTGACTCTGCTTTACACTGGTGGCGACAAATGTCATAAAGGCGACCATCGTTACTCAATGCTTCTGGAATTTGTGTGTGGTGAGCAGGAAGAATCGCCAATCTTTGTGCAAATAACAGATGACTGTATAGTTGAAATCCGTTTTGTAACGCCTCTTGTCTGTGTGGTAAGGCTGGTCATCATCTGTATTGTCCATTTAAATTAACACATAGACAACACACACACACACACACACTCATCGCTGTAGTGTGAACACATCTCACTGTATGTTTACATGTAAATACGGTTGATACATTTGCATTATAGTCAGTATGTTATCATTGATTTGTCAACAAATAGTGGTTAAGCAGGCCTTTAATAGTCTATACTGTATTTACAAAAGCGGGTCAGTAAACATGTTCCTGAAGGTTTGTTGTATCTGCTCTGTAAGGCAAAATTTACAAGTGCTAACTGTGAAGATACAGTGGTTGGACTCAGTTTGGATTTTATAGACTTCACAGTTTTAATGAGAATGCCAACAGCTCTGAATTCAAGATTCACATGGTCACTTAATGTTGCTGAACTGGTTGCTGACTCTGTATTTTGAATAAACTATAGATTTTCAATATTATTCTCCATTAAAATGTTTAAAACTATTAGACGATAGCTATCCTTGCAGGTTAACAGTAATTTGGTACTGAAATAGAATTTAAGATTTAATATAAATTGATTGTCAATACTCAGGTCACTTCAAATTTATGTTGTGTAACTAAAATTATAATTTTTAACAGAGTAATCACTTGGTGTAGCCACAGTGTGCATCTAAATCAGATATGTATTCCATAAAAAACTAGTAGCATTGAGTATTAGTACTCATCATAATATTTATCATGACTTAAAAACAACAAGTCTGTTTTTTCCTTTCTTTTTTTTTTACAAAAGTACCAACATTATGTAACAACTGTTGTATGTTGATTTCAAGCTGCAATTATTGTACTAGGATTGTAGCTAATTGTGTGGTGATAATTAATATTTTCCATTCTAGTTTGACTGCGTTGCTAATAGTATCAATATGAAAAAAAATTGATGTGAGCATGTTTAAGGCAAACACTCATAATTACCATGTTAGAAGTGGAGACTACGAGTTCATCATAAATGTATGTAGACCACTGGTGATTATGGATCACAAAAGTGTGTGGCCAGACGGAAGTGCAGCTTGTAAAATGTTGCAAAGAGATGGTGTTTTACATAGTTGTGTGGTAAGTTGAACTTTTTTTGTAATTTTGTGGAGTTAACTGTTAGCAAATTAAATGAAAAATTAATTATCAATTTTTTTTTAATTTGTAGGGTAAACGTTAGTATGCATACCATAGGGTCTGCATCTTACTTATAGATGATAAATATTTGTATGTATGGTTTTTATAAAATATTCTGTTAAATAAAATAAACATATAATAATCAAGACTGGACCATAAATTGCTTGACAAAAATGAACCTAATGATGAAAGCTTTTATGAGAGGTTGTTACCAACTACACACTGTTTTGAAATATTGTGTAGTTGACGTTTTGAAAAAAAATATTGGCATTATCAAGACCTAAATTTAGGAAATATATAAATAATTTATTTTATTCATTAATTTATAATATAATATATTAATTAATTATAATATATAATTAATAATATAATCATATGATTGATTATCATCTGATATAATTAATTATAGTATGATTATATAATTTCTTCTTCTTCTTCTTCTTCTTCTTCTTCTTCTTCTTCTTCTTCTTCTTCTTCTTCTTCTTCTTCTTCTTCTTCACTTCAAGGAGTAGGCTTGCAGCCTGTTCTGTCTTCATAGCCACCGTATTCTTGGTTTGCCTCTATCTTGTTCTCCAAGAGGCTATTTATTTGTTATATCCAGTTTTCTTTATTTTGTTTAATTTTATCATTTATCAAGTATATATATTCAAGTCTTGCCTTATATCTGCATTTATTATGTGATCTTTTAGAGTGCATCCTTTGACTCTCCTTAAGAATTATAATGATTAAATTATAATTATTAAGAATTTTTCACAGGAATAAGCTGGACAGATAATAATATAATATAATTTATTTATTTATTAATATGAGAATAGTTGAAAAGTTTTATTATGCTGTAAGTAACCCCCCCCCCCACACACACACACACAGTCTTTATACGTGTAGGGCCATTATTTCCATATTGCCCATATTCAGTTCCTGATGGTGTCAAAAAAATTTGTCAGCACAAATGTTTTAAAATTGTATTATTGAGAAAACCTCCTAAAACCCTTTACTAATTATTATTAATAATTAATAATCATGAATTGTTCACGATGTCTATTAAAATAAGGATAAAATAAAGTCTCCAGTAATAAATGACTTATGGCCCACTTAATATGAGCTTATTACACATGTACCAGTGTAAAGTATTTTCTATTGTAAACAGTCATTTATATGAACACTGTCTTCTATTCTGTTCTAATATACAAAGTGTTAGTTCTTCTTCTCCTTGCTAGGACTCTGTTCCGTTCTATAACAACGGTCCTACACACTCCACCTCTTCCTTGGCAACTAATGCTTCTCTTGGTGTTTGGTTGGCTATCTCTTGCCTTTTTCACTAGCCTTGTGTCGTCCATTCTTGATATGTGTTCATTCCACATAGGTACCGGTACTTCTTCTTTCTGCAATCCAAGAATTAATATCTGTATATTTCACATATCTCTTATACGTTGTTTGGCAACCTATTGTACCTTGGGCTTTCCTCCGTAATATACTCAGAATAGTTTGCCGTTTTCTTTGAGTTGTTACTGTATCTGCCTTGGTCTCTGATGCATAGGATATTACTGGACATATCATGCTTTTGTAAACCCTAGTTTTTGCTTCTTGTGTGAGGTATTTGTTATTCCGTATAAGGTTATTCATGCATCCAGCATTCCTTCTTCCGACTCGAACTCAGCAGCTCTAAGTAGCAAAAAATAAGGTTGGGAAAAGAGTCAGTTAATCCCACGCATGAACTTGGCAACTCTCTCCTCAGGTAGCAGAAGCAAGGGGGTGGGGTCATCTAAGGACGATTCTCTGAGGCGACCTTGAGTCATCGCAATGCAGTCAGGAGACAATACTGTTGGATTTTCCAAGTCTTGCTGGAATGCATTAGCCACTTGTCAAATTATGGAGAGGCGTTTACAGGTCAGTCGTGTGGGTGACACCTAATAGTTAACACTTATGGTAGCATAGATTGTGTCAATTTTCTAAGCGTGCTGTTAAAGTGATATTTATTTTATTTCGTTATCTATTTATTAAATATTGAGAAATGGAAGAGAGGCATGTGTTACAGACTATTTTTAGTTAGCGCGGTAATGTTCACCTCATGTGCAATAATTTTAAATTCAAGCCGTATCGCTTTGTTAAAGGGACAGAAGAACATGGATGGAGGTGCTGTGGGAGAAACTCTAAGTATAGTGTTAAACTTTTTACTGTAGGTAGTGAAAACTTATTCTTACGCCTAGAAAGTATTCATGATCATGACCCATTTCAAGAAAAAGATATAAATAGGAAATCAATTTCAATCTCAATCAAAAGGAAAGGTGAAAGCTTAGATCAAAGACCATCTAAGCTTATTTGGAAGGAAATAGGTGACAGTCCGTGAACCCTAGACACACTAACGAGACACGATATCAGATTGATTAGAACAATATAACTCATGCTAGGTTAAAGAGCCTGCCAAAACTACCTAAATCTGCAACTGATCTCCAGTTGGCTTTAAATCAAATGGACATAACAACCACAAAAGAAGAAAATTTTCTTCTAAAAAATGACATAGAAAAAGGTATTGTAGTTTTTTCAACAGATTCGAATCTAAAATATCTATGTGAACAGGAAACTTTTCTGATGGATGGCACTTTTGAGTATTCCCCAAAGCATTTTCAGCAGATATTTACTATCCACAGTTATGCGGGGGGTTCTTATATTCTACTTGTATTCAGCCTGCGGAAAGACAAAAAGAAAGACACATATTTCAATATTTTGGAGTTCCTAAAAAATGAATACAAGACGAGGAAACGTATTTTTAAACCAAATACTATAGTTATTGATTCTGAAATATCAATACATGAAAGCATCAAGGCGGCCTTTCCAGAAATCAAGATCGTTGGCTGTCGATTTCATCTGGCTCAAGCCTGGTAAGTTCAACTACTAAATTTTAATACTTTTCTACAGGATTAAAATTTTATAATTTACACTATGTTCAAGGGAGTAGCAACAGTTATGCACGTTTATTTTTTGGATTCAACATTTCTGTGAACACCCCTGTAGTTATAATTTTTTTATGGAACATGTAATTAAAACATGTTTTACTCATGGTGTTTTTCTGCCATGAACAGACTAACACGGATCCAACAAGGAACCAACCCGTTTTATAGTTATTGAGATCCAAATATATTTACTATAAACAAGGCCGCCATTTCATTTAGGTTAAGGAATATCTTCAATCTAGCTTAAAAATATTTATGATATATCTGGGCCTTTAAAATGATACGTTACTTGACACATTGCTTTTGAGAATTTCTTTTTTGTAAAAATATAATTTTGAGTGAAAAATCAATCTTTAAATATTGATTGAAATATAAATATTGATTGAAAGTTGGAGTTCCTCTATCTTCAACGTGGTAAGGTATGGGAAAAAGATGGGGGACATAAATTTATTTCATTATGATGTGTAACGTTTTAATATGACATGCATAGCATTTAGAAAATCGTCAAATTATCTGAAGATTATGTTATTTTACCTAAATTTAAAAGTAATTATTATAAAATACATACGCATAAAAGTAACTGGTGTAATGGAAACTGGTAGCATAATGGCCCAGCAAGCCAGAGACATTTATTTTCTCCACAAAATTATTGAAAAATGTCCTTTGCCGAATTTCATCAAAATCGGTTGATTAGTTCCTGAGATCAAGCCCGGAATGATGGACGGTCGGACGGATAGATCTTCATCACTGAGATTAAAAAAAAAAAGATCTTGTTGTTTAAAATTAAATTTTATTGTATGTAACTATTGCTATTTAATACAACTATATAAATATTGCTATGTAATTCAAATGAAAATAATAAAAATCAATCTTCTACATGTTGGTAAATGTTTGGAAGCAAAATTTAATTAAAAATTAAAAAAAAAAATAATTTTTTTTTATAACAACCATCTACAATCTACATGCTGGTCACTGTTTAAATGCAAAATTTGGTTCAAATCCGTTCAGCCATTTGACCGTGATGAGGCCTCTGAGGCCTCGTAGCGTGTTCAAGCTTTGTTGTTACCGGGAAACAGTATATAATTCAAATTGATATTACATTTATCATTAAACTTAATACAATGATACTACCTATTAAGTACCGTATATATCAGTTATTTTTACAAATTTTTAGAAAACGTAATCAACTAGCTGAAATTGAATTCCGATAGTTTCGGATTTCTTACGAAAAGAATATATCGATTGTAATCAAATATATTGATTCATTTCACTTCACTCAATTTCTTAGTTCACTAAATTTATATTTTGCGTTTCAGGTGGCGAAAGATACAGAAACTAGATTTGGTGACCATATACAAAAGGAATGATGATGAAAAGGGCCAGTGGCTGCACTACATGTTTGGGTTAACTTATTTGAATCCCAAAGACGTCCCTGAAGTCTTCAGTAACTTGATCAGCATTCAACCACAAGATGAAAAACTCACCAAATTTGCTGATTATTTAACCGAAAACTACATTGGTGAAGAAGGACCTGCAATAATTCCACCAAACATTTGGGCAGAAGATTCAGCTTCATTGTCAGGGACAACGAACACCTGAGAGAAAGTTTTCACTCAAGGTTCAATGCTGCATGTGAATCTCCTCATCCCAACATCTATAGGTTCGTCAAAAGTCTGAAGGATGAACAGATCGACATGTACATCAGAATAAACAGCGCAAAAAGAGGCCATATAATAAAAACATACTCGGACACTAAAAAAAGGCAAGAAGAATACATTAAAAATAAATTAGATCAGCTCAAAGGTGGTGATATCACTAAACTACAGTTTGTAAAATGTGTTTTGTACGTAGTAGCTGTGACAAAAAAATAGGACCCCTGTTTATACTTGTGAATAGTTGTTTTTAAAAATATTGTGTGATATTTTAATACGTAATAATAGTAAGTATTATTATCCATTTACTAATTCTACTGCAGCCTTTGTGACTGGTACCATTATTTATTACTGTTTTTATTATTTTTTTACTGTAAACAAGTTTTTACTTTGAATTGATTCTTTCTGCTTAACTTAATTTAATAGTGCACTACACTACTAAGTTTTAATAGTGGTTGTAGAATCTTTCATTGTTATGTGTTTACGTTTGTATATTTTTATTACTCAAACTTTTTTGTGATATTTCCATATGTGCTAGTAAATAAGCAGCATTTGTAGTAAACTGATAATACAGTAAAATTATGATTGATCTTCATTAAACATGTTTTAGTACACAACATTTTTGTTTTTCTTTACAAACCAATGAATGACTTAAAATAACTGCAACTTTTTGTTACACGTGTTATAGTTAGATTTTTTATGTGAGTGCGCAAACTCTTTAGACCACGAAGTGCACTTGAGATATCATCTTAGGTATTGCAGGATATCCATTTTTAACACATGTACATATCAATACAGGTGGTATAAATTCAAAGAAAACTATAAAGACACTGTATTGGTACGTGCAATGAACTGGCCTAGATAAGAGAAGAGGTTGCATTGCAGTGTATTTGGCTGTGAACTTCGTGCCGCTGTGATTTTTTAAAGTTGGTATTGTGATGAGGCTGAGGCATCCAGTCCAGTAAATTTAAATAAAAACGTATTTTAACTTTTGATGGCTAAAACAGAATTAAAAACTATTTTACAAAATATTCGTTTTAATTTAAGCTTTATAAGGACGAGACAAATTTATTCCTAGTATTTTTCTACTATCCCTTGCGCTAGTGATTTTTCTTGGAAGCAGGCCTTTACTCACCTCCCCCCCCAGTTGCCGAGTTCCGTGCGTTTGCTCAGGGGACGGTTTTGGGACAGTTGCCGAATTTGTGCGTTTGATTTTACCAGAGCAGGTAAAAGTTGCCGAGTTCGTGCAAGACGTTATGGAATACTGCTTGTTTGTATATCCGTCACCCAGTGTCCCACAAAAAATTCTTGATTCACTATTTTGTTACAATGAAGAAGGCAAGTTTGAAAATATAAATGTTATGTTATTAGATAGGTATCTAAATGTTAACAAAATCAACATACACTATAGTTAACATCTTACTTTACAGTAGGAATAAAATAAAGTAAATAAGAAATGAAATCAAAATGCAACAAATGAGGGAAACTAGACAAAATTTCCTATCCCCCATCATTTGCAAATCCTGATAATGTTAAAGGTTTTGTACAAGCTTAAAACGTTATGGTTACATGTCTGTAAATATTTTGAAGAAAATGGAATTAATCTGGTTTGCCCATTTTGTGGCAGAAATGAAACAAATATTTTCATAAACAGGCACTTCAAACCCGCCAAAAAGAAACATTTCAAAATTATAATGGGGTGTGCTCAAATACATGTTTGACCACACATTATGTTGAAGTTACTGTACAAATCAGTTTAGGGCCTACCAGTGCGGACCAAGGGCATGTGGACTGTGCGAGACGAAGTGCATGTCTGTCGCCGCTCATGTACTGCGTTCCCGGCTTCAGATAGAGCTCCTGCCGCAGGGTCTATGGATAGGGTCTGGATTTAGGGTGTGGCCTGCTTGCTACCGGCCATGGGTTTTCAATTAATTAATTGAGGGTGAGTGTACGCCGAGGCCGGGTCCAAGATTCTCCTGGCACAGATTGGTAGCGACTGAGGGCAGTAATGAGGTGGTTGCCCTGGAATCGGGCGGAGCGACGATAAAATTTCCGGGACAGTGTCCGTATAGTGGCGTCCAGGGAATGGACACGCAGGGAGTCACGGATTGTTTTGTTTGAGGTCAGATAATGAGCTTTGCACGCCCAGCGCAATCCTCGGTCAAGGAGAGACTGAAGCTTTCGCTTATGGGTCTTGGCCAAGTAGCCCCATACAGGGATCGCGTAGGTAACCATCGGCGCCACATAGGTGGAGACGGTAAGTTTCCCCAGGCGGCGGGTCATGGCGTTGCTGCATAGCACGGGACGGAGTTGGTGTAGGCGATTGGCGGTCTTGCGGGCTACTTGTGCAGAGTGTGTCCGCCAGGTAAGACGACGATCGAGGTGGACCCCGAGGTACTTGACCTCTCGAGACCAAGGTAACTGAGTATCCCCTACGTAGTCTGGCAGGGAGTCTAAAGCGTCTGGAGAAGACTACTGCTGTGCTCTTGGCCGCATTGATGGCAACCCTCCATTTCTCTGCCCACTCAACGTACTCGTCCAATTGTTCCTGTAGCCAGATAACGGCCGTCTCAGCTCGACGGCATACACCGTCGTGTCGTCAGCGAATATGGCCAACCTGGTGCCAGGCAACTTGGGCATGTCACTGACGTACACAGAGAAAAGCAGGGAGCCCAAGACGCTTCCCTGAGGTACACCAGCAGTAATAGCCCTTGCCGAAGAACGGGTGTTATCTACTCTCACGCAAAAGGTTCTGTTCCGAAGAAAGCTAGCAATCAGATGAATGTAGCAATCCGGAAGAAGAATTTCTGTGAGTTTGTAAAGAAGGCCTGGATGCCAAACACGATCGAAAGCCTTCTCGACATCAAGGAAAACGGCGACGGTCTGCTCTCGCGAGCAACCGGCCTCGGCCACGGTCTCCACGAAGCGCATCAGTTGATGCGTCCAGGAGTGCCCAGCACTAAAACCGAATTGCTCGAGGACCAGAATGTCGAACCGTTGAAGGTGATCCGCTAATCGCCGTTGGACTAGTCGTTCGAAGACTTTCGATGTGGAAGACAGCAGGCTGATAGGCTGGAGGTTCTCGGCGAACTTGGGATCTTTCCCCCGCATCGGGATCATCGTGACCGTAGCCGAACGCCATTTCTTAGGAAAGTAGGCGAATCAAAAGCAGGCATTGAACAAATCGACCAGGAAGCGGTCCGGAAATCTCTGTAGGGCGGTGTTAGTAACACCGTCCGGTCCAGGGCTCTTCCAGGGCCGAAGCGTTAAAAGCCTGTCCGTTACCTCTTCCACCGAAGTGAATTCGGGTTCGGAGGTGATCGGGGTGCCGAGATAAGCCGCTACTTCGTCTTCTATCTCCTCATCGGAGTCTGGGTCCCCGGACGGGTTAGGGGCAAATTGAATCTCCAGGTGCCCGGCCAGGAACTCAGATTTCTCGTCCGGCTTGGCAAGGGGATGTCCCCCAGGTCCGTTGATGGCCGGGAGTGGAGGACGGCGCCTCTTCCCGGTCAACGCGGAAGGAATCTTGCAAACGGAGCTCCCCTCCTGTACATCGTCTGCCATTTTGGCGACCGCAAATTCCCAGCAGCTTCGTCGTAAGGCCTGCAAGTCACGACGTAACTTGGCGGCCGCCCGATTGAAGCTGGCTTTGTCGTCCGGATCTCGCGTCCGCTGCCACCGTCTCCGAAGTCTGTTTTTCTCTAAAGCGAGAAGACGGACTTCTTCAGGGATCCGGAGGTAATCGGGCGTTAGATTAGGCTTCATCAGTGAGCACACGCCGACGGAAGAGACCACGGCATCATCGAATAAGGCGACCGCCTCGTCGATGTGCTGAGTGGTATCGAGCGGAACTTCCTCGGGGAGTCTGCGACAAAGGGGAAGCCCGAATCGGTCCCACTCGACCACCCGTCGTGCTACTCTCCCAATCGTGTGTCTTCAATGGGACAATGGTCGGAGGACAGCTCCGTTAACACGGAAACCTCAATCTGAGTAACAACGCCTTTGACAATAGCAATGTCAAGTATGTCAGGTCGGGCTCCAGGTCGGCGGGGATAGTGTGTCGGTTGCCCGGTTCCGTAGGCTCGAAGATGGTGGTCGTGAAGGTACCTGCTAAGCTCCCTGGATGTTGTAGCCAGACGACTACCCCAGTCGATGTTTGCTGTTCAGGTCACCCGCAAGAAAAAACCTTCCTATGCGTCCCGAAAAGAGCAGACAGGTCGGTGTCTAGAACTGGAGCGCTCGGCGGTTTGTAAGCCGAAACCAAGAGGACGCCTCCGAGAACTCCGGGAAGCTCTACGGCGGTGGCCTCGATACTTTGGCGAAGAGGCAGAACCACGCGGTGATGAGCGACGCAATATTTCACCGCTATGGCCGTGCCTCCCCCCGCGTTGAGCCCAGGTCTATCGTCTCTGTAGAACGCATAGTTGGGCAATCTCACTTTGTCTTGGGCCCTAAGCCAGGTCTCAGAGATGAGAAGCACATCGGGCTTACGACAGGCTAGGAACTCTCGAAGTTCCTCGATACCGGGCCTATCAGCGTTCCACGCTATTATCGTGAGGTCGAGTTGTTGGGAGGTGATTCTGTTAGCGTGGAGCATTACAGAAGACCTATTGCGGCTGCAGCTTCCGCGAGCAGGAGGAAGGAATTTCTCGGACGGGTTCGCCGTGCGGAGGCGCACCCGAATGGACTGATATAATCGGGCCACTTCAACGAGGTCGTATTCCTCGAGGAAGGATCTCACCTCGGCGAGACCTGAGGGGGATGTGGAAGACGAGGCAGATGTGGGAGCAGGGTCGCTGCGGGCGGCGGCGGCATAGCTGCGGGCGGGATTTACCCGAGATGCAGGGACGTTGGTCGGGTGCTCGGTCCTTGTAGCTGCAGGACGGGACTCCTTCTGGACCTGCCGAGCAACCCCAGCGCCAGAGCGCTGCGATTTCTTGGTCTGGGTTACCTTGGGAGGGGCAAAGGGAGCAGCGGTTTCTATTTCCTCTGCCTCTGTTTCCTACTTTTGCGGGTGTAGCGAGCCTTGGAGTAAGGGGATTCAGACCTCTCGAGGACTGGCTCGTCTACCTCAGGGACCGGTTCCTCGTCCATGGGAACGGGCTGGATATCCTGGGGTGATGTCTCTGTAGCATGCTCCTCTGTAGGAGCAGAGGTGATCTATGCACGTGGGCGAGGTCGGGCGGGTGGTTCCTGTTGGTTTGAGGAGCTTACCTTCTCCGGCAGACGGGGAAAGGCAGCACGCTCCGGCACGACCTGACGCTGCTGGCGGGTAGGAGGATTATTCCTGGCCGCGACCTGCTTCAGCTGATCCTGGAAAACCTAGCATCCGCGATAGTTTGCCGAGTGAGGTTCTCCGCAATTTATGCAATAGCGGGGACCCAGAGCCGGCAACTGGCAACTTTTAGTTGGATGCGGGTTACCGCACCTGACGCAGGCCACTTCGTTGTGGCAGCTATCAGAGCTGTGGCCGAAGCGTTGGCACCGATGGTACTGAGGGACATGGCCAGCTTCGCGGCTCCTTTCAACCTTGATCCTTAAACCGCAAAGACTGGTCAGGCCCTACAGTCTGTCCGCCAGTTCCCCCTTGATGATAATCACCCGGAGGAGGGGTAATTATCGCCTGGGTCCTTAGGAAGTGTAAAGCCTAATGCATTCCTTTATTGGGTAGCCGAGTTGGCGGAGCTCGTCCGCCACCTCGTCGGGGTCCGTGTCTTCGTCCAGGCCGCGGATGATTAGCCGGACGTGAGCCGCCTTCTCATTTTTAAAGGTATGGAATTGAAGTCCATGGGCCTGCAAAAAGATATAAACGGTCCTGTACTCCTCGTCCGTCGCACAGCAGACGCGAAGATTGTCCCTCCCGCGAAGAGACATCTGCACGTCCGCCGAGAGATGAACTCCGAGCCTGAGGCGTCGGGAGAAGTCAACGACGTTCTTGACGCCGTTGACGAACAAGGGCGGAGGGCGGCTTCGACGGGATGGAGCATCCAGTGGGTCCGAGTTTTCGGGGAGCGGCGTTTCCGTCGCTTTCCGTTTCTTGGACTTTGATAGGACAAAAGTAAATTCTGACCCAGGCGAGGGCTGGGAAGCAGTACATGACAGGCCGGGAGTATCCCCAGCAACAGTAGTTGGCTCGGTTAAAACCGCTTGTCGGCCCTGTGACTGACCTCCGCACGATTCGACCGAGTCAGGGACAGGGTCGTGGCCTACATGTAGGGCATTGAATTGGCCCTGAGCAGGACCAGTCCGTCCCCGGCCGCAACGCGACGGTCGCCCATCGCGTTTTGGCCCAAGTATTCGGGCCGAAGGCCTCCTACGGGAATAGAGAGCCCGCTCAGCGCCGGTATTGGGGGTCGCTCCACGACTAGGCGGAACGACCGGCCGCTACCGGCAGGGACCTAACTAAATTAACCTACGGCAAGCTAAGCGGGCGATGCCACCAAAATCCGCGGAAAAACAGTAAAGGGCTTATCTCGAAGTGGTCCCCCGACGTAATCCCAATTACAGGTCCACCGGTCCGGAGTTTCGCGAAAGCCGGAGCACCACACAGCACAAACACTGGTACACTGCACTTGCCGCCTATTTTGGGTTCGGGAGGCACACTACACTGATCGCACACCAACCGACACCAGACCGCGAACGTCTACTGCCGCCAAGAGACTCGCACACGCGCACACGAACACTACCGCTCACACAAGTCGAAGCAACCGATCCACCCGGACTAGTGTTGTCGTCTGCTGCCACGCGGCCCTAACAAGGAGCGTCGATGGCGGTCGCACGACCCACTAGATACGTGGCCGCAGCTAGCTTGGCTTCGCTCTTGACTTGTTACTGGACCGGCACTGCAGATGATCCAGTAGTAGTTTTCAACACCTTCAGTCGCTGAAGACCATACTGCCGGCACAAGCTAGGGCGGGAGTTCCTACCGCCAACAACGTTCCACAAAAGTATGTCAATCTCAGCCTTGGAAGAGCTCCTGAGCCTCGATGTGAAGCAGTCCATAGTCAGACGAAGAATGCCCCTCCCTGGCCTACCAGTAACAGTAGAGGCTGTGGAGCATTTGTAACAGTCTTGCAACCAAAATGCCATGTTTGGCATTAAGTCTACATATTGTAACGAGACATATGAGCCCAATATTTCAGTAACCCAAAATATTAGCACATGTCAGAATAATTGAGTCAAAGAGGCACACCCAGTATTTAATCTAAAGTGCCAAGAGTGAAACTACATGAGCAACTCATCACCAAGAATAAACTCACAACACAAGAGTTAATAAAACTAATGGTAACTAAAAATGTAATAGCATTATAAGAAGAAAGAAGATGCAACAAACAATGATTGTAACACAGAACCAACAACCCAACAGTTTTCGGTCAGTAAGGGACAAATGAAAACAAGGAAGAAACATACTACGAGAAAGACACCTAACAACCATGGCATAAAATATAGATTCCAAGAGCCAGTCAACTGTAGACTAACATCTTACCCGTATGAACAATAACTGGAGAACTTTCAGATTGACGAGATAGACAACAACTGACTAAATGAGATGACCAATATACAACTGATGATATTGTAAATGAGACATCCTATATTATAAAAAGAATGGAAGTAACAATACTGTTAATTCAAAAGAAGCTGTAAATACAAGCATAATGACATGTTACGCACAGCATAAATGTAATGTAAAGGAGTATTAAAATTGTCTCATAATAATAACAAATGTTAGTCAAATAATCAAACAATCATGTAAGATAAGAAAAAGAAATGACTAATAAATTACCAGTGATCATTAATAAAACTAGACTAGAAAAAAGAAGGTTAAAAAAAAATGTGAATTTGTATCAACTTAACACATGCATTGTTGCTACAAATAAGGAAACCACATAACCTAAGATACAGGTACTGTTCACCTAAGTTCCTATTTATTGTAAATAGACGAGATCCGTCTCTTTTTGTTTATAGCTTGATTATTATTATTGAACAGTAGTCTCAGGGTTATTTTACTGTTAATGGGTCGTGCTCTCGGCTAATCGTTATTATTTAATATCAATTTTATTATTATTTTACCGTTTAATGACTTATTCCCCTCAATTCAACCTATTGTTGAATCCAGGATTGAATAAGTCGGTACTTACTCTTTTTTCGTCGGATTAGCTGTCTGTTTAAATAGTTTAATTTTATGTATTATATTCACTGTTAGGATGTCCACTTGACGTTCCGTTGACACTTTGTTGATCAGCGGTTGTGAGGAGATCAGTTGTTTCTTCCTATACACTAACATACACAAACATAGGCATGGTACACATAATAACTCATGTATAGTATTATTGTATAAGATTGTAAATATATTGATCTAAGCGGTTGTAAACAAAACATGGAATCATTCAATTTGAATAATTCGCATTCTCAGCATGGTACCAACCGCCTCGTTTTTCTCCTCTAAGCTGTATTTTTACTGATACAATAAAAGTCAACTCTTTCACCGGTAAAAAATAATAATGGCAATTTATTCAAATAACACACAGTGAAATTCAATACAATAAGGCGTTTTGCTCTTCTTTTTGGTTAACAATTAATATTTTAAAGTGAACATTGACTCTAAAACAAATGATGAGCTCGAGTTGGCATGACTGCCTCTGGTTAGTAATACAATGTGTTTTGACAAACATATAGGTTATGTCGGATGGTTCGACTTGAAAATTTAATAATGATTATAATAATAACAGTAGTAGGTTCTTTTAGCCTGCAAAATACACTTATTTGAAATAATAGCTATGGTTAGAACAAACATATAAAATAAAAATTCAATGCTTATTAATGAAAAAAGATAAAATATGAACCACTGTTCATAGTTAGGCACATACTTTATGTATGGTGTCGTGCAACCTTATTTGGTTAAAAGTAGTGAATTATTTATTATTAATTAATAGTAATTGTGATAACCCAGTATCAGGTACTACAATCATCTGTGAAATTGGATATTCCTATTTCAGGTAATGGTAATTTATTTATTATAGTTATCGCACTCCGGCGAAAACTATTAATCGAATTTAGGAACAAAATATTTCATACTCTAGTCTACTGATAGCATAAGAGCACATATACTCTTCATTGATGTTACAATGTCTTTACTTATCCTAGGTATTTATTGTATACAAATTGTTAAAATTGTCATTACTCAGAACGTTCAATTTCAACATTGTTCATTTGTATTTTATCAGTTCCCTTCTGTTAAGGATAGGGAATTTAATTGTTTCTATATTTCAATTTTTATCGCTTTTAGCGTTCAGTTATTATGCTTATAAACTAATCATATCATTATATTTGTGGTTATGAATACTTGCGTCTCTCGTCGTTCGAAGGGTTACACTTTTTTAATTATAAACACTTTTTTAATTAATTAAAATTTATTAACTAATTATTTAAACTTGATCACAACACTGCACACGCTCCTATGCGCATAAACTCCGAATAGAGTACACTTGTAAATATACTGCACTGATTCTTCAATGTAGGTAATCTATGTCTCACTTTGAGGTTAATATGGTTGACGCTGTGTTGCTGTCAAACGCACGTTTTTCTGAGGCGTCGGCGAGCGTGTAGTCCGCTTCGTTGTTGTTAAAAGACTGTCTGTGGTTCCTCGGTTGGAATGATGAATTTCGGATTTTTTATAGGCTCTGATTGGTCAGTTTTTTCCAATTCGTTTATTTACGGTAGACTTCGTCAAAATAGACGCTATCATAAGCGTCAGTCTTTGGGAACAAGATTAACAAATTCTGGTTCACACACCCACGCGGAAGGGCTAAGCACAATACAATTATTTTTAAAAGTCTAATATCTTTCTTATAATTGTACTGAGGATGTTGTGCTTACTCTCATTGTTCGTGTTTTTGAAAGACGATTAATTTGAGTCCCCTTATCATATATTTCTGATTAGGGTTAGCTGACTTAGCACTTAGCATTTATGCTTATTGTCCATTAAACCATTAATTATTAATATTTCATGGTTTTTATTTTATTTTCTATTGTAATGTCTCATTCTTAAGCTACTGTACAATTTTCCCTTAAAACTATGTCCTAATATTAATACTATGTCCGTTTTCATAGATTCACACTTAAACTTATTGTCATACATTTTTGTTTTGCTTATTACTCAGTAATAAGAGTATTTAATTAGCTTTTAACATGTTGTAATTACATATTGATGGGTTAAGTCACTACTGACAGTGTTCTTTTTCCCTACATTATTTGTTTAATGCCTTAACTATCACTTATGAATCAGGCTTGTTATGCCTATATGGCATTACTTGGTAGTATGCTTAATATCATAGACATTTTAGTTGTATTGTTTTCTAATTGATAACTGAAATAGTCACTAGGACCTTATCGTTATTGTGATGCAGTTCACTCTACATTTGACTCTGTTATTAGCAAGGTCTGGTTGCTGTAAACTTTACTTGCAGCTACTTGTCATAATGGTTTAGTTATAATTACATTTATATAAACGATTTAAATGGTTATTTTGGTTGCAATTGCTCATATGAATAATATTCTGTCTGACATCAAATCATTAATTGGGTTACTTTCTTTGTACAATGTGTTTATTACATAATTTTGGTTGCATAGTGTCACTTTGCCATTACAAGCATTTGGTCATACTTGTATTACATAAATGTAGCTTTTATATCCTGTTATACTATTAGCTATCATGTACAAAACATTCCTTATATGCTCTATTTACTTCCTAGCTCATTACATTTTGGTCTAACATTGTTTTGATTCATTTTTTATCAAGTTTTATTGGAAACTGAATGCCCAGATTAGGTTATGTCATAGGTCCAGTAAACATTAGTGTGTTGTTTATGGCTGTGTATTTCTATCTTAGTCTATTCGACTGGTTTTCGTTTCATGTTTGTACATTGGTTATTGGTTATCAATAGTTCACATTTAGTCTATTCCTGTATTATCTTATTTGTTGTTAATTAGTGAGTTTGTATGTACATCATTCCCACTGTACAATTGGTCATTCACTATTTTGGTTGCATATTCCTCTGTTTATTCTATAACTACACATCATTTAGCTATCATAAACTCATCTTGTCCTCATTCAGGTTGCTTGTGACTCTTTATTTACAATATTTAATCCTTATTTACAATAATGTGTTTCACATAAACAATAAATGTGTTCATTAAATGAGTTGTTGTCAGTGTTGACTTTACTATACAGCTTAGGGATTTATATCACATAATTATTTAACACTTCTTCCTTCTTCTTAATACAATTATTCTTTCAATGTTTATGTTAATTTGTTATACTTCAATCTTCTTCCCTTATTCTTGTGTTTGGTCTGGTTATCTTCCTTCTTCTTTCTTCTTTCTTCACTGATCTCCTCCTCACTATTGTTCATTTTATACATGATGAGGTTTTCACTTGTCTTCTTCACACTGTTTCTTCCTTCTTCTTTCTTGAAGTTGTCCTTGTTGTATCCTTCTCCCTGACTCTTCTTTCTTCTTTTGTTGTCTTGTGTCCTTCTCACTGATTTTTCTTTTTTCTTTTGTTGTGTTGTGTCCTTCTTACTGATCTATTGGGTATAGTATGTCGGTCGTCTCGTCTTTAATCTTCTCTTCTTCTTTATTGGTGCATTTACTAGCGAATTCCTTTCAATGATGCTTCACTTATTCAAACTTATGGTACTTTTCTTTAGTATACTTGGTGGTATTCTAGACCTTTTAATGTATTTTTTCTAGTGGTGGCCTTTAAATTAATTTTCAGTACTTAGGTGGATGTGGTGACATATGTACTGTTACATATTGCCTCCTTATTAGAATTGATCATTTCTGATATCTTCATTTTATGATTGAAGAAATTATCAATTTTTTATTTCACTCTTAAGTCACATATAATGTTTTCATATCTTGTATTTACTCTTACACTTGTCTTCAGTTCACTATATTCTCTACATCTCCTTCTTCTTCATACTCTTGGAATCTTGTTTAATTATATTCTTGGCTTGTCATGTTTTTTCCCTTAAATATTTAATTTCCCTAACATTTTTTCCTAACTTGGTAGCTGGAATCGATTCGGGTGGGCTCTATGGCTTACCTAACTCCGTCGTCCATAACTACATTCTTTCTGAGATCAGGGGTACCTCATCCCTGCCCAGTTAAATGATTGCTGGAACTTTTCTACAGTCAATTCATCAAATAATAATACTCATAAGCAGTCTCTTTCGACTAATAATAATAAACACTCTTGGGGTTATTCATTTTCTTGCCTTTTATATTTTATTATACACTCTCTTCTGGATTCCTTCTTCGCTTCTGCAGATCTTCATTAGTTAATGTTGTTGACAAATAGCATTTGTAAATATTCTTCATTTTTTCTTCTCTCCTTATCGTGACAAAATTGTTCTTCACATTGATTGGTTCTTTCTTCTTTTTTCTTGGTCAATTCTCCTTTTCACTATCTTTTTTACATAATATTCTCATTAATGGTCTCCTTTTCTCCTCTAGCAAATCTCCTAATTTTTTTTAATATTTTATTTTGAATAGTACACAATTTTTCTCAAAGTGATAGTAAACATTGTTTAAAATATCTTAAGTGTGTTCACTAGTTGTTTGTTTTCGTTATGGTTTAGTCATCAGATACTAGTCTTCTTTTTCTCGTGTTACTTATAACATTCATTTGACAAACATTTTTCGTCAATATTTAATATAATATTTGATTAATAAAATTTCTTCTTTTATATACAATATTCACTTAATAAACATTTTTCTTTTTCTTCTTTCCATAAGAATAGCCTCTTCTTCTGTTGGTGAGTTATTGGGTATACAATATTTGATAATTATAATACAATGTGATAACATAATAACAACATATTAATATTTGATTTTATAGACACTCTTGGGGTTACATTATTCACTTAATAAACAATTTTCTTTTCCTCTTCTTTCCGTAATAAGATCCTTCTCTCATGTTACTCTCTTTGATCTTCTTCCTCTCTACTGCTTCAAAGGTTAGTTGGGTGAACCTTTATTCTGGATGATTATATTTCTTGTTTTTAGTGTATACAATATTTGATAGTTATGATATAATGTGATAACATAATAACAACATATTGATTGATAACATCTGATTTTATAGCCACTCTTGGGGTTACATTATTCACTTAATAAACAACTTTCTTTTCCTCTTCTTTCCATAATAATATCCTTCTCTCATGTTACTCTCTTTGATCTTCTTCCTCTCTACTCCTTCAAAGGTTATTTGGGTGAACCTTTATTCTGGATGATTATATTTCTTCGTTTTTAGTGTATACAATATTTGATAGTTATGATAATATAATGTGATGACATAATAACAACATATTAATATTTGATTTTACAGACACTCTTGGGGTTACATGGTTCATTTAATAAACAATTTTCTTTTCCTCTTCTTTCCATGATAATATCCTTCTCTCATGTTACTCTCTTTGATCTTCTTCCTCTCTACTCCTTCAAGTGATGCTGGTTTTCACTTATTCTGGATGATTATATTTTTTCGTTTTTAGTGTATACAATATTTGATAGTTATGATATAATGTGATAACATAATAACAACATATTAATATTTGATTTTATAGACACTCTTGGGGTTACATGGTTCATTTAATAAACAATTTTCTCTTTCTTCTTCTTTCCATAATAATATCCTTCTTTCATTTTACTCTCTTTGTTATTCTTCCTCTCTACTCCTTCAAAGGTTAGTTGGATGAACCTTTATTCTGGATGATTATATTTCTTCGTTTTTAGTGTATACAATATTTGATAGTTATGATATAATGTGATGACATAATAATAACATATTAATATTTGATTTTATAGACACTCTTGGGGTTACATTATTCACTTAATAAACAACTTTCTTTTTCTTCTTTCCATAAGAATAGCCTCTTCTTCTGTTGGTGAGTTATTGGGTATACAATATTTGATAATTATAATACAATGTGATAACATAATAACAACATATTAATATTTGATTTTATAGACATTCTTGGGGTTACATTAATCATTTAATAAATATTTTTCTCTTTCTTCTTCTTTCCATAATAATATCCTTCTCTCATGTTACACTCTTTGATCTTCTGCCTCTCTACTCCTTCAAAGGTTAGTTGGGTGAACCTTTATTCTGGATGTTTATATTTTTTCAGTGAAGCTTGATTATAGACTCCCTTGGTTCTATTGGTATTTGTGTCCATAATTTCGTATGTGTTGTTTTGATTATCCTTGACGATAGTGTAGGGTCCAGTGTATAGTAGTAGGAACTTCTTTGCAATTCTTTCAAGGGTACTGGGGAGCTCTCGATTTTTTAGCAATACTAGTTCTCCCATTTTGTACTGGATTATTTTGGGTTGTTGTTTCTTATATTTTTCTCGTATTTTCTCTGCTCGTTCGACGGTCTTGTTATAAAATTTTACTTGGTCAAAGGTGTAATCATCGCCTGGGGGAAATTCTATTAATTCTATAATTTCTCTAGGAGGTCTTCTCTCAAACATAGCTGTAAATGGGGTTGTATCTATTGCTTGATGGTACGCTAGGTTGATAAAATCTTCTGCAGCTGGTAAATACTCCTCCCACTTTTTTTGTTGTTGGTGACAGTATGTTCTCAGGATTCTTCCTACTTCTCGGAGAACTCGTTCGGCGGGGTTGCTGCTAGGGTGGTATACTGAGGTTTTGAAGGTTCTCACTCCCTTACTCAGCAGTGTTTCCCTCCATATTCTTCCCTTGAATTGGGTTCCATGGTCAGTGATTATCGACCCTGGCACTCCTACCTCTGCCATGTATTTACTCATAATTATACTCAACAGATTGTTTGTGGTGGCTCTGTTGATAGGATACAACTTTGTATATTTAGTGTAGTGGTCGAAGATAATGACGATGAATTTGTATTGTCGTCTTCCCCCACTCCTTGGTAATGGGCCGCAAATATGAACAAATACCTTTTCTAGCTTCTTGGATGAGGTGATTGGTATCATTAAACCCTCCTTCCTCTCGTTGTTACACTTTACCATCTGACATAGGTGGCAATTCCTAATGTAACGGCGTACTCTCCTGTTGATATCCTTGAAATATACATTCTCCTCTAATGCCTTTATGACTTTAATAGCTCCCATGTGACCATATCTAATGTGGTAATCCATGGTGATCTCCTTCTCCATAGTTTTGGGTATAAGTAATTTCCACTGGTTACTTTGGTGAGTGTTTTTTATAAATAGAATATCTTGGTATACACAATAGTATGGGGTAACTCTCTCGTCTTTATTTATTAATCTCTGGCGAATGTTGTTCAGTTTCTCCTCGCTTCCTTGTTGGAGTTTTATTTTATTTATTATCTCGGCTAGTTCGGTTCTGTCCTTTATAATGTGATATACTTTGGCTACCGTCTCCCTTTCTCCCTCGAAAGTTTGGTTTCGGATGTTGACTCTCGATAACACATCTGCTGCTACGTTGTATTTTCCAGGTACATACTCCCAGTTAATATTATATTCCTGTAACGCTAATGTCCACCTGGTAAGTCTCCCGTGGCTCAATTTGCAATTTTTCAAAAAGGATATCGATTTGTGATCTGTCCTTACAGTTAAAGAGTAACCCAAAATGTAAGTTCGGAATTTGTTGCAGGCAAATACAATGCTGAGTAATTCTTTCTCGGTAGTATGGTAGTTACGCTCACTCTTGTTCAGGACTCTGCTGGCGAAGCTAACCACAAGGTGATTTCCTTGGTCATCTTCTTGATATAGGACGGATCCTAGACTCACGTCGCTGGCGTCGCAATTCATATAAAACGCTCTTTTGAAGTCGGGGTGGCGTAACATTATTGATTCCAAGAATTTTTCCTTTATTAGTTTAAAAGTGGTATCCTGTTCTGCTCCCCACTTCCACTTGTCTCTAGAGGATAGTTGTTGTGAAAATTCGGCCGTTAATTTTGAGTAGTTGTTTTGGAACTTTCGGTAATAGTTGCAGATACCTAAAAATGTTTGTAACTGTTTTTTGTTCTTGGGCGTTGGGAATGATTGTATTGCTTCAATTTTTCCTGTGATGGTGTAATGCCGTTTTCGGATAGGTTAAATCCTAAGAATTGTACTTCATCAGCGATGAACTTTGACTTCTCTAGTTTAAGTGTTACATGATTTTCTGCCAGTTTTGATAACACCTTCTCAATACGGTCACAATGATCTTCCCAGTTATCAGACGTAATTAATAGATCGTCAACGTATACCGTAGTGAATTGTAGGGCCTCTTGACCTAGAACTTGGTCCATACACTTTACAAAAACGGCCACTGAATTTACTAAACCGAAGGGTAGCCTCTTAAATTGGTAGTTTCGCCCTTCGAATATGAATGCCATGTATTTTCGGCTATTGGGGTGCAACTCCACTTGCCAATACCCGCAGACGGTATCCCAAGTGCTAATAAAACGGGTACCGTGGAACTTCTTCAATAGCTCTTCGATCTCCCCTGGTGAAGTTCGGTCGTTAATTATGATTTTATTGATTTCTCTGGCATCCAGACATATTCTTACTTGACCGTTTTTCTTCGGTACTGCCACTATAGGATTTGTATAAGGTGAACAACTATATTCAATGTCTTCATCGATGAGTCTATTTATTTCCGCTCGGACCGCTTCCTTTTGCGAATAAGCAATGGGGTATGATTTTTTTTTAAATCGGCTGCTTCCTTGAATTTAATCTCACATTGGAAATCCTTTACTTTTCCGGGAGCATTGGAAAATACGTGTCTATACTGCTCGTAAATTGCAATTAATCTTTCCACCTGGTTGTCGGTTATTCTTCTATCGCTTTTGGCTGTCTGGAACCTCCGGATTTCTTCTAACTTTTCCTCCCATAAGTCGTCATTTTCATGGTCACAATTTATTTCTTCTCTAGGTATTTCGTTCCTATAATTATTATCTTCGTTAATGTAACAAATGATCCGGTCGTGAGGGGCTTCTTCGCTTCCAATTAACTCCGCCGTCCATTGCACACAATTTGAGCTCAGAGATACCTTTGCTCTGCTCATATCTATTATCGCTGCGTACTTTCTTAATACGTCACAGCCTATCAACAAACTGAATGGTAACCCACTGGCTACTAAAAATATTATAGGAAGGGTATTCCCTTGACTGGTGACTTCTAGTTGGACTTGCTTTCTTATGGTCTTGTTTTGTCGTCCGGTCGCTCCGATCAAAATAATATTATTTATCGGTAAGGTCGATATGGGCTCCTTACTCCTACTCTGTATTTTGTTAAGTTCTAATTGATCGATGAGCGATACATTGGCTCCAGTATCTATCATGATTTTAGTAAACACGCCATTCACTTCGGCGGAAATATACGCGATTTCGCTGTTGTTATTGTTATTGTTTTCTGTGATTTCTTCTTCCATCAGATCTTCTCTGATGTCCTTCAGGTAGTGATTGCGTATGATAGTAAATGTCGCTTGATTGTTTGTCCGTCGTCGTAGTTCGTCGTACCCAATAGATCGGATCAGTGAGGGTTCGAAGTGAGTTTTCACTGCCGTTGTCCGTTTAAAGAGGTAGCGTTTTCTTCTCCGCTCCTTTCATTAGTATTGGGGGTTCTATTCTCCCTTTCTTCTGGTCTAGTCGGATTGTTGTATTGACGTCCGCTATTATTATTTCTGTTTATATCTTCGCTACTGCGGCTCCTTCGTGTGTCGTACCCGGATTCGCTACTCCTTACGTCCTGACTATACGGGTTATTATCTTCATTGAAGCTTCGTCGTCCCTGATAGAAGCGTCTCCCTCCGTTTCTGTCGTCAGCACGAACGTAATTAGCTCTTCTGAAATTGCTCGGGTTGTGGTTATTCCCGTTGTTCGGTCGGTACTGGCGATTGTTATTATTTGGACGGTAGGGGTGGTTACCATTGTTTGGCCGATGTTGATTTCCACTATTATAATTAGGACGGTGGTTGTTATTAGGAGGATTCTGATTATAATTATTATTATAATTTGGCCTATAATTCGGGCTATTTCTATCTGGCGGATGATTATTCCCGTTACTATTTGGCCTCGGATTCTGGTCAGTATTATCTCGGTTTGAATTATTATAATTACCTCGATAATTATTTCGGTATCCGGCCTGACCGTTTCTATCAAAGTATGGGTCTGGTCCCTGCCGACTCCTCCGATAATACTTCTCCTGCTCATAGTTTTCTAATAACGCGGACATAGTTTTGGATTGTTCTTATTTGTCCGTTCAGTCTCGCTCTGGCCACGCCCTCTTCGAAATTATATGCCAATTTAGTGACGAGGCATTCTTCAGGTATCTTTGGCTCAAGATTTCTGGCCATACACACCTTGCCTAAGAAGTATGCGGTGAGTGATGCCCCTTTACTGCGGTCATACTTCCCGTTGCAGATGTCGTCCCGCACTATGTTCTGTGCCGATTCAGACCAGTATTTCGTTTTAAACAGCGCCTTGAACTCCGCATAATTCTGTATATCATGTCGGGTAGCCGTCCACCAGTTATCGCGCACGTCCTTAAAGTACTCGTCTAACATGTTTCTGATAGTAGACCATCTAGTTTCGCGTGTACGGGCGATATTTTCTTCCACTCTTTCGATGAACTCCATGGGATTCCTTTTATAATGTTGGAAATTTATCAGTTCACGATTTTCTATGTTCGTTATTCCGGTCACTTGGATTGGTTGACTCCGGAATAAATTAATTTCTTCCCTGAAATTATTAAGTTCTCGCCGTTAAAGTTCAGCCATCTTCTCCTTGTCAGTGTGTACTTGCTCCCGAACATAATTCACGGTGGTGGTGATTTCTTCACATCTCGTTCCCAAGTCTTCTTGTTTCTTAGTCAAGATTTCGAATTTATTTAAATGGGATTCTTCGATGTTATTTACTCGGGTTTGAAGTGTCTCTTTCACTCTCTGTATTTCTTGTTGGTTCTCTTCACACCTCTCGCCGATTTCAGAAATCTCCCGTCTGACTTCGGTTACTTCCTCTCCTATTTTCGCATTCAATTTTTCGTGACTGTCTTCGAGTCTCTGGCTGATGATTTCAATCTTCTTGTTACTATCTTCTATGCTGTCATCAATCTTCTTGCTCAATTCTTGGGTGTCTTCTTTCAATGAAGCTATGATTTTATTCGTTTCTTCCGTCTTCTTGTTTAACTCCCCTTTGAAATCCTCCTTCAACGATTCTATATTTTTGGTTAGCAATTCGTTATTTTTCTGGTTGTCATCCATCTTCTTGTGAATCGACTCCATATTTTTGGTCAGGGACTCATTATTTTTTATTAATTTCTCGTTAAAATCTTTTTTTAATAACGCAATATTCTTCTGGCCGTCTTCCTTCAATTCTTCCTTTAATAATTCAATATTCTTGTGGCCGTCTTCCTTCAATGATTGCAAAGACTCATTATTTTTATTTAATTTTTCATTAAAATCTTCCTTCAATTCTTCTTTTAATGATTCAATATTTTTATTCATATTTTTATTGGTTTGTTCAAACATCGCTTTCATCCATTCCTTGAAGTCGGCGTTCTCTGCTTGTACCGGTCAGTCGGGCTGTTCCTCCTGTTGTACAGGTCGACTGGGTTCTGTAGGAGGTAATATTTCTTCTAGATCTTCGACTGGCGTCGCCTCCTTATCATCCATGTCTATTTCTTTATCTGCTTCCGCCGCACGTCTTTTAGAGGTTGCTCTCCGTTGCATTTTTGGTCCTGTGTATTGCAGCTGCCTCGAAAATTAGGTTGATGGTTAATTTGTAAATTAGGTTGGATATTTTTCGCCTAATTTTGCTCGAACGTTGTGCGCCAATCTGTAAATAGACGAGATCCGTCTCTTTTTGTTTATAGCTTGATTATTATTATTGAATAGTAGTCTCAGGGTTATTTTACTGTTAATGGGTCGTGCTCTCGGCTAATCGTTATTATTTAATATCAATTTTATTATTATTTTACCGTTTAATGACTTATTCCCCTCAATTCAACCTATTGTTGAATCCAGGATTGAATAAGTCGGTACTTACTCTTTTTTCGTCGGATTAGCTGTCTGTTTAAATAGTTTAATTTTATGTATTATATTCACTGTTAGGATGTCCACTTGACGTTCCGTTGACACTTTGTTGATCAGCGGTTGTGAGGAGATCAGTTGTTTCTTCCTATACACTAACATACACAAACATAGGCATGGTACACATAATAACTCATGTATAGTATTATTGTATAAGATTGTAAATATATTGATCTGAGCGGTTGTAAACAAAACATGGAATCATTCAATTTGAATAATTCGCATTCTCAGCATGGTACCAACCGCCTCGTTTTTCTCCTCTAAGCTGTATTTTTACTGATACAATAAAAGTCAACTCTTTCACCGGTAAAAAATAATAATGGCAATTTATTCAAATAACACACAGTGAAATTCAATACAATAAGGCGTTTTGCTCTTCTTTTTGGTTAACAATTAATATTTTAAAGTGAACATTGACTCTAAAACAAATGATGAGCTCGAGTTGGCATGACTGCCTCTGGTTAGTAATACAATGTGTTTTGACAAACATATAGGTTATGTCGGATGGTTCGACTTGAAAATTTAATAATGATTATAATAATAACAGTAGTAGGTTCTTTTAGCCTGCAAAATACACTTATTTGAAATAATAGCTACGGTTAGAACAAACATATAAAATAACAATTCAATGATTATTAATGAAAAAAGATAAAATATGAACCACTGTTCATAGTTAGGCACATGCTTTATGTATGGTGTCGTGCAACCTTATTTGGTTAAAAGTAGTGAATTATTTATTATTAATTAATAGTAATTGTGATAACCCAGTATCAGGTACTACAATCATCTGTGAAATTGGATATTCCTATTTCAGGTAATGGTAATTTATTTATTATAGTTATCGCACTCCGGCGAAAACTATTAATTGAATTTAGGAACAAAATATTTCATACTCTAGTCTACTGATAGCATAAGAGCACATATACTCTTCATTGATGTTACAATGTCTTTACTTATCCTAGGTATTTATTGTATACAAATTGTTAAAATTGTCATTACTCAGAACGTTCAATTTCAACATTGTTCATTTGTATTTTATCAGTTCCCTTCTGTTAAGGATAGGGAATTTAATTGTTTCTATATTTCAATTTTTATCGCTTTTAGCGTTCAGTTATTATGCTTATAAACTAATCATATCATTATATTTGTGGTTATGAATACTTTGATCACAACACTGCACATGCTCCTATGCGCATAAACTCCGAATAGAGTACACTTGTAAATATACTGCACTGATTCTTCAATGTAGGTAATCTATGTCTCACTTTGAGGTTAATATGGTTGACGCTGTGTTGCTGTCAAACGCACGTTTTTCTGAGGCGTCGGCGAGCGTGTAGTCCGCTTCGTTGTTGTTAAAAGACTGTCTGTGGTTCCTCGGTTGGAATGATGAATTTCGGATTTTTTATAGGCTCTGATTGGTCAGTTTTTTCCAATTCGTTTATTTACGGTAGACTTCGTCAAAATAGACGCTATCATAAGCGTCAGTCTTTGGGAACAAGATTAACAAATTCTGGTTCACACACCCACGCGGAAGGGCTAAGCACAATACAATTATTTTTAAAAGTCTAATATCTTTCTTATAATTGTACTGAGGATGTTGTGCTTACTCTCATTGTTCGTGTTTTTGAAAGACGATTAATTTGAGTCCCCTTATCATATATTTCTGATTAGGGTTAGCTGACTTAGCACTTAGCATTTATGCTTATTGTCCATTAAACCATTAATTATTAATATTTCATGGTTTTTATTTTATTTTCTATTGTAATGTCTCATTCTTAAGCTACTGTACAATTTTCCCTTAAAACTATGTCCTAATATTAATAATATGTCCGTTTCCATAGATTCACACTTAAACTTATTGTCATACATTTTTGTTTTGCTTATTACTCAGTAATAAGAGTATTTAATTAGCTTTTAACATGTTGTAATTACATATTGATGGGTTAAGTCACTACTGACAGTGTTCTTTTTCCCTACATTATTTGTTTAATGCCTTAACTATCACTTATGAATCAGGCTTGTTATGCCTATATGGCATTACTTGGTAGTATGCTTAATATCATAGACATTTTAGTTGTATTGTTTTCTAATTGATAACTGAAATAGTCACTAGGACCTTATCGTTATTGTGATGCAGTTCACTCTACATTTGACTCTGTTATTAGCAAGGTCTGGTTGCTGTAAACTTTACTTGCAGCTACTTGTCATAATGGTTTAGTTATAATTACATTTATATAAACGATTTAAATGGTTATTTTGGTTGCAATTGCTCATATGAATAATATTCTGTCTGACATCAAATCATTAATTGGGTTACTTTCTTTGTACAATGTGTTTATTACATAATTTTGGTTGCATAGTGTCACTTTGCCATTACAAGCATTTGGTCATACTTGTATTACATAAATGTAGCTTTTATATCCTGTTATACTATTAGCTATCATGTACAAAACATTCCTTATATGCTCTATTTACTTCCTAGCTCATTACATTTTGGTCTAACATTGTTTTGATTCATTTTTTATCAAGTTTTATTGGAAACTGAATGCCCAGATTAGGTTATGTCATAGGTCCAGTAAACATTAGTGTGTTGTTTATGGCTGTGTATTTCTATCTTAGTCTATTCGACTGGTTTTCGTTTCATGTTTGTACATTGGTTATTGGTTATCAATAGTTCACATTTAGTCTATTCCTGTATTATCTTATTTGTTGTTAATTAGTGAGTTTGTATGTACATCATTCCCACTGTACAATTGGTCATTCACTATTTTGGTTGCATATTCCTCTGTTTATTCTATAACTACACATCATTTAGCTATCATAAACTCATCTTGTCCTCATTCAGGTTGCTTGTGACTCTTTATTTACAATATTTAATCCTTATTTACAATAATGTGTTTCACATAAACAATAAATGTGTTCATTAAATGAGTTGTTGTCAGTGTTGACTTTACTATACAGCTTAGGGATTTATATCACATAATTATTTAACACTTCTTCCTTCTTCTTAATACAATTATTCTTTCAATGTTTATGTTAATTTGTTATACTTCAATCTTCTTCCCTTATTCTTGTGTTTGGTCTGGTTATCTTCCTTCTTCTTTCTTCTTTCTTCACTGATCTCCTCCTCACTATTGTTCATTTTATACATGATGAGGTTTTCACTTGTCTTCTTCACACTGTTTCTTCCTTCTTCTTTCTTGAAGTTGTCCTTGTTGTATCCTTCTCCCTGACTCTTCTTTCTTCTTTTGTTGTCTTGTGTCCTTCTCACTGATTTTTCTTTTTTCTTTTGTTGTGTTGTGTCCTTCTTACTGATCTATTGGGTATAGTATGTCGGTCGTCTCGTCTTTAATCTTCTCTTCTTCTTTATTGGTGCATTTACTAGCGAATTCCTTTCAATGATGCTTCACTTATTCAAACTTATGGTACTTTTCTTTAGTATACTTGGTGGTATTCTAGACCTTTTAATGTATTTTTTCTAGTGGTGGCCTTTAAATTAATTTTCAGTACTTAGGTGGATGTGGTGACATATGTACTGTTACATTATTAGTAGGGAAAACCTACCTAAACTAAAATGTTTTGTACCTTAAACCAAGTAGAAATAATAAGCTTTATACACATACCAATATAAGATACCAAAAATGAGTTTTATATAAGAATTTATATAAATGAAGTGAACCAAAACCAGCCAAAATGAGATTCACTATATGAAACCTAAACAAAACCACATGGTAATGCCAAATAGAAGTAACCGACTAATACCCATACCACAAGTAAGGTATAATATCACTATTGTAATAGTATAAGAGTATTATAAGCAAGGAAATAATGTATGATAAGAATAATTAATGACACCTGTCATGTGACAACAGGTGTAATTACTGTTATCCAATGCTATACGCTAAGGAACAGGCTAATGTATTAAAAACACTAGACTCATTATCAAGATACTACTATTGTTAAACTAGTCTAACTAAATGATAATATGAAAGGACAAAAGAATACCAAATAAGAATGAAAATAAATGTGCACCTCATAGTGCAATATAGAGCTCACATTAATAACAGAAATACCAAGGAATAACAATAGATTCCCACTAACAAAGACTCACAGTAGTTGAAACCACTTATTGTTTACAACTGGGGTCATACAGAAGGTACCCAAATACCTTTGATTAAAAATAATATGTAAATACAAGTAACAGACACATAGGCTAAGGCAATGTTAACATAAGCAATAAGTTTTGTCATTAGATTTAAGTAACAACTAAGTAAGAAGTATGAGAGAACTTGGAATGCATGCCCACAAGTAGGTATGAGTGCCATTGAATAGTTTTAATCTAAGAATAAATACAATTAATAGTGAATAGTGAAGTGTGATAATCTCAAACATTAACTCCCTTAATAATGGACCAAAGCACACCATGAGTGGACTCAAAATAAAGAGCCAAGTGTTACCAATACAGTGATACATTTAGATTTCAAATCTATGCTGTAATAAAAAAGTTATTAAAAGTATAAGATATTTGTGTCAAATCGAGCAAATGTTTATAATCTCCACACCAAACACCCCACGCTAAAAACAACAATTAAAATAATGCGCGAAGGGGGTATGTGCATCAAATTAAAGATCGTCAACCAATCAGATCTAAGAAATTAGCAAAATTTTCAACGATCACAAGATGGAACGGCAGAATGAGATGCGTGTTCCCGACACTTTATAATCAACTTCAGAGGAAGGCAGACGGCTAATCATCAGCGTAAAGAAACAGCTGTGCATATGATTTGTGCGCGTCACCGTTGTAAACAAGGCAACCTAACCTCAATTTGTGCTAACATAAATACTGTAGTATCGAAGGTGTTTTAAGTGTAACAGGCATAATAAGAATTGCTCAGTGTATAATCCAGAGCAATTCCGGGATTTAATTTAAAATATGAAGAGAGTACAGTGATTTTTCATATTTAATTAAGAATTTGAGAAACGATATAATCGAACTGCATTCCAATAATGCGTGTAAATAAAGCATATAGGTTAAGGTGTATTATCAATATTATTCATTCAACAGTATTAAAGGCAATCCTCAACTTATTTTGAATATTCTATTGTTAAGAATTTTTCAAACAATCAATCAATTATTATGTATGAATACTTAGTGTGACATAACCACACCTAATTGAAGTTGTCATTTATTAAACATAGGTCAAACAACCATCATTCACAAATGATTGAGAATTGTCAACTGGATGAACAATTAACGAGAGTTAATGGAAATTTTCAATGTTATTTATGTTTTGTAATTTAGGAAGAGTCTAATACTATAACTATTTAAATGTTTATGTTTACTATGGATAAAAAACTAAGGTTGTCAAGCTACATGAATACTTGCATCTACTGTATGTAATTACCTTTTTGTAGAGTCAAATAATGATTCAGATGTTCCATTCAATAACACTGTTTCAACATATTATTTTATTGTTCACTTTTTAAATGTTTTATCAAGAGTTATTTTAATGTTAACAAATGTTCTTTAAATCATTTATTGTCAATTGAGTTTAATAATTTTGTTAACCTGAAATGTCCAAAGCAGGCATGATTATAATTTTGAATGTTAATTATTAAGTGATGATCAAACTGCCATCATTTTCAAACTGCCTAATAACGGTAGAGTAAGAGTTCTATTCAATAATTTGGTATTCTGTCAGCTAAAAGAACCCACACACACACACACACACATGTGGATTAAATAATTTTAACCAAAAAGCATTTAGCCATACACTGATATTGTAAATCAGTTATACCACGGTAAGTCAATCTACAGATTAGATTGCTACATCGACCCTGCAAGATCAGCAAGACTCGCCACAAGTAGGTGATTGTTCTTGCAAAATATTTATGCTTTCAGTGAGGAACCTACGTCACCATTTTGTCAAGACGACGGAAGAACAACAATTTTAAAATAAATTAACCGTGAGAGTTTTTATGCTTCGGCATAAAACCTCTCATTGAGGGGGTTTTGTAAGAGTACAAACCTACGGGTATTTGGGATTTGAATTTTCACACTTTTATTTCGCCCAAGTATAGCATCAAGGTTGGTGTGAACTGACAAAGGAATGTGCAGTTATTGACGAGGGGGCGTACGCGCCTTCCAAGTGCGCACTTCCTCGGCCAAGGTTCTCAGGCGCTCGGTCACGTTTGACTACATACCTCAGCGCTGTGCGCGCCCTGAACAAGGCAGTCGACTAAAAAATATCATCCCGGCCGGGTTAATACATAGTCTCACGAGCCCCAAAATTTTATTAAAATGTATACCAAAGTGAATTCGAGAAAACAGTAAAAACAGTTAATATCAAACAGTGCGGATGTGAGCATTTCCGCTCGCCGTCGGCTGCGTACCTTTATGCCCACAACAAAAATGTGAACACAGCAAGTATAAAATATAAAATAACCAACTTATAACTTTATCAGAATGCATTAGCAGTTTAAAATACATAAAGTCAGTGAACATTAGAAAACCAACATCCGTAGTGCACGTGTAACGATGAGACGTCTTCTGGACAGATTTGCAGCTAAGTAACAAATAAGAGATAAAACCAAATTTTCAGTACTTTATTTAGAGTCAATAAAATGAGCTCAGTTAGGGAAGTCCATGAAATTGTACCGCATGAATGAGTGTGTGATTGCGTGAATATAAAAAATATAAATTTAAGCAGTGCTGGGTTGTGAATTATAATGCTATAATTTAAGACATGATTAATTATGTTTATTTTGGTGGGATAATGTTTATTTAATAAAACTATAAATGGGAAAGAAAGTTTAACTTGATTCAATAACTACGCCTCATGGCGAATAGCAATGTGTTTTGTTTCCGAAGTAGAATCTCATGTAACTATGTGTGGCTTGATAATAAAGGGTAATGTCATTGGTAAATATTACAATTGAGAGTAAATTATTTCAAGTAACAAGATCCGCTGTTTCTGTTCGCTTAAACGAAACTGGCCCAAGAAGTTAAGTATACTTGAGTTTTTCTTTGTTGATAACAACATGGTGCCCGAAATAGTTAATACAGAAAGTAAACAGTATGTAACTCAATTAATAAAAGAAAAAAGAAAGAAAACATTACAGATGGCTTCTGGAACAGGGACTCGACATAAATTTTTATTTTATGTGGAGTAAGCCTACGGGAGAGAGCGGAACAGTTACTTGAGGTAATATACAATTTGGAGATACGTAAAAATAGACGTAAAGATAAGGTTATGTTGTGACTACATGTGGTAGGGTAAATAGTTTAAATAGAATATTTTCTTTTAATAATAAGTTTGTGTAATATTACATAGTAGTAGTTTGAAAAAGAGAAAATATAAATTTTGAGATGGCAGATAATAATGAAAACGTCAGCTTAACTGACATTGAAACAGAGAGCTCAGTAAATGCTGAACTAAGCGGGACTGAGTCGAGAATTGTGGATGAGGGAATTCATTCAACGCCAGTCCAAAGTAAAAAATCTGATACAGATGAGATGTTAACACGTTTATATAGCATGAATAATAAGTTCGATTAACAACAAAGTGATTCCAATGTTAAATATGATAAAATAAATGCTAGACTTGACGTTAGTGACACTAAAATGAATGATAAATTTGAGATGCAAAATAATGAGATGAAGTTGATGAGGGGGGGGGGAGATAAAACAGCAAAATTTTAATTTTAATCAACAAATTAATGAAATTAATGAACGTTGTAATAATATGAAAGATGAGATAATAGAATCAATAGATCAAGTGTTCGAGAAACAAAATGCAAGAGTAGATGACATAATTAATGACTTTAAAATGAATAAAGTAGATGATAATTGGGAGATTAAAATGGGGGTAGAAGGTAGTAAAGAGACAGATCAATGGAATGAAAATAATGACGGTCAGTTAACATATAAAGACGATAAGGTAAGTGGTGTAGAGAATTACAATGATATACTTAAAAATAGTGGTGACAAAATTTTAGAGGAGATAGACTGTAATAATGGAATGTTAGTGTGTGTTGATGAGTCAGAGAGAAAGTGGAGAGAGAGTATAGAGGTAGAGGGGTTGCAGGGGGTAAATTTTTCCGGTATTTTGTAGTTGGGGGTGAAGAAAAGGCTTCACGAGTGTATTTGGGAGACATATGGTCTGCAAATAGTTGTCCCTTGATTTTTTGTGCATCAGATAGGTGGTGCAGTAATAAAGTTGTAGTGCCCCCTGCATATATTAAGAGAGACAGTGTGACTTGGTGTTATGATGAGGGATATTTTGAGAGAGAGAGAGAGAGAGAGAGAGAGAGAGAGAGAGGTATGGTGATAGGAAGATAGAATTGTTTGATGTTGGGAGGAGTTATGCAGAATTAAGAGAGAGAATTAATAATTATAGTGAGTACTTACCTTATACTGAAACGGATGTAGCAGCTGTAGTAACTTACCTGACTGGGACAGAAAATACTGAAGGAGAAATTATTATACCCAATGTCGACAGGAATTTTGAGATAATGGTATGCGATAATAGTTGTATTATCAATAATATTGAGATAATGGAAAAAAGCAATGATGATGATTTTTATAATTATAATAATAAAAATGTGTCTGTAATTGTAAACGAATGGTGTAGCCGTAAGATCAGGTTATTATATGATGATGGCGGTTAAATAAATAATAAGTGAATGGACATTTTAAATATTTTAGTTTATGGTGATGACCTTGCTAACTTATGAAATGAGGTGTGGTAAACAGAGAAATAATGACAAGAAATTGGAAATAAATTTATAGTGAAATTAATTGTGTTTGTGTTGTAAAAGGTATTTTATGTAAACAATGTGTGTATGTAGTAGACATGGATTTAATAATAATAATAATATTTTAGTTGTCTTGTTTTGCATATCTTTTTGCACAGCGCTACACTTTATATAATAATGAAACTTTCTCTTGTGAACTTACTTGACTTTTTCCATCGAACACCACACAACACAACCAAACAACATACTTAACGACCAATTACAATATAAATCACATACACTTTTTGACACAATTATACAAAAAACAAACAATTATTTGGATCCCCGCGCCAATCTCCTTCCTCTATACCGCCACTATACCTTCCAAGCAATAACCGTTACAAAGTACTGGCAGTCTGTTTCTAAAGCTGACGAAGACGAACACGACGCCGAAACGCGTTCAACGGAAAAAGTCAAGTAAGTTCACAAGAGAAAGTTTCATTATTATATAAAGAATAATAGTTTATTAGTTTAAATAAATAATGAGAGTTTGTATTAAATGAATTGTATTTGTTTTAGAGTAAAGTAATTAAAATAACTTGTGTTTTCAATAATTGATTGAATTAAAGAATTTGAGATTAATTAACTAATTAATGTTGTACAAAAGAGATTTGATGATGAAGTTAAATGATTTTCAGAAATTTAGATTGTATAATGAACAGTAAATGAGTAAACATATAATATGTTCAAGCGTTGAGTTATAGTATGATTATGAGGTAAGTGATGAACTTTCTAGTGCAATTGTCAATGATCTATCAAGGTAAAAAGGGTGAAAAAGATAGAGCCTGGGTGATAATTATTTTAATAAGGCATTTGAGTTAGTCAGAGTTAATTCTAATGGGTGTTAGATAAATAAGAATTTTGGAATAAAAGTAAATAATACAGAAACAGGGTAATAGTAAGGACACAGTAGCGATAGTGCATATATGTAGAAGGAGAGAGTAATGTAATTGGTAAGTAAATAGATGATGGTGATATTTTGTAGTGAGGGTGAGGTGGTAAGGAGTGATCAACGTGCGTCGTTGGGCAGGTACGGTAATTGTGAAGGGTTGAAGAGTGTTTGCCGAGATTATGGGAAGGGCAAAAAGAGATGAATGGAATTGCCAAGGTCGGGAACACACATCCTAGTTACAAAGGGGATTAGATATTTTATTATAAGAGGTGAAGGATTTAAGTGGAATCAGTGTTGAAGGGGGTTATTATTGAGAGATTGGTGTCACCCTATGCAAATCGGTAAATGGTTGTTAGTAGGAAGAAAGGGGAGTAAGGTTAGATATATAAATGCCAATTCAATAAATCGAATCATTGTAAATGACTGAATCACCCAAACCAATTAATGATGAAAATACTTAATAGAAAATCATAGTTAAAATGTAGTAGTAAATGAAATGTTATGTAAAATGAAGGTTGATAACAAAGTAAAATTTTTTGGGAAAGTTAATGGTATAGTAAATGATAAATAATTGATTGCTAATTAATAAAAGTTCAATTGAAATTAAAATGTAATGTTTATAATTTTATATGCAAATTTAAAGATGTAAGGTGTAATTTTGGTCAAAAAGTAAATGTGAATTGTTTATTTTAAGGTAATAACAACACTGTTCATTATGAGTGTATTGTATGTATTATGTTAGTGTATGTATACTTAAACATGTATAATATGTTTTGTAAATAGATTCCCCACTTTCGGGCGATCTCGGCCTTATCAACCCAGATCGTGGTTTTGGATGACAATCAGCTGTGGGCAGCATTACTGTAAAACTGACCACAGTTGGTTACCTTTGAAATTGGTCAAACATAGAAATTTAATGGGGTTTAATAAGGGAATCTAAGATTATTTTGAACACAGGCTATTTTCACCCAAATAGGGGTGGTAGACCTTAGGGGCATATGTTAAGACAATGAGTAGGGGTACTTATCCTGAAGTTTCTTGTAACGCTGAAGCAAGGATGGGAGTGAGAGAAAAGAAAAAATTCCTCACTTCTTCCGCCTCAGTCCTTGTGAAGGCAACTGGCCGCAACAGTCCGGGGGGGGGCAATAGTGTGTGTGGATGTGAAAAGGGGATGATTATTATTAACGGCACCGGATAAATAGAATTTCTTTTAATAATAATATTTTTATAAAATGTTAAAAGAATTGTAGGAAAAGGGAGATATAGATGAATTGTATTTGAGTAAATTTTGATAATGTGTTTAAATATTTTGGAAGTATTATTTCATTAGTATAAAGATTTGTATTTCTTCTTGTTAATGGGAAGGATTAATTATTATCGATTGGAATCAAAAATTCTATAAATGTTAATGGGAGTGAACTAAGAGAATGGAACGTCTGTATAATAAATCTTGTAATCATATAGGTGTTAGGAGTTAAAGAAAACCCATTGCTTCTTAACACAAACCAGCACACAGCTAAGGGGAACCAGATCAGTTAGGGATATGGTATTATACAAGGCCACTATTTGATATTTTAATTTGATGTTTCAGTGTCTGGTGATGCTGTGGCGGCGGTCCTGATCTGGCCAGCACGTCAGAGCAGGAGCGTCAAGTGCCTGACTGGCCTTGTGGGATCTCGAGAGACAAGTCCAGTAAGATCATTCAGGACAAACAAATAGACATTAAGACAGAGACTTTACAGAATCAATTAGAGAAATGTGAGTCTAATGTAACAAATATAACAAAGAATATTAAAACAATCGATAAAGCTAATTCAGAACACGAAATTAATACTAACCATGAAATAAGTATCATACAAAATAAAATTAGAGAAATAAATGATTTCAGTATACAAACTAACAATGATGTATATGATAAGTGTACTTCAATTGAAGATAATTTAAGCAGTGTGAAAGATGAATTACGGGGGGAGATTAATAAAAAACTGATCGGTGTAACCAAAAGAGTAGTAATCACACGTGACTTACATAATGAGATCGAATTAGAAACATTTAGTTACAAGAACAGGGCGGTACACCCGATGAGATTTATTAGTCAAACCAGAGAATATCACCGTTTTAGCAACAGTAGTTGGGAAGTACAGTTGATGAAAATAGTTAAATGTTTTAAAGGGAGTTCCACTATATGGGCCGAAGCACATCACGCAGAATGGGGTTGTTATGACGAATTTGAGAGAGCGTTTAAGGGGAAATATTGGGCGGAAGACGACCAAGAGATTTTACGAAGCCGTATAATGGGAACAGGTAATTTTATAGGGCACCAAAACAATAATATCACGATGTATGTCACTAAATTATATAATGAGGCCAAGTATTTAGAGCCACCAATACCTTTTAAATCATTTGTAAGACACGTAAGCAAACATCTGCCACGTGAAGTTCAAATAACATTGATGACTAAAGAAATAAATGATATGAATGAGTTGGAAAGAATTTTAGACGTTTTACAGAGTATTCAAGATAGAGAAGGGGGTAGGTGACCCCAACCACCGAATAATAATAATAATTATGAATATAATAACAATAGAGGTAATCCCAGCGGATATGGAGGTACCTGAATAGATAATTCAAACAACCAAGAGGATTGGACATGTTCCAGATGTAGGGCAAAAATTATGCAAGCAGGCAAAAATGTTTTAGATGCAGCCAGGCGAGAGACGATCAAAGGAGGAGAGGAGAACCAACACAGTATGTCCAGCAGCAGAGAGGGATACCAAGCACCAGGGGAACAGCTGGGAATAACCATGGGCCACCAAGGGGTCACAATGGACCGACTACCAGTAATAACAGAGACCAGGCGGAAAATTAGAGATGACAGTGGTAGCACGGACCAGACCACTGTCCAGGGAAGCGAAGGAGGTCCAACCAAAGGAGGATTTTCAAAGCAATGTAATCAAAACTGACATCGTGGCAGAGGACATTGGAGGAGGAGAATCATACAACAATCGAGATGAGAACTGGATTAACCGAAGTACAGGTAACCATAGCAGGTAAGAGTTACAGAACACTTATAGATACAGGTAGTGAGATTTCGGTAATTGCGGAGAACATTTTGAGAGAATTAAGGGAGACAAATAAAAATATTCCGATTTTGCCAGTAGCATGGGGTTACTGTAGTGGGAGTTACAGGAGTACATAGTAAGAGAGTAACCAAACAAATACATTTAAATTTCCTGATAAATATTACAGAATTTGAAAACACATTTTTAGTAGTAAAAGGGCTAAGTCTAGATATAATTTTAGGTAATGATTTTCTACAGAGAAATAAAGCTGTCATAAATTTTAAAGAGAAAGTAGTAGAGTTAGATGGGGGTGATCGGTTGATCAGGGTTAATTTTGAGCAGGTGTTAGACAGAGTTAGAGTAACGGGTGTAAAAACATTACGGGTAGGCGAGAGTGATACAGAAGCAAGAGTAATTTCATGTAGAGAGGGAGAGTATATTGAGAATTTTGAAGGAGAGTTGGGTGAAAGTAGTGAAGAAGTATGGGAGATAAGGGCGGATAAATTTTGTAGTGAGGGTGAGGTGGTAAGGAGTGATCAACGTGCGTCGTTGTGGCAGGTGATTGAGCAGTTTCGAGGAGTGTTTGCCGATATTCTGGGAAGGGCAAAAGGCTATGAATGTGTATTGCAGGTACGGGAACACACACCTTTCATGTAGCGAAGTTATCCAGTGCCTTATTCCAAACGAAGAGTGGTGCAAGATGAGTTAGACAGAATGATGGAGGGAGGCATTATAGAAAGGTCAGTGTCACATTACTCAAATCCATTACTAGTTGTCATAAAGAAGGATGGTAGGGTTAGATTATGTTTAGATGCTAGGAGGATTAACCAAATAATAATACCCGACCGTGAATCACCAGAACCTATAAATGACATTTTCCAAAAGTTTAGTGGGGTGCGATACATGACTTCGCTAGATTTAACAGCAGGGTATTGGCCGAATGGCAGGGTGCCATTGGCAGAAGTAAGTAGAAAATATACAGCATTTTTGTTTAATGGAAAGAATTACCATTTTAGACGCTTACCATTTGGGTTGAATACTAGTGTGGCTAGTTTTATCAAATGTTTAGACCAGATTTTAAAACCAAAGGACTTAAGAGGGCGCCAAGGTTGGCCCGAGAATCGCATTTTAGTTTACGGGGTGGCCACCAAGCGCTGTCATCGCGACGCCTGCTCTTGCAGCTAGGCAACATGCAAACATACTATCCACTTTCATGAGTCACATAAGTCAGCGGCGCGGTGTTGTCACTTCGCTAGGGCAAGCAGCGATACGTGCAGTGTTGCCGCTATTTGCACAACACTCCATTCAAATTCAACCAACTTTACTCGCGTGGCAGTGCCGTGAACTTACCACGGCACTTCGTCGTATGGCCCTCCTGAGTGCCGACTGTGTTATGTCGTTTAGCACCCACAGACCGTACTAGCTTATCTTTACATTAGACCAGTAACTTTCGTATAACTACTTGCGCAGTGCTAGATATATAGCGTTATTACCGTATATCGTTATTCTCATTACAAATTGTTATTCAACAATATTTTTCACGGGTCTAATAAACAATTGTAAAATAGTTAATATAAGTTTTTATACCATATTATAAAAATGTATTAAACACCATTAGAAAGTGAAAGTCGTGGAGCGACCGGGATGTTTGACGATAATTTCAGTGGAGCGGAATTTACTCGCTTTTTATAGTAGGCTATTGTTTATATAATTCACAATTTCCGATAAATATAAAGTATTATACATGAAATTGGTAGCTCAGAATGTCTTCTTTACAATGGTATAAATATCAATGCATTTAGAGAATATATAATACATGCTTTTTGCAAAAACCAAGAGGCATGTCGGAACGGCAACATATGTTGCCCCTTGCCACTTGACTTGCGTTTTCTGGCGCAGCAACAAATGTTGCGGTCTGCCACTACTAGGGTTAGGGAACAAACAAATAAACAGATCCGTTTTTACAAAAAAATGCTATTCTTTATTTTCTATCACTTTTTTTAGATCATGGAAATGTTCTACAAATATAGAACATAGTAGATGGAATTTATACATAATGGGGAAGGAGAATCCTAGATTTTAATTTATTCTTAGAGAAACTGTCATGCCGTCCAATTAAATTACTCATAGATGATACAGATACATGAATGGCGGAAATGCTATTCAAAGACAATCTAGTAAAAACGGGGTACTCTACACAATTATTGATGCTAAACATGTTTTGAGTAACTATATATTCAACGAAAAAAATAAAATGTAAACAACCATTAAAGGTTACATTACAATACAAAAATGGTGTTTATATATTTAGCAAAATTAAAACAAGTGTACTCCGTACTTTGTTAATTCACATGAAATAGATATTATATTATATATTTTCCTTTGACAATATACGAACTATAGTCTACAAACATAAATGGTAAGAGAGATAATAAAGATCCATGTTTTTCGGTATCCAAGCCACTTATAGTAGGCTATATAATTAGTAAAATAGTTTACCTTTTTCTTGTCCGTCTGGTGGCCTTTTCTCTATATTTCATTCAACGCGTTTCAGGACATATGCCCCATCATCAGGATATCCCTTGTTGAAGTTCGTCGATCGTTAAAATATTAAAAACACTGTACACACAATTCTACACATAACAATAAATATAATATAAACATAAAAACACATAAAATACCCAGATTTTAGACACACACGATATCGGTGGTGCGCACCACGACATGCTATAGTCGACTGCCAAATGTCGACTATAGCAGGCAATCGACTATAGCATGTCGTGGTGCGCACCACCGATATCGTGTGTGTCTAAAATCTGGGTATTTTATGTGTTTTTATGTTTATATTATATTTATTGTTATGTGTAGAATTGTGTGTACAGTGTTTTTAATATTTTAACGATCGACGAACTTCAACAAGGGATATCCTGATGATGGGGCATATGTCCTGAAACGCGTTGAATGAAATATAGAGAAAAGGCCACCAGACGGACAAGAAAAAGGTAAACTATTTTACTAATTATATGAGATAATAAACACTATATATAATAAAAATATATAAATTAAAGCAATACACAACTTAAATTAAACCAATTACATCAACAAACAATAAAACAATACCTAAAAAGTCACACATACAAAAGCATTATTTTTTAATGAATAGAATTTTTATAACTAAATAAATACAATTGAAGGAGAAATTGTTCTAATGGAAACTATGGATGTGCTATGTACAGATGTCATATATTTTTAAAAGTTATTGTTGAGAGTTGGCTTTTTTCTCTCGGGACGTATTTTGGGCCTCTATTATGTAAAGGGGATTTCTTATTGGCATGGAGCGGTTGTGCCGAGGGTCAATTATTTCAGGTAGGAGGCAGTCCATGTAAAAACTTTTGAGTTTCGGAAACATTCGATCACGCCAAAAGACTTCTTCCCGTTCAATTGTTGTGGTTTTGAGGCCCTTGGGAGTCCACAGTGCAAAAATGCAGTATTTTCTTTTAGTGACTTGTAGCTGGCCCTGTACCTGGTAATAGAAATTATGATTTGTTTGGATATCCCCAATTTCTCCTTCTTTGGTAACTGTCCAGAACGTGCACTTCCGTTTCTTGACTGCATCGTCTGGAGACAGTTCCCTTGCTGACGATGGACATTTTATCTCTACAATGGAATCATCCTTTACAAGTCCGTCAGGACTTGCCCCTAAGAAAGGATTATTTCTATCAATAAAAATCCCACATTTTGTGATTTTTTTTCCAGTCCTAGAAGCAAGGTCTTCACGAGCTAACTCCTCGTTGTTCCGGCCATACTCCATTGCCTCGCAATCGAACGCAGTGTAGAGAATCTGCTTGACAAGGGACTCGCAGCCAGTGGTTGGTCTCATCTTGCAGACCCGCCCAAAGTTTGATGCAGTCAGGATGTTTCGGCGAAGTTCCAGCCATTCACTGCAGTCCCTTTGCAGTACTGTCTGTCGCTCAATTCTATCAAACTCCTCATCTGATTTATGAAGACTATTCAAAAATTCATTGGATTGCTGTACCATCATGTCCTCGTCTATGTCTGGTCGTTGAGCTATTAGACCGTAGTCCTGCTTTTCAGTACCGTTTCTAATAAATAAAGACCTACGACATCTTTTACTTTTTCTGCGGTTATCTGATTTTTTTTCTCTTTATTTCGGTACTCTTGGAAAATGTTCCCGGGCTGGAATTGTACATGTTCTTGTGGAGTTTGTAGTGCGCAAGTCCGGTGTTGTGATGAACAACAGCCGCAGAACATCGACCCTTGTACGACCCACTTGTTGCAAAATTAATCCTCTTACCGCCGATAAATTTGGCGACTATGGAATTGTAGTGCTCGACATAGTTGCTTGTCACATCAGCAAGCAAGCTCCTGCTGTGACGACTTAGGTCACGGAACACATCCATAATCAAGGGGTATAGGCTGACTGACACAAGGTTGGGTACAAGGTTAGAATCTGCTGGGGCAGATGACGAGTCGAGCTTGCAAAAGTATCCCAGCTTTGCACAACTCTTGTGTTCACCGAACACGTGGCTAGGGATATTCAAGATATCTTACCGAAGATTTTCTATCTTTTTGCTTGTAGGTCCTTCTTCTCCTTTTCTGTGATCTGTGGCTTTGGTTACTGCTATTCTGCAGCGAAACAAATTGTCCCCAATTTTTTCCTTAAAACTATTGAAGGCTCTTGGGTTTTAGAACCAGCAATATTTTTCAAGCGAGTGCACATGTTCCGTAGGAGATGGTTTTTACACTCCACCTTTTCAACTGTCAAATACTTATACGGTCGACGTTCAAGGATTTTTTTTGTATACACTACTGTCGCCATCGGCAATTAGCTTAGCATACCTTAATTTATACATGTCCTCACTTTTCTCGAAACCTTCGCAGATAATTGCTGCTTCCATGCTAGTTGAACTCTGTTTCATACCCCAGTTCTTGTAGCAAGTGTGTTTTTGCCGTCTCACTCTTTGTCTCGGCTCGAGCGCAGGTTGTACAGTACTTGTTTTTCACGCCGATGAACAGCACATTTCTCGTCCGATAACCAACAATGGCTGCCTGAAAATATAATGACTAAATATAATATGGAAAATAACCTCTATTTAAAAATCCTATACTCTAAGCTTACAAACATTACGTTGGAAAACTGGTTTCACCATTGTGGTCTGCTTACTTAGACCTTTAATTTTATATATGACATGGCCGGTTTACTTTAATTTGTTTGGTTTATTCCATACATTTTTCTTTTTTTAGTTCAGTTTAGTTTAGTTTTTTATTTATTTTTTTCTCCCTTTCACATAAAGTAAAATTCAAAAATGCAACATCGGTTGACTATGAAATTAAATCGGGTGTTCCCCAAGGTAATGGCGGTATGTGTTTTGTATGTCCGTATTCATAATGAAATAGAAATTTCGATGTTGCACATTTCATTTTAAGTTTTATTTTTGCTGTGGATGTTTAGTATGTTTAAAAACACTATATTTTACGTGTTTCTGCTGTAATTTTAGGCAAGTGTGTAAGTTTGTTATACAATAATGACTTTCATTTTGTTTATTCGATTCATGAATGACAGATGATTCAAATTCATAATGTGCTGCTTATATTCATTATATTATACAATCATGTGACAGGTTATTTAATCACGTGAGAGGCTGAATAACGAACTTAGCCTCTGTTTTAACAATACAAATGTGCATATTAAATTTAAACTCCTTGCGAACAACCGTTTGACAGCTATCGATGACACAATGAAAAATCGGTAAGAAATCTATAAAAACCTAAATTGCAGTTTAAAGACGTAACTAAAAAAATAAAGGGGTTTTAGTTAGTAAAGTTAAAAACATTTGCCGAAAAGTGGCAAAAGTCGGACCTTAGAAATAAGTTATTTTAAAACCTGAGTCACATTCATGAGGTGTTATAAAAAAGTAACGTTTTTGCCAAATTTGAAGGAATATATATATTGCAACGAATCACAGGATCATGATAGGCGGGGCAAGTCATATATTACACAGACAATGGACATTCATATTATATTTTGGTAGATGGTTAAGTTTGGTTGTTATCAATTGTATTTAGTAAGGTTAAGGGTTTAGTTTAAAATAACTGTGCATTATTATTTATGGTGATCCAGGTACTGTGTTGTGGAAATGTGCGCGCGTGCGCGAGTGGTAAACGTTTCCCGGGTGGCGCGTGATGTATTATCGTTGTGTGGCCATTAACTGAGCTTAGACGTATGTATCGCTACAATCCCTATACCTGTCGGACTATTGTTTACGTTCATGTATATTATTAATATGTAGGCAGCATGCATGAGATACGAGTAGTCTGATTACCGCTATGCATGCTGTTACAAGGTAAATGCACTCTAATGCATGAAAAGTGCATTGTCACTTTTACTAACCATGTGACTTCCATCCACCAATAGAATGCTGACTGGTGGTTGGAAATTTTCTTATGCCTGTCGTTACACAGGCAGTTCTTCTACGCCATCTACCGCGAACGGGTCGTGCACTCCTTGTACAAGAATTCTACCGCTTGCAAGGTGTTGTAAAGACTATTCGTCGATAGTGAAACGGGAAGGCTCAGAACTGTGTATGTAGTACATCTGCACGCAGGAGTGTTTAAACGCATTACGCGTATAATTACGACAGTTCTTCTACGCCATCTACCGCGAACGGGTCGTGCACTCCTTGTACAAGAATTCTACCGCTTGCAAGGTGTTGTAAAGACTATTCGTCGTTAGTGAAACGGTAAGGCTCAGAACTGTGTATGTAGTACATCTGCACACAGTAGTGTTTAAACGCATTACGCGTATAATTAGGTAGTTCTTCTACGCCATCTACCGCGAACGGAACGTGCACTCCTTGTACAAGAATTCTACCGCTTGCAAGGTGTTGTAAAAACTATTCGTCGTTAGTGACACGGGAAGACTCAGAACTGTGTGTGTAGTACATTTGCACACACCAGTGTTTTAACGCATTGTGCGTAAAATTACAAGCAGTTCTTCACTGCTGCTACCGCGAACGGTACATTCAATTCCTTGTACAAGACTCTACCGCTTGCAAGGATCTGTTAAGACTTTTCGGGGATAGTAATGCGTGTGACGCATAACAATTGATTTTATATCTTTACACACGATATTAATATTGTAGTCTTACGTGTGTAAGAAGTGAGTGTAACTGTATCACTGTGCGAGATTTTCCGCAGTGACAGTAGTATTAATTGTTACGCAATAGTTCCATCAAGACGTTTCCGTGCTAGTGCAAGATTTCCTCATAGGGTGGTCTGCTGATCGTGGTAGACCTTGTTATTCGCGAGAACACTTGAAGAAGCCGGATAGGTATAAGCTCAATATACCGTTATTGATTAAACTCACTGTCACCTGAGATATTACTTGGTCTTAAACTCTATATAAGTTTTGCGAGTGATAAAATCCGTAGTACCGTTGTGAGTGCGAAGTGTCGGATTCATTGTGGGAATTGCAGGACATCAGCCCAGCTGTTATAGGACCAGCCCAGCTGTTACAGGACATCAGCCAAGCTGTTACAGGACATCAGCCCAGCTGTTATAGGACATCAGCCCAGCTGTTATAGGACCAGCCCAGCTATTACAGGACATCAGCCAAGCTGTTACAGGACGCCAGCCCAGCTGTAAACGTTTCTGGTGAAACGTCTGTCATTTGTAAGCCACACCTGACGATCCATCTATACCGCAAAGACCGGCCCTTCTCTTCAACAACATCATCGTGGGAGTCTTCTTATGTAACGTATCACGTCTTGCGTATGAACATTATTTAACACTTTAAAAGAAAGACTCTATATCAAACATTACATTCTGTACATTTCAAATATACCATATAAACTATAACTTGTGTTTGTACAATAAATAATCTTAAACCCTCCAATATAGACTTGTAATTTGAATTACACATACTATCATATCCTATGCGCCAATAGTTTAGTAATTTGTGTTGTCGCAATATATATAAAATTTTGAACGAACGCTAAAAACGTGTTCTGGGGGGGTCAGGGTCGGTGCATATTTCGCACTCCCGAGTCTGGGTTTCACCGTAAGGGCCATCTGAATAGCTCATTTTTCCTACGGAAATTCGCTAATAAGGATTTTAAAAATTAAATTTTTAGCATTGGCCTTTTGGGTAATCAAGATGGCAACGAGATCATATGACATTAACAAGCATGTAAACATAAGATCTGGAACAAGCAATTTGTAAACATTAGTTCTATCAAACATCTGACATAGAGTAGTAAAAGAGATAGAGTCAACAGCATAGCAATAGCACATCGCGCGCCTAACCTCATATCGGTCTTTGGCCTAGGAGTTCATTACTTCACTTCGCTTGCGGAATAGTCTCGCTTCCCCTACGACTAATTAAAAATTAACATTTCCATCAATTTAAATGTTATCATTGATGGTTTGCGTTTCTAGACTAGGGGAATATAAATTTACAATTAAAAAGTTGTAGAAATGTAGTTTGCAACTAGCGTTTTATAGTGAAATCGAAGATTGGTATTACATTGTTATCAAAATAATTTTAGAAAACTGGCCCATTACACGAGTTTTCCATTTTTACAATTACTTCTCATTTAAACCATCATTACACAATAGTTGACAATAAGTGGCTAATTTCATTATATGAGATTTCACTTTCACCCATCACTTTCACTCTGTTCACAACTCTCTCCAACAGGAACGTCACACTTCATCCCTCAAAACACACCAAACCTCAATGGTTGAGGGTCATTACCCTCTCTGTTATGCTCAACTATTCGTATTCTATAAAACGTATAGTGGTATATGCCGCTAGGCTAAGGCCCCTCTACCCTCTCCCAAAATGGTTTTTGGGCTATAAAAGCTTACTAAATTTCAGTAAAATCCGATGGTAAATTTGTGAGAAAAGTAGGTTATTTTGGGGGGTAATTTGTCAATTTTGGGGGGGTTTTGGGCTATAGCTACCCCCCAAATCAAAGTTTAAAATATGGATTACACTTACCACGCCAGATAAAGAGGAGTAGTTGGTGCGATAAGATCTCTTGCACCAGGCACCGTCAGCAACCACCGTGATGAGCGGAACGCCGTCCTTGTCCACCTCTCCGTGCTCCCGCGCCAGCCGCTGCTGCTTCCTCCATCTCTGCTGCCGCCGCCGCCGCCCATCCTTCTGATACCTTTTCTTCATATTTCTTGTATGTTCCTTGGCCCATAGGAGGAATGTCAAGTACACCATGGAACTCCTCCATTTGAGCGTGCCCACCTCCTGTCGTAAATGTACCGCAAACACCGGCAGTATTGACATCCATTATGTTATTACGGGGTGTTTCAGACCAAACGGTGGTTTTCAAATGGCACATTTCACACCAAAAAACAAAAGCACTTCTTAATCCTTGTCTTTTTTCGGATATTACTTCCATATTTGAAAATGTACAACCAACTGGACTATGTTTGTCTAAATCTTTTATTTGCTGGAAAAGATCCACAATATTTACAATTCTTCTTCCAGTTAGATTCAGTGGGTCACGCGAAGGTTGCTGTGTCGTTCCAGTCACTAATTCTTGTAGTTGCCCCAGAGGAACCGTTGGGCCTGCGTCCGGCTCCTGCTGCTGCCTCAACTCTTCTTCCGCCTTCATGTTCCTATATAATAAAAAATATAATAATAAAGACTAATTGTTTTTTTTTAGTATCGTCTTCAAACTGATACCACATGTGGTAATACATAAATCGAAGGTCTAACCCAAATTAATTACAGCTTACCTTCTTTTTTCGTTGCATCGTTCAAGCACAGGGTTTAGTCTTCTTTTTTCCGATATGCAGAAAGTGCAAGGCGAGATTTCCCCATATTTTGAACAAAATTAAAAAATATGAATAACAATACACATGCAGAGATATAAAAAAACTGTACAAATAGATCACAACATTCAAAGAAATACCGTCGAAAACAATGGGCACATGTATTTGCGTTATAGTTAGAAAATCACAGTGACAAAGAATTACGTCCAGCCAACTTACCATGAAAAGTACGACTAATAAATAATTCTATAAACTCCCACATGACGCGTCATTACTGTTCTACTTTACCGACACTGCACTAATGCGACCTGTAGGCGAACCGGCGAACTTCCAGCGCGGCAGCGAGCAGTGGCCCTGAATTATAAAATGTAAACTTGTAGAAAAACCGTTTGTATAAAGAATTGAGAAAAAAGTTACATATTATATCACTACAGAATCGTTCTACACAAAATATACTTTAAAATGGTATAACTTCCAACGTTATTGACATTCACGATAAATTTTAATCGTTTAGGCAAAATCAGTATAAAATAAATATTCCTTATGGGAAATTAACTTTTTAAATTAAATTATAAAAAATTATTTTTTAGCGGAAATCACATTGGCCTAGGTTTATTAGTAATAGGTTAATTAGTTCTATGACATGTTAATGAAGTTTTATTTTATTTATGACGTTCTTATATTAAAAACGTAAATTTAAACAGTTATCCCATGTTAAAAGCGTACTCTACCGCAAGCGTCTGGCTGGCCAACCTTGGCGCCCTCTTAAGACTTTTTAACAGTGTATGTGGATGATATTTTAATTGCTTCTAGAACTTTTCAGGAACACTTGGAGCATTTGGAATATGTTTTAACTAAATTAGAAGAAGGAGGACTCACCGTAAATTGGGAGAAATCCAATTTTTGCAAACTGAAATCAATTTTTTAGGATTTATTATTACACAAGAGGGAATCTCCGCATATCCAGATAAAGTTGACTCCATTATGCGCTTCCCTGAGCCAGTTGAAAACTACTTCGCTAACTAAGTTCCAGTGCATTAATCGGATTTATTTACGTTGGATTCAATGCTAGATTTAATTGAAATAAATAAATCAATAAACGTAATAAACTAAACTAAAAGTTATTGAAATTAAAACAAAAATAAACGGGAAGTTAGAACCCAAGTAAAAAACCAACTAACACCGTTTACTTACAATATGTACAGAGTAACAGACTCATTTTAAGATTTTTATGGTTCTCTTGCCTTCAAAATGGTATTAAACTAAAGACCTATACTAAAAATTAGGAAAGAAACTGATTATAGAAGGTAACTGAATAATGAAAAAAAACAAGTATTACAATAGACATGTCTGTGAAAGATTTCAATAAAGAGCAGAAACCTGTTTAGTATGTATTTTTTTAAAGCACAGATAGTACTATGGAATAAATTATATGAAGTTTAAATATCATAAAACGAAATGGGTTGAATAAACACTGCAGGCTGAATAAACATTTGAAGGCTGTGAGTCGACAATTATCTCCTTCCAACTCACTAAGAGGACATGACATCAAAATTAGGATAAATGTTTGAACCATCAGACTAAATATATTTATATGAAGCGATTTTGAATTCACAATGTGACTATAGTGTACATCTGATAATAATGTTCATACTCATATAACTAATTATTTAATTTGACTCTATATGGCTATGTTTTTATCAGTAATTTTTTTAATTTTTAGTATTTCAATTTTTTCTTTCCTCTTTTTGGGGGGATAATCTCCAAAATCCTCCTTCTACCTACTGCTGTTATTATTATTATTTTTTTTTCAGCCATCTAAGGACCACATGCCAATTTCATTCTTTACTGTTAGTTCTTTTTTTTCCAATACGGTATTCTTTCATCTTCTCACTGTGTCTCTTCTTCCTGTCTTCAGTCCACTTTGAACCTGCGTTTTTTGCTCTCCTACCCTGCGGACTCCCTCCATTTTTAACACTTTGCCCAAAAAACTTCTCTTTCAATTGTTTCTTCTGCGTGTATATTATTTTTTCCTAAATCCTTTTGGACTTCTTTAATCCAACTTGATGTTGACTTCTTCCCCCACAGATATTTGAAGATTTGCTTTGTCAATCTATTGTCGTCCATTCTATATAAATGTCCAAAAAATAATAGTCTTCTTTTTCTCATTGTTTCTGTTATATTTTCTATACTTTGATATATTTCATCATTACTTCTTTATTTCCAACCTTCTGAAGTTTTTCGTGGGCCTAATATTTTTCTAATAATTCGTCTTTCCAATATTTCTAGTTTGTCTAAATTATAATTCAATGCTAGGCATTCACTTGCATATAGGCATTCTGGCTTCGTTACTGTACTGTAATGCCTTATTTTCACATTTTTAGATATGCACTTTTTATTGTAAATATCTTTAGTTATACCATATGCTCTTTCCATCTTATGAACCCTTTCTTCTATAGCAGACATTATTATTATTATTATTATTATTATTATTATTATTATTATTATTATTTTTATTATTATTATTATTATTATTATTATTATTATTATTATTATTATTATTATTATTATTATTCAGAAAACAGGTGGAATTCTTCTGGAGTTAGGAGCAAAAACAAGCAAGGAGACTTTCCAAGAGGCAGTAAAAAATGTTTTTGGTAATAGCATGGCCATGGCTGCTCTAGAACCAAAGATAACTATTAAGATTAAAGATCACAACTGCCTAACGGAAGAATCTGAAGTGGAGGAAGCACTGAGGTGGGATTCTGAGTGCCAAGGTTAGCCTTACACTAGTGAACGAAAGAGGGCAGAAGATTGCCATTGTACAGATGGGTGAGAAGGTGGCTGGAAACTTACTGAACTGAGTGAAGGAAATCAGGAATGGCTGGGTGGTGTGCAGAGTGAGGAGAAGGCTTATGATGCAAATATGGTTCAATTACTTTGGTCACGGGAACACAGGCAGACCCTGAGAGGAACCAGACTGGAGTTATAAGACCGAATACAAGGCGAAGACTAGTCAGGCAGATGTGTGGTGCATCATCTGCAAGGCTGGAAGACCTGAAAGAAGTAGAGCTTGGACACATACCAGGATCAGCAGAGAAGAGCGGTAGAAGGCCAAGAAAATGACACGATGGTCAAGATCCTACAAGGAAACTTCAATAGGAGCAGGATAGCCAGCGATCTCCTGATTCAGTGAAAATTAAAGTCAAAGCTCATGGATGAGGAAGAGGCTTCATTTGGGTCAAGATATGTCATGTTCTACGTCTGCTTTACCCCATACAAGCCGATACAGGATTTTAGAGAGAAGATGGATGGCCTTAATGATAACTTCATCCTCGTTGGGGACTTCAATGCGAGAGCTTTTGAATGGGATATGCCTGACACAGATACAAGGGGTAAGCATATACTAGAGAAAGCCGCACGTCGTTGCCAGAGTAATGCCAATCGACCTTCTCTCCAAGAAGCGTAAGCTAATCTTCCAGAAGAAGAAGGAGTAGGTGGCGAAGATGCACCCCGAGAGGCATGAAGCCAGATGGTTGTAGAGCTGGCACAGAACTTGGGAGCAAGAAGAACGAGATCGCTAGACGAGAAGAGTCATCAAGCAGGTGCAGCTGTGGGAGAGAGGGAGCATGGGGAGATCGATTATTGCCTTATTTTTGACTGGACACGGATATTTTCGATCTTATCGAGAGGACCACCACCACCACTGCCAACATTATCATCTTCTGTAAAATTATTGTCCGGGACGTTAGGCCGTGGCCCTTTTGTTATAAATCCAGACGTTTTGACTGCAGCTGCAGCAGTCATCTTCAATGGATTTTCAGTTCTGTTTTTCTGCCTCTTTTGGTTGTCAGTCGCCAGAGCTGCAGGACGGAAGACCCACTGAAGATGACTGTCGCACCTGCAGTCGGAACGTCCGGATTTACAACAAGAGGACTACGGTCTAACAGCCAGGACAATAATTTTACTGAAGGTAACTCCGGGAGTGAAAGCTTTAATGTTACGATCATCGTCATCATCATCCTGTATTCTCGGAGATCCCAGACACCATTGCTACACAGTGGTTCAGAGAAAAATGAAATTTTACTGCAGTTTTACAAATGAAAAAAAAGGATTTAAAGTACGCAAACAAGAGTAGAGTGTACGCCACTCGGGGAGACATATGCAGAACTCTAGTACAGACAGCTTCTGCTATTTTAAGATTTACGCATGCGCGTATACAGAAGAATGCCAGCGCCGGTAGCCGACCAAAATTTCCCATAACTTACTTTCGATTTATCATAGCACCATTGAATACTCTGATCTGATAAATTATTATTCAAATAGATGTTTTTTAAAAAGGGAAGCGACGCCACACTTCTGCCTCCCAGATTGCTTTAAGCATATCTCTATTGTTTATTTTGTCTCTCCGCCTCCTTATTCATCCGTCCACTTCTAAATGCACGTTTCTTGCATTTCAATCCTATATCCTATTTTCTTTCTTGTCCATGTTTCTGACTTATAAAATAAAATCCTCCATGTAAAACACTTCAGATGGGTTGCTACTGAAGGCGCTAATTAGAGGATTGTCCTGAAAGCGGGCACGCGGCGGTAGAACTTTCTGGAAAGTGTCCGTGTGGTAGCGTTCAGGGAACGGACACAAAGGGATTATCAGATGGTCTGTTTTGAAGTTAAATAATGGGCTTTACACGCCCAGCACAGTCCTCGACCCAGGAGAGACTGAAGCGTACGCTTATGGGTCTTGACCAAGTAGCCCCATAAATGTTACACGCTTCATGCCTAATTTACAATACTTTGTCTATATAACTTAGAAAAAAAACATATGTCTAATATACAATACTTCGTCTCAGCCCCGGATTAAGGGGGGGCCCTGGGCCACCCACCAAGATTGGGCCTCCCACCAATATCGGGATAAATATCACAAAACAGGAAAAATACATGTCTCTTTGCTGTGAACTGTTTATAATGATAGGGAACATTTAACAAAAATTTCCGTACATTCTATCTTACTTCTCTAGCTTGATAAGAAGTGTAATAATCAAACTTTATTTTTTAAATTAGTTAAAATTATTTAAAATCATAAAAAGTTATTGTACTGGCCTGTTCTTCCAACAACATAGTAATGCACATTAAATTTAGTTACAATGGCTGATAATTTACTAATTTACACCAGTTATAATTATTCACAATTAAATGTTTAGTAGGTTTTTACTTGAAAAACACAAATTGCATTATGTTAAAATAATAAAAATGATTTATTATTACTGGTGACCAGGAATATGATCATTGTCCTAGCATGTAGGTTTCATTTTCTAACTTGCTCATAGGTGGCAGCACAATCACAATGTCAGAACAGAACTAGTCTTCTAGAGAGTAGTGATGTTATGAGTTATTGAGTGACAAGTACGATCTCAGTTATGTGTAGTTTACTTGTTTAAAAGTTAATTCTGATTTTCCCGTTTAATGTTTATCAAGAGTCATTTTCCTGGACTTTGTCATATGGTACATCTTGATAAGTGAAAAACTGTTTTATCTAATTAGAATGAATGCATGCTAACAGTGATGTCTTTTCAGTCTAAACCTAACCTCAAAAGATTTGGAGGGAACTCTCAATATTTATATGATGAAGTTTCATCATTGCCCTGATAGTTGGTCAGGACAATTAAATAAACAGTTAAATAAGTTTTTTTGCTTATCAATTGTATTTTAATTATTTTTTGTAGATTTAAGTTAATATTGATAAATATACTTAAAGTTTAATATGTTTTGCTAACCAACTAGGCCTATATTGCTAATATTAAAACACTTTACATTTAATTTGTTTGTACAAGGTATTTATAGTTTATTTACAAATAAATTTATAAATTATTTAATTAAAAAAACAAAATGGCGGATATCTGGAAAGCTAAGCGTTTTCTGGAAAAAAAAGTTTTTCTTGGTTTTCTCTCTATTTTGACCCTAAAAACCATTTTCTGAAGTTTGGCTACTTACTTATGGGACATTCTGTATATAAATATTTTAATCTTTAATCCCCCTTCAGGACTTAAAGGGTTGACAAGGTCATTTTGTTACTTTTCGATTACCAGCATGGACAATTGTGAAGGAGATAGACACAGACATCGCACAAGAATTTGGGAGTCTGGGGCTTCTAAAAGACGTAAGGCAAAAGAAGCAACAATGAAATCAGCAGAAGAGATGGCAAAGATAAGAAAATTGGACCAGTTCTTCACTGTTCAATCAAGACAAGTGTCGGAAAGGAGTGATGACATTGCAGAACCTGATCAACCTGACAATGCTTCAGAGGAAATGGTTGTTGATCCTGGCAAAGAAAAGGCAGAAGTAGTAACGGGTCCAATTGAAGAACACATAGAAAAGGAGGCTGATAGTGGCATATCTTATGTAGAAGCTGAAGTTGAGGGCCCACCAGGGGGCAATGACATTGGACTTTGGCCATCCATTATTTCGGAACAGATGCGGGATTACTGGCTGAAAAGGGGTGTATCAACAATCCAGCACTGTGATGAAAGTTTGTTCATTGCACACTCGGTTCAGCAACCTAGAAAGGACCCGCAATATTCCAAGAATGTGCACACTTGGGCTTTTCCGTCATCAAAATCATAATGGAGAAGTCATAACTAGGAATTGGTTATGCTTCTCTCCCTCTAATGGACGTGTTTACTGCTTCACGTGCAGATTGATGTGCTTAACTACAGCACCTGAGTCTTCTCAGCTTTCGTCTAATGGATTCTGTGATTGGAAACATTCACAAGAACGTATACAAAGTCATGAGCAGTCAACAGAACATCTGAAGGCTACGATTGCTTTCAATAGGAGGTAAAAAGCGATTGGGCGAATTGATACGGAGCTGACACAACAGGTCGAGCGTCTGGAGCATTATTGGAGATCAGTGTTGAAACGAGTAGTAAATGTTATTCAGTTTATTGCCGACCGTGGCTTAGCATTTAGAGGAGATAACGAATTGGTTGGATCACCTAGAAATGGAAACTTTCTGGGTATTCTTGAACTCATCGCCCAGTACGACGACTTTCTTGCACAGCATATCGAAACTCAAGCCAATCGCGGCAAGGGTCACACAAACTACCTGTCATCTACAATAATGGAAGAACTTATCAGTGTAATGGGTGAACAAGTCCTCGGAGAAATTATTTCTCGAGTTAAGAAATCAAAATACTACTCCATCTCTTTGGACTCCACACCCGATACAGCCCACATTGACCAACTAACCCTTGTATTGAGGTATATGGAGAAAGATGGCCCGGCCCCGTGGAACGCTTTGTAACATTCATGGCAGACAAAGGCCATGGCGCTCAAGACATGTTCAATGCCTTGGTGGAATTTTTGAAGAGACATGACCTAGACCTGGGAAACTGCCACGGTCAAAGTTATGACAATGTATCTGCAATGAGTGGAAAGTACAATGGTCTACAAGCCAAAGTGAGAGAGAAGAACAATCTTGCATCCTGGATTCCTTGTACGGCACATTCTCTAAATCTGGTTGCTAAAAATGCTGTAGAAAGCTGCTCGAGTGCTGTACATTTTTTTGACTTCCTTGAAAAGCTGTTCGTCTTCTTCACAGTTTCAACGCATCGGCATCAGCTTCTGACTGAGGCTTTGAAAAATAATGACTCAGCATTGACTCTCAAACATGTCACAACAACGCGTTGGTCCTGCAGAGCTGACGCAACTAAGGCACTTAAGCAGGACTATCAGCAGATTAAGGATGTACTTAAACAGATTGCTGATGACTTTGAAGAAAAAGGCTGTGTACGGTGTGAAGCAGAAGGACTGTTAACACAGATTAATCAGCTTGAAATTGGTATTTACACCACCTTCTGGAATGATATCCTGCAAAGAACAGATGCTACTAGTAAAAATCTACAACATGCAAAACTCGATCTAAATACTGCTGTGGCGTCACTGACCAGCTTAAATAACTATGTCGCATCAAAGCGTGACTCCTTCGAAACTTATGAGAAGCAAGGCGAAGAGCTGTCTGGTTCAACAGAGTATGTTCAGACTCAGACGAAAACTCGACACAAGCGCCAAAATGTGCGTCTTAATCCATTGGATTATGGCCATACGGAAGAAGTACAACTCAGCCCTTCTGAAAAATACAGAACAGAAACTTTCTTGCCTGTTATTGATCAGTTTATCGCTTCTCTTTACCAACGTCTTCAAGCATATAAAGATATATCAAGCCAATTTAGCTTTTTTAGCCATCTGAAAGAACTGTCTTCAGACGAGCTTAAGGCCGCAGTAGAGCAACTCGTCAGGTCTTATTCAGATGACTTGGACATTACATTTATCGATGAACTGTGTCAGTTTGTAACATTTGCCAATATATTCACAGACGAGGAGCCAAAAGATATCAGCACTGAACTTTTCATGTACAAGCTTATCATGAAAAAGGGTGTGCAGGACACTTTCCCAGACATTGAGATAGCTCTAAGGATATATCTAATTTTGATGGTAACAAACTGCAGTGGCGAGCGCTCCTTCTCAAAACTCAAATTAATTGAAAACCGATTAAGGACATCCATGAAGCAGGAACGACTTGTAAATTTGGCTATCATGAGCATCGAGTCAGATATACTGCGTGAATTGGACTTTAGTGACATCATCAGCGATTTTGCAGCAAGAAAATCAAGGAAAGTGCCTGGATTGTAATGGTTATAACGTTATTCATTCGCTGATTTGTAATATATTTATGTGTTATTTGTTAGTTATGTTATACTATACTTTTTAATGAAAAAATTGAATAATTTTAACTCAATTTCTCTGCGAAAATAAATTTTGTAAATAAACTTGTGTTCGTTTCATTTCGTGTTTTTGCATTACATATTTCAACACCTTGAAACAATGGGCCTTCCACCAAAATGGGCCCCGGGCCACCCACATCTTAAATCCGGCCCTGCTTCGTCTATATAACTTAAAAAAACACGATTTTTAATCATAAATTATTTTAAAACGAGTATCTAACTGGCAACAAAGCCTCTTACTTATAGTAATAAAGGCTTGTACTATTGTATACACGTAAAACACAGAAAATGAGACATCGCAGTCCATGAAGTAGAAAAGACTACTTTTAGTCGCTAATTTTTATGCACAACGCAAGTGAAGACGTGGGTGACAACAGATCTTGGCAGCAGAAATTCCAGCGCCGTATGAAACGCGCGGCAACCTTCGGCTAGTGTGTCAAGTTCGCGGTAAGGCAAATTCTGTGAACACCTGCGTACACTCAAGAGTCACCGGTTTCCGAGAACCGTGAACAAACAAGCAAACGGTGTCAACATTAACCGATTATTGCGGACTTACGGACCTGAATGTTCGTCTCGTAGTGTTAACTGATTATTCAACAGTACGAGCTGACTCACAGCGTCCATGTACTACAGGCTAATTTGTTCTGGTATAGTCATATCTTTTCGGACCTAAGCGATTACATCTCTTTTAAAAATTTATTTAAGGGCATTTAAGCACCGCTCCGTCCTTTTTCTTAGAAATAAAGTTTGAGAGAGCGGTATAATGAACGGTATAATAATTTAATTTTTTGAAACAAGCGTTTTCGAGGCAAGGAGCCAATAAGAACAAAAATAATGACTAATGATCAAACAGGCGAGCCATTTTAATTATTTGGTAAATGACATTGGCTATGATAGGAATTATGATATTGATGTTAAGTTCCAGACGATCAACCGTATTGATAAGAGAGTCAACCGTATTTTTAGAAACAAGGTACGGTTCGTCGAGATACAAAATTGAAGTTCTACAAAGTTATGACAGTCGCTGTACTGTCCTATGGGTGTGAATTATGGACATCAAACAAGAAACAAGATGGTAAAATACAGCCCTTGGAAATGGCATTCTTAAGAGGAGCTAAAAGGTCTTCTAAACTTGACTGTACAAAGAATGAAGCCATAAGAGAAGAGTTACAAATTTTTAACTTGAGAAATTAAAAACAATTTCCATTACAAACAACAGTGGAAAGAACACTTAGAAAGATTGTCAGATTCCAAACTGACCAAACAAGTCTGGAAATACAAACCTGTAGGACACCGGTGTGTGGGTAGACCCAGGAATAAATGGGTGGAGGATCTTTGAAGGCGGAAGAGGCAGCACCTTGCCTATGCCGTGATGTGAAGAAGATGATGATGATGAAACAAACGCTCAATGGGTCAGAGGTGGGCGATACGAACACTTCTGATGAGGTTGACGCGAAAATTTAATGCGACAACCACGCTTACTAATTATAATAAATGTTAGAACTGTCCAGTGTTCAACCCCCGTGAGAAACCCCTTTTTATTCACACTTGCATGGTCTGTTTCATTCTAAAGCGCGTCACTGGGTCCGAAACACTATTAAAAAGTGTAAGGTCTCCAGTATTATGAATGCTTAACCAAAGGGTCCTCAGGTAAATGCTAACTGTGAAACACTAGTGAATAAAATAACTTTCTGTACATGCTGATCCTTGTGGTGACTCTCACCGCAACGCACACATCGTAGCAAAAGATCGAACTATGCCCGTGCCGCTGACAGTTATAAAACTGCTTTGACCGGATCACTCTAGGCCGTGCCCAATTTCCCGATTGGGCACATCAGAAGGGGTGCCGATGATTTCAACTTTCAATTCCCACTGCTCCGATAGAGCGTAGGTATGATGGGAATTGAGGAGTCCACAAGGACTTTCTGGACTTTCCGAAATCTCTCTCCCAGACAGACATCTGTCAGAGTAACTTGGTGCAACCCCCAGACGATCTTGTTCCAGCCCAAGACAAGCGGCGCTATGCTCCGGATCGAGACTGCAGGGCGGATAGTCGTTGTGGGTAAAAGGCCCACAAGGAGACACAGATCAAGTTTATAAGATTATGGTTGTGTCCATGTTACGTTATCGTTCAGAACGCTGGGTACCAAGGCAGAAGGATTTAAGAGTCTTGCAAACAGCAGAAATAAAATTCCTTCAGGCGGTACAAGGCTGTTCAAGACAAGATACAGTGCGTAACGATGTGTTAGATTCATCTTGTTATTTGAATTAGCAGTCTCTGTAATTCCAACTTTGTCGTGTTTACTTGCTGAACTGCTACTTGTCATGTTCCGGACGAGGCCTTTCAGTGTTTCCACCATTTTCAAGTCCTAAATCACGACAAAAAATATCCCGCTGGAACCCGTATATATACCCGTGAATTCGCCTTCACGGCAGGTCAATTCGTAAACAAGCCTACCTGCCACTACCCTACACTGAAAGGCCTCGTCCGGAACATGACAAAGTTCAGCAAGTAAACACGACAAAGTTGGGATGTATTAGATGTTGAAGAGCTGGTGACCACAGCTCATCGTAACAAGATGAACTGGAGGGATCATGTCCTACACATCATCTTCAGATAGAATACCGACGACAATAGTAAAGGAAGCCCCACATGGAAAAATAAATGTGAATCGATCGAGGTGGTTGGGATGATGAAGTTCGGAGCAGACAGAAATGCCTAAATCAGATGACGACGGCGACTGAAACCTCGGTAACCCCACCAACAATTTTTCAGCTTCTTGCAGATCACCTGTTTGGAACCAGTGCTCTAGACTGAAATGAAAAGCTGTATTTAGTTTATCGATTACGCGACAGTGTTATATTATCATCCCGTTATGACAAAGAAATTAAAAAATTTATATAATAATAATTGTTCGGAATTGATGTAAATAATTAAATCGGTATTATCTGTGTATCTGACCGTATCAAATCACAGAAATAATGCGTAATGAGAAGTGGGAAAACAAGTTTCTCAACAACGCGCGCGCCAATATTTGCGGCGTACGACAAACCGCAAGTAAACTAAACCCCCGCATTTCCGTTGTTCTCACGCCGCTGTTATTTGGGAACTTTATTGAAACTAACACGCGCAGATTACGGCCGCCTTATCGGTGAAATTTTTTAGATGTACCTGGAATTGATACGTTTTTTTACGCGTTAACAATTATAAAACAAAGAAGCAATTTTATTTTGACCATCACGGGTAGTGTTATTATTTTGAATGTCTTGCGTTCTTCTTCTTCGGTTTAATCCCGCGTCACAAGTTCGTCGTCCTCTCTATTTCTCCACAGTCCTCCTCCGACCATCTACCTCCCGTAGCTTTTCCAGATATACCGTACTTTTGTTATGTTAAGGCCGCTGCTCCTCTTTGTCTTCTCCCCATTGGTTGCCATTAGTAAGCTCCAAAAGCTCCAGAAATCGCTCACAATTTAGAGTGAAATACATTTATTATTGTATAAGTTTAAATGTTAGATGCGTTTTTAATCTGAAAAATTACGGAAACTACAATCACTCTACAGTTTTTTAGACAACCATACAATAAACACCAAAAATTTCCAACTACTGTATTGGGTATTTAGTTAAATTTATAATCATAATAAATGACAATATAACTTATATATAATTATTATTTCATATAAATAAATGATAATTTATTATAATATAAATAACAAATAATATAATCATAGCTTTTAGGTTTATGTATGTTGTCACAAACGTCTGCCTATAGACCTGAATCTAATACTTTTCACAAATAGGCTACACATAACTAACAACAATAAGTAAAGATTTTTGCAAACGTAGCTTACAAACTCTTTTAAGGTATTGACAGAGAATACTTTTGTCACATAATTAAATACCCCATGTTTGTATTCTGGGATCCCATGTTTGTATTCTGAATAAAATGTCTCACAACGTTTTTACAATTTTCTTAAAATGCTGACTTCCATTTTTAGCCTGGTGGTGCCACTAAAGTTAAAAAAATTTCAGAGGAAACACTATATTTGGATGTAGCTTAAAATTCTCTTCACATAGATTCTTACAGTTTTCACATTTCGATCCAATTTTTGTACCTTGGTGTTCTAAACTTTTTAAATTTCCAGAACTGAACACTATATTCACATTTTGGTTAAAATACTCTTTAATTTGACACCCACATCAATTTAGCGATTTTTTCAAAACTTCTACTATCTTTTTGGGTCCTGGCTCCCAAAATTTTGAGATTTTTCAAAACTGAGCATTATATGTATATTTTGCTAAGAATTCTCTTTAATTTGATACTCACGTAGATTTTTGCTGTCTTTTTTTTTAACTTTGACTCTTCAAATTTTTGCCTTTGCCACCTTTGGGGGGGGATGGATCTCAAAATCAATTTAAGAGGTAAAAGAATGGATACGTATGCCAAATTTTATGAAAATTGGTTGATCGATTCATAATTTATTTGAGACATACTCCAAATAGATGGACAATTGCTGAATGGTTGACTTAAACTGAGAACTCGGTCATTCAATTAATGTATTAGTTTGTTATATTGTTATCATATATTTTTGCTGCATACACACAAGGAAGGTAATGCAGTCAGCACTATGCTTCACCTGCCTATTCCCCCCCAATATACCATGGGCTGAGCCAACCTGGGGACTGCAAAACGTAAATTGATTTTATGGTGCTTCCCAAGAATCAAACCCAGAACTTCTAGGTTAGCAGCTAATCTTCATAACCATTGGTCTATGAAGTCTTATATACATATATGTGAGTAATTCTTAATACTCTTTAATTCTTGTAGTAATTTGATAACTTAGATGAAGGTGGGCTATTAAAACTCTCTGTACTATGACAAAAGTAACAATAAATATGTTAATAAACTATTCAATAAAAACATAAATTTTATTACTGAAGTAAACTGTGTACATACAAATTAATAGTTTAAAATTAGTGTTAATAAAAGTAGGAATACATGTTTTTTTTTCAGATTTAAGTTTAGTACCATGACACAACTCTTTACAACCATACGTCATATGAATTATTCAAGATGATCAGTTTCTTGTGTACTTAGCTTTTGTATATTCAAATTCTGATTTTACTACACGCACTTTGCATGCATGCTATCCACTGGTAACTGAGCACTACTGTATGAATGAATACATGATGAACAAACAATGTATTTTCATCATACATAGATCCTGGAGTTTCATAACACAGTCGATGATGTCAACAAGACAGATTACAAGCTTGATTCATTAAAGCATCATTAATCATTTTAATAACTAATACTTGCCCAACGCTATACATCAGATTTGGTAGTTTATGGGCTGTGCTTCTTATAGTACATTAGTCACACACACATGCGCTCTCTCTCTCTCTCTCTCTCTCTCTCTCTCTCTCTCTCTCTTTCTCTCCCCCCCCCTAAAAATAAAAATGGACAATGAAAGTGGAAGGTGGGAGAGTTGATTGTACTGAATGAAGAGTGAATGACATTTAATACAGGTTAACGGTATTTGTAAAAAAAAAATGCTTAACCAGTGCAAATAAAACACATGAAGAAAAAGAAGCCAGACATACATTGTGTACCTTTTATGGAAGACTGTGATTGCTTAATTTGGACAACTGCAGGATGCAAGCATGAGTAGCGTACGTAAATGTCACATCAAACAAATCATATTAACTAACTGTTGCTGCCAATTGTAAAATATTATTGCACGAGTTGCAATCTTTATTCTCATGCAAATCATTGTTGATTATGTAATGTTTCAGGTTACTCTGAAATAATTTTATACGTTGCGATGTACATAAATTCTTATGTTTCATTCAAGTGCACAGTTTAAAAATCAATTCATATTAAAAAAAAAGAAAACATTAATACAAACTACAGGTATTACTGAAGTAATTATTTACTAATCTTCTTTCCCAAATTTGGCTAATGCCTATTGTGTGTGTAAAATATTTATTGTGTCTTTCCCTTCTCCACAACAACATGGAAGTAATATCTTTTAAACGTACAATCAAGATATATTTGCTCACATGACATATATTTCAGGAATTATACTCCATGACCATGTTGATCCCTCCCTATATATAGGATATAATAGGCTATTAAATTCGCAAATGGTTATATATTGAAAATTTTCATTGCCTATTATATCTTCAGTGTTGTTGGCTTGATACCTGCTCTGATGCCTTCCTCAGGAGTGCTGTCACAGTCCAGACTGTGATAAACAAAACAATCTCTCACACACACACACACACACACACACACACACACACACACACACAGGGCATAATTGACTTCAGTTCTACTTCCATCTCATACTCACACACAGGGCATAATTGACTTCAGTTCTACTTCCATCTCATACTAAGTCTTCTTTTACTTCTTCTTTGACTTGATCTCCTACCATGTATCTTGCCCAGATAGTCTTAATTCCTTCCATTTTTATATTTATATTCTTCACATATTTTTTTTATTTAGTTTTTAATTGAATTTCTAGTAATAGCATCCCCATTTATTTTCTTATCTCTTGATATTTCACAATCATTAATAATATTATGACCATCGAGTAGACACGTAAATCATATTCTACCTCAGAACTTTCTGAAGTACAGTAATACATTTTTAAAACTTCTTAAAATAGGTATTGTATTGCCTAAAAAACTCAGAATTACTTTATTTTTTCAATTGTTTATCAATTCTCAGAGGAGAAAAACGTTCTCTTATAAAAGCCATCTTTACACGGGTGCACGATATCAAATGCCAAACATCATAATTAGACTTAATAATACAATACTGGCAGTCAGCTAAAACATATTTCTTCACACCTACTGAATACAGAATCCAAGATTACATAAATACACTATTATTTATTTGTCTTTAGTTTATACATTTTTAAGTTGTTTACATTTTTTAGAATTTTATTTACATCAGTTATTATTAGGATTTTGTTGTCCATGACGTGTCCGCACTTAACTAAATATAACTATTACATTAACAACTCGGAACACAAAGTTTTTTATGAGTAAAAACATAAAGTTTTACCTTACAACCTGAACCGGTTTTCACCTTTAAAAGGCTTCTTCAGAGGTTGCCGCTGGTAGCACTGTCTGTCCTGTTGTGGGTGACGGAATCGAATTTCGAAGATCAATGTTGTGTATGTGGGGTGAGATATGTTTGAATAATGTGTGCGATTTGAATTGTGTCTGTTCGTTTAGGATGTCGTTTTTATTTGTTTTCGTGTGTTTGTATATTTCCAGAGTGTCTAGTTTTTGGCCTTTGCATGGAAATATACAAACACATAAAAACAAATAAAAACGACATCCTAAACGAACAGACACAATTCAAATCGCACGCATTATTCGAACATATCTCACCGCACACACACACACACACACACACACACACACACACACACACACAACATCGATCTTTCGAAATTCGATTCCGTCGCCCACAACAGGACGGACAGCGCTACCAGCGGCAACCTCTGAAGAAGCCTTTTAAAGGTAAAAACCGGTTCAGGTTGTAAGGTAAAACTTTATGTTTTTACTCATAAAAAACTTTGTGTTCCGAGTCGTTAATGTACCGTAATAGTTATATTTAGTTATTATTAATTATTTAGTTACCTGAAATTAAATTAAGAGAGGTTCAAAACCTTTAGATGTCAAATTGTCAGGAGCCCAAAAATCCCTGTAAACACTTTTAGATTTGTGTTCTATTGACTTGAGATTAGATATAAGAGGTGTGTGTCTTGGTATATTCATTCAAGTAGAGAATACAATCTGTACACTGGTAACAGTGATTTTCATGAATAACAAATTAAATAGAATAGAATAGGAACATCACATGTTCCTTTCAGAGTGACAAAAGAGAGATAAAAAACTACCAGTGCATATATAATTATAAAATAAATTTTTAATGGAATTAAACATAAATTTGTGTATTTAATATAATTTATGTTACATTGAGGGTAAAATTTAAAAAAAAAGTAATTTCGTTTATGGTAAATGATTTCAAATCACAATACACGGGACACAAATAATTTTGTATTAATTAAGTATAAAAGAAATTTAATAACAATACACAATGCTGAAAGCTCTATAAATAACATTTATATTAATAATTATTTGGTTATTGTTGTAAAAATATACAAAACAATCAGAAAATAAATTCTTGAAACAAGATTCCCAGTGATTAGCATGCACTGTAGACACTATTGTTATGAAAACCTTGTACTGTTGTATACCTGAACAAATATATACTTTGACAGGAGAGAGAGAGAGTGTGTGTGTGTGTGTGTGTGTGTGTGTGAAGCAGTTTATACACTGCCACTGGTACAGCAGCTGTTGCATTAGATGACCTTAACGATATATAAGGCACTAATGAATCACCACTATATTCAGGATTACACCTACGTGGAATAACAATACAAGAAATCATTAATAAGAGATTAGAGACTATATTTGAAATTCATTGAAGTAGTCAATGACCATGAGCAGGAAACATGTGTTTAATTTGCATTTCCTGTTTCGCGGTATGCCTCAGTACTACTTATTTGGGGGTGTTCTAATCACATGGGTTACATTCACTCTCACCTCTGTGGGCATAACAAGTTCTCATGCAGTACTGTTCTACATCTTCCACGGTTAAGATGTATGTTGCACACATTGTGTTGTGTTTTATTTTTATCGCATTTGTCGACTGTCAGAGACTACCGGCAATACCTACGATAGACTCATGTCCACCACTCACAGATATTGGTGTCTGCGAAGTCACTTGCTACACTGACAATGACTGTGTTGGCTACAATAAATGCTGTGACACATCATGTGGAGGATCCGTCTGCACTCGTCCAGTTACCACTCGAAGAAATACAGACTTAGGTAAATACATTATAATTTTACATTATACATTTATAAAATATATGTACAATATGAAATTGGAATGAAATAATAAATATATATGTATATAATATAACTTTATGGATTTTGTCCATGTTGATTAACTAATTATAAATATATCACTACTGACTTGGAACACAATGTAATATAGTCCCGTGTCAGTAGTGATATATTTATAGTTATAAATTTAAATAATAAGAAAATAAAACAGTGTACAATATTACAATATATAAATAATTACAATAATATGTATTATTATTTACAGTATCTACTTAAACTACCTTTACATCCTAATTAAATACAATTAATTTTTATACTGAATCTCATCATGTGTACAATTATTGCATCTAACTGTATTTTTATTACTTTTTTATAATTTTCAAAAATCGAGATACAGTTACAAAAATGATAATGATCATTTAAATTAAATCATTTACTAATACAAATATAATTACTTCAACAGTGACCACTTGTGGGGTATTATATTTCAACCATTGCGATTATATTTATTCATAAAAACTGCATTATGATTTTCAAACAAAGAGTTTATCATTTATAACAAATTACCTTGGTACATAAAGAAGCATGACCAAAAACCATAAATTTAAATTAAATATGTTTAACTTACTTTTAACAGTTATGCAGTATTACAAAATTTATTAACAAAATGGATTAATTGTGAAACTTAATAAAACAGGGGCTAGTCCCTGTAATATTTACAATCATAAATTCAGAAGTCTTTGAAACATACTAACTAAGTATTTTTAAAATCGCAATTTAGAAGTACTGTTTACTTTAATTGAACCACATCACAGATCTAAAATATTTAAGTTAACAAATTGACTGGTTTATAGTTATATTAATTACATTTTTTATTTAATAGAAAATTATAAAAAATTGCTATTCAAAATTTAAATGTAGGTTTCAGAATTAAAAACTTCTGTCTTAACAGTAGTCTATAAACCTGATTAGCTATATAACTGTTTCTATATAACTTGATTAAGAGACTCGCAACTTTTACTGTATTTTACATTTAAAATACTTAATATGTATGATATTTTGAGATTTGTTTGGAATTGTTATATATATATATATTTTTTTTATTTATAAAATATATATAATTTATTTATCCTATTCATAACAATTTCATAATAATATAACATTTTATTTTAACATAAATATAACAAAACTATAATAATAATAATAATTTATAATATGCTGTATTTAATTTGTAACAACTGAATAAAATCATTTTAATAAAAATGTTTACGTGAGGACAAAAAATAAAAGCAATACGGTTTTAAGTCTGAATTTAACAGAACACTGTTTACTTATAATTGTTACCATATGTAAATGGATTTCTCAAGATACTGATGTACTAATATATTAGAAGTATATTAAAATAAACAATTTTCAGACTTAAACTTGTTACATATCAGTGATATAACATGAAACCTGTAGTGTGAAGACAAGAACTAAATGTCTACATAGATGTGAATTTTTTAGCCATTTTCTTTGCAGTTACAAAAGATAGAGCTTACTTACATTAGTATGTTAGCATAAAATATGACAGATTCTCCAAACACTAAAAAAAAAGAAAAATTCAGACAAACGTAAATTGTTGCATTCGTTTTACAACAGTCATTTTCCCCATTACTTTTAAGCATTGAATTATTATATTTTGATGAAGAAAGTTGTGTTAGTGGTTATAATCACAAACAGAATTATTACTATTGCACACCACTATAGAAAAATTATTCTGATTAGCGCTTTCAAGATTCTCAGCTCATCGTCAGATCGGCATTCAGAATAATAATTTAATAATCAGAACAGTGCAACAGTAATAATTCTGTTTATTATATTTTGTTTATATTTGAATTCTGAGGCAGCGTTCCATTTGTTTGTCTTTGTTCTTAATTTTCATCACTGTGTGTTGTATAATTATAGAATTTTTATTTTATATAAGATATTTAATACAACATACTTCAAGAAATCTCTGAAGAGAAATACAATTACTTTTCATACACTTTTGATGTGTTCTAGGAAAAAATACATTTCACAAAATTTCTCATTATTTTATTTGTATATTATTGTATGTTGAATTTTACACATCCAAAACAAAACATAAATTGTGTCTGATTAGCAGGTCAGGCAAATGATAAAATAGTATGTGAACAATATGAAAAAACCGCAAAGAAATGATTTTTTGTTAAACACACACACACACACACACCTTTTTTATCATCAGTACGCTAATGATTTTCTTACAAATTATGCTATCATTTTTCAATAACATAAGATATGAACAACACCAAGCACTTTATTCAAAACTGACTCCTCTGTCTGTAGTTGTGGTACAAAACATGTTTGTTTAACTACTGTTTTGTACTGTATAGTGCAGCCATCATAATGTGAGTCCCCTTTTATATAGATTTCCACTCAAAAATAATTTGCTTTTTGTTGACAATATCACCAACATTATTGGTTAGAATTGTATGATAACATTTATTATGCCAGTCAGCACTGTCACACACGATGAAGGAATTGAACATGTGGTAATCCCCAAAACAGACATGTCAGCCACAAGCAACACTGTGATCATGTTCACTAAACTCAGGTTACAGAAAGAATAAAGCTGAATGTAATTATTGTTACATTTTAATGTTAGTTATTATGATACCAATTTTATTCAAACTTAAATATACCAATGTGTTGTATTTTTTTTTTTATTTTGTAAATTCCATTTCATTGTTGTTTGGATTTTCATTTCATCAGTAAACTTTATTTTGATCTGTTGTGTATCAAACGTTAAACATTATCTATCTATTGCTTGCATTGGCATTGTTGTCTCTTGCATCCTGTATCCCAGAGGCTAATTGTCACTACAATGCCCTCATTGTAAACCTCTCCTTCTATCTCATTATATATTTCCTCCTTCCATGATCTCCTGGGTCTACCCTGTTTCTTCTAGTTGGAACTTAATTTTAACAGTTCAGCTTGGGCAACAATCATCAGACATTCACTCCACGTGCCCATACCATATGAGGTGACTCATATTTATATTATCTAAAATTGTTTTGTCTACACCAACTCATCTCCAATGCTAGGTTCATTTCCAATGCTTGGACCCTTTGGCAGTTTCTTTTATTTATCTCACATACTTTGGAGCTGTAGGTGCAATACACATTGCAGATGGCAGAGTAAATCATCTACTCCATTTTTTGGGCAATTTTCCTTCTCCAAAGCACAGGATTTACCTGCCCATGTCAATTTTCCCTAATTATTTCATTTTGTTTTTGACATCTTCACATTTGTACCATCTTTTGTTAATGTCACCCCAAGATACCTGAAACAAATATTATTATGTATAGTATACAATCTACTGTCACATCACTTCCTTCAGTTCAAATAACCAGCTGTTTGGTATTTACAAAACTTGTGCCAAGGCCTCGAGATTAGTATCCCTTATAGATTTTTCGGATCATGCAGTTGCAATCCTGCTTGTTCAATGGTACCACAACACAACCATCTGTGAACATAAGTGTGCAATATATATCATTTACTGAGATCCCCATATTGTGACCGTGGCTTTTCCACCTGCATTGATACACATTTTGAAGAAAGTGTAGAATACCCTTGACTTAAAGCTTCTGTTACTGCAAAGTATTGGGATACCTTATTCTCAACTTTAATAGTAGTGACACACTCCTCAGATAAGTTATGTACTGCTATAATGTAGCAGCTCAGTGCACGACTGGCTGGAGCTTTGATAATGGAATAGTACCATATGCTTGGTAAACATAACTAAATTAAAAAAATTTTCAACACTTGGATCTCAAAACATAGCATAGGTATTTTAAAAATTATATCTCGCATCAATAACAAGCTAATCATGATTTACAAACACAGATTCACAGCTTGCATTGTCTGAAAATATTGAAATCTTATTTATATAACATGGAGATTGGGTAACTTGTGATTTGCATATTGTGTTACACAAGGTCATCTTGGTCTTATCGACAACTGTTATAAAGATCTTAAGCCTAGTGATGTCTTTTTTCCACACTATTTCTATACATATATTTCAATAGTATTAAAAAGGTACATTTTTCTGAAAATTTTTTAAATGGGGTCTCCAAAGTAATTGGGTTACACCAGAAATGTAGGTCTTCTCCTGTAATATTGTTTTATTTTTGCAACAAAATAAATTACATATTTTGTGCATATATTGTGGAAATGGAGTGGTTGATTTGCTAATTGTATATATTAATGTTCTGTCTACTTCACAAATATAAAAAGCCATGGCCACCAGTGGTTGTCTGTCCAGGTTTTGAATTCAGGCAAATTCTATGATTGGTTAAAAGCACCATACACAAGTCCACAATAGTCAGTTATAATTATTTAAACATAAAGGCCTAAACTGAAATAAACAGTTTTAAAAAACAGTTATAAAAAATTAAGTAAAGATGCTAAGCACCATGGTGGAAACTAAAATGAAATATTATACCTTGTAACAAAATATTCAATTCCTGACTTAGATTCGTAACTATCATTCTGATGAATACTATGCGTGTGTGCAAATGTACACACACACACACACACACACACACACACACACACACACACACACACACACACACACACACACACACACACAGACTTCATTAAATTTTTTGTTTAAATTGAATGAGATTAAAAGAAAAACTAAGAAATATAATTTAATTGATTGGGGAATACAAATAGTATTGTCAACAAAGTTATTTTTTTAAAATATAGGATTATAAATTTATTCATCACATTTTCTTTGGGAAATCAAGTTTACACTCTGGGCTTATGCTGTCATTATTAGTACTATTAATATTTAATTACAAGTACTACAAAACTCAAATAAGACCTATGGAGACTGAAAAAAAGGTGATGACTTTTAAAACTAAACTTTTCACACGTTTTTATAACATACGTGCAACAAAGTACAGAACTGTCAATGAAATGAAGATAATAAGAAAAAATTATTAATTTTGTTTTTCCAGAGAAACCAGGTTACTGCCCCAATCCAACTGATGAGTCGCTGAACATACCATGGGTCTGTTCCAACCGCTGCAGTAGTGACAGTGATTGCAGAGGTAGACTAAAATGCTGTCAGTCGGGTTGCGGAGGCTATGGTTGTATGGTACCTTCACCAGTTCCAACAAATTATGAACCATTCAACTTGTTTAATTAATATGTCATTGTTTTTGTTTACCATGCGTTTGTTAAAAAGTACTTATTGTTTTGAATAAATTTTCATATAAAAAGCAATCTTCGGTTTCTCATGCTGTGTTCGTTTTCCACAAACTGTAGCCTGAATATGTATAACTAAGTCATATTCAATTTACATTATTTTTGGTTATTTATGTAAGGCATCTTTGAAGATACTGATGGTTTAATTCCTGTTTTATACATGAGAAGTTATATACTGTCTCACTTCAATATTCATCAGACGCAGATGTTAAGAGAAAAATACAAGTGACTAGAAAAGAAAAAAGGAGAAAATTCCTCTAAATTTGTCTTCAAATTCAAAAATGGATTATGTGCATGTTATAATGGCCAAGCAAAAAGGTACAGAAAAACAGCAGTTTTTATTAATAATACATTTGTTTACATTTAATTATTTCAAAAATTAAACTAAAGATTTAAGATTAAGATTATTTAATACAATTTAAGATTAAACTAAATACAACCTAATCATCGGTGGAATGAACAACTGCACAAACTGTGCAGTGAATAACAAAGAGTTTCTTATTTGGTTCACAACAACATGAATTTGTTTTACATTATTCTAAAGAATACATAGATTACACAAAGTACAGAAATTAAAATTTAAAAACACCACCTAACTTTCAGAGAATAAAATGTGAACTGTGATATAGATGTGTTTCTACGTTGACTTTTTTAAAAACATAATATTCTAAAAAAATAAGCTAAAAATAAAAACCTAAATGTCACTAATGCAGTCTCACCAAAATGGTAATTTACACACAGTCGCCAGCTGAGTATAGAAATCTAGAAATCTTCAAATACAATATTTTATACACTGTACACATCTCCTGCAGATTAAATGTTTACTCATCTAAGACCCAAAATTTAAAACTGTTGTATTCCTCTGTGCCACATGTTAGAAGGAACTTTTCCTGCTTCCATTTAATGTTTAAACATATCAAAATTCCTTTAGTTATACTACAAAAATATTTTAAGAAACTATTTATGATTATGGTATTGTTATTATTTATAATATTTCTGACTAAAAACTGAACAAAACTAAAAATCTAAAAACTCCTAACCACTCCTCTTGAATTTCTACAAAACGAAAAGAGCTTATATCCTACAATTCACAAATTTCTGCTGGAGATTTTTATTACTTTATCAGAAACTATTTTTCTGATAAATAGTTTTTTAAATATTTGTCAGAAGTTTAAGAGCTGAAAGTTCTTTCTGTGGCTGTGGCTCATAATATACTTGAAAAGTGACTGAATAACTTGGTACGGTATCACTTTACATCCATTATGCAATTGTATGATTAGTGGCAGAAATATTTTGCAAAACAGAAAAACACACAATTGTATTGTAACACTTAATATGGTGATCTTTCTTTATTTGTAATATATGAAGTTAAACATTTCATTCACGTTTTGTAGCATTACAGTACAAGTCTCTAAAAATTTTTGTCCATACTAATGAAGAGTAAGTCAAGAACAAACTGTTCTTACTTCAAAAGGAGTTTTTATCAAAACACAAGTACGCAAAAAAAAATAAATTAGTCTCTCCAGCTTCACTTATTAGCATCTTAAGTGAGATCCACATCTATACACTTGGCTGTTCTACTGAATATTGAAATCTATTTTAACGATTTGATTTTCACTGGCTTTGAGTCATGACATCAGTTAAAAATCTGTAGAGATATTTTCTAGGAGCTTTTGCATTTATTATTTCTTCTTGTAAATTTCTGACCGACACTTTTACATAATATTCATGAGTACTAAAGCATGTCAAATACTTTTCTATCAAAATCATTTACCAGTTTTACAGATGATTAATCCATGCTATTATTTTATTTTTTACATTGAACTATTTTATAGTGCATATTATATTTGTCACAATTTTGAATCTTTTATATGGTAGGTGTTGTTAAATGCTGAAAATGTTCATTCACCTCACACAAAGAAAATAATTAGAAAGTTTATTAGTACCACCGTCAATTTGTTCAAACTGAAATATTTGTACCTAATCCAGTGTTAATGAAGCTTTCCATTGGCATCAGTAAGTACTGATCCAATGGTGGCAATCCACAACAGCTCTAGAATAATAAAACACTGCCAACAAAATTACCCAACTGAGATTTCTATCTGAGATCACAAAATTAAACATAAGGAACTGTATTCACAATATAACTCGTCTAGGTATGAATCTGCTTGTTAGTTTTGTGGTTATATCACAAGGGTATCAGTATGGTTAAATATCATTCTTACCACTTCCAGGCCTATGCAGACAGGCAGTGAAGGCAATTCTTCCATTAGAACTAGGCGCATGTTGAATGATTGGATTTCCCCAGACAATTATAATTTATAAGCCCCCCAAAAAAAGTCTCTAGAACATGTGGTTGAGCATATATGGAACAGTCTACAACAGAAATTTTTTACACGCATATATTTATTAATCACTCACGCATTTTTAATATACTGTAATACTGTCAAACTACATACGTTTTGTAGTTCAAAGTTAATACTTTCAGTAGTATGACACATGGCTTGTTATGCAGATAACAACTGCTCAATTGTTTAATAGTATCTGATTTCTACAGACGTCATGTGTTGCTTAGAAGACAATGGAAATTTTTGGTTCAACTAATTAACATAAAGAGGAATACATTTTTTCCTTTTTCAAAACTTGAGCGAAGGTGATGAATAGTTTAATATTTTACTACACTGTACATCAATTGGTTCGATTCACAGTATGTTTGCAAAAAATAAAGAAACATGGCATGGCATGTGACTGCAATTGATTTAAGACAGAGCACGAGTAACCAGTTCAGTGTTTATGCTACAACAAAGAGCCTCAAACAGTATATTGTTTGTCTGACATTTCTCTGACGGAATCTTCTACAATTATTGTTATCTAGAGTCTGCAATGTGTTCCATTTATCTCTTTTCATTATCAACAATATAAAAGAAAATATATTATCTGAGACTGTATATTCAATGCACCACTATCCTAAAGCTTCACAACCCCTTATAAATTGTAGCAGGTCTCTCATTTCTTAATTAAGCTTGATGTTCCTTGCTGAGATAATTTTCATTATCTGATTATTGACACTGATTAAAATATGAATTAGTTACTATCAGAGAAGTATGAAAATTAAATTTTCCAGTTACAGTACTCTTTTTAACAAGAAAAATTAATACTTCATAATTCAGTTCTAATAGTACATATGATATAATTTCTTAGTATTACATCACAATATATCTATTTCAAATTTTCTTTCTGGAAGTCATCAAAACCAAAGAAACCGATAAATAAGAAAGAGTTTCTGCTTACTAGATACTATTACAGGGGAAGGAGATCAGGTTAATTTCACCCCCCCCCCTAAATCTTGTTAAAGGTTCTATAATCACAATGGAAGGAAATTACTTAAACTTTACTTAGCAAACAAGTACCTGAGTTGTAATATAAATGCTGAGAAAGAAGAAATTTGGAAAAAAGATATGTTTTCTTTTTTTATATTTTGTGAATCCCCTCAGGTTTCTGGAATAGTTAATTTAATAAAAATAATATATTAAAAATGAAATTTATCTTAAACAATTCTGTTTTGGACACATTAGTACACAAATAAATGGAATGTGAAAGAAAACAAGTGTGTTTACCATTACGTTTCATTCAGAAAGTTAATTTATATGTAAATAACTTTGTTTTATAAGCAGACTAAGGGTGTTTTGTAATGCTTACATAAACACATCCCCCCACACACACACATATACACATTTTTAAATGTACATACTAACACTTCTTTGACACAGTATATAACATGATAAAATCCAGTCTTCCTCAGCAAAGTTTTTTTTGTATTATGTTTACTATACGCACAGTGGAAAAATTTAATCTGCTCTTTGAACATTCTTTACCTTATGCTAATTAAGTAACAATTACCTTTTACTAAAATAAATATTACAACAATTTTAAGTGTTCTTAATGAAATATATAAAATTTCATTAATTTTATTTTTATTTGAAAAAATGAACATATTTTTATCAAAAATAGATTACGAATACTCAAGTTAAGATTTCTTAGCCATTGCATCACATCCTACTTATATAGAATAAGACAAGTGTGTAAAACAAGTATCAACTTATTTACATTAAAATACATATTATTTGTAAAATGTGTACAATTAAAATAGAGAATTGCCATGCAATTTTGACAGGGTCTGAATGTGTTTTTGCGACAATCAAGACAATACTGGACTGTTTTGAATAATTAAAAATAATTATCTGATACCCTTGCTTTCGCACATGTGGTATTTATTAATGCCTTTATAAAAAAACATAAATTATGTTACTTATATATGAGGAAAATAAACTCACACTAAGATGTTGAATTAGTATCAACAAATGCACTTAATTTTACACATCTATTACAAATAACCTTACTCGATATTTTTTTTTAAATATGGTTACATTTTTCATAAATGACTGTAGGAAAATAATAAAAGTACATTTGTATGATATGATAAGAAATAAGAATGTATTTGATATGATATGATGTATTTAGATAAGAAAGACCCATACACTCTTGTATTTCATAATTTGATTTAATGCTAGAAGTTTAAAGCTTGTCACTTAAACATTATCAATAATACTGGACTTGTTTTTAAAACAATTAACATCCATGCAAAAAAATTAGGTTTAAAGCATGCCTGAATGTGGCTAAATATTTATAGACTAGATGATTTAGTTATATTACCTTATCATTAAAATATACTATGCTACTTTCATAATAGAAAAATGTGTATTAACTATAAAAGACTAGGCACTTCAAAATCTTGACTCGAACAATGTCTTTTATCAAAGGTATATACTTTTTGGATACCTTGAAACAAAAACTTTTTTCTTTTTTCTTTATAAACAAAGATTTTTAAACCCACAAATTATAGAACATAATGACTGAATTCCTAAGTGGAAATAAGACTCGATAACAAAACTGTTAACAGCACAACCCAAAAAAAGTTTACAACTAATGTTGAATAATAAATAATCACACTAAATAATAAAAAATACTTAAAAATCACTCTTATGATAAACATGAAGTACAGGAACAACCAAACTAAGATCTGAAGTATTGGTACACTTAATATGTTTAAACAATACAGAATACCGAGAACTTTTGGAAAATCAGATAGCCAGCTTACTTTTATAGTAAGTTAATTAGCAGTACTATCCTGAAACAAAGGAACAGATATCAATTAATATTTTTTGATATAATGAGAATTAAATGAATACATATAAAATATTTAATGGTGATATTTTTACAACAAAAATATAAAGTAATAATTATTTTTATTAACTGTTGTGACATTAAGTTCAAACAGTTAATGTCCGGGACATACCCAGGATTTTATTTTGGAAGGATACAAAGTATAAGTAAAATTAGCTAATTTTAATTTATTTATGAAAATATAATCTAAAAGTAAGAATTATATGATAAATAATGCTACATAGAGTAACATATAAATGTAGATATACACAGTTTTTGTTTATTTGTATTATTGAAAGTAAACACAAATTTGTGTTACATTTTTACAAAATAAAATAAAAGCTTCAAGCTTCATTTTAGGTTAGTTTATCTAGAAAAGTTTCTGGATACATACAAATATCTCTATGAATAAACATCAAAGATAATCCACTGAGCAATTTATCCTGTAGTCTTTCTTATACAACTTTTCCCCATTCTAAAAGTTGAAAAAGAATGTTCACTAGCTGTCATAGACACTGAAAGAGTTGTAACATTTTTTAGGAATTTATTGACAACTGGAAAAATATATGTCACACTCATCAAGACGTGATATGAAGTATTTTGTCTTTGGGTCCGGACTTTCTACCCACTTTCTCTGCTTCTTGACAAGTTCCATTTCAAATGTAAACCTTGAATCTTCAATGTCATCACTCCAGAAATCAGACAAAATTGTTGAGATTTGTTTCATATCATCTTCCTTGAGGTAACAAAAATGCTGGGGAAGAAGTGACTGAAAAGATTTCAGTAACTGTCTGTGAGCGAGAAATCGTAGATCAAGCTCCCACAGAAAATAACCAAGCAATGGGATTTAGACTGACAGACGGTAATATTCCTCTGTATCTTGTATAACGTAGTTGTCTCTGTAGGCTTGTCTTCCATTTCCAGGTATTCTGGGGATATCAACTCAGATATAAGTGGCCTCAGTCACTTCCACGAAAAGAGAATGGAACTTGATTCTGAATTCTTTCTCATACCCTTTAGTTCTTTTTTCAGATTATCAGAATGTTTTAGGAAATAAACAAGATTGCCTGTAAAGCCAATTGGGAAATAAAGCCAATGGATTTTGGCTGTAAGGATTTTGACAAATAGTGGGACAGACTAAAAGCTTTACTAGCAGTAATCATGGCTATGATGAAAGGATATTTTGTCTACTGCAGACAGTAATGCATAGGCTTTGCTTGATGTTTCACTGTCTACATCAGGTAAATTTGGATGTCACTCAGAGCCCTGTAAATAACAGTAAACAATAAGATTGTACGTAAATATTCAACCCATCTGGTTTCAAAAAATTTCAAAAGCCTAGTTTTTAGGACTAGGAGTAGAATTTAACTCTTGTATAAGGTGTTTGAAAATAGTATTCTGTTTGGTGGAATTTCTAAAAAGCATTATTACTCCCTTCATTATCCCAAGATTGTTTTTATGACAGATGACAGGTACACTACAAGCATGGCAAAGGGCTAGACTGAATGAGTGGCTTACACAACAAACATAAAACAGCTTGAGGGGATACTACTGCTCCCCAACCCTGAAACTGACCACTCATGGCAGAAGCACCATCATAACCTTGTCTCTCATGTATGTTATATTGATTCCCACTTCCTGTAAATTCTTTATAAGCATGACAACTAAATCTGCTCCCCTTATGTCGGGTACTGGCACAAACTTCACAAATTCTTCATGAATTATAAATTTATTGTCACTGTCCTCGTCTGTGTACCTAACACTGAGAGAAAACTGTTCAGTTCCAGAATTATCTGAGACCTCATCTGCTAGGACACTAAAGCATGTCCATTATTGATTCTCTTAACTAATTAGCTATGAATTATTTCTCCACGTGTTTCAACTGTATCACTTTAAATCTTAGGTCTCAAGTACAATGTTTTCAATCTACAGTTCAACACATGTTGTTTAAGAGTTTCATCACAACTAATTATTCAATAGCTAAGTAGATTCAAAAATTACCATCATTTTCTTTTTCTAAACAAACTAATAGTTTCTGTGATGGGCATAAGTTTTTTGCGATGTTCAGCTATTTGAATTTGTCTACCTGATTCTATTTGTGAAACTACACTACAGATTTTTTGTCATACAAAGATACAAAATTTTGAGCTGTGAGTGAGTATTTTCATGGTATTCAGCTGAATCATTCATCCATAAATCTTCATTGGCTTTCTTCCAATGGGTTAAAGGTAGTCTCTCCAAATACCCTAGGTTTAAATGGCTTCCTTTCCCCACTTCACTTAAGTCAGAAGAAAAAATAGAGCAGTATTTACAAAATGCTCTGTCCTTTAATTGCGAGTACATAAGTCATGGAACTTCTGACAGCCAATTTTTTTTTTAAATTTCTTTCATTAGCAGGAAATCTGTGCAATTCTGGCAGTATATTCTCAATAAACAATATTTTTTTGTCATCTGACAATGGTACTGAATTCATCCAATTCTCAATATACAGGCTTATATCAAGGCAGCTGTAATCAATAGGATTTGAAGATTTAATTAAAATGTTACCTGTATTGTCTAAACAACTTGTAGATGATGATGATACTGGCTCATCCCAGCTCATATTGACAGAAACATCTGAAACTGTTTTTTCTGTTATGTTCACAGGTCTTTTATTAATGAAACGGTCTTTATTTTTGACATATTTAACACACAAACCACAAGTCACTAAAATGAGGTTATATTCATCCACACATAGAGAATGCCTACCAAACCAAAAACAATACACAGAAGCTAGCATTTCATCAGTCATGTGACCAATGCCAAAATAAGATTCTAATGCACTTCAAATGTTAACGCTGCGCTTTTAGCAGAGTTTGTCACAACTAATGATGCCAGAATGTGATACTTTTATTTGATAGGTTATACTGTAAGAATATAGGCCTGCAACACAATAAGCAATCATAAACATGCTTACATGTTTCTTTCTCAGCATATTTTCGCAGCCATGTTTCTCACTTAATTTCAAAATTAAAAATTTCGGCCTGGGTATGCCCCTGGTCACTGTATGTGGAAATTTGACCCTAAAAAATATGAAAAATGTATGCTCTCACATAGTATATGGAAATTTAGCAAGAGTACACAATACTATACTAAATATGATAAATATATGTGGGCAGGAGGATGGTTTTCACCTCTTTTGTCACCTTCCCAACCCTACCATTATGGTATTACCATGTTGTACACGAGGAAACCCTCAACCTACATTAAAAGTAATATTTTGAATATTGATTGATATTATTAAAACTATTTTGTCATTATAATAATACATAGGTTAAAATATTTAGGTTAGAATAATATGTAGGTTATGTAACTCAAGTATATTTACATTATACATCACACATGATGTACAACTTATGTATATTGATAGACACTAGGATGTTCCATATAACTGTACTATAAATTTATGGGTAAACTTAGTTTGTTCTACACGATTCTAGAAATAGCGCCCAGAATTGAATTTTCTTGGATTATCTAGTAGTCACAAAGGCTGGGAATGATGTCATTGACATGCATATTGTAACGTTATGACGTGATCGTCTCTGTTGTCGTCTTCTGAAAATGACGAATAGAATTGTATATGTGTAGTGTGAAGTGAGTGCGTTCGTCTCGCACTGGGGTCGTTACATCTATTCTTGCGCTAACGATGTCCGTAGCGATGTTGTAATTACCAGTACAACGCGGTAGTAACCTTACCTGTTAGTAAATACGGATTTGTGATTCCCGGGTGGCGCCAAATTGTTTATTAAATACAATTAAAATTCTTAGATAATATGGTTTAACTAAGTTCACAGCTGTGACGGCCGGGGCATTCAAATACTTCCCGCCTTGGTTAGACGACTGACTCGATCAAGTAGTGCGTCGATTTGCAGCGTGAGCGCTGTACCGTCAAAGCTAATTCGCTAACAAACACAAATTATATGATACACTCCCTATGAAATAATAACAATGGTTACTCCCTGTACTAGTTATTTTAATGGTTGATAAATAAATTTTCAGTTTAACAATGAAATTATATTGGTTGATTAATAAATTTGCACCGACATTTTACGATTTTGGTAACGAAGTACACATATCAGCATGGCTGCTGAGCGGTTTAGTTATTACAATAATTTTCGTTCCAAAATCTGGGATTCTTTTGATTACAAGACAAATAATTCCTATGATTACAATAAAAAGTACATTACCTTACTTTATGTGTACTTAAATAATAAGGTGTGCGGTTATAATCTGTTCTGTAGTGTCGTTAAATGTGTTTATAAAGTTCGTATTCACACAACAGGTTATGTGTTATGTTAACAAATTTTCAGTGTGTTATTTTTCTTAATTAATCTTTGAAAGAGAATATTCGGTTCATAGTGAGAGTTCAAATTACTTTTAGAAATATTTAAAGTGAGTTTATTTTTTGGAAATAGGGTAATTCAAGGATACTTAACACATCAGATGACTTGGTGTTATCAATCACTGAGTTGGAAAAGGATTGGGCTGCAATCGTTTTCAGTTTTCATTAATGTTGGGGCTTAAGTAGGTCTGGCGTCCTTTTCATATTAGATGTGGTCATATTTTCATTTAATCTCCTGGTAAAATGGTCCTTGGCATCAGTTGACAGTTCCAGTTGTTCGTCTGCTTCTTATTCGATCATTGTTTTGAATTTTGCTGACTATTTTTACATTTTTTTGATTAAAAATTGGTCTTTCAATAATCGGCTTCTGATCTGTAAGAGTGACGCTTTACAAGTAACAATATTCAATGGTAATTCTGTCCCTAACGGCAGTTGCTATGGTTACCAATTAAATTTGATTGGCTTAGATTGACATAATCCATTGTTATCAAAATGTGAATTCTTTTCAAAATCCTTGTATATCTTCTGATTGCTTTTATTCCTCTATCTTCCCTCCTAAGTATTAACTATTATCACTGTTATTTGTATTTCCTTTCATAGATTAATTTGATACCCCACAAGTTTGGGTTATTTTATGTTTTATGATTTTACACTTATTTTAATATTTGCTAATTACATTTCTTTTTTAATTTAAATCCTTATTATAATATTTTGTGTAACGGGGCAATTTTGAGGGATATAATTTAATTTTTAATTTTTCAATTATTTGGAACTGATCGGTTTGGACGCCCTTTACGGTCATTCAGACATGTTTGTTGGACACCCGTACCGGTCTGTGCCTAGCACCAACGATAACAGCGTTGGAATGCGAACCAGTGCGCACATGCCTGTATTTTCCGTTTAGGAGAAAAGAAAACTTTGCAGCTGTAAGCGTGCGCCCGTGGGTCTCTACAATACTCTCGACACCAAAGTCATCAACAGAAAGGAACAACGTGGTTAATTAGACTGGCCACGTGAGCGGCTCAGCCAATCACCGCTCGAGCTGGCGGAAGTGAGCATTACCGACGCCTGGAGGAGCGTCAGGCAGTCGGAAAAAACATCTCAACTTAAAGGACGCGAGCAGTGGTGTACGTCCGCCGGCTACCAGTTTTCATCTCGTTCGCATATAAAAATGTAAAGAAAACAGTATCTGTCGTCAACAGCTGTGGCTCGCGGCTGGATGAAACACAACCAAACGCAAGTCAAAAAGTTTATTCAAATGTATAAAAATGTGAACCCGAGAAAACACTGAAAATTATAACATTTTGAGGCAGTGAGTAAAGAACTTTTCCAAAATTAAAACAGTGAAATATCTTTGGGACAATTAGTGAAAACAATGTGGAGACAGCACGTGGTCAGCAGGAACACCGATGAGACGTAACAGTGTCTATAGACGTAACTATCTATTGAATATCAATTAAAATTAAAACTTTTAATTTTCAAAGAGCTCGCAATAAAATAAATGGGGTAATAAACTGAATGACTGTGTGTGTGTAAATACTGGGTCGTGCTACAAAATTTTAGAATAAGTTAGTTAAAGTTCCTTAGAATCAGAAAAGTAACACGCTATAAGATTATTTGGCGTTTATTATTATTTTATTAAGATTATAAAGAATTTGATGAAATTTATAAGTGGACGAGGAAAAGAGTAAATTAAATGTGAAAGAAATATTTGGAATGTTAATCATGTTTCAATGAACAGTAATATGAGTAATTAAAGAATTTAAATTCATATAAAATGAAATAAAATTTGAGTTGTGTTACCAAAATGAGAGTTGAGTACTTTAATAGTATAACCCTAAATCATCCTTGCATTTCGAAGTTCGTGTGACGTAACTCTGGGCAGAAACAAGGTAAGTGGGAGATAAATATTTCTGTAATTTAAATGTATTAATAAGTAAATAACATCACAAATGTCGCCCAGAACTAGGGACTTTATTTATTTTCTATAATCGTATAATAACTTCACAAATGGCGCGTCCGAAGCAGGGACAGTTTTTATAAATTGAGACCTGTATATAAAAACCACACCTACAGATGAATGCAAGTTTGATTCAATGTTAAGTAACAGTACATAAAAATTATGTAAAGTACGTAAACTAAGTACAGGTTAAGTGATGTGTACAATATAGTTAAGTAAAACATACAGAGTTAGAAAATAGTAAATATAAGAATAAATAATGGATACTAATGAAAATATTAACAATGAAGTCAGCTTCGCTGACAACCAGACAGAAAGTCAAATAAATAGCGATTCAGGTATTCAAACAGAGTCACTGTCAATAAGTGATAGTAATGTAGACGGATCTGTATTAATTAGTGAGGCGGGAGCAAATTCCACTCCCATTACAACTAAAACAAATATAAAAGAAAAAGAAATGTCAATGAATGACCTATTTAACCTTCTCAGTAACCGTTTTGATACCAATGATATAAAATTTAATGAACTGAAAAGGGATATTAATGAGGTCAAAATTAAGTGTGAGAGTGAGTGTAACGAATTGAAACGAGATATTGAGAAAGTGGTAGAGTCGGTAGGGAAACAAATTAAAAGTAAAGCAAATCAAATAATTAATAACAAGGTAAATGATGACTGTAAAACAAATGAGAATTATAATGATATGTGTAAAAATGTGGTATTGAGTAGTGATGATAATGATGTTAATTGCAATTCTGAGAATATAGTGGAAGTAGTATGTGATAATGAAGTAGTAGAAACAAATGTTTGTCAGTTAGTGAGAGAGTGTAATGAAAGTTTAGATGGGCAGAGGGTAAATTTTCCCCAGGCTTATTGTAAACTAAGGTGTTTACAGATGTTGTTGTTGAAGGGCAAGAGTCCCGTATTATTGGAAGACATGAGGTCTTTGAGTTGTTCCCCGAATTTTTATGAGTTAGTACCCTCTGCATGGAGTGAGAGAGAAAATGTGATATGGTGTTGTGATGAGAGAAAGAGAGAGATAGAGATTTTTGAAATAAATAGAGGTTATGAAAGGTTAGTGCAGGTGTTAGATATTGAGAGAGATGAAAAAAGTGAATTACACTGTGAAAGAGAGATAAATGAATATTTTGATAATATCTTTATAAACGATAATAACTTACCTGATGTTGTAGTAGAGGAATATAATAATGATAGAATAACTTACCTGATGTTAACCAAAAGTACTGATGGAGACTGGACAAAAATAACTAATATTGACAAGGTTTATGAAATAATAAAAGGAAATAATCCTATAAATTATAATGGTATAATGAATGACATAGAGGTAATGGGTTATGATGATAATAATAATAATAATAATAATAATAATAATAATAATAATAATAATAATAATAATAATAATAATAAATTGAGTGTGAGTAAGAATGAGAAGTGTTATACAAAAATAAGACTATTATACAACGATGGCGGTTAGATAAGAAATCAATAAATGGACATTTAAATATATTAAATATTTTAATTTATGGTTATGACCTGGCAGAATTAGGAAATGAAGTGTGGTAAATAGAAAAATAATGACAAAGATTTGTAAAGAAATTTTAGTGAAATTAATTGTGTTTGTATTGTAACAAGTATGTAATATAAACAACGGGTGTATGTAGCAGAACTTGTTTAATAATAATAATAATATTTTGTCAGATTAAATAAATGATTACAAAGGTGGTAATTAATGAATGATAAATTGTTTTGGAAGTAATGTAATTAAAATGTTGTGTTTCCAATACTTGATGGAATGCAAATAATTTGAGATGCTTAAATATTTTGATTGATTTAAAAAGTTATATATTTGAATTTTGATGAGGAATTTAAATTATTTTATTAGGTTTAATTTTGATAATAATTAATAAATAAATAAATGTTAAATTGTATTTAGTTTGTGGAATAACAGGGTTGTTAAAACGTTTCAGAAGGTACATGGAGTTATTGGTGTTTGGTGTTGATATTTTGTGTTTATGACAGTATGTGAGTGATGTACTGTAAGTATGAATTTTATAATGCAATTTATATAAATCAAAATGTTCAATGTTTAAATAGCAAATTTTAAATGAAATGTTATAAAGAAAATTTTTGGAAAAGTTAATGATATAGTAAATGATAAAGAATTGATAATTAATTAATAGAAGTTCAATTAAAATTAAAATATAATGTTTATAATGTTATATGCAAATGTAAGGATGTAAAGTGTGTAATTTCTGATCAACCTTAAATGTGAAGTGTTTGTTTTGATGGAATAATCGCAACGTTAATTATGAGTATATTGCATGTATTATGTTAAAAATGGAAAAGTAATTAATATACCCAAACATATAAGAAACAGCTGACCTTCTGTGAACTGTAGTAGCAGTGTCAGCATTGGCCTTATATGTCTTTGGTAGTTTCCCCACATTTCGGGCGGTCACGGTTTCACCAGACCCTGGCCGTGGAATTATGTAAGTAGTTACAAAATTTGTGAATTTTGAAATTGAACCAGGGGGGTAACAGGGGAAACTACATAACTATGGAACAGCGGCTATCGTCGAAGGTGTCGATAGTGCCGTGTATAAGGGTGTGTGAATCATTTTAGTAGGGTTACTGGTGTCCTCGGACATCAGTAATACCGAATTTTTATATAACGCTGAACCAAGAACAGTATGGGCAGCATCCATACCTTATACATGTAACTTCAGTTCTTGGGAAAGCAAATGGACGCCACAGTCTAACATCAATAAACAATAGTGTGTGTGGAAAAGGAGCTGGCAGTTACAAGCCAGGGGCACAGATATAGCATCTGTGCATAAGGCAAACGCTCGATCCGGTTCATCCGGCGGGTGGTTACCTAATTGTAACTGGGAAAAAGGGGGGACTTTAAGTAACGATGTAGTGGGAGTGTAGCTGTAAATGCAGTGAGAGGGTGACGACCTCTGTAAACAGCGGGCGGTCAGCTTATAACACGACTCTATAGAGAGAGTTGGGGATTGACAATCCATAGAGCTGTTCAGTAACTGTTGCTATGACTATGTCTCAATGAGTAGCGATGTATGTCCCTATGAGAGCAACCAATTTTAAGTGATCGAGTCAATTATAATGTTTTATTTTGATTCAAAAATACTATTGTACTAGATAGGCTGTTTAGGAGTAAGTGATTTAAATGTGATGTGCTTTGTGTAATGATTTCAGAAAAGACTTTGCTAACACTCAAAAGACTTTTAAGTATATAAGATGTTTATCAGATTCTGTTTAGTATGTTTTATTGTGTCATTATTGTTAATATGTTAGTGGTAAGAATTATGAACATGTGTACTTTATATAATTTTGAAATATATCTGTAGTAAGGTCATTCACCTTGCCAAGAAAATCAGCTGATTGCTGGAGTTATAAATGTAGTATGTCACTTACGAATAATTTACAAAATTTTCAATGCCATTAACTGTTTGAATATAATTAATGCTTGAATATAATGATTTCAATGTGATAAAAAGATTTTGATTTAAATGAGGAAATGTATCTGAGATAATTTTGAATTTTCAAGAGTTAAAATGTAAAATAGGGTAAATGTTAGAAGTTGGGTGATTATTATTTGGTTGGGACATATAGATCAGTCCAAGTTAAGTTTAGAAGGGGAGTGGAACAAAGTAAGATTGTTATGAATAAAAGTAATGTAGAATTTGAGATGTAATAGTGACACAGTAGCTATGGGGAAAATATGTAGAGTAATGAGTGATATATTGAGGTAATAAATAAATGGAGGAATTTTGTAGATGAAAGTGATGTATTGGGAGAGTAAATCGTTGATGGGTAATTTTGTAAGGGGGGTGGTGTGATAAGGAGTCCTCAACAAAAAGCGTTGTGGCGGGAGGGGAACCGATTAGCGCCAGAAAGGGTTACCTAGGGGGAGTCCAGGAACCAACGTAAGGGAGTGAGCAGTGGGAAGGGAACACTCATCCTGAGTACAAAGGGGTAGAGAGTATTTTTTTGTTATAAGGGTAGAATGATGCGAAATGAGTTGAATAGTAAGTTAGATGTAGAGAATGGTTGGTAGATGTTTTGATAGAGGGGTGTCATGTTAGTTAAAGCTGTTAGTGAGTATTAGAGTCAGAAGGAGGGTAAGATTATATATATCAATGCCAAGTTGTAGATTGAAATGTAATAAATAGTTGAGTCACCCAAACTAACTGAGAATGAAATGTTAAAGAAGGAAAGTCATAGTCAAAATGTATAAAATTAATTGAAACAAGTGACAGATTTTAATAGAAGTTGAAAATAATTAAAGCTATAAAATGTGTAATTTTTGATCAAGTTTATTGTAACTTTTATTGTTTATTGGAAGATAATAATAACCATGTTAATTTTAAATGTCTTATTGTACTATGTTGTATTATGGTTGAAGATAAAGAATTTTAAAGATGTTTTATGTACTTTATGAAGTAGCTCTAGGTAACATATGTATGTCAAGGTCGTTGACTTGACCCAGAGAGATCAGCTGATGGTTGATGTTATAAACAAGACCAGTTTCTAGCAATTGATTGATGCAATTTGGTCGTTTCATTGAATTAAATAATTTTGTTTTTTGATATAGAGAAAAGTGTATTTTGGTAAATTTAAATTAAAAAAAAATTAAAAATTTTTGATTTTTATGCCTGCCATATAGGTGATGTTTGAGTTTCAAGTATATTATTGTTTATGTGTACTACTAGTGTTTTATTGAATTATATTGTTTAGAATATATGTGTAAACAAATGTTAGAGTAAGTGAATTCATGTTTTAATAAGGTATTCAATTTGTTTTCTTTAGGATTGTTATTAGTATTGAAGAGAATTAATAGAGTTGATGGATTCATGCAAAAGATTTTTATTTTTGATTTTTTTGAGAAAGTAATGGAGATATAACAATTTGATTTCAATTTAAATGAAATTTTTGAATTTAAAAATAAATTTTTTCTTAGGATGTATTAATAAGTATATGTATGCGCCCAGTATTGCTGAAGGCGACCCAGTATCCATGACAAGGGGGAACATATCGGTTGAGGATTTGGTATGGTATAATACCAGGGTTTTGATTTTAGCGGTAGAATGATATAAGGTTAGGTGCGCTGTGGTGGGTGTCTGTTCGATTTTATGGTGTTGGGATCTCGTATAGAGAAGTCCAGTAATATCGTTCAGGTGCAGCCTTAGTCGCCGAGCTAGGGGGGTAGTGTACCCATGATGTGTAAGAACTAATGGGGGGTTGTTGGCACCATATCCTCACTGATCCTCTTAGGGGTTTAGCAATGAGATTTCTTCTGTTTCGGCAGAAGATCTCATTGGGGGTGGGTATTGTAACGGGGCAATTTTGAGGGATATAATTTTTTTATTTTTAATTTTTCAATTATTTGGAACTGATCGGTTTGGACACCCTTTGCGGTCATTCAGACATGTTTGTTGGACACCCTGTATACCATTCCGTACCAGTCTGTACCTAGCACCAACGATAACACCATTGGAATGCGAACCAGTGCGCACATGCCTGTATTTTCCGTTGGGGAGAAAAGAAAAACTTTGCAGCTGTAAGTGTGCGCCCGTGGGTCTCTACAATACTCTCGACACCAAAGTCATCAACAGAACGGAACAACGTGGTTAATTAGACTGGCCACGTAAGCGGCTCAGCCAATCACCGCTCGAGTTGGCGGAAGTGAGCATTACCGACGCCTGGAGGAGCGTCAGGCAGTCGACAAAAAACATCTCAACGTAACGGACGCGAGCAGTGGTGTACGTCCGCCGGCTACCAGTTTTCATCTTGTTCGCATATAAAAATGTAAAGAAAACAGTATCTATCGTCAACAGCTGTGGCTCGCGGCCGGATGAAACACAACGGCTCGCGAGTCAAAAAGTTTATTCAAATGTATAAAAATGTGAACCGGAGAAAACACTGAAAATTATAACATTTTGAGGCAGTGAGTAAAGAACTTTTCCAAAATTAAAACAGTGAAATATCTTTGGGACAATTAGTGAAAACAATGTGGAGACAGCACGTGGTCAGCAGGAACACCATTGAGACGTAACAGTGTCTATAGACGTAACTATCTATTGAATATAATATAAATTAAAACTTTTAATTTTCAAAGAGCTCGCAATAAAATAAATGGGGTAATAAACTGAATGACTCTGTGTGTGTGTAAATAATGAGTCGTACTACAAAATTTTAGAAAAAGTTAGTTAAAGTTCCTTTTTATATACATACGTATAGGTTTTGAGACTAGAAACAGAAAAGTAACACGCTATAAGATTATTTGGTGTTTATTATTATTTTATTAAGATTATAAAGAAATTGATGAAAGTTATAAGTGGACGAGGAAAAGAGTAAATTAAATGTGAAAGAAATATTTGGAATGTTAATCATGTTTCAATGAACAGTAATATGAGTAATTAAAGAATTTAAATTCATATAAAATGAAATAAAATTTGAGTTGTGTTACCAAAATGAGAGTTGAGTAATTTAATAGCATAACCCTAAATCATCCTTGCATTTCGAAGTTCGTGTGACGTAACTCTGGGCAGAAACAAGGTAAGTGGGAGATAAATATTTTTGTAATTTAAATGTATTAATAAGTAAATAACATCACAAATGTCGCCCAGAACTAGGGACTTTATTTATTTTCAATAATCGTATAATAACTTCACAAATTGCACGTCCGAAGCAGGGACAGTTTTTATAAATTGAGACCTATATATAAAAACCACACCTACAGATGAATGCAAGTTTGATTCAATGTTAAGTAACAGTACGTAAAAATTATGTAAAGTACGTAAACTAAGTACAGGTTAAGTGATGTGTACAATATAGTTAAGTAAAACATACAGAGTGAGAAAATAGTAAATATAAGAATAAATAATGGATACTAATGAAAATATTAACAATGAAGTCAGCTTCACTGACAACCAGACAGAAAGTCAAATAAATAGCGATTCAGGTATTCAAACAGAGTCACTGTCAATAAGTGACAGTAATGTAGACGGATCTGTATTAATTAGTGAGGCGGGAGCAAATTCCACTCCCATTACAACTAAAACAAATATAAAAGAAAAAGAAATGTCAATGAATGACCTACTTAACCTTCTCAGTAACCGTTTTGATACCATTGATATAAAATTTAATGAACTGAAAAGGGATATTAATGAGGTCAAAATTAAGTGTGAGAGTGAGCGTAACGAATTGAAACGAGATATTAAGAAAGTGGTAGAGTCGGTAGGGAAACAAATTAAAAGTAAAGCAAATCAAATAATTAATAACAAGGTAAATTATAACTGTAAAACAAATGAGAATTATAACGATATGTGTAAAAATGTGGTATCGAGTAGTGATGATAATGATGTTAATTGCAATTCTGAGAATATAGTGGAAGTAGTATGTGATAATGAAGTAGTAGAAACAAATGTTTGTCAGTTAGTGAGAGAGCGTAATGAAAGTTTAGATGGGCAGAGGATAAATTTTCCCCAGGTTTATTGTAAACTAAGGTGTTTACAGATGTTGTTGTTGAAGGGCAAGAGTCCCGTATTATTGGAAGACATGAGGTCTTTGAGTTGTTCCCCGAATTTTTATGAGTTAGTACCCTCTGCATGGAGCGAGAGAGAAAATGTGATATGGTGTTGTGATGAGAGAAAGAGAGAGATAGAGATTTTTGAAATAAATAGAGGTTATGAAAGGTTAGTGCAGGTGTTAGATATTGAGAGAGATGAAAAAAGTGAATTACATTGTGAAAGAGAGATAAATGAATATTTTGATAATATCTTTATAAACGATAATAACTTACCTGATGTTGTAGTAGAGGAATATAATAATGATAGAATAACTTACCTGATGTTAACCAAAAGTACTGATGGAGCCTGGACAAAAATAACTAATATTGACAAGGTTTATGAAATAATAAAAGGAAATAATCCTATAAATTATAATGGTATAATGAATGACATAGAGGTAATGGGTTATGATAATAATAATAATAATAAATTGAATGTGAGTAAGAATGAGAAGTGTTATACAAAAATAAGACTATTATACAATGATGGCGGTTAGATAAGAAATCAATAAATGGACATTTAAATATATTAAATATTTTAATTTATGGTTATGACCTGGCAGAATTAGGAAATGAAGTGTGGTAAATAGAAAAATAATGACAAAGATTTGTAAATAAATTTTAGTGAAATTATTTGTGTTTGTATTGTAACAAGTATGTAATGTAAACAATGGGTGTATGTAGCAGAATTTGTTTAATAATAATAATAATATTTTGTCAGATTAAATAAATGATTACGAAGGTGGTAATTAATGAATGATAAATTGTTTTGGAAGTAATGTAATTAAAATGTTGTGTTTCCAATACTTGATGGAATGCAAATAATTTGAGATGCTTAAATATTTTGATTAATTTAAAAAGTTATATATTTGAATTTTGATGAGGAATTTAAATTATTTTATTAGGTTTAATTTTGATAATAATTAATAAATAAATAAATGTTAAATTGTATTTAGTTTGTGGAATAACAGGGTTGTTAAAACATTTCAGAAGGTACATGGAGTTATTGGTGTTTGGTGTTGATATTTTGTGTTTATGACAGTATGTGAGTGATGTACTGTAAGTATGAATTTTATAATGCAATTTATATAAATCAAAATGTTCAATGTTTAAATAGCAAATTTTAAATGAAATGTTATAAAGAAAATTTTTGGGAAAGTTAATGATATAGTAAATGATAAAGAATTGATAATTAATTAATAGAAGTTCAATTAAAATTAAAATATAATGTTTATAATGTTATATGCAAATGTAAGGATGTGAAGTGTGTAATTTCTGATCAACCTTAAATGTGAAGTGTTTGTTTTAATGGAATAATTGCAACATTAATTATGAGTATATTGCATGTATTATGTTAAGAATGGAAAAGTAATTAATATACCCAAACATATAAGAGCTGACCTTCTGTGAACTGTAGTAGCAGTGTCAGCGTTGGCCTTATATGTCTTTGGTAGTTTCCCCACATTTCGGGCGGTCACGGTTTCACCAGACCCTAGCCGTGGAATTATGTAAGTAGTTACAAAATTTGTGAATTTTGAAATTGAACCAGGGGGGTAACAGGGGAAACTACATAACTATGGAACAGCGGCTATCGTCGAAGGTGTCGATAGTGCCGTGTATAAGGGTGTGTGAATCATTTTAGTAGGGTTACTGGTGTCCTCGGACATCAGTAATACCGAATTTTTATATAACGCTGAACCAAGAACAGTATGGGCAGCGTCCATACCTTATACATGTAACTTCAGTTCTTGGGAAAGCAAATGGACGCCACAGTCCAACATCAATAAACAATAGTGTGTGTGGAAAAGGAGCTGGCAGTTACAAGCCAGGGGCACAGATATAGCATCTGTGCATAAGGCAAACGCTCGATCCGGTTCATCCGGCGGGTGGTTACCTAATTGTAACTGGGAAAAAGGGGGGACTTTAAGTAACGATGTAGTGGGAGTGTAGCTGTAAATGCAGTGAGAGGGTGACGACCTCTGTAAACAGTGGGCGGTCAGCTTATAACACGACTCTATAGAGAGAGTTGGGGGTTGACAATCCATAGAGCTGTTCAGTAACTGTTGCTATGACTATGTCTCAATGAGTAGCGATGTATGTCCCTATGAGAGCAACCAATTTTAAGTGATCGAGTCAATTATAATGTTTTATTTTGATTCAAAAATACTATTGTACTAGATAGGCTGTTTAGGAGTAAGTGATTTAAATGTGATGTGCTTTGTGTAATGATTTCAGAAAAGACTTTGCTAACACTCAAAAGACTTTTAAGTATATAAGATGTTTATCAGATTCTGTTTAGTATGTTTTATTGTGTCATTATTGTTGATATGTTAGTGGTAAGAATTATGAACATGTGTACTTTATATAACTTTGAAATATATCTGTAGTAAGGTCATTCACCTTGCCAAGAAAATCAGCTGATTGCTGGAGTTATAAATGTAGTATGTCACTTACAAATAATTTACAAAATTTTCAATGCCATTAACTGTTTGAATATAATTAATGCTTGAATATAATGATTTCAATGTGATAAAAAGATTTTGATTTAAATGAGGAAATGTATCTGAGATAATTTTGAATTTTCAAGAGTTAAAATGTAAAATAGGGTAAATGTTAGAAGTTGGGTGATTATTATTTGGTTGGGACATATAGATCAGTCCAAGTTAAGTTTAGAAGGGGAGTGGAACAAAGTAAGATTGTTATGAATAAAAGTAATGTAGAATTTGAGATGTAATAGTGACACAGTAGCTATGGGGAAAATATGTAGAGTAATGAGTGATATATTGAGGTAATAAATAAATGGAGAAATTTTGTAGATGAAAGTGATGTATTGGGAGAGTAAATCGTTGATGGGTAATTTTGTAAGGGGGGTGGTGTGATAAGGAGTCCTCAACAAAAAGCGTTGTGGCGGGAGGGGAACCGATTAGCGCCAGAAAGGGTTACCTAGGGGGAGTCCAGGAACCAACGTAAGGGAGTGAGCAGTGGGAAGGGAACACTCATCCTGAGTACAAAGGGGTAGAGAGTATTTTTTTGTTATAAGGGTAGAATGATGCGAAATGAGTTGAATAGTAAGTTAGATGTAGAGAATGGTTGGTAGATGTTTTGATAGAGGGGTGTCATGTTAGTTAAAGCTGTTAGTGAGTATTAGAGTCAGAAGGAGGGTAAGATTATATATATCAATGCCAAGTTGTAGATTGAAATGTAATAAATAGTTGAGTCACCCAAACTAACTGAGAATGAAATGTTAAAGAAGGAAAGTCATAGTCAAAATGTATAAAATTAATTGAAACAAGTGACAGATTTTAATAGAAGTTGAAAATAATTAAAGCTATAAAATGTGTAATTTTTGATCAAGTTTATTGTAACTTTTATTGTTTATTGGAAGATAATAATAACCATGTTAATTTTAAATGTCTTATTGTACTATGTTGTATTATGGTTGAAGATAAAGAATTTTAAAGATGTTTTATGTACTTTATGAAGTAGCTCTAGGTAACATATGTATGTCAAGGTCGTTGACTTGACCCAGAGAGATCAGCTGATGGTTGATGTTATAAACATGACCAGTTTATAGCGATTGATTGATGCAATTTGGTCGTTTCATTGAATTAAATAATTTTGTTTTTTGATATAGAGAAAAGTGTATTTTGGTAAATTTAAATTTAAAAAAAATTAAAAATTTTTGATTTTTATGCCTGCCATATAGGTGATGTTTGAGTTTCAAGTATATTATTGTTTATGTGTACTACTAGTGTTTTATTGAATTATATTGTTTAGAATATATGTGTAAACAATGTTAGAGTAAGTGAATTCATGTTTTAATAAGGTATTCAATTTGTTTTCTTTAGGATTGTTATTAGTATTGAAGAGAATTAATAGAGTTGATGGATTCCTGCAAAAGATTTTTATTTTTGATTTTTTTGAGAAAGTAATGGAGATATAACAATTTGATTTCAATTTAAATGAAATTTTTGAATTTAAAAATAAATTTTTTCTTAGGATGTATTAATAAGTATATGTATGCGCCCAGTATTGCTGAAGGCGACCCAGTATCCATGACAAGGGGGAACATATCGGTTGAGGATTTGGTATGGTATAATACCAGGGTTTTGATTTTGGGGGTAGAATGATATAAGGTTAGGTGCGCTGTGGTGCGTGTCTGTTCGATTTTATGGTGTTGGGATCTCGTATAGAGAAGTCCAGTAATATCGTTCAGGTGCAGCCATAGTCGCCGAGCTAGGGGGGTAGTGTACCCATGATGTGTAAGAACTAATGGGGGGGTTGTTGGCACCATATCCTCACCGATCCTCTTAGGGGTTTAGCAATGAGATTTCTTCTGTTTCGTATTGTAACGGGGCAATTTTGAGGGATATAATTTTATTTTTAATTTTTCAATTATTTGGAACTGATCTGTTTGGACACCCTTTGCGGTCATTCAGACATGTTTGTTGGACACCCTGTATACCATTCCGTACCAGTCTGTACCTAGCACCAACGATAACACCATTGGAATGCGAACCAGTGCGCACATGCCTGTATTTTCCGTTGGGGAGAAAAGAAAAACTTTGCAGCTGTAAGTGTGCGCCCGTGGGTCTCTACAATACTCTCGACACCAAAGTCATCAACAGAACGGAACAACGTGGTTAATTAGACTGGCCACGTAAGCGGCTCAGCCAATCACCGCTCGAGCTGGCGGAAGTGAGCATTACCGGCGCCTGGAGGAGCGTCAGGCAGTCAGCAAAAAACATCTCAACGTAACGGACGCGAGCAGTGGTGTACGTCCGCCGGCTACCAGTTTTCATCTTGTTCGCATATAAAAATGTAAAGAAAACAGTATCTGTCGTCAACAGCTGTGGCTCGCGGCCGGATGAAACACAACGGCTCGCGAGTCAAAAAGTTTATTCAAATGTATAAAAATGTGAACCCAAGAAAACACTGAAAATTATAACATTTTGAGGCAGTGAGTAAAGAACTTTTCCAAAATTAAAACAGTGAAATATCTTTGGGACAATTAGTGAAAACAATGTGGAGACAGCACGTGGTCAGCAGGAACACCGTTGAGACGTAACAGTGTCTATAGACGTAACTATCTATTGAATATCAATTAAAATTAAAACTTTTAATTTTCAAAGAGCTCGCAATAAAATAAATGGGGTAATAAACTGAATGACTGCGTGTGTGTGTGTAAATGCTGGGTCGTGCTACAAAATTTTAGAATAAGTTAGTTAAAGTTCCTTTTTATATACATACGTATAGGTTTTGAGACTAGAAACAGAAAAGTAACACGCTATAAGATTATTTGGCGTTTATTATTATTTTATTAAGATTATAAAGAAATTGATGAAAGTTATAAGTGGACGAGGAAAAGAGTAAATTAAATGTGAAAGAAATATTTGGAATGTTAATCATGTTTCAATGAACAGTAATATGAGTAATTAAAGAATTTAAATTCATATAAAATGAAATAAAATTTGAGTTGTGTTACCAAAATGAGAGTTGAGAACTTTAATAGTATAACCCTAAATCATCCTTGCATTTCGAAGTTCGTGTGACGTAACTCTGGGCAGAAACAAGGAAAGTGGGAGATAAATATTTTTGTAATTTAAATGTATTAATAAGTAAATAACATCACAAATGTCGCCCAGAACTAGGGACTTTATTTATTTTCAATAATCGTATAGTAACTTCACATTTTTTTTAAAAAATGATTTACAATTTATCCTTGGTTAGTTATTCACCTCGGATTTGCTAATTTCTTTGTTAACTTATTACAATTTGTAGTTGTTTGGTCTTGACAGTTAGGCATTTTCCTAGGCCTCAGTAGCCATTATTTGTATTTACTTATTTTGTACAAAATATGTCTCTTTTTAGCCTAATGAGCTTAGCTTTGTTATTATAATTGGTTGTGTTATTTATTGATGTGGTTTGGCTCTGTTGTAGTGTTATTATTATGTTACTATTATTTTATACATCATGAATTGCTAATTATTTACTATCTGGTTTTCTCGTTTACATTTCTTTACTTTCTTATTTATTTAACCTGCCAATAAAAACAATGTGGCTATTATTTACTACTTTTGTTCACATAAAATACAACATCTAGGCCTGTCTGTATAATACTTCCAGCCATATCCTATTCATAAACTTGCTTAAACAATTATTTAATAATTATTTGATAACATTTGTTTACAGTTCATTTCACTTTATATCATTTTTTGGGTGATAAACAACATCACATTTTTTGAACTTACTTTAATAATGATCCCTGGTAACATGGGGTGTTTATTGATTTGTTTTAACTTCTTAATTTTTTAAATACTCTTTACTTTCACTCCATACTAACACTATCTGTTTTCTCTTTCATGGAATTCTCCCTTTTAATTATAACTGTATTCAATTAAACTTAACCATAATGTTCTTTTTTAATTAATACTGTCTTCATCACCTTTCAGTGTTCATTATATCTTAATTAACTGTTTACACTTAATACTATTCTTAACAATTTCCTTAATTACTAATATTTTTCACTGTTAATTTTTAGTGTTTCTTATTGATTTACTAAGTGTTTATGCTTTTATCCTTCACTATTTTTCACTATACAAACATTCTTTTTTATACATTATTCTCATTTAATCATCACCTTCACTATTAAATTATTTATTGTTTATTATAATTTATTTAGTGTTTTTTCTTTATCACTTTATTTTGGGATTTTTACACTTCCACTTTTGCACTTCTCAAATGTTTTTGGTTTTAAGTGTTTCTAAATAGGTACTCCCTATTATTACTTTCTCACTACCGTACTATGTCTTTCATTACAAATATCATGAATAATATTAACAATTTTATGTCTCTATTGATTTTAATATTACTTCTAACTCTAATATGTAGGTTAGTTTGCTTTTATATTTAACATTCTTTAATTGGGTTTCTTTCAATTGTCATTTACTTTATTATCAATTAATTGATAATAATATTTATTTATTACTTAAGTTATTTATTGGTTTCTGTTTCAACCTTACATTGAGTGTACCATTTCTCCTGCTTTTCTTCTTTACTTGTTTGTGTCTTATCATTTGATTTCCTTTTTATTTATTTCCCTTTATCTTAGGTTTGTTTCTTTTTCATTTTCCTCCTTCTTCATTTTCAGTGTATTCCTTTATATCTTGTTTTTCCATCTTCTCCTTTGGGTTCATTTTAATAAGTGGCATTGAGTCATTCAATTCCTTCAATTGGTTTCATTTTGCTTGGTTTCGGTTTTTTCCCTTCTTCCATTTGATTCGGTTAATCACTTTCTTCTTCATTTGGTTTTATTCTTGTTTGTTTTTTGTTGTTCCCTTCTTCTTTTGTTTCCTTTTGTTGGGTCAATCACTTGGGTTAGGTCATGTCGTCGTTTGTCGTGTCATTGTCTTTTTATTTTCTTTATATTAAACATTTTATTTTATATGAATTACTATTTTATATTCAGAATCATCTTTTTTATCCCTGGTATTGGGGTGGCTTATTTGTGTTGTAACAATATATATAAACGGCGGTGGAAGGAGAGAAGTCAGTCAGTATTTATTGTGAATTCGGTAAAGTTAGTTTTTAGTCAGTCTTTAAGTAACAGAATTAGTGTGTGTATTTGATATCACATTTGTGGATCAACATTATATTTGTGTGTTATCTTTTTGTTCGTGTAAATTACGATTATGCTAATAATCAATATTACAGTTGTGAATTGATATTTATGTTTACTGTGTTATATATTTACAGTACTTGTGAAAAATTATTTGCGATAACGAGATAAATAAACAAGATGTTGACAGTGATACAAATGGTTTCATTTTGATCCCTGCATAGAAGATGACCATTGACTTTACATCTAATACTTAAGAACCTAACCACTAGCAACACTTAACTGTGAGTAAGTTACCAAAGAAAACTTGAAGGTAAGAAACAAAAATAAACTTATACTACACAATTTCCACTCTACCATGTAGCTTGCCACCACACAAAGTTAATAGTTGGCTGATTTCTCTGTCCTGCAGACAGAGACAGAGAAATGTGAGGATACGACAGGCTACAATGCCTAAGGCTGAGCCTCCAGGTGGTCTAGTGGCTAGCACACATAATTCCTGTGTGGGTGGTGCTGTGTTCAATTCCCAGCGGAGGCTCCGTACAGTGTGCACTCCTGTACAGTGTGTATGCCTGAGATAACACCGGCACCTCCTGGCTATGAATACCACAACTAGTGGCTGGCGACGCATTGTACTGGCCATGCAATCTTCCCACTAAACACAAAAGCCGTGCAGTATGCCTTGGTCCTTTATGGACTGTTGAGCAGAGGTTTATTATATTTATTATTTATTTACAATGCCTAATGCTTGAAGAAGAAGAAGAAATGGCTGGAGGGGGCGTTAAGCAGACAACGTCTAGGCTGTCTATCAATTTAAAAAAAAAAATGTATATACAGAGTGTTCACAAATGGTCATCCAATATTTCGGTACCGTGTTCCTTACATAATTACAAGAAAAAAGTTCTTGTAAACATAAGTCCAAAAACGTATAGTTTTCCATCTATCTGCCATTTTATATTTTTTAAGGAAAATTTTATATCTCGAGAATGGAGTGAAATATTCTAACGAAATCTGGTACGTGTTACATCAGTAGCATGGTCTACAAAATGAAATTTTTTGAAAACTTTACATTCACAAATTTCAAAATGGCCGCTGTTTAAATTTTTAAATCATTCGTATCTCACAAACTATTAGTTTTATAGAATAATATTCCATTACATAAAATCTTCACCATTATTTCAAGAACAAAATGATACTTTATTTGTTACAATGCGATCTTAAACAACCGAGTTATGATGGAAAATGTTAGTGTGAGTCTACCATCAAACTAAAAAAATAATTATTGGCAAATAGTTTAATCTCTCATTTTACATCATAACTCGGTAGTTTGAGATAGCATTGTAACAAATAAGGTATCATTTTGTTTACGAAATAATGCTTAAGATTTTATCTAATGGAACATTATTCCATAAAACTAACAGGTTGTGAGATACGAATGATTTAAAAATTAAAACAGCCGCCATTTTGAAATTTATTTGTGAATGTAAATTTTTTTTAAATTTCATTTTGTAGATTATGTTACTGGGATAACACCTACCAGATTTCATTAGAATATCTTACTCCATTCTCGAGAAATAAAATTTTCCTTAAAAAAACAAAATGGCGGACAGATGGAAAACTGTACCTACATTTTTGGACCTATGTTTACAGGAACTTTTTTTCTTGTAATTATGTAAGGAACACGTTACCAAAATATTGGACAACCATTTGTGAATACCCTGTATAATTAGTACCAATTCTGTTACTTTATTACCTTGGCTACAGTGTTAAATAAATCTAACACATACATGCATGCATGCATACCGTATATTCAAAAGTATCCCTTACCAAAGATCATGTAAAATACTTATTACAGCATGCTGCTGCTCTCTTCAGGATCCTGTAATAAAAAAAGGAATATAATATACTGGCATATAAACAAATTAACAATTTTGCCATATAGCATTATAAAGTAGTTGAATTCAATTATGAGTAATAATATGTATTAGCATTTGATTTTCTTGGCCTAGTGGCATGTTGGTTCTTATCAGTCTATGTAGTGTCCATCTAGGACTGAATTGTTGTGCTAAGAGAGCCATGATATGCATTGCTGCCTGGTAAAGAAAGCACAAATTATGGCTGTGGACTAAGCAGCTAACTTGCTCTACTGTAAAAGGCTTTCTGACCACCTGAGGAGAGTATTAACATTTATTCAAAACAATTAATATACAGTGGAACCTTGATATAACACCCCTGTGATATAATGCGACCCTTGATGTAACGCTCATTTTTCACAGTCTCGCCAAATTAAATAGTTAAACTTGGTACCTTTATATAAAGCGACCCTCGATATAAAGCACTTTTTGGCTGGTCTGCAGAATACCGTTATATCAAGGTTTCACTGTATCCTGTGAATATGTATTCACAAAAAAATAACATATTCTTGTGCGAGGATCCATAGAATGCATATATCACTGTTTTCATTTACAGTCTTTTCTGGTTGGAAGTTTTAACAGTCTTACTTTTCTCTGTACTCAAACAGAAAAAAAAACATTATTATTATTAATATCATTGTCCATTCTATAATGTGGCATCCTCAATGGTTTCAATTTACCACTGAGAATGTCACATTACTGAATGGTTAAAATCATTTTGTGTTAATAACAAAACCATAATAAGCAACAACAACCATAATAAGATAATAATGTGAAGCTGTAAATTAAAAAAAAAACCTGCCTTTTTCATATATTTCATTATGTTTCAAGTGATTTTTCATAAACAAATATACATTACTCACAATGATGTACGTCATTATGAATTACAATAAAAATATACCATTTTAGGTATATTTGGAATTCAGATAAGAGAAATTTTATTAGACAAACATATCTTTTACAGGTAATGTGTTATGAATGATACCCATAAAAAGTTATGTTATGTTTTTACCCATAAAAAGTTTTGTGTTCCGAGTCGTAGTGAAATAATTATATTTAGTTAAGAAATGGACACGTCATGGACAACGAAATCCAAGAATATTATTAGTTACGTGTCCATTAATGAGTACAATGAAATACAAATTTCCCATTATTTGCTTGTTACTTTGTTAAAAATCTTCAAACAAACTGTTACATGTGAGTAGAAATTTGAAGTCTGTGTAAATACAATTGAGAACATTGGACACAAATCAACAAAGTCACTTGCAAAAATGTTTGCAAGTATTAATGGAGCATATTAAATAGACATTTAAAAAGTGGAGTGTACTGGCTGTTATATGTTGGCAGGTTTACATGGTTCATTTGGTTGATAAACAAACTGAACCAACCACAGGCAGACTGAATAATATTTAAATTTTGTACTTTACAGTTTGATGATGGAGATTAGATAGCTAACTATTTGTTGTTCGAAGATATGTGATACGGCTATCTGTCATAGTACAAATAGTTTTTTATACAATTTGTATTCTTTAGCCAGGTCATCTTTAACTATATATTTAATATTCATAAAGAAATTAATCTGATAAAAAAAAGTAGGAAGTTGTCTCACCATTCTTCAGTTTCTGATAAACTGAATCAGTAATTTATTTGTTCACTAACCAATGAAACGTGTTGATTACAGACTCGAGCAAACAATACAGAAAAACATTACATTATTTTGTTTTTTTTTACTTGTTACTTGATTGTAATATGTTATTTGCAAATACAAATAATTTCTAATATTAGTGTGCTAACTTTAGATATACGGTACTGTGCTATTTTCACATTGTACAGATATTATAGTTGGCATTTCACCTAAAATTTAGTAAGCTTCACCAGCTTCTATTACGTTATATTATTTTCCGAGACTCATTACATTATTATTCATTTTCACATTTTAAACAGGAATATTTTAACAACAGATTTCAGGAAGGTATAATTGTAGAATATTTTAATGATTTTAATTGTAGATATACAAATAAGTTAAGAATAAATTTAAGTTCTATATACCAATGCAAATTTCCTACCCATCAGGCAAGATTTACAAGAGCTGAATTCAAGGTCATAAAAAGAAGTTTTGATAAACTAATGTAATAAAATTAAATCTGTACAGTTACTTATTGTTAGTTAAAACTACAAATCTTTCTGTTCCAATCAAATAACTACCTAAGAGTTTTGCTAATATGTTTTGTCCAAAAGTTTCTACATTTATGTATAATCTGTACATTTATATAGACTGATATCTAGTTCATCACCATATAAATTTCATTACAAACAAAAAACTAACTTTACTTTTTTTGTGCTTGAAAGCACTCCTGTATTTCCTTTTAGTTTTCAGTAAAAGTTACAGTACAATGAAAAATCTCATAGAAAAGAAACATAATGACTAATTCTACTAATTCTAAAAGCCTGAATTGATGAATGAATGACTATGTAAAATAAAATGAATTAAGTGTACTGTAAAATGTCTGAACATGTGTGATTACGAGTGTTCTGATCTATGACCAAATTAGAAAAAGGCTGACTAAAGTGATTCCAATATTGGAATGAATTCGAAAAGCATGGAAACTGCAGTTAATAGCACAAACAAATATCATTGTTAAATAGTATAATTATCACAGATTTTTTCACCAACATAAATTCATGCTCTTTTTATTTACCTGTCAAATGGGTAATTGGTAAAATCTGTACACTTTACGACTGGTGAAATTATTTCTGCTCTGTTAACATTCAATTTAGCATTGTTCTTCATGGCACTAAAGTGAATTTAAATGTATCTATGACACAATGGCATTTAAAGGCCTGAATAACTTTCTATCCCTAGTTCAAAGCATTAATGATGCAATAGGATGAGCTAATTTTATATGCACATTTATTGTGATGATTTTATTTTAAATAAAGATTTTAATAAATATTTATTTAACATGGGTAACTGTGTATTATATTACAATATAACATCTTATGTTCCTAAGACAGCATAGATCAAGATATATGGCATGCACATGGTAATTTAAAATTTTGATTACTGAAATATTAACCAAAACAAAACAAAGAAATTGATCAAAACATATCAACCATAAACTATGAAATTCAAAAATTCAGAAGCATTGGCTATCAATTTGTTAAAACTGTATTTATATGGATACTATAATTCGTATTCTACATATAGTAAAAGTTGGTGTTAGAGAAGCATGCAATTTCGCAGAACAGAATACCTTCATGTCGTTAAATAAAAATTCGTACACTATTTGACATACAGAAGAGAATGTGAACATTATCAGTGAATAACAAACATGCAAACTCGGCAAGCACTAATACATATACAATATATAAATGCTAAAAAAAATAATGTTAATATAATTGTATGCTATTATACTTATAAAACAGTTTCAGTAACAATATGGGTAAAGTTAACACACCATACTAATTGTGTAATTGGTAACATAATACTAACATTAAAAATATAACTCTATTACATATTAAAAAAAAAATCATACATGCAGTTCTGTTAATTATATCTTTATTTTTTATCATTATCATGCAGGAGTATTAACTTACATTTTAAGAATACAAACACTAGATGAAGTAAGTTATTTATAAAATCCTTATAGATAAATAATTGCTGTTTACACAGAAGCTTATGAAAGAAATAATACTATAAGATATGAAAGGAAATCCGATCTAGACTTTAATGTATTTAATGTTCATAATATATATATACTTTCACTTATGAACTTACTATTGTCACTTCCCCAAACGTTTCAAGATGTTGTTTCTCTTCTTCAGTGGGTTGAGTACTCCCACTGTACTCAACCCACTGAAGAAGAGAAACAACATCTTGAAACGTTTGGGGAAGTGACAATAGTAAGTTCATAAGTGAAAGTATATATATATTATTAAATAATAAGTGAACGAAGAGGATGCAACAACAAGATAATTTTTAATGTTCATATTCCTTCTAAAATAAATCACTGGCCATTGATCATAAAGAACTTTTTTTTGTTTTCATTAGTTTTGATTCTGATAAAAAAATGACATTTTTTTTCTAGAAGTTTAACCTAGAAAATATTACAACACATGATGTCACAGTAACCTTCCTGCTTCAAACACTGTAGCTTTCAGCGTTTCTGATACAGAAACTGGTCAAATGAAACTCTTACTACATTATTATTAATCTGTACCAGAAAGATGCTTTTCCTTAATTTTTGCATTGTCATGTTTAAAACAAATGTTTCGTGTAACACTAAAGTCTTGGGTTTTATATAGGCTAAACATTTATAATGCTCAAATGGACTGAAGTTGCTGTGCAGTCAATAAAATGTCTGCTTACTGTTATATTATCCTAATTTTTGTTTATTTGATTTTTCTACTGCCTAGTTGACTAATTCCTGTTACAATATAAACATTATGTTGTCCAACTGCATTAAGCCAAAACAGAAACATTCTACTGTTTCATATTAGTGAGTTTTTTGGATTACGCAGATGCATGTACCAACATTTTTACAATGGCATCTAGTGAAATTAGAATGTTACCAAATTAAATGCTAAATAAACATGCTTATAATGCATAATAATGAAATTGTATGATAGAACTATGATAGAAATTGTAGATATAACCTGTAGCATAAGCTATCATCTACAAAATCTAAAGAATACGTTGCAGCGGAAGCTTTGATATAATTAATTCGAATATGTGTACTTTCAACTGACTTTATTGTTTACACTACTAGTTGTACTACTGATCACAGAAATGTTTGTTTAATTGATCTATCACACTAGACTGTAAAAATCTCAGCTTTAATTACACAGTAATTTACAGAATTGTTTCCTTTCTTATAAATAAATATTATTCTTGGATTTCGTTGTCCATGACGTGTCCGTTACTTAACTAAATATCACTATAATATTGACGACTCGGAACACAAAGTTTTTTATTGTGTTCCGAGTCGTCAATATTATAGTGATATTTAGTTAAGTAACGGACACGTCATGGACAACGAAATCCAAGAATTTAACTCAGCAAGACGAGCCAACGTCCAAGCGTACAAGTTCACAACTTTGAAGGTTAGAAAGATTGTAGCTCACATAAATTTCAACAAAACATGCATAAACAATTCACTAACACCTAAATATGCCCAAATCAAAATTAAACATAACAACCAGGCCGCCCGAATAACACAAAACATTGCACAAAGAACATACATAAAAGAATCAATTAAACAACTATATAAGAAAAAAGACGTTCTTAACCGCAAAGCATTAACACTACACCTACATATCGCCAACACATACGGACACAATTACATGACTGAACTAATACATCACACAAATGAATGGACAAAAAAACAAATACATATCATACAGACAAAACACGACAGAAAAATAAAAAACCTGACACCAATCAAAACAGATATAATTCCCTCGCACAAATTCTACCCACGTACAGTAAACCTCACGAACGTCACACTCACAAAAAACGAACAAACACTCCTTGATAAAGGCCTAAAACATAACATACATTACAAACATAACAACCAAACACTAACAAAGCTCATAATTGACACAGAAACAAATATACAAAACACAGCACCAGAACATCAAGACACATTAAGACATAATATAAACAACACAATAGGAGTACATAAGACACCAGACAACAACAACCACAACTCAGAAATACACACAGCCATCAAACTGAGGGAAAAGGCACACAAACACAACATCACATTCGTAAAAGCTGACAAAGGCAACACGACTGTAATTATCCCCACAGACAACCTACACAAAAAAGTACAAGACTTCATAGAACAGAACAACATCACAGAACTAAAACACGACCCCACCGACAGATACCAAAACTCAGTAAAACAAATAGTCAACAAAGCCAAACACATTATGACACATAAACAAAAGCCCTACATGAAACAAATCCGACCATCAGCACCTACGCTCCAAGCGCTTCCCAAAATCCATAAAGAAGACATTCCGATCCGCCCCATTATCAACTACCGTAATGCCCCTGCACACAAACTGGCAAAATATCTAGACAAAATTATTAGACAACACACACAAATAGACAACAACATTGCAGTAAAAAACAACACTGACCTAGTAACAAAAATAAAAGACATACACATCCCCCATAACGCCACATTAGCCTCCTTTGACATTAAAAACCTGTACACAAACATCCCCATCTCTGAAACAATCACCATCCTACAAAACAAACTCAAACAGAACAACACACCAGACGAACTTATCAATGAAATAACAGAAACTCTGAACATTATCACAAAACAAAACTACTTTACTTATAACAATAAATACTACACACAGAACGACGGCCTACCCATGGGCTCCCCCATATCCAGCATTCTAGCAGAAGTCTTATCTAGCAGAATCTAACGGTTATGACAGAACAATAGTCAGTAAACTCCTACACAAAACACAAAACAAACAACAGACAAAGACAGAAAACAACAAATTCATAACACTAACATACATCAACAAACAAACAGAAAAAATTGCCCACAAATTCAAAAAAGCAGGTTACAGAATCGCTTACAAAACTACTAACAAAACAGAACACACACTATCAAAACGCATGCCCAAAGCACAAAACAAATTCGATCTACCCGGTGTATATAAACTAAATTGTTCAAATTGCAGTAAATTCTACATAGGCCAGACAGGACGTAGCTTCAAACAGAGATACATTGAACACACAAAAGCACTCCACACCACTACAGAATCTACCTTCGCAAACCACCTCATTGAAGCAAACCACACATATAAAAACATCGACAATAACATGAACATACTACACGTACACACAAAAGGCCGAAAACTAGACACTCTAGAACAATTAGAAATATACAAACACACAAAAACAAATAAAAACGACATCCTAAACGAACAGACACAATTCAAATCGCACGCATTATTCGAACACATCTCACCACACACACACAGCTTCAATCTTTCGAAACACTTTCTCGTCGCCAACAACAAGACGAGCAGCGCTACTAGCGACAGCCTCTGATGAAGCCTTCTATAGGTGAAAGCCGGTTTAGGCTGTAAGGTAAAACTTTACGTTTTTACTTATAAAAAACTTTGTGTTCCGAGTCGTCAATATTATAGTGATATTTAAATATTATTAATGAACTGTATGTAGATTTAAAAAAATGTATGCTACCTTTTTATTTAAACAAATAAAAAATGTTGGTTTCCTTTGGTTCATCATGACCTCTTTCATAATTAAAGTATGCTGTTCATAGTATATTTTTATGGTGCAAAATTGTATTAAATATGTTCACTGTTTTAGACTTCTCAGGATACATAATAGAGTGAATGTAATTTATAGTCTTCAAAAAAAGTTTAAACTTAATAACTTGCTGAAATTACCTAATGCATCCGTTTAGAAATGAACCTGCAATTTTATGGTTTTATCACTGCCAAAAACCATTTTGTTTATACAGGCTTCACGTTTGTAATGTAAGTCTGACAGAAATGCTTCATTTATATGAATACAATTTTTTTGTTTTGCTTGTGACTTGAAAAAATAATACTGTAACCAGTGGCGGCTGGTGACTTTTCAGCCGGAGGGGCGCAATCATAAAACATTTTAACAATGTAAAATCTTACCGGAAATGGAAAGTGGATTGAATGAAGCCAATTATATCTTAAAAGTAAATTCCACCCTTCTATTTTTCATAGATATGAACTTTTCCAACAATCTGTCATCAAAACTGTCAATATCTTGCACTAAATTTTTATTTATGGGCATTATCGCCAACACATTAAACAATCATTACCCATAGTATTTCGCAAAAATGTCTTGCCTTTTTTAAGAGTTGAAAAACAATGCTCTGATTCTGCAGTTGTCATTGGCGTTGTTAAAATTATTTTAGTATTTTTATAGTTTCCAGGAAAATATCAGTAAGATTATGTTGCAGTAGTAGCCTAATGTAAGGAAGTTTGTGGCTCCAATTATTTGACTAAAGTCCGGTCGTGAGTAAATAACTTCGAATTCTGTTTTTAAATGAGTCTGGTCTAGAAATAGATATGAAGAACACACTGTATCCGAAGTGCCCACTAGAAATTCTTTTGAATATTTTGGTACTGATTCTGAATTAAACAACTGAGCTGCTTGTAGATGGCCACGATATGAGAATCTGTCTTTCATCTGTAAAATAATTACATCATACACTTCTTTAGCAAATGCACATTTTGGTAAATCATCTTCTTTTCTTTTCCTCTTTGTTGAATGAAAATTTTCTTCAATATTGCTTTGAATAGTCTCAGTCTCGTTTCTAATGTTTTTAACACAAATCTCAAAATTTTGAATATCACTTTGAAGTTGGATACTATCCTTATTTCTTGACCGGATTTAATTATAAAGAATGTCAACATGAGGCAAAAGTTTGTGAAAAAATGTGAGCCAAAACAAAAATTCTGGGTCTTCTAGAGCTCGTCTGAGACCAGAAGCTTCATTAAAAGTAGCGCTTCTTAGGCATTTATCTGCAAACACTTCTATGAGCTTCCCTCAATTCTTGAACACAGTATTGACTCTCCTAATGTTATAGTTCTATCTGGTCGTTGCTACTTTTGGTAACCTGTGCTTGACTATTTCTTCTAACATATCGCACCTATTTGAAGAATTTGAAAAAACATGGGAATTGTTGATAAATTATTAAAAAACACTCGCGCTGCTGTGATGCTGCATTTTGGATCAAGAGATTAAGCTGGTGAGCATAACAGTGTATGTAATGAGCGTAAGGATATTTCTTCTTAATATAACTTCGAACACCACCTGTAGCACCACTCATTACATTTGCCCCATCGTATGTTTGAGCGATTAACTTTTGTGGTTTTTCCATAACTTCTTCTTCTATACATTTTTGTATCCCTTCTGCTAATTTAGCCTTGACTCTTCTAAAGCATCAAAAGCTCTCATGAACAGTTCCATCAAAAACGTATCTAAATATTAGTACCATTTGGCACCAATTCGTAACATTTGTAGTTTTGTCACATTGAATAGCCAAGAAATCGGAATTTTTAATTTGATCATAAATTTCTTCTTTGCACACAGCCAACATGCTGTCTAAAATTTCGTTCTGTATACTTGTATACTTTTAGAAGTCCCCTTAAATACTGTAACGTTCTGCAGATGTCCTCGCAACACAACATCTAGTTCTGCAGAAAAATCAACTAGTTCTCTAAATAAGCCTATTCCACGATTTACCGATTCATCAACCTCGCGGTGACCTCTAAGTGCCAACTCAAAAGCGCTGTAAAATTGTACGCAACAAATAATATGTTTCAAAATATAACGGTTCTTTCCAACCTGTGCCGGTTCAAGAACATGTGTCCGATAAGCTGAATTAAGCTGTGTCAAAATATTTACTTCACCTAGTAAAGCCAGTTGTGTGCATCCATTAATATTAAGAATCCATCCATTAAGAACTTCAAGATGATTCATGTTATTTTTATTTTAGTGGGAAGATGATGCAAATCTTTTATACCTTGCATCCTTTTCTGTTCCTGCAGGATTGAAAAATAATACACACGGAAAATAGTACAATGAATTCGAAACTTCACCCCCACATATCCAATTATTTTGTTTATAAATTTCTCATGAGAAACGCCGAGTAAATGTCCTATTTTGGGCTTTCCCTTCACTGGTCTGTGTTAAATTTAGATCAGGTTATGGCCGGCCTAATTTTTTAATATTTATTTTATCCTCTAAACAAAGTCTGGTAAAATTTGTTTTTATTAAGACACTGACTCTATTCATGTTTGTAGGCGACACATGACACAAAACACAAAAACACATATGATAAAAATAAACTGACGATCATCAAATGGCACACCAACACCACTGTTGAAAACTGGCAACAGGCCGCTCAGAACTAGCGGCCCAAACACATGGTTTATTAAACGGCAATATTCGCTGTGACGTCACACAGTCATGGCAACCAGGCCGCAAGTTTCTTCGCGGCCCTGTCTAATGATTCACGCTACCTACTACGTGCAAGACAGATAAATACTTTCATTCTAATCTAAATCAATGCTTAAAAATCATTGCTCATCTTTTATCTTTAAAATAAACAAGAGACAAGGACAGGCAGTTAACTATGGTAATGTGATTTAATTTTTTTTATGTTCTCTGTCAAGGGGGGCGCGCAGCCATGCGGCCACAATAAGAAACCGCCACTGACTGTAACCAAGCCTCATTAAACAAGTGAACAATTTCAAGCCATGTTAAATATTATTGTTTACACACAATGAACTGCTGAAGCTAAGACATCACCACTGCCTAATGTTTCACCAAAGTTCCAGAACATTGTGAATCAAGAATGAACACAAAATATTTTAATGCCTTACAGAATAAAACAGACCATTCTGTTTAAAAAATTTTTCAATACTAAGATTGTAACTTTTCAGCATTATTAAACTGACAAATAATTAATTAAGAGTAATTAAAACGAATCTGTCACATTCACACCAGCATGAACATTACAAACACTTTTTACTTCCATACGTTTGGGTTTTTAAGACTGCAAATTTTTTAATTGTTTTATTTTTAGGTACTGTACTGATACTTACAAAGATTGAATATAAGCTCCAGTTACAAGAATTTTGAGTAGTAAACATGAAAGGGTACAAAAATGAAGGTTACAAGATTATGGTTTCAATCAGTAATTTATACATGGCACTGAAAGTTTGATAAATAGTGAAAAGGATGTTAGAAAAATACAGCCAGAAGAAATGAGATTTCTGAGAAGAGGGGAAGTCATGCACAAAGAAATCTGATAAGAAATAAAGACACATGAAGTGTTTAAAGTGTATGTGCTGCAGAAGATGGAATTGTTAAATACAAAGAAAAACAGAGGCACTGTGTGATTCGAATGTGAGGGTAAAGAATTCCTATAAAAGTCCTAAACTATAAACTAGAGGGAAAGAGAGGTACAGCCTGACTAAGAAATTGGTGGTCACAAATATTTTGTTAGGATGCAACAGGAAGTAGCCTAATCCTTATAGTAAAGATGATAATGATTGACACTATCGTCTACCATTCAGTGACATTATCTTCTTCAGTGACAGTGCTGTTCATTTCAGTGGCAATCAACCAGTGAAAACTACATTCAGATTTTGGTTAGTCAAGTTTATAGTCAGCACAAGAAGGCAATGTGTGTCTGTCGTCTGTTTGTGTGTATGAGGGTAAGTCGAGTATCCGCAATTCTGTTATAATCGTCTCTAGGTTGGCAGACGGTTTCGTATTTAATACTTATTTTAATATTAATATTATATTCCACATCCGTTTCTGCTAATTTTTCACAAGTTTGACCCCGTCACATTTTTTTTCTTGCCCCCTGTTTTGGGGTATCAGTCTCAAAACAATAGGCTTCTACAGTGTAAAAGTATGGACAGGCATACCAAATTTTACGAAAATTGGTTAATGAAATTCGCAAGTTATTGTGAGGCAAATGGTTGAGTTAAAACTGAGAACTTGCTTTGCTCATTCAATTATGTACAAATTTGACTACCTAAGGTAGAAAATGTTGAGGACATCGAATGCTGAAGATATTCAGAGATAAAGAAATTAGCTCAGAACAGAAGGAGCTGGAGAACTACATCAAATCATTCAAGCAGATGAGATCACAGAGAGACTGGGAAAGAGAGACCTTCAGTAAACTACATAACTTATTACTACTTCTTCAGATATTTAATAAGAGTGATATGTGAGCCAAAGAAGGTTTGGGGAAGGAATCTAAGGTTACGAGTCAGGAGACCAAAGAAAAACAAATAAGAAGAACACTGTGAGGCTATTAAACCTAGATTAAAGATGGTTTAGAGACATTTAAAAACAAGACGAGAAAATCTAATTTGAAGATTATGTAATAATGGTAAAAGGAAAGAGACTCAAAGGAAAGCAAAGGATAAATGAAAAGGTCAAGCATATGGTGGCTTGAAACTTACAGCAATGGCAGAGGAATGAGATAGTGTGAGGAGTGAAGAAAGATTGTTGAAGAAACACAAAGCATCCAAACCTCTGAAGGTAGATGTGAAGAGAACCATCTTGTAGTCAAACTGTCTGTCTACACCAGTATAGGTCTGTATATACAACCTACAAGACTGTCCAAGACACCAGCCAATCAACCAGTGTAATCTAGTATAACTATAATATGTGACCAGTAAATTCAATAAGATCATTGCTCTCACTGGGAAGGTCAAGACTGCCACTGAAGCTGACACAACCGACATAAACAAACATCAAACACAGCCTCAGAACATAGAAAACAAAAAACAAAGTAATCTTTTTACTTTTCTGATTGTAAAATGTAATTTGTAAGACTATTAGTAACATTTAGAGGCAATTTTAGTTTGGTTAAATAAGCTTTTAGGATAAACGTACACACTAGATTACAGATGTGCTTCAACTTCACAATTAAGCAATAAGCAATTTTTTATGAAATTATGTAAAGACCACCACAAGTATGTGAAATCCTTGTCTCAAAAATATTAGTTTGTTTAATAAGGTAGGTCTACCTTCCCCCAAACATAAATTATATACAACAATTAGAGAAAAACACTGAGACCTTCCATACCTCATTTAATAATATGATAACAACAGCACTCCTGTTCTGAAGACACGTGTTTGTGCTTCCAAATTTAATAGTCATCTGGTATTCACTTCATGTATAGTCATCAATGTGTCACATGTACACAGCTGTTTCTTGAACCACAATTCTATTCATCCAGTCCCAGCTTCGTAGACATTGTTTTATTCATCATAACTGTTTTACCAAGCTGTACATATATACTGTAGAACTTCATCAAACTTTAATCTTCTGCATGTACTGTATACCATCTTGATTATAGAACTGATTACAGAATACTTGGATTCTCAATATATTAGTCAATATATGTACAAATATCAGAAAAAACTAACGTTTTACAAACTTTTAGAAATGTTTACTTCATAACTGATTATGTTTTACAGTAACAGTCTTGTGTAAAATTTTAATTGAGTACAACTTCTCTGAAATGTATTTACAAATTCAAAGAGGAAACAACTCTCTTTTCTTTTTTATGCTTTAAGATAATTTCTTAAGCAGCCATTTTGTTTTCAAACAAGATTATATTATTCACTAATTTCAGTAATATGCTTATGAGATGTTCTATATTTAAGTATTTTTTTACTGGTATTTCACTTAATTTCTGAATTACTTATACGGATTTCAAGACCATCAGACAATTATAATGAGATTTTTAATTTTAAGACTCAGTTTTTACATAATATATCTTAAATATATTTTTAGCAATTACTTGTTACTAATATATCACTAACTATTACAGCAATAATGAACCCATTAGAGCTATCACAAGTATTACAAGCTATATCTTCAAAAATTACAATAAATTATGTTTAACACTTATTATACAGAAGGGTCACCATAATTAAAATTATCTTAATAACTACTATGCTCCCTGAGCTACAAAACTTCTCAATATTTTGAATGACGTATATTTATTATTACATACATTTTGATATTAAGATAATTTTTCAATTATGGAAAAATTACAAAGATTACTATACTATTTCTTTAGTAATATAACAATTGCAGAGTACAAAATCATACAATAAACACTAAAAACTCAAAACTTTCAGATTTTTGTTACAATTCTTTTTAGTATGACAAATCCATCTGCTGGATTTTCCAATTTTTCATTTCTTTTTTGAGCTTTGGGGTCTCAAAATTTGGAAATTTCCAAAACTTAACACTACATTCAGACATTAAGTAAAATTCTCTTTAATGTGATATGCCACATAAATTTTTGTGATTTTATCAAAATTTTCACCCACTTTACGGCCCTGGTATCCAAAAATTTGAAATTTAAAAAAATGATCACTATATTCAGATTGTGTTTAAAATTTCCTTCAATTTGATACCCCACATGGGTTTTTACGATTTTTTCATAATTGTAACCCCCTTACTTTTTACCCCCTGTCCCCCTACATTTGGAGGAATCAATCTAAAAAACAATATGGTTCTGTAGGGTAAAGTATGAATAAGCAAGCCAAGTTTTACAAAAATTAGTTGACGTGTTCAAGAGTTATCGTGAGACATACCCTAAATACACAGACAAATGATGACGATTGAGTTAAAACTGAGAACTTGCTTCGCTCATTAAACTATATCATTAATTATAATTTAAATTATATGTGCTAACATCAATGATTGGAAAATACTAATTACAAGAAAACACTCCAACAATTTTGGGCAGTAAGTATACAAATTAAAAAATTTCAGAATAGAATTACACACAGAGTTAACACTGTTGCACACCACTATAGAATAATTATTCCAATTAGTACTTTCAAGCTTCACAGCTCATCATCAGATCGAAAATAACAATAATGGAACTAGACAACTTCTTTATACCCCCATTTGCCCTACAGCGCCTACACATTTTCGTAAAAAAGCTTTAAGTTAAACACCCTTTCTGGCTATTAGTATATAACTAGCGAGTTCAGTCACCCATGTCGGTACTTTTACATTTATTTCTAGTACATTCTCTGTGTGCTAAACGTACACAGATGTGTGTGTTTGTGTGTGTGTGTGTGTGTGTGTGTGTGTGTGTGTGTGTGTGTGCGCGCGCGCATACTTTTCAATACCTAATGTTTTGAAACCTCCCTCATTCATACTTTTAACTGTAAGTCCTTTCCAGCACAGTTTAGTATGTGACATATTGTCAAAACCTTCCCTCTTTTTTTTGACAATTCAATGCAAACAACAACATAGGGGAACGAGGGGTAGATTCGGCCAGGGGGAACATTCAGCCACCCTAATAATATTCTGTGCTATTCAAAAAAAGCGCTCAAAATTCATATTGCAGGTAGTACCAACATTAAATTATCATATAGTACAAAGTGGCTTCTGTATGTGGAGTTCCTGAATTTATATTGGATATTTCCAGAAAGACGTGCCTAAGGTAAATATAAATGCTACATTACTTTAATTAGTTAAATTGTACAGCTTTAGTGATAATTTAATAAGTAAGATAGCAACAAACACGTCTGAGATTGTAGTTTTAAATGTGCATTTGCAACATAACCTCAAAATGTATGTTATTGCCATGTGCGAATTCAGTAAAAAAAATGGCCGTGTAGGGAACTTTCAGCCACCAGTCAGTAGGTTAGTTTCGGCCAATGGCCGAATGTTCCCCTTTTAATGATTTAAAAAAATTTTTGTTTTCAGATGCCACGAAAACGAGTTTTAAAAACAAACAGAGTACATTTTAATGAAAATAATATTAGACATGCTATAACAAGTGTTCTTAATAACACTTACTCACAAAGAAGGGCAGCCCAGGTTTTTTGGTATCAAAAGATCTACACTTCAAAGCCGAACTAACAAAATTTTATCAAAAACAACCAAAGAAGAATATTTAAATAAAGTAGAGAGGGGCAATGATTCAGGCAATGAAAGTGAAGATGATTCCCCAAAATTTTCAAGTAAGTACACTGTATGCCAGGTGTTTACAAATGATGAAGAAGCTGAGCTAGAAAAATACATAAAGAGATGTTCAGATATTAATTATGGTCTTACATATCAAGACATTCAAAAACTAGCATACGAATATGCTCTAGTTTTAAATAAGAACAACATACCTGAAGAATGGCATGTTTCACATTGTGCTAAAAAGGGGTGGAGAATTGGGTTTATGAAACAGCACAGAACTCTATCTCTCAGAAAACCTGAAAGCACCAGTTTAAGTAGAAGCATTGGTTTCAACAAACCTAAAGTTGAACAGTTTTTTGAGAGTTATAAGACTGTACTTAACAGACATAAATTTACACCTGGAAGAATCCTAAACCTTGATGAAAGTGGTGTAACGACAGTTATGAAATCTCCAAAAATTGTAAGCACATGTGGCAAAAAACAAGTTTCTCAAATTGCATCAGCTGAAAGAGGTGAACTTGTGACTTTTGTTGGAATCGTCAATGCTGCAGGCCAGATATATCCACCAGTGTATGTTTTCCCCAGAGTCAGAAACTTACCTGATCTGGTGACAGATGTTCCAACTCTGAGCTTAGCTCTGGGAAATAAAACAGGTTGGATGACATAAGAACTATTCTAGAAGTTCTGAAGCATGTGACTAGTCACACCAACTGCAATATTAATAATCCAATTATCATCTTATTAGATAATCATGAGTCACATGTCAGTTTAAATGCTGTGAAATTTTGCAGAGAAAATGGGATTTGTTTGGTCTGCTTCCCACCTCATACAACCCATCGACTTCAGCCCCTTGATGTCAGACTCTTTGGGCCATTCAAGACATATTGTGAAGTTGCCTTCAATGACTGGTTAACTTCCCATCCTAGTCAAGGCATAACTATCAAACAAATCCCTCTGTTAATGAAGACAGCTTATTTACAAGCTTTCACAGAGGACAACATAAGAAATAGTTTCCTGAAGACTGGTTTATGGCCTTTAAATAGCTTGGTATTTTCAGACGCAGACTTTGCACCAAGTGATGTGACAGACCAACCTTTGAATGAAAGTAGCATGAAGACAAATCAATCCCAGATAGGCCTAGATAATAGTACCAATAATTCAGGTGCAGTATCACCAGCAAGGGTAGAAAATACTCCATCTGACAACAATTTGAATACACCATCATGCAGTCATACAAAAGAAAAACTTGGGAAGTTAGTTGTGACACCCGAGTTAGTGAGACCATATCCTAAAGCAGAGAAGATAGAAAAAAGAAGAACACGAGAGCCGGGGAAATCTAGAATTTATACAGATACTCCTGAAAAAATAAGACTTGAAGAAATTAAACAACAGAAGGCATTAGGCCTAAAGCAGAAGAAAGCAGAAACATCACAGAAAGGGAAAGTTATGAAAAAACTGAAATTTGAAAATACAGCAACAATTAAGAAAAGTGCTAAGAGAAGGAAGTTGGGATAAAAGTCAAATCTCAAGCAGTGAAAGTGACACAGATCTGTCTACACATGATACAGATGATGGACCTAAGTGATGAACTGGAAGATTTAGAAGAACTGAAAGATTTTAAGTGCAGGCGACTTTGCGCTAGTGCGTTTTCCAGTGGAAACTCCATGGATCATTTTATTGGTCAAATACTCGAACTTAACTCCAACATTGCCAAAATAAAGTTTTTAAGGGGACCATGTACCCGCCTATCTTCCCCATGTTAAATTAATCAACTTTATGTACCTTTTTCTCAAAACCTGTTCAAGGTACAAACTTGAGGTTTGGTCAGCATATTCTGGGAAGGTATTTTAACCATCTGAACCAAAAAAATTACGTTTTATTATCTCACATTTATTTAATTAATTTTTTGAAAAATTGTCTAAATATTTTAATTTTTTTAAAGAGTTAATAATTTTTTATAATTTTTTGGTTACTTTCTTCTTCTGTTTTTGAGGTTCAGTAGATACACTGTAATTAGCCCTACAACATAAAAAAAGAATCGTGTTTCTATCTTTAACAGAAGCTGAGAAAAAGGTACATAAATATGGTAAAAAGTCATTTTTTGAGAAAACTTACTTTATTGTCAATGTTACCATAGTTACACAACAAAGCTACATTTAAAATAGTCCTGCGCCATACTGTGGGTCTTCCTCATTTTCTTCTGATTTCTTCTTGTTTTCTTGCCTTTTTATTTTACCTTCTACCTTACTTTGCTCTGTCATTTTCTTATCAGCTTCTTTTACTCTCCTCTCATCGATTGGTTTCAACCGTGCCCGACAAGACTCACTTACTTTCAGTCCCAGTTTCTACATCACAGTACATTTGCTGTAAGCTCCGCTGTTGAAAGCAAGCACTGCATCATACACTCCCACTTTAATTGTATTTATCCCAACATAAATTGTCCTTGGTAACCTTTTCCAAATTAGGGCATTAAACGATTCATTCGGGTTTTGTGTTTTACCAAAAAGGCACTTGATCAGTAAAGTTTCATTGCTTAGGTCCCTGAATATGTTTTATTTTATGAAGCTCAGGTAAAGGCAGTGAATGCTCATGTTTGTATTCCTCACATGTAATAATGACAGAGTAGCCAACCTAACCTATAACACAAAAATTCCCTTTTGTATGTGAAAAAAAAAACAAATATATTAAAAGTTTCCAAGCCTGAAAATGCAAGCGCTCAACACAAAATTGTGTACTTTTTACTTATTTATTTTTGTAACTTTTATTTCTCATAGGTAAACAAATTTTATATCATTTTTTTCAGAATTAACTGTAGTTTCTGAAAATTTGAAAAACAGAAAAAGTGAAATTTTTAAAAAATTTCGGGTACATGGTCCCCTTAAGAAGGAAAGGTCGTTCTGCTACATTTTACTATCCTCCAGTAGACGACATAACAAATGTTGAAGTTGATGATATCATTTCAAAAGTGCAACAACCGTCAAAGTCAGGAACTGCTCGAACATCATCTTATTTCAAGTTTTCCTACAATTTCACAGGATTAATAGTTCAGTAAAATGGTGTTTCTTGTTTATTAAACCAAATTTGTATAACTTTTTTTGAAATTAAATATTCATTTTGAATCTTTATACCTGTGTATAATTTAAAAAACAATGGCTGAAACTACCCCTCAGTTCACAGGGTGGGTAACTTTCGGCCACTTTTTAAAAACGGTATTTTTATAGAATGTACTTATAATATTTTAGTATAGTAACTGTGTTATAGGTAGGCTAAAGAAAAATAATAAAGTCAATTATTCTAGCAATATTGAAATACATTATACAGCAAAATTTGCTTAGTGGCTGAATCTACCCCACCTTCCCCTAGGTAAACACCCTTTTTGTCCTGCCCTATCACCGTCTATGGGCGCAGTCACTCACACTTATTTCAAAAACATTCAATGTTTGCTATTTACTTGCTTCCTTAATGTTCTCTATCTGCCTACTACCTTTTACTTCTTAATTATATTATAAAATATTTCTTTGTTTTCAAATTTAGTTTTAGTATTCATTAAATTATCTAACCCTTTCTCTCTTTCTTTCAATATTTCTAATATACTTCCCTCTTTAGAAATATTGAAATAAATGTCTTGCATATAATGAATTTGTTGTTCTATTACCTTCTCCACGTTTATGGTCAGATAACCTGCATTCAAATTTCCGTCTTGTCTCACCTAGGTACACTTTGTTACATTCTTTACATTTTAATTTATAAACTCCGCTTCTCTGTAAGATTTGGATTTGTTCTATATTTTTATTCCTTATTTATCAAATACTGTTTCACATTTTTTAATTGCTATATCTACTCTGTATTTTTTAAAACACTGTATAATTTTTCTGGTGTGTGTGATCCTACGTATGTCAGTGACCCTGTATAATTCTTTTGTTTTGGTTCATTCTTAGCTTTCTTTATGTTAATATTTTCCATAACTTTATCCACTATACTAGGGTTATAGTTATTGTTCTTTACAATTCTTTTTATCTTTTTTATCTCCCTATCTTTTGTTTCTGTTTCCTTTAAACACTTTTGAGCTCTAAGGCACAATTAATTGATTGCCGCCATTTGATATAATATTATAAGATTCTTTTGTTATAATTATATCAGAATACGATTATTTCCTAAATATAATGAAAAACTACAATTTGGTATATGAAGCTCACAATATTGCAATCGCGAGTAATATCACGATCTGGTAATTGCAATAAGGAGTATAAAAACAGAAGCTAAAGTGAAGGGTCTTGAAATTAATTGACAAGAGGAGGAAAGAACGAGGGAGAGAGGGCAAAATGACGGAATTTGGTGATAAATGTGCAGTGCTTAGAAATTATATTTGAAACACAAATTGGATGGAATGCCTATATCATATATAAAAATTTGGTAATGTGCAAGAAACTGATCGTGATTACAAAAATGAAGCTTTACAAAACAGTCAACCATCCAGTGGTGTTATACACAATGAAGACAATATCATAGATATGAAGATATTATCATATGTATAATGAAGATAGTATCATATGTATGCATAAAAAGAAGTTGGGAATTTCTGAAAGAAGAATAGTAAGATCAATATGTGGGCAAAAGGAGGTAGAAACATGAGTCTGTAGAAGCAGTACCATACAAACAAAACATTCCTTGCTTCAATTACTGAAGGAAATTTATTTGGCAAACATAGAACAAGTCGATAATGTAGTTAACAATTACGTTCGTTACAGAAAAGTAGCCAGGAAGGTTCTAACAAACAACTTTTAATATCAACAGTATCTTTTCCAGAATATTTTAATGGTCAGAAATATATGATTGCTTAATGCTCTAGAGTCTTATGAAAAACTGTCAATAAAAATTAATGAATTTTCCATAAGTTTCCTGGAAATTTATTAAATTGTCCATAGTTCTGGTTATGATACAGAGTTATTTCCTTCGCCTGTATAGAGAATCTATTGAAATCTTCAAATATGATGATAGCCAAAACAATAAAAGGGGAAAGAATCTAATCTTAATATAGCTTGGCTGTCAGTGTTGGATGATGTAGACCTATGCCAACAGAAGGGCAGTTGGCTTTAAGAATGGTGTTAGCTATGGGAAGATATTACGATCTGTTTGGTTATTTGTGTGGCCTAATCAGATGCACGTACTGGGCCAAAAAGGTATGTAGATAGGATACTTTCATGATCCTTAACTTGTTGTTCTCAGTCTTGGATCATTTGCAGTTTAGTCCCTGCTACTAGACATGCTACTAGAACAGCAACAACAACATGCTACAACAACAACTTTAATAACAGACCATGGTCAGTGAGATTGGCAGACGAATTATTATAAAAATATTAGGCCCAAAGTATAGAAAATATAACAGAAACAACGAGAAAAAGAAGACTATTATTTTTTGAACATTTGTATAGAATGGAAGGTTAACAAAGCAGATCTTCAAATATCTGTGGGGGAAGAAGTCAACATCAATTTGGATTAAAGAAGTCCAAAAGGATTTAGAAAAAATAATATAAACACAGAAGAAGCAATTGAAATAGAAATTTTTCAAGCAAAATTGTTAAAAATGGAAGGAGTCCAGGGTAGGAAAGAGAAAAACGCAGGTTCAAAGTGAAGACAGGAAGAAGAGACAGTGAAAAGATGAAAGAATATTGGAGAAAAAGAAAAGAACAAAGATAAAGAACTGAAATTGGCATGTGGTCCTTAGATGGCCGATAAAAAAAAAGGAAGGGAAAAGTGATATTTTCTCCTTCACACCAATGCAAAAGCAGGCCCACAAAAGTAATTCTTTGTTTAATTAAAAAAAATCTGGACACAACCATGAACAAAATGACAGAAGTTGTATTTAATTTTAGTTTCAGAAGCACTTTTTTCAAAACAAAACAAAAATTCAGTTACAGCGTGGAACTTTTAATTATAGGTACTGAGACACTACTGTATTAATCTAAACAAAGATGGTATGTCTATTTTAATTCTAACTGAGACACAGCTGATTGGTTGACAAATAGTAGTATTGAAAGTTTTAGTGAAGAAATGTCAAAGGTGAAATAAATATAAAATAAAAAAATATTATGGAAGAATAAAGTACTGGTGTATCAAAACTGCTAAATCACAAGGATAACGAGTGGGTAAGGTTAATGATTTAGCCATTCTAACATTGTTACTACATTAAAAACTGGAACTTGCATGGAATGACATACAGAAATATTATGGTAGAACAATTTCTATACAATTTTCAAATGAATGAACAAATAAGGAAAGGTCTTTTTCATATGTGAGAAAATTTAAGAGGTATGTCTATAACAGAAAGAGGATGGGAAGAAAAAAATGTTCTTCCACTGAATATACGTATTAGGTTACAATTCCCGTGTTAGTGCAGATCGTGGAATCCATCCTCTTGAGTAACTTAATACAGGTAGCTAAAGTTTCACAATATTATCAAAACATCTAATTGTATAGTCCAGTTATCATCATAGTTAAATATTATTGTAACTGTAAAAGAAAACAAATTTATATATTTTTATAAATTACACATAAAGTTTCTATTTTAGTATTTCAATTTAAAGAACACTATTCAAATTCAACACATATAATGCAGAGCAGTCGCTAATTTCATATAGTCAATTCCTCCTTACCCAGAACCATATATTATGCCTGTCTTCAGACGGGGACACAGATACAACGTCCTATAACAATACATCACACAAAACTATCACCAACAACTCAATCATTTACACAAACAAAAAAACACCAACCAAATGCCATATCTACTATTTCTGCAGGTTCTAAACTATGCATGCAAAAAAGCCTCGCATGCAGCCAACTACATCTTGTGTCATACACATATTATCAGCTTCTATTTTAAGGACGTGTTATTTCAAACACCCTTCAGACCCCTTCCACATGGGATTAACCTATTCAGATTCACCACCTTTGGTTTGGAGCAAGCATCAGTCCTCTGGATGCAATACTCCATACTACTGATCTTCTTTTTAATGACAGTGTCTAGGCCCTCCCATATTGGCATCAACTTTTGGATTACTCATTTCTTTCACACAGGTGGAGCCAAGCCTGGCCCCCAATGTAATACCCTGATGCAGTTACTGCCAGGTTATACTGGGTCTTCATCTTCTCTTTGGCCAGACTGAGGTTGACCCACGTCAGCTCATAGATGCTGTGAAGCTATTCCTCTAGCTGACTAACACATTGGACTGAACTACTTTGACTATCTGGAGGAGCCCAAAATATCAGATTACATTGGAGATGAAGTTCCCTCTACCAAAGATCATCCTATCCTATGACCTTACAACATGCAGATCTTTACTCCGAATAAGAACACTGGCAGTGTGACATCCCAATCTCCTTGACTTGCTGAGACAACTTTCTTCAAAACTCCTTTAGTCTCCTTTAATCATTGTGGGATCCTTGGTCAGATACAAACTTGTGATGAGCGACTGAAAAAGTGGTACACTTTTATAACTAAGAAGAGTCCCTCTAGCTTGGCAGTCATTTGCTTAGAGTATGTTCTACATGGATCTACTAATTTTGTTCATACACACTGTTTTTACTACAGACGGGAAACCTTTTTCTTCCTGTCTGTACATCTTCATTTCTAATTGATTGTTTCAACTGCATCCTTAGTACCGTATATCAAAAGACTGACTTACTTTGATCCTACTGAAAATTACATGCTTTCTGTTCACACAAAACCACTGGAACTTGAATTACCTTACAAACATCAGTTGTATTTCTTTCATGGTTATCCAACATAATGTTTTTGTGACAACTCAAATGTATTAGATATAGGAAGACCCCATTCACATTCCCCTTGTCACAAAATAGTAGTAGAACCTAAATACCACTACCTTGAAAATCGATATGCAAATTTTTATCTGTTAAAATGATTAATATTTTACAGTTCTGGACAAAATTTGCCTCTCCCCTCATAGTCATAATTTTTCTTTTCTGAACAGTACCACATAACCATCATATAGTATTCTGCTATGTGGCAGATCTCCATTAGTATCTATTCCAACCTTGAGCCTTCATCTCTTTGTAGCCCTCATGTCATATGTCATTCAACATCTGTGCCCTTCTTCACCATCTCTTCTTCTCTCATTCCACTGTTCTGTCAAAAACTATTGTTACTAGTCCATTTGCTCTACTATACCAATCCAGTTTCCCTTTTTCCTGTTTATAACTCTCAGAAGTGTTATACCCTACTTTTTTTTAGTACTCTTTATTTCTTACTTTATTCACTCATCTTGCCCCTTTCACTTGGCTATAAATCCCCTTTTTCTTGTTGCCCATATCTCTGAAAACACTTCATCTCTGTTCTTCAGACATAACTTCATTTTTCTGTAAAAATTCCTTTTTCTTACTGGGCGTTTCCTTTGCTACAGCTATCCTACTCCTAATTTCTTGTTCATTGGTACACTCTTAAGTCAACTTTCCCCTACATATCTGTACCTACCTTCTTACACTATTCTCTTCCTGATACTTCTGTTCTTGTATTTTCCTTATCATTTATTCTCGTCTCTTTCATTTTTTCTACATTTATTTTCATATCATATACTCTTCCAACTCTTCTTCTAATTTTTTCCATATTCTAATTCTTTGTAAAACTCATGTCTTATCTATATTGTCAGCAAACATCAAATAATTTATTTTCCTTCCAGTGCTAACTCTATCTTAGGACAAAATTAGAACATGGAGTGTCATGTTTTAATTCTTCACAATATTTGTCAAGCAAGCAAAGAATCTTGTATCTTTTATAACCTTTTTGTGATATACGGTCTTCTGTTTTCTTTGCAGTGTTGTTATATCAGCCGCTCTCTTGTTATATATTGTCTGTTATAAAATAATCCTCTTATTTATGAATAATTTTAATTTTTGAGACCAATAATTTTACATGTTATTTTGAATGTTCATCTTCTTCATTCACAGCACTTAATGAATATTAATTGTTAACTTTCACTTGTGAACTGACTTTGTGTTTTCCCGTATGAGTTTCGGCGTGATGTGCACCTTCTTCTGATGCTGAAGAAGGTGCACATCACGCTGAAACGTGTACGGGAAAAAACAAAGCAAGTTCACAAGTGAAAGTTTAACAATTAATATTCATAATTTTACATTTAAGTATTCGTGGAGATCTTTAAATATGATTCCATCACTATGAATCGAAGACTGACTGATTGTGGCCTGCACGATTGTGCATCACAGAGATGAATCGCTAAGGAATCTGAGTTCCAAGCTGCCTTTGGGAGTTCATGCCTCTTGACCCTGCCCAATATGAATCGAAGAGGAAAAAGCTTCATATTAAATAGAATTTGGCATGCTGTGCTCCCAAGTCAATCAGATAGCACATGATGCAGACTGGTTGATGCTGCTTTCCAGCTTAGATCGTATTGGTATGCAAGTTTATATAAGTCGGCTTCTTGGGCAAAATACATAGTCTCAACCTCATCACTAGGGTGAATTGGCAGACATCGTGCCAGTTGCTTCTGACACTGATGACGGCCTCTGATGGTGAAGCCAAAATGTCTGTCAACACAAACTATAGACCACGGCATAACAGCCCGGCAAATACTGTTTCTAACTACAGTACCTATTTCACAAAATCTACACACTGAACAAGAAGTAGCTGATTTCTCTGGGTAGTGTGCAGTCAGGAAAATTTGTGATGAAACCATTCTTACATTCTAAATAAAACTGGATCACTCAATAATGATTTAACAACATGCTTGTTTCCAACAATGAGATTACTGATAAAGTGCAGGGACATGTCACATGATCTAAAAAGGTTGATCTTTACCCAGTACGAGGTGTGTACATGGGTAACACATGTACATCCATGCACATTGGTTACATGTACCCATGTAACATGGGTTACTCATTCATGTGGATGAGTGGGTAACACATGTACATGCATGCACATGGGTTACATGTACCCATGTAACATGGGTTACTCATTCATGTGCATGAGTAACAAACAGCCAGTGAACAAAGCTATAAGACATACTAACTCTGATTCTTGGCAGAATACATTCCTCATGAGATTAGTTAAATATCTGAAACAATAAAACTTAAAATCTGAATGTACCTAGTCATAAGTCACAAATGCTGCCACTCCCTTAAGTCCCAAAAAATTTAAGTCATTACACTTTTTTTTTTAGAAACAGCATGCTTTTAAAATAACAATAATTTTATAAATTCTCAACATAATTTAGAAAATGTTGAGAACAGTTATAATTTCATTTTGAGAATGTTGAAACTGTTCATACGTTTAGGACACAGTTATTAAAATATTACAAGTATGGGACATAAACTAATTCAGTTAAGTACTGTTATGCTACACAAGTCTACAAAATTATTTACATTTAAGTAATTACACAATTAAAGTACTAATTAATTTACATCCACTTTTATCATTATTAGACAAAGAGTCTTATATACAGTACTCCTTGGAAGAATGGAACTACAGACTGGTACTATGCTATGAATCTCACACACACACACACGTGCGCGCGCGCATGTTGTTTCAGGCTGAATTTTTATGAGTTCTGCTTTACTTCACCTATGGGGTTTTTGAGGTGGTTTGGTAGCCTCATCTCAGATATTGATTCCACCTAGATGTTCTAATTTAGAATGAGTATGACAACCTGAGAAGTAAGACCTCAAGGAAGAATCATCTGAGGATTGCACAGATAAATCTCCTGAAATGTCACAAAAACCCTTTGGGAAACAAACAGGATTAAAGCAGGACTCAACTTGAAACAAATATTATATCATATCTCTACATCAAAGTACCATATATGTAAACACCACACGTGCACACACATGCACATACGTGCACACACACACACACACACACACACACACACACACACACACACACACACACACACACACACACACACACACACACACACACACACACACACACACACACACACACACACACACACACACACACACACACACACACACACACACACACACACATCTAACGTATAACCAAACAGTTTTGATAACAAAAAACTAATAAATTAAATTATACTACTAATTGACTTCATATATAGTTTACTAAGATTGTACTTATTTGAAAATTAATACGTTCTTTGCCAGCATGTTTCAGTCATTCTGTCCTCCTGCACCAGACAGTTTTTGGTTGCCTATAATATAATGTTATTCTTCGGTCATAATGACCAACATGGTCTGATTAACTTGACACATTTTTTGTCATTATGACCGACATGGCAGAGAATGTGTTAATGCTCATATAACAAAAAATAATATAGTTACAACAATTTTATAAAACACTTTCAGTTTTACAAAAATAAATAAATACAAGATATGGACACAAAGTGTACAGCATTACCCAAGTTAGTATACCAGCCATTACAAACAGCACAGGCTGCATCAAAAAAATTTAATTTTTTCCAATTCATCTGGGCCTACCCGAGAATAACGAATACTTGTCGTCTGCGGCGATGATGCATAGTAATGTGTCAGTATGTCACTAAATCTTGAGTTCCTGCGGTCCATCACCCACAGGCCACATCCAAAGGCTACCATACATGTCATGAACCCAACTATTATCAATATCAAACCTAAAACAAACATTTGCAGTGAATAGTACACATGAAGTTGTATAAGCACATTTATTGCTTTAAACAAGTAAATGTTCAGATGGTAATCACTTCTTAAGCTTGATTACCATAAAGTGAAGAAATTGGAATGTGATCTGTAACATGAAATACATACAAAGTACTCATTTGCTCAAATCGTTGTAAAACAAATTAATTGTTTCAAACAACAAAGAACAAGAATTACAGCTTTGAGAAATCATATGACATAAAAAAATAACAGCTTTTTACTACATTTTTCAACCTCTAATGGTTAAAATAAATTTGTGACTTTTTTGTTCTTATTTATGAACTTTCATATTCACAAAATATTTGTGTTCTATTCTATCCTCTTTAGAAAAATAAACACTTCTTAACAATTCATAAACAGATCTTTTCTTTGTACAATCTCATATGAAAGTAGCCATATTCTGATGCTGTCAGATAATCCTGTTGATCCTATGTAGAGCCATTTTACCTAAAATTCCTTGTATCCTTCCAAATCAATTTCTGCAGGCAATAGAACCAAGAAATATTTCCCTTTCCCTAGCACCTCTCTAAGAATCTTTGCCTTTACACCGTATTTATAAAGTTACTGTGCCTAATTAAGTGCCCAGCCTTCACCCTCGTACTACAGGTATTCTTCTCAAGTATTCTTGTAAACACTTTATTATTGGTCTCCCTGCCACTACATGAAATCCTCTACTTTCTTCTCTAGCACCATTGTTCAAAAACCACTGAATCATTCCTCACCCTTTTACACATAGTCCATTATTCATAACCATACAAAGCCATGTTCAATCATAAAAGATTTTATAAAATTCTTCACAGTTTTAGGTTTAATGTTACTTAAGTTTATATGACTCTTTTTTTTCATAAAAATTATTTTTTCCTGTACTATAATAGATACTGACTTTGTTGGATCTTCTGCCTACAGAGATTCTGTTACCCAAATATCTGAAAGTCTGTGATTCTTCCAATTTTCACATCTTCCCGATACTTACTGTGTCATGACTAACTACTAAGGTCTTCAAGTCATTCATGTTCTAGTCAAACTTTCAAGGCCATATAAGTAATCAGTATCTGAGCAGTAATCTCATATTATCCTGTAGATCACCCTCACTTTCTGTCCAAAGAGCTATGTCATCGTTTTTATATCATCTCCTATTCTTACATCTAAAAAAATCATTCATCTTGTAAAGAATAGTCGCCTCTTGCATATTTTGAGCCACCACTACAGAGACATCCTTCTGTCTTGCAGTTCTGTACTTTGAATTGTAGCCTTCATCAGTACCATCATCATCATCATCATCATCATTGTCGTAGTCATCATCCACTTTCAAGAATTAAAACTGGAAGGTTGTTCCATGTTATTACATGTTATTAATATCACTCCCTCCTTTAGTCACATTTGTTCGTGGGATGATTGGACTGTACCTTCCTCTTAGTCTATATTTAAGGATATACTTTTAACAGTCATGTGTTATCCAATCTGTTCAGTCCAATTTCTGTGGACATTAGTCAATAATACATACATTCTTTTGGCTGTATTTCCTAACAAATCTCTTCACTGATTCTAAAATCAATTGGAGAACAATATAGATTTGTATTAATCATTTTTGTGTCCTTTGATCAAGTTTGATGTATTCAGGAAATTTTAAAATATAGTGTTGAATAAAACGTTAGAAATACGAAGGCCACAGTAGCTACAATCAGTGTCTTCTACAGCTATTGTAAGCAAACATTTTTATCTATTTTAAATTTTACAACCCTTCTCTCATATATGCTTTTCCTGAGGAGAGCTGTACTGATTTTGTTTCCTTTGATAACTCAATTATTTGTTCATTCCAAATAAAATATATCCTCTAATATTCAACATTACTGCATATATGAATACATGCTGCCAAATATTTATCCTTTATTCTTGATTGCTTGTTACCTTTTTAGACTATTAAGATTTATCCATTTCATATCACGACACTTAAAAAATTCTCTGAGGAGTTTTCATACAGACAGCTAGTAGATAAAGTTTCTTCTGTACAGTTAAGAGAGTCTAATCTCCTCCTAGTATACTGTCAATATCTTGAACTGTGCTACTCCTAGCTTTTGAGTAACCAATCCTTTAGAATACAAGGCAACAGAGGGTAGTCCTTAATGTATGTTGTGTCAATCATGTCTCTTGGTTTAGTAATTGTATGATGTGTTATACTAATACTATGGTCCATCCAGATTTTAATATTTACCATCTAGATTCTCTTATCTGGCTTTGAATATGATAGAAGTTTTTAAATCTTTAATATGCAGCCCATTAAGTAGCTAAAGATTGTCCTGAATTTAGTAAAAATATTATTGTCATTAATACACTTTGTTATAACTTCAATAACTAATTTAATATGAATTTAAAATAATACTTGCATGCAAAAAAAGAAGTAAAAATTATTTCCAATAGTTATCCATATTTGTGACATGTTTGTTTTAAGGGGATTCACCAATGAAAATTGGCTAAAAACCTAATTTTTTCAAAATTTTTGTTATTTGTTTATTTTTGTTCCTTATATATTTCTAAACATAAAAAACCCAATTTCAACATTTTTGGCTACCTATATCACTTATAAAAAATTATTTTTGTGTATCGTATCACAGCACCTTGATTGCCAATATTCGCGCCGCACAAGAGATTTCTGTAATAAAAAAGAATAGAAACCGTTAGCTGGTTGATATTTCTGTTTGATTTATAAAGATAAACATTTCAACATGTACTGTACGTACAGTAATTGCATTCCTTGCTCTATGGTCAGCTGCTTTATTGTATCTGTTCACAGCTGATTGTTGTAACCAGATTGGCGCCAAACGGTTTTTGCCTTGTTATGTTTGTTTGTTGTTTTGCTTGTGGTCATAGTTTGTTTTGGTTTATTTCAGTGATTGTTTCTCATAGTTTTAGTGTTGTTTGCATAACATTTCATTTGAAATGGGAAGAAAAACAAAAGCTAAAGTACTTTTATCGAAACGAAACAGCGACAGAGCCTGGAAACGGTGGAAAACTACTGACAGTCCAGAGGTAGGCCTAGGCCTTGTTGTAAATAGTGAGGTTTGGTCACAATCACCAGTACTGCAAAGTGATTCAGATACTAATACTAGTAAACAGGAATAAGTATAGCCTACTTTCCCACCTAAACGAGTTTTTTATCTTGTGTTTAACTGAACTGAACTTTAAACGCGATTTCCCGAAAATAATTTTTTCCATGTTTTCAGAGAGAAAAACTGGTATTCCTGAAAAACAAGTGAAGATAGCAAGCTGAAAATTTTTTTGGTGCATCTAACGTATATTTAGAAGATTCTCTGGCATTTTAAATGTGATATATACAATACTTTTTAAGAAAAAAAATAAATGTTAAGTTTTAAAAATTTTATTTTCTTTTAATTTTTTCCAGGGTTCTAAGAAACTAATTGTAACGAAAATGCCGGAGTTTTTACAGCTTAATGTTACCTTCAATTTGACACCAGAAACAAAAAAATTGGTCATTTACTTTTTGAGTTATATCAAATTCAAAAAAGTATTTAAAAAACTCAAAAACAAATTTTTTATGTACATAAATGGTAAAAAAAAAATTCTTTTATAATACTTTTATATAGGTCAATACTAACCTATAAAAAAAGTTTTTTTGAAATATGTTCATAAACAAAGATTTTTCAATTTTCATTGGTGAATCACCTTAAATATAAATAGGAACTATCTTAATACATGAATACTGGCGATGACATAACTGTAGCAATTAGGTACTGTCCATGACAAACAATTTCTCACAAATTTTAACGACTAAACTTATCGACAGTCTTTCAGCACTTATTATGCTTACTTCTTCTTTGGAATGCTGTATAGAAAAATAATTACAAAGCAAAGAATGTCTGATCTCAGGTAGTTATGATGATCTTAAATCAACAGAGTCGTACAGTACTGACTTTCAGACTTTTGCTACAGTGATAGAAAAGTCTCATACTAACTTGTTATAGTGCTCATAAGAAATATTAGTACAACAGAAAGAAAGCCAGCAGAATATGAGAAACAAGACAAATTAACAGTGGAACTGGTAAGGAAAACTGTGATAACATTAAATCGATCTTTACAAAGATAACTCCTTTTATTTGAAAAGAATGCAAAATACTGGGTACCGTATTATAAATTGTATGAAGTATTGATGAAAATGGTTTAAGCTTCATAATACTATTTGAGTTTAAGCTTACGTGGACAAAAACTACAGAAATTGTGATGTACTTGGAATATTCACTGCAGGTTCAACTGTGACATCTGTGAATCTGACTGTGTGTTACAAAAGGATAGAAATGATAATAAAAATATGACTTACAGCTCCTTATGGTTTCAACTGTTCAGATTTATTTTTTTCACTCAATCATGTAGACTTTAAAAATATCGGTATGGAGAACCATACATGACTTCCATGTTCTAAGATTTATATTTAAAATCATATTCGATATGAAATATTTCCATAGAAACTACTTCTTTCTACTTATTGCTTCAGCCTTGTATACCACCTCACGTTTTCGCACTCGATTTTCACTGAGATGGAAGTCGATGGCACTGCCGAAAAGTCTGGTTTTGCAGAAAACATTGGACTACGGCTAAACAGCCCGGGAAGGATTTTTAACAAAGAACTACTTCTTTGTTGCCGATAACGTAGTACACATAAAAAAGTCTCCCCTCCCCCTTCAACTATAATTTTCATTTATAGAAAATTACCCCCACCCCGTTCACCTAACCTCTTCATTTATAGATATTTCATCTATGTTTCTACAGTGGATTATTATGAGCTTCTTATCAAGATACTTTATTTATCAAAATTAAGTACTTTACTCTTGTTAAAACATAAAACGTTGCAGGTAAACTACCCCTTTCTCTCAACCGATCTTCACCAAAATCAATAGACCTCGAGTCCTCTACAATTCAGGCTGTATGCAAAAAATTATTTGATTCTGTTTGAATCTGCGGCTGTTATCGTTTGCCATAGAACAAATTCTACACACAGACACTTTTTGAAAAATGACCTTTCTCATGTTTTGATGGTAGTGCAATCAGAATCTCCCGTTATCTTGAACACGATTTTTTTCGCCATTTCCTTATGGAACATGGAAGTAAAATGACTTTTCTTCACGTTTTGAGGGTAGTACAATCAGAATCAGCCCTTATCTTGAACATGATTTTTTTGCCATCACCATACTTCCATTTCCTTATGGAAAATGGAAGTAAAAATGACAGGCGTTGTTTAGAAACAGCTCACTATCACCCACATGAATCATGACATTAGACAGCAGTGACAGTGTGAATTAATGCAAAGTCAGCAGCAACAAGTCACGTGTAAAAGTAGATGATAGCTATAGTAAGCTGGCTAGCTACGTGGACCGGCATCATTCATTTGAATGCATACACAGCACAATGTAAAAAATAATTACTGCAACTCTCTGGATGTGACTCACAATATCCAATATGAAAATACACATTCCGTATTCATCTCTTTAAACATAACATTATCTTGGAGTTAGTGTACAAAAACTTACCACCAGAACCCGACTTTGAAGTTTGTCTAGCGGTTACAGCAATGATTTGCGTAGTAGTGGTGGCTTGTGTGGTAATTTGTGTAGTGCTGCTTTTCTTAGTAATGGCCTTATCTGTGACAATCAATGCTGCCGTCGACACATTTGGACGGTAACAGAAATGACTGGTCTCCCATTGAAACACCACAATACAGTCTGTTTCCTGCAAACACACAAAATGGATTTAACAACCAGTGCAATTGATATCAGATGTTGTAAGCATTAAATACTAATTTTACTATAATAATAAAAAATATTATTATGCATTATTTGGATGGGGAACTGTATCAGCCATAGCAACCTAGCTGTGACAGTTACTATCAAAAAAAGAAAATATTTTCCTTCATGCGAGTTTTTATCTTTCTACTGATTAATATGTATATTCATTGTGTATGGCTCCAAGTTACAGAGCATCACTTGAAAGTTATGATCTTGTTCAAATCTAACATCAAGTTTGAGGCTTAGTATCACCAACGCAACTGTGGGGATTGATCTAGCCTTCCAGCTGTCTCGATACTGAAACACAAGTATAGTGACACATTAACCTGAAGATGAAATTTTAAGTCTGAAAAGCATTATTCTTTCACTTGGAAACTACATGGACACTTAAACAGGTAGTGTACTAATTTACTTCATGTTAGCAGTATTATATTGAACTGTAACATAGCATTTAGTAGTTTAAAAAGAAAAAAATCAGTAGTAGTTCTCCAAGGAATGTAATAAGTAATAACGGTGTGTTAATTGTGGATTTGGAATATCAGTATCCAAATTTCAACTTTCTGCTCAACTTTAACAAAACTGTATACCTGCCGTATATGCTCAATGTACTGTACCATGATTTCTCATTTCATCTCATATTGTCTAATTATCTTATTCTAAATACGGGATTTCTGAGAACCTGTTTTGCATCTTTTTTAAATTATATAAATTAATTTAATTATTATTAGTAATAAATAAGACTTTTCTAACAAGAATACATTATATATTTTTTTCAATATTTTACAGTGTTTCGATACTTTCAACTATCATCATCAATTATTATGTTCTGATGATGACAGTTCAAACTATCAAAACACAGTAAAATATTAAAAAAAAAATATAATGTATTTTTGTACGAAAAGTGCTATTTATTAATAATAATAAATATTGTTATGAACCGGAGTCGAACCCCCTGATACTTTACCCTGCTTCGCCAATCTATTACCTTACTTTATTTTATTGATATGTTGTATTTGGTTTGTTTCCCGATTTTAAGGCACCAAATTGTTTTATTTCCAAAACAATTAAAATGATTCTTCTCACCTATTTCTCCTTTTCTCTATTTTAATTTAATCCAACTCACCTGTGTCTTGTAGTTGATTTGAATTTCGTTCCAAAAAATCAGGGTTACCAACCTCTATTTTTTGGTAAAATAATTTTCACCTTGGCTATATTAAGGAACAAATTGCCTGTAATACTAACATAAATTAGAGACACAATTGATAATAGTCAATACTGTATTATTACTTTAGTGTTTTTTATTAATTTCTTTGTAAACAACATGAAATACGGTTATAATATATATTTTGCTCCTTTTCTTGTTCTTTACTAGTTAAGCGGTCGGCAATAGTGTTCTCTTAGTATTCCGGGTCTGGTTGATTAAAACTCTATGTTTTATTTTAATTATTTTAATTCAATTGGGTTCTTGTGATTGCAGGAAAATTAACAAAAGATCTTTAGAAAGTACAAAACTTCACATAAAACTTACTTAAATATTATACAGTTTCTTAATAACTCACTTCTTAGGTTATATTACATGTGTTGAATCAAAGTGGGTGACTAGGTTAATAGTTCGTTTTAAAATATGATTCCAATGTCCAATAATTTGATCACTGTGAATTAAAAAGTGAATAAAGATATAAACTGATTGTCCCTAGTTTATTCCTTAAGTGAGTGTTTATATATAAAGTTTATTAATGAGTGGAAAAGTGTCACAGTGTAGGCTAGTCATTTTGCATTTTAGTTTTTAAGTTAATTTATACTTATCACATTCCTTTACATCTGATTTATCACTCTGAGTTCATTTTTCTTTTATAATTTATTAAGTAGATTTTGTTCTTTCAATTTCAAATAATTCTGGTTATTAAATTTCTTTTTTCCATACTATTATTATTCATCATCTCATTTTGGTTCATTGCAATTTCATTTCTAGTAGATTTATTACTATTAACAATTTTGTTTTTATATTAATTATTTTATAACTGGTTCTTTTGATATACATTAGGTGTTTTTAAATTTATATTATCAATTTTAATAGTATTCCCTACATTTTGTCCTTACTTATTACTGCTATTATATCAAATTTCAGTTAGTATATTTTTCTTGGTTCTGTTATTCACTTTAATATTATATTATTCACTGTTTTTCTTTCTTTTCTTCACTTGGATCTAACCACACCACTCACCTTATCATTAACATTGGGTATTTATTATATAAGGGGTTTGTTCCCTTCATATTCTAATAACAATATTATTTAACATTACTTAATTTACATTTATGTCTTCGTAGTCTTACATGGGACTACTCACACTAATAACATAGCTTTGTACTTTCATAATTACATTTACTATTTTATTATTGGTTGACAAGGGGTTGTGATATGGTCACAAAGTTATTTATTTTTATCCTTCCCTTTGCCAATCACTTGGGTTTTTTCATCGTCTCAGTCCTTGTCTTAGTTTTAAGTTATTATTGTGCTATATTTTAATATTTTTGTTCATTAATTCCTTCATACTTTGACTTTCTTTATTCCTTTAATGTTGTAACTAACGTTTCTATTAGATGGTATTTTCTTCTTTATAGATGGGCTACCTTATGTAACGTTATAATATATATAAGAATAATGTGGCTAAATATGAATGTAAATTAATTTAATAAGTCAATAAATTATATTTGTGAAGATAGATCATGTACTGACTGATATACACAATTACAGGGCTAACTGAAAAGCACCAAGAACAAAGTTACCTATTTTTATTGCTTTTGCCGAATATGAAAAAACATTTCATAGAGTGAATAAAATTAAGCTATTTCAAATGATTTGGGGAAAAAAGCACGCTAAACATTTACCTAGAATGGCATACATTAATCTTCTTCTTCTACCCCTCAACCCAGAGGTTGATAGACTTGCAAATTTCTTCGTTTCCTTGGACAGCTTCCACATACCTTCTTCCTTCTTTAATCCCATCCATGTACTCCTGTCTGGGTCTTCCCCTACTGCTATGCTCCTCAAACAGTGTGGTGACCAGTTTAAATGGTGCAGCAGATGACAAACCATGTTACTCCTCCTTTCCACAGTGAATCCAGTCAACATCCCCCACTCTCCTCAGTACTTCATCCATACATAGTTTCTTAAGCCCTCCTCCAGCAGCACATCTCAAAAGCTTCAAGGTAGCTCCTCTCCACTTTTCCCGAAGTCCAGGTTTCCGAGCCATATCTGCATATGCTCCACATGAAACTTTTTATAAATTTCTTCCTGATTTCCAGGGACACGTTTCTGGACACCACAAGAGATCTTTTCTTGAAAAATTCCCCTCTTGTTTGTACAATTCTACTTCTTACATCACTAGTGCATGTTCCATCTACTGTAATGCAGGTTTCAGGATATGTACCAGAATCTGTACTAGTTTCCTACCATCCAGAGGTACCTCAGCCTTCCGTCATACAGTTTTGTGTTAGTAAATTCCAGTGTCTAGATATAATACACTCATCCAAATGTCAGAAACTAACAAAGCATGCTGGAACTGACCAAGGAAAACAATAGGCTAGCCCTCCTTCAATATTTACACTGATGAGATCATTAGCAAATAGCAAGATATTCTGCATGAATATTTTAAAACTGATGACACATCTTGAAGTAAAATGTATTTTGCAAACTTTCAAACACTGAAACATTGTTTTGAGAAACTAAAAATGATTTATAATGTGGATTTGTACACACTGCTGGCCACATAGCAAAAGAGTAAATAACACTGTCTTTGCTTCTCTTGTATGGTCAGAATTGTCAATAACATCACTTATTTTGTTGACACCCATATTTTAATGATTTTATTATCAATGCCATTCTATGAAATGGCATCATCAGTGGTAAAAGCTAAGACCCCATTTATCACTGTGTTCATTTGCTGAAGATACCATATCACAGAATAGGCAACATTTTGGTTTTAATAATACTGTAAAATCACTATCGAAATCGGTATGGTGTTGGGAAAAAGTGTTGTTATACGGTAATCTTGACCCTACAAAACTGAAACTAAAGATATAACATTTAGAGACAATGGAAACAACAAAATTGTTGAACAAATTAACAAGTTCACCTACCTAGGGTGGGGGTGTAGTGTCTCTTATATGGGAAATGATGATATTTATACAAAGTGCACAGGTTTCAGTGTCTATGTGGTATAATCAAAAGAGTATCTAAAAAGGCAAAATGTGATGCACTGGTAGGCTAGTGCTTAAACTTAACAAATAATGACTCACACATCTTTATATACAGATGAGAATGTTGGACATTAACCCAGACCCAAATGAAAAGGATAGAAAGTGTATACTCAAGAAAATGTAATCTTTAGATAAATTTTTCAACAAAATTTTCATTTAAATTTTTAAATAAAATAAACCTGTTTAAAATTAAATTCAAGACAAAATTATATTAAATCAAATTAAAAAATTGTATCCGAAAGTTATGATCCAAAGTTGCAAAGGCGCATACTATTTTTTCTATTATAATTTGATATAATTAAATTTGTTTAAAAATTAATTTTAATATAAAATTTTAAATTAAATTTAAAAATTGGATCTGAAAGTTATAATCCAAAGTTGAAAAAGTGCATAATATTTGATACACGGGACATGCGATGGACAACAAAACCCAAGAAATAAAACGATTTAAAAGAAGCTTGAAAGAATATACTAATAAAATGCTGGAGGCAACCAACTAAAAATATTTCTGAAACCGTAAACCAGTTGATGGAAGAAGTACTGAAGTATTGGCTGATATGGAAAGATGTGATTTTAACAAGAAATGTGAAGATGGAAAACCTGAATACTCATTTTAATTCTTGACAATGGTGATGATGATAAAAAAAATATATGTAAAGAATATATGTGATTACAAAATATATTTATTTCTATTAAGTTAAAGAATAGTAGAGGACAGGGGTACATGACTGCAGATGTGGAGAGCCAGCAAAGACACTAATGGAAGTACGGTAGAAGCTGGGAAGAAACAAAGTGGTATGTACTGGCAATGGTAATTACTATCCACCTGACATTACATTGGTTAGCATCATATTTGGAATGAAACACCAGAGTGTTATTTCTTGTGGTATAAAAATAAAAGTGCTGAAAATTTCCCTGCTACCCCTGGCATGTCGAGCTTATTCCGACTGTCAAGTAGACGCATTGTATCATGATATTTTACTAAATACATTAACGACTTGGAACACAAAGTTTTTTATGAGTAAAAACATCAAGTTTTACCTTACAACCTGAACCGGTTTTCACCTTTAAAAGGCTTTTTCAGAGGTTGCCGCTGGTAGCGCTGTCCGTCCTGTTGTGGACGAGGGAATCGAATTTCGAAAGATCGATGTGTGTGTGGGGTAAGATATGTTCGAATAATGCTTGCGATTTGAATTGCCTTTTGGAGTGCCTTTGTGTGTTCAATGTATCTCTGTTTGAAGCTACGTCATGTCTGACCTATGTAGAATTTGTTGCAAAGGCACTCCACTCCACTACAGAATCCACCTTTGCAAACCACCTCATTGAAGTAAACCACACATACAAAAACATCGACAATAACATGAAGATTCTACACGTACACACAAAAGGCCGAAAACTAGACACTCTAGAACAATTGGAAATATACAAACACACGAAAACAAATAAAAACGACATCCTAAACGAACAGATACTAACACTGTTATATCTCTAGTAATACTTCAGAAAAGCGGTATTCTAAAAAAAGAGAAAGAGGTGTCCCAAACAACAGTTATTTAGGTTTGACGTACAGTAGCTTCGTTAAACGGCCAATCAGCGCATCGCATGAAACGTTTAAAGGAAGCCTGTAGAAAATTTAACTGTAAAAAAATTGATGTAAGTAAAGTTATGTATCCTCGACGGAGTGTGTTCACACGAAGTTGTGTCAACGACTTCTAGTTGACGCTATAAATAAAACGTAATGTGAAGACGTCAGAGCAGCGTCGCTAACAAGACAATAGGAAGACGTTAAGTTCAACTCAACTATAGAAATTGGATGTACGAGATGACAGGGGAAGTTTAACTAAAAATTATTACCCACAACAGCCGAGATAAAGCAGGCGAGGACACTCACATGTGTACTGGGAATTAAGGGATACGTTCAGTCAGGTTACGTCAGAATACGAGGTACTGCAAAAAAGGGGAAACAAGATGTTTACAAAGGAGCGTACGTACAGCACTTTCAGAAACAATGAGTGAAGCGGTGAATGGACAGGACTCCAATCATGCTACACAGCTGGAGATAACGTCTAAGTGTCAGACGCAATTTACGAGTAGAAAGTTAGGGTGACTTCACCAGCTAACAGATGTCCAGAATTATTAATAGTTACAAAAAAGGGGTGTAAGAGAGAACAATACTTCGGAAGGACCCGAGAACAGATGAGGGCAACTTAGAAAAACGCTGCGTATACCTCACACAAAAGAGTGATCGACAGGCGTATAATAGCTAGAGATTCTACGAAATAGGTCAACGTTCGACAGAACAAAATCTGGGGATGCCTGGCAACCTATCAGAAGACAAGACTTGCGAAGAACACTGGTGGAGAGGACAGTTTCCATAGTAACCAAAAGCAAAAGACGTATCAGAAGATAGATAACGAAGAGTCCTAACGTAGTGGGAAGAAGGATTCCGAGAAAACTGAAAACTGACCTATCACGAGTAAGAAAAGGCGTGGACAGCGCGGAAGACAAAATTTTGAGTAGGGACGAATTGATAAAACTATATGTCTAACACAGGGACCAAGCCAGTATACTTTAATTTTTCAAGCCAGTCTATTCTAATTTTCGGAGAGCATATCTCAGTTTTCGGAAATTAGCCTATTTTAAACTTTCACTAATATATTAAAATCGTACGAAAGCACAGCTCAAGTTTCGGAAGCGAGTATATCAAAATCGTAAATTAACAGACTTAGTGAAATCGTCATGTCATAATAGTCAGACTTAGTATTCTTCTAATAGCGAAATTCAAAGTGCGATTTAACGGACTCATGTAGTGACCGATTAAAGTGAACAATACAATCTCGACACGTACGAATATCAGTACTTGTGTATTGTACAAAATAGACGAACTTAAAATTACTCAGTGCTACTAAATCACATTAAACATTATAGAACATGAAACATTTGAACGAACTAATCTAATCACACATACATTGATAGAAGGTGAAATAAGTGGCGAACAGACATAAACAATTATGTTACAAATGAACATACAACACTCATTTTAAAATGAATTATTCAAACGAACACTAAATCCATTACTTATTTACACAACTCTACTTCGACGCGAGTGATCAACTATACAAGTGTACAAGTATACAAGAGTCAAGTATACAAGTGTTGTGTTATCGACGGCGGTCAACGAGATGTGTCTTTCTGTCATCATCACCGCAAGGACCGGACATCACTGGACACTAAACGGATATTCCATAAAACTCAAGTAACCATTATTAATTTATTACTTTAAGTTGCTGCTACTGACCTGATTCTTTCAAAGAATTCCTACCCTGGGAAGTTATAAATAAACGTAATGAATATAATTAGAGTTAAAAGTATAAATAACGAATATGTTAACAAAAACTATCTGGGATTAATGAACGCATCAATAATTAGTATTTGAATTGTTATATTATATGATTTATGTATGTATGTCTTCTTTATTTCAGCAAATATTTAAACTAGAACTTGTTTATTGGAAATATGTATGTATTTACAGGTGCAACGACGTTTTTATATGTATGATTATAATTTACTATGAATGAATAATAAATTAGTTATTTAAGTTGATCCTACACAGGTGTTCATTATTACAGACAACCCAGATGTTAAATTAATCTTTAAAGAACACAAAGTAATTTTCTAAGAGTTTCTTTTGCTCAGTGATGTAAATTGAATTTACAATATTAATTGTTAACTGATATCATTTGTTGAGCTATAGATAATTAGAGTAATAAACATATGATTAATTATATTAATCATACAGTAATTAATTTATGCAAGTAATTTGCATATTATTCATTGTATTAATGTCTGCCCAACGCGTGGCACAAGGAAACAGGCCCTACTAGATAATCATAATCAAAAGAAATTTATATAATTAAAAGTTAATTAATTTATGCAAGTAATTTGCATATTAATCATTGTAGTTAGTAGAACGCAAACACAAGTTGAGAAATTCGGCTTTTACTCCTTAAAGCTCCAAAATTTCGTGGAAAAACAGGAAGAAAACGTGATAAAAAATTAAATTAAAAAATGAAAATCTTATTTGCAAAGAATTTAAGTATTGATCTTAAAATACATAAAACTGACAAAAATTAAAAATTACATTATTAACATATTTTTTATGGGAAGATAACATGGATGTGGATATTTAAGTAGGTAGTCGTTCGATATGGCTGTCATTTTGTTCACTGCTGAATTTCTCTAACTTGTATTTGTTTTACTGACATACGTCAGTTTTCTCATAACTGAATTGTCTATACGTCCCGTTAAAAGCTGTTTGCACTGATTAGCTATTTAACGACGTTACTGTACGTCAAAACTGTTTTGCGGAAGCACCTATTTGCGTTTTACAATATAACTTTCTCAATAGTTAATAAAGATACAGTTCTGGGTCATATTATATTCAATTATAAGGTCAAAACCCATCAAATTTACCACTTTGTTGAAATTCCAAGAATTTCAGTATGGCTACATTCTACCCTTGGAGCAGAAATCAGGGCCAAATGTTTCGCTACCCGTAACTCGAAAACGAGGTGTTTTCGGACATAATGTTTATAGAAACGTTTTTGTAATACTTTCCCAATAACCGTACCAAATAATATTATCCAATATTATGCGAATACTGACATCGATATGTAGTGAATATTGCATGCAGTTTTAATTAGATAATAGAAATCGTGAAAATTTATTTGTGGAAGTTATAAAATACTTTGTTGACGATTGCAATCGTGTTTCATTGTCAAACTTTTTACGAAAAAATGTTTCTGGCAATAACTTCGGCGTGTGCCTGTGACGCCAAAAGATGACGATGTTAGGTTAACATGAAAACTAAAATTACCACATGGAAAACAATATGCATTTAAAATAATACTCGTTTTCTGTGAAATTCACGTGAAAACTCCAAGTAAGGCTTAAGTAACACCCCTTGCCTGTTATTATACAAGTCTCCCTTTTTGTGGCAGAACTCGTTTTCCACTAACACTCGGTTTTTATGCAAATCACTGGAAAAGCAAACCAACTCCAAGTAAAGCGGGATAGTCTCCCAATTTTTGTGTTTCGCATAAAATTCGCTTCCAGTAAAGTTTTCAGCATTTTACTGAATGAAATAAAAGATTTCACTTTACATTTTTTGATAAAAAAAGTTATGTTCTTTGTTTTTAATGTTACTCTCTTTCAAGCATTGTGTATACACATTAAACAACATATGTTCCATAAGGAAATGGAAGTATGGTGATGGCGAAAAAAATCATGTTCGAGATAAGGGTTGATTCTGATTGTACTACCCTCAAAACATGAAGAACAGTCATTTTTCAAAAAGTGTCTGTGTGTACATTTTTTTCTATGGCGAACGATAACTGCCGTAAATTCAAACAGAATCAAATAATTTTTTCATATATGCCTGAGTTGTAGAGGACTCAAGGGCTATTGATTTTGGTGAAGATCGGTTAAGGGGAAGGGGTAGTGTTTACCTGCAACGTTTTATGTTTTAACAAGAGTAATTTCTTCTATGACGAACGAAAACTGCTGTAAATTCAAACAAAATCAAATAATTTTTTGCACATGTGCCTGAGCTGTAGAGGACTCAAGGCCTATTGATTTTGTTGAAAATCGGATAAGGGAAGTTTACCTGCAACGTTTTATATTTTAACAAGAGTAAAGAACTTAATTTTGATAAAAAAAAGTATCCTGAAAAGAAGGTCATAATAATCCCCTGTAGAAAGGTAGATGAAATATTTATAAATGAAAAGGGTAGTTGAAGCGGAGGGGGTAATTTTCTATAAATGAAAATAACAGTTGAAAGGGCAGGGGATAATTTTTTATGTGTACTACGTTATCGGCAACAAAGAAGTAGTTTGTTGTTAAAATTCTTTCCCGGGCTGCTTGGCTGTGGTCCAATGTTTTCTGCAAAACCATGCCATCGACTGCCATCATCAGTGAAAATCGAGTGCGCTAACGTGAGGTGGTATACGTTAGTGACCACAGTATTGAAGCAAGAAGTAGAAAGAAGTAGTTTCTACGAAAATATTTCATTTCGAAAATGATTTTAAACATAAATCTTAGAACATGGAAGGAATCATGTATGGTTCTCCATACCGATATTAATATCACTCTCTTTCAAGCATTGTGTATACACATTAAACGTCATATTTTTCCCAACCATGGGTGTTATTTCTTTGAACAACAGGCCTAAGCTAAAAACCAAAAACATTATTACCTAACGTCACAAATGAAAACAACACGTAGTTTCGATTTACATTATGAAACAGAATAAAATTTACAATTACTGAACTTCTTTTTCACATCGTGGTATATGGATACAATCGCATTTTCAAAATATCAAAAATATGTGGGTACGGATATTGGGAAAGTACCGTTTTTGCTAACAACAGTGGTTCCAAACAGCTCCTGAACTACTGCCATGCAATACTGAATCACCATATTTCACCACAATCTTCTCATCCCGTTTTCATATTTTATGTTCACCAGCTCAGCTGTAGTCCTACCTATTCAATACCCCCTGATTATGAGCTCTTCACTTATTTCTATGTTCTTATTTCGTCTCTTAAGATCGACGTTTCATTTTTCACAAATGTTTCATCTCAAGCAGTGGCGTATCTAGAATTTGGCCTAGTATCTAGAATTTGGGGATTCGGTCGAGTAGACTTCATAGAAAAGATAAACTTGTAAAGACTAATCAATGTTACTATCTTTAAAGTGGTTGAAAAGTGTGATAACATCCTGGAACCAATCCCATTAAAGTAAACGGTAAAAACAATAAAAATACGTGCTATTGAAACACTGTTTAGAAGATACTTATTAATTGAATTGATGTTTCTACATTTCATATTTCAAACGTATACACAAATGCTGTGTAATAAACCTGTTTGTATATTTAGAAAACGAGTTACTAACCGCATATTAGCGTACACAGCTGAAAAAAAAAATTGTCACCCCTCTGGGGGGTGACCCCCCCCCGAAACGCCCCTGATCTCAAGTTTGACTGTACTCCTCTTGACAACATACAAGAGTCGTATCCTTATGCAGACACCAGACAGTCAGAGGCATGTACTATTAAATACTGTCACCTTACTTTTCTTTAATATTTCTCGCTTATCCTAATAAATTTGTTCTCCATCATTTGAAATGTATTTATAGCCTTTTATTATTTATGCTTTCTGTTATGTCTGACATCTTATCATACATTGCTTTTATTTTAAATTTAGCTAATAAATTTGAATAAATTATTAAAAAGTTAAATTTACTTATGCACAATAATATCCATTTAGAAAATGAAGTAGGGCGAGGTGACATCAAAAAGTTTGTAAGAAATTACTCCACATTCTAAATCTGGGACTTTTAAAAACAATCAAGTCTATACCATTTGGATGCTTGATCGATTTCTTTGTAAACTGTTCCGTTTAAGTCTATACGCAGAATATAACAATAAGTTCAATTCTTATTGTTACAAGATATAAAATTTATAAGATATCAGATGTCAACTTTCCAATCCACCGCAAAACGGTAACTCAGAGAAATTAATTATTTTTTTTTCTTTGTACAGTTTAGTTCGTAAATATAGATTATTGATTTCCTTCTAAAATTTAAAAACTTTTCACGGTATCCTTAAAAAAACGTACAGAAAATGTTTTCGCATATGTTTCAAAATCGTTTTATCGTTTTTAAATTTAATTCTATTAATACAAAAAAGATTGCTATGTTAGAATAATGGCGCATTGCATGTGTCTCTCGACAGAAATACGTAAACACGAGACACACTTAATGAAGGGTGTTGATTCTAGACTCCGCTTTTGTTCAGTCTGTTTATATATCAAAAAGTAAATAAAATAAATGAAGAAAGTTGTGTTAGTGGTTAAAATCACAAGCAGAATTATCACTGTTGCACACCACTATATAAAAATATTCCGATTAGTGCTTTCAAGCTTCACAGCTCATCGTCAGATCGGAAATGAGCTGAGCTGACATTTCCGATCTGACAATGAGCTGTGAAGCTTGAAAGCGCTAATCGGAATATTTTTATATAGTGGTGTGCAACAGTGATAATTCTGCTTGAAATAAAATAAACATTAGTGTAAATTGAAATAAATAAATACCTTTTTCTTTATCCGTGCTGCGACTACGTCTTTGATGTCTTACGACATGTTTCGGGAACACGTTCCCATCATCAGGTAAAATTGTTTTTTCTTCTAGTTCATAACGAACGTGTCAAGAATATAATAATTAAAACACATAAACACATAACACAATGAGTATGATAGAACTCAGTCCACGTAACAGTGCGCACTGCCGTACTGTAACTGACCACGTAATCAAACTATATACTCGGCTGGTGTACACAAGCGTTATCACTCTTCAATACAGTATCATATAAACAGTGAGATTTAAATGTTAATTGATCATTAAGCAGTAGGTTTGGTTGAAATAAAAGCGCTTTATATATTTCATATTCTTCCATGGCATCCATGTATCGGCTCTTACTGCACATATGTATGGGCGTAAAGTTATCTGTGAAACCACTATAACTGTGATTGCTGTTTACCAGATGTAAAGCAAAGTTGGATTTGATTGACTTGATGTTCCTTTTTGGCAAATGTTCTTTATATCTGTCTTTAAATTTCCTGCCCGTTTGTCCTATGTAGAATTTATCACATTCACTACACTGGATTCTATATATGCCAGAACTGTTTTCGGTTGTTTTTTGTGTTCGAGGTTTTAATATGTTCAATATGTTATTGGTAGTTTTGAAGGACACGATGATGTCTAATTTTCTTAATTCATTTTTTATTATATTAGGAATCACATTAGTATATTCAACTGAAATATAATGGTTCTTTTTACCATCTAATTTTAATTTTCTTTCCATTTTATTCCTACGTTTGCGAATTAAGTTATCTATTATATCACTTTTATATCCATTATTGACAGCTATATGTTTAATAATATTTACTTCATCTTGAAAATCTTCCTGGTTCATAGGTATAGTTAAAAGTCTATTTACGAAAGCATTAAAAGAGGCCATTTTCTGTGTATATGGGTGGAATGAATCAGCATGGACAGTTATATCCGTGGTAGTAGGTTTCCTGTATATTTTATATGTGATACAATCAGCGTTTCTTCGAACAGAAAGGTCTAAAAAGTTTAGGCAATTTTCATTTTCTACTTCCATGGTGAATTTTATGTTGTTATTTACGTTGTTCATGTATTTGAGTAACATGTCCATTTGTCTACAAGTGCCATTAAAATTTGCCAACAAGTGCCATTATTCTTGACACGTTCGTTATGAACTAGAAGAAAAAACAATTTTACCTGATGATGGGAACGTGTTCCCGAAACATGTCGTAAGACATCAAAGACGTAGTCGCAGCACGGATAAAGAAAAAGGTATTTATTTATTTCAATTTCACTGCGACTGGAGACCAAATATAATGAATTAGTGTAAAATATTAATAAACTCATTACAGACAGATGATCTGTTTATTAAAATATTATAAACAGATGGTCTGTTTGTGAATTAGTATTTAATTCGCACATTTCTACAGGATTAAATTTTGCATTGAAAAAACGTATAAAAGTTTGCTAAAACAGTGATGTCACACGAGATGCGGAATAAACGTATACATCATATCAAACATACGGACTTCTGTGAGATAATTTTAGCCGGTTTTTTGACTGTATTAGTATACCACAAAACAAACACAAATTGTATTAACTAACGTTTATAGCAATTAGCGTTAATGTAATGGGCGATGACATATTGCAGGTAAGCCATTGCGGCTGGGGGGATTTCCCACACCACAACTGTCCGTGTTTACGTGCTCGACTCGAGTGAATCCGGCCAAGGACCTGACCCCAAGCGATCCTACGGCAACATTATGGACCACTTCGCGACTACTTGCTAAATTTGACGTTTGGCGACAAAATATTTTAAAAACGAACAAAAATATTATAAACGGCGGTTACTTGAATCTTTGGACAAGTTAACTGAACCTCTCGTTTTATCGAATCGAATGTGTTAAAATGATTGCATTTAGATTAATAATTCAGTTACTGTTACCGTTGCTAGGTGACAAACAACAATTAAAACAATTTTTAAATGTGTCAGTCAAACATCTTCAAATTCCGCTAACTGAACGCAGGCGCGGATCTACGGGGAAATCCCCCCCCCCCATGGACACTTAGACGACATTTTTTCGTCGTCTTGTGATTGGAGAATGTTTTTGTGACTGTAAATATGATACGAACATTCATACCACGTTAAGTGTGTTCATAGTTTTACTCTAAAATTACTTTAAACTGTATCTGCACCTTACCACCACACTAATTTTTGATTGATACATGTCTTAAATGAGTAGTATGTATTTTAAGCTGTAAGTGAATATTATTAAAAGAACAAGGAACTGACAAACAAAGGTATGATATTGTACTTACGAACAGTTTTTCAAATTATAACTATTTCTGCAAGTAAAATTATATTGTATTATTATCTTACTAACGTTTCACTGATTAAATCAGCATGATCAGAGGTTTATAAAATGTTTATTTATTCATTTATAAACCTCTGATGATGCTGATTTAATCACTGAAACGTTAGTAAGATGATAATACAATATAATTTTACTTGCAGAAATAGTTAATATTTGAAAAACTGTTCATAATAAAACTTGCAAGAAATACTTAAGAGTTACTTACAAAATAAGGATATCGTAAGTTTAATTAGCTTATTGTGTTGATAAATACACAATGCATTCTTTCTTCACTCATTCCTATCATTTACACTTTATACCGTTAAATAATAGTCCAACTTATCACATTAACACCCCCCCCCCCGAAACAATTGCTCGCTGGATCCACCCGTGACTGAACGTGCGCGTTGTGAAATAAGCAAGAGAATTTTGGAATCTATTAAATTATTGTGTCTTTATTGATTTACGCGTTATTTAATCGCACAGTGACTGCTGGCTGCTTGTGTGAGTGTGAGAGAGAGAGAGAGAGAGAGAGAGAGAGAGAGAGAGAGAGAGAGAGAGAGAGAGAGAGAGCTTTTCTAAATTGAAGAGACAGAGTGGGCCACCCATCGCTTGACGCTAGTAGTTTCTGTCAACACAACAAATAGATTTCTGTCAAGCGGCTTATAGCGCTCTCTGTATATTCCGTAGTTCGAAAGTTTAAACTACTATCGACTTTAAAAGAGTATTTACAAATTGAACTGTTATAAAATATGTTAATACAGTAAAGTCTGTTTAATTTGAATTTTTGGATAATTCGAAGGAATAAGTTTCCCCCCCTTAAATTCCCTTTTCAAATTAGTCTTAAAATTTTACAGTCAATTCGAACCTTTATCCGTAACTTGGATAATTCGAAGTCACGATATTTCTTGCGTCAAAACAATGTCTTCAAAATTATGTACTTAATAAGAGTAAAACTGTGCAGGATACGCAAACGTAACCGTTAGCCAGTGGTGTAACTGGAAGGTGTCCCGGAGCCTCCGAGCAAATGGAGAACCATACATGACTTCCATGTTCTAAAGAAGTATATTTAAAATCATTTTCGAAATAAAATATTTCCACAGAAACGACTTCTTTCTACTTCTTGCTTCAGCCTTAACCACAGTACTGCGGTCACTAACGTATACCACCTCACGTTAGCGCACTCGATTTTCACTGATGATGGCAGTCGATGGCACTGCCGAAATGTCTGGTTTAGCAGAAAACATTGGACTACGGCCAAACAGCCCGGGAAGGAATATTAACAACAAACTACTTCTTTGTTGCCGATAACGTAGTACACATAAAAAATTATCCCCTCCCCCTTCAACTATCATTTTCATTTATAGAAAATTACCCCCTCCTCCTTCAACTACCCTTTATATTTTTAGATATTTCATCTACCATTCTATAGTGGATTAGTATGACCTTCTTTTCAGATACTTTATTTATCTAAAATTAAGTACTTTACTCTTGTTAAAACATAAAACGCTGCAGGTAAACTACACCTTCCTCCCCTTAACCGATCTTCACCAAAATCAATAGGCATTGAGTCCTCTACAACACAGGTACATATGCAAAAAATTATTTGATTCTACTTAAATTTGCGGCAATTATCGTTCGCCATAGAAAAAATTCTACACACACACACATTTCGAAAAATGACTTTTCTTCATGTTTTGAGGGTAGTACAATCAGAATCAGCCCTTATCTCGAACACGATTTTTTTCGCCATCACCATACTTCCATTTCCTTATGGAACATGGAAGTAAAAAGAAGTAATTATTTAATTAAAAGTTTGTAATCTACATTATTTTAACACAGCGCCTATTTTTGACGATGAGTGGTGTTAAGGAACTTTTATATTCGTTTTTATAGATAGTACACTCTAGTTTCTAGCTACCCTGATGTGTGTACAGCATGCTTCATGTGTCTTACCGTGTCTGGGAGAAAGATGTTTTTCAAAACTAAAATCCATTAAAACCTATGTAAGAAGTACCGTGAGCTTGAGCGGCTTGGCATTGTTGTCAATCGACAACGAAAGAGATATAGACAACTAGACTTTTCAAAAATAACTGCCTTTTATGGTGACTGAAAAAGTTTTAAATAATAACCAGAATGATTATCTTGCTAAAATTACACAAATTTACCAAATTTTTATTACAGTTTTTTAAATGGTAGATCGATTTGCTATTTTCAATTTATGTTAATGACAGGCTAATATTTTTTAAGTAGCGATACTGTAAAATAAAATATTGTATTTTTTTTTCGTGATTATAATGTAACGCCAAAACTAAAAAAAATTTTTTGTATAAAAGAAAAATGACGATTTGACGGCAGCTGTTGTTTTGACAATGACGAATGAAAGGACATTACCAGTTGCAGTTAGGACAAAAGGAGCGTAAAATCCTTTAGCAACGGCAGAGCATGATTCTGGACAGGCCATAAATCCGAGATAGCGGATGGTCACTAAAAGAAATTAAGGGGTGTCGAGCCGTAAAACTAAGAAAACAAAGACATCAGAGTCACGGGAGTATTACTGAGAAAGTTATCGTCGCGGGTGACAAGAACAGGACACACCACATGTATGAACTCATCAACGACGCAATGAGACACTGTCCTCAATGAAACGAAAGGATCGACCAGATGTATTTCAAACAAAAGACATATCCGGTAAAGATACGGGTACAATGGGTGAACCAATTAACAAAGACAGCGGGGAGCGAAGCAAAGTGAGAGGTTTCTAGCAAAGACACAGAAACAGTAGCAGAGGTGACGTTACTTGGAAACGACCACACCAAGCGCGTGTGAAATAACAAGGACGCATATGGACAGAATAAGACAATCCAGAAATTGGTCACGCTTGTGTGTAGCAGAAGTCAGCGGGGACATGACAAGGGAAGACTGGGAAATTTATAGCGACGTTAAGTGTATTTGTTAAACAGATGCAGCTGCAAGCTGGACAAAAAAAGAAGGATGTCACTGTCAAAAAGGGCTTAGAACAATACCCAAAGCGATTTATGATCGTGGAAGCGAACATACTGAAGCAAGAGGTAGCTGAACCCCGAGCAAGAAATTGGTGGGAACAGAAATCGCCTATTAGAAAGCAGCTTGGAGTATAGGCGGGTTTCCTGAAGGGAGTTCTAGGAAATCCAAAACGCAAAACCAATGAACACGGAGCAGAGTAACATGTGGGAGTAATAGGAGGGAACTGTTTCAAGAAATATAGAGAAGAACTAATGGAAACAAAGCTGGAAGACGAAAAAGAACTTAAGTAGGGAAAAGGTAAGAAAGTAGTGAGAAAAAGTAGAGTAGGTAATAAATACACAGAACGAGGGAGATCAAGAGGAGTCTGCTAAAATTTCGGAAGTCGATGACTAAAGTTACAGAGAGTCGGTAGAGTCCGTTATAATGAATCGGAGTAGTGACTAAAACACTTGGAGTCTAAGATAATTTTTCGAGAGAGTCAGAAGTCTAATAGTAAAATTTCGGAGTGACGGTCAGAAGTGTTGACGAAGTATGATATAATTTTCTTAAAAGTGTAACGTAACAGTTAGGAGTCGTGACGGAAGTTCCGAATTCATTGATAGTGAAAGTCCGCGAATTAACTGAAAACATACTAAGATCCGAGATGTATAAATGATTGTGAAGCAGTGTCACTTATACGTTATTTCATAAAACAAAGTTGACAACAACGTATGCAATACGATCGAGATTAACAAGTGCGAACTAAAATATAGTAGTACATAACTTATAAAATGAATAAGATCGCAATATGTGTTTATAACAGTCTTATGAAAACAGTAAATTGAATTTCAAAAAATCGAACACTATAACTAGTTACCTGTCAGTATTCTATTGCAATATCGGAAGATGCCGGGTGTGATATTCTAGTGAAGTGTGTGTACAAGGATAAATCACGAGATGAAATACGTACCTTCAATGACATCATCAATCGAAGAAGTGAGCGATGAACTCCACGCAGATCAGACGCCGTAGTAAGGAATAACTTACCAAAAGTAAAATTTTATGTATTAATTAATACTTGACAAACACCTGTCTGTCCTATTAAAAGAACTCACGTAAAAGCTTTGGGATACTAAAACACTCATGTGTGTCTTAGTAAAGATAATTCTTATACGTATCATAAAAAACATGAATCCAATTTTAAATAAATTTTGTGTAATTGGTAAAGTTAATGACTATTAACGTTGAAACTTAAATTAAAACCTTGAGATAGAGCTCGTAAGATGAATTGCTATTGAAGTAGAGGATATTTATTAATATTTCGAATGAGCATAATATGTTAAATAAGAACTAGTATGAAAATAATAAATTCCTCAAGTATACTGAAATTTGTGTATGCTTTATTTATTTAATAGGTACCTGAGATAGGGAACAAATATCACTATTCGACAGAATGACATAGTATGCATAATCAACAAACATATGTAAACAAATAGATTATTTGGAGCTTCAGTAGAATTCATGTTAACATTAATTACCGTTGCTGGATATAAATCCTATAATTTATTAACTAACATTGTCTTAACATCATATTTTACACAACAAGTGACTAATTAACACCTAGTAAAGATAATGTTGTATTAGCATAGTGATAATTAAAAATAAGCGGTAATTAACGTTGTTAAATTGGCGTCCCAAAACGCGGGGCGTAAACACTGAACAGTTAAACATTAAACGTTATAACTAATTAAAGTTATAATTTGACTTATCATTAACTGGGAGAATTGTGTAGGCGTGTGTACAGATGGAGGTCGTAGTATGGCTCGCTGTTATGCCGGACTACAAGCTCTCATCCGTAAAGAAGCTCCTCATGCTATTTGGACACACTGTTTTATTCATAGAGAAGCACTGGCAGCAAAAAACATCAGCCCTGCCCTTCACGAGGTTTTTCAGTCAGTGATAGAAGTGGTAAACTTCATTAAAAGTCGGCCACTTAAGCCCAGATGTTTTCAACAAATGTGCGTTGATATGGGGGCTGAGCACATTTCCCTACTTTATTACTCTAACTCTCGCTGGCTTTCACGTGGGAATGTCTTGAAAAGGGTGTATGAACTCAGGAATGAACTTCACTGTTATCCTGTTCAAGAGAAACATTTGAGTTCCGAGAAGTTCGTACACAGTGACTTTGTTTGTAAGCTGGCATATCTTTGTGATATCTTTGAAAAACTCAATTCATTAAATGTGTCCCTTCAAGGTAATGAGACCAACATTCTGCAACTGTCAGACAAAATTTCAGCCTTCAGAAAGAAACTACTATTGTGGAAGACAAAGTTGGATGATAGAGATATACATTACAGTTCCCTGCTCTGCACACGGTTTTAGAAGACAATGACTTACAGTTGAGTGAAGAATTGAAGTCTGTGTTTGTGGATCATTTAACTGAACTTAATGTTCACTTTCAGAAGTACTTTGTAGAAGAGGTTGATCAGCACAACTGGATCAAAGATCCCTTCAGTACAGGACTTCCATCAACACTTACTACTGAAGCCAACAAGTGCAATTTATAGATATTTCTTCAGACTCCATATTAAAATCGACGTTCGTTTTCTCATCACTGCTTGAGTTTTGGGGCTTGGTGAAGCAGGCGTATCCACAAGTAGTAACAAGGCCCTACGAGTTTTGATTCCTTTTGTGACATCCTACTTATGTGAGGTAGGATTTTCAGCATTGGCAGTCATCAAGACCAAATACAGATCGCGATTGAACGTCGAGAAAGAGATGCGAGTCCCAGTTTCCAATCTTGTGCCGAGATTTGAAGAATTGGTGATGAAGAAGCAAGCTCATCCTTCCCATTGATTTAATTTCGTTGCAAGAATAAGGTGTCATAAAATTAAAAGTCGATTAAAATGTGTTATGTATGTTAATAGTTAATGTACAGAAATAAAATACACTCTTATTGTCTTATTCATTTGTTTCGAAACTTAAGTTTTTTTATCCCCACACTTCGAGTCGGATGTAGTGTACGAAGGGAGCCGCGGGTATTTATGTTCAGGTCAATGGAGCCGTGGACCCAAAAAGTTTGAAAACCACTGTGCTAGATGATTGATAGAATTTGGAAGATGTAGTTTTCCAGTGTTTAAACGAACTCGATGACCGTGTTTACAGTGTCAAATTAAATTTGAAACAAACAAAAATTACAGATTTTTAAAAATACTATGTTCGAAATATTCTTGATCCTATTAAGATACAATCACACTGTTTTTTGGATTTACTTTTACTATATTAAATAAAATTAACGTTTATCAAATAATTTCATAACTTTTATTTACTAAATAACATAAATAAAACCGTTTTGACGTTAACAGGTCTACACTCCAGTCAATCTTTTAGTTTATAATGCAACTTATAGAAGTTCAGTTTAAGTTAATTATTATTAATTAAGTTAGTTAAAAACTCAGAAAAATTCAAATTTATGATAATTCGTTTTTTCCAAATTCCTTTAGAAGTTCGAATTAAAAAGATTTTACTGTAAATTGATGGTCCTACGTATAGTGTATCCCCCCCCACACACACACGCTCACTCAACCAACCTTCGTAAGAAATATTACTTTAACCACATATGGACATCGGTCATCGCTGTGAATATATAAGAGTAGTCCTCGGACCTGAGACATCACTACAACTCTGTATAGTAGTCTACATTTTTGCTAACTGTAAAATTTTAAAGCGACGAAATTACCTAGTCACAGAAAACATAACAAAACGCACAGAAACACAGAATGATAAGAAAAACACGACTCCAATTAGAAACGAATCCAAGTACACGCCTAAGTAATAGCCTAATGTCAACTAGCAAACTAAAATAAAAATTACGATTAAAAATAAATTTCCCAAAGTAAGATCAAAAGTAAAATTAAAATGTAAAGTAAAACATGGCAAACAAAATTTAGGTGCTGGCACATCGCCTAAATCACGAATCCGATTGTGTTCATTTGCTTCTTCTTCAGGCTGTGAACCGTACGATTCGTTGCTCACTCCTTGGTCCGACCATCTTTTCTTTGGTCTTACAATATTCCGCCGTCCTTTCGGATTATAAACCAAAATTTTTTGGTATCCTGTTCTTATGCATCCTTTCAACACGGTCTGCCCCATCCTGTCTGTATTGCTTTATCCTTTCGTTTAGATTGTACATTCCAAGGATGTTCACTCAAACAGATTAGTTCATTCAAAAATCTCATTTCACTTGTCTGTATCCGGCTTCGGGGTCTTTGCATTCAGTGTCCAAGTCTCACTGCCATAAAGACCGCACGGCACTGCCATCGCTTAATAAAATTTCAAAAGAGTATCTCTTCCGAATTTGGTTGCGAGTGTTTATTTGCTTACTTTTCATATTAATTTTGGTCACTTCATATCTGTACAGTGTACACACCTGATTGACGGTCAGCGTGCTCGCTTGGCATTCACGCGGAAACGATGAGAGTCACGTTATTTGCTAATAGTCGATGTCTGATGCGGCCGCAGGTGTTCCTGCGACCGAAACGTCGTTTCAAAACCGGTCCAGTGATAACGGCTGTTTGTGCGAAAGTAATGTTAACCGAAAATTTTCAAAATAAAAAAAAAAATCATTAAATACTGTTTCACCGTAAGTGCTTCTACGACGAAAAATGTTTACACATTTTAACTGGACGTAAAGTGTGCACAAGTTGTGCGATTGTCGAAAACATTACTGATAACACAGTTATTCTGCAATCGGTGATTCACGCAAGCTGTTTATGTGAATGAACGGAATACCTGCTACGTCAGGCAGAACACAATCGGTTGGGTTTTCCCATACTATGGCTGTTACTACTACAGAATACCCAGTAGTTGAACCCTGACGACCGATCGCAATTTAATCCACTTCCTTACGTGTTCACGGCTGTTATACTTATAGTCTAACAAAAAACTGGACCAACTACCGCTAAGGACGTCTGCTGGCGGCTTATAAAAACGGGGCTTATGATATTTTCACATCAGTTGTTTCGTACGTAATCGCTGACCGAGTTCGATGCACCGACCTTCGACACCCAACGTGGAAAATCCGTTCTATCAATTAACGACGGTTTTTTGTTGTCGCTATTATTACGCCAGCCCCATATGGTAACGGCAAGATGCATTTACACGACACGTTTGGCTAATTTTGGCTGAATGCGTTTTTTAGTAGAGAATGGGTCAGGCGCGAGTCACACCCCGATACGAGACCGATTTGGAGTTCCGAACACGGTTCCATCGCCGACGCTGGGCTAGTTCCGCATTTACAAACCGGTAGACGGGGCGCATTTCACTATCCCTCGCCTTCTCCTCGGTCGTTTTGCACTGGCGTACGTCTCTGCCAAACCTCATACTCTCTAGCTGAAGGAAGCTTGACTCCAGAGTCCCGTCTTACTCTAGTGGTTCCAAATCGAACGGAATAGTGGAGCATGATATGTTAGCTGTGGGTGGTGACACAAGAGGTCAGAACCTACTGGCAGCAAGGTACACAGTGGTCCAGAAAAACGTTTATTTTGTTCGAAACTCCCTGGAGCCTTCAACTTTAAACGGTTGTTGAAGTATTTCCAATTAAATCATCCGACTCTTTATTTCTGGGGGTTTTCCATACATATTTTTCCAAGTAGCGGGGAGCAAACCTGTTGCCTCAAACCCCAACCTGGAGGATCGGGATTTTTCTTCAAGGTTACTCGTCTAGCTCTCCCACAGCTCAATAGACTTACCTACTCCTTTTGCTTTTACAACATCCATTAAAAGCCGGACTGAATATCTTCCTCTCTGCCGGTGCTGCCGTCGTGCCCTTCATCTATGACCCTGGACAAGGGTCCTTCAACAGGGGCTAGCTTCTTGGGCCAAGAAGCCCTTGGAATCTGCAGTGGGCAGGGATCGATTCATTTTCCCTGGCAGGGCTGTCCACAAGGAGTCACTGGAGACTGGCAACCACCGTCGAAATGTTTTGATTATTCCATACGTTTGTAAAACATTTCCAAAAATTAAACTAGATCATTAACATTAACCAATACATTACTTTAAAAACTTGTTACATGAATCTGAGATTAAACCTGGAAAAAAACCTGTTCGTGAACTAAAGATCTAAAGTAAAATTGCAAAATTTGCAAGGCCAGCCAAAATAATGGTGATCCAACGATTAATTTCTAGCTAAAGTGGCAAGATATGTATGTACCATAGTATTCTGACGTGGGGACTACGATTCTGAAATCAAAAGCTCCTCACCGAGACGTTTATAATAAGTTTATTTGTGAGTATATGAAAAAAATAAAATGAAAAAAATGTGAACATGCGCGGGCGCGCACAAGCTTTCATACAAAAACATCATATATGTTGGCCTATTAATTCATTTCTTGTCAAGACATATCATTAATCTAATCATCAAATATATTTAAAATTAATTAATAATAATTAATTAAACCATTCAGTTGACATACGAGATTTAAAATTGTGTCAGATTAATGACAGAAGCTCAGAAAACCTTTAATTAATAATTATTCACGGTCGCTACTGAACTATGGATAATGTCTAGCTTTAACCGAATTTACACTGCACTCCTTATTTACATCAAATGCAAAATTTTATCTTTGTTTTGCATGATTTGTCCGGTCGGCAACTTTTTGATTTGTGTCCGGTTTAACCATCGAAAATTGAAAACTACGCTATTGTTGTGAAGCAAAAGGATTTTCCTTACAAAGAAATTCTATTACAGATAGGTAATATCGATTGACCGCCACTTATTGACAAACGTGCTCGTCAAGGAATTTCCTTCACTTACCACCACTTTTCCGTCTACCGTCGGACACGCACACAGACAGGTTTGTGGGACACACTGCAATAACATGTTATTTGCGGTTTTCTGTTGGGTTTTTCCTTACTACAAAGACGAGATGTGTTGCGAAAATACGGTCCAAGTAATGCGTTTTGTTGTTTGATGGAAAACTTGTTCGTTGGAGAAACGGTGGACAGCCAGATTCTACGCACGCGTCAAAACGGTAATACGGACTACACAGCACGTACTACGGCCAACATACACGCACGCGCGGCCGAGGGCCCAGCTAAACATCGGCTATATTACAAACGCTACTAACGACGTTATAAGTACAGCGCGGCAGAGAAACATTAAATCTCTTTTCCCATTATACCCGTTTAGTACCAACGTATTGTGAGCGCGCGCGCGCGCCTGTACAATGGCCCTTGGTGTAATTCTTTTCTTGGTCTATTAATGACATCATCATCATCATCATCATCACCCAGGGTCGTCCTTAGGGGTGTGCCAGCCGCACAGGGTCCCGCGCCCGAAGGGGAAAAGTAAACATTCAATAAGAGTGAAATTTATCTGCTAGCAAGATACAAATTTATCACATACATAATATATGTGTAGTCACTGGTAACAGTTACAATATGCATTTTATATTGTTCAATAAAATGTCTGCTCCAGAGAGAAGCTTCTCTTTATTGAAATTAATAGTGTTATTTGAGATCCTTGATGAGTCAAAAGAGTTTGTCATCTTTGGCAACGTTTTCAATTAAGGCAGCTAAAATTAATTTTGATGATTTGATATATGACTTCGCTGGATTAAAAGCAAGAAGAGTCAATTTTAAGTTTATAAATAAAGTAAGACTTAATTTATAGAAAAGAACAGATTTTTATTAAGACAAATTTGTTAAGTTGTTTTTAGTAAAACTATTTTTCGAAACTTTGTCTTGACGCCGATCCCATAACACTGTATAAATATTTACGTTATTTTTTATGCTGAAGTGCTGGTTTTAAAGAAATCACGAGGACAAATCGATTTAACAAATTAAAAAAAAAAAGAAATACCCTACTTCTTGAACATAATATTTGAGTTCCAATTCTACGCGAAGTGATACTTGTGTTATTATTCATCAAACTATTTCAATTCACTGAAATGGTGTTATGTAAGTCATTGAAGAAGTAAAGTAAAAGTTCTTAGCTTTTCTATATGTTTATTTTAATTTATTAACGAAACTCCCCCCACCACGCCAGCTTTTTTGAGGGGGGCCCCACAACTATTGTTCACTCTGGGTCTCGCATTTACAATGGACGACCCTGCCATCACCATCATCGTCATCATTCCCTTTCCACTTTATGTTTTGGCATTATTGCTCGTGCGGTTTCCATCTTTTTCTTGGTCGACCTTTGTTTCTTCTTCCTTGTGCTTTATATATTCTTGCTTTTAAAACGATTGTATTTTGTTTTAGTATTCAATGTTTAACTAAATAACTTAGCCAAACTAGGTTAACACCGGAGACTGTCCGAAAGTACGAACTGTTCGTCACTTTAGATTTTACTTTATTGTTTTATAATATCATATTTAATTTTATATTGTAATGTTTTGTTCTTCAAAAAAGACATTTTTTGTTAATTATTGTGGTCAAAAGAACTCATAAGGGTTATATTTTCAAAACGTAGACAATAGCCTACATCTCTGAGATTTTTGAACTCATGCTACCAGCTATTGAGCTATCAATACAACAAGCCTGGTTAATTCATATTATGAGAAATGTTCTTCATTTTAATGGTAGAAGAATAAAATTTTAAAAGAAAATAAAAGAAAAAGTGAAAAGAATTAATGATGTATGACGTATTATTTTATAATGATTAACATTTTATAATCAACTTTGAACATTAGTGTACTTCAGCTCCAGAAGAATAAGTTGGCAGCACTTATGTTGGGACAACCCGGGTTATTTAAACGATTTAACTAGGTCAGTGAACTCTAAAAAGATAAAGAGAATAGATTAGATAAAACTTACCAATAATCATTAATACAAACTTTTAATATCTCAAGTAATTAAAAAAATAAAAATAAAAGAAATTTAGAACCATCTAGTTACATACCAGTGAGCACAAGGGCATACCTGGTTATGTTAAAGTCTAAATAATCAAATAAACTGTCCTGTATGTTTTATATTAAAACGTTCACTTACGTAAATACTCTACATACCATGTATCTATAAAGAGTAAATAAATAATTTAAAAAAGTATACGCACACAAATACGCGTAAGGGGCCCCCTTGACTGCTTCCAGCCGAGGGCCTCCAGGGATGCCGGTCCGCCCCTCGCCAAAGGTTACCTAGAGAAAATGCCAGAGAAAATCGTGGGCCCAAGTCTATAAAAGCAGAAAAAGGGGCCGACCTAGGATAAGATTGTTGGATGATGTGTTGGAATATCTAAGAAGAACGGATATGAGGAGTTATTAGACTGAGATGGCAATGGGCAGGAGACAACGAAGAAGACTGGTGCTGGAAGCCAGGGCTCACGTTGGTCTCTAGTGCTACAGAAGAAGAAGAAGAAGAAGAAGAAGAAGAAGAAGAAGAAGAAGAAGAAGAAGAAGAAGAGATGAAATCGCAATTCGAGCGAAGAAGTTAAGCGGAAGGCACAACTGGCGATCCATGTGGAGACCAGCCGCCAACTAACCAAAGAAGAAGCTAAAACTTGACTTTCTGTTGGTTTTTACATTATGTTTGCGCATCAGCAGACGTTTCTCAAACTTATGTTAAATTTACGCTGTATCGACACTCCTTATCCTCTTTATTCCATATACAAGTGGAAACCGAATTATAATTCAGTGCACCGATCGCATAACAATTTACTCGTAACGCCTTAAATGAAACTATCGATACCATCCGGATTATTGAGTAACAGCCGACCGCGGAGTTTACGTGCAAAAGGGTTAATGTCATTTAACTGGTTTGTCAACAGCGAGACTGGAAATCCCTGTCGACGCGACAGCTTACAGACGGCACGCACAACCGGTTTGTAGTCGCGTGCGTCCGCGCACGTCGCTTCATTAACGTTTCCACCTTATAGAAACTTGAATCGGCCATTTTGTACACGCGCGCGCGCGCGTGTGTGTGGTTTACAAGACAGCCGGACTTAGGCGGTAGGTAGTTTGTAAACACCGACGTCACAACGCGACGTATACGCGTATTGACTCCGTATTAAACTTTCATCGTGTTTGTAAACAAACTACAAGTGTAAATAAATAAAACTTCATCTCTGATGGTTTGTCAAACATTCTGTATATTTCCAAAGTGGGATCCGCGAGCACTTGTAACAAAAAATTGATGGATTATCTAAAACAATAGAACAAAAACATTTTTTATGTTCTTTTTTTAAGGCGATTAATTACGGCTGGCGCCGCCTCTTGCATCCTAGTTTCCACTGGCGCCGGTCTAAACAGTCCTGTTCTGTAAGTCCTCTTGCATTCATTGCATCGTCGACGTCCATTTTCCATGAATGTTTAAGTCTTCCTTTTTTGCTTCTAGAGTACGGAGTACATTTCCCATACCTTCCTTGGTCATCTCTCATCCGACATTCGTTTTAGGTGTCCAAACCAATTCAGTCTTCTTGCTTCTATTGTTTCTATAATGTCAAGGTCGATTCCCATCGCTTGTCTTATCTCTACATTTCTCATTCTATCTAGTCTTGTTAGTCTACAGCACCTCCGTCAGTAATCCATCTCCATAGCTCTTATTATGGATTTATTTCTTGTATTAATTTCCCACAGTTCTGCTCTATATAGGCCCTATACTTTTTTATGTTCTAATATCTGAAATTTAGAACCCAAAACTATTAGTGCGAGACTCCAGTAATTCTTTATTCAGATAAATTTTATATGTAAATTTTAACGCTGGAAGGTTTAGCTAGGATCGGTCAATAAGAAGCAGGCCTATAACACAAATTTTACATTATTTATGTCGACGTTTTGACAATATTTATTGTCATCATCAGGATCTGTGTAGCCTACGGACACAAAAGAAAATATTAAACATAACAATATCAATTAATTGAGTGGCTGTGTGTGTGTGTGTGTGTGTGTGCGCGCGCGCGCGCACGAGAGAGAGAGAGAGAGAGAGAGAGTTGAGACAGTTTGTTTTACATCAGAAAAATAATTACATTCCTTATATATTGTTTTACTTAAATACATAGAATTACAATACTCCAAAACATAGGCCTAATTAATAAAACAGTATTGAAAATATCGATAACCCAGTAATCCCTTAATTATATTTACAAATAATTATAGATACAGTAATTATCGAATGTATTAAAATGTAAAAAAAAACTGCAAATAAGTAAGTTTATTAGATGATTTTAAATCATGTCGTACGGCGGTCTCTCTGTCGGCCGAACTGAGTGGTTCTGATGAATGCGATAACAGGCATAATACACGAGTTACAGTTATTAAAGGCGGTTAGTTTTACGTGAAAGTATAATTTACAGTTCATTAAAATCACAGTTTTCGAAATTACAGCTAACTACCTTTTTGTTATTTATAATGAACTGACTACCCTGAACTCGCAACAAAAGCTTTTAAATGTTTAACTGTGTTTCCCTATACTTATGTGCATGAAACCCGACAAAAGAACAACGATTAAGAGTCACACATCTCTCTTCTTCTTCTCCTCATCCCAGAGAGGTCGATGGTTTTCAAATTCTTCCCTTCGGAAGACGGTCTTTTAATATTTTTCTTTCGACAGACAGAGGATGCACGGGCGTCTTGCGCCCTAATTTGTCTGCGTTGTCCAGGCCTAGGCCTGATGAACGCCAGGTGCCAACAGGTCAGCGCGGTCGTTTGCTCTGCACAAGGAGTTAGGATGCAGTCCGCGAGAATATGATTGTGCATGGCCACCACGGGAGCAAGCTGTGCTTATTCCTTCAGCCAAATGTCACGCCAGGGCGTGGCACCATGTTCCCCTCAGGCATACCCTTCGGGAACGTAGTGACGCACTGGCGAGGACAAGAGGCTCGAGCGCCTGAGGGCGTCGGCCGAAACGAAGGGGAGTGACACCGTGACAGCCAGATCGCGCAAGGAAGGCGTTGCACAACCTCGCGGGAGCCCGTGTCTCGGGTCATTAACCTGCCGAGTCGGTAAAGCAGGTGCTGACGGGGATCACAGTTGAAATGCCTTCAGCCAACTGCCACGCCTGAGCGCGGCTCCGTGGTCCCCGAGGGCATCGCCCACGGAAATATAGAGGCGCGCTGACAAGGACAAGAGGCTCGACCGCCCGAAGGCGGCAGCCGAGTCGAAGGGAAGCAACACCGGGGCAGACGGCTCGCGCAAGGAAGGCGTTGTACAACCTCGCGGGAGCCCGTGTCCCGGATCACAGCCCTGCCGAGTCGGCAAACCCGATGCTGGCAAAGTATTAATTCTGTCCAATCTGCCACAGCATGATTGACTACAGAGTCGGCAGGCGCAGGTAGGAAGTGCTAGGAGTGCGGTTCAGAATTCCAGAAGGTTGGGGGGTTCGATGCTGAGGGGTTCATGTGATGAACTATGAGGGATTGTCTAACAGCGCCCTAGGGCGCCTGACGCAGCGAGGGGCGGTGCACTGTCCATGCTGTTCAGTCTTTGGATGTGCGGATAAGGAGACTCGCCGTCCTTGGCAAACAAATTCGTCGCCAAGGACCAGACGAAGGCCTCTAGGGTGGGAACGCGGAGACCCCGGTGAATGGCGGAATTCCGCACAAACCACGGGGACCCCGAGAGGGAGCGAAGGGTCCGGTTCTGGAACGTCGACAGCCTACGCCTGTTGGTGGCCGACAGGAGAGGCCACCAAGCTGGCGCCGCATACGTAAGTACTGTCCGGAGGAACAGTAGATAAATTGTCAGTTTGGTACGGACAGCCAGGCGGCTGCTCCGCGAAAGCATAGGAGATAGCTTGGCTCTGACGCCTCGAGCCTTGTCAAGGGTTGTGGTCACGTGGGGGTTGAAGTTTAGGCGCCGATCTAGCCGAACGCCTAGGTACTTCACCGTCTCGGTCCATTGGATGGGTCTCCAATCTAAGGAGAGGGATTGGCATCGGGATATGGGCTTACAAGTAAAGCAGATCGCCTCGGATTTCTCCGTATTGATCGCTACTCGCCATTTCCTTAGCCAGTCCGGAAGCATAGCCAAATGGCGTTGTAACATGTCGGCAAATAGGGACAACGTGATCCCGGGATAAACATGCAGATCGTGCGTGTATATGACGTACAGAACGGGGCCGAGTAGGCTACAGATCCTTAAGGGACGCCGGCGGCGACAGGGCGAACCCGAGAGAATGCCCCATCGACGCTGATCCTGAAGGTGCGATCCGTCAGATAAGATCGGAGCAAGTGGACGATAGATGCCGGGAGTGGCGAATGCGCCAGTTTGTAGAGCAGGCCTTCGTGCCAGACTTTATCGAAGGCTTTGCTCACATCCAACAGGACTGCGCCTGCTGCCTGATGATCGTTGGCGTTGTCGGCTAGACAGGTGATGACCCGTACTAGCTGAAGAGTAGTCGGAGTGCTTCGGCCTAAACTCAAACTGCTCCTCGCGGATGAACCTATCCACCAGGGGCCGTATACGGGCCAGGAGGAGACGCTCGAAAACCTTCGAGATTGCTGGCAATAGCGATATCGGGCGGTAGTTTCCAGGAAGCGTGGGCGGCTTCTTGGGTTTCGGAATCATTATGACGTTGGCGGTTTTCCACAGGCGGGGGAAATACCTCAGCCGGAGACAGGAGTTGAACAGCTCAAGAAGAACGTCAAGTGCCGAAGGTGGGAGATTCTGCAACGCAGCGGCACCGATGCGATCGGGGCCAGGGGCCTTTCTCTTCTTCAGTCGGCTAAGGACAGACTCTAGGTCTTCCTTATCGACCGAAATAGGAGGGTCACTGGGGGGAGTGGAGAAGTATCCAGACAGGAAATCCCTGACGACGGCCGTGTGAGCCGGGTCAGAGATGCCTCTATGGACAGTGAACTGTTCCTCAAAACAGTCGGCGAAGACTTCCGCCTTGCCTTCTGCAGAGTACAAAGTGCCGTCCGGGGTATTGAAGGGATGGCGAGTCCTCTTTTCGCCTTTCAGTCTACCAGCAGCTCTCCAACAAACGGAGGCGTGGTTGACTTCTAAGGATTCCAATTAGGAGTCCCAACGATCCGCGTTGACGTCAAGCAGTAGCTGTGAGACGTGTTCCGACTGGGCTCGAAAACGCCGACGAGCGGCGGGGTCGCGGGTATGCTGCCATCTGCGGCGGAGCTGGCGCCGTAGTCGGATGGCCTGGAAAACTTCCGCAGGAAGGTCAGAGCGTTTGATACTCACCGGTGCCACACTTCGCCACAAAGAACACCGCGCACAAAGTAGGTAACAATAGCCCGCGCACTGACTGTATCTTGGCCACTCGGACTGAACACCGAACACTTAGCCAAATGGCTGGTCTTGCACTGTAGTAGCTGCTGCTGTAGTCGAGATGTTGCTCCTTCGAATCACAGAGGCAGAATGTGAGTCACGATGTGGTCTCTTAAAAAGATTTTTCTTCTCCGTTTATTCCACCCATATACTCCACTCTGGCTTTCCTCTCCCAATATACCTTTCAATTATTCCCTTGATCTGGGTGCTGAACTAATTTTAATGGCGTAGTAGATGACCGATCATACGGCTTCTCCTTTCTGGTTTTAAACATAATTCTTCTCTCTCATCCACTCTCTTCAATACCTCACCATTACTCATTCTTTCTGTCTACGATATTCTGAAGGTCCTCCTCCAGCACCATACCTCAAAGGTTCAAGGTTTCAGGGCCCAAGGTTTCGTCACATGTAACAATTTATTCATCTCTTGGGCACTGTCATGAATGGCGTATCCGCAAAATGCAATAATCTCAAGCGCTTAATAACAAAGGAAAACTGTAATGACAAACATTAAGAAACAGAGCAAAGAAACACGAAGTTATCGGGACTGAAGGTTCTCGAAATCAATTGTGAACCTCAAAACATGCAACATTAACCGAATAATTTCTGCCAATAATCAATAATAATTCTCAGCGTACCCGTTAACTAAAGTGTGCACGTGACACTGCTGTGAACGTAACACGAACAATTAAGATGGTCGTTTTCAGTGGTCTTTATATGCAAAATCAACTAGCCTGAAAACACACTGAGACCGATTCCAGTGCCTATCTGTTGGTTAGTCTGCAATAGGGGGGGGGGGGGGTTGGAAAACACATTCCGCAAAGTATGTCTTTCATACGTTGTAAATGCGAATACATTTCCTTCGACAAGACATCTGTTGACTTTGCAAGTAAAGTACACAGCGAAACATCCCTTTGTTAACAGCTGTCATCTGATTCATTGTCTTGTCGACCAAGACTGTATTCAAAGAATGAAACAATAAAACAATAAGAGATAATTCTCACACAAAAAAAAACTAAATTACAAACCATGTCGTAATGCATATGTTTAATCAGCTGATGGATCGCAATCAACACGGCCGTTACGATCGTTACGTAGGGGGTTTGACAGGAAGCAGGGGTTCGTTACAAGACCGTGGGAACGTTTGTGTATGCACACACCTCAACACGTTATCTCCAAACTGTTGGATTTTACTGTCGCAACTGTAAAGTTTGTTTTAAAATACCTAGTAATTTTAGAAACCTTAAGTAAAGGCACTTTCCCGTAAACCAAGACAAATTTTAGGTAACACAACAGAAGATACAAATGTCAGTTATAAATGTAGCCTATACTACTTCCTCTTCTTTTTCAGCTCTGCCCTCACAATAATTAACTGTTTTAACTTCCATATGTTTCGATTTTAAATCAACAGCTTTCAGTTGTCCACCTGCCATCGCCAATTTGATGCATGACTCCATTCGTTCGTTTTCCTTTCTTGTACGGTTGGCATTCAGCGACGTAACTGCCGGGCCAGTGCAAACATTTCCCTTAATTTTTTACGAATGGATATAAACCATTAAATTTAAGTAAAGCCAGATTTCCACGATGTATTTAACGTCAAAAAAAAAACTTTTTTTTTTACAGTTACTTTACCAGTACCTAATGAAGTAGTTTGAGAGTATAAATTATTTGGTTAACTGGACAATAGAGCGGTGATTCCACTTAACAAGAATGCACCGAGGCCAGGTTAAGAATTACATTTGAAGTAATGTTTTGAAATACAAAAATCCTGTTTTTGTAAAATAAAATCTCTTTATATCAGAATATTTTTCTTTAATTCCAGTGTCAATATTGTAGCATAACCAAATTCCCACAACTCTACAAGCTAATATTACTATGTATACTTAGGCCTAGAACCAAATCAAGAACAATCTAAATACCACTGATGAAGAATGAATTAAACTTGAACCATTAAACTTGAAGGATATCTAGGAACATTAATCACAAATTCATTTTATAAATATAAAAGATAGTAGTTAGTGAATAGAGGGAGTATAAAATAAAATTCCATAATAGAAGAAATATCAGTATTGAATTAACAAACCAGACTTACCCAAATGACTGACTATAAAAAATAACTGAGACTTAAGAGTATTATACCCAACCAGATTAGGAGAATGACTTAATGATTCTGTAACTATGTAAATGAATAATATAGAAGTAATATAAAGTAACCATACTGTATTAGTACTATCCAACAATAACATATAATGTAAAACCACTGAATGTCAGAGAGGACTGATTATTAATGTAATAATGTAATTATAATATAAGTAAACATGAATAACTGTAACCATAATAATAATTAGTAATTAGTACTACGAATAAAGAGTACTTAGTAATTAAAATCAATAATAAATAACCAATATGTGAAATGAAATTAATCAGTAAGAATCAGAGTTAGCAACATAACTAACCTGCTGTAAAAATCACTCTTATAATTACAAAAGATAATACAAAATTGATGCCAATCTAGTGAATGTCGATATTGGATGAAACTAGATCACTTAAAGAAATTCTGAAACAGATTTTATAACAACAAGATATTGTAATTGTTGTCAGTAATGTAAATAACATGATAAAATCAGATGGAATAAAAAGCACTAATATGGTACTTTATAAAGCTACTAAAATAACAATGATCAGTGCATATCAGTATTATTAATACTAAAAGTGATAATTGAAGTAACTAATGGTAATAAACCAAAACATAATTTGCACTAATAATTTAACAATAATGTAAATAATATGAACAGCACCAAGATGCACAGCTCAGTTGTTGATATAATAAGAAAAATAGATTGTTCAAATGAACAAAAAGTATTACAGAACTTGAAGAGGAGTGAGAGGAGTATTTTGATATAAAATAGTAACCATGTAAAAAATGTATAGTGTAGATATAACCAAACCTCACAGAACGCTTACCTGTACAAGAACTCATGTAATATTCAGGGATAAAATACAGGGAACTTGGCATATCTGAATAAACAAGAAGTTTACCAGAAGTCGGTATGATTATTTGTTAATAAGTTTCGAATGTTAAAAAACTCTTGGTATTCAACCATTGCATTAAAATAAGCAAAACTAACTTAGTATGCTATAGGTCAACTGAAGCCAAGAGCAAGATATTGTATTTTTATTAATTTAAGGTGTTTATTATGTTAAGAATTGTCATAAAAGGACTTTAAACTTGTCATAGTTATGTAAGTAACAATCATTCTGTCAGTAATTAGCTATAAGACATAATTTTATCAAAATACTGTATCGACACCTAATTTAGAAAAGTGAATTTTGTTATTAATGGACGAATTTATGCATTGTAAGATGTTAAAATGCTTAGAAGGACAAAAGCCAAGACGTGGTAAAGCTAGATTTGTATTTTCAAGACGCATAAGGGCATTATATCAATTCTAATATATTTTACTAAATTTTCTTAAAAAGTTTGGCGTCACTTTCATAATCTCAAACCCAGTAACCCACGCCAGTAACAAACTGAAATTGTTTTATAAACGTAGGGAGGATGACTTGATGATGGAATGTCATCAATTCTGGCCAATCACAGGTCATAAATCTAATAACCCCCCAGGTGTTGTAAATTGGAACAGCGAGGTGACGCGGAGTTTGAGAGACACTGGTTATCGAGTTGTGATGCTATACAGATGACAGGCTCCGCTAACAAAATTATCCGCGGGTTACCCATCATCCAGTGCGAGTAGCGAAAGTAAACACGGTCGACTAACCTAAAATAGTGATATGAAGACTTCGAGTGTTAATGCAGTGACAAGTTAATAAATGTGAAAGCCTTATATGCTATTAAAAAGTGAACAGTGAATTTAAATAAACCGACTGAGGGATTAAAGGGAAAGTAAGGTGTATTTTATGTAAATAACGTAATTTATCATATAAACTGCCATACACTTTGAACTGATTGTACACATACAACCATGGTTAATACGACACCACTCACAAACATTGTTACACGAATACCTTTCAATTGATATTTATGATTTAATTAGGAATTAACGTTGAACATGGTTAACCTTCAAGCCATATGTTCACATACGATTTTGACCTACGTGTCCATGAACTCTCTTGAATAGTACTAAGAATTTATTCATTCTATTTTTGTAATCACACTCCTATAACAATGTTTTATCTTTAGTATGCGATGTTATTTAAAGCGTAGTTGTAGCTAAAAGAATCCACTTTTAATATGTTAAGCTAACTTAGACGATTGTTTACAATAATATTACCTACATACTACTAACCCTGCGATAAGAGTTCGAACCAAAAACAGCTGGTTTGTTTACCATGTTAATTAATTGAATGTTATGGAAGAAAAGGGATTATAATTCAACTTAATGGTTAATAAACGAATATTTTATATCAATGCCAAGGACTGAATTTATTTTATTCAGTATACAATAGAATAATGGTACGAGTAAAGGTTATGTTGACACGAAGAATCAGTTGGGAAAACCAATGGCCCGCCGAATTGAAAAATTTCTATAACTAATTATTTATTGAAGACTGTCTTATGAACAATCATGGGTGATCACCCATGAACAACCGAACTCCAAGTAAGTAAGTAAGTAATTCATAATAATAATAATAACTTAATGGGTTCTAATCGCAACAAACGATAACGATCGATACGAAAGCGTGTTCAACTGAGATCATTCTAAATACACCACTCGTTTCATCGAAAGGCGCCCAACAATTTAAATCCCGCCATTATCCTTCTTTAAACAACATTCCTCTTTAAAGTCAATATTAATTCAAGATCAATTTAATAATTCTAATCAACTTAAACCATAATTCAACGGTACAATAACATATCGTTACAATATTAGTCCTATACTAAAGTTATTCTTTTTTAATGTTTCTTTTTTTCATTATTTGCTATTTATATTATTATCAATTTCGTACAGCTGATTCACTCGTAGCTTAAGAGTTCAAATTTATGAGCGATGTCGCGCAAGTAGCCCTACTCTTAAGATTTCTTCACACTGCCCGACTATTGTCTTAATCCTCCATGGTCAGTTCCAATACTTTTGCTTTTTTTTTTAAGTTCAGTTCCAACAACCGCTGATTCGTATTTATTTCACGAAGAATGATAATAACATAAGTAACAAGCAACGTGAAAAAAAAACATAAAAATGACTAAATTAAAAAACAAACAAGTAAACAACAGAAAATTAATAAAGGACGACACAAAAATTAAAACTTACTACAAAAATGATTAATTCAGGCAGACTTGTTCAGAAGGAAATTTAACATACTGTTTTATTTAATCACTAAACACGTATAAAAAATAGAATATAACTAAAACGCTGGATTGATTAAGATAGGGAGTGCTCACGCACTAAAAACACAGTGCTATGTTTTCGATAAAAAAGAAAAATAATTCATAATTAATAGGGAAATGTGGCAAATCAAGTCAATAGTCTGAATAATCGAATCTCAAAACTGTCTGGGGAGGCACTGTCGCGAAACCGGAGAAAAACTATCACCGTAAACGAGAAGGATCTAAGAGGAAAGATTACCTAAAAAAATGTTTTTAATGGATACCACAGTGAAATGGGTAGTCAAAAATGCGATGCAAAAGACGGAGTTAAAACAGCGATGCAAAAGGTTTAACGAAGACGCTTAGAAAAATAAAAACACGTGACTACTGCCAAGAGAGCTCTACAGCCTAAATATCGTCAAACACAATGACTACGACGGGTAAGATATGAGTGAAAATACACTGAAACATTATCGAAGTCGGGAGGTAATTTTGTCAATTAAGGAAAAAAATTATTTCAAAATATTATTGATAAAGCTGGTGCTTTATAAACTGATAAAAACTGTTTTGCATAACTCCAGTTAGTAAGAGGGAGTGGCAAAAAAAAAAAATCAGCTGAGACGGAACGCGGTCACGTCACGGAAAACCCAATGTTTACAACACTCACGTAAAGGGTTCACCGTGTCAGGCGTCACGCGCTCTACGCTGCAACAGTGCCTACTAAATGAGTGCCCTTAAATCAAAAGTTTAACGTAAAGGTGACGCAGATGATGATGTTTAATACCTAAATAAAGGTCTTGATAATAATCAGGATGCAGAAACACCAGGATTGCTACTAAACAATACTTAAAGCTCGTAGAAAACGTTTGGAACTACCTTTGGAACGTAGAAAACGTTTCTCGTATTTACCTTCGCAACAGAAAGTAATAATACGTACTCACAGTAATTGATTGTTCGGTACAAAAACACTTAGTAAGAAGTGAAAACAAACGGTTACAACTTGTCATAGTAGACACATTCTTAACAAGACTCCAAGGTTAAAACATGGGCCTGGATATGCGGCACAGGATTTCGTGTCCATTATATACGCAGAATTATTTAGAATTTCTTTCGATAACATTACTCTTACAAAAAGAATGTCTATTCTTTCAGTACATATTCCACTGTCTATAATAATTTCATACATTTAGTAATGTACTAAAATCATGGCATTTTCTGCTAACTATCCCATAAGTACAAAAACTGTCATCAACAGTACTATTTTAGAACACGTCTCACACTTTCTGCACTTAGGCTGCGACATTTCATACGTAGACAGAGACAGAGACATCAGCAACAAAATAAATAAATTTCAAAGGACGTGTGGTACAGTTATAAGAATTCTTAACAATAAGAAATTAAAAGACACGTAGATAACACTGTACAAGGTGAAGACAGTTCCCACACTATTATATTGTTCAGAATTTTGCGAACCTAGAAAAAGAAATCTTAGACAGATGGAGTCATCAGAAATGCAGTTTCTTAGGTTAGTGAAAGGCTGTGTTAGGAGAGATAGGATACGAAATGCAACCGTTAGACAGGAATTAAACAGCATTCATCGCTTGTGCTATAGGCATTAATGTAATATAGAAAGGTGTAAATAACATGTTTCCAAAATGCAGAAACAAATGATTTCAAAGCAGGTCTTGAATTATCACCCGATAGCCAGAAGAGGATTAGAGATGGTAAAGTCGGAGAGGCAGAATTGTCTAAGCCTGGACGAACAGAAGGAGCCATTTTGTAATAATCTTAACTACACTCAGAAAGAAAATTTTTTGTAATATTTAGCATAGAAAATTTTATATAATTTATACAGCCTTCTCACAGGTTCCCAGGACACATGAAAATGCATTTAAAAAATTAACATTGAAAATGTTTATAAGGACGTGTCGCACATTTGCGGCCGATCGCTGGTGCGTGATCGAAAATGGGAACCGGTGAGTTTCCATAGAAACTACTTCTTTCTTGTCAATAACGTAATACACATATAAAACTTCGCTTATGAATGCGACTACATTTAACTTATAATCTGTACTTTGGTAAATGAAGAATGAATTCATTGATTGGTGAATGAACACAAATATATATATTTTTTAGATTTATTGAAGCATTTTCAATGCCCTTCTCTGTGCATTGCATTTGTGCAATGTCTGTAAATTTTTAACTGTGCTCATATATTCAAATATACGGAAAACAGTACTAAAATTAATAAAATTTCACACTCAAATTGTTTCACTTAAAATAAAAAAACAAAAAACAATTACTCTTTCAATCGACAGTATTGTACTACAAAGCCTATAGAAAGAGAAATGCCATCTCACCTTTGCTATTTGGTATTCCCCTCTCCTTTCAGTTAGACAATAAAATTATGGATCTCTTAATTACGGGTAAAAACTCATGCAGTATATAGCGTAGTTTTATGAACCGTGTATGAGGTATAACGGGAATTTGGCAGACGCCGGTAACGCCTTCTAGTTAGAGTTCTGTCACACTCGTAAAACGACAGATCCCAAGGAGAACGTCATTACCGTAGGGCGATCGTAAATTTTCATGCATTGTACTACATTAGCAGGACAGATATTCATATACCGTCATGTTGTGTTTGTCGCAGGCCGACCGTGCGACCCGTAAGCTGTAAACGCCGCTAACGATCCCACATGTGGGCAGTTTTGTGAAGCAGGCGACCCCTCCCTTATAGCGAACAATAGAAATGTTATCTCTTCCCACGCTGAATCGAGTAAACAAATTTTCCACATTTTAGAGCAGAGCGGTCTCTTTCCTTGGGAATGTGACAAGCGGACAGTTCTCTAGGGTCCTTTCGACTCATAATTTTTTTTTTTTTGTTAAACAAAAAATAAGCGCAGTGCTCTACATCTGTAGTACAATTGTACAGTATCACAATAATATCTTTACTCCTGTCTATCTAGATACGGGTGGAACTTGATTTGGTCAAGTTAATCTCTTCTGTATTTCTTTCCATGGTTTCATATTCTAACGGCTTTCCGTCATTCTCCCATTTCACTGCTGTTCTCAAATATTCCCACCCGTTTTTCTCGGTCTACCTTGTGATTTTTTTTACAACTTCCTATTTCGTACAGTCTCCTGGTTAAATTGTTTCTTCCTTAATTTTTCTACTTTCATACCGTCTCAATTACATACTTCATTACGTTTTTACGGTAATCATAATGTAGTGCGGATGCAATGTTTTTTTCGACTACAGCAAAGACATCGATAAAAAACTTGGAGATATTAAAGTACTACTGATGAGGTTCTAAGAAGAACTGAATGATAAGAACTAAATTCGAAATTAAATGTAACCGAATAGGCATGATAAGAGCTAAGCCCGTGCATGGTAACCTTCTTCGGTTACGCCAGCTCAGGGTAGCCGCTTATCGGTTTGCCTCTGAGTGGGTTGCTGGACCTACCATCGGGCCCCTCCGCAGAGCATCACTTTAGCCCCTCATGGGTCGCTGTGATACCAGCTTACAATGGGCTGAATCAAATCTAGCAGCTTTTTCATTTCCCGTTATTACTTCTACTGATTTGTACCAGGTGTCTGTTCTCTGTCCTTCCTTAGCCAATTATTGTTTCTTCAACCCCGACGCTATTACGTTTCCGACAGCTAGGGGAGTATACCGCCCCTAGCAGAATTTTTGCAAGTCTTTCCCGATTCGTCGAAAGGAGGAGGGTTCTCAGCGAGGCCAGTAACCTCCTTGAGTAAAAAACCCATTTGCTCGATGGACCAAAAAAACCTTCGGAAGAGGACGTATAACATGGTAACGATACCTGCTCGGATGTGAAGTAGAGGGGGTTATAAAAGAAGATGGCGTAACGTTTAGACCCTGGGTCTTCATAAAAGTAGGAGAAGAGGGAAGTACAGCAGAAAGATAAGAGGTTCAAATATTCAAACATAATTTAAAGATTAAATCGAACCGTATGAAATGGTAGGCCTATAAAAACTAAAGAGGATGAATTAAATAGGTTGCCCTAAATACAAGGCAAGACGTCATAAAGCAAAAGGGAAACGAAGCCTAGTACAAATACGAAAAAAATATCGGAATGGAAAACCATACATGACTTCCATGTCCTAAAATTTATATTTAAAATAATTTAATTAAATTAATTAATTAAATAAGTGGATGCTTGAGTTCTGAAGAAATTACGTATTAGCTAAAATGGTACCACCATGTCAGGTGGATTAAAACTATCCTCAACCTTCGTGAGGAAGGACTGTACTTTTGGATAAATGTATGTAGGTCGAACGAAGAGGTAGCTAAAGGTAGCTGCGATCTGATTTCTGTAATGAAATTGGACTCTCGCTGCGAGGGGCCGAGGGATGTCCATAGTGTTATCAAAATATTTCCTGTCAATACTATACTAGTCATTTTTCTTTTTTAAAATCGAGTCTTTCTTTTTTTCCATTTGTCTTCTGATTTCCTGAACGACTATTCTGTCACCCGTATAATTATAAATTTCTCAGCAAAACATTTCTTCCTTAATACGTTTGTGTCTCCTGTTCAACACCCACCATTCTGATCCATGTCATAACGCTATATTCCACACAGGCTAGTAAATAACTAGCCATCAGGGAGGTTTGTCAAAATATTTTCAAGGAGGGGCAAACAATTTTCCAAAGGAGAAAAATATTTATATTTTTCATACATACACACATGCACATATTAGTATATAATTCTCATATCATAATAGAAATAAATACACAGATTGTATTAATTGCTTTAATACAACAACACTGTCCAGCGATCCACAGGAAGCAAAGCGATGTCTACCTTTTCGGCTTGCACGCGTTGTGTTGGTGTGGGTTTCCGCACTTTCCATTTAAAAAGCGTGGAAACATAAGAAAATAAACATGAGTGAGGCCAGAAATAACGCGAATTTTGTGTGTGTGTGTTTGTGTATGTGTGTTGCCGGCCTTTTTATTGCGGTAATCACAATAATAAAACTATGGAAAAGTAAACATTACATAATTGAGATATGCTTGCCTGCCAGGAACGATATATTTTCACTCATACGTGATTTAAATTAAAATGAAAAATATAGAATTTTTTTAAAGTGAAATGAAATGTTTCCATAGAAACTACCATACTTCTTTGTTGTCAATAACGTAGTACACATATAAAACTTATAAAAATTTACCTCCTCCATCATCAACTACCATTTTAATTTATAAAGAAAATTACCCCCTCCCCCTTCAACTACCCTTTTCATTTATAGATATTTAATCTACCTTTCTACAGTGGATTATTATGACCTTCTTTTCAGGATACTTTATTTATCAAAATTAAGCACTTTACTCTTGTTAAAACGTAAAACGTCGCAGGTAAACTACCCCTTTCCCTTAACCGATCTTCACCAAAATCAATAGGCCTTGAGTCCTCTACAATTCAGGGCTGTATGCAAAAAATTATTTGATTCTGTTTGAATCTGCGGCTGTTATCGTTTGCCATAGAACAAATTCTACACACAGACAAACACACACAGACACTTTTTGAAAAATGACTTTTCTTATGTTTTGATGGTAGTGCAATCAGAATCTCCCGTTATCTTGAACACGATTTTTTTCGCCATTTCCTTATGGAACATGGAAGTAAAATGACTTTTCTTCACGTTTTGAGGGTAGTACAATCAGAATCAGCCCTTATCTTGAACATGATTTTTTTCGCCATCACCATACTTCCATTTCCTTATGGAACATGGAAGTAATTAATATCGTAACAAACGAGGCGCCTAGTACGTGAATCACATTATGGTGGGCTGCATTAATTCACCGCCATTCGCAATTCCGTACACTTTATTAGCAGGGAAACTGTCTAACAATCAACAGAGCAACGGATATTCGCGACGGTTAGCGCTAGAAAGAAAAGAAAATATATAAGTTATAGTGACTGAATCACTATACTCACTCGAATAGTATTTACTGCTGTAAGTGCTGCACTGTACTGTAGACTTTCATCTAAATCCTACTTAGATAAAGTAGGAGAACACTGCTGATCTTTAAGCTTCCTCTATTAAGTTAGTAATGATCTTGATGGAAACTATGACAGATGACAACGATAAAGTTGGTCTTCGGTTTCCCCCGTAGACCAAATCGAATCAAATCATCCCCAAATCATATCTTTTCCTTTATCTGAATATCGGATGTTATTTTCCACGCTTCACATTATATGTAGCAATATTGCTTATAAACAGGGGTGTATTTACGAGGGGGACGAACAGGAACCCCCCCCCCCAGAGGGTCGAAAAAAGTTGACGAATTTTTTTACTCTTTTATTTTTTAGGTTGTTTTGTTTTATATGTTTTCAGCTGTGTACGCTGATATACCAGTAACTCTTTTTAAAATATACAAACAGGTTTATTACCCAGCATTTGCGTATAGGTTTGAAATATGAAATATTGTATAGGAAAATAAATTCAGTCAATAAGTATCTTGTAAACAATGTTTCAATAACGCGTATTTTTATTATGTTGTTGCCGTTCTCTTAATGGGATTGATTTCAGGATGTTCTCGCACGTTTATAAACAATTTTAAAGATAGTAATATTGATTAGTCTTAACTTGTTTTTTTTTTTGTATGAAGCCGACTTAACTTGATCCCCTCCCCCAAGACCACATTCTAGATACGCCACTGCTTAGAAAGACTCTTTAGCAAAAGGTTATATACATTTTTGTCGATTATAAGCTAGTTTGTGATTCAGTCTATACAAAAGCTGTAGTGAAGGTGTTAGAAGAAGAAAGTACAGAAAAGGAATGTACAGTATTACAAAGCCATACGACAGCATTCACTGCAGTGTGGTCACAGATAATACGGTCCTATTCACTTAAAGTTCATAGAAAATATCGGGTCAAGAATCACGTAGTTGTGAACAGTTTTCAGACATATTTTTTAACAGCGAGTGGTTTTTCATTATTGTACAGGCTGATTCGCACTGGACGTGTGAAAGATTTACAGGTAATTGCGTTCTCTGGTCCCAGCTCATGTGAGCTATCGTTTGCATTAAATGAAACCGATCTGTTCGCGGTAAACCTGTTGATTCGCGTGCCAAAGTGAATGGGATGTAACTTTACAAACGTGATTGAGCGTATAACTTAAATTTGGAGAAAAACGAATTACGGTACACATAAAACAACAAAACGGACTACGTATACCTTTACATCTAAACTTTGAAAGTCTCGCTTGCAGATTCTAGAGTAACAAATACAATTTCAATGTAACCAGTTTTATTGTTCTATTTTAAACAAACTCCATTGCAATTAGGTTTTTGGAAAAATTTTTATTACAAAAAATATCTCATAGACAAGACGACATTATAATTTACACTTTACACAATGTTATGGTTACAAAGCAAAAAAGTACTAGTGGTATATACGCGCGCTCTTAATGAAAGAGTTCAGGTTTTCGTAGTATGTCATTCCCCAATAAATAAGTAAATAAATTCTATATCCGTATTTAAAGCTCCGCAATAGTGTTCCCCTGAAAACTGTGAAGCCAAGAATTTTTGTCGTTCACTGGGTGGCGTGACGCCCACATCAACATTGCATGTGTTAATATAATCTGTGTTACGTGTCTCTCAGCTTCATAAGTAGTGTAATGAAATCATCACACACGTTTTAGGATGACTGTACCATATGTGATAACGTGAAAAAAACGCATTTTCCCGTAAGCTGGGAAGAAAGAGGTGCCGTTACAATTTTTGCGAGTGAAATATTATCTAGCAAGTGAAGTCGATTATCCGGTCTGAGCTCTGCAAAAATCAATCGGGTAATTAAAAATCTGGAAAATTCTATCATTTTATATTTTACGTGTTGGATATAATTCCTTTACGTATAATGAGTACCATACTATGTTGGAATTAGGAAGATCAAAAAAATAGTTCCGAGGCTGCTTTCCGCACTACAAGTATTATAAAGTTTTAATGCACAGGTTACTGGCCTGTTGCACAACCCCCTACCAGGAGGACCAGAGTCTCTTCTGTCAGGGATACCATCCATACCTTAGCCGAAAGGCCCCTATTTTGAGGCGCAGGAGATTCAGCCTCACATTTCTCTTTCTGAGATAGGATTTGGTGGCTGGCTTTGTATCAGTTATTCTGATACTGAACGTTTCTTAGTATTTCCATTGCTCATCTATCGGCATCAGTGAGCACTCTAAGAGCCTAAGCCACCCAGAATTAAGAAATTAGAATTAAAAAGGAAGACAACCTAGCCTTCGATTACTCTAACAGCGTCTGGGTCAGAAAAGAACAAGAGACAGTCAAGAGAGACTAGACAGAAAAGACTAAAGGAAGTGATCTCACCCAAGACATTTCGTGGGTCGTCCGAGGATGAGATGGATGCCGGAACAGGTTTATATAACCTAATCCTTGAAGAGGAGGAGAAGAAGAAGAAATAGTTACACATACTTCAGAAAAAAAACCATATGAACAATAATGACAGACAGAAAATATTGTACACTAGTTTTAGAACATTATGAAGAATCTAGAGATTGAAGTTTTTCAATAAGTCATGAGAATTTTAAAAATTCCAATTATTCACTAAAGAAATTAAAACGAATTAAGCACAAAAAATAGCAATTCGTAATATGTATCCATTTATAAAAAAGGTTTAACGACGAATTACAAAACATAAAAAAAATAATTTAATCGATGCAAGTCGATGTTGTTAGAACTGTTTTTTATTATTTTTTTTTAGCATTAAACATAGATTTCCGTTAAAGCAAAGCAACATTACATGATTATTTTCGACTGTTTTCTAATAGGATCCATCAACAAGATGTAACGTAAAAGATGTCCTCACTATTCATATTCGGATTTTATGGATTAGTATAAGAAACAAATTTCTACAAACGTCTCGTTTCCCGTCTGGCCGCCATTTTCTTTTTTTTTTAAGAAAAACTTTATATCTTAAGAAAAAATTAAGATATCTTAATGAAATTTGGTACACATGTTTACATTAATGTTCTTTAATAAATAAAAAATACGGTTATTTTGCGGTCTCAAATTTTGAAACGGCAGCTACCTTAATATTTTTTCACCAATAGCTCTGTGATCTGTAATGTTATCAAACTATGGTTTAGTACATTAAATGTTAAGTCTTTTATTCTGAACACAACGACATCTTGTCTATTTAAATATGCTTAAAAATAACCGAATCATGTGGAAAACAGCCTATTATAATTCTGACTACATGATTTTCTTATCTACCGGACTTCGATTCCTCCAGTACAGGAAAAATCTGTATAAAGTTATAATTATTTTTTCCAAATTAACTCAGTAGCAGTAATTTATAACAAAGTAAATTACATTTGTTTCTTACATTGATGCATAGAATCCGAATATGAATCGGGAGGACATTTTTTTACGGCACTTCCTGTATATTTTCCCAATTGCGTATTGCAAATCTGGGCAATCCGGATAATTGGACATCCGACAACCGGTGTCTTATTGTACCTAAAATACTGTCGAACAAATCAGACTATCTGGTTAGTTTTATTACATTTCTTTAATTTTGTTAGAAACCCGTCACGATAACATGACCGGTTCACAGTTGGGACGAAGTTTTCTCGGCCAATTAACAACAGTAAGGCTAAGCGTCAACGGTTGTAATTATAGGCCTATTCTATTAGTTTTGAAGTTAGTGCCTATTATGGTTAAAAACTGTTAAATGAAAATTAAAAAAAAAAGTGGCTCTATTCGGAATTCTGAGTCACCCCAGGCATACGGGCCATGATTTAACACACACACACACACACACACACTTGAAAAATATATATGCTTATAATAATAAATATTATAAAGCAAATGCTGTTAACACTGAAAATAGCGGTTGGTATATGAAATTTACAAATAAAACTTTTATAAATTTTTTATCAAATTTATTATCACAAATGAAACACAAATAATTTATTAATTTGTTAATTACAAATAAAACTTTTAGACAATAGAAGACTGTTTTTACGTAATAGACGTTATAGATTACGAGGTATTAGACAATAGAAACAATAACAAAACTTAACGATTAAGAACCACATCAATTTGATTGACAGCCGGCAGGCAAAGGTCATCCGCCGCCCTGACTTAGGGGCATAAAACAGGTTATGCAATAAAGACCGCGTTGGAAATCCCAGACCACGTGCGGACCGGCAAGTCGAGTAGGAAAACACTGACTGACCTTCCCCCACACAACACCGTACGCATATATAATTATACTATACCTAAAATTAAAACACCCTGGACTCTTCTTACGCCTCGAAATCTTGCATACGCAGAGAGAAATTCCGCGCTTCAGTCTTACGGTATGCCCACAAGCTCGTCAAATACTGATATTTGGAAAACCAGTCGTAAGCTGGTGTTTTTTATTGTATTTTACTTTTTTACAGATTTACCTAAAGAGTGTTCGATCAAAAATGGGATTCACAATTCGATTACCCCAATTTATCCGGATGTAAGTAACGATTCCACCGGCAGTGAGACGACTCGAACTGAGACGGAAAATACGTCAGCTACATACAGTAAGCTTGGAATGCCCTGTTCATACACTACACAAAACGATACAATGCAGTTAACTGACTACTCGTCCTTAGCGCAGTTTGTTTCATGCAAGGACCCTGACAATATCCCCCTGAATTCCGAATTGATTGAATCATGATTTTAGTGTTGCGTTCCACACGTGTAAGGGATCAATATATTCTTAACGCGCTGAACCTAAGAGTAAGCGAACATGACGTGCTAATTCGTAAGACAGGAATTACGACTTTGATTACGCTACTAGGATATTCCCTTCCTGTACGCGGGGCAAATGGCATTCTGGGCAATACATTGACAGTTGAGTAACGCACGTGACACTGTCAAGGTCAAACCTCGCCAAACTCAAACTATTTGCAACCGGTTTCAGTTTGTAAAACAAAAACGTCGCTATTTGGCGCCGTCACGAGCCCCGGACTGACACAGCTTCGCTCGCTTCCCTATCTGACGAACGGCAAAGTCAGAAACTACACGAAGAAGCGTTGAACGCGACAGATTTGAGGCACAGCTGGAGTCAGACATTTGCCCTCTTGGCCAGATTAACCCGTAATGAATAAATTAATGTAATGTGCTGTAATGAATGTGCTGTAAAAGTTGTAAAAAAATGCGCGCTTCTTGGCCACAGTGTTTAGTTGCATAAATTTTTGCTGCGATTTCTTTTCTCGCTGTAAAGCGTCCGTTTTTAAAACAACAAATGATTCCACATTGAAATCACGCAAGTTTCACACAGGTCGTAACTTTTACATTACCCACCGCTGTTGGATAACTAAGACATATAGTTTTTCAGTACAATTCTGTTTCTAAAATTTAATTATCTTCGGCGTGCATCGGCGTAATGGACATTTACATTTCTGACAGCTTAATGACAATAAATAATACACGCGCAAGCTTTTACCACATAAAAAAAAAACTACAAGAACTATTAATTTTAACTTTTCGTACCATCTACCTTACCATGAATAAAAAAAGTTTCAACAGAGCGAATCTTTGTACACACTTAGAAACACTTTAACAGAAACTGCCTGTTCAAATGTTTCTGATATGGAAGGACAACAGAAACACTCTCAAGGAAATATTAATTATTTCAATAGGTTCTTGACCCTGAAACATTGTTTCTTCACTTTTCTACGACCGAGTGTGACTCTCCAAGCCTGGGTGTACAAAGGTCATAGATTCACTGCAAAGAAATTTCGTGAAAAACTGTAACAATATATACCGTAGGCTATAAAGGCCGGAGTCAACATTGTTCTATTGGGCGGTGGTCGACTGCTTACGTTTTCATTTTCTCTAGACGTTTCGGCCACATATCCGGTGCTTTCACCTCAACAGTGAGGTACGTTCGGTACGTTTTCGAATGTTTTTTCTACCGAGGTCTCGTGAGGAGCGACCGAACGTCTAGAGAATATGAAAACGTAAGCAGTCGACCACGGCCCAACACCTCGTGGTAACTAGTGTTCTTAACAACTACACTACACTTTCGTTTATCCGGAATTGATGGGACCGGACCCTTTCCGGATAAACGAAATTCCGGATAAACCAAACTAATGGCGAAAATGCCGGTATTAGCGATGTTTACCTACCGCTATACAGAAAAGTTGAGTTTTTTCATTTTGAAGACTTTATTCAAACTGTAATAGCCTACTATACTGTATATTACGAATAAATCTTAAGGAAAAACAAAATCTGTTTCAGAATATTATACTGTATAAACAAGAAAAAAATGTATTTAGCATTAGACATTATACATACACTATATTAAATTCAGTACAGTACAATAGTAGCATTTCTAAAAATTAACAAGTTTAATTTAGGGAGAAAAACCAATAATAAACACTGTAAGAAGCCTTGATCGTCGTACTTAAAATTTTTGTTTATTTAAATTGATTTAATTTATGTAAATTGATTTAATACTTGTTAGTGGTTTTAGCTATTATTAAAGGTCGTTGTTTTAAAGCGTTCACGATTAATTTTTCTGGTTTAGCCGGCTCATCGTTCGTCGAATGTTGAGTATCGGACAGAGTTGGTTTCCTCTTCTCTCGTAGATATTTTCGGTGGCGTTGGTACCGACTGTAATTAAGACATTTTTTTATCAAGGTACTTACTTGGTGTGATGTTCTCAGGAGCAGGTACAGTGTGTCAGCTTCCCTAAAAGAAACAACATCAATTCAAATAATTCGTGGCGCCGTTTGCGTTGCCAACTGTCGCACGTCGTCTGCCAAGCCTGTAAATACCTATCTATTTGAAATAATCGGGCCAACTCTAATTATTCTTTTGAACATAATTTATTTATTGTGGGTGTTTGATCATTTATCTCATTAACCTTTAACAATAAAAGATTAAATCTTTACAATTACCTTTCATTAGTTATTAGACTCTTTTTAAAACGCCTCAGGGTGGTTATTCTGCGTATGTGTATTCCATACTTTACAATGTTTATTTACTATTAAAATAATCAATACGGGGTTCTTGGAGCATACAATATACAAACATTAATACAAAAAAACAATTATTATTATTTAATAGGAGAGTGGTCACCTCGGATCACTGTAATCTCAATTCATTACGTTTATAAAAATGTAAACAGACGTCACGCGTCAACTAATAGGTTAGATCTGGCGTCTAATATAATGCCAGTTACATTCGTTGAACATTTAAGTGGTCAATTGTCAAATAAATTTAGTTTACTAAAGTTATGATCTCTTCAGTAGATCCAACTATCATTGGGATAATAACATGGATATCCTTTATCAGGTAAATTACTTATTAAATACAGGCATGTCCACGGTTTATCAAATGGTGGTACATCGACTTAACCTATTTTGGTGCAGTAGAACCTGCCGTCTTCACACTATTAATAAACATTCATTTATAATTCGGTACAATAAATTTTATTAATGTTTATTTGACTTTATGAGGTTCAACGCCTCTTGAAAGTTCCTAGTTCCTTTATTTATTCTTAATTCTACTTAGTGTCAAGTTATGTTCACTTCTTAGTCTACAAGAATGATATTATCACCATACTCCCTTTTATTTATATAATACCGCGATTGCCTGGGATTATACACTGACAATCGTGTACGCACTGCACTTTTTTATTCTTATTTCACTTAATTCACTTTATAAATGTCTTTTAGACATTTGATTCGTAATTGTACTGAATCATACGCACATGAATCATACGTCATTGTTACTCTCCGCACAGGTTAGGTAAAAATTTACTTTTATTTCGTCGAGAACTCTCGTCGTGTTTCCTCCGTTGATCATACAATAAGAATGACGCTTAACTTGGCGTCCCCTTGCTCGTCAAGCCTCGCTACAGGTAATTTGATTGGTTCTAATTTCGATGACACCTCACTGACAACTTCCTATCGCGTGGGTCTTTGGGTCTTAGAGTACGAAAATATTTCCATTAATTTACACAAATATTTAAAAAGACATTTAACTTTCTTATGGTACTTGGGAGTTCTAACTGACTAATCTCAATTGTTTTTAATTGTTCTCTAGATCAATCAGATACCCCTCAAGCCATAATTCTGTTAATGTTTGACACTTTTTTAATTTCACCACTTACGCCTATTACATTTTTCAATTAAAACTATCTTACTTTCTATTATTAACAATTCAATTTCACAATTAGGTTTATTGATGATTATTCAGTCTCTTTCTGTCCTTTAATCATATTATAAACCAGTTATCTGTGATAACAACTCTAAAATTGAGCATAAACCCTGCTGTACAGGTAGCATTATGGTTTGGATTTACCTTATATATTTTATTGAAGGTATTTTAAGAATCAGTTACACTTCACTTCTGTTCTTAAAGGTCCCCTCCAACTTCTGGTTATCATGGGCTGACTTAATCAATACCCCTTCTTGTATATTTTGGTTACTGACATATTCAGTGTTTGGCACCTACGCCTTAAATTTTATACTGTTCTAATCATACAATACATTGTTTAAAACTGGTTACACTTCAGTCATTTGTTGGTGTCTTTGTCTATTTTATTATTATTGGTTTAGTCTGATACCCTGTATAACTTAACAATTAGTACCAGACTTTAAGCTCCTTTAGGCCTATTGCCACACAAGTTGGTTTTAACAGTGGTCTGTTCATTTCTATTTGATTACATTTGAGTGTTGCTATTGGTTTATATAGATGAACTGTAACAACCTTTAGTTGTTACCTTGGGTGGTTTTGACATAATTATACTCTGAATTATATTCCTTTGGTACCCCTATAGTTAAAACACTATATGGTTTTACAATTGTTCTTTTAACTCTTATTGATTTTTAAATTGAGTGATCATTCTCCTTTACAAGATAGTGATAGTAATTATGAAGGTGTTACCATCATTTGATTGGTAATAGTATGTCACCTTGCTTTGTTAATACAATAAAACATCTTGCATCTGGTGTCAAGATACCAGTATGTCTATTTTCTATTATCTTGTGATAAATTTAATCTAATTATAATTGGTTTACCTTATATAAGTGAAATAGAACCTTGCTGGTTCTATTGACACTAATTTCTCCTCTCCTTTCTCTCATATTGTTACAGTTTTAGTAAGATTTGTTAGGTAACATCAAAATGTCTAACTTATTGTTTGTACTTATGCTAATTACAATACAATTCTACTGGTTCTATACATTGATTCTGTGTTGGTACCACCCTTTTAACATTTAGGTACATTACCCCCCAACAGAAATTAGATTGTTAGGCATTTAATTACTTAACTCTCCTGTTTTAGGTGCATAATTCACATATAGTGAGGTTAAGGGTCCTATCATGGTTTGGCAACAATGTGTTTGTTTTATAATGAGTTCAATGTCTTTTGATTTCACATTATTATATGATTACTAATATTATTTATGATTTTAGGTTTATTATACACCTTTTTGTCTCTATTACCCATTTTAAACAGTATTTATACACATCATTCGATAAGTAATGTCCCTACATTTTCTCTAGTTACAAGGCTGGTCTTTATGATTCATGATTGTTATTCTTCCAGATATACAGTTCATTTATACCTTTACTAATTTTATTTCACTCTCCTGACCTTTGTTCATTGTCTCATTTAATTACTTTATAAGCTTTCTTTGTCGGCATAGTTATTTACATTAGTCCATCAGGCATCATTATTACTCTGTCCTTTACTCTGGGCTTTCTTGTTATGATCCATTCATCTTGTCTGGTCGAGTAGGGCATATCTTATTCTTCATTCTGTTTTTGTATCCGGTTGGGCCTTGTAGTGTTCTTCTTTAGTCATTTTATAGTTTCTTCTCTCAGTCCTTGGTATTCACGTTTTCACCTAATCTATTGGGTTAATTGTCAGTTAATTACATTTCGTCTAAGTCATTGTCATTATTTCTTTGATCATCTTCATCAGTGTGTTAAAGAAGTATTCTTTATTTATTTAAAATCACCTTCTACTTGTCTTGGTTATTAACATTAAAGTTGTATGTAGCATTCTTTATGCTTTGTTATTGTTGGATTATTGGTTGTTTGGGACCCTGGTGGTCGTGATCTTATGTAACATTACAACACACATACATGAATGATCAAAGTTTTCACTTTTTAAAAAAGTCCATATTTTTTTCTGCTTTAGCGATGTTTCTCTCTTCTCAGCTGTACGGTCACGGAGTCTTTTTAGAAGTAACAGTTCTGCTGGGATAAGATTCTCTTTGAATGCCGACGTTAACCAGATTGCCGAGGGAACTATACACTGCACTGAATTATTTTTACCCTTGCAGTTTAGATTAATTACGTTTATGTTGATGATCTCTGAACGGGTATAACGTTGAATTTATAACAAAACAGGTTGTATTTAGTACAAATCGTATCTTAAAATTCACCGGTAAAGTCGTTAAAAAAAAATATTTTGAAAACTTGTTCCGGATAAGCCGGAATTCCGGACAAACGAAGGCCGGATAAACGAGAGTGTAGTGTAACATCGTTTTTCAGTTAAACGCCTTGAAACAGATTTTCGGTTCAAGAATTTAACGCTAAATAGTGAACACAACGCACACAAAAATCAGAAGTTTGTAAGAGGTTTGTTATAGGTATCTGGAAAAAAAAAACATTTTTTCGAGGTATAACAAATGATGTCAAATCGAATTAAATAATAATTTAATACAACAACAGTAAACATTTAAATCATTAAACCTATGAAGTAATCAATTAATCGTGTGAAATCGTGTTATAATCATTTAAATCTGTGAAATATACGATTGACTAAAAACGTTTTACCTCATTTGCACAATGAATTCATTTTTATTGTGATAATTTTAGTGCAACTAATAACGAAAACAAATTCTGACGTGTTCCTATAAGAAAAACTGTAACAATCTCAGAGTCAGGAACTGATAATACGTAAGCTTATTGTATCTCAGACAATTTAAATACGTACCGTACTACAGCTATAACACGTCTTGTTAGCAAGCCCAAATTTGGGGAGATTCGGTATTTACTCACGGGCGAATGACACTCTGACTCACAGACAGGAAACAATGGTGAGAATTATTGGTGGAGAGGACTACAAGGGGATTTGTATTCGTCAATGAGAATCAGTGTTTACACAAATCCTATTAAGGATTAAGGATCACACTGCGGATCAAGGCGTTATGAACATTTTTGTTTATAAAAATCTAACAAAAAAAGTAATTCGAGGTCATCAGAAAATAATTTGTAGCTTACACAGATACATATCGTTTAACAGTGATTATTATTGTTTAGACAAATTTACACATCGACTGACCTTGTGCGTACTACAAGAAGTGGTCTGTGACTGGAATAAGAGAAAACAACAATCTTTCTCTTCAAAAAGAGGGAACTCAATCGAAGATGGATCTAAGTGTTTCATATCATCATTGACAATCTCTTAACAAACTCAACAAAAACAATTGAGTATTTCTGACCTGACACTGAATCCGAACGGAACGATCGCAACAGGAGGAATTGCAGTTTTTCGATAACATGGATTTCAATGGGGCCCGCACATTGGCTCGGATTGGAACGGAACAAGTTACTAGCCAGGGAAATTTTGACCGATTCCCAAGCTACGCCCATGAATTGTGCAGTGAACAAAACGCCGATGTAGAAGTCTTAATGAGCACAGGTGACACGTTCGAGGGAAGTTTTACAAAAACAAAATTTTCCAATTGCGTTTTTTAAAAAGCTGACCCATGATGAAAGGTAATATATTGGAAAAACGTACTACACGTGAAAGGAGTCCTACAGTTTCAATTAGTGTAAAAAAACAAATGAAAACGTTTAGGAAAAATCGCGTCGAGTCTAATAATTTACACACCTATGTAACAGCAGTTATTTTTAAGAACCAAAGTCAACTTTTCTTGGGTTGTCATCGCAGATTCTTTGTCATTTATATCTTTGTCAGTATAGTTTTCATAACCTACTGGTTTGCCTAGATTTGGTATCCTTTCTTACGCGACATTTAATATAAAATCATTTTTTGTAATTTATAACCTAGAAAATGACGATGGCTGGGATTGTGGATGTATGGGCATTTTGAAAAAGACTTGAAAAAACTTATGTATCAAGAGTGGTGACAAAATGAAAAACAGGACTGGTGGATTTCCTCTCTCTTCATCCTCTCCCATGTCTCCTTCATTCTTGATCAATGTCTCTCCGGCCTTTCGTCAGTCCAGATGGCACCTGTTCTCTTCTTCTTGGGTTTCTCTTGAAAACCTTGAGCATTTTTAAATTTCTTTTGTAGTGGTAAGCGTTCTTCAATATCTTCTTGAGTAATCTGGAGTTCTTCAGCGAGGAGAAGAATGTCTTTTACTGTTTTTTTGAACCACGTATTTTGAGCTTTCTGAAATAGTTAAAAATTTCCCCGTTAGTCTGTCAGGATTCATTCTTTGAACATGTCCGTAGAAAGTAATACTTGTTTTTCTAATTACGCCTGTGATTTTCTCAACATGCGTGTACAGCTCATTATTGTGGAATCTTCTGTATTGTTCTCCATCTTTTATTGGTCCCAAGATTTTTGTCAATATTTTCCATTCCGTGACTTCCAGTTCTTCCATCATCGTTTTCTTGTTTGGAGTCCGCAAGAGTTTTCTTGTTTCGTGTTCGCACTCTGCATAAACTGTTGAGTAATGCTTAATGTTAAACGTCATTGTTATTTTATTTATTAATTTTTATTTTTAAATAATCGAATTGTAGCTATCGATATCTATATTTTCAACAGCTATCGATTACAACGTGTGTTTGCTTTATTTGTGAAAACATAAATTTGTGAAAATTTTTCACATTAGGAGTTGGTCATCAACAATTTGAAATCATGCACACGCACGTTAAAACTAACAAAACTTTAAGCGAAAAAAATTAGTAAACAGAAAAACATTTTAATAAAAATCAATTAAAGGACTTACTACAATAACACTATTTATTTTCATAAAGTGCACAGAAATGTAAAACTTACAAAGATCATTTTGGGAAGAAAGGTGTTTACAGGTTCTGGGCGACAAGCTCGACAATCATATTGGCAGAAGACGTAGCGCGGTTCGGTACTATTTTATAATACAGTACTTCGAAGCAGGTACAACACGGGTGCGTGCCTTCGTTTAAAAGAAAATAAAATTACAAGTTGGTTCGCGGGCGCATCAAACTTTATCGATTGGCGCAGGGTTGCCGACTGCTGGTCTAGACCATCCTTTTTTTCTTTACATTGGGTGGTGTCCATACCCATACTTTCTTTGGCCGTCTGTCCCTCGACACGCACTTTACGTGTCCGAACCAATTTAACGTTTTCACCTCTACCGTATTCTACTAAGTCTACGCCAATCCCCATTTCCTTTCTTATTTATACATGTCTTAATTAATTATAAGAACAGATTTCTTCTCCAAGTATATTTGAAATGTTATTAGTATACATAAAAATCCGACGCACGTTGTACAGAGTAATCTGTATCGTCACAGGTTTGAATGTGAATGAATTCTATTTTAATTTGAACATTCTTAATTCTACCCGATCTCGTTCGTCTACAGCATCGTCTCCAATAAATCATCTCCATATATCTGATTCTGGATTTATCACTTTTATTCATCCCCCCCACAATGCTGCCCCATATATAAGCCCTATTTTGAAACCCTGAAATAGGCACAAAGAATATAGAGGCAGTAAAAGAGTTCATATAGCTTGGCTCCCAGATAAACAGCACTAACGACACTAACACTGAAATAAGAAGAAGAATATATCTTACCAATAAAACATATTATGGATTTAAAAAGCACCTGACATCTAGCTTCATCTCAAGAAGCACGAAATGCAAAATTTACAAACACTTATCAGGCCAGTGCTGACATATGCTTCAGAAACCTGGACAATGACAAAAAATAGCGAAAGACTTCTAGGTTCTGTGAAAGACGGATTCTAAGAACAATATTTAGAGGAGTACAAGAAAATGGAATGTGTCGCAGGCGCTATAATTATGAACTATACCATCTTGACAAAGAGCCGGACAGTGTCAGGATACTCAAAATATCCTGAGGTGTCAGGATACTCAACACGCTAAGGTGGGTTAAGGTGGGTTGGACACATAGAGAGAATGGATACGGAACATATTTTCTACCAGAAACCAATGAGTAGTAGAAAAAGGGGAAGACCCCGAAGTAGATTCAAAGACAAAAATGGAGGAGGACTTCGGAAAGCTGAACATGGATCGCCAAACTGGAAAAATAGCATGAAAAATAGCAGAAACTGGAAAGCCAAGTCACACAATAGGGAGGAATGGAATCGACTCTTGGAGCAGGCCAAGTCCCATCAAGGGTTGTAGAGCCACGGCTGATGATGATAGAAGCCCTATAGAGCGATAATAGAGTTTTTTAGAGTGTTTTATGCCCACCAGAAAATTTTCAGAACCAATTTAGTCAGCAAAAGAACCAAATTTAGATTATACAAGATCTTAATAAGACCAGTTGTGACGTATGCTGTGGAGACGTGGACACTACTTAATAGTACCATACATAATTTAAGAGCGTTTGAAAGAATTCTAAGAAAACTCTTTGGACCAGTGAAGGAAGGTAAAGAATGGCGCATACGGATCAATAGGGAACTGGAGGAATTGATAGATGGCGAGGACATAGTGAGGTTCATCAAGTCTATGAGCATCGGCTGGTTGGCACACGTGATGCGCATGGAAGACGACAGAATGCCCAAAGGAATTCTTAGAGGGACAATAGATGGGAAAAGAAGGAAAGGAAGACCTAGAAGAAGGTGGCTACAGGACGTAGAAGATGACCTCAGGAGGACGGGTACCGGGGATTGGAGGACCGATGTGTTTGGAGGCGACTAGTCGGGGAGGCCAAGGCTCATCGTGGGCTGTAGCGCCAGAGGAACGAAAAATGAATGAAATAAGCCGTATAGTCTCAACTATGGTTTTACACGTCCTAATCATATTACGCTATGTAATTCGGGTACTCCATAGTAGGTTATTCAACTGCCTTGTATAGCTGTTTTTGCTTATACCATTGTTGATTTTATTTCCTGACTACCACCACCATCAGATCACATGCACATAATTAGCAGTATGGTAGAATAACAGTTTATGTAATAACAATAAATTGCGTTAACACAGTCAAACCGATTATTATTAAAAGTGCGATTTTATCGAAAATCTGCAATTGTTCTTGCAGTGAGGGCGCGTATGTGCGTAAAGCAACGTACGTACGACTTCCCCCTCCACGTAGAGTCATCTTCGGCAACTGTACGGTATCACAATATACACACTGTATAAATAGCTCTTCGCGATTATTATCTTACAGTTTTCCTTAAAGGTACAACTTCAACGTATCCTCCTCGTGCCTCTGTAAGTCAGTGTAGTTTACGTAATTACGTGTAACGTTTACAGTCTGTCTCATGAGAAAAACGTATTTCTGAGTTATCAAGCATTCGCCAGGATCGCGCAAAACACGAAGGTACGTAAAGTATTTACCTTTATTAGAATTTTAATTTAAGTACAAATATTTGAATAAATGTTAAACAGCCCTCTGCCTCAGTGGAGTAACTCTTATTTCTGCCCCCCCCTACCACCCTTACTTATTTAATTGTTTCCTTTAGAATACTAACCCCTCCTTATAGCTGTGGCAACTGTAAACATACATAACGTAAACAGAATAACTGTTTTTCCTTGTACGATGTGTACTCAATTAATAAAATATAACTTTTGTTGTAATTAACAGTTTTCTCTGTTATTTAATATATTTCATGTCTTTAATCGATGCAAAAAATACTGATTATATCAGACATTTAATTTTATTAAATTTAAATTCGTGAAGAGAGTGAATGTTTATATTAAATTTCATATCGTACATTTTATTAACTAAGCTTATATTTTTAAACAAACCAAAAATCTATTTCACCTTTAAAACTTTCTGTCATCTGCTTATAGCTTTATAATTTGTAGTAATTTTAGTATACGACTAATATTGGCACTGGAATTAAAGAAAAATATTTTGATATAAAGACATTTTATTTTACAAATGTAGGATTGTTGTATTTCAAAAATTACTTGAAATGCATTTATTAACTGCCCTCGGCGCGTTATTAACTGGAGTAACCGCTCTATTGTGCAGTTAACCAAATAATTTATACTTTGAAGCTAAATCATTAGGTACTGGTAAAATAACAGTAAATATATAAGTGCATTTGTTTTTGATGTCAAATACATGGGGGAATTTGGTTTTAATCATGTTCAGTGGTTTATACCCATTCGTAAAAAATTAAAGGAAATGTTTGCGCAGGCCACCATAGTCCGCAGGTTCCCCGTACTGTGGGTCCTGCAGTTTCCCCAATGCCCTGTGTGTATAACAGATAACCATTTGATCATATTCGTGTACTCTACAGAATATTAACATTTATTGATTATTACAAAGTTCCAACAGACTTCTGTAGTGAGTGACAACATCGTGTTCCTTGTTTGTCTACAAACATTATTACCTGTTGAAGATGTCAAGTAGTGAAACGAGCGAAACGCTCGCAGTTCACATAAATAAAATGTGTGTTAGGTCTAAAAATAAATTTTATACATGAATTATAGAAATCGTGAAAGATTACAAGCGAGATCGCGATGTTTTTTCTGATATTACTATTATTTTATGTTTTCTCCGATAGTCAAAGAATTAAAAATCGTGTCGTCACTGTCCCAGATTGATACTTTATGAAAGTCCGCTCACTCTTAATAAAGGTACGATTTCATTGTTAATTCTATTTAACTATCGATGAATTAAAAAATCCTCATAAATATTCACACAGCGTTCGTATAAAATCAGAAGACCGCATGGCAGAATCGCCACTTGTAAGGTGTCACGGTTTTTATCCGCGGAAACGACACCGTGGATTCGGTTTAGCGCTCGTTTTGTCTTACTTAAAACACAAAAGTTTCGGCCACTCTGCAATGAGGTGTTCTCGTTAGTCACATCTGAGACTCGCCTAGCCTCCAGTCTCAGTCTAGCCGCTGATGTAGTGTCATCGTAGAATGTCTGAAATGTTTGTTTGGAACGCATGCCTAAATACAGTAGTGTTGTTTCCCAAGAACCTAATGTCAGAATCATCCTCACTATATGAGACTGTTTAATAATTACGTAGATACAGCGAGTCGAATACGAAATTATTAGATTTTAAATAATGTATACGAAGGCCTGTATAGGTATTGCGTTTTGCTATACACTTCCCGTCATGGTTGGGGTCACAAGAGTAGGCCTATAGTGCAGGACGATGCTGTATGCCTGTTACGTATTCGCTTATATTTAACACAGGCAACTGTTAAAAAGAGTCAAAATCCGGCTTAATATGTCTGACCAAGTTGAGTCAAAACTTGGAAAATTGTTTACTGAACAGTTGGTATTACACACACAATATTTTATTATAACTATTTCTCTTGGTATTAAATGCATATTATTTTTTTTTGCGTTTACAGTTGTGTGTTGGCAACAATTGTTGTGATGATGACAATAAATGTTGTCGAAACGTCAACACAAATAATTTAAAAATTTGTTTTATATTTTTTGATCGATCCTCGCAAACCATTCATCGTTAAGATTTATTGATTGACGGTCACTACGAAATTAAGGATTACTATTTTTATTATTCCATTTCTCCTATCATTAAGTTTATTAACACACACACACACACACACACAAATTAATTAGTTTTGATACTTCTAATATGGAGAGGCTTCAATGAGTACTTTTCAGATTCGCCTGCGTTTTTGGTAACACAATTTTAAAATGTTATCGAATCTATTTGAAGTTTTAGTGAATTTCTTAAAGATCGCGACCAACGCGTTGACTTATAGTTTTATTTTTTTTTTGCGACAAATAACGATACAAATTTAATTGCTATTAATTTACGCTAATTTATTTTCAAAAAAATATCTGACATCGTCCACTAAACAAAAACTCTTAGTTTAGAATATTGGAAATCCGTAATAAATCCCGATAGTCCATTCCAGGGACAATGGGACAAGCGTTTATAATTCGTAACGAATCCTGGATTTTCGGGACATTTGGTCACACTACACATGTAACTTAGGCTACAGCTACAGCTTAGTTATAAATTAACTACAGATTATAGGGTTCCAGCTTAATCGAAACGATCATAGTGGAAATTAATAACAGAGTCCTGCAAGGTTGTAGATAAGAGATTAACGACTTTGGAGGGTGCGACCACGATGGTTTGGTTATTATAATAAACTTTGCAAAAATCTGCATTATAGTAACGTACAATTAAACGGTTTACTATGTTTATACGGCGTTTCTCCACATTCTTAACAGACAAAAAGTAGTTCCCATAAGTTATCTCAAAAATCGTGTTACCCAAAGTGTCTTTGCCCTACCTTCATTCTGGTAAAACGGAAGAGAAGGGTTCCCTTCTACTGCAAACATCTTCGAAAAATTACCTCGTAGACCAACATAGCAAACGGCAATGCTACTAACTACATCACGGTTTTAAGTAGTTACTTTTGGTCCTGTATCTCGGTGACAGCACAAATTCGTAACCTCATCATTCAACAATATCAGGAACAGACAATTGCGTGAGGTTAATGTAGGCAGTTACGCCATTTAAAATTACTGTTTTAAACAGCAGAGTTCTAATAACAAAGCACTTTTGAAAAACCCCGTTTTCCTTACCTTTTATGAAAACTAAATAAGCACAAAAATAACTTTCAGTAAGAGTCAAATTTTGACAAATAATTTACAGGAAAGAGTCAAACATTCGGAAACATTAAATCCATACTTGATCAAGCGAACAAATATTTTTAGAGAAAGTTTGAAAATTAATTATGGTATTACGCGTACTTGTAACTAACAACAATAATGTAGGTTTGCTTTTCTCCTGACTTTGAACAAGGAGGGCGAAAATGTTTATCGGTCTGGGGATGTTTGTTTCAACCTCTTTATCTTGGAAACCACTGATCAGTTTGAATGAAACAAACGTCAGAATGTTGCTGATACAAAACACATCGACAAGGAAACAGAATGGTGGGGCTCAGGATGTCATTTTTATAATTTTCAATGTCATGCGTAACCAGAAATATTAAGTATGGCCCGGCGATTTTAATTTTTTCGAATTTCGTTCACTCTAGTTCACTTTAATTTAAAAACGAATTGTTTGGCTTTCGTTTTGTCTAAGCCGGTTCAGCTAATCTGACATTATAACCAGAGTAAAAGAAGAATGAATTTTAAATGAAAACATGTTTGAACCTTTACGTCTTGATGACTTTCAACAAAACTACCGTTAAATTCTAATAATCCACAGCTGATACTTAAAAATTAATAATGTGTCTTTTCCATAGTTGTGGTTTTGTATTAATTATGATTTGCTATGATATGAACTTCTTCAGTTTATAAATAGCTTGACGCTGTTTCTTCTTTAAAACGTTTTGTCATTAACGTAGCGATTTTTGGACGAAAGCGGCCAAAGTGTAGTACAATCGCGTGTTGCCTGCCAATACCACGCAGACTGTGTTCGATTCCCGTCGCGGATAAAAATACAATCAAGCAATAAGACGATCACTGTTCCCTCACAGAGCAGTAGTAAACTAACCTAACTACTATAGTATGACTAGCACTTTCGGCTCCGACGTTAACCCATGTAGCACTACTTATGAGATTCCGTTATTACAGTACCATGGATATGAAAAGAGGCAAATAAAGAAGCAAACTTTTCCAAGGAGAGGGTTTATTCCACAAATCTGACTTCAAAGTTTTCTTCTTCTTTTGCATTCCCACATTGACTTAGGGTGTTGACCCTCTGCCCATTTTTAAATATATGTTATTATTACATAGGCTACCAACTCTCACCCTTTCTAAGCAATCTTTTTGTTCTTACCTAATTCGTAGTTGGTGAGAACTTCTTACTCTCTCTGTTCTCACTTCGAAAATCATTTTCAGCTATGTAGCAGGATTCATTTCTACCAGGTGGTTGTACCACTTTCATTGTTTACTTTCTATTTCTTCTATACAGACTTTATTCCGTCTTTCGATTCTGTTTCTTACTCTATCTCTTCATATGTTTCCTAACACTTTCCTCAGTTATTTCATTTTTTGTTTGGCTGTAGTTCTAGATTTTATCCTTTCGGTCATCGTTCACAATTCAAGGTCCGTATGTTAGGACGAGTGCGCATATGATTTTTTTTAGGCGGGTTTTGGTCTGACATTTAAGTCACTTTTGTTTGGGTTGAAAATATTACTTTCTTTGTAAAGTAACGTCCTTTAGAAGTAAAATTCCTTTAAATTTTTAGACGAAATTTTAATGGGTCCGCTGTGTACTTAATAGGTAGTCCTAATCATCATGTATGCCTACTGTTCACAATATTTACACTTATTATTATTATAAACGTCTACAAGGTGATGGCTCCTCCCACACTTCTTTATGGGTCTGAGAATTGGACTTTAACGAAAGGCCAGGCCAGTCGCATCCAAGCGGGTGAAATGAGATTTCCGTGGCAGGGTATACTCTCCATGGTGATAGAAGAAACACAGATATACGGCAGGAACTGAATATTATGAGTATACTCGACAGGATCGCCCAGTACCGGCTGAATTGGTGGGAACATCTTTGCCGAATGGATGACTGCCGCATCCCCAAACAACTATGGAACTTTATCAGAGGGGACGGAGAGGTGTGGGACGTCCGAGGAAGCGCTGAAGTGACCAGCTGTAATATTTGCCTATTTGAGACCGGAACAAACCATTCCTGGTTTAAACCTTGAGGATGATGATAATTATTATTAGGTTATTATAAACGTTCATTAAAATTTTACCTAAAAATGGTTTAGAAAATCGAAAAAGTGCATTACGTAGTCACTGACAACAAAACCCAAGACTGTAATACATTCGTTGATAAAAATTTATGAATTTAGAGAGTGAAAGAATGCAAGAATAAAAGAAAGAAAGAAAGAAAGAACGAAAGAAAGATATATATATATATATATATATATATATATATATATATATATATATAGAGAGAGAGAGAGAGAGAGAGAGAGAGAGCAAAGAACCTATCCGACTTGAAATAAGTTTACTATTTCGTACACCATCTATTGTTGTTATAAATCACATGACGTTTCGACTTTAAAAAGGTAAGACTGCTTCAGGGACACACATAGACAACTGATGTCCTGTGAACAGTCACCTGCGTTGTCACTTGCTGGATTTCTATTATTAGAAGCTTTAGTTCTGAAAACGACGTTGGAATTAAGACCAAAACAACGTCAAGTCATCTTATAAAAACCACGGCAATGTGCAAGATTGGAGAATTACTGGATCGAGTGATGCATTAGTTCTTTCAGAACATTTTGTTACATTTTCACAGTCAAACTGAAAGCTAATTTTTAAAATTATTTCGTTAATCTTAATAAAACAAATAGGCTATATAATTTTTTTAAAATTTTTCTTTAAAAATTCATGACATTATAACAAGACGATATACCACTCAGTTTAATTGAAGTTAAAAACCGTTTTTCCATTGTCTCAAAATAACCGCTGTACGAAGACCAAACGCAATGTACAAAACTATTAGATTCAATATCAATCCTGTACTATCAGAATAACAGTCGATGACGTGTGAAGGTTAATCAGGCATCAACCTTTATCGGGCAGATGTCGGTTTTACGAAATCGCGTACACAGACGATATTCATGAACGATTCCCGCAATAAATGAAGCTATTAATCCGCGGCGCGGTGTTGAGAAACTGACTAAACAATGATGAACGACTTTAATGTAACCAACTTGGTGATTTTTTTTAATAGTCACATCCCGTAATCTTTCCACACACATGCACATACACATACACATATACACACATACACATACACATAATCTTTCCGTACACATGCACGAGCGCTTCGACACTACAGTATAAAAGAAACTATGTTGCTACTGAATTTTTGATAACGTAAGACGTTGTTGGTTCAGCAATATAAAAGCAAGATGCGTCATTTCTCACCCCCAATGTTGTTTCAGCTTGTGGAAATAAGTACCGAGGACGACACGTAGAGTATAATAACAGCCCCCTGAAGCGTAAGGCTGGTCACACTTCCTTCCTTATACGATGTTACAGCTTAACTGCCTGCTTACCTTGCCTATCCTGAGCCACATCGCGAATACAAAAGAGGGCCTACTATTACTGTTATTATTATTTTTATTGATACCGGTACCGTTATTTTTAATGCTAAACAACAGATGACAACAAACAAGGACTTGCAAACGCAAGTCATATTCAATACCGTGGTGCGTTTTGAATATCTAAAACTGGAATTTACGCACGGAACGAAAAACTGGGTCACAAAGAAAAAGGACTAAAGGGAAAACAATAGCAACGGAATGGAGTACTGGAGGCAGAACTCCAGAAGAAGAAGAAGAAGAAGAAGAAGAAGAAGAAGAAGAAGAAGAAGAAGAAGAAGAAGAAGAAGAAGAAGAAGAAGAAGAAGAAGAACTAGAAAGTTCTGGAGAGATGAAGTGAACGAGACGGTGGAAAAATAAGGCCCTACATCTCAGAGACAGGGAATGAAAAATTAGAGACGACTGGAGACTTGGGGTGACAAGAGAAGGCAGCTACAGCTGTAAAAATTCTATACACGCTCTCTCTCTCTCTCTCTCTCTCTCTCTCTCTCTCTCTCTCTCTCTCTCTCTCTCTCTCTCTCTCTCTCTCTCTCACACACACACACACACACACACACACACACATTATTATTATTAATGACACATAATCTCTAAAACTCTAATGACAGACTGAAAAACGCAGATCCAGTTTTAACAAGACAACTGAAGGAAAAATTACTACGGTACGGACATGACAGGAGGATGGAAGAAAAAGAGGAAGACCAACTGGACACCGGACGGAGTGAGAGAAACTATGGAACTAGAAGACGTAACGGACAGACAAAAGTAGAATTAGACGGAAACTGGAATGTATAGTGCAGCTTTATGTTATGCGATTTGTGTATTGTTTGGCTGAGGAAAACAGCAGCACTGTGGAAACTTCTTAAAAACCGGTGAAAAATGATCTCAGATAAGTACCGCATACGACATCGCAATCGACACCCTGATATCTTGCGCGTGTAAGACGAGTACATTATTAGTTCGTAAAGTGCGTTTTTAATTTCCATGGGTTCGTTATACATCGCTTGCTTGTTAATTATCGTCAATTAGCCATAATAGCTCGTTATAATTAAACATCTTATTAGGCCTATCGGTTAGTGCTGAGTTTGTTTTGCGTTTTATTTATGATTACGTGTGCATTACTCACAGTTCGTAACAGCTCATTAACTGCTCGTATATTCCTAAACATTTTGCCACGATAACATCCGCTATCAGCGGGCCCAAGCATTATACGCGTAGTAATGTTAATTTGGTTTTCTAACGGGACTGGTGTTTTCCCGCAATAACTCTATGCAATGTCTACAGTGATTCTGGCAACTTACATACATTTTCGTTTTACGAAGTTTCATATAAGTTTGCACGCGAACTGGATGAACGCAAAATTGTGCGACACGGTAGTGTGAGACATGGGGATGTTCTCTGCAAGAAGTATATACTACACGTTATCAATCTTTTAAAATTTACGCCCTCCATTAAAATTCTGAACTACCGAAGCGAGTTCTCACTTCTGACTCGACCGTTCGGCATTTGTTAGTCTACCGGCATCTCTTTAGGCTATGTCTCACGATAACTTTTGAATGTGTCGTTACTTTTATCCTACAGAGCCCAATTTTTTTTAGGTTGAAGGTTGACCCCCCCCCCAAATAAGGGAGCGGGTGGTAAAAATGTGAGGAGTCAAAATTGTGAATAAAAATCTATGTGAGATATCAAATTGAAAGTAATTTAAACAAACCTGAATATACGGGCAAAATTTGATAATTTCGCAGAAGTTCTTGTGTATTCAAGTAAAAGAAATTTTAACCACACTCTGAATATAATGTTCAGTTTTGGAAATTTCAAAATTTTAGAGCACCAAAGCCCAAAAAGGGATAAAAAATTTGAAAAATTCAAAAATTCAGCCGGGTGTCAGACTAAAGGGAATTTTAACCCAAATGCAACTGTAGCGTTAAGTGTGAATATTTTTTAACTTTAGGGACACTACGGGCTAAAAATGTAACTCAAAATTTTCAGAAATCTGTAAATACCTGTTTGGAGGCTCAAGCTATGGGGAATTTTATTCGAAACACTTACTAGGAGTCTTTAATAATTTGACAGAATTAATATCTCTCAATACTTATTGAAATTTTGGATCGCCTTCAAAAGGTTAAAGCTATGTTTTACAAGAAAACTTTGTATATTGTTATCAATTATGTATATTAGAGAAAAGTATTAGATATCTATGGGAACATAGGCTACATAAGCTTAAAAGCTAGGACTAGGTTATTTGTCATGTAGGCATAAAGATTATAAATTTAGCTAAAAAAACCCCTGGATTAGTTTGAAATTGTTATGATTTTCTGTTTAATAACTGTTATTTTGTTAGAAACAAAAATAGAGCAATGGAGGTTTCGTAATTTTTTTCATGTGAAAAACTTACTAATTTTATTGGGCGGGTTTCGGCTTAGTATCCGCCTTCTTCAGCTTTGGTAACAGACTGCCAGCATTTTGTAACGGTTGTGTGGAAGGTGAAGTGGGGGTGGTGTGTGGAGGAAGGGGATTGGCGCGGGGATTCAACTTACTGTTTGTTTTCTGTATAATTGTGTCAAAAAGTGTATGTGATTTATATTGTAATTGATCGTTGAGTATGTTGTTTGGTTGTGTTGTGTGGTGTTTATATATTTCGTATTGTTCAGTTGTGTTGAGTTTTTGACCTTTGGGTATGTAATGTAAAATTTCAAGATTAGTGTCTATGTTGGTGTAACTGTGGTTTTCTGTGTGTATGTGTGTGGCAAATGTAGAGTGTATATTGTTGTTGGTTAAAGCTTTTAAGTGTTCAGAATAACGGGATGAAAAAGATCTTCCCGTCTGGCCTATGTAGAAACTATTGCAGTCATTACAATTTAATTTGTAAACACCTGTTTTGTTATATTTGTCTATGTCTGTGTTTGTATTACTGATGTGTTTTTTGATGGTATTGGTTGTTCTGAATGCTATTTTGTATTTGTGTTTTCTGAATGTATTGGCGATTTTGTGTGTGTATGAGTTGTGGTATGTGAGTGTGATGTACTTATTGTGTTGTGTGTTGATGGTATTTAGTGTTTTGTTGTTTTTGTTTTTGATGCGTTTGTGTAGTATGTTTATTAAATTGGGGTTATAACCGTTTTTTATTGCTATGTATTTTATTGTGTTGAGTTCGTCGGTGTAATCTTGTTTATTTAAGGGTATTTTAGTTAGTCTATGGAGCATATGGTTGAAGGCCGCATGTTTATGTTGTGTTGGGTGGTTTGATGTGTTGTGTATAACCATGTCGGTTGTGGTTGGTTTCCTGTATATTTTGTACGTGTGTGTATTGTTAGTTTTGTTAATTGTTAGGTCTAGAAAATTTATACTATTGTTTTGTTCAGTTTCCAGTGTAAATTTTAATTTGTGGTGTATAGTGTTTATGTATTTGTGGAAGTTTTCAACTTGTCTTGTGTTGCCTACAAGTTGAAAACTTCCACAAATACATAAACACTATACACCACAAATTAAAATTTACACTGGAAACTGAACAAAACAATAGTATAAATTTTCTAGACCTAACAATTAACAAAACTAACAATACACACACGTACAAAATATACAGGAAACCAACCACAACCGACATGGTTATACACAACACATCAAACCACCCAACACAACATAAACATGCGGCCTTCAACCATATGCTCCATAGACTAACTAAAATACCCTTAAATAAACAAGATTACACCGACGAACTCAACACAATAAAATACATAGCAATAAAAAACGGTTATAACCCCAATTTAATAAACATACTACACAAACGCATCAAAAACAAAAACAACAAAACACTAAATACCATCAACACACAACACAATAAGTACATCACACTCACATACCACAACTCATACACACACAAAATCGCCAATACATTCAGAAAACACAAATACAAAATAGCATTCAGAACAACCAATACCATCAAAAAACACATCAGTAATACAAACACAGACATAGACAAATATAACAAAACAGGTGTTTACAAATTAAATTGTAATGACTGCAATAGTTTCTACATAGGCCAGACGGGAAGATCTTTTTCATCCCGTTATTCTGAACACTTAAAAGCTTTAACCAACAACAATATACACTCTACATTTGCCACACACATACACACAGAAAACCACAGTTACACCAACATAGACACTAATCTTGAAATTTTACATTACATACCCAAAGGTCAAAAACTCAACACAACTGAACAATACGAAATATATAAACACCACACAACACAACCAAACAACATACTCAACGATCAATTACAATATAAATCACATACACTTTTTGACACAATTATACAGAAAACAAACAGTAAGTTGAATCCCCGCGCCAATCCCCTTCCTCCACACACCACCCCCACTTCACCTTCCACACAACCGTTACAAAATGCTGGCAGTCTGTTACCAAAGCTGAAGAAGGCGGATACTAAGCCGAAACGCATCCAATAAAATTAGTAAGTTTTTCACATGAAAAAAGTTCATTTTTAGTTAAGTGTTAGTGCTGTGAAAGAAGAGATGAATAATCAAGACAACTTTCGTAATTTCTTTAATTACTGAAAAATTATTTAATATTGAAATTTACGTAACAATAAATTTATTTCGTTCAGAATAGTGAGAGAGTTTTTCGGCTCAGTTCTTCTACTTACAAGTTTATATTTTTTTAATAATGTTATTGGAACTGAAACTTTTTTGTCTCTGATGGAGAAAAAATCAGTTATGAAGTTGGTTATGTTGTCCTTGATTTTTACGACGCCCATAATTTAATTTTTTGTAAGACTTAATTTTATACTAAAAAATGTTAAGTGTAAATGGTTAAAAGACGCAGTGTTTTGAATAAATTAATATGTAATGAATGTTACGTATAACTAATCAAATATAATCTTACCTACTTACATCACATTTATGAACGTACACCACTAGTTGCTTTTTATTTCTATTGGATATTAAAAATGTTAATTTAAAGCATTAGAATTCGCAATTAACCAACGATAGCAAAACCGTGTGTCATATACTACGCGATAATAATGCATTCCCTAAGACTTATGTCCTGGATATTTTGAGACATTCCTGAAAGATGGAGAGTGTCCTACCACGATTCGTAGGCTACTTACTAATCTCGACAGTCTTACACACTAATAACATACGCGACTTGAACAGCATCTGTCGGATGTATCTTAAACGACTGAACAGTTTCTCAAAGCAGACCTCATTTATAAATCCTGACGCATATTAACAAAGTACAATAAATATATCGGAGATTACAAATGGAATTGTTACACAAACCAATAGCCATCAGAGAAGAAACGTTACGTGTCAGAAATTAATGGTTAATGTAATCTGAGTAAATTGGTCAATAAAATTAAGAATGGTGTAAAGTCAGGAAAGGCAAATTACTTTATAACAAAAGTGAATAAAAAAAATACCCTAGTAAATAAATATGTTTAAACAAAAAAACGTACGGAACAAAATGTAAGATACTGGTAGAGACCATGAAACAAGATACACTACGGTTAGTTATTATTTATTCGCGGGGAACCGCGGCAGAATCAGCACCACTGAAAAGAAAACACACACGCTTAGCAAGTGACACTGAACAGACTAGAAAATGGAAAAGTGAACTATATACGGAGCAGGAAAGGATACGCGATTTAAAAACCAAAAGACAAACCGTACCGAAATATGTGTGTTAAAGAAGGATTCGGACGGAGGGCTGAAACAGTAAAAACGTTAAAAACTACATAAAACATGACAAATTTTTCAAGTTGCATAATCCGAGCTACCCTCGGTACAGTTTCTTCTAGTATCAGGATTCTACTGTATAAAAATATATTAATAGTTGTTCCGTCTTGCGAGTTCGTCGTTACGTTTGGGGGTAAGCTATTTACGCATTTTATGACTCATCTCTCCTCTTAAAAATGTTATCATTCCATCAGAGCTCATTATAACAACATTAAGAGCCAGAAACGACACGTAGGTCTTATAGCCTATATTCAGGTATGCCACTCAATGTACATTATTAACACGATGCGCGATATGGAAGACCTAACGTATTGTTACGCTGATGAAATAAATAGTACCACGTCGCTGACTCGGTGTACGTACGTGATTCAGGGCATGCCGCGACGCACGAGACCGTTCCAGACGTTTACTCGACTCCACGCCCGCTACCTCGCTACACTGCAAGCGGCCTAGTACAGTTACAGCTGGCGATTGATTCAGTGCGGATCAAGTGATTCCCGCGGATTAGTGATTATCGTGTTCATTAGTGCGAAACTAATAATAAGTTGACGTTTATTATTCTGTGTTTTGGACTAATTCAACTTGAATTATTCTTTAAGAATGCTCTGTTGATAGTGTCTAATTAAGGTTTGTAATTAGTACCTTCATTGGTGTGAATTATTCTGTTTCCTCTATACCCACGATGATCTGTGTAACCGTCGTAACAATACGGAGAACGCAACGCATACGCCAAAGCTCAAGACGCAACTTCCTGACCTCGCGAGCAGGTCAGATTCATAATGTTGTAACGTTTCTACCCAGTTGACAGCAGAAGTTTCCAGTACTTTTACTGTAGTTAAAGAAAAAAAAACAGCGTTTTTGAAAGGTATACGAGTATGACGGACCCAGGACGAACAACTCGCTAGCCTACATAAATCAAGTCCTATCGCCACAAAACGGTCAAAAGTCTGGTTAACTTAGATGTTTAATTACCTGTATAAACAACCCAATTTGAAATGAGCAGTTTTATCGTAAAAAAAGTCTTCTTCTTCTTCGGTTCGCTTAGCGTTACGGCCTGTTCGGCCATCTTTTTCTCGTCTACCGATGCTTCTTTTCTTTACGGGGCGAAAATTCGTAAGCAACTTCGAAATTCCTCCTGGGCCCAATTTTAAACACGAGCTTTCCACTTTTCCTTGTATCTCATTGTAATTCTGGCCTTTGGTTGTCAGATAATTTGAGAAAATGACCGATGTTGCAGATGATGTGTGCCATTATACACAGAACGCTAAAGAATAATAAAACAAGGACTACATTTTATAAAACAGTGTGGCTGTGCTTGTATTAATGGATGGGTGCGAATCGTGTATGCGGTCGTTAGGAATGAACTACAGGTATTGTCGATAAACGTTACAGTTCAGAAATGTAGCCTGGAATATCGCAACATCTGGACAGAATGGAGGGTGGACGGCTACCTAAAGTAGCATAGAGGTATAGACCTTTTGGAACAAGGAATGTAGGAAGACCGAGAGCAAGATGGAGCGATATACGATGAAGACGGAACAGACAATGTGCCTACTCCGTGAAGTGAAGAAGAAGAAGACTATTGGTTGTACACCTCTAATTCTGTCTTCCTATATAGTAAAGTACACCCCTTAACGGATTTCAGAAATTCCATCTTCGATTTTGACAAATTTTGAGCCAAAATAAAATGATCGATAAAAGTATAATCCTCCAAGAAATATACTATCAAAATTACAGTAGCGTCACTAAGACTAGTGTGTGAATGTAACAGAAAACATGGTGTAAAGAACGAACCGACACGTCCACGATAAAAAGCAACGTTTCGCTTTATTTCACAATACTGCGTGTTGTTATTCAAAACGGCGGCAAAGGCTTACTAAGTTTTTTTTTTAGTAAACAACACGGAGAAAAAAGATGGCATACGATTTATTTTAATGTATTTAAATTGCGCATCTTGATGCAAAAAAATAAAGACACACAATAGGTACATAAAACATTGTTTACTGGTAAATATTTTAACACGAGTTTATTACTAATCAGAAACTTAACGATAAAGTTTTGTTACAGAAGCACGTTTTTATATTTTTCCCCTTCGTTCTTGCCGGTTGTTGTCTCTACACAAGTCCAGAAGGTCAAGGCCTCCAGTTACGAGCCTACTCCCCACCCCTTATCACAATTAGCTTGTGGTAGGACGCGCAGTGCTTATTAAATATACGTGAAAAATAAAATAAAAGTTTTATTTAACAAATGGGCAGGCTATTTGTAGTCATTACAAGCGCGACCCGAGGTCTGCCTTCTCGAATCCTCGTCTACACGCTTACAATAGGCTTCTCTCCGTTTTCTTAATTGTCTTGTTTTTTTCTGAAAATGTTCTTAATTGATTTTAACCTCAGAACGTTGCGTTGTACGTTTAATTACATACACACACACGCCCGCGTGTAACGTCCACGAATAGCTTGCGGTTAAGGGATATTACTAAACAAAATACGTACGTGTACAGCAATCTTAAAGCAGGGGCGTGTGTAGAATTTCCTTATGGTGGAGGGACTGACATTTTCGTGAGCAAATAACATATGTATAATTCCTAACCTACGGCTGCGAAACGTGTATCCTGAACTCCAAAGCAGCAAACACTCTCGATATCTTTGAAAGAAAAATATTACGAAGAATCCTGGGACCAGTTAATGACGTACACGGCTGGAGAATAAGATATAACTTTGAATTGTATCAAATGTATAAAGAACCACCGCTAACACGATACATACATCTACAGCGTCTAAGGTGGGCTGGTCATGTATGGGGGAAGACAGAATACCACGAAAACTACTGAATACCAGAATCCACGGAAAAAGGCCAGTGGGAAGACCGAGGAGAAGATGGGAGGACGCGGTGGATGAGGATGCGAAAGAAATACTGAAAACGCGTTCCTGGAGGAGGATGGCTACCGCCAGAAGGGAATGGAGGGAAAAATTGAAGGAGGCCAGGGTCCAACAAGGGCTGTAGTGCCACAGGAGAGAGATAATAACGTATGTCTTATTAAGACTTGATCACGTTGAAATTCCATTACTTACGTTTAACAAAAACCCTATGTGTATATAGGCCTGTGTGTGTGTGTGTGTGTGTGTGTGTGTGTGTGAACGCATGCGCACGCGTTTTACTGACGAAAACGCGTCATGTATTTAATGAAAACTCAGCAAAGCAATATCAATGTAAACCTCATTTATAGGAACGAAAACTACATGAGAACAAAAAAAGCTTTATATTGTCAACTCACAATATATACAATTAACCATTATCATATGAGTTGACTCTAGAGTACATCTTTCAAAATTATTAATTATGTATACCTTGATTATTTTATAAGTTCAAAATTTCTTAGGTTCAAACATAATTTCGGGAGATTGGAGATCGTTTAGCCTCCCCGCTTAAATACAACCCTGTCTTGCTTTTATCGGTTAACACGTATATCGATATTTTTTTTTAAATGCTGTGCTTATAAAAAGGATATCCTAAGGAAGGTTCATTATTAGAAAATTAGAGCAACAACAGTCAGAAACTAATACTGCTACACATCAATAATTGATGTTGGTTTTACGTATCCAGTGGGGCCTTTTTTCATCGTGCAGAAATGTAACAATTTTATCCTTCACACAATACGTAAAAGTTGTTAATACGACATGACGGTACTTTCAATAATATTAATTAGTGCAGGCGCGTAAATATCTGTAATCAAACGATTTTCGTCTTAGCCCAAGTGCTGTAGGCTACCTGGGCTTAAACTATATCAAAGCTGACCATATCATTAAATGGTTCGTGTATCAGAACGAAAACTACGTCTATCGTACGTCGACTGTCAAGCAGACAATGTCTTTCAAGTATCGTATCGTAATTTACATTAATTTCGCCATGCAATTCGATACATCATTACCTAAGTCTGGACAAGGAGATTTCGTTATTCGACCCCCCCCCCCCCAACGATTTATGAATGCGGATCTGCAGCTGGCACGGTGCGACATCTTATTACGAAAAATGAAAAAATCGGTATGGAGAACCATACATGACTTCCATGTTCTAAGATTATATTTTAAATCATATTCGAAATGAAATATTACCATAGAAACTACTTCTTTCTACTTATTGCTTCAGCCTTAACCACGGTACTGTGGTCACTAACGTATACCACCTCACGTTTTCGCACCCGATTTTCACTGATGATGGCAGTCGATGGACTGCCGAAAAGTCTGTTGTTGCAGAAAACATTGGACTACGGCTAAACAGCCCGGGAAGGAATTTTAACAAAGAACTACTTCTTTGGTGCCGATAACGTAGTACATATATAAAAAATTCTCCCCTCCCCAATCAACTATAATTTTCGTTAATAGAAAATTACCTCCACCCCGTTCACCTAACCTCTTCATTTATAGATATTTCATCTACGTTTCTACAGTGGATTATTATGAGCTTCTTATTAGCATACATTATTTATCAAAATTAAGTACTTTACTCTTGTTAAAACATAAAACGGTGCAGGTAAACTACCCCTTTCTCTTAACCGATCTTCAACAAAATCAACACACCTTCAGCCCTCTACAATTAAGGGAAGCATGCAAAAAAATATTTGATTCTGTTTGAATGTGCGGCAGTTATCGTTCGTCAAGGAAACATTTCTCTTGTTACAATATAAAATGTTGCAGGTAAACTGCCCCTTTCCTTTAACCGATCTTCACGAAAAATTGCGTTCTCTATAATTCAGGAACTTATGCAAAAAATTATTTGATTCTCTTTGAATTTACGGCACTTATCTTTCGTCAAAAAAAAAATTACCCTTCTTAAAACATAAAATGTTGCTGGTAAACTACCCCTTTCCCTTAACCGATCTTCAACAAAATCAACAGACCTTGAGGTCTCTTTAATTCAAAAAGGAATGCAAAAACGTAGTCGATTCTGTTTGAATTTGCGGCAGTTATTGTTCGTCATATAAAAAATTACCCTTGTTAAAACATAAAATGTTGCAGGTAAACTACCCCTTTCCCTTAACCGATCTTCACCAACACCAACAGGTCTTGAGAACTCTACAATACAGGGCTGTATGCAAAATATTATTTGATTCTGTTTGAATTTGCGGCTGTTATCGTTTGCCACAGAAAAAAATTACCCTTGATTAAAAAAAAACCGTTGCTGGTAAACTACCACTTTCCCTTAACCAATAAACTACCACTTCACCAAAAACAATAGGTCTTGAGTGCTCTACAATTCAGGGCTGTATGCAAAAAATTATTTGATTCTGTTTGAATTTGCGGCTGTTATCGTTTGCCATATAAAATACCCTTGTTAAAACATAAAACGTAGCAGTTAAACTACCCCTTTTCCTTAACCGATCTTCACCAAAAACAATAGGTCTTGAGTACTCTACAAATCAGTGCTGTATGCAAAAACTTATTTGATTCTGTTTGAATTTGCGGCTGTTATCGTTTGCCATAGAAAATACCCTTTTTGAAACATAAAACGTTGCAGGTAAACTACCCCTTTCCCTTAACCGATCTTCACCAAAATCAACAAGTCTTGATAACTCTAGAATTCAGGGCTGTATGTAAAACATTATTTGATTCTGTTTGAATTTGCGGCTGTTATCGTTTGCCAAAAAAAAAAATTGCACTTGATTTTAAAAAAACCGTTGCTGGTAAACTACCCCTTTCCCTTAACCGATCTTCACCAAAAACAATAGGTCTTGAGTACTATACAAATCATGGCTGCATGCAAAAAATTATTTGATTCTGTTTGAATTTGCGGCTGTTATCGTTTGCCATAGAAAAAAAATCTACAGACAGAGAGACACACGGACACTTTTCGAAAAATGACTTTTTTTCATGTTTTGAGTGTAGTACAATCAGAATCTGCAATAATCTCGAACACGATTTTTTTTGCCATCACCATACTTCCATTTACTTAAGGAACATGGAAGTAAAAAGAACCGCATTAAGACAAAAACGTTATGTAGCCATACAAATTTTATCGTTTTATATTTCAGAAGGTTGGTCGGAGTTTCCACTTTCATTTTATATTTTGCTCATCTTGGTGAGCAGAACCCTTCCTGCAAATTCATACTGTCGTTAGTTGGGTAACGATACTTCAAAAGAAGACGACTACAGGCCGTTACTGTTGCAACGGTAAATCGCGAAAAATTATAGATTAGAGTTATTTTTTATCGTGCAGCGTACTCTACATATAATGCGCCCTTTTTAATTTAAACATATAAATAGGCTTTAAAAAATATCTTGTAATAAATCTATGTGTAATATTAATAGTACAATTTTAGGGGTCTTAGTAATCAACGAGTATTAGTTTAGCTCGTAATAGACGAGTCTCACGTTCGAATCCCGGACAGTACTATAAAATTAAAAAGCGTTTTTCAGCCCTGCGACCGCGAGTGGAAGAATTCTTATGATAGCATAACGTAATAACAAGACGCGGCTGAAGTTCAGTGCTGACTTGTCTCTTCTACGATGTTTCCATGCTACAAAATTAAAGTCTATTATTAACAACATAATACATATACTACAATTTTACTTCCATGTTCCATAAGGAAATGGAAGTATGGTCATGCCGAAAAAAATCGTGTTCGAGATAACGGCAGATTCTGATTGTACTACCATCAAAACATGAAAAAAGTCATTTTTCGAAAAGTGTCTGTGTGTCTGTCTGTGTAGAATTTTTTCTGTGGCAAACGATAACAGCCCAAATTCAAACAGAATCAAATAATTTTTTGCATATAGCCATGCATTGTAGAGGACTCAAGGCCTATTGTTTTTGGTGAAGATCGGTTAAGGGAAAGGGGTAGTTTACCTGCAACGTTTTACGTTTTAACAAGAGTAAAGTGCTTAATTTTGATAAATAAAGTATCCTGAAAAGAAGATCATAATAATCCACTGTAGAAAGGTAGATGAAATATCTATAAATGAAAAGGGTAGTTGAAGGGGGAGAGGGTAATATTTTTATAAATTAAAGTGGTAGTTGATGATGGAGGAGGTAAATTTTTATACATTTTATATGTGTACTACGTTATTGACAACAAAGAAGTCTATCGAAACATTTCATTTAACTTTAACAAAATTCTATATTTTTTCATTTTAATTTAAATAATGTATGAGTGAAAATAAATTATTCCTGGCTGGGAAGCATATCTCAATTATGTAATGTTTACGTTTCCAAAGTTTTATTATTGTGATTACCGCAATAAAAAGGCAGGCAAGACAGACACACACAAGTTTATTTTCTTACATTTCCACGCTTTTTAAATGGAAAGTGCCGAAACCCACATCAACACAACGCGTGCAAGTCGAAAAAGTGTCCAGCGTGGATAGCGATTTGCTTCCTGTGGATCCCTGGGCAGTGTAACTGTACGTGTTTACAGAGGAACGGTCCATAGACAGATTTTTCGACTTTAGGGAATGAACCCTCTGCAAGATGCTAAGGGTCCATAAGTGACTTCGGAGCGCTTCGGAGGAGGGATGATTATCTGCGTAATTCGGTTTCTTTATAAGAATAAAGTAAGCCTACCTAATTTTTATGGATAAAGTAACTGAAAATAACATTATATTAAACGACTACACCATAATAACAAAAATATCTATAAATTGTGAAATTAGTTTGAGGGTGGGCGATATTTTTTTAGTAATTACCGAACCGAATTCAAGTAAATTATTTTAAACATAAATCTTACAACATGGAAGTCATGTATGGTTCTCCATACCGATTTTTACTTCCATGTTCCATAAGGAAATGCAAATATGGTGATGGCGAAAAAATCGTGTTCGAGATAAGGGTTGATTCTGATTGTACTACCCTCAAAACATGAAGAAAAGTCATTTTTCGAAAAGTATGTGTGTGTAGGATTGTTTCTATGACAAACGATAACAGCCGCAAATTCAAACAGAATAAAATAATTTTTTTCATACAGCTCTGACTTGTAGAGTACTCTAGACCAATTGTTTTTGGTGAAAATCGGTTAAGGGAAACGGGTAGTTTACCAGCAACGTTTTTTTTATCAAGGGTAATTTTACTTCCATATTCCTTAAGGAATGGAAGTATGGTGATGGCAAAAAAAATCGTGTTCGAGATTATTGCAGATTCTGACTCTACTACACTCAAAACATGAAAAAAGTCGTTTTCCGAAAAGTGTCTGTGTGTGTGTCTGTGTGTAGATTTTTTTTCTATGGCAAACGATAACTGCCGCAAATTCAAACAGAATCAAATAATTTTTTGCATACAGCCCTGATATGTAGAGTACTCACGACCTATTGTTTTTGGTGAAGATCGGTTGAGGGAAAGGGGTAGTTTACCTGCAACGGTTTTTTTTTATCAAGGGAAATTTTTTTTTGGCAAACGATAACAGCCGCAAATTCAAACAGAATCAAATAATGTTTCGTATACAGCCCTGAATTGTAGAGTTCTCAAGACCTATTGTTTTTGGTGAAGATCGGTTAAGGGAAAGGGGTAGTTTACCTGTAACGTTTTATGTTTTAACAAGGGTATTTCCTATCGCAAACGATAACAGCCGCAAATTCAAACAGACTCAAAAGATTATTTGCATACAGCCCTAAATTGTAGAGGTCTCAAGACCTATTGTTTTTGGTGAAGATCGGTTGAGGGAAAAGGGTAGTTTACCTGCAACGTTTTTTTAACAAGGGTATTTTCAATGGCAAACGATAACAGCCGCAAAGTCAAACAGAATAAAATAATGTTTTGCATACAGCCGTGATTTGTAGAGTACTCAAGACCTATTGTTTTTGGTGAAGATCAGTTAAGGGGAAGGGGTAGTTTACCTGCAACGTTTTTTATCAAGGGTAATTTTCTATGACGAACGATAACTGCCGCATATTCAAACAGAATCAAATAATTTTTTGCATACGTCACTGAATTGTAGAGGACTCTAGGACTTTTGATTTTGGTGAAGATCGGTTAAGGGGAAGGGGTAGTTTACCTGCCACCTTTTACGTTTTAACAAGAGTAAAGTACTTGAAAATTCATTTAAACTTTTTCAAACAATGGTAATTGTTAAAAATAAAATAATTTTGTTGCCAGGCAATAAAATTATAATTTTTTCATTTTAATGTAAATCTGTACATAGTATAAAGTAAAGTTGGTCCGTTTTCTCTCTGTGTTTGAAATCGCTAATCTCAGGAAGTACTGAACGGATTTTATTCAAGTTTTCGCCAATAGATAGAGTGTCTATCGAGGAACATTTATGTGTATAATTAATACATATATGTTGTACATTAGCTTAGCTATTACGGTTTATGTCAAGTAAGTGGTATAGTTTACATCTTATATATAAAATATCGGTATGGAGAACCATACATGACTTCCATATTCTAAGATTTATATTTAAAATCATTTTCGAAATGAAATATTACCACAGAAACTACTTCTTTCTACTTACTGCTGCAGCCTTAACCACAGTACTGTGGTCACTAACGTATACCACCTCACGTTATCGCACTCGATTTTCACTGATGATGGAAGTCGATGGCATTGCCGAAATGTCTGGTTTTGTAGAAAACATTGGACTACGGCCAAATATCCCGGGAAGGAATTTTAACAAAAACTACTTCTTTGTTGCCGATAACGTTGTACACATATATATCAGTGGCGAAGTTACATGGAGGCAATTGAGGCAATGCCTACCCTAAAAATTTCTGTAGAATAAAAATTATAAATACGTATGAACTACATAACGTAAAGATTATACATTGTTACTGTGACTGTCAAATTTATTAAACCGAAACGTGCTTTATTGAGCGACCGCTAGATGGTGACAGGTGAGATTCGGCATAGTTCGTTTAAAGCGAATGAGGCAACCTGAACTTGCCTCAGCGTTTTTTGTATACATCGTATGTAAGCAATGTAGTGGTGTGATAGGGAAGTGTAGGGAGGGGGGATTGTCCCGCGCTGTACACATAGAGCGTTGAGGCATGCCTCACTTCTGTGGTCCAAACAGTTAAGTTAAAGCGCCTGTGTTGTTTCTAAGTGTTTATTTTATGCGGTTATTAAAAGTGTCACTGTTATTCCGCTGAACTAACAGATGATCAAGATTGTTATTTGAATTATTTGTAACATTAAACATATATATAGAAACTAACCAAGTTTAAAAATTTGAAGTTTAATCAGTTGTATTATCGTGTATGACTAATACAAGGATTGTTCAATAGACACACGTATAGAGCTGTAAAGCAATTTTTATTCAACGATTTTAAAAGAAGTCTCCAATAACATTAAGACATGAGTTCCACTGTTGCGCTAACCTGTAGATTACCTGCTAGTAAAATTCTTACGGCTGTTTGTGGAACCATTCGGTTACAGCAAACTCTACCTCAGCGTCCGATTTGACCCACCGTCCTTTTAGTGATTCCTTAAAAAAAAATTAAGATAAGATTTTTGCCTACCCATTCATTAACTACTAGCTTCGCCAGTAAGCAAATTGATGTCCATTTTTTCGGCTTGCACGCGTTATGTTGGTGTGGGTTTCGGCACTTTCCATTTAAAAAGCGTGCAAACGTAAGAAAATAAACATGAGTGAGGCCAGAAATAACGTGAATTGTGTGTTTGTGTCTTACCTGCCTTTTTATTGCCGTATTAAATGAAAAATATTATATTACATTAAAATTAAAAAATTTTAATTTTATTGCCTGGCAACAAAATTATTTTATTTTTAACAATTACCATTGTTTCAAAAAGTTTAAATAAATTTGCAAGTACTTTACTCTTGTTAAAACGTAAAAGGTTGCTGGTAAACTACCCCTTCCCCTTAACCGATCTTCACCAAAATCGAACGTCCTTGAGACCTCTACAATTCAGGGATGTATGCAAAAAATTATTTGATTCTGTTCGAATTTGCGGCTGTTATCGTTTGCCATAGAAAATACGCTTGATAAAAAAATGGTGCAGGTAAACTACCCCTTCCCCTTAACCGATCTTCACCAAAAACAATAGGTCTTGAGTACTCTACAAATCAGGGCTGTATGCAAAACATTATTTGATTCTGTTTGAATTTGCGGCTGTTATCGTTTGCCATAGAAAATACCCTTGTTAAAAAAACGTTGCAAGTAAACTACCCCTATCCCTCAACCGATCTTCACCAAAAACAATAGGTCTTGAGAACTCTACAATTTAGGGCTGTATACGAAACATTATTTAAGTCTGTTTGAATTTGCGGCTGTTATCGTTTGCCAAAAAAAAATATCGGTATGGAGAACCATACATGACTTCCATATTCTAAGATTTATATTTAAAATCATTTTCAGCCAAACAGCCAGGCTGTGTCTTACCTGCCTTTTTATTGCTGTATTAAATGAAAAATATTATATTACATTAAAATTAAAAAATTTTAATTTTATTGCCTGGCAACAAAATTATTTTATTTTTAACAATTACCATTGTTTCAAAAAGTTTAAATAAATTTGCAAGTACTTTACTCTTGTTAAAACGTAAAAGGTTGCTGGTAAACTACCCCTTCCCCTTAACCGATCTTCACCAAAATCGAAAGTCATTGAGACCTCTACAATTCAGGGACGTATGCAAAACATTATTTGATTCTGTTTGAATTTGCGGCTGTTATCGTTTGCCATAGAAAATACCCTTGTTAAAAAAACGTTGCAGGTAAACTACCCCTTTCCCTCAACCGATCTTCACCAAAAACAATAGGTCTTGAGAACTCTACAATTTAGGGCTGTATGCAAATAATCTTTTGATTCTGTTTGAATTTTCGGCTGTTATCGTTTGCCATAGGAAATACCCTTGTTAAAACATAAAACGTTACAGGTAAACTACCCCTTTCCCTTAACCGATCTTCACCAAAAACAATAGGTCTTGAGTACTCTACAAATCAGGGCTGCATGCAAAACATTATTTGATTCTGTTTGAATTTGCGGCTGTTATCGTTTGCCATAGAAAATACCCTTGTTAAAAAAACGTTGCAGGTAAACTACCCCTTTCCCTCAACCGAACTTCACCAAAAACAATAGGTCTTGAGAACTCTACAATTTAGGGCTGTATGCAAATAATCTTTTGATTCTGTTTGAATTTGCGGCTGTTATCGTTTGCCATAGGAAATACCCTTGTTAAAACATAAAACGTTACAGGTAAACTACCCCTTTCCCTTAACCGATCTTCACCAAAATCAGCAGACCTTGAGAACTCTACAATTCAGGGCTGTATGCGAGACATTATTTGATTCTGTTTGAATTTGCGGCTGTTATCGTTTGCCAAACAAACAAAATTACCCTTGCTAAAAAAAAACCGTTGCATGTAAACTACCCCTTTCCCTCAACAGATCTTCACCAAAAACAATAGGTCGCGAGTACTCTGCAAATCAGGGCTGTATGCAAAAAATTATTTGATTCTGTTTGAATTTGCGGCAGTTATCGTTTGCCATAGAAAAAAATCTACAGACAGACAGACAGACAGACACACAGACACACAGACAGACACACACACAGACACTTTTCGGAAAACGACTATTTTTCATGTTTTGAGTGTAGTAGAATCAGAATCTGCAATAATCTCGAACACGATTTTTTTGCCATCACCATACTTCCATTCCTTAAGGAATATGGAAGTAAAAATTTCCCTTGATAAAAAAAACCGTGCAGGTAAACTACCCCTTCCCCTCAACCGATCTTCACCAAAAACAATAGGTCGCGAGTACTCTACAAATCAGGGCTGTATGCAAAAAATTACTTGATTCTGTTTGAATTTGCGGCAGTTATCGTTTGCCATAGAAAATACGCTTGATAAAAAACGTTGCAGGTAAACTACGCCTTCCCCTCAACTGATCTTCACCAAGAAGAATAGGTATTGAGTACTCTACAAATCAGGGCTGTATGCAGAAAATTATTTGATTCTGTTTGAATTTGCGGCTGTTATCGTTTGCCATAGAAAATACCCTTGTTAAAAAAACGTTGTAGGTAAACTACCCCTTTCCCTTAACCGATCTTCACCAAAAACAATAGGTCTTGAGAACTCTACAATTTAGGGCTGCATGCAAATAATCTTTTGATTCTGTTTGAATTTGCGGCTGTTATCGTTTGCCATAGGAAATACCCTTGTTAAAACATAAAACGTTACAAGTAAACTACCCCTTTCCCTTAACCGATCTTCACCAAAAACAAAAGGTCTTGAGAACTCTACAATTCAGGGCTGTATACGAAACATTATTTGATTCTGTTTGAATTTGCGGCTGTTATCATTTGCCAAAAAAAAAAAAATTTCCCTTGATAAAAAAAAACCGTTGCAGGTAAACTACCCCTTTCCCTCAACCGATCTTCACCAAAAACAATAGGTCGCGAGTCCTCTACAAATCAGGGCTGTATGCAAAAAATTGTTTGATTCTGTTTGAATTTGCGGCAGTTATCGTTTGCCATAGAAAAAAAATCTATAGACACACAGACAGACACACACACACACACACACAGACACTTTTCGGAAAACGACTTTTTTTCATGTTTTGAGTGTAGTAGAATCAGAATCTGCAATAATCTCGAACACGATTTTTTTTGCCATCACCATACTTCCATTCCTTAAGGAAATATGGAAGTAAAATGAATGTTTCTTTGTTTGTCCCGTATGCGTTCCTATACCATTCATCCGATTGCGATGAAACTTCGGTGAGTTGTTGTGCGCACGTCCGCGAAGGTTTCTTCCACATCTCCTAAACCACTGTACCGATTTCAACCAAACTTGGCACAAATATTTTACGGAACGGGAGAACCAACATAGGATAGGTGTTTTTTCGATGGGGTTCTTTTGGGGGTTCTTTGGGGTCTTCCACATCGCCTCCTAAACCACTGGACCGATTTCAACCAAACTTGGCACAAATATTTTACGCAAAGGGAGAACCAACATAGGACAAGTGTTTTTTTCGATACGATCCTTTGGGGTCTTCCACGTCTCCACCTAAACCATTGGACCGATTTCAACCAAACTTGGCACAAATATTTTACGCAACGGGAGAACCAACATAGGACAGGTGTTTTTTCGATACGATCCTCTGGGGGGTCCTTTGCGGTCTTAAAAAACTATTAGATCTGGTTACTATGGCAACCCAATAGAATAGATTCTGTTCTAAATATATTATCGCATTAAATTGAAGACCACGCGAACGAAGTTGTGGGCAACAGCTATTTATTTTTAAGAAGCCTACTTTAATTAAACTTTATTAATTAAACTAACATTTTCATTACGTACAACGTGAAACTCCGTAGCGAAGCACGGGTATTCTGCTAGTCATGTATAAGAGAAAATATATTTCTGCGTGGCAGGCAAGCATATCTCAGTTATGTACTGTTTACGTTTCCATTTTATTATTATCACTACCGCAATAAAAAGGCAGGGAAGACACACACACACACACACACACACACAATTCGCGTTATTTCTGGCCTCATTCATGTTTATTTTCTTACATTTGCACGGTTTTTAAATGGAAAGTGCCGAACCCATACCAACATAACGCATGCAAGCCGAAAAAGTGTCCAGCATGGATAGCGATTTGCTTCCTGTGGATCGCTGGGCAGTGTAACTGCACGTGTTTACAGAGGAACGATTCATAGACAGACTTTTCGTCTTTAGGGAATGAACCCTCTGCAAGATGCTGAGGGTCCATGAGTGACTTCGGAGCGCTCCTTCTTTTCCGCGTGTTTGTTCTGTGAAATGTACACTGTAGATTCGCAGATTTATTCTAAGCAACGCTCAATAGGAAATGTTGAAAATTTTTGTCCACGGTGAACCCTCATACACACTAAACCTGCTCTGATGTTTTAATTACGGACATCATAATATTAAAACTTTGGAAACTTGAGCACTACTTAATGGAGATCAATCATTAACTTATACAAGCCATTAATTTTATGCATATTTTTTATATATATGTGTACAACGTTATCGGCAACAAAGAAGTAGTTTTTGTTAAAATTCCTTCCCGGGATATTTGGCCGTAGTCCAATGTTTTCTACAAAACCAGACGTTTCGGCAATGCCATTGACTTCCATCATCAGTGAAAATCGAGTGCGATAACGTGAGGTGGTATATGTTAGTGACCACAGTACTGTGGTTAAGGCTGAAGCAGTAAGTAGAAAGAAGTAGTTTCTATGGTAACATTTCATTTCGAAAATGATTTTAAAATATCGGTATGGAGAACCATACATGACTTCCATATTCTAAGATTTATATTTAAAATCATTTTCAGCCAAACAGCCAGGCTGTGTCTTACCTGCCTTTTTATTGCTGTATTAAATGAAAAATATTATATTACATTAAAATGAAAAAATTATAATTTTATTGCCTGGCAACAAAATTATTTTATTTTTAACAATTACCATTGTTTCAAAAAGTTTAAATAAATTTTCAAGTACTTTACTCTTGTTAAAACGTAAAAGGTTGCAGGTAAACTACCCCTTCCCCTTAACCGATCTTCACCAAAATCGAAAGTCATTGAGACCTCTACAATTCAGGGACGTATGCAAAAAATTATTTGATTCTGTTTGAATATGCGGCAGTTATCGTTCGTCATAGAAAATTACCCTTGATAAAAAACGTTGCAGGTAAACTACCCCTTTCCCTTAACCGATCTTCACCAAAAACAATAGGTCTTGAGTACTCTACAAATCAGGGCTGTATGCAAAACATTATTTGATTCTGTTTGAATTTGCGGCTGTTATCGTTTGCCATAGAAAATACGCTTGATAAAAAAACGTTGCAGGTAAACTACCCCTTTCCCTTAACCGATCTTCACCAAAAACAATAGGTATTGAGTACTCTACAAATCAGGGCTGTATGCAAAACATTATTTGATTCTGTTTGAATTTGCGGCTGTTATCGTTTGCCATAGAAAATACCCTTGTTAAAAAAACATTGCAGGTAAACTACCCCTTTCCCTCAACCGAACTTCACCAAAAACAATAAGTCTTGAGAATTCTACAATTTAGGGCTGTATGCAAATAATCTTTTGATTCTGTTTGAATTTGCGGCTGTTATCGTTTGCCATAGGAAATACCCTTGTTAAAACATAAAACGTTACAGGTAAACTACCCCTTTCCCTTTACCGATCTTCACCAAAATCAACAGATCTTGAGAACTCTACAATTCAGGGCTGTATGCGAAACATTATTTGATTCTGTTTGAATTTGCGGCTGTTATCGTTTGCCAAACAAACAAAATTACCCTTGCTAAAAAAAAACCGTTGCAGGTAAACTACCCCTTTCCCTCAACCGATCTTCACCAAAAACAATAGGTCGCGAGTACTCTGCAAATCAGGGCTGCATGCAAAAAATTATTTGATTCTGTTTGAATTTGCGGCAGTTATCGTTTGCCATAGAAAAAAAATCTACAGACAGACACACAGATAGACAGACAGACACACAGACACTTTTCGGAAAACGACTTTTTTTCATGTTTTGAGTGTAGTAGAATCAGAATCTGCAATAATCTCGAACACGATTTTTTTTGCCATCACCATACTTCCATTCCTTAAGGAATATGGAAGTAAAATAAATCTTAGAATATGGAAGTCATGTATGGTTCTCCACACCCATATTTTTCTATGGCAAACGATAACAGCCGCAAATTCAAACAGAATCAAATAATGTTTCGCATAGAGCCCTAAATTGTAGAGTTCTCAAGACCTATTGTTTTTGGTGAAGATCGGTTAAGGGAAAGGGGTAGTTTATCTGCCACATTTTGTTTTAACAAGGGTATTTTACTTCCATATTTCCTTAAGGAATGGAAGTATGATGATGGCAAAAAAAATCGTGTTCGAGATTATTGCAGATTCTGATTCTACTACACTCAAAACATGAAAAAAAGTCGTTTTCCGAAAAGTGTCTGTGTGTGTGTGTGTCTGTGTGTCTGTAGATTTTTTTTTCTATGGCAAACGATAACTGCCGCAAATTCAAACAGAATCAAATAATTATTTGCATACAGCCCTGATTTGTAGAGGACTCGCGACCTATTGTTTTTGGTGAAGATCGGTTGATGGAAAGGGGTAGTTTACCTGCAACGGTTTTTTTTTATCAAGGGAAATTTTTTTTTTTGGCAAACGATAACAGCCGCAAATTCAAACAGAATCAAATAATGTTTCGTATACAGCCCTGAATTGTAGAGTTCTCAAGACCTTTTGTTTTTGGTGAAGATCGGTTAAGGGAAAGGGGTAGTTTACTTGTAACGTTTTATGTTTTAACAAGGGTATTTCTTATGGCAAACGATAACAGCCGCAAATTCAAACAGAATCAAAAGATTATTTGCATACAGCCCTAAATTGTAGAGTTCTCAAGATCTATTGTTTTTGGTGAAGATCGGTTAAGGGAAAGGGGTAGTTTACCTACAACGTTTTTTTAACAAGGGTATTTTCTATGGCAAACGATAACAGCCGCAAATTCAAACAGAATCAAATAATTGTATGCATACAGCCATGATTTGTAGAGTACTCAAGACCTATTGTTTTTGGTGAAGATCGGTTGAGGGGAAGGGGTAGTTTACCTGCAACGTTTTTTCTCAAGCGTATTTTCTATGGCAAACGATAACTGCCGCAAATTCAAACAGAATCAAATAATTTTTTGCATACAGCCCTCATTTGTAGAGTACTCGCGACCTATTGTTTTTGGTGAAGATCGGTTGAGGGGAAGGGGGAGTTTACCTGCAACGGTTTTTTTTATCAAGGGAAATTTTTTTTTTGGCAAACGATAACAGCCGCAAATTCAAACAGACTTAAATAATGTTTCGTATGAAGCCCTGAATTGTAGAGTTTTCACGACCTATTGTTTTTGGTGAAGATCGGTTAAGGGAAAGGGGTAGTTTACCTGTAACGTTTTATGTTTTAACAAGGGTATTTCCTATGGCAAACGATAACAGCCGCAAATTCAAACAGAATCAAACGATTATTTGCATACAGCCCTAAATTGTAGAGTTCTCAAGACCTATAGTTTTTGGTGAAGATCGGTTGAGGGAAAGGGGTAGTTTACTTGCAACATTTTTTTAACAAGGGTATTTTCTATGGCAAACGATAACAGCCGCAAATTCAAACAGAATCATATAATGTTTTGCATACAGCCCTGATTTGTAGAGTACTCAAGACCTATTGTTTTTGGTGAAGATCGGTTAAGGGAAAGGGGCAGTTTACCTGTAACGTTTTATGTTTTAACAAGGGTATTTCCTATGGCAAACGATAACAGCCGCAAATTCAAACAGAATCAAAAGATTATTTGCATACAGCCCTAAATTGTAGAGTTCTCAAGACCTATTGTTTTTGGTGAAGATCGGTTGAGGGAAAGGGGTAGTTTACCTGCAACGTTTTTTTAACAAGGGTATTTTCTATGGCAAACGATAACAGCCGCAAATTCAAACAGAATCAAATAATGTTTTGCATACAGCCCTGATTTGTAGAGTACTCAAGACCTATTGTTTTTGGTGAAGATCGGTTAAGGAGAAGGGGTAGTTTACCTGCAACGTTTTTTTATCAAGCGTATTTTCTATGGCAAACGATAACAGCCGCAAATTCAAACAGAATCAAATAATTTTTTGCATACATCCCTGAATTGTAGAGGTCTCAAGGACTTTCGATTTTGGTGAAGATCGGTTAAGGCGAAGGGGTAGTTTACCTGCAACCTTTTACGTTTTAACAAGAGTAAAGTATTTGCAAATTTATTTAAACTTTTTGAAACAATGGTAATTGTTAAAAATAAAATAATTTTGTTGCCAGGCAATAAAATTAAAATTTTTTAATTTTAATGTAATATAATATTTTTCATTTAATACGGGAATAAAAAGGCAGGTAAGACACAAACACACAATTCACGTTATTTCCGGCCTCACTCATGTTTATTTTCTTACGTTTGCACGCTTTTTAAATGGAAAGTGCCGAAACCCACACCAACATAACGCGTGCAAGCCGAAAAAATGGACATCAATTTGCTTACTGGCGAAGCTAGTAGTTAATGAATGGATAGGCAAAAATCTTATCTTAAATTTTTTTTAAGGAATCACTAAAAGGACGGTGGGTCAAATCGGACGCTGAGGTAGAGTTGCTGTAACCGAATGGTTCCACAAACAGCCGTAAGAATTTTACTAGCAGGGAATCTACAGGTTAGCGCAACAGTGGAACTCATGTCTTAATGTTATTGGAGACTTCTTTTAAAATCGTTGAATAAAAAATGCTTTACAGCTCTATACGTGTGTCTATTGAACAATCCTTGTATTAGTCATACACAATAATACAACTGATTGAACTTCAAATTTTTAAACTTGATTAGTTTCTATATATATGTTTAATGTTACAAATAATTCAAATAACAATCTTGATCATCTGTTAGTTCAGCGGAATAACAGTGACACTTTTAATAACCGCATAAAATAAACACTTAGAAACAACACAGGCGCTTTAACTTAACTGTTTGGACCACAGAAGTGAGGCATGCCTCAACGCTCTATGTGTACAGCGCGGGACAATCCCCCCTCCCTACACTTCCCTATCACACCACTACATTGCTTACATACGATGTATACAAAAAACGCTGAGGCAAGTTCAGGTTGCCTCATTCGCTTTAAACGAACTATGCCGAATCTCACCTGTCACCATCTAGCGGTCGCTCAATAAAGCACGTTTCGGTTTAACAAATTTGACAGTCCCAGTAACAATGTATAATCTTTACGTTATGTAGTTCATACGTATTTATAATTTTTATTCTACAGAATTTTTTAGGGTAGGCATTGCCTCAATTGCCTCCATGTAACTTCGCCACTGATATATATGTGTACAACGTTATCGGCAACAAAGAAGTAGTTTTTGTTAAAATTCCTTCCCGGGATATTTGGCCGTAGTCCAATGTTTTCTACAAAACCAGACGTTTCGGCAATGCCATCGACTTCCATCATCAGTGAAAATCGAGTGCGATAACGTGAGGTGGTATACGTTAGTGACCACAGTACTGTGGTTAAGGCTGAAGCAGTAAGTAGAAAGAAGTAGTTTCTATGGTAATATTTCATTTCGAAAATGATTTTAAATATAAATCTTAGAATATGGAAGTCATGTATGGTTCTCCATACCGATTTTTTTCTATGACGAACGATATTTGCCGCACATTCAAACAGAATCAAATACTTTTTTGCACACCTTCCTGAATTATAGAGTACTCAAGGCCTTTTGATTTTGGTGAAGATGGGTTACGAGAAAATGGCAGTTTACCTGCAACGTTTTATGTTTTAAAAGGGTAATTTTATTTTTATGACGAATGATAACTGCCGCATATTCAAAGAGAATGAAATCATTTTTTACATATGTGCCTGAGTTGTAGAGGACTCAAGGCCTACTGATTTTGGTGAAGATCGGTAAAGGGAAAGGGGTAGTTTACCTGCCACTTTTAATGTTTTAACAAGAGTAATTGTTTCTACGACGAACGATAACTGCCGCACGTTCAAACAGAATCATATAATGTTTTGCATGCATCCCTGTATTATAGAGGACTCAAGACCTATTGATTTTGGTGAAGATCGGTTAAGAGAAAGGTGTAGTTTACCTGCAACGTTTTATGTGATAACAAGGGTAATTTTTTCTATGACGAACGATAACTGCCGTAAATTCAAACAGAATCAAATAATTTTTTACATATGTAGCTGAGTTGTAGAAGACTCAAGGCCTATTGATTTTGGTGAAGATCGGTTACGGGGAAAGGGCAGTTTACCTGAAACATTTTTTGTTGTAACACGAGTAAAGTACTTAATTTTGATAAATAAAGTATCCTGATAAGAAGATCTTAATAATCCACTGTAGAAACATAGATGAAATATCTATAAATTAAGAGGCTAGTTGAACGGGGTGGGGGTAATTTTCTATAAATGAAAATTATAGTTGAAGGGGGAGGGGATAATTTTTATATGTGTACTACGTTATCGGCAACAAAGTAGTAGTTTGTTGTTAAAATTCCTTCCCGGGCTGTTTGGCCGTACTCCAATGTTTTCTGCGAAACCAGACCTTTCGGCAGTGCCGTCGACTGCCATCATCAGTGAAAATCGGGTGCGATAACGTGTGGTGGTATACGTTGGTGACCACAGTACTGTGGGTAAGGCTGAAGCAATAAGTGGAAAGAAGTAGTTTCTATGGAAACACTTCATTTCGAAAATGATTTTAAATATAAATCTTAGAACATGGAAGTCATGTATGGTTCTCCATACCGATATTTTATATGTGTACTACGTTATCGACAACAAAGTTGTAGTTTGTTGTTAAAATTCCTTCCCGGGCTGTTTGGCCGTAGTCCAATGTTTTCTGCAAAACCAGACGTTTCGGCAGTGCCGTCGACTGCCATCATCAATGAAAATCGAGTGTACTGTGGTTAAGGCTGAAGCAATAAGTTGAAAGGAGTCGTTTCTATGGAAACATTTCATTTCGTAAGTGATTTTAAATATAAATCTTAGAACATGGAAGTCATGTATGGTTTTACTTCCATGTTCCGTAAGGAAATGGAAGTATCGTGATCGTGGAAAAAATCGTGTTCGAGATAAGGGCTGATTCTGATTGTACTGTCCCCAAAACATGAAGAAAAGTAATTTTCCGAAAAGTGTGTGTGTGTGTGTGTGTGCGTAGAATTTTTTCTATGGCGAACGATAACTGCCGCAAATTCAAAAACAATAAAATAATTTCTTGCATATGTGCCCTAGTTGTAAATCAAGGCGTATTGATTTTGGTGAAGATCGGTTAAGAGGGAGGGGTAGTTTACCTGCAACGTTTTACGTTTGAACAAGAGTAAAGTACTTAAAAATTCATTTGAACTTTTTCAAACAATGGTAATTGTTAAAAATCGGTATGGAGAACCATACATGACTTCCATGTTCTAAGATTTATATTTAAAATAATTTACTTGAATTCGGTTCGATAATTTCTAAAACAAATATCCCCCACCTAGTAAATAGAGTTTTAAATTTGACAAATTGAAATGAAATATTTCCGTAGAAACTACTTTTTTGTTGCCGATAACGTAGTACACATATAAAAATTTGTAACCGTTCGTCTGTAAACACGTGCAGTTACACTAGCCAGCGATCCACAGGAAGCAAATCGCTGTCCACGCTGAACACATTTTCGGCTTGCACGCGTTGTGTTGTGGGTTTCGGCACTTTCCAATTAAACAGCGTGCAAACGTAAGAAAATAAACCTAAGTGACGCCAGAAATAACGCGAATTGTGTGTGTGTGTGTGTGTGTGTGTGTGTGTGTGTGTGTGTGTGTGTGTGTGTGTGTGTGTGTGTGTGTGTGTGTGTCCTGCCTGCCTTTTTATTGCGGTAATCACAATAATAAAACTTTGTAAACGTAAACATTACATAATTGAGATATGCTTCCCAGCCAGGAACTATATATTTTCACTCATACATTATTTAAATTAAAATGAGAAAATTATAATTTTATTGCCTGGCAACAAAATTATTTTATTTTTACTTCCATATTCCTTAAGGAATGGAAGTATGGTGATGGCAAAAAAAATCGTGTTCGAGATTATTGCACATTCTGATTCTACTACACTCAAAACATGAAAAAAAGTCGTTTTCCGAAAAGTGTCTGTCTGTGTGTCTGTGTGTCTATCTGTAGATTTTTTTTCTATGGCAAACGATAACTGCCGCAAATTCAAACAGAATCAAATAATTTTTTGCATACAGCCCTGATTTGTAGAGTACTCACGACCTATTGTTTTTGGTGAAGATCGGTTGAGGAAAAGGGGTAGTTTACCTGTAACGTTTTATGTTTTAACAAGGGTATTTCCTATGGCAAACGATAACAGCCGCAAAATCAAACAGACTCAAAAGATTATTTGCATACAGCCCTAAATTGTAGAGGTCTCAAGACCTATTGTTTTTGGTGAAGATCGGTTCAGGGAAAGGGGTAGTTTACACGCACCGTTTTTTTAACAAGGGTATTTTCAATGGCAAACGATAACAGCCGCAAAGTCAAACAGAATCAAATAATTTTTTGCATACAGCCGTGATTTGTAGAGTACTCAAGACCTATTGTTTTTGGTGAAGATCGGTTAAGGGTATCAATGTAAATTTATAAGTGTGTATTAATTGCATAAATATTTTATTGACTTTTCACATGTATGTGTGTAATTGAATTTTATTTATTACTCTAATTATCTATACCAACGTGTTGGAACACAGTTTATATAGTGAATTCTATATAATTCAGGTGCAATAGATAATATGTATTTACTTGCTTTAATTGATTACTTTCATGCCGTGTGTGAAACAGCCATTTAATTTATGTGTAACTATTCTGATTCTCATAAAACACATATGTGATATCATTTATTAGATGAACGTTGTCAATTCATTTACTTTATTCGAACACATGAAACTCTTAAAATCTATTTATATTCCTTCAAAATTCAGGTTGATATTTAGGTTGTATTTGGCAATAATGAACGCCTATTTATGATCAACTTAAAGTTCTAGTTTAATTATCATTCAGAATACATTATAATTGTACATATGATACGTCGCTGTACCTGAAATACATACGTATTTTATAATAACAATTTACGGGTTTCACTATATGCTGAAAACAAAGAAAACATACATACATATATAAATCAAATAATATAACAATTCATATTACTTATTTGATGCGTTCATTAAATCCCAAATAAGCTTTTGTTAGTACATTCATTAATTACTTTATTCAGATTTATTCATTACTTTTCTTAATAATTTTCTCAGGTGTGAATTCTTTGAAAGAAACCAGGTCAGTAGAAGTTACTAATTAGAAATGATTATAATAATGGTTACTTGGTTATTGAATATCCATTAGTTGTTGTTGAAGTTGAGTTCCAGAGATGAAGATGGCTCGTAGACCCATTCCGTCGGATGCTGCTTTCTCACAATCACTTAACACTTACTCTTCCGATCACTCGCGTAGGCGTTTGTATATGTGAATAATTGAAGTTCAGTGTTCAATCAAATGTTTCATCTTACTGTGTGTGCTGTGAGTTCGTTTTAATGTTAATATACATGTCTAGTTCCACTTGTCGCTGCTTCATTAAACATTCGTATTATTCATTAATTTGTTTAATATTTCGTGTTCATTATGTTGTTAATAATGTGTAGTACACTATATTAAGTTCAACTGTTTTGTATATCGTTAGGTGGTGATGTCTGTTGGTGTAACGGTCTGATTGTTCACTTTGTATAATTTTAACTAAGTCCGTTACCTCGCACTTCGGTTAAATCTCACTACCGTGACATGAATGTATTACTAAGTCTTTTAAGTTACTGGTTAACGTTCCAACTTCCGGACTCGAGTTAATATTCCGCACGATTAATGTACTCTTCTGAAATTTAATTAATACTAACTCCGAATGATTAGAATAAACTGTTGAAAGTTTATGATATACCGTCTCTCGCACTTGAAGTTAAACTATTTGAAAATTTGAGTGTAAAAACTGTCTGAAAACTTTAGTAAAACTGTCGAAAATTTAGTATTACTTGTTTCAAAAATTGAGTGTAGACTGTCCCTCCGCCGTTTTAGACAGATAGTTTTATTAATTCGTCCCTACTCAAAATTTTGTCTCTGGCGCGCTTCACGCCTACTTCATTTCGAGATTGGTCAGTTGTTAGTTTTCTTGGAAAATACTGTCCCACCATGTCAAGATTCTACGTCATAGTTCTCCCGATAGGCCCTTCGTTTCTGTTACTATGGAAACACTCCTCACCACCAAATTTCTCGTTGGTTGAAGGCAACTGATAGGTTCTTTGGTCTCCCCGATTTTTGCTCTGACGAACGTTGACCCGTTTCGACGAAACTATGGCTATTAGACACTTGTCGATCAGCCTATTGTCTGAGTAAACTCTGTGTTTCTATAGATTCCCATTATCTATACTTTCAGTCTTCCTGGCGCATTGTTCCAAGTTCTAACCCCTTTTTTCTGGCTATTAACAATTTTGAACATCTGCTGGCTGGTGAAGTCACCCCAACTTTCCCTTCGTAAATTCTTGTCTGTCAATTAGACGATAACTCCAGCTGCGTAACATGACTTTAGTCTTTGTCAGGCCTATCTTACTGTATTGTTTCTTAAGGTGCAGTGCATCCGTTCCATTGTAATGGTGTAGTTTCACTCGTTTTTGTCGTTTATCGTCTACTGACGTAACATGGTCAACATCTGCTACAATTCTCGGTACGGGTGTGAATGTCCTGGCTTACTTTGTTACAGCTGCGGAGAGCAATAATTCTGGACGAAACTTTCCCTGTCATCTTACGCCACCAATTTCTATAGTTGGATCGAACTTAATGTGTTTCTATTGTCAAGTCAGCGACGCCTCACTGACATCTTCTCATTACTCCTTATTTATTGCGCCAACTATAAGTCGTTGACACTGCCTCGTGTGAACGTACTCTGCCGAGGTGAAAATTTAAAATTTTTAAAATTTTCTGCTCGTTACAGTGTCCTCAATTTCGATTTGACGATGTGACCTCAGGGAACAACTCAAATCTAAATTCTGCGCCCTGTACGTCGCCTCGCCGTGTTCATCTCCTTCAAAAGGGAAAGCAATACATGATAACCTATTCTTAAAGGTTTACATTACAAGTGGTACACCCCCTTTTGGTTTTAATCGGTTCTCTGAATTTATTGCTATCTATTTGGGATAGCTGAACGCATTTCACATTTTCGTATTTACATATAAATACCTTATCCTTATAATTATAAGACAAATCATAAATTTAATGAGCAATTAAATAATTTAATCAATTGAATAAAATTTTACTTTCTAAAATATCATATTCACAAGATATTATCAAATAATCAATTGGTTCAGTGTAACACTTTACATGACATCAAAAAAAAATCTCCTATACATATACATTCTGTGCATTACTAATGATCTTACCAATAAAATCTTTTAAGATGTTATAAAATTTAAATTGTTAATTAACACATTCGCTACTTTAGTTGTAATTATTTTAATAATTTACATACACGTAATACATTTTGTTTTAATGATTTACCTACTTCATTCTAGCATCATTTACAATCTTAGCCTATTAATTATATACGCTCACATTAATAAAGTTCATTTACGATCTAGTTCTTTGAATAATATCACTTATTTGATTTTAAGTGTCCCTTTCTTTCACTTTGTCCTAGTATCTTATCACTATGTGAATCAAGTGATAGCAATTAAATGTCCTTTGCGTTCACTGCAATATTTTTATAAAATGTCACACTAAATGTTAATTTAATTAGTGCTTAATTAACTAAATACACTTTATGTTATGTTTGACAATTAAAATACATAATTTTCTTGGTTAAGCCAGCTTGAATGATATCAGCGCGTCAATTACCCTAACGCAGATGATTCATCAGCATCAGGTAGCTTCTTATGACACCTTCTTCAATTTCTTCCTCTTCCTTCATCTTCAATTTTCTGGTTCATGGTATTTTTTCAATTGTCTGGCATTGAATTTTCCGCGGAGTTTATTGTCATCATCGCAATCGACGAGTAGATAAGTAGCTTCTCCGAGAATTTGATGCACTTTATATGGTCCGCAGTACAGTTCGCAAAATTTTTCAATTCTTTTCTGGACCGCGTCCGATTGATGATATGTTCTGATTAACACCTTTTCACCAATTTTGAATTTTGTAATGGTCTTGATTTCATTACATAATTTCGCTTGTTTTTCCTTCTTCTCCTTCATTTTGATGAATATTTGGTTATGGTCCACTCCTTTAACTAGAAGTATGTCCTTGTTTATGTATTTCTCCCACGCTCTGGTAGGTTTCTTCCCGAGCTGTGCCTCGTACGGTGTTACTTCTATCGTCTCGTGGTACGTTTCGTTAATACAACTCTCAACGATTGGTACGTAACGCGACCACTTTGTATGTTGATCACCAACGAAGATCCTAAATAAGTTCCCAAGCTGTCTGTTGATTCTTTCAGCCAGATTCGCACAAGGGTTCCTTATTGCGGTAAATCTTGGTTGAATATTTAGTTCAGTTAACCCATTTAACCATTTTTTTAGATGAAAATTGCGTTCCGTTGTCTGTGATAATTACTCTAGGAGACCCCAGTTCTTTACAATACTGGTGTATTCTTCTCAGTGTAGCTGCGGTCGTTGCCCTCCGAAGTGTGAAAAGTCGTACGTATTTGGTAAAGTTGTCAACCATAACAAACAAATATCTTACGCCGGCGGACGAAGCAGGTAGCGGGCCATAGTAATCGGCGCTCACTAGGTCACCCTTGCGTAACGGTATAATGGCTTTCGTTCCTCCGAACAAGTTTTTGTTGCCGGAATCTTTCTTCCGTTGACAAGTGTCACAAGCCCGTACGTAATTTTTCACCCTTTTCAACATACCATCTATGGTAAAATACTCTTGCAATAATTTAATACATCTCTTAGCACCGGGATGACCATACATACGGTGTATTTCAGCAATTATTTCGCCGGACACACTGTTCGGTATGTACAGTTTCCATTCCCTCCTACGTAATCTGTACAATTTCTCATCAACGAATCTATAAAATTTATTTAATTCCTTACCTATACACTCTTCCCTAATCTTATCAATAATATTCTTAAGCTTATTATCTTGAATTTGGTACTTTCCAATATCCATTAGGATTTTGCTTACCTTCTTATCCATTTTGATTGTCAGGTGGTTAATTAAGTATTCGGAAATATTGTCACTAATTTCTTCTAGCGTGGCATCTTCTGGATTTCTGCTTAGCAGATCAGCAATAATATTGTCCTTACCTTTACAATGGACAATGTCGAATTTGTACTCCTGGATACTTAAGATCCAGCGTGTAATTCGCGAGTTGTTTAAGCGACATTTATTCATAAAAGTCAGTGCCTTATTATCAGTAATGATAGTTAACGGTTGTCCTAGTATGTATATACGGAACCTCTCAAGACATCGTACAATACACAAAAGCTCCTTCTCCGTAGTGTAATAATTTATTTCTGCACCCTTGAATGTCTTGCTGGTAAAAGCTATTACTCTAATTTTTCCTTCCTCGTCCAGTTGATATAGTTGTCCGCCATATGCAAAGTTGCTGGCGTCACACTGCATATAATATCTTTGATTTATTCGGGGAAATTTTAAGACGACTGTTTCCACGAATAACCTTTTAACCTGCTGAAAACATTCATTTAACTCCTGTGACCAGGTAAATTTCTGTCCCTTCCGTAACAATTCAAGTAATGGTTTAGTGGTTTCAGCGTATTTGTCTGTAAAACGATTGTAGAAATTTGTCAAACCCAGGAAACCTTTTAATTGTTTTTGGTTCCGAGGTGTAGGGAACTTCATAATGGCATCGATCTTCTCGTCCGTTGCTCGTATTCCTTGTGTCGTTAATCGATACCCAAGGTACGCGATTTCTTGTCTGAAGAATTGCGACTTCTCCAAATTGATGGTTAAATTTGCCCTTCTTAAATTGGATAATAATAAATCTAAATGTAACAAATGCGTTTCTAAATCTTCTGAATAACACAGGCAATCGTCGACATAAATAATGGTATTTTCTTTAACTTCATCTTCTAATACTGCGTCCAATCCCCTGGTTAATGCAGCAGAACTGGTACTCAGTCCGAATGGCGTAACTGTAAAACGATAACACTTGCCGTCGTACATAAAAGCGGTGAAGTTCCGGCACTCCAGCTTCAGTGGTACTTGCCAGAAACTGCTAGTTAAGTCTACGGTAGATAAATATTTCATCTCGCCACATCTCGCCACAATGTCGTTTATCGGAGGAGCACCCTCGTAGTCCGGGATAGTCACGCTGTTCACCTTCCTCGCATCCAAACACAATCGTACACTACCGTCCTTCTTAATTACAGTAACAAGTGGGTTGATATATGCGCTGTTGCATCTCTCAATGACCCCATACCGCAACATTTTCTTAATCTCATCATCTACCTTCCCTTTATACGCTAATGGGACAGGCCATCCTCTCTGGAAGTACGGTGTCTGGTCGGTGACTTGGAACTCGTGAACGTACCCTTCGATTCTTCCGGGGCATTCTCTGAAAAAATTCCTATTCCTTACCAGAATCTCCCTTAATCTTTCCAACGTTCCTTTATCTCCGCATTCAATACTTTCTATCTTCTTGTCAATGTTTCTGATGATCTCTTCTTCTTCTTCTACGTCCACCACTTTTATATGCATCATTGGCACTGTGTACGTCGCTTTGTCATCCTCTCTTCTTAACTCGACGATCCTTCTTCTCATGTCAATGAGACATCCCGTTTCCTGAAGGAAATTGGTTCCTAATATGCAAGGTTTTATCAAATCTGGTATTATGAGAAAAACACATTCATATTTAATTTCTTCAATATAGATATCACATAATATTTGTTTTCTTATTAGCTTTGACTTATTACCACCCGCGCTAACTATTAATGTGTTAGACATCGGTAATATTTCATAAGGTGTAATGTTATGTTTGTTTTGGTGAAACCACGACTCGGATAATCCGGCAATTACGGATCCGGTATCGAGCAACGCTTGTACACTAACATTATTGTTGAACTTGATATTTATCTCTGGGCACCTTATTATTCGTTGGGAAATCTCTTCATCATCATTACATAATAAATCGCTTCGTAAGTCCGGTAGGATTATATTCGTCTGGTAGTCATTTGTTTTGTCGGCTATCTCCGTTAATGAGTGGGGGGATTTTTTCTTCTTCTTGTTGTTGACGGTTCCTTTTGGGTTGAGTGCCCGATGCACCAGCAGTCGTGTTTGTAAACTCTATTGTGTTGACGGCGCGTCGGTCCGCATTACGATGTTGTTGGGTATTTATGGCCGGTCTGTCACCCCAAGCTTTCTTCTGGATCCCACTTCCTTTGTTCAGACCGCTTTCACTTTCCTTATAGGCATTCCTCCCCTCGCTCGCCGTAACATAGTTCGACTCTCTATTATTTCTCGGTTGAATCTGTGTATACTCTATGATCAGAGATTCGAAGCTTGGGATTGTCACAATTCCTCTTGTGACCACCGCGAGCTGAATCTCGACCCCAAAGTGACGAGATATCTTACGTATAAGCTGATTGTCAGTCAGAGTGGGTGTTAACTGCCGACTCTCCAATAAGATACGTTCAATATACTGAATAGCAGTAACTGGTCCACGCCAATCAAACCTGCCATACTCCAAATGATCCCGGATACTGTCTTGTCGTTCTTGGCCCCAATATTTCAGAGAGAACGCTTCCTTGAATTCTTCAAAGTTTGATATTTGGTTACGTATCACTCGCCACCAAATTCCTGCGTCTAACTCCAGATGTCTACCAATCCACTTGATATTGTCAGCGGGGTAGTATAACTCTTGTATTTCGGACAACTCCTTAAGGAACTCCATAGGGAATCTGTCCGTGCCATTGTATTTAAGGTCATTGTGGTTAGGCCCGTTAATTCGGTTTAATATACCACACTCACCTTCCATTAACTGTCGCTGCAGTCTTTCCTGGTTTTCTCTTACCTTAGTCAAATCTCCTTTTAACTCTTCGATCCTCGTTGTCTTCTCTTTCGTAGTCTCGTCCAACTTCTGTTCTGTTGAACGTTGTCTACCGTCAACTTCTTCCAACTTCTGTATAATATTATTATTTGTTCCTTCTTGCTCCTGTTGTTTCTGCAGTATGGTATCGTGTATCTCGGCCTTGAGTTCTTCGTGCTTCTTATTGTAGTCCTTGACGTGAACATCGAACTTGTGATTAATCTTTTTAACGGTCGTTTGGGTAGTGTGCACCGCTGCCATCCATTCTTGACGATCATTTTCTTGTTTTTCTTGTACTTCTACGTACTTCTTATTGGCTTCTTCTCTCAAGTCTTTCACGATATCATCTTGCTTCTTCTGTAGTTCGTTAACCTTACCTTCCCAGGTCTGCTGGCACTCACGTATCTCGGACCTTATTTGTGTAATCTCTTCCTTATGCTGGTCGATTTTTTCATTTTGTTTTTCTAATTTTTCACTAATTAATCTACTGTTTTCTTCTTGTTCTTCCTTCTGCTTATCTAATTTCTCACTAATTAACTTAATATTTTCTTCTAGTTTCTTGCTTCGTTCTTCCTGTTTTCTGTTAATATTCTCTTCTAGTTTTTCACTAAGTAATTTATTACTTTCTTCTTGTTTCTCTCTCTGTTGACGCATGAACTCCATCAACATTTGTAGAGTTCCATCTTCTAGTTTTGATGTCTGTCCTCGCGCCCTATCTTCTGGACTCTCTACAACACTACTTGGTTCGCTAGGTGTAGTATTGTCTTCTGTATTCACTGTACCTAATTGGTTATTAATGTCGAATTCTACGCTATCGGAATTGCTCGCCATTTTTGCCTTCCTACGCGTAATCATTCAAACTGACTTACACTAATAACACTTATCTTACTTCTATTTCTATGACACTACTTTCTCTACTACTTCTACTGCCTGTTCTTTACCAAAGCTGTACGTGTTAACAATCTTTGTTAATACTTATCATGCCGTGCGAATGGGCGCCATTTATAAATGTATAAATACTGATATCTTTCACATATATCTAGCCCCGAAGTTGGACGCCATTTATCAATGTAAATTTATAAGTGTGTATTAATTGCATAAATATTTTATTGACTTTTCACATGTATGTGTGTAATTGAATTTTATTTATTACTCTAATTATCTATACCAACGTGTTGGAACACAGTTTATATAGTGAATTCTATATAATTCAGGTGCAATAGATAATATGTATTTACTTGCTTTAATTGATTACTTTCATGCCGTGTGTGAAACAGCCATTTAATTTATGTGTAACTATTCTGATTCTCATAAAACACATATGTGATATCATTTATTAGATGAATGTTGTCAATTCATTTACTTTATTCGAACACATGAAACTCTTAAAATCTATTTATATTCCTTCAAAATTCAGGTTGATATTTAGGTTGTATTTGGCAATAATGAACGCCTATTTATGATCAACTTAAAGTTCTAGTTTAATTATCATTCAGAATACATTATAATTGTACATATGATACGTCGCTGTACCTGAAATACATACGTATTTTATAATAACAATTTACGGGTTTCACTATATGCTGAAAACAAAGAAAACATACATACATATATAAATCAAATAATATAACAATTCATATTACTTATTTGATGCGTTCATTAAATCCCAAATAAGCTTTTGTTAGTACATTCATTAATTACTTTATTCAGATTTATTCATTACTTTTCTTAATAATTTTCTCAGGTGTGAATTCTTTGAAAGAAACCAGGTCAGTAGAAGTTACTAATTAGAAATGATTATAATAATGGTTACTTGGTTATTGAATATCCATTAGTTGTTGTTGAAGTTGAGTTCCAGAGATGAAGATGGCTCGTAGACCCATTCCGTCGGATGCTGCTTTCTCACAATCACTTAACACTTACTCTTCCGATCACTCGCGTAGGCGTTTGTATATGTGAATAATTGAAGTTCAGTGTTCAATCAAATGTTTCATCTTACTGTGTGTGCTGTGAGTTCGTTTTAATGTTAATATACATGTCTAGTTCCACTTGTCGCTGCTTCATTAAACATTCGTATTATTCATTAATTTGTTTAATATTTCGTGTTCATTATGTTGTTAATAACGTGTAGTACACTATATTAAGTTCAACTGTTTTGTATATCGTTAGGTGGTGATGTCTGTTGGTGTAACGGTCTGATTGTTCACTTTGTATAATTTTAACTAAGTCCGTTACCTCGCACTTCGGTTAAATCTCACTACCGTGACATGAATGTATTACTAAGTCTTTTAAGTTACTGGTTAACGTTCCAACTTCCGGACTCGAGTTAATATTCCGCACGATTAATGTACTCTTCTGAAATTTAATTAATACTAACTCCGAATGATTAGAATAAACTGTTGAAAGTTTATGATATACCGTCTCTCGCACTTGAAGTTAAACTATTTGAAAATTTGAGTGTAAAAACTGTCTGAAAACTTTAGTAAAACTGTCGAAAATTTAGTATTACTTGTTTCAAAAATTGAGTGTAGACTGTCCCTCCGCCGTTTTAGACAGATAGTTTTATTAATTCGTCCCTACTCAAAATTTTGTCTCTGGCGCGCTTCACGCCTACTTCATTTCGAGATTGGTCAGTTTTTAGTTTTCTTGGAAAATACTGTCCCACCATGTCAAGATTCTACGTCATAGTTCTCCCGATAGGCCCTTCGTTTCTGTTACTATGGAAACACTCCTCACCACCAAATTTCTCGTTGGTTGAAGGCAACTGATAGGTTCTTTGGTCTCCCCGATTTTTGCTCTGACGAACGTTGACCCGTTTCGACGAAACTATGGCTATTAGACACTTGTCGATCAACCTATTGTCTGAGTAAACTCTGTGTTTCTATAGATTCCCATTATCTATACTTTCAGTCTTCCTGGCGCATTGTTCCAAGTTCTAACCCCTTTTTTCTGGCTATTAACAATTTTGAACATCTGCTGGCTGGTGAAGTCACCCCAACTTTCCCTTCGTCAATTCTTGTCTGTCAATTAGACGATAACTCCAGCTGCGTAACATGACTTTAGTCTTTGTCAGGCCTATCTTACTGTATTGTTTCTTAAGGTGCAGTGCATCCGTTCCATTGTTTATGGTGTAGTTTCACTCGTTTTTGTCGTTTATCGTCTACTGACGTAACATGGTCAACATCTGCTACAATTCTCGGTACGGGTGTGAATGTCCTGGCTTACTTTGTTACAGCTGCGGAGAGCAATAATTCTGGGCGAAACTTTCCCTGTCATCTTACGCCACCAATTTCTATAGTTGGATCGAACTTAATGTGTTTCTATTGTCAAGTCAGCGACGCCTCACTGACATCTTCTCATTACTCCTTATTTATTGCGCCAACTATAAGTCGTTGACACTGCCTCGTGTGAACGTACTCTGCCGATTCTGCTCGTTACAAGGGGAAGGGGTAGTTTACCTGCAACGTTTTTTATCAAGGGTAATTTTCTATGACGAACGATAACTGCCGCATATTCAAACAGAATCAAATAATTTTTTGCATACGTCACTGAATTGTAGAGGACTCTAGGACTTTTGATTTTGGTGAAGATCGGTTAAGGGGAAGGGGTAGTTTACCTGCCACCTTTTACGTTTTAACAAGAGTAAAGTACTTGAAAATTCATTTAAACTTTTTCAAACAATGGTAATTGTTAAAAATAAAATAATTTTGTTGCCAGGCAATAAAATTATAATTTTTTCATTTTAATGTAAATCTGTACATAGTATAAAGTAAAGTTGGTCCGTTTTCTCTCTGTGTTTGAAATCGCTAATCTCAGGAAGTACTGAACGGATTTTATTCAAGTTTTCGCCAATAGATAGAGTGTCTATCGAGGAACATTTATGTGTATAATTAATACATATATGTTGTACATTAGCTTAGCTATTACGGTTTATGTCAAGTAAGTGGTATAGTTTACATCTAATATATAAAAATGAATGTTTCTTTGTTTGTCCCGTATGCGTTCCTATACCATTCATCCGATTGCGATGAAACTTCGGTGAGTTGTTGTGCGCACGTCCGCGAAGGTTTCTTCCACATCTCCTCCTAAACCACTGTACCGATTTCAACCAAACTTGGCACAAATATTTTACGCAACGGGAGAACCAACATAGGATAGGTGTTTTTTCGATGGGGTTCTTTTGGGGGTTCTTTGGGGTCTTCCACATCGCCTCCTAAACCACTGGACCGATTTCAACCAAACTTGGCACAAATATTTTACGCAAAGGGAGAACCAACATAGGACAAGTGTTTTTTTCGATACGATCCTTTGGGGTCTTCCACGTCTCCACCTAAACCATTGGACCGATTTCAACCAAACTTGACACAAATATTTTACGCAACGGGAGAACCAACATAGGACAGGTGTTTTTTCGATACGATCCTCTGGGGGGTCCTTTGCGGTCTTAAAAAACTATTAGATCTGGTTACTATGGCAACCCAATAGAATAGATTCTGTTCTAAATATATTATCGCATTAAATTGAAGACCACGCGAACGAAGTTGTGGGCAACAGCTATTTATTTTTAAGAAGCCTACTTTAATTAAACTTTATTAATTAAACTAACATTTTCATTACGTACAACGTGAAACTCCGTAGCGAAGCACGGGTATTCTGCTAGTCATGTATAAGAGAAAATATATTTCTGCGTGGCAGGCAAGCATATCTCAGTTATGTACTGTTTACGTTTCCATTTTATTATTATCACTACCGCAATAAAAAGGCAGGGAAGACACACACACACACACACACACACACACACACACACAATTCGCGTTATTTCTGGCCTCATTCATGTTTATTTTCTTACATTTGCACGCTTTTTAAATGGAAAGTGCCGAACCCATACCAACATAACGCATACAAGCCGAAAAAGTGTCCAGCATGGATAGCGATTTGCTTCCTGTGGATCGCTGGGCAGTGTAACTGCACGTGTTTACAGAGGAACGATTCATAGACAGACTTTTCGTCTTTAGGGAATGAACCCTCTGCAAGATGCTGAGGGTCCACGAGTGACTTCGGAGCGCTCCTTCTTTTCCGCGTGTTTGTTCTGTGAAATGTACACTGTAGATTCGCAGATTTATTCTAAGCAACGCTCAATAGGAAATGTTGAAAATTTTTGTCCACGGTGAACCCTCATACACACTAAACCTGCTCTGATGTTTTAATTACGGACATCATAATATTAAAACTTTGGAAACTTGAGCACTACTTAATGGAGATCAATCATTAACTTATACAAGCCATTAATTTTATGCATATTTTTTATATATATGTGTACAACGTTATCGGCAACAAAGAAGTAGTTTTTGTTAAAATTCCTTCCCGGGATATTTGGCCGTAGTCCAATGTTTTCTACAAAACCAGACGTTTCGGCAATGCCATTGACTTCCATCATCAGTGAAAATCGAGTGCGATAACGTGAGGTGGTATATGTTAGTGACCACAGTACTGTGGTTAAGGCTGAAGCAGTAAGTAGAAAGAAGTAGTTTCTATGGTAACATTTCATTTCGAAAATGATTTTAAAAATAAATCTTAGAATATGGAAGTCATGTATGGTTCTCCATACCGATATTTAACAATTACCATTGTTTGAAAAAGTTTAAATGAATTTTCAAGTACTTTACTCTTGTTAAAACGTAAAACGTTGCAGGTAAACAACTACTACTCCCCCTTAACCGATCTTCACCAAAATCAATAGGCCTTGAGTCCTCTACAACTCAGGTAGGTACGCAAAAAATTATCTAATTCTGTTTGAATTTGCGGCAGTTATCGTTTGCCATAGAAAAAATTCTACACACACACGCCCACACTTTTCGAAAAATGACTTTTCTTCATGTTTTCAGGGTAGCACAATCCGAATCAGCCCTTATCTCGTAAACGATTTTTTCGCCATCACCATACTTGCATTTCCTTATGGAACATGGAAGTAAAAATAAAATAATTTTGTTGTGAGGCAACCAGGTTGTTCGGTTAGGATGGAGGGATAGTTTACCTCCATTGCTTTGTGTTTTAACAAGAGTAAAGTACTTAATTTTAATAAGTAAGTGCCCCGAAAATAAAGTCATATTAGTCCACTGTAAAATGTTATAGTCCACTTGTAAACAAGATAATTATACTGTAAATGGAGTGGGTAGTTGAAGGGGGAGGGGATGAGTTTTTGAAAATTGTTGTGCTGAAATCAAGTAAAGTACGAATATTTAATTTTGAAGGCTAAGATACCTTAGAAATTACATACGATAAAACTATTACTCTATGAAAGTGTAAATATCATTAATGGTGGGGATCGGTTAAGGAGGAGGGATGATTATCTGCGTAATTCAGTTTCTTTATAAGAATAAAGTACCTAATTTTTATAGATAAAGTGACTCGAAAATAACATTATATTAAACGACTACCCCATAATAACACAAGTATCTATAGACAGTGAAAATAGTTTGAGGAGAAGAGACATTTTCTTTAGAAATTATCGAGCCGAATTCAATTAAATGATTTTAAAAATATAAATCTTAGAGTATGGAAGTCGTGTATGGTTTCCATACCGATATTTTAATAAATTTTAGAAAATATTTATAAATTATGTTTTAAATTTGCTTTAAATTACTCTGTTCGCAACTAGTTACAACATTATATGTTACTCAGGTTAACGACATCTGAAAGTCAGTAACCATCACATGACTAATGGTTATCACTTTGTTGCAAGTGACATTTGCTCAATCGCATGATTCATTCTACTTTACTGGAACGTTCTCAAAAACGTGGAACTGTCGGTGCTCTGATCGGCAACTCAGTACTGCGGACATGAGCATCGTTTTAGAAAATACTGTATTGTAGAAAGTACACGTTGAGATTCGACTGAATACAAAAAGTCTAGGTTTCGCTAAAGTGACGATGTGATAAAGCAAGGAAAAACACATTATACAGGGAATCGTGCGTGCCGTCACTTCTAATTTATAGTTTCGCAACAAAGAACTCTCTAGCTACACGTTACGTAAAACGTTTTGAAATACGAAATATAAGATACTGGTTTTTAGCAGATTGAATAATTAATCGCGCAATTTATTTTTATTGGCGTATAATCAGCTACAAGTCGATAGTGTGATAGAATAATAATAACAGTTATTATTGTTGTTGTTAATACTATTATTATTGAAGTGAAAATTCGGAACTGTCTCAATACCCGTAACCGCACAACTATTTCGATGTTTTGAACATGCGATTGTATCGATATATTACGATGTGAAGAAGGATACTAATTGTAAATTATCCTATTTCTTAATGTAAAGCAAAGACACTTTTTATTTTCATTTGCCAGATTAGGTAATAATGGTTTTCGTTTTTTAGCTTCCTATCTACAGAAATAAAAGCCATTTAGGTTAGGAAAAATATGACGTTTAATGTGTCTACATAATGCTTTTCGAGAGAGAACATTAAAAACAAAGAACATAACGTATTTTTAACAAAAACAACAACAGAAAATGTAAAGTAAAAAATACGAATATTTCTGGATAGTGAGATTAAAAAAAAGACAACGTATTACCAAATGAAAAGAAGATTGGTCATTCGTTAGGTGGTTAATATTCCTTTATGTTATTCAGTAAAATCTCGAAATCTTCACTGAAAACATATTTTGTGCAAAACACAAAAAAATGGAGACATGTATAGCTTCCCGCCTTCCTTCGAGTTGGTTGCTTTTTCTGTGATATACACAAAAAACGAGCGCTGATGGAAAACAAGTTCCGTTACAAAAAAAAAAGGGAGATATGTATATATACTAACAGGAGACCCTTGGGCCACTCCGCCTTACTTTGAGTTATTCTTTTTACGTGGATTTCACAAAAAAGCGAGTATTATTTTAAAGGCATATTGCTTTCCATGGGTAATTTTAGTTTGCATGTTTTAATTTTGATAAGTTCAAATTTTGGCGTCACAGGCACAAATCGGAGTTATATTATTGCTAGAAACATTTTTTGTAAAAAAAATATGATAAAGAAACACGATTGCAATCTTCAACAAACTATTTTATAACATACACAAATAAATTTTCACGATTTCTGTTATCTAACTAAAATTATATGGGATATTCACAACATATCGATGCTAATAATCGGATCATCGAAATATCGAAAACGAGTGCGGCTACGGTTATTGGGACAGTACCGGAAATCCTTTTAAACCGTTGTGTGTCACGAAACCAGGGTCACAATTTCGATCGTGATGGACGAGCAACGAAAGTGACGCACAAGAAGGGGTTAATGCAAAAACCGGACGATATTCTTCTAATTTGTAAGTAGAAACATTAAAATAAGAAATAACACCGAAAAATTAATGAATTTATTAACATCCGTGAAAGAATATTTCATGGATTATTAAAATAGAAAAATACTCGAAACAGAACTGAACGTTAAACTTAAAAATAGATAAGGCATCAATCTGTGACGTAACTGGAAATATACCTCCATTTAACACAAGTCCAACGAAAACATTACTAACCAACATAATAAATAAAAGTGAACTAGATCTTAAGCTCTCACGGCCGGCGTCAAAACTGTTCAAATTAGCCACAGCCGGGCTGTTAGGCCGTGGTCTAGAGTTGTTAACGACAAACGGTTCGACCTCACCATCGGAGGCCATCTTCAGATAGTTTGGCAGTTAACCCCAGTACTGATATAGACTAACTCATAGTCTGGGGTTAATTGCCGGATAACCGCCAAACCATCTCTGGCACTGAAGATGGTCTCCGATGGTGAGGTCGAAAGGTTTGTCATTAACAACTCTAGGCCACGACCTAACAGCCGGGCTATAGCTAATTTGAACAAATAAAAGCGAGTTATAATGTAAAAATTGAATGCTACTCAATTTTACTCAGGTTTTATATAGATAATGATTAGTAATTGTTATTAGACTAAGACATGCAAGTAACGTTGAGTTGAAGTACTGTTAGAACCAAGCCTAGCGGTGTTCTTCAAAAAGAACACACCCTTGTCGAGGCGCCTGTCTGACGGGGAGAAAACCATACAACAAGTCACGTACAGGGTGAAGAATCATAAAATGTATTGTACTAAAAAAATCAATAAAGTTTAAGTGAAATCGAGAGAAAGCAGAGTGTTCAGACAATACAGTCCGTTAGAAATAGAGTGAGAGGTAAGAGCGAGCGAACATTAGGTGGCGTCCCTCCCCCCTTAGTTGTATAAGTTTGACACGCGCTGTTTTTGGGCGAATGAAAGAAAGCGTCACTTTTTGAGCGGGTGAAATTAGCTAGTTGGGTTGGAGGAAATCACATATCGCGGTACTTGGAACCAATGGGAAAGCGATTTGTAAATATTGAGTGTGGGTAAGGATTGTGTGTGTATAAAAAACGTAGTTTGGAAATTTGTCGGGAGTCTACGGAGAACATTACAACTATCAGACTCGTTACCGCGTATTAAGATTTTTATAACTAAAACTTGCGATAATTAGTATGACATTCATGTTTCGTATGGTATCCAAGTCACTATTATGTAATAATAAGTGATTACCTGTACGCGGTCCGCTGTGTGACTTCTCAAACTTATTACGTTACGCGTTTCGCTAAAGTGACGATGTGATAAAGCAAGGAAGAACACATTATACAGGGAATCGTGCGTGCCGTCACTTCTAATTTATAGTTTCGCAACAAAGAACTCTCTAGCTACACGTTACGTAAAACGTTTTGAAATACGAAATATAAGATACTGGTTTTTAGCAGATTGAATAATTAATCGCGCAATTTATTTTTATTGGCGTATAATCAGCTACAAGTCGATAGTGTGATAGAATAATAATAACAGTTATTATTGTTGTTGTTGTTGTTGTTAATACTATTATTATTGAAGTGAAAATTCGGAACTGTCTCAATACCCGTAACCGCACAACTATTTCGATGTTTTGAACATGCGATTGTATCGATATATTACGATGTGAAGAAGGATACTAATTGTAAATTATCCTATTTCTTAATGTAAAGCAAAGACACTTTTTATTTTCATTTGCCAGATTAGGTACTAATGGTTTTCGTTTTTTAGCTTCCTATCTACAGAAATAAAAGCCATTTAGGTTAGGAAAAATATGACGTTTAATGTGTCTACATAATGCTTTTCGAGAGAGAACATTAAAAACAAAGAACATAACGTATTTTTAACAAAAACAACAACAGAAAATGTAAAGTAAAAAATACGAATATTTCTGGATAGTGAGATTAAAAAAAAAACAACGTATTACCAAATGAAAAGAAGATTGGTCATTCGTTAGGTGGTTAATATTCCTTTATGTTATTCAGTAAAATCTCGAAATCTTCACTGAAAACATATTTTGTGCAAAACACAAAAAAATGGAGACATGTATAGCTTCCCGCCTTCCTTCGAGTTGGTTGCTTTTTCTGTGATATACACAAAAAACGAGCGCTGATGGAAAACAAGTTCCGTTACAAAAAAAAAAGGGAGATATGTATATATACTAACAGGAGACCCTTGGGCCACTCCGCCTTACTTTGAGTTATTCTTTTTACGTGGATTTCACAAAAAAGCGAGTATTATTTTAAAGGCATATTGCTTTCCATGGGTAATTTTAGTTTGCATGTTTTAATTTTGATAAGTTCAAATTTTGGCGTCACAGGCACAAATCGGAGTTATATTATTGCTAGAAACATTTTTTGTAAAAAAAATATGATAAAGAAACACGATTGCAATCTTCAACAAACTATTTTATAACATACACAAATAAATTTTCACGATTTCTGTTATCTAACTAAAATTATATGGGATATTCACAACATATCGATGCTAATAATCGCATCATCGAAATATCGAAAACGAGTGCGGCTACGGTTATTGGGACAGTACCGGAAATCCTTTTAAACCGTTGTGTGTCACGAAACCAGGGTCACAATTTCGATCGTGATGGACGAGCAACGAAAGTGACGCACAAGAAGGGGTTAATGCAAAAACCGGACGATATTCTTCTAATTTGTAAGTAGAAACATTAAAATAAGAAATAACACCGAAAAATTAATGAATTTATTAACATCCATGAAAGAATATTTCATGGATTATTAAAATAGAAAAATACTCGAAACAGAACTGAACGTTAAACTTAAAAATAGATAAGGCATCAATCTGTGACGTAACTGGAAATATACCTCCATTTAACACAAGTCCAACGAAAACATTACTAACCAACATAATAAATAAAAGTGAACTAGATCTTAAGCTCTCACGGCCGGCGTCAAAACTGTTCAAATTAGCCACAGCCGGGCTGTTAGGCCGTGGTCTAGAGTTGTTAACGACAAACGGTTCGACCTCACCATCGGAGGCCATCTTCAGATAGTTTGGCAGTTAACCCCAGTACTGATATAGACTAACTCATAGTCTGGGGTTAATTGCCGGATAACCGCCAAACCATCTCTGGCACTGAAGATGGTCTCCGATGGTGAGGTCGAAAGGTTTGTCATTAACAACTCTAGGCCACGACCTAACAGCCGGGCTATAGCTAATTTGAACAAATAAAAGCGAGTTATAATGTAAAAATTGAATGCTACTCAATTTTACTCAGGTTTTATATAGATAATGATTAGTAATTGTTATTAGACTAAGACATGCAAGTAACGTTGAGTTGAAGTACTGTTAGAACCAAGCCTAGCGGTGTTCTTCAAAAAGAACACACCCTTGTCGAGGCGCCTGTCTGACGGGGAGAAAACCATACAACAAGTCACGTACAGGGTGAAGAATCATAAAATGTATTGTACTAAAAAAATCAATAAAGTTTAAGTGAAATCGAGAGAAAGCAGAGTGTTCAGACAATACAGTCCGTTAGAAATAGAGTGAGAGGTAAGAGCGAGCGAACATTAGGTGGCGTCCCTCCCCCCTTAGTTGTATAAGTTTGACACGCGCTGTTTTTGGGCGAATGAAAGAAAGCGTCACTTTTTGAGCGGGTGAAATTAGCTAGTTGGGTTGGAGGAAATCACATATCGCGGTACTTGGAACCAATGGGAAAGCGATTTGTAAATATTGAGTGTGGGTAAGGATTGTGTGTGTATAAAAAACGTAGTTTGGAAATTTGTCGGGAGTCTACGGAGAACATTACAACTATCAGACTCGTTACCGCGTATTAAGATTTTTATAACTAAAACTTGCGATAATTAGTATGACATTCATGTTTCGTATGGTATCCAAGTCACTATTATGTAATAATAAGTGATTACCTGTACGCGGTCCGCTGTGTGACTTCTCAAACTTATTACGTTACGCGTTTCGCTAAAGTGACGATGTGATAAAGCAAGGAAGAACACATTATACAGGGAATCGTGCGTGCCGTCACTTCTAATTTATAGTTTCGCAACAAAGAACTCTCTAGCTACACGTTACGTAAAACGTTTTGAAATACGAAATATAAGATACTGGTTTTTAGCAGATTGAATAATTAATCGCGCAATTTATTTTTATTGGCGTATAATCAGCTACAAGTCGATAGTGTGATAGAATAATAATAACAGTTATTATTGTTGTTGTTGTTGTTGTTAATACTATTATTATTGAAGTGAAAATTCGGAACTGTCTCAATACCCGTAACCGCACAACTATTTCGATGTTTTGAACATGCGATTGTATCGATATATTACGATGTGAAGAAGGATACTAATTGTAAATTATCCTATTTCTTAATGTAAAGCAAAGACACTTTTTATTTTCATTTGCCAGATTAGGTACTAATGGTTTTCGTTTTTTAGCTTCCTATCTACAGAAATAAAAGCCATTTAGGTTAGGAAAAATATGACGTTTAATGTGTCTACATAATGCTTTTCGAGAGAGAACATTAAAAACAAAGAACATAACGTATTTTTAACAAAAACAACAACAGAAAATGTAAAGTAAAAAATACGAATATTTCTGGATAGTGAGATTAAAAAAAAAACAACGTATTACCAAATGAAAAGAAGATTGGTCATTCGTTAGGTGGTTAATATTCCTTTATGTTATTCAGTAAAATCTCGAAATCTTCACTGAAAACATATTTTGTGCAAAACACAAAAAAATGGAGACATGTATAGCTTCCCGCCTTCCTTCGAGTTGGTTGCTTTTTCTGTGATATACACAAAAAACGAGCGCTGATGGAAAACAAGTTCCGTTACAAAAAAAAAAGGGAGATATGTATATATACTAACAGGAGACCCTTGGGCCACTCCGCCTTACTTTGAGTTATTCTTTTTACGTGGATTTCACAAAAAAGCGAGTATTATTTTAAAGGCATATTGCTTTCCATGGGTAATTTTAGTTTGCATGTTTTAATTTTGATAAGTTCAAATTTTGGCGTCACAGGCACAAATCGGAGTTATATTATTGCTAGAAACATTTTTTGTAAAAAAAATATGATAAAGAAACACGATTGCAATCTTCAACAAACTATTTTATAACATACACAAATAAATTTTCACGATTTCTGTTATCTAACTAAAATTATATGGGATATTCACAACATATCGATGCTAATAATCGGATCATCGAAATATCGAAAACGAGTGCGGCTACGGTTATTGGGACAGTACCGGAAATCCTTTTAAACCGTTGTGTGTCACGAAACCAGGGTCACAATTTCGATCGTGATGGACGAGCAACGAAAGTGACGCACAAGAAGGGGTTAATGCAAAAACCGGACGATATTCTTCTAATTTGTAAGTAGAAACATTAAAATAAGAAATAACACCGAAAAATTAATGAATTTATTAACATCCGTGAAAGAATATTTCATGGATTATTAAAATAGAAAAATACTCGAAACAGAACTGAACGTTAAACTTAAAAATAGATAAGGCATCAATCTGTGACGTAACTGGAAATATACCTCCATTTAACACAAGTCCAACGAAAACATTACTAACCAACATAATAAATAAAAGTGAACTAGATCTTAAGCTCTCACGGCCGGCGTCAAAACTGTTCAAATTAGCCACAGCCGGGCTGTTAGGCCGTGGTCTAGAGTTGTTAACGACAAACGGTTCGACCTCACCATCGGAGGCCATCTTCAGATAGTTTGGCAGTTAACCCCAGTACTGATATAGACTAACTCATAGTCTGGGGTTAATTGCCGGATAACCGCCAAACCATCTCTGGCACTGAAGATGGTCTCCGATGGTGAGGTCGAAAGGTTTGTCATTAACAACTCTAGGCCACGACCTAACAGCCGGTCTATAGCTAATTTGAACAAATAAAAGCGAGTTATAATGTAAAAATTGAATGCTACTCAATTTTACTCAGGTTTTATATAGATAATGATTAGTAATTGTTATTAGACTAAGACATGCAAGTAACGTTGAGTTGAAGTACTGTTAGAACCAAGCCTAGCGGTGTTCTTCAAAAAGAACACACCCTTGTCGAGGCGCCTGTCTGACGGGGAGAAAACCATACAACAAGTCACGTACAGGGTGAAGAATCATAAAATGTATTGTACTAAAAAAATCAATAAAGTTTAAGTGAAATCGAGAGAAAGCAGAGTGTTCAGACAATACAGTCCGTTAGAAATAGAGTGAGAGGTAAGAGCGAGCGAACATTAGGTGGCGTCCCTCCCCCCTTAGTTGTATAAGTTTGACACGCGCTGTTTTTGGGCGAATGAAAGAAAGCGTCACTTTTTGAGCGGGTGAAATTAGCTAGTTGGGTTGGAGGAAATCACATATCGCGGTACTTGGAACCAATGGGAAAGCGATTTGTAAATATTGAGTGTGGGTAAGGATTGTGTGTGTATAAAAAACGTAGTTTGGAAATTTGTCGGGAGTCTACGGAGAACATTACAACTATCAGACTCGTTACCGCGTATTAAGATTTTTATAACTAAAACTTGCGATAATTAGTATGACATTCATGTTTCGTATGGTATCCAAGTCACTATTATGTAATAATAAGTGATTACCTGTACGCGGTCCGCTGTGTGACTTCTCAAACTTATTACGTTACGCGTTTCAAGGCGTATGCCTCATCATCAGACGTTAAAAACCAAAAAACACATATATCACACAAAACTGCGTTTGTCAAAAAATAAAATTACAGAAGCAAGCATATTATGTGCACGTGATGTAGGGTGCGCACCCGTTCAAGTGTTGTCTGCTACTGATTGGAATCCGTTGAGCAGTCCAAAGCAGTATCATACTGTATGATACTGCTTTGAGACTGCTCAACGGATTCCAATCAGTAGCAGACAACACTTGAACGGGTGCGCACCCTACATCACGTGCACATAATATGCTTGCTTCTGTAATTTTATTTTTTGACAAACGCAGTTTTGTGTGATATATGTGTTTTTTGGTTTTTAACGTCTGATGATGAGGCATACGCCTTGAAACGCGTAACGTAATAAGTTTGAGAAGTCACACGGCGGACCGCATACAGGTAATCACTTATTATTAATTAGTATGAGTACAATATTCGTGTCGTGCATTAATACGTAGTATTAAAACCGGTATTGCAGTGGAAGAATTATACTAAAATCAAAGTAATCATTATGATAAATATACTGTAACTTGGCGATAAACTATCAAACTCCATATCAACGATAATCTAACGCGTGAATCGGGATGTTACGAAGCGTTGACGTGTATTCGGTATGAATTACTGATATTGCGAGCACTGAGCTTAATAACATATTTACTAAGGGGTCAGAATAAATAGTAGTTATACACTAATTACATGCTAAATCAGTAAGCAGATGTGAGCTGTGTAATTAAGGTGAAACCGAGGTAATTAAAGTGTTAGTGTCAACGAGTGTCGACAACAGGATCGTCCGAAGCGCCGACGAACGCCAAAACTCCAGGATCGCAGACTCCGAGGGAAGGAATTTCCGACACAAACGGAATTCAAGAAACAAGTAAAACAAAATTTTAACATTAAACTCATATTAATTCATGTATCTTTTTGTAAATCTATTACTATTGACAATTCAATCTGTCTAAGAACCTACTTTCAAATGAGAATTGATGAGAAGCTATAATTTCAATATTGTGAATCATTTTAAGATTGTATGTAAATTTGTAATGAGTTAATGAAGAGTTTTATTAAAATTAGGATTCATTCCATTCAAATTGTGTTAATAATCATTTTGATACCCTGAGATAATTTTAAGAGTCGCCATCAAAGCAAGAGTTGAGAGCTTAGTATTAGTGAATTACATATATCTTTTTCTAGCTCTAAATTGCAAGGGTGGTAGAGTCAAACATTTTACATAAGTTTTACCAGAAGAATGCAAAAGCAGTCATTTTACTATTAAATAACAAAAGAAGCCACAAACATACAGTAAAATCGATAATTGTAATTAAAGTGTGGCGAAACGATATCGTTTGTCTGATACTTCGGGATTATATAAAGCGGCGACAGAGTCGTGGAGTGACAGCGCCGCAATACAATTATATACAAGGAATTACATTCCGTTACTGTGTATGTAAAATGAACCTAGTAAATTTTAAGTCATGGTGCTAGCAAAGATAAGAACGTGCTGCTGCAGTGAACAGAGGAAGACAGGGTCTTTACAGATATTCACGATTTAGGAGTCTACAAAAGAAACCACTATATTATTAAAGAAATAGAGCATACACGGTAATATAACAAACCACACGCGTTTATGACTATTATTATTATCCATCATTTCTTTATAAGTAACTCATTGAGTTTCTTGCAGGAATCTTATATTATGAAATTTTAGTTACTACTGGAAGTAGACTGGACTATCTTTTATCGTTTGAATACCCCTTCCGCACGTTTCTCTGACTGTATCAGTATATTCAGAAGTTTCTAAACGAATTAAAGAATCAGTTCAATAAATTCATTTAGAAACCTCTGAATATACTGATACAGTCAGCGAAACGTGTGTCTCGTTTATTAAAACGATAAAAAATAGTACAATCTACTTAGAGTGGTACAGTAATTGAAATTTGATAATATATTATTATATTAGCTACACTGCATCGCACAGCCACTGTCGTTGTTATCATATATTTTAACTTGTGTACGTATGATTTATTGCATTATTACAACGGTCTCACGGATCGTCGTATGGTACAGTGGAAACAAAATATGTACAGACATCAATGACGTCACTAATTACCAGCTTTAATTAATCACAAACAAAAATGTAAAATTTATAACATAAAAATATCAAGGTACTCTCATACAATAATTCAAGTTTAATTTGTCCACACGCAATAATAATGTCAACTATTAAGAGTTCCGCACTAATTATAACACAGTAATCACTTTCCACATTCACTTGATCCGCACTCTACAATCTCGCCAGGTGTAACTAACTTCTAAGCCGTCTGCTGTTGCTTATATAGTTCCCGCAGCTGTTCCAGAATAATTTTCCATTCTTTGGCGGCGTGCCAGCATAATTTGCGTAACATTAGTTACAAGTACTCGATCAGTCTAGGCGGTACTTGACTGCGAGGCCTTGACAGAGACACTGCACTTGTTCGGCTAACTGAGAAACGCGTACAACTTTCAGGTAACTGCACCTGACGACTTTTCGAGAGAGTTACATAGCTTCGTAGCAATGTTTATTAGATTATAACGATGATGGTCGGTTAACAACAGTATGTACTATACTTAATAAGGTTACAAATCGACAAAGAAAATTCCTGAAATAATTTAATGAAACGGAGGAGGTCAATCAGTTGTAGCACCAGGGATGATGATGATGATGATGATGAATTTAATGAAATAAAAAATTCCTCTAATAAACAATACTTAAATTATAACAATAGTGGGAGAAAGAGACTAGCAGACAGACAAACGCCTTTATAATTTTCGTTCAACAAGTTCGCCAAAGCCAAGTAATGTTTATTAAGGAATACGGTTCATTGATTGCGTTCCTATCACGTGAAGTTATCGACTACAGTTGGGCCGATATACCTATAACAGGTATTCTGGAACGGTATTTTTGTGGAACGGATATAACAGTGATTGAAAAGTTGAAATACCTGTTCCGATTCAACGATAACTGAAAACTGAAAAGTCGAAATACCCGTTCCGAGTCCCGGGACCCCCCCCCCCCCCACAACTAATGAATAAACAAGTAAACGAGTACACGAGTACAAAGCCACTTTATGGTGCTGAATACTTCATTCTGCGCATTTTCCAACTGCCATACAAGTACAAAACGAAGCAAAACAGCGTGATTCAGAATATCTATACAGATAGTACTGTCCTGGAACAAGTTAGCAATTCTGAATACCTGGGCTAAAGTGTGTCTTATAATGCAAGCAACGACGTTGTGAATAAGTTGTATAAGTTCAACCTTATGTGCGGGACCATTAGGCGAACCCTTAAGTCAGCAAATAAAGGAACACGCCTAAAATTCTACAAGGTGATGGCGGCCCTTTCTCCGTTTCTTTATGGGTCTGATAATTGGACTTTAACGAAAGGCCACGCCAGTCGCATCCAAGCGGCTGAAATGAGATTTCTCAGGCACGTGGCAGGGTATACTCTCCATGATCATAGAAGAAACACAGATGTATGGCAGGAACTGAATATTATGAGTATACTCGACAGGATTGCCCAGTATCGGCTGAATTGGTGGGAACATCTTTGCCGAATGGATGACTGTCGCATCCCCAAACTATGGAACTATAAGCAGAGGGGACGGAGAGGTTTGGGACGTCCGAGGAAGCGCTGGAGTGACCAGCTCTAATCTTTGGCTGTTTGAGACCGGAACAAACCATCCTTGGTTTAATCCTTGAAGATGATGATGATGATATATTATACTAGTCACCAACTTGATAAATTTTGAAAAAGCGAATTATATTGTGTTATAACCTACAGAGTGGCTGATAGGACATATAGTATTTTTTGTTAATGTGATTTCGGAGATTATTTTATCTTCACTGCACATCTCACGTAAATTTTTTTGACATTCTTTATTGTGCTATTACGTGCACTCTAAATTTGATTGCCTGAGTTTCGCAACTGATTTGTCTAACCAAAATGGAATCAATAAATTAATATTAAATCTGTCAGTTTGTTTACTCCTACTGAAAACTGAAATTAGTATTCCCAAAGAGAAATAGGCCTATAAATTCTCTTGTTTCTTATTTTCTTTTAAACGGTAACAGCTTAATAAAATCACAGTGTAAAGTAACACTGTTAATACTTTTAGTTTCAATTTATTTCTTATAACAAATTATATAATACAGGTATACGTATAATACGTAAATAATAACAGGTATTTGTACGTGTTATTTTTTTTGAACGGTTTCGTTCGTACCTGTTATTTTCAAGTACTAGTTTAGCACAAACTATACATACACACCTAACCACGTTCGTTTCTCAATGTAGCGTGCCAAAATATTAATCTACTGATAACCTCAAAAACAATGAAAGATCCCACTTTGTTTGATTTTTATGAAGGCGCATATTATATTAGGAAATAAGTGATAAAATTGCATCATCAGAGGGCAGTATGTTTACAGCGACTTAATAAACATTTCTTAATTTCTGTGTACAGAGGAACCACTGTAGCTATTTCTTCATTGGGTACTCAAATGTGCTATAGGCCTTTATATGTAACAACTAATCCTCACGCGGGACCCTTTTCTGTATGTAAATATCAATAAATAAATATCTTTTAACTATACGAATATATTACCCACAATTATCCAATGCCTCTTATCCATTGCCATCTCAACGTTAACCCCTCACATACATTCTTTTAGGTCTTTCAGCACGTTATTCAAACTTCTTATCCTCTTTCTACATTTGTTTTTTACTTGCGCCCTCAAGATGTTCTTCGGCATACGTTGATCATCCATCCGCTCTAGGTGATCTAGCCATTGTATTCGTTGAGCTTTCACGAATCTTACAATGCCTCCATGCTTCATCTGTCTCCTGGTTATTTCCTATTCTCCATTCACCATATTCTTTAACCGGGCCATCAACACGTCTTACAATCTTTGTTTCAAATCTTCTTAGCGTTTCTTGTTCTTATTTGTTAATGTCCATGTCTCGCCTCCACAAGTAACAAGCCATCAGATAATACTAGTAACTGAGTGTCTAATATATTTTTATTTTTCTATTACGATTAACGACTTTTCTTCTCAATAGTTTAATATTGGCACAATTTGTATTTGTGTGTTTTGTATATTGCATTTGTATTTGTATGCTGTTATGTATCGTCGTGTTTATGGACCCTTCATTATCTATCATGTTACCCAGGTATCTGAACTTATTAACTGCATCAAATGAATTATCCTCGACGCATAAATTATATAGATTTCTTGGCGTTGGAAGCCAGGGCTCACGTTGGGCTGTTGTGATACAGAAGAAGAATTTAATAATATAATATAATATAATATAATAATTTAGCCAGTCTAATCTATGTAGTAGAAACCCATGTAGTTTTCTTATTTATGCGAGTGTCGGATCCACAAGTGAAAAGGCAGTGATCGTTTTAGGGAGGGTCATTAAAGGGATTCAAGATTTAGGAGGCTGAAACAGAAAGTGCCATTCGTGCATGTCACGTACAATAGCGTACAGCATCGATGTATACTATAGTATACATCGATGGTATGCAATTAATAGCCAGGGGATTTGTAATGTTACGGTTTAACCGGAAACCTGCGACTATGATTCAGCTTTTAAGTTTGATCACTTCTGTTAAGTGGCCATTATTATATGTATGTTAGTTAATTTAATGTTGATAAAGTTAAGCGCGTCCCATCGGCGAGACTGTTAGTTAAATAGTGCTCAGACAGTGGTCGGTGCTTTTGATATATGAAATGAGGCTTAAACATAGTCTGTATCTTCGGGATAGCGAAATGACTGGCGTTAAACCAGCGCTTTGAATTCGAACTCGTTTGTTTAATCGTGGTATAAGCTATGAAACTTTTATTCTTATATCGTTGTAATTAAAAAAGTTTCTCAAAACTTAAATTAATAAAAAATTGTCTTTGTTAAACTCCGAGTGAGGAAACAGTGAAAACCTTGGCCACTGTGGATACAGAAAGGAAACTGCACATCCTTTAGGATTTTGATGATGTTATAGATAAATTCAGTATTCAAATTGAAATCAGTAGATAAAGGCTCGGACTCTAAAATCGACGATTAAAGGAACCCGTCTAAAGTTCTACAAGGGTCTGAGAACTTCTCTACGGGTCTGAGATTTGGACTTTAATTCAAGCGGCCGATCGCAAAAGAAATGCTGATGTACGGCAGGAACAGAAGTATACTCGACAGGATTGCCCAATATCAGCTAAAACAGTTGGAACGTTTTAACCGAATGGTTGACTGTCGCATCCACAAACAACTATTGAATTATAAGCCGAGGGGACGGAGAGGTTTGGGACGTCCGAAGAAGCGTTGTAGTGACCAGATGTAGTCTACCTGCTTGGGACAGGAACAAACCGTTTTTGGTATGATCCCTGCTGAAGACGATGAGGACAAAAGCTGGAAAACATAAGTTAATTTATATGTAATTTAATTGCACGTGACTAAAGCTTTAATTTTCTCGTTTTATCTATAAATAACGAGTAAAATATTTAGATACGTGTATGATAAATATGAGGATTGTTCAATGGAAACACGTTTAGAGGCTGTAAAGCATATTTTATTCAACGATTTTAAAAGAAGTCTCCATTAAAATTAAGGGATGAGTCCCACTGTTGCTCTAATCTGTAGATTCCCTACTGGTAAAATTATTGCGGCTGTTTGCGGAACCATTTGCTAACAGCAAACTCTACCTCAGCGTCCGATTTGAACCGCCGTCCTTTTAGTGATTTCTTTAACGAACCAAAAACATGATAATCGCACGGGGACAAGTCGGGACTGTAAGGTGGATGTTGTAAGACTTCCCACTTAATCCGACCAAGCGGATCTTGAATCGTCTGGGCTACATGGGGTCAAGCATTATCATGAAGAGCATGTCATCAGAAGAATGACACCATTTGTGAGCTTCCCGGGACGTTTATTCTTGATGCTGACCCGTAAGCGTTTTAAGCTGTCTGCATATCGCTCAGCGTTGATGTTGACATCAGGTTCTTTAAAATCTAAGAGCAGCACACCCTGATAATCAAAAAATACGGTCACCATTACTTTTCCTGCCGAAGTTGGAACCGACATTTTTTCGCCTTCGGAGATTGTGCATGCTTCCACTGCATACTCTGACGTTTGGATTCTGGGTTCGTAGTGATAACACCAAGACTCATCACCGGCAACAATTTGGTGTAGAAAGGCATTAACTTGTTGTTGATAGCGCATCAAATGCTGTACTGATAAGGGCGAACGCAAATTTTTCTGCTCATCAGTAACCAGTCGTGGAATCCATTGAGCAGCAACTTTGTGACAGCCAAGACTGTGAATGATGGAATGAACAGTTCCCACGCTGATGCTCAACATTTGAGAAAGTTCTTTAACTTTGATGCGCCTATCTGCGCGTAAACCAGTTTCCAGCTGTCACATTTTCATCTGATGCTGCAACACGTGCAGGTCCGGGACGGGCCAAATCTTTAATGGATTCTCTTCCTTGTCGAAATTTATTGCACCATTCAACCACTGCCGTATGAGAATAACTATAGTCACCATATACAGCTTTAATTCTCGTATAACTTTCCATTGGCTGACCCCCCTCAGCGGCCAAAAACTGAATAATTGCACGAAGATTATCTTTGGACGGATTTTCTATCATAGATGCCATTTTTCAACCCAGTCACAACGCTTATAAAAGAGCAAACTACAAATATTTGACAGACGTGTCTAGTACTTAGACAATATAAACAAATGAATTCCGTTGCCATGGCGACGAAGTCACGGCTGCGCAGATCAAACGTGTTTCTATTGAACAATCCTCGTACTACGACGTAAAAGTTTAAAAAATATTAACGAAACGTGAAAACCAAATGCCTGAAGACAGTGTGCTCAAGTGCCTATGTTTCTTAGACGTGTTAGTTGCGCGTTACTAATGTAGGCCGACAAAATAATCCTGCTTTCATCGAACTATCTTCTGATAACGAATCGACAATATTAATTTTATCACAACCTTCAATCGGACAGGGTATCGTTTCGCATTTCCTAACCTTTGACCTCTGTACAAATCTGCACTTGAATTAGTCTTTAATTAATATTATTATTATTGAAATTTGTAAATAAAAATAACATTTGTTAAGTACAACAGTCCTCTATAAACAAGTATGTGTAACATTATCTTGCTGTTTACTTTTATAAAATAAATACAATCCAAGGCGTTTGTGCATGACAACAAGTTTTGCATTTGCGATAAGATGTTTATTCCATCCAGGCCAGTGATTTGATTGTTGTTTGCTTCTTAAACGTCTGTCGTTGTTTTGTTTTATTAAAAATAACAAACAAAAAACAAATAAAACAAACAAACAAATTCAAAAATATACGTCATTTGTCTCAGCATGTTTTTATTAATATAACCTTCTAAAATATTTCCAAAATTTAACAGAAACGTTTGAGAACACAAACATTTTTGCCATAAACGAGAAACTGGAACCTTCAAAGCCGATTGAGTGCAACAGCATTCTCTAATCATATTTCGTTTGTTAACGGATTTCAACAACTTTATCTTACGAGCATAAAGGAACCACCCACAAGCAAATATTCCGTTAAAACTGGATAGTTATAACGATTTTATAACCGCGTCTTAAACTGAGCTTCTAACAATTTGGAACTGTACGGTCATGAAAGATGAGATTCTTAAGGGGTACCTCAAATAACACTGATGTAAGGAAAGGATTAATGTAACATCCCTGAATGAAACAATAAAGGGGATTGGTAACGGCCAATATGGAAAAAACAATAAAAGCCACCTGAGAGAAACGGCAAAGTAGTAGCACTAGAATACAGACCTGAAGGAAGAAAAGATATAAGTAGACCGAGGAGTTGGTAGGTTCCGGAATAGGCCTGGTGGGCCTTATCTTTTGAAGTGGATGAGAAGGAAGATGGGAGGAGGAGAAGAAGAAGAAATTAACTAGAAAGTTACATTACTTTTTAACTGGAATGGAATGTGTGGCGTAACGATAGAAGAGATTTAAAGAAAAATACCCCACTTCAGAATCCTAATATATGTATGGAAGCAGTGGCGGAACTAAGAACTGAAAGCTGATACTGCGGGGGGGGGTTGAGACTAGCTTCAAAAGGGGGGACGAGACTCTTGAAGGATGAATTCTGGATATCCCATAGATAGGACAAATGAGACGTTCACGATTCTTCCTATATAATGTTTTTAAATACATTTTATAAATTCCTTGTGCCTCAAAAATTTCGAGTAAGTCAACGTGAACTATAAGGGTTTAAAATAAAAAAGCACTGATTTCAAAATAGTCTATGTTGACTAACTGTTATTTTGTTATCAAAATTAAAGATAATAAATCTTATCTCATTACGAATCACAAACGTGTAAAATTTGTATACTTTAGATGTTAAGTCTTTGAAAATGAGTCTTACTGAACGTATTTTGAAAACCCCAGTGTTATTATGTTGTCCACAGAATGTTTAAAAGCAACGTATAGTTAGTGTTGATGTACGTTACATTTTGTGTAAAATCTTCTCATTTTTCCGAATGGCAGTCAGAAAATTGCTCATTTACCTATGCAACGACAACGGTTCACACCACAGGACTAGAGAAGTCGTGACATAGACAAAACCTGTGAGGAGAAGTGTACGTGGGCCAAAAAGATAAAGGTAGATTAACAGGGTCAGCTTTCCTTTTTTGGCGCGACTGAATTGATTTTTTTTTTAATCCTGCAGATGCGCATGTTATTTATCAAACATTGGGAGATGTCATTATTAAGAAAACTATACGTTTATTTGAATAATTTACAAGTACCGTAATTCTTTTATTTCTATATTAATAATTCTTATTAATAAGCGTCGTTTTAATACACGCAACTGGCTTAGAAATAGGTGTACGTTGAGTGATTATGGAATTTGGCTGAAATTTGTAGTAGCTCTGGGAGGGGGATCTAGCCCCCTGATACCTCCCCCCGTAGTTACACCACTGTATGCATTATAAAGACAACCACCCACCCACACTGCGCGTGTGCGTGTGAAATTTTTACAAATATTCAAGAGTGCTTCGATCAAAATGAAGCACATGCGGTAAGTTGGCCTAACGGTGATGAAGAATATCGAGGCGAGGAGTGTATGCTTTTCTCGAATCGGACTTCGTGTTTTCTTTGTAGTCTCCCCGTTAATCTAGGAGAATAATTGGATAGAATCTGATCCCAATTGTTACCTGATAGAATAATTGTTACCGGTTCTAAGAGCACTTTCAATCCACGTGACTAACAACTCTGCTGCGTTTGAGCTAAGAATAAGGGAAGACAAAAAAAATTTTCTTGAATTAAGCGGTCAGATGTGGGTCTGAAAAGGTAAAGGAAATTTAAACTTATAGCGATCAACAGATCGACTGAAACTCTTGAACATGACCTCCGCCAATTCTCGGATCGGACTTACAAAATGAAAACGAATTTTATTCTAGTTATATAATTTTCTGTTAACGGTAAAAAAGACATATGAGCTCATTCTCGGTATATGAGCTACGAATACTGCAGTTCTCTTTCAGACCATCACGTCGTATGTTCGTCACCGCCTCCTCGTTTGGTTTTTTAATTTTTTTACTTTGTACGGGATTTATAGTGTCAGCAGGTTTTAACGTCTATTTGTGTTTCACATAACTCTCTGTCATGTGCTTCTGTATGAACTGTCTACCCGTACTGTTTCACATAACGGGTACTTTCCGCAAGTCTATCCGCCAATCTCACTGAAGATGGTCATTCTTACTTTCTATTTTACATTTTTCATCTAGGTTCGTGAGACCAAAGCAGCTTAGGTACATTTTATTAACATGTTTTAGTACCCTATATTTAATCCGCACTTCGTGTAAAAATGGCAGAATTCCGTGTAATCAGTGTTCGAGTCTCGTGGGCTCCGAAGGACGTATGCTTCCGTACCCCGTGCTTTCGTAATTTTAGTCGTCGAATAGTTGAAAATGACTGAGGTAAATCTGGTATTATCGTTAAACAAAGAGAAGTCTTTAGCAGGAAGACAAAGGTTTTGTATACATAATTGCACGAGTTAATGGGTTGGAAATTTAATTCGCCGGCAACATCTGCAGCAGCCATTATGTATTTCGAAACGTCCAACAAATCGCGGTTACACAACAAACAATGACTGCACCACATTAATCGAGTACCAGCGCCACTACTACCGGCATTAATCGTATTCAGTGACACTTATACACTGCGACAGCACAACACGATTCCGTTAAGTGCAATTCCATCAGTTGTACACTGGTTAGTTCAGTGTAAAATTCTGCTTCGTTACGTAACTCACCTGCTGTTACGTACAGAAGACAGAATTGGTTAAAATAAACCGCGCGCCCGCGCACACACAATTGTGCAGAAAAATCTGTGCAGAAGCATGTAACGGTCGTTTCAGAAACTAAATTATTCAAATTAACCAGATGCTGAAATTGAATTTGAAATAACACATTTTTTTGACAGCGAGATAACTCCAAGGGGGGATAGTAGTCCCTATGTTAATTTGGCCAACTTTGTGTTCCTTTTTCTCAAAAACTATTTGACCAAATAACCTGAAATTATTACACAGTATAGGTATGCATGTTATAGTTTTATTGGACCACTTTCATGGTTCTAATATTTTTGACCCCCTAAAAAAAAAATTGTTTCTAAGATTTAAAAAAAGTGCATTTTTTTTAATAGACTTCTGGCAATATTGTTTTTTACAACAAGCATATTTGTATGAAAGTGGTCCAATGCATGTACATTGACGAGTTTCAGCTACTGTAAAAATTTCAGCTTGATACCTTTTGCGGTTCCTGAGAAAAAGGAACATTTGTGAAGAAAAAATCAATTTTCGGAAAAACGGGTTTTAATGTCAAAAGTACATAATTAGTGATTACAATTATTACAATTACCAAAAAATTATAAATAGCTTTTTGAAACATCCCAGGTCCATATTGTGGGTCTTCCTCAGCATCTTCTAGCTTCTTTTTTTCATGTCTAATTCTTTTTCTTCTTTCTCTTGTGCCTTCCTTTAATTTGCCCTCAGCAGCTGCAATTCGATGGCTATCAATTGTTTGCAATCGCTTTACGCAACAGTCACTTATCTTCAATCCTAAATGTTTTAAAACATCAGCTTTGCCTAAGGCACCTTTGTTAAATGCTAAAATAGCATCATATACCCCAAGTTTCAGAGTAACAAAACCAACATGAATGGTTTTCGGAATTCTTTTCCACACTAATGAGTTGAACGACTCATTGGGGTTTTGCGTCAGGCCAAGAGTGCATCTTTTTAATAAATTTTCATTGGCTAAGTCTCGAAAAATAGGTTTTATTTCTTCTAAAACAGCAGGTGGTAAAGAATGTTTATGTTTGTAATCTTCTCCAGTCACAAGAAAGCGATTGTAGCCACACCAAGATGTTTTACCAGTTGGGCATAGTTGATGAGTGGGGTTTTCATTGGTTGAAAATTTATGGTAATACAGTATATTGCCCATATAGCTTTCTTCATTTGGTCTACGTCCTTGCAATTTTCTCGTATTGCCTTACCATAGTACTGCTGAATATTGTCAATTTCAGAATCGGTCAGTCTTCCTTTACCACGTAGTGTTTTACCGTCTGATAGTTTTACACCTCTACGTGTCTTACAAATGTTTCGCAGTCGAGCCCCCATTCTCTTCTGCACATGGCCAATGCATTCTGCCTTTTCAATTACGACATCAGGACCATAAGGGGAACTTTGACTTACAGCAGAATACCCCTTAGAATCTCCTTCTCCTAAGTATGTCAAATATCTAACACCACGTTTCATGAGGGAATTACTAAAAATAGCTTGTGCTCCCTTGACCTCCATGCCACCACTATGTCCCTCGTAGTTCAGCTCACACTCTTTCTCATGGTTTTCTGTCTTCTTATCGTCGTCGTTGGATAATACACATCCATGGCAATACTTGGACAAGCAGTGGACATCTATTATTTTCCCTGTTTCAATCGATGATGCAGCAACAACGCCATTGAGTGAGAAATATCCTCTGCGTTGCCAAGTTCCATCAATTGCAATGGCCAAATCTGTTGAACCAGTTTTTTGGATCACTTCCTGGGTGGCTTCAGTCATACATGCTTCTGCAACTTCTTCAATACTAGACATAATCACTTTATTATAAAACTGAAACCGCGTAGGTGGCCCTGGTATATCTAGCATTGTGCACAAAATATTGGCATCACTTTTTCCATTACCAATAGAACGCATGGCATATACAAACCTTAAATTTATGTCGTAAATATTATCTACTTTTTCACTTGACATAAATGATTTTTATGCACAACAATCATTACAAATAAGTTGCAAATTAGATGCACAACCTTTTCTTTTTTGAGCAGTGTCACTAAGAGTCACAGTTCGAATGCCACAGGATTTGCAAGTAACAAATTCAGACAGTGCTTTAGAAAGAATATCTAAATCTACAATTATGTACTTGCTGCTATTATAATTTGTAATTTCATCGTCTTTAGTTAAACTTTTACTTAGTTTTTGAAATTTCTGGTTCTTTAAAACTGCTTTCACTCTGACTTAGAATGTTTTCTGGTTTGTCATTTAGGTTAGGCCTGTCTTTTATTTTTGTGTATTGGTTATGAACAAATTTGTGCTTTTTAAACGGTTTATTAGATCGTGGCATATTTATTATTATATTATATTATTATAAACTTATCACAGTAAAAAACTAACAAAAACTTTCCGTAGCACTGTTTCCAAAACACACAACAAAACAAAATTCTATTTCAGTTCAGCATGTAAACAGAAAGGTGTACCAATGAACACTCAGTGTGGCCAACTTACAAAAAGATGTTAGTAAAATGTAATAAAAAAACTAATTCAAATACACAAATACAGTACATCTATTACCGGTACAAAACAAGCCCTTAGTAATATACTACACGTAAGGAAGTCAAATTCTGGCAAAACATCATATGTTAAAAAAATCGGTATGGAGAACCATACATGACTTCCATATTCTAAGATTTATATTTAAATCTTAATATCGCCTGCCAAGCGCGATATATTTTCTCTTATACATGATTTACATTAAAATGACAAAATTTTAATTTTATTGCCTGACAACAAAATTATTTTATTTTTAACAATTACCATTGTTTGAAAAAGTTTAAATAAATTTTCAAGTACTTTACTCTTGTTAAAACGTAAAAGGTTGCAGGTAAACTACCCCTTCCCCTTAACCGATCTTCACCAAAATCGAAAGTCCTTGAGACCTCTACAATTCAGGGACGTATGCAAAAAATGATTTGATTCTGTTTGAATTTGCGGCAGTTATCGTTTGCCATAGAAAATACGCTTGATAAAAAAACGTTGCAGGTACACTACCCCTTCTCCTTAACCGATCTTCACCAAAAACAACAGGTCTTGAGTACTCTACAAATCAGGGCTGTATGCAAAACATTATTTGATTCTGTTTGAATTTGCGGCTGTTATCGTTTGCCATAGAAAATACCCTTGTTAAAAAAACGTTGCAGGTAAACTACCCCTTTCCCTCAACCGATCTTCACCAAAAACAATAGGTCTTGAGAACTCTACAATTTAGGGCTGTATGCAAATAATCTTTTGATTCTGTTTGAATTTGCGGCCGTTATCGTTTGCCATAGGAAATACCCTTGTTAAAACATAAAACGTTACAGGTAAACCCCTTTCCCTTAACCGATCTTCACCAAAAACAATAGGTCTTGAGAACTCTACAATTCAGGGCTGTATACGAAACATTATTTGATTCTGTTTGAATTTGCGGCTGTTATCGTTTGCCAAAAAAAAAAAAATTTCCCTTGATAAAAAAAACCGTTGCAGGTAAACTACCCCTTTCCCTCAACCGTTCTTCACCAAAAACAATAGGTCGCGAGTACTCTACAAATCAGGGCTGTATGCAAAAAATTATTTGATTCTGTTTGAATTTGCGGCAGTTATCGTTTGCCATAGACAAAAAATCTACAGACACACAGACACACACACACACAGATAGACAGACAGACACACAGACACTTTTCGGAAAACGACTTTTTTTCATGTTTTGAGTGTAGTAGAATCAGAATCTGCAATAATCTCGAACACGATTTTTTTTGCCATCACCATACTTCCATTCCTTAAGGAATATGGAAGTAATATTATATTACATTAAAATGAAAAATTATAATTTTATTGCCTGGCAACAAAATTATTTTATTTTTAACAATTACCATTGTTTCAAAAAGTTTAAATAAATTTTCAAGTACTTTACTCTTGTTAAAACGTAAAAGGTTGCAGGTAAACTACCCCTTCCCCTTAACCGATCTTCACCAAAATCGAAAGTCATTGAGACCTCTACAATTCAGGGACGTATGCAAAAAATTATTTGATTCTGTTTCAATTTGCGGCTGTTATCGTTTGCCATAGAAAATACCCTTGTTAAAAAAACGTTGCAGGTAAACTACCCCTTTCCCTCAACCGATCTTCACCAAAAAAAATAGGTCTTGAGAACTCTACAATTTAGGGCTGTATGCAAATAATCGTTTGATTCTGTTTGAATTTGCGGCTGTTATCGTTTGCCATAGGAAATACCCTTGTTAAAACATAAAACGTTACAGGTAAACTACCCCTTTCCCTTAACCGATCTTCACCAAAAACAATAGGTCTTGAGAACTCTACAATTCAGGGCTGTATGGGAAACATTATTTGATTCTGTTTGAATTTGCGGCTGTTATCGTTTGGCAAAAAAAAAATTTCCCTTGATAAAAAAAAACCGTTGCAGGTAAACTACCCCTATCCCTCAACCTATCTTCACCAAAAACAATAGGTCGTGAGTACTCTACAAATCAGGGCTGTATGCAAAAAATTATTTGATTCTGTTTGAATTTGCGGCAGTTATCGTTTGCCATAGAAAAAAAAATCTACAGACAGACACACACACAGACACTTTTCGGAAAACGACTTTTTTCATGTTTTGAGTGTAGTAGAATCAGAATCTGCAATAATCTCGAACACGATTTTTTTTGCCATCACCATACTTCCATTCCTTAAGGAATATGGAAGTAAAATATCGGTATGGAGAACCATACATGACTTCCATATTCTAAGATTTATATTTAAAATCATTTTCAGCCAAACAGCCAGGGAAGGAATTTTAACAAAAAAATACTTCTTTGTTGCCAATAACGTAGTACACATATAAAAAAAAATTATCCCCTCCCCCTTCAACTATAATTTTGATTTATAGAAAATTACCCCCAGCCCGTTCAACTAGCCTCTTCATTTATAGATATTTCATCTACGTTTCTACAGTGGATTATTAAGATCTTATCAGGATACTTTATCAAAATTAAGTACTTTACTCATGTTACAACAAAAAATGTTTCAGGTAAACTGCCCTTTCCCCGTAATCGATCTTCACCAAAATCAACAGACATTGAGTTCTCTATAGCTCAGGCACATATGTAAAAAGTTATTTGATTCTGTTTGAATTTACGGCAGTTATGGTTCGTCATATAAAAAATTACCCATGTTAAAACATAAAACATGAGATTTATAAAACATATCTAAGATTTATATTTAAAATCATTTTTGAAATAAAATATTTTCATAGAACCTACTAACGCTGGGGAAATCTGAGGCGCCAATCAGAGTTGGGCCTACCTGTCACTCTGCTGAATTTGGTGGAAAGCCCTGTCACTGTCGTCAAGTCCCCACCTCAATGAAGAACCCATTGTTTTATAAAAATATATTTAAATTTTGAAAACTGAAAATTCTTTTCTTGTAAATATTTATATTTTATAATCAAAATGACTTTATTTTTGTTACCTGGCAACAAAATTATTTTATTTTCAACAATTACCATTGTTTCAAAAAGTTTAAATAAATTTTCAAGTACTTTACTCTTGTTAAAACGTAAAAGGTTGCAGGTAAACTACCCCTTCCCCTTAACCGATCTTCACCAAAATCGAAAGTCCTTGAGACCTCTACAATTCAGGGATGTATGCAAAAAATTATTTGATTCTGTTTGAATTTGCGGCAGTTATCGTTTGCCATAGAAAAAAAAACGTTGCAGGTAAACTACCCCTTTCCCTCAACCGATCTTCACCAAAAACAATAGGTCTTGAGTACTCTACAAATCAGGGCTGTATGCAGAAAATTATTTGATTCTGTTTGAACTTGCGGCTGTTATCGTTTGCCATAGAAAATACCCTTGTTAAAAAAACGTTGTAGGTAAACTACCCCTTTCCCTTAACCGATCTTCACCAAAAACAATAAGTCTTGAGAACTCTACAATTTAGGGCTGTATGCAAATAATCTTTTGATTCTGTTTGAATTTGCGGCTGTTATCGTTTGCCATAGGAAATACCCTTGTTAAAACATAAAACGTTACAGGTAAACTACCCCTTTCCCTTAACCGATCTTCACCAAAAACAATAGGTCTTGAGAACTCTACAATTCAGGGCTGTATGCGAAAAATTATTTGATTCTGTTTGAATTTGCGGCTGTTATCGTTTGCCAAAAAAAAAAAATTTCCCTTGATAAAAAAAAACCGTTGCAGGTAAACTACCCCTTTCCCTCAACCGATCTTCACCAAAAACAATAGGTCGCGAGTACTCTACAAATCAGGGCTGTATGCAAAAAATTATTTGATTCTGTTTGAATTTGCGGCAGTTATCGTTTGCCATAGAAAAAAAATCTACAGACAGACACACAGACAGACAGACAGACACACAGACACTTTTCGGAAAACGACTTTTTTTCATGTTTTGAGTGTAGTAGAATCAGAATCTGCAATAATCTCGAACACGATTTTTTTTGCCATCACCATACTTCCATTCCTTAAGGAATATGGAAGTAAAATTAATAAAAATATTTCTAGTTGTCATAGAAACGTGATTTAGGCATAGTTGGAAAGCGGGAATTTCAAACATTTGTATAAGGTTAAAATCTCAAATTTGATTTTTTTTGTCGACTTTTCACTACAATCCCCCCTTTTAAAAAAGAGCTCGCTTGGCACGGTGTTTATTCCCCCGGCTGCTGTGGTTCAGCTAAAGGTCTAGTCAATTCAACCCCGTATACTTACTGTTGGGGCAAATAATAGTCGGAATGAGATAAGCGGTTCCCAGTCAGTAACAACGCGACATCTTCACGTGAACACGTACAACGTCCTGCAGCTAGTCACTGCACGCGGTTAAGGTGCGTCCAGACATGTAACAACGTATCGTAACGCAACACCGTCGCGTGTCATATTTAGACGGCACGCCGCAACCGCAACATAGTAACATCGTAACGTAGGAGCGTGACATCGGGGCGTTCCGTCGCTTGTCGGTTTTCCAGCGTCACATCAAAGGAATGTTACGCACTGGCGTTACGCATGCTCTCTGCATGTGTACGGGACTGGGTGACCAGTGCTTTATCAGTAGCCTACGCAACATGTACGGACTGAAGAACTTACGCTACAATTTATTGAAGTATATCGCAGTAAATTAATATTGTGGAATGCAAAACATCCCAGCTACTACAACCACTTCTTCTTTTTTACTAAATAGTCCATGACTGTAAAGGCTGCCGCGGCAATATCCATATTTTTGTCCTGCGCACTACACGTACACGTCCACTACACCTGTACACGTTTTCAACAAGAACTGACGGTTGGAACGGCGTAGTGTTGCGACCATCTGTTACGCGACCATGTCCTGTTGCGCGTAGGATACTTATTCACTGAATTGATTTTCCTATATGCAATTTGTCGTATACGCAAATGCTGTGTAATAATGTGTATGAGTAGTAAAAAAAAGAGTTGCTACTCTATTCGCTAAAAAATAATAATAAACAGTCTAAAAATTAGGAGAGTACCAAAATTCCTCCTCACCTTTTGCCCCCCCCCCCCCCGGAAATATCCCACTGCCTGTGTTATGCTAGACAAAAATAAGTACAAAAAAACCAAGAAACACTCTTGCGCACGAGAAAAAATGCTTTAAACTTACTTAATTTATAAAAAACGTGCAGTCAACAGTGGATCTACAGTGACCGAGTCCCCCATTCCTCAAGTAAATACCAGTCGGCATACTTCTCTTCCTCACACCTACGTAAGTTTGTATAACGCTAAACCAGTCACGCATTATTGTGACAATTCCTACGCGGATGAACGGTAAAGTTACCTAACAACGACAGCAGTCCCAGCAGAAACAGGCAATTTCATAATGCATTAACCGACTACACGAAACGGTCCGTATCTATCTAAGTCGGTTTTATTAATCTTATCCAGAACGAAACTGACAGCAGCATTGTTGTTCTCACCGAGATAACTAGTAATAAAAATAATTTTTGTATGTGTGACGGTCCGTGCCATCGTGCAATTTGCAGTTGGGTTTTTTGACCGACAAACCAACGGTTCCTGTATTGTGTGGTTTTCGTGGCTCCAGATTCACAACACCAACAACGTAGTATATTTTAGAGGATAGTACGCTGTCTACAAACGATTTGGTGTACGCATATTAGTTACGATTTGTACACTTCCAGAATCGCCCATAATCGTAATAGTTTTTTTTTTTAATATACCGTACACGCGTGATAGACAAATTATTCTTTTATACGAGTTGTTGGGAATGCGGTCTCGGCCAGTTACGACGAAACACCGTTTTCGCCTATTCTTACGCGGTTAGTTGCGCCCCGCACTTTCACTTACTGACCAAATCTATCATTTAGAAACGGTACTATTCTGAACTTCGATGAGATTCAATTCTGCAACTTTTCATTTGTGCGAATAACCTCTTTCTTCCAATATTTTTGTTACGTTAGGTCAGGTTAGGTTAAGCCAGGAATTAATAGAATTATAACGGTAATTTCTGTACTACTATAATTATAACACACAGAAAATCAACGAAACTGGTTAAAAGCAAAAGTTATCCCACTTTTTAAGAAGGATGAGAGACGTAACTGTGAGAATTACAGGGGTATTAGCATGTTAGATGGTGCATATAATATATATTCTCAGATAATCAATAATAGGCTCAGGATTACAGCAGAGAACATTATTTGTGAATAACAGGCGGGCTTTAGGAAGGGTCGCTCTGCAATCGATGTCATTTTTGTATTGAGAAGAGGTAATTGAGAAGAGGTGGGAATTTAATTTAGAAACTCATATGACTTTATTGACTTTCAAAAGGCATTTGATAGTCTAGATAGGGATGTCTTGTGGAAGATTATAATCAGAAGAGGTTTTCCTTTGCATCTGTCATGGTAGTTAGAAGTCTGTATAAATAGAAAAAAATTAATTACATTTGGATCTATTTATACAGGGTACAGAATATGTAAGTGATGTTTTCAGTCAACGAACTGGAGCACACGTAAAAAGGATAGCGCCTTTAGAATTGCATAATTTATTTTTAAAATGTATGTGAAAATACACGCGAGACATTCATGTAGGCCTATAATATCACGTCTGTATGCAGGAATGGTGTATACACATGAGCGTAGCTTCGGAGGTCAGCTGGGGCCATGTTACCTCCAATAATTAAGTTAATTAAGCCTTTCAAATGTTCAGAATACTCATCACCACACTGTATTATACTACTCTGTCAAAAGATGTGCCTGAAATACTGTAATTTTTGTTGTTACACAAGCGATACGTTCGTTTAAACAGCGAAAGGTTAAGTCCTATGCTAGAAGCAAAATCGCCGATTGTTTTCTAAATATAACGATCGCGTTACACCATGGTCGGCTAAAAACAAGCATAAATCGCTAAGTCTTTCTTGACATGCTGACAATCTTTACCGTCTTGGGTGAGTAAGAATAACCCACGTGATATGATGGCGCGCTATGGCGTTGCAGTATATAAAACAAGTGTACGTAGTTAGGGCGACAATTTCAATAACATCATGTACCTACACGAGTATACATTGTCTCCGATTCCGATGGTTACAGGCTGGTTACAGGCCATAATGAAGTATTCAGTTGTAATGCACAAAATTTTAACAATTCGGTAATAGCAAATTTTTTTAAAATAAAGTTAGAGGACACGAAAAATTTAGACTTTGCTAAGCCGTTGATATGATCAGCGGCAGACAAAGGCCAACCAAGGCTCGGAATTGCTTTTCATTTTGAAACTCCAGCTATGGTTTTTCCTATCGTATAGGTATACATTTTATAGTTTTTGGTAGCACACAACTAAATATTTTACTCCTTATTTATAGACTTTTAGTGAAACAGAAAACAAGAAAATCCAAGAAAAGTATTCGCTATAATTAAGTACATAGAAATTATATTATGTTTCTTGAGCTTTAATTTTTACTGAATATATCTATTATGTCATCATAATTGATATTACATAGAAATTAATTACAAGGAAATTAAATTATGTTTTACGGCTTTAATTTTACCGAATTTATTTATTATGAATAAATAATATCTAGTTTTTCTTCTGGAGAGAAAACGACCAAATTTTTAGTCTTTACCTGCTCAACATTGATCTAACATAATTTTTTATTAATATACATTTTTAGTAACTACTTTCACACAAGGTCACCTAATGCAGTCCCTCTAATCACAGACACGTTACCATATGAGCATATTTTGAAGGAGAATTCAGAGCCGTTTCCTCGTCACAAGTAACCAATTGTCAGGTTCGAAAGCGAACAGAAAATGTTTTCAATCGTACTGTGTAAAATGGAGATAACGGATTCTAGTGAAACTTTGTTGGACACTATACGAGTCTCCTCCTTTATTTCCTTCGCCACTGGACGTGATGGTAGAAGCCATGTGAACATATATAGGGAACGTGGAGGTTCTGTATGATATTACTACTTCTTTGGACCGTTTTTTAAATTCGTTTGAATAGTTTATGAGTTAAATATTCAAATATAAAATAATTATAGGCCAACTAATTTGTGTGTGAGAGAGATAGTTTACAAACATTACTCTATGTAATAAAAGTATTCTTAATTGGTGTATGTAAAAGATCCTAAACATTGGAAGTAGGTATAAAGTAAAGAAAAAAGTATTTGTCCCCTCCCCCCAAATTGGGTACATGTAATCCTCCTCCTCCTATGGCGCTGCAGACCGAAGTCGAACCTTGGCCTCCTCCATCCTGACCCTCCACCTCTCTTCATCAGTAGCAAAGGACTTTCATCCTCGCACTCCCAACATCTCTCTTGAATCTATAGCATCTTCCCATCTTTTCCTTGGACGGCCTTTTGGTCTTTTACCATCCATAGTCCCCATAAGGACTCTTTTAGGTGTTCGTTTGTCATCCATTCTGTAACGAGCAGAAAATTTTAAAATTTTTAAATTTTCACCTCGGCAGAGTACGTTCACACGAGGCAGTGTCAACGACTTATAGTTGGCGCAATAAATAAGGAGTAATGAGAAGATGTCAGTGAGGCGTCGCTGACTTGACAATAGAAACACATTAAGTTCGATCCAACTATAGAAATTGGTGGCGTAAGATGACAGGGAAAGTTTCGTCCAGAATTATTGCTCTCCGCAGCTGTAACAAAGTAAGCCAGGACATTCACACCCGTACCGAGAATTGTAGCAGATGTTGACCATGTTACGTCAGTAGACGATAAACGACAAAAAGAGTGAAACTACACCATTACAATGGAACGACTACACTGCACCTTAAGAAACAATACAGTAAGATAGGCCTGACAAAGACTAAAGTCATGTTACGCAGCTGGAGTTATCGTCTAATTGACAGACAAGAATTGACGAAGGGAAAGTTGGGGTGACTTCACCAGCCAGCAGATGTTCAAAATTGTTAATAGCCAGAAAAAAGGGGTTAGAACTTGGAACAATGCGCCAGGAAGACTGAAAGTACAGATAATGGGAATCTATAGAAACACAGAGTTGACTCAGACAATAGGCTGATCGACAAGTGTCTAATAGCCATAGTTTCGTCGAAACGGGTCAACGTTCGTCAGAGCAAGAATCGGGGAGACGTAAGAACCTATCAGATGCCTTCAGACAGCGAGAAATTTGGTGGTGAGGAGTGTTTCCATAGTAACAGAAACGAAGGACCTATCGGGAGAACTATGACGTAGGATCTTGACATGGTGGGACAGTATTTTCCAAGAAAACTAAAAACTGACCAATCTCGAAATGAAGTAGGCGTGAAGCGCGCCAGAGACAAAATTTTGAGTAGGGACGAATTAATAAAAACTATCTGCCCAAGACAGAGGACAGCAGTGATACTCAATTTTTAGACAGTCTACACTCAATTTTTGAAACAAGTAATACTAAATTTTCGACAGTTTTTACTAAAGTTTTCAGACAGTTTTTACACTCAAATTTTCAAATAGTTTAACTTCAAGTGCGAGAGACGGTATATCATAAACTTTCAACAGTTTATTCTAATCATTCGGAGTTAGTATTATTTAAATTTCAGAAGAGTACATTAATCGTGCGGAATATTAACTCGAGTCCGGAGTTAAAATTATACAAAGTGAACAATCAGACCGTTACACCAACAGACATTATCACTTAACGATATACAAAACAGTTGAACTTAATATAGTGTACTACACATTATTAACAACATAATGAACACGAAATATTAAACAAATTAATGAACAATACGAATGTTTAATGAAGCAGCGACAAGTGGAACTAGACATGTATATTAACATTAAAACGAACTCACAGCACACACAGTAAGAGGAAACATTTTGATCGAACACAGAACTTCAATTATTCACATATACAAACGTCTACACGAGTAATCGGAAGAGTGAGTGTTAAGTGATTGTGATAAAGCAGCATCCGACGGAATGTGTCTACGAGCCATCTTCATCTCTGGAACTCGACTTCAATAACAACTAATGGATATTCAATAACCAAGTAACCATTATTATAATTATTTCTAATTAGTAACATCTACTGACCTGGTTTCTTTCAAAGAATTCACACCTGAGAAAATTATTAAGAAAAGTAATGAATAAATCTGAATAAAGTAATTAATGAATGTATTAACAAAAGCTTATTTGGGATTTAATGAACGCATTAAATAAGTAGTATATGAATTGTTATATTATTTGGTTTGTATATGTATGTATGTTTTCTTTGTTTTCAGCATATATTGAAACATGTATTTGTTATTATAAATATGTATGTATTTCAGGTACAGCGACGTATCATACGTACAATTATAATGTATTATTAATCTAGTACTTTAAGTTGATCATAAATATGCGTTCATTATTACCAAATGCAACCCAAATATTAACCTAAAGTTTGAAGTAATACAAATAGATTTTAAGAGTTTCATGTGTTCAAATAAAGTAAATGAATTGATAACGTTAATCTATTAAATGATATCACGTATGTGTTGATGAGAATCAGAAAGTTATACATAATGTTAAATGGCTGTTTCACACACGGCATGAAAGTAATCAATTAAAGCAAGTAAATACATATTATCGATTGCACATGAATTTATATAGAATTCACTATATAAACCGTATATCAACACGTTGGTATAGATAATCAGAGTAATAAATAAGATTCAATTATACACATACATGTGAGAGATCGATAAATTTATATGCTTAATAGCAAACACAATTACATAATTAATTATCACAAATGTAATTCTTCATTTACATTTATTTTGCATATATTGACAGTTATAATTCTTACGATATGGCCAGCCCATTGCAGCCTCATCAGTTATACGTACACTTCTACCGTTGGGTATATGTAATAATAAACGATAAAAAAGTTTTGATAAATAATAAAAAAGGCTTAATAATTTTATTATTTTCTCATTTATAAGCTACATCGCCTGCCCTAGTAGCATACATGCGTACTTGTCTTCGTTTACTGTTATAAACATAAGCTAATAAAAGGTGAGGACGTAGAGAGATGTTTAATCTGCTGTGTTTTTATTTGACATTCCAGTTGAAACAGTTCTATACGCGGTATACAAGCCGGTACCAATCTGAGAACTTGACCTTGAAACAGTTCCGACAGGCGGGGTATGGAAGGACGGGTTGTATGCAGTTGGAACTGAAAACATCCGCTGTCAACGGCTTGCAAATGAGTGGATTTGTTTTACTTCAGTGTACGGCTACGCCTCGAAGTGTATTGCGTAATCTGTGTTGTACCATTTTGTTTATACTCGTTAGTGCGTCTTGTTAGTGTAGTGAGTCTTCAATTGTGTATTCATATTTTTTGTGTTTGTGCTTCGCAATTTTGGCAAATATGTCAGAGTTTGTATCAAAATTAAAAGGCAAGAAACTGCATAGTCAGACCAGGGAAAAACGTTTACGATTTCATGAAAAAAGAAACACAAGCAATAATGAAAACTGGAAAATGTAACGACGGCTTTAGTGTACCCATTCAAAAATGCCAAGAGAGAACAGCAGCTGCATGTGGAGTTTCAAAGACGGTAGTTCAGAAAATATTGCAAGAAGCGAAGAAAATGGGTGAGGATGGCAGTCCAACATGTTCATTTTCGACTCAAAAGAAATATAAAAGGGACAAACCCATTACTGGTATCGACGATTTCGATAAATGCGTTGTTCGTAGAACCGTTCATGAAGGCTGTGGCTGAACGGAGACTTCCAACCGCAGATATAATTAGGAAAAAACTTGAAGAAAAGATTACTTTTAAAGGTAGCGACCGTAGTTTAAGAGTCATTTTGAAATCGCTAGGTTTTAAGTGGAAAGCTACCCCAAGTAATAGGAAAGTTCTTATTGAAAAGAGTGACTTACGCCAAAAGAGTATTCACTATTTAAAATGTCTCATTAAGCACAGGGAAGAGAAAAGAGCAATTGTTTATGTGGACGAGTCATATATTCTCTCTAGTCATGTGTCATCTAAATCGTGGAGAGACGGCAGTGCAAAATGTATACACCGGCCAGTATCTAAAGGCGAAAGGCTGATAATTATCAACGCTGGAGGCGAAATGGGTTGCATACCGAATTGTCTTTTAATGTGGAAGGTTGGAAGAAAGAGTGGCGATTATCATGACCAAATGAATAAAGACAATTACATAAAATGGTTGCAAGAGAAATTTTTTCCCAACCTACCTCCTGAATGTGTTGTTGTAATGGATAATGCAGCCTATCACAATGTGGAGACAAATAAGGCACCCACCTCGAATTACAAAAACATTTTACAATTAATTAATTTATTTATTTGTATATGATTATGATAGTTGATATACATCGAAACATATATGTAATTTACAAAATAAAAAATATATTCTTGTAAAAAGTTGTATTATTAATATAATATAAAATATATAACTTAACAAGAATAATTGAACATTTATAAATATATTGAAATTTGCTTATCTGTTGGTTCTGGTTATAAAATATCAGTGCGAACTATGCGAATTCAGTACCACGAACAACTGCAATCTGGTCTCAAGATTAATGATCAATCTCGATATAACCTAAACTACTACTTAATGCGTGGCCAACCAGAGTTTTCTCATTACTTCAATCGTTGCCATTGGCTTTCGCGGCCGGCGTCATAGATATTATTATTAACAGTTTCCGGGCTATCAGGCCGTGGACCGATGTTATAATTTGCAAACGTTTCAGCCACTCCATCGGTGGCCGTCTTCAGTGCCGGAAGGATTGAGTACTGACAAAGGTCTCAGTCACTACTTCAGTCCTTTCAGCACTGAAGATGTCCACCGATGGAGTGGCTGAAACGTTTGCAAATTCTCATTACTTCGTTTTACACATTAATCTTAATGTCACGTTGTGCAGTGCACACAAGTCGTACGCACTGCTTAATACATAGTTTTGTACTGGCAAGATGACACGGATTACAATATAACAAGAAATACATTTCAAATGTGTGTGGTCTCTTTTTATTCGCGTTTTAACCTTGGTTTCCGTCCTTTATGTAGGCTACTGGTCGAACGTCCGCACGTGCACACAACGTGTGAGAGAAATGAGAACGTTAAATATAAAAAAAATATGGGCGCCACTCGATGACCCGGTGTAGAGTAACGCACCTTTAGTAGAGAAAAACTTCCCAGCTTTCTGGTCACTACAAATTATAAGGTTTCGGGCATTAGCCATCGTAAGTTAAAATTAAGAAACCCGACATTTCGACCTCTATAGAATCAGAAGTCGTCTTCAGGCGAACATAAAATTAATGCAAAGATAAATTTATCACTAACAAATATATATCGTCAAAACTCCAAATCTTGGTTAAACATATATAGTGATAAAATAATAATAATACACTAATCACCATTACGTTGCAACCACATGAGGAATCCTTCTTTGCTGGAATGGTGAGTACTGTTTTATTATTATTATTATTATTATTATTATTTAGCACTATATTTGTTTAACTATGATTTGGAGTTTTGACGATATCTATTTGTTAGTGACAGATTTATCTATATATTAGGCCTAATTTTTGTTCGCCTCAACACGACCTCTGATTCTATAGAGGTCGAAACGTGTGTTTCTTAATTTTAGCTTATGATGGCTAATGTCCGAAACCTTAGTCTATAATTTGTAATGAGTATATTACGCCATCGATTAATAATAATTTTAAGAATTGCATATCTGGACACCGTTAAATCAATCAAGCGGAATAGTATTGAAAAAAGCAAAACTCAATTATCAGCACAAGAAGCAACCGGATTCCAAATGTACGCGAGGATGGATCCAGTCCACACCACGGCAAGGGTCAAAAGAAAAATACGCATCATCATCATCATTTAGCGAATTTGTTACGGCTGTCGCCTCTTGTCGTATCGTAGCTTCCACCGACGCCGTCGATCCAAACAATCCTCTTGCGTGAGACGTTTTGCACTTGAAGCATCTTCAACATCAAATCGACTGAACTCTCATCCGAAGTCTGTGAATTCGATACTTTAGAATCATTCTAAACAACGACAAATACGGCTGCGTTCAGTGGTGTATCTAGGATTTGGCCTTGAGGTGGGTCCGGGGTCTGGTCGAGTCGGCTTCATACAAGAGGAAGATATGACTAATCAACATTACTATCTTTAAAGTGGCTGTAAAATGTGTGATAAACATCCTCAAATCACATTAAAGTAAACGGTAATAACACAATAGAATACGCGTTGCTAGAAAGCTGTTTAGAAGATATTTATCGATTGAATTGATTTTCCTATATTTCATATTTCAAATGCGCAAATACTGTGTAATAAACCTGTTTGTACACTTAAAAAGAGTTACTAGCTGAAAAAACACAGCTACAAAAATAATAAAATACCCTAAAAATTGGAAGATTAACAAAATTGTCAACCCCCCCCCCATAAATACGCCCCTCGCTATGATAAAAAAGGCCTATAACAAACACCAACAAATACCCTCTGTAAGTACACTCTTCAAGTCGTAAGTCTCCAATTTAAGCCGCGGCGTTTCCCATACGTTTCACGATAATGGGACGCAAATAACGTGGACGCCACTGATCGGTTAACATAAAAAAAGATGGTGGCGTTTTTGTAGGTCAACAGTTGAATTACGTTGGAAATAATTGAACGTGAAGGGCAAGAACGTACTTCTCTCCGAGTAGTTTGGATGCCTTCGGAAAGTGAAGAATCCGCTTTGTAACTTTGTTTAACAGCAGCGGTCTGTGTTGGTGGGAGAGGGAGGGTAGTTGTTACGTTTGGGATCGCCGCGTTGTGCAGCTCACATGAATCGGAAGGAAGTGTGCTTCCAGAGACGAGGGAAATAAAAGCGTGTAGGCAGATGTGTGCTGGTGGTGGTGGGTATACAGCTGACCGAGATCGAATGCACCTGGCCTGCTGCTACCTGGGGTACACGTCTCCCACTATGTTACACCTATTCTGGTCCCGGTCTCTCAGACTTGATCCACACTTTTAATACTACGTTTAATTAGAAACCGTTTGTAATTATAGTTCACGGTGGTCGTTATAAACTGCGTTAGTTTGTTTTTAATGAAACCCAAATACAAAGAGAATATTATAAAGTTAACTACGGTTACATCCATGGGCGGGATTTACCCTACAGGACTGGGGGGGGGATAACTTCCCCGCACAGGAATCGACAACTTTTTTTTAGCAAACCGAGGTGAAGGCGTTCTGCCTTCATTGAGGAATGGACAGGAATTATTGGCAGTGTTCGGGTGGAAGCGTTGGCATTACCCCAGAAAGACACGCTGGGGACAATTCTAACCAGTAACGGGCAGAAAGGTAGGCTAGCGAGAATTCTAACCTCCGAATGGGGGGAAGAGGGTGTGAGCGAGAATTTTTACCTCCGAACGGGGCGGAAAAACGGGTTAGCGAGAATGCTAACCTCCGAACAGACAGGCGTGAAAATTAAACTACGCAAGTAAACTAGATTTGAAAAGCCTTCCAATGCCTTGTCAAATACTGCACAAAGCTAAGGCTCACTGATTTGTAATTTATTTGTTAGATGTTGGGGGGGGGCAAGTGCCCCTTGCCACCCCCGAATCCCGCCCACGGTTACATCCACAGTTTTTTTACTCCCACGTATGTAGAACTGGTATCGTTGCAGGCGGAGAACGGAATTTTATAAGCCATAAGCAAATGTAACCTCGTTCCATCAGGCTAGGACGTACACCCCGCGCAGTCGAGAGTGCCAACGAAATATATTTATTTTACACAAAGTCTTACCTAATTCGCCCCATATACGCTTACTCGACTCAATCGCTTCACATAACGCTGTGAGTCGTACGAAGGTATAGTTATATCATTTCATATATCATAAATTTTGAAATTAACATAATTATTATCGATTCTGATACTGCATTATCAGTGATAATCACCGTCCACTAGAAAGACAGAGAAATCGTAAATACAGGGATGAGCTTGATAAAATCGTCCGCGAAATTGCAACATACCCGAAGCAGATGCACAAATACTGTCACCCTAGCTAACAAACAGCTCGCATTCCGTCAGTTTTCATTTGTATAATATGACTGGACTCTTAATGCACCCCCCCCCCCCCGTTTAAACAGCGTCGGCCGTAACTGTCAGACGCCGGCTTTTCCAGAAGTCTTATTTGATACCTGCCAACATCTCTCGAATACAACGGAAACATCAGGGGGTTCTTGCTGTCACCGGCGAGTTTCTAGACTTCTATGGATAGACACCAGGAATACCCGGAACGTACGGGCACACCGCGATACAACCGACAATAAAGCGTTTTCTCTACATAACTCTAAATGCTTAGAGTACCCACTCCCGACCATCCCGATGAGCAGCGTAGCATACAGTCGAGATCCTACAGGCGAGCTCATCACCCCAAAACCGATATGTAGAATAACACGGTTGGATACAAGATTCCCTGTCCACACACACACACACACACACACACACACACACACACACACACACACACACACACACACACACACACACACACACACACACACACACACCTCGGAACCGAACTCCCTACACCAGGTGTGAGGAAGTGTGCCAGACGCTTTAGCCTGCTGCAGCAGACCATCAGCTCGTATTGTTTACAATTACTCGAGAGAACAGAGCACGCTCTCTCTACTATGTGGTCCGCTGGCAACCACATTCTACACATGCCTCCAATACGTCAGCTGCTTTACTACAGGACTAGCAACAAATGAGCAAATGTATCTCTTCAGTTTTAGAAATAAGATTATTGTTATTCTGTAAAAATACACAGAAGGTATAAAAATACACGTCAGCCAAGTAGTGCTTATACTCCTCCTCCTCGAGTCATCAGTCTTCCGACTGGTTTGTACCCTCCCCGCATATACCCGTGGTACGTGTGTTACAGATTCTCTCATAGGCATATGGGATATACAGTTTAACGCCGGATCCGAAGGGCATAGCTGGGAAGGGCTTATACTAGATAGGAGACCTCCCGCTGGTTTGCCATTGAGTACTTGTACACATTGAAAACAGACGTTACACAGCTCTGAATCAATTAAAAAAAGACGTTTCGGTTATATAAAAATCGGTAGCCTTCTTTAGCACAGATGAATAGGCTTAAAGGTAATTAATAAACACAAAAACTTTATCGTTTAAATCGGAAAAGACTCGCATAAAATGTGCGCTATTTTGTTTTTCAATAAACATTTATGTTACGTTTTCCCGAGAATAGTTTGCGTTAGCTTTACTCGTCACGTTTGAGAATTCGGTTAGCGTGACGACGTATACGGATTTCTTCTGTAGCCGAAACTTACGTTTCTTAATAAATTCAGTCATGGATGGCGTCAGTTTTTTAAATTATAATTTTCAAAAATCTACCGTTCCAAACATTTAAACAACTAGGTCTTATAACAGATCTTAAATTATACAACGTGCTCGGTTCAGTAAGTCGTGCTTTTTATAACAAACTCGTCATAAAGCAAACTTCTCTTCACAAGTCGTAAACACTCTCGAAAACACATTAAAAATAAACGCGAAATGTGTAAACTAATACACAAAGATGAGATACAACAGTATACTTTATGATTGTTATGAGAAAAGTTGATTTTAAAAGTATACTTTACAAGTTATGAGATATACTTTTCGTATAGAACATCCTAAAATTAATATACTGTACAATTACTTGCAAAACATAATTACCTACTTATATGAAATTGTGTAGGGATTTGCCAGTACAGTCGCGTGACTAAACGTCATGGACCCACTTCTAAAACCAAGTACCAGGCGGGGTGAATACAAAACCTAAACGCATTCTCACACGGAGGTGGCTTGGGGTCCGTGGACCTCTACGCTTGTAAGGGTAAACAACTGGTAAAGATTGGATTCTAAACCATGTACGCGTAATAACACAAATCTATGTCGATATCGATGGACAAGTCTACGAGACAGGTGTTCTGTTATTATGCCTTACCTACTTACTTATTATGCCTCAACTTCCTAAAGAGTTAAATATGGGGCATAGCTGTATATGGATGTGAGACGTCGACAATTGGAACAGAGGAAATGAGAAGACTCGAAGCACTGGAAATGTGGTGTTACAGGAAATTACTGAATGTAACATGGATCGACAAGGTTAGAAGTGGTGAGATTCTGACTAGAGTTGGAGAGACAAGACGTTTTTGACAAAATATTGTGAAACGAAGGGTTGAACTTGTTGGCCAATTTATGCGTCATGAGAATTTGATAAAAACAATAATCGAAGGTTACATTGAAAGGAAAAGAGGAAGAGGAATACCAAGGCTTCAATATATGAAACACATTATTGGTGATGTAAGTTGCAATTCGTATGAGAACATGAAACGGAAAGCACAGAGAAGATCGGTATGGAGAATTGCTACAAAACAATCTGCGGATTGCTAACTAAGGAAGTAAGGAAGGAATCCTATCATGGTGATCGACTTAGAGAAGAAAGATATCGTTTTAACATGTTCCTCGTGTATGTGAAACTTTCTTTCATTGCTAACGAATTAAACAAATTTTTAATGATAAATCGAGGACAAATTTCAATAAACCTTACGGATCTGTCTCAAAACCTCTAATACAGCCTAAAGAAAGTGGCATGTTTCTTGAAGAATGCGTAACATTAGCAAGGACCGTCATTTCGGCATCTTGTGTAGTGACGCGTGTACTCAACAGACAGACGTGCAGGACTGAAAGGAAGCGTAGCTCTTTTATTATTGTTATACAAGAAAATTAGACAAAAGTGTCGACACAAGGACACTGGAAGACCTCGAAAAATTATTGCAAAAATACACGAAAATATTTACTGATGTTCACTAATTACTGATGAATTAGAGTGAGGTTTCAGTTACTTTAGTGAACCACTGCGATAAACGTGAAGCAACGGACAGAAAAACTTTAAAGTCTGTCGCCTGTAGCGCCAGTGAACGAATACTTACTAACTGCCAGGCTTTTAACAGCAGCAAATGTATTTCTACGCGTGTTGATGAATTATTTACGACATCGATAATTATCCTCCGTATGGAAACCTTCTGCAAGTTTGTCTGGAAAACATCGTATGTTATCGTGTGTTTATCTGTTAGTTTGTTTGAGGGCGTTTATTAATTAGTAAACAACACCAATGCTGTAAAATCAGTTAGGGAGATAACGTTTAGGTCAGACTCATTATTTCCAAAACTTCTTTGAGTGCTGGAGCTATTCACATCAGAAGACAACAACATTAGCATACACACATAGTGTACTCACTACCTATATAAAGAACGAGCCTCGGAACGGAAGAAGTTATTTATTAACTTCGCGAAGAACGGAACCGGACCCTCACCCCAGAGGGTTGAAAAAAATTTGAGAAATTTTGTTAATATCATAATCTCAAGTTTTATTATTTTTTCAGCTGTGTACGCTAACATAGTAGTAACTCTTTTTTAAATTTAGAAACGGGTTTATTACACAGCATTAGGGTACACGTTTGAAATATGAAATATAGGAAAATCAATTCAGTCAGTGTCTTCTAAACAATGTTTCAGTAACGCGTATTTTTATAGTGTTATTACAGTTAACTTTAATGGGAATGATTTCAGGATGTTATCACACGTTTTTCAGCTACTTTAAAGATAGTGAAGCTGATTAGTCTTAGCTTGTTTTCTTTTGTATGAAGCCGATTCGACCCCCCAAAGGGCAAATTCTAGATACGCCACTGGTATGACATGAACATCTACACTGGATTATAGGTTTTAAACTTCATGAAAGTATACACTAAGAATATAATGAACCGATGTTTATCATAACACTGCCGGACTAAACACAGGGTGGCTGAGCGAACAACTTTTGTTCAACCTCCAGTTGAAGTTATAAACGAAGAAACGTGCTTTTAACTGTACGCATATTCTGATTTACCTACCACAATGTTTGGTGCTACTTGGGCCTAAGCTGAAACACGTGAGGAAAGGAATTTCATTTTATCGCCAGTAAACAATAATGGAATGGTAGGGATCTACTGTAAAAGTGACACAAAAGCTTTTGTCAGCCAGCTTTAGGGTGGAGTCGGAATTCCCCATAAAACTCTACGAATTCCTTCTAGTCAGTCCGACGACGAGCACATATGGTTGTTTATTTATAGCATTCATAGAAAGGTATATATTATTGTTGTCAACGGAGGACGGTAAAACACGTGCGGAAGTACGGACGGTTTCGGCTTTCCTAGGGAATGCAAAACGCGTCATGCGTAACGCCCTTCAGGTAGCACCTGTCTGCTTTTGCACGAACACCTAAAAGGGAGTCTTGTTTAAGCCTAAAGAATTTAAATAACTAATCTAAACGGCCAATTAAATAACCTTCAAAAAGATAAAAACCTGCAAAATGAAGTTAGGAAGTTAGGAACCGAAGGATAACATATTTTCATTGGTGTCCCGTAGTTTTCCGTATTTCCTGGCTTACATTTAATAAAGTTTGTTCACTCTTAGAGAGGACCCTGATGTAGACTAAACAAAGCAGATAGATACAATACAGTAGCCTACAAAGTTGAAACTTTCTTAACAGATCCAAAGAATTATAAAATTATTTACTTTATTTTTAGCTGTATTAATCCCAACTGTATTAAAAAAGTTTGTTGATATATTTTTAATCAATTAATTATGATCAATTGAGAACTACTGGGATCTATTTATTTCTAGCAGTGGATTTAGTGATGTGGCCACTCATCTAATCAATCCGGTTCAAGTACAAGCACATGGTTTTGTTTACATCAGGCTCCACTTTAAGATTGAACAAACTTTAGACACAAAATACAGTAATAGGTTCACTGTCACTTTAAGATACAGAACAAAGATGAGGATCTGCAAAATTAGGCAGGGCAAGTGGCATGGACCTATATACTATACGCATAGTTAAATACAAATTAAATGGAACTGATCAGAGCATGTCGCTAGAAATTGAAACGGCGTTTGAGTCTCCAAAGGAATCGCCACCCACTGGGTCCTTGCGCCAGAGGAATCTTGTTCGAGTCGTATGGAAAATCTTAAGCGAGGCCTTCTCCAGCAATGGACGCGAAAGACTGGATAATGACGAAACAATAATTTAAGTAGTTATAAGAACTACTTCTCGTGCTATCAGGCCGTGATCTTCTGTTGTTTAGCACAGAAATTTCAACCTCCCCATTGGAGGCCATCTTCAGATGGCCGTGAAAGGTTAAGAAATCAATTGCTATGTCCACGCTTGTGCGCTTTCAACTTAAACTTCGCTTTCAATTTTCAGTTCTGCTTTTAACAGCGAGTAGTTCTTGCGCATGCCTTAGACCGAAAGTACTGAACGCATGCCACAAAGTGTCTACACCTGTGCGTCACAGTTGTTAAATGTTTCTCCAGAGTAAACGTGAAAATGGACGTGACTGATACTGCTATCTTAGCGAGTATAAGTGCTGCATTTTTAGTGCTGAAAAGAGTTAGAAAAATGCGTGAAAAATATCAACGCTCGATGTGGTTGAAAGATTATTTAACAACGCGTAATTTTGGAATTATGAGAGACCTGGATGATAACGTTCTGTTTAAGAACTTTACGCGAATGTCTAGAACAAACTTTTACATGCTTTTACAAATGGTGAAGCCTAAGATCGCGAAAGAAAATACTCGCTTTAGAGAAGCAATATCAGCTGAAGTGAAATAAGCAATCACACTTACGTATTTGGCTACCGGTGATTCATTTACTTCTTTCATGTACTTATTTAAATTCTTCGTATTGTTTAAATTAGCAGCCATCCTTACTTTTCTTTTATAGAATTGCTAAACTGCTATAATTGTTTTTATTATTTAGACAAAGCTTTTCGTCATTACTGACATCTTCAGGTCTTAAACAACCTAGAGAGGTTGTTTGTCTTAACAAGGTTGTTTAAGACCTGAAGATGTCAGTAATGACGAAAAGCTTTGTCTAAATAATAAAAACAATTATAGCAGTTTAGCAATTCTATAAAAGAAAAGTACTTATTTAAAGTATCCAAGCAATTCATTTTATCAATACTCCCCGGGGTTCTTTCACAGTCAGTTCATACTTTACAGCCAACACAGCGTAAGCATCATTTCTTGTCATTTTGTTTGTATAATTTTTTTCGTTAATGTCCCATAAGGTACAATGTGACCTACAATGTTCTGCCGACATGGTAAACAATAAACACAGTCACAGTAATCACGAAAACAGAACAAAACCTTTCTTTAAGTCTATGAAGTTGCACGGAATGTTGAAAGAAGATCCACTGTTGGTGGAAGCACATGCGTTACTGAATGCGTCACTAAAAACGGTGACCTTCAACTGATTTTGAGGCATGCTTTGTGCATGCGTTTCGTTCGCTAGAGGAACGTCCTACTGCGTATGCCTCAAATGCACGAAAAGCGCACTAGTGTGGACATAGCTAATTGAGCCTCCTCTACCGGGAGGTAGTTTTTAAGAATATCATAGTAAAGTCCTTTAGACACTGAAGATGGCGTCCAATGGCGAGGTTGAAATGTCTGTCTGTGTTAACAACATAAGACCACGGCCTGACAGCCCGGGAAGTAGTTCTTATAATTACGACACCGGCCGTGAAAGCTTCAGAAATCAATAATTTTAGTTACCATCAAAATTCCCGAAAAATCTACAAAATAAACTTATAAGACAAATAATATTACAATAGCGAGCGGACTCCAGCGAATGTTTATTATTGACGGTAGTTTCTTCTCACCAGGAAACATCAGCCTGATAACCATTATCATCAGCCGCTCTGAACAAAGACGTATTAATAAACACGGTCTAATAGCTAATTTTATTCATAACTATATGTCTACATACGGGCTTTTGTTAACCCGTTTTTCGAGTAATCTGACGATGTTCGGTGAACATTTAGGAGACTAATGTGAAACTGCGGGTATACTTCGGAGAGTCTACCGCATTCCTTTAATAAGCTACATATTATTTAGTTGTTAACTTTGGCATGTACGCGTGCGTTTAATAAAATTAAATGAAGCAGCTTCTTGGTTAGTTGTATCAAACGAGACTTCGTACAAACAAACGACCGTTACTTTTGGCCCCATATTATTCTGAAAGTATTCAACTAACTTCGTCGTCAACAGTCTTATGAGGTTCGACGACGTTTCGCCCAACTTGGAAAGGAGTTTGTGAGATCGTATGTCTAGAGGAATGACATGTGTCTACGTGTTGTATAAACGCACTGCGTACAGAAGCTCTTCCCAAGTTGGACGAAACGTCGTTAGACGTTCTAAGACGAATGACGCGATTCAAACCGGAAGTAGTTCGACGCTGTCACCATAAACTGGAGCTGAAAGGTACTGGTATGGCCTGCGTAATGGGAAGGACGAATCAAATATACAAAACTGTATTGGTTAATTGCCAGTAATTTCGTTGTCCATGACGTGTCCGTTAATTAACTAACTTTAATTAAATCACTACCGACTCGGAACACAAAGTTTTTATTGATAAAAACGTAAAAGTTTTACCTTATAGCCTTAACCAGTTTTCGCTTTTAAAAAGCTTCTTCAGAGGCTGCCGCTTGGAGCACTGTCCGTCTTGTTCTTGGCGACGGTATCGACTTTTGAAGGATCGATGTTGTGTGTGTGGGGTGTGATATGTTCGAATAATGCGTGTGACCTGAATTGTGTCTGTTCGTTTAGGATGTCGTTTTTATGTGTTTCGTGTGTTTGTATATTTCCAGTTGTTCAAGAGTGTCTAGTTTTCGGCCTTTTGTGTGTACGTGCGGAATGTCCATGTTATTGTCGATGTTTCTGTATGTGTGGTTCAAAGATACATTGAACACACAAAGGCACTACACTCCACTACAGAATCCACCTTTGCAAACCACCGCATTGAAGCAAACCATACATACAAAATATCGACATTCTACACGCACACACAAAAAGCCGAAAACTAGACAGTCTTGAACAATTGGAAATATACAAACACACGAAAACACATAAAAACGATAGCCTAAACGAACAGACACAATTCAAATCACACGCATTATTCGAACATATCACACCCCACACACACAACATCGATCCTTCAAAAGTCGATACCGTCGCCAAGAACAAGACGGGCAGTGCTCCCAGCGGCAGCCTCTGAAGAAACTGTTTAAAAGCGAAAACTGGTTCAGGCTATAAGGTAAAACCTTTACGTTTTTACCAGTAAAAAACTTTGTGTACCGAGTCGGTACTGATTTAATTAAATTTGGTTAATTGGCAATAATTTCTCTCTATCGGTATGCAATAAACGTCTACTGAATAAATTGATGTTAAAACCCATAAGAAAATATGGTACGTCTGGGTATGGCTTTTAAAACAAAGTATAAAGGTATATCGTAGATGTGCCTTGGTTCGTCAGGAATAGCGAACTCCAGGGATCAGGAATCTGGGTTCGTGACCGGCAAAATCCAAACGTTTACGAGGAAATTAGAGGAGACTGCATTACCATTAAAAAACGCTGATGTCAAATAATTCCGAAATTAGACAATATGGTCATGGTACGCAGAGGCGTATTTACGGGGTGCGGACGAACGGGACCGGCACCCCCCCCCCCAGAAGATCGAAAAAATTGACGAATTTCGTTAATCTCTTAATTTTCAGGTAATTTTATTATTTTTTTTTTCAGCTGTATAATTCAGCGTAAGGAATGCTTTTAGAATCACGTATTTTTTCTTGTGTGACAAAATGATATTTTTTGTTTTTGTAAATCAGTGTTATATCATTATTAATCTGAAGTTGATTTTTCGATATGTGATAGGCGAGCGGTTTCTCCATAAGAACAATGTATTTCCCTACTTTGCCCATAGTCTCATGTGACTGTTGGACAAAAGGTATAGATTATAATTACATAAAGTGCTGTTTGACTACTTCAGAGTAGAATCAAACACTAGATTCTCCCAAAAACTGAACAATCGTCAATGAAGGAGTAAACAAACGAAAAGCGTGCTGCCGCTTGAAGCATATCTGTCGAAACAGGCCAATTAACATATCCAACAAGCGTTTCACAAATTTCCATAAATACTGACAATTAATTCTAATACGTGCTTAGCACTAACAAAATAACTGCTCACTGAGTACTGATTACACAGCAGAGAGTGAATGCCGTTACCCAGCCACAAGCAGGTGCGCACGTTCCCGTATGCACTTACAATACACAGAAGCGTGCCAAGGATACTTCCTTTACTACTACACTAGAACAAAACAGTTCTACTATGCTACGTAGTTGAATGCTTTCAAAGCGTGCTCCAACCGGAATCCGTTACTATTATTCACAGTGAATGAACAAGACGACTTCTGTGTCCAACGTTAATGTTATTTTGTTTCTTTATTGCACTACTTCGTCCGGTGGAGATCGATACGGTTAACCTGCCCTGTCTGCAGGGAAGGACCAAGAGATTAAACTCTGACTTAAAAAAAGATTCAGAACGCTAAATGACGATTTTGAATGGATGAAGTTTTGGAAAGAAAGTTACAAAAAAAATTCTTCGAACAAGTGACAAAGCGTCCAAGCATAGCAATAAAACGGAATAGCAAATGCGAATGTAATGCTCGACTTTATAATTTTTTGAAGTCCCTTAAACAAGTTTCTTCCGCCTTTATAAGTTTTGGTCCGCCACTAAACTAAAGTCGCTATATCGCAACCTACGGTGTCCTCAAAGCAGAAGAAAGTACGAATCATTTAGTACACCTTAAACGTAAAGAATCGCGGTAGACTCTAATGTGATGGATGCAACTTATCAATAAAATCCACACAACAAAACCATTACACAACGTAGGAATGATACTCAGCGCAGTAATGGACTCACGTGGCGAGTCCTTTTAACTGAAAACCGCAGGCTGACTTTCAATTCTTGGCCTCGAAGGCGACGACTGGACTTCGGCCAGTTTTTACAGAAGAATATATACGTTTATTATCAAAGCTGTCAAACAACTTTACGTCGTAGCAACAACTATGAAGATTAAAATTTAAGTAACACACAGGTTTAGAATCGTGAACAAACTGCAAAAACGATATTATCTGTTGTTTGAAATGTACTGAGACAGAGTTCTATGCGACTGAAAGATAAAATGTAAGAATATGAGTATATTATTATACGATACGTTCTACAACAGTATTTTGCAACCGTAATGTTATGGCGGACCATCGAGTCGAAAAGTAAATAAAGTGCGAACCTCCTGACCCACCAAGGACGACGGAAAATTACACTTTATTTTGTAAATGTATTATAACAAAAAAGAAACTCCAAATATGTGTTAATAACGGGAATAACGAATTTTACTTATTTAATTTAACCAATAATTTTATCACCATCATCAACTTCATATCAAGACATAGGCGAGGTGCTGCCCGTTCCGCCTTCAAAGATTTTTCAGCCATCTCTTCCAGGATCTACCCGCACACCTGTGTCATATAGGCTTATATTTCCAGACTCGTTTGGTCAGTGTTGAATCTGACATTATTTGTAAGCGTTCTTCAAATGTTGTTTATAATTTTTCACAGACAGAATTATCACTATTGCACACCACTATAGAAAAATTATTCCGATTAGCGCTTTCAAGCTTCTCAGCTCATCGTCAGATCGGAAATCTGAAATCTATAATCTGAAATCGGAAATCTATAATTTAACTTCTTATAATTTTTCAATTAATCTTTTAACTACTATTAATTAGCTGAAATTAGCTACTATTTCATACAGACGTTTGAAATAACTAAAATAATTGAAATTGGCGCTATTTCTTTTATAAATTTGCTAACTGCTATAATTTTTTATTGTTTGACTAAGCTTTTCGTCATTACTGACATCTTCAGGTCTTAAACAACAACCGTTGTTTAAGACCTGAAGATGTCAGTAATGACGAAAAGCTTAGTCAAACAATAAAAAATTATAGCAGTTAGCAAATTTATAAAAGAAATAGTAAGGATGGCTGCTAATTTAAACAATACGAAGAATGAAATTGGCGCTGTTTTACTGAAAATACCAACTGGCTTAATTAAATAAATTTAACTGTAGTTGTCATTGTCTTACTTGAGGCCGATCAGTGTGATTGTTGGGCTTGTATTTGTTTCGCCATGCAAGTGTTAAAATAGCTTTGCATATGCTGATGCTACTGAAGATTAACCTTATATCATTCAGCCACATCCTTTGCTTATTTTTTATCAGTAACTAATCGGCTGCCTTTCCTCATGTCCTCATGCTTCAATAGCATATCTTTCTCCTGGTTATTTCTTATTCTCAATTCGTCATCTTCTTTAACCGAGCCATAAACACGTCTTACGATCATTTCAAACCTTCATACTGTTTCTTATTCCTTTTTGCCAATGTCCATGACGGCTAAAAATAATTTAGCAAAAACTGATTACATGTTCCTAGGCGGATAACAATAAGATCTCGTCCTCATAGACGGAATTTTTATCAGAAGCTGTTAGCAATAAAAATACGTTGAAGAAAAATTTACAAGTGACGCGAGTTTTCTGTATACTGAATATTAAAGACAAAACACACGTGAGGGAAGTGTATGTAGAATACAAGTTTGCAATAGGGAACCCCCGGGGCGCTGCAGACCTCCCAGTCGTGGGAGCGTGGAAGGTCGCTGAAGCGGTTGCGACGTGCCGTCGGAGAATAACGAGGTTCTCCTCACGACCGGCGTACTCCATACTCACGCGAGTCTGTCCGTCTTACCGCGGCAGAACACCTTATTAATTAGTAACGTGCGAGAAAACGTCTTGCGTTTTGACGTCGCATTTTACTACAGAACCTCCCATAAAAGATATTGTATTTTAAAACCTTCGTGCAGAACATTCCGTTATATTACATACTCCATGATTTTGCTCAACGTGAGAGAGGTCTCTCCCTTTTTTCTGTCGTTTGTTACGAGAGAGCTGCCCAAGAACCAACTCTATATTTAAAAAATGTTTATTAATCTATTTATAACGTTCTATGTATTCTATTATATAAATGTTTGTATAATTCTGTGCAACCCGAACAGCAACAAAGTGTAATCCAATATTCACCCAGTTTACTTTCGGACAAAAGAATGTTAAAATCTTTTCTTGAAATTACTATACTATACCATATCATAATTTACAGTTACTTCACATCTTTATTTTGAAAACTCTATCAATATTAGCTATACTCTTTAGTCCCCCCCCGCAAAGTTGTCGAATACCGTTTAAGTCCAAATCTCAATAGTTAAATCTTTTCTTTTTTCTTAAACAATTTTTGTAACACTATTTATACACGCAAAAGCCTAAGTTTACAAAAAATGATGTGATTATGTTTTTTATTTATCGATGTTACAAACATTATTTTGCCACACAATTCAATTTGGCGCAGGACTCCGGCAAGTAAAGCAAATCTAGGAATACAATATTCGTAGAATTACCTGCAACTAAAAATGGCGACCTACAATTAACAGGGCCTCTTATCTAACTGCTCGAATAGAAACACAGTCGGACGTACTGAACACACGCGAGTCCTTCTCACTATTCTTTGTTTGTTTATAGTCAGCCACGTAGTGACCTCTAAACAAAATTACAATATCACTGTCCACGGAGAACTGGTTTCGAACGGCAATGACCTACGTTCATTTCTTAACACTATGCGACGGCCTACGTAAAGTGAAAGCACTCCCCAATACGCTAAGTTACTGTCCCTGAAGGCAATATCGTTACAATAAATGTCTTCTCCTTCGGCATTTCAGACATTAGCCATAACGCCTGTTTCGCAGCCAGAGTTTTGAAATCTCAACTTGTCTACTTCTCCTATGCTTCTGGATACTTCTTCATAAAAACTTCATATCGTAATAATGTCTTTGGTAATCCGTTTTTTGGGATTCTGTCTAGTGAGCTTTCTTCTCTCGTAATTTTTCATTTTGTCACTTACGTCATAGGTTTAATCCATGCCTTGTGCCTGCACTCTTTTTAACTCTTCTTACAAAATACCGTCACTGATGTCTGAATATTGTTGCTGCATTTATCTCTGACAGTACAGGTTTCACTGCTTGCAATACAGACACTCAGACAGAAGATACACGGGACGCCTCGCGCCCTGGTTTGTTTGCGTTGTCCAGGACGGAGCCCGATGAAGGCCTGGTGCCTACAGTGCAGCTCAAGCTCGGTCGTTCGCTAGGCACAAGGTGTTAGGGAGCGGTCCAAGAATACACGATGAGCGTGTATTCGTGGATATATTGCCCCAGTCGGTGACCAGGCCTGAGGCGCGCTTCCGTGGCTTCCTCAAGGCATCGCCCGCAAGAGCTCAGAGGTGCGCTGGTGTGGTAGTGATAGGTTCGACCGGCCTGAGGCGAGTGGTCCGTAACGATGGGTTGCCACTCTAGGACGAACGTCTCCCGCAGTCAGGCAGTTGCACATCACGCGGTTTCCCATGTGCTCTGAGTTTCAGCCCAGACGAGACGGCAAAGCAGATGCTGTCTGGGTGTTCAGAAACTGTGCTGTATATCTTATGATGGCAGACGCAGTTTGCAACCCCAGTGTCGGCTAGACCTTGAGAGAATTTGAGAGAGAATCGAGGTGTCTACAAGGGTATTAACACAAGCGATCAATATAAACTTAACTAGAAATACCCAAGAGAGATAACAAAAAGAAATGGCTAATCCATGAATCGGAGAAGAGGTTTTGTGACTTGAATGTTCTTCATAGTCTATGTTTAGTCTCCGTTTGCTGGTAGTGTTTATCGACTGTAACTACCTGCAGTTCGTGTTCGCCTTGCAATAAAATATCCCACAGTGAATGGAGTAGACACCGAAAGCACAGAACCCGAAGGAACCCGGGTTGTTAGAGCTATGTGTAGGACATCGAATTGACTTTTGGTGCAGTCAGCATCACATTTCACATAACGTCTATGCAGAAAATAATCACCAGATTTTAAAATAAAAGAAAATATGAAAACTTCAAACTCTAGATATTACACGATTGTCATTTATTAATTCAGATTTTAATTTATTTTTTTAATATTTAACAGTTTTACAGATTTCACTTTAAAATTCTGAAGGCTTATGCATCGGACTTTAAATTTAATTTAATTAAATTAAAAATACAGGATATATTATATCCTACGATATTTACAATATTTCAGAGGTAACGAATGTTAAACCTTCCGCAAGCTGGTTTTATTGTACGTAATTGCGAATATTTTAACCGCCGCTCAGGCACAAACATTAACATATCATTTTGGCAGCTAAACGTAATATTTGAAGGTTCCCTCGTCCCATTTTTTTTCCATATATCTAATCGGATGCAAGTCAGTGTAGGCAGAGGAGGAAACGCTCAGCAAGGTTTTTATTGCCCAAATTTTTTGTAACATGACCCAACGACTGGAACTGTTTTTTTTTATTCGTTATTTCAGTCAAGTCGTTATTGTTTGGTCGAGAAAATGTGCTTTATGAAAATGTGTAGTAATTTGTCGATAATTGCCATGAATTTTACCGAAAATCAAAAAGTGTTATTTCTATAATGAGACATTAAATATGTTAGAGTATTTGTCGGTTTTGTTTTGACTTCCGAATATTTAGTAAAGTCAAGCCAGCCAGTGAAGCCTTGGCTACAGTAGACGTAGCCGGATCGTCTGGTCGAAAGAACGCATCCAACAGTGAACACGGTCCTAAAACTCTTGAAAACGAAACAAAAGGGATAGAGAATTTAAATATACTATCTATGAATTTGGGACGCAAGATTTGACGACATGTTGGTATTGCAAAACAATAATATCGTGGACATACGTACACCATCGTAAACAATGAATTTATACGTTTCCGCCACTGATAACAGTCTGGTGTACACAGTACTTTTTTGTGTGTTTTTACTTTTTCCCTGCTGTTTATTAACAACAGAGGTCTTTTGTGATTGCCGTTACGTGGTCCGGCGCGCGCTTTAATGTATGTGCGTGCATGTGTGTCTTTGTTTATTTACACTAAAAACGACTACTGTTTGTTGAGCGCTCTATAAATTTAAAGTTACACAATGGCGCGAGTCAATAATATAGTTGTAACAGATTATCTTAATCTGCTTATTATAGTAGGCCTATTTACTTTGATATTCTTATTACCAAAGTTAAAATTCTATAATATAAAGGCTACCCCCCCCCCACATATTGAGTTCCTTGCATGCCGCCTGGAATAGAAGACAGGCACATCCCTGGTGCTTTTGGCAAGTTCCACGACGACTCCACATTGTTCTCAGTGCATTGTTTTGCAACTTTGAACCTTGTCGTATATTGCTGTTGCTGACGGTTCCCCAAAGCTATAACACGTAGAGCCATGTGGATTTTAAAACTGTTTTGCGTTTTCACAGATTATTATTTTACTGGTAACTGTGATTGTACGCTCATAGTCCAGTACACCCGTCTCAGTTTTCGCCCAAGTTGTTCCCTTATATTAAGTATACACACTTTCCACCACGCCATCCTCGATCCAAATGCACACCGAGATATTTGGAGTCCACTGTATGCATTCCTTTCCGTTCAGTATTATAAAGGCGGGCGGAAAGTTTTTTCTTTTGATAGTGAATAACACTTGTGACAGATGTTACTTCATCGGGCTTCAACCTCTATTTTTTCAGACACGAGCGCGCGCACGTTGAGGTAGTGGAGCGTCTTTTCGCCCATGGTTGAATTGCAGCTTCCGGGACGTGTCCGATGACTACCAGATGATAACAGTGGTGGACTTTCATGAGAAGGGGACCTAATACTTGGAAAGGACACGCCAACACGGTTAACCGCAGATGGTACCGGAAATTTTGAATAATGTTTATGCTTAGTGGCACTGTCTCTGGTGGCGAGGCGGACGGCAGGTGCAGTAGGCAGACGCCTTGAGGCGTCGGTCGTTCCTCGCGAGGCAGAGAACCTCCGTGCCGGTGGCAATTGGTGACTACGCCAAGCAGTGTGCTAAAGACATGCTTGGGGAAGGATGTCCTTGAGAAGCGAAGGTAAAACAGAAAGGAAAGGAAGATGCTGGGGGCTATTTAGATAGCGCAACGAGGTTGACTTACGGGGGGTCATCAACAATCGCCTGTAGGCGTTTGACTCTGATAGGGGGATGTGGTGCAGACGTACCAATGGTTCTGAGGTAGGGTAAGGAAGAGGCCGCTGCGGAAGCAACGAGAGTTTCGGCGAGCGACCGGACAAATGCGGCAAGAGAAGGAACTCGAAGGCCCCCCACGAATGACATCATTCTTTAGGAAACAAGGAGACCCCGACAAGGAACGGAGGGTTCTGGATTGAAATTGTTCCAGTTTATACTGTTAGTGGTCGACAAGAGCGACCACCAGGCGGGAGCAGCGTAGGTCAGCACTGACGGGAGAAACTTTGTAACGAGCAGAAAATTTTAAAATTTTTAAATTTCACCTCGGCAGAGTACGTTCACACAAGGCAAGTGTCAACGACTTATGGTGGAGCAATAAATAAGGAGTAATGAGAAGGTGTCAGTGAAGCGTTGCTGACTTGACAATAGAAACGCATTAAGTTCAATCCAACTATAGAATTTGGTGGCGTAAGATGACAGGGAAAGTTTCGTCCAGAATTATTGCTCTCCGCAGCTGTAACAAAGTAAGAAGGACATTCACACCCGTACCAAGAATTGTAGCAGATGTGGCCGTGTTACGTCAGTAGGCGATAAGCGACAAAAACAAGTGGTGCTCCATACTACAATGAAACGGATACGCTGCACCTTAAGTAACAATACTGGAAGATAGGCTGACAAAAACTAAAGTCATGTTACACAGCTGGAGGTATCGTCTAATTGACAGACAAGAATTTACGAAGGGAAAGTTGGGGTGACTTCAACGACCAGCAGATGTTCGAAATTAGTAATAGCCAGAAAAAAGGGGTAAGAGCATAGAACAATACGCCAGGAAGACTGTAAGTACAGATAATGGGAATCTATAGAAACGCAGAGTTTACTCAGACAATAGGCTGATAGACAAGATGTTTATAGCCGTAGTTTCTTCGAAGCGGGTCAACGATCGTCAAGCCAGAGAGCAGGGAGACCTAAGGACCTATCAGAGACCTTCAGCCAGCGAGAAATTTGATGGTGAGGGATGTTTCCATAGCAACTGAGACGAAGAACCTATCGGAAGAACTATGACGTAGGATTTTGACAGAGTGGGACAGTATTTTCCGAGAAAATCAAAAACTGACCAATCTCGAAAAGAAGTGGGCGTGAATCGCGCCAGAGACAAAATTTTGAGTAGGGACGAATTAATAAAACTAGCTGTCCAGGAAGACGGGAGGGCAGTTATACTCAATTTTTTAGGCAGTCATACTCAAATTTTTGACAGTGATATTCAATTTTCAGACAGACAGTCAACACTTAAATTTTGAATAGTTATACTAAAGTTTTTACAGTTAGAATTTTCAGACAGTTTACATTTCAATTATCAAGTAGTTTAACTTCAAGTGCGAGAGACGGTATATCATAAACTTTCCATTGTTTACTCGAATCATTCGGAAGTTAGATAAATAACAAGGAACTTAAAACTTAATAATATATTCATATCGCGGTAGTGGAACTTTACCGGTGTGCGCAGTAACAGACTTAGTGAAATTTACTCCAAGTGAACAATCAGACCGTTACACTAACAGACAGCATCACTTAACGATATACAAATTATTGGAACTTAATATTGTGTATCAACAACATAATGAACACGAAACATTAAACAAACTAATCAATTATAGGATCGTTTGTGGAAGCAGCGACAAATGAAACTAGACATGTATATTGACTTTAAAACGAACACACAGCAAACACAGTAAGATAGAACATTGATTGAACACTGAACTTCAATTACCCACACATATACAAACACCTACGCGAGTGGCCGGAAGAATAAAGTGATAAGTGGCAGTGATAAAACAACTTACGACGGAATGTACCTACGAGCCATCTCCATCACCAGAACGAGACTTCATCAACAACTAATGGATATTCAATAACCAAGTAACCACTATTATAATTACTTCTAATTAGTAACTTCTACTGACCTGGTTTCTTTCAAAGAATTCACACCTGAGAAATTTATTAAGAAAAGTAATGAGTAAATCTGATTAAGTATTTAATGAACGTATAAACAAAAGCTTATTTGGGATTTAATGAACGCATTAAATAAGTAGAATATTGAATTGTAACATCATTTGATTTATATATGTATGTATGTTTTCCTTTGTTTCAGCATATATTAAGATATATCTTTGTCTATTATAAACATGTATGTATTTCAGGTACAGCGACGTAACCTATGTACTATTATAATATGTCATAATTGATAATTAAACTAGTATTTTAGTTAATCAGAAACATGCGTTCATTATTACCAATGCAACCAAATATTAACCTAAAGTTTGAAAGAATGCAAATAGATTTTAAGAGTTTCTTATGTTCAATTAAATAAATGATATCACGTATGTGTTGATGAGCATAGATAGTTAGAATCATCATTAAGATTAAATTATACACATACATGTCAGAGATTGATAAATTTACATATATAAATAATTAACCCATTCATTCATTCATTAATAGATTTATAATTTAATTGAAAGTTATAAAATGGCGCCCATTCGCACGGCATGATACGTATTAACACAGATTGTTAACACGTACAGCTTAGGTAAAGAACAGGCAGTAGAAGTAGTAGAAAAAGTAGTGTCATAGAAGTAGAAGTAAGATAAGTGTTATTAGTGTAAGTCAGTTTGAATGATTACGCGCAGTAGGGCTAAAATGGCGAGCAATTCAGACAGTGTAGAATATGACATTAAAAACCAATTAGGCGCAGTAAATACCGAGGACAATACTACGCCTAGCGGACCAAGTAGTGTGGTAGAGAGTCCAGAAGATAGGGCGCGAGGACAGACATCAAAACTAGAGGATGGAACTATACAAATGTTGATGGAGTTTATCCGTCAACAGAACGAAGAACAAAAGGAGAATATGAAGTTAATTAGCGAAGAACGAGACGAGAAACAAGAAGAACGAAGCAAGAAACTAGAAGAAAATATTAACAGAAAATTAGAAGAAAGTAATAGATTAATTAATGAAAAATTAGAAAAACAAGAAGAAAACAGTAGATTAATTAATGAAAAACTCGACCAGCATAAGGAAGAGATTACACAAATAAGGTCGGAGATACGTGAAAGTCAGCAGACTTGGGAAAGAAAGGTTGATGAATTACAGAAAAAACAAGATGATGTCGTGAGAGAGTTGAGAGAAGAAGCCGACAAGAAGTACGTAGAAATACAAGAAAAACAAGATAACGATCGACAAGAATGGATGGCGGCGGTACACTCTACTCAGACGACCGTTAAAAAGATTAATCACAAGTTCGATGTTCACGTTAAGGATTACAATAAGAAGCACGAAGAACTCAAGGCCGAGATGCACAATACCATACTGCAGAGACAACAAGAGCAAGAAGGAACAAATAGTAATATTATACAAAAATTAGAAGACGTAGACGGTAGACAACGTTCAACAGAACAGAAGTTGGACGAGACTACGAAAGAAAAGACAACTAGGATCGAAGAATTAAAAGGACATTTAAATAAGGTAAGAGAAAACCAAGAAAGGTTGCAGCGACAACTGATGGAAGGTGATTGTGGAATATTAAATCGATTTAACGGACCTAACCACAATGATCTCAAATATAATGGCACAGACAGATTCCCTATGGAATTCCTCAAAGAATTGTCCGAAGTTCAAGAGTTATATTATCCCGCTGACAATATCAAGTGGATTGGCAAACATCTGGAGTTAGACGCAGGAATTTGGTGGCGAGTGATACGTGACCAGATATCAAACTTCGCAGAATTCAAGGAAGCGTTCTCTCTAAAATATTGGGGCCAGGAACGACAGGACAGTATCCGGGACCATTTGGAGTTTGGCAGATTTGATTGGCGCGGACCAGTTACTGCTATTCAATATATTGAACGGATTTTATTGGAAAGTAAGCAGTTAACACCTACTTTGTCTGATTATCAGTTAATACGTAAGATATCTCGTCACTTTGGGCGGGACATCCAGCTTGCGGTGGTTACAAGAGGAATTGTGACGATACCAAACTTCGAATCTCTGATCATCGAGTATTCACAGATTCAACCAAGAATTAATAGAGAAGCGAACTATGCAGCGGCAAACGAGGGCAGAAATGCGTATAAGGAAAGTGAAAGCGGCTTGAACAAAGGGGGAGGTATACGGAAGAAAACATGGGGTGACAGACCCGCCATAAATAACCAGCCCCGTAACGCAGACCGGCGCGCTGTCAACACAATAGAGTTTACAAACACGACAGCTGGTGCATCGGGCACTCAACCTAAAAGAAATCGTCAACAAGAAGAGGAAAAAAAAAATCCCTCCACCCATTAACAAAGATAGCCGTCAAAACAAATGACTACCAAACGAATATTATCCTACCGGACTTACGAAGCGATTTATTGTGTAATGACGATGAAGAAATTTCTCAACGAATAATCAGGTGTCCAGAGATAAATATCAAGTTCAATAATAATGTTAGTGTACAAGCGTTAATCGATACTGGATCTGTAATAGCTGGGTTATCTGAGTCGTGGTTTCACCAAAACAAACATGACATTACACCTTATGAAATATTACCGATGTCTAACACATTAATAGTTAGCGCAGTTGGTAATAAAACAAAGCTAATCAGAAAACAAATATTATGTGATATCTATATTGAAGAAATTAAATATGAATGTGTTTTCCTAATAATACCAGATTTGATAAAACCGTGCATATTAGGAACCAATTTTCTTCAAGAAACAGGGTGTCTCATTGACATGGGAAGAAGAATCGTCGAGATAAGAAGAGAGGATAACGAAGCGACGTACACCGTGCCTATGATGCATATAGAAGTGGTGGACGTAGAAGAAGAAGAAGAGATCATCAGAAACATTAACATGAAGATAGAAAGTATAGAATGCGGAGATAGAGGAACGTTGGAAAGATTAAGGGAGATTCTAATAAGAAATTGTAGTTTATTCAGAGAATGCCCCGGAAGAATCGACGGGTATGTCCACGAGTTCCGAGTCACCGACCAGACACCGTACTTCCAGAGAGGATGGCCTGTCCCATTAGCCTATTAAGGGAAGGTAGATGAGGAGATTCGGAAAATGTTACGGTATGGGGTCATTGAGAGATGCAACAGCGCATATATCAACCCACTAGTTACGGTAATCAAGAAGGACGGTAGCGTACGATTGTGTTTGGATGCGAGGAAGGTGAACAGTGTGACTATCCCGGACTACGAGGGTGCCCCTCCAATAAACGACATTTTGGCGAGATGTGGAGAGATGAAGTACTTATCTACCGTAGATCTAACTAGCAGTTTCTGGCAAGTACCACTGAAGTCGGAATGCCGGAACTTCACCGCTTTTATGTACGACGGCAAGTGTTATCGTTTTACAGTTACACCATTCGGCCTGAGTACCAGTTCTGCTGCACTGACCAGGGGATTGGACACAGTACTGGACGAGGAAGTAAAAAAAAATACCATTATTTATGTCGACGATTGGCTGTGTTATTCAGAAGATTTAGAAACGCATTTGTTACATTTAGACTTATTATTATCTAATTTAAGAAGGGCAAATTTAACCATCAATTTGGAGAAGTCGCAGTTCTTCAGACAAGAAATCGCGTACCTCGGTTATCAACTAACAACGCAAGGAATACGAGCAACGGACGAGAAGATAGATGCCATTATGAAGTTCCCTGCACCTCGGAACCAAAAACAATTAAAAGGTTTCCTGGGGTTGACAAATTTCTATAATCGTTTTACAGACAAATACGCTGAAACTACTAAACCATTACTCGAGTTGTTACGGAAAGGACAGAAATTCACCTGGACACAGGAATTAAATGAATGCTTTCAGCAGGTTAAAAGGTTATTCGTAGAAACAGTCATCTTAAAGTTTCCCCGAATAAACCAAAGATATTATATGCAATGTGACGCCAGCAACTTTGCATATGGCGGACAACTATATCAATTGGACGAAGAAGGAAGAATTGGAGTAATAGCTTTTACCAGCAGGACATTCAAGTGTGCGGAAATAAGTTATTACACTACGGAGAAGGAGCTTTTGTGTATTGTAAGATGTCTTGAGCGGTTCCGTATATACATACTAGGACAGCCGTTAACCATCATTACTGATAATAAAGCACTGACTTTTATGAATAAATGTCTTTTAAACAACTCGCGTATTACACGCTGGATCTTAAGTATTCAGGAGTACAAATTTGACATTGTTCATTGTAGAGGTAAGGACAATATTATTGCCGATCTTCTGAGCAGAAATCCAGAAGATGCCACACCAGAAGTAATTAGTGACAATATTTCCGAATATTTGATTAACCACCTGACAATCAAAATGGATAAGAAGGTAAGCAAGATCCTAATGGATATTGGAAAGCACCAAATTCAAGACCATAAGCTTAAGTATATTATTGATAAGTTTAGGGAAAATTGTATAGATAAGAAATTAAATAAATTTTATAGATTCGTCGATGAGAAATTGTACAGATTACGCAAAGGAGAGTGGAAACTATACGTACCGAACAATGTGTCTGGCGAAATAATTGCTGAAATACACCGTATGTATGGGCATCCCGGTGCGAAGAGATGTATCAAATTATTGCAGGAGTACTTTACCATGGACGGGATGTTAAAGAGGGTGAAAAATTATGTACGGACTTGCGACACTTGTCAGAAAAAAAAGGATTCCGGCAACAGAAATTCGTTCGGAGGAACAAAAGCCATAATACCGTTACGCAAGGGTGACCTTGTGAGCGCGGACTATTACGGACCGTTACCTGCGTCGTCTAGCGGGGTGAGGTATCTATTTATTATGGTTGACAACTTTACCAAATACGTACGACTTTTCACACTTCGAAGGGCAACGACCGTCGCTACACTGAGGAGAGTACACCAATATCGTGAAGAACTAGGGTCTCCTAGAGTGATTATCACAGACAATGGAACACAATTTTCATCTAAAAAATGGTTAGATGGATTAACTGAACTAAATATCCAACCACGATTTACCGCAATAAGGAACCTTTGTGCGAATCTGGCTGAAAGAATCAACAGACAGCTTGGGAACTTATTTAGGATCTTTGTTGGTGATCAACATACAAAGTGGTCGCGTTACGTACCAATCGTCGAGAGTTGTATTAACGAAACGTACCACGAGACGATAGAAGTAACACCGTACGAAGCTCAGCTCGGAAGAAAACCTCCCAGAGCGTGGGAAAAATACATCAACAAGGATATGCTCCTAGTTAAAGGGGTAGATCATAACCAAATATTTATCAAAATGAAGGAGAAGAGAGAAAAACAAGCAAAATTATGTAATGAGACTAAAACCATTACAAGATTCAACATTGGTGAGAAAGTGTTAATCAGAACATATCATCAATCGGACGCGGTCCAGAAAAGAATTGAAAAATTTTGCGAACTGTACTGCGGACCATATAAAGTGCATCAAATTCTCGGAGAAGCTACTTATCTACTCGTTGATTGCGATGATGACAAGAAACTCCGTGGAAAATTTAATGCCAGACAATTGAAAAAATACTATGAACCAGAGAATTGAAGATGATGGAAGAGGAAGAAATTGAAGAAGATGTCGTAAGAAGCTAGCCGATGCTGATGAATCAACTGCGTTAGGGTAATTGACGCGATGATATCATTCAAGCTGGCTTATCCAAGAAAGTTATGTACTTTAATTGTTGAAACATAACATCAAAAATGTATTTAGTCTATTAAGCACTAATTAAATGTTAGATAATAAGATAAATTAACATTTAGTGTGACATTTTATAAAAATATTGCAGTGAATGCAAAGGACATTTAATTGCTATTAATTGATTTATATAGTAATAAGTTAAAAGGACAAAGTGAAAAATGGACACTTAAAATCAGATAAGTGATAATATTCAACGAACTAGATAGTGAATGAACTTTATTAATATGAGTGTATGTAATTAGTAGGCTAGGATTATAAATGATGTTATCATGAAGTAGGTCAATCATTGAAACTAAATGTAATACGTGTATGTAAATTATTAAGATAATTACAGTTAAAGTAGCGATTGTGTCAATTAACAATCTAATTTTAAAATAACAGTTTAAAAGATTTTATTGGTAAGATCATTAGTAATGCACAAAGGTGTATATGTATAGGAGATTTTCTTTGATATCATGTAAAGGTTACATTGAACCGCTTAACTGTTTGATAATATCTTGTGAATATGATATTTTAGAAGGTAAAATCTTATTCAATTGATGAAATTATTTAATTGCTTATGGAATTTATGACTTATCTTATAATTATAAAGATAAGGTATTTATATGTAAACTCGACAATGTGAAATGCGTTCAGCTATCCCAAATAGCTAGCAATAAATTCAGAGAACCAATTAAAACCAAAGGGGGGTGTACCACTGGTCATATAAGCTTTTGAAAGTAGGTTATTGTGTATACCTTCCCCTGAAGAAGATGGACACGAGGCGACGTACAGGGCGCAGAATTTAGATTTGAGTTGTTCCCATAGGTCACATCGTCAAATCGATATTGAGGACACTGTAACGAGCAGAAAATTTTAAAATTTTTAAATTTCACCTCGGCAGAGTACGTTCACACAAGGCAAGTGTCAACGACTTATGGTGGAGCAATAAATAAGGAGTAATGAGAAGGTGTCAGTGAAGCGTTGCTGACTTGACAATAGAAACGCATTAAGTTCAATCCAACTATAGAATTTGGTGGCGTAAGATGACAGGGAAAGTTTCGTCCAGAATTATTGCTCTCCGCAGCTGTAACGAAGTAAGAAGGACATTCACACCCGTACCAAGAATTGTAGCAGATGTCGCCGTGTTACGTCAGTAGGCGATAAGCGACAAAAACAAGTGGTGCTCCATACTACAATGAAACGGATACGCTGCACCTTAAGTAACAATACTGGAAGATAGGCTGACAAAAACTAAAGTCATGTTACACAGCTGGAGGTATCGTCTAATTGACAGACAAGAATTTACGAAGGGAAAGTTGGGGTGACTTCAACGACCAGCAGATGTTCGAAATTAGTAATAGCCAGAAAAAAGGGGTAAGAGCATAGAACAATACGCCAGGAAGACTGTAAGTACAGATAATGGGAATCTATAGAAACGCAGAGTTTACTCAGACAATAGGCTGATAGACAAGATGTTTATAGCCGTAGTTTCTTCGAAGCGGGTCAACGATCGTCAAGCCAGAGAGCAGGGAGACCTAAGGACCTATCAGAGACCTTCAGCCAGCGAGAAATTTGATGGTGAGGGATGTTTCCATAGCAACTGAGACGAAGAACCTATCGGAAGAACTATGACGTAGGATTTTGACAGAGTGGGACAGTATTTTCCGAGAAAATCAAAAACTGACCAATCTCGAAAAGAAGTGGGCGTGAATCGCGCCAGAGACAAAATTTTGAGTAGGGACGAATTAATAAAACTAGCTGTCCAGGAAGACGGGAGGGCAGTTATACTCAATTTTTTAGGCAGTCATACTCAAATTTTTGACAGTGATATTCAATTTTCAGACAGACAGTCAACACTTAAATTTTGAATAGTTATACTAAAGTTTTTACAGTTAGAATTTTCAGACAGTTTACATTTCAATTATCAAGTAGTTTAACTTCAAGTGCGAGAGACGGTATATCATAAACTTTCCATTGTTTACTCGAATCATTCGGAAGTTAGATAAATAACAAGGAACTTAAAACTTAATAATATATTCATATCGCGGTAGTGGAACTTTACCGGTGTGCGCAGTAACAGACTTAGTGAAATTTACTCCAAGTGAACAATCAGACCGTTACACTAACAGACAGCATCACTTAACGATATACAAATTATTGGAACTTAATATTGTGTATCAACAACATAATGAACACGAAACATTAAACAAACTAATCAATTATAGGATCGTTTGTGGAAGCAGCGACAAATGAAACTAGACATGTATATTGACTTTAAAACGAACACACAGCAAACACAGTAAGATAGAACATTGATTGAACACTGAACTTCAATTACCCACACATATACAAACACCTACGCGAGTGGCCGGAAGAATAAAGTGATAAGTGGCAGTGATAAAACAACTTACGACGGAATGTACCTACGAGCCATCTCCATCACCAGAACGAGACTTCATCAACAACTAATGGATATTCAATAACCAAGTAACCACTATTATAATTACTTCTAATTAGTAACTTCTACTGACCTGGTTTCTTTCAAAGAATTCACACCTGAGAAATTTATTAAGAAAAGTAATGAGTAAATCTGATTAAGTATTTAATGAACGTATAAACAAAAGCTTATTTGGGATTTAATGAACGCATTAAATAAGTAGAATATTGAATTGTAACATCATTTGATTTATATATGTATGTATGTTTTCCTTTGTTTCAGCATATATTAAGATATATCTTTGTCTATTATAAACATGTATGTATTTCAGGTACAGCGACGTAACCTATGTACTATTATAATATGTCATAATTGATAATTAAACTAGTATTTTAGTTAATCAGAAACATGCGTTCATTATTACCAATGCAACCCAAATATTAACCTAAAGTTTGAAAGAATGCAAATAGATTTTAAGAGTTTCTTATGTTCAATTAAATAAATGATATCACGTATGTGTTGATGAGCATAGATAGTTAGAATCATCATTAAGATTAAATTATACACATACATGTCAGAGATTGATAATTTTATATATTTAGTAATTAATTTATTGTGCTATCAATACGCATATAAAATTATTGTTACAACTTTCAGACACGACTGTAATAACCTGCATTATAAGTCACAGTTCACTCGGATGAATACTTGACGTTCTCGATTAGCCAATACTGTACCTGACTTTCGCTTCCACGCAATAGTAGTACTGGAGCTACCATTACTTGATGACAATTTCATTTATTTAAATAACGTTCCCAAATATTTGAAAGGCCAGATATAATGTCTACCGATTTTATCGAGGTGGCGGAAATGAAAATGGCATGGAAGATAACAAAGGACAGAAAAGCACCTGGTTGAGATGGGGCAAATTCTTAATTAATGAAATATGGAGGATTCATCTTGTATTCACGTCTACCACTACATCTTGTTAATATGTACTGATCCGATTATGTAATTCCCGATGGATGAGTAATTGCCAGATCCTTTCTTTATTTAACCAGGGGGAATATAACAAGACTATAGAGGTATTATTTTATTGAATACTGCTTATAAACTAAATAGCAAAATGATCAATACAAAGACTCAAACTATTTCTGAAGTCATATTGCATCAGGAACAATCTGGATTCTGGAAAGCACGTTCATGTATTGATAAAGTTTTCACTTTGAAACAGATAATACAAAAACGTAGAGAATTTAATTTAGATTCACATTTACACTGACTGTGAGAAAGTATTCGATCGTATTCGTTGAAATCTTTAGTCTATAATAGAGAAAAGAGGATATCTCAGGCACTTTTAATCAAAAGAGTACAATCCATTTACAGTAATGTCACAATTGTAATTGATACGGGCACTGGCAACGACCTGACTCCGGAAATTGGCAAACAACTGACTCCGACTCCGGAAATTAAAACCAATCAAGGCTTATAAGGCAGAGATGTGTTTTGTCACCGGCACTGTATACACGACTTTGTAATAGAATGGAAGAAAGTCGCATCACCAAGTAATTAACGCGCGATTCAACAATATCGCATGAACGTTCTCCGATTCGTAGAGGTACCCTGTACCTCGTTATTATAAGATGAAACCAATTCCTTCGGTATTTACCGGCGTCATTAACTCTAAAAAGAATCATGCTGCTGTCGTCCCCAGAGAACAGCTGTCGGATAAAGGTTAGGCAGAGGCAGCGCAGCAACAACAGCTGGCAGTCACACACAGATTGCAGCCGCGCACGCACGCCAAGAGTACGTCGGACATATGTTACCCACCCGACACCACTTTTCTATAACTATATTTTTCCTACATTACTTTAGACGTGGTACCGCATACCGTAGGATTCACCTTCTTATTGATGCTGAAGATAGTTTAACGCCTATGTTAGGTGATTATCAATAAACGTCAGACAACCCGCCTCGCCTTGTGCCCGTCAAACGTCCTCCAATCGTTCCTGCACCTACCTACTACCTTACGTAGTTGATTCCTTGCTCTCTTGCTTGAAACACATTATAAGCTCACCCCCTCACTCCTCCACACACCATTGTAATTGTTACAACTAACGCTACCTTCCTCATCTCAGCCAGTCTCCAATCGCCTTTATTCCCTCATTCCCAGTCTCCGAGATCTCGTCTTTCCATTGCCTCATTCACTTCATCTCTCCAGGACCTTCTCCTTCTTCTTCCCAAAGGACTCCAGTTTGTAACCCTTGCTAACCGTCTATCATCTCAAGCTCTTCTTACGTGCTCATACCATATCAGTCTTTTCCTTCCAGTATAACCGAACACACTTTTTTCCACCTTCATTCTTCTAGTTATTTCATCATTGGTAAAACTGACTGTCCATTCTTTGAGAGTCTACAGCTCCGCCCCCAGTAGTCCATTTCCCTTGCTCTTACGTACTTCCCGTTTATACTACGTATTTTCTGCACCGTACATCATTATACTGCGCACCATTCAATACGATCTGTTGCTTTGCTATTGAATATCACTGCTTTGATACGTCTTGTAATTTATCTGTCCCAAAACATGAAATGCATTGCATTCTCTAATGCACGTCTTTGTTCGTTGTAATCAGTCGTTCATCTCTTCTTCTGATGTCGTGTGCTTAGTTAGTAGAAACCCTGAATACTTAAATTATTCCTCCCACATTAACTTCTTGCCCATCGGCTAGAAGACGCGGATCCACGGAGGGAGGAATGGGAGAAATTCCCCACTCCCCAAATGGCCACTCCAGACGAAATTTTTTTTCATCGTTTTGTGACAGTAGAATGGTTCGGTGATTGTGAATATGATACAAAATTCATTTCACGTTATGTAGGTTCATGGGTTTACACCAGAATTGCTTTAAATTGTAACTGTACCCTACCAGCATGTTAATTTTTGTTTGGATACATAACTTAAATAAGTCGTGTGTATTTAAACTGTAAGTGAATATTATTAACAGAACAATGAACTGACAAACACAGATATGATTTTATACTTTTGTACGTTAATAAACTTGTTGTGTTGGTAATAGCAAACTGTATTTGTATCTTCACTCATTCCTATCATTTATACTTTACTTCAGACCTTTAAAAGAATGGCCCAACTTTTTATAATTCCTCTCCCAAAGTCAAGTCTTCCCCCCCCCCCCAGAAGGTCATATACAGGTCAAAATGGTTCTTACGTGTCCTCTTGCAGTGCCTTCTGAGTAGGGCCAAAATATGTGTATCCCACCAAGTCGTTTAATCTTAAATTACACTGTCTTTCTTTTGCTAATGCCACGATTACCATTTTACTGTGAACTATTAATTACATTTTATTCATGAAATCAGGGAATTATCACACTTCTTCTTCTCTCCTTATTCTTTTTTTTATACTCAAAGCTCGTTTCTTCCAGCGGTTCCCTCTATCTTTTTTGGGGCTTCATGGAAATCTTCTCTCCCTGCTGGTTTGTTACCTCTCAACACGTTTTAAAACAAGAAATCAGGCGGCACTCAACCAACGTAAAACGTAGCACGCATTAATAGAATATTAGAATACTGATTGCTCAAGTTCTCTTTTAGAAAATCAATTTGTTCTCTACTATTTGCAGATGACATACTTATTATTTTTCAAAGTAAGTGAGAATGATTTAAAAAAGACCCATGTTTCGGTTACAGAAAGTAGCAAGAGAGTACTCACTGACACTTTCAGAGAGAAACACCAAAACCATGGCTCTGAAACCAGTGACCACTAAGACGGCTATAAACAACAGTAGGCCTATTTAGAACAAGTGAGCTGTTTTAAATATCTCGGATGTGAAGTAAGCTATGAATCTGAAACTGGTATAAAAGACAAAGTAAATAAATTTAGGAACATTTGTGGAACAATTCGTAGAAATCTTAGTAATAAAACAAGACGCAGTACAAGAATTAAATTTTGTAAAACAATTGGAATACCCGCATTGATATGTACGAGTGAGGTGTGGGCCATGACGAAAAAGGAATGCGGCAAGATTCAGAGTGCTGAAATGTAGTTCCTCCGAAATACTTTAAACTATACATCGCAAAATAGAAGAAGGAATGAGGACATAAGAGCAGAACTAGAAGTAAAATATGCAAATACAATCATTTCAACTTATAGAAGACAACGGTGTGATCATTTGTACAGGATGGGGGAGGACTGATTTCCAAAAGCGGCGATGAAATATATAAGCCAGTGGCAGAAGAAGAAGAAGAAGAATAAGAAGAAGAAGAAGAAGAAGATGAATATAGGGGTAAAACTAATTTACTTGATGCAGTACTGTATTCTAAATACTGGTACTGGTGTTTTTCCGTTGACTTTATCTTAAGACGTCCTTTTTATCACATAAAAATCGATACGCGTGTAATTTAAGGTGACCTTATTGATTAAACTTTTCTCATGGTAAATAAATACTGACATATGACTTTTGTCACGTGTCTAAAAGGAATTTATGGAAATCACTCTGTGTGATATACACGATATCCACTTAAAAAAAGAATCGTGACTTTCATCCAAAAAGATCGGGGTGATGTTCGAAATATAAAGGACTGTGTTCAGATTATATCGGCGCTTCTAATATTCTTACTCATTGGTTTTGTCTGGATCTGGTTGTAATATAATTAATATTTCATATATTTTTTTTTTAATTTTTTGGGTTATTGCGAGAGACGTACACCAGCAATTAGAACCCGTCAAAAGTGACACATGTTAGCTTTGTTCGAGGGTGGGCGACGAAAAGGAACAAACCTTTCCTTTCCATTAAGACGTCGTAAAAACTATTCACGGACAATGAGCTGTACGGCACATGTTGCAGCCAACTGGACCATGCGTGGGAATGCCCGACTCCACAATTAGGACAAAAGGAGACTACCCTTACATATGTCCAGTAGCGGGAAAAACACAGAACCAACGGCGAGAGTATTGTTCATAACCAAGTGTGCGACTTCTCAAAGACAATGGTTTATGCAAGGACAATAGGACAGGCGACTAAGTGACGCTAGGGTAGAGCACAGATGTTACGCCACCCGTAAGTTGACGAAGGAAGTCGTCAGCGTACCAACAATGAGAGAATTCGACACGCTACACCAAAAGTAGCAGATGTGATTTTGAAACGAAGCCTTAACACTGATTCCAGGAACGGGGCAACGTACGTAAGACAGCGACTCATCCAGTCCACGTGGACTACGTCAAATTCAAGTCGAGAAAGCTAACCAGCCAATGAGGAACGAGAATTCCGAAGGGAACGTCTGTAGGGGATGGTTCAGAGAGAAGCTTGAGACCAGAGAGCGAATCTCGTGTATGAACATCCCTCTCCAAACGGCACAGGGTGGAGAATTCGTTGGAAATACTGACTGGAGACGAAGGGACACAGGGAAGTCCATGGAATGAACCTATCAAAGATGATTTGGTGGGAAGTTTGAGCGTTCATCAGAATCCCAAGAGTGGGAACATCAGAAGAAATAAAAACCGTTTACACAGGGAGACGCGCTCTCAATTTTACTACAAATTTTGCTCAGTTTTACTTCATTTATCTCAGTTCATTCTAATTTTTCGCTCAGTTAATTCAAATTGTATCTCAGTGTACTACAATCATTGGCTCCGTTCATTAAGATCTTTGCCTCAGTTTATTATAATTCTTAACTCGGTTTACTCAGAGTTTCGAACAGTCTATTGGACTTGTATTTCATTTTCATAATAGTTCAATTACAAGAACTTAAGGCAGTGCGTAAGTTAAAATGTATTTTGGTAGAGACGATTAAGACATTATTACGAATAAATGGAAGTGCGCGAATAAGACTCAGAGCGTAAAACGGAACAGTAGTCTTCGTGATGAAGCGCGAGTAACAATCCATATAAATTCTATGTAATTCACCATCATAAAGATACTGACATTGTGAAGTGACATTCTTGAACAATTACAGAAAAGTAGTGATACTACAATGTTTAGTAATTAACTCAAGTAAGTAGAATTGTGAACAAGTGCCTAATGAACTCGAACACGATCTAGGCGCCGAAAAGAGTGGTCGTGCGGTATGGACAACGATTAGAAGCATACGGTATCGAACCGTGAACCGCGAAATAGACACATACGCGCGTAAAACTTAGCCGACTGATTACGAGTGCAATGCCACGACTTGTATTATAATAAACTCAAAAGCTCGAAGTGACTGTCGCGATGTGCGGAAGTGTTTGCGATCGAGTGTTATATGGATTAACCACGCTCATCTACGCAGGGATACATCATGGGAGCAACACATCACGGCAGAACGAGTAAAGTACAAAACTAATCTCTTCTTATAATTAGTAATTTATCAAATACCACTGACCTGACACTTAGAACCAAACCACCTGAGAAAGTTATATAAATATGAGTCAGATAGATACGAATCCATAAGTAGGGAATATTATGTTCTAGAATATTATACATGTCTTCTTGTTAATATATCTTGTACTATGTATGTATTTTGATGTGTCTGTTGCAGGAACAGGATTTTAGCTATGTATATGATTGATATGTGTATTGTTAATTATGATTATTTCATGCATATAAATGTTTAATGTGTTCTAACATAAAATACTTAATACGAATTATGAGCACACCACATGTTTGTTAGTAACGTCATTGCAGACGAAGAAGCGTCTATATTTGATCGCTCATTTAAGTATTTAAATTCGTTCATTGAATTATTAAATGTGGCATGGAATTTTATTGTTTTGTTGAAGATTTGTAAGTGCTCTTAAATTAATGTTATGACATGAATAAGAATGAAAAATGATTTTAATAAACGTAAGTTAGAATGGATTCGCTAGTATTCTATTGATTTATGTAAAAACCTGACTCACAACTTAACCTTTCATTAAACAGTATCTATATTTATAATTCAAGTTAACGATTATCAATTAAATTACTCAGAAAGATACACAGAATAGAAGTTTCGAAGACAGTTAAAGTCAGAAGTAATTTCATATGTAGCAAGTTTGAGTGTGAATAATTAATTAACTCTAACTCAATTCATACAATTATTTATTATTTAAAGAAATGAGTTTGTTAACATTGCATATGGGAGTTCAACACATGACATTAACTATATCGTATATGCTAACCCAAGCTCAGAGTTAGATACATTTTGATCACAACTTTATTAAAGAGATAATTAAATAGTCTATGCATATAATTAACACAGATAAATATTGTTGTATATGGTGCTCCAACATCACGGGGCAATATTAAGTAAAGATATACGTACCTATAAAAGTAATCAATTTTTATATAACTAATAATTAATTAATTTATGCAAATAAATTGGCATAAAGATTAACATCGTATGGTCAACTGCCTGAGTTTAATTAAAACCGTAAAACTCAACGGATGCAAAGATAATCAGGAGGTGAGGGTCTAGTGGAACACGTCGCAAATTGCGGCCGACTTCTCTTGTAGAAATCAACTTCACAAAGTTGCATAAAAATGTTTTTCAAACGTAGCATGTGGTAAATGATAAACAAATAAATTCTCTAACGAGGAAAAGTTATTTAAAACCAATGTTTACCTGAAGTATAATTTTTTTCTTGACTTTTGATTAATATTTTAAAATTATTTACAAAGATAGTGCTAAAATAGCATACGTGAGCAGAAAGCTGGGATTCACGCGGTGTTTAATCAAACCGGTTTCCTTCGATACGACCGACATCACATGTAAAAACTGTTTCATAACCCCTGAAGATAATAATCAGCGATCGGTCGGATATGTTTGTATTTTTATTTTTCACGGTTACAAACGTATAGAATCATTTACGAGCGCACGTAGGCGATACTGGAATCCAACAACAACACAATCTGGTGTTTTCCGCTCAGGTAAACGACAAACGGGGGGGGGGGGAGGAATGTGTTGTTTTCCAGCTGTTACTGTAGCACCAGTTCGTCTTCTTATGTTATGTGAACCATTATATTTGCGCACATACGTTATGGCTGTTGTAACACATGATGTTTAACTGCAGAAAGATTCCTTAAAGCAGGAGCGTATTTGCAGAGGGGCGAACCGGACACGACCGCCCCCTCGGTCGAAGAAAGTAGACAAATTTTGTTTATCTCAAGTTTTTATGCTGATTTATTGTTACTTCCATGTTCCTTAAGGAAATGGAAGTATGGTGATGGCAAAAAAAATCGTGTTCGAGATTATTGCAGATTCTGATTGTACTACACTCAAAACATAAAAAAAAGTCATTTTTCGAAAAGTGTCTGTGTGTCTATCTGTCTATAGATTGTTTTCTATGGCAAACGATAACAGCCGCAAATTCAAACAGAATCAAATAATTTTTTGCACACAGTCCCAATTTTTAGAGAACACACAGCTGCGCACAGCGCTGAATTGTAGAGTTCTCAAGACCTATTGTTTTTGGTGAAGATCGGTTAAGGGAAAAGGGTAGTTTACCAGCAACGTTTTATGTTTTAACAAGGGTATTTTCTATGACAAACGATAAGAGCCGCAAATTCACACAGAATCAAATAATTATTTGCACACATCTCTAAGTTGTAGAGAACTCAAGGCCTGTTGATTTCGGAGAAGATCGGTTAAGAGAAAGGGGTAGTTTTATGTTTTAACAAGGGTAATTTTTTTTTTTGACGAACGATAACTGCCGTAAATTCAAAGAGAATCAAATAATGTTTTGCATACAGCGCTGAATTGTAGAGTTCTCAAGACCTATTGTTTTTGGTGAAGATCGGTTAAGGGAAAAGGGTAGTTTACCAGCAGCGTTTTATGTTTTAACAAGGGTATTTTCTATGGCAAACGATAAGAGCCGCAAATTCACACAGAATCAAATAATTTTTTGCATGAAGCCCTGAATTGTAGAGTTCTCAAGACCTATTGTTTTTGGTGAAGATCGGTTAAGGGAAAGGTAGTTTACCTGCAACGTTTTATGTTTTAACAAGGGTAATTTTTTCTATGACGAACGATAACTGCCGTAAATTCAAACAGAATCAACTACTTTTTTGCATACCTTTTTGAATTAAAGAGAATTCAAGGCCTGTTGATTTTGTTGAAGATCGGTTAGGGGAAAGGGGTAGTTTACCAGCAACGTTTTATGTTTTAACAAGGGTAATTTTTTATGACGAATGACAACTGCCGTAAATTCAAAGAGAATGAAATACTTTTTTGCATACGGTCCTGAATTGTAAAGAAGTGAAGGCCTGTTGATTTTGGTGAAGATCGGTTAAGGGAAAGGGGTAGTTTACCTGCTACTTTTCATGTTTTAACAAGAGTAATTGTTTCTATGACGAACGATATCTGCCGCACATTCAAACAGAATCAAATAATGTTATGCATGCATGCCTCAATTGTACAGTAGAGAACTCAAGGCCTGTTGATTTTAGTGAAGACCGGTTACGGGAAAGGGGTAGTTTACCTGCAACATTTTATGTTGTAACAAGAGAAATGTTTTCATGACGAACGATAACTGCCGCACATTCAAACAGAATCAAATATTTTTTTGCATGCATCCCTGAATTGTAGAGTACTGAAGGCCTATTGATTTTGGTGAAGATCGGTTAAGAGAAAGGGGTAGTTTACCAGCAACGTTTTATGTTTTAACAAGAGTAAATAAAGTACTTAATTTTGATAAATAAAGTATCCTGATAAGAAGCTCTAATAATCCACTGTAGAAACGTAGATGAAATATCTATAAATTAAGAGGTTAGGTGAACGGGGTGGGGGTAATTTTCTATTAATGAAAATTATAGTTGAAGAGCGAGGGGAGAATTTCTTATATGTGTACTACGTTATCGGCAACAAAGAATTAGATTTTTTTTAAATTCCTTCCCGGGCTGTTTAGCCGTAGTCCAATGTTTTCTGCAAAACCAGACGTTTCGGCAGTGCCATCGATTGCCATCATCAGTGAAAATCGAGTGCGAAAACGTGAGGTGGTATACGTTAGTGACCACAGTACTGTGGTTAAGGCTGAAGCAATAAGTAGAAAGAAGTAGTTTCTATGGAAACATTTCATTTCGAATATGATTTTAAATATAAATCTTAGAACATGGAAGTCATGTATGGTTCTCCATACCGATATTTTTTTTCAGTACGCTACTGTAGTAGTACCTCTTTTTTACATATAAAACAGGTTTATTACACACCATCAGTGTATATGTTTAAAATATGAAATATAGGAATGTCAATTCAGTCAATAAAGTATCTTCTAAACATGTTTCAATAACGCGTATTTTTATTACCATTTACTTTAATGGAATTGATTTCAGAAAGTTATCACTTGTTTTTTAACCACTTTCAAAAGAGTAATGTTGATTAGTCGTTAACTTGTTTTTTCTTTTGTATGAAGTCGACTCGACCGGACTCCCCCCTCCAAGGCCAATTCTGGATACGCCACTGCCTTAAGTACAACATCATCGTCTTCGTCGTATGACGGATAAACTTCGCATCGTTTATCTCTTCTTTCCTCTTCTCCTCCTTGTCCTCATTTATCATGTACCGTCCAGTTTCCCTTTCGTTATAAGGATTCTGTTTTCTGATACAAAAGACGAGCGCGCTTGTTTCTTTATGATAACTCTTAATGTTTCTTGCACTCGTCATGTAATAACAGATTTCTGCTGCAAATATGGTATTGCTTTAACACGTTTCGTAGATTTATTGTTTATCACAAACTATTACTTCTATGTTCCATAAGAAAGTGGAAGTATGGTGATGGCAAAAAAATCGTGTTCGAGATAATTGCAGATTCTGATTGTACTACCCTCAAAACATGAAAAAAGTCATTTTCCGAAAAGTGTCTCTGTGTGTGTCTGTCTGTCTATCTATCTATAGATTTTTTTCTATGGCAAACGATAAGAGCCGCAAATTCAAACGGAATCAAATAATGTTTCGCATACAGTCCTGAATTGTAGATTTCTCAAGACCTATTGTTTTTGGTGAAGATCGGTTATGGGAAAGGGGTAGTTTACCTGCAACGTTTTATGTTTTAACAAGAGAAATTTTTTCATGACGAACGATAACTGCCGTAAATTCAAAGAGAATCAAATAAACTTTTGCATACTTTCCTGAATTGTAAAGGACTGAAGGCTTATTGATTTTGTTGAAGATCGGTTAAGGGAAAGGGGTAATTTACCAGCAACATTTTATGTTTTAACAACGGTAATTTTTTCTATGACGAACGATAACTGCCGCACATTCAAACAGAATCAAATAATGTTTTGCATGCGTCCCTGAATTGTAGAGGACTCAAAACATATTGATTTTGGTGAAGATCAGTTAAGAGAAAGGGGTAGCTTACCAGCAACGTTTTATGTGATAACAAGGTTAATTTTTTCTATGACGAACGATAACTGCCGTAAATTCAAACATAATCAAATAATTATTTGCATACATCTCTAAGATGTAGAGACCTCAAGGCCTATTGCATTTTGGTGAAGATCGGTTAAGGGAAAGGGGTAGTTTACCTGCAACATTTTATGTTGTAACAAGAGAAATTTTTTCATGACGAACGATAACTGCCATAAATTCAAACAGAATTAAATAATTTTTTACATATGTGCCTGAGTTGTAGAAGACTCAAGGCCTATTGATTTTGGTGAAGATCGGTTACGGGGAAAGGATAGTTTACCTGAAACATTTTTTGTTGTAACAAGAGTAAAGTACTTAATTTTGATAAATAAATTATCCTGATAAGAAGATCTTAATAATCCACTGGAGAAACGTAGATGAAATATCTATAAATGAAGAGGCTAGTTGAACGGGGTGGGGGTAATTTTCTATAAATGAAAATTATAGTTGAAGGGGGAGGGGATAATTTTTATACGTGTACTACGTTATCGGCAACAAAGTAGTAGTTTGTTGTTAAAATTCCTTCCCGGGCTGTTTGGCCGTAGTCCAATGTTTTCTGCAAAACCAGACGTTTCGGCAGTGCCGTCGACTGCCATCATCAGTGAAAATCGAGTGGGATAACGTGTGGTGGTATACGTTAGTGACCACAGTACTGTGGTTAAGGCTGAAGCAATAAGTGGAAAGAAGTAGTTTCTATGGAAACATTTCATTTCGTAAAAGATTTTAAATATAAAACTTAGAACATGGAAGTCATGTATGGTTCTCCATACCGATATTTTTTATATTATATTTAAATTTAAATTTTCATACTGTATTTAATAAAAGTTAAAAAGCATAAGAGATAAACATTTAATAATAGATTTCCGTATTTTCATACGGAATTTAATTAATCATTTAAATTGTGTGTGTGGACGCGCGTGCCCACGTGTTCATACAATATACAAAACAGGCTATGATGATGAAAACAACACATGAAAACGCGCGTAAAATGTAAACAAAAATATGTATCCTTGCAGCAGAAGAGCATGACTCTAAGAAACATCGAAAGATTTATTATGTAATAAAGAACATGCAAACATATGCAATTAGAGATTGCTCGTGCGCGTGCGTTTCTTCTTTACGAGACACCACTTACTAACAGATCATTGTATCTCCAAAACTACAGTCTGGAAATCTGAAATTTTCCTCGCACGTTAACCTCAAGTCCTAGATGATCTTCGGAAAGAAAGCTTTTTCAGAAATTGGTATCCAAAATACAAAGTACGGTTCAGCTACACAGTAATCACCAGATATTTGCCATCGTATAGTCTAAAAAAAGTCAGATATTAACTTAAAGGGAATTCGAATCCATCAAGTCGGTTACAAAAGTCAGGTCTTGTATTGGGCAAAATCGGTCATACTCAGCTTGAGTTCTTCAAATCCCCGACCGGCCAATTGTAGTAGGCCTGTATGCACAGAATCCGATCACATCCGCAAATAAAAGAATGATTTTTTAGTTACGCATTTGATTTTAAATATTTCATAAGTTTTAGCGTAAAATCAAATGTTTCTGTCAAACGGACCGTTGTTTTCGCATCCGATACTTTGACACAAATAGCTTTGTAAAGCACTGAACTCAATTTTGTTACCACATCCTGTTGTTATGCAGTATCTACTCTCGGTATCCGGTTGAAACTATGTCTCGTTTTCATCTTCCGGATTATCTGCACTTTTTCTCTTTTTGTAATCTTGCGTGTGCGCGCGCATTTCCGAATTATGTCTTAATCTAAAGCCACACAGGCACATCGCAGTGTTTTGTTACGTACTAGGTAAAAATATTAGGCTACTCCATCCTGTGACTTTATTTTCCGTTTCGGGTCATGCGACTCATCATCAAAAATGTTTCACTCCATCGGTGGCCGTTTGAGCAGTAAAATGAAATACAGTACAACGCAACAATTACAATACAAAGCGTAACATGCAATATACAAAATGTTTATCGGAACGCGCTCTCATCTTGGTGCGCACCAACGACGCCGTGGTGTCACCTATTGTCTCGGGAAAAAGAAAAGAAGTCTCAAGAGGCAATAATCTGTAACTACGCGTCTCAATCCGATACAAATCTTCAGTGACATGGTTACCGACGCACATAAATCTCGACCAATACGAAGTATAGACGTATTTTGAATGAATCGAACTAAAGCCATAGCTTGTAGCTTGTAGCTGATGGGGGGACGGGGCTCAAGGTCCCTGCGTGGTAGCAGGGCCCGGAGTGACTCCTCCGATGACTGGAAGAATCGTATTCTCTCCAGTGCGTTAGGTTTTTCAAGGTCGGTGGTAGAGGAATGGAATGCTCCTATTGTTTCAGACAGGCACAGAGGATCTCAGCAAGTGAGGTGCTCAGCCATTGTTTTGGTGTGGCCTAGTGGCCTGAACCAGTGGTAACGCAGCCGAGTAACAGCGGAGATCAGCGGAGATACCCTTCCGGTACATTTGAGGACCGGGTGGCCAGCGCTGCTGCCTCCAACACGGCCCCCCTGACCGCTCAGCGGTGGTCTGCCCAAACCAGCTCGTGTATTCGGGCAGGCGTCTCATAAAAAAAGGCTCTTGCACAACTGACATGAGACAGCCCCGAACGGCCAGGACAGCCATTCAGGACTGTTCGGGATTCAGTGATATGTAGGTAGGTTGGTTGCTGTGTATGTAGGCTACTGACTTCCTCAGGAGAAGGGCGTAAAGTCACAAAGTCGCAGGCCATGTGATCTGTTTTAAAAAAAAAAAACTACATTACTACAGCGGTTAAGCGGTTAGAGTAATAAGGCAGCGTCATTTGAAAAGTTGAAAAGGGGTTAAGACACACTACCAATTGTAGGTTTTGAAAACTGTTTTACCTGAAATATGAACTGCTTTTGTTATTAGTTTTAGCGTTCAAGTGGTGACAGTTCTTGTTGCAAATCGTTTTCCGTCTCCGACTTTCGACACAATTAACGAAACCAGGTACCCACTGACTCAGCGATTTTAGAAACGTTCGTTTCTATAGAACAAACGACGACTTGAATTTCTGTTTGAACCTTCGCGTCAAATGTCGGAACAAGCAAGTGCCACTAGTGCCTTAAGGCAAACGAACCAGCGCAACTTCCACTCCGCAACGCTATGCTTAGCTGCTTCCTAGAGCCTTTCTACATCAAAATCACGCTCTTTACCGCTTCAGTTTACAACACATCACACTTATCAGTTCGGTTATTATTCGTACACGTGAAAAGCAGAACTCTGTACACCACGTACACAAATTTTATGTTTTGGAGAAATAAAAATTAACAGCCTCCGAAGGAGGCCATTCCGATTTAAACCGTGAAACAATTACGCTTTAATCTCCAATATTTTGGCTTCTGTGAAGAGGGGGGCGACACCGAGAGGAGGAACAAATATACAACTCCAGAATCCCAAGGACAACCAGCCGCACAAAAGAAACTATGAGAGATAAAATACGGTAGTTAGAACAGCTTCAGCGAATTGAGGTTGGTAAACCTGTCAAAAAGTATGCTTTTTATAGGAAAACCTAAAGGGCGGACGAGTAGAGTCAGGGCGAGGAAGAGACGGTTGTATGACGTTCGGGGTGGACCTTCGTCGAATATTATTTCGAGAAAAACGGAGTTAAACGTTATCGTCGGAGTCATTTGAAGTTAACAATCGTGCCTCTTTAAAAAGTTATAACTTCGAAAAACCTTTTGTTCTGGCAACATTAACGATCTTTTGTCCAATTTCAACGACACGACTCTTTACGAAACTTTCCTAAACACACAGACTTAAAAACGAAGAAGTTTATAAATCCCATGACATCTGATGTGTGAAGAAGATCGAATCAGTTCCATCCGATTCTGAACGAATGTCAGACCAACGGACGTGCAAGTTGGACAACTTCCACTGTTGTTCTAATTTCAATAATGCTGATCTTTTGCTAAAGGTAAAAAAATCAATTAGTCGATGGTTTATTTGTTCAGAATTATTCAGAAAAGGAGAAGGAAAAAGATGAGAGAACACTTTTTCCTTTATTCTAGAAATCCTGGAAGACATTTCCTCGCGGAGACCTATTCTTCGTCATACGCGCAACCGACTGACAACTCTTTCGTATCGTACGAGTTAAAGCAGTCATTAAGTAATTAACTACATATTAGTCCCGCTGTAGCCTACAATTTACTCGCAACACTATCGTGTCTATTTTTTACGTTAGGAAATTAACATCTGCCGTTGCTTCTACTACTTCTCGTACACCATTGCACGAACATTCTCCATTACATTCGCGAACGTTTTCTACTTCTTTTGGCTATACATCCCAAGGTGGGTCTGTTTCACATTTCCAGTTCTTTCATTCAATTCGGCTCTCTCGAGTTTTCCTCCTTCAACTTTTAACGTTCATCAATCTCAAGGCCTTACAATAATCTTAATGTGTTCCTTCTTGCAAAGAGCTTTCATGGCAATACTCTCTGGGTTCTTCTTGTGCTTTCCGTTCTGCTGACATGACCCAGCCACGACAATTGTGTCTGCCATTGCCAGTGCCACCAATTAGGTGGGGTCATCATCGTCTTCACAACTGCACATGGAAGGTGCTGCCTGTTCCGCCTTCAAAAATCCTCCAGCCATGTCTTCCTGGGTCTACCCACACACCTGTGTCTTATAGGTTTGTATTTCCAGACTTGTTTGGCCAGTCTGGAATCTGACATTATTTCTAAGCGTTCTTTCCACCGTTATTTGTGATCTTTAATGTTTCATTCAAGTTAAAAACTTGTAACTCTTCTCTTCTAGCCTCACTCCTCGAACGGTCAAGTGTAGAACACCTTTAACTCCTCTTAAGAACGCCATTTCCGAAGCCTGTATTTGACTGTCTTGTTTCTTGGTTGTTGTCCATAATTCACAACCATAGGACAGGACACAGACTGCCATAATTTTGTGTCTCGACGTACCTTGTATCTAAAAATATTTACGCATAACCTTTTTGTCAAATATCCTATGCGTTTCTTCAGGTTTTCTTGTCATTCTCCATGCAGAATATCGCACGATATACCTGGGATATCGTACCTAGGCCTACATTAGTTTTCAGTAAAGTGCAGTGTTTGGCGCTAGCAGAGCGATTCTACCGACTTCAGACAATGAGATGGCGAGGCGGCGAGTGTCACTTGCATTAAGTCAGCCGGTTTCTCCCTTTCACTGCCTGGTCATCTCGGTATCTGCTGATAGTCACTGCGGGCTGTCAAGCGTGACGTTATTAATATTTTGTATATTTATTTCAGTATGTATTAACTCTCGTAATTTTTCTCTTCGCATTTAAGTTCCGATTCGGCGATTTGCTTCCGTTTTGCAGAGGGCCGTATTTCAGGTTTTAATTTAAAAATGTTAAATTTTTATAACACCTGAAGACGATCGCAGATATTGATCGAAACATTGTGTTTGTAAATTATACAACAGCAATATTTTAAATAGACCTGACAAGGTCTACCCAAACAAACTAGTCACTTGTGACTAAACTTTACATTTAAAGCGTAGCCTTCATTTTATTACTGTCCTCAAAACGGATTAAATTTAGGAAAAAAAAATAATAAATAAGAATATTATTTGTTTCATGAATGACTTAAGACTCTAATCGTAAAACGAAAATTATTTAGTTAGGCACTGATTCATAACTGGCGCAGTAAATTATGAACCTCAAAGTCCAAAATCTCACGAAACGCGGTCATACATCGGGAGAGCGGATGTGCATCGGGACAGCATTTCACGCAATACAAACAAACAGATTCGGCAGACTTCTGTTGAGTTTCGTGTTGCACTGTCGAAACGTACGGATAAATCCTCTATCCGGACTGCTTCCATCGTAATTTGTTTTCCTCGCTTGACGTTTTATCCCTGGCATGTGAGATCGTCCTCGGAAGTTGTGAGTGCGGGGTTGAAAACCCCTTTTGAAAGACCTAACAAGGTCCAGATTCCAGGGATCGAAACGTCAAGCGAGGAAAACGATGGAAGCAGTCTGGATACAGGATTTACACGTAAGAAATCACCCATCCCTTAGAGCAGGCGTTCTCAACCTGGTGCTCGCGAGCACTGTAGTGCTCGCGTAACTAAAAATGGTGCTCATCATGGATGTATAAAAAAGTGCTCGCGAGCAACAGTGACCCCTAATTTTCAATTATGAACTATATAGCCGGCCGTACAGCTGTTGTCCACCAACAACTGAGTATAGCAGAATACTGTTTGGAAACTTTTGTTACTTCTAAGAGCACTACTTGCAATGGTTTCCGGAATTGTCCGTAGTGTACAAGCCGATACCGACTCTATTGTTTGCAGCTTTAAAAGGCAGAGACAGCCTACGAGGGGTTTATTACTGTAAGCGCCAGGTTGTCTCATCTTGTAAATGGGCTGTTAAACACGTACTATAAAACCTGTTAAACTTCTAGTACCCTCAAAAGAAGCGGTTATTCAAAATATTTTAATTTTATTGCCTCTGAAATCCCTAAACTTGGCAGCTTTAAGCACGTTCTCACAGAAATAGTCACGTAGCATTTTACACTTAGCTCAACCAATCAATTTTCAGATTTTAAATAGAAATTTCGAAATTTGCCAATGAATGTTTCTGCGTGGACATTTCCACTTACACGAGCGACATTTGTGACTGGAGGGACATAGTGTAGCGGTGTACACCAGTTTTGTGACGTATTTTGGTTGTAGTATTGCTGTTCTGTTATTTGTGAAATACGCGTAATTATTGTCAGTTTGCAATTTTCCTTTCGCCTCGAAGTGTGTTGTGAACGTTCTTAAAAAAGAGACATGGATAAATTTGTAATACGAAAACGTAGTGAAGAATCGATACCTAAGTTACCTTCTTCATCAACCCAAGATTCCAACAAAAGTAGCGAAGCAAAAAGAAAGAAACTGTATTCTTTTCAAGGTAACTGGGAGACAGATTTTTTGGTGGTCACTAATGACGAGAATACCGGAGTTATTTGCGTTTTGTGTCATGCACCTTTATCGGGTTTCAGAAAAGCAAATTGTCAAAGACATTATGAAACTTATCATAGTGCGTTTTCTGATCAATATCCCACGGTATCAGATGCAAGGATACATAAAATCAAAGAGTTAAAATCACAACTCCAACGTCAACAGAAGTCTTTTTCATTTAATGTTAATAGTTCTGTTAACAAACTTTCAACCGAAGTGTCTGTATCTGTGTCTCATAAACTTGTTCAGCATGGGATGCCATTTACAAGTGGAGAAAGGCATTTGTGAAGGAGTGCATAGTTTCCGCAGTGACAACTCTCGCTGAAAGTATACCTGAGAAATACAGAAGTGTTTTGATTAATGCGGCAAAAAATGTGCCACTTAGTAATGACACTGTTGCCAGGCGCGTTGGCCTCATCGCGGCTCAAATTAAACAAAAAGCACTCCAGAAACTTTCTGAATGTAGTTATTTTTCTCTTGCTGTTGACGAATCAACAGACATTGCTTCTGTAGCACAATTGGCGTGCTTTGTACGTTGTATAGATAATGTGGGAATTGTAGAAGATTTCTTTTTAACAATTTTACCGCTCCCGGGTACAACTACGGGGCAAGACATTTACAACGCTGTCGCGAATTTCCTGAAACCTAATGGCATTGACTTATCAAAGCTCGTGTGTGTGGTTACTGATGGCGCACCTTCCATGGTAGGTAAAAATAAAGGATTTGTCGCTCTTCTGAAAAATGATGAACATTTTCCTCCCTTTGTTCACTATCATTGTTTAATTCGCGTTGAAAACTTAGCCAGTCATCGTATATCTGTTCCTGAAATTTCAGAACAGTTAAAACTGATAGTTAAGTTGATCAACTTTTTGGTTTCTAAACCCCTGAATAAACGCTTACTAAAAGTCTTCTTGCATGATTTATCAGCGCCACATTCAGAACTAATCCTACATGCGGATGTTCGTTGGCTAAGTCGCGGGGAAATTACAAGGGTCTGGAAAGTTTTCGAAGAAATCAAAGCATTTATTTCTGCCAACGATTATGTCACTAAGTTTCCAGAAATATTCGGGGATGATTTCAAGATCAATCTTGCTTTCATGGTAGACCTATTTCAATATCTCACCGAGCTGAACAAACGTCTTCAGGGTCAGAAAAACACAATTTGTGAACTGAAAGAAATTATATTTTCCTTTCGATCAAAGTTACAAAGATTCCTCGGGACGGCAAGTAAAAATGACTTGGTTCATTTTCCTGAACTGGCACATACACTCTCGAGTCTTGGTCGTCCCCACTCGGAGTGTCCTAAAATTGTCGTTCTGGCAATTCAAGATCTGTTGAAAGAGTTTACTACACGTTTTCATGTACTCGAAGAAAGTGAGCCGTTGTTTAATATGGTGCTCAATCCATTTCAATTCAGTGTGGACTCTCTCAGAAAAATTCAGATTATTCAACAGCACAAACTTGCTCGCGCGGAACTTGAATTATTAGAGCTCCAGTCCTCTCAAGCCTTAAAATATCTTTTCGAAAAGGAAAGGATCACAGATTTCTGGGGTGCAAATGATACAATGAAATTTCCGACATTGCGAAATGCTTCTCTCAAATGCTTGGCGATGTTTGGGACAACCTACCTGTGTGAAAAATGTTTTTCATTAATGAAATACATCAAGAACAAAGCACGATCAAGATTAAATGACTCACATTTGGAGGACTGTTTACGTGTGGCTGCAAGCGACTTCTCCTTAAATATTAGTGAAATTCTGAGTAACATTCAGGGCCAAGGATCTCATTAGCCTGGTGAGTGTATTTATTATTATTATTATTATTATTAAATTTGCATGGTGCTCTCCCACTTGCCCCGGAGTATGAAAGGTGCTCTCAATCACAAAAAGGTTGAGAATCCCTGCCTTAGATGTTTAAAGAGCGGTCGAAACTATTACACTGATACGATGAACACGAAACTTGCCTCGGTCAGCTGTAACGTGTTTCTGTAATACACTATTACTCCTCCCCTCTCAAAAAAGGCAATTAATTGCAGTACTTTCTAGAAACATAAACGGACGAGATGATTAAAATACGCCCTCTGTTCGAAACGCTCTTACATATCCTACTACCCCTTTCTCTCCGTTTCAATTTAAAGTAATTAAATTTTTTACCGTACCGTAACAGATTGCATAATCAATCGGGAGGCTGTGGGAGGTTATTACCCATTTTAACCTGTAGGCCTACCATCTCTCACTCGCCGTTCCGTTTAGAGAGACGCTGTTCTTTACATCCAGTTACGTACCCCAGTATTAATTTTACGCTATAACTTTTGTGTACCTGCTGTGTACATCCGGCCTTACCCCTCGGAGCCTCGTTCCGTTCATGAAACTGTAAAATTACGCCTATAGCTCGGAAATTCTTCCTCACCGTTACGATTAACGGAGGTTCTTTGGGAAAGTCTACTAAATCACTTGGTGAACCTTGCTGTTTAAATTGCTCTTCTATACCTACGTTGTATACAACGTTACAAAATGTAATAATATTCTTAATGTTAGTTATGAAAATTAAGAGTAGCCTATATATCAGAGAGGTCTGCTAAATACGCACTGTACATTGGAAACTACAATTAATGGTAGCATGTGCTGTATTCAATCCCAAGGCACAATGATAATTTTGTGCCTAATGTGTATAGTAAAAAAAAAAAAACACCATTTCAGGACACTAAGTAATGACTTTTTTTCTAACGCGGGCGATTGATTCGCTCGTGGTCCCGGGTTCAATTCCCGGCGGAGGTTCCGTACGGCGTGCACTCAGCGTCGTGAGGCAAACTGAGTAGGCGCTGAGATAACAGCGCCGCCTCCTGGCTGTGAATACCGCAACTAGCGGCTGGTGGCGCGTAGTACTAGCCATACACCGTCACACTAACACAAAAGCCGCGCGGTACGCCTTGGTCCTTAACGGACTGTTGAGCGGAGGTTTATTTAAGTAATGACTTTAGAAACAATCTTCTATTGTAGTGTATTCATTGTTCATAGCCTAAAGATACCATACATGGTATCATATAAATATCATGGTATATATACGAGGATTGTTCAATAGAAACACGTTTGATCTGCGCAGCCGTACTTCGTCGCCATGGCAAGGGAATTCATTTGTTTATATTGTCTCTTTAAATACTAGTGACGCTTCTGTCAAAAATATTTGCAGTTTGCTCTTTTCTAAGCGCTGTGACTGGGTTGAAAAATGACATATATGATAGAAAATCCGTCCAAAGATTATCTGCGTGCCTTTATTTAGTTTTTGACTGCTGAGGGGCGTCAGCCAATGGAAATTTATACGAGAATGAAAGCTGTATATGCTGACTATAGTTATACAGCAGTGGTTAAATGGTGCAATAAATTTCGACAAGGAAGAGAATCTTCTAAAGATTTGGCCATCCCGGACCTGCACGTGTTGCAGCATCAGATAAAAATGTGAGACAGCTGGAAACTGCTTTACTCGCAATAAGCGCATCAAAGTTAGAGAACTTTCTCAAATGTTGAGCATCCGCATGGGAACTGTTCATTCCCATCATTGATAGTCTTGGCTATCACAAAGTTGCTGCTCAGTGGAAAAATTTGCGTTCGGGCTTATCATTTGATGCGCTATCAACAACAAGGTAATGCCTTTCTACACCAAATTGTTGCCGGTGATGAGTCTTGGTGTTATCACTACGAACCAGAGTCCAAACGTCAGAGTATGCAATGGAAGCATTCACAATCTGCGAAAGCGAAAAAATGTCGGTCCCAACCTTCAGCAGTAAAAGTAATGGTGACCGTATTTTTTTATTATCAGGGTGTGCTGCTCTTAGATTTTAAAGAACCTGGTGTCAACATCCCGCTGAGCGATTGCAGACAGTTTAAAACGCTTACGGGTCAGCATCAAGAATAAACGTCCCGGGAAGCTCACAAATGGTGTCATTCTTCTGCACGATAATGCTCTACCCCATGTAGCCCAGACGATTCAAGATCTGCTTGATCGTATGAAGTGGCAAGTCTTAAAATATCCACCTTACAGTCCCCGTGCGATTATCATGTTTTTGGCCCATTAAAGAAATCACTAAAAGGACGGTGGTTCAAATCGGACGCTGGGGTAGAGTTTGCTTAGCGAGCGGTTCCGTAAACAGCCGCAAGAATTTTACCAGTAGAGAATCTACAGATTAGTGCAACAGTGGGACTCATGCCTTAATGTTAATGGAGACTTCTTTTAAAATCGTTGAATAAAAAATCCTTTACAGCCTCTAAACGTGTTACTATTGAACAATCCTCGTACACATATCATTGTATAAATTGTATGGTATCTTCAGGGTATGAACAATGAATACACTACAATAGAAGATTGAGATTATAAGTACCATTAGTAAGCAATAAGTGTGTGTATATTATAAGTACATCACATTATCATTAGACTTTAGAAACGTGACACCTTGAAGAATATGTCAAAACGGAAGTGACTAAACAGCAGGGACCAAAACTGAACGTCGAAGCCGCAAGTAGGCTAAATGATTTTCTCATTACTGACATCATGCATTGTTAAAAATAGGCGCTTTTCGTTGATCAAAATCTAGGGATTCTGTCAAAGAATCATAGTTAAGGAAGGATTCTGAAGGAAATTCGCTTTACGCTAAAAAATCAACATAGTTTTTTACTTTCAATCGTAATTGCTAAACAAACTGTCGTCTGCGGTCTACTTAGTGTAACGTAAGTAGTACTCTTTTATACGGACCTATAATCAGGACTGGTGAGTTGGAACACAGTTTCGAAACTGATCTGGAGACGAATATATAATGGTGATCAGGAAACGATGATCAGAAATTACTTGTTACTGGAAGTTATAATTACCTTTTCATTTTTGCGATACATTTATGATGGCTAATGAAATGTTATTAAGGGGTCTCAAAAAAAAAAAGTATTACGTTGCTTTTGGAACTTTTACAATTTTTTAGACGCTTCTGTGCCACCGTCACGATTTAATAATACTAATATGAGCACCGTTAACAGCAAATTTTCCAGTCCCACCACCAATATATTACTAAGCCACTACGGAAGATAAGCAAAAATAAATTTTGAAATAATCAAACAGGCAAAACATTACATCAATTCGACCGAGTACTATTATTTAATTTTATCGCTTCACGCTACATTTGAGTAGAAATTAGGCTACACATTAGGTTAATATATTTATACATATACATATATATATTCAAATACTTTTTGCTGCAGTCTGTTTCTTGATGTATATAATATATTTAATATTTATACTGAAATTACATCAAGATATTTTTTCCCTTATTAGAAACATTAGGGTTCTCGAAACATGTTCTTAATATAACATATATATATATATATATATATATATATATATATATATATATATATTAACAAATACATATATTAACTACTAGCAGCTTAACACGTGCACGCATTATCTGTCGGCAGTTTACGCCGGTACTCTCTGACTTTTTAGGGAACACGTACGAGTGAGAAGAAATTTACCGTGTATTGAACATTAACACTATAATCCGAAATGGAGAACAGAACACTAGAATAGTTTGTCAGATGTAGTTAGGGCCACCACAGTTTGACAATGATCTCGCCACCACCATCCGACTGCATAGATTGCAATGGGCAGAACACATCATTAGGATGGAAGGCAACCGGATACCTATAAAGGTACTGTTTAGTTAAATCGAGGGTAGAATGCCTGTCGGAAGACCCTAGCATCGCTGGATTGACGGAATGGCAGGGATGCTGATACTTTACTTAAAATAAAACGATGGACATCGATCGCTAAAAACAGGGAAACATGAAGGCGGATGATTATGGAGGCTAAGGTTCGACTCCGAACTGTGACGCCATAGAAGAAGAAGAAGAGGAGGAGTTAAGGCTACCTGATTAAAAATCAGAAAAGCCGAACACAGCTGTTAATTTAGCCGCACAGCAGTTTTTTTTTATATTAAAAGCAGCATTTATTATGTTCGTTAGGTATTAGGTGCTTGAGTGTACATATATGTCTACTACACATTAAAAAAGAAAACGACATCAGCTTTTTCATGCATAAGATAGGTTTATTATCATTACACATACAAACATAATAAGACATGTGAATTAAAAAGAAAGACTCGGTAATCATCATTATACAGAAATAGAAGTAAATTCATTCTTTTATCATTCAATAAATTTTATCTTTTTTTAACCAAACAATTGAAAAATAACGAAACACTTGAATCCCAAAATTTAAACTGAACATCAATATTTGGCGGCTTTGATGATAATACAGTGATTAACAATAATGTCACAAAAGGCCTAAACATACTGAAAGGGAAGGCAATAAAAATCTAGGACGTGCATTTTTTCCAGATCTAGTACATTTTCCAGACATAAAAAATATGCTTGCGACTATTTATGGTATCAAACTTTTATGATAATACTACGTGAAATTTGTCAGCTAAAAAGCTTAACAAAATCCGGACAGGCCGGACATGCTAATTTTTAGCCGGACCTGACTGTAAAAAGCCAAACATATCCAGCTAAAACCGGACGTCTGGCAACCCTAGATGTAGAAGAATGTTTTGTTGACGATCGCACATAGTGTTGGTTATCTTGTTGTAACATGCTGAACATTAAGAATCATGAGGGTAGCAAAATACCCCGGTTTATATCCACACACGTCGCCCACAGGCGATTGAACGTTTTGTTTGGTGAGCGGAGTGCCTTCCTCCCCAGCGATTAATCAAAACACAATTCCCCCTCTTCTGTTATTTCCCCCGTGACAATTTTGCCGCCGTTATGGTTGTCGGTAACCACTCGTTCTTTCCAGAACTCTCTACCACGCGCTACCCGTATTGCTTCCGTAAATTTTTCCGCCCACCTCACTGGTGATATAATTCTAATTACAGTGGAACTTGCTTATAACGAGATTCAAGGGACCGGACAAATATGCTCGTTAAAACCGGGTGCTCGCTACATCCGAGTTGTCGACTCGCAAGCGTCAATTTTTATGCCGCGATTATCGAACAGACAACAACAAAAAGTCTACTATAAAATTTTTACACAATAAAATTTTGCCATGTTTTACAGTCTACGCTTAAAAGTGAAATTGAGACTTTAAACATTTTTTACAAGCTAACATACTTTGCTGAATATTGGAGTAGGCTTATAGTGCATTCGTGAAATATAGTAAAATAAACTGTGTAGTAAAAACTTAGCATAAGTCAACGGCTATCTGTCAAAACCGCAATACTTTTCATGCCACTTTGTACAACATTTATTTTTAAATTACAAGAAAATTCACTCTAATTTATTTGTCTTTTTGTTCTTCGTTTTAAATGGAATCGTCAAAATTATATTTCGCACACAGAACTTTATTAACCTTAAAAAGTCATCTATTTTTGTGTGTTTAGTAATTTTGTATCTATAGATGTCAAAACAGTTTTGCAATTTATTTAAATAGTCCATTAATTCATCACTTACATTATTAGTTTCACTAAACTGCGTTAATGATTTTAAACGAATGTTTAAAATGGTGTAGGCCTACTGTAACGAACTTTTGTTAGACCTTAACCCATGAACAAGCCTGCGATAAAATGCTCGTTATAACCAAGGCTCTAATGCGTTCCTACTCGTTAAAAGCGAGTTCAATTATCATTACTAAGATATAAAACCAAACAAATCTCGTACTTTTGCTCGTTGCATCCGAGTTCTCGTTATATGCGAACTCGTTATTCCCGAGTTCCACTTTATTTTAGTTTCTATTCTTCTTCTTAATGATGCCGTTTCCCAGCGGAGGTTGTTTCCGCACCTTCAATACATATCGAAAGGATTTTTATGTTTGGGTCCTCACAACACATTCAAACTACAAAAACTTGCTTTTCTTAACACAAAAAACAGTTTCTTTTCTTAGGTAACCGTCCGTAAGACTTCTTTATGCTACACTCTCGCTTCCCACGGTACTTTGAGAAACCTTCGGCAATCCAAAATTCAAAAGCTCGAGTCAATTAATCTGCTTTTCGTAAGCGTCCAAGTCGGTGTCATAAAGTAATTCAAGAAAGTCAACAACGCAACGAAAACACATAACTATTCAGACTGTCCTATAAACTATAGAACAGTCTATAACTCTGTAACTACGAGTATTAAGAACACTTGTTACTTTTAAAATCTATCTGCCAGTTTATTCATTGTTACCAGTTGTTCGAAATTGACGTGTCACGGATGTTTTGAAAATGGCAACATCAGATATCGTTTTGTGATTGAATTGTTTGTTAAAAAAGGTCTAGCGCCAATAGAAATTTACAACGAAATGGTAAGTGTGTTAGACGATGCTGTGCCTTCAAAAATACTATCGTATCTTACATAACCCAAGAATCTGTACGAACGGCGATGAACTGAAACTGTATACGACAGGTAAAGACCGTTGGGTATGTTCTAAAAAGGACTGCCGGGAATCCAAACAAGTGCGGCAGGATACATTTCTAAATAGTTGTCAGTTAGATATCCGCACAAACGTATACATCACTCATTGTTGGAGTAAGGAGTAGGCCTACACAACCGTGCAATACTATCAAGATGAGTTGGAAATGAATCACTCCACATGCGTGGATTGGAATTCATACATGCGAGAAGTGTGTGAGCACCATTTATTACAAAATCAAAAGGTTACTGGAGGGCCTAATTTGCATGTAGAAGTGGACGAGACTTGTTTTACGAAAAGAAAATATAATAGGGGAAGAGTTTTACCAAATCAATGGGTGTTTGGTAGAATTTGTCGTGAGACAAGAGACTGTTTCCTTGTAAGCGTTTCAGATAGATCCGCAGGGACTTTAATGCCTATAATAAACCAGTATGTTTTATTGGTTTATTAAAAATATAAAAATAAATATAAAAAATATAAATATTAAAAAATATGTAAACCAAAATGAAAATAAAAATACAAACTGTCGCTTGTTATGGCTACGTGCGGAGGGGGGAAATGCGTTGCTCGTCGAGTAATTTGCTCACTGGATGCTGCCACTAAACAGAAAAGATCCGACTTTAATTTTTTAACGAGTAAATTTTCAGGTCGCGCAGTACTTACGAGCGAAAAACCCATATATGCAATGCATTTCCCTAATTTCCCCATTGTATTTTGTGACTTCTCAATGAAGTAGGCCTATTAGTGGAAAGGATATCTTGGCGTATCCTATGGAAGTGATTCTGATTGTATTTTATACTCGACTTCTGCAGACTATAAAAAAGGACAACGTTTTATTTTGATTATAAGCAATGAGTTCAATTTGATTAATTTTGATTATAAGCAATGAGTTCAATTTGATTACGAGCATTCATTCCCTGTACTCTGGTTTGAACCTCAAGCAACGTTAAGAAGGGAAAATCACAAACCCGGTTGAGCATCAAACGTCATTTATAGTTGGGCCAGTTTTATTATTTAACAAACGCGTAAATGCAAATCTTTCGTAGTTTCCAGAAACATATCCGTGTGTTATTAGAAGTGTGTCATATTATAGTGTATGTTATATCATGTATTATAGTGTGTGTTGTATTCTAGTATCTGCAAATATCCCATACTTCTAATGTTTACAATAACAGCGGTGTGTGTGAGAGAGAGAGAGAGAGAGAGAGAGTAGTGAGCGGAAGGACATCTATGAAGTTCCCCCCACCACGCCACAACCAGCAGCTACAAGCGCCTTCTAGCGGGCGGTTGGGGAGACAAGAGCGGAGGACAAAACAGTTTTCAACGAGAACCAGTTGCCTCCGAGAGTCAGTGATGTGTAGTGGGTAGTTGTGTTGATCGTTGTCGACTGTCGTCAGTTATGTGCTCTTGCTTTCATTTTATCGTTTCGTTAGTGTTCGTAACGGTGTAGAAAATGTGATACAACGGAACGCGTGTGATCGATTTATTATACAGTACCGGTAATAATATGTGCTGTCTGTTAATACAGTACAGCAGACATTGCGTAAGTCTTTGATGAATCAGATTGTTAACCAACGTTAAAGGTTTTTTGTGGTACACAGAAGCAGAACGATGTGGAAATATTAAGGAGAGGAGAAACGGATAATACTGGACAGGAAGAAACGGTAAGGATAAGATAATCCACTTCATGGGTCTTGTCTCGCATGTCGTTAGCCGTATTCATTAATTTTTGGTCCACAACAAATCGACTCGTAATTTAACAATACCCAAGTCCCTTAGAGTTTAAGATTGGTAATTGTTCGATCTCGAAGAACCACACCTTTTGAGAAAACGTTTGTGACAATACACGTCTGCGGCATATATACCGTCGAGTGACTCCCAGTTGTTTTGGTTTTGTGTATTTTGGAACGCGTGCCCAACGTCCAGAATCCAACTCGCTCCATGAAAGACCGTTTGAATATAATACACGATAACACGCATGTTATACAAAATATTATAATATAACAAAAATAAGACATAAGAAACTAAATTTTCCTGGAACGCGTGTCTGACGTCGGAGCGCGCCATGACAACGCGTTGATCGTTGTTCTTAGAAATCAACCTTCAATCAACCAGTCCTCCTGACAACAGGCGATTTGTATCTTGTAGGCCTAAATATGATACACGCAGCCTTTATTTAAAACGGAAATAACACTGTTGTACACCACTATAGAAAAAAATTTCCGATTAGCGCTTTCAAGCTTTACAGCTCATCATCACACCGGAAATATGATTGTTTGTGATTATTCTAACAGAACTTTATTAATTAAATAATTTTATTTGGTTACCGCTAGTTTCCCGAGAACAAATTAAAGTTAGAATGTAACGATATTCAGGCAAAAACGCGTCCCAGCAGCTTTCGGAACGGCGAGCAACAACAATGGAAGATGAGACCTCGTGTCACAAGATCGTGAGGGGGAAAGACTTGCCCGTTTTCAACCCCTATCTCGGCCTCACTGTGTGAACACGGTTTCGCTTTTATGTTTCCAGCAGGCTCTTCTATTCTGTCCTCCCGTTGACGAGGGTCAGAGTTGCCCCTCGCTCCAAAGTAACAACGAAAACATTTGTGATGTGCTTGTGAGTACACTATTAAAAACATTTACAGGCAATGCACAGAGAAGGGCATTGAAAATGCTTCAATAAATCTAAAAAATATATATATTTATGTTCATTCACCAATCAATGAATTCATTCTTCATTTACCAATGTACAGATTATAAGTTAAATGTAGTCGTATTCATAAGCGAAATTTTATATGTGTACTACGTTATTGACAACAAAGAAGTAGTTTCTATGGAAACTCACCGGTTCCCATTTTCAATCACGCACCAGCGATCGGCCGCAAATGTGCGACACGTCCTTATAAACATTTTCAATGTTAATAATCCAAGTCGTTAGTGGTGTATAGTGTGTTCGTGGCACCGATATTTTGTTCTGACCACCGTTTCGTTTACATTACATTCTCATTTATCATTACCGTTCTATACCGAAACGTATAGGAGGCTGATAATAAGAAAATGTGTTGCTAAAACATAATTCGCAAGTTTCGTGCAGATATAATGTAATCGTCACAGAATAGTTATCGGTGTTTGCGTTTGTAAGTAAAACAAAACATTGTCTAACATACGCTTGAAAGAAACGGTTTCAACCAATTTTTGGTTTAATGATACGAAACTGTAAATATTATCATGTAGTATTAAGTTTCCTCCTGCCTTTTCTTCATGCTGGGATTAACGTTTTTCGTGCCTTCACCCAGTGGCGTATAGAATTTGGCTTTGGGTGGTCCGGGGTCGGGTCGGCTTCATACATAAGAAAAAACAAGTTAAGACTAACCAACATTACTATCTTTAAATTGGCTGAAAAACGCGCGATAACATCCTGAAATCAGTCACATTAATGTAAACGGCAATAACACTATAAAATACGCGTTATTGAAACATTGTTAAAAGATACTTATTGACTCAATTGATTTTCTATATTTCATGTTTCAAACATATACCATATTGCTGTGTAATAAACCTGTTTGTACGTGTATTTAATAAAACAGCCAAAAAATTAAGAGATTAACAAAATTGTTTCAAATGTTTCGACCCTCTGGGGGGGTACCATTCGTCCTCCACGTATACGCTCCAGGCTTCACCTGACCCATTTCACCACGGTATGAAAAGGAGTCTACTATAATGATAATAATTGTCATTATCATTGTTATTATTGTATTTTAATAACAAGATTTCAAAAAGAACTTGAAACATTTTAAAACACAAATTCAAGTTTGAAAATTACTATAGTACAGTATTGTGAAACTGTATTTTTCTTTAACGCCTTAGATCCAGCACTGGAAATTCAGTTATAACGATCCTACATTTTACGTCAGAGCACTGTACGGATTTACAGTTTACCAACGTTGTAATAATAAATTTACAAAGGGAAACGTGGGCGGGACTCGCTTCGTTGATGCCGTTCTGCAGACACAACACCGGACTTCCCTACGTTTTTACTGCTGGGTTTTGCGCGAAACACATCGTAATCGGGTCGTCACCCACAATCAGCTGATCTTACCGATTCATGCCACTCGTCGCTATAAAGCGATCTTTGTACGCGTTCTGTAACCACGCGTAATCTTGTACTAATAATAAGTATTGCTGTAATGTTTACGCGAGATTCCGCTTGCGAAATCTAGACAGTGTACCTACGTAAGCGGATCCAACAGAAAAAGGTGGACCAAAGGACTGAAGTCAGCCAACGTTCATCAGAACCGTTCTACAGCGTCCATTATGGGGGATCCAAACGGCACACCAGTACATTTTCTTACAGGCATATACGTAGGCACTACAATTATTTTGTGATATATATTTTAAATACTCGATTTTGTATTGCGTGTTTTAATTTAGATGCACGGCTATTACCATGGAGTTGTATACAGTTTTTCTTTTACTGTATTCACAATCATAATACTGCTAAAACGATTAATTGCCGGACTATTAGGCCGTGTTAACCATACGTTTCGGTCCCACCAACGGAGGCCATCTTCAGTGGTCAAAATGTATATGGCAGATGTTCGCCGTAAATACCTCAGTACTGAGCCAAAACCAACAAGGCCTCCGTTGGTGAGGCCGAAACGTATGGCTATCAAAACTTACGGCCCAATAGTCGGGCAATTAATCGTTTTAGCACCACTGACGCCGGCCGTGAAAACCTTAGAACATCAATCGTAATAGTCTTCTGTTCAAATAGCATCATGTCAGTATTAAAAATTCATATATTTATTACAGTGACCGATTTGCATTTTTTTGCAATGAATGCAATTTTTTATATTATTATATATATAAACTTTCACATATGAACTTACTTTGGTTATCACTTTCCCATACGTTTCAAGGTGATGTGCCTCTTCCTCAGTGGGAGTAAATACTTAATGTCATTTTACAGAATAACGGTTATGGACTATAGGTGTGTGTGGTAGGGGTTGATGGTGGGAGGGAATTGGCGCTGAGGTTCAAATTGTGTGTTTGGATCAGTGTATCGAATAGTGTATGTGATCTATAATGTAATTGTTCATTTAATATGTTGTTTGGTTGTAGTGCGTGATAATGCGTGACATTATAGATCACATACACTATTCGATACACTGATCCAAACACACAATTTGAACCTCAGCGCCAATTCCCTCCTACCATCAGCCCCCACCACACACACCTATAGTCCATAACCGTTATTCTGTAAAATGACATTCAGTATTTACTCCCACTGAGGAAGAGGCACATCACCTTGAAACGTATGGGAAAGTGATAACCAAAGTAAGTTCATATGTGAAAGTTTATTTATATAATAATATTTAAAAAAGTGAACGAAGAGGATGAATCAACAAGATAATTTTTTTTATTACAATGAAAATCGGTCCGACACTTTTATTATTTTTCATAAATTCACAATTCAGTGTATTTTTTATACTGTAGTGTTATTATAATATTTTACGTTTCTAAATCCGAACGAATTCTTTAATTTGTAAGTATCGGCTTGTGATCGTATTTCAAACGCCAATTATACTTAAAAAAAGATAAAAAAATGTATACTACACAATTTTTGATAATAAACACGAAACACTACGAATAAAAAAAAGGGGGCAACTAAAACTGCGTGTAGAACCTAATATGGGTCTACGGAGACTGGATTTACGAACAGTACGCTGTTTCAGAGAACTACAGTGATTGTAAAAACGTGTTATTTCAAAGAAAAACTTCAAATGTTTCGTAAGAAATAAGAAACGGACAAGAAAGAATACTAAAATTTTTCCATGGTCGATTTATTTAATTTCTCCTTCTATTAATACTTTAGAATTGGCTCATTGGCTTCTGCACTCCGTTACTGGTCACCATCGATGGACCCTCCCCCGCACCAGCCGTTTCAAATAATGAAAAATAGTCAGTAAAATTCCAACCCCCCCTTTCACGGCCGGCGTCAATATTACTGAAACGGCTGAATGCCGGGCTGTTAGGCCGTGGCCTCATGTTTGAACAACAAAAACCTTTCGCCCTCACCAGCGGAGTCAATCTTCAGTTGTAAAGATTACCAGCAGATGTTCGCAGTAAACACTTCAGTATAGAGGCAAGAACCTCGTACTGAGGAGTTTACGACGAACATCTTTACCACTGAAGATTGCCTCCACTGGTGAGGCCGAAACATTTAGTTCTTCAAACATGAAACCACGGCCTAACAGCCCGGCATTCAACCGTTTCAATAATTGTTTTTTTTTTTTTTTAAGTTTGTCTTTGTTGTAAAGCGCTATGACTTGTACCGAGTTACCTTTACCATATTGTTATTTGTTAAATTTCATTACTTTTAAAAGAACGTCTAACACCTATGTTTATATGACATTTTCTCGTATTTTTACTTCTAGAATAATCGTCTCGTAAAACAGCGTCCTTTCCTCCCGGAATATCCTATGTCGGGTACATCTCTGTAACCCAGTAAATACAGGCGAGGCGTGGCCCATTATGCTGAGTAGACGGCTAAATCGCCGTAGGCTATCGACAAACCTGTCCACCCGTTAATGTTGTGCACACGTGGAATATTCCGAAGCAAGATATTTCTACTAATTAATAACGGTCAGGTAATTGTCAGCCATTAGAGTGGCACATCGCTTGAGGATCGCAGAACCGTAACCGTGTCAGCCCAAGAGCGTGTTTAAATTTGTTGACAATATTAAAACAAAACGTAGTTTGTATTAAATCAGACTACAAGATAGAAGTAGTAACTAGCATGTATGCGAATAATCGAGTCCTCGTTATCAGTTTAGAATGGCGGCATATAAGTTAGAGAATACTCGTATAATGAAAGATTTCAGATTTCATCATACAAATTTCATTCCCTAAGACGAAGGTTTTCAAAGGCAACGAAGACTACGATCAAAAACAATAATAAATGATTAAGTAGAAGAGCAGGTCAACGCCTTTGTAGGCTGCACATTCGCTACGAGACAACAACCAGACCAGAAATAGACCTCAACTAGAAACGAAGAATTTCTACTAGAATATGGTGCTTTTATAGTAAGCACCTTCAGCTGACTCGCACTATTTTAAACATAGTACACTTCTTATTATATAAATTTCGATATCAGATAATTTTCCAGTTAAGGGAAAAATTACCTAAATCCCGAGTCTTCTACGTTTCTTCAGTAATACTATAACTTTGCACAGCACACAGTTATACAGTAAACACTAAAAATTTGAAACATTCGCATTTGTGTTACAGTTCCTTTTAGTCTGACACCCTGCTGAATTTTCAGTCTTTTTTTTTTCAAATTTTGACCTCTTTTGAGTTCTGGGGTCCCAAAATTTTGAAATTTCCAACACGTAACATAACATTCAGATTTTAGTTAAAATTCTCTTTAACCCCACCTGAATTTTTGCGATTTTATCAAAATTTTCACCAATTTTTTGGCCCTGATGTGCAAAAAAATAGAAATTCAAAAAAATAAACACTATATTTAAATTGTGGTTAAAATTCCCTTTTATGCCACTTAACCACTTCTGCGATTTTTTCACAATTTTGGCCCCCTCACATTTTTACCTCCCGGCCCAAATTTTGGGGGGGGATCAGTATCAAAAAACAGTACGGTTCTGTAGGGTAAAAAGTATGGAACGCATGCTACGTTTTACGAAAATCAGTTGATGCATTCGAAGGTTATCGTGCGACATGCCCCAAATAGACACAGGGACAGAGAAATGCCGAACGGTCGGAATGAAACTAAGAACTCGCTCGTTCGTTCAATAATGTAGTTTTCGCCCTGTATTTCATTATGGGACCGATGTGCGACATAAGGTAAATAAAAGATTCCAACCTGTTGCCGAACTGCAAGCTGTTACTAAGTACTGAACGATGCGTTTCGATGTCATTATCAAGTCGAAAACGACTTTGTCCAAAACTAGCAGTTCGGCAACAGGTACAACAGAGTTGGAGTGATTGAAGAAAGACTACTAACACGAAAAACCTGACTGCAGATAAAATACGAATTGAAAGGGAGCAGAAATATATTTCTTAAGATCATTAGCGGCTGAACAAGGAACGACACGAAGAGAAATACGGGGGGAGCGAATCTGTGTAATAACAGTGATTTCATCACATCAGTCGAATCGATTCGCTGTGTCCAACAAGGAGATGTCTATAAAACTTCGGAGGAGTTTGTGGAGATCAAGTCGTGATTTGGAGTTCAGTAGCGATACTACACACAGATGAAATAAAGATATGAAACGGTTCGCCCAAATGGAAGCGGGGTACAGGGGAGGCAATGACGGAAGTGAGGTGCGACGTGACCAACCATGACATGCAACCATGTGTCACACCAACCAAGTTGCCCTTCTCTGTGCATTGCATTTGTGCAATGCCTGTAAATTTTTACTTTCTGAACAGCACCACAGCCTCTTCTCTGTTCAATATCTTTCATGTCTGTTTGGCTTTTTCCGATTTCTCCGTTGCTTGGGATTTCTACGTCGGATTTTCTTTCTTTTTTTTTTCAAAACGTGTCTTGATTTATTTAGAATATTTTCTTTATTCCTTTCCATCTTTTAGACGCTGTTACGTAGGTAGATCTGTTTTGTAAATGGTGTTTCTACTGTCACTTTAAATTCTAAATGATCTGCGGTATTAGGTTTAACGGTATCTCTAAATCTCGTTCTTACAGTAGGCCTAAATATTCAAATCTCGAACATTTTGATAATGTTTTCAAAACTGGAAAACAGACGCAAGTCTTCTGAAATCTGATTTTTTTGAAAAGCAGCGTTTCGGGTTACACCAGAAATCAGTAGATGACTGCTAGCAAATAATTCTAAAATATATTGAAAAATGCTATTATGCACATCAGTGATAGTTAAATGACCATATAATATAGCATACAATATGGATATAGCTTTTTCCTTCTCCCCTATCATGAGATTGGCGGGCTTGCAATTTCTTCCTTTACTTCCTTTCTTTCTTAATGTCTGCATACATTCTTCCCGCTTGGATTTCATGCACATGTTATTCTCAAACACCGGATTCGGCCAATAACCGAAATTTTTGCCCACGACGCGTTGTGGACAGACCAAAATACCCATAACGTGACGTGGGCATTTGTATTCGGTCATTGTCCGAAACTAAATGTCCACAACGCGTTGTGGGTAAACGCAGTTGCTCAATAGCCGATGTAGATTCTTCCTTCGGACTTTGCAAAAAATGGTATTAATGGTATACCTGAAATCTGAATGTAGTATTTAGTCTGAAATTTTTGTTAGCTTTAAGAGCACCACGGCCAATGGAAGTAAAAATTGTAAATGGGCATGTGAGGCATCAAGTTATGAGGAATTTTATTCAGAATACAATCTCAGTATCTTTATTAATTTGACAAAATCTCTCATCCTGCCCCTTACAATTTTTGGACCCCATCAAAAATTTGTAAGCTATATTTGCAAAAAAGCTTTACATATTCTTATCCATTATGTATATTTGTAGAAAATATTACATATAGGCCTATAGATATCTACGGAATTAACATAACTTAAAAGTGGTTGAAAAACGATATAGTATTAAAATTGATGTAATAATACATGTATGTGTTCAAAATAGTCAACTATTCAGGTAGCTTACTAAAAATAATTTTATTACTACTGCAGTAACTGCTGTGATTTTATTAGGAATAACACTTCGACAATGACGCATCGTGTGTGTCGAAATTTATTTTTGTTTTGTATGTACAGATTTCACGTCAGTGTTTATCATATTTTTGTAAACCCGACTGTCCTGCTAGCTCATTGGACTATATATATCTGCAATCCATTATTTCCAGTGGCTGTTGACAAGCGAGTTTCAAGTATTTCACCCTACATGATAACAATTTAACAAAGACATGTTTCACACACACACACACACACACACACACATTCGACCTGCTATTTTCCATATGTTGCGGTGTTATGCGACAGCTGAATTAAGTCGTAACCACTTATTAGCTGTAACCACTTACTAATAATGAAACTATAGATTGGGAACTTAGCAGGGAGCTACCGAAAAAGGTCTTTGACAATCTCTAGACCACTAGGAGGTACATTACCATGGGCGTAACTTTCTAATTGTTAATAACGAAACAGAAGATTACGTTATTTCTTGCTGAACATAATACAGTAATGTGAAAATTTAGCATCAATATGAAACTGTATATCATTTGTTCAGGAAGACAACGCGGACGGAAACATGTGACAAAACTGATGACGTGTGCATGACTCAACTTGCTGGACGTTTCTTATTTCCGAGACAAAACAAAAGCTCGATTCACAAAACACACACACAACACATATACACAGACACACGGAACCAAGCATGTTGCTACAGGGATGAATATTGTGTCTGCCGTTCCCATCACGCTGCTTATGGATCGGTTATCAATATACCCAACAAATAAAAATGTATTCTTGTAAAAACAAATACCCTTTATATATTATTAAAAATAATTAAACAAGAATAACTTAGTGTGAGAAGGTATAAATGTAATTATCTAATTGTGTTTTCTTGTACGTGACAGTCGAATTATCTTGGTTACGAAAAAAAATTATTTTTAGGTTATATTGTACATGAGCCTTTCATTTTTTTAACCTTAATTTAGCACCTTAAGAAAGTTACTTTAATGTTTATTTTTTATTATTCAGCTGCGTGGATACCAATTAGTTTAGATTATTAAGGTTCTACTGTAATTGCTCACACGCACACCCGCAGTGCATTTAAATGTTTGTGCAGAAAATTACATTGGACTCTAACATTACAACAGATTTTAAATATTCTGAATCGATCTAACGCGTCCCCAGTACGCTCACGGAAGCCTACGTCACTGCTATTAGATTCCACTTTCGCAAAACATTTTCCTCATACGTATGTACTAGTAATGTACTAAATATACACGGACGGATAGTTTGGACTTCCGTCTTTGGATATTATCGCTGTGATCGTTGTTTTTCTTCAACTATGAATGACTCGACTCGGGAAATACCGGAAACCCTTGGGAAAGTAACAGAGGTGGTTTGATGTGGCACACCACCAGCTTTAAACGTTATCGATATCGGAACAAAGGTCAATGACTGTACGAAAGCATACCACTCTGAGGCAAGCTGAGCCGATTTCTACCAGTGTCAGTCCGTTTATAGGTATGTAATGAAAATCACTGTGAATTTCCTTTGTTGATGAGATTCAGCGAAGAAAATTCTTAGGGTGGAGAAATTTATTTTTAGTTGAGATTCCTAACGCGTGCGCAAATATTAAACGAGCAGTGATTTTTTTTCCGTTTTGCCAGAATTAGGCACATTTCCTGTTCAGACTTCACCACCGTATCCTATGTGTCCCAACACTTTTGCTTCCCATTGCTCTCTTAATTAACTCTCTCCGCAGAGTAGTGTCGTCAGAAAACGTTCACATTACACGATCCCCATCGTCCTCCATTATGCTGTGTTTCTAATGGCTCCACTCTTATTTCTTGTCTTATATTATTTCTTAATGTTATCTTTTTTTATCAGATTTTTACTGTTCTAAAAAATTTTATCTGCCATTTCAGTTATCGTGAAACAGCTTTGGAGGCCATTATTCAGATTCGTACCGTACAACGAGAACAGACATCACTTGGTAAATTTTTTTAAAGGAGTCCTCACGGTTTTCTGTTTCATAGTTCGTCCTATACTTTGCGATAGCTGTTAATTTCATTGAGAATACCTTTGGCTTTTTCATAGAATGTACCACATTCTGGTTACTTAAAATTGTATGTTTAAAAGTAGATAATATCAAAATGAAAAATTGAGGTACTATGTTTACTATCTGTGCCACCGACGGTGGCTTTGAGTACGGGAAGTCCTGAGTAACGTTTGTGGATAGGCTACACTGTACGCCAACTGTTTTAGTTTATTCGATGACGCCCACCAGCATCTGACTTAGGACAACGGTGAAAACTGAACGTTACCAGTGCTACTGAGAAAAGTCGCCAGAGTTACGACAGACAGAATGAGAAATGTGAACGTTAGAAGAGATTTACAGATATACATAATGGACTCGATGGTAATATTGACAGTGTATGGAAGAGACAAGATCGTTGAAAAGAATTTTGGAAATGAAAATTCAGAAGAAAAAAGAGGGGACCTAGACAGAAACGGAATCAAAAATTTGCGAAGTGAAAGTGATAACATGGGGCGGGAGAGATGTAAGAGGCTGCGAAACGAGATGAAGGAATTGAATAAATGTGTTCAACTTTAAAGTGTAGTGAAATCTACTGTACATCATTGTATGGTAACAGTGTTTTCCGGATTATACAGTGTTCCCAAAACGTAGTGCCAATGTCCGAGAATGACTCTGCTCATTAAACGGAAGGAAAAATGTCCAATTAAAAGTTAGGCTGTAACATGCTTTGTTTTTCGTCTGTCTTAAAAAAAAAAAAAAATTACTGCTGAGGGAATGAGTTGTGGAGTTGAGATTTAGTATACACAGTAAGTGTACTGTTTCTTGTAGGTACAAAGCAAACTATAATGTTATCTTCAGAATTTTCTAAATGGAGGCTGACTGAAAATTTAAATTTTAAATTTAACAAAAAATTTTATATTACATAAAAAAAAATATTCTTAATCTAATGATAACTTGTTTACGCAATTCAGGTAAAAAAATAAGAGAGGTATTACGTTTCATTCCTAACAGAACGAATTTTCATCCCTATTTTCCTCATAAGATCCATGTAGTTTTCTGCGCTATTTAAAACTTTAAGAAACTGCATTTTTTCGATTTCCAAATGCTAAATTAAATTTAAATAAATATTTACTTATTTCTTTACTTCTATTTTCTAAATATAGATATTTATGCTGTACTACTGATTACGAGAGAGCGTATATTTTAAATATGAGTCGCTGTGTGGTCTAAATACAGTATTATTGAGTAGAATTAAAATTACTAAATCTTGGTAAACAACTTAAAAAAAAATACTTCAGACAACTAGTCATGTAGTTGTTTTGGTAAACAACTTAAAAAAAAAATACTTGAGACAACTAGTCATGTAGTTGTCATGATCATGAGTATTTACGGTAAAATAATTTAAATGCAAATGCGGAGTTCTTACGAGGAAAATAGGCCAAATGTTTTGTTACGAAAGAGATATAATATCTCCGTTATGTTTTACGCGAAGTCCATAAACAACATACCATTGGATTACGAATAATCCAAAAGGGCTATTTTTTTTTATTTAATATAATTTTTGTTGTAAGAACTGATTTTTGTGAAACTTAAAATTAAAAATTTCAGTCAGACGCCGTTTTGAAAGTTTTTGTTTTTGTACTTATGAGTAATGGTAAAAGTAGTAGGTATACCAAACTTAACTCCAAAACTCATTTTGTTCAGCAGTAACAAAATAAATGGAAATCCAGATATACGGCAGCAACTGAGTAATATAAGTATACTCGATAGGATTGCCAAGTATGGGCTGAAATGGTTGGAACATCTTAACAGAATGGACGACAGCCGCTTGCCCAAACAAGTATTGAATTATAAGGCGAAGGGACGTCCGAAGAAACGCGGGAGTAACCAGATCCAATCTATCTGCTTCGGACCGGAGCAAACCATTTTTGAAGATTATGATGACGACATAGACGGAGAAACGTCCATATGTTTATTATTGGACATTTTTTCATTCAGTTTAATGAGCAGAATCATTTGCTGAAGTATGGCACCATCTCTTGGGAACAATCTGTATAAAACGCAGCTATAATTTAGCTTTCCCACCAGCAACGAGTGCAGCAGAATTACTACAATTTTCCGTTTCGCACCGTATTTTGTTGACAGCGGTTTCACGTTTTACGACTGCTATGCGCGCTCACACATGGGAAACGAGTTCACGTACTTCATCGTAAATTGAAGGCGTTCTAAGTAATCAGTGAACGCTGGAATTGTGCGGCTTCCGGACTTTACAGGCCCGTGCAATGAGTGCGTTTGATAGCGCATAACTTTCAAAATCTCACAGATTCTCACCTGTAACCACTTTTCTCCAAGTTCACGTTCTGTTTTAACTCACAGACTTTTTTCTACTCCACATTTTTCAAGATATTCCACAGTTTTTTTCTACACTGTAAAGAGGGATAGGTCATACAGGTCATGTCCTGTGAGAAGTATTAGTTGCTAAAACTGTCCAACCTACATTATTAGTTTCAAACATTACAGTTTGTCAATAACATGCTAACCTTGTGAACAGTGACGTAGAATTCCCAAACACAGGAGTGGTGGGCGAGAGAATGGGTTCAGAAATTTTGGTACATGGGCGTTCGGATGGTGCGATACGGCGAGGTATACATTATACGTCGCGAACTAACACAATTCCGCAACGGCAGAAACTTAGTACTGTTCAACGAATTACGAGATGAGGAGTGTCCAGAAATAAAGAGTTGGGACTGCAGATCTCCATAATTTAGAAAACCTTTTAGTTAGCTAAAAGAATACGTTTTTTTTTAAGAGCTCAAAAGTAGCCTATAACGTTCAACAATAAAAAGGAATTTATTTTCGTTTTCTTATAGATAGATATCCTTGTATAATGATTATTTGTTTTCTGTAATAAACTTGTACGATTACAGTAACTTTTCCATCACACGTTTCGTGGCGATGACGGTTTTCAATTCTGTATTATGTTGTGCCCCCCCCCCACACACACAATCGTAGATACGCTCAATAGACAAAGACGCAATCAATTTAGTTCCCCTACAAAGTAGCCTACATGACAAACTTAATTCAGTATAATTTTTATTCTAATATAACAAATATGTTAATGCATTTTAATAATAAACAGTGACAACGACGACAACAATAGTAATAATAACATGTATTATTACCCGGACAGAGGTGAAGGATCTCTTCGAACAAACCCCGCCAAGGAGAACCTAAATGATGTTATCGGGGAAAAGAACGAGCGATATACATCCAGTGTATGGTGTCAGGGCCATACACCGGTACTGGCCTAATAATCTTGGTGTTATCTAATGTAGTCACGAACGTATTAAAGAATCTCAATGTAATCGCTTCAGTTGGATTATGTTCGAGGGGCTGTCATACTGAACCACGGATTATTTACTTTTGGAAGACATAACATTATTAACACAACAAAATACTGTACGTGTATTGCTCAATATTCCAAATAAAAATTATTTATTGACAGCTCATGTCGATGTAGCCCACGTGTTGACAAGTACAAGTAGGTAGTCGTTTTCTAAACCGGCCCTTGTCACAGTTTTATCGCTGACACATTATCAGACAAAAATCCATACGTCAAGCAGCGCGCCATCCTCAGCGTCACCGACACAGTGCTGGATGGCTGACTCACACAAATAGCCTAAATCTCCTTCTCATCTCAATAGTTATTTGAGATACACAATACAATTACCGCGTCCTGTTCCGACGGACACATGTTGCCAAAACATCGCATTCGCACGTACACACGTGGCCTACTCTCCTCCACTTCACGGTTTTAAGTCTGTACGTGATTTCAGTTTGGTCATGTGTCCATCTCAGTGTTTTCTTACGTTTCTTAGCGTGGTATTCCTAGCATAGTGCTTTTTCCACGCTTTTGTGTGCCCGTGCAGCTTGCAGTATTCGTGACCCTGTATGGCAGTGGCGTATCTAGAATTTGGGCTTAGGGGGGTCCGGGGTCGGGCCGGCTTCATACAAAAGAAAAAAAAGTGTAATCAACATTTCTATCTTTAAACTAGCTGAAAAACGTGCGACAACCCTGAAATCAATCCCATTAATATAAACGGTAATAACACAATAAAAATACGCGTTATTGAAATATTGTTTACAAGATACTTATTGACAATTGATTTTCCTGTATTTGATACGTCAAACGTATACGCTAATGCTGTGCAGTAAATCTGTTTTATATTTAAGGAAAATTACTACTCTATTACGATCACAGCTGAAAAAAAACAATAAAGCAGACCAAAAATTAAAGGGATTAACATAATTCGTCAACTTTTTTCTGCCCTCTGTGGGGGGGGGGGACTTTTTTCTGCCGATCCCGTTCGTCTCCCCTTCCCGTAAATACGCTCCTGCTGTATTGACCCCCCCCCACCCACCCACATACACAGGCTCTGGGTTTATGTCTAACCTAATACAACTGAGATATGCGAGACTCCCTACAAGGAAAACGTGACCATCTCGCGCTGGACGCGAATTAAGAGACTCTGCTATTTGCACAGTTAGAACCGTACTCTCTTTATAATAATTAAACTGTATGTACAAAAGTATAACGATATCAGTTAAATCAGTACCCAGTTAATATTATACGGTGGTCACGATGTGACGGATAAAACACAACTGTGTACTTTGTGTGTTTGAGCTCTCGCACGTGTTTCTGTGTTTATTGATACTGATCAGTGTCGACCGTATCGAACTAACTAACTATACTATGATATTCCGCGCCAAACGGCGATGTTTGTATTCTTCTTCATTTAAAAGTCAGTATTTGGCATTGCAGTCAAGACTCCTATCATCTGCTATTCTTTTCATTGCATCAAACTTACAGCTCCCATTATCATCCGCTCCGCGTCCTCTCGGCGGACTTCTTCCTTTATTCCCCTTCAAATAAATACGAAACGCCCTGAGTTCTTTCGGAAATGTTGAGAATAAAGCCTCTATGTCTGAACACATGACCTACAAATTTTTATCGTTCTCTTTCTATTACTGTTATAAGTTTCGTTTATATTTTCGCTTCGTTTAATAAAACTTCGTAGTTTGATTTTCTCTTTGTCCACATTGTCCCCCTAGTTTGATTTTCGTAGTTTCATTGTCCCCATCTGAATCCACATTTCCACTGTTTTTGGTCGGGCCTTGTCTTTCTTTCTCAATGTATAGTAGTTCACTTGCCTAAAATAAGACACTCTAAACACAAAGTCTGCGTAACTTTAATGCATATCATCACTTTTAAGCCCCTTCCGTTCTTTCTGAAAAACTTCCTTATTAATTGCTACTCTTCTATTCACATTTGCCATACACTTATTTATTGTCTTCCGTATTCACATTCGCTAACTACAAAATTCGTTTCACCTGCTCAATATCTTGAGTTGCCACTCTTTATCTTTTCCCTTCACAATTTTACCTACAATTATCATTTCAGCCTTCTTGGTATTTTTTTTTACTTCCCGTTGATTCAGTGTAACGAATAACGTTCTCAACATGTCACACACTGAACAACATGTCATCCTAATCACTTAACATACCGTTGCCTGTTGATCTGACGGCAATCAACACTGTGCATAGAAATGTTCTATTTTGTTCTGTATATTTTTTAAACAATAGATAACATCAAACCGTGAACATAGCTGTACACATTAGAGATCTTAATATACGTGAGAACAAAGGACAGCCAGTCACGCTCAAACTGTACATTCCAAAATAAGTCGTTCAAGATGACTGTAGGCGGTGGCTGGCTGTAGTTTGTGGTTTTCTAACCTTGGCATTTGCAAAACGTGCACCTTTCTTTTTCCCTAAATATGTATCGCACCTCTCCGTCTGTACAGAGGACTAATAGCCTACACGTGTTGGCGGCCCACAGAACACCCCGACAGGTTTCAAAATCTGGTCATTTATCAGCATTTTTTGACAGTTTGACTCAAGAGTGGCCTCAGATGACCACGTTTAAATAAAAATTCGCTTCTTTTCTTTCAATTCATTACTTGTTTCTAGTTTTGTTTAAAAGTCGGTATGTAGAACAATAATGACTTCCACGTTTTAAGATTTATATTTAAAATTATTAAAACATAAATTGAAAAATTTGACAAGCTTGATAAATTGAAATGAAATATTTCAGTACAAATTATTTCTTTGCTGTCGATAAAGTAGTACACATACACAAGATTATCTCCTCCCTCTTCAACTATCATTTTCATTTAAAGAAAAATTACCCCTCCCCCTTCAACTACCCTTTTCATTTATAGATATTTCATCTACATTTCTAAAGTGGATTATTATGACCTTGTTTTCAGGATACTTTATTTATCAAAATTAAGTACTTTACTCTTGTTAAAATTTAAAACTTTACAGCTAAACTACCTATTCCGCCTTAACCGATCTTCACCAAAATCAATAGGCCTTGAGTCCTTACGGAACATGAAAGTAAAAATAGAAAACGCCTGACCGACTCCGAACGCTGTCTGAGCGAAAATTTACAATCACCACGCTGGGACGACAAAACCATGTGCTTTGCCGAGACGGGCTTGCGGAAAATCCTTCAAAACCAGTACTCGAAACTACCACGAAACCGTAGCAATTTCGTGGAACTCGCACCCGCCTCCACGCCGACAGACTTAGTGCTAATATGACGGCGTTAAGTTGCTAATTCGTCACACGCATATCGAGTTCACCCGTAGTTAGGGAAATGTTTGTACATTACCAGCACAACGATAATCGTTTCTGCAACAATAAAATATTCTAGTCCCTAAATGATTTCCATTAATGCAATGTAAAACCCGCATCGATTTAAAATCAACACTCGATTTTAATGCAACACAGACTTCCCAGTTGTTTTTTTTTTTACAGTGACGTGCTGAACAGTGGTAACATTTTAATGCTGTGAATGTTATTAGTTCTCAGCCTGATACAAAAAATATGTCTGATTATACATACAAAATGCACTGTAGATAACCTTCTGCACAGTTAAGCAAGACTTTTTTTTAAATATATTTCTGAATTGTTGTATTCTTTCCCCGCAAATCACGTGTGTGCCGGAATTAAACGTTGCATATTATGAGCCAATTAATTTAATTTGATTAGGAGAAGGTTATCTGTACATCTGTCAAAAACGAGAACGAATTAATAAACTGTATTCTAATTCTAAACTGTCTATAAAGCGATATTAACATTAAATTTTTCTGATCCGTTGCGCGGTTTCTTCTATCGAGATTTCATTGTGTATCGATCACGCCTTGTTTATAGCAGCAGTATTTCGAGATAAATAAAGTAACAGTTCACGTACATAACAGCAGAAAATATAAAACCGCGATGATGTAATTAATTACATTTTTTAATATCCATAGTTAGATTGTAGGGTCAACATAGGCCTTCTGTAACTTCCCCAGCTGATGAGAACGGGTATCCATAGTGCTGGGTACGTCCCAGGCCGGCTTGGACGCTGCAAAAACGTTCTACGCCGAACGGAACCCACGACGTTCCGAGTACGCTGACCGCTGCTGCAGAAAACGGTTCTGATGTTTTTCTTTTTGTCCACACTGTTGGGAGAATTGCTGATCAACGACAAAAAGAAAAAGGCGACAACCGAATATTTAATGGTGAGGTAGAGTGAAGACAGACATGGATATCCATCAAGTGGAAGAAAAAGAATTGGCATACAGGTAGAAATCGCAAAGTATGGTGCTAGAAACTCTGAACGCTATGAGTAGTATAAACTCGTATACATAATAATACTATAAGAGGTTTGATCAAAAAGTTCGTGCAATACCGTGAATTTCTCGATTCATCGAGTGTTGATTTTAAATCGATGCGGGTTTTACATTGCATTAATGGAAATCATTTAGGGACTAGAATATTTTATTGTTGCAGAAACGATTATCGTTGTGCTGGTAATGTACAAACATTTCCCTAACTACGGGTGAACTCGATATGCGTGTGACGAATTAGCAACTTAACGCCGTCATATTAGCACTAAGTCTGTCGGCGTGGAGGCGGGTGCGAGTTCCACGAAATTGCTACGGTTTCGTGGTAGTTTCGAGTACTGGTTTTGAAGGATTTTCCGCAAGCCCGTCTCGGCAAAGCACATGGTTTTGTCGTCCCAGCGTGGTGATTGTAAATTTTCGCTCAGACAGCGTTCGGAGTCGGTCAGGCGTTTTCTATTTTTACTTTCATGTTCCGTAAGGACTCAAGGCCTATTGATTTTGGTGAAGATCGGTTAAGGCGGAATAGGTAGTTTAGCTGTAAAGTTTTAAATTTTAACAAGAGTAAAGTACTTAATTTTGATAAATAAAGTATCCTGAAAACAAGGTCATAATAATCCACTTTAGAAATGTAGATGAAATATCTATAAATGAAAAGGGTAGTTGAAGGGGGAGGGGGTAATTTTTCTTTAAATGAAAATGATAGTTGAAGAGGGAGGAGATAATCTTGTGTATGTGTACTACTTTATCGACAACAAAGAAATAATTTGTACTGAAATATTTCATTTCAATTTATCAAGCTTGTCAAATTTTTCAATTTATGTTTAAATAATTTTAAATATAAATCTTAAAACGTGGAAGTCATTATTGTTCTACATACCGACTTTTAAACAAAACTAGAAGTACTCGATTAAATAATTTTGTACGTGATGTTGTAAGAGCGTAGGTAATTTGCACACCAGAACGCAAGTAGCGTCCGAAACGTATGTTTAACAGTACGTTCCAAAATACCTGTTCCCTCTGATTTAAGACACCTTCCCCAAATGAAAAAGATCTCTTTCCCTTCAGTTTTATGTCTCATTCTCTTGTGTATCGTAATATCTCTGAGGGTGTTTGTAAATGACGGAAGTGACTCGATTCTTATCAATCCGTGGTAAACCGGTGATAATTGTGGGTGGAAAATCTTTCCATCAGTGTTCCGTCGGTAAAGTGTTGCATGATGAGACTATCTATTGGAGTTGTTCAGTACGCGATACATTATGTCTATATCTAAAACCATAGATACATTATAACGTTATAAATAACTATAAAAAGATCAAAAATATAAAAAAAAACTTATGTCAGCCAGTCCTATGTCTGGAGAAAGCGGAAACGAAGTTTTCTCAAGTTTCTGCATGCAAGATATGGTACCATGTTAACGAAAAAGAATGCAGGAGGGGAAGGAGTAAGAGACATAAAAGAGAGTAAGACGTCGAGCGAGGGCAATGTGCGAGCAGGTACCGACCACAGCGCCCTAATCCGACCATATTTTTATGATCACCAATAAAGTGCGCAGATTACAAATTTTAGGCAAAAAGAAACGTCGTAATGACACCAGCAACCGTTGTATTCGTCAGATATTTCCCCATGGGAACTGTTTGTGTTCCAAAAAATGAAAAAAAATCATGTTAGTACAGTATTTCGAGAAGGCATGAAACAAAAATTGCTAACAAGCTCAAGGTTACGCCATATAGTCCGTTCCAAAAATGTTTATGAAGACTGGAAAAATACGCTGACATAATTGTGTTTTTTCTGTTCTAGATTATATTGAAGAATATAAACATAGGAGTATAAACACTTAATTATTTTAAATAAAAATGCGTGAAGTGTTAGACGAAAGCTCGAGAATAACTCGTACTACAGTCCAGTTTACTCGTACACATAATTTCCGAATAAAATATGGACAGGATGTCGGACTACAAGCAACCACGCGGGGGGTGTTCGTGTAGCGTCACATACAATAACGTGTGGGTTTACTATTATGTAGTACCGGTATCGTACGAAGCGTGAACGCGAACCGAGTTTCCTTGAGCCACTGCCTACGTCAGTAGTAAATACCAGCGTACAACCAAATTATAAATTCGTGTAGAGAAGACCGGCTCCGCGACGCCAAGCCTACCTTCAACTGGGTCACGGTTCCGTGAATTTCGCATTTAATTACCGAATCGACTCCTCCGACGGGTGAGAATGTATTTCGATCTAATCGACAGTTCGAACCCACGTTTCTAGGAAAGCCCGTTTGTAACGTCGCTGTTTTTCGCTCCAAAGTTGGTCGTCGACACGACGGCACGGTTGACACACAATAACAAGTTCTAAATGGAAAACAACGCGACGAGACGCGTCGTGGTTTGCTAATTTTGTTGTACCAATAAACACGTGTTACGACTGCACTGTTTACACCGTTCTGCAAACCGGTTGCGCTAATTCCTCCAGTGCTGTGTTCTTCTTTTTGCGAAGTAGGCATTAGTGACCGAAGGTTTAAAGCAATTCCAAAGTTCAATGGCCAGCGCTAGCTGACTCGGTAGTGTTTTAATTCATCATGTTACAGTACAATGTAAAAATTGCCAACTTTATAACGTTTGTGTGTTGGGTGGAAAAACGTTAATGCACGGGCATTTCATTCTAAAATCTACTGTCTATTTCAGAGGTCCCTAACGTGTGGTACGAGCTTGACCTTTTCAGGAGTACGCGAGAAGAAATTAGTCATGTGGGGAGAAATTATAAATAATATAGGCCTGTATAAAAAAAGAAACTAATTCTGGAGACGTTTAAGTTGGCCTAATTCATTCCAAAGGGGGTGAACGAGATGTTTAAACACTGGATAAAGAAACGCCCGAAATGGCGCCATTTGTAATTCTAATTTGAGGGTGGGGGAGAATTTGATTACACTAACCCTCTAACATGGTAATTAGGTAATTATCAATATCATTGTTTAATGTAAAGTAAAAGAATTGATTTAATAACTTGTTTTATGTTCGTATATTTTGTATTATACATTTCTGAAATATGAATATGCGAGTGCATTATTTTTGGAAGCAGAAAATGAAGCTTACTATGTAGCATAACACGTATTCAAATCCAAGACGTGTTGTTAACAGAGCCAAAAAATGTGAATTTATAAAATACTATTAAGACCCGCTGTCACCGATGGGTCTGACAATAAGAGAAGTAAACACGGTGCAAACATGGTAGAGAAAATCCTAAGGAAAATATACGCACTAGTTGTGGAAAGTAAGGAGAAATAATGAGCTGCAGCAGCTCTGTGGGGAATGTGGAATATTGGGTGATATTAAAATGGCAAGAATACGGTGGGCAGGCCACCTACAAAGAATGACAGAAGAAAGAATGCCTAGGCAAACCAGGTGGAAGACGGCCGAAAGGAGACCAAAGCAACAGTGGCTGGACAGTTTCGAGGAGGACTTCAGAAGAGTGGGTGCCGGAGTTGGAGAAGAGTCGCGGAGGGGGCGTGTAGTGAAAAAAGCCTACAGGGGTGTAGCGCTGAGGATGTGATATGTTTTTGGAAGATGAGTACTATTTGTAAAAAAAAAAATGTGATAGAGAGGTACGCAATAAGAAAAAAATTGAACTGCTGGTCTGGATTAAGCGTCAATGTTAACTGTACCAGTACTGTTGTTTTTGCGTATTATCGTCGGACCAAACTTCTCATTCTACGATATCTTACCGTTTAAGAGACGATTTTTGTAACAACGGCCACTTTCTTCATGCCAAGTGTCCAGGAAGGAGTGTTCATAGAACCCTCTAGTAAGCACCTCGCAGTCTACGATGCGTCGTTTTTCGATGTCTACACCAAAGTTGCAAGAAAGGCGATTAAACCATACAGTTCCCCGTTCACTTTCTGCAGACTACGTACAACTCGTAGACCGATTTGCAAATTTGAATAGGTTGTGTTAATCGTCGTCAGAAATATCAAATATGGAACCGAACTTCATGATATTTTTTAACAAGCCTATCTTTGATATTTTTTGTAAAACGCGTTTTTATTTTCCGTAACATAGTACGTTTCGCCGTTCTGCGGTGAGACATTCCCGGCTGTCTCCAACCAACTGCTGACGATCCCTCATTGGAGAAATAAAACCGATGTTAAACCCCACAATAGCGTTTTTCTCGATAATCAGAAAGTCACGAAAGTTTCCGAGTACTGTCACCATATTTCATTCGAGGCAAACACGGAAAACACTAGGTCCATACAATTTTACAACAGATCGAAATTGGTCGACGTGCCTACGTGGCCAGTCTATAGAGTATAGTCTACGATAAGCAAAAAAAATCAGAAGCTCGGACAGCTGGATTGAATTCAACCCAGTGCGTCAGGCAGTCTTAACTAATGGTGTCTCGCTCCACTCTTCCAAAAGGTTAAAAGGTCGTTGAGATCGCGTTTACGCCTTTGGCACGATGCAGTTATCGTACACAAACCTCCGGCTGTTTATCTGATCCTAGGACGGGTTGTTACACTCTTCAATAACAAAATACATGACAACTCAAGGGGGGCGGTGTTGTGTTAAACAGCGTAGTCACGTGCGAGCAGAATGCTGTGCGGTATCCGTTGTTAGCGACGGTCAATTATCGTATCGCTGATAAACAGCAAAAGAATCGTAACAGAATACTGTAAACTAACCACAGCTCATGCGTTTTCATATTTACTGTGAAGTTTGTAAGCCTATTGTCTGACAACGTACAGAAGGGGATCCCCCCTCCCATCTCCTCGTCGTGACCAGCGCGTGCTGTCCGGCGAAGTCCCGGCTGCGTTAGTGCCGATATTAATATGTATTCACATTTCAAGAGGCATTTATCTATTGGGGTATAGGCTATTGTCTTTACATATCAATCGGCACTGAAACGTTGATCGGTACGATGAAAACGCACGGAACTGTGCACCGATCCTTCTCGACGTCAGACGACAGTTTTGTTGCCGTTTTAAATTATAGGATGTTCCAAACCGGATGGTACCTAAGGGATTAGAAGACCCTTACTCTCGCACGCGCACTCACAACTGGCCCGGCCCGGCCAGACACGACCCGGGCAGTTCAAGTATACGGTCCAATTCAAAACTAGAGATTTTTAATTTATCTTATAATCTAAATTAAACTATAATTTTTGTAATCTCCGTGAAATTGTGAGAAAAATGAGTCCAAACAACACATAATTGCGATAAATATGAATATTTTAGGGATTTCTAAAGCAAACGGAGAAGTGGAGTACTTAAAGATTTTATTATAAAGTAATACGTATGTTGGTAATATCTTTATGATTATAAACAAAAATGCATTTACAATTTACATTCATGGTGCAAAATTACGCGGGTAATATGAAAATTTTTATTTTTCTGTAATAACAAATGCTGTCGAAGCCTAACAATGAACCACTTCGAAATCTGCAGGGTTAAATTTTATTTGATATATGCAATATACCACATAATACACTTCATTACAATAAAAATAAGTCGAATTGTGTGTGACTGTAAACGAAAATTAAATAACATTAGCAAAATACAATTTCTAAAGCCCAAATGAATATTAATTTAGACTTAGTTGTACATTTAAAATATATCACAACCACGTCGTTTGGTGTCATTTTCGTTAAAATTTTATGGAGATTACAAATATGCTAAGCTCGTTTGTTAAAAAATTCATATTATAAAAGTTTGCAGTTACGTAGTGGACGGCCCATCACATCATTCATACCCCAGGCGGGCGAGCTAGCTGAGTTTGTGTCTTCTAATCCCTCAGGTGCCATGCGACTTGGAACGCCGTATAGTTCTCCTTTAGTTTTAAAGTAACTTGCAGCTGGATTTTCTAAACCACTCTTAGAGATAAACGTGTAGCGATAATAAAAACAAACGCAGTATTTGTTTTTGAAGCTGGCGGAAGCGTTAGGCGTATGTACAGTAGGCCTATATGCGATACGGGTTCTTGCGTATGCGTACGTCATCGTGTGTTTACGACTGCCTGTTGCGGCTGCTGCAAGGATAATCACTGAGCAGCGCTCGGATTTTGTTTGAAAACGTTTGTCAGTTTGTAAATTTAACCATTTTTCTTTTTAACTTTGCGTCATTATTTTGCAATTTTTGTGAATTTATTTTTGTTATTTCTTAATATATTTTCACGCCTTTGCGTCACATTGGTCACTCCTGTACAGTTAACGCTGAGTATTAAATAGTTACTAATCGGTGTTATATATTATCGGAGATTTCATAACAAGGAAATCTTTATTTCGGGTGAGACGATGCTACGGAAAACAGATCCTTGCTGCCTACTACAGTAGAAGCAGTATTTACAAAAACGTGTTAGAGATGGTTGTTAAAAAGTCAGTCAGTGCCAATATGTATGTTTCTGAGTACTCATTTAATTAGGCCTAATAGTTTTCTTGTAAATTCATTCATTGCACGTTAGAGACAATGTGGCCAACGCGTTTTCCATTTGAGTTTTATAGTTTACCACTAGTAAGCTCCCTGAGCTCGGCAGAACTCGCTAACTGTTTTCAACGAAGTGCATTTATTATTGGATAAATTTTCTCTCTCTCAAAGGGATTTTCATCGGCTATTGCCGCATACCCACACCTAACCGCCATCTATTTCTGTCCTGTGCATCTTCTTCTGTCAAGTTATGATGTTCCATGGCCTTCCTCATGTTTTTATATCAGGACAGTCTAGGTCTGCCCCTTTTTCCTCTGCCTTGGGGCTTCCACTGAAATATTTTCCTCGGCCATCTCTGTTCATCCATTCGGAGTAAGTGACCGAACCACTTTAGGCCTCTCCGTTCTACTGTGTTAATAATTGTGTCTTCTCCATGCATCCTTCTTCTGATCTCCTCGCTCGTTATTCTCTCACTTCTTGATTCTCTCTCTTCTACGGAGATAATCCATTTCCACGGCATTCAGTTGTATAATTTCCGTGTTCAATGTCCATACCTCACAGCCGTAAGGCAGAACTGATTCAACAATAGCTTTTCCTATATGAATCTTTGTGGCTCTCAAAATATGTTTGTCCCACCAATTAGAGTTCAAGCTTCCTAAACCTTTCCTGCTCTGTTCTATTCGTCTATTGATTTCGGGTTTTCGTAGGTCTTCCCGTGTTATTAGTGGCCCTAGGTATTTAAATTCATCGACATGTTCAATTGACGTACTGTCTTTAATCAATACTTCAAATTTTGCATCGGAATTAACGAGTAGATATTCTCTCTTATTTGCATTATCATTCAATCACCACGTTTCATATGCTTTGTATAGTCGGGTGAGCATAAATTCCAGGTCATAAGAATCTTGTGCTATTACTGCTCGGTCATCAGCAAACTGGATATTAAACAAGCAGTCTTCTCCGATAGTGATACTCATTCTACCGCAGCTTCTTCTCCATTGTTGTAGCTCGAGTTTTAAGTATATACTTAACAATAATCGATAATATTATTTGAACAATTGAACAATAATATTAAAAATACATTTTAATATTAGATAATGTTTTTCAATTATCAGAAAACTTATAAAAATCCTGATTACCCTAGTATATTTGTTTAGTAAAGTAACAGCTGTAGAGCAATCGTACAATAAACGCTAAAAATTCGAAACAGTCGGATCTGTGTTAAAATTTCCTTTAGCCTGACACCCGCCTGGATTTTTACAATGTTTTTCAAATTTATGATTATACTTTTGGGACCGCGGTCAAAAAAAATAAATTTCCATTATACTGTATTTAGATTCTGTTTAAAATTCTCTTTAATTTGGTGTACCCACTTGCAAGTTGCAATTTATTAAACTCTGCCCCACTTTTTGGTCTCTGGCGTCCAAAAATTTTTAAATTTCTAAAACGTACAGTTCATTCATATTTTGGTTAAAATTTTCTGTAACTTGATAGCCTAAGTAGACTTTGTGATTTTTCAAAATCTCGACCTTCTCACATTTTTGCCTCCCGCCCTCCTGTTTTGTGAGAAATTAATTTTCAACAATAAGATTGTGTAGGGTAATAGTATGGACACGCGTGCCAAGTTTTACGAAAATCGGTTGATGCTTTATAAGGTTATCGTGACACATACCTCAAAAGACAGAGAGACTTTAAAAAAGTCATTTTAAGCTTTAAAAAAGTACTGATACATGTTTTCGCTAAAATGCGTATTTGTCGAGATATTCACAAACCCCATTTTTGCTCCGCTTCGTCTTAACAAAAACCACCCTGCCCTTCAGTTCAGCGGACTCTCAGAATATAACCTTTGTACAACATCTATGCAAATGTTCATTGACTATGGATTTTTTCCTTCAGAAAAATACTATTTATCCTGTACTGTGACTTGTTTTTTGTGAAGGAAGACGAGAAGTATTTCTGTAATTCACACATCATTCCAATTATCGTATTCGCTAAATGACGAAGCGAAATATATATTCCTAACACACTGAACTTTTGCATAGGGTTACAAATAAAAACTTAAAAGCTACAGCACCGGAAAAGTACAAAATGTAGAAAAAAATAAAACGCTATAAACAGTGAAAGACGAATTATGAACGATTTCATCGAATGCGAGTAATTTCGTGTACGAACACGCTCGACTTCTATGACAAATGATAAAGGAAATAACGTCTGAGAGAAAAATGGAAATAATAAGAGACAAAAGGAAGATATTAAATGTGGAAAAGGTTCTATGGAAAGGGAAGACGATAATATATATAATTCAAAGGCATAGATAGATAGTGCAAAGTGTAGATGAAATGTAATGACGATAAAGTATGACGATGTTTTAGATAATTTAGAGGAAGTTGTCTAAGTACTGAACATGTGAAAAACGGAAATCCGCTATGTAATGACAGACTAACAGCACAACTCAACTCTGTTGTAAGGTAGACCTATAGACTAATTGGTATGTAAATTTCTCTCGTCTGTGTCGGTCCTCCCCTAGCATTTCTCCCATCGACTTTTCCCAATAAGAGTACACCTTCTTTCTCGAAATTTCTTTATCGACTACAAAAGATTTGGCCGCGTTCCCTTCACACGCGGAACTGCACGCTTATTAACGTCGACTACGCTTCCCGTTTTCCCTCACTTGTGTAATACAAAACAGACGGACATTGCAGTTTCACTGTGGATAGCGGTTTCACTTTTCTCTATGGAATTTATTAAGTTTATATAAACGAGAGTGAAATCGAAATCCGTCTGCTACGTTTTACGCAACGTCTAGTCGTATCCGTGAACAAAAAATTGATTACACGGTGAATTGTTATAAGAATGCGAATTCACAAGTGATTATAAAATGCTCTTGTGACGTCACTCACTCATCCATTCGCGTGCGCGCACAAGAGCAAAGCGCCCAACAACCAAGCTTACGCCACCCAATCTTTTCCTGCTCATAGACAGTTTTCCGAGTTCGTTTCCTGTTCGTTTTCCAACAGTTTTCCGCAAACGCCATGGCGTTTTGAAAATCTTTACCGCCCGCGGTATTATTTTTTTTTTTAATATATTTTGGCGCCTTCCTCTGTTTTTTAGAGCCAGTTATTAATTTTAATTTTTCCACGTTCATAGGAATAGGCCATAGGAAGTCTATGAATTCCATTATAATCTATGAACACACACACACGCGCGCGCGCGCGCGTCCAGCTATGTAAATGATTTGTTGTTATTTTAATTAAAATTAGCAGAACATTCATGTGAAAACTGGAGGTAACCCGTCAAGGTTGATTCTGTCGGCGGAAACTGTTAATTCCGTTCTGCTGCCCGCACGTTAACGGTCGTCTGCCAATCGACGATGTCACGCACGCCTGCGATTGGACCCTTCCTTCGTTGTACGGAACGTTCAACACGTGTTGTGTTGTCGAGGCTGCAAGGCTTCACTCTTATCTGCGGATGGTATAATCTGACCCACCGATCTTGTAGGCATGGCGTCTCTGCCACTTGGATGAACTCATATTTTGATCAGTAGATAGTTTTATTATTTTTTAAATTCGTTTTTGACTTTGCAAATGTTCATTAAATAAAGAATTTTTATGGTTGCGACCTCCTCCAAGTCTCTTAATTTACAGCTGTATTTACATTCGCTTTCAGTAGGTTCTACATAGGCCTACACAGTTGTTTAGTAACAACAGCTGTGAGACGTGGGGAAGACGGCAAAATATGAGCGGATGATAATGTTGCTACTTGAATTCAGTACTCGCGAAAAAGTGTTCGGTTAACAAGACTACCGATTAAAAAAGTGAGTTAAAGAGAGAGAAAATTCGCCAACTCATTAGGAACCGTATCTTAAATTGAAGAAAAGTCACGAGGAAAGCTTGGTCATCATAGGTTAGCAGGAAGTTTCAGGGATGGTGCAGAGCGGTCGAATACGGCTGACATGACACGACTACGACGACATGGCAAAAAAGACGACGACGACGATGACGACAAAAAATAGGAAGACTTGGGTCCCGCGCATGCCGCTATGAAGCAGTGACGACGTCACGGGAACCTGTAGCTGCGACATTCTATGATGTAATGTATTCTAATGTAGTTCGCAGGCAATACGGATTAATTAAGTTATATTAAATCGCATGTGGACAAAAATCAATGTATTAAACAGGCATAGTAGAGTTCTCTGCTATTCGCTGCTATAACAACGTATTCATGCGGGCATATGAAGCCACGATGTAAGTGATGTAACGGCATTAATTGCTCGGTGTGAGCGCCCAATGAAACGTCCTTTTAAAACTACGCAATTAAAAACGTTTAATTCAAATGTAGTCATGCCACTGATTATTAAGATTTTTTCAGGTAGCGTGTATGTTATTAATGATCGTTATAGAAGTTAATCAAGGAGGCGGTTAATGCACAGGTGCGTATGTATGTATAACGGTTAACAGTAGTGTCAGGTGTTTGGTCAACGCGTGCAGCCAGACACGTTCGTACTCGGTCACTCGTGTGATACATTTCTACCGTCACTTCAGCGTGTTTCGTTGATCGTGAACAGGATCCCAAGTGAAGCCTGCCAGTCCGCTTTTAATCTCCAACCTTTCGTTAATTTTTTTCCCCACTTGGGCGTGTTGTTTCGTTGAATTTCGTTTGTTACAAGAGTACGACTACTGCACATATTTACGGCCACTGAGTTATAATTTATACGAAATATTGTATTATTTTAATCACTCAACGTTTATTCCGAACATTAAACAAAAGTTTAATTTGGTTTATTCGTTACCGTGAGTATACGAGACAGACCGATTGTTGTTTACGAGACATGGACATTAAAATAAAGGAACAAGAAACACTAATAAGGTTTGAAAGAAAGATTGTAAGACGTCTGTTTATGGCCCGGTTAAAGAAGGTGATGAATAGAAAATAAGAAATAACTAGGAGATGATAATCTACTGAAGCATGAAGCCACTGTAAGATTCGTAAAGGCTCAATAAATACTAGGTGGCTAGGTCACCTAGAGCGGATGGATGATCAGCGTATGCCAAAGAAAATCCTGAGGGCGCAAGTCTATAAAAGCAGAAAGAGGGGCCGACTTAGGATAAGATGGTTGGATGATGTGCTTGAAGATCTAAGAAGAATGGATGTGATGGGGTTACACTGAGACACATTGGAGAAGATTGGTGTTGGAAGCCAGGGCTCACGTTGGGCTGTAGTGCTGAAGGAGAAAGAGTATACGAGAAACTTGTGTTCAGTATTATTAAACTGCCCCATTTCTATATGGATTGACTGTGACGAAAATTTTCTAAGCCAATAATTAAAGGATTTCACCCCTGAGACAAAAATGTGTAAAAAATAGAAACATTATACAAGTTTGGTTTAGGTAGTTATTGTGATTTTTCGGTCGACATAAAACAGTACTTTAAAAACGCAATCGCGAAGAAAAAGCGTTATACAGCATTCACAAAAACGAAAAAATATTGGCGAATTCCCCCCACACCAAAAGGTTAGAAACCCATTTTTTATACCCATCATTAGGTCTACTCTTTTACTTCCATATTCCTTAAGGAATGGAAGTATGGTGATGGCAAAAAAAATCGTGTTCGAGATTATTGCAGATTCTGATTCTACTACACTCAAAACATGAAAAAAAGTCGTTTTCCGAAAAGTGTCTGTGTGTCTGTCTGTCTGTAGATTTTTTTTCTATGGCAAACGATAACTGCCGCAAATTCAAACAGAATCAAATAATTTTTTGCATGCAGCCCTGATTTGCAGAGTACTCGCGACCTATTGTTTTTGGTGAAGATCGGTTGAGGGAAAGGGGTAGTTTACCTGCAACGGTTTTTTTTTAGCAAGGGTAATTTTGTTTGTTTGGCAAACGATAACAGCCGCAAATGCAAACAGAATCAAATAATGTTTCGCATACAGCCCTGAATTGTAGAGTTCTCAAGATCTGTTGATTTTGGTGAAGATCGGTTAAGGGAAAGGGGTAGTTTACCTGTAACGTTTTATGTTTTAACAAGGGTATTTCCTATGGCAAACGATAACAGCCGCAAATTCAAACAGAATCAAAAGATTATTTGCATACAGCCCTAAATTGTAGAGTTCTCAAGACCTATTGTTTTTGGTGAAGTTCGGTTGAGGGAAAGGGGTAGTTTACCTGCAACGTTTTTTTAACAAGGGTATTTTCTATGGCAAACGATAACAGCCGCAAATTCAAACAGAATCAAATAATGTTTTGCATACAGCCCTGATTTGTAGAGTACTCAAGACCTATTGTTTTTGGTGAAGATCGGTTAAGGGAAAGGGGTAGTTTACCTGTAACGTTTTATGTTTTAACAAGGGTATTTCCTATGGCAAACGATAACAGCCGCAAATTCAAACAGAATCAAAAGATTATTTGCATACAGCCCTAAATTGTAGTGTTCTCAAGACCTATTGTTTTTGGTGAAGATCGGTTGAGGGAAAGGGGTAGTTTACCTGCAACGTTTTTTTAACAAGGGTATTTTCTATGGCAAACGATAACAGCCGCAAATTCAAACAGAATCAAATAATGTTTTGCACACAGCCCTGATTTGTAGAGTACTCAAGACCTATTGTTTTTGGTGAAGATCGGTTAAGGAGAAGGGGTAGTTTACCCGCAACGTTTTTTTATCAAGCGTATTTTCTATGGCAAACGATAACAGCCGCAAATGCAAACAGAATCAAATAATGGTTTGCATACTTCCCTGAATTGTAGAGGTCTCAATGACTTTCGATTTTGGTGAAGATCGGTTAAGGGGAAGGGGTAGTTTACCTGCAACCTTTTACGTTTTAACAAGAGTAAAGTACTTGAAAATTTATTTAAACTTTTTGAAACAATGGTAATTGTTAAAAATAAAATAATTTTGTTGCCAGGCAATAAAATTATTTTTTCATTTTAATGTAATATAATATTTTTCATTTAATACAGCAATAAAAAAGCAGGTAAGACACAGCCTGGCTGTTTGGCTGAAAATGATTTTAAATATAAATCTTAGAATATGGAAGTCATGTATGGTTCTCCATACCGATATTTAAAACACCTAAAACCTTAACAGTTATGTAACAAATGAGTCATTTAAAAATGGGAAAAAAGATGGCACGTGTGGGGCTCCAAAGTGTTCCTTGCGTGAACAATAGGCCTGCAATAAACGGAAGTCTCGGGGAACAGTTTTACAGCCTTTTCTCCTAACTGGAAGTATTGCCTTACACTAATCATTTTGGAAACGGAAGAACTAGTTCCTTATAACTGAGCCGATACATCTGAATATAGACCATTCTTCAAATCACGTACAAGCACACGCACTTTGCCGTTTACAAATGCAGCACAAACTTAATACGTACACCCCCCCCCCCCCTCTCTCTCTCTCTCTCTCTCTCTCTCTCTCTCTCTCTCTCTCTCTCTCTCCCTCCCTCCCTCCCTCCCTCCCTCCCTCTCCTCTCCATGTGCGTGTTTGTATGTACGCGCGCGCCCGGTGTGTTTCGTATTGATGGGAGTTTCCCTTCGTCTATACTGTACATTTATATATAAATGAAAGGCGTTTGTAATTTTCATGTGTACGTGTATTGTGTAGGCCAACATAATAATATTCGTGCTGCTTTCGTTTACTCTTTTCTTAGATGTTGTGTGTTTCTGCGTGTGTGAACCCCGGACGTACTATTGAGCGCGAACTGTGAATTGTTAGTTTGCAAAGGCTCAGCACTAGAACTGTTTCTTACCATGACTGTGGGCAGATGTGTCAGGTATAGAGGAGGTTGTAAAATACTCTTCTTGGGTTTAATTTTATTGCACCCTAATTGCTCACTGGAGAAATTATTTCTGGCCCCACACGTGTCATTTTTACCCAAAAGTGGTATAATGTAATGAAGTGTAATCTTGTTTGACTTTTCTCATAATGAGCGCTGTGACACACGTCCGCCGCACACATGTTTACCGTGTTTATCGCAAAGATAATTAATTATTTTCTTTCGCCAAGCTTAGTATTGTGTGACGCAAGGTTCGCAGAATCGTTTACGCATCATCAGCGATTGAATGCATCAGTCTACTAAAATTAATACTTACGAATGTATTTTTTGTTAATATATTCTCTCCCGACGAAGATGCAGACAACACGATTTTTATATTTTTAAATGAAAATAATTATAACATAGCACAGAACTTGGTAGTGACGGTTTAAGAACACATCGTTACGGAATGGTGAAGATAAATTGGGGGGGGGGGGACGATTACAGGAACTGCCCAGGTAACAGAGTCTTGATATAACCATTTGTAAAGATATTCCATTCCTAGGAAAATAATCGATAACCCCTTGGCGAACTATCGGTAGAACGTTAACGGAGAGAAAAAGTACCTATCGGAAGAAAATGGATTGTTGTAATACTAGTACACTGAAAACTCGTTTATCCGAATTTGATGGGACCGCGCCCGTTTCGGATAAACGAAATTTCGGATAAAAAGAAACTTCCATTTAAATAATAATACATATGTAAGTACAGTAACTTTATTTAATAATAATAATAATTTAAAAGTTACTTACAGTGAATATGACACAATAAACTATAAAACGTGAACTGCGTATTGTGTTACATTCGGCTTCTAAAAGGAAGCAGAAATGTACTGTTATAATACATAACAGTATACAGTACTTTATGTTTACAATATATGATCATAGTACTTTATGTTCAAAATCCGAACAAATCGATAATTCGGAATACCCCTTATCTCAATTAGTTCTGATTATTGACTTTCTACTTTATATAATGTGGAATCGCTTGTCTACGCTATTAAATATAGATTATAGCGACAGGAAAATGCTTTTGTGTATTTTTAAAATTAACTAAAAAAATTGTTTCGGATAAACCGGATTTTCGGATAAACGCTATTCGGATAAACGAGTTTTTAGTGTGTGTGTGTGTGTGTGTGTGTGTGTGTGTGTGTGTGTGTGTGTGTGTGTGTGTAAAAATTGTTTCGGATAAACCGGATTTTCGGATAAACGCTATTCGGATAAACGAGTTTTTAGTGTGTGTGTGTGTGTGTGTGTGTGTGTGTGTGTGTGTGTGTGTGTGTGTGTGTGTGTGTGTGTGTGTGTGTGTGTGTGTGTGTGTGTGTGTGTGGAAGCGAGACCTGGATTCCTACATTGAAAGGTACGATGTAACTTCATGATGGTATAGAATGTGAAATGAGTACATACAGTATTTCTGAGAAAATAAGTGAACATAGAAGAAGACGGAATGACCACGTAGCAGATGCAGGACTACAAGCGGTATGGAGAAAGGGATGTTGCTACACCGATGAAAAGATGGGAGGAGTTTCCTGTGTGTAGTTGGAACAACTGTTTGGCCCATGCCGGTTATCAGAATAAAACAGAACACGCAATACATTTCCAAACAGATTTTATGCACGATAATTTTGATACGAGATTTTCCGACTCCCAAAGGGGCTGACAATCATGAAAACAGGACAGCGGAATACAGGGCGATACCGAACAAAATCGTGGCTGGAGAATACACGATTCGTGGTAACCGAGAATTTAAAAAACTGAATAAGTACAAAATAAGCGTAACGTTGTCTTAGATAACAGAATATTTTTGCATGAAGTCGTAGCAGGGAACGAAAACAAATGTTTTCCTACAGATAATAAGAGGCCGTTGAAGGCCGATCGCGATCACGTGACTCGCGGCGGGTGCTGCCTTCGGGCGGTTTCCTGCGTGCACAAACATACACACGACCACAACGTCCTGTGCATGAAGATTACACAGAGATAAGAAGCGTATTGTTTACTCGGGATTTAGTTTTGTACTCTGGGCAAACAATTCTTACCGGATGAATGAAGGAATGAATGGAACGCTACGGCTGTCGATCGATTTATTACAGTTTTCCTACAATAAATCCTGAATCACAGCGGTTCCTAGTATACACACACTCAGCCACACACTAGACACAGTGAAGCTACAGTGCGCTCCACTCTGTCAAGCCAATTCAGACATCATGTTTGCTTTCCAAGTGACGTATTTTCCTACGTTTTCGAGTGTTTGAATTCCGACGAAAAAGAATACAAGCGGGACTTTAAATTCTGTTGTAATGTAGACCACCAATTTTTATGTATTCCAGACTATTCTTCCCATAGTAATGACTGTTGTAAGGACAGATTTAAGTTACTCAAAGTTGTGGTTAGCTGTTTTTTCCTATAAATACGTCTCCTGAATTACTTTCCTGAATAGTGCGTTTTCTCCATTTGAAGTGTTCATCTTTCTCATCTTAGAAGCAGACGATGCCTTCATTTGTTCCATGTGTTCTGATGGGTCTCTAACTGTCCCCCCCTCCGGACTTACGGCTCACCCTTTTCCACTTTTCTGTTAAGATGTACGGAGACAGAGCCTAGAGGGTTAGTCGTTACGACCGCTGTGAATGTTTGTGACAACCTCTAGACCAGTGGTTCTCAACCTTTTTAAGTCCGGGACCCACCTCGAAGGACATTACACTTCATAGAGCCTATAATCATGAGTGCCGGCAGAATTACTTGTAGGCGCGTTCACACAGTTTATAATCATATTGTTTGCTAACATCGAGTGCATCAAGAAATTACACGTGATTCATTCTAGAAAAATAAATATATAATCGATTTTTTTGACACGGTAAATAAATTTACGAGCCCGACTTCGCGACCTAGCACCAAACGCCCCCTCGGGACCCAGCAGTGGGTCGTTCCCCATAGGTTGAGAAACGCTGCTCCAGACTAATCGTGTATGACTTAACAGTCAACAGTAACGAAATGTTCATTTCGAATTTCACGGATTCAACTCTTCAACCGTAAAGTCAATTCACGAAGTGAAATTTTCGTGATCAAATTGAATCGCCTTCGACGTACCGTGGTGCAGTCGAGGGAAGCGACTCGTCCTACAGACAAATAAATATTAACTGCATCAGCATAGTGTTCTTCGCTCATAATCTACAATGATTATCATAATTTGCGACTACTTTAACAATGTTTCATGTTCACAACGCTGTGTCCGTAAAGTCTATACTGACAATATGCGACTAGCAGTATGATTAACGTTGTAATTTCATTTTGTTAACTTTTTTGCAGATATTTTTTATAGGTATGCTTTTTATGCAATGGTTGTTTCCCACTGTCGACCTTTACGAAGTACAATGTAGAGATCCCCACCCACCCACTATGTGGTCATCTATAGGTACAGATACTCATTCATAGTGGAGTCGCAATGATTAACCACACGACCCCGTACCGCTGATGAAGTATGCTCTTAACGTAATAGTAATATAAGAATTTAAGACGGTTCTGAGAGAAGACTTTCGTCTGTGAGGTTCACTTAACATTGAGTTAAAAACGATATGTAAAGTACTATTAATTGAATGAAGATCGAACAATTCCCGTCGTCTGCTTATACAGAGACGTGGTAAGACAGTCTGGTATAACCTGTTGATTACTTGGCCAGATGCGGATTTACGAATTTCAAGTTTTGCTTCAAGCTTATCATCACACAATCGAACCGATAGATTGATGTGATGAATTCCGACAAAACTATAGAATACTGTTTAAAAGGAATAAATCCCAAATGTTTAGTACCAAGCCACGTGTTGTTCAATCAAATATATTGGAACTTACCGTCTGCGGCTTTTCAGAAACAGCGTCTTTATAAAACTTTACATGTTTCGGGACCCTTGTCCCATCATCAGAATTTAAAAATAATTGTGTATCATTTAAATATAAAACGGTCGGTTTTCATACGATGTACATCGGTAACCTTCGCACTCGCTGTAAATATTATATTATCATGTTATATTAAGTTATTTTTATATTGGATTTTAATATTTTAAGTGTTTGACAAGTGTATCAAATTTAAATGATACACAATTATTTTTAAATTCTGATGATGGGACAAGGGTCCCGAAACATGTAAAGTTTTATAAAGACGCTGTTTCTGAAAAGCCGCAGACGGTAAGTTCCAATATATTTGATTATAGAATACTGTGAATATGCATCTTACAATATATCCTTCTTCTTCTTCTATCAAGGACTAGGCGAATCACCTGTTTCAGTCCCAAAGGAATATACACACTTCACTAACGCTTCCTAGATCTTCCTATACTTCGCTGTCCAACAGGCTTGTATTGCCAAACTTCGTTATAACCTGCATCTGGCATCCTATTCAGACAAGCACTCCGTCTGTCTTTTTTCTCTGCAATACAATCTTGTACATTAAAAATGTCCAACTCTTTACGAACGTTTTCATTGTAGAGTCTCTCCCTTCGTATGTAGCCTTTAACAGATCGCAATGCACCCTTCAGGCGCACTTTACATCGCCTTTTACAGTACAATACAATACATTAGAAATATGCAGCTGATGAACGATTAACTGAGCAGCGACTAACTGAGAAGCTATTGCGTGAACACAACTTGAGTGGGCGTGTGCGCAATGTAGGTTAACTGATACTGGGAAGCACGCGGAGAAACAATGAGTCCGGCATTTCTCTGCTCCTCATAATTAATATGAGGCTAAATGAGGCAGAATTGAAGTCAACGACACTGTAGTCGGAAAGTTAGCACTAGAGATTTCCAGTGTCACATACGATAAGTGCGTATTTTTCAATCAGAATCAAGTGACACGAGGAAAACGTGTGAATATTATTTATAGCTTAATAAGAAAACCCCGACATCTGAGCACCGCACGATTGCGAGGAGTGTAGACAAACAATTATATAATTTTATGTTTTATTACAATTACATGTTATATTATATTATCTTCTTCTCTTCTCTTCTTCTTCTATCAGAGACTAGGCGAATCACCTTTTCCGGTCCCAAAGGAATATAATATACACTTCATCAGTGCTTCCTAAGTCTTCCTATATTTATTTGTCTAATAGGCTTGTATTACCAAATTTCCTTAGACAAACTGCCATCTGACTTGCTATACAGACGACCAGTCCATCTCTCTTTGCTCTGTGCAATACGATCTTGTATATTAAAAATGTTCAACTCTTTACGAATGTCTTCATTGAACAGTCTGTCTGTTCGCGTGCAGCCTTCAACAGATCGCAAGAACCTCGTCTCCGATGCCTGTATTCTACTCAGATGTTTTTTCGCCGGAACGAAGTTTCAGAACCATACAATAACACTGGCACAGCCACTCCCTTATAATAAAATTTTAGTCGATTCTCTTTCCTCGTCTTTTCTTGACAGCGCTCGATGAATTGTGCCACATATTACTGAAACTTAGCTAACTTTGATCAACATCGTAATAATCAACATCATAATGATGTCACAACCGAGACCTCTGCTTATATAGCGGAAATTATATAATATAAAATTATATCGCCGTTATGTCCGGATTTGAAAGAAAAAGCTATCCAAGGCTGTGAGAGTAAAATCATAATGAAAGTAAATCGCGGAAAAATTGTACGACTTTGGCCTAACTGGCATGTCCAGAAGCTATGTAATACAAAAGTATAATACTAACTTTTACACATATGTTAATAGTCCAGTATTCCCGACCGCAGTTAGCAGTTATTGCTCAAGTTCATAGACAGATAACAGTCGCTGACGATTAATCGAGGTTTGACTGTAAGTATAATCACTACCATTGTTTACTTTAATTTATTTCATTTTACAGCGTAGTTTCTAAACACGGTGTTTGACGGGCGTGACGGAACGTTTCGCATATAACAACACGTGCTCATATCGTACTTCGTGTTACATAAGCGGTTCATTGTTACATAAGCCGGGGCTCGACACGATTTCACTCTCGACAGGATCCGGCTTTCCGTACGCACAAGCAAACGTGTATTCTGCTCTCAAGCGTTTATGATATCTGTGTATAGTAGCGTACGCGAGACGACTGACTCGGCTACTTTATCGTACTTGTGACGAGTACATCATCAGGCAGAACGAGGACACTGATTGAATCAAGTAACAGCGGCTGCAGAACGATAAAGACATCCGCTCCTTACTGCGCACAGCACAGTTTGTAAACAAGTGTGATCTAGGCTGTTTTATAATAATGGCTCCTTGTTTCGTTTCACCCAAGTGGTTTAGGAATTAGGCAGGTAGGTCGACTTAGTATGCGATCCGTACGGTATATAAGGAAGGTAGCGTGGCCAGCACTACACCTCAGCCACTCATTATTACCCCAGGATCTTATTCTAACGGGCGGGTATCCACGGGGAAGGGGGATCCCCACCAAATGTTCACTTCAAACGAAAATTTTTCGTCGTCTTGTGATCGTAAATATGATTCAAAATTCATATCACGTTATGCATGTTCATGATTTTACTCTAAAGTTACATTAAGTTGTGTCTACACTTTGCCAACGTTTTAATTTTTGTTTGATACACAACTTAGATGAGTAGTATGTATTTTTAACTGTAGCCTAAAGTGAATATTATTAAAAGAATAATAAACTGACAAACACAGATATGATATTGTACCTGTACGTTAATAAACTTACTGTGTTGATAATAACACACTGTGAGTGTAATTTTCCTTCAGTCATTCCTACCATGTATACTTTAGACCATTAAAGAATGGTCCAACTTTTCATCCCCCCCCCCCATTGCGTGCTGGATCCTTCCTGTATGCTAGATGCTCTTTCCACAGTCTTGAGTCTTGAGTCGCGCTGGGGGCTAAACAACGACCCTTGATTTCATGGTGCCCCCGGGAATCTGTGTTACCCCTTATAACGTAATCAAGTACGTCAGTAGATACTAGAACTAATTAATAACGTAATTCGTAAATTTACTGCACGTGTTTCACAGTAATTATAAAATTAGTACAGTTGTATTTTCGTGTTAACCCCCACTGCTTATCGAATTTCCTGTAAGCAGAATTTCGTGTTAAACGGACAAACAAGTGACACAAAATGGGGTAAATTAACAAATACTGTATAGATAACCTACTGTATTATGTAGTAAAATAAAGCAATAAAGAATATTCAGAAAGTATTTACATATAAACGTCTTATTTATCCTCCTGGATAATTTCTGATTAATTTTTGGAAAGAATATGGGTAATTTTTCTTAAAATTTAAAATAGGCTACACGGACTGTAGTTATTCTTAACTTAGTCTTACTATTTGGGTGTTCTTATCCAGTAACGTAGTATGGCTTTTGAATTTCCTACAGTGACAGTGTTCAATTCTTTTTAAAATACTCCTTTATTTTCTTTTGCACACAAATCTGTACTTCGTTATTTTTAACAAATCGTTCTAATTTATCAACGCGGTCAAACTTTAGTTTCTAATATTATTAAATATCATCGATGAACACTGCTCAGGAACGAGCGCATGTTGGTAGGAACTCGTAAATTTTGACTGCCATTTTCCGTATCAAGTTCGTCGCACTCACATCACTTTCACAGTTTTTAACTTGCACTGTTTTGGGGCGAAAAGTGCAGCCATTGGATTTATTTATTATGCAGCCATTGAAAGGCAGCAAAAAATTATTTCTAACAAAACTTTTTCGTGTTAACCGATATTTTATACCTAGATAAAACTTTCGTGTTAACAGTAAAAACTGTAATTGTAAAACAGAAGCAACGATTGGGACCTGAGTTATATTTCGTGTTGAACGTCTTCCACTACGTGTATGATATCAGCTGCTATAATTAGAATTTTTGCACAAAAAAAGTTTATTTTATGACACCCGTAAAAACCTGTAGCATTTACTTATGCTACTTAAAATAAACCCCTTATACATTTGTAGGTATTTTGAAACATTCACAAACATTACAAATGTGCAGTGATGGCAGACCTTTTTATATGCGCGCCTGCCAAAAATTTTTAACTGCGGACTCGTGTTCCATGAATAGTGTAATCAGTCATCATCTCTTCACACTGATTTCTTCGTATACACTACACTAGTCAATGATTGTGATTATTTATAACACGTAATGAAAAAGTTTTTTCCTTACGTGACAGTAATTCACAGTAATTGTTCGCTCCGAGGGACCACAACCACACCAACAATCACTATTGGAAACCACATCGATAATCACCATTATAATACGCTCACTAAACTAAGGTAAACTGAACTAAGGTAGGCTACATTATTATGCATTATAACACACTGCACTTTATTTCAACCGAGTAGTGATTTGATAATCACGTATAACAGAGGTGAGCAATTGAACGTGAACACAATTATAACGACAAAGAAAAAACAATTTTTCGATAAAAAATCTTTTGTGGCGGTTTAACAGACAAAGAGAGCGACGATCATTGTGAAGGACTTACGTGAAACGTTTGTTTTAAAACTTCTGAAGCAAAATAGTTTAAAAACCAAGTGCATGGCAACAAGAAAACCTTCTAGTCCAGCTGTCTGATCTAAACTTTGTGTCAACTACTGCTTTGACAGGATAGAAAATTTTGTTTTTGACATCAGTAATCTGGGACAATGATGTGTCGGAGGACACTGGAACAAGACTTAACGGGACCAAACAGAGCTTACTGTGGTCTTTTCAGTCACTTTAAAAGTAGACATTTAGTTTAAAGTACAGAAGTTACCTACAAAACCTCAGTAAGATTCATATTAACTTACGCTTCTGAGATTTGGGCAATGTCAAAAGCAGATAAACGCCTTTGAAGGGAAGATCTTGAGGAGTATTTTGAGAGTTACACGTGCGAACATCCTATGACGGAGGCGTTGTAACCATTTCATGAACTACATGAACATGTAAAAGAGCCAGCCGCATTTTATAAAATCAACGACGCTTAAGCGGGCTAGATCCGCGTACATGACTCGGGAAGGATACTCATGATGGGCGAAGGAAACAAGGCAGACCCAAACTAAGACGGACAGCCGGGATTGTAGATAATATAAGGAAGCTGGTTCGAAACTGGATGGTGATGGCTTGTCGTATAGGAAGTCAAAGCTTACGTAGGGTTGTAGAGCCCGCAGAGGAGAAAAAACTTTTCATATAGTTCCACCCCCCTTACTTGTAGGTCGCTTATGTTCGTAAATTCTGAACGATTGTAATTTCACAGAAACGGTAATCGCCGAAATATAAGAGACTTTTCTGTGCTGTGCCAGGGTATTAGGTCAGAGCTTCATAGCGACTGATTACCAAGTTAAGTAGGGACTAATTAGGTTAATAGGAAGACGAGGTGTCAGTAGTATCAAATGAAGAAATACACTGAGCTGTGTTTCTTGGGCATATACAAGCAGCAAATGGGAGGGAGGGCGATTCAAGACTCCCAAATCTCTTCGCTGTGTTTCTTGTATTCTGAACCGTTCGCATAAGGCAGGCAACTCCTAGTCTACTTCGGTAATACAAAAAGGAGTCGTTATTAAGTAATAGTTCTTACACGCACATATAATGTACAAGTTACTGGACAACAGATCAACAGATGATGCTTGCAATTAGTATACCCGTAACTCTACGACAAAGTTATTATAAACTGTAACCGAGATAAAAACCGTTGATGTTTATTATTCGCGTGGACAATAACGCACTGGGGAGCATGTGGGTGTCGGTATGCCACTGTAGAAGGTCATTACGTACTCTGAAGGTCGTTATTGTTTAACGCTGACCGATACGTGTTTAGCGATTTGTTTACACAAACAACAGCATTACTAATTTGTGTTTCTGACAGTACAAAGTCTCCCTTTGCGCGGTAAAACAGATGTTACATTTTAAATTAAATAATCACGTTTCAATACACTAGTATCTGGCTAAAGGTTAATTTATATCTTATTTAGATATGAAATCATGAGTCGTGTTTAGCTGTAACACGTGTCTATCTTTCTTCTTCCTCCTCCTCCTCCTTCTCCTTCAGTAGTACAGACTTCTGTGAACCTCCATTTCCCTCGCAGTACTAACCCATTCTGCCTGTTGGTTCCCTTACGCCTCGTTCATTCGCTCCAGTGTTTTGACGCCGTTTTTCAAAACATCATCCATCCGTCCTTTCTTGCTCGTCCTCTTGTCATGTAGCCTCGTTGTCTCAATTTTTCATTCCTGCGTTCTCATCTAGACTTTGCAAATTCTCTGTGCTTTAATAAACCTTACTCTGTCTGTCTCGCTGTTTGTGTATCCTGTGCAGGTGGAAATCTATTTGATGTTTGTTTTGATAATGATGTCAAAGGGATCTGGTTGTGGGTATACTTGCTTTGTGTGCGCGTGCACGCGCGCGCGTTCTCGTGTGGAGGAGGCATGCCATATCGTTATTTTAAATCTATCAAGTGCAAAAACAAATAGCCAGCCTATTTTCGTTTCAATATGCCGACACACGCCCCTTGTACAAACGGATAACTAAAGCGCGCGTTCACTGTTAATTTTTATTGCTACGTGCATAGCGATGCTACATGTGTACTGGATTTTGTGTATGCTGGGTTCTTATTCAGTTTCCGATTCACATACTGTAGTTCTTACAACGTTTATTGCCGGTTTTTCTGTTCTTTAATTCTCTAGACTGCTATGTGGAAGCTAGCTCATATTTTCAGAATGTCGTGGTACTTCATGATATAGCATTCAGTCAGATATCCAGAACACTGATTCATTTAATTCTGCGTGAATCCGGTCTAGCAAGTGTTTTTCCTTTCTCGTAGATGCACAGTTAATTGTCCATTACACACACACCTCCGTGCGAGCGGAGGTTTAAATATTCTAGCGGAATTGGAGCCACTCGATCGAACGAGCTCTTCTAACTCATTTAACTTACGACGGCGGTCGCGAGTTTCAGGTCGTCTGTTGTCCTTGACATCTCTAGGCGTTGTCCTGTTTTTCACATCATATGGCGTTCTCCTGCATTCTAGCTTAGCAGTTATTTTCTCTGTTTGTCTCATTTTTTCTTTTTAATTTCCTGTCATCGCATCTTACTTTTGGCCTACCTCTAACCCTCACTAAACAAACTATCTATTAATTTAAAAAACCTATTACAAACGGGTGCCCCCCCCCCCACATACACACAGACCATTTCCACATTTCCAGTACTCATCACGGTATTTTTTATTTTTCCTGCACTTTTCAGTATACGATTACGGATTACGTTTTTCTGTACCGCGAGGCAGGTTTTTTACACAACTGTTCTTTATTTTATTATTATTATTATTATTATTTATTTTTTTTTTCTTACGGGTATGTTTTATGTTTTAACACGTGTTCAGGGCTCTTTGTGCTTCGCATACTTTAACAGAATTTACGAGAAAAGATTAACTGTAGTCTTTATCGGTGGAAATATTTACGATGTATCTGCGATCGGAAAACTTTGGAAACTCGCAGAGCAATCATCACTATCATATTTTATTCTGACGACAGTCAGAACTAAACATCCACAATTGCACCCGGGGGCACGTACCGACGCCCAAAAAATTTAACTATTTACAAATAGTTTAACGTTGTATATAATGTAATGTGGGCTGCAAATATTCTGGGAATGAAGATATACACATTATGCATGTACTTTGTAAACGTGAGTATAAAATAATTGAAATAAACTAGTATATCTTGACAACGTAACGTTACAGCCTTACCAACGAATCGGATATATTACGCGGAATGTACAAACTATATAGGCGTACATGCGTTATTATTGCATCATTGCACAGACGGTCGGAGAGCATCCGTCTTCCTGACAGTCACGTGTCTACTGTTGCATGGCCGATGCCCGCAGCTTGTAAAACATGGAACTAAACTGAACCGACACGAACGTCCGCACCGTAACCAAACCGATTTGCACCAGTCTATGCGTTTCTGAGAAATGCCTGCCATGCACTCGGCGAGTTAGAACACAAATACAGTTTCGTCTGTCTTCACTTTTTTGACAGGGGGGACAAACCGCTCCTGACAGCTTTGTTCCGTCTGTTCTCTGGTGATCTCCACACGTCCCACGTCTACAGCATCTGCTTCGTGTACGTCAGATCTTTGCCACATCGGCTATTCTTACAGCCGCTGTTTGAAGCAACTCTGTCTCATGACAAGCCCATTAGTCTGCCTCTTTTCTTAGGAATGTTTGTCTACAAACATGGGTTTCCAATCAATCGTCTCCGAGGTCCTTTTCATTTCTCACTTTGTAAATCCATTTAATTCTCACCAATTACACATAGCACTGTCTAACGCTTCAGCATTCTTTCTGATACTCTGCATACACGTGCCTGAGCCCTACTACTACTCCAGACCTCCTACTATCTAGCTATGGATCCTGGAAAGTGCCAAACTCTATATACTTTAAAAACTTCTTTTCTTTTCTCCAAATCAACCTTTGCCATTATTATTTCTAATATTTCTGTTTCTGGAGGAAAACTCAGGAGTGCCTCTCTTAATTTTCCTGTTTTTTCCCACGATATCTCTCGTAAACAATACATTCATATTCTCGTTAAAGGGAGGTAAAAAAGTGGGTCTACAAAGGCTGTGAGTTGCATTAGTCCGAGGATAACTGGACAGATACGAAGGAGGACAGAAGATTGATAAGGAGACATCATCGACCGGCAGTATAAAGCAATTTTGTGTATGAGTAAGTAAGTGATAAGTTGGACGGTTTGTACGTTACGCTCGATAATTTGACGACCGTCATGGATTATAATGAATCAGCAGTTGTGTAGTTTGATCGTAATGTTGGCAACTTCGTTTTATATCCGTGACGTGGTCAGATTCAACACGAAACCGGTTACTTTTAACCATTTAAAAGACACTTTCAAAGCCCGTAGTTTGTAAAAAAAAGGTAAGCGTAATAAATACTGAAAGATGTTGAACAGTTTTAGCCGTTGTATCTGCTGAGAAACTGTGTTGTCGCGTGCAATATGTAGTCGCTACAGTCGGTTTTGTAGCAGATATTTCTCGTCCTACAGCGGTTTTGATTTTGTTGTAAACCAAACGCACGCCGACCAAGGTTAGTCGTTAAAGCCGATCAGTCGTTACAACCGATTTCGTAATAAACGGTTTCTACTGTACTTCTGTATAGGAAAAGAAAACTGCATAGAATTACCAAGCGTGGAAAGTACAGTAAGAAACGTAAATAAATTCAGCCACTAGCGAAGAACGCGTTCTCACACTCCTACGGTTAGGTTACTTCAGAAATTCCGGGCGTACATTACAATGCCGGTGACTATATTCAGCTTGTAGAGCAAGGAGAAACCCAACAAACAAAGGCTATTTCCAGCGTTGATCTTGATGGGTTCGCCCATTGTTGGGGCGATAAGAGCAGGACACGGCATACAAAGCACACGACCGCCCTCTCTAACCGGCCGCGCTTTTGTTACCCGATACAACCCTGGCCAGCATATTTCTGTTACGTTCAGTACGGCTGATACCAATGCTTTCAATACATTCTACTTTTATTTTGTTTTCACAATGAGTTATTAGTGTTGTCTGTGTCAGCTTCTAGGACCTTCAACAAACGTCAAATTGGCGATATGAAGAGTAAAACCTCCAAAAATATATGTTTTCTTGATTGTTTTTGCATTTTTCTTCAAACAATTTTTTGGCTGAATTTGGTATGAATATTACGCAAGTTGAATGTGATTCCATTTGTTGATGAATAGGATGGATAATTCATTCAATATAATCGAGGGGACGTCTTTCCTAGAAACTCGAAGATTGGATTTGTTGCGCCCTGTGGAGAAAAGATGGACGACCAGAGAGCAACTAAGGGAGTAGCAGGTTGGAAACGACTGGGAAGACGATTGAGACCAAGGCCAGGAGAAGGTGGCTGCAAACATGGAGGCTGATCTGAAAGACACAGACAAGTCGCAAAAGGACGGAATGAAGAAAATCATTGAAAATGTCAAAAACCTACATTGGACTGTGAAGCCAACAGAAGAAAAAGAATTGAGAGTTTGTGACATTTAAGGACGGCATTATTTTTCATTAAAACGACAGATGTCGTTTTCCAAAAGTAACCATTAGTTGTTAACAATTAATTTTTAAGAATTGACGGTACCGTGAAAAGAAGAAAGGAGTTGCTGCACCAAGCAATTGTCAGTCTTAAAGGGTTTCCAAACCGCGCCGATTTTTGGCACGGCTGATAGGTTCGGTTGAGGCCATTAATATTAACAGTGTGGTTGAGTGCTACTTGGCGCTGCCAGTTAACAACTAGTCCATATTCATGACGGGCATACGATCTATATGTTTTCATTTGCACAGAAGATAAGTTAGTTGTTTAGTCTTTGATTAAAATTTAAAAAAACTTGGCAATTTATGTGTGTGTGTGTGTGTGTGTGTGTGTGTTTACAAATTATCTAAATTGTGAATAGTGTCCCCAAGTCTCTAAAATCTGGAGAGGAACGGTGAATACTCGGAACTGATTATTGCAATAACAGAAAGCTTACTTCAGTTCTGCTCACTTCGTGGAATGACACTGTACTGTCTTCACCACGTGGATATTATTGACTGTAAGTATTCGACTGAGAAGATCGACACTTAACGAAAGGAAAACAAATAGTAGGAATCATTTGGAACAAATTAAAACAGAAAGAATTACAATTATCGCCATGGGAAACGAGATGGAAAGACTTTCGTGTAATAGACGAGACACAGATGGCATTGTCTAATCTTATCTGTTTGGGTGATCGGGCAATAAGTTTGTTTTTTTATGCTATCAGAAACCGAAATCGCCTAAGGTCACGGACTACGCTGTTCCAGCCGTCAAGGACACCAACAACAAAACAAACAACAGAGCGCCTCTGCTACACAGCTGTGACCCCAAGTTTACCCATATTTATTTTCAACAAAGGTTGGAAATGCTTCTTTCATCAATACATTTTTTGATACGGAAAACGTTTACAGCAAAATTGCCGTATGTTCTGGAGTACTTTTATTGTCGGAACAGGCGCGTGCATTTTCTTGTTGGAACGTTCCTTTCAGTCCTACAGATTTCCAGCCTGGGGTCGCACTGAGAGTTAGGCAAGGCAACGGGGAGACGACAAACACCTTCATCGGTTTGTGGTGCGTGTTAGAGGAGTTACCTTAGTTATTCTTTTGCAGTTGCAATAATCTTGATAGCCGTGATGCTGCCTTGGGGTGGTCACTGCGTTATTAGGTTTTCTTGTCAAGTGCTTACCACAAAATCGAGGTGCAAATTATTATTACAAAAAGGTATAATGTTTTGAAGCGAGAGGTACGGTCCTGTGGTCAAAGCATTGCGACGCCACTGATAAACTCAAGCGCCATGTGCGTGAATATAAAACCTACATAGATTACTATACGGCAGCCGGCCGAGAATCTCGCCACTCTGGAGGTAAATATTCGCATTGCTCTTCTCTAGGTTAGGTTTATTGTCATTTAATTTGTTTTTATTCAATCGATGTTACACTACATCGATTCTGTCAAGCGCTTCCCATTAGTGTGTATGAAACAACAATTAAATCTTCACAAGACGTCTTCGCCACCGAGCCACCTGTAGTGAACCATCCGGCGCTTTGTACTCATATCCCATTACTTTACAAGCGGAGAAATGAGTCTTTATCCACACGGTCGCAGTGTCAGTTCAAAACAATTTAAAAACAATTAACGCTATCTTGGAGCAGAACAAGCCTGTATCCAAAAATACAATTTTTCAGGAGAGCAATTTGATAGTTAATTGGTCTATAGTTTTTCCAAGAAAATGTTTCAGACCCACTTTGCAATAGTCTTATACATTTCTCAGTTATTATATAAATATCATATAAATAAATTTCATAGTATGAAATGTTCTTCAAATATTTACTACTTCTGCAAGTAAAATTATTATTGTATTTATCTCCTGTCTCCTCTATATTTAGGAGATAAGTACAATAATAATTTTACTTGCAGAAGTAGTAAATAGTTGAAGAACATTTCGTACTATAGAAAACTGCAAAAACTATTCAAGAGTTACTTACAAAATAAAGATAAATACATTTTTTAATTAAGTGGACGTATGCTAGTTTTGCAGCGAATGATGGACATAGGCTAATTCGGTTCTGTGTAAAATACGTTGTTATTTTTAAGATTTGACTTCCGCATTTAACAGAGACACAATGACAGAATGCAATGCTCATAAAAAAACCTCTTGATTTTGGACATAGGCTCGTTCTGCTCCAATTTGCTAAGAAAGGCCTACTGGATGTATGTAACCTAATGAAATACTTGACAAATCAGTAGCATACGACTTTTTCGGTATTATAAAAGTAACTAGCGCGACTGTTTGTGCTGCAGCCACTCCATCTGTGTGCGCGCTCGCACCCCCCCCCCCCCACACACACACAAGACTTGCTTCGTCAGATTTATTTTGCAACGAAAAAAATTAACGGTTGGCAAAGACATACTGTGTGCGGTTTTTAGAACGTACGAGTAAATTAATTATCAGAGTATGTTTATACTACATTATAATATTATTAAGTTATTCTAATTCGATGTACAGTGACAGTAAGCAACAATTTCATTGCCGATAGATAATTACTTTTTTCTGAGATAAACCCCCCTCCCACTACTGAATAACGATAAAGGTTAGTGTATAACAAACTGTAGATCTGCAAAAACAAAAACTCTACAGATTAACGATAAGTTATATTTACAAACTTAACGAACGAAACTGTGACCCGCTCCTTCGATTAACAAATAAGTTCGAATAATTAAAGTACATCGCAGTACGTTATGATTCGTTCTTTATCGTAGAAGATACGATTGGAAACAAGTTTCCTTGTCTCTGTGGACAGACACAGAGATAAGGAATGTTGTGGAAGAAGTAATCGGACAGAGGGAAGGACAAGAAGTACTCTACTATGTCTGAGCCAAGTAAACCGTTTTAGAGAGAACATAAAGGTAACGTCAGTCGTAGTGAAAAATAAAGGGTGAAAAAAAAAATGAAAAATAAAAGTTGCACAACAAAAAATAATAATAATAAACGTAACTTAAGATAATATAAATAATACGAAACTTGTCGGGAACAAAGGTAGAAGTGGAGGTGTAGCGAATTAGCGCCAAAACAATGGGTGGGTGCGTGACGGGTTCGTGCAAGCATGCGAACTTCCTCAGCACACGTGACGTGACGTGAGAAATATGTCTCACTGCTACCTACACACCCGTTTACATTCAATACAAGCACAATACGTTTATATTTTTGTGTCACTAACGTATTACTGTGTGTTAGTGTGGTAACGCAGTGGTCGTCAGCGCACTCGCCTTCAAAGCCCAGTGTCGTTGGTTCGGATCCACCGTTTTCAAACGTCCACCCTCACTTTGGGCTCAGTCGTCTCAGCTCCTAAACTCAGCAGATTCCGCTGGGCAATTTACAGATGGTCTAGGGATACTGCTTCACTCTCTACACGTGTATCACACGGCTGAAATAATGTTATTGCCCGTTCTGAACGACTCCATGGTTTCCTTCGCCAACCTCATACATCTTCTTCTACTTCATCTAGCCAATTCTTCTCCACCTGACTCTACTTTTCTGTTCTTCAAGTTTACCAGCGCGTAACGTCTTCACAAATTTAGTATTCGCTGCATACAGATTATTATCTCGAGACGATTCATCAAGTCTAACCGTCGTATTCTACACGCGCGCGTGAGATAGATAGAGGGAAAATAGTTTATGTCCTCACAAGTTCTGCTCATATTACAACTGTTACAATTGTTCTACACGACGTCTGTTACTGCTAGGCGTCAGGAAAAATTAAAGCCTCCCCCCTCCAAAAAAAAAAAGAAAGTTCTGTATATGCTCCTGGTCAGACTCCTTAAAAACATATTCTCCCTAACGCATAATCTATTTGACCGTGACTCGGCTACAAAATCGTTTCATTTTCACGATGGTGGTGCGGGACATTATGTGCGTTGAGAGTAACACTTCAGTTTGTATTCTGTATTAAAACGGTGAAACGACCTGGTTACGTAAGCAGCTGGCTGTCAGAAACAAAGACGAGGAAGTAATAACAGCTTGTTATTCTAACGAAACATGTATAAAACGTCTCCAATAGAAGAGACAAGACCTTGAACCGAACATGCAAAGCATAAAGATGGGGGGGGGGTCTTAAGATTCTAAACGTGCGGTCGACTAAAACGGATCTCGGGTGTTACACACACGACGACACCTATGAATTCATTAGGTGTAAACGTTTTGGAGAAATCTCTGGCGTTACGTCATTACCGCGACACGAATGCCAACAACAGTGAAACTGATAATAATGCAATACAGTACATTAGTTACACGTAGTTTTTACGTGAACAGAGTGTATACGTGATAGTCTTTAGCGAGATCCTGGACCTACAGAATGAGAGACCGATCGATCGCCGCAACACCCATGTCGATCTTGACTTCATTTTCCGATTTTTAATCACCCCAACATTTTAAAAGTAGTGTATCATATATATATATATATATATATATATATATATTCAAATAAATGCAATGGAAGTAGGTTTATTTTCACTTCACGCACGTTTCACAGAAATTAATCTGTATTTCAGAGGCTTGTTTGGATTGTAATTGAATGTTTCGCTTACAATAGGCTATAGTTAACGGAATAATCGGTTTTACATCGATTCTATTTTCGATTATTGTAACTATATTGTAAACGAAACATTCAATTACAATTCAAACAAACCTCTGAAGATACAGAAGAATTTCAGTGAAACGTGTGTCAGGTGAAAATAAACCTACTTGCAGTGTATTTATTTAAAGGCATTTCATGGGAGACCTGCAGAAACTCAACGAGTTACTTACAAAGGAATAATATGTATATATATCTGTTTACGCAAGCCAGACGTTTCTGCTGTCCACATTTTAAAATATAAGCACGAAATCAGTATCCGTATAATAATTGCCTCTGTACCGAACACTGTCCGTAATACGCATCTCTCAGTGTTGCAGTGCTGTATCTAGAATTTGGTCGACCCGGCTTCGTACAAAAGAAAAAACAAGACTGATCAACATTAGTATCTTTAAAGTGGCTGAAAAACGCGTGATAACATTCTGAAATCAATCCCGTTAAATTTAAACGGTAATAACACAATAAAACTACGCGGTATTGAAACATCGTTCACAAGATATTTATTGACTGATTTGATTTTTCTGTATTTCATATTTCAAACGTATACGCTAACGCTGTGTAACCTCTGTGTATATTTTAAAAAGAGTTACTACTATATTAGCGCACACAGCTAAAAAATAATAAAAATTAAGAGAATAACAAAATTCAGCTTCTTTCGACCCTTTGGGGGGGGGTCCGGTTCCGTTCGCCCCCCTCCCCGTAACAAGCCCCTGCAGCTTTGTCAGGGTACGTAAGTTATGTTAAGTGCGTATCATACTTATCTAATTTCTGCGTTCCGCTGACGCGCACTGTCTAGTTTGTGATACTGAACGACAAGACTGGCTGTCAGAGTTCAACCAGCGGTAAATGTCCACTTTCCCATTGTTGTTGTTCTTATGTTGTTTTAACGAGCGGACAGTCGTGGCCGAACTTAGTACATTAATAGAAAGCGAGTCCGACTGTCTGCGAAAGCTGTGCGATGACTCATCGTCTGCAAGTGATTCATACGAAGAGCCGTTGACAGTGTGCATCATTTCACTCCTGTCCTCTTTTAATAGGTCAGATCTTGCGCTACAAGTACTAAGATCTGATCATTACAGAAAACAAAAATGTAACCTTTCTTACAGAAATATCAATTTCATCTATTTCATAAGTGAACTACATAATACGTTTGTGGAATTTTTTTTTTGTGGGGGGGGGGAGATTCAACAAAAATTGGAGGGATAACATTTTTACGTGAATGGGAAACATCGGGGAGGTTCAGATCCACCAGACCCCCTCCCCACGTACGCCAGTGGTGACGTCTTTAACATCACTTTCATGATAAAGCGCGCACTGGCCACATTACTATCCTGATGTATCGTACCGCTCACGTAAGGTGTGGTTCCTCATCTTTTCGTGAACTTTGGTTAAAAAAAGGTAAACTACAGTTATAAAGTTCTCAGACTTCCACGACCGGCGTCTATATTATTCATATGGTTCTGTGCCAGGGTATTAGGCCGTGGTCTTAGGTTATTAAAGACCAAACGTTTCGGTCTCACCAACAGAGGCCATCTTCACTGGTAACACGCGTGGCAGATTTTCGCCTAACCCCTCAGTACTGCCGCGCGTTTTACGTTTGGTCTTTAATAACCTAAGACCACGGCCTAATACCCTGGCACAGAACCATATGAATAATATTGTAATATGTTGTTGTTTATGAAGTTCTCGCGGTAGGCAGTGATTAAAATTTAGTGCGTACTTGTGTTGCTACCAACTGTCGTGACGTTTGCCACACGGAACCACAGCATGGAGAAGTACAGTGCGGAGAACCTCGTGGTACAGGTGAACGCGATGCAACAGGCTTTGTCGACCCGGTCGACAAATATTCCGCGTCTTTGCCAAACGATTTATTCAACTTATCATCACACCAGCCCGCACACGTTCTTCTAATAAACTCTGTTAATCAAAACAATGTGACGGCGCCAACATACGCGGCGCTTTACGGTGTGTCTGGGTTTAGAGTTTCTGTTCGCTTTTAATATTTCAAACAGAGCGTGGGGTGGGGTACCGTTTACAGAGCGATTCTAGTGTGAAAAACATGATTGTTTAGAGCAGTGGTTCTCAACCTTTTTAAGTCCGGGACCCACCTTAAAGGACGTGACGCTTCGTGGGACCCATAAGCAGTTTTATTAGTAGCGGTGTGCACCCAGTTTAAAATCACACTTTTGCTAACAGCATCCAGTACTTTAAGCCCTCTTTTACGCTTAAACAAATTATACCCAATTAATTATACTTAGTGCTAAATGTAATAGGTTTTTAAGACGCAGTAAATAAATTTTCGAGCCCGACTTCGCGACCCACCAAACGCCCCCTCGGGACCCATAGTAGTGGTTCGCGCCCCATAGATTGAGAAACGCTGGTTCAGAGTATGGTGTCGCACTGAAAAGAAACGTTTTCGAGAGAGGTTTCACTCCCCCCCCCATGCCTACGCCCACGCTATCAAGCTTTGCCGATGCCTAGTGTCAGAATCGCCTACCAAGATCCACAAGGCGTTTCTTAAAATCGACTGAAGTCTCTAAATATCGGAGGACTATAAGGAACGAACGAACACGGACCGCCTGCATTACGAGGCCGAAACCGGACATGGGCTAACCAACTGTGCACTCTGTTGGCAATTAGAGACGGCGAAACGGTTGCATTTACGTCAGTATAATTGTGTACTGTACGTGTAACAATAAATGCACAAGTATCTTTACTACTTCTGAGTCATTTTTAGATAGTTCTGTTCGCGAGCGATAAGGTCAGCAAGGACGAAGAATCGTCTCCTAAAATGCAAAATTAATAAAAACTGTACACTAAATGCGACATCAATTTGCGGTTTAACCACTGTTTAATTTCGACTATTCCCAACAGTTTCGTCCATTTTATGAGAGGCATCCTCAGTCGTTAAACTGAGACTGCGTGACTGACCGCTCCTGTTTATTTGTCATTGCAACGAGACGTTCTTGAATTTGAATAGCTACAGATCACGAAGCAGAGATGCCCTTTCATGTACCCCACGAGGGGCATCCTCAGTCGTTAAACTGAGACTGCGTGACTGACCACTCCTATGTATTGGTCATTGCAACAAGACGTTCTTGAATTTGAATAGCTACAGATCAGTGAACAGATTTCATGATGATTTGTATATAAAATCATCGTCATCATAACCATCATTACGTGCTCATCATCAGTACTAGGTAATCTGTCTACAGTCAAGCAAATGCATTCCGAATCATTCTCCGGTAACTTCTGCATACTTGCCAATTGCTACGGATTTTCTGTAGTTTGTACTGAAAACGCGATGAAACTTACGGAGATACGGAACACACCGAAAAAAATACGGAAAAAGATCATAGTGAAGTAACGTTTCGGAAAACAAGATCAGAGTCTGACTTGTACGAATTGTTAATGCGTAAAACCTGTTGAACGTATCTGTACGGGTTTTCCCTGCGAACTGCATTACGTTTTATTTTTATCGCTGTCGCTTTCAGTTGAAAACGGGTTACTGTAATCGGAGTAAAATAGATCTTCCCTATGAGCGACAGAGTTGATACATTTTGGGAGAAAATTGCCTGCCCTTGTGCACTGGACCAAAATTCTGCGGAAGGGGTGATTCCGCGAAACATGACTAGCTTCAGTTTACTGCCACAAGCGGCTTTAGAAAAATGTTATCCCATAGCGTCAATTGGCGCTGTGTCTGTTCTCTGGTCTCCCGGTGTCAAGTACCTCGGGTTTCATCTGGATCGTCGTCTCACCTGGCGGACACATTCCGAGCAAGTAGCCCCCAAAATTGCCAATCGTCTTTACAAACTCCGACCCCTCCTTAGCAGTAGAACTATGATGTGGCGCCGATGGTTACGTACGCGATCCCTGTATGTATGTATGTATCCCTGTGTTAATTGTTCCCCTTTACTCGTTCGATATAATTTTAGTTTTTAATTCTAAGTAATCATAGTGGTTAATTTTAATTATAGGGGAGGGTTTTAAGGGTTTAAACGTTGCAATACATCATAAATCTCATTATTAACTGTGAAGAAATTATAATTCATGATGAATAATCAATTAAAAACTATTAACTAATTTTTTTGTCACAATTTTTGTCATAAGGGGTGGTTTTTAAGGGTTGAAACGTTGCAATAAGACATAAATTATGTTCCAAAACATGTAACAATATTTCTTATACATATTTAAACATGATTTCAAGGTTTAAAAAGCTTAAATTTACAGTTTTCATAATTTTTGTCACAAGGGGTGGATTTCACCCCAAAAAAACAAAAAGCGCACATCCGGAACATATAACTTTTGTTCTAGGGGGTAAGATAACCTTAATTACAAATTTTCATGAAAATCGATGTAGTTCGAAAGAATTCGGAGGTAATACCCCATTTTTACCGTCAACGACTGGACTAATGGGGCTACTTGGCAAAACCCCATAAGCGTAAGCTTCAGAGTCTCTCCTAGACCGAGGACTGCACTGACCATGAACGTCCATTATTTAACTTCAAACCAGACCATCCGGGAATCCCTTCGTGTCCGTTCCCTGAACGCCACCATACGGACACTTTCCAGAAAGTGCTGTCCCCGTTTTGAGGGTAATCACCTAATTAACCCTCTCGGTCGTAACCCCTGTGTTAAATGAATCTTGGACCCAGCCTCTACGAACCCTCACGCTCAATTAGTCTAATTGCACGCTCACGTCTAATTGAAATCCCACGGGCGGTAGCAGGCCACACCCAGTAAATCCAGGGCATCGTATCTCCACGGCGAGATCTTTATAAAGAGCTCGGGACGCGGCACAAACAGCAGGTGACGGGCATGTCCTTCGCCTAGCACAACTCATGGTCAGCTGTGTGTGTTCCAGTCATTAAATAGCAAGTAAAACTAGTATTATTCAGATCTTTAGGTGTTAGTTGTTCGAGCGTACAAGTTATTATACATCTTGCAACCCTGAAATTAGCGTGGTGATTATTGTGGGCGGATTAGTGTACCATAATTACGGATCGTTTTCTTAAAACAACGTAAAATTGTTCAGGCGAGTTATTATTATTTATTCCGGTTGTACAATGTTTACACATTTGACGGAACCAAAGATTGTAGAAGTGATTGAATTCTCATCTTCCACTGCTGCGTACCTATCCAAAGATCTTCGTCAATCTCTCGTTCCCTCAACATAGTCTGAATTTCTTATATCCAGGTGATAAGTGGTCTTCCTCTTTTCCTTCTTCCTGGTGGGGTCCATTCCATAACTCCTTGGCAATATTTCCTGTGCCATTCTTTTCGTGTGTCATACCGTTGTAATTTTTGTTGTTTGGGTAAAATCAAGAATTGCATTTTTTGCTTCTTAGTACTCCAAACTTCTGAGCCGTTCTAACAATAATTTTAAATATTTTGGTTTTAGTTTCTGCTGCAATTTGCTTATCCCACAGAATTCCATTTAATGTAGATATAGCCGTCTTTCCCAAATTAATTCTGGATTGTATTTCTTTGTCTTGCTTCCCACTGGCCGTAATTTTCACCCCTAAATACTTGTATCCCTCTGTATATGAAATTTTCCCCACGTCTTCCTCCAATATAAAGTCTTGATGAACGTCACCTATTGTTCAGACGAGTTAATCCGTCTAAAGAGAACGAAGTCAAAACTTTTAAGAAACGAGGAATATTCGACTTGACTGGCTGCGTTTGATTAAACCATCACAAGATGGATACGGGGGTATTGCACTAATCGGAGTTTTCAAATTTTCTAACAACTTGTGGGGCATAAAATAAACAGTGAAGTTAATGTTGAGATAATTTGTTTGATGATGCCATCAATCAAAATAAATTAAAATTGAAATAATCTACAAATAATTAATAATATTAAATGATAATCACGATGATGATGATGATGATAACTCTAATTACTAAACCATTAGATCATTATCAGTAGCCTAAGTCGTGGTTGTCAACCAGAAACATTAACATTAAAAATTCAGTTCCTCCAACTCTACGAGAGCATGACCACCGATTAATTCTGATTGTGATTTGAGTATTGAGTAATAAAATCATTTCTTGTATAAGATATTTCGTGCAACCTTACGTGTCTGTGATGTATGTTTTGTCAGAGAATTAAGTATGCGTACAAGTATCTTTTGGGGTATTCCCAAAGTCTGGCACAATCTTTTAGAAACACTGTATAATGGATCAGATGCCAACCTGCCTATGAATGTAATCGTTTTTCTGAACTAGCAGATAAGTATATATATAAAATGTATTTTTAATGAAGTGCTCATGTAAAAATCCTTCTGTTTCAGATTTCTGGATTAAAAATGTCCGCAGTCAGAGTAGTACCGTCCTCAAGGGCAACCTTGCTTACGACATTTCTCATCGTCGCCCAGTGTATAGCGATTTCTTCGTCGTCTTCATCCCGCTGCCCAGAGCCGACGAGCCGCTGCGACTGCTCCAACGTATCGTACGGTTACGAACTGTTGTGTCCTGCGTTCACGGTGCAAGTGAAACCCAGAGACGCTGTCCACGTGCAGTGCATCACGAACGACGTCAGCAACTTTTCCGTGTTGGACGGTATGCGCATCGGCGCGGCGAGCACGCTGAACATGCGACTGTGTCCGCTTCCCAGCGTGCCGCTCAGCCAAGTCATGCAGACCATGGGCCTGACCAAAGTCACCAGCGTGCAGATCATGTACACGGGCGTTCTGCTCGGTCGCGAAGACACGACGACCGTCACGCGCCAGCTGTTCGACGGCCTGTCCAACGTCACCAGCCTCACGCTGAACACCAACGGCATCACCCAGCTGCCGTTCGACGTCTTCGCCGACATGCCCGATCTCACGCTGATCGATCTGAAGAACAACAACGTCGTACTGCCCAAGACCATATTCCGTAGCGTGCCGAAACTGGAAGTGTTGGAACTGGGCAGCAACAATATGTCGTACCTGGAACCGGGCGTGTTTCACAATCTCACCCACCTGCGGCTGTTGAACCTGTGGGGCAACGCGCTGCGTAACCTTTCCAGGGCCGTCTTCTCCGACGTGCACAATCTAGAATCGCTGGACATCAACTCCAATAAAATGACCGGCATACCGCCGGACCTGTTTGTCGACTTGATAAAGTTGCGAAAAATAAACATGTACGCCAACGAATTTCACAGTCTGCCGCAGAATCTGTTCATAAACAACCCGGAACTTGAAACCGTGTTCCTTTACGACAACAGACGGACGCTGAAAACGTTGCCTCCTGGATTGTTGTCGAACTTGACGAAACTGAAAGAAGTGAAACTGCACGCGTGCAACATGTCCAGTTTGCCGGAGGACTTATTGTGGGGTTCCAGTTCAATAAACACGTTAACGCTTCACAAGAACGCCTTCACTACGCTGCCCGAACTTCTGTTCAAAGACTCCACTGAACTGCACACTCTAGATTTAAGTTTCAACCGGATTACGGATCTACCCAAGGATTTGTTTTCTAAAACACGGAAGCTGAAGATCCTGAGGCTCAACAACAATCAGCTGACTAATATCACAGAGTAAGTATTCACACGGTATAATCCGTACTGCTTTCTAGAGATATAAAGCTCAGTCTAAATTACTGTTTATAATAAAAATGTTGTGGCCCTTTCTGTTTTGTCCCATTTTCTGTGGTGTTACTGCATTTTCCATTCTCCTTTGGTCTTTTGTTCCGTGCTTTTTCGGTACCCAAATCTACTACTGTGGTCATTTTTGTAGATGGTCCCACACAGTAGTGTAACTGAAGGGGGGAAGGATCAATCTCCCCCAGAGCTGTTAAAATAAAGCTTATAAATAATTATATGGGGAGAATCTTAAATATCTCATTTGTCCTGAAAAAAATTTCTGAATCCAATCCTGCCTAATGAGCATTTCTCTTCTTATATTCTTTCATCTTCTGTCTTGCTTGATTAGTACCCAAAATTCACATTTGTATACAACATGTCATAGTATAAACTTTCACACTTGTTTATCTTGTTACTTCTTTTTTGTTTTTAAGCCACCTTGCTCTTCCAAATACATTTCGCCTTCTCTATTCTATTGTTAAACTCGTGTCTCTTATGTTCCTATTTCTTCCAGCATAATCCCTAAAAATGAGAAGTTTCCTACTCCTTAACAGTTAACGAACTTGGTAGAATAAATATTAAGGTGTGTAATTATAATATTAAGTCATTAACATACTTTTTGCATAAAAAGAGTTTTTAATAAAAACATATTTGAAAGTCGGGTTACCTTTTACTACGTTTCTGTATCCCTTCTTTACTTGCTAGCGTGTATGTCTCTTTGATTGTGCTTTTCTCATGTCTGTTCCTTCAATCTGTCTTCCTTTATTTTTGTTGTAACCAAGTTTCACTACTTCACAGGAAAAGTGGTAATATATCATTTATTCTATCATACATATAGGCAGTTAAAGGTATTGAAGTCTCCGCTGTGATAAGAGTGTAATGTCTTTGTACTCAAGATGTATGTATCTATATAAACTATGGTTTCCAGTCTGATTAGAAACTGACGTATGTATACTTTTTTATTTATTTTACAGTTATATGTTTACGTCTCTTCAGAAACTAGAATTCCTCGACTTGAAGAACAACAGACTGAAGCACATAGGAATGGACGCATTCATCACTTTGACGTCTCTAAAAGCAGTGAACTTCACCAACAACATGCTGACATTTGGTGACACTCTGGTGATGGATATGTTTGGTAAAAGGTCACCTTTGCATCGCTGCCGTATGTTGGAGGACATACAGCTGGCAAATAACTCTCTGACCGACATATGTGTCGACTGGAAACTGTCGATGAACAATTTGAAAATTGTGAATCTTGCCTACAACAAAATCTCTCAGATACGGGTAAGGGAGTTGTATACAAAACTGCAGCCTTCTTCTTGTTGGTGTGTGCTATACTAATAAGTGTTGTACTCACAAGTGTATTTAAATGACCAAGATTGTGTGTGTGTGTGTGTGTGTGTATGTGTTGCACGCGCGCGTGCGTGGTGTTATTTATTATTAAACAGCAACTACACATAGTATTTTGGCTTTCAGCATGCACTTACAACAACCCGTGTGCATGTACATGCGTAAATTAAAAGTCCAGTGGAACCTCAATAACACAAACACAAGGGGATTATAAAAAATTCATGTTATCGAGGAATTGGTCAAAGTGAGGTTTATGTTATCATGATTAAGATAACAAAAGTTATCAAGGTCCATCTTTATAACATTTGGGTTACTGAGCTTGCTGTCGTGGGTAAGTCATCTTATATAGATCAAATTCATGCTATAGAGGTATATGTTAAAACTTCTGAGTAAAACTATAGAGCTGCTGAGTAAAACTTCATGTTATAAAGGTTAATTATCTCAAATCAACAAAAATTCAGCTTATTAAGGTTTTAAACTAAGGAGTTTCGGGTTATAGAGGTATTTTTAACATTTAGTGTTATGGGACATTCAAGGGGATTGAAAACATTCGTGTTATCAAGGAATTCATGTTATTGAGGTTTGTGGTATCAAGGTGCCACTGTATCACAGTTTCATAGAAACTTTTATAGAGAAAAGATCCTAGTGAAGCTCAGAACTAATATAATACAGTAGCATATTATAAAATATTATTACTCTGAAAGTTTTGTGTCTATCTTATAGAGGATTAACTCGTAATATTAATTAAGATAAAAGCACAATGCGACAGTATAATATGCAACTACAAGTGTGCCAAACATATTTAAATTAGTAAAGAACTAAGGCAGGGACACTCTGATGTCACCAGCAGTTTCAAAAAAAATTATCTGAGAATTTGTGAACTTGATAAATAGACAAGGCAAACTAAGAACATTATAAAGACAACAAATAAGTGAATATACAAAATAGTAGTGGAAAAGTGTACATTAGATGTTAGATGGGGCTGATTGGATACATACAAATCTGTAATAGAAAATTATTACTGATAGAAATGGACATGTGGTAAAGTCCTGATGTATCATGACTGGAAAAGAAAAAAATGCTGATATTAGAAGAGACATGTGCATATTGACAAAGACGTAATAGATGAGGCTGAAAAGTGGCAACTCATGTTTTTTTAGTCATGTCAATATGTGGAATGACAGATGACCAGAAAGTTTCAGGAATGAACCCTGAAGACAATAGACAGAGCACAGCCGAAGTAATATGAGCTCAAAACCTGCAAGTAAACAATACAGAAATAAAGAATACTGGAAGATGGATATGGGAATGCAGTGATATCCATAGGAGTCTGCTGTACAACAGATATGTAGACATAGAGATATGACACCCAACAACAGTGCGTAGATATAAATAGTAATTCCAACAGTTTTTAATGGTAGCTCTTTTTAAAGGTAAGTATACCCAAAAAGCTGTGTCCTGTGTCAGCTTCTCATAGCTTTATTGTATATAGTATTTTTGGAAGGCTATGATAAGAATTATCACACATTAAAAATTGTTACAGGAAACTATTACATTCTGTACAAAATGGTAAATAATGCACCTTGATAGTTCAATGGCTGTTGAGTAGATGTTACAATACATGCCAATTAAAATTACATATTAATACTTTGGTATTAAATATTAATAAGAACTACCAAAAATTAATTATGAAACATACTGTCTGTGTTCCAGACTGCAGATCTACAATTCACGGGTATGGAGACTATTGTAGTTGACATGAGGTACAACAATATTTCTGAAATTGATTTTTCTGACGCTGAAAGAGTTTATACGTATGCATTTCAAACTGTGAACCCACATGATAGGGACACTGTTCCAGCAAGACGATTTCTTATTGAAGGCAACCCAATAAACTGTGACTGCAAAGTTTACAGCCTGTTGCAATATTTTTGGGATGAAATTGCTCCAGAAATTAAAGCTGTAGTGGAAATTAAGCCTGGGAATTTACAGTGCGCCAAACCGGTAACGTACGTCGGACAGCCAGTTGAGAAAATTCCAATAAAATCTTTTCAATGTTTGCTTGAAAAAGAAAACAGCCCAAACTGTCCCGAACAGTGCAGTTGTCTATTCAGACCTTCAGACGAAACTTTGGTAGTAGATTGCCATCAAAGGAATCTAACTACAATGCCAGAAGCTTTGCCAGATGTGTACTTTTCCAACGATACCGAGTTAATTTTGTCAGGAAATTACATACAGTCAGTAACATCACCTCTGGGATCAGCTTATCATAAGGTGAAGAAGTACATCCTTTCCAATAATCAGATAAGGGAAATAAACGTTACAGCATTTTCTCCAGAACTAAAGGTATGTTCAAGTTCTATGGTATGCCAGTTTTATCACTAGTAAAGCATATAAAAAATTACTTTATGTTGTAAATCTTTAATATTGTAATGTCTGTCTCATAGACCTTAGTCCAATCAAAAACTATCATTCACAGTGGCAAAGATAACAAATAAAATGTTTTACTCATGCTAATGGTATGTTGTGTGTGTGTGTGTGTGTGTGTGTGTGTGTGTGTGTGTGTGTGTGTGTGTGTGTGTGTGTGTGTGTGTGTGTGTGTGTGTGTGTGTGTGTGTGTGTGTGTGTGTGTGTGTGTGTGTGTGATTATTGTCAAACTCATTCACTATGTAGTTTTCAATGATTCGTTAATATGTTATGTATAAATACATATAAGAAATTTGTTTTGCTTGATGATTTTCTGGCAATTCAGTTAAATTTCTGTCAACTTAAGAAATTTATTATTATTATTATTATTGTTATTATAAAATTATTTTGACCATGTGTATTCGGTATATTGATACTTACACGTTGAGACTAGGAATTATTATAATCTGGTGAAAATTTGTAACTTTTTTTTTTGTTTGTAAAAAAACTGCCCAACCATTTACTCTGATATGTAGCTCTATCTTTTCTAGTAGTACCAAAATTTTAAAACCACATCAGCTGCTATCACAGAAACAATGGATACAAGTCATATAAACAAAAACTATTTTACCATTTAGTAAATTACTAAAAACTACACCAAGCACAGCTAAGAACTCTTATTCAAGTCTGTTGAAATAGCATGTGATGAAGTGAATTATGAGATTAAAAAAAATGGTACATGTTTGGTAGTATTAGTGATGAAAATGGTATACATTTTAAAAATAAACAGAAGTACTGTACTCTGTTCTTTGAATATAGGTTAGTAATGAATATGGCTGTGTATACCCTGGCCTTGAGTACAGTGCCCGTGTAATATATTGCCAACATATAGGAGATAAACTCTTGGCTCTGTTGCCAGATAAACTATACTGCAGAAAAAAAATTGAATTTTCTTGAACCCTGCTCAGTTGTTGTTCATAATTGTAATTTGTCCGATAAGATTTAAATTTGAAAATATTTTCACTCTTTGTCTCCGCCTGACTCCCACATCTCTCGAACCTTTCAAAGAGGCAAATTTATTGTCCTCCCTAAATGTATTTTACCTCAATAGTGTATCGTAACGTCTGTTACTAATAGACGTTTTATCCATTTCACACATGTTATATAAATCAAGTTCCTTAACGCCGTGCTTATTTAATAATGTTTATACTTTTTTTTTTGTAGAGGTAAAATCCAGCTTTGTGCGAAAGTTGAAGTGGAAACTTTGTATGTTTTGGAAGTACTGATTAAATTTAGTTTGAAATATCTGTAACACATACTGTGCAAAATGAATGGAAGTCTTATGTATTACAGACAGAAGTGTTCTAACAGTTTTATGTGATAAAAATTGATTTGTGATTTAAAAGACTGCAGCACAAAATTAATATTCATAAAATATGTTCTGTAGCACAAGCAAAAATAGTAGTTTGAAACATAATATGATGTACCAGCTATTACAGACAAAATGTTTAATAACAGAATATAAAATCGAAGTACTTATTATCTTCCTAACCATAGGAATTTTTATGACCTGACATTAATATAACACTGGTTTTAGAATCAAAATTTACCTACAAAAATTAGGCATGTAGAGATTTTCATTAGTCAGCTGCTGTTGCACACATTTGCTTAAGAGTTAACGTAATTTGTTTGTACTTATTTAGTTACAAAATTATGTTTGATTATGCACAGGTTTTGAAGGTAGAAGGGAACAACATAAGACAGTTAAATGAGACATCATTAGAATTCCTCATGAATGCCAAACATCTGACAAACTTGACTCTGCACGGGAACCCATGGACTTGCGATTGTTCAACGAAAGAATTTATAAGATTGATAGAAACACGTCTGAATAAGGTAACAGAAACTGTGTATGCATTTAATTTGGTCTTTCTACGATGAAACAAATGATTAAAATTTTTCTAGTTTTAATGAAACTAGTGTTATCAGTTTCATGAATCTCAGACTCCAGAAAGAAAAATAAGACAAAGTTTTTTAAGATGTCCATAAAATTTGAAATTTAATTTTTCTCCAACTGTTTGTTTTTGTTTTAAAAGTGAGATTATCAGCTTCTTTTTTTATAAACAGGCTGAGATTATCACATGCTCTGTAACTCTTTACACCATTCTGTATTGTGTTCTAAATGTATTGGTCTATCAGGGAAAGTTAGAGTATTGGTTGAGCATGGAGAACATACTTTTTCTGTGTACCAAAAATAATACCTGTCAACTAAAAATAACAGATGAGTGAAAAATTAGCCTGTAGAGGATCCAGGTACATCAAAATCTATTTTTTTTCACATCACTTATCTTGTAGGCCACGCCAGTTCATTTTTAAGAGCAAGCACATCTCATAATTTATTAAATTATCTGGAACCCTTTACTATTTTAGTTTATTTGGGGTTTACTAGTAAACTACCAGTAACTACCCAAGTCCAAGTTTTAATGATGCTTCAAGGTGTTTCAAAAACAGTATTTTTTAATGAATTTCTCTGTTTATTTTTATTGTTTAACAGCTATGTACTCAATATAAAATAATAAAAATTAACATTTAAAATCAGTTTTATGATTTATCATTGCACTTCAAAACCTTTAATTTCAGTTTTCTGTGTTATTTCATATGAGTTGACTTGGGTAGACTTGACAATAATCTCACATTATGGTAAAATGTTTTTTACAATATTCTGAATTTTGCTCATTCATTAAATATTCACTCTGACAAGCTATGGAATAAAATAGATTTGTGTTGTATAATCTACAAAATTACCTTATTCTGTTGCAGATAAAACTTCCGTACAATATTACATGTGAAAATGGGAGACCAATATTGGAAATGTCAGACACAGAATTGTGCCCTCTTAAGATGATACTCATTGTTGGCACAAGTTTTACAATTGCTGCACTCGGACTTCTCTTTGGTATAATCGGTGCCCTCTACTACAGATACCAGAAAGAGATTAAAGTGTGGCTGTATGCACATCGCTACTGTTTGTGGTTTGTTACTGAAGAAGAATTAGATCAAGATAAAGTATTCGATGCGTTCGTTAGTTATTCACAAAAAGATGAGGCTTTTATAACTGACCACTTGATACCTCAACTAGAACAAAATGGACCTACTAAGTACAAACTTTGTTTACACTTCAGAGATTGGGTTGGTGGTGACTACATACCAACACAGATTGCCAGATCTGTAGAAACGTCACGGAGAACAGTAGTTGTATTGTCACCAAGTTTTTTGGAAAGTGTGTGGGGAATAATGGAATTTCGTGCTGCACACAAAAAAGCGCTTAGTGAAGGGCGAGTTCGTGTAATTGTTATACTATACAAAGATATAGGCCCAACCGATAAACTGGACCCTGAATTGCGAGCGTATCTGACAATGAACACGTATATTAAATGGGGCGATCCTTGGTTTTGGAATAAATTACGGTATGCCTTACCTCATCCTTTGGAACTTCGCAAGGGGATTCCATTACAAGAAAAACGTAAACCTACACTGAATCTCACAGATAAATCTGGTCTGATGAACGGGTCAGATCCAAACGCATCACCTCCTGCGGTCACAACACCGCCTGTGAATGCCTTACTTATCAATCCTATTGAGCATATGAATGGACAGATTAAAACAATAGCGTGAAAATGTCATACAATTTTTTAGTACAAAAGACTAATATTTTTTATAATATTTTATTTCGTTTTACTGTTGTTATCAATTGTAATATTGACAACCATGTGCCAAATGTTACTTTTTTTTAAGTCAAAACACTGGTGTCTCAATTAGGTAACTGGAATCTTAAATATGTTATATGTTGAACAGTGATTTGTGAAACTGATCTGATTACTATATAGTGTGCATTTCTTGGAGATTTAATAAGATTTGTCAAGTATGAATGTTTCAGCACTCCAACGATTTTACCATGTGTTGTACCAGTGTGAACAGTTTTCTACTGAAGACAAGAAAAGAAGCTTAACTATTATAACAGTTTCTGATCCTTTTACAACAATAATTTGTGTGTTTGTATTGACAATAGGCTGACAAGTTTGTATTTAAATTTTTTAATCGCGAGCTTAGTGTGGTTTGTATTGAACTCTTTTTGTATAATTCGTTTTAGTTTTTAAGGCACTTCATTTGTACTGACTTGGATATATTTGTTTCCTGTGCAAGTTTAACTGTAGAGGTCTTTATTATTAAAAGAGGGACTTTGAATTCTTATTTTTTCTTTTCTGTTGCATAAAATACAGAAATTTTGACAATTAATGCAAATTGGTGAGGCTGCAGATTTGCAAAAAAAAAAAAAATAAAAATGATTTAGTTCTGTCCACAATATGCAGTTTTGTATTCAAACAAAGAGCTGTTAACTTGCATCACCAAATGTCAGAGAACTAAACTATTTGCTTGTACATATAAACATGGTCTTTTTGGATTATAATTACAGGAAAAAAGGGGGATAGAAGCACTCTTGTTTTCTTGCTACTATAGACACAAAAATGTGTCGTCAATTCAGTAGCAAGACTACATGTTAAAATATTGAAATATTTGTTAATGCTTCCAGTCTCTGATGATATAGATACATTGATGAAAGTATATAAATCAGACAGTACAATTGTGTAACTCCAGATAAAACTAATTCACGCACAAACAAATTCATTAATAGAATTTACTGAAAAAACAAAAGTTTTGTTGACCCATAATCCTGATACTATTCAATAATAGTATCAATATATGATTACTATGTCCTCTGTGTAATATATGTATATACTATGTATGTCCTATATATGATAATATATGTAATATGTAGTCCTTTATATATTGAACAATTTCCTGTTCTATGGAAATTTTCACTGAAGAGAAGTGAAGGTTATGCCTCATTAGAGTCACCTTTTTGTTCCTTTTTAATTTCAATTTGAATTTACGTGTTTTGTTACTGATGTACTGTACGGCTACGCAGGGGCGGCGGTGTGTCCTGAGGAAGGGGAGGTTACGAGAGAGTCAGTCAAAGTCAGTCAGTCAGTCAGTCATAGCACCCCCCCCCCACACACACGTTATTTCACTCTTATCTTAACCATGGTAGAGCTATCTGATTTTAACAGCATTTGAAAGCTGTGATGAATTTACTTGTAAGCCTTCAGCAGACCATATAGTCTTGTTTGTGTTTAACAGTAAGCAGAGCTAGCAGAATAACTTCGAATTTACCCCACTACCGCATAGCCATTTATGTTGGTTGTACAATGACGTCTGGAAAGTTCTAGATTTGTTTTTTGGTGTTTAAGAAATAAAAATTTTGGAGTAGGTCGACCAGTTTTCTGTATTTCATTTCTCTCAAAGTCACTCAGCCGGGAAAATTGTTTATTCAGTAGTGTTGTAATGATGCATTTGTTCGATACTGCAATATCACTTTCATTTTATTCTGCTAAATCCATTTTATCCTCGTAGTAGATATTACAAACACACGCCAAGAGATAACTAATAAACATACACACTCAAGGAGCACGAGAATGTACAGACTGTGTAAAACTAACAAAAACCACATTATCCGTGCTGAGAGGCTAATTCACTCGTCTCCCAAGTACGGTTACAGATGGACTAGCATTCCCCCACTAACTGTCAGGCACGTAGCCATGCGACAACTACAGAGGCTACTCAGATCCCTGCCTCTGCTGCTATTCTGTGCAATTGATAACACGCGATTAAAAAGTTTTTTGTAATTAATCAAATAATTTAAAGCCAAATTGTGATTACAGAGTATTTACGGGTTCTGTTACAATAAAAAATAGAGCCTATTACTAATTGTTTGTTTTAAATAATTTTCTAAATTTCACTGGGGAGGCTTAGCCTCCCTTGCCTTCCCTGACGAGCCACCGCTGTGGCTATGTTAAGATTGGATCCGGAGAGGGGAAGTATAACAGCACTAGCACTGCCAGTTGCGTGGGGGTTCAGTATGTTCCCCTACGCTGCTTGACGTTTGTACAGTCAAAATAAAACTCATTCGCAACTTGAAAATTTACCCGTCCAAAAATTACAGTAAGAGCATTAGAATAGTTAAACTTTATACTTTATTATTTTACATCATTTCAAATGTCATTCTTTGTAACACGAACAAGCACAAATAGTAGCCTATACTTGTCATACAAATCGACGCTCACGATATACACAACACATTCAAATGGCAAACTTTTGAGTATGACTGTAGTGTGAGTATCTCAGTAGTATGAGACGCGCATGCGCGTGTGTCTCTAAACTCCCGTAGTTCACATTTTTTCCGCATCGTTTGTTAAATTTGTCTAGTAATATATATGTAATCTTTAAGCAGAGTTTTATTTAATGGAATAATGTTTTGTCATTGGATAGCATACACTAAATTCTTTGATTAATAGAACATCTTGATAGTAGCTGATAATGTTACCCATGTACTATGTAACACTTCACTACCTGTCTGTCAAAATCCAAGAATGTTATTTAATTATAACATAGTTGGAATATTTTAAAATATACAATACATATTTTTATTGTTAAACGAACTCTTCTTTTAATATACATAATTTTAAAAGTCGTCTTTAAAAAGAACGTCTTCCAAATGCTTAATTATTAAAAAAAATATGCTTTATGAACATGGTTGACAAAGGTTACACTACTTTATGGTAAACATGATATCTACATCTCAATTCCGCTTAATAAATTGTCATACACGCGTACATGTGTGTGTTCATATAAGGAGATTATTGAAATTCAGTTTAGAAAATTGTATAACCGCAACTGCTGGCACGAATTTTGTCCTCTATAAATAAATTTATTACTTCTAAATTTAATAATTAATAATATTAAATACTGCACCCCTTAATATATAGCATTTAAGTTTTGTATAGGTGTGGTGGTAGAAACAGAGTTTTCAAACGACACATGACTGATTGTATTGTACACCAGTGACAATCATCACATATTTTTGTGTATATCTTATGGTGTACATTATTATAATTGTGTGACATGAGCGATTAAAAAAAAAAAAATAGTGTTGACCCAATATCATGAGCTATTTACCTAACTGAAAGATAAAGTGTATTGTACTGTGCAGGGATTGTGATGGGACCATGTTGTCAAACACTGACTGCTTACTTTGAATTTATATGTGTACCCACTGCCTGTAGATGTCTGCATGACTGCAGTATTTCTGTGCTATGTATTTTCTACTTGTACGACTGTATTCATGCCCGCTTAACACACACACACACACACACACACACACACACACACACACACACACACACACACACACACACACACACACACACACAGTGGTAAAAATACAGTACTGATGAAAAAATTTAGTAAAACATATAAACCAAGTTAATGAAATGGTTTTGTGGGAGTTAATTATAGATAGTGATAAGAACTAAGTATGAGAATATCTGTAAAACTATGAACAATTTTTGTAAATATTATTTTCTTATTTAAGTTTTTAGTTTGTAAGATTTGTATCTGTAGTCAAAACTTCCATTTTGTGCCTTTTATCATTCCACATCGTTATATGTAATTTATAATGAAATTTAGTCTGTATATGTTTTTCCATGCTATTTGAGACTGATTAGCGATACAGTTACATTAGTGTGTAACAAAAACAAGCTGGATCTACATGATGAATATACATTCCCCTCAACATGAAAAGTCATAATAAATCCACCTATCCGCCTTCATCAACTTGTCACAAGCCCCTCTTTTAACTTAATGTACTTTATATATTTTACTTCTTTTTTATTTTTATTTATTGTTTACAAGAGAACCTTCACTGTAGCAACATGTAGGCCCAGCTTAATAAATGCAAGTCATTGTAATAATCAAATTAAAATTGACTTTCATGATAATAAGTAAATGTAAAATATAATAATTGTTTCTATTTGTTTTATGTACTGTTATTTTTTTTTATCACTCACCTCTTTCTACAAATACTGAACAAATTATTTCCTTTCCAAAATATAAAAACAGAATTAAGGCAACAGAAATGCATTTTCTGAAGAGCAGTTGTAGAGTTAGACAGACAGACAAGCAGAATTACTGACAAGGAAATCAAACGATAAGTAGATTAGAGGAAGACACATTAGTGACTGACACAGTATGGACTTGTGCACAGAGCAGAACCAACCAGTGGATAGTGAAAATTTAGTCCAGTGGACAAATAGACGGAGGGAATAGGTGGATAACATGGTAAAAGGAGACACCTGTATTTGTTATTTGCCAAGTTTGCCTGTAGCATCAAGTTTTCAGTACACTGTAATTATTTACTTAGGCTACTTGGCAATGGGAAAATGTCATCTTGTTTTAATTTTACTTTTCTTGTAAAACACCACTTTCACTTGTGGGTTGCACAAAATACCCATAACATGTTAGGAGTATTTTGTGTGGCTTGCTTGTTGTATTGTCCAGGATTAAAAAAAAATAATAATAATAATGTCTGGGGTTTTTATTTCAGTTTAAAAAACTCGGTAATAATCAATTAATGTGTAGAAATATTTTTTCTGTTGGTTGTTATGGTCATGTGAATTGTTACAGTTCTGATGTGACTTACTTTTTGTCGTGACTATTTTTAGTAACAAGCAGGGGAGCTCATCCATAAGGGCTGCAGCCCACCCTAAAATTTTAAAGAAATACTAATTACCATATTTAAATAATTTTTTTTAAGGAAATTGTGTATTATTTAAATATGCGCCTGTATAAGAAATAAATTCATATGATTGGATTCAGTCACAACTAAACGTTGCTAGATGTATGCGTTACTACTCTGCGAGAGGTGGACTGTGCCCTACTTTAGATAGTGAGCATTGCATCTGCGCATGAGGTTTATGGAGAAGAGAACACTGTTAACAAGTGGAGCCTCGGGGCTGTATTCAGTCCAGCCTGTTGACTGCTTGAAAAGTTAAATGTGTGCATGTAAATTGTTACTAGCAGTGTGTATTAGTAGTGTGTGACTGTGTTAATTTCTATCATTGCAGTGTTAAAACAAATATGGATAAAAAATAGTGTTAAAGATTTGTTAAACATTACTTTTTCATCTTTAACACTAACAGAGAAGAATAAAGTTAAGAGTTTAGCCTGCAAGACTCCTGATTTTGTAATTTCTCAGTCATCATCAAGCAGAAATCAGACTTATTCCAGAAAATTTAATATGTTCTAAGCATAAGTGGTCATGTGGGTGTCCTAAAAAAATGCACCATTTTGCTGTCCATGTTTATTATTTGGAGGTGATGCAACTTGGACAAAAGCTGGAGTGAATGAGTTACAACATTTAGGTGACAAAATAAAAAAAAAAAACATGAAAATTCAGCAAAACATGTTAATAATGTCATTAATTTATCTGTGTTAGTGAAAGTAAACATTGCACATCAGCTAAGCAATGCTTACAGGCAGCAAACAAACACAATGAAAAAGTGAGACGAAATCGGGAAATTCTCTCAAAAATTACTGACTGCATTAAGTTTTGTAGAAAATTTGGGCTTAACGTTATGTGTTCATGATGAAACCACAGTCGTCATATCCAGGTGTCTTTTGAGGACTACTAGAATTTGCTGGAAAGTTAGAAGATTCTCTCAAAAGTAATTTTCTGAACTCAACAGTGTTTACGGGAATAGAATGCTTTGATTCAAACTGATAGAATTCATTCCACTGTGCAAGCAGCTACAGGAATGCTCCGTATGCTGAATGACAAGGACTTTCTCAACTTTTGGCTAGAATTTTTTCATCACATCATGCCTCATGTGGATATTTTACATAACCAGCTGCAGCTCACTGCAACATAATGAATGCCAACTCCAATAGAATCTATAGTGCAGTAAATTCATTTCTTGAGGCAATCCAAATTTCTGTATCCATTTACAGTATATGGTGAAATGACAGGATAGAACATAAAAGAGACATTTAAGACAGGAATAATAGTTCGCAGAGAGACAATTAAAATGTTTAGATTTACTGACAATAAGGTAAAGGGAAGGCAGGGATCGGAGTATCTGAGGCGGGTTTCCGAGGACATAGAATGTATATATGCAGATGTGAAAAGACTGGGTCATAATAGGGGAGCTGCAGAACTGCATTAAACCAGTCAGATGACGGATGACATGGAGAGAACAAATGGACAAATTGTTGCCTGCTTCAGATCAATATGCCTGCAGTCAATATTTCTCTTTTCATAACACTTCCTATCTTCTTAAGGCTATTTATTTAATACACACGCACTGATTTTATAAAGTTGCTGATTTTTGACATGTAAATAAAACAGACAATATGAATATGATGCTGATTGTACCCACCTTACTTAAGCTTAACTGTGAGTTCAACAATTCACAAATCAGTTTCACAACTGGAAACTAGTCGAGGTAAGAAAGGCTTTTAGTTAGCATGCATATTATCATTATGTATAATTTTACTGAACATATTTTGCAAGCAACAAGAAACAAGACAGTCTGTGTCAAATCAACAGTCTGTGCCTCTCAAACACTGGGTATCAGACTGTCAGACTTACAATAGTTTCACATATTTCAGTCACTTTTTTCAATTATAGTCAAAAACATTTAATAAATTTTTTTGCTTCAATATGGGCTGTACCAACTCTGAAATAATGGACACTTTTAGTGCGCACCGCAGAAATATTTGAAAAAAGTGACTCGCAGATAAATCCATTGGGAAGAGTGTACAAGTATACAAACACTCTGATACAACAGCACAGAACATATAGATGGTGTAATACAAAAACTGTAAAATCCGTTTGTAAACTCTGAAGTAAATTTGTACAATTGGAGTTAAACAGTATGTATCTGTAATTTTGATTAATTTGCCACACTCTGATGGTAGATAATATACAATCTCCAAACAAACAACGTGTAAAAACTAATTTTGACAAAATAACTGTTTACTTAAAATAAATGAAACTGATATACCTTACACTTTCAAAGGTTATTCTTTAAAATAACTATCCAGCAAGTGATACAATACAAGGCTATTAAAAAGCTTTAAAATAAGCTGAATTGGAGTTTTCTACCTCTACTAGGGGCTGAGACAGTGCATTCTACTAATCACCTGATGGTGATGAATACTTTTCATATTTTATAGTAGCTAAAAATAAACAAAATAGTAACTGAAAAATCTGAAAATATAATGTATCTCAATCAAAATATAATTATACCACTACCGACTTGGAACACAAAGTTTTTTATTAGTAAAAATATAAACGTTTTTACCTTACAGCCTGAACCAGTTTTCATTTATTATAAGCTTCGTCAGAGGCTGGCACTGGGAGTGTTGTCCGTCTTGTTCTTGGCGACGGTGTCGATTTTTGAAGGATCAATGTTGTGTGTGGGGTGTGATATATTCGAATAATGTGTGTGATTTGAATTGTGTCTGTTCGTTTAGGATGTCGTTTTTATGTGTTTGAATATTTCCAACTGTTCAATAGTGTCTTGTTTTCGGACTTTTGTGTATACGTGTAGAATGTCCATGTTATTGCCGATGTTTTTGTATGTGTGGTTTGTTTCAATGAGGTGGTTTGCAAAGGTGGATTCAGTAGTGGCGTGTAGTGCCTTTGTGTGTTCTGTTTTGTTTGTAGTTTTGTATGTGATTCTGTATCCTCATTTTATGAATCTGTGGGCAATTTTTTCAGTTTGGTTGTTGATGTATGGTAGTGTTATGAATTTCTTGTTGTCCGTCTTTGTCTGTTGTTTGTTTTCAGTAGGAGTTTATTGACTATTGTTTTGTCGTATCCATTGGATTCTGCTAGATATTTTATCATGTTTATTTCGTATTTGTAGTCTTTTTCAATTAGTGGAATGTTGTTAAGTCTATGTATCATAGTTCTGAAGGCAGCTAGTTTGTGTTGTATTGGGTGATTGGAGGAGTTGTGTATTAGTGTGTCAGTTGTAGTGGGTTTTTTGTATATACTGAATTTGTGTCTGTGTTCAAATTTTGTGATGGAAAGGTCTAGGAAGTTTATGCTATTGTATTCATATTCAGCACTGAAAGTTGTTTTTGTGTATTTTGTTTATGTGGGTTAGTAACTGTTCGCGTTGTCTTTTGTTTCCTCTATATAGAATTATGATGTCTTCAACGTATCTGTGCCAATATAGTATTTTATGTGAGTGTCTGTCATTGTTTGCGAGGATTCTTGTTTTTTCTAAGCGTTGGAGAAAGACCTCTGCTAATATGCTGGATATGGTTGAGCCCATGGGTCGACCATCATTCTGTGAGTAAAATTTATTGTTATATGTGATGTAGTTTTGTTTTGTGACTATGTTCAGGGTTTCTGTTATTTATGTGATACGTTCTTCTGGTGTTTTGTTCTGTTTGAGTTTGTTTTGTAGGATGGTCATTGTTTCGGAGATGGGGATGTTTGTGTACAGGTTTTTAATGTCAAAGGAGGCTTCTGTGGCATTATGGGGAATGTGTATGTCTTTTATTTTTGTTACTACTCTGTGTTGTTTTTTACTGCAATACTGTTGTCTGATAATTTTGTCTAGATTGTATACAAACTCGCAAAACCGCTAGACAAAATTATCAGACAACACACACAACTTACACCAGACAAAACACCAGAAGAATTTATCACAGAAATAACAGAAACTCTGAACATAATCATAAAAGAAAACTACTTCACATATAACAATAAATTTTACACACAGTTACTAACCCACAAACAAAATAAACAAAAACATAACCTTCACTGCCGAATACGAATACAACAAAGCACAAACTTCCTAGACCTTTCCATCACAAAATTTGAACACACACAAATTCAGTATATACAGAAAACCCACTACAACTGACACACTAATACACAACTCCTCCAATCACCCAATACAACACAAACTAACCGCCTTCAGAACTATGATACATAGACTTAACAACATTCCACTACATGGAAAAGACTACAAAGATGAACTAAACATGATAAAATATCTAGCAGAATCCAATGGATACAACAGAACAATAGTCAATAAACTCCTACACAAAACACAACAGACAAAGACAGACAACAACAAATTCATAACACTAACATACATCAACAACCAAACTGAAAAAATTGCCCACAAATTCAATAAAGCAGGATACAGAATCGCATACAACTACAAACAAAACAGAACACACACACAAAGCACAAAACAAATTCGATCTACCTGGTGTTTACAAACTAAATTGCTCAGATTGGAACAAATTCTACATAGGCCAGACAGGATGTAACGGTACAGAATTGTTACAGAATCTTAGTTTCAAGTCAGATCAGTAAATTTTTTAATTCTCAGTATTCACCTGTGAGGTGCCCCTTGTAACCAGCAACATAGTGTTATTGTTGATGTCTGGAGATAGCCAAGCCAGACATATTACGTAATAGCCCCGGCAGCAGTTTTTGTGAATCACAGTATGCAGATTGTCATCATAGAGTTTGCATCAGACAGCAGTGGAAGCAGCATACAGTTCAATAAGCGAAACTTTATACAGTGGCCTCGGAAATTTCGGTAGGCCAAAGTGAATTGAGTAGCTGAGGTCTACCGAAACTGATAAATTTAATGTCTTTTAAACTTTAAACGAAGTTTTAAAGTCAAACTAAGTAGACAGTGTCAGTGACGACGGGAGTACATGGGAAAATGGCAGCATAAGTGGCATAGCGAGAAAAGAAGCACAGTGAATACATTGGCCAGTAAGTTTTGGAATTTTAAAACAGTAAAGCGCTTAGTAAGAGGGGGATAAAAATTATATGTAGCAATTGTAAAGAGGGAGAGAGAGTGTGTGTGTGAGGGATAAGGGGAGCATTAATCAATCAAAGTACTGGTTCTTAGCTAAAAGTAGTTGTTCAAAGAATCTTGATTAAATACGTTTGTTTCTAGTTGTTGAGAAGAAGGGAGCCTGATATTGTGAATAAAATAAGATTTGTCTCAATATAAAACATGTGGTAGATTCAGTTATTATGCCATAACCATATCCTATTCTGTGCTGAAAACCTCGCCGAACGTTCTTTGGGATTTTCTGAGTGTTAAGGGTAGTTAGATAGCAGGATTCTTATAAGGGCAAGAGTGTTTAAGTTTACATATTCATCTAAAAAGTATGTTGGCGACCTGGGCAATAATAAGGTAAGTTTTGTAAAGGGGAATATGACAGTAAGTGAAATTCTGGCAGCAGTGGGCAGTAAGTATTATTATAATACTGGAATCTTATGATGATAATATTTAATAAATGGTAAAATATCAATAACTTTACATTGGCGACCCTGCCAGGATGTTCGTATAAATATTATATGAACTAGACCTGTTTTGAGGCACAGAAAATAGGTTGTGGTAACGGCGTATTTGTAAAATTTTGTATTATTGCATAGATTTATGTCCTGGTACGAATTTAGGTGTAGAGTATTTTAATTGGGTGTGTAATTATTGTGTAATAGGAGGGTTGGAATTTTATAAAGGGGTATTATATAAAAAATTGAATTATCATGGCTGAGGTAAACGAAACCGCAGAAAAAGAGTATTCATTGGATGATGTGATGAATTTTTTGATAACAATGAATGATGATATAAATAAACGGTTTGACGAGAGTGACAAAAAGTGGGATCAATTATTGCGGAAACCCGAGACAGATCAATTAAAGGAGAATACAGAAGTTGAATTAAAACAGTTAAGTGTTTGTGGTGGTAATATGACAACAAATAGTGGAGAAATTAATAACAAGGTGAGCAATACCGATGATTATAATGATGTGTTAACAAATGATAACAATGATATCAAAAATGGTGATTTAATTGAAAATGGGGTATCAAAAAGTGATACAGTAGATAATAGTAGTGATAATGAGAGTAGAATGAGAGTTGAGGTTGATCAGGGATTGCTAGTTAGTGTTTATGATTTAGAAAGGGAGTATAGAGATAGTTTAAAAGTAGAGTATGAACAGAGGGCAAATTTTTCTTGTGGTAGATGTGAAGGAAAGGCTTCACAAGTGTTGCTGGAGGACAAGAGTTCCTCGATAGTTTTTGTAGAAGACAAAAGGTCTTCAAGATGTCAAATAAGTTGTTTGTGTTTATCTGGTAGAGCCAGATGGTGTTTAAATAGTTTTGTGGTATTGCCCTCTGTGTGGAGTGAGAATATGAAATGGTGTGGTATTGAAAGTGATAATAAAGAGCGAGATAGAGTGATAGGGTTATTCAGATTAAGTAGAGATTATGAAGGATTTGTAAGGGGAATAAATATTGAAAGAAATGATTATATTAAAAATAGTAGTGACTTACCTTGTTTGATACACAATGATTATATTGATGATAATAATATACACTTACCTGTAGTGAGGGTCAGCGTATTAGTAACAGCTGACGACTATAGTGATGAAAAATTAAAGGATGTGATTGTAATAACAAAAAATACTGACGGAGACAGAACTAAGATCACAAATGTCGACGGGCTTTATGAATTAATGGTAGACACAAATGTAGTTAATTATTGTGTTAATGTAATTAACGAAAGCAGTCATTGTAATGATCATTACCATGTAGTGTATGTGGATAAAAATGATTTATGTTATAAATATATCAGATATCAGACTCAATGAATGAACATTTTAAATATTTTAGTTTATGGTAATGACCTGGCTGATTTAGGTATTGAAGTGTGGTAAATAATAAAATGATGACAAAAATCTGTAAATAAATGTGTTAATGTTAAATGTATTGTGTCCAGATTATATTGATGGAATGCAGACTTTAGTTTCTGTAACATATGTTTGTAATAAGAATGAGTGGTATAATAATAATAATATTTTATTTTACTAAAATAATTAACAGGAGTTAAGGAATTTTATTCTGTACTGTGTTTAAATAAAAAATGTTTTAAATAATGTAACTAAAACCAAATTGTTTTTAGGAGAGGTGGAATTAAAGTAATTTAAAAGGTTAATTTTATTAATGAAGTAAAATTAAATTTGACTTGGACTGTAACTAATAGTAATTGATTAAAAAGTACAGACTAACAAGATTCATATAAATTAAAAATTTAAGGAAGTACATGTGTCAGTAGTGTTGTAATCAGAATGTTGAGACTGAGTTAGTGTTTATAAAAACAGTCTGGCATACAACTGTTAATGTAAGCAGGTGTGTTGTATGTTGTGTGACTAATGTTTACAGTCGTGTGTTGGAATTGACAACTTTAATGAATCATTGCCAGTAGTAAATCTTATTATGAAACAAAAGAAATGTAAGATGTGATGAAATGGAGGTAGATTTTATGAATAACATAAGGAAATAAAGTAGTATTTTGATTGTAATGCAGTTAATATTTATGTGAGAGTATGCTGTTAATTTAGAAGCATTTTAAATAATGTAATTAAAGTAACTGAAATTGTATTGGACATAGCTTCAAACAAAGATACATTGAACACACAAAGGCACTACACTCCACTACTGAATCCACCTTTGCAACCACACATACAAAAACTTTGACAATAACATGGATATTTTACACATGCACACAAAAGGCCGAAAACTATATACTCTTTAACAGTTGGAAATACACAAACACATAAAAACGACATCCTTAACAAACAGACACAATTCAAATCACATGCATTATTCAAATATATCACACCCCACCCACACAACATTGATCCTTCAAAAGTCGACACACCGTTGCCAAGAACAAGACAGACAGAGCTCCCAGTGGCAGCCTCTGATGAAGCTTATAATAAGTGAAAACTGGTTCAGGCTATAAGGTAAAACTTTTACCGTTTTTACTAATAAAAAACTTGTGTTAAGAGTCGGTAGTGGTATAATTATATTTAGTTAATCAATGGACACACCATGGACAACAAAATCTAAGAGTTTCTTAATCATTTCATGAATGCATCAAACATACGAATTTCTATGAAATGGCTTCATATTAATTTGAAAGTATATTATTTTTTGTTTGGGTTGACACAGGATGACCAGTTACTATGACTGGCCGATATGTAATTAGCACAGCATTCAAACTCTCGTGGTATCTCCATAGCACCAAGTAGCAACCAGATTTATTGAATCTTTACTTACCGTTATTATGACTGGGCTGGGCCAGCTGTTGTCTTGATTACACTTCAACCATATACTTCCATGGTACCTGGCTAGAAAAATAATAGTAATCATTGGCATATAGTCAAAGCTACAGATTAAACTTATTTATAGATACAGGAAGGTCTTAGTTATCCAAGGTAACTGGAGCTGATATTGGCTCAGATACCAGTTAATCAAGACCTAAACATAACACAAATTTTACTGCTGACACGAAAATACAAACTCTATTAGTATAACTTACATAGTCATTGACTGTAGTTTATTAGGCTGTTGTAGACTTTGGTTGTAGATTGTAATTTAAATAATTATGCCATAATAAATTATTGTTAAATTATTACCTAACAATATACATAAAAATTATGATGCATAAAAACAAGTGATGGTAACAATATAGCTTACCCTAAACACAAGTTAGGTGACTTCGTATATAACAGGGTACAACTTGACAGTAAAAGGTACATACAACATAATCAGAAAAGAAACATGGATTATCAGAAATGGTTAAATTCAATTAAGAAGACAGGGAACTAAGAACCAAACAAGATACATAGTTACAAGTATCCTTCATAGATTATACACAATCATGAGAGAGAGAGTCCTGAACAAAGAAAAAGTAAATTGGCTTCTGAGCTAGTGTATATTGTATGAAGCAAGTAAGAGAGAAATAAAATGACAATAAACCAAGTTGTAGGATTATTATCATTAGGGCTAAAAAAACTTACGATAATGTAGGGCCTTACAATAAACCACAGGAAATCTTAAACAAACACACATTAATTACACCTTAATTAAAGCACAGTGAAATCTGTTTGAAGGGTCACCATCAGGAGTTAAAGTGGTAAACAAACTGTCCATACCATTTTTAATATCATGGTAGGGATGTTTGGACAATTTACAATTAAACGTCACAGTATTTGTCTCACTTTTCAAAATGTTTGTAAACATAAGTCCTACAACAATGAAAGAAAAAATGCTCAGAGTTGGGAATATGAAGTCTGACAATTAAGTTCGCGAATTTGCCACTGTTTAGCACTGAGGGCAGCACTATACAAGCAACTCTGTAAGATTTCATAACCTTGGTTTTTCAGTGTCTCACAGCAGTGTTCGTATTGACATGTGGCAGATTTGTGCTGAGCGTGTTGTTGTTTTTGAGCTTATGTGTGCGCGCGTTGTCATGTAACTGAGCTGGAAGTAGAGCAATGAACACACATCAAATTTCTGGTGAAACTGGGCAAGAGTGGGAGTGAAATACGGGAAATGTTAGTGCAGTGGGGAATGCCATGAAGAAAACAGCGGTGTATAAATGGCTTAAACGGTTTTCTGAGAGGAGGGAACAAGTGACTGCTGAAGAAAGGGCCAGTAATGAGCTGAACGGACAAAAACTTTGCCAAAATTCGTCAAATTGTGTGTGCAAATCGGCGACTGATCATGAGATCCATAACAGGCCAAGTGAACATTGATAGGGAAACTGTGCAGAAAGTTTTAACTGAAGACCTTGGCATGCACAAGGTGTGTGCCAAAATGGTCCCAAAGGAGCTCGATCTACGAACAAAACAAGATGATGTTTTGGGCCGAATAATCACAGGTGATGAAACCTGGATCTTTGTGTCTGACCCTGAAACAAAGGGACAAAGTGCCCAGTGGAAGTCATCTGATCCTCTACAACTGAAAAAGTTCCATTAATCAAAATCAAAACATTGATAACCTTTTTTGATATATGAGGGGCTGTTCACTGTGCATTTGTACCACCAGGACAAACAGTTAACCAAGTGTACTATTTGGGAGTGCTGCAAAGGTTGTGTGAAAAACTGCAACGCAAATGACCTGAACTTTTTGCCAACAACTCATGGGTTGTGCATCAATGCACCTGCACACATGACACTGTATGGGAGTTTTTGCCCATGAAACAAATAACTTTGGTAGACCACCCACCATACTCACCCCTCACCTGACCTTGCCCCCAATGACTTCTTTCTTTTCGAAGATCAAAGAAGTTTTGAAAGGAAGACATTTTGATGACATTGAGGACATTAAGGCTAATACTATGGCAGCTTTGAAGCCCATTCCAGAAAAAGAATTCCAAAATTGCTTTGAAGGTGACAACAGCGGTATTCATCGATAAGGTATGCAACATATTTTCTAGGACAAGTTTGTGAACTCCTGTCATACAGCTAAGAGGTGACTTGCCTATATATGCTGCAATTTGCTGACCACCAGGTAGTGACAGCAAATGATAATGAAGATCTTTAATACATGGCAAGATAATTAAAAGAAACATACGAGGAATGGGACCTTTCAATAATCTACACAACATGAGATATTTGCGCACAGGTACATACAGAAAATTTAAAATTGTCTGACAACAAAGAAACTTTGAATATAAAATATTTTGGAGCTATTTTCAATAAAAATAGTATCATGGATAGCAATGAAATAAACTCTAGAACAATTCAAACTTAAAAATAATATTGTGCCTAAATTATATTTTACAGAGTAGTAAATTAAGGAAACAAAACAAAATCAATATGTACTGTATCACAATTAAAAGCAGTTTTATTTATGGGGCACAAACCCAGAAGCTCATCAACAGAAACAGAAAGTTAAAGAAACAGAAAGAGACACACTATGAAGATGTGCACAAGTGCCACAACAAGACACATTTTCCAATGAAGCAGATGGTGGATATACAGGGAAGTAACAGTACTGAAACAGTACTTTTTACTTGATACAGTTAAAACAGTGTGGCAGATAACAGACTGCATAAAAAGTAGTACAACTGGTATCAATGCAATGCAGACTTTGTGCATACCAGGCAAACTTTGATATCTTTAAAACTATAATGCATATTTAAATAAGCAATACATGATTCAAAAAGGATGAAAGAATGTCATGCGATAATAAACTTGAGCACGTGACATCACACACTATTACAAGATGGCTGCCAATTTTGAATTAAAAATCACCGGTTCACTGCATGAAAAAAGTAGTATACCTTGGGAATGTGTATGCATAGGACATCATTTTGAAGTGCTGTTTTATAAAGCTTCACGAGTACTATAAAATAAAACACTAATAGTGAAAGAACTTAATAAATAATACAATGACAAGTGTTGAACTAGGACAAATTTTCCTTAAAATTTAAAAAATGTCAAAATATCTTCACAACAAGAAGCTAAATGCCTATTGTAAACACTCACAGAGTAAAAGAAGAATGAATGAGGAATCTAAAAAGGTCACTATGACAGCAGCAGAATGAATGCGGAAGATGAGGCAGCGTCAAAAATTCGAGGTGAGCACCAGCTGCTCAAAAGCAGCAATGCCTAACGCCAGTTCACAAACAACAAATGTCGACAGTGAGATAGAACTGATGGAATGCTATAAAATATAAGCAGAGGAGACGTTTGAGAATCGAGATTTAGTTTTATGCCCATTGGTGTCTGGTGATGGAGCACTTTGTAAAGTCATTCTATGGCAACAAGTTCGGTTTTGTTTGTGGAGTTTGTGATCGTATATGGTCCAAAATTATTTAAAACGACCCAGTGCAGTATGTTGCAACTCTTACACCAAGACTTCACAGATGAAGATGTTCAATATTTTACAGTATGTTGTGCTCAAACAGCTGGACATCTGTAAAACAAGGAAAGGTGCCAACATTGAGTAAGAGTATCAGCTTCAGTATCTACTGAATCCAACACACTTGCCGCTGTTAGATCCACTCAGTGAATGTCTCATATCTCCGCGAATACCATCTATGCAAATCAGGCATCCAAGGTTTTCTGCCAAAACCCTCAGCGGTAGTGACCCCGACACTACCTACTCCTTTTTTTCCCCAGCCTTTTACAGAGCATTACACTAAAGTTTAAGTGTAATTTATTTCAATTCCTTTTCATTATGCACATCCACTATATATGTAGCATATTATGTTTTATTTTACCAGTTCCTAATAATTTAAAAACACCTATGAAAAATATGTCATTGTTAATATGTTGGAAGAACTACAAATTTCGATGTTCACATTTTGAAAATAAGGATCCACATGGAAATATATTAGTAGATTCTTGTCAATGTCTTGTAATTGAAATATTAATCCGATTCTTGGCAGTTTAACACTCCCATAATGCAAGACAACAATTGAACAAATTGAGAATTTTAAAAGGTACAGCTATATAAAGGATTTTGGGCATACTGTTTAACCATTCACTACACATTAATTAAACCTTGTGAAGTAAACAATTAAAATACACTATGGTATATAAATGTATAGTTTTAATTCAGTAAACAAGTATTGTTTGACCTTAACTTGTTAAGAGCCTTCAATTTGTGTCTTTCGAGTAGTCTGACATTTTTGATATCTGACAGACGCTGGGTCCATAAATTACACATGTCTGCTGTAATACAAATATATTCTAATTATTTACATTTGCTACATGTGAATATGCTCATTATAAAACATCCGTTTTAATGCAATTTTTTACCTCCACATATCTCAATAAATTAAAAAAAATATTTTGTCTGTGTCCTATTAAAATGATAATAAGGTTATTATAGTGAAACGGTCAATGCTATAAAATAATGTATGTATGTCAATGATTTAGGTATGTTGTAGCGTGACAGAAAATCCACTACTTATTAAGTCATATAAAATCATAAAGTTTAATTACATCACATATGTTAAAATAATATTGAATGAGATTTAAGGAATTCAAAGGAATGAGCCATGATAAAATAAAAATCCTCATTACATTATATAAAAAACACTGATTAAATATCAAAGAAAGTATCAAAAGCAACTCATATTATAATATCTGTAATTTACCCAGGAAGCTAGGAGCAGTAAACAAATTAAATAACACCAGATCAAGAAGAAGGAGACTCAGTTTAAGAGTGGTGAATACCAAAATACCCCAAAACCAAGAAGAGGGAAGAATAAAGTTTGTGATCAGGAAGAAAACAATACCCTGAAACCTTTAAAGAAGAACAAGGTCCGTATCAGTGAATAAATTAAATGCTCCAAACTAAACATCAGTCGAGATACACCAAGTACCTTGGTTTACCCAAGAATAAAGAAGGAAGACAAGAAGACCAGAAGAATGAAGACTAGAAGAAGGACAAGAATGAAGACCAGAAGAAGGACAAGAATGAAGACAAGAAAGAAGATAAGAAGAAGGACAAGAAAGAAGACAGGAGGAGAGGAAGAAATAGTATGAAAGAAACACCGTTGTAAAACCTATTATTATAATTAAATACCATCAACCCCAAACCCACAAAAACGATTAAAAAGAAAGTATAACATACCCAAAATCCTATAAAAATGTAATTATTTAGAAAACTAAAGTGCTGTATAGTATTATAAGAAGTGAACCGACTAAAGCTATTGTGTGATAAGAAAATAAACAAGTCTTAACAGTCCATGATCACTAAAGGTCTGGTCTGAGATAATAAGACTCGAAATATCAGAACCAACAGTGAAAGTGAATTTGTGTAAGTGTTTTTTGGAAATGCAATAAACTTAAAGTTAGTGATACTATGACTTATCAGTATGCTATATAACAACTTTAATATCCAATAATAAACAGCATAATAAAATAATAAAATGGAAGATTTCCAGTATTTTATTATTTTAGTGTAACTCTTTATTTACAAGACATTTGTAAAAAATGTTAATAAATAGAGTATGGGAGGTCATGTTTACTGAGGTAGGGTATCATAAATAATAATGGTTTAGACCAGAAAGGACTGGCATTAATTTAGTATTCGTAAGTTTAAAATGTTTAAATAGACTGTTTATTCACAGCCATAAAATCAATGTGTTAGTAAAATGTATTTGTAAGAGTTATTAGAAAATAAGATTTATATTATGTGTTTTAAAATGAATTATGTTTGCTAAATAATAGCCTACATACCATTAATAATGTTTCAATAGGTATGCTATGTTAACTCAAAAATAGTTAAAAGTATATGTTCAAACCATATCAGCAATATGTTCAATTGTGCAGATTGCTAAATAATGTTCATAATTATTTATTTTAAGAACAGTAGTGTTAATTAAATACTACACCTCACAATAAGTTATAAACCATTTTATTTTCATGTAATAGTAACTATGTAAAGTCAGAGGAGGAAGTAGGATTAAAATTATTTGAGAAAGACAGAAATATAAAATTATAAAATTTAGGCCATTTGGTGAATTCACAGAACCAATATAAACTAGTATAATTCACTTATAACTCCTGTAAACTAGCCAGATTTAGATAAAGTAAATCAGTTAAACACTACTGGGAATGATCCTATGAGTTAAAATGATAATAAGGAAATATACCTTAAAACATTGTAAATTTTCAAAATATATAAATTAATTAATTTTAAAGAGCAATGTCAAATTTACAGATTAACACAAAAAACCAGTTCAAAGGTTTAATTTATATGTATTTAAGGAAAGAAAGAGGAATATGACTAATTAAAATTTATTATAATAGTATTAATGATATTTAAAATGGAGGAAATCTGTATAAAGACGGAAATCCAATTTTGAGCCTATATTTCCAAAAAGTAAAGAAATTTGTTAATTTCCACAAAATGTCTACAGATATGGACTATAATACATCAATTTAAAAGGAATGAGATGATTAAACCAATGATAAGGTTCATAATTCATAAAAGTGATGAATAAAATAAATAAATTCCATATATAATGTAATATTTTATCATGTGTATGGGTAATCGAAATGTTAACAATACTTTTTCAAGGATTAACTGGGCCAGATTTTTGACCAAGTTAATTAGTCTTTTGTTGAATATCAAGCTGAATAGTTGTGTGACAAAACGTTCTTTAAATCGAGTAGAAAATGGTACGTCAAATTACAATTAAAGTCAGTGCAACAAGAGGTAGATGAATTGAACACTTTCATAGCTAAATTTACCTAACCTTTAACGGCAATAGTGAGAAATAACACCTAACTTCATGATACGAGTGATATAAAACAGTAAAACAGTATATTTGACACAATTCACTCTACAACGCCTAACCACATTTACAGAAACTTAACCCACAGGAGTGAACAAATACAAAATAACCTAATTAACACAAGTTTATACGGAACACTTCGTTAGAATACACCAAATAACTTAACAGACATATTACACCAGTGCGGGAAGATTTCAGACATTCACAAAGGTAATTTTGTCATGATTTTTGGACATGTCGATTTCGCAGTAACTACGCCAGAAATAGTAGCGGCCATCTTTTAATTCAACAGAGCCGGCCTTCATCATCCAGCAGTGACGTCATAGCCTGCATATGGTTCGACAACTTTCTTACACCTTATATATTGGAATTATTTAAATACTTTTGAATAATAATTATTGTATTTATGTTTAATTGTTAATGTTATACTTTCTCGTCACCCTTCTCTGACTATTAATTTTAATCGCTCAAAGAACCTGTCTTTTATATAATACATATCATAAATTTTGTTCTGTATGCACAATCGATAATTCCCGAGACGGAGTCGATAATTGCTCTCCATCGATAAAAAATCGATTATTTATTTAAATTTTTCAATAAATCTTTATATTTCCATTATTTCTTATTTATTTCACAGGTTAATTTAAGAGTATTTATTAAGACTGAGGGACTTAAAGAAGAAGAAAATATTTTATTTGAGTGAGATATTGGACCAGCAAGAAAAATCACCAATCGATTGCTAACTGGAGTTAATCTATTTAACTCCAGACTTGGTTCAAATCTTCAAGAAGTGCTCGATAGTCAATAAATACCTGCCTGATTATCAAATTTTTTACAAGAACATTTAAAACAGATTTATTTCTTATATACACACATTAAAAAACATAAAGAAAATTTTTTATTATTTGAAAATTTTATTTTTATAAAATTTTCCATCTACATTTTATTTTTTGTAACGACCGGCATACAGCGGTCTGGTTACAAAGTGGCGTCCAACTTAGAGGGCTTGATAAGATAAGCCTGGCAGCGATTAATTAACAGAGACAGAAGAAAGATGCAAAGACGAGCTACTTCGAAGAAGAGGGCGGCAGAGGCCGAAAAAGAAGTTGACATGGGGGATAAAGAGGCAACACCCGTTGAGGATCCGGAAGTGGTATTAACCCCACTGGAAGATAAACAAACCGCACCACCAGAGAAACAACTGGAAGAACCGACACAAACCGGGGAGGTTGCATTCCAGGAAACCTTAATAAGAATGATAATGAAATTGAATCAGGAATTAAAGGAAGACTTGCATAAGAAAATGGATTCCACGCAGGAAGAAATAAAAGCTAGTAAGCAGGAAATGAGTAAGCAAATGGAAGAAACTAGTAAGAAGATGGAGAGGAAAATGGACTCAACTAAAGAAGAAAACAGTAACGAAAGGAAGGAAGACAACCAGTCTCTGAAAGAAGAATTCAAATCAACCAAATTCCAAAACAAATGTAAGCCCACCTTACATACCAGTTATTTATGAAAAATCTATGTGGCAATAATATAATAATAAAGAAGTTAGAATTTAAATCAATCAAAATTCCAAAACAAATGTAAGCCCAACTTACATACCAGATATTTATAAAAAATCTATGTGGCAATAATATAAGAAGAAATTAGAATTCAAAATAATCAAAATTCTAAAAAACATGTAAGCCCACCTTACATACCAGTTATTTATGAAAATTTTATGACAATAATATAAGAAGAAATTAGAATAAAATCATCCAAATTTTAAAACAATGTAAGACCATCTTACTAACCAGGAATTTGAGAAAAAACATTTTGAAGAGAAGAATATAAAACAGAATTTAGATTGAAATAATATAAGTTCTAAAAAGAAAAGCAAGCCCACCTTACATACAAATTATTTGAGAAAACTTTATGGAATAATATAAGAAGAGTGAATTTTGAATTGTGTATAAATCAAGTTTCCAAACCAAGAATAAGTACAACTTACCAACCAATTATTAATAAAACACTTTGGTGAGATAAACAGAAGAGATTTAATACCATATTTATGGTAAGCATAAAATATAATTACCATGTTAATAAAGGATCATAATAGGATGAATAAAGGAAACAGACTTTAGAATTAAAACAAATAATTCTGGAAAATATGATCATGTCTAATTTCAATATAAAGAGTAAAAACCTTTCCATAAAATGATGCCAAAAGAAAATTAAAACAAACAAATTTTTTTTTTTAATACGATTTGAGTTGATACGATTTGAGTGATTGAATATAATAAAGTACAAAAACTTATTTGGAATTATGAGATAATAAAACTTTGAAGTGGTATGAGGAGAAATTATGACCTCATTATAAAATTAATAAAAAACATTCATTCGAAAGTATAATAACCATGACAGGAATAATGTGAGAATAATATCAAAGATATATGTAATTAAACGAATTAATATAAAATGATTTATGAATTAAATGTCAATTACGATAATGACAGTTATAAAAAGTTCTAGAAAATAGAACAAGTGGAAATTTAAAAACAAAGAAACAGTCTAAAAATGTCATAAAGATATGCTACTATAAACAATGCAGATTATAATAAAAAAAAACAGAAGGTAATAAAGAATTTATAACCAAAAGATTTATATGATAAGAAAGGTTGAAAAATGTAATAATAGAAGAGCTTCCTACCATAATATCAAATGAAGGAAACATCCAGTTAACGAGTCAGAAGAACAACTGAGATAGGAATATTAAAATCTCTGAGAAATATAATAAGTAATAAGTGAAGTATCCCAAAGATATTTTTTAAATAGTAACAAATGTGTACTATTCTGAATAATTTTTTTAATCTGTCTGTAGATAATTCCAGCAGTATTAATATGGTTTTTTGAGCAGAGATGATTTGCCTCTGTACTCAAATATATGTGAAGTATTGGACAGCAGAGGAAAGTAGCGTACAGTGCCTCTCTGAACTGAACCAGCTCACAAAGTAGGGAACGATAGGGAGGAAATATCCCAAGGAGAAAATACTAAGAAGAAATATGAAAATGAAATAATAAATATGAACTCAGATGACTATTACTATCAAGGGAGATCAAGTGAGAATGATATAAACTTAAATATAAATAAGAAAATTTTTAAAATGGAAGGAAGTCCCGAATAATAACAAACCTAGAATAATTATCATAAGCAATTGTTTCAAACAAAGCAAGTATAGTCTGAAAAAATTACTTCTGGAGAAGGGCATTCTGTAGCGTGACAGAAAATCCACTACTTATTAAGTTATATAAAATCATAAAGTTTAATTACATCAAATATGTTAAAATAATATTGAATGAGATTTAAGGAAATCAAAGGAATGAGCCATGATAAAATAAAAATCCTCATTACATTATATAAAAACCACTGATTAAATATCAAAGAAAGTATCAAAAGCAACTCATATTATAATATCTGTAATTTACCCAGGAAGCTAGGAGCAGTAAACAAATTAAATAACACCAGATCAAGAAGAAGGAGACTCAGTTTAAGAGTGGTGAATACCAAAATACCCCAAAAACAAGAAGAGGGAAGAATAAAGTTTGTGGTCAGGAAGAAAACAATACCCTGAAACCTGTAGAGAAGAACAAGGTCCGTATCAGTGAATAAATTAGATGCTCCAAACTAAACATCAGTCGAGATACACCAAGTACCTTGGTTTACCCAAGAATGAAGAAGGAAGACAAGAAGACCAGAAGAATGAAGACTAGAAGAAGGACAAGAATGAAGACCAGAAGAAGGACAAGAATGAAGACAAGAAAGAAGATAAGAAGAAGGACAAGAAAGAAGACAGGAGTAGAGGAAGAAATAGTATGAAAGAAACACCGTTGTAAAACCTATTATTATAATTAAATACCATCAACCCCAAACCCACAAAAACGATTAAAAAGAAAGTATAACACCCAAAATCCTATAAAAATGTAATTATTTAGAAAACTAAAGTGCTGTATAGTATTATAAGAAGTGAACCGACTAAAGCTATTGTGTGATAAGAAAATAAACAAGTCTTAACAGTCCATGATTACTAAAGGTCTGGTCTGAGATAATAAGACTTAAAATATCAGAACCAACAGTGAAAGTGAATTTGTGTAAGTGTTTTTTGGAAATCCAATAAACTTAAAGTTAGTGATACTATGACTTATCAGTATGCTAAATAACAACTTTAATATCCAATAATAAACAGCATAATAAAATAATAAAATGGAAGATTTCCAGTATTTTATTATTTTAATGTAACTCTTTATTTACAAGACATTTGTAAAAAATGCTAATAAATAGAGTATGGAAGGTCATGTTTACTGATGAAGGGTATCATAAATAATAATGGTTTAGACCAGAAAGGACTGGCATTAATTTAGTATTCGTAAGTTTAAAATGTTTAAATAGACTGTTTATTCACAGCCATAAAATCAATGTGTTAGTAAAATGTATTTGTAAGAGTTATTAGAAAATAAGATTTATATTATGTGTTTTAAAATGAATTATGTTCGCTAAATAATAGCCTACATACCATTAATAATGTTTCAATAGGTATGCTATGTTAACTCAAAAATAGTTAAAAGTATATGTTCAAACCATATCAGCAATATGTTCAATTGTGCAGATTGCTAAATAATGTTCATAATTATTTATTTTAATAACAGTAGTGTTAATTAAATACTACACCTCACAATAAGTTATAAACCATTTTATTTTCATGTAATAGTAACTATGTAAAGTCAGAGGAGGAAGTAGGATTAAATTTATTTGAGAAAGACAAAAATATAAAGTTCTAAAATCTAGGCCATTTGGTGAATTCACAGAACCAATATAAACCAGAATAATTCACTTATAAATCCTGTAAACTAGTCAGATTTAGATAAAGTAAATCAGTTAACCACTACTGGGAATGATCCTAGGAGTTAAAATGATAATAAGGAAATATACCTTAAAATATTGTAAATTTTCAAAATATATAAATTAATTAATTTTAAAGAGCAATGTCAAATTTACAGATTAACACAAAAAACCAGTTCAAAGGTTTAATTTATATGTATTAAGGAAAGGAAGAGGAATATGACTAATTAAAATTTATTATAATAATATTAATGATACTTAAAATGGGGGAAATTTGTATAAAGACGGAAATCCAATTTTGAGCCTATATTTCCATAAAGTAAAGAAATTTGTTAATTTCCACAAAATGTCTACAGATATGGACTATAATATATCAATTTAAAGGGAATGAGATGATTAAACCAATGATAAGGTTCATAATTCATGAAAGTGATGAATAAAATAAATAAATTCCATATATAATGTAATATTTTATCATGTGTATGGGTAATCGAAATATGTTAACAATACTTTTTCAAAGATTAACTGGGCCAAATTTTGACCAAGTTAATTAGTCTTTTGTTGAATATCAAGCTGAATAGTTGTGTGACAAAACGTTCTTTAAATCGAGTAGAAAATGGTACGTCAAATTACAATTAAAGTCAGTGCAACGAGAGGTAGATGAATTGAACACTTTCATAGCTAAATTTACCTAACCTTTAACGGCAATAGTGAGAAATAACACCTAACTTCATGATACGAGTGATATAAAACAGTAAAACAGTATATTTGACACAATTCACTCTACAACGCCTAACCACATTTACAGAAACTTAACCCACAGGAGTGAACAAATACGAAATAACCTAATTAACACAAGTTTACACGGAACACTTCGTCAGAATACACCAAATAACTTAACAGACATATTACACCAGTGCGGGAAGATTTCAGACATTCACAAAGGTAATTTTGTCGTGATTTTTGGACATGTCGATTTCGCAGTAACTACGCCAGAAATAGTAGCGGCCATCTTTTAATTCAACAGAGCCGGCCTTCATCATCCAGCAGTGACGTCATAGCCTGCATATGGTTCGACAACTTTCTTACACCTTATATATTGGAATTATTTAAATACTGTTGAATAATAATTATTGTATTTATTTTAATTGTTAATGTTATACTTTCTCGTCACCTTTCTCTGACTATTAATTTTAATCGCTCAAAGAACCTGTCTTTTATATAATACATATCATAAATTTTGTTCTGTATGCACAATCGATAATTCCCGAGACGTAGTCGATAATTGCTCTCCATCGATAAAAAATCGATTATTTATTTAAATTGTTCAATAAATCTTTATATTTCCATTATTTCTTATCTGTTATTTATTTCACAGGTTAATTTAAGAGTATTTATTAAGACTGAGGGACTTAAAGAAGAAGAAAATATTTTATTTGAGTGAGATATTGGACCAGCAAGAAAAATCACCAATCGATTGCTAACTGGAGTTAATCTATTTAACTCCAGACTTGGTTCAAATCTTCAAGAAGTGCTCGATAGTCAATAAATACCTGCCTGATTATCAAATTTTTTACAAGAACATTTAAAACAGATTTATTTCTTATATACACACATTAAAAAACATAAAGAAAATTTTTTATTATTTGAAAATTTTATTTTTATAAAATTTTCCATCTACATTTTATTTTTTGTAACGACCGGCATACAGCGGTCTGGTTATGGTGTGCGAAAATAATGGTGTGCCCTATGTACGGCAGAAAATGCTAATGGTTATGAATTACCATAATAATTATATAATACAAATATTTTGTGAATTTGGCTAAGACTAAAATACATCAGTTTATCACTACCATGTTATTTATTTAAATTCAGTAAATTAAATATGTAATAATACTTAATAATTTAGTCAGAATCAAAAATCTTATCGAGCTCTTTTATGAGCAAATTTTTAAAAAGATCGGTGAAGTCTAAACTTTCGGCAATTTCATTTTCAATAGACAGCATTCCTAAACTAGATAGTCTTTCTTGAAGCATTGATTTGTACATTATTTGATTTGTAGACAGCCAAACTGTGAATGTGATTTAAGAAACCACCATTCAACTTAATAAACAAAATTTTGGAAATAGATGTTGCAAATTTCTATTGTGTACCTTCTTGGTTCAGTGGTGAAATACAAACAATTTTTGAAAATAATATTTCCGTTTCATCCGTGAGACTATGAACTCAGTCCACGAGCCTCATCGGCAAGATTTCATAGTCTCTTACTCTTTATTAGTTTAAATGATGTTAATAAATAGCTAAACTATTGGTCTGGAGGGTGCGGCCTTTAGGCTTCTTAATTATTTATCAATATTGAATTTAACGCACAATAGAAATGTTGCCAATATTTGATCACATAATTTATTAATAAAATAAGAATAGTAACACGTGCAGCATGCAACGATTATTTAAAAATTTGATCTCACCTCAAATATTGTGAGCTGTTGTAGAGTCAGCAGTTTTATTAATAAACATAACCACAAACTGTCGAAAGTGTCAACAAAAAGTCTATACTCTTTCCACACAAAAAGTAATACACTATATTTACATTACATTATTTTATGATACCTACACTTTAAACAGAGCATTTATTTATATACAAAGTCCATTCGCCTTTCCTTTCAATTACCGAACTTTTCTAGCGTCAAAGTCCTTTCCCATTTCTTTATCAAGTTCCTTATTGATAGATAACATCGCAAGGGCATTCAGTCTATCGTTTTTCATTGTATTTCTCAAGAAAGTCTTTAGGCTTTCCAGAGTCGAAAAGCAGTGCTCAGGTTCGGCAGTTGTCATGGGGGTAGTTATGACAATTTTCAGACGTATCAACGCTTCTTTGAAAACTGAGGTAAGATTGTTTTCTTCTATAAAGTTATGAAGTTTTATTGCACCTTTAATATTTTAATCATGCTGTCTGTATAATAGTTCCCAATTCACTCCGGAGTTTGTTTTCTTGTAAGAAAAGTTAATGCCGAATCACTCGCTTGAATTTTTCTTCCGGAAAGTTTGTAGAAAAAAGTGGAAATAAGTCTTTGGACATCAATGAAGCTGGTTCTAGGTGACCCGTGTAAGTAAATCTATTTTTACATGAGTTACAATGATGTCACATACTGGTACTTCTTTTGCATCCCCTATTCTAGTGCTGCATCCAACATTATTGTTCCTTTTTCTTGGTTCCTTAGGGAACTCTTCATTTATTTGTGTTTCTGTTTCATTTATTTTCTCTCTCTCTCTCTCTCTCTCTGCACCTCATTTTCAAAAATTTCAATGTCACTTTGCCACATTACACTGTCTTTGTTCCTACTCCGTACTTGTTGGTACAGTATGTCCACATGGGGTAGAATTCTATGGAAAATAGTTAGCCAGAACATGAAATTTTAGTCCTGAAGAGCCCTTCTGTGACCACTTGCCTCATTAACTGTGAGTTTGTACACTTTTCTTCAAGAACTTTGAAACATTCTTCCAACTTATATTGGTTTTTCAGATTTGAGAAAAAACCTCTAACTTTGTTGTTTACATTAGTTGCGTTTTCTAACAGCAAATTAAGTTGTTGAGTGTAACAGTGTACAAAATATGTGAACGGATACACTTCTCTAATTTTTGCCTGTACACATCCAACAGAACCACATATAACATTAGCACCATTATAAGTCTGAGCTATTAACTTGTCCTTTGATGTGTGCAGAAGAGGATTGATGTTATCCATTATCCACATTGCTAAGGTTTCTGTACATTTACCTTCAGGACTGAGAAATCCCCAAAACTTTTCTTACATCGACCCCTTTAACACGTACCTAAAAACTAATACCATTTGACCGTGGTTTGTCGCATCAGTTGTCTCGTTACGTTCAATTGCCACATATTCAGAAGCTTGAATCCTTTTCTATTCCAGACACTAACCATATAGTCCAATATATCATTCTGTATTGTTTTCGATGTACCTTTGAATACAGTTGCCGATTCTAAATGGCCTTTCATTACAGAATCCAGCTCCGCAGTAAAATTAATTTAAACCTTTATATACCCCCAGATTTGTAGGCGATGCTGATTCATCATGACCTCTTAGAGGCAACTCAAAAACACTACAGAATTTGACACATGAAATCAGCCATTTAAAAATATGCCTGTTTTTGCTGACTTGAATATTGTACTTTTAAATGTTTTGTCTAAATTGTGAGTCCAGACTAGACAGTACAGTAAAACCTCTCTAGTCCGACCCCCGGCTGGTCCGAACGCGGCTCAGGCACCGACTTGTTGATGACTCATCAGCTTGTTTACATACTTGTCAGTTATTTTGCTGCCTCAGTGAGCCGGGATCTAGTGTCTAGTGCGTGCTAATTACTCGTCCTATGTGAATTGATGTACGTAGTAATTGGTGACAGTTTTAGTGTTTACAAATATTTTTTTACATTTTTAATACTGTGTGTGCATACTGTTGTAGTTTTTGCATTATGTCAGGAGCAAAACATAAACCGTTACTCGTCTTTAAGTGAAAAATTAAAAGTGCTACAGACAAGGGGAATCACTCCAAAAAATTGCTAAGGAACTCAATGTGGGAGTTACTACAATAAAGGACTGGAGGCAAAATAGAAAGGATATTGAATCTTGTATGGTGACGGTAGAGGGCAAGAAAGGACTAAAAAGTCGCAAAACACTAAAAAAGCCAAAATTGGAACTGCTAGACAACGCGTTATGGATATGGTTTTGCCAAGAAAGGAGGAAAGGAACCCCACTATCTGGGCCTATTGTCAAAGAAAAGGCACTAATTCTGCACAAAAAATTGGAAGTTGAAGGTGAGTTCACAGCTAGTGAAGGTTGGATAGATCGGAGGAAAACCCGTCATGGCATTAGATATGTCGCAATCAGGTGAAAAACCTGCTGCTGACGAGGCAGCAAAAGAGTTTTCTTTGAAATTTAAAAAAATTGTTGAAGAAAATGAATTAGCACCTGACCAAGTCTATAATATAGATGAAACTGGCCTAAACTATAGAATGTTACCGACAAAAACACTTGCTGCATCAAATGAGACCGTGATACTAGGATCAAAACTTGCAAAAGACAGGCTAACCGTTGCTACTTGCAGCAATGCTAACGGTACACACAAGCTTCCGCTTTTTGTCATTGGCAAGTCCAAAACGCCAAGGGCGTTCAAGAACATTAATTTATCAACGCTACCAGTTTATTACCGCAACCAAAAATCAGCTTGGATGGACTGTACACTTCTAAGTCATGTTTTTTTGACAAATTTGTGCCTGCTGTTGAAAAAAACTTAAAGGCCCAAAAACTTCCTGTTCGCGCTGTTGTTGTTAGATAACGCACCATCACACCCTTCTGAAGAAGAATTGATAAAAGGAGAAATAAAAGCTGCATTCCTTCCACCCAATGTAACTTCCCTTATCCAACCAATGGATCAAGGAGTGATCGAGTGGCTCAAAAAGCGTTATCGCCGAAAGTACATCAGCTCGATTTTGGAAAAGACAGGAGAAGGCTGTAACCTTTTTGAAGCTATGAAATCCCTTAGTATCAAAGATGCAATTTACACAATAGCCGAGTCATGGGATGAAATGAAACCTGACACACTGCAAAAATCTTGGCGTAAACTTTGCCCGGAAGTGATGATCGAGAGTGAACAAACTGGGAATGAGCAAGACACAGATTGAAACAATATAACTTCTGTGCAAATAATAAAATACTCGAGTCCCTGTTCTCGGGCGTCACTGAAACTATATAAATTCTATCAATTTATAAACTACTCGAGTCCCTAGTTCGGGGCCAATGAAACTATATAAATTCTATCAAATTAATTAACTCTTACCTTAGGGTTCTTTTCCAAGGTGTAACGGGGCTATTTTGAAGGGTATATTTTATTCAATTTATAAATTATTGTGGACTGATTTGTTTGGACACCCTTTACAGTCACTCAGACATGCTTGACTGGACACCTTGTATGCAATTCCGTATCAGTCCGTGCTTGGCACAACGATAACAGCGTTGGAATGTAAGCCTATGCGTACATGCGTGTATTTTCCGTTGGTGGATAAATAAAACTTTGTAGCGAGCCCAAAGACAGGACAAAATTACATAAACTCGCTCAACAGGTGATATCACGTGACGACTCATTATAGTGTCATGTGATTTTTAACAACGAATCACGAACAAAGTTGCCATGGATGAAGAAGGCGTGGTTTATATAGATGCCGAGAGAACTGCGTTGTCGCTTTCCACACCTACAGTCGGCCGGCTGTATAATAGTGTCATGTGCTAAAGAAAAACATTAATAATAAAAATGTGAGTCCAGGACCATAAAACAGTGAAAATTTTAAGCAGTTGATATCGAAATTATCGGCGGAAACTTCTCGGACGAAAGTGAACAAAGAACTCGTGGGAATCAACGAGTGACCGACAGGGACGCCGATACCACGTAACAGTATCAAAAATCCATTAATTCTAAAATATAAAATGAAAGAAAGAAGCGCTTAATTAAATGAGGTATGTGTGCGAATGAGTGAGTGAGCAATCTCGGTCGTCTCAATAGTATAATTAATTAGTTTGTCAGTTTTTTAAGTTATAGTTGCAACTAGTTATTAGTGTATTGATCATGTAAAAAAATAATCCAAGTTTTTGTAAGTCTTTAAGAAAAATAATCGAGAGACCGAATAGTAGTTTTGAATCGAAAATGAATATCAAGTAAAATAAAAGAAAGTACACAGAAAAATGTCATGCTAAACAAATAAAATACCATTTTAATTGTGCTTGCAAAATATGTGTTTGTCATTGCATTACCAGTTGTTTTTCTCTGCCTAAGTACATCAGACGACACCCTGGATTTTGCGATGAAGGTAAGTGGGACAAATTTAAATACTTTAATTTTAAAAAGCAAGTAAAGTTTCAGTTGCCGCCTTTAATAGGCACAGATTTCTAGATTTTTAATATTTATTTAAACTCGTAATGTTTTAAATTGCGCCCGTTTAACAGTGACTTTGTAAATTAAGTTAAATTAAATTAATTTACAAACTGATCGAAAATGGAAGAGAAAAATAAGGATGCAAAGTTAGGTGGAAGTAGGGTAGAAGAATCTATGTTAAACGTTACTCAAGACAATTTAATTTCAACAAATGAAAGTAGTGATGAGAAGGTACAATTAGAAATACCAAATGTGATTGAAACGGTAAATGTTGAATGTAGTAGTAAGAGCCATAATGTAGATATATTCAACCAATTAGCGTTAATGATGGAAATGATAAACAATAAATTCGAACAACAAAATAAGAACAATGATAAAAATAATGATAAATTGAATATGAGTTTAGACGAGTTAAAATCAGATAATAATAATTTAAAAACAAGCCTAAATGAATTTAAAGTCGAAATCAAATCAGAGGTGAATGCACTAAAAGTAGAAATGAATAACGAGTTTGCGAACATAAGAAGCGAACTAAAAATGAGTGATGTGAATATGAATAGCCGATTGGAAAGTATGAATGAGACCATTGCTGGAGTGAAAAATGAGATGACTATAAATGTAGACAGAATACGAACCGAGATGAAGAATGACATAAAAACAATTAACGATAAACAAAATGAGAAACTAATAGAGACAAACAAAAGATTTGACGCGTTAACAAATAAATTTAACGATAAAATTAAAAAGCAAAATGACAAAATTGACAGTAATGTTCAATGTATAATTAATGAGTGTGAGGAAATCAAACGTGCCAGTGAAATACAAGAAAATATAAATGATGAATTCAGAAGTAACTTTGAACAAGTTGATGCAATTAAGATTAATGTAACTAGTTTAAAAAATAAACAAGCAGAACATGAGCGTGAAATAATTAAAGTCAGAGAAGATTTGAGTGTGACCATTAATCAGAAATTAACTAATGTGAGTGAGAGAGTGAATGTAGAAGTAGAATTAGGGTATTTTAGTAATGAAAGTAGGGGGGTGAACCCCATACAGTTTTTAAACTCTATAAAAAGTTTCAACAAATATAACCAAGAAAGTTGGGAGATTAAATTAGTAAGAATTTTAAAGTACTTTAAAGGGGATGCTAAAATATGGGCGGATGCTCTTAACGATAACTGGGTAGATTTTAATGAGTTTGAGCAAGCATTTAGAAATAAGTACTGGTCAGAAGAGAAACAAGAGGGGTTACGTAGTACCATAATGGGATGGGGAAATTTTAATATAAAAAACATGAGTATTACATCGTATGTGACGAGACTATATAGTCAGGTTAAATATTTAGAACCACCAATGCCTCTTTCATCTTTTATAAGATACATTAGTAAACATTTACCTAAGGACATACGGTCCACAATCAGAACCCGGGATTTTGCTGATATTGCAGAATTAGAAAAAATACTAGAAGCATACCAGAGTATGAAAGAGGAAGAAGATAATAAATACCAGTTTAGAATTTATGAATCGAATCAAATAAATACTGAAATAAGACAACCAGACCATTTTATTAGTAATGTGAGTAGATCAGGGGAGGGGGCGTGGTTGTGTCCAAACCCTAGTTGTGGAGCTAGTAATTATAACGGGTCGCGGAATCAATGTTACCGGTGTCAGGGTCCAAGGGAGAGTGCCCGAGGGAGAGTGGAGAATTATAATCGAGGTTTTGAACATACTGGGTTTAGAGGGAATCAGAGAGGGAGAGGTTTCACCAACAATCGGGGAGTGTCAGGAAACTTTAATCATAGAGGGAGAGGGGGATATGTTAGTAACCCAAACGAAACTCGGGGCGTGGAAGCACCAGCTCATAATCATAACAGTAGGGGGTTACAGTGAACCACCACCACCAATACCGTTAAACTAATCAGGGCGGTTGAAAAAGAAAGCCCCCAGCCATCTAGTAATCACCTAACAATAGGGTCACTAATTACCAATATACATAATGATCTATCCGACGAAGAAGCGGGAGAGAGTAGTAATGCTTTTGGGATGGCAGAATTTGAAGCCGAAGTGTTTAATTCTAAGTACACTTTTCTAGTAGATTCAGGGAGTGAACTGACTGCTATAGACGATAGAATGTTTGAAAAAATAAAAAATCAAACGACAGAAACAATTCCACAACTACCAGTACTGGGAATTAGTGTTATAGGGGTAACGGGTGTTCGCAGTAAAAAAGTAACTAAACAAATAATGCTACAATTAAAAGTAAATAAAAACACAATAAACGTACCTTTTTTGGTCATTCCAGGATTAAATATGGGAGCTATAATAGTTAATGATATTTTAAATAATTTCAAGTTAGAGTTGAACTATTACACACAGACTATGAAATTAAACATTAATAATAATATAATTGAAATACCATTCATACAAAAGAAAACTGTAGGAATGAAAGCTTTAAAAATAATTAGTAAGGGAATTTTAATTTCTGACAATGACATAAACGAGTGTAGGCCTTTAATAATAAATTATTGTAACTTCAGAGTAAATAGTAATGAATTATCTAAAAATGAAAATGGTTGGGAGGAAAAAATGAATAAAATCCTATATCAAGATGGGGAATTTAGCTACCAAGACAGGGAAAAAATAGTACTAATAATAAACAAAAATAAATCAGTTTTTTCAGACGAACCCGGTTTAGTAAAGAATTTTAAGGGTAAATTAGTCGTTAAAGAAAAAACACCCTTTGCCCCTAAAACCTATCTGGTACCATACTCCAAGAGGGGTTTAGTGCAGGAGGAAATAAATAAAATGTTGAGGGAAGGTATCATAGAAAAATCTACTTCACCATATTCCAACCCTTTAGTGGTGGTGACAAAGAAAGATTTCTCGATAAGATTATGTTTAGACGCAAGACCAGTAAACAGAATAATTGTTCCAGACAGAGAATCACCACCGGAACCAGTAAGCGAAATTCTGCAACGTTTTAGTGGGACCAAATACATCACCACCTTGGACTTGACTGCAGGCTACTGGCAGATAGAGCTGGAAGAGGAGTCTCGACAGTATGTGGCCTTTTTATACAACGGTAGGAATTACCAATTCCGCCGGTTACCTTTTGGACTAAACGTAAGTGTTTCAATTTTTATCAAATGCCTGGATTATGTATTAGGGAGAGAGATTTTAGAATTCACAACCGTTTATGTAGACGATATAGTAATTACATCACCAGACATTGATACCCACTGTGAAAGGTTAGATAGAGTGCTAAGTAGACTGCATGAATATGGAATAACAGTTAAATTTAAGAAGTCAGAATTTTTGAAAGAACAAGTTAATTTTTTGGGACATATAATTTCAGCCAGGGGTATCAGTACAGACCCTAAGAAAGTAGAAATAATACAAAATTTTCCGATACCAAAAAATGTTAAACAGTTGCAAAGTTTCTTAGGTTTGTGCAATTATTATAGGCAATTTGTAGACAAATATTGATATTTAACAGTACAATTGTGACATTTATTAAATAAAGACAATCGATGGCAGTGGAATTTAAAAGAGCAAAATATATTCGAGCTGATAAAAAATAAATTTTTAAACACAGTTATATTAGCTCATCCTAATTTTTCAGAACCATTTTATATACACACAGACGCGTCAGACATTGCCTTGGGAGTAGAGTTGTTTCAGTTAGATGGGAGTGGTAACCACAAAGTAGTAGCTTTTGCAAGTAGATCTCTATTAACTAGTGAAAGGAACTATACTACGATGGAGAAGGAGGCGTTATCAATAGTTTTCGCCTGTAGAAAGTTCAGAACGTACTTATTAGGAAATAAGGTAATCATAAGATCCGACCATCAAGCTTTAATGTTTTTAAAGAACTGTAAATTAACACATGGTAGGTTAGTGCGGTGGATGCTAATATTACAAGAATATGACTTAACAATTGAGTATTGTAAGGGTAAAGAAAATATAGTAGCTGATGTCCTATCCAGGACAGATTTTGATAATAATACCGAAGTAGACATAGCAAATACGTATAAAATATTGATAGTAAAAGAAGCGGGGGAAGTAAATATGAAAAAATTAATAAGTAACTTAGCAACAGAACACGAAAGAGACACCGAACTTAATAAAATAATATTAGCTTTGAATCAAATACCTAACGTACCTCACAAGTGGGAGAAACATTTTAGTTTGTTTAATAAACACTTGTTCCACCGGGCAAATGAACTGGGAGACGATTGGAAAGTGTGCATCCCCAAATTTATAATACCTGACGTAGTGAGAGATTGCCATCTAAGGTATGGTCATATAGGCCCCAAGAAATGTAGTGACATATTAAAAGAGTCATGTAAATTCAATAATATGGAAAGAACGGTGCGTAAAATATTACAAACATGCGAAATTTGTCAGAAAGCTAAAGTAAACAATCGTAAACAGGAGGGTTTAATGCAGCATGTAATGCCAGACAGTTCTTTAGCATTAGTTGTCGTTGATTTATATGGCCCCTTACCCAAAGGTCGTGGAGGGGTAAATTATTTGTTTGTTGTGTTAGATGTTTTTACCAAATTTGTAAAATTGTACCCGATTAAAAAGGCAACCTCATCAGTATTGGCTAGGAAGATAGTAAATGAATACCTTATTGAAGTAGGTAGACCTAAAATAGTATTATCAGACCATGGTTCTCAATTTACCAGCAACACCTGGTGGGAAACTTTAGGTTGGGAAAACATCTTAGTTAAACATACATCAGTGTATAATCCACAGTCAAATCCTAGTGAACGTGTTATGCGGGAGTTAGGGAGAATGTTTAGAACCTTTTGCCATAAAAAACATTCTTTATGGGCTACCTTTGCGGGCAAGATAGAAGGGTATATTAATAATAGTTTACATGAATCCACTAGTTACAGCCCATGTGAGTTAATGTTTCAGCGAAGGCCGGCACGCATATTAGAAGAGCTAGTAAAATTTCCAACCCGGATGGACATACCACATGATAGGAAACTGGTAATCGCTAGGGAGCGCCTGCTGAGTAAGGCTGAACAGCGGAAACGGAGACATGACCAGAATTTAACACCCATACAATACGAGGTAGGACAACTAGTATTAATAAAAAATCACGATCAATCATCAGCGTTGGACAAAGAAATTAAAAAATTCTTCCTATTGTATGACGGTCCATATGAGGTTAGCCAAGTGAAAATGGAGAATGCTTATGTTTTAGTAGATTTGCAAACTCGAGAAATAAAAGGAACTTATAATGTGACCCAATTAAAAAAGTATTACCTAGCTGAGTGATGATAGATGTATTTGTAATTATTAAAATTTTCATACATAGACAGACATTTTATATTTTATTATTATAATTTTTTATCATTATTTATACACACGTTATGGTATCTTGAAAGTAGAAGGGATCCTCCCCCATTTTCGGGCGGTCACAGATTCACCACCTCTGATCGTGGCTTTTGGCATTCTGGAGGCAGACCATGGTTGACGGTAGCCCCGCAAAGGGTGAAATCAACGATGGTCCTAATCCACAAATTGGTGTAAACTAGAAATTTAACATTATCCTTGAACGGGGAGGGGGACCCCTAGTTTCGTGGAAAGGTAAGATATAAAAAAAAAAAAAATTGTAATATTTTCCACGAACTACAGTAGGTTGTTCTAGAAATTGAAATTGGAAAATTTCAGAATGAAACAACCGAAATTATGTAACTTAAATATTTAACTTTTCAAGAAGTTGTTTTACTTCAGAAATCAAAATGTACTGTACTTCTAAGGTAAATTTGTAAAGTGATCCATTGTTGTAGTTCCTATTTTGGTCATAGAGAAAAAGTTTGGACTTGCAAAGGTGTTTGTGTAAAAAATGTGTTAAACAAAAAAAAAAACTTGTCATACAAGATGTGTGGGTAATTTTGGGGGGTAGAGTGGTGTTTATAGAAGTGATATAATAATGGAATGTAGGGACTGCTATTGTAGAAAGATTTAGTTTAGTTATTAGGGTGCTATCGCTGTGGTGGCATGTGCCACAGTAGATAGCGGAAAGTGTTGGGGGTAATAGAGAGTGTTACCTCCATCGGAGGCCAAAATGGCGTAAAATGCACGGCACACCCTTTTTTACAATTTTATATTGTATCCTGATAGATTGCCGTGCCGTGCATATAAATGATGATGACAACATGCCTGAAAGTAGAGTTGATTTCCCCGACTTTTCGGGCGATTACTGCCTTACCAGCACTAATCGTGGTTTTGGCTAGCGGTCAGCTATGGCCATAAATTAAGAACCTTGACCATAGCTGGCTTGAAATTGGTTTATATTAGAAATTGATGGGGGGTGACATTAGGGGAAATCCCGGAAACTATGGAACAGCGGCTGCCACTCTGTTCGAGTAGGAACAGCAAGGCCAGGTGGTAGACCCGTTTTAAGGGCGTATGAATTTGTAACAGGGATATGATGATATCCAAATAATTTCCAATGTAACGCTGAAGCTTACTTACTTACTAGCCAACGCCCACCCTTGGCTGTTGGGCCATTAGGTGGCGCGCTGACCAGTAGAGACGTGAGAGCCTTGCCGTACCATCTTCGTCTTGGACTTGCGTGTCTGAGATCAAGGCTGGACATGCAATTAGGTGATCCGCATTCATGGAAGTGTATCCACAGAGAACACATTCAGGAGACGACAACACGCCAATGCGGTGCAGGTGGGAGGCCAGGTAGTCATGACCGGTTGTAGTTCTAAAAAGAGCAACACTAGTTGCTCGGGGTAAAGCTGAAGCAAGGACACGGAGATGTAAAATTCCTCCATCAATGCCGTCCTTGTGGAAGCACATGGGCGCAACAGTCCAACAGAAAAAAAACAATAGTATGTGTGGCTGGGAGGTTGCTCAGGGGAGCAACGAATTAAAATTTTGTAACCTAAAGATGATAACTCGCTCTTGCACTAATTCAATAATTGTATTATGATTTGATAAATAGGTGTTCGTATGTTTATTATACTGTGTTTATTCTGTCTTATAAATGTATTATTTTATCGTGTTAGAGGTAAGTGTTGATAAAATGTGTAAGTTGTATAATTTTGAAATGTGTTTATGGTAAGGTCATTCACCTTGCTTTAGAAAATCAGTTTGATCAGCTGTACAATATCACTTATAAACGATTTGCAATTTTTTCAAGTTAGTTAAATATTTGAATATGAGGAAGATGGAATGTAATTAATGTTTGAAGAATGATTTTAATGTGTTAAAAGATTTTAATTTAAATGTGAGAATAATATAAAGCTATAAAATGTGTACTTTTGAATTTAATTTAAATGTCAGTTTTATTGTTAATTGTAATAATACCATGTCAATTTTAAATGTCATATTTTATTATGTTATTGTGTTTAAAGATAAAAAGTTTTAAAGATGTCTTATGTATTTTACGAACATGTGTAGATCAAGGTTGTGGACTTGACCCAGTTTGATCAGCTGATGGTTGATGTTATAAACTAGACCAGTTTTGGCAATGAAGTGATGCAAACTTTGTTGTTTAATTGATTTGAATAATTTTGAATTTTCTGAATATTGAGAAAAGTATATTTTAATAAATTTAAAATTTTTAGATTTTATGCCTGTCATATAGGTGATGTGTTTAAATTTCAAGTGTATTATTGTTTATGTGTACTACTAATGTTTTTTATTGTACTGTATTGTTTAGTATGTATGTATAATCAAATGTTAGGATAAATGAGTTCATGTTTTAATTAGACTTTCAATTTATTGGTTTTCCTGAGTGTCAATAGTAATGAAGAAAATTCATAGATTCAGACAAGAGATTTTGTTTTGACTTGGAGAGATTAATGGTAATATAAAAATTTGTTTCTAATTTAAATGAAACTTTTAACTTTGAAAATAAATTCTGTTGGTATGTATTAACAAGTATGTGCATGCGCCCAGTATTGCTGAAGGCGACCCAGTGTGCATGGTAAGGGGGAACATATCGGTTGAGGATCTGGCATGGAGTAAGGCCAGGGATTTGGAGTTTGGGGTGGCATGATAGAAGGTTAGGTGCGCTGTGGTGCGTGTCTGTTCAATTTTATGGTGTTGGGATCTCAAATAGAGAAGTCCAGTAATATCGTTCAGATGCGGCCATAGTCGCCGAACCAGGGGGGTAGTTTACCCATGATGTATAAGAACAAATGGGGGGTTGTTGGCACCATATCCTCACCGATCCTCTTAGGGGTTTAGCAATGAGATTTCTTCTGTTTCGACAGAAGATCTCTCATTGGGGGGGGTATTGTAACGGGGCTATTTTGAAGGGTATATTTTATTCAATTTATAAATTATTGGGGACTGATTTGTTTGGACACCCTTTACGGTCACTCAGACATGCTTGACTGGACACCCTGTATGCAATTCCGTATCAGTCCGTGCTTGGCACAACGATAACAGCGTTGGAATGTAAGCCTATGCGTACATGCGTGTATTTTCCGTTGGTGGATAAATAAAACTTTGTAGCGAGCCCAAAGACAGGACAAAATTACATAAACTCGCTCAACAGGTGATATCACGTGACGACTCATTATAGTGTCATGTGATTTTTAACAACGAATCACGAACAAAGTTGCCATGGATGAAGAAGGCGTGGTTTATATACACGCCGAGAGAACTGCGTTGTCGCTTTCCACACCTACAGTCGGCCCGCTGTATAATAGTGTCATGTGCTAAAGAAAAACTTTAATAATAAAAATGTGAGTCCAGGACCATAAAACAGTGAAAATTTTAAGCAGTTGATATCGAAATTATCAGCGGAAACTTCTCGGACGAAAGTGAACAAAGAACTCATGGGAATCAACGAGTGACCGACAGGGACGCCGATACCACGTAACAGTATCAAAAATCCATTAATTCTAAAATATAAAATGAAAGAAAGAAGCGCTTAATTAAATGAGGTATGTGTGCGAATGAGTGAGTGAGCAATCTCAGTCGTCTCAATAGTATAATTAATTAGTTTGTCAGTTATTTAAGTTATAGTTGCAACTAGTTATTAGTGTATTGATCATGTAAAAAAATAATCCAAGTTTTTGTAAGTCTTTAAGAAAAATAATCGAGAGACCGAATAGTAGTTTTGAATCGAAAATGAATATCAAGTAAAATAAAAGAAAGTACACAGAAAAATGTCATGCTAAACAAATAAAATACCATTTTAATTGTGCTTGGAAAATATGTGTTTGTCATTGCATTACCAGTTGTTTTTCTCTGCCTAAGTACATCAGACGACACCCTGGATTTTGCGATGAAGGTAAGTGGGACAAATTTAAATACTTTAATTTTAAAAAGCAAGTAAAGTTTCAGTTGCCGCCTTTAATAGGCACAGATTTCTAGATTTTTAATATTTATTTAAACTCGTAATGTTTTAAATTGCGCCCGTTTAACAGTGACTTTGTAAATTAAGTTAAATTAAATTAATTTACAAACTGATCGAAAATGGCAGAGAAAAATAAGGATGCAAAGTTAGGTGGAAGTAGGGTAGAAGAATCTATGTTAAACGTTACTCAAGACAATTTAATTTCAACAAATGAAAGTAGTGATGAGAAGGTACAATTAGAAATACCAAATGTGATTGAAACGGTAAATGTTGAATGTAGTAGTAAGAGCCATAATGTAGATATATTCAACCAATTAGCGTTAATGATGGAAATGATAAACAATAAATTCGAACAACAAAATAAGAACAATCATAAAAATAATGATAAATTGAATATGAGTTTAGACGAGTTAAAATCAGATAATAATAATTTAAAAACAAGCCTAAATGAATTTAAAGTCGAAATCAAATCAGAGGTGAATGCAGTAAAAGTAGAAATGAATAACGAGTTTGCGAACATAAGAAGCGAACTAAAAATGAGTGATGTGAATATGAATAGCCGATTGGAAAGTATGAATGAGACCATTGCTGGAGTGAAAAATGAGATGACTATAAATGTAGACAGAATACGAACCGAGATGAAGAATGACATAAAAACAATTAACGATAAACAAAATGAGAAACTAATAGAGACAAACAAAAGATTTGACGCGTTAACAAATAAATTTAACGATAAAATTAAAAAGCAAAATGACAAAATTGACAGTAATGTTCAATGTATAATTAATGAGTGTGAGGAAATCAAACGTGCCAGTGAAATACAAGAAAATATAAATGATGAATTCAGAAGTAACTTTGAACAAGTTGATGCAATTAAGATTAATGTAACTAGTTTAAAAAATAAACAAGCAGAACATGAGCGTGAAATAATTAAAGTCAGAGAAGATTTGAGTGTGACCATTAATCAGAAATTAACTAATGTGAGTGAGAGAGTGAATGTAGAAGTAGAATTAGGGTATTTTAGTAATGAAAGTAGGGGGGTGAACCCCATACAGTTTTTAAACTCTATAAAAAGTTTCAACAAATATAACCAAGAAAGTTGGGAGATTAAATTAGTAAGAATTTTAAAGTACTTTAAAGGGGATGCTAAAATATGGGCGGATGCTCTTAACGATAACTGGGTAGATTTTAATGAGTTTGAGCAAGCATTTAGAAATAAGTACTGGTCAGAAGAGAAACAAGAGGGGTTACGTAGTACCATAATGGGATGGGGAAATTTTAATATAAAAAACATGAGTATTACATCGTATGTGACGAGACTATATAGTCAGGTTAAATATTTAGAACCACCAATGCCTCTTTCATCTTTTATAAGATACATTAGTAAACATTTACCTAAGGACATACGGTCCACAATCAGAACCCGGGATTTTGCTGATATTGCAGAATTAGAAAAAATACTAGAAGCATACCAGAGTATGAAAGAGGAAGAAGATAATAAATACCAGTTTAGAATTTATGAATCGAATCAAATAAATACTGAAATAAGACAACCAGACCATTTTATTAGTAATGTGAGTAGATCAGGGGAGGGGGCGTGGTTGTGTCCAAACCCTAGTTGTGGAGCTAGTAATTATAACGGGTCGCGGAATCAATGTTACCGGTGTCAGGGTCCAAGGGAGAGTGCCCGAGGGAGAGTGGAGAATTATAATCGAGGTTTTGAACATACTGGGTTTAGAGGGAATCAGAGAGGGAGAGGTTTCACCAACAATCGGGGAGTGTCAGGAAACTTTAATCATAGAGGGAGAGGGGGATATGTTAGTAACCCAAACGAAACTCGGGGCGTGGAAGCACCAGCTCATAATCATAACAGTAGGGGGTTACAGTGAACCACCACCACCAATACCGTTAAACTAATCAGGGCGGTTGAAAAAGAAAGCCCCCAGCCATCTAGTAATCACCTAACAATAGGGTCACTAATTACCAATATACATAATGATCTATCCGACGAAGAAGCGGGAGAGAGTAGTAATGCTTTTGGGATGGCAGAATTTGAAGCCGAAGTGTTTAATTCTAAGTACACTTTTCTAGTAGATTCAGGGAGTGAACTGACTGCTATAGACGATAGAATGTTTGAAAAAATAAAAAATCAAACGACAGAAACAATTCCACAACTACCAGTACTGGGAATTAGTGTTACAGGGGTAACGGGTGTTCGCAGTAAAAAAGTAACTAAACAAATAATGCTACAATTAAAAGTAAATAAAAACACAATAAACGTACCTTTTTTGGTCATTCCAGGATTAAATATGGGAGCTATAATAGTTAATGATATTTTAAATAATTTCAAGTTAGAGTTGAACTATTACACACAGACTATGAAATTAAACATTAATAATAATATAATTGAAATACCATTCATACAAAAGAAAACTGTAGGAATGAAAGCTTTAAAAATAATTAGTAAGGGAATTTTAATTTCTGACAATGACATAAACGAGTGTAGGCCTTTAATAATAAATTATTGTAACTTCAGAGTAAATAGTAATGAATTATCTAAAAATGAAAATGGTTGGGAGGAAAAAATGAATAAAATCCTATATCAAGATGGGGAATTTAGCTACCAAGACAGGGAAAAAATAGTACTAATAATAAACAAAAATAAATCCGTTTTTTCAGACGAACCCGGTTTAGTAAAGAATTTTAAGGGTAAATTAGTCGTTAAAGAAAAAACACCCTTTGCCCCTAAAACCTATCTGGTACCATACTCCAAGAGGGGTTTAGTGCAGGAGGAAATAAATAAAATGTTGAGGGAAGGTATCATAGAAAAATCTACTTCACCATATTCCAACCCTTTAGTGGTGGTGACAAAGAAAGATTTCTCGATAAGATTATGTTTAGACGCAAGACCAGTAAACAGAATAATTGTTCCAGACAGAGAATCACCACCGGAACCAGTAAGCGAAATTCTGCAACGTTTTAGTGGGACCAAATACATCACCACCTTGGACTTGACTGCAGGCTACTGGCAGATAGAGCTGGAAGAGGAGTCTCGACAGTATGTGGCCTTTTTATACAACGGTAGGAATTACCAATTCCGCCGGTTACCTTTTGGACTAAACGTAAGTGTTTCAATTTTTATCAAATGCCTGGATTATGTATTAGGGAGAGAGATTTTAGAATTCACAACCGTTTATGTAGACGATATAGTAATTACATCACCAGACATTGATACCCACTGTGAAAGGTTAGATAGAGTGCTAAGTAGACTGCATGAATATGGAATAACAGTTAAATTTAAGAAGTCAGAATTTTTGAAAGAACAAGTTAATTTTTTGGGACATATAATTTCAGCCAGGGGTATCAGTACAGACCCTAAGAAAGTAGAAATAATACAAAATTTTCCGATACCAAAAAATGTTAAACAGTTGCAAAGTTTCTTAGGTTTGTGCAATTATTATAGGCAATTTGTAGACAAATATTGATATTTAACAGTACAATTGTGACATTTATTAAATAAAGACAATCGATGGCAGTGGAATTTAAAAGAGCAAAATATATTCGAGCTGATAAAAAATAAATTTTTAAACACAGTTATATTAGCTCATCCTAATTTTTCAGAACCATTTTATATACACACAGACGCGTCAGACATTGCCTTGGGAGTAGAGTTGTTTCAGTTAGATGGGAGTGGTAACCACAAAGTAGTAGCTTTTGCAAGTAGATCTCTATTAACTAGTGAAAGGAACTATACTACGATGGAGAAGGAGGCGTTATCAATAGTTTTCGCCTGTAGAAAGTTCAGAACGTACTTATTAGGAAATAAGGTAATCATAAGATCCGACCATCAAGCTTTAATGTTTTTAAAGAACTGTAAATTAACACATGGTAGGTTAGTGCGGTGGATGCTAATATTACAAGAATATGACTTAACAATTGAGTATTGTAAGGGTAAAGAAAATATAGTAGCTGATGTCCTATCCAGGACAGATTTTGATAATAATACCGAAGTAGACATAGCAAATACGTATAAAATATTGATAGTAAAAGAAGCGGGGGAAGTAAATATGAAAAAATTAATAAGTAACTTAGCAACAGAACAAGAAAGAGACACCGAACTTAATAAAATAATATTAGCTTTGAATCAAATACCTAACGTACCTCACAAGTGGGAGAAACATTTTAGTTTGTTTAATAAACACTTGTTCCACCGGGCAAATGAACTGGGAGACGATTGGAAAGTGTGCATCCCCAAATTTATAATACCTGACGTAGTGAGAGATTGCCATCTAAGGTATGGTCATATAGGCCCCAAGAAATGTAGTGACATATTAAAAGAGTCATGTAAATTCAATAATATGGAAAGAACGGTGCGTAAAATATTACAAACATGCGAAATTTGTCAGAAAGCTAAAGTAAACAATCGTAAACAGGAGGGTTTAATGCAGCATGTAATGCCAGACAGTTCTTTAGCATTAGTTGTCGTTGATTTATATGGCCCCTTACCCAAAGGTCGTGGAGGGGTAAATTATTTGTTTGTTGTGTTAGATGTTTTTACCAAATTTGTAAAATTGTACCCGATTAAAAAGGCAACCTCATCAGTATTGGCTAGGAAGATAGTAAATGAATACCTTATTGAAGTAGGTAGACCTAAAATAGTATTATCAGACCATGGTTCTCAATTTACCAGCAACACCTGGTGGGAAACTTTAGGTTGGGAAAACATCTTAGTTAAACATACATCAGTGTATAATCCACAGTCAAATCCTAGTGAACGTGTTATGCGGGAGTTAGGGAGAATGTTTAGAACCTTTTGCCATAAAAAACATTCTTTATGGGCTACCTTTGCGGGCAAGATAGAAGGGTATATTAATAATAGTTTACATGAATCCACTAGTTACAGCCCATGTGAGTTAATGTTTCAGCGAAGGCCGGCACGCATATTAGAAGAGCTAGTAAAATTTCCAACCCGGATGGACATACCACATGATAGGAAACTGGTAATCGCTAGGGAGCGCCTGCTGAGTAAGGCTGAACAGCGGAAACGGAGACATGACCAGAATTTAACACCCATACAATACGAGGTAGGACAACTAGTATTAATAAAAAATCACGATCAATCATCAGCGTTGGACAAAGAAATTAAAAAATTCTTCCTATTGTATGACGGTCCATATGAGGTTAGCCAAGTGAAAATGGAGAATGCTTATGTTTTAGTAGATTTGCAAACTCGAGAAATAAAAGGAACTTATAATGTGACCCAATTAAAAAAGTATTACCTAGCTGAGTGATGATAGATGTATTTGTAATTATTAAAATTTTCATACATAGACAGACATTTTATATTGTATTATTATAATTTTTTATCATTATTTATACACACGTTATGGTATCTTGAAAGTAGAAGGGATCCTCCCCCATTTTCGGGCGGTCACAGATTCACCACCTCTGATCGTGGCTTTTGGCATTCTGGAGGCAGACCATGGTTGACGGTAGCCCCGCAAAGGGTGAAATCAACGATGGTCCTAATCCACAAATTGGTGTAAACTAGAAATTTAACATTATCCTTGAACGGGGAGGGGGACCCTAGTTTCGTGGAAAGGTAAGATATAAAAAAAAAAAAAATTGTAATATTTTCCACGAACTACAGTAGGTTGTTCTAGAAATTGAAATTGGAAAATTTCAGAATGAAACAACCGAAATTATGTAACTTAAATATTTAACTTTTCAAGAAGTTGTTTTACTTCAGAAATCAAAATGTACTGTACTTCTAAGGTAAATTTGTAAAGTGATCCATTGTTGTAGTTCCTATTTTGGTCATAGAGAAAAAGTTTGGACTTGCAAAGGTGTTTGTGTAAAAAATGTGTTAAACAAAAAAAAACTTGTCATACAAGATGTGTGGGTAATTTTGGGGGGTAGAGTGGTGTTTATAGAAGTGATATAATAATGGAATGTAGGGACTGCTATTGTAGAAAGATTTAGTTTAGTTATTAGGGTGCTATCGCTGTGGTGGCATGTGCCACAGTAGATAGCGGAAAGTGTTGGGGGTAATAGAGAGTGTTACCTCCATCGGAGGCCAAAATGGCGTAAAATGCACGGCACACCCTTTTTTGCAATTTTATATTGTATCCTGATAGATTGCCGTGCCGTGCATATAAATGATGATGACAACATGCCTGAAAGTAGAGTTGATTTCCCCGACTTTTTGGGCGATTACTGCCTTACCAGCACTAATCGTGGTTTTGGCTAGCGGTCAGCTATGGCCATAAATTAAGAACCTTGACCATAGCTGGCTTGAAATTGGTTTATATTAGAAATTGATGGGGGGTGACATTAGGGGAAATCCCGGAAACTATGGAACAGCGGCTGCCACTCTGTTCGAGTAGGAACAGCAAGGCCAGGTGGTAGACCCGTTTTAAGGGTGTATGAATTTGTAACAGGGATATGATGATATCCAAATAATTTCCAATGTAACGCTGAAGCTTACTTACTTACTAGCCAACGCCCACCCTTGGCTGTTGGGCCATTAGGTGGCGCGCTGACCAGTAGAGACGTGAGAGCCTTGCCGTACCATCTTCGTCTTGGACTTGCGTGTCTGAGATCAAGACTGGACATGCAATTAGGTGATCCGCATTCATGGAAGCGTATCCACAGAGAACACATTCAGGAGACGACAACACGCCAATGCGGTGCAGGTGGGAGGCCAGGTAGTCATGACCGGTTGTAGTTCTAAAAAGAGCAACACTAGTTGCTCGGGGTAACGCTGAAGCAAGGACACGGAGATGTAAAATTCCTCCATCAATGCCGTCCTTGTGGAAGCACATGGGCGCAACAGTCCAACAGAAAAAAACAATAGTGTGTGTGGCTGGGAGGTTGCTCAGGGGAGCAACGAATTAAAATTTTGTAACCTAAAGATGATAACTCGCTCTTGCACTAATTCAATAATTGTATTATGATTTGATAAATAGGTGTTCGTATGTTTATTATACTGTGTTTATTCTGTCTTATAAATGTATTATTTTATCGTGTTAGAGGTAAGTGTTGATAAAATGTGTAAGTTGTATAATTTTGAAATGTGTTTATGGTAAGGTCATTCACCTTGCTTTAGAAAATCAGTTTGATCAGCTGTACAATATCACTTATAAACGATTTGCAATTTTTTCAAGTTAGTTAAATATTTGAATATGAGGAAGATGGAATGTAATTAATGTTTGAAGAATGATTTTAATGTGTTAAAAGATTTTAATTTAAATGTCAGTTTTATTGTTAATTGTAATAATACCATGTCAATTTTAAATGTCATATTTTATTATGTTATTGTGTTTAAAGATAAAAAGTTTTAAAGATGTCTTATGTATTTTACGAACATGTGTAGATCAAGGTTGTGGACTTGACCCAGTTTGATCAGCTGATGGTTGATGTTATAAACTAGACCAGTTTTGGCAATGAAGTGATGCAAACTTTGTTGTTTAATTGATTTGAATAATTTTGAATTTTCTGAATATTGAGAAAAGTATATTTTAATAAATTTAAAATTTTAAGATTTTATGCCTGTCATATAGGTGATGTGTTTAAATTTCAAGTGTATTATTGTTTATGTGTACTACTAATGTTTTTTATTGTACTGTATTGTTTAGTATGTATGTATAATCAAATGTTAGGATAAATGAGTTCATGTTTTAATTAGACTTTCAATTTATTGGTTTTCCTGAGTGTCAATAGTAATGAAGAAAATTCATAGATTCAGACAAGAGATTTTGTTTTGACTTGGAGAGATTAATGGTAATATAAAAATTTGTTTCTAATTTAAATGAAACTTTTAACTTTGAAAATAAATTCTGTTGGTATGTATTAACAAGTATGTGCATGCGCCCAGTATTGCTGAAGGCGACCCAGTGTGCATGGTAAGGGGGAACATATCGGTTGAGGATCTGGCATGGAGTAAGGCCAGGGATTTGGAGTTTGGGGTGGCATGATAGAAGGTTAGGTGCGCTGTGGTGCGTGTCTTCAATTTTATGGTGTTGGGATCTCAAATAGAGAAGTCCAGTAATATCGTTCAGATGCGGCCATAGTCGCCGAACCAGGGGGGTAGTTTACCCATGATGTATAAGAACAAATGGGGGGTTGTTGGCACCATATCCTCACCGATCCTCTTAGGGGTTTAGCAATGAGATTTCTTCTGTTTCGACAGAAGATCTCTCATTGGGGGGGGGGGTATTGTAACGGGGCTATTTTGAAGGGTATATTTTATTCAATTTATAAATTATTGGGGACTGATTTGTTTGGACACCCTTTACGGTCACTCAGACATGCTTGACTGGACACCCTGTATGCAATTCCGTATCAGTCCGTGCTTGGCACAACGATAACAGCGTTGGAATGTAAGCCTATGCGTACATGCGTGTATTTTCCGTTGGTGGATAAATAAAACTTTGTAGCGAGCCCAAAGACAGGACAAAATTACATAAACTCGCTCAACAGGTGATATCACGTGACGACTCATTATAGTGTCATGTGATTTTTAACAACGAATCACGAACAAAGTTGCCATGGATGAAGAAGGCGTGGTTTATATACACGCCGAGAGAACTGCGTTGTCGCTTTCCACACCTACAGTCGGCCCGCTGTATAATAGTGTCATGTGCTAAAGAAAAACTTTAATAATAAAAATGTGAGTCCAGGACCATAAAACAGTGAAAATTTTAAGCAGTTGATATCGAAATTATCAGCGGAAACTTCTCGGACGAAAGTGAACAAAGAACTCATGGGAATCAACGAGTGACCGACAGGGACGCCGATACCACGTAACAGTATCAAAAATCCATTAATTCTAAAATATAAAATGAAAGAAAGAAGCGCTTAATTAAATGGGGTATGTGTGTGAATGAGTGAGTGAGCAATCTGGGTCGTCTCAATAGTATAATTAATTAGTTTGTCAGTTTTTTAAGTTATAGTTGCAACTAGTTATTAGTGTATTGGTCATGTAAAAAAATAATCCAAGTTTTTGTAATTCTTTAAGAAAAATAATCGAGAGACTGAGTAGTAGTTTTGAATCAAAAATGAATATCAAGTAAATAAAAGAAAGTAAACAGAAAAATGTCATGCTAAACAAATAAAATACCATTTTAATTGTGCTTGCAAAATATGTGTTTGTCATTGCATTACCAGTTGTTTTTCTCTGCCTAAGTACATCAGACGACACCCTGGATTTTGCGATGAAGGTAAGTGGGACAAATTTAAATACTTTAATTTTAAAAAGCAAGTAAAGTTTCAGTTGCCGCCTTTAATAGGCACAGGTTTCTAGATTTTTAATATTTATTTAAACTCGTAATGTTTTAAAGGTTTTACAGACGAACACAGCTGCAGAAAGGATTATCTGGATTTGAGTTATGCAATAATTACACTAACACCAAAATTTTCAAATTATAACAAATTATCTTTCTATTTTATTTAGCACTCCTCATACAACAGGTTATTGTATTTTTTATGACTCTATCTTTTCTTGTTGTTATCAATAAATTGTAAGTAAGTATCAATCAAAACGAGTATACATACAAAGAAATTTTCCTTAACTATTTGTAAATATTACCGTGACGTATAGTAAAGAATTAACTATAATGAACCAATGCGTAATATATCTGTTCCCTTAGAGATCTCATTTAAACTGAACATTTTTTATTTAAAATAATAATTTTTTTTATTATTGAAAAATTATAATTTGTTTTGGCCATTTAATTATGTGTTTCTGCTTTTACTTAACTGCCAATGGTCCGATTCGTAGCACTGCCTGTTGAGACGCTTTCTTGGTTTCGTCGCACTCCGATACTAGTCTACATTGAGTTTAGTTGTTGTGAATTACTTTAAACTTTAGGCACTGTAACGTTTTACTTTTGACTTTATGCACTGTAAGATTTATATTTTTATAGCCGGCCGGCTTTAAATTTGCCCGAGCACTTAGATGGTTAACTGTAATGGCCGCGCGGCCACGAGTTGCAATGGAACTTTTTTATAAATGTTTTACCACTTTACTAGATAGGCCGAATTTATTTTACGCCCTATCTAACACGCCCGAGGCCACTGTTTTTAATTAACGAACTGTATGCTGCTTCCTACTACTGTCTGATGTTAATACTATGGTGGCAATCTGCATACTGTGATTCACAAAGACTGGTGCTGGCAAGGTATTGCATAACACGTCTGAGCTGGGCTGTCTCCAGACATCAACAAATAACACTGTGTTGCTGGTTACAAGGTGTAACATGCCAAATTTATGGGGTATGTTTATTTATTGCATTTTCGGGGATTGATTAAAATATTTGTAAATTTTATATTCCATTGTAACGGACCACGAGTTGAATTGCCAGAACCGTGTTGTAAGAACAGTTCTAACAAAGAAACGCAATATCACGTTGTGCAATCTGTAAGCAAGAATTCATCAAGCCTTCAGTTCATCAAGATGATATATAATAATTATTAATAATGAATTTGAAAATTTTAAGGTGATGAATGAGTTAAATGATTAATGATTGATGAGAATGTCATATTAGGATGTTGTATATTTATTTGATTTAATTATTTAGTTATTAAGGCGCTAGTACTGGGGTGGCCTGTGCCCTAGTAGATAGCGGAATGGGTTGGGGGTAACAGAGTGTTACCTCCATCGGAGGCCAACATGGCGACAATGTGCGGCACACCTTTTTTGGACAAATTTAATTTGTACCCTGATAGACACTCGTGCCGCACATAACAAAGATGATGTAGAACAGGCATTGAAATGAAAGTTAGATTTCCCCGACTTTTCGGGCGATTACTGCCTTACCAGCACTAATCGTGGCTTTGGCTAGCGGTCAGCTATGGCCATATCAAGTCCCTTGACCATAGCTGACTTGAAATTGGTTTATAGTAGAAATTAAATGGGGGGTGAAATTAGGGGAAATCCAGGAACTATGGAACAGCGGCTGCCACTCTGTCCGCGTGGGGACAGCATAGCCAGGTGGTAGACCCGTTTTAAGGGCGTTTCAATATAAACAAGGATATGTCGATATCCACAAATTTTCAAATGTAAATGCCGAAGCAAAGACACGGAGATGTCCAATTCCTCCAAATATGCAGTCTTTGTGGAAGCAAAAAGGCGCTACAGTCTTACATAAATTGCAATAGTGTGTGTGGACCAGGGGGTTGCTCAGAGGAGCAACGTGCTAAAATTTTGTAAATTAAAAAACTGATAAATCCATTTTGCTCTAATAAAAACACTTGTATTCCGCTCAAATAAACAGGTGCTCATACATTCAGTATAATGTGTTCATTCTATATTTTTTAAATGTAGTTTTTTATTGTAGTAGGGTAGATATAAGAATTGATAAAAAGTATGTTTTATATAATGTGTGTATTTTTTAAACTAAGTAGATAACTAAACCGACTGGCAGGCGGTTAACATAAATTACCAGAGTAAGGAAAAAGGGGAAACAATGAGGTGTAGTATGGTAGATGTAAGGATTGATAACCATATATGTTTCATGTAATTTGCACATTTTTTAAATGTGTTTTCACTTTGATGGGAACATCAGCTGATCAGTAGTAAAATGTCACTGTTATATTGGTTGTAAATGTTCAAGGTAATCAATGTTAAATGTAATGTTTCAATGTATTATAGATGCTATTTAAAATAATGAGAAAAGTAATTTAATAAAGTGAGAAATAAAGCAATAATTTGTGAAAGCTAATAAAAGATAGTTTTTGGGTGATGAAGATTTTATTGGGACATGTAGATCAGTCCAAGTCAAAGTTAAAATGGTAGTAGCGAGAAAAATATTGTTTTGAGTTAATGTAATATTGCTGGGAGTTAGTGTTATAGAATTTGAGAAGTATTGATGTTGACACAGTAGATATGGGGAATATATGTAAAGTAATGATTGATATATGGATATTATTAAATGATGATGTTATTTTGTTGTAGTTGAAGTGAGGTAATAAGTATGAGATTTGGGGATGGCAATTTTGTAATAGGGGGTAGTGTAATGTGGGAGTCCGCAACAAAAGGGTTGGGACGGGAAGGAACAGATTTGGTGGGAAGGGGTCGCCTTAGGTAGAATCCAGGGACCAGATTAAGGGAATGAGTCTTTGGGGGGGGGGAACACTTATCCTAAGTACAAAGGGTTAGAGAGTATTTTTTTTATATATAGAGAGAAGGTGGCGAATTGAGTCTAATGATAAGTTGGGTTTAGAGATTGTTGGATAGATAGTTTAATAGAGATGGGTGTCCTGATAGTAAAAGTCGTTAGTGAATAGTAGAGTCAAAGGGAGAAAGATTATATATGTATACAGATCAAGTAGTACATTAAATGAGTACAAATAATTAAATCACCCAAAGTAAAGAAAAGTTGAGAATAGTAAAGAAAAGAGATTTAGAACAAGAATATAAAATTTTTAATTGAAACCAGTGACAGATTTTTGACAGAATTTGGAAAAGGAAAGTTGTAAAGTTTATTTGAATAATTTAAATATCAATTTGATTGTTATTTATAATAATATTTTGTTAATTTTAAATGTGTTATTTTATTATGTTTTTGTGTTTCAAGATGGAGTTTTACAGATGTTTAATGTGTTCTCAGATAGAACTTGTATATAACGTATGTAGGTCAAGGTTCTTGACTTGACCCAGTTGTGGTCAGCTGATGGGTGAGTTCATGTACTGGGCATGTTTAGCAAGGAAGTCAATCCAACTTTTGTTTTTAATCAATGTGAACAATATTTAAATGAGTTCTATATGGAAAAAAAAAAAAATATTTTAAGAAATTTAAATTTTTTTGAATTAAAAAATTTTTTTTTGGACATTTTTTTGGAAAAAAAAATTTCTTGATTTTGCGCCTGCCAGATAATGGATATTGGTAAACTTTGACTATTTTATTGTTTGTGTTCTAATTATGTTTATTACTACTGAATTATTTTATTGAATTGTATGGTTAGACTCTAGGTGTAATCACATGTTAGGTTGAGGATGGTACTTATTTTAAGAAGTGTTCAATTGATTTAATTTTTTTGATAACAAAAAACTAAGGAAGAGAATTTTTTGATAAAATATTTTAGTTTGAATTTTGGATTTTTCACTTAGATGGAATAAGAAATTTTGAAGAATTTTTTAATGTTACAATATGTAGAATAGGTGTGTGTGTGAGCCCAGTATCTGCTAAAGGCAGCCCAGCTTGCATATAAGGGGAAACATATCGGTGGAGGATCTGGCATGATCTAAGCCAGGGATGAGGATTTTTGGGGTAGCGTGATAGAAGGTAAGGTGCGCTGTGGTGCGTGTCTATTCGATTTTTCGGTGTTGGGATCTCGCACAGAGAAGTCCAGTGATCTCGTTCAGATGCGTCCATAGTCGCCGAGCCAGGGGGGTCGTGTACCCATGAAGTGTAAGAATAAAAGGGGGGTTGTTGGCTCCAGTTCCTCATCGGTACTCTTAGGCGTTTTATCAATGAGATTTCTTCTGTTTTGACAGAAGACCTCTCATTGAGGGGGTATTGTAACGTGCCAAATTTACGGGGTATTTTTATTTATTGCATTTTCGGGGATTGATTAAAATATTTTTAAATTTTATTTTCCATTGTAACGGACCACGGGTTGAATTTCCAGAACCGTGTTGTAAGAACAGTTCTAACAAAGAAACGCAATATCACGTTGTGCAATCTGTAAGCAAGAAGTCATCAAGCCTCCAGTTCCAAGAACTTTGTTTGTGTGTGACAGCACGCCCATACGCATTATACAAGCGGGGCGCGGATCAACGCTACTGCAGAAACTCAAAATGGCCTAGAGGGGAATTGTTGCCTTGCACATGTCCCCATGAAGACGGATGTAAAACTTAAGGTCCGCCCATTTTGTGACGTCAGCCAGTGCCGCACCAATTTCCTAGACGATCGGCACAACACCAACAGCATGAATTAAATGGGACGAAAAGACGACGAACAACCATGAGGCTTTGACTTCCAGATATAACGACGAAATCAAGTTGGTCACGAACTTATAGACGCTTTGCCCAGTTCGTCACAAACCGTACCTGCCGGTACAACCCTACGGGGTATCTCTTTGAAAAATTTTATAAATTGTTAGTAGTAAAGTGACCTAACAGTTAAAATCGTGTGACCGCGGTCGACAATACAGTGGAGGACATATTAAGTTAAAGTTCGGACACGAATATCAATTAAACCGAGTAACAATGAGTGCGCACGAAAACCACGTTGCCGGCGGGGAAGGTTACGACAAATGTTTAAGGCCTTTGGGGTATTAAAAATGATCTCGGGTTTTTAAAAATTAAATTGTATGTATGTGAGAACGGCAGGCTGAGCTGTTTATGTTTGTATGTACTATAAATAAGGTAAGGTAGTAATTATTAGGGTATCGTAGTTATCATCATACTTTTCTAAAGTTGTAATTCAAAATTAAAAAAAACAGGAGAGAGAGTAACAATTTTGTTCTTATTTTATACATGTCTAAAATGTTTCACAATCATAAAAAATAAAAACCATTATCTTTCGAATGATAAATTTTGGTATTTAACTTCCTTCAAAACCTTATTTCATTTGATGTGCTGTCAAGTTGGCTGTACGAACGGGGTTCGTCCCCACTGTGCGATCCGGCCAGATCGAAACTTGAAGGTAAGTGGGAGTTTATTATTTTATTCATAAAGAAATATGTGACTAACGTTACAATTGGTGCCGTGACACCAGGATGTAATATAACAAAAAAGTTGTATTACGCCGGCCTATATGTTGACAGTACATTGAATGAAGTACGGTTGCGAAAGTAAAATTATATTTACGTAAACTTGCGTAATTATGGTATAAGGTTGATTTTATGTAGGTTATAATATAAGGTTTTGAAAAGAGATTAATCATTCGTAGTTATTACGTAAGTAAAAATAAATCAGTTAAAAATGGCTGAGAATACTAAAAGTAAGATAACTAACGTAGAGATGAGTGAAAGTGACCTTGAGTCGCAGTCGCTGAATGAAAGTGGTATGCTGACAGTTGAGCCGAGCGCTGTTACAGAAACAGCTGTTGGCGGCAATGTCATCATTCATTCTACCCCAATCGCTGCTAAAACACAATTAAGCGAAACAGATGTTGATTCTGGGATTCAGTTGACCCCAGTTTTAACCAATAAAAATAAACAACCCGATGACATGGATATAATGAGTATTATGTTGAATCAATTCAAAGAATTAAATAAACGTTTTGATAGAACTGACGAAAAATTTGAGAGTCGTTTCAACGCTAATGATGAGAAAATTGAGATTTTAACTAATGACTTTAAAGAACAGAAATTAAAATGCGAACAGCAAAATATTAAAAATGAGATTATAGTTAAAGAAATTAAAGAACAGAATATTCAGTTGCAGCAGAGTATTAGTGTAAAATTTGATGATTTAATAAATGATATACAAGAAAAGAATAAATGTTTAGAAAATACCAGTGAAATAATAAGAAATAATTTGAATAAAATAGAACAGAGTAAAAATAATACAAAAGAAAATTGTAATGGCAATGTTGTATTAGATAAAGAGTTAACAAATGATGACGATGATGTTAAAAATAATGAAAATAGTATTGAGAATAGTGATGTAATTGAAAATGTAGTATCTGAAAGTACTGATGAGTTTGTAGACTGTGATAATGAAATGTTAAGGTGTGTTTATGAGTTAGAGAGAGAGTGGAAAGATAGTATAGTGGTAGAATGGGGGCAGAGGGTAAATTTTCCCCTTATTTTTTCTGAACCAGAGTGTTCACAAGTGTTGTTTTTGAAGGGCAAGAGTCCCGTGTTGGTAGAAGATTTGAAGTGTTTATTTTTGTTGTATAATTTTGTACCCTCTGTCTGGAATGATATTGAGAGTGTGATATGGTATTATGATAAGAGAGAATTAGATAGAGAATTGTATGTTGATAAAGAAACAGAATTGTATGAATTGAATAGAGAGTATGATGAGTGGAAAGTAAGGTTAGAAGTGTGTCTAAATAATAATGATTTGATTGATAATACAAAAGTAACTAGCCCGATAATGAATATAATTACTGATGGAGATTTATCAGAAATACTTAACGTAGACTTGGTGAATGATTATTATGGTATAACGGATAAATTGAAATTGTTTGGTTATAACACACAAGACAATGGTATGTGGGTTAATAAAATTGAGAAGTGCTATATAAAGCAAAGATTAATCTTTGACGATGGAGGGTAGACTATAAAACAATAAAGGACAATTATAAATATTTTTGTTTTGTGGTTTTGACCTGGCAGATTTCGACAATGAAGTGTGAAAAAATGGAACAGTTAATGACAAAAGTTTGTAAATAAATGCTTAGTAAATTTACCTGTGTGTATTGTAGGATGTTAAGTAAACAATGTATGTAGGTAATTGTGATAAAAATAATATTAATATTTGCGATTTAAATAAATAACAACATTACTTTTGAAAACAGTAATTAGCAAATCGTGATTGTTTTGGATAGCAATGAACTTGTATTGTAATAATTAATTTGATTAAAATAATCTGAGATGTTTTCAATATTTTGACTGATTTAAATGTTGTATAATGAATTTTTTTAATGAATTTAAATTGTTTTACGAGATATGAAGTTGTTAATTAATTGTTCAATTGTTAGATTTGAAATAACATTTTGTTAAATGTTTCAGAGGTTACGTGAAAGTATTGGTGTATAGTGAATATATTTTGTGTATGTCAGTTTAAATGGACTGTAAGTATAAAAATTTTATAGTACGAATCAAGTATAATAAAAATGTTTACAGGTGTAACTCAGCTGAAAAGATTTGAATTCAATATCGAGATGATTTGAAATAATTGTGAGAAATAAAAAAGGATAATTAAAAAATTTAAAAATAACTGAAAGATGATATATAATAATTATTAATAATGAATTTGAAAATTTTAAGGTGATGAATGAGTTAAATGATTAATGATTGATGAGAATGTCATATTAGGATGTTGTATATTTATTTGATTTAATTATTTAGTTATTAAGGCGCTAGTACTGGGGTGGCCTGTGCCCTAGTAGATAGCGGAATGGGTTGGGGGTAACAGAGTGTTACCTCCATCGGAGGCCAACATGGCGACAATGTGCGGCACACCTTTTTTGGACAAATTTAATTTGTACCCTGATAGACACTCGTGCCGCACATAACAAAGATGATGTAGAACAGGCATTGAAATGAAAGTTAGATTTCCCCGACTTTTCGGGCGATTACTGCCTTACCAGCACTAATCGTGGCTTTGGCTAGCGGTCAGCTATGGCCATATCAAGTCCCTTGACCATAGCTGACTTGAAATTGGTTTATAGTAGAAATTAAATGGGGGGTGAAATTAGGGGAAATCCAGGAACTATGGAACAGCGGCTGCCACTCTGTCCGCGTGGGGACAGCATAGCCAGGTGGTAGACCCGTTTTAAGGGCGTTTCAATATAAACAAGGATATGTCGATATCCACAAATTTTCAAATGTAAATTCCGAAGCAAAGACACGGAGATGTCCAATTCCTCCAAATATGCAGTCTTTGTGGAAGCAAAAAGGCGCTACAGTCTTACATAAATTGCAATAGTGTGTGTGGACCAGGGGGTTGCTCAGAGGAGCAACGTGCTAAAATTTTGTAAATTAAAAAACTGATAAATCCATTTTGCTCTAATAAAAACACTTGTATTCCGCTCAAATAAACAGGTGCTCATACATTCAGTATAATGTGTTCATTCTATATTTTTTAAATGTAGTTTTTTATTGTAGTAGGGTAGATATAAGAATTGATAAAAAGTATGTTTTATATAATGTGTGTATTTTTTAAACTAAGTAGATAACTAAACCGACTGGCAGGCGGTTAACATAAATTACCAGAGTAAGGAAAAAGGGGAAACAATGAGGTGTAGTATGGTAGATGTAAGGATTGATAACCATATATGTTTCATGTAATTTGCACATTTTTTAAATGTGTTTTCACTTTGATGGGAACATCAGCTGATCAGTAGTAAAATGTCACTGTTATATTGGTTGTAAATGTTCAAGGTAATCAATGTTAAATGTAATGTTTCAATGTATTATAGATGCTATTTAAAATAATGAGAAAAGTAATTTAATAAAGTGAGAAATAAAGCAATAATTTGTGAAAGCTAATAAAAGATAGTTTTTGGGTGATGAAGATTTTATTGGGACATGTAGATCAGTCCAAGTCAAAGTTAAAATGGTAGTAGCGAGAAAAATATTGTTTTGAGTTAATGTAATATTGCTGGGAGTTAGTGTTATAGAATTTGAGAAGTATTGATGTTGACACAGTAGATATGGGGAATATATGTAAAGTAATGATTGATATATGGATATTATTAAATGATGATGTTATTTTGTTGTAGTTGAAGTGAGGTAATAAGTATGAGATTTGGGGATGGCAATTTTGTAATAGGGGGTAGTGTAATGTGGGAGTCCGCAACAAAAGGGTTGGGACGGGAAGGAACAGATTTGGTGGGAAGGGGTCGCCTTAGGTAGAATCCAGGGACCAGATTAAGGGAATGAGTCTTTGGGGGGGGGGAACACTTATCCTAAGTACAAAGGGTTAGAGAGTATTTTTTTTATATATAGAGAGAAGGTGGCGAATTGAGTCTAATGATAAGTTGGGTTTAGAGATTGTTGGATAGATAGTTTAATAGAGATGGGTGTCCTGATAGTAAAAGTCGTTAGTGAATAGTAGAGTCAAAGGGAGAAAGATTATATATGTATACAGATCAAGTAGTACATTAAATGAGTACAAATAATTAAATCACCCAAAGTAAAGAAAAGTTGAGAATAGTAAAGAAAAGAGATTTAGAACAAGAATATAAAATTTTTAATTGAAACCAGTGACAGATTTTTGACAGAATTTGGAAAAGGAAAGTTGTAAAGTTTATTTGAATAATTTAAATATCAATTTGATTGTTATTTATAATAATATTTTGTTAATTTTAAATGTGTTATTTTATTATGTTTTTGTGTTTCAAGATGGAGTTTTACAGATGTTTAATGTGTTCTCAGATAGAACTTGTATATAACGTATGTAGGTCAAGGTTCTTGACTTGACCCAGTTGTGGTCAGCTGATGGGTGAGTTCATGTACTGGGCATGTTTAGCAAGGAAGTCAATCCAACTTTTGTTTTTAATCAATGTGAACAATATTTAAATGAGTTCTATATGGAAAAAAAAGAAAATATTTTAAGAAATTTAAATTTTTTTGAATTAAAAAATTTTTTTTTGGACATTTTTTTGGAAAAAAAATTTCTTGATTTTGCGCCTGCCAGATAATGGATATTGGTAAACTTTGACTATTTTATTGTTTGTGTTCTAATTATGTTTATTACTACTGAATTATTTTATTGAATTGTATGGTTAGACTCTAGGTGTAATCACATGTTAGGTTGAGGATGGTACTTATTTTAAGAAGTGTTCAATTGATTTAATTTTTTTGATAACAAAAAACTAAGGAAGAGAATTTTTTGATAAAATATTTTAGTTTGAATTTTGGATTTTTCACTTAGATGGAATAAGAAATTTTGAAGAATTTTTTAATGTTACAATATGTAGAATAGGTGTGTGTGTGAGCCCAGTATCTGCTAAAGGCAGCCCAGCTTGCATATAAGGGGAAACATATCGGTGGAGGATCTGGCATGATCTAAGCCAGGGATGAGGATTTTTGGGGTAGCGTGATAGAAGGTAAGGTGCGCTGTGGTGCGTGTCTATTCGATTTTTCGGTGTTGGGATCTCGCACAGAGAAGTCCAGTGATCTCGTTCAGATGCGTCCATAGTCGCCGAGCCAGGGGGGTCGTGTACCCATGAAGTGTAAGAATAAAAGGGGGGTTGTTGGCTCCAGTTCCTCATCGGTACTCTTAGGCGTTTTATCAATGAGATTTCTTCTGTTTTGACAGAAGACCTCTCATTGAGGGGGTATTGTAACGTGCCAAATTTATGGGGTATTTTTATTTATTGCATTTTCGGGGATTGATTAAAATATTTTTAAATTTTATTTTCCATTGTAACGGACCACGGGTTGAATTTCCAGAACCGTGTTGTAAGAACAGTTCTAACAAAGAAACGCAATATCACGTTGTGCAATCTGTAAGCAAGAAGTCATCAAGCCTCCAGTTCCAAGAACTTTGTTTGTGTGTGACAGCACGCCCATACGCATTATACAAGCGGGGCGCGGATCAACGCTACTGCAGAAACTCAAAATGGCCTAGAGGGGAATTGTTGCCTTGCACATGTCCCCATGAAGACGGATGTAAAACTTAAGGTCCGCCCATTTTGTGACGTCAGCCAGTGCCGCACCAATTTCCTAGACGATCGGCACAACACCAACAGCATGAATTAAATGGGACGAAAAGACGACGAACAACCATGAGGCTTTGACTTCCAGATATAACGACGAAATCAAGTTGGTCACGAACTTATAGACGCTTTGCCCAGTTCGTCACAAACCGTACCTGCCGGTACAACCCTACGGGGTATCTCTTTGAAAAATTTTATAAATTGTTAGTAGTAAAGTGACCTAACAGTTAAAATCGTGTGACCGCGGTCGACAATACAGTGGAGGACATATTAAGTTAAAGTTCGGACACGAATATCAATTAAACCGAGTAACAATGAGTGCGCACGAAAACCACGTTGCCGGCGGGGAAGGTTACGACAAATGTTTAAGGCCTTTGGGGTATTAAAAATGATCTCGGGTTTTTAAAAATTAAATTGTATGTATGTGAGAACGGCAGGCTGAGCTGTTTATGTTTGTATGTACTATAAATAAGGTAAGGTAGTAATTATTAGGGTATCGTAGTTATCATCATACTTTTCTAAAGTTGTAATTCAAAATTAAAAAAAACAGGAGAGAGAGTAACAATTTTGTTCTTATTTTATACATGTCTAAAATGTTTCACAATCATAAAAAATAAAAACCATTATCTTTCGAATGATAAATTTTGGTATTTAACTTCCTTCAAAACCTTATTTCATTTGATGTGCTGTCAAGTTGGCTGTACGAACGGGGTTCGTCCCCACTGTGCGATCCGGCCAGATCGAAACTTGAAGGTAAGTGGGAGTTTATTATTTTATTCATAAAGAAATATGTGACTAACGTTACAATTGGTGCCGTGACACCAGGATGTAATATAACAAAAAAGTTGTATTACGCCGGCCTATATGTTGACAGTACATTGAATGAAGTACGGTTGCGAAAGTAAAATTATATTTACGTAAACTTGCGTAATTATGGTATAAGGTTGATTTTATGTAGGTTATAATATAAGGTTTTGAAAAGAGATTAATCATTCGTAGTTATTACGTAAGTAAAAATAAATCAGTTAAAAATGGCTGAGAATACTAAAAGTAAGATAACTAACGTAGAGATGAGTGAAAGTGACCTTGAGTCGCAGTCGCTGAATGAAAGTGGTATGCTGACAGTTGAGCCGAGCGCTGTTACAGAAACAGCTGTTGGCGGCAATGTCATCATTCATTCTACCCCAATCGCTGCTAAAACACAATTAAGCGAAACAGATGTTGATTCTGGGATTCAGTTGACCCCAGTTTTAACCCATAAAAATAAACAACCCGATGACATGGATATAATGAGTATTATGTTGAATCAATTCAAAGAATTAAATAAACGTTTTGATAGAACTGACGAAAAATTTGAGAGTCGTTTCAACGCTAATGATGAGAAAATTGAGATTTTAACTAATGACTTTAAAGAACAGAAATTAAAATGCGAACAGCAAAATATTAAAAATGAGATTATAGTTAAAGAAATTAAAGAACAGAATATTCAGTTGCAGCAGAGTATTAGTGTAAAATTTGATGATTTAATAAATGATATACAAGAAAAGAATAAATGTTTAGAAAATACCAGTGAAATAATAAGAAATAATTTGAATAAAATAGAACAGAGTAAAAATAATACAAAAGAAAATTGTAATGGCAATGTTGTATTAGATAAAGAGTTAACAAATGATGACGATGATGTTAAAAATAATGAAAATAGTATTGAGAATAGTGATGTAATTGAAAATGTAGTATCTGAAAGTACTGATGAGTTTGTAGATTGTGATAATGAAATGTTAAGGTGTGTTTATGAGTTAGAGAGAGAGTGGAAAGATAGTATAGTGGTAGAATGGGGGCAGAGGGTAAATTTTCCCCTTATTTTTTCTGAACCAGAGTGTTCACAAGTGTTGTTTTTGAAGGGCAAGAGTCCCGTGTTGGTAGAAGATTTGAAGTGTTTATTTTTGTTGTATAATTTTGTACCCTCTGTCTGGAATGATATTGAGAGTGTGATATGGTATTATGATAAGAGAGAATTAGATAGAGAATTGTATGTTGATAAAGAAACAGAATTGTATGAATTGAATAGAGAGTATGATGAGTGGAAAGTAAGGTTAGAAGTGTGTCTAAATAATAATGATTTGATTGATAATACAAAAGTAACTAGCCCGATAATGAATATAATTACTGATGGAGATTTATCAGAAATACTTAACGTAGACTTGGTGAATGATTATTATGGTATAACGGATAAATTGAAATTGTTTGGTTATAACACACAAGACAATGGTATGTGGGTTAATAAAATTGAGAAGTGCTATATAAAGCAAAGATTAATCTTTGACGATGGAGGGTAGACTATAAAACAATAAAGGACAATTATAAATATTTTTGTTTTGTGGTTTTGACCTGGCAGATTTCGACAATGAAGTGTGAAAAAATGGAACAGTTAATGACAAAAGTTTGTAAATAAATGCTTAGTAAATTTACCTGTGTGTATTGTAGGATGTTAAGTAAACAATGTATGTAGGTAATTGTGATAAAAATAATATTAATATTTGCGATTTAAATAAATAACAACATTACTTTTGAAAACAGTAATTAGCAAATCGTGATTGTTTTGGATAGCAATGAACTTGTATTGTAATAATTAATTTGATTAAAATAATCTGAGATGTTTTCAATATTTTGACTGATTTAAATGTTGTATAATGAATTTTTCTAATGAATTTAAATTGTTTTACGAGATATGAAGTTGTTAATTAATTGTTCAATTGTTAGATTTGAAATAACATTTTGTTAAATGTTTCAGAGGTTACGTGAAAGTATTGGTGTATAGTGAATATATTTTGTGTATGTCAGTTTAAATGGACTGTAAGTATAAAAATTTTATAGTACGAATCAAGTATAATAAAAATGTTTACAGGTGTAACTCAGCTGAAAAGATTTGAATTCAATATCGAGATGATTTGAAATAATTGTGAGAAATAAAAAAGGATAATTAAAAAATTTAAAAATAACTGAAAGATGATATATAATAATTATTAATAATGAATTTGAAAATTTTAAGGTGATGAATGAGTTAAATGATTAATGATTGATGAGAATGTCATATTAGGATGTTGTATATTTATTTGATTTAATTATTTAGTTATTAAGGCGCTAGTACTGGGGTGGCCTGTGCCCTAGTAGATAGCGGAATGGGTTGGGGGTAACAGAGTGTTACCTCCATCGGAGGCCAACATGGCGACAATGTGCGGCACACCTTTTTTGGACAAATTTAATTTGTACCCTGATAGACACTCGTGCCGCACATAACAAAGATGATGTAGAACAGGCATTGAAATGAAAGTTAGATTTCCCCGACTTTTCGGGCGATTACTGCCTTACCAGCACTAATCGTGGCTTTGGCTAGCGGTCAGCTATGGCCACATATCAAGTCCCTTGACCATAGCTGACTTGAAATTGGTTTATAGTAGAAATTAAATGGGGGGTGAAATTAGGGGAAATCCAGGAACTATGGAACAGCGGCTGCCACTCTGTCCGCGTGGGGACAGCATAGCCAGGTGGTAGACCCGTTTTAAGGGCGTTTCAATATAAACAAGGATATGTCGATATCCACAAATTTTCAAATGTAAATGCCGAAGCAAAGACACGGAGATGTCCAATTCCTCCAAATATGCAGTCTTTGTGGAAGCAAAAAGGCGCTACAGTCTTACATAAATTGCAATAGTGTGTGTGGACCAGGGGGTTGCTCAGAGGAGCAACGTGCTAAAATTTTGTAAATTAAAAAACTGATAAATCCATTTTGCTCTAATAAAAACACTTGTATTCCGCTCAAATAAACAGGTGCTCATACATTCAGTATAATGTGTTCATTCTATATTTTTTAAATGTAGTTTTTTATTGTAGTAGGGTAGATATAAGAATTGATAAAAAGTATGTTTTATATAATGTGTGTATTTTTTAAACTAAGTAGATAACTAAACCGACTGGCAGGCGGTTAACATAAATTACCAGAGTAAGGAAAAAGGGGAAACAATGAGGTGTAGTATGGTAGATGTAAGGATTGATAACCATATATGTTTCATGTAATTTGCACATTTTTTAAATGTGTTTTCACTTTGATGGGAACATCAGCTGATCAGTAGTAAAATGTCACTGTTATATTGGTTGTAAATGTTCAAGGTAATCAATGTTAAATGTAATGTTTCAATGTATTATAGATGCTATTTAAAATAATGAGAAAAGTAATTTAATAAAGTGAGAAATAAAGCAATAATTTGTGAAAGCTAATAAAAGATAGTTTTTGGGTGATGAAGATTTTATTGGGACATGTAGATCAGTCCAAGTCAAAGTTAAAATGGTAGTAGCGAGAAAAATATTGTTTTGAGTTAATGTAATATTGCTGGGAGTTAGTGTTATAGAATTTGAGAAGTATTGATGTTGACACAGTAGATATGGGGAATATATGTAAAGTAATGATTGATATATGGATATTATTAAATGATGATGTTATTTTGTTGTAGTTGAAGTGAGGTAATAAGTATGAGATTTGGGGATGGCAATTTTGTAATAGGGGGTAGTGTAATGTGGGAGTCCGCAACAAAAGGGTTGGGACGGGAAGGAACAGATTTGGTGGGAAGGGGTCGCCTTAGGTAGAATCCAGGGACCAGATTAAGGGAATGAGTCTTTGGGGGGGGGGAACACTTATCCTAAGTACAAAGGGTTAGAGAGTATTTTTTTTATATATAGAGAGAAGGTGGCGAATTGAGTCTAATGATAAGTTGGGTTTAGAGATTGTTGGATAGATAGTTTAATAGAGATGGGTGTCCTGATAGTAAAAGTCGTTAGTGAATAGTAGAGTCAAAGGGAGAAAGATTATATATGTATACAGATCAAGTAGTACATTAAATGAGTACAAATAATTAAATCACCCAAAGTAAAGAAAAGTTGAGAATAGTAAAGAAAAGAGATTTAGAACAAGAATATAAAATTTTTAATTGAAACCAGTGACAGATTTTTGACAGAATTTGGAAAAGGAAAGTTGTAAAGTTTATTTGAATAATTTAAATATCAATTTGATTGTTATTTATAATAATATTTTGTTAATTTTAAATGTGTTATTTTATTATGTTTTTGTGTTTCAAGATGGAGTTTTACAGATGTTTAATGTGTTCTCAGATAGAACTTGTATATAACGTATGTAGGTCAAGGTTCTTGACTTGACCCAGTTGTGGTCAGCTGATGGGTGAGTTCATGTACTGGGCATGTTTAGCAAGGAAGTCAATCCAACTTTTGTATTTAATCAATGTGAACAATATTTAAATGAGTTCTATATGGAAAAAAAAGAAAATATTTTAAGAAATTTAAATTTTTTTGAATTAAAAAATTTTTTTTTGGACATTTTTTTGGAAAAAAAAATTTCTTGATTTTGCGCCTGCCAGATAATGGATATTGGTAAACTTTGACTATTTTATTGTTTGTGTTCTAATTATGTTTATTACTACTGAATTATTTTATTGAATTGTATGGTTAGACTCTAGGTGTAATCACATGTTAGGTTGAGGATGGTACTTATTTTAAGAAGTGTTCAATTGATTTAATTTTTTTGATAACAAAAAACTAAGGAAGAGAATTTTTTGATAAAATATTTTAGTTTGAATTTTGGATTTTTCACTTAGATGGAATAAGAAATTTTGAAGAATTTTTTAATGTTACAATATGTAGAATAGGTGTGTGTGTGAGCCCAGTATCTGCTAAAGGCAGCCCAGCTTGCATATAAGGGGAAACATATCGGTGGAGGATCTGGCATGATCTAAGCCAGGGATGAGGATTTTTGGGGTAGCGTGATAGAAGGTAAGGTGCGCTGTGGTGCGTGTCTATTCGATTTTTCGGTGTTGGGATCTCGCACAGAGAAGTCCAGTGATCTCGTTCAGATGCGTCCATAGTCGCCGAGCCAGGGGGGTCGTGTACCCATGAAGTGTAAGAATAAAAGGGGGGTTGTTGGCTCCAGTTCCTCATCGGTACTCTTAGGCGTTTTATCAATGAGATTTCTTCTGTTTTGACAGAAGACCTCTCATTGAGGGGGTATTGTAACGTGCCAAATTTATGGGGTATTTTTATTTATTGCATTTTCGGGGATTGATTAAAATATTTTTAAATTTTATTTTCCATTGTAACGGACCACGGGTTGAATTTCCAGAACCGTGTTGTAAGAACAGTTCTAACAAAGAAACGCAATATCACGTTGTGCAATCTGTAAGCAAGAAGTCATCAAGCCTCCAGTTCCAAGAACTTTGTTTGTGTGTGACAGCACGCCCATACGCATTATACAAGCGGGGCGCGGATCAACGCTACTGCAGAAACTCAAAATGGCCTAGAGGGGAATTGTTGCCTTGCACATGTCCCCATGAAGACGGATGTAAAACTTAAGGTCCGCCCATTTTGTGACGTCAGCCAGTGCCGCACCAATTTCCTAGACGATCGGCACAACACCAACAGCATGAATTAAATGGGACGAAAAGACGACGAACAACCATGAGGCTTTGACTTCCAGATATAACGACGAAATCAAGTTGGTCACGAACTTATAGACGCTTTGCCCAGTTCGTCACAAACCGTACCTGCCGGTACAACCCTACGGGGTATCTCTTTGAAAAATTTTATAAATTGTTAGTAGTAAAGTGACCTAACAGTTAAAATCGTGTGACCGCGGTCGACAATACAGTGGAGGACATATTAAGTTAAAGTTCGGACACGAATATCAATTAAACCGAGTAACAATGAGTGCGCACGAAAACCACGTTGCCGGCGGGGAAGGTTACGACAAATGTTTAAGGCCTTTGGGGTATTAAAAATGATCTCGGGTTTTTAAAAATTAAATTGTATGTATGTGAGAACGGCAGGCTGAGCTGTTTATGTTTGTATGTACTATAAATAAGGTAAGGTAGTAATTATTAGGGTATCGTAGTTATCATCATACTTTTCTAAAGTTGTAATTCAAAATTAAAAAAAACAGGAGAGAGAGTAACAATTTTGTTCTTATTTTATACATGTCTAAAATGTTTCACAATCATAAAAAATAAAAACCATTATCTTTCGAATGATAAATTTTGGTATTTAACTTCCTTCAAAACCTTATTTCATTTGATGTGCTGTCAAGTTGGCTGTACGAACGGGGTTCGTCCCCACTGTGCGATCCGGCCAGATCGAAACTTGAAGGTAAGTGGGAGTTTATTATTTTATTCATAAAGAAATATGTGACTAACGTTGCAATTGGTGCCGTGACACCAGGATGTAATATAACAAAAAAGTTGTATTACGCCGGCCTATATGTTGACAGTACATTGAATGAAGTACGGTTGCGAAAGTAAAATTATATTTACGTAAACTTGCGTAATTAGTGTATAAGGTTGATTTTATGTAGGTTATAATATAAGGTTTTGAAAAGAGATTAATCATTCGTAGTTATTACGTAAGTAAAAATAAATCAGTTAAAAATGGCTGAGAATACTAAAAGTAAGATAACTAACGTAGAGATGAGTGAAAGTGACCTTGAGTCGCAGTCGCTGAATGAAAGTGGTATGCTGACAGTTGAGCCGAGCGCTGTTACAGAAACAGCTGTTGGCGGCAATGTCATCATTCATTCTACCCCAATCGCTGCTAAAACACAATTAAGCGAAACAGATGTTGATTGTGGGATTCAGTTGACCCCAGTTTTAACCAATAAAAATAAACAACCCGATGACATGGATATAATGAGTATTATGTTGAATCAATTCAAAGAATTAAATAAACGTTTTGATAGAACTGACGAAAAATTTGAGAGTCGTTTCAACGCTAATGATGAGAAAATTGAGATTTTAACTAATGACTTTAAAGAACAGAAATTAAAATGCGAACAGCAAAATATTAAAAATGAGATTATAGTTAAAGAAATTAAAGAACAGAATATTCAGTTGCAGCAGAGTATTAGTGTAAAATTTGATGATTTAATAAATGATATACAAGAAAAGAATAAATGTTTAGAAAATACCAGTGAAATAATAAGAAATAATTTGAATAAAATAGAACAGAGTAAAAATAATACAAAAGAAAATTGTAATGGCAATGTTGTATTAGATAAAGAGTTAACAAATGATGACGATGATGTTAAAAATAATGAAAATAGTATTGAGAATAGTGATGTAATTGAAAATGTAGTATCTGAAAGTACTGATGAGTTTGTAGACTGTGATAATGAAATGTTAAGGTGTGTTTATGAGTTAGAGAGAGAGTGGAAAGATAGTATAGTGGTAGAATGGGGGCAGAGGGTAAATTTTCCCCTTATTTTTTCTGAACCAGAGTGTTCACAAGTGTTGTTTTTGAAGGGCAAGAGTCCCGTGTTGGTAGAAGATTTGAAGTGTTTATTTTTGTTGTATAATTTTGTACCCTCTGTCTGGAATGATATTGAGAGTGTGATATGGTATTATGATAAGAGAGAATTAGATAGAGAATTGTATGTTGATAAAGAAACAGAATTGTATGAATTGAATAGAGAGTATGATGAGTGGAAAGTAAGGTTAGAAGTGTGTCTAAATAATAATGATTTGATTGATAATACAAAAGTAACTAGCCCGATAATGAATATAATTACTGATGGAGATTTATCAGAAATACTTAACGTAGACTTGGTGAATGATTATTATGGTATAACGGATAAATTGAAATTGTTTGGTTATAACACACAAGACAATGGTATGTGGGTTAATAAAATTGAGAAGTGCTATATAAAGCAAAGATTAATCTTTGACGAAGGAGGGTAGACTATAAAACAATAAAGGACAATTATAAATATTTTTGTTTTGTGGTTTTGACCTGGCAGATTTCGACAATGAAGTGTGAAAAAATGGAACAGTTAATGACAAAAGTTTGTAAATAAATGCTTAGTAAATTTACCTGTGTGTATTGTAGGATGTTAAGTAAACAATGTATGTAGGTAATTGTGATAAAAATAATATTAATATTTGCGATTTAAATAAATAACAACATTACTTTTGAAAACAGTAATTAGCAAATCGTGATTGTTTTGGATAGCAATGAACTTGTATTGTAATAATTAATTTGATTAAAATAATCTGAGATGTTTTCAATATTTTGACTGATTTAAATGTTGTATAATGAATTTTTTTAATGAATTTAAATTGTTTTACGAGATATGAAGTTGTTAATTAATTGTTCAATTGTTAGATTTGAAATAACATTTTGTTAAATGTTTCAGAGGTTACGTGAAAGTATTGGTGTATAGTGAATATATTTTGTGTATGTCAGTTTAAATGGACTGTAAGTATAAAAATTTTATAGTACGAATCAAGTATAATAAAAATGTTTACAGGTGTAACTCAGCTGAAAAGATTTGAATTCAATATCGAGATGATTTGAAATAATTGTGAGAAATAAAAAAGGATAATTAAAAAATTTAAAAATAACTGAAAGATGATATATAATAATTATTAATAATGAATTTGAAAATTTTAAGGTGATGAATGAGTTAAATGATTAATGATTGATGAGAATGTCATATTAGGATGTTGTATATTTATTTGATTTAATTATTTAGTTATTAAGGCGCTAGTACTGGGGTGGCCTGTGCCCTAGTAGATAGCGGAATGGGTTGGGGGTAACAGAGTGTTACCTCCATCGGAGGCCAACATGGCGACAATGTGCGGCACACCTTTTTTGGACAAATTTAATTTGTACCCTGATAGACACTCGTGCCGCACATAACAAAGATGATGTAGAACAGGCATTGAAATGAAAGTTAGATTTCCCCGACTTTTCGGGCGATTACTGCCTTACCAGCACTAATCGTGGCTTTGGCTAGCGGTCAGCTATGGCCATATCAAGTCCCTTGACCATAGCTGACTTGAAATTGGTTTATAGTAGAAATTAAATGGGGGGTGAAATTAGGGGAAATCCAGGAACTATGGAACAGCGGCTGCCACTCTGTCCGCGTGGGGACAGCATAGCCAGGTGGTAGACCCGTTTTAAGGGCGTTTCAATATAAACAAGGATATGTCGATATCCACAAATTTTCAAATGTAAATGCCGAAGCAAAGACACGGAGATGTCCAATTCCTCCAAATATGCAGTCTTTGTGGAAGCAAAAAGGCGCTACAGTCTTACATAAATTGCAATAGTGTGTGTGGACCAGGGGGTTGCTCAGAGGAGCAACGTGCTAAAATTTTGTAAATTAAAAAACTGATAAATCCATTTTGCTCTAATAAAAACACTTGTATTCCGCTCAAATAAACAGGTGCTCATACATTCAGTATAATGTGTTCATTCTATATTTTTTAAATGTAGTTTTTTATTGTAGTAGGGTAGATATAAGAATTGATAAAAAGTATGTTTTATATAATGTGTGTATTTTTTAAACTAAGTAGATAACTAAACCGACTGGCAGGCGGTTAACATAAATTACCAGAGTAAGGAAAAAGGGGAAACAATGAGGTGTAGTATGGTAGATGTAAGGATTGATAACCATATATGTTTCATGTAATTTGCACATTTTTTAAATGTGTTTTCACTTTGATGGGAACATCAGCTGATCAGTAGTAAAATGTCACTGTTATATTGGTTGTAAATGTTCAAGGTAATCAATGTTAAATGTAATGTTTCAATGTATTATAGATGCTATTTAAAATAATGAGAAAAGTAATTTAATAAAGTGAGAAATAAAGCAATAATTTGTGAAAGCTAATAAAAGATAGTTTTTGGGTGATGAAGATTTTATTGGGACATGTAGATCAGTCCAAGTCAAAGTTAAAATGGTAGTAGCGAGAAAAATATTGTTTTGAGTTAATGTAATATTGCTGGGAGTTAGTGTTATAGAATTTGAGAAGTATTGATGTTGACACAGTAGATATGGGGAATATATGTAAAGTAATGATTGATATATGGATATTATTAAATGATGATGTTATTTTGTTGTAGTTGAAGTGAGGTAATAAGTATGAGATTTGGGGATGGCAATTTTGTAATAGGGGGTAGTGTAATGTGGGAGTCCGCAACAAAAGGGTTGGGACGGGAAGGAACAGATTTGGTGGGAAGGGGTCGCCTTAGGTAGAATCCAGGGACCAGATTAAGGGAATGAGTCTTTGGGGGGGGGGAACACTTATCCTAAGTACAAAGGGTTAGAGAGTATTTTTTTTATATATAGAGAGAAGGTGGCGAATTGAGTCTAATGATAAGTTGGGTTTAGAGATTGTTGGATAGATAGTTTAATAGAGATGGGTGTCCTGATAGTAAAAGTCGTTAGTGAATAGTAGAGTCAAAGGGAGAAAGATTATATATGTATACAGATCAAGTAGTACATTAAATGAGTACAAATAATTAAATCACCCAAAGTAAAGAAAAGTTGAGAATAGTAAAGAAAAGAGATTTAGAACAAGAATATAAAATTTTTAATTGAAACCAGTGACAGATTTTTGACAGAATTTGGAAAAGGAAAGTTGTAAAGTTTATTTGAATAATTTAAATATCAATTTGATTGTTATTTATAATAATATTTTGTTAATTTTAAATGTGTTATTTTATTATGTTTTTGTGTTTCAAGATGGAGTTTTACAGATGTTTAATGTGTTCTCAGATAGAACTTGTATATAACGTATGTAGGTCAAGGTTCTTGACTTGACCCAGTTGTGGTCAGCTGATGGGTGAGTTCATGTACTGGGCATGTTTAGCAAGGAAGTCAATCCAACTTTTGTTTTTAATCAATGTGAACAATATTTAAATGAGTTCTATATGGAAAAAAAAGAAAATATTTTAAGAAATTTAAATTTTTTTGAATTAAAAAATTTTTTTTTGGACATTTTTTTGGAAAAAAAAATTTCTTGATTTTGCGCCTGCCAGATAATGGATATTGGTAAACTTTGACTATTTTATTGTTTGTGTTCTAATTATGTTTATTACTACTGAATTATTTTATTGAATTGTATGGTTAGACTCTAGGTGTAATCACATGTTAGGTTGAGTATGGTACTTATTTTAAGAAGTGTTCAATTGATTTAATTTTTTTGATAACAAAAAACTAAGGAAGAGAATTTTTTGATAAAATATTTTAGTTTGAATTTTGGATTTTTCACTTAGATGGAATAAGAAATTTTGAAGAATTTTTTAATGTTACAATATGTAGAATAGGTGTGTGTGTGAGCCCAGTATCTGCTAAAGGCAGCCCAGCTTGCATATAAGGGGAAACATATCGGTGGAGGATCTGGCATGATCTAAGCCAGGGATGAGGATTTTTGGGGTAGCGTGATAGAAGGTAAGGTGCGCTGTGGTGCGTGTCTATTCGATTTTTCGGTGTTGGGATCTCGCACAGAGAAGTCCAGTGATCTCGTTCAGATGCGTCCATAGTCGCCGAGCCAGGGGGGTCGTGTACCCATGAAGTGTAAGAATAAAAGGGGGGTTGTTGGCTCCAGTTCCTCATCGGTACTCTTAGGCGTTTTATCAATGAGATTTCTTCTGTTTTGACAGAAGACCTCTCATTGAGGGGGTATTGTAACGTGCCAAATTTATGGGGTATTTTTATTTATTGCATTTTCGGGGATTGATTAAAATATTTTTAAATTTTATTTTCCATTGTAACGGACCACGGGTTGAATTTCCAGAACCGTGTTGTAAGAACAGTTCTAACAAAGAAACGCAATATCACGTTGTGCAATCTGTAAGCAAGAAGTCATCAAGCCTCCAGTTCCAAGAACTTTGTTTGTGTGTGACAGCACGCCCATACGCATTATACAAGCGGGGCGCGGATCAACGCTACTGCAGAAACTCAAAATGGCCTAGAGGGGAATTGTTGCCTTGCACATGTCCCCATGAAGACGGATGTAAAACTTAAGGTCCGCCCATTTTGTGACGTCAGCCAGTGCCGCACCAATTTCCTAGACGATCGGCACAACACCAACAGCATGAATTAAATGGGACGAAAAGACGACGAACAACCATGAGGCTTTGACTTCCAGATATAACGACGAAATCAAGTTGGTCACGAACTTATAGACGCTTTGCCCAGTTCGTCACAAACCGTACCTGCCGGTACAACCCTACGGGGTATCTCTTTGAAAAATTTTATAAATTGTTAGTAGTAAAGTGACCTAACAGTTAAAATCGTGTGACCGCGGTCGACAATACAGTGGAGGACATATTAAGTTAAAGTTCGGACACGAATATCAATTAAACCGAGTAACAATGAGTGCGCACGAAAACCACGTTGCCGGCGGGGAAGGTTACGACAAATGTTTAAGGCCTTTGGGGTATTAAAAATGATCTCGGGTTTTTAAAAATTAAATTGTATGTATGTGAGAACGGCAGGCTGAGCTGTTTATGTTTGTATGTACTATAAATAAGGTAAGGTAGTAATTATTAGGGTATCGTAGTTATCATCATACTTTTCTAAAGTTGTAATTCAAAATTAAAAAAAACAGGAGAGAGAGTAACAATTTTGTTCTTATTTTATACATGTCTAAAATGTTTCACAATCATAAAAAATAAAAACCATTATCTTTCGAATGATAAATTTTGGTATTTAACTTCCTTCAAAACCTTATTTCATTTGATGTGCTGTCAAGTTGGCTGTACGAACGGGGTTCGTCCCCACTGTGCGATCCGGCCAGATCGAAACTTGAAGGTAAGTGGGAGTTTATTATTTTATTCATAAAGAAATATGTGACTAACGTTACAATTGGTGCCGTGACAGCAGGAAGTAATATAACAAAAAAGTTGTATTACGCCGGCCTATATGTTGACAGTACATTGAATGAAGTACGGTTGCGAAAGTAAAATTGTATTTATGTAAACTTGCGTAATTATGGTATAAGGTTGATTTTATGTAGGTTATAATATAAGGTTTTGAAAAGAGATTAATCATTAGTAGTTATTACGTAAGTAAAAATAAATCAGTTAAAAATGGCTGAGAATACTAAAAGTAATATAACTAACGTAGAGATGAGTGAAAGTGACCTTGAGTCGCAGTCGCTGAATGAAAGTGGTATGCTGACAGTTGAGCCAAGCGCTGTTACAGAAACAGCTGTTGGCGGCAATGTCATCATTCATTCTACCCCAATCGCTGCTAAAACACAATTAAGCGAAACAGATGTTGATTCTGGGATTCAGTTGACCCCAGTTTTAACCAATAAAAATAAACAACCCGATGACATGGATATAATGAGTATTATGTTGAATCAATTCAAAGAATTAAATAAACGTTTTGATAGAACTGACGAAAATTTGAGAGTCGTTTCAACGCTAATGATGAGAAAATTGAGATTTTAACTAATGACTTTAAAGAACAGAATTTAAAATGCGAACAGCAAAATATTAAAAATGAGATTATATTTAAAGAAATTAAAGAACAGAATATTCAGTTGCAGAAGAGTATTAGTGTAAAATTTGATGATTCAATAAATGATATACAAGAAAGGAATAAATGTTTAGAAAATACCAGTGAAATAATAAGAAATAATTTGAATAAAATAGAACAGAGTAAAAATAATACAAAAGAAAATTGTAATGGCAATGTTGTATTAGATAAAGAGTTAACAAATGATGATGATGATGTTAAAAATAATGAAAATAGTATTGAGAATAGTGATGTAATTGAAAATGTAGTATCTGAAAGTACTGATGAGTTTGTAGAATGTGATAATGAAATGTTAAGGTGTGTTTATGAGTTAGAGAGAGAGTGGAAAGATAGTATAGTGGTAGAATGGGGGCAGAGGGTAAATTTTCCCCTTATTTTTTCTGAACCAGAGTGTTCACAGGTGTTGTTTTTGAAGGGCAAGAGTCCCGTGTTGGTAGAAGATTTGAAGTGTTTATTTTTGTTGTATAATTTTGTACCCTCTGTCTGGAATGATATTGAGAGTGTGATATGGTATTATGATAAGAGAGAATTAGATAGAGAATTGTATGTTGATAAAGAAACAGAATTGTATGAATTGAATAGAGAGTATGATGAGTGGAAAGTAAGGTTAGAAGTGTGTCTAAATAATAATGATTTGATTGATAATACAAAAGTAACTAGCCCGATAATAATATAATTACTGATGGAGATTTATCAGAAATACTTAACGTAGACTTGGTGAATGATTATTATGGTATAACGGATAAATTGAAATTGTTTGGTTATAACACACAAGACAATGGTATGTGGGTTAATAAAATTGAGAAGTGCTATATAAAGCAAAGATTAATCTTTGACGATGGAGGGTAGACTATAAAACAATAAAGGGCAATTATAAATATTTTTGTTTTGTGGTTTTGACCTGGCAGATTTCGACAATGAAGTGTGAAAAAATGGAACAGTTAATGACAAAAGTTTGTAAATAAATGCTTAGTAAATTTACCTGTGTGTATTGTAGGATGTTAAGTAAACAATGTATGTAGGTAATTGTGATAAATATAATATTAATATTTGCGATTTAAATAAATAACAACATTACTTTTGAAAACAGTAATTAGCAAATCGTGATGGTTTTGGATAGCAATGAACTTGTATTGTAATAATTAATTTGATTAAAATAATCTAAGATGTTTTAAATATTTTGACTGGTTTAAATGTTGTATAATGAATTTTTCTAATGAATTTAAATTGTTTTACGAGATATGAAGTTGGTAATTAATTGTTCAATTGTTAGATTTGAAATAACATTTTGTTAAATGTTTCAGAGGTTACGTGAAAGTATTGGTGTATAGTGAATATATTTTGTGTATGTCAGTTTAAATGGACTGTAAGTATAAAAATTTTATAGTACGAATCAAGTATAATAAAAATGTTTACAGGTGTAACTCAGCTGAAAAGATTTTAATTCAATATTGAGATGATTTGAAATAATTGTGAGAAATAAAAAAGGATAATTAAAAAATTTAATAATAACTGAAAGATGATATATAATAATTATTAATAATGAATTTGAAAATTTTAAGGTGATGAATGAGTTAAATGATTAATGATTGATGAGAATGTCATATTAGGATGTTGTATATTTATTTGATTTAATTATTTAGTTATTAAGGCGCTAGTACTGGGGTGGCCTGTGCCCTAGTAGATAGCGGAATGGGTTGGGGGTAACAGAGTGTTACCTCCATCGGAGGCCAACATGGCGACAATGTGCGGCACACCTTTTTTGGACAAATTTAATTTGTACCCTGATAGACGCTCGTGCCGCACATAACAAAGATGATGTACAACAGGCATTGAAATGAAAGTTAGATTTCCCCGACTTTTCGGGCGATTACTGCCTTACCAGCACTAATCATGGCTTTGGCTAGTGGTCAGCTATGGCCATACCAAGTCCCTTGGCCATAGCTGACTTGAAATTGGTTTATAGTAGAAATTAAATGGGGGGTGAAATTAGGGGAAATCCAGGAACTATGGAACAGCGGCTGCCACTCTGTCCGCGTGGGGACAGCATAGCCAGGTGGTAGACCCGTTTTAAGGGCGTTTCAATATAAACAAGGATATGTCGATATCCACAAATTTTCAAATGTAAATGCCGAAGCAAAGACACGGAGATGTCCAATTCCTCCAAATATGCAGTCTTTGAGGAAGCAAAAAGGCGCTACAGTCTTACATAAATTGCAATAGTGTGTGTGGACCAGGGGGTTGCTCAGAGGAGCAACGTGCTAAAATTTTGTAAATTAAAAAACTGATAAATCCATTTTGCTCTAATAAAAACGCTTGTATTCCCCTCAAATAAACAGGTGCTCATACATTCAGTATAATGTGTTCATTCTATATTTTTTAAATGTAGTTTTTTATTGTAGTAGGGTAGATATAAGAATTGATAAAAAGTATGTTTTATATAATATGTGTATTTTTTAAACTAAGTAGATAACTAAACCGACTGGCAGTGCGGTTAACATAAATTACCAGAGTCAGGAAAAAGGGGAAACAATGAGGTGTAGTATGGTAGATGTAAGGATTGATAACCATATGTATTTCATGTAATTTGCACAATTTTTAAATGTGTTTTCACTTTGATGGGAACATCAGCTGATCAGTAGTAAAATGTCACTGTTATATTGGTTGTAAATGTTCAAGGTAATCAATGTTAAATGTAATGTTTCAATGTATTACAGATGCTATTTAAAATAATGAGAAAAGTAATTTAATATAGTGAGAAATAAAGCAATAATTTGTGAAAGCTAATAAAAGATAGTTTTTGGGTGATGAAGATTTTATTGGGACATGTAGATCAGTCCAAGTCAAAGTTAAAATGGTAGTAGAGAGAAAAATATTATTTTGAGTTAATGTAATATTGCTGGGAGTTAGTGTTATAGAATTTGAGAAGTATTAATGTTGACACAGTAGATATGGGGAATATATGTAAAGTAATGATTGATATATGCATATTATTAAATGATGATGTTATTTTGTTGTAGTTGAAGTGAGGTAATAAGTATGAGATTTGGGGATGGCAATTTTGTAATAGGGGGTAGTGTAATGTGGGAGTCCGCAACAAAAGGGTTGGGAAAGGAAGGAACAGATTTGGTGGGAAGGGGTCGCCTTAGGTAGAATCCAGGGACCAGATTAAGGGAATGGGTCTTTGGGGGGGGGGAAACACTTATCCTAAGTACAAAGGGTTAGAGAGTATTTTTTTTATATATAGAGAGAAAGTGGCAAATTGAGTCTAATGATAAGTTGGGTTTAGAGATTGTTGGATAGATAGTTTAATAGAGATGGGTGTCCTGATAATAAAAGTCGTTAGTGAATAGTAGAGTCAAAGGGAGAAAGATTATATATGTACACAGATCAAGTAGTACATTAAATGAGTACAAATAATTAAATCACCCAAAGTAAAGAAAAGTTGAGAATAGTAAAGAAAAGAGATTTAGAACAAGAATATAAAATTTTTAATTGAAACCAGTGACAGATTTTTGATAGAATTTGGAAATGTAAAGTTTTAAAGTTTATTTGAATAATTTAAATATCAATTTGATTGTTATTTATAATAATATTTTGTTAATTTTAAATGTGTTATTTTATTATGTTTTTGTGTTTCAAGATGGAGTTTTACAGATGTTTAATGTGTTCTCAGATAGAACTTGTATATAACGTATGTAGGTCAAGGTTCTTGACTTGACCCAGTTGTGGTCAGCTGATGGGTGAGTTCATGTACTGGGCATGTTTAGGAAGGAAGTCAATCCAACTTTTGTTTTTAATCAATGTGAACAATATTTAAATGAGTTCTATATGGAAAAAAAAGAAAATATTTTAAGAAATTTAAATTTTTTTGAATTAAAAAAATTTTTTTTGGACATTTTTTTGGAAAAAAAAAATTTCTTGATTTTGCGCCTGCCAGATAATGGATATTGGTAAACTTTGACTTTTTTATTGTTTGTGTTCTAATCGTGTTTATTACTATTGAATTGTATGGTTAGACTCTAGGTGTAATCACATGTTAGGTTGAGGAAGGTACTTATTTTAAGAAGTGTTCAATTGATTTAATTTTTTTGATAACAAAAAACTAAGGAAGAGAATGTTTTGATAAAATATTTTAGTTTGAATTTTGGATTTTTCACTTAGATGAAATAAGAAATTTTGAAGAATTTTTTAATGTTACAATATGTAGAATAGGTGTGTGTGTGAGCCCAGTATCTGCTAAAGGCAGCCCAGCTTGCATATAAGGGGAAACATATCGGTGGAGGATCTGGCATGATCTAAGCCAGGGATGAGGATTTTTGGGGTAGCGTGATAGAAGGTAAGGTGCGCTGTGGTGCGTGTCTATTCGATTTTTCGGTGTTGGGATCTCGCACAGAGAAGTCCAGTGATCTCGTTCAGATGCGTCCATAGTCGCCGAGCCAGGGGGGTCGTGTACCCATGAAGTGTAAGAATAAAAGGGGGGTTGTTGGCTCCAGTTCCTCATCGGTACTCTTAGGCGTTTTATCAATGAGATTTCTTCTGTTTTGACAGAAGACCTCTCATTAAGGGGGTATTGTAACGTGCCAAATTTATGGGGTATTTTTATTTATTGCATTTTCGGGGATTGATTAAAATATTTGTAAATTTTATTTTCCATTGTAACGGACCACGGGTTGAATTGCCAGAACCGTGTTGTAAGAACAGTTCTAACAAAGAAACGCAATATCACGTTGTGCAATCTGTAAGCAAGAATTCATCAAGCCTTCAGTTCCAAGAATTTTGTTTGTGTGTGACAGCACGCCCATACGCATTATACAAGCGGGGCGCGTATCCACGCTACTGCAGAAACTCAAAATGGCCTAGAGGGGAATTGTTGCCTTGCACATGTCCCCATGAAGACGGATGTAAAACTTAAGGTCCGCCCATTTTGTGACGTCAGCCAGTGCCGCACCAATTTCCTAGACGATCGGCACAACACCAACAGCATGAATTAAATGGGACGAAAAGACGACGAACAACCATGAGGCTTTGACTTCCAGATATAACGACGAAATCAAGTTGGTCACGAACTTATAGACGCTTTGCCCAGTTCATCACAAACCGTACCTGCCGGTACAACCCTACGGGGTATCTCTTTGAAAAATTTTATAAATTGTTAGTAGTAACGTGACCTAACAGTTAAAATCGTGTGACCGCGGTCGACAATACAGTGGAGAACATATTAAGTTAAAGTTCGAACATGAATATCAATTAAACCGAGTAACAATGAGTGCGCACGAAAACCACATTGCCGGCGGGGAAGGTTACGACAAATGTTTAAGGACTTTGGGGTATTAAAAATGATCTGGGGTTTTTAAAAATTAAATTGTATGTATGTGAGAACGACAGGCTGGGCTGTTTATGTTTGTATGTACTATAAATAAGGTAAGGTAGTTATATTATGTTATCGTAGTTATCATCATACTTTTCTAAAGTTGTAATTCAAAATTAAAAAAAAAACAGGAGAGAGAGTAACAATTTTGTTCTGATTTTATACATGTCTAAAATGTTTCACAATCATAAAAAATAAAAACCATTGTCTTTCGAATGATAAATTTTGGTATTTAATTTCCTTCAAAATCTTATTTCATTTGATGTGCTGTCAAGTTCACTGTATGAACGGGGTTCGTCCCCACTTGCGATCCGGCCAGATCGAAAGTTGAAGGTAAGTGGGAGTTTATTATTTTATTCATAAAGAAATATGTGACTAACGTTACAATTGGTGCCGTGACAGCAGGAAGTAATATAACAAAAAAGTTGTATTACGCCGGCCTATATGTTGACAGTACATTGAATGAAGTACGGTTGCGAAAGTAAAATTGTATTTATGTAAACTTGCGTAATTATGGTATAAGGTTGATTTTATGTAGGTTATAATATAAGGTTTTGAAAAGAGATTAATCATTAGTAGTTATTACGTAAGTAAAAATAAATCAGTTAAAAATGGCTGAGAATACTAAAAGTAATATAACTAACGTAGAGATGAGTGAAAGTGACCTTGAGTCGCAGTCGCTGAATGAAAGTGGTATGCTGACAGTTGAGCCAAGCGCTGTTACAGAAACAGCTGTTGGCGGCAATGTCATCATTCATTCTACCCCAATCGCTGCTAAAACACAATTAAGCGAAACAGATGTTGATTCTGGGATTCAGTTGACCCCAGTTTTAACCAATAAAAATAAACAACCCGATGACATGGATATAATGAGTATTATGTTGAATCAATTCAAAGAATTAAATAAACGTTTTGATAGAACTGACGAAAATTTGAGAGTCGTTTCAACGCTAATGATGAGAAAATTGAGATTTTAACTAATGACTTTAAAGAACAGAAATTAAAATGCGAACAGCAAAATATTAAAAATGAGATTATATTTAAAGAAATTAAAGAACAGAATATTCAGTTGCAGAAGAGTATTAGTGTAAAATTTGATGATTCAATAAATGATATACAAGAAAGGAATAAATGTTTAGAAAATACCAGTGAAATAATAAGAAATAATTTGAATAAAATAGAACAGAGTAAAAATAATACAAAAGAAAATTGTAATGGCAATGTTGTATTAGATAAAGAGTTAACAAATGATGATGATGATGTTAAAAATAATGAAAATAGTATTGAGAATAGTGATGTAATTGAAAATGTAGTATCTGAAAGTACTGATGAGTTTGTAGAATGTGATAATGAAATGTTAAGGTGTGTTTATGAGTTAGAGAGAGAGTGGAAAGATAGTATAGTGGTAGAATGGGGGCAGAGGGTAAATTTTCCCCTTATTTTTTCTGAACCAGAGTGTTCACAGGTGTTGTTTTTGAAGGGCAAGAGTCCCGTGTTGGTAGAAGATTTGAAGTGTTTATTTTTGTTGTATAATTTTGTACCCTCTGTCTGGAATGATATTGAGAGTGTGATATGGTATTATGATAAGAGAGAATTAGATAGAGAATTGTATGTTGATAAAGAAACAGAATTGTATGAATTGAATAGAGAGTATGATGAGTGGAAAGTAAGGTTAGAAGTGTGTCTAAATAATAATGATTTGATTGATAATACAAAAGTAACTAGCCAGATAATGAATATATTTACTGATGGAGATTTAACAGAAATACTTAACGTAGACTTGGTGAATGATTATTATGGTATAACGGATAAATTGAAATTGTTTGGTTATAACACACAAGACAATGGTATGTGGGTTAATAAAATTGAGAAGTGCTATATAAAGCAAAGATTAATCTTTGACGATGGAGGGTAGACTATAAAACAATAAAGGACAATTATAAATATTTTTGTTTTGTGGTTTTGACCTGGCAGATTTGGACAATGAAGTGTAAAAAAATGGAACAGTTAGTGACAAAAGTTTGTAAATAAATGCTTAGTATATTTACCTGTGTGTATTGTAGGATGTTAAGTAAACAATGTATGTAGGTAATTGTGATAAAAATAATATTAATATTTGCGATTTAAATAAATAACAACATTACTTTTGAAAACAGTAATTAGCAAATCGTGATGTTTTGGATAGCAATGAACTTGTATTGTAATAATTAATTTGATTAAAATAATCTGAGATGTTTTAAATATTTTGACTGATTTAAATGTTGTATAATGAATTTTTCTAATGAATTTAAATTGTTTTACGAGATATGAAGTTGGTAATTAATTGTTCAATTGTTAGATTTGAAATAACATTTTGTTAAATGTTTCAGAGGTTACGTGAAAGTATTGGTGTATAGTGAATATATTTTGTGTATGTCAGTTTAAATGGACTGTAAGTATAAAAATTTTATAGTACGAATCAAGTATAATAAAAATGTTTACAGGTGTAACTCAGCTGAAAAGATTTTAATTCAATATTGAGATGATTTGAAATAATTGTGAGAAATAAAAAAGGATAATTAAAAAATTTAATAATAACTGAAAGATGATATATAATAATTATTAATAATGAATTTGAAAATTTTAAGGTGATGAATGAGTTAAATGATTAATGATTGATGAGAATGCCATATTAGGATGTTGTATATTTATTTGATTTAATTATTTAGTTATTAAGGCGCTAGTACTGGGGTGGCCTGTGCCCTAGTAGATAGCGGAATGGGTTGGGGGTAACAGAGTGTTACCTCCATCGGAGGCCAACATGGCGACAATGTGCGGCACACCTTTTTTTGACAAATTTAATTTGTACCCTGATAGACGCTCGTGCCGCACATAACAAAGATGATGTACAACAGGCATTGAAATGAAAGTTAGATTTCTCCGACTTTTCGGGCGATTACTGCCTTACCAGCACTAATCATGGCTTTGGCTAGTGGTCAGCTATGGCCATACCAAGTCCCTTGGCCATAGCTGACTTGAAATTGGTTTATAGTAGAAATTAAATGGGGGGTGAAATTAGGGGAAATCCAGGAACTATGGAACAGCGGCTGCCACTCTGTCCGCGTGGGGACAGCATAGCCAGGTGGTAGACCCGTTTTAAGGGCGTTTCAATATAAACAAGGATATGTCGATATCCACAAATTTTCAAATGTAAATGCCGAAGCAAAGACACGGAGATGTCCAATTCCTCCAAATATGCAGTCTTTGAGGAAGCAAAAAGGCGCTACAGTCTTACATAAATTGCAATAGTGTGTGTGGACCAGGGGGTTGCTCAGAGGAGCAACGTGCTAAAATTTTGTAAATTAAAAAACTGATAAATCCATTTTGCTCTAATAAAAACGCTTGTATTCCCCTCAAATAAACAGGTGCTCATACATTCAGTATAATGTGTTCATTCTATATTTTTTAAATGTAGTTTTTTATTGTAGTAGGGTAGATATAAGAATTGATAAAAAGTATGTTTTATATAATATGTGTATTTTTTAAACTAAGTAGATAACTAAACCGACTGGCAGTGCGGTTAACATAAATTACCAGAGTCAGGAAAAAGGGGAAACAATGAGGTGTAGTATGGTAGATGTAAGGATTGATAACCATATGTATTTCATGTAATTTGCACAATTTTTAAATGTGTTTTCACTTTGATGGGAACATCAGCTGATCAGTAGTAAAATGTCACTGTTATATTGGTTGTAAATGTTCAAGGTAATCAATGTTAAATGTAATGTTTCAATGTATTACAGATGCTATTTAAAATAATGAGAAAAGTAATTTAATATAGTGAGAAATAAAGCAATAATTTGTGAAAGCTAATAAAAGATAGTTTTTGGGTGATGAAGATTTTATTGGGACATGTAGATCAGTCCAAGTCAAAGTTAAAATGGTAGTAGAGAGAAAAATATTATTTTGAGTTAATGTAATATTGCTGGGAGTTAGTGTTATAGAATTTGAGAAGTATTAATGTTGACACAGTAGATATGGGGAATATATGTAAAGTAATGATTGATATATGCATATTATTAAATGATGATGTTATTTTGTTGTAGTTGAAGTGAGGTAATAAGTATGAGATTTGGGGATGGCAATTTTGTAATAGGGGGTAGTGTAATGTGGGAGTCCGCAACAAAAGGGTTGGGAAAGGAAGGAACAGATTTGGTGGGAAGGGGTCGCCTTAGGTAGAATCCAGGGACCAGATTAAGGGAATGGGTCTTTGGGGGGGGAAACACTTATCCTAAGTACAAAGGGTTAGAGAGTATTTTTTTTATATATAGAGAGAAAGTGGCGAATTGAGTCTAATGATAAGTTGGGTTTAGAGATTGTTGGATAGATAGTTTAATAGAGATGGGTGTCCTGATAATAAAAGTCGTTAGTGAATAGTAGAGTCAAAGGGAGAAAGATTATATATGTACACAGATCAAGTAGTACATTAAATGAGTACAAATAATTAAATCACCCAAAGTAAAGAAAAGTTGAGAATAGTAAAGAAAAGAGATTTAGAACAAGAATATAAAATTTTTAATTGAAACCAGTGACAGATTTTTGATAGAATTTGGAAATGTAAAGTTGTAAAGTTTATTTGAATAATTTAAATATCAATTTGATTGTTATTTATAATAATATTTTGTTAATTTTAAATGTGTTATTTTATTATGTTTTTGTGTTTCAAGATGGAGTTTTACAGATGTTTAATGTGTTCTCAGATAGAACTTGTATATAACGTATGTAGGTCAAGGTTCTTGACTTGACCCAGTTGTGGTCAGCTGATGGGTGAGTTCATGTACTGGGCATGTTTAGGAAGGAAGTCAATCCAACTTTTGTTTTTAATCAATGTGAACAATATTTAAATGAGTTCTATATGGAAAAAAAAGAAAATATTTTAAGAAATTTAAATTTTTTTGAATTAAAAAAATTTTTTTTGGACATTTTTTTGGAAAAAAAAAATTTCTTGATTTTGCGCCTGCCAGATAATGGATATTGGTAAACTTTGACTTTTTTATTGTTTGTGTTCTAATCGTGTTTATTACTATTGAATTGTATGGTTAGACTCTAGGTGTAATCACATGTTAGGTTGAGGAAGGTACTTATTTTAAGAAGTGTTCAATTGATTTAATTTTTTTGATAACAAAAAACTAAGGAAGAGAATGTTTTGATAAAATATTTTAGTTTGAATTTTGGATTTTTCACTTAGATGAAATAAGAAATTTTGAAGAATTTTTTAATGTTACAATATGTAGAATAGGTGTGTGTGTGAGCCCAGTATCTGCTAAAGGCAGCCCAGCTTGCATATAAGGGGAAACATATCGGTGGAGGATCTGGCATGATCTAAGCCAGGGATGAGGATTTTTGGGGTAGCGTGATAGAAGGTAAGGTGCGCTGTGGTGCGTGTCTATTCGATTTTTCGGTGTTGGGATCTCGCACAGAGAAGTCCAGTGATCTCGTTCAGATGCGTCCATAGTCGCCGAGCCAGGGGGGTCGTGTACCCATGAAGTGTAAGAATAAAAGGGGGGTTGTTGGCTCCAGTTCCTCATCGGTACTCTTAGGCGTTTTATCAATGAGATTTCTTCTGTTTTGACAGAAGACCTCTCATTAAGGGGGTATTGTAACGTGCCAAATTTATGGGGTATTTTTATTTATTGCATTTTCGGGGATTGATTAAAATATTTGTAAATTTTATTTTCCATTGTAACGGACCACGGGTTGAATTGCCAGAACCGTGTTGTAAGAACAGTTCTAACAAAGAAACGCAATATCACGTTGTGCAATCTGTAAGCAAGAATTCATCAAGCCTTCAGTTCCAAGAATTTTGTTTGTGTGTGACAGCACGCCCATACGCATTATACAAGCGGGGCACGTATCCACGCTACTGCAGAAACTCAAAATGGCCTAGAGGGGAATTGTTGCCTTGCACATGTCCCCATGAAGACGGATGTAAAACTTAAGGTCCGCCCATTTTGTGACGTCAGCCAGTGCCGCACCAATTTCCTAGACGATCGGCACAACACCAACAGCATGAATTAAATGGGACGAAAAGACGACGAACAACCATGAGGCTTTGACTTCCAGATATAACGACGAAATCAAGTTGGTCACGAACTTATAGACGCTTTGCCCAGTTCATCACAAACCGTACCTGCCGGTACAACCCTACGGGGTTTCTCTTTGAAAAATTTTATAAATTGTTAGTAGTAACGTGACCTAACAGTTAAAATCGTGTGACCGCGGTCGACAATACAGTGGAGAACATATTAAGTTAAAGTTCGAACATGAATATCAATTAAACCGAGTAACAATGAGTGCGCACGAAAACCACATTGCCGGCGGGGAAGGTTACGACAAATGTTTAAGGACTTTGGGGTATTAAAAATGATCTGGGGTTTTTAAAAATTAAATTGTATGTATGTGAGAACGACAGGCTGGGCTGTTTATGTTTGTATGTACTATAAATAAGGTAAGGTAGTTATATTATGTTATCGTAGTTATCATCATACTTTTCTAAAGTTGTAATTCAAAATTAAAAAAAAAACAGGAGAGAGAGTAACAATTTTGTTCTGATTTTATACATGTCTAAAATGTTTCACAATCATAAAAAATAAAAACCATTGTCTTTCGAATGATAAATTTTGGTATTTAATTTCCTTCAAAATCTTATTTCATTTGATGTGCTGTCAAGTTCACTGTATGAACGGGGTTCGTCCCCACTTGCGATCCGGCCAGATCGAAAGTTGAAGGTAAGTGGGAGTTTATTATTTTATTCATAAAGAAATATGTGACTAACGTTACAATTGGTGCCGTGACAGCAGGAAGTAATATAACAAAAAAGTTGTATTACGCCGGCCTATATGTTGACAGTACATTGAATGAAGTACGGTTGCGAAAGTAAAATTGTATTTATGTAAACTTGCGTAATTATGGTATAAGGTTGATTTTATGTAGGTTATAATATAAGGTTTTGAAAAGAGATTAATCATTAGTAGTTATTACGTAAGTAAAAATAAATCAGTTAAAAATGGCTGAGAATACTAAAAGTAATATAACTAACGTAGAGATGAGTGAAAGTGACCTTGAGTCGCAGTCGCTGAATGAAAGTGGTATGCTGACAGTTGAGCCAAGCGCTGTTACAGAAACAGCTGTTGGCGGCAATGTCATCATTCATTCTACCCCAATCGCTGCTAAAACACAATTAAGCGAAACAGATGTTGATTCTGGGATTCAGTTGACCCCAGTTTTAACCAATAAAAATAAACAACCCGATGACATGGATATAATGAGTATTATGTTGAATCAATTCAAAGAATTAAATAAACGTTTTGATAGAACTGACGAAAATTTGAGAGTCGTTTCAACGCTAATGATGAGAAAATTGAGATTTTAACTAATGACTTTAAAGAACAGAAATTAAAATGCGAACAGCAAAATATTAAAAATGAGATTATATTTAAAGAAATTAAAGAACAGAATATTCAGTTGCAGAAGAGTATTAGTGTAAAATTTGATGATTCAATAAATGATATACAAGAAAGGAATAAATGTTTAGAAAATACCAGTGAAATAATAAGAAATAATTTGAATAAAATAGAACAGAGTAAAAATAATACAAAAGAAAATTGTAATGGCAATGTTGTATTAGATAAAGAGTTAACAAATGATGATGATGATGTTAAAAATAATGAAAATAGTATTGAGAATAGTGATGTAATTGAAAATGTAGTATCTGAAAGTACTGATGAGTTTGTAGAATGTGATAATGAAATGTTAAGGTGTGTTTATGAGTTAGAGAGAGAGTGGAAAGATAGTATAGTGGTAGAATGGGGGCAGAGGGTAAATTTTCCCCTTATTTTTTCTGAACCAGAGTGTTCACAGGTGTTGTTTTTGAAGGGCAAGAGTCCCGTGTTGGTAGAAGATTTGAAGTGTTTATTTTTGTTGTATAATTTTGTACCCTCTGTCTGGAATGATATTGAGAGTGTGATATGGTATTATGATAAGAGAGAATTAGATAGAGAATTGTATGTTGATAAAGAAACAGAATTGTATGAATTGAATAGAGAGTATGATGAGTGGAAAGTAAGGTCAGAAGTGTGTCTAAATAATAATGATTTGATTGATAATACAAAAGTAACTAGCCAGATAATGAATATATTTACTGATGGAGATTTAACAGAAATACTTAACGTAGACTTGGTGAATGATTATTATGGTATAACGGATAAATTGAAATTGTTTGGTTATAACACACAAGACAATGGTATGTGGGTTAATAAAATTGAGAAGTGCTATATAAAGCAAAGATTAATCTTTGACGATGGAGGGTAGACTATAAAACAATAAAGGACAATTATAAATATTTTTGTTTTGTGGTTTTGACCTGGCAGATTTGGACAATGAAGTGTAAAAAAATGGAACAGTTAGTGACAAAAGTTTGTAAATAAATGCTTAGTATATTTACCTGTGTGTATTGTAGGATGTTAAGTAAACAATGTATGTAGGTAATTGTGATAAAAATAATATTAATATTTGCGATTTAAATAAATAACAACATTACTTTTGAAAACAGTAATTAGCAAATCGTGATGTTTTGGATAGCAATGAACTTGTATTGTAATAATTAATTTGATTAAAATAATCTGAGATGTTTTAAATATTTTGACTGATTTAAATGTTGTATAATGAATTTTTCTAATGAATTTAAATTGTTTTACGAGATATGAAGTTGGTAATTAATTGTTCAATTGTTAGATTTGAAATAACATTTTGTTAAATGTTTCAGAGGTTACGTGAAAGTATTGGTGTATAGTGAATATATTTTGTGTATGTCAGTTTAAATGGACTGTAAGTATAAAAATTTTATAGTACGAATCAAGTATAATAAAAATGTTTACAGGTGTAACTCAGCTGAAAAGATTTTAATTCAATATTGAGATGATTTGAAATAATTGTGAGAAATAAAAAAGGATAATTAAAAAATTTAATAATAACTGAAAGATGATATATAATAATTATTAATAATGAATTTGAAAATTTTAAGGTGATGAATGAGTTAAATGATTAATGATTGATGAGAATGCCATATTAGGATGTTGTATATTTATTTGATTTAATTATTTAGTTATTAAGGCGCTAGTACTGGGGTGGCCTGTGCCCTAGTAGATAGCGGAATGGGTTGGGGGTAACAGAGTGTTACCTCCATCGGAGGCCAACATGGCGACAATGTGCGGCACACCTTTTTTTGACAAATTTAATTTGTACCCTGATAGACGCTCGTGCCGCACATAACAAAGATGATGTACAACAGGCATTGAAATGAAAGTTAGATTTCTCCGACTTTTCGGGCGATTACTGCCTTACCAGCACTAATCATGGCTTTGGCTAGTGGTCAGCTATGGCCATACCAAGTCCCTTGGCCATAGCTGACTTGAAATTGGTTTATAGTAGAAATTAAATGGGGGGTGAAATTAGGGGAAATCCAGGAACTATGGAACAGCGGCTGCCACTCTGTCCGCGTGGGGACAGCATAGCCAGGTGGTAGACCCGTTTTAAGGGCATTTCAATATAAACAAGGATATGTCGATATCCACAAATTTTCAAATGTAAATGCCGAAGCAAAGACACGGAGATGTCCAATTCCTCCAAATATGCAGTCTTTGAGGAAGCAAAAAGGCGCTACAGTCTTACATAAATTGCAATAGTGTGTGTGGACCAGGGGGTTGCTCAGAGGAGCAACGTGCTAAAATTTTGTAAATTAAAAAACTGATAAATCCATTTTGCTCTAATAAAAACGCTTGTATTCCCCTCAAATAAACAGGTGCTCATACATTCAGTATAATGTGTTCATTCTATATTTTTTAAATGTAGTTTTTTATTGTAGTAGGGTAGATATAAGAATTGATAAAAAGTATGTTTTATATAATATGTGTATTTTTTAAACTAAGTAGATAACTAAACCGACTGGCAGTGCGGTTAACATAAATTACCAGAGTCAGGAAAAAGGGGAAACAATGAGGTGTAGTATGGTAGATGTAAGGATTGATAACCATATGTATTTCATGTAATTTGCACAATTTTTAAATGTGTTTTCACTTTGATGGGAACATCAGCTGATCAGTAGTAAAATGTCACTGTTATATTGGTTGTAAATGTTCAAGGTAATCAATGTTAAATGTAATGTTTCAATGTATTACAGATGCTATTTAAAATAATGAGAAAAGTAATTTAATATAGTGAGAAATAAAGCAATAATTTGTGAAAGCTAATAAAAGATAGTTTTTGGGTGATGAAGATTTTATTGGGACATGTAGATCAGTCCAAGTCAAAGTTAAAATGGTAGTAGAGAGAAAAATATTATTTTGAGTTAATGTAATATTGCTGGGAGTTAGTGTTATAGAATTTGAGAAGTATTAATGTTGACACAGTAGATATGGGGAATATATGTAAAGTAATGATTGATATATGCATATTATTAAATGATGATGTTATTTTGTTGTAGTTGAAGTGAGGTAATAAGTATGAGATTTGGGGATGGCAATTTTGTAATAGGGGGTAGTGTAATGTGGGAGTCCGCAACAAAAGGGTTGGGAAAGGAAGGAACAGATTTGGTGGGAAGGGGTCGCCTTAGGTAGAATCCAGGGACCAGATTAAGGGAATGGGTCTTTGGGGGGGGAAACACTTATCCTAAGTACAAAGGGTTAGAGAGTATTTTTTTTATATATAGAGAGAAAGTGGCGAATTGAGTCTAATGATAAGTTGGGTTTAGAGATTGTTGGATAGATAGTTTAATAGAGATGGGTGTCCTGATAATAAAAGTCGTTAGTGAATAGTAGAGTCAAAGGGAGAAAGATTATATATGTACACAGATCAAGTAGTACATTAAATGAGTACAAATAATTAAATCACCCAAAGTAAAGAAAAGTTGAGAATAGTAAAGAAAAGAGATTTAGAACAAGAATATAAAATTTTTAATTGAAACCAGTGACAGATTTTTGATAGAATTTGGAAATGTAAAGTTGTAAAGTTTATTTGAATAATTTAAATATCAATTTGATTGTTATTTATAATAATATTTTGTTAATTTTAAATGTGTTATTTTATTATGTTTTTGTGTTTCAAGATGGAGTTTTACAGATGTTTAATGTGTTCTCAGATAGAACTTGTATATAACGTATGTAGGTCAAGGTTCTTGACTTGACCCAGTTGTGGTCAGCTGATGGGTGAGTTCATGTACTGGGCATGTTTAGGAAGGAAGTCAATCCAACTTTTGTTTTTAATCAATGTGAACAATATTTAAATGAGTTCTATATGGAAAAAAAAGAAAATATTTTAAGAAATTTAAATTTTTTTGAATTAAAAAAATTTTTTTTGGACATTTTTTTGGAAAAAAAAAATTTCTTGATTTTGCGCCTGCCAGATAATGGATATTGGTAAACTTTGACTTTTTTATTGTTTGTGTTCTAATCGTGTTTATTACTATTGAATTGTATGGTTAGACTCTAGGTGTAATCACATGTTAGGTTGAGGAAGGTACTTATTTTAAGAAGTGTTCAATTGATTTAATTTTTTTGATAACAAAAAACTAAGGAAGAGAATGTTTTGATAAAATATTTTAGTTTGAATTTTGGATTTTTCACTTAGATGAAATAAGAAATTTTGAAGAATTTTTTAATGTTACAATATGTAGAATAGGTGTGTGTGTGAGCCCAGTATCTGCTAAAGGCAGCCCAGCTTGCATATAAGGGGAAACATATCGGTGGAGGATCTGGCATGATCTAAGCCAGGGATGAGGATTTTTGGGGTAGCGTGATAGAAGGTAAGGTGCGCTGTGGTGCGTGTCTATTCGATTTTTCGGTGTTGGGATCTCGCACAGAGAAGTCCAGTGATCTCGTTCAGATGCGTCCATAGTCGCCGAGCCAGGGGGGTCGTGTACCCATGAAGTGTAAGAATAAAAGGGGGGTTGTTGGCTCCAGTTCCTCATCGGTACTCTTAGGCGTTTTATCAATGAGATTTCTTCTGTTTTGACAGAAGACCTCTCATTAAGGGGGTATTGTAACGTGCCAAATTTATGGGGTATTTTTATTTATTGCATTTTCGGGGATTGATTAAAATATTTGTAAATTTTATTTTCCATTGTAACGGACCACGGGTTGAATTGCCAGAACCGTGTTGTAAGAACAGTTCTAACAAAGAAACGCAATATCACGTTGTGCAATCTGTAAGCAAGAATTCATCAAGCCTTCAGTTCCAAGAATTTTGTTTGTGTGTGACAGCACGCCCATACGCATTATACAAGCGGGGCACGTATCCACGCTACTGCAGAAACTCAAAATGGCCTAGAGGGGAATTGTTGCCTTGCACATGTCCCCATGAAGACGGATGTAAAACTTAAGGTCCGCCCATTTTGTGACGTCAGCCAGTGCCGCACCAATTTCCTAGACGATCGGCACAACACCAACAGCATGAATTAAATGGGACGAAAAGACGACGAACAACCATGAGGCTTTGACTTCCAGATATAACGACGAAATCAAGTTGGTCACGAACTTATAGACGCTTTGCCCAGTTCATCACAAACCGTACCTGCCGGTACAACCCTACGGGGTTTCTCTTTGAAAAATTTTATAAATTGTTAGTAGTAACGTGACCTAACAGTTAAAATCGTGTGACCGCGGTCGACAATACAGTGGAGAACATATTAAGTTAAAGTTCGAACATGAATATCAATTAAACCGAGTAACAATGAGTGCGCACGAAAACCACATTGCCGGCGGGGAAGGTTACGACAAATGTTTAAGGACTTTGGGGTATTAAAAATGATCTGGGGTTTTTAAAAATTAAATTGTATGTATGTGAGAACGACAGGCTGGGCTGTTTATGTTTGTATGTACTATAAATAAGGTAAGGTAGTTATATTATGTTATCGTAGTTATCATCATACTTTTCTAAAGTTGTAATTCAAAATTAAAAAAAAAACAGGAGAGAGAGTAACAATTTTGTTCTGATTTTATACATGTCTAAAATGTTTCACAATCATAAAAAATAAAAACCATTGTCTTTCGAATGATAAATTTTGGTATTTAATTTCCTTCAAAATCTTATTTCATTTGATGTGCTGTCAAGTTCACTGTATGAACGGGGTTCGTCCCCACTTGCGATCCGGCCAGATCGAAAGTTGAAGGTAAGTGGGAGTTTATTATTTTATTCATAAAGAAATATGTGACTAACGTTACAATTGGTGCCGTGACAGCAGGAAGTAATATAACAAAAAAGTTGTATTACGCCGGCCTATATGTTGACAGTACATTGAATGAAGTACGGTTGCGAAAGTAAAATTGTATTTATGTAAACTTGCGTAATTATGGTATAAGGTTGATTTTATGTAGGTTATAATATAAGGTTTTGAAAAGAGATTAATCATTAGTAGTTATTACGTAAGTAAAAATAAATCAGTTAAAAATGGCTGAGAATACTAAAAGTAATATAACTAACGTAGAGATTAGTGAAAGTGACCTTGAGTCGCAGTCGCTGAATGAAAGTGGTATGCTGACAGTTGAGCCAAGCGCTGTTACAGAAACAGCTGTTGGCGGCAATGTCATCATTCATTCTACCCCAATCGCTGCTAAAACACAATTAAGCGAAACAGATGTTGATTCTGGGATTCAGTTGACCCCAGTTTTAACCAATAAAAATAAACAACCCGATGACATGGATATAATGAGTATTATGTTGAATCAATTCAAAGAATTAAATAAACGTTTTGATAGAACTGACGAAAATTTGAGAGTCGTTTCAACGCTAATGATGAGAAAATTGAGATTTTAACTAATGACTTTAAAGAACAGAAATTAAAATGCGAACAGCAAAATATTAAAAATGAGATTATATTTAAAGAAATTAAAGAACAGAATATTCAGTTGCAGAAGAGTATTAGTGTAAAATTTGATGATTCAATAAATGATATACAAGAAAGGAATAAATGTTTAGAAAATACCAGTGAAATAATAAGAAATAATTTGAATAAAATAGAACAGAGTAAAAATAATACAAAAGAAAATTGTAATGGCAATGTTGTATTAGATAAAGAGTTAACAAATGATGATGATGATGTTAAAAATAATGAAAATAGTATTGAGAATAGTGATGTAATTGAAAATGTAGTATCTGAAAGTACTGATGAGTTTGTAGAATGTGATAATGAAATGTTAAGGTGTGTTTATGAGTTAGAGAGAGAGTGGAAAGATAGTATAGTGGTAGAATGGGGGCAGAGGGTAAATTTTCCCCTTATTTTTTCTGAACCAGAGTGTTCACAGGTGTTGTTTTTGAAGGGCAAGAGTCCCGTGTTGGTAGAAGATTTGAAGTGTTTATTTTTGTTGTATAATTTTGTACCCTCTGTCTGGAATGATATTGAGAGTGTGATATGGTATTATGATAAGAGAGAATTAGATAGAGAATTGTATGTTGATAAAGAAACAGAATTGTATGAATTGAATAGAGAGTATGATGAGTGGAAAGTAAGGTTAGAAGTGTGTCTAAATAATAATGATTTGATTGATAATACAAAAGTAACTAGCCAGATAATGAATATATTTACTGATGGAGATTTAACAGAAATACTTAACGTAGACTTGGTGAATGATTATTATGGTATAACGGATAAATTGAAATTGTTTGGTTATAACACACAAGACAATGGTATGTGGGTTAATAAAATTGAGAAGTGCTATATAAAGCAAAGATTAATCTTTGAAGATGGAGGGTAGACTATAAAACAATAAAGGACAATTATAAATATTTTTGTTTTGTGGTTTTGACCTGGCAGATTTGGACAATGAAGTGTAAAAAAATGGAACAGTTAGTGACAAAAGTTTGTAAATAAATGCTTAGTAAATTTACCTGTGTGTATTGTAGGATGTTAAGTAAACAATGTATGTAGGTAATTGTGATAAAAATAATATTAATATTTGCGATTTAAATAAATAACAACATTACTTTTGAAAACAGTAATTAGCAAATCGTGATGTTTTGGATAGCAATGAACTTGTATTGTAATAATTCATTTGATTAAAATAATCTGAGATGTTTTAAATATTTTGACTGATTTAAATGTTGTATAATGAATTTTTCTAATGAATTTAAATTGTTTTACGAGATATGAAGTTGGTAATTAATTGTTCAATTGTTAGATTTGAAATAACATTTTGTTAAATGTTTCAGAGGTTACGTGAAAGTATTGGTGTATAGTGAATATATTTTGTGTATGTCAGTTTAAATGGACTGTAAGTATAAAAATTTTATAGTACGAATCAAGTATAATAAAAATGTTTACAGGTGTAACTCAGCTGAAAAGATTTTAATTCAATATTGAGATGATTTGAAATAATTGTGAGAAATAAAAAAGGATAATTAAAAAATTTAATAATAACTGAAAGATGATATATAATAATTATTAATAATGAATTTGAAAATTTTAAGGTGATGAATGAGTTAAATGATTAATGATTGATGAGAATGTCATATTAGGATGTTGTATATTTATTTGATTTAATTATTTAGTTATTAAGGCGCTAGTACTGGGGTGGCCTGTGCCCTAGTAGATAGCGGAGTGGGTTGGGGGTAACAGAGTGTTGCCTCCATCGGAGGCCAACATGGCGACAATGTGCGGCACACCTTTTTTGGACAAATTTAATTTGTACCCTGATAGACGCTCGTGCCACACATAACAAAGATGATGTAGAACAGGCATTGAAATGAAAGTTAGATTTCCCCGACTTTTCGGGCGATTACTGCCTTACCAGCACTAATCGTGGCTTTGGCTAGCGGTCAGCTATGGCCATATCAAGTCCCTTGACCATAGCTGACTTGAAATTGGTTTATAGTAGAAATTAAATGGAGGTGAAATTAGGGGAAATCCAGGAACTACGGAACAGCGGCTGCCACTCTGTCCGCATGGGGACAGCATAGCCAGGTGGTAGACCCGTTTTAAGGGCGTTTCAATATAAACAAGGATATGTCGATATCCACAAATTTTCAAATGTAAATGCCGAAGCAAAGACACGGAGATGTCCAATTCCTTCAAATATGCAGCCTTTGTGGAAGCAAAAAGGCGCTACAGTCTTACATAAATTGCAATAGTGTGTGTGGACCAGGGGGTTGCTCAGAGGAGCAACGTGCTAAAATTTTGTAAATTAAAAAACTGATAAATCCATTTTGCTCTAATAAAAACGCTTGTATTCCGCTCAAATAAACAGGTGCTCATACATTCAGTATAATGTGTTCATTCTATATTTTTTAAATGTAGTTTTTTATTGTAGTAGGGTAGATATAAGAATTGATAAAAAGTATATGTTTTATATAATGTGTGTATTTTTTAAACTAAGTAGATTACTAAACCGACTGGCAGGCGGTTAACATAAATTACCAGAGTCAGGAAAAAGGGGAAACAATGAGGTGTAGTATGGTAGATGTAAGGATTGATAACCATATGTATTTCATGTAATTTGCACAATTTTTAAATGTGTTTTCACTTTGATGGGAACATCAACTGATCAGTAGTAAAATGTCACTGTTATATTGGTTGTAAATGTTCAAGGTAATCAATGTTAAATGTAATGTTTCAATGTATTACAGATGCTATTTAAAATAATGAGAAAAGTAATTTAATAAAGTGAGAAATAAAGCAATAGTTTGTGAAAGCTAATAAAAGATAGTTTTTGGGTGATGAAGATTTTATTGGGACATGTAGATCAGTCCAAGTCAAAGTTAAAATGGTAGTAGAGAGAAAAATATTGTTTTGAGTTAATGTAATATTGCTGGGAGTTAGTGTTATAGAATTTGAGAAGTATTAATGTTGACACAGTAGATATGGGGAATATATGTAAAGTAATGATTGATATATGGATATTATTAAATGATGATGTTATTTTGTTGTAGTTGAAGTGAGGTAATAAGTATGAGATTTGGGGATGGCAATTTTGTAATAGGGGGTAGTGTAATGTGGGAGTCCGCAACAAAAGGGTTGGGACGGGAAGGAACAGATTTGGTGGGAAGGGGTCGCCTTAGGTAGAATCCAGGGACCAGATTAAGGGAATGAGTCTTTGGGGGGGGGGAAACAATTATCCTAAGTACAAAGGGTTAGAGAGTATTTTTTTTATATATAGAGAGAAGGTGGCGAATTGAGTCTAATGATAAGTTGGGTTTAGAGATTGTTGGATAGATAGTTTAATAGAGATGGGTGTCCTGATAATAAAAGTCGTTAGTGAATAGTAGAGTCAAAGGGAGAAAGATTATATATGTACACAGATCAAGTAGTACATTAAATGAGTACAAATAATTAAATCACCCAAAGTAAAGAAAAGTTGAGAATAGTAAAGAAAAGAGATTTAGAACAAGAATATAAAATTTTTAATTGAAACCAGTGACAGATTTTTGATAGAATTTGGAAATGTAAAGTTGTAAAGTTTATTTGAATAATTTAAATATCAATTTGATTGTTATTTATAATAATATTTTGTTAATTTTAAATGTGTTATTTTATTATGTTTTTGTGTTTCAAGATGGAGTTTTACACATGTTTAATGTGTTCTCAGATAGAACTTGTATATAACGTATGTAGGTCAAGGTTCTTGACTTGACCCAGTTGTGGTCAGCTGATGGGTGAGTTCATGTACTGGGCATGTTTAGCAAGGAAGTCAATCCAACTTTTGTTTTTAATCAATGTGAACAATATTTAAATGAGTTCTATATGGAAAAAAAAAGAAAATATTTTAAGAAATTTAAATTTTTTTGAATTAAAAAATTTTTTTTTTGGACGTTTTTTTTGAAAAAAAATATATTTCTTGATTTTGCGCCTGCCAGATAATGGATATTGGTAAACTTTGACTTTTTTATTGTTTGTGTTCTAATCGTGTTTATTACTATTGAATTGTATGGTTAGACTCTAGGTGTAATCACATGTTAGGTTGAGGATGTTACTTATTTTAAGAAGTGTTCAATTGATTTAATTTTTTTGATAACAAAAAACTAAGGAAGAGAATTTTTTGATAAAATATTTTAGTTTGAATTTTGGATTTTTCACTTAGATGAAATAAGAAATTTTGAAGAATTTTTTAATGTTACAATATGTAGAATAGGTGTGTGTGTGAGCCCAGTATCTGCTAAAGGCAGCCCAGCTTGCATATAAGGGGAAACATATCGGTGGAGGATCTGGCATGATCTAAGCCAGGGATGAGGATTTTTGGGGTAGCGTGATAGAAGGTAAGGTGCGCTGTGGTGCGTGTCTATTCGATTTTTCGGTGTTGGGATCTCGCACAGAGAAGTTCAGTGATCTCGTTCAGATGCGTCCATAGTCGCCGAGCCAGGGGGGTCGTGTACCCATGAAGTGTAAGAATAAAAGGGGGGTTGTTGGCTCCAGTTCCTCATCGGTACTCTTAGGCGTTTTATCAATGAGATTTCTTCTGTTTTGACAGAAGACCTCTCATTGAGGGGGTATTGTAACGTGCCAAATTTATGGGGTATTTTTATTTATTGCATTTTCGGGGATTGATTAAAATATTTTTAAATTTTATTTTCCATTGTAACGGACCACGGGTTGAATTGCCAGAACTGTGTTGTAAGAACAGTTCTAACAAAGAAACGCAATATCACGTTGTGCAATCTGTAAGCAAGAATTCATCAAGCCTTCAGTTCCAAGAACTTTGTTTGTGTGTGACAGCATGCCCATACGCATTATACAAGCGGGGTGCGGACCCACGCTACTGCAGAAACTCAAAATGGCCTAGAGGGGAATTGTTGCCTTGCACATGTCCCCATGAAGACGGATGTAAAACTTAAGGTCCGCCCATTTTGTGACGTCAGCCAGTGCCGCACCAATTTCCTAGACGATCGGCACAACACCAACATCATGAATTAAATGGGACGAAAAGACGACGAACAACCATGAGGCTTTGACTTCCAGATATAACGACGAAATCAAGTTGGTCACGAACTTATAGACGCTTTGCCCAGTTCGTCACAAACCGTACCTGCCGGTACAACCCTACGGGGTATCTCTTTGAAAAATTTTTTTAAATTGTTAGTAGTAAAGTGACCTAACAGTTAAAATCGTGTGACCGCGGTCGACATTCCAGTGGAGAACATATTAAGTTAAAGTTCGGACACGAATATCAATTAAACCGAGTAACAATGAGTGCGCACGAAAACCACGTTGCCGGCGGGGAAGGTTACGACAAATGTTTAAGTACTTTGGGGTATTAAAAATGATCTGGGGTTTTTAAAAATTAAATTGTATGTATGTGAGAACGGCAGGCTGGGCTGTTTATGTTTGTATGTACTATAAATAAGGTAAGGTAGTTATTATGTTATCGTAGTTATCATCATACTTTTCTAAAGTTGTAATTCAAAATTAAAAAAAAAAAACAGGAGAGAGAGTAACAATTTTGTTCTGATTTTATACATGTCTAAAATGTTTCACAATCATAAAAAATAAAAACCATTATCTTTCGAATGATAAATTTTGGTATTTAACTTCCTTCAAAATCTTATTTCATTTGATGTGCTGTCAAGTTCACTGTACGAACAGGGTTCGTCCCCACTATGCGATCCGGCCAGATCGAAAGTTGAAGGTAAGTGGGAGTTTATTATTTTATTCATAAAGAAATATGTGAGCCTCCAGGTGGTCTAGTGGCTAATGCGGGCGATTGATGCGCTCGTGGTCCCGGGTTCAATTCCCGGCGGAGGTTCCGTACGGCGTGCACTCATCGTCGTGAGGCAAACTGAGTAGGCGCTGAGATAACAGCGCCGCCTCCTGGCTGTGAATACCGCAACTAGCGGCTGGTGGCGCGTAGTACTAGCCATACCCCGTCACACTAACACAAAAAGCCGTGCGGTACGCCTTGGTCCTTAACGGACTGTTGAGCGGAGGTTTAATTTTTTAAAGAAATATGTGACTAACGTTACAATTGGTGCCGTGACACCAGGATGTAATATAACAAAAAAGTTGTATTACGCCGGCCTATATGTTGACAGTACATTGAATGAAGTACGGTTGCGAAAGTAAAATTGTATTTACGTAAACTTGCGTAATTATGGTATAAGGTTGATTTTATGTAGGTTATAATATAAGGTTTTGAAAAGAGATTAATCATTAGTAGTTATTACGTAAGTAAAAATAAATCAGTTAAAAATGGCTGAGAATACTAAAAGTAATATAACTAACGTAGAGATGAGTGAAAGTGACCTTGAGTCGCAGTCGTTGAATGAAAGTGGTATGCTGACAGTTGAGCCGAGCGTTGTTACAAAAACAGCTGTTGGCGGCAATGTCATCATTCATTCTACCCCAATCGCTGCTAAAACACAATTAAGCGAAACAGATGTTGATTCTGGGATTCAGTTGACCCCAGTTTTAACCAATAAAAATAAACAACCCAATGACATGGATATAATGAGTATTATGTTGAATCAATTCAAAGAATTAAATAAACGTTTTGATAGAACTGACGAAAAATTTGAGAGTCATTTCAACGCTAATGATGAGAAAATTGAGATTTTAACTAATGACTTTAAAGAACAGAAATTAAAATGCGAACAGCAAATGAGATTATATTTAAAGAAATTAAAGAACAGAATATTCAGTTGCAGCAGAGTATTAGTGTAAAATTTGATGATTTAATAAATGATATACAAGAAAAGAATAAATGTTTAGAAAATACCAGTGAAATAATAAGAAATAATTTGAATAAAATAGAACAGAGTAAAAATAATACAAAAGAAAATTGTAATGGCAATGTTGTATTAGATAAAGAGTTAACAAATGATGACGATGATGTTAAAAATAATGAAAATAGTATTGAGAATAGTGATGTAATTGAAAATGTAGTATCTGAAAGTACTGATGAGTTTGTAGAATGTGATAATGAAATGTTAAGGTGTGTTTATGAGTTAGAGAGAGAGTGGAAAGATAGTATAGTGGTAGAATGGGGGCAGAGGGTAAATTTTCCCCTTATTTTTTCTGAACCAGAGTGTTCACAGGTGTTGTTTTTGAAGGGCAAGAGTCCCGTGTTGGTAGAAGATTTGAAGTGTTTATTTTTGTTGTATAATTTTGTACCCTCTGTCTGGAATGATATTGAGAGTGTGATATGGTATTATGATAAGAGAGAATTAGATAGAGAATTGTATGTTGATAAAGAAACAGAATTGTATGAATTGAATAGAGAGTATGATGAGTGGAAAGTAAGGTTAGAAGTGTGTCTAAATAATAATGATTTGATTGATAATACAAAAGTAACTAGCCAGATAATGAATATATTTACTGATGGAGATTTAACAGAAATACTTAACGTAGACTTGGTGAATGATTATTATGGTATAACGGATAAATTGAAATTGTTTGGTTATAACACACAAGACAATGGTATGTGGGTTAATAAAATTGAGAAGTGCTATATAAAGCAAAGATTAATCTTTGACGATGGAGGGTAGACTATAAAACAATAAAGGACAATTATAAATATTTTTGTTTTGTGGTTTTGACCTGGCAGATTTGGACAATGAAGTGTAAAAAAATGGAACAGTTAGTGACAAAAGTTTGTAAATAAATGCTTAGTAAATTTACCTGTGTGTATTGTAGGATGTTAATTAAGTAAACAATGTATGTAGGTAATTGTGATAAAAATAATATTAATATTTGCGATTTAAATAAATAACAACATTACTTTTGAAAACAGTAATTAGCAAATCGTGATGTTTTGGATAGCAATGAACTTGTATTGTAATAATTAATTTGATTAAAATAATCTGAGATGTTTTAAATATTTTGACTGATTTAAATGTTGTATAATGAATTTTTCTAATGAATTTAAATTGTTTTACGAGATATGAAGTTGGTAATTAATTGTTCAATTGTTAGATTTGAAATAACATTTTGTTAAATGTTTCAGAGGTTACGTGAAAGTATTGGTGTATAGTGAATATATTTTGTGTATGTCAGTTTAAATGGACTGTAAGTATAAAAATTTTATAGTACGAATCAAGTATAATAAAAATGTTTACAGGTGTAACTCAGCTGAAAAGATTTTAATTCAATATTGAGATGATTTGAAATAAAGGTGAGAAATAAAAAAGGATAATTAAAAAATTTAATAATAACTGAAAGATGATATATAATAATTATTAATAATGAATTTGAAAATTTTAAGGTGATGAATGAGTTAAATGATTAATGATTGATGAGAATGTCATATTAGGATGTTGTATATTTATTTGATTTAATTATTTAGTTATTAAGGCGCTAGTACTGGGGTGGCCTGTGCCCTAGTAGATAGCGGAGTGGGTTGGGGGTAACAGAGTGTTGCCTCCATCGGAGGCCAACATGGCGACAATGTGCGGCACACCTTTTTTGGACAAATTTAATTTGTACCCTGATAGACGCTCGTGCCGCACATAACAAAGATGATGTAGAACAGGCATTGAAATGAAAGTTAGATTTCCCTGACTTTTCGGGCGATTACTGCCTTACCAGCACTAATCGTGGCTTTGGCTAGCGGTCAGCTATGGCCATATCAAGTCCCTTGACCATAGCTGACTTGAAATTGGTTTATAGTAGAAATTAAATGGAGGTGAAATTAGGGGAAATCCAGGAACTACGGAACAGCGGCTGCCACTCTGTCCGCGTGGGGACAGCATAGCCAGGTGGTAGACCCGTTTTAAGGGCGTTTCAATATAAACAAGGATATGTCGATATCCACAAATTTTCAAATGTAAATGCCGAAGCAAAGACACGGAGATGTCCAATTCCTTCAAATATGCAGTCTTTGTGGAAGCAAAAAGGCGCTACAGTCTTACATAAATTGCAATAGTGTGTGTGGACCAGGGGGTTGCTCAGAGGAGCAACGTGCTAAAATTTTGTAAATTAAAAAACTGATAAATCCATTTTGCTCTAATAAAAACGCTTGTATTCCGCTCAAATAAACAGGTGCTCATACATTCAGTATAATGTGTTCATTCTATATTTTTTAAATGTAGTTTTTTATTGTAGTAGGGTAGATATAAGAATTGATAAAAAGTATATGTTTTATATAATGTGTGTATTTTTTAAACTAAGTAGATTACTAAACCGACTGGCAGGCGGTTAACATAAATTACCAGAGTCAGGAAAAAGGGGAAACAATGAGGTGTAGTATGGTAGATGTAAGGATTGATAACCATATGTATTTCATGTAATTTGCACAATTTTTAAATGTGTTTTCACTTTGATGGGAACATCAACTGATCAGTAGTAAAATGTCACTGTTATATTGGTTGTAAATGTTCAAGGTAATCAATGTTAAATGTAATGTTTCAATGTATTACAGATGCTATTTAAAATAATGAGAAAAGTAATTTAATAAAGTGAGAAATAAAGCAATAGTTTGTGAAAGCTAATAAAAGATAGTTTTTGGGTGATGAAGATTTTATTGGGACATGTAGATCAGTCCAAGTCAAAGTTAAAATGGTAGTAGAGAGAAAAATATTGTTTTGAGTTAATGTAATATTGCTGGGAGTTAGTGTTATAGAATTTGAGAAGTATTAATGTTGACACAGTAGATATGGGGAATATATGTAAAGTAATGATTGATATATGGATATTATTAAATGATGATGTTATTTTGTTGTAGTTGAAGTGAGGTAATAAGTATGAGATTTGGGGATGGCAATTTTGTAATAGGGGGTAGTGTAATGTGGGAGTCCGCAACAAAAGGGTTGGGACGGGAAGGAACAGATTTGGTGGGAAGGGGTCGCCTTAGGTAGAATCCAGGGACCAGATTAAGGGAATGAGTCTTTGGGGGGGGGGAAACAATTATCCTAAGTACAAAGGGTTAGAGAGTATTTTTTTTATATATAGAGAGAAGGTGGCGAATTGAGTCTAATGATAAGTTGGGTTTAGAGATTGTTGGATAGATAGTTTAATAGAGATGGGTGTCCTGATAATAAAAGTCGTTAGTGAATAGTAGAGTCAAAGGGAGAAAGATTATATATGTACACAGATCAAGTAGTACATTAAATGAGTACAAATAATTAAATCACCCAAAGTAAAGAAAAGTTGAGAATAGTAAAGAAAAGAGATTTAGAACAAGAATATAAAATTTTTAATTGAAACCAGTGACAGATTTTTGATAGAATTTGGAAATGTAAAGTTGTAAAGTTTATTTGAATAATTTAAATATCAATTTGATTGTTATTTACAATAATATTTTGTTAATTTTAAATGTGTTATTTTATTATGTTTTTGTGTTTCAAGATGGAGTTTTACACATGTTTAATGTGTTCTCAGATAGAACTTGTATATAACGTATGTAGGTCAAGGTTCTTGACTTGACCCAGTTGTGGTCAGCTGATGGGTGAGTTCATGTACTGGGCATGTTTAGCAAGGAAGTCAATCCAACTTTTGTTTTTAATCAATGTGAACAATATTTAAATGAGTTCTATATGGAAAAAAAAAGAAAATATTTTAAGAAATTTAAATTTTTTTGAATTAAAAAATTTTTTTTTTGGACGTTTTTTTTGAAAAAAAAATATATTTCTTGATTTTGCGCCTGCCAGATAATGGATATTGGTAAACTTTGACTTTTTTATTGTTTGTGTTCTAATCGTGTTTATTACTATTGAATTGTATGGTTAGACTCTAGGTGTAATCACATGTTAGGTTGAGGATGTTACTTATTTTAAGAAGTGTTCAATTGATTTAATTTTTTTGATAACAAAAAACTAAGGAAGAGAATTTTTTGATAAAATATTTTAGTTTGAATTTTGGATTTTTCACTTAGATGAAATAAGAAATTTTGAAGAATTTTTTAATGTTACAATATGTAGAATAGGTGTGTGTGTGAGCCCAGTATCTGCTAAAGGCAGCCCAGCTTGCATATAAGGGGAAACATATCGGTGGAGGATCTGGCATGATCTAAGCCAGGGATGAGGATTTTTGGGGTAGCGTGATAGAAGGTAAGGTGCGCTGTGGTGCGTGTCTATTCGATTTTTCGGTGTTGGGATCTCGCACAGAGAAGTTCAGTGATCTCGTTCAGATGCGTCCATAGTCGCCGAGCCAGGGGGGTCGTGTACCCATGAAGTGTAAGAATAAAAGGGGGGTTGTTGGCTCCAGTTCCTCATCGGTACTCTTAGGCGTTTTATCAATGAGATTTCTTCTGTTTTGACAGAAGACCTCTCATTGAGGGGGTATTGTAACGTGCCAAATTTATGGGGTATTTTTATTTATTGCATTTTCGGGGATTGATTAAAATATTTTTAAATTTTATTTTCCATTGTAACGGGCCACGGGTTGAATTGCCAGAACTGTGTTGTAAGAACAGTTCTAACAAAGAAACGCAATATCACGTTGTGCAATCTGTAAGCAAGAATTCATCAAGCCTTCAGTTCCAAGAACTTTGTTTGTGTGTGACAGCATGCCCATACGCATTATACAAGCGGGGTGCGGACCCACGCTACTGCAGAAACTCAAAATGGCCTAGAGGGGAATTGTTGCCTTGCACATGTCCCCATGAAGACGGATGTAAAACTTAAGGTCCGCCCATTTTGTGACGTCAGCCAGTGCCGCACCAATTTCCTAGACGATCGGCACAACACCAACATCATGAATTAAATGGGACGAAAAGACGACGAACAACCATGAGGCTTTGACTTCCAGATATAACGACGAAATCAAGTTGGTCACGAACTTATAGACGCTTTGCCCAGTTCGTCACAAACCGTACCTGCCGGTACAACCCTACGGGGTATCTCTTTGAAAAATTTTTTTAAATTGTTAGTAGTAAAGTGACCTAACAGTTAAAATCGTGTGACCGCGGTCGACATTCCAGTGGAGAACATATTAAGTTAAAGTTCGGACACGAATATCAATTAAACCGAGTAACAATGAGTGCGCACGAAAACCACGTTGCCGGCGGGGAAGGTTACGACAAATGTTTAAGTACTTTGGGGTATTAAAAATGATCTGGGGTTTTTAAAAATTAAATTGTATGTATGTGAGAACGGCAGGCTGGGCTGTTTATGTTTGTATGTACTATAAATAAGGTAAGGTAGTTATTATGTTATCGTAGTTATCATCATACTTTTCTAAAGTTGTAATTCAAAATTAAAAAAAAAACAGGAGAGAGAGTAACAATTTTGTTCTGATTTTATACATGTCTAAAATGTTTCACAATCATAAAAAATAAAAACCATTATCTTTCGAATGATAAATTTTGGTATTTAACTTCCTTCAAAATCTTATTTCATTTGATGTGCTGTCAAGTTCACTGTACGAACAAGGTTCGTCCCCACTATGCGATCCGGCCAGATCGAAAGTTGAAGGTAAGTGGGAGTTTATTATTTTATTCATAAAGAAATATGTGAGCCTCCAGGTGGTCTAGTGGCTAATGCGGGCGATTGATGCGCTCGTGGTCCCGGGTTCAATTCCCGGCGGAGGTTCCGTACGGCGTGCACTCATCGTCGTGAGGCAAACTGAGTAGGCGCTGAGATAACAGCGCCGCCTCCTGGCTGTGAATACCGCAACTAGCGGCTGGTGGCGCGTAGTACTAGCCATACCCCGTCACACTAACACAAAAAGCCGTGCGGTACGCCTTGGTCCTTAACGGACTGTTGAGCGGAGGTTTAATTTTTTAAAGAAATATGTGACTAACGTTACAATTGGTGCCGTGACACCAGGATGTAATATAACAAAAAAGTTGTATTACGCCGGCCTATATGTTGACAGTACATTGAATGAAGTACGGTTGCGAAAGTAAAATTGTATTTACGTAAACTTGCGTAATTATGGTATAAGGTTGATTTTATGTAGGTTATAATATAAGGTTTTGAAAAGAGATTAATCATTAGTAGTTATTACGTAAGTAAAAATAAATCAGTTAAAAATGGCTGAGAATACTAAAAGTAATATAACTAACGTAGAGATGAGTGAAAGTGACCTTGAGTCGCAGTCGTTGAATGAAAGTGGTATGCTGACAGTTGAGCCGAGCGTTGTTACAAAAACAGCTGTTGGCGGCAATGTCATCATTCATTCTACCCCAATCGCTGCTAAAACACAATTAAGCGAAACAGATGTTGATTCTGGGATTCAGTTGACCCCAGTTTTAACCAATAAAAATAAACAACCCAATGACATGGATATAATGAGTATTATGTTGAATCAATTCAAAGAATTAAATAAACGTTTTGATAGAACTGACGAAAAATTTGAGAGTCATTTCAACGCTAATGATGAGAAAATTGAGATTTTAACTAATGACTTTAAAGAACAGAAATTAAAATGCGAACAGCAAATGAGATTATATTTAAAGAAATTAAAGAACAGAATATTCAGTTGCAGCAGAGTATTAGTGTAAAATTTGATGATTTAATAAATGATATACAAGAAAAGAATAAATGTTTAGAAAATACCAGTGAAATAATAAGAAATAATTTGAATAAAATAGAACAGAGTAAAAATAATACAAAAGAAAATTGTAATGGCAATGTTGTATTAGATAAAGAGTTAACAAATGATGACGATGATGTTAAAAATAATGAAAATAGTATTGAGAATAGTGATGTAATTGAAAATGTAGTATCTGAAAGTACTGATGAGTTTGTAGAATGTGATAATGAAATGTTAAGGTGTGTTTATGAGTTAGAGAGAGAGTGGAAAGATAGTATAGTGGTAGAATGGGGGCAGAGGGTAAATTTTCCCCTTATTTTTTCTGAACCAGAGTGTTCACAGGTGTTGTTTTTGAAGGGCAAGAGTCCCGTGTTGGTAGAAGATTTGAAGTGTTTATTTTTGTTGTATAATTTTGTACCCTCTGTCTGGAATGATATTGAGAGTGTGATATGGTATTATGATAAGAGAGAATTAGATAGAGAATTGTATGTTGATAAAGAAACAGAATTGTATGAATTGAATAGAGAGTATGATGAGTGGAAAGTAAGGTTAGAAGTGTGTCTAAATAATAATGATTTGATTGATAATACAAAAGTAACTAGCCAGATAATGAATATATTTACTGATGGAGATTTAACAGAAATACTTAACGTAGACTTGGTGAATGATTATTATGGTATAACGGATAAATTGAAATTGTTTGGTTATAACACACAAGACAATGGTATGTGGGTTAATAAAATTGAGAAGTGCTATATAAAGCAAAGATTAATCTTTGACGATGGAGGGTAGACTATAAAACAATAAAGGACAATTATAAATATTTTTGTTTTGTGGTTTTGACCTGGCAGATTTGGACAATGAAGTGTAAAAAAATGGAACAGTTAGTGACAAAAGTTTGTAAATAAATGCTTAGTAAATTTACCTGTGTGTATTGTAGGATGTTAAGTAAACAATGTATGTAGGTAATTGTGATAAAAATAATATTAATATTTGCGATTTAAATAAATAACAACATTACTTTTGAAAACAGTAATTAGCAAATCGTGATGTTTTGGATAGCAATGAACTTGTATTGTAATAATTAATTTGATTAAAATAATCTGAGATGTTTTAAATATTTTGACTGATTTAAATGTTGTATAATGAATTTTTCTAATGAATTTAAATTGTTTTACGAGATATGAAGTTGGTAATTAATTGTTCAATTGTTAGATTTGAAATAACATTTTGTTAAATGTTTCAGAGGTTACGTGAAAGTATTGGTGTATAGTGAATATATTTTGTGTATGTCAGTTTAAATGGACTGTAAGTATAAAAATTTTATAGTACGAATCAAGTATAATAAAAATGTTTACAGGTGTAACTCAGCTGAAAAGATTTTAATTCAATATTGAGATGATTTGAAATAATTGTGAGAAATAAAAAAGGATAATTAAAAAATTTAATAATAACTGAAAGATGATATATAATAATTATTAATAATGAATTTGAAAATTTTAAGGTGATGAATGAGTTAAATGATTAATGATTGATGAGAATGTCATATTAGGATGTTGTATATTTATTTGATTTAATTATTTAGTTATTAAGGCGCTAGTACTGGGGTGGCCTGTGCCCTAGTAGATAGCGGAGTGGGTTGGGGGTAACAGAGTGTTGCCTCCATCGGAGGCCAACATGGCGACAATGTGCGGCACACCTTTTTTGGACAAATTTAATTTGTACCCTGATAGACGCTCGTGCCGCACATAACAAAGATGATGTAGAACAGGCATTGAAATGAAAGTTAGATTTCCCTGACTTTTCGGGCGATTACTGCCTTACCAGCACTAATCGTGGCTTTGGCTAGCGGTCAGCTATGGCCATATCAAGTCCCTTGACCATAGCTGACTTGAAATTGGTTTATAGTAGAAATTAAATGGAGGTGAAATTAGGGGAAATCCAGGAACTACGGAACAGCGGCTGCCACTCTGTCCGCGTGGGGACAGCATAGCCAGGTGGTAGACCCGTTTTAAGGGCGTTTCAATATAAACAAGGATATGTCGATATCCACAAATTTTCAAATGTAAATGCCGAAGCAAAGACACGGAGATGTCCAATTCCTTCAAATATGCAGTCTTTGTGGAAGCAAAAAGGCGCTACAGTCTTACATAAATTGCAATAGTGTGTGTGGACCAGGGGGTTGCTCAGAGGAGCAACGTGCTAAAATTTTGTAAATTAAAAAACTGATAAATCCATTTTGCTCTAATAAAAACGCTTGTATTCCGCTCAAATAAACAGGTGCTCATACATTCAGTATAATGTGTTCATTCTATATTTTTTAAATGTAGTTTTTTATTGTAGTAGGGTAGATATAAGAATTGATAAAAAGTATATGTTTTATATAATGTGTGTATTTTTTAAACTAAGTAGATTACTAAACCGACTGGCAGGCGGTTAACATAAATTACCAGAGTCAGGAAAAAGGGGAAACAATGAGGTGTAGTATGGTAGATGTAAGGATTGATAACCATATGTATTTCATGTAATTTGCACAATTTTTAAATGTGTTTTCACTTTGATGGGAACATCAGCTGATCAGTAGTAAAATGTCACTGTTATATTGGTTGTAAATGTTCAAGGTAATCAATGTTAAATGTAATGTTTCAATGTATTACAGATGCTATTTAAAATAATGAGAAAAGTAATTTAATAAAGTGAGAAATAAAGCAATAGTTTGTGAAAGCTAATAAAAGATAGTTTTTGGGTGATGAAGATTTTATTGGGACATGTAGATCAGTCCAAGTCAAAGTTAAAATGGTAGTAGAGAGAAAAATATTGTTTTGAGTTAATGTAATATTGCTGGGAGTTAGTGTTATAGAATTTGAGAAGTATTAATGTTGACACAGTAGATATGGGGAATATATGTAAAGTAATGATTGATATATGGATATTATTAAATGATGATGTTATTTTGTTGTAGTTGAAGTGAGGTAATAAGTATGAGATTTGGGGATGGCAATTTTGTAATAGGGGGTAATGTAATGTGGGAGTCCGCAACAAAAGGGTTGGGACGGGAAGGAACAGATTTGGTGGGAAGGGGTCGCCTTAGGTAGAATCCAGGGACCAGATTAAGGGAATGAGTCTTTGGGGGGGGGAAACAATTATCCTAAGTACAAAGGGTTAGAGAGTATTTTTTTTATATATAGAGAGAAGGTGGCGAATTGAGTCTAATGATAAGTTGGGTTTAGAGATTGTTGGATAGATAGTTTAATAGAGATGGGTGTCCTGATAATAAAAGTCGTTAGTGAATAGTAGAGTCAAAGGGAGAAAGATTATATATGTACACAGATCAAGTAGTACATTAAATGAGTACAAATAATTAAATCACCCAAAGTAAAGAAAAGTTGAGAATAGTAAAGAAAAGAGATTTAGAACAAGATTATAAAATTTTTAATTGAAACCAGTGACAGATTTTTGATAGAATTTGGAAATGTAAAGTTGTTTAGTTTATTTGAATAATTTAAATATCAATTTGATTGTTATTTACAATAATATTTTGTTACTTTTAAATGTGTTATTTTATTATGTTTTTGTGTTTCAAGATGGAGTTTTACAGATGTTTAATGTGTTCTCAGATAGAACTTGTATATAACGTATGTAGGTCAAGGTTCTTGACTTGACCCAGTTGTGGTCAGCTGATGGGTGAGTTCATGTACTGGGCATGTTTAGCAAGGAAGTCAATCCAACTTTTGTTTTTAATCAATGTGAACAATATTTAAATGAGTTCTATATGGAAAAAAAGAAAATATTTTAAGAAATTTAAATTTTTTTGAATTAAAAAATTTTTTTTTTTGAAGTTTTTTTTGAAAAAAAATATATTTCTTGATTTTGCGCCTGCCAGATAATGGATATTGGTAAACTTTGACTTTTTTTATTGTTTGTGTTCTAATCGTGTTTATTACTATTGAATTGTATGGTTAGACTCTAGGTGTAATCACATGTTAGGTTGAGGATGTTACTTATTTTAAGAAGTGTTCAATTGATTTAATTTTTTTGATAACAAAAAACTAAGGAAGAGAATTTTTTGATAAAATATTTTAGTTTGAATTTTGGATTTTTCACTTAGATGAAATAAGAAATTTTGAAGAATTTTTTAATGTTACAATATGTAGAATAGGTGTGTGTGTGAGCCCAGTATCTGCTAAAGGCAGCCCAGCTTGCTTATAAGGGGAAACATATCGGTGGAGGATCTGGCATGATCTAAGCCAGGGATGAGGATTTTTGGGGTAGCGTGATAGAAGGTAAGGTGCGCTGTGGTGCGTGTCTATTCGATTTTTCGGTGTTGGGATCTCGCACAGAGAAGTCCAGTGATCTCGTTCAGATGCGTCCATAGTCGCCGAGCCAGGGGGGTCGTGTACCCATGAAGTGTAAGAATAAAAGGGGGGTTGTTGGCTCCAGTTCCTCATCGGTACTCTTAGGCGTTTTATCAATGAGATTTCTTCTGTTTTGACAGAAGACCTCTCATTGAGGGGGTATTGTAACGTGCCAAATTTATGGGGTATTTTTATTTATTGCATTTTCGGGGATTGATTAAAATATTTTTAAATTTTATTTTCCATTGTAACGGACCACGGGTTGAATTGCCAGAACCGTGTTGTAAGAACAGTTCTAACAAAGAAACGCAATATCACGTTGTGCAATCTGTAAGCAAGAATTCATCAAGCCTTCAGTTCCAAGAACTTTGTTTGTGTGTGACAGCACGCCCATACGCATTATACAAGTGGGGTGCGGACCCACGCTACTGCAGAAACTCAAAATGGCCTAGAGGGGAATTGTTGCCTTGCACATGTCCCCATGAAGACGGATGTAAAACTTAAGGTCCGCCCATTTTGTGACGTCAGCCAGTGCCGCACCAATTTCCTAGACGATCGGCACAACACCAACATCATGAATTAAATGGGACGAAAAGACGACGAACAACCATGAGGCTTTGACTTCCAGATATAACGACGAAATCAAGTTGGTCACGAACTTATAGACGCTTTGCCCAGTTCGTCACAAACCGTACCTGCCGGTACAACCCTACGGGGTATCTCTTTGAAAAATTTTTTTAAATTGTTAGTAGTAAAGTGACCTAACAGTTAAAATCGTGTGACCGCGGTCGACATTCCAGTGGAGAACATATTAAGTTAAAGTTCGGACACGAATATCAATTAAACCGAGTAACAATGAGTGCGCACGAAAACCACGTTGCCGGCGGGGAAGGTTACGACAAATGTTTAAGGACTTTGGGGTATTAAAAATGATCTGGGGTTTTTAAAAATTAAATTGTATGTATGTGAGAACGGCAGGCTGGGCTGTTTATGTTTGTATGTACTATAAATAAGGTAAGGTAGTTATTATGTTATCGTAGTTATCATCATACTTTTCTAAAGTTGTAATTCAAAATTAAAAAAAAAAACAGGAGAGAGAGTAACAATTTTGTTCTGATTTTATACATGTCTAAAATGTTTCACAATCATAAAAAATAAAAACCATTATCTTTCGAATGATAAATTTTGGTATTTAACTTCCTTCAAAATCTTATTTCATTTGATGTGCTGTCAAGTTCACTGTACGAACAGGGTTCGTCCCCACTATGCGATCCGGCCAGATCGAAAGTTGAAGGTAAGTGGGAGTTTATTATTTTATTCATAAAGAAATATGTGAGCCTCCAGGTGGTCTAGTGGCTAATGCGGGCGATTGATGCGCTCGTGGTCCCGGGTTCAATTCCCGGCGGAGGTTCCGTACGGCGTGCACTCATCGTCGTGAGGCAAACTGAGTAGGCGCTGAGATAACAGCGCCGCCTCCTGGCTGTGAATACCGCAACTAGCGGCTGGTGGCGCGTAGTACTAGCCATACCCCGTCACACTAACACAAAAAGCCGTGCGGTACGCCTTGGTCCTTAACGGACTGTTGAGCGGAGGTTTAATTTTTTAAAGAAATATGTGACTAACGTTACAATTGGTGCCGTGACACCAGGATGTAATATAACAAAAAAGTTGTATTACGCCGGCCTATATGTTGACAGTACATTGAATGAAGTACGGTTGCGAAAGTAAAATTGTATTTACGTAAACTTGCGTAATTATGGTATAAGGTTGATTTTATGTAGGTTATAATATAAGGTTTTGAAAAGAGATTAATCATTAGTAGTTATTACGTAAGTAAAAATAAATCAGTTAAAAATGGCTGAGAATACTAAAAGTAATATAACTAACGTAGAGATGAGTGAAAGTGACCTTGAGTCGCAGTCGTTGAATGAAAGTGGTATGCTGACAGTTGAGCCGAGCGTTGTTACAAAAACAGCTGTTGGCGGCAATGTCATCATTCATTCTACCCCAATCGCTGCTAAAACACAATTAAGCGAAACAGATGTTGATTCTGGGATTCAGTTGACCCCAGTTTTAACCAATAAAAATAAACAACCCAATGACATGGATATAATGAGTATTATGTTGAATCAATTCAAAGAATTAAATAAACGTTTTGATAGAACTGACGAAAAATTTGAGAGTCATTTCAACGCTAATGATGAGAAAATTGAGATTTTAACTAATGACTTTAAAGAACAGAAATTAAAATGCGAACAGCAAATGAGATTATATTTAAAGAAATTAAAGAACAGAATATTCAGTTGCAGCAGAGTATTAGTGTAAAATTTGATGATTTAATAAATGATATACAAGAAAAGAATAAATGTTTAGAAAATACCAGTGAAATAATAAGAAATAATTTGAATAAAATAGAACAGAGTAAAAATAATACAAAAGAAAATTGTAATGGCAATGTTGTATTAGATAAAGAGTTAACAAATGATGACGATGATGTTAAAAATAATGAAAATAGTATTGAGAATAGTGATGTAATTGAAAATGTAGTATCTGAAAGTACTGATGAGTTTTTAGAATGTGATAATGAAATGTTAAGGTGTGTTTATGAGTTAGAGAGAGAGTGGAAAGATAGTATAGTGGTAGAATGGGGGCAGAGGGTAAATTTTCATCGTATTTTTTCTGAACCAGAGTGTTCACAGGTGTTGTTTTTGAAGGGCAAGAGTCCCGTGTTGGTAGAAGATTTGAAGTGTTTATTTTTGTTGTATAATTTTGTACCCTCTGTCTGGAATGATATTGAGAGTGTGATATGGTATTATGATAAGAGAGAATTAGATAGAGAATTGTATGTTGATAAAGAAACAGAATTGTATGAATTGAATAGAGAGTATGATGAGTGGAAAGTAAGGTTAGAAGTGTGTCTAAATAATAATGATTTGATTGATAATACAAAAGTAACTAGCCAGATAATGAATATATTTACTGATGGAGATTTAACAGAAATACTTAACGTAGACTTGGTGAATGATTATTATGGTATAACGGATAAATTGAAATTGTTTGGTTATAACACACAAGACAATGGTATGTGGGTTAATAAAATTGAGAAGTGCTATATAAAGCAAAGATTAATCTTTGACGATGGAGGGTAGACTATAAAACAATAAAGGACAATTATAAATATTTTTGTTTTGTGGTTTTGACCTGGCAGATTTGGACAATGAAGTGTAAAAAAATGGAACAGTTAGTGACAAAAGTTTGTAAATAAATGCTTAGTAAATTTACCTGTGTGTATTGTAGGATGTTAAGTAAACAATGTATGTAGGTAATTGTGATAAAAATAATATTAATATTTGTGATTTAAATAAATAACAACATTACTTTTGAAAACAGTAATTAGCAAATCGTGATGTTTTGGATAGCAATGAACTTGTATTGTAATAATTAATTTGATTAAAATAATCTGAGATGTTTTAAATATTTTGACTGATTTAAATGTTGTATAATGAATTTTTCTAATGAATTTAAATTGTTTTACGAGATATGAAGTTGGTAATTAATTGTTCAATTGTTAGATTTGAAATAACATTTTGTTAAATGTTTCAGAGGTTACGTGAAAGTATTGGTGTATAGTGAATATATTTTGTGTATGTCAGTTTAAATGGACTGTAAGTATAAAAATTTTATAGTACGAATCAAGTATAATAAAAATGTTTACAGGTGTAACTCAGCTGAAAAGATTTTAATTCAATATTGAGATGGTTTGAAATAATTGTGAGAAATAAAAAAGGATAATTAAAAAATTTAATAATAACTGAAAGATGATATATAATAATTATTAATAATGAATTTGAAAATTTTAAGGTGATGAATGAGTTAAATGATTAATGATTGATGAGAATGTCATATTAGGATGTTGTATATTTATTTGATTTAATTATTTAGTTATTAAGGCGCTAGTACTGGGGTGGCCTGTGCCCTAGTAGATAGCGGAGTGGGTTGGGGGTAACAGAGTGTTGCCTCCATCGGAGGCCAACATGGCGACAATGTGCGGCACACCTTTTTTGGACAAATTTAATTTGTACCCTGATAGACGCTCGTGCCGCACATAACAAAGATGATGTAGAACAGGCATTGAAATGAAAGTTAGATTTCCCCGACTTTTCGGGCGATTACTGCCTTACCAGCACTAATCGTGGCTTTGGCTAGCGGTCAGCTATGGCCATATCAAGTCCCTTGACCATAGCTGACTTGAAATTGGTTTATAGTAGAAATTAAATGGAGGTGAAATTAGGGGAAATCCAGGAACTACGGAACAGCGGCTGCCACTCTGTCCGCATGGGGACAGCATAGCCAGGTGGTAGACCCGTTTTAAGGGCGTTTCAATATAAACAAGGATATGTCGATATCCACAAATTTTCAAATGTAAATGCCGAAGCAAAGACACGGAGATGTCCAATTCCTTCAAATATGCAGTCTTTGTGGAAGCAAAAATGCGCTACAGTCTTACATAAATTGCAATAGTGTGTGTGGACCAGGGGGTTGCTCAGAGGAGCAACGTGCTAAAATTTTGTAAATTAAAAAACTGATAAATCCATTTTGCTCTAATAAAAACGCTTGTATTCCGCTCAAATAAACAGGTGCTCATACATTCAGTATAATGTGTTCATTCTATATTTTTTAAATGTAGTTTTTTATTGTAGTAGGGTAGATATAAGAATTGATAAAAAGTATATGTTTTATATAATGTGTGTATTTTTTAAACTAAGTAGATTACTAAACCGACTGGCAGGCGGTTAACATAAATTACCAGAGTCAGGAAAAAGGGGAAACAATGAGGTGTAGTATGGTAGATGTAAGGATTGATAACCATATGTATTTCATGTAATTTGCACAATTTTTAAATGTGTTTTCACTTTGATGGGAACATCAGCTGATCAGTAGTAAAATGTCACTGTTATATTGGTTGTAAATGTTCAAGGTAATCAATGTTAAATGTAATGTTTCAATGTATTACAGATGCTATTTAAAATAATGAGAAAAGTAATTTAATAAAGTGAGAAATAAAGCAATAATTTGTGAAAGCTAATAAAAGATAGTTTTTGGGTGATGAAGATTTTATTGGGACATGTAGATCAGTCCAAGTCAAAGTTAAAATGGTAGTAGAGAGAAAAATATTGTTTTGAGTTAATGTAATATTGCTGGGAGTTAGTGTTATAGAATTTGAGAAGTATTAATGTTGACACAGTAGATATGGGGAATATATGTAAAGTAATGATTGATATATGGATATTATTAAATGATGATGTTATTTTGTTGTAGTTGAAGTGAGGTAATAAGTATGAGATTTGGGGATGGCAATTTTGTAATAGGGGGTAGTGTAATGTGGGAATCCGCAACAAAAGGGTTGGGACGGGAAGGAACAGATTTGGTGGGAAGGGGTCGCCTTAGGTAGAATCCAGGGACCAGATTAAGGGAATGAGTCTTTGGGGGGGGAAACAATTATCCTAAGTACAAAGGGTTAGAGAGTATTTTTTTTATATATAGAGAGAAGGTGGCGAATTGAGTCTAATGATAAGTTGGGTTTAGAGATTGTTGGATAGATAGTTTAATAGAGATGGGTGTCCTGATAATAAAAGTCGTTAGTGAATAGTAGAGTCAAAGGGAGAAAGATTATATATGTACACAGATCAAGTAGTACATTAAATGAGTACAAATAATTAAATCACCCAAAGTAAAGAAAAGTTGAGAATAGTAAAGAAAAGAGATTTAGAACAAGAATATAAAATTTTTAATTGAAACCAGTGACAGATTTTTGATAGAATTTGGAAATGTAAAGTTGTAAAGTTTATTTGAATAATTTAAATATCAATTTGATTGTTATTTATAATATTTTGTTAATTTTAAATGTGTTATTTTATTATGTTTTTGTGTTTCAAGATGGAGTTTTACACATGTTTAATGTGTTCTCAGATAGAACTTGTATATAACGTATGTAGGTCAAGGTTCTTGACTTGACCCAGTTGTGGTCAGCTGATGGGTGAGTTCATGTACTGGGCATGTTTAGCAAGGAAGTCAATCCAACTTTTGTTTTTAATCAATGTGAACAATATTTAAATGAGTTCTATATGGAAAAAAAAAGAAAATATTTTAAGAAATTTAAATTTTTTTGAATTAAAAAATTTTTTTTTTGGACGTTTTTTTTGAAAGAAAATATATTTCTTGATTTTGCGCCTGCCAGATAATGGATATTGGTAAACTTTGACTTTTTTTATTGTTTGTGTTCTAATCATGTTTATTACTATTGAATTGTATGGTTAGACTCTAGGTGTAATCACATGTTAGGTTGAGGATGTTACTTATTTTAAGAAGTGTTCAATTGATTTAATTTTTTTGATAACAAAAAACTAAGGAAGAGAATTTTTTGATAAAATATTTTAGTTTGAATTTTGGATTTTTCACTTAGATGAAATAAGAAATTTTGAAGAATTTTTTAATGTTACAATATGTAGAATAGGTGTGTGTGTGAGCCCAGTATCTGCTAAAGGCAGCCCAGCTTGCATATAAGGGGAAACATATCGGTGGAGGATCTGGCATGATCTAAGCCAGGGATGAGGATTTTTGGGGTAGCGTGATAGAAGGTAAGGTGCGCTGTGGTGCGTGTCTATTCGATTTTTCGGTGTTGGGATCTCGCACAGAGAAGTCCAGTGATCTCGTTCAGATGCGTCCATAGTCGCCGAGCCAGGGGGGTCGTGTACCCATGAAGTGTAAGAATAAAAGGGGGGTTGTTGGCTCCAGTTCCTCATCGGTACTCTTAGGCGTTTTATCAATGAGATTTCTTCTGTTTTGACAGAAGACCTCTCATTGAGGGGGTATTGTAACGTGCCAAATTTATGGGGTATTTTTATTTATTGCATTTTCGGGGATTGATTAAAATATTTTTAAATTTTATTTTCCATTGTAACGGACCACGGGTTGAATTGCCAGAACCGTGTTGTAAGAACAGTTCTAACAAAGAAACGCAATATCACGTTGTGCAATCTGTAAGCAAGAATTCATCAAGCCTTCAGTTCCAAGAACTTTGTTTGTGTGTGACAGCACGCCCATACGCATTATACAAGTGGGGTGCGGACCCACGCTACTGCAGAAACTCAAAATGGCCTAGAGGGGAATTGTTGCCTTGCACATGTCCCCATGAAGACGGATGTAAAACTTAAGGTCCGCCCATTTTGTGACGTCAGCCAGTGCCGCACCAATTTCCTAGACGATCGGCACAACACCAACAGCATGAATTAAATGGGACGAAAAGACGACGAACAACCATGAGGCTTTGACTTCCAGATATAACGACGAAATCAAGTTGGTCACGAACTTATAGACGCTTTGCCCAGTTCGTCACAAACCGTACCTGCCGGTACAACCCTACGGGGTATCTCTTTGAAAAATTTTTTTAAATTGTTAGTAGTAAAGTGACCTAACAGTTAAAATCGTGTGACCGCGGTCGACATTCCAGTGGAGAACATATTAAGTTAAAGTTCGGACACGAATATCAATTAAACCGAGTAACAATGAGTGCGCACGAAAACCACGTTGCCGGCGGGGAAGGTTACGACAAATGTTTAAGGACTTTGGGGTATTAAAAATGATCTGGGGTTTTTAAAAATTAAATTGTATGTATGTGAGAACGGCAGGCTGGGCTGTTTATGTTTGTATGTACTATAAATAAGGTAAGGTAGTTATTATGTTATCGTAGTTATCATCATACTTTTCTAAAGTTGTAATTCAAAATTAAAAAAAAAACAGGAGAGAGAGTAACAATTTTGTTCTGATTTTATACATGTCTAAAATGTTTCACAATCATAAAAAATAAAAACCATTATCTTTCGAATGATAAATTTTGGTATTTAACTTCCTTCAAAATCTTATTTCATTTGATGTGCTGTCAAGTTCACTGTACGAACAGGGTTCGTCCCCACTATGCGATCCGGCCAGATCGAAAGTTGAAGGTAAGTGGGAGTTTATTATTTTATTCATAAAGAAATATGTGAGCCTCCAGGTGGTCTAGTGGCTAATGCGGGCGATTGATGCGCTCGTGGTCCCGGGTTCAATTCCCGGCGGAGGTTCCGTACGGCGTGCACTCATCGTCGTGAGGCAAACTGAGTAGGCGCTGAGATAACAGCGCCGCCTCCTGGCTGTGAATACCGCAACTAGCGGCTGGTGGCGCGTAGTACTAGCCATACCCCGTCACACTAACACAAAAAGCCGTGCGGTACGCCTTGGTCCTTAACGGACTGTTGAGCGGAGGTTTAATTTTTTAAAGAAATATGTGACTAACGTTACAATTGGTGCCGTGACACCAGGATGTAATATAACAAAAAAGTTGTATTACGCCGGCCTATATGTTGACAGTACATTGAATGAAGTACGGTTGCGAAAGTAAAATTGTATTTACGTAAACTTGCGTAATTATGGTATAAGGTTGATTTTATGTAGGTTATAATATAAGGTTTTGAAAAGAGATTAATCATTAGTAGTTATTACGTAAGTAAAAATAAATCAGTTAAAAATGGCTGAGAATACTAAAAGTAATATAACTAATGTAGAGATGAGTGAAAGTGACCTTGAGTCGCAGTCGTTGAATGAAAGTGGTATGCTGACAGTTGAGCCGAGCGTTGTTACAAAAACAGCTGTTGGCGGCAATGTCATCATTCATTCTACCCCAATCGCTGCTAAAACACAATTAAGCGAAACAGATGTTGATTCTGGGATTCAGTTGACCCCAGTTTTAACCAATAAAAATAAACAACCCAATGACATGGATATAATGAGTATTATGTTGAATCAATTCAAAGAATTAAATAAACGTTTTGATAGAACTGACGAAAAATTTGAGAGTCATTTCAACGCTAATGATGAGAAAATTGAGATTTTAACTAATGACTTTAAAGAACAGAAATTAAAATGCGAACAGCAAATGAGATTATATTTAAAGAAATTAAAGAACAGAATATTCAGTTGCAGCAGAGTATTAGTGTAAAATTTGATGATTTAATAAATGATATACAAGAAAAGAATAAATGTTTAGAAAATACCAGTGAAATAATAAGAAATAATTTGAATAAAATAGAACAGAGTAAAAATAATACAAAAGAAAATTGTAATGGCAATGTTGTATTAGATAAAGAGTTAACAAATGATGACGATGATGTTAAAAATAATGAAAATAGTATTGAGAATAGTGATGTAATTGAAAATGTAGTATCTGAAAGTACTGATGAGTTTTTAGAATGTGATAATGAAATGTTAAGGTGTGTTTATGAGTTAGAGAGAGAGTGGAAAGATAGTATAGTGGTAGAATGGGGGCAGAGGGTAAATTTTCCCCTTATTTTTTCTGAACCAGAGTGTTCACAGGTGTTGTTTTTGAAGGGCAAGAGTCCCGTGTTGGTAGAAGATTTGAAGTGTTTATTTTTGTTGTATAATTTTGTACCCTCTGTCTGGAATGATATTGAGAGTGTGATATGGTATTATGATAAGAGAGAATTAGATAGAGAATTGTATGTTGATAAAGAAACAGAATTGTATGAATTGAATAGAGAGTATGATGAGTGGAAAGTAAGGTTAGAAGTGTGTCTAAATAATAATGATTTGATTGATAATACAAAAGTAACTAGCCAGATAATGAATATATTTACTGATGGAGATTTAACAGAAATACTTAACGTAGACTTGGTGAATGATTATTATGGTATAACGGATAAATTGAAATTGTTTGGTTATAACACACAAGACAATGGTATGTGGGTTAATAAAATTGAGAAGTGCTATATAAAGCAAAGATTAATCTTTGACGATGGAGGGTAGACTATAAAACAATAAAGGACAATTATAAATATTTTTGTTTTGTGGTTTTGACCTGGCAGATTTGGAGTGTAAAAAAATGGAACAGTTAGTGACAAAAGTTTGTAAATAAATGCTTAGTAAATTTACCTGTGTGTATTGTAGGATGTTAAGTAAACAATGTATGTAGGTAATTGTGATAAAAATAATATTAATATTTGCGATTTAAATAAATAACAACATTACTTTTGAAAACAGTAATTAGCAAATCGTGATGTTTTGGATAGCAATGAACTTGTATTGTAATAATTAATTTGATTAAAATAATCTGAGATGTTTTAAATATTTTGACTGATTTAAATGTTGTATAATGAATTTTTCTAATGAATTTAAATTGTTTTACGAGATATGAAGTTGGTAATTAATTGTTCAATTGTTAGATTTGAAATAACATTTTGTTAAATGTTTCAGAGGTTACGTGAAAGTATTGGTGTATAGTGAATATATTTTGTGTATGTCAGTTTAAATGGACTGTAAGTATAAAAATTTTATAGTACGAATCAAGTATAATAAAAATGTTTACAGGTGTAACTCAGCTGAAAAGATTTTAATTCAATATTGAGATGATTTGAAATAATTGTGAGAAATAAAAAAGGATAATTAAAAAATTTAATAATAACTGAAAGATGATATATAATAATTATTAATAATGAATTTGAAAATTTTAAGGTGATGAATGAGTTAAATGATTAATGATTGATGAGAATGTCATATTAGGATGTTGTATATTTATTTGATTTAATTATTTAGTTATTAAGGCGCTAGTACTGGGGTGGCCTGTGCCCTAGTAGATAGCGGAGTGGGTTGGGGGTAACAGAGTGTTGCCTCCATCGGAGGCCAACATGGCGACAATGTGCGGCACACCTTTTTTGGACAAATTTAATTTGTACCCTGATAGACGCTCGTGCCGCACATAACAAAGATGATGTAGAACAGGCATTGAAATGAAAGTTAGATTTCCCTGACTTTTCGGGCGATTACTGCCTTACCAGCACTAATCGTGGCTTTGGCTAGCGGTCAGCTATGGCCATATCAAGTCCCTTGACCATAGCTGACTTGAAATTGGTTTATAGTAGAAATTAAATGGAGGTGAAATTAGGGGAAATCCAGGAACTACGGAACAGCGGCTGCCACTCTGTCCGCGTGGGGACAGCATAGCCAGGTGGTAGACCCGTTTTAAGGGCGTTTCAATATAAACAAGGATATGTCGATATCCACAAATTTTCAAATGTAAATGCCGAAGCAAAGACACGGAGATGTCCAATTCCTTCAAATATGCAGTCTTTGTGGAAGCAAAAAGGCGCTACAGTCTTACATAAATTGCAATAGTGTGTGTGGACCAGGGGGTTGCTCAGAGGAGCAACGTGCTAAAATTTTGTAAATTAAAAAACTGATAAATCCATTTTGCTCTAATAAAAACGCTTGTATTCCGCTCAAATAAACAGGTGCTCATACATTCAGTATAATGTGTTCATTCTATATTTTTTAAATGTAGTTTTTTATTGTAGTAGGGTAGATATAAGAATTGATAAAAAGTATATGTTTTATATAATGTGTGTATTTTTTAAACTAAGTAGATTACTAAACCGACTGGCAGGCGGTTAACATAAATTACCAGAGTCAGGAAAAAGGGGAAACAATGAGGTGTAGTATGGTAGATGTAAGGATTGATAACCATATGTATTTCATGTAATTTGCACAATTTTTAAATGTGTTTTCACTTTGATGGGAACATCAGCTGATCAGTAGTAAAATGTCACTGTTATATTGGTTGTAAATGTTCAAGGTAATCAATGTTAAATGTAATGTTTCAATGTATTACAGATGCTATTTAAAATAATGAGAAAAGTAATTTAATAAAGTGAGAAATAAAGCAATAGTTTGTGAAAGCTAATAAAAGATAGTTTTTGGGTGATGAAGATTTTATTGGGACATGTAGATCAGTCCAAGTCAAAGTTAAAATGGTAGTAGAGAGAAAAATATTGTTTTGAGTTAATGTAATATTGCTGGGAGTTAGTGTTATAGAATTTGAGAAGTATTAATGTTGACACAGTAGATATGGGGAATATATGTAAAGTAATGATTGATATATGGATATTATTAAATGATGATGTTATTTTGTTGTAGTTGAAGTGAGGTAATAAGTATGAGATTTGGGGATGGCAATTTTGTAATAGGGGTAGTGTAATGTGGGAGTCCGCAACAAAAGGGTTGGGACGGGAAGGAACAGATTTGGTGGGAAGGGGTCGCCTTAGGTAGAATCCAGGGACCAGATTAAGGGAATGAGTCTTTGGGGGGGGGAAACAATTATCCTAAGTACAAAGGGTTAGAGAGTATTTTTTTTATATATAGAGAGAAGGTGGCGAATTGAGTCTAATGATAAGTTGGGTTTAGAGATTGTTGGATAGATAGTTTAATAGAGATGGGTGTCCTGATAATAAAAGTCGTTAGTGAATAGTAGAGTCAAAGGGAGAAAGATTATATATGTACACAGATCAAGTAGTACATTAAATGAGTACAAATAATTAAATCACCCAAAGTAAAGAAAAGTTGAGAATAGTAAAGAAAAGAGATTTAGAACAAGAATATAAAATTTTTAATTGAAACCAGTGACAGATTTTTGATAGAATTTGGAAATGTAAAGTTGTAAAGTTTATTTGAATAATTTAAATATCAATTTGATTGTTATTTACAATAATATTTTGTTAATTTTAAATGTGTTATTTTATTATGTTTTTGTGTTTCAAGATGGAGTTTTACAGATGTTTAATGTGTTCTCAGATAGAACTTGTATATAACGTATGTAGGTCAAGGTTCTTGACTTGACCCAGTTGTGGTCAGCTGATGGGTGAGTTCATGTACTGGGCATGTTTAGCAAGGAAGTCAATCCAACTTTTGTTTTTAATCAATGTGAACAATATTTAAATGAGTTCTATATGGAAAAAAAAGAAAATATTTTAAGAAATTTAAATTTTTTTGAATTAAAAAATTTTTTTTTTGGACGTTTTTTTTGAAAGAAAATATATTTCTTGATTTTGCGCCTGCCAGATAATGGATATTGGTAAACTTTGACTTTTTTTATTGTTTGTGTTCTAATCGTGTTTATTACTATTGAATTGTATGGTTAGACTCTAGGTGTAATCACATGTTAGGTTGAGGATGTTACTTATTTTAAGAAGTGTTCAATTGATTTAATTTTTTTGATAACAAAAAACTAAGGAAGAGAATTTTTTGATAAAATATTTTAGTTTGAATTTTGGATTTTTCACTTAGATGAAATAAGAAATTTTGAAGAATTTTTTAATGTTACAATATGTAGAATAGGTGTGTGTGTGAGCCCAGTATCTGCTAAAGGCAGCCCAGCTTGCATATAAGGGGAAACATATCGGTGGAGGATCTGGCATGATCTAAGCCAGGGATGAGGATTTTTGGGGTAGCGTGATAGAAGGTAAGGTGCGCTGTGGTGCGTGTCTATTCGATTTTTCGGTGTTGGGATCTCGCACAGAGAAGTCCAGTGATCTCGTTCAGATGCGTCCATAGTCGCCGAGCCAGGGGGGTCGTGTACCCATGAAGTGTAAGAATAAAAGGGGGGTTGTTGGCTCCAGTTCCTCATCGGTACTCTTAGGCGTTTTATCAATGAGATTTCTTCTGTTTTGACAGAAGACCTCTCATTGAGGGGGTATTGTAACGTGCCAAATTTATGGGGTATTTTTATTTATTGCATTTTCGGGGATTGATTAAAATATTTTTAAATTTTATTTTCCATTGTAACGGACCACGGGTTGAATTGCCAGAACCGTGTTGTAAGAACAGTTCTAACAAAGAAACGCAATATCACGTTGTGCAATCTGTAAGCAAGAATTCATCAAGCCTTCAGTTCCAAGAACTTTGTTTGTGTGTGACAGCACGCCCATACGCATTATACAAGTGGGGTGCGGACCCACGCTACTGCAGAAACTCAAAATGGCCTAGAGGGGAATTGTTGCCTTGCACATGTCCCCATGAAGACGGATGTAAAACTTAAGGTCCGCCCATTTTGTGACGTCAGCCAGTGCCGCACCAATTTCCTAGACGATCGGCACAACACCAACAGCATGAATTAAATGGGACGAAAAGACGACGAACAACCATGAGGCTTTGACTTCCAGATATAACGACGAAATCAAGTTGGTCACGAACTTATAGACGCTTTGCCCAGTTCGTCACAAACCGTACCTGCCGGTACAACCCTACGGGGTATCTCTTTGAAAAATTTTTTTAAATTGTTAGTAGTAAAGTGACCTAACAGTTAAAATCGTGTGACCGCGGTCGACATTCCAGTGGAGAACATATTAAGTTAAAGTTCGGACACGAATATCAATTAAACCGAGTAACAATGAGTGCGCACGAAAACCACGTTGCCGGCGGGGAAGGTTACGACAAATGTTTAAGGACTTTGGGGTATTAAAAATGATCTGGGGTTTTTAAAAATTAAATTGTATGTATGTGAGAACGGCAGGCTGGGCTGTTTATGTTTGTATGTACTATAAATAAGGTAAGGTAGTTATTATGTTATCGTAGTTATCATCATACTTTTCTAAAGTTGTAATTCAAAATTAAAAAAAAAACAGGAGAGAGAGTAACAATTTTGTTCTGATTTTATACATGTCTAAAATGTTTCACAATCATAAAAAATAAAAACCATTATCTTTCGAATGATATTTTTTGGTATTTAACTTCCTTCAAAATCTTATTTCATTTGATGTGCTGTCAAGTTCACTGTACGAACAGGGTTCGTCCCCACTATGCGATCCGGCCAGATCGAAAGTTGAAGGTAAGTGAGAGTTTATTATTTTATTCATAAAGAAATATGTGAGCCTCCAGGTGGTCTAGTGGCTAACGCGGGCGATTGATGCGCTCGTGGTCCCGGGTTCAATTCCCGGCGGAGGTTCCGTACGGCGTGCACTCATCGTCGTGAGGCAAACTGAGTAGGCGCTGAGATAACAGCGCCGCCTCCTGGCTGTGAATACCGCAACTAGCGGCTGGTGGCGCGTAGTACTAGCCATACCCCGTCACACTAACACAAAAAGCCGTGCGGTACGCCTTGGTCCTTAACGGACTGTTGAGCGGAGGTTTAATTTTTTAAAGAAATATGTGACTAACGTTACAATTGGTGCCGTGACACCAGGATGTAATATAACAAAAAAGTTGTATTACGCCGGCCTATATGTTGACAGTACATTGAATGAAGTACGGTTGCGAAAGTAAAATTGTATTTACGTAAACTTGCGTAATTATGGTATAAGGTTGATTTTATGTAGGTTATAATATAAGGTTTTGAAAAGAGATTAATCATTAGTAGTTATTACGTAAGTAAAAATAAATCAGTTAAAAATGGCTGAGAATACTAAAAGTAATATAACTAACGTAGAGATGAGTGAAAGTGACCTTGAGTCGCAGTCGTTGAATGAAAGTGGTATGCTGACAGTTGAGCCGAGCGTTGTTACAAAAACAGCTGTTGGCGGCAATGTCATCATTCATTCTACCCCAATCGCTGCTAAAACACAATTAAGCGAAACAGATGTTGATTCTGGGATTCAGTTGACCCCAGTTTTAACCAATAAAAATAAACAACCCAATGACATGTATATAATGAGTATTATGTTGAATCAATTCAAAGAATTAAATAAACGTTTTGATAGAACTGACGAAAAATTTGAGAGTCATTTCAACGCTAATGATGAGAAAATTGAGATTTTAACTAATGACTTTAAAGAACAGAAATTAAAATGCGAACAGCAAATGAGATTATATTTAAAGAAATTAAAGAACAGAATATTCAGTTGCAGCAGAGTATTAGTGTAAAATTTGATGATTTAATAAATGATATACAAGAAAAGAATAAATGTTTAGAAAATACCAGTGAAATAATAAGAAATAATTTGAATAAAATAGAACAGAGTAAAAATAATACAAAAGAAAATTGTAATGGCAATGTTGTATTAGATAAAGAGTTAACAAATGATGATGATGATGTTAAAAATAATGAAAATAGTATTGAGAAGAGTGATGTAATTGAAAATGTAGTATCTGAAAGTACTGATGAGTTTTTAGAATGTGATAATGAAATGTTAAGGTGTGTTTATGAGTTAGAGAGAGAGTGGAAAGATAGTATAGTGGTAGAATGGGGGCAGAGGGTAAATTTTCCCCTTATTTTTTCTGAACCAGAGTGTTCACAGGTGTTGTTTTTGAAGGGCAAGAGTCCCGTGTTGGTAGAAGATTTGAAGTGTTTATTTTTGTTGTATAATTTTGTACCCTCTGTCTGGAATGATATTGAGAGTGTGATATGGTATTATGATAAGAGAGAATTAGATAGAGAATTGTATGTTGATAAAGAAACAGATTGTATGAATTGAATAGAGAGTATGATGAGTGGAAAGTAAGGTTAGAAGTGTGTCTAAATAATAATGATTTGATTGATAATACAAAAGTAACTAGCCAGATAATGAATATATTTACTGATGGAGATTTAACAGAAATACTTAACGTAGACTTGGTGAATGATTATTATGGTATAACGGATAAATTGAAATTGTTTGGTTATAACACACAAGACAATGGTATGTGGGTTAATAAAATTGAGAAGTGCTATATAAAGCAAAGATTAATCTTTGACGATGGAGGGTAGACTATAAAACAATAAAGGACAATTATAAATATTTTTGTTTTGTGGTTTTGACCTGGCAGATTTGGACAATGAAGTGTAAAAAAATGGAACAGTTAGTGACAAAAGTTTGTAAATAAATGCTTAGTATATTTACCTGTGTGTATTGTAGGATGTTAAGTAAACAATGTATGTAGGTAATTGTGATAAAAATAATATTAATATTTGCGATTTAAATAAATAACAACATTACTTTTGAAAACAGTAATTAGCAAATCGTGATGTTTTGGATAGCAATGAACTTGTATTGTAATAATTAATTTGATTAAAATAATCTGAGATGTTTTAAATATTTTGACTGATTTAAATGTTGTATAATGAATTTTTCTAATGAATTTAAATTGTTTTACGAGATATGAAGTTGGTAATTAATTGTTCAATTGTTAGATTTGAAATAACATTTTGTTAAATGTTTCAGAGGTTACGTGAAAGTATTGGTGTATAGTGAATATATTTTGTGTATGTCAGTTTAAATGGACTGTAAGTATAAAAATTTTATAGTACGAATCAAGTATAATAAAAATGTTTACAGGTGTAACTCAGCTGAAAAGATTTTAATTCAATATTGAGATGATTTGAAATAATTGTGAGAAATAAAAAAGGATAATTAAAAAATTTAATAATAACTGAAAGATGATATATAATAATTATTAATAATGAATTTGAAAATTTTAAGGTGATGAATGAGTTAAATGATTAATGATTGATGAGAATGTCATATTAGGATGTTGTATATTTATTTGATTTAATTATTTAGTTATTAAGGCGCTAGTACTGGGGTGGCCTGTGCCCTAGTAGATAGCGGAGTGGGTTGGGGGTAACAGAGTGTTGCCTCCATCGGAGGCCAACATGGCGACAATGTGCGGCACACCTTTTTTGGACAAATTTAATTTGTACCCTGATAGACGCTCGTGCCGCACATAACAAAGATGATGTAGAACAGGCATTGAAATGAAAGTTAGATTTCCCTGACTTTTCGGGCGATTACTGCCTTACCAGCACTAATCATGGCTTTGGCTAGCGGTCAGCTATGGCCATATCAAGTCCCTTGACCATAGCTGACTTGAAATTGGTTTATAGTAGAAATTAAATGGAGGTGAAATTAGGGGAAATCCAGGAACTACGGAACAGCGGCTGCCACTCTGTCCGCGTGGGGACAGCATAGCCAGGTGGTAGACCCGTTTTAAGGGCGTTTCAATATAAACAAGGATATGTCGATATCCACAAATTTTCAAATGTAAATGCCGAAGCAAAGACACGGAGATGTCCAATTCCTTCAAATATGCAGCCTTTGTGGAAGCAAAAAGGCGCTACAGTCTTACATAAATTGCAATAGTGTGTGTGGACCAGGGGGTTGCTCAGAGGAGCAACGTGCTAAAATTTTGTAAATTAAAAAACTGATAAATCCATTTTGCTCTAATAAAAACGCTTGTATTCCACTCAAATAAACAGGTGCTCATACATTCAGTATAATGTGTTCATTCTATATTTTTTAAATGTAGTTTTTTATTGTAGTAGGGTAGATATAAGAATTGATAAAAAGTATATGTTTTATATAATTTGTGTATTTTTTAAACTAAGTAGATAACTAAACCGACTGGCAGGCGGTTAACATAAATTACCAGAGTCAGGAAAAAGGGGAAACAATGAGGTGTAGTATGGTAGATGTAAGGATTGATAACCATATGTATTTCATGTAATTTGCACAATTTTTAAATGTGTTTTCACTTTGATGGGAACATCAGCTGATCAGTAGTAAAATGTCACTGTTATATTGGTTGTAAATGTTCAAGGTAATCAATGTTAAATGTAATGTTTCAATGTATTACAGATGCTATTTAAAATAATGAGAAAAGTAATTTAATAAAGTGAGAAATAAAGCAATAATTTGTGAAAGCTAATAAAAGATAGTTTTTGGGTGATGAAGATTTTATTGGGACATGTAGATCAGTCCAAGTCAAAGTTAAAATGGTAGTAGAGAGAAAAATATTGATTTGAGTTAATGTAATATTGCTGGGAGTTAGTGTTATAAAATTTGAGAAGTATTAATGTTGACACAGTAGATATGAGGAATATATGTAAAGTAATGATTGATATATGGATATTATTAAATGATGATGTTATTTTGTTGTAGTTGAAGTGAGGTAATAAGTATGAGATTTGGGGATGGCAATTTTGTAATAGGGGGTAGTGTAATGTGGGAGTCCGCAACAAAAGGGTTGGAACGGGAAGGAACAGATTTGGTGGGAAGGGGTCGCCTTAGGTAGAATCCAGGGACCAGATTAAGGGAATGAGTCTTTGGGGGGGGGGAAACACTTATCCTAAGTACAAAGGGTTAGAGAGTATTTTTTTTATATATAGAGAGAAGGTGGCGAATTGAGTCTAATGATAAGTTGGGTTTAGAGATTGTTGGATAGATAGTTTAATAGAGATGGGTGTCCTGATAGTAAAAGTCGTTAGTGAATAGTAGAGTCAAAGGGAGAAAGATTATATATGTACACAGATCAAGTAGTACATTAAATGAGTACAAATAATTAAATCACCCAAAGTAAAGAAAAGTTGATAATAGTAAAGAAAAGAGATTTAGAACAAGAATATAAAATTTTTAATTGAAACCAGTGACAGATTTTTGATAGAATTTGGAAATGTAAAGTTGTAAAGTTTATTTGAATAATTTAAATATCAATTTGATTGTTATTTATAATATTTTGTTAATTTTAAATGTGTTATTTTATTATGTTTTTGTGTTTCAAGATGGAGTTTTACAGATGTTTAATGTGTTCTCAGATAGAACTTGTATATAACGTATGTAGGTCAAGGTTCTTGACTTGACCCAGTTGTGGTCAGCTTATGTACTGGGCATGTTTAGCAAGGAAGTCAATCCAACTTTTGTTTTTAATCAATGTGAACAATATTTAAATGAGTTCTATATGGAAAAAAAAGAAAATATTTTAAAAAATTTAAATTTTTTTGAATTAAAAAATTTTTTTTTGACATTTTTTTGGAAAAAAAAAATATTTCTTGATTTTGCGCCTGCCAGATAATGGATATTGGTAAACTTTGACTATTTTATTGTTTGTGTTCTAATCGTGTTTATTACTATTGAATTATTTTATTGAATTGTATGGTTAGACTCTAGGTGTAATCACATGTTAGGTTGAGGATGTTACTTATTTTAAGAAGTGTTCAATTGATTTAATTTTTTTGATAACAAAAACTAAGGAAGAGAATTTGTTGATAAAATATTTTAGTTTGAATTTTGGATTTTTCACTTAGATGAAATAAGAAATTTTGAAGAATTTTTTAATGTTACAATATGTAGAATAGGTGTGTGTGTGAGCCCAGTATCTGCTAAAGGCAGCCCAGCTTGCATATAAGGGGAAACATATCGGTGGAGGATCTGGCATGATCTAAGCCAGGGATGAGGATTTTTGGGGTAGCGTGATAGAAGGTAAGGTGCGCTGTGGTGCGTGTCTGTTCGATTTTTCGGTGTTGGGATCTCGCACAGAGAAGTCCAGTGATCTCGTTCAGATGCGTCCATACTCGCAGAGCCAGGGGGGTCGTGTACCCATGAAGTGTAAGAATAAAAGGGGGGTTGTTGGCTCCAGTTCCTCACTGGTCCTCTTAGGGGTTTTATCAATGAGATTTCTTCTGTTTTGACAGAAGACCTCTCATTGAGGGGGTATTGTAACGTGCCAAATTTATGGGGTATTTTTATTTATTGCATTTTCGGGGATTGATTAAAATATTTGTAAATTTTATTTTCCATTGTAACGGACCACGGGTTGAATTGCCAGAACCGTGTTGTAAGAACAGTTCTAACAAAGAAACGCAATATCACGTTGTGCAATCTGTAAGCAAGAATTCATCAAGCCTTCAGTTCCAAGAACTTTGTTTGTGTGTGACAGCGTGCCCATATGCATTATACAAGCGGGGCGCGGACCCACGCTACTGCAGAAACTCAAAATGGCCTAGAGGGGAATTGTTGCCTTGCACATGTCCCCATGAAGACGGATGTAAAACTTAAGGTCCGCCCATTTTGTGACGTCAGCCAGTGCCGCACCAATTTCCTAGACGATCGGCACAACACCAACAGCATGAATTAAATGGGACGAAAAGACGACGAACAACCATGAGGCTTTGACTTCCAGATATAACGACAAAATCAAGTTGGTCACGAACTTATAGACGCTTTGCCCAGTTCGTCACAAACCGTACCTCCCGGTACAACCCTACGGGGTATCTCTTTGAAAAATTTTATAAATTGTTAGTAGTAAAGTGACCTAACAGTTAAAATCGTGTGACCGCGGTCGACAATACAATGGAGAACATATTAAGTTAAAGTTCGGACACGAAAATCAATTAAACCGAGTAACAATGAGTGTGCACGAAAACCACGTTGCCGGCGGGGAAGGTTACGACAAATGTTTAAGGGCTTTGGGGTATTAAAAATGATCTGGGGTTTTTAAAAATTAAATTGTATGTATGTGAGAACGGCAGGCTGGGCTGTTTATGTTTGTATGTACTATAAATAAGGTAAGGTAGTTATTATGTTATCGTAGTTATCATCATACTTTTCTAAAGTTGTAATTCAAAATTAAAAAAAAAACAGGACAGAGAGTAACAATTTTGTTCTGATTTTATACATGTCTAAAATGTTTCACAATCATAAAAAATAAAAACCATTATCTTTCGAATGATAAATTTTGGTATTTAACTTCCTTCAAAACCTTATTTCATTTGATGTGCTGTCAAGTTCGCTGTACGAACGGGGTTCGTCCCCACTATGCGATCCGGCCAGATCGAAAGTTGAAGGTAAGTGGGAGTTTATTATTTTATTCATAAAGAAATATGTGACTAACGTTACAAAGGGGCACCTCACAGGTGAATACTGACAATTAAAAATTTACTGATCTGACTTGAAACTAAGGTAGCACACAATTCTGTACCGTTACAATAACCCCCCAATGAGAGGTTGTATGCCGAAGCATACACACTCTCATTGCCTAAAACCTAAGAGGATCAGTGAGGATATGGCGCCGCAACCCCCCTGAACTCTCTACTAAAATCATGAGTACTTACCCCCCTAGTCCGGTGGCTGTGGCCGCACCCGTCCGACCTTACTGGACTTCTCTGTACAAGATCCCAACACCATAAAATCAGATAGGCACCCGCCACAGTAACGCCTGACTCTATAACATTCAATTAAAAAATTAACAAACAGGCCTTCCATTATACCATATCCACAACTGATTGGTTTCCTCTTAGCCGTACTGGTTCATTATTATCAAAGTATTGGTTTTTGTATTTAATTTTGATAATATAAACTTACTGTCCACTTACAGCTAAATCATACAGATTGAATCCCATACAAATTGAATAATTTTCATAATACATTATTACCCCTCCAAAATAGCACCTTAACTAACCCAAACATTTTTGATCATTTTTTCCCAAAAATTTCCTTCAATTTTCAATTTTAAATGAATATTTTAATCATTATTTTCATCAATTATTATTTATTTTACAATTACAGTTAAAATTCAAATCAAATTACGTTTAAATTCATTATTAAAATCCACCTTTTCAATTAATTAATTTAATTACCAATTTCATTTACTTTAATTACATTTTTTTGGAATGATTCTCCATTAACAAAATGCTGTTACATAAATATTAGCTGCATTACAATCAAAACACTACTTTATTTCCTTATGTTATTCATAAAAATCTACCTCCATTTCATCACATCTTACATTTCTTTTGTTTCATAATAAGATTTACTACTGGCAATGATTCAGCAGAATAAAACAGTTATCAACTTCAACACATGACTGTAAACATTAGTCACACAACAGACAACATACTTGTTTACATCAACAGTTGTCTACACGACTTGTTTCATAAACACTAACTCAGTCTCAACATTTTTGATTACAACACCACTAATACATGTACTTCCTTCAATTTTCAATCAAACAACTCTTTTAGTATTGACATATTAATCAATTACTATTAGTTACAATTCAAAGTAAAATTTAAATCAAAATTAATTTGACTTCATTAAAATTCACATTTTTAAATTAGCTTCATTTTAACTCCAATCAAAACAATTTGGCTTTAATTACATTATTTAATGTAATTTACACACACAATACACAATAAAATTCCTTAATACCTCCTGTTAATTATTTTAGTAAAATAAAATGTTACTATTATTATAGCATACTACAAACATGGTTACATAAACTATTGTATACAATCTACCAATATACCCTGACACAATACATTTACATTAACACATTTATTTACAAATTTTCGTCATAATTTTCTTGTTTACCACACTTCATTACCTAAATTAGCCAGGTCATTCTACCTATTCTACTCAAATAATTAAATGTTCATTCAATATTTCTCAACCCCCATCATCGAAAATTAGTCTTCCTATCACAACATTTTTCATTTTTATTTATATGTCTCATATGGATATCATTTATATAATACCCATAAAAATTTGTTTTTCCCATTGTGCCGCAATAATAATACCTAGGGTTACCCCCCCATTATTACTATATCATAAATCAAGTCTGCATTAGTATTTTTTATAAAGTCTCCGTCAGTGTTTATTATTACAATTACATCATTATCACAATATTCTGCTACTACAAGTACACTAACTCTCCCCACAGGTAAATGTTTATCATCCATATACTCATTGTTTACTACTGAACAAGGTAAATCTACATTGTTTATAATATAATCATTCCTTTCAATATTTATTCTCCTTACAAACCCTTCATAATCTCTACTTAATCTGAATAACTCTATCACTCTATCTCGCTCATAATCACTTACAATACCACACCATTTCATATTCTCACTCCACACAGTGGGCAACACTACTAAATTATTTAAACACCATCTGGCCCTACCAGATAAACACAAACAATTTATTTGACATTTTGAAAACCTTTTGTCTTCTACAAAAACTATCGAGGAACTCTTGTCCTCCAACAACATTGGTGAAGCTTTTTCTTCACCTATACCACAAGAAAATTTTGCCCTCTGTTTATACTCTACATTTAAACTATCTCTCCATTCTTTCTCCAACTCATCAGTACTTATTACTACTTCATTACGAACGTCAACTGACTTTCTACTCTCATTATCCCCCCAACTATTACTCAACATATCACCATTAATTTTTATTCAATATTTCACTCTTGTTTATGTCATCATAACTAACATTATTACTCACTTTGTTTTCAATATTTCTCCCAAGCTTATCTAACTGTTGTGTTACTGTAATATTTATTTTATTCAGTTTATCATCAATATTCTTTTGTCACTCAGTCACTTTTTTGTGTATTTCATTAATATTAATGTTTTGTTGTTTAATTTCATTTCTAATTTCGTTAAAACTATTATTGATTTCATCAAATTTTGCATTTATTTTGTCATATTTAACGTTGGAATCACTTTTTTGTTCCTCGAATTTGCTATCAAATTTATTCAGCAGTAACTGCATCATATTCATCATATCACTAGTATTCTCTTTCTTAACTAAGGTCGGCGTTGACTGACTTTCTGTTTTACTGTCAGTGAGGCTGACTTCATCATTAATTTTACTTTCCCTACTTAATTTTAGGGTTATTTGAATCCCCGAACCATCTATAATATTCTTTTCACTTGTAACATTTAGTTCTATTTTATTGTCCTGACCCACATTTGGAGTCGAGTGGACCTCAAAATTATTCATAATAGCTGATTCATTAAAATCAATTACAGTACTTTCATTATTATTACCTGCCATTTTTATCTTATTTATGTAATGTTATATAGAAATTTTTATCTTATACATATTCAGTATTAATTTACTGCTCTACACAATTATAACCCTCTTAAATTAATTATATAAAGCTTCATTGAACGTTTATATATTTTACAAAAACAAACACCCTCCCTCTCAAATAACCCGTTCTGCAGCTTAATTAGGTCTGGCGAATGTAATAAAAAATTACACTCGCCGTCCCTGTTCGGGCGCCACTGAAACAATATAAATTATGTCAAATTATATAATACTCGAGTCCCTGTTCTTGGGCGTCACTGAAACTATATAAATCCTATCAATTTATAAACTACTCGAGTCCCTAGTTCGGGGCCAATGAAACTATATAAATTCTATCAAATTAATTAACTCTTACCTTAGGGTTCTTTTCCAAGGTTTTACAGACGAACACAGCTGCAGAAAGGATTATCTGGATTTGAGTTATACAATAATTACACTAACACCAAAATTTTCAAATTATAACAAATTATCTTTCTATTTTATTTAGCACTCCTAATACAACAGGTTATTGTACTTTTTATGACTCTATCTTTTCTTGTTGTTATCAATAAATTGTAAGTAAGTATCAATCAAAACGAGTATACATACAAAGAAATTTTCCTTAACTATTTCTAAATATTACCGTGACGTATAGTAAAGAATTAACTATAATGAACCAATACATAATATATCTGTTCCCTTAGAGATCTCATTTAAACTGGACATTTTTTATTGAAAATAATATTTTTTTTTATTATTGAAAAATTATAATTTGTTTTGGCCATTTAATTATGTGTTTTTGCTTTTACTTAACTGCCCATGGTCCGATTTGTAGCACTGCCTGTTGAGACGCTTTCTTGGTTTCGTCGCACTCCGATACTAGTCTACATTGAGTTTAGTTGTTGTGAATTACTTTAAACTTTAGGCACTGTAACATTTTACTTTTGACTTTATGCACTGTAAGATATGTATTTTTATAGCCGGCCGGCTTTAAATTTGCCCGAGCACTTAGTGGTTAATTGTTCTGGCCATGCGGCCATGAGTTGCAATGGAACTTTTTTATAAACGTTTTACCACTTTGCTAGATAGGCCGAATTTATTTTACGGCCTATCTTGCACGCCCGAGGCCACTGTTTTTAATTAACGAACTGTATACTGCTTCCTATACTGTCTGATGTCAATACTATGGTGGCAATCTGCATACTGTGATTCACAAAGACTGGTGCTGGCAAGGTATTGCGTAACACGTCTGAGCTGGGCTGTCTCCAGACATCAACAATAACACTGTGTTGCTGGTTACAAGGGGCACCTCACAGGTGAATACTGGCAATTAAAAATTTACTGATCTGACTTGAAACTAGGGTTGCCAGGTGGCCGGGAAATCCGGGAAAATCCCGCAATTTTACGTCCGGTCCCGTGTCCAGTAATTACACTTTACTGTCCCAAAATTCCCGAATACTAGTTTTTTTTCACAAAATTATGATTACAAAGCTAAACCAGAGAAGCCAACAAAGCATCCGACTGGCGCTTGCACAATAACCGTAGAATTACCGCTGAGTCGGTAAAGGCGGGCACGTTCCCCACTCCCGCCTCCGCACAAAGCCCACGAGCGCTTTCTTCTTCACTCGTGTTTTTTTTTTATTTTAAAGTGGACGTGTGTGAAAAAATATTTATCAATATGGAACCACTGTCGTTACCATCAACGAGCAAAAAAAAATTCACGGGTTTTAATAACAAGTGGACAAATGATCCTGATTTTAAAGACTGGATAGAGAAAAAAAATGAGTATACTGCAATTTGTAAAATATGCAACTCAGATATCGCCATTCAGTATGAAGGTCGCCGCGCGTTGACAGCAAGTAATTTATTTTAACGATAACAGCCGCAAATTTAAACAGAATTAAACAATTTTTCGTATGCAGCCCTCATTTGTAGAGCACTCAAAGTCTGTTGTTTTTCGTGAAAATCAATTAAGGGTAGGGGTAGTTTACCTGCAACATTTTATATTTTAATAAGACTAACTTTATTTATATGTCATGTGTACTGCGTTATCGGCAACAAAGATGTAGTTTCTTGTTAAAATTCCTTCCGGTTTATTTGGCATTTTCTCATGTTTTTTCATAATTTTTATTCCATGTTTTACAACGCCAATAGTATTAAACATAAAAAGACGGTGTCAGCCAAAGTAACTTCAAAATGCATGGACAACTTTTTCATAAAAAAAGATACAAAGGAAGAAATTTTGATCTTAAGTGCGGAAGTAGGATTAATTTATCACAATGTAAAACATGGTTTGAGTTACAATAGTTTAGACTGCTTGACAAAAAATATACATAAAATTATTCCGGATAGTCAGATAACTGCAAAAATGACATGTGGACGTACTAAGGCCTCAGCAATCACACGCAATGTTTTAGGACCCTATTCGCGGGAAAAATTAATCTCTGAATTAAAAGAATTCTATTATTTTTCAATAGGCTCAGATGCATCGAACGTTGGCAATATAAAAACATTTCCGTATGCCGTTCAGTATTTTAACAATAAAAAAGGTATATGCCAAAAATTGTTGGACTTTTACGAAGACGCTAATGAAACATAGCTTGATATATATCAATGACTTAAAAAAATCACTGCTGATGCCAGCCTTAGTATTAATCAAATAAGTGCATACAGTGCAGATAATGCTTCTGTAAATTACGGCATACATAATTGTGTGTATCAGAAGTTGAAAACGGAAAACGAGCATGTTTTCAAAGCCAATTGTAATTGTCACATAATAAATAATTGTGTGAAGTATGCAGTGCAAGGTCTTCATGTTGACGTGGAAAGCATCATCATGAAAATTTATAGTGAATTTAGTTCGTCAGCTTTGCAAGCAAAACAATTAAAAGAATGCTTTGAATTTGCTCAAATAGAATATAAACAGTTACTACGATATGTTCCTACATGGTGGTTGTCACTTTTGCCAGCCATAGATCGATTAGTGCATAGTTGGCTGGCAGTTAAATATTATTTTTTCGAAAAAGGTCCAAATATCTGTCACAGGGAGTTATGGAAATTTATTTCTGAAGATTGCGATGATAATGAAGCGAATAATGAAGAAGAGTATAAAAAAGAAGGTATGAATGACTGTTACCTTTTCTTCTTGAGTAATGTATTGCCTGAATTTAATAAAGTGATAGTGCTATTAAAAAATGATAGCTACACTATTTTGGACATTGATCATGCAATGCAAAGTCTTCTTGACCAATTAAAAAACAGGCTAGCTGATAATTTTTTTGGAAGTAAAGTCAGAGGCATTTTTAGAAACCTTACAGAAAACCAAAGGCATAAATTCACATCACAGGCACACATTTTCCTGCAAAGAGCAATTAAATATTTAGAAGAGAGATATGATTTTGGGCCTAATGGAATTTACAAAAAAATTGGGCTTTTGTCCCTTAACTCAGAGGAATTGAAATTGACATGGGAAGTGCTCTCCGAATTTCTTATGATATTGAAAATTGAAGATGCGGTTAATATAGATTCCCTTTATACAGAGTTCGCATGTTTGAAAGCTGTTTTTGAGGTCCTTCCAAAAGACTTGCCGAACGATAAAATCTGGGCCTATTTCTTTAGAACAAACATTTCTAATGATTTTGTAAATTTAAAGAAAATAATTGGTTTCGTTTTTTCAATTCCAACAAGCAACGCTTTTTATGAGAGAATTTGTAGCCTGTTAAATAATTTATGATCTAAAGAGCGAAACAAAATGTCCATGGATTTGATTAAATCTGAACTACAAACTCGTATCAATTTTGAAGAGTCTTGCTCAGAAATTTTATCAGCTTTACAACGCAGTGACGGAGAAAAACTTGTGAGAATGGCAAAATCTAACGATAAATATTTTAACAAGTAGTTGATTAAGATCTATTTTGATTAATGATGATTTTAATTTAGCCAAGCCAAAGAGTTACATAAAATACATTAATTTGCATTTTTCTTTTCCCTTTAAAAATACCACTAAAATACCCAGTAATTTTAATATATTTTTCTATCGTCTGTCCAACAGTTGGAGTTAGAACTTGAACTCCAACTCCCACTCAGTTTGTAACCCCAGAAATGTACCGGAAATGGTAAGACTATATCCTGGAAATGGTAAGCCTGTACCTGGCAACCCTACTTGAAACTAAGGTAGCACACAATTCTGTACCGTTACAAGATACGCCGGAAATTGTCCAACGACTTACAAACTTTGCAACATGATATCCAAGCAAATGATGTTGATGAGTGGATTGCTAAATGTGATGAAGATTGTGAAACAAATGAAGAACTAAATGATGATCAGATCGTTGCCGCTATTTTGCAAGTTGATGAAGAAACCGTAAATGAAGACCCTGATGATGATGATGATGAACTGCCTGCCCATGTATCGCATACGGAAGCCAAGAAAGCTTTTGATGTTGCTCTTCAGTACATCGAACAGAACTCGTCCTCTACACCTATGGATATCTTGTGGATCAAGAAATGGAGGAACACTGCAGCTAAGTCTAGACAGTCGTCTGCCAAACAAAAGAACAATACCAATTTTTTTCACCAATAAAATGTGTTTCTTGTTTTTTATTACACTATTGCTGGACTGAACATACTGTATTATCATTTGTAACAATTCAATTTTCTAAGCAAATAAATTTGTCCCAGTTCGGACGCCAATTGTAACAATTCACTTTTCTTTACTTTATTATTATTGCACAAATATTACAATTTACTTCTTTTCTTACCATAGGTTCTCCTCCAGGGTTCTATAGACGAAACTGTTGCAGAAATGATTATTTGGGTTTGAATGACGAATACATTCGCATTCTCTGTAATTCACAGATGTCCTGAGTTGTAGGGGATTATGTAACTCATCTAGACTAACTGACGCCAGGCACAAACACAGACTGATGTTTCATAATAAAATTGTAAGCATGTGGGTTAAAAGAGGTTCCCCAAAGGGTGAACACTGGTTGAGTTAACATTTCGTTCAATTGTTAAAAATTATTTACTTCCCTGATCTGTCCCGTTACACATTTATTGTACATAACGAATCATATAGCCTGGTAGCCTACTGTATAAGTTTTATTTTATTTTAGACTGTCTCATTTAATGAAATAATAAACATTTTGTATTCTTCTCCGATAATCCGACATTTTTGCATTCCGACCATACCCCCAGTCCCACAGGTGGCGGATTAGCGAGGTTCTACTGTATGTTTACTTTACCTAACAAAGAAAGATCAACAATACTATGCGTGTGATTGACGGATATTTCATGCTTCTTAATTTTTTCTGTAAGATGCTTTATATCATTAACCCTTTTTACAGTCCACAAGCAATCACCACTGTCTCTTGGAGAAAATAAAATACATGGAAAACAAAACAAAGATTTGTGAACGTCACACACTCACAGATCCAATCATTTTTTTGGTATGCATCTTTCGAAAACAGTTGCCTTCTGAAAACAATTTTCTTATTTTCTGTTTGCATCATGCAGAATTCAGGAGTCAGCCTACCTAACGACTTTAGTTCAATTTTTGATCAAGAGTAAATCTTGATCAAAACTCAAAACCTAAACACTAAATAAATGCCCGCACTGAATTAACCACGCCAGACAAACTCTAAACACTAAAAAGAGCAAATCTCATATTGTATCAATAGTCTGCGATTAGTTGTACTGAGTGAATCCACCACTTTCTGCTCAACGTGGCGTGGCAGCAGTTGCGCCGGTTGTCAGCATAACTGCCGCCTATAAGCTCACAAATTCATTCAACTTTGGACCAAGTGGGGGGAATGGAGAAATGGTCACAGCGCCTGATGCATGCTGTTCCGAAAACATACCTGCTATTACCTAACACGAAAACATTTTCTTGTCTGAAGTACTAAATAAAGATATAATGACTTTCCATGAGTAGTGATAATAGATTTTTTAATGATAAGATTTAAACTGGGGGATGCGCGCCTTAGCGCCCAAAGAATGAGCCGCCCCTGACTATTGGGATTCTTACTTCGATATATATTTTCTCGAGTATGTGTTCACTCGTGAGAAAGTCTAGGTATCAACAGAATCATAAGAGACATTGGATCCATATCTAATCTAAGATCCATAAATATTAATAATGGATTTTGTATAACATGTAATAGGTAGTATTCACAATGTGCACATACATTAATATAATACAATAAACATATATCTGTTCAAACTTAATTTCTACAAAAGCATCTTTCTACTCTACATTAGCGAGTACCATTAAGACAAGAAGTGGGTGTTTTGTGGCAGAGATGTTAAAAAATAGGTATACTTTGTAACGTAATCTTCAAGGTGTGGAACGTCCGTCTTTTGAAAGTCTCGGAGCGGTCAGAGTACCTTTTTGTGATCGTCACTTATGAATTATATTTACTAATGTTCAAAGCAATTGAATTTGATGTTTACCAAACAAAACAGAAATCGAGTGTGTGTGATTTGGGAGAGATTAATGAAGTTGTTTAATCTTAGTTAGAAGAGAGAGTAAGAACAAAGTTGTTACACCCGGAGTATACAATTACTTATTTTTAAATATTCGCTGTTCATAAGACCAGCTGATTTTGACATCGACCTCAAAATGTTAGGTTAAACAAACACCACTGTTCGGTGATACTCCCCGGCGGATCGTCCTCTTCTTGGCTTCCTGAAAATCTGTAACAACTACCCTCTACAATTAAGAATACACGTTTGATTATTTATAATAAAATATTCAGAGTATTTATTTATGTAATACACTGATTTCCTCTTCTTCCAGTACACAAGTATTATAATCGATTTTTTCTGTCAACAATACATTGGATCGATTTAATTAGGTAAACATTTGAATTATAATAAAATATATTTTTATTATAATTTTATCCTTGATTAGACATTAAACAATAAATAATTCATTTTTATTAATTTCCCCAGGGTTAAGGGTAAGTTCTTTGTGTTATAAGACGGTCAGAAATGAATAATTATATACTACGCTTTACAAGAGAAAAATAATAAATTTCGAATTTTTGGTTTTTTCCGTAGTATGTAGTTCTGGATTTGTCCGCTAGAATACAGATTATGTCTTTATCATACACATGGAATCATTTACGAAATATTGGAACTGCACAACGATTCGACATGAGGATTTCTTGGTTAACAATTATTAATAAAGTTTATTTTACCTCTTTTCTCGAAGTGTTTACTTGAATGGAGCTGTTTCTAGTGTTGGAGTTATAGCTGTTTTGTAATTTCGTTGAATGTCCATAAGATACAATCTCGCCAAAATCTCGAAGTGCGGTTCAGCTAGGCCTTGATCTGGTAACTGGTTATTTCATTTTTTCATCGAGTAAAGCACGTTAAAGTTGATTTCTGAAGGAGTTCGAACATAAGGTGGATACTACGAGTTAATTTTTATTCAATTTGGCACTGTTTCCAAAAGTTTTTGTATGGTTTTATTAAATTTTTTATGGCATTACACTTTTTCTCAAACGAACGGTTTCCAATCTTTTAACAATTAATTCATATCTTGTTATATGGTTACTCTTAGTAACCAATAATTTTTATATCATTTTTTATTGGTGCATCTATATACTTTTGAGTATATAGGCTGTTTTTAATTATTATAAATTTATTTCTTATTTATAGAAAAATAATTCTTTTTAACTTTGGTTTATTATCCAATTTGATTTATATAAGGTTTTTCCGTTTATTTTCTCATAACCTTAGATATAGGTCTTTAATATTTTTATTTCCTTTAATTGAATTTATATATTATTTATTAATTTATTATAGTATCCTTACACTGAACTATTTTCTTCTGCCATTTTACTCATACAGTATTATTTTATTTTTTATTATTATTTTATATTTAACTCTTTTATATTTAACCCTGGGTTATTTTATATTCAAACATAATTATTCTATTAAATATAAAATTAAACCTAGGTACTAAATTTTAGTTGCCTACACAATACAAATCATACAATATTTAAACAAAACACATAATTGGTTAGTAGCAATATAGTCTACTATTATAATCAATTGTTTCTACATCTACAGCATAAGTCTGTGAGATGCTCCCTTTAAAGTCACTTATTTACTCACTGGGTACACTATAACTCACTTTGTACACTTTATATCAATTAAGTATAGTTTATAATATTTTGTGATATAAAGTAATTTAGAGCTAGGTATATTATACCCATTTCTGACCTTTATGGTGGGGTGATTAAGTTATCATTTTTGGGACTGGGTTTGTAACGTTACAACTTATACACTGGAAATTGAAACTTTGTTGGCATAAGCAGCGCCCCAAACACTTGGTGCCCCCCCCCCCCCAAAGCTGGCACTGGAAACACTAGATGTAATGAATTTGTCCCCACTAAGAGTGGAAACATTTTGAAACCGCTGAAAGTGAAGTTAAGAACATAATATGCAACAGATGAAATAAATGTAGCTATTCCCCCAAAATTAACTAATTCACAAAAAAAAAGAAGTCAGAATAGTAGAAGACAATTTTTACAATATTACTAAATTAACAAAATAATATGGTTTAAAGTTTATGCTTACCAATTTTTGTACATTGTCCGCCAACATACAACATGTGAACAGCATTACGTGAATAATCATAGGTGATGATTGGCTTATCCCCATAACCTATAAATGCATTTCCTGACATACGACATATATGACTGTAATTACAAATTTTCATTGTACTTCTGCACAACTCTAGCATGTACCTTCGGCCTGCCAAACTTTTTACCTGGAACAATGATAGAATACATATCTGAATTCAAATACAAAGTAACTAAACGACGTTAATGCCATGGCTAGACAAAGCACAAAAACACTGAAAGGTCAAAACAACCACCACTTACAATCATGTACAAAAATATTCTTACTTTTATACATACTAAAAAATTTAAGAGACTTCTTTGAAAAATGACGTAAATATTTTTTACTGAGTGTATGTGTGTCTGTGTGTTTACTAAGAACCTAGCACTAGTTTTAAATATTTCTAATTGGATGTAAACACACACACACACACACACACACACACACACACTTCTATCTACATATTAATTGTAGGTAAAATGTATAACTCAGTCTAATAACTGTATAAAGCCATATGAAGCCAATAGTTGTGTCACTAACAGTCTACAAGAAATACTAATACATACACACAGAATAAAAAATAATTGAAAAATCACAGTTGAATATTTAAAAAATTCAGGCATCAGGTCATGTTTATATAGAAGTTAAAATATTTATTAAGCTCAAATTTTCTGTGGGGGCAGTCCTCACTTGTCATTAACAATGGACTGATTGATCAAGACTTGGTGGTGTGTATCACATGACAAAGAGCAATAGTGAAGAAGTAAAGCAACATTTGTCATTATGGGGGAAATGTAGGATGGATAACATTTATATATATCGGTGTCATTGTATAGTGTGTATGTGCGCGTGCGCGCATGCACACAATGCTCACGTTTTACGTATGATGTTATTTTTTACAAACAACACTAATTTTGGGTTTAACAACACAGGTGTCACTTTTATTAACAGCGAACATTTCACCCATCATTAAGGCATTCTCAGCGGACAACTATGATGGATCCAGCATAGTGCAGTTGGGTGGGCCAGTTTAACATCTGGTTGGGCCATTTTGTTAGATTTTTTTGTAGCTAGGAAGTCATAAAATTTAACGTATTTAAATCTAGGCAATGTACACTATTAAAATGTCAGAATTGTAACTTATATGTTTCAGAAGTCCCTGATTGACGATATATAAACCTTTAGAACAAACATGATTTATAATGGATTTATGAAATCAAATTACACGTAGTGAAGTCTGCAGGTCTTCCAGCATCAGTAACTATGAAAAATAATCTTCCATATGCTTAGTAATTATTTTATTCTTCCTTGTGTAGAAAAGAGGTGTGAGGCTGGAGCAAAAAAGTGCTTACTTTTTTGAGAAAATACGTCAATCTTATCTCAAACAGTTTTGAAAACCACTTCTCATCCGTGCAGTTCTTCAGTATTATCCAGAGTAGTCCTAGCCAAATTCATAAGACAGATTAGCAGATAAAGAAATTTGGAAAACAATTTGCACACTTCTAAAACAGTTGTAAACAATCACATGAAATATAAAAAAGTTAAACTTTTTAAGTACCGTAATCCAAAAATTTCTGTGGCTCTTCAGAATTTTCACTTCTGGCATACGCCAGAATTACACCAATGTCAATACAAGTTTTATAAGTGACAAAACATATAGTGTAGTAGCAAGCTAAAGTATACATTCCCACATGAGCAAGGCAACACCTTAGACACTAAACGATAAAAGCAGAGCTCTTGTGTCTTTCACCGGTCTCAGGAATTGATGTATCTTCCTAGTTGGCTTGAAGATGGTCCTCACACCCCACCAACTCAGTGGTCTATCGATGTGATCCCCATGAATGTAGGGCAGGACCAAGAAGCCAACAGTCACCTGTGACAGATCTTCTCAGCCAGACTGCAAGTCTCACTTCCCCAACAGAATGGCCATTTGCCTGTACCGCCTGTTCAAGATGCTAATGTTTCTCACTGAGATACTGGAGCTCGCAGATTCTCAGACGGGTGACAGATGAAAGAGATCTGATTTTGTCACGTGGCGTCTACAGTATGCCTTGCTTGTGTCGAGAGGTGTACATCGGAACTATGAAGTGCAATGTCCGCATCCGCATTGGTGAACACAGCCACTGTTGTCATCTGGGGCAGCCGGAGAAGTCTGTGGTGGCCAAGCATACACTTGCTAATGCTGATCACCATGTTCTCTTTGAGAAGACCAAGATTTTGTCCTCAGTGAGTAGTAACTACCCTCGGCTGGATCTGAAGTATGCTGAAACCTTCAAACATGGTTCTGCTGCAATGAATTTGAGGGGAGAAAGCCTTCTATTAAATAGGATTTGGCATGTTGTGCTCCTGAACCAATCAGGCAATACTTGATTCTGGTTGGTCAATACGCTTACCAGATTACATCATGCGAGGAGAAATAATTTAAGTGTGCCTTCGTAGGGCCAAAACATAGTTTTTGTCTCAGTACTGGGGTTATTTGGTGAACAACTGCCACAATAATTTTCCACTGTAGATGTCCTCTGATGGTGAGGTGGAAACGTCTGGTTTTAACACCATGAGACCACAGCTTAACAGCCTGGCTAACGCTGATTAAAATAATGTTGACACCAGCCATGAAAGCCTCAGATCAAAATGTTTAAAGATGTCTAACAGTCAACAATGGAATAGGGAAACCAGTGTAGCTTACCACATGGCTTATCTTATTGCTGTTATCTTACACAGAGTTCACTGACCAGTACTGCACACAGTATCTTGTGTCAGTGGTACACAGTATCTTGTAGCAGTACTTTAGTGGTGTCTTTGGCTCAGGAACAAGAGTACAGACTTTTTAGGTAAATCTGAATTGCTATTAACTTATAATTGGCCACCTGAATACTAACCAGTTTTGTTTAGGTTATGTTACATTTTTTATTCTGCATTTTATTATGGATTTCCGAGTCTTCTACTTTAAATGTAAGTCACACACACCCTTATTATATATTTAAAACTACATAGAATTTTTTTTTTAAACTGGTAGGGCTCTTCTTAAAAAGACACAATTGGTACCCAATTCACTGAGACAGACTCTGTCCTAATTATTAGTCAGTTACAACTGTGCTGAAAATAAGCACATGTTAAGCACACATATGCCAAGCACACATATGCCTGGCATGTCAAGTGAAGCTGGACATGTCAACTAACAAGAATAACAAATTTTTAAAAAGTACCAAAATATGTTATACTTGACCCAATGCATTAGGAGCTAGTGAAGTGTAGGTTACCATCTCATTACTTAGTATTGCATATCATTTACCTCATGCCTGCTTTCTTTGAAGTCTACAAGATCCATCATACTGGTATGATTTGCATCATGTATCACACATGCGTCACTGTCGAAAACGTCTGTCCTGTTTGGACAAACAACGGCTGTATACCAATTAAAGTAATATTCACACTCATCAACCACTTTTCTGAACTCTGGACGACCCTGCAACCAAAATTCGTTAAAAAATAAGATACCACACCACTTCCTTACATTATACCAAAGTAAACTTTAATATGATTAATGATAATGTGATGTATTTTTATATACTTACACTTATTGTTTTACTAATGATACCTATAATTCAATTTTCTATTGTATTCTTTTTTATAGCCTAAAGGTTATGATGTGTAATAAAATTTTTTATTCACATTCTTAAAACGATCGATTTTGGTCATAGACCATTGTCAGGTTATATACAACACATTTGCAGTCACAAATGTTATTACACGAAAATTTTATTACACATCATATGGTACCTTTAGGCTATAAAAAAGAATACAATAGGAAAAAAAATGTAATATGATATTGACTGACGACTCGTTGGGCACTTGGTGAAACATATTAACACAAAGGTTTTTAAAAATATATAAACACTTGGTATGTTTCACAGTTTTTACTTAACTCTGACAGCTGTTTGATCTTATTAGGCTATTTCCAAAGAGAATAAAGGAACAACTAAACTAACAAAGAATGTAAGGGTGATGAACATGTGTTTAGGGCGTGGTTTGGACATATGTGGGGTGTGTATGATGGAGGGGGTGGAGAAGCTAGTGGGAAGGTGAAGTGTGTGTAAAAACTAGGAAGACAAAATATAAAAATTAACTAAACTAAATAACAACTTTTAATAAAGGGGATACACAGAATTCAGTTTGTTCGTTTGTTAAATTTTGGTTACCTACTTTTGATGGCTTGTCTAATTTCTAGAATTTCTAATAAAGCCATTTTGTTTTTTACCTTTTTGTATGTTGTGCAGCAGTGTTATGTTTTCTGTATCTATGAAGTGATTGTGTTGTATGCAAATGATCTGTAAAACCTGTATTGGCTGAATTACTTAAAATCGCTTTCTTATGTTCAGAAATGCGATGTTTCAGAGCACAGCCACATTGTCCAATATAAACAGTATTGCATTCTGCACAGTGTATTTTATAAACTCCATTTTTCTCTAGTATGTTTGATTATCAATAAAGAAAAACCAATAACACTACTGCACAACATGCAAAAAGGTAAAAAAGTGGTATTCATTCGAAATTCTAGAAATTAGAAAAGTAATCAAAAGTAACCAAAATTTAACAAATGAACAAACTGAATTCTGTGTGTCCCCTTTATTAAAAGTTGGTATTTAGTTTAGTTAATTTTTATATTTTGTCTTCCAATTACACTTAGTTTTTACAGACACTTGACTTTCCCACTAGCTTCTCCACCCCCTCCATCATACACACCCCACACGTCTGAACCGCACCCTAAACACATGTTCACCACTCTTAACATTCTTTGTTAGTTTAGTTGTTCCTTGATTCTCTTTGGAAATAGCGTAATAAGCTCAAACAGTGGTCAAGAGTTAAATAAAAACTGTGAAAAGTACCAACTGTTTACATATTTTTAAAAACCTTTGTAAACTTTAATATTTGTGATAATGTTAGAATTTAATATAATGATAGTGTTTTCTGAATTACATGTGTACTTGAATACACCACTAATCTATAGGGATAAGACGATAAATCTACAAAATTGTACGAGTTGCAGGTGGCAACCTCTATTGTACGAGTTTTATAAATCACTGTTTGTAACCTACAGGCCTACATTTAACAGATAACATTAAAATTTGTCACTTGGGTGCCAAATACCCTCACCTTTGCCTGCTACACGCTCAGTTTTAGAAATTACACACTGGTTTACATGCAAGTTGGCCGTAATACGATGTTTGATCAATAAATACGTGGAATTTTTGAATTTTCGCAGGCTGTCAAGTCCAATTGCTATAATTTTTTGTTGTTGTGTTGGTACCCTTGTTTCTGACACATCTTGACATTGTTAGCCATATTGGATGCTTAGCTCATTGTTGGCTGTCGAAAAGGTTACATGTGTTTTGGTGTGCTTGGCGATTTTTTACTTGTGGAAAAATGGAACAAAGAATTTGCATTAAATTTTGCTTTGAGAATGGAATAAAGTGGAGCACCATATTGGAAATGTTGAATGTTGCTTTTGGCGAGTCTTCTATGAATAAAACAAGCGTTTACAAATGGTACAAATGTTTCCAAGAGGGCCATGAGGACGTTGAAAATGACGAGTGCCCTGGATGCCCCAGCACATCAACAATTGATGAGAAGGTCGAAAAAGTGAAGAAAATTATTATGGACAATCGCCCAATCACTATCAGAGAGGTTGGTAATGATGTTGGCATATCATTTGGCTCATGTCAAGCAATTTTTTCGTATGTTTTGGGCATGAGACGTGTGGCAGCAAAATTTGTCCTGAAATTGTTGAATTTCGACCAAAAGCAGTGCCGAATGGACATTGCTCAGGAGTTGCTGAATGAAGTCAATGATGATCCAGAACTGCTCAAACTGGTAATAACTGATGATGAAACATGGGTGTACAGATATGATGTCAAAACTAAGGCCCAATTACCCAACGGATGCTTCCTGAAGAGCCAAGACCGAAAAAAGCTCTTCAAGCTCGATTGAATGTGAAGGTTCTGCTCACTGTTTTCTTTTATTTCAGTGGCATAGTATACCATGAGTTCTTGCCACCAGGTCATACAGTCAATAAGGTAGCTATCTGGAAGTTCTATGCTGTTTGCATGAAGCAATCCAAAGAAAATGCCCAGATTTGTGGTGAAACAACTCATGGCAATTACACCATGATAATGCACCTTCTCACAATTCACTGCTTGTTCGTGAATTTTTGGCCAAAAACAACATCATTATGACACTTCAGCCTCTGTATTCGCCGGACATGACCCCCTGCAACTTCTTCCTATTCCCAAAGATGAAAAAAAAAATAAAAGGACGACGTTTTGCCAACATTGAGGAGATAAAGACAGAATCGCTGATGGAGCTAAACATCATACCAAAAATTGCATTCCAGAAGTGCTTCAAAGATTGGAAAACTGCAGGCACAAGTGTATTATATCTGATGAAGACTACTTTGAAGAGGACAAAATTAATATTGATGAATAAATAGACACTTTTTGAGAAAAACGAAAATTCCGCATATTTATTGATCAAACCTCGAATACACACACAACAATAATAATTTTACTAATAATAACAACAAAAACAATATTAGTGACTCATGTTTTCCCACTGAAGTTGTTTAGGAGTTAAACAGGGTTGGCTGTCTTATGTGAGCTGTTCAAGGAAGGTAGTGTACCCAGCATTATGTCTCAGAAGTATTAATATGTTAGATTACTTTAGTTTCTTCACTATTTTATCTTGTTATAGCAGCTAAATCTCTTTACTTATTAAGCATAGAAAGAGCTTGAAATCATCAAAATATTTCCCAGTAAACCAGAAACTCTTTAACTTCAAAATACATTCCAACTGACTATACATTTTTACAGGAATTCAATATCTTCTGCTGAGAGTCAATTCTATTACTATGAAACTTTGGTGTGCCATGTGAGCGAATTATGCGTGCGCGTTGGATGCACAGGTTCTGTTCATCGAATACCATCACAACTGCACAATTGTTGTACGTGTACATGAAAACAAGTACTGTCTTCCCTCGTGCACCTGAGTTCAGCTATACATTTTAGTTTTTCTCCTCGAGTAATCACATTAGAAAGAAAACGATCAAGCCATTTTGTTTATTTATATTCGTGTTGACATCACTAATATGTCAGTAGATAGCAGGGGTGGTAACATAAATCTTGGGGTCCGGTACAGATAAACCCATGGGGCCCCCTTGTTTCCAACCTGACCCCCCACCCAAACACCCTCACAACACACCACCGTCACAATCACATTTAAATATTACACACACAGAGAGTGACTAAGGAACATAGAAAACTAAAGTTGAAACTCTAGATCATGTTTACTTTGTGTCAACAAACAAAGAAAATTTAATAAAAGAAATTTATGTAGTGTACATAAGGGTACACAAAAAACAAATTCTAGAACGACTTTATATTAACAAAAACATAAAACTTAATGGTAGATTGGTAGGTGACAACCTTTTTTAATATACATATCATAAAAGCTCAATAGTACTAATTGAAATTTATAATTAACGATGCATTAAAGTAGTCTTCTTAGTTTGGCTGTAGCAAAGTCTTTTATGACACTGTCAAAATCTATTTTCCTTAAAATTTCTTGTTCAATGGAAAGTAAAGCACAACTGTTCAGGCGGTCTTGCATCATGGTTGCACGAAGGTAGTTCTTTATTAACGAAAGCTTACTAAATGCTCGTTCTCCTTCAGGAACTGTGAGTGGAATTGTGCAAAAAATTCTGATTGCTGTGCATACTTGTGGGAAAATTCCTTCAAGCTGCAATTTAAAAATTTTATTTAAAAGGTCTATGGGCCCTTCCTGGCTTTCAGCGGTGCTTTCAAGGGTTACTTTGTGCACATTTTTTAGGTGCACAATCTCATCATTAATGAGGCAGTTAGGTCATTAGGGTACTTTTCCTTTAGCTGCACAGATCTCTTTAAAAGCTCCTCCTTATCTAGGGTCTTAAATGACAATATCGGGGAAAACAAATTAGCAATTGTGCTCATGTGCTCATACCTATTGGCAAGCTGAAAGATAAGGGAGTCTAATATGACATAAAATACATTAATTTTAAAGTTTTCCTCTGGTTCTAAAGGAATATCTTCATTGTATTTTCTTTTAATTTCTTCCTTGCTTTAACTCTGGAGTAATTCCAAAGTTACCTGCCACAAATTTTGCTTCAGACAAAATTGTTGGCCAGTTATCCCTTAAGTTTTCAATTTCTTGCTGTAGCTCTAAAATATTTGCAACCGCAATGTCTAGCATGATATTTCTGGACTGCAGAACCAAGTTCTTTTGGTCGAAACTCTCGAGGACCTTTATCCACAAAGCACTCATAAGGATTGATTTGAAAGACAAAAAGTAGTCTCTCAGACCAACAGCTTCAGAAAAAGCTTTGTGGGTAAGTTTTTTAGATCTATTCTCTATCAAGTCATCCAGTGCTTCGATAATGCTTGGAAGATGCCTGGCAACAGGGCGAACTGCTTCCTTTCTTAAGCTCCAACGTGTTTCACTCTGGCTATGAAGGGAAAAGCCAGTTTTTTGTTTTAGAATTTCCCATCGGTCTGGACTGCTACTAAAAAGTGTATATAAACGATTGATGCTGCCGAAGTAGATAATTGCATCATTGCAGCAAGATGCTGCATGTACACCTACAAGATTTAGGGAGTGGGCAGCACAAGGCGAGTTAACTGCTGTTGTTTGATTTTCCAATAAGGCTCACTTGTACTCCTTTAGTTTTTCCTGACATATTACTGGAATTATCAAAAGATTGTTCCCTGCATTCGCTCATATCAATGTTGTGATGATATTGTAGCCTTTTTAAAATTTCCTCTGCTATTTCCAATCCTGTCTTCTGAGTCAAATCAAAGAATTCAGTAAATCTGTCTTCAACTGTCCATTTTCTGCTTTCTTCTTCTTTTTTTACGTATCTCAATATCAAAACATTTTGTTCAATATGAGCAGCATCTGGTGTTACATCACAGATGACCGAAAAGTAAATAGTTTTAGCTTTCTTTCAAAATAAAGTCCAGAACCTGTTGCCCACATAAATTTATAAATTCATCCTGGATTTTGTTTGGCAAGTAGTGGGCTTGGAGATGTTTTCCTTCTTCCTGACTTTTTTTATTTTAGTAAGATGCTCGTCTAGCAGTGAATCATAGTGAGAAATTAACTCAAGAATCCCAAGAAAGTTACCATTGTGCAAGAGTAAATTATAGTAAAAAATAAAACCATAAAATAGTTTTTGTGATTTCCACTCGTCACAAATAAAGCATTAATTATTGTGCAAGAGTGTTAAGTTTCTGTTTAGTCCCTGTTTCGGATATATATACCTGGCAAGGAGCGTAGAACAAACATCCGGTCTTTGAGCTCACTAAATAGTCTCTTGCTAGCTTTTCCCGCCCATTTAATGTTTTAGTGTAAAGCAAATGGCTAGGGAATTTCTTTCCTTCAAGGTCAGACAGGAGATTTTCAGCCATTGCTTGTAAATCTGATTCGCCATGCAGACACATTCGTACAATGATTTGGCGTTAATTGTAAAGCAGTACGAGTTTAAAAATAAATATTAAAGTTTATAAACCTGTTTATATAACTGAAACTCTACTTGCTTTTTAAATCAAAATATTCAAATTTGTCCCACTTACCTTCATCGCGAATAAACCAGGGTGTCGTCTGATGTACTTAGGCAGAGAAAAACAACAGGTAATGCAATGACACACACGTATTTTACAAACATAAATAAAATGGTATTTTATTTATATAGCATGACAATTTTTCTGTTTACCTTCCGGTTTAAATTTACTAAAATACGCCTTATGGCTGAATTGTGAAACTACGTCAAATTATGATTTCTACTGTAGTTATGCTTTTTCTACAAATAACCCTCCAAACAATATTTGATTCACCTAGCCATGCTATCAAGATTTATTTATTACTGAATATATATATATATATATATATATACTTACGACTAACTTATTTTCTACTCAAAGAGCGACCCAGTAATGCTCACTCTCTCCCTCACATACTGTAAAATTCCCCATAATTTGGATTTAGCGCTTTTAAATTGATTTTAATTTGTTAATAGATGTTTGAATGATTACTTTCCTGAACTTAGATCCATGACGACCACGTGGTGAATTTAGTTCATTGTTGTTTTACTTGTTGTCTGAATAGGGTTCACTTTTTTGTCCGAAAAGTTTCTGCTGTTAATTTAGATATTCACCAATCACATTTTGCACTGCTTTTTTGTTTCTGCACTCACATTTCCATAATTAAAATTTTGCTTTAACACGTGGTACTATTGTACAGCCGGCCGGCTATCGATGTTGAGGACGACAACGTAGTTTTTCTAAGCGTCTATATAAACCACGCCTTCTTCATCCATGGCAACTATGTTCATGATTGGTTGGTAAAACTCACGTGACGCTTTAATGAGTCGTCACGTGATATCACCTGTGAAGCGAGTATATGTAATTTCGTCCTGTCTTTGGGCTCGCTAAAAAGTTTTATTTTTCCACCAATGGAAAATACACGCACGTATGCATAGGCTGACATTCCAACGCTGTTATCTTTGTGCGCTAGGCACGACCCGGTACAGGATTGTATACAGGGTGTCCAAACAAACATGTCTGAGTTACCGTAAAGGGTGTCCAAACCGATCAGTCCCCAATAATTGATAACTTGAAAATAAAAAATATACTGTTCAAAATAGCCCCATTACAATTGTCAGCGATTGTGTCAGGCCACTCACTTGGTTCTCTTGGGTTGAAGCAGCCATTTAAGCTTTTGTCAGATTCTAAACCTGCATCAGAGTGTGCTTCATATTCGACAACTTTTTTCACTCCAATTTCGCGCTTGGACTACATGTCATGCGAACTGACAGTCACAATAGTTTTAGTAATGATCTGAATATAGCTGCTGTTGTGAAAATGTACTAGCGACTATCGAATTCGCCATTTTGTCATCTGAATTAAACAACACTGGTAGTGGATAGGGGCTATGAGACGGGAAAACAATAATATGCCCTCATAGCTATTAAATCGAATAGGTTCAAATTTAATATTGGTCTTTCTGCGGTTAATTAGAAATAATTTGTTATTTTTCTAAATCATAACCAAACTAAAATTGTTTATTCTTAAAAATTGTTTTGCACAAAAAATGGAACCCCTGTCGGGGCCCCCCTTGACCTCGGGGCCCAGTACAGCTGTCCCCTTTGACCCCCCTGTTACCACTCCTGGTTGATAGGGCTAGAAAACAATCAGTTGGTAAGCAGTAGGTTTTTGACAAATGTCCAACTGCATAATATTTGCCAACAGTTTCAGAAGTTTACAAATTAGGTGCGATGACTGAAGGAGTGATAGACAGTAGGTGTAGTGCCTGGGTACTAATCTGCTGGGTTTCAATTATCAGGCACATCATGTGTTTTTCAGCCTTCTCAGAAAGGGCGATTCCTCTTTTTCTTCTTCTTCTTCTTCTATAGTGCTATAGCCTATATCAGGTCTTTCCTCTTCCAGAGCCAAACTTCATCTTCTCATGTTAATTCAGCATAGAAAATGAGTACCTGGTATAAAATCTTGGGTAAAAATGGGAGGCTGAATCATAGGGCTAGCCACAATAAATTCCTTGTAATCTGAACAGTTAACTCATTAGTCATAACACAAAAATGAAAATATATAAGACACTTATCATATCGGTTGTTACTTATGGAGGTGAGACATGGACATTGACAAAAAGAAACAAGAAACACTAAGAAGGTTCGAAAGGAAGATTGTATGATCTGTTTATGGCCCGGTTATGATGATCTGTTTTGTAATACAGTAAAACCTCTCTAATTCGGATTATATGGGGCGAAGCCTAGTCCGAATTAGAGAAAAATCCGAATTATAGAATATTTTATAGAAATTCATACTACAGTATAGGTAAAGTGCCGTAAAAATAAATATAAAACTATATAAATATTAATGGAAATTTAAATTTATTGTACTTACAAAATGGATAACTAAATTCACATAAACATCAATCTTTCACCATTAATGTTTTCAAGTTAAGTTCACACGCAAAAAGTTTATAAGTAATGCACACCTGCAATTATTAATGTACGTAAATATTAATGGAAATTTAATTTTATTGTATTTTACAAAACAAAAGAATAAATAATTCCACGATACCAACAAAAAAAACTTCACTGACAGTGTTTTCACTTTAGCACACAAAGAGTTATGTAATATTAATGGCTGGTCCCTGAAGTTGACGGTTCTGATTCTTCCCGAACTGAAGCTACAGGGTGAAATTATAGACTTTTTTGCCCTGTTGTATTGTTTTTTAATAATTTCTTGACACATTTCTTTGATGATTAAATAGTATTTTTGAAATTCTGGGTCGGTGTCAATAAAGTTAATAACTGCGTCGAGATTTTCCCGCACCTTGGAAAGTGTAGGCTTAGGAACATTATCGTCGTCCTCTTCATCGTCACTATCATCTCCAACTTCTTCTTTCTGACCTTGCATTTGCTAGACGATCTCTTCCTCTGTTAAATTCTGGTAGCCTGCGTCATCTTCATCGGCACCCAACCATTCTCTTATGTCTTCAATGTTGGTAGCTCCAAAAGCCCTGCATACTCTTCGTCTTCCAAACCTTGCAGGTCGATCTCTGGTTCTTTATTGTACAAAATCTTATTCCATGCATTGCATAATGTAGATATTTTGATCTCATTCCAGCTGTTTGCCCAATTATAAATAACACTTTTAATACTGTATTCCTTTATTTTTTTAAGAGTTTGTTCACCCCTATTGTCCATTTCTTCATCGTCCATAAAAAATACCATGCATTCGTCGAGATGTTTACGTCTGTAAAGGAGTTTGCAACTGAGGATTACTCCCTGATCCATTGGTTGGATAAGCGAAGTTGTATTGGGAGGCAATAACATAGTTTTGATTTTTCCATCGCTGCTAGTCAATAAATTACCGGAGGGATGAGCAGGAGCATTGTCTAATATCAACAAAGCTTTAACATCCTCTTCTTTTATTTTTAAAACATCTAGCTGGAATTTTCTAACTTCTGGCAGAAAATTATGAAAAAAAAACCAATCGTTGGAAAATTTCTGAGTAAACCATGCAGTCTTGTTTGCTTTGTAAATAACTTGTAAGCTTTCCATAATGTTTTTAATTGCTCTAGGCTTAGCTGATTTTCCAACAACGACGGATGTTAGACGGTGAGACCCATCTGCATTTGCACATAAGAGAGCAGATAGTCTTTGTTTATTTACCTTTCGGCCTGGTGTGGAATTCTACAGGCGTGAGTATTCTGAGGAATGGATCTCCAAAGCAAGCCTGTTTCATTACCATTATAAATTTGGGAAAGAAGAAGTTTTTCATCAGTAATTACTGCTTTCAGTTTTTGGCAAAACGGTTCGACACTAGAAACATCGGAACTTAAACTTTCCCCAAATATTTTCCGGTTTACAATGGAATGCCGCTGCTGAAATTTAAAAAGCCATCCTGTACTAGCTTTAAAATCAGTTTCTCCCAATTTTTGAGCGAATCTTTCTGCCGCTGCCTGTAATTCTACACCTCTAACTGGAACACCAACTGAATGTTGCTGCTTGTACCAAGTGTATACAGCATCGTCAATATTACTGAACTTTGCTGCAGTCGTTCGTTTTCTTTTAACAATACTCACATTTGGCGTATCTTGCTTTAAAACCAAATTGGAAATTTTTTTCTGTCTTTTTTTTTATATCATAAAATGTAGACTTACTAATTCCAAACTCGTTTAAAATATTCTGCACAGAATAACCAGCGTCTATTTTACTCAACACTTTCATTTTGTCTTATAAAGTTGAAGTCTTGTATTTACCTCTAGCACTCATATTATAATACAGTACTGTAAATTAATACTAAACAGTGTTTGAAGAGAATGTGGTTTGAAAAGCTGTACGCAACTAAGAAATAACTTCAGTACAACAGAACGTACACGAATACAATAACAATGACGCACACACTACCAAAGCAGCAGTTGAAACTGGACTAAACCCAGTCGGGGTGGGGGTGCGTATCGCACATTTTGCCAACATAACACTTTAATAATTCCCTAAAGGCAATTGTTTTCACAAAGAATTCACAAAATTAATTTTTTTTGTGAATTATAATTTTTTTTTAGGGAGTCCGAATTATCATAAATTCCGAATTAGAGAGGTTTCACTGTATTTATAACTTTATAACTGAAATAACTGAACCAGAAGTCAATAGTTCACTGAGAAGATCTTACTTTGCCGTTTAAGAGAAGAACTTTCTTTCAAATTTGATTCTATTGAATCTCTACAATTACTTAAAATTGATTATCATTAATATCAGTATTAACTCTTGAGCCCATGATAAACGCAGAGCATATCATTTTAACATAATACCATAAAACACAAATTCACATTTGTCACAAAACATTGTATAATACGAATAAAAACATACTAACCACAAAAACAATGGTACCGGTATATAATATCATGAGGTGCCCATCACTAGCTAATTCAATGGGACAAAAGCGAGCACTGGGTTCTTGTGATGTCACAACAGCTATCCTACTCAAGATCACTACTGTGTATTCTAACCACCATGTAATCAACTATCTCATGCATATATAATCAATTATCTTGCATGTCTACAACTATTTTGTGTACATACAATTGTTTCATTTGTGGGTATGGGTGTGTACAATCATCGCTTATCTTCAACTCTCTTTTGAGTAAACATACACCTCATGTTTTTACAATTATTTGTCTCATGTTGTATACAACCACTGTCATTTACTATATTTTACATTTCAGTCTTTAGTTACTATTACTATTATTAAATAAGTAACATAATAAAAAAGGAAAGACTTACAAAGCCTACAGTTAAACTGCAGATAAAACGTATTGTAGTTGACACAAAGGTATTAATGTTCTTTGGGCACCTGGAACCGCGAACGTAATGTAACAACACTGATCCATCCTTGTCGATTACCATTGGAGGACTCACTACACCCAAACTCTGAAACAGTCACCAACAATCATTTAATCACTGTACAAAATGCCATGACATCATATAACTGAATATTAAACTTTATGTAGTGTAATCTTAATAAATTTAGTGATCATTTATGATTCTATTATCACATTCTTTAGTGTTTATACAGTTTATTTGCAATATTTATTGGATATCTAGAAAGTATATAATTCAAACACATAATATCAAAGGACAATGTTATGTTAAACAATGATCATACATTTCATTTCACATTTGTATACTTCAACTGGATCAAAGTTTATTATCCCATAAACAAATTTCTCCAAACGCATGTACCACATTTTGAATATAACTAAAAATGTTTTGAAAAGTATCTGGTCAGTGCATACATACTTCATATAGTAACATAATAATTTACATAGTAGCAACATTAAACTTCAAGCAATGGAGCTCATGGAAAAGCTTATACTCACTATACGTTAAGAGACAATCAGGAACAAAGACATAATGTATGCAACAGAACATATAGTTAAACTCAAATAGGATTGGACTTTGTTGTCATAATATGAGATTAATGTTAGTTATATAACTTCCTGAAACAGAGGCTATGGACTGAAAAACATAATAGAAGAAGGCTGCCAATGTACTGAACAGGTGATATTAAAGGAATCACCAACAATGGGATCCAAACAGCACAAAATCAACCTAAATTCTAACTCTGAGGTGAGGGCACTGTCATTGAATGATCAGCAGTGAATACATAGAGTTGAAGGGTACTACTGAAATAAGATGTTTACCTTCATGATAGCTATGTACACTTATAGACCCTCTTAAAACAATATCCTCCATCATCTTCATGAGGATTAAACAAACATGGTCTGTTCTGGTTCCAGGCCGACAGACTAGAGCTGGTCGCTCTATGCTTCTTTGGATGCCCCACAACTATCTGTCCTTTTGACTTATAATTCAACAGCTGTTTGGAGATGCGGCAGTCAACAATTCAATTAAGATGTTCCAATCATATTAGCTGATATTGGTAATACTATCAAGTATACTCATAATATTCAGTTCCTGCCGTACATCGACATTTCTTTTGGGATCTTGAAGAGTATATCCTGCCATATGCCAGAGAAATCTGTTTTCAGCCACCTGAATATGACTGGCCTGGGATTTTGTTAAAGTCCAATTCTCACATCCATAGAGAACTTTAAGGTGCTAACTTTTTTAGCACAAGAAAGTTTTAAATGATGTTGCAGTTTCAAAGAAAGACATTTTTACAACACTATTGGAAAAAATAATTTTTCCGGCTGGACAATTTTGAGAGAAGTGAAATACCGAAATTGGAAAAGGCCTATGAATATTATAGGGTGGATTTGCACATTTTATTCATAGACTTTAAGCAAGGTTTCAACAGTCTGGACAGAAGGAGGTTGTTGGATGTGCTTGAAACCTTTGGCTTACCAGGAAAGCCAATTAGACTTGTAAGCTAATAGATACCAGCAGTGCAGTTATAGTGGGAGGGAAAAGAAGTAAAGCCTTCAAATAGCAAGAGGTGTAAGACAAGGTGATGCATTATCAGGTATAATAACTGAATTTGTCACAGGTGTTACCATGCACCCTCCAGAGACCATTTAAAGTTTTATCCATCATTGAACAGCCTATTGAAACAGATTTCAAAAGTATCTGAACTTTTAAGTAAGTAAATACCACTATTACATTAATGATTGGATAGTTTGTTTACATCTTCAAATTATCTTTAAGAAAGCGAGCAATTTATAGTATGAGAGAACTTAATTTATGCAGTATTACAATTAATACTATCATACTATATATAATACTATCATAAGTCTTCACATATAAAATGATACATACATACGCACGCACACACTCACATCACCAACACGTTTACCCAAATATTTAATTGTTTCGTTATGTTTGATATTTCTATTGTATTTCATACACAGGTCCTGAAGATGACAATAAATATTGTCGAAACGTCGACGCAAAATAACTAAAAGTTGTATTATTGACCGATCCTCACTAACCATCCACTAAAACATTCTTTGATTGACGGTCACTAAAAATTTAAGGATTTAAAAGCATAAACTTTTACTTTACAGCCTGAACCGGTTTTCTCCTTTAATAGGCTTCTTCAGAGGCTGCCGCTGGTAGCGCTGTCCGTCTTGTTGTGGGCGACAGAATCGAATTTCGAAAGATCGATGCTGTGTGTGTGGGGTGAGATATGTTCGAATAATGCATGCGATTTGAATTGTGTCTGTTTGTTTAGGATGTCGTTTTTATTTGTTTTTGTGGTTTGTATATTTCCAATTGTTCTAGAGTGTCTAGTTTTCTGCCTTTTGTGTGTACGTGTAGAATGTTCATGTTATTATCGATGTTTTTATATGTGTGGTTTGCTTCAATGAGGTGGTTTGCAAAGGTGGATTCTGTAATGGAGTGGAGTGCCTTTGTGTGTTCAATGTGAACAGTTACTAATGCACATAAACAAAAATACATAAAAACATAACCTTTACTGCCGAATACGAACACAACAATACCATAAACTTCTTAGACCTCTCCATCACAAAACTAGAACACAGGCACAAATTCAGTATATACAGAAAACCAACTACAACTGACACACTAATACACAACTCTTCCAATCACCCAATACAACACAAACTAGCTGCCTTCAGAACCATGATACATAGACTTAACAACATCCCCTTAGATGAAAAAGACTACAAAGACGAACTAAACATGATAAAATATCTAGCAGAATCTAACGGATATGACAGAACAGTAGTCAGTAAACTCCTACACAAAACACAAAACAAACAACAGACAAAGACAGAAAACAACAAATTCATAACACTAACATACATCAACAAACAAACTGAAAAAACAGCCCACAAATTAAAAAAGCAGGGTACAAATCGCTTACAAAACTACTAACAAAACAGAACACACACTATCAAAACACACACACAAAGCACAAAACAAATTTGATCTACCCGGTGTTTACAAGCTAAATTGCTCAAATTGCAATAAATTCTATATAGGCCAGACAGGACGTAGCTTCAAACAGAGATACATTGAACACACAAAGGCACTCCACTCCACTACAGAATCCACCTTTGCAAACCACCTCATTGAAGCAAACCACACATATAAAAACATCGACAATAACATGAACATTCTACACGTACACACAAAAGGCCGAAAACTAGACACTCTAGAACAATTGGAAATATACAAACACACAAAAACAAATAAAAACGACATCCTAAACGAACAGACACAATTCAAATCGCACGCATTATTCGAACATATCTCACCCCACACACACAGCATCGATCTTTCAAAATTCGATTCCGTCGCCCACAACAAGATGGACAGTGCTACCAGCGGCAGCCTCTGAAGAAGCCTATTAAAGGAGAAAACCGGTTCAGGCTGTAAGGTAAAACTTTATGCTTTTACTTATAAAAAACCTAGTGTTCCGAGTCATTAATGTAATAGTGGTATTTACTTACTTAAAAGTTCAGATACTTTTGAAGTCTGTTTCAATAGGCTGTTCAATGATGGATAAAACTTTAAATGGTCTCTGGAGGGTGCATGGTAACACCTGTGACAAATTCAGTTATTATACCTGATAATGCATCACCTTGTCTTACACCTCTTGCTATTTGAAGGCTTTACTTCTTTTCCCTCCCACTATAACTGCACTGCTGGTATCTATTAGCTTACAAGTCTAATTGGCTTTCCTGGTAAGCCAAAGGTTTCAAGCACATCCAACAACCTCCTTCTGTCCAGACTGTTGAAACCTTGCTTAAAGTCTATGAATAAAATGTGCAAATCCACCCTATAATATTCATAGGCCTTTTCCAATTTCGGTATTTTACTTCTCTCAAAATTGTCCAGCCGGAAAAATTATTTTTTCCAATAGTGTTGTAAAAATGTCTTTCTTTGAAACTGCAACATCATTTAAAACTTTCTTGTGCTAAAAAAGTTAGCACCTTAAAGTTCTCTATGGATGTGAGAATTGGACTTTAACAAAATCCCAGGCCAGTCATATTCAGGTGGCTGAAAACAGATTTCTCTGGCATATGGCAGGATATACTCTTCAAGATCCCAAAAGAAATGTCGATGTACGGCAGGAACTGAATATTATGAGTATACTTGATAGTATTACCAATATCAGCTAAAATCATCACTGCAGTGCATACAAAGATACTAAAATCAATTGAGGTTTTTTAAAGAGTTAATGGTTCTGCAAGAGTCTGTACTGTAAGAGACAGAAAATTTAAATACAAGACTGTTACAGAACTGTAAGAGACAAGGGTATTTAAATAATTTGTAAGACTTCACATTTGTTTTCCTTTTACCAGTTTATCAGAAGATTTTTCAAAAAACCAATTTACTTTCCAATATTTTTCAGTTGTTGAACGTATTTCATACATTATAAACTTAAAGAAATTACAAGAAATATGATGAGTTCATTCAGTCAACTGAGTCTGGTAGTGCATCTAGTTCTTTAGTTTTGAAATGTCATTATCTATGAAATAATAATGTTACTTCCTCTGACTGCTATAAGCAAATTCATTTTGAATTGTTAGGCAATATTATTACTCAACAAGAATATTATTTCCCAGCTGTGAGCAATTAAAATTCATGAAGTTAGGTGACAGTAAAAGCTTTCATCAGTATTTTTTTAAAAGGTACTGACTGATTCTTTTATTTTTTTTAATGGAACAACGGAAATACATGGTCAGCATTTTAAAAAGTAAAAATTAACAACAGAACATAAACCATTTTCTGCCATTACACAAAGATACAGTTCACAGCTTGAAATCAGACATATTAATAACAAAAGTGTAGATGCTGGTACAAACAAAATTCTTTCTGAACCATATAAATGAATTATTCTAATTGCAACAATTCCTTTTCTAATTCCTCCACAGAGAAAAGCTTTTCGTGTCTTAAGAGAATTGAAACCTACTGAAGGAACCACATGATTCATGATCGCATCACCACCCTTGATTTAGTTGTAACTGATTGTCACCAACAATTTTGGAAAGAAGGAATGTTGAGTAAATCTGATGTACAACTAACTTCATCGCAGCTTACAAAACATAGTGTTATGACATTACAGAACATGCTTCGTGTTTCTCAGCTATTCCAGCGGAGCCTGGCTATAATGTGTGTGTACGTACATGTTGCTGCTACTTGTAATGGGGCAAAAGGGGTTTTTTATTTTTTATTAAATGTATTTTAATGTGTATGTGATCAACGCAGAAGGTCCCACACGTAAAAGGTTTTATTCAAACAACGAACGCAGTGACATAACTTGTGAGCGTGTGTGGTAACAACGCAATACGGTTCTGGGAAATCAAGCTTTGTGATACACACTCATACGCGCAACACCATCATGCGCGTAGAAGGGACACCAACAAGATGGCTAAACGTAAAATTCTTTCACCACGTGTTTGGATGATGACAGAAGTCTGTGATAACTCCGCCCACTTGAGTCTACTGCCTCGTGGCAATGGAATATCGTTAACACCTGTGTCACCATAAAAATCCACGCGGCATAAGTGTTGACGGACAATTTGTAGCATGCAGGCGGTGTGTTTCCATCTTGAGCAATAGTTGAGTGGGGCGTTTTGTTAACGCTCTCCCCAGTCGACGAAATAACTCTTCCCCGGCCGGGGTGAATACAAAAGTTCGCGAACTGAAAATCTATTTTAATATATTCATGAAGTGTTAAAGTTTAATTTAAACCAGTTAAATTCGACAGTGAAACAACATCTCAAATCGAAGTTAGTGGAGTGAAGCAAGAAAATTAAGAAATGTGTTAAATTGACAAAACGTTCGTACATATACGCAATGCGGCACGTGGCCATCAGAGATGCCAAGGGTTAAGTAGTCGACTGCCAATTATACTGTATAAATAAGTTCATTTTTTAAGGGCCCTAACTAAAAAAATAAAGGGGAGGTAAAATTGTATGAATGAGAGAGTATGGCAAGCTGGGTCGCCTTACTTAATTAATAAGTATTAGCATAAGGATACAATGTAAAATAAATGTTTACATAGATATCATTACGGAATATTTTCCAGTAATAAAAAGAAGCAATGATATTTTAATCTTGAATAATCAATGAATAATGAATAATCAGTAAAGTTAAAAGAGTATAGAGAATGAAATAAAATTTTAGTTTGTTTTACACAAATGCGAGTCGAGTATGTTACTGATATAACCTTGAAACCTTGCTTGTATTACGCCGTTCGTGTGACAAACTCTGGAACTGAACTGTAAGGTGAGTTATCCTGGGTAAGCAATAAATTAAATATTATAAGTTTCTGATTAATTTGAGTAAGCACAAATGGCGCACGAACTGAGGACAAGTTTTATAAATTAAATTTACACAAAACCCACACCTATGGTAAATACAAGGATGGTTTGGAGGTTGAGGAAAAATACGTAAATTACACACAGGTTAAGCGATGTGTAGTATAATTAAGTAAGATATACAATATGAAAAAATATTAAATATATGTAAGATTGAAATTGTGTTATGATTAACAAATCTCATAAAGAATAAATAATGGGTACTAACGAAAATGAAATTGATGTAATTGTAGGCGATGAAGCCGAATGTAAATTGATGTATGAAAGCAAAGAAAGTATGTTAACTGAATCGGCTGACAAAAGCGATTCAGGTATTCAAACAGAGGCACTGTTAATAAGTGACAGTAATGTAGACGAATCGGTAGTAATGAGTAAAGCAAAAGCAGAATCTACTCCTGTAATAAGCAAAGTAAAAGAATTGTCATTGGACGATATATATAATTTCATGAGAACAAAGAAGAAGAAGAAGAAGAAGAAGAAGAAGAAGAAGAAGAAGAAGAAGAAGAAGAAGAAGAAGAAGAAGAAGAAGAAGAAGAAGAAGAAGAAGAAGAAGAAATTATATAATCATACTATAATTAATTATATATTTATATAATATAAATAATTATGTGATTATATATTATAATTAATTAATATATTATATTATAAATTAATGAATAAAATGAATTATTTATGTATTTCCTAAATGTAGGTCTTGATAATGACAATATTTTTTTTCATAACATCGACTACACAATATTTCAAAACAGTGTGTAGTTGGTAACAATCTCTCATAAAATCTTTCATCATTAGGTTCATTTTTGTCAAGCAATTTAGGGTCCAATCTTGATTATTATATGTTTATTTTATTTAACAGAATATTTTATAAAAACCATACATACAAACATTTAACATCTATAAATATGACGCAGACCCTATGGTATTTATACTAAAGTTTACCCTACAAATTAAAGAAAAAAAATGTATAATTAATTTTTCACTTAATTTACTAACAGTTAACTCCATAAAATTACAAAAAAAGTTCAACTTACCACACAACTATGTAAAACACCATCTCTTTGCAACATTTTACAAGCTGCACTTCCGTCTGGCCACACACTTTTGTGATCCATAATCACCAGTGGTCTACATACATTTATGATGAACTCGTAGTCTCCACTTCTAACATGGTAATTATGAGTGTTTGCCTTAAACATGCTCATATCAATTCTTTTTTTCATATTGATACTATTAGCAACACAGTCAAACTAGAATGGAAAATATTAGTTATGACCATACCCAGTTAGTTACAATCCTAGTACAATAATTGCAGCTTGAAATCAACATACAACGGTTGTTACGCAATGCTGGTACTTTTGTAAAAAAAAAAAAAACAGATTTGTTGTTTTTAAGTCCATGATAAATATTATGGTTAAAAATTATAATTTTAGTTACACAACATAAATTTGAAGTGACCTGAGTATTGACAATCAATTGATATTAAATCTTAAATTCTATTTCAGTACCAAATTACTGTTAACCTGCAAGGATAGCTATTGTCTAATAGTTTTAAACATTTTAATGGAAAATTATATTGAAAATCTATAGTTTATTCAGAATACAGAGTCAGCAACCAGTTAAACAACATTAAGTGACCATGTGAATCTTGGATTCAGAGCTGTTGGCATTCTCATTAAAACTGTGAAGTCTATAAAATCCAAACTGAGTCCAACCACTGTATCTTCACAGTTAGCACTGGCAAATTTTGCCTTACAGAGCTGATACAACAAACCTTCAGGAACATGTTTACTGACCCGCTATTGTAAATACAGTACAGACTATTAAAGGCCTGCTTAACCACTATTTGTTTACAAATCAATGATAACATGTGACTATAATGCAAATGTATCAACCGTATTTGTGTGTAAACGTACAGAGAGATGTGTACACACTACAGAGATGAGTGTGTGTGTGTGTGTGTGTGTGTGTGTTTTGTCTGTGTCAATCTAAATGCACAATAAAGATGATGACCAGCCTTACCACACAGACAAGAGGCGTTACAAAACGGATTTCAACTATACAGTCATCTGTTATTTGCACAAACATTGGTGATTCTTCCTGTTCGCCACACACAAATTCTAGGAACGTTGAGTAACGATGGTTGCCTTTATGACATTTGTCGCCACCAATGTAATGCAGAGTCACCTTTCCGGGTACATTGATATTGCCAGGTGCATACATCAATTTGTTATTAGCTACTCCAGTATGTATATTAGTCATACATGCACCTGTAAATGAAAAAATAGACATTAACAACAAGTACCTATATTAATTGATCATGTTAAAACTGAGGGTTATTCAGAAAGTAAGTTCCGTTTTTAAATATTTCTGCAGTACCAATGCCGCCATGCTGTTGTTCATGCATGGCCAGTTTGTTGATTCATTGGCATGCCAACAATGCCATTTGTAAACAACTGTGCACTGAGTAAGCTTCATTGGACGTGCTGATAATATTGAAGAAATTAGATATGCACACCGCGTGTGAAAGGAGGTATGTGATTTGTTTCTTGAAAGCAGAAGGCATTAAAACAATTGAAATTCACCATCAGATTTTCAATATTTATGGAGAAGAAGTATCATGATTCAACGATACCAAGATCGATCTGACTTTTTTGCTTAGTCTGATCCAGATTAAGCAACGTAGGATGCTTACCCGGGACACTGCGATAAATCATGGCACTGCGCGCACGCGCACACACACACACACACACACTGCCGCTGCAACACAACATCTCCTCACAGAGTTTAGCTGGCAACAATTTGATCATCCGCCTTACAACCCAGACCTCATGCCAAGTGAATATCTGCTTTTCAAGCATGGGAAATCCTTCCTTGGTGGCCAATGGTGTCAAAAAAGCTGTTAATACATCATTCAAATCACAGGCAGGAAATTTCTACGACGAAGGTATACAAGGTCTAGTGCCTCTCTATGAGAAGTGTTTCAAAAAAGACGGAAACTATATAGAAAAGTAGTTTAAGGTGTGTACTTCACAAATAGCAATAAAAATGTTTTGCCAATATATTCTTAGTTTCCTTTAATACCTTATCAGAACTTACTTCCTGAATAGCCCTTTTATACAGTTGATGGCCTTGCACCCCCACACCATGGACGCGCGTGCACACACACACACACATTATCTTTGGAAATTGTAAAGGTAAAAAGTCAAGAAGCTTTCCCAAAGCATTTAAACTTTGACTGATTTATAATTTCTTAGGTCATAGTTTTTAATGTTTTTTAACATAGTTTTTTAACATGAGCCTGGGATCAAATTTCTTAATTCTGATAATACAGAAGTCTCCTGCATACTCTCTAAACCATGCCATTACCATGTGTTGATCCAGCTTGTTGTTCCTCATATACCATTGCAGCTAAATATTCATTCAATTTTTGGAACCATTCGTCTGGACACAGCAACTCACTGCTCTGACCAATGATTTCTGATGGCCACGTTTATGTCTCATGCCAGTACTGCTCCAAGTTCCTGAAGATGAATCCTTAAGGAAGCCAACGAGCTGTATCTGACATGGGGCCAGGACATTGCATTTCACAAATTAAATCAGAACCTTCAAAATCAAGTTTCTGCTGAATTGGTGTGAACATCTTTGCCGAATGGATGACTGCTGCATCCCCAAAAAACTATGAAACTAAAAGCGAAGGAGAGAGAGGTGTGGGATGTCCGAGGAAGCATTGGAGTGACCAGCTCTAGACTTTGCCTGTTTCAGAATGGAACAAACCATCCTTGGTTTAATCCTTGCAGATGATGATGATGATGATGATGATGAACTTCCAAATCAAACAGACAGTATCTGTTTTACCACATCAGCTGTTCTGTCAGGCATAGGAAACTGCAAGGTGTGCAAGTGTGGGAGCCATCTGCTTGTTTTGGAAATCGATTCGCTTAAGTTACATGTTCAATTGTGCTTGATTCTGCTTTCCCCTAAGCAGACTTTCCAGGTTTGGGCAGATTTATCTCTCCAAAGCAAAATACTGTTGTAGGTGACTGCCATCCAGTTTGATATCTCATCTACCTCAATAGATTCTTGTATGATACGTTCTAACTGCCTCATACATCAGCATGTCAGGTAACTTAAGCTTGCAATGGACAAAGCTCACTGATATTATGCTACTGGTTGCCAAGAACTGTTGCAGAATCACACAGTACATTATCAGCAGAATTATGAACCAACTATCAACCAGGAAACAAGGTCAGGCAGTATGTTACGTTAATTACCCTTTTAATTAGATTAAAATAATAAAATTATTTATTATCCACCTACCTTTAAAATTTTCTTCTCCGCCCAGAGTTCGTCACACTAACGTTGAGATGCAAGAGTGATTATAAGGTTATATCAATAACAGACGCAACTCGCATTTATGAAGAGAAACAAATTAAATTTTATTTTATTCTTTAAATGTTCAAACTTCAAATTATTATTTATTCATTTCTGTATCTCTTAAATCAGTCTATTACTTCTTGCCAAAATTTAAAATAAATACAACATTCTTGAAATATTTATGACATTATCTGATACCGCTAAAACTTACTTAAACATCTTACCTTAACGAAAGCAGCCCAGCCTGCTCATACTCAACATTCACACCATTTAAAATTTACCCCTTTTTATTTAGATAGACCCCATTTATTACTCAAAATTAAACATATACCCCTTGCCGGCAACGTGGCGTCTCCCCGACCTCATGGGACATCACTTACAAAATCCGCTATTTCTGTCCGAAACAATTGATAATTTTCATTTTCTTCCGAAAGAACTGCGCTCACTTCCGCATTTCTGGAAAACTGCACTCACTTTTACTTGATATTAAAGTTTTATTGATGAGTGCCGTTTGGCGGCTACCTGGCCAGGTTAGCGTCAGTGAGGAAACTGCAAAGAAGCTCTGCCTAGTACCCCACTACTTAGATTTTTTGGACAAGACGGAAAGCAATGCCTTGTGCGTTAAAGTCATCGTCACTGTTCAGGCAACACATGCAACTCCCGCGTGTTGGACGTTGACGAAATCTGGTGTCCACTGGTTTTGTCACAAAGGTAGCCGGGATTTCATCAAGTCTTCCGCCATGTACCGAGCACGTGTTGAATCAAATTCACACAAAGCCATTTTGTGCAACTTTTGTTTAGCGTCGGTTGCGCGCATGCTGGTGTTAGCACGTGTCACTCAACACTACAGTTCCTGGAATTTTATTGCGTTGTTGCCCCTTGACACATTCCATCGTACAGCTACACCGTACCGTTCCTTTGTTTGAACAAAGCTTTTATTCCACACGTGGCTGGCCACACAGATGAAAACTAATTTATGATTTTAATAAAAATAAAAAGCCCCTCCTTTTAGCCCCGTTACAATACCCCCCCCCAATGAGAGATCTTCTGCCGAAACAGAAGAAATCTCATTGCTAAACCCCTAAGAGGATCGGTGAAAATATGGTGCCAACAACCCCCATTAGTTCTTATACATCGTGGGTAAACTACCCCTTGGCTCGGCGACTATGGCTGCACCTGAACGAGATTACTGGACTTCTCCATTCGAGATCCCAACACCATAAAATCGAACAGACACGCACCACAGCGCACCTAACCTTCTAACATACCACCCCAAAATCCAAACCCCTGGTCTTATACCATGCCAGATCCTCAACCGATATGTTCCCCCTTACCATGCACACTGGGCTGCTTTTAGCAGTTACTGGGCTCGTACACACACTCATACTTACTCACTAAACAAAATTATCCTTTAAAATTCTCAAAACATTTCTCTTTATATTCAAAATTCATTTACGTTAAAATCAAATTGTACTTCCTCAAAAATCGCAATAAGAAAAAATCTTTTACATGAATCCCTAATTCTCTTCACTACTACTAACAATCCTAAAGAAAACAAATTGAATACCTTATTAAACATGAATTCACTTACTCTAACATTTATTTACATATATATTCTAAACAATATAATTCAATAAAACCCTCGCAATACACATAAACAATAATACCCTGAAAACTCAAAACATCAATTAGATGGCAGGCACAAAAAAAATCAAAATTTTTTTTTCTCCCAAAAAATTTTAAATTTATCAAAATATTTTTTTTCTCAATATTAAAAAAAAACATTTAAAATTATTTAAGTTAATTAAACGACAAAAATCAATCAATTGCTAAAAACTGGTCTAGTTTATAACACCAGCCATCAGCTGATCAAACTGGGTCAAGTCAACGACCTTGACATAATGTGTTATACATAGGCTATATCATAAAGTACATAAAACATCTTTAAAATTTCTTACTTCAAACATAATACAACATAATAAAATAAAACATTTAAAATTAACAGTTATTATTACAATTAACAATAAAATTGACATTTAAATTGACCAAAATTTACACATTTTATAGCTTTAATTATTCTCAGATTCTATCAAAATTTGTCACTAGTTTCAATTAATTTTATATATTTTGGCTATGACTTTCTTTCTTTAATTTTCCTTCTCAACAAGTTTGGGTGACTTAATTATTCATAATAACTTGATTTACAACTTGGCATTTATATATTTATAATCTTCCCCCTCTAACTCTAATATCACTAACACCTTTAACTAATATGACACCCGTTCTCTATCAAAAACATCTATCAATCATTCTCTAAACCCAACTTACTACTCAACTCATATCGCATCATTCTACCCTTATATAAAAAAAATACTCTCTACCCCTTTGTACTCAGGATGTGTGTTCCCCTCCAAAAGCTCACTCCCTTATCCGGTCCCTGGACTCTCCCTAGGCAACCCTTTCCGGCGCTAATCGGTCCCTTCCTGTCTCAACACCTTTTGTTGCGGACTCCTTACCACACCACCCCCTTACAAAATTCCCATGAACTCTAATTATTCTCCCATTACCTCACTTTCATTTACAAAATATCTCCCCTTTTATTATTAACTCAATATATCAATCAATACTCTACATATTTTCCTTATATCTACTATCAATACTTCTCAAATTCTACATTACATTATTCATAACAATATTATCCTCTCTAGTACCCCTTTAAGCTTAACATGGACTGATTTAAATGTCCTAACAAAATATTAATCACCCAACTCCCAATATTTACCATCTTTTACAAACCATTTAAAATTCTCAACTATCTCAAATTACTTCCATCATCACTTAAAGTAAAATCTTTAACACATTAAAATCATTATATTCAAACATTAGTTTCATTGGAAATTTGCAAACAATTTATAAGTGACATTTTACCCATCTAACTCCCACCATCAGCTGATGTTCTAGGTCGGGTGAACGACCTTTGTTCGAAAATGCTACACAAAATTACATAACGAAAAATGTATAACACATATTTATAATTCTTACACTCTAACACAACAAGATTAATGACCCACTGAAACATGATAACCAAAATATAATAAACATCTACTGTATCCATTTTCTCAAATCAAAACAATTATTTAATTACTTCAAGAGCGAGTTGCCATCACTAAATTACAACAAAATTTTTAATTCATTACTCCCCTGAGCAACCTCCTTAACCACACACACTATTGTTTTCTGAGGGTGGACTGTTGCACCCATTTGCATCCACAAGGACGGCATTGGTGGAGGAATTTAACATCTCCTTGTCCTTGCTTCTGCGCTACATTTTAAAATATTTAGATATCATCATATCTATGGTTATATATTACTAAGCCCTTAAAACGGGTCTACCACCTGGTTTACTGTTCCTATGCGAACAGAGTGGCAGCCGCTGTTCCATAGTTCCGGGGATTTCCCCTAAAGTCACCCCCCATTAATTTCAAATATACAGCAATTTCAAGCCAACTATGGTCAGGTTTACAATTGCTGCCCATAGCTGACCACTGTCCAAAACCACGATTAGTGCTGGTAAGGCAGTAATCGCCCGAAAAGGCGGGGAAATCAACTCTAAATTCAGGCATGTTCTCTTCGTCATTATGATACACAGCACGGCAATCAATCAGCATATAATATAAAATTATATAAAAGTTGTGCCGTGTATTTTACGCCATTTTGGCCTCCGATGGAGGTAACACTCTCTGTTACCCCCAACACTTACCGCTACCTACAGTGGCACATGCCACCACTGTACTAGCCAACCTAATAACTAAATTAACCCTTCTACAGCTGCAGTCTCTACATTCCCCAAGTATATCACTTCTATTAACACCACACAACCCCCCAAAATTGCCCACATATCTTGTATGAAAACATAACATAACATAATAAACAAATAGACGTTAACCTTGATCATTAGCATTGTTACATTCACATTAATCAAACAATTCTCTTTTAAATAATTTATACAGAAAATTATAAACATTATCACTTGTAATTTTCATTAACTCTTTTATATATCATCATTTCATTATTTATCCTTTGCTGCAATTAGATTCCTCAAAATTTTCAAATTTATTATTAACCTATTTATTTTAACAATTATGTTATTCCACAAACTAAGCAATTTAACCTTTATTTATTTATTAATTGTTATCAAATTGGGATCTCATAAAATAATTTAACTTCATTATCACAACCCAATTATATAACATTTTAAATCCAACAAAAAATATTTAATCATCTCAAATTATCTACTTCAATCAATTATTAAAAACACAACATATCTTAATTTCTATCAAAACAATTACAATTCATTAAGCATCAACTCTCATTATTTATTTAGTCTGTCAAAATATTATTATTATTATTAAAATCAATTTCTACTACATATACATTGTTTACCTAACATTTTACAATACACACAATGAATTTCACTATCAATTATTTACAGTTGTCTTGATTATTCATCTCTTCTTTCACAGCACTAACACTTAACTAAAAATGAACTTTTTGATGTGAAAACTTACTGATTTTATTGGACGCGTTTCGGCTTAGTATCCGCCTTCTTCAGCTTTGGTAACAGACTCCAAAGACTCCAAAGGCGGATACTAAGCCGAAACGCGTCCAATAAAATCAGTAAGTTTTCACATGAAAAAGTTCATTTTTAGTTAAGTGAAATTATTTACAATTCTTCATCATTACTGTTCAGTTTTCCACACTTCATTTCCTAAGTAAGCAAGGTCATAACCACAAATTAAAATATTTAAAATGTTCATTCCCTGATTTGTTAATTCAACCTCCATCATCAAAAATTAGTCTTGTTTTCACATAACATTTTTCAATTTTATTTATGCACATCATATGGCTATCCTGTGTGTAATAACCATAAAACTTTCTTTTATCCATTTTACCACAATAATCATACATAGGGTTACCTCCCATTAATATTTTGTCATAAACCAAGTCAACAGTATTTATTTTTGTCCAGTCTCCATTAGTATTTTTGTTCATTCTACAGCAATTTATTTTCTCATCATATTCGTTTACTATACTCATTAAAACATCAGGTAAATTGTTATTATTTACACAGGTATCATCAAAATAGTTATCAAGCTCTATTTTACCAGGTAAGTATTTTATATCATTTGTCTTCACCACTTCTAACCTCTCTTTCAACTCATTATAATTTCTCTTCAACTGATATAATTCTATCTCTCTATCTGCACACAACTCTCTCTCAAAACATCTTTCATCAACATAACACCTGTCACTACTCCCTTGAACTATCTCACTCCATGCAAAGGGCCACACAAAATACTTATTACATCTCCTGGCTTTACCAGCTAAATCACAAAAAATTAAGGGACCATTTTGAGACACCATGTCTCCATCATAACTACTGGAGGAAACTCTGTCCCCATCAACAACCTGTGAAACCTCTGTTTCAACATAAACTTGGGGAAAATTTGCCCTTTGCCCATCTAAATTTTCATTACAATCTCTCACACTTTCATCAGCACTTGCTAACAACACTTCGTTACTAAATTCTACTTCAACATCTTCCTTAATCACTTTATTCTCTAATACCACGTTTTTACACATATCATTATAATTTTCACTTGTTTTACTCTTACCTGTATTTATCACACCCACTCCCATTCTCTCAATATTCTGTTCTAATTTATTCAAGTTATTTTTAAATATTTCATGGGTATTTTCTACATGCTTATTGATCTCATTGATATGGTTTTTTAACTCATTACATTTAATATTCTGTTCATCTAATTTCTCATTGACACTACTTTTAATTCCTTGGATTTCGTTTTTCTGTTCCTCGAATTTGCTGTTCTGAACATCAAATTTTACATTAATACTACTATTCATTTTATTGATATCACTACTCAAATTCTCAGACATTGTTTTCATTAAATTAAATATATCGTCCATCGACAACTCTTTGACTCTTGTTGTCATTGGAGTAGATTGTGCTGCTACATTATCGGTCATCATTGACTCTGTAAGAGTGTTTTCTAAACTTAATTCTTGATTCTCCATTTTGTGATGGTAAAATTATTACTTTTAAATCAAAATACTAACATATATCATCTACTTTTCACACAACAATGTATTCTACTTACATAACACTTTACGTTACTTCTCTATTTTTTGCGTATCGTTACTCAACCCTAAATCAAACTTGCATCTTATTTGTAGGTGTGGTCTTTATATTTTTATTTTAATCTATAAAAACTGTCCCTGTTCGGGCGCCATTGTTACTTTAATTACACTTTTAATTAGATTAAAATAATAAAATTATTTATTATCCACCTACCTTTAAAATTTTCTTCTCCGCCCAGAGTTCGTCACACTAACGTTGAGATGCAAGAGTGATTATAAGGTTATATCAATAACAGACGCAACTCGCATTTATGAAGAGAAACAAATTAAATTTTATTTTATTCTTTAAATGTTCAAACTTCAAATTATTATTTATTCATTTCTGTATCTCTTAAATCAGTCTATTACTTCTTGCCAAAATTTAAAATAAATACAACCTTCTTGAAATATTTATGACATTATCTGATACCGCTAAAACTTACTTAAACATCTTACCTTAACGAAAGCAGCCCAGCCTGCTCATACTCAACATTCACACCATTTAAAATTTACCCCTTTTTATTTAGATAGACCCCATTTATTACTCAAAATTAAACATATACCCCTTGCCGGCAACGTGGGGTCTCCCCGACCTCATGGCACATCACTTACAAAATCCGCTATTTCTGTCCAAAACAACTGATGATTTTCATTTTCTTCCGAAAGAACTGCGCTCACTTCCGCATTTCTGGAAAACTGCACTCACTTTTACTTGATATTAAAGTTTTATTGATGAGCGCCGTTTGGTGGCTACCTGGCCAGGTTAGCGTCGGTGAGGAAACTGCGAAGAAGCTCTGCCTAGTACCCCACTACTTAGATTTTTTGGACAAGACGGAAAGCAATGCCTTGTGCGTTAAAGTCATCATCACTGTTCAGGCAACACATGCAACTCCCGTGTGTTGGACGTCGACGAAATCTGGTGTCCACTGGTTTTGTCACAAAGGTAGCCGGGATTTCGTCAAGTCTTCCGCCATGTACCGAGCACGTGTTGAATCAAATTCACACAAAGCCATTTTGTGCAACTTTTGTTTAGCGTCGGTTGCGCGCATGCTGGTGTTAGCGCGTGTCACTCAACACTACAGTTCCTGGAATTTTATTGCGTTGTTGCCCCTTGACACATTCCATCGTACAGCTACACCATACCGTTCCTTTGTTTGAACAAAGCTTTTATTCCACACGTGGCTGGCCACACAGATGAAAACTAATTTATGATTTTAATAAAAATAAAAAGCCCCTCCTTTTAGCCCCGTTACAATTGAAAAATAATTATTCCACCTCACAGAAGCAAAAATAGTGGTCTGATCATTGAAAAAACCATTCCATCCTAAAACAGCAAAGAAGAATCTACAGCTTAAGATTGGTGCAGAAATGACTCGGCCACGACATCACAAAACTTCCTTTAGAGAAAACAAAGAGAATTCAATGTGGGACTCAAATCAAAACAACACATCACTCATACTTCAAAAGTCTAAGCATTACCTCTCCCCCCCACTCCCTTCATAATTCTCCCTTACTCACCCTCCCTCACCCCATCACACACACACACACACACACACACACACACACTCATTTATATACATACCTGCACGCCTATTGCTGTTACATTTTGCAACTGATAAATTACGACAGACAGAATACACTAGACTCTTGTAAGAATTCATTCTTACATGCCAATCCTTCTTCACTAATGGTGACAAATCAATTCTGAAAGAATTAAAAACTTTATTGTGAAATACTGTAAACTCTTAAAAATTGTTTCTCTTGTTTCATGTTTAATACAAAATTAAAATACAATCAATATGGTGTTTTAAGGGCTATTGAAAAGTTCAAAAATTTACTTACTAAAAATCATGCCATGCAGATATAAAAAAAAGCAATTAACTACCCTCATCAGAGTTGAAAGTAATCCTGGTATACAATATAAATGTTTATAAATATATAAACTAAGCTATATAAATATTGGTAAATCACTTTAGCGAACAGAATAAGCCACTAATAAACGATTAATATAGGTACATCACTTCCTGTCAGCTTATTCATCACATCCTATGATGTCCATTGAATCACTGAATCATGTGAAATCTTTTCCCTTTTCATCTTTACTTTCACTTCTGGGGAGGTGAAAAGTTGCAGGTGCTAGGACAAAGGAACAATGTGGTATGCCACAATAGTCATATCTGTAGATGCCAAAGATCACACACAGTGAGTAACAAGTAAACCAAAGCGTTGTCATGATGCAAAGACTCAGGACTGGTCAGCTCAAAACAGAGATGTGTCTACCCAACTCTTTCTTCAAGCTATCTGAAAACACTGCAGTAGAAGTTTCCATTTTCTGTCTAGTCAGATTAAACAAATTCTTTTGATTTGTTGGTGCTTCATGACAACGCTTCGACATTGTTTCTTTATATATTGTTAATTTTTTTGACAGTACCTATAAACCCCACATTTCAGTAACAGTAATAATAATGCATGAGATAAAATTTGGGTCATTTTTTAGTGTTCTTTAAGCATCCTACAGAATATGAATTAATGTTGTTTCGCTTGATCATCTGTTAGTGCTTGAGGGATAATTTTTTAGTGAACTACATTTTTACTACAATCATAACCTTAGAGCTTCACAAACATCACAGATTGTTTACAATAATTGTTTATTAATTTATTAATTGTTCAATAATTTGTAGTTAACTCACACATCTTTCTTTTTTTTTTTAATATCAGTTCAAAGACGTCTAAAATAATAATCTTCAGCAGATATTATGGAATTTTAGTTGCTCAAATAGCCCTCAAGTCAGGTCTGCAATCCACCATGGGAAGTCTTAATTTTATGAAATAGACCTTGTACATAAGCACACTGATGTTGCAACTATTGGGATAAGATAAGCCATAATAGACAGGCTCTTATGTGACAGTGGAGTTACTGTCTAGGGGCTCAGTGATGTTACTATTACCAGTTTGAGCCAGGCATGGATCCATGAGGGGGGCGGATCCTCCCAAATGGTCACGAGATGAATTTTTTTCTCTTTGCCTTGTGATTGTAGTAAGGTTTTGTGACTATTGTGAATATGATACAAAATTCATATCATGTTATGTAGGTTCATCCTTTCATTCTAAAATTAGTTTAAATTTTAGCTGTGTCTTACAACTGTGTTAATTTTTGTTTGATACATAACTTACATGAGTAGTGTGTATTTTCAACTGTATGTGAATATTATTACATGAAAAATGAACTGGCAAACACAGATACGTTAATAAACTTACTGTGTTGATAATAACACACTGTAATTTCATCTTAACTCATTCCTATCATATATACTTTAACTCATTAAAAAATGGTCCAACTTCATATCCCTCCCTCCAAAATTCCTTGCTAGTTCTGCCTCTGGTTTGAACAGGATATTTAAATTTTGGGGAACTTTGAGTTGCACCTTGAGTGGTCTTGCGTATCAAGTGGACCACTACTAGTACTGCAACAATAATGAAACTTGCTAAATAATAATTTTGCTTACCCATAATTTTGCTTACAAATGTGTACCACAACAATTTACTCAGGTGAGTTATAAATAAAGTAAAAAAGATTATATATAATTTACCTTAATTTCCGTCCAGTGACATCAAGCGTAATTTGTTTTGGTTACGCGTTTCAGGCCATGTGGCCCATCCTCAGACCATCACTCCAAGAGGAGCTCGTTAAAAAATAAAAAATCCACAATAAAACAAACACATAATAAATAAATACAAAAATATATTAAAACATATAAAGGTGTTCTATTACACGAACACGGTGCACCGCGTGTAGCATGCCTGAACTGCGTCAATGGAACCTGTTATCTATTATTATCTGTAATCGATCGCAGCGCGGTATCATACAGTGGGTTGGACCTGAAGTTAAGTTTATCATTAAGTATGTCGTCACACACATCTGGGTTATTATGACCTCTATATATCTCGAATTCTTCAAGCGCATCCATATAACGGCCTTTGGCACAATAATGTAGGGGTATGAAATTATTGTTGAAATTTGTATAAGAATGATTACATGAAATCAGATGCCTTGTAAAGTTGGATTTAATATTATCTATGGAAAAATTACCCCTGTTAAAATGGCTTTGTGGTTTGTGTTCGCGGAATCTTTTGATGAACGGTCTACCCGTTTGGCCGATATAAAATCGGTCACAATCGTCACATATAAGTTTGTAAATACCAGTTTTGGATTCAATTGTTGTTTGAATGACTGGGCGAACTAAGTTCCGTAGACGGTTATTTGTTTTAAAAATGACAGTATAACCTAATTTATTTAAAGTGGATGTAAGGATCTTGGGCATCAACTCAGTGTATGTTGTTGTGATGTATTTGTTGTTAGGTGTAATATCATGTGTCTGTTTGGAACGACGGGATTTGTGTTTTTAAGAATATTGTCGATCATTTGGGATTCATATCCGTTGGCCAGAGCTATGTGTTTAATTATGTTGAGTTCACACTCGAAATCATCATTATTTAGGGGGATCATCAAAAGTCTGTGAATAAAACTGTTGTAGGCCACTAATTTTTGAGAGAAGGGGTGGTGTGAGTCTGCATGTATGGTCACGTTTGTGGCGGTAGGTTTTCTGTAAATTTTAAAGTTTAAGCTGTTAAGTTGCCTGGTGACAGTAAGATCAAGAAAGTTGAGTTCATTATTGGTTTCAGTTTCCATAGTAAATTGAATATTGTGGGTAACGGTATTCATATGATTTTTAAGATTACTGATTTGGCGTAAAGTACCGTTAAAAAAAAAAAAGTATCATCAACATATCGGCCATAAAAGATAATATTATTGGCGAAGATATTATTGTTAAGGATATAATTGTTCTCATAAAAGTCAAGATATATATCAGCCAACAGGGCGGATAACGGTGAACCCATGGCCAGACCGTCTGTTTGAATATAATAATTACCGTTGAAAGTAAAATAGTTTTGCTGAAGGATGAGCAAATTCTGTTTTTAACGGTACTTTACGCCAAATCAGTAATCTTAAAAATCATATGAATACCGTTACCCACAATATTCAATTTACTATGGAAACTGAAACCAATAATGAACTCAACTTTCTTGATCTTACTGTCACCAGGCAACTTAACAACTTAAACTTTAAAATTTACAGAAAACCTACCGCCACAAACGTGACCATACATGCAGACTCACACCACCCCTTCTCTCAAAAATTAGCAGCCTACAACAGTTTTATTCACAGACTTTTGATGATCCCCCTAAATAATGATGATTTCGAGTGTGAACTCAACATAATTAAACACATAGCTCTGGCCAATGGATATGAATCCCAAATGATCGACAATATTCTTAGAAAACACAAATCCCGTCGTTCCAAACAGACACATGATATTACACCTAACAACAAATACATCACAACAACATACACTGAGTTGATGCCCAAGATCCTTACATCCACTTTAAATAAATTAGGTTATACTGTCATTTTTAAAACAAATAACCGTCTACGGAACTTAGTTCGCCCAGTCATTCAAACAACAATTGAATCCAAAACTGGTATTTACAAACTTATATGTGACGATTGTGACCGATTTTATATCGGCCAAACGGGTAGACCGTTCATCAAAAGATTCCGCGAACACAAACCACAAAGCCATTTTAACAGGGGTAATTTTTCCATAGATAATATTAAATCCAACTTTACATGGCATCTGATTTCATGTAATCATTCTTATACAAATTTCAACAATAATTTCATACCCCTACATTATTGTGCCAAAGGCCGTTATATGGATGCGCTTGAAGAATTCGAGATATATAGAGGTCATAATAACCCAGATGTGTGTGACGACATACTTAATGATAAACTTAACTTCAGGTCCAACCCACTGTATGATACCGCGCTGCGATCGATTACAGATAATAATAGATAACAGGTTCCATTGACGCAGTTCAGGCATGCTACACGCGGTGCACCGTGTTCGTGTAATAGAACACCTTTATATGTTTTAATATATTTTTGTATTTATTTATTATGTGTTTGTTTTATTGTGGATTTTTTATTTTTTAACGAGCTCCTCTTGGAGTGATGGTCTGAGGATGGGCCACATGGCCTGAAACGCGTAACCAAAACAAATTACGCTTGATGTCACTGGACGGAAATTAAGGTAAATTATATATAATTATCATACAGTGACCTGGACCGCTTTAAATATGTTTAAAAAAGATTGTCATTAATAGTCAAATTTTTTGTTATACAAATCATTCAAAATCTGAATGGAATGAACAAAACAAAAACAAAAAATGTTTATAATTTGTTACAAAGAATTAGCCAACACTGAAAATTTAAGACTTATTAGATATATTCAGTGGTTACACCAGTGTGGACCTAAGCTGTTATAGAACTTGTTAGTCATCATCATGCAGCATCAATGATTTGACAATTCTAGTAATATCATGACCCATAAAGAATAAATAAACAAAATTATACTACTCATCATCAGAGAAGTCAGTTGGAGGTAAATCAATCATACAAATGCACATACTATCACTCTTTCTCTCTCTACCAGTCTCCTGCTACACTCCATATTTGAAAATGGATGGAAAAACTCCATATTTGCTTTACATTTTTTTAAGATTAAAAAATAAACTGTTAATAAGTAGTTTGATGAAGTTTAATTTTTTAATGAAGTTTTGGACTATTAATATTTCATGAATCCACCATTAGAATACATTTTTACCTGGTGAAGGATAAGGGTGAAAAATCATATAACTCATGAACAGTTACTAATAAGAAATAGAAGGGTAGGCACATTTATAAGTTCAAATTTATCACACGTCATTCACATAATTACCATATGTGGATTCAGTGGCAGCTACTGCTTAGGGGCTCAAGGGCTCGAGCCTTCCACTAACTTTCATTTGGCAGTAATCACTATCAAGTCATACAGTTTCTCAATTGACAATTTTTAATAGTATTATATCGTACAACTATGTAACACTACAACATACAAGATATATGTAGGCTCAGGCGTACAGCAGTTCTAACAATAGCATGCTCTTTCAACATTTACTAGCACCTTACTGAGAGCATAGTGTTGCTGGAGGCTCACAACAGATGAGCCCATTGCTGCCATATAACTAGATTAGTGAAAACAAACCTAGCTGAGTGGTTTCTATGCATTAAGAATGCAGCAGCCCCCAAAGTACTGGAGAGTACCTTATGGTCTCATTCCTTGATGAAGGGAAATATCCAGCCACAACTTCAAGTGGTGGGGGATGGACAACACCTACAGATGGCTAACTCGGCTCTGGAGACTAAGTGACAGCTGGTATAAGCTGTCCCACCTACCAGAATGTCAACAGAATAGAAGAAAGATTAAGGACAAAATTTTACCTCTTCTCCAAACACTCATGGTTGATAGTAACTACAACTTTCCTCATCAAGTTCCAGTAGATCCAAAGATGATTAGAATTTACCAGAATTCCAAAGTAGGTTAGAGAAATGTCTATCATAATTCATTAGGAGCTATGTATTACTACTGAATTGAATGAACCTAGCCCAGGAAATTTATGCTCAGATTTTATTGCACAAAAAGTTTCTAACTGAGGACTAGCCAACAGGAATGTGAGAACGCACATCTGTTATCCACAAATTGCAGTTATTCAAAAGGATACATCCTGAGAAGAGTGGTGATGAATCTCTTCCTTTTATAACTGAGCTGCTCCAGAATGAGATCAGATCATTAGTAAAAGCGTCCCATCACAAAACATCTGAAAATCTGGGGGACATCATCAGACAATTAGAAGAGGACCATCCTGTTAAAACAAGGCCTGTTGCAGAGGAAGGTACTCACAGGAAATGTTTCAGATGTGCCAAGGTAGGGCATTTTAAGGATAAATGTCCTATAGCAGAAAACTAGAATCAGACCATTCTAGGTGGGGCAGGATGATTCTGGAAATGTGGTTTGTGCCCAGAAATCAGTTAGCGTATATAGAGATACGTGGTTACAGAAGAGGGGCATTGGGTAGATTACTGTAATTTGGACATTTACCAGCCCTGCCCAGCCATTAGTATTAAGATCAAAGACAAGTCATTTACAGCTGTACTTAATATGGAGGCAAGTCACTCCTTTATTAATATGAATGTAGCCAAATTACTTCAGCCATGAAAACAATGTAAGCATTAAGAGGTCCAGAGAGCTGTCAACTACATACAAGTTCAAGTGGTAGGCCAGATAACCTTGAAAACAAAGTGTTAGGCTGTACACATAGAATTGCCTGTTAAAATAATCATGGATTTGACACCAGATGTTATTTTGGGTCATAAGTTTTTAGACATGTATGGAGTGATTATAGACTATTCAGCACATGAAATATTTTTAGGGAAGGATAAACAGTTGAGACATGGTGTGACACCAGCATTAAAAAGGAAACGACTACAACTACCTCAGTTTTGGATGATCTCCAAATAGGACAATGAAGAGGAGAATTTAAAACTCGGAGAAATGCTGCATAGTTATCGAGAAGTTATTACAGATAAGATAGGCTTTACAATGACAGTTAAACATAGGACTAGGGGCAGCATTAATCCAAGAATGTGAGAATTGTGGAAGAGTGGAATATACCAGAAGGAAACTGTCCCCATCAGAAAGGCATTATTGCACAGCAGATAAGAAGGTGTTAGTAATAGTATGGACTGTTTGGAAATTTCAGGGCTACCTGGAAGGTAGGAAATTCCAGCTATACACTGACAACTCATCTCTTCAGTGGTAAAATCAAAATCTCCTATCTCTCTTTTGTCTGGTACAAAATCAAAATTGATGTGCAGGGCCTTTCTGTTGGCAGACTTTGATTTTGATGTACATCATGTCCCTGGGGCAGCTATCAAGCATCATATAGGCTTTCAAGACACACTTTGAAGGAACCTGAGACAGAGAAAACAGAACTGATGGAAAGAAAAATTCTAAAGCAAACACTGGATAGGTCAAGAGGACGAGTCTTAATGGCTATTAAAGATGGTATAGACACTGAAGTGGCAAGAAAGTGACTGGGTCTGCAGAAAGATAAAGGAATGGTTATGAAATTAACAAAGAATTGTCAAGGTGTATCAAAACAGTTCAAAATGTGCTATAAGGATTTACATGTGAGTCTTAACTGCATCTGACTCAAACGCACCCTGTTCTAGTTGTTCCCACATCATGCTGTACCCAGATACTGGAGATGTTCCATGACAACACTGAGCTGATATCCAGGATAGATAAAAACCTACCAGTCCATATGTCGATGGTTTTCATGAAGCAGGATATTGCCAGCTATATGTGGACGTCAGACTTGGGAAAGTTAATAACATTTTTTAACTGATTAAAGTTAAAGTTAGTGCTCCCAAAAATTAACCGAGTTAATTTAATTAATGCTCTAAAAAAGTAATTGATTGAAGTTAAAGTTAAAATCAAATTAACTGATTAAAAGTTAAAAATTTTGTGTTGAAATAATTAAAACCATGTTAAATAAATCCATAAATTAAGTTTTTCAAAAAAATTAATTAAAATTTCCGATGCAGAAAAAAATACTTAAAATATTTAGCATTAAAATATTAAATCATTAATAATTAAATGATTAAATATCATAGCTTATTTTATTTTAATAATTACATTATATTAACATTATTTTAAATTGCCGCAGGCAATTAAATATTATTTGTTTATTGAATTTTTCAGTTCACAGTACTGACTACTGGGACTATATTGTGCCTGCAGGGCAATGTAGTATTAAATGACTTAATAGAAAAGACAATAATTAGGCCACTCTATTGATTACTTTTATAACCTATTAATTGGCTTACCTTTATGTGCATCTTCAAATTACTGACACTGAAGTCAGCTATGTTTTAAATCAGTTATTTTCTCTATGTTAGCAGTCTTCATAACAACTTTGTCAAATTTTGTTGCTTCCCTGCTATATACACTTTTTCCTCGAACGAGGCCTTTCGGTTTCGCAACCATTATCAAGTTCTTCCTACAACAAAGTTGTTGATGTGCAGGAAAAAGTGTATATAGCAGGGAAGCAACAAAATTTGACAAAGTTGGTATGTTTTAAATGTTTGTCCTTGGGCACATACACCAAGCACTTAAAAGTTAAGTTGAGACCATTTACTTTCTAAGTATGTTCATAAAATCTAGAAATTTCTGGCCAAGGTGACGATGCCACAATAATATAAAAATAATAAATGATATGGAATAAAAATAAATTAATGTAAAAACAAAAATATGTAACAAAAAACTACTCTATTTACAAAACAATTAATACAAAACTGTAGAAACACAACAATAACAATCACCACTACGCTGACTGAACTAATATAAAAATGACAACAAGGACATAAGAATGGAGAGTGAACGATAAATTTGTGGAATTGAAAATCTGTTTAAATTAACCTCCTTTGTGATATATGGGTAGTAGAATTTGGTGTCCTTTGAACTAGCCAATCATTGATAATGTTTATTACGTGCTTGTCCAGCAGCACATGACGTTGCTGGTTCGTGTCACCAACATTCAGTGCATGCAATGGAAATTCATTCTAGATCTCAGCATGTCATTAAAACGTATGTTAGCAACACTGTATTCCCACTACTTCAGATGTCAAAACCGAAGTTGTTTGTCTACTTGTCTGGGGTAGTCATGTGAATAATTCAACAAAAGACAGAAAACCATCCTTGCCACCCAGACATTGAAAACAATGAAACAAAGGAGATCTAATGGTGCCATGGGGGAAAAGCAGTCCATTGTCTGCCAACGGATTAGGAATTGGCCTACCTAGAACAAACTTTCTCCAACATTGACTTCAACAACTATTTTGGCAACTTTACTCTTGGGTAGCCAAAAAAAATTAACTTGTTATTTTTTAATCGTTAACAAAAAATTTAACGATTAATGATTAAAGTTAAGCATTTTAAAATTTTATGATTAAGTTAAAAAATTAACAAATTTTTTTAACAATTAATTTAATCATTAATTTTTTAAATTGTTAATCCCAAGTCTGCTGGACTTGTTCCATCTGTGGCTGTATTAAGCCAAGCAACCAGAAGGCTTACACCAGTATGCAAGGAAGACGGCCATACCAGCCTTGGGAAGTCATTGAACTTGCTTGATTGGCCCATACCTCAGACTATTATGAGGTAATATGAGAATCAGATCATGGACCTATTCAGCTACTGGGTGGAGGCTTTCCCAATTCCAAAAGCAATGACTGGATAGATCCTGACAACATTAAGAACTGAAGTCTTCAGTCACTGTGGTTATCAACCATGCCTGTTGACTGACAATGGCTGTCAATTCACTTCCAATCAATGAAGGCAAGCACTATCAACATGGGGTATTGAACATTAGACAGCTCCCATCTACAACACAAGGGCAAACCCTAAAGTGTGACAAAATAAAGAGCTGAAGAGAATGTTGAGAATCCACCTCGTAGACAAGGAGCATAAAACCTGGTACTAACATCTAGCCCAGTCACTTTTCGCTTTACACCACAAAATCAGCGGAATCACAGGTTATTCACCAGCTGAACTGTTTCCAGGTCGACAACTGTACAGAACCAGTGATTGGTGGATAGCCAACCTACAGAAGGTCATGCAAATCCAGAATCAAGGCTGAAAAGACAACCAGAGATTAATAGGAAATTAAATGAGGACCTCAGGTGGCCAGGAAGCACAACATTGAGGTGGAGGGCATGTTGAATACAGGGGACTTGGTGTTGCGAGAGAAGCAGACTCTCAGCAAAAGGCAGCTCGATGCCATTCAGGGTTCGCCTAAAAGTGGGTGGGACTATTTGAGGTAGATCAGCATCTGGGAAATGTTGTGTATTCCTTATACATCTCTGCCAGTGTGGCCGAGTTGGGGATGGTGGGGCAACCTGTGCAATGCACAGATACATCATCATCATCTTCACTACAGGGATTAGGCCCTAGTTGGCCTGTTCCGGAACCCATCTCCTCCTCGGTCTACCAACATCCCTCGTTCCACTCGGCTTGTACTTGAGAGCTGCCACTGGCAATCTGGTATCTGGCTTTCAGGCCACATGTCCACACCATCTCCTCTTATACTCCTTAATCGTCTCATTTAAAGACTGCATCTTTAAGTCTTGTCTAATGTCTATGTTTCTTCTCCTATCCAGAAGGGAGAATCCTTGGACACTTCTCAGAAATCTCATTTCGGCAGCCTGAATTTTCTTTTCTTCCCCTTTAGCGAGGGTTCATGTCTCACTTGCGTAAAGGAATGTCGGAACAGCTACTGTTTTATAAAATTTCATACGGGTTTCCTTCCAAGTTTTATTTCGTAAATTTCTATGAATTGTCCCACAGATAGATCTAAACTTTGATAGTTTATTAACCCAATCGGCATCAACGTTGTATGAGAAATTATATCCCAGATAATTAAAATCACAAACTTGTTCCAAAGTTTGATTCTCTACCACAATTTTTGTTCTAATGGGACATTTACCTATAAACGCCATGGTCTTTGATTTAGCGGCAGAGATCCTCAGTCCATAATTTCGCAAAATAGTATTAAATGTAAATATCGCTTTTTGTAACTGGTCTTCCGTTTCTTGTATTATTACCTTATCATCTGCGTACAGTAGGGAATTTACATAAATATCTCCTTGAAGCTGTATTCCTGAGTCAATCTTAGTCTTCCATAGTCGTAAGATGTCGTCGATATAAATATTAAAAAGTGTCGGTGAAATAGGACACCCTTGTCTAACACCTTTATTTGTAGGAATATCCTCTGTCAACCTACCATTTAAATCTAGGGTAATGGAAGTTCTGTTATATAGGCTTTGGAGCACTGCAATTAATTGTGTGGGAAAACCTCTTCGTTCCATGATATACCATAGTCGTGATCGCCTAACATTATCAAAAGCCTTCGCTATATCTACAAAAGCAAGATGCGTTTCCCGGTTGAATTCTCTTCTTTTCTCAATTATCAACTTAAGAGTAAACATTGCATCTATACACGATCTTCCTTTTCGAAAGCCGTTCTGTTCTTCTAACAATAATACCTCTGTAATTGGTTTCAATCTTCCATTTACTATCGGTAAAGCTTATATGTTGGGTCAAGGATGGATATTCCCCTATAATTATCTGTCCTTGTTCGATCCCCTCTCTTAAATAATGAGATAACTCTTGCTCTTAACCATTCTTTTGGAACTGAGTGCTCCTTCCAGCACATATTCAGGAAATGTAACAGCCGTAACTGCAATAAAATGCCTCCGTATTTCAAAAGCTTTATATTAATGCCATTCAATCCTGGTGAAGTGCGATTCTTAGATTATCTCAATGCCTGTAGTAATTCCTCTAGAATTATTGCATCAAGACTCTCTGCATCACATTCCGTGATCACACCTTCTGTAACGGGGCAAAAGGGATGGGTTTTATTTTATTAAATATTTGCAACAAGTTATTTCATATGTGTGGTCAGTCACAGGTTGAATCTCAGTCGTCGCGAACAAAGAATGGTGATGAAACAATTACAATGGAATGTGCGGGTCACACACACAGCGTCGTAATTCTCAGAACGGCAAAACAGTGTAATGCGCCCCAACGCACTAACATCGGCGGAGCGCATACCCACGCTAAGCAAAAGGCGCACAACATGGCCCAAAGACAATATTTTTCGCCACGTGTATTGGAGGTGACGGAAACGAAACTTAGTCATGCCCACTACAGTGACGTAAACCGCTGGATACCAAATATCGTCAACGTCCAGCACCCAGGAGTTTGCACTTGTTGAATGCGCCACAGCTATGACTTTAAAGTACCAGGCATTGGTTTCCGTCTTGTTCAACCGAAATCTAGTGGAGGGTATTTGGAGAACGCACTTCCCAGTCTCTTACTGAAGCTCGCCTGCGCAGGCAAGCCCGCCAAACAGGGCTCATAAATAATTTTTAAACATCAAGTACGAGTGAGTTCAGTTATTAAAAATGTGACAGTGATGCTAGTTTTCGGCAAAAAGATGACATCATAAATTGTTTTTGGACATAGACGAACTTTGTAAATGAGGTAACACGAGGTCGAGGGGACGCCACATGCCGGCAAGGGGTATCTGGTTAATTTTGGGGTAATAAAATGGGGTGCATATATATTTAAAAAAGGGTTTTGAATGGTGTGAATGTGAGAATGGGCAGACTGGGCTGTTTATAATAAGGTAAGATGTTTTAAGTAAGTTTAGCGGTACCAGATAATGTTTTAAGTATTTCAAGAAAGTTGTATTTAATTTAAAGTTTGGCTAGAAGTAATAGACTGTTTTTTTTTAAAGATACAGAAATGAATAAAGAATAATTTGAAGTTGAAAAAATTTAAAGAATAAAAATAAAATTTAGTTTGTTTCTCTTCACAAAATGCGAGTTGCGTCAGTTATTCATATAACCTTTAAATCACTCTTGCATCTCGACGTTCATGTGACGGATTCTGGGATGAGAGGGCAAAATATAAGGTAGGTGGAAGATAGGTAATTTTATTTAGTTGTATTTTTGTGGGTATAAAGGGTAATGAACGTAACAATAGCGCCCGAACTGGGACTTTATTTATTTGTATTTTAATATAACATAACAATGGCGCCTGAACAGGGACGAATTTTATTAATTGAATTGCATTAAAATTCCACACCTACAACAGATGCAAGCGTGATTTGTAACGGTACGAAATTGTAGGGCCAAGATAACATTAGGTAAAAAGTAAGGACCTTTACAGATTTGGGGTTGAAGTAGTGAAGTAGAAATACGAAATTTACGCATTATTTACTTAAGAGCAAAATGGTGTTATGATTAAGTAAATCGATTAGATTAAGTTAACAAGTCTTGTAAAAGAATAAAAAATGGATACAAATGAGAGTATTAATAACGAAGTCAGCTTCTCTGACAGTCAAACAGAAATTCAGATAAGTAGCGACTCGGGAGTTCAAACAAATGACAGTAATCTAGAAAGTCAATTAACCGAATCAAAAATAATGAAGGATGTCGAACATCAATCGACACCTATTTCAGTCAACCAAAATAAGAAGTCCGATGAGGACGATATGTTAATACGATTGTATAATATGATGTATAGTAATTTCAGTGAACTAAGAGGGGATATTAATATTAAATTTGATGAACAAAAGAATAGTTTTGATAGCAAATTAGATGAACAAAACAATAGATTCAATGAACAAAATATTAAATTTTACATACAAAATAGTAAGTTTGACGAAATTAGAGATGAAATTAAACAACAGAGTTTTGATTTTAATAAACACATTCAGGAAATTGATGCCCGTTGTACTAACATTAAAGAGCAGATATTAGAATCAGTAGATGATAAGTTAAATACCAAAATTTGTGAAATCACAGCAAATATTGAAAGTAAAATCAGTAACGTAAATGAGCAGATGACAGACCAAATTAAAACTCAAATTGAAGAGCAGTGTATAGAAATAGAAAATAAATGTGTAACTAAAATTAATGAAAGTAATAATGATGTAGAAATTAAATTAATGGAAGTAGAAAGTGCATGTAAACAATCAATACAAGAGAGTGTGGAGGTTATTAATAAACATAACCTTCAATATGAAACTAAGAATGATAATGAGTTACGAGTAATTGAACAGAATATAATTGAAATTAAAGATGAATTACATGTGGCCGTCAGCCAAAATATAAATAGTGTTGCGGAGCGAGTAGTGTATACTCGCGAAGCAAAAGATGACATAGAACTAGAACAATTTAATTGTGACAACCGTAGAGTACACCCGATGCAATTTTTGAATAGGGTGAGGGAATTCAACCGATTTAATAGCAGTAGTTGGGAGATCAAGTTATTAAAATTTTGAAGTGTTTTAAGGGTAATGCCGAAATATGGGCGGAAGTACATAATACAGAGTGGAGTAGTTATGAGAAATTTGAGTCAGCATTCCGAAACAAGTATTGGTCAGAAGAGGACAAAGAAATTTTATGTAGTAAAATAATGGGAACGGGGAATTTTGGGAGAATAAATAACCATTTAACCATGTACGTAATGATAATATATAATGAGGCCAAGTACCTAGAACCGCCGTTGCCGTTTCGGTCATTTGTGAGACATATTAGCAAACACCTGCCCAGAGAGGTGCAGATTACATTAATGACGAGAGAAATTGTAAATATAAATGAACTGGAGAGTATGTTAGATGTGTTACAAAATATTGGGGAACGTGAAGTAGGGAGGTGTCCAAATCCACCAGTGGTACTAAACAATAATAATTACCATCAGTATAGGGGAACACCAAACTTTTATAGAGGAGCACGTGGGGGAAATTTTGATAATAGGGGCGAGAGTTGGCGATGTATAGACTGTAATTGTGACAGTACAAAAAGTCTGATATGAAAAGTATGGTATGCAAGGTAGTAAATTATGGTATTTTGATGTTTTTAAAGTCATTTCTATGGGTAATACAATTTCCCTTGGTTTTTGCCTACAACGACGCAGTTCCGAGACAACAAAATAATTTCAAGGACAGCAGCGTACGTGCAGATAAAAAGACTTATAATGGTTACAGCCGCCAGTAACGGCGCTACATGCTCCCGTTTCATTGGCCAACAACGCCAAACGTCATTAAAACAACAATGACGTGATTAAAATACGTAACTAACAAGGCAATTATATAACAAGAGACAAAGAACGATGACGTTTACTCACACACACATACGTAAAATTTGCATAATTTTCGCCCCAGTCTGCAGAAATTCATCATGGCGATAACACGCTAACAATTGTGCTGGCCTGAATTAGTCAGTTTAAGTGATTTAAAATATTAATAATGTAATCAAAATGTAAACCAATGTTAACTACAAAAAATCTAGACAGTGTGAAGTAATATTTTCAAAAGTAAATGTAGAATCAGTGTATTCAGAAAGATGTAACCTCTCCGTTTTGGAATCAACATGTGACGCTACTAGAACTTCCAGACTATTTAACCAGGGAAGTGACAAACCCAAAATTTAATTAAAGAGCTCTTTTATTCGAAATTGCCGATATCATGTGTACACAAATGAAAGTAAATTAAAAATTGTATGTACGGATGAGAGAGCGAGAGAAGTGCGTGAACGTTAGATGTCGATTTCTAAATGGGGGTTGGTTTGCAGTAGTGATAAGTAAATAGCATACAGGTCAATTAACCATGAAACTAATGCATATTACATAATTAGAATTTGATGAATTAATGTTTGATAGAACATAAAGAAGTTTTATAACAAAGAGCCAGTATAAGTAATAGCCGCCATGTTAAAATGTTATTATGTGTACACGCTTAACCAAAATTACTGAATAAATTAGGATTGATGGTAACTGTTTTCAATAAACGTATTCTCATTTCTGTGACCATCTCTGTCAGCAATCTCGCTGAGTCGAATCCTTGGACCCTAGGTAAAAATAAGAGTAACAAGATTGAAACAACCAGATTCACAAATTATGGTAAGTACAATAATTATGGTGTACGTGACCCACGTGCTTCATTCAAGTAAGGTAAATAGAGATGAATATAGGTTACTGGGTATTTCTTATTACAAATATATTTATATTTATCATTCAAATAGAGTGATCAGTCACAAATGGCTGCCCGAACTGGTGACTATATAAAATATATTAATGTATTTTATATAATAAGCCTGAATGGTGGCAGAGTGGACATTGAAAATGAGAATACGGTTGTAGGTTAGGTGGTAACGATAATAAAGCGACAAACCATTAACAAATTTTTTATAATGGCAGAAAATAAAGAAAATATTTCTTTATTAAGCATAACTGACAGTACGAGTAACAGTCAAATAAGTATGACAGAATCAATAGTAATGAGTGAAGGAGTTGTTCACTCAACACCAGTCCCAAATAACAGGGCTGAAAATAACGAAATTATGAAAATGATGCAAATGCTGTTTAGTGAACAAAAAAGCGAAATTAGAGGAATCCAGAATAATTTTAATGTAAAATTTGACGAAATAAAAAATGAAATCAAAAAACAAAATTTTAATTTTGATAAACGAATTGATGAAATGCACGCACGTTTCAATAAAACGGAAGAGAAAATAGTTGCATTAGTTAATGAGAAGTTTGATAGACAAAAGAATAAAGTAGATGAAAATTACGAGAGTAAGATGGGGGTAGAGAATAGTAGAGAATCAAATAAATTGAAGGAAAATAAAGACAAGGTAAGTAGTGGTGAGAATTACGATAATGGAATTAAAAATATGGTGTTTAGAAAATAATTGTGTGAGTATTGAGAGTGGTGATAAAAGTATAATGGGAGTAGAATTTGATAATGAAGTGATAAAAAATGTTGATGAATTAGAGAGAAAGTATAGAGAGAATTTACAGATAAAGGGGTTGCAGGGGGTAAATTTTTCCCGTAATGTTGTAGTCGGGGGTGAAGAAAAGGCTTCACGTGCGTATTTGGAAGACAAAAAGTCTGCAAATAGTTGTCCCGGGATTTTTTGTGCACCTGATAGGTGGTGCAGTGATAAAGTAGTAGAGTCCCCTGCAAATATTGAAAGAGAGAATGTAGCTTGGTGTGATAGAGAGAGAGTGTAGAGAGGTATTGTGAGAAATATGGTGAGAGAAAGAGAGAAATAGAGATTTTTAAGATGAGTAGAACTTATGAAGAATTTATGGAAAGGTTAGGAGTAGAGATGATTGATAATAAAAGTAAATACTTACCTGGTAATGAAGCTGATATAGCAGTAGGAGAAGATGATAATGGAAATAATGACTTTATAACGTACCTAGTGGTGACTAATTATACTGGAGGTGACAGGACAATAACCAATCGTGACAGGTTGTATGATGAATTGATAGGTAATAACCCTATTAATGATGACGGTTTTGTAAAATATAAGAATTTAAATAAGTGTTATATTAATGATGTTAATATAATGTATTTAATAAAAAATAAATTGTACAGACCAAAGATAAGACTATTGTTTGACGATGGAGGATAATTATTTTATTGTGTTATGAACATTTAATTATGTGGACAGTGTTTTTTCAGGATGGACTGTTTATGACTGAGTTTTGGTAAATGATATAATGGTAATGTGGATTGTATATTTTTGTGTATATTAATCTCAGTGTATTGGTGTATTTTTGCTGTTGTGTATTTTGTGTATTTTTTTTTATGTAAACATGTATTGTAGAATTTTAAATAACTGAAGAAAGTTTAAATGATATTGTGAGATTCAGATTCTAATGGTTAGTAGATGATTATGTATTTGGATATTGAGAGGTATTGTTGTTAGTAGTTAAGTGATGAATTTTCTAGTGGTATATTAAGGTGAAATGTTGTAAAGAGTTTGGGAATAGTGATAAATAAGGGCATGGGAGTTAGTTGAATAGAGTTAATGGGAGTTAGGGAAAATAAAGTGTTGAGATGCTGATAATATATAAAGAGGTGTTAGATATTTTAGGGACACAGTAGGTTAGTGATTATATGTAGAGGTAAGTAATGTGAATGGTAATTTTATAGTTGTTGATGGTGATATTTTGTAGTAAGGGTATTGGTGTAGGAGTCTGCAACGAGATATGTTGAGACAGGAAGGGACCGATTAGTGCCGGAAAGGGTTACCTGAAAGGGTCAGGAACCGATAAGGGAATGAGTTGGTTAGAGGGAATACACACATACTAGTACAAAAATGAGCGGTGCCAGAGGTTTTAAATGGGATTTGTGAAGGGGGTTATTATTGAGATATTGGTGTCATATTATATGTAAATGGTTAGAAGCGGTTGTTAGTTAAAAGGAGGCGAGTAAGGTTAGATTGACAATGCCAAGATAAGATATAGAGAATAGTGAATAATGGAGAGTCACCCAAACTAAATAAGGATAAAAAGGTTAGAAAAGAAAATTCATAGTAGAAAGGTGATGTAACTGAAAGGTAAGGTAAATGGAAAGGTAAATGACAAATTTGAGAATTTTGCATAGAATCTAAATGAATGTTAAATGATAAAAGTTAATAGAGAATTGTTGATAGTAATAATGTTATAAAGTTCTGCTACAAGTTATGTAAATATGAATTAAGTAATGTGAATTGTTCAATGTTAGTGTTGAATGCTTATGATGTACAATGTTTTATTGTGTTTTCTTATGTTGATGATAGTGTGTGTGGATAGGAGGTTACTACCAGGATAGTAACGATTATAATATTAAAATTTTGTGAAGATTGTCCATTCTCTAGAAATGATTCTGTTATAAAGAAAGTTAAACATAAGAAAAGGTCGTAAAGGAATAATAAAGCTTTAAAATTGTTTGCCATGATATAGATATTGTAAGATTATATGAAGTAAAATATTAGAGTTAATGGTTGTTGCTAAAACAGTAAAGTATATTGTTGTTTAGGTTAAGAACAATTGTTTTCATGTGATAAAGAGAGTGGATCTAATTGACAGAAGTCAGAAAGGTGTGCTAGATACCGGATTGTTAAAAGAGCAGGAATTTTCTGTCTTAATTCTTGATATACATTGTTTGCAACTTGTAGAATTAAGCAAACCAATGCCCCAAAACGCAAACCAACGTACTAAGAGGAAACATATCAGTTGTGGATATGGATATAGAGAAGGCCACTATTTTAAAATTTGTATTGAATGTTTCAGAGTTTTATGGTGTGGTGATCGCGGTCCTGAGCTGGCCGGTGGGTCAGAACAGGAGCGTAAAGTGTCTCATGGCCTTATGGTGTAGGGATCTCTCAGGAGAAGTCCAGTAAGGTCAGAAGGTGCAAACCTCATCATTGGACCAAGGGTAAGTGATTGAATTTTTTTTATCGTAACACTACAGGGGGTTATGGCTCCATATCTGGGCTGATCCTTTTAGAGAGGTGTGAATGAGTCAATGAAAGTTTTTGTGTCTCGACACAAAACCTTTCATTGAGGGGGTTTTGTGACAGTACAAAAAGTCTGATATAAACAGTATGGTATGCAAGGTAGTAAATTATGGTATTTCGATGTTTTTAAAGTCATTTCTATGGGTAATACAATTTCCCTTGGTTTTTGCCTACAACGACGCAGTTCCGAGACAACAAAATGATTTCAAGGACAGCAGTGTACGTGCAGATAAAAAGACTTATAATGGTTACAGCCGCCAGTAACGGCGCTACATGCTCCCGTTTCATTGGCCAACAACGCCAAACGTCATTAAAACAACAATGATGTGATTAAAATACGTAACTAACAAGGCGATTATATAACAAGAGACAAAGAACGATGACGTTTACTCACACACACATACGTAAAATTTGCATAATTTTCGCCCCAGTCTGCAGAAATTCATCATGGCGATAACACGCTAACAATTGTGCTGGCCTGAATTAGTCAGTTTAAGTGATTTAAAATATTAATAATGTAATCAAAATGTAAACCAGTGTTAACTACAAAAAATCTAGACAGTGTGAAGTAATATTTTCAAAAGTAAATGTAGAATCAGTGTATTCAGAAAGATGTAACCTCTCCGTTTTGGAATCAACATGTGACGCTACTAGAACTTCCAGACTATTTAACCAGGGAAGTGACAAACCCAAAATTTAATTAAAGAGCTCTTTTATTCGAAATTGCCGATATCATGTGTACACAAATGAAAGTAAATTAAAAATTGTATGTACGGATGAGAGAGCGAAAGAAGTGCGTGAACGTTAGATGTCGATTTCTAAATGGGGGTTGGTTTGTGGTAGTGATAAGTAAATAGCATACAGGTCAATTAACCATGAAACTAATGCATATTACATAATTAGAATTTGATGAATTAATGTTTGATAGAACATAAAGAAGTTTTATAACAAAGAGCCAGTATAAGTAATGGCCGCCATGTTAAAATGTTATTATGTGTACACGCTTAACCAAAATTACTGAATAAATTAGGATTGATGGTAACTGTTTTCAATAAACGTATTCTCATTTCTGTGACCATCTCTGTCAGCAATCTCGCTGAGTCGAATCCTTGGACCCTAGGTAAAAATAAGAGTAACAAGATTGAAACAACCAGATTCACAAATTATGGTAAGTACAATAATTATGGTGTACATGACCCACGTGCTTCATTCAAGTAAGGTAAATAGAGATGAATATAGGTTACTGGGTATTTCTTATTACAAATATATTTATATTATCATTCAAATAGAGTGATCAGTCACATAATGTTGATAACTATTCAAATAGAACAACTTGTTTTAGATGTCATAAGAACAGAGAGTGTACACGTAGTGAGAGAATGCATCACCAGCCAAATCAGCAGCAGAGAGGAGCAGAATACAGTAGAGGAGCGCCGAGAGGAGGTGGAAATTACAACCGAGGAAGAGGAGGAAACAACCAAGCCGTAGCAGGTCCCTCCACAGTAAACTAGGGAGGACAATGGAGAATCGGGCCCAACCATTGTCAATGGAGAACCGGGTCCAAGTGACTGATGAATATCAGAGTAATATAATCAAAGTGGACATGGCGAAAGAGTTATTGGAAGAAGAGGATACCAAAGTTGTGGACCGCAAAACCGGATTGACAGAGGTGATAGTCACCATAGAAGGTAAGAGTTATAAAACATTGATTGATACAGGTAGTGAGATATCCGTAATTTCTGAGAATGTAATGGGAGAATTAAAAGAAATAAACAAAAATATACCATCGTTGCCAGTTGCGGGAGTCACAGTAGTGGGGGTAACTGGGGTAAGAAGTAAAAGAATAACTAGACAAGTACAATTAAATATCTTGATAAACGAAATTGAATTTGAAAACACATTCCTAGTGGTTAAGGGGTTGAGTTTAGATGTAATATTAGGAAATGATTTTTTGGAGAGAAATGGGGCAATAATAGACTTTAGTAAACAAATAGTAAAATTTGAAAATGGGAGTGAACCAGTCAGGGTAAATTTCAAGAAAGTAGTAGATGAAGTTAAAGTTACGGGAATAAAAATGATACAAAAGCAGGTAGGCGATAGAGAGATAGAAACTAAAATAAATATGTGTCGAGAGAGTGAGAGTATAGAAAATGAGGAGGGAGAGATGCATGTGAGTGATAAGAGTGTGTGGGTAAATAGAGCCAATAAATTTTTTAATGAAGGTGTAGTTGTAGGAAGTACTCAGCGAGAGGAGTTGTGGGCAGTTGTGGAGCGTTTCAGAGATGTGTTTGATGAGTCGCCAGGGAGAGCTAAGGATTATATATGTGAGTTGAAGGTTCGGGAACACTCACCCTACATGCAGAGGAGTTATCCAGCACCATTTTCAAAGAGAAGAGCCGTGCAGGAGGAATTAGACCGGATGATGAAGGGAGACATCATTGAAAGATCAATATCGCCATACTCAAACCCGTTAGTCGTAGTGATTAAGAAGGATGGAAAGGTAAGACTATGCCTAGATGCTAGAAAGATAAATGAAATTATTATACCTGACCGGGAGTCACCGGAACCAATTAATGAAATTTTACAGAAATTTAGCGGCGTTAAGTACATGACATCATTAGACTTGACAGCAGGATACTGGCAGGTGCCGTTAGCAGCAGAGAGTCGGAGGTATACTGCCTTTCTTTTCAATGGTAAGAATTATCAGTTCAAACATCTACCATTTGGGTTAAACACCAGTGTTGCTAGTTTTATTAAATGTTTGGATAGGATATTACAACCTAAAGATTTAGATTTTTTAACAGTGTACGTAGATGACATACTGATAGCACCCAGAACATTCACTGAACATTTAGAGCATATAGAATACGTGTTAGACAAATTACAGAAGGGGGGTCTGACAGTTAATTGGGATAAATCAAAGTTCTTACAAACAGAAATACATTTCTTAGGTTTTATTATTACGCAAGAGGGATTATTAGCTAACCCGGACAAGGTAGAAGCTATTATGTGCTTCCCAGAACCAAAAAACATTAAGCAATTGCAAAGCATTTTAGGACTGTGCAATTTCTATAGAAAGTTCCAAGAAAATTACGCACACACAACATCGAAACTAAGTGCAGTACTCCAGAAGAATAAGCAGTGGAAATGGGGAGAAATGGAACGCGACGCATTTAACGAAATTAAGAGAAAATTTAGCCATATGATTATGATGAATCATCCTGATTTTAATAAAACTTTTTACTTACAGACAGATGCAAGCAACGTAGCTTTAGGGGCGGAGCTCTACCAGGAGGGCTGCGATAAGGGACATCTTACCATCGCCTTCGCCAGTAGGTCGCTTCTGTCTGCGGAGAAAAATTATACAACCACCGAGAAAGAACTTTTGAGCATTGTGTTCGCCATGGGGAAGTTCAGGACATACATCCTGGGAAACGAAACGGTAATCAGAACGGACCACAAGGCACTGTCATTTCTGAATTCCTGCAAATTAACGCACAGTCGTCTAACCAGGTGGGTATTAGCTTTACAAGAATACAACTTTTCCTGGGAGTACATAAAGGGGTCAGATAATAAAGTACCAGACACACTTTCCAGGGTAGATATTATAGAAAATAAAACAGGTAGGGACCTTAAAGAGATAGAAATTTTTAGATTAACTAGAGAAGATAGAATTTTTGGTGAAGAGTTAAGGGACATTAAGAATATGCAAAGTTCTGGAAGTAAATTGGGTAAAATAATTGTTAGTTTAGAAGCGGAGGTAGATGGGTCTGAATATAGTACACGTTTCAAGTGTATCAAGGGATTCTGTTTAAAAAAGTAGAAGGGGGAGCGTGATTGGAGGCTAGTTATACCAGAAGGGTTGGTTGATAAAATTATTTGGGATTGACATATAAGGTATGGGCAATTTGGGGCAAGAAAGTGTGGTAATGTTTTAAAGGAATCATGTATATTTAAGAATATGGAGAGGAGAGTTAGAAGAGTGTTAAGAGTTTGTGATTTGTGTCAGAAATCAAAAGTAGTGAACTATAGAGTAGAAGGGGAAATGAATTATATAAAAGTTGAGAGACCATTTGATTTTTTTGCAGTGGATTTGTATGGTCCATTACCCAGAGGTAGAGGTGGTGTGTTGTAGGTATTTGTAGTTTTAGACACTTTTTCGAAATTTGTTAAATTGTATAGTATTAAGAGAGCGACGAGCAAAGTCCTCAGCGAAAAAATACTAAGAGATTACATGATTAATGTAGGGAAACCAAAAATAATTTTATCTGACCATGGACCACAGTTTATAAGCGGCATGTGGCGACAGATGCTTGGATGGGAAGGCATCATACCCAAGCATACGGCAGTTTACCATCCACAGTCGAACCAGGCCGAACGGGTGGTGAGAGAGATTGGTAAGATATTTCGGGCGTATTGTCACGCCAAGCACACAGAATGGCCATCCTACGTTAAGAGAGTAGAGGAGTGGCTGAATTGTACAACCCATGAATCCACCGGATTTACGCCGCATGAATTGATCAGAGGAACAAGGCCACCCAGAATATTGTGTAACGTGTCAAAAATGTGGGTATTTTTATTTTATTTCATTTTAGGGGTTTCATAAAAATATATTGTAAAATTTAATCCCATTGTGACAGACCACGTGGTGAATGGAACAATTTAGAACAAAGGCAAGACGTAATAGCATTGTGCAACCAGTTGAGGTATGTAGCCACCTCAAGTTTCCAAGAACTATGAGAGAATGTGACCGTGCGCTCGGACCCATCACACGAGCATGTGCGCGGGCGGGGACGCAAAGCAGATCAACCGACGCTATCGAAAATGGCGCAGAGACAAAGCTTTATGAGACCTACAACCCGAGTTGAAGGATATGAAATATAAGGTCCGCCTCTTTTGTGACATCAAGCCAGAAGCGCCTAAATATCGTTGGCGCACACTACAGAAAAAAACCACTATGTATCATGCTCATAGCCAATAAACTGCAACAACTCAACTGTGAGCGTCGACGAAATTCGTTCGGCCGGGCATCAATATCCGCCCGCTTGCAAGAGAAGCGTTATGCAGTCCACGAGCAACAGAGTTCACATACAGATGTAGTTGCGACGCGTGGGCCCGGTCGGGTTGAACTGTTGAAATAATGAATAATTCCACGTAATAACGCCGTAATACCGACCGGGACCCAAGAAATTAGTAAATGTAGTACAGTGGGTGTATTGGAAACAATTGTGAATTGAAAACAGTGAATAACGGGCAGTGGAAGCGCGGAACGATAACCACGTGTTTGGCCGGCATCGCGATAGTGCGGTTTCTCGATTTAAACTGAAGTTATAAAAATGTTAAGGGGTTAATAAATATTTTGTGTGATTGTGTGCGTGTAAATTGCAGGCTGAGCAGTCTACCTAGTAGTAAGTAATAGTAGGTAATTATAACCACATAAAGCACATGTACGCAAGTTTAAGTCAATTTACTAAAAAATTAATAATACAATTTTTAAAGCAATTGCTCATTAAAAATACTGATTCTCATTGAAATAATGTGTTAGTCTAAGTTATTTCGTCATTACCACTTTCTCATTTCTGTGCTGCACGATTCGTCTAAACGTTCCGGGGATCTTCTGAATTATTATTGGGGTGGTCAGATTGCTAAATTGTCCCTTCTTTGTGGAAGCAAATAGGCGCTACAGCCTAACATAAATTACAATAGAGTGTGTGGATGGGAGGTGGCTCAGATGAGCCACAAATTTAAATTTATAACATAAAAATTGCTAACTCTAATTTTGATCTAATAAAAATGCTTGTGTTCCGTTTAAATAACTAGATGCTCATACATTCACTATAAGGTGTTCATTCTGTATTTTTTAAATGTAGTATTTTATTGTAGTAGGGTAGATATAAGAATTGATAAAAGGTATATGTTTTACATAATTTGTGTATTTTTGAAACTAAGTAGATAACTAAACCGACTGGCAGGCGGTTAACATGAAATTACCAGAATCAAAGAAAGGGGAAACATTGATGGTAGATGTAAGTATTGATAAGAATATGTATTTAATGTAATCTGGACAATTTTTGAAAGGTGTCTTCACTTTATTAAGAATATCAGCTGATCGGTAGTAAAGGGTCACTGTAAAATTGTTTATAAATGTTCCAGGTAATTAATATTAAATGTAATGTTTCAATGTATTACAGATGCTATTTAAAGTGATGAGAAAAGTAATTTGATAAGGTGAGAAATAAAGTAATAATTTGTGAAAGCTAATAAAAGATAGTTTTTGGGGTGATGAATATTTTGTGGGACATGTCGATCAGTCCAAGTTGAAATTAAAGTTGAAATAGTAGAGATGAAAATAATGTAATGTTGTTGTAAGATAATGTAATAGAATGTGAGAAGTATTGATGTTGACACAGTAGTTGTGGGTAATATATGTAGAGTATGGAGGGATATATTGATGTTTATAATTGATGATGTTATTTTGTTGTAGTTGAAGTGGGGTAATAAGAGTGAGATTTTGGGGATGGCAATTTTGTAATAGGGGGTAGTGTAATGTGGGAGTCCGCAACAAAATGGTTGGGACGGGATGGGACCGATTTAGGGGGAAGGGGTCGCCTTAGGTAGAATCCAGGGACCAGATTAAGGAAATGAGTTTTTTGGGAGGGAAACACACTTATCCTAAGTACAAAGGGTTAGGGATTAATTTTTTTATATATTGAGAGAAGGTAGTGATTTGAGTTTAATGATAAGTTGGGTTTAGAGATTGTTGGCTAGATGTTTTGATAGAGATGGGTGTCATATGAGTTATAGTTGTTAGTGAATAGTAGAGTCAGAGTGAGAAAGATATTATATGTATAAATGCCAAGTGGCATATCAAGTTGAGATAAATAATTTAAATCACCCAAAGTAACGTAGAGTGGGAATAATAAAGAAAGAGATTTAGAATAAGAATATAAAATTTTTTTAATTGCAACCAGTGACAATTTTTTGATAGAATTTGGAAATGTAAAGTTAGAAAGTGTTTATTTTGAATAATTTAAATGTCAATTTGATTATTATTTATAATGATGTTTTGTTAATTTTAAATATTGTATTTTATTATGTTTAAGGACAGAATTTTACAGATGTTTACGGTATTTTCAGACATAGTTGGTATGTAACGTATGTAGGTCAAGGTTTTTGACGTGACCTAGTTTTGATTAGCTGATAGTGAGGTCATATACTAGGCATGTTTAGCATGGAAGCTAATCCAACTTTTGTTTTTAATCAATTTGAATAAACTTTAAATGATTTCTATATGGGGAAAAGAAAATATTTTAAGAAATTTAAATTTTTTGAATTAAAAATTTTTTTTTGGAAACTTTGGATTTAAAATTTTGAAAAAAAAAATGATTTTGCGCCTGTCAGCTAATGGATATTTTAAACTTATTTTATTATTTGTGTACTAACCGTGTTTATTATTATTGAATTATTTTATTGAATTGTATTGTTAGACTCTAGGTATAATCACATGTTAGGTTAAGGATGTTCTTAATTGTAAGAAATGTTTAAATTGATTTATTTTAAATAACAGAAAAAACCAATGAAGGGAATAATTCAAAATAGATACAAAATTTGTGATTTGATTTTCAAATGAAAACGACCAATGAGTTGTAATTTCAATAAATTTTCAAAGAATTTTTCAATTTTCAGTATGTAATGTGAGTGCGTGTGAGCCCAGTATCTGCTAAAGGCAGCCCAGCTTGCATATAAGGGGAAACATATCGGTTGAGGATCTGGCAGGATCTAAGCCAGGGATTGAGGATTTTTGGGGTAGCATGATAGAAGGTGAGGTGCACTGTGGTGCCTGTCTGTTCGATTTTTCGGTGTTGGGATCTCTTACAGAGAAGTCCAGTGATCTCGTTCAGATGCGTCCATAGTCGCCGAGCCAGGGGGGGCGTTTACCCATGCAGTGTAAGAACAAAAGGGGGTTGTTGGCACCAGTTCCTCACCGGTCCTCTTTGGGGTTTTATCAATGAGATTTCTTCTGTTTTGACAGAAGATCTCTCATTGAGGGGGTATTGTAACGTGTCAAAAATGTGGGTATTTTTATTTTATTTCATTTTCGGGGTTTCATAAAAATATATTGTAAAATTTAATCCCATTGTGACAGACCACGTGGTGAATGGAACAGTTTAGAACAAAGGCAAGACGTAATAGCATTGTGCAACCAGTTGAGGTATGTAGCCACCTCAAGTTTCCAAGAACTATGAGAGAATGTGACCGTGCGCTCGGACCCATCATACGAGCATGTGCGCGGGCGGGGACGCAAAGCAGATCAACCGACGCTATCGAAAATGGCGCAGAGACGAAGTTTTATGAGACCTACAACCCGAGTTGAAGGATATGAAATATAAGGTCCGCCTCTTTTGTGACATCAAGCCAGAAGCGCCTAAATATCGTTGGCGCACACTACAGAAAAAAACCACTATGTATCATGCTCATAGCCAATAAACTGCAACAACTCAACTGTGAGCGTCGACGAAATTCGTTCGGCCGGGCATCAATATCCGCCCGCTTGCAAGAGAAGCGTTATGCAGTCCACGAGCAACAGAGTTCACATACAGATGTAGTTGCGACGCGTGGGCCCGGTCGGGTTGAACTGTTGAAATAATGAATAATTCCACGTAATAACGCCGTAATACCGACCGGGACCCAAGAAATTAGTAAATGTAGTACAGTGGGTGTATTGGAAACAATTGTGAATTGAAAACAGTGAATAACGGGCAGTGGAAGCGCGGAACGATAACCACGTGTTTGGCCGGCATCGCGATAGTGCGGTTTCTCGATTTAAACTGAAGTTATAAAAATGTTAAGGGGTTAATAAATATTTTGTGTGATTGTATGCGTGTAAATTGCAGGCTGAGCAGTCTACCTAGTAGTAAGTAATAGTAGGTAATTATAACCACATAAAGCACATGTACGCAAGTTTAAGTCAATTTACTAAAAAATTAATAATACAATTTTTAAAGCAATTGCTCATTAAAAATACTGATTCTCGTTGAAATAATGTGTTAGTCTAAGTTATTTCGTCATTACCACTTTCTCATTTCTGTGCTGCACGATTCGTCTAAACGTTCCGGGGATCTTCTGAATTATTATTGGGGTGGTCAGATTGCTAAATTGTCCCTTCTTTGTGGAAGCAAATAGGCTCTACAGCCTAACATAAATTACAATAGAGTGTGTGGATGGGAGGTGGCTCAGATGAGCCACAAATTTAAATTTATAACATAAAAATTGCTAACTCTAATTTTGATCTAATAAAAATGCTTGTGTTCCATTTAAATAACTAGATGCTCATACATTCACTATAAGGTGTTCATTCTATATTTTTTAAATGTAGTATTTTATTGTAGTAGGGTAGATATAAGAATTGATAAAAGGTATATGTTTTACATAATTTGTGTATTTTTGAAACTAAGTAGATAACTAAACCGACTGGCAGGCGGTTAACATGAAATTACCAGAATCAAAGAAAGGGGAAACATTGATGGTAGATGTAAGTATTGATAAGAATATGTATTTAATGTAATCTGGACAATTTTTGAAAGGTGTCTTCACTTTATTAAGAATATCAGCTGATCGGTAGTAAAGGGTCACTGTAAAATTGTTTATAAATGTTCCAGGTAATTAATATTAAATGTAATGTTTCAATGTATTACAGATGCTATTTAAAGTAATGAGAAAAGTAATTTGATAAGGTGAGAAATAAAGTAATAATTTATGAAAGCTAATAAAAGATAGTTTTTGGGGTGATGAATATTTTGTGGGACATGTCGATCAGTCCAAGTTGAAATTAAAGTTGAAATAGTAGAGATGAAAATAATGTAATGTTGTTGTAAGATAATGTAATAGAATGTGAGAAGTATTGATGTTGACACAGTAGTTGTGGGTAATATATGTAGAGTATGGAGGGATATATTGATGTTTATAATTGATGATGTTATTTTGTTGTAGTTGAAGTGGGGTAATAAGAGTGAGATTTTGGGGATGGCAATTTTGTAATAGGGGGTAGTGTAATGTGGGAGTCCGCAACAAAATGGTTGGGACGGGATGGGACCGATTTAGGGGGAAGGGGTCGCCTTAGGTAGAATCCAGGGACCAGATTAAGGAAATGAGTTTTTTGGGAGGGAAACACACTTATCCTAAGTACAAAGGGTTAGGGATTAATTTTTTTATATATTGAGAGAAGGTAGTGATTTGAGTTTAATGATAAGTTGGGTTTAGAGATTGTTGGCTAGATGTTTTGATAGAGATGGGTGTCATATGAGTTATAGTTGTTAGTGAATAGTAGAGTCAGAGTGAGAAAGATATTATATGTATAAATGCCAAGTGGCATATCAAGTTGAGATAAATAATTTAAATCACCCAAAGTAACGTAGAGTGGGAATAATAAAGAAAGAGATTTAGAATAAGAATATAAAATTTTTTTAATTGCAACCAGTGACAATTTTTTGATAGAATTTGGAAATGTAAAGTTAGAAAGTGTTTATTTTGAATAATTTAAATGTCAATTTGATTATTATTTATAATGATGTTTTGTTAATTTTAAATATTGTATTTTATTATGTTTAAGGACAGAATTTTACAGATGTTTACGGTATTTTCAGACATAGTTGGTATGTAACGTATGTAGGTCAAGGTTTTTGACGTGACCTAGTTTTGATTAGCTGATAGTGAGGTCATATACTAGGCATGTTTAGCATGGAAGCTAATCCAACTTTTGTTTTTAATCAATTTGAATAAACTTTAAATGATTTCTATATGGGGAAAAGAAAATATTTTAAGAAATTTAAATTTTTTGAATTAAAAATTTTTTTTTGGAAACTTTGGATTTAAAATTTTGAAAAAAAAAAATGATTTTGCGCCTGTCAGCTAATGGATATTTTAAACTTATTTTATTATTTGTGTACTAACCGTGTTTATTATTATTGAATTATTTTATTGAATTGTATTGTTAGACTCTAGGTGTAATCACATGTTAGGTTAAGGATGTTCTTAATTGTAAGAAATGTTTAAATTGATTTATTTTAAATAACAGAAAAAACCAATGAAGGGAATAATTCAAAATAGATACAAAATTTGTGATTTGATTTTCAAATGAAAACGACCAATGAGTTGTAATTTCAATAAATTTTCAAAGAATTTTTCAATTTTCAGTATGTAATGTGAGTGCGTGTGAGCCCAGTATCTGCTAAAGGCAGCCCAGCTTGCATATAAGGGGAAACATATCGGTTGAGGATCTGGCAGGATCTAAGCCAGGGATTGAGGATTTTTGGGGTAGCATGATAGAAGGTGAGGTGCACTGTGGTGCCTGTCTGTTCGATTTTTCGGTGTTGGGATCTCTTACAGAGAAGTCCAGTGATCTCGTTCAGATGCGTCCATAGTCGCCGAGCCAGGGGGGGCGTTTACCCATGCAGTGTAAGAACAAAAGGGGGTTGTTGGCACCAGTTCCTCACCGGTCCTCTTTGGGGTTTTATCAATGAGATTTCTTCTGTTTTGACAGAAGATCTCTCATTGAGGGGGTATTGTAACGTGTCAAAAATGTGGGTATTTTTATTTTATTTCATTTTCGGGGTTTCATAAAAATATATTGTAAAATTTAATCCCATTGTGACAGACCACGTGGTGAATGGAACAGTTTAGAACAAAGGCAAGACGTAATAGCATTGTGCAACCAGTTGAGGTATGTAGCCACCTCAAGTTTCCAAGAACTATGAGAGAATGTGACCGTGCGCTCGGACCCATCATACGAGCATGTGCGCGGGCGGGGACGCAAAGCAGATCAACCGACGCTATCGAAAATGGCGCAGAGACGAAGTTTTATGAGACCTACAACCCGAGTTGAAGGATATGAAATATAAGGTCCGCCTCTTTTGTGACATCAAGCCAGAAGCGCCTAAATATCGTTGGCGCACACTACAGAAAAAAACCACTATGTATCATGCTCATAGCCAATAAACTGCAACAACTCAACTGTGAGCGTCGACGAAATTCGTTCGGCCGGGCATCAATATCCGCCCGCTTGCAAGAGAAGCGTTATGCAGTCCACGAGCAACAGAGTTCACATACAGATGTAGTTGCGACGCGTGGGCCCGGTCGGGTTGAACTGTTGAAATAATGAATAATTCCACGTAATAACGCCGTAATACCGACCGGGACCCAAGAAATTAGTAAATGTAGTACAGTGGGTGTATTGGAAACAATTGTGAATTGAAAACAGTGAATAACGGGCAGTGGAAGCGCGGAACGATAACCACGTGTTTGGCCGGCATCGCGATAGTGCGGTTTCTCGATTTAAACTGAAGTTATAAAAATGTTAAGGGGTTAATAAATATTTTGTGTGATTGTATGCGTGTAAATTGCAGGCTGAGCAGTCTACCTAGTAGTAAGTAATAGTAGGTAATTATAACCACATAAAGCACATGTACGCAAGTTTAAGTCAATTTACTAAAAAATTAATAATACAATTTTTAAAGCAATTGCTCATTAAAAATACTGATTCTCGTTGAAATAATGTGTTAGTCTAAGTTATTTCGTCATTACCACTTTCTCATTTCTGTGCTGCACGATTCGTCTAAACGTTCCGGGGATCTTCTGAATTATTATTGGGGTGGTCAGATTGCTAAATTGTCCCTTCTTTGTGGAAGCAAATAGGCTCTACAGCCTAACATAAATTACAATAGAGTGTGTGGATGGGAGGTGGCTCAGATGAGCCACAAATTTAAATTTATAACATAAAAATTGCTAACTCTAATTTTGATCTAATAAAAATGCTTGTGTTCCATTTAAATAACTAGATGCTCATACATTCACTATAAGGTGTTCATTCTATATTTTTTAAATGTAGTATTTTATTGTAGTAGGGTAGATATAAGAATTGATAAAAGGTATATGTTTTACATAATTTGTGTATTTTTGAAACTAAGTAGATAACTAAACCGACTGGCAGGCGGTTAACATGAAATTACCAGAATCAAAGAAAGGGGAAACATTGATGGTAGATGTAAGTATTGATAAGAATATGTATTTAATGTAATCTGGACAATTTTTGAAAGGTGTCTTCACTTTATTAAGAATATCAGCTGATCGGTAGTAAAGGGTCACTGTAAAATTGTTTATAAATGTTCCAGGTAATTAATATTAAATGTAATGTTTCAATGTATTACAGATGCTATTTAAAGTAATGAGAAAAGTAATTTGATAAGGTGAGAAATAAAGTAATAATTTGTGAAAGCTAATAAAAGATAGTTTTTGGGGTGATGAATATTTTGTGGGACATGTCGATCAGTCCAAGTTGAAATTAAAGTTGAAATAGTAGAGATGAAAATAATGTAATGTTGTTGTAAGATAATGTAATAGAATGTGAGAAGTATTGATGTTGACACAGTAGTTGTGGGTAATATATGTAGAGTATGGAGGGATATATTGATGTTTATAATTGATGATGTTATTTTGTTGTAGTTGAAGTGGGGTAATAAGAGTGAGATTTTGGGGATGGCAATTTTGTAATAGGGGGTAGTGTAATGTGGGAGTCCGCAACAAAATGGTTGGGACGGGATGGGACCGATTTAGGGGGAAGGGGTCGCCTTAGGTAGAATCCAGGGACCAGATTAAGGAAATGAGTTTTTTGGGAGGGAAACACACTTATTCTAAGTACAAAGGGTTAGGGATTAATTTTTTTATATATTGAGAGAAGGTAGTGATTTGAGTTTAATGATAAGTTGGGTTTAGAGATTGTTGGCTAGATGTTTTGATAGAGATGGGTGTCATATGAGTTATAGTTGTTAGTGAATAGTAGAGTCAGAGTGAGAAAGATATTATATGTATAAATGCCAAGTGGCATATCAAGTTGAGATAAATAATTTAAATCACCCAAAGTAACGTAGAGTGGGAATAATAAAGAAAGAGATTTAGAATAAGAATATAAAATTTTTTTAATTGCAACCAGTGACAATTTTTTGATAGAATTTGGAAATGTAAAGTTAGAAAGTGTTTATTTTGAATAATTTAAATGTCAATTTGATTATTATTTATAATGATGTTTTGTTAATTTTAAATATTGTATTTTATTATGTTTAAGGACAGAATTTTACAGATGTTTACGGTATTTTCAGACATAGTTGGTATGTAACGTATGTAGGTCAAGGTTTTTGACGTGACCTAGTTTTGATTAGCTGATAGTGAGGTCATACACTAGGCATGTTTAGCATGGAAGCTAATCCAACTTTTGTTTTTAATCAATTTGAATAAACTTTAAATGATTTCTATATGGGGAAAAGAAAATATTTTAAGAAATTTAAATTTTTTGAATTAAAAATTTTTTTTTTGGAAACTTTGGATTTAAAATTTTGAAAAAAAAAATGATTTTGCGCCTGTCAGCTAATGGATATTTTAAACTTATTTTATTATTTGTGTACTAACCGTGTTTATTATTATTGAATTATTTTATTGAATTGTATTGTTAGACTCTAGGTGTAATCACATGTTAGGTTAAGGATGTTCTTAATTGTAAGAAATGTTTAAATTGATTTATTTTAAATAACAGAAAAAACCAATGAAGGGAATAATTCAAAATAGATACAAAATTTGTGATTTGATTTTCAAATGAAAACGACCAATGAGTTGTAATTTCAATAAATTTTCAAAGAATTTTTCAATTTTCAGTATGTAATGTGAGTGCGTGTGAGCCCAGTATCTGCTAAAGGCAGCCCAGCTTGCATATAAGGGGAAACATATCGGTTGAGGATCTGGCAGGATCTAAGCCAGGGATTGAGGATTTTTGGGGTAGCATGATAAAAGGTGAGGTGCACTGTGGTGCGTGTCTGTTCGATTTTTCGGTGTTGGGATCTCTTACAGAGAAGTCCAGTGATCTCGTTCAGATGCGTCCATAGTCGCCGAGCCAGGGGGGGCGTTTACCCATGCAGTGTAAGAACAAAAGGGGGTTGTTGGCACCAGTTCCTCACCGGTCCTCTTTGGGGTTTTATCAATGAGATTTCTTCTGTTTTGACAGAAGATCTCTCATTGAGGGGGTATTGTAACGTGTCAAAAATGTGGGTATTTTTATTTTATTTCATTTTCAGGGTTTCATAAAAATATATTGTAAAATTTAATCCCATTGTGACAGACCACGTGGTGAATGGAACAGTTTAGAACAAAGGCAAGACGTAATAGCATTGTGCAACCAGTTGAGGTATGTAGCCACCTCAAGTTTCCAAGAACTATGAGAGAATGTGACCGTGCGCTCGGACCCATCATACGAGCATGTGCGCGGGCGGGGACGCAAAGCAGATCAACCGACGCTATCGAAAATGGCGCAGACACGAAGTTTTATGAGACCTACAACCCGAGTTGAAGGATATGAAATATAAGGTCCGCCTCTTTTGTGACATCAAGCCAGAAGCGCCTAAATATCGTTGGCGCACACTACAGAAAAAAACCACTATGTATCATGCTCATAGCCAATAAACTGCAACAACTCAACTGTGAGCGTCGACGAAATTCGTTCGGCCGGGCATCAATATCCGCCCGCTTGCAAGAGAAGCGTTATGCAGTCCACGAGCAACAGAGTTCACATACAGATGTAGTTGCGACGCGTGGGCCCGGTCGGGTTGAACTGTTGAAATAATGAATAATTCCACGTAATAACGCCGTAATACCGACCGGGACCCAAGAAATTAGTAAATGTAGTACAGTGGGTGTATTGGAAACAATTGTGAATTGAAAACAGTGAATAACGGGCAGTGGAAGCGCGGAACGATAACCACGTGTTTGGCCGGCATCGCGATAGTGCGGTTTCTCGATTTAAACTGAAGTTATAAAAATGTTAAGGGGTTAATAAATATTTTGTGTGATTGTATGCGTGTAAATTGCAGGCTGAGCAGTCTACCTAGTAGTAAGTAATAGTAGGTAATTATAACCACATAAAGCACATGTACGCAAGTTTAAGTCAATTTACTAAAAAATTAATAATACAATTTTTAAAGCAATTGCTCATTAAAAATACTGATTCTCGTTGAAATAATGTGTTAGTCTAAGTTATTTCGTCATTACCACTTTCTCATTTCTGTGCTGCACGATTCGTCTAAACGTTCCGGGGATCTTCTGAATTATTATTGGGGTGGTCAGATTGCTAAATTGTCCCTTCTTTGTGGAAGCAAATAGGCTCTACAGCCTAACATAAATTACAATAGAGTGTGTGGATGGGAGGTGGCTCAGATGAGCCACAAATTTAAATTTATAACATAAAAATTGCTAACTCTAATTTTGATCTAATAAAAATGCTTGTGTTCCATTTAAATAACTAGATGCTCATACATTCACTATAAGGTGTTCATTCTATATTTTTTAAATGTAGTATTTTATTGTAGTAGGGTAGATATAAGAATTGATAAAAGGTATATGTTTTACATAATTTGTGTATTTTTGAAACTAAGTAGATAACTAAACCGACTGGCAGGCGGTTAACATGAAATTACCAGAATCAAAGAAAGGGGAAACATTGATGGTAGATGTAAGTATTGATAAGAATATGTATTTAATGTAATCTGGACAATTTTTGAAAGGTGTCTTCACTTTATTAAGAATATCAGCTGATCGGTAGTAAAGGGTCACTGTAAAATTGTTTATAAATGTTCCAGGTAATTAATATTAAATGTAATGTTTCAATGTATTACAGATGCTATTTAAAGTAATGAGAAAAGTAATTTGATAAGGTGAGAAATAAAGTAATAATTTGTGAAAGCTAATAAAAGATAGTTTTTGGGGTGATGAATATTTTGTGGGACATGTCGATCAGTCCAAGTTGAAATTAAAGTTGAAATAGTAGAGATGAAAATAATGTAATGTTGTTGTAAGATAATGTAATAGAATGTGAGAAGTATTGATGTTGACACAGTAGTTGTGGGTAATATATGTAGAGTATGGAGGGATATATTGATGTTTATAATTGATGATGTTATTTTGTTGTAGTTGAAGTGGGGTAATAAGAGTGAGATTTTGGGGATGGCAATTTTGTAATAGGGGGTAGTGTAATGTGGGAGTCCGCAACAAAATGGTTGGGACGGGATGGGACCGATTTAGGGGGAAGGGGTCGCCTTAGGTAGAATCCAGGGACCAGATTAAGGAAATGAGTTTTTTGGGAGGGAAACACACTTATCCTAAGTACAAAGGGTTAGGGATTAATTTTTTTATATATTGAGAGAAGGTAGTGATTTGAGTTTAATGATAAGTTGGGTTTAGAGATTGTTGGCTAGATGTTTTGATAGAGATGGGTGTCATATGAGTTATAGTTGTTAGTGAATAGTAGAGTCAGAGTGAGAAAGATATTATATGTATAAATGCCAAGTGGCATATCAAGTTGAGATAAATAATTTAAATCACCCAAAGTAACGTAGAGTGGGAATAATAAAGAAAGAGATTTAGAATAAGAATATAAAATTTTTTTAATTGCAACCAGTGACAATTTTTTGATAGAATTTGGAAATGTAAAGTTAGAAAGTGTTTATTTTGAATAATTTAAATGTCAATTTGATTATTATTTATAATGATGTTTTGATAATTTTAAATATTGTATTTTATTATGTTTAAGGACAGAATTTTACAGATGTTTACGGTATTTTCAGACATAGTTGGTATGTAACGTATGTAGGTCAAGGTTTTTGACGTGACCTAGTTTTGATTAGCTGATAGTGAGGTCATACACTAGGCATGTTTAGCATGGAAGCTAATCCAACTTTTGTTTTTAATCAATTTGAATAAACTTTAAATGATTTCTATATGGGGAAAAGAAAATATTTTAAGAAATTTAAATTTTTTGAATTAAAAATTTTTTTTTTGGAAACTTTGGATTTAAAATTTTGAAAAAAAAAATGATTTTGCGCCTGTCAGCTAATGGATATTTTAAACTTATTTTATTATTTGTGTACTAACCGTGTTTATTATTATTGAATTATTTTATTGAATTGTATTGTTAGACTCTAGGTGTAATCACATGTTAGGTTAAGGATGTTCTTAATTGTAAGAAATGTTTAAATTGATTTATTTTAAATAACAGAAAAAACCAATGAAGGGAATAATTCAAAATAGATACAAAATTTGTGATTTGATTTTCAAATGAAAACGACCAATGAGTTGTAATTTCAATAAATTTTCAAAGAATTTTTCAATTTTCAGTATGTAATGTGAGTGCGTGTGAGCCCAGTATCTGCTAAAGGCAGCCCAGCTTGCATATAAGGGGAAACATATCGGTTGAGGATCTGGCAGGATCTAAGCCAGGGATTGAGGATTTTTGGGGTAGCATGATAAAAGGTGAGGTGCACTGTGGTGCGTGTCTGTTCGATTTTTCGGTGTTGGGATCTCTTACAGAGAAGTCCAGTGATCTCGTTCAGATGCGTCCATAGTCGCCGAGCCAGGGGGGGCGTTTACCCATGCAGTGTAAGAACAAAAGGGGGTTGTTGGCACCAGTTCCTCACCGGTCCTCTTTGGGGTTTTATCAATGAGATTTCTTCTGTTTTGACAGAAGATCTCTCATTGAGGGGGTATTGTAACGTGTCAAAAATGTGGGTATTTTTATTTTATTTCATTTTCGGGGTTTCATAAAAATATATTGTAAAATTTAATCCCATTGTGACAGACCACGTGGTGAATGGAACAGTTTAGAACAAAGGCAAGACGTAATAGCATTGTGCAACCAGTTGAGGTATGTAGCCACCTCAAGTTTCCAAGAACTATGAGAGAATGTGACCGTGCGCTCGGACCCATCATACGAGCATGTGCGCGGGCGGGGACGCAAAGCAGATCAACCGACGCTATCGAAAATGGCGCAGAGACGAAGTTTTATGAGACCTACAACCCGAGTTGAAGGATATGAAATATAAGGTCCGCCTCTTTTGTGACATCAAGCCAGAAGCGCCTAAATATCGTCGGCGCACACTACAGAAAAAAACCACTATGTATCATGTTCACAGCCAATAAACTGCAACAACTCAACTGTGAGCGTCGACGAAATTCGTTCGGCCGGGCATCAATATCCGGCCTTTTGCAAGAGAAGCGTTATGCAGTCCACGAGCAACAGAGTTCACATACAGATGTAGTTGCGACGCGTGGGCCCGGTCGGGTTGAACTGTTGAAATAATGAATAATTCCACGTAATAACGCCGTAATACCGACCGGGACCCAAGAAATTAGTAAATGTAGTACAGTGGGTGTATTGGAAACAATTGTGAATTGAAAACAGTGAATAACGGGCAGTGGAAGCGCGGAACGATAACCACGTGTTTGGCCGGCATCGCGATAGTGCGGTTTCTCGATTTAAACTGAAGTTATAAAAATGTTAAGGGGTTAATAAATATTTTGTGTGATTGGATGCGTGTAAATTGCAGGCTGAGCAGTCTACCTAGTAGTAAGTAATAGTAGGTAATTATAACCACATAAAGCACATGTACGCAAGTTTAAGTCAATTTACTAAAAAATTAATAATACAATTTTTAAAGCAATTGCTCATTAAAAATACTGATTCTCGTTGAAATAATGTGTTAGTCTAAGTTATTTCGTCATTACCACTTTCTCATTTCTGTGCTGCACGATTCGTCTAAACGTTCCGGGGATCTTCTGAATTATTATTGGGGTGGTCAGATTGCTAAATTGTCCCTTCTTTGTGGAAGCAAATAGGCGCTACAGCCTAACATAAATTACAATAGAGTGTGTGGATGGGAGGTGGCTCAGATGAGCCACAAATTTAAATTTATAACATAAAAATTGCTAACTCTAATTTTGATCTAATAAAAATGCTTGTGTTCCATTTAAATAACTAGATGCTCATACATTCACTATAAGGTGTTCATTCTATATTTTTTAAATGTAGTATTTTATTGTAGTAGGGTAGATATAAGAATTGATAAAAGGTATATGTTTTACATAATTTGTGTATTTTTGAAACTAAGTAGATAACTAAACCGACTGGCAGGCGGTTAACATGAAATTACCAGAATCAAAGAAAGGGGAAACATTGATGGTAGATGTAAGTATTGATAAGAATATGTATTTAATGTAATCTGGACAATTTTTGAAAGGTGTCTTCACTTTATTAAGAATATCAGCTGATCGGTAGTAAAGGGTCACTGTAAAATTGTTTATAAATGTTCCAGGTAATTAATATTAAATGTAATGTTTCAATGTATTACAGATGCTGTTTAAAGTAATGAGAAAAGTAATTTGATAAGGTGAGAAATAAAGTAATAATTTGTGAAAGCTAATAAAAGATAGTTTTTGGGGTGATGAATATTTTGTGGGACATGTCGATCAGTCCAAGTTGAAATTAAAGTTGAAATAGTAGAGATGAAAATAATGTAATGTTGTTGTAAGATAATGTAATAGAATGTGAGAAGTATTGATGTTGACACAGTAGTTGTGGGTAATATATGTAGAGTATGGAGGGATATATTGATGTTTATAATTGATGATGTTATTTTGTTGTAGTTGAAGTGGGGTAATAAGAGTGAGATTTTGGGGATGGCAATTTTGTAATAGGGGGTAGTGTAATGTGGGAGTCCGCAACAAAATGGTTGGGACGGGATGGGACCGATTTAGGGGGAAGGGGTCGCCTTAGGTAGAATCCAGGGACCAGCTTAAGGAAATGAGTTTTTTGGGAGGGAAACACACTTATCCTAAGTACAAAGGGTTAGGGATTAATTTTTTTATATATTGAGAGAAGGTAGTGATTTGAGTTTAATGATAAGTTGGGTTTAGAGATTGTTGGCTAGATGTTTTGATAGAGATGGGTGTCATATGAGTTATAGTTGTTAGTGAATAGTAGAGTCAGAGTGAGAAAGATATTATATGTATAAATGCCAAGTGGCATATCAAGTTGAGATAAATAATTTAAATCACCCAAAGTAACGTAGAGTGGGAATAATAAAGAAAGAGATTTAGAATAAGAATATAAAATTTTTTTAATTGCAACCAGTGACAATTTTTTGATAGAATTTGGAAATGTAAAGTTAGAAAGTGTTTATTTTGAATAATTTAAATGTCAATTTGATTATTATTTATAATGATGTTTTGTTAATTTTAAATATTGTATTTTATTATGTTTAAGGACAGAATTTTACAGATGTTTACGGTATTTTCAGACATAGTTGGTATGTAACGTATGTAGGTCAAGGTTTTTGACGTGACCTAGTTTTGATTAGCTGATAGTGAGGTCATATACTAGGCATGTTTAGCATGGAAGCTAATCCAACTTTTGTTTTTAATCAATTTGAATAAACTTTAAATGATTTCTATATGGGGAAAAGAAAATATTTTAAGAAATTTAAATTTTTTGAATTAAAAATTTTTTTTTGGAATCTTTGGATTTAAAATTTTGAAAAAAAAAATGATTTTGCGCCTGTCAGCTAATGGATATTTTAAACTTATTTTATTATTTGTGTACTAACCGTGTTTATTATTATTGAATTATTTTATTGAATTGTATTGTTAGACTCTAGGTGTAATCACATGTTAGGTTAAGGATGTTCTTAATTGTAAGAAATGTTTAAATTGATTTATTTTAAATAACAGAAAAAACCAATGAAGGGAATAATTCAAAATAGATACAAAATTTGTGATTTGATTTTCAAATGAAAACGACCAATGAGTTGTAATTTCAATAAATTTTCAAAGAATTTTTCAATTTTCAGTATGTAATGTGAGTGCGTGTGAGCCCAGTATCTGCTAAAGGCAGCCCAGCTTGCATATAAGGGGAAACATATCGGTTGAGGATCTGGCAGGATCTAAGCCAGGGATTGAGGATTTTTGGGGTAGCATGATAGAAGGTGAGGTGCACTGTGGTGCCTGTCTGTTCGATTTTTCGGTGTTGGGATCTCTTACAGAGAAGTCCAGTGATCTCGTTCAGATGCGTCCATAGTCGCCGAGCCAGGGGGGGCGTTTACCCATGCAGTGTAAGAACAAAAGGGGGTTGTTGGCACCAGTTCCTCACCGGTCCTCTTTGGGGTTTTATCAATGAGATTTCTTCTGTTTTGACAGAAGATCTCTCATTGAGGGGGTATTGTAACGTGTCAAAAATGTGGGTATTTTTATTTTATTTCATTTTCAGGGTTTCATAAAAATATATTGTAAAATTTAATCCCATTGTGACAGACCACGTGGTGAATGGAACAGTTTAGAACAAAGGCAAGACGTAATAGCATTGTGCAACCAGTTGAGGTATGTAGCCACCTCAAGTTTCCAAGAACTATGAGAGAATGTGACCGTGCGCTCGGACCCATCATACGAGCATGTGCGCGGGCGGGGACGCAAAGCAGATCAACCGACGCTATCGAAAATGGCGCAGACACGAAGTTTTATGAGACCTACAACCCGAGTTGAAGGATATGAAATATAAGGTCCGCCTCTTTTGTGACATCAAGCCAGAAGCGCCTAAATATCGTTGGCGCACACTACAGAAAAAAACCACTATGTATCATGCTCATAGCCAATAAACTGCAACAACTCAACTGTGAGCGTCGACGAAATTCGTTCGGCCGGGCATCAATATCCGCCCGCTTGCAAGAGAAGCGTTATGCAGTCCACGAGCAACAGAGTTCACATACAGATGTAGTTGCGACGCGTGGGCCCGGTCGGGTTGAACTGTTAAAATAATGAATAATTCCACGTAATAACGCCGTAATACCGACCGGGACCCAAGAAATTAGTAAATGTAGTACAGTGGGTGTATTGGAAACAATTGTGAATTGAAAACAGTGAATAACGGGCAGTGGAAGCGCGGAACGATAACCACGTGTTTGGCCGGCATCGCGATAGTGCGGTTTCTCGATTTAAACTGAAGTTATAAAAATGTTAAGGGGTTAATAAATATTTTGTGTGATTGTATGCGTGTAAATTGCAGGCTGAGCAGTCTACCTAGTAGTAAGTAATAGTAGGTAATTATAACCACATAAAGCACATGTACGCAAGTTTAAGTCAATTTACTAAAAAATTAATAATACAATTTTTAAAGCAATTGCTCATTAAAAATACTGATTCTCGTTGAAATAATGTGTTAGTCTAAGTTATTTCGTCATTACCACTTTCTCATTTCTGTGCTGCACGATTCGTCTAAACGTTCCGGGGATCTTCTGAATTATTATTGGGGTGGTCAGATTGCTAAATTGTCCCTTCTTTGTGGAAGCAAATAGGCTCTACAGCCTAACATAAATTACAATAGAGTGTGTGGATGGGAGGTGGCTCAGATGAGCCACAAATTTAAATTTATAACATAAAAATTGCTAACTCTAATTTTGATCTAATAAAAATGCTTGTGTTCCATTTAAATAACTAGATGCTCATACATTCACTATAAGGTGTTCATTCTATATTTTTTAAATGTAGTATTTTATTGTAGTAGGGTAGATATAAGAATTGATAAAAGGTATATGTTTTACATAATTTGTGTATTTTTGAAACTAAGTAGATAACTAAACCGACTGGCAGGCGGTTAACATGAAATTACCAGAATCAAAGAAAGGGGAAACATTGATGGTAGATGTAAGTATTGATAAGAATATGTATTTAATGTAATCTGGACAATTTTTGAAAGGTGTCTTCACTTTATTAAGAATATCAGCTGATCGGTAGTAAAGGGTCACTGTAAAATTGTTTATAAATGTTCCAGGTAATTAATATTAAATGTAATGTTTCAATGTATTACAGATGCTATTTAAAGTAATGAGAAAAGTAATTTGATAAGGTGAGAAATAAAGTAATAATTTGTGAAAGCTAATAAAAGATAGTTTTTGGGGTGATGAATATTTTGTGGGACATGTCGATCAGTCCAAGTTGAAATTAAAGTTGAAATAGTAGAGATGAAAATAATGTAATGTTGTTGTAAGATAATGTAATAGAATGTGAGAAGTATTGATGTTGACACAGTAGTTGTGGGTAATATATGTAGAGTATGGAGGGATATATTGATGTTTATAATTGATGATGTTATTTTGTTGTAGTTGAAGTGGGGTAATAAGAGTGAGATTTTGGGGATGGCAATTTTGTAATAGGGGGTAGTGTAATGTGGGAGTCCGCAACAAAATGGTTGGGACGGGATGGGACCGATTTAGGGGGAAGGGGTCGCCTTAGGTAGAATCCAGGGACCAGATTAAGGAAATGAGTTTTTTGGGAGGGAAACACACTTATCCTAAGTACAAAGGGTTAGGGATTAATTTTTTTATATATTGAGAGAAGGTAGTGATTTGAGTTTAATGATAAGTTGGGTTTAGAGATTGTTGGCTAGATGTTTTGATAGAGATGGGTGTCATATGAGTTATAGTTGTTAGTGAATAGTAGAGTCAGAGTGAGAAAGATATTATATGTATAAATGCCAAGTGGCATATCAAGTTGAGATAAATAATTTAAATCACCCAAAGTAACGTAGAGTGGGAATAATAAAGAAAGAGATTTAGAATAAGAATATAAAATTTTTTTAATTGCAACCAGTGACAATTTTTTGATAGAATTTGGAAATGTAAAGTTAGAAAGTGTTTATTTTGAATAATTTAAATGTCAATTTGATTATTATTTATAATGATGTTTTGATAATTTTAAATATTGTATTTTATTATGTTTAAGGACAGAATTTTACAGATGTTTACGGTATTTTCAGACATAGTTGGTATGTAACGTATGTAGGTCAAGGTTTTTGACGTGACCTAGTTTTGATTAGCTGATAGTGAGGTCATACACTAGGCATGTTTAGCATGGAAGCTAATCCAACTTTTGTTTTTAATCAATTTGAATAAACTTTAAATGATTTCTATATGGGGAAAAGAAAATATTTTAAGAAATTTAAATTTTTTGAATTAAAAATTTTTTTTTTGGAAACTTTGGATTTAAAATTTTGAAAAAAAAAATGATTTTGCGCCTGTCAGCTAATGGATATTTTAAACTTATTTTATTATTTGTGTACTAACCGTGTTTATTATTATTGAATTATTTTATTGAATTGTATTGTTAGACTCTAGGTGTAATCACATGTTAGGTTAAGGATGTTCTTAATTGTAAGAAATGTTTAAATTGATTTATTTTAAATAACAGAAAAAACCAATGAAGGGAATAATTCAAAATAGATACAAAATTTGTGATTTGATTTTCAAATGAAAACGACCAATGAGTTGTAATTTCAATAAATTTTCAAAGAATTTTTCAATTTTCAGTATGTAATGTGAGTGCGTGTGAGCCCAGTATCTGCTAAAGGCAGCCCAGCTTGCATATAAGGGGAAACATATCGGTTGAGGATCTGGCAGGATCTAAGCCAGGGATTGAGGATTTTTGGGGTAGCATGATAGAAGGTGAGGTGCACTGTGGTGCCTGTCTGTTCGATTTTTCGGTGTTGGGATCTCTTACAGAGAAGTCCAGTGATCTCGTTCAGATGCGTCCATAGTCGCCGAGCCAGGGGGGGCGTTTACCCATGCAGTGTAAGAACAAAAGGGGGTTGTTGGCACCAGTTCCTCACCGGTCCTCTTTGGGGTTTTATCAATGAGATTTCTTCTGTTTTGACAGAAGATCTCTCATTGAGGGGGTATTGTAACGTGTCAAAAATGTGGGTATTTTTATTTTATTTCATTTTCAGGGTTTCATAAAAATATATTGTAAAATTTAATCCCATTGTGACAGACCACGTGGTGAATGGAACAGTTTAGAACAAAGGCAAGACGTAATAGCATTGTGCAACCAGTTGAGGTATGTAGCCACCTCAAGTTTCCAAGAACTATGAGAGAATGTGACCGTGCGCTCGGACCCATCATACGAGCATGTGCGCGGGCGGGGACGCAAAGCAGATCAACCGACGCTATCGAAAATGGCGCAGACACGAAGTTTTATGAGACCTACAACCCGAGTTGAAGGATATGAAATATAAGGTCCGCCTCTTTTGTGACATCAAGCCAGAAGCGCCTAAATATCGTTGGCGCACACTACAGAAAAAAACCACTATGTATCATGCTCATAGCCAATAAACTGCAACAACTCAACTGTGAGCGTCGACGAAATTCGTTCGGCCGGGCATCAATATCCGCCCGCTTGCAAGAGAAGCGTTATGCAGTCCACGAGCAACAGAGTTCACATACAGATGTAGTTGCGACGCGTGGGCCCGGTCGGGTTGAACTGTTAAAATAATGAATAATTCCACGTAATAACGCCGTAATACCGACCGGGACCCAAGAAATTAGTAAATGTAGTACAGTGGGTGTATTGGAAACAATTGTGAATTGAAAACAGTGAATAACGGGCAGTGGAAGCGCGGAACGATAACCACGTGTTTGGCCGGCATCGCGATAGTGCGGTTTCTCGATTTAAACTGAAGTTATAAAAATGTTAAGGGGTTAATAAATATTTTGTGTGATTGTATGCGTGTAAATTGCAGGCTGAGCAGTCTACCTAGTAGTAAGTAATAGTAGGTAATTATAACCACATAAAGCACATGTACGCAAGTTTAAGTCAATTTACTAAAAAATTAATAATACAATTTTTAAAGCAATTGCTCATTAAAAATACTGATTCTCGTTGAAATAATGTGTTAGTCTAAGTTATTTCGTCATTACCACTTTCTCATTTCTGTGCTGCACGATTCGTCTAAACGTTCCGGGGATCTTCTGAATTATTATTGGGGTGGTCAGATTGCTAAATTGTCCCTTCTTTGTGGAAGCAAATAGGCTCTACAGCCTAACATAAATTACAATAGAGTGTGTGGATGGGAGGTGGCTCAGATGAGCCACAAATTTAAATTTATAACATAAAAATTGCTAACTCTAATTTTGATCTAATAAAAATGCTTGTGTTCCATTTAAATAACTAGATGCTCATACATTCACTATAAGGTGTTCATTCTATATTTTTTAAATGTAGTATTTTATTGTAGTAGGGTAGATATAAGAATTGATAAAAGGTATGTTTTACATAATTTGTGTATTTTTGAAACTAAGTAGATAACTAAACCGACTGGCAGGCGGTTAACATGAAATTACCAGAACCAAAGAAAGGGGAAACATTGATGGTAGATGTAAGTATTGATAAGAATATGTATTTAATGTAATCTGGACAATTTTTGAAAGGTGTCTTCACTTTATTAAGAATATCAGCTGATCGGTAGTAAAGGGTCACTGTAAAATTGTTTATAAATGTTCCAGGTAATTAATATTAAATGTAATGTTTCAATGTATTACAGATGCTATTTAAAGTAATGAGAAAAGTAATTTGATAAGGTGAGAAATAAAGTAATAATTTGTGAAAGCTAATAAAAGATAGTTTTTGGGGTGATGAATATTTTGTGGGACATGTCGATCAGTCCAAGTTGAAATTAAAGTTGAAATAGTAGAGATGAAAATAATGTAATGTTGTTGTAAGATAATGTAATAGAATGTGAGAAGTATTGATGTTGACACAGTAGTTGTGGGTAATATATGTAGAGTATGGAGGGATATATTGATGTTTATAATTGATGATGTTATTTTGTTGTAGTTGAAGTGGGGTAATAAGAGTGAGATTTTGGGGATGGCAATTTTGTAATAGGGGGTAGTGTAATGTGGGAGTCCGCAACAAAATGGTTGGGACGGGATGGGACCGATTTAGGGGGAAGGGGTCGCCTTAGGTAGAATCCAGGGACCAGATTAAGGAAATGAGTTTTTTGGGAGGGAAACACACTTATCCTAAGTACAAAGGGTTAGGGATTAATTTTTTTATATATTGAGAGAAGGTAGTGATTTGAGTTTAATGATAAGTTGGGTTTAGAGATTGTTGGCTAGATGTTTTGATAGAGATGGGTGTCATATGAGTTATAGTTGTTAGTGAATAGTAGAGTCAGAGTGAGAAAGATATTATATGTATAAATGCCAAGTGGCATATCAAGTTGAGATAAATAATTTAAATCACCCAAAGTAACGTAGAGTGGGAATAATAAAGAAAGAGATTTAGAATAAGAATATAAAATTTTTTTAATTGCAACCAGTGACAATTTTTTGATAGAATTTGGAAATGTAAAGTTAGAAAGTGTTTATTTTCAATAATTTAAATGTCAATTTGATTATTATTTATAATGATGTTTTGTTAATTTTAAATATTGTATTTTATTATGTTTAAGGACAGAATTTTACAGATGTTTACGGTATTTTCAGACATAGTTGGTATGTAACGTATGTAGGTCAAGGTTTTTGACGTGACCTAGTTTTGATTAGCTGATAGTGAGGTCATACACTAGGCATGTTTAGCATGGAAGCTAATCCAACTTTTGTTTTTAATCAATTTGAATAAACTTTAAATGATTTCTATATGGGGAAAAGAAAATATTTTAAGAAATTTAAATTTTTTGAATTAAAAATTTTTTTTTTGGAAACTTTGGATTTAAAATTTTGAAAAAAAAAATGATTTTGCGCCTGTCAGCTAATGGATATTTTAAACTTATTTTATTATTTGTGTACTAACCGTGTTTATTATTATTGAATTATTTTATTGAATTGTATTGTTAGACTCTAGGTGTAATCACATGTTAGGTTAAGGATGTTCTTAATTGTAAGAAATGTTTAAATTGATTTATTTTAAATAACAGAAAAAACCAATGAAGGGAATAATTCAAAATAGATACAAAATTTGTGATTTGATTTTCAAATGAAAACGACCAATGAGTTGTAATTTCAATAAATTTTCAAAGAATTTTTCAATTTTCAGTATGTAATGTGAGTGCGTGTGAGCCCAGTATCTGCTAAAGGCAGCCCAGCTTGCATATAAGGGGAAACATATCGGTTGAGGATCTGGCAGGATCTAAGCCAGGGATTGAGGATTTTTGGGGTAGCATGATAAAAGGTGAGTTGCACTGTGGTGCGTGTCTGTTCGATTTTTCGGTGTTGGGATCTCTTACAGAGAAGTCCAGTGATCTCGTTCAGATGCGTTCATAGTCGCCGAGCCAGGGGGGGGCGTTTACCCATGCAGTGTAAGAACAAAAGGGGGTTGTTGGCACCAGTTCCTCACCGGTCCTCTTTGGGGTTTTATCAATGAGATTTCTTCTGTTTTGACAGAAGATCTCTCATTGAGGGGGTATTGTAACGTGTCAAAAATGTGGGTATTTTTATTTTATTTCATTTTCGGGGTTTCATAAAAATATATTGTAAAATTTAATCCCATTGTGACAGACCACGTGGTGAATGGAACAGTTTAGAACAAAGGCAAGACGTAATAGCATTGTGCAACCAGTTGAGGTATGTAGCCACCTCAAGTTTCCAAGAACTATGAGAGAATGTGACCGTGCGCTCGGACCCATCATACGAGCATGTGCGCGGGCGGGGACGCAAAGCAGATCAACCGACGCTATCGAAAATGGCGCAGAGACGAAGTTTTATGAGACCTACAACCCGAGTTGAAGGATATGAAATATAAGGTCCGCCTCTTTTGTGACATCAAGCCAGAAGCGCCTAAATATCGTCGGCGCACACTACAGAAAAAAACCACTATGTATCATGTTCACAGCCAATAAACTGCAACAACTCAACTGTGAGCGTCGACGAAATTCGTTCGGCCGGGCATCAATATCCGGCCGTTTGCAAGAGAAGCGTTATGCAGTCCACGAGCAACAGAGTTCACATACAGATGTAGTTGCGACGCGTGGGCCCGGTCGGGTTGAACTGTTGAAATAATGAATAATTCCACGTAATAACGCCGTAATACCGACCGGGACCCAAGAAATTAGTAAATGTAGTACAGTGGGTGTATTGGAAACAATTGTGAATTGAAAACAGTGAATAACGGGCAGTGGAAGCGCGGAACGATAACCACGTGTTTGGCCGGCATCGCGATAGTGCGGTTTCTCGATTTAAACTGAAGTTATAAAAATGTTAAGGGGTTAATAAATATTTTGTGTGATTGGATGCGTGTAAATTGCAGGCTGAGCAGTCTACCTAGTAGTAAGTAATAGTAGGTAATTATAACCACATAAAGCACATGTACGCAAGTTTAAGTCAATTTACTAAAAAATTAATAATACAATTTTTAAAGCAATTGCTCATTAAAAATACTGATTCTCGTTGAAATAATGTGTTAGTCTAAGTTATTTCGTCATTACCACTTTCTCATTTCTGTGCTGCACGATTCGTCTAAACGTTCCGGGGCTCTTCTGAATTATTATTGGGGTGGTCAGATTGCTAAATTGTCCCTTCTTTGTGGAAGCAAATAGGCGCTACAGCCTAACATAAATTACAATAGAGTGTGTGGATGGGAGGTGGCTCAGATGAGCCACAAATTTAAATTTATAACATAAAAATTGCTAACTCTAATTTTGATCTAATAAAAATGCTTGTGTTCCATTTAAATAACTAGATGCTCATACATTCACTATAAGGTGTTCATTCTATATTTTTTAAATGTAGTATTTTATTGTAGTAGGGTAGATATAAGAATTGATAAAAGGTATATGTTTTACATAATTTGTGTATTTTTGAAACTAAGTAGATAACTAAACCGACTGGCAGGCGGTTAACATGAAATTACCAGAATCAAAGAAAGGGGAAACATTGATGGTAGATGTAAGTATTGATAAGAATATGTATTTAATGTAATCTGGACAATTTTTGAAAGGTGTCTTCACTTTATTAAGAATATCAGCTGATCGGTAGTAAAGGGTCACTGTAAAATTGTTTATAAATGTTCCAGGTAATTAATATTAAATGTAATGTTTCAATGTATTACAGATGCTATTTAAAGTAATGAGAAAAGTAATTTGATAAGGTGAGAAATAAAGTAATAATTTGTGAAAGCTAATAAAAGATAGTTTTTGGGGTGATGAATATTTTGTGGGACATGTCGATCAGTCCAAGTTGAAATTAAAGTTGAAATAGTAGAGATGAAAATAATGTAATGTTGTTGTAAGATAATGTAATAGAATGTGAGAAGTATTGATGTTGACACAGTAGTTGTGGGTAATATATGTAGAGTATGGAGGGATATATTGATGTTTATAATTGATGATGTTATTTTGTTGTAGTTGAAGTGGGGTAATAAGAGTGAGATTTTGGGGATGGCAATTTTGTAATAGGGGGTAGTGTAATGTGGGAGTCCGCAACAAAATGGTTGGGATGGGATGGGACCGATTTAGGGGGAAGGGGTCGCCTTAGGTAGAATCCAGGGACCAGCTTAAGGAAATGAGTTTTTTGGGAGGGAAACACACTTATCCTAAGTACAAAGGGTTAGGGATTAATTTTTTTATATATTGAGAGAAGGTAGTGATTTGAGTTTAATGATAAGTTGGGTTTAGAGATTGTTGGCTAGATGTTTTGATAGAGATGGGTGTCATATGAGTTATAGTTGTTAGTGAATAGTAGAGTCAGAGTGAGAAAGATATTATATGTATAAATGCCAAGTGGCATATCAAGTTGAGATAAATAATTTAAATCACCCAAAGTAACGTAGAGTGGGAATAATAAAGAAAGAGATTTAGAATAAGAATATAAAATTTTTTTAATTGCAACCAGTGACAATTTTTTGATAGAATTTGGAAATGTAAAGTTAGAAAGTGTTTATTTTGAATAATTTAAATGTCAATTTGATTATTATTTATAATGATGTTTTGTTAATTTTAAATATTGTATTTTATTATGTTTAAGGACAGAATTTTACAGATGTTTACGGTATTTTCAGACATAGTTGGTATGTAACGTATGTAGGTCAAGGTTTTTGACGTGACCTAGTTTTGATTAGCTGATAGTGAGGTCATATACTAGGCATGTTTAGCATGGAAGCTAATCCAACTTTTGTTTTTAATCAATTTGAATAAACTTTAAATGATTTCTATATGGGGAAAAGAAAATATTTTAAGAAATTTAAATTTTTTGAATTAAAAATTTTTTTTTGGAAACTTTGGATTTAAAATTTTGAAAAAAAAAATGATTTTGCGCCTGTCAGCTAATGGATATTTTAAACTTATTTTATTATTTGTGTACTAACCGTGTTTATTATTATTGAATTATTTTATTGAATTGTATTGTTAGACTCTAGGTGTAATCACATGTTAGGTTAAGGATGTTCTTAATTGTAAGAAATGTTTAAATTGATTTATTTTAAATAACAGAAAAAACCAATGAAGGGAATAATTCAAAATAGATACAAAATTTGTGATTTGATTTTCAAATGAAAACGACCAATGAGTTGTAATTTCAATAAATTTTCAAAGAATTTTTCAATTTTCAGTATGTAATGTGAGTGCGTGTGAGCCCAGTATCTGCTAAAGGCAGCCCAGCTTGCATATAAGGGGAAACATATCGGTTGAGGATCTGGCAGGATCTAAGCCAGGGATTGAGGATTTTTGGGGTAGCATGATAGAAGGTGAGGTGCACTGTGGTGCCTGTCTGTTCGATTTTTCGGTGTTGGGATCTCTTACAGAGAAGTCCAGTGATCTCGTTCAGATGCGTCCATAGTCGCCGAGCCAGGGGGGGCGTTTACCCATGCAGTGTAAGAACAAAAGGGGGTTGTTGGCACCAGTTCCTCACCGGTCCTCTTTGGGGTTTTATCAATGAGATTTCTTCTGTTTTGACAGAAGATCTCTCATTGAGGGGGTATTGTAACGTGTCAAAAATGTGGGTATTTTTATTTTATTTCATTTTCAGGGTTTCATAAAAATATATTGTAAAATTTAATCCCATTGTGACAGACCACGTGGTGACTGGAACAGTTTAGAACAAAGGCAAGACGTAATAGCATTGTGCAACCAGTTGAGGTATGTAGCCACCTCAAGTTTCCAAGAACTATGAGAGAATGTGACCGTGCGCTCGGACCCATCATACGAGCATGTGCGCGGGCGGGGACGCAAAGCAGATCAACCGACGCTATCGAAAATGGCGCAGACACGAAGTTTTATGAGACCTACAACCCGAGTTGAAGGATATGAAATATAAGGTCCGCCTCTTTTGTGACATCAAGCCAGAAGCGCCTAAATATCGTTGGCGCACACTACAGAAAAAAACCACTATGTATCATGCTCATAGCCAATAAACTGCAACAACTCAACTGTGAGCGTCGACGAAATTCGTTCGGCCGGGCATCAATATCCGCCCGCTTGCAAGAGAAGCGTTATGCAGTCCACGAGCAACAGAGTTCACATACAGATGTAGTTGCGACGCGTGGGCCCGGTCGGGTTGAACTGTTAAAATAATGAATAATTCCACGTAATAACGCCGTAATACCGACCGGGACCCAAGAAATTAGTAAATGTAGTACAGTGGGTGTATTGGAAACAATTGTGAATTGAAAACAGTGAATAACGGGCAGTGGAAGCGCGGAACGATAACCACGTGTTTGGCCGGCATCGCGATAGTGCGGTTTCTCGATTTAAACTGAAGTTATAAAAATGTTAAGGGGTTAATAAATATTTTGTGTGATTGTATGCGTGTAAATTGCAGGCTGAGCAGTCTACCTAGTAGTAAGTAATAGTAGGTAATTATAACCACATAAAGCACATGTACGCAAGTTTAAGTCAATTTACTAAAAAATTAATAATACAATTTTTAAAGCAATTGCTCATTAAAAATACTGATTCTCGTTGAAATAATGTGTTAGTCTAAGTTATTTCGTCATTACCACTTTCTCATTTCTGTGCTGCACGATTCGTCTAAACGTTCCGGGGATCTTCTGAATTATTATTGGGGTGGTCAGATTGCTAAATTGTCCCTTCTTTGTGGAAGCAAATAGGCTCTACAGCCTAACATAAATTACAATAGAGTGTGTGGATGGGAGGTGGCTCAGATGAGCCACAAATTTAAATTTATAACATAAAAATTGCTAACTCTAATTTTGATCTAATAAAAATGCTTGTGTTCCATTTAAATAACTAGATGCTCATACATTCACTATAAGGTGTTCATTCTATATTTTTTAAATGTAGTATTTTATTGTAGTAGGGTAGATATAAGAATTGATAAAAGGTATATGTTTTACATAATTTGTGTATTTTTGAAACTAAGTAGATAACTAAACCGACTGGCAGGCGGTTAACATGAAATTACCAGAATCAAAGAAAGGGGAAACATTGATGGTAGATGTAAGTATTGATAAGAATATGTATTTAATGTAATCTGGACAATTTTTGAAAGGTGTCTTCACTTTATTAAGAATATCAGCTGATCGGTAGTAAAGGGTCACTGTAAAATTGTTTATAAATGTTCCAGGTAATTAATATTAAATGTAATGTTTCAATGTATTACAGATGCTATTTAAAGTAATGAGAAAAGTAATTTGATAAGGTGAGAAATAAAGTAATAATTTGTGAAAGCTAATAAAAGATAGTTTTTGGGGTGATGAATATTTTGTGGGACATGTCGATCAGTCCAAGTTGAAATTAAAGTTGAAATAGTAGAGATGAAAATAATGTAATGTTGTTGTAAGATAATGTAATAGAATGTGAGAAGTATTGATGTTGACACAGTAGTTGTGGGTAATATATGTAGAGTATGGAGGGATATATTGATGTTTATAATTGATGATGTTATTTTGTTGTAGTTGAAGTGGGGTAATAAGAGTGAGATTTTGGGGATGGCAATTTTGTAATAGGGGGTAGTGTAATGTGGGAGTCCGCAACAAAATGGTTGGGACGGGATGGGACCGATTTAGGGGGAAGGGGTCGCCTTAGGTAGAATCCAGGGACCAGATTAAGGAAATGAGTTTTTTGGGAGGGAAACACACTTATCCTAAGTACAAAGGGTTAGGGATTAATTTTTTTATATATTGAGAGAAGGTAGTGATTTGAGTTTAATGATAAGTTGGGTTTAGAGATTGTTGGCTAGATGTTTTGATAGAGATGGGTGTCATATGAGTTATAGTTGTTAGTGAATAGTAGAGTCAGAGTGAGAAAGATATTATATGTATAAATGCCAAGTGGCATATCAAGTTGAGATAAATAATTTAAATCACCCAAAGTAACGTAGAGTGGGAATAATAAAGAAAGAGATTTAGAATAAGAATATAAAATTTTTTTAATTGCAACCAGTGACAATTTTTTGATAGAATTTGGAAATGTAAAGTTAGAAAGTGTTTATTTTGAATAATTTAAATGTCAATTTGATTATTATTTATAATGATGTTTTGTTAATTTTAAATATTGTATTTTATTATGTTTAAGGACAGAATTTTACAGATGTTTACGGTATTTTCAGACATAGTTGGTATGTAACGTATGTAGGTCAAGGTTTTTGACGTGACCTAGTTTTGATTAGCTGATAGTGAGGTCATATACTAGGCATGTTTAGCATGGAAGCTAATCCAACTTTTGTTTTTAATCAATTTGAATAAACTTTAAATGATTTCTATATGGGGAAAAGAAAATATTTTAAGAAATTTAAATTTTTTGAATTAAAAATTTTTTTTTGGAAACTTTGGATTTAAAATTTTGAAAAAAAAAATGATTTTGCGCCTGTCAGCTAATGGATATTTTAAACTTATTTTATTATTTGTGTACTAACCGTGTTTATTATTATTGAATTATTTTATTGAATTGTATTGTTAGACTCTAGGTGTAATCACATGTTAGGTTAAGGATGTTCTTAATTGTAAGAAATGTTTAAATTGATTTATTTTAAATAACAGAAAAAACCAATGAAGGGAATAATTCAAAATAGATACAAAATTTGTGATTTGATTTTCAAATGAAAACGACCAATGAGTTGTAATTTCAATAAATTTTCAAAGAATTTTTCAATTTTCAGTATGTAATGTGAGTGCGTGTGAGCCCAGTATCTGCTAAAGGCAGCCCAGCTTGCATATAAGGGGAAACATATCGGTTGAGGATCTGGCAGGATCTAAGCCAGGGATTGAGGATTTTTGGGGTAGCATGATAGAAGGTGAGGTGCACTGTGGTGCCTGTCTGTTCGATTTTTCGGTGTTGGGATCTCTTACAGAGAAGTCCAGTGATCTCGTTCAGATGCGTCCATAGTCGCCGAGCCAGGGGGGGCGTTTACCCATGCAGTGTAAGAACAAAAGGGGGTTGTTGGCACCAGTTCCTCACCGGTCCTCTTTGGGGTTTTATCAATGAGATTTCTTCTGTTTTGACAGAAGATCTCTCATTGAGGGGGTATTGTAACGTGTCAAAAATGTGGGTATTTTTATTTTATTTCATTTTCAGGGTTTCATAAAAATATATTGTAAAATTTAATCCCATTGTGACAGACCACGTGGTGACTGGAACAGTTTAGAACAAAGGCAAGACGTAATAGCATTGTGCAACCAGTTGAGGTATGTAGCCACCTCAAGTTTCCAAGAACTATGAGAGAATGTGACCGTGCGCTCGGACCCATCATACGAGCATGTGCGCGGGCGGGGACGCAAAGCAGATCAACCGACGCTATCGAAAATGGCGCAGACACGAAGTTTTATGAGACCTACAACCCGAGTTGAAGGATATGAAATATAAGGTCCGCCTCTTTTGTGACATCAAGCCAGAAGCGCCTAAATATCGTTGGCGCACACTACAGAAAAAAACCACTATGTATCATGCTCATAGCCAATAAACTGCAACAACTCAACTGTGAGCGTCGACGAAATTCGTTCGGCCGGGCATCAATATCCGCCCGCTTGCAAGAGAAGCGTTATGCAGTCCACGAGCAACAGAGTTCACATACAGATGTAGTTGCGACGCGTGGGCCCGGTCGGGTTGAACTGTTAAAATAATGAATAATTCCACGTAATAACGCCGTAATACCGACCGGGACCCAAGAAATTAGTAAATGTAGTACAGTGGGTGTATTGGAAACAATTGTGAATTGAAAACAGTGAATAACGGGCAGTGGAAGCGCGGAACGATAACCACGTGTTTGGCCGGCATCGCGATAGTGCGGTTTCTCGATTTAAACTGAAGTTATAAAAATGTTAAGGGGTTAATAAATATTTTGTGTGATTGTATGCGTGTAAATTGCAGGCTGAGCAGTCTACCTAGTAGTAAGTAATAGTAGGTAATTATAACCACATAAAGCACATGTACGCAAGTTTAAGTCAATTTACTAAAAAATTAATAATACAATTTTTAAAGCAATTGCTCATTAAAAATACTGATTCTCGTTGAAATAATGTGTTAGTCTAAGTTATTTCGTCATTACCACTTTCTCATTTCTGTGCTGCACGATTCGTCTAAACGTTCCGGGGATCTTCTGAATTATTATTGGGGTGGTCAGATTGCTAAATTGTCCCTTCTTTGTGGAAGCAAATAGGCTCTACAGCCTAACATAAATTACAATAGAGTGTGTGGATGGGAGGTGGCTCAGATGAGCCACAAATTTAAATTTATAACATAAAAATTGCTAACTCTAATTTTGATCTAATAAAAATGCTTGTGTTCCATTTAAATAACTAGATGCTCATACATTCACTATAAGGTGTTCATTCTATATTTTTTAAATGTAGTATTTTATTGTAGTAGGGTAGATATAAGAATTGATAAAAGGTATATGTTTTACATAATTTGTGTATTTTTGAAACTAAGTAGATAACTAAACCGACTGGCAGGCGGTTAACATGAAATTACCAGAATCAAAGAAAGGGGAAACATTGATGGTAGATGTAAGTATTGATAAGAATATGTATTTAATGTAATCTGGACAATTTTTGAAAGGTGTCTTCACTTTATTAAGAATATCAGCTGATCGGTAGTAAAGGGTCACTGTAAAATTGTTTATAAATGTTCCAGGTAATTAATATTAAATGTAATGTTTCAATGTATTACAGATGCTATTTAAAGTAATGAGAAAAGTAATTTGATAAGGTGAGAAATAAAGTAATAATTTGTGAAAGCTAATAAAAGATAGTTTTTGGGGTGATGAATATTTTGTGGGACATGTCGATCAGTCCAAGTTGAAATTAAAGTTGAAATAGTAGAGATGAAAATAATGTAATGTTGTTGTAAGATAATGTAATAGAATGTGAGAAGTATTGATGTTGACACAGTAGTTGTGGGTAATATATGTAGAGTATGGAGGGATATATTGATGTTTATAATTGATGATGTTATTTTGTTGTAGTTGAAGTGGGGTAATAAGAGTGAGATTTTGGGGATGGCAATTTTGTAATAGGGGGTAGTGTAATGTGGGAGTCCGCAACAAAATGGTTGGGACGGGATGGGACCGATTTAGGGGGAAGGGGTCGCCTTAGGTAGAATCCAGGGACCAGATTAAGGAAATGAGTTTTTTGGGAGGGAAACACACTTATCCTAAGTACAAAGGGTTAGGGATTAATTTTTTTATATATTGAGAGAAGGTAGTGATTTGAGTTTAATGATAAGTTGGGTTTAGAGATTGTTGGCTAGATGTTTTGATAGAGATGGGTGTCATATGAGTTATAGTTGTTAGTGAATAGTAGAGTCAGAGTGAGAAAGATATTATATGTATAAATGCCAAGTGGCATATCAAGTTGAGATAAATAATTTAAATCACCCAAAGTAACGTAGAGTGGGAATAATAAAGAAAGAGATTTAGAATAAGAATATAAAATTTTTTTAATTGCAACCAGTGACAATTTTTTGATAGAATTTGGAAATGTAAAGTTAGAAAGTGTTTATTTTGAATAATTTAAATGTCAATTTGATTATTATTTATAATGATGTTTTGTTAATTTTAAATATTGTATTTTATTATGTTTTGTGTTTAAGGACAGAATTTTACAGATGTTTACGGTATTTTCAGACATAGTTGGTATGTAACGTATGTAGGTCAAGGTTTTTGACGTGACCTAGTTTTGATTAGCTGATAGTGAGGTCATACACTAGGCATGTTTAGCATGGAAGCTAATTAAACTTTTGTTTTTAATCAATTTGAATAAACTTTAAATGATTTCTATATGGGGAAAAGAAAATATTTTAAGAAATTTAAATTTTTTGAATTAAAAATTTTTTTTTTGGAAACTTTGGATTTAAAATTTTGAAAAAAAAAATGATTTTGCGCCTGTCAGCTAATGGATATTTTAAACTTATTTTATTATTTGTGTACTAACCGTGTTTATTATTATTGAATTATTTTATTCAATTGTATTGTTAGACTCTAGGTGTAATCACATGTTAGGTTAAGGATGTTCTTAATTGTAAGAAATGTTTAAATTGATTTATTTTAAATAACAGAAAAAACCAATGAAGGGAATAATTCAAAATAGATACAAAATTTGTGATTTGATTTTCAAATGAAAACGACCAATGAGTTGTAATTTCAATAAATTTTCAAAGAATTTTTCAATTTTCAGTATGTAATGTGAGTGCGTGTGAGCCCAGTATCTGCTAAAGGCAGCCCAGCTTGCATATAAGGGGAAACATATCGGTTGAGGATCTGGCAGGATCTAAGCCAGGGATTGAGGATTTTTGGGGTAGCATGATAGAAGGTGAGGTGCACTGTGGTGCCTGTCTGTTCGATTTTTCGGTGTTGGGATCTCTTACAGAGAAGTCCAGTGATCTCGTTCAGATGCGTCCATAGTCGCCGAGCCAGGGGGGGCGTTTACCCATGCAGTGTAAGAACAAAAGGGGGTTGTTGGCACCAGTTCCTCACCGGTCCTCTTTGGGGTTTTATCAATGAGATTTCTTCTGTTTTGACAGAAGATCTCTCATTGAGGGGGTATTGTAACGTGTCAAAAATGTGGGTATTTTTATTTTATTTCATTTTCGGGGTTTCATAAAAATATACTGTAAAATTTAATCCCATTGTGACAGACCACGTGGTGAATGGAACAGTTTAGAACAAAGGCAAGACGTAATAGCATTGTGCAACCAGTTGAGGTATGTAGCCACCTCAAGTTTACAAGAACTATGAGAGAATGTGACCGTGCGCTCGGACCCATCATACGAGCATGTGCGCGGGCGGGGACGCAAAGCAGATCAACCGACGCTATCGAAAATGGCGCAGAGACGAAGTTTTATGAGACCTACAACCCGAGTTAAAGGATATGAAATATAAGGTCCGCCTCTTTTGTGACATCAAGCCAGAAGCGCCTAAATATCGTCGGCGCAAACTACAGAAAAAAACCACTATGTATCATGTTCACAGCCAATAAACTGCAACAACTCAACTGTGAGCGTCGACGAAATTCGTTCGGCCGGGCATCAATATCCGGCCGTTTGCAAGAGAAGCGTTATGCAGTCCACGAGCAACAGAGTTCACATACAGATGTAGTTGCGACGCGTGGGCCCGGTCGGGTTGAACTGTTGAAATAATGAATAATTCCACGTAATAACGCCGTAATACCGACCGGGACCCAAGAAATTAGTAAATGTAGTACAGTGGGTGTATTGGAAACAATTGTGAATTGAAAACAGTGAATAACGGGCAGTGGAAGCGCGGAACGATAACCACGTGTTTGGCCGGCATCGCGATAGTGCGGTTTCTCGATTTAAACTGAAGTTATAAAAATGTTAAGGGGTTAATAAATATTTTGTGTGATTGTATGCGTGTAAATTGCAGGCTGAGCAGTCTACCTAGTAGTAAGTAATAGTAGGTAATTATAACCACATAAAGCACATGTACGCAAGTTTAAGTCAATTTACTAAAAAATTATTAATACAATTTTTAAAGCAATTGCTCATTAAAAATACTGATTCTCGTTGAAATAATGTGTTAGTCTAAGTTATTTCGTCATTACCACTTTCTCATTTCTGTGCTGCACGATTCGTCTAAACGTTCCGGGGATCTTCTGAATTATTATTGGGGTGGTCAGATTGCTAAATTGTCCCTTCTTTGTGGAAGCAAATAGGCGCTACAGCCTAACATAAATTACAATAGAGTGTGTGGATGGGAGGTGGCTCAGATGAGCCACAAATTTAAATTTATAACATAAAAATTGCTAACTCTAATTTTGATCTAATAAAAATGCTTGTGTTCCATTTAAATAACTAGATGCTCATACATTCACTATAAGGTGTTCATTCTATATTTTTTAAATGTAGTATTTTATTGTAGTAGGGTAGATATAAGAATTGATAAAAGGTATATGTTTTACATAATTTGTGTATTTTTGAAACTAAGTAGATAACTAAACCGACTGGCAGGCGGTTAACATGAAATTACCAGAATCAAAGAAAGGGGAAACATTGATGGTAGATGTAAGTATTGATAAGAATATGTATTTAATGTAATCTGGACAATTTTTGAAAGGTGTCTTCACTTTATTAAGAATATCAGCTGATCGGTAGTAAAGGGTCACTGTAAAATTGTTTATAAATGTTCCAGGTAATTAATATTAAATGTAATGTTTCAATGTATTACAGATGCTATTTAAAGTAATGAGAAAAGTAATTTGATAAGGTGAGAAATAAAGTAATAATTTGTGAAAGCTAATAAAAGATAGTTTTTGGGGTGATGAATATTTTGTGGGACATGTCGATCAGTCCAAGTTGAAATTAAAGTTGAAATAGTAGAGATGAAAATAATGTAATGTTGTTGTAAGATAATGTAATAGAATGTGAGAAGTATTGATGTTGACACAGTAGTTGTGGGTAATATATGTAGAGTATGGAGGGATATATTGATGTTTATAATTGATGATGTTATTTTGTTGTAGTTGAAGTGGGGTAATAAGAGTGAGATTTTGGGGATGGCAATTTTGTAATAGGGGGTAGTGTAATGTGGGAGTCCGCAACAAAATGGTTGGGATGGGATGGGACCGATTTAGGGGGAAGGGGTCGCCTTAGGTAGAATCCAGGGACCAGCTTAAGGAAATGAGTTTTTTGGGAGGGAAACACACTTATCCTAAGTACAAAGGGTTAGGGATTAATTTTTTTATATATTGAGAGAAGGTAGTGATTTGAGTTTAATGATAAGTTGGGTTTAGAGATTGTTGGCTAGATGTTTTGATAGAGATGGGTGTCATATGAGTTATAGTTGTTAGTGAATAGTAGAGTCAGAGTGAGAAAGATATTATATGTATAAATGCCAAGTGGCATATCAAGTTGAGATAAATAATTTAAATCACCCAAAGTAACGTAGAGTGGGAATAATAAAGAAAGAGATTTAGAATAAGAATATAAAATTTTTTTAATTGCAACCAGTGACAATTTTTTGATAGAATTTGGAAATGTAAAGTTAGAAAGTGTTTATTTTGAATAATTTAAATGTCAATTTGATTATTATTTATAATGATGTTTTGTTAATTTTAAATATTGTATTTTATTATGTTTTGTGTTTAAGGACAGAATTTTACAGATGTGTACGGTATTTTCAGACATAGTTGGTATGTAACGTATGTAGGTCAAGGTTTTTGACGTGACCTAGTTTTGATTAGCTGATAGTGAGGTCATATACTAGGCATGTTTAGCATGGAAGCTAATCCAACTTTTGTTTTTAATCAATTTGAATAAACTTTAAATGATTTCTATATGGGGAAAAGAAAATATTTTAAGAAATTTAAATTTTTTGAATTAAAAATTTTTTTTTGGAAACTTTGGATTTAAAATTTTGAAAAAAAAAATGATTTTGCGCCTGTCAGCTAATGGATATTTTAAACTTATTTTATTATTTGTGTACTAACCGTGTTTATTATTATTGAATTATTTTATTGAATTGTATTGTTAGACTCTAGGTGTAATCACATGTTAGGTTAAGGATGTTCTTAATTGTAAGAAATGTTTAAATTGATTTATTTTAAATAACAGAAAAAACCAATGAAGGGAATAATTCAAAATAGATACAAAATTTGTGATTTGATTTTCAAATGAAAACGACCAATGAGTTGTAATTTCAATAAATTTTCAAAGAATTTTTCAATTTTCAGTATGTAATGTGAGTGCGTGTGAGCCCAGTATCTGCTAAAGGCAGCCCAGCTTGCATATAAGGGGAAACATATCGGTTGAGGATCTGGCAGGATCTAAGCCAGGGATTGAGGATTTTTGGGGTAGCATGATAGAAGGTGAGGTGCACTGTGGTGCGTGTCTGTTCGATTTTTCGGTGTTGGGATCTCTTACAGAGAAGTCCAGTGATCTCGTTCAGATGCGACCATAGTCGCCGAGCCAGGGGGGGGGCGTTTACCCATGCAGTGTAAGAACAAAAGGGGGTTGTTGGCACCAGTTCCTCACCGGTCCTCTTTGGGGTTTTATCAATGAGATTTCTTCTGTTTTGACAGAAGATCTCTCATTGAGGGGGTATTTTAACGTGTCAAAAATGTGGGTATTTTTATTTTATTTCATTTTCGGGGTTTCATAAAAATATATTGTAAAATTTAATCCCATTGTGACAGACCACGTGGTGAATGGAACAGTTTAGAACAAAGGCAAGACGTAATAGCATTGTGCAACCAGTTGAGGTATGTAGCCACCTCAAGTTTCCAAGAACTATGAGAGAATGTGACCGTGCGCTCGGACCCATCATACGAGCATGTGTGCGGGCGGGGACGCAAAGCAGATCAACCGACGCTATCGAAAATGGCGCAGAGACGAAGTTTTATGAGACCTACAACCCGAGTTGAAGGATATGAAATATAAGGTCCGCCTCTTTTGTGACATCAAGCCAGAAGCGCCTAAATATCGTCGGCGCACACTACAGAAAAAAACCACTATGTATCATGCTCATAGCCAATAAACTGCAACAACTCAACTGTGAGCGTCGACGAAATTCGTTCGGCCGGGCATCAATATCCGCCCGCTTGCAAGAGAAGCGTTATGCAGTCCACGAGCAACAGAGTTCACATACAGATGTAGTTGCGACGCGTGGGCCCGGTCGGGTTGAACTGTTGAAATAATGAATAATTCCACGTAATAACGCCGTAATACCGACCGGGACCCAAGAAATTAGTAAATGTAGTACAGTGGGTGTATTGGAAACAATTGTGAATTGAAAACAGTGAATAACGGGCAGTGGAAGCGCGGAACGATAACCACGTGTTTGGCCGGCATCGCGATAGTGCTGTTTCTCGATTTAAACTGAAGTTATAAAAATGTTAAGGGGTTAATAAATATTTTGTGTGATTGTATGCGTGTAAATTGCAGGCTGAGCAGTCTACCTAGTAGTAAGTAATAGTAGGTAATTATAACCACATAAAGCACATGTACGCAAGTTTAAGTCAATTTACTAAAAAATTAATAATACAATTTTTAAAGCAATTGCTCATTAAAAATACTGATTCTCGTTGAAATAATGTGTTAGTCTAAGTTATTTCGTCATTACCACTTTCTCATTTCTGTGCTGCACGATTCGTCTAAACGTTCCGGGGATCTTCTGAATTATTATTGGGGTGGTCAGATTGCTAAATTGTCCCTTCTTTGTGGAAGCAAATAGGCGCTACAGCCTAACATAAATTACAATAGAGTGTGTGGATGGGAGGTGGCTCAGATGAGCCACAAATTTAAATTTATAACATAAAAATTGCTAACTCTAATTTTGATCTAATAAAAATGCTTGTGTTCCATTTAAATAACTAGATGCTCATACATTCACTATAAGGTGTTCATTCTATATTTTTTAAATGTAGTATTTTATTGTAGTAGGGTAGATATAAGAATTGATAAAAGGTATATGTTTTACATAATTTGTGTATTTTTGAAACTAAGTAGATAACTAAACTGACTGGCAGGCGGTTAACATGAAATTACCAGAATCAAAGAAAGGGGAAACATTGATGGTAGATGTAAGTATTGATAAGAATATGTATTTAATGTAATCTGGACAATTTTTGAAAGGTGTCTTCACTTTATTAAGAATATCAGCTGATCGGTAGTAAAGGGTCACTGTAAAATTGTTTATAAATGTTCCAGGTAATTAATATTAAATGTAATGTTTCAATGTATTACAGATGCTATTTAAAGTAATGAGAAAAGTAATTTGATAAGGTGAGAAATAAAGTAATAATTTGTGAAAGCTAATAAAAGATAGTTTTTGGGGTGATGAATATTTTGTGGGACATGTCGATCAGTCCAAGTTGAAATTAAAGTTGAAATAGTAGAGATGAAAATAATGTAATGTTGTTGTAAGATAATGTAATAGAATGTGAGAAGTATTGATGTTGACACAGTAGTTGTGGGTAATATATGTAGAGTATGGAGGGATATATTGATGTTTATAATTGATGATGTTATTTTGTTGTAGTTGAAGTGGGGTAATAAGAGTGAGATTTTGGGGATGGCAATTTTGTAATAGGGGGTAGTGTAATGTGGGAGTCCGCAACAAAATGGTTGGGATGGGATGGGACCGATTTAGGGGGAAGGGGTCGCCTTAGGTAGAATCCAGGGACCAGCTTAAGGAAATGAGTTTTTTGGGAGGGAAACACACTTATCCTAAGTACAAAGGGTTAGGGATTAATTTTTTTATATATTGAGAGAAGGTAGTGATTTGAGTTTAATGATAAGTTGGGTTTAGAGATTGTTGGCTAGATGTTTTGATAGAGATGGGTGTCATATGAGTTATAGTTGTTAGTGAATAGTAGAGTCAGAGTGAGAAAGATATTATATGTATAAATGCCAAGTGGCATATCAAGTTGAGATAAATAATTTAAATCACCCAAAGTAACGTAGAGTGGGAATAATAAAGAAAGAGATTTAGAATAAGAATATAAAATTTTTTTAATTGCAACCAGTGACAATTTTTTGATAGAATTTGGAAATGTAAAGTTAGAAAGTGTTTATTTTGAATAATTTAAATGTCAATTTGATTATTATTTATAATGATGTTTTGTTAATTTTAAATATTGTATTTTATTATGTTTTGTGTTTAAGGACAGAATTTTACAGATGTGTACGGTATTTTCAGACATAGTTGGTATGTAACGTATGTAGGTCAAGGTTTTTGACGTGACCTAGTTTTGATTAGCTGATAGTGAGGTCATATACTAGGCATGTTTAGCATGGAAGCTAATCCAACTTTTGTTTTTAATCAATTTGAATAAACTTTAAATGATTTCTATATATGGAAAAGAAAATATTTTAAGAAATTTAAATTTTTTGAATTAAAAATTTTTTTTTGGAAACTTTGGATTTAAAATTTTGAAAAAAAAAATGATTTTGCGCCTGTCAGCTAATGGATATTTTAAACTTATTTTATTATTTGTGTACTAACCGTGTTTATTATTATTGAATTATTTTATTGAATTGTATTGTTAGACTCTAGGTGTAATCACATGTTAGGTTAAGGATGTTCTTAATTGTAAGAAATGTTTAAATTGATTTATTTTAAATAACAGAAAAAACCAATGAAGGGAATAATTCAAAATAGATACAAAATTTGTGATTTGATTTTCAAATGAAAACGACCAATGAGTTGTAATTTCAATAAATTTTCAAAGAATTTTTCAATTTTCAGTATGTAATGTGAGTGCGTGTGAGCCCAGTATCTGCTAAAGGCAGCCCAGCTTGCATATAAGGGGAAACATATCGGTTGAGGATCTGGCAGGATCTAAGCCAGGGATTGAGGATTTTTGGGGTAGCATGATAGAAGGTGAGGTGCACTGTGGTGCGTGTCTGTTCGATTTTTCGGTGTTGGGATCTCTTACAGAGAAGTCCAGTGATCTCGTTCAGATGCGACCATAGTCGCCGAGCCAGGGGGGGGCGTTTACCCATGCAGTGTAAGAACAAAAGGGGGTTGTTGGCACCAGTTCCTCACCGGTCCTCTTTGGGGTTTTATCAATGAGATTTCTTCTGTTTTGACAGAAGATCTCTCATTGAGGGGGTATTTTAACATGTCAAAAATGTGGGTATTTTTATTTTATTTCATTTTCGGGGTTTCATAAAAATATATTGTAAAATTTAATCCCATTGTGACAGACCACGTGGTGAATGGAACAGTTTAGAACAAAGGCAAGACGTAATAGCATTGTGCAACCAGTTGAGGTATGTAGCCACCTCAAGTTTCCAAGAACTATGAGAGAATGTGACCGTGCGCTCGGACCCATCATACGAGCATGTGTGCGGGCGGGGACGCAAAGCAGATCAACCGACGCTATCGAAAATGGCGCAGAGACGAAGTTTTATGAGACCTACAACCCGAGTTGAAGGATATGAAATATAAGGTCCGCCTCTTTTGTGACATCAAGCCAGAAGCGCCTAAATATCGTCGGCGCACACTACAGAAAAAAACCACTATGTATCATGCTCATAGCCAATAAACTGCAACAACTCAACTGTGAGCGTCGACGAAATTCGTTCGGCCGGGCATCAATATCCGCCCGCTTGCAAGAGAAGCGTTATGCAGTCCACGAGCAACAGAGTTCACATACAGATGTAGTTGCGACGCGTGGGCCCGGTCGGGTTGAACTGTTGAAATAATGAATAATTCCACGTAATAACGCCGTAATACCGACCGGGACCCAAGAAATTAGTAAATGTAGTACAGTGGGTGTATTGGAAACAATTGTGAATTGAAAACAGTGAATAACGGGCAGTGGAAGCGCGGAACGATAACCACGTGTTTGGCCGGCATCGCGATAGTGCTGTTTCTCGATTTAAACTGAAGTTATAAAAATGTTAAGGGGTTAATAAATATTTTGTGTGATTGTATGCGTGTAAATTGCAGGCTGAGCAGTCTACCTAGTAGTAAGTAATAGTAGGTAATTATAACCACATAAAGCACATGTACGCAAGTTTAAGTCAATTTACTAAAAAATTAATAATACAATTTTTAAAGCAATTGCTCATTAAAAATACTGATTCTCGTTGAAATAATGTGTTAGTCTAAGTTATTTCGTCATTACCACTTTCTCATTTCTGTGCTGCACGATTCGTCTAAACGTTCCGGGGATCTTCTGAATTATTATTGGGGTGGTCAGATTGCTAAATTGTCCCTTCTTTGTGGAAGCAAATAGGCGCTACAGCCTAACATAAATTACAATAGAGTGTGTGGATGGGAGGTGGCTCAGATGAGCCACAAATTTAAATTTATAACATAAAAATTGCTAACTCTAATTTTGATCTAATAAAAATGCTTGTGTTCCATTTAAATAACTAGATGCTCATACATTCACTATAAGGTGTTCATTCTATATTTTTTAAATGTAGTATTTTATTGTAGTAGGGTAGATATAAGAATTGATAAAAGGTATATGTTTTACATAATTTGTGTATTTTTGAAACTAAGTAGATAACTAAACTGACTGGCAGGCGGTTAACATGAAATTACCAGAATCAAAGAAAGGGGAAACATTGATGGTAGATGTAAGTATTGATAAGAATATGTATTTAATGTAATCTGGACAATTTTTGAAAGGTGTCTTCACTTTATTAAGAATATCAGCTGATCGGTAGTAAAGGGTCACTGTAAAATTGTTTATAAATGTTCCAGGTAATTAATATTAAATGTAATGTTTCAATGTATTACAGATGCTATTTAAAGTAATGAGAAAAGTAATTTGATAAGGTGAGAAATAAAGTAATAATTTGTGAAAGCTAATAAAAGATAGTTTTTGGGGTGATGAATATTTTGTGGGACATGTCGATCAGTCCAAGTTGAAATTAAAGTTGAAATAGTAGAGATGAAAATAATGTAATGTTGTTGTAAGATAATGTAATAGAATGTGAGAAGTATTGATGTTGACACAGTAGTTGTGGGTAATATATGTAGAGTATGGAGGGATATATTGATGTTTATAATTGATGATGTTATTTTGTTGTAGTTGAAGTGGGGTAATAAGAGTGAGATTTTGGGGATGGCAATTTTGTAATAGGGGGTAGTGTAATGTGGGAGTCCGCAACAAAATGGTTGGGATGGGATGGGACCGATTTAGGGGGAAGGGGTCGCCTTAGGTAGAATCCAGGGACCAGCTTAAGGAAATGAGTTTTTTGGGAGGGAAACACACTTATCCTAAGTACAAAGGGTTAGGGATTAATTTTTTTATATATTGAGAGAAGGTAGTGATTTGAGTTTAATGATAAGTTGGGTTTAGAGATTGTTGGCTAGATGTTTTGATAGAGATGGGTGTCATATGAGTTATAGTTGTTAGTGAATAGTAGAGTCAGAGTGAGAAAGATATTATATGTATAAATGCCAAGTGGCATATCAAGTTGAGATAAATAATTTAAATCACCCAAAGTAACGTAGAGTGGGAATAATAAAGAAAGAGATTTAGAATAAGAATATAAAATTTTTTTAATTGCAACCAGTGACAATTTTTTGATAGAATTTGGAAATGTAAAGTTAGAAAGTGTTTATTTTGAATAATTTAAATGTCAATTTGATTATTATTTATAATGATGTTTTGTTAATTTTAAATATTGTATTTTATTATGTTTTGTGTTTAAGGACAGAATTTTACAGATGTGTACGGTATTTTCAGACATAGTTGGTATGTAACGTATGTAGGTCAAGGTTTTTGACGTGACCTAGTTTTGATTAGCTGATAGTGAGGTCATATACTAGGCATGTTTAGCATGGAAGCTAATCCAACTTTTGTTTTTAATCAATTTGAATAAACTTTAAATGATTTCTATATGGGGAAAAGAAAATATTTTAAGAAATTTAAATTTTTTGAATTAAAAATTTTTTTTTGGAAACTTTGGATTTAAAATTTTGAAAAAAAAAATGATTTTGCGCCTGTCAGCTAATGGATATTTTAAACTTATTTTATTATTTGTGTACTAACCGTGTTTATTATTATTGAATTATTTTATTGAATTGTATTGTTAGACTCTAGGTGTAATCACATGTTAGGTTAAGGATGTTCTTAATTGTAAGAAATGTTTAAATTGATTTATTTTAAATAACAGAAAAAACCAATGAAGGGAATAATTCAAAATAGATACAAAATTTGTGATTTGATTTTCAAATGAAAACGACCAATGAGTTGTAATTTCAATAAATTTTCAAAGAATTTTTCAATTTTCAGTATGTAATGTGAGTGCGTGTGAGCCCAGTATCTGCTAAAGGCAGCCCAGCTTGCATATAAGGGGAAACATATCGGTTGAGGATCTGGCAGGATCTAAGCCAGGGATTGAGGATTTTTGGGGTAGCATGATAGAAGGTGAGGTGCACTGTGGTGCGTGTCTGTTCGATTTTTCGGTGTTGGGATCTCTTACAGAGAAGTCCAGTGATCTCGTTCAGATGCGACCATAGTCGCCGAGCCAGGGGGGGGCGTTTACCCATGCAGTGTAAGAACAAAAGGGGGTTGTTGGCACCAGTTCCTCACCGGTCCTCTTTGGGGTTTTATCAATGAGATTTCTTCTGTTTTGACAGAAGATCTCTCATTGAGGGGGTATTTTAACGTGTCAAAAATGTGGGTATTTTTATTTTATTTCATTTTCGGGGTTTCATAAAAATATATTGTAAAATTTAATCCCATTGTGACAGACCACGTGGTGAATGGAACAGTTTAGAACAAAGGCAAGACGTAATAGCATTGTGCAACCAGTTGAGGTATGTAGCCACCTCAAGTTTCCAAGAACTATGAGAGAATGTGACCGTGCGCTCGGACCCATCATACGAGCATGTGTGCGGGCGGGGACGCAAAGCAGATCAACCGACGCTATCGAAAATGGCGCAGAGACGAAGTTTTATGAGACCTACAACCCGAGTTGAAGGATATGAAATATAAGGTCCGCCTCTTTTGTGACATCAAGCCAGAAGCGCCTAAATATCGTCGGCGCACACTACAGAAAAAAACCACTATGTATCATGCTCATAGCCAATAAACTGCAACAACTCAACTGTGAGCGTCGACGAAATTCGTTCGGCCGGGCATCAATATCCGCCCGCTTGCAAGAGAAGCGTTATGCAGTCCACGAGCAACAGAGTTCACATACAGATGTAGTTGCGACGCGTGGGCCCGGTCGGGTTGAACTGTTGAAATAATGAATAATTCCACGTAATAACGCCGTAATACCGACCGGGACCCAAGAAATTAGTAAATGTAGTACAGTGGGTGTATTGGAAACAATTGTGAATTGAAAACAGTGAATAACGGGCAGTGGAAGCGCGGAACGATAACCACGTGTTTGGCCGGCATCGCGATAGTGCTGTTTCTCGATTTAAACTGAAGTTATAAAAATGTTAAGGGGTTAATAAATATTTTGTGTGATTGTATGCGTGTAAATTGCAGGCTGAGCAGTCTACCTAGTAGTAAGTAATAGTAGGTAATTATAACCACATAAAGCACATGTACGCAAGTTTAAGTCAATTTACTAAAAAATTAATAATACAATTTTTAAAGCAATTGCTCATTAAAAATACTGATTCTCGTTGAAATAATGTGTTAGTCTAAGTTATTTCGTCATTACCACTTTCTCATTTCTGTGCTGCACGATTCGTCTAAACGTTCCGGGGATCTTCTGAATTATTATTGGGGTGGTCAGATTGCTAAATTGTCCCTTCTTTGTGGAAGCAAATAGGCGCTACAGCCTAACATAAATTACAATAGAGTGTGTGGATGGGAGGTGGCTCAGATGAGCCACAAATTTAAATTTATAACATAAAAATTGCTAACTCTAATTTTGATCTAATAAAAATGCTTGTGTTCCATTTAAATAACTAGATGCTCATACATTCACTATAAGGTGTTCATTCTATATTTTTTAAATGTAGTATTTTATTGTAGTAGGGTAGATATAAGAATTGATAAAAGGTATATGTTTTACATAATTTGTGTATTTTTGAAACTAAGTAGATAACTAAACTGACTGGCAGGCGGTTAACATGAAATTACCAGAATCAAAGAAAGGGGAAACATTGATGGTAGATGTAAGTATTGATAAGAATATGTATTTAATGTAATCTGGACAATTTTTGAAAGGTGTCTTCACTTTATTAAGAATATCAGCTGATCGGTAGTAAAGGGTCACTGTAAAATTGTTTATAAATGTTCCAGGTAATTAATATTAAATGTAATGTTTCAATGTATTACAGATGCTATTTAAAGTAATGAGAAAAGTAATTTGATAAGGTGAGAAATAAAGTAATAATTTGTGAAAGCTAATAAAAGATAGTTTTTGGGGTGATGAATATTTTGTGGGACATGTCGATCAGTCCAAGTTGAAATTAAAGTTGAAATAGTAGAGATGAAAATAATGTAATGTTGTTGTAAGATAATGTAATAGAATGTGAGAAGTATTGATGTTGACACAGTAGTTGTGGGTAATATATGTAGAGTATGGAGGGATATATTGATGTTTATAATTGATGATGTTATTTTGTTGTAGTTGAAGTGGGGTAATAAGAGTGAGATTTTGGGGATGGCAATTTTGTAATAGGGGGTAGTGTAATGTGGGAGTCCGCAACAAAATGGTTGGGATGGGATGGGACCGATTTAGGGGGAAGGGGTCGCCTTAGGTAGAATCCAGGGACCAGCTTAAGGAAATGAGTTTTTTGGGAGGGAAACACACTTATCCTAAGTACAAAGGGTTAGGGATTAATTTTTTTATATATTGAGAGAAGGTAGTGATTTGAGTTTAATGATAAGTTGGGTTTAGAGATTGTTGGCTAGATGTTTTGATAGAGATGGGTGTCATATGAGTTATAGTTGTTAGTGAATAGTAGAGTCAGAGTGAGAAAGATATTATATGTATAAATGCCAAGTGGCATATCAAGTTGAGATAAATAATTTAAATCACCCAAAGTAACGTAGAGTGGGAATAATAAAGAAAGAGATTTAGAATAAGAATATAAAATTTTTTTAATTGCAACCAGTGACAATTTTTTGATAGAATTTGGAAATGTAAAGTTAGAAAGTGTTTATTTTGAATAATTTAAATGTCAATTTGATTATTATTTATAATGATGTTTTGTTAATTTTAAATATTGTATTTTATTATGTTTTGTGTTTAAGGACAGAATTTTACAGATGTGTACGGTATTTTCAGACATAGTTGGTATGTAACGTATGTAGGTCAAGGTTTTTGACGTGACCTAGTTTTGATTAGCTGATAGTGAGGTCATATACTAGGCATGTTTAGCATGGAAGCTAATCCAACTTTTGTTTTTAATCAATTTGAATAAACTTTAAATGATTTCTATATGGGGAAAAGAAAATATTTTAAGAAATTTAAATTTTTTGAATTAAAAATTTTTTTTTGGAAACTTTGGATTTAAAATTTTGAAAAAAAAAATGATTTTGCGCCTGTCAGCTAATGGATATTTTAAACTTATTTTATTATTTGTGTACTAACCGTGTTTATTATTATTGAATTATTTTATTGAATTGTATTGTTAGACTCTAGGTGTAATCACATGTTAGGTTAAGGATGTTCTTAATTGTAAGAAATGTTTAAATTGATTTATTTTAAATAACAGAAAAAACCAATGAAGGGAATAATTCAAAATAGATACAAAATTTGTGATTTGATTTTCAAATGAAAACGACCAATGAGTTGTAATTTCAATAAATTTTCAAAGAATTTTTCAATTTTCAGTATGTAATGTGAGTGCGTGTGAGCCCAGTATCTGCTAAAGGCAGCCCAGCTTGCATATAAGGGGAAACATATCGGTTGAGGATCTGGCAGGATCTAAGCCAGGGATTGAGGATTTTTGGGGTAGCATGATAGAAGGTGAGGTGCACTGTGGTGCGAGTCTGTTCGATTTTTCGGTGTTGGGATCTCTTACAGAGAAGTCCAGTGATCTCGTTCAGATGCGACCATAGTCGCCGAGCCAGGGGGGGGCGTTTACCCATGCAGTGTAAGAACAAAAGGGGGTTGTTGGCACCAGTTCCTCACCGGTCCTCTTTGGGGTTTTATCAATGAGATTTCTTCTGTTTTGACAGAAGATCTCTCATTGAGGGGGTATTTTAACGTGTCAAAAATGTGGGTATTTTTATTTTATTTCATTTTCGGGGTTTCATAAAAATATATTGTAAAATTTAATCCCATTGTGACAGACCACGTGGTGAATGGAACAGTTTAGAACAAAGGCAAGACGTAATAGCATTGTGCAACCAGTTGAGGTATGTAGCCACCTCAAGTTTCCAAGAACTATGAGAGAATGTGACCGTGCGCTCGGACCCATCATACGAGCATGTGTGCGGGCGGGGACGCAAAGCAGATCAACCGACGCTATCGAAAATGGCGCAGAGACGAAGTTTTATGAGACCTACAACCCGAGTTGAAGGATATGAAATATAAGGTCCGCCTCTTTTGTGACATCAAGCCAGAAGCGCCTAAATATCGTCGGCGCACACTACAGAAAAAAACCACTATGTATCATGCTCATAGCCAATAAACTGCAACAACTCAACTGTGAGCGTCGACGAAATTCGTTCGGCCGGGCATCAATATCCGCCCGCTTGCAAGAGAAGCGTTATGCAGTCCACGAGCAACAGAGTTCACATACAGATGTAGTTGCGACGCGTGGGCCCGGTCGGGTTGAACTGTTGAAATAATGAATAATTCCACGTAATAACGCCGTAATACCGACCGGGACCCAAGAAATTAGTAAATGTAGTACAGTGGGTGTATTGGAAACAATTGTGAATTGAAAACAGTGAATAACGGGCAGTGGAAGCGCGGAACGATAACCACGTGTTTGGCCGGCATCGCGATAGTGCTGTTTCTCGATTTAAACTGAAGTTATAAAAATGTTAAGGGGTTAATAAATATTTTGTGTGATTGTATGCGTGTAAATTGCAGGCTGAGCAGTCTACCTAGTAGTAAGTAATAGTAGGTAATTATAACCACATAAAGCACATGTACGCAAGTTTAAGTCAATTTACTAAAAAATTAATAATACAATTTTTAAAGCAATTGCTCATTAAAAATACTGATTCTCGTTGAAATAATGTGTTAGTCTAAGTTATTTCGTCATTACCACTTTCTCATTTCTGTGCTGCACGATTCGTCTAAACGTTCCGGGGATCTTCTGAATTATTATTGGGGTGGTCAGATTGCTAAATTGTCCCTTCTTTGTGGAAGCAAATAGGCGCTACAGCCTAACATAAATTACAATAGAGTGTGTGGATGGGAGGTGGCTCAGATGAGCCACAAATTTAAATTTATAACATAAAAATTGCTAACTCTAATTTTGATCTAATAAAAATGCTTGTGTTCCATTTAAATAACTAGATGCTCATACATTCACTATAAGGTGTTCATTCTATATTTTTTAAATGTAGTATTTTATTGTAGTAGGGTAGATATAAGAATTGATAAAAGGTATATGTTTTACATAATTTGTGTATTTTTGAAACTAAGTAGATAACTAAACTGACTGGCAGGCGGTTAACATGAAATTACCAGAATCAAAGAAAGGGGAAACATTGATGGTAGATGTAAGTATTGATAAGAATATGTATTTAATGTAATCTGGACAATTTTTGAAAGGTGTCTTCACTTTATTAAGAATATCAGCTGATCGGTAGTAAAGGGTCACTGTAAAATTGTTTATAAATGTTCCAGGTAATTAATATTAAATGTAATGTTTCAATGTATTACAGATGCTATTTAAAGTAATGAGAAAAGTAATTTGATAAGGTGAGAAATAAAGTAATAATTTGTGAAAGCTAATAAAAGATAGTTTTTGGGGTGATGAATATTTTGTGGGACATGTCGATCAGTCCAAGTTGAAATTAAAGTTGAAATAGTAGAGATGAAAATAATGTAATGTTGTTGTAAGATAATGTAATAGAATGTGAGAAGTATTGATGTTGACACAGTAGTTGTGGGTAATATATGTAGAGTATGGAGGGATATATTGATGTTTATAATTGATGATGTTATTTTGTTGTAGTTGAAGTGGGGTAATAAGAGTGAGATTTTGGGGATGGCAATTTTGTAATAGGGGGTAGTGTAATGTGGGAGTCCGCAACAAAATGGTTGGGACGGGATGGGACCGATTTAGGGGTCGCCTTAGGTAGAATTCAGGGACCAGATTAAGGAAATGAATTTTTTGGGAGGGAAACACACTTATCCTAAGCACAAAGAGTTAGGGATTAATTTTTTTATATATTGAGAGAAGGTGGTGATTTGAGTTTAATGATAAGTTGGGTTTAGAGATTGTTGGCTAGATGTTTTGATAGAGATGGGTGTCATATGAGTTATAGTTGTTAGTGAATAGTAGAGTCAGAGTGAGAAAGATATTATATGTATAAATGCCAAGTGGCATATCAAGTTGAGATAAATAATTTAAATCACCCAAAGTAACGTAGAGTGGGAATAATAAAGAAAGAGATTTAGAATAAGAATATAAAATTTTTTTAATTGCAACCAGTGACAATTTTTTGATAGAATTTGGAAATGTAAAGTTAGAAAGTGTTTATTTTGAATAATTTAAATGTCAATTTGATTATTATTTATAATGATGTTTTGTTAATTTTAAAAATTGTATTTTATTATGTTTTGTGTTTAAGGACAGAATTTTACAGATGTTTACGGTATTTTCAGACATAGTTGGTATGTAACGTATGTAGGTCAAGGTTTTTGACTTGACCTAGTTTTGATCAGCTGATAGTGAGGTCATATACTAGGCATGTTTAGCATGGAAGCTAATCCAACTTTTGTTTTTAATCAATTTGAATAAACTTTAAATGATTTCTATATGGGGAAAAGAAAATATTTTAAGAAATTTAAATTTTTTGAATTTAAAATTTTTTTTTGGAAACTTTGGATTTAAAATTTTGAAAAAAAAAAAGATTTTGCGCCTGTCAGCTAATGGATATTTTAAACTTATTTTATTATTTGTGTACTAACCGTGTTTATTATTATTGAATTATTTTATTGAATTGTATTGTTAGACTCTAGGTGTAATCACATGTTAGGTTAAGGATGTTCTTAATTGTAAGAAATGTTTAAATTGATTTATTTTAAATAACAGAAAAAACCAATGAAGGGAATAATTCAAAATAGATACAAAATTTGTGATTTGATTTTCAAATGAAAACGACCAATGAGTTGTAATTTCAATAAATTTTCAAAGAATTTTTCAATTTTCAGTATGTAATGTGAGTGCGTGTGAGCCCAGTATCTGCTAAAGGCAGCCCAGCTTGCATATAAGGGGAAACATAAAGGTTGAGGATCTGGCAGGATTTAAGCCAGGGATTGAGGATTTTTGGGGTAGCATGATAGAAGGTGAGGTGTGCTGTGGTGAGTGTCTGTTCGATTTTTCGGTGTTGGGATCTCTTACAGAGAAGTCCAGTGATCTCGTTCAGATGTGTCCATAGTCGCCGAGCCAAGGGGGTCGTTTACCCATGCAGTGTAAGAACGAAAGGGGGTTGTTGGCACCAGTTCCTCACCGGTCCTCTTTGGGGTTTTATCAATGAGATTTCTTCTGTTTTGACAGAAGATCTCTCATTGAGGGGGTATTGTAACGTGTCAAAAATGTGGGTATTTTTATTTTATTTCATTTTCGGGGTTTCATAAAAATATATTGTAAAATTTAATCCCATTGTGACAGACCACGTGGTGAATGGAACAGTTTAGAACAAAGGCAAGACGTAATAGCATTGTGCAACCAGTTGAGGTATGTAGCCACCTCAAGTTTCCAAGAACTATGAGAGAATGTGACCGTGCGCTCGGACCCATCATACGAGCATGTGCGCGGGCGGGGACGCAAAGCAGATCAACCGACGCTATCGAAAATGGCGCAGAGACGAAGTTTTATGAGACCTACAACCCGAGTTGAAGGATATGAAATATAAGGTCCGCCTCTTTTGTGACATCATGCCAGAAGCACCTAAATATCGTCGGCGCATACTACAGAAAAAAACCACTATGTATCATGCTCATAGCCAATAAACTGCAACAACTCAACAGTGAGCGTCGACGAAATTCGTTCGGCCGGGCATCAATATCCGCCCGCTTGCAAGAGAAGCGTTACGCAGTCCACGAGCAACAGAGTTCACATACAGACGTAGTTGCAACGCGTGGGCCCGGTCGGGTTGAACTGTTGAAATAATGAATAATTCCACGTAATAACGCCGTAATACCGACCGGGACCCAAGAAATTAGTAAATGTAGTACAGTGGGTGTATTGGAAACAATTGTGAATTGAAAACAGTGAATAACGGGCAGTGGAAGCGCGGAACGATAACCACGTGTTTGGCCGGCATCGCGATAGTGCGGTTTCTCGATTTAAACTGAAGTTATAAAAATGTTAAGGGGTTAATAAATATTTTGTGTGATTGTGTGCGTGTAAATTGCAGGCTGAGCAGTCTACCTAGTAGTAAGTAATAGTAGGTAATTATAACCACATAAAGCACATGTACGCAAGTTTAAGTCAATTTACTAAAAAATTAATAATACAATTTTTAAAGCAATTGCTCATTAAAAATACTGATTCTCGTTGAAATAATGTGTTAGTCTAAGTTATTTCGTCATTACCACTTTCTCATTTCTGTGCTGCAAGATTCGTCTAAACGTTCCGGGGATCTTCTGAATTATTATTGGGGTGGTCAGATTGCTAAATTGTCCCTTGTTTTATTATGGTGGAGTATAAAGGTTTTCGATATTTTAACCTATTAAAAAATACCGTGGCGAACTTGGTCTTCTGATGAAATTTAAATACGAGGTAAGAAGTTGTGAAAGCTTGCAGGTAAGTCCTGGCAGAGTATTTTATGTATTAATATATTTCGACGTATTTTTTAGCATCACAATTGGAACAACTTTTTGAATACCCACCAGAAAATCAAATTATAGACGTAAACATGAAGATCAGATTAGCAAATGAAAATTTACTTACAAAAGGAGAACGGAGGAAGCAGAGACATGATGCGAAAGGTAAATGGACCAAATATGAGGTAGGTCAATTAGTGTTGGTAAAGAGGCATGATTTGTCAAGTGCACAAGATAAAGAGATAAAGAAGTTTTTCCTGTTATATGAAGGGCCATATGAAATTGTGGAAATAAAGATGCAAAATGCGTATGTGTTACGGGATCAAGCAATGCAGGAGATAGTGGGTACACAAAATGCGACGAACTTGAAGCCATATAGGTCACTGTAAATGTTTGAGTTTTATAGAGAATATTAAGATGTTGTTTTATGTTTCAGAAGGGACTCTCCCCCATTTTCGGGCGGTCACGACCTTACCAGTCCTGGCCGTGGTTTTTGGCACTTGGAGGCGGGCCATGGTTGGAGGATCTTCCTTCGGGTGGTGAAACAACAAAGGTCCGGCTCCACAAAAATTGGTCAAGATTTGAAATTTACACCACGTTTGAACGGGGAGGGGGACCCCTAAAGGTACGTGACATAAATTATTTTTTTTTTACACTCAAGGTGCAGCGGCCAGCTGTACCTGTCACGTACCAGCACTGCCTCAGAGTGTTTTTAAATAATGGAGGCTATTAATATATAATAAAGGCAGTGCATGCAAATTAAAATTTTAGTGTCAATGGCAAAACTGAATGTAGCCACTGACAGTAATTCCAGTGTGATCTGAAAAGATTGAGTTTTGTGGCAAGGGGGATGGGGAACAGGTAGACGACAGGTTAGAGTAAAGGGGAGATTGTAAGAAATGGGTTTTGTGTTAGAAAGAGGACGTAAATTCACGAAGTAGATCTATCTAGTCCCTATTCTTTTTGTGGCATAAACCCCGTCTTTCAGGACGATTACTGCCTTACTACCACTTATCATAGGAATATTAGACAGCCTCCAAGTGTAAATAGATGCCAAAATATAATTTGGAATGTTTATAATTTTAAATTTATATCAACTTTAGCAAATAAGTGACCAAATAATTGTAAAGTGCATAGTATCAGTGAGAGTGGGAACGTGTTGAAGTGTGTTAAATAAAATAAAAACTTGTTGTCATACAAGATATGTGGGCAATTTTGGGGGGGGGGTTGTGTGGTGTTAATAGAAGTGCTATACTTAGGGAGTGTAGAAACTGCAAGTGAAGAAAGTTTAGTTTAGTTATTAAGTGGCTAGTACGGTGGTGGCGTGTGCCACCGTAGGTAACGATAAGTGTTGGGGGTAACAGAGAGAGTGTTACCTCCATCGGAGGCCAAAATGGCGCAAAATACATGGCACACCCTTTCATACAATTTTATATTGTATCCTGATAGATTGCCGTGCCGTGTATAATATGATGTATCGAACATGCCTGAAATTAGAGTTGATTTCCCCGAATTTTCGGGCGATTACTGCCTTACCAGCACTAATCGTGGTTTTGGCTAGCGGTCAGCTATGGCCATAAATTAAGAACCTTGACCATAGCTGGCTTGAAATTGGTTTATATTTGAAATTGATGGGGGGTGAAATTAGGGGAATCCCCGGAACTACGGAACAGCGGCTACCACTCTGTTCGAGTAGGAGCAGCAAGGCCAGGTGGTAGACCCGTTTTAAGGGCATGTAAATATATAACAAAGATATGATGACAGCTGCCAGTTTTAAAATGTAACGCTGAAGCAAGGACACGGAGATGATAAATTCCTCCACCAATGCTGTCCTTGTGGAGGCAAATGGGCGCAACAGTCCACCAGAGAAAAATAATAGTGTGTGTGGCAGGGAGGTTGCTCAGGGGAGCAACGAATTAAAATTTTGTAACTTAACAATGACGACTCGCTCTTGAAGTAATTAACTAATTGTTTTGATTTGAGAAAATGGATACTGTAGATGTTTATCATATTTTGGTTATCATGTTTTAGTGGGTCATTAATTTTGTTGTGTTAAGAGTGTAAGAATTATAAATATGTGTTATGTATTTTTCGTTATATAATTTTGTGTAGCATTTTGAACAAAGGTCATTCACCTTGCTAAGAAAATCAGCTGATCCGCTGTAGAATGTCACTTATAAATTGTTTGTAAATTTCCAAGGTAACTAATGTTTGAATATAATGATTTTAATGTGTTAAAAGATTTTGATTTAAATGTTGGAAGTAATTTGATATAGTTAAGAATTTTAAATGATTTGTAAAAGGTAGATTTTGGGTGATTAATATTTTGTTAGGACAATTAGAGCAGTCCATGTTGAGCTTAAAGGGGTAATAGAGAGAATAATATTGTTGTGAATTAATGTAATGTAGAATTTGAGATGTAATGGTGACACAGTAGCTATGGGGAATATATGTAGAGTATTGATTGATATATTGATGTAATAAATAAGTGGAGATATTTTGTAAATGAGAGTATTGTATTGGGAGAGTAATTAGAGTTGATGGGAATTTTGTAAGAGGGGGTGGTGTGGTAGGAGTCCGCAACGAAAGGGTTGGGACAAGAAGGGACCATTTAGCGCCGGAAAGGGTTGCCTAGGTAGAATCCAGGGACCAGATAAGGGAATGAGCTTTTGGGGGTGGGGGACACACATCCTGAGTACAAAGGGGTAGAGAGTATTTTTTTTATATAAGGGTAGAATGATGCGAATTGAGTTGAGTAGTAAGTTGGGTTTAGAGAATGTTTGATAGGTGATTTGATAGAGATGGGTGTCATGTTAGTTAAAGCTGTTAGTGATATTAGAGTCAGAGGGGGAGAGATTATAAATGTATATATGCCCAGTGGTGAATCAAGTTATTATGAATAGTTAAATCACCCAAACTAATGGAGATTGAGAATGTTAAGGAAAGAGAATCATAGTAAAAAATATAAAAATTAATGGAAACAAGTGACAAACTTTAATAGAATTTGAGAATAATGTAAAGTTGTACAATGTAAATTTTGATTAATTTAAATGTCAATTTTATTGGTAATTGTAATAATAACTATGTTAATTTTAAATGTCTTATTTTATTATGTTTTATTATGTTTGAAGATAAAAATTTTAAAGATGTTTAAGGTATTTTATGATGTAGCCTATGTACAACCTATGTAGGTCAAGGTTGTTGACTTGACCCAGTTTGATCAGCTGATGGTTGATGTTATAAACTAGACCAATTTTGGCAATGAAGTGATGCAAATTTTGTTGTTTAATTGATGTAAATAATTTTAAATTTTCTGAAATATTTATATTTAGAAAAATAATATTTTAATAAATTTAAATTTTTTTTTGTAACAAAAAATTTTAATTTTTTGTGCCTGCCATATAATTGATGTTTCGAGTTTTGAGTGTATTATTGTTTATGTGTATTACTAGGGTTTTATTGAATTATATTGTTTAGTATGTATGTATAATCAAATGTTAGGATAGATGAATTCATGTTTAATTAGATGTTCAATTTATTTGTTTTTCTGAGTATTAATAGTAATGAAGAGAATTAATCAATTCAGGTAAAAGATTTTTATTTTTTTGATTTTGAAGAAAGTAATGGAGATAGAGCAGTTTGCTTTCAACTTAAATGAACTTTTTGAATGTGAGAATAAAATTTTGTTAGGATGTAGTAATTATGAGTGTGTGTACGAGCCCAGTAACTGCTAAAGGCAGCCCAGTGTGCATGGTACATATCGGTTGAGGATCTGGCATGGTATAAGACCACGGGTTTGGATTTTGGGGCAGTATGTTAGACGGTTAGGTGCGCTGTGGTGCGTGTCGGTTCGATTTTATGGTATTGGGATCTCGAATAGAGAAGTCCAGTGATCTCGTTCAGATGCAGCCATAGTCGCCGAGCCAGGGGGGGGGTAGTTTACCCATGATGTATAAGAACTAATGGGGGGTTGTTGGCACCATATCCTCACCGGTCCTCTTAGGGGTTTAGCAATGAGATTTCTTCTGTTTTGGCAGAAGATCTCTCATTGGGGGGGGGTATTGTAACAGGGCAAAAGGGAGGGGTTTTATTTTATTAAATATTTGCAACAAGTTATTTCATATGCGTGGTCAGTCACAGGTTGAATCTCAGTCGTCGCGAACAAAGAACGGTGATGAAACAATTACAATGGAATGTGCGGGTCACACACACAGCGTTGTAATTCTCAGAATGGCAAAACAGTGTAATGCGCCCCAACGCACTAACATCGGCGGAGTGCATACCCACGCTAATCAAACGCGCACAACATGCCCAAAGACAATATTTTTCGCCACGTGTATCGGAGGTGATGGAAACGAAACTTAGTCACGCCCACTACAGTGACGTAAACCGCTGGATACCAAATATCGTCAACGTCCAGCACCCAGGAGTTTGCACTTGTTGAATGCGCCACAGCTATGACTTTAAAGTACCAGGCATTGGTTTCCGTCTTGTTCAACCGAAATCTAGTGGAGGGTATTTGGAGAACGCACTTCCCAGTCTCTTACTGAAGCTCGCCTGCGCAGGCAAGCCCGCCAAACAGGGCTCATAAATAATTTTTAAACATCAAGTATGAGTGAGTTCAGTTATTAAAAAATGTGACAGTGATGCTAGTTTTCGGCAAAAAGATGACATCATAAATTGTTTTTGGACATAGATGAACTTTGTAAATGAGGTAACACGAGGTCGAGGGGACGCCACATGCCGGCAAGGGGTATCTGGTTAATTTTGGGGTAATAAAATGGGGCGCATATATATTTAAAAAAGGGTTTTGAATGGTGTGAATGTGAGAATGGGCAGGCTGGGCTGTTTATAATAAGGTAAGATGTTTTAAGTAAGTTTAGCGGTACCAGATAATGTTTTAAATATTTCAAGAAAGTTGTATTTAATTTAAAGTTTGGCTAGAAGTAATAGACTGTTTTTTTTTTAAAGATACAGAAATGAATAAAGAATAATTTGAAGTTGAAAAAATTTAAAGAATAAAAATAAAATTTAGTTTGTTTCTCTTCACAAAATGTGAGTTGTGTCAGTTATTCATATAACCTTTAAATCACTCTTGCATCTCGACGTTCGTGTGACGGATTCTGGGATGAGAGGGCAAAATATAATAGGTGGAAGACAGGTAATTTTATTTAGTTGTATTTGTGTGGGTATAAAGGGTAATGAACGTAACACTTCTTCCTCATCCTCACTATACCAAAGTTGAGTATAATGTTTCTTCCATAATTCCACTGTAATTGGGTTGGCAGACACCTCTTCTCTTTCCTTTCCATTCAACATCTTCATTATTTTGTATGCCATAACTTGTCTACCATGAACATCATGTTCAATATTGGAAATGAATCTCTCCCAGGATTGTCTGTGCGCTTGCCTAACAATTGTTTTTGCTCTATTTCTGACTTCCTTATACGTTTCCGCATTCGTAGGAGATGGGGAATTTAGATATTTAAGATATACTTTTTGTTTTTCAGCTACTGCTTCTTCTATTTCCTCTGTCCATATTTTAAACCTTTCCTTTCTCTAAACCTTTTCTTTACACCTATTGCTTCATTGGCTGCTTGCACTATTATCCGTTTCATATTTCTCCACTCTTCTTCTATACTGTTGCCTGAAGGTATGCTATTCAAGTGCCTATTTAACCTATCTTGATAAAGTCTTCGAATACTTTCCTGTTCGAGTAAATATACTTTAAAAACCAGTTTATTCTCCTGTCTTGTAGATGTTTTAATTTTCTTCCATTTCATGTATAGTGATCAGAGAAAACATCATAGCCTCTATATACTCTCGTGTCACTAACCTGTTTTGCCAATTTTTTGCTGATGATGATATTGTTACGACGGTCTACTCGATCGTTGTAGGTACAGTGGAAACAAAATAAGTACAAGACACCAATTAAGTCACTAATCACACCTTTAATTGTTATAGTAAAACAGTTCGTAATTAACAACACAGTGTCTACAACAAATCAAATGAAATTGTTCATACGCAATAAAATGTCCACTAATATTAAAACTCAACTGTATTACAATTATACCGTCCGAATATAAAACGCAACACTTCACTAATAACTACTTGAACGTACACCATAACAACCCGATCCGCTCTGTAAATATATCGCACTAATACTCTCGAACCACACTATCAAAAATCTCGCATGGAACTGAACTACTAAGGCCGCTACCCGATATATTTATAGTCACGCTCACACACCAGAAGCTTCCAAATTGCGTCTTATCTCTCGCGAACTACGTAATTGCTACGGCTTTGACGCAGTCCGAGCGCCCGAGCGAAGACTGGCACAGTCGAGAAAATTCTCGCAAAATGCGTCTAGTAGCACGTACACCACACGCTTACATCGAGATCTTTCTGGCGCATTCGATAAACGCGTAGATTGTTCTGTGCTGTCGTAGCACAGCCCCCTCCTTAAGCCTATTCGTCCCGAACTGGCAAAGCGTCTTCGAAGTAATACTCGACCAGGCGATCTAGGTGGCCATCCTTGCGAAGGGTAATTTTCCCGTTCTTCGAATTCAGTCTCGTGTGATCCGAACATCACGTTCCCAGGAATGTGAATCTTTCGCGCAACCACTAGCTTCGCTGGAATCACTCTCGTTGCGTCATGTACTAATGACCTAAATACCACTGGCTGATCCAAGTTTGTTTGGTTCTCATCAACAACCTCTTGCGTAACCTCATCTTCAGCCACTTTACCCTCGGGCGCTTCTATCAGCTCAGGAACAAGCAAGAGTTTTGTCTCGACACCCATAGTTGGCTCTCCAATCACTTCTTTTGTTGTTATACTTATTTGTACTTCCTCTGCTAGTTCTTCCTCCATTTCCACTTGCAACAGGGAGGTTTCCTCTTGACCAGACTTGTTGACTTTTTCTTCGACTAATGCCACTCGCTTAATCGAATGGTTGGTAGACCCTGTCATTTTAGCCATGCAAAGCTTTATCTTCTCTTGGCCAACTTTCAGGACATTCTCTCTTAAGTCCACAACGAATCCGTAGGCATTCATAATGTCCGTGCCAAGAATCACTTCATCGACAATGTCTGCAACGAGCATTTGGTGGCTAAACTCAAGAAGACCCAGGCGTACACGTACGTCTACCTTTCCTAGCACCTTGACGGGGCTTCCAGTCACAGTCTGTATTGCACAAGAGCTAATTAGAGGATGGCGGTTAAAGACTAAGTCAGGGCGCACAATGGACACTGTTGCGCCCATGTCAACTGTAAATGATGTTGGTTTACCATCCGCAAATCCATTAACAATCAAGTTTCCACTGATCTTATGTAGCGTGGAAACTGCATGCTGTTCTGGGCCTTTACTTCTCCAATTGGTGCGATCAGTCTCTTCTCTCGGTATCTTCTTCTCCCAACAGTCTACCTGTAGATGACCACGTTTTCCACAGTTGTAACATTTCGGTCTTCTGTCTTTTTCAAATCGTTGCGACTCTCTTGAACTTTTGAATTGTTTGTCCGACAACACTGTTTTACTGCACCCATCATAACGGTAATGTGATACAGGGATCTTCTGACTGCAACGTGATGGCACAAACCCATTAATGTAGCGGGACGCTGACTTGGCAGCTTCAAACTCTAGGGCGTGAACAAGAGCTTCTGACCTATCTCGGTGTCTTGCCATTCGTAACACTTGCTGAAGTTCACAATCTCCGATGCCATCAATAAATGTCTGCACCGTAAACCTTATTCGGAAGTCTGCTGGTGCTTCAGGATAGGCCAATCTAATCAATCTGTCGATACTTGCTTCAAATTCTTGAAGACTTTCCCCGGAACGTTGTCGTCTTGTTCTCAACTGAGCGTAGTACACATCTCGCAAATGTTTATCACCATACCGTAATTCCAGAGCTTTTATCAACTCGGCATAGGTGTTCTGGCTGTCAGGTGGCACTTTCTGTAATAGTTCTGCCGCAGGTCCTTTTAATGCAAGAACAAGTGAAACAGCCTTGTCTTTTTCTGTCCAATTATTTGCGCATGCAGCAGCTTCAAATTGGCGGAGGTACGTTGCCCAGTGAGTGCTTCCGTCAAAGGTTGGAGCTTTGACATGAACTGTCCCTACTGCAGGCAAAGTGACTTTCTCTGTTAACTTATTTTCTGTGTATTTTTCTGTCTTGATCACTGGTACAGTCTGTTCAGAAATTTGTTTTGGTTGAATCTTCATGCACTGTTCAACTTCAATTTTAATTTGTTCTCTTATGTTTGCCATTGAGTTGTCTACTGCAGATATTTTTGTTGACATAACTTCTTCCACAGTCAAGACAGATTTTTCTACTTTAGCTATTTTATTTGACATGGATTCTTCTACGTCAGATATTCTGGTAATCTGATTGTTGAGCTCACCTCGTAATTCACCTACGTCACCACGTAGGAGACCCAATTCTGCGGTAGTATGTTCTTGCATCTGCTTTTGTTCATAAATTAATGCTTTGATGTCACCTGCTTCATGTTTACGTTCCTCTGCCTCCTGCTTACGTTTTTCATCCTGTCGTTTTTCTGCTTCTTCCGCCTCCTGTCTGCGTTTCTCATCCTGTCGTTTCTCTGCTTCTTCTCTTTCTTGTATTTGTTCTTCTTTTTGTCGTCTTTCTGCTTCTTCCTGTGTCTGCCGCAGCAGTGTTTGTAAAGCTTCCATCATCTGACTGGGATCCATGTTTACTGATTAATTGCGAATCACACTCGTCTTGTACAAAGCGTCCACTGTTTCCACTGTTAACCATTCTATCCCAGTTCTGACACCACTGTTACGACGGTCTACTCGATCGTCGTAGGTACAGTGGAAACAAAATAAGTACAAGACACCAATTAAGTCACTAATCACACCTTTAATTGTTATAGTAAAACAGTTCGTAATTAACAACACAGTGTCTACAACAAATCAAATGAAATTGTTCATACGCAATAAAATGTCCACTAATATTAAAACTCAACTGTATTACAATTATACCGTCCGAATATAAAACGCAACACTTCACTAATAACTACTTGAACGTACACCGTAACAACCCGAACCGCTCTGTAAATATATCGCACTAATACTCTCGAACCGCACTATCCAAAATCTCGCATGGAACTGAACTACTAAGGCCGCTACCTGATATATTTATAGTCACGCTCACACACCAGAGGCTTCCAAACTGCGTCTTATCTGTCGCGAACTACGTAATTGCTACGGCCTTGACACAGTCCGAGCACCCGAGCGAAGATTGGCACAGTCGAGAAAATTCTCGCAAAATGCGTCTAGTAGCACGTACACCACACGCTTACATCGAGATCTTTCTGGCGCATTCGATAAACGAGTAGATTGTTCTGTGCTGTCGTAGCAATATAGTCTATTAAGGATCTAAGTCCCCTTGATGACCATGTATATTTATGAATTTCTTTCTTACGGAAAAAGGTGTTAGTTATTTTTAACTCATTAAACATAGCAAATTCTCTCAAAAACTCTCCATTATCATTTAACGTATCTTCCCCGAAAACTCCTACTATATTTGGGATTGGAACATTACCAACCCTGGCATTCATATCGCCCATCAATAAGATTTCATGGTTATTATTTTTGTTGATTACTTTCTGAATCCTGTTGTAAAATCTACAGTTTCGTCTGCTTCACCCTCTACAGGGGTGTAAGCACCTATGACAATTATATGACCACGTCCATATTTTATTTTTAAATACAGTATCCTCTCACTTTCAAAATGATATTCTTGTATACCTTGTTTGCACAGATACAAGAGACCAAATTCAGTGGTAACTCTCCAGACATCGAAGAACCATGATACATCCTTTGGTCAGGAGGACGGAATTTTGTAACTGTTGAATAGATTTGTGGATTTGTCATGTTGTGGCTTTGGAGATTTTGTGTACAAATGTGGTTGTGCATTTTAGGGGGGGGGGGGGCAGTACTTTGTGTATACATTTTTATTTGTGAAAATTATTTGTGATATTGGTAACAAGGTGTCAACAGTGATACAAGTATTTTAATCACTGACCTAGAAGCCAACATAATGTAATTTAAACTTAATAAAAAATTGATTTTATTAGTTTCAAATAATTTTACAGTAAGTTTTTAAATGTCACAGGAGAAATATTTTACGAATAAAGTTTCCTTACATGTTCTGATAAAATTGGGTTGTACATAATTTCAAGTTAGGAAAAGCCAATACCTAGTGTCTCTTATTACATAACTGCTTTCAAACAGTACAAGTTTGTAAGCATTTTAATAGTGTAGAAAACTGTTATACCGGCGTTCACAAGAAAACTGACTAGTATAATCTATAGTTCAATAATAAAAATCTTCTTCTTTTCTTATTACAACCCTCAGTTTCTGGCTGCTCTATTCCATTCAACTCTCTCCTACCTCTACTTCTTCTTTAAATTTCTATCGAGGGTTATTCAGAAAGTAAGTTTTCCATTTTTACTTCCATATTCCTTAAGGAAATGGAAGTATGGTGATGGCAAAAAAAATCGTGTTCGAGATTATTGCAGATTCTGATTCTACTACACTCAAAACATGAAAAAATATCGGTATGGAGAACCATACATAACTTCCATATTCTGATATTTATATTTAAAATCATTTTCGAAATGAAATATTACAATAGAAACTACTTCTTTCTACTTACTGCTTCAGCCTTAACCACAGTACTGTGGTTACTAACGTATACCACCTCACGTTATCGCACTCGATTTTCACTGATGATGGAAGTCGATGGCATTGCCGAAACGTCTGGTTTTGTAGAAAACATTGGACTACGGCCAAATATCCCGGCAAGGAATTTTAACAAAAACTACTTCTTTGTTGCCGATAACGTTGTACACATATATATAAAAAATATGCATAAAATTAATGGCTTGTATAAGTTAATGATTGATCTCCATTAAGTAGTGCTCAAGTTTACAAAGTTTTAATATTATGATGTCCGTAATTAAAACATCAGAGCAGGTTTAGTGTGTATGAGGGTACACCGTGGACAAAAATTTTCAACATTTCCTATTGAGCGTTGCTTAGAGTAAAGCTGCGAATCTACAGTGTATGTTTCACAGAACAAATACGCGAAAAAGAAGGAGCGCTCCGAAGTCACTCTTGGGCCCTCAGCATCTTGCAGAGGGTTCATTCCCTAAAGACGAAAAATCTGTCTATGAATCGTTCCTCTATAAACACGTGCAGTTGCACTACCCAGCGATCCACAGGAAGCAAATCGCTATTCACGCTGGACACATTTTCGACTTGCACGAGTTATGTTGGTATGGGTTTCGGCACTTACCATTTAAAAAGCGTGCAAATGTAAGAAAATAAACATGAGTGAGGCCAGAAATAACGCGAATTTTGTGTGTGTGTGAGTGTGTGTGTGTGTGTGTGTTTTCCCTGCCTTTTTATTGCGGTAGTCTAAATAATAAAATAGAAACGTAAACATACATAACTGAGATATGCTTGCCTGCCACGAATGATATTGATGTTTGTAACAAAATTTTCTGTTTGTACGTTTTGAGTGTAAATTAATCCATTATACTATTAACTCATACATGATTTACATTAAAATGAAAAAATTATAATTTTATTGCCTGGCAACAAAATTATTTTATTTTTAACAATTACCATTGTTTCAAAAAGTTTAAATGAATTTTCAAGTACTTTACTTTTGTCAAAACGTAAAAGGTTGCAGGTAAACTACCCCTTCCCCTTAACAGATCTTCACCAAAATCTAAAGTCCTTGGGAACTCTACAATTCAGGGACATATGCAAAAAAGTATTTGATTCTGTTTGAATTTGCGGCTGTTATCGTTTGCCATACAAAATTACCCTTGTTAAAAAAACGTTGCCGGTAAACTACCCCTTTCCCTCAACCGATCTTCACCAAAAACAATAGATCTTGAGAACTCCACAATTTAGGGCTGTATGCAAATAAACTTTTGATTCTGTTTGAATTTGCGGCTGTTATCGTTTGCCATAGAAAATACCCTTGTTAAAACATAAAACGTTGCTGGTAAACTACCCCTTTCCCTTAACCGATCTTCACCAAAAACAACAGGTCCTGAGAACGCTACAACAGAGGACTGTATGCGAAACATTAATTGATTCTGTTTGAAATTGCGGCTGTTATCGTTTGCCAAATAAAAAATTTACCCTTGATAAAAGAAACTGTTGCAGGTAAACAACCCCTTTCCCTCAACCGATCTTCACCAAAACCAACAGGTCATGAGAACTCTATAATTCAGGGCTGTATGCAAAAGAGTAGTTGATTCTGTTTGAATTTGCGGCTGTTATCGTTTGCCATAGAAAATACCCTTGTTAAAACATAAAACGTTGCAGGTAAACTACCCCTTTCCCTTAACCGATCTTCACCAAAAACGATAGGTCTTGAGAACGCCACAATTCAGGACTGTATGCGAAACATTATTTGATTCTGTTTGAAATTGCGGGTGTTATCGTTTACCAATAAAAAAAATTTACCATTGATAAACAAAACTGTTGCAAGTAATCTACCCCTTTCCCTCAACCGATCTTCACCACAAACAACAGGTCGTGAGTACTCTACAAATCAGGACTGTATGCAAAAAATTAATTGATTCTGTTTGAATTTGCGGCTGCTATTGTTTTGCCATAAAAAAAAATCTACAGACAAACACACACACAGACACTTTTCGAAAATATCGGTATGGAGAACCATACATGACTTCCATATTCTAAGATTTATATTTAAAATCATTTTCAGCCAAACAGCCAGGCTGTGTCTTACCTGCCTTTTTATTGCTGTATTAAATGAAAAATATTATATTACATTAAAATGAAAAAATTATAATTTTATTGCCTGGCAACAAAATTATTTTATTTTTAACAATTACCATTGTTTCAAAAAGTTTAAATAAATTTTCAAGTACTTTACTCTTGTTAAAACGTAAAAGGTTGCTGGTAAACTACCCCTTCCCCTTAACCGATCTTCACCAAAATCGAAAGTCATTGAGACCTCTACAATTCAGGGACGTATGCAAAAAATTATTTGATTCTGTTTGAATTTGCGGCTGTTATCGTTTGCCATAGAAAATACGCTTGATAAAAAAACGTTGCAGGTAAACTACCCCTTCCCCTTAACCGATCTTCACCAAAAACAATAGGTCTTGAGTACTCTACAAATCAGGGCTGTATGCAGAAAATTATTTGATTCTGTTTGAATTTGCGGCTGTTATCGTTTGCCATAGAAAATACCCTTGTTAAAAAAACGTTGTAGGTAAACTACCCCTTTCCCTTAACCGATCTTCACCAAAAACAAAAGGTCTTGAGAACTCTACAATTTAGGGCTGTATGCAAATAATCTTTTCATGCTGTTTGAATTTGCGGCTGTTATCGTTTGCCATAGGAAATACCCTTGTTAAAACATAAAACGTTACAGGTAAACTACCCCTTTCCCTTAACCGATCTTCACCAAAAACAATAGGTCTTGAGAACTCTACAATTCAGGGCTGTATGCGAAACATTATTTGATTCTGTTTGAATTTGCGGCTGTTATCGTTTGCCAAACAAACAAAATTACCCTTGCTAAAAAAAAACCGTTGCAGGTAAACTACCCCTTTCCCTCAACCGATCTTCACCAAAAACAATAGGTCGCGAGAACTCTGCAAAACCGGGCTGTATGCAAAAAATTATTTGATTCTGTTTGAATTTGCGGCAGTTATCGTTTGCCATAGAAAAAAAATCTACAGACAGACAGACAGACAGACAGACAGACAGACAGACAGACAGACAGACAGACAGACAGACAGACACACAGACAGACACACAGACACTTTTCGGAAAACGACTTTTTTTCATGTTTTGAGTGTAGTAGAATCAGAATCTGCAATAATCTCGAACACGATTTTTTTTGCCATCACCATACTTCCATTCCTTAAGGAATATGGAAGTAATACCCTTGTTAAAAAAACGTTGCAGGTAAACTACCCCTTTCCCTCAACCGATCTTCACCAAAAACAATAGGTCTTGAGAACTCTACAATTTAGGGCTGTATGCAAATAATCTTTTGATTCTGTTTGAATTTGCGGCTGTTATCGTTTGCCATAGGAAATGCCCTTGTTAAAACATAAAACGTTACAGGTAAACTACCCCTTTCCCTTAACCGATCTTCACCAAAATCAACAGATCTTGAGAACTCTACAATTCAGGGCTGTATGCGAAACATTATTTGATTCTGTTTGAATTTGCGGCTGTTATCGTTTGCCAAACAAACAAAATTACCCTTGCTAAAAAAAAACCGTTGTAGGTAAACTACCCCTTTCCCTCAACCGATCTTCACCAAAAACAATAGGTCGCGAGTACTCTGCAAATCAGGGCTGCATGCAAAAAATTATTTGATTCTGTTTGAATTTGCGGCTGTTATCGTTTGCCATAGAAAATACCCTTGTTAAAAAAACGTTGCAGGTAAACTACCCCTTTCCCTCAACCGATCTTCACCAAAAACAACAGGTCTTGAGAACTCTACAATTTAGGGCTGTATGCAAATAATCTTTTGATTCTGTTTGAATTTGCGGCTGTTATCGTTTGCCATAGGAAATACCCTTGTTAAAACATAAAACGTTACAGGTAAACTACCCCTTTCCCTTAACCGATCTTCACCAAAAACAATAGGTCTTGAGTACTCTACAAATCAGGGCCGTATGCAAAACATTATTTGATTCTGTTTGAATTTGCGGCTGTTATCGTTTGCCATAGAAAATACCCTTGTTAAAAAAACGTTGCAGGTAAACTACCCCTTTCCCTCAACCGAACTTCACCAAAAACAATAGGTCTTGAGAACTCTACAATTTAGGGCTGTTTGCAAATAATCTTTTGATTCTGTTTGAATTTGCGGCTGTTATCGTTTGCCATAGGAAATACCCTTGTTAAAACATAAAACGTTACAGGTAAACTACCCCTTTCCCTTAACCGATCTTCACCAAAATCAACAGATCTTGAGAACTCTACAATTCAGGGCTGTATGCGAAACATTATTTGATTCTGTTTGAATTTGCGGCTGTTATCGTTTGCCAAACAAACAAAATTACCCTTGCTAAAAAAAAACCGTTGTAGGTAAACTACCCCTTTCCCTCAACCGATCTTCACCAAAAACAATAGGTCGCGAGTACTCTGCAAATCAGGGCTGCATGCAAAAAATTATTTGATTCTGTTCGAATTTGCGGCAGTTATCGTTTGCCATAGAAAAAAAATCTACAGACAGACAGACACACAGAAGACAGACAGATAGACAGACAGACAGACACACAGACACTTTTCGGAAAACGACTTTTTTTCATGTTTTGAGTGTAGTAGAATCAGAATCTGCAATAATCTCCAACACGATTTTTTTTGCCATCACCATACTTCCATTCCTTAAGGAATATGGAAGTAAAAGTCGTTTTCCGAAAAGTGTCTGTGTGTGTGTCTGTGTGTAGATTTTTTTTCTATGGCAAACGATAACTGCCGCAAATTCAAACAGAATCAAATAATTTTTTGCATACAGCCCTGATTTGTAGAGTACTCACGACCTATTGTTTTTGGTGAAGATCGGTTGAGGGAAAGGGGTAGTTTACCGGCAACGGTTTTTTTTATCAAGGGAAAATTGTTTTTTTTGCAAACGATAGCAGCCGCAAATTCAAACAGAATCAAATAATGTTTCGCATACAGCCCTGAATTGTAGAGTTCTCAAGACCTATTGTTTTTGGTGAAGATCGGTTAAGGGAAAGGGGTAGTTTACCTGTAACGTTTTATGTTTAAACAAGGGTATTTCCTATGGCAAACGATAACAGCCGCAAATTCAAACAGAATCAAAAGATTATTTGCATACAGCCCTAAATTGTAGAGGTCTCAAGACCTATTGTTTTTGGTGAAGATCGGTTAAGGGAAAGGGGTAGTTTACCTGCAACGTTTTTTTCAAGGGTATTTTTTATGGCGAACGATAACAGCCACAAATTCAAACAGACTAAAATAATTTTTTGCATACAGCCCTGATTTGTAGAGTACTCAAGACCTATTGCTTTTGGTGAAGATCGGTTGAGGGGAAGGGGTAGTTTACCTGTAACGTTTTTTATCAAGCGTATTTTCTATGGCAAACGGTAACTGCCGCAAATTCAAACAGAATCAAATAATTTTTTGCATACGTCAGTGAATTGTAGAGGACTCAAGGCCTTTTGATTTTGGTGAAGATCGGTTAAGGGGAAGGGGTAGTTTACCTGCAACCTTTTACGTTTTAACAAGAGTAAAGTACTTGAAAATTCATTTAAACTTTTTCAAACAATGGTAATTGTTGAAAATAAAATAATTTTGTTGCCAGGCAATAAAATTATAATTTTTTCATTTTAATGTAAATCATGTATAAGAGAAAATATATCGTGCTTGGCAGGCAAGCATATCTCAGTTATGTACTGTTTACGTTTCCATTTTATTATTATGACTACCGCAGTAAAAAGGCAGGGAAGACACACACACACACACACACACACACACACACACACACACACACACACACACACACACACACACACACACACAAAATTCGTGTTATTTCTGGCCTCATTCATGTTTATTTTCTTACATTTGCACGCTTTTTAAATGGAAAGTGCTGAACCCATACCAACATAACGCATGCAAGCCGAAAAAGTGTCCAGCGTGGATAGCGATTTGCTTCCTGTGGATCGCTGGGCAGTGTAACTGCACGCGTTTACAGAGGAACGATTCATAGACAGACTTTTCGTCTTTAGGGAATGAACCCTCTGGAAGTTGCTGAGGGTCCATGAGTGACTTCGGAGCGCTCCTTCTTTTCCGCGTGTTTGTTCTGTGAAACGTACACTGTAGATTCGCAGATTTATTCTAAACAACGCTCAATAGGAAATGTTGAAAATTTTTGTCCACGGTGTACCCTCATACACACTAAACCTGCTCTGATGTTTTAATTACGGACATCATAATATTAAAACTTTGGAAACTTGAGCACTATTTAATGGAGATCAATCATTAACTTATACAAGCCATTAATTTTATGCATATTTTTTATATATATGTGTACAACGTTATTGGCAACAAAGAAGTAGTTTTTGTTAAAATTCCTTCCCGGGATATTTGGCCGTAGTCCAATGTTTTCTACAAAACCAGACGTTTCGGCAATGCCATCGACTTCCATCATCAGTGAAAATCGAGTGCGATAACGTGAGGTGGTATATGTTAGTGACCACAGTACTGTGGTTAAGGCTGAAGCAGTAAGTAGAAAGAAGTAGTTTCTATGGTAATATTTCATTTCGAAAATTATTTTAATTATAAATCTTAGAATATGGAAGTCATGTATGGTTCTCCATACCGATATTTAAATACTGCCGCGGTATTGATGCTGTCATGCTGTTGTGCATGCGTGGCAAGTTTGTTGATTCATTGGCAAGCCAACAACGATATTTGTGAACAAGTGTGCACTGAGTAAGCTTCGTTGGCTGTCTTTATAACGTCGAAGAAACTCGAGACACCCTCCACATGTGAAAGTAGGCATGTGATTTGGTTCTAGAATGCAAAAGGCATTAAAACAATTGAAAATCATCGTCACATTTTTGAAATTTATGGAGAAAAGCAGTGAACAATTCAATGGCATCAAGATGGATAAGACTTTTTAGCTTAGTCCGATCCACAGTAAGCAATGTAGGATGCTTACCCGGGTTATTGTAATGAATCATGGCACTGCAAACTTACTTCACACACACACTGCTTCTAAAAAGCAACATCTCCTCACAGAGTTTGGCTGGCAACAATTTGATCATCTGCCTTACAATCGAAACTTCACACCAAGCAAATATCACCTCTTCAAGCATAAGAAATCCTCCTTGGTTGTCAACGATGTCAAACAAGCTGTTTATACATGGTTCAAATAACAGGCGGGAAGTTTCTACAACGAAGGTATATAACGCCTGGTGCCTCGCTATGAAAAGTGTTTCAAAAATGACGAAAACTATATAGTGAATTAGTTTAATGTGTGTAATTCAGAAAGCAATAAAAATGTTTTGTAAATATATTCTGAGTTTCATTTAATATCCTGTTGGAACATAATTTCTGAATAGCCCTCGTATTATTCAACTTCAAATTTTCAAACCATCTCACTCTTGAGTTTATCACTTTTACTTCTCCCAGAGCACTCCGATTTCAATACTCTCCTGATTATTCTCGTACTTTTATTTTTGCTGACATGCTCTAGTCATGACAGCCTTCATTTTTTATTATGGTTGAAAATGATACCTCTTACCACCTAGCTGGTTCAGTTGGTTATTTGTACAACTATTCCATGTTCAATCAGTGTTTTGTGAAATCCATTCATCTCCTTTCATCTTTTCTAAAATATTTCTTTCAAATAAGTGATTCACCTTCCTTTTGATACTTCTTTAAGAATATCATAAAACAGTGCAGAGCTTATGGCAGGGGGGAGTGGCAAAATACAGACTGGGGCACAAAACCCAGTCATGAAAGGCCCCAGTGATGTGACAAACCTTTCAGAATACAAGAAACAAGAGTTTAAAAGGAAACAAACCGTATCAAAAGACAAAGACTAGACACAGTTTAAGTGACTACAAAAATTTTGTAGGTTATTAAACTGATAACAGCATTTTAATAGTGAACACATGTTGTAAAAAAACAATAATTAAGATCTGCTCATAGTAAAAAAAAAACTGGCCTTAAATGAACTCCAAATACACCAAAACCTGATTGTGGCACTCATGAAGGTGGTGGATGAAAATATAAAAATAAACTTATATAAGGTGCTTGATAAAAAAACTACTTTATTTTCACATAGTGCTTTGACGATGCAATACAACCCATTCATGTTAAATACCTTTATTTAAAATTAATGTTTATTTTAATATTTGCACAGCATGCAGCTCAGTACTGCACATGGTTAAATATAGACTGACTTATCTCAGGCAATGGTATAGCATGAGTGGAATGCATGAGGAAAGATGGACACAGATTATTCCAGCCTTGTCTAACACTGACAAGGGAGTGCAGAAGAAGTTTGTAGAAAAACTGAGAAAATGGCTAAGGAGTCTTTCAATGACAATGGTTTTTACAAAGACAAGCGTTCAACAGACTGTCAGTGAGTTGGTTTTCACAAATCTACTGTGGTTATAGAGAGAGGAGTAACAAGTGACATTAAGTGCTTATTTGCAATAACTGTAGTTTAGTAAAATTTAGTGGTTCAATGACATTTATTATTTGTTGTTAATGCATGGAAGAATTATTATATAACAAGTACGATTTCCAACAAAAATGGCAATAAAAGTAGTAATTCCATTTATTACTGTCCCTGATGTTTTACCAGTATTATTAAAGAACACTAAATGCATTCAATATTGTACATGAAAATAATTCTGCAACAATGTTACTTGAAGGTACAGAAAAAGCATAAAAACTGTTTTATACACCATTATTATAAAGTATTATTAGTATTAAAAGCGTTCACAATAACAATAATATTACCTTTCACCATGTTCGGACACAACAGCACAGTCGAGCATAGGTCTTACTCCTTCCGAATCTGATATGTAGTCTACAGAATGACCTGGACTTTCTTCATATGTATAACTTGAATCCAATGTTTCTTTTTCTGAACCAACTTCCTGAACTTTCCTCTTTTCAGGACTAAAACTAAGTTCGAGCGGTGGTTTATTATTATTGTTCTCCTCCGTTTTAAGAAAATGATTTGGTATTTTATGCTCTCGTACTGCTTCATGAGTTGTTGTTGTAGATGGAGTAGTTGATTCTTCACTGTCCAATGGACATGCAACAGGAGTACGCCACGTGAATCGATACTGACATTGATACAGGTCCACAAATACTGGCAGTGAATTCTGTACAAAACATAAATATGTTTATTGTAACATAACAAGATTACACCTCAGAATAAAGACAAGTTAATCATCAAAATGTGTTGTGAATTATGCCTAAATGCAATCTTTTTAGAAATAAAATACAAAGAAGTATAAAATAAACTTAAAAAATAAAGAAATGAAAACAAAATACAGGCTACTATTTAAAGATAAATAATAATATTAAGGTGTGAAAGGTAATAAAAAAACAAAAAAGGGAATTATTTTAGTAAGTAAATTACTAGGTAAATAGGGAATGAAAATTTAGTAATTAAATAATTTAATTACAATGATAAGACAGTAACTGACTTGAGGTTTGCGAACCTCAAGCAGTTATTTTGTGTCAGAACTACAAAATATAAGTGACATCAAAATTACTAATAGAATAGTATTAAGCTATAATTATAAAAGTTAAGTGGTTTAATAATATAAGATAGTGAAAAGAACAGTGATAAACATTATAAAACAGTATGGAATGAAAGTGAATAGGAAATGGACCTAGTTACAATATACACTGTGAATAAAACATATAAGTTACATAAACCAACTATAGTTAATATAAATATCGGTATGGAGAACCATACATGACTTCCATATTCTAAGATTTATTTTTAAAATCATTTTCGAAATGAAATATTACGATAGAAACTACTTCTTTCTACTCTGCTTCAGCCTTAACCACAGTACTGTGGTCACTAACATATACCACCTCATGTTATCACACTCGATTTTCACTGATGATGGAAGTCAATGGCATTGCCGAAACGTCTGGTTTTGTAGAAAACATTGGACTACGGCCAAATATTCAGAGAAGGAATTTTAACAAAAACTACTTCTTTGTTACCGATAACGTTGTACACATATATATAAAAAATATGCATAAAATTAATGGCTTGTATAAGTTAATGATTGATCTCCATTAAATAGTGCTCAAGTTTCCAAAGTTTTAATATTATGATGTCCGTAATTAAAACATCAGAGCAGGTTTGGTGTGTATGAGGGTTCACCGTGGACAAAAATTTTCAACATTTCCTATTGAGCGTTGCTTAGAATAAATCTGCGAATCTACAGTGTACGTTTCACAGAACACGCGGAAAAGAAGGATCGCTCCGAAGTCACTCATGGACCCTCAGCATCTTGCAGAGGGTTCATTCCCTAAAGACGAAAAGTCTGTCTATGAATCGTTCCTCTGTAAACACGTGCAGTTACACTGCCCAGCGATCCACAGGAAGCAAATCGCTATCCACGCTGGACACTTTTTCGGCTTGCATGCGTTATGTTGGTGTGGGTTCGGCACTTTCCATTTAAAAACCGTGCAAATGTAAGAAAATAAACATGAATGAGGCCAGAAATAACGCGAATTGTGTGTGTGTGTGTGTGTGTGTGTGTGTGTGTGTGTGTGTGTGTGTGTGTGTGTGTGTGTGTGTGTGTGTGTGTGTGTGTGTGTGTGTGTGTGTGTGTGTGTGTGTGTGTGTGTGTGTGTGTGTGTGTGTGTGTGTGTGTCTTCCCTGCCTTTTTATTGCGGTAGTGATAATAATAAAATGGAAACGTAAACAGTACATAACTGAGATATGCTTGCCTGCCAAGCACGATATATTTTCTCTTATACATGACTAGCAGAATACCCGTGCTTCGCTACGGAGTTTCACGTTGTACGTAATGAAAATGTTAGTTTAATTAATAAAGTTTAATTAAAGTAGGCTTCTTAAAAATAAATAGCTGTTCCCCACAACTTCGTTCGCGTGGTCTTCAATTTAATGCGATAATATATTTAGAACAGAATCTATTCTATTGGGTTGCCATAGTAACCAGATCTAATAGTTTTTTAAGACAGCAAAGGACCCCCCAGAGGATTGTATCGAAAAAACACCTGTCCTATGTTGGTTCTCCCGTTGCGTAAAATATTTGTGCCAAGTTTGGTTGAAATCGGTCCAATGGTTTAGGTGGAGACATGGAAGACCCCAAAGGATCGTATCGAAAAAAACACTTGTCCTATGTTGGTTCTCCCTTTGCGTAAAATATTTGTGCCAAGTTTGGTTGAAATCGGTCCAGTGTTTTAGGAGGCGAAGTGGAAGACCCCAAAAGGACCCCATCGAAAAAACACCTATCCTATGTTGGTTCTCCCGTTGCGTAAAATATTTGTGCCAAGTTTGGTTGAAATCAGTACAGTGGTTTAGGAGGAGATGTGGAAGAAACCTTCGCGGACGTGCGCACAACAACTCACCGAAGTTTCATCGCAATCAGATGAATGGTATAGGAAAGCATACGGGACAAATAAAGAAACATTCATTTTTACTTCCATATTCCTTAAGGAATGGAAGTATGGTGATGGCAAAAAAAATCGTGTTCGAGATTATTGCAGATTCTGATTCTACTACACTCAAAACATGAAAAAAAGTCGTTTTCCGAAAAGTGTCTGTGTGTGTGTCTGTCTGTCTGTGTGTCTGTCTGTCTGTCTGTAGATTTTTTTTCTATGGCAAACGATAACTGCCGCAAATTCAAACAGAATCAAATAATTTTTTGCATGCAGCCCTGATTTGCAGAGTACTCGTTACTTCCATATTCCTTAAGGAATGGAAGTATGGTGATGGCAAAAAAAATCGTGTTCGAGATTATTGCAGATTCTGATTCTACTACACTCAAAACATGAAAAAAAGTCGTTTTCCGAAAAGTGTCTGTGTGTGTGTGTCTGTCTGTGTGTCTATCTGTCTGTCTGTGTGTCTGTCTGTAGATTTTTTTTCTATGGCAAACGATAACTGCCGCAAATTCAAACAGAATCAAATAATTTTTTGCATACAGCTCTGATTTGTAGAGTACTCGCGACCTATTGTTTTTGGTGAAGATCGGTTGAGGGAAAGGGGTAGTTTACCTGCAACGGTTTTTTTTTATCAAGGGAAATTTTTTTTTTTTGGCAAACGATAACAGCCGCAAATTCAAACAGAATCAAATAATTTTTCGCATACAGCCCTGATTTGTAGAGTACTCAAGACTTATTGTTTTTGGTGAAGATCGGTTAAGGGAAAGGGGTAGTTTACCTGCAACGTTTTATGTTTTAACAAGGGTATTTCCTATGGCAAACGATAACAGCTGCAAATTCAAACAGAATCAAAAGATTATTTGCATACAGCCCTAAATTGTAGAGTTCTCAAGACCTATTGTTTTTGGTGAAGATCGGTTAAGGGAAAGGGGTAGTTTACCTACAACGTTTTTTTAACAAGAGTATTTTCTATGGCAAACGATAACAGCCGCAAGTTCAAACAGAATCAAATAATTTTCTGCATACAGCCCTGATTTGTAGAGTACTCAAGACCTATTGTTTTTGGTGAAGATCGGTTGAGGGGAAGGGGTAGTTTACCTGCAACGTTTTTTTTTCTATGGCAAACGATAACTGCCGCAAATTCAAACAGAATCAAATAATTTTTTGCATACATCCCTGAATTGTAGAGGTCTCAAGGACTTTCGATTTTGGTGAAGATCGGTTAAGGGGAAGGGGTAGTTTACCTGCAACCTTTTACGTTTTAACAAGAGTAAAGTACTTGAAAATTTATTTAAACTTTTTGAAACAATGGTAATTGTTGAAAATAAAATAATTTTGTTGCCAGGTAACAAAAATAAAGTCATTTTGATTATAAAATATATATATTTACAAGAAAAGAATTTTCAGTTTTCAAAATTTAAATATATTTTTATAAAACAATGGGTTCTTCTTTGAGGTGGGGACTTGACGACAGTGACAGGGCTTTCCACCAAATTCAGCAGAGTGACAGGTAGGCCCAACTCTGATTGGCTCCTCAGATTTCCCCAGCGTTAGTAGGTTCTATGAAAATATTTTATTTCAAAAATGATTTTAAATATAAATCTTAGATATGTTTTATAAATCTCATGTATTATGTTTTAACATGGGTAATTTTTTATATGACGAACCATAACTGCCGTAAATTCAAACAGAATCAAATAATTTTTTACATATGTGCCTGAGCTATAGAGAACTCAATGTCTGTTGATTTTGGTGAAGATCGGTTACGGGGAAAGTGCAGTTTACCTGAAACATTTTTTGTTGTAACATGAGTAAAGTACTTAATTTTGATAAAGTATCCTGATAAGATCTTAATAATCCACTGTAGAAACGTAGATGAAATATCTATAAATGAAGAGACTAGTTGAACGGGCTGGGGGTAATTTTCTATAAATCAAAATTATAGTTGAAGGGGGAGGGGATAATTTTTTTTTAGATGTGTACTACGTCATTGGCAACAAAGACGTATTTTTTTGTTAAAATTCCTTCCCTGGCTGTTTGGCTGAAAATGATTTTAAATATAAATCTTAGAATATGGAAGTCATGTATGGTTCTCCATACCGATATTTACTTCCATATTCCTTAAGGAATGGAAGTATGGTGATGGCAAAAAAAATCGTGTTCGAGATTATTGCAGATTCTGATTCTACTACACTCAAAACATGAAAAAAAGACGTTTTCCGAAAAGTGTCTCTGTGTGTGTGTGTGTCTGTGTGTGTGTCTGTCTGTAGATTTTTTTTCTATGGCAAACGATAACTGCCGCAAATTCAAACAGAATCAAATAATTTTTTGCATACAGCCCTGATTTGTAGAGTACTCGCGACCTATTGTTTTTGGTGAAGATCGGTTGAGGGAAAGGGGTAGTTTACCTGCAACGGTTTTTTTTTATCAAGGGAAATTTTTTTTTTTTTGGCAAACGATAACAGCCGCAAATTCAAACAGAATCAAATAATTTTTCGCATACAGCCCTGAATTGTAGAGTTCTCAAGACCTATTGTTTTTGGTGAAGATCGGTTAAGGGAAAGGGGTAGTTTACCTGCAACGTTTTATGTTTTAACAAGGGTATTTCCTATGGCAAACGATAACAGCTGCAAATTCAAACAGAATCAAAAGATTATTTGCATACAGCCCTAAATTGTAGAGTTCTCAAGACCTATTGTTTTTGGTGAAGATCGGTTAAGGGAAAGGGGTAGTTTACCTACAACGTTTTTTTAACAAGAGTATTTTCTATGGCAAACGATAACAGCCGCAAGTTCAAACAGAATCAAATAATTTTCTGCATACAGCCCTGATTTGTAGAGTACTCAAGACCTATTGTTTTTGGTGAAGATCGGTTGAGGGGAAGGGGTAGTTTACCTGCAACGTTTTTTTTTCTATGGCAAACGATAACTGCCGCAAATTCAAACAGAATCAAATAATTTTTTGCATACATCCCTGAATTGTAGAGGTCTCAAGGACTTTCGATTTTGGTGAAGATCGGTTAAGGGGAAGGGGTAGTTTACCTGCAACCTTTTACGTTTTAACAAGAGTAAAGTACTTGAAAATTTATTTAAATTTTTTGAAACAATGGTAATTGTTGAAAATAAAATAATTTTGTTGCCAGGTAACAAAAATAAAGTCATTTTGATTATAAAATATATATATTTACAAGAAAAGAATTTTCAGTTTTCAAAATTTAAATATATTTTTATAAAACAATGGGTTCTTCATTGAGGTGGGGACTTGACGACAGTGACAGGGCTTTCCACCAAATTCAGCAGAGTGACAGGTAGGCCCAACTCTGATTGGCTCCTCAGATTTCCCCAGCGTTAGTAGGTTCTATGAAAATATTTTATTTCAAAAATGATTTTAAATATAAATCTTAGATATGTTTTATAAATCTCATGTATTATGTTTTAACATGGGTAATTTTTTATATGACGAACCATAACTGCCGTAAATTCAAACAGAATCAAATAATTTTTTACATATGTGCCTGAGCTATAGAGAACTCAATGTCTGTTGATTTTGGTGAAGATCGGTTACGGGGAAAGTGCAGTTTACCTGAAACATTTTTTGTTGTAACATGAGTAAAGTACATAATTTTGATAAAGTATCCTGATAAGATCTTAATAATCCACTGTAGAAACGTAGATGAAATATCTATAAATGAAGAGACTAGTTGAACGGGCTGGGGGTAATTTTCTATAAATCAAAATTATAGTTGAAGGGGGAGGGGATAATTTTTTTTTAGATGTGTACTACGTCATTGGCAACAAAGAAGTATTTTTTTGTTAAAATTCCTTCCCTGGCTGTTTGGCTGAAAATGATTTTAAATATAAATCTTAGAATATGGAAGTCATGTATGGTTCTCCATACCGATATTTACTTCCATATTCCTTAAGGAATGGAAGTATGGTGATGGCAAAAAAAATCGTGTTCGAGATTATTGCAGATTCTGATTCTACTACACTCAAAACATGAAAAAAAGTCGTTTTCCGAAAAGTGTCTGTGTGTGTGTGTGTGTCTGTCTGTAGATTTTTTTTCTATGGCAAACGATAACTGCCGCAAATTCAAACAGAATCAAATAATTTTTTGCATACAGCCCTGATTTGCAGAGGACTCGCGACCTATAGTTTTTGGTGAAGATCGGTTAAGGGAAAGGGGTAGTTTACCTGCAACGTTTTATGTTTTAACAAGGGTATTTCCTATGGCAAACGATAACAGCTGCAAATTCAAACAGAATCAAAAGATTATTTGCATACAGCCCTAAATTGTAGAGTTCTCAAGACCTATTGTTTTTGGTGAAGATCGGTTAAGGGAAAGGGGTAGTTTACCTACAACGTTTTTTTAACAAGAGTATTTTCTATGGCAAACGATAACAGCCGCAAGTTCAAACAGAATCAAATAATTTTCTGCATACAGCCCTGATTTGTAGAGTACTCAAGACCTATTGTTTTTGGTGAAGATCGGTTGAGGGGAAGGGGTAGTTTACCTGCAACGTTTTTTTTTCTATGGCAAACGATAACTGCCGCAAATTCAAACAGAATCAAATAATTTTTTGCATACATCCCTGAATTGTAGAGGTCTCAAGGACTTTCGATTTTGGTGAAGATCGGTTAAGGGGAAGGGGTAGTTTACCTGCAACCTTTTACGTTTTAACAAGAGTAAAGTACTTGAAAATTTATTTAAATTTTTTGAAACAATGGTAATTGTTGAAAATAAAATAATTTTGTTGCCAGGTAACAAAAATAAAGTCATTTTGATTATAAAATATATATATTTACAAGAAAAGAATTTTCAGTTTTCAAAATTTAAATATATTTTTATAAAACAATGGGTTCTTCATTGAGGTGGGGACTTGACGACAGTGACAGGGCTTTCCACCAAATTCAGCAGAGTGACAGGTAGGCCCAACTCTGATTGGCTCCTCAGATTTCCCCAGCGTTAGTAGGTTCTATGAAAATATTTTATTTCAAAAATGATTTTAAATATAAATCTTAGATATGTTTTATAAATCTCATGTATTATGTTTTAACATGGGTAATTTTTTATATGACGAACCATAACTGCCGTAAATTCAAACAGAATCAAATAATTTTTTACATATGTGCCTGAGCTATAGAGAACTCAATGTCTGTTGATTTTGGTGAAGATCGGTTACGGGGAAAGTGCAGTTTACCTGAAACATTTTTTGTTGTAACATGAGTAAAGTACATAATTTTGATAAAGTATCCTGATAAGATCTTAATAATCCACTGTAGAAACGTAGATGAAATATCTATAAATGAAGAGACTAGTTGAACGGGCTGGGGGTAATTTTCTATAAATCAAAATTATAGTTGAAGGGGGAGGGGATAATTTTTTTTTAGATGTGTACTACGTCATTGGCAACAAAGAAGTATTTTTTTGTTAAAATTCCTTCCCTGGCTGTTTGGCTGAAAATGATTTTAAATATAAATCTTAGAATATGGAAGTCATGTATGGTTCTCCATACCGATATTTACTTCCATATTCCTTAAGGAATGGAAGTATGGTGATGGCAAAAAAAATCGTGTTCGAGATTATTGCAGATTCTGATTCTACTACACTCAAAACATGAAAAAAAGTCGTTTTCCGAAAAGTGTCTGTGTGTGTGTGTGTGTCTGTCTGTAGATTTTTTTTCTATGGCAAACGATAACTGCCGCAAATTCAAACAGAATCAAATAATTTTTTGCATACAGCCCTGATTTGCAGAGGACTCGCGACCTATAGTTTTTGGTGAAGATCGGTTGAGGGAAAGGGGTAGTTTACCGGCAACGGTTTTTTTTATCAAGGGAAAATTTTTTTTTTGGCAAACGATAACAGCCGCAAATTCAAACAGAATCAAATAATGTTTCGTATACAGCCCTGAATTGTAGAGTTCTCAAGACCTTTTGGTTTTGGTGAAGATCGGTTAAGGGAAAGGGGTAGTTTACTTGTAACGTTTTATGTTTTAACAAGGGTATTTCCTATGGCAAACGATAACAGCCGCAAATTCAAACAGAATCAAAAGATTATTTGCATACAGCCATAAATTGTAGAGTTCTCAAGACCTATTGTTTTTGGTGAAGATCGGTTAAGGGAAAGGGGTAGTTTACCTACAACGTTTTTTTAACAAGGGTATTTTCTATGGCAAACGATAACAGCCGCAAATTCAAACAGAATCAAATAATTTTCTGCATACAGCCCTGATTTGTAGAGTGCTCAAGACCCATTGTTTTTGGTGAAGATCGGTTGAGGGGAAGGGGTAGTTTACCTGCAACGTTTTTTATCAAGCGTATTTTCTATGGCAAACGATAACTGCCGCAAATTCAAACAGAATCAAATAATTTTTTGCATACAGCGCTGATTTGTAGAGTACTCAAGACCTATTGTTTTTGGTGAAGATCGGTTGAGGGGAAGGGGTAGTTTACCTGTAACGTTTTATGTTTTAACAAGCGTATTTTCTATGGCAAACGATAACTGCCGCAAATTCAAACAGAATCAAATAATTTTTTGCATACAGCCCTGATTTGTAGAGTACTCGCGACCTATTGTTTTTGGTGAAGATCGGTTGAGGGAAAGGGGTAGTTTACCTGCAACGGTTTTTTGTTGTCAAGGGAAATTTTTTTTTTGGCAAACGATAACAGCCGCAAATTCAAACAGACTTAAATAATGTTTCGTATACAGCTCTGAATTGTAGAGTTTTCAAGACCTATTGTTTTTGGTGAAGATCGGTTAAGGGAAAGGGGTAGTTTACCTGTAACGTTTTATGTTTTAACAAGGGTATTTCCTATGGCAAACGATAACAGCCGCAAATTCAAACAGAATCAAACGATTATTTGCATACAGCCCTAAATTGTAGAGTTCTCAAGACCTATTGTTTTTGGTGAAGATCGGTTGAGGGAAAGGGGTAGTTTACCTGCAACGTTTTTTTAACAAGGGTATTTTCTATGGCAAACGATAACAGCCGCAAATTCAAACAGAATCAAATAATGTCTTGCATACAGCCCTGATTTGTAGAGTACTCAAGACCTATTGTTTTTGGTGAAGATCGGTTAAGGGGAAGGGGTAGTTTACCGGCACCGTTTTTTTATCAAGCGTATTTTCTATGGCAAACGATAACAGCCGCAAATTCAAACAGAATCAAATAATTTTTTGCATACGTCCCTGAATTGTAGAGGTCTCAAGGACTTTCGATTTTGGTGAAGATCGGTTAAGGGGAAGGGGTAGTTTACCAGCAACCTTTTACGTTTTAACAAGAGTAAAGTACTTGCAAATTTATTTAAATTTTTTGAAACAAGGGTAATTGTTAAAAATAAAATAATTTTGTTGCCAGGCAATAAAATTAAAATTTTTTAATTTTAATGTAATATAATATTTTTCATTTAATACGGCAATAAAAAGGCAGGTAAGACACAAACACACAATTCACGTTATTTCTGGCCTCACTCATGTTTATTTTCTTACGTTTGCACGCTTTTTAAATGGAAAGTGCCGAAACCCACACCAACATAACGCGTGCAAGCCGAAAAAATGGACATCAATTTGCTTACTGGCGAAGCTAGTAGTTAATGAATGGGTAGGCAAAAATCTTATCTTAAATTTTTTTTAAGGAATCACTAAAAGGACGGTGGGTCAAATCGGACGCTGAGGTAGAGTTTGCTGTAACCGAATGGTTCCACAAACAGCCGTAAGAATTTTACTAGCAGGGAATCTACAGGTTAGCGCAACAGTGGAACTCATGTCTTAATGTTATTGGAGACTTCTTTTAAAATCGTTGAATAAAAAATGCTTTACAGCTCTATACGTGTGTCTATTGAACAATCCTTGTATTAGTCATACACAATAATACAACTGATTGAACTTCAAATTTTTAAACTTGATTAGTTTCTATATATATGTTTAATGTTACAAATAATTCAAATAACAATCTTGATCATCTGTTAGTTCAGCGGAATAACAGTGACACTTTTAATAACCGCATAAAATAAACACTTAGAAACAACACAGGCGCTTTAACTTAACTGTTTGGACCACAGAAGTGAGGCATGCCTCAACGCTCTATGTGTACAGCGCGGGACAATCCCCCATCCCTACACTTCCCTATCACACCACTACATTGCTTACATACGATGTATACAAAAAACGCTGAGGCAAGTTCAGGTTGCCTCATTCGCTTTAAACGAACTATGCCGAATCTCACCTGTCACCATCTAGCGGTCACTCAATAAAGCACGTTTCGGTTTAATAAATTTGACAGTCACAGTAACAATGTATAATCTTTACGTTATGTAGTTCATACGTATTTATAATTTTTATTCTACAGAATTTGTTAGGGTAGGCATTGCCTCAATTGCCTCCATGTAACTTCGCCACTGATATATATGTGTACAACGTTATCGGCAACAAAGAAGTAGTTTTTGTTAAAATTCCTTCCCGGGATATTTGGCCGTAGTCCAATGTTTTCTACAAAACCAGACATTTCAAAATGCCATCGACTTCCATCATCAGTGAAAATCGAGTGCGATAACGTGAGGTGGTATATGTTAGTGACCACAGTACTGTGGTTAAGGCTGAAGCAGTAAGTAGAAAGAAGTAGTTTCTATGGTAATATTTCATTTCGAAAATGATTTTAAATATAAATCTTAGAATATGGAAGTCATGTATGGTTCTCCATACCGATATTTATATATAAGATGTAAACTATACCACTTACTTGACATAAACTGTGATAGCTAAGCTAATGTACAACATATATGTATTAATTATACACATAAATGTTCCTCAATAGACACTCTATCTATTGGCGAAAACTTGAATAAAATCCGTTCAGTACTTCCTGAGATTAGCGATTTCACAGAGAGAAAACGGACCGACTTTACTTTATACTATGTACAGATTTACATTAAAATGAAAAAATTATAATTTTATTGCCTGGCAACAAAATTATTTTATTTTAACAATTACCATTGTTTGAAAAAGTTTAAATGAATTTTCATGTACTTTACTCTTGTTAAAACGTAAAAGGTTGCAGGTAAACTACCCCTTCCCCTTAACCGATCTTCACCAAAATCAAAAGGCCTTGAGTCCTCTACAATTCAGTGATGTATGCAAAAAATTATTTGATTCTGTTTGAATATGCGGCAGTTACCGTTCGTCATAGAAAATACGCTTGATAAAAAAACGTTGCAGGTAAACTACCCCTTCCCCTTAACCGATCTTCTCCAAAAACAATAGGTCTTGAGTACTCTACACATCACGGCTGTATGCAAAAAATTATTTGATTCTGTTTGAATTTGCGGCTGTTATCGTTTGCCATAGAAAATACCCTTGATAAAAAAACGCTGCAGGTAAACTACCCCTTTCCCTTAACCGATCTTCACCAAAAACAATAGGTCTTGAGAACTCTGCAATATAGGGCTGCATACAAATAATCTTTTGATTCTGTTTGAATTTGCGTCTGTTATCGTTTGCCATAGGAAATACCCTTGTTAAAACATAAAACGTTGCAGGTAAACTACCCCTTTCCCTTAACCGATCTTCACCAAAAACCATAGGTCATGAGAACTCTACAATTCAGGGCTGTGTACGAAACATTATTTAATTTTGTTTGAATTTGCGGCTGTTATCGTTTGCCAAACAAAAAATTTCCCTTGTTAAAAAAAAACCGTTGCAGGTAAACTACCCCTTTCCCTCAACCGATCTTCACCAAAAACAATAGGTCGTGAGCACTCTACAAATCAGGGCTGTATGCAAAAAATTATTTGATTCTGTTTGAATTTGCGGCAGTTATCATTTGCCATAGAAAAATATCGGTATGGAGAACCATACATGACTTCCATATTCTAAGATTTATATTTAAAATCATTTTCAGCCAAACAGCCAGGCTGTGTCTTACTTGCCTTTTTATTGCTGTATTAAATGAAAAATATTATATTACATTAAAATGAAAAAATTATAATTTTATTGCCTGGCAACAAAATTATTTTATTTTTAACAATTACCATTGTTTCAAAAAGTTTAAATAAATTTTCAAGTACTTTACTCCTGTTAAAACGTAAAAGGTTGCAGGTAAACTACCCCTTCCCCTTAACCGATCTTCACCAAAATCGAAAGTCATCGAGACCTCTACAATTCAGGGACGTATGCAAAAAATTGTTTGATTCTGTTTGAATTTGCGGCTGTTATCGTTTTCCATAGAAAATACGCTTGATAAAAAAACGTTGCAGGTAAACTACCCCTTCCCCTTAACCGATCTTCACCAAAAACAATAGGTCTTGAGTACTCTACAAATCAGGGCTGTATGCAAAACATTATTTGATTCTGTTTGAATTTGCGGCTGTTATCGTTTGCCATAGAAAATACCCTTGTTAAAAAAACGTTGCAGGTAAACTACCCCTTTCCCTCAACCGATCTTCACCAAAAACAACAGGTCTTGAGAACTCTACAATTTAGGGCTGTATGCAAATAATATTTTGATTCTGTTTGAATTTACGGCTGTTATCGTTTGCCATAGGAAATACCCTTGTTAAAACATAAAACGTTACAGGTAAACTACCCCTTTCCCTTAACCGATCTTCACCAAAAACAATAAGTCTTGAGTACTCTACAAATCAGGGCTGTATGCAAAACATTATTTGATTCTGTTTGAATTTGCGGCTGTTATCGTTTGCCATAGAAAATACCCTTGTTAAAAAAACGTGCAGGTAAACTACCCCTTTCCCTCAACCGAACTTCACCAAAAACAATAGGTCTTGAGAACTCTACAATTTAGGGCTGTATGCAAATAATCTTTTGATTCTGTTTGAATTTGCGGCTGTTATCGTTTGCCATAGGAAATACCCTTGTTAAAACATAAAACGTTACAGGTAAACTACCCCTTTCCCTTAACCGATCTTCACCAAAAACAATAAGTCTTGAGTACTCTACAAATCAGGGCTGTATGCAAAACATTATTTGATTATGTTTGAATTTGCGGCTGTTATCGTTTGCCATAGAAAATACCCTTGTTAAAAAAACGTGCAGGTAAACTACCCCTTTCCCTCAACCGAACTTCACCAAAAACAATAGGTCTTGAGAACTCTACAATTTAGGGCTGTATGCAAATAATCTTTTGATTCTGTTTGAATTTGCGGCAGTTATCGTTTGCCATAGAAAAAAAATCTACAGACAGACACACAGACAGACAGACAGACAGACACACAGACAGACAGACAGACAGACACACAGACACTTTTCGGAAAACGACTTTTTTTCATGTTTTGAGTGTAGTAGAATCAGAATCTGCAATAATCTCGAACATGATTTTTTTTTGCCATCACCATACTTCCATTCCTTAAGGAATATGGAAGTAAAAGGTGTATAATGATGAATAATAGTGAAATAATACGTTACAAACTAATAATATATATTAGTGACGAAGAAAAATTAAGAGTCCACTGAATCATGTTAATTATAAAATATGAAACCGAACCTGTGACCCATAAATATAATTTATCCAAGAGCTGTGCTGAATGAATCGGTAGCCTATTTGGTAAAAAGAAATTGGATTGTTGAGGAATATTCTAATAGAAGCCAGAACACATTAATTTAATGCCGGACATTTTTACAAAATAATTGATGATATAAAAGGAATTAATGAAGAAAAACTGTAGAAATTATGAGAAGACTAATGTTTTAATGGAATACACTGAAAACTTGAAGGCCACAAGATAAATATCAAGCAATAATTCGTAAACGAAACTACAACTTTGGTGAGATTGTTCCATCATGTTAAGACAAACACTTGTACAAACATTAATCCATTTAAAGAGCAAGAACAGTGAAACACGATAACAATAACAATATAAACATTATAATTATGAATTTTATTTGTTCACTATAATTATTATTATTAATAGTTCCTGTTTAAGTTGTTTCTTTTGTATGATCCAAAGGACCCATGACTCAACATACATACACAACACCAAATTACTGAACCTTATTTATAAGTATTATGTTTTATTTTATATGTATGACTTGGACGGTACATAGACTTTAATTTTTATATTAACCCTGAGAAAAAGAGTTTTCATGTTATCAAACCTAAGAGAGCTACAACTGAAGAAAGGGACATTGAATGTTAATACATTTAAAGATATGTCATAAGTAAAGTATCAATAAATTTTATGGAATTTGAGACAAGAGCAAATAATTGTTTATTTCATTCGTTTAAATAAATACCAGGTAAACGTTATAAAAATTGGCACCAACAACTTGGAGCTAACAGAAACATAAATAAGTTACATTAAAAAATTGACATCCAACAACGTGAGGAGTGTCTATTAGTCATTCATCACATACAATAGAGAAATATTATTATAAAATTGGTGACCAACTTGAGGGCTAGAAAAACGAAATAAATAAAGATTGAACAAAATTATAGTTGTCATTTTTAGCCGGCGATCATACAAAAGTAAACAAGATGGCCAAGAGAGGAACCTCACGTAGAAGAAACAAGACAGCTAATACTGAAATGAATATGGAAGAGAAGGAGGATTAACCTGGAATAGAAGTGGAGGTAGAAGCCAGCAATATGGAAGAAAAGCAACCTGACAAACCAACATATACAGAGAATGTGAGCATACAGGAAATGATCAGGATTATGACCAAACAGTTGAAGGAAGAAATAAAAGATAATAGTAAGAAAATGGAAGATAGTAACCAACAGTTGAAGGAACAATTAAGTCAGAAAATGGAAGATACCAACAACAAAATCGAAGATACCAATAAGAAAATGGAAGAATTAAAAAATGACATTTCTACTAGTAATTTTATACAAACCACTATGTTGTATTTGGTATTGACGAGCGCTTTCAGCAGTCAAGCCATCTTCAGGTCATTTACCAACAGAGAAATATGAAACCGTTCACTTCTTATATACCGTTTTACCGGACCTATCTAGCCCCGCCCCCTGACGAAGTAACGTCTTACTTACCTCCACCCATAGTGGGTTGTCTTACATTACCAATTTTGTAGCCGTTACAATTTACATTAACTTACTCTTTTTTGTTGTCTAATAAGCTGCTAAATATTTCTTCATTTTCAAATGTGGTTTTTATATACATTAGTCATTTTTCATCTTTATTTCTTATTTTTAATATTTCCACTTCTTCCTTTAATTTCCTTTCTCTTTCTTTACAGATCACTTTTATTATCTTATAGTTTACCTTTGTCCGCTTTTGTTACCATAATATTATTTTGTTTTATTTTACTTTTTAACTGTTTTATGTTTCTCTTAACAGCCATACTATTTCCTCCTTGTTTTCTGTTCTTTTCTTCTAATGTTCCCACAATGTTACTAATTTCAAATCACAATTGTTTTTTTTTATTTTCTCCTCTTTTCCTTTGCTTATTATACTTTCACATTCTATTAATAAACCTTCTTTATTCAAATTCTTTGGCGGTGCATATTTTAGGCTTTTTTCTAATAATTTCTTTTCTTCATTATTGAATACCACCTCTGTTAAATAATTCTCTGTTCTCTCGGATAACTTCAAATCTGCTTGATCTGGTTTTTTCATTCTCATATCATTCATTTATTTTAAACATTCTAATTTAATTTTCAACTTCTTATTTCTTTCTTCCAATTTCGTCTTCATATACTGCTCACCAAAATCGTACAAAATTTCTTCTATTTCTATGTAATTATACTTTTGATGTAGTTCTAAGTGCATTTTTAGTAATTTTTTATTATACGTATTCAGTTGCTGATACAAATATTTTATTTCCTGTTTTACCCATAACTGTTTACTTAACTTCTTGACTTTTTTCCATATTTCACTACTTCCTTTTATTTCGATTTTTGCATACTTGGTATTATATTATAAAGTAAACACTGCTTATTAAACCAAATTTTAGACAAAGTTATCTTTAACTTAATTTTTGTTTTCAAATATTTATAGAAATCTTCTACTTTATTTCTCTGCTCCATTATTCTTCTACTCCTTAGATTTGTCAATCTATTAATTTATTGTTATATTGGAGTGTTAGTGGTCTCAAATATTTCTACTAGTAATTTTATACAAACCACTATGTTATCTTTGGTATTGAAGAGCGCTTTCGGCAGTCAAGCCATCTTCAGGTCATTTACCAACAGAGAAATATGAAACCGTTCACTTCTTATATACCGTTTTACCGGACCTATCTAGCCCCGCCCCTGATGAAGTAACGTCTTACTTAGCTCCACCCATAGTGGGTTGTCTTACATTACCAATTTTGTAGCCGTTACAATTTACGTTAACTTACTCTTTTTTGCCAGAGATTTAAAGAACATAGGAGATTTAACTTACAAGAGTAAGTTAACATAAATTGTAACAGCTACAAAATTGGTAACATAAGACAACCCACTATGGGTGCAGCTATGTAAGACGTTACTTCATCAGGGGGGGGGGGGTAAAACGGATATTTCTAGATAGGTCCGGTAAAACGGTATATAAGAAGTGAATGGTTTCATATTTCTCTGTTGGTAAATGACCTGAAGATGGCTTGACTGCCGAAAGCGCTCGTCAGTACCAAAGACAACATAGTGGTTTGTATAAAATTACTAGTAGAAATATTTGAGACCACTAACACTCCAATATAACAAAAAATTAACAGATTGACAAATCTAAGGAGTAGAAGAATAATGGAACAGAGAAATAAAGTAGAAGACTTCTATAAATATTTGAAAACAAAAATTAAGTTAAAGATAACTTTGTCTAAAATTTGGTTTAATAAGCAGTGTTTACTTCATAATATAATACCAAAGTATGCAAAAATCGAAATAAAAGGAAGTAGTGAAATACGGAAAAAAGTCAAGAAGTTAAGTGAACAGTTATGGGTAAAACAGGAAATAAAATATTTGTATCAGCAACTGAATACGTATAATAAAAAATTACTAAAAATGCACTTAGAACTACATCAAAAGTATAATTACATAGAAATAGAAGAAATTTTGTACGATTTTGGTGAGCAGTATATGTAGACGAAATTGGAAGAAAGAAATAAGAAGTTGAAAACTAAATTAGAATGTTTAAAAGAAATGAATGATATGAGAATGAAAGAACCAGATCAAGCAGATTTGAAGTTATCTGAGAGAACAGAGAATTATTTAACAGAGGTGGTATTCAATAATGAAGAAAATAAATTATTAGAAAAAAGCCTAAAATATGCACCGCCAAAGAATTCGAATAAAGAAGTTTTATTAATAGAATGTGAAAGTGTAATAAGCAAAGAAAAAGAGGAGAAAAAAAAAACAATTGAGATTTGAAATTAGTAACATTGTGGGAACATTAGAAGAAAACAGAAAACAAGGAGGAAATAGTATGGCTGTTAAGAGAAACATAAAACAGTTAAAAAGTAAAATAAAACAAAATAATATTATGGTAACAAAAGTGGACAAAGGCAACTCCGTAGTGCTAACAGATAAAGAAGAGTATATAAAGAAAGGGAATGAATTTATAAAAAGTAATAATTATGAAGAGATTAAGTATGTTTATACTAATAAATTTCAAAGTAGGGTGAAGAAATTAATAAAAAATTCCACTATGTTTAAGAATAAAATAAAACTAACAGAATCAAATCCGGAAGCTCCTAAATTTAAATGTCAGATGAAATTGCACAAAGAAAACCACCCAGTTAAGCCAATAATATCGTTTATTGGAGCACCAGCATATAAGTTATCAAAAGAATGTAGTAAGATACTAGAAGTATATTATGACTTCAAGAAAAAACATAGTATAGTAAATAACAAAAAGTTGATAGAAACACTGAAAGAAGAAGTACAAGTAAAAGAAAGTTCAAGGTTAATATCGCTTGATGTAGATATGTTTACAAACATTCCGGTTGAAAAAACGTAAAACTAATTGAAAAGAACAAATTGAAAGGATATGAAAAGAAAGAAGAATTAATAAAAGTAATACAAGAGTGTTTTAAGCAAAATTACTTTAGGTTTAATAATAAGTTTTATATTCAGAAGAAGGGACTTCCAATGGGATCCTCAATGTCACCGATAATGGCAGAAATTTACATGAATTACTTTGAAAATAAAATAATGTCAACAGTGGAAAATAAAGACAAAATTAAGAAATGGATGAGGTATGTAGACGATATCTTGTTAATATGGGAGGCCGATGATGAATAATTAAAGGTATTTTTTTGAAGAGGTTAACAAATTAGAAGAGAGTATAAAATTTAAAATGGAAGTAGAAAACAAGGAAATAAATTTCCTAGATTTAAACATAAGAATAACAAAAGAAAATAAAAGAAAATTTGACATTTATAGGAAAAGCACATATACAGATGTTATAATACCAAATGATTCATACCATTCAATACAGTATAAAATGGCAGCGATAAATAATTTCTGTCATAGAATAAACAGTTGTATAGAAGATGACGAAAACAGAAAGAAAGAAATAGAAAGAATAAAAATAATTGTAAAAAACAACAAGTATAAAAAAACATTGTATTTGCCTCCAAAAGCGTTTTAAGACTATAAAACAAAATTCCCCACAACTGAGCGTATATACTCCACTTTTCTTCAATATGGTCTTCTTCTTCAAAATTCGTAGTTTTTATTATATCAAACACGGTTTTCGATTTTTTAACCGCTACCTCTATATTATATTTTCTAAAACATTTTTGTATCTTTCTTGTGTTATAACCTATATAAGATATGGATCCCTTATACTCCTTCTTTTCTTTACTATTCTCATTTTTTGTTTCTTCTCTTCGTTTTATATTATTAAATATTTTATCTACTACATTCGTATTATACTTGTTACTATAAAACAGGTTAATTACCTACCGTCACGCTTTTTGAAATCCGAAAACAGGATTACTCGAGTTTCGACACATTAAGTGTCATCTTCAGATCCTCGATGAATATAAGTTAAAAATACATTTGTTGATGTATGCACATCCCGTCAGATAATAAAAACAACACAAACATAACAACAAAAATACTTAAATAATTTAACACATATTAAAACCGAGACAAAACAGAATGAAAACACGATCCATGCGGCCGACGCGGACCTGCGCAGGAACACGTTATGCGATAAAATCAATCGATACCGATTTGACCTTTGATAAATTTTATCGATCTGACACAGCTAATATCTCGTTCGATATCGTTTACTCTGTTAAATGAAAAATCGATCCATAAAAATAATATTCTATTTAACAGAGTAAACGATATCGAACGAGATACTAGCTGTGTCAGATCGATAAAATTTATCAAAGGTCAAATCGGTATCGATTGATTTTATCGCATAACGTGTTCCTGCGCAGGTCCGCGTCGGCCGCATGGATCGTGTTTTCATTCTGTTTTGTCTCGGTTTTAATATGTGTTAAATTATTTAAGTATTTTTGTTGTTATGTTTGTGTTGTTTTTATTATCTGACGGGATGTGCATACATCAACAAATGTATTTTTAACTTATATTCATCGAGGATCTGAAGATGACACTTAATGTGTCGAAACTCGAGTAATCCTGTTTTCGGATTTCAAAAAGCGTGACGGTAGGTAATTAACCTGTTTTATAGTAACAAGTATAATACGAATGTAGTAGATAAAATATTTAATAAGATAAAACGAAGAGAAGAAACAAAAAATGAGAATAGTAAAGAAAAGAAGGAGTATAAGGGATCCATATCTTATATAGGTTATAACACAAGAAAGATACAAAAATGTTTTAGAAAATATAATATAGAGGTAGCGGTTAAAAAATCGAAAACCGTGTTTGATATAATAAAAACTACGAATTTTGAAGAAGAAGACCATATTGAAGAAAAGTGGAGTATATACGCTCAGTTGTGGGGAATGTGAAAAAGTGTATCTGGGCGAAACGGGTCGTCAATATTTCCAGAGATTTAAAGAACATAGGAGGGGTGAAGGAGAGTTAACGATGAATTCATTATAAGCTAGGCATTTTATAGAAGAAGGACATACATTCATAGACCCAGTCGTAAATTATAAGATAATAAAAGTGATGAGTAAAGAAAGAGAAAGGAAATGAAAGGAAGAAGTGGAAATATTAAAAATAAGAAATAAAGATGAAAAACGACTAATGAATATAAAAACCACATTTGAAAATGAAGAAATATTTAGCAGCTTATTAGACAGCAAAAAAGAGTAAGTTAACGTAAATTGTAACGGCTACAAAATTGGTAACGTAAGACAACCCACTATGGGTGGAGCTAAGTAAGACGTTACTTCGTCAGGGGGCAGGGCTAGATAGGTCCGGTAAAACGGTATATAAGAAGTAAACGGTTTCATATTTCTCTGTTGGTAAATGACCTGAAGATGGCCAAAAGTGCTTATCAATACCAAAGACAACATAGTGGTTTGTATAAAATTACTAGTAGAAATATTTGAGATCACTAACACTCCAATATAACAATAAAACAATAAATAAAAAATGACAGTAAACAGTCGAAGGAACAATTAAATCAGAAAATGTAGGAATTAAAAAATGACAATAAACTGTTGAAGGAAGAATTAAAAGATAACAGTAAGAAGATGGAAGAGAAAATGGAAGATACCAATAGGAAAATAGAAGAACAAATGACTGAAATAAGAAAGGATCTGAAAAATCAAGTGGAAGAAGGCAATGAGAACTTGAAACAGCAGATCGTAGGGGAAATTGCTGAGATTAATCAGAAAATGGAACAGTATAATGAAACAATCAAACAGCAGGTTTATGAGTGGATGAAGCATTTTAAAGATGGGCGTGAAAGTGGTGAGAGTGACGAGCATTCAGGAAGGCCTTTAACCAGCAAGTCTACCACAACATTGAGGTTGTGCATGCTGCTGTAGGAGAAAACCGCCAAATCACCATTCATGAGCTAGCAAATAATTTAATATTCGTTTCGAATCAGTTCAGTCTGATTAGTTGGGAATGAGACGTGTTTCTGCAAAGTTTGTACCAAAAGTGCTCACAGCTGACCAAAAAGATGCCTGGGTATCAATCGCTCTAGACCTGCTTGAATGTGCTGAAAACGATTCATTAAATCGATCATAATGGGTAATGAATCATGGGTTTATGGATACGATCCAGAAACTAAGGCCCAGTCTGCAGTGTGGTAGACACCAAATTCTCCAAGATCAAAAAAGGCAAAACAGAGTCGAAGGAAAGTCAAGACCATGCTCACTGTTTTCTTTGATCACAAGAGGGAATTTGCTCCACCAGGCCAAACAGTAAACCAGGATTACTTCATTTCTGTTTTGAGGTGATTGAGGGATGAAATTCGACAAAAAAGGTCACCCGCTGCATCAGAGTGGTGAATGGTGGCTTCAACATGAAATACACCTGGCCACACTATGCTGTTCACCATTTTCTTGCTAAACACAATATTCCACAGCTTTAGCATCCTCCATATTCACCAGATATGGCTCCCTGTGACTTTTTTCTCTTTCCAAAGATAAAAAATCAATTGAAAGGGAAGTCATTTCAAGACACAGAAGAGACAAAAGAAAATGTGACAAGAGAACTTAAGGCTCTTACAGAAGATGACTTTAAGACATGGTTCAAACAGTTGGGAAAGCGCTGGAAGAAGTGTGTGGCTGCGGAAGGGGACTATTTTGAAGAAGACAAGTTTACAAATCTGTAACTCTTGTACATTTATATAAATAAAATCAATCCTAATACTTTTTTATCACATCTCGTATTTGTACTTTAAATAATAAAAGTATTTTAGTTAAGTAATGTGTCTTGCATTTGATTCTTCATCACAAATCATATCTTCCTATATACCACTGAACAAATATTAGCTCAGACCAAGAATCCTTAGTTGGGTAATTGGCTCAATAGCTTGAAGGAGTTTGACAAGCTCCTGTTCTAGTATAAGGAGAAGGAGTAGCAAGAGAAATTTCACAGATATTAAATCTCTTATTTATGCAGCAATTCATAAAATAAAGCTTTATCAATCCATGCTTTCCTCTGAATAGAAATGGAAGGAAACATTTTTAAAATTAACTTAGTGTTTAATCAGCAGTGGCATAATTTGTAACTTGGAGTAGAATGTAAGTAATTCATAAACACATTCACTTGCTAATTTCTCCACAGCTGGTAGCAGGCCACACCCCTAACATCCAGAGTATCTAATAGGCCATGTGGAAGGAGCTCTTTTTGAAGCTCGGAATGTAGCAAATGAGCGGGCGATGGGCTACCGTTCACCTCACACAACCTCTTTCGGCTAATTTCTTACCATGGTGCAAACACTTCATACTTTATTAATTAAAGTTTCATTTTATAAAACTATCTATAATTTCATCTGCTCTACATCTAGTTAGGATATTATGAACCTATGTAAAATAACGTGCAAGTGAAGGTTGAATACCTTCTGCAGTATTACAGAAATTCTATACTGCACTTTTGCCTTTTACAAAAAGGTGCTTCTAATTTCATAATTTTGAAATTATACCAATAATAACCTTCAATGTATTCTAGAAGGATTCAACTAAAAATACAACTAACACAATATAAACTTATATGATGACATCACCTTTACCTAAGAAAGTTAAGTCCATACAAAAATCGCTGTTTTTTTTTTTCAATTTTCAAGGAGAGATCAATGTACTTACCCAGTTTTACAAAACCTAGAGTTTGTTTTACTTTGCGTAACAGACTTAAAACTCTTAGCAGTCATTCTTTACTGTTCTTTTCTTAGCAGTAATTCTTTTCTTATATTAATACAGATACACAAATGACCTGTCTTGCACCCTGGTTTGCATGGATTGTTCGAGTTAAAGCTCAATGAATGCCAGGTTCAAACGAGTACTGTGGGGTAGTTTGTTAGGGATGAGGAGTTAGGCTGAGGTTCCCTTTTGCATGATAGGCATGCAGGAGAGGAGTTTGTGAATTGCTTCAGCCTGAATCTATGCTGGGAGCATGGCTCCCTAAAGGGTTTACCCACAGGAGCTTAGAGGCACACTGGTATGGTCGAGAACTCGACTGTCTGAAGCCATTGGCTAGAACAAACAGCTGTCATGCCCAGGTGGATGGCTCCTGAAATTAAGCACTTCCACACCTTTTGACATGATAATGTCTTTTGGCTGGCCATCATTTGAAAATTTCTGTAACGCTGTAAACTGTAACGCATCACGCTGCATGACGTCATTCTTGCGTGACGTCATTGGGATTGTTGTAAATAAACGTTTGTTTTGATACGTCGCAATATATATAATGTGTTAAAAATAATATCACTGCAAACAATTAAACCAGATTTATAAAGCGTCCTGAAAGTTTAAAATCAAGTGTTAGCACAATTTACCAGCCGGGAATCGTTAACTAAAACCGCGACCGCTAACATGCTAACGTCGTCGCAGATTAAAGACCTAACAAGCGAACAACACTGCATAGCTGTATATAGGTTATTGTCTCTAGTTAATGGTTGTCTTCGTATGTGATTCATTATGGTTACCGACTAACCGTTTCTTTTGCGCAAATGTTGCGTTTAGCTGGCGGCTGAAAGACATTATCATGCTCTTAAGCTTTTACCATTTGGTAAACGGTACTATATCTTTTTCCCATTCTGAGGACAACAGCTCAGCTGATGCAGCAGAGTACATGCAGTCTGTTAATTTTAAATTAATTTTATTTTTACATTAAACAGACCAAGCTGTGGACTTCTGCAATACCATAACTACAATTCATTCAAAGATACAAGAGATTACCTTTGGCATGATAAAACTTATCATGGTGCACCAAGGTAATGGCAAAATTTAACGGCCAGTTTGTAATGGAAATTAATTCTGTAAGAAGTGGACACAACCTAGTGCAGAGTAGCAAACCTTACCTTACCTTGGTTTCAGTGTGAATTGGTTTTAATTCTCAGAGCCTAAGTCAAAGTGCAGCGTTGTACAGTTTTATCACATACACAGTTTTGACAACATGCATAACTATCATGTGAACAGTGCATGAATTTGTTTGCTGAGTACCTCACCTCACTTAATACTGGGCAGTACAGTAATTTTTACTTCTATGTTCCATAAGGAAACGGAAATATGGTGATCATGAAAAAAAAATTGTGTTTGAGATAAGAGTTGATTCTGATTGTACTGCCCTCAAAACATGAAGAAAATTCACTGTCTGAAAAGTGTCTATGTATAGAATTTTTCTATGGCAAATGAAAACTGCTGCAAATTCAAATAGAATCTAATAATTTTTTGCATATGTGTCCGAGTTGTAGAAGACTCAAGGCCTATTGATTTGGTGAAGATCAGTTACGGAGGAGGGGTAGTAGTTTACCTGCAACATTTTACTTTTTAACAGGAGTAAAGTACTTAATTTTGATAAATAAAGTATCCTGAAAAGGTCATAATAATCCACTGTAGAAAGGTAGATGAAATATCTACAAATGAAAAGGGTGGTAGAAGGGGAGGGGGTAATTTTTTGAAAATTACCTCTGATGTCGAATAAACTACTTCATTTTTAAGGATAAGATACCTAAATAATTACACATAATGAAACTAATACTCAATAAAAGTGTATATATCAAAAATGGGGTTGTTCTGTTAAGGAGGAGGAGTAGATATGGCCAAACCAATAAAAACCTGCTTTGTTTTGTGTTTTAACAAGAGTAAAGTACTTTTAAAAATAAGTGCTCCAAAAATAAAGTCATATTAATCCACTATAAAATGGTAAATGAGATATCTATAAATGGAGAGTGTAGTTGCAGGGGAAGGGGTGATTTTTTTTTAAGTTACTTTGCTGATATCAAGTAAAGTACAAGTATTTAATTTTGAAGGATAAGATACCTTAGCAATTAAATATGATAAAACTATTACTATATGATAGTGTAAATATCTTTAATGGTGGGGATTGGTTGAGGAGGAGGGATGATTATCTGCATAGTTCAGTTTCTTTATAAGAATAAAGCACCTAATTTTTATAAAGTCACTCGAAAATAACATTATATTAAACAAATACTCCATAATAAAAAATATATCTATAAATAGTGAAAACAGTTTCAGGGTGGGGGCAGTGAAGTAGCTAGGCTTTTTGGTGCCCGGGGCAAGAAGATTGTCAGCTGGATTGCCTTCACAATTAAAAGGGGACAAAAGAGCACAAATTAAGGCCCATCCTGTGAATGAAGTACTTAATAAATGCAAATGTGTAGATTTTTATATGAAAGCACGTCCAGAAAAGTCTTAAGAATATTTGTTGTCAAAATTAAGAAATTTCATAATATGAGTTTAATATTACTGGTATTCAGTTTGTATACATTTATTAGTAACAAATGTAGAGTATAAAAACAATAGTAATATAAAAAATGTATAACATACAAATGTTCTAATAAACATGCAAATTCCTTGTAGGTCTAAAGCGCATTGACAAAACAATATCCTAAAGCAACAAAAAGTTAAACAAAGAACTACACTAAAAGTAATAAAATAAATCACTTACCATGACAGGTGGTTCCATCTTCTGTTAATAAACACTTAATATTCATTGTTAATATTTAATAAATATTTAAAATGAGATGTTCTAAAATGTAACTTTCCTGGTCTTAACTGCTGCAAAGTCAGTTATTAAATCACTATAATCTAAAGATGAAGCAATGCCATTTTCAACTGAAAGTATCGCTAGAATTGATACCCTGTCCTGAGATATTGTTGATTGTAAGTACAATTTAATTAATTTAAGTTTACTAAATGATCTTTCACAAGAAGACACAGACACTGGTAAAGTAAGAAAATTTTTTAAATCTGTTGCAATAAGCTTCTAATCCCATTGAAGCAGTATTGTAGCAGTCCCTGAGGTATAAAGTCCATTTGTTGCTCTCCGTTAACTTTTGCCCTTTGTAATAAAAGTACGATGTCTTTCAAGTCACTGAACAATTCTTCACTGTTTAGGTCATGTGGATACAGTTTTGCAAGCACTGTGCACTTAATGTTGATGTGGGAAAGCTGTTCCTTAAAATGTATATCCCCATCATTTACATACCCCTCAAATTTACAGAGGAACCCAAACCGTTTTTCTAACTCTTTTATGTTAAAGAAACGGCTTGAAATTTCAACTGACAGTTTGTCAAAAATTTCTATTAGAGACCGTTGCATTTCTTGCCAAACAGTTAATACAGAATCGTCTACATATTCCCCTGGCATCGTGCCAGGGTGCTTATCCCTTCTGTGATACTGACACCCCATTTATTACATACCTGTTCTTCCTTAATAATGACGTCACACAGCTCATTCCTTCAAATGTTTAATTTGTCCGTTAGCATCTCCAGAAGTGTCAATGCTTGAATAAAGCCTATACCTTTGGTCTGCAATTTTTTCTGGATTTTGTCCATAGAAGAAAGATTATCTGTCCAGAAAAAGAGAAAGGTCACAAAATTAAAAGTTTTCTATCGCAATTATTAATGCTGCATCTATCCTTGTATTGTTTGTTTCAGTCGGTATATCCCTCAGTTTCTCCAGTGCAGCGATCACTTCAACCACCTGAGTGGATATTGCTTTCACCACATCTGCTTTTGAACTCCACCTGGTATCACAATGTCCTTTGAGTGTAATATTTATGAAGTCTTTAAGAATATGCCATCTATGAGCGGAACAGGAAAAGAAGGTGAATAGACGTTCTACTGTCCCAAAAAATGTCACTGCCTGAACATTTACATGAGCTCTATAAACTCCAACCAAATTAAGTGAATGGTTGTCACAGGGAACAAACACAGCTAGTGGATTCAAATCTAATATTCTCTTCTGAACTCCTGAATGGATACCAGGCATTGTTGCTTGATTGTCATACGACTGACCTCTGCAATCGCTAAGATTCAATCCATCTCTCTCAAGTTTACTTGTAATAGCTTCTGTGATCCCCTCCGCTGTTTTCATTTCTAAAGGAATAAAAACTATGAAAGCTTCCTTGATATCAACAGAATTGCGTTTAATTTCAACAAATCTTATAATCTGAGGCGTCTGTTCTACATATGGAGCATCTGATGTTGTGTCAAATATAATACTAAAGTATTTTGCCTTCTTACATGCAGTAATAATATATTTGCTCACTCTTTCTCCCAACAGGCTTATTATTTCATTTTGAATAGTTGGTGAAAGATACAATATACATCCAGATATACGAGACTAAATCAAAATGAGATCTCATGACAGGGTCAAATTTAGCCAAGTATTTTAACAAAGCCAGAAAGTTTCCAGGATTTGGATCATTAGTAATTGATTCTCGAAGTCCTCTCAGTGCCAGATTTTGTTGTGGAAGAGTTTGTACTGTGGCAATGACCCGTTCAAGGATTTCTCTCCATGTCTTAGATGCTCTATTCATTTGTTCCTGAAGTAGATCATCAATAAAGCCCCCTCTGTTTAAAGAACATTCCAATTCCTTCCATTCCAAAAATGCAGAGTGATGGGCAGGACTATTTACATGATCCTGAATATGGGTATTTAACTTTTGCCACGACGAAAACCCATTTTCACTATTGAAATGGCTTCTTTGATAGTTTTTTTGTGTGGAAATAAAGTGCAACAAAAGCAAAAATATTGAGATTTTTTAATTGGAGAAAAACACACCCAAGTGCGACTTACCTTTTCGCCATTTTGCAAGATTTTATCAAACCAATACTTGTTTCAGGATCATCCAGCTTCATTTTCAGGAAAATAGCTGTCCTTGTCTCTAACAGACATGTTCCTCTATTCACCATTATATCTCAAAGGACTGATATATCTCGCTTGGCCAAACTCCCATACCTTGTAGAGCAGCACCGGAAACACAGTTTACATTGTTGCTGGTAATTTTCTGTCCTTCATCGCCTGTAATTTTAAGACTGCATGATGAGGTAACATCATCCATGGTACTAGAACTAACTGAATCTTGTAATTGTACTGATACTTTCACAGTTTGAAGTATCCACGTTGTTAACTTTACTGTATTTATCAACAGCCTCCTCACTAACAACATCCATTTTATGATTGCAAGTTGATTCCTTGTTAATTGAAATATATGGACACTCATGGTTCGATTTACCTTGAATAAAAGACTTTATAAACTTTTTGGAACATGTTGTAGCTCTTAATCTTTCTTCCCTCCTCTTCCGAAACTGGGCACTTCTGAGTTTACATCGTTTTATGTCAGCTTCAAATAAAAGTCAAATAATACTAATTCAATAACAGTATTAGTATAATGACATATATGTGAAGTATTACAGATACAGTGGAAATCGGTTAACACGAAATGACGGGGACCAGTTATTTTTTTCGTGTAAACCGAATTTCGCGTTAAGCGAACAAAAAGTGAAACAAAATGAGGAAGTGAACAAATAGTGTACTGTAGCTTATTTATTGTACTGTCTAGTAAAATGCAACAAATACAACCTTTTATTTATCCTCATGGTTTATTATTGTTAATTTTTCTTAAAATTATTATTAGCTGTTCTAAATTTAGTCCTATGATTTAGGTTTTCTTATAGACTACTGTATGTCTTTCAACTTTACCGTAGTTTTCGTGTTTATCTTTATTTAAAATAATCCGTTATTTTCTTTTGCACACAATTTTGCACTATTTTATTTTCAACAAATTGTTCTAATTTATCAACGTGTTCAAACATTTCACCTTCCGAGTTGGCTTCAAAATATCGACGAACACGGCTCAGCAACGAAAGCATATCGGTAGCGGTAGGAACATTTTCACTATCATTTTCCGTGTCAAGTTCGTCGTCACTATCATCACCTTCACAGTTGTCAACTTGCACTGTTTCCACGATATCGGTATCTGTTAATACGGGAGCCGTAGTTACGTTCTCGTCGACAGTCACATACTCATTTAGAGAAATTGAAACATTTAATACAGATGACACACGATTAAACATTTCAGATAGTGTAGGATCAATTTCATTTCCTTCGGGTTGTTCAGTTTCTGAATTCAAAATGAATCGAGCATGAGCGAAACAATTTGTATAAAAACCCACTTATTTTATACATTTAATTCAATTTATTTCACTTGTTTGTACTTACCCATATTTTGATCTTTCACGGGTCCCAAGGGTCTTTATAAGCGAGATCAGAAACAGTGTGAGTTTATGAAATAATTATTCTGACACATTTTGACTGAAGAGAATTTACATTTTACTTTTATTTTTTAAATCATTTAAATTTCAACAAATTTTACATACTTCTGTATATAAAATAACTTTGTAATAATTTCTTCTTCATCTTGTGATTCGTCACATTAGTGCCATTACTATTCTATCTTATTCTACTATCTTACCTTAATCTATTTCATTCAGACTGCCCAGCCTGCAATATTTCACCCATACAAACACACACAAAATTTATTTAACCCATTAACATTTAGAATAAAATTCCCAACCCTTAACTTGAACCCACGGCCACGTGTTCGCGCGCACACTCATCGTTTTTAGTAAATGTTTTACTTCTCAGTGTCCGAAAAATACTTTACTCATTGCTTCATTCCGGATTGATGTCGGTCACACCAAAATTTTCTACTAGATATCAGTAAATGCACTGGATATCAGTTAAAAAAAAGTTTTGTTTCTGAGCCCGGTTTGTCGGGCGGCCAGCGCAGGCGAGAGTCGACAAAAGACTGCCAGCGTCTCTCTGTTCCCCACTCCTGGAGCATTTTAGTTGAGACGACGGACATCAATGCCTTACAGTTAGTCGTCACAGAAATCTCATCGACAAACCCCGAAGAGGACCGGTGAGGAACTGGTGCCAACAACCCCCTGGTTCTTAATCTCATGGGTACACTACCCCCCTGGTTCAGTGACCATGGACTCATCTGAACGAGATCACTGGACTTCTCCATAAGAGATCCCAACACCGAGAAATCGAACAGCTAAGTACCACACCGCACCTCGCCTTTTAACATGCTACCCCCAAAAATCCTCAATCCCTGGCTTAAATTATTCCAGATCCTCAGCCGACATGGATCCCCTTTTATGCAAGCTGGGCTGCCTTTAGCAGATACTGGGCTCACACACACTCACATTACATGTTGCCATAACACATTGAAAAATAAAAAAAATTCTTTTAAAATTTATTAAAAATTTTAAAAAATTCAAAATTCAAAAAAAATAATACTTTATCAAAAAAATTCTCTTCCTCTTTTTTCTTTTCTGTTTTTTTTTACTTAAAATACATTAATTTAAACCTTTCTCCTAATCAAAACATATACTTACTCTAACATGTAAATACTTAGATTCTAGCAATACAATGCAATACAATCAAACAATAAAAATAAACATGTTAAATACACACATAATAAAATAATCATTACTCAAAATATTCATTCGCTGGCAGGCGAAAAATCATTTTTTTTTTTCACAAAATTAAAATTTCCAAAGATTTTAAAATTCAAAAAAAAAATTTAATTTTATTTAAATGTTTCCGTTATGTGTAGAAATTATTTAAAAATTGGTTTATATTGATTACACAAACAAATAAAACTGACTTTGTGATGCTACTTATTTTGAGTCACATAACATTAACTTAATAACAAATTTAATAACATTCCTTGTATGATTATCGGGCGCCATCTCGTTTTATGGTTAACGAGCAAACAAAAAACACAAAATTTATACCTATCATTTCAGGGTTCTTTTCGGCGAACACAGGAGATCAGAACTGGTTGTTTAAATAAAGAAAACTTTACTTGTTTCCCAAGAATTACTGAGGTTTATTAATGATTAGATATTCACATCATTTTAAAAGCATCATCAAACTACCTCCTTCAGCTGTTACATAATTCTCAACAAATAGAAACTCACATGAATAAAATTGAAACCTCATATAAAATTTTAATTAACAGAAAAATCAAGATATTAAATAGAAATAAAACTAAATAATTTTTGTACAAACGCAAACCAGACTTCTTCATTTAAATATATTTCCTCACATACTCACGCACACACACACACACACACACTTATTTATGATCTGAGAGCTCTCATTTATGTTTCGTTAAAATTTATTTTTTCCCCCATTATGTAGTTAATTTTGACAAGAGGATTTTGTTAAAACTTTTGAACTGGCAACATGGCTACTTAGCTGGTATTTGAGTCCAGAAAAACTGTCCCGTATTTCTCGTCATTCCGCACCCTTCTTCTTCTTTCACTAGATAACGCCAAAACTGTTATTTCATTAAAGACTGTTATTCACTTTTTAAAAGAAAATTCCTTCATATTTTTATATGTTGCGGGCGCGTCGGCGAACACACAAAACTTCGCCGAAAAACCGGCGAACCGGCTAACGCACAGTTAGTTGCGTCTGTTGAATTCAGATGTTGTTTTGCGACTGAGTCTTTGTTGTGCGTCTGACGAAACCGGTGACACACCTTGTTATGTCACACGCTGATGTAACGATCGCCTGATCGTCAGTTACATAACTGGTTGACAATGTTGTTTACTGGTTTCGTGTTTGTCCTTGATTTGACTTTGGCACAGTTTGTCTGTTATTAAAACCGTCCACACAATATTATTAAGAATTTTCTGCATTCATAAAGTCAACAGCAGTGTAGCCACGTTTGAGATCGCTCCAAAATAACGAATTTACCTCTCGGTTATAAAATTTTTTCCTATCACTCAACAAGTTATTTATTATTTATTTATGAAAAAATACAAATTGTGTTATTACCCCAGGTATGCCCAAAATGCCCCGCTACAATACCCCCTCAATGAGATATTTTATGCCGAAGCATAAAAAATCTCATTGACACATTCATACTTGCTAGAGGGATCAGCCAGGATATGTCGCCACAACCCCCTCTACGGTTTACAAAAAAATATAATCAACTCACCCTTGGTCCGGTGACTGTGACCGCATCTGCATGACAATACTGGACTTCTCTCTCGAGATCCCAACACCGTAGAGTCAGACAGATACTCAACGCCCCTGCTCTGACGCGCAGGCCAGCTCAGGTCCGCCGCCACAGCACCACCCAACACTGAAACAACAAATCAAAATATCCAATAGTGGCCTTATACAACACCATATCCCCAACTGATCTGTTTCCCCCTAGCGGTGCTGGTTTGTGCTAAGAAGCACTGGTTTTGTTTTCATTTACTTATTCCTAACATATCAAAACATCTAATATAACATAATATAACATAATAAAACATCTTAAAATAAACAATTTGTATGTAAAATTTATACACTTCACATCATTAAGTTGGCATATAAAATCAGAAAATTACCTTTCAATAATAAAATACATAGATCTCCATTTAACTTTTATTAAGTCGTTTCTCAAATTTTTTTTTTTTTTTTTTTTTTTTTTTTTTTTTTTTTTTTTTTTTTAACTTCGTGTTACACATTTCATTTATCATTCCCTTTCATTAATTTGGGTGATTCTACGTTACTCATTATAATTCACATTGTCAACTTGGCATTTACTCATAATCTTACCCCTGTATTACTCTAACGCTCCCTTACAAAATCTTTAACTAGTATGACACCCCACTATTAAAAATCTACTAACCCTTCTCTACCTCTAACTACTTACTACTTTAACTCAATCGCCACCTTCTCTCTATATATAAAAAAAAATACTCTCTAACCCTTTGTACATAGGATACGTGTTTCCCCCCCCAAAAAAGCTCAATTGCCGTTCTCTGGTTCCCGGATTCTACCTAAGGCAACCCCTTCCCACTAAAACTATACCAAATCCCGTCCCAACCCTTATGTTGCGGACTCCCACATTACACTGCCCCTACTACAAAATTGCCATCCCCAAAAAATCTCAATCTCATTACCTCACTACAATTACAACAAAATAACATCAAAATAAACAATATATCGCTCAAAACTCTACATAAAATCTCCATAACTACTGTGTCTCCACTTATACTTCTCAAAATTCTATAACATACATTAACTCAAAACAACATTCCATTATTTTCATCTCTACTATTTCTTTAACTTTGGCTTCAATTTGGACGGATCTATATGTCCCACAAAATTCAACTTGAACTGACTCAAACATTTTATTCAAACAATTACTATCACCCATTTCTATCTTTTACAACCCATTGAAAATTTTAACTATCACAACTATTTTTCATTTTATTTTAAAATCTATAAACACATTGAAAACATATCATATTTTTATAATTCTTATTCCTAACATACTAAATGCAATCAACACACTAAGACATAATAAACACAATATAAGAAGTATTTAGTGCATCATTTTTTCTAAATTCAAACAAAATTATTGAGTAGCAAATCATCATTATTAATTAAAATATAGCAAATTTTTAATACGTTATCCCCTTGGATAACCTCCCAGCCACACACACTATTTCAAATTATGTAAGACTGTGGCGCCTTTCCGCTTCCACAGAGACTGTATATTTTGGAGCAGGTTTTACCTCTCCGTGTCTCTGCTTCCGCTATTAAGTTTTAAAATTAGTGAACATCATCATGTTCTTGTTAAATAATTACACCCTTAAGACGGATCTACCACCTGGCTCTGCTGTTCCTCCTCGAACAGAGTGGCAGCCGCTGTTCCATAGTTCCCGGGATTTCCCCTAAGTTCTCCCCCCATTAAATTTCAAATCTATACCAATTTCAAGCCAGCTATGGTCAAGGGACTTGGTATGACCATAGCTAACCGCTCGCCAAAACCACGATTAGTGCTGGTAAGGCAGTAATCGCCCGAAAAGTCGGGGAAATCATCTCTTCCTTCAGGCATGTCTACATCATTATTATTATGCACGACACGGCAATTATCAAGTACAATATAAAATTATACAAAAGGGTGTGCCGTGCATTTTCGCCATGTTGGCCTCCGATGGAGGTAACACTCTCGGTTACCCCCAACACTTTCCGCTATCTACTGGGGCACATGCCACCCCAGCGACAGCAACTTACTAACTAATTAATTACAATGGATAACTAAACTTTCAACCGTTGCAGTTCCACACTCCACTGTTCTATCACTTCATTGAGCACCAATCTACCCCCCAAAATTATCCCCACATCTTGTATAATACATTACATAACATCATAAACAAATAGGAATTAACCTGGATTATTAGTATAAATTTAAACAAACAATTTTTCCTTTTAAGTAATTTATATAAAATTTATAAACATTATTATTTAAAATTTTTCATTAACTCTTTTTATTTATCATCATTATGAATTTATCCTGTGTTGCAATCAGATTTTCAAAATTTCTAAATTTATTATTAACATATATTTTTAACCATTATGATATTCCACAAAATAAACCATTTAACAGTCATTAATTTATTCGTTATTATTAAATTGAAATCTCATCAAACAATTCAAATTCATTATAAAATTCACATATATAACATTCAATCACAATATCTAAACATTTCTAATTATTTACTTCAATTGATTATTAAAATTAAATATTTATTTGACTATTAAAATAAAATATTTCAATTATTATCAACATTCTACCAATCATATATTTCAATTATTATCAACATTCTACCAATCATTAATTATTGTCTTCATAATTATTGTAATCTTTAATTAGAATGCAAAATATTAATAATATTATTATTATTAACACAACATTTTCTAATACATATACACATTACTTACCTAACATTTCATAATACACACAAATGAATTCAATATTATTTACAAAATATGCGTCAATAACTGTTCAGTGGTTCCACTTCACTGTCCAAATCTGCAAGGTCGTTACCGAAATTATATTATTTAACAATGTTTATTCACTAATTTTGTAGTTCAACCTCCATCGTCATATAAATACCTAATATATTTATAACACACTTCATTTTTATCCACACATAAATTATTATAATCATTACTATCATAATAACTCACCAATTCTATTTCATCCATTATACCACTATAAATCTTGTCACCATAAGTTAGGATTGTCCCGTCTATATCAGTGTTATTTGTTAATGTCAGGTAAATTGTTTTCTCATTTTTGTATTCCTCAACTACTACGTCAGGTAAGTCATTATAGTTAGGTAAGATATTATCAAAATTATTCTCTATCTCTCTTTCAACAGATACGTATTTCACATGATTCATCATCACCCCTTCTAGTATTTTTCTCAATTCATCATACTCTCTTTCTAACTTATATAGTTCTATTTCACTCTCAGTACATAACTCTCTTTCTTCATAGCACCACATCACACTCTCACAATTATTACGGACAGAGGGTACAACATTATACAACATTAATTCATTTAACAATAAGGGTCTCTTGCCCTGGAAAAACAACATTAAATCATCATCATCATTATAAACAATAAGGGGAAAATTTGCCCTCTGTCCCCATTCAACTACTACATTATTTTTCCACTCTCTTTCTACTTCATCAATACATCTCAACATTTCATACTCACTACATTCTGCAATTTCATTAGTACTATTTTTGATTATATTTTCATCATTTGTTTCTCCATTATTCTTCACCCCCACTATACCCTCAGAATTGTCATTAATATCATTTTCACTATTTGATACTACATCTTTCATTATTTCATCATTATTAATATTTGTTATACTTAAAACATTGTCACCCAACTTCTCAAATTTCTCAACACTCTGTTCTAACTTATTTAAACTATTTTTTACTGTTTCATTAGTACTTTCTACGCATTTAGTTAATACTTGAATCTCATGTTTCAACTCTTTATTCTGATTTTTTAACTCCTCAAAACTATTCTTTTGAATATCGAACTTCTCATTTATACTACTTTTAAATTCTTGCATCTCATTTTTCTGTTCATCTAATTTATTGTTCTGAACATCAAACTTCACGTTAAAACTACTCAAGTTCTCAGACATTGTCTTCATTACATTGAATATATCTGCCATCGACAACTCTGCAACTCGTGTTGTCGACGGGGTAGATTGAGCCGATACATTGTCAATTACCATCGACTCCGTAAGAGTGTTTTCTAAATTTAAATCTTGATTCTCCATTTTATAATAGTACAATTCCGACTGTAAATAAAATACTAATATATCATATCTACTTTCACACCACAATGTATTCTACTTTGTGCTTTGCGCTTTGCGCTACTTTACGTAACTTTCTATGCACTTTATTTATACTTCAATCATTCCAAAATTTACTTATATAATACCCTTTATATTACTTAATAATTATCATACATATTAATTATTATGCATATTGCTTCACAATACTCGCTACAAAATATCAACATCAACATTTCACACTTATCATAACATAACCCCTATCTACGTTTATTTTACGTACCTCAAAAAAAATTGTCTCTGTTATTTCCAACAACCATTCCGCTCTCCCAAGTAGGCCTACCTTTATATACTTATATTATATAAATCGTCCCTACGTTCGGGCGCCAAATGTGATGCTACTTATTTTGAGTCACATAACATTAACTTAATAACAAATTTAATAACATTCCTTGTATGATTATCGGGCGCCATCTCGTTTTATGGTTAACGAGCAAACAAAAAACACAAAATTTATACCTATCATTTCAGGGTTCTTTTCAGCGAACACAGGAGATCAGAACTGGTTGTTTAAATAAAGAAAACTTTACTTGTTTCCCAAGAATTACTGAGGTTTATTAATGATTAGATATTCACATCATTTTAAAAGCATCATCAAACTACCTCCTTCAGCTGTTACATAATTCTCAACAAATAGAAACTCACATGAATAAAATTGAAACCTCATATAAAATTTTAATTAACAGAAAAATCAAGATATTAAATAGAAATAAAACTAAATAATTTTTGTACAAACGCAAACCAGACTTCTTCATTTAAATATATTTCCTCACATACTCACGCACACACACACACACACACACACTTATTTATGATCTGAGAGCTCTCATTTATGTTTCGTTAAAATTTATTTTTTCCCCCATTATGTAGTTAATTTTGACAAGAGGATTTTGTTAAAACTTTTGAACTGGCAACATGGCTACTTAGCTGGTATTTGAGTCCAGAAAAACTGTCCCGTATTTCTCGTCATTCCGCACCCTTCTTCTTCTTTCACTAGATAACGCCGAAACTGTTATTTCATTAAAGACTGTTATTCACTTTTTAAAAGAAAATTCCTTCATATTTTTATATGTTGCGGGCGCGTCGGCGAACACACAAAACTTCGCCGAAAAACCGGCGAACCGGCTAACGCACAGTTAGTTGGGTCTGTTGAATTCAGATGTTGTTTTGCGACTGAGTCTTTGTTGTGCGTCTGACGAAACCGGTGACACACCTCGTTATGTCACACGCTGATGTAACGATCGCCTGATCGTCAGTTACATAACTGGTTGACAATGTTGTTTACTGGTTTCGTGTTTGTCCTTGATTTGACTTTGGCACAGTTTGTCTGTTATTAAAACCGTCCACACAATATTATTAAGAATTTTCTGCATTCATAAAGTCAACAGCAGTGTAGCCACGTTTGAGATCGCTCCAAAATAACGAATTTACCTCTTGGTTATAAAATTTTTTCCTATCACTCAACAAGTTATTTATTATTTATTTATGAAAAAATACAAATTGTGTTATTACCCCAGGTATGCCCAAAATGCCCCGCTACAACTTCCTACTATACAAGCTTAGTAGGTGTATGACCTCATCAGCTGATCGAAACTAGGTCAAGTCTAAAACCCTTGACCTACATATGTTATGTACATCCTATCTGAAAATACCTACAATATCTGTAACAATTTAATTTGAAACACAAAATAATAAAATCAAACATTTAAAATAAACAAAATATTAATATAAATAATCATCAAATTGACATTTAAATTATTTAAAATAAACACCTTAATTTTACATTACTTTCCAATTCTATCAAATTTCTGTCACTGGTTTCGAAAAAATAAAAAATTTTATATTCTTTATCATAAATCTCTCTCTTTATTTGACAATCTCATTCTATATCTTTATGAAATTATAAACATTCCCTTTTAATTTCAATTGAACTGTTATTAATTATCCCTCAATTATTTATCATTTGATTCTATGCAATTCAAATTTATTATTAACCCTTCCTGTTACATTATATCTCTGAGTACCTTTGTATTATGAATTTTCTATCTAACTCTTCACATTTTAATCATAGCTTAATCTGGGTGATACCTGTATTCTCTATGCTTTCAATTGAATAGACATTTTAATCTTACTCCCTTTCTTACTAACAACCACTATTAACCCTTTATGACACCAATCTCTCAATTGTAAATACCTTTCACTAATTCCACTTACCTCTGGCACCGCTCATCTTTGTACTAGGATGTGTGTTCCCTACCTGGCTATACCCATACGAGCCAATGCCCCTCCAAAATATCGGCAAACACTCACGCGAACTACTCTATTCTCGCCACAACGCCGCACGTTGATCACACCTTACCACCTCACCCTTACTACAAAATATCATCAACAAATATGTTTAAATCTCATTCACATTATGCATCTCTACATATACTCACTACTACTGTGTCCCGTAAATATCTAACACTATCTCTGTGCGTTACCTGTATCTCAACATTCTTATTTTCACTAATTCCCTTTAACTTTAATTCTACTTAACTCACCTGTCTTATTTTCTTATCACCCAAACCCTTTTTACAACATTTCACCTTGATATAACACTAGAAAATTCATCACTTCTCTCCTTACAATAACATACCTCAATTTGAACGTATTATCTATTTAATCATCTACCAATCATCATAGAATCTTAATTTCATAAAATCATTTAACTTCATTCTCAAACTTTCTTTTATACAACCTTAATTAAGTAATTATTTTTTAATTATTTAATTCAATTATTTAACAGTTCACAATTATTTTCATCGCTTAATTAGTCTGTCAGATTTTATAATTATTATTAATTTATACTGGTTAATTGCAAATTTAATTTAACTGACAATTAATGTTATCACTTTCTACTATACATACACCTTGTTTACATAACACATAGTATACCATAACGTAATACACAAATACATTTAACATAATGACATCAACACACAAAAGAATATACAGTCCAACTGATTATTTATCATTACCCACAAATCGTTCCATAAGACAATGCACTTCAAAACCACATTATTCATATCATTAAATGTTCATGAACAATAAACAATATTCAACAATATGGGTGTTTTTATTTTCAACAGTATGGGATAATTATATTTTTATTCATTTCATTTTCGGTCGGGAGCCTTATAAAATATGACGAAATAACTGTGTTATTGTGCAACATAATAATAGTCAGTGTAACAGAACAGTGAAACAAAGCATAAGGCGCAGTTGTTGTTGAGGAATGCGGCAGAGCATTTGCACCTCCACCAAAATTCTAAGAACTTTGCAAGTGTGTCGGCGCACAGGCGCGAATACCCAAGCAAGCACGCTCCAAGTGACGCTCTGACAAACAACTCAAGATGGCCAGAGCGTAAAAAATATTCATCGTCTTCTCTAAGAACTCCCGGAAGTCGCATGAAACTCCGCCTACTGTTGGTGACATCAGCGGAACCAAGTCCAATATCGGCCTCTGGACACACACATATACCAGCTATAATCTATGCATAAACTGGATATGCCGCAGCAAGTCAACTGTATACGGCGACTAAAACCCGGTGGCATTGAATTGCCGCTTCCGCCAGTTCAACCAAGCACATGCAGCAGTTCGTCCCAAGGAGTACCGGCCGGTGCATCGCGAAGGGGTTAGCTCTTCTCAAAATTTAAAAAAATGTGGCAGTAAAAGTGAATCAATCTTTTTAAAACAGTGGCAGTGATGCGGGAATAACTACAGAACAACAACATCCATATTTGTTATTTTTTTGTTTATTTTTCGGGACGATTACAAACTTAACACGGGGCGGCCACGAGGTCACGGAGGAACGCGTTGCAGGCGGGGATTTTATATAATGCATTATATTAATCAATTAGGGTAACGGGGGTTGTTTTAAGAATGTGAGAGTGTGTGAGCAGCTGGGCTATCTTCTTAGACGTAAGTAATATTATGTAAGGCTATTAAATAAGATGTATAAACAAGAGTTACCCAACCTTTAAAAACATGTAAGACAATTTATTTGGAAAACAAAATTATAAAATCGCACTATTTGATTATTAAACAAAATTAATTTCTCTTCCAAAATGTATTGTGTAAATCATTCACGTAACCTTGAAAACTACGCTTGTATCCCAAAGTACGTATGAGACCCTGGACCCAAGAACTCGCAAACGGTAAGTGTAAGTTTTTTTTATTATGGTATGGTTTACTAAGCTATTTAAATGGTGATAAATAAGTAAGTTCACAGTTGTCGCAGCCGAAAGGGACAGTTTTTATAAGTTAAAAATTTGATGTAAAAACCATACCTACAAATAAGATACAAGCGCAATTGAGAGGTTAAGTGAAAGACGTAAAGTTACGTAAAATAAATAAAAAATATTTGTTCAGACAGATAAGAAATAAATTACATATTTAAAAATATAATAATGGAAAATACAGAGAACGGAGTCGATTTGTCCGACTCGACTGTGATAAGTGAAACAACAGCTGAATTTGACGAATCAGCTGTGATGAGTAGTCTTGACATACATTCAACACCGAATGTAGGTCAAGGCGACAAAACTCTGAACATAAGTAGTATAAATGGATCAAATAATACAGATGATTCGGGGATCCATACAACCCCAAAATCAAATAATGAAAATAAAAGTAATGACAAGGGAGTCAGCTTCACTGACGATAAAACAGAAAGTCAGCCGACGCCGGTCCAAGGCAAAAAGTCTGACGATAGTTATGAAATATTCAAAATGATACAAACAATGTTAGATATGAAATTCAGTGAACAGAAGAGTGATTCTGACGCTAAATTTAATATCCAGAATAACAAATTTGACGAGTTGAAATATGAAATACAAGAAATGAATAAACATTTAGAAAGCACTAACGAAACAATAAAAACTAGTTTAAATAAGTTAGAACAGAAGTTTGAGAAATTAGGTGACAATGTGTTAAATATGACAAAATGTAAAAATGACGAAATAGTAGACAATTTTGAGAGTATAGTGGGGGTGAAGAATAATGTAGAAGCAAATGATGAGAATGTAATAACAAATGGTACTGATGAAGTTTTAGAATGCGATAATGAAATGTTAATGAGTGTTTATGAAGTAGAGAGAGAGTGGAAGGATAATGTAGTAATTGAATGGGGACAGAGGGCAAATTTTCCCCTTATTGTTTATAATGATGATGATGATTTAATGTTGTTTTTTCAGGGCAAGAGACCCTTATTGTTAAATGAAGTAATGTTGTATAATGTTGTACCCTCTGTCCGTAATGATTGTGAGAGTGTGATGTGGTACTATGAAGAAAGAGAGTTATGTATTGAGAGTGAAATAGAAATATATAAGTTAGAAAGAAAGTATGATGAATTGGAAAAAATACTAGAGAGACAGAGAATAATTTTGATAATATCTTACCTGACTATAATGATTTACCTGACGTAGTAGTTGAGGAATACAAAAATGAGAAAACGATTTACCTGACGTTAACAAATAACACTGATATAGACGGGACAATCCTAACTGATGTTGACATGATGTAAAATGGTATAACGGATAAATTGAAATTGTTTGGTTATGACACACAAGACAACAATATGTGTGTCAATATAATTGAAAAGTGTTATTTAGAACCAAGATTAATCTTTGACGATGGTGGCTAAAATAGAAAACAGTAAAAGACAGTTAAATATTTTGTTTTAAGGAATTTGACTTTGCTGATTTGGAAATTGAGATGTGATAACTGAATAAATACTGAAGTAAATTTGTAAATAAATATGTAGTAAAGCCAATAGTATGTGTTGTGGTTAAGTGAACAGTGTATGTAAGTAATTAATTGTTATAACAATAAGACTAATATTTGCAATTTAAATAAATAAACCAAATTAATTTTGAAAACAAGTAATCAGAGAATCATAATTGATTGGCTGGTAATGAATTTCTATATTGTTAATAATTAATTTAATGGAAGCAATTTGATATATTTTAAATATTTTAATTGATTATGTAGATGTTGTATAATTAATTTTTTTTGTAAATTCAGTTTGTTTTACGAGATGGAAATTTGGTAATGAATGATAAATTATCTAATCTAAATTAATAAACTTTGTGAAATGTTTCAGAGATGGTGGTGATTATGTTTTGTGGGCATATCATGTTAAATGGATTGTAAGTAGAAAAATTTTATAATCAGGTGTAATAAAAATATTTACAGGTGTAATTGAGATTCTAATTCAGTAATAAGATGTTATTTGGAAATCAGTTGGTTCAAGAAATAAAGATAATTAAAAAATTATAATACTAAATAAAAAATGATAGATAATGATTATCAATAATAAATTTTGAAAATTTCAAGAAAGTTAAACGGTAAAAGGTTATGAATGGGTTAAATGAGTGTTGATGCAGATATTATATGATAATGTATATACAAATTTTAATTAGTTGTCAATTGTAATTAGTTATTAAGTGGCTATTAAGGGGGTGGCCTGTGCTCTCTTAAATAGCGAAATGGGTTGGGGGTAGCAGTGAGTGTTACCTCCATCGGAGGCCAAACTGGCGATAAATGTGCGGCACACCTTATACGTGTAAAATAAAAAATTTTTACACACAATATTAAATAACGTGTCGCACATAAAAATATTGATGTGAAACAGGCAGTGAAATAAAAGTTTAGATTTCCTCGACTTTTCGGGCGGTTACTGTCTTACCAGCACTAACCGTGGTTTTGGCTAGCGGCCAGCTATGGTCATACCAAGTCCCTTGACCATAGCTGACTTGAAATTGGTATATACTTGAAATTCAATGGGGGGACATTAGAGGAAATCTCCGGAACTAGGGAACAGCGGCTGCCACTCTGTTCGAGGAGGAACAGCAAGACCGGTGGCAGATCCGTTTTAAGGGTGCATGATTATAGAACAAGAACATGATGATGTTCACTACTTTAAAACTTAACAGCGGAAGCAGAGATACGGAGAGGTAAAAAACCTGCTCCAAAATATACAGTCTCTGTGGAAGCGAAAGGGCGAGACAGTCCTCCATAATCTGAAATAGTGTGTGTGGCTGGGAGGTGACGCAAAGAAGTCACGAATTTAAAGTTTATGACGTAAAAGTTTTTGCTTATTCAAAGTTTAATTCAAATAAAACTGCTTGTGCTCTGTTCAGGTAACTAGCTGCTTAGATGTTTAAAAATAAGGTGTTCATGCTATAATTTTAAGTGTATTATTTTATTGTTGTCCATTAGATAAGAATATGTAATTTTATTATGTGTGTATGTGTTTAAGCCAATAAGTAAATCGTCTGGCAGGTTAACATAAGCATCAGAATCAGAGAAATGGGAAACAATGAGGTGAGAAGGGAGAATGAATGAAAATAAATATGTATATTCCATGTAATTTGTTCAATTTTGAGATGTGTTTTTATTATGTTAGGATATCAGCTGATCAGCAATAACGTCACTGGTATATTGGTTTGTAAATGTTACAAGTAATTAATGTTTAATGTATTACAGATATTTTGAAGTAAAGATAAAAAGAATATGAGAAATAAAATAAAAATAATTTATGCAAATTAATAAAAGATAATTCATGGGTGATAAACGTTTTATGGGACATGTAGACCTGTCCGAATTGAATGAAAAGTTGAATTTGAAATGATAGAGATGTAATGTTGTTTTTGAGTTGATGTGATATAACAGAATCTTAAGTAGTATTGATGTTGACACAGTGGTAATGGAGACTTTATGTAGATTTTGAGTGACATATTGTTGTTTTTATAGTTAATGAGGTTATTTTGTGTATTTGTAGTGAGGTAATGCGATTGAGATTTTTGGGGATGGCAATTTTGTATTAGGGGGTAGTGTATTTGGGGAGTCCGCAACAAGGGTTGGGACGGGATAGGAATAGATTTTAGTGGGGAAGGGGCCGCCTTAGGTAGAATCCGGGCCGCCAGATAAGGGAATTGAGTTTTTTGGGGGCGGGGAAACACGTATCCTATATACAAAGGGTTAGAGAGTATTTTATATGTAGAGAAGGTGGCGTTTTGTGTTAAATGATAAGTTGGGGTTTAGAGTGTTCTGATTAGTAGAGATTTTGGTAGAGATGGGTGTCATGGAAGTGTAGTTGATGAATATTAGAGTCAGAGGGAGAAAGATTATATATGTATAGAGATCTAGTACAGTAATGAGAATAAATGAGTTACAACACCCACAGTAATGTAGAATTAAACTGTTAACTAAAGAGAGGAATTTATAATCAAGATTATACAATTGTTTATTTTTTTCAACCAGTGACAGAAGTCTGATAAAATTTGAAAATAATGTAAAGTCAAGAATTGTTTATTCTAAATAATTTAAATGTCAACTTGATTATTATATTAATATTGTGTTTATTTTAAATATTTTGTTTTACTATGTTTTGTATTTCAAGTTAGGATATTACAGATGTTCAAGGTGTTTTCGGAAATCATACATAACATATGTAGGTCAAGGGTTTTGGACTTGACCTAGTTACGATCAGCTGATGAGGTCATACACCTACTAAGCTTGTACAGTAGGAATCTAATTTTAATTTGTTTGTTTAATTAATTCAAACCAATATTTGAATAATTTTAATAAATGTTGTTTGATAAATAAATTTAATACAATTTTTTTTTATGAATAAATTTAAATTTTTTTTGAATTTTAAAATTTTTGAAAATCTTAATTTTTTATTGGGGAAAAAAAAAAAAAAAAAAAGATTTTTCGCCTGCCAGCGAGTGAATATTTTAGATAATGATTTTTTTTATTATGTGTGCATTAACCATGTTTATTTGATTGTATTGTATTGTATTGGTAGACTATAAGTGGTTCTCATGTTAGAGTAAAGATGTGTTTATATTATTAGAAAGGTCTAGGTTAAGTCATTTGAAACAAAAAATTAGAAAAAACAAGGAAGAGAATTTTTTGATAAAAGATTTTTTTTTTTTTGAATTTTGAATTTTTTAAATTTTTAGTAAATTTTAAAAGAAATTTTTATTTTTTTTTATGTGTTATGGTAACATGTAATGTTAGTATGTGTGAGCCCAGTATCTGCTAAAGGCAGCCCAGCTTGCATACAAGAGGGAACACATCGGCTGAGGATCTGGGATAATTTTAGCCAGGGATTGTGGATTTTTGGGGTAGCATGTTAGAAGGCGAGGCGCGCTGTGGTGCGAGTCTGATCGAATTCTCGGTGTTGGGATCTCTTACGGAGAAGTCCAGTGATCTCGTTCAGATGAGTCCATGGTTGCTGAGCCAGGGGGGTCGTGTACCCATGAGATTAAGAACCAGGGGGTTGTTGGCACCAGTTCCTCACCGGTCCTCTTCGGGGTTATCGATGAGATTTCTTCTGTCGTGGACAGAAGAATTCTCATCGAGGGGGTATTGTAGCGGGTCAAATTTTGGGTGTTTTTATTTTCAACAGTATGGGATAATTATATTTTTATTCATTTCATTTTCGGTCGGGAGCCTTATAAAATATGACGAAATAACTGTGTTATTGTGCAACATAATAATAGTCAGTGTAACAGAACAGTGAAACAAAGCATAAGGCGCAGTTGTTGTTGAGGAATGCGGCAGAGCATTTGCACCTCCACCAAAATTCTAAGAACTTTGCAAGTGTGTCGGCGCACAGGCGCGAATACCCAAGCAAGCACGCTCCAAGTGACGCTCTGACAAACAACTCAAGATGGCCAGAGCGTAAAAAATATTCATCGTCTTCTCTAAGAACTCCCGGAAGTCGCATGAAACTCCGCCTACTGTTGGTGACATCAGCGGAACCAAGTCCAATATCGGCCTCTGGACACACACATATACCAGCTATAATCTATGCATAAACTGGATATGCCGCAGCAAGTCAACTGTATACGGCGACTAAAACCCGGTGGCATTGAATTGCCGCTTCCGCCAGTTCAACCAAGCACATGCAGCAGTTCGTCCCAAGGAGTACCGGCCGGTGCATCGCGAAGGGGTTAGCTCTTCTCAAAATTTAAAAAAATGTGGCAGTAAAAGTGAATCAATCTTTTTAAAACAGTGGCAGTGATGCGGGAATAACTACAGAACAACAACATCCATATTTGTTATTTTTTTGTTTATTTTTCGGGACGATTACAAACTTAACACGGGGCGGCCACGAGGTCACGGAGGAACGCGTTGCAGGCGGGGATTTTATATAATGCATTATATTAATCAATTAGGGTAACGGGGGTTGTTTTAAGAATGTGAGAGTGTGTGAGCAGCTGGGCTATCTTCTTAGACGTAAGTAATATTATGTAAGGCTATTAAATAAGATGTATAAACAAGAGTTACCCAACCTTTAAAAACATGTAAGACAATTTATTTGGAAAACAAAATTATAAAATCGCACTATTTGATTATTAAACAAAATTAATTTCTCTTCCAAAATGTATTGTGTAAATCATTCACGTAACCTTGAAAACTACGCTTGTATCCCAAAGTACGTATGAGACCCTGGACCCAAGAACTCGCAAACGGTAAGTGTAAGTTTTTTTATTATGGTATGGTTTACTAAGCTATTTAAATGGTGATAAATAAGTAAGTTCACAAGGTTATATTATCATCATCTACTGCCATCTCAGTTTCACTATACGGTAAGTACTCCTTCTTTTTATTATTTCTCTCTATGTCTAACTTTTCTACGAATTCTTCATAATTTCTCTTTACTTTGAATACCTCTATTTCTCTCTTTCTCTCTCTCTCAAAACATTTCTCACCATCATACCAAACTACACACTCTCTCTCAAAATATGCAGGGGACATTAATTTATCATTTTGGCACCACCTATGAAGTGCACAAAAAACCCAGGGAACTTTATCTGCAAACTTATACTCTTCCAAATACTCACGTGAAGCTATTTCTTCACCCCCCACTACAACATTATGGGAAAAATCTACCCCCTGCATCCACTCTACCTGTAAATTCTTTCTACTCTCTCTTTCACACACAAACATCTTTTTATCAACTTCTACAACTTCGTTATCACTATCAACATCTATACAATCATTTTCTAACACCATATTTCTATTTGTATTGTCATTGTTATCACTGGTAAACCCATTATTTAAATTATCATTTCCCCTACTACTTACCCTGTCATCTTTGTTCGATTTTAATTTGTTTATTACTTTCTCATTTTCTAATTCGATTTCGCCTAACCGCGTCTCCATTTCACTCAATTTCTCATCGTAAATACAGCCTTGTTCTTTAATTTCTTTCTTCACTTCATCAAATTGCACGTTAAGATTATTTTGGATATTTCTAATTTCGTTTTTCTGTTCGCTAAATTTCTCATCCAGTTTACTAAATTGTTGGTTAAAAAGCATTTGCATCATTCTTATTATTTCGTTATTATCTGCCATTTTAAAATTTTGTTTAAATATTTCTATTTCTTTCAAAAAAAAATGTTTTCGTATAATAAATATTACATATTCATATTATATCTAAAATTATTGTAAAATTTTCTACCACGTGTAGTTACAGCATAACCTTATTTTACGTATTTTGTATTCTTTCGCTACCCACTCTGTTTCTGAATTCTGGCTTATTTATATAATTATATTATATAATGTCGTTGTTCGGGCCGCCATTTGTATAAAAACCCACTTATTTTATACATTTAATTCAATTTATTTCACTTGTTTGTACTTACCCATATTTCGATCTTTCACGGGTCCCAAGGTTCTTTATAAGCGAGATCAGAAACAGTGTGAGTTTACGAAATAATTATTCTGACACATTTTGACTGAAGAGAATTTACATTTTACTTTTATTTTTTAAATCATTTAAATTTCAACAAATTTTACATACTTCTGTATATAAAATAACTTTGTAATAATTTCTTCTTCATCTTGTGATTCGTCACATTAGTGCCATTACTATTCTATCTTATTCTACTATCTTACCTTAATCTATTTCATTCAGACTGCCCAGCCTGCAATATTTCACCCATACAAACACACACAAAATTTATTTAACCCATTAACATTTAGAATAAAATTCCCAACCCTTAACTTGAACCCACGGCCACGTGTTCGCGCGCGCACTCATCGTTTTTAGTAAATGTTTTACTTCTCAGTGTCCGAAAAATACTTTACTCATTGCTTCATTCCGGATTGATGTCGGTCACACCAAAATTTTCTACTAGATATCAGTAAATGCACTGGATATCAGTTAAAAAAAAGTTTTGTTTCTGAGCCCGGTTTGTCGGGCGGCCTGCGCAGGCGAGAGTCGACAAAAGACTGCCAGCGTCTCTCTGTTCCCCACTCCTGGAGCATTTTAGTTGAGACGACGGACATCAATGCCTTACAGTTAGTCGTCACAGTTTCGTCCTATGCTATGCATGTAGTTTTGGAGTGACGATAGCAGACGATTTCAACTAGGCACTGGCTAATGTCACAAAAGGGCCATGATTTCCTGCCGCCCAAACGCACATTGCTGAATTAAATCTGCTCAAGCCATCTTGCTTTAAACCAAACTCGGCGTCCTGGCAGAGCGCGCACCCGCGTAGTGGCGTGCGTGCATTGCCACACATGTACAGAGTTCTGCGAATTTTTAGGGTGGCGCGAATTCTTTGCCGCATTCCTCGACAACAACTGCGTCTTACTGCTTTGTTCCAAACTGTTCTACTGGCCACGATTTCTGTAGTAATGGACATAACGTTGCACAATAATTTTATGAAATCCCGTCACAAAAACGAAATAAATAAAATTACCAACGCCCCATTCTGTAATAAATAAAAGGACCCAAAATTGACACGTTACAAATTTTGAATTGTTGTAGGCGTCACGAGGTTCCACGCTGTTCTTAACAAGTTACAAGCATCCAGAACATTTACACAGAAATCTTTTTCCCCCTCAATAGTGGCCAAGTATTTCCGCAGAAGTAACTTTCTGTACTGAAATTTTAAATTTTGAATAATACCTTGATCACAAGGTTGTAGGACACTAGTCGTGTTCGGTGGTAGAAAAACAAGTTTAATTGCCATCAATTTTAGGTCACATGGGTGGGCAAGGACAGTTGTCAATAATTAACACAATTTTCCTCTTCTGAGAAGTGAAATGTTTTTCTAACGAAACCAGCCATTCGGTAAAAATTTTAGACGTCATCCACGCTCGTTTGTTAGCTCTATATTCTACTGGCAACTTTTTAACATTTTTAAAACAGCGCGGCTTTAAACTTTTTCCTATAACAAGTAACGGAAGTTTTTCTGACCCATCAGCATTGCAACCTACCATCACTGTCACTCTCTCTTTGGACTTTTTACCACCAGAGCACTGCTCCCCTTTGAATGAAAGTGTTTTATCGGGCATACAACGGAAAAATAGTCCTGTTTCATCGGCGTTGAAAATATCCTTACGTGGATAGTCTTTTAAAATTGCAGGCAGCGTAGATTGCAACCACGATGATGTCATTTCTTGTGACACCTGTCCTGATTCGCCACAGATGTTTTTAAAGGTTATGCCATTTCGTTTTTTAAACCTTTCTAGCCAGCCAGGATTTGCAGTGAAATTTAAGTTCATCTGTTCAGCAAAAACCTTTGCTTTCTCCATCAGTAGTGGTCCAGAAATAGGAGCATCTTGTGATCTTGCTTGCTTAAACCAAACAAGAAGAGCAGCCTCTAAGTTTTCATGGTTTGCCTTATGGAAACGTTTTCTGCCTGGTTCAAACTTGCCCGACTCATACAGTTCTAAAGTTTTATCTCTATTTTTTATAATCGTGGATAACGTCGAGTTTGGTATACCAAATGTTTTACAGATTTCTGTTTTAGTTCGAATACCCTTATTAACAGCTTGGAGGAGTTCAACTTTTTTTTCTAAAGAGAGGGCACTTTGTTTACGCACTTTCTTCTCCATTTTACTTCCGGACTGCAAAAACGAAATTTACGAAAGCGTAACTTCACTTAACACATGCACATCACACGCTTAACGTCACTTAACTGGCTGTAAAAGACTAAGAAGTTTGTACAGTAAAAAAGTAAACAGATAATCCTCACAACTGAGTAAATTTTTTACAATAAAATGTTATCGGTACCGTACCGCAAACTTTACCACCGCTGTACACGCACAGAATACAACTGAACTGAACTCACCACACCCTATAGAGTAGGTAGTTAATGTAAGCGATAACAGTTTATTTGCGGTCAATGAACAACACATTTGGTGCTGAAGGAGAGGCTATGGTTTCTCGTAAACAACGGTACACTGTATACAGTACGTACTGTAAATAGAACTTGGTACTGAAGACAAAACAAAACAGATAGACAAAACAAACTATGGTCACTACCTGCTCTTTCTCTTTTAGAGATGAAGAATGGATTCCTTTACATCGAAAACAGGCTTTTAGGCGTACTTGTGTGGCTTTATTTTGTATGCAGTTACGTAAAAGCCAGCCAAAAAAAAATTATTTTTAACAAAAATTTTTCGTGTTAACCGATATTTTTCAGGTAAACCTTTTGTGTTAACCGTACAAATAATACACTGTACATAACAAACGGCGATCGGTACCCGAGTGGTATTTCGTGTTAACCGATATTTTGTGGTAACCGTTTTCACGTTAAACGATTTCCACTGTATACCCACAAGACGCACAAACCAAAAACAAACAGCACACTCAAGGTACTCATAAACAACTGATAATCAACATGATCGCTGCGATGAACCAGAAGAATTGCACATACGTAGCCCACGTAACGCTTTTTATAGTTTACAAATAATATATTTGTCTGTATATGAATAACAATTAAGAATATCTATACAAAGCTAATACTGTATGATTATCAGTTCTCCTTTCTGGCACAACAACTCACTACAAAGTCGCAAAAATATTGGAGACAGCAAATGAATACAAAGAGCGCCCATGAACATTGATAAAAACGTGTACTGAATAGATGTCTACTCAATCATTCGCACAGAAGATAACAAAACTCATTTAAAACATCATGCACTGTTTAAAAACACCGAGATAAGGAACCGCATAGACTAAACATCCATCGCCAACTAATGCACAATGAACACGGAGAATGAAATACTGTATTGTACAGAGAGGGACAAAGAACCTCTTTTACAGCGTAATTTGTTATCATAATGAACCGTAATTACAATTTTTGAGTATAAATAGACTAATACTGTTTATCACGAAAGGTTTATGACAAAAGACAAGCTGGCTGGTTATGCTTCTTTTATGAAAGGAATAATCACATCAAAGAAACATGTTGTTTGTAGTTATATAATTTTATAAACTGATAACAATTTCTGCAAGTCTGTGCTCACTTTGCTGCCCGGGGCAGCTGTCCCCTTGGCCCCATCTAGCTACGCCTCTAGGTAGGGAATATTTTTTTAGAAATCATCAAACCAAATTCAAGTAAATGAGTTTAAATATAAATCTTAGAACATGGAAGTCATGTATAGTTCTCCATACTGATATTTTATAACTACCGTAGTTTAAAATAACATACTGTTGACATGTCTTGATTCTACTTGTGCCCTAACACTGTTGTATTAACTTGACTAATAGAGGTTCATTTAAACTTATGGAGACGCATTTCATAATGTTGATCAGTGTGGCAGAGTTACTGCCTGGTTGTGACATCTGTTGTGGTCATAGTGCTTGTGAGGGTTGGGCGGGGGGTTAAGATCTTGTGTAATTTGTCATGTAGTGTTGGAATAATGCATTGGATTGGAAATGTGTTTTATCATTTAAAGTTAGGTAGTACTGAAGTATATATTATGTTTGTATGTGAGTACCAAAAACAAAACACACAACATACATACACAGAGGAAACCCCTAAACACAACAGAACAATTCTAAATATACAGAAATTACAAAAACCAACCCCATCTAATTTTAAATGATACAAAAAATTTCCAATCCAACACACTATTTGAATACTACACAACAAATCACACAATGTCATTATCCCCACTACCAGCACCAGGAGCACAGCAGACATCAGGACAAGGCAGCAACTGTTCTGTACTGATGATGTGGCGAACATCCCAGACAACATCTGGAAAAGTAAAAATAAATTTCTACTAGTCAAACTAAAACAGTAGAGTTAGGACACTAGTTTAGTTTTTCAAAAATTGTTTCCGATATCTTGACTGAGAGGAATTCAGATTACAAGAATTAGACTATAATTAAAAACCCAGATCAGAGAGAAGATGTAACAAAGAGTAATTCATTTGAACCTAGTCATTTTATTCACTAGAATCCCACCAGAATCAGTAAAATACGTACCGATAATTCAAACTATCCATAAGCCAAACAGCATCAATATTAGATTGTTATCAAAGTATATAGCTGCATGAAAAATTTCATTAAGCACATTCAATTTTACTTCCATGTTCCATAAGGAAATGGAAGTATGGTCATGGCGAAAAAAATCGTGTTCGAGATAATGGCTGATTCTGATTGTACTACCCTCAAAACATAAAGAAAAGTAATTTTTCGAAAAGAGTCTGTGTGTGTGTGTGTGTGTGTGTGTGTGTGTGTGTGTGTGTGTGTGTGTGTGTGTGTGTGTGTGTGTGTGTGTGTGTGTGTGTGTGTGTGTGTGTGTGTGTGTGTGTGTGTGTGTGTGTGTAGAACTTTTTCTAAGGCAAACGATAACAGCCGCAAATTCAAACGGAATCAAATAATTTTTTGCATATATCCCTGATTTATAGAGGACACAAGGCCTATTGTTTTTGGTGAAGATCGGTTAAGAGAAAGGGGTATTTTACCTGCAACATTTTATGTTTTAACAAGCGTAATTTTTTCTATGACGAACAATAACTGCCGTAAAGGCAAACAGAATCAAATAATTTTTTGCATATGAGCCTGAGTTGTAGAGGACTCAAGGCCTATTGATTTTGGTGAAGATCGGTTATGGGGAAAGGGTAGTTTACCTGCAACATTTTATGTTTTAACAAGAGTAAAGTACTTAATTTTGATAAATAAAGTATCCTGATAAGAAGATCATAATAATCCACTGTAGAAACGTAGATGAAATATCTATAAATAAAGAGGCTAGTTGAACAGGGTGGGGGTAATTTTCTATAAATGAAAATTATATTTGGAGGGGGAGGGGATAATTTTTGATATGTGTACTATATTATCGGCGGCAACAAAGAAGTAGTTTGTTGTTAAAATTCCTTCCCGGGCTCTTTGGCGTGGTCCAATGTTTTCTACAAAACCAGACGTTTCGGCAGTGCTATCGACTGCCATCACCAGTGAAAATCGAGTGCGCTAACGTGAGGTGGTATACGTTAGTGACCACAGTACTGTGGTTAGGGCTGAAGAAAGAAGTAGTTTCTATGGAAATATTTTATTTCGAAAATGATTTTAAATATAAATCTTAGAACATGGAAGTCATGGTTCTTCATACTGACATTTTACAGTCACTGTGGTTGTAACCTAACTGTGTCACAGACACTACCAAATTGTCTTCAATTCATTATACTGTGTTCACATCTATTGTAGCATACTCTACTTGACATGAACAATATAACATGCTATTGTTACTGTATAGTCTTTGACTAATGACAAACAGAAATTAGTTAATAACACTGATCATCTATTATTATTTGGGACCGAATAGTGTTACCTCTTTAAGCATACCAGCCTGCTCTCCAAAATCCAAACAAATTATTAGTATGAACCACTCTTGGTTCCAGCCAGTTCTGATAATCAAATTCTAGTGTATATATACCGCAGAGATGTACGTAAATGTTACTTGTAAACTATAATATTTACAAATAAAGTACGAGAGCGGTCTGAAAAGTTCTCGGCCTTGACCACAGGCAGCAGCACAATAGCAAATTTTTTTCCTTATATTGGTACTGTACTACATATACTGTTAGCATGTGTGTGCAATTTCTGGCTATTCTACCAAATCAATTGTATTATACAGCTATTTGAAACAGAATAGTTGTCTGTATTCCTTAAAATGGAGAAAACTGAGTATCGTGTGGTCATAAAGTTCTTTAGAAAGAAAGTTTAACACTACACGAAATTTATTCAGAGTTCATTAAAGTGTACGGGGACTCTTCTCCTTCATTTTCAACAGTTCAAAAATGGGCTGCCAAGTTTAAATATGGTCATACCAGCCTGGAAGGTGATCCACGTGAAAGACATCCAAAAATGGCAACAACTCTGGAAACCGTTGAAAAAGTGCATATTATGGTTTTTGGACATTCCCTGAATTAAAGTGGGCAAAATTATTAAGACTATAGGTATTTCAAAAGAACGCGTTGAACATATTGCTAGGTGGGTGCCATTCTTGCTCACAGCAGACCAAAAATGCATGTGCATGAAAATACCTGAACTGTGCTTGGAGCGTTTTAATAAGAATAAAGCAGATTTTGTGTGTCGGTTTATTACAATGGATGAAATTTGTATCCAGCACTACATACCAGAGTCCAAACAACAGTTAAAGCAATGGACAGAAGCTGGTTGTTCAGTGCCAAAGAAGGAAAAGTCTTGGCGTCAGTGTTTTGGAATGCTAAAGGCGATTTGTACATTCATTACCCTGAAAAGGGTGCAACAATAACCAAAGAATATTATTCCAACCTTTTATCAAAACTAGATAAAACATTCATGAAAAAGACTCGGTTTGCAGAAAAAAAATCAATTTTCACCAAGACCATTCACCTGCCCACAAAAGTGTTTTGGCAATAGAAAAATTTAAAGAGATCTCGCTACGAATTGTTGGAACATGCTCCCTATTCCCCAGATTCGACTCCCTCAGACTTCTATCTTTTCCCAAAACTCAAAATCGTTCTTGCTGGTCAGCGTTTTTCATCGGATCAAGAGGTGACTTCAGCTTCGGAGGGGTATTTTGCAGACCTTACAGATAAAAACACTCAGGGATGGGATAGTGGCATTGGAACATCTGGAATAAATGTGTTATGCTAAAAGGAGATTATGTTGAAAAATAAAAATATTTTTGAAGTTATAAATTCTTTTTTTCATAGTTAGGCCAAGAACTTTTCAGACCACCCTGATACATTTGGTAAAACAACAAAACATGTATTCATCAAACAAATAATGCAACTGGCTACAAACAACGAACATTCCATAGTGATCACAATCTCTACATGCCTAGATAGACAAATGCACTGTATACAAACACTACATCATATGTCATATGAATATTATTGTATTACAGTTTACACGCACATAATATATAACACTCACTTCTGATGTGTGATCGCAGATAAATTCAATTACTGTACCCATTGAGTACGATGTCACTGGAGCTGTCTCGTCCACACATGGTACACCATCTACATAATGCAGTTCCAAGTGGTTTTTTTTGTTGATCTTAAATGAACCTGTTTCACCCATCTTCCCTAAACTCATATACCTAAAATTAATTTTGAGCCAATTAATATAAACATTTATTAAATATAAAACTATGCCTTATATTAAAATGTTGTATATCTTTCCAAAATATCTTACTAGTACAGAACAGTTTATATGGTTTTGTAACTACATTAGTTACATTCTGTGTTTATAAGTATATTTTATTCCGTACAGAATCCAGCCAGGGAGACCCTGAGGGCCGTGATGGAAGAGAATGGTGGCCTGGACCAGATTCTCAGGAACAAGCGCTTTTGGGCACTCGCTGCTGTGGTATACCATGGACATCGGACCATCGGGGTCACTTGACCCTGGAAGTCCGCTCCAAGAAGTAAGTATATTTTAGATTTTTACTGATCATTCATTAAATGAAGACAGTAATGATAATTTATTTTATTTTACAGTAATCCCCCACTATCCATGGGTTTACCAACTACCAGATTCACTTGTACAAAGTTTATAGCGCTATCACTATGACACTTAGTCCACCTTCTAATTGGATTGAAGTTACAGGCCGTGCATATTCCTGTTTTTGTCAGACAAAAAAATGGAGCAATATGACTTCTTTTGCAATATGCAATTGACTACTTTTGGCTAACAATGTTGCTAAATTTTTTATTGATTTTAAACCTATATTTGAGCAGAGTATGAACTTCAAAATGAGATTCTTGGTTTTGTTGTCCATTACATGTCCAAGTGTTATCACTGACTAATACATTATTCTGCCACAAAACACAATTACTTTAGATAAAAATTAAAAAAATTTTTTTTATCTCACTGCCTGAACCAACTTTTGCTCATGATATAGCTCTGATAAAACTTGTATGCGTGAAAACTGGTTCTGGCAGTGAAGTGATAAAATGTTTTTAATTTTCATCTAAATGAATTGTGTTCCATGTTGGAAAAATATATTATAGTTAGTTTAAATGGAGTATGAAAGATTGTCATCTCCACAAGTTTAAATGGAGCATAAAAATGAAAATAAGTAGACTTCTCTATTCAAAATCCTTCAAGTCAAATGAAGGCTAGTTAATCAACAATACAAGTCTACACTTTTACACTTCTACAAGTACCAATTTCAATGCTTAGTATTTTTTCTTTGGTTTTGTTTTCATTTTAAGCTTAAGTTACTCCTCTAGTTTGAATTGTTTTTATTTCAAAACCTTGGGAAGAAAGTTTTGATCAGCTATAAATCTGGACTTACTTAACACTAAAATATGACTACTATTTTAATTTTTTTTGTTACAATATAATTAAAAAATATTGTAGTTCTTTACCATTTGTTTAAATAACATGTACGTTTTAGCTATTTAAAATTATTCAACTTGTTTTTATAGTGTGGACAGTGTAGTCTATCGAGTTTTAAAATATATTTTTGGCTTTATATTGTAAGCCCGCCTCCCAGACTGCCTTCATCATAATATTTTTAAGGTTGTCTTTCAAACTGCTATTCACAGCTTCTGAAGATGGCCCCAGATTCCAGATGTAAAAACATCAAGGACAAAAATATTATAATGTAAGTGGTCCAGGAAGAGAGTTCTACAAATGAAAATCACCTACCATTTAGAAGTTTTTTGTCAGTGTCCTCAAACCTTACTTTACCCACATAACATTAATTTCACTAAAGCGGAATCACCAACCACAACATTTAGAAGGAACATAACCTCTGCGGATGGTGAGGGATACTGAAGATCAAATAATTATAACATGACAAACCTATTATTATTATCGATTGGATTTACGAAAATGCACGCCATAGCATCATGTGGGCACATAACATCTGGTCCATTGATCACTGGCTGACATATGTTCAAGAGAAATGTAACGTTATTAGTTACCAGTGTAGCTTTCACAACGTAGTTTGAGTTTGTCTTTGACAAATGCTTGAAGTTATATTCATGACCCTGATGATCAGTCACATCGCACATATACTTCTTCATAGGTGATGTACATACAGTAGATGTATACATAACGAATATAAAAATACAGCTGAATTCATCCTGTTAACAAATAAACGTCAAATAATCACTGTATTTTATTTTGTAATTTATTGAACTTTTATCTATCTCAAACATATATTTAAAAAAACACACACACGTGTGCACACGCACACACAAGTTTCTTGTTTCCAAATTTGACTGAATTGGTTGTTGTCCTCTTGAGATTTCAACATCTTTAAGAGCATGCTATCTGTTATGCCCACTGAGCTCTGTGAGCTTTCTCATTGGTCCATAACTATTATACCTTTAATACCGCATGTTTAGGCAGAGGGGGCATTTGTGAATCTTCAGATGCCGACTAATGTTTCCATGTGTTTGACTTTTATAATGTGCCTGGTGTCTGTGTGCCACTGTACTAGTATACTGACTTGGTGACACCTTAAGATTTTGTAGCCTACTGCAGAAGACACAGTTACACAAGAACACTAAATATTAGATTTAAACACCAAAAACATACACCATAAACAAACAGAACAACCCGACATACTTGTCAGATTCAGCAACTCATTGCTTTTCACACATTCTCACCACCAAAACACAGGATTCTTCACAGATACACAACTTTCTGGATATCATCCCTAAATCTCTGGACCCAATCCCTCATGCATGATTTCCATCTACTTTATATAAATAAGATCGTTATTTGTAAGTAAGTGATAAGAGTTCTCTAGCATTAGTCATAGCTCACATCTTCATGAATGACTTTGAGAAGAATGCTTAAGACAGATTCTACCTTAAATCTAATATATAAGATGTTGGATCAAATATCTTATATGTCTTCATCATCTGGTCGCCATATAGATGAAGAAATATGAAAAACTTTCTAAACACATTCACCCTAATTTTGATACCTTGATAGCCATATTAACCTTCCAACTGTCACACAAAGATTTGGAAGAAAATTATGCATTCTGATCACCAAGGGGCACAACAGAGGTTTCCATTGCATCAGACACAGGAAAAACAAACAAAAACATAAGACAGTTAGGCAGACACATGCATGCATGCGTGCACGCATGCACGCACACACAGAGAAAACTTCTGTGCAAAGTCACTCTTGCCCTATCATCTAATATAGCTTGGTGAATTACTGAACACACTTATTCACTAACACACACAAACTGACAACACAATGTAGACAGAGAAATTACAAAACTCACGGTGGCACAATAATAAAACCAGCAAGTATATAAAATACCTTACATTAATTGTAATGGTTTATGTATGGGCTAACCTAACCAAACAATTACAAAAAGAAGACGAACTTGTTAGAACCTTTAAAAAAGGCACAAATATAAATAAAAAGTGTAAAATATATGTAACATACAACACCATGGAAATATCTCCACACTTACACACTGACTGGCAAAAGGAAAATCCTACATCCCTCCATATGTATATGCCAAAACACCCATAAAGCGAGTTGTGAAATAATGAACGTCAACAAAGTTCTTTGGGAAAGTAACATGCTGACATCCAATCAAATAATAAACTCCTGGAGAAGGCACTAAAGAAGATGACTGTTGTAATACCGAGAGGAAAACACCAACCTACCCAGGCAAATCCAGAAGCACATGAACTCAATAAACCAGACTGTGTAGCTTTTTACATGAACACATTCAAGTACTTTTTATAACTGGGATACTTGTGTGGTGTGTGTGTGTGTGTGATAATATTTCAATGTTTATTAATCATATTTTAAAATCCTTTAACTATTGATAAACTTTTCTCCAAAAAATGGGTTATTGTTAAAAAACTAGCTGATATTTTAAATGGAAATATTATAGCCCCAATAAATCTGATAAATATTTAATTTTTGTAATTGTTTCCCTTTGCATCAACTCTCACGATCCACCATGGGATACCCTATCCATACTTCTGTACTTGTGCATGTCCCACTTGATTTTCAAAGTAGAACCACAAACATATATTTGATCATACTGTCAAATGTAAATATTTAATAATAACAATTAATAACTAAACTACTAATTATATTACAAATTTATAAATAGTAACTTAAAATAATTAAAGAAATAAATTAAAATTAATTCATAAGTAATTAAGATTACATTATTAATTACAAATTTTCTATTGATATCAGAATTTTGAACATATTATAATTTTACTTGTTATTTAAACATGTTCTTTAAATTTGAAATAACATACATCTGATACATTTGACATCAAGTTTCCTGTCATAAGAGGCTGATGCCTGATATATCAAGATGCCATTTAAAATCTTCTTCTTCTAGATTTCAGGGATTAAGCAATGTGCCTGTTCCGACTTCATTTTATCAGATCCATTTTTTGCCATTTAAAATTATTACTATTAATGCAAGAATTGATTTATGGGGGGATCAGTGATTTATCAGGTGTGAGGCAAATGTTTTATTACACAATCCAACCCCCATTTTTTCTAAAAGAATATAATACTACATTAACACTTGAGCAGAAACGTTTTTGTGAAATGGTTTACTGTGATCTTCAGAAATAGTTATAAAAAATGAATAACTAATACTGGATTTTTCCGTATACACTAAAACAATTAGACTAACCGTTAAGACTATTGTGTTTTATGTTATACATAGTTAACACATTCATATTTAATTATTTAAAACGTCCGGGCTAAAAGGCCGTGGTCAAATGCTTGATGTTCTGCAGCTATACAAAGTTTTGTGTTTGTATATTTGTAAATTTTCCCGTCATATTTATTTTATATTTATAAATGGGTTGTTCATTAGTACCTGGCTTACATAAGAAAACACAACCTTTCAAAATTTAGGTCAACAATATTCAATTATCTAACAACTTTCAAAAAAGTGCTTTTATCAAAATACTCATTTATATCACAAGCAATTTCACAATTCAACGCAAATCATTTTTTAAGCAGCTATGTTTTTAATATACGAAAGTTACATTAGCCAAATATAGAGAGTAGGGTACTTAACTAACTTAACCTTTTAATTGATATAGTGTTTATTCTTGATTTAGTTACTAAAACAACAGAATAATTTGGTATTATATCTCTTATCATCCTATTTTTTTTTTGCAAACAGTTACATGTAATCCACATGTAACCCAGAAAAGAAAGACCATTATTTCTGATCACACACACACAGCCTTTCCTCTTTCACATGGCTCTTTTCTGCAGAACATATGGGAATCAACTGAACCAGTAAGGCACAAGATGATTCCTGCTGGATTTGGTCCATAGGTTTAATGTCTTACTTCGGTCATAAACAAGCCAAAGAAGTCTCTAAACAACTATGTAAATATTCAGATTTCGATTCAATAAATAATCTGTATAGTAAATGATTATCAATCACGAACAGTGGAGGCACCACAGAACACAAAAATAGCAAAATAAGTATACAACTGGCCATGTAGTGGTCACATTCAGATTCTTACAAGAGAAATATTCTGGGAAATTGAATTTTTGTATAGATGTTCTCAAAGGTGTAAAGAAAAACTAATAACCAAGAAAAGTTTATCACCAAGCCTTGTGCATTTTGCTTATTTAAAAACAAGTTGTAAAACCTGTGGTTTTTACCATGTAATACATTTTAGGCCATTTTCGTTTACCTGGGTGCATCAATTAAAAGAACAGTAAATTTTTTATAGAAAATGGTGATAAACACTTTGTTTCTATAAGAAAACTATCTGAGCAGTATTCTTAAAAATTCCAGCTCAACTACATGGTGGTCACAGAATCTAACTACTGTCATCACAAGCTACGTCAGAAACAATTATTGCAACTTTTCTGCATATTTAAAAAAAATCAAAGTGCAAATGTAGATATTGCTGATTAAACTAAGTTGATTGGTGTATATACTAAGTTATTTGAAAATAGTTTTTAATAATCATCATCATCTTCATGGATTAAACCAAGGATGGTTTGTTCCGGTCTCAAATAGGCAGAGACTAGAGCTGGTCACTCCAGGACTTCCTTGGACGTCCCACACCTCTCCGTCCCCTCAGCTTATAGTTCCAGAGTTGTTTGGGGATGTGGCAGTCATCCATTCAGCAAAGATTTTGCCACTCATTCAGCCAATACTGGGCGATCCTGTCGAGTATACTCATAATATTCAGATCGTGCCGTATATCTGCGTTTCTTCTATGATCATGGAGAGTATACCCTGCCACGTGCCTGAGAAATCTCATTTCAGCCGCTTGCAACTAGTTTTTAATTAGTAACTAATTACAGGTAATAATTGGGCGACATGGATTTTATATTTCTTTTTCAATCAACAATCACTTCAATTAATATTGTAAGTAAACCGATTACGGTGTATTGTTTTGGGGTTCTGGGGAGCTAACTTCCCGTTTAGTTTTGTTTAATATTTATAAAAACTTTTGTTTAGTGTTGTATTATTATTGACTTATCCGGTTCAATTCAACCTAGCGTTGAATCCAACTTGATAAGTCCGGTTGATGCACAAGAAATTATTTATCGAAGTATTTTTACTTCGGTTAGTTTATTCACACTGAAGTTCTTCCGTTGACTCGTTGAAGTGGTGGTATAGTTTCCATGCTGAAAACACAAATAATTTGCACTAATACACTTACTTGATGAGTCTTGTCGAACTCGCAGGGTCGCTCTCTCAATCCAGTATATACGGACTTACCGTGTTTGTATTCGCCGCTGCTTGTTGAGTTGACCAATCAAATTCATTCACCTGTTTTCAACTAGTCTATTGAAATAAACTGACTGACTCTGTTTCTTATGTCAACAAATATTTTATTCAATTCAAGTGCTCGTTCTGAATGAGCAGAAGTATTATTTATAATTGGATTCAGAATAAGAAGCATGAGACTTTTAGTTTTACAAAAATTTGCCTCAGGGTGGCAGAACTGTTTACAAATTTAATGTATCTAAATGTTTGTTGGTTAATATTAGTTTAATACCTTCGTGAATTCTTTGAGCTAACAGGATACCAAGTCATCAAATAGAACTCTCTTCGATTGTTATTAAATACTTTGATGTTGACTATAATTCAGTCACTTATAATTAATACATAAAATAATAACCATGTGCCTAATCTGGACATTACAGGTTAGTAGAATTATTAAATTCAATTGATAAGAAATGTTTGAAACAAAGTTAATTAATGTCAAAATAATTCTTGACAAGACAATTAAAATGAACAATGAAATTATATATTTTGAAACAGTGTTATTTGGTTAAACATCTGATTCATTATTTAGTGTTACCATATATAAATATAATTGCATGGCTGTCAGTAACCATATATCCTGGCAACCTTAGTTATTATTCACAACAAAAGTAACATTGAAATATTATAATAGTAGGTTCATTCCTAAATCATAAAACATAAAAACATTGAAATATTATATTAACTTTCGTTAATAATTCAATCATTTGACAAGCCTCAGTCATTGGCAATTGTTGGTTAAATTAATTGATATATCATAGTTGACAACAGCTGTCATTAAGTGTGGTTAATTCACACACAAAATAATTATACATAGAAATTAATTCTAAGTTTAATAAATTCACAAAATAAAATAATCAGCTCTCTGAGGATTGTCATTTGTTGTTTAGTTACTGTTACAGATACATCTTAACCTATGTTCATTGTTATTAAATGTTTCGATAATATCGTTTTTCATTATTTGATTAAAATGGTAATAATCACTTATACTCCCTTTTATTTTATAATTTTAATCCTGGAACTGCTCTGGATTATACACTGAGCAATCCTTATTACGCACTGTTACACTTCACACTCTGATACTAATGTATATTCGCTATCACAATTTTTAGGTTAGGTCACTCTGTTTACATAGGTGACGCGCACACATTCATAGATCAGCTGATTTTTTCTCTCGCCAGTCGGCATCTCCTCGCTTCAAATGTTGGTTAATAAGCGACTAGAACGCAGGCCTCGCTCTGCCGTTCCGTTCAGTAAACGTCCAAAATTTGGTTAAATCCGTGGATTTGATTGGTGGGCGATCTTCAATTTGGTGCACATACCCCCTCGGCGTTTTATTTCAATTGTTGAAGCCGGCGTGGGTCTTTGGTTTCGAGATTATGAATGGTTTTCTCAATCTGACACGAATTCTTTATAATTGTAATAACTTTGTTAATATGGCTCCGATTTTAAATCTGAGCATATCACTGGATTCGTAATACTTGGCTCTATTTTTTGAGTGCACTCATGGTGTGCTTTGGTTCATTATTAAGGAAGTTAATGTTTGTGATTAGTACCGTTCACTATACACTATTATTTTATATTTAATTCTTTATTATCACTATATAATGGCACTCATACCCACTTGAGGGCATGCCTTCCAAGTTCACTTACACTCCTTAGTTGCTATTTACTTAGATTTATTTATAAAATACATATCTTATGCTACTGTCATCTTAGCCTAGGTTCTTACATTTGTATATACATCTTTTTACTATTATAAAGTGTTGGTTTGCTTTCTATTTGTTTCCAGTTGATGATAACAAAGGGTTACAACTACTGGTTACCTTTGTTAGCTGGGAAATTAAGTAATTTTGGTCATTTCTGGTTAATTAAGTGGTCTCTATTTTTCATCATGAGATACCTACTTAATGTTATTCTTTTTTGGGTATTTGAGTTCTTTTTTTATTATCTTTTAGTTACAATGGATGAGTAATAACATTGTCTTAGTACTGGACTTGGTGTGTTTAATACACTAGACTTTTCTATATTGCAGTTGGTTAAATAATACTAGTTACACCTGGTGTCACATGACAGGTGCACTTAAATACAATTGTAATATATTGTATTCTGTCTTATAATCTTGGTACACTAGTACAGTAGTGGTATTACACTCTAATTGTGATATTGACATCAACATTTCATTTCTATTCGTTTTTATAATATGATTTTATACAAGTTCTATATAGTGAATTCCATTTTGGTGGGTTTTGGTTCACTTTCTTTGTTTATATTCTTATTCAAAGTTTATTTTGGGTATCTGATTTTGTTACCTATAGAAAGATTGTTATTTCTACTTGTTTTTACATATAATACATTCTGGTTTGGGTAGGTTTTTCCTACTGTTAATTGTGAATTCAGGTGAATATTACCTACATCATAGGTTATGTTATTTGGTCATTGGTGCTAACAATGTGTATGTTAGTTTGACTCACATTGGTATTCTTTTAACCTTATTTTTTACATGTTTGGTTTTAATAATGATAACTAATAACCTTTTATTTATTCTCTTGCTTTTTATACATGATTGTCAGACTATTTGACTAGTGTTTGCTGATATTCTGAGACAAATTAATACTCCTTTTGTTACATTGGTGCTGTGCATATCTTGTTACTATGCTCAATTTACAGCTTCTAAACAAGAAGTATTATTGTTATTTTCATTCCTTTTATAACATTTCTTGTCTTATTCATTTATAACATTATTTATAGTATACTGGTCATCTCAGTTAGTCAGTTTTCTGTCTATCTCTTCAATCTGCAGGTTGATTAGTTGTTATACTTACGGGTAGATGTTGATTTATAGTTGACTGGCTCTTGGAATCTTTATGCCATGGTTGTTGGATGTCCTTCTCGTAGTAAGTTTCTTCACTCATTCTTCCTCCTTCTTCTTCTTCTTCTGTCTTTCTTCTTTGATTCTTCTTTCTTGTGTTGTTTTGGTTCTTCACTGATTCTTCTTTCTTCTGTTGTTTTGGTTCTTCACTGACCGAAAACTATTGGGTGGTTGCTTCTGGTGGTACAATCATTGTGTGGTGCAATCTCTCTTCACTATAATGTCATTTCATTTGTATTTACCATCAGTTTATTGACTCTTATGGCTGTGAGTTTATATTTGGTGATAGGTAGCTCATGTAGCGTTGAGCTTGGCATTTTAGACAAATTATTTGGCTTGTCTCTTTGACTCAATATCTGACATGTGTAATCATTTTATATCACTGAAATCTTAGGGCTCATATGTCATGTTACATATTGTCCCCCCTCGAAAATAAATCATTTGGACTAATTCCTTTACGGGATTTGAGAAATTATCTATCATATTGTTTCATAATCATTCTGAGCTTCCATCTTTCATATCTTGTTTCTTCTCATCTCATATTTTAATACATTGTTATCTTCGAGCTGATCCACTATCTTCTTTCTTGTTAGTTTTTTCCCTGTAGTATTTAATTCCCTATCATTTCCCTAACATGGTAGTTGGCACAGTCCAGAGGGGCACTTTTGGCTTCCATGCTCTGCTGTCCACCCTACATTTTCTGAGACCAGAGGAACATCATCTCTGCTCAGTTAAATTGTTGTTGGAGCTTTTCTCTACAAATCAACATAAAAATTCAAAGTAGTCATTGTGTGACTAATAAAAAATATTCAGGGTAATTCACTCAATTATTGTTCAGATTTGATAATATTCTTCATTCTTTTTTATACTTTTCATCTTATTCTCTGTGCTCTACTGGAAACAATATTGTTGTTAAGATTTTTTGTTTCTTATTTATTTATTTTCTCTTTGATTGATCTCCCTCTTTCTATTTTCTGTTTATTAATAGTATTATCGTTATTAATACTTGTTTGATTTCAGGTTTCATGTCTGGTCATATTTATCATGCCTTCAAGTTTTGTGTAATTACTTGTTTTTGTAATACTTGAGAATTGTTCTCATCACCTTTGTTTTGGTTCTGACTGGTATTATTTGTACAATCATTTTGCTTTGATTGGTCACCATTTACTGGTTCACATTATAGTCTTATTGGTTTTCTCTATACTAATTTCATTCCTTTATATATCCTTCTCTCTTATTATATTCACTTTGGTGTTCTTCCTCTCTTCTCCTTCAAGTGTCTGATACTCACACTTATTATGGACGTTAATTAATTTCTTTTTGTTTGAAATTAATATTAGGAAGTGGCATAGTGTGTTTGGTTTGTTTACATTGGTTTATCGATCATACAATTATCTCTGTCATTTCAACTCCCTTGGTTGTGAACTTATTATATTATTATCCTTATCATTTCCATTCCTTGTTAAATCCATCTTCTTTTAATATTCGACGCTTCGTTGTTTTGCTTCTCTGCTCCTTCAAAGGTTTGATTTTTAACCTTTATTCTGGATGATTATTAATTTCTTTTTTGTTTGAAATTGATATTAGGAGTTTTTGAGTGTCTTAACGAGTATTAGGCTTATACATGGTTGTTTATTTACAATTGTATATTTTCATGGAGGATTGGTTGTATGTTCCCTTCTTCCTTTGTGTCTGGGTTTCCGTGAGTTCATAGGTATTATTACCATTCTTCTTGGTGACAATATAGGGTCCTGTGTATAGCAATAATAGCTTCTTTGCTATGCCCTCTACTGTACTGAGCAGCTCCCTATTCTTGAGTAATACTTGGTCTCCTACGTTGTACTCTATGGGCTTGGGTTGGTGTTCTTGATACTTTCTCCTCCTCTTCTCTGTTCGTTCTAGTATTTTGTTGTAGAACTTAATTCCATTGAATTTATTATTCTTCGCCTCGAGGAAAGTTAATAATTTCAGCTGGGTATATATTCTCTGCTGGTTGTGACAGTAGGTTCGGAGTATTCTCCCTACTTCTCTTAATACTCTTTCAGCTGGGTTGCTGCTCGGATGGTACGCAGACGTTTTGTATGACTTAATACCTTGGTTCAGCAGTGTTTCCTTCCATTTTTTCCCTCGGAACTGTGTCCCGTGGTCACTAATTATTGACTTTGGTCTTCCAATTTCGGGTAGGTAGTGCTGTATGATAATTCCCAATATTTTCTGTGTTGTTGCACGGTTGATTGCATACAATTTGGTATATTTAGTGTAATGGTCAAATATTATGATCAGGAATTTGTATTGGTGTCTACCTCCACTTCTTGGAAAGGGACCACATATGTCTATGAAGACTTTCTCTAGTTTGGATGATGATGTAATGGGTATCATCATCCCTTCTTTTCTGTCATTATTATGCTTGACAAGTTGACAGATGTGACAACTTTTGATACCATTTCTTACTTGTCTGTTCATATCTTTTATGTATGTGTGTTCTTCGAGTGCCTTGACAACTTTTACGGCTCCCATGTGTCCGTATCGTATGTGGTAATTGAGAATCAATTCTTTTTCTATGGATCTGGGTACCACTATTTTCCATGTATTGTATCCAAATTTGGTTTTTATGAATAGTATATTTTGGTATAAGCGATAAAAGGATGTGATTTGCTCATCTTGTTCTGCTAGTCATTGCAGAATTTTAATTGTTTTGCCACCTTGTTTTTGGTGTTGGCCGATTCTCTGCACAATATTCTCTAAATCAGATCTGCTTGCAACGATATTGTACAACTTGACTACAGTCTCTTTCTCTCCTTCGAATTTCTGATTCTCTACGTTTATTCGGGATAATGTGTCTGCTGCAATGTTCTTTTTCCTGGGATATATTCCCAACTTATATTATATTCTTGGAGCAGCAGGCTCCATCTCGTTAGTCTGCCATGGTTTAGCTTGCAGTTTTTTAAGAAAGAGATTGACTTATGGTCCGTGCGAACCATTATAGGGTATCCCAAAATGTATGTTCGATACTTGTGGCATGCAAAAACAACACTTAGTAACTCCTTCTCTGTTACATTGTAATTGCGCTCGCAGCTATTGAGTATTCGGCTGGCGAAGCTGATTACTAGATGGTTCTTTTCATCGTCCTCCTGATATAATACGGACCCTAGATTGACGTCGCTAGCGTCGCAATTCATGTAGAAAGGTTTTGTAAAATCAGGATAGTGTAGCATGATTGTGTCGAGAAACTTAGTTTTGATTAACTGTAGTGTTATGTCTTGGTCAGGCCCCCATGTCCACTTATTTTATGATAATTGGTTTGCAAATCGTGCCGTCAGTTCGGAGTAATTTTCTTTGAACTTCCGATAATAGTTGCAAATCCCTAAGAATGACTAGCGTTGTTTTTTGTTCCTCGGGGTTGGGAATTTCTGTATCACTTCGATCTTGTCTTTAGCTGGTGTAATCCCATGTTCGGATAGGTTGAAGCCTAAAAACTGCACTTCATCTGCTATAAATTTTGACTTCTCTAATTTTAGGGTGATATTATTTTTGGATAGTTTCTGTAGTACATGTTTCACTCTCCGACAATGCTCTTCCCAGTTTGCTGACGTTATTAACAAGTCATCCACGTAAATGGTTGTGAATTGAAGTGCTTCTTGACCCAACACTGTGTCCATACACTTCACGAACATGGCTACAGAATTGACTAGTCCGAAAGGTAGCCTCTTGAAGTGGTAGTTGCGACCCTCAAATATGAATGCCATGTATTGGCGGCTGTTTGGGTCTAATTCCACCTGCCAATACCCGCAGACTGTATCCCAAGTGCTTATAAATCGCGTGCTACGGAATTTTTTGAGGATCTCTTCAATCTCACCCGGGGATGTACGGTCGTTGATAATTGTCTTATTTATTTCACGTGCGTCCAGACATATCCGCACCTTCCCGTTCTTCTTTGGCACTGCTAATATTGTGCTGGTATATGGGGACTGACTGGGTTAGATTTTCGATTATGTCTTCTCTTAATAGATTATTGATTTCATCACGCACTGCCCCTTTTAGTGAGTAGGCGATGGGATAAGATTTTCGGTTAAAGTTTACCGGTTCTTTGAATCTTATCATGTATTGGTAATTTTTTACTTACCAGGCGAGTCGGAGAATACGTGTCGGTATTCATTGTAAATGCCGATCAGTATCTCTACTTGAGTGTCAGTTATCTGGGCACTTGTCTTGTCATGCTTAAATGTATATATTTCCTGGAGTTTCTCCCTCCACAATTGATCATCCTCATTTTGATAAAATACATGGTTAGTTGGCATATGCCATCTATGGTTTCTTATTTCTTGCATATTGTAAACTGTCCGGGCGGAAATGACACTCTCGCTTTCTATTAATTTTGCCGTCCAGTTTATACAGCTTGAATCTAGAGTCACTTTGGATCTACTCATGTCTATGATTGCCGAATATTTTCTCAGCATGCTGCAGCCAATTAACATAGTGAAGGGTAGTCCATTCGCTACCAAAAATTCCATAGTTATGGTCTTGCCGTTACTATTTAATTCTAGCATGACTTGTTTGCGGACGGTCTTGTTTTGACGCCCTGTTGCTCCGATCAACACTATATTATTGACAGGTAGTGTAGGTATTGTTTTATTACCCATTTCCTGTATTCTACCGAGTTCGATGTTATCGATTAACGACACATTTGCACCGGTGTCTATCATCACTTTGACGTGCACTCCGTTAATTTCGGTGCTTATGTAAGCGATCTCGGTGTTATGGTGTTCCGTTTCGTGACTGTTTTCTTCCAATAATTCTTCACGTATATTTTTGAGAAAGTTTGCCGTAATGATTGTAATGGTATTGTCTGTTATTCTTTGGTTTACCACATGATTGTACCCAATAGTTCGGTTCAGTGAAGGTCCATTTTGCATTCTCACCACCGCTTCTAGTTTAAAGGAGTTTCGGCTTCTACCTGCCATTGGTCTTGCGAACTTCTCCGTTCGTCATCTTGGGGTCTATTCCCGGGTTGAGGGTGGTCTTCTTCATAGCTGGATCGCCGATAGTCCTCTTGACTACGACTCCTCCAGGTGTCGTTTCTGGGGATGCGTCTGTCGTCGTAACTGTGACTTCTTTGTGGACTATGGTATCGGTTTGAATACCTCACATATGGGCGTCTTCCCCCTCCGTAATTTCCAGCATGTACATAGTTCACTCTTCTGTACGGTCTATTCTGCTGATGATTGAAGTCACTGTTTGGGTTACGGTTGTTGTAACCCGAATTATTCGTTCTGTTTGGCGGATAGTTCGGACCATTTGGCCGGCTGTTAAAATTATTGTTACCGCTTGGTCGGTTGTTATTATTATTGACGTTGTTGTTATTATTCTGGTCAGGGCTTGGCCGAAAAAACTGTCCTCTGTTATCGTGGTTATTGTTCCGATCAACAAAGGGCGGTAATTTCCACAGTTGTTGTTGCCATTAGCCTGGTTTGCTGGTTCGTTGTACCAGTCGTTCCCTTGTCGACTCTTACGGTAGTACCCCTCGTGTTCATACCCTTCCAGTAAGGCCGCCATCGCTTGTTTGGTTTTCACTTGTCCGGTAAGCCTGGCTCTGGCGATGCCTCCTTCGTAGTGAAATGCTAACTTGGTGACTAGACTTTCTTCGGGGATCCGTGGCTCCAAATTTCTCGCCAGGCAAACTTTTCCTAGGAAGTAGGCCGTCAGTGTCGACCCTCTGCCTGCTTCATACCTTCCATAGCAAATATTGTCCCGTACAATATTTTGGGTGCTCTCGGACCAATATTTCGCTTTAAATAGCTCCTTAAATTCGGCGTAACTCTGGATATCGTGTCGGGTCGCCGTCCACCAATTGTCATTAATCTCCTTAAAATACTCGTCGATTTGGCCTCTGATGATTGGCCATCTTGTCTCTCGATTTCTACTTAGCGTTTCGTCGATTCAGGCGAGGAATTCCATGGGGTTTTGCTTATATGCCCTAAAGTTCATGGCTTCCCTGTTGTCAGCGTGTTGGAACGTTGCCACCACTGCTGGTCGGTTTCCGATATTCTCGATCTCCTCCCGTATTCTTGGGATTTTCCGTCTCTGTATATCCTCAATTCTCTCGTGATTACTGTCGACCTGTGTTTGGATAGTATTCACGGTCGTTTCGATACTCGTGCATCGCTCTTCAGTCTTTTGTTGTACGGTTGTGATCTGGATCTGACAAGCTTCCTCCAAGCTGTTCACCCGAACATTAATACCTTCTTTTGTTCGCTGCAGTTCGTCGCTGGTCTGCTTCCACTTCTCATTTATTTCAGCCATTTCCTTTCTGACTTCAGTCATTTCCTCTTCGATTTTTTCGTTCAGAATTTCCATATTTCTTTGGCTGTCTTGTTTCAGCTCATCTATTTTTTCCTCCATCTTCTTTACCAATGTTTCTTCCATCTTCTTGCTATTGTCGTCTATTTTCTTATTTAACAAGTTATTATTTTTCTGACTGTCTGTTTTTAATTCCTCTTTCAACTAAGTTCTTTTGGTTATCTGTTTTTAATGTTTCTTCCATCTTCTTGAGAAATTCCATGAGGCTATTCATATTCGCGCTCTCCACGATTTGTTCCTCTCGTTGTATTGGTTTCTCAGGTTCTACATGGGGTAATCTCGCTTCGACGTCTTCTACCGGCGTCGCCTCCTTTTCGTCCATATTGATTTTTGGATCCGCGTCCGCTGCGCGTTTCTTAGACGTTGACCTCTTCTGGTACATGTTCTATTCTTTTATTCTTTCCGGTACTGTAGCTGCTTGCTTGAAATTAGGTAAACTGATTTTAATTGTTTTTATTTATTATTGATTGTCCTAATTCGAAGCCTCTTACGTTTGGGCGCCAACCTGTAAGTAAACCGATTACGGTGTATTGTTTTGGGGTTCTGGGGAGCTAACTTCCCGTTTAGTTTTGTTTAATATTTATAAAAACTTTTGTTTAGTGTTGTATTATTATTGACTTATCCGGTTCAATTCAACCTAGCGTTGAATCCAACTTGATAAGTCCGGTTGATGAACAAGAAATTATTTATTGAAGTATTTTTACTTCGGTTAGTTTATTCACACTGAAGTTCTTCCGTTGACTCGTTGAAGTGGTGGTATAGTTTCCGTGCTGAAAACACAAATAATTTGCACTAATACACTTACTTGATGAGTCTTGTCGAACTTGCAGGGTCGCTCTCTCAATCCAGTATATACGGACTTACCGTGTTTGTATTCGCCGCTGCTTGTTGAGTTGACTAATCAAATTCATTCATCTGTTTTCAACTAGTCTATTGAAATAAACTGACTGACTCTGTTTCTTATGTCAACAAATATTTTATTCAATTCAAGTGCTCGTTCTGAATGAGCAGAAGTATTATTTATAATTGGATTCAGAATAATAAGCATCAGACTTTTAGTTTTACAAAAATTTGCCTCAGGGTGGCAGAACTGTTTACAAATTTAATGTATCTAAATGTTTGTTGGTTAATATTAGTTTAATACCTTCGTGAATTCTTTGAGCTAACAGGATACCAAGTCATCGAATAGAACTCTCATCGATTGTTATTAAATACTTTGATGTTGACTATAATTCAGTCACTTATAATTAATACATAAAATAATAACCATGTGCCTAATCTGGACATTACAGGTTAGTAGAATTATTAAATTCAATTGATAAGAAATGTTTGAAACAAAGTTAATTAATGTCAAAATAATTCTTGACAAGACAATTAAAATGAACAATGAAATTATATATTTTGAAACAGTGTTATTTGGTTAAACATCTGATTCATTATTTAGTGTTATATAAATATAATTGCATGGCTGCCAGTAACCATATATCCTGGCAACCTTGGTTATTATTCACAACAAAAGTAACATTGAAATATTATAATAGTAGGTTCCTTTCCTAAATCATAAAACATAAAAACATTGAAATATTATATTAACTTTCGTTAATAATTCAATCATTTGACAAGCCTCAGTCATTGGCAATTGTTGGTTAAATTAATTGATATATCATAGTTGACAACAGCTGTCATTAAGTGTGGTTAATTCACACACAAAATAATTATACATAGAAATTAATTCTAAGTTTAATAAATTCACAAAATAAAATAATCAGCTCTCTGAGGATTGTCATTTGTTGTTTAGTTACTGTTACAGATACATCTTAACCTATGTTCATTGTTATTAAATGTTTCGATAATATCGTTTTTCATTATTTGATTAAAATGGTAATAATCACTTATACTCCCTTTTATTTTATAATTTTAATCCCGGAACTGCTCTGGATTATACACTGAGCAATCCTTATTACGCACTGTTACACTTCACACTCTGATACTAATGTATATTCGCTATCACAATTTTTAGGTTAGGTCACTGTGTTTACATAGGTGACGTGCACACATTCATAGATCAGCTGACTTTTTCTCTCGCCGGTTGGCATCTCCTCGCTTCAAATGTTGGTTAATAAGTGACTAGAACGCAGGCCTCGCTCTGCCGTTCCGTTCAGTAAACGTCCAAAATTTGGTTAAATCCGTGGATTTGATTGGTGGGCAATCTTTAATTTGGTGCACATACACCCTCGGCGTTTTATTTCAATTGTTGAAGCCAGCGTGGGTCTTTGGTTTTGAGATTATGAATGTTTTTCTCAATTTGACACGAATTCTTTATAATTGTAATAACTTTGTTAATATGGCTCCGATTTTAAATCTGAGCATATCACTGGATTCATAACACTTGGCTCTATTTTTGAGTCCACTCATGGTGTGCTTTGGTTCATTATTAAGGAAGTTAATGTTTGTGATTAGTACCGTTCACTATACACTATTATTTTATATTTAATTCTTTACTATCACTATATAATGGCACTCATACCCACTTGAGGGCATGCCTTCCAAGTTCACTTACACACCTTAGTTGCTATTTACTTAGATTTATTTATAAAATACATTTCTTATGCTACTGTCATCTTAGCCTAGGTTCTTACATTTGTATATACATCTTTTAACTATTATAAAGTGTTGGTTTGCTTTCTATTTGTTTCCAGTTGATGATAACAAAGGGTTACAGCTACTGGTTACCTTTGTTAGCTGGGAAATTAAGTAATTTTGGTCATTTCTGGTTAATTAAGTGGTCTCTATTTTTCATCATGAGATGCCTACTTAATGTTATTCTTTTTTGGGTATTTGAGTTCTTTTTTTATTATCTTTTAGTTACAATGGTTGAGTAATAACATTGTCTTAGTACTGGACTTGGTGTGTTTAATACACTAATACTTTTCTATATTGCAGTTGGTTAAATAATACTAGTTACACCTGGTGTCACATGATAGGTGCACTTAAATACAATTGTAATATATTGTATTCTGTCTTATAATCTTGGTACACTAGTACAGTAGTGGTATTACACTCTAATTGTGGTACTGACATCAACATTTCGTTTCTATTCGTTTTTATAATATGATTTTATACAAGTTCTATATAGCGAATTCCATTTTGGTGGGTTTTGGTTCACTTTCTTTGTTTATATTATAACATCACCAAATTCAAATAAATTTTGATAACACTAAGTATGTGTAAAAAATGCTAAATGATATTATGTTTGAATAAATAAATTATGTGGATAGTAAAAAATAAATACAAGGTAATTAACATGGAAGGAGGAGGTGTAATAAACCGAAAGTGATTAACAAAGAAACTAAAATGATAGACTGACAGATAAACGACATTGACCCAACCCCAGAGATTGGCCAGTTGAGAAACCATTTGAGAAACCAGTTAAGAAACCAGTTAGGAAATCAAAATAAAGAAAGCAAGACGAATGAACGAGAAGAAGAATGAAAACCAAGAGAGAACAAGCCCATGAGGAAGAAAACAAGATGAAACGCATCAAGAAAACTAGACAAGTAATGAAAAATAGAGAAGGGAGAAATAATGTAACCCAAAGTAATAAAGACAATGAAATTCGGTTGAGAACCAAAACTATTAATGAATGTTAGTATTGATAAAATAACCATTATGAACTGTCAGTAGTATGAATATGTATAAAAATACACTAACCAAAAGAGTTAGGGATATATGTAATTTGTTAACTAAGAAAGACAATATTAATAATGTTATATAGATAGTGGGTAGAGAAAGAGAATAAAATGATGAGAAATAAATGGAAGTTGAATTAGTGAAAGTGATTTATACTAGAGTGATATAATACTAAAGAAACACTAAATAAATTGTAATGAATACTAAACAATTTAAGAAAGTGCTAGTGAACAATAAATACAAATATTGTCTGTCATATAAATAGTAAGAGGAGAGTAGGCTAAGGTAAAGACTTAGTAAAATTACTTATGTTTTAGTTTTAAGAGTGAACAATATGTTTTAGTTTTAAGAGTGAACAATAACATTTAACAAGTTGCAATGAATAGTATTTAGGATAGAACAGTTAATCAGTAAATAATGAACACTAAGTAGTGATATTCACTGTGAGGACTAGTGAATAGTATTGTTATAACTTAAAAATGTATTGTAAAAGTTTAAAGGTGTGTTTCACAAGGAAAAGTAATTAGATGGTGTTAATATGGAAGGGAGAGAAAAAAAGCATTAGAAAATAAGTTTGTGTTAACATTAATTTAATACCCATGTTATAAGGGGAGTTTAATGGAAAAAGTTCAATAGAGGTGAGATTGTTTAGCACCAGAACAACAAATAAGAAATAATGAATTATATAAACTGTTAGGTATGAAATGGATATGGCTGTAAGAGTTATACAGACCATAGGCCTAGATGTTTTATTTTATATTGGAAATGAATAGCAAATAATTAGTAAGTAAGGTTGAATAACACAGTTGTTACTAATTAAAACACATCCAGATACATTAAACATAATTACAAATGCAAAATAACCATTTGGGACTAAATGAAATATGTTGTGTATGAAGCCACAAAAACCCAGTAATGGCTACTTAAATGTGAAACAGGCCTAACGGTCAAACATAAACAATTGCTGATTGTGTAAAAATCACCATGTAATTGACAAATCCAAGGTGACTAATTCATCAAGGATGTATAGTAGTTATTATTAAAAACCAAATATTAAAGTAAGGAATTATATAAATAAAGAAATGTAATTAGTAGATATGGAATTAATTTTAAACTTAGAAAACTTGATAAAACCCAATATTGTGGGGTACCAAAATAATCTTTGTGAGAAAATATAAATGACAGTGCATTTAGATAATAACCCCGAAGGAAGATAGGAGGAAGAAGGTCCGAAGATATGGGAAGGTTTAAAGAAATTCAAAAATTCATAACAATGTGTTTATATTGAGCTCACCCAATGAGAGCAAATACGTAACCATGGAAACAGCCGTTTAACGAGGTAATTACCGTTAAATACAATGACTTGAAAAGTGGCGCTATCGCAAGCCAGACACGAATTGTCTACAACACCTTTTAATGTTTAAAACATCTTAGAAGTGAAACAAAGTGTAGAAATTGAGAGTACAGAAGTCTGATGGATGCAGAATACCATTTCCAGAGGGAGAAGGCATTTAAATCAATATGAAATATCCATATAAGTACCAACTAACTTTGAAAAAGATGCCGAAGCCTGAATAAAGAACGCTGAACAATATTGATGCCATAATCTTTCCTTCTCTTCATCCCGAATGATAACGTACTGCAATGCTGTTAAGTATCGGTTAAATTATTTCAACTTCCAAAAAATAAACGCACTTTGACCATTTCTCAATGTATGCCACTAAATCATTTTTATTCTCTTACAAGGATTGAGCCATAAATTTATATCACTGAAAAACTTGTTAACTATAGAAGAACTAACCTCATATTTATGTACGAATTATAAACATCTTGTATGACACTTAAACAAAACAATTACCACTACACATTATCCTACATAAGGAAAAAACATTGTAAGGTTGTGTATTTTTAATGTTGTAACTGCATCTGAACCTTTTAACGTGATCCAAACAACCCACAAACATCGACCAAAATATTTGTTGATCGGCGAAATATAACGCCATTACTGTTTATTTATTCAAAAGTCGATCGTTTAACCTTGAGTAAGAGTCTTATAAAGAATTATCCGGTGCAGAATTGTATATGAAAAATTAATTACAACTTGTCTATAAAATATTAACTTCCAATTAATAATAAATTTATACTGTGTGTGTTAAATTGTGTCTTATTTCCATTAGCAAAGTGTATGTTTAAAAATATAATGTATAGCGAAGGTTTCCAAGGCGACATCTAGTGCTCAGGTAGCAAATCCTACAACTGCTATCTCGATTGACACAAAATCGAGAAAAGGCGGGACGGATTGAATTCGTCACCTCGTTCAAATAGAACGTTGATAAGTAAACCATTTTAACTGTTTTATATAAACAATTTGGCGCCACCCGGAGATTATCCACTACGTTTGAACCTCAGATCGGGAACCACGATACCTGGTCCCCCAGTACATTCGCTACGGGCCCAAACATCGTGAAGTACATCGCCGTGCGAGGACGCAGTGGTAAGAAACACAGACACATTTTCACACTCAGACACACTGTTATATTTTACAGAGGTATACTATACGAGCGAACACGAGACACGACTATTAGGTTATAATATTCTTATTCAAAGTTTATTTTGGGTATCTGATTTTGTTACCTACAGAAAGATTGTTATTTCTACTTGTTTTTACATATAATACATTCTGGTTTGGGTAGGTTTTTCCTACTGTTAATTGTGAATTCAGGTGAATATTACCTACATCATAGGTTATGTTACTTGGTCATTGGTGCTAACAATGTGTATGTTAGTTTGACTCACATTGATATTCTTTTAACCTTATTTTTTACATGTTTGGTTTTAATAATGATAACTAATAACCTTTTATTTATTCTCTTGCTTTTTATACATGATTGTCAGACTATTTGACTACTGTTTGCTGATATTCTGAGACAAATCAATACTCCTTTTGTTACATTGGTGCTGTGTATATCTTGTTACTATGCTCAATTTACAGCTTCTAAACAATAAGTATTATTGTTATTTTCATTCCTTGTATAACATTTCTTGTCTTATTCATTTATAACATTATTTATAGTATACTGGTCATCTCAGTTAGTCAGTTTTCTGTCTATCTCTTCAATCTGCAGGTTGATTAGTTGTTATACTTACGGGTAGATGTTGATTTATAGTTGACTGGCTCTTGGAATCTTTATGCCATGGTTGTTGGATGTCCTTCTCATAGTAAGTTTCTTCTTCTTCTTCTTCTTCTTCTTCTTCTTCTTCTTCTTCTTTCTTCTTTGATTCTTCTTTCTTGTGTTGTTTTGGTTCTTCACTGATTCTTCTTTCTTCTGTTGTTTTGGTTCTTCACTGACCGAAAACTATTGGGTGGTTGCTTCTGGTGGTACAATCATTGTGTGGTGCAATCTCTCTTCACTATAATGTCATTTCATTTGTATTTACCATCAGTTTATTGACTCTTATGGCTGTGAGTTTATATTTGGTGATAGGTAGCTCATGTAGCGTTGGGCTTGGCATTTTAGACAAATTATTTGGCTTGTCTCTTTGACTCAATATCTGACATGTGTAATCATTTTATATCACTGAAATATTAGGGCTCATATGTCATGTTACAATATTTATAGATAAATATCATATTATTTGTACGTACTCTTCAAAGATCACATTAGATGGGATATGGAGAAAATATTACAAGTTATTTTTTAATTTGAGAGTCGTATTTATTTGAGTAGCTCTTCTTGAACCTATAATTTCATTTAGGTGTGGTTTATAACATGTAGAATGTAGATATAAACATTCTAAAGTAGTGTAAGCTATAGGAATCCTCTAATATACACTGTATGTTTTTTTTTTTTTATGAAAATGGAATCATACTCAATATTCTTACAAAGCTCAAAGAAAGGACTGAGTAGAACAATTTTAATTTAAAAATTTACCAATTTTTCTGTCTTTTGAAAATAAAGTTTAAAAACTTTGTATTCCAGTTTCTTAAAAGTTGGAGATTTTCTTGAACGTTTGAACAGACACAACACAACCAAAAAAACTCAAAAAAACTGAAAATTTTAATTCTTCTCATGACTCTTTAATTTATTGTTAGAGAATCTACTAGGCCAAATGTACGATAGTCAGTTGAAAAGCTCACGGAGCGACGTATATAGCTCAGTGGTAGAACTAAAATCTTTCATGTACTGCAAGACATATATTTCATGTGAACACCTGTTAATTTCCAGACATGTCTGTCAATTTATTCACTTTTTACCAGATTACCAAATTTTCCTGTCACGTGTGTTTTTAAAATGCACAAATTCAAACATCGCGTTGTGATGAATTCTCTGTTAAAAACATTTTACTGCCAATGGAATATGAAAATGAAATTGTAAATGTTTTAGGAGATTCTGCGCCTTCAGAAACAACGGTAAGTGGGGCATATTTGAGTTTAATTGTGGTCGTACAAGCACTGAAGACTATCCCAGCAGTGGACGTCCAAAAAGTGTAACAAAAAATGGCATTTTGAAACAATTTCATAGGGTGTTGGAAGACCGCAGATTGAGGAGTGGATGACATTGTGGAAATCATAGGCATCTCATATGAGCATGTGCATCATATTGTAACTCAAGAACTTGGTATGAAAAAGCGTTGTGCCAGATGGCTCCCGCATCTGAAGTTGTATTTTTTGGGCGTCCAGTGCGACAATGTTATCAGTGGTTGTACAACCACGTTTAAACTCAAGTGCCTACTTACAAACCATTGGTTTTGAAGTCGCAGCATCTTCTGACTCATTTACGATTTCGTTTTGATTTCCGTTGGTGCTAAACAATTTTTAACAAAGAATCACACCACAATGTTTGATTTTGTCTGTTTTTTTTTTAAACACGCATGACACGTTAATTTTAAACAGCTTTTAAGCAATGAATAAATTGATAGATAGATTTGGATAGATTAACTGGAGTTCACATAAAATACAAATCTTCCAGCACATGAAAAATTTTTAGTTTTACCGCTAAGCTATAGTTGTCGCTCCGCGAACTTTTCAACTGACCCTCATAAGTACTGTTTCCAAGTAGTGGGGTAGTGTACATAACTTTTCTTATCATTGTTTCATTAAATCTGTAACTAAAAATTGCCACAGTATTATCATCACTGTTGCCAACATCAAGTGCTGCCAAGAAACACGGGATCAGTATAAGTCTGGTGTGTCAACACTTAATTATTGGAAAACTGGGGCTGGGAAAATGGGTGATTATTAGAGCCAGTTCTTATGAAGAAAATGCAGCTGTACAAAGCCTACGGAAACGTTTTATGGCTGCAAAAAGATTCTGTTATAACTTGATGGTCAGAAAATGTGCAAGTAAAACACACTGGCTTGCAGCACACATAGTGATAAAAGACACATAGCCAGTAAATTGTACAGCAACCACTGTAATTGAAGATGGGGAGATTAAAGACTCTCGTAGTAAGTGAAGATACTGAACTTTTGCCTAAAGCTTGCACGGCCAGTGTCAATGTTGCTTCTACCTGAAACAAGTGTTGGGCAAAGATCTGCACCTACTGTTTTTGTACACTATGTCACTTTTTGGCAGACTGAAAAAGGTCACTGATGGGGGAATCAAAATGTTGCTGACGAGACATTGAATCATAGCAACTGAACACAGCCTAGCAGCCCTACTGGTTTTTCTCTAACTTGCCTCTATTAACAGTGACAATGCTGATTGTATCAAGATGCAACCACCTATCCAAGAGGTTGCTTTTTTTCTTTGGACACAGTTGTTTTAATATCACTGTTCAATATCAGTGTCAAGCTTATAAAATATCTAAATATTTCCCTTAGAACGGTAGAACTCATTGATTTATCTCATAGGTGTTTACAAACTAAATTCCTCAGACTGTAACAAATTGTACATAGGCCAGACAGGACGTAGCTTCAAACGAAGATACATTGAACACACAAAGGCACTACACTCCACTACAGAATCCACCTTTGGAAACCACCTCATTGAAGCAAACCACACATACAAAAACATCGACAATAACATGGACATTCTACATGTACACATAAAAGGCCGAAAACTAGACACTCTAGAACAATTGGAAATATACAAACACACAAAAACACATAAAAACGACATCCTGAACGAACAGACACAATTCAAACCACACGCATTATTCGAAGAAGGCTGGTAATGTTTTTGACTGGGGGGCAAAATTTAGTTGTACCCATATATTATATAAAAAAAGTCACCAGTAGAAACTAAATTATTGCTATTATCATCAAATAATTGTAAAATTGAATCTTTTGCTTCACTACTAAAATTATTGTTAATATCAAAAACCTACCTATTTAAACAGTGTTTGAAACAAATTATTTATATACCTAAGCAGTTCACGTTCCTAAACTTAAATATTTAAGAAATTATATTATTAAATGCATGCATTACTAAATAAAATATATTTGTTCCCTACCTTGGATTAGTTTATTTGCTTGAACATGAAATCCATTCTCCTCTCCTTTTGTTTGGCAAAATGGTCAATTTTCATTGAAGTTAGGAGTTATTTCTAACATTTTTTTTCTATTGAACACATTCCCAGAGCACTTAGTCTGTCCTTTTTCATTGTATTACGTGTAAATGTTTTAATGCGTTTGAGAGTTGAGAAACATCGTTCACTTTCTGCTGTAGTCATAGGGATTGTACAAATAATTTTTAATAGTTTTACCAGTTCGGGAAAAACGGTAACTTGATTGTTTTCATATACAAAATTGAGTAGAACCAATGCGCCAGTTGCCTTTGTGAAGTCAGGCCTGCTGTATAGAACTACCAGTTCATGTCTTAATGCAATTTCATTTAAATTAAATTCTTTAGCAGCAATTTGTAACTGTGTTTCTGGAAAGATAAGCTGATGTTTAGAAAACAGGGTTGGTTGCAACAAAACTGCTATTGCTAAATGGTTTGAAAATAAAAATCTGTCGTCTATGTTGGTACGGTAACTATTATGTCACAAACTTCTTTAGCTGCAGTCCTCTTGCTTTCATCAAAACGTGACCTGTTTGGATTTTGTGATGATTATCCAAAATCATTTGTTGCAGACAGACTGGCATCAAAATCAATATAATCTCTGACGTTTTGAATGTGTGACTTGAATGAGGCAACATACTGGTGTGTTTTAATACTGTCAATTTCTACTTGCTGTAATTGATTAAACAAAATGTCACAGGCTGGAATAATTTTGTTAAAAAATGTTAACCAAAAATTAAAATCATCATTATTTATTGTGTTTTTCAGTCCTAGTGCTTTCTGAACAGTGGACTTGTCACTCTCGTCATGTCATTTTTATGAATAAATACTGTTGTCACACAATGGGATTTAAAATTCCACCTGGTATTAGAACATTTTGGGAGACATTTCTTTACTACTTCCTCAAGTATGGCAGTTCGCTTGGAAGATCTTGAAAAAAAAGTTGTAAAGCCATCTAAATTACAGAAAAATATTTTTACTTGCTTGTTTTGTGATGCAGCGCGCTCAATAATTAAGTTTAGTTGATGGGCATAGCAGTGTATATACTGGGCATTCTTGTACACAGCTTTAACTTTTGCTTGAACACCGTTATGTTTTCCACTCATTACTGCTGCCCCATCGTAACTTTGTGCAATAATTTTACTAGGCATCTTATCAAGTTCTAATTTTGCTAATTCTTCAAAAATAGTATTACTAATACCTTCAGCGGAGTGATCTTGTGGACTGACAAAACTGATAAATCTCTCATGTAATTTTCCGTTCAATTCATACCTCACAACTAACACAATTTGTGACAGAGTGGCACAATCCGTGGTTTCATCTGCTTCAATTGAAATGTAGTCAGTTTCATTTATTTCTTTTTTTATTAGTCCAATGCACACTGCATAAATAGAATCCAAAATTTCATTTTGAACTGTTTTAGAAAGACCAACGAAAACCCTATTGTTTGTTTTTTCAATATGCTCTCTTAAGGTGCTATCTAGGCCTGCCATTAAATTTACTAAGCCCCTAAAAATACCTGGATTCTCAGATGTGTTTGTTTCATCATGTCCCCTTAAAGCTAGTTCAAATATTCCACAAAACTTTACACAGTCAATTAACTTACTTAGGATGTATCTGTTCTTAGAGACTTCTTCATTATGCTGTTTAATTTTTAATCTATATGCACTGTCTAACTGGCAACTAATATTGACTTTTCCTAACAATGAATATTCAATACAATTGTTCATATGAGTTTCACTAATTTTATGTTTTTTAATTTTTTCTCCCAAATGTTTCAAGTCCTTAATTCCATTTTCAGTTCAGACTGAATCACTGTTTAGGTTCATCACCAAACATACATAACAAAAAAAGGAATTGATCACCTCACATCCACATATCCAATCAGCATGTAAGTAACAGTTTCTATTAAATTTTCTTGTGTAGTTTTTTTTTACTTGATGCTGGTCTGTCCGTTTTATAATTTTGTTGTGTAATATCTAAATTTGGTTTTGGTGGCCCTACTTTTTTTAGTTCTATTTTCTTTTCATAAGTAAGTGAATTTGAAATAATCAAACGTTTAATATTACTTACCGAATTCATAGCCATTTTAATCGTTTCTAACAAATACGCACCGAACACACAGGCTCAGGCCTACACAGAATAAGTTACACGTTTATGTACACAAGGTTCGACAAAAACACTATCGTACACAGAATACACTGCCTAATAAAGAATAAATTATTAGAACATTACGTTTACACAAAAAGTACAACAAGAACACAATCAAAACTATATAAAACACAAGAGAAAATATATGCACTTTAAACAGCAACAGAGAAGTTTTGAACAACTTTATTTAGTTTCTCTATGAATTTAGCTGCGAAACAGAAAGCAGGCACAGCCCCACCTGTAATGGCGGATGCTCATTTAAATGCATAGACATGTGTACACGTCTCTTGCTCCGCTCCCCGAAAGACCGGCCTATGCAGGGAGGACGACAGCGAAACCGTCCCGGCTGTGGGGCCATGCCGAAAACATCAGGTGATCGCTTTTAGTCGCCCCAAAAATATCTTTCAATAAGAATACTACACATTATAGTTATATTATTGACAAGTGTAATTTGCAAATTTAGTGGGAGGGCTGCACCCTTTTGCCTCCTTGTACGAGCCGCCACTGTTCGAAGATATCACACCCCCCACATCCACAATATCGATCTTTCAAAAGTCGATACCGTTGCCAACAACAAGACGGACAGTGCTCCCAGCGGCAGCCTCTGAAGAAGCATTTTAAAAGCAAAAACCGGTTAAGGCTATAAGGTAAAACTGTTACATGTTTACCCATAAAAAACTTTGTGTTCCGAGTCAGTAGTGAAATAATTATATATAATAATACTACTTGTAGCACTGATTTAGGAAGAAGAATAAGTAAAGTGAAGACGTGAACAAATCAGGGACTATGACAAAATGGTAAGTGACTGGGAACATGTGATCAACAGTAAAGAGTAATAATTTCATAAGCACGATAACAGGCCTGTTATAGGTGGATGAGCTAGTCATAGTTCTACACCAGAAGATGAATTACAGTGTAGTAGGTATATAGCAACCAAACCAATTAGCATATAATAATTATAACTGTCAAATGTTAGTAGACTAAAGTGACGGTTATCAACGTTTGACTGACAGGAACCTGTCAGACAAAAAAATGTGTTGAGGCCACTTAAGCAGGAGTTGCACTTTTGTTATTTAGGATCAAAATTATTTTAGCATTATCTTATTATCTCAAATTATCTTATTTAGCATTTGCAAAGAATTAGTAAGAAAGCTTTCTGAAGCTAGCATTTAATTAGAAGTCTGAGATAAAATGGTTCCCTAGAATGCCAAGGAAGAGTTACTCACTAAAACAAGATTTACCTAATGGTTGACAGCTGGAGTGGAAACCGTGGAAGATCGTTAACTAAACAAGAACCATACCCTGAATAGCCAAGAAAGATTTACTCACTAATGGTTTACAGCTGGCTTGGAAACCGTGGAAGATCCTCAGCCAAATAAGATCTGGTGTCAAATCTAATCTAATGGGGTCTTGGAGATGCAATTGACAATGAATGTAAATACAGAAAACCTCAAGACACCAAGCATCTACTGGTCTGCTCAAACAATCCAGCCACTTGCACACTAAAAGATATGTGGAATGCAAGCAAGACAGCTATTGACACTACCCGTTTTTGGGCCTGGAAGTTACAAGCATATCACAACAGAAAAAAACAAAGGAAGCCAAGAAAGAGATGTAACACTGAGTCAGAATATGTCCATGGCCTTCCTCCTTAAAGTCGAAGAAGAAGATGATGATCATCATAGAAAAAATCTGTGCAAAAAATTAACATAAAATTTGGTAACTGGGCTTTGAAGGCTGTGTAATATTTGGAACACTAGTAGATCACATCTTAGGTCAAGTCTCCTCCTGCAACACAACAGCAATTCTCCACCTGAAAATACTGTGTGATATATGAAACCACCAATATCTATCCCTCACAAAAGAGCAAATGAGCATGAGTGCATGTGTGTGTGTGTGTGTGTGTGTGTGTGTGTGTGTGTGTGTGTGTGTGTGTGTGTGTGTGTGTGTGTGTGTGTGTGTGTGTGTGTGTGTGTGTGTGTGTGTGTGTGTGTGTGTGTGTGTGTGTGTGTGTGTGTGTGTGTGTGTGTGTGTGTGTGTGTGTGTGTGTGTGTGTGTGTGTGTGTGTGAGGGGGCAAACATGTGCATACTTTTACCTGTATGTTAAAATCTACCTTTCTCTTAAACAGAAGTTGGTTATGATCTGCTGCGTCTGGGTTCATTTCACACAGAAACTGAATTATAACAGTACTGTTTGGTCCACTACTCCTACAAGGCTCTCCAGTCATTTTTAGTTCGATTCCACCATTGTAGTAAATGGGTTCATCATTAAAAAAACCAATTGCTTTATTCTTCCAACACACACTAACATGAGACTGGTGAGTTCCACATGATCCTATTATGGATCCACAAATATTGACATAAAATTTCTCATTCATTGGTGATACAACTACATAATTGCTTGTTTTGTTGCGCAGTGGCTTTAGGTCATAATAGTGGCTGTATGTTTCTTCACTGACTGAACACTGGACCCCTCTGAAGTACTGTAAAACAAAATGAGACATTAATTACGGTAATTAATTATATAGTGTGTAGTCAAAAATTATAATTTTAAATTGTTTACCAAAATGTCAGGAACTTACTTCACTCTTTATAACTGAAATCACAATGCATACTGCACATCTTTCATACAGAATATTACAATTAATTAACAGTGGTAGTGCAATGTGTATTAATCATGAGTTTTAGTAAATATATTTACAAGAGTTATCCTAAAATTAACTTAAGTTTATTTACTTGAAAAAAAAAACTTTTATAACTTTGTTTTTTTGCATAAACTACAACTTTAACTTTATTTTTCAACATTTTCCAACCAAATTAAGAAACTGTTAGTGTATTTTAAAGTTTTTGCATTCAATCGTATGAATTAAATTACTGGGTGCAAATTCTGCTCCCTGTGATTTGAGCCATGCTTAGATTGTGGCACACTGCTGCTGTCACCAAATGGAATACAAGCAATTTCTTCTTCTTCTTCTTCTTCTTCTTCTTCTTCTTCGTCTGGGATCATGCAATGTACCTGTTCTGACTTATCAAATCCATTTCTTTCTTGATCTTCCTACATCCCTTCTTCCAGAAGGCTTGTACTTGTCTACAATTACTGGTATTCTATCTTCATCTATGCAACTTAAATGCTGTCTCCATTTTCCCATGTATGCTTCAATTTTCTCATTTAGATTATATATATATATATATATATATATATATATTTAGTTCTTTTTGCAACTAAATTCAATCAGTAATTAGTAGGGAGAGTGATAATCATATTATTGTGCAATAAGGAACATTCTCGTATAGTCGACAATGTCGTTCTAAAGCCTAGTATGCACTGGGAGACATTGTCTTAAGACTTGTATATAGACTGTCTGTATACAATGTATAGCGTCCACACTTGCCAGTCTCTCTACTTATGTCGAATGAAATGGTTGCTGGTGTTTGCGCATGTACTTTGATAATTTTGGCTGAAAAAATGAAGTGTAAGAAAAAACGGTGGTGGCAAAGAAAAGTGTTTACCAACCATGAAAGTCATGCTAATAATCTGTAACGGTACAAATTCAACCGTCCAGAAACAAATTGGAAATATTAACATTTTCTTTGTAAATTGTATTGGGGAAAAGGAGTACTAGTTAGCGTCAAGGTCATCGACATAGCAGCTGAAGACAGTTATTTTTAGCGATTTGAACTTTGTATAATTGGAGTCATGCTATATGACGTCAAGAGCCAAACCCTTATGATCTCACTTTGGAATGTGTGGCGGGGTCAGCAACGCCTTAAAATCTGGCTACATAACAGAAATCAAACAAAAGGACGAAACCACGTGATCGCCCCTCCAGCTCAGACTTTTGACCAATTTTGCTCGCCTCAGTTGAATTCATACTCTCGTACTGTACGGCCGAAAAAAGTCCGTGGACAAAATTTCGGGCACGCCCAAGCCAACAAAAATATAAATGAGAGAAATCAGTTTTTTTTTTATATATTACAAATGAACTAACAATTTTGGATAAAATGGTGAATAAACAAAAGATGAAAGTAAGAAAAATGTGTGGAGTGAAGGAAAACACGTTGGAATGCAAGAGTGTCCACTAAGATGCCGGGACGGCGTCAGCAATCTGTCTGTGTTTGGTTCATAAAGGCAGTCGCCAAACAACATCTAGGGACGATAGATGCGGGCATTTCTCTAACCGAGTTGAATTCATACTCTTGTGCTGTATGGCCGCAAAAGTCCACGGACGGAATTTCGGGGGTGCCCGCCAGAAAAAGAATACAAAAAGAAAATGTAATTAAAAACGCTGTTCGTAAAAATGTAAAGGTGAAAAATTTGTAAGGCAGTTGAACTACGTACAAAATGAATTAACAGTTTCAGTTCAAAAAACGGTGAAGAAAATGTGCGGAGTGATGAAAAGTACGCCAGGACGTTGGACTCTTTCAGAAATATAAACAGATAAGTAACCAGTTTGGGGAACAACTAAAATTCAAAATTATGTCCTTCTAAAAAGCTTCATTTTACCATCAAATGACAAAATTGAGATCTCATAAGGGCATGGTGTGTGTGTGTGTGTGTGTGTGTGTGTGTGTGTGTGTGTGTGTGTGTGTGTGTGTGTGTGTGTGTGTGTGTGTGTGTGTGTGTGTGTGTGTGTGTGTGTGTGTGTGTGTGTGTGTGTGTGTGTGTGTGTGTGTGTGTGTGTGTGTGTGTGTGTGTGTGTGTGTGTGTGTGTGTGTGTGTGTGTGTGTGAATTACATAATAAGAAGCGCTGGTTTGTGACAAATAAATTTAAGTTGGTGTTTAATTATCTGTTTTTAACCAACGTATTGTATTATTATTACACATAAATGTATAAGGGAGGGAGAAAGAATATGTTTTTTGTATGTTATGATGGGATTTAAAGGAATTTGTAGTGTTTTTGGAAAAGATGAAATTAATTTGATTTTAATTTAATAAAATAAGATTGTGTGAAATAAGTGAGTAAGTTATTTACTGAAAATAAAACCATTCTGCTCTCTAGCTCGTCCAAATGAACTCTGGACCACGGTAAGTTGGTATCAATGAAAGATGGCGTCCGAAATTCGTCGCAAGCCACAGCTGATTGTTTGTAAACAAGTAAAGTAAAAGTGTAAGTGTAAAGGTAAAATAGTAAATAAAGTTACAAATCTCGTGAATGATTTAAAATTAGAGGATGGACAGGGTTTCAGAAACTTCTTGCGAATGACTCCAACCGATTTCAAGCTTGTGCTTAACAGGATTGGGGAAAAAAATATCACTTAAGAACACCAACTTCAGGCAAGCAATTTCTCCTGAATTTAGATTAGCTCACTGCTACGTTATGTTTTCTGGCGTCGGGAAATTCCTTTATAAGTCTGATGTACGCATTCAAGATATCCAAACAAGTCATATCTGAAATCGTCCCCGTAGTGTGTGAAGCTATTATAAGCGAGTTGAGATAATATGTGAAGGTAAGAAATAAAAGTAATATTTTAAAGTACTTAAGAAACCTTTATTAAGCATAGTTTTGATTGTAGTAAAAATACATGAATGTAGTTAATATCACGGTATGTAGAAGTACACGGTAAGAGGTATATAGAAGTACATAACGTTAAGTAAGGTATATAGAAGTACAAGGTAATGTTACAAAAATTAGATGCAAGTGAATTACATGTACAATTGCATGTATTATTGCAAGTGATGAAGAAAGGAGTAATCATTTTGTGAATTTGGTACTGCTGTTGACCGTGAAAATCTCAAATTACCAGTTCCAACATCATCCCCAGAGCTGGTACTTTCAATACTTTGAATACTAGTAACTTGAGGGTATATCTCACTAGCAGAGTTGCAGTTGCTTGGAGTACGATGAGGAAAATCCTTATGATGATAGGTGCCAATTGCCAAATTAAATAATATATTGTCAATATGGTGCTGTGCAACTGTAACCGCATATTCACTGTTACAAGCCCGTAATTTATTTGCTACATGTTCCCCATACACTGAAAAGGAATCCCATTGTGCTACTGTGTCTGTTAATCTTTTCATACACTGTAAGGCAACATTAACAACATTATCATCTTTCAGCTTTTTCTTTGGACGCCTAGTCATGGTTGGTGTTTGAAATATATCATCATTTTCAGTTCCCGGGGACATTACTTCTGTTTCACTACTGGTTCCTGCTAATTCTGTCTCATCCAGTTGGTTATCTTCATCTACATTCTGCAATAAAACAAAACCACAAAGGCTTTATAGGCCACGAAAAATACATAATTTACATTATTATTATTGACTTGCATACAGAGTTATTCAAAAAGAACGAGCAGATTTCAACTTTTATTAATAATCTAATGAAATTTAGAAAATAGAATCACATACCATACATCACTAGAAAGAGGAAGATTAAAAGTTTAAATTAAATTAAATTAAATGGTGCTCATGTTGAGTGCATTACATAAAACTTTGAATCTTCCCCTTTCTATTGATGTGTGATATGTGATTCTATTTTTTTAGTTTATTAGAAATGACAATTAGAAAGTGCTCTTTTTTTAATAACCATGAACATTACATGTGAAACGCACATATTGTACTATGTTTTTTACATACGATATCGATACTTCATTTCTTTCCAGATGCCACGGTCAAGCATGGACTGGACAAGTGTTGCCAATGACTTCTTCAATCGATGGAACTTTCCTCACTGCTTAGGAAGTATTGATGGAAAGCACATTCAAATAACAGCTCCAGATAACAGTGGAAGCATGTTTTACAACTACAAAAGCACACAGTATTGTAGTACTTGCAGTTGCTGATGCTAATTACAATGTAATGTATGCAGATGTTGGGTGCGAGGGTCGAATATCTGATGGCGGAGTATTCAAATGCTCCAGTTTGTGCGATAAAATAAAAAACGGTAAACTTAATTTACCAGCTCCACAGGCATTACCAGGGAAAACCATCAAGGTCACATTTGTTTTTGTTGCTGATGATGCATTTGCACTTTTGCCCAATATAATGAAACCATATCCAGGACAAAATCTTGGGAGTTCTTGTCCCAAAGGAATATTTAATTATAGATTAAGTAGGGCTGGGAGAATTATTGAGAATGTGTTTGGTATTCTTAGTGCCAGGTTTAGGTTTAACTTCAATTAATCTGCATCCTGATAAAGTTGAAACTTGGTACTGACATGTGTGTACTTGCACAATTTTCTAAAGAGAGATAGAGCATCAAGAAAGTTTTACTCTCCACCAGGAACATTCGACTCAGAGGATTCAGATAATAATGTAATAGGTGGAAGCTGGTGAACAGATGTAGGTAATGAAAGTTTGCTTTTTGGATTACAATATATAGCCAGAAAACCTTCAACAGAAACGCAAAAAATTCGCGACGATTTCCGCGATTATTTTGTGTCTGCTGAAGTAGCTGTATTTTGGTAAAATAACTTTTCATAGGAGTAAGCCTAGTTTTTGAAAGGTCTATGTAAGGTTCATTACTTTTATTAGTAACATTTTGTAAAGCTATTCCTAAAAAATATAATTTTGACTGTTTCCAGAGAAAGAGCATATTACAGAAAAATCATCATTTGAAAAACTATTTTAAGTTTTATTTTTTTGCCAATTTGCTTCAAAATTGAGTTGTTTAGTTTATTGGAATGTAAATTTATTTAAAACTAGCAGGTACCCGCGGCTTCGCACGTGAATATTTGTATATGGTTGTTGTGGTGACTGTCGAGTTGGTAAATTGCTAGTGGTACATCTATATCAATAATATTCTTATATTGTAAGTTATGAATATCCAAAAAGTGAGAAGCAATAGATCCATCATTCATGTTTCCTCGATACGTAAAACCAAAATTTGATAATTTAGTAGATATTTACAAAGATGCAGTAACACAATTAGATAAAATGTTTATTCGTATAGAATAATACAAATAATGAATACATAAGTATATTTCTACTAGTAATTTTATACAAACCACTATGTTGTCTTTGGTATTGACGAGCGCTTTTGGCAGTCAAGCCATCTTCAGGTCATTTACCAACCTTTCAAACATAAGTATATTGATATGCGTTAGTTGATACGTAAATGTATCACAGTCCAGTATACTCAGTTTTTATATACATTCTTACATCAGAGCCTTGTTATAAACTACATTTTATATCGTTCTGCCGTTATCAGAGCAAATAAAGAGCTCACTGCTTCTGCTTACTCGAGATCATGCCACATACAGTTGTCCGTGAGAAAAGCAAGCAGCTCTTAAATCCATACCAGCTGTACGTGAAGTTTGCCCTTGTGACTTATTGATAGTCATTGCAAAGCATAAATACTGTTTCTCCTTTGGCCTGTTAAGATTTGTTTTTAGCGATCTAACTTTCAATCGTGTTCCATTGCATAACTGTGGTGGCTTCAGATTTATCATGAGTATAATTGGAACACCTAGTTTTAATTTCAATGTGTGAGCTGGTAATCCTGATGCAGATAAAGTATTCAAAAACTCAGTTGGGTAATGTACTGCATCCTCTTCATTCAAAACTGTATTAATGGAGTGATATGTTTTTTCGTCTCCTGGAAATTTATGCAATATGCAGCTATTTATGGCATTTACTTGTTCGTTTCTTGGTGCTAGTATCACAGGCTCACATAACCACACATCATCGTGCAAATTTATAGACTCAATATGTCCATAAACTCTGATCAACTCTGCCAGTGAAGAAACTGTACGACATAATGATGGCGGTAAACATATCGCACCATCTGTCTCTGGTATCTTACCATCTCCAAGGTTTAATAAAGTAGTAGAAAATTCGTGAATATCTCCATCACCTCCAAGTTGCACTCTCATGTTTATTGTGAGTGATACTGTTTGAACGGTATTATATTCGATCGTTTGAAGCAAGCGTTTAATCCATCAAGTACTTCACTCTGGTACCTCACGTAACTACGGGCAATGTTTGTCTGAAATCTCCGGCAAAGAGAAAAGTTATTCCACCCCCTAAATCTGTTGTCATTGTGCAAATCTCGTAGAGTTCTATCGAGAGCTTCTACTGATTTTTTATGGGCCATAGTGCACTCATCCCAAACAATCAAGTCTGCATTTCTAATCAATTCTGCTTTAGCACTATTTTTTGGAAATATTGCACACTGGAAATTCGCTGCAATTCAAATCTATTGGTATTTTAAATAAGGAATGAGCCGTTTTTCTGCCAGGTAATAATGTAGCAGTGATTCCCGAGGAAGCTGGTGCTAATGCGATCTTGGCTTTGCTTCTTAACTTCGAAAGACTCAATTTGATTAAAAATGTTTTACCTGTGTCTCCTGGTGCATCAAGGAAAAATGCATTTCCAGATTTACAGTAAACACTTTGAAGAATGAGTTGATACATATTTCTTTGTTTGTTTGTCAGTAATATTTCATTCTCTTCAACTGTAGAAAGTAGCTGTTGTCTGTCATAAGTGGTTTCAGAAAGATATTCCTTTGAAATGTTTTGCACGGAACACTGTGGATTTGGTAGTCAGTATTGAGCTATCGGATTACCACCGACAGAAGTAACAAAATCTTGTAAAAGCAGTAAACAACTATTTTCAATGCTTTCCTTGTATAAACTTAAATCAGCATCAGGAATTCGACGCATAATATCTCGAATCAAGTCTTCAGAGAAGTGGTCTTTGTATTTAATCCACAATGCACTCTTGTTTGAAATACTGCAGAACACCAACATTATTGCAAAATGTTCTCTCATTTTGTCAGGGCTAGCAAATAAACTTGCCTCTGACAATGTGTCGTTCCAATGATTGTCATTCTCTAGGAGATCAAGAGTTTGGCATGCAGCTTGAAACGTTGGATGAATTACGTTGTCAACAGTCTTGATATTTTCAAATGAAGTTGGGCCACATATATTGTGCAGAAGTAAACGAAGAAAATAACATTCATGATTGTTTCGATGAACTGTATACACTCGACCCAATACGTGTTCACGATATATGTTATCGCTCCCTTCTAATAAGACTCCTTGACGTCTACATTGAAATTTTCCTGTCTGCCTATTGAAAGTGTAATATCCTGGCACTTCTTCATACAACAAAGTTTTGGCAAAGTCATCTTCTCGACATAGATAAAAAAATGCCATGAGAGTGGTGTTTCTTGGATTTTCTATTCTTCCGTGCAAATTATCTTCACGAAAATAAACTCTCTGCCCATTTTCGAGATGTACATCTAAATGAATAATAGGTGGAAAACGCTCATGTATAGGGAAAGAGAAGATTCTCCATATAGCTTCAGATGTGCTTATGTATCGACCATTTTGAAACTGTAATTCCTCATCGTAAGAATTTTGTATACTAATCATAGCTAGATCGGAGCCTTTATTGACGTATTTACATATATATTTAATGGATTTTACACTACTACACAAGTCAACATTGATGTGAGCACCAAAAGCTCGTGAAAGCACCGGTGAGTATGGAACTACCCATCTATTGTCAACTATCAAAATCTCATCTCTCAAACAAATTTCACACTGAAAACCTCCATCTTCAGGACTTAGTCGGCAATAATTAGGGTAGCTGTCATCATTTATCGTCGTTTCTTTTGTAAGCGATTTAGGATATCGTTTAGTACACTGACCCTCCTTCATATATGGTGACTGTGCATTAATTGTTCCACATGGCCCATGAATCATACGTGTTTTAACTATATCATAAAGCTCTGGATCTTTATCAGGGTCTGGCAGCTCTGCACTAATCACAGAATCTATCTGATCTCGTCATATTTTTTCTTCTAACCAGAGCAAAATATGTGCATGCGGCAAACCTCTTTTTTGCCACTCTACGCTGTACATGTAGCAGACAAGTGAGCCAAAAATTTTACCTTTCCCTACGAAATCCATTAATTTCTTCAATTTCAGATGAAATATGCATGCTACCAAGTCGTGTTGATCTTGAGCTGAAAAGCCTTGATGCAAACTCCTGGACGATCTCTCTCCACTTAGGATTTGTAGTGGACGTAATAAATAAATCAGGCCGCGAGTATTTGCGTACGTAGCAAAAAGCGTCTTGTGTTCGCTTATGCATATATCATGGACCTCCTGTGAAACTTGAGGGTAGAATGACCAAGTGGCCTAAATTATAAAATCTTTCATTATTTTGTAATGCATCTTGCAAATCTATGTAATTCTCAGCTCTTAACTGAGTTTGATGAGTACAGATGTATACAAGCCTTTCCGTCTCTATCTTGGCATACATATCAACAATATATTGATTCAGAAACTGTTTGTAATAAATTAAATGATTGTACTCATCTTTTCTCATCATGAGTCTGTAAGAATAAAATTGTAGAGCTGAAACTTTCTTAGTAGTTTGTAACCCAGTCTGAGGATTGACTAATTTTAATGTAAAATGATAACCATCTTCTCCTCTGCAAAACATTAAAGGGTACTATAAACCATCATAAGCTCGATGTATTTCTGCAATTCGATGTAGCGTATGATCCCTCGCACAGATTATTATATCGCGTTTGTCGCATTCCTCGTTAACTAAAACTACTGCCACCTCATTAGTTGTCGGTGCACTGTAGCGACCCCTGTGCTCTTCATTATTTTCTTTTCGATCAGCATGAATCACAATATTGTACTGATTATTATTCGCAGATGTTACAAATTCAAATGCACTTTTCAGTTCACTAACATATGGGTTGATTGTGTGAAGTAAATTTTGAAGTTCTCTTACTAATGTCTTATCCAAGTTGTGAATATGATCCATTATTGTTTCAGCTTGCTGTAAATAATCAGCTATGAAATACACCTGTAGAAATTTTGGTACTTCGTTTTGTGTGGGGAGTAATGACGCCATGAGGTGATATACTTGCCCTTGAATTTTGAAAGTAGGCATGAAGCTCCCTTCGACTATTTCATTGGCTCCGAATGATGTAAATTGAAAAGCTGAATTGTACTATCTTAATGCATTCAAAGCATGGTAGGGAATGCATGTCTTCGATAAACTTGAAAGTTACTTCAACAGACCACATTGAACGCATTAATAATTAAAATGTAAAATTTTAAATGGCAAATAAACAAAATGTACAGATTCGATAATTAAAGACGTACAAAGAGATATTGAGGATTTGAATGACGAGAAGCAACTGGTGTACACTGTAGGCTGGAAGTGCGAAGCATACGTGTATTTAGTCACGTACGCACTGCAGTGAGTCTATATACAATGTCTAAAGTCTCCCATTTCAACTTTTGTCTCAAACTTTTAACATTTAACTTTTAGACATTTGTCTCAATTTTGTCTAAAGACTGTATATATACAAATTTTCGACTGTCTCTATACAAAGTCTAGAGACAAATCTCTCAGTGTGTACTAGGCTTAAAAGTTTCTCAACTAGCCCAGCCAGTGTGTGTTTTTGCCAAGGCCGCGCTAAAGTATCATCTAGAATTTTTGAGTGCTTGTTAAGGACGCATATTATGGAACCCTGCAGACTATAAAAAGCTAACACCTGCCGCTTGGAAGTCAGTTTATGTTGGGTGATTACTCAGTGCGTTCAAGTGGTTATTAGTGAAAAGTAATTATTGTCCGGGACTCTGTCTTGTATTTTGTTTTCCACTGCACCATACGGCAATCAGTGAAACCATCTTAACAATATTTTGATCTTAAAATTATTGCATGAAAGTTCATTGTTATCTATTTGTAAGGATTGTTGAACAACAAAACAACACCAGAGCTGTAAGGGTTGTTTTGAAACAGCTTTTCTCAACTACTTTTAATATCTTCAGTTCTTCCAAATTACTATGGTAAACTGTTATATGAAATTAACCAAAAAGAGTTTTTGTTTGTCTAAAATCTGATTACAATAATTTTCCTGACAGAAAACATTTGTTGACATTTTTTAAAGTCACAGTCTACTAAACAAATTTTAAGAAGGTCAACCACCAACCTTATTCTTTTTGTCTTTTCTCATTCTGAAAGAAGATTAGAACGTAAAATACAAAATTTATGTCAGTCTAGTGTTGCTGTGGTCACTTCATAAAGTACTGAATAAGAAATCTGAAGAAATGAATCAGAAACTTTGAAATGGTGAATCACTGGTTCTTTCCAAAACTTTACCTCTAATCTTCTTAACCAGTTCATCATTCACAACAGTCAGCCCCCCCCCCACTCACTACTCATTTCATGATATCTCCATTGCTCTTTCATTTCTAAGGCACCATTGTCTGACAGCATACTCATGCACTCTCTCTCTCTCTCTTATATTTATAATGATGATGATGAATTTCAATTGCTTTACAACATGTGGTTACCAAGAATGTTATTACCAAGCTTCTAGTTTATGGCTGAGGGATTTTCTATTGTGGCACGTATTTTATATGGTTGTTACTAAACACAGCAGCAACATGGGCCTCTTTCTACCATTGCTAAACGCTTACAGAGTCCAAGATATTATTGATCACTACTGCGCTAATGAGCTGAGATATTATTGTTACTCCCATTCCCCATACACTATATTTAAATTATAAGTTTGTCTCTGAATAGTCCTCATATTTAATTTAGTATGTCTGTACAATCAAGTTACAAGGTGCAGTTTTCATATACCTATAAATAATTTGTTAAACACATTTACTGCTGTCTATTCTATCCACTATGAACATTAAGTAACACAATGGTAAGATGTTTAAGTAACAAAACAAAGTTCTAATTTCATTTGCTACCATGTCGATTAGCTTCTTACTGTCAGAGCTACGGAAGGGTAATTATTAGTTTACTGTGTACAACCAGAAGACAGTGAATCTGCTGGCTTTCCCAATACTCATTTTTAAATATTGCTACGACAGCATAGAACAATCTACGCGTTTATCGAATGCGCCAGAAAGATCTCGACGTAAGCGTGCGGTGTACGTGCTACTAGACGCATTTTGCGAGAATTTTCTCGACTGTGCCAGGCCTCGCTTGGGCACTCGGACTGTGTCAAGGCCGTAGCAATTACGTAGTTCGCGAGAGATAAGACGCAGTTTGGAAGCTTCTGGTGTGTGAGCGTAACTATAAATATATCGCGTCGCGGCCTTAGTTTTCAGTTGAATGCGAGATTTTTGACTGTGCGGTTCGAGAGTATTAGTGCGATATATTTACAGAGCGGTTCGGGTTATTATGGTGTACGTTCAAGTAGTTATTAGTGAAGTGTTGCGTTTTATATTCAGACGGTATAATTGTAATACAGTTGAGTTTTAATATTAGTGGACATTTTATTGCGTATGAACAATTTTCATTTGATTTGTTGTAGACACTGTGTTGTTAATTACAAACTGTTTTACTATAACAATTAAAGGTGTGATTAGTGACTTAATTGGTGTCTTGTACTTATTTTGTTTCCACTGTACCTACGACGATCGAGTAGACCGTCGTAACAGTGGTGTCAGAAGTGGGATAGAACGGTTAACAGTGGAAACAGTGGACGCGTTGTACAAGACGAGTGTGATTCGTAATTAATCAGTAAACATGGATCCCAGTCAGATGATGGAAGCTTTACAAACACTGCTGCGGCAGACACAGGAAGAAGCAGAAAGACGACAAAAAGAAGAACGAATACAAGAAAGAGAAGAAGCAGAGAAACGACAGGATGAGAAACGCAGACAGGAGGCGGAAGAAGCAGAAAAACGACAGGATGAAAAACGCAGGCAGGAGGCAGAGGAACGTAAATGTGAAGCAGGTGACATCAAAGCATTAATTCATGAACAAAAGCAGATGCAAGAACATACTACCGCAGAATTGGGTCTCCTACGTGGTGACGTAGGTGAATTACGAGGTGAGCTCAACAATCAGATTACCAGAATATCTGACGTAGAAGAATCCAGGTCAAATAAAATAGCTAAAGTAGAAAAATCTGTCTTGACTGTGGAAGAAGTTATGTCAACAAAAATATCTGCAGTAGAAAACTCAATGGCAAACATAAGAGAACAAATTAAAATTGAAGTTGAACAGTGCATGCAGATTCAACCAAAACAAATTTCTGTGAACAGACTGTACCAGTGATCAAGACAGAAAAATACACAGAAAATAAGTTAACAGAGAAAGTCACTTTGCCTGCAGTAGGGACAGTTCATGTCAAAGCTCCAACCTTTGACGGAAGCACTCACTGGGCAACGTACCTCCGCCAATTTGAAGCTGCTGCATGCGCAAATAATTGGACAGAAAAAGACAAGGCTGTTTCACTTGTTCTTGCATTAAAAGGACCCGCGGCAGAACTACTACAGAAAGTGCCACCTGACAGCCAGAACACCTATGCCGAGTTGATAAAAGCTCTAGAATTACGCTACGGCGATAAACATTTGCGAGAGGTGTACTACGCTCAGTTGAGAACAAGACGACAACGTTCCGGGGAAAGTCTTCAAGAATTTGAAGCAAGTATCGACAGATTGATTAGATTGGCCTATCCTGAAGCACCAGAAGACTTCCGAATAAGGTTTACGGTGCAGACATTTATTGATGGCATCGGAGATTGTGAACTTCAGCAAGTGTTACGAATGGCAAGACACCGAGATAGGTCAGAAGCTCTTGTTCACGCCCTAGAGTTTGAAGCTGCCAAGTCAGCGTCCCGCTACATTAATGGGTTTGTGCCATCACGTTGCAGTCAGAAGATCCCTGTATCACATTACCGTTACGATGGGTGCAGAAAAACAGTGTTGTCGGACAAACAATTCAAAAGTTCAAGAGAGTCGCAACGATTTGAAAAAGACAAGACCGAAATGTTACAACTGTGGAAAACGTGGTCATCTACAGGTAGACTGTTGGGAGAAGAAGATACAGAGAGAAGAGACTGATCGCACCAATTGGAGAAGTAAAGGCCCAGAACAGCACACAGTTTCCACGCTACATAAGATCAGTGGAAACTTGATTGTTAGTGGATTTGCGGATGGTAAACCAACATCATTTACAGTTGACACGGGCGCAACAGTGTCCATTGTGCGCCCTGACTTAGTCTGCGCCATCCTCTAATTAGCTCTTGTACAATACAGACTGTGACTGGAAGCCCCGTCAAGGTGCTAGGAAAGGTAGACGTACGTGTACGCCTGGGTCTTCTTGAGTTTAGCCACCAAATGCTCATTGCAGACATTGTCGATGAAGTGATTCTTGGCACGGACATTATGAATGCCTACGGATTCGTTGTGGACTTAAAGAGAGAATGTCCTGAAAGTTGGCCAAGAGAAGATAAAGCTTTGCATGGCTAAAATGACAGGGTCTACCAACCATTCGATTAAGCGAGTGGCATTAGTCGAAGAAAAATTCAACAAGTCTGGTCAAGAGGAAACCTCCCTGTTGCAAGCGGAATTGGAGGAAGAACTAGCAGAGGAAGTACAAATAAGTATAACGACAAAAGAAGTGATTGGAGAGCCAACTATGGGTGTCGAGACAAAACTCTTGCTTGTTCCTGAGCTGATAGAAGCGGCTGAGGGTAAAGTGGCTGAAGATGAGGTTACGCAAGAGGTTGTTGACGAGAACCAAACAAACTTGGATCAGCCAGTGGTATTTAGGTCATTAGTACATGACGCAACGAGAGTGATTCCAGCGAAACTAGTGGTTGCGCGAAAGATTCGCATTCCTGGGAACGTGATGTTCGGATCACACGAGACTGAATTCGAAGAACGGGAAAATTATCCTTCGCAAGGATGGCCACCTAGATCGCCTGGTCGAGTATTACTTCGAAGACGCTTTGCCAGTTCGGGACGAACAGGCTTAAGGAGGGGGCAGTGCTACGACAGCATAGAACAATCTACGCGTTTATCGAATGCGCCAGAAAGATCTCGACGTAAGCGTGCGGTGTACGTGCTACTAGACGCATTTTGCAAGAATTTTCTCGACTGTGCCAGGCCTCGCTCGGGCGCTTGGACTGTGTCAAGGCCGTAGCAATTACGTAGTTCGCGAGAGATAAGACGCAGTTTGGAAGCTTCTGGTGTGTGAGCGTAACTATAAATACATCGCGTCGCGACCTTAGTTTTCAGTTCAATGCGAGATTTTTGACTGTGCAGTTCGAGAGTATTAGTGCGATATATTTACAGAGCGGTTCGGGTTATTACGGTGTACGTTCAAGTAGTTATTAGTGAAGTGTTGCGTTTTATATTCAGACGATATAATTGTAATACAGTTGAGTTTTAATATTAGTGGACATTTTATTGCGTATGAACAATTTTCATTTGATTTGTTGTAGACACTGTGTTGTTAATTACGAACTGTTTTACTATAACAATTAAAGGTGTGATTAGTGACTTAATTGGTGTCTTGTACTTATTTTGTTTCCACTGTACCTACGACGATCGAATAGACCGTCGTAACAATATTAAATGGACCCAGAGCGCTACAACCTATGAGCATTTAATCATAAAGCTTATCTGTGTTACAAATAAAGAAGTAAAAAAAACTGTTTATTTTTTATCAAAAAGTTTTTAATAATTTTTTAACTATTCCTAGGCTAAATTTTTTAATATATTAAAAACTGAACTAAGCTTGCAAAAAAAAAAAAATAGTTTTTTTCTCAATTGGTGGATAGAATTTTTTTTTAATTTGAGGAAATGCTTCCTTTCTGTAGAATCCGTTCACACCCTGGCAACAAAAAACTAAGTTACAGAATAATAGGATATTCATTGTTTATCTGATGTTCAACTCAAGACTAAAAGGAATTTCCTATTTTCTAATTAAAACAGGAGTGGGGTTACCCATATAGTAAGGGTAATTCAAAATTTATACACACAAGATAAATTAGTTAAAATGTAAAGTATAAAGGTGTCACACCTGTTATAGAAGATAAAATGAACAGATTTAATATTTGTAATGCTACCCAAAATTATTATGCTTACGGAAAGTTTCAATTAAATAAAATACAATCAATCCTAATAACCTAAAATAAAAATATTCCACTATTTTTGGGTATACCAGGATGTATATCAATATTATACTTCAGAACTGTCTTAAAAGAAATTACCGTGCTATCTATTTAACATATTTTAGGAATAACTGACTACTGCATGATTCTAGTGCAACATCTATTTTGCTTTTTTTTTACAGAAAACATGTTTTATTGACACATACAGTGTACATTCATGTTAAAAACTTGGTCTGACACAATGAATGTTCTAAGGTTCAGTGACATTCAGTTTAAGTTATACATATACCTGATAGGAACACGCTGATATTGTCTCCCACATGATGTAGTGAGTGCAGTCGTGAGTAATGAATTCTAGTTCAGGATCTGTTTCATTCGGCTTACATACAAGTTTTATAACAGCACTGTGTACATGTAATCCAGAGCCACACTTGTCTCCACCTTCAAAGACCAATTGATGCATAAAGTACACCACTTATAGTAACCATTCGCTACACCATTCAGTGTAGTGAAGCTGATAACTGTTCAATTTAATCTACTGTTCAAAATTTTGAACATTAAGTATTATAATAACACAATTTACATATGTAATTGTAGGATACTTGGTGAACCTCTATGTTTATTTAAATTTAATTAACTGGCAAATTTCAAACAGTTCAAGTTGGTTACTTATTACTTATTTTTTGTGTACCGTATCACTTATTATATAATTATATAATTACCTTATTATCCACTCTAGTGATACACAGTTTCGTCAGTTATGACGCGTTTCGGGACTAAGTCCCATCCTCAGATAACACTTAATTCAATAAATTAATACATTAAAAATCGCAACCATGCGTTCACCCCCAACCGCGATCGACACATTGAGTCGCGTTGTGTCCATGCGGGAGTTCCGGCCGTGGTTAGTAAAACATATCACATGCGATTTGTAATTTTATTTATTTTATTTTATTGACTTGACCAGTATCATGGTTGCGATTTTTAATGTATTAATTTATTGAATTAAGTGTTATCTGAGGATGGGACTTAGTCCCGAAACGCGTCATAACTGACGAAACTGTGTATCACTAGAGTGGATAATAAGGTAATTATATAATTAGTTCAAGTTGGTAATATATATTAGGCAAATCATTGTTGCTAAATTGTGCAGAATGTTATGAAATTTTAAAGCTTGCTGTTTCTCCAAAATAAGTTTCAGAGTTAACATACAGGGAAGCAGATCAAACGCTCACCAATGAATTTTTCGTGAAAGTAAATGTAATTGTGCAAAGACACAGATTCCTATCAACAAAACAGGCATATAATCAATCACTTAATGATTGCATAACTCAGTTAAGTAAATACATATCAAACTGTGACTTAAATTTCTTTTTGCATTGACAATTCATTAGGGGCTTGTATGAGCCAGACAAACATAAAACACTATTAGTTGACAGTGACATGGCATTTAGTGACTTAGTTAAAAAATCTCAAGCACACTTGAAGCATCCAACATTAACAGTAAAGTGATTTCAGGTGATTTAATTCAGATGCTCCACTGTCTACCATAAATCATGTTTCTAGACCTTAAAATTCATCTCTCACCACAGATATCATACCAAAAAAATGTCCAAACCAGTCTCAACCAAAATGTTTGTAGCTCATGTGTTAACATAAAGAAATTAGGTACAGACAGACTGTGCGTTATGCGGACATGAATGTTCAAGGGCTATTTGATAATTGACAACAGGCTGTCTGGTATACACAAAAAAGTTTGCAATAGCAAAAGGACGCATACACAGTTGGGAAAATTATCGTTTTGCATTTTCACATACCAATTTGTGAGAGCCTGTCATTACTTCTCACGCCATTTGTGAGGTGTATTGTCTTTTTTAATGAAACATTTTGTCTCCTGCTGAGTATGGTCAGTATTGTACTCAGAATTGATCGATGACATTGAATGAGAAGACTCTTCGCCAACTATAAGGGAAGAGCAAGATCGTCTGGACGCTGCCATGTCAGTGTGGAACCATGCTCCCAACAACCTGATGTGGACAGTGTACATCCAGAAAAATCACTGACAAATCACGTTAGTACATGGTGCTGAGTCTTCAATGTGTCTTCATGTTTAATAAAGGGGAGACTATTGACCCCCCCTTTGCCAGGATCTCTCTGGCATGGGCCTAACAATTTTGGAGGGCAAGCTGGTATGCAAGAGGATTCCCATTCAGGAGAGTTCACACTTGAGAACTTCCGTGTAACCTTTTTCATGCATTGTTGGGGACCAAAAAGAGGCCAGTATACCATGAAAGCTAATCTGGGCAGGAAAGCTGTCTTGTTATCAGCATGAAAGTGTGATTGATAACCTACGGCTTCAAAACTTCATTGACGGCATCAAATATTGGCTGGCTATCTTGACGTTGAGGCAAAAGTTGGAGCCAATATGATGACTGCCTGAACTTAATCTTGGGTAGTGACAATGTTACGACTATAAGCAAAAGTAATATAGATATGTTTGTAACGTTTTGCATTTTCTTCCAAGCCGGTCAGAGTTTGATTTCAAATAGCCCTCGTAATATTCATTTCTAATTAAATTTATTTTCTTCATCCCACATGTACAATATCTTCTATTTTCAGATCCTGGACCATCACACGAAAAATTTACATTTCCTACTAATGAATCTCGACTTTCAAAATTTCATGAAAGCTTACCATAACCAGTGACACCAGTGGCTGCAGCATATGATTCAGTTGCATCAGAAACTGGATCAGCGTGTCTTACATACTAGCCTGAAATTTTACCTGAGTTTTTTCCAGTTCATCAGCATCTCACAGGAGTATTAAGTTTTCAACAAAATTGGTACACAAATTTTCCGGGGCTGCATGTATTAATGATATAAGGTGTCTTTACTGTACAAAATATGTTCAGTTATCTTCAGGCAAAACACAACCAAAGCAGACATGGATTGTAGTGGGAAAGTATTCAAAAACTGGATAAATTGAAAGATTTAAAAGTCATGAAAAAAGTGTTGCTCATGCCCAAGCTGTAATCAATACTCAACAGAAAGTCCCTAATGAAAGTTGTCAAAAATTAAAGCTGAGGAGCAAAAGGTAGCTTTAGAGTCATTAATGGTTATTATTAGTACTCTTAGATATATCATTAGACAGGGACTAGCTGTTAGAAGTCATACAAATTTTGAAGGAAATTTCATGAGCTGCTGGAAGGTTGGAGTGACAGCAAGCCGTCTCTTAATCAGTGGTTCTAAAGAGAACAGAATTATATACACCCTGCTACAAAATGAAATCATTGAGATCCTATGAAATGAAATAGTTCCTAATATCACTAAAAAATGCACGCTAACAAATCTTATAATTTTTTCAATGATTTGTGATGGTGTACAAGTTATTTCAGGACATGGACAAGAGAGTATCTGTGATCATTGGTGTGATGATAACCTGGAACCTGAAGAAAGTTTTATGGGTTTCAAATTGGTATAACTTGTGGTTCAGATACAGAATTATTCATTTGTGGCGACAGAGCTAGGAATATGGGTGGCACCAAAAAGGCGTACAGACCAATATAATCCAGAAGTAGTCTATGGCTGATTATGTGCACTGTGGTACTCATTGCTGTAATTTAGTCATGAAAGGAAGTTTTGAATCTTCTAGAACAGTAAAAAATGCTATGGAATTTTGTTTTCAAACACTAAAGCAAAGTATAAAAAGCAACATTGGAAAGATCAAGCTACTGTGTCCCACAATATGGATTTGAAGCATTAACCCTTATCTAGAAATTGATGCATCATCATTTAAAGTAGAAATATAACTTTTTCTACAAGGTGACATGTTTACAAGACAGGAGGATAGCCTTGGTCTCGATGGTTAAAGAGGTAAGAGATTTTTTCAGAAATGTAGAAAGTTCGTCTTCTGCTTGTGTGCCCAGCATCTCGTTGTGAGGCAGAAAGAAGCTTCAGTGCTTTTCAAAAACTAAAGACTTATTTCAGGTCTGACTAAGACCCAAACAACCATATAACCCTATTCTATGTCTACAAAAAGTAAGAAGATAGTCAAAATATTAAATGCAAATTATAGTCAAAGTATAGCTTCCCATTAATGATGAAGCTAGGAGAAATATGTTTTGAGCTTTTTATGAATAAAAGATACTAAGAATATTTTGAATTGTGGTAGTGGTTAGTGGTTTTATTGTAGTTTACAGAAAAGTTACCAAAATAATGTTCAATACTTACTGTAAATAAAAAATTGGATTTCTCTATTTGAATCATTTTAATTTCTACACCTAATCTTAATCTAGTGAATTAATACAATGTAAAAATAAATTATATATGTCTACAATATTACATCAATTACATTAGTAATAAAAAGAAAATAATGCCCCTAGTCTTTCAGAACTTTGACAATACACCAAATATTCAATATTACAATAATATCCCCCCCCCCCCAATAATTGGTCACTCGTGACGCCCATCGATTTAACTGCATAGGAATTATTACAGACCACAAAGGCAAATAGTACAGACTATGTGATAATTTATATTTAGTCTGCCATATAGAACTGTGATATGATATATTTGATTTTTACTATTTCGGAAGTTACAGCATATTTCCTTGTTGATCTATCAATAATCTGCCTATTATAATGACATTTAAATGTAATTTAAAATTTTAAATTAGAGTTCCAAAAACCGGTGTTGGTTACTATTATTTTTCTGCCTTTTCTAGTATATGAAGGGCAGAGAAATAAAAAAGTTTCAAGTATGAAAGGTTTCTGGTTAAAGGATTAAATTACTGAAGTTTGACTGTATCATTAAACTGACCTACTAGTTAGTATAACTTTTCTGGTTTCTCAAGAAAATCTCTGTACTTACCAGTAAATCTAAGAGTAATATACTCTTCATTTGTAAGTGGTTCCAACTGGGCATGTCCCAGACTCACACTCATATTATTGAAAGAGTCCCACATACAAACAGCTCCTACAACAAATTGCATCTGTTACTGTTCAAATTAAACATCTGAACAGTTGAAATATGGGTTAATTTTAATTAGTATTCTTTTTAAACTAATTTTATTGATTAAATAATTATGAGTATCGAAACTTAATTGTCCAAAAAAAATCATGTATTTATGATTATTTCTTTTTTGTAAACATATCCTACTAGACAATGCCTTCTCAACTGGAACGAAACCCAAATGTTTAGTTTGGCTCAATGGTTATAAATTTTTATTTATGCTGTATATGCACTTACTGGAAAACAACTTGGTCTATAAATCTCTTGACTAATTCTATTAATAAATAAAATAATTAATTTCACAGTTACAATCACTTACCTTCGCACGCAATGCCGGGCATATGATCCACTGTCCCACCAAGATTAAATATATATATCAAGTCTTCTGTTGGTCCTTTTACTTTATAGTTGTGGGCATTGTAATAGAGATCAGATATATTATATGAATTCTTTGAAGAGTCCTGAAACTGTACACAAAAGAGTTACATAAATGTGCAAGCTATGCTTTACTATCAAATCTCTCTCTCTCTCTCTCTTTTGTTTTTCTTTGTATTTTGTGTTTGGATTGCTATAATTTCTTTATGAATACTATAGTTAAGAAGTTTCCCTTAGCCTATTCTAAAACTTTATATACATTTTTGTATAAACAGAATGTTGCTACCTAACTTTAGGTAGTGTAATGTTGTTTACTTTATATTTGTATAGTACCTAGTTTTAGTATATAGGAATTCAATCTGTACTTTTTTTTGAAAAAAAAAATATCTTATTTCACATGTTTTTAATTAATTTTAATATTTTAACTGTCAAATTTTTAACAAGCTGTCATAATTTTATGGTACCCACAAGTGCCACAGAACACTATTTTGGAATTCCTGTTCTATAAAATCCATCAACTCATCAACTTTACAACCTCCCATCACAGGGCTTGATATGAACCAAACATAAATACTATGTTACAGGGATCTGAAAGTAAATGTCAGTTTATATATTCAAGTAAATATTGTTACAATTAATTCTGTATGTGTATTATGCCACACGTTGTTGCCGTCAATTTATAATGACAAAAGTGTTATGTTTCGTTAATTTCCAAGTTGCGTCATAATTTTGTAACGATCTGCTTGCATCGTATTTGACCTCGCCAATACCTGTTTACCTGTTCCACTTAATTGTGATTTTCCCGTTTCTAGGCGCCAAATTGTTTGTTCAAAACAATTAAAAAGTTTTATAATTCCTTCGCTTAACGTAACCGTATCTCTCGCCGCCTGTCGTCGGAGAAATTCAAAATCTGCTTTCCCGCAATAGTCTTACCAACCTGTAATTCTTGTAGAAAATTTTTACGGTGCTATATTAATGAAGTAAACACATAAAGATTAATAATTGAAATAATGAACAGGTATTAAAGTAAGTATTGGTTTATTAATGGTCAGTTTTGCTGTTAATAATTACTAAAACATGAAATTATAAAAACTTTTTTTCTTTGGCTATAAATAAATTGCAACTCAGCGGTTTGCTATGCTGACTTGGGCCATTCAACTGAGAGTTTATTAATGTTTTCACTGCTTTATTCAGTCAAAAAGTTCTTTTGATTACAGCAAAAAGATTACAAAATGATTTTTGAAAGTACAATCCTTGACATCAAGTTAATTAAATATTATGATCTTTCCTTACAACAGTTTTCTTAGAATTTAAAACAATAGTGAGTTCACTTTACAAACAGGTTAAGTTAGAAATCGTGTATAAATCTTGTCTTATTTCTCGAAGCGTTAATCATTAATTTGAATAATCTTTTAATAATGATTATTGTATGTTTTAATAGTTATTCAGTGTTTATAGTGTTTGAACCAAGTTTGGATATTGTGCATTAATTCTTTTAAGTGTTGTGAAAAGTCTCGTGGGTGTAGTAAATTAATTTAGTATTATACTGTAATGGTACAAACCTATGAGGATCTATCAAATAAATAAATCTTAATATCACTATAGTATTGACGACTCGGAACACTAAGTTTTTTATAAGTAAAAACGTAAAGTTTTACCTTACAGCCTAAACCGGCTTTCACCTATACAAGGCTTCATTAAAAAACTTAGTGTTCCGAGTCGTCAATACTATAGTGATATTTAGTTAAGTAACGGACACGTCATGGACAACGAAATCCAAGATATAAATCTTGTCAATTTTACTTTGCCCAAGTATATTTGGTGAACGGACTATAGCGTCGAGAACAGTTACAATGCAGTGCCATCAAAATTAAACCAGTGAGAACTAATTTCGGAACAAATGTGAACAAAAAACCGGACTGAGTGCGACACGTGCCTGAGGCGACCACAGGAAAGTAAAAAATTATATAAATCAACAATTGCTATTAAAATAACGTAAAATAAAAGTCATAAAAAATGAAGAGATCTCTTAATTAAAAAAGGGGGGTAAAATGTGTGAAAGTGAGAGTGAGCAAATACTGGGTTGTCTTATAAAGAAAGAGAAATATTTCATTTAATTATAATAAGTAAATATATTAGTTTTTTTTTGTTACGTAAGAAGCAGTAAAGAAATTTAAAAAAGAAAAAAAGAGTATACAAAGAAATGTTAAATAAAACTGAGATAGTTAAAACATGCTATGAGAGAGTAGTTATTACAAAGTAACCCTAAATCACTTATAGGTACGAGTTCACATGAAGACTCTGAGACCCGATAAAGGTAAGGGATTTCTGTATATTTATTAAATATTATTTTCTTATAATCTGTAGGTTCTCAATGGCGCGACCGAACAGGCACAGTTAGTACAAATTTTGTACAGACCATGTCTACTCGTGAATAAGTGATTTAGTGGTTGAGGCAGAGTGCGTAAAAAATTACGAAAAACGATGTCATGTTAGAGTAGGTTATACGTAAGTAATGCCTATACTAGTGAATAATACTTAATGAATGTTTCTTGGATTTCGTTGTCCATGACGTGTCCGTTACTTAACTAAATATCACTATAATATTGACGACTCGGAACACAAAGTTTGTTATAAGTAAAAACGTAAAGTTTTACCTTACAGCCTAAACCGGCTTTCACCTATAGAAGGCTTCATCAGAGGCTGTCGTTAGTAGCGCTGCTCGTCTTGTTGTTGGCGACGAGAAAGTGTTTCGAAAGATTGAAGCTGTGTGTGTGTGGTGAGATGTGTTCGAATAATGCGTGCGATTTGAATTGTGTCTGTTCGTTTAGGATGTCGTTTTTATTTGTTTTTGTGTGTTTGTATATTTCTAATTGTTCTAGAGTGTCTAGTTTTCGGCCTTTTGTGTGTACGTGTAGTATGTTCATGTTATTGTCGATGTTTTTATATGTGTGGTTTGCTTCAATGAGGTGGTTTGCGAAGGTAGATTCTGTAGTGGTGTGGAATGCTTTTGTGTGTTCAATGTATCTCTGTTTGAAGCTACGTCCTGTCTGGCCTATGTAGAATTTACTGCAATTTGAACAATTTAGTTTATATACACCGGGTAGATCGAATTTGTTTTGTGCTTTGGGCATGCGTTTTGATAGTATGTGTTCTGTTTTGTTAGTAGTTTTGTAAGCGATTCTGTATCCTGCTTTTTTGAATTTGTGGGCAATTTTTTCTGTTTGTTTGTTGATGTATGTTAGTGTTATGAATTTGTTGTTTTCTGTCTTTGTCTGTTGTTTGTTTTGTGTTTTGTGTAGGAGTTTACTGACTATTGTTCTGTCATAACCGTTAGATTCTGCTAGATATTTTATCGTGTTTAGTTCGTCTTTGTAGTCTATTTCATCTAAGGGGATGTTGTTAAGTCTATGTATCATGGTTCTAAAAGCAGCTAGTTTGTGTTGTATTGGGTGATTGGAGGTGTTGTGTATTAGTGTGTCAGTTGTAGTTGGTTTTCTGTATATACTGAATTTGTGCCTGTGTTCTAGTTTTGTGATGGAGAGGTCTAAGAAGTTTATGGTATTGTTGTGTTCGTATTCGGCTGTGAAGGTTATGTTTTTATGTATTTTGTTTATGTGCGTTAGTAACTGTTCACATTGTCTTTTGTTTCCCCTGTATAGTATTAGAATGTCATCAACGTATCTATGCCAATATAGTATTTTATGTGAGTGTCTGTCATTGTTTGTGAGTATTTTTGTTTTTTCTAAGTGTTGGAGGAAGACTTCTGCTAGAATGCTGGATATGGGGGAGCCCATGGGTAGGCCGTCGTTCTGTGTGTAGTATTTATTGTTATAAGTAAAGAAGTTTTGTTTTGTGATAATGTTCAGAGTTTCTGTTATTTCATTGATAAGTTCGTCTGGTGTGTTGTTCTGTTTGAGTTTGTTTTGTAGGATGGTGATTGTTTCAGAGATGGGGATGTTTGTGTACAGGTTTTTAATGTCAAAGGAGGCTAATGTGGCGTTATGGGGGATGTGTATGTCTTTTATTTTTGTTACTAGGTCAGTGTTGTTTTTTACTGCAATGTTGTTGTCTATTTGTGTGTGTTGTCTAATAATTTTGTCTAGATATTTTGCCAGTTTGTGTGCAGGGGCATTACGGTAGTTGATAATGGGGCGGATCGGAATGTCTTCTTTATGGATTTTGGGAAGCGCTTGGAGTGTAGGTGCTGATGGTCGGATTTGTTTCATGTAGGGCTTTTGTTTATGTGTCATAATGTGTTTGGCTTTGTTGACTATTTGTTTTACTGAGTTTTGGTATCTGTCGGTGGGGTCGTGTTTTAGTTCTGTGATGTTGTTCTGTTCTATGAAGTCTTGTACTTTTTTGTGTAGGTTGTCTGTGGGGATAATTACAGTCGTGTTGCCTTTGTCAGCTTTTACAAATGTGATGTTGTGTTTGTGTGCCTTTTCCCTCAGTTTGATGGCTGTGTGTATTTCTGAGTTGTGGTTGTTGTTGTCTGGTGTCTTATGTACTCCTATTGTGTTGTTTATATTATGTCTTAATGTGTCTTGATGTTCTGGTGCTGTGTTTTGTATATTTGTTTCTGTGTCAATTATGAGCTTTGTTAGTGTTTGGTTGTTATGTTTGTAATGTATGTTATGTTTTAGGCCTTTATCAAGGAGTGTTTGTTCGTTTTTTGTGAGTGTGACGTTCGTGAGGTTTACTGTACGTGGGTAGAATTTGTGCGAGGGAATTATATCTGTTTTGATTGGTGTCAGGTTTTTTATTTTTCTGTCGTGTTTTGTCTGTATGATATGTATTTGTTTTTTTGACCATTCATTTGTGTGATGTATTAGTTCAGTCATGTAATTGTGTCCGTATATGTTGGCGATATGTAGGTGTAGTGTTAAGAAGACATTCCGATCCGCCCCATTATCAACTACCGTAATGCCCCTGCACACAAACTGGCAAAATATCTAGACAAAATTATTAGACAACACACACAAATAGACAACAACATTGCAGTAAAAAACAACACTGACCTAGTAACAAAAATAAAAGACATACACATCCCCCATAACGCCACATTAGCCTCCTTTGACATTAAAAACCTGTACACAAACATCCCCATCTCTGAAACAATCACCATCCTACAAAACAAACTCAAACAGAACAACACACCAGACGAACTTATCAATGAAATAACAGAAACTCTGAACATTATCACAAAACAAAACTTCTTTACTTATAACAACAAATACTACACACAGGACGACGGCCTACCCATGGGCTCCCCCATATCCAGCATTCTAGCAGAAGTCTTCCTCCAACACTTAGAAAAAACAAAAATACTCACAAACAATGACAGACACTCACATAAAATACTATATTGGCACAGATAGTTGATGACATTCTAATACTATACAGGGGAAACAAAAGACAATGTGAACAGTTACTAACGCACATAAACAAAATACATAAAAACATAACCTTCACAGCCGAATACGAACACAACAATACCATAAACTTCTTAGACCTCTCCATCACAAAACTAGAACACAGGCACAAATTCAGTATATACAGAAAACCAACTACAACTGACACACTAATACACAACACCTCCAATCACCCAATACAACACAAACTAGCTGCTTTTAGAACCATGATACATAGACTTAACAACATCCCCTTAGATGAAATAGACTACAAAGACGAACTAAACACGATAAAATATCTAGCAGAATCTAATGGTTATGACAGAACAATAGTCAGTAAACTCCTACACAAAACACAAAACAAACAACAGACAAAGACAGAAAACAACAAATTCATAACACTAACATACATCAACAAACAAACAGAAAAAATTGCCCACAAATTCAAAAAAGCAGGATACAGAATCGCTTACAAAACTACTAACAAAACAGAACACATACTATCAAAACGCATGCCCAAAGCACAAAACAAATTCGATCTACCCGGTGTATATAAACTAAATTGTTCAAATTGCAGTAAATTCTACATAGGCCAGACAGGACGTAGCTTCAAACAGAGATACATTGAACACACAAAAGCACTCCACACCACTACAGAATCTACCTTCGCAAACCACCTCATTGAAGCAAACCACACATATAAAAACATCGACAATAACATGAACATACTACACGTACACACAAAAGGCCGAAAACTAGACACTCTAGAACAATTAGAAATATACAAACACACAAAAACAAATAAAAACGACATCCTAAACGAACAGACACAATTCAAATCGCACGCATTATTCGAACACATCTCACCACACACACACAGCTTCAATCTTTCGAAACACTTTCTCGTCGCCAACAACAAGACGAGCAGCGCTACTAACGACAGCCTCTGATGAAGCCTTCTATAGGTGAAAGCCGGTTTAGGCTGTAAGGTAAAACTTTACGTTTTTACTTATAAAAAACTTTGTGTTCCGAGTCATCAATATTATAGTGATATTTAGTTAATGAATGTAAAATAAGGATTGTTAAAATAGATAATTTTATAATTTAAAAAATGGCAGGAAATAACGAAAATGATATAAATGAAATAATTAATTTTAATGAATCAGCCGTCATGAGCGGCCTTGAAGTCCATTCGACTCCGAATGTGGGTCAAGACAAAATAGTCGAATTAAGTGTAACAGATGAAACAAATATGACAGAGGATTCGGGACTTCAGGTAACTCCAACCTCAACAAAATGTAGTAGTAAATTCAATAATGATATAATGAGTTTTTTACAACAACAATTCAATGTAATAAATTGTTGTTTTGATGCTAGTGATATTAAAATGAATGAACAAAAAAACGATTCCGATGTTAAATATGATAAAATAAATGCTAAATTTGATGAAGTGAATTCTAAAATGAATGACCAAATTAAGAAAATAAAAGATGAAATTAAACAACAAAATTTTAATTTTAATAAACAAGTTAATGAAATTGATACACGTTGTACTAGTATGACAGAACAGATATTAGAATCAATAAGCAACAATTCCAAAGAGAAGATTAACGAGATGAATAAAATGTTAGACAGTAAATTAAATCAGATAATGAAGAAGAAGGTAGGTGATAGTGATAATATGACGAAAAATAGTGAAGAAATAATTAACAAGGTAAGTGGTAATTACGGTAGTGAGTCTAATATTGAAGTAAAAAGTGAGAATAACAATGATATAATTAAAGATGTGGTGTTAGAGAGTAAGGTCGTGAATATTGACAGTGCTGATGAAAGTTTAGTTGGAGTAGAGTGTAATAATGAAATGTTAGTGAATGTTAATCAGTTAGAGAGAGAGTACGAAGAGAGTTTACAGGTAGAGAAGTTGCAGAGGGTAAATTTTCTCCAGGTTTATTGTGAACCAAGGGGTTTACAAAAGTTGTTGTTGAAGGGCAAGAGTCCCTTAGTATTGGAAGACATGATGTCTTCAAATTGTTCCCTGATTTTTTGTGATGATTCAGTACCCTCTGTATGGGATGGTAGAGAAAGTGTGATATGGCGTTATGGTGAGAGATATTTAGAGAGAGAGTTGTGTGTAGATAGGGAGATAGAATTATTTAAGTTAAAGAGAAATTATAAAGAGTTGATAGAGAAGTTAGAATTGGAGAAAATAGACGATATGAAATGCTTACCTGGTGAAATAAGGATTGATGATTATTTTGATGATACCGTTGTAGATGATAAACACTTACCTTATGATGTGATTGAAATAGTGGAGGAATATGATAATGTAACTGACCTGATGTTGACCAAAAATACTGACAGAGACAGGACGGAAATTACCAAGGTAGACGGGTTTTATGAATTAATGGGAGACAATAATGTCAAATACTATACTGAGATAATTAATGATAATGGTCATTATAATAATAATTATAATGTAAGGAGTGTAGTTAAAGATGATAATTGTTATATAAAAGTAAGACTAATATACGATGATGGGGGTTAAATAAAAAATCAGTGAATGGACATTTTAATTATTTTAGTTTATGGTGATGACATGGCTAACTTATGAAATGAGGTGTGGTAAACAGAAAAATAATGACAAGAAATTGTAAATAAATTTATAGTGAAATTAATTGTGTTTGTGTTGTAAAATGTATTTTAGGTAAACAATGTGTGTATGTAATAAAAAGTGTTTTAATAATAACAATAATATTTTATCAGACTAAATAAATAATGAGAGTTTGTAGTAAATGAATTGTAATTGTTTTGACTATTGTGATTAAAGTAACTTAGTGTTTTAAATAATTTATTGAATTAAAGAATTTGAGATTAATTAATTAATTAATGTGGTAGAAATAAATTTTGATAATGAATTTAAAGGATTTTATGAGATTTGAACTTGAGAATAAATAGTAAATGAATAAATGTAAAATGTGTTTAGTTGTGGAGTCATATGGTTGTTATATATTTGTTGTGATGAATGGTTATATTGTTGAGTTTATGACAAGTGATCATGTTTTATTTGATTAAATAGCTGACCACATGTAAGTATGAATTTGATAATGACTTTGAATTAAAATAACAGAGTTTTAGTAATGAAATTAAATGCGTTTAGAAGGTTTTAAATTAGGTGATTAAATTAATTTGAGATAGTTATGAATTTTCAATGATCATATTGATGTAAAATGTTGAAAAAGATGGAGTTTGGGTGATAATAATTATTTCAATAAGGCATTGAGTCAGGCAGAGTTAACTTTAATGGGTGTTAGACAAAATACGAATTTTGGAAGAAAAGTAATACAGAACCGGGTTGATAGTAGAGACACAGTAGTGGGAGTGCATGTACGCAGAGAAAGTGAGAGTAATGTAATTGGAGAGTAAACAGGTGATGGTGAAATTTTGTAATGAGGGTGGAGGTGTACGGAGTCCTCAACGACAGGCGTTGTGGCGGGAGGTGAATCGTTTTAAATGAGCGTTGGCGGGGTTACCTGGGAGAGGCCAGGAACTGATAATGGAATGAGTATACGGGAAGGGAACACACATCCTAGGTACAAAGAGGGTATATAATTGGAGAATAATTTAAGCAGAGGTAGAGAATTATTGGTATATATTATTGAGAGATTGGTGTCACCCTATATAAGTCCGTAAGTGGTTGTTAGAAGGAAGAAGTGGGGTAAGGTTATATGTAAATGCCCATTCAATAAATCAAATCATTGTGAATGACTGATAATCACCCAAACAAATTGATGATGAAAATGATTAATAGAAAATAATTAAATGTAATAATAAAATGTAACAGGGTAAAGCGTTAATAGAAGTTAAAACTAAACCTAAAATTGAAAGGTTTGTAATTTGATTCAGAAGCAAAGTAAATGTTTATTTTAATGGAATGAGATTTGTATTATATATGAATGTTTATGTTTTATTATGTTGTACTATGTTAGAGTTAAGGTGCTGGTTGGTCATTATTTGGCCAATCAAATCACTCTCCTTTTTTGATTGACTTGCTTATTTTACCATATTTTTCAGTACCCAGTATTTATTGAGTGCTACTGACACCTCTTTCCTTATTTATGCTGCAGTCGCCATGCTTATGTATTTCAACTGCCTCCCAGTGAATAGGACCTCCTTCTAACTGGCTCTTGGAGAGCCTTGGCCTCCTGGACAATCCGCCTCCAGTCGCCTCGATCCTCTGCTCTCAGTCTCCATCTTTTTACACCGAGCTTGTGCAGGTCATCCTCAAGACCATTCAACCATTGTTTTCTGGGCCTACCCCTCCTTCTTCATCCACCAGGTCCCCTTTCCAGCAGATATCCTTTCTTTTATTTCTTCAGGTATTTAGATTTATCAACACTTTGAAATTCGTGTCCTCCAATTACCAGGGGTGCTCTTCTCTCTTGTATTTTACTGCCTGTTAACATGTACTTGATTTTTTCAGTATTTACTTTTAGACCTAAATTTGCTGTGGCCTCTTCTAGACTCAAGAAACCCTCTTTTAGGTCTTGATGGCTTCTTGAGATAAGTACTATGTCATCAGCATAAGCTAGACACTGCAGCATTCTGCAGTGTATCATACCCCCTGGGTTTATAGGTATTTGCCTTACCGTTTTTTTTTTAGAGCCAAGTTAAACAGAATTGTAGAGAGCACATATCCTTGTCTAAGCCACCTTTGAACATCAAATTCTTCTATAAGCTCTCCTTCTACTCGCACCTTGCTCCATGTTCCTTCCAGTGCCATTTTTATCAGGCTCACCAGTTTCCCTGACATAGCAAATTCTTCCATTCTCTCTATTATACTTTGTCTTTTCAGGCTATCATATGCTTGTTTGTAATCTACGATCAGATGATGCAGCTCAATTTAGTATTCATGGCACTTTTTTAATATCTGTCGTATCAGGAAGATTTGGTCAGTGGTTGCTCTCTTCTTCCTGTGAGGACAAGATAGTATGGTAAATGAACATAACTTTCATGGCCGGCATTTACATTATCACAATTTCTGGGCTGTTAGGCTGATAGTCTAGATTGTCTGTGTTTACCTCTCGATGTTTTGTCTGTACTGATGACGGACATCTTCAACAGTGTGGGGACAGATCATAACCATTATCTTACAAAAACAGCATTATCTTATATGAGCAATCAGCATATTAAAAACCTTTTTTAAATGCAAGTGCCTCGACAGGACAGAACAGTCTTTGTATTCATTAACAGGTGTTTGTAATCTGTGTTTCTGCACCACTGAAGATGTCCATAATCGGTGTAGACAAAATGTCTTGAGGTAAACATAGACAATATAGACCACACCCTAACAGCTCGGAAAATTGTGACATGATAGTATAGTCTTCGTTGACAGTGTATGTTCTGCTATGACACTCTTCTGTGTCTGGCCATAGATTTCCAGCCAGCACATCTACAAGAAGACATCTACATGCAACTTTAATTCTCATTCTGCTAGAAAATATGATGGGGTATATGACTTCCCCATCCACGTTGCAGCCAAGAAGAACCCCAATAAACCTCACCATAAACGATTACTCTTTTGAAGGAGTAAATGAGTTTACATACCTTGGGGCATATGTTAATAGTGAAAACAAGGTATCTAATGAAATAACAAAGAGAATAATGACAGGGAATACAGCTTACTTCGGCCTAGTAAAATTATTAATGTCTAGTCTTCTCACCCAAGAGACTAACTAAAAATGTTCAGAGCAATGATCAGGCCTGTAGTGACATACGGTTCTGAAACCTGGACATTAAGAGCAGTTATAAGAATGGTCTGAGGACTTTTGAAAGAAAAATTATTAGAAGAATCTTCAGACCAGTATGTTGTAATGGAGAATGGAGGATCAGATCTAATCAAGAAATAGACTCCATTCTAAAACTAGGAGATATCGTCCGATTTATAAAGTCCAGAAGAATCAGCTGGGGACAGGATAAGAGGTGTTGAAAAAAGTAAATACTTAGGCGTTATTTTCAACAAACAGGGAAGCAGCAAAGATGAAATTGAAGAACGTGTTAACAAGGGACAAACTGTTATAAGAACGCTGAATTCGCTTCTATGGGAAAGAAGTATAACCAGAAATACAAAGAAACATATATATAAAAGCATGGTGTGAAGTGTAATCCTTTATGGAGCAGAAGTTTGGAAAGTTTCAAATGTAAATAAGAAAAAACTGATGGCAGCGGAAACGGACCTCTTCAGGAGGAGTTGTAGAAGATCAAAATTAGACAGGGTTAGAAATGAGACTATTAGAGCTGAGACGAATATTGACAGGACAATAATAGATGAAATAGAAAATAGACAATTGACTTGGTTTGGGCATGTGAAGAGATTGGAAGATGACAGATGGCCCCGCAAAATATTGGAATGGATACCACCGGTGAGGAGGAAAAGAGGACGTCCACGGAAGAGTTGGCGAGATGACGTAGTGGAAGCAATGGTTGCAAGAAATTTAGAAGAACTTACATGCTATGATAGGTTACAATGGAAGTTGGGGACGGAGAAATGGCGACAGCTGTAAAGATCCGTTATATATATAAGAATCAGCTGGATGGGACATGTAGAAAGAATGGACAACCAAAGACTCCCCAAAAGGAAAATGAAGGGATGTGCATAGCTGGCACAAAAGACGAGACAGGCCAAGAAAACGATGGCAAGATGACATGGAAGAAGACCTGACTAGGATGGGTGTCGGCTTGTGGAAGACCATGGCACATAATTGGACTATCTGGAGGCGGATCATTAGGGAAGCCAAGGTCCATCCTCGACTGTAGTGCTGGATATGTATGTATGTATGTATATGACTGAACCACTCACAGCATTAACCACTCATATGAATGGGGTAGAATGGGGCAGCATCCCCACTCATCATTCGTGTTTGAAAGAGTTGTGTGTGGTGACACTGACATGTGAAATTTAGAAGTGGTAAATGTACTGAATGTGTGTACTAAATGTGGTAAGAAGGTGGAAAGTGGTGTGTGATATTAAAAAATTTGTAAAGAGAAAGTAAGTGTTGTCAACATAAGTGTTTTATCAGCTTTTGCTTGTTTTCGATTGGTACTGGTGTATAACAAATTTATAAGTAAATAAAAAGACCGTTCAAAAAATCAGACATACTTTTTGAACACATCACCTGCAACAAGGATCTTTTTTAATAGCTAATAAAAACATATCTAGCAAACCTGGGACAGACAGTGCTACTAGCAGCACTTTCTGAAAAAGCGTGTAAAAAAGCAAAAGCTGGCTCAGACTCATGTAAAATTGAGTTAAGTCTTACCTATAGACAGTGGCAGTTTCTTAATTGGTGCACATGAGCACGTGAACCCCCTACATAAATATAAATAAATTAATTTTAACAAAAACTAAATAAACTCAAAATAATCTGGTTTAGTTTTATGGTGCAATAACAAAAAGCTCGTTCTGGTAAGACAGCTGAGCAGGAGGTGGTGGTGGGGGCAAACCTATCGCGTGTATAGAGAGAGTGGCACATTCGGGTTGTGAGCCAGTGCTGTCCTAGCCATTCAAGGGGTCATGTCACTCGCTCTCCTAGTGTTGCTCGTGCCCAGTGTAGTTAAGATTGGTGTTCGTGTTAGTGATTGATTAGCAATGGCTACCCCTGTGTCTGTGTTAAAAGAAATAGTTTTTTCAAGTATTTATTTAGAAAAGAAACTCGAAATAAAACAACGTGGTCGTCCGACCCCAAAACTTAATATTGTACAAGTGTCCAAAGGTAAAGATAGGGATTTTAAAAGGGAATTTAAAGAAACTTTATATGAAGACTTCTTGGCTCTGCAGTTGTGAAGCTACAAATAAACTGTATTGTTTTCCTTGTCTGTTAGTTGCAAAACAAAGCTCTAAAAACTTAAACTGGATTAAGTATGGTGTGAATGATGTAAGTCATTTACCCTCGAAAATTAAAATACATGAATGTTCTCAAGCTCATTTGAACTCCTTGCTAAGAGTTTAACTTGCTTGGTAAAGTCGACATACATCAGCAGCTGGACTGCACTTATTGGAGGAATGTAAAAGAACATAATGAAAAAGTAAAGAAAAATCGTTATGTATTATCAAAAATAATTGACTGCATTAAATTTTGTGGCGCTGTGGAACTGGCACTTCGGGGACACAGGGAAGGAGATGATTCTTCAAATCCTGTGATTTTTCGAGGCTTAGTGGATTTTACTGCTTAGCTTGATGCCGCACTAAGAGAACACTTATGTGACACAACCGTTTTTAAAGGAACATCAAAAGAAATTCATTCAATATGAATGACCACTTAAATTTTAAATCCAACCCGCTATACGATACAGCTTTGAACCTGCTTAGGCGTAATCACTCAGATAATAGTTCAGTGTCCGATTGGCTTCGTCGTGGTGCGCACCAATTAGGAAGCAAGTGAATTACATAGTGGACAATTATGTGTAACATGTGTTTTTAACGTTTAACGACCTCAATAGAGCGATTTTATCCGATGATGGAACAGATGTTCCGAAACGCGTCATTTTAATTGACATAACGAAGTCACACGACAGATATAAGGTGATTTATTTATAATAATTTACTTTTTGAGAAGTACGATGTCTCAAGAAAGAAGTAGTGACTTAGCCACATTAACAATAGAGAAAGAACTGGTGAAGACCATCCCTAAGTTCAATGAAATGGTGATTGATAGATTTGTTTCAAAGAAAGACTGAAGGATGGACTTTGTTTACAAGAAGTTCACTTAGTTTTTGTTAAAGATCTGATTAACCTACTGATACCTGTAAGTAGTATGTATATAATTTACTATTGTTTCAGAACATGGTTGCTATCATTATTGATAAATTTAATTTTTCTAAGATTAATTAAATAAAGAATCCAGTTGAAGCTTAGTAAACTACAATGTTTACTAATTCATTTTGTTAATATTACTTACTAATAAATTATTTCAAATTTCTTAGTAATGTCATTTACCTTGTAAGTAAACGTTTGTTACGGTGTATTGTTTGGGGTTCTGGGGAGCTAACTTCCCATTTAGTTTTGTTTAATATTTGCAAAAATTTATGTTTATAGTTTATTATTATTGACTTATGGTTCAATTCAACCTAGCGTTGAATCCAACTTGATAAGTCCGGTTGAAGCACAAGAAATTATTTATCGAAGTATTTTTACTTCGGTCAGTTTATTCACACAGAAGTTCTTCCGTTGATTCGTTGATATAGTTTCCATGCTGAAAACACAAACAATTTGCACTAATAAACACTTACTTGGCGCGTCTTGTCGAACTCGCAGGGTCGTACTCTCAATCCAGTATATACGGACTTACCGTTTTTGTATTCGCCGCTGCTTGTTGAGTTTGTTATAAATCAAATTATATCATATTTATGTAACTGTATTTTACAAATACACGATAACAGTAATTATTGTGTTTACTATCGGGCGCCATGTTGGGAATTACCAACAGCTGATAATACATTTGTTATACGGGCCAGACTTCGTGTTAAGCGAACGAGGTTGTTGAACAGGAAGTGTTATCTGAAATAAATACTCTGAAATGGTTATATAAAACAAAACTTATTATTAACAGAAGTTTTACATATATCTTGGACTCGACCATGCGCCAAACACGCCTCGGGGCGTAGTCCTACGTATCATGAAATACACAAACATATTTAATATTGAACCTTGTAATTAATCTAAACATATAATAAACATATAGTCAACAATTTTATATATATATATATATATGTATGTATGCACAACCCAGCATTTATATAAATCACTCTCACTCTCTCTCTCACTCTGGTACAATTCCTTTTATGAGCTCATTTTGAAAATTAAAATTTTAAATACTTGAATTTACTTTCTGTTATTTGTTATTTTGGTCATTTCAAATTAAGTTTGATTTGAAAATAAAATATATATGATGCTGGAACGTTCTCACCAAATAGTCGTATTTCTGTCTGTACGGTAAACTTCGCGTACCGCGAGTTCACCGATTTCACTTCCCGGTCACATTTTTGAAGTTGAAGATTCAGCACTGTATTTATATAGTTATTTAACCACTTTTAGTGGTTCAAAAGTTAAAATTCACTATTTGTGAACGATTTGCCGTGAAAGAGTTGCCGGCCGGCTGCGATCACTTTCCCTGTTGAAATGACACCGAGTCTTTGTTCCATTTTTCTGAGGTGGGGTGAATCTATGTCACTCGCCTTTTGTCTGTTTGTTGACAGCATCGTGTTGTTTACAAAAACAAATTCCTGGCCGCTGACGTCATTAAGGCTTGTCGCTTTTATCGCATTAAATGACATACTGTTTTTTGTGAGGCTTCACGTTTTTTGCTCTGAAACCGTCCGAATCCTGGCAAATATTATATAGTCCACTCACGATATATTCATAAAGGTTATTAAATGTTTGTCTAATTTTGACCAAATGAAGGAATACAATATTTATGGTTTTTTATACCATATTTAGGGTAATTACAAATTGTACCATAATTGTACCATTACAAAACCCCCTCAATGAAAGATTTTGTGTCGAAGCACAAAAACTTTCATTGACCCTTTCATACGTCCTAAAGGGATCAGCCAGGATAGGTCGCCACAACCCCCTTACAATTTTATATAAAAGAAAATAATAACTCACCCTTGGTCTGATGATGATGACAGTACCTACATGACCTTACTGGACTTCTCCTTCGAGATCCCAACACCATAAGGCCACTTAGGCGCGTAACGCCCCTGCTCTGACGCGCTGGCCAGCTCAGGACCGCTGTCATATCACCAAACACTGAAACAATAAACGAAAAATCTCAAAATAGTGACTTGGTAAATCACTCTATCCTTAACTGATCTGGTTCCCCTTAGCTAGGTGCTGGTTTGTGGTAATAAGCACTGGGTTTGCTTGATATATGATTAAAATCTAGTTATAAAAATCATACTACTAAAAACGTAACTCCCAAGAATTATAAAGAATTTCCTTTCGCAATATGGACAACCCTGAATTTATAAATTGTTTCGATTTCTATCGATAATATTTATCTCTTTCCATTTTATAATTAGTGTAAATTAGTGAAAAACAAAATAATTAATAAATCTGTATTGTATTATTTATTCATATATCTTATTGAATGGTTAAATTAAAATTATTATTATTCTTATTGTTATTATTATTAACAGGTAAAATACTGGCATTAACAGCACCATTTATATTTATCCCTTCATACACATTATTTCCATGTTATAGAATCATGTTAAAAATTTTATAACATAAATACATAATACATTTTACATAATAATACTCATTGATACATTTAATACATTGAAATACATTGAAATGGTTTAATTCCTATTTAGTCTTGCTTAATGTTTGCACTAAAATTGCATATTCTATTTAAAGTTTGCATTTAAATCATTTAAATTTACAATTTCAATTAATTAATTATTTAGACATCAATTTATTTATTTTTAAAATCCATTTCAAATTATTATTAATATTTATTTCAAATTTATTATTAGTATTCAGATTATTATTATTATTTCATTATTCATTTCTTACTACCTCTCTATTCTGAACTTTCTACCTACCTAACTACCTAACCTTTCACATTCTATCATTGTTTAGTCTGGGTAACTCCTATATTCACTATACCTTTTACTTATTTTGTTTTACTCACCTTCTTCTAACTGACAATCAAACTTACCTATCATGACACCAATATCTCAATCATAAACACCATTACTAATTTCATTTAAATCCTATGGCACCGCTCGTCTTTGCACAGAGATGGGTGTTCCCTAACTGGCTATATACTGCAACGAATCACAGGATCATGATAGGCGGGGCAAGTTCATATATTACACAGACAATGGACATTCATATTATATTGGTAGATGGTTAAGTTTGGTTGTTATCAATTGTATTTAGTAAGGTTAAGGGTTTAGTTTAGAAAAACTGTGCATTATTATTTATGGTTATTCATGTACTGTGTTAGTGGAAATGTGCGCGCGTGTGCGAGTGGGAAACGTTTCCCGTGCGGTGCGTGAAGTATTATCGTTGTTTTGACATTAGCTGAACTGAGACATGTGTATCGCTACAATCCCTATACCTGTCGGACTATTGTTTACGTTCATGTATATTATTAGTATGTAGGCAGTCATGCATGAGATACGAGTAGTCTGATTACCGCTATGCATGCTGTTACAAAGTAAATGCACTCTACTGCATGAAAAGTGCATGGTCATTTATACTAACCATGTGACTTCCATCCACCAATAGAATGCGGACTGGTGGTTGGAAATTTTCTTAAGCCTGTCGTTACACAGGCAGTTCTTCTACGCCATCTACCGCGAACGGGTCGTGCACTCCTTGTACAAGAATTCTACCGCCACTTGCAAGGTGTTGTAAAGACTATTCGTCGATAGTGAAACGGGAAGGCTCAGAACTGTGTATGTAGTACATCTGCACGCAGGAGTGTTTAAACGCATTACGCGTATAATTACGACAGTTCTTCTACGCCATCTACCGCGAACGGGACGTGCACTCCTTGTCCAAGAATTCTACCGCTTGCAAGGTGTTGTAAAGACTATTCGTCGTTAGTGAAACGGGAAGACTCAGAACTGTGTGTGTAGTACATTTGCACACATCAGTGTTTTAACGCATTGTGCGTAAAATTACAAGCAGTTCTTCACTGCTGCTACCGTGAACGGTACATACAATTCCTTGTACAAGATTATACCGCTTGCAAGGATTTGTTAAGACTTTTCGGGGATAGTAACGTGTGTGACGCATAACAATTGATTTTATATCTTTACACACGATATTAATATTGTAGTATTACGTGTGTAAGAAGTGAGTGTAACTGTATCACTGTGCGAGATTTTCCGTAGTGACAGTATCATTAATTGTTACGCAATAGTTCCATCAAGACGTTTCCGTGCTAGTGCAAGATTTCCTCATAGGGTGGTCTGCTGATCGCGGTAGACCTTGGTATTCGCGAGAACACTTGAAGAAGCCGGAGAGGTATAAGCTCAATATACCGTTATTGATTAAACTCACTGTCACCTGAGATATTACTTGGTCTTAAACTCTATATAAGTTTTGCGAGTAATAAAATCCGTAGTACCGTTGTGTGCGAAGTGTCGGATTCATCGTGGGAATTGCAGGACATCAGCCCAGCTGTTATAGGACCAGCCCAGCTGTTACAGGACGCCAGCCCAGCTGTTATAGGACCAGCCCAGCTGTTACAGGACGCCAGCCCAGCTGTAAACGTTTCTGGTGAAACGTCTGTCATTTGTAAGCCACACCTGACGAACCATCTATACCGCAAAGACCGGCCCTTCTCTTCAACAACATCATCGTGGGAGTCTTCTTATGTAACGTATCACGTCTTGCGTATGAACATTATTTAACATTTTAAAAGAAAGACTCTATATCAAACATTACATTCTGTACATTTCAAATATACCATATAAACTATAACTTGTGTTTGTACAATAAATAATCTTAAACCCTCCAATATAGTCTTGTAATTTGAAATACACATACTATCATATCCTATGCGCCAATAGTTTAGTAATTTGTGTTGTCGCATAGAGATATTTTGGCGCTTAGCAACGTAGGGCTCGTTAAATAGCGGTAAATTTACGCTATTACATATTTGTCTATGAATATAAAATTTGTTGGAAAACTCCGACGTATAAATATAATTAACGTAATAATTGTATGTGTATTGTTCATGTGAAAAGCTGAGGATATAATTTTTCAAGTGTGCATATTCTCTTGTATATCATATATGAACAGATTTTATCAGTATATTGGAGGTAGATTATTAGTTGTTGTATGTTAGATAAGGTATTTGCATGTTGATATTTTGAACTGCTTTTTCTGTGTGCGTATAAACTGGTTACAATACGTTCTAATCTTGTTGTGATAATAATAACTTGCTTGGCGTATAAATCAATAAATTTAAATTTACTAAATTTTAAATTAAATTTTAATCATTATGGCGGATACTGCTGAAATCAAGAATGCTTTAGCGACCTTATTAGAAGAAATGAAAGCCTGGCGTGAGGAGATGAAAGCCGAGGAAGAAGAGATGATAGCGGATATGCAAAGAATTTCAGAGGAAAGTAAAGCCAGAGATGAGGAGATGATAGCCATTAGGCAGAAATTTTGGGAAGAAATGGACGCCGATAGAGAGGAGAGGATGGCGAAACTACAGGAAATGTCAGCTGATATTGAAGTAGATTTACCTGTTGAGAGTATTGTACCTTGTGATAATTTTGAAGTACCAAATGTCCTTGTGGAACATACTCTCAATGAAAGTAATATGGAAGTTAACCAAGATGTGACATCTGAAGGATTAACGGAGAACAGTAGCGTAGCAGGTGAACTTGAAAGTGATTATACAGAAACCACCTTATTAGGGCCTAGTAGTTCATATCTCGGTAAAGTCGAGTATTTAGATTCTGCATCGGATTGTAGTGAAGATAACAGAAATGAAATTAGTAGTAACAACACTATTAATCTGGAACATACTTCAGGTAAGCGCTGTGATGAGGTGATATTTTATAGTGTAACAGATATAGCATGCGAGAACCGTGAACGTATGATAGAATCTGAAGCTATCATGGATGCGGACAGTGTATGCATAACACATAAAAATTCCGAACCAGTAGTAGAGCCTGGAACTAGTATGGATACTAACGGTGCAGGTATTTATGACACATGGCCTAATGATGAGGTACTAGATGAATCTATATCAGGTACTGAGGTGTTTACGGAGGACGGAGAGGTGAATGATACTGGTGACAATAAGGTGACAACAATTATGGTAAATAATAATGAACCGCCGCGTAATCAGTTTCATGTTCAAACACCACAAATTCAGCCGCAATCACAACAACATAAAAATACAACTCAGCAAATTAATACCAACTTATTAGCAACAGTTACTGAAAATGATTCAGTTGAAAAGCAGTTCAATCAATCAAGAATGAAAAATGTTAGTTATAAGAATGAAACTGTTATGTATGGCCTATATCCTGCCGAAATTAGGGATAATTTAATGTATAATAATGATAATAGTAGTAGATATGAGGGTAATATTAATATTGAAAAGGGCACCGATCTTGTGGTCGAAGCAAAAATTAGGGGTTATGTTGACGAGATATTGTTTGACAGCGGCACAGGAATATCGCTGTTGGACGAGCAGTTGCTAAAGAGGTGTAAAAACCACTTTATACAAATGCCGATTCTGCCGGTAAGTCACACAAGGATAAAATCAGCAGCGTGTGCGTCGCAGATAGTTGAAAAACAGGCAAGTATAACAAGATATGTGCAGGGAACGGAAATAGATGTGACCGTAATTGGAGTTAGAAAACTCGGACATATTATATTGGAAATCGACGAATTGAATAAACTGCCAGTTGGAGTTCCAAACCATACATTACGAGATAAGGTTGATAGTGTAGAGCACCTTATCAGACTAGGACGCTCGAAAGATAAGATAACGAGTAACTCACCGACCCCCAAGGTTCAGTTAATGAGTTGCGAGATAAGGCAATTACGGCGTATATTAAACAAATTCAAATCTGTATTTCCAAGTAAACGTGTGCGTTTCAAAACTGAGAAAAATTTATACAAAAAACTCAGAAATAAATGTCAGGATATAGGGGTAAGAATGTGTAGTGATTTAAATATGTCATTTCAGGTTTAAATGTTGTATGTAAGATGGCTCTGTGAATGAACAATAATCTAGTTTTGATAAGGAATGTTGTCTGTGTACCCTATGACCCTGCATAAGATGTCGTTATCTGTGTGTCAAGAACATGTGTGTTTGTTTTGGTTTGAAGGTTACCACGTGTCTTTTGATTTGATGCTTCTGTCAAAGTGACAGTTGGAATTGTTAGTATTAATTGAGGATGTTTATTTGATTTTAGTTCGAGGGTATTATTATTATTTCAGGATTAGGAAGTTGTTTTGGGTATATTAAAAAAAAATTTTTTATTTTTTGTTAGTTAACTAAAGAAAAAAAAAATTTTTTTTTTTTATGCGGGAGGGAGTTAATCCTGCAACGAATCACAGGATCATGATAGGCGGGGCAAGTTCATATATTACACAGACAATGGACATTCATATTATATTGGTAGATGGTTAAGTTTGGTTGTTATCAATTGTATTTAGTAAGGTTAAGGGTTTAGTTTAGAAAAACTGTGCATTATTATTTATGGTTATTCATGTACTGTGTTAGTGGAAATGTGCGCGCGTGTGCGAGTGGGAAACGTTTCCCGTGCGGTGCGTGAAGTATTATCGTTGTTTTGACATTAGCTGAACTGAGACATGTGTATCGCTACAATCCCTATACCTGTCGGACTATTGTTTACGTTCATGTATATTATTAGTATGTAGGCAGTCATGCATGAGATACGAGTAGTCTGATTACCGCTATGCATGCTGTTACAAAGTAAATGCACTCTACTGCATGAAAAGTGCATGGTCATTTATACTAACCATGTGACTTCCATCCACCAATAGAATGCGGACTGGTGGTTGGAAATTTTCTTAAGCCTGTCGTTACACAGGCAGTTCTTCTACGCCATCTACCGCGAACGGGTCGTGCACTCCTTGTACAAGAATTCTACCGCTTGCAAGGTGTTGTAAAGACTATTCGTCGATAGTGAAACGGGAAGGCTCAGAACTGTGTATGTAGTACATCTGCACGCAGGAGTGTTTAAACGCATTACGCGTATAATTACGACAGTTCTTCTACGCCATCTACCGTGAACGGGGCGTGCACTCCTTGTCCAAGAATTCTACCGCTTGCAAGGTGTTGTAAAGACTATTCGTCGTTAGTGAAACGGGAAGACTCAGAACTGTGTGTGTAGTACATTTGCACACATCAGTGTTTTAACGCATTGTGCGTAAAATTACAAGCAGTTCTTCACTGCTGCTACTGTGAACGGTACATACAATTCCTTGTACAAGATTATACCGCTTGCAAGGATTTGTTAAGACTTTTCGGGGATAGTAACGTGTGTGACGCATAACAATTGATTTTATATCTTTACACACGATATTAATATTGTAGTATTACGTGTGTAAGAAGTGAGTGTAACTGTATCACTGTGCGAGATTTTCCGTAGTGACAGTATCATTAATTGTTACGCAATAGTTCCATCAAGACGTTTCCGTGCTAGTGCAAGATTTCCTCATAGGGTGGTCTGCTGATCGCGGTAGACCTTGGTATTCGCGAGAACACTTGAAGAAGCCGGAGAGGTATAAGCTCAATATACCGTTATTGATTAAACTCACTGTCACCTGAGATATTACTTGGTCTTAAACTCTATATAAGTTTTGCGAGTAATAAAATCCGTAGTACCGTTGTGTGCGAAGTGTCGGATTCATCGTGGGAATTGCAGGACATCAGCCCAGCTGTTATAGGACCAGCCCAGCTGTTACAGGACGCCAGCCCAGCTGTTATAGGACCAGCCCAGCTGTTACAGGACGCCAGCCCAGCTGTAAACGTTTCTGGTGAAACGTCTGTCATTTGTAAGCCACACCTGACGAACCATCTATACCGCAAAGACCGGCCCTTCTCTTCAACAACATCATCGTGGGAGTCTTCTTATGTAACGTATCACGTCTTGCGTATGAACATTATTTAACATTTTAAAAGAAAGACTCTATATCAAACATTACATTCTGTACATTTCAAATATACCATATAAACTATAACTTGTGTTTGTACAATAAATAATCTTAAACCCTCCAATATAGTCTTGTAATTTGAAATACACATACTATCATATCCTATGCGCCAATAGTTTAGTAATTTGTGTTGTCGCATAGAGATATTTTGGCGCTTAGCAACGTAGGGCTCGTTAAATAGCGGTAAATTTACGCTATTACATATTTGTCTATGAATATAAAATTTGTTGGAAAACTCCGACGTATAAATATAATTAACGTAATAATTGTATGTGTATTGTTCATGTGAAAAGCTGAGGATATAATTTTTCAAGTGTGCATATTCTCTTGTATATCATATATGAACAGATTTTATCAGTATATTGGAGGTAGATTATTAGTTGTTGTATGTTAGATAAGGTATTTGCATGTTGATATTTTGAACTGCTTTTTCTGTGTGCGTATAAACTGGTTACAATACGTTCTAATCTTGTTGTGATAATAATAACTTGCTTGGCGTATAAATCAATAAATTTAAATTTACTAAATTTTAAATTAAATTTTAATCATTATGGCGGATACTGCTGAAATCAAGAATGCTTTAGCGACCTTATTAGAAGAAATGAAAGCCTGGCGTGAGGAGATGAAAGCCGAGGAAGAAGAGATGATAGCGGATATGCAAAGAATTTCAGAGGAAAGTAAAGCCAGAGATGAGGAGATGATAGCCATTAGGCAGAAATTTTGGGAAGAAATGGACGCCGATAGAGAGGAGAGGATGGCGAAACTACAGGAAATGTCAGCTGATATTGAAGTAGATTTACCTGTTGAGAGTATTGTACCTTGTGATAATTTTGAAGTACCAAATGTCCTTGTGGAACATACTCTCAATGAAAGTAATATGGAAGTTAACCAAGATGTGACATCTGAAGGATTAACGGAGAACAGTAGCGTAGCAGGTGAACTTGAAAGTGATTATACAGAAACCACCTTATTAGGGCCTAGTAGTTCATATCTCGGTAAAGTCGAGTATTTAGATTCTGCATCGGATTGTAGTGAAGATAACAGAAATGAAATTAGTAGTAACAACACTATTAATCTGGAACATACTTCAGGTAAGCGCTGTGATGAGGTGATATTTTATAGTGTAACAGATATAGCATGCGAGAACCGTGAACGTATGATAGAATCTGAAGCTATCATGGATGCGGACAGTGTATGCATAACACATAAAAATTCCGAACCAGTAGTAGAGCCTGGAACTAGTATGGATACTAACGGTGCAGGTATTTATGACACATGGCCTAATGATGAGGTACTAGATGAATCTATATCAGGTACTGAGGTGTTTACGGAGGACGGAGAGGTGAATGATACTGGTGACAATAAGGTGACAACAATTATGGTAAATAATAATGAACCGCCGCGTAATCAGTTTCATGTTCAAACACCACAAATTCAGCCGCAATCACAACAACATAAAAATACAACTCAGCAAATTAATACCAACTTATTAGCAACAGTTACTGAAAATGATTCAGTTGAAAAGCAGTTCAATCAATCAAGTATGAAAAATGTTAGTTATAAGAATGAAACTGTTATGTATGGCCTATATCCTGCCGAAATTAGGGATAATTTAATGTATAATAATGATAATAGTAGTAGATATGAGGGTAATATTAATATTGAAAAGGGCACCGATCTTGTGGTCGAAGCAAAAATTAGGGGTTATGTTGACGAGATATTGTTTGACAGCGGCACAGGAATATCGCTGTTGGACGAGCAGTTGCTAAAGAGGTGTAAAAACCACTTTATACAAATGCCGATTCTGCCGGTAAGTCACACAAGGATAAAATCAGCAGCGTGTGCGTCGCAGATAGTTGAAAAACAGGCAAGTATAACAAGATATGTGCAGGGAACGGAAATAGATGTGACCGTAATTGGAGTTAGAAAACTCGGACATATTATATTGGAAATCGACGAATTGAATAAACTGCCAGTTGGAGTTCCAAACCATACATTACGAGATAAGGTTGATAGTGTAGAGCACCTTATCAGACTAGGACGCTCGAAAGATAAGATAACGAGTAACTCACCGACCCCCAAGGTTCAGTTAATGAGTTGCGAGATAAGGCAATTACGGCGTATATTAAACAAATTCAAATCTGTATTTCCAAGTAAACGTGTGCGTTTCAAAACTGAGAAAAATTTATACAAAAAACTCAGAAATAAATGTCAGGATATAGGGGTAAGAATGTGTAGTGATTTAAATATGTCATTTCAGGTTTAAATGTTGTATGTAAGATGGCTCTGTGAATGAACAATAATCTAGTTTTGATAAGGAATGTTGTCTGTGTACCCTATGACCCTGCATAAGATGTCGTTATCTGTGTGTCAAGAACATGTGTGTTTGTTTTGGTTTGAAGGTTACCACGTGTCTTTTGATTTGATGCTTCTGTCAAAGTGACAGTTGGAATTGTTAGTATTAATTGAGGATGTTTATTTGATTTTAGTTCGAGGGTATTATTATTATTTCAGGATTAGGAAGTTGTTTTGGGTATATTAAAAAAAAATTTTTTATTTTTTGTTAGTTAACTAAAGAAAAAAAAAATTTTTTTTTTTATGCGGGAGGGAGTTAATCCTGCAACGAATCACAGGATCATGATAGGCGGGGCAAGTTCATATATTACACAGACAATGGACATTCATATTATATTGGTAGATGGTTAAGTTTGGTTGTTATCAATTGTATTTAGTAAGGTTAAGGGTTTAGTTTAGAAAAACTGTGCATTATTATTTATGGTTATTCATGTACTGTGTTAGTGGAAATGTGCGCGCGTGTGCGAGTGGGAAACGTTTCCCGTACGGTGCGTGAAGTATTATTGTTGTTTTGACATTAGCTGAACTGAGACATGTGTATCGCTACAATCCCTATACCTGTCGGACTATTGTTTACGTTCATGTATATTATTAGTATGTAGGCAGTCATGCATGAGATACGAGTAGTCTGATTACCGCTATGCATGCTGTTACAAAGTAAATGCACTCTACTGCATGAAAAGTGCATGGTCATTTATACTAACCATGTGACTTCCATCCACCAATAGAATGCGGACTGGTGGTTGGAAATTTTCTTAAGCCTGTCGTTACACAGGCAGTTCTTCTACGCCATCTACCGCGAACGGGTCGTGCACTCCTTGTACAAGAATTCTACCGCTTGCAAGGTGTTGTAAAGACTATTCGTCGATAGTGAAACGGGAAGGCTCAGAACTGTGTATGTAGTACATCTGCACGCAGGAGTGTTTAAACGCATTACGCGTATAATTACGACAGTTCTTCTACGCCATCTACCGTGAACGGGGCGTGCACTCCTTGTCCAAGAATTCTACCGCTTGCAAGGTGTTGTAAAGACTATTCGTCGTTAGTGAAACGGGAAGACTCAGAACTGTGTGTGTAGTACATTTGCACACATCAGTGTTTTAACGCATTGTGCGTAAAATTACAAGCAGTTCTTCACTGCTGCTACCGTGAACGGTACATACAATTCCTTGTACAAGATTATACCGCTTGCAAGGATTTGTTAAGACTTTTCGGGGATAGTAACGTGTGTGACGCATAACAATTGATTTTATATCTTTACACACGATATTAATATTGTAGTATTACGTGTGTAAGAAGTGAGTGTAACTGTATCACTGTGCGAGATTTTCCGTAGTGACAGTATCATTAATTGTTACGCAATAGTTCCATCAAGACGTTTCCGTGCTAGTGCAAGATTTCCTCATAGGGTGGTCTGCTGATCGCGGTAGACCTTGGTATTCGCGAGAACACTTGAAGAAGCCGGAGAGGTATAAGCTCAATATACCGTTATTGATTAAACTCACTGTCACCTGAGATATTACTTGGTCTTAAACTCTATATAAGTTTTGCGAGTAATAAAATCCGTAGTACCGTTGTGTGCGAAGTGTCGGATTCATCGTGGGAATTGCAGGACATCAGCCCAGCTGTTATAGGACCAGCCCAGCTGTTACAGGACGCCAGCCCAGCTGTTATAGGACCAGCCCAGCTGTTACAGGACGCCAGCCCAGCTGTAAACGTTTCTGGTGAAACGTCTGTCATTTGTAAGCCACACCTGACGAACCATCTATACCGCAAAGACCGGCCCTTCTCTTCAACAACATCATCGTGGGAGTCTTCTTATGTAACGTATCACGTCTTGCGTATGAACATTATTTAACATTTTAAAAGAAAGACTCTATATCAAACATTACATTCTGTACATTTCAAATATACCATATAAACTATAACTTGTGTTTGTACAATAAATAATCTTAAACCCTCCAATATAGTCTTGTAATTTGAAATACACATACTATCATATCCTATGCGCCAATAGTTTAGTAATTTGTGTTGTCGCATAGAGATATTTTGGCGCTTAGCAACGTAGGGCTCGTTAAATAGCGGTAAATTTACGCTATTACATATTTGTCTATGAATATAAAATTTGTTGGAAAAATCCGACGTATAAATATAATTAACGTAATAATTGTATGTGTATTGTTCATGTGAAAAGCTGAGGATATAATTTTTCAAGTGTGCATATTCTCTTGTATATCATATATGAACAGATTTTATCAGTATATTGGAGGTAGATTATTAGTTGTTGTATGTTAGATAAGGTATTTGCATGTTGATATTTTGAACTGCTTTTTCTGTGTGCGTATAAACTGGTTACAATACGTTCTAATCTTGTTGTGATAATAATAACTTGCTTGGCGTATAAATCAATAAATTTAAATTTACTAAATTTTAAATTAAATTTTAATCATTATGGCGGATACTGCTGAAATCAAGAATGCTTTAGCGACCTTATTAGAAGAAATGAAAGCCTGGCGTGAGGAGATGAAAGCCGAGGAAGAAGAGATGATAGCGGATATGCAAAGAATTTCAGAGGAAAGTAAAGCCAGAGATGAGGAGATGATAGCCATTAGGCAGAAATTTTGGGAAGAAATGGACGCCGATAGAGAGGAGAGGATGGCGAAACTACAGGAAATGTCAGCTGATATTGAAGTAGATTTACCTGTTGAGAGTATTGTACCTTGTGATAATTTTGAAGTACCAAATGTCCTTGTGGAACATACTCTCAATGAAAGTAATATGGAAGTTAACCAAGATGTGACATCTGAAGGATTAACGGAGAACAGTAGCGTAGCAGGTGAACTTGAAAGTGATTATACAGAAACCACCTTATTAGGGCCTAGTAGTTCATATCTCGGTAAAGTCGAGTATTTAGATTCTGCATCGGATTGTAGTGAAGATAACAGAAATGAAATTAGTAGTAACAACACTATTAATCTGGAACATACTTCAGGTAAGCGCTGTGATGAGGTGATATTTTATAGTGTAACAGATATAGCATGCGAGAACCGTGAACGTATGATAGAATCTGAAGCTATCATGGATGCGGACAGTGTATGCATAACACATAAAAATTCCGAACCAGTAGTAGAGCCTGGAACTAGTATGGATACTAACGGTGCAGGTATTTATGACACATGGCCTAATGATGAGGTACTAGATGAATCTATATCAGGTACTGAGGTGTTTACGGAGGACGGAGAGGTGAATGATACTGGTGACAATAAGGTGACAACAATTATGGTAATAATAATGAACCGCCGCGTAATCAGTTTCATGTTCAAACACCACAAATTCAGCCGCAATCACAACAACATAAAAATACAACTCAGCAAATTAATACCAACTTATTAGCAACAGTTACTGAAAATGATTCAGTTGAAAAGCAGTTCAATCAATCAAGTATGAAAAATGTTAGTTATAAGAATGAAACTGTTATGTATGGCCTATATCCTGCCGAAATTAGGGATAATTTAATGTATAATAATGATAATAGTAGTAGATATGAGGGTAATATTAATATTGAAAAGGGCACCGATCTTGTGGTCGAAGCAAAAATTAGGGGTTATGTTGACGAGATATTGTTTGACAGCGGCACAGGAATATCGCTGTTGGACGAGCAGTTGCTAAAGAGGTGTAAAAACCACTTTATACAAATGCCGATTCTGCCGGTAAGTCACACAAGGATAAAATCAGCAGCGTGTGCGTCGCAGATAGTTGAAAAACAGGCAAGTATAACAAGATATGTGCAGGGAACGGAAATAGATGTGACCGTAATTGGAGTTAGAAAACTCGGACATATTATATTGGAAATCGACGAATTGAATAAACTGCCAGTTGGAGTTCCAAACCATACATTACGAGATAAGGTTGATAGTGTAGAGCACCTTATCAGACTAGGACGCTCGAAAGATAAGATAACGAGTAACTCACCGACCCCCAAGGTTCAGTTAATGAGTTGCGAGATAAGGCAATTACGGCGTATATTAAACAAATTCAAATCTGTATTTCCAAGTAAACGTGTGCGTTTCAAAACTGAGAAAAATTTATACAAAAAACTCAGAAATAAATGTCAGGATATAGGGGTAAGAATGTGTAGTGATTTAAATATGTCATTTCAGGTTTAAATGTTGTATGTAAGATGGCTCTGTGAATGAACAATAATCTAGTTTTGATAAGGAATGTTGTCTGTGTACCCTATGACCCTGCATAAGATGTCGTTATCTGTGTGTCAAGAACATGTGTGTTTGTTTTGGTTTGAAGGTTACCACGTGTCTTTTGATTTGATGCTTCTGTCAAAGTGACAGTTGGAATTGTTAGTATTAATTGAGGATGTTTATTTGATTTTAGTTCGAGGGTATTATTATTATTTCAGGATTAGGAAGTTGTTTTGGGTATATTAAAAAAAAATTTTTATTTTTTGTTAGTTAACTAAAGAAAAAAAAAATTTTTTTTTTTTATGCGGGAGGGAGTTAATCCTGCAACGAATCACAGGATCATGATAGGCGGGGCAAGTTCATATATTACACAGACAATGGACATTCATATTATATTGGTAGATGGTTAAGTTTGGTTGTTATCAATTGTATTTAGTAAGGTTAAGGGTTTAGTTTAGAAAAACTGTGCATTATTATTTATGGTTATTCATGTACTGTGTTAGTGGAAATGTGCGCGCGTGTGCGAGTGGGAAACGTTTCCCGTGCGGTGCGTGAAGTATTATCGTTGTTTTGACATTAGCTGAACTGAGACATGTGTATCGCTACAATCCCTATACCTGTCGGACTATTGTTTACGTTCATGTATATTATTAGTATGTAAGCAGTCATGCATGAGATACGAGTAGTCTGATTACCGCTATGCATGCTGTTACAAAGTAAATGCACTCTACTGCATGAAAGTGCATGGTCATTTATACTAACCATGTGACTTCCATCCACCAATAGAATGCGGACTGGTGGTTGGAAATTTTCTTAAGCCTGTCGTTACACAGGCAGTTCTTCTACGCCATCTACCGCGAGAACGGGTCGTGCACTCCTTGTACAAGAATTCTACCGCTTGCAAGGTGTTGTAAAGACTATTCGTCGATAGTGAAACGGGAAGGCTCAGAACTGTGTATGTAGTACATCTGCACGCAGGAGTGTTTAAACGCATTACGCGTATAATTACGACAGTTCTTCTACGCCATCTACCGTGAACGGGGCGTGCACTGCTTGTCCAAGAATTCTACCGCTTGCAAGGTGTTGTAAAGACTATTCGTCGTTAGTGAAACGGGAAGACTCAGAACTGTGTGTGTAGTACATTTGCACACATCAGTGTTTTAACGCATTGTGCGTAAAATTACAAGCAGTTCTTCACTGCTGCTACCGTGAACGGTACATACAATTCCTTGTACAAGATTATACCGCTTGCAAGGATTTGTTAAGACTTTTCGGGGATAGTAACGTGTGTGACGCATAACAATTGATTTTATATCTTTACACACGATATTAATATTGTAGTATTACGTGTGTAAGAAGTGAGTGTAACTGTATCACTGTGCGAGATTTTCCGTAGTGACAGTATCATTAATTGTTACGCAATAGTTCCATCAAGACGTTTCCGTGCTAGTGCAAGATTTCCTCATAGGGTGGTCTGCTGATCGCGGTAGACCTTGGTATTCGCGAGAACACTTGAAGAAGCCGGAGAGGTATAAGCTCAATATACCGTTATTGATTAAACTCACTGTCACCTGAGATATTACTTGGTCTTAAACTCTATATAAGTTTTGCGAGTAATAAAATCCGTAGTACCGTTGTGTGCGAAGTGTCGGATTCATCGTGGGAATTGCAGGACATCAGCCCAGCTGTTATAGGACACCAGCCCAGCTGTTGTAGGACACCAGCCCAGCTGTTATAGGACCAGCCCAGCTGTTACAGGACGCCAGCCCAGCTGTTATAGGACCAGCCCAGCTGTTACAGGACGCCAGCCCAGCTGTAAACGTTTCTGGTGAAACGTCTGTCATTTGTAAGCCACACCTGACGAACCATCTATACCGCAAAGACCGGCCCTTCTCTTCAACAACATCATCGTGGGAGTCTTCTTATGTAACGTATCACGTCTTGCGTATGAACATTATTTAACATTTTAAAAGAAAGACTCTATATCAAACATTACATTCTGTACATTTCAAATATACCATATAAACTATAACTTGTGTTTGTACAATAAACAATCTTAAACCCTCCAATATAGACTTGTAATTTGAAATACACATACTATCATATCCTATGCGCCAATAGTTTAGTAATTTGTGTTGTCGCAATACATTCATAATTTTTTGCCCTTCCAAAAATTCGGCAAACACTCCCTTAAACTACACTAATACAATAATTAAACTACCTTAAGCTACTCCTTATCACCTCACCCCCACTACAAAATATCATCAATAACAAATATATGTTTATACCTTTACTTTATTCACCTCTACAAATAATCACCAACTACTGTGTCCCTAAATATCTAATACTTTCTTTGTATTATTTACTTCAAAATTCTTAACTATCTAACTCCCATTTACTTTAATTAAATAACTCACCTGCATCTATCTATACCCAGGCACTATTCCTGTTTAAACACTTACTGTAATCATTGACAATTGTCTTATAAATTCATCTCTCACCTACTCATAACAATACCTCTTTTCAAATATATATATATATTCTTATTTAAACATTTATTTATCTAATTATTCATTAGAAATTACCTTCATTACAAATGAATTAATAATTTAACTTCATTAATAGAAACTTTTATGACAATTAATACCTTACTTCTGTTACAAATATAGTACCATTTTCTTTTGTACTATTTTAATTAAGTAATAAAGAATGATTACTCTTTAATGGTTATTCCATTATTTAAAAAATATTATTATTAAACATGTTAATTATTAAAATACATAATAATACATACTGGTGTACATAAAATATACCTGTATTACAACATCCAAAATACATAAACACATTGATATATAAATACATATAAAACAATGAAAAATATACACTGCAACTCATTATTTTGTTGTTTATCAAACTCAGTCCATAGCAGTCCAATTCAATACCACTTTACACATATATTTAATGTTCATTACACAATTGAAACAGTCTATCCACCATCGTTGAATAACATTCTTATCTTAGGTCTATTTAATTTATTGTCTAACAAATAAATTTTATTATTAGACACATTATATTCATTTTCATTTATAAAACTGTTATCAAACAAATATTTCAAGTCACGATCGAGTAGGGTTCCGTTTATCTCAGTAATATCATATGTCATTAATTGGTTATTTATTTTATAATTATCCTCATAATTTTCTACCACAGGTAAGTACTTAATACCATTATCATCATTTATTGTTATTTCAAATTCATTGTTACTATAAGGTAAGTATTCGTTATTTTCATCCACCTTATCTAACCCTAACCTTTCTACCAATTGTCTGTATTTTCTATTTACTTTAAAAAATTTTATTACTTTCTTTTTCTCACAATACCTCTCTATACTTTCTTTCTTAATATTTTTCTCAACATAACACCGAATTATACTCTCTCTCTCCAAATATGCAGGGGTTCCTATCTTAAAATTATTGCACCACTTATTAGGTACACAAAAACACCAAGAAACTTTATTTGTAGACCTATCGTCTCCCAAATATAAATTTAAGGAACTCTTATCCTTATAAAAAATACGTGAAGACTTTTCTTCACCCCCTAACACAACATCAAAAGAAAATTCTACCCCCTGCACTCCTTGTACAAAAATACTTTCTTTCAGTTCTCTTTCTGACTCAATACATTCAAACACTTCATTATCACTCATAATACTTTCATTATCATTTTCTAACACCACATTCTTACTACTTGTAATATTCTTACTATCTGTAAATTCATTATTTGAGTTATCACTGTTGTTTACTTGATTAGTTAGTACTTCATTTTTCTGGGTACTATTTACCTTCTGGGTTTCTAATTGACTCAAACTCTCATCTAGTTTTTTGATTACCTTGTCACATTTCTTAATGAGATTATTGTGACCTATTTTAATTTCATTTTGTAATTCTTTAAATTGTTTATCAAATTAGTCATTCAAATTTGTGAATTTAATATTAGAATCGCTTTTCTGCTCATCTAGTTTCTTGACAAAATTATCAAATTTATTTAATAAGAGCTGCATCATAGCGGCAGTACTGCCAGATTTAATTTCTGAACTAACAGGCATGGATGTAGAGACCTTCTCAACTTCTACATATACAACAGATACAGGTGTATCTGCTTCGTCAATCTGACTAATTTGAGTTGGTTGAACATCCATTTCACTCATAACTATTTCGTCAGGGAGGCTGACTTTTTCAGTTTTATCTTCATTAGTATTCATGTTTGCAATTTATAATACAGGCATGCATCTAATAGTATAACCTAACTTCGTAAAATTTGGTTATGTTTACGTATTAAAATTTCTTTATTACCTCAGATAACTCTTTCCACTCTCCTCGTAGGCTTACCCCACATAAAATTATATTATATAGAGTCCCTGTTCGCAGGCGACCATCTGTTATAAATCAAATTATATCATATTTATGTATGCTGTATTTTACAAATACACGATAACAGTAATTATTGTGTTTACTATCGGGCGCCATGTTGGGAATTACCAACAGCTGATAATACATTTGTTATACGGGCCAGACTTCGTGTTAAGCGAACGAGGTTGTTGAACAGGAAGTGTTATCTGAAATAAATACTCTGAAATGGTTATATAAAACAAAACTTATTATTAACAGAAGTTTTACATATATCTTGGACTCGACCATGCGCCAAACACGCCTCGGGGCGTAGTCCTACGTATCATGAAATACACAAACATATTTAATATTGAACCTTGTAATTAATCTAAACATATAATAAACATATAGTCAACAATTTTAAGATATATATATATATATATATATATATATATATGTATGTATGCACAACCCAGCATTTATATAAATCACTCTCACTCTCTCTCTCACTCTGGTACAATTCCTTTTATGAACTCATTTTGAAAATTAAAATTTTAAATACTTGAATTTACTTTCTGTTATTTGTTATTTTGGTCATTTCAAATTAAGTTTGATTTGAAAATAAAATATATATTATGCTGGAAAGTTCTCACCAAATAGTCGTATTTCTGTCTGTACGGTAAACTTCGCGTACCGCGAGTTCACCGATTTCACTTCCCGGTCACATTTTTGAAGTTGAAGATTCAGCACTGTATTTATATAGTTATTTAACCACTTTTAGTGGTTCAAAAGTTAAAATTCACTATTTGTGAACGATTTGCCGTGAAATAGTTGCCGGCCGGCTGCGATCACTTTCCCTGTTGAAATGACACCGAGTCTTTGTTCCATTTTTCTGAGGTGGGGTGAATCTACGTCACTCGCCTTTTGTCTGTTTGTTGACAGCATCGTGTTGTTTACAAAAACAAATTCCTGGCCGCTGACGTCATTAAGGCTTGTCGCTTTTATCGCATTAAATGACATACTGTTTTTTGTGAGGCTTCACGTTTTTTGCTCTGAAACCGTCCGAATCCTGGCAAATATTATATAGTCCACTCACGATATATTCATAAAGGTTATTAAATGTTTGTCTAATTTTGACCAAATGAAGGAATACAATATTTATGGTTTTTAATACCATATTTAGGGTAATTACAAATTGTACCATAATTGTACCATTACAAGTTGACCAATCAAATTCATCCACCTGTTTTCAACTAATCTATTGAAATAATCTGACTGACTCTGTTTCTTATGTCAACAATCGTTTTATTCAAAATACGTGCTCGTTCTGAATGAGCAGAAATATGATTTATAATTAGATTCAGAATAATAATAATAATAATAAGCATGAGACTTTTAACTTTACAAAAATTTGCCTCAGGGTGGCAGAACTGTACATTACAAATTTAATGTATCTAAATGTTTGTTGGTTAATAGTAATTCAATACCTTCGTGTGTTCTTTGAGCTAACAGGATACCAAGTCTTTGAATAGAACTCTCATAGATTGTTATTAAATACTTTGATGTTGACTATAATTCAGTCACTTATAATTAATATACAACAATAATAACCATGTGTCTAATCTGCACATTACAGGTTAGTAGAATTATCAGATTCAATTGGTAATAAATGCTTGAAACAAAGTTAATTAATGTTAAGATAATTCTTAATAATACAATTAAAATGAACAATGAAATTATATACTTTGAAACAGTGTTATTTGGGTAAACATCTGATTCATTATTTAGTGTTATATGAGTATAATTGCATGGCTGTCAGTAACCATATATCCTGGCAACCTTGGTTATTATTCACAATAAAATTGACCTTGAAATATTATAATAGTAGGTTCCTTTCCTAAATCACAAAAACATAAAAACATAGAAATATTATATTAACTTTCGTTAATAATCCAATCATTTGACAAGCCTCAGTCATTGGCAATTGTTGGTTAAATTAATTGATATGTTATGGTTGACAACTGTCATCAAGTGTGGTTAAGTCACACGAAAAATAATTATGCATAGAAATTAATTGTAAGTTTAATAAATTCACAAAATAAAATAATTAAATCCCTGAGGATTGTCATTTGTTGTTCAGTCACAGTTACAAATACATCTTAACCTATGTTCAGTGTTATTAAATGTTTCGCTAATATCGTTTTTCATGATTTGATTGAAATAATAATAATCACTTATACTCCCTTTTATTTTTTATAATTTTAATACCGGAATTGCCCTGGATTATACACTGGGCAATCCTTATTACGCACTGTTACACTTCACACTCTGATACTAATGTATATTCGTTATCACAATTTTTAGGTTAGGTCACTCTGTTTACTTGGGTGGCGCGCACACATTAACAAATCAGCTGACTTTTTCTCTCGCTGGACGACATCTCATCGCTTCGAATGTTGGTTAAAAAGTGACCAGAACGCAGGCTTCGCTCTGCCGTTCCGTTCAGTAAACGTCCAAAATTTGGCTAAATGCGTGGATTTGATTGGTGGGCGATCTTCAATTTTGTGTATATACCCCCTCGGCATTTTATTTCAATTGTTAAGGTTGGCGTGGGCCTTTGGTTTCGAGATTATGAATGTTTTTCTCATTTTAACACAAATTCTTTATAATTGCAATAACTTTGTTAATATTATTCCGATTTTAAATCTGATCATATCACTGTATTCGTAACACTTAGCTCTATTATTTGAGTCCACTCATGGTGTGCTTTGGTCCATTATTAAGGAAGTTAATGTTTGTGATTAGTACGGTTCACTTGACACTATTATTTTATATTTAATTCTTTATTATCACTATATAATAGCACTCATACCCACTTGAGGGCATGCCTTCCAAGTTCTCATACACTCCTTAGTTGCTATTTGCTTAGATTTATTTATAAAATACAATTCTTATGCTACTGTCATCTTAGCCTAGGTACTTACATTTATATTTACATATTTCAACTAATAGAAACTGTTTGTCTACTTTCCATTTGTTTCCAGTTGATGATAACAAGGGTTACAACTACTGGTTACCTTTGTTAGCTGGAAAATTAATTAATTTTGGTCATTTCTGGTTAGTTAAGTGGTCTCTATCTTTCATCATTAGATGCCTACTTAATGTTATTCTTTTCTGGTATTTGAGTTCTTTTTGTTATTATCTTTTAGTTACAATAGATGAGTAATAACATTGTCTTAGTACTGGACTTGGTGTGTTTACTACATTAGACTTTTCTACATTGCATTTGGTTAAACAATACTAGTTACACCTGGTGTCACATCACATGTGCACTTAAATACAATTGTAATATATTGTATTCTGTCTTATTATCTTTGTACCATAGTACAGTAGTGGTATCACACGCTAATTGTGGTATTGACATCAACATTTCATTTCTATTCGTTTTTATAACATGATTTTATACAAGTTTTATTAGTGAATTCCATCTTAGTGAGTTTTGGTTCACTTTCTTTGTTTATTTTCCTATTTAAAGTTTATTTTGGGTATCTGATTTTGTTACCTGTAGAAAGATTGTTATTTCTACTTGCTTTTACATTTAATACATTCTGGTTTGGGTAGGTTTTTCCTACTGTTAGTTGTGAATTCAGGTGAATCTTACATACATCATAGGTTATGTTATTTGACTATAAAACAGGTTAATTACCTACCGTCACGCTTTTTGAAATCCGATAACAGGATTACTCGAGTTTCGACACATTAAGTGTCATCTTCAGATCCTCGATGAATATAAGTTAAAAATACATTTGTTGATGTATGCACATCCCGTCAGATAATAAAAACAACACAAACATAGCAACAAAAATACTTAAATAATTTAACACATTGTAACATAAACAGATGTTACATAACCTAGACATATACTATCAGATTTAATAAATACATAACGATAATGTAAATAGATAATGTAATGATAAGAGTAACCAAGAAGAGAGGAACCATGGAAGAAGAAAGAAGAAGAAGTGCCACAAGAAGCAGTAAACCTAAATACTGCTTGACACTACAACCATACTATAACTGACACAAACTAATGGACAAATTAAATTCACTTTAAGCTGTCAAGCGAGTCAGTGAATAACTTAAATGGAATATGACATGTTAATAAAAATGATTAAATAAGAATCTGAATAATGTGATATCAGAATCAGCATTTGGCTGAGAATTGATCAACTGTGACTAGTAACTATTAATGCCAAGAACTAAGATTAGCTATGGCCACAACATGAGAATGAAGCTATATTTCAGTCTCAAATATACTTATGACAAGTGAAAATGTTTGTAAGAGGGAACCATATACAAATAAGCTACCTCAGCAGAATACCGGATTGTGAACTAATAAATGGTTTTAAGGCAGAAATCCGATACAAACGGTATGCCTTAACAATGCCTAAATCAAACAATCATCAGTAAGGTGATTAGTAGAAGGTGATATGAGTGTAAATCACATCCACAGAACAATTTTTTATACTCAAACATAGCGATAAGCATTATTAATATAATATAATTAATAGTTCAATTGTTAATTATTAGAATAGAGCAAAATCGTAGGAAACGAAATATCATAGTGAGTAAGTATTGTTCATAGCAATGTATAAGTTAAGGTTTATTCATAATGTTCAGTAAATAAATATCAGTACAGATATAATAGTGTTCTAACATAAACGTTCAAGTGAAAAAACGCGATGTGGAACACAAACAATATTAGTCAGACTGTGTAATCGCCGATTTCGATTAGCAGACGACAGTGCGAAGCCGTGTACCTGAACATTGTTTATTTAGCAATGTCAGTAAAAGTGTATGTAAACCAGTGTCAAACTATATCAAATTAAAGAGGACAAAATATTCTTTAATTTGATAGCGATACAACCCCAATCGCAACTATAATAAGTGCGTGAAAGGTGTTAGCATCATTTGCAAAAAATGCATAAGAAATCTGGTTATCAACACCAATAACAACGACAACTGTCAATCATTCCAGCGAATGTCGGTTAGAAAACCATTATTGACGGTTGGAAAGACAATTCGTCACTTTCATCACACCTGGCTAAGCCAATCAAAAAATAGCTTAGTAATTAATACAATCACCTAAAGCCGATCAAACGATCGGGTATATAAGGAACTGCAGCAGATTGACGACAGACACTTTTTTAATCTCATTCAGCGTGGAAGGTGCGCTGGTCTCATCAAAATTTTTACTAACTGGTAGCGTCATTACAACAGTGCATCGATGAAAACATCTCGGCAACAACCAAAAATAACTTCAAGACATTCTACAAAGAACCAGTGCGTTTAAGTGCAGTATTATTTCATTTAGTGTGGGAAAAATAACGAACAGAAGAAATAATTAAATAATGTCATATATGGTTCTTTTAGTTAGAAGCGAACCAATTTTCTCTGTTCATGTGCGTGTGTAGTGAATAACGATGATCATTATAATCCGATCATCGATGTGTTAATTGAATTTTAATCAAAAGATTAAAACACAAAGGTAACAGTGTAACAATTTATTCACTTACTCTGAGTGCCATAACCTGTATGTTTTGATAAACAAATCTGTACTGACGCATAACACTGAAACATTTTTCTGTACTACACCATGTCTAAATTTATTTAATGGATTTGTCAATACTAGTTAAGTTGAATGTTAGTTATAAGTGATCTCAAAATATAACTTTGTAAATCATGAATCAAGCGTTACGAACGCATAACCTATAAAATAGGTTATTTTTATTTTTATTCTATATTAGTAACCTCAAAGGCATTACTAGTCTATATTATATCTGAAAATCATTAGCTATTGTGTAGGCATGAGCATTCTTTTTTGTGTTTCAAAGAACTTACACCTGAGATTTAAATAATATTAATGTTTAAAGTAAAGATTATCTGGACTTAACCAGAATTATTGTATATGCTCTGAGCCAGTTGAATCGGGTATGTAACAAGATATTTGCAATTGTACATCATTGTATTCTTTTAATTATATTTGTTTGAATTCTCTATCAAGGGTATGAATAAAACCCCATTATTAACAGCATAACTCGACTTAATTTATTTCTAAAAAGTAACTAGATAATTCATTTAGAAGAATCAAAACAACCTTCAGTTGTGATTAAGTATTGGTGAATTGCATTACCATAAGGGTAATAAACAATTATTTTAATTTTTTAAAATTATTATCTGATTTTATTAATGGGTTTTCCACGGGATTTTCCCAAAATAAACCTGTGTGGCGCCCATTATTAAACAAGGTGACCTAACCTTGTAGATAAAGTGAGTTGGTTTTGTAAACCGTCTTGGCAGCTTATTGAACTTCCAGAAACCACGAACAGGTACGTGAAAGTATATTATATTTATTCTATTGTCCAGACATTACTAGACTTTACGAACTTAGACGACTATCAACCTGGAGGAGGAGTTTCGCAGCTAGTATCATTAAGACAGTCACCAACAGCAAGCAACCAGCTATTACACTTTATTTTTAAATTTAAGTAACTTTATTGTTTAAATAATATTAACGCAACTATTTTATTTTTTTTCCGAGGGAATTCTTTTCAGACAATTATAATTCTGCAATTGTAAACACACTTTTAGTAACCTCGAATGTTACATTTTAAATTGCTTTATAAAATTAGTAACTTTCAAGATTCAACAACTACAACCTTTAATATCTTAAATATAAACCACCTCATTATAAAAGATTTGGTTACAAATTGACGAACCCAACGCGGGGCATTAAGAATAAAGTAAACCACACCATTTGTAAATTATTACAAATTGACGAACCCTAAGCGGGGCTTTAAGGATAAAGGAAGCCTCACTAAACAGGAAGGATTGGTTTATTACAAATTGGCGCACCAACTAGTGAGGCTGAAAAAATATTGGATAAAAAGAGTTTTTATATTGATAATCAGCCCGGTAGACACAAAAGAACAAACATGCCACACACACATCAATACGACACAAGATATAAGGACAGTCGGGTAGGAGAAGTACAACTAGATACAGAGACATATGAGACACAACCCACACACGAGATGGAAGTCATTACCATTAATAATATAGAAACTCGACCTGAAGAAACACCCTATGTAGAACCGGAAGTGGAAGTGAGGATCAACAACCAACCCAGACAACCTGAGAGACCCGCACCGTCAGGGGACATAAGTCTACAAGAAATCATGAGGGCGATCAAGGAAAATAATAACTCATTGAATAAAAATATGGAATCGATCCACCAAAAAATAGATGACGGCCAAAAAAATATCGACTCATTAAGAGAAGATCTCAATAAAAAATTCGACGATACCAACAGGTCCATGGACGCGCTGAACCGGAAAATTGACGACAGCAACCGGGCGTTGAAGGAAGAACTGAACACCACATTAAATAAGATTAGCCAGAAAATGGATGAAATGAATAAGAAATATACGGGAGAATCGGATCAGACAACAAGAGGAGAATTACGAAACGACAGCAACTCAGAAACTGAAGAGATACCCAGTGATGAAACCATAGAAGAATTGCAACCTGAAGATGAGGTCGAACAAACTGAGAGTGAAGGGGACTCAAATACATTAGTATCTGAAAATGAGTTTGACAGAAACCAGGAAGATATTCCATACAAGGAGATCGATGCCGAAGGTGTAAAAGAGACTCAGGTAATTAAAGAAACGGAAGAGTTAGTAGCCGAGAATGAAGACTTAGAACAAAATAATCTGCCCATGTGTGATGATCAAGTGGAGACAAAAGAATTACCCAGAAATACAACTACCGAACAAGTGAATTCGAAAATTAAAATTCATGAAGAAGGGAACAAAATTATTAAGAAAAAGGAGGCGAAGATAAGAAGAATAATACGCCCAAAGAAGACTAGGGTAACAAAAGAATTAATCGAAATGACTCGAAGTGGTCTAATTAATATGATTTATTTCCCAGTCATCAACCGTAAAGAAGGGACCTATAGGAAGGAGTATCGAAGGAGCTTCATGAAGATGGACGAAGAGAAGAAATGTGCTACAACAAAGAAGACTATAACCAATAAAATACTTAAAGCAGATATTTCCAAAGGGAGAATAAGGCATTCCAAGAAAAGGAAAGGTTATCAAGAACAACTGGACCGGATCATTGAAGGGTATGCCCAAGAAATAAAGGAATTACGGAAGAAGAGGGACCAATCAATGGAAAAATCCAACCAGGAAACTAATGATGATCAATCAGAGTTAGAAGAGATACTGGAAGTCAGTAATAACAAAGACCAGGAGTACACTGGACACATGGATACCAAGGATGGTGAGAGGAAGAAGGCAAGAAAACGGGAAGCCGATGACTATTTGGTAGCCGCAAAGTGGAAGAACCGCATGATAGGGATAGAGTGCCAAATATCACAAACATGTAGTACTAGAGACAGATATGGAAAAGGATACCTGTGAAACGTAATTGTCCCAAACAATGAACCCAATAGAGTGGAAAAGCACAAAGTAACCCCAAATATGTAGACCATAAATGTGATTATTGTTAAGAGCAGATAAATTATAGTGGTAGGCAACATTTACCACCGGAATATTTAGTGTATAAAAGAAACTTTAAAAATAACTACTATAAACGGATTCATTTAGTGATTAGGAAGATCATGTATTATGACCAAGGTATTGAAAACAACTAATTGCCTGTAGCAAACCTATTTGCCATATTGTGTTATAAAAAGTGTGTAGGATTAAGATATAGGCCAAACTATGTTACCTGTTAAATAAGAACCAGATCTATCATACTAGATGGTAGAAAAATGTGTATTATAAACCAAATAATTTAATGAGAAGAAAGACATCTATTATGTCATAGAGAGCCAAAAGTGGCATATAACAAAAATATACCTAGGATAATGACATGAAATTACTTTAATACTCCTATGTTAGATTAATTTATAGAGGAGCTACTACTATTTTATAACTAAAATTACTATGCTATACTTAAGAAAAAAAAAAATGTTTATCAGATGAGTATGGTATATAACAAAATGTTTATCAAATGATTATTGTATACCTCTCACAAAACTAAAATATTATATAAAATCGTCCAGAATAAGTGAAAACCACCATCACTTGAAGGAGTAGAGAAGAAGAAAACCAAAGAGAGTAACATGAAAGAAGGATATTATTATGGAAAGTAGAGAGAGAGAAAAATATTTATTAAATGAACAATGTAACCCCAAGAATGTCTATAAAGTCAGATATTAATATGTTGTTATTATATTATCACATTGTATTGCAATTATCAAATATTGTATACTCCATAAACGAAAATTAAAATCATCCAGAATAAGTGAAAACCACCATCACTTGAAGGAGTAGAGAGGCTGAATAACAAAGAGAGTTAATTATAAAGATGGCTATTATTATTGTGGAATGAAGAGAAAGAAAAATATTATTTAATTACCAAATATTGTATGTAACAAGATATGTCGGAGAACATCTAACAAAACCATTTAGTATATGAATACTGTAAACCCTGATAATTCAGGATAAAGATAAATTATTAACAAAAAAAGAAAAACTTGTAAACTATTGTGAGAATAAAATACTGTAAACTCTATGTGTAAGAAACAACTGCATAAGTATATGATGATCAATGTAAGTGTGTAATTTTAAGAATACTCAAGTAAACCAAAACAAATTGTCAACTAGTATAAAAAGGTAACAATACGGCTAATAAAAAGCATGGCCGAGAATGTCAAGTCTGAAAAGAAATAATTACCTGTGAAAAGGAAGTATGTTAGAAAGTATAAAAGAAGGAAATGTGATACAAATGAACCCTCTGATACCTTGAATATTATATTGAATATATTAGATTATTGAAAATGAATGATATATGATATTATATGTGTTGTGATAGTGCAACTATTGCCAGGTGCAATTTTTATTTTTTCTCAGACAGAGATGAGTATGCCTCTGAATCTGAGTATGTGTATTGAGGAACGGCAGAGAATGTATGCCACAGTGAGCCACTCTGATTCCGAACCCACTACAAAAGTTAGGGAGTTATATAGTAATGTATCAAGGACTATTATTGAAGAATCTGTGAGGTAAAAAATGTAAGAACCATTGAGATAATCACAAAAGATAAAGATATGTAATAAGGAAGAAAAATGTAATATGATAAGACAGGAAATTGTTAATTTAAGAAGTGAAATCTATTGTAATTAAATGACTTAAAATGTGAGAAACTTGAAAAAATACTAGTAAGCTAAGAATTGTATTACTAGACAAGAAATCAAGCTAGTGTAACACACTAATAGTATGTTAAAGATCAATGTAAAGAGTACGAGACAAAAAACAGTAGTAATATACTAAAAAACTGACATGAAATGATAATTTTATCAAAAAATCAAATTTTCTCTAAAATTATCAATTTTGAGGGGGGAGTATATGTAACATAACCAGATGTTACATAACCTAGACATATACTATCAGATTTAATAAATACATAACGATAATGTAAATAGATAATGTAATGATAAGAGTAACCAAGAAGAGAGGAACCATGGAAGAAGAAAGAAGAAGAAGTGCCACAAGAAGCAGTAAACCTAAATACTGCTTGACACTACAACCATACTACAACTGACACAAACTAATGGACAAATTAAATTCACTTTAAGCTGTCAAGCGAGTCAGTGAATAACTTAAATGGAATATGACATGTTAATAAAAATGATTAAATAAGAATCTGAATAATGTGATATCAGAATCAGCATTTGGCTGAGAATTGATCAACTGTGACTAGTAACTATTAATGCCAAGAACTAAGATTAGCTATGGCCACAACATGAGAATGAAGCTATATTTCAGTCTCAAATATACTTATGACAAGTGAAAATGTTTGTAAGAGGGAACCATATACAAATAAGCTACCTCAGCAGAATACCGGATTGTGAACTAATAAATGGTTTTAAGGCAGAAATCCGATACAAACGGTATGCCTTAACAATGCCCAAATCAAACAATCATCAGTAAGGTGATTAGTAGAAGGTGATATGAGTGTAAATCACATCCACAGAACAATTTTTTATACTCAAACATAGCGATAAGCATTATTAATATAATATAATTAATAGTTCAATTGTTAATTATTAGAATAGAGCAAAATCGTAGGAAACGAAATATCATAGTGAGTAAGTATTGTTCATAGCAATGTATAAGTTAAGGTTTATTCATAATGTTCAGTAAATAAATATCAGTACAGATATAATAGTGTTCTAACATAAACGTTCAAGTGAAAAAACGCGATGTGGAACACAAACAATATTAGTCAGACTGTGTAATCGCCGATTTCGATTAGCAGACGACAGTGCGAAGCCGTGTACCTGAACATTGTTTATTTAGCAATGTCAGTAAAAGTGTATGTAAACCAGTGTCAAACTATATCAAATTAAAGAGGACAAAATATTCTTTAATTTGATAGCGATACAACCCCAATCGCAACTATAATAAGTGCGTGAAAGGCGTTAGCATCATTTGCAAAAAATGCATAAGAAATCTGGTTATCAACACAAATAACAACGACAACTGTCAATCATTCCAGCGAATGTCGGTTAGAAAACCGTTATTGACGGTTGGAAAGACAATACGTCACTTTCATCACACCTGGCTAAGCCAATCAAAAAATAGCTTAGTAATTAATACAATCACCTAAAGCCGATCAAACGATCGGGTATATAAGGAACTGCAGCAGATTGACGACAGACACTTTTTAATCTCATTCAGCGTGGAAGGTGCGCTGGTCTCATCAAAATTTTTACTAACTGGTAGCGTCATTACAACAGTGCATCGATGAAAACATCTCGGCAACAACCAAAAATAACTTCAAGACATTCTACAAAGAACCAGTGCGTTTAAGTGCAGTATTATTTCATTTAGTGTGGGAAAAATAACGAACAGAAGAAATAATTAAATAATGTCATATATGGTTCTTTTAGTTAGAAGCGAACCAATTTTCTCTGTTCATGTGCGTGTGTAGTGAATAACGATGATCATTATAATCCGATCATCGATGTGTTAATTGAATTTTAATCAAAAGATTAAAACACAAAGGTAACAGTGTAACAATTTATTCACTTACTCCGAGTGCCATAACCTGTATGTTTTGATAAACAAATCTGTACTGACGCATAACACTGAAACATTTTTCTGTACTACACCATGTCTAAATTTATTTAATGGATTTGTCAATACTAGTTAAGTTGAATGTTAGTTATAAGTGATCTCAAAATATAACTTTGTAAATCATGAATCAAGCGTTACGAACGCATAACCTATAAAACAGGTTATTTTTATTTTTATTCTATATTAGTAACCTCAAAGGCATTACTAGTCTATATTATATCTGAAAATCATTAGCTATTGTGTAGGCATGAGCATTCTTTTTTGTGTTTCAAAGAACTTACACCTGAGATTTAAATAATATTAATGTTTAAAGTAAAGATTATCTGGACTTAACCAGAATTATTGTATATGCTCTGAGCCAGTTGAATCGGGTATGTAACAAGATATTTGCAATTGTACATCATTGTATTCTTTTAATTATATTTGTTTGAATTCTCTATCAAGGGTATGAATAAAACCCCATTATTAACAGCATAACTCGACTTAATTTATTTCTAAAAAGTAACTAGATAATTCATTTAGAAGAATCAAAACAACCTTCAGTTGTGATTAAGTATTGGTGAATTGCATTACCATAAGGGTAATAAACAATTATTTTAATTTTTTAAAATTATTATCTGATTTTATTAATGGGTTTTCCACGGGATTTTCCCAAAATAAACCTGTGTGGCGCCCATTATTAAACAAGGTGACCTAACCTTGTAGATAAAGTGAGTTGGTTTTGTAAACCGTCTTGGCAGCTTATTGAACTTCCAGAAACCACGAACAGGTATGTGAAAGTATATTATATTTATTCTATTGTCCAGACATTACTAGACTTTACGAACTTAGACGACTATCAACCTGGAGGAGGAGTTTCGCAGCTAGTATCATCAAGACAGTCACCAACAGCAAGCAACCAGCTATTACACTTTATTTTTAAATTTAAGTAACTTTATTGTTTAAATAATATTAACGCAACTATTTTATTTTTTTTCCGAGGGAATTCTTTTCAGACAATTATAATTCTGCAATTGTAAACACACTTTTAGTAACCTCGAATGTTACATTTTAAATTGCTTTATAAAATTAGTAACTTTCAAGATTCAACAACTACAACCTTTAATATTTCAAATAATATTTCAAATATAAACACTGAATTAAAATAACATCATAATCAATTTTTAACATTGTTAATAACGAATATTTTTAATTCTTTACAACATATTAAAACCAAGACAAAACAGAACGAAAGCACGATACACGCGGCCGACGCAGACCTGCGCAGGAACACGTTAATATTCATCGAGGATCTGAAGATGACACTTAATGTGTCGAAACTCGAGTAATCCTGTTTTTTGATTTCAAAAAGCGTGACGGTAGGTAATTAACCTGTTTTATAGTCTTAAAACGCTTTTGGAGGCAAATACAATGTTTTTATGTTATTTGGTTATTGGTGCTAACAATGTGTATGTTAGTTTGACTCACATTGGCATTCTTTTAACCTTATTTTTTACATGTCTGGTTTTAATAAAGATAACTAATAACCTTTTATTTATTCTCTTGCTTTTTATATACGATTGTCAGATTATTTGACTAGTGTTTGCTGATATTCTGAGACACATTAATACTCCTTTTGTTACATTGGTGCTGTGCATGTCTTGTTACTATGCTTAATTTACAGCTTCTAATCAATAAGTATTATTGTTATTTTCATTCCTTGTATAACATTTCTTTTCTTATTCATTTATAACATTATTTATAGTATACTGGTCATCTCAGTTAGTCAGTTTTCTGTCTATCTCTTTAATCTGCAGGTTGATTGGTCATTACACATACTGGTAGGTGTTGATTTATAGTTGACTGGCTCTTGTAATCCTTTTGCCATGGTTGTTGAATGTCCTTCTCGTAGTAGGTTTCTTCACTGATTCTTCTTTCTTGTTTTGTTTTTGTGTTGTTTCTTCTTCACTGAGTCTTCTTTCTTCTTTCTTCTTTCTTCTTCTTCTTTCTTCTTTCTTGTGTTGTTCTGATTCTTCTTTTTTCTTTCTTCTTTTGTTCTTTCTTGTGTTGTTTTTATTCTTCACTGACCGAAAACTATTGGGTGGTTGCTTCTGTTGGTACAATCATTGTGTGGTGCAATTTCTCTTCACTATAATGTCATTTCATTTGTATTTACCATCAGTTTATTGACTCTTATGGCTGTGAGTTTATATTTGGTGATAGTTAGCTTATGTAGCGTTGAGCTTGGCATTTTAGACAAATTATTTGGCTTGTCTCTTTGACTCAATATCTGACATGTGTAATCATTTTATATCACTGAAATCTTAGGGCTCATATGTCATGTTACAACCTGAATGTTGAAAAATTCTTGAAAATGCTATTTTCAGTGCAAATATTAACAGGCACAAGGATTAATATCGTATAATATTATCTAACTGCGTGAACCTCTGGAGAGTACTCACGAGCCACCACTGCCTGTCGATATTGTGTACCGAACAGAAATATACATTACATACCACTTAAAAACCCCTAGGTATACGTCATGGACAACATAATCCAAGAAATCAGGTCATAATTATTTTTTATAATCAATGCAATCTGGTATGATCAGAAGAACAGGCTTGAAAAAGGTACAATAGAAACTCATTGAAAAACTGATCTTCACACTTTTATTAATATAGTTAATAAAATCTTGTTCTAAAAAAATCTTACAATCTAAGCAAATCTTGACCAAGTCTAAACGTCTGTTACATATTTCCAAATTAAATGACCACTCAGGAAAGATACAGGAGTGATGGACAATAAAACTGTTTTCATGTCTTTCATGAACAGTTTTTATATTTTATGTCCACTTAAAAGAAGGCATATAACAATAGTCTCACTTACAATACAAAAGTGAAAACATTTTCATATTTTTTTGTACTATCCTGCTGTACATACTGTACAACCACAACCACAGATTTTTAGTTTGCAAAATAGTAAATGTCCTTTTTAGTTAAAACACTACAAGAATGCTACTATAATTATATATTATATATATATATATATATATACACAACTTTCACTAGTGAACACTTACTTTTGGTTTTACGTCCCAAACGTTTCGACGTGGTGTCCGTCTTCCTCAGTGGGATTTGGGAAGACGGACACCATGTCGAAACGTTTGGGACATAAAACCAAAAGTAAATGTTCACTAGTGAAAGTTGTATATATATATATATATATATGCTATAATATTTATGACTAAATTTACCTCAAGATATACTTTTTTCCTTTAGGAACATGTTTCGGGAGATCTTGTTCTCCCATCTTCAGCCTTCGCCATCTTGTTTCTGGTGAAGTATTTGTGTGTTGGCTTCTGGATGTTACATATAACATGTAATATATAATATCATATTCATGATGTTATATGTAACATCCAGAAGCCAACACACAAATACTTCACCAGAAACAAGATGGCGAAGGCTGAAGATGGGAGAACAAGATCTCCCGAAACATGTTCCTAAAGGAAAAAAGTATATCTTGAGGTAAATTTAGTCATAAATATTATAGTATTATATACATCAAGAAACAAGACTGTAGCAGAAAGTGATTGAAATATATATATATATATAATATTTAAAAAAGTGAATGAAGAGGATGTATCAACAAGACAATTATAATTATATAATCTATAATAATAGATCTAACACTAAATAAAATTGCACATATTATAAAAATTATGCCACAAGTCAGAAAAGTGCACAAGTCAAGTCATGCATACCACATGGATGAGAAAAATACACTTTATCAAAAGAAAAAAAAGGAAAATTAACTTCAATACCTTTCACTACCAGCTAAGTTTATTATCGTATTTTTATTATTCTTTTAATTATAACACACAAATCATAATAATTTGTTCATAATAGCATATAACTAGGAAATAACAGTCATTTTATTTACTTAATGCAATTAAAATCTCACTTATATTAACATCATCAAATTGGAAACTTACTACAGTGTTAGGAAGCTTTGATTCGCAAGCAAATATACTGTTCATGTAGGCACGAATGTGACCTATCACTGATATACGAGTAACATGAGAGTGTCCAAACCTGTCACATTTGAAGAGAACTTCAGCACATATATCATCTGGAACAAATAAACTTGGTTACTTCCACTTTGTATTTGTAATCCTAGCTGAAAGTCGATTTGTAAGTGACAAACATTTTTCTCAGATTGTACAAGTTCTCAGATTTCAGCCAAACCAAAGCTTATAAGCAGAGGTGTTCTTAGGGAAGTACAGCTGCAGTTGCAAAGGGCCGCACACTCACTCACACAAGTTTTGTAAATATGAGTCTGACAACATAAAAAAAATACAAAAAAGAAACAGCAGATGTTTCTGTTTCTTATTCAAAACATCTTGTGATAAATAATATTAGGTTTTTAAGAAACATTAACCTAGGCAATTAATTATGTTTTAAATATTACAATAAAGTGTAAATCCAAAAACATATTAATTTACTACAAAGTATTACAACTAGGATAAAATTAGTCATGATTTCAATACTTACACAATAAAAGGGCTACTGAAATACCAAAGTTGTATTGAATACATTTTATAAAAAAATTTCATAGGTTAATAGTAAGGAAGTTCAAAATAACTTGTTTTCTTAAAATGTTCCAAGAAAATTGTTCTGTATTGTTACAGAAAATCTTCCTCTGCAGAAAAGCATCCTTCTGCATCTCTTCAGAAAAGCTTTGTTATCACAAAGCCTGCCCGGTGGTACCCAAAATGTCGTTGAGCCCTTAAAACCAGAGAATGGTAATGCCTAGTAAGTTTTTGGATCACTATTGTGCTAAAGGAGATAAATTCATCAAACATATTCCCACTACTGATAAGACATGGATCTTATATGTAACTCAAAATCTAAACAACAACTGATGCAATGGAAGCACATTTCATCTCAAGAGTCAAAAAAGTCAAGTAAGCATTTGCTGGCAAGAAGATTATGGAACCATATACACATATTTTCTGGAACCACAAAGAAGTGAAAATCCTTATACACTGAAGAGAGTGACAAAGATTTATCAGCACAGCCTGTTGCCTTCAGGCATTGTCTTGCTTCTTCAGAAATTCAAATGGTATATTTTTTATAGCCTCTGACCTGTGTAAGTCCTAATACGGCATCAAGTGACTATTTAAGAATAAGAAATACAGAAATTATAAGAATATGAAATCAGTATTGATACAGTTGAAATCAAAAAGTACAAGCAACTGATGTGGTATGGCCAAGTACAGAGGATGTGTGACAACAGATACCCCAAACAAAAATGACTGGGTGGATTGTTTTACTGAAAAGAAAATACGGCAGACTGAGGATAATTTTGAACAAAAAAGTAAACATCATTGTAGAGAACAGAGGACTAGAACAAGAGAGAATGGATGAACCAAAATGCTGAAAACTAGGATGCAAGAAGCAGTGACAGCTGTGAAGAAAATCTTCATATAAGAAGAAATATTTTTTTGGGCTTCACAAAAATTCATAAAATGTCTAAAGTGAAAAGCACAGTGGAGCTGTGGTTGAAAAAATGGGAGTAGACTTCTTTCAGGAGGAGATACAAAAAAGATTGTTATCTGCTGATACAAGTAATTATACAGTGGTGGCAAATATGAAGCCTGTCCAGAAAAAATCCATCCATGTAATAATTTGACAAAATTATCATAACCAGCAATGGCACCTTTGTCCTCTTGAAGTACTCCATTTTCAACTTCACACACTTATACAAGCTTATATGTGTCGAGTTGGTGATGCAGTTTAATGACTGCAAAGTTTGCGTTCATCTCCACAGCAAAAGCCACAATGTCGTCAGAGACAGAGACAGTCTTACTCCAGCCACCCAGGGCGTGTCATTGACGAACACCAAGAATAGGAGAGGCCAAGGATGCTGCCCTGAGGGAAGCTGGCAGTAATATGCCTCTCCGAAGGAACAGTGTGGTCTACTCTCACTCAGAAGCTGCAGTCTTGCAGAAAGCTACCGATTAATTGAACATAGCAATCTGGGAGAAGGACTTCATTAGTTTGAACTGGATGCCCTTGTGCCACATGTGGGATTTTCTATAAATCTAGGAAGAATGTGGTCATCTGTTTGCCCTGGCAGCCAGCCTCAGTTATGCTCTCGACAAGTCATCATTCAATGAGTCAAGAGGTGCATCTCACAAAACTTCACTGAACTGTTCGGGAATCAGCACATCTGGTCTTTCTAGGTGGTCACGGATCCAATGCTGGATCAACCGCTTGAAAACCTTTGACATCACATTAAAAAAGGCTAATTGGTCTGAGGTTCTCCATGCAAGAAGAATTCTTTCCCAACTTCGGTATCACAATCATGGTGATCATTTTCCATTTTGCCAGAAAGTAGGTCAGCATGAGGCAAGTGTTAAACAGCTCCATCAGGAAGAGAGTTCTCAAAATAGTTGGATACATTCTGGACAGACATCATATGTGAAAAAATAAATGATTTCAACACTGTGGTGGGGGGGGGGAGAAGCTTTCAATGCCCATTTCTCTATACAGAGTATCTGTCAGCGAGAGAATGTCTATCAATGCGCTGACAAGTTGTTTTACACAATTGCAATAGTGCATGAATTGTCAAATGTTATACTTAATATTATTTCTCTATTTTCCCACAAATATTTTATTCATTAATTAGCTTTATTTATTGTAGCAATATTGTCAGTGTCTTACAATTTTCAGATTTTTGTTTTAAACTTGTCATTTTTAAACTGTACCCTTTGCTATTGCAGAGTGTAACTGTTCTATGAAGAACCTACAAAAAAATCATTGGGAGTAAGCAACTTAATTAATAAATAGGTAATATAATTTATTAAAAAGTAAGTCGTCTGTGCCTAAAACTCTCAAACCTTACAACCATATACGAAAACAAAGAATAAACATTTACTTATATAAGTTCCTGCGTAGAAAGAAACAAATTATGAGAAAACACAGTGGTTAACAGGTTGCTCTTATGTGAATAAAGTGTTTTGCGCTGACTGTATTTGCTTTTTTCAACTGGAAACATTACAGTATATGTTTGGGATTCTATACTGATAATATAATTTACTTATACAAAACTTCTCTACTGGTTACTGAAAATCTTGAGGGTGGGGGAGGTAGTGAGTGTTTAGAGGTACGCACTGTGTGGATCCACCCTCTGCCACTGGAAATGTAATGTATGCTTGCAATTTATAAGTTCTATTAAAATAGTTATTAACAGCTTACCAGGCCTTACTTTCTGAGTGGTCCTGGTGTTTTCTATTAACAACTCCAAGTTAACATGCAGTTCACACTTTGTCTACATTAACAGAAAAGATTTACTACTCCTAGGGCATGATCTTTTACTACTTTAGCTATGATATTTTCGTTTTCCTTTCCTTTCCTTTCCCTGGTGTTACAATCCAGCTTGGGTTTTACCCTACTCAATTACTTTTTTCCATTCCGTGCTCTTGTTACACATCCGTCTCCATCCTCTCACATTCATACATTTATAATCGTCCTTCATATCATGCAATCATCTCTTTTTGTGTCTGCCTCTATTCTTCTTCCTACTAGTCCCCAATCTCCAATTCTCTTAGCTATTCTTCTTTCATCCATTCACCTTACATGGCTCAGCACTCAAGCCTCCTACTCTTAATAAAATGGACTATGTCGGCACCCTGAATCAGTTGGTCCAGTTCATGGTTCTTTAGAATCCTCCAACAGCCATCGTCAGTTTGTAGAGGTTCAATGATATTTTTTGTAAGACTTTTTGTTCAAATATTCTTAGATGTTGTTCATCAGTGCTGGTTAATGTCCAAGCTTCACATAAGAATGTCCGGTCGTATAAGACTTTTGCATGTAGTCAGCTTAAGTTGTTTGGTTAACATCCTGGATTTGAAATCCTTTTCATAGGAGTAATAACACCTACTGTCACATAGATGTGGGGTTTTATTTCATTGCTGCAAGAGTTGTTCTGAGTAATCTGTGAATCTAAGTAAGACAATTGTTGGACACATTCAAATATATAATTGCTAACTGATAGATATGCCTGGTTGTTTGTGACATTCTGTTGAAGTTCCATGTATTTGGTCTTGGCTTCATTTATCCTTAAACCTCTTTTATGCGCTTCACTACCTAGTGTTAGTATACTTTCCACTAGTCCTCTTTTATTCTGCTGATAATAGCTATGTCATCAGCATAAGCACACACTTGTATGTTTTTCAAGCCAATGTGTCCAGAAACATCTAATTTTCGAATGTCTGCCTCCAGAATTAGGTTAAACAACATAGTGGAGAGTATATCTCCTTGTCGCACCCCAGTGCTTTGGAAACAGTCAAAGTCGCTTCTGTTAGTCTTACACATTTAGGTGGTATTCCCAAGCGTGAAGGTCGTTTAGCATTTCTATATTTAACTATGATCTACTCCCATCTTTTCTTTATTATCTGCCATAATACAAACAATGCATCCACAGTCGACCTACGCTTTCTAAAACCCATTTCCTATCCAAGAAGTAATGCATCTGTAATGATTCTTACTCTCTGATTGAGAATTCTTGTACATATTTTGTATGTTGAGTCCAGCAAGTTTATTTCTCTGTAATTATTTGCATCTGTTCTGTCTCCTTTTGTATATAACAAAATCACTTTTTCCTGCCTCCTTTCTTTTGGAATTTTGTTTCTCATCCAAACGTTATTTAGAAAATGGAGACTTCGTAAATGCAATAAATTGCCCACATATTTTATTAAATCAGCACTTATTCCATTAAGTCCTGGTGCCTTTCTACTTTTCATTCCATTCACTGTTTGTTGGAGTTCTTCTATAGTTAACTTATATAGACCATTTTCACTGGGCTTACTTATATATTCCTTATCTTTTTCTATTGCACTGTCAAAATATAACTTCCTATAATGGTTTGTCCATTCATTTTCCTCAATCGTATCAACATGAATCTTTTCTCTTTCAGACCTATTCAATGTTTTCATTACTCTATTTGCCATAGTCTGTCTACCATATAAATTGTGTTCCATAGTCGCTACGAAGCGTTTATATGAATGTGTCTTGATGGACTTGTTTAATAATTCTCGTTGTTTCATTTCTTATTCTCTGGTATGCTTCTCTTGACTCTTCTGTTGGATGAAATATATATCTTCTAAAGCTACCATTTTTCATCTTTACCACAGTATCTATTTCTTCTGTCCAAATTCTCAGACCTCCCTCCTTTGTCTATACTTCTTTTTTGCACCTTAATGTCTTCACTAGTAGGTATTACTGCAATGTGCTGATTTATTCTGTTTTGACAACGATTTCTGGTACTTTCATCCTCAATCCATAAACTTTAAAGACTAGTTCATTATTTTGTTGCTGTTGACCAAAATTATTTTGTTTTTTTCCATCGCTTATGTAACTGTATATTTAATGTTAGAAGAACATGATATGAAAAAATTCCATAGCCCCTCCAGGCTCTTGTACCTTCAACTTGTGATTCTAGCTTCTTATTAACTATTATATAATCCATAATTGATCTAGAACCTCTCGCTGAGCAGGTATACTTATGAGTATACCTTATCCTAAAAAATCCATTAGTTATCTTTAGATCATTGTATGTCACAAACTCCCTCAGTCTTTCACTGTTTCTGTTTAATGTTGGCTCTCCATGCAGCCCTGTAAGTTTAGAAATTGGATTACTGCCAACTCTAGCATTTAAGTCGCCAACAAGTATTGCACTACAGTTCTTATTACACTTATCAATTATTTTTTGTAGTGTTTGATAGAATAAAGTTGTTTCCTCCTCTTTCCCTTCTTCTGGAGCATAAATACCTATTATGATAATGTATCCTCAGGGTACATACTAAGCTTCAAGGTTATTATCCTTTCACACACACAAGCATAGTCTTTAACCCTTCTTAACCATTTTTTATCCATATACCCATATTCTTACATATATAGCCACACCTTTACTTGCCCTGACTCTTTTGTCCACACCACTATAAAACATTGCACAATTCCATGGATTCGCAAAATCTCTCAACTTCTTTTTTGTTTCAGTTAATACTCCTACATTAACAATTTTTTTTCAAATACTTTTGCTATTTCCAATTCTTTGCCACTGATCCCTCTAACATTCTATGTAGCTATCTTTACTTTTTTTCCATCTGAGATAGAATTTGGTGGCTTTGTATAGTTATTCTGATACTAAACATTTCTTAGTATTTCCAGTGCTCACCTACTGGTAGATATGCCTGGTTGTTTGTGACATTCTGTTGAAGTTCCATGTATTTGGTCTTGGCTTCATTTATCCTTAAACCTCTTTTATGTGGTTCACTACCTAGTGTTAGTATCAATCAGTGATCGCTCTAAGATCCTAAGCCACCCAAAATGAAGAAATTAGAATGAAAAAAGGAAGACACCCTAGCCCTCGATTACTCTAACGGCGTCAGAGCCAGAAAAGAACAAGAGTCAGAGATTAGACAGAAAAGACTAAAGGAAGGGATCTCATCCAAGACAAGTTGAAGCAAAGTGAGAATCCAGCTAGGGCACATCGGGATTGCCAAACTCGTATCCACAAGATGTGGACCCCTGATGGAACAATAAAAATAATTTATAAAATATTAAAATGTTATTAAATTAAGTCAATAGCATACATTTAAACTTGTGAAAGATACAGGAAAGAACACTCACAAGTCAATGTTAAGCAAAGTTACTGATGAACAACAGAAAATCCTGAATACTAACACAATTAACAGTTTACAATATTTGACTGTAATTAACAGCTCTATGGTTTAGAGTAGTAAACTGTGGGTCATCTCATAATGTGGACCTTATAATAGTTTTACTTAATGAATAGTTATCCTTCCTTAAGTTTCTGAAGTTCAATTACAATTACTCAGTGTCATAGTTTTATGAAACAAAGGACAGCAATATTTCAAACAAGAACACCAGACTTTCCCTCATATTAAAATTTAAAAAAATAAATGTACTCACTCGAATGATCCATATAACGAATTTCCAAAATCGAACTGTCATGTCCTCCTAATGCAAGCTCACCAAAATTACCATGTTCTTCAATTTCTTCTTCAATTACGTTGTCATATTCACAAACTGTATTGCATTCACTCGCTTTCTTTTTACCACAAACATTTACACGATAATGCCCTGTTCTCCTATGATCATAGTGGTAAACAGTATGTCTTAATGGCCGTAAATCATACCTGAAATTAAGAATTGGCATGAATATTCACAATCATAATATTTATAATTTGTGTGTGTCCTGTGTTCTACCTTTTGGCATGAAGCAATTCAACAAATAAAAAAAGACACACTTTGGAAATCTGTTAGGCTAATTAAATAAAGTGAGTAAATTCAAACTGTTTCACTACAAAGCTGTATCTTGAAAAGGTACAAGGGTAACCCATCCATTTCAGTTGTCTTTTAAAATTCTTGAGTACAGTGAATAATCTTTCTTGAGATGAATTTCCAGGATTGACCTTCATACTATTATCATACGTGAGAAACACAATGCAGCTGGAATGGACAATGTACTCCGTATTTTCTAAACATAAACAGTCTCACATACCGTAAGGACAAGGTGATCAAGAGATCAGACTACTATCGATTGTCCTAATTTGTTTACACTAAGGTCAAGTTCGTGCATTCAATGAATTATGAATAGAGCTTTATACCGTAAGGGCACGGTGATCAAGAGATCAGACTACTATCGATTGTCCTAATTTGTTTACATTAAGGTCAAGTTCGTGGATTCAATGAATTATGAATAGAGCTTAACATTTGTATTTTGCATTGTCTGCAAACAAATGCATAGAGAATGCATTTTAATTCTCTAAACATAAACTGTCTCACATGCCATAAGGGCTAGGTGATCAAGATATCAGACGACTATCGATTGTCCTAATTTGCTTACATTAAGGTTAAGCTCTTGGATTCGATGAACTATAAATAGAGCTTAACATTTGCACAGTTGTGTGGTCTTCTAAAATATCATGTTATATAATAAATGTGTCTCATTTGAGTTAAATTTTCACACACTGGTTCAAAGTTTCAACATTTAGAACTTGGTGTCCCACAAATCAAGCTCATACTCCGTTCTGAATATAAAGTTTGACAAGAGAGTTCATGAACAAGCTGGAATAAAATTTCTATGTGCCTTATTACTAAATATCACTTCCTTGAGTAGCTTCTCGTTGAGCTCTTACTTGAGTAGTTGTGCAATAATGCGAGCAGCTTAATTCACCTTGCAAAACAGTTTCGAGATTTTATCAGTTACTAGCAGCAGTTGTGGAATAACAATATTAGTAACAAATTATAAATGACAAAATAAAAAAAAGAACAGAAGTATAAACACTGAAATAATAAAAACATTGAAGCTATGAGATCAATATGATATAAAATGCAACACATGACAGAGAGAGCCACAAACATTATGAGAATACCAGTTAGTAGATTCACAGAAAAAAAATGGATGACCACATTTTACGTGATTAGGGACTCCAATTTACAAGAAGTAGCTGGAGAAAAAGACTAAAAAGGAAGCTAGGGTGCATGAAAGACCAGATATGGAGGATAAGAAGATTTCTTTTTTTTACTGTAAAATCATTTGACTTTAGGGTTCTAACATACTGATTTTTATCTACTAAAAATGTGGAATTCTTTTAGCGTTCATCTCCATGTGAGATGGTGTTTTCATGATGTAAGGTCTCTGATTTTCTGACAAATCATTTGGGTCCTTTATGGTTAATTTCTTTAAATATAAGCCTAAGTATATCACTACCAAAATAAACCTGTTTGTATATTTAAAAAAGAATTACTACTACGGTATATTATAGTAAACAACAGACAAAGACAGAAAACAACAAATTCATAACACTAACATACATCAACAACCACTCTGAAAAAATAGCCCACAAATTCAAACAAGCAGGCTACAGAATCGCATAAAAAACTACAAACAAAACAGAACACACACTATCAAAGACACACGCACAAAGCACAAAACAAATTTGATCTACCTGGTGTTTACAAACTAAATTTCTCATTTAGTTTCATATTTCTCTGTTGGTAAATGACCTGAAGATGGCTTGACTGCCGAAAGCACTCGTCAATACCAAATACAACATAGTGATTTGTATAAAATTACTAGTAGAAATATTTGAGACCACTAACACTCCAATACAACAATAAATTTTTCAGATTGCAACAAATTCTGCATAGGCCAGACAGGACACTGCTTCAAACAAAGATACATTGAACACACAAAGGCACTACACTCCACTACGGAATCCACCTTTTTTACAAACCACCTCATTGAAGCAAAACACAGATACACAAACATCGACTACAACATGGATACTCTACACGTACAAACAAAAGGCCGAAAACCAGACACTCTTGAACAATTGGAAATATACAAACACATAAAAAATGACATCCTAAACCAACAGACACAATTCAAATCACACATATTATTCGTACATATCGCACCCCACACACACACAACATCAAAAGTCGACGCCGTCGCCAAAAACAAGACGGACAGCGCTCCCAGTGGCAGCCTCTGGCGAAGCTTATAATAAGTGAAAACTGGTTCAGACTATAAGGTAAACTTTTACATTTTTATACTAAAAAACTTTGTGTTCCGAGTCGGTAGTGATTAGTTAATCAACAGACACATCATGGATAACAAAATCCAAGAATCTAATTTCTTTATGTAGCCGTATCAATGCCAGGGGCGTATTTACAGTGGGGAGGGGGAGACTAGACCCCCTCCAAAGGGTCAAAGAAACTTGACAAGGAATTTTGTTAATCTCTTAGTTTTTAGGCTGTTTTAATATTATTTTTCAGGGGTATAATATAATAGTAATTCTTTTTTAAATATACAAACAGGTTTATTACACAGCATTTGCGTATACGTTTGAAATACGAAATGTAGAAAAATCAATGAAGTCAGTCATTGTAAACAAGTTTCATTGATGGGTAATCCTACTGTCATTACCATTTACGTTCATAGGATTGATTTCAGGATGTTACTATGCACATTTTTCAGCCACTTTAAAGACAGTAATGTTGATTAGACTTAAGTTGTTTTTTCTTTTGTATGAGGTTAACTCAACTGGAACCCCCCTCCCACAAGGCAAATTCTAGATACGCCACTGATCAGCACTTCCATTATGACGCCAGTACAGCAAAATGGCATTTCTGGTATATTGCTGCCATAACAGACACACTGTATGGAGTTGGTCAATTCAGCAAGCACAGTTCCAGGTTCAGGATAAAATATACGGTATGTATATATTGTTTTTTTTTTATTCATCATGCTATTAAGAAAAACTGATGTAATTTTATATTTTTGTAAAATAACACTGCACCACCCTCAAAAACATTAAATTATTTATACTAATTTGTCTTAGTTCTCTTCATGCAAAGCTGTAGTTAGTTGAGTCAGATGAGTGCTGCAGAGACAGAACTCAAGGATGTCCAGTGCCTGGAGTGACTTTGCCATCTGCAAGAGAAGACTAGTAACAATCGTGGTTTTTATGAAAGAGATCCAACAATTACAATAAGATTTTATAGGACTGAGGATGTTAAACAGTGAGATGCTCATCACGTTGTGCTGCCTTACATTTATGCAAGCACGGGGAACCAATGGAGGTGAGGTTATATGATCTATTTGAGGGCCAGGCACTGCAACACTGATGCTTCCTGCAGAGGTTCATTTGGCCAACAGGATAAAATGGTTGTTGGCTCCACTTGCTAAAAGTCAGTAGCATGGAAGATCATGTCAACTTAACATTTTATTCATCTTTAACATTTTAGCCTATCAAAATCTAGGCCCATTTTAATGCTTATATATAAATATATTTGGATTCCCCAATTTTTCCATCAGGTGTTGGATGTTGGGCAAGTGGGTGATGGTGGTAATTTGATTTTACCACTGGAGTTTTACCAGGAGAGCTGGCAGATAAGACTTGCAGACAGAAAAAGAGAAAGTTCGAGAATAACAAAATACTGAAAATGGAAAAAGACTTTATAGAAAATAACTCACGAGATGCATATAAATTTATTAAAAATTTAAAACAAGGATACAAAACAAACCAAATACAAATCTATGCAAAAATCAAAATGGAGAAATAATCAGTGACATAGAAAAATTAAGACAATGTGGAAAACATACTTCAAAAGACTCTAACGGACGGAACAAAACACAGAAATAGACAAGACCCTAGAAGAGGAAATGAACATGATGACGAACCGCCACCATCAATGCAGGAAATACAAGAGGCAATTAAAGCACAGAAAAATACCAAAGCTCCAGGAATTGATGAAATTCCCTCTGAATTATTTAAGTGGGGTGGGAAAAAACTAGTGGAACAATTGGATGCCTTAATACTCACTATATGGAGTACAGAACAAATCCCTGATGATTGGAGGAAAACCATCATATGTCCTATACATAAAAAAGGGGACAAGTTATCCTGCCAGAACTACAGAGGAATCTCTCTACTATGCTCCGGATATAAAATTTCACATACATAATCAATCAAAGATTACAGCCATATACTGAAGAGATTATCGGAGAATATCAGTCCGGTTTCAGAAAAAGAAGATCCACCATAGATCAAATATATACAGTCAGACAAGTTCTGAGTAAAGCGTGGGAACAAGATATAGACGTCTATAATATTTTTGTTGATTTAGACAAGCCTATGATTCGATAGATAGGGATAAAGTATCTAATATTTTATACAAATTCGACATACCAGTGAAACTGGTAAGGATGATAAACTTGACCATGACTAATACAGAAGCTCAGGTACGAATACTAGGACACATGACAGAAGGATTTGTAATCAATCGAGGGTTAAAACAAGGAGATGGGCTGGCCCCGACCTTGTTTAATCTAGCTTTGGAATATGTGATCAGAAAACTGTCAGTAGGAAGAAATAACGCACTGACAAACAAATCGGTCCAATTAACAGCCTACACGGACAACATCAACATAATGTGTCGGACAAAAAATGCAGCAGAGGAAACGTACTCAGCAATAGCAATATATGCCTCAAAATCAACATAGATAAAACAAAAATATTAGTGCAGACTAGAAGACAAAGAAACTACGGAACAATCGACAATATCGAAAAGGTGGACAACTTTAAATACTTGGGAACTCTATTAGAAAAAAAGCCACAGAAGAAGTCGAAATCCAAAACCGGATAGTCTAAGCAAATAAAGCATATTTCGCCACATCAAGTATCTTCAGATCCAAAGACATCCACAGAAACACAAAACTAAGGATATACAAATCAATAATAAGACCCATCACAACCTATGGTTGCGAAACGTGTATCCTGAACTCCAAAGCAGCAAACACTCTCGATATCTTTGAAAGAAAAATATTACGAAGAATACTGGGACCAGTTAATGATGTACATGGCTGGAGAATAAGATATAACTTTGAATTGTATCGAATGTATAAAGAACCACCACTAACACGGTACATAAAACTACAGCGTCTAAGGTGGGCTGGTCATGTAGCCAGGATGGGAGAAGACAGAATACCAGAATCCACAGGAAAAGACCAGTGGGAAGACCAAGGAGAAGATGGGAGGATGCGATGGATCAGGATGCAAAAGAAATATTGAAAGTGCGTTCCTGTGGAGGAGGATGGCTACTGACAGAAGAGAATGGGGGGGGGGAAATTGAAGGCGGCCAGGGCCTAACAAGGGCTGTAGTGCCATAGGGGGGGGAGAGAGAAAGAGAGAGAGAGAGAACTTTCACACACCTCCTTGGTTCCTTAAACAGAGTGTTTCCAAACTTTGGGAAATGATTCTACTGATTGTATTAAAGGAAAAATGATCAATAAACATATACTGAAAAATGCTTTGCTTTCCATCTGTAAGTACATCTGTTTTTATTTTAAAAAATTAATTACTGCTGAAGGCTTATAGTGATTATGCTAAAGTGAAAGCAATTATCCAGCTGCTTTACAGTGCCAAGTTTTTTCTCCATCATCGTCACTATTTTCTTCTGTTTGATGCTGAGACTGTATTTAGCTTTTACATGATATTATTTACACAATTAGAAACACTATACAGTACACACAAACTCACATAAATTGCAACAAGGAAAACCACTAAAGTCAGAACTGTGAGCATACAATATGACTTTGCAAACAAATGAATTTGACGAAAACAATGTTGTCGCAAACAATTACAAACGTAATTTGACTGTACAGACATGTGTGCCCCTTGAAACCACAGTGGAGCAGCCTGCCTGTGCAGTTTGTAAGGCACTTACATTGTACAGTACAATATGCCAACCATTTTTTGTTATTATGTTACACAGACCGGGTCGGATACACACACAGTACGGAGGGCTGGAGAGTTGTAAGTCTACTGTATTACATTTCTTTTACAATAAAACCGGGCAAACAATAACTGTAAGGAAACTAGGGCAATATTTTCTTATAATAAAATGTAATATCTCCATTATTGATTATTCCAAATGTATCATTGTATTACTAAAAAAAGGCTAATTTTTTATATAAGATTTTATTATAAGTACTAATTTTTGTGGAATTTATGATTACAACATTTAATCAGCCGCCATTTTGAAGATAATATTTTGATTTGTTTAGTCCTTATAAGAAATAGTACGCTCACTTTGTATACCAAATTTCTACTCCACATCTCATTCCACCCAGCAGTAATTAATTTTTTAAAAGAAAAAACAGACAGATGTACAGATGGAAATGAAGCATTTTTTGACATATGTTTATTGGAAATTTTTCCATTAGTGTAATGAGTAGGATCAGTTCCCAAAGACTGGCACCATCTTTTAAAAATTCCTGTATGTATATGCAGAATCTATATATCCTACTTACACGTACACAATTTATTTTGTCTTATGTAGTCTGGCTAATAAAAATTCTCTAACTCTGAAATGTTATTTAACCCAAGTGCAGATGTTTAATGTGATTAGTTTAAGTTTCTTTCTCTTTATCTAGCTCCTCTTCTTCCCTAATAACTGTGTATGGAATCTTTGTTTATTCTTGATCTCTTTATATCACACATTACTCTATATACCTACTTTAAATTTAAAAATATATATATTTTTCAAACTTTAAAAATAACAATAAATGTTAATGTAGTTTCTTACGTTACTCCTTTGGCTGATTTTATAACACATGTTTTACGTGTGTCTGTTTCATTTATTGGGCAGGCAACTGGAGTATTCCATATCACTAATACATGACAATCATGATAATCTGCAAACCTTGGCTTTTCCTCCTATAACACAAAAATTAATGCATTCATTGCTAATAAAATGTTTTAAATTTTAAGGTATTCTGAAATTTGATAATGTGAATTGTCTTCTTACAACCAAGAAACAAAAAACAGTAAAATACAGGCCTCAGAAACAGAGTTCTTAAGAGGAGTTAAAAAGTGTTCTAAACTTGACCATATACAGAATGAGACCATAAGAGAAGAGTTACAAGTTTCTAACTTAAACGAAAAACTTAAAAGATTGCAAAGAATGGTGGAAAGAACACTTCAAAAGAATGTCAGATTCTACACTGGAAATGCAAACCTATAGGACACATGACTGTAGGTAGACCCAGAAATAGATGGCTGAAGGATCTTTGAAGGTGAAACAGGCGGCAGCTTGCCTATGCCGTGTTGTGAAAATGATGATGAATTGTCTTCTTCTGATTACATACTACACAGTTTCACAATTTCAGAATGTGACTGTACAATGAGGGAGGAAATATAAAATGAAAATGAATACTCAAGACATAATAACAAACAGGTTACGAGGATTTAGATGAGTTAATAAGATTCATATAAAAAATCAAAGATGGACTATTTTTATAAAGATGAATTTATAAAGTTTATCAGACTGACTCCACCTTCAATTGATTGAGTACATAGAAATGTTTACTTGGGATAACATTCTGGGTTATTAATGGCTATCTAAAGCTTAAGGCTGTTGGCTACATGTATGTAAAATACAAGTACACAAAATTAGTCACATAAGCAGAATAAATTTAGGCTTCCCTAAACTAATTGAGTTGTAAAAAGAAAGAGAAAATCTTGATTACCTTTAATTTTCTCTATCCTAGACTGTACTTGCTCAGCTTTCATTTCATGTTACATTTAACTTGGTACCAGTGCTGCCTTTCTGGTACACAACGGCCTCCCAACAAGTTACTTCATGCACCGCATTGCCACTGGACTAATTGTTTAACATCTTGTAATTTGTATGAGTGCACAATAAAAAACATGGCATCAATGGCAACACTATGTTAGTCATAATGCTGTAGTTTACTGTCAATAATTGAGTAAATGGAAAATTGGCAACTGGTATTAAAACAAAAAATTAAATAGGATGTATTTAAAAAATAATACTAGAATAACCTAAAATAAGAAATTCATTTCCCCTTATCTCACTCACATTTACTTTCTCTTTTTCCTTACTGAATGAGAATGGAGTGCTGTTTGGCTTCACCTGCCATCACCCTAAAGGGCAGCTCCACGTAAGTATATACAGTGGATTACGCTTTATCGGGACATGTTGGAACTATACCAAGTTGGCCCAATTAAGCAGCTGACCCTATTATCCGAAATTTCTAAAAGGTAAGCAAATAAGCCTTATAAACTGAAATTTCTTAATAACAGAAAATCAAACATCACTCTTAACTACAGTAAACACCACAATTATAAGATCTGTTACTAACAAACTATGTCTAAGGAAATTCAGTAATAAATATATAATAATACTATAATTACAGCATAATGAAATGGTTTGAGTAGGCCTATTTTTTAAAATCCTGTAGGCCCTAGCAGCGCATGTAGTTTGTTTATGGTATGCCGCCAAAGACTAATACAGAAAGTCCAAACAAAATCAAACATGTTGTTGGGTTGTTGTTAACAATGTACTGTATTGTTATGGTTTGTCACTTTTGCTAGTCTGCTCGTGTAAATTATGTACTCAGAAAAAAAAACATTACTTCTATTTAAGAAGAGAAAAACTGAGCCATTACTGGACAGAATAACCAGTGGTCTGGATCTATCAAGTGAAGCAACTTTCTATGTGCAACCCTGTATTGTTTTTGTATTTTGAATATTGGCCCAATTAAGTGGTTGGTTCTAATAACTGGTGGCCCCATTAACCAGAAAATACACTGTATTTAAAATCTACTAAGAAATCTCAGTTTTACTGACTAAAATTTTATTCCTGTGTTACTGAACAAAAACCCATTGTACATAAGTAAATATTCTGTACAGTTTTATCCTTGTATCTTTTCTTGTTTTGTTGCAAAGAGAACATGATAGTTATGATGGTAATTACATATTGTCTTTAAATAACCATTAAAGCATTTAACTAAATTTTTGGTTTGTTTCTTATTATCACTTTGGATATTATTAAATGTCAATATTTTTTGTCAAACAACAAATCCAAACAAATCTCATGCTACTTTACTCTGTATTACAGAAAATGGTTCGCTATATTAGGTATCTATGTAAACCTCATGTAAAATTTTGTAGTTTTCTATTTATAACAAACACTTTCCAGTTTAACCATCTTTTTAGTTTTCTTTATACCAAACTCAGCTCAGTCAAGCCACTGAGAATGTGCCATTGTAAACAGACAAAACTTTAATACTGAAAAAGTAAAGCATGTATTGAACAAAAAAACTTGTTTTTAATTCATTATTTTTCATCCTCATATTGTACTATGAAGAAACTGTGAATAGTTGTGTATCTTACTCACACTCCTTGATAGGTGCACAGTCAAAGCACACGCTGCATCTGAGTTTGGCTAATACAGTATATTGCACTGATGTGCTTGCCCAACCGAGTTCTACTGATATGCAGTAATCCCCCGTTATAAAGTACTAATAGGGGCTCTGAGATGTCCGTTATATTGAAAATCAGTTATAGGTGTATACAGCGAGTAGGCCTTATAATATGGACATAACTCATTTAAACTATGCGGATGAAAAATAAAAACTATTTACTTTTACTGAATTTATGTATATAAACTAGGTAACTATACATCAGTATAGCAACAGAAAACAGTTACAGCTTATACAAAATACTATACACATAGTTGTAATAAAAACGTAGTCCACTGTAAAGAACTGTTTATATTTTACACAAAATATTCTTAATTATGTAAAAAAACTTTGTCCACTGTCTGTCTTCTTCGAAATCAACCTGGTTATGCGTCAGAATCACTTTCCTTATATACTGGCTTAAAAAATTACTAATTTTTGTTTGAGATTCATTAATAAAGTTAATTTTGTTAGTCAATAACTTATGAAGGTGTCACAGGTGTAACAGAGCGACATGTTTTCATTTTTTGATTGCTGTACATACTCTGTGATAAAGTTCAAGTAGTCTTTCACTTAGCTCACTTTTATCCAAATGTTTCAGCCTGATTGTCTTTGATTTCTCAACATTCCATGTTTCTTAGAGCTGTCCGTTATAAGCAGGGTCCATTGTAACGGGGGCTTAATGTATATCACAGATCTTTAGTTTTCAACGAAATCACTACAAGATGCAAGAAAATTATTTATCACTCATTGTTACCAGAAAACTCTTTGTCAGTACTACCACTACCATTCTCACCAGCACCACAACCACTAAGTCAAGACGCTGGAGTGATAAGTAGTATTCCCTCTTGGGCACCACCCTGATGGCTCTAATTAGTAAAAATCCCCCCCACACATGCACACACACATGGACGCACATTAGATTTCCACAGGGCCTTGCAAAAAAATTACTATACTTACTAACTAACTACTTTTTAAGTAGTTAGTTAACTAATGTTCTTAAGCCCTCATTAAATCATATCTCAGAAATCAGCTCTTACATATAAAAAGGAATGGTCTTCATTTAACATATGTATGGTTTTTTAAGGTGATCATTACATATAAGACTCAAGAAATGAGTGATGCTGCAGCACCAGTGACGTACAAGTAAGTTAGTAGACAACGAAATTGTGGAGCAATGCAAAGTCATCTATGCAAGTCACCTATTTAGGAGTAACACTATTAAGTTATGGTTCAACAGGCAACGAAACCAGCTGCCAGATTACAAAAGTATACAGGGTGACAGGATGTACGAGTGATGTTATCTTTTAACAACAAGTTTTTAAGTTTGGAAATAAAAGCAAGGATATATAAAAGTACAGTGAACCCTATGGTAATGTATGGACCAGAGGCAAGGCCAGAAACCAGAACTAAAAGACAAACACAAAGACAACACTAGTTCCTGAGATGAAGTCATTGAGAAGGCAGATTAGTTAAGAGGGCCCAGGATAATTGTACAACAGAAAAAAGACAAACTGGATGACTACAAATGTGATGGGGCAACTGTATTGAGTAATGGAGTACTGAGTAATGGTTACAAAAAACAAGAAGAAGAAGAAGAAGAAGAAGAAGAAGAAGAAGAAGAAGAAGAAGAAGGAGGAGGTTCTTTCATAGCCAGTTCATCAAGTAAACTGCCTTCAAGAATGACAAGAGTTCTCTCAACTGCTAGTAAGGTTGGTATTCATATCATCTGTTATCCAGCATCTCTGCCGTAAGTCAGTAAGAGTAGAGAACTCCTCAATTGTGTGTTTGACTGTGAATATACTGCCAAATGTACACACAGGCCTTTGTCGTTCAGACTGTAGCAGTTACAATGATATATGGTTTATATATCCTGTATACGGTTTATATATGGTTTGTATAGCCTTGTGAGACATATCTGTTTACGTCAACTACATTCTCCTGCCACAATGCCATCTGTCATCATTGAAGTTGACAGTTTAGTCCATCTTTTATGCATTGGGTAATTATTACCAGAGGTAATTCACGAGGTAATGTATTCATGAGAGCACATGGTCACGTGCCCCACTAACATATCCAAAAGTAAATAAATATTGTAGAAATAGCATTGTTTCAAATGATGCAACAAGTTGTAATAATGGACAATCTGGAGAGACATGGCAACACGGAAACAAATGTGACAACATAGCGATGGTCACAGAGAAAGGCTTGACCCTGTCTCATTACTCCTTTCTACCTTCTTAGCAATCATGTGGTGGAAGAGGGTAATGGTTATTTCCCATTGCTTTCAGTCAGGTTTATTCAAGTTGGATGTAGTGATTGAAGAAATCTGAAGGGACACTTTACAACCTCCAAAAGTTCTATACAAGGTGTGTGTGTGTGTGTGTGTGTGAGGCAACTCTTGAGGGCCCATACAAGCTGTGCATGAGGCAAATTTTGTATTTAATTAATATATTACCTTATTTCAGTTCTGTCTTTAGACTTCTTCTAGTAGCATTGTGAAGAACTTTAGAATGATTGTTCCATCTTCAGACATAGGCTACACATCCCTCATATGAGATCACCAAACATTAAAATTTTAAATAATGTGAAACACATATCAGCAATAAAAATTGATTCATGTACATACTACTTGAACAGTACACACAGATGCCTTTTGGCATCTAAATATTTGTTCACCGTATTTGTTTCAGTTAAATTGACTAAAAAAATAAATATGGACTTTCTACAAATATACATAAAAATCACGTTTGAGATTATAGCATGTAAACAACAGACTATCGCTGAGGGTAACAGTGTCTTTTCCTAGAAATATCCACCTTTCATATTAACATGCTAGCACCCTTCACATTGAAAAGTACCCACCTTGTACCACACACACATTGCGTGTCACTGTTGTCATTTGAGGCAGCCACAGAAGTCTGTGGTCATCGAATATGCACTCTGCATCATTGACCACCATGATCCCTTTGAAAAGACCAAGATCTTGTCCTTGGAGAGTGCCTACTACCCTCAGCTGCACATGGAGTCCATGGAAATCTTCAAACATGGTTTCATCACGAAGAATCAAAGGGGTGAAAGCCTTCTCTTAAATAGGATCTGCTCCCAAACTGTGCTCCCAAGTCAGCCAGATAGCACTTGATGCTGCTTTCCAGCTTAGATCGTCCGGGTACAAAAGTTTATGAAAGTGGGCCTTCTCAATCAAAACACATAGTCTTTACTTCATTTCTGTGGTGAATTGACAGACTCCATGCCAATCTAGACACTGATGATGGCCTCCGATGGTGGGGCGGACATGTTTGTCAATAACGACAACTGTGGACCACAGCCTAACAGCCCGACTGATAATAATAATTTCAACACTGTTGAAGCCGGCCGTGAAAGCTTACAAACTTGCAAATCCAAAAATTATTTAAAGAAGTTAAAAAACTGAAATATCTTCAGAAATATCAAAACAGTTGGAAAATGAGTTTCTTAAAAAGTACTATGGTGCTGCTTTATGGTACTTAATATCTAGGTTTGACTTCTCATGATAGTCCATTAAAAAAAGTAAAAAGAATTTAAAAGAAGATATCAAAGCTTAGTATTCAGATGGTAGATTTAAATTTGGAAAATGTAATTAATGCAGATGAAGTCTATGAAGACCAGTTTACACTAAGGCAAATCCTGGAAAAAACGTTGGAATATGGAGTAGCCACTCACCATCTCTTTGTGGATTTCCAGTCGGCATATGATTCAATCAACCAAAAAAGGCTATATAGAGCTATGAAGGAGTTGAATATACTATCTAAGTTGGTGTGTATGGTTGGAGTAGTTATGTCCAATTCTAAGTGCCAAATCAGAATACAGTACAAACAAATCTATCTAACTCCTTAAAAGCATTAAATGGGCTGAAACAAGGAGATGCTTTAGCTATACTGAAGTTGTCCGGAGTAACTAGACATTGTGTATGTGCTCGTGTGCATGTATTCTCAACAAGAGATTATGTGAACTCAGTTGATTTATATAAAAGAAAATTAAGAAAGTAACTTACTTGATATGAACAGTTTAATCTCACTAATACTGAAAATTTGATGTCTCCACAATCTTCACCATTGACAAGAGAAATCTCCAATTCATTGTTTACATAATGAGGTCCTAGAACGAACATTAAAATGTTAATACAACAAAATTTTATGAAAATTGTATTACTAAAATATTAATACATTATTATATTTTAATAAACCTACATAGTTTATTCATGTAACCTTCAATTCCAGCAATGAATTCCATTTATCATTCAATAATTCAACATGTTTTTATTAAAAAAACATTGCTACTAGTTTTCTTGCTTTTTATACCAAATGGTATAAAATATAAGGAATAATCTCTCTCTCTCTCTCTCTCTCTCTCTCTCTCTCTACCACACACACACACTGTAGCATAACAGAATTTTCACCTTAAAACTTAACTTAATACAACATTAAAAAAGGAAAAAAGAAGAAACTATCAGTAGTGAACTATCAGTTTTTTCCATTAAAAAGGAAAAACCCCTAATGAACTATCACAGCTGTAAAGACTATACTACAGTTTGTATTGTAATAGTGACCATGATAACTGTAACAACTATTATAAACGATGTAAATGAAATAGTTTAAGACAAAAATGATACAGACTTTTAAATGAAGAAAGGAAGAGGAGACCAGAATATTTTTATAATTTAACCAAACTCACAATGAAAATAATTTGATGAAGAAGAAACAACGAAGAAGAATCAACTAAATAAGAACCAAGTATTAAGACCAGAAACCAAAAACCCTGGTACCATAATGATAATATTGTTGTAATAACCACTATTATAGTGATAATTAATGGAAGGTACTAATGTTATGCCATGAGCAATACAGGGTGGCCCATAAGTCAGTTGGCAAAATTGCAAATAGCACTTTCATTGTAGAGGTGCAGCAGGGATACAGATACAGATAACGCATACAGATAGTTAATAGCATAGTTCTCATGACCTACAAGAAATGCTCAAAGTGGCCTCCATCCTTTTCTAGTCAAGTCAAGTAACTACTATGCTAGTCAATCGAGCGTCTACATACTGCTAGTGCCAACTGACTTATGGGCCACCCGGTAGAATGACTCACTGAATACCAAAGAGCAAAAAAAAATCTATATAAATGCTAATTACTATGTAAACAAGAAACAGATTATACCATCAACAAACAAAGAAAAGAGTGCAAAGAAGGAATGAAATGTATATTATACCACATACCTAAGCCACATAATATGGAATGAGCTTTGATAGAGAAGGAGAATCAAGTGTATAAAAGTATTAATTAATTTGAAACATTATGAAGTGAAGAATCCAAGGATGTTTATTATTAGTCGAAAGAGACTACTTTTAATGATTATTAATTTTTATGACTGGATGTAGAGAAATTCCATCAGTCTTATATTTGAGCAGAGATGATAATTCCTCTGAGCTCAGCTAAGTGAAGTATTGGTCAGCAGAGAATGTAGCCATAATGTGTCACTCTGAACTGTTCCAGCTCACATGTTAGGGAGTAAACATACCGGTGAGGAAGAACCGAATACGGAAGAAAAAATATATGATAATAATGATATATATAAGATTAAGGATTACTTATTAATGAATAAAGAAGCTAATGAAGGAGATACATATCATCTGAGAGAGAGAAATGGTGAAAAAGAAGGTATATAAAGTAAAATCACGAATAAAAATATGGTAAATAAAAAGAATCAGTAGTAATTATTTCATCCACACTAAGAGTATCATCTGAACTAATCACTTTTAAAGGAAAGCATATGTAGCATAACAGAATTTTCACCTTAAAACTTAACTTAATACAACATTAAAAAAGGAAAAAAGAAGAAACTATCAGTAGTGAGTGATAAATAAATGGTTGAAAATGAATTAAATAAGCTGATCATTATAGTCAATAAAATGTTAAAAAATAAACTCAATAACAAAGAAAACTCTTGGTCCAAAATAAAAGAAACCATCTATATAAAACCCCAGTACATCATCTGTATACCCAGTAGGATAAGAAGCAGTAAATGAAAAAGTAATAAGGGGCAAATTATTAAATTAAGGATCAGAAGATCCCAAATACAAAAATAATCACCCAGTCATATGGAGCAGTAATGAAAAAATAATAAGGTACAACTTATTAAATTAATGACATCAGAGTACCTGAATAACAAAAGTGATAACCTACTCATAGAATAGAATAAAAATTGAGGAACAGACTATTCCAAGCTTCATACAAGGAATGCAGAATAAAGAAAGGATATTCCCAAAATATTATGAAGAACATGTACCCATTAAACAGAGTTAAAACAATGACAAACGTTAACGCAGTAACCCAAGTTACAGGATACATTACCAATGAAAGATTGTAAAGTAAATTTAAAGGTAACTTAAAAATAGATAGAGTAAATCAGAATAATGACTACCATTAGAGTAGGAAATAAAAATGTTTAGACAATAAGAGTGAAGAACTACCTTTAGTGTAGAGAATTAAAAGTGAAATATTATAATAAACCACTATAAGAGTGAAAGACTACTAGTAAGGGTAGAAAATAAAAAGTGTTTTATAATAATAAACATAAAATTAAAAGACAGATAATAACTGCATATATTATTAATTATAATTTATAAGAGTGTTTAAATAGAATATAAGGAGTGATGAACAGTGAAATAGATAGAAAACCATGAACTTATCATAGATGTAAGGGAATAAGTTAAATACAGAAGGATTGTTTAGGATTAAATAATATGATTAAAAATGATAGATATAAGATGTTTTTATTATGAATAAATGATAATAAACATAATAATTTTCACCTGGGGAAATTGACGAAATATTAAAGAGATTCCACGGAACTACTAAGTTTATTACTACTTGGGATACCGTGTGTGGGTATTGGCAAGTGGAGTTGCACCCACAAAGCCGTCAATATATGGAGTTCATTTTCGAAGGACGCAACTATCAATTTAAGAGGTTGCCCTTCGGGTTAGTGAACTCAGTAGCCGTTTTTGTCGCCTGTATGGACCAAATACTCGGACCAGATGCGCTCCAATTCACGACAGTATATGTTGATGATCTATTGATCACATCAACCCATTGTGAGGAACATTGTTACCGTGTGAAGCATGTCTTGAAGAAACTAGCTGATAATAACGTTACTTTAAAACTAGATAAATCAAAACTTATAGCAAAAGAAGTTCAATTTTTGGGTTTCCAGCTGAATAGTCAAGGAATATCACCATCATCAGAAAAAGCAGACGCCATACAGAGATTCCCTACACCGAAAAACAGAAGGCAACTACAATCATTTTTAGGCCTGTGTAATTACTACAGGAAATTCCAAAATAATTATTCAGAGCTGACGGCCAGATTTCAGTATCAATTATCATCCAAGAACAAATGGCGATGGGGTCAAGAACAGGACGAGATATTAAAATCAATTAAAGAGAAGTTTTTAGAGGCAGTAATGCTTAATCATCCCAATTTTAACCGACCTTTCTTCCTGAACTGCGACGCTAGTAATATTAGCCTGGGATCAACGTTGTACCAAGAAGACGAAAATGGCAACCATCTAGTAGTTAGCTTCGCTAGCAGAACACTTAACCAATGCGAAAAGAACTATAACGTGACAGAAAAAGAACTGCTAAGTGTAGTCTTTGCCTGTGGGAAGTTTCGAACCTACATTCTGGGATATCCGGTAACAGTTCGCACAGATCATAAGTCGATATCATTTTTAAGAAGATGCAAGTTGAGCCATGGTAGACTGACCAGGTGGGTACTTGCCCTGCAGGAATATGATCTACAGTGGGAGTATATTCCCGGAAGTAGGAATATTGTAGCAGACGTGTTGTCACGAGTGAATTTGGAAGAACAGACCTTCGAGGGCGAGAAGGTGAGTATTCTGAAAATATACAATATCATCAAGGACAGATCCGATTTAGAAAAGGTGGTACGGGACATCAGCAAACACCAGCAGTCTGACCCGAAACTAAACAGTATCAAACTTCGTCTTTCCAACCAAGATGATACCATAACCAGATTTTATTGCGTGCATAATGAAGTACTATTCATTAAAACATCCCTTGATGAAGAGGTATGGAAAATCATAATACCTGCTACAGTTGAGAAGGATATCATCCTAGATTATCATCTCCGATACGGTTACATGGGGGCAATGAAAGTGATAAAGGCGTTGGAAGAAAATTGCCATATAAAAAATATAAATCGAAAGGTAAGAAACTACCTTAAGACCTGCCTTATTTGTCAATTGGTAAAAACGAACAACAAAAGAAAAGAGGGTATAATGATACCAATTACATCACAAGAAAAGCTGGAAAAGGTATTCCTGGATATCTGTGGGCCATTTCCCTGTAGTGGCGGATGCCATCGTTACAAATATATTATCATAATGATGGATCACTTCACCAAATTTATAAAATTATATCCGGTGAACTGAGCTACCACTTTGAAGATTTTAGGAGTGGTAACCAGTTACTACATTCCAGAGATAGGAAAACCCGCGTCAATAATCACTGACCATGGAACGCAATTTAAGGTAAGGAGGTGGAAAAACACTTTAATCATATTAGGTATCAAGACGTACAAGACATCTGTTTACCACCCCAGTAGTAATCCTGTGGAGAGGGTGCTGCGAGAGTCGGGAGAATATTGCGAACATACTGTCATAATCAACAAAGAAAGTGGCAAGAATATTTATCAGCCACCAAGGAATTCCTTAATTTAGCACATCACCCCGCTATAGGGACCACACCATATACGGCAATGTATGAGAAACAACCTCCTAGAGAAATACAAGAAATCATAGAATTTCCCGTGAATCACGAATATAAATTTAATCAACTGACGTTCTACAATAAATTGGCTGAAGACCAGGAAAGGCGACATAACAAGTATCAAAAGGGAATTAAGACAGTAATTAACTACGAAGTCGGAGAAAAGGTATTACTGAAAAACAGGGAACTACCCAGTACTTTGGAAGGCAATACCAAAAAGTTATTACTGCTGTATACCGGACCATATATGATTATTAAAAATAATAACAACAACACTTATGTATTAAAGGATATTAATTCAAATAAGACAAAGGGAACCTATAATCAATTGTCAATAAAAAAATATTTGGAAGAAAAGTGATAATTACAAGATAACTAAATTCTAAAAATGGTAAGAACAACTTACAAGGACTATTTGAAATAATTATTATATAAAACGAATTTAGTAAGAAAAAAAAATTAACTAAATTCAAAAAATGGTATGAACAACTTACAAGAATTATTTGAAAGAATATTATAATAAAACGAATTTTGTAAGAAAATATGTCAAAATTCTACAAACAATAAGACCAACTTACAAGAAATATTTGAAATAACTATCATGGATATAAAGGAATTTGGTAAGAAAAAACAAAAAAAAATGTTAAGACCAACTTACAAGAATTATTTAAAAAAACTATTATATAAAAAGAATTTTACAAGAAAAATGATTCTTAAATAACAAAGACAAAAAAAAACAAGAACAAATTACACTCATAATTTGAAAGAACTCTTACATAAAAGAATTGGAGAATAAACGGAGTACAAATGTGTAAACTTTCTCAAACTCTCCAGGGACAAAGCAAAAAAGAACATGTTCCAATAGATAATGAGAAAAACCTATATCAATTGATTGAATAAATTAATATTACAAGAAAAATATATCCATAAATGTTAAAAGTGTCATAAGAAGAAAGTGTAGCAAATATTCATAAGAACCAGTGTTGAAAAGGAAAAAACCCCAAATGAACTATCACAGCTGTAAAGACTATACTACAGTTTGTATTGTAATAATGATCATGATAACTGTAACAACTATTATAAACGATGTAAATGAAATAATTTAAGACAGAAATGATACAGAACTTTTAAATGAAGAAAGGAAGAGGAGACCGGAATATTTTTATAATTTAACCAAACTCACAATGAAAATAATTTGATGAAGAAGAAACAAGGAAGAAGAATCAACTAAATAAGAACCAAGTATTAAGACCAGAAACCAAAAACCCTGGTACCATAATGATAATATTGTTGTAATAACCACTATTATAGTGATAATTAATGGAAGGTATTAATGTTATGCCATGAGCAATAGAATGACTCATTGAATACCAAAGAGAAAAAAAAATCTATATATATGCTAATTACTATGTAAACAAGAAACAGATTATACCATCAACAAACAAAGAAAAGAGTGCAAAGAAGGAATGAAATGTATATTATACCACATACCTAAGCCACATAATATGGAATGAGCTTTGATAGAGAAGGAGAATCAAGTGTATAAAAGTATTAATTAATTTGAAACATTATGAAGTGAAGAATCCAAGGATGTTTATTATTAGTCGAAAGAGACTACTTTTAATGATTATTAATTTTTATGACTGGATGTAGAGAAATTCCATCAGTCTTATATTTGAGCAGAGATGATAATTCCTCTGAGCTCAGCTAAGTGAAGTATTGGTCAGCAGAGAATGTAGCCATAATGTGTCACTCTGAACTGTTCCAGCTCACATGTTAGGGAGTAAACATACCGGTGAGGAAGCACCGAATACGGAAGAAAAAATATATGATAATAATGATATACATAAGATTAAGGATTACTTATTAATGAATAAAGAAGCTAATGAAGGAGATACATATCATCTGAGAGAGAGAAATGGTGAAAAAGAAGGTATATAAAGTAAAATCACGAATAAAAATATGGTAAATAAAAAGAATCAGTAGTAATTATTTCATCCACACTAAGAGTATCATCTGAACTAATCACTTTTACAGGAAAGCATATGTAGCATAACAGAATTTTCACCTTAAAACTTAACTTAATACAACATTAAAAAAGGAAAAAAGAAGAAACTATCAGTAGTGAGTGATAAATAAATGGTTGAAAATGAATTAAATAAGCTGATCATTATAGTCAATAAAATGTTAAAAAATTACTCAATAACAAAGAAAACTCTTGGTCCAAAATAAAAGAAACCATCTATATAAAACCCAGTACATCATCTGTATACCCAGTAGGATAAGGAGCAGTAAATGAAAAAGTAATAAGGGGCAAATTATTAAATTAAGGATCAGAAGATCCCAAATACAAAATACAAGTGATAACCTACTCATAGAATAGAATAAAAATTGAGGAACAGACTATTCCAAGCTTCATACAAGGAATGCAGAATAAAGAAAGGATATTCCCAAAATATTATGAAGAACATGTACCAATTAAACAGAATTAAAACAATGACAAACATTAACTCAGTAACCCAAGTTACAGGATACATTACCAATGAAAGATTGTAAAGTAAATTTAAAGGTAACTTAAAAATAGATAGAGTAAATCAGAATAATGACTACCATTAGAGTAGGAAATAAAAATGTTTAGACAATAAGAGTGAAGGACTACCATTATTATAGAGAATTAAAAGTGAAATATTATAATAAACCACTATATGAGTGAAAGACTACTAGTAAGGGTAGAAAATAAAAAGTGTTTTATAATAATAAACATAAAATTGAAAGACAGATAATCACTGTATATATTATTAATTATAATTTATAAGAGTGTTTAAATAGAATATAAGGAGTGATGAACAGTAAAATAGATAGAAAACCATGAACTTACCATAGATGTAAGGGAATAAGTTAAGTACAGAAGGATTGTTTAGGATTAAATAATATGATTAAAAATGATAGATATAAGATGTTTTTATTATGATTAAATGATATATATAAGATGTTTTTATTATAATTAATATATATAAAATATGATAGATATAAGATGTTTTTATTATAACTCAATGATATATATGAAAATAATAGATATAAGATGTTATGTTATACTTAAATAATGTTACTAATTTCAAAGTTTTGTTAAGGCAGGGAAGGCAAGGAGATAACATTAAGATATTTTTGAATGGTAAACCATATAAATAATAATATAACAAAATATTTAAAAAACCCAATAGCAAAGCAAAACCATATTTTAGACCAAAATCAACTACTACCATAGAGTCAAATCCAAAAGGAGGAACTCAATAAAACTGTATATAATTAGCTGAAATTAGTCAATTTAAAATAAAGATATTTAAATATAATCCTCACAGAAATAAATAATAGTAAATGCAATGACCAGAAGATAAAATTAACTTTATTGGAAATAGGTAATATAAGGCCTAACAAGGGACTCAGTAAAAATAAAATCTGAAATAATCAGTATTAGAATGTTATAACAACAAATTGTTAATAACCAAGAATAATGATGAAAGAAGTAAAATTATTTAAAGAAATTTTAACTCAAAATGAATTGTAAACCATTTAATTTATAATTATGTGAAAAATTATAAGGCCTATAAGAAATATAAAAAAATGTCAATTTTAAGCTTATTTGAAACCAAATTAGGTCAAGTTATATATTGAATTATGTAAAATTAGAACAAGAATATTGCTAGGTAGTTAAATTTTCATAAAATAACAAATAAATAAGTTATAGCCATAAAATAAGAAAAAATATCATATATTTTTATAATATCAGATCTAAGCCAAGGCGACAGCTGTTTCCAGACAATGGGAAGGAGAATAAGATATTTCGGAAATTACCACATTAAGACAACGATTTAAGTCATCAGTTAATTGTTAAACGTGGATGCGTACGGATCAGAAAGTACCGACAGAAGATCCAAAAATTATAAATGGTTTGGAAAAAATGAATGAAGTGCAACATCAAAAAACATTACATAGGTTATCAACTGAAGGTTAACGCCTAATAACTTAACTAATAACCGAAACAAAAATGAATAACAGTAATAACACGATCCAACACAAGAGCACAAGGAACCAACCGCCATATTGAAATATTAATTCAACACCAATTCCAATAGAACAACGAACTCAAACAGATTTTGGAACACGGGACACTACACGAATAATCCAGCACAAAACAACATCGCCGAGTAGAAGAGAACACTACAATTAAGTATCCAGAGGGACCACATCACTGAGATCCACAATTATATTTGAGGGAGAAGACAAAACATAGGAGTCAGCGTGGGTAGCAGAGATCCAAAGCTGACGCCCGCCATACTTTTATTTGCATAGCGAGACGTACACAGCCTTCCGGAACCAGTGACGACGTGGCGTCATACACTACTGCTTAGTTCGAAATTTTATTTATTCAATGACATTATTTTCTGAATATATGTTACTTTTATGGAATAGTATGTAACGTGTCTAAAATATGGGGTATTTCATTTTATTGCATTTCGGGGTTTTTATAAAAAATATTGTGAAAGTTTTATTTTCTGACAAACGTTAATTCCATTGTAACAGAACACGTGGCAAGTAGAACAGTGTTGAAACAAAGCAGCAGCGTAATAGTCAGTTGCGAAACCAGGCAAAGAATTTGCACCACCCTCTATTTCTCAGAACTGTGCGTGAATATGATGGTGCGCGTACGCAACGACTCAAGTATGCGCGCCGTAGGGACGCCAAGAAACTTAAACGATGCTGTAAAAAATGGCGAATGAACGAACAGTTTGTGAGATCAGCAAGACGACCTACAGGAAATATAGTTAAGTACCGCCTACTGCTAGTGACATCAGACTAGCAGTGTCTAGAGATCGTCGACACATATTACGGATACTACCACTATGTATCATGCATAGAGCGAATAAACTGTAACAAATCAACCTTGAACGACAACGAGATCTGATGGCCGTGGAACACTGTTTCCTCCCGCTCGCCAAGTAAGTTGCGCAGTTGTTAGTCCCTAGAGTAACCGGCCGGGTCCTTTATAGAGGTAGCTCCTCTTAAAATTTTAACATGGGACAGTAAAAGTGATTTAATTGTTATTTCAATCAGTGGAAGTGAGAGTGAATAATTACTGAACAGTAACATGCCAATTTGATATATTTTTCTTTATTTTCGGGACAACTACCAACTCACTACGCGGCGACCACGAGGTCGCAGATATAGGCGTTACCGGCGGGGAGATCATATCATGTATTACAGTAATCAATCAAAGTAAAAAGGGGGGTTTTTTATGTTTTTAAGAATGTGAGTAGTGCGTGAGCAGGCTGGGCTATCTTAAGTTGTAAGTAACAGTATGTAAGTTTAGAAAATAAGAGGTATGAACAAGAATTACACCATATTTGAAAAGCATGTAAGTAACTGTATTTGATAAACAAAATTTTAAAATGGCAATAATTGATCATTAAAGCTAATTATTTCTCTTCATAACGATGTGTAGAATCAGTTATTTCGATAACCTTAACACCGGTTTGCATCTGATGTTCATGTGATTGGATCCTGGACCTTAATAGAATCTTGGCAGGTAGGTGGAAATTATATAATTTTGTATTTAATATATTGAAATTGGATAAGAAGATAACAATGGCGCCCGTGACAGGCACGAATTTAAATTAATTAATTAAATTCCACATCTACGAGGATGCAAACATGTGTTAGGTTAGCGTAGTAAAATAAAAATGCGTTATGTACGCAAAGTTAATATGAGAAAGCAATATAGAAAGTACATTACAAAAAAATTAATTAAATTAATTAATTAGATTAATTAAAATATTCTGAATATCAATTATAAAAAAATGGCAGATAACAAAAGTAACAAAAATGAAATAACTAATGTCGAAATTTTTGACGAGTCAAACATGAGCAATTTTGAGATACATTCGACTCCAAGTGCGAGTCAAGAGAAAGCAGAGTTAAGTTTAAGTGACCAGAGTAATGTAACTGTAGATTCGGGGATTCAAATAACCCCAAATTTGCGTAGGGACTGTACAACTAATAATGAAGAAGTCAGCTTCACTGACACTAATGTAGAAATAACCGAATCAAAAATAATGAAAGATGTCGAACATCAATCAACACCTATTCCAATGAATCAAAATAAAAAATGTGACGACAGTAGCATGTTAACAAATTTGTATAGTTTGATGTGTAGTATGAAAGAAAATTCAGAAAAACAACATGACGAATTAAATGATCGTTTTGATGAAATTAAGACCGAAATTAAAAGTGAATTTAATTGCAAATTGGAGGAACTTAAAACTGAAATTAATAAAGTACAAATCAACTGTGAGAGTTACTGTAACAAATTAAAATATGAATTAAATGAAACGTTGAGTCACTCATTAGATAGTATGAATAATAAAATTGACGAAATAGAGAGTAGTGTGGTAGAAAAAACCAATAAACAAATACAGAAGGTAACCGAAAATTTTGATCGTAAAATAGATGAATGTAATGTTAGTAATGAGTACAAGTTGAATTGTGTAGTTGATAAGATTGAAACATATGAAATTAGTACTAAGGTCAAAATCAATGAAATAGAAAGTAATTGCAAAACAGAGATACAAGCTATACAAAATATAGTAAATACTATAGATACAAGTAATAAACAATTTGAGTATTTAAATAATAATAAATTTGTGTCAATTGAGCAGAGTATAGTTAATGTTAAAGATGAATTGAATATAGCTATAAATGAAAAACTTAATAGGGTTACTGAACACATAGTCATTGCTAAAGATATGAATAGCGATATTGATTTGGAGTTATTTAATTGCAAAAACAAGGGGGTACACCCTATGCAGTTTTTGAATAGAGTCAGAGAATTTAATCAGTTTTGTAGAAGTAGCTGGGAAGTACAATTGCTAAAAATCATGAAGTGTTTTAGAGGGAATTCCGCGGTATGGGCGGAGGTGCATAAAGTAGACTGGGTAAATTATCAGTGTTCTGATACGGCTTTTAGAGAGAAATATTGGTCGGAGGAGGAACAAGAAATATTACGGAGTAAAATTATGGGACCAGGTAATTTTGGGACCCAAGGGGGTAACGTAACTATGTACGTAATGCGACTATATAATGAGGCAAAATATTTAGAGCCACCGTTACCGTTTGGGTCATTCGTCCGTCACATAAGCAAGCATTTACCGAGAGAAATACAAATTACATTAATGACCCGAGAGATTATAGAAATCACGGAACTAGAGAAAATATTGGATATATTTCAGAATATAAGAGAACGGGATATGAGTAGGCGGATAAACACACCAGTATCACATATAAATGGGAATCATAATCAACCAAGGGGAATACCCAATTTTCACCGAGGAGCGCGGGGAGGATGTTTTGACAATAGGGGCGAGAGTTGGAGGTGTAGAGAATGTGACACAGACAATTATGCTAATAGAACCAATTGTTTCAGATGTCATCGAAACAGGGAGTGCGCCAGGAACGAGAGAACGAACCCACCACCAAATCAACAGTCGAGGGGAGGAGAATTTTATAGAGGAGCGCCAAGAGGAGGAGGACATTATAATAGAGGAAGAGGAGGAAGTCATCCAGCTGTAGCAGGTCCATCCACGGGAAACTAAGGAGGACAATGGAGAAGCGGGCCCAACCATTGTCAACGGAGTACCGGGTCCAAGTAACCAACGAATACGCGAACAACGTTATCAAAGTAGACATGGCAAAAGAATTGTTAGAAGAAGATGAGAACAAGGTGATGGAACGCAGAACAGGATTGACTGAGGTGACAATTATTAACATTGAAGGTAAGAATTATAAAACTTTAATTGATACCGGTAGCGAGATCTCAGTGATTTCTGAAAATGTCATGGGTGAATTAAAAGAGATAAATAAAAATATACCATCATTACCAGTTGCGGGGGTTACAGTAGTGGGGGTAACTGGGGTGAGAAGTAAGAGAATAACCAGACAAGTACAATTAAATATTTTAATAAATGGAGTGGAATTTGAAAACACGTTCCTAGTAGTTAAAGGGTTGAGTCTGGATGTAATTTTGGGAAATGATTTTTTGGAACGAAACGGAGCAGTAATAGATTTCAATAAACAAATAGTAAAATTTGAAAAGGGAAATAAACCAGTTAGAATAGAGTTTAAGAAAATAGTAAATGAGAGTAAAGTCACGGGCATAAAAATGTTACATAAGCAGATAGGCGATGGAGAGATAGAGACCAAAATAAATATATGTCGAGAGAGTGATAGCCTAGAGAATGAGGAGGGAGAAATGCATGAGAGTAATGAGAGTGTGTGGGCAGATAGAGCCAACAAATTTTTTAATGAAGGTACAGTTGTAGGAAATACTCAGCGAGAGGAGCTGTGGGCAGTGGTGGAACGTTTCAGCGAGGTATTTGACGAATCACCAGGGAAAGCGAAGGACTACATCTGCGAGCTGAAAGTTCGGGACCACGCACCATACATGCAGAGGAGCTACCCGGTGCCGTTTTCGAAGAGAAGGGCTGTACAGGAGGAATTAGACCGGATGATGCAGGGAGACATAATTGAACGCTCAGTATCACCTTACTCAAATCCTTTGGTAGTAGTGATAAAAAAGGATGGGAATGTAAGGTTATGTTTAGATGCCAGAAAAATTAATCAAATTATTATACCTGACCAGGAATCTCCGGAACCCATAAATGAGATTTTACAGAAGTTCAGCGGAGTCAAATACATGACGTCATTAGACCTGACAGCTGGATACTGGCAGGTGCCATTAGCAGCAGAGAGCAGAAAATACACAGCTTTTCTTTTTAACGGTAAGAATTACCAATTCAAACGCTTACCTTTTGGGTTAAACACCAGTGTTGCCAGTTTTATTAAATGTTTAGATAATATATTACAACCTAAGGATCTAGACTTTTTAACAGTATATGTCGATGATATCTTGATAGCTTCTAGAACATTCACTGAACATTTAGAACACATAGAATATGTATTAGATAAGCTACAAAAAGGGGGTTTAACAGTGAATTGGGACAAGTCTAAGTTTCTGCAGACAGAAATACATTTCTTAGGATTTATTATTACACAGGAGGGGATATTAGCTAACCCTGACAAAGTAGAAGCCATAATGCGATTCCCCGAACCTAAAAACATTAAGCAATTACAAAGTTTCTTAGGCCTATGCAATTTTTACAGGAAACTTCAGGAGAACTACGCACACACAACATCCAAACTAAGTGCTGTACTGCAGAAGAATAAACAGTGGAGATGGGGAGATACGGAACGAAATGCATTCAACGAAATTAAAAGAAAGTTTAGTCACATGATTATGATGAATCATCCCGATTTTAATAAAACTTTTTATTTGCAGACCGACGCCAGCAATGTAGCGCTAGGGGCGGAGCTCTACCAGGAGGGCTGCGACAAGGAACATCTAACGATCGCCTTCGCCAGTAGATCGCTGCTGTCAGCTGAGAAAAATTATACAACGACAGAAAAAGAACTTTTAAGTATTGTGTTCGCCGTAGGTAAGTTCCGGACATACATTCTAGGCAATACAACAATAATCCGGACGGACCACAAGGCATTATCATTCCTAAATACATGTAAGCTGACGCATAGCAGATTAACCAGGTGGGTATTAGCTTTACAAGAATATAACTTTTCCTGGGAGTATATAAAGGGGTCAGATAATAAGGTATCAGATACACTTTCTAGAGTAGATGTTATAGACAATAAAACTGGTAGGGATCTCAAAGAGATAGAAATTTTTAGATTAACTAGAGAAGATGGAATTTTTGGTGAAGAATTAAGTGATATTAAAAATATGCAAAGATCTGATAGTAAACTGGGTAAAGTAATTGTTAGTTTAGAAACGGAGGTAGAGGGATCTGAATATAATAAGCGATTTCAAGTATATCAAGGTATTTTGTTTAAAAAAGTAGATAGTGGGGAGCGTGATTGGAGGTTAGTTATACCCGAGGGATTAATAGATAAAATTGTTTGGGATTGCCATATAAGGTATGGTCATTTTGGGGCGAGAAAACGTGCAAATGTTTTGAAAGAATCATGTATATTGTAACGAGTAAATGTGGTCGTACCTGTTAAAATGTATCACACTTGCTTATATGGTGTATTAGTGTGAATGTAGTGTGTTTGCCTCACACTGGTCGTTACATAAATCGACGTCACTACTGGAGTCCGTAGCATTGTCAATGTTACCAGTACAACCTACCTGTTAATTCATAGGGATTGCTATTCCCGGGTGGCGCCAAATTGTTTCTGTTAAAACAATTAAAATATTTAATTTCTAATATAATACGAGGTATTAGCATGGACAGCTGTGACGTTCGAATTGTTCCCGCTGCTAGTCAGGTTGTCAACTCGTCCACTCGTGATGAGCGCTAGTTGGCTGTTGCTTAAAACTTCGCTAACACACATATATTCTACAAAATCCTATGAAATAACAAGATAGTAATGATCTGTACTGTATTTTTTAATACAAATTGGGTCATCAATAAATATGACAAATGAATTACAAATAATTTTATAATATTCGGCTCCGACTTAGAGCTTGAAACACAAAATATCTCAGAGTTGGCAAAAATGAATCAAAACATTAACGTTTGACGAAATGACATCCGTCACTTTTAATAAATTACAATGTCTAAAATCTGGAGTTCTTTTGATCATGAAAATAGACATAAACGTTGGTTACATTAAAAAAGTACACTACCATACCTTATACGTACTTAGAAGTTATAATGTGTTTATACAATTTGTTCGGTAGTGTCGTATTTCTGTTACAAAAATTGTGTTCTCAAATAAGGTTATATTGAATTTAGTACAAATGTTTTTTATGTAAGTAAATTATGTCTTTACCTTTGAAAGAAAATATTACTTTTTAAATAGTGAGAAATTTTATCATTTGAAAATAATTTAAGTAATTTAGGGTTTTGGGAATAAGGAATTCATTCGGTACTTATCAGTTCATCTCACGTTGAAATGTCATCAGGATAGTCGCATATTCTTCGAATTTGGGCTGGTTTTAAACTTCTAACATCTTCTTCATCTGGTCTTGGGTTTTTTCTTTAATTAATTTAGTTAATCTGGTTCCTGGACATCATGTATTCTTTATAGATCGACGTCTCTGCATGTGGGGTCATCTTGGTTCACTGATTCGACTTTTTATAACTGTTTAAATCAAAATTTTAATCGTTCCAATTTTGCGCGTCGCTTACCCACGCTTCGTTTTTTCAGAGTCTATATAATTTAACGGAAAATAAGCCCTTAAACGTCTCGTTGTCATAGTAACCATAATTCGATGATTGGTTAATTGCTCCTTTAGGACATTGTTAGAAATATTTGAATTTTTATTCAAATTTACTAAGTATTTTCCTAATGATTTTATTCCTTTATAATTCCTTTGGGATAATAAATGACATCACTATTATTTTTCTTTCCTTTCAAAGTTTACAATGATACCTCATAAGGTCATATTCTGTTATACATTAACTATAGTCTAATTATTTGACATTTACTAAATAACATATCTTTCTTAAATTAAACTATTACAATGATGTGTCTGTGTTAAAATAACTGATATATAATTACTGTCCATTCACTGTTCTTAGATTAGTAAGATTTTTTGTGAAATTGATACAATTTACATTTGAATGTCTTTGGCAGTTAAATGTCTTCATAGCCAAAATCAGCCATGATTGTTTTTTAGTGTATTTACTTTTTAAATTACATTCTGAATTCAGCCTGATGGGCTTCACTTATTTGTTTGTGTTTTAACTACTATTCAACATACATTTTCATTACTCTTCATTTAAAATATCATAATTAGGTTTATGGACTGTAGGTTCCTTTCAGCCATATTCCTCCTTTAACATTGAAACAACTATTCTTTACAGGTCATTAGCTATTATTAGTTCTAACATTGATTTCTTTCTTGAGTTACAAACTAAAGTGATAAACCTTGTCACTTTTCATAAAATTATGAAGGTTAATTCCCCTTTCAACATGGGGTGTTGTATTCTTTGCAATCTTAGTTTTAATAACAAAACTTTAATTCTATTAAATATCACTATAATATTGACGACTCAGAACACAAAGTTTTTTATAAGCAAAAACGTAAAGTTTTACCTTACAGCCTAAACCGGCTTTCACCTATAGAAGGCTTCATCAGAGGCTGTCGTTAGTAGCGCTGCTCGTCTTGTTGTTGGCGACGAGAAAGTGTTTCGAAAGATTGAAGCTGTGTGTGTGTGTGGTGAGATGTGTTCGAATAATGCGTGCGATTTGAATTGTGTCTGTTCATTTAGGATGTCGTTTTTATTTGTTTTTGTGTGTTTGTATATTTCTAATTGTTCTAGAGTGTCTAGTTTTCGGCCTTTTGTGTGTACGTGTAGTATGTTCATGTTATTGTCGATGTTTTTATATGTGTGGTTTGCTTCAATGAGGTGGTTTGCGAAGGTAGATTCTGTAGTGGTGTGGAGTGCTTTAGTGTGTTCAATGTATCTCTGTTTGAAGCTACGTCCTGTCTGGCCTATGTAGAATTTACTGCAATTTGAACAATTTAGTTTATATACACCGGGTAGATCGAATTTGTTTTGTGCTTTGGGCATGCGTTTTGATAGTGTGTGTTCTGTTTTGTTAGTAGTTTTGTAAGCGATTCTGTATCCTGCTTTTTTGAATTTGTGGGCAATTTTTTCTGTTTGTTTGTTGATGTATGTTAGTGTTATGAATTTGTTGTTTTCTGTCTTTGTCTGTTGTTTGTTTTGTGTTTTGTGTAGGAGTTTACTGACTATTGTTCTGTCATAACCATTAGATTCTGCTAGATATTTTATCGTGTTTAGTTCGTCTTTGTAGTCTATTTCATCTAAGGGGATGTTGTTAAGTCTATGTATCATGGTTCTAAAAGCAGCTAGTTTGTGTTGTATTGGGTGATTGGAGGTGTTGTGTATTAGTGTGTCAGTTGTAGTTGGTTTTCTGTATATACTGAATTTGTGCCTGTGTTCTAGTTTTGTGATGGAGAGGTCTAAGAAGTTTATGGTATTGTTGTGTTCGTATTCGGCAGTGAAGGTTATGTTTTTATGTATTTTGTTTATGTGCATTAGTAACTGTTCACATTGTCTTTTGTTTCCCCTGTATAGTATTAGAATGTCATCAACGTATCTATGCCAATATAGTATTTTATGTGAGTGTCTGTCATTGTTTGTGAGTATTTTTGTTTTTTCTAAGTGTTGGAGGAAGACTTCTGCTAGAATGCTGGATATGGGGGAGCCCATGGGTAGGCCGTCGTTCTGTGTGTAGTATTTATTGTTGTAAGTAAAGTAGTTTTGTTTTGTGATAATGTTCAGAGTTTCTGTTATTTCATTGATAAGTTCGTCTGGTGTGTTGTTCTGTTTGAGTTTGTTTTGTAGGATGGTGATTGTTTCAGGTATGGGGATGTTTGTGTACAGGTTTTTAATGTCAAAGGAGGCTAATGTGGCGTTATGGGGGATGTGTATGTCTTGTATTTTTGTTACTAGGTCATTGTTGTTTTTTACTGCAATGTTGTTGTCTATTTGTGTGTGTTGTCTAATAATTTTGTCTAGATATTTTGCCAGTTTGTGTGCAGGGGCATTACGGTAGTTGATAATGGGGCGGATCGGAATGTCTTCTTTATGGATTTTGGGAAGCGCTTGGAGTGTAGGTGCTGATGGTCGGATTTGTTTCATGTAGGGCTTTTGTTTATGTGTCATAATGTGTTTGGCTTTGTTGACTATTTGTTTTACTGAGTTTTGGTATCTGTCGGTGGGGTCGTGTTTTAGTTCTGTGATGTTGTTCTGTTCTATGAAGTCTTGTACTTTTTTGTGTAGTTTGTCTGTGGGGATAATTACAGTCGTGTTGCCTTTGTCAGCTTTTACAAATGTGATGTTGTGTTTGTGTGCCTTTTCCCTCAGTTTGATGGCTGTGTGTATTTCTGAGTTGTGGTTGTTGTTGTCTGGTGTCTTATGTACTCCTATTGTGTTATTTATATTATGTCTTAATGTGTCTTGATGTTCTGGTGCTGTGTTTTGTATATTTGTTTCTGTGTCAATTATGAGCTTTGTTAGTGTTTGGTTGTTATGTTTGTAATGTATGTTATGTTTTAGGCCTTTATCAAGGAGTGTTTGTTCGTTTTTTGTGAGTGTGACGTTCGTGAGGTTTACTGTACGTGGGTAGAATTTGTGCGAGGGAATTATATCTGTTTTGATTGGTGTCAGGTTTTTTATTTTTCTGTCGTGTTTTGTCTGTATGATATGTATTTGTTTTTTTGTCCATTCATTTGTGTGGAACTAAAACACGACCCCACCGACAGATACCAAAACTCAGTAAAACAAATAGTCAACAAAGCCAAACACATTATGACACATAAACAAAAGCCCTACATGAAACAAATCCGACCATCAGCACCTACACTCCAAGCGCTTCCCAAAATCCATAAAGAAGACATTCCGATCCGCCCCATTATCAACTACCGTAATGCCCCTGCACACAAACTGGCAAAATATCTAGACAAAATTATTAGACAACACACACAAATAGACAACAACATTGCAGTAAAAAACAACACTGACCTAGTAACAAAAATAAAAGACATACACATCCCCCATAACGCCACATTAGCCTCCTTTGACATTAAAAACCTGTACACAAACATCCCCATACCTGAAACAATCACCATCCTACAAAACAAACTCAAACAGAACAACACACCAGACGAACTTATCAATGAAATAACAGAAACTCCGAACATTATCACAAAACAAAACTACTTTACTTACAACAATAAATACTACACACAGAACGACGGCCTACCCATGGGCTCCCCCATATCCAGCATTCTAGCAGAAGTCTTCCTCCAACACTTAGAAAAAACAAAAATACTCACAAACAATGACAGACACTCACATAAAATACTATATTGGCATAGATACGTAGATGACATTCTAATATTATACAGGGGAAACAAAAGACAATGTGAACAGTTACTAACGCACATAAACAAAATACATAAAAACATAACCTTCACTGCCGAATACGAACACAACAATACCATAAACTTCTTAGACCTCTCCATCACAAAACTAGAACACAGGCACAAATTCAGTATATACAGAAAACCAACTACAACTGACACACTAATACACAACACCTCCAATCACCCAATACAACACAAACTAGCTGCTTTTAGAACCATGATACATAGACTTAACAACATCCCCTTAGATGAAATAGACTACAAAGACGAACTAAACACGATAAAATATCTAGCAGAATCTAATGGTTATGACAGAACAATAGTCAGTAAACTCCTACACAAAACACAAAACAAACAACAGACAAAGACAGAAAACAACAAATTCATAACACTAACATACATCAACAAACAAACAGAAAAAATTGCCCACAAATTCAAAAAAGCAGGATACAGAATCGCTTACAAAACTACTAACAAAACAGAACACACACTATCAAAACGCATGCCCAAAGCACAAAACACATTCGATCTACCCGGTGTATATAAACTAAATTGTTCAAATTGCAGTAAATTCTACATAGGCCAGACAGGACGTAGCTTCAAACAGAGATACATTGAACACACTAAAGCACTCCACACCACTACAGAATCTACCTTCGCAAACCACCTCATTGAAGCAAACCACACATATAAAAACATCGACAATAACATGAACATACTACACGTACACACAAAAGGCCGAAAACTAGACACTCTAGAACAATTAGAAATATACAAACACACAAAAACAAATAAAAACGACATCCTAAACGAACAGACACAATTCAAATCGCACGCATTATTCGAACACATCTCACCACACACACACACAGCTTCAATCTTTCGAAACACTTTCTCGTCGCCAACAACAAGACGAGCAGCGCTACTAACGACAGCCTCTGATGAAGCCTTCTATAGGTGAAAGCCGGTTTAGGCTGTAAGGTAAAACTTTACGTTTTTGCTTATAAAAAACTTTGTGTTCCGAGTCGTCAATATTATAGTGATATTTAGTTAAGTAACGGACACGTCATGGACAACGAAATCCAAGAATTTAATTCTATTCTATCATACCATGTTAACACAAGTTATTTGTCTGGGCTTTCTCCCTGAATAATATTACAAGCTTCCTTAATATTAATTTGGACTACTATTTCTAATTACTTCTAGATATATTACTAATTATAATATCACTCCAATCATTGGTCGTTTATCAATGTTTCACAGAGTGTCTGCTTACTTATCATTCTATTTTGAATGTTTCACATACACTTTTACTACTTTTTAGGGCATTTACACTTCACTAAAGCACTTCACTTTGGTTCACTGTTTTGTATTTAGTGTTATTTAATGGGTAATCCCTATACTTTACCATTTCTCACTAATTTGTTTTAGTATGACATTTACTATTAACAATATTAGGTTATTTGTGTTTTGTTAAATCTAACCTTTCTGACTGGGTTAGTGTACTTTTCCTATATTACATTGATTTACAATTGTATTGTCTTTAAAATGGGTACATAGGTTAATTTCATGACAACAATAATATTGGTTTCATTAATACATAATTATTCAAGGTTTATTGACCGTATTCTATCTCTAAACATACAATCTTTCCCTTTTATATGTGTGTTAGTTTCCCCTTGGGTTTAACCTGTCTCCTCTTCATTCTTCCTCTTCTTCATCTTCAATCGGTTCTCCTCTTCTTCTCTTCTGGTTTAAATTCTGTTTAATTGAAGGGATCTGTTCTCTTCTTCTGGTTCTTCTTTAGTTCTGTGTTCATCATTGTTTTGTCTATCATATTTTTTCTTAAGTATGTTACGTGGTTCCCTTCTTTATGTTTATGTTGTTGGCTCAATCACTTGGGTTGGGTAATATCGTTGTACGTCTTGTCAAAATATTTACATTTTAATCATTTTTTAAACATTTTATTTCATATGAAGTAATTTTATACCAAGAATTATCTTTTTTATCACTGGTACGGGATTTGGCTTAATTGTATCGTTACATAATGCCTCTCCTCTAAAATTGATCATTTTAATAAAACACTAGCATAGTTTTTTATGAAATTATCAGTTATAGATAACTTGTTTCCTCTTCTTCCTTGTTTGTTTCTCCATTCTTCATTTCTCTTCTTACTTAATTCATTCCATTTTATTTGGATCTGTTTTTATTTATTTCCATTGGTGCATTTTCCCTCATAATAATATAATATACTTTGGGATTGTCCACCTTGTGGTTTGTTTTTTAGATCACTTTGTCATTACTACTCATTCTTCCTTCCGCTATACCTTAACTATACACTATCATCTACTTATACACTTGATTATTTTTATCTTTATTCATATGTTAATTTCATCATATCTCACTTTTCATTATTTTATTTTCAATGCTCGTTGTGATCATTTTAATTGTCTTAGACATTTTTATTCCTTTCTTAATCATTTAGCAAGATTCTGCTTTAGCCATATCTGTATATTGGTTTTATACATAATCTCCCTCTCTCCTTGTACCAGGTATAATTTTATATTTTTTTTTTCTTATAATACTGTTGATTCAGTATAATTTCAAGTATTTATCTCAGAAATTTGAGCTTGATTTTATTTTTTGGTTCATTTTATTCTGTATTCAACATCATTTTTGATAATTCTTTGGTAATTTAATGGTCTTACCTTAAAGGAATGTTTGTAGCGTATTCCTTTTTAGCTATTTTTTGTTTCAATTATAATTGTAAGTTTGTGCTTCTTACATTTTTATTGTATAGGAATGTGTGTAACTTATTCCTCATTATCTCACTTTTTACTTCATACTTCATACTTCATATATCAATCTTTTATCATATTGTCAACTGATTTAAATTGAAAGGAATTTGTGTAACTGTTTCCTTTGTTTTTTTTTTTTCATTATTACATACTTATATTAATTCTCTTTATTGTTCCGCATATATCCTCTAAATATTTGAGTAAGTTGCTCTTACAATCTCTTTTCGAATTTTGAAATATGTTTCATTTCACAATGGTTTTATTCTTCTTCGTAAAACTTTTTTATTGAAGTTTGGTTGTAAACTCCCTTGATTTTCCTTGTATTGATATTACTGATCTGGTAAGTATTATTACCATTATCTTTTGTGATGATATATGGATTATCATGATATACATAATTGTTTATTCATATTACTATATACCGGTCCTTGTTATTTATTTTTGGTAATTTGACTTCTCCTTTTCTTTCCTTTATTATTTCCTTCTCTTGTTCGACTCTTTGTTATTATGCGCCTCTACTCCTTCAAGTGCTTGGTAGACACACTTATTCTGGATGATATTATTAAATTTATTTATTATAGTTTAATTTTTCTTATTTAATTCGTCTTAGTCGTTTCTTGTACCCTCTTGGTTTGGTGATTGTCTAGTAGCTTTATTTAATTTTAATATCTCCTTCTATTCCATTGGGTTGCTGGGTCAGTAATTCGAAGATCCGTCCCTTTTCTTGGTGTGTGGTATCTTCACTTAGTTTACCCATGGTCCATCAGTTCCTCTGCCCTTATGGTTCGGATAACTCTGGCGTGTAGAACTGTTTTCTTACTGGTGAAATAGGTCTCCTCCATCTTGTACCATAATTCCTTTAATACCATATGTTCCGTGGTATTTATTTCTACCTCCATCAGTTGATTAGTTTGTCCATTAATCAGAGAAGTTATTTGTGCCTCTCTTATTAATATGATTTTTGCTTTTTTATTTGGTATTTCCATTTCTGGTGCGCTCCAGTATTTTATTGACCTTCTTGATTTGTTATAATCTGTTTTGTCGTCAGTCATTTCTATTTCTGGCATCTTCCATCCAAGTATTGATTTGTTGAATTTTTCATCCGCTGTTTGGTTCTGAATTCCTTTTATAATTTCCCTCAGAGTCCTCCTACAATCTTTGTACTTTATTAATTTGCTTTGGTAGGCAATGGGCAAATTAAACACATCGATCAGTCCGTTCTTCATCATCTCCACTTCTTCTCGTGTTTTGATGAGTTTCCTCTTATATACCTTTCTTAATTCCTTTGTTTTCTTAATCTTCTTAATGGTTCAATTCTTCTTCATACGACTGTTTACATCTATTTGTAGTCTTTGGTGCCTCTCCTCCAGTTCCTTGACCATCTCCTTCTGTGTTATTTTCTGATTCCCCGGTTCCATGTTCTCATTCAACGTTTCTTTGATACCTTCAGGAGTGCTGTCTAGTGTTTCATTCCTTGGTTTGAAATCACTAACTAAAGTTTCTTGAAGTTGATTTACTGGATAACTTGTTTCTTCCCATCTCTTATTCATCCATGTTTTTGTCCGTTTGTCTTCTTCACGAAACTCTACAAACATGAATCTCAATTCTTCTCTGTTCTTCTCACTTTCTTCCTCAATTTTCCGTTGGAGAACATCATGATTAGTTTCCATCTTTTTGTTTACTATTTCCAGATCCTTCTTGATCTGTTTCTTCAGCTCCTCGCTCTTCTTTTCCAATGCCTCCTGACTTCTCTTCAAGTCTTCATGGTTGCTCTCTATTTTGTCATTCAGGAATTCTATGCTCTCCTTCATTTGCTTCTTCAATTCTTCACTGTTTTGGTCCAGTTTTTCCAGTTTTTTATTTAACTCTTCCTTGTCTTGTCTTCTATCCTTATTCATTTGTCCGAATTGTTCCATCATGAACTTCATCATGCTATCTAAATTCGTTTCTTCTGTTGATTTGATTGGTTGGTTATTTGCCATGACTTCTGCTTCTATTTCCGGTTCAGGTGGATTGGGATTTTCCATTTGGTCCTCCTGTGGGTTTTCTTCTGACAATTCTCCCGTCGTTTCCTCCACTTCTACTTCCTCAACTTCCTCCATTTCTTCTGGGTTTCCTTCTTGGTTTGGTGCTTCCTTCCCTTTGCGCCTCGTAACCATACCGTGTCTATTCATGATCGCCGCTAGTTAGTCTTCCTAGCCACACGTTGCTGGTCGCCAATATGTAACGAGTAAATGTGGTCATACCTGTATCACACTTGTTTATATGGTGTATTAGTGTGAATGTAGTGTGTTTGCCTCACACTGGTCGTTACATAAATCGACGTCACTACTGGAGTCCGTAGCGTTGTCAATGTTACCAGTACAACCTACCTGTTAATTCATAGGGATTGCTATTCCCGGGTGGCGCCAAATTGTTTCTGTTAAAACAATTAAAATATTTAATTTCTAATATAATACGAGGTATTAGCATGGACAGCTGTGACGTTCGAATTGTTCCCGCTGCTAGTCAGGTTGTCAACTCGTCCACTCGTGATGAGCGCTAGTTGGCTGTTGCTTAAAACTTCGCTAACACACATATATTCTACAAAATCCTATGAAATAACAAGATAGTAATGATCTGTACTGTATTTTTTAATACAAATTGGGTCATCAATAAATATGACAAATGAATTACAAATAATTTTATAATATTCGGCTCCGACTTAGAGCTTGAAACACAAAATATCTCAGAGTTGGCAAAAATGATTTCAAAACATTAACGTTTGACGAAATGACATCCGTCACTTTTAATAAATTACAATGTCTAAAATCTGGAGTTCTTTTGATCATGAAAATAGACATAAACGTTGGTTACATTAAAAAAGTACACTACCATACCTTATACGTACTTAGAAGTTATAATGTGTTTATACAATTTGTTCGGTAGTGTCGTATTTCTGTTACAAAAATTGTGTTCTCAAATAAGGTTATATTGAATTTAGTACAAATGTTTTTTATGTAAGTAAATTATGTCTTTACCTTTGAAAGAAAATATTACTTTTTAAATAGTGAGAAATTTTATCATTTGAAAATAATTTAAGTAATTTAGGGTTTTGGGAATAAGGAATTCATTCGGTACTTATCAGTTCATCTCACGTTGAAATGTCATCAGGATAGTCGCATATTCTTCGAATTTGGGCTGGTTTTAAACTTCTAACATCTTCTTCATCTGGTCTTGGGTTTTTTCTTTAATTAATTTAGTTAATCTGGTTCCTGGACATCATGTATTCTTTATAGATCGACGTCTCTGCATGTGGGGTCATCTTGGTTCACTGATTCGACTTTTTATAACTGTTTAAATCAAAATTTTAATCGTTCCAATTCTGCGCGTCGCTTACCCATGCTTCGTTTTTTCAGAGTCTATATAATTTAACGGAAAATAAGCCCTTAAACGTCTCGTTGTCATAGTAACCATAATTTGATGATTGGTTAATTGCTCCTTTAGGACATTGTTAGAAATATTTGAATTTTTATTCAAATTTACTAAGTATTTTCCTAATGATTTTATTCCTTTATAATTCCTTTGGGATAATAAATGACATCACTATTATTTTTCTTTCCTTTCAAAGTTTACAATGATACCTCATAAGGTCATATTCTGTTATACATTAACTATAGTCTAATTATTTGACATTTACTAAATAACATATCTTTCTTAAATTAAACTATTACAATGATGTGTCTGTGTTAAAATAACTGATATATAATTACTGTCCATTCACTGTTCTTAGATTAGAAAGATTTTTTGTGAAATTGATACAATTTACATTTGAATGTCTTTGGCAGTTAAATGTCTTCATAGCCAAAATCAGCCATGATTGTTTTTTAGTGTATTTACTTTTTAAATTACATTCTGAATTCAGCCTGATGGGCTTCACTTATTTGTTTGTGTTTTAACTACTATTCAACATACATTTTCATTACTCTTCATTTAAAATATCATAATTAGGTTTATGGACTGTAGGTTCCTTTCAGCCATATTCCTCCTTTAACATTGAAACAACTATTCTTTACAGGTCATTAGCTATTATTAGTTCTAACATTGATTTCTTTCTTGAGTTACAAACTAAAGTGATAAACCTTGTCACTTTTCATAAAATTATGAAGGTTAATTCCCCTTTCAACATGGGGTGTTGTATTCTTTGCAATCTTAGTTTTAATAACAAAACTTTAATTCTATTCTATCATACCATGTTAACACAAGTTATTTGTCTGGGCTTTCTCCCTGAATAATATTACAAGCTTCCTTAATATTAATTTGGACTACTATTTCTAATTACTTCTAGATATATTACTAATTATAATATCACTCCAATCATTGGTCGTTTATCAATGTTTCACAGAGTGTCTGCTTACTTATCATTCTATTTTGAATGTTTCACATACACTTTTACTACTTTTTAGGGCATTTACACTTCACTAAAGCACTTCACTTTGGTTCACTGTTTTGTATTTAGTGTTATTTAATGGGTAATCCCTATAATTTACCATTTCTCACTAATTTGTTTTAGTATGACATTTACTATTAACAATATTAGGTTATTTGTGTTTTGTTAAATCTAACCTTTCTGACTGGGTTAGTGTACTTTTCCTATATTACATTGATTTACAATTGTATTGTCTTTAAAATGGGTACATAGGTTAATTTCATGACAATAATAATATTGGTTTCATTAATACATAATTATTCAAGGTTTATTGACCGTATTCTATCTCTAAACATACAATCTTTCCCTTTTATATGTGTGTTAGTTTCCCCTTGGGTTTAACCTGCATCCTCTTCATTCTTCCTCTTCTTCATCTTCTTCATCTTCAATCGGTTCTCCTCTTCTTCTCTTCTGGTTTAAATTCTGTTTAATTGTAGGGATCTGTTCTCTTCTTCTGGTTCTTCTTTAGTTCTGTGTTCATCATTGTTTTGTCTATCATATTTTTTCTTAAGTATGTTACGTGGTTCCCTTCTTTATGTTTATGTTGTTGGCTCAATCACTTGGGTTGGGTAATATCGTTGTACGTCTTGTCAAAATATTTACATTTTAATCATTTTTTAAACATTTTATTTCATATGAAGTAATTTTATACCAAGAATTATCTTTTTTATCACTGGTACGGGATTTGGCTTAATTGTATCGTTACATAATGCCTCTCCTCTAAAATTGATCATTTTAATAAAACACTAGCATAGTTTTTTATGAAATTATCAGTTATAGATAACTTGTTTCCTCTTCTTCCTTGTTTGTTTCTCCATTCTTCATTTCTCTTCTTACTTAATTCATTCCATTTTATTTGGATCTGTTTTTATTTATTTCCATTGGTGCATTTTCCCTCATAATAATATAATATACTTTGGGATTGTCCACCTTGTGGTTTGTTTTTTAGATCACTTTGTCATTACTACTCATTCTTCCTTCCGCTATACCTTAACTATACACTATCATCTACTTATACACTTGATTATTTTTATCTTTATTCATATGTTAATTTCATCATATCTCACTTTTCATTATTTTATTTTCAATGCTCGTTGTGATCATTTTAATTGTCTTAGACATTTTTATTCCTTTCTTAATCATTTAGCAAGATTCTGCTTTAGCCATATCTGTATATTGGTTTTATACATAATCTCCCTCTCTCCTTGTACCAGGTATAATTTTATATTTTTTTTTCTTATAATACTGTTGATTCAGTATAATTTCAAGTATTTATCTCAGAAATTTGAGCTTGATTTTATTTTTTGGTTCATTTTATTCTGTATTCAACATCATTTTTGATAATTCTTTGGTAATTTAATGGTCTTACCTTAAAGGAATGTTTGTAGCGTATTCCTTTTTAGCTATTTTTTGTTTCAATTATAATTGTAAGTTTGTGCTTCTTACATTTTTATTGTATAGGAATGTGTGTAACTTATTCCTCATTATCTCACTTTTTACTTCATACTTCATACTTCATATATCAATCTTTTATCATATTGTCAACTGATTTAAATTGAAAGGAATTTGTGTAACTGTTTCCTTTGTTTTTTTTTTTCATTATTACATACTTATATTAATTCTCTTTATTGTTCCGCATATATCCTCTAAATATTTGAGTAAGTTGCTCTTGCAATCTCTTTTGGAATTTTGAAATATGTTTCATTTCACAATGGTTTTATTCTTCTTCGTAAAACTTTTTTATTGAAGTTTGGTTGTAAACTCCCTTGATTTTCCTTGTATTGATATTACTGATCTGGTAAGTATTATTACCATTATCTTTTGTGATGATATATGGATTATCATGATATACATAATTGTTTATTCATATTACTATATACCGGTCCTTGTTATTTATTTTTGGTAATTTGACTTCTCCTTTTCTTTCCTTTATTATTTCCTTCTCTTGTTCGACTCTTTGTTATTATGCGCCTCTACTCCTTCAAGTGCTTGGTAGACACACTTATTCTGGATGATATTATTAAATTTATTTATTATAGTTTAATTTTTCTTATTTAATTCGTCTTAGTCGTTTCTTGTACCCTCTTGGTTTGGTGATTGTCTAGTAGCTTTATTTAATTTTAATATCTCCTTCTATTCCATTGGGTTGCTGGGTCAGTAATTCGAAGATCCGTCCCTTTTCTTGGTGTGTGGTATCTTCACTTAGTTTACCCATGGTCCATCAGTTCCTCTGCCCTTATGGTTCGGATAACTCTGGCGTGTAGAACTGTTTTCTTACTGGTGAAATAGGTCTCCTCCATCTTGTACCATAATTCCTTTAATACCATATGTTCCGTGGTATTTATTTCTACCTCCATCAGTTGATTAGTTTGTCCATTAATCAGAGAAGTTATTTGTGCCTCTCTTATTAATATGATTTTTGCTTTTTTATTTGGTATTTCCATTTCTGGTGCGCTCCAGTATTTTATTGACCTTCTTGATTTGTTATACTCTGTTTTGTCGTCAGTCATTTCTATTTCTGGCATCTTCCATCCAAGTATTGATTTGTTGAATTTTTCATCCGCTGTTTGGTTCTGAATTCCTTTTATAATTTCCCTCAGAGTCCTCCTACAATCTTTGTACTTTATTAATTTGCTTTGGTAGGCAATGGGCAAATTAAACACATCGATCAGTCCGTTCTTCATCATCTCCACTTCTTCTCGTGTTTTGATGAGTTTCCTCTTATATACCTTTCTTAATTCCTTTGTTTTCTTAATCTTCTTAATGGTTCAATTCTTCTTCATACGACTGTTTACATCTATTTGTAGTCTTTGGTGCCTCTCCTCCAGTTCCTTGACCATCTTCTTCTGTGTTATTTTCTGATTCCCCGGTTCCATGTTCTCATTCAACGTTTCTTTGATACCTTCAGGAGTGCTGTCTAGTGTTTCATTCCTTGGTTTGAAATCACTAACTAAAGTTTCTTGAAGTTGATTTACTGGATAACTTGTTTCTTCCCATCTCTTATTCATCCATGTTTTTGTCCGTTTGTCTTCTTCACGAAACTCTACAAACATGAATCTCAATTCTTCTCTGTTCTTCTCACTTTCTTCCTCAATTTTCCGTTGGAGAACATCATGATTAGTTTCCATCTTTTTGTTTACTATTTCCAGATCCTTCTTGATCTGTTTCTTCAGCTCCTCGCTCTTCTTTTCCAATGCCTCCTGACTTCTCTTCAAGTCTTCATGGTTGCTCTCTATTTTGTCATTCAGGAATTCTATGCTCTCCTTCATCTGCTTCTTCAATTCTTCACTGTTTTGGTCCAGTTTTTCCAGTTTTTTATTTAACTCTTCCTTGTCTTGTCTTCTATCCTTATTCATTTGTCCGAATTGTTCCATCATGAACTTCATCATGCTATCTAAATTCGTTTCTTCTGTTGATTTGATTGGTTGGTTATTTGCCATGACTTCTGCTTCTATTTCCGGTTCAGGTGGATTGGGATTTTCCATTTGGTCCTCCTGTGGGTTTTCTTCTGACAATTCTCCCGTCGTTTCCTCCACTTCTACTTCCTCAACTTCCTCCATTTCTTCTGGGTTTCCTTCTTGGTTTGGTGCTTCCTTCCCTTTGCGCCTCGTAACCATACCGTGTCTATTCATGATCGCCGCTAGTTAGTCTTCCTAGCCACACGTTGCTGGTCGCCAATATGTAACGAGTAAATGTGGTCATACCTGTATCACACTTGTTTATATGGTGTATTAGTGTGAATGTAGTGTGTTTGCCTCACACTGGTCGTTACATAAATCGACGTCACTACTGGAGTCCGTAGCGTTGTCAATGTTACCAGTACAACCTACCTGTTAATTCATAGGGATTGCTATTCCCGGGTGGCGCCAAATTGTTTCTGTTAAAACAATTAAAATATTTAATTTCTAATATAATACGAGGTATTAGCATGGACAGCTGTGACGTTCGAATTGTTCCCGCTGCTAGTCAGGTTGTCAACTCGTCCACTCGTGATGAGCGCTAGTTGGCTGTTGCTTAAAACTTCGCTAACACACATATATTCTACAAAATCCTATGAAATAACAAGATAGTAATGATCTGTACTGTATTTTTTAATACAAATTGGGTCATCAATAAATATGACAAATGAATTACAAATAATTTTATAATATTCGGCTCCGACTTAGAGCTTGAAACACAAAATATCTCAGAGTTGGCAAAAATGATTTCAAAACATTAACGTTTGACGAAATGACATCCGTCACTTTTAATAAATTACAATGTCTAAAATCTGGAGTTCTTTTGATCATGAAAATAGACATAAACGTTGGTTACATTAAAAAAGTACACTACCATACCTTATACGTACTTAGAAGTTATAATGTGTTTATACAATTTGTTCGGTAGTGTCGTATTTCTGTTACAAAAATTGTGTTCTCAAATAAGGTTATATTGAATTTAGTACAAATGTTTTTTATGTAAGTAAATTATGTCTTTACCTTTGAAAGAAAATATTACTTTTTAAATAGTGAGAAATTTTATCATTTGAAAATAATTTAAGTAATTTAGGGTTTTGGGAATAAGGAATTCATTCGGTACTTATCAGTTCATCTCACGTTGAAATGTCATCAGGATAGTCGCATATTCTTCGAATTTGGGCTGGTTTTAAACTTCTAACATCTTCTTCATCTGGTCTTGGGTTTTTTCTTTAATTAATTTAGTTAATCTGGTTCCTGGACATCATGTATTCTTTATAGATCGACGTCTCTGCATGTGGGGTCATCTTGGTTCACTGATTCGACTTTTTATAACTGTTTAAATCAAAATTTTAATCGTTCCAATTTTGCGCGTCGCTTACCCACGCTTCGTTTTTTCAGAGTCTATATAATTTAACGGAAAATAAGCCCTTAAACGTCTCGTTGTCATAGTAACCATAATTCGATGATTGGTTAATTGCTCCTTTAGGACATTGTTAGAAATATTTGAATTTTTATTCAAATTTACTAAGTATTTTCCTAATGATTTTATTCCTTTGTAATTCCTTTGGGATAATAAATGACATCACTATTATTTTTCTTTCCTTTCAAAGTTTACAATGATACCTCATAAGGTCATATTCTGTTATACATTAACTATAGTCTAATTATTTGACATTTACTAAATAACATATCTTTCTTAAATTAAACTATTACAATGATGTGTCTGTGTTAAAATAACTGATATATAATTACTGTCCATTCACTGTTCTTAGATTAGTAAGATTTTTTGTGAAATTGATACAATTTACATTTGAATGTCTTTGGCAGTTAAATGTCTTCATAGCCAAAATCAGCCATGATTGTTTTTTAGTGTATTTACTTTTTAAATTACATTCTGAATTCAGCCTGATGGGCTTCACTTATTTGTTTGTGTTTTAACTACTATTCAACATACATTTTCATTACTCTTCATTTAAAATATCATAATTAGGTTTATGGACTGTAGGTTCCTTTCAGCCATATTCCTCCTTTAACATTGAAACAACTATTCTTTACAGGTCATTAGCTATTATTAGTTCTAACATTGATTTCTTTCTTGAGTTACAAACTAAAGTGATAAACCTTGTCACTTTTCATAAAATTATGAAGGTTAATTCCCCTTTCAACATGGGGTGTTGTATTCTTTGCAATCTTAGTTTTAATAACAAAACTTTAATTCTATTCTATCATACCATGTTAACACAAGTTATTTGTCTGGGCTTTCTCCCTGAATAATATTACAAGCTTCCTTAATATTAATTTGGACTACTATTTCTAATTACTTCTAGATATATTACTAATTATAATATCACTCCAATCATTGGTCGTTTATCAATGTTTCACAGAGTGTCTGCTTACTTATCATTCTATTTTGAATGTTTCACATACACTTTTACTACTTTTTAGGGCATTTACACTTCACTAAAGCACTTCACTTTGGTTCACTGTTTTGTATTTAGTGTTATTTAATGGGTAATCCCTATAATTTACCATTTCTCACTAATTTGTTTTAGTATGACATTTACTATTAACAATATTAGGTTATTTGTGTTTTGTTAAATCTAACCTTTCTGACTGGGTTAGTGTACTTTTCCTATATTACATTGATTTACAATTGTATTGTCTTTAAAATGGGTACATAGGTTAATTTCATGACAATAATAATATTGGTTTCATTAATACATAATTATTCAAGGTTTATTGACCGTATTCTATCTCTAAACATACAATCTTTCCCTTTTATATGTGTGTTAGTTTCCCCTTGGGTTTAACCTGCATCCTCTTCATTCTTCCTCTTCTTCATCTTCTTCATCTTCAATCGGTTCTCCTCTTCTTCTCTTCTGGTTTAAATTCTGTTTAATTGTAGGGATCTGTTCTCTTCTTCTGGTTCTTCTTTAGTTCTGTGTTCATCATTGTTTTGTCTATCATATTTTTTCTTAAGTATGTTACGTGGTTCCCTTCTTTATGTTTATGTTGTTGGCTCAATCACTTGGGTTGGGTAATATCGTTGTACGTCTTGTCAAAATATTTACATTTTAATCATTTTTTAAACATTTTATTTCATATGAAGTAATTTTATACCAAGAATTATCTTTTTTATCACTGGTACGGGATTTGGCTTAATTGTATCGTTACATAATGCCTCTCCTCTAAAATTGATCATTTTAATAAAACACTAGCATAGTTTTTTATGAAATTATCAGTTATAGATAACTTGTTTCCTCTTCTTCCTTGTTTGTTTCTCCATTCTTCATTTCTCTTCTTACTTAATTCATTCCATTTTATTTGGATCTGTTTTTATTTATTTCCATTGGTGCATTTTCCCTCATAATAATATAATATACTTTGGGATTGTCCACCTTGTGGTTTGTTTTTTAGATCACTTTGTCATTACTACTCATTCTTCCTTCCGCTATACCTTAACTATACACTATCATCTACTTATACACTTGATTATTTTTATCTTTATTCATATGTTAATTTCATCATATCTCACTTTTCATTATTTTATTTTCAATGCTCGTTGTGATCATTTTAATTGTCTTAGACATTTTTATTCCTTTCTTAATCATTTAGCAAGATTCTGCTTTAGCCATATCTGTATATTGGTTTTATACATAATCTCCCTCTCTCCTTGTACCAGGTATAATTTTATATTTTTTTTTTCTTATAATACTGTTGATTCAGTATAATTTCAAGTATTTATCTCAGAAATTTGAGCTTGATTTTATTTTTTGGTTCATTTTATTCTGTATTCAACATCATTTTTGATCATTCTTTGGTAATTTAATGGTCTTACCTTAAAGGAATGTTTGTAGCGTATTCCTTTTTAGCTATGTTTTGTTTCAATTATAATTGTAAGTTTGTGCTTCTTACATTTTTATTGTATAGGAATGTGTGTAACTTATTCCTCATTATCTCACTTTTTACTTCATACTTCATACTTCATATATCAATCTTTTATCATATTGTCAACTGATTTAAATTGAAAGGAATTTGTGTAACTGTTTCCTTTGTTTTTTTTTTCATTATTACATACTTATATTAATTCTCTTTATTGTTCCGCATATATCCTCTAAATATTTGAGTAAGTTGCTCTTGCAATCTCTTTTGGAATTTTGAAATATGTTTCATTTCACAATGGTTTTATTCTTCTTCGTAAAACTTTTTTATTGAAGTTTGGTTGTAAACTCCCTTGATTTTCCTTGTATTGATATTACTGATCTGGTAAGTATTATTACCATTATCTTTTGTGATGATATATGGATTATCATGATATACATAATTGTTTATTCATATTACTATATACCGGTCCTTGTTATTTATTTTTGGTAATTTGACTTCTCCTTTTCTTTCCTTTATTATTTCCTTCTCTTGTTCGACTCTTTGTTATTATGCGCCTCTACTCCTTCAAGTGCTTGGTAGACACACTTATTCTGGATGATATTATTAAATTTATTTATTATAGTTTAATTTTTCTTATTTAATTCGTCTTAGTCGTTTCTTGTACCCTCTTGGTTTGGTGATTGTCTAGTAGCTTTATTTAATTTTAATATCTCCTTCTATTCCATTGGGTTGCTGGGTCAGTAATTTGAAGATCCGTCCCTTTTCTTGGTGTGTGGTATCTTCACTTAGTTTACCCATGGTCCATCAGTTCCTCTGCCCTTATGGTTCGGATAACTCTGGCGTGTAGAACTGTTTTCTTACTGGTGAAATAGGTCTCCTCCATCTTGTACCATAATTCCTTTAATACCATATGTTCCGTGGTATTTATTTCTACCTCCATCAGTTGATTAGTTTGTCCATTAATCAGATAAGTTATTTGTGCCTCTCTTATTAATATGATTTTTGCTTTTTTATTTGGTATTTCCATTTCTGGTGCGCTCCAGTATTTTATTGACCTTCTTGATTTGTTATACTCTGTTTTGTCGTCAGTCATTTCTATTTCTGGCATCTTCCATCCAAGTATTGATTTGTTGAATTTTTCATCCGCTGTTTGGTTCTGAATTCCTTTTATAATTTCCCTCAGAGTCCTCCTACAATCTTTGTACTTTATTAATTTGCTTTGGTAGGCAATGGGCAAATTAAACACATCGATCAGTCCGTTCTTCATCATCTCCACTTCTTCTCGTGTTTTGATGAGTTTCCTCTTATATACCTTTCTTAATTCCTTTGTTTTCTTAATCTTCTTAATGGTTCAATTCTTCTTCATACGACTGTTTACATCTATTTGTAGTCTTTGGTGCCTCTCCTCCAGTTCCTTGACCATCTCCTTCTGTGTTATTTTCTGATTCCCCGGTTCCATGTTCTCATTCAACGTTTCTTTGATACCTTCAGGAGTGCTGTCTAGTGTTTCATTCCTTGGTTTGAAATCACTAACTAAAGTTTCTTGAAGTTGATTTACTGGATAACTTGTTTCTTCCCATCTCTTATTCATCCATGTTTTTGTCCGTTTGTCTTCTTCACGAAACTCTACAAACATGAATCTCAATTCTTCTCTGTTCTTCTCACTTTCTTCCTCAATTTTCCGTTGGAGAACATCATGATTAGTTTCCATCTTTTTGTTTACTATTTCCAGATCCTTCTTGATCTGTTTCTTCAGCTCCTCGCTCTTCTTTTCCAATGCCTCCTGACTTCTCTTCAAGTCTTCATGGTTGCTCTCTATTTTGTCATTCAGGAATTCTATGCTCTCCTTCATTTGCTTCTTCAATTCTTCACTGTTTTGGTCCAGTTTTTCCAGTTTTTTATTTAACTCTTCCTTGTCTTGTCTTCTATCCTTATTCATTTGTCCGAATTGTTCCATCATGAACTTCATCATGCTATCTAAATTCGTTTCTTCTGTTGATTTGATTGGTTGGTTATTTGCCATGACTTCTGCTTCTATTTCCGGTTCAGGTGGATTGGGATTTTCCATTTGGTCCTCCTGTGGGTTTTCTTCTGACAATTCTCCCGTCGTTTCCTCCACTTCTACTTCCTCAACTTCCTCCATTTCTTCTGGGTTTCCTTCTTGGTTTGGTGCTTCCTTCCCTTTGCGCCTCGTAACCATACCGTGTCTATTCATGATCGCCGCTAGTTAGTCTTCCTAGCCACACGTTGCTGGTCGCCAATATGTAACGAGTAAATGTGGTCATACCTGTATCACACTTGTTTATATGGTGTATTAGTGTGAATGTAGTGTGTTTGCCTCACACTGGTCGTTACATAAATCGACGTCACTACTGGAGTCCGTAGCGTTGTCAATGTTACCAGTACAACCTACCTGTTAATTCATAGGGATTGCTATTCCCGGGTGGCGCCAAATTGTTTCTGTTAAAACAATTAAAATATTTAATTTCTAATATAATACGAGGTATTAGCATGGACAGCTGTGACGTTCGAATTGTTCCCGCTGCTAGTCAGGTTGTCAACTCGTCCACTCGTGATGAGCGCTAGTTGGCTGTTGCTTAAAACTTCGCTAACACATATATTCTACAAAATCCTATGAAATAACAAGATAGTAATGATCTGTACTGTATTTTTTAATACAAATTGGGTCATCAATAAATATGACAAATGAATTACAAATAATTTTATAATATTCGGCTCCGACTTAGAGCTTGAAACACAAAATATCTCAGAGTTGGCAAAAATGATTTGAAAACATTAACGTTTGACGAAATGACATCCGTCACTTTTAATAAATTACAATGTCTAAAATCTGGAGTTCTTTTGATCATGAAAATAGACATAAACGTTGGTTACATTAAAAAAGTACACTACCATACCTTATACGTACTTAGAAGTTATAATGTGTTTATACAATTTGTTCGGTAGTGTCGTATTTCTGTTACAAAAATTGTGTTCTCAAATAAGGTTATATTGAATTTAGTACAAATGTTTTTTATGTAAGTAAATTATGTCTTTACCTTTGAAAGAAAATATTACTTTTTAAATAGTGAGAAATTTTATCATTTGAAAATAATTTAAGTAATTTAGGGTTTTGGGAATAAGGAATTCATTCGGTACTTATCAGTTCATCTCACGTTGAAATGTCATCAGGATAGTCGCATATTCTTCGAATTTGGGCTGGTTTTAAACTTCTAACATCTTCTTCATCTGGTCTTGGGTTTTTTCTTTAATTAATTTAGTTAATCTGGTTCCTGGACATCATGTATTCTTTATAGATCGACGTCTCTGCATGTGGGGTCATCTTGGTTCACTGATTCGACTTTTTATAACTGTTTAAATCAAAATTTTAATCGTTCCAATTTTGCGCGTCGCTTACCCACGCTTCGTTTTTTCAGAGTCTATATAATTTAACGGAAAATAAGCCCTTAAACGTCTCGTTGTCATAGTAACCATAATTCGATGATTGGTTAATTGCTCCTTTAGGACATTGTTAGAAATATTTGAATTTTTATTCAAATTTACTAAGTATTTTCCTAATGATTTTATTCCTTTATAATTCCTTTGGGATAATAAATGACATCACTATTATTTTTCTTTCCTTTCAAAGTTTACAATGATACCTCATAAGGTCATATTCTGTTATACATTAACTATAGTCTAATTATTTGACATTTACTAAATAACATATCTTTCTTAAATTAAACTATTACAATGATGTGTCTGTGTTAAAATAACTGATATATAATTACTGTCCATTCACTGTTCTTAGATTAGAAAGATTTTTTGTGAAATTGATACAATTTACATTTGAATGTCTTTGGCAGTTAAATGTCTTCATAGCCAAAATCAGCCATGATTGTTTTTTAGTGTATTTACTTTTTAAATTACATTCTGAATTCAGCCTGATGGGCTTCACTTATTTGTTTGTTTTAACTACTATTCAACATACATTTTCATTACTCTTCATTTAAAATATCATAATTAGGTTTATGGACTGTAGGTTCCTTTCAGCCATATTCCTCCTTTAACATTGAAACAACTATTCTTTACAGGTCATTAGCTATTATTAGTTCTAACATTGATTTCTTTCTTGAGTTACAAACTAAAGTGATAAACCTTGTCACTTTTCATAAAATTATGAAGGTTAATTCCCCTTTCAACATGGGGTGTTGTATTCTTTGCAATCTTAGTTTTAATAACAAAACTTTAATTCTATTCTATCATACCATGTTAACACAAGTTATTTGTCTGGGCTTTCTCCCTGAATAATATTACAAGCTTCCTTAATATTAATTTGGACTACTATTTCTAATTACTTCTAGATATATTACTAATTATAATATCACTCCAATCATTGGTCGTTTATCAATGTTTCACAGAGTGTCTGCTTACTTATCATTCTATTTTGAATGTTTCACATACACTTTTACTACTTTTTAGGGCATTTACACTTCACTAAAGCACTTCACTTTGGTTCACTGTTTTGTATTTAGTGTTATTTAATGGGTAATCCCTATACTTTACCATTTCTCACTAATTTGTTTTAGTATGACATTTACTATTAACAATATTAGGTTATTTGTGTTTTGTTAAATCTAACCTTTCTGACTGGGTTAGTGTACTTTTCCTATATTACATTGATTTACAATTGCATTGTCTTTAAAATGGGTACATAGGTTAATTTCATGACAATAATAATATTGGTTTCATTAATACATAATTATTCAAGGTTTATTGACCGTATTCTATCTCTAAACATACAATCTTTCCCTTTTATATGTGTGTTACTTTCCCCTTGGGTTTAACCTGTCTCCTCTTCATTCTTCCTCTTCTTCATCTTCAATCGGTTCTCCTCTTCTTCTCTTCTGGTTTAAATTCTGTTTAATTGTAGGGATCTGTTCTCTTCTTCTGGTTCTTCTTTAGTTCTGTGTTCATCATTCTTTTGTCTATCATATTTTTTCTTAAGTATGTTACATGGTTCCCTTCTTTATGTTTATGTTGTTGGCTCAATCACTTGGGTTGGGTAATATCGTTGTACGTCTTGTCAAAATATTTACATTTTAATCATTTTTTAAACATTTTATTTCATATGAAGTAATTTTATACCAAGAATTATCTTTTTTATCACTGGTACGGGATTTGGCTTAATTGTATCATTACAATATTTAAGAATATGGAGAAGAGAGTTAGAAGAGTGTTAAGAGTGTGTGATCTATGTCAAAAATCGAAAGTAGTGAATTATAAAGTAGAAGGGGAGATGAATTACATAAAAGTAGAGAAACCGTTTGATTTAGTTGCAGTAGATTTATATGGACCATTACCCAGAGGTAGAGGGGGTGTATTGTATGTATTTGTAGTTCTAGACAGTTTTTCAAAATTTGTGAAATTATATAGCATTGAGAGAGCGACGAGTAAAGTACTCAGTGAAAAAATAGTAAAAGACTACATGGTTAATGTTGGAAAACCGAAAATTATATTATCTGACCACGGTCCACAGTTTATAAGCGGCAAGTGGCGACAGACGCTTGGATGGGAAGGCATCATACCCAAGCATATGGCAGTGTATCATCCTCAGTCGAACCAAGCAGAACGGGTGATGACAGAGATTGGTAGGATATTTCGGGCGTACTGTCACGCCAAACACACAGAATGGCCATCCTACGTGAAGAAAGTAGAGGAGTGGCTGAATTGTACCACCCATGAGTCCACAGGATTTACGCCAAATGAGTTGATCAGGGGAACAAGGCCGCCCAGGATATTGGAACAACTTTTCGAATACCCACCAGAAAGTCAAGTTTTGGACAGGAACATGAAAATTAGATTGGCAAACGAGAACTTACTTACGAGAGGAGAGCGAAGGAAACAGAAACATGATGCTAAGGGTAAGTGGACCAAATATGAGGTAGGTCAGTTAGTGTTAGTAAAAAGGCATGATTTGTCCAGTGCTCAAGATAGAGAAATAAAGAAGTTTTTCTTGTTGTATGAAGGCCCATATGAAATTGTAGAAATAAAAATGCAGAATGCGTATGTGCTGAGGAACCCCGCGACGCAGGAAATAGTAGGTACCCAAAATGCGACGAATTTAAAATTATATCGGTCACTTTAATTATGTTTATAAATAAGATTTCAAATATTGTTGTATGTTTTACAGAAGGGATCCTCCCCCATTTTCGGGCGGTGAAAACAACGATGGTCCGGCTCCACCAAAATTGGTATAAAGTAGAAAATTAACTACACATTTGAACGGGGAGGGGGACCCCAAAAGGTACGTGACGCATTATTATCATTAATACACTCTAGGTGCAACAATCTTGGTGTACCTGTCACGTGCCTGCACTGCCTTAGAGTGTTGTACATAAAGGAGGCTACACTTAAATAAAAGGCAGTGCGTACAAATTTAAAAGTTTCAGTACCAATGGCAAAATTAAAATTAGCCATTGGTTATAGTTCTGTGCAGTCTGAAAAGACGAATTTTGGGGCAAGGGGGTTAGGGACAGGTAGACGGCAGGGTAGAAGAAAAAGGGGAATGGTAAGTAATGGGTGTTTGTGGGCGTAAATTCACAAAGTAGATCTACGTGTCCCTATTCTCTCTGCAGCAAAACCCGACTTTTCGGGCGATTACTGTCTAGCAGCACTAATCTCGATTTTGGAATGTTAGTCAGCCTCCAATGTAAATAGATTTTTTTGAAAAAAAAAATATATCCCAAAAATTTTTTGGATGTTTATAATATTAAATTTAAATAAATTTTAGCATTAAGTGACCAACTATAATTGTCAAGTTCTGGTATCAGTGAGTATGGGAACGTTTTAAAAGATGTGTAATAAAATATAAACTTGTTATCAATACAAGATGTGGGGATAATTTTGGGGGGTAGATTGGTGCTCAATGAAGTGATAGAACAGTGGAGTGTGGAACTGCAACTGTCGAAAGTTTTAGTTTATCACTTGTAATTAGTTAGTATTTAAGTTGCTATTGCGGGGGTGGCCTGTGCCCTCGTAGATAGTGAAATGGGTTGGGGGTAACAGAGAGTGTTACCTCCATCGGAGGCGAAAATGGCGAAAATGTGCGGCACATTTTTTTTGGTACACATTCAATTGGTACCCTGATAGACGCTCGTGTCGCACATAGCAATGATGAATGAAACAGGCACTGAAATGCAAGTTAGATTTCCCCGACTTTTCGGGCGATTACTGCCTTACCAGCACTAATCGTGGATTTGGCTAGCGGCCAGCTATGGTCATACCAAGTCCCTTGACCATAGCTGACTTGAAATTGGTATATAGTAGAAATTAAATGGGGGGGGTGAAATTTAGGGGAAATCCAGGTACTATGGAACAGCGGCTACCACTCTGCCCACATGGGGGCAGCAAAGCCAGGTGGTAGACCCGTTTAAGGGCGTTTAATTATAGACAAGAATATGCTGATATTCATGTATTAAAATGTAACTGCCAAAGCAAAGACACGGAGAGGTCAAACTACTCCAAAATATGCCGTCTTTGTAGAAGCGAAAAGGCGCCACAGTCTTACATAACTTGAAATAGAGTGTGTGGATGGGAGGTGTCTCAGATGAGTCACGAATTTAAAGTCTATAACATAAAGATTGCTAACTAAAATTTTGATCCAGTAAAAAATGCTTGTGTTCTGTTTAAATAACTAGATGCTCATACATTCACTATGAGGTGTTCATTCCATAATTTTAAATGTATTATTTTATTGTTGTACGTTAGATATAGGTATTAATAAAAATGTGTTTTCATTATGTGTGTATTTTTGAACCTAAGTAAATAATTAAACCGAATGGCAGGCGGTTAATATAAATTATCAGAATCAGAAAAAGGGGAAACAAGGAGGTGAGAAGTAAGGATAAATAAATATATATATTTCATGTAATTTGTTCAATTTTGAGATGTGTTTTCATTGTGTTAGGAAGATCAGCTGATCAGCAATAAAATGTCACTGATATTGGTTTATAAATGTTCCAAGTAATTAATGTTTAATGTAGTGTTTCAATGTATTACAGATGCTATTTAAAGTAATGATAAAAATAACATGATAAATTGAGAAGTGAAGTAATAATTGGTGAAAGTTAATAAGAGATAGTTTTGGGTGATGAATATTTTATTGGACATATAGATCTGTCCAAGTTGAAGTCAAAGTTAAAGTTGGAATAGTAGAGATGAAAATAATGTAATGTTGTTTTGAGTTAATGTGTGTTAGAGAGTTTTAAGAAGTATGGATGTTGACACAGTAGTCATGGGAAATATATGTAGAGTTTTGAGTGATATATTGATGATGTTAATTGATGATGTTCTTTTGTTGTAGTTGAAGTGAGGTAATAAGATTGAGATTTTGGGGATGGCAATTTTGTAGTAGGGGGTAGTGTAATGTAGGAGTCCGCAACATAATGATAAGTTGGGATGGGATGGGACCGATTTAGTGGGAAGGGGTCGCCTTAGGCAGAATCCAGGGACCAGATAATGGGAAATGAGTTTTTTTTGGGGGGGAACACGTATCCTAAGTAGAAAGGGTTAGAGAGTATTTTTTTTAATATATATAGAGAGAAGGTGGCGATTTGAGTTTAATGATAAGTTGGGTTTAGAGAGTGTTTGGTAGATGTTTTTGATAGAGATGGGTGTCACGTGAGTTACAGTTGTTAGAGGTTAGAGTCAAAGGGAGAAAGTTATAGATGTATCCAGAGCAAGTAGTAAATTAAATTGTTATAAATAATTTAAATCACCCACAGTAATGGAGAATAAGATTGTTAAGCAAAGAGAGAGATTTATAATGAAGATATCGAATTTTTAACCAGTGACAAAATTTTGATAGAATTTGGAAATAATGTAAAATTAAGAATTGTTTATTTTGAATAATTTAAATGTCAATTTGCTTATTACTTATAATAATATTTTGTTAATTTTAATTGTTTTGTTTTATGATGTTTTGTGTTTTAAGACCGAATTTTACAGATGTTAAATGTATTTTCAGATAAAACTTGTACATAACGTATGTGGGTCAAGGTTTTTGGACTTGACCTAGTTTTGATCAGCTGACAGTGAGGTCATATACATACTAAGCTTGTTTAGTAAGGAGATTAATTCAACTTTTGTTTTTTTATCAATTCAAACAAATTTTAATAATTTCTGTATGTAAAGGAAACATTTTAATAAATTTAAATTTTTCTTTGAATTTTAAAATTTTTTTTGGAAAGTTAAAAAAAAAAAAAATTTGATTCTGCGCCTGCCAGCTAATGGATATTTTTAAGCTTTATTTTACTGTTTGTGTACTAACCATGTTTATTTTTATTGATTTATTGTATTGACTTGTATTGTTAGACTCTAAGTATTCACATGTTAGGTTAAGGACGTTCTTAATTATAAGAAATGTTTAAATCAACTTATTTTACATAAAAACAGAAACCAATGAAGAGAATAATTTAAAATTTATACAAAATTTATGAATCAATTTTACCTGAAAACAACCAATGGGTTGTAATTTAAATAACTTTTGAAAAATTTTTCAATTTTATAATATGTAATGTCAGTAGGTAATGTGAGTGTGTGTGAGCCCAGTATCTGCTAAAGGCAGCCCAGCTTGCATACAAGGGGAAACATATCGGGGGAGGATCTGGCATAATCTGAGCCAGGGATTGAGGATTTTGGGGGGTAGCATGTTAGAAGGTGAGGTGTGCTGTGTACTTGTCTGTTCGATTTTTCGGTGTTGGGATCTCTTACGGAGAAGTCCAGTGGTCTCGATCAGATGTGTCCATAGTCGCCGAGCCAGGGGGGTCGTGTACCCATGAAGAGTAAGAACAAAATGGGGTTGTTGGCACCAGTTCCTCACCGGTCCTCTTAGGGGTTTTATCAATGAGATTTCTCCTGTTTTGGGACAGAAGAATTCTCATTGGGGGGGGGTATTGTAACGTGTCTAAAATATGGGGTATTTCATTTTATTGCATTTCGGGGTTTTTATAAAAAATATTGTGAAAGTTTTATTTTCTGACAAACGTTAATTCCATTGTAACAGAACACGTGGCAAGTAGAACAGTGTTGAAACAAAGCAGCAGCGTAATAGTCAGTTGCGAAACCAGGCAAAGAATTTGCACCACCCTCTATTTCTCAGAACTGTGCGTGAATGTGATGGTGCGCGTACGCAACGACTCAAGTATGCGCGCCATAGGGACGCCAAGAAACTTAAACGACGCTGTAAAAAATGGCGAATGAACGAACAGTTTGTGAGATCAGCAAGACGACCTACAGGAAATATAGTTAAGTACCGCCTACTGCTAGTGACATCAGACTAGCAGTGTCTAGAGATCGTCGATACATATTACGGATACTACCACTATGTATCATGCATAGAGCGAATAAACTGTAACAAATCAACCTTGAACGACAACGAGATCTGATGGCCGTGGAACACTGTTTCCTCCCGCTCGCCAAGTAAGTTGCGCAGTTGTTAGTCCCTAGAGTAACCGGCCGGGTCCTTTATAGAGGTAGCTCCTCTCAAAATTTTAACATGGGACAGTAAAAGTGATTTAATTGTTATTTCAATCAGTGGAAGTGAGAGTGAATAATTACTGAACAGTAACATGCCAATTTGATATATTTTTCTTTATTTTCGGGACAACTACCAACTCACCACGCGGCGACCACGAGGTCGCAGATATAGGCGTTACCGGCGGGGAGATCATATCATGTATTACAGTAATCAATCAAAGTAAAAAGGGGGGTTTTTTATGTTTTTAAGAATGTGAGTAGTGCGTGAGCAGGCTGGGCTATCTTAAGTTGTAAGTAATAGTATGTAAGTTTAGAAAATAAGAGGTATGAACAAGAATTACACCATATTTGAAAAGCATGTAAGTAACTGTATTTGATAAACAAAATTTTAAAATGGCAATAATTGATCATTGAAGCTAATTATTTCTCTTCATAACGATGTGTAGAATCAGTTATTTCGATAACCTTAACACCGGTTTGCATATGATGTTCATGTGATTGGATCCTGGACCTTAATAGAATCTTGGCAGGTAGGTGGAAATTATATAATTTTGTATTTAATATATTGAAATTGGATAAGAAGATAACAAGTATTTAAGTTTGAATTAATTGTAAGTACTGTATCTTGTGACTTGCCCTTCTCTGACCATTTCGACAGTTCAAAGAACTCAATTAATTAATTTATGTAATTTCATATATTTATCTAGTGACACAATCGACCTGTGAGTTAAGTCATAGCCGTACCCATTTGTCGATGTGCGTAAGATTGGCGCACAACTTTCAAAATAAATATCAGAATTGTTTTAAATACTCGTGTCTATTATTATTTGAATTATAAAAATTAGTTTTTTCCCTTCCTAACATAATTTAGAAGGATTACGAAAAAATCAAGAAGAAGAAGAAGAAGAAGAGGAGGAGCTGAGATAGAAGAAAGTATACTTCGACCCAGTTGACATAATCAGATTAACACAAGTGAAACAAATATTCCATCGCTAAGGCATACACAATAATCAATTCACCATTGAAGTAATAAAAAATATAAATAATAATAAATAATTTAGTAATTAAATAATTAAAAAATTAATAAAACATTATAAAAGATAAATTTTTTTAAATTAATAAACTATAAATTTTTTTTATCAACATAAATACTATTTGTAATAGCCGTTATATTACAACACACACACACACACACACACACACACACACACACACACACACACACACACACACAAATTTGGTCTTTTTAATTACCACAAGCATACTTCATCTGCAAGAAACTTTGTACATGCCAGTCTGCTAACTACCAAACAGTTTAACATTCAGAGTAGGTACTCATTATGTACCGATACTTAGTGTTCATTATTTGATTACCAAAATTTGTATTTTGACAAAAAACGAATTGCTAGTCATCTTCAGAACAAAAGTCTAGCCTGACAGTAGTGTGCATTCTCTCAGAAATCAACTAGTGTCTCCTAATTCTCTTTCTCTCTCTCTCTCTCTCTCTCTCTCTCTCTCTCTCTCTCTCTCTCTCTCTCTCTCTCTCTCCCTCCCTCCCCTTGTCATCTTTTGGCGACTTCCCTAAATTGGGCCATATGAGTCTATGACATGCACCATTCTTCTATTCTATCACCTAGTTCTGATGCACCTACCACTTATTAGTCAATTTTAAGAGAATTAAGTACTTAATTCAGTCTACCTCTGTAGCTTCAGTTCACAGGACATACTGTGCTGTACTTGTAAATTATAAGCAACTGTTTTTTAATACATTACGTTTATTTCTTATTCAGCATTTTGAATTTATGTTTGGAAAGAATGCTGGTTGAAAAGAAATGGAAGCAAATTAATATGGCAATTAAAATGAAATAGATTATGTTAAATGAAATGGACATGTTACCTTCTTATAAGAAGGAAATTATAAAAGGAATTCACAACCAACCAGTGGATGAAAAATTCAGCAAACCTATGCTTAGATGGAAGAGGCCAGAAATAGAAATGACTGACAACAAAACAGTGTATAACAAATCAAGAAGGTCAATAAAACACTGGAGCTTACCAGAAATAGAAATACAGAATAAAAGATCAATAATAATGAAGGAGATAAAATTAACGACTTCTTTGATTAATCAAAGTGTAGTGAATGAAGCAGTCATGGAGGCAAAGGAACGTATGATATTAGAGGAATTGTGGTACGAGACCAAAGAAACCTATATCACAAGGAAGAAAACAGTTGTACACGCCAAGGTTATCCGAACCACAAGTGCAGAGGAACTGATGGACCATGGGTAAACTAAGCGAAGATACCACACACCAAGAAAAGGGACTGATCTTCGAATTACCAACCAAGCAAACCAATGGAGAGAAAGGAGTGTTAAAAGCAAATTAAACCAATAAGAATCACCAAACAAAAGGGACAAGAAATGACTCAACGACCAAGATGAATTAAATGAGAAATAATAAACCATAATAAATAAATTTAAAAAATCATCCAGAATAAATGTTCAAACATCTAACATTTGAAGGAGTAGAGAAGAAAGACAACAAAGAGTGTAATATACAAGAGAAGACAATAATAATGAAGGAGAAAAGGAGAAGATCAACTTACAAAAAAGTATAAATAACAAGGGCCTGTGTACAACACGATGAATACCCCTATGTCATCACCAAAGATAATGGTAACAATACTTACCAAATAAGTAATATAAACACAAAAAAGATAAAAGGAGTTTACAATCAAGCTTCAATAAAAAAGTTTTATGAAGAAAAATAAATTACTAGAAATAAAATAAACAAATTTCAAAATTCAAAAAGTTTGTAAGAACAACTTACTACCTTATTTAGTTGACATATGAAGTATAAAATAAAATAAAAAATTACAATAAGGAATAAGCTACACAAATTCCTATAAAAAAGTAAGAACCACAACTTACTATAATATTTAAATGAAAAATACCAAGAAAGAAATAAGTTACAAAAATTCCGATAAAGTCAGAAAAGCTAACTTACAAAAAATATTAAGTATAATATTGAATACAAATTAAAATAAACAGAAATAAAATCAAGCAAAAACTGCTAAAATAAATACTTTAAATTATAATGAATTTAATGTATTCAAAAAGAAAAAAAAATCTGAACTGGTACAAGAAAGAAAAAGAAATTATGTATAAAACAAATATACAAAAAAAAAAAAATGGCTAAAGCATAATATTGCTAAATAACCAAGAAAAGAAAAAAGATGCCTAAGATAATTAAAATGATCACAAGAAGAATAGAAAAACAAACTAATGAAAAGTTACATACGATGAAATTAACATATGAATAAATAAAAAACAATCAAATGTATGAGCAGATGACAGTATATAGTAAAGGTACAGCGGAAGGAAGAATGAGTAAAAGGCCAAAGTGATCTAAAAACAAACCACAAGGTGGGCAATCCCAAAATATATTATTATTATTATTATTATTAAGTCACAAGTTGACAAAAAAGGTATTTAAGATTGACTGTTGAAAAGTCCAGCAATCAAAATAAACTGAGCAGAGATGATGTTCCTCTGGTCTCAGAAAAAATGAGTAGTAATGGAAGAAACCAGCTACTAAAAAGTTAGGGAAAAAATTGTATATAAGGGAGAACGCACTAAGGGAAATAAATAAAAACAGATCCAAATAAAATGGAATGAATCGAGTAAGAACAGAAATAAGAATGGAGAAACAAACAAGAGAGAAAAAATAATATATAACTGATAATTTCATAAAAAACTATGTTAGTGATTTATTAAAATGATCAATTTTGAAGGAGAGGCATTACGTTACAACACAAATAAGCCACCCCAGTACCAGGGATGAAAAAGAATATTAAATATAAATATACTTCATATAAAATAAAATATTAAATATAAATAAAATATAAAGACGGTGACACGACAAACGATGACATGACCTAACCCAAGTGATTGACCAAACAAACAGGAAAACAACAAAGAAGGAAAAAAAACCGAAACCAAATAAGAAAGAAGACAATTGCAGGAAGTGAACGAATTCATACAAACAAATAAAATAAAACCAAACGAGGAGGGGAGAACTGAACTAAAATGAAGCCAATTGAAAATGAAGGAGAAGAAGAAGAAAAATGAAGAGGAAACGAAGTGAAACCAAGGGATAAGAAACACCACAAGTATAAAAGGGAGAAATGGTACACTCAAGTATAATATTGGGAATAAAACCAATAATTATCCAATACCAGAGATAAATATTGTTCTCAATTAAATAATTAATGTAACTGTTTTAACCAAACCCAGTAAAGTAATATAATAAAAAGAAAAAGTACACTAACCCAAAAATTAGAGTTAGATATAGTAAAAATCTATAGAAAAATAACAATAATAATACTGTGTATAATTAGTAATGAAAGAAATAGTAAAAAAGTGAGAAAGTGACAAAGAGAAATAATTATAGGGATAACCCACTAGGAAACACTTAATGTAAACAGTTAAAAAGTGCAATAGTGAAAGTGTGAAACCCCAAAATGGTTAGAAACCATATCAATGATAATAAAACGCTCAATAATCAATAAGAAACAATAATTGATTAATAGTGAATCCAATAATAATTAAGAGTAAGGTTTTAATGATAGCATTAGATGTAAGCACTTCATAATGTGAAATAAACACTGAAGAGTGATGAGAAAACACTGTGTGAGTAAAAGTGATACAAATTAGTAATTAGAAAGATAAAGATTAATAATAATAGTAAATGTAAACAATTAGTAATATGAAACAAACACTGGAAAGTGATAATAACATTGTTAATTAAGAGATTTAAGATTAATTGTAAACGATTGTATTTAAAAGGGGAGTATCCCATGAAAAGGTAAACAGCTAGTATTAACATGGATTGAGAGTAGAGTTTAATTAGGAAATAAGCAATTAATAATAAATAAATAAACACCCCAGATTGTAAGGGAAAACCTTATTCAAAAGGTGATGTTAGTTAACACCCAAAAAATAGTAATTAATGATTGAGTTGTAAACAAACTTTACTAAATAATGGTAAAATAATTGTATAATTATATTTATGAATAGGGTATGACTGAAGAATTTGTACAGAGCATACGCCTAGATTTTGTTTTTTAATTGAGGAAGAATAGGGAGTGGTAGCCATATTATTAACAAAGGCAAAATAGATGAATAAGAAGTTAAGACAATACAAATCTAATTACAATAGAAAATCAATAAATGTAGAAAATAACAGAACCACTAATAAAACAAAATACATTAGAATAAAATGAGACATCATTTATATAAATTCAGTAAATATAGTCAATGGCTACTAGTGCATCTGAAATGCCTAACTGTCGAAACCAATAATTACAAATTGTGTAAAATCCACAAGGGAATTAACAAATCTAAAGCAAGTGACTAGCCAAAAATAATGTATAAATCCTTTTAAAAGAAAAATGTTACAATAAGAGCTTAAATTAAAAAGAAATATGTAATTATCAAATGTTAACATAATTAGACAAAAGTTAATATCTAATAGAACATGACCTTGTGAGGTATTATATTATTCATAGTTACTGTAATTTAGAAAAAGAAGATCACTTAGTGGATAAAATAAGGTAATTATTTATTTAATCATATACAGTGATCTGGAGACCATACAGTAACTATGTATATCGAAGCCGAACAAGCAAACGTGGTCTATAAATATAAAAACCTAAAAACCAAGATATTAAAAACACTTAAGCCTCATACCACAGCATTACTAGAGGAGTGTTCAGGTGTTTGTAGGATCCGGTGTAATGAATGCGATAAAATCTATATAGGCCAGACAGGGAGAAAATTTTCCGAGAGATTCAAAGAACATTTACCTAAGAAGTTCCCCAATACTAATGTATCGCATTACGCACAACACCTAATAAATGAGAATCATATATACACTGGATTTACAGAGAATCTGGAACCTTTACATATAGGTAAAAAGGGTCAACTACTAGATGCCCTAGAAGAATTTGAAATATACAAGGCCTTAAGAATGAATAAAAGTCAGGTACTTAATGAACAATTGTCATTCAAGTCAAATAAACTATATGACACAGCAATGAAAATAAACCGTGAATAGCGTGTACGGATCAGTTGGAAGTCGGACTTCGGCCAGTGCACTGGTTCGGTTGTAGTGCGTTCCGATGCAAACTCGATGTTCTATGTTAATTTATTTAAGTGTGTTATGTGTTTGTGTCTTTGTGAACTTTTTAACGAAACCCTAGATTTTGTTTAACGAAATAGGGTAGATTTTGTTTTTACCTGAAGATAGGGATATAAGCCCTGAAACATGTTGTAATTTAGAAAAAGAAGATCACTTAGTGGATAAAATAAGGTAAATATTTATTTAATCATATACAGTGATCTGGAGACATACAGTAACTATGTATATCGAAGCCGAACAAGCAAACGTGGTCTATAAATATAAAAACCTAAAAACCGAGATATTAAAAACAAACCTCAATATCAGGTTTATCAAGAAATGTTTAAGACATAACGTAACACCTAAATTCGCTACTATAAAAATAAGAAACACGTCAATAGCAGCATCTAACACTAAAATTAAAGCACAGAAGCTTTGGCTTAAGGAAGAAATTACGGCTTTGTACACAAAGAAAAATTATCTGAACAAGTTGTTATTTAATGCGCATTTGAGGGTCCTGGACTCGATACACCCGATCATAATTAACGAAGTTTTAGAAGTTATTCACAGACAGATAAGAAACATTGCTATTTCGATTGTATCAAGACACAACAAGAAATATGATAAATTGGACCGCAAGCAAAACAAAGCAGATAACATAATTTGTAAACACAAATTTTATAAGCGTGTAGCTAACCTCACGAACATTGAACTATCTAATGAAGCATGTAGTTTATTGTCTAAGGGTTTACAGCATAATTTATCTGATTATGGAAAAGACATGTTAATAAGAGAAGTCGTAAATGCAGAAGCCGTCATTAAACAAATAAAAAACCAGGAAATTCAGAACGATACACGGGTGGCAATCAACTATAAATTAAATCGTACATTACAGTCGGGTAGGACGCTTAACATGAGGCCTAGTAATGAAATTAAAATCGCGAAGAACATCAAACGCAAATTAGAAAATTTTGACGCAATGATAACTAAAGCTGATAAAGGTAGTACAGTAGTTATCATCAATAAAACTGAATACACACAAAAATGCTATGATTTTATAAATGAAAATAATATTAAGACCCTAAACAATGACCCCACCATTAAATATACACGAGCCATAAATTCAGCGGTGAATAAATGTGTTAATTTATTCGATGCTCAAACTAGACGACGTATCAAAAATATAAATCCGAAAGCGCCTGCTTTCAGAGGACTACCAAAGTTACACAAACCTAATATACCAATACGTCCATTAATAAATTATACAACTACCCCAAGCTATAATGTAGCCAAAAAGCTACAAATAATTATCAAAAACAGCTTAGTAACGGACAACATACATAGTGTAAAAAATACAATAGAATTTATAAACAAAGTTAAAAACATTGAGGTACTGCCTAACCATAAACTGATCTCTATGGACATAGTGAATTTGTATACGAACATACCCGTGTTAGAGACGGTAAATATTCTCGAGACTTTTAATCAAGACAAAAGTCTTAAAACAGATACAAATCGATGAACTTATATTTTTATTGAAAATTGTTATACAACAGAATTACTTTACACACGACAACAAGTTTTATCCAAGAAGATGGGCTGGCCATGGGTTCACCAGTGAGTGGAATTTTAGCGGAAATTTACATGAATCATTATGAGAACAAGTACATACTTTCTGACAAAAACAAGTTATTTAATAAAATCATCTCGTACACACGGTACGTAGACGACACATTTTTAATTTTTGGTGGTACTCTTAGACAGATGGACGGATTGCTTACTTTTTTGAACGGCATAAACAGTAATATTAAATTCACTATGGAAGTAGAGTATAACAATATGTTGAATTTCCTGGACGTAACCACATATAAACGTAATAACCTCCTTAGCTTTAAAATATATAGAAAGCCAACGACTACTGATATAGCCATACATGCTAGTTCCAATCATCCTTATACACATAAAATGGCAACTTTTAACGCACTGGCACATAGATTGACAAATATACCAATGGACATAGAAGACTATAACGATGAAATTAATATAATAAAACATTTAGCAATAGTGAATGGTTACAATAGTAAAATCATTGATAAAATAATATATAAACACGCTAATAAATTAAAATGATCGGACAAAGTTAAAGATAAAACCCAATATGTTGCCGCTAGATATACGAACATACTACCTAATATACTACATAATGAACTAAAAAAGCTAGGGATTATTGTCTCATTCAGGACCACGAATAAATTAACAAATATACTTAAGCCTCATACCACAGCATTACTAGAGGATTGTTCGGGTGTTTATAGGATCCGGTGTAATGAATGCGATAAAATCTATATAGGCCAGACGGGGAGAAAATTTTCCGAGATATTCAAAGAACATTTACCTAAGAAGTTCCCCAATACTAATGTATCGCATTACGCACAACACCTAATAAATGAGAATCATACATACACTGGATTTGATTTAAAGAGAATCTGGAACCTTTACATATAGGTAAAAAGGGTCAACTACTAGATGCCCTAGAAGAATTTGAAATATACAAGGCCTTAAGAATGAATAAAAGTCAGGTACTTAATGAACAATTGTCATTCAAGTCAAATAAACTATATGACACAGCAATGAAAATAAACCGTGAATAGCGTGTACGGATCAGTTGGAAGTCGGACTTCGGCCAGTGCACTGGTTCGGTTGTAGCACGTTCCGATGCAAACTCGATGTTCTATGTTAATTTATTTAAGTGTGTTATGTGTTTGTGTCTTTGTGAACTTTTTAACGAAACCCTAACAATAGGGTACATTTTGTTTTTACCTGAAGATGGGGATATAAGCCCTGAAACATGTTGTAATTTAGAAAAAGAAGATCACTTAGTGGATAAAATAAGGTAATTATTTATTTAATTTAAGTATTATATTAATCTTTGAAAGGAAATAAATACAATAGTGATAATATTTAATACCCAGGAAGGAAGACAGAAGAATAAAATCAATCAGAAAATATATAGTAAATTTGAATAAAAATTCAAATATGATAACAATGTCAATAAACTATGCCTTAGCCAATCAAAGAGTTTTGGTTTCCATAGAAACGGGCCGTTGTTTACTAATTTTCCGTTAATTTTGATTACTCGTATAATGACACTTGGGTAGTAGGGATGCAAGATTTTGTATGACAGAAATTTTACTTTAAAATGTTTAAAAACTAATCAAAATCCAAAAACATGTACCAGTGAGAAGGAGATGAAGAGGAATAACATTTAACTGATGTCCAGGAACAATATAAATAAAAATTAAAAGCAGAAATTCCCAAGACTAATTAGAAAAGGACGCCAGCAGCCTAAATCACTCAAAATTGATGATTTTCCATGTCTCAAGAACAACGATCTATCACAAACCTTCTGAACTGATAAGTATCATTTAAATACCCTAATCCCAGGAATAAAAGCACTTTATATATTTCTCATATCAATACGAACTCTCACTATGAATTAAAAATAATTTTCTTTCAAGGATTAAATAAAACAAACTTGCGTAGAAAAACTTGTTAACTAAAAAATAACTAAATATCACTATAATATTGACGACTCGGAACACAATGTTTTTTATAAGTAAAAACGTAAAGTTTTACCTTACAGCCTAAACCGGCTTTCACCTATAGAAGGCTTCATCAGAGGCTGTCGTTAGTAGCGCTGCTCGTCTTGTTGTTGGCGACGAGAAAGTGTTTCGAAAGATTGAAGCTGTGTGTGTGTGGTGAGATGTGTTCGAATAATGCGTGCGATTTGAATTGTGTCTGTTCGTTTAGGATGTCGTTTTTATTTGTTTTTGTGTGTTTGTATATTTCTAATTGTTCTAGAGTGTCTAGTTTTCGGCCTTTTGTGTGTACGTGTAGTATGTTCATGTTATTGTCGATGTTTTTATATGTGTGGTTTGCTTCAATGAGGTGGTTTGCGAAGGTAGATTCTGTAGTGGTGTGGAGTGCTTTTGTGTGTTCAATGTATCTCTGTTTGAAGCTACGTCCTGTCTGGCCTATGTAGAATTTACTGCAATTTGAACAATTTAGTTTATATACACCGGGTAGATCGAATTTGTTTTGTGCTTTGGGCATGCGTTTTGATAGTGTGTGTTCTGTTTTGTTAGTAGTTTTGTATATAGACGCATGCCCAAAGCACAAAACAAATTCGATCTACCCGGTGTATATAAACTAAATTGTTCAAATTGCAGTAAATTCTACATAGGCCAGACAGGACGTAGCTTCAAACAGAGATACATTGAACACACAAAAGCACTCCACACCACTACAGAATCTACCTTCGCAAACCACCTCATTGAAGCAAACCACACATATAAAAACATCGACAATAACATGAACATACTACACGTACACACAAAAGGCCGAAAACTAGACACTCTAGAACAATTAGAAATATACAAACACACAAAAACAAATAAAAACGACATCCTAAACGAACAGACACAATTCAAATCGCACGCATTATTCGAACACATCTCACCACACACACACAGCTTCAATCTTTCGAAACACTTTCTCGTCGCCAACAACAAGACGAGCAGCGCTACTAACGACAGCCTCTGATGAAGCCTTCTATAGGTGAAAGCCGGTTTAGGCTGTAAGGTAAAACTTTACGTTTTTACTTATAAAAAACATTGTGTTCCGAGTCGTCAATATTATAGTGATATTTAGTTAAGTAACGGACACGTCATGGACAACGAAATCCAAGAATTTAAAAAATAACCTCGCACAAAGTGGCGAACTTTTGTAACACCTATTACTACACTGCAGAACAAATTGTAGACACACTGTATATATCATATAAGTACGGAGGATGGTATGGTAGTGTACTTTTTTATTGTAACCATATTTAATGTTTTCTTTATAATCTAAAGAACTCCAGATTTTGGACGAATTGACAAATAATGTACAAACAGTAGCCATGATGGCGTCAGAATAGCTCGTTCAAAACACCAATTTCGTCAGCTTGAGATAATGGGTTTCATGTTTTATGCCGGAGCAAATTTATTGATTACTAAATTATAATATTATTGTCACATTGATTAATTACCAAACTATTATTAAAGAAACAGTACAGAGTGTAACCGTTGTTTTATTTCATAGGAAATTGTATTATATATGTGTGTGTTAGCGAATTTACAGAACAGACAACTAGCGCTTTTGATATCTGTGCAATACAGTAAGCTGTACAAAGGCGGGAACCGATTCGAACGCTCCAGCCGCCACCGCTGAAAACACCATACTAACATATTAATTCATAAATTTAATTGTTTTCAACAAACAATTTGGCGCCACCTGGGATTAAAAAACCCCTATGAAATTACAGGTAAGGTTTCCACTAGGTTGTACTGATAATTGTGACAACGCTACGGAATTCGTTAGCAACAACCAATAATGTAACGACAGGTGTGAGACGAACACACCACACTAATACTTAAAAAACAATATACACGTCTTTACAGAGACACACCACCCGAATTACAACTTTACAGAGTGACGAATCCAACGTGTGGCATTATAACACGGGAGATACATAACCTCTCGTTACAATATAGAAAACAATTTTTGTTATGTATATATGTCTGTTATCAACAGAGGTGCACAAATATTCAACTCAGTGCAAGTTTTCTCATTTTTATTTTTGATATACTTTTTGCCACTAAATAAGACTGTAGAGTTATTTTGCAATGAACCAACGTTTTTTCATATATTATCACATATCACCATGTGTCCTCTCTTTGGAAAATAAAAATTCCACTATTTTTATTTTATAAAAATTCCATGGAAGGTGTTATTTTTGTTCATTAAGACATTTACAAAATGTGTTGGTTTATTGTGCTGATGAATAATTTGCTATTACAATTTAGTGTTTTGTGACCAATTTTTGTAAACTGTTTTTGGTGATATTTGATCTTCTCTTAGTGAAATTAAATATATTTTGTCTGATTTGTTAAAAAATTATGATAAAAGTGTGTTTTTTCTTGAAAAGTGAGATTATGAGGAACTTAACAGATTACCAAGCAAAAAGACATTGGTTGAGTGCTTATTAAAATAAGAAGCCAATTCTCAATGTGATATTGCAATAAAACTGATGTTTTCCAAATACGAGTCATCTGTATTAATATTTAACTCAAATGCTGCAAACCTCTAGTTTCAAAACTGAAAGACAACTTTAAAGGGAAACTCAACACAAACCCAAGAATGAAGCAAAAAAAACTTTTCCTCCAGATGCCTAAACAGAACTGAAGGGAAACCAGCAAAGATATTATAAGAATACTAAAGTACATGGTATGAAAGTATAACCAACTATTGTTAAGAGATGGCTTTGCACTGCTAGGCTCTCAGCACACACACCCATGTAAAAGGCCAAAATTACACCTTTAATGGCAGTGCCTAAAATAACATGTTAACTGGGTGACACTGGTGTCGCCTAGTGCCGAGGTTTTGTTGCCCAGTGACCGTGGCTGGTGCTGGCAAAAATTTTTAAGAAAAACGGTAAAAAAACAAAAATATTTTAAAATTTTACAAGTTACTTTAAAAATTAGCCTGCCGCAGATAAGAACAGGAGAATAACAATAAAGCTAATTTCGAAAGAAAGAGATAGTAGACTCTATTCTACTCTCTCACTCTTCTGAGTAGACGGGCTAAGTGAGATGATGGCTGGGGAACCACGGAGGTGTGGAATGGCAGGAAGTGCGCGTGCGTGTCTGTGTGTGTGACGAGCCGACGTGCGTGGCTGATGGCTGATGCGATGCTATTCGCTCCGTGCAGAATGTTCTCCTTCCACTCTGCTTCTCTACTTCCCCCACAGTGCCAGGACAATTTAGTATAGAAAAGCATAGGGAAAATACGAAAAACGTACGCTTTTCGCATTTTTGCTGTTGTTGACCTGAGTGTTGTACTGTTACCGTACTTTTTTGTGCGATTGTGGTGAGTTGTTTTATTTTTTATTTCTAGGCAGAAAAGGTGAAAGTTGTTGAATTGTGTTTTTTTGTTTTCTTCTGGATAACACACCACATTGCCGATTACCACAACTATAAGGTAAGTGGCCTTTTGATATTATCATAAAATAATAATAATGCCAAGCCCCCTTAACTGAGTTTAATCTATTTTTCATTAGTAAACAGCAGAATAGAGTTATGTTAACACTAAATGTGAAGCTAAGCGACTGTACACAAACTAATATAACCTCTAACCTAACCCACACAGCCTACCTACCTTATTAACCCTTAACTCATGTTTTTAAGTTTTATTGTGTACGGATATTCTGAGGCTTAAATACAATTTAAAAAATATAAATGATACCTGAGAAGTTCTTAAATTAGTGTGAGCTGTTTGTTTTTATAATTATTTTAGTTTATCTCTCATAAATTTGCTTAAACTTTAAAAATGCTTTGTCAGAATAGTTTTACAAAGAAACGATCGAGATTCTAGCAGGCTTTTGTTTTTATACTATTTGAATATAATACCTTAAAGCTATTTATTTTTATAGAAAGTACTCAACGTTTTCTTTTTGAGTTTTTTTCAATTGATTGCTTAAGGATGTATGTATAAGGCTTAAATAAAATGTATAAGGGATGTATGTTATAAGGCATATATACTCTTAAGGGACGTAAATTTGAACGATTAAATAGTTTTACTAAAAACAGCCTGTATATTATTTTAACCGCTAGTAGGCGCATGTTGCACAGGAGCCTGTCAGGCCCTACACCTAAATATTTTGTTTTTAATTTTGTCATTTTGTGTAGTTTCATAGTGTAGTTTTCTCCTTGTGTAGGTGCGCGTCTCACCGCAATAGGAATACATGCCATGGCTAAAAGAATAACTGATTTTTTTAATGTTGGACCCCAAAAACGCACAAAAAGTGATCAAAGCAGTAAAGAAGATGAAATTGTAAACCCAATCAATAACTTCAGTGACAATAGTAAACCAGGTTGCAGTAGTTCCAGTATACAAATCCAATTTGGAATCGTCCAACTGGAATTTTCCTTGATGATAATCATCCTCTCAACAACAGCAGTGGCTCTGACTCAAAACTTGTTAAAAAAAATAAGGAAAATCCCGAAGATCGATTGAAACACCTTTTCCAGTCCAAAAAAATCAACAAAAAGAGAATGGTGTCGAATGGTATAAGGGTAGCAAGTTAGATTTGTCATGGCTGTTAAAAACTTACAGTGTTTTGGAAAAGGTAAAGCTTGGAAACAAGCGTTCCGGTATAAAATGTGCAATTTGCTCCAAACACATTCAAGAAGCGAAAAAGTTTTCAAGAAATGGCACTTTGCCCATTGCTGATGGAGTCCGATGTGACGGAAAAAAGGAACTGGAAAGGATTATTGACCTTTTAACTTGCGAAGCTCACAAAGCAGCTTTTAACCTAGATGAAATGGAGAAAAAATGGATGACACAAACTGATAAGCACCCTTGGGTAAAAACTCTTAAGACACACACTGCCGAGAAAATTAAACTGCTAACTGAACTGTCATTGGATGTGTATAATGACAGTCGTACCATGACTCTTTCTGCTCGTTCTTGGCCTTCACGGTCTTTGACAAAGATACACATTGACACCCAGGTTTCTTCATATAAAGACAATGGTTTAGAGTCCGAATTTTCTCCTCTCAACTCTTCTCCAGCTTTGTTACAGTACAGAAACCCTATAATGTATCGCGAGATGCTTGATGTTGTAGGAGAAGTAGTAATGGAAAATGTTGTTAAGCAGTTAAAAAATTTAGATTGTTTTTCCATCCAGGTAGATGGTTCCGTAGATAAATATGGAATAGACAACAAATTCATTACGGCACGATTCATTTCTGAAGACTACGAAATGAAATCCGTGTTTTTAGGTGAAAGCAAATCGAGTCTGCGAGGGGCAGAAGGTCTTATGAAATCAATCAAGATTGTGCTGGAGAATATAAACCTCGGTGATATAGCAAAAGATAAGTTGACAGGATTAACAACAGATGGAGAGAGTGCCAATAAAGGCAAAAACAGTGGCTTATGGGTTCACATGAAAGAATACTTAGGAAGAGATTTATTTTGTGTTTGGTGTGTGACTCATCGATCTGACCTAGCAATGTCAGACTTAGAATCAACAGTCATTGAAGTTCAGCACTGGAAGATAAATTTAAAAGCAATGGCAACATTTTATAGAGCGTCAGCTCTACATTTTGAGGAACTTGAAAAACTGGCTGAGGTAAAAAAGCAACCTGTCTGCCGCTTCCCAGCGTACTTTGAGGCAAGGTTTGTAGAACACCTAAACAACTTAGCCAAAGCAGTTTGGAACAACCTCCCGTTGATGCAACAACATTGGAGTAATGTGTTAGACAACAATGATTCTACAAAAGTTGAAAAAGCTTCTGCACGTGGGTTTCTGCGTTTGTGGGAGACAGACGGCGAACAACAACGACTTACTGGCCTTATGCTAGATCTTCTAAAGCATATGGAAAAACTGCAAACAGACTGTCAGGAAAAACTGCAAACAGACTGTCAGAGATCATTTATCACAATCCCTGATATAGAAGTCTCTAAAAAAGTCTTTATAAATTCACTGACTATGATGGAAGATGATTGTTATCCCGGTGGATATGAAGAAAAGTTGATGGAAAATAAAGGCGCAAGAGAACCTGAACGTGATGAGTTAGATAGTTCAGATATTGAAGAACTTTCTAGGAGATGTAGAGTAAACTCTTCTTTAGTTTCAACTAAGCGACGCTGGGTTGTAGTAAGAAAAGAATTGTCTTGAGCTGCAAAGAATTTATTTCTCAAAGACTAGCCGATGACCAAAGAGAAATATCAAAACGAATCAACAACTTCGTAAATGCAAGAATGCCTACTGAAGTTGTCAAAGCAGCTCGCATTGACGTGGAGAACATTTTTGGCAGAGATAAAGTATCAGATTTTACAGATGATGTTGTAGAGTTATACGCGGTGGAAAAACTTCCTCCTTCGTCTATAATGACATCCTCAACAGCGAAACTGTACCATTGTTTAAAGGTTTCTCAACCTCATTCCACTTTTAGTAAGTTAGTACAATCGTATGTCTCTCTAACACCACACAGTGCTGGTCCTGAGAGGGCAGTATCTGTGCACACAACTTTAAAAACAAATAAGCAGTCAAGCCTATCAAGAGAAGCTCTCAATTCAAGGATGTACATCGGTCTAAATGGAGTTGGAACTGCCTTTTTTGACCCGAGGCCAGCTGTAGCGAAATTTCTTGAGAAAAAAGAAAGAAGGAAGCTTCCTGACCAGGAACTCTACCAGGACCATGAGTTTGTCAAAAAGTTTTTCGCAAAAGACAGTACCCTGTAAATATAAATTTTGTTTAAATTTGAAAGATTACCTATTTCTTTATTTGAAAAGTTTAGTAGTACAATTTACAAATCTTTACCGTAACTGTATTTCTACATGTGCCTAATAAAACATAACTAAGTAACAACGCAAAGAAATTGTTTTCATTCTAAAATTGTGTATTCTTCCTAAAATCCCTCTAGGGGAGAAACATTATAGAGGCTTCAAATCTGTTTAAGTACGGCTTAAAATCACACTTTTAAGCTTCAAAATTTTCCTGGGGGGGGGGGGCACTGAATGTCGCCCAGTGAAAATCCCTTAAAATATGCTCTGTTTAATGGCTTAGAAAAGACTGGTTTGGGCCAAGAAAGTACACGAGAAATTTTGAAGTGACTGGAGAAATGTATGCTACCATAATGTTTTATTTACACCTAACTGGGGATATGGTATTTATTTAGACTTGGTCAAACATAAAAATACATTTTTGTTTTTTCTAATCTTTCATGCTATGTTTTCTTGTGAATTCATATTCTTAATAGGTAAAGAGAGTGATAAAATGTATTGTGAACAAAAGAAGATGAGTTTCATACTCAGCACATTGTACTGACAGTGACCTTCATAACCTTGATAATGGTTTGGAGTTGTATGTCTTCAAAAAAAACTTGATACATCTTCAAGAGATTATGAAGACAACCAGTATAGAACCAGTACAGACTGACCTCACCCTCATGGCTGAACATTACAGCCACAGTGAATGATTATGACACTGGGTGAAAACAGCAAGAAACATTGTGAAATTCATGAAAATCGCAAGAAACCACATTAAATTGATTGTCAAGGAGAGAGGCAAACGTGAGGGTTAAATTTTGGAAAAACACAGAAGTCCATATGGGGTATCAAATTAAAGAAAATTTTGATTAAAATATGAATGTAATGTTAAATTTCTGAAATTTCAAAATTTCGATGGCAGCATCCAAAACGTGGGGCAACAATTTGATAAAATTGAAAATTCCATGTGGATATCAAATTAAAGAGAATTTTAACCAAAATCTGAATACAGTATGAGTTTTGGAAATTTCCAAGTTTCTGACATTTGGGCCCAAAAATGGGACCAAAAATTTGAAAAATCTAACAATCCAGCTAGGTGTCAGACTAAAGGGAATTTAACATAAATCCGAATTGTTTTGAATTCTTAGCATTTATTTTATGATTGCTCTACAATTGTTACTTACTAAACAAAATATAGTAGGGTAATCAGGATTCTTGTAATTTTTCTGATAATTGAAAAATCAGGCCTACCTAATATGAAAAGTTATCTAATAATAAATGTAGTTCCAAAAGTAGTAAGCAAGTTCTTCAGTTCAGGAGGTATACTAGTTAATTAATAGGTTAAAACCACTTACATGATATCACCACCACCAAAACATGCTTTTAATTGGATGATAACAGTCAGTCTTCTCCAGCTCAAAATATTAATTCATTATGTTTACAGCATTTGATTTCAGAATTACTCCACTTTTCACAAGGGTGTCATATAAAAAGTAATAACCCGTTAATAATGAAATACACACAGTTTTTGTCATCAGTATGATATGTACTTCAGTCTGTATGCTATATTCAAAGTTTACTATGTTGATATAGTGACATTGCATAAAAATGTGAATACAAGTGTATAAGAATAATAAAAAAACACTCAATTCAATTGAAATAAATTTTTCAGAAATTTTAATGAACATAAAATGTATCAGCCTTCTTAAAATCTTCAATGTACTAAGAATTTGGGAAGGTACTTTCCAAATTATTTTTCTTGATGTAAAATAGATTTGTCTTATGCATGTTATGTTTTACATTTTCACATATACTTTAAAGTGCTGACATTCCAATACAAAACTCTCTCTGTCAATGTCTTCCAGGTAGCTTTAGTCTGGGTCGTCACATCCTGGAAAAACATAATTGCACCTCTGACTGGAGTCCCTTACCCTGTTCATAGCAGGACTTCCCCAAGAGGTGCTTCTGTTTTGGTTCTTTTTTTTTAGAATCAGCATCCAGTATGGGGCAGATCTAGTACCATGCCTGTTCCATTGCTACATTGTCACCATATTCTAATAATACAGACAAACACGATTTACTTGCACTGTTATCATATTTTCTGTATGTTTAGTTATTTTTTAGGACATTTTCTCATTCTCCCTCATTTTTTCCTTCCACAGACATTGAGCCCTTGAGCATGTGCCCAGTGTGCCCATTTGTATAAAACTAGGACTGAAGGAGACAGAAATCATGAGAGCTGGTGACACTAGACTGGATATGCAATTAAGATGCATGAGAAAACAAAACATTTAAATATCTATGTAGCTAAGTTTAAGTGGTTTGTATCTTCAGGGAAAGTACTAAAGCTGAAATCATTTCTAATAACATTGCACGAAATTGAAATATTGACCATTATATCTAACATTTACTTTACAAAGGCTTATGAATTGACAAAAATGAAAATAGCATCACTAAAACTAACCAGTGTTCATGGTAATGATTTCTACTGAATTTAAAAATTATTAATATTGTAATAGCCCCGGTTGTATGCTTTACAATTAAAAGTACTTACTTTGTCGTTCGTTAAATAGTAACGTGTCTTTTATTAGAAATACTTACGAAGTCGACTGTATGCTCGCCGTTCAATTTGAATTCTCCGCCTCACCGTCTGATTGGTTAACACTGCTTGGTGAAGTCGAATTCGTCAACTAATGTATTTTTACTTTTTATTTACCCCGAACTTTTATATTAATCCTTGAATAAATCAAACATACAGTTGTTGATAGGTACGAGGATTTATTAACAATTTCATATAATTTGGTCAATTACAATTTCTGAAATAAAACATAACATTTATCATTGCGCCGGCATGTTTACTTTTTCCGTAGTTGGCTGTCTGCTCAGTTCGATGTGTAGACTCTACAGTGGCGGATGGTTCTTCGTTTGTTAATGATATTAATATCTCAGGGAAACATTCTTTGGACTACAGAATATTGGTTTACAGACTAATAAATGCACAAAATTTTATAATATACCTTATAACTAATACATAATATGTGATATCTTTAAGTATGGAAAGTAAGTTACCGCAAATGAGAATTAGTGCTCACTAGGTTAATGTTTACTTAGCAAGTTTACGTTTTTTAAAACATATTAATATAAAATCAAAATTCAGTTATATTTTTGTTTTATCAGAGGTGATTATTCAATAAAGTTCAGTTCTAAAAGTTAGTTAAGTGGCTGGTGAAGTGAAATAAAATTGTTCAGTTACTGTTGATTATTTAAAGTTTTAATTTTGGTGAAGCATTTAAATTATGCTCAACACTGCTTTAAGGCTGCTTCTCTTTGGCGATCCTCATCTTCTGGAATACTTCTAATGGTCCCTTCTTGTATGGTTTAGTGAGATCCAGGTTCAAATAATCTAATTTCGGTGTTCAGCTTCCATCAGTCTTGCAGGTTCAGATGTATCCACAGGTTTAGTTATGTTTCTTCTGTTCTTCCTTCAGTAGTTGGTTATTTATAAATTTGGATCGCTTCTTCCAAATTTTTTATATAACATTTATTATATAATTGGTTGAGTTATTGGATATCTCATCAGTAGTTAATTTAGGATTGCTTCTTGTATCTTCTTAATCACAATTTGGTAAAATTTATTGATTTATTACTTATTTGTCTTCATGGGCTACATACATCCACCTTCTATGCTAGTCAATAATGGAATCCTCAATTTTCAACGGTTAAACATGTAACAAGCTTTTGTTGTCATGGCAACTCTCTAAGATACTCTGATTCTCATTGGCTAATACCTTATAACATTGTTATATTCTAACTTTTTTTCTGTTCAAAATTTATAAAAATCCTTTAAATTATTATAAATAACTGTAATATTAATTACACTAACACCATTGTTTTGCTTTTTTCTTAAAGATTATTTTGATATCAATTATAGTTACATTTGGTTCATCTATAACATATTTCTTATTTTTCCAATTGATCTTTCTTTATGTAATTATTTTAAAACTAAACATTATGTGTCAATTTTTGTACCTTACATTTTTATATTAATACGTAAACATATTATATACTTTAATTGACTTTTTGCTATTGCTTTATCTTGAAACTTACAAAATTCATTTCATCCATGCTAGGCCTAATGCCTAGGTTTCATAATATTTCTATTCAATATTCTTTACAATCTTTTATTTTTTATTAATTCTATTTATTTGGTTATTGAAGATTTACTAAGGAAACAAACTAACTTAATAAAAAACATTTGTGTTTTTAAACATCACACGTTTCATATGATTAACTTATTTTTCTTTACAGGTCCATTCCTGAAACTAAGCTTTCTAACTATTATTGTTTGCTGACTTTAACATTACTTGTCATTTAAATTTACTAAATACTATTCGGTTCATTTACCAACAAAACTCTTTATAACAATTTTTTAACATTACTCTAATTACTATTACTCTCATACACACTCCTTTACTAAGATCTAGTGTCTCTTTCTCCCAATTTCACTCTACTATATAACTTTTATCTTATTTCTAAGTATTTATTATTTACTATTACTTAACGTTCCTTACATTAATAATACAACAAGTCTTCAAATTTATACTCAGGGTTGGTGGGGAAATTAATCAGTTCTTCAATTGCTCAAGGTGGTGGCCTTCCGTACATTATGGTGTAAGGGGTATCTCTGATAGATTCATGGTATGCGAGATTAATAAAATTTTCTCTTGCGTTTATATAGTCATTCCACTTATGTTGATCGTGGCAGTAAGTTCGAAGGATTCTTCCGACTTCACGAAGTACTCTTTCTGCTGGATTGCTGTTTGGGTGGTAAACAGAAGTTTTATAAGTTCGGACGCCCAGATCCATTAATGTCTCCTTCCACGTTCTTCCTCGGAATTGGGTACCATGGTCGGTGATAAAAGATGTTGGAACTCCTAATTCTGGTATGTACATCTGTGTGACAATATTTAATACCTTATTTGTGGTTGCACGGTTAATAGGATATAGCTTCACAAACTTCGTGTAATGATCCATGATGATCACTATAAACTTATATTGCTTCCTTCCTCCACTGCATGGCATGGGCCCACATATGTCTAAGAAAACTTTTTCCAGTTTATTGGTTGAAGTTATGGGCTGCATTATTCCTTCCTTTTTATCGTTATTATATTTAACTAACTGACATATGTGACAGTGTTTAATACCATTCCTTACTCTTCGGTTGATGTCTTTCAAGTAAGTATGTTCTTCTAGCGCCTTTATCACTTTTAACGCTCCCATATGACCGTATCTGAGGTGATAGTCCATAATGATCTCTTTTTCATACCCTCTAGGTATTACTAACTTCCACGAATTCTGGTTAGGACTGGTCTGGATGAATAATGTATCCTCGTGTACACAATAAAACGGGGTGACTCTCTCATCTTGCTGGTTTAGCCTCTCTCGGATATGGTTTAACTTAGTGTCATCCTTTTGGTGTTGTTTTATTTCCTTCAATATGGTTTCTAAGTCTGCCTTGCTTTTCATTATGTTGAATACTTTTACTATAGTTTCCTTTTCTCCATCAAATGTTTGTTGTTCGGTATTGATGCAGGATAGCACATCAGCTGCAACGTTTTTACTGCCTGGGATATATTCCCAACTGATGTGGTATTCTTGGAGAACAAGTATCCATCTGGTCAACCTTCCATGACTGAGTTTACAGTTTTTCAAAAAGGATATTGATTTATGGTCGGTTCTTACAGTTATTGGATACCCAAGGATATATGTTCTAAACTTCCCACAAGAAAACACTACACTTAATAACTCCTTCTCAGTCACATGATAATTGCGTTCGCACTGGTTCAAAGTTCTGCTTGCGAAACTCACTACCGGTACCTGATGGTTTCCGTCATCGTCTTCTTGATATAATACAGACCCCAAGCTGATATCGCTTGCATCGCAATTCATAAAAAAGGGTCGATTGAAGTCAGGGTGTTTCAACATAATTATTTTGAGGAAGTGGTCCTTAATTGCTTTGAAAATTGTTTCCTGTTCTGGACCCCACATCCACTTGGTTTTGGACGATAATTGTGCTGATAATTTGGCTGTTAATTCGGAGTAGTTTTTCTGGAATTTTCTGTAATAATTACAGATGCCCAGGAACGACTGTAACTGTTTTTTATTCTTTGGGGTTGGAAAACGTTGAATAGCATCTATTTTGTCTGTAGATGGTGTTATGCCTTGGCTGGATAGATTGAAACCAAGGAATTGGACTTCTTTAGCTATTAGTTTTGATTTTTCTAATTTTAATGTCACATTGCTTTCAGATAACTTCTCCAATACTCGTTCTACTCTGACACAATGCTCTTCCCAGTTGGATGAAGTGACTAGTAAATTGTCAACGTACACAGTGGTATAATGAAGGGTTCTGGACCCAATATTTGGTCCATACAGCGGACGAATATTGCTACGGAATTTACCAGCCAAAAAGGTAATCGCTTGAACTGGTAGTTCCGACCCTCGAATATAAATGCTACATACTTTCGACTGGCTGGGTGCAACTCTACTTGCCAGTACCCGCAAACCGTATCCCAGGTACTGATAAACTGGGTACCATGAAACTTTTTTAGGATCTCCTCAATTTCTCCAGGAGATGTCCTGTCGTTTATTAAAATCTTGTTTATCTCCCTTGCGTCGAGACACAGCCGTACCTTTCCGTCCTTTTTTGTAATAGCCACTATGGGACTGGTGTACTGCGAACAACTGTACTCGATGATGTCTTCTTCCAACATTCTGTTGATCTCCATTCTTACTGCTTCCTTTGCCGCGTATGCAATTGGATATGACTTTTTGTTGAAATTAACGGTTTCTTTGAATCTCAACTCGCATTGATAACCCCTTACTTTTCCTGGTCGGTCGGAAAATACATGACGGTATTTGTGATTAAATTTTCCACTTCTTGAGTGGTTAAGGGATTTCCGTCCTGAGTACCTTGAAAGTGTCTGATATCTTCCAACTTTTGATTCCATAAAAGGTCATTATTCATTTGGTCTTCGGTTTTTTCTTCCAATATAGTGTCTGGTGAATAACGGACTGTTCTTATATTATACACATTGTTAACTGGGACAACCCCCTTGCTTCCAGTTAGTTCAGCTATCCATTCTTTATTTTCGGACTTCATTGTTACTCTTGTTTGTGTCATGTCAATAACTGCGGAGTATCTTCTTAAAATGTCACAACCAATTTATATTTCAAACGGTAAACTGTGTGTGATTAAAAAGATCATTCATAGTGTCACATGGTTACTTGTCACCTCCAAAGAAACTTGTCTCTTGATCGTCTTGTTTTGCCTTCCACTGGCTCCAATTAAAATAATGTTACTCACAGGTAATGTCAGTAAGCTGACCTTACTTTCTTTTTGAATTTTGTTGTATTGCTTTTTCTTCAAGCAGTTCTTCACGTATATTTTTTAAATAATGATTCCGTATGATTGTTATCGTCTGGTCAGTTGTCTGGTCAGTCAGTTTAGTCACGTACCCAATAGATCGGTTCAGTGATGGGTCCTGGTGGATTCTCACTGCCGCTGCTTGTTTAAATATGGGTTGGTCCTTCGGCACGGTCCTCTGGTCTATTAGGTTGGTTACCGTCCGTTGTCTCCATTATTTCAACCGGGTTGTTAGTGAAGGTTACCCGATCCCTGCTTCTTCTGTATTCTTCGGCGCTCCCTACTCCTTGGTCCTCGGTAATACCGCCTTTCCATCATTTCTATTTTCTGCACACATGTAATTGACCCGTCGCCTGTATGTTTGATTTTGGCCGTTGTTGTTATTATTATTATACTGGTGGTTGGGTCTATTGTAATTTCCACCATTATTGTTATTTCCTCGGTTGTAATTGTTATTGTTATTACCATTATTATGATAGTAATTTTGATTGTTAGTACGTGGATAATTGTTGTTGTTATTATTATTGAAGTTACGATAATTATTGGGATTGTTCGGTAGGTTATTCACCGGTGCATTAAATCCATGGGGCCCATTTTGGTGGTTTCGTACATCATAGTTTCGGTTATTTGGGCTGTTCTTCTGCCGATTTAGTAGGTAATGTTTTTCTCGCTCATACTCCCCCAATAAAGCGGCCATATCCTGGATTGTCTTGATCCGTCCGCTCAGTCTACTCTTCATGATCTCCCCATCATAATGGTATGCCAGCTGTGTTACTAAACATTCTTCAGGGATGTTCGGCTCCAAATTCCTCGCTATGCTGACTTTACCCAAAAAATGGGCTGTAGGAGATTGTCCTAAGTACGGGTCGAATCTGCCGTTGCTAATGTTATTTCGTACTACATGTTGTGTAGCCTCAGACCAGTATTTATTTTTGAAGAGATCCTTAAATTCAGCAAAGTTGTGGATGTCCGGCTTTACTGCCGTCCACCAAGTGTCGTGGACCTCCTTTAACATCTCATCCAGCAGGCCCTTAATAACTGTCCATCGTGTCTCCCGGGTTCTGGCTAAACTCTCTTCCACTCGCTCTAGGAATTCTATGGGGTTACACTTATAGTTTTTGAAATTAACTATTTCCCTGTTTTCACTGCATGAGACATGTGAACTCATAAGTGGTATATCCTTTAATGCGTTGATTTCTTCTTGAAGGCGCAACTCTCGTGCTCGGGATTCTTCTAGTTTTCCTTCATGGGCGGTTGTTGTACCCTTAACTTCACTTACGGACGCATCTAATTGGTTGTATCTCTCTTCAACTCTTGTTTGTACTTGCTTGAACCTTTCCGTTGTTTCTTGTTGGATTCCTTCAATCTTCTTTTTATTTTCATCTTCAGTTTCGTTGATTTTGCTTAATATCTCCTCCCGGACTTGTACCACTGCTTCATGGGTCCTTTCTATTTTCTCTTCGGTCTCCATTACGGTCTGCTTTATTTCTTCCCAATACTCTGTTAATTGTTGTTGCAATGTTTCTTGGTTATATTCGATTTTATCGTTCAATGTTTCTATATCTTCTTTCACCTGGTTCAAGGTTTCGTTGCTTTCCCCTTTACTTTTATCTGTTTTCTCACTTATCACTTTATTCTCCTCCTTCATTTGTTTCTTTAACTCCTCGTTATTTTGTTTTAATAATGCTTCATTATCTTCCTTCATTTGCTTCTTTAACTCCTCGTTATTTTGTCTCAATAATTTTTCAGTATCCTCTTTCATCTCCTCTTTATTTTTATCCAATTTTTCATCCTGTTTCTTAAAATTGTCATTTATTGACTCAAATTTCTTATCTAATTCTTCCTTATTTCTGTCCAATTTTTCTTCTATTTTCTCCTCCTGTTTCTTATTATCCTCCTGCATTTGTCCGAATTGCTCCATCATTATTCTCATTATATTATCCAACTTTGTTTCTTCCATAGTTCTAGTTGGTTCGGCCGGGGTTAATATTTCTTCCACATCTTCAACCGATGTTACTTCCCTTTCTTCCATTCTGACTTCTCTCACGGTCTCCTTTTCTAACATCTCTGCTTCCTTTTCAGCCTCCTTCTCGCGTTGCTTAGACTTGTATCTTGTGTTGTGCATTTTCTGTTCCGATTTTCTGCAGCCGCCGCTAGAATCTATTTTATTTAATTGTATAGTTTATCAATTAACTCTAGCCCTACTAGTTGGTGCGCCACTTTGTAATAGCCCCGGTTGTATGCTTTACAATTAAAAGTACTTACTTTGTCGTTCGTTAAATAGTAACGTGTCATTTATTAGAAATACTTACGAAGTCGACCGTATGCTCGCCGTTCAATTTGAATTCTCCGCCTCGCCGTCTGATTGGTTAACACTGCTTGGCGAAGTCGAATTCGTCAACTAATGTATTTTTATTTTTTATTTACCCCGAACTTTTATATTAATCCTTGAATAAATCAAACATACAGTTGTTGATAGGTACGAGGATTTATTAACAATTTCATATAATTTGGTCAATTACAATTTCTTTAATAAAACATAACATTGATCATTGCGCCGGCACGTTTACTTTTCCATAGTTGGCTGTCTGCTCAGTTCGATGTGTAGACTCTACAGTGGCGGATGGTTCTTCGTTTGTTAATGATATTAATATCTCAGGGAAACATTCTTTGGACTACAGAATATTGGTTTACAGACTAATAAATGCACAAAATTTTATAATATACCTTATAACTAATACATAATATGTGATATCTTTAAGTATGGAAAGTAAGTTACCGCAAATGAGAATTAGTGCTCACTAGGTTAATGTTTACTTAGCAAGTTTACGTTTTTTAAAACATATTAATATAAAATCAAAATTCAGTTATATTTTTGTTTTATCAGAGGTGATTATTCAATAAAGTTCAGTTCTAAAAGTTAGTTAAGTGGCTGGTGAAGTGAAATAAAATTGTTCAGTTACTGTTGATTATTTAAAGTTTTAATTTTGGTGAAGCATTTAAATTATGCTCAACACTGCTTTAAGGCTGCTTCTCTTTGGCGATCCTCATCTTCTGGAATACTTCTAATGGTCCCTTCTTGTATGGTTTAGTGAGATCCAGGTTCAAATAATCTAATTTCGGTGTTCAGCTTCCATCAGTCTTGCAGGTTCAGATGTATCCACAGGTTTAGTTATGTTTCTTCTGTTCTTCCTTCAGTAGTTGGTTATTTATAAATTTGGATCGCTTCTTCCAAATTTTTTATATAACATTTATTATATAATTGGTTGAGTTATTGGATATCTCATCAGTAGTTAATTTAGGATTGCTTCTTGTATCTTCTTAATCACAATTTGGTAAAATTTATTGATTTTATTACTTATTTGTCTTCATGGGCTACATACATCCACCTTCTATGCTAGTCAATAATGGAATCCTCAATTTTCAACGGTTAAACATGTAACAAGCTTTTGTTGTCATGGCAACTCTCTAAGATACTCTGATTCTCATTGGCTAATACCTTATAACATTGTTATATTCTAACTTTTTTTCTGTTCAAAATTTATAAAAATCCTTTAAATTATTATAAATAACTGTAATATTAATTACACTAACACCATTGTTTTGCTTTTTTCTTAAAGATTATTTTGATATCAATTATAGTTACATTTGGTTCATCTATAACATATTTCTTATTTTTCCAATTGATCTTTCTTTATGTAATTATTTTAAAACTAAACATTATGTGTCAATTTTTGTACCTTACATTTTTATATTAATACGTAAACATATTATATACTTTAATTGACTTTTTGCTATTGCTTTATCTTGAAACTTACAAAATTCATTTCATCCATGCTAGGCCTAATGCCTAGGTTTCATAATATTTCTATTCAATATTCTTTACAATCTTTTATTTTTTATTAATTCTATTTATTTGGTTATTGAAGATTTACTAAGGAAACAAACTAACTTAATAAAAAACATTTGTGTTTTTAAACATCACACGTTTCATATAATTAACTTATTTTTCTTTACAGGTCCATTCCTGAAACTAAGCTTTCTAACTATTATTGTTTGCTGACTTTAACATTACTTGTCATTTAAATTTACTAAATACTATTCGGTTCATTTACCAACAAAACTCTTTATAACAATTTTTTAACATTACTCTAATTACTATTACTCTCATACACACTCCTTTACTAAGATCTAGTGTCTCTTTCTCCCAATTTCACTCTACTATATAACTTTTATCTTATTTCTAAGTATTTATTATTTACTATTACTTAACGTTCCTTACATTAATAATACAACAAGTCTTCAAATTTATACTCAGGGTTGGTGGGGAAATTAATCAGTTCTTCAATTGCTCAAGGTGGTGGCCTTCCGTACATTATGGTGTAAGGGGTATCTCTGATAGATTCATGGTATGCGAGATTAATAAAATTTTCTCTTGCGTTTATATAGTCATTCCACTTATGTTGATCGTGGCAGTAAGTTCGAAGGATTCTTCCGACTTCACGAAGTACTCTTTCTGCTGGATTGCTGTTTGGGTGGTAAACAGAAGTTTTATAAGTTCGGACGCCCAGATCCATTAATGTCTCCTTCCACGTTCTTCCTCGGAATTGGGTACCATGGTCGGTGATAATAGATGTTGGAACTCCTAATTCTGGTATGTACATCTGTGTGACAATATTTAATACCTTATTTGTGGTTGCACGGTTAATAGGATATAGCTTCACAAACTTCGTGTAATGATCCATGATGATCACTATAAACTTATATTGCTTCCTTCCTCCACTGCATGGCATGGGCCCACATATGTCTAAGAAAACTTTTTCCAGTTTATTGGTTGAAGTTATGGGCTGCATTATTCCTTCCTTTTTATCGTTATTACATTTAACTAACTGACATATGTGACAGTGTTTAATACCATTCCTTACTCTTCGGTTGATGTCTTTCAAGTAAGTATGTTCTTCTAGCGCCTTTATCACTTTTAACGCTCCCATATGACCGTATCTGAGGTGATAGTCCATAATGATCTCTTTTTCATACCCTCTAGGTATTACTAACTTCCACGAATTCTGGTTAGGACTGGTCTGGATGAATAATGTATCCTCGTGTACACAATAAAACGGGGTGACTCTCTCATCTTGCTGGTTTAGCCTCTCTCGGATATGGTTTAACTTAGCGTCATCCTTTTGGTGTTGTTTTATTTCCTTCAATATGGTTTCTAAGTCTGCCTTGCTTTTCATTATGTTGAATACTTTTACTATAGTTTCCTTTTCTCCATCAAATGTTTGTTGTTCGGTATTGATGCAGGATAGCACATCAGCTGCAACGTTTTTACTGCCTGGGATATATTCCCAACTGATGTGGTATTCTTGGAGAACAAGTATCCATCTGGTCAACCTTCCATGACTGAGTTTACAGTTTTTCAAAAAGGATATTGATTTATGGTCGGTTCTTACAGTTATTGGATACCCAAGGATATATGTTCTAAACTTCCCACAAGAAAACACTACACTTAATAACTCCTTCTCAGTCACATGATAATTGCGTTCGCACTGGTTCAAAGTTCTGCTTGCGAAACTCACTACCGGTACCTGATGGTTTCCGTCATCGTCTTCTTGATATAATACAGACCCCAAGCTGATATCGCTTGCATCGCAATTCATAAAAAAGGGTCGATTGAAGTCAGGGTGTTTCAACATAATTATTTTGAGGAAGTGGTCCTTAATTGCTTTGAAAATTGTTTCCTGTTCTGGACCCCACATCCACTTGGTTTTGGACGATAATTGTGCTGATAATTTGGCTGTTAATTCGGAGTAGTTTTTCTGGAATTTTCTGTAATAATTACAGATGCCCAGGAACGACTGTAACTGTTTTTTATTCTTTGGGGTTGGAAAACGTTGAATAGCATCTATTTTGTCTGTAGATGGTGTTATGCCTTGGCTGGATAGATTGAAACCAAGGAATTGGACTTCTTTAGCTATTAGTTTTGATTTTTCTAATTTTAATGTCACATTGCTTTCAGATAACTTCTCCAATACTCGTTCTACTCTGACACAATGCTCTTCCCAGTTGGATGAAGTGACTAGTAAATTGTCAACGTACACAGTGGTATAATGAAGGGTTCTGGACCCAATATTTGGTCCATACAGCGGACGAATATTGCTACGGAATTTACCAGCCAAAAAGGTAATCGCTTGAACTGGTAGTTCCGACCCTCGAATATAAATGCTACATACTTTCGACTGGCTGGGTGCAACTCTACTTGCCAGTACCCGCAAACCGTATCCCAGGTACTGATAAACTGGGTACCATGAAACTTTTTTAGGATCTCCTCAATTTCTCCAGGAGATGTCCTGTCGTTTATTAAAATCTTGTTTATCTCCCTTGCGTCGAGACACAGCCGTACCTTTCCGTCCTTTTTTGTAATAGCCACTATGGGACTGGTGTACTGCGAACAACTGTACTCGATGATGTCTTCTTCCAACATTCTGTTGATCTCCATTCTTACTGCTTCCTTTGCCGCGTATGCAATTGGATATGACTTTTTGTTGAAATTAACGGTTTCTTTGAATCTCAACTCGCATTGATAACCCCTTACTTTTCCTGGTCGGTCGGAAAATACATGACGGTATTTGTGATTAAATTTTCCACTTCTTGAGTGGTTAAGGGATTTCCGTCCTGAGTACCTTGAAAGTGTCTGATATCTTCCAACTTTTGATTCCATAAAAGGTCATTATTCATTTGGTCTTCGGTTTTTTCTTCCAATATAGTGTCTGGTGAATAACGGACTGTTCTTATATTATACACATTGTTAACTGGGACAACCCCCTTGCTTCCAGTTAGTTCAGCTATCCATTCTTTATTTTCGGACTTCATTGTTACTCTTGTTTGTGTCATGTCAATAACTGCGGAGTATCTTCTTAAAATGTCACAACCAATTTATATTTCAAACGGTAAACTGTGTGTGATTAAAAAGATCATTCATAGTGTCACATGGTTACTTGTCACCTCCAAAGAAACTTGTCTCTTGATCGTCTTGTTTTGCCTTCCACTGGCTCCAATTAAAATAATGTTACTCACAGGTAATGTCAGTAAGCTGACCTTACTTTCTTTTTGAATTTTGTTGTATTGCTTTTTCTTCAAGCAGTTCTTCACGTATATTTTTTAAATAATGATTCCGTATGATTGTTATCGTCTGGTCAGTTGTCTGGTCAGTCAGTTTAGTCACGTACCCAATAGATCGGTTCAGTGATGGGTCCTGGTGGATTCTCACTGCCGCTGCTTGTTTAAATATGGGTTGGTCCTTCGGCACGGTCCTCTGGTCTATTAGGTTGGTTACCGTCCGTTGTCTCCATTATTTCAACCGGGTTGTTAGTGAAGGTTACCCGATCCCTGCTTCTTCTGTATTCTTCGGCGCTCCCTACTCCTTGGTCCTCGGTAATACCGCCTTTCCATCATTTCTAATTTCTGCACATATGTAATTGACCCGTCGCCTGTATGTTTGATTTTGGCCGTTGTTGTTATTATTATTATACTGGTGGTTGGGTCTATTGTAATTTCCACCATTATTGTTATTTCCTCGGTTGTAATTGTTATTGTTATTACCATTATTATGATAGTAATTTTGATTGTTAGTACGTGGATAATTGTTGTTGTTATTATTATTGAAGTTACGATAATTATTGGGATTGTTCGGTAGGTTATTCACCGGTGCATTAAATCCATGGGGCCCATTTTGGTGGTTTCGTACATCATAGTTTCGGTTATTTGGGCTGTTCTTCTGCCGATTTAGTAGGTAATGTTTTTCTCGCTCATACTCCCCCAATAAAGCGGCCATATCCTGGATTGTCTTGATCCGTCCGCTCAGTCTACTCTTCATGATCTCCCCGTCATAATGGTATGCCAGCTGTGTTACTAAACATTCTTCAGGGATGTTCGGCTCCAAATTCCTCGCTATGCTGACTTTACCCAAAAAATGGGCTGTAGGAGATTGTCCTAAGTACGGGTCGAATCTGCCGTTGCTAATGTTATTTCGTACTACATGTTGTGTAGCCTCAGACCAGTATTTATTTTTGAAGAGATCCTTAAATTCAGCAAAGTTGTGGATGTCCGGCTTTACTGCCGTCCACCAAGTGTCGTGGACCTCCTTTAACATCTCATCCAGCAGGCCCTTAATAACTGTCCATCGTGTCTCCCGGGTTCTGGCTAAACTCTCTTCCACTCGCTCTAGGAATTCTATGGGGTTACACTTATAGTTTTTGAAATTAACTATTTCCCTGTTTTCACTGCATGAGACATGTGAACTCATAAGTGGTCTATCCTTTAATGCGTTGATTTCTTCTTGAAGGCGCAACTCTCGTGCTCGGGATTCTTCTAGTTTTCCTTCATGGGCGGTTGTGGTACCCTTAACTTCACTTACGGACGCATCTAATTGGTTGTATCTCTCTTCAACTCTTGTTTGTACTTGCTTGAACCTTTCCGTTGTTTCTTGTTGGATTCCTTCAATCTTCTTTTTATTTTCATCTTCAGTTTCGTTGATTTTGCTTAATATCTCCTCCCGGACTTGTACCACTGCTTCATGGGTCCTTTCTATTTTCTCTTCGGTCTCCATTACGGTCTGCTTTATTTCTTCCCAATACTCTGTTAATTGTTGTTGCAATGTTTCTTGGTTATATTCGATTTTATCGTTCAATGTTTCTATATCTTCTTTCACCTGGTTCAAGGTTTCGTTGCTTTCCCCTTTACTTTTATCTATTTTTTCACTTATCACTTTATTCTCCTCCTTCATTTGTTTCTTTAACTCCTCGTTATTTTGTTTTAATAATGCTTCATTATCTTCCTTCATTTGCTTCTTTAACTCCTCGTTATTTTGTCTCAATAATTTTTCAGTATCCTCTTTCATCTCCTCTTTATTTTTATCCAATTTTTCATCCTGTTTCTTAAAATTGTCATTTATTGACTCAAATTTCTTATCTAATTCTTCCTTATTTCTGTCCAATTTTTCTTCTATTTTCTCCTCCTGTTTCTTATTATCCTCCTGCATTTGTCCGAATTGCTCCATCATTATTCTCATTATATTATCCAACTTTGTTTCTTCCATAGTTCTAGTTGGTTCGGCCGGGGTTAATATTTCTTCCACATCTTCAACCGATGTTACTTCCCTTTCTTCCATTCTGACTTCTCTCACGGTCTCCTTTTCTAACATCTCTGCTTCCTTTTCAGCCTCCTTCTCGCGTTGCTTAGACTTGTATCTTGTGTTGTGCATTTTCTGTTCCGATTTTCTGCAGCCGCCGCTAGAATCTATTTTATTTAATTGTATAGTTTATCAATTAACTCTAGCCCTACTAGTTGGTGCGCCACTTTGTAATAGCCCCGGTTGTATGCTTTACAATTAAAAGTACTTACTTTGTCGTTCGTTAAATAGTAATGTGTCATTTATTAGAAATACTTACGAAGTCGACCGTATGCTCGCCGTTCAATTTGAATTCTCCGCCTCGCCGTCTGATTGGTTAACACTGCTTGGCGAAGTCGAATTCGTCAACTAATGTATTTTTATTTTTTATTTACCCCGAACTTTTATATTAATCCTTGAATAAATCAAACATACAGTTGTTGATAGGTACGAGGATTTATTAACAATTTCATATAATTTGGTCAATTACAATTTCTTTAATAAAACATAACATTGATCATTGCGCCGGCACGTTTACTTTTCCATAGTTGGCTGTCTGCTCAGTTCGATGTGTAGACTCTACAGTGGCGGATGGTTCTTCGTTTGTTAATGATATTAATATCTCAGGGAAACATTCTTTGGACTACAGAATATTGGTTTACAGACTAATAAATGCACAAAATTTTATAATATACCTTATAACTAATACATAATATGTGATATCTTTAAGTATGGAAAGTAAGTTACCACAAATGAGAATTAGTGCTCACTAGGTTAATGTTTACTTAGCAAGTTTACGTTTTTTAAAACATATTAATATAAAATCAAAATTCAGTTATATTTTTGTTTTATCAGAGGTGATTATTCAATAAAGTTCAGTTCTAAAAGTTAGTTACGTGGCTGGTGAAGTGAAATAAAATTGTTCAGTTACTGTTGATTATTTAAAGTTTTAATTTTGGTGAAGCATTTAAATTATGCTCAACACTGCTTTAAGGCTGCTTCTCTTTGGCGATCCTCATCTTCTGGAATACTTCTAATGGTCCCTTCTTGTATGGTTTAGTGAGATCCAGGTTCAAATAATCTAATTTCGGTGTTCAGCTTCCATCAGTCTTGCAGGTTCAGATGTATCCACAGGTTTAGTTATGTTTCTTCTGTTCTTCCTTCAGTAGTTGGTTATTTATAAATTTGGATCGCTTCTTCCAAATTTTTTATATAACATTTATTATATAATTGGTTGAGTTATTGGATATCTCATCAGTAGTTAATTTAGGATTGCTTCTTGTATCTTCTTAATCACAATTTGGTAAAATTTATTGATTTTATTACTTATTTGTCTTCATGGGCTACATACATCCACCTTCTATGCTAGTCAATAATGGAATCCTCAATTTTCAACGGTTAAACATGTAACAAGCTTTTGTTGTCATGGCAACTCTCTAAGATACTCTGATTCTCATTGGCTAATACCTTATAACATTGTTATATTCTAACTTTTTTTCTGTTCAAAATTTATAAAAATCCTTTAAATTATTATAAATAACTGTAATATTAATTACACTAACACCATTGTTTTGCTTTTTTCTTAAAGATTATTTTGATATCAATTATAGTTACATTTGGTTCATCTATAACATATTTCTTATTTTTCCAATTGATCTTTCTTTATGTAATTATTTTAAAACTAAACATTATGTGTCAATTTTTGTACCTTACATTTTTATATTAATACGTAAACATATTATATACTTTAATTGACTTTTTGCTATTGCTTTATCTTGAAACTTACAAAATTCATTTCATCCATGCTAGGCCTAATGCCTAGGTTTCATAATATTTCTATTCAATATTCTTTACAATCTTTTATTTTTTATTAATTCTATTTATTTGGTTATTGAAGATTTACTAAGGAAACAAACTAACTTAATAAAAAACATTTGTGTTTTTAAACATCACACGTTTCATATGATTAACTTATTTTTCTTTACAGGTCCATTCCTGAAACTAAGCTTTCTAACTATTATTGTTTGCTGACTTTAACATTACTTGTCATTTAAATTTACTAAATACTATTCGGTTCATTTACCAACAAAACTCTTTATAACAATTTTTTAACATTACTCTAATTACTATTACTCTCATACACACTCCTTTACTAAGATCTAGTGTCTCTTTCTCCCAATTTCACTCTACTATATAACTTTTATCTTATTTCTAAGTATCTATTATTTACTATTACTTAACGTTCCTTACATTAATAATACAACAAGTCTTCAAATTTATACTCAGGGTTGGTGGGGAAATTAATCAGTTCTTCAATTGCTCAAGGTGGTGGCCTTCCGTACATTATGGTGTAAGGGGTATCTCTGATAGATTCATGGTATGCGAGATTAATAAAATTTTCTCTTGCGTTTATATAGTCATTCCACTTATGTTGATCGTGGCAGTAAGTTCGAAGGATTCTTCCGACTTCACGAAGTACTCTTTCTGCTGGATTGCTGTTTGGGTGGTAAACAGAAGTTTTATAAGTTCGGACGCCCAGATCCATTAATGTCTCCTTCCACGTTCTTCCTCGGAATTGGGTACCATGGTCGGTGATAATAGATGTTGGAACTCCTAATTCTGGTATGTACATCTGTGTGACAATATTTAATACCTTATTTGTGGTTGCACGGTTAATAGGATATAGCTTCACAAACTTCGTGTAATGATCCATGATGATCACTATAAACTTATATTGCTTCCTTCCTCCACTGCATGGCATGGGCCCACATATGTCTACGAAAACTTTTTCCAGTTTATTGGTTGAAGTTATGGGCTGCATTATTCCTTCCTTTTTATCGTTATTACATTTAACTAACTGACATATGTGACAGTGTTTAATACCATTCCTTACTCTTCGGTTGATGTCTTTCAAGTAAGTATGTTCTTCTAGCGCCTTTATCACTTTTAACGCTCCCATATGACCGTATCTGAGGTGATAGTCCATAATGATCTCTTTTTCATACCCTCTAGGTATTACTAACTTCCACGAATTCTGGTTAGGACTGGTCTGGATGAATAATGTATCCTCGTGTACACAATAAAACGGGGTGACTCTCTCATCTTGCTGGTTTAGCCTCTCTCGGATATGGTTTAACTTAGTGTCATCCTTTTGGTGTTGTTTTATTTCCTTCAATATGGTTTCTAAGTCTGCCTTGCTTTTCATTATGTTGAATACTTTTACTATAGTTTCCTTTTCTCCATCAAATGTTTGTTGTTCGGTATTGATGCAGGATAGCACATCAGCTGCAACGTTTTTACTGTCTGGGATATATTCCCAACTGATGTGGTATTCTTGGAGAACAAGTATCCATCTGGTCAACCTTCCATGACTGAGTTTACAGTTTTTCAAAAAGGATATTGATTTATGGTCGGTTCTTACAGTTACTGGATACCCAAGGATATATGTTCTAAACTTCCCACAAGAAAACACTACACTTAATAACTCCTTCTCAGTCACATGATAATTGCGTTCGCACTGGTTCAAAGTTCTGCTTGCGAAACTCACTACCGGTACCTGATGGTTTCCGTCATCGTCTTCTTGATATAATACAGACCCCAAGCTGATATCGCTTGCATCGCAATTCATAAAAAAGGGTCGATTGAAGTCAGGGTGTTTCAACATAATTATTTTGAGGAAGTGGTCCTTAATTGCTTTGAAAATTGTTTCCTGTTCTGGACCCCACATCCACTTGGTTTTGGACGATAATTGTGCTGATAATTTGGCTGTTAATTCGGAGTAGTTTTTCTGGAATTTTCTGTAATAATTACAGATGCCCAGGAACGACTGTAACTGTTTTTTATTCTTTGGGGTTGGAAAACGTTGAATAGCATCTATTTTGTCTGTAGATGGTGTTATGCCTTGGCTGGATAGATTGAAACCAAGGAATTGGACTTCTTTAGCTATTAGTTTTGATTTTTCTAATTTTAATGTCACATTGCTTTCAGATAACTTCTCCAATACTCGTTCTACTCTGACACAATGCTCTTCCCAGTTGGATGAAGTGACTAGTAAATTGTCAACGTACACAGTGGTATAATGAAGGGTTCTGGACCCAATATTTGGTCCATACAGCGGACGAATATTGCTACGGAATTTACCAGCCAAAAAGGTAATCGCTTGAACTGGTAGTTCCGACCCTCGAATATAAATGCTACATACTTTCGACTGGCTGGGTGCAACTCTACTTGCCAGTACCCGCAAACCGTATCCCAGGTACTGATAAACTGGGTACCATGAAACTTTTTTAGGATCTCCTCAATTTCTCCAGGAGATGTCCTGTCGTTTATTAAAATCTTGTTTATCTCCCTTGCGTCGAGACACAGCCGTACCTTTCCGTCCTTTTTTGTAATAGCCACTATGGGACTGGTGTACTGCGAACAACTGTACTCGATGATGTCTTCTTCCAACATTCTGTTGATCTCCATTCTTACTGCTTCCTTTGCCGCGTATGCAATTGGATATGACTTTTTGTTGAAATTAACGGTTTCTTTGAATCTCAACTCGCATTGATAACCCCTTACTTTTCCTGGTCGGTCGGAAAATACATGACGGTATTTGTGATTAAATTTTCGACTTCTTGAGTGGTTAAGGGATTTCCATCCTGAGTACCTTGAAAGTGTCTGATATCTTCCAACTTTTGATTCCATAAAAGGTCATTATTCATTTGGTCTTCGGTTTTTTCTTCCAATATAGTGTCTGGTGAATAACGGACTGTTCTTATATTATACACATTGTTAACTGGGACAACCCCCTTGCTTCCAGTTAGTTCAGCTATCCATTCTTTATTTTCGGACTTCATTGTTACTCTTGTTTGTGTCATGTCAATAACTGCGGAGTATCTTCTTAAAATGTCACAACCAATTTATATTTCAAACGGTAAACTGTGTGTGATTAAAAAGATCATTCATAGTGTCACATGGTTACTTGTCACCTCCAAAGAAACTTGTCTCTTGATCGTCTTGTTTTGCCTTCCACTGGCTCCAATTAAAATAATGTTACTCACAGGTAATGTCAGTAAGCTGACCTTACTTTCTTTTTGAATTTTGTTGTATTGCTTTTTCTTCAAGCAGTTCTTCACGTATATTTTTTAAATAATGATTCCGTATGATTGTTATCGTCTGGTCAGTTGTCTGGTCAGTCAGTTTAGTCACGTACCCAATAGATCGGTTCAGTGATGGGTCCTGGTGGATTCTCACTGCCGCTGCTTGTTTAAATATGGGTTGGTCCTTCGGCACGGTCCTCTGGTCTATTAGGTTGGTTACCGTCCGTTGTCTCCATTATTTCAACCGGGTTGTTAGTGAAGGTTACCCGATCCCTGCTTCTTCTGTATTCTTCGGCGCTCCCTACTCCTTGGTCCTCGGTAATACCGCCTTTCCATCATTTCTATTTTCTGCACATATGTAATTGACCCGTCGCCTGTATGTTTGATTTTGGCCGTTGTTGTTATTATTATTATACTGGTGGTTGGGTCTATTGTAATTTCCACCATTATTGTTATTTCCTCGGTTGTAATTGTTATTGTTATTACCATTATTATGATAGTAATTTTGATTGTTAGTACGTGGATAATTGTTGTTGTTATTATTATTGAAGTTACGATAATTATTGGGATTGTTCGGTAGGTTATTCACCGGTGCATTAAATCCATGGGGCCCATTTTGGTGGTTTCGTACATCATAGTTTCGGTTATTTGGGCTGTTCTTCTGCCGATTTAGTAGGTAATGTTTTTCTCGCTCATACTCCCCCAATAAAGCGGCCATATCCTGGATTGTCTTGATCCGTCCGCTCAGTCTACTCTTCATGATCTCCCCGTCATAATGGTATGCCAGCTGTGTTACTAAACATTCTTCAGGGATGTTCGGCTCCAAATTCCTCGCTATGCTGACTTTACCCAAAAAATGGGCTGTAGGAGATTGTCCTAAGTACGGGTCGAATCTGCCGTTGCTAATGTTATTTCGTACTACATGTTGTGTAGCCTCAGACCAGTATTTATTTTTGAAGAGATCCTTAAATTCAGCAAAGTTGTGGATGTCCGGCTTTACTGCCGTCCACCAAGTGTCGTGGACCTCCTTTAACATCTCATCCAGCAGGCCCTTAATAACTGTCCATCGTGTCTCCCGGGTTCTGGCTAAACTCTCTTCCACTCGCTCTAGGAATTCTATGGGGTTACACTTATAGTTTTTGAAATTAACTATTTCCCTGTTTTCACTGCATGAGACATGTGAACTCATAAGTGGTCTATCCTTTAATGCGTTGATTTCTTCTTGAAGGCGCAACTCTCGTGCTCGGGATTCTTCTAGTTTTCCTTCATGGGCGGTTGTGGTACCCTTAACTTCACTTACGGACGCATCTAATTGGTTGTATCTCTCTTCAACTCTTGTTTGTACTTGCTTGAACCTTTCCGTTGTTTCTTGTTGGATTCCTTCAATCTTCTTTTTATTTTCATCTTCAGTTTCGTTGATTTTGCTTAATATCTCCTCCCGGACTTGTACCACTGCTTCATGGGTCCTTTCTATTTTCTCTTCGGTCTCCATTACGGTCTGCTTTATTTCTTCCCAATACTCTGTTAATTGTTGTTGCAATGTTTCTTGGTTATATTCGATTTTATCGTTCAATGTTTCTATATCTTCTTTCACCTGGTTCAAGGTTTCGTTGCTTTCCCCTTTACTTTTATCTATTTTTTCACTTATCACTTTATTCTCCTCCTTCATTTGTTTCTTTAACTCCTCGTTATTTTGTTTTAATAATGCTTCATTATCTTCCTTCATTTGCTTCTTTAACTCCTCGTTATTTTGTCTCAATAATTTTTCAGTATCCTCTTTCATCTCCTCTTTATTTTTATCCAATTTTTCATCCTGTTTCTTAAAATTGTCATTTATTGACTCAAATTTCTTATCTAATTCTTCCTTATTTCTGTCCAATTTTTCTTCTATTTTCTCCTCCTGTTTCTTATTATCCTCCTGCATTTGTCCGAATTGCTCCATCATTATTCTCATTATATTATCCAACTTTGTTTCTTCCATAGTTCTAGTTGGTTCGGCCGGGGTTAATATTTCTTCCACATCTTCAACCGATGTTACTTCCCTTTCTTCCATTCTGACTTCTCTCACGGTCTCCTTTTCTAACATCTCTGCTTCCTTTTCAGCCTCCTTCTCGCGTTGCTTAGACTTGTATCTTGTGTTGTGCATTTTCTGTTCCGATTTTCTGCAGCCGCCGCTAGAATCTATTTTATTTAATTGTATAGTTTATCAATTAACTCTAGCCCTACTAGTTGGTGCGCCACTTTGTAATAGCCCCGGTTGTATGCTTTACAATTAAAAGTACTTACTTTGTCGTTCGTTAAATAGTAATGTGTCATTTATTAGAAATACTTACGAAGTCGACCGTATGCTCGCCGTTCAATTTGAATTCTCCGCCTCGCCGTCTGATTGGTTAACACTGCTTGGCGAAGTCGAATTCGTCAACTAATGTATTTTTATTTTTTATTTACCCCGAACTTTTATATTAATCCTTGAATAAATCAAACATACAGTTGTTGATAGGTACGAGGATTTATTAACAATTTCATATAATTTGGTCAATTACAATTTCTTTAATAAAACATAACATTGATCATTGCGCCGGCACGTTTACTTTTCCATAGTTGGCTGTCTGCTCAGTTCGATGTGTAGACTCTACAGTGGCGGATGGTTCTTCGTTTGTTAATGATATTAATATCTCAGGGAAACATTCTTTGGACTACAGAATATTGGTTTACAGACTAATAAATGCACAAAATTTTATAATATACCTTATAACTAATACATAATATGTGATATCTTTAAGTATGGAAAGTAAGTTACCACAAATGAGAATTAGTGCTCACTAGGTTAATGTTTACTTAGCAAGTTTACGTTTTTTAAAACATATTAATATAAAATCAAAATTCAGTTATATTTTTGTTTTATCAGAGGTGATTATTCAATAAAGTTCAGTTCTAAAAGTTAGTTAAGTGGCTGGTGAAGTGAAATAAAATTGTTCAGTTACTGTTGATTATTTAAAGTTTTAATTTTGGTGAAGCATTTAAATTATGCTCAACACTGCTTTAAGGCTGCTTCTCTTTGGCGATCCTCATCTTCTGGAATACTTCTAATGGTCCCTTCTTGTATGGTTTAGTGAGATCCAGGTTCAAATAATCTAATTTCGGTGTTCAGCTTCCATCAGTCTTGCAGGTTCAGATGTATCCACAGGTTTAGTTATGTTTCTTCTGTTCTTCCTTCAGTAGTTGGTTATTTATAAATTTGGATCGCTTCTTCCAAATTTTTTATATAACATTTATTATATAATTGGTTGAGTTATTGGATATCTCATCAGTAGTTAATTTAGGATTGCTTCTTGTATCTTCTTAATCACAATTTGGTAAAATTTATTGATTTTATTACTTATTTGTCTTCATGGGCTACATACATCCACCTTCTATGCTAGTCAATAATGGAATCCTCAATTTTCAACGGTTAAACATGTAACAAGCTTTTGTTGTCATGGCAACTCTCTAAGATACTCTGATTCTCATTGGCTAATACCTTATAACATTGTTATATTCTAACTTTTTTTCTGTTCAAAATTTATAAAAATCCTTTAAATTATTATAAATAACTGTAATATTAATTACACTAACACCATTGTTTTGCTTTTTTCTTAAAGATTATTTTGATATCAATTATAGTTACATTTGGTTCATCTATAACATATTTCTTATTTTTCCAATTGATCTTTCTTTATGTAATTATTTTAAAACTAAACATTATGTGTCAATTTTTGTACCTTACATTTTTATATTAATACGTAAACATATTATATACTTTAATTGACTTTTTGCTATTGCTTTATCTTGAAACTTACAAAATTCATTTCATCCATGCTAGGCCTAATGCCTAGGTTTCATAATATTTCTATTCAATATTCTTTACAATCTTTTATTTTTTATTAATTCTATTTATTTGGTTATTGAAGATTTACTAAGGAAACAAACTAACTTAATAAAAAACATGTGTTTTTAAACATCACACGTTTCATATGATTAACTTATTTTTCTTTACAGGTCCATTCCTGAAACTAAGCTTTCTAACTATTATTGTTTGCTGACTTTAACATTACTTGTCATTTAAATTTACTAAATACTATTCGGTTCATTTACCAACAAAACTCTTTATAACAATTTTTTAACATTACTCTAATTACTATTACTCTCATACACACTCCTTTACTAAGATCTAGTGTCTCTTTCTCCCAATTTCACTCTACTATATAACTTTTATCTTATTTCTAAGTATTTATTATTTACTATTACTTAACGTTCCTTACATTAATAATACAACAAGTCTTCAAATTTATACTCAGGGTTGGTGGGGAAATTAATCAGTTCTTCAATTGCTCAAGGTGGTGGCCTTCCGTACATTATGGTGTAAGGGGTATCTCTGATAGATTCATGGTATGCGAGATTAATAAAATTTTCTCTTGCGTTTATATAGTCATTCCACTTATGTTGATCGTGGCAGTAAGTTCGAAGGATTCTTCCGACTTCACGAAGTACTCTTTCTGCTGGATTGCTGTTTGGGTGGTAAACAGAAGTTTTATAAGTTCGGACGCCCAGATCCATTAATGTCTCCTTCCACGTTCTTCCTCGGAATTGGGTACCATGGTCGGTGATAATAGATGTTGGAACTCCTAATTCTGGTATGTACATCTGTGTGACAATATTTAATACCTTATTTGTGGTTGCACGGTCAATAGGATATAGCTTCACAAACTTCGTGTAATGATCCATGATGATCACTATAAACTTATATTGCTTCCTTCCTCCACTGCATGGCATGGGCCCACATATGTCTAAGAAAACTTTTTCCAGTTTATTGGTTGAAGTTATGGGCTGCATTATTCCTTCCTTTTTATCGTTATTACATTTAACTAACTGACATATGTGACAGTGTTTAATACCATTCCTTACTCTTCGGTTGATGTCTTTCAAGTAAGTATGTTCTTCTAGCGCCTTTATCACTTTTAACGCTCCCATATGACCGTATCTGAGGTGATAGTCCATAATGATCTCTTTTTCATACCCTCTAGGTATTACTAACTTCCACGAATTCTGGTTAGGACTGGTCTGGATGAATAATGTATCCTCGTGTACACAATAAAACGGGGTGACTCTCTCATCTTGCTGGTTTAGCCTCTCTCGGATATGGTTTAACTTAGTGTCATCCTTTTGGTGTTGTTTTATTTCCTTCAATATGGTTTCTAAGTCTGCCTTGCTTTTCATTATGTTGAATACTTTTACTATAGTTTCCTTTTCTCCATCAAATGTTTGTTGTTCGGTATTGATGCAGGATAGCACATCAGCTGCAACGTTTTTACTGCCTGGGATATATTCCCAACTGATGTGGTATTCTTGGAGAACAAGTATCCATCTGGTCAACCTTCCATGACTGAGTTTACAGTTTTTCAAAAAGGATATTGATTTATGGTCGGTTCTTACAGTTATTGGATACCCAAGGATATATGTTCTAAACTTCCCACAAGAAAACACTACACTTAATAACTCCTTCTCAGTCACATGATAATTGCTTTCGCACTGGTTCAAAGTTCTGCTTGCGAAACTCACTACCGGTACCTGATGGTTTCCGTCATCGTCTTCTTGATATAATACAGACCCCAAGCTGATATCGCTTGCATCGCAATTCATAAAAAAGGGTCGATTGAAGTCAGGGTGTTTCAACATAATTATTTTGAGGAAGTGGTCCTTAATTGCTTTGAAAATTGTTTCCTGTTCTGGACCCCACATCCACTTGGTTTTGGACGATAATTGTGCTGATAATTTGGCTGTTAATTCGGAGTAGTTTTTCTGGAATTTTCTGTAATAATTACAGATGCCCAGGAACGACTGTAACTGTTTTTTATTCTTTGGGGTTGGAAAACGTTGAATAGCATCTATTTTGTCTGTAGATGGTGTTATGCCTTGGCTGGATAGATTGAAACCAAGGAATTGGACTTCTTTAGCTATTAGTTTTGATTTTTCTAATTTTAATGTCACATTGCTTTCAGATAACTTCTCCAATACTCGTTCTACTCTGACACAATGCTCTTCCCAGTTGGATGAAGTGACTAGTAAATTGTCAACGTACACAGTGGTATAATGAAGGGTTCTGGACCCAATATTTGGTCCATACAGCGGACGAATATTGCTACGGAATTTACCAGCCAAAAATGTAATCGCTTGAACTGGTAGTTCCGACCCTCGAATATAAATGCTACATACTTTCGACTGGCTGGGTGCAACTCTACTTGCCAGTACCCGCAAACCGTATCCCAGGTACTGATAAACTGGGTACCATGAAACTTTTTTAGGATCTCCTCAATTTCTCCAGGAGATGTCCTGTCGTTTATTAAAATCTTGTTTATCTCCCTTGCGTCGAGACACAGCCGTACCTTTCCGTCCTTTTTTGTAATAGCCACTATGGGACTGGTGTACTGCGAACAACTGTACTCGATGATGTCTTCTTCCAACATTCTGTTGATCTCCATTCTTACTGCTTCCTTTGCCGCGTATGCAATTGGATATGACTTTTTGTTGAAATTAACGGTTTCTTTGAATCTCAACTCGCATTGATAACCCCTTACTTTTCCTGGTCGGTCGGAAAATACATGACGGTATTTGTGATTAAATTTTCCACTTCTTGAGTGGTTAAGGGATTTCCGTCCTGAGTACCTTGAAAGTGTCTGATATCTTCCAACTTTTGATTCCATAAAAGGTCATTATTCATTTGGTCTTCGGTTTTTTCTTCCAATATAGTGTCTGGTGAATAACGGACTGTTCTTATATTATACACATTGTTAACTGGGACAACCCCCTTGCTTCCAGTTAGTTCAGCTATCCATTCTTTATTTTCGGACTTCATTGTTACTCTTGTTTGTGTCATGTCAATAACTGCGGAGTATCTTCTTAAAATGTCACAACCAATTTATATTTCAAACGGTAAACTGTGTGTGATTAAAAAGATCATTCATAGTGTCACATGGTTACTTGTCACCTCCAAAGAAACTTGTCTCTTGATCGTCTTGTTTTGCCTTCCACTGGCTCCAATTAAAATAATGTTACTCACAGGTAATGTCAGTAAGCTGACCTTACTTTCTTTTTGAATTTTGTTGTATTGCTTTTTCTTCAAGCAGTTCTTCACGTATATTTTTTAAATAATGATTCCGTATGATTGTTATCGTCTGGTCAGTTGTCTGGTCAGTCAGTTTAGTCACGTACCCAATAGATCGGTTCAGTGATGGGTCCTGGTGGATTCTCACTGCCGCTGCTTGTTTAAATATGGGTTGGTCCTTCGGCACGGTCCTCTGGTCTATTAGGTTGGTTACCGTCCGTTGTCTCCATTATTTCAACCGGGTTGTTAGTGAAGGTTACCCGATCCCTGCTTCTTCTGTATTCTTCGGCGCTCCCTACTCCTTGGTCCTCGGTAATACCGCCTTTCCATCATTTCTATTTTCTGCACATATGTAATTGACCCGTCGCCTGTATGTTTGATTTTGGCCGTTGTTGTTATTATTATTATACTGGTGGTTGGGTCTATTGTAATTTCCACCATTATTGTTATTTCCTCGGTTGTAATTGTTATTGTTATTACCATTATTATGATAGTAATTTTGATTGTTAGTACGTGGATAATTGTTGTTGTTATTATTATTGAAGTTACGATAATTATTGGGATTGTTCGGTAGGTTATTCACCGGTGCATTAAATCCATGGGGCCCATTTTGGTGGTTTCGTACATCATAGTTTCGGTTATTTGGGCTGTTCTTCTGCCGATTTAGTAGGTAATGTTTTTCTCGCTCATACTCCCCCAATAAAGCGGCCATATCCTGGATTGTCTTGATCCGTCCGCTCAGTCTACTCTTCATGATCTCCCCGTCATAATGGTATGCCAGCTGTGTTACTAAACATTCTTCAGGGATGTTCGGCTCCAAATTCCTCGCTATGCTGACTTTACCCAAAAAATGGGCTGTAGGAGATTGTCCTAAGTACGGGTCGAATCTGCCGTTGCTAATGTTATTTCGTACTACATGTTGTGTAGCCTCAGACCAGTATTTATTTTTGAAGAGATCCTTAAATTCAGCAAAGTTGTGGATGTCCGGCTTTACTGCCGTCCACCAAGTGTCGTGGACCTCCTTTAACATCTCATCCAGCAGGCCCTTAATAACTGTCCATCGTGTCTCCCGGGTTCTGGCTAAACTCTCTTCCACTCGCTCTAGGAATTCTATGGGGTTACACTTATAGTTTTTGAAATTAACTATTTCCCTGTTTTCACTGCATGAGACATGTGAACTCATAAGTGGTCTATCCTTTAATGCGTTGATTTCTTCTTGAAGGCGCAACTCTCGTGCTCGGGATTCTTCTAGTTTTCCTTCATGGGCGGTTGTGGTACCCTTAACTTCACTTACGGACGCATCTAATTGGTTGTATCTCTCTTCAACTCTTGTTTGTACTTGCTTGAACCTTTCCGTTGTTTCTTGTTGGATTCCTTCAATCTTCTTTTTATTTTCATCTTCAGTTTCGTTGATTTTGCTTAATATCTCCTCCCGGACTTGTACCACTGCTTCATGGGTCCTTTCTATTTTCTCTTCGGTCTCCATTACGGTCTGCTTTATTTCTTCCCAATACTCTGTTAATTGTTGTTGCAATGTTTCTTGGTTATATTCGATTTTATCGTTCAATGTTTCTATATCTTCTTTCACCTGGTTCAAGGTTTCGTTGCTTTCCCCTTTACTTTTATCTATTTTTTCACTTATCACTTTATTCTCCTCCTTCATTTGTTTCTTTAACTCCTCGTTATTTTGTTTTAATAATGCTTCATTATCTTCCTTCATTTGCTTCTTTAACTCCTCGTTATTTTGTCTCAATAATTTTTCAGTATCCTCTTTCATCTCCTCTTTATTTTTATCCAATTTTTCATCCTGTTTCTTAAAATTGTCATTTATTGACTCAAATTTCTTATCTAATTCTTCCTTATTTCTGTCCAATTTTTCTTCTATTTTCTCCTCCTGTTTCTTATTATCCTCCTGCATTTGTCCGAATTGCTCCATCATTATTCTCATTATATTATCCAACTTTGTTTCTTCCATAGTTCTAGTTGGTTCGGCCGGGGTTAATATTTCTTCCACATCTTCAACCGATGTTACTTCCCTTTCTTCCATTCTGACTTCTCTCACGGTCTCCTTTTCTAACATCTCTGCTTCCTTTTCAGCCTCCTTCTCGCGTTGCTTAGACTTGTATCTTGTGTTGTGCATTTTCTGTTCCGATTTTCTGCAGCCGCCGCTAGAATCTATTTTATTTAATTGTATAGTTTATCAATTAACTCTAGCCCTACTAGTTGGTGCGCCACTTTGTAATAGCCCCGGTTGTATGCTTTACAATTAAAAGTACTTACTTTGTCGTTCGTTAAATAGTAATGTGTCATTTATTAGAAATACTTACGAAGTCGACCGTATGCTCGCCGTTCAATTTGAATTCTCCGCCTCGCCGTCCGATTGGTTAACACTGCTTGGCGAAGTCGAATTCGTCAACTAATGTATTTTTATTTTTTATTTACCCCGAACTTTTATATTAATCCTTGAATAAATCAAACATACAGTTGTTGATAGGTACGAGGATTTATTAACAATTTCATATAATTTGGTCAATTACAATTTCTGAAATAAAACATAACATTGATCATTGCGCCGGCACGTTTACTTTTCCATAGTTGGCTGTCTGCTCAGTTCGATGTGTAGACTCTACAGTGGCGGATGGTTCTTCGTTTGTTAATGATATTAATATCTCAGGGAAACATTCTTTGGACTACAGAATATTGGTTTACAGACTAATAAATGCACAAAATTTTATAATATACCTTATAACTAATACATAATATGTGATATATTTAAGTATGGAAAGTAAGTTACCACAAATGAGAATTAGTGCTCACTAGGTTAATGTTTACTTAGCAAGTTTACGTTTTTTAAAACATATTAATATAAAATCAAAATTCAGTTATATTTTTGTTTTATCAGAGGTGATTATTCAATAAAGTTCAGTTCTAAAAGTTAGTTAAGTGGCTGGTGAAGTGAAATAAAATTGTTCAGTTACTGTTGATTATTTAAAGTTTTAATTTTGGTGAAGCATTTAAATTATGCTCAACACTGCTTTAAGGCTGCTTCTCTTTGGCGATCCTCATCTTCTGGAATACTTCTAATGGTCCCTTCTTGTATGGTTTAGTGAGATCCAGGTTCAAATAATCTAATTTCGGTGTTCAGCTTCCATCAGTCTTGCAGGTTCAGATGTATCCACAGGTTTAGTTATGTTTCTTCTGTTCTTCCTTCAGTAGTTGGTTATTTATAAATTTGGATCGCTTCTTCCAAATTTTTTATATAACATTTATTATATAATTGGTTGAGTTATTGGATATCTCATCAGTAGTTAATTTAGGATTGCTTCTTGTATCTTCTTAATCACAATTTGGTAAAATTTATTGATTTTATTACTTATTTGTCTTCATGGGCTACATACATCCACCTTCTATGCTAGTCAATAATGGAATCCTCAATTTTCAACGGTTAAACATGTAACAAGCTTTTGTTGTCATGGCAACTCTCTAAGATACTCTGATTCTCATTGGCTAATACCTTATAACATTGTTATATTCTAACTTTTTTTCTGTTCAAAATTTATAAAAATCCTTTAAATTATTATAAATAACTGTAATATTAATTACACTAACACCATTGTTTTGCTTTTTTCTTAAAGATTATTTTGATATCAATTATAGTTACATTTGGTTCATCTATAACATATTTCTTATTTTTCCAATTGATCTTTCTTTATGTAATTATTTTAAAACTAAACATTATGTGTCAATTTTTGTACCTTACATTTTTATATTAATACGTAAACATATTATATACTTTAATTGACTTTTTGCTATTGCTTTATCTTGAAACTTACAAAATTCATTTCATCCATGCTAGGCCTAATGCCTAGGTTTCATAATATTTCTATTCAATATTCTTTACAATCTTTTATTTTTTATTAATTCTATTTATTTGGTTATTGAAGATTTACTAAGGAAACAAACTAACTTAATAAAAAACATGTGTTTTTAAACATCACACGTTTCATATGATTAACTTATTTTTCTTTACAGGTCCATTCCTGAAACTAAGCTTTCTAACTATTATTGTTTGCTGACTTTAACATTACTTGTCATTTAAATTTACTAAATACTATTCGGTTCATTTACCAACAAAACTCTTTATAACAATTTTTTAACATTACTCTAATTACTATTACTCTCATACACACTCCTTTACTAAGATCTAGTGTCTCTTTCTCCCAATTTCACTCTACTATATAACTTTTATCTTATTTCTAAGTATTTATTATTTACTATTACTTAACGTTCCTTACATTAATAATACAACAAGTCTTCAAATTTATACTCAGGGTTGGTGGGGAAATTAATCAGTTCTTCAATTGCTCAAGGTGGTGGCCTTCCGTACATTATGGTGTAAGGGGTATCTCTGATAGATTCATGGTATGCGAGATTAATAAAATTTTCTCTTGCGTTTATATAGTCATTCCACTTATGTTGATCGTGGCAGTAAGTTCGAAGGATTCTTCCGACTTCACGAAGTACTCTTTCTGCTGGATTGCTGTTTGGGTGGTAAACAGAAGTTTTATAAGTTCGGACGCCCAGATCCATTAATGTCTCCTTCCACGTTCTTCCTCGGAATTGGGTACCATGGTCGGTGATAATAGATGTTGGAACTCCTAATTCTGGTATGTACATCTGTGTGACAATATTTAATACCTTATTTGTGGTTGCACGGTTAATAGGATATAGCTTCACAAACTTCGTGTAATGATCCATGATGATCACTATAAACTTATATTGCTTCCTTCCTCCACTGCATGGCATGGGCCCACATATGTCTAAGAAAACTTTTTCCAGTTTATTGGTTGAAGTTATGGGCTGCATTATTCCTTCCTTTTTATCGTTATTACATTTAACTAACTGACATATGTGACAGTGTTTAATACCATTCCTTACTCTTCGGTTGATGTCTTTCAAGTAAGTATGTTCTTCTAGCGCCTTTATCACTTTTAACGCTCCCATATGACCGTATCTGAGGTGATAGTCCATAATGATCTCTTTTTCATACCCTCTAGGTATTACTAACTTCCACGAATTCTGGTTAGGACTGGTCTGGATGAATAATGTATCCTCGTGTACACAATAAAACGGGGTGACTCTCTCATCTTGCTGGTTTAGCCTCTCTCGGATATGGTTTAACTTAGTGTCATCCTTTTGGTGTTGTTTTATTTCCTTCAATATGGTTTCTAAGTCTGCCTTGCTTTTCATTATGTTGAATACTTTTACTATAGTTTCCTTTTCTCCATCAAATGTTTGTTGTTCGGTATTGATGCAGGATAGCACATCAGCTGCAACGTTTTTACTGCCTGGGATATATTCCCAACTGATGTGGTATTCTTGGAGAACAAGTATCCATCTGGTCAACCTTCCATGACTGAGTTTACAGTTTTTCAAAAAGGATATTGATTTATGGTCGGTTCTTACAGTTATTGGATACCCAAGGATATATGTTCTAAACTTCCCACAAGAAAACACTACACTTAATAACTCCTTCTCAGTCACATGATAATTGCGTTCGCACTGGTTCAAAGTTCTGCTTGCGAAACTCACTACCGGTACCTGATGGTTTCCGTCATCGTCTTCTTGATATAATACAGACCCCAAGCTGATATCGCTTGCATCGCAATTCATAAAAAAGGGTCGATTGAAGTCAGGGTGTTTCAACATAATTATTTTGAGGAAGTGGTCCTTAATTGCTTTGAAAATTGTTTCCTGTTCTGGACCCCACATCCACTTGGTTTTGGACGATAATTGTGCTGATAATTTGGCTGTTAATTCGGAGTAGTTTTTCTGGAATTTTCTGTAATAATTACAGATGCCCAGGAACGACTGTAACTGTTTTTTATTCTTTGGGGTTGGAAAACGTTGAATAGCATCTATTTTGTCTGTAGATGGTGTTATGCCTTGGCTGGATAGATTGAAACCAAGGAATTGGACTTCTTTAGCTATTAGTTTTGATTTTTCTAATTTTAATGTCACATTGCTTTCAGATAACTTCTCCAATACTCGTTCTACTCTGACACAATGCTCTTCCCAGTTGGATGAAGTGACTAGTAAATTGTCAACGTACACAGTGGTATAATGAAGGGTTCTGGACCCAATATTTGGTCCATACAGCGGACGAATATTGCTACGGAATTTACCAGCCAAAAATGTAATCGCTTGAACTGGTAGTTCCGACCCTCGAATATAAATGCTACATACTTTCGACTGGCTGGGTGCAACTCTACTTGCCAGTACCCGCAAACCGTATCCCAGGTACTGATAAACTGGGTACCATGAAACTTTTTTAGGATCTCCTCAATTTCTCCAGGAGATGTCCTGTCGTTTATTAAAATCTTGTTTATCTCCCTTGCGTCGAGACACAGCCGTACCTTTCCGTCCTTTTTTGTAATAGCCACTATGGGACTGGTGTACTGCGAACAACTGTACTCGATGATGTCTTCTTCCAACATTCTGTTGATCTCCATTCTTACTGCTTCCTTTGCCGCGTATGCAATTGGATATGACTTTTTGTTGAAATTAACGGTTTCTTTGAATCTCAACTCGCATTGATAACCCCTTACTTTTCCTGGTCGGTCGGAAAATACATGACGGTATTTGTGATTAAATTTTCCACTTCTTGAGTGGTTAAGGGATTTCCGTCCTGAGTACCTTGAAAGTGTCTGATATCTTCCAACTTTTGATTCCATAAAAGGTCATTATTCATTTGGTCTTCGGTTTTTTCTTCCAATATAGTGTCTGGTGAATAACGGACTGTTCTTATATTATACACATTGTTAACTGGGACAACCCCCTTGCTTCCAGTTAGTTCAGCTATCCATTCTTTATTTTCGGACTTCATTGTTACTCTTGTTTGTGTCATGTCAATAACTGCGGAGTATCTTCTTAAAATGTCACAACCAATTTATATTTCAAACGGTAAACTGTGTGTGATTAAAAAGATCATTCATAGTGTCACATGGTTACTTGTCACCTCCAAAGAAACTTGTCTCTTGATCGTCTTGTTTTGCCTTCCACTGGCTCCAATTAAAATAATGTTACTCACAGGTAATGTCAGTAAGCTGACCTTACTTTCTTTTTGAATTTTGTTGTATTGCTTTTTCTTCAAGCAGTTCTTCACGTATATTTTTTAAATAATGATTCCGTATGATTGTTATCGTCTGGTCAGTTGTCTGGTCAGTCAGTTTAGTCATGTACCCAATAGATCGGTTCAGTGATGGGTCCTGGTGGATTCTCACTGCCGCTGCTTGTTTAAATATGGGTTGGTCCTTCGGCACGGTCCTCTGGTCTATTAGGTTGGTTACCGTCCGTTGTCTCCATTATTTCAACCGGGTTGTTAGTGAAGGTTACCCGATCCCTGCTTCTTCTGTATTCTTCGGCGCTCCCTACTCCTTGGTCCTCGGTAATACCGCCTTTCCATCATTTCTAATTTCTGCACATATGTAATTGACCCGTCGCCTGTATGTTTGATTTTGGCCGTTGTTGTTATTATTATTATACTGGTGGTTGGGTCTATTGTAATTTCCACCATTATTGTTATTTCCTCGGTTGTAATTGTTATTGTTATTACCATTATTATGATAGTAATTTTGATTGTTAGTACGTGGATAATTGTTGTTGTTATTATTATTGAAGTTACGATAATTATTGGGATTGTTCGGTAGGTTATTCACCGGTGCATTAAATCCATGGGGCCCATTTTGGTGGTTTCGTACATCATAGTTTCGGTTATTTGGGCTGTTCTTCTGCCGATTTAGTAGGTAATGTTTTTCTCGCTCATACTCCCCCAATAAAGCGGCCATATCCTGGATTGTCTTGATCCGTCCGCTCAGTCTACTCTTCATGATCTCCCCGTCATAATGGTATGCCAGCTGTGTTACTAAACATTCTTCAGGGATGTTCGGCTCCAAATTCCTCGCTATGCTGACTTTACCCAAAAAATGGGCTGTAGGAGATTGTCCTAAGTACGGGTCGAATCTGCCATTGCTAATGTTATTTCGTACTACATGTTGTGTAGCCTCAGACCAGTATTTATTTTTGAAGAGATCCTTAAATTCAGCAAAGTTGTGGATGTCCGGCTTTACTGCCGTCCACCAAGTGTCGTGGACCTCCTTTAACATCTCATCCAGCAGGCCCTTAATAACTGTCCATCGTGTCTCCCGGGTTCTGGCTAAACTCTCTTCCACTCGCTCTAGGAATTCTATGGGGTTACACTTATAGTTTTTGAAATTAACTATTTCCCTGTTTTCACTGCATGAGACATGTGAACTCATAAGTGGTCTATCCTTTAATGCGTTGATTTCTTCTTGAAGGCGCAACTCTCGTGCTCGGGATTCTTCTAGTTTTCCTTCATGGGCGGTTGTGGTACCCTTAACTTCACTTACGGACGCATCTAATTGGTTGTATCTCTCTTCAACTCTTGTTTGTACTTGCTTGAACCTTTCCGTTGTTTCTTGTTGGATTCCTTCAATCTTCTTTTTATTTTCATCTTCAGTTTCGTTGATTTTGCTTAATATCTCCTCCCGGACTTGTACCACTGCTTCATGGGTCCTTTCTATTTTCTCTTCGGTCTCCATTACGGTCTGCTTTATTTCTTCCCAATACTCTGTTAATTGTTGTTGCAATGTTTCTTGGTTATATTCGATTTTATCGTTCAATGTTTCTATATCTTCTTTCACCTGGTTCAAGGTTTCGTTGCTTTCCCCTTTACTTTTATCTATTTTTTCACTTATCACTTTATTCTCCTCCTTCATTTGTTTCTTTAACTCCTCGTTATTTTGTTTTAATAATGCTTCATTATCTTCCTTCATTTGCTTCTTTAACTCCTCGTTATTTTGTCTCAATAATTTTTCAGTATCCTCTTTCATCTCCTCTTTATTTTTATCCAATTTTTCATCCTGTTTCTTAAAATTGTCATTTATTGACTCAAATTTCTTATCTAATTCTTCCTTATTTCTGTCCAATTTTTCTTCTATTTTCTCCTCCTGTTTCTTATTATCCTCCTGCATTTGTCCGAATTGCTCCATCATTATTCTCATTATATTATCCAACTTTGTTTCTTCCATAGTTCTAGTTGGTTCGGCCGGGGATAATATTTCTTCCACATCTTCAACCGATGTTACTTCCCTTTCTTCCATTCTGACTTCTCTCACGGTCTCCTTTTCTAACATCTCTGCCTCCTTTTCAGCCTCCTTCTCGCGTTGCTTAGACTTGTATCTTGTGTTGTGCATTTTCTGTTCCGATTTTCTGCAGCCGCCGCTAGAATCTATTTTATTTAATTGTATAGTTTATCAATTAACTCTAGCCCTACTAGTTGGTGCGCCACTTTGTAATAGCCCCGGTTGTATGCTTTACAATTAAAAGTACTTACTTTGTCGTTCGTTAAATAGTAACGTGTCATTTATTAGAAATACTTACGAAGTCGACCGTATGCTCGCCGTTCAATTTGAATTCTCCGCCTCGCCGTCTGATTGGTTAACACTGCTTGGCGAAGTCGAATTCGTCAACTAATGTATTTTTATTTTTTATTTACCCCGAACTTTTATATTAATCCTTGAATAAATCAAACATACAGTTGTTGATAGGTACGAGGATTTATTAACAATTTCATATAATTTGGTCAATTACAATTTCTGAAATAAAACAACATTGATCATTGCGCCGGCACGTTTACTTTTCCATAGTTGGCTGTCTGCTCAGTTCGATGTGTAGACTCTACAGTGGCGGATGGTTCTTCGTTTGTTAATGATATTAATATCTCAGGGAAACATTCTTTGGACTACAGAATATTGGTTTACAGACTAATAAATGCACAAAATTTTATAATATACCTTATAACTAATACATAATATGTGATATCTTTAAGTATGGAAAGTAAGTTACCACAAATGAGAATTAGTGCTCACTAGGTTAATGTTTACTTAGCAAGTTTACGTTTTTTAAAACATATTAATATAAAATCAAAATTCAGTTATATTTTTGTTTTATCAGAGGTGATTATTCAATAAAGTTCAGTTCTAAAAGTTAGTTAAGTGGCTGGTGAAGTGAAATAAAATTGTTCAGTTACTGTTGATTATTTAAAGTTTTAATTTTGGTGAAGCATTTAAATTATGCTCAACACTGCTTTAAGGCTGCTTCTCTTTGGCGATCCTCATCTTCTGGAATACTTCTAATGGTCCCTTCTTGTATGGTTTAGTGAGATCCAGGTTCAAATAATCTAATTTCGGTGTTCAGCTTCCATCAGTCTTGCAGGTTCAGATGTATCCACAGGTTTAGTTATGTTTCTTCTGTTCTTCCTTCAGTAGTTGGTTATTTATAAATTTGGATCGCTTCTTCCAAATTTTTTATATAACATTTATTATATAATTGGTTGAGTTATTGGATATCTCATCAGTAGTTAATTTAGGATTGCTTCTTGTATCTTCTTAATCACAATTTGGTAAAATTTATTGATTTTATTACTTATTTGTCTTCATGGGCTACATACATCCACCTTCTATGCTAGTCAATAATGGAATCCTCAATTTTCAACGGTTAAACATGTAACAAGCTTCTGTTGTCATGGCAACTCTCTAAGATACTCTGATTCTCATTGGCTAATACCTTATAACATTGTTATATTCTAACTTTTTTTCTGTTCAAAATTTATAAAAATCCTTTAAATTATTATAAATAACTGTAATATTAATTACACTAACACCATTGTTTTGCTTTTTTCTTAAAGATTATTTTGATATCAATTATAGTTACATTTGGTTCATCTATAACATATTTCTTATTTTTCCAATTGATCTTTCTTTATGTAATTATTTTAAAACTAAACATTATGTGTCAATTTTTGTACCTTACATTTTTATATTAATACGTAAACATATTATATACTTTAATTGACTTTTTGCTATTGCTTTATCTTGAAACTTACAAAATTCATTTCATCCATGCTAGGCCTAATGCCTAGGTTTCATAATATTTCTATTCAATATTCTTTACAATCTTTTATTTTTTATTAATTCTATTTATTTGGTTATTGAAGATTTACTAAGGAAACAAACTAACTTAATAAAAAACATGTGTTTTTAAACATCACACGTTTCATATGATTAACTTATTTTTCTTTACAGGTCCATTCCTGAAACTAAGCTTTCTAACTATTATTGTTTGCTGACTTTAACATTACTTGTCATTTAAATTTACTAAATACTATTCGGTTCATTTACCAACAAAACTCTTTATAACAATTTTTTAACATTACTCTAATTACTATTACTCTCATACACACTCCTTTACTAAGATCTAGTGTCTCTTTCTCCCAATTTCACTCTACTATATAACTTTTATCTTATTTCTAAGTATTTATTATTTACTATTACTTAACGTTCCTTACATTAATAATACAACAAGTCTTCAAATTTATACTCAGGGTTGGTGGGGAAATTAATCAGTTCTTCAATTGCTCAAGGTGGTGGCCTTCCGTACATTATGGTGTAAGGGGTATCTCTGATAGATTCATGGTATGCGAGATTAATAAAATTTTCTCTTGCGTTTATATAGTCATTCCACTTATGTTGATCGTGGCAGTAAGTTCGAAGGATTCTTCCGACTTCACGAAGTACTCTTTCTGCTGGATTGCTGTTTGGGTGGTAAACAGAAGTTTTATAAGTTCGGACGCCCAGATCCATTAATGTCTCCTTCCACGTTCTTCCTCGGAATTGGGTACCATGGTCGGTGATAATAGATGTTGGAACTCCTAATTCTGGTATGTACATCTGTGTGACAATATTTAATACCTTATTTGTGGTTGCACGGTTAATAGGATATAGCTTCACAAACTTCGTGTAATGATCCATGATGATCACTATAAACTTATATTGCTTCCTCCCTCCACTGCATGGCATGGGCCCACATATGTCTAAGAAACTTTTTCCAGTTTATTGGTTGAAGTTATGGGCTGCATTATTCCTTCCTTTTTATCGTTATTACATTTAACTAACTGACATATGTGACAGTGTTTAATACCATTCCTTACTCTTCGGTTGATGTCTTTCAAGTAAGTATGTTCTTCTAGCGCCTTTATCACTTTTAACGCTCCCATATGACCGTATCTGAGGTGATAGTCCATTATGATCTCCTTTTCATACCCTCTAGGTATTACTAACTTCCACGAATTCTGGTTAGGACTGGTCTGGATGAATAATGTATCCTCGTGTACACAATAAAACGGGGTGACTCTCTCATCTTGCTGGTTTAGCCTCTCTCGGATATGGTTTAACTTAGTGTCATCCTTTTGGTGTTGTTTTATTTCCTTCAATATGGTTTCTAAGTCTGCCTTGCTTTTCATTATGTTGAATACTTTTACTATAGTTTCCTTTTCTCCATCAAATGTTTGTTGTTCGGTATTGATGCAGGATAGCACATCAGCTGCAACGTTTTTACTGCCTGGGATATATTCCCAACTGATGTGGTATTCTTGGAGAACAAGTATCCATCTGGTCAACCTTCCATGACTGAGTTTACAGTTTTTCAAAAAGGATAATGATTTATGGTCGGTTCTTACAGTTATTGGATACCCAAGGATATATGTTCTAAACTTCCCACAAGAAAACATTACACTTAATAACTCCTTCTCAGTCACATGATAATTGCGTTCGCACTGGTTCAAAGTTCTGCTTGCGAAACTCACTACCGGTACCTGATGGTTTCCGTCATCGTCTTCTTGATATAATACAGACCCCAAGCTGATATCGCTTGCATCGCAATTCATAAAAAAGGGTCGATTGAAGTCAGGGTGTTTCAACATAATTATTTTGAGGAAGTGGTCCTTAATTGCTTTGAAAATTGTTTCCTGTTCTGGACCCCACAGCCACTTGGTTTTGGACGATAATTGTGCTGATAATTTGGCTGTTAATTCGGAGTAGTTTTTCTGGAATTTTCTGTAATAATTACAGATGCCCAGGAACGACTGTAACTGTTTTTTATTCTTTGGGGTTGGAAAACGTTGAATAGCATCTATTTTGTCTGTAGATGGTGTTATGCCTTGGCTGGATAGATTGAAACCAAGGAATTGGACTTCCTTAGCTATTAGTTTTGATTTTTCTAATTTTAATGTCACATTGCTTTCAGATAACTTCTCCAATACTCGTTCTACTCTGACACAATGCTCTTCCCAGTTGGATGAAGTGACTAGTAAATTGTCAACGTACACAGTGGTATAATGAAGGGTTCTGGACCCAATATTTGGTCCATACAGCGGACGAATATTGCTACGGAATTTACCAGCCCAAAAGGTAATCGCTTGAACTGGTAGTTCCGACCCTCGAATATAAATGCTACATACTTTCGACTGGCTGGGTGCAACTCTACTTGCCAGTACCCGCAAACCGTATCCCAGGTACTGATAAACTGGGTACCATGAAACTTTTTTAGGATCTCCTCAATTTCTCCAGGAGATGTCCTGTCGTTTATTAAAATCTTGTTTATCTCCCTTGCGTCGAGACACAGCCGTACCTTTCCGTCCTTTTTTGTAATAGCCACTATGGGACTGGTGTACTGCGAACAACTGTACTCGATGATGTCTTCTTCCAACATTCTGTTGATCTCCATTCTTACTGCTTCCTTTGCCGCGTATGCAATTGGATATGACTTTTTGTTGAAATTAACGGTTTCTTTGAATCTCAACTCGCATTGATAACCCCTTACTTTTCCTGGTCGGTCGGAAAATACATGACGGTATTTGTGATTAAATTTTCCACTTCTTGAGTGGTTAAGGGATTTCCGTCCTGAGTACCTTGAAAGTGTCTGATATCTTCCAACTTTTGATTCCATAAAAGGTCATTATTCATTTGGTCTTCGGTTTTTTCTTCCAATATAGTGTCTGGTGAATAACGGACTGTTCTTATATTATACACATTGTTAACTGGGACAACCCCCTTGCTTCCAGTTAGTTCAGCTATCCATTCTTTATTTTCGGACTTCATTGTTACTCTTGTTTGTGTCATGTCAATAACTGCGGAGTATCTTCTTAAAATGTCACAACCAATTTATATTTCAAACGGTAAACTGTGTGTGATTAAAAAGATCATTCATAGTGTCACATGGTTACTTGTCACCTCCAAAGAAACTTGTCTCTTGATCGTCTTGTTTTGCCTTCCACTGGCTCCAATTAAAATAATGTTACTCACAGGTAATGTCAGTAAGCTGACCTTACTTTCTTTTTGAATTTTGTTGTATTGCTTTTTCTTCAAGCAGTTCTTCACGTATATTTTTTAAATAATGATTCCGTATGATTGTTATCGTCTGGTCAGTTGTCTGGTCAGTCAGTTTAGTCACGTACCCAATAGATCGGTTCAGTGATGGGTCCTGGTGGATTCTCACTGCCGCTGCTTGTTTAAATATGGGTTGGTCCTTCGGCACGGTCCTCTGGTCTATTAGGTTGGTTACCGTCCGTTGTCTCCATTATTTCAACCGGGTTGTTAGTGAAGGTTACCCGATCCCTGCTTCTTCTGTATTCTTCGGCGCTCCCTACTCCTTGGTCCTCGGTAATACCGCCTTTCCATCATTTCTATTTTCTGCACATATGTAATTGACCCGTCGCCTGTATGTTTGATTTTGGCCGTTGTTGTTATTATTATTATACTGGTGGTTGGGTCTATTGTAATTTCCACCATTATTGTTATTTCCTCGGTTGTAATTGTTATTGTTATTACCATTATTATGATAGTAATTTTGATTGTTAGTACGTGGATAATTGTTGTTGTTATTATTATTGAAGTTACGATAATTATTGGGATTGTTCGGTAGGTTATTCACCGGTGCATTAAATCCATGGGGCCCATTTTGGTGGTTTCGTACATCATAGTTTCGGTTATTTGGGCTGTTCTTCTGCCGATTTAGTAGGTAATGTTTTTCTCGCTCATACTCCCCCAATAAAGCGGCCATATCCTGGATTGTCTTGATCCGTCCGCTCAGTCTACTCTTCGTGATCTCCCCGTCATAATGGTATGCCAGCTGTGTTACTAAACATTCTTCAGGGATGTTCGGCTCCAAATTCCTCGCTATGCTGACTTTACCCAAAAAATGGGCTGTAGGAGATTGTCCTAAGTACGGGTCGAATCTGCCGTTGCTAATGTTATTTCGTACTACATGTTGTGTAGCCTCAGACCAGTATTTATTTTTGAAGAGATCCTTAAATTCAGCAAAGTTGTGGATGTCCGGCTTTACTGCCGTCCACCAAGTGTCGTGGACCTCCTTTAACATCTCATCCAGCAGGCCCTTAATAACTGTCCATCGTGTCTCCCGGGTTCTGGCTAAACTCTCTTCCACTCGCTCTAGGAATTCTATGGGGTTACACTTATAGTTTTTGAAATTAACTATTTCCCTGTTTTCACTGCATGAGACATGTGAACTCATAAGTGGTCTATCCTTTAATGCGTTGATTTCTTCTTGAAGGCGCAACTCTCGTGCTCGGGATTCTTCTAGTTTTCCTTCATGGGCGGTTGTGGTACCCTAAACTTCACTTACGGACGCATCTAATTGGTTGTATCTCTCTTCAACTCTTGTTTGTACTTGCTTGAACCTTTCCGTTGTTTCTTGTTGGATTCCTTCAATCTTCTTTTTATTTTCATCTTCAGTTTCGTTGATTTTGCTTAATATCTCCTCCCGGACTTGTACCACTGCTTCATGGGTCCTTTCTATTTTCTCTTCGGTCTCCATTACGGTCTGCTTTATTTCTTCCCAATACTCTGTTAATTGTTGTTGCAATGTTTCTTGGTTATATTCGATTTTATCGTTCAATGTTTCTATATCTTCTTTCACCTGGTTCAAGGTTTAGTTGCTTTCCCCTTTACTTTTATCTATTTTTTCACTTATCACTTTATTCTCCTCCTTCATTTGTTTCTTTAACTCCTTGTTATTTTGTTTTAATAATGCTTCATTATCTTCCTTCATTTGCTTCTTTAACTCCTCGTTATTTTGTCTCAATAATTTTTCAGTATCCTCTTTCATCTCCTCTTTATTTTTATCCAATTTTTCATCCTGTTTCTTAAAATTGTCATTTATTGACTCAAATTTCTTATCTAATTCTTCCTTATTTCTGTCCAATTTTTCTTCTATTTTCTCCTCCTGTTTCTTATTATCCTCCTGCATTTGTCCGAATTGCTCCATCATTATTCTCATTATATTATCCAACTTTGTTTCTTCCATAGTTCTAGTTGGTTCGGCCGGGGTTAATATTTCTTCCACATCTTCAACCGATGTTACTTCCCTTTCTTCCATTCTGACTTCTCTCACGGTCTCCTTTTCTAACATCTCTGCTTCCTTTTCAGCCTCCTTCTCGCGTTGCTTAGACTTGTATCTTGTGTTGTGCATTTTCTGTTCCGATTTTCTGCAGCCGCCGCTAGAATCTATTTTATTTAATTGTATAGTTTATCAATTAACTCTAGCCCTACTAGTTGGTGCGCCATTTTGTAATAGCCCCGGTTGTATGCTTTACAATTAAAAGTACTTACTTTGTCGTTCGTTAAATAGTAACGTGTCATTTATTAGAAATACTTACGAAGTCGACCGTATGCTCGCCGTTCAATTTGAATTCTCCGCCTCGCCGTCTGATTGGTTAACACTGCTTGGCGAAGTCGAATTCGTCAACTAATGTATTTTTATTTTTTATTTACCCCGAACTTTTATATTAATCCTTGAATAAATCAAACATACAGTTGTTGATAGGTACGAGGATTTATTAACAATTTCATATAATTTGGTCAATTAAAATTTCTGAAATAAAACATAACATTGATCATTGCGCCGGCACGTTTACTTTTCCGTAGTTGGCTGTCTGCTCAGTTCGATGTGTAGACTCTACAATGGCGGATGGTTCTTCGTTTGTTAATGATATTAATATCTCAGGGAAACATTCTTTGGACTACAGAATATTGGTTTACAGACTAATAAATGCACAAAATTTTATAATATACCTTATAACTAATACATAATATGTGATATCTTTAAGTATGGAAAGTAAGTTACCGCAAATGAGAATTAGTGCTCACTAGGTTAATGTTTACTTAGCAAGTTTACGTTTTTTAAAACATATTAATATAAAATCAAAATTCAGTTATATTTTTGTTTTATCAGAGGTGATTATTCAATAAAGTTCAGTTCTAAAAGTTAGTTAAGTGGCTGGTGAAGTGAAATAAAATTGTTCAGTTACTGTTGATTATTTAAAGTTTTAATTTTGGTGAAGCATTTAAATTATGCTCAACACTGCTTTAAGGCTGCTTCTCTTTGGCGATCCTCATCTTCTGGAATACTTCTAATGGTCCCTTCTTGTATGGTTTAGTGAGATCCAGGTTCAAATAATCTAATTTCGGTGTTCAGCTTCCATCAGTCTTGCAGGTTCAGATGTATCCACAGGTTTAGTTATGTTTCTTCTGTTCTTCCTTCAGTAGTTGGTTATTTATAAATTTGGATCGCTTCTTCCAAATTTTTTATATAACATTTATTATATAATTGGTTGAGTTATTGGATATCTCATCAGTAGTTAATTTAGGATTGCTTCTTGTATCTTCTTAATCACAATTTGGTAAAATTTATTGATTTTATTACTTATTTGTCTTCATGGGCTACATACATCCACCTTCTATGCTAGTCAATAATGGAATCCTCAATTTTTAACGGTTAAACATGTAACAAGCTTTTGTTGTCATGGCAACTCTCTAAGATACTCTGATTCTCATTGGCTAATACCTTATAACATTGTTATATTCTAACTTTTTTTCTGTTCAAAATTTATAAAAATCCTTTAAATTATTATAAATAACTGTAATATTAATTACACTAACACCATTGTTTTGCTTTTTTCTTAAAGATTATTTTGATATCAATTATAGTTACATTTGGTTCATCTATAACATATTTCTTATTTTTCCAATTGATCTTTCTTTATGTAATTATTTTAAAACTAAACATTATGTGTCAATTTTTGTACCTTACATTTTTATATTAATACGTAAACATATTATATACTTTAATTGACTTTTTGCTATTGCTTTATCTTGAAACTTACAAAATTCATTTCATCCATGCTAGGCCTAATGCCTAGGTTTCATAATATTTCTATTCAATATTCTTTACAATCTTTTATTTTTTATTAATTCTATTTATTTGGTTATTGAAGATTTACTAAGGAAACAAACTAACTTAATAAAAAACATTTGTGTTTTTAAACATCACACGTTTCATATGATTAACTTATTTTTCTTTACAGGTCCATTCCTGAAACTAAGCTTTCTAACTATTATTGTTTGCTGACTTTAACATTACTTGTCATTTAAATTTACTAAATACTATTCGGTTCATTTACCAACAAAACTCTTTATAACAATTTTTTAACATTACTCTAATTACTATTACTCTCATACACACTCCTTTACTAAGATCTAGTGTCTCTTTCTCCCAATTTCACTCTACTATATAACTTTTATCTTATTTCTAAGTATTTATTATTTACTATTACTTAACGTTCCTTACATTAATAATACAACAAGTCTTATATACTACTTATTAACTAACATTCTGCTCTAACATGGTTTGATATATTATTAATAGTTTGTTGTGAATAATATGTCACCATAGAGTCACTTACACTTCACTTTTCATAGTGTTTATTTATTTAATATAATCATCACTTTGTATGCTATGTTATTTACACAGTTCATGGTCATTAGTTTCAACTTATTCTGTTCTACACTTAACCTTTCATTTCACATAGTGTGTATTTATTTAATATACTCTTCACTTTATATGCTATGTTATTTACATAGTTCGTGGTCATTAGTTTCTACTTATTCTGTTCTACACTTCACCTTTCATAAAATAGTGTTTATGTTTTTTAACTAATTATCACTGGGTTGCTATCTGTCATTAACAGTTTCCTTATTATTTTTCATTTGTCACCTTTGTATTCATTATTACAATTGCTAAGCTTGATTTTATTCTACTTGCTTTTGGCTAACTTATTACTTAATAGGGTATTTTTATTCCTGTCTTCCTATCTTGGGTTTATACATTTATCTTTCTTTTCTTTTCTTTTAAATCACATAATATATCTGTTTTACATTTATTTTTCATATATTTTACATCTCAATTATGCCCTATCTGATTTTGTACACTTATTTTAGTTACATTTTAGGCTACCTATATTGATTGTAGTCATATTTTGGGTTGTATCATGGTTTCTTGTTCTCTCACCTTATCCAATTTATTGGGTTAAGTCTTTGTCAGTGTCTTAGTCAATTTTTATTTAGTAGTGTTGGGCTATCAATCTTCAGGTTCTAAGTTTTTATTTTTCCTTCTACTTTCAGCTTTTCTTCTATTAATTAGTAATGCGTTTCGGTTGTAACAACCAAGAATTAAAAATTTTTAATATTATGATCGAAAAGACGTTACATACAACAAGACACCCCAACACGAGCCACGAGCAAAAAATAAAGAACAGTTTAACGATGTGTCAACTGAACGCTTGCTTCGGACAATACGAATACGCTTCACATAACTTTACAATGGGAAATAAGGTTGGCCGTGACAGACTCGACTCAACCGAGATTTACAGCCTGCAACATGCAAGATAAAAGGAACTATGTCAAGTACCAATTTACGGAGAAACTGTGATGGACACACTGCAAGGTTAATTTGAAGTGTACTAGCAGTCAGAAAAGGGCGTAGGTACACAATGGTATTTACCCTGTATGAGAACTGACATCGATATCTAAAGAATGGAATCGAACTTGTGCACAGCGGGGGAACGTCTTACTGGCGACAACTGATATTTACGACAGGGAGAAGGAGTGCCGTTTTGGAAACGACGACACGCTGCGTCAGGATAGCTAACGGAAAAGGGTCAAGGATAGTGAAACAATAACGAAATACGACACATTGTTCGTGTGAGAACAGCTGCAGGGTCCGGAGTACGCTTAGACAAAGACCTGATCGACAATCGAGAAATTGCTCTTGTTCTAGGAAAAGAGTACGGAGGCTTTCGACGCGAACTTGTGGGGAGACAGGATACCCAATCACAACCCAGCATCTACCCAGAGGACAAGTGGAGAGGACCGTCGTCATCATGGCAACGGGAACGTCGAATGAGAAGTGAAGAACGATAGTCTTGCATAAGGGTAGGAGTTCTTCTGTCCTATCATGTTCGACCTGAGGCGTGTCTTCCAGAAGATTGCATTGTGGTAAACGATGCTTGATAAAAACTGTTTGCAGAGCACGCGGGAGGACAGTCATCATATATTTTTCAATCACGTACTTTTAAACGGTCTTCATACATTTTTCAACAGTCTTCTTATAAATTTCTCAATCGTATACTTTAACAGTCATCACGGAACTAAATCTTCTAAGTCTTAATACAGTTCGATAAACATACGGACAGCAGTGGGACTTTGAAACTCTGCTACGCGGTATATAATTAAGTGACTTAAACATTTCAATATTGGCGAGTATCCGGTAATAGTGTACCTACAGCGACTAAATCATGCGACATACGCCAGTGCTTAATAACTCTAGAGTTCTTTATTAAACTCAGTTACCGCTAAATTCAGAACTGAACTAACCAATCGCAGTTTCATCAATAACCGACGCGCAGAACTATTGTTCATGTTTTACCGGACAATCGTAACGTTGTACAGTGCGAAACGATACAATATAATTTGGAACAATTACACCACAGTATCAAAGACACTATACATTAGTGTACACACAAGAAGTTCAACAATAGACAGTCAGATATATACACCATAGTTAATGATGAACTTACCCACACGACACATGATTTTATAGACTCTAACAGTAACAGCCGAATCAACAGAAAATACACACAGCGCGAGTGAATCTGATCCGCGTGTGTTGAGTGTTAGTGACGTCACAGCTACGCAACTTCACACATATGGACCACCAACGAGAAGGAGTTACACCGATGGAAATATCGGATAAATCGCTTTACAAGTAATCTTTATGCTATTCTTATCATAAGAACTCTACTGTCCTGTCTCTTTTCAAGAAACACCCCTTGAGTATTTAAATTAAATATGATAAATATAATTAACGCTATTCATCTGAGGCAAGCAATGAACGCATTAGTATAAGATTTATTGTTTGACTATTTGTGTTTTTCTATATATCGATTGTATTATATGTATGTATGTGTATGTTTTCCAGCAAACAACGTATTGGATTCGCATTGTAATTTGATATATATACATGTGTTCTTGTTATGAATGTATTTACAGGGAATCATCCATATTTATATATTGAAGTCTCCTTACTTAATGATGTTAATAAATAAGTGTTTATTTTATCCAGAATATATGCGTTCATTATTGTCAAAGTTACCTCAGAACAAGAAAGTAATGGCACTTGAATGATTTATAGTAGTTTTATTAATTTATACAATAATTAGAGTCTCAATGCAATAATTATGCTAACATAAAAGAACTAACGTATCAATTAGCTTCAATCAGTTGATATGAGTAACCTAATTGAGTGATTACACGATCTCATTTTACAAATTAGTATAATTACATAATTAATAAATCACAGTTAGCATAATAAATAACTCCTAATATCTTTGTATTTGGCGCCCATCGCACGGCAAAGAGCAGGCAGTAGATAGGATAAGCGTATATATATTTCATGTTAGCTGTAAGAACAAATATTATTAGTGTGAAGCTAGTTGGACTGAATGTTAACGCGGAGTAAGGCTGCAAAAATGACGACCAGTAGTTCCGATTCCATGAATTTCGATATTAATAACCAACAGGGTGTACGTGATGTCGAACGAGAGGAATCACCAACCTATTCACAAATGACCGAGGAGACGTCAGATGTCAGAGCGCGGGGACAGGAGTCCCAACAACAACCGCAGGAAGAGGTGACGTTGCGCGCATTAATGGACTTTATGAGTAGGAAATTTGAAGAAACCAATGAAAAGTTTGAAAAGCAAAAGGAAGAAATTAATGAAAATTTTATAGAGATTAGAAGAGAACAGAATGAAAAGTTCGAGAAGCAGAATGAAAATTTTATAGAGATTAGAAGAAAACAGAATGAAAAGTTCGAGAAGCAGAATGAAAATTTTATAGAGATTAGAAGAGAACAGAATGAGAGATTTGAGGAACAGAATAAGAAGTTCGACAAACTAGAAGAAAAGTTAGACAAGCAGAAGGAGGAGGTCACACAAATACACGCAGAAATGCATGAATATATAAATAATTGTGACAAGAAGATAGACGAGGTCCAGAAGCAGCAGAACGAGATCATAAAAGAGTTAAAGGACGACACCGACAAGAAATTTGAAGAGGTACGAGAAACTAGAGAATTAGACCGACAGGAACTAAAGAGTATTGCCCAAAATACTCAAACAAGCATCAAGAAGATCCACAACAGAGTAGAAACACACGTTAAAGAAAGTCATAAGAAGCAGGAGGAATTGAGAGTCGAACTATTCCAAACAGTAAGACAATTACATCAGGAACAGGGAGACATAAACAGCACGATACAGCAGAAGATCAGTGAGGTGGATGGGAGACAGAAGTCGGCGGAACTAAAACTGGACGAGAGCACCAGGGAGAAAACCACTCGTATCAACGAATTGAAGTCACAAATAGAACGGCTACAGCGTCAACTAATTGAAGGTGAGTCGGGGATAATCAGTAGGATTAACGGACACACACATACAGAATTAAAGTACAACGGCACTGACAGGTTCCCAATGAAAATCCTGAAGGAACTGTCAGAGATCCAAGAACAATACTACAACAACAATGACATTAAATGGATCGGGAGACACTTGGAGATGGACGCTGGGATATGGTGGCGTGTCATACGGAATCAAATCTCCACGTACGAAGAGTTTAAAGAAGCCTTCACCTTGAAGTACTGGGGTCAAGAACGCCAGGACAATATACGCGACAATCTTGAGTACGGCAGATATGAGTGGAATGGGCCAATCACAGCCGTCCAGTATGTAGAAAGAATATTACTGGAAAGCCGGCAACTGTCGCCAGCATTGACCGATACGCAGCTGATCCGGGAATTAGCCCGTCACTTTGGGAAGGATTTGCAGCTCGCCGTGGTCACATGTGGTATCACAAGTATACCGAATTTTGAAGCATTAATTACGGAATTTACGAGTATACAGTCAAGCGGAGAGAACAATCGCAGACCGCATTATAGATCCTACAACGAGGGAAAAAACAACCCGAGAGAGAGGGAGGGACAGTATAACAAAAGTGAAAGTGACCGACAGCCGAGGGGTCGTTTTGACAACAAGCAATACATCAATACGGTGCAGTTTACGCCAGCAGAAGCGGGCCCCAGTAGAACGGTCAATGACACCACCCCGAGGGCGAGCGGTAACAGCGACAAAAAAAAAAAAAAAAATATGTCAAACTAGAGAATAAGATAGAAATTTTAAGCGACTTACTCCCGAGTGAGAATGTAAATATATTACTACCGGATTTACGAAAGGACCTACTACAAGAGGACGGCGAAATTATTAACAAACAAGTATTGAAATGTCCCGAAATTACTATCAAATTTAATAATGATATAATTGTACAAGCTTTGCTTGATACAGGATGCCTCATCAACGGATTATCGGAGACGTGGTTTAATAATCACAAGAAGTGTATAGGACCATATGAGACACTACCCGTAACGAATACATTTATAATAAGTGCTGTAGGAAATAAATCCAAATTAGTTAAGAGACAAATATTGTGTGACATTGAGATTGATAGTATCCGATATGAATGTGTGTTTTTGATAATACCAGAATTAGTGAAACCGTGCATACTAGGAATTAGTTTTCTACAAGAAGTTGGGTGTCGCATCGACATCGGAAACAAAGTAATTAATTTAAAAAGCAAAACTGATGAAGAGGAGCATATTATACCAATCATGAACATTGACGTGATAACCAGTGAAGAAGAAGAGGAAGTACTGCGATGCATCGATGAAAAAATTGGGAGCATAGACTGCGTGGATGAAGGAATACTGCAACGCCTGAAGGAGATTTTGGTAAGGAACCGGAATGTTTTTAGGGAGTGCCCGGGAAGAATAGAGGGTTACACGCATGAGTTTCACGTTACGGACAGGACACCTTACTTTCAACGAGGGTGGCCTGTGCCGCTTGCTTACAGAGACAAGGTGAACGAGGAGATTAACCGGATGTTACGATATGGAGTAATCGAACGTTGCGCCAGCCCGTACGTCAATCCAATCGTGACGGTAATCAAGAAGGATGGGAGGGTTCGCCTGTGCCTTGATGCAAGGAAAGTGAACAGCGTAACTGTACCCGATTACGAAGGAGTGTCCCCGGTAAATGAGATATTGGCTAGATGTGGTGATATGCAGTACTTGTCGACAGTCGATTTATCCAGTAGCTTCTGGCAAGTCCCATTAAAACAAGAATGTAGGGATTTCACTGCGTTCATGCATGAAGGGAGGTGCTACCGATTCACAGCGACACCATTTGGACTTAGCACCAGCTCTGCGGCGTTGACACGTGGATTGGATGTGGCTCTCGAGGAGGAAGTCAAGAAGAACACGATCATCTACGTGGACGACTGCTTGTGTTACTCCAACAATATACAAACACACTTAAATCATTTAGAAACATTGCTAAACAACCTCAATAAGGCAAATATCACTGTCAACCTCACCAAGTCACAATTCTTTAGACGAGAAATCTCATTCCTTGGTTATCGCCTTACAACAAAAGGGATACAAGCAACCGATGACAAGGTAAAGGCAATTATGGATTTCCCAGCACCGAAGAATACAAAACAACTCAAAGGTTTCCTTGGCCTCACCAATTTTTATAATAGATTCACGAGTAAATACGTGGAAACGACGCAACCCTTACACGAACTGCTGAAAGGAGGACGAAAGTTTTCATGGACAAGAGAAGTGGACGAGTGTTTCCAGAGAGTCAAGAATTTATTTATAAACACAGTAACTCTACGGTTCCCACGGCCGAACCAAAGATACTATATTCAGTGTGACGCTAGTAATTTTGCGTATGGTGGCCAGCTTTACCAGATCGATGAAGAAGGAGAAATTGGTGTGATCGCTTTTACAAGCAAAACATTTAAGGGCGCAGAACGCAATTATTTCACGACGGAGAAAGAGCTCCTAAGTATCGTTAGATGTCTGGATAAATTTCGAATGTACATACTTGGCCAGCCCCTAACGATAATCACGGACAATAAAGCATTAACATTCATGCACAAGTGCCACTTAAACAACTCGAGAATTACAAGATGGATTCTCGCCATACAGGAATACAATTTCGGCATTATCCACTGTAAAGGAAAGGATAATGTAGTTGCGGACATACTGAGTAGATACCCGGCTGACGCGGAACAACAGGAGACAAACGAGGAAGCGCACGAGTATTTGATTAATCACCTATTTATTAAAATGAGTCAACAAATAGGTAAAATAATTAGAGATATCGGCAAATACCAGAATGAAGATGCCAAACTCGGAACACTTATAGATAAGATTAAGAATAACGATGTAGATAATAAATTAAGCAAATTTTATAAAATTGTTAACAATAAGTTATACCGACGACAACGTGGCGAATGGAAACTATACATTCCTGACAGCGTGTCGAAGGACCTAATTGCAGAGATACACCAAATGTACGGACACCTAGGCCCGAAAAGGTGTATAAAAATGTTACAGGAGCACTTCACGATTGACAGCTTGTTCAAGAAAGTGAAAGCATATATCCAGACTTGTGACTCATGTCAAAGATACAAGGACACGAACAACAGGATGCTGTTTGGCGGAACAAAGGCTATGATACCGTCAGCTAGAGGTGACATCGTGAGCGTCGATTACTATGGACCCTTACCAACTGGTACAGGAGGCGTCAAATACTTACTTGTCATGGTGGACAACTTCACAAAGTTTGTCAAGTTATTCACATTAAGAAGAGCGACAACCACCACGACATTACGACGAATCAACGACTACTGTGCGAAGTTTGGACGACCGAAAGTCATTTTAACTGATAACGGCACGCAATTTACCGCGGAAAAATGGATTAAAGGTCTCGAGGAGCTGGACATACAACCGAGATATACGGCGATAAGGAATCCTCGCGCGAACTTAGCAGAAAGGAACCGCCAACTTGGAAATCTATTCAGGATCTTGGTACACGACCAGCATAGAAAGTGGTCAAGATACGTCGGATTGATTGAGACATGTATCAATGAAACATACCACGAAACAATAGAAATAACCCCCCACGAGGCGCAATTAGGAAAGAAGCCGACCCGCGCATGGGAGAAGTGGCTGGACAAAGAGGTCATCAACAGTAAATACAGTTCAAATATCAACCTATTTGTAAAAATAAAGGAAAAAAGAGAGAAGTATGCTAAGCGCATCAATGATGGTAAGAATATTACTAAATTTTCTATCGGCGATAAGGTGCTGTTAAGGAGCTACCACCAATCTGACGCCGCAATGAAAAGGATCGACAAGTTTTTCGAGTTGTACACAGGACCATACAAGGTTAATCGCGTCCTGGGTGATGCAACATACGAGCTCACTGAGTGCGATAGCAGTGGCAAAGTGAGAGGAAAATTTAACGTACGTCTGCTGAAGAGGTACTACAAAATGAAAGTACAAGTCTCACAGGAAAGCGAAAGTTGCATCGACAATTAGTTGGACTATGGAGGGCGTGGGCCAGCGCATAGGGTGAATGTCCCGCGAAAACCGGTCCTACTAGCTGTACGATATGATGTATAACTTATTAGCATGTAATTTAAAGATTTTTTTGGTACATGGAGTTCTTAAGTCACGATGTGACAGTCTAATGACATTAATTACATGTGTATAACCAATGTTAATGAAAATTTCAATAGAAAAGACACTTATGATGCGAAAAGTTCGATCGGATGTGCAGCAATAAATTGCTAAAGACGTTATAACGAGCTTTTTATAGACACTCGATGATGTAAGATTAATTAATCAAATCTGAGTGGTATAAAGCGAAGTTATCTATAATCATAATGATTTCAAATGAATTGTTAATTGTTCCTAAATAATGTATATAAATTTATAATCTATATAATCAGTATAAATGTTAGTAATACGTATTATGAGTGATACTCAATAACAAATAATGAAAGTATCAATATGTATTTACAGGTTCGTAAATTGTGTTTTAAATGTTCAAGATAGACTAAGGACATTAACTATCGTAACGATATTTAAACGATACATGAATAATTACATTTCATGTCGAAAACCATTATTTCATGTATTAGGTTATAAGCGGATGACACAGCCATCCACAGTTATTATTATTATTGTAAAATAATCCCATATCTAATTAGATATGCACAATGTGTGAAAATGCGTTCATCCTCCCTCAGATGCACGGCAATAAATTCCCAGAGTTAGTTTACAACAAAATATAGGGAATATATACCCGTATACCCCAAGCAGAGGAAAGTGGGTCAATGACCGTGACCTTATCAGAGGGGACTCCCACAACAAACACAGAGCGCAGAAATCGGATTAGAATGTCTTCTAGTGATCCAACATCCAATCCGATTTGGGGACTATGTAACAACCAAGAATTAAAAATTTTTAATATTATGATCAAAAAGACGTTACATACAGCAAGACACCCCAACACGAGCCACGAGCAATAAATAAAGAACAGTTTAACGATGTGTCAACTGAACGCTTGCTTCGGACAATACGAATACGCTTCACATAACTTTACAATGGGAAATAAGGTTGGCCGTGACAGACTCGACTCAACCGAGATTTACAGCCTGCAACATGCAAGATAAAAGGAACTATGTCAAGTACCAATTTACGGAGAAACTGTGACGGACACACTGCAAGGTTAATTTGAAGTGTACTAGCAGTCAGAAAAGGGCGTAGGTACACAATGGTATTTACCCTGTATGAGAACTGACATCGATATCTAAAGAATGGAATCGAACTTGTGCACAGCGGGGGAACGTCTTACTGGCGACAACTGATATTTACGACAGGGAGAAGGAGTGCTGTTTTGGAAACGACGACACGCTGCGTCAGGATAGCTAACGGAAAAGGGTCAAGGATAGTGAAACAATAACGAAATACGACACATTGTTTGCGTGAGAACAGCAGCAGGGTCCGGAGTACGCTTAGACAAAGACCTGATCGACAATCGAGAAATTGCTCTTGTTCTAGGAAAAGAGTACGGAGGCTTTCGACGCGAACTTGTGGGGAGACAGGATACCCAATCACAACCCAGCATCTACCCAGAGGACAGGTGGAGAGGACCGTCATCATCATGGCAACGGGAACGTCGAATGAGAAGTGAAGAACGATAGTCTTGCATAAGGGTAGGAGTTCTTCTGTCCTATCATGTTCGACCTGAGGCGTGTCTTCCAGAAGATTGCATTGTGGTAAACGATGCTTGATAAAAACTGTTTGCAGAGCACGCGGGAGGACAGTCATCATATATTTTTCAATCACGTACTTTTAGACGGTCTTCATACATTTTTCAACAGTCTTCTTATAAATTTCTCAATCGTATACTTTAACAGTCATCACGGAACTAAATCTTCTAAGTCTTAATACAGTTCGATAAACATACGGACAGCAGTGGGACTTTGAAACTCTGCTACGCGGTATATAATTAAGTGACTTAAACATTTCGATATAGGCGAGTATCCGGTAATAGTGTACCTACAGCGACTAAATCATGCGACATACGCCAGTGCTTAATAACTCTAGAGTTCTTTATTAAACTCAGTTACCGCTAAATTCAGAACTGAACTAACCAATCGCAGTTTCATCAATAACCGACGCGCAGAACTATTGTTCATGTTTTACCGGACAACGAAATCGTAACGTTGTACAGTGCGAAACGATACAATATAATTTGGAACAATTACACCACGGTACCAAAGACACTATACATTAATGTACACACAAGAAGTTCAACAATAGACAGTCAGATATATACACCATAGTTAATGATGAACTTACCCACACGACACATGATTTCATAGACACTAACAGTAACAGCCGAATCAACAGAAAATACACACAGCGCGAGTGAATCTGATCCGCGTGTGTTGAGTGTTAGTGACGTCACAGCTACGCAACTTCACACATATGGACCACCAACGAGAAGGAGTTACACCGATGGAAATATCGGATAAATCGCTTTACAAGTAATCTTTATGCTATTCTTATCATAAGAACTCTACTGTCCTGTCTCTTTTCAAGAAACACCCCTTGAGTATTTAAATTAAATATGATAAATATAATTAACGCTATTCATCTGAGGCAAGCAATGAACGCATTAGTATAAGATTTATTGTTTGACTATTTGTGTTTTTCTATATATCGATTGTATTATATGTATGTATGTGTATGTTTTCCAGCAAACAACGTATTGGATTCGCATTGTAATTTGATATATATACATGTGTTCTTGTTATGAATGTATTTACAGGGAATCATCCATATTTATATATTGAAGTCTCCTTATTTAATGATGTTAATAAATAAGTGTTTATTTTATCCAGAATATATGCGTTCATTATTGTCAAAGTTACCTCAGAACAAGAAAGTAATGGCACTTGAATGATTTATAGTAGTTTTATTAATTTATACAATAATTAGAGTCTCAATGCAATAATTATGCTAACATAAAAGAACTAACGTATCAATTAGCTTCAATCAGTTGATATGAGTAACCTAATTGAGTGATTACACGATCTCATTTTACAAATTGGTATAATTACATAATTAATAAATCACAGTTAGCATAATAAATAACTCCTAATATCTTTGTACGGTGCTATCTTATGTCATGTTACAATATTGGTGTTACTTTCACTGTAAACTTACTTGGTTTATTCACTCAGACGATGTTTCGGAGTGGTGTTCTCCTTCTTCAGTGAGTTCGGATACGGAATTTGCCAAGTTGTCGGTAATTTTATGTGTAACAGTTTTTTGAACTGTGTCGAATAGTGTGTTTGATTTTAATTGTAAATGGTCATTGAGTATGTTGTTTGGTTGTGTTTTGTTGTGTTTGTATATTTCAAATTGTTCTGTGGTGTTAAGTATACGACTTTTGGGTAGGTAGTGTAAGATTTCTAGGTTGTTTTTTATATTGGTGTAACTGTGGTTTTCTGTTTGGATGTGTGTAGCAAATGTGGATTGTATGTTAATATTGGTTATGGTGTGTTCAGAAAATCTGGATGAAAAAGATCTTCCTGTCTGGCCTATGTAGAACTTGTTGCAATCATTGCATTTTAATTTATATACGCCTGTTTTGTTGTATTTGTCCATGTCTTTGTTTGTGCCGTTGATGTATCTTTTGATGGTGTTGTTGGTTCTGTATGCTATTTTGTAGTTGTATTTTCTGAATGTGTTGGCAATTTTGTGTGTGTTTGAGTTGTAGTATGTGAGTGTGATGTATTTGTATTGTTGTGTGTTGTTTTTATTTTGTGGTTTGTTGTTTTTGTTTTGGATCTGTCCATGTAATTGTTTATTAAATCCGGGTTGTACCCATTTTTTAGTGCTATGTATTTTATGATGTTAAGTTCTTCTTTATAGTCTTGTGTATTCAGTGGTACTTTAGTGAGTCTTTGTAGCATGTGATTGAAGGCTGCATGTTTATGTTGTGTTGGATGATTTGATGTGTTGTGGATGACCATGTCAGTTGTGGTTAGTTTTCTGTAGATTTTATAGTCTATGTGTGCGTATTGTTTGTTTTGGTGATTGTTAGGTCTAAAAAGTTTATACAGTTGTTTTTTTCCAACTCTATGGTAAATTTGAGTTTGGGGTGTATTGTGTTGCAAAACTAAATGCATTACCTAAAATACATAAACCCAGCATACCCATTAGACCATTGATAAATAACATACAAGCACCCTCTCACAAAATGACACCTAGATAAACTAATCAGAAAACACATAAATTTAATCAACAATACTTCTGTTAAAAACAAAATAGATCTACTCAAAAAACTAGAACACATCCATATACCGGTACCATACAACTCAACATTAGCATCATTTGACATTACGAATCTATACACCAATGTACCTATCAAAGACACCACACAAACACTTGAACACCTACTCAGACAAAATAACACACCTGACACACATACAAGAAATCATCACACTCACTAAAATAATCACAGATCAAAATTACTTCACATACAATAACAAGATATACACCCAAACAGACGGACTCCCCATGGGTTCCCCCATCTCGGATATACTAGCTGAAATATTTATACACCACATAGAACAAGAACATCTAATACATAACAACAAATAAACCAACAAAATCATATATTGGCACAGATACGTAGAAGACATATTATACAGAGGCAATAAAAGACAAGTAGAAAGATTCCACAAATACATTAACACGATACACCCCAAACTCAAATTTACCATAGAATTGGAAAAAAACAACTGTATAAACTTTGTAGACCTAACAATCACCAAAACAAACAATACGCACACATAGACTATAAAATCTACAGAAAACCAACCACAACTGACATGGTCATCCACAACACATCAAATCATCCAACACAACATAAACATGCAGCCTTCAACCATATGCTACAAAGACTCACTAAAATACCACTGAATACACAAGACTATAAAGAAGAACTTAACACCATAAAATACATAGCACTAAAAAATGGGTACAACCCGGATTTAATAAACAAATTACATAGACAGATCCAAAACAAAAACAACAAACCACAGAATAAAAACAACACACAACAATACAAATACATCACACTCACATACTACAACTGAAACACACACAGAATTGCCAACACATTCAGAAAATACAACTACAAAATACCATACAGAGCCAACAACACCATCAAAAGATACATCAACGGCACAAACAAAGACATGGACAAATACAACAAAACAGGCATATATAAATTAAAATGCAATTATTGCAACAAGTTCTACATAGGCCAGACAGGAAGATCTTTTTCATCCAGATTTTCTGAACACACCAAAGCACTAACCAATGTTAACATACAATCCACATTTGCTACACACATCCAAACAGAAAACCACAGTTACACCAATATAAAAAACAACCTAGAAATCTTACACTACCTACCCAAAAGTCGTAAACTTAACACCACAGAACAATTTGAAATATACAAACACAACAAAACACAATCATACAACATACTCAATGACCATTTACAATTTAAATCAAACACACTATTCGACACAGTAATAAACAACACATACAACAATTCAAACTCCGGTGCCAATCCCCTCCACCTCCACCCCCACATAACCTGTTAACCAAAAAACCGTTACACATAAAATTACCGACAACTTGACAAATTCCGTATCCGAACTCACTGAAGAAGGAGAACACCACTCTGAAACGTCGTCTGAGTGAATAAACCAAGTAAGTTTACAGTGAAAGTAACACCAATATTAATAATTATTATGTGTGTAAACAAAGAAGTGATGAACATTCAAAATAATTTGAATTTAAAATTTGAATAGCACATATAAAAATAAATTTTATGAGGATTTACTAACTGATAACTTTAATACTCTAAAAATCAAAACAAATAAAATACTAGTTTTTAGTATGAAGGGATTGCTCTCTATTATTCTTGTTATGGAACACTGGAAGAAGGACGAAGAACAACATGCCTTTTAAGGATGAGGGGGGGAGAATTTGAATGTTTTCAAAAGAGGGCAAGGAAAACACTATGATGGGAGTTTGAAAAGCAGAATAATTGTAAATAGAATAATTATTTGATTGTAATAGTAGGAGGTAAAATCAATGGAAGAAATATGCTATGGGAAAATCAAATACTCAAGGGGGTATCTAGTAAATGGATCTTGTTTCTAGTGATTGTATAAGTCATTGTGGATTGGTGTTATTGCAATACTGAGAGGAGGAAGAGCAGCAGTTGCTTCTGACGGTTTTAAAGTATAACAATCCCAGGCTGAGACTATTAGTGCGTGTGCGTGTGTGTGTGTGTGAGAGAGAGAGGGGGGGTGGAGAGGGAGAGAGAGAGAGAGAGAGAGAGAGAGAGAGAGAGAGAGAGAGAGAGAGAGAGAGAGAGAGAGAGAGAGAGAGAGAGACCTGTTTACATAGAAATCTATTATCATCCTTGGTACAACTAAACTAATTACATTTAGTGACCTGTCTACTCTTAGTTACAACTGATCATGTCATGCAAGTCGTGCAAACTATAATGATGCAAATGTTTTCCTATCATCCATGTATTCAATTGTATTCTGATTTCACACAACACACATACGCCTATAAACGTAGACACACACACACACACACACACACACACACACACACACAGTCTCAACTGACACTGTTTACTGATGGACTCATACTTATTAATAATGACTACAAAATAATTCGTATCTCCTGTACACGTCGTAATAATACACACTGAATTTAATGAAAATGTATTTACATATTTTACACAATTATAACGTTTTTATCAATAAGATAATAATGGAATGACTGTTTCCAACTAACCTGAAACACGCGTTCCAGCGTTTTTAACTACATTCACATCATCTGAATATATAGCAGCAAGATAGGGTTCATCATTTTCACCCAAAGATATCATGTTACGACAAAATGTGAACCGCAATTTACTAATAGAGTAGTTTTCATGTTCGTATGGAACCGTCCAGAAATCCTCTTCTAATGCAAACCTGTACAAACAACCAACATGTGTAGTTAGTTGAATGGAAATTAAAAACAAGCACATACTTAGTCTACTGGTTACAGATATTACAGGTGACCCCTTACATTGCTGCTGTTTATACTTCAGCCTGCTTAAAAAAGCAAGTCAGTATTTGATGTCCATGGTAAATGTACATGATTAAAGTCATGGCTTCATACACATACATATTTTATATACATAATGTACACAGTTCCAAATACAAATGTTTTCTAAAAGAAAGCAGATTCCTGGCAATATAAGATTCTGATTACACAGGCATACAAAAAAAAAAAAAAAATGATAGATACAAAAAAAAGAACTGTAGGATATATAAGGGAAAGTATCTGGGAAAGAATTATTAAAACTTAATTGGAAATCATTTCACTACTCACAGCAAATTTAAAATATTGTGTAAAAAAACTGTGTGATTTCTTACAAAAACACATCATACAGTTTCATAACTGTGGCTGGCAAGGCTATGTTTCATGTTTCATGTCACTGTGTCATTGGGAAAATATAAGCTTGCTACCAATTCTGGTTTGTAAGAGAACTCTCCCTACCTACCACATACAGAGCCATTCCATTATCCTTACAATAGATCCATTGGTTCAAGGACTAATTGCCGCTTTCCAAAAAATTCAAACGATTTAATAAGGCAGTCATTATGGCACATGTATAAGCACTTATAATATTATTTCTGGATTTCATAGCTCTTTGACATCTTGCAAATTTCCAGAAAATTTCAAGGTTCTTAAAACCTTGAAATTAAAAAGCACTAATTACTTATATATAACAATATTCATGTTTATAGAAATGAAAAGCAATTTTGTTGTTAAATTCCCCCCCTCTCAGTGCACCGACTTCTTTCTTAACACCAATTTGTGTATCAAAATCCTGAAATCTACTTTCTATGTAATGGTCTCTTTGTATTCATAAAGCAGTTAAATTTGTCCTCATCTGATCTTTTCTTATTCTTTACTCTGCCTGTAGACGAATAAAGTGGTAAGAAGGAAATGCAACAGTGAAATGTGTAGCACCTTCAGCATGTGATTTTATTTTAACTGATAATTTTAACCTTCTTTATTATAATCTTGAGAATTCAAATGCCTTTCCCCATCTTTCTGAACCATCCTCATACACAATGTATTGTAACAATGGAAACCTCTTGAAAAGGTGAGAGTCCTTCCACCCGTTTCTCCGTTTGAGTTTGAGATAGAATTTGTAAACTATCTCACTGACGCAGACCACATATGCACAAACATTAACAACATGAAAATCCCACACATACACACACAAAAGGCCTTAAACTAGACACACATGAACAATTAGAATATACAAACCATGAAAATGAACAGACACAATTTAAATCACACATTCTACGAGTTGCTGGTTGGCACCAGCTCTCTACTTCTCCCTGTTGTTCGCTTTGCTTCTTAATTCCTGGTATGAATCACAGTTCATGTCCTGCATAACGTGAGTCAAAAAATTCCAAACATGGTCGTCCTTTATAATTTTTCCCCTATATTTTTCCTTCTATGGCTCTTCTTGTTAGGCTCTTGTGCCTTAATATATGTCCAATCAGTTGATCTCTTCTTCTTTTTAATTGTTTTTGAAAACTTTTATCTCTTCTCCAGCTCTGCGAAACACCTCTTTCATTCTTCAGCTTCTCTGTCCAACTTATTTGAAGCGTTGTTCTATAACACCATGCCTCAAAAGCTAAAAGTTTCTTCTTTTCTCTTATGCCAATTGTCCAAGATTCCTTTCCATACAACGCAACATTCCACATATAGGTTTGCAGAAGATTCTTCCTTACCTTCAAGCTGATCTTCTTTGATGTCAGTAGGTTTTTCTCACATAAAACTCTAAACATGTATTAGCCATGTACATGGAACTAGCATATTATAGAATAATATGCTTACTTTGTACAACTTTGATATGCTGTAAAAGTAAATTGAATGTGACAAGTTACAGAATAAAAGAGCCAAATGCAGGTGGCTGGGAATTTAATAAGGCCAACAGTTCCATGTGATAGTTATCTTTTTCTTCTTTAACTTCTTTGTTAGGACTCTGTCCTGTTCTATAACAATGGTCCTACATGCTGTCATTCCATCTCTTCCTTGGCCGACCAATGCTCCAACAGTAGTCAAATCTGTGTAGCTGTATGGATGTGAGACCTGGAAAGTGACAAACGACATTACCAACATTACCACAAGGTTACAGACTTTCATAAAACGTTACATAATGAGAATCTGGTGAACCAAGACCATGTCGAACAGAGATCTATAGGAGGCCACACGTCAGAGCACCATCCAACTACAGATAAAGAGAAGAAAATGGAGGTGGATCGGTCACACCCTGAGAAGACCACCAGAAAATATCGCTAGACAGGCACTGCATTGGAATCCGCAAGGTAGCCACAGACATGGAAGGCCGAGGAACACCTGGAAGAGGACTATGGAAAGAGAGCTGGCTGGTGTCAACAAGACATGGAGGGAGATGAAGGGAATGGTGTGCCGGTGTTTGCCAAACCCGGCAGTCGAAGGTTTTAGAAAATTAATTTTAAAATAACGCGAACGCAAGGGTCAGTTAAAGCGACGAGATTTGTACGGCTCCGTTGAAGCGGCGTGCGCACATTATGAGCCAGTTCGGCTGTGTGTGGCAGCGTAACTGTTGAATTCAGTCACACAGCTGCAGTCACCAGAAAAGCAACCGACTCCCGGGATCCGAACAGATTGTACTACGCAGTTATTTCTTCTACTCTAATAGCAGGCTGAATTTACGAGACTTCCCGGTAAGTGATCATAGCATCTTATTGTGTGCGTCAAAAATAATTAAATTTAATTAACGAAATGTATGCAGCCGTATGAGAAAGACAAATGCATGGGGTGCGACCTGGCAGTATGTATATTAAAAGATTATTTAATGTTCAGTATATACAGCCCATATTCTTTTTATGATTATTGTATTGTAAGAGTCACTGTAATCGCTTCATAGAATGTTATATAAATTATAAGCTAAAGTCAGTGCGTGGGCATGGAGTGGAATTGTGCTCGTGCAGGCAACAGATTGCACGCGTGTTCTCTTTAATTAATTATGGCAGTAAAATAACTTGTGAGACCACCCTTAGAGGAAACATTATTAATATTTCAGTTGTGTGCAACTGTGAGTGCCTTGAAGGTGATCATTTTTGGGAAAATTGCAATAATTGTGCCACCACGTGGCAATCTAACCTGTGGGATTCTGTCGGCGCGTGTTAAGAGCTTGTGTAAGTGACTCTTATGCTACGCCTTTTAATAATATCTTTTTATTTAATGAGCTAATCATCTCCTGGTAGACTTTATTACTCTCCTGGCAATTTTCAAAGACATAATAATATCCGAAACTTTGCGCATTTATCTTGAGTTGGTTGAAGGCCCGTTCTGAGGTTATTTACCTGGGAACTTGGGTGGACATTTTTTATGAACAGCATTTCTAATTTTTATGAATTCCCAGGGTTCTCGCCTAAAGCCGGAGATGCTGGTCTTGCTGATAGAACTCCATCTTCATCAGCCATGAACCATCATACACACACCTGTTCGGAGGAGGGAGTCTGGTGAACACGCTCAGGATGAAGCACATGCTCGTAATTAAGGTGATATGAACTCTTTTATTTTTCGTTGGCCGGGCCTGCCGTGCTCCTGATTCACAGTTTAAATTTCTTTTGAAACCATGTGCCCACGTGGCTAGACAGTCTGCTATAGGGTGTGTCAGCTGAACATTCATTCTGAACATCATGTGACTTTAATAATTTAACTTCATAAAACTAAGTACGATGTTTGTAATTGTGTGCTGCACTGGGGGAGCGTGCTAGAGATTTTTTTTTACACTTAAATATTTTCATATATAGCCAATAGTCATTACTCTGCCTACTACAAAATTTATGTCACATGTTAGGGGTTCTGTTCCGGCTGGTTCAGAACGGGGTTTATATTTTAATTTCATTCTGGTTTAACATGTAAGGGCTGGGGAGTTTTCGTTTTCTTTTTGGCTGTTTTCGGGGGAATAAAAGGGGACATAGCTTTTGCCAGGCACATGTTCATGCAGTTTAAGGCAGGTTTGATTCCTGTCACACATGGTTAAGTACAGGCTGGCGCGCTCCCACATCTGCTAGGATACAACAGTTAGTTATTATAAACTCCTTTATATACAGCCATCCCGCTTTAACAGAAAAGACTTTCATATTTTTCTGGGCATATACTGATTAATTTTTCACCTTGTAAAAGCATATAATGATTAATTTTTCACTTTGTAAAAGCATATACTGATTAATGAATCCATCTGAATTTGTAAAACAAATTAACATTTTATAAACGCATAACAATTGCTTAAAATCAGGTGATGAAGTTTTTTTATTTTTTTATTTTATGCTGTTGAAGAAACTTAAAGATTTCATATGCTCGTAGTGGCCCAATTATCCGATGCTATCTATACATATGGGCAGTCCGGTCTCTTTATACTTTGAGAGTGATTATCATCCTTTTGGGGGTTTTTCTTAATTATTTAAATTAATGGAAATTGATGAATGACGGTGACTGAAGGGCGAACATTTATGGTTGCCGGTTTTAGGGCTTGGTAGAAACACTGCCTGTTGAGCATGGGTATTCCAAGGGTACTAGGTGTCTGTAGCATGTGTATGTAATTATGAGTGTATGTGTTTTTGTGTTTCTGTACGTGTTGTCAAGGTTAAGTGTTAGTCACAAAAAGGGGGAAAATTATATAATTATGCAATGTTGTCTGATATACATATATATATATATATGATAATTACTGATATACAGACCTTGTCTTTTGACACGATTAAGGATATGGGACTTATTTATTTATTATGTATTTTGTGGGTTATTCCTGATATTATGTGATAATTATGTGATAATTTTGTGATTTACATGTGACGAATTATGGGGTACAATAAAAGTTGTTATTGTTATATTACAGGCGAGTTTCATTGCAAGTCCCGTCATACTGGACCCAGCACATTTTTGACTTCTCTAGGCTCCGGGCTAGTTTTAAATAGCTTGTGGCTTCTCTTTCAAAAAAAAAAAAAAAAAATATAAGTACAAAACAAAAATACAAAATAAAATACAAAAAAATTTATATACAGCATAAAAAGGAAGAGGGGTCACAAATGGTAGCAGAGAGCGTGGTTCATTCTAGGGTTGACTCCTTGGGTCCTTGGGTGTGACAGGGCTTGCAAACTCGGAAATACTATGCTATTGTTATGACATTGTTTTTTTTAGGTATATGCCCGTGTAGGCTAGTTTAGGTCATATAACTTGTGAGTCTGGTCGCACCACTAGGGCGGTTATTTGTGTTCGGAAAATGTGATAGGTTGAACTGCCGGGGAGTCTCAAGCGTGGCCTGGGTGATAGAATGTTGCGGATTCAGGGTCGGAGTTTAGCGTGTGACATTAGCGGGATGCGGTATGGCCCGACCGGAAGTCGGTACCGTCACCGACTTAATTCCTGTTAACTTTTGATTACTAGTTCCCGAATTATGAATTCTGATTACTAGTTGGTTTCTGTGAGTTATGTGTGGGTGAGACGTGTGTGTCGAATTGATGTTTGATGTTATGTGTGTTCAGTATTGTTGGTTGTTGCTTGTCTCCTTCTGTGGTTGAGTAGATGGTTCCGAAGTAGGCCAGGTCTCCACAGCGCTAGAGAACCCGGGGGTCGCTCAAAGGAAGGACAGTACTTGGGTTTTTTCTGATTCTTGTGAATATGTTTTTGTAGGTTATGTTTGTGTTAGGTGTTTAGTGGGGATTTGTTTTATGATTGTTTGTTTTGAATTGTGCAATTCTGGTGGCGGTATGCTATCAGAAATTGCCCCACCCTCTTTCAGGAGTTCTCCAGAAACTTTCAGTGTTAGATGGAATAGATGAGGAGCAGTTGCTAGTTTTCTTACATCTTGTTCTGCAGTTGGCAGATTTCCCGGGGGTGTCCGATGGGGAGGTCTTGTCCCTTATATACCCGTATTGCCGGGGTTCATTGGCAGGGTTGGTCACCAACACTCTGCGTCGGGGTGACAGTGTTGATGCTTTCCATGGGGAGGTGTTGAGCTTCTTCCTACCCATTCGACGACGTGCCCAGCTTAAGCTTGAAAGATTCTATCGCCTACAGGCCAACGGAGAGGCGTTAGGGGACTTCGTGCAAGATATACGGAAAGCTGCCCGGGTGTTAAGGTTGGGGTTGCCCGAGACAGAAGTGATACAAGCGATTCTGGAAGGACTGACTCCCCAAGAGAGATCTCGTTTGGTATTCACGGACCGTCCACGTTGTTTTGCGGACCTTGAACGGCTGTGTGTGGTTTCAAGAACGGTCCAGGAGGTTGACGAGTCCCGGGGAAGAGATGCTACAGATGTCCAGTACTCCAGTGGTTCATCAGGAAGAGCCAAAAAGGACAAACATGGTGGTTGGAGGAGAACGCAAGAGACGCTTAGAAAGCCTGAATATTCCGGAAGTAATGGAGGCTACAAGGGGGTGGCAAGTGAGAAGACGGTAACAACAGCTACAGCACGGAAAACAAAGAAATATGAAATTAACAGGGGAAGAAGAAATTATGTTAGGGAACAAACATCGGCAAGTAGGGAGCCTGTAGTTAGGCGTTATTCTTATTTGCAGAAAAGTGAGAGTTTAAAAGTTCCAGATGAAGCGCAAGTGCCTAAGAGAGTAGTGGATGAAGAAGGTGAAGCAGAAGCAGAAAAGCGGAATAACTTCTGTGGATCAATACAAGAGCCTAAGAACACGTCAGTTAATACTGAGGTACAGGACTCGAAGAGGACGTCATGGTTGAATCCAGATGCCGCAGAATTTGTCCCGGTATCATTCGTGAGGGATCTAGATCCTGTAACATCGTCATCGCCTACGCCGGGATATGAGGAGTCACTTGATGGTGTAGCTTTATCATCGCCAGTAGAAATTAATTTAGTCATTGCACATGAACCTGGACAGCTGGATTCCAGGGTGGAAAATGCAGAGGACGTTGTAGTTGCTGAAAGTGGTGAAGGAGTGGAATCGACAGAAGAGGCAGAAGAGCAGTCTGCGGATGCTGCACAGGAAGGTATAGTTGTAGGTGTTAGGGGGACTGAAGAGTCCGAGTTTGCAAATGGACACAGGGATGTCCAGGCTGCAAGTGTTTCTGAGGTTGGGGATGGACAAGGGGATGTTCATGCCGCAAGTGTGGTAGAAGTAGAGGAGGTAGAAGTTGAGGAGAAATTTGGTGGCAGCGTCGTGGAGTGTGTGAGTGAGAATGATGTAGTGTGTGAAGATGTGCAGACGCCTTCTGTAAGTAGTGTTGAGGATTCCGAGGAACGGAGAGAAGTTTCATGCGGACCAGGTGAGCAACTAGAGGATGAAGATGTGCAGTGTTCTGATGGTGGTAGTGGACGTGATGGCGATGATGTTGATGATGAACGTGTTGAGGAAAATGAGATTGGAGAAGAGGTTAGTGAAGAAGCTTGTGAACCGGCTGGTGACGAGTGTGATGAAGAAATTGGCAAGGAGCTGGGCGAAGATGCGGTTGAAGATGGATCAGAGGAGCAACAGGAAGATGCTGAGCAGTTGCAGTGTCATGATGTTGATTTGGATTATGGGGACGAAGAAAGGGAAATTGTAGAAGAAAAGGAAGAAATTGTAGCAGAGGAGGTAGACGACAAGGATAATCCAAATCGAGGTAAAAGTAGAGAAGTAAGTTGCCTTGATTCTGATTCCGAAGAAACCAGTCAGTACAGCTCAATACGAAATAATTTCGCTGAGAGTGGTGTCCAGAAGGAAAGACTACCGAAAGTCCGTCATAGAAAGGTAAGAAGAAGAGGTTAACGGGTAGCGGGTAGATGTTCACCACACTCCCAGTGGTGTTGTCTACTTCAGGGTTGCGCCCCTGCCCACGCGAGCCTTGGTTTTCTCCAGTCATTCTCCTTTTCGGAGGGAACCATGTCCTTACCCTTACTCCTAGCTGCTATTGACCCTTTAATGATACTTGCCCCGTTTCATCTTCCCGATTTTCCTACCCCTCCCCTTAGTAAAAAAAAAAAAAAAAAAAAACCTATCGATAAGGAGTTAGAGAGACTTGCCGGAAGTGTTTAGAATGTGGTCCTCGAGATTGTCAGTTTCCCCTGTTCTGGAAGATTATCATGGAGAAAGTTAGAGAGTTGGAGATAGATAGTCGTGGTCTTGGAGATCGTCAGTTTCCCCTGTTTTAAAAGTTACATGGAGTGATGGTGTGCTGTTGTTAATAGTTGTTGATGTTGATGTTGTTCATTGTAGGGTCGAGCCATGCCGCATTCCCCGGTTGTTTACCATGGTGTTTATTTTGAGTTAAAACTAGGTGGTGTATATATGTATATGGTGTATCGATGGTGCTGTGGTGAGGTAAACCCCCCCCCATATAGTTATGGCCTTTTGGGTGAAGTAAGAGTTGAGATGAGATTAATGTAAGTGTGCCCTTGGTGCGGTCCTCTCTGTCTGGCTGAGCAGGGCCGACCGCCCTTGTGTAGGGATGTGGGCCAGCCATATGGCAAGGATGGAGATGCCTTGTGGGTGCATGTGGCTGGTCGGTCCAAGAGATGGACGAGGAGTAGTGCGGTCACTCACATACCAAGGTGGGAGATACCTTGTTTGGTCTTAGGACGAGTATGTGAGTGGGAGCGGTGGAAATAGGTGGGACCGGAGAGGGTGACGTGTGGCGCGGTCCCGTGGGGTTGGCATGGCAGAGAGGGTCGCATGGGGAATGGACGCAGTTGTGAGGTTTTTCTTTTCTCCTGAGAGCAAGTGCTGCTGGGCCGCCATAATCACGAGGCCACCAGCTTGTTTTGGGAAGGGGGTACACTGCAGGGTACTCTTCTGAGTTTAAGTGTGGGGCAACCGGGTTGCCCTTTTGGGGTGGGGGTGTGCCGGTGTTTGCCAAACCCGGCAGTCGATGGTTTTAGAAAATTAATTTTAAAATAACGCGAACGCAAGGGTCAGTTAAAGCGACGAGATTTGTACGGCTCCGTTGAAGCGGCGCGCGCACTTTATGAGCCAGTTGGGCTGTGTGTGGCAGCGTAACTGTTGAATTCAGTCACACAGCTGCAGTCACCAGAAAAGCAACCGACTCCCGGGATCCGAACAGATTGTACTACGCAGTTATTTCTTCTACTCTAATAGCAGGCTGAATTTACGAGACTTCCCGGTAAGTGATCATAGCATCTTATTGTATGCGTCAAAAATAATTAAATTTAATTATCGAAATGCATGCAGCCGTATGAGAAAGACGAATGCATGGGGTGCGACCTGGCAGTATGTATATTAAAAGATTATTTAATGTTCAGTATATACAGCACATATTCTTTTTATGATTATTGTATTGTAAGAGTCACTGTAATCGCTTCATAGAATGTTATATACATTATACGCATTATACGCATTTGTCAGTGCGTAGGCATGGAGTGGAATTGTGCTCGTGCAGGCAACAGATTGCACGCGTGTTCTCTTTAATTAATTATGGCAGTAAAATAACTTGTGAGACCACCCTTAGAGGAAATATTATTAATATTTCAGTTGTGTGCAACTGTGAGTGCCTTGAAGGTGATCATTTTTGGGAAAATTGCAATAATTGTGCCACCACGTGGCAATCTAACCTGTGGGATTCTGTCGGCGCGTGTTAAGAGCTTGTGTAAGTGACTCTTACGCTACGCCTTTTAATAATATTTTTTTATTTAATGAGCTAATCATCTCCTGGTAGACTTTATTACTCTCCTGGCAATTTTCAAAGACATAATAATAACCGAAACTTTGTGCATTTATCTTGAGTTGGTTGAAGGCCCGTTCTGAGGTTATTTACCTAGGAACTTGGGTGGACATTTTTTATGAACAGCATTTCTAATTTTTATGAATTCCCAGGGTTCTCGCCTAAAGCTGGAGATGCTGGTCTTGCTGATAGAACTCCATCTTCATCAGCCATGAACCATCATACACACACCTGTTCGGAGGAGGGAGTCTGGTGAAAACGCTCAGGATGAAGCACATGCTCATAATTAAGGTGATATGAACTCTTTTATTTTTCGTTGGCCGGGCCTGCCGTGCTCCTGATTCACAGTTTAAATTTCTTTTGAAACCATGTGCCCACGTGGCTAGACAGTCTGCTATAGGGTGTGTCAGCTGAACATTCATTCTGAACATCATGTGACTTTAATAATTTAACTTCATAAAACTAAGTACGATGTTTGTAATTGTGTGCTGCACTGGGGGAGCGTGCTAGAGATTTTTTTTTACAGTTAAATATTTTCATATATAGCCAATAGTCATTACTCTGCTTACTACAAAATTTATGTCACATGTTAGGGGTTCTGTTCCGGCTGGTTCAGAACGGGGTTTATATTTTAATTTCATTCTGGTTTAACATGTAAGGGCTGGGGAGTTTTCGTTTTATTTTTGGCTGTTTTCGGGGGAATAAAAGGGGACATAGCTTTTGCCAGGCACATGTTCATGCAGTTTAAGGCAGGTTTGATTCCTGTCACACATGGTTAAGTACAGGCTGGCGCGCTCCCACATCTGCTAGGATACAACAGTTAGTTATTATAAACTCCTTTATATACAGCCATCCGGCTTTAACAGAAAAGACTTTCATATTTTTCTGGGCATATACTGATTAATTTTTCACCTTGTAAAAGCATATAATGATTAATTTTTCACTTTGTAAAAGCATATACTGATTAATGAATCCATCTGAATTTGTAAAACAAATTAACATTTTATAAACGCACAACAATTGCTTAAAATCAGGTGATGAAGTTTTTTTATTTTTTTATTTTATGCTGTTGAAGAAACTTAAAGATTTCATATGCTCGTAGTGGCCCAATTATCCGATGCTATCTATACATATGGGCAGTCCGGTCTCTTTATACTTTGAGAGTGATTATCATCCTTTTGGGGGTTTTTCTTAATTATTTAAATTAATGGAAATTGATGAATGACGGTGACTGAAGGGCGAACATTTATGGTTGCCGGTTTTAGGGCTTGGTAGAAACACTGCCTGTTGAGCATGGGTATTCCAAGGGTACTAGGTGTCTGTAGCATGTGTATGTAATTATGAGTGTATGTGTCTTTGTGTTTCTGTACGTGTTGTCAAGGTTAAGTGTTAGTCACAAAAAGGGGGAAAATTATATAATTATGCAATGTTGTCTGATATACATTGTAGAAGACCCTGTATGCCGGTCGTTACAAAAGAATAATTATAAAATGGAAAATTCAATAATAATAGAATTTTCAAACAATAAAATAATTTTGTTTATGTTTATAGAGGTATGTATACAAGATAAATCTGTTTTTTAAAAGATTCTGGTAAAATTTTAATAACAGGTAGGTATTTATTGACCGTCGAGCACTTCTTGAAGATTTGCACCAAGTCTGGAGTTAAATAGATTAACTCCAGGTAATAATCGATTGGTGACTTTCCTTACTGGTCCAATATCTTGTTCAAAATAGAGTATATTCTTTTCACTTAATACCTTCAGCCTTATAAATACCCTTAAATTACCCTGTGAAATAAGTACAGATACAAAATAATAGAAATATAAAGATTTATTGACAATTTTAAATAAATAATCGATATTTTATCGATGGAGAGCAATTATCGACTCTGTCTCAGGAATTATCGATTGTGTCATACAGAACAAAATTTTATGTTATATTATATTAAAGACAGGTTCTTTGAGCGATTAGGATTAATAGTCAGAGAAGGGTGACGAGAAAGTATAACATTAACAATTAACACATAAATACAATAATTACTATTTAATAGTATTTAAATAATTCAGGTTATGATATTAGAATAAATGTTTTGTCGAACCAATGAAGACTGATGTGACGTCAGTAACTATGATGTAGTAGGCAGGTTTCGTTTTCAAGATGGCCGCTCCTTGGGTTGGTCTCGGCTATTGTATATGCGTCGAGTCAGAAAATTACTATAAAATTACCTTCATCAAGGTCTAAAATGTCCCCGCACTGGTGTAATAAGTCTGTTAATCTATTTAGTGTATTCTGGTGAAGTGTTCTGTGTAAACTTGCGTTAGTTAGTTTATTTTCTATTTGTTCAACTATTACGGTTAAGTTTTCAAGTTGCGGTTAGGTTTGTAGAGTAAATCAGTTGTAATATAATGTTTTACTGTTTACTGTCACTCGTTTAGTGAAGTTAGAGGTTTGTTTTCACTATTGTCGTGAATGTTTTTATAGTATTGGCTTCAAAAAGTGTCTAATTTGTCTAACTCCCGTTCACTGATTTCAATGGCTAAACGTTAGCATCATGTTCGACTCGATTTTAAGAACGTTTTTGTCACACACCTATTCAGCTTGAGAGACAACAAAAGACTAATTAACTTGGTCATAAATCTTGCCCAGTTAATCCTTGAAAAAGTATTGTTAACATTTTTCGACTTCCATACACATTAGAAAATATTACATTATATATGGAATTTTTCTATTTTATTCCTTACTTTTATGAATTACTAACCTTATTATTGGTTTAATCATCTCATTCCCTTTAAATTGATGTATTATAGTCCATATCTGTAGACATTTTGTGGAAATTAACAAATTTTGTTCACACTTTGGAAATATAGGCTCAAAATTGGATTTCCGTCTTTATACAAAATCCCTTCCATTTTAAATATTATTAATACTATTATAATAAATTTTAATTAGTCATATTACTCTCCCTTTCCTTAAATACATATAAATTACACCTTTGAACTGGTTTTTTGTGTTAATTTGTAAATTTGACATTGCTCTTTAAAATTAATTAATTTATATATTTTGACAATTTACAAAATGTTAAGGTATTTTTCCTTATTGTCATTTTAATTCATAGGATCATTCCTAGTAGTGGTTAATTGTGTTATCTTATATAAATCTGGGTAGTTTACAGGATTTATAAGTGAATTATACTATTTTATATTGGTTCTCTGATTTCACCAAATGGCCTAGATTTTAGAATTTTATATTTCTTTCTTTCTCAAATAATTTAAACTTAATTCCTCCTCTGACTTTACATAATTACAATTATATGAAAATAACATGATCTATAACTTATTGTTTTGTGTAGTAGTTAATTAACACTACAGTTATTAAAATAATTAATTATGAACATTGTTTAGTAATCTGCACAATTTAACACATTGCAGATATGGTTTGAACATATATCCTTCAACTATTTTTGAGCTAACATAGCATACCTTTTAGAACATTACTACTGGTATGTAGGTTATTATTTATTAAACATAATTCTTTTTTAAAACACATAACATAAATCTTATTTTCTAATAAACCTTACAAATACATTTATTTAATACATTGATTTTAGGACTGTGAAAGAACAGTCTATTTGAACATGTTACACTTATTCATACTATATTAGTGTCAGTCCTTTTTGGTTTAATTCATTATTATTGTGATCCCCCACATCAGCAAACACCAACTCCCATACTTTATTTATTATCATTTTTTACAAATGTCTTGTAAATAAAGATTTACATTAAAATAATAAAATACTGGAAACCTTCCATTTTATTATTTTATTATGCTGTTTATTATTTAGATTTTAAAGTTGTGATATAGCATACTACTAAGTTATAGTATCACCAACTTTAAGTTTATTGCTTTTTTTAAAAAACACTTATACAAATTCACTTTCACTGTTGGTTCTGATATTCTGAGTCTTATTATCTCAGACCAGACCTTTAGTCATCATGGACCGTTAAGACTAGTTTATTTTCTTTATTATACAATAGCTTTAGCCGGTGCACTTCTTATAACGTTATACAACACTTTAGTTTTCTCAATAATTACATTTTTATAAGATTTTGGGTATGTTATACTTTCTTTGGCATAGTTTTTGTGGGTTTGGGATTGATAGTAGTTTATATAATAATAGGTTTTACTACGGTGTTTCTTTCATACTATGTCTTCCTCTCCTCCTGTCTTCCTTCTTGTCCTTCTTCCTATCTTCCTTCTGGTATTCATTCTTGTCCCTCTTCTAGTTTTCATTCTTGTCCCTCGTCTAGTCTTCACTCTTCTGGTCTTCTTACCTCATTCTTGGGTAAACCAAGGTACTTGGTGTTATCACGACTGAGGTTTAGTTTGGAGTATTTAATTTCTTCACTGAACTGATTTTATTCTTCTATACTGGTTTCAGGGTATTGTTTTCTTCCTGTTCACAAACTTTATTCTTCCCTCTTCTTGTTTTTAGGGTATTTTGGTATTCACCACTCTTTGATTGAGTCTCTTTTTTCGGGATATTGTCTTATGTAACTGGTTTACTGCTCTGAGCTTCCTGGGTAACTTACTGGTATGGTACTATGAGTTGATGAGTTGCTTCAATACTTTCTTTGGTTTCTTTTAACAGTGGTTTTGATATATTATGTAGTGAGGATTTGTATCTTATTGTGTTTCATTCCTCTGATTTATTTAAATGTCATTTAATATTATTACAACATTTGTTGATGTAATTAAATTTTATCATTTCATATGACTTAAAATGTAGTGGATTTTCTGTCACGCTACAACATATATATATGATAATTACTGATATACAGACCTTGTCTTTTGACACGATTAAGGATATGGGACTTATTTATTTATTATGTATTTTGTGGGTTATTCCTGATATTATGTGATAATTATGTGATAATTTTGTGATTTACATGTGACGAATTATGGGGTACAATAAAAGTTGTTATTGTTATATTACAGCCGAGTTTCATTGCAAGTCCCGTCATACTGGACCCAGCACATTTTTGACTTCTCTAGGCTCCGGCCTAGTTTTAAATAGCTTGTGGCTTCTCTTTCAAAAAAAAAAAAAAAATATAAGTACAAAACAAAAATACAAAATAAAATACAAAAAAATTTATATACAGCATAAAAAGGAAGAGGGGTCACAAATGGTAGCAGAGAGCGTGGTTCATTCTAGGGTTGAATCCTTGGGTCCTTGGGTGTGACGGGGCTTGCAAACTCGGAAATACTATGCTATTGTTATGACATTGTTTTTTTAGGTATATGCCCGTGTAGGCTAGTTTAGGTCATATAACTTGTGAGTCTGGTCGCACCACTAGGGCGGTTATTTGTGTTCGGAAAATGTGATAGGTTGAACTGCCGGGGAGTCTCAAGCGTGGCCTGGGTGATAGAATGTTGCGGATTCAGGGTCGGAGTTTAGCGTGTGACATTAGCGGGATGCGGTATGGCCCGACCGGAAGTCGGTACCGTCACCGACTTAATTCCTGTTAACTTTTGATTACTAGTTCCCGAATTATGAATTCTGATTACTAGTTGGTTTCTGTGAGTTATGTGTGGGTGAGACGTGTGTGTCGAATTGATGTTTGATGTTATGTGTGTTCAGTATTGTTGGTTGTTGCTTGTCTCCTTCTGTGGTGTGAGTAGATGGTTCCGAAGTAGGCCAGGTCTCCGCAGCGCTAGAGAACCCGGGGGTCGCTCAAAGGAAGGACAGTACTTGGGTTTTTTCTGATTCTTGTGAATATGTTTTTGTAGGTTATGTTTGTGTTAGGTGTTTAGTGGGGATTTGTTTTATGATTGTTTGTTTTGAATTGTGCAATTCTGGTGGCGGTATGCTATCAGAAATTGCCCCACCCTCTTTCAGGAGTTCTCCAGAAACTTTCAGTGTTAGATGGAATAGATGAGGAGCAGTTGCTAGTTTTCTTAGATCTTGTTCTGCAGTTGGCAGATTTCCCGGGGGTGTCCGATGGGGAGGTCTTGTCCCTTATATACCCGTATTGCCGGGGTTCATTGGCAGGGTTGGTCACCAACACTCTGCGTCGGGGTGACAGTGTTGATGCTTTCCATGGGGAGGTGTTGAGCTTCTTCCTACCCACTTGACGACGTGCCCAGCTTAAGCTTGAAAGATTCTATCGCCTACAGGCCAACGGAGAGGCGTTAGGGGACTTCGTACACGATATACAGAAAGCTGCCCGGGTGTTAAGGTTGGGGTTGCCCGAGACAGAAGTGATACAAGCGATTCTGGAAGGACTGACTCCCCAAGAGAGATCTCGTTTGGTATTCACGGACCGTCCACGTTGTTTTGCGGACCTTGAACGGCTGTGTGTGGTTTCAAGAACGGTCCAGGAGGTTGACGAGTCCCGGGGAAGAGATGCTACAGATGTCCAGTACTCCAGTGGTTCATCAGGAAGAGCCAAAAAGGACAAACATGGTGGTTGGAGGAGAACGCAAGAGACGCTTAGAAAGCCTGAATATTCCGGAAGTAATGGAGGCTACAAGGGGGTGGCAAGTGAGAAGACGGTAACAACAGCTACAGCACGGAAAACAAAGAAATATGAAATTAACAGGGGAAGAAGAAATTATGTTAGGGAACAAACATCGGCAAGTAGGGAGCCTGTAGTTAGGCGTTATTCTTATTTGCAGAAAAGTGAGAGTTTAAAAGTTCCAGATGAAGCGCAAGTGCCTAAGAGAGTAGTGGATGAAGAAGGTGAAGCAGAAGTAGAAAAGCGGAATAACTTCTGTGGATCAATACAAGAGCCTAAGAACACGTCAGTTAATACTGAGGTACAGGACTCGAAGAGGACGTCATGGTTGAATCCAGATGCCGCAGAATTTGTCCCGGTATCATTCGTGAGGGATCTAGATCCTGTAACATCGTCATCGCCTACGCCGGGATATGAGGAGTCACTTGATGGTGTAGCTTTACCATCACCAGTAGAAATTAATTTAGTCATTGCACATGAACCTGGACAGCTGGATTCCAGGGTGGAAAATGCGGAGGAAGTTGTAGTTGCTGAAAGTGGTGAAGGAGTGGAATCGACAGAAGAGGCAGAAGAGCAGTCTGCGGATGCTGCACAGGAAGGTATAGTTGTAGGTGTTAGGGGGACTGAAGAGTCCGAGTTTGCAGATGGACACAGGGATGTCCAGGCTGCAAGTGTTTCTGAGGTTGTGGATGGACAAGGGGATGTTAATGCCGCAAGTGTGATAGAAGTAGAGGAGGTAGAAGTTGAGGAGAAATTTGGTGGCAGCGTCGTGGAGTGTGTGAGTGAGAATGATGTAGTGTGTGAAGATGTGCAGACGCCTTCTGTAAGTAGTGTTGAGGATTCCGAGGAACGGAGAGAAGTTTCATGCGGACCAGGTAAGCAACTAGAGGATGAAGATGTGCAGTGTTCTGATGGTGGTAGTGGACTTGATGGTGATGATGTTGATGATGAACGTGTTGAGGAAAATGAGATTGGAGAAAAGGATAGTGAAGAAGCTTGTGAACCGGCTGGTGACGAGTGTGATGAAGAAATTGGCAAGGAGCTGGGCGAAGATGCGGTTGAAGATGGATCAGAGGAGCAACAGGAAGATGCTGAGCAGGTGCAGTGTCATGATGTTGATATGGATTATGGGGACGAAGAAAGGGAAATTGTAGAAGAAAAGGAAGAAATTGTAGCAGAGGAGTTAGACGACAAGGATAATCCAAATCGAGGTAAAAGTAGTGAAGTAAGTTGCCTTGATTCTGATTCCGAAGAAACCAGTCAGTACAGCTCAACACGAAATAATTTCGCTGAGAGTGGTGTCCAGAAGGAAAGAGTACCGAAAGTCCGTCATAGAAAGGTAAGAAGAAGAGGTTAACGGGTAGTGGGTAGATGTTCACCACACTCCCAGTGGTGTTGTCTACTTCAGGGTTGCGCCCCTGCCCACGCGAGCCTTGGTATTATCCAGTCATTCTCCTTTTCGGAGGGAACCATGTCCTTACCCTTACTCCTAGCTATTGACCCTTTAATGATACTTGCCCCGTTTCATCTTCCCAATTTTCCTACCCCTCCCCTTAGTAAAAAAAAAAAAAAAAACCTATCGGTAAGGAGTTAGAGAGACTTGCCGGAAGTGTTTAGAATGTGGTCCTCGAGATTGTCAGTTTCCCCTGTTCTGGAAGATTGTCATGGAGAAAGTTAGAGAGATGGAGATAGATAGTCGTGGTCTTGGAGATCGTCGGTTACCCCTGTTTTAAAAGTTACATGGAGTGATGGTGTGCTGTTGTTAATAGTTGTTGATGTTGATGTTGTTCATTGTATGGTCGAGCCATGCCGCATTCCCCGGTTGTTTACCATGGTGTTTATTTTGAGTTAAAACTAGGTGGTGTATATATGTATATGGTGTATCGATGGTGCTGTGGTGAGGTAAACCCCCCCCATATAGTTATGGCCTTTTGGGTGAAGTAAGAGTTGAGATGAGATTAATATTCGTGTGCCCTTGGTGCGGTCCTCTCTGTCTGGCTGAGCGGGGCCATCCGCCCTTGTGTAGGGATGTGGGCCAGCCATATGGCAAGGATGGAGATGCCTTGTGGGTGCATGTGGCTGGTCGGTCCAAGAGATGGACGAGGAGTAGTGCGGTCACTCACATACCAAGGTGGGAGATACCTTGTTTGGTCTTAGGACGAGTATGTGAGTGGGACCGGTGGAAGTAGGTGATGGTCACCGGAGAGGGTGACGTGTTGGGGCGGTCCCGTGGGGTTGGCATGGCAGAGAGGGTCGAATGGGGAATGGACGCAGTTGTGAGGTTTTTCTTTTCTCCTGAGAGCAAGTGCTGCTGGGCCGCCATAATCACGAGGCCACCAGCTTGTTTTGGGAAGGGGGTAACTGCAGGGTACTCTTCCGAGTTTAAGTGTGGGGCAACCGGGTTGCCCTTTTGGGGTGGGGGTGTGCCGGTGTTTGCCAAACCCGGCAGTCGAAGGTTTTAGAAAATTAATTTTAAAATAACGCGAACGCAAGGGTCAGTTAAAGCGACGAGATTTGTACGGCTCCGTTGAAGCGGCGCGCGCACTTTATGAGCCAGTTGGGCTGTGTGTGGCAGCGTAACTGTTGAATTCAGTCACACAGCTGCAGTCACCAGAAAAGCAACCGACTCCCGGGATCCGAACAGATTGTACTACGCAGTTATTTCTTCTACTCTAATGGCAGGCTGAATTTACGAGACTTCCCGGTAAGTGATCATAGAATCTTATTGTATGCGTCAAAAATAATTAAATTTAATTAACGAAATGTATGCAGCCGTATGAGAAAGACGAATGCATGGGGTGCGACCTGGCAGTATGTATATTAAAAGATTATTTAATGTTCAGTATATACAGCCCACATTCTTTTTATGATTATTGTATTGTAAGAGTCACTGTAATCGCTTCATAGAATGTTATATACATTATAAGCTAAAGTCAGTGCGTAGGCATGGAGTGGAATTGTGCTCGTGCAGGCAACAGATTGCACGCGTGTTCTCTTTAATTAATTATGGCAGTAAAATAACTTGTGAGACCACCCTTAGAGGAAACACTATTAATATTTCAGTTGTGTGCAACTGTGAGTGCCTTGAAGGTGATCATTTTTGGGAAAATTGCAATAATTGTGCCACCACGTGGCAATCTAACCTGTGGGATTCTGTCGGCGCGTGTTAAGAGCTTGTGTAAGTGACTCTTACGCTACGCCTTTTAATAATATCTTTTTATTTAATGAGCTAATCATCTCCTGGTAGACTTTATTACTCTCCTGGCAATTTTCAAAGACATAATAATATCCGAAACTTTGTGCATTTATCTTGAGTTGGTTGAAGGCCCGTTCTGAGGTTATTTACCTGGGAACTTGGGTGGACATTTTTTATGAACAGCATTTCTAATTTTTATGAATTCCCAGGGTTCTCGCCTAAAGCTGGAGATGCTGGTCTTGCTGATAGAACTCCATCTTCATCAGCCATGAACCATCATACACACACCTGTTCGGAGGAGGGAGTCTGGTGAAAACGCTCAGGATGAAGCACATGCTCATAATTAAGGTGATATGAACTCTTTTATTTTTCGTTGGCCGGGCCTGCCGTGCTCCTGATTCACAGTTTAAATTTCTTTTGAAACCATGTGCCCACGTGGCTAGACAGTCTGCTATAGGGTGTGTCAGCTGAACATTCATTCTGAACATCATGTGACTTTAATAATTCAACTTCATAAAACTAAGTACGATGTTTGTAATTGTGTGCTACACTGGGGGAGCGTGCTAGAGATTTTTTTTTACACTTAAATATTTTCATATATAGCCAATAGTCATTACTCTGCCTACTACAAAATTTATGTCACATGTTAGGGGTTCTGTTCCGGCTGGTTCAGAACGGGGTTTATATTTTAATTTCATTCTGGTTTAACATGTAAGGGCTGGGGAGTTTTCGTTTTCTTTTTGGCTGTTTTCGGGGGAATAAAAGGGGACATAGCTTTTGCCAGGCACATGTTCATGCAGTTTAAGGCAGGTTTGATTCCTGTCACACATGGTTAAGTACAGGCTGGCGCGCTCCCACATCTGCTAGGATACAACAGTTAGTTATTATAAACTCCTTTATATACAGCCATCCCGCTTTAACAGAAAAGACTTTCATATTTTTCTGGGCATATACTGATTAATTTTTCACCTTGTAAAAGCATATAATGATTAATTTTTCACTTTGTAAAAGCATATACTGATTAATGAATCCATCTGAATTTGTAAAACAAATTAACATTTTATAAACGCATAACAATTGCTTAAAATCAGGTGATGAAGTTTTTTTATTTTTTTATTTTATGCTGTTGAAGAAACTTAAAGATTTCATATGCTCGTAGTGGCCCAATTATCCGATGCTATCTATACATATGGGCAGTCCGGTCTCTTTATACTTTGAGAGTGATTATCATCCTTTCGGGGGTTTTTCTTAATTATTTAAATTAATGGAAATTGATGAATGACGGTGACTGAAGGGCGAACATTTATGGTTGCCGGTTTTAGGGCTTGGTAGAAACACTGCCTGTTGAGCATGGGTATTCGAAGGGTACTAGGTGTCTGTAGCATGTGTATGTAATTATGAGTGTATGTGTCTTTGTGTTTCTGTACGTGTTGTCAAGGTTAAGTGTTAGTCACAAAAAGGGGGAAAATTATATAATTATGCAATGTTGTCTGATATACATATATATATGATAATTACTGATATACAGACCTTGTCTTTTGACACGATTAAGGATATGGGACTTATTTATTTATTATGTATTTTGTGGGTTATTCCTGATATTATGTGATAATTATGTGATAATTTTGTGATTTACATGTGACGAATTATGGGGTACAATAAAAGTTGTTATTGTTATATTACAGCCGAGTTTCATTGCAAGTCCCGTCATACTGGACCCAGCACATTTTTGACTTCTCTAGGCTCCGGCCTAGTTTTAAATAGCTTGTGGCTTCTCTTTCAAAAAAAAAAAAAAAAATATAAGTACAAAACAAAAATACAAAATAAAATACAAAAAAATTTATATACAGCATAAAAAGGAAGAGGGGTCACAAATGGTAGCAGAGAGCGTGGTTCATTCTAGGGTTGAATCCTTGGGTCCTTGGGTGTGACGGGGCTTGCAAACTCGGAAATACTATGCTATTGTTATGACATTGTTTTTTTTAGGTATATGCCCGTGTAGGCTAGTTTAGGTCATATAACTTGTGAGTCTGGTCGCACCACTAGGGCGGTTATTTGTGTTCGGAAAATGTGATAGGTTGAACTGCCGGGGAGTCTCAAGCGTGGCCTGGGTGATAGAATGTTGCGGATTCAGGGTCGGAGTTTAGCGTGTGACATTAGCGGGATGCGGTATGGCCCGACCGGAAGTCGGTACCGTCACCGACTTAATTCCTGTTAACTTTTGATTACTAGTTCCCGAATTATGAATTCTGATTACTAGTTGGTTTCTGTGAGTTATGTGTGGGTGAGACGTGTGTGTCGAATTGATGTTTGATGTTATGTGTGTTCAGTATTGTTGGTTGTTGCTTGTCTCCTTCTGTGGTGTGAGTAGATGGTTCCGAAGTAGGCCAGGTCTCCGCAGCGCTAGAGAACCCGGGGGTCGCTCAAAGGAAGGACAGTACTTGGGTTTTTTCTGATTCTTGTGAATATGTTTTTGTAGGTTATGTTTGTGTTAGGTGTTTAGTGGGGATTTGTTTTATGATTGTTTGTTTTGAATTGTGCAATTCTGGTGGCGGTATGCTATCAGAAATTGCCCCACCCTCTTTCAGGAGTTCTCCAGAAACTTTCAGTGTTAGATGGAATAGATGAGGAGCAGTTGCTAGTTTTCTTAGATCTTGTTCTGCAGTTGGCAGATTTCCCGGGGGTGTCCGATGGGGAGGTCTTGTCCCTTATATACCCGTATTGCCGGGGTTCATTGGCAGGGTTGGTCACCAACACTCTGCGTCGGGGTGACAGTGTTGATGCTTTCCATGGGGAGGTGTTGAGCTTCTTCCTACCCACTTGACGACGTGCCCAGCTTAAGCTTGAAAGATTCTATCGCCTACAGGCCAACGGAGAGGCGTTAGGGGACTTCGTACACGATATACGGAAAGCTGCCCGGGTGTTAAGGTTGGGGTTGCCCGAGACAGAAGTGATACAAGCGATTCTGGAAGGACTGACTCCCCAAGAGAGATCTCGTTTGGTATTCACGGACCGTCCACGTTGTTTTTCGGACCTTGAACGGCTGTGTGTGGTTTCAAGAACGGTCCAGGAGGTTGACGAGTCCCGGGGAAGAGATGCTACAGATGTCCAGTACTCCAGTGGTTCATCAGGAAGAGCCAAAAAGGACAAACATGGTGGTTGGAGGAGAACGCAAGAGACGCTTAGAAAGCCTGAATATTCCGGAAGTAATGGAGGCTACAAGGGGGTGGCAAGTGAGAAGACGGTAACAACAGCTACAGCACGGAAAACAAAGAAATATGAAATTAACAGGGGAAGAAGAAATTATGTTAGGGAACAAACATCGGCAAGTAGGGAGCCTGTAGTTAGGCGTTATTCTTATTTGCAGAAAAGTGAGAGTTTAAAAGTTCCAGATGAAGCGCAAGTGCCTAAGAGAGTAGTGGATGAAGAAGGTGAAGCAGAAGTAGAAAAGCGGAATAACTTCTGTGGATCAATACAAGAGCCTAAGAACACGTCAGTTAATACTGAGGTACAGGACTCGAAGAGGACGTCATGGTTGAATCCAGATGCCGCAGAATTTGTCCCGGTATCATTCGTGAGGAATCTAGATCCTGTAACATCGTCATCGCCTACGCCGGGATATGAGGAGTCACTTGATGGTGTAGCTTTACCATCGCCAGTAGAAATTAATTTAGTCATTGCACATGAACCTGGACAGCTGGATTCCAGGGTGGAAAATGCGGAGGAAGTTGTAGTTGCTGAAAGTGGTGAAGGAGTGGAATCGACAGAAGAGGCAGAAGAGCAGTCTGCGGATACTGCACAGGAAGGTATAGTTGTAGGTGTTAGGGGGACTGAAGAGTCCGAGTTTGCAAATGGACACAGGGATGTCCAGGCTGCAAGTGTTTCTGAGGTTGTGGATGGACAAGGGGATGTTCATGCCGCAAGTGTGGTAGAAGTTGAGGAGAAATTTGGTGGCAGCGTCGTGGAGTGTGTGAGTGAGAATGATGTAGTGTGTGAAGATGTGCAGACGCCTTCTGTAAGTAGTGTTGAGGATTCCGAGGAACGGAGAGAAGTTTCATGCGGACCAGGTGAGCAACTAGAGGATGAAGATGTGCAGTGTTCTGATGGTGGTAGTGGACGTGATGGTGATGATGTTGATGATGAACGTGTTGAGGAAAATGAGATTGGAAAAGAGGTTAGTGAAGAAGCTTGTGAACCGGCTGGTGACGAGTGTGATGAAGAAATTGGCAAGGAGCTGGGCGAAGATGCGGTTGAAGATGGATCAGAGGAGCAACAGGAAGATGCTGAGCAGGTGCAGTGTCATGATGTTGATTTGGATTATGGGGACGAAGAAAGGGAAATTGTAGAAGAAAAGGAAGAAATTGTAGCAGAGGAGTTAGACGACAAGGATAATCCAAATCGAGGTAAAAGTAGTGAAGTAAGTTGCCTTGATTCTGATTCCGAAGAAACCAGTCAGTACAGCTCAACACGAAATAATTTCGCCGAGAGTGGTGTCCAGAAGGAAAGAGTACCGAAAGTCCGTCATAGAAAGGTAAGAAGAAGAGGTTAACGGGTAGCGGGTAGATGTTCACCACACTCCCAGTGGTGTTGTCTACTTCAGGGTTGCGCCCCTGCCCACGCGAGCCTTGGTTTTCTCCAGTCATTCTCCTTTTCGGAGGGAACCATGTCCTTACCCTTACTCCTAGCTATTGACCCTTTAATGATACTTGCCCTGTTTCATATTCCCGATTTTCCTACCCCTCCCCTTAGTAAAAAAAAAAAAAAAACCTATCGATAAGGAGTTAGAGAGACTTGCCGGAAGTGTTAAGAATGTGGTCCTCGAGATTGTCAGTTTCCCCTGTTCTGGAAGATTGTCATGGAGAAAGTTAGAGTTGGAGATAGATAGTCGTGGTCTTGGAGATCGTCAGTTTCCCCTGTTTTAAAAGTTACATGGAGTGATGGTGTGCTGTTGTTAATAGTTGTTGATGTTGATGTTGTTCATTGTAGGGTCGAGCCATGCCGCATTCCCCGGTTGTTTACCATGGTGTTTATTTTGAGTTAAAACTAGGTGGTGTATATATGTATATGGTGTATCGATGGTGCTGTGGTGAGGTAAATCCCCCCCCATATAGTTATGGCCTTTTGGGTGAAGTAAGAGTTGAGATGAGATTAATGTTCGTGTGCCCTTGGTGCGGTCCTCTCTGTCTGGCTGAGCGGGGCCATCCGCCCTTGTGTAGGGATGTGGGCCAGCCATATGGCAAGGATGGAGATGCCTTGTGGGTGCATGTGGCTGGTCGGTCCAAGAGATGGACGAGGAGTAGTGCGGTCACTCACATACCAAGGTGGGAGATACGTTGTTTGGTCTTGGGACGAGTATGTGAGTGGGACCGGTGGAAGTAGGTGATGGTCACCGGAGAGGGTGACGTGTGGGGCGGTCCCGTGGGGTTGGCATGGCAGAGAGGGTCGCATGGGGAATGGACGCAGTTGTGAGGTTTTTCTGTTCTCCTGAGAGCAAGTGCTGCTGGGCCGCCATAATCACGAGGCCACCAGCTTGTTTTGGGAAGGGGGTACACTGCAGGGTACTCTTCCGAGTTTAAGTGTGGGGCAACCGGGTTGCCCTTTCGGGGTGGGGGTGTGCCGGTGTTTGCCAAACCCGGCAGTAAGGTTTTAGAAAATTAATTTTAAAATAACGCGAACGCAAGGGTCAGTTAAAGCGACGAGATTTGTACGGCTCCGTTGAAGCGGCGCACGCACTTTATGAGCCAGTTGGGCTGTGTGTGGCAGCGTAACTGTTGAATTCAGTCACACAGCTGCAGTCACCAGAAAAGCAACCGACTCCCGGGATCCGAACAGATTGTACTACGCAGTTATTTCTTCTACTCTAATGGCAGGCTGAATTTACGAGACTTCCCGGTAAGTGATCATAGCATCTTATTGTATGCGTCAAAAATAATTAAATTTAATTAACGAAATGTATGCAGCCGTATGAGAAAGACGAATGCATGGGCTGCGACCTCGCAGTATGTATATTAAAAGATTATTTAATGTTCAGTATATACAGCCCATATTCTTTTTATGATTATTGTATTGTAAGAGTCACTGTAATCGCTTCATAGAATGTTATATACATTATACGCATTTGTCAGTGCGTAGGCATGGAGTGGAATTGTGCTCGTGCAGGCAACAGATTGCACGCGTGTTCTCTTTAATTAATTATGGCAGTAAAATAACTTGTGAGACCACCCTTAGAGGAAACATTATTAATATTTCAGTTGTGTGCAACTGTGAGTGCCTTGAAGGTGATCATTTTTGGGAAAATTGCAATAATTGTGCCACCACGTGGCAATCTAACCTGTGGGATTCTGTCGGCGCGTGTTAAGAGCTTGTGTAAGTGACTCTTACGCTACGCCTTTTAATAATATCTTTTTATTTAATGAGCTAATCATCTCCTGGTAGACTTTATTACTCTCCTGGCAATTTTCAAAGACATAATAATATCCGAAACTTTGTGCATTTATCTTGAGTTGGTTGAAGGCCCGTTCTGAGGTTATTTACCTGGGAACTTGGGTGGACATTTTTTATGAACAGCATTTCTAATTTTTATGAATTCCCAGGGTTCTCGCCTAAAGCTGGAGATGCTGGTCTTGCTGATAGAACTCCATCTTCATCAGCCATGAACCATCATACACACACCTGTTCGGAGGAGGGAGTCTGGTGAAAACGCTCAGGATGAAGCACATGCTCATAATTAAGGTGATATGAACTCTTTTATTTTTCGTTGGCCGGGCCTGCCGTGCTCCTGATTCACAGTTTAAATTTCTTTTGAAACCATGTGCCCACGTGGCTAGACAGTCTGCTATAGGGTGTGTCAGCTGAACATTCATTCTGAACATCATGTGACTTTAATAATTTAACTTCATAAAACTAAGTACGATGTTTGTAATTGTGTGCTGCACTGGGGGAGCGTGCTAGAGATTTTTTTTTACACTTAAATATTTTCATATATAGCCAATAGTCATTACTCTGCCTACTACAAAATTTATGTCACATGTTAGGGGTTCTGTTCCGGCTGGTTCAGAACGGGGTTTATATTTTAATTTCATTCTGGTTTAACATGTAAGGGCTGGGGAGTTTTCGTTTTCTTTTTGGCTGTTTTCGGGGGAATAAAAGGGGACATAGCTTTTGCCAGGCACATGTTCATGCAGTTTAAGGCAGGTTTGATTCCTGTCACACATGGTTAAGTACAGGCTGGCGCGCTCCCACATCTGCTAGGATACAACAGTTAGTTATTATAAACTCCTTTATATACAGCCATCCCGCTTTAACAGAAAAGACTTTCATATTTTTCTGGGCATATACTGATTAATTTTTCACCTTGTAAAAGCATATAATGATTAATTTTTCACTTTGTAAAAGCATATACTGATTAATGAATCCATCTGAATTTGTAAAACAAATTAACATTTTATAAACGCATAACAATTGCTTAAAATCAGGTGATGAAGTTTTTTTATTTTTTTATTTTATGCTGTTGAAGAAACTTAAAGATTTCATATGCTCGTAGTGGCCCAATTATCCGATGCTATCTATACATATGGGCAGTCCGGTCTCTTTATACTTTGAGAGTGATTATCATCCTTTCGGGGGTTTTTCTTAATTATTTAAATTAATGGAAATTGATGAATGACGGTGACTGAAGGGCGAACATTTATGGTTGCCGGTTTTAGGGCTTGGTAGAAACACTGCCTGTTGAGCATGGGTATTCCAAGGGTACTAGGTGTCTGTAGCATGTGTATGTCATTATGAGTGTATGTGTCTTTGTGTTTCTGTACGTGTTGTCAAGGTTAAGTGTTAGTCACAAAAAGGGGGAAAATTATATAATTATGCAATGTTGTCTGATATACATATATATATATATGATAATTACTGATATACAGACCTTGTCTTTTGACACGATTAAGGATATGGGACTTATTTATTTATTATGTATTTTGTGGGTTATTCCTGATATTATGTGATAATTATGTGATAATTTTGTGATTTACATGTGACGAATTATGGGGTACAATAAAAGTTGTTATTGTTATATTACAGCCGAGTTTCATTGCAAGTCCCGTCATACTGGACCCAGCACATTTTTGACTTCTCTAGGCTCCGGCCTAGTTTTAAATAGCTTGTGGCTTCTCTTTCAAAAAAAAAAAAAAATATAAGTACAAAACAAAAATACAAAATAAAATACAAAAAAATTTATATACAGCATAAAAAGGAAGAGGGGTCACAAATGGTAGCAGAGAGCGTGGTTCATTCTAGGGTTGAATCCTTGGGTCCTTGGGTGTGACGGGGCTTGGAAACTCGGAAATACTATGCTATTGTTATGACATTGTTTTTTTTAGGTATATGCCCGTGTAGGCTAGTTTAGGTCATATAACTTGTGAGTCTGGTCGCACCACTAGGGCGGTTATTTGTGTTCGGAAAATGTGATAGGTTGAACTGCCGGGGAGTCTCAAGCGTGGCCTGGGTGATAGAATGTTGCGGATTCAGGGTCGGAGTTTAGCGTGTGACATTAGCGGGATGCGGTATGGCCCGACCGGAAGTCGGTACCGTCACCGACTTAATTCCTGTTAACTTTTGATTACTAGTTCCCGAATTATGAATTCTGATTACTAGTTGGTTTCTGTGAGTTATGTGTGGGTGAGACGTGTGTGTCGAATTGATGTTTGATGTTATGTGTGTTCAGTATTGTTGGTTGTTGCTTGTCTCCTTCTGTGGTGTGAGTAGATGGTTCCGAAGTAGGCCAGGTCTCCGCAGCGCTAGAGAACCCGGGGGTCGCTCAAAGGAAGGACAGTACTTGGGTTTTTTCTGATTCTTGTGAATATGTTTTTGTAGGTTATGTTTGTGTTAGGTGTTTAGTGGGGATTTGTTTTATGATTGTTTGTTTTGAATTGTGCAATTCTGGTGGCGGTATGCTATCAGAAATTGCCCCACCCTCTTTCAGGAGTTCTCCAGAAACTTTCAGTGTTAGATGGAATAGATGAGGAGCAGTTGCTAGTTTTCTTAGATCTTGTTCTGCAGTTGGCAGATTTCCCGGGGGTGTCCGATGGGGAGGTCTTGTCCCTTATATACCCGTATTGCCGGGGTTCATTGGCAGGGTTGGTCACCAACACTCTGCGTCGGGGTGACAGTGTTGATGCTTTCCATGGGGAGGTGTTGAGCTTCTTCCTACCCACTTGACGACGTGCCCAGCTTAAGCTTGAAAGATTCTATCGCCTACAGGCCAACGGAGAGGCGTTAGGGGACTTCGTACACGATATACGGAAAGCTGCCCGGGTGTTAAGGTTGGGGTTGCCCGAGACAGAAGTGATACAAGCGATTCTGGAAGGACTGACTCCCCAAGAGAGATCTCGTTTGGTATTCACGGACCGTCCACGTTGTTGGACCTTGAACGGCTGTGTGTGGTTTCAAGAACGGTCCAGGAGGTTGACGAGTCCCGGGGAAGAGATGCTACAGATGTCCAGTACTCCAGTGGTTCATCAGGAAGAGCCAAAAAGGACAAACATGGTGGTTGGAGGAGAACGCAAGAGACGCTTAGAAAGCCTGAATATTCCGGAAGTAATGGAGGCTACAAGGGGGTGGCAAGTGAGAAGACGGTAACAACAGCTACAGCACGGAAAACAAAGAAATATGAAATTAACAGGGGAAGAAGAAATTATGTTAGGGAACAAACATCGGCAAGTACGGAGCCTGTAGTTAGGCGTTATTCTTATTTGCAGAAAAGTGAGAGTTTAAAAGTTCCAGATGAAGCGCAAGTGCCTAAGAGAGTAGTGGATGAAGAAGGTGAAGCAGAAGTAGAAAAGCGGAATAACTTCTGTGGATCAATACAAGAGCCTAAGAACACGTCAGTTAATACTGAGGTACAGGACTCGAAGAGGACGTCATGGTTGAATCCAGATGCCGCAGAATTTGTCCCGGTATCGTTCGTGAGGAATCTAGATCCTGTAACATCGTCATCGCCTACGCCGGGATATGAGGAGTCACTTGATGGTGTAGCTTTACCATCGCCAGTAGAAATTAATTTAGTCATTGCACATGAACCTGGACAGCTGGATTCCAGGGTGGAAAATGCGGAGGAAGTTGTAGTTGCTGAAAGTGGTGAATGAGTGGAATCGACAGAAGAGCAGTCTGCGGATGCTGCACAGGAAGGTATAGTTGTAGGTGTTAGGGGGACTGAAGAGTCCGAGTTTGCAAATGGACACAGGGATGTCCAGGCTGCAAGTGTTTCTGAGGTTGTGGATGGACAAGGGGATGTTCATGCCGCAAGTGTGGTAGAAGTTTAGGAGAAATTTGGTGGCAGCGTCGTGGAGTGTGTGAGTGAGAATGATGTAGTGTGTGAAGATGTGCAGACGCCTTCTGTAAGTAGTGTTGAGGATTCCGAGGAACGGAGAGAAGTTTCATGCGGACCAGGTGAGCAACTAGAGGATGAAGATGTGCAGTGTTCTGATGGTGGTAGTGGACGTGATGGTGACGATGTTGATGATTAACGTGTTGAGGAAAATGAGATTGGAGAAGAGGTTAGTGAAGAAGCTTGTGAACCGGCTGGTGACGAGTGTGATGAAGAAATTGGCAAGGAGCTGGGCGAAGATGCGGTTGAAGATGGATCAGAGGAGCAACAGGAAGATGCTGAGCAGGTGCTGTGTCATGATGTTGATTTGGATTATGGGGACGAAGAAAGGGAAATTGTAGAAGAAAAGGAAGAAATTGTAGCAGAGGAGTTAGACGACAAGGATAATCCAAATCGAGGTAAAAGTAGTGAAGTAAGTTGCCTTGATTCTGATTCCGAAGAAACCAGTCAGTACAGCTCAACACGAAATAATTTCGCTGAGAGTGGTGTCCAGAAGGAAAGAGTACCGAAAGTCCGTCATAGAAAGGTAAGAAGAAGAGGTTAACGGGTAGCGGGTAGATGTTCACCACACTCCCAGTGGTGTTGTCTACTTCAGGGTTGCGCCCCTGCCCACGCGAGCCTTGGTTTTCTCCAGTCATTCTCCTTTTCGGAGGGAACCATGTCCTTACCCTTACTCCTAGCTATTGACCCTTTAATGATACTTGCCCTGTTTCATCTTCCCGATTTTCCTACCCCTCCCCTTAGTAAAAAAAAAAAAAAACCTATCGATAAGGAGTTAGAGAGACTTGCCGGAAGTGTTTAGAATGTGGTCCTCGAGATTGTCAGTTTCCCCTGTTCTGGAAGATTGTCATGGAGAAAGTTAAAGAGTTGGATATAGATAGTCGTGGTCTTGGAGATCGTCAGTTTCCCCTGTTTTAAAAGTTAGATGGAGTGATGGTGTGCTGTTGTTAATAGTTGTTGATGTTGATGTTGTTCATTGTAAGGTCGAGCCATGCTGCATTCCCCGGTTGTTTACCATGGTGTTTATTTTGAGTTAAAACTAGGTGGTGTATATATGTATATGGTGTATCGATGGTGCTGTGGTGAGGTAAACCCCCCCATATGGTTATGGCCTTTTGGGTGAAGTAAGAGTTGAGATGAGATTAATGTTCGTGTGCCCTTGGTGCGGTCCTCTCTGTCTGGCTGAGCGGGGCCATCCGCCCTTGTGTAGGGATGTGGGCCAGCCATATGGCAAGGATGGAGATGCCTTGTGGGTGCATGTGGCTGGTCGGTCCAAGAGATGGACGAGGAGTAGTGCGGTCACTCACATACCAAGGTGGGAGATACCTTGTTTGGTCTTAGGACGAGTATGTGAGTGGGACCGGTGGAAGTAGGTGATGGTCACCGGAGAGGGTGACGTGTGGGGCCGTCCCGTGGGGTTGGCATGGCAGAGAGGGTCGCATGGGGAATGGACGCAGTTGTGAGGTTTTTCTGTTCTCCTGAGAGCAAGTGCTGCTGGGCCGCCATAATCACGAGGCCACCAGCTTGTTTTGGGAAGGGGGTACACTGCAGGGTACTCTTCCGAGTTTAAGTGTGGGGCAACCGGGTTGCCCTTTCGGGGTGGGGGTGTGCCGGTGTTTGCCAAACCCGGCAGTCGAAGGTTTTAGAAAATTAATTTTAAAATAATGTGAACGCAAGGGTCAGTTAAAGCGACGAGATTTGTACGGCTCCGTTGAAGCGGCGCATGCGTTTATGAGCCAGTTGGGCTGTGTGTGGCAGCGTAACTGTTGAATTCAGTCACACAGCTGCAGTCACCAGAAAAGCAACCGACTCCCGGGATCCGAACAGATTGTACTACGCAGTTATTTCTTCTACTCTAATGGCAGGCTGAATTTACGAGACTTCCCGGTAAGTGATCATAGCATCTTATTGTATGCGTCAAAATTAATTAAATTTAATTAACGAAATGTATGCAGCCGTATGAGAAAGACGTATGCATGGGGTGCGACCTGGCAGTATGTATATTAAAAGATTATTTAATGTTCAGTATATACAGCCCATATTCTTATACAGTACTAGGTGTCTGTAGTATGTGTATGTAATTATGAGTGTATGTGTCTTTGTGTTTCTGTACGTGTTGTCACAAAAAGGGGGAAAATTATATAATTACGCAATGTTGTCTGATATACACATATATATGATAATTACTGATATACAGACCTTGTCTTTTGACACGATTAAGGATATGGGACTTATTTATTTATTATGTATTTTGTGGGTTATTCCTGATATTATGTGATAATTATGTTATAATTTTGTGATTTACATGTGACGAATTATGGGGTACAATAAAAGTTGTTATTGTTATATTACAGCCGAGTTTCATTGCAAGTCCCATCATACTGGACCCAGCACATTTTTGACTTCTCTAGGCTCCGGCCTAGTTTTAAATAGCTTGTGGCTTCTCTTTAAAAAAAAAAAAAATATAAGTACAAAACAAAAATACAAAATAAAATACAAAAAAATTTATATACAGCATAAAAAGGAAGAGGGGTCACAAATGGTAGCAGAGAGCGTGGTTCATTCTAGTGTTGAATCCTTGGGTCCTTGGGTGTGACGGGGCTTGCAAACTCGGAAATACTATGCTATTGTTATGACATTGTTTTTTTTAGGTATATGCCCGTGTAGGCTAGTTTAGGTCATATAACTTGTGAGTCTGGTCGCACCACTAGGGCGGTTATTTGTGTTCGGAAAATGTGATAGGTTGAACTGCCGGGGAGTCTCAAGCGTGGCCTGGGTGATAGAATGTTCCGGATTCAGGGTCGGAGTTTAGCGTGTGACATCAGCGGGATGCGGTATGGCCCGACCGGAAGTCGGTACCGTCACCGACTTAATTCCTGTTAACTTTTGATTACTAGTTCCCGAATTATGAATTCTGATTACTAGTTGGTTTCTGTGAGTTATGTGTGGGTAAGACGTGTGTGTCGAATTGATGTTTGATGTTATGTGTGTTCAGTATTGTTGGTTGTTGCTTGTCTCCTTCTGTGGTGTGAGTAGATGGTTCCGAAGTAGGCCAGGTCTCCGCAGCGCTAGAGAACCCGGGGGTCGCTCAAAGGAAGGACAGTACTTGGGTTTTTTCTGATTCTTGTGAATATGTTTTTGTAGGTTATGTTTGTGTTAGGTGTTTAGTGGGGATTTGTTTTATGATTGTTTGTTTTGAATTGTGCAATTCTGGTGGCGGTATGCTACCAGAAATTGCCCCACCCTCTTTCAGGAGTTCTCCAGAAACTGTCAGTGTTAGATGGAATAGATGAGGAGCAGTTGCTAGTTTTCTTAGATCTTGTTCTGCAGTTGGCAGATTTCCCGGGGGTGTCCGATGGGGAGGTCTTGTCCCTTATATACCCGTATTGCCGGGGTTCATTGGCAAGGTTGGTCACCAACACTCTGCGTCGGGGTGACAGTGTTGATGCTTTCCATGGGGAGGTGTTGAGCTTCTTCCTACCCATTCGACGACGTGCCCAGCTTAAGCTTGAAAGATTCTATCGCCTACAGGCCAACGGAGAGGCGTTAGGGGACTTCGTGCACGATATACGGAAAGCTGCCCGGGTGTTAAGGTTGGGGTTGCCCGAGACAGAAGTGATACAAGCGATTCTGGAAGGACTGACTCCCCTAGAGAGATCTCGTTTGGTATTCACGGACCGTCCACGTTGTTTTGCGGACCTTGAACGGCTGTGTGTGGTTTCAAGAACGGTCCAGGAGGTTGACGAGTCCCGGGGAAGAGATGCTACAGATGTCCAGTACTCCAGTGGTTCATCAGGAAGAGCCAAAAAGGACAAACATGGTGGTTGGAGGAGAATGCAAGAGACGCTTAGAAAGCCTGAATATTCCGGAAGTAATGGAGGCTACAAGGGGGTGGCAAGTGAGAAGACAGTAACAACAGCTACAGCACGGAAAACAAAGAAATATGAAATTAACAGGGGAAGAAGAAATTATGTTAGGGAACAAACATCGGCAAGTAGGGAGCCTGTAGTTAGGCGTTATTCTTATTTGCAGAAAAGTGAGAGTTTAAAAGTTCCAGATGAAGCGCAAGTGCCTAAGAGAGTAGTGGATGAAGAAGGTGAAGCAGAAGTAGAAAAGCGGAATAACTTCTGTGGATCAATACAAGAGCCTAAGAACACGTCAGTTAATACTGAGGTACAGGACTCGAAGAGGACGTCATGGTTGAATCCAGATGCCGCAGAATTTGTCCCGGTATCGTTCGTGAGGGATCTAGATCCTGTAACATCGTCATCGCCTACGCCGGGATATGAGGAGTCACTTGATGGTGTAGCTTTACCATCGCCAGTAGAAATTAATTTAGTCATTGCACATGAACCTGGACAGCTGGATTCCAGGGTGGAAAATGCGGAGGACGTTGTAGTTGCTGAAAGTGGTGAAGGAGTGGAATCGACAGAAGAGGCAGAAGAGCGGTCTGCGGATGTTGCACAGGAAGGTATAGTTGTAGGTGTTAGGGGGACTGAAGAGTCCGAGTTTGCAGATGGACACAGGGATGTCCAGGCTGCAAGTGTTTCTGAGGTTGTGGATGGACAAGGGGATGTTAATGCCGCAAGTGTGATAGAAGTAGAGGAGGTAGAAGTTGAGGAGAAATTTGGTGGCAGCGTCGTGGAGTGTGTGAGTGAGAATGATGTAGTGTGTGAAGATGTGCAGACGCCTTCTGTAAGTAGTGTTGAGGATTCCGAGGAACGGAGAGAAGTTTCATGCGGACCAGGTGAGCAACTAGAGGATGAAGATGTGCAGTGTTCTGATGGTGGTAGTGGACGTGATGGTGATGATGTTGATGATTAACGTGTTGAGGAAAATGAGATTGGAGAAGAGGTTAGTGAAGAAGCTTGTGAACCGGCTGGTGACGAGTGTGATGAAGAAATTGGCAAGGAGCTGGGCGAAGATGCGGTTGAAGATGGATCAGAGGAGCAACAGGAAGATGCTGAGCAGGTGCTGTGTCATGATGTTGATTTGGATTATGGGGACGAAGAAAGGGAAATTGTAGAAGAAAAGGAAGAAATTGTAGCAGAGGAGTTAGACGACAAGGATAATCCAAATCGAGGTAAAAGTAGTGAAGTAAGTTGCCTTGATTCTGATTCCGAAGAAACCAGTCAGTACAGCTCAACACGAAATAATTTCGCTGAGAGTGGTGTCCAGAAGGAAAGAGTACCGAAAGTCCGTCATAGAAAGGTAAGAAGAAGAGGTTAACGGGTAGCGGGTAGATGTTCACCACACTCCCAGTGGTGTTGTCTACTTCAGGGTTGCGCCCCTGCCCACACGAGCCTTGGTTTTCTCCAGTCATTCTCCTTTTCGGAGGGAACCATGTCCTTACCCTTACTCCTAGCTATTGACCCTTTAATGATCCTTGCCCCGTTTCATCTTCCCAATTTTCCTACCCCTCCCCTTAGTAAAAAAAAAAAAAAAAAAACCTATCGATAAGGAGTTAGAGAGACTTGCCGGAAGTGTTTAGAATGTGGTCCTCGAAATTGTCAGTTTCGCCTGTTCTGGAAGATTGTCATGGAGAAAGTTAAAGAGTTGGATATAGATAGTCGTGGTCTTGGAGATCGTCAGTTTCCCCTGTTTTAAAAGTTAGATGGAGTGATGGTGTGCTGTTGTTAATAGTTGTTGATGTTGATGTTGTTCATTGTAAGGTCGAGCCATGCTGCATTCCCCTGTTGTTTACCATGGTGTTTATTTTGAGTTAAAACTAGGTGGTGTATATATGTATATGGTGTATCGATGGTGCTGTGGTGAGGTAAACCCCCCCATATGGTTATGGCCTTTTGGGTGAAGTAAGAGTTGAGATGAGATTAATGTTCGTGTGCCCTTGGTGCGGTCCTCTCTGTCTGGCTGAGCGGGGCCATCCGCCCTTGTGTAGGGATGTGGGCCAGCCATATGGCAAGGATGGAGATGTCTTGTGGGTGCATGTGGCTGGTCGGTCCAAGAGATGGACGAGGAGTAGTGCGGTCACTCACATACCAAGGTGGGAGATACCTTGTTTGGTCTTAGGACGAGTATGTGAGTGGGACCGGTGGAAGTAGGTGATGGTCACCGGAGAGGGTGACGTGTGGGGCCGTCCCGTGGGGTTGGCATGGCAGAGAGGGTCGCATGGGGAATGGACGCAGTTGTGAGGTTTTTCTGTTCTCCTGAGAGCAAGTGCTGCTGGGCCGCCATAATCACGAGGCCACCAGCTTGTTTTGGGAAGGGGGTACACTGCAGGGTACTCTTCCGAGTTTAAGTGTGGGGCAACCGGGTTGCCCTTTCGGGGTGGGGGTGTGCCGGTGTTTGCCAAACCCGGCAGTCGAAGGTTTTAGAAAATTAATTTTAAAATAATGCGAACGCAAGGGTCAGTTAAAGCGACGAGATTTGTACGGCTCCGTTGAAGCGGCGCATGCACGTTATGAGCCAGTTGGGCTGTGTGTGGCAGCGTAACTGTTGAATTCAGTCACACAGCTGCAGTCACCAGAAAAGCAACCGACTCCCGGGATCCGAACAGATTGTACTACGCAGTTATTTCTTCTACTCTAATGGCAGGCTGAATTTACGAGACTTCCCGGTAAGTGATCATAGCATCTTATTGTATGCGTCAAAATTAATTAAATTTAATTAACGAAATGTATGCAGCCGTATGAGAAAGACGAATGCATGGGGTGCGACCTGGCAGTATGTATATTAAAAGATTATTTAATGTTCAGTATATACAGCCCATATTCTTATACAGTACTAGGTGTCTGTAGTATGTGTATGTAATTATGAGTGTATGTGTCTTTGTGTTTCTGTACGTGTTGTCACAAAAAGGGGGAAAATTATATAATTACGCAATGTTGTCTGATATACATATATATATGATAATTACTGACATACAGACCTTGTCTTTTGACACGATTAAGGATATGGGACTTATTTATTTATTATGTATTTTGTGGGTTATTCCTGATATTATGTGATAATTATGTTATAATTTTGTGATTTACATGTGACGAATTATGGGGTACAATAAAAGTTGTTATTGTTATATTACAGCCGAGTTTCATTGCAAGTCCCATCATACTGGACCCAGCACATTTTTGACTTCTCTAGGCTCCGGCCTAGTTTTAAATAGCTTGTGGCTTCTCTTTAAAAAAAAAAAAAATATAAGTACAAAACAAAAATACAAAATAAAATACAAAAAAAAATTATATACAGCATAAAAAGGAAGAGGGAGAGGTCACACTGGCAATAGACAAAACACGCTGAAGAAATTTCGTCGAGGCCCTATGTTCCACCTACGAATTTAAGGACTTAAGTCATGTAAAAATAAAGTAATTATATGTACTCATATATTATCTAAAACAAAAAAAAACTATGATCCTATATTTGATCACACTTATACAAATAACAATATTAATTACACTGAATTGTTTCAACTCTCAACAATTTGACAGCTGTCAATATTGAAAAGTTGTCATTGTCTACCAACTTTTAACGACCCTCTTAGATATGCTGAGTAAAATTTGTCTCTTCCTTGTTAATAAAAATATGGTTTCAGTATTACAGTTCTGTTGTCAAATGGAATTTGATATTCACTTTCCACACTGGGCTCTAATATGTCCAATTTCTCTACATCACCTTGTATTTACACTAGTCTCTGTACTTTTCCCATATATACTTCAATGATTTAACTATGTGGGATCCGGTAGCTGCCAGGAGTCGATAGTGCCATCCCATCCTTTATCTGCAGTAGCTGACGTGAATATAGTCTGTACATTATGCTTCTTCAAAATATGGCTGATTGTAACTCAAGCACCATAAACAAATAAGTCGTTCGACCTTTTACTTTAATCTGAACATGTAAAGCACCACCTTAGCTACCTATAGGAATCTCACTATTGTTCTGTAATTTTGCTTCTTGAAGCTCACTTATTTGTCATCTTATATCCGATGCAAAGCATTTCATTCATCATATCTTGTTCCTCATGCTGTATGTTTAATACTCTGCTGATTAAGGTGTTCAAGACTGTTGTTTGGTGGTTGATAATGTGACTCGGAATTTAAATATCAATTTATGAGAATCAATGATTCTATACATAGTACGAGTTGGCTCTAATGAAAAACACAACTGAACCATTAATCTCAATCTCCTTCACGGACGTAAAGTTCTAGTGATGGTTGTTTATTAACAAGTCAAAAATATGTCCAAAAGTCTCCACCCAAGGAGTTCTAACCGCACGTACTCTTTACTAGATAAAAGACAATAAATTATTATAAATTTTGGAAAAAATCCCGATGCTATTAAATTATTTTTGAAAGAAAGAAATATGCAAAAAAAATATAGAATATAATGTTGTATGAACAAAATGACAAAAATAATAGTGTTATTAACAATATCTAGTTAAAGACGCGTTCAGTCAACACAGTGCGTCTGTGTCAAAAGCTGTTTAACAGCAAAAAGTAAATTGCAGAATTAGCCAAGACAGAGGTTTTTGGATTTGGATTGTCATACAGAAATTAGGAATTTAAAAATAAAAAAAAGGGTTCAGAGGAGGTGAACTGTACAACACAGTGACAGTGCCACAGATATTCACCATCCACCAATCCTCAGATTCCATTACTAAGGAGGAAATGCAACACTGAATTGTGTAGCACCTTCAGCTTCACTGTGAATGTATCAGGTGATTTTAATTGATAACTGAGACTGCTTCTTTATTATATTTTTGAGAATTCGAACGAAGGTACTCAGTAAAATCCTTAACAAACAGAGCATCTTCTCAAGAAGGAGAAACTCATGAAGAATAGTTTCCATTTTTACATGGACAACTTTTTGCATCCTTCTGTTTTTCCCTGAAATTGTGATATTCCCAGTGGACAGAGCAGTGATCTTGATCTTCAATGCTTACAAAACAAAAACGGGCAATCAAAATGGAATCATTTTTTGATAAAAATGGTCTTTATAGTTTGTGAATTAAGTGTAGTAAAGCTCAAACAAAATGTGTATGAGTTGAACTGTAAAGAACTTGAATTTGTATTGATTTATTCCACCATGATAATATGTAGTTTTAAAATAAACACTATACAAAAAAATAAAAATAAATATTAACTTAAAAGAAAACATTATGCCTTATACTTCCAAATGATAATTTTCATGACAATCCCAGGATATCCCCGATAATACACGTAAAATTGTTACCGTGTATACAGAACATTTCTAAAAAGAAAATAAGAATGTGTAATTATCTGAAAAATTTACTTTTTGAGATTTTCAAGGTCAAACTAAGTTTTAGTTGACCCTGCATACCCTTCGTTTATAATACCTTGCTTATTATAAGAAACGGCATTTCAATGAGCTTTAAAATAAGCCCAATTTTTGTCCCAGTTCATTGAGAAAAATACCTTTCTTGAATCATCTCACACCTGTTATCCAGCAATTTTAGATTTTCAAGTACGGTAGCTAAAAATAAAAAAAGCAACAACAACAACAACAACAACAAAATGAAATAAAAAAGAACCAAAGTTTTTTGTTAATAATTAAAGGAACAACTAAAAAAAGTAAACAACAAGGATAAGAAGAAAATATGGACGCTAACTCACAAATGCCTGGGAGAAGCTGAGTCGACAACTCAGCAAAGAAGACTAAATTCATTATATTCCAATAAGCTGTCCAATACTAAAAGTTGAAGCAGATCACTTGCACTGACTTACTGTGTATTGAAAATTTCGAATGCTCTGACCTTTGGATTTAATAGTACTTTAATAAACATCATTCAATAAGCTTTGGGAAGAATGTGAGATGTTAACAAAACAGTTGCCAACAAACAGATTAAGGAGGAAAATGAATATACAGGAGAAGACAATTTTAAATGCAGATGAGACAGAGGTATTATTCAAGATAAGCCACCATGCCACTTTGAAGTTTAAGACAATAAATGTATTGGACATAAGATGTCTAAACGGGGAGTCACAATTCCCATTTGCCCTGATTTGTGCTACGAGCACAGAGGAAAGAAAACTGCCAAGTCACAGAATGCTAATTGCTGTGAAATATACAACAAGAACAAATGATGAATAGCAGCTGAACTGTTTAACATCATCATCAGCTAAAGTTCCACAAGTTCACCAAGGGCTCTCTCCTGTTCTGCTATGAACTCTCATAACTGCACTTTTTCATGTGATCTGGTAGTTAGTTAGCCGTATACACAACCCCAACTGGAGGACCAGGAACTTTGAATTCGGGCCTTCAACTCAGCTTGTAAGTGTTCACTGCCTGGTAACTGTAGGCCTTCTTATGTGACTCATGTGTGCAGCCAGACACATATCCCAATTCCTCTTGCAAGCGTATATCATTCTGCCAGGCCACAACTTGGAATGCCCTGTCAGTTTTGGGTGGCACCACTAAGTGGTAGGGGGGGGGCGGATATAGTATGTAATGTGTTAGGTCTAAATGTGAATGTAGATTGTGACATGTTTTGCAAATTAAAATTGTATACTGTTAAAAATGTATACTGAAACTGAAACTGAACTGAAAAGTGAAATGTGTTTTCTAAAATAGTGGATAATCCTAATTATCTGGTATAAGTCGATGCTTCTGAAGTAGGTGCAAGTGAGTCAAAGTCATTGGCATAGTACCAGTAGTCATATACTTTTCACGTTATTGAAAATGAGCCTAAAATACTAACAACAAAATGTATTATGCGGAATATTCTACAAAGGTTCTGCATGTGGGAGTGCATGGACCAGACTAAAAGCTATGTCTGTGTAGCATAATCACCCATTGAAGGATTGGCTACCACAACTTTGGTATCCATATTAGTGAATCTACAGATTTTTCACAAGTATAAAAATTGCTTGTTGCATTCCACTGTTTGCAATACTACTGATAAGCCTTCTTAAGCCTTTAAGCCTTCCAGCTTACCTTCAGATTGGAAGCCAAATCACAATGATTTTGCTTGTAATTGTGACTTTGTTTCCAATCTGAAGATGAGCTCAAAGCACGTATGAGCAGTATTGCAAGTAACCAGAGTACAATAAGTAGTTTCTATATTTGTGAAACTTGGAATGGGTTGTTCGACATAACATGCCCCACCTTGTGTAGGTGTGAATCGAGAAGCTAAGGACGTCACAAACAAGATATTCAACACAGAAATCAAAATACAGGATGATGAGCTTATGAAAGAAGGAGATAGTGTTGCTCATAGCTGGACAGTTCAACTCTCTTACAATTACACTCAATGCTGTTTTGTAACAGTTTATATGATACAAAACTACTGCGTTTGATGCCAATGGCACTCTGGATAAAAATGTAGTGCTCCTTAAGGGCACTCTTAGTGCTCCTTAAGCTAATTTTAGTTTGGGAGGTACTCTCAAATGGAGGCTGTTCCACTGTATACCACCCAGCAGTTGTCTTCTGTCTCTGATCCAGAACATAATTCTAGTGTCTTGTTTGAAGTTATTAGATATGTACTACGCAACAATGTTCTTTCATAGTATTATGAACCTCCCACCAACTACATTCTAAAGACTTAAACACTGAGACTCATTAATTATTTATACAACACGTGTCTATGGTATTAAAAAAAAAAAAAATGGAAAATTTGTTATGTATAGTTACTAAGGCATCTGTCTCACACACTCAGGATATACACATGTGTGCAAACAACACATCAAAACAGTAAATTTAGTTCTAGCAGTAGGGGAGGTGCACACATGCACGTGAGCGTGTGCGCACACACACACACAAATATTTTAACAAACTGGTTTTGGTTCATGTATTAACCTTGTTTGCTACAGTTTAAAATACACACTATTTATTTAAGCTATGTATCAAACAAAAATTAACATGGTGGTAGTTTAGATAAAATTTACAATAATTTTAGAGTAAAACCATGAACCTATATAACCTATGATATGAATTTTGTATCATATTGACAATCCCAAAAGCATTCTACAATCACAAAACAACGAAAAAATTTGTGATGTAACCACTGGAGGGATTTTGCCCCCAGGGGATCCGCACCTCCTCTCAACTCCCCTGAATAAACTGTCAAGCTGTTTATAAATAAATACATTCCTGACACCCTTCAAAAATAGATTATATTAAAATACACACAAAACATTTTCAAACATATTGAGAATTACATTACAATATTGACATATTGTCAATGTTTCAATGCTACAAACTTGAAACATTGTACATACTACCTATCAGTGAAATGTTTTGCTAACAGAAGCCTTTCAGTATACCAATTATATCAACACTGAAACATCACTGAGAAATTAAAGAACTTTAAGGACTATGTTCTAAACTCTGTTCATCCATGACAAAAGAGATAAAAGTTTTTAATATCCACGCAATATCAAATGCATGATCTCATGACAAAGCAAAGAAACTGCATATTTATTATTATAGGATTCATTTAAGACAACTGTATACCAGGCAGAACAAATGACACATTGTGTAAATAAAATATGATTCATTGCCACTGAAGTGTTCTGATAATAACCATGTGAGGCAAACGTTTATACTCATTCATACTCATACCAGGTATACATGATGTTTATTCGACTCTAAGCTTAAAATATGGAGAGTAAATATCAGAGGTGTGAACCAGGCCCCGACCCAGACATTTTCAAAACTTATATGGCTGTAACTTCCTCTGCAATCACATGTGGAAGTCACGACCCCCCCCCCCCCCGCCAAACCCATAACCAGTTATAACCCATGAATTCAGATATTTTAATATAACAGACTCGAGAATATATGGTCCAGTCTTCCATATAATTAATAACTAAATTCACATTTGCTCACATTATTCTTGTATATATTTTCTATTATTTTTAATAACAAATAAAACTTTCCTTATAATAATATATTTTGTATTTTTTAAATATTTTGCAGTGTTTTGATAGTTTAAAGTATCATCATAAAAAATTACAAATTAGTAGACTATTAATAACTAGTATGCTCCCTGTGCTGCAGACCTCGCTCACTATTTAGAACGAAGTACATTTATTATTACTATTATTATTACATAAATTTCAGTACACCTACAGTATTAGACAATTTTTTAGTTATGGGAAAAATTACAAAAATCCCTGTTTCTCTACTATTTAGTTAGTAATATGACAATTGTCGAGCATACAATCATACAATAAACACTAAAAATTCGAAACACTGGGATTTGAGTTACAGTTCCTTTTAGTTTGACACCCTGCTCGATTTTCACAATTTAAAAATATTTTTTATCTCTTTTTTTGGACCCTGGAATCTCAAAATTAAAAAATTTAAAAAACGTAAATACACTCATATTAGTTAAAATTATCTTTGATACCCTACATGAATTTTGCGATTTTATCAAAATTTTCACCCACTTTTTGGGTCCTGACGTTCACAAATTTTGAGACTTTCAAAAATGAACGTTATATTCAGATTATAGTTGAAATTACTTTAAATTTGATAACTCACAAGGGCTTTTGCGATTGTTTTCCAGGATTTGGATGGGATCCCACTCACACATGTTGCCTACCGTCAATCTCATAAACAATGAAGTCTGTAGGATATGCTAAGTTTTACGAAAATTGGTTGATGCGTTCAAAAGTTATCGTGTGACATGCCCCAAACGGCAGATAGATGGGCAGATAGACAGACAGACACACAGACAAATGGTAAACGGTTGAGTTAAAACTGAGACTCGTTTCGCTCGTTCAAAAATTGAAAATATTATTCTATAAGTCCAGTGTATAAAACGGTTGATTTGTTGTCATTATCAATCCTAAGCGCCTTCAAAAAATAAGCGACGATACCTGGCGAGAGAAGCGGACAGCAATCAGATTTTTTCAAGGTATAGTTTCGTTGCTGACAGAACAGTTTTTGTCTGTTTTCATACTTTTACATATTTTTACCGGTTTACCCGACTTCGCTTAAGCCGAAAGAAGGGTATTGTTTTCGCGCGTATGTATGTACCCTATGTATCCATGTTATTTGTTACCCGCCAGAATCAAAACGCCTGGACCGATTCATCTGAATAAGGTCTAATTAGATTTTTATCAATCTTCCACGTGACACTGGGTAGGTGATAACCTTAAAAAATAAAAATGGCTACTGCGAAACAACAAAAACTGCCAACGCGTGCGGGTTATTGGTGCGTTTTCAGTCATTAGTCATAAAACGACGTTTTTAATCCAAACTCTGTATTGCGTGGACGAAAAACAAGATTCTTAATGTTTTTGAATAATACCAAACGAAAAGTATGATAATAAAATAATAAATAAGTTTAATGTAAATAAATGAATACATCATTAAAAGTCGGGTACAGAATCCACGATATGTACATCATAGTACCTATATTTACTTACGATTTAATTTCCTCATAAGTCATTGTAGAAAAAATTAAATAAAAATATCTAAATAATCAAATAGTAAAATCAAAATAAAACCAAACATAGTATCTCGATGACGTAATCCCCTCCTGCTAGAGGTGGGCCGATATACCTATAACAGGTATTTTGGAACGATTATTTTTGTGGAACGGATATAACAGTGACTGAAAAGTTGAATGAAATACGCGTTCCGACTACTCGAAGCCTCGCGGTTCCGAGTCGCGGGAGCTCCCTACACAACTAACGAATAAACGAGTACACGAGTACAAAGCCACTTTTTGGTGCTCAATACTTCATTCTGCATATGTGCCGATTTCCACACAAGTACGAACGAAGCAAAAGAGCGAGGTTCAGAATATCTCTATGCCAAAGAGACGAAGCTGTTTTTAATAAATGAAAAAAATTCATACCGACGTTATATATTCTCGTGTGTAATACAGATATAATAACAAATTATATATTATACTAGTCACCAACTTGGTAAATTTTGAAGAAGCGAATTATATTGTGTTATAACCTACAGAGTGGCTGATACGTGATAGGTATACTAGTACTTTTTGTTAATGCGATTCGGAGATGATTTTAACTTCACTGCACGTCTCACCGTAAATGATGAGATTGTTGTAACTCTTGTGGCTTACTGTTATGTTTTTATTACATGTTTCTGATATTTTTTGACATTATTTGTTGTGCTACTACGTGCACTCTAAATTTCATTGCCTGAGTTTCGCAAGTGATTTGTCTAACCAAAATGAAATCAATAATTTAATATTAAATCTACGACAGTTTGTTTACTCCTAGCGGAAACTTAAATTAGTATTCCCAAAGGGAGATATGCCTATAAATTCTCTTGCTTTTATTTTCTTTTAAACAGTAACAGCTTAATAAAGTCGCAGTGTGTAAAGTAACTCAGTTAATACTTTTAGTTCCAATTTATTTCTTATAACAAATTATATAATACAAGTACATTATTATATAATATAATAAGATAATAACTGTTTATGTATAGTAAGTTTATATAATAACAGGTATTTGTACGTGTTATTTTTTGGAACGGTTTAGTTCGTACCTGTTATTTTAAAATACTAGTTTAGCACACCTCTGCTTCCTGCCCCCCTTTATACAGTCTATTGAAGCAAGCATGTAGGTTTGTTGAGTTTTACCCAGTTTATTATTATAATACAGATGTTAGACAAGGTGTTACGACAAGGGTGCGTAATCACCTACTCTTTTTAATGGTTATATTGACAATCTAGTAAGGAAATGGAAACACCTAGATCTAGTGAACCCTGGTATTACGTAAGTTATCACGAGAAACAACATGAATGTGCTGTTGTTTGCTGACGACTTGCTTGAAATCAGAGGCACACCCAGGATTATTACTTCCATGTTCCATAAGGAAATGGAAGTATGGTGATGGCGAAAAAATCCTGTTCGAGATAAGGGCTGATTCTGTTTGTACTACCCTCAAAACATGAAAAGTCATTTTTCGAGAAGGGTGTTGTGTCTGTGTGTAAAATTTTTTCTATGGCGAATGATAACTGCCGCAAATTCAAACAGAATCAAACAATTTTTTGCATATGTGCCTGAATTGTAGAGGACTCAAGGCCTATTGATTTTGGTGAAGATCGATTATGGGGAAGGGGGAGTTTACCTGCAACGTTTTATGTTTTAACAAGAGTAAAGTACTTAATTTTGATAAATAAAGTATCCTGAAAAGAAGGTCATAATAATCCACTGTATAAAGGTAGATCAAATATCTATAAATGAAAAGGGTAGTTGAAGGGAGAGGGGGTAATTTTCTATAAATGAAAATGATAGTTGAAGGGGGAGGGGATACTTTTTTATATGTGTACTACGTTATCGGCAACAAAGAAGTAGTTAAAATACCTTCCCGGGGTATTTGGCCGTGGTCCAATGTTTTCTGCCAAACCAGACGTTTCGGCAGCGCCATCGACTGCCATTATCAGTGAAAATCGAGTGCGCTAACGTGAGGTAGTATACGTTAGTGATCAGCAAGAAGTAGTTTCTATGAAAATATTTCATTTCGAAAATGATTTTAAATATAAATCTTAGAACATGGAAGTCATGTATGGTTCTCCATACCGATATTTTTTTCGGGGGAGGGGGGTGTTTGAAAACTTAGGAACAAGTTACACACTTTTGGGTTTCCTTATTCTTTACTTTACAACCAGGGCTTTTTCCTGGAGGAACGATAATACGCAGCTTACAGGGATGTCGCAAATACCCCACTTACTCAATGTCGCAAGAACAGGTAAAAATGATCCTTGCTTCATAGAATGTCACTCGTGTATGTTCCACCTGTTATGCCGAAAAGACCCCTTCATACACATATTGCACAAGTAACAGTCACACCCAACAATGTTTGTACGGATCATGAGTAAAAATCATGTAGACAGGCTTATTAATTTGCATATGCTTATTCAATAATTTAAATTACTTAATCATTAGACGGTGACTTTTCTGAGATAATAATACAATAATATACTTGGATTTCGTTGTCCATGACGTGTCCGTTACTTAACTAAATATCACTATAATATTGACGACTCGGAACACTAAGTTTTTTATAAGTAAAAACGTAAAGTTTTACCTTAGTGTTCCGAGTCGTCAATATTATAGTGATATTTACAATAATAGGCCTATAGTTAAAATAATCAGATATGAAGTAGTCGCGTACGTTCTAGTTGGGATAAGCCGGCAACAATCTAATACACGTTTGATTTCGATTTCTAATTCGCCACGATTAAACAGTACATATACATATGGATGGTTTGTAAGACGAAACAAGCAATAGACAATATACAGGGACCATACAAAGTTTTCACCCAGTCATAAAATATTTCAAACTTTACTACTGTAATTATTTTTATTATTTTCTAAATAGTGAGTTGGCATATTGTGTCTAATGTATTCCTAGTCGAATATTTTGGAGTATGTAATCCCTACATTGTGTACATGTTACGATTCAGGAAAAACGTAGTATGACACTGGCAAATGACGATTTGAATTAATGCTTTTATTCGACTTATTATCGCAATAATCGCTAAATAGGCATTAAAAATTCCTTTTTTTCTGTTTTGTCTTTGTCATGGGTTGGATCGTTTTATTCGATTTAATATAGTCGTAATCGTGTAAACGTTGTAGGCATAAAAATCTTCAAAGAATACTGTATTTTTGTACTTTTGTTTTTGTTTTTTATTACATAAAAATTGTTTACAAAAATGACACTGTCGTAATTATATTTACCATAAAATACAACAGTATTCTTTAAACACAGTAATGTTAAGGTTTTGTAAAAACGGAATAGTCAATTTTTATTAAAAATTTTTCCGCGTGATTACGTCAAATTCGAATGTAATTCATTGTTTGAAAAGTATAAAAACTCTGTAAAGACAAATTTAAAAGGAAATGCAACTTATTTGTATGAGTTTTCAAAAACAGAGGGCTCCCGGCTAAATAGGTGTAATCTAACCGTACACCTATAGACCCATATGGAGGGGGGATTCACCGTCAACTCCCGGCTTATTCGACTTTTTGTTACCTAGCGGCACGATACGCCGGAGAGTTTCGAAGTCTACTACTAAGGTGAAAATAATTATAACCGAACGAGCGGAGCGAATCTCAGTATTAACTCGACCGTTTGACATTTGTCTGTCTATTTGGGGTATGTCTCGAGATATCTTTCAACACGATTTTCGTAAAACATGGCATGCGTGACCATACTTTTACTTTTCAGAATACTACTGTTGTTTTTATTGCCCCCTCCCACAATAGGGGGCAAAATCTGAGAGGAATCAAAATTTGTTTAAAAAACCCAAAGTCTACGTGGGGTATCAAATTAAAGGAAATGTTAACTAAACTATGCATTCATTGTTCATTTTTGACGATTTAATCATATTTGGACGCCAATGCCCAAAAAGTGGGTGTAAATTTTGTTAAAATCGCAAACATTCACGTGGCGTGTCGAATTAAAAGGAATTTTAACTAAAATCTGAATGTCTGAATGTAGTGTTAAGTTTGTAATATTAAAAAATTTTGGTTCGGCAGGGCCAAAAAATGGTACCTATCAAAAGTTTGAAAAATTGTAAAAACCTAGCCGGGTGTCAGACTTGAAGGGAATTTTAACACAAAACCGATTGTTTGTAAATTTTAGTGTTTACTGTATGATTGATCTACATTGTTAAGCCAGCTACGAACTAACCATTCGCTGGACGTCATAACGGACAGCAAGTCAAAAACGACAGTGCGTAGCTTTGACATCCATCCGCACGTCGTGAATTTTTGAAGGATGTGCTCGACGAAAAATGAGTCCAGCAAGATCATCAGCTCAAGCCGCATGACGTGCGGATGGATCGTGTGTAGTGTTGATGGATGTCAAGGAATCGTGCATCGTGCATGTTTGATCATGCGTACGCTTGCTGTCTGTCAAATCGTCATTTTCGAGCAAGTACAGTACATGTTTTTAGAGCACATTCGTTTAATAAATGTTTACTGTTTAATTTTACGTTACATTCATTCTTTAGTTCATACTTATAAGTAACGATTCAGATAAAATTTCAGTTTAATATTTAGTTTAGTTTATTCTTCGTTTACAGAATACATTCAAATATCATTAGGAGTTATTATTTTAAATATTGTTATTATTAATTTGTTTTAATTACAATTCATAATGGACCGTGAAATAACATCAAAATAATAAAACAATAATGCAATAATAAAATAACACCCATTTTTTGTCTTGATAAAACAGGTGGCATGATTTTCAACAAATTTAATTATCAGAACAATTTTTTAATTTTAATACAGAAAAAATCAATAAAATGATTTTTACAATACACAATGAGAACTAAAGAACGTCTGGCAGGCTGGACGAGTTGCAAGACATTGTGGTGCGCACATCCATCGCCGACGTCGGGCATGCTGGACAGCGGCGATGGATAGTGCGTAGCCGGCTTTACTTTACTAAAGATAACAATGGTAGAGTAATCGGTATTTTCGTAATAAGGGTACTTCGTTCAAAGTAGCGAGTTCTACAGCTCACGGAGGACACTAGTAACATTACAAATTAACTTGTAGGTCTCACTAAAATATTATTCATTAAACCCACTTCTCTCCAATTAACATTAAGGTTTCGTTTTAAGGATTACTTGACGTCGAGTTGATAATAATTTAACGCCCGAAAAAATTTCTTGCGCCTTCTGGAGGAGGAGGGGGGTCACGCGCCACAGAACTGCTGCTCTACGAAAATTGTATTTGAGCTTCTTAAAATGGTTGTTGAGCAAACGGTTACACACCAATACCGAAGCATCATGTACTAATTTCAAAATGTTCAATCAACCTGGAGGCTTCCAATTTTATGGTACGCTAGGACATCGAACACGAGACCTTTACGTGTGCTACAGCCGCTTGTCTACTGCGCCCCACCCCCGTAGCACACTTGTGTGCGTTGACAGCGGTTTGAATATTGTTAAGACACCAAACGCAGAATTAAAACGTGTACAGTAACTAAACAATTAACTGAAAATTTTAACAAGTGTCAGAAGCTCACAGAAAACTTTTGACCTACGAATCCTGTGGCAGTCTACGCTCCGAATGGCTAAAACAAGTCTAAATACTGCGCATCCTACCCAAACTATCCTATATTATTTTACTATACAATTATATGACAATAGATTAAAATAGCATGTCTAGCCAAATATCGTTATTAACGTTACGTTTCAGTTTTGGAAGGGTATTTCTAATCACAATGTTAAAAAAATGCCTAATAACGCGAAATGTTAGGTGAATACTTTCACTTTTATTTTGGAGGGCTTCCTATACGCCCGGTTTTAGCCCGGATAGTCCTGTATTATCACTTGTGTCCAGGAAATGTTCCGGATTAGCGTGTGTCCATTATTTTTTCAAATATTTAAAAAAGTGCGCAATAGTTACATACTCAGTTTTTTGTTCCTCGTTTAATAATAATAATCGGGTTTCCTGGATGAATGACATTTGATCTCCCGAACGGAGAAGGCTATATGCATCTGTTGTCAGAGAAACGTTAAATATTATATTTAAATGCAGAGTGAAGTATGCTGAATTTTACAATAATCAAATTAAAACAAAAATACTGAATGAAATTTGAAAAATATAAGTTTAAAGAAGTTGTAGAAGAATGCGGCGATGAAGACAATATGCCTGATCCTAGAGGTTGCGGTATGAAACAAAAATTGAAGACTAATTGTGTTAAAGTGACGGAAATTATACAACGTCCAAATGGCTAATCAAAGTGTCATTATTAAAGGTCAGTTCACACATAGCCTACAATTTTTTGTTAATAAATAAATTTTGTCAAAAAATTAAAATAACTTACTTAGCTACTGAACTATTTTTAATTATTATGGTATACCATTATTATATTTTATTATGGAAGGTTATTAATAGTACATGACAAATTGTATTAGTTAAACCAAAGAATTTTCTCAGCTATCTATTTGCTATTCTTTCAAAAAAAAAAAAAAATCAGTGTGCATTTTTGTGATTTGATATTGGTAATAAAACAAATTTATTTTGTTGTAAATTACTGATAATTACTGAAAATTAAAATGTCCTCTTTCTGAGGAAGTGCCCTCGGTTTTCAGAGTAAATCTTCTCAGTTCGGCTGCAAAAAATACAGTAACCCTAATTTAGGGCCGCCACTGAAGACTGCAATACGTAAGTGTAGGAGAAATTCCAGTGGGAAAGGCTTTAAATTAACTGACGGTTTGTTCGAATTAAAAATAAATATAATTTTTCACGTAAAATACATGCTCTACCTGAATATTCAGCAGTGAAAGTTTCAAAAACTATTTCACATCGGTACAGTGGCTAACAAAAGCAAGGAAAAGTCAAGTTATTGCTTGCAGAAATAATTGCATTTGCACTGTGAATTACAGAATCTGTTACTGTCTTCACCTGATTTCACCAGTAAAACTGACATTTTTTTTATACTACCGTATTTATGAGCCCATATTGCTACTATTTATTTCTCTAATGGTAGCGTTTATGTTTTGAACACCTTCTAATACTTTATTATAACACGAAATCATAATTGCTAATTATTAACTTTAATAGACAAACGACCTTGCAGGCCTACATAAGACGCCGGTACGGCATGAACACGTTCATTATGCAGCTACAATTATAAAATCATATAGAGTCTAAGGTACAAGATGTAGACAGAAAGTGTCCAAGGCGTGATAAGAGTTACAAGCAGAGGTAAAATGAAAAATTGGAGAAAAAATATAAGATATTGGGAAGTCAGCCTACGCTTGAATTTATTCGGAAGAAAAACTGAGGCGGTGGGAACATTTACAGAGTATGGACCAGACAAGGCCAGTTAACCAAATCTGGGAAGTAAATTACGAAAAATAAAAGCAGGAAAAACCTGGGATAAAAGTGCCAAAATATTGGTAAGAAAGTCATACAGTCACATGGGATGGCGCGAGTTGATGGCATTTAAAAAAAAAGAGTGGACAAAATTTATGCAAAATTAAAACCAGTGAAAATATATTACACTATCGTATCCGCTTCACTGTTCAGAAACAGGATTAGTACTTGTGTGTGTGCGCGCGCGTGTAGGATCTTCATTCAAACTACACAGGCATATGAAAAACAGCTTTCGATTCAAGGCTGCCACTCGGGGCGAACCATAAAAAAATATAATGAAACATCATTTGTAACTTGTAACATAAAAAAACATAAGTTACAAATGTCGCTACGTGTACTAGGTATATTTTATGCTGTCTCTATACGAGCGTATTTAGGCACCATTTGCTTACCTTGACAGATCAAAATACTCAGTTTCACTGATATAAAATTTGGGAAATGCGTTGAAATGACACGGACTGAACACTTTGCGGCTTCTAGAGAGTACCGCAAAAAAGCTCAACAAAACAACTGTAGTACACACAAACTTCACACTGACACACATTATGGTGTATTATAAAAAAAATCTCGTAAGAGGTTACCACACATACACTAGACACAATCACAGCTAAAATAAGAACTCTTAATCGATGCTCGCAGCACGGTCGACCGATTTTCGGCTTCACAAGTAGTCCTATGGCATAGTACAAAACACATGAATGAAAGTGCACACATCGGACCTTCGTTACGCAAATGAAACACCGCATCTAACAACAAACTGATTCTGTTCATTACAGTTTACAACCGCGCAGAATAGGCAACTGAACGACGGAAATATCAACGACGCGCCGCTTATATTAAAAATAATGTTCCTAACGCGCATAGAATGTATGTTACCAGTTTTTGTTTTGTTTTAACGCACAAATTATTACAGTAGATGTTACGTTTAACGTAATAGCTGTAATAACGTTTCTATATTAATGATTTAGTTTCCTTATCTTGGTTAGATAAAAACAAAAAATGTGGCAGTAGTGGAAGGCGACAATGGGTGGCGCTATCTAGTTGGCAATTAGCGAACAACTTATTACGCTCGTTGGTATGACAATACCACGTAAACTATTCTAACTTAATAGGATGTTAACTTGTGAATAGATCTCTGTTATTTATATTGTGCTTCAGAAATAAAAAAAATTTCTAGAATGAAATATAGAATCTACGTTAAAACAAATGTTAAGTTGCAAATTACATTGTTCAACAAAAGTATGTTTAGGAAATAAATTATCTCTTTAATTTGAAAGCAATATATTTTCGTTGCCAGTAGTTATTTCCTAAGACCTTTTTTTATTCCTATTCCCACATCCCATACCTCCCGTGGGAGGTACTATTATTAAATAATAAAAATTAATTTTAAATATAATTAAATCACTAGATGAAATGCCAACACCTTATGACCAACAATCGTCCCTAATGCAGACGCCGACTACATTACTTCCGGTAGAGGTACTGTTACCAACAACTGCTTCTCACAGCCCTCCTCCAGTGCCTGACGATGTAACAGAACCAGAAACCAAGGACCACTCTCATGAAAGTGAAGTAGCTCCTCCCTGTACGAAGCGACGAGGAAGGAAACGTCGTGCCAGGTTCAGTGACTTCAGGAAAAGAAAAAGGCACAGAGAAGCTGTCAAAAAGTATTCAGAGAATAATCCTGAAGTAAATAGAAAGGCAGTTAGAAAGTACAACGAAAAAACCCTGAAGTTCATATCACAGCAGTTAAAAACTATAATAAAATAAATCCTGAAGTACACCGAGCATCTGTTTCCAAATACACAGAAAAACATCCACAAGTAAACAGAGAAGCGGTGAGAAAATACAATGAAAAGAGGTCCTTATTCCCTGGAAGATAAAATCTTTGTCGGGCTTTAAATATGACTGTAATACTGACTACAACAATGACAAGATTTTATCTATTGGTGATTTTATTCAGTGTAAATGGTGTAATGCTAAAAAGTGGAAAGAGGAAAGTCCTGGGTTATGTTGTAGCAACGGAAAAGTCCACCTACCTCTCATTAAAGAACTACCAGAACCTCTCCACAGCCTTCTCACAAGTGAACATCCAGAGTCTGAACACTTTTTTGTAAACATAAGAAAATATAATGGTTGTTTCCAAATGACATCTTTCGGAGCCAAAGAAATAAAAGAAGGGAACTTCACGCCAACTTTTAAAGTACAAGGTCAAGTCTACCACAAGATAGGGAGTTTGTTGTCTTCACCTCCAAACAATCCCTCATTTTTACAAATATATTTCCTTGGAGACGACGAAAAGGAGACAAACACTAGATGTAACAATTTTCCAAACGTAAAGTCTTGGTTAGTTGCCAAACTTCAAAAAGTGCTTTACAATCACAATTCTTACATAAACGATTTCAAAACAGCATTGGAAAGTGTTCCAGAAGACCAAGAGTTCAAAGTAGTAATCCATGCAGTCAGAAAGCCCGTAGACGGACATAGGGGTCAGTTCAATGCACCCACAACAAACGAGGTGGCTTTAGTGATCGTAGGCCAGGAGTTTGCAAAGAGGGACATCATTCTCCACAGCAGAGACTCTAAGTTACAGCGCATAAGTGAAACTCATCGATCTTATGACGCTTTGCAGTATCCACTTATGTTCTGTCGTGGGGAAGATGGTTACTCCATTGCCATTCCACAGTGCAACCCAAACACTAAAGCCCCTCTAAAAAAAACTGTTTCAGCTTCAGAATTTTACTCATTCCGCATAATGGAGAGAGATGGCCAGCAAAATTATTCGTTACTTTATCGCAGTCTCCTGAATCAATTTTTGGTTGACATGTACGCCAAAATTGAGACAGAAAGATTCAACTTCGTAAGGAACAATCAGAGTAAGCTGCGGACCGAAAGCTATGTGCATCTGCGGGACTCCATCTGCAAAAATGATGGGCAAGCCAATAATATAGGCAAAATGGCTGTTTTACCTTCCAGCTTTACAGGTGGACCCCGTTACATGCACGAGCGGACTCAGGACGCCATGACATATGTACGCAAGTACGGCCGTCCTGATCTGTTCATCACATTTACATGTAACCCTAAATGGACCGAAATACAAGAAGCATTAAGTGCACGACAAAGGCCTCAAGACAGACACGATATTATTGCCAGAATATGTCACCTCAAAGTAAAGAAAATGATGCATGTCTTGACAAAAGGCAATGTTTTCGGTCCAACAAGGTGTTACATGTTAACTGTGGAATGGCAAAAAAGAGGTTTACCGCACGTGCACATACTGCTCTGGCTGCAGGATAGGATCATGCCCCATCAAATCGACAGTGTGATAAGTGCAGAGATCCCTGATCCTGAAGTCGATCCTGCCCTTCATGACATTGTTAAGTCCACAATGATTCATGGCCCTTGTGGAAATGTTAACAGAAACTCGCCCTGCATGGTAAACGGCCAATGCACCAAGAGATATCTGCGGCCTTTAGCAACACAAACTCAAACTGCGGATGACGGTTACCCCCAGTATCGCCGACGGTCTCCTGCCGATGGTGGTTTCTCGGCCAACATTAAAGGAGTTGATCTAGACAACCAATGGGTGGTACCGTACAATCCTGTTCTTTCCCGCTCTTTCTTAGCCCACATAAATGTTGAACTGTGCAACTCCGTCAAGTCGATAAAGTATATTTGTAAATATGTGAACAAAGGCAGTGATCAGGCAGCGTTTAGGTTGGAGAATGAGTGGGATGAAGTTTCTAAGTACGAATCAGGTCGCTACATCAGCACTTCCGAAGAGGCTTGGCGTATTTTCTGTTTTCCTATTCATGAAAGGTTCCCACCAGTAGTGCAGTTAGCAGTCCACCTTGAGAACGGCCAGAGGGTATTTTTCACTTCCGACAATCTTCTGGACAAAATCCAATATCCACCAAAAACCACATTAACAGCATTTTTCGAACTCTACAAAACCGATTCCTTTGCCAGAGGCCTTCTTTACTGTGAGGTCCCAACATACTATGTCTGGAAAAATAAACAGTTTTGCAGTAGAAAGCAAGGAAAAGGCGTTCCAGGACATCCAGGAGTAAAAAAAGATCATGTACTTGAGAGGGTATATACTGTACATCCTAACAATGTCGAGTGTTTCTATCTGCGTCTCCTGCTACACAAAATTCGAGGACCAACGTGTTTCAATGATCTTAAAAAGGTATCTGGTATAGTTCATCCTATGTACCAGTCTGCCTGTAGAGCATTAGGGTTGTTGGAAGACGACATGCAATGGGACCTAACCCTGCAAGAAGCTTCCATTTCAGATTCGCCTCACAAAATCCGAGAGCTGTTTGCTGTAATATTGGTGTTTTGCCAAGTTGCAGATCCCTTAGCACTTTGGGAAAAATACAAAGAAAGTCTATCAGAGGACATAAGAAGGCAGATTGAGATTGAAAGTCATGGTTTAGAGATTGAACTTTGCAAGGACACAGTTTATAATAAATGCTTAATATGTCTTGAAAATATGATCTTTTCTATGTCAAACCAATCTCTCCAAGGCTTCGGTTTACCTCCACCAACTCAAGCAAACATTATTACAGTCAATCGCGAGTACCTGAAAGAGCTCTCCTACAATACAGTTCAGCTTTCTGATATGGTTGCTGAGAACTTCCCTAAACTTAATGCGGATCAGAAGAACGCTTACAATGAGCTCATTGCCAACATTAATGATGGACTCGGTCAGCTGTTTTTTCTCGACGCACCTGGTGGCACTGGAAAAACGTTCCTACTAAACCTACTTCTTGTCAGCGTTAGGAAAGACAGAAAGATTACCATCTCTGTGGCTTCTTCAGGTATAGCAGCTACATTGCTGGATGGAGGTAAAACAGCTCACTCTGCCTTTAAACTGCCTCTGAATTTAAACATCTCCCAGACTCCACTCTGCAACATTTCAAAACAAAGTGACACAGCCAAGGTCTTGAAAGAGTGCAAGTTGATAGTTTGGGATGAATGCACCATGGCTCACAAACGAGGGATAGAAGCCCTAGACAGAACTTTACAGGACATTCGTAGCAGTAAAAACCTGATGGGTGGAATAACAGTACTACTGGCCGGAGACTTTAGACAGACTTTACCTGTTGTGCCTCGGGGAACACGAGCAGATGAAGTTAAAGCCTGCCTGAAGTCGTCTTACCTCTGGCCCAAAGTTCAAGTTCGTTCCTTAAGAGTAAACATGCGGGTGCATCTTAAAGGTGATTTTAAAGCGGAAGAGTTTTCAAGCTTACTGTTACAGATTGGCGATGGAAAGTTAAAAGAGGAAGATGGAAAAGTTAACATTCCAAACAACCTATGTGAAGTTGTAAAAGACCTTAAGACTTTGACAGATAAAATATACCCAGACTTAATGAATATAAGTGACTCATCTTGGCTCAAAGAAAGAGCTATTCTAACCCCAAGAAATGAGACAGCAGCAATCATTAACAACTTATTGTTAGAAAAACTTCCAGCCGATGTTGTAAAATATCAGTCGGTAGATTCCGTAGTAGAGGTAGAAGACGCTGTGCATTATCCGGTAGAGTTCCTCCACACGCTCAACCCTCCAGGAATACCCCCACATAACCTTCACCTAAAAGTTGGGGCTCCCATTATGCTGCTGCGGAACTTAATACCACCGAAACTTTGCAACGGTACCAGACTGTAGGTAAAATCTTTACATAAGAACGTTGTTGAGGCAACTATATTCACTGGCTGTGGTTCTGGAGAAACAGTTTTCATAACTCGCATTCCTTTGATCCCGTCAGACTACCATTTTCAGTTTAAAAGACTACAATTTCCCATCAAAGTCTGTTTTGCAATGACAATCAACAAAGCTCAAGGACAGTCTTTGAAAATGGCTGGCGTAGATCTGCGGGAAGACTGTTTCTCTCATGGGCAGTTGTACGTTGCCTGTTCAAGAGTTAGCACTCCTGACAGTCTGGTTATTCTTCAGCCAGAAGGAAAAACTAAAAACTTTGTGTACAAAGAAGTTCTTTAATGATCCGATGATTAGTTATTCATTACAAGTTCATAAATTGAAGAAAAATCTGAAATGTTTTCATACTCAACACAACTTCATATAACAAAAATGTATAATGTTTATTTTAAATAAAATACATAAGAGGTTTTAATTATTTATTTATAAGAAACCTACTTTAATTGAATTTTATTAATTAAATAAGATTTTCATTACGTACAACGTGAAACTCCGTAGCGAAGCACGGGTATTTTGCTAGTACATACATAAATATAAATCAATTATTATTTAAATAGGAACAATTGCATATATCTATATTAATCAGATATGCCTAATTTGTTACACCTCTCATTAATCATCAGTATCAATAAATACCATTAGCATCTACACATGTTTAAGTTATTTATAAGTACGTATCATTATTAATCATAATCAAATTGACTCTACTACAAATAAACTTTCAACTTTGAATTACACTAACATACTAATCCTTTCTAAGTCATAAGGTAACTCAAAATAGCATCCATTTACTAGTAAGGTTCTTTAAGAAATGAGACGGGAGTTTGGAAGTATATAGACGATCTACGACATTGTAAATATGTATTGTATAGATAGGCTATAAAATGTTAGATTGTACTTGCTCACGGTTTGTCCACATCAGGAATCCTTTTATCAGCGTGGTTAATTAACACTCACTAACACATAGGCCTACTCTGCTTTTAATTGAACACACTTCACTACTACCCGTATTTCGTTGTATTTCCGCACACGAACTGCCGCGCACAAGAAAAAGTATACAGGTTGATTTAATATCACTAATCAATATAAATTTCTTCTTTCTTCATGTTCGAACTGATTTAAAGTCATCACTCGCGTTGAAGATTATTTTCTTAATTACACTCCGCTTACCATTATACTTCTAAAGAATAGTTATGGAATTAACTACCCTTCTATTACTATTAAACTGTGAATTTAATCATCACTTTGTTTCTCCTACACTATTACTTTAAATCACTAATTTAAATAATAAAGTTTATATTAAGCGTCTTTACATTTCGCGTACTATTAAATGATACTCTAAGACGATAGATGTTTTAAGCAACAAAACTGATTGTAAAGAGAACAATCTGTAAGAAAGTTGACTTGTAAGAAAGCTGATTTGTAAGAGAACTGATTTGAAAAAAAAGGGACGCGATCGGGCGCGTTGGACTAATATTTATAATAGTTGCCCTCTCTAGCTTTCCTCTAGTTCTACTCAAAATTCCCTGATAGGCTTACAACTTAGTTCCGGGCCGGGAACTTTGAATTTGCCCACTCATGTGTCTTAAAAAATTGGCGCTTACTGGTTACGCTTTTTATGATTGGCTGTTCACATAGAAAAAGGCGCTGAATTTAGCACGTGTTGATTTCACTCCAACCGACACTGCTTTCACCCGCTAAACAAGTTTTTTATGAGTGTTCATCTTTTGTACTCTCAAGGCCAAACTAACGGCCGGGTTTTGACGGGTTTTGTATTTGTCAAAACTAACGGTACATGACACTAAAGTCGTTTTTAGCAAACAATGAGTTTCCGTTACTTTATGACTTCGAAAGTTAACAAATATGTACCATAGCCGACAGTCTGTCGCCGTTGCTACATATTATAGAAAATTTTTATCTGAGGCATTTCTTTGTCTCAACATTACACTCCATATAACGAAATATTTATACTTACAATTAACTATATAAACACTTAATAATATCTAATATACATTAGTGTCATCACATCAATCACTATAAAATTTTATCATTATAACACTCAAATATAATAATAAAGATTAGTTATTAATTAAAGTCCACGCTAATGGAGCATAAACACGTCTGTTCAGCATTTGTAATTAATAGGTCTACTATTAGTTCATGAAGCTGGTAGATGGTTTACTCCAATCGTATTTCTCCGTTGAAGATAACTTGTTTGTCAATGTTTTGTTCTTCTTTACTTTTTCGTACATTTCACTGCATGTCTCTGAGTAGTTCATTTGAATGATCAAGAGAGATTTAACACGTTCGACGGTCACCGATGTTTTCTTTTTGAACCCAAAATTGTAATTATAGAAAACGCTCTTCCTACGCAGGCACTGGTTCCTGGAAGAGCTAGTACAAACTCACACATCTTCATGTTTGCATCAATTAAGCACAAATTTTGCTTTAAAACAAAATATTTTAAAGTCTAAATCCGGGACTTTTAACGATTTTCGGACCTAGGTCCGAAATCCGAGACTGTCCCGAAAGATCCTGGGCGTATGGTCACCGTATGTGTGCTATTCTGTCAAGGGGACTTGTTAAGGTAAAAATCAAATATTTTTCAACAAATGTTTTGTTTATTATTGTTCTATGATTATTTCTGAACAATTTGATATATAATGTATAACAGTTTTCAGGTTTCGAATGTGCTTTATCAAATATTTTGTAAAACACTGCACCCTGAGTTTTTGCCCTTTGTGAACAGGCAGCGTTACACAAATGTACGTTACATAAAATATTTTGGGAATGGGGACTCCAAAGGATTCTCAGCAGTAGAAGACGTAGACATTTATGAAGATGTAACTATAAGCAAACTGGAATGTATATCCAGAAACGCATGGGTTCTAGGCTTGCCAAGTTAAAAACAAAAAGGAGTAAAATTGCCGAATGAAAAGCTGGTTAGTGGTAAGAATCGGTTGACGGATCCTATCATTGACCATCTTCAAAATTATTATGGCCTCGCTATAAGAAGAAACACCCACAGTCTACAAAAAATGAAGAAAGCTGTGTGGGCACTGTTCAACCACAAAATTCCTACTGATGATAGTCCTCATCATGGTCCTTGTCCTGGTGCAAGTATCAGAAATCAGTAGTTTCAAAAGAGCCATTCTTGCAGGAAAAACTCTAATACTATGCCTGTTATAGAGGCTATAAAACCAGTGTTCAAAGACTTAGCTGATAAAGATTTATTGATGAAGTGTTTACATGGGTGAATCCAGAATCCAAATGAAAGTGTAAACAGTGTCATTTGGAACCTACTTCCAAAAACTGTTTTTGTTGGCATAAATACACTACATTTCGGTGTATACGATGCTATCGCTTCATTTAATGATGGGAATATTGTAAAATGCCAAACAGTAAAGCAACTGAACATACCTCTGGGAAAAAACACCCAGTTCAAACCACGAAGATACCTGATAGGGTGCGGATGCTTTTCGCGGAAAGACAAGTTCAGGATGTACAAAAAACAGCAAGGCAATCAAGAAGACTAAAAAAGAGGATAGCAGAAGAGTAGCTGGAAGAATCTAAAGATAATCCAAGCTATGGGACAGTCATTGTTTTAAAGCTATGTATGAATAAATTATGGTTTTATCTTTAAAAATGTGTTACTTAATTTTAATTCCTATTTTCTCAAAATCACTTTTTTCAGGAATGGGATAAGATAGAGCCATGCAATTTTTACCACATGTAAAACATGTTACTGTAAACAGTTAACATGGGGCTTTCTTAATATTCTTATTAGGTGAAGAAATAAAAATAAACCTGTTTTTTAAAACGTGTCAAAAAAGTGCTTTAGAAAAAAACGTTCAAGTATGTAAAAAACCTTTTGTTTTAAATTCCTTCTGATAAACCACATACAACTATCGGATAAAGAAACCGTAAAATTTGCTTTTTAAAATCCTTTATATAGTTCCTGAGAAAAGTGCACAAAGTTTGTAAATTTAACATAGGTAAGATAGACCTTACTAAGTCCCCTTTAAGCGTAATTCGTATACAAGGTTAATGATTTGTTTAGTCTGAGCATATGTCACGGTAATTGCTGTGCTGCCAGCTCAGTTGATTCTCTAGCCCGTCCGTCACCTTGAGTTACGATTACAAACCCACGTGTGCGTATGTCAGTGACAGAACACATCTACTTGAATCTATTTGTTTACACTTATAGCCACCGTCTGCGTTTACTTGTGACTGGGCTGTCTGTTTTGACGTTTAGTAAACAGATAAGTTAATTTTTAATTCGACTATATTCTATTTAGAGTAAAGCGGCCTACAGACTGCCAACTTGGTTGTCAACCATGTTGTCAACCTATTTGTCGCTGACTAAACAGTTGGTTGACAACCTAAGTTGTCAACCCTAACGTAGACATGACTTTTATTGTGAAAAGATGTTTAGTAGGTAAATGTATGTTGTGTACGATTGATGACGTTTGGTTTGCTTTGTGTATTTAAAAATGAGTGAAGAATTGTCTTTACTATGTGTTATTGTTGATGAGGTTTGTGGTGAAAAATCCGAAAAAAAAGAATGTGGTCAAAGGATTGGTATCAAAATCGAGCACAGTTTTCACATTGAAATTTATTGAAGGAACTACGCATTAGTGCACCTGCAGATTTAAAAAACTTTTTAAGAATGGACAGTGAAACGTATGACGAATTATTAGAGAAAGTACGACCGTTAATAGAAAAGAAGGACACCACTAAGCGGGATGCGATTTCCGCGAATGAACGGCTATCAGCAACTCTCCGGTTTTTAGCCAGTGGGCAGACTTTTGAAGACTTAAAATTTCTTACGGCGATATCACCACAAAGTCTAGGAATAAAAATAATTGAGACTTGTTCTGCTATAGTTAAAGTTTTAAAAGAATATATCAAGGTAAGTAAATAGAAAAAGCTGTACATGTAAGCAGTTTACCAATTTGTAAAATTAAAATTGTTTATTTTTATTAATAGGTACCAAAAACGGAACAAGAATGGATTGTAGTCTCGGAGGAGTTTGAGAAAAGATGGAACTTCCCAAATTGCATTGGAGCAATTAACGGCAAGCATGTGGAAATAAAAAAACCTGTTGGTTCCGGATCTTACTATTTCAATTATAAGAAGACATTTAGCATCGTTTTACTAGCCTTAGTCAACGCAAACTATGAATTTATTTATGATGATAGAAGCCGGTGCAAATGGTCGTATATCAGATGGGGGAGTATTTTCAAATAGTAGCTTTTATAACAAATTCAAGGATAATTTATTGAAAATTCCCCAAGCTGGGCAACTAACCAATTTTGCAGAAGAAATGCCTTTTGTTTTTGTTGGCGATGATGCGTTCCCTTTGCTCAGAAACCTGATGAAACCTTACAGCGGCGAAAACCTCTCAAGCGAAGAAATAATATTTAACTACAGGTTATCCAGAGCAAGACGAATTGTTGAAAATGCTTTTAGCATACTTGGTTCAAGATTTCGTGTCCTCTTAAATAAAATAAATTTGAACCCTGAAAAGGCAGCCATGATCACCTTAGCCGCTTGTTATCTACACAATTATTTAAGAAGAAAAAACTCTTCTGTGTACTTAAAAGGAAGTATAGATATTGAAAACACAAACACTGGTGTAATTCAATTTGGAGCATGGAGAACGGACACCCAGCAATTGACTAAGCTTCTACCAACTGTATCAAGAAATTCGACTTCCATTGCAAAAGAGACAAGAAGAAAATTCACTAATTATTTTAACGGAGTTGGAGCAGTTCCTTGGCAATCTGTGCATATAAATAAAAACCCATAATAATTTGCATAACAAATGTATTTAAAAAAATGTAATAATACACATTTTAATGTATATTAGGAAAATTTAATAAACTAAAACAAATGTTTTTTAAAAAATAATAAAACAAAATTTAATTTAAGAAAAATTATTACTACTCAGTAACTCCTGAATATTTTTATATTCAGTTTGTGTTTGTGTGGGAATAATTATTGCATTTTCGTATGATGGTGACGAAAGGGATAGCTGGTGAACAGGACTAGAGGTTCTTGATGGAAAGGAAGAAGAATGAGAGGAAGTAGAAGGAGTATTGACTTAATGAAGCGTGAGTAGTTCCAATTGGCCTAACACCAAAATATCTTCAATTGCCTTTTTGCCGTAAATTTGTTGAATGGGAGACAGTTTGCGGTACGATGTAGCCCAGCTTTCACCATAGATACTGGCTTCATCTTTCTGCTCCTTACTCCTGAGGTGCCCTAATGCATCTCTCAGCAAATCGTTTTTCTCAGCCAAGTGCTGCCCAATGCTTTTCTTCCTCTTCTGTGAAGAGGAACTCAGAACTGATAGATTTTCACAAGCTTCCTAAAATAATTAAAATTGTATAAAATAATTATTTTCTACAGAAAGAATGTCATTACAGCAATCCCTCGTTATCCCGGGGGTTAGGTTCAACTCATCCGTGGATAACGAAAACCACTGATAATGAAGCTAAATAAAAAAATAAAAAAAATATATGTAGGAAATTGATTTGAAGAATTTTATCTGACGAAATTACCAGCCTTATCGTTTTCTCGGTAATTGACAGGATGGGAGAAGATTTAAAATATTCCTTGAACTGAGTTTTTTCTTTTTTAAACATTGAACTTAAATGAATCTTTCTTTCTTACAAGAAATTATTATTATTTATTTATTTTATTTTTTTATTAACTTAATAAACATTTTTCTTTGGGTACAGGGTTCTTACTAAATTTTTATAAGGAAAGTGAAAAAACGGAATAAAAACTAAAAAGAACGTTTTGATTGGGAAAAAAGATAGTAAATACGCGTATAACGAGAGATTACTGTATATATAGTTAAAATTACTTACCTCTGCTTCCTCTGTTTCTTCCGCCTCGCCTATATCTATGGTTGAAAATCCAGGAATTTGAGTTTCCTGGTCTCGAAGAAACTCTAGTGTATCAAAATACCATAAATTTGGTATACAGGGTGTCCCGGGAGGAGAGGGAAATAATTTGAGAAATGGTTCTATAGTGTAAAAGAAGAAACAAATTTCATACAAACATATGCCCGGAAACGCTTTGTAAGCGAGTTACGGCTAGCGAAAGATTTCGCCCGGGTTTCGGTTCCCCCGGGTAAATGAAGACTTTCTGAAATTCTGGGAAGGTAAATTAAGGGGCGAATTCTGTTGTTTCCTATGGTTTTTGACCTGAAAAATCGAATAAAACAGGTCGCAGAACTGTATCTCCCATAACTTTCATGATATCCGACGTAAAACAGAAAAATCTTTGCCTAAAAACGTATTGTATTGTTTTTAACCAAAATTGGAATTTTTTGTTGATTTTTATTGACTTTATTTACACCATTTTTCTCAGAATTAAATTCTTTACAAGTTTTGTTTTTAACTTTTATGTATTTATTAATCATTTAACAAAGTTATTGTACTTCTAACCTAAAAACCTTAGTGACTGATAAGTTGAAATACCTGTTCCGATTCAACGGTTACGTCAACGTTTCGACGGGAGGAGTCGCAATACCCGTTCCAAATCCTCCCAGCCTCGCGATTCCGAGTCGCGGGAACCCCCTAAGCAACTCAGGGCCGCTGAATAGGGAAGGGCTGTCTCACTACTTTGATGTTTCCACTGCCGCCACGGTACTCGGTGGCGTGGAGGGGGGACAGTGCCTTGACGTCACCACTCAGACAACTCAAGTCTTGCGCGTGTTCAGTCTGTAGCGTTGTGACATCTGTCAGCTGTGTTGTTGTGAATCGAAGCTGTTTATGTTGTACAGTTATTGTTGAGTTATGAGTGGTGTAGAGAAATATTTGTGTTGTGATTTGCAAGTGATTAAATTACGAAAATGAGTTGTGCGGTCGCAACGTGCAATAATTATTCCCGTTAGACAAAGAAACTGGAAATTGACGTTGTATACCACTGTCTCCCTAAAGATCCTGAAACTGCAAAGTTATGGGTGTTAAAGTATAAACGGTTGGACTCTATAAACTGTAAGTACGCTCATATTTGTAGCAGCCATTTTGCGCCAACAGATTATTGTGATGACATGAAAAACCAATTATTAGGGTTGCCACAAAGGAAGATATTGAAAGTAACCGCAGTCCCTTATTTAAATTTGCCCTGTCAAACTGACCAAAATGAAACCGCATCGACTGTTTTAAGAGAAGAGCGATTTAATAATAGACGGACTCGGTTGGACGCTTTGGAAAGAATTGAACATTTAAGCCCTAAAAAGCCGCGTCCAGAATCTAGTGACATTAGTCCTGCACTAATTGAGACCGGTCCAGGCAATGATAACTGTAATTGTGAGATCTACAACCTCGTGGTAGAAGAGAACGAATGTTTAAAAAAAAACTGTTGTTGATTTAAAAAAACAAATAGATTTGTTAAGAAAAGAGAGGCGAATGCTTTTGAGGAAAATCTCACGGAAAACAAACAACCATTGTTTGTTAAGTAAAAAAAGAGCTGGCGGAATTAAAGAATTAAAACAAAAAATAGTACAATTGAAACGTGAAAATATACAAAAGTCAAATGTGATCACCTCAGTTAACAAAATCCTTACACCGACTCAGCAAAAAGCGTTAGCTGTAAAAGGAAACGTTCGATGGACAAGTGAAGACGTGTCACGTGCTATAATGATCAGGCCCTTGTCTCGTAAATCATATGATTTTTGGAGAGAAACTGTTGGTTTTCCTTTGCCATCTGCCGCCACATTGAGTCGATGGTGTGCAAAATTTACTTGTTTGCCAGGAGTTCTGAATAATGTACCGACTTTAGTCTCCAAGTGCTGCGAAACTTATCAGTAGCCGAAAAGTTGTGTGCGTTAAGTTTTGACGAGATGCACATCGACAGCAAAGTTGTCTACGATGTTGGCTTGGACCAAATTCTCGGGCCACATTCAAAAGCCCAAGTGGCTCTTGTTAGAGGTTTAGTTTCTAGGTGGAAACAGCCTGTGTTTTTTAACTTTGATGTTACAATGGACAAGTCGTTAATGTTCATAATCATTAATGCTATTGAATCTAAAGGAATCAAAGTTTGCTCTATTGTATCCGATTTGGGAGGTTGTGGTACACTGTGGAAGGAACTTGGCGTATCCACCACGAGCACGTTCTTTACCAATCCATCAGACAGTAAAAGAAAAGTATGGGTTTTCGCTGACATGCCACATTACCTGAAGCTGTTGAGAAACCATTTTCTTGATGAGGGACTAGTCTTGGAAAACGGCACGGAAGTAAATGTTGACATTTTAGTCGATGTACTAAAAAAGGACACAGGAGAGATTAAACTGTGCCATAAACTTGAGCCATCTTTTTTAGCTTTGAAAGGAAACGAAAGACAACGAGTTGGGCCAGCTAGAGCAGTATTCTCCAGAACTACCGCTAAAGCAATACAGATGCTAAACGGTAATAAAGAAGTAGCAGAATTTTTTGAATTGGTAGATTCCTTTACCGACGTTATGAACAGCAGTATACCGCACTCTTCTAACTCACACCCTATGAGAGCTGGTTTTGGCTTTACGCCTCATTTTGACAAGCAAGCAGAAGTGCTGAATAAAATGAGAAATGTTACGTCTACAATGCGAGTTAAAAACAAAAGAAGTTTGTTGCCATTTCAGAAAGGTATAATTATATCTATAACATCCCTTTTTGGACTATTTGAAGATGTCCGTGAAATGTATGAAATTAAATACATATTAACTACACGGCTAACGCAGGATGCTCTGGAGAGCTTATTCAGCCTTATCCGAGGAACTGGACAGTTCTATGACCACCCTAGCCCAACGGAATTCATATCTCGAATTAAGAATTAATGCTGGCTAACAAGATGCCGAAACCATCTAACAAAACAAATGTCACTGAGGTCGAGAAAGACAGTAGTAGCATACCAGTTTACTTGACAGCAGAGTACCTACAAACTGCATTTCACCCAGCCGAAGTGGAGGAAATCTGCAGCCTCCCTGTGGAAGGTAAGCCTTGCATTCTTAAAATCGCATGTAAACAATACTTTTTGTATCTCCTATGAATAAAATAGATTACAATTTAACCATAGGTATTGTATTTACATTATACTTATTTCTTTGTTTTTTTTTTTTATTTCTATAAATATGGATTGCGTTGTTTCTATTTCAGAAAACGAAGTTGACGAATTTTGTATCTTCCCTTGTGACCCTGATCATCAAAAAAAAAGATGCTGGGCTGAGAGAGAAGCCCTCTCTTACGTTGCAGGGTATATAGCGTACAAAGTACGGGACAAGGATCCAACACTAGGCGCCTACTCGAAAAATGTCCCTTCTAATAACAGTGACAAATGGATTGAAGCTCTTTCCCACGGGGGTTTGACTGTGCCAAGTGAATCGTGGGAAAAACCAGTGGACGATTTTGAAATTGTTTTTAAATCACTCCATGGCGAAAATGATTTCAACAGTGTCCGGAGAGGAGTCATTAAAGAACTCCGAAGAAGACTAACGGATAAATTTCCAAATGTGTGTCCACACGCTATTAATGCCTACGCTAGATTAAGGACATTTATTAGGATCAGGCGTTTTAATGAGAACAAATCAAACGATAGAAGCTGTATGAACAAAGCTAAGAAATGGATACGTTCCAAAAAATAAAATTGTTGGTTGTAAAATTGTTGTTTGTGTTATTTCATATCCCTAATGTAATATGATTGACTATTCTACGCAGCCCTTAATACCCAGAATGTTATTTTGTCACATATTGTTTTTAGAATGTCTTATATTATTTACACGTTATTGCTAGCTATTGTTTTACAAATAATGTTATGGATAATTGCTATTTATAGAAGAGTATATACATGCAATGAAAGTATAGACATTTGTTGTTAACTCATAAGGCTTATTTTAAGATGAGTAGCCGTGAAAGTATTAAATGTGTAGCTAGCGCAGAGCTGTGGCACGGCAGTGTCTGAGCAGTGACGTCACAGCCGAGCAGCAGTGGGTACAACTTCCCGCGCGCCGTGAAACAGCCTAGTTTGACTTCCCTATTCAGCGGCCCTGTAAGCAACTAACGAATAAACGAGTACTACGAGTACAAAGTCACAGTTAATGGTGCTGAATACTTGATGTGCCGATTGCCATACAAGTACGAAACGAAACAAAACAGCGAGGTTGAGAATATCTCTATGCCAAAGAGACGAAGCTGTTTTAATAAATGAAAAAAATTCATACTGTTGTTATTCTCGTGTGTTATGCAGATATATAATACATATTTTAACAACAAATTATATATTATACTAGTCACCAACTTGGTAAATTTTGAAGAAGCGAATTATATTGTGTTATAACCTACAGAGTGGCTGATAGTTAATAGGTCATATAGTACTTTATGTTAATGTGATTTCGGAGATGTTTTTAACTTCACTGCACATCTCACGTAAATGATGAGATTGTTGGAACTCTTGTGGCTTACTGTTATATTTTTATTAGATGTTTCTGATGTTTTTTGACATTATTTGTTGTGCTATTACGTCCACTCTAAATTTCATTGCCTGAGTTTCGCAGGCCTATACATTCTCTTGTTTTGTTATTTTCTTTTAAACAGTAACAGCTTAATAAAGTCACGGTGTAAAGTAACACTGTTAATACTTTTGGTTTCAATTTATTTCCTATGACAAATTATATAATACAGGTATAGCCTATGTGTAATAGGTATATAATAACCGGTATTTGTACGTGTTATTTTTTTCGAACGGTTTCGTTCGTACCTGTTTTTTTTTCAAATACTACTTTAGCACAGCTGTAGCATACACTCTTGTTGTTAGAGATTCAGTAATGTAACACTTTTTTTTGGAAGTAAAAGAAAGAACTGAGACAGAACATTCATGATCACGGTTTTATACTGTAGTTTAATCCAGACATTCACGAACGAGGGTAAGCCAGTTTTGTTGTGTCTGTTTAAAATAACTAGGCTACTTGAAGTAGAGTATTGTCTAACCCATGCCAGTGGTACTGAACTGAATAAATAGGAATGACGCTAACTGCACTTCACTGTAATGTATGTGGTCTTATCTATTAATGAACAATTTAAATGCCGTAGAGATATCTGTGATCTGTTTTCAATGGGCAGAATTACTGGATGACGACACACACACACACACACACACATGTTATTTTAGTCCTTAAAATGGTATGTGTGCAAAGGTTTTTGTCCTTAGAAGGTCTGCTGCTGTTGATTTGCCCTTTAAAAGGACACAGACCTACGCTACGTTCGATAGAACGGGTAGGATAGGATATTCAGAGATCACACGATTTGAAAGTGAAAAGTGAATAGTGTTTTCACACTATTGAAAAGTCGAGCCCGTCTTTTTAAGGGAACCAGGTTGTGAAGGCCAGCCTCATGTTAATTAAATGGAGTTTCGCTTGTCAGTTAGGTACATTATTTCAAAAACCATTCAAGATATATTTATGAAACTTTTCCCCTTAAAAGGTAAATATGTGGAGGCATACTGTGAACCTTATTAAATTTGTGTAATGTTAAAAAAAGTAATTACGGCGATTTTTTTTTTTAAAGTGCTTCATAAAACACAAAATTTTGAATTTTCATTCCAATCGTTATCGTTAAAAGTTTGAATCCATTAGGGATGCAGGAACGTTATTCAAAGTTTCACATTCACCAGGAACATGATGAAGTGATTATCCTTCTTCTGCAAGTCGATCACCATGATGTGATTCGTTCCTTCCTTAGTTAGCAATCCTCAGAGTGGTTTGTAGCAGTTCTCATCACTGATCTTCTCTGTGCTTTACGTTTCATCTCCTCATAGGAAACACAACTTACAATAAACCGTTACAATAACCAATAAACTGTTTCATATACTGGAGTCTCTAGGTGTTCCTCTTCCTCTTTTCCCTTCAATGTAACCTTCGGTTATTGTTTTTATCAAATTCTCGTGACGCATAATATGGCCCAAAATTCTACCCTTCGTTTCACAGTACTGTATTTTGCCAAAAAGTCTTGTTTTTACAACTCTAGTCAGGATCTCATTATTACTAACCTTGTCGATCCATATTACTTTCACTAACTTACTATAATACCACATTTCCAGTGCTTCACGTCTCCTCCTTTCGTCTGTTCCAACTGTCCACGTCTCACGTCCATAGAGAGCTACACTCCATACAGTGCCGGATTTACCACTGCGGGCCACAAGCTACAGATATATTTTTTTAACAGAAGTATTTTTGTAAAAGTAGGACTCAATTTCATTTATTTAAGTATGATTTGTTGAAATTAAATGATCAATATTTGTTAATAATACAAATGGAAGACAGTTCTTATTTAAATATTGCTCGCTCATTCTAAGACGTTGGCATCCTTGAAAACTAATCTGCGCAGCGAATTTTGAACGTCCGCTATATTGCCCACGCATTTACGCGACCGTCGTACCACCCTTGTTTGTTATCATTGTTTATCTGCGTTGCGATTTGAGATTATGTTTTTATTTTGTTTTGAATGTAAAGAAGGTTTTTAGCTTTGTGCGGTGGGCAGCGTGTTGTTTCGTTGTGTAAACTTTATGAACATAGAATTGAATCCGTACACACTAAATGTACTCATCATGAACATGAACATAAACATTCACACGGCTAGTAGAGCCTACTAACGTAAGATAAAAAAATTTTGAAACAATAAAAAAACTAAAAAATTAGATAAATATTTTAAAACTATGCCGGTGTCTAATGATAGACCTGCTGTTAAATGTGTATCAGAAACTGACTTAAATGTTCTAAGTACGTCTGCAGCAGAAGTTGCAGACGATCAGGCGATAAGCCTGTGGATAATTTAAACACTGAAGGGAATCAAAATAGCCGGGGAGGGGGGCGCTCAGAAAACCTGGCCTAGGGCCTCAAAAATCTTAAATCCGGCACTGATTCCACATGTAACTCTTCAGAAACCTCTTTCTTTTTCCAGTGCTATGTCTTAGCAGTCAGTAATTTCCATTTACACTACTGTTAAGTGCAATTTTAGCCTGTCCGATGCTACTTAAAATTTTCTCTTCATTTCTGCTTTCACCTTATCTAGTTTTCCACAGTTACGTTCCAAGTTCCTAGCCGTAGCTCCTTACTTCTGGTTTTCTCTTTAGATGGACCCGCCCGGAGATCTTTTCTTTCCTAGCTAAGATAAATCTTAATATTAGAACGTTACACTTGCCGTTATATTTTACAAAGAAAGATTTTATATATTTCATTCTTTGCCTTTCTGTATTGCAGCTTTTCATTTGCTACTCTCTTTTATAATGGAAAAAAATTATAATGAAATATGCATATACAAAAAAAGAACAAACAGAAGAAAAACTGAATAAAAAGAAAATTGCGTTCTAAACAATTTCACGAACTGCATTAAAATGAAAACAAAAGTAGGTGTACGTTTTTGTTTGAGTTTCTCATCAAATGTAAAAAATGGTATTCGTAATTTCATCAAACAAGGTTTTTATTATTAGTTTATTCCGTAGTCTGAATAAAGAAACAAATTGTTGAAGACGCTAAAATCTATACCGAATTGTAACGCCAATAGAAAAATAAAACATACACGTTGTCCACACGAAATAAACCCGTACACGAGAATACAACAGTATTATTAGTCGTTTCAGTCTACTTCATTTAGCCTACAAAATCTGTCCGTTAAGCAACAGCATCATTTCATAATCCACGTCTGAAAACTCAAATTAAGAGTTTATCACACCATTGTAACACTGCTATTATTTTTATCAACTATTGCTTTAAAGGAGTAATAGATTTTTATTACTGTTGACGATTTAAATTGTTTGGAGCTGTTGTGTTATCATCGACTACCATTAATTATTTCAACTTTTTTTTTGTTAGTAATTGTTGCTACACAATACGATACGTTTGACTGTCGCAAGTCACGCCAGCAACGTCACGAAGGACCAGCTTATAAGGTTTCACTGTTGAGCCTTTGTAAAATTCACTCTGGTTCTGTTTTGATTTTTCAAGTTTACTCTTGAAAACTAGTAGGGTTCGTTCTCGTCTTCTTGTAAGGTTCACTCTTGATTTTCTACAGAATTAATTCCATTTCATTTCTGCTTTTGTGATATAGTAGTAATTCCCTACATCTAATATTGGGATTAGCTTTGAACCTGAGGCGTACGCAAGGGGGGTTACAGGGTTTGAACCCCCTCTTGAACGTTTATACTACTATAAACGACGTCTTCTGTTTTTAAGTGAGCACAGCTTTACGTCGTGAAAGGCAAAGAGACTGAAAGGAAACGAAAAAATACAATTGACACGACCTTGTGATCGTGATCAATTGATATTTATTAATTGTCAAAATGTGAGATACTGTATGTATGGTGTAAGAACGAGACGAGTTTCTTATGTCAAACGACGGTTAAAACTAAATTCATCTTATTGAATGTTGTTTAGGGAATCGTCGCGGTAATGACCGTGGGGTTTGCAGCCTACACTTTGGACAAATTCTGCTGCACTCACCACCGGACTGGCAGCTAGTGTTGTTGTCCGGTGGTTGTGTGCAAACCCCACGGTCATTACCGCGACGATTCCCTTAAAATTTTGTATCTTGAACTTATCATTTTTTAGAGCCTAAATTAAAAGCGTGTAAATCAAACACAAAAATTTTGAATACTGAAAAACACGATGCTATGAAACTGTAAATATTTTGTTAACATTATTTAATTTTACGTATTAAATATACTAATTGTTGTACACTGTTTCCGTTCTTAGCTTAATCCTGATGTAAACAAACAAGCGTGGCACATCTGAAACACTATTTGCTGCTTGAATATTATACCGTAACATGATATAATAATAATAATAATACACAAAATTTAAAATACCGATAATGTCAATTGTAAACAATTTTAATAATGACCCCCCCCCTTAACAAAATTCTGCGTACGCCACTGCTTTGAACAATTGGTACTTTTTAGTTTTTTACATTTTGCCGATCGAATAAACGTCTTGTTTCCTCCTCATCATCGAATTTCCACTGGATTGTTATGGTACCCATCTTTTCCTTGGTCTGACGCGGCTTCTTCTTCCTTCCGCTTTGTATCTTCTTGCTTTTTAGTTTCTTCCACTCTCTCCGGAAGATGTTCGTAACGTATCATACGGTTCGATTTTAATCTTCCTTCCTTTTCAGATCGAATATATAGAGTTCTTCTTTTGTGGTTTCATGTTTCATCGTGTCTTTTCCATTGCATCCTTTATTATGCAATCTTTTATAAACAATCTTAGAATGTTCTACTCTTTATACCCTATACCTTGTTCTTGTATGTTTCTTTGGTTGCAGCCCAACTTCCGCTGCATTACATGCGAGTGTGTGGTGCTGCCAATGTCTTAGAATATTAACATTGTCTTTATCATTGTTTTGTTTTTAATACCATTGTTTTTAATTGTATTGTTTTGTTATAACCATCTGTCAATAGTGCTACACAGGCTTAAATAATTAATGATTCCAAATTTTTAAATCTATATCTTTGTTTTAATTTTCCAATAATATTAGATTTATTAGTGTACTTGTTATTAATGCATATATTTAATTCATTAATATATTTAATTATTAAAATTTATCAAATAGTAAAAATAAATTTTTAAATTAATTGATTTAACTTTTTAATTTATGTGGGAGGAAGGAAAAGGTCGTTGTTCTCTTAATGACAAATTAATTTCTAAATGTTAACTAAAGAAGTCATGAAGAGAAAGTATAAATTCTTAAACCGTGAAATTTTTACGGATGTCAAAATTTTGCATTATTTCCTGAAAACAAAACAAAAATCTATAGATATCTGGTATTATGTTGGATATCGAGAACATAGAAAAATAGTGAACCCTTCATCGAAGGGTTACATAACAAATCGTTTTAACAGAAGCCTTACACAACTAATACAAAATTTACCAATAACATCGCCAACAAATTAGGTAAATTATTGTTATTTCCTGGTGCTATAAGTAAACTCTTAAAGGGAAAACTCGCAAAGAAGCACAGTTGCAGTTACCAATAGTTATATCAGTACAGTTACAGTTATATCAGTACCAATGCTTTTTTGGAAGTGAAGTATAGATGATGAAGAAAAAAGACAAGAGCTCAGGTCTCTGGGCGTTCGCGTGTCTGAACACATGAAGAACGTTCAGTTAGGTAAGACGAATACATCGAGATTGGCAGAACATGCTTGGGACAAACAACATAGAATGCAATGGGATGCCATGTCCATAGTAGGTAAAGAGTGTAAAATTGGACAACAGAAATTTAAGGAAGCGGCTATCATCATGGTTAATGAGAACTGTTTGAGCCAAGCAAGCAAAGACATTCCCAAGATTTGGTGTAATATTTTGAGAAATGCGATGAAAGACCGTAATAGGGTGGACAGGTGTTAGTAGGTCGGAAATTTGCGGTAGGGGTTGAAAATTTTCGTGTGGGTTGGCGTTTTTCGTTTTATGATACAGTGAGAAGTAGGGGAAGGGACTTGGTCTTTAGCAGGAAGGCGGGGGTATAAATACGGAAGAAGACAGCTGTCCAGCCGTCACTCCAACTCGCCCTGCTTTGTTTGCAACCAAGCCATCAGGACAGGTCTCCGTCTGCCAACGGTGGAGGAGTTTGTTTTCACACTTTCTGTGGCCCTCTTCTTCCGAGCGCAGACTCCCATCACCCCCACCTACGTGACCTGGCCAGGGACGAAGGTCCTCCATGCCACAAAGTCAAACGACCTCGCATTCTGCTGGACATAGTCTCCTACATAGGGCCCTTCTGCTGAGGGACCCAATACCCTTACGCTGATCAACCTAACCTGACAAACCCTCAAGCCATAAACTTTACGACACTGAACTCCACACCGCCCTGAATGGTCTGCCCTGGTCGTTTGTGGCCTCGGCGGGGTTGTCTCATGTCAATTGTGCAAGAGCCTTCTTTCATCAGGCTCCCGCCCTGGATACACAAACAGGCTTGTGCAGATCACCGCTGAGCGGACAGTGGGGTCGCGTCGGAGGCAACAGCGCTGGCTAACCGGCCTTCAAATGTACCGGGAGGTATCTCCGCTGTTATTCGGACGCGTCACCGCTGTTTTCAGGGCACAAGACAACCCAAACTTTGGCTAGGCTGAGCACTTCACTTGCTGAGATCCTCTCCCCTACCCAAACAAAAAGGAGCACACCATCCTAACCCAAGACCTTGATCATAGCACTTGAGAGAGTTTGATACTAGCAGTCATCGGAGGAGTCACTCCGGGCGCTGCTACCATGCAGGGGCCTTGAGCCCTGTCCCCCATTAGCTACAGCTACAGCTGTCCAGCCATCCAAGAGCTCCGCAGTGATATTCTCTGAGCGCCGGAAGGAACCGCGAGGACGAGTGAAACTCGGTGGGACGTATCTCCCCTGGTCGAGAGAAGTCAAGTACCTCGGTGTTCACCTTGATCGTCGGCTCACTTGGCGTGCCCATGCCCAGGGAGTAAGAACTAGAGCGTCAGCTCGTCCCAGCAAGGCTATGATCCGCAAACTAGGTAAGTTGATCGTCAACGCGTATCTGTTGCCGATCATCACCTATGCCGCCCCCGTCTGGGGTTACCTTGCCGCTGTTCACAAAAGAAAGCTGCAAAGCGTTCTCGATAGGGGGCCAAAGCCCTCTATCGATTCCCTTCTCGTTTTTTGAGAAGTGGACTCGGTGTCTGCTCCTTGGATAACACCGTGCGACGTTTTGCACATAGATTTTTACGTTCGAGCGGCAAGGACCCAGACAAACTCCCTCATAGCCGGCCTTGGCAAGTACTGTCCACAACCAGGTGGTTCTTGGAAACGGCCTCGGCAAATACTGTACTAGAACGGCCTAGTATTTCTATATTCCGGGCCACCTTTTGAACAGACTAAAGCGGAAGTGATGTCGTCGCCTCGTCACAGTCCCCTTGGTTGCCAAATGAACCGGCGCGCGATTCAAAGTTGTGCTCTAGCACTACAATACAGCACAGCTGTCAACGTGCTCACCGATTGTAACTTAAGCACATTTAAAAGAATTAATGCATTAACGTATTCGTGTTAGTGGAATCCCATACCGCCGTTTAACGGTTACATCTTTAAATCAATGTACTGAATTAAATTATTGATGTATTAACCACAATTTCACGCTTAAAGCATTGCGAACGAATTCTTTTGACATACACAATACGTACTGTAAGTATTACATTCATAAAATTATTATTATCAATATATATTAGGCCTACATTATTTTGTTATTTATCAAACACTATTATTATCTAAATATATGGCCTGATTCCAGTCAAAGACCGGGTCAGGAATAGAATTATGCCCCAGCTCCAAGTATCTGAATTAACTGCGCCAGCTGGAGAAGCGGCGATAATTAATGAATAAGCGAAAGAAGTAATAATTATGTACCCGGTACTGGAATTAACTTGAAATTGACAGGGGAAATCGGAGATCCAGGCGGAAACCTGCCCCGCCTCCGCTTTGTCCGGCACAAATTTCACTAAATGAATTATTATAAATAAATATAAATATAAACATGATTAGGGTCTAAATGTTATTATTATTATTATTATTATTATTGGATTATTAGACTGACATGAAATATGTTTATATCGTCATGAAGCATGTTTTTTGCGTCAGCTTACCTTGTGCAGCAGTAATTAATCTGCATCGAGTGGCTGCACTCCCAGGTCGGAATCAGAGTCGGGGTCACCACACGAAGGGTCGTCACTGGAGCTGGAGCTGTCATCGTCGTTGAGGTTGATCACAATTTTGTCGTGAAGATGTTCTATGAGGCCATCAGCTTCCCACATGTGATTCTCCGTCTGTTTCACGTGTTCTACATAATTTCGTGACTGTTCCGGGGTCACTTTACGTATTCCCTCTCGCATTAATTGTTGCACTTCTGGGAGCTTGTAACGTTTGTTGTTAGCCGCAATGTATCCCTTCACTTGGCTCCACACAAGTTCTATGGGATTTAGCTCGCAGTGATATTTAGGGAGGCGTAACACATGGTGACCTTCAGCTGCTGCCAGATTATCAATGCGATAGTTGGCATCATAATTTGCCCGAACTTTATTGAGTAGTTCCACAAGTTCAAGTTTATTCATTGAGGGTTCCCAAGGAATATTTTTCTCAGTCAACCAATCCTGAATAACACGTTTTGTAGCACATTTTGTGGGCACACGCTCGATTTTCACTGAGTGATATGAAGCATTATTTAGGACAATAACCGAATTAGGTGGTATGTTCGGTAAAAGTTGCTTTGTGAAATATTCCTCGTACCGCTCACCGTCCATTTTCCCATGGTAGTCGCCTCTCTTCTAGGGATGAGCATCGATGGCCGATGTTCCAAAAACATCGATGGTTAACGTTCGATGTTCGATGTTTTTACCATCGATGGTTCAGTTGCGATGTTTTCATACTATCGATGTTTTCGTTTCGATGTTTTCCTTTGAACACTTTTTTAATTTGTAATGAAGACTTTTTTTAAGTTGATTGTTAAATTTAGTTTATTTTAAATCAACAAATTTTTATTTTAGATATTAATGGCTACGTAGTTTGCTCCCTAACCTAGGTAAACGATAAATACCATGTACACTAATATTAAACAGACATGAATAATACTTAACGACTCGGAACACTAGGTTTTTTATAAGTAAAAGCAAAAAGTTTTACCTTACTGCTTTTACTTATAAAAAAACCTAGTGTTCCGAGTCGTTAAAGTAATAGTGATATTTAGTTAAGTAACGGACACGTCACGGACAACGAAATCCAAGAGCTTATAATAAAATAAAGCAGTTACACTGCTTTATCGATTCACAATTATTTTCGTTTTATTATATTTATAACTTTATTTATTTAGTTTTCTATTGTCGATGATTCTTATAGTGTTTTCAATTGTTTATTTTTAATTTTTAACGTTTTTATGTATTCATTGTTTTTTACATTTCATTAGCTACATTTTTAATTATATTACTAAATACTTGGATTTCGTTGTCCATGACGTGTCCGTTACTTAACTAAATATCACTATTGTATTAGCGACTCGGAACACTAAGTTTTTTATAAGTAAAATCGTAAAGTTTTACCTTACAGCCTAAACCGGCTTTCACCTTTAAAAGGCTTCTTCCTAAAGCCTTTTAAAGGTGAAAGCCGGTTTAGGCTGTAAGGTAAAACTTTACGATTTTACTTATAAAAAACTTAGTGTTCCGAGTCGTTAATACAATAGTGATATTTAATTACTAAATACTTTACCAAACTAAATTTTACAGCCCTACCAACACACCCACACACACGCGCGCGCGCGCGCACACACACACACGCACATATATATGTAACTTACTTTTTACTAACTTACCTAACTTTTTACTAACCAATTATTCTTATAATTTTAAAAGTCTTTTATTTTTTAAATTGTTTTTAAGGTTTTTACCTTAAATTTGGTTACCTACAAAATTTGGTTGTAGGTAAGTTTTGATTTCGATTACGCAGTAAACGTGGACATTTTGTAAGACGAAACAAGCGTCAGACACAACAGAAAGAGATAATGTAGGCCTAATAAAGATTTCCATTATTTAGTAAACAGTGACTTGGCGTGTTGTGTCTGTTGCAATGTTTCTCGAAAGTCGAGGCTAGACATCAACAATCGTATATTTTGGAATGTGTACACTTTGTGTACATATTACGATTCACGAAAAACGTAGTAATATATTATCCACATTACTCTGGCATCTTAATTTGTTTGAATAAGTAACATTAATAACAGCCTCGTACGCGAAATGATTTTGTGTGTGTGTATGCCTGTTCCGCCTGGCTGAGGCTGTGTTAATATAACAACAGTTTTGCCTTAAACCTTACATTACTTGCTTTCCAACTGAGCCCTTTCTTTGTCTCTTCTTTAGTGTAGAGAAGAGGCATTCTTTAGATGCCCACGCAGCTTCTGTTCCCTGGTCTCGCACTACTTTAGCCGTTCTACTTTCTTCTCCCATTCTCACGGCGTGTTCAAACTATCTTAACTGTAGTGTTTCAATGTTTTTTAACACATTTCTCCCCCTTGTGATCAGACAGAGTATACTAAAGGCAACATCCCTCCTCTAGACGTTACAATAATAAGAAGAAGGCGCTGTCACCTTTAGACTTGTTTAACTTACTCCTTACGTTACGAATTCTAAGAACCCCTACAATTAATCCGTTACGTCAAACGACTTACAACGCACGTTAACGTGAGCACCAAAATAGATTCATACGTTTTCGTCATCGTGGCCACATTTCCGTACATTTCGCTACTTCTTTCTTGTTGGTAATACACTATCCTATAAGTTTCTTTGCTAATTCTGTTTGCCACATCCCAAATCTATTTTAAACAGAAATAAGACTGTTGCACACACACCACTACAGAAAATTTTTTTCCGATTAGCGCTTTCACGCTTCACAGCTCATCATCAGATCGGAAATATTGATGAGCTGTGAAGCTTGAAAGCGCTAATCAGAAAAATATTTTCTGTAGTGGTGTGTGTGCAACAGTCTTATTTCTCTTTGTGATTATAACCACTAACACAACACAAATCTATTTTACCTCACTGACGCCTCTAGATATTTCATTCGTCACCTGTTTTATTTTATTTTTTGTATCAGTGATCTTACTGTATCTAGTGTAACGATACTATAGAAATATCTTACAACGTGGAGTAACAAACGGATAATTTTGTCATCTATAAACTGGCGTACAGCAGACGTAAGCAGTTTCGCAAAGCGAGCTGAAATAAACGGTAACCATCTAAAAACCACGGACGTCTGGGAAGTACGTTTATTTTTTTCAACCAAACGTTCTGTTTTAAATAATATAAAACGTAACTGTGCTACAAATAGGAGTGTATTTAACGCCATATGGAAATCCCAGATCCTTGAGTCTCAGTCTCTCTCGCTTTCTCTCTCTCTCAGTAACAAACAAAGAATAGCAGACGTCTAATGTCTAATGTTATGAAATTCTTTTTTCACAGCTCGCAAAAAATAGTCCGAATCCAAGCATTTTTTTTTAATGATTCGTTTTGCTGCGCATGTCAAGCAGAAAAGTCCAAGTCTGCATTTCCACGGATACTTATAAACAAAAACATAGGTTTCAACAGTTTCAAAGTTAGCTTTAGCTTACATACGTGACATACGTACGAAATAACGGTTTACCCTTTACGTCAGTCGTATTTGGTTTCATTCAGATTTAGTTTTAGTTATTTTTTAATTTTTTAGTTATTTTTCACACTGGGTACTGTATAGCGTTTTTCTCTTTTAATTGTGATACCGGTAGTGTTAGTGTTAGTTAATACATAATTTAAATAGTTTACATTTGAATTTTTAACATCGGCATCGTTCATAATTATCTACCCGTTAATTATGCCACCAAAAAGTGAATTATGGAAACATTTTTTAAAAAATAGTGACAATAAAAGTGCAGTTTGTAGACACTGTGGTAAAATTATAAAAACAAGTGGAAATACTTCCAATCTCAAGTGCCATTCAGAGAGTAAACACTCGAACATTTTGAGTAGTGGAAAAAAAGAGAAGGTTCCAATTGAAAAGAAATCTTTATTGGAACAAAATGCTCAACTTCCGCCAAAGGTACTAAAACTAAATTATAATATTGAGAAATCAGATGAAGAAACTGCTGAGGTTTCATTGGTAACTGTCTCTTCAGAATCGTCTTCTAGTTCTTCTTTATTACAGTTTCACTGTCAACCAAGTACAAGTGGACATCAAACCCCTAAATCACAGAAAACTGTAAGTGGTATTTTTCAAAAAACGATTACAGATTCTTTTAAAAAAATGGAATCCTTTAAAGAAGGAGGTTCAATAAATCATAAAATAACGCAAGCCATATCATATATGATTTGCAAAGATTGTGAACCTTTTTCTATTGTAGAGCATAAGGGTTTCAAAAAATTGTTAAAAACTATTGCACCACTTTATGAGATTCCAAGTCGTTTTACTATAAAAAGACTGATAAATGATAAATATGAAGTAATAGTTTCTTTGATGAAAAACAAATTAATTAAGAAAGCAATTACTCTCACTACAGATATATGGACAGACACTCAAATGAGAAGTTTCATGAGCTTAACTGTTCACTTCTACGATACTGATAATGAAGAACAAAATCTATTTAGTGGTACACTGGGAATATTTATTTTAGACAGTAGGCACACAGCAGAGTATTTAGCAGGGGAATTAAAAAGTATCTGCAAAGAGTGGGGCATTGCAGATGATCAGATAACTGCTGTTGTTACTGATAATGCTACCAATATTAAAAAATCTATTGAAATAGCATTTGGTGCTAAAAAGCATATACCATGCTTTGCCCACACGTTGAATTTAGTTGCTGAAAAGGCACTGGAAAAATCAGAGGAGGCAACGTCGTTAATTTTAAAAGTGAAGAACGTAGTAAGTTGGTTCAAACACAGTGTCATAGCAAGTGACGAATTAAGGAAATTGGGGAATAAGAAACTTATCCAGTCAGTCCCGACACGGTGGAACTCAACATTTTATATGTTAAAAAGATTCATAGAACTTCGTCGCATTGTCAATGACATTGTAAATCGACATCCCACTGCACCACCCATGCTGAATGCTTGTGAAATTCTTCAGCCTTTAGAAGCAGCTACATCAGAAATCAGCGGTGAGAATTATTTAACCACTAGTTTGGTTATACCACTTGTTAGCATAATGCACAGAAAAATCCAAAATTTAAACCCAGAAAAACAAATTGGAAAAAAATTATTAAAAGAGCTGTTCATGGAGTTTAGTAGAAGATTTGGGGCAGTTGAGCATGTCCATCTTTTAGCAATGGCAACTTTATTGGATCCTCGATTCAAGAAAATATATTTTAAGAGTCACTAACATGTTCCAAACACATAAATCATATTAGTGGCTTAATATACAAGCAAGCTACACAACATGAACAAACTGATTCGTCCTCTTCAGATTCAGAAGTTATGGGTAAGATAAAATTTATTTGAGAGATTCCATTACTCATTAGTTATTTTATTGTAAGATTTACTAAGATATTATAATTTGCAGAAACACAAAGTGGTCTGTTTAGCGAACACAATAAATACATACAGAAAAAGTGGCGCAAACAAGAAGAAAGTGAAAATCAAGCTCAATCTTCTTCACTTAATCCAGAGCTCTCTTTGTATTTAGGTAGGCATACTATTTATATATTCAATAAAAAAAAATTTAATTTGAAAAAATTGTTCCATAAATATATATTTTGATTAAATTAGTGTTGTAGATTTTCGAGTTATTTTAAATAAAAGCTTTTGAATGAATTTTTATCAAAATTGACTGTTTTAGGTGCTCCAGCTGAAAAAATCCAGCAAAATCCCCTGCTTTTCTGGAAGCACATGTCACCAACTTATCCAATGTTAGCAGAGATTGCTAAAGTTTATTTGACGACGGTGGCTACATCTGTACCCTCAGAACGACTTTTCTCAAAAGCCGGTCAGACGTTGACAAAAGCAAGAAACCGTTTGGAAGGAAAAATGGTTTCTAAGCTTCTTTTCCTACATTCTGTCAGTGATTCTATGTGGTGTTAGGTTTTATTAAAATATTCTTTATTTTTGACCTTATACCTAAACGAAGTTCGAGCCAAACTGGGTTATATATAGGCCTACTATTTGATGAGTTAAAATAACTATTAACTTTAGTTATTCACTTTAATTAATTAACAGAAGAGGTAAACCAGGTAGGTCAATGGCATATTCCTACAACAGTACTACTACAATACAGAGGTTCATCATCATTATTATTATTATATACCCAATTGGCACTTCCAAAGCGAAGCTGCAAGCATTAGCAAGAAGAAGAATAATATTATGGTTATAACCTTTTAATCAGTGTTACACATCATCATTGTTTATTTTACAAAATTGACGCAACCAACAGGTGGCGTGTACATACTGAACTGAGTAAATCATCAAACCGTTATAGAATAAAATTATAACAAACATTCTGTGGTAACATTACAAATTGGCGAGCAATGTGAGGAGTTTCAATCTCAACCAAACTTTTAAATAAACTCATAAATAAAACTATAAACATTATTCTGTAATCACGTTATAACATATACAGTAGAACCTCGCTAATCCATCACCTGTGGGACTGGGGGTATGGTCGGAACGCAAAAAAGGTCGGATTATCAGAATACAAAGTGTTTATTATTTCATTAAATGAGACAGTCTAAAATAAAATAAAACTTATACAGTAGGCTACCAGGCTATATGATTGGTTATGTACAATAAATGATAATATGTACAGTCCACCAATAGTGTAATAAAAAACAAGAAACACATTTTATTGGTAAAAAAAATCGGTAATGTTCTTTTGTTTGGCAGACGACTGTCTAGACTTAGCTGGAACGAGTAATTAGCACGCACGAGTAAGCATGCTTACACTGAAAAAAAGTGTAAATGAATTGGCTCTATCTATCTATTGCGAGAGCGCCCGCAATTCTAGATATGGAGTTCCACGAATTTGATGTTTTGAACAGTGTTGGCTCGATGTTTTCGATTTGCCAGAGCCGAACTTCAGGACCGCAGAGATGTAGACATAACAACAGCTCAACACTCTTCATACCCAACACAGTTTAGCCACCAAGTGTAGTACCCTACTTTTATTTTCATGTTTATCACGGCGACTTGACATTATTATGACCTGGTGTAGGCTAGACATTACAGTATCTGTTTATTCATGTGCAGTCATGCAGTGCGATTCTGTCGGCTTGAGACTAAACTATAACGATTAGTCACTCTTATTTGAATGGCAGTATGATACAATATGTGGATATTGCAAAATGCTTATTACATCATTGTGATAATTATTGTCATAATTATTGTTTGTGACAGGAGGAAGGAACTATAATTTTTGACAAGACCTCTTATAAACTTTTATGGAATGCAATTATAATTGCGGTTGCAATGAAACACCAGATTGACGTCATATCGTACGCAAAAACAAAACTCTAGAAATGCGACATAGCACTGAAACGAGACTAGGGAAAAATTCGGAAGATTTACACCAAATTTCGTATTTTCTGGAACATTAAAAAAAATCGGAAGGTCTTCCCAAATTTCGGAAGACCTGGCAACACTGCGCACTAGACATTAGATGCCGGCTCACTGAGGCAGCAAAACAACCGACAAGTATGTAAACAAGCTGGTGAGTCATCAACAAGTCGGTGCCTGAGCCGCGGTCGGACCAGCCGGTGTCGGACTAGAGCGATTTTACTGTACCTGTATAATTTGTTATAATAAATAAATTGAAACTAAAAGTATTAACAGTGTTACTTTACACTGTGATTTTATTAAGCTTTTACTGTTTAAAAGAAAATAAGAGAATTTATAGGCCTATCTCTCTTTGGGAATACTAATTTAAATTTTCACTAGGAGTAAACAAACCTGACATAGATTTAAAGAGGTTTCTGTTTTTGTTAAAGGGTGGTTTTATGTATGTTTGTTCAAAACACTTTGCAATCATTATAATAATAAATCATAATGAACAGATTTAGTTAATTATGAATATGAGTTAAATTATTTTAACGTCACCTCGCTTTATAACCTATTCTCAACGAGTTTGTCAACGGCCCTGGAAATTCTGATACGGGGAAGCTAGATGTATTTACTCGTAAATTGTTTTCTCGGGTTCAGTGTTGAGGTTTCCACATTCCGCCTGTCAAAATGTGGTGGTCACCCAAGGGCTTTTGGTTTTTCATAATCTTCTGATAAGGTAAGTGAGTAAAGTATCGGGGTATATTATTCTTCTCTTTAATTATTTTTATTTATTATTCATCCTCAATTATTTGTACTATTACAAACATGTAAAAAGCATAGATATTTATTTGAATTGCAACATTGGCATAAAAACATCGATGTTTTAAGTCTTAAAACATCGATGTTTTCATAACATCGATGTACTCTTCACGATGTTAACATCGATGTTAAACATTGATGGTTTTCTGGCGATGCTCATCCCTACTCTCTTCTTGCCAACGAATATAAGTTCTGCTCCCTCCACGAACCCACATTCAGTCCCTGCATGGATCAGCAGTACACGCCCCCCTTTGCTCGAGGGTGCCTTGCTACCTGAGGTGAGGCCCTCCCTCCATCCCTGCGTGGCCGTCTTAATAGATGTATCAACCCAAACCCTGGACTTCGTGTGGCCGGCGTTGGCCTATGTCTCATCTGTGTACACTATAGTTTTTCCCTTGGCCCTTTCATCGCGAATGCTGCGTAAATACCTATGGCGCCAAGCGACAATGTCTTCCCTGTCAATTAACAATGATTCTCTCTTTCGCTTTATATATTTAAACCCGATATCTAACAGTAGTCTTCGCATGGTTGTTTTAGAGAACGTTGGAAGATCATCATCCTCATTAACAATTGATACCACTTTATTTAATGTCGGTAGATCATTCTCCCTGTACAACATGTGAACTTTCCTCCTTATTGCCGCTTGAGTAAAGGAATCATACTTCTGTAGCCGAGTTACTTTCGTTTCTGTTCCTCTATGCTTTCGGGGTGTCTCCAACGCTTTCCCATTTCTATAATCAGCTTTTACTTGGAGCACGGTTGTATAGGAAGCTCCCACTGCCTCAGCTGTCTGTCTCGCCGCTTCATGAACAGTACTAATCCCGCCGTCAACAGTTTTCGCTCGGAAATGTTTATAAACAGACAGAATCATTTTCCTCTCGCCGGACGTAAATATCTTGCGTTTCTTTTTCAATTGATAACAGTCTGGTGAATTTTTGTTCGGATCCATTGCACGAAGGTCTATGTACACACAATAATATTCAATAACGAGTAAGAGTAAGAATAAACCAACAAACGTACAAGAGGCCCGATGAATTTACACACACAATACGCACATACACTATTTTTTAATAGCGAAGCACACAGATAAAATTCTCTCACTGCTGTTTTAAACGGACTCGTAACTACACCACGCACAACTCACCCCTCAAACTGTAACCCACGTGGTCAAGATATTCACAGAGTAAGTGCGGCAGCTCCGCCTTGGCGACAGCATTGCCATAACTCGTGCTGACAGCATTGATGGCTGACAGACGTGCGCCCCCCTATCCCCTCTCCAACCATCTGACAACACCGTAGGCGCTGCCCCTTTCACCCGCACCTTCTCCTGGCCTACTCCCTCACTTCCGCTTTAGTCTGCTCAAAAGGTGGCCCGGAGTATAATATTCCGTTGTAACGGTCCCTAAATCAGCAAAAATATTCCACAAGGCGGGAGCTCCTACCGGTAGCTCGGTTCTTGTACGCGCATTCCCTCAATTCTGACGGTGTCCAGCCGTTGTAGTGTCTTTCAACAAGGCCTTTCAACTGCTACTCGCAGGTAAGAAAGATTCATTTTATTTTACATTATTTTGTAGTTTAATCTTGCATTTCTTTTCTTATATGTTGTGCTTAATGTTTGTATGACTTATATGTTGTGCTTAATGTTTGTATGACTTATATGTTGTGCTTAATGTTTGTACGACTTATATATTGTGCTTAATGTTTGTATGACTTATATGTTGTGCTTAATGTTTGTATGACTTATATTGTTATGAACAGTTTTTTTACCGTAGTTATGTACATATTGCTAATATTTTTTACAATGTTTTTATTGTGAGTTATTTTATGTTGTTTAGATTGTGATGACGATCTCGATTGCAGGAATCGAAACGTCAAGCGACAAAAAATTACGATGGAATAAAAAACCCATAATTACCCCTAAGAAAACTCCGAACCCATTAGAGGTTTTAAACCCACTTTTGCAGCCACTTGATACGAAAAGTTATTTCCGACCTTGCCCTAACCTATCACCTTTTGCACTAATGCCAAGAAGCCCAGCAACCGATGAGTAAGTAGTCAGGGTTTACGTAATTTTTCTTTTACTTTTTACGGTACAGCAAAGCCTTCATTAACTGTCGTACACTACGTAACTATGGCCACTTCCTTGTGGCGTTTCTCGTCTAACGCTAAGACTTACACATACAAAGAAATGTATTCACAGCTTTAAAAAATAAAATGTATTAACTTGATGGTGTGGAATAACAAATGTCTTGCGTTCAAAATAGTGCAGCTCAAGGAGGTTACCCTAATATTTATTATACTTTGATTTACACACTTATGCTATACTTGCAGATTGTGCATCAATTTGTTAACACCTGATGAAGAAAATCCGATTCTTTTTATTTCAGGGGAGCCCGTCCACCTTAAGCTTGATGACTCACCTCCTAAACGTGATGAATAACCCCCTCCCGCCAAGGAAAGGTATTTAAAATTAAAAGAAAATTTCATTTATTACAAATAATCTAAAGCTAAAAATAGTTTAGTTTGCAAATAAATTCTCATTTGAAATTAAATAAACAAATAAATAAAAAATCTAATGAAATTAATACTGTAAGACAATATTCCAAAGCAAAGGAACAAAATATCATCAAAGCGTATTATAAAGAAGAATAAATTTAAAAAAATAATGGTTTGATGAAGTCCTAGTTGGTTTGGCTTATCTTCGGCGCAGTAAATTCTTCCTCTGAGACGATAAAGAAAATGCATCAATTATTTCTTCATTAAGAATCGACTCTAATATGCCTTTCTTGAAGCTAGAACCATAAGGTCCGAAAGCCACGAGTCTTCCATTGCAGACCTGAGCCTGTTTTTTATTATTTTAACTCGGCCTTTCAGCCGAAAAACTGGTTACGGCCAAAGATAGCAAAGTTGTCTTCACTTACAAACTATAAACTATATATATATATATATATATATATTCAATTTTTTTTATTGAAACGTAGTTATTATTTTTCATACTTTCCCAAAGTTTTTTGTCAACCCCCCAAAAAATTTCAATGACGCAGTCTGCGTCACAACCCCCCGTGGAGATCACTGCTTATTTCGTTGATCGATACAAATGTTGTAGCCAATTTTGGAGACTGTACTGAATGCAAAAAATAGGCCTATCTACGTAAGCATGCCACTACAATTAATTCTGTTTTTCGTCAACGATGTTTTGAGCATTTTGCGAACTATTGGCGGTAATCTATCCCTTGTATTCCCCATTCTCTGCCATATTACGTGAGCTGTAAAATTACTTTGAAGAGTATGAATATTGTGACTCAGCAGTTGCAGTAGTAAACACGATGCGATTAAACTTGTATAACACTTCCGTTGCATAATTATTTTGCTTGTACAGCAATGTGGATGTGAATGTCATACTCAGTCTTATCTAATTCTGCGTGTAAGCGCTTCTACGAAATTATCAGTTTATCTTTCAATTTATCTATTCGTAGTATTAGTATCTATCGTGTTGTATAGGCTACGTGATCAGAGCGCCAACGCTAAAATCGTGCTCTGAGCGCCGATACTGATAAGCCCGTGTTCTGTGCGCCGAGGTTATCTGTCCATAATTAGACGCGGTAACACGTGGTTGCATATCTGTCCGTTCTTCTTCAACTCCGTAGTCAACATTAGCGGTCTTATGGTACAATTCATTGGTAAAACGAATTATTATACCACTAGTAAACTCCCGGAGCTGCAGAACTATCTAACTGTTCTGAACGAAATACGTTTATTATTAAGTTAGTTAAATTTCAATATTAGAAAGTTTCTTATATTATCAGAAAAATTATGAAAACGCAACTCCGCTACTATTTTATTAGTAACATAACAATTTAAAGCAGACAATTATAAGATAAGTAATAAAAATTCCGATCTTCTGTATTAGATTTTTAGTTAAATTTTTAACCACAATACCTCAATGATAAATAATTTAGTCATATATTTTCAGTTTGTGTATGTTTCTATAGATCTGTAGATCTACCTTTAACGTTATTCACAGATACTTGTAACTGATAACAAAATATGAGGTTTTTGAGACTTAGTTCACAAATGGTTTTGAAAGCGATTCAAAACGAGTGTTTAGACATGCTAATTCTGTCAAATTACTACACATTGAAAATTCAGACTACAGATACAGATTTTGTATTTTAACTAAAATTCCTCATAACTTTAACCCCAAATAAACTTTTATAATTTTTTAAACTTTGAGTTCTATTTTCGGCCCTTGGTGCTTCTGAAATTAGTTTGTTGTTTGCATGTACCCTGACACGCTCAGAATGTAATATACTCATTTGAACCCGGTACTGATATTCCTCGTGAAAAAGTAGACTCCATCTAGATCAAAATTAACGACTTTAATACTACTGTGTCACAACGATTGTCAAACCACAACTAAGGAAAGGTGCGAATAACAAGCTCATCTACGAATCGTATGGTCAGCGGATTTAAGGTATGCGGGTAGATAACCATACAAGTGAGTTTTGCCTTCCTTATCAATCCGCTTACATTGCACATCCTGTGTTCACGCATATATAAAGCTCAGCTCTCTGTCTCATAATTGTATTTTCAATTTCTTAATTACAGTTGTATTTAATCACTTTCTTTTATTGTCTCCTCAGATTTGTTCGTCCCAACCAAATGAGAAATCCTGAAATAATAAGTAGGATTATTCGCTAATGATCGACGTCCAAAGGCACCAATATATGAATACTAAAAATTTTCAAAATGAAAGTGTGTAAGGCACACTTACACCTTCTGAAAAATGTGTAAGGCAATATTCACCCTTTACCGTTAAACAGCAGTAGACCTGAAATACTCAACTTCGGCGGATGTAAGTTATTTTATTTCTCATTGACAGGTACAAACACAACACACACACACACACACACACACACACACACACACACACACACACACACACACACACACACACACACACACACACACACACATCTCTGTAGTTAAGTGTGATTTATAATTATTAAATAATATTAAAAATACTAAATAAAAATAATAATAAAATTCTTAATTTTAGTGGTGACCGTCGCTCAATAAATTTTAACGATGGAAGGTGAGGATCGGTCAATAAATATTACACAAATTTTACATTGTTTGTATCGACGTTTCGACAATATTTATTGTCATCATCAGAACCTGTGTACTGTGTACGGACAATAGAGAAAAATCAAACACATAACATGACTACTAACCAGAACACCCTACTGCCTTCTAAACATATGTTCTTTTAATTACCTTTACAGGTCAAAAGGACGCTGTACAAATGTCTTCTGGTTTGTGTTTATAAATAGAGTGTATTGTAGGAACCTTACAGTTGTAGACAGTCATAATATTGTCTAGTATCAGTTAGTTTCAAAGTAGGTATGAGTAATTAATAATGACACATATTCGATTAGTTTTAAACTCGTTGCAGTTGTCAATCCGCGTCTTTCATTTTTTACGCTTACGCAGACAGTTTATACCTGTGTGTGTGTGGGGGGGGGCTAAGACAGTTTTGTTTTACATCGGCAAAATAATAACACTTCTTACACATTATTTTACTTAAATAGATAGACATAATTACAATATTCCAAAACCTAATTAATATAGTATTACAATTTTAATTATTGATAATATAATAATCCCTTAATTACGTTTGTAAATAATTATAGATCCAGTAATCATTGAATGTTTATTGGAATTGGTGCAAATAGCAATACATGTCTAAAAATATGTTATAGCTGAATGCAGATTATAAGATGTTCAATAATGTATATTATTACTACTAGCACTGAACACACTTATCCAAATTAGAGAATTATGTACAAAATAACAGAACTACTGATATTACAAACACAAAATTATGGTAAACAAATCAATCATGTGACAATGGTTATTACTTATTATTTATATTGTTGTAAAATAATATTTACCGAGTACATCGTCTATACAGAGTAAATAGTCTATTGTTAAATTATGCAGACGTCGACATTCACACTCTCTCTCTCTCTCTCTCTCTCTCTCTCTCTCTTCCCCTATCAAAAACACATAAAGATTCCCCCCCTCCAACACACTCAAATCACAATTACGCATATTCCACATATCGTAGGTACAGATAATATTCATGTAGAGTTCTTTACGTTTTAGCAGCCAGGTTGGCCTATACGAATTAATCTGGTTCACGCATCTACACATACTAGAACCGACTCTATACTCGTATACACATGAGTGTGTGTGTGTGTGTGTGTGTGTGTGTGTGCCAGTCAAAGAGAAATAAAATAACTTATTTCCGCGGAAGTCTTAAAAGTAGATGAATACTTCAGGTCTACTGCTGTTTAAAGGGAACGTATAAATATTATTATCTTATTCCTTTACTTTTTTCAGAAGTCTGCAAATTTCACTTTGAAATTTTTTATTATGGCTGTAATAGTGCCTCTGCACATGCATCTTTGGCGAATAATGCTCTTTATTATCTCAGAATTTCTCATTTGGTTGGGACAAAAACATCTGAGAAGAAACAAAAGAATTTGATTAAACACAACTCTAAATAATAAAGGAGAATACGATTATGAGACGGAGACCTGAGCTGTATATATGCGTAAACACGGGATGTACAATGGAACCGGGTTGATAAGAGCGCAAAACTTGCTAGTATGGTCGTCTATACGGCTTAGATAGCCGCGTACCTTAAATTTGCTGACCATATGATTCGTAAATGAGCTTGTTACTTGCACCTTTCCTTAGTTGTAGTTTGACAATCGTTGTGACACTGTAGTATGACTAAATTATTTGTCATTTAGGTATTATGGTTGCAAGTTTAACTAAAAAACTAACGCAGTAGTCCAAAACGTTTAGTATTTATTTTTTGATTGTCTGCTCTACAGTTATGTTACTAATAAAATGGTAGATTAGTTGGGTTTTCGTAATTTTTCTGATGATATGAATAATTGTCTAATATTGGAATTAACTAACTTAAGAATAAATGTATTTTGTTCTGGGACCTTACTACTGCTGTGATAATGGTTTTAGTTATGACTTATACAAATTTTCATTGGACCGCTAGTGTTGACTACGAAGTTGCCGAACAGCGGATATACAGATATGCAGACAGGTGTCTAATGATGCATAGATAAGGTCGGCGCACAGAACACGGGTTTATCAGTATCGGCGCTCAGAGCACGATTTCATCGTTGGCGCTCAGAGCACGGGCGCTCTGAGCACGCTACGGTTGTATATGAGATATATATATACACATTAGCCAGTGGCGGGCTCTAACTTACTGAAGGTCTCACGTCAAAATATCGACGTCAATAACTTCGCGTTACAAAATGTTGCCACATCGAAACGCCTTCTTGTCGTTTTGTCTCTGTTAAAAAGGCAGTGACGTATCTGGAATTTGGCAGTGTCCGGTCGTGTCCGCTTCATACAAAAGAAAAACAAGAGAAAGATGAAAAAAGAAGTTGGAGTATTGAAGATCAATATTACAATCTTCAAAGTGGCTGAAAAACGTGGGATAACGTCCTGAAATTAGTCCCATTAAAGTAAACGCTAATAACGCAATAAAACTACGTGTTACTGAAACATTGTTGGCAAGATATTTATTGACATTTTAATTTAAAAATGATAACCACAGTTTTAATGAAAAAAAAGTAAACCAAGAGAATTTTGTACATAAAGAAATATACACTGTTTAAAAATGTTTTAGAATTTAATGTCTCTTCGCCTTGATTTTTTGGCTATTTAATTATTTAATTAAGAACTTTTTCCGGGGGTCACTGAACTGAATTTCCTATATTTCATATTTCAAACATAATGTTCATATAGTTCTGTGCAAGTGCTGTGTAATAACTGAGTTTTTATATTTCAAAAAAGGGTCACTACTATATTAGAGAACACAGACTCAAAAATAACAAAACAGCCTAAAAATTAAGACATTAACAAATTGGTCGTCAATTATTTTCGACCCACTGCGGGGGGGGGTGTCCGGTCCCGAGAAAATGTTTTTGAACGAGCGAAGCGAGTTTTGTTTTAACTCGACCGTTTGGGATTTGTCTGTCTATCAGTCTATCTATCTCCTCGTGATAACATTTGCGTGCATCGACCGACTTGCGTAGAACTTGGCATGCCCGCTCCTACTTTTACCATATAGACACCTATTGTTTTTAAGATCGGTTTTCCCAAATATAGGGGGTAGGAGGGGAAAATTAAGGGTGGAAAATTGTGATAAAATTGCAAATATGCAATGTGCATGGGTATCAAATTAAAGACACTTTTAACCAAAATCTGAATATAGAACCCATATTTTTGGAAATTTCAAAAGTTTAGAACACCAGATTTCAAAGAAGGTATTAGAAATTTGAAAACAATTGTAAAACTCCAGCCGTGTGTCAGACTAAAGGCAATTTGAACACAAATGCGAATGTAGAGTTTACTATGAACATTTATTAACTTTACGAGTACCACGGGTCAAAAAAAACTAAAAATTTTAAGAAAATTGTAAAAGCCTATGTGTGAGAGCAGGTCATGAAGAATTTTATTCAAAACACGAACTAGGTTTCTTTAATAATTTGACAGAATTAATGTCTCTCAACACTCTTTGCAAATTTGGAATCGCCTTCAAAAAGTTTGTAAGCTATGTTTACATAAACACTGTATATACTGTTATCAGTTAGGCTACATATATTTGTAAATGTATCTTCCCATTTTCCGAATTAAAGTCAAGAAACTGGTAATTTATCTGGACTAAGACGACGTTTTAAACTGCAGAGATATTAGACTAGAAGAGTCGACACATAGACAACCCTGAAAAGGGAGGTGTAAACGAAAAAGATAAACATAAACTTTTAGGCTGTGCTTTCGTTTTCTAGCGCATACGTAATTTTTTCTTTTTTTCTAAGGCTGGAAATACGCACGTTACTTACCAAATGTTGAATTATTGTCGCCATTAAGAAATTTTTACTTTATATCTTTACAAATATTGTAATTCCTTTTACTTCTACCATTATTGATAAGCATTTTTTAAACACACATTTAGAAATAGATCCGCGTTAAGTGGTTATGGAATTTGGCAGAAGTTTTTAATAGCTGCGGAGGATCCCCCTCCGTAGTTACGCTATTGAATTCTGTCAAATTATTACGCCTAATTAAATTATTAAGCATCCCTCGCCATCAACATTCACACGGTAAGTTACATTCGAAAACCTGTTTTCAAACTCTGTTGTCAATAGGCTACATTTTATTAATTTAAACGTATCCTTTATATTTTCATTAAAGTAGGCCTACAAATTCGATGAAAAATTAAAAAAATTCCACTGTTTACAATTTTTTACTGTTTAATAGTCTACAGTTCTCTTAAATTATAAAAATTTCTCGTACGACTAATGTTGAACTTAAATTTATACTGCACGTGTTAAGCACTTCAATCATCCATTGATTATATTTTTTTTGCAAGACTATTAATTACCTGTAAACATTTTATTAATATATTGGTACCTATATAGGCTACATAAAAATTGAAAAACAAATCAGAAGCAATAAACTAGAAATAAATTTTTGTTGTAAGCTCACACGGCCGGTGTCAATATTACCAAAATGATTAAAAACAGGAAGTCGAATATCAGATCTTCAGTTATCAGATAATATTTCCATCAAGAAATGTGAAAAGTATAAATATTTAGGAAGTATAATTAGCGATGATGAAATATGTGATGAAGATATAAGACATCGATTAGTTTTAGAAAAAAGCACCATACGCCAATTGAACCCACTTTTATGGTCCACCAAAATTGGGCTACCGACAAAGATCAATATTTATAAAGCCATTGTTGAACCAATTAACAACAAATCAACGAAAAGAACCGCAGGAAGATTGAAGCTGTAGAAATGGACTATCTTAGACGAGCTTCCAGAGTTTCACGTCTGGAACGTGTAAGGAATGAATGATGTAATAAGGGAAAGAACAAATAGAAAAGAAACTGTAACAGAAGATATAAAACGTAAACAGCTTTCCTGGTATGGAGACCTAATGAGAATGAGTGAAGAAAGAATACCTGTGAGTGTGTTCAAGTACAGACCTAGCAACTGAAGAAAAAGAGGCAGACCTAGATTAAAATGGATAGAAGGGATCGAAAGGAGTATGGAAGAAAAGAATCTGAAGAATGAAGATACACAGAATAAGTTGATATGGAAACTGAGATGCAGGATGCGGCAGTAGCTGTGGGATCCCCGCCAATACATATATATATTAAAAACAGAGCTGTTAGGCCGTGGCCGGTTGCTATTCACTAGAGACATCGTCGGCAACGTTTCGAATCCCACCCTCGGGGATCTTTTTCAGGCCGCAAAAAGCGACAGAGTGTTCTAAAGCAGTTATGAAAAATGTTACTCTTAACCGAAAAAGTTGTCGGGTATCGTTCGGCCAAGATCCGCCGTAACTGTTTTCCAACACTGTCACTTTTTCCAACACTCTGAAGAAGATCCCCGAGAGTGAGATTCGAAACGTTGTCGACTAACCGACCACGGCCTAACAGCCCGGTTTTTAATCATTTTGATAATACAGCAGAAATAAATGTTTATCATTGCGTAATGTTGACTGCAAATTGTTTTGCAGTAATCACATTGTCACTTTCTGAACCAGCACAGCTAAATAGTGTCACATGCTAAACACTGAATCCGTATTTCACCTCCACGACAGTTTTATCTGAGCACTTTCGATCACAAGACATACCCGCTGCATGGTCTGAGTTTGGAGGAGACTAAACCAGATTGCTTAAAACAGTCGTCGTCGGAGTCATGTTACGATATGTCTACACAGTCTTCATTAAAGTTAGAACTACTGTCTTTAGGTTCTGCAGTTGTTTTCTTCCTAGGCTGTTTATTCTTTTTATTAAAACTGGTTGACATTAAACGTTTAGGAGTTGCATGCAGTAACTGACTCTTGTGTGGTGACGATGTAATGTCAGAACCGCCAACTGGTTTTCTTCCACGGTTTGAAGCCACAGTTTTGAGCAAAGGAATTGACAAAATACAGCATAACCGACTAATTTCAGTTGTTTTAGACTAACTTCCGGACAGTTATTGTCTACTGGTGGATGGATAAGAGCAGTCGTCCTGAAATGTCTAACATTTATGTCACTTGAGCCTTGAAGCATTACAATCACTTGAAGTACACTTCAGCTGAATTAAATCGTTTAAGCATACGCCGACTGAGCGCTCTGGATGTTGTTCAGTTGCTATCATATTGGAAACTAAAGCTTGTTCCAGTTTCGTGCTTAGTGTCTCTAATTAAAATAAAAACAGTAAGCAGGTATTAAAATATTAGTACAGGAAAAATTATAGTTTATACGTTCTTATTAAATAAAGGAGGTTGTTAATAGATTGTACAGGTTAGTCAAGAGAGAAGCATGGATTGTATGAAATAACAAAGCCAAGACGACCAGTACCTAATGAACTGAAAATAAATTGGTAATTACAACTATTAAATATATCTAACGATATTTTAAAATAAGAAATGCATAAAAAGAACCAAAAATATTGCTTTAACAAATAGCATAACTATATATAGAAAGTATTTAATAAATAAAGGTACAAATATGGGACAGTATCTCGTATTAGTACCATTATTTACTTCTAGGCTACGTGACAATATGTTACAAAAGAAAATGATTTTCAGTTTAGCCTAAAACACCACGATGAGGTGATCACATGTTGTTATCACGGTGAACGGAGATCTTGCTTCCTTAAAACAGGGGAAAAAGTAAAAGAAAAATTACGGAAACCCTCACTACTCTACGGAGGACAAAGAGGACAAAGTCGACACTTCATCCAGTAGTTGTCAGTAGTATACAGAAAGCAAGATACGGATGTCTCATTTTTAAACCCTGTTCCATATTACTACATTTTCTTCTACTAACGGTACAGAGACTAAGGGAACGAAAACTCAGTTTCGCGTCTAAGGAAATTTTTTTCGAAGTGTTGTGTACAGATTGATCTTTTTTTTTTAAATCTTTTACGCTATTCTCCCGCATAAAGTAACTTTAGTATGCTCCCGGAGCTGCAGCTGTAGAACTCGCTTACTATTTTGGACGAAATACCTTTATTATTAGATAATATCAAATTAAAACATTTTATTTTTTGAAGCTGTGAGTGAAGTTCTTCGTACGTATGTTTCTTACCTCTAGCCGAGAAACACGACGAGGAGGTGATCATATGTCGCTACCACGGTTAACGGAAGTTTTCCTTCCTTAAAATACAAAAGAAAAATTACGACTGACTTCTCTACTAATTTTTTTTTTTAATTTTATAAATGCAATAAACACTAAAAATTTCGAACATTGCATTGATTTTGTTTAAGTTAAATTTATAACATAAAGCCTAAACGACCAGGGGCGGATTAGACGGGCGTGGGTGCCCTATGCTGCCATCAGACCGGTGCCCCCGGTCATCTCAAAGTTTAATAAAATTTGAGAGATTTTATTAAACTCTAAAATTTCAACAAATATATAGCTAAATAGTGATTAAAATGAGCATAGTAATACTTAAGCTGAGAAAATACTAATCGATCCAGTTTTTCTTGATTTTGCCTAACCGAAGTCATCTATAATTTACTCTAAATCGAGCGATTAAAGTATCTCGCTGTTAATATTTAACCTTGATAGCGAAAATAATCTCAGTAGAGGGAAAATGACAGTTCTAACTCACAAAGGAATGCCGCCTTTCTTAAAAAACATAAAAAACGATAAAAAACAAGATCAAAGAGATGCCGCCGTTCCCGCGGTCCAAGATTTTTTCCCACGCTCTCCCCACCACCCTGGACCCGCAGTATCCGCGAATTTTCGCGAAAATAATTTTTTATATGCAGCCTTTCGCGAGCCTAAATCACTTTCACTTTCTAATTTCCGCGAATATAATTTTTTATATGCCGCCTTTCGCGAGCCTAGATCACTTTCACTTTCTACTGGACCACAGCATCCGCGACTTTTTCGCTGATCTGTGTCAAGATCCGCGACTTTTTCGCGTATCTGGACCACAGCATCCGCGAATATAATTTTTTATTTTTTTATATGCCGCCTTTCGCGAGCTTAGATCACTTTCACTTTCTATCACTTGATGCAATATTAAATATATGATCGGGGAGTACCAACCTTGCATGAGTTCAAATTTGTTATAATGTATATTAAATCTATATGATCAGGTTTACCAACCTATGGTGGAGGGTTCCGACTTGATGGATTATAATGTATATATTAAATATATGATTAGGGTTACCAACCTTGCATGAGTTCAAATTTGTTGTGTGTTATAATGTATATTAAATCTATATGATCAGGTTTACCAACCTATGTATGGGTTCAAACTTGATATGTGTGTGTATTATAGTGTATATTAAAATATATGATCAGGGTTACCAATCCTGCATTATTGTGTGTGTATAGAACAGATCTGCCAACATTTTTCTTCGGTGGGAAATTCAAACTATATTATAGTAAATTGTTGACGACGACTTCGATATCAACTCTCTCTCCCCTCCTCTCTCTTTGTCTCTAGACACAGTTGTCATCAGTTTTACATAAGCGTCGTGCTACTTATGGATTATTGTAATTAGCGATACTAAAATGTAATCACCAGGAAATATATATTTATCACCTATCTCGTGGCGTCCTTTTTTGACACATGACAGTCATTGACTACGATTTAGAAATTAATATACTGCCAAGTCTGTGTGTGTGTGTGTGTGTGTGTGTGTGTGTGTGTGTGTGTGTGTGTGTGTGTGTGTGTGTGTGTGTGTGTGTGTGTGTGTGTGGTAAAGTGTTACGCATAAAAAAATCTCCTTGAAATAAGGTATTTTCAAAGGTTTTGTGTACACACACACATTGTATAATAATTTTCGTAATTGTAAGATACAACCTGCAAATTATTAAAATGTCTCTCTCACACATTTCTGATTACTATACAAATAATTGGATGCATATTCGAAGATTTCCCTTATACAAACGATTTGTATGTGTGTACACGAACTTAAATACAGACGATTGTAATTTTAAAAATTCATTTTTTGCATTAAATATATATCGTAAACAATGAAATAATAATATTTCGTCATTGTAAGATTTTAATAAAACAATTATCAGTGTAAATAATAATTTTCATGATTGTAAGATACAACCTACAAATTATTAAAATGTCTCTCTCACACACATTTCTGATTACTATACAAATAATTGCATGCATATTCGGAGTACGTTGACAGCATTGATCCGATACTGAATTAGATATAGTTATTATTCGCTAAATTAAACCAGAGGTCATTAACCTTGTGTATGACGTCCTGGATTCTAATTTCACACCTGCTAGTCATTAGCAGTGATTAGGATTATAAAGTATTTACTCTAAAAACGGACAACTCTACTTTCTAATTTGACACCTGTCAAGCATTAACACCGCTTACAGTAATTACTCTAAAAACGGACACACACACACACACACACACACACACACACACACACACACACACACACACGTGCTTTCCCCACTACAGTGTACACTATATATACGCTAAGTAAGTTAGCGGCAATTTCTTATTTGTCGACTTGTACATCCTGATACTGCACGTATTACGTGTCTTCACATCGTCTTTGGTAAGTGTATAGATTTTATTTAAACGTAAAAATATCAAGTGCATTATTTATTGAATTTAATACATGTGTGTGTGTGTATGATCAAATTATTATGTCTGCTACAATTATCTGAAATATATTCTTAATGTATTTTTATATTAATTTTATTGTATGTACCGATTTTATTTAAACGTAAAAATTATTTGTATGATCAAATTATTATGTCTGTTACAAATTTTCTGAAAAATTGCTTTAAACAAACTCTGTCTGTCTGTCTGTCTCTCTCTCTCTCTCTCTCTCTCTCTCTCTCTCTCTCTCTCTCTCTCTCTCTCGTTGTCAAAAGTTATGTTCAAACCGTTTCTCCTCTCCGTGCATGTATATGATTTTAGAAAGTTTATATATATTCGACAAATATTAACTGTGTACGTACTTACAACGCCCGCTCTCTCTCTCTCTCTCTCTCTCTCTCGCACTCATCGTCAAAACGTTGACTTCATTTTTCATTGTATTAAATAATTAACAAATATTAACTATGTGTGCGTGTGTGTTGTCAACTACTTACATGCGCGTTCTCTCTCTCGCTCGCAGACGTTGGAAGCAATTCCTAGTTTATAATGTAATTACCTGTGCGTGTATGTCTCTCTTTATTCGACAAGACTTAAACACGACTATGTACTGTGTTGGACAATGGCGTATATTCTACAAGCGAATCATGTAGTATCATACAGTAGGCGGTCGTCTGTGTAGGAAAATTCGTTGACGATTCAAATTAATTTCGAGTTTCATTATTTAATTTGCCGTCAGCAGGTAATTTGTAATATTCTTGAAATATAAGGAGGGCATTGGAAACATCTGAATCATTTACTAATTGCAATGACGTTTTATCTTTCGTATAAAGATATCCATATTCATATAAGTAACGTTTAACCTAATCCAATTGAAACTGTGTTGTGTTATCCGTTAAACATTTTGTCCATAATGTTAAAAAAATATTACAGATTTAAGTGGCGTCATGGTTTCCGATTGTACTTTACAATGACAAATACCAAACAACGTTGTTAATAATTATAAAAGAATATGTTATTATCCCTTCTCCTCAATATTTATAAAAAAGATTTTTAACAAAAATATGAATTAACAGGAATCGAACCTACATACTTACCTTCTTACCTTCACATTTACCATTACCCGTCTAACCATTTAATCGATTAAGCTAATTCATATCTTATTAACGAACGATTACTCACGAAAGGAAAAACAGTTTACATGTCAACGAACTCGGAATGTTTACATTTTAAGTGTGCAATGTTTACGTGTCAACAAACACCGTCTGTTTATGTTTTCGATTTTTCACATTTGAAACACCTATCATAAATTTACCACCTTCGTATCGAACACCATACATACGATCTATAATCCGTTTACAGTCAGCTGATTCGCACAAACGCATATATTTGTTTGCTAATGAATCGTCACTGAAATGTAAAGTGTTAGGGTTCCATGTGCTATTGTCACTGAAATGAGAAGCGTTATGACTCTGCGTGCCACTTTCGTTTTCAGTTATTACATGTTGTGTAGGCTCTTCTTCTCCTCCTCCCCTCCTCCATTATATCACCACTTAACTTTCGTGAAATAGCTTCTAACGGTTCCAGAATCGGTCTGTAATTTTTTCTAAACGCCTCGTCGCTTTCTCTGATACCGTGTTGTAATGCATGATATTACAGCATTAAACTTTACAAAAAACGACATTATTAGAAGACACTAGTGAACACGTCTGTATCAAACCAGAGAGAACCAAACAATGATAGAATATTCATCACAAAAGGACAGTAGAATGTGATAGTGGTGGTGGTGGTGGTAACGTCGATCATACACACAGACTCTGGAGAGAGGCTAAAGTTTATCGAGATGAAAACGTCGTAGACACTTTCTTCTCGTGGTTGATGAAAGACGCCGAGGATATGATGAAGGTATACGACATAACGTACGCATTGCAACATCCAGTGAGCGTTACGTGTCGTTCTCTCTGGGTCCCTTGCGTTTCGTAGACTCTTTTCAATTTCTTAATCGCTCTCTGGACACACTCGTTACGTCCGTCCATCCATCCGTCCGACTGTCTATATCTGTCTGTCTGTCTGTCTGTCTGTCTGTCTGTCTCTGTCTCTCTCTCTCTCTCTCTCTCTCTCTCTCTCTCTCTCTCTCTCTCTCTCTCTCTCTCTCTCTCTCTCTCTCTCTCTCGTTGTCAAACGTTATGTTCAAACCGTTTCTCCTCTCTATGATCATTACCGTGCATGTATATGATTTTAGAAAGTTAATATATATTCGACAAATATTAACTGTGTACGTACTTACAACGCCCGCTCTCTCTCTCTCTCTCTCACTCATCGTCAAAACGTTGACTTCATTTTTCATTGTATTAAATAATTAACAAATATTAACTATGTGTGCGTGTGTGTGTGTTGTCAACTACTTACATGCGCGTTCTCTCTCTTAACATAACGCTTCGTGTGAAGCGTTTTGTAGAGCAGGTTTCAACTGTGGAAGGTTTCATCGGACAAAAGGCTTGCCGCATGACAACTGGCACCAATCGTACACTCTAGTGTTTTTGGTGGTCCTAAAAAGGACCGAGTTGTGAGAACGACGATGTTGGTAGTGCCGCGCTGAGATGTTCGGCGGCTGCGCCTGCTGTTCACGGTGTACTGCAGTCCTCCTCTTCTTCCGACACTGGTTATAGAGTCAGCTGCCGACCCAGCGAAATCCATCGCTGACGCGGAACTTTCAAAATTTTCTGTCGGCTCAGGTTTTATTAACTAACTGGCATCGCTGATTGGCTAGCTCCGAACACGAAGTTGGTTACGTCTCGGTGGCTGCTGATGTCTGATTGGCTCGCTGTGTCCACCGCTGGTACCGGAGAGCAGATGTTCGCATACCGCTGCCATCACAATATATAACCGGTGAACTTCACAATCGTTCGTGTTGCTGAACACTACTGTGCTACAAATTGTATGTTACAAATTGATATTCTAATTTACTTTGTGAGATATAAAGCGTTTAAGATACACTAACATAATACCAGCGTTATAACAGTTTCTTTGTTTTTCAGTATTCACTCTCACGTCTGAATATTACCATGTCTGACCTTCAGCAGAATCCAGAACATCAGCAGGAACAGGGACATCCTCAACAAGGTAAAAATTTTTTTAAATACCAATTGTCTCTCTCTATAATTATGCAGCAAACCAAATTTGTTTGATATGAATTAACATGTATAAGATAGTCTCTTGACGTTGTTTAGAAATTGATATGACGGAGAAAATTTTTTATGTTCTGACATAGGTTTGTCACCTTCTCCCCAATGTATTGTCTCTTGACATCGTTTAGAAATTGACATGACGGAGAAAATTTTTCATGTTCCACCATAGGTATGTCACCTTCTCTCCAATGAACTAATTCAATTCCGCAACAAAAGCATTTAACTCTATCGTCTATGAATGACATACTATGTCCACAAACATCATAATTTAGCGGATAGTAGTAAAACCCGGCAAACGCTAACTCGTCGGGACTGACAAACGTCACTTCCCAATACTTGAACGATTTTCTTCTTTCACTTTCAATGCTAAAATCATGAGTAGCTGCCATCTTCACAGTTTGCAATAAACTAGCCTATTACTAACGTGTACTATCTATTTACCTCAAACATGAATTTGTGTGTGTGTGTGTGTGTGTGTGTTATTCATCATTCCTATTAGCTAATACATGTGTTTCTATTGTTTCAGATATGACACGATTTTATATCGTGCGAAACAGTAGTATTAGAGGATGTCTCACAACTTTTAATTATCTGCCTGTGTACACAGAAGAAGAAGAAGATCAAGATATAGTACCGATAATGACCGAGGTGCGACCTTTATTGTGCAAGGATATTCTGGCAGAACAAGCACGTTTACGCAGTATCAAATGGCATATTGCGTGCAGGATACGTTTCACTAAAACTGTGTTAGATGGTGACAGCGGCGAAGAAAAAGTGGTAACCAAAGACGCCGTCTTCCACGGACGTTGTCGTACGTTGCTCACGGACGACAACGACGAGTTGAACTGTCTACTCGATGAATCCTACGATAAAATCATGAATAGCATATCCAATTTTACCCGTGACGGGAGCGGATGGTCGGTGGATGCTGTACTGAAGCTGGAACTAGTTGTTGGACGGTACCGACCTCTAGCAGCATCCTCCTACCTTCCAACCCCGCGAAAACTTGCAGTCACCAGGGCAGTAGTCAACATCAATAACTCCCAAGATGAAATGTGTTTTCTATGGTCCGTACTAGCTCACATACACCCTCAAGAACGTAATAAAGAACGTGTTTCAAAATACCTCTTATTCAAAAACACAATAAATATGTCCGGTATCGAGTACCCTGTTTCTATAAATTCACTTTCTAAATTTGAAACACAGAATCCCAATATTTCTATAAACGTTTTCGGCTATGATATAGACGACAATATCAGAAACGAATCAAAAAATGAGGTTTATCCGTTAAGAATTACCCCCAATAAGGACAGATTACATCACGTTAATCTTTTACTTCTGTCCGATACAAATAGCCGAAAACATTACTGTCTTATCAGTAACATGAGTAGATTGTTATCATCCCTTACAAAACACGACGACCAATCATTTTACTGCGACTACTGCCTGCATCGTTTCTCCACAGAACATGGTCTGTCCGATCATCTCCCCTACTGCACACCTCACGGCGAGCAGAAAACCAAAATGCCTACAGAGGAGGAGAAGTTTATGTCATTTAAAAATTACGCGCACTGTCTTAAAGTACCCTTTACCGTCTACGCCGACTTCGAGTCTCTCATCACTCCGCTTCAATCGTGTTCACCTGGTAACAACGTCCCGACGACAGTGCACGAGTTAGGCGAATTCTACTCAGTTGATAGCAACGGTGCCTGTCAGAAAATAACTTCTCCTCCTGTATCGTCCACATCATACGAAGCGATGCATATTCCGTCAGGTTTCTCCTATGCTATCGTCGATCATACACACAGACTCTGGAGAAAGGCTAAAGTTTATCGAGGTGAAAACGTTGTAGACACTTTCTTCTCGTGGTTGATGAAAGACGCCGAGGATATGATGAAGGTAGTACGACATAACGTGCAAATAATTATGTCCGATGATGACAATGTTGCGTTCACTAACGCCACCGTTTGTCATTTGTGTGAGCGCCCTTTGACAGACGATGACAAGGTACGCAATCATTGTCATCTTACGGGGAAATTCTTGGGAGCAGCTCACAATAGCTGTAATCTAAGCTACAAGATGCCTCGTCATATCCCCGTCTTCTTTCACAACCTTCGTGGCTACGACTGTCACCATTTAATGCAGGGTTTAGGAAAATATAAGGACCAACACGTATCCTGCATTGCAACATCCAGTGAGCGTTACGTGTCGTTCTCCCTGGGTCCCTTGCGTTTCGTAGACTCTTTTCAATTTCTTAATCGCTCTCTGGACACACTCGTTACCAATCTGTCCACGTCCGGGAGCCAATTTCCTTTGCTCAGAGAGGAAATGCTTAGACGGGGTTTCGACGAACAGACCAATCTGCTCGTACGCAAGGGAGTATACCCTTACGAGTACGTTGACAGCATTGATCGGTTCAACGAATCAAGTCTACCCGCTCGTGAACACTTTGATAACCGGTTGTTGGAATCGGCTATTTCGGACGCAGATTACGAGCACGCACAAAACGTGTGGAGTGCATTCAATCTGCGTACGTTTGGCGATTACCACGATTTGTATTTGTTGACAGACGTAATGCTGCTGGCCGATGTCTTTGAAAGTTTCCGAGACATGGCCTTACGCGATTACTGCTTGGACCCGTGTCATTTTTACTCGCTTCCCGGACTCGCTTGGAACGCGATGCTAAAAATGACAGGGGTCGAATTAGAGCTGTTAACAGAGATAAATCTGCATCTGTTCCTTGAGTCTGGGGTCCGCGGAGGCTGCGCGATGATATCCAACCGTCACGCAGTCGCTAACAATCCTCTGATTCCAGATCAGTACGATGTATCGAAACCGACCTCCTTCATTTTGTATACAGACTGTAATAATTTATACGGTGCAGCCATGTCGCAACCGCTCCCTTACGCAGACTTCCGATGGCTCGATCGTAACGAAATCGAGTCCTTGGACGTACGTAATGTGAGTGATGATTCCGACATCGGGTACATCCTCGAAGTCGACCTACACTATCCCGATACCTTACACGACCTGCATTCCGACTACCCACTTGCACCTGTGCGCCAGCGCATAACACCCGATATCCTTTCTCCCTTTTCCAAACGTTTACACGAGAGTATATACAGATCATCGTATAACGAATCAGGGTCATCCGTAGAGAAGTTGTTAACAACTTTGGAGGACAAACAAAATTACGTTCTCCATTATCGAAATTTGAAATTGTATTTAAGTCTTGGCTTAGAGCTGAAAGCGACTCATAGGGTGTTGTGTTTTAAGCAAAGCGCTTGGTTGAAACCGTTTATCGATTTCAACACCCGCAAGAGGCAAACAGCCGTCAACAGCTTTGAAAAAGACCTTTTCAAACTGATGAACAACGCCGTATACGGTAAGTCGCTGGAGAACGTACGGAAACATATAGACTTTGAACTAGTCTCGAATGAACGACGGCTTCAAAAACTAGTTTCCACACCTAGGCTAAAACGTATGATTCGTTATACGAACGATCTGGTGGGGCTCTCACTCCGTAAAAAATCCATTGTTCTTTCCCGTCCCGTGTATGTCGGCTTCACGGTGCTTGACGTTAGCAAAACGATAATGTACGACTTTCATTATCGTTATGCTGTCGCCAAGTACGGTTGCAACGTTAAATTATTAATGACAGATACAGACAGTCTGATGTATAGCATTCAAACATCAGACTTGTATGCAGACATGAAGAAGGACCTACACGTTTTTGACACATCGGATTACCCTACGTCTCATCCTTGTTATAGCCTTAAGAACAAAAAGGTTGTCGGTCTGTTCAAGGATGAAACGTGTGGTCGTCCTATTAGAGAATTCGTGGGTCTCCGTGCGAAATGTTATTCGTTCCTTGTGGCCCACGAAGATCCCACCCAAGAGTGTCAAAAACGTGTATGTAAAGGTGTGCCTCGAGTTGCAATTAAGAGGAGTCTGCGACACGATATGTATCGCAAGTGTCTCACTGATCATTGTCAGTTTTCTACCAGTGCGCTTTGTTTACGTAGCGATCATCATACGCTGTACACGATGCGTGTAAATAAGCAAGCGTTGTCACCGTATGATGATAAGCGTTATATATTAGACAATAGTCATGATACACTTGCATACGGTCATTATCGGATACGACAACGCATCAACATGGAGAACGACGACACCTCCCCACCTACTAAAAAAATTTGTTTCCATGTATAGTAACCCCCCTCAACACTTGTTTCTTTCGTCAGTTGATGTCTCTCGGTGCTTCAGTCCAGACGTCTGTAAACGTAAGTTCACATATTAATATCGCAACGATATTTGTATGTTTAAACATAATATATATAGAGTTTGTAATGTGTGTGGTTTCTTTGTCTTACAGTATTATGGATAACACTGCGGTTATAATCGACTTCCAGTGCTTTTTCGACGACAACGGAAAATATATTGTGAAGGAACTGTCAATCATGGACGTTCTGAGATTTGCTGGTAGACATTGGATTTTGACACCGCCTGCTACATCCGTTACGAATCCCAAATACGTTAGGACAAACCACTGGTTAACAACAAATTATCATAGACTTAGATGGAGCGAAGGAGAGACACCATACGACAATCTTGTTTCATTGTTAACATCACATACACGTATATATAAATATGTGTTTGTGAAGGGTTTTGAGAAAAAACGTTTTTTGCAATCAAAGATAATACACAATAATATCATCAATCTCGATGACTTTGGTTGTCCTAAAAACATACCGTATATAATTCATGGAACAGAATGTCTTAGACATTTCAATTCTTCTGACCGTTGTGCCAACTATAAGGTGCATGCTATTCGGGAATGGATGATTCATGATTTTTGCTTTAAACAAACATTTTTAATGTAACAAATTTAGAAAGTAGGTCACCGCGAATGATGACATTTATATCTCTCTCTCTCATTCTGTTGTGGACGTGTACATACATGCATAGCTGTAAGCAGTGACTATTTTCTTATGAAAATGGACTTTCCTAATGACATTGTTATATTTTTGGTGTCTCTAATTTCGTCTGTGGGACATGTTCATACATGCAAATGAAAGTGGGACACCGACGTTACCACCACCACCACCACCACTATCACATTCTACTGTCCTTTTGTGACGAATATTCTTTCATTGTTTGGTTCTCTCTGGTTTGATACAGACGTGTTCACTAGTGTCTTCTAATAATGTCGTTTCTTGTAAAGTTTAATGCTGTAAGTGCTATCGAGTACAAACGATGTTCAGAATTGACAGTGAATAAAAAATATCCCATCATGGTCTTAACAAATGTGGACACAAAATATGGGAACTCTGTGCTTGCTACGTTGGAGGATGGCGACCGTCACTATCGTGTCTATCTTCCCAAGAGGTATGCAGGTGTCTTCACGAATGAGGAGCTCAGACATATCAAACCTAAAGAACTACATTTAGTGTATCGAGGGACGAGAAATCAAACAACACAAGTAGAGATTGAGTCCTAACGTCGTAAGTAGCAATCGTGTTAACAAACAATTTATTGATGTGTGTGCGTGTGTGTAGTTTCAACTCTCTGTACTTAACACTTTAATAATTGAATTTGTATGTACATGATAAATGTATCATTGATTCTACAAGTTTCGTTGAATAATAGTTGGTTCGATTAGAAATTATTTGAAAGTACATTAACTTATGCGATAAATGTATCATTGATTCTAAGTAGTATTTACAAATTTCCAGTGAATAATATTTGGTTTGGTTTGATTAGAAATTATTTGAAAGTACATTAACTTATGAAAAATGACATATACTTGAAAAAGTTTACTTACTTAACGCATTTGATTCTTTCCACTAACTGTGTGTGTGTGTGTGTGATAATTGAATATTATCGTATCAGTGATTCTAATATCGACTGTATTGTTATGTTACAGATAAACTTCCTTGTGAACTGTATCTACAGCCGTGAAATTATTATTTTAAAATCTTACAATGTCAAAAATTATTATTAATATTTATTTTATATAACAATGTTTGTTTGTGATATATGTATATTTAATCAATGTAAAATGTATTTTGAATAATTGTATTATAACGGTTTGTAAACTATATTTTAAGTTTGTGTACAGTGCTGTAAATATATATTTAATCATTTAAAACAATATTATTATTAATATTTTATATATAACAATGTTTGTGATATATATATATTTAATCAATGTAAAATGTATTTTTGAATAATTGTATTATAGCGGTTTGTAAACTATATATTTTATGTTTGTGTACAGTGTTGTAAATATATATATATTTAATTATTTAAAACAAATTATGGTATATTTTAATTTATTTCGTTATAAACCTTCGAATATGCATCCAATTATTTGTATAGTAATCAGAAATGTGTGAGAGAGACATTTTAATAATTTGCAGGTTGTATCTTACAATTACGAAAATTATTATACAATGTGTGTGTACACAAAACTTTTGAAAATACCTTATTTCAAGGAGATTTTTTTATGCGTAACACTTTACCACACACACACACACACACACAGACTTGACAGTATATTAATTTCTAAATCGTAGTCAATGACTGTCATGTGTCAAAAAAGGACGCCACGAGATAGGTGATAAATATATATTTCCTGGTGATTACATTTTAGTATCACTAATTACAATAATCCATAAGTAGCACGACGCTTATGTAAAACTGATGACAACTGTGTCTAGAGACAAAGAGAGAGGAGGGGAGAGAGAGTTGATATCGAAGTCGTCGTCAACAATTTACTATAATATAGTTTGAATTTCCCACCGAAGAAAAATGTTGGCAGATCTGTTCTATACACACACAATAATGCAGGATTGGTAACCCTGATCATATATTTTAATATACACTATAATACACACACATATCAAGTTTGAACCCATACATAGGTTGGTAAACCTGATCATATAGATTTAATATACATTATAACACACAACAAATTTGAACTCATGCAAGGTTGGTAACCCTAATCATATATTTAATATATACATTATAATCCATCAAGTCGGAACCCTCCACCATAGGTTGGTAAACCTGATCATATAGATTTAATATACATTATAACAAATTTGAACTCATGCAAGGTTGGTACTCCCCGATCATATATTTAATATTGCATCAAGTGATAGAAAGTGAAAGTGATCTAAGCTCGCGAAAGGCGGCATATAAAAAAATAAAAAATTATATTCGCGGATGCTGTGGTCCAGATACGCGAAAAAGTCGCGGATCTTGACACAGATCAGCGAAAAAGTCGCGGATGCTGTGGTCCAGTAGAAAGTGAAAGTGATCTAGGCTCGCGAAAGGCGGCATATAAAAAATTATATTCGCGGAAATTAGAAAGTGAAAGTGATTTAGGCTCGCGAAAGGCTGCATATAAAAAATTATTTTCGCGAAAATTCGCGGATACTGCGGGTCCAGGGTGGTGGGGAGAGCGTGGGAAAAAATCTTGGACCGCGGGAACGGCGGCATCTCTTTGATCTTGTTTTTTATCGTTTTTTATGTTTTTTAAGAAAGGCGGCATTCCTTTGTGAGTTAGAACTGTCATTTTCCCTCTACTAATCTCTCATCTCCCATAGTTGAACTCAACATATCTTTATGCGTTTTAATACAAAAAATGATCTTTCAGATTCGCAGTTAGCTGTTGGAATCGTCAAAAGCAGATGATAAGCAATGTGTATATTCGGAAATACATCAAACATCAATCATTTTACAATTAATAAACCAGTTTAATACTTTGATCGGCAAACTGTAGCATCATGCAATCTACCATCTTCATTGGAACGGTTTGAAAAAAACGTGTTTCTTGCAATTTTACTTGAGCCACAAAGTGCTTCAATTCTATTAGAAGATCGTTATTCAAGTCGTTCGAGGAATCTTCTATATGAACTTTCGCTTAATTTTCCAACTCGACACTCCCCATGATTAATAACTGCGTAAGAAAACCAAACAGTTGCGTAATGTTATCATAAGCTTTGCTTTGCTTAGTCAATTCAGCTGGATGGCGCTCCCTCTGACAGCTGAGCCCTGGGGCCCGGTGCTGCAACATACCCTAGCGTTATGGATAATCCGCCACTGTAAACGACAGATCAGTTTGTTCCAGGTTTGAAATTCATGTGTTTCCTATTTATATGTCAATGTGGAATAGTTTTCACAAATATTATAATATAACTCTACTGTATGTGATGAATTCCTAATAGCTACTCCTCACGTTGTTGGTGCCAATTTTATAATATTTACCTGGTATTTATTTAAACTAATGAAATAAACAATTATTTGCTCTTGTCTCAAATTCCATAAAATTTATTGATACTGTACTTATGACATATCTTTAAATGTATTAACATTCAATGTCCCTTTCTTCAGTTGTAGCTCTTTTAGGCTTGATAACATGAAAACTCTTTTTCTCAGGGTTAATATAAAAATTAAAGTCTATGTACCGTCCAAGTCATACATATAAAATAAAACATAATACTTATAAATAAGGTTCAGTAATTTGGTGTTGTGTATGTATGTTGAGTCATGGGTCCTTTGGATCATACAGAAGAAACAACTTAAACAGGAACTGTTACTAATAATAATTATAGTGAACAAATAAAATTCATAATTATAATGTTTATATTGTGTTTGTTATAGTGTTTCACTGTTCTTGCTCTTTAAATGGAGTAATGTTTGTTCAAGTGTTTGTCTTAACATGATGGAACAATCTCACCAAAATTGTAGTTTCGTTTACTAATTACTGCTAGATATTTATTTTCTGGCCTTCAATTTTCAGTATATTCCATTAAAACATTAGTCTTCTCGTTATTTCTACAGTTTTTCTTTATTAATTCCTTTTATATCATCAATTATTTTGTAAAAATGTCCAGCATTAAATTAATGTGTTCTGGCCTCTTTTAGAATATTCTTCAACAATCCAATTTCTTTTTAGAAAATACCGATTCATTCAGCACAGCTCTTGGATAAATTATATTTATGGGTCACAGGTTCGGTTTCATATTTTATAATTAACATGATTCAGTTGAATTTATTTTTTCTTCGTCACTAATATATATTATTAGTTTGTAACGTAATATACCACTATTATTAATCCTTATTCACTTTGTTTGATCTTATTATTAACTATATAGTTGGTTTATATACCTTACATGATTTATTCACAGTATATATTATAACTAGGTTCATTTCCTATTCACTTTCATTCTACACTGTTTTATAATGTTTATCACTGTTCTTTTCACTATTTCATATTATTAAACCACTTAACTTTTATAATTATAGCTTAATACTATCCTATTAGTAGATTTTTATGTCACTTATATTTTGTAGTTCTGACACAAAATAACTCCTTGAGGTTCGCAGATCTCCCTCTAGTTTATTAGTCTAATGCTATAACCAATGTCCAATGTCTTTTTACTTACATACTAGGTTTAATATCTATACACTATACTTATGTTTACTAATTACTATTTACATTTTATTACTCTTTGAGCTTCTCTTCTGGGTACAATGGTCATAGTCAGTTATTGTTTTGTCATTATAATTAAATTATTTAATTCCTAAGTTTTCATTCCCTATTTCCCTAGTATTTACTTATTATAATATTTCCCTTTTGGTTTTTTATTACTTTTTACTCCTTGACAATATTATTTATCTTTAAATAGTAGGCCTATATTTTGTTTCATTGCTTTCTTTGTTAAGTTTATTTTTTACTTCTTTGTATTTTATTTCTAAAAAGATTGCGTTTAGGCATAATTCACAACGAATTTTGATGAATAACTTGTTTTTATTCTGAGGTGTAATCTTGTTATGTTACAATATGTCTAACTGATAAAAATATCGGTATGGAGACCCATACATGATTTCCATGTTCTAAGATTTATATTTAAAATCATTTACAAAATGAAATGTTTCCATAGAAACTACTTCTTTCCACTTATTGCTTCAGACTTAACCACAGTACTGTGGTCACTAATGTATACCACCACACGTTATCGCACTCGATTTTCACTGACGATGGCAGTCGACGGCACTGCCGAAACGTCTGGTTTTGCAGAAAACATTGGACTACGGCCAAACAGCCAGGGAAGGAATTTTAACAACAAACTACTTCTTTGTTGCCGATAACGTAGTACACATAAAAATTATCCCCTTCCCCTTCAACTAGCCTCTTCATTTATAGATATTTCCTCCACGTTTCTACAGTGGATTATTAAGATCTTCTTATCAGGATACTTTATTTGTCAAAATTAAGTACTTTACTCTTGTTACAACAAAAAATGTGTCAGGTAAACTGCCCTTTCCCCGTAACCGATCTTCACCAAAATCAAAAGGCCTTGAGTCTTCTACAACTCAGGCACATATGTAAAAAATTATTTGATTCTGTTTGAATTTACAGCAGTTATGAAAATATTTATCTTGTTACAACATAAAATGTTGCAGGTAAACTACCCCTTTCCCTTAACCGATCTTCACCAAAATCAATAAGCCTTGAGTTCTCTACAATTTAGGGATGTCTGCAAAAACTTATTTGATTATGTTTGAATTTACGGCAGTTATCGTTCGTCATAGAAACAATTAACCTTGTTATCACAAAAAATGTTGCAGGTAAACTACCCCTTTCTCTTAACTGATCTTCACCAAAATCAATAGGTCTTGAGTACTCTACAATTCAGGGATGCATGCAAAACATTTTTTATTCTGTTTGAATGTGCGACAGTTGTCGTTCAACATAGAAACAATTACTCTTGTTAAAACATTAAAGGTGGCAGGTAAACTACCCCTTTCCCTTAACCGATCTTCACCAAAATCAATAATCCTTCAGTTCTTTGCAATTCAGGAACGTATGCAAAACATTATTTGATTCTCTTTGAATTTACGGCAGTTATCGTTCGTGATAAAAAAATTACCCTTGTTAAAACATAAAACGTTGCAGGTAAACTATCCCTTTCCCTTAACCGATCTTCACCAAAATCAACACACCTTGAGAACTTAAAACTTGAGGAATGTATGCAAAAATTAGTTGATTCTCTTTGAATATGCGGCAGTTATCATTCGTCATAAAAATAAAATTACCCTTTTAAAACATAAAACGTTGCAGGTAAACTACCCCTTTCCCTTAACCGATCTTCACCAAAACCAATAGGTCTTGAGAACTCTACAATTCAGGGCTGTATGCGAAACATTATTTGATTCTGTTTGAATCAAATAATGTTTGCTGTTATCGTTTGCCATAGAAAAAAATCTAGACACAGACACACACACACACACACACACACACACTTTTCGAAAATGACTTTTTTCATGTTTTGAGGGTAGTACAATCAGAATCTGCAATTATCTCGAACACGATTTTTTTGCTGTGTATGGAACATGGAACAATCAAACATTTGCTTATGGAACATGAAAGTAAAATACGTAGTTTTTTGCAAACAGCTTACAAACTTTTAAAGACTGCCCAAAATTTGGTTTTGCCAAACGCAAACCTTACGCTCTTTCCCGTACGGGAAAACGTGACTGAAAGCGCTTGTGTGTAAAGCCAGCTATTAGCCTAGCGTCACATTCACCGGTTTTGTCGTTGCGACGGAAACGCAATGAAATAATTGTTCCCACTGTGTTCCAACGGATCCGCATGGGAGCTGTCACAATCGACGACAATCGCAGTCATCAAGATGTCTTCACCGAGAGAAGATGTCTTGCTTTTAGCTATTGCTGTAAGGTCTTATTTAAAACGAAAGAAAAATAGGAGGTTCGGAGTACATCCATTAAATACTGTGCGTTTACGGGAAGGCCAATACCACACACTGATGAGGCAATTAACATATGATGAAGAGAAATTTTTACTTCCGTATGAGTGTAACATCATTTTCTGAACTATTGTCTATTGTGAAAGATGTTATTGTAAAGCAGGACACAAGGTTTAAATTGTCCATATCGGCAGAAGAACGATTAGCTGTTACTTTAAGGTAAGATATTGCATTATAATTTATTTATTTTGATATAATAACAAAAAATAAATAAATGAACATAATAAAAACGGGTGAATCATATTAATTTACAATACAGTTCAAATTTCAAGTAAAATGAAATAAAGGTAACAAAAAAAACTAAATAAGTCTGATAAGCACTACCACTTACTTTTTTAATTTTTACTGTTGTTAATAACATTATTACAACCATTCAAGACAGTTTGAAGCACTTATTATTTCAGAAACTTAAATAGAAGTTGACACAGGGATAAATATACTCATTTCAGAACAACAAACTGTACTTTATTGAAAATCGATGTTACATCAAATTAATTTTTTATGTTTACTTAATATTATTAATTTCCAATTACTTCACTAATGACACTAAAAACATCAGAATTACTAGCAGATTCAGACGGTGTTGGAGAGAGAATTTGATTTGGCTGTTGATGAAGTTGGCTGTGTTGTGATTGATGAAAAGAAGTTTGAGATGCATTAGGGTTGTGCTGAGTATTTGGCTGGTTATAGTAAGTGGGAAAATGGCTATATTGACTGGATGGCTGGTTGAATTGAGGTAGACTGTTTGGGTAGTTGGGTGTTGTCTGGGTTGGTATGAAGTGGGCAGGTGCTGAAGGACATCCAAACAAGGCTTGTCGCATGATTTCGTTAAATTTAATTCTAACAAACAGCTTACTTTCAGTTGGAAGTTTTTTCATCATCGGCAAAAATGATAATAAAAAGTGTTTGTCTGCTTCCTCCTCCTTATCGGCCGGCTTAGCTGATGAAATGTGCTTTAGAACAGCTATTTCAAAAGGTGATTGTTTATTCTTTCTTCCACGGTGGGGTGTATTTTCTCTTGGCACACCTACTTCCTCAGGCACTGTTAGATCTACATTTTCCTCTCTTGCCTCGGCTCCATTGTCATGTAGGTTGGTGGTTGACCTGTAAAAATACATTGGCTTTAACATGAACAGACAGTAATTGAAAGTGCATTTGTGAAAACTGGAATTGACATATACGTAATGTCCAACCTAACGACATGAATTAGGCCTAATACAGTCTTACGTACTTAGGACTAAGTTACATAGAATAATTAATTGACCAAACAAAGCGATGTCCTGTTTTAACTCGGCCGTTTGGTATTTTGACTGTGTGTTTGTTTGTATGTCTCACATGTCTGTATGTCTGTAACATTAGTGACTGCAAGATGCTTACCCTCTGGCTTCGGCCGAATCACCAAGAAACATTAGCTGGTCAAAGTAAACGTATCTTTTTCTCTTCTGTTGGCCACTTCCGCTGGGCATTTTTTCACTTCTAAGTTCCCTAGCAAAGGCATCTCTAAGATTCCTCAATTTCTTCTGCATTTCTTTCACTGAAACAGGTACAACAGTTTAAGGAGCATAAAATTATTTTTAAAAAACTCTGGTTTTGATTTACTTCCCTCATTTAATTTATATTACATTTCTTTTGCTTTCAGGTTCCTTGCTACCGGAAACTCTTTCACTAGCCTCTCTTTTGAATATCGAATTGGTAGATCCACGATTGGTGGAATTGTGCGGGAAACGTGCAAAGCAATATGGGAAAACCTGAAAAGTAAGGTCATGAAACTACCTACAACAGAAGAGTGGAGGAAAAAAGAGAATGAATTTAAAACCCGAGCAAACTTCCCGAACTGTATTGGGGCCCTGGATGGGAAGCATATAAGAATCCATAACCCACACGACAGTGGGTCACAATTTTACAACTACAAACATTTCTTCTCGATTGTTTTGTTGGCATTAGTTGATGCTAACTATTGCTTTACTGCTATTGATGTTGGCCATTATGGGAAATCATGTGACTCGAACATTTTTAGGCTTTCTACCATGTACAAAATGTTGGTGGACGGAACACTGAATGTTCCAAGCAGTAAACCATTGCCTGATTACGAGGACAGTACACCCATCCCTCATGTTATTGTTGCCGACGAAGCCTTTGCTATGACCAAGCATGTTATAAGGCCATATGCCAGAAAAAACCTGGACGTTAAAAAACGGGTGTTCAACTATAGGCTTTCAAGAGCACGCCGATTTGTGGAATGCTCTTTTGGTATACTGGCAAATAAGTGGAGAGTATTTCACACATCCATACAATTAGAACCTGATTTTGTAGAAGATATTGTATTAGCTAGTTGTGCTTTACACAATTTTGTTCGAGTCAGAGATGGGTACCTATTTGAAGATACTCTAACTTGTCCTTTGGAAGACATACCAATTGTGGGTACGGGAGGAACATCTACTGCCTCAAAAACAAACAGAGATGTGTTTGCCGACTATTTTACCTCACCAGTAGGATGTGTTCCATGGCAATATAATGTGATTTAAAACAAGGTATCTATATCATAGTGGACACTGCTATAAAATATGTGCATTTATGTTAAATTACTGTACAGTTTTGTTTTGTTTTTTTCTTATGCGTTTTTTTAGCGCAAGTACTGTTATTAAGATGACAGTAAACGAATATGGCTAAATTCAGTTACAGGTTGAACACAAAAGATATTGTCATGAAACGTACAACGTAACTAGACTAAAATATTGTTTAAAACTTAACAACTTACATTTCTCTATTTGAGCTAGCGTCTTAGGCAGTACTATTCTGTTTTCACGATTATGACGATTAATAACTAAATTATTGTTTTAGTAACTGTCATTATTTGTTCTATGTTTAATAAATAGTTTGACACTCACCTTCTTTGTTCTTTTCTTCTGGGGATAATTGTTCCCAGTTGTCAACCATAACCTGGCCAATCTCTATCCACAGTTTGCATTTCAAGTCTCTGTTGCTGTAGTCTTTGCTGCTCATCTGCCACAGCGCCGGACGAAGACTTATTTCATTAATAAATTTTTCTGTGTCGAACATTATACACACAAAAGCTTCCGCGTCACAAGGAAACACACTACAATGGTCTGAGTCTGAGGTAGACTATATGATTTACTACTGAAACATGTGCTCAAAAGGAGGTAGCTGGGGTGGGGGTAACGACAAGTAGCGACACGAACGGTGTATGTGACTGGCTCCGTTTGATAGCATGGGTTCATGGGTTGCGGTTCTGTCGTTGCGGACGAAAACCGCAACCTGCTGCACTTGAAAATCTGCCGCAACGACAGAACGGATGAATGTGACTGCACCCAATTTAATTCAATGCGTTATATACATTTTTCTTGTCGTTGCGTTTCTGTCGTAACGACAAAACCGGTGAATGTAACGCTAGGCTTACGACGATTTTAGCGGCTACCGGCCTCTACGAATACGTGACAATTACGAAACGTAATTTACGCGGACCCACGCATTGAATGTGCACAGCTTTCTGACACTTCTTGACCTTGAACGGGAGCAACAACTGTTTGTTGGTCGCTGGCCAGCACATTACTTGCTTCATAGCAGTACTTTTAATTACTCTATAAACAATTTTCTTTCAAAATGGTCACAGTTGCTGACCGTTATGAATGAATTATTGCTCCCCCCCTCCAGGTCAGCATCTATCATTGCACTCAGAGACGACTGAATGATGACGAGCTATTTATGTCAAATACAATATACAAATAAAAAAGATTTTTTACTTTAGGTACAAAAACATATTAATTATTCTTGTATAAAAGTAATCTACATCTACAAAGCGTTCTAACGATGGTTTACAATCACTATAGGTACTTGCTAAATAGCCTACTTAACGATTATATATTGCATCCGAGATTTAACGCGAAAATATTTTGCTTAATTTATTAAAACAACACAACTTAAATGCAGTAAGAAATTCTAATTACTAAATCTCATTGTTTTCAAATTTTGGGGCGATGTGTATTTTAGATGCAGCTTGAAAACGCGAATCCCTTCAGAGCAATAAACAGGGTGTAGACGGTCACAAACCTCTTCCACTGATGTAAAGAACCTCGGAACCTCTAACCGTGAGTGTGTGTGTGTTGACAACTACGTAAGGCTTATTCATTTATTTACTAAATACAAATCGTGAATCACAAGTGCTTTCTGTTTATATCAGCAGTGGATAATATTTTATTTCTGATGAGAAAGATCGAAGAAGTGTGTACACAGCATTAGAAAACACCATCAAGTAATTTACAAAATTTTTGAATCAGCAGAAGTTTCATGGCAACGCAAATTTTATTCTTGTTTACACGAGTCGGCCGGGTCAGGTATTGAAGAGATTCCGTAATGATTATCTTTGTTTAATATAGTCCGTTCTTTATCTTTTCGTCTGTTTTCCCGTATGTCATTAGTAGAAACCTAAAGTACTTAAATTTCGCCGTCCCTTTAATTTATTTTCCAGCGTCTATTTTAAGATTCTCCGCATTCTTTTTTGTTGTTTCCAGATACACAACTTTACTGTGTATACCCCATGTTTATTGCTTTGAAGAATCCGTGTTTTCATGGTGCCTTTAAAGACACAGCACCCCAAAACTTTGTTTACTTAAGTAAATTTCAATTAAAAGAACACAATGTATTAATTAGACAAAATAAACAAAATAATTTGCTTTTTTAATTACACAAATACAAAAAATTAAAAATCCCAAGCCAGTATTCAAGCGACCGAATGAGATTTCTCAGGCACGAGGCAGGGTATGCTCTTCACGATCGTAAAAGAAATACAGATTTACGGCAGGAACTAAATATAATTTCAGTTATCGGGCCCTGAAAGTAGAGTTACGTTATTGTGTAACGTTCTGTTAATATTGTTTCTGTTGTTCAACATAATACATAAGCTACATAAGTTATGTTTAGTTTACGATTTTTAAATAAAATTATTTTTCTGGATTTTTAAAATATAGCCTGCCGGCTTTTCACAATGTCTAGCAAAATGGTCGCACATACAAAAACACCATATTTTAATTTTCCGAAAGAGGCACCAAATTCAAACCTTGCTGGGGTGCAAAATGTTTTCTCATGACTTTGCAAGAAACTCACATACGTACACAAGCACTGAAAAGTAAACAAACATCTGTCTGTGCAATTTAAGGCCGTACTGTTTTCCAGAATCTGTTTCATACGCAGATTCTCCGTGAAATAGACAAGCGCAGACCCCTTATTCTCGATGTTTCAACATCCATGAAGATACCGAAAATCAATAGAAACAAAGTAGCACATCTCTGGTTGTAAAACGTTTTGTCTTTGGTTGTTACTTTTGCCCAAAAATAAAAAAAAATTAAACAAGTGACGTAACATACAAAATTAGCATTTCCTATCCTGAAAGCCAGTTTTATCCACAACTTAAATAACATTGTTGTACACAGACTGCTCACAACAAAATCATCATCTGCAAGAATTAAACCAAGGATGGTTTGCTCTGGACTCAAACAGGCAAAGTACAGAGCTGGTCACTCCAGCGCTTCCTCGGACGTCCCACACCTCACCGTTCCTTCGACTTATAGTTTCATAGTTGTTTGGGGATGCGGCAGTCATCCAAACGGCAAAGATGTTCCCACCAATTCATCCAATACTGGACAGTCCTGTCGAGTATACTCATAATATTCAGTTCCTGCACTATATCTGTGTTTCTTCTATGATCATGGGGAGTATACCCTGCCACGTGCATGAGAAAACTCATTTCAGCCGCTTGGATAGGACTGGTATGGCCTTTCGTTAAAGCCCAATTCTCAGGCCAATAGAGAAGTGTGGGAAGAGCCATCACTTGTAGAATTTTGGGTATGTTTACTTGCTGACTTAAGAGTTCGTCTTACGGTTCCGCACATAAGGTTGAACTTATCCAACTTATTCACAACTTCGTTGGTTGTATTATAAGACACATTGTAGCCCAGGTAGTCAGAATTTCTGACATGTTCCAGGACAGTATCATCTATAACAATTTTTGTCCGTTCGGGATCAGTTCCACGAAAAGCCATCACCTTGGTCTTAAGTGTGAATATTGTAACGTCACAGAATGTTCCATAAAGGAATTTATTTGCATAGTAATTTATCATAAGAGGAAATTGAGGTGAACAGTATCAAACCCAAGTAATCCGAAAAATTTTGTAATATTGTCCGATAATTAATATCACTAACATGAAAAACGACAAGACTATGACTAAGACTCAAACCCCATATATATTATTTAATTGAAGAACAGTGTAAAACTAATAATATACTATAAGAGAGACAGATAATATCAGAAATAACCAAAATGAGGAATATCAGAAATAACCAAAATGAGGTCATTACTTATTAAGAAATGTAACTCTGAATAGGGTATAAAAAACTATTTATTGTGAATTAATGGACGAGATCCATTATTATACTTTGTAATATAAATAAAATAAATGTATTAAATGATTTGAATACATTATTAAAAAGGATGTAAGTTAAAATAAAAAATATATAAATGTTATGACAAAAAATCTATGTTTAGGAGCCGAGTCCAATCACTCAGATTTTATGTGAAAATTAATTATTATAGAATTAATATAAAAACTATATGTAAATTTCAATTAGACAAAGACGAACAAATTATCTTAAATAGAGAAAGCTGTAAAGTGATTAGAAATCAATTAAAATAGCCAAAAACAGTATTAACTGAAAACATGTGATGGACCTATAATATTGTAATATTTATGAATTTAATGTTGACAAAATGCAACCAAATTGTATTATAAAGTTGAAATACAATATAATGTGACTATACTTATATATTTGACCAACTAAAACACTTTAACAGTCGAGTTAGGAAAATATTTACCTATACCATACCAGGCTGAGACCAAAAACAATCACAAAAAACAGTCATATTTGACAGAATAATTGCAGAATATTAGCAAAAATAAAGGAAAAAGGTAAAATCCTATAGTGTACTATAGAAACAAACTTACTCAGTTGAAAACAAGCTTAATTCTTAAAGGATTTGAAATATGAGAGTGAAATTTGTCACAGCAAGAAAATAAATCACTTATGCAAACCAATATGATGCTAAGTAATCTTACAGTAAAAATAATATGTATCAGGATATACCAGGTATCACCAAAGATAGACAATATAATAAACTCTCAGTGAATACCCAAAAAATCCCATATATGATACCGAAAAAAGACAAATTATTGTAAAGAACCAGTGACAAAAACATAGGCCATATGTAAGGCCTATACAAAACTGAACTTATTTATATGTTATATGTGTTAATATTTGTTTATTTTGTTATAAAAAGATAATTATGTTATGCATTAATGTTGTAGCAAGAACCAAACAACTTCACAACATTTTTATAAGTAGAAAGTTGGAATTTTGTGAAAACATTCCAAGGTAAGAGTTGTATTTTATGTTATTTTATTAGAGTTAATTTGTTCAAAACCAATCGTAATTAGTATCATTAGATTCAGTTGAAAGCAGAGAATCCAAAAAGAGTAATGGCATGCAGATTGTAAGTAGTTATGTAAAATTGTTTGACAAATACCAGAATAATTTCAGTAATATCCTTTAGTGTGAAGAATAAGAAGTTTTTGTTCTAAAGCTTCTACGGAAGTCAAATTTGTTCCATGATGTTCCATTTGATTATTCTCGAACGTTCTAGAAGAAAATTTTACTCAAAAATACCGGAAGTTCATGTCAAAAAATTAAAACAATGCCCCTTACAGAGTATAAAAGGAAGACGAAATTTGACCAAAAAACACTTTATGCTTTGAATCCAGAAGAGACACATCACCCACGAAACTGATCATCACATCCGAGGCGAAACCGAAGAACGAGAATTCGACACGAGAACACAGAAAGGCTTTTCCCGTACATGACAAAAGACTGAACTAACCTCTACAAGGAGTATACGCCAACGTTTTGTTGAATAGAGCAGCAACACGCCATATTTAATAGAACGCACGCAGCCAGAATATCAGCGGCCCAGGAAAGGACCAAATTTTAATAGAGAGAATCAATTCTGCTGGTATTCGCTTTCAACGTTGAATCTGGAACTAGCGCTGCGACGGCCGAATCGAGAAAGCACGCAGACAGCTGATCACCGCCGGCAGAATTCAAAGCATAGATTCAGTGCGAAACTTATTTCAATCGTGCGGAGTTTTAAGAAAAAACCGTATTTTGACTTACAAATAATTATCAGTGCACAATTAACGTTAACACGAAGAGGCAAGATTGAAAACGTCCCCAAGAGAAGTGTCCAGTGCAAGAAATAATTACCCACCGGAACGTGAGTTGTTCAAAAGTTAAAGTCATTTTTACCTGGTATCATTTGTCACACAGTTGTACTACACATGTCACACACCTTCAAATCACACAATTTTTGTAAAGCATCCTATTGATTTGTCTTGGTAGTTCAAAGGAGTCACGTCCTGAGTATAAAGATTTTTCATACACTAAACTCATGCTTTTCAACTGAGTAAATAAAATATTTATTAGCCGATACTTGATTGAAAAACTTGTCAATAATAATTTTTTGTAACTCTGCAATTTTATTTAATACGAGTGTTAGTCCTTCAGACGATTTTTAACGTCATTAAAACATACGTTATTTTCAAATTCAAACTGTCTTGTTCACATTTTTTCATAGAATTAATTTAACAACTAAGAAATCAAACTTTAATTTTAATAATAATAATAATAATAATAATAATAATTTCTTGGAACAAAAAATCCAAGTGGCGCCCACATACACATAGTAGCTTAAGTTGTTTTGCAGGACGACATCATCGCAGAGGAACCAGTCATCAGTAAGTATCAAAAGTGCGCGGAGTGTAACACCCGACATAACAACACAACACACATACAATTTCTCTTTACTATAAATTGACGACTCCAACGAGAGGATTTAAAGAAAGGTACAAATTTCTTTTTGTTATAAAATTGGCAGCCCAACTAGTAAGGCTTGAAAGGAAAGGAAAAAGCCCGGCAACTGTCAACAAATCAAGATGAAACCAAAAGGAAAAAAGGTGAAGGAAAATGTAGAACCCGAATTAAGTGTGGATGATGGAGAGGCAGTCCAAGTCGAGGAAATAGAAATAGAACCGCCCACACTAGAGATCGAAAGACCAATACAAACGGGAGATGAACTAGAGGAACAAGCGGGAGAAGGACCCATACAAATGGGAGACCAAACAGAAAAACCCGAACCAGAAAAAATAACAGGGAGCATCGACATGAATGCAATAATGATGATGTTCCAAAGAATGGAAGAAACGATAAACAAAAATACTAATAAAAGTAATGAGAAAAAGGAGACGTTAATAGAATCCCTGAAGGAGGAGAATAATCAAAACAGACAGGAAGATAAGGAGGAGAATAATAAAAATAGACAGGAAGATAGGGCGGAAATAAAAGGAAGTATAGAATCCCTGAGAAAAGACAGACAGGAAGATAAGGAGGAATTAGACAAAAAAATAGAATCTTTAAGGGAGTATATAACCGATAAAATAAATGACAATGGGAAAAAGCTGCAGCTATTTCAGGAGGAGAATAAAAAATGTATAGAGTCCCTGAAAAAGGAAATTAGCACAAATTACGAAACAGTAAACAAAAAGATCGATGATAGTAAAATCGACAGTGACAGGAAGGTCGAGACAATGGAGAAACAGTTAGAAAGGTTGCAGGAAGGAAATAATACCCGTTTTGAAACAACAGAGGAAAGAACCGTAGAGACAAAACAAGACGTTCGAAATCTCGATAATAAGGTAAGGCAAAACCAAGAAGAAATCATGCAGGAGGTAGGAGAAGTCCGGAAAGACGTTAGCGAGAGAATACAGAGAACGTATGACATAGCTAACAGGTTGGACGAGCAAATAAAAACTAATAGAAACAATATACAGGAAATAAATCAGATGGAGAAAAACCTGCAGGAAAGATTAGAAGCGCTGAGGGACACACCGATATTGAATACCCATACGTGTCATAGCGAGAACAGGGAGGTAATTAACTTCCAAAATTATCGCCGGAACCCTATGGAATTCTTAGAGAGGATGGAAGAGTTCATTGAAAGGAATAGAGAAACAAGATGGGATAGAATAAGGGAAATGTTAGACGAAACGTTCCGAAATACGAGGGATAATTGGTGGATAGCGGTACGACCCGAAATCACAAACTTAATCGAATTCGAACGCCAATTCAAAGAAAAGTATTGGTCAGAAACAGCGCAAAACAAAGTGAGAATGGACATATTCTACGGGAAATACGACGCGTCCAATGGACTATCCCCAACATCTTATTTCCTGGGAAAGATATGTTTGGCACGAAAGTTAATACCGCCAATCCCGGAAGAATGTTTGGTGAGACAGTTAGCTGGACATTATAGCTACGGTATTAAGGATGCCCAATTGTACCAACAACTTAGTAAAATAACTGATCTAGCTAAGCTATTAGAAAACTGTGAGTCTGCGGGAAGGTTCCAAGACTACCAACCCCCCAGTCGTAAGGTAGACTATAATAATAGTAACAACGGACCAAACCGGAATGGAGGTGGAAATGGTAATAATTTTAACCCGAATAGCCAGAACAATAGCACCCCACTAAATAGCCGAAATAACAATAATCAAGGTCCAAATAACCGTAACCATCCGGGACCAAACCGAAACAATTACCCCGAAAATAATTACAATAGGAATTATAACCAAGGAAATAGTTACCGCGGCAATAATTATAGAGGGAATAATTATAGTCAGGGAAATAATTATCGAAACGGAGGTAATCAAGGAGGAGGTGATAGGTGGAATCAGGAGTATAGACCCCAGGTAAACTATACAATAGCCAATAATCAACGACCATACCAACCCAATTTACCGACTTACGTGTATTACCCACAGCAGACGCAAGGTAACCAGAGTAATACAACGAATAGCCGACTTATTAGTGGTAATCCCGAGGTTAGACAGGAACCACAAACAAGTCAGCAACCCAATGTTCCGGGAGACCGGGCAAATGAGACAGGTGCTCATTTAAACTAGACGCGGCAGTGAAAAAGGAAAACAGCCCTTCACTGATCCAATATTATGGGGTAACTGAACACAAAAATAGACAGGACAAAGACAGGACAATGACACTGAGAACAAATAATTATCTCAGAGATATTAGGGAGGAGTTGTTAGAAGAGAGGGATAATATAGTCGAAAATCATAATAAAGGGAATAATGGTATAGTACAAATTAAGGCAGATATCAATGGTATAGATGCAACATTACTCATTGATACAGGATCAAACGTATCGCTCATAGACAGTGTGGAGTTAGAGAGAATTAAACAGAACAGTAATTTACCCATACCCACTCTGCCTATAAATAACATTATACTAGTCGGAGTGACGGGAAGGCAGAATAAATCGATAAAGAAACAGGTGTCATTAGAGATGACCAGTAATGGTGTAACATTGCCAATCGGACTATTAGTGGCGAATAATTTGCCCATGAATATCCTAATAGGCTGTGATATACTGAGGCCATATAAAGCGATAATAAATTTAGATAGTAAGGTTATAACGTTAAAGACAAATGACGGAATTTGGACCAATAATTTAATTGATACCCAAGGAGATAGTACAAACAACGCACCTTATCAAGCTATAGTAAATCATTATTATTGTGCCGATCGACCACTAAACATGCCCTTATATCAGGAGGATAACCCAGAATTGTGGTTAGAAAAATTGGAAGAAATAAGGGAATTCCAAAGGACGAAAGCAAGGGGTCAGATTAGCGAAGCACAGGCTGAACGACTGATTACGGTATATAATAATTATTGACATATATTCTCAAACGCTCCAGGTAAAGTCAGAAATTATCAATGCACCATAAAATTTAAAACCCCTGTAGAATTTAACAGAAAATCATATCCGATTGCGTACTCACTAAAGAACGAAGTTAGGGAGGAATTGAACAGGATGATAGAGGACGACATAATTGAATATAGTCATTCGCCCTATACTAGCCCAATCATAGCTGTGCCGAAAAAGAATGGACAGGTGCGTATATGTCTCTATGCTAGGGAGATTAACAAGATGATTGTTAACGACCGCACATCCCCTGGGGAGATAGAAGAAATACTGAAAAAGTTTCACGGGACAAGGTATATAAGTTCATGGGATACAGTATGCGGCTACTGGCAGGTAGAACTCCACCCAGATAGTAGGAAATATATGGCATTCATATTTGAAGGCAGAAACTATCAGTTTAAACGATTACTCTTTGGTTTGATAAATTCAGTGGCGGTATTTGTAAAGATAATGGACAGGATATTGGGGCAGGAAGTGCTGAAATTTACGACAGTATACGTCGACAACTGACTGGTAACTTCAGCGAATTGGGATGACCATTGCAATAGGGTTGAACAGGTGTTAGAGAAGCTATCAGAGAATAATATCACCCTCAAATTAGACAAGTCCCAATTTATTGCAAACGAGGTGAAATTTTTAGGTTTTAATCTAACCGAGCAAGGGATTACTCCATCCAAAGAGAAAGTAGAGGCAATACAGAAGTTCCCCACCCCAAAAAACAGGAAACAGCTTCAATCATTTTTAGGAATCTGTAACTATTACAGGAAGTTTCGGTCCAATTATTCAGAACTAACTGCCAGGTTTCAAAAGCAGTTATCAGCTAAAGACAAATGGACTTGGGGACCAGAGCAAGATGGAGTGCTCAATCTAATAAAGGAGAAATTTTTAGAAGCAGTTATGTTACATCACCCCGACTTTACGAAGCCATTTTATCTAAATTGCAATGCCAGTAATGTAAGTTTAGGTGCAGCCTTATATCAGGAAGATCAGGATGGAAACCATTTAGTGATTAGCTTCGCCAGCCGCGTGCTGAACAGTTGCGAACGAAACTACAATACCACTGAAAAAGAGTTATTGAGTGTAGTTTTCGCATGTGGTAAATTTCGAACGTATATATTAGGATACCCCATCACGGTTAGGAGTGACCACAAATCAATATCATTTTTAAAACATTGTAAGCTAAATCATGGAAGGCTGACGAGATGGGTTTTGGCCCTACAGGAATATAATATCACGTGGGAATATATACCAGGCAAGCAAAACATAGCAGCCGACGTCCTATCCCACATCAATTTACAAAACCAAACCTTTGACGGTGAAAAGGAACAAATAGCGAAGGTATACCATATTATTAAGAGCAGGGAAGATTTAAAAAATATTTTAAACGATGTGAAGGCACAACAAGAGGCCGACCCAAAATTAGGAAATATTAGGAAAAGGGTACTGGAAGGCGATGAAGTTATAAATAAATATTACTGTATACACGACGATACTTTGTTTATAAGGAATACCCCACACCAAGAGAATTGGAAGTTAGTAATTCCACCAGGGATGAAGAGGCCAATAATCATTGATTATCACGATAGGTACGGACACATGGGTGCCCTCAAGGTAAGGAAAGCGTTCGAAGAGCAAACATACATCAAAGGGATGAATAAAAAAGTGCAACAGGCGATACAGTCATGCGATATTTGTCAGAAGGTAAAATGTAATAACGAGAGAAAGGAAGGGGTCATGATACCCATAACATCCACCGAAAAATTAGAAAAGGTATTTCTCGATATCTGTGGACCATTTCCATGCAGCGGTGGAAGGCGCAGATATAAATTCATCATAATTATCTTTGACCATTTCAGCAAATATACTAAGCTTTATCCGATAACTAGGGCTACGACAAAGAAAATTATAGAAATCATAATAGAACGGTATATAATGGAGGTAGGCAGACCGTATTCTATAATTACAGACCACGGTACCCAGTTTAAGGGAAAATTATGGAAAGAGAACCTTATAGAACACGGGATAAAGACGTATAAGACATCCGTGTATCACCCGAATAGTAACCCAGCCGAGAGAGTGTTGAGGGAAGTAGGGCGGTTGTTGAGAACCTACTGCCATGAGGAACAGAAGAGATGGCACGAATACTTAGCGTCAACAGAGGATTTTCTCAATTTATCATATCACAATACCATAGAGGAGTCACCGTACACAGTTATGTTCGAAAGACCCCCACAACGGGAGATAAAGGAGATTATTAGTTTTCACAGCGAACCTGAATACCATTTTGAAGGAACCAAATTTTATAATAGAGTATTAGAAAAAACAGAACAGCAACGGAAGAAATATATTCAATCCCAACCAAAGGCAATTAAGTATAAGGTAGAAGAAAAGGTGTTAGTCCAAAATAGAGAATTGCCCAGTACTATACAAGGCATAACGAAAAAATTGTTACTTTTATATACAGGACCTTTTACAATTACGAAAGACAATGAAAGCAATACATACGAGGTAACAGACACTGTTAGTAACAAAGTAAAGGGTACATATAATCAAGCGTCATTGAGAAGGTAACATGAATAAAAACTCAAGTCAACGTATATTTACCAACTTACCCGTACTTAGAGAAGGAGAGAAAGGAAAAGAGATTATTAATATAAATAAAAATACGAGAAGGACACCTTCCACCAAAGGCAAGAAGATATATATGTAAGATATAAATTTGTTTCCAATAGCCAAGTCAACGTATATTTACCAACTTACCCGTACTTAGAAAAGAAGAGAAAGGAATAGAGATTATTAATATTGTAATATAAATTATTACAAATATAAATAAAAATATAATATAATAGATATGTTATTATGTTGATGTGATCACACAAGATTAGTCTCCTTAAATATAGCAAGAATTATGTTGTCTGAATCTCGGTGTTGAACTCGCCGATGATACAGCTCCACTTTGGATTCACCAATTACAAAGAATAAATTAAATATAAGTAATGTTTTATAATTAAGTGTGACTGATTGATAATAAAATAAAATTTTGTAAGTTATAAAATTTTTACTAATATTTAGTTTTTTTGTTCAATGGGTTAATTTAATTAATTAATAAATAATTAATTAATTGTATGTACTTTTCTCAGATATTTATTCTAGCACTGTAAATTATTTTTGTTTAGAAGAAAAAAATAGTTAACATTCATCATACAAATAAACACAACTCTTGTAACTGAATAATGATGTTCATTTATTGAGATTCAAAATTATGCTCCATTCAAACTGCGCATGGCCAAGGCATTGGCTGATATGTGCTCCAGTCGGTAGCGAACAAGATTAACAAAATATACTTTTTACAAGGATAATTACTTATGGTTCTTTTAACGAGTCGAAATGGTCAGAGGGCAAGGAACAAGATACATTCTTACAGGTATTCTTAAACTAAATTATTATGGCTGAAATAAAACAATATTATTATTTAAATTGTCAATTATGAAAATTAATATCGAACCATTCGTCGAAATGACGTCACTCCCTTCAAGCTGGCTGTGTTTCGTGCTGGTTCAGAAATCAAGTATGGCTGCCGTCACCTCGAGTTTAGCTGCTATGAATTGCTGGAACGGTTCGAGCTTCTCCCACAGAAATAAATGAATATTCCCTTCTCTGCGAAGTAGTGTTGGTCCAGGAATATGGTGTAGAGTGTCCTCTCTTCTCCTGTGATGTCGTTTCGTGATGGGTTTCTTGTGAAGTGTCTGGTGTTCAAATATGTGTATACGTGTTCTGCTAAAATGGTCCAAAATCGTCTCAAAATGGCCGTTGATTTCTTGTACTTATGTGTGCTGGTGTTATTACTGTTGTTTGGAATTAGTGAGGTGTTAAATATTAGTAGTTAAGGTTATTTTCATTTTTAGTTAACCTCAGTTACACTCTGCATAACCACGCTCGGTTTTACACAAAATTATTCTTTTTTCGGTATTCTGTTAGTACATTTTTCAACTAGTCGTCTTCACGATTAACAATAGACTAAACTCTGAACGTCGTCGTTTTAGGGTAATTTGTGATATGTCTTTTTCCTCTTTATATTGTTCAATTATAAAAATATCTGTCTAAGACTTGGTTCACCTTCTAAATATACATAATAAGTTTTCTTATTTTTTACTGCATTTCAAATATTTCTTAATTTTACATAAATCTAACTACTCAGTAATATTGATTAATTAATTTTACATATTTGGAATATAGCTGGGTTTGTTTCAAGTTCATTTAAGCCCAAAAATTACAATTTTTTATAATTATTGTATGCCTCATATTTTGTACAAATTTAGTGTTTAAATGGTTTTTAAGTGTTTTTTCTGATAATATTTCCATGGAATAATCTTAATAACTCCGTGATTATCTTTGTTGTTAATAATTTTGTTGTTAAAACACTTCAATATTGATTAATTTACTGTTTAGTCTGATTTGATTACCATTATAGGCCTAGTATTATTTGTTTCCAAAAGAAGTTAATTTTCTTTCCTTTGTCATTCCGTTCGCTATTAATTGTATCTGTATTAATTATATTTTCAATTTCTGTGTTGTATGTATTGAATTCTATTCCCTATTATGTAGTTTGATTCTCTGATAGATAGTTTTGGTTTACATTACTAGTCTGTTTTTTCTAGAATGGTGTCTTAGCTAGTCTGCTTTGTACATTATATATGGTTTACAGTTTTGAATAAAATTATTACATTTCTATTTCCTACTTGCCTCTCTGCCTTACAAACTTGAAAATTAACTAACATGATTTTAAAATACAATGGAATATCTTATATCTACTAAAACTTTTTTTTTATATCATTTAAACATAATAAAAACATCTTATGCCTAATAACACTTTCAGTTATCAACTGTCTCTTGTGTTCATTATAACTATTTTGGTAATATAATGAAATGAAAATAAAAACATCTTATAATTAATGACACCTTCAGTTATCAACTGTCTCTAGTGTTCACTATAATTATTTTGGTAACATAATGAAATGAAAATAAAAACATCTTATAATTAATGACACCTTCAGTTATTAACTGTCTCTAGTGTTCACTATAATTATTTTGGTAACACTATGAAATAAAAATAAAAACATCTTATACCTATTATTTTCTTATACTACTTAATTATTTGAAAACACTTTTATTATCAAAATTGACCTCAGTCATTAGACTGTCTTTTATTTTTTTATATAATATTTCCCTACACTGATGGTAGTCTTTTTAATAGATTTCTATTTCTTACACTACACTTTATTATAGTGTGTCACTTATTTTGTCTACACTAATGGTAGTCTTTTTAAATAATTTTTCACATATTATACTTATAACTAGTTTACAATTCGGTTCTCTTTGGATTGTATCTTGTAACTTGTTACTGGGTCTAAATATATTGGTTTTAATTTTGTTCAATGGTATGTATTTCATTATTAACATTTTTTGGAATAACTCTTCTTGTTTCTAGGCTCTTTGTGGGAATCTTGACATATTTTGTCCTTTCTTCATTATTATATTAGTCATTTATGGTCTTGTGGTTTCTCTGCTTCTTGACCTTGTAAATTTCCATTATTAATATTGTTTTCATCCTTTTATTTCCTTTTTCTAGTCTTTCCCTTTTTTCTGCTTCCCCAATCTACTGGGTATACTGCTGGTTTATTGGGTTTTTACATAGTAAGTTATTTTGATCAATGGTTTTCTTTGTTATTTTTTATTCTTATTAACATTTTATTGACTTAATATACAGTTTCCTTTTGACTAACCTTTAAACAATTCATTCTTCTCACTCACTATGGACCTTTTCTTCTTTATTTATGTTGCATTAAGTTAAATGTTTAACGTGATAATTTTGTTATGCTACAATATAAATAAAAATACGAGAAGGACACCTTACACCAAAGGCAAGAAGATATATATGTAAGATATAAATTTATTTCCAATAGCCAAGTCAGCGTATACTTACCAACTTACCCGTACTTATAGAAGGAGAGAAGATTATTAATAAAAATAAAAATACGAGAATGACACCTTCCACCAAAGGCAAAAAGATATATGTAAGATATAAATTTATTTCCAATAGCCAAGTCAACGTATATTTACCAACTTACCCGTACTTATAGAAGGAGAGATTATTAATATAAATAAAAATACGAGAAGGACACCTTCCACCAAAGGCAAAAAGATATATATAAGATATAAATTTATTTCCAATAGCTAAGTCAACGTATATTTACCAACTTACCCATACTTATAGAAGGAGAGATTATTAATATAAATAAAAATACGAGAAGGACACCTTCCACCAAAGGCAAAAAGATATATATAAGATATAAATTTATTTCCAATAGCCAAGTCAATGTATATTTACCAACTTACCCGTACTTATAGAAGGAGAGAAGATTATTAATATAAATAAAAATACGAGAAGGACACCTTCCACCAAAGGCAAAAATATATATGTGAGATATAAATTTATTTCCAATAGCCAAGTCAACGTATATTTACCAACTTACCCGTACTTAGAGAAGGCAAAAAAGGAAAGAAGGAAAGGACATAATTAATTAAATAAATTATTGAACAATCAAATAACAATTGATATTACTAAGGAGGAGAAATACTGTCATATAATTGATACTAAAAGGAAATGATAAATGAAAAAAAAAGGAATGAAAAAAGGAAACAGTGTGTTACATAAGGAGGTAATGATGAATCTATAAATATAGCTATTAACATTGAATGATTTTAAAAGATAATTTTACCTGCGGAGAACAGTATATTAATATAATTGAGAAATAATCAGAAGAGTTTAAGAAAGGGAATTTATGTGTAGGAGCCTATGATCTTTGAATATTATATTTTTTTTATTATTATTATTTGTTGCGAAAGTGCAATTATAAGTACGTCTTATATATTTTCTGGACAGAGATGTGTTGCCTCTGATTTCAATAATTATAGTTAGGGAAGGGCGGAGAATGTATGCCACAGCGAGCCACTCTGACTTCGAACCCGCTATAAAAGTTAAGGAATTGTTAGGGATTATCAAAGATTAAATAATTAACATCAAGGTAAAAGGAAAGGAATAGGAGATACGATAAAGAATGAGACATGAATAATGAGATGGATTAATATATTAAAGGAGTAGTACAGGAATTTAATTATAAGATAAAAGAATGAAATATAAAGAAGCTAATAGAAGGTTAATATACAAATGATAATTTCATCAAAACTGAAGAAATGTTTTTCCCAAATTATCAATTTTAACGGGAGGCATATGTAACGTCACAGAACGTTCCATAAAGGAATTTATTTGCATAGTAATTTATCATAAGAGGAAATTGAGGTGAACAGTATCAAACCCAAGTAATCCGAAAAATTTTGTAATATTGTCCGATAATTAATATCACTAACATGAAAAACGACAAGACTATGACTAAGACTCAAACCCCATATATATTATTTAATTGAAGAACAGTGTAAAACTAATAATATACTATAAGAGAGACAGATAATATCAGAAATAACCAAAATGAGGAATATCAGAAATAACCAAAATGAGGTCATTACTTATTAAGAAATGTAACTCTGAATAGGGTATAAAAAACTATTTATTGTGAATTAATGGACGAGATCCATTATTATACTTTGTAATATAAATAAAATAAATGTATTAAATGATTTGAATACATTATTAAAAAGGATGTAAGTTAAAATAAAAAATATATAAATGTTATGACAAAAAAACTATGTTTAGGAGCTGAGTCCAATCACTCAGATTTTATGTGAAAATTAATTATTATAGAATTAATATAAAAACTATATGTAAATGTCAATTAGACAAAGACGAACAAATTATCTTAAATAGAGAAAGCTGTAAAGTGATTAGAAATCAATTAAAATAGCCAAAAACAGTATTAACTGAAAACATGTGATGGACCTATAATATTGTAATATTTATGAATTTAATGTTGACAAAATGCAACCAAATTGTATTATAAAGTTGAAATACAATATAATGTGACTATACTTATATATTTGACCAACTAAAACACTTTAACAGTCGAGTTAGGAAAATATTTACCTATACCATACCAGGCTGAGGCCAAAAACAATCACAAAAAACAGTCATATTTGACAGAATAATTGCAGAATATTAGCAAAAATAAAGGAAAAAGGTACAATCCTATAGTGTACTATAGAAACAAACTTACTCAGTTGAAAACAAGCTTAATTCTTAAAGGATTTGAAATATGAGAGTGAAATTTGTCACACCAAGAAAATAAATCACTTATGCAAACCAATATGATGCTAAGTAATTTTATTAGAGTTAATTTGTTCAAAACCAATCGTAATTAGTATCATTAGATTCAGTTGAAAGCAGAGAATCCAAAAATAGTAATGGCATGCAGATTGTAAGTAGTTATGTAAAATTCTTTGACAAATACCAGAATAATTTCAGTAATATCCTTTAGTGTGAAGAATAAGAAGTTTTTGTTCTAAAGCTTCTACGGAAGTCAAATTTGTTCCATGATGTTCCATTTGATTATTCTCGAACGTTCTAGAAGAAAATTTTACTCAAAAATACCGGAAGTTCATGTCAAAAAATTAAAACAATGCCCCTTACAGAGTATAAAAGGAAGACGAAATTTGACCAAAAAACACTTTATGCTTTGAATCCAGAAGAGACACATCACCCACGAAACTGATCATCACATCCGAGGCGAAACCGAAGAACGAGAATTCGACACGAGAACACAGAAAGGCTTTTCCCGTACATGACAAAAGACTGAACTAACCTCTACAAGGAGTATACGCCAACGTGTTGGTGAATAGAGCAGCAACACGCCATATTTAATAGAACGCACGCTGCCAGAATATCAGCGGCCCTGAAAAGGACCAAATTTCAATAGAGAGAATCAATTCTGCTGGTATTCGCTAAGACAAACTGACTTTGACAAAATTCCCAAAACAATTACTGACACAAGCCTTTCAACGTTGAATCTGGAACTAGCGCTGCGACGGCCGAATCGAGAAACCACTCAGACAGCTGATCACCGCCGGCAGAATTCAAAGCATAGATTCAGTGCGAAACTTATTTCAATCGTGCGGAGTTTTAAGAAAAAACCGTATTTTGACTTACAAATAATTATCAGTGCACGAGGAACGTTAACACGAAGAGGCAAGATTGAAAACGTCCCCAAGAGAAGTGTCCAGTGCAAGAAATAATTACCCACCGGAACGTGAGTTGTTCAAAAGTTAAAGTCATTTTTACCTGGTATCATTTGTCACACAGTTGTACTACACATGTCACACACCTTCAAATCACACAATTTTTGTAAAGCATCCTATTGATTTGTCTTGGTAGTTCAAAGGAGTCACTTCCTGAGTATAAAGATTTTTCATACACTAAACTCATGCTTTTCAACTGAGTAAATAAAATATTTATTAGCCGATACTTGATTGAAAAACTTGTCAATAATAATTTTTTGTAACTCTGCAATTTTATTCAATACGAGTGTTAGTCCTTCAGACGATTTTTAAGGTTCATTAAAACATACGTTATTTTCAAATTCAAACTGTCTTGTTCACATTTTTTCATAGAATTAATTTAACAACTAAGAAATCAAAATTTAATTTTAATAATAATAATAATAATAATTTCTTGGAACAAAAAATCCAAGTGGCGCCCACATACACATAGTAGCTTAAGTTGTTGTTACAGGACGACATCATCGCAGAGGAACCAGTCATCAGTAAGTATCAAAAGTGCGCGGAGTGTAACACCCGACATAACAACACAACACACATACAATTTCTCTTTACTATAAATTGACGACTCCAACGAGAGGATTTAAAGAAAGGTACAAATTTCTTTTTGTTATAATATTTGTAATCCAGACTCTTTGCAGATTCGATTTAACAAATGTATACTAATCTCCAACCTGTTTTCCAAGTCCGACAGAATAACCTGATTGTCCCCAAACAACAAAGTGACAATTTCAGAGTGGCCAATCATAAAATGCTCCGGAAGACACAGCTGCCAGTTTTGTATGACATCCACAATATATAAATTAAAAAGAGAAGGTGATAATGGATACCCTTGTCGTACTCCACAATTGATCAGGTAAACTCTAGGAACTGTTCTCGGTTTTCCTGCTTCAATTAAGATTTTCTTCTCCACAGCTCTAATGAGATGTCGTGGGATTCCTTCCCTTGCCATTATTGCCCATAGTTTGCTCTGATTCACCCTGCTCACAACAAAGTTATTTATTTATTTATTAGCAGTCAGGAAATACATTCTTTAAGCTAATGTGCTGATTAGTGTACACACATATGAAAATGTAAAATTAGATGGCGTGAAGAAGTGCTCCATCCAGCGACGTCACCTCGTGGTCGTTAAAAGTCGGATGGCTAAACACTTCTCAATCTTCTATCGATTGCAGGCTGTAGAAATGGCATGATCAGCGGGCCCCGATGGTCGTCAAGTCTTGCATATTGTCTAGTACCATGTTCGTGGGTGACTTCAGAGACGTAGTCTATGGAATATGGAAGTCTGTGTGCAAAGTGCAAAGTGTGCAAACGGGGCATCTGAGATAGCTCGTAGGATCTATGATTGGCATCGCTGTATGATTGTTATGTTAGATTTGGTGGCGCAGCCTCAAAGTTCGATTCCGTAAGTCCATATGGGTTTAAGGACAGTTTTACGTATAGAGAAGTTTGTTGTTAATAGATGGATTAGATATTCTGCTTATCAGCCAGTTAATTTCCTTAAATCCTAAATCTAGTTATTTTGTTTTCTGCTTCATGTGGTGTTTCCAGGCCAGTTTAGCGTCTAAATGAAGGCTTAATTATTTGACTACTGTTTGTTGCAGTATTTCGACATGGCTGAGATAAAATGTGGGGCAGTTGCCTCTCCGTAAGGTGAATGTAATGTGTGGCGATTCGTTGGATTAGATTCATACAACAAAGTAAATACGAGCTCGGGTACACTTGAACAATAATAATACACTTATAAACATCAACGTGAAACCAATATAGGGAGCCTACAATGTGGAACAAACATTGTAATAATATGAAAACTGAATAAGCAAGTAAAGTTTAAAAATTTAGTAACTACAATGAGGACCCTTCAGGTACTACACTGACAGCACCCATCACTTCCTCACTGATGCGGCCGATCTCATCTGATCTTATACGCGGATTTTTCAAAGAAAATCCGTCACGGCTCATATGGTTCAAACGTTCAATCCAATCTTTAAAATGTGTTTTTCTATTATACTATGTAGCCTACGTAGTAATTTACCTCTAGAAAGCAACTGGCCTAGGAGAGTAATCTCCGATAGAAAATCGGGCATGGCACGATGCCTTGAGGTGGCATTCCCATCACCTGCCTACCTAACTACAGGTTGGGAATAGTCAGAATCTTCAGAAGCAGCCGGATGGATTTCATGGAGTTATTACTAGGCACAAAAAGAATAAGCGATTTGGTACTGCGGAAAGATTTGCTACCTCCAGAAGAGCGAAGATGCTCTGGAATAGGGATGCACTGCTCTGCGGGTGGGGAAAGATGTAATGTTCCCATCTCGGCGACCCCTTTCACCTCCCGACTATGCGGGGAACCCTGAAGCTCTTTATAAAATTATGGAATCATAGTAGATGTTAACAACAGCACGCCGCCACGATCCGCTCTATACCAGTGTTGAAAGAGAAAGAGAGGAGAATTATCGCTGCGTAAAGTTACAAAACGCAGCCGCACCGCTGAATAGATTTCGTTGTCAAAGAACTGGCAGCGTGGCCAAGCGAATGACGTCACCGATCAAGTTCACAGCCACTGACTAGATCTCGATATCGCTAGCGGGCAGCCTACCTATATAGCAACGACAACGCACTGAACGTACTGAATTACATTTAAAACTTGCCGTGGAGTTTACTTTTAATATTGTCACGGCACAGCAGTCGATATATCACTTGAACCTTGTACTTGTGACATATAATTTTAAAATATCTCAAAGGAAGACGAAGGTTATGCCCCTGGGCAAATTCCCAGTCCGTTCCAAAATAGTTGTCGGGGATAAGATTTTAGAGCAGATACCGCACTTTGCTTTTCTTAGTTATGAACATGATGATGATAGCAATAAAAAAGTAAATAAGTATCAGATGATGTGTGGTACAATACAATGAACACTAAGAAACAAAACAAGAACTGATACTAATAAGTAATTGCGATACCTGTTCTTACATATGCTAGTGAAACATGTACGACAACATGGAAAGGAAAGCAGCGTATACAAACCGCTGAAATGAATTTTTTAAGGCACGTGAGTGGTTATCGTCTAAGGGATCGAATGCGTATTGAACATATAAGGGGTCTTTTGCGTTATACGACCACAAATCATTGGCATTGGAATTTTGTTCATCTTTCATTAAACTGAGTATAGTTCTCAGAATTTGCTGTCTCTGTTTACTGATTAGTTAAAAGCTGCGTCCAGTCTCGCCTGTGTGTGTGTGTGTGTGTGTGTGTGTGTGTGTGTAATTTATACGAGTTGATTATAGAAACAAAAGCGAGTAATGGTAAAGGCAGTCAGCGGGTCTTTTCTGTTTTTTAACAATATCATAATAGTGAAAACTTACCAAAATAATGATGTAGATCTGCATAGAAGACTTTGAAGTAGTTTTATATTTTATTCATCAAAGACACAAATTTTATACACCAAAAACACTTAACGTAACCTAACCTAATTTCACGAACTGGAAAGTTATTGTTTATAATTCAGGAGGCCAAAAGGCCTTGATGTCTTGTATAATTTGTTCAAATAAGTCAGTGCCTCCATGTCGCTTCCGCCACATAAACTCACACAGGTAAGAGTCTAACATTTCCCTATGAGTTCCGCACTCTTTCCTATTTCGAGGCTTGGCTGACGACCACATTTGACCCGACCTTCTGAGTGTGTAAATGAGAGAATATCATTTTAACTAATCAGTAAACAGAGATAGCAAATTCTGAGAACTATACTCAGTTTAATGAAAGATGAACAAAATGCCAATGCCAAGCTTTGTGGTCGTATAACGCAAAAGACCCCATATAAGTACCGTACTGGGTATGTTCTCCATCAATGATAAGGTAGACGAACGAAAGCACCAGTAGATGGAGCAGAATGGACCACCAGAGACTAGTAAAGCACGATGTAGCCCTGTAAGAGATGGGTGCAGTGAAGACAGAACAGGCTATAAGCCTACACCGTGAAGTAGGGATGAGCATCGCCAGAAAACCATCGATGTTTAACATCGATGTTAACATCGTGAAGAGTACATCGATGTTAAAAAAACATCGGTATGAAAACATCGATGTTTTAAGACTTAAAACATCGATGTTTTTATGCCAATGTTGCAATTCAAATAAATATCTATGCTTTTTACATGTTTGTAATAGTACAAATAATTGAGGATGAATAATAAATAAAAATAATTAAAGAGAAGAATAATATACCCCGATACTTTACTCACTTACCTTATCAGAAGATTATGAAAAACCAAAAGCCCTTGGGTGACCACCACATTTTGACAGGCGGAATGTGGAAACCTCAACACTGAACCCGAGAAAACAATTTACGAGTAAATACATCTAGCTTCCCCGTATCAGAATTTCCAGGGCCGTTGACAAACTCGTTGAGAATAGGTTATAAAGCGAGGTGACGTTAAAATAATTTAACTCATATTCATAATTAACTAAATCTGTTCATTATGATTTATTATTATAATGATTGCAAAGTGTTTTGAACAAACATACATAAAACCACCCTTTAACAAAAACAGAAACCTCTTTAAATCTATGTCAGGTTTGTTTACTCCTAGTGAAAATTTAAATTAGTATTCCCAAAGAGAGATAGGCCTATAAAGTCTCTTATTTTCTTTTAAACAGTAAAAGCTTAATAAAATCACAGTGTAAAGTAACACTGTTAATACTTTTAGTTTCAATTTATTTATTATAACAAATTATACAGGTACAGTAAAATCTCTCTAGTCCGACACCGGCTGGTCCGACCGCGGCTCAGGCACCGACTTGTTGATGACTCACCAGCTTGTTTACATACTTGTCGGTTGTTTTGCTGCCTCAGTGAGCCGGCATCTAATGTCTAGTGCGCAGTGTTGCCAGGTCTTCCGAAATTTGGGAAGACCTTCCGATTTTTTTTAATGTTCCAGAAAATACGAAATTTGGTGTAAATCTTCCGAATTTTTCCCTAGTCTCGTTTCAGTGCTATGTCGCATTTCTAGAGTTTTGTTTTTGCGTACGATATGACGTCAATCTGGTGTTTCATTGCAACCGCAATTATAATTGCATTCCATAAAAGTTTATAAGAGGTCTTGTCAAAAATTATAGTTCCTTCCTCCTGTCACAAACAATAATTATGACAATAATTATCACAATGATGTAATAAGCATTTTGCAATATCCACATATTGTATCATACTGCCATTCAAATAAGAGTGACTAATCGTTATAGTTTAGTCTCAAGCCGACAGAATCGCACTACATGACTGCACATGAATAAACAGATACTGTAATGTCTAGCCTACACCAGGTCATAATAATGTCAAGTCGCCGTGATAAACATGAAAATAAAAGTAGGGTACTACACTTGGTGGCTAAACTGTGTTGGGTATGAAGAGTGTTGAGCTGTTGTTATGTCTACATCTCTGCGGTCCTGAAGTTCGGCTCTGGCAAATCGAAAACATCGAGCCAACACTGTTCAAAACATCAAATTCGTGGAACTCCATATCTAGAATTGCGGGCGCTCTCGCAATAGATAGATAGAGCCAATTCATTTACACTTTTTTTCAGTGTAAAAATGCTTACTCGTGCGTGCTAATTACTCGTTCCAGCTAAGTCTAGACAGTCGTCTGCCAAACAAAAGAACATTACCGATTTTTTTTACCAATAAAATGTGTTTCTTGTTTTTTATTACACTATTGCTGGACTGTACATATTATCATTTATTGTACATAACCAATCATATAGCCTGGTAGCCTACTGTATAAGTTTTATTTTATTTTAGACTGTCTCATTTAATGAAATAATAAACACTTTGTATTCTGATAATCCGACCTTTTTTGCGTTCCGACCATACCCCCAGTCCCACAGGTGATGGATTAGCGAGGTTCTACTGTATATGTTATAACGTGATTACAGAATAATGTTTATAGTTTTATTTATGAGTTTATTTAAAAGTTTGGTTGAGATTGAAACTCCTCACATTGCTCGCCAATTTGTAATGTTACCACAGAATGTTTGTTATAATTTTATTCTATAACGGTTTGATGATTTACTCAGTTCAGTATGTACACGCCACCTGTTGGTTGCGTCAATTTTGTAAAATAAACAATGATGATGTGTAACACTGATTAAAAGGTTATAACCATAATATTATTCTTCTTCTTGCTAATGCTTGCAGCTTCGCTTTGGAAGTGCCAATTGGATATATAATAATAATAATGATGATGAACCTCTGTATTGTAGTAGTACTGTTGTAGGAATATGCCATTGACCTACCTGGTTTACCTCTTCTGTTAATTAATTAAAGTGAATAACTAAAGTTAATAGTTATTTTAACTCATCAAATAGTAGGCCTATATATAACCCAGTTTGGCTCGAACTTCGTTTAGGTATAAGGTCAAAAATAAAGAATATTTTAATAAAACCTAACACCACATAGAATCACTGACAGAATGTAGGAAAAGAAGCTTAGAAACCATTTTTCCTTCCAAACGGTTTCTTGCTTTTGTCAACGTCTGACCGGCTTTTGAGAAAAGTCGTTCTGAGGGTACAGATGTAGCCACCGTCGTCAAATAAACTTTAGCAATCTCTGCTAACATTGGATAAGTTGGTGACATGTGCTTCCAGAAAAGCAGGGGATTTTGCTGGATTTTTTCAGCTGGAGCACCTAAAACAGTCAATTTTGATAAAAATTCATTCAAAAGCTTTTATTTAAAATAACTCGAAAATCTACAACATTAATTTAATCAAAATATATATTTATGGAAAAATTTTTTCAAATTAAATTTTTTTTTTATTGAATATATAAATAGTATGCCTACCTAAATACAAAGAGAGCTCTGGATTAAGTGAAGAAGATTGAGCTTGATTTTCACTTTCTTCTTGTTTGCGCCACTTTTTCTGTATGTATTTATTGTGTTCGCTAAACAGACCACTTTGTGTTTCTGCAAATTATAATATCTTAGTAAATCTTACAATAAAATAACTAATGAGTAATGGAATCTCTCAAATAAATTTTATCTTACCCATAACTTCTGAATCTGAAGAGGACGAATCAGTTTGTTCATGTTGTGTAGCTTGCTTGTATATTAAGCCACTAATATGATTTATGTGTTTGGAACATGTTAGTGACTCTTAAAATATATTTTCTTGAATCGAGGATCCAATAAAGTTGCCATTGCTAAAAGATGGACATGCTCAACTGCCCCAAATCTTCTACTAAACTCCATGAACAGCTCTTTTAATAATTTTTTTCCAATTTGTTTTTCTGGGTTTAAATTTTGGATTTTTCTGTGCATTATGCTAACAAGTGGTATAACCAAACTAGTGGTTAAATAATTCTCACCGCTGATTTCTGATGTAGCTGCTTCTAAAGGCTGAAGAATTTCACAAGCATTCAGCATGGGTGGTGCAGTGGGATGTCGATTTACAATGTCATTGACAATGCGACGAAGTTCTATGAATCTTTTTAACATATAAAATGTTGAGTTCCACCGTGTCGGGACTGACTGGATAAGTTTCTTATTCCCCAATTTCCTTAATTCGTCACTTGCTATGACACTGTGTTTGAACCAACTTACTACGTTCTTCACTTTTAAAATTAACGACGTTGCCTCCTCTGATTTTTCCAGTGCCTTTTCAGCAACTAAATTCAACGTGTGGGCAAAGCATGGTATATGCTTTTTAGCACCAAATGCTATTTCAATAGATTTTTTAATATTGGTAGCATTATCAGTAACAACAGCAGTTATCTGATCATCTGCAATGCCCCACTCTTTGCAGATACTTTTTAATTCCCCTGCTAAATACTCTGCTGTGTGCCTACTGTCTAAAATAAATATTCCCAGTGTACCACTAAATAGATTTTGTTCTTCATTATCAGTATCGTAGAAGTGAACAGTTAAGCTCATGAAACTTCTCATTTGAGTGTCTGTCCATATATCTGTAGTGAGAGTAATTGCTTTCTTAATTAATTTGTTTTTCATCAAAGAAACTATTACTTCATATTTATCATTTATCAGTCTTTTTATAGTAAAACGACTTGGAATCTCATAAAGTGGTGCAATAGTTTTTAACAATTTTTTGAAACCCTTATGCTCTACAATAGAAAAAGGTTCACAATCTTTGCAAATCATATATGATATGGCTTGCGTTATTTTATGATTTATTGAACCTCCTTCTTTAAAGGATTCCATTTTTTTAAAAGAATCTGTAATCGTTTTTTGAAAAATACCACTTACAGTTTTCTGTGATTTAGGGGTTTGATGTCCACTTGTACTTGGTTGACAGTGAAACTGTAATAAAGAAGAACTAGAAGACGATTCTGAAGAGACAGTTACCAATGAAACCTCAGCAGTTTCTTCATCTGATTTCTCAATATTATAATTTAGTTTTAGTACCTTTGGCGGAAGTTGAGCATTTTGTTCCAATAAAGATTTCTTTTCAATTGGAACCTTCTCTTTTTTTCCACTACTCAAAATGTTCGAGTGTTTACTCTCTGAATGGCACTTGAGATTGGAAGTATTTCCACTTGTTTTTATAATTTTACCACAGTGTCTACAAACTGCACTTTTATTGTCACTATTTTTTAAAAAATGTTTCCATAATTCACTTTTTGGTGGCATAATTAACGGGTAGATAATTATGAACGATGCCGATATTAAAAATTCAAATGTAAACTATTTAAATTATGTATTAACTAACACTAACACTACCGGTATCACAATTAAAAGAGAAAAACGCTATACAGTACCCAGTGTGAAAAATAACTAAAAAATTAAAAAATAACTAAAACTAAATCTGAATGAAACCAAATACGACTGACGTAAAGGGTAAACCGTTATTTCGTACGTATGTCACGTATGTAAGCTAAAGCTAACTTTGAAACTGTTGAAACCTATGTTTTTGTTTATAAGTATCCGTGGAAATGCAGACTTGGACTTTTCTGCTTGACATGCGCAGCAAAACGAATCATTAAAAAAAAATGCTTGGATTCGGACTATTTTTTGCGAGCTGTGAAAAAAGAATTTCATAACATTAGACATTAGACGTCTGCTATTCTTTGTTTGTTACTGAGAGAGAGAGAAAGCGAGAGAGACTGAGACTCAAGGATCTGGGATTTCCATATGGCGTTAAATACACTCCTATTTGTAGCACAGTTACGTTTTATATTATTTAAAACAGAACGTTTGGTTGAAAAAAATAAACGTACTTCCCAGACGTCCGTGGTTTTTAGATGGTTACCGTTTATTTCAGCTCGCTTTGCGAAACTGCTTACGTCTGCTGTACGCCAGTTTATAGATGACAAAATTATCCGTTTGTTACTCCACGTTGTAAGATATTTCTATAGTATCGTTACACTAGATACAGTAAGATCACTGATACAAAAAATAAAATAAAACAGGTGACGAATGAAATATCTAGAGGCGTCAGTGAGGTAAAATAGATTTGTGTTGTGTTAGTGGTTATAATCACAAAGAGAAATAAGACTGTTGCACACACACCACTACAGAAAATATTTTTCTGATTAGCGCTTTCAAGCTTCACAGCTCATCAATATTTCCGATCTGATGATGAGCTGTGAAGCGTGAAAGCGCTAATCGGAAAAAAATTTTCTGTAGTGGTGTGTGTGCAACAGTCTTATTTCTGTTTAAAATAGATTTGGGATGTGGCAAACAGAATTAGCAAAGAAACTTATAGGATAGTGTATTACCAACAAGAAAGAAGTAGCGAAATGTACGGAAATGTGGCCACGATGACGAAAACGTATGAATCTATTTTGGTGCTCACGTTAACGTGCGTTGTAAGTCGTTTGACGTAACGGATTAATTGTAGGGGTTCTTAGAATTCGTAACGTAAGGAGTAAGTTAAACAAGTCTAAAGGTGACAGCGCCTTCTTCTTATTATTGTAACGTCTAGAGGAGGGATGTTGCCTTTAGTATACTCTGTCTGATCACAAGGGGGAGAAATGTGTTAAAAAACATTGAAACACTACAGTTAAGATAGTTTGAACACGCCGTGAGAATGGGAGAAGAAAGTAGAACGGCTAAAGTAGTGCGAGACCAGGGAACAGAAGCTGCGTGGGCATCTAAAGAATGCCTCTTCTCTACACTAAAGAAGAGACAAAGAAAGGGCTCAGTTGGAAAGCAAGTAATGTAAGGTTTAAGGCAAAACTGTTGTTATATTAACACAGCCTCAGCCAGGCGGAACAGGCATACACACACACAAAATCATTTCGCGTACGAGGCTGTTATTAATGTTACTTATTCAAACAAATTAAGATGCCAGAGTAATGTGGATAATATATTACTACGTTTTTCGTGAATCGTAATATGTACACAAAGTGTACACATTCCAAAATATACGATTGTTGATGTCTAGCCTCGACTTTCGAGAAACATTGCAACAGACACAACACGCCAAGTCACTGTTTACTAAATAATGGAAATCTTTATTAGGCCTACATTATCTCTTTCTGTTGTGTCTGACGCTTGTTTCGTCTTACAAAATGTCCACGTTTACTGCGTAATCGAAATCAAAACTTACCTACAACCAAATTTTGTAGGTAACCAAATTTAAGGTAAAAACCTTAAAAACAATTTAAAAAATAAAAGACTTTTAAAATTATAAGAATAATTGGTTAGTAAAAAGTTAGGTAAGTTAGTAAAAAGTAAGTTACATATATATGTGCGTGTGTGTGCGCGCGCGCGCGCGCGCGTGTGTGTGGGTGTGTTGGTAGGGCTGTAAAATTTAGTTTGGTAAAGTATTTAGTAATTAAATATCACTATTGTATTAACGACTCGGAACACTAAGTTTTTTATAAGTAAAATCGTAAAGTTTTACCTTACAGCCTAAACCGGCTTTCACCTTTAAAAGGCTTTAGGAAGAAGCCTTTTAAAGGTGAAAGCCGGTTTAGGCTGTAAGGTAAAACTTTACGATTTTACTTATAAAAAACTTAGTGTTCCGAGTCGCTAATACAATAGTGATATTTAGTTAAGTAACGGACACGTCATGGACAACGAAATCCAAGTATTTAGTAATATAATTAAAAATGTAGCTAATGAAATGTAAAAAACAATGAATACATAAAAACGTTAAAAATTAAAAATAAACAATTGAAAACACTATAAGAATCATCGACAATAGAAAACTAAATAAATAAAGTTATAAATATAATAAAACGAAAATAATTGTGAATCGATAAAGCAGTGTAACTGCTTTATTTTATTATAAGCTCTTGGATTTCGTTGTCCGTGACGTGTCCTTTACTTAACTAAATATCACTATTACTTTAACGACTCGGAACACTAGGTTTTTTTATAAGTAAAAGCAGTAAGGTAAAACTTTTTGCTTTTACTTATAAAAAACCTAGTGTTCCGAGTCGTTAAGTATTATTCATGTCTGTTTAATATTAGTGTACATGGTATTTATCGTTTACCTAGGTTAGGGAGCAAACTACGTAGCCATTAATATCTAAAATAAAAATTTGTTGATTTAAAATAAACTAAATTTAACAATCAACTTAAAAAAAGTCTTCATTACAAATTAAAAAAGTGTTCAAAGGAAAACATCGAAACGAAAACATCGATAGTATGAAAACATCGCAACTGAACCATCGATGGTAAAAACATCGAACATCGAACGTTAACCATCGATGTTTTTGGAACATCGGCCATCGATGCTCATCCCTACCGTGAAGTGACGACTACGTAGCCTACGTGGGTATTTGCCTCGTTGCTAAAGCACATACATCTGACATCAATCTGTCATTCAGTCACATGTACCTCGTTCTTCGTTCTCAGCCTGCCGCCAAGTCTAAAACCTTTCACTACGCAAAGGAACATCGTCGTTACAGCATGTGCAGTTCGGCTTAAATTGAAACGGATTTCGTATCACACGGCCGGGAAACTTCCGTAAACATTCCTCCAACCAATGTCACGGAAGCAGCAGATGTTGCCAGTTTTCTTGGGTACTTTCCCAACCGTATACATCTGTACCCAGGTGGGTGAAAATAACCGTACCCAGTCATTTTCGTTATTACAATTATCCGATTATTGCCATCTATATGTAGTGAATATGAGATATAATTTTAGTTAGGTTATAGAAACCGTAAAAACCTATTTGTGTATGGTATAAAATAGTTTGTTGACAATTGGAATAATGTTTCATTGTCATATTTTTTACGAAAAATGTTTCTAGCAATAATATAACCCCGATGTGTGCCTGTGACGCCAAAAGTTGACGTTGTTAGGTTAACATGGAAAGTAAAATTACACAAGGAAAACGATATACCTTTAAAATAACACTCACTTTTTGTGAAATCCACGTAAAAAAACTCGGAGTAAGGTGGGATGCTCAAAGGCCACCCGTTGCCTGTTAATATACATGTCTCCCACAGATGTATAGCCTACATGTTTTTGTGGCACAACTCGTTTTCCACTAATACTCGTTTTTTCATTAGTAGGCCTACTCGGTTTTTGTGACGATCACCGGAAAAGCAACCACGAAGTAAGGCGTGGTGCTATACCTACATGTCTGCAATTTTCTTGTGTTTCGAACAAAATTCGCTTCCAGTGACGTTTTAGAGATTTGGCAGCCTAACGAAATAATTGGCAAATCTTGTTTCCGAAATAATTGTACTTTTAATTTTAGATTTTCTGTGTTGTTTATGTCAAAAAACGTTGTGTTCTTTGTTTCTAATGTTACTCTCTTTCAAGCTTGTGTATACACATTAAACGCCATATTTTTCCAAATCATGGGTTTTATTTCTTTAAACAGGAACTTTCATGAGTGAATCATTTGCCTTTTTAATATGCGATGTTACTGAAATAAAAAAAAAATAGTAAAACAATTGAAGTAATTAATTAATAGTTATAGTTTTAGAACTATAATTTTTTGAAACTAGATTACGGTTCAATTCTACACTGAGTGTTGTTAAGGCAAGAGAACCTACCGGCCGAGTTTATTATTTTTTATCTTTTTTTTACGTTTTGTTTTGTTCGGCTTCACCAACATTGGTTAGTTATTGACGTACCAGTATACGTATGCAAATGTTTGTGTGTGTTACAATTATGTTAATTATTACTGGTTTTATTTTTATAATTAGTTTTGAGTATTCCGGCACCATATTTAACAGTTTTATTTTATTCGGCAATTCGCTTCCATCCACAGCCTATGAAGAAATAATTTCTTGAATAATCTTACCAAACGAATTTTTGTAATATGGTAAAGGAAAATAAATACTCAATTCTCGTATTTTCTGATAACACTGTATGATTACAGTTGTGCAAGTTTTGCGCAAGCGCACGTCTCTCTCTCTCTCTCTCACACACACACACGCACACGCGCGCGCGCGCACACACACACACACACACACACACACACACACACGTTCACTGTATTATGTTGCTCAGCTGAACTACTGTGCACATGCAACTATTGTCTGTATTCATTTACAATTTTATAATTTGTATTATCTTGTTTACAGTGTCTCAGTGTTAGTCTATTTGCATTCTAGCGAAACGAAATCTCTACCATTACAATACAAATTCATTTTCTCTGTCCTGGAGGTCTATATACAGGCGATACAGGGGATTTCCCTTTTACACCCAAAGCACTGTCATTTTTACCACACACGCTCGCGCGCGCAGAGAGAAAGAGAGAGAGAGAGAGAGAGAGAGAGAGAGAGAGAGAGAGAGAGAGAGAGAGAGAGAGATTTTTTTGTTAAACTAGAGGAAATTTCTGTTTCAGGCGCTTATGAATATTCGGTCGAACGAAACAGTATTCTGTGATATAAAACCATCAAAAATGAAAATAAAAAGCAAAAATAATCTGCTAAAAAAATTGTTTATTGCATTAAAAAGCAAAATAACGTAGGCCTATAGTTTCAAATACTGAAACTGTGCTGAAAGATAAGACAAAAGGATCAATTAGAGCAACCGAAATGTACGTTTGGAGACGAACTGCTGGAAGGTCAAAAACAGAGAAGATAGAAGTTATGGTGTTTCGCATCCGGTTATTGACGGCATGAGAAGTAAAGAGATATTAAACGGAAATAAACGTGGGCAAAGGTTATCTATCACACAGCGATATGAATTGGCGCTAAGTTATTGTGACTCATACCGACGGGAAAGTGAGATTAATTTTAATGACAGATTGTTTTCATTTTTAAGTCTTAAAATTATTTTTTTCTGGTTCAGTATACGTTGTTTAAAATTTGTACCGTTTGTACTAGTATTGCTTTGCAAAAAGTAAAGTGGTCACATAAATTGAAAAATGGAGACGTCGTAAGAAGAGGGGACGAGAAGGGATCGATCTTGAATACAATTCGCCATAGAAAACCAAGCTGGATTTGACACATCAGAGAAGAAAATGCCTGCTGCATGACCACACCAAGGGAAGTTAGAAGGGACTCCAGGGCTTGGAAGAAAAGGAATGTTGGGCGATTTAAGGAGAAAACAGAATACTGGGAACTGAAGGAAGAGCCAACGATAGGGCAAGATGAGAAATCTAAATTCGCTGATCAAGTCAGGAGGCTTGCCGTCACGCGGAAAACTTAATATAAAAATATTTTTGTCTTTTTTTAAGAAGGGAAAATGCTTTATGCACCATCGTAGGAAACCGTCTGTCTCTATTGTGTCGGACTCTCAACCACCAAAAACCACCTCTAATTCAGGCACTGGTATCCATCCTGGAACCACTTCAGGATGAAGCCTATTGCGTCCTTATCGGGGCTCCTTTTAGTTGTCACTACATGCTACCACTCGTTGGGCGTAAGTTGGGCCTGTCAGTATTGAAGACAAGAAAGACATTGACAAAAGGGATAAACCATTTTAAAGTATGTCTTATCGAATTACTGATTAAAACAAACAATAATATTACAAGGCTTTGAACACATTACGGCCGAATATAATGAAAGTCGAAAATACTTGGTACACGCTACCATGTCGATGAGTATTGCGTTTTGCCACATCTCAGCAAATATTTATTGATGACAAAACAATCCCTACATGCGACGAACTACAGGCATATGTTATATACAATACCAGTATATATATACTCCCAGAGTTGCAGAACTCGCTGACTACTTTGAAAGACAATACATTTATTATTGGATAAAATCACATCAATAAGTTTAATTTTTTTTAAAGATGCGAATAAAGTTCTTCGCACGTGTGATTCTTAGCGATAGTCGAGAACCATCACGACAAGTGACCATACGTTACCATGGTTACTGTATCTTAAAAGAGTAAAAACGAAAACAGGAAAATTACGAAAACCTCGACTATTCTACTTACTATTTTAGTGTAAAATAACAATTTGTAAAGCAGACAATCTTTTTTTTATTACTATGAATACAATAAACACTAAAAACCCGGAATACTACTAAACTGCTTTTTTCTAGTTAAATTTAGGCCTAGCTTTTAAGTTTGTGTATGTTTCCATAAATATCTCCAGGTCTGTACCTAATACTTTTCATAAATATTGTAACGACAAAAAGACGACGTCCGTCTTGTTTAAGCCCCGCGATGGAAGCCAATCTGTAACGACAAGATCTGGGCGTGTTCTGAAAAGGTGTAAGTATAGTGTGTTCGCCTCACACGGTCGTCGTCACTTATATGTTGCGCTAACGATGTCCGTAGCGATCCTTCAATTACCAGTACAACACGAGTGGAAACCTTACCTGTTCTTCGTTAGGTGTTCATAAATCCCGGGTGACGCCAAATTGTTTAATTAAAACAATTAAATTAACAAAAAGTATGATTGAGCGTTCTTCGCTATGACGATCTGGAGTATTCAAATTTTACTCCCGCCTTCGTTCGACCTTCTTAATCGAGCAGTTAGTTCGCCGAGTTTGCGACGTGAGCGCTTACCGTCATTTTCGTTCTTTGCTAAATAATACACAATTTATACTATACTTTCCTATGGAATAAAAAAACAGTGGTTACACTCTGTACTAGTTTATTTATTTGGTGATAGGTAATTACTCAGTTTGACACAAAATTATATTTTGTTATTCAACAAATTTGCACCGACAATTATTATAAGACAAAATCTCGGGGTTTCGGCGAATCGACTTTGAACGAATTATCCAGTCAAATGTGGCGACTGCTTGGTTTATTTACAGTTTGTTCCGTTCAAAGTCCTGGGTTCTTGTGATTACGAAAAATATGTTAATAATGATTACAATAAAGTACACTACCTTACATTATTTGTACTTAAATAATATCAGGTGTAATTATAATTTGTTTCTGAAGTGTGGTAAAGTGTGTTTCAAAAGTTCGTAATTCTCATACAGGTTATTTTTCTAATTAACAAAATTTCAGTGTTTTATTTTTTTAATTAATCTTTGAAAGAAATAATATTCAGTTTATAGTGAGAGTTCAGATTACTGTGAGAAAAATTTAAAGTGAATTTATTTCAGTAATTCGGGTAATTTAACAATACTTATCAAATCAGTCGACTGGTTGTGTACTGTCAGTCAGTTGTAATGGAATGGGGCTTCAATAGTCGTCAATTTTCAATTATCTGGGGCTTAAGTACTTCTGGCATCTTTTTCATGTTAGTTGTAGAAATTTATTCATTTAAAATTTATTTAAATTGGTCCTTGGCATCAGTTAAATGTTCTCTTCCCTCGTCTGCTTCTTACGTTTTCATCTTTTTTGAATTTTGATTACTTTTTATACATTTTAGATTAAAATTTTGGTCATTCACGGCCTGGCGTCTATTCTGGAAGAGCGTCACTTATTGAATAATAAGATTTAACGGAAAATTCGTAACCAACGTTCGTTGTCATGGTTACCAATAGCTTTTGATTGGCTTAGCTTGACTTAAGACCATTGTTATCACATTTGAATTTTTATTCAAAATCACTGTACATCTTCTGCTTGCTATTATTCTTCCGTCTTCCTCTCTACGTATTAAATATTATCACTACTGTTTGTATTTTCTTTCAAAGATCATTTTGACATCCCATAAGGTTGGGTTTTGTAATGTATTATTTTTGGACAATTATTTTAATATTTGTTAATTACATTTCTTTTTTATTTTAAGTCCTTATTCTACCATTTATCTTTTAATCTGATTCACAAATTATCCTTTACCAGTTGCTTGCCTTGGATTTGCTAATATTTTTGTTAGTTTTTTACAATTTGTAGTTATTTGTTTTTTACAGTTAGGCATTTCATAGGCCTAAGTAGTAACTGATTATATTTACTCATTTTATACAAATTACATCTTAATTTACCCTCATACATGTTTTGTTTTGATAGTATAAATGATTTGTTTACTTATTGATGTGTTTTGGTTCTGTTTTTTATAATAATTGTATGTTACCATTAGTTTCTACATTATGGTTTGTTAATTATTTCCTAACTGATTTTCCAGTGTTATAAGATCTGTATTCTTTCTATTGACTTATTTTGCCATTGTTTATAACTATGCTATTACTTACTATTCTCTATTACATAAAACATAACATCTAGGCCTATGGTCTGTATAATTCCTTCAGCCATATCATATTTATAGATTAAATTAAACAATTTTTGAACAGTTATTATGCACTGTTTGCTTACAATTCGTTTCATTCTTACTTATCTTTTGGGTGATAAACATCATTACACCATTCAAACTTACTTAATTGATTATCCCTTAGAACATGGGGTGTTTATTTTATTTTGCTCTTATTTTCTTTATTATATTTTTCTTACACAAACTCTATCTTCTAGCCATGGTAACTCTAACTTTGAACCTTCCATGGGATCCCCCTTTGAATACTACTGTATCCCTTACTTACAATTAAACTTAATGCTATCATTAACAAGATTCTTATTAAATAATATTGTTCACTATTAATCATTTAGTGTTCATCACAGATTATTAAGTGTTTATACCTAATACTATCATTAACAACATTCTTATTTACTAATATGGTTCACCATTAATCATTTAGTGTTTATCACAGATTATTAAGTGTTTATACCTAATACTATCATTAACAACATTCTTATTTACTAATATGGTTCACCATTAATCATTTAGTGTTTATCACAGATTATTAAGTGTTTACACTTATCAATAGGGTTTCTAATTATTTTGTGGTTTTACACTTTCACTTTTGCACTTCTTAAATTTTATTTTAAGTGTTATTAGTGGGTAATCCCTACCATTACATTCTCTTTGTCACTTAGTTATTTTTACTGTCTCACTATCTCACTATCTCTCTCTTTACAAGCGTTATTTATACGATTAATAAGTTCATGTCATTATAGAGTTCTTTATTACATTTAAACTGTATTTCTTTGGTTAGTGTACTTTTATTTCTCTCATTATTTTATCGGGTTTTATCAATTATCATTTACATTTGTCATTTAGTCGATAATAATAATTATCTTTTACATTGGTTAGTTATTGGTTTCTTTTCCATTATTATATTTGAGTGTATCATTTCTCCTTTTTCTATTCTATATTATTTGTTTGTGTCTTATCATTTGTTTTCCTTTTTTTCCTTTATACTTGTTTTGTTTCATTTTCATTTTCCTTCTTCTTCAATTTCATTTTGTTTCATTTTATTCTGGTTTTCCCCTTCTCATTTGGTTTTATTTTATTTGGTTGTATTGAGTCAATCACTTCATTCAATCACTTTCTCATTTGGTTTCGGTTTTCCCCTTCTCCTTTGGTTTCCTTTTATTTGGTCAATCACTTGGGTTAGGTCATGTCGTCGTTTGTCGCGCCATTGTCATTTTATTTTCATTAGTTTAAACATTTTATATATTTGATTCATCATTTTTATCCTTGGTATTGGGGTGGCTTATTTGTGTTGTAACAATATATATAACTGTGTATAATAACTTGTAACTTTGCAAACATGGCTTATAAACTTTAGGGTGGTCCAAAATTTGCAAGGACAGATATTCATTTTTCATCTTGTTATTTGAATTAGCAATCTCTGTAAATCCAACTTAGTCGTCTTTACTTGCTAAACTGCTACTTGTCATCATAGGCGTACGCAGGATTTTGCTATTGTGGGTGCCAACGATGAAAATGCCGCCTTCTGCCCTTGCCCTTCACGGAGACAGGTTACCTTTTTTTTTTTTTAGGCAGGAGGAATTCTTCTAAAAGACAAAAACCACCTTCCTTTGCGCAGCCGAAAATTCTGCTGCAACGGCTTTATTTCCTGGAGCCGCTTTAGATGTTAGAGTCCAGGTTACTCTTGAAAATTAAATGCCGCCTTTTGCCCTTGCCCTTGACGGAGACAGGTAACCTTAAGCCTTTACCCCAAGTACCCGGGAGAAAGCCAGTTCATAAAGCAAATCTTACAAAAAAGTTAGAAGGCCCCAAAATTTGCGTGAAACAAAAAGTCTATATATCACATTACTGCTTTAATTTTCGATGCTAGGATAAGATATGTCTTAAAAACTACTTTAAAAACTGCAATTAAATATTAAGACTTCGATTGATAATTTGCATAAAACATCTTTACTAGTTAATTATTTACTTTTTTATCTTATAAAAGCAGAGTAAGCAGTTTGAATAATAGGGAAGAAAATTCGATTAAAAGAAATTAATTAAGTAAAACTTTTGGTAATCAGCTTTATTAGAATAATGGTTTCAATATACTAATAGACTCTGACTTTTAATTAATCTATTTACATTATATAAACAATATAGAAATATAATAATTTGAAAGATAAAAACTGTATAATTTGAATATTTTGTTTTACTGATTACTAATATGAGAACAAAGTAAAAATATATAAGTATTTAGGTAATAAAGGTCAAAGATGATACAAATATAATAAAACAATTATAATGCCATTCTTCTCTCAAATGGTAACATTTTTTAAAATTCTTTTATGAGACTCTCATCATCCGCATTCACAGCAAGCTCTTGTTCGATGAATGGAACCATGAGGTTTTCTAGACGGTCTTGCAGCATCGTTGAGCGAAGTTTAGATTTTACAATAGCGAGCTTTGAAAAACTTCACTCACAAGTGCAGCTTGTGACGGGAATGGTAACGAATTTGGTCATTAGCAGTTTGAAATTCACAAATGTTAACTCTCTATTATGCTTAGATAGCCACTCTAACCAATCAACAGCTTTTGTAGGAGGAAATTTGTCACTTTTTTTAGTTTTTAAAATTATAATTTCGGCTTCCAACTCTGAAGCATTTAAGCCAAACTGAGCAGAGAGATATTTATAATCATTTGAGTGTAGCTTATAATCACCTAAGCCCAGTGTTATGACTTTGCCGATAATATGAATTATTTCTTTTGTCTCTTGGTTAAACCTGTCATTCAAAGACTCAATCATTTTGTTCAAAATGGGATAAAATACAAAGAATTTTATTTCATCTTCATTTTTCATATCTTGAACAACAAATGCATTGCCAGAGTTATTATCCAATCTTACCGAAACTTTGCGCTTTCTTGGAGCAGGAATTTCAACGCCCAGTCGGTTGCAAGTATCTACTGCTCTTGAATAAAAGTTATCAAATATAGCAGCTTCAATTCTCAGTTCTTCTAAAGCGATTGCTAAACTAGAAACTTCGTCCATGGCTTGGCAAAGATCGATGTCGTAGGACTGGAGAGTTTTGCTTACTTTTACTACTAGTTGTAAAATTGGATGCATAATTTCTAAACAAATTATAAAATCGAAGGACTCGATTTGGTGCAAAATTCATTTGCCTTTAGCTCTTGCTTCTGAATCAGATGCATCTTCGATTATTTCTTTAAAAGCTTGCAGAATAGCATTAAGCTGAGCATGCACCACAGAGACAGTTTCAGACCGATAAGCCCAACGGGTTTCGGATAGTGATTTCAGTGTTTTCAACTTGGTATTTGTTGTTTTTACAATGTCCTCGAATACCCCATGCCTTTTCGGACTTCCTTCAATAAAACTATAAATTAGCTGAATCACACCAAAAAAGTCGAGCGAGCAGTTTTGTAGACGGTAACTGTATGAGTTCTAGGAAGGCTGTAAGAATGGACAAAGGGGAAACAGACTCAACATACACAAAGTGTCTGCACTCCGTTGTTGTTATTGTTACACAAGGAATCTTATCGCAAAGCGACACTATGTTATCGCTTGCTTACTCACCAGTACACTGCACACTCACACTCACAGTACCTAAGGTTTAGGCCTTAGGCGATTTTTGCGGAAAATGAGACCTAGCCCAATCGATTTGTAGGACTCTCTTTCCCCCAAATTTTGTGTTCGATCCAAATTTGGCGCCTCTCCAAAGTTTTTTGTGGGTGCCGTGGCACCCGCGGCACCCGCTGTGCGCACGCCTATGCTTGTCATGTTCCGGACGAGGCCTTCAAGGACATTTTCAAGTCCTAAACCACGACCTTTGGGAGCAAGTAAACACGACAAAGTTAGATATTCATTTTGTCAAATTTATTAATGATATGCTGCTCGTATTTTGAATAAAAATTCCCATAATTTGGCGCCCCACATAGAGTTTTACACTTTTGTAAACATTTTTACTTTCATTTTTGACCCACGGTTAAAAAGTTAAAAAAATGTTCATTATAAACACTACATTGTTAAAAATTGGATTAAAATTGACTTTAGTCTGGATTAAAATTTACTCGGCATGGATTTTTTATAATTTGTAGACTATACATTTTTTATGAAAACATATCAGGAATGGATGACACAAGGCTAGTGAAAAAGGCAAGAGATAGTCAACCAAACACCAAGACGAGCACTTGTCGGCCAAGGAAGAGGTGGAGTGACAGCATGTAGGACCGTTGTTGTAGAACAGGGTCCTAACAAGGAAGTTAAAGAAGAAGCCCTTGGTGTCCTAAAATTCGTAATTTTCCAAACCTCACCACTATATGCAGATGGTGGTGAATTCTGTTTAGTTTGATATCCGGCATTGATTTTTGTGATTTTTTCAAATTTTCGGTTCTTTTTTTGGGCCTCGGTGTCCCAGAATTTTAAAATTTTCGTGCCGTGAATTTATTGTAGCCCGAGATGGATTCATTCGATTACGTTGCTCCGGTTTTTAAAGAAAATCGCTGTCCTGTACACCATCCGGCTTCTAGTGGCGTAATTTGAGTTAGAACAATAACAATTGATGAAAAAAGTACCATATACACAAAAGTACTCAGATATATAAATGAAATAAGTACACCGATATAAATATATAGTTTTCTACGAAACGTAAGTTAAACTACGTGTAAAGATTTTGTAATGTAAAAGTACGCGCGCTTTGTGTATGATTATCAGTAAGTAATCATACTGATAAGCCTGTGCAGTTCAGTGAACTAAACACGGAATATGCTTCGGGCCCCTATGTCAATCAATAAACTTTATCTTTTCCTTATCTGTAATTTATAGTTATTATAGGAAAGCAACCTGTCTATTGTTTGAGGTTATTATAGTTTAGACTTACAAACTCATTCCATAAATCAAAGTAATGACCATTACTTTCTTATCAACTCTAAAATACAATAAAATACAAGTGTTAGTTTATAATTGCTTAGGGATAAATGACGTTATGTTAGAATTAGACAATTGGAATTAGATAAATCACGCAGTAACAATAAAACTTAAAACTAAATAAATGTTTCTTAATATTGTTGTTTTTAATGTGATAATAAAACAACTGAGTTGAAATATATGGTGTTAAAAAAAAGTTCAATTAAGGTGATGTTAATTACTTTGTACAGGCTACCACCTTGCAAATAAATTAAGCCGAATTACAGTAAGGCTTTCACGGCCGGCGCCAACAGATTGTCTAAACTCCGGGCCGTGGGTCCACTCCTGTTGTTACTAACAGACGTTCCGGCCGCTCCTCTGGAGGCCATCTTCAGTGTACAACAACGATTCGCTAACTGACACGGTCTTCGTCATTTAACCACAGTACTGTGGTAAAAGCATGAAAAAGTGTTATTAGTTATGAATTAGTGACTTGTACTTCTTGTAGAAACGAATAGTGTGGACTACAGTTCTAGCAGCTGGAATGCCTCAGAATAGAATGAGTGTATAAACTAGAATGTTATGGAATTGGAACGTGGAATAGATGTGACCGTGTATCGATTAGGACTAAACGTATCGGAATGTGACCGAGAGGGAGACTTAAAGTCGATGAAAGATAGTGAACGATACGTAAGAGTATCGTCCACGGTCAGGATCGGAACAGATGGAGACGACAGACGTGGAAGGTCAAGGGAAGCTAAATACCTGTATTGCGGTTACGAAGAAGAGAAAGAACTAAGTTTAATCATAATCGTGTAGCGATTTCGTTACGGCTGTCGCTTGCCGCTTCTCGCATCCTAAAGCCTTCTCCACACAGGGGCGATACACAAGTCGGGAGGATATCTTATTATACTGCGGTAAACAGGGGCGGATTAGAAGCACGTGGTGCCCTATGCTGCCATCAGACTGGTGCCCCCCACCCCCGATTCAAAATTCAACCTTTTATCCATTATTTACACTGATAAATGGTATACACAATTTCAAGTGTTGACAATTGTTTTATCAAACTCTCCAATTACAACAAATATGTTGCGAAATAATGATTACAATGACCATAGTAGTACTTAAGCTTAGAAAATACTAAAGGATTAATTTTTTCTTGATTTTGACTTACGAAGTCTTGTATAATTTCTTCTAAATCGAGCGATTTAAATATTTCGCTTTAAATATTCAACCTTGGTAATGAAGATAATCTCTCGTCTTCCATAGTTGAACTCAACATATCTTTAATGCGTTTTAATACAGAAAATGCTCTTCGAATTTCGAAAGCTATTGGAATTGTCAAAAGCAGAGGATAAGCAATGTATGTATTCTGAAATACATAAATCATTTTACAATCAATAAACCAGTTTAATACTCTGAGCGGGCAGATTGTAGTATGGGGGAATCTATCGTCTTCATTCGAACGATTTGGAAAAAAACCTCTTTCCTGCAGTTTTACTCGTGGCACAAAATGCTTCATTTCTGTTAGAAGATCGTTATTCAAATCGTTCGAGTAAACTTCTGTACGTGGTTTCGCTTGATTTTCCAACCCGACACTCTGTATGGTTAATGGCTGGGTAAGAAAACCAAACAATTGCGTATGTGATCATAAGCTTTGCTTCGCTTAGTCAATTCAGCTGAATGGTGTCCCCTCTGACAGCTGTAGCCCTAGTGCCCGGTGCTGATGAATACCCTAGCGTTATGGAAAATCAACCACTGGCGGAAAATGAAGACCACCACACACAGGCGGGATACTGAGGAGCGCGATATTTTTTACTCGGTATTTCGGTATACCGCGCGGTAGGTTGCGTGGATTCGTCTTTTCAGGAAGGAATTCTACTTTTGTCAATCAGTCTTGACATAAAAGGAAATGAACTCGTAAATACTTAACTTGGACTAATTTTGTATATCTTTTCTTCTCGATAGAATAAGAAATTTTACAATTTAATAAATATTGTTAAGTAAATGCATATTTTACAAAGTCTATTATAAGTCCCGTTTGGCTCATTTTAATTCATTACACTTAAGAAAACAGTCTATACAGTGTTGCCAGGTCTAAATAATTTTTTCCCGAAGATTGGACCTAAAAATTTCGGGAGATTACTGAAAATTTCGTAAGTTGTTTTGATAAATCACAAACAGAGTGACAAGCTTAAATGAATAAATAAATTAATGTACGGTACAATTATTATGGAAAAAAATTTCACTCACCAACGTTGTCTTATATTCTAAGTCTTTCTTCCTCTCTGCCAGTAATGTAAGATAATGTTATTCATAAAACTTATAAACTTCGCGCCGACTTTGAAATCGTAACAGGATACAGATTTTGTATTTCTTTTCGAATGTCGAGTCCAGAGATCGTTTGGGTCCTCAACCTATTTTTGTTATTTTAGTTTTCGTACTGTATATAGTAAAAAATACCCTCTCACTACTGGGGGGTGAATGGGGTACACACAAAAGTGACACTATCAGGTTTGACAGCAAAACAAAATAACTGGTAAATTGAAAAGTGGATACGTCATTTTGTGCGGGAGGTCCTAATACAGTCCTCTTGCACTATGCCGTCTTCAGCATCTTTTCTCCAGGATTGTCTTTTCTTCCTTTTTTCCTTCCATTGGGTCGTGCCCATTTCCATACGTTCTGTGGCCATCTCTCCCTTCACATGCACTTTAGATGTCCGAATCAATTCAATATTTTCACCTCTACCGTTTATATTAATGTATATCTATTATATATTTCTATTGATGTAGAATCAATATCCTAACTTTGTTTAATGACATTCTATGTGTCAAATAAAATGGAAACGAAGGAGAGTTATCAAGGAAAAGAAATCAAGTCTGCTTTGCAGAACAGTTATTCCTCGACCATAATCTTCCTCCAGTTCCAACACTTGATTTACAGTTTTAAAGTATCTGATGTATATTTATTTATAAGAAAAATTAATTTACCGTTTTTAATTTCCTAATATAACTCGTAAGAAAGACATACAGAAGGTAGCACAGAAAAATAATTTTCTCATTAATTTTTTGTAGAAACAAATGGATTCGTTACATCCTTACTGTGTAACGTACAATGTGCGCTTTAACAAAACGAGAAAAGTTGAAGTATTATTGAACATTACGTATTTCACGGTCTGTAGATGGATATATTTGTCTGCATGTAATATTATTTGGTCTAATGTCATCACTGAAACTCTGCAAGTTATCAACCGCAAGTAAATTACCTGCATCTGAACATGTAACTGTAGTGTTCATTTAAAATATGACCCGTGCAATCAAAGTCATCTCGGTAAGGGAAGGGGAATTGAACTCACTCGTCTGTTACTACAATCAGGCGGGAACAACGTGACAGAGAAGCGCAACCGAGTTATGAATTTAACCGCTCGCGACATCTAGTAGTTAAAACTACAAATAACAAAGTCTCCGTTGCGAGACGTTCTGCGCTCTTCTGACGATTACACTCACTAGAGTGGTGTTAGCGTTTTGTTATTATATTTGTTGTACAAATTTTTATAATTTAGCGCATTAACAGTTTAGGATCAGAGAGACATTTTGGAGAGGTAATGCCACATTATGAAAAGGCATTAAATCAGTTAAAGAATGCTAAATGCAGGATTAAAGAATTGTCCAAAATAAATTCAAGTACAGAATGGAGAAACTGTTCTTTTTTTAATTTTGTTTCTTTTAAACTTTGAAATACAATTTTTAACTATTTTTAAACTGAGTTTTTGTATATTTCGAAAATAAAACTAAGTTTTCCAGAAAAAAACTTCTTATCAGTGGAAAATATTTCCTCCTCCTACTGATCATCCATCTCTAATTGAAGCTTAGATTTTCTTGCCGAATGATACTGCTGCTACTGCTGCTGCTGCTATTACACCTGCCTGTAGCAATAGCAATAGGCAATAGCTTTTAACTATTTAAATGTTTGTTTTGTTATTCGATATATGTTTCAAATTCGTAAATGTTTACCGTGAGAAAGGTGAGAGAAACATGGTGAAAAGAGACAAGAAACAACGAACGCGAGGATGCAAAGGGAGACATGAAAATAAAATATAAATGAGAGAGAGAGAGAGAGAGAGAGAGAGAGAGAGAGAGAGAGAGAGAGAGAGAGAGAGAGAGAGAGAATTAAATTTTGTATAATAAATGTATACAAATTGAATACCGGTAATATAATATGTAATTTCTTAATCTTCACTTAACAAATATTCCTTCCTATGCTGGATGTGCTTTCATACAGAAATCTACACATTTGCATTTATTACGTACTTTGTTCACTGGATGGGCCTTCACTTTTGCTCTTTTGTCCCCTTTTAACTGTGAAGGCGAGGCGGCCAACGATCTCCTTGCCCCGGGCGCCAAAAAGCCTAGCTACGCCACTGGCATTAAGAATACATATATTCAAACTATATTTGTTATATTAAACTGTACAAATTTCATGTGTTACAACTTGACAACATGTTACTATCTGTTTACTATACCAATTCAGAAACTTTACTGTATTTTGTTTTATATTCATAATATATGAAAAAATTTAAAAATTTTGTTATAATAATTCTTTGCTTAGAAAAGAGGTTCTGAACCTGAGAGGCATGCCCCTAAGGGGATGTGAGAAGAGTTTTAAGAAAAGCATCAAAACATTGTAAAAATCAAAAACAATAAAAGCTTTTAATATACAAATACAATTTAATAAGTAATTTCTTAAACTTCTGTTTTTTCTTAACTTTCAGTTTCAATGCTTTTACGTATTTAGAGAATGTACACATGTTAAAAAATTTAATTTGTTTGAAATATAGTATTCTGATATTAATTTAATTAAACTATTCTAGCGTGCACACACACACACACACACACACACACACACACACACACACACACACACACACACACACACACACACACACACACACACACAGAACAATGTAATAGGGTCATATAAACATTCATAAGGGGACATATGTCTTAAAAGATTGACTAGAAAATCAATTGTTATATAAAAATTGTTTGTAACTAACAATAGTTGGCAAATTGTTAGGTATATTTCCTTCTGAATGTATAACGTGTTAAAACAAAAGTTGAGTGTAAAAATTCAAATAATTTATAAAGACTTTTTATTATACTTTATTTAAACTCATAAAAACTGTATAAATCAATCAGTAAATAAGATTTCTGACAAATAATTAATAACGTCTAAAGAATGATTCATTATGTATATTGGTAACAGACACACCAATCAAATTTAAATGATAAATTTGCTTTAGATAAATCTATTTGGTGGCACCTTTTTAAATGGTGTACAGTACTTCACCTGTATTATCCAACAACCTGTGAAATCAATTTATTTGGTGTAGTCTCTCACTGCACGGTGTATAGTAGGTTTAGTTCTTCCCTAGTTAATGTATGTATGTGTGTGTTTATGTATGTTGATACTGGCCTAATTTGATAAGTACTAAAAGACATAAATTACTGTCCTGAACATCACGTTACAGCATCATCAAATTTCAAAATTTGAGACCAGTTTGCTTGTACTGGTCTCAGTGCATATTTTTTAATTCGTAGCCTGTATAACAAACTATTTTTAAGCTTTATAACTTTGGATTTTATTTCCTAAGAATGTCTTCAGTGTCTACCAGTAACCAGTACATTTTTTTAGGCTCTAACCTTAACTGCTTGTATTTCATAACTGTATACTACATATTAAACTTTTATAAAGATATGCACCAGCTGATACTGCAAGTCACTGATAGTCAGTGATATTTAATTGCGGGTTTGTCCTGGTAAGCAATACTTGCAGAGAAAACTAGATGAACGGTTATAAAGAACTGTTATAAACATCAACGTATGATTATTCATAAACAAAAATATGAATACTTGTGTAAAGTATGAATTTGGTTTCTGCCAGAAATGTAGTATTTAAGTTCATAATCATCATGAACTTGAAGATCTAAACCATTTCAATTTGTTCCACCTTAACTGTAGCTGATAATTCTGAGCTAAGGGTTGGCCCATACATCTTCAGCCATGCTGTATCACAAAATTATTTAAATTTTGTGATGTTTTTATTAATAATGTGTTAGAGAAAATGAGTGATTAAAGAATCACCACTCTTCTACAGTTTACATTAACAATGTGAATGGGTTTGAATCTGGTAAAGCATGGGAATGCCACTTTTCATTTAGACGATAAACAAATAGTTGTAATTAATAACTGGTTTCACAGTTTGTATGTTTATGAAAAAAAATTGAACAAAAAATATGAAACCAAGTGGGAACTTGTTTTGAAGGTTAGAGACTTTACAAATACTGGTAATTAAAAATACCATACAAATTAATTACATACCAATAAAAATGTATTAATGTTTTTAAATTGATGAGCTTAATTTCTTTATAACATATTTTTTTTTAGCATAATGTAGAAAAAATGTGTTACAACAAAAATATAAATACAAGTGTTATGTATATACAATATCGCATTTCTTATAAGTGTCTGTTATAATGATTGAATGGCTTTCGTTGTTAAGTAGATTGCTTTTGGGATATACATACATATTATTTTGTTTTTGTCTTTTTTGAGGCATTGATGAGACTTTATTTACGAAGTGTTTGGTGTTAATAAAAACAAAATGTATTATATACATTATGTGTACAGTGTTCTTATTATAAATGTTATCAGTAAATGACATTGGTGGTTTAAGATACTAGCCTTTTATAATTTTAATGGGTGATAATAATAATAATAATAATAGCAATAGTTCATTTGTAATTCTTGAAACATAGCCTATTACCTGCCAAATCTCTATTATCTATGAATATTAATAGATAACTGTTTAACACTTGTGTTTTTAAATAATACCTAAAGCATGTATTTTTATTAATTAAAAAATTTATTACAGAGCATAAATGTGAAGTCAAATTTTTATTAATGCTTTTACTATACCAATGAAAAATATAATATAGATGTTCAGTTTCCAAGGTGTGGGTTGCAGAAAGTACTTCGTTGGAAATTATAAATAACATTAACCTGAACCACTATAAATTGAAGCTTTGTTCACGAAACAAATAATTCCCTGTTGATGTTTGAATGAAAATACTGTCAATAATAATGTAAACGATGTCCTCAGCTGTCACGATTTGATGGTATTTGAAGTACTTATTCTACTTTTGTGAATATATTTTACATCTTGTGGATTTTTATTTTAAACACAAAGTTAAACTTTTGGTAGAATATGATTTTTAGTATAGATATAGACTTAAAGTTGTAACTAAACAGTTTATTTTGTGTCATGTGTATAGAAAACGTTATGATGATTTGGGTTAATCATGGTTTATACTTGTTATTGTTATTGTTATTGTTTCTTATGATTAACTTGGAATTCTGTCCGTCGGATTTCTGGTACCTCATTTCAGTTGAATATGTTATATGAGGTTCTAAAATTAACCTTTTTTTATTGGTGTTAGATAAAGCATTTGTTTAGTTAGAAATGTTACCAGTTTCACCATTAAAATATCTGAAAAGTAATCCACATCTGTTTTTATGATATAAACCTGCATCTTGGGTGTCACAGGGATCTTCAAAATCTTTTATGTTTCCCAGGTAATTGATTATACTTTAGTACCTTATGATTTAAGTTATAAAACATATAACTTTTTAGTTTTAGAAAAATGCTTTTTTCAAAAATTGAAAGTTATTAAAATTCTTGGATTTTGTTGTCCATGACGTGTCAGTTACTTAACTAAATACAACTATTACATAAACGACTCGGAACACAAAGTTTTTTATGAGTAAAAACATAAAGTTTTACCTTACAACCTTACAAGTTTATTAAAATCATGAGAAATTACAAAAATTTAGTTTATCAATACACATTAAAAAATATATGACAATAAAAAGATGGTTTGAGATGTAGGACAAATCAGAATTTATACTCCAATACAGTACCATACTGACAAGGCTCACTTGAATTGTTAGTCAAAATATAATCACTAAAACTTAATTGCTTTTGTTATCATGTTAAAAACTTCAAATTCTATCAATTAGGTTTATAAGTACTTCTTGGATTTCGTTGTCCATGACGTGTCCGTTACTTAACTAAATATCACTATAGTATTGACGACTCGGAACACTAAGTTTTTTATAAGTAAAAACGTAAAGTTTTACCTTACAGCCTAAACCGGCTTTCACCTATAGAAGGCTTCATCAGAGGCTGTCGTAGGTAGCGCTGTTCGTCATGTTGTTGGCGACGGGATAGTTTTTCGAAAGATCGAAATAAAAAAAACATCGACAATAACATGAAGATTCTACACGTACACACAAAAGGGCGAAAACTAGACACTCTAGAACAATTAGAAATATACAAACACACAAAAACAAATAAAAACGACATCCTAAACGAACAGACACAATTAAAATCGCACGCATTTTTCGAACACATCTCACCACACACACACAGCTTCGATCTTTCGAAAAACTATCCCGTCGCCAACAACAAGACGAACAGCGCTACCTACGACAGCCTCTGATGAAACCTTCTATAGGTGAAAGCCGGTTTAGGCTGTAAGGTAAAACTTTACGTTTTTACTTATAAAAAACTTAGTGTTCCGAGTCGTCAATACTATAGTGATATTTAGTTTATAAGTAGTTTACCATAGGTTAAAACTGCAAAATGAAATTCCCAATTATATCATATTAGCTGATCCATGTTTATAGGTTTCTTATGTAAAAGAAAAATAAATTAAATCTCTCTTAATTTTAGACAAAATAAATATTAATTGAACTGGAATTGATAAGGTTTCTTAGTTTCTGGTGTATTAGTAATTTTAGAAAAGAAGTGTCAATAAATATAGATATTTTCATTCAAGTTTAGTAAATATAAACTACTTACTTTTGACTTATTTTAAGATTGTATTATTTTGTTATAAGTTTTAGTAGATTAAATTTGATTTTTTTTTAACTTGTACCTTTTGTTGTTTTAATATATGTCCTGTCATAAATAATTCAAAATATTGAAAAGTTTGTGAAGGAGGCTAGATAATATATCACATTATTTATACAGACAACATAATGATGTAAGACGTTTTCCTCCACTTTAAGATTTAGGAGGAATGATAATTATACATTACTTCTAATTATTTGGGAAGTGATACTAGCTATGACAGGAATTATGATATTGATGTTAAGTTAGGTAAATTCCAGACGATCCGTGGGACAATCAACCGTATTTTCAGAAACAAGGTATGTCAGGATACAAAATTAAAGTTCTACAACGTTATGGCAGTTCCTGTACTGTTTTATGGGTGTGAATTATGGGCAACGACCAAGGAGTAAGACAGTAAAATACAGGCCTCGAAATCGGCTTTCTTAAGAGGAATTAAAAGGTGTTCTAAACTTGACCATGTCAAGAATGAGGCCACAAGAGAAGAATTACAAGTTTTAACTTCAATTAAAAGATTAAAAGATTGTAAACAATGGTAGAAGAACACTTAGAAATAATGTCAGATTCAAGACTGTCCGAACAAGTCTGGAAACACAAAACCTATAGGACACAGGTATGTGGGTAGATCCAGGAAGAGATGGCTGGAGGATCTTTAAAGGCAGAACAGGCAGCGCCTTGCCTATGCCGTATTGTGAAGATGATGATGATCTTCTTTCCGCCCCCCCCCCAAAATTGGGTTAGAACAGAATTAAAAAGGTTAGGAAATTTGTGCATCAGGTGTTGCAATTTTGTTACATTAAGCTGCTATGGCCCCGGACTATCGATATCTGTAGACAAAGTGGAATGGTGTTAAGGCTTGAGTACTCACAATTTGTTTTACATCGTCAATTTTATGAATAAATATTTGGGGAAGAAGTTTTGTGTAATTGTAACAACTATCTTTGATATATACAATATGGTTTTTAATTAAAATCGTTTCTGTGACATCCCACACTATTACCTGAAATTTACGAGCATATCAGCAGGTTCGCTGTTGTTGCTAATATTCTCACGATCTTGCTTCCAAAATCCTCTTGACTGTTGCCTAGGTGTTTACTTTTTGTATATGGCTCGACCGCACAAGTTGGGTTTGTCCAATAAATTTTTCCTTCAGTCCTCTCTTCATCGATCGTTCCTAATGACATGCTTCCTAGTGACTGCTGTAGCTCTTCTTAGGTACGTACTTCAATTTTCTTTGCTAATTTTACTCTTTCTAATTTTACTCTTTTTCTTACTAATATTAATTACTCGGTAGTTACAAGTCGCATCGAAATTAAGTATAGGTGTAAGTATTGCTGCAATATACACCTTAATTTTTCTTGTCCCTTCTTCACGATTGAAAGAGCACGGTAACTTTGAATAGTTACAGTTCAAAGCCCTAATTAATCAAAACGAGTTAATTAAGAAGTTCTTTTCTTTAATTGTTTCGAAGAAGGATTAAAAACATTAGAGTTAGGATCATTATGTTTCCCATAAGGTTAAGATGGTATTATACGTTTGTTCGGAAAAACTCTTTAAGGTATGTCCACTGAGTAATAACCGACAAACGGAAATCAATTAAACTTCCGTAAAGCTGACCTTCTAGGGTGTTGTGTTCAAGTGTATCTTGGAAAAACTTGATGTTTTTGTCTTGTCAATAAGGTTGTCTTCTGACCGCAATGAATGATTAGAAAAGAAAGAACACTTTCAATAGGATTTTTCGCAAGTTATCGTTGACGAGTTCCCGGCGGGTTTGTCCTGAAGTTTTCAGTGCGGGAAATTTCTGCTTGTGAGAAAGTGGACGGGGCCGTGGCCACCACAGCTGTCTCCGCTACTGCCAAGAAGAAGCTTACTTTCATGACTAGTGAAAATGTGAATCCATTTTGGCATATTTGGTAGCCTGTTATTGTCACTTACGACCAGGGGAATTTTTTTCGAGGGGAGGTGAAAATCTCTATAGACACTAGGAACCCCGAAGTTCCTAGTAGTGTGGGACTCTAACCCACTAAAAACATCTCCCTTAATTCTACAACTGAGCAAGCTCATCTAACAGCTTCTCCTTCATGTTTCCATCAAGGGTGATGGGATGAAGCCCAGTGGCTAATCCCAAGATTATCCTGTCTTTCTCCCACGTAGAGTTTTATGGATCTATAGGCCTACATATTAATTGCTTTCTATTGCGATACCAGATCATGTGGCTTCTGTCTTTTGAGTCGCTTCAGGACGTGTGGAGCTTCTTCCACCATTTGTCGCATTGTTGGGTTACCGTGGATCTGAATCCTCTGATCATGTTTGTCTGCATATTCTGTTCTTATTCCGCTGACATATTCTACATTGAGGTCTATATGTAGGTTGTCGTTCCTTATATACCAAGGGGCATTCACTATGCTTCTGAGTACTTTATTCTGAAAGGTTTGTATCTATTATAAGTTTGTTTTCTGTGTACAGCCCCACAGCCGAATTCCGTAAGTCCTCACAGGCTTCAGAACCTGTTTGTACAACAGCAGTTTGTTTTCAACTGTTCGTTGCCAGTTTCTCCCTAACAGCCAGTACATTTTTCTGTATTTTATGTTGAGCTCCCCATTCTTTTTTTTATGTGCTCTTTCCATTTAAGATTTGTATCCAGCGTCACACCTAGATACTTTGCTGTGTTAGAATATGGCATTTCCAGCTCGTTAATATAAATCCTTATTGGATCTACTTTTCTGTTGGTGAAGTTGATATGAACTGATTTGGATTCATTAAGTTTGATTCTCCACCGCTTGGTCCATGCACATACTTCTGTGAAATAGCTCTAGAGCTTGTTTGCTGCTGCTTCAATCTCGTCGCCCAGTGTTAGGATCGCAGTATCGTCAGTAAATGTTGCCACGGTAACTTCCTCACGATTATGCAAATCTCTCGTGTATAATAGATAGAAGAAGGGTCCCAGCACACCGCCTTGCGGAACACCCTCAGAAATCCTCTTCAATTCTGAGTACTCGTTCCCACACTTAACACGAAAATATCGGTCAATGAGCAGGGGAGTGATTTAATAATTTTTTAATTCACTAACTCTACAAATTTTTTTATGTTTATTGGACTGGCCGTATTATTTTTAAACAAAAAGGTTACTGCTGCATAACGTAGCAACCTCTATATTGAAAAACATTTATAAATATTTAAAACTGCAATTCTGACGTCACTGTCGACTAATTCATTATAAGCTTACCAAGGTATAATTATCGTCACAAGAGGACTGAATAATACTTAGGTTCGTCCTTCTAAATGCACATTTCATTTTCTGAATTAAGTCTAATATTTATTAACGCCACTAAAGTATTACACACATTAAAGTCTGTTATTTGTATAAATGTTACACTATACTTTATGCGGAAAATCCCGCAAATGAATAAATAAAAGCAATAAAAGCAATATTTTTTTCACACAGTTTTTTCATTCGTGTACAAAAATAAAAAAAAATTATGAAAAACGTGTTCTTATCGGACTTAATTAAGGAAACAAGCTTTAGAGTTAGAAATTGAAATTGTCGGTTTGAAATAATATGAAATGGTAATATTTTATTTTGGAGGGATGAAAGGAAGAAAGGACTCATAAAAACCACCTTGCCCGGGTGAAAATTGTTTTGTTGCGTTGTCCCTGCTTACGGCTCTTTTCAGAGGTCTAAGGTTTTTCTGTTCAGTACGTAACTTTGGTTGGTTCAATACTGTCTGTAGCCGATCCAACAAACAATCTTGTTTTTGTTCGACAAGTACTTCTACAGTTTCTGTTGATAAACGTAACGAGTTTCGTAAGGTGACGCACGCCTTGTCAGTCGTCGTATAAAAAACCGCTCACTGAAGATGGCCTCCAGATGTGGCGCCGAAACGTCTGATTATAACATCGATCAGCATGAGAATTATAGTAGACCACGACCGCCTTACAGCCCGGTTAATGATTTGGATAATTATAACGCCGCCAGTGAAAGCCTGAAAAACAGATTACGGTTATAAATTCAACTAAAAAAACACCCAAATACATACTTTTGAAATTTGTAGTGTCTATTGTACGATTGTCTGCTTTACAATAATTGTTATTGTAATAAAAAAAGTAGTAGAGTATTCGGGATTCTCGTAATTTTTTCTGCTAACTGAAAAAATGTCTAATATTGAAATCCATCTAATAATAAAATTTATTAATTTATTTAATGGAATAATAAATGCTGGTGAACAAATTCGGCCAACTTACTATTGTAACTGTATCGGAACTGTACCTTTATCCGTTCCTGCAGTACATTTTCGATATATTTAATATGCGACTGTATCGATAAATTACGATGTGGGAAATAAGAACTGTACTAATTGTAAATTGTCATATTTCTTAATGCAAAGCGAAAATACGTGTTGTTTTCATCGGTGAGGCTACGTAACAATGGATTTTGGCTTTTAGTTTACTGCTGAAATAAATAAAAGCCATGGTTGAGAAAAACAAAGTTTAATGTGTATATACAAAGGTTATAACAGAGTAACACTTAAAATAAAGAACCTAACGTTTTTAAATTGACAAATTGACAAAACTACAACAGCAAGTGTAAACTGAAAAATATAAATATTGGTATGAATAATGGTTAATGGAAAAACCAAAAAACACAATGTATTAAGGAATGACAACACATGTTCTACAGATTATACATAATGGACGTCTCTTGTTGGTTAGCCACAAAAACGAGTAGGCCTACTTGTTGCAAAACGAATATTATCGAAAGAACGAGTTCTGCCACAAAAAAGTGACACGTATAGTAATAGGCAAAGGGTAGCCCTTGGGGTGGCCTTATTTTCGAGTTCGGTGGTTTTCAGTGATCTATTCACAGATTAAGTATTCATGGAAACACGAATACTTCTGAAAAAACGAGTTCTACTTAAAACCGAGTTCTGCCAGAAAAAGGGAGACATGTATAGTAATAGGCAAGGCTTGGCCCTTGGGCCGTCCCACCTTACTTTCGAGTTGGGTTTTTTCATGGTTTCCGCAAAAAAACGAGTTTTACATTACACACGTATCGGTTTCCATGTGTAATTTCAGTTCTCATGTTAACCTAACAACATCAACTTTTGCCGTCACAGGTAGAGGTGACGTGTTACTGCTACAAAAAGTTTTCATTAAAAAAAAAAGACGAAGAACACCAATTGCAATTGCCAGTCAACTATTTTGCAACGTACTGTTACGACGGTCTACTTGCACGTTGTAGGTAGAGTGGAAAACAAAAGTACAAGACACCAATTAAGTCACTAATTTTAAGACAACAAATAAGCTTTAATTTTCACAGTTAAACAGTTCGTAATTAACAACACAGTCCCTTATAACAAATCAAATATAAATTGTTCACACGCAAATAAAATGTCACTAATATTAAACACAATGGTATTACAATATACCGTCCGATTATAAAACACAACACTTAACTAATAACCACTTGAACGCGCACAGTAATTTCGCCCGATATTAACTCGAACCGCTGTGTAATTTATCGCGACTGATACTGAAACTTAAGTCCGCTGCCGCCATGTATTTATACCTGCGCTCACATACCAGAATGTTCCTAATTGTGTCTTAGCGCTCGTGTGAACTACGTAATTAACTGCGGCCTTGACACCGTCCGCGCGGCTGGCGCATTCGAGAAACCTCTCGAAAATGCGTCGACAAGCACGTACGCCACACGCGTTACATCGAGATTCTTCTGGCACATTCGACAAACACGTAGAGTGTTCTGTGATGTCGTAACAATACGAAATTAAAATTTGTATAATTCTTTCACCTACATAAAATTATTTGCGATATTCACTAAATATCGAAGCCAAAGAAACGCATAATCGAAATATCGAAAATTATTGCAGGAACGGATAAAGGTACAGTACCTAACATTTTATTTTCAAATACATTAAATTGCAAACAATCACCAATAGAGCAATAATAAGTAGCCTAAGCATTATTATTATTATTATTATTGGTGTTGTCATAAATTTCAGTGACAGTTGACACAGTAGTCGACATTACGTATGTGCGAGGCTATGTCAGCTTAATGGCGCCGTATTAGAGGTGTTTGATAGCTTCTGAATAAAACATGAGACGTTTGCTACATATATAGAGTGCACGTGTCCTACTACAAGCACACACTGTACATCATATATTACCACGTTCCTGATTTATCGGCGCCCCCTCCCCCTCCTTCTACTTCCCCTTCCTCCATTTTAATCGTAAACTCTGTTTTATTCTCGAACGCCAATACTGATTGGACGAATTTATACCGCGCGGAAAATAACGCTTTTCTAATCAATTATTACACACATCCCTTTCCCGGCGACATAAAAAACAAATTAAGAATCACTTTAACCGATTCGATTTTGTTTTGTTCGTTCTAGATTTTTCCTCGGTCTGTCCTTAATTGTTTTAATCTGTTTTAAATTGTTTTAAATTAAAATTTTTATAAGAGATCGTCTCCACATGGTTAATTACTGCTTCGCATAAAACATAAAAAACGAATTAACTCGCAGAAGATATATTGCGTTTGAAGTGTTCACTATTCCAAATATACACAAATACCACAGGGACACACTCACATGTACATTTAGAGACTGACAGGGGTGTTTAGTTTTTTAAAGCGATATAGACATACGAACTTACAACTATAAAGGCATGATTGCCCTACTTTATCAACACCGGTCAATTAAGAGAGTTTTCTATAATTGTCTGGAAGAAGAATTTTAAAATATTAATCTGTTATTAATTTGTTCCATTCTATAATTACAGCCATGTAACCTATAATGGCCGACCGGTATCTCGAGTCAAACAACTCATTCAATCAAAATTCGTTTTGGTTCATATGTGAAGATGTTTGGAAAAGTAAGATACTTCTGAAAGTTGACTAACTCTTTCGTGTAACCTCGAGTCTAACATGGGCGGATGTATGTGAACGTTGTTGGAAACATGGAGTCAGTATTTATTTACAATTTTCAGCTAAGTTTATGTTTCAGAAAACACTGGGGACATATAGGCCTCATTCTAAGCTCTTTGAAATAACTTCTAGAAGGCCTACTTACCTACCACCCGGAGCTACAGATCTTGGTGTGCCTTGGGCTCCTTTCCAGTCCTATCTTTAATCCCATCTCCACATCCCCTCACTTTCATCGTCTTCAAATCCTACACACATTTCATACTTTGTAAAAGCGGTCTTTGTTTTTAGATGATGAGAATTTAGCCTTCAAAATCCTCTTAGACATAAATGTATCATTTTCTCTCGTAGACCTTCGTGGTGGGAACTTTTAATAACAAACATTGTCGGGTTGACAACCACGTTTCTTTGATACCGTTATGCACACCAAACGTTTCGCCCATTCTGTGTTGTGGCATCCTCAGTGGTAAACACCCCGACACTCCTCCAGTGGACGGGTCCATTTTACACCATTTTACAGTATGCACAATATATAAGAACAAAGCACATTAAACACTAAATAAAGATGTACAGTAATGAAATAGTATATAAAGTAAAAATTAAGTAAATAACAATAAAATTAACATAATAAAATATTCTTTTTCTTTAAGAGTGGAAAAATGCTTTATGCACCGTCAGAGGAAACTGTCTGTACCTGGTGTGCGGGACACTCACCCACCTCTAATTCAGGCATTCATATCTATCCTGGAACCTCTTCTTCTGGAACAGTTTCTCGCTTCTCTCTCTCTCTCTCTATCTCCCTCTCTTTCCACAAACTTTGAGGATGGCACATCTGTCTCTAAAATAGTCCTATACGCAACCATATTTCTTTCCCGTTACACCATAGTCCTGCAGCTGGACTGGTACCCGTGGCTATCAAACACCCCTGCTATATCGAGGAAGACGCGCAGAGCATACATTTTCATCCTCCGTCTTACTTGTCTTAACATTTTCACAATAGCATCTCCAGTTTGCTTTCCTGCCCTACAATTGGGCCGAGTGTGAAAAGATATAAACTTGCCGGGTTTGAAAAAGTGCATTACAAAATATGCTACACATATCCGACTATAGTTCTGGCCTCTAAACTACGATATCTATGTCCTCGAATGTTCTAGGGTATGAATCTGCAAATTCTAAACAATCAAATACACTCCAGGTTTATGCCATTTTTCACTGTAGGGCCTATACTAAGTGAAATTTATTTACTATAAAGCTTCAGGTATGTATAGTTCATTTACGGTAGGGGTGATGATGGGGATCAAAAACAGAACATTTCCGAACATGAAATCAATCTACATCTAAAACAACAACTATAAAAACACAATATATTTAATAAGGTTAGCGTCTCATATTATGTTGCTCCAAACATAAAAATGATTTTATGGTTTGAAAAAATTTTAGTTTATAAAATTAATGTAGTGTTTATTTAGAATATAAAAAAAATTAAAAAATACAGCATGCTTTTACTATTGTTTATTATTAAATGGTATCGTTTTCTTAATGGAACCGATATTTCAATTAAATAAAAAACAATCGTAAGTAAAAAATAAACATTAAATGGAAAAAAGCTGTGAATAAATGAAAATGCACACTCTCTTTTATTTTTTTTAAGTGACACTCCATAATTTACTTGTGTGCCTCTGTTAAGAAGATATTACTCTATTTTCTGACCAGCCTAATAGTAAAAAATCGGTATGGAGAACCATACATGACTTCCATGTTGTAATTAGTTATAAAATTATTTTTATTATGTACACTCAGAACGAAACCAAATATATCGCATGCTTTTGGTAAAAACGCTGAGAAAGATAATCAAAATACGAATTGCACCTAGTTGTTAACATTTTGAAAATAAATAATTAATCTGATTGAATTATCTTTTATTTAAACAACCAGAAAGAAACTAAATACCGCCCAGCGTTTGTTATCTGTGAATTTCTGAAAACGAAAAACAAATTTGTTTAAGTATCCGTGGTTACATAGCATGGAACGATATCAGTTGTTAATACTTTATTGAAGTTTTTAAGTTTTCGGTCGAATAAATTTATAACATCAATATAAAAAATTACTCCTCCCCCTTCAACTACCCTTTTCATTTATAGACATTTCATCTACCTTTCTACAGTGGTATAATTATGACCTTCTTTTCAGGATACTTTATTTATCAAAATTAAGTACTTTACTCTTGTTAAAACATAAAACGTTGTAGGTAAACTACCACTCCCCCTTAACCGATCTTCACCAAAATCAACAGGCCTTGAGTCCCTACAACTCGGGCACATATGCAAAAACTATTTGATTCCGTTTGAATTTGCGGCAGTTATCGTTCGCCGTAGAAAAAATTATACACACAGACACACACACACACTTTTCGGAAAATGACTTTTCTTCATGTTTTGAGGGTAGTACAATCAGAATGAGCCCTTATCTCGAACACGATTTTTTTCGCGATACTTCCATTTCCTTACGTAACATGGAAGTAAAATTGCTGTATTAAACAATTTTTAATTCACTTTTACAAAAATTATTTCACAAGTTGTTTTAAAAAACTTAATAATCCTATCGGAATAATAAATAATCAATCACACTAGTTTTAATAACGCGCTGTATAACGCCTCGCTATATAATTTTACTTCCATGTTCCTTAAGGAAATGGAAGTATGGTGATGGCAAAAAAAATCGTGTTCGAGATTATTGCAGATTCTGATTGTACTACACTCAAAACATGAAAAAAGTCATTTTTCGAAAAGTGTCTGTGTGTGTGTCTGTCTGTGTGTCTGTCTGTAGATTTTTTTTATGGCAAACGATAACAGACGCAAATTCAAACAGAATCAAATAATTTTTTGCATGCACCCCTGAATTGTAGAGTACTCAAGACCTATTGTTTTTGGAGAAGATCGGTTAAGGGAAAGGGGTAGTTTACCTGCAGCGTTTTTTTATCAAGGGTAATTTTTTTGGCAAACGTAACAGCCGCAAATTCAAACAGAATCAAATAATTTTTTGCATGCAGCCCTGAATTGTAGAGTACTCAAGACCTATTGTTTTCGGAGAAGATCGGTTAAGGGAAAGGGGTAGTTTACCTGCAGCGTTTTTTTATCAAGGGTAATTTTTTTTTTGCAAACGATAACAGCCGCAAATTCAAACAGAATCAAATAATGTTTTGCATACAGCCCTGAATTGTAGAGTTCTCCAATACCTTTTGGTTTTGGTGAAGGTCGGTTAAGGGAATAGGGTAGTTTACCTGCAACATTTTATGTTTTAACAAGGGTAATTTTTTCTATGACGAACGGTAACTGCCGCATATTTAAACAGAATCAAATAATTTTTTGCATACATCCCTAAATTGTAGTGATCTCAAGGCTTTTTGATTTTGGTGAAGATCGGTTATGGGGAAGGGGTAGTTTACCTGCAATCTTTTACGTTTTAACAACAGTAAAGTACTTGAAAATTCATTTAAACTTTTTCAAACAATGGTTAATTGTTAAAAATAAAATAATTTTGTTGCCGGGCAATAAAATTATAATTTTTTCATTTTAATGTAAATCATGTATGAGAGAAAATATATCGTTCGTGGCAGGCAAGCATATCTCAATTATGTAATGTTTACGTTTCCATTTTATTATTATGATTACTGCAATAAAAAGGCAGGGAACACACACACACACACACACACACACACACACACACACACACACACACACACACACACACACACACACACACACACACACACACACACACACACACACACACACACACACACACACACACACACACACACACACACACACACACACACACACACACACACACACACACACACACACACACACACACACACACACACACACACACACACACACACACACACACACACACACACACACACACACACACACACACACACACACACACACACACACACACACACACACACACACACACACACACACACACACACACACACACAATTCGCGTTATTTCTGGCCTCACTCATGTTTATTTTCTTTCGTTTGCACGCTTTTTAAATGGAAAGTACCGAAACCCACACCAACATAATGCGTGCAAGCCGAAAAATTGTGTCCAGCGTGGATAGCGATTTGCTTCCTGTGGATCGCTGGGCAGTGTAACTGCACGTGTTTACAGAGGAACGATTCATAGACAGACTTTTCGTCTTTAGGGAATGAACCCTCTGCAAGATGCTGAGGGTCCATGAGTGACTTCGGAGCGCTCCTTCTTTTTCGCGTGTTTGTTCTGTGAAACGTACACTGTAGATTCGCAGCTTTATTCTAAGCAACCCTCAATAGGAAATGTTGAAAATTTTTGTCCACGGTGTACCCTCATACACGCTAAACCTGCTCTGATGTTTTAATTACGGACATCATAATATTAAAACTTTGGAAACTTGAGAACTACTTAATGGAGATCAAACATTAACTTATACAAGCCATTAATTTTATGCATATTTTTTATATATATGTGTACAACGTTATCGGCAACAAAGAAGTAGTTTTTGTTAAAATTCCTTCCCGGGATGTTTGGCCGTAGTCCAATGTTTTCTACAAAACCAGACGTTTCGGCAATGCCATCGTCTTCCATCATCAGTGAAAATAGAGTGCGATAACGTGAGGTGGTATACGTTAGTGACCACAGTACTGTGGTTAAGGCTGAAGCAGTAAGTAGAAAGAAGTAGTTTCTATGGTAATATTTCATTTCGAAAGCGATTTTAAATATAAATCTTAGAACATGGAAGTTATGTATGGTTCTCCATACCGATATTTTAAATTGAACAATTGATTAGTTAAATTCGAATCACCAATTGTTATTCCTTTTTTACTTATTCCAGCTTATCTCCATTTCTAACCAACCTACGTCGTGTCTGACTAACTGAAAAAAATCACAATACAATAAACACGAAATATACTTGTCGAATGACTAATTATTTATAATAATTGCCTAACCTAAGTTCTTAAACATGCATTTATACGAGTATAGGTGACACGGTTCTTACAACAGCGTTTTTAAGGATTTATAACAAAATTATCAGTAGTTTTGGACAGGAATTCCCGGCGGACGTTTTCATCTCACAAGTCAGGGAAAACTGGACGGATAACAACTCTAGTTAAGAGAAGAAAAGAGAAGAGAGGCGCAGCCGCTGGGATTCAGAGCTGCATGATGAGTGCGTTTTTTCTTCTAATCGCCCTGCCTCTGCCTTCGTTAACCACAATCGGGTATAAAACGCTATAGAAACTCGTACCGTACTTCCTTGGTAATGTTTTCATTCGTTGGTCCGTGTGGGTGAGCGAGACTTGCGTGGACGGTGACACACTCGGTAGGAAACGGTCTGCGAGGTAACAATGAATAACTTCACGACTTCGAATCGAAGCAAATTACATTCGTCAGTGTCAAGCGAACGGCACACGATTGTATTCTCGTTCAGTCCGCCTCTCACCATTTCTCACATTTAGTGTGAGTTTACTTTACTTCTTTACCAACTGATTTTCAAATTAGAAGACTTCTTTTCTACATTAATTCCATTTGTATACTAGATGCTCAGTTGTGCACAATGTATTTTAGTTCTAAGTGTATAGAAATAACGTTATTTACTCAAGCGTTAAAAATTATCTTCTTCTTCTATCAGGGATTAGAAGACCTGTTCCGGTCCCAAAGGAATATATCCACTTCACCAACGCTTCCTACGTCTTCGTATACTTCTTTGTTCAATAGGCTTGTACTATAAAACTTCCTTAGGCAACCTGCCATCTGACATCCTAATCAGATGAGCCGTCCATCTCTCTTTGTTTTCTGCAATATGGTCTTGGATATTGAAAATATTCAACTCTTTACGAATGTTCTTTTAAAATTATTCACGTTTGAAAGTTTTTTTATAAAAAACACTAATAACAATAATAGCAACCCCGTCCTGGAAAAGAAAAAGCCGCTAGAAAACCGGAACCAAAGAGTCGCTGACAAGACAAAACAACGCGGCTATAAAATGAAGAAAATGATTTGGAATCAACATAAGAACGTTGTATGTATCAGGCAGCCTTTTTTGGCCGGTTTGCTAACAGAAATTGTAAGTAGTGACTGGATACCTCTGCTATGCTATAACGCCTACTATGTGCAGGACACAATCACCGAGCGAGTGTCACCAGAATACCCAAGAAAATAATGAAGGGGCAGATGCTGACAGGAGAAGGTTCGGCGAGACGTGACACTCTGCTGGGGATGTGGAATGGGAAAGCCGTCGCGAAAGATCGAGACTAATAATATGTAATGTCGACAATTTTAATAATTACAGTATATATAATATCTATAATAATATTAGTGTTATTATGTTATAACTACAGTACAACAACAACACTTACTACTACTATACTCACGAAGCGCAGATGGACCGCTAGGCTCATAAAGCAGTTAGTTGAGTGGACTGGTCGCAAACATGGAGTGATTATAATTACACGGCCTGTTACCGACTTACCTATATAGGATGGGACAAACCAGTAGCAGGAACCTGCAGTATCTGCGAGCAGGAACTAGACGGTGATGTGCACCACACGTTTTTCATCTGTGACAGATGGAAGAGGAGAGGCAACGCCTGGAAAATGTAGTGGGATATATGTCATCCGAAAATATCACCGGACTAATGCTGCTGCAGAGGGAACACCACTCAGATCAGGTTGCAGCCTACATAGAGAAGGTACTACGTAAGGCAAAAGAAGGAAATAGAAAATGATCTTGCTAGGGCCGCTGACAGAATAGCAGAAAACAGGTAACGTGGACCCGCTGAAGGTTTAAATGAGATGAACGTCCACAGGACGAAGAACAAATGGCACCACCTTGAAGTATCGCGAAAGCTGAGTCCCGAGGTGGATCTTTGGCGTGGATAATAGGGTTTATGGTTTTGGTGGGGGCGAGTGCCACACATCGTAGTATTGCGAACCCTCCAGCGGCGAACATTAGTTTTCCACAATCTCCCTTGTGAAAAACTACTACTACTACTACCTACTACTACTACTACTACTACTACTACTACTACTACTACTACTACTACTACTACTACTCGAACTGCTGCTGCTGCTGCTAACGAGAGTTTCGTAATTTCGCGTGCTATACGTTTTCAATTTACAATATTTTTTTTCTCACTTTAGTATCATTCCCCGTGACACGTGTCATTTTTGCTGGAAATATTAGACGCTTAGTTTGTGTTTAACGAGAGAACATTAACGGCACATTTTAGCACGCCCAGCGATTTTTGTATTTTTGAAATGACAGAACAAACAATTTGTTTTAAATTCTATGTTAAAAACAAATAATATGAAGTTCAATGAAATAGTGCAAACGTTGGAAAAGGCTTTTGGCGAGAATGGCCATGTCCAACCCAAGGGTTTATGAGTGGTACAAACGTTTTTAAGAGGATCGTGGAGACACTGAAGATCACAAGAGAGTTATACGTAATTACCACGTTAACCACCGAAGAAAACGTGGAAAAAGTTAAAGTTTACGTGCTCAGTATAAGAGAAACTGCTGAGGAAGCTGGTATATCGTACGGGTCGTGCCCTAACGTTTTGGGCATGAAACGAGTAACCGGCAAATTTGTTTAAAAATTTTTTAATTTTCAGCAAAACCAGAGTCGCCAAAACATTGATGAGCAAATATTGGCTGAAGTCGCTGATAACCTATATTTACTCAAACGCACGAAAACAGGTGACGAAACGTGGCTGCACGGCTACGATATTGAAACAAAGGCGGAATCGTCTCAGTAGAAGCTTCCTGAAGAGCCAGACCAAAAACAGCACAGCGTATGAGATCAAATGTGAATGTTCTCCATACTGATTTCTTTGATTACAATGACACAGCTGGGCACGAATTCTTACCGTCAGGTCGTTCTGTCAATAAAGAGTATTTACCTTGGAGTCTTACGTCGTCGGTTCCGTGAAGCAGTCCGAAAAAACGACCAGAAATGTGGGCAAACAATTCTTGGAGTTTGCAGCATGATAACGCATCGGCTCAAGCTTCACTACTGACTCGCACGTTTTTGGCAAAAAATAACACAGTTGTAATGGCGCAACCACCCTATTTACCCTCCATGCGACTTTTTCTTGTTCTCAAAAATGAAAATGAAGAGTACAACGAAAGGACAACGTTTTGCGACCATAGAGGAGATAAAGGCAGGATCGCTGAGTGAACTGAAACGAGAATTTCACAAATGTTTTACGGACTGGAAATAACGTTGGCATAAGTAGGCTGTATCTGATGGGTACTATTTTAAAGGGAACAATGTTAATTTTGAAGAAAAAACAAATAATTTTATTAAAAAAAAACTAAAATCGTCGTTATTTTTTTTACCATACCTCATACTATTACTTGGACAATAATCTGATATTGGACTACGATTGTCAGAGTGTCTTTCATGTAGGAACGGTGGCAAATCGCTGCTAAGTCCTCAACCGTAACATGATTTTGTTTGCATCACTTTGCCTCACGATGTTGAGTGGAACACGTAACCATCTAGTAGGTTACTCACACTATCAGCGAATCTGTAGAGAAATCTATGAGATGATATCATTAACAGACAAAATTTAATTTGTGTTTGTATTTTATTTGTAAAGAGTGTAGCTAGATTTAGTTGTGATGTAAAAGTACTCATGATTTGTTTATTACTAAAAATTGCTAGCAATTATCATAATAATCTCATTAATTTGCAAAGATTATATCAGATTTAGTTGAATGTGAAAGTGTTGATTTTGTGCTGAATATTGCCATAACTGCCAAATATTAGGTTAATTATTTTACATTATTAATAATAATAATTGTTAATACTATATCTTAGTTGTAATCATTGATGTGAATTCAGGTTGAAAAGGATTATTTCAGTTGGGGTTAATTTTGAATGATACGAGTCTATTTTTGTTTGTTTGATTAGATGTTAAGTGTAATTAAGGACATGTTAAAATGTAGTATAATCTGTATAAGGTTTCAGTGAATGCACAATAAATATGTGACAAAATTGTTGGCGATAAGTGCTAATTGGACCTATGAAAGATTGTTTTTTGTTAAATTAAATATGTAGCAAGGACATTAATAAACTTTAACTTGTCACTGCTCACAGTATGTGGTGAGCAGATAATTCCTAGTGCTGTGAGTGTAATGAACATTGTAAACTTTAATAATGGGAATAAAGATATTAACAAAAATATCTATTGGAAATAATAGTTTTCTAGTAATAGTAGCTCCTACTAATAATAATTTGATTTTAATAATAGTACCAGAGTAATTGAAATTACGTCATTTGCAAATCTCTAACACGGCCACAGCCCTGCTGTATGCGTTTCTTATCGAGTTCATAAGTGAGATACATCCTATGCTAATTTCCCTGTTCCAACTTCCAACTATAGAACCCTTGTCATATCTCTGTCCTGTGGCGTATAAGGAAACTCCAGTTGTAGTCCGTAGACAACGTATCTTGCGTAAGTTGGGCACATAAAATTAAATACCTTTATCGAAGCAGACAGATGTAGCCAGTACTATGTGTGTTTTATCTTCCATTAAAACAGCTTTGTTGTTCCAACTGCCTCCTCAGCTTCAATTATTATTATTTAAACAAGAAAATAAAACAAAACACGGTTCAAACTACGAGACGCGTTACGTAATGTTGACGTCATGCACGCTCACACCTGTTCCTGGCGCACAATAATCAACTTTAATCAAACGGTCGGAGAAACGACGGTATAATTTTATTCGTACGCCGGTTATTCTACTAATTACGATTACTAATCTCCCATCTCCAGGTCGAGTCCTTTCACTGTAACGCTCGTTAGATATTGTTGGTAGTGTTGACATTCTCTCCCGGCTCATTGTTCTGTCGTCATATTTATAATCCACGTTACTTGACGTTGGTGGACTCCACGCACGTCGTTATCCACGCACGTTGCTGGACTCAACGTACAAAATATATACAAGAATTCTCAATCAGAGATTAAGTGTCATTACAGATGCATTACTGCTTGAAGAGCAAAAGGGTTTTAGAAAGGGTAGGTCGACTGTGGCTGCATTGTTTGTATTACAACAGATAATAGAGAAAAGGCGGGAGTATGCCCAGGAAACGCATATCGCTTTTATTGATCTGGAATAATTTGTTGATGCATTTGATAATGTAGACCGTCAAAGGTTATGGAATACTGTAGATAGAAGAGGATATCTACCGCATTTAATAAATTCATTTAAGATCCTTTACAAAAGTGCATCTGTAGTCCTGGATCTGAATGGTAGGCTCTCAGGTGACATACAGATAATTAAGGGAGTTAGGCAGGGATGCTGTGTTTCCCCAACCTTGTTTAATATATACATTGACGACATGTTGAGAGCATGGAAATCAGAGTGACTTCGGGAATACTGCTTAACAAATCAATTTGTATGGGTTCCCTGATACATGCGGATGACATAGTTCTTATTCAAGAAAATCAGGATATTTACAAAGAGCTATGTTTCAATTACAAGATGTGGCAATAGAGTACTCACTGACAAAAAAACCGTGACCTTTAAAGGTAAATATCCAGTGAGGACTAAAATAGTTATAAACAACAGCACTTTAGAACAAGTGAGCCGTTTCAAAAAATCTCGGCTGTGCAGTAAGCTATGAATCTGAGTATGATATAAGAGAGAAGATAAATAAATTTAGGAATATTTGTGGTACGATTCATATAAATCTTAGAAATAAAACAAGACACAGCACAACGATTAAATTTTATAAGACAATTGCAATACCCACGTTGATTTATGTGAGTGAGGCGTGGGTCATGACAAAAAAGGAAAGCGACAAGATTCAGAGTGCTGAAATGCAGTGTTTTCGAAATACTTTAAATTATACATTGCAAGATAGAATAAGGAATGAAGATATCAGAGCAGAACTCGAAGTAAAGGACATAAATGAAATTATTTCAATTTACAGAAGACAATGGTGGGATGATCTCCAAAGGATGACAGAGGATCGATTGCTGAAAGCGGCACCGAACTATAAAGCCATTGGTAGAAGAGACGTGGCTCGTCAGAGGATGAGATGGGTGCCGGAACAGGTTTATGTAACCTAATCCTTGAAGAGGTGAGGAGAGGAGGAGAGGTTATTTGACTATTCGTCAAAGTGAAAATGTTACAGATGCGCGTCTACTTGGTCTTACAAAGTGGACACTGCTTGTTAAGCGTTTCACAGAGGACAGTCGTTATGTCACATCTACTTTATGCATTAAACTTCAAATTTGTAAAACAGTGTTACTGACTTAAATGTTGCAGGAGATGGTACGAGGGATATCCATAAAGTAGGTTCCGTTTGTAAATATTGCCGCGGTGTCAATACCGTCACGCTGTTGCGCTCGGGGCGACGTGTTTGTCGATACGTTGGAAAGGCAACATTTGTAAATAACTGTGCATTGAGTAGACTCGTTTGACGTGTTAATCGAAGATAATCGAAACTCCCGTCGCCGCGTGTGAAAGTAGGTATGTGATTCGATTCTTGAATGGGAAAGGTATTAAACCAATATAAGCCCACCGTCAAGTTTGCGATGTTTATGGAGAAGAAGCAATGAGTGTTTCGGTGGTAGGGAGATTATTTGGTGTTCTGCCCTAAGGCAGGTCTTCAAATGGTAAGAGCTCTCCAAGCTGTCCTATCGCATGCCAGTCTTTTCGTTTCTTCGTAACACCCTCTGATTTTAATGCTATCTATTAATTTTATTCTTCTAGGCCCTCTTCTTTATTGTCCTTCTATGACACCCTCCATGGCAGTTGTAAGCAAGCAGTCTCTTCTTAAACAATGACATAACCAATTCCTTTTCCTATTTTCTATTACCTTCAGGATTCTTCTCTCTTCCCATATTCTTCTTAAAACTTCATCATTCCTTACTTTATCAACCCACCTCACTTTTTCCATTGCTCTCCAAACCCACATCTCAAATGCTTCTAATCTTTTCTCATCCTCTTTCCTCAGTGTCCATGTCTCTGCACCATATAACGCAAATAAACCAACGCTCCACACATAACATTTGGCCAACCTTTTTCTTAATTTCTTATTAATTTTGCCACACAGCAGTCTTTTTTTCCCATTAAATGCCTCTTTCACTATAGCAATTCTTGCTCTAATTTCACGAGTGCAGGACATAACTTCACTTATCAAGCTTCCAAGATATTTAAACAACTCCACTTGTATTTTGTCTTGCCCTATCTTTATGTTTGCCCTTTTTCTCCTCTGCTAATCACCATACATTTGGTTTTTTTCTTATTAGTCCTCATTCCATATTCCTCGCATACTAAATTCAAATCTCTTATCATTTCATTTATTGTCTCTTCCTTTTCTGCTAAAACAGCCATGTCATCAGCAAACCTTACATATTCAATTCTTCTTCCACCGACATTCACACCACTTGTTTTGTCAAAGCACTTCCTAATCAAGTCATCAAGATATATGTTAAATAAATTTGGTGACATTTGGTGAACGCGAAAACGTTCACGACGATGGACAGAGCGTGTGGCCGTCTTTAACGAATGGCGACATGATGCGGTCCGTTCTAGAGAAGATTACAGAAAATAGAACGATTTACTTGACGTCGCTCTCCCTGAATTTTTCAGAAGTTTAACGTTCAGTTCTGGAAACAGCACAAAATGAAACGGTGGGACAGCGCATTGGGTTTCTTTTTTGATACGATTCAGGCAGCAAGGGAATGACTTCCTGAGCTGTAGAGTCACCAGAGACGCGATATGTGTATCACAAGTAACCTATGAATCAAAACAATAATCGGAGACAAACTTCATTGCCTGTAAGGGAAAAATTCAAGTCAACGGTTTCCTCTTGGAAAGTCATGTGCGCAGTCTTTAGGGACAGAAAATGGGTTTGCTTAATATTCTGGAATCTCAGCGGGGTCTAAATAAAGCATTAAGCGATGCTTAGTGCAGTTTAAGTGGCGATTTATTCAAGTGTGGTTCGAATGGGACTGTTTACACAGTGCGTTTCAAATGGTGTATTAGTACAAAGTATTTAGCGCGGAAGTGATATTAGAATTAAAGGGATAATAGTGACATTATTATTTGTGTTGACAGATTAACTTGAATTGTTGTACAAGAATAATCTTGTTGAATAACTTGATGATTACCACCATCTATAGTTGAATTATAAACTACAAATGTTAGTTTTACATCTGGGATATTAGCAGCCTTGGAATCGATTCTTCTAAAAACGGGGGCAATTTTAAATGATATCTGATGTATAGGACGCAGGTTGTAGCATGACAGAAAATCCATCTTATTATAAGACCAAAAAAGAAGCAAAAATAGATTATAACATAGATTATTAAAAAATCAAACTGGGAAAAAAAGAAAAAGTATTATAATAATTAATCAAGAATAAAAGTAAAATGAAATCCGAAATTAAAAGAAGTTAAGTTCATTAAAACCAACTTAAGTGATAATCCAACTTATATAGTATATATACCCAGATAGAATAGGAGCAGTTAAGAAAAAACCATATATAAACCAAAACCACCGAATAAAAATATAACTAGTAAGCACATAAAAACAAAACCCCCAACAAAGTATAACAACGAAAAGTACAATAGAGTAGAAAAAAAGAAACTATCTAAATTAAATATAAGTAGAAATATTAGATATATGATGGAAAGTGTACAAAGATAATTTAATTTGATTGTGAAAAAATGACAAACAATAATCCCATTTAAGTGATGTTCTTCATTCCCCAATGACTAGATAAAATGGCTAGAAATCAAATTTGGGAATAGTGAGAGTAAATCCCTAAATTAAACCAAGAACAGCAAAAGACTGCATAATAATTGATTTTAATAAACTGTTTAAATAAAAACAGATGTTGCGTCTTAGAAGCTCTCGAAGTGCTCTTGAGTTATTCTTAGGAACGCTAGTTGGAATTAGCTGGTTTGAAATGAAGAATTAAGTGGACTGTATGCTTTGTATATAAATAATTATTTATTGAAATTTAGTTGAAGCGATTGCTGGCACGTGTAGTAATTACCGCGGCATGATGCCCGCTAATTAAATTAGAATTAAATATCGAATGACATAATAGTGTGAAATAAGGCTGAGATAGCCAAAGTAAACTTAACGCATGTTGAACATGCTAATAATTTAAAAATTTAAATAATGAAAATCCTGTAGCCGCGGCTGGAGATAGAAACGAGTGGCCTTCTCGGAGTCTTGAGTAGAACTAACGTAATTTTTACTGCAGTCAGCCCTGCTCAAGACCGGCTGTAGAAAAACGTGACGTCATCTACACGTGTCGCAATGCGGTATTCAGAATACAAAGTTTACAAGGTTCAAGGTTTGACCATACTACCCGCACAAAATCGGGGCGATTTTGCAACTTAAGTTATTATGTGAAACGTAAATCACAAATTATTATCAAATGTTGTATGCAGAGAAAATACATAATATACTTGAAAGCCTTATACATTAAATAAATTGACCTTTTGCTTAAAGTAAATCGTCTCTGACATAAAAATCTATAAGTAACAAAATTAATCAAGCTATCAGAAACAAACTCAAAAGCAAAACAAAACAATTTCTGTGCTGAAAACGTACAAAATAAAGCTCATGATGAAAATAAAAATGCTTATATAACTAACATAATCTTTCCTGAAGCATTAACATATGTTCAGTAAATACATACATTTAATTTTTAACAGAAAGTAAGTGACAACCTTTAATTTATGTAAAAAATCGTCCTCAAAAACTGACTCAATATAGAAATACAATAATAAGACACAATAACTGATACAATAATAGTAGACTAACAATCTCCAAAAAATTCAAAGATACATAACCATGGTAAATACAATAGTGAAAAACATAATAATGTACATGCATAGCATAATAATAATCACAACAAATTCAATAACATAATAATGATACATATGAATACAATAATAAAAACTTAATAATAATATAATATAAACAACAAATAGAAAGCATGATAAATGTTTGATGCAATGATGCATGATAATGCGAATTAGTCTGAGTCCACTGGAAGTGGACATAATTTATGAACGGGTCGACGTAGGATACCACGTGCGGTGCGAATGTCCGCGACGCGCACTATTGAGTCCTGACCCGAATAAACATTCGTGACTACCCCGCGTTTCCACTGAAGGGGGGGGGGTTGTCATCTAGAATGAGGACGAGTTGTCCGGGAGTCAAATTTTTTGACGTAATGCGCCATTTGTTGCACTGTTGCAACTGGTGCAAGTAATCCTTTGACCACCGTTTCCAAATGGATTGGGTGAATCTTTGGAGCAGCTGCCATCTGCCCAAACGACTAATATTGACTTGGGAATAATCAGGTTCAGGGAGTGCCGTGAGCGGAGAACCAACCAGGAAGTGAGCTGGAGTTAAAGGTTCGGGGTGCCTAAAGTCATTGGATATGGCGAATAAAGGGCGTGAGTTAAGGCAGGACTCTATTTGAGTTAGGATGGTATAATACTCCTCGAAAGTCAGAATGGTTCCGCCAACCACGCGACGCAAGTGAAACTTGACACTCCCGACACCGCTTTCCCACAGACCACCGAAATGAGGGGCTGAGGGTGGAATAAAGGACCACTTGATGTCTTGGGCACTGGTAAACTCCTGGGTGGTTTGCTCAAATCCTTTAGACTGCAAAAGTCTGTATAATTCGTGGAGTGTGCTGCTAGCACGACGAAAGTTCGTTCCATTGTCGGAGAATATCTGATCAGGGATACCTCTACGCGCTATAAACCGTTTTAAGGCCGCTATGAAGGCGTCTGAGGTAAGATCTGAGACAAGTTCCAAGTGAATGGCCTTAGTGGTTGGTCATGCATATAAATAAAGTAATATACGCCTTTGACGTCGATTTAGAGCGCTGCCCGCCATGACGTACAAATACGGGACCGGCATAGTCGACAGCAGATTGGGAAAATGGCTTAGCAGGCGTAACCCTGGAAGGGGGTAATTGTCCTAATAATTGGTTTGCGCCCCTAGCACGGAATCGAAAACAAGTGATGCATTTGTGTATTACTGAGCGTGTATAGGATTTATCATTAATGATCCAATATTTCTGCCGTAGAGAAAACTGGGTTAATTGTACACCAGCGTGTAGTAAACGAAGATGTTCGTTTTCTATGATTAATTTGCTGAGATGAGAATGCGGGTGTAGTATGATTTGATGTTTGCTCTCGTAGTTAAGCTGAGAGTGCTGCAGACGTCCACCCACGCGTAATTACCTGTCTTGTCCAGAAAGGGGTTAAGTGAAAGAATTTTACTGTTATTAGGGATGCAGCGATGCGCCTCAAATTCCTTAACCTCAATGCTAAAGTGCGATTGTTGAGACTGGCGAATAAAAACCAAAAGTGTATCATGCAACTCCTGGGCCGTTAAAAAGGAAGTGTCCCTATCAGCTATCGGGAGCCTAGAGTTCCGAATGAATCGGCGGCAATATGAAAAAACGCGAATGAGTTTTGAAAGAGATGAATAGTTTTCCAAATAACTGGATGTGGATGAAGCGACAATTAGTGAAGTTTGGGCCTGCATGCGTCGTTCCTACTCCAGATCGGGATGAGTGCAGGGAGGATGGGTATCGAAGGCACTGATAGGCCATGAGGATGACTCGTGGGACAACCAAGATGGACCATGCCACCATTATGGGTGACTGTGTAAAATCCGAGGGAGGCAACCACGCGATAAAATGTCGGCAGGGTTGTCCAGCGACGAGATATGGTGCCAAGTTCCCTTTGTAGTGAGGCGCTCTATTTCCGCAACACGGTTGGCGACAAATACCTTCCAACGGGACGACTGCTGATGGATCCAATGTAAGGCTATCATTGAGTCCGAGTAGAAATATAATTCGTCGAATTTGTAATTCACGTCGTCTATGACCTTGGAAGCTAACTGAGCCAACAATAAACAGGCACAAAGTTCAAGTCTGGGTAACGTTATCTGCTTCAATGGAGCGACTCTAGATTTGGAACATAAAAGGTTTGATGATATGGTGTAGTTTGAATAGACCGTACGCACATAAATACAGCACACGTAACCCTTAGCTGACGCGTCAGCAAATCCATCAAGCTGGAATGAAATGATTCGCGAATTGCTTAAACTCTTTACAGACCTCGGAATTTTAAAGTAAGTGTCTGAAATCAGCTGAGAATAAAGCTCTACCCACTGGTTAGATAATGAATCTGATAAGGGTTCGTCCCAACTTGTACCTGTTAACCACAATAGCTGCATAAAATGCTTACACCAAAATGTAACCGGGCCAATGAGTCCCAAAGGGTCGTAAATTCCTGCGATGACTGATAATACCCTTCTTTTGTTAAATACTTCTACATTGTCATGTCTTTGGACACTATATACGAATATTAACTTCGTTAATGTTCCATTGAATGCCCAAAGTTCGCACAGTTTGATTTTTGCTAAGGTCGAGGGAGGAACAAGCGTGCGAAGCTATAATGGCCTGATTATTCCAAAACCATTTGTGTAAGGTAAAACCGTATTGGCTTAGTAAATTTATGATGTCAGATTTCATTTTAGATAGGATGTTCGGGTTATCTGAACCCGTCATGAGATCGTCCACATAAAAATCATTGGCGATGGCTGAGCAAGCTATAGGGTATTTAGTTTTATTTTCTTGGGCTATTTGAGCCAGACATCTTGTAGCAAGAAATGAGGTACTTGCAGTCCCATATGTGACTGTCCTCAAGGCGTAATGTTGGAGTTCCTTATGGGGGGCGTCGCGCCAAACAATACGCTGCAAATTGGAATCCTTGGGATTAACTAAAATTTTCCGATACATCTTCTCAATGTCCGAAATGAGGACATATCGGTGAGTTCGAAATCGAGCCATAATAGAGAACAGATCCTGCTGTACCGTGGGACCAACCATCAGTGTGTCGTTCAAGGACAAATTATTTGTCGTTTTAGCGGAGCCGTCGAAAACAACTCGCAGTTTGGTAGTTATGCTGGAGCCTTTAAAAACTGAGTGGTGCGGCAAATAAAAGGTGTCTGACTTGTCCACCGACAAATCGTAAGCATCAAGTAAAGACATGTGACCAAGATTTAAATATTCATGCATGAATGCGCTATAATCTTTGTGAAGAGCAGGGTTCTGCTTGAACTTGAGTTCCAATGATTGAAACCTGCGGATAGCTGCGTGAAGAGAATCGCCCAAATGAGAATTGTATGACTTGCTAGGCAGGGATACCACAAATCTGCCATCCTTATTACGGACAGTATTAGATAGAAAATGATTTTCGCATTCCGAGTCCTCAGCGGAGGGATCACGAATAGCAACGTCCTCTAACTTCCAAAAGTCCTTTAGTTGCGAGGAAATGGCACTATCATTTTCACATACCATAAATGATGAAACCGGTTTCGTCATGTCGACATTAAATGGCAAGTTACCTGCGAGAATGAATCCCAATTTTTCTCCTGTATTATGGGGAAATGTGGGCTACGGATAAATTTGACAGGTTCAATTAATTGCAAGTAATACTGAGCACCGAGCAATAGATCGACTTGCGACGAGAAGTTCAGTTGTGGGTCAGCTAAGAATATGCCCTTTGGTAAATTTAAAGATGCGATATCAAATGATTCCGCAGGGAGATTATTAGTGATACTGGGAAGCACAGCGCAATGTATGTTTAAACTAAAATTCTTATAGCGTGAATGCAACCTTACTCTGGTACTGAAATCAGCTTGAGACAATGAATTATTTATACCCGTTATGGGTAATTGAGATTTAATCAGTTTTAGACCCATGCGACGTGCGAAATTCATAGTGCAGAAGTTAGCTTGCGAACCTGAGTCCAATAAAATCCTAATTGGGTGCTTCCTACCTGCATGGTCAGTTGTCATGCAGACCGCGGTGGATAATAATATAGACTTGTTTGTTTGCAATATTAACGAACACTGATTGTTCCTGGACGAATCGTTTTTGTTAGATATATGAAGCATTGTGTGATGGCGTTTCGCACACGTTCTGCAAGAAAATTTGGAGGGAGAGTGTGCAAGATCGTGGCCTGGGCGTATGCAATTTGGGCAAAGTTTATTTTTAATTAGAATATTTTTTCTCTCCAGTGGAGTAATCGCTACAAATTGTGGACATTCAATAAGTCGGTGTTTACCCTTGCACAGCTGACATATATTATTTCCGATATGAGCGTGGAATGTTGATTTGGAAACATTTACCGGTTTAATTGCTTTGCGACAGTGAGCCTTATCGCCAACGTTTGTCTTGCTTGCTGAAGTGGCCGCGCTGTCCAGGTTTTGTAATAACTGCCTACGGGTATTTAAAAATTTTATAAAATTACTGAAATTAGGAAATCGATCTTCCGACAAGCTTTCTTTCCAAAGCCGACACGTGTGATTATCGAGTTTTTGGGCTAAGTAATGAATGAGAATAATTTTAAATGTATTTACGGGTAGATTTAATGAGTTTAAGGCATTGATATCGCGGTTATCTCGTCAATGAATCTGGAAATGCTAACCCTGGCCTCTTGTTGAACTGATTTCACACCCAAGACATTCCCTATGTGATGGGCTGAGACAATTAACTTACTGTCATACCTGCTTTTTAATAAATCAATGGCTACCGCATAATTTTCATGGGTGATGGGAAGAGATTTTATTACATTTAATGCCTCGTCACTCAATGAAGAGTGCAAGTAGTGTAACTTTTGAATATCCGTCAGGTCGGTTCTGACGTGTACCAATTCAAGAAATATATTGTAGTAGTGTTGCCAATCAATAATGCTACCTGAGAAGCAAGGCAATTTAATTGGTTCCAACTGTATGGGGGGGGGGTTTAATTGGCGTAATTTCGGTTTGAACCAACGGTTTCTGGTTCACCTGCTCTACTTGCATTCGATATTGCAGAGATCATCCTCGGTTTGAACTCTGTCACTGGGTGATGCGAAATCAGAGTCGTCAGACTCAATTTGAGTCTGAATATCGTCATATTTAGCGGACAATTCCATTAAATGGCGAAGCTTAATTTTTAATGCATGATGATCGCTTGTGTCTGGATCGAAAGTGTTCACATGGGATATAGACGCCTTAGTTTTGCCCCGTTTCTTTATTAACGCCTTCACATCAGCCATGACTGTAATGTAAAATGTGATTTGAAAAAATATTTAAACGTACAGTAGGTGAACAGTTGTTGTAATTTTGAATAACTTGCTAAAATTTGATATAATGCGGGAGCCAGTGATCGGTATACACCTTAATACATTACTTACTATAATAGATACTTATAATCTCTTTTAAAAGAATAGTTATGAGCGTTATTGAAAGTATGAATTATTCAAATGATAATATACATATAGCCTTATCTCGACACTTGAGCTTCTTAATGAGTTATTGTACAATTATGTAAATGGAAATTTATGTACAACTATACATATGAAAATCTAGTTAAAAATGAAAGTTTATGCTCACATGACAATAATATCTGCTTACGTAAAAGTATTAATAATACTATATTAAATGTAAAATATTATTCAGTTTGTTGTACCCATATATTATATATGAACAATTATAAAAGAAAATGAAATTTTATAATCACGTGGATGTTGAATCCTGGCGTGTTCAAAACGGCTTCGGTCCTGTTGGTTCCGTGTTGATCCCGTCCGGCAATCCTTTGAAATTGGCGCACCGCCTATTTATGCTGGTCGGGTGACGCTTGACGTTGTAGCTCTGTGTAACTTTAAGTTGTGGAATTTTGTTGCCGTAGAATAAATGTCTTGTAATGTCTTGTAGTCTTAGAGTTGACGCTTTGCAGAATCAAATTGTCACGTATGAAGTTTGGTTTTATGGAAATAAAGGCATGCCACGGCCAGCAATCTAAATTCGAAAGTATTTTGGCTTGAAGATTGTTTGGGCCACAGGTTGTTTGAACCCATCAAATGAAATGTATTTGAAATCGTGGTGTACTAAAATGCGGCCCTATGATGAAAATGTGAAATCCGTCCCGTGAGGAACAAAACATTCGGTCGCTGTGGACCAAGAATTGCGGTCGCGGTGGACCAAAATGCGGTCGCTGTGGACCAAAGTGCAGTCGCGTTGGACCAAAAAATGTAAAATCCTGCCCGGATGACCAAAAATGTTGCGTCTTAGAAGCTCTCGAAGTGCTCTTGAGTTATTCTTAGGAACGCTAGTTGGAGTTAGCTGGTTTGAAATGAAGAATTGAGTGGACTGTATGCTTTGTATATAAATAATTGTTTATTGAAATTTAGTTGAAGCGATTGCTGGCACGTGTAGTAATTACCGCGGCATGATGCCCGCTAATTAAATTAGAATTAAATATCGAATGACATAATAGTGTGAAATAATGCTGAGATAGCCAAAGTAAACTTAGCGCATGTTGAACATGCTAATAATTTAAATAATGAAAATCTTGTAGCCGCGGCTGGAAATAAAAACGAGTGGCCTTCTCGGAGTCTTGAGTAGAACTAACGTAATTTTTACTGCAGTCAGCCCTGCTCAAGACCGGCTGTAGATAACAGAGAAAAACGTGACGTCATCTACACGTGTCGCAATGCGGTATTCAGAATACAAAGTTTACAAGGTTCAAAGTTTGACCAAAAGATGTGTTTTGTTTATGTTAGTAGTTCATTGAACTCAAAGCATTGAATGCTTTAGATTAAGTTTATTTTTTAAAATAATATCTTTATTATATTTTAATGATATTAATTAATAATAAAAACGGTTGTAATTAAGTAAGGGCAATTTAGTTAAGATTTTATTAGAATGGTATGTCAGAAACGGTATTAGCAAGCTGAAATAATAGTAAACTTTGTAATTGAGCTAACATAAAAAAAATAGGCAAATGGTACCTCTCACCAACATTATAATTAGTAAATAAGTTAATGAAATTAATTAAATGAATGAAAATTGTTGAATGTAAATCACTAACCATGTATAATAACTGTAACAACACTTAGTGAAGATTATTAATGAATGTATGAGATAATATTAGTAAAAATGCAAGTGTAATAACACTGGAGTCTAAAGAAAAGCCTAAATTGAAGATAGTATTCAAATTAGCTAACCAAATCATCAAATTACTGAGAATTAACGAACCCAAACCATAATAATTCAATCAATGATCTTGTTCAATGATAATTAGAATCTAATATAAATTGTCAACCATTTAATGTGGAAAGAAGTAAAGTAGGTAAGGCCTACAACCAAATATACTGTAAATATGACTTTTTGAGTTAAAAAATACTATAAAATATATCATGTGTGGTATTAAATGATGCAGAATTAAATAAGGAATTTGATTATGTAATTAGAATTTAATAAGAATAAATCATAAGCAAAATGTAATTTATAATATAATGTAAAATTCAATTCTTTTGTAGAACATTAAATTTGAGGCTTAAGAGTCAGCTGATTTAAAGCAATGAAAATTTACTAATAAATCAGCAAGGACCTTTTGTATGATGAAGAAAAAAACGAGAGTTGATTGTTAAACGTCGAGATGAACACATCAGAACGATCTCACACAAATTAAAAAAGATAGAAAATATAATTTGGACAAGAACTAAACCTATAAAAAAAAAGAGAAATTTAAAATATGAGTTACTAACACTGAAATCAAATAAAATCAATTCAACTATTATCTTTACGAAGATTGAAGGTAATCAAGATATTAGAACAGTCCAGGTACTAATCAGAAATTATTTAATGTGAATATCAGCACAACATTATGGACGAGCTATTTGAACGAGGACACTTCTGAACACTTATTGCCGAACTAAACAACGGATCATTAATACGGAATCATCACTCTAAGACGAAGAAAACTGATCACTACTACTATGACGAGGAACACATAAAGAATCAACATTTATTTGGAGGAATTTCGTCGTGAAGATCTCAGTGTGCATACGCAGCAAGGAGACGCCCATCTTGTTGAATCTCAGACCAGCCTCAGTCAGCTGTGGTGACGTCAGCCTACGTAGAGCCACTGGTTCGAAAAAATCTAATTTTTATTAACCTTTTTATATTAAATATTATTTCTATTTTTGTCATTAAGAACTTGTTAATTGTAAGTATTGTACCTTTTCAGCATTACCCGTTCTCTGACTTATGATAACAGCTAAAAGAACCTATAATTCAATGTTAATAATTTATATAAAGAAAACAATTTGCCTGAGATATGAGTTTTCGAGCTGTGGATTAGTAGTTCGATTCAAAGTCGATTCATCGCAATTAGATTAATAAATTCATTTAATATTCCAATTTTTAGTTTTATTTCTTGGTGAACATATATTTAGAAGAATTTCAGGTAACACTTGAAACCTGGACTCCAAGGAAGAAGAGAATAACATCGCAAAGGACTACAATCACTGAATAGCTGAATACCACTAATCGACTATTACATTTCATAATCTATTTAACGTTGGAAACTAATTATTGTTATTATAACACAATAAATCAACTAAATTAGTAATTAAAAGAATGAAGGACTAATATAATAAATAAATAAACTAATAAATAATTAATAAATAAATATAAAAATTTTTTTTCTTTAATTAAATTTAAACAAAATTTTTTTACAAATTCATATATTTATTTTTGTAACCCATAAAAGAAGGAACGTTACAAAATTGGCGCTCCTACTTAAAGGGCTGAAATTAGTAAATGATAGGCCATAAGAGATAAAAATAATCTGCCCAATTTCTAATTTTAGCTGGCAGCTGTTATAAAATCAGAAGGGTAATAAAATGCCAAAGAGAGCAACGTCAAAGAAAAGGGGGGCAGAAGCCGAGAAAGAGATCGACAAGGATGACAAAGAGGCAACTCCGGTGGAAGACGTGGAAATAACACTACCGCCTGCTGAACCAACCAAACCCGGGTTAAAGGAGAATCAACCAGAAAAACCCTCACAAACAGAGAACGCGACAATGCAAGAAATGTTCCGGCTTATGATGGAGAAAATGGATTAGAATAATAGAACAACAAAAGAAGAATTGAGTAAGAAAATGGATGAGAACAACCAATCGATAAAGTAAGAATTCAAATCGACAAAGGAAGAATTGAGTAACCAAATTGGAGAAACCAGTAAGAAGATGGAAAGTGACAACCAACAGTTGAGGGAAGAGTTAAGGGAGAATAGTAAGAAGATGGAAGAAAACAATAAGAAGATGGAAGAGAAATTGGAAGAATTGAAAGATGACAACCAAATGTTAAAGGAAGAGTTGAGTAAGAAAATAGATGAGAATAATCGAACATTAAGAGAAGAATTAAGGGAGGTTAACCAGAAAAATATTGACTAGTTAGATGAAAGGATAAAGTTGTTGAAAGAAGAGTTGAGCAAGGAAATCAACGATAATAATGAATCCACAAACAAGAAATTAGAAGAAGAAACAATAGGAATAAAACAACAAATTATAGAGGCTGACAAGAAGTGGAGTCAGACTAATCAAGAAGTACAAGATTTTAAGGAAGAAGTAAACACCAAAATTACTAATATCAAAGAAAACAATCGGAACAAATTGGAAGAAAACCGAAGAGAAACACAGGAAGAATTGGGGAATGTACGGAGCCAATTCACGGAAATGTGTGATGGTATCGAAGTTGCCATGACCAATATAACTGGTCAAGCACGTCAGAACCAGGAAGAAATAGAACTCATTCGGAATCGACCAACTAACATTACTAATGTCCCTACGACTGAAGGTCGAGAATGGCTAAATTTTCGACAATATAAAAGAAAACCAATGGAATTTTTGGCCAGAATTGAGGAATATTTTGCTAAACATCGGGGAAATAGATGGAGCACAAACCGTGAATTGTTAGATGAATCTTTCAGAGAAATGACAGACAATTGATGGATGGCAATCAGGAGTGAAATAACGGACTATCAACAATTTAAGAACCTGTTTAAGGCAAAATATTGGTCAGAGTCGACACAAAACTTAATACGAGATAACATCTGACACGTAAGATATAATGCCCACATAGGTACTACCTTGACCGCATATTTCCTAGGGAAAGTGTGTTTAGCGAAACACTTAGAACCAAACATACCAGAGGAGTGCCTTGTAAATAAATTATCGTATCACTATGATGAAGATATCATAAGAGCACGGAGGGGTAGCCAGATAAAACAGTACAATCCATGGCAGAATTGCTTGAGAACTATGAACATGAAGACTACTATCGCCAAAGTATGAGGAGAAATGATAGACCGGATTTAAGAAATAATCATCAGTACCATAATAATAATAGTAATAATAATAATAACTAAACCCGGGAACCGCAACAGCTCTAATTATTATAATCATAATAATAATAATAGTAATAACAATAATAATAACAGAAATAATAATAACCATCCCAATAATAGAAATAATTACTATAATAATAATAATAATCATAACAGTCAGAGAAACTCCAACCAAGTTAATACCGGACCATAAATCTATATCATTTTTAAGGAGATGTAAGTTGAGTCACGGTAGACTGACCAGGTGGATACTTGCCCTGCAAGAATATGATCTACGATGGGAGTACATCCCAGGAAAAAAGAATGTTGTAGCTGACGTTTTATCACGGATTAATTTAGAAGATCAAATTTTTGAGGGAGAGAAGGAGAGTATACTTAAGATTTACAACATTATTAGAAACAGATCAGATTGAGAGACATTATTGCTGAACATCAGCATTCACCAGGAATCTGACCCAAAGTTAAGCAATATCAAGGATCGATTAGCAGAACAAGATGACACTGTAGCCAAATTCTACTGTCTTACTCACGGTATATTATTTATTAAAACTTCTCTCAATCAGGAAAACTGGAAGGTTATTATCCCGACCAATATCGAAAAGGACATAATCATGGACTACCATCTCAGATATGGCCATATGGGAGCCTTAAAAGTGATAAAGGCACGAGAAGAAAACTGTCAAAAACATTAATCGGAAGGTAAGAAATTATATCAAAACTTGCAATATTTGCCAACTGGTGAAGACAAATAACGAAAAGAAGGAAGGCATAATGATACCAATCACCTCGAAAAAGAAGTTAGAAAAAGTATTCTTAGACATATGCGGGCCATTTCCTCGTAGTGGCGGTCGACACCTATATAAATATCTGATAATCATAATGGATCATTTCAGAAAATTTATAAAACTGTACCCTGTTAATCGTGCAACTACTCTGAAAATCCTGCGAGTGATAACTGAACAATATATTCCAGAAATAGGAAAACCCTCATCAATTATAACTGATCATGGTACGCAATTTAAGGGGAGAAGATGGAGGAATACCTTATTAGCATTTGGAGTTGAAACTTACAAAACATCTGTTTACCACCCAATTAGTAATCCGGCGGAGAGGGTGTTAAGAGAGGTGGGAAGAATACTGAGGACGTACTGTCACCACCAACAGAAAAAATGGCAAGAATATCTGGCAGCCACGGAGGAATTTCTCAATTTAGCTCATCATCCAGCTATAGGGATTACTCCATACTCCGCCATGTACGAGAAACCACCTCCCCGAGAGATCAAAGAAATAATACCGTTTCCTAATAATGACGAATATAAATGAATATAAATTTGATAAAATAAAATTTTATAATAAAGTGGCAGAAGACCAGGAGAAGCGCCAAAACAAGTATCAGAAAGCAATTGGAAAAATAGTCAAATATAAAATAGGAGAAAAAGTACTACTGAAAAACCGCGAATTACCAAACACCCTAGAAGGGATCACTAAGAAGTTATTACTGCTATATACCAGACCATTTATAGTCACAAGAGCAAATAACAATAACACGTATGAACTAAAAGCTATTGTTTCAGAAAAAATCAAAGGCGTTTATAACCAGTCATCAATAAAAAAATATTACGAGGATTAGAATTACTTAAAAATTCTAAAAGAATAGTAAGGTCAACTTACACCAATTATTTACGGGACTTAATTTTGAATTGAAGTATTTTTACTAAATTCTAAAACTAAATAAGATCAACTTATATCAATAATTTACAGAAATTAATTAGGAAGAAAAAATAAATAAAATAAATAAAGCAACAAAATTCTAAAGGAAAAATAAGATCAACTTATATCAATAATTTACAGGAATTAATTAGGAAGAAAAAATAAATCAACAAAATTCTAAAGGAAAAATAAGATCAACTTATATCAATAATTTACAGGAATTAATTTTGAAGTAAAAAATAAATCAACAAAATTCTAAAGGAAAAATAAGAACAACTTATATCAATAATATGAATAAACTAGTTTTGGAAAGGAAATATTTAAAAAATTACGAAATGCAAAGGGAAATAAAGACCACTTAAATAATATAATGTTAATGAAATAATTTGGATGAAAACAAGAGCGAAATAATAATTTTTGAAGAAAAAAATATAACTATAATCACTACTTTAATTTTAATTATAATAAGAACCATTGAAAGAATGACTGTCATAACATAAAACCAGTAGAACAATTAATTAGAACCAAGATGAAAAACAAGAAAAAAAATGCTATTAATATTGATAACCAGAAGAAGATTGTGCGAACAACAGAAGACATAAAGAGAATTCAGACGGAAAGGTTTACACATCATAACTAGCAATAAATTATATCAACATAGCTTCCAAACATGAGAAGAATAAATATATCAACAGAGCTCCAACCATGAGAAGAATAAATATATCAGCAGAGCTATAAAACATAAGAAGAATAAATAATAAGAAGAATAAATGAGATAGAAAATATTAGAAAATCTGAGCAACCACGAAGTGAGGTATCCAAGAATGTTTTTTATTAGTCGAGAAATAGACTATTGTTTTCATAATTTTTATTTAATGACTGTCTGTAGATGTATTCCAGCAGTATTATATTTTGAGCAGAGACGATGTTCCTCTGATCTCAAAAAAGTGTAGTATGGCCAACAGAGTATATGTAGCCACAAGTGCCTCTCTGGACTGCTCCAGCTCACGTGTTAGGGAATGTTAGGGAATGAATATCCCATGAATAAAGCACCAAGTAAAGGAATAAATATATATAATAATAATATTGATATACTTCAGATTACGATACCTATCAAATAAGAATAAATTCAATGGAAAAAAAACTAAAGCTCAATTACGAAGAAGCAGATATAGAAGTGGGTAGGAAGACAAAGAATGTAATAACCAATAAATATCATAAGCAATTATTTCATACATACTAAACGTATGATCTGAATTAATCACTTCTGGAGGAGAGCAATCTGTAGCATGACAGAAAATCCATCTTATTATAAGACCAAAAAAGAAGCAAAAATAGAATATAACATAGATTATTAAAAAACCAAACTGGGGAAAAAAAGAAAAAGTATTATAATAATTAATCAAGAATAAAAGTAAAATGAAATCCGAAATTAAAAGAAGTTAAGTTCATTAAAAACCAACTTAAGTGATAATTCAACTTATATAGTATATATACCCAGATAGAATAGGAGCAGTTAAGAAAAAACCATATATAAACCAAAACCACCGAATAAAAATATAACTAGTAAGCACATAAAAACAAAACCCCCAACAAAGTATAACAAAGAAAAGTACAATAGAGTAGAAAAAAAGAAACTATCTAAATTAAATATAAGTAGAAATATTAGATATATGATGGAAAGTGTACAAAGATAATTTAATTTGATTGTGAAAAAATGACAAACAATAATCCCATTTAAGTGATGTTCTTCATTCCCCAATGACTAGATAAAATGGCTAGAAATCAAATTTGGGAATATAGTGAATAGTGAGAGTAAATCCCTAAATTAAACCAAAAACAGCAAAAGACTGCATAATAATTGATTTTAATAAACTGTTTAAATAAAAACAGATGTGTTTTGTTTATGTTAGCAGTTCATTGAACTCAAAGCATTGAATGCTTTAGCTTAAGTTTATTTTTTTAATATAATATCTTTATTATATTTTAATGATGTCAATTAATAATAAAAACGGTTGTAATTAAGTAAGGGCAATTTAGTTAAGATTTTATTAGAATTGTATGTCAGAAACGGTATTAGCAAGCTGAAATAATAGTAAACTTTGTAATTGAACTAACATAAAAAAATAGGCAAATGGTACCTCTCACCAACATTATAATTAGTAAATAAGTTAATGAAATTAATTAAATGAATGAAAATTGTTGAATGTAAATCACTAACCATGTATAATAACTGTAACAACACTTAGTGAAGCTTATTAAGGAATGTATGAGATAATATTAGTAAAAATGCAAGTGTAATAACACTGGAGTCTAAAGGAAAGCCTAAATTGAAGATAGTATTCAAATTAGCTAACCAAATCATCAAATTACTGAGAATTAACGAACCCAAACCATAATAATTCAATCAATGATCTTGTTCAATGATAATTAGAATCTAATATAAATTGTCAACCATTTAATGTGGAAAGAAGTAAAGTAGGTAAGGCCTACAACCAAATATACTGTAAATATGACTTTTTGAGTTAAAAAATACTATAAAATATATCATGTGTGGTATTGAATGATGCAGAATTAAATAAGGAATTTGATTACGTAATTAGCATTTAATAAGAATAAATAATAAGCAAAATGTAATTTATAATATAATGTAAAATTCAATTCTTTTGTACAACATTAAATTTGAGGCTTAAGAGTCAGCTGATTTAAAGCAATGAAAATTTACTAATAAATCAGCCAGGACCTTTTGTATGATGAAGAAAAAAACGAGAGTTGATTGTTAAACGTCGAGATGAACACATCAGAACGATCTCACACAAATTAAAAAAGATAGAAAATATAATTTGGACAAGAACTAAACCTATAAAAAAAGGAGAAATTTAAAATATGAGTTACTAACACTGAAATCAAATAAAATCAATTCAACTATTATCTTTACGAAGATTGAAGGTAATCAAGATATTAGAACAGTCCAGGTACTAATCAGAAATTATTTAATGTGAATATCAGCACAACGTTATGGACGAGCTATTTGAACGAGGACACTTCTGAACACTTATTGCCGAACTAAACAACGGATCATTAATACGGAATCATCACTCTAAGACGAAGAAAACTGATCACTACTACTATATCAACATTTATTTGGAGGAATTTCGTCGTGAAGATCTCAGTGTGCATACGCAGCAAGGAGACGCCCATCTTGTTGAATCTCAGACCAGCCTCAGTCAGCTGTGGTGACGTCAGCCTACGTAGAGCCACTGGTTCGAAAAAAATCTAATTTTTATTAACCTTTTTATATTAAATATTATTTCTATTTTTGTCATTAAGAACTTGTTAATTGTAAGTATTGTACCTTTTCAGCATTACCCGTTCTCTGACTTATGATAACAGCTAAAAGAACCTATAATTCAATGTTAATAATTTATATAAAGAAAACAATTTGCCCTGAGATATGAGTTTTCGAGCTGTGGATTAGTAGTTCGATTCAAAGTCGATTAATCGCAATTAGATTAATAAATTCATTTAATATTCCAATTTTTAGTTTTATTTCTTGGTGAACATATATTTAGAAGAATTTCAGGTAACACTTGAAACCTGGACTCCAAGGAAGAAGAGAATAACATCGCAAAGGAGTACAATCACTGAATAGCTGAATACCATTAATCGATTATTACATTTCATAATCTATTTAACGCTGGAAACAAATTATTGTTATTATAACACAATAAATCAACTAAATTAGTAATTAAAAGAATGAAGGACTAATATAATAAATAAATAAACTAATAAATAAATTAAAAATAATTTTTTTTCTTTAATTAAATTTAAACAATTTTTTTTTTACAAATTCATATATTTATTTTTGTAACCCATAAAAGAAGGAACGTTACAAGGTCCTCAAAAGGTTAAATGTACGAAAACCAAAACATTTTTTTGGTATTTTTCTATCATGGACTACATTTTCTGGCAGAAGAAGAGGGTCCTGGTTTAACTGAATCTGGTGCCATTATGCTTACACAAAATAAATCAGAACACAAGTAATAAAATTAAAAATAATAAAGTAATACAGAAAAGTAACACATCATTAAACAGAAATAGGTGGATTAATTAATTAATTAATTAACAAAACAAAACATGGACGTCTTGGCTCAAGGCTCAACAATTAAATTCGGGTGTCTATTGCAAGACGCTTACGAAATTGGGGTCGTACGATTCAGAATAAGCGACGTGGGATGCTTACTCAGGACCAGACACTGTCACTGCCACGCAACATCCCCTCACAATCTTCCACTGGGAACAATTTGGCCATCCGCCGTACAATCCAGACCTCACACCAAACGAATACCGCCTTTTCAACCATTACAAACCCGTGCCAGCGGTTCCATAACGACGACAGTATCAAACAAGCCGTTAATACGTGGTTCAAATCACAGGCGGGAAATTTTTACGATGAAAGTGTATAACGCCTGGTGGTTCTCTAGGAAAAGTGCTTCAACAGTAACGTAAACTGTGTAGAAAAGTAGTCTAAAGTGTGTACTTTAAGTAGCAATAAAAATGTTTTGCAAGTATATTCTTGGTTTGTTTCAATAACCTATCGGAGCTTACTTTAGGATATACCTCGTACTTTGTGAAGTCTATTTGAAGTTTCGAGTGATAGGGCGAAAGAACATAAACGTGAACAATCTTAAACATCTACCATAGGAAACAGTCGTTACGAAAACTCTCTTCATTAAGATACTCTCCTTACTCTCCTCAGTTAAGGAGATACAGAGTGAAATTTTAGGAAGCAGTCCTTGTAAAGAAAGTCGTTTCACCATGGGCTATGAATGACCGTGAGTGGGGTATACAGTGACTGACAAAGAAAGCCCAGTGCGGTTTCTTTCGGGGGGGGGGAGCGGGAGGTATTCATTTTATGGTCCCAGCTACGGTTAGTTTCATAATAGGTAAATATTTTATAGTTTCTTATTAATACGTACCTTAATATTTTAATCATTATTTATAGATTTTAACGAAATATAAAAACAAGACGGATAAAACGAGAGAAAACCAGAACTTCATTAATTAAAATTATTTACGTTTTAATTTCTAAAGACAAAATGGCCAAGTTTTCAGCCTTTCTTGTTAAGGTATGGGTAAAAATAATGAATAATTTAAGTACAGGAGCAAACACACACTTTATTGAAGGAACAGTTTAGTAGCAAGTATACATAAAACGGACACACGAAATACATTATTGGCACGATCGATCTTTTTGTGAAAAGGCAATCTATGATTTTTGCCATAAGCGCAACCTTCACAAAAGAAATTTTCATCCGTAAATTTTATATTTAGATTTTTCAAAAAATTCTTCACATGTTTTACATGTTGATGGCAAAGTCTTTCGTGCCATAATTGTAAAACATTACCGTTGGCAATGCTCGATCTACTCTTTTGTTCTACCACATTACATTCTTTTGGAATTAAAGTTTGAATGTCTAATTTTAGCAAACTACCAGGCTCATATTCGGAACCAGTTACAAGAATTTCATTACCATGCTTTAAAGTACATCTCGTAGCATTATGTGTTATTTCATAATCTATACCCCTTTTACCCGCATATTTAACAGAAAACAGATTATACATTGAATCAGGAACATATAATACATTATAGATAGTACCTTCTACTCGTTCACTATTTTTATAAGTTTCAAAGTCAATATTACCTTTACCATATGCAGACATTGTCATACCGTTGCCCATTCTTACACTGACTGGTGTTGTATATTCTTCGAACGTTGAAAACCATTCTCGATGCTTCGACATATGATCCGTCGCACCCGAATCCACAATCCAGAGATCATCCCGATTGCCACAGCTGCCTTTGTCACCTATTAGTGCTATCCTCGATGTTGATTTCTTCTGTCCAGAAGACGAGTTACTTCTTTCTTGATTATTCGACCATCTTCGCTGTCCATTATTCTTATTCATGAAGCAATTGTTACTTTTATGACCTTTTCTTTTGCACGTATAACACCTGAAGCAGTCCCTTTTTAAATGACCTTGTCTTCCACAATTATAACACTGCTCTTGTTTCAAATCATTCTTCTCATATTTATAAGAGTCATTCTTCTGTTCCTTATGATCGATTTTCAGATTAGCTAGCAACGCTGTCGTCTCTTCGTGTACTTCCTTTTGCTCTTGTAATCTAAATTCTTCTGCCATCAAGCGCTCAGTCAAATTTTGGAGATTCTTCTTATCGTCAGATACCAAATCCCAAGCACTGTGAAAATGATTAAACTTTTGTGGCAAAGATGTTAAAACACGAGTCATCACCATAGTCTTTTCAATTTTTCCCCCGAGATTTTTCATTTTTCTAGCCAACTGTTCTATTTTTGAAATATTATACGTAACACTTTCATTCTCTGTCCACTTAAACTCAAAAAATTGTTTTTGAATCATCGACAGATTTTCATCAGATTTTAGATCATATGCTGTATTCAATTTGTCCCACATCTCCTTGGCAGTAGAACAACCCGTCCGAGAGGCTTTCTCTCCACTGTTGTAACAATTAACTTTCTGGCAATTTTGTCCGCCTTCTTGAACTTTTCCAACAACGCGTCACGATCTTCTGCACCTGCAGCTGGCTCGGCTAATCTTCCTTCGCAAACATCCAGCACATCATCATCCTCTTCCAGCAATGTGCGTACTACGAAGCGCCATTGATGCCAATTATCTTTGTCTCGAAGTTTTTCAATTTTTATATTCGGTTCCATTTTTGCAACAAATATTTTATACTTGCACTCCAATTACACACTGCACTCCGATTTTAAAATGCCACTGGGCCCATAACCTGTTAAGGTATGGGTAAAAATAATGAATAATTTAAGTACAGGAGCAAACACACTTTATTAAAGGAACAGTTTAGTAGCAAGTATACATAAAACGGACACACGAAATACACATTACAAGAGCACATTTAAAACTGAACTGTACTTGTCGAGGGCATCTCTATTTATATAGAAAAACAGCTTCCAGATCTTTCATTTTATTTAAAACTTCGAGAACATTACTTTTCTAGACTCTCACAGTAAACGCGCATGTGTGCGGGTTGAGGCCCCGCCCAGGCAGCTCGACCTCCCACCGCACAATACACACTTTCACTTCGACAATGACAGGTACAATTACTTAAAAATGAATGTAGAGTTTTCCAGTATATTCTCAATATTTCTTAATTCATCGAAGATCTTAGGTAACTTTTTATTGATTCAAGCTTAAGAAACTTTTATCGAGACCACAGGCACGCAACTTGTTAAAACATACTATAGAACGAGACATAGGTAGGGAGTTGATTCAGTGAAATCCCACTTTATAGTAAACTGAACAATTTTAATAAAATTGTTACAGGCGATAGCATAAAATAGCCACATTCAGTTTCTTGATAGTGACATAAGATATCATTAAGTGGCATAGAAAGAGAGAAAGAAAAATATTATTAAGTAAACAGCAAAATATAAAAATAATAAATTTAAACGATTCATAAATTGAAAAATAAAGCAAAACAGGATCTTACTAGTCAGATACAACATAGACTTGTGCGTGTGCGATCATGAACATAATAAATATTCAACTTTTATTTATTATGAATGTGACACCCCCAAAACATAACTAAATCATTTAAAGACACAACCCTAAAAACATCTTGTAAGTCGGATATTATAGTTTTTCATAAAATAAAACCTGAAATTAAATCACCGTGTTCAGCAAAAAATGGATATGTAAGACGGTATGTCTAAATGCAAGAAATTTTGTACAAGACAGTCCAAGATAAATAATTGATAATAGATTTCTCTCAAAGTAAAATCGCTTATTTGAGATCACATATTTGTATTCCTAAACCTACACCTAATTTACCTAATCACGTACTAAACGACAAATGGAATTTACAGACAGGTATTGAATAAAAAAATCAGTTAAAAAGTACAAAAAGGTGGTGTGAACATTTGGGAAGAATGGCGGGTGACAGGATTGCAATGGAATATAGACCAGACCGGTGGGGAAGTGACACGTAGGATGGACGAGAGCAAAGTGGGTCCCGGAACAGGTTCAGGATAAGCCTAATCCTTGAGGTTGATGATGATGACGATGATGTAAGTATATAAACGTATGGAATTACAGTAAACCACTAACTAAATGACAGAAAACTGAACAAGTCGATTTGCTGAAAATTTTCAGATTTAGAATAATATTTTATCACGTAAAACATTAGTCAAACAGCATTAAGTTCACGTAAGTAAACATTAAAACAATCAAAAAATGTACTTTAAATCGTCATACAAATCGATTATTTGTTAATTAATTCGGTCCCTGATAATTCAGTCTGTGAAACTTTGTCAGATTATATTAACATTTAATACTTCCACAAGAACACATGCGCGCGCGCGCGCACACGCAGAGTTGCTGTTGTGGCAGCCAGCGTTCAGCCGGTTGAGGAGGAAGGCGGGCTGACCTGTCACCAAGCGCGCGCACGCGCACGCGCACACACACACACACACACACACAGAGTTGCTGTGTGGCAGCCAGCGTTCAGCCGGTTGAGGAGGAAGGCGGGCTGACCTGTCACCAAGCGCTCACAGCGTCTGACAGCACAGGACAGGTCTTCGTAAACAAGCCGTATTCTTATGGTAATGCGGTCGGATAGTTAACACGGCTCATATCAACACACACACAAAACATCTGTTTGGCCAATTGTACCCGGCCGTGTGAGTAAGGGTGGAAAGGGCAACAGTCGTGATCGGAATGAGTAATGTCTGCCGGATCCGATGTCTGTTGTTGCCCGTTCGTTCTTATTAAAGCGTTTACCGTGGATGAAAAAAACTAACTTTATTGTTTCAAAAAATTTTCTTTCGATTAGACTGTATGCATGTATTGTTACGACGGTCTCACTGATCGTCGTATGGTACAGTGGAAAATATCTCGACTGTGCAGTAAGCTGTGAAACTGAATATGATATACGAGAGAAGACAAATAAATTTAGGAATATTTGTGGTATGATTCATAGAAATCTTAGAAGTAAAACAAGACACAGCACAAGGATTACATTTTATAAGAGAATTGTAATACCCTCGTTGATTTATGCGCGTGAGGCGTAGGTCATGATAAAAAAGGAAAGCGGCAAGTTTCAGAGTGCTGAAATGCAGTTTCTTAGAAATACTTTTAATTATACTTTTCAAGAGAGAATAAGGAATGAAGATATCAGATCAGAAATCGAAGTAAAGGACATAAAGAAATTATATAAATTAACAGAAGACAATTGTGGGATGATCTGCAAGAATGACAAAGGATCGATTGCCGAAAGCGGCACTGAATTATAAAGCCATTGGCAGAATAGGCGTGGGTCGTCCGAGGATTAGATGGGTGCCGGAACAGGTTTATTTAACCTAATCCTTGAAGAAATGGAGAAGAAGAAGAAGAAGAAGAAGAAATAGAAAAAGAAGAACGTTATACTTTAATACAAATAAATTTAATTTAGTTACTTAAACAGTACATAATTCGTACATTACAAAAAACTTAGACCTACCGAAAACCCAAGAAATTTCAACGCAGTCTGATAATCTGCGCCAGCTGCTTCACCTATTATTTAAAGCTGTGAACATCTGAACGTTTCTTAAACGTATCAAACACCCTTTACTAGTTCCAGATCATTCTGATTTGTCTCCTGAATGTAGGCAAAAATGGTTCTTGGTTTCTCCATGTAGGTAAGCTGACTTAATGGCATGTTACGGTGCGTTTGATCATATTCTTCAAGCATATTACTTCTCGACAGAGTTATTTAAGTAATAGATAATTTTGTTAACGTCAACGCAGATGTTTTTATCTTTTCAGAATTAAAAAAAAAGTCCTAATTGTAGATAGTGCCAAATTTAAATGAAGAGGTCTTCACTTGATGCTCACCAGCTTCTAATCGTCTTAACACTAGTAACTTCACACTCAAGCTGATGGTTTTATGTGCTTGGCGACAAACCTGACATGATTGGCGATTCAGAAATTGAAATATTTTCAATAATAATACGTAAAAATCACACGAACTACCAATAAAAATAATATACGTACGTAGTACCTAACTAAATATCGAATAAATAAACTGTACGTATTGATAAATTGGCCTTGACTTTTTATTCAAAAGCGCTATGATGAATCAGCGCAATAAGGGGCTGCGCTAAGCGGAGTATTACTGTACTTATTTCACCGGTAGGAGAAGGATTATAGATAGTTTATTGATACGTACCCATTACCAGGAAATCCACATATTTACTATTCACTTGGTGTAAAGGTAGGGTAAAAAGTCCCGGGCCTGACCCAGGCCCAAATTTAACTACCTTTTAGTTAAACTTGCATCTACTTATCAACGTGCTCTATTTAGGTCGTCATGCATTGTCTAGCGTGTTCAAGAGCAGTTATGACAGACTGATAAGTCGATGTGTTGAGATCCTCAAAATAGCCGTTTATGGCATCTTTGACTTGAGTTTCGCAGCAAATCTGCCTCCACTAAGCATTTTTTTATTTATGTTAGGCAAGAGGCAATATAGATAAGCTGCTGAAGCATGAGGACTGTGTAAGATTCGTAAAGGCTCAACGAAAACAATGGCTAGGTCACCTAGATCGATGGATGATCAGAGTATGCCAAAGAAAATCCTGAGGGCGCAAGTCTATAAAAGCAGAAAGAGGGGCCGACCTAGAGTAAGATGGTTGGATGATGTGCTGGAAGATCTAAGAAGAATGGATGTGAGTGGTTACACTGAGAGGGCAATGGACAGAGACATTGGAGAAGATTGGTGTTGGAAGCCAGGGCTCACGTTGGGCTGTGGAGCTTAGAAGAAGAAGAAGAAGAAGAAGAAGAAGAAGAAGAAGAAGAAGAAGAAGAAGAAGAAGAAGAAGAAGAAGCAAGAGGTAGAAGTTGTTTGGAGCTAAATCTTAGAAGTATGGAGGGCGGGGAAGCAAATCGATCCTTTAATTTGATTTATTTTTGTCAACGTAACGACTGGTGCATTGTTTGTAGGTTGTGGGACTTCACACCACGTAGTATGGTCTTGACTGGAGAGAGTTTAAGGGCTCCTTTGGGAGCTAACATCACTTCATCCAACCCTGAGAACTTGTGAGGACCAGTGCCCAGTCAACTCGGTACAAAGGTGTAGTATCTCTCCAAATTCCGTCGAACCCATACTTGTAGATATAAAACTGAATGGAACAATATTCTATTGCTTTCGTTTATTAGTTCTATTAGCAACGATTGAGAAAATATATTTTTTGGTTGACAACCAGAGTTTTATTCTTGTTATTTCAAGTATTTTCCCCATTATACGATGTGGCATCTTCAGTGGACATCCTTAGGTAATATATTATAATACTGTAGGACGTACAACGGGATATGACTACTTGACTTATGTCTGCTTCTACAATGTTTACAGGTATACTAACTTAATTACCTGTTCTTAGGCCTACACGTAAGCCTATTCCTGCCTACTTATTCAACAGATATAAATCGGACATATCGATATATCAGTCCGAATATCGATTATATGAATTTTTGTGTCGGGTACTGAGATCGATTTGAAATACTATCAAACCTTTAATTTACTGAACTTGTGTCGACATATGTTTGTTTTGCTAGAAAAAACAATGGAAACGATTGCACGTCTGGCATTGCACACAAAAGAATTTATTTCTGACAATAAAACCCGAGAAACTAACACTTTAAAAATTATCGTTAAAATTGTCAGTTTATTTATTTTCGCTTGGAATTTTTCCCGTTTAACAGCAGTCTTCGTTTACAATACCTCCCACTTATTAAGTTTTATTACTTTTCTATATATTTATTATTTGTTTTGTTTCACACAGAAAGAGAGAGACACAACGGGCAAAGAAGAAGAAGAAGGACACCCAGATTTTACAATAGAAAATAACACAATTGCTGGCTGGTGATTTTTTTTCAATTTTTTCCCCACCCGAACGGCAGTCAAAAGGTCCCAAAACAGTGTTTATATTGCAGTAAACAACGGCGAAGAGGCGAACATTGTTGTAAAAATGCTATTAAATAAACAGGCCGAAGTGTGCTGGGATGAGTTATTGGCCGGGTCGGCAATGCCAGCGTGCACCGTTGTAGAGAGAGTAAGCTATGTGATTTTTCGAAGGAAAGCTATAAAATAAGCTCGCCATATAATGCAGTTATTGTTGGCTTCAGTAATAGGGCGTTATATTTTAACGTGTTAAATAGCCAATCATCGCACTACCCCAGTAACAAGATAATCACTGGGTACTATGGAGCAAACACACTTGTTAGGGATACACTGCCGGACACTGTAACGCTGCCACCCTCGCTCATGTCTGTAGGTCTCGGTACACGCAACCGCAGACAAATACGTACACGGACGTTTAACATAACCAAATACACACGCTCGTGATAGTATTAAACGTATTGTCACTTTACGTATAATATAAAACAAATCTAAACTGTCTATGTGCAAATAAATAGATCTGTAGACAGTGAATATACAGACAAATAAATAAATAAAAGTAGGATTGCATAAATATTTTGGGTATTGACTGTCCGTATCGAGATTGAGTTATTCTTTTTCATAAATGTATTAAGTTTATTTCATAAATTTATTATCAAGCGCTAAAAAATGTATTATCGTCATTTAAAAAATAAGAACGTAAATATAAACAATTTGTAAGATTTGTAACACACACACACACACACACACACACACACACACACACACACACACACACACACACACACACACACACACACACACACACACACACACACACACACACACACACACACACACACACACACACACACACACACACACACACACACACACACACTCGTACGTATACGTGCGAGCTTTTTACTGGCAGTTGTATCTTCGCTGCTGGCTGTCCGCATTGTGACAGTCTTCTTCTTCTTCTTCTTCCTTCTATGCAAGTGTAAGGCTCAAAGCCTATTATGTCCCTTCGTCGTTACAACTGATCACTCCATCTTTTCATAGGCCGTCCCAGACTTCTACTTTTAGGTACATATTTTGTACTTAAGTCTGGTATTCTTGATGGGTCCGTACGACTTACGTGATCAAACCATTCTGTGTTTATTCCCTCACCACGTCATTCACTGGTCGCACGGCTAACTCATGACGGATGTTCTCATTCCTTTTCCTATCTAACCTGGTATAACCGGCTACTGATCTAAGGAACGTCACCTTTGCAATTTGCACTCGACTTTCATGTGCATTCGTCCTTTTCCATTTTTCACTACCATATAGACAGCTTAGAATGGACATCACTGTTTAAAATTTTAATAAAAATTCTCTTGCCTAACTACTTTATTCCTTAAGGTACGCTTGATAGTGCCATTCATCCATCCTATCCTGAAAAATTAAACGATGAAACTTGTTCAACAGTTCTGTTTTCAATCACTATTTTTTCTTTTTTTTAATGCTCCAAAAAAAACCATTACTACAAAGCCATTACTAAAGTTGTAGTAGTAGTAGTAGTAGTAGTAGTAGTAGTAGTAGCAGTAGTAGTAGTAGTGGTGGTGGTGGTTGTGGTGGTGTTGATAGAAGTAAAAGATTATGAGCAACGGTAGGAAACATTAGTTACAATATTATTATAAAAATAATAATAAATGCTGTTGGTCTACTGAGGCTTACTTGGCTACTAATCGTGTGTGGTCTCTCGATCGACTTCCTACCAGCACCATAAAATCAAGGTGGGTTTTCAGTCTGCGCCTCCTGAAGGTGGGTACTCTCACCGTGTAGTGTTATAATTGACGGTGACGGATATAGTACCCATGACGTGGAGACAAAATTGATTAATCTGTCACGCTTCTTCTACGTCATTTAGACGTTAAAATAATTATTCAGTCAATTGTACAACTAACAGCAGATATGCCTCTCAATAGTACATTTCGCAAATTTTTAGACTGTGTGGACAAATAATTTGCCAAACGGACAACAAACATTGCATACCGTAGGCTTATTGAGGGAGGTCCTTCCACCGTAAAGCTGATTACGTGATATCTGTGAATTATGTCTAGTTTGACACGGGCAGCAAACCTGTTTTCATCCGGTATTGTCCAGTAATCGCTTACTAATCACATGCAATAAATTATATTTTTTTAGCGTTGCGCGTTTGGACACAGTTCAGTTCGTCCGTCAGTGAAAATTACATACAGATTTTATTGTTGGTATTATTATTTATTATAAAATAATACATTCCTGTTCGGACTCTTAGTTTTAGTTCTTACATCAGTTTCGTGAGGTGGATCACGCCAATTTTTCCCTCTTTCTCCCTTATTTCTTACGCCTTCCTATATACTTGCTTTCTCTACTATATTTCTCTACTATACGTCAAACCTTCATCTTTTGCCTTTGCCGGGGCTCACTCACAATCCTGCACTCTGTCGATCCATCCAGTAGGACAGAAGAGGCAATTCTAGTTCAGGATCACGAGTCAAGTGTTATAGAACGTTTCTTCAGTTTCTTTATAGAGTTCTTCAGTTATAGGAATAACTTCAGTTGTAGGGTATTATTCAGTTTATTTTTAATAAGAGGCATATACAAGTGTAACGGTAAACGATTCCCCTCCCCGAGTCAACACTATACATATTCGGATTCTATGCATCAATATAAGAAAAAATGATCCTATAAACGTAGGTCCGAAAACATCTTTTATTCTGTGTGGCCGCCATTTTGTGTTTTTCTTAAAGAACAATTTATATCTTAAGAAAAGATTGAGATATCTTTATGAAAAATCACGGTTACCTCAAATTTTAAAATGGCGGCCACTTTAATTTTTTGGTCACTATAACAGCTCTATAAATTTTAATTTTATCAAATTATGGTTTATTAAATAAAATGTCAAGCACAGCGAAATTTTTATTTGTGAACATGTGTTTTATTGTAAACACAGCGACATCTTGTTTGTTCAAATCCGATTACAAATAACCCAGGTATGGCGCCTACCTACAAATTCTGTTTGATTTGTTTTGTGTCTGACTTCGATTCCTCCAGTACAGGAAAAATGTATTTAAAGCTATTACTGTTTTTTGAAATTAAACTAAATACTAAAGAATTAAATGAAACTATTACTAAAGAATTAAAATTATCATAAAATGGAAAATGATAATGGGATGTTTCGACCTGTAAATTATGTGTTTGCTTTAGTGAGTTCAGTTATACCCGTGTAGTTTAATTAAATAATATAGTCAGTTATTAATGGCAATTCTTAAACGTATTTGCTTGTGTTTCTCGATTGATTATTTATAATGAAATTGTAGAGAATGACTAATTACAGTTTTGCTGAAATGTCAGATGTGCGTCTCATGTATGAACGTCACCATCATCATCATCGTCACCGGTAACGGTTTTAGGCTTTAGCGGCCTGTTCCTATTCCACAGTCCACCTTTTCTTAGGTCTACCATCTGTTCTTCTCCCTCTAGTATTCTACTTTCTTCCATTCTACTGATGTGTTGAATTCATTTTCTTCTGTATTCTTTAGTCCTTTCATTAACTGCAAAAATATCTAAATCACTTCTTATCTCTTCATTTCTTATTTGACCAATCTATTTATTCTTATATAGTGGGCTCGTACTTTATTCAGACTCGGTCCTTATCTACTACTACTCCATGGCGCTACAGCTCATAAAGAGCCCAGAATGACGTTCCTCCACTCCTCTCTGTCCTGTGCGACTCTTCGCCATCTTCTGACCTCCCAGTCTTCTCATATCTTCATCTATATCGTCCACCCATCTTCTTCTTGCCCTCCTTCTTGCTCTTCTTCCTCCTGGTCCTCCAATGAATACTTTTTTCACTGCTCTTTCCTCTGTCATTCTTTGTACGTGACATGACCACCTAATTCCGCCTTGTTTTATTGCTGTGACGATGTCCGCTTCCTTGTACAGATCGTACAATTCGGCGTTTCTCCTCATACTCCACGTTCCAGTATATAGTACAACTCCATATATATCCTCCTCAGAATCTTTCTTTCCCATCTTCTGATCATATCTTCTTGGGCTGAGGTCATGGTCCAGGCTTCTGAAGCATATAATACTACTGGCCCCAATACAGTTTTGTAAATCTGGACCTTGGAGGTTCTAGAAATGTTTCTGAACTTTAGGATAGGCAGCAAAGGACAACTCGGCCCTTATGTCTTCATTATTAATATGACCACTTCGGCTGCAGGGTTTTAATCTTCTCAAGGATTTCATTTCAGCTGCCTGTATACGTCGAGCCGACCGTCTTGTTTCCACAACGTCCACGTACTACTCCCATAGGCCTACGTTACCACTGGTGTCCTTAATTTATGAAGTCTGAGTTTTGTTTATATCATTGTTTGGTATGTAATGTTTGGTGTTACACTTCAGATGATATTTATGGAATTCATTGGTGATTCTATTCTAGTAACTAACATCACACTCTAAGAAGTTAAACTATCACACAAGTCATAATACAAATCTGTATTTATATTAAACAAGATGGGGGATATACTACACCCGTTTATCAACGAATACCTCTTCTTCTTTTTCTTTTTCTACACTACTGGGATTGGGCAGTGTACCTGTTCTGATTTCATGTTATCAGGTCCATTTCTTTCTTGGCCTTCCTACATCCCTTCTTCCAGAAGGCTTGTATTCGTTTACAATTACTGGTATTCTATCTTCATCCATGCGACTTAAATATCTCCATTTTCCCCTGTATTCTTCAATTTTCTCATTTAGATGATATATTATAACGTTTTTGACTATGTCGTCTATCTATATCGTTGACGATACTTACGTTATAAATATTCAACGGGTGTGATCGTAATAATAATAACAACGTGAATGGTTTAGAATCTTTCAAAACATTTATTAATTAAAACTTTCATTGAAATTGCGAGCTAAAAACTCATTATTATTTGCATGTGCATGTATACTCGTAGTACACCTCCTTCTTAATAAATGCAAGTAATCTCATATTACATAGAAACATAAAATAATCTTATTTATTATGCACTTATCACAATTTAAATAATTTATATATTTATTAACGTTTATTTAGGGGCGATGCTTTGCAGGAATTAGCTGGCTGCACTCACACACGTAAGATACACGTGTACACAGACGCAGCTGTGTGTGGCGTGACCTACCTGTTCAAGCAGGCAAATTCGTTGTTCACCTTTACAGCTTTCTATCTGAATTAGTATACTCCTGACAATAGTGATTATTTATTTAATTTACACAAATTATCTTAACTAATTGTACAATGCACAGTACCATATACATTCGTACTGTTGCATTATTTCGCTGCTTAATAAAAAAAAGTGCCTTTACATTAGACAAACTTTTACAGTACATTTTACTAATACAATATTTATTTACATTAATTATGCTTATAATAACGAATAATGATTTTCAATGCGAAAAATTACTTTACCCTTATCCTTATGTGAGGTGGGCTGAACAAAATATTCCTCTCCCATACATGTTGACTTGCTGCGTGGTTTCGTAGTATCCACTTTAAAGTGCGTTCACCTTTAACTGTGTGTGTGTGTGTAACTGTGTGTGTGTGTTTATGTATTTATTCATTCATAATATTTCCTTAAAGAGCTCGCATGGTACTACCTATTTCTCTCTGTTTTGTGTCATCATATACAATTAAAGTTTGTTTGCCAACTTGTCTTAGCTAAGTAAAAGGTTCATCATACAATCTGATGAATTTTTTAGCAGTATTGTCAAATACGTTTTCCAACTGGATTTGTTTTTAATAATACTCTCTCTCCAACATTAAATTTCTGCAACTTCTGAGTTCTGTTGAATCTTTCTATGCTCTTATTACCTTTTTCAATTATTTTTCTTTTAGCATGTTCAATCTTAATGCTTAAAGGTACCGGTAACTTCTGATTAGCAGGTTTGTGAACATACCGCTTTCAAAATCTGTCGGGTTGACGATCTTGTTCAATCTCTGTCTAATGTCTTTTTCAAAGAATGATAAATATTCTGCCCATTTATTGTGTTGGTTATGGCAGTAAATACGTAGGTACTTACCCAATTCTTTATTCACTCTCTCGGCTAAATTATTTCCCTGTGGATGTCTGATGGATGTGAGTATGGGTTGGATTCCATTTTCTTTCCCTTAATACTCTATTCCATACGTCACTTTGAAATTGCACTCCTTGATCACTAAGAATCCTCTTCATTTTACCATATATTGGAATATATTTTTGTAACAGAATTTTTAGGACAGTTTTCGTTGTGGGTCACATAATAGGATACAGATGAACTGCCTTAGAAAACACGTCTATACAGACTAGTATGTGTTTAACCCCTCGACTTGATCGTGGTAATGGCCCTAAGAAGTCCACTGCAACTAACTCCCCTTTCGCCTCCTTCTGTATACTTTGCATTTCCACATATGTGTGAAGATTAGGTTGCTTAGCAGTCTGGCAATGATAACATTTCTTCAATTAATTTTTAATTTTTCTAAACATGTTGTTGATTGTAAAATCTTCTCTAAGGAATAAACAACATTTTAATGCCGAGCCATGAGCTAAGCTCTCATGAGTTGGTGTTATCAGTTTAAATAACATCTCGTTAGTCAACACAATTTTCCAATGTCTTATTAATTTGAAAAGAATGTTGTTATATAGCTTATATTGAGCTGGTAGGTGAGATTGACGTTTTAAATTTCGTAATGTAAGATCTTGATCTTGTTCTTCCGCTAGAGTTTGTAGCATTCTTTTTACTTCGTTACTAGTTTCAAATCGTATAGGTAATAGACGTACTTCGTTATCCTCCTTATTGTAGATTTCCTCACATTCTTCTGTAACATAACGACTTAATATATCTGCAACGCTATTATCTTTTCCTTTGCAGTACTTGATAGTGAACTAGTACTCTCCAATGGCTAAAATCCATCTCGTGTCCTAGGAATTGGATGGAAGTTTTTATGAATTCACATTTGTTTAGGTTTAGGGACATGTTTGCTTGCCTAAACTTATGGAATATTGTTCGTAGATTTTGGATATGTTCATTGAATGTCTTAGATATCACTAGAATATCATCTACGAAGATCATCGTATAAGGTTCCACCTCTGGGCCTAATGTTCTTTTCAAACATTTTACAATAGCTGCCAAACTCGTACTTAATCCAAATGGTACTACTTTATGTTGGTAACACTTGTTCTTATACAGATGAGTAAATTTTCTATCCTCTTCTCGGATTGGAATTTCCCAAAAACTTGAACGTAGGTCTAGTTTACTCAAGTAGCGTGCTCCTTCACACTTTGTAAACAGCTCGTCCGCATTAGGTGCAGAGTCATATTCTTTCATTATAATACTGTTCAGCTCCCGCATGTCCAGGCATAGACGAATATCCCCGCTTTTCTTCTTTACTACTACAAGAGGATTTAAGAAGTTGCTGTTGGACCATTCTATCACGTTATTATCCAGCATGCGACGTATTTCCGTTTCTACTTCTTCCTCGTAGCGCATTGGAATAGGATATGTCCTCCTGACGAATTTTGTTGGGTCTGTCACAGTTATAGTATGTTTGTAGACTGTCGTTTGCGTCGGTGTTTCATTGAAAATATCTTCATATTCATTTATAAATTCTTGAAGCTGGTTTTCTTCCTGTTTAGAAACCTTGTTGGTTGTTTGACTTGTACATTGAGTTGGTACATATTGAACTTTGGGTTTAACTAAGACAATAGGTGTCTCACTTACCTTATACTGTGTTTCTTCTTTATTCATTCTTATGCTATGTTGAACACCCTTATATTTACATGTTATCTTATTATTAATGATATCAATCTTAGCATCTAGCACATTTAATAAATCAATTCCTATAATACCATCATATATTAGCTTATTCACAATAATCATTGGACCTTCTATTTCTAAATTTTCATGTGTAATTGTTACGTATGCTTGTTTTTTAACTTTTTCTCGCTTATTAGTAGCGGTTGTAATGTTCATATTATTAACAGGTAAGATTGGTGTATTTTTAAAATAATTTTTATTTTGTTGCATCCAGGCAGCGTTTAAAACTGACAGTTGACTACCTGTGTCCACCAACATTTTAATTTTACAATTGTTTACACACACAATCACAGTAGGGCATTGTGTGTGGTGTTCCGCTTGAGTTACACCCTCGTCCGTGCTAAGTAATTCTTCTCGTACGTCGACAGTATATATATTGTTAATTGTGTACTGCTTTGAATGCGTATTCAGTCATTGTTAAGAAGTCGATGGTTCACTTGCCGCTTCCGTTCACATCCCTTCTTCATGTTTTTAGCGTTTGCTTTTACCGCGTTGACTGAGCGATCATACGGCTTAGGGAATTTCTTTTTAGAAGTCGGCCAGACATAGCCCCCCTTCTCACCTTTACCTTCTTTCTCATTCTCACTGCTTCTCTCCTTTTCTTGACGAATGCCTTCTACACGCTGAGTCGTTGGCTTGTGCACTATGTTAATAGGTGCTTTATTTTGCGTGTTTTGCGTTTGCTGTTTATAATTATAACTGCTGTGATTATAATTATTGTTGTGATTACTGTGCGGTTGATAATTGTGTTGTGTATTCTCACCGCGAGTGATATTTTCAGATTGTGTTACAAGTATTAAAAATTCTTCAATTGTTTTAATACCTTGTGTGTAAATAGCGAATTGGATATTTTTCTGAAAATGGTAAGACAGTTTGGATATTATTTCGTATTCTGAAAATTTAGGTTTAAGATGTTTTATTCTTTCAATTTGTGCTATCGTGTATTGTTCAATACTCTAACGACCATGAATATTAAATTTACCATATTCTAGCTGATCACGTACCTGACGTTGCGTATGGATATTCCAGTACCTATTTTCAATTTAATCACAGAATTGTTGATAAGTAGTGACATTATCCCGTATGATAGTATACCACTGTGCTGAAGACTCTTTGAAATGGCGAACAACAAAATTTATTTTCTCCTTATCATCAATATTACTACCAATTTGTTCCATTTCTTTTTCGAAATTGACAAAAAATTCGATGCTGTTTACCCATTTATTTCCTGCAAATGTTAGTTTAACCCTATCTTCTAATGGTGCCGGATAAACCATCATCTGCACTGGACGTCTACGTAGCTCAGCTCGAAGTTGATCCATTTCAGTCTTCACATCTTCTTTCATATTGGACATCTCTCCAGAATAATCTTTAGCAGTCTTGGATATTTCTTCTAGCTTATTTTCTATTACAGTAGTACGTGTCTCTATTTCACACGTTTTACTTGTGGTCGCTTTAAGCTGATCATGGACATCCCGTATTTTACTGTCCTGTTCATGCTTTGCTACATTTAGTTTCTCATTTACATTGTCAGTTACTTGTTTATGAATATCTTTTAAATCTTTCTTCCATTCTGGGCGTAATTCTTTATGCTTGTCTTCCATCCTAACAGCTTGTTCATGAAGGGCTTGTTTAACTTTATTTTCAAGTGAATGTATGCGCGTATTAGTGTCTATAATTTTATTCACTAACTGTGTAGTACTGTTTTAATTCTTCTTTTAAATTTTCTGTTAGTTTTAAATTATCTTGTTTATTTCTTCTTTTACTTTTACATTATCTTGTTTTAATTCGTCTACCATGGCTTGCATCATATTTTGAAGTGCCTCCATACTGAAGTTACCTGGTTCTGCCCTGTCGAATTATTATTATTATTATTTTTTTATATTATGTTTTTAAAATAATTATTATTGGTGATCCCGGTTGCACTACTCTTTATTTATTATGTTTTTATTATTAATGTTATTATTATTAATGTTACTATTACGATTACACCTTTTCAATTTACAATATAATTACCTGTTGAGCACCAGTTGTGCTATTATAATACTCAACAATTAAAATAACGTACAAATAATATTTAATATAAACAATAGTTATTACATATAATATATTTTCATTTAACACACATTTAATTTTAGAGCATACATTTAACTTTTAAATTTTCAAAATAAATGGCATGGTCGAGCACCACGTTCTTGGGAGCCATTTTTTTAACATTGAAAATGTTTATAAGGACGTGTCGCACATTTGCGGCCGATCGCTGGTGCGTGATCGAAAATGGGAACCGGTGAGTTTCCATAGATACTACTTCTTTGTTGTCAATAACGTAGTACACATATAAAACTTCGCTTATGAATGCGACTACATTTAACTTATAATCTGTACATTGGTAAATGAAGAATGAATTCATTGATTGGTGAATGAAGAATGAATTCATTGATTGGTGACTGAACATAAATATATATATTTTTTAGATTTATTGAGGCATTTACAATGCCCTTCTCTTTGCATTGCATTTGTGCAATGCCTGTAAATTTATTATAACGTTTTTTGTATCTGTTGTATATGTCGTTGATGAGCCACATTTAACACATTTATTTTATAACGTTGACGATACTTACGTTATAAATATTCAACGGGTGTGATCGTAATAATAATAACAACGTGAATGGTTTAGAATCTTTCAAAACATTTATTAATTAAAACTTTCATTGAAATTGCGAGCTAAAACTCATTATTATTTGCATGTGCATGTGTACTCGTAGTACACCTCCTTCTTAATAAATACAAGTAATCTCATATTACATAGAAACATAAAATAATCTTATACTATAAATAACATTGCTTATTATATAATATTGCTCTCGACTTGCTCAATTTATTATGATTAATTTATTATTAAATTGTCTAATCTTTCTTTTTAAATTCTTATTGTTGTTGCATATGCATTTCTTATTTATGACTTATTAATTACTTTAGAAAAATTACTATTCTTTCAAAATTAATTTAAATATTTTCAATAAATTATAATTTCAAAAATATACTTTCATAATTCAAATATTACTATAATTACTATACAAAAACAGTTCCTCAGCGTATCCTCTTCTGGTCCTGAGTCCTTGATCCTGGTTGATTCTGCGTAGCCGTGTAGTCCTGGAGTCCGTTCTCCGTCCTCCGGATGCTTTCAGTAGTCCTATGACTCGTACTCTACGTCTGGAATCTATGCCATGTAGTGTGCTGCTCTCTCGTCTTCCGTAATAGCCTCTGGCTGCAGCGGTGATCTCACGAAAGTGATGATGTTGTCGGACATAGCCTCCGGCTGCCGCTGTGGTTGATCGAAAAAGAGAACAAGGCTGGTGTGTCTCGCGTATTTATAGTCTAGGGCGCAAAAATCATGTTTCGACAATTCTCTGCAGGAATTAGTCTGTCGTAGCGTCCTTTTACAAAAACGATTATTTACACACTTATTTCACTGATCTTCGCAACATGCGAAGTCTTTTGCAAATTACCCGATATTCATCTGGTCGGTAATTTGTATGTGTACAACTGTGTGTTAACCGTTTTTCTCTATCTCAATTATTATGGGTTTTATTTATATTATTTTTTGCACTTTTTATTATTTTCGCACAATCTTTCGTATATGCGTGCGTCTTTATATTATTTACACTGTGAAGTATTTTGTTTTGTGATATTTCACACACACTTATCACAATTTAAATAATTTATATATTTATTAACGTTTATTTAGGGGCGATGCTTTGCAGGAATTAGCTGGCTGCACTCACACACGTAAGATACACGTGTACACAGACGCAGCTGTGTGTGGCGTGACCTACCTGTTCAAGCAGGCAAATTCGTTGTTCACATTTACAGCTTTCTATCTGAATTATTATACTCCTGACAATATTGATTATTTATTTAATTTACACAAATTAACTTAAATAATTGTGTAATGCACAGTACCATATACATTCGTACTGTTGCAATATATTTACTTCTTCCTGTATATCTTCATTTCTTATATGATCCCTTCTTGTGCTTCCTTTAACCCTTTTTAAAAACCTCAACTCTGCTGATTGTATGTTGCTACTATCTTTGTTTTGTAATCCAGGATTCACTGTCATATAATAGCACTGGAACAGCCATTGTTTTGTAGAATTTTAATTTTGTCTCACGTCTCGTTTTATTTTTCAGTGTTTTGTTCATAGTTCCACACGTGTGCTGAAATCTATTAACATTATTTTGTATATCTTTGTGAACGTCAAAACTTATATCACAACCTAAATAGTTAAAATTTGAGGTCTGCTCCAATACTTTATTCTCAATAATAATCTTTGAGCGTACTGGAAATTTTCCGTAGTGAGTATAACTTTTGTTTTGTTGGGAGATATCTTTAAGTTTGAAGTATTGTCGTCCCAGTTTATGTAGTCGTCGGGCACCTTCGTTGCATTTTTGACTATTATAATTAGTCTTGTTCTATATTTCGCTATAGTGATGACTATATCAGTACTTTGATATAAACATTTATGGCTCCTGTTAGATGTTTTGAGTAACCTCACTTCTCTATAGTACCCCATTTACTTTAGTAAATGTAATATTACGGTAAGGAAATATTAGAGTGTTCCTATTACAGTAAATGGTGTATAATGTAAACTTTTATTGCCTAAACGTTTACACATTTTCTTGTCTGCCTTGGTGTTCCTCATATGGTCCTTTTCTATGGTTCTCGTACATTTACGACCTATATGTTAATAACATAATTAGAAGTTTAATAATTAACTCTAAAAGTCGCAGTAAAACTGTAGAAGTATGTAAAGGAAAAATTTATTTAACAACAGAATTGAATGACTTTTCCTGCTGTCATAACGGGCAAAGGATACACGTATCAATACATCATTCACGAATGCCTAAGAAGCGATGAAATGGAGTGAAAAGTGTAATCCGAATTGAACTGAACATAACCGAATTTGGGTATGGCGTATAAAGCAATAATCGTAGACGAGGTGTATAATGCAGAGTCAATAGGTAGGTTATTTATTGACACTGGTATTACGTGAGCATTGAAGAGAATGAATTAAAATGGCGTTAAATACAAGTAAAAGCCAATGACCACAGTTGTGTTCAAAGAACGTCTTTGAGGCTTGCAAGTACGGCAGGTGGCAGCTGGATTGGGAAGTCAGGTAAGAGGTGTTGAAGATTTGCAGACGTATCAGCATAATTGTAAATTATTGTCGTTGCGATGGTAAGCCGACTTCTGTAGCCGGAACGACAACAGAATCGTAAATCGTAAGAGTGTCTGTTGTTGTTTTGTACGATGATGCTGACTAGTGTTTTGCATACACGCAAATCCGCACGCGCTTAGTCACTCGTCTCCCTTGTTTTTATTTATTTACACAATATACGTATTTATTTATTATTAAAGATAGCAGGTGTCCCAAACAATATAATAAATAATAAAGATGATGATGATAATATAATAATAATAATAATAATAATAATAATAATAATAATAATAATAATAATAATAATAATAATAATTTGACACCATTGAATCTTGGGTTCAGGATATTTGTTCCCATTGTTGTGACTGTAATAGATTTTGGTGAATAGTTTTGTTCTGCGTTGCTCTAATCTGAAAGGATTTCGGATTACAGATCTCCACATTGAAGATCAAGGTGTTGGCTTGTCAAGGAGCTGACCCCATGTGCGGAACGATGTACTGTTCTGGAGAAGATCAGTAATTTTAAATATGTAGGCTGTAGTGTATCTTACAGTACAAACAATGATGTGGTGAAGAAGCTGGACAAGTTTAACGATTTGTGTGGGACCATCAGAACACTAAAATCAACGGGGAAAGAAACACTACTGAAGTGCTACAAGCTGATGGCCCTCCCCGCACTACTCTATGAGGCTGATAATAACTGGACTTTAACGAAATCCCAGGCCAGTCATATTCAAGCGGCCGAAATGAAATTTCTGATTAACTTGGCAAGATCTTCAAGAGCACAAAAGAAATGTCGGTGTAAGGCAGGAGCTGAACATGAAAAGTATAATTGATAGAATTGCTAAATATCGGCTAAAATGGTTGGAACATCTTAACCGAATGGATGACTGCTGCATCCCCAAACAACTATGGAATTATAAACCAAAAGGACGGAGAGGTGCGAGGCGTCCAAATAAGCGCTGGAGTGACCAGCTGTAGTCTGTCTGCTGGGAACCGGAACAAACAATTCTTGCTGAAGATGATGATGATACATTTTGTTCTGCGTTTCTGGTATCTAGTGTTGTAAAATCTGCGTCATGTTCACGTACTAATTTGTTTTGTGTTTTATGTTTGTTTACTGTAGGCTTTCCCAACGGTTCCTTTTTGGGGTATATGTTTTAATAAAATAGTCTTCTTAATATGTTGTATAACATACTAAAGCGCCGTTCTAACACTTGTAACGAAAAGTGAAACTTTTATTACTAGTATTACAATTTTATTTCATACTACGAAATATGTAGGAAAATTTTTAATACAGGTAAGTTCGCGGCCTACCATATAAACGAAAGTGTGGCGTTTCTGTTTTTTACCGCATCGTGGCGCCACATTTGCCCCACGAACAGCTGTGAAGCGTCAAGTCGGGTCAAGTCATTGTTGGGGACAAACAGCTGTATAAATAAGGTTATCTCACAGTAACGCTGAAAATGGAGAAAACTGAACATCTAATTTTAAAGGTTTAACGCCAACAGAAATTTTTAATGAGATGAAGAATGTGTTGGGTGAGGCTGGACCTTCATTTACTACAGTGAAAAAAATGGGCTACTGAACTTAAACGTGGTCGTGCAAGTTTGGAAGATGGCCCGCGTCCGAAAAGTGCCACTACACTAGAAATCATCAATAAAGTGCACGGTATTGTTTTGGAAAAAGCTGTCTGCAAGATGGGTTTGTTGACAAATGACCAAAAACGCATGCGAATGGAAGCTTCTCAGGAATGTTTGGACCGTTTTAAGAAAAATCTGAAAGATTTTATTCGTAGATAACTGAATCTAACTGATGAAACTTGGGTCCATTACTTCACTCTAAAACAAACCAACAGTCGAAACAATGGATGCATAGTGATTCGTCGCTTCCAAAAACGGTAAAATCAATTTTGTCGGATGGAAAGTGTATGGATCCATTTTTATGGGATGCTAAGGGGATATTGTTACTAGACTGCCTTGAAAAGGGTCAAATGATAAATGGAGAGTATTACGCTAACTTTTTAGGCCAATTAAATGTAAAAATTCGAGAAAAAGGACCAGGTTTAGCAAAGAAGAAGATCATTTTCCATCAGGATAGTGCACGCCCTCACATATGCGTTGTGTCTATGCCAAAAATCGCCAAGTTGAAGTACGATCTTTTGCACCAGCGCCTTACCGCCTGATTTAGCGCCATCTGACTTTCATTTATTCCCAAACCTTAAAAAATTTTCGGGTGGGGGGAAAGCGATTTTCCTCAGATGACGAGCTGAAAGCGGCAGTAAACGGTTATTTTGAGGACCTAGAAGAATCGAACTTCCTCAACGGGGCAATGACTTGACGCTTCACTGCTGTTCGTGTGGCAAACGTGGCGCCACGATGCGGTAAAAAAACAGAAACGCCACACATTCGTTTCTACGGTAGGCCGCGAACTTTTCAAATCGCCCTCGTATACGAAATGAAGAGATAAGAAGTGATTTAGGTATTTTTGCAGTTACTAAAAGGATTTAAGAATACAGAAGAAAATGGATTCAACACATCAATAGAATGGAAGAAAGTAGAATACCGAATATGGCGAAAGATTACAACCCTAGAGGCAGAAGAAAAGTTGGTAGACCTAAGAAATGGTAGATTGTGGAATAGGAACAGGCCACTAAAGCCTAAAATCGTTAAGATGATGATGATGATTTTCGTTCTAGTGCAATCCAATTCTCAATCTACGTTTTGTATGAAACGTTTTTAAATTATTGTAAGAAACAATTCCTTATTATTTATTTTTAGTAAAACGCGTCCTAGTACTAATTTTCAAAATTGTGTCAAAATCAAAATTTTCAAACAGTGAAGGTTGATGTGAACGACAAGATAATCGAACAATCATATAATGGTAATCCTTACCTTAAGTAAGAGTTTTCCTGTGATTATGACAGGGATGTGACTATAAAATTTGTTTCATTTAAAGTCGGTCAGATGTGTAAGGTAATCTATGTGCTTAAGAAATAAAGCGCATCCAGATTTATGAGATATTTACAAGTTTACAGCTGTGTTAACAGTGAACAACCACCACTTTCACTGTTTATCGGATACAGGGTGAGGAGAACAAGATTACTTTTCGCGGCGAAGGATTGTAAACCTACCGATAAAGTTAGAAACACTGGTTTTCGGGACGAGCTGAACACCTTTAACGTACGCATTAAATTAAATTATTGAATAATTTGTTGACGTTTCTTGCATAATTATAAATACTTTATTCTGTTACAATATTATGTTTAAATGTAGCATTTATTTTATTTTACTATGTTAACGTACGTTTCAACTTCTTTGTTCGGCATCCTCAGATTAAATGTAAAAGATCTATTTAAAATTAAAATTAAATTAAGAAGCTGGGATAAACATATGGACCGTAGGCGTGGAGAAACTTGGACCACTGTGGAAACTGTATCGGGTATGTAACGGTAATGTACTTATTACACGAACTATGGAAGACCAAGAAGTTCCAAATAATCACAGGTTAGACAGTTTCAATTTCTTTATTTTACATTATACTTAGAAAGAGCGTAAATATTTGGCGATTCAACTTTTTATTTCCATGTTCTGTAAGGAATGGAAGAATGGTGTTCGCGAAAAAATCGTGTTGAGGTAAGGGCTGATTCTGATTGTACTACCCTCAAAACATAAAGAAAAGTCATTTTTCGAGAAGCGTGTTGTGTCTGTGTGTAAAATTGTTTCTATGGGGAACTGCCGCAAATTCAAACAGAATCGAAACCATTTTTGCATATGTGCCCGAGTTGTAGAGGACTCAGGGCCTATTGATTTTGATAAGGATCGGTCAAGGGGAGGGGGTAGTTTACCTGCAACGTTGTACGTTTTAACACGAGTAAAGTACTTAATTTTGATAAATAAATTGTCCTGAAAAGAAAGTCATAATAATCCACTGTAGAAAGGTAGATGAAATATCTATAAAATGAAAAGGTAGAAGGAGGGTAGTTGAAGAGGGAGGGGGTAATTTTTACTTACATGTTCCATAAGGAAATGGAAGTATGGTGATGGCGAAAAAATCGTGTTCGAGATAAGGGCAGATTCTGATCGTACTACCCTAAAAACTAGAAGAAAGTCATTTTTCGAAAAGTGTCTGTGTGTCTATGTGTAGAATTTTTTCTATGGCGTACGATAACTGCCACAAATTCAAACAGAATCGAATAATTTTTTGCATACATCCCTGAATTGTAGAGGACTCAAGGCCTATTGATTTTGATGAAGATCGGTTAAGGGGAAGGGGTAGTTTTCCTGCAACGTTTTACGTTTTGAACAAGAGTAAAGTAATTGAAAATCCATTTAAACTTTTTCAAACAATGGTAATTGTTAATAAAAATAAAATAATTTTGTTGCCAGGCAATAAGATTATAATTTTTTAATTTTAATTTAAATCATGTATGAGTGAAAATATATCGTTCCTGGCAGGCAAGTGTATCTCAATTATGTAAATTATTATATCCAAAGTTTTATTATTATGATTACCGAAATAAAAAGGCAGGCAGGACACACACACACACACACACACACACACACACACACACACACACACACACACACACACACACACACACACACACACACACACACACACACACACACACACACACACACACACACACACACACACACACACACACACACACACACACACACACACACACACACACACACACACACACACACACACACAATTCGCGTTATTTCTGGCCTTACTCATGTTTATTTTCTTTCGTTTGCACGCTTTTTAAATGGAAAGTGCGAAACCTACACCAATACAACGCGTGCAAGCCGAAAAGGTGTCCAGCGTGGACAGCGATTTGCTTCCTGTGCATCGCTGTCCAGTGTAACTGCACATGTTTAGAGAGGAACGGTTCATAGACAGACTTTTCGTCTTTAGGGAATGAACCCTCTGCAAAATTCTCAGTGTCCATGAGAGGACTTCGGAGAGCTCCTTCTTTTCCGCGTGTTTGTTCTGTGAAACGTACACTGTAGATTCGCAGCTTTACGTTGAGCAACATAGGGAATGTTGAACATTTTTGTCCACGGTGTACCCTTATACACACTGAAACCTGCTCTGAGATCAAACTTTTACAAGCCATTAATTTTATGGCTATTTTACATTATCGGCAACAAAGAAGTAGTGTGTTGTTAAAATTCCTTCCCGGCCTGTTTGGCCAAGGTCCAATGTTTATGGAAAACCTGACATTTCGGCAATGCCATCATCAGTAAAAATCGAATGAGCTAACTGGAGGTGGTATACGTTAGTGACCACAGTACTGTGGTTAAGGCTGAAGAAAGAAGTAATTTCTGTGGAATAGAGGCTATTTTATTTCGAAAATGATTTTTCCAAAATGAAAAATATAAATCTTAGAACATGGAAGTCATGTATTGTTCTCCACAGCGATATTTTGTATTGATGTTATATATTTATTCGACTGAAAACTTCAAAATTTCAATAAAATATTAACAAGTGATATCGTTGGATGCTATATAACCACGGATACGTAAACAAAATAATTGTTTGTTTTCAGAAAGTCAGAGAAAAAAAAACGCTGGGCGGTATTCGATTTCTTTAGCGTTGTTTAAATAAAAGATAACTTAATCAAATTAATTATTTATTTTTAAAATATTAACAACTAAGTACAATTCGTATTCTGATTATCTTTCTCAGCGTTTTTACCAAAAGCATGCTGATATATTTGGTTTCGTTCTGAGTGTAGTCCTATATATTAACAATAATTTTATAATTAATTAGAACATGGAAGTCATGTGTGATTCTCCATACCGATTTTCTGTGTCTGTGTTAAGTTCGGGTAGTATTCGTGTACTGTGAGTCGGCGGGTTAAGTAGTATGCATGCCGCACGCACAGACACAAGTTGACGTGCTTTATACACTTTCATTTCAAAAACATTTTCAGCCTCTTATTACTTGTGCCCAATACAGACTTATCCCGACACACCACATTGAATATCTAACTAAGTTAATTATACGTTACTTAAAATTAAATATTGACGCATTTAATTTTCTTAACGAAGAGGAATTCTGGCGTGTTTGTTGACTCTGACTTGCACGATAAACTTTGGAAGAGCCAATATGTGAAGTAATTTTACTAAAGAAATCGGGTGCAATGTTATGCGCCGACTACTAAGACCTAAATGGCGTCTCTGGTATGGTATAAAAACATATTAATATCTAAGGTTTGCTTAATAAAGCGTATGGTGTAACTCATTATGCGAATGGGTCGTTGGGGGTCAATTTTTCTAAAAAATATTTTCTAATCCTTTTTTTCTAAAAAACGCGATTTCTACTACAGATGCTTTTCTAAAAATTATTTTTCTAATAAATTTAGACGTGCTCAACGCCTTCCCCTACCACGTCTTCCGCGGATATATGTTGCTTCGAAATAGTCTGCTATGGGTAATAAATCTGCCGGCAAATTTTCACTTAAAGTATCGAAGTGTTCTTCAATGTCATTGGCAGGTACAAAAGCCAATGCTGTTAACATATGACAGTGTATTTTTAGGCTTCTGTCATCTGGATTATTATAACTATTTTGTAGCCTTTGGATTGAATGCGTCTATATAGACTTTGGCATAAGTGAAAAAAACATGTGGGCACTCTATCTTGGCCGATAGATTTTTTAACAGCATTTATAATGCCTAATTCAAAATCGGTCATAACGAACAACGGCAAATGAATTTCCAACCAGTATTCTCTTCCTTTTGATAAGATTACGTCGAATACCTTTTGGTATGAAGCTTCTTGTTTATTTTCTAGCAACGCATATACAAATGGTAATGCTATAGTTTTGTCTCCTTGCGAAACTGATCCCAATATAGCAAACAATTGAAAAAATATCGTTGGAGAAGATTTAAATGTTCCGTCAACAAACCATACATTTGACCGAAATAGCCTTTTCAAATTTTCTTTCGTCGCAAAAATTAATATCCTTCCAATGTCATCTTCATCGTCAACAGAGTCATAAATGAAGAAATTATCGCCTTCTTTTGTTTGCTTATAGGTATCTGGTATTTCATGTTTTAGATAATTCACAAAAATTCACAAAGCAATGAATTTTTTTGTTTTAAAGCAAAGTTCACAACGTATTCGAAAACATATTCATAGAAATAGTTTTTAGAAACCACATATTGTTAGAAAATAATTTCTTAGAAATCACTTATTTATAGAAGAAAATATTTTAGAAATCAATTATTATTATAAAATAAATTTTTAGAAAATTTATTTTAGAAAAACTGTACCCCAATGGAATGGGCAGATCGTAACTCCATTATCCCTTTTGTGTTCTCTTTAGGCCGCATATTAAGAAGACACGCTGTGCTTTTAATAATTGTAGGCCTACATTAAGAATATTTATTTCCTTTCCGGTTTTCCTACATTTCATTTGAATGTAGCAGGGTGAATGAGGCAGATACCTATTGAGGAATCCACCACTTTAGCGGTCTCCCAAAGGTTGTACGGTCATTCGGTCTGTGTACACAAATTATCTAAAGTAATGTGGTCTAACTGTTTTCACCTGGGGGGGGGGGGACAAAATTGTTGTTTTGAAATACGTTTACGAGCAGGAGCCAGTGAAACTCGTTTCACTATGCACATATGGTTACATACTGCAAAGCTTCGTTATAAATTAGCCTATCGAACAAGCTATGAAATTGGTTAATAAATTAAATAATATTTTACAGACAAACCTCGAATATTTCCTGTTAATTTTGTAAAACTTTTATATAGAAAAGAGTCAAAACACTTGGACCATTTTACGTGGGACAAAGTTTAGGGTTTTAATAATTGTTTTAGCGTAACTACAGTTTAATGGAAAGACTGTAGAACATTCTGACTTTTTGAAGGCGGAATGTCTGTTGTCGTTTGTGTAATCGCAGTCATGAATTCAGTAACTGCTGCCATAACATATTCCTCTCTTTAATTATTCACATTTTAATTTACTCTCTATTTGAATGGTAAATTATCAGAAGATATTCCTACAAATAAAGGTGTGAGACAAGGATTCCCTATTTCACCGACACTTTTTAAAATCTACATTGACGACATATTTCGGCGATGGACAGCTAAAGTTGACTTGGGAATATCACTTCAGCGAAATATTCATGTGAATGCATTGCTTTATGCAGATACCAAGATAATGATACAGAAAACAGAAGACCAGTTACAGCGGGCGATATTTACGTTCAATAGCATCATACAAGACTATGGTCTACAGATCTCTGCTACAAAATCTAAAACGATGGTATTTCAAAGCAGGTATCCTATAAAAACTAAGATAGTCGTGAATAATCAGATTTTGGATCAGGTTAGTCATTTTAATTACCTGGGTTGTAATATCTCATGTGGAACTGCTATTGATTGGGATAGTAAGCTAACAGAATTTAGACACATCTGTGGAACGATTCATAAGTACGTAAAAAATAAAAGACGGAAGGATATCGGAATGAAATTTTATAAAACTGTGGCTGTCCTCACATTCCTGTATGCTAGTGAGACATGGACTCTTGGTAAAAGGGACGTGCAGAGGATTCAGGCAGCAGAAATTAAATTTCTAAGAGGGACGCAAGGTTGTTCTCTCTTAGATCGGAGAAGGAACGAGGATATTAGACGCGATTTAAACATTGTATTATTGCACCACAGAAGATTGAAGACCACAGAAGGAGATGGTGTGAACACTTGAATCACATGCCTGATATCCGTGTAGCTGTAACTGGCTTGGGTTACCCTACTGGGGAGAGAGATGTCGCTAGACCGAGGAGGAGATGGATTCCGGAACAGGTCTAAGGCCTAGTCCTTGGAGTGATGACGATGACGGTGACGATGATGAGTAGTTTTCACATTGTCGTTACAGAAAGTGTTCAGTCATAAATACAGGTGTACTGCCAAACATAGAACATACTTTCATTGTGAAATCTCATAATTAGTAAATTTAGAAACTTTCGAAATTTCTTAAAGGACTAGGCGATTTGGCAAGCGGCTGCCTGTTGGACCGCACTGATCTAAAGAAATCTTATTATCCATCCGTAATACCACTTAATCCTTTACTTATATTTACTTTTTATTTTCCTGCGTATACTTGAGATGTTTAGCTCGCTATTCCTCGTCTATCAGCTGTCCAGAGCTCGTCAGTGATAGTTTTGCTCAGAACAAGTGCAGTCTTATATTTTCCTGTACATAAATCTATTTTACAGAAACTAATATCTAATATTTTATCAAACACAATTTTCTGTTTATGCTGGGAGATGTAATGTAAGTTCTTGCTGGGTTATTTCATACTTTATTTAACACTGATGTTTTGATTTTTTTAACGCAGAAAAACTGAAATTAAGACAACAGTGTTGTAATTATTACACAGAAATTAAAGTAGTACAGTTCAGCTATCGAAAGGTTGAAAGAAATTGCACTTTCCGTTTTAGGTTAACATTCAGCATATTAATGTTTGAACTACAAAAACATGTAATAACATTCTGCAAAGATTGAAGACAAAGTGATGCGAATTTAATTGGTAATAATTAATGGACAACTGTCTTGAGAATATTAAATAAAGTCACAACTGTCGTATTTTCCGTTTTCACAAATGTTCAGGACTAAAGTCCTGAATTCCCCCTTTAACTCATAAAAACCATAAGGGTTCCAAAAAACCGTTATTATTTATACAAAGCTTCAAACGTAGGCTCATTGTTCAGAAATGTTAAGGATCGAATACTAAGATGCCTTTTTTTTATTTAAATGAATTATACACTTTAATTTACGTAATGGTAAAAGTTATGCTCAAGTTCATTTTTGTTTAATTACCTTAATTCCTACGGCTTATGTTTAACTCGGTTTTTGTGAACTTTTAAAATCTGAGATTCAATAAAGCTTAAAAAAGTACATGATGAGGTTAATTGCGTTATAAAACGAATAGCTTATGTAAACACCGTTATTAGGTGATATATAGACAGCTAAAGAAAAGCTTTAATTCTTTTAGTTACTAAAATCTATCGGAAAGTCGTAATTTGTGAATTAGAAAAAAATAACTGTCATCTAATAAAAAACATTTACCTCTTATGTTAATCTTGGCGTTTCTAGCAAACCTTCAAGCGTAGGCCTACAAATTAAAAAAAAAACACTAAGGGACACAAGTTCTTGTAAGCCTATACGAGGCTTAGAATTGATTACTCACTACAAACGCAAATTTAATAACTTTAGCAGTTTTACTTAATACTTACATAACTAGAACAGAAAAGCAAATGCCGGATCAACTTAAAACAATTAACAAAACCATGGCCATTATAAAATTATCAGTGGCCGTGGTATCGATAAACAACTTCTACTCTTCTAAACGAACTGAATACTCAGAAATTTCTCCTATTATTTAATTGCTTTGTATAAACATATGAAAGTTTAACTAAACTAAATATTATGAAATTAAACACCACTAAAATTTCAACTAGGCTTCCAGCTTTTAAAAGGAACAATTTTATTGCTTGTTAGCACGCAGGAGAGCGGTATAACAGTCCGAGCGAGCGTTGTTTCCGTGTCCGTGGGTGCACCACCTTGCACTGAGCAAGTGCTGTTCGAATTAAGCTGTTTTCTGGTATTAAAAGCTACGCGCAGGAGTGAGACAGAGGTACGGTATACAAAAGCCATAAAGTAAAAGAAATAACATAGCAACTTGACATCGATAAGTTAGACTTAGCTAGGCAAGTCTCAATAAGGCGATTTCACCAACGAAAAGCGCACGTATTCTCATTATCCGACATTTACATCGTAAATTCGCATGCACGCAGGCATTTACACACGCACACGCACACACTCACTGAGGAACGCATTCACTCGCCTTATGGTAATGCGGTAAGTAAAATATAATAGGTTCAAGATTTATACTATAAAGCAAAAGAGACTCAAATCGTATTGAAGTGCTTTTGTACCGTAATAATCCATCCAACATAGCCTATCTGAACCAAAAAAAAGCGATACAGAAATATGCGCTTTAAGATATAAAATTAAGTACTTCAATAATAACAAAATCTCTACGTTCACATACATAAAATAAAAATACATATTTTAGCATTTATACTTATCCTTTTTTAATAAAACGAACTTAGAGCATAAATATATAAAACAAAAAATGCCATTTTGTAAGAGGCTGGTGGTTTTGGGGGGCTTGAAAAATATCTTCGCTTGGCTTATGAAAGGATATTATTTATTAAAGTGATTCTAATAATAATAATAATTAAAATGACAGAAAATAATAATCGACCATTTTATTAGAAAGAGAAATAGTATATGATTAATTACAAAACGAGTGAAATTTTAAAATTAATTTAACTTTTTAAACCTAGTTCTTCTATTCCTTTTATATTTAAAATTTTTTCTTATTTCTATGTAATTTTAGTATATAATTTTACAATTTCATAAAATAGTTTTAAAGAAAGTTTTTTTTAAGTAATGCTTTTTATACCTTATATATATTTTTATTACGTTATTATCCTATAAGAGATGTTTGTATTTCTGTGATACATGATATTTGTATTACATTATATTTATTTGTATTTCGACTAGAGAGTAGGCCCCTTTTGATATTTTTAAATCTTTAAAATAGACTTTCTTATACTTTGTTGTGGCGTCCATCCTGTTGGAACTCTGAACCTCACCGTTTTCTTATTTCAGACTTGAATTCTCTTCAGGAACGTCTCTTTCATCCTTATGTCACTCTTACTTATTAACTTCGTTCCCTCGCTTTTGGTTTTTCCCTCCATTTGTCATTTTAATTGTTGACTGGTAGTTAGGAAGGTAAGAAGGGATAGGTGCTGTGTGTCCAACATTTCCACACGTGTAAAACCAAAGTTGATGACATGTAGGTTCCCATGAGAAGAACACCTACTATTCTCGCTGATGGAAGATCAGCTTTTTATAATTTTTATAATAAGTTGTTTATAATTGTTTTCTACTAATGTTACTTACTGTAGCTTACCAGATGAAGTGTATTAGCGTGTACTATTCAAGTGTATTAGTGTATGTGTTTGGTTTGCAGTTACTGACACTTAACAGTTTCTTTGTTCTGGAATTTTTTCACAGTCTTACTCGTTTTGCACAGGAAATGGACGTGAAATTCTATTTCCTACGTTAGGCCTAATGGTCGATGCAGTGTAGTATTATTCTACTAATTATTGTCTCAATTTATGGTACATATGGCCTTCTCATCCGTAAGTAATGAAACAAAAAAACCAACAACACACACATTACATAGGGCCTGGCTGCATATAGAAAGATATGTAGAAAGTAGACATATACGAGGGCCAGTTGAAAAGTTGGCGTAGCGACATCTGTAGCTTAGCGGTAAAACTAAAATTTTTCGTGTGCTGTAAGATTTATATTTTATGTGAACTCTTGTTAATTTCCAAATCTATCTTTTAATTTATTCATTGTTTAGAAGCTGTTTAAAATTGTCGTGTCATGCGTGTTTTGAAAAACAGACAAAATAAAAACATCGTGGTGTGATTCTTTGTTAAAAATTGTTTAGCGCCAACGGAAATTTGAAACGAAATTGTAAATGTGTCAGGAGATGCTGCGACTTCAAAACAAACTGTTTGTAAGTAGGCACTTGAGTTTTAAATGTGGTCATACGAGCATTGAAAACGTGGTCGCACTGGACGCCCCAAATAATGCAACAACTCCAGATGCGGCAGCCATCTTGCACAACGCTTTTTCACATCAAGTTCTTGAGTTAAAGTACTGCACACGCTTATATGAGATGCCTAGATTTCAGCAACATCATCCACTCCTCAATCTGCGGTCTTCCAACACCCTATGAAATTTTTTCATTAATGCCATTTTTTGTTGCAATTTTGAACGTCCACTGCTGGGATAGTCTTCAGTGCTTGTACGACTACATTTAAACTCGAGTATTCCCCACTTGCCGTTTGGTTCTGAAGGCGCAGCATCTCCTAACACATTTACAATTTCGTTTTGATTTTCCATTGGCGCTGAAACGTTTTAACAGAGAATACTTCACAACACGATATTTGACTTTGTGCATTTTAAAAACACGCGTAACAGGAAAATTTCAAATAGGTGGTAAAAAGTGAATAAATTGACAGATATATGTGGAAAGTAACAGGTGTTCACACGAAAGATTTTAGTTCTACCACTGAGCTATAAATGTCGCTCCGCAAACTTTTCAACTGACCCACGTACATATAATCTACATATACATATACATTTACATCTAATGAAAACATATATTGTTACGACGGTCTCGCGGATCGTAGTATTGTACAGCGGAAACAAAATACAGACACCAATGAAGTCACTAATTACCAGCTGTAATTAGTCACAAATAACAATTCGTAATCAACAAGGTACTCTCACACAATAAGTCGAGTCAAATTTCTCCACACGCAATAATGATGTCAACTATTATGGTATCATACTAATTATAACACAATAACCACTTTCCACTAATCCGTAACAATCACTTGATCCGCACTCTACAATCTCGCCAGGTGTTACTACCTTCTAAGCCGCTGTTGTACATATAGATCCTGCAGATGTTTCAGAATAATCTTCTTTTGGCGGCGTCCCAGCATAATTTGCGTAGTTAACAATCGCTTGAACAGTCTGGATGGTACTTTCGTGTCGGCCTTGACCGAGACGCTGCACCTGCTCGGTTAGCCGAGAAACGGGTAAAATGACGCTCTCGACTCTTCGAGAGCGTTCCGTAATTGTCGTAGCAATATAATAAAAGTAGAACCAGAATTCGAATCCACGTCATGTGGATTTAAGGGTGAAATATAAATATTGTAAAAGTAATTGTAAAATTTTATTATTATAGATGAAAAATCGCACTTAGCGTCTGGTTTACGAGTTCGTTTTCTGAAAGGAAGATGCTTTAGGTCATTAATACAATGACCGTTCGCAGAGTATCAAACAACACATGTTTCGGTTTCGCTTCGACTTTCAATTTGGCTCGCTGATACGGGTATTAATTTAATGTAAATATATAGTTGACTACCTGACCAACATCTGCATGTTTTGAACATCTGTCAGTAATAAAATAATGAGTTACCAAAAAATCCAACGTAACCTTTCACGACTTCTGCAAATGTCGTGGGAGTTACACCGCTAATCAGTTGCGTACGGTTTATAAACAAGTATTTTCTGACTATATTGAATGTAGCAATTTGCAGATAGAAAGATATGCATTTACTAATTTCCTTTTACTGATGTTGGAATGCAGATTTGAAGTGTTAATTAATAGTTAGTGTAAAAACCTTTATTCATTACCTCGAGATGTAATTTTTTGCTTTTTACATTGGTCGTTTTAATATGAAGAAAATAAAAAAGAGTGTTATGGGAAAAATTGATCAGTTATCTGTGCTGAAAAATAAGTAGCGGAGTCAATAGGGGTGTGACAAGAGTGACTCTGGTCGTAAAGAGATACAATTCAAATGAAAAACAAGAAAAAAGGAGCAGAACGATTCTTCTCGAACGTGTGATTTTCAAGAAAAAAAAACATTCAGTATCTTCAGCAAAGGAAATAATACAGAGAAGGCCGTAAACCTATATTACACACGGATGAGTCCTACGCGTTGGTCGTTTTCGTATATCAGGAGAAACCTGGGCAGATAGTTATACAAAGTGACCCCACGAATCTGTTCCGCAGGACTGTGCATCGTCATTCGAAAATTCCGAAAACAGACCTTCGAAGTGATTCAGCAGGCGAAACAATGAAATGAAGCGATGAATCGATCAACGTGCTTCGGTTTGACAGCGGCGTTTTGAGAAAATCAAGGACATCACCGGGACGAAGAGAGGTCGGAGCGAGTTTTCACAAACACAACATATTTTGACTACGTGGGCAAAACCAATAGGTGAGGATAATCAGTTAACTTGTTATTTGGATAAGGCCATTCGTTAAATACGTTGTCAAAGTCCCACTCTTCGAATTGAAGGACCGTGGGTCCGATATGCGAGATAACTCGACTTCTGTATAGGATCGTCATTGCCAATGACGTCTACAACAGCTGGACCAATTAGTGCTTCATGCAATGAAAACGATAACTTTCTCAAGCCACATTAAGACGAGTTTAGTCAGAATAGTGACCAAGCCTGTTCGTCGTTTTACAACAAAAGCGGAGAATTTGTTCCCAATAGCTAGACAGTCAACACCGAGTTATATCGCAAAGTTCTGAGACGTCTGAGGTACGAAACGCGACCAGAGGATATCCCAGTGCTCTATCATGACATGCTCCGGCTTAAACAGCGTTTATACAAGCGAGTTTTTCGGCCCCAACCACATGGTCGTCACTCCTCACGCTACGCTAAAATCGGGTTTTCCGTGTCTTCTTCCTCTTCCCCAAGGTGAAGGTTAACCTGGAGGGTCGCTGTTTTGATTCTATTAAGAAAATCCAGCATGAATCACATAAAGCGTTAGACACCCTTGAAGAATACGCACGAAGCAGGAAGCAAAAAGCACGAAACCTTGGTGTACAAGTAAGTTTGTAAGTATTGTAGTTGGCAGATTGAAAGGCCTGAAGACGAAATCTTCATTTAGTAATGTTGGACTGTAGATCTGAGAAGTTACATAATAGCTCGTGTCATTCATTACCTCGACATATAATTTTCCACGACAAGACACGTACATCGAATATGTAACCAAAGAGAATAGTAGACAAACTTAAATCAGATATGTTGCTTTTTAATAGTTCTAGTTTCGCGAATTTTGCCACTCCCTCGTATCACAAAAGTGTGCAAGATACGCCTTTTTAATGTCCAGTTGAAAGTAGTGCTATTGCGATTGTGTAACTGTTTAACACAATATTGTTATTTGTCTATTCCAACATAGAACGCATTACTTTGAGCGCATTTCAGTATACATGTATATAAAGTAAGCTTTACTTATCTGCTTGCGATTATTAAATCTGTGAATCAGGGAATTATGATTTGTTATGATATTTTTAAAGAAATTAAAAATTTCTTTTTTTGTGTAACAACATTACTTCATACATTGATAACTGTGTCAAATATGGTAGACAACGAGAGACGATTGGGGAACTGAAGTGAAGAGACTAAATACTAAATACACTTTTGTAAAGAAATTACAATTAAACATTTTTCAGATTTTACATATTGTCACGACAATTACGTAACGCTATTGAAAACATCGAGAGAGGCGTTCTACGCGCTTCTCGACTAGCCAAGCGTGAATTGTCTGTGTCAAGGCCGTCCACTCACGTAGCACTCCAAATTGTTCAAGAACAGGTCTACTTGTAACCACGCAAATTATGCTGGTACGCCGCCAAAAGAATGGAAAGTTCTTCTGGAACGTCTGCGGGCTGTAGGCTATATAAGCAACGGCGGCCGGCATAGTCGGTGACACCTGGCGATCAAGTTAGAGTGCGGATTATTGCATCGATCAAGTGATTGTTGCAAATTAGCGAAAAGTGATTATTGTGTTATAATGAGTGTGGAACTCTATTAGTTGACATTATTATTGCCTGTGGACAAATTTAACTTGAATTATTGTAAGATTACCTTGTTGATTACAAATTGTTATTTGTGACTAATTAGAGCGGTAATTGGTGACTTCACTGGTGTCTGTAGTTTGTTTCCACTGTACAATACGACGATCCGTGAGACCGTCGTAACAATATGTAACATACTAAAAATAAATCCTTTAGAAGAATTGATTGAACAAAGAGAAATTTGGTAAAACCAACTACAAATACAAAGAACGAGCAGTTGATACACAACACCAGAGGAAGACACAAAACGAGAGGGGAAGGCCAAAGGATGCGTTGAACAAAATTATAAAGAACAAAGGAACAAAGTGTTTGAAAGCAGAGAAACTTGCGAACAATACACAGGACTGGAACTCTTTTATTAAAAATTACATAAATGACTGAAACTGACCTTTGGAAGAGAAAACAGGTATATTTAATTTGATATGTAATGACTGTGATTGCTTTTATATTGGACAAACGGGGAGGGGTTTCCTAAAACCCTTCTATGAACATATACCTAAGTGAATAAGGAATTACAACCATAATAATAAGAAATCTAATTTTGTTCGACATTTGATTTCATACAATCATAATTATTCAAACTTCAACTCCAATTTGATACCGTTACACATTTGTGAAAAGGGCCGTTTCGTGAATGTCTTGGAAGAGTTTGAAATTTACGGAGCATACACGAATGTAAACAGTAGCGATTCTGTGTTGAATGATCAGTTGAACTTTAGATCCAATCAGCTATACGTCACAAGCCTTGAACCTGCTTGCTCGGATAAGGACCAACGACCGTGCAGTAGTAAATTGAATTTGAGTGGATGCGCACCTAACACCGCGTACAATCCATATGCTGAGTTGGATTTAGTTAGTAGCGACCTCGAAAGAGTGATTTAATTTATTTGATGATACCTGATGATGAAGCATATGATTCAAAACGGGTAGTAGCAAAATCTACTTGAAGTCACATGGCGGGTTACAAAAGGTTTAGTTTGCTAATTCGATACAAGTAACTTGGATACCAAACCAAACATGAATGTTAGAAAAGTCTTGCGAAAAATCTTTCGACCTCTACAAACTGAAGATTGGAGGATTCGAATGAACCATGAACTGGACCAACTGATTCAGGGTGCGACATAAGGGTTATTAAGGGTAGGAGGCTTGAATGGCTGGACCACTCAATGCAAATGGATTGCTACGTAATGAGAATGGATGGCAGAAGAATGGCTACGAATGTTACCGATTAGAAACCGGCAGGAAAAAGAATTAGAAGCAGACCCAGAAAGAGATGACTTGGAGGATGATTTGAGATGTATGAACGTGAGTGGATGGAGAAGGATGAGTAATGAGAGGGCAGAATGGAAGAAAGTCATTGAGCAGGTTAAAACCCACGCTGGGTTGTAACTCCAGGAAAAGGAAAGAAAGGAAAGATGAGGCAAGGACTTGACAATTCTATGTACGATGGATTGAGGTAACTTCGCTCACCGAGTCTGTGCTATTCTACTAATCATTTTACTCCGTGACCAACAGATAAATCTGACCTTTGTAAAGCTAACTCCACTGTAAAGAGACACGTTTTAATATAAAAGAAGATTTTATAAATGTTAAATAAAACATCAATTGCCGGACGAAGGCAATTCGTCATCTGCCGACAGCTGACAACTAGCTTCAGATAGATAACTGCACTTAATAAGTCCTCTTACTTCGAGCGAAAAATAAATATCGTGTAAAAACGAATTTATTGCTGCAAATCACATAAAGCATTTTGACACATTTTCTATTATAATAGATACATATATTTTCTCTTGTCTTTACCAAGTCAAACGTTATGCTTTTATTGAGAATATTAAAGGAAATTCTTCTTCTTCTTCACTACATTGCTTGGGCTATAGCCTGTTCCGACTTCACAGAGTCTATGACCAGGGTCTTCCATGATTTCTGGTTCCCACTGGCCTATATTCAAACACTTGCTTAGAAATACGCGTGTCTATCATATGTTCCACATTGGACTTCCATTCTGCCTGAATTCCTTTATTCTATTCAGAACCGACTGTAACTTTTCATAGATGATCTTTTAAACTACATCCCTTAACTGCTCCAAAAAACTTTATTTCCGAGGCCTGTATTTTTGAAATATCAGGAGAGTCGATGTTCCACATCCGTACATTAAAGCCGGCACAGCCACGGCATTATAGAACTTTAGCTGTGTCTCCCTCTGCGTTTTGTTCTTCAATAGTCGTCTTATTATTCCACAGGTATAACTAAATCTATTTAACTTTCTTTCGATATCATCGTTGTCCTTCCTATATGAGATATCACGTCCCAAATAATTAAAATGCGATACTTGCTCAAAAACATTATTATCAATTACAATTTTTGCTCTTGCAGGAGTTTCCCTAGGAAGGCCATTGTTTTTGTCTTAGTAGTTGAGATCTTAAAGTTGTATTTCTGGCAGATTGTATATGCATGTTGTATACAGACCTTTGTAACTCATTTTCAATTTTCTCTATAATTATTTGATTAAGGGAAATTATTGTTGTTAATTCGTATCGATTTACCTCTAATGAAATGGAAACACAAGCTTAGTTACATAACGCCTCAATTTTTTTGAGGAATAGATCTGTAAAACACAATCGCTCCTCAAATTGCTAAAAAATTAGAATAAATTTTGAAGAAAAGATGTAAACTATCAGATGAGGAATAACTGCGCTTCTTGAGGAGGTTCATAAGTTGTCCTCGTTGCACACACTTAGAGGAAAATACACACATGGTACACATGGAAGATACATTGGCACGCACTTTTAACTTTGTAATTATATTATTAATATCAATATTTAAATACGTCAAGAAAAATCCAAGTTAATAAACACACTCGCGACACACGCACACACATACACAACGCAAACACACACACACACACACACACACACACACACACACACACACACACACACACACACACACACACACACACACACACACACACACACACACACACACACACACCTATACACACACGCCTATACGTATTATATTTTATTTCATATATTTTACTGCTTTTGCTCTGTTATTCTTGGCGTGTTTAATCTGTTTCTGAGCACATACTGTCAACTTTTCTTTTTAGAAATACAGTTATAAGATGTTTTGCTTCGGAATAGTAAACATCTCATTATTATGAATTACGATTGGGGAGACCGGGAGTAGTTGTTGCAACTAGATTAAAAAAAATTGTTTCCTGTTATAACAAAAACATTCAATTTTTTATAATTCGTGGTCAAAACGTCCTACGACTTTGTCCGATGCCTAATCTCCATTGTCGTTGCAGTTTTCGTCGCTTAGTCCTCTATCGCTCATTAATCTTCTTATGCGATTCTGATTAGTCTTCTATCGCGATATTCTATCCTTGGGTATTCTTTTCTTTCTGTGCTCTTTAGGTATCCATCTCATTGTTTTCTTTGGTAGTCGGTCTTGTCCCATTCTTTGTACGTGTCCGTACCAGATTAGTTGTTGTTGTTTTTCTCCAGTGCAGTCGATGGTTGTCATTTGTATGCCCATTTCTTCCTTGATCGTTTAATTTCGTATTCCCTCTAGCCTTGAAGTTCTAGCAGCTCGTCTCAAAGCATCCATTTCCGTAGCTTCTAACTTTCTTTTATTCTCCATGTTTCGGATCCGTACATCAACGTGCTTTTAATCATACTATCGTATATTCATTTCTTCCTTCCTTTTCAAATTTCTGTGCTCCATAGGATCCCATTCAATGATCTAATTATTTGTTTTGCTTTGTTTATTCTTTATTTTATATCAACATCATCTGTTCCTTCTTCATTAAAGTTTATTCCTAAGTATTTGTAGCTGTTGGATTTTTTTATGTGTTTGTTGTTTTCTAAGATTAAATTTGTTGTTTCTTCTCCGACACACAGATACTGCGTTTTTTCTATGTTCATCACTAATCCCTATTTTTCATGCTCTTCCATTATTCCATTAATTTGCGTGTCATATATTCCAGGTCTTCTTTTTTATTTGCACATATCACTTGATCGTCTGCAAACTGCAGGGTGTACAAAAATGTGGCATCGCCAATTTCAATATCCACCCATTTGCATTTTACCTTCCAGTGGGTTAGAGCTTTTGCAACGTACATTTTGAAAAGCATGGAGGAGATGCAACAGCTCTGTCGTAATCCTTTATTTACTCTGAACGATTTTGATACTCTATTTCCCACTGTTATTGTGGACGTCGTATTGTTGTACACGTTTTGCACAGCCCTAATAAGTGTATGGTTGATGTTGGTATCCTTGAAGCACCTTCCGTGGTTTGACGATCACATATTATCGTAAGATTTCTGTAAGTCTATAAATATTCAAATTTCCAGTAGTAAAATCAACATATCTTTGAAAAAGAGTTTTGCACCATTACAATACTCTGTCAAATAATATGCTAGGCATATTCCAGATATGATGATGCAAATATGATGCAGATAAGAGAGGTATGCATATAACTAAGTATACGCGAATTGGAGGACCTGTGGTTTGACCAGCCCTTTTCGTGGTGGGCTGTACACATTTGAACGAGTGAATGAGTTTGTGAATATATTTTGTGAATAGTTTGTGATATATAGTTTGTGAATGTACCCGTAGGCGAAAACGAACTATGTTATGTCTTCAGATATTGTAGAAGAACAATGACAGATGACGAGTACTACTTTGGGCTGCAGAAGCATTTGAAAGGCAGGATGTTTCTCGTGACACAAAGATAAGGCTCTAAAGCACTTTGATTACACCAGTATTGACTTAAGGCTCTAAAATCTCTACCTTCTGTTTTTCAATGAAAGGTGTAAGAAGGATCTATAGACAAGTGCTTGCAGGCCAGACTTGGAGGCAGAGAGAGAATACCACGAACTATTTCTCCTACACCAAGAGCAGAATATGACACAATTTATTAAATATACGAAGCTTCGCCGGCCGGAAAGATAATCCAGATGAATGATAATGATATCCCCTTGAATGATAATGATCCCCCTCGATCGACCAAATCTTCGCGACGTAGAGGGACGATGCGAGTCTGATTAGTGTGCACAAAGTCGACCAGCACTGGAGAACAGGAGTACAGCATCCACCAAACTGGAGGAGACTTCTTCAGAAGGCCAGAACTTTGGATAACGACGACGATGATGATGATGATTTAGAAATACTACAGAAAATATTACTATATTATTGATCTTTACTTGATAAAAGTAACATTTCGATTTATCCCTTCCTGGCCTAGAAGATATTGGCGTTCAAAGTGGCTATCATAAATCGCAAAAGAACTTTATTTTTGGTTAAATAAAAAAAACAATATTACAGATAAGAATCCTAAAAGTTGCTAGATAAAAAAAAAGTAAACGTTGCTTAACATTTAGCAAACATTTTAATAATTGTTTTCGTTTTCACCTGCCAGAGAAGGAAAAAATCTATAGACTTTACGGTCTTATAAAATTTTGTTAAACGAATAGAATTCTATTAAATAAGTCTATACGACATACTATCGAGACGTACTATATATGACGTACTACCTATACGATATACTATAAGTCTACGTACTATTCTATTAAATTTATATTTAGTATAAATCCTCAACTATTAAATTATGAAATACATGAATTTATGGAATCATATTTATACGTTGTTATGTAATTTGTTGAATTTAATAAAAATGTAATTAAAAATTTAATGATACTATCTGAAATGTAAAATGTTTGAAATTCGAGGTGCAAAAGTTCCACCGTACAAGCGACTAAGGGCAAGATTTCTCTCCTGAGTGTACCAAGCGGCCGCTGAGCCTAGTTTCGTGAAACAATTTATTCACGAACGTAAAACAATTTTTCTTGTAATTTCACAACAAATTACCGTGTTCAGCGTTCGGAATACTCAAATAATTGCAAACGGTATTTTGCGCTTAACAATATAATGTATTCACGCCATTATTTACCTCGGCTGTTATACGATAGCGCATTGGCAGCCAGGTACCGGTACCGCGATCAACGATTTGTGCTTTGTAAATAAATCATTCTTTGATAATATAATTAGACGTGTTGGAAACGAGACAAGGCGAGCAGGCGAGCTTTAAAACATAACAACACCAGCGCTAGCGCTATTCCCTACTTACCGGACGTTAAATAACTATCCATGGGTTGTTCCGTTCTCTTCGTCAGCGCGGTGATAAATTACTCTATCAACTGGCTCGGTGAGCCGCGAATCAATATACTGTACGTGTATAGGATGATGATATACCCCGCAGAAATAGGTAGACAGCAACAGTATCGGGACAAAATTGTAGAGCGATGGAAGTAGAGATGATTTAGGATCAGGAAAAAGAAAAGAATAATTCTAAACATGTTTTAACGTTATCAACCAAAGGGATACTAAAACCTCTTTATGCACAAGTTCTCTAAATTTTCGTCAGTAATATTTGCTATTCATTTAAATATAAAATATCTTTAAAATATTATCGTGACGAAGAAGTTGTTATTGTTTATGAATGGTTTCCTCTCCGGAAAGAAGTGATTTAGGAAAGACCTAAATGCCACGTACTTTTGGTATTTAAAAAGACCTAAAACTTCCAAATACTTCCAAAATTTTAAATTTCTTGTGCATATCTGTCCTCTGAATTTTATCTCTTATGTGTGATTTTCGTTTTCGTTTTTGAGCAGAATATACATGTCGTTTGTGGGTAAGGATATGTTTTAACGAGGCAAAACTAAATATAGACTCAATATAACACAATGTTCATTGTCGTGTTAAGTAGGCCAAATTTAAAAAATCGGTATGGAGAACCATACATGACTTCCATGTTGTAATATTTATGTTTAAAATAATTTACTTGAATTCGGTTCGGTAATTTCTAATAAAAATATCGCCCACCCTCACTCTACTTTCACTATTTATAGATATTTTTGTTATTATGGGGTAGTCGTTTAATATAATGTTATTTTCAGTCACTTTATCCATAAAAATTAGGTAGGGTTACTTTATTCTTATAAAGAAACCGAACTACACAGATAATCATCCCTCCTCCGAAGCGCTCCGAAGACACTCATGGACCCTGAGCATATTGCAGAGGGTTCATTCCTTAAAGACGAAAAGTCTGTCTATGAACCGTTCCTCTGTAAACACGTGCAGTTACACTGCCCAGCGATCCATAGGAAGCAAATCGCTACCCACGCTGGACACTTTTTCGGCTTGCACGCGTTGTGTTGGTGTGGGTTTCGGCACTTTCCATTTAAAAAGCGTGCAAATGTAAGAAAATAAACACGAGTGAGGCCAGAAATAACGCGAATTGTGTGTGAGTGTGTGTGTTGCCTGCCTTTTTATTGCGGTAATCATAATAATAAAATGGAAACGTAAACGTTACATAATTGAGATATGCTTGCCTGTCACGAACGATATATTTTCTCTCATACATGATTTAAATTAAAATGAAAAAATATAGAATTTTGTTAAAGTGAAATGAAATGTTTCCATAGAAACTACTTCTTTGTTGTCAATAACGTATTACACATATAAAACTTATAAAATTTACTTCCGCCATCATCAACTACCATTTTAATTTATAAAAAAAATTACCTCCTCCCCCCCTTCAACTACCCTTTTTATTTATAGATATTTCATCTACCTTTCTACAGTGGATTATTATAACCTTCTTTTCAGGATACTTTATTTATCAAAATTAAGCACTTTACTCTTGTTAAAACGTAAAACGTTGCAGGTAAACTACCCCTTTTTCCTTAACCGATCTTCACCAAAATCAATAGCCCTTGAGTCCTCTACAATTCAGGGCTGTATGCAAAAAATTATTTGATTCTGTTTGAATTTGCGGCTGTTATCGTTTGCCAAAAAAAAAAATATCGGTATGGAGAACCATACATGACTTCCATATTCTAAGATTTATATTTAAAATCATTTTCAGCCAAACAGCCAGGTGAAAATTCAGCCATTCCACTGTGAAAAGATCCACAGTACTGTGGAAACAGATTCATCTTTTGCCACAATACTGTGAAAACTGGTGAACAGAGTACCAGTTGGCTTAGAAATCGTAACACTGAAGATGGCCTCCAAAGGTGAGGCCGAAACGTTTGTCTCAATCAACAGCATTGGACCACGGCCTAATAGTCCGCCAATTTGTCAGAATATTAACAGAGTGGACGCGGGCCGTGAAAGCCTACGATATCACTTCCCGATACGGTCTAATTCAAACAGAAGTCAGAGTAATGCCAATAACAGGTTTCAAAACTATACCAGATCTCTTCAAACGCAATTTTCAGACTTAACCCTGAAAAGCAGCTCAGATTAATGTGCTGCCAAAAACGTAGTAAGAATCGGCCATAAGTAACTCCACCATTGATATTGTTACGATAATTACGGAACGCTCTCGAAGGGTCGAGAGCGTCCTTCCACCCGTTTCTCGGCTAACCTAGCAGGCGCAGCGTTTGTGTCAAGGCTGCGCAGTCAAGTGCCCTCTAGTGCTTGTTAACTAAGCAAATTATGCTGGCACGCCGTTAAAAGAATGGAACATTATTCTGGAACATCTGCAGGCTAATACCTATAAGCACCAGCGGCCAGCTTAGTGAGTTAGTTACAACTGGCGAGATTGTAGAGCGCGGCACAAGTAGGTCTTGTGGAAAGTGATTACTGTGTTTTAATTAGTGCGGATTTCTTAATAGTTGACATTATTATTCCGTGTGGACAAATTTAACTTGAGTTAGGCCTACTGTATGAGAGTATCTTGTTGATTTCAAATTGTTATTTGTGACTCAATAAAGCCGGTAATCAGTGCTTTCATTGGTGTCTGTATTTTGTTTCTACAGAACAATACGACGATCCGTGAGACCGTCGTAACAAGTTTCTTGAGCTGTTTCACAACTTATTCTTGAGACGCTTAGTGACTTGGACTTGATTTGACAGAAAATAAGGTAGGTTTCTGAAAGGTAGCCGGACACTTCACGCATACCATAAGCTTGTCAAGTTTGTACAGATTCTAAAATTAACATTAGGCTACATAAAACAGCAATAAAGCCCGTAGTTACCTACGGATGTAGAACTTGGACATTCTCAGGAAAGTGAGGATAGTTTTAATTTTATTGAAAGTAAGGTCTTACGAAAGATGTATGGAGCAATTAAAGGAAACGATACCTGGCGAATACGCTTTAATAATGAACCAAAGCAGCTAACTGTACAAGGATTACAGTTTGATGATTTTTGTTAATTTGCAAACATTTTTATATGGTCTAAGCCCATACAAAGGATGGAATGAGATACGATATCAAAGAGGGTAACACAGGGACCTACACAGTTACTGTCACGCTACAAGATGAAGAAGAAGAAGAAGAAGAAGAAGAAGAAGAAGAAGAAGAAGAAGAAGAAGAAGAAGAAGAAGAAGAAGAAGATTTAAACTTTAAAAAACTGATTCGTGACACTAGGTACGAAGAACGTAGCAAATCGTTTTCTTTAATCGCAAATTGGTAACAAACGTTACCTGCTTTACGGCTGTTATGGTGACACGAGAGTCTGTTAAAATACTCTAATTTTGCTCGAAATCTAGACCAATCTATCATAGTCATAAAACTATTATTAATGACTAATTAGTACTAATAAAAATAGCACGGAATTTTTAACACTTGACACTATAATTGACATTATTTTACTATTATTGTACATTGTACAGATGGCGATGAATGAATCCTACGAGGGTCAGTTGAAAAGTTCGCGGAGCGACATCTGTAGCTTAGCGCTAAAAATAAAATTTATAGTGTGCTGCAAGATTTGTATTTCATATGAACTCCTGTTAATTTACAAATCTACCTATCAATTTATTCATTGTTTAGAAGCTGTTTAAATTTGACGTGTCATGCGTGATTTGAAAAACGGACAAAATCAAATATCGTGGTGTGATTCTTTGTTAAAAATTGTTTAGCGCCACCGAAAATTGAAAACGAAATTGTAAATGTGTCAGGCGATGCTGCGACTTCAAAACCAACGGTTTGTAAGTAGGCACTTGAGTTTAAACGTGGTCGTACAAGCACTGAAAACGTGGTCGCACTGGACGCCAAAAAATGCAACAACTCCAGATGCGGCAGCCATCTTGCACAACGCTTTTTCACACCAAGTTCTTGAGTTAAAGTTTAATGCACACGCTCATATAAGATGTCTATGATTTCAACAGCGTCATCCACTCCTCAATCTGCGGTCTTCGACAAATTATGAAATTTTCAATAATGTCATTTTTTGTTGCATTTTTTGGACGTCCACTGCTGGGTTCGTCTTCAGTGCTTGTATGACCACGTTTAAACTCGAATGTGCTCCACTTACCATTGTTTCTGAAGGCGCAGCATCTCCTAACACATTTACAATTTCGTTCTGATTTTCCGTTGGCGCTCGCTAGAACGTTTTTAACAGAGAATTTATCACAACACGACGTTTGATTTTGTGCATTTTACAAACACGCGTGAAAGGAAAATTTCTAACAGCTAGTAAAGAGTGAATAAATTGACAGATATGTCTGGAAATTAACAGGTGTTCACGCGAACTATATACGTCTTGCAGCACACGAGAAAGGTTTTATTTCTACCACTGAGCTATAATGTCGCTCCGTGTGACCTTTTCAACTGACTCTCGTATCTACACATTATTGACGGCATATGATTCCTTGATAGTTAAATTAGGGAACGGCACGTGATTCTCATAGTTGCGGAGAACCATTAACAGGAAAGGAAGAGGAAGAAGAAAAAGAAGAAGCGCTTCATGATAGATGTGCTTGTGGCGTCACACAAAGTGGGTTCATTACAGCGGAGAAACAGGGATAATGTTCTCTACAAGGAATTTTTGGAAGGAGTGAGAAACATGCGGGGCCACAGAGACTATAACTACAGTTAATTATAAGAAATATATTGAATAATTGCCAAACCACAATGATATCTGTAGAGTGTCGGAAACAGTAGATTTAGCAGCAACAATAGGTCTAGTTTAGCAAATTAATACTGAGTACTTACAAAGGCATAATTTAACAATGAAGATAACAGTAAGTTTGAAGATAACAATATACCAAACAGTAAGTTTCTAATATAGACTCATAAATGATAAAGGACCTAATTAAGATCTTCAACTGTGACGATTTAAATAAAATAAAATAAAATAAATAATAATAAAAATATAAAATGGGAAGTAAGTGAAAACCATTAAATCGCACTATTAAACCGAAGAATACCCCTTAACTAACTCATAATAGTAATGAGTATTAAAAAGGGAATTTAACTAAAATAATTAACTAAAACTGAGAAAGAAAGAGTTAAAAAACTGTTAACCCTTTATTAAATTATCATGCTATGACCTGTGTATACCGGATCCAACTTGCATACCGACCCGGCATTAAATAAAAATACCTGTAAACTATAATGTAAATAATAAATAATTCAAAGTCACTAGTAGTAGTTGTAATAAATTCTGTAGACAAGCAAAGTCTTGATTGTTTATTATGTCGAACTGTAAGACTGTATTACTAATTAAAAGTTGGAACTATCTTATGGCGGAGTATTCACTCCGCGTCGTTACAATTTTCCTGTTGTAACAATGTAGGATTTGAGATGCGACGTTCAATCTGTAAACAGCTCCGAGCTCCGAGAAAATAATAAATTTTTTTATTAGCTTCAACTAACAGTGTGGAGATCTATGTAACTAAAATGTAGTGTGTTTTAACACAAAGGTGTGAATGAATGAAATAAGTGTGTAAGGTGACATCTCCTATTAAAAATATAGTTCAAGTTATTTTGGGGTTCCGTCATAATGTGTAACGAATATGTAAACTCAAATATTTAATAAACCTTAACATGTCACTGCTCACAGTATGTGGTGAACAGTGATGTGAATTCCTAGTGATGTGAATGTAATGAACATTGTAAATTTTAATATGGGAATAAAGATATTATTATTATTCAGTTCTTTGTGATTTGAAACTGATCTTCCGGATCTAGGAGATCATAATTTCACTAAAGCTTAAAAGGAAATGGAAATAAAATATGTTCCATTTGCTGTTGATTACAAGAAGACTGACGAACTGCAGTCTGTTGAAGGAATGCCGCTGAATCACAGGAACAGGTCTTGTAAACAAACATATGAAAACGAATCTATTTAAGCTGAAATTTAATGAAAAAAAATATAGACTAGTTCAGTTAAAAATCTGAAATCCTGGAACCATGCCGAATAGTCTGAACACACTTAAGTGTAGAAGTATAAGCGCTCTACTAGAGATTGTCATATAGAACCTGTAGCATTGAATAGCCAGTCATAATAACTGACAAACGTGACTCTTCAGGCGTGAGGTTAAAGTCGGTTGAGAAGAAAAACACTCTTTGAAGATGTCTTCCGCAGATGGAGTCAAAAAGTTTGCAACATTTCGACGAACGGACGACGATTGCACAACAACAACAATAATAATAATAAAAATAATTTTGTTTGCAGGGCTCCCACACACCCTTACACCCTGCCCATTCACTCACTGGGACAGAAGGACACCCAGTAGGAAACAGGGCACGAATATGATAAGACGATTCATAGAATCTTAATATATTACACTAGAAAAAGACATAAATATGAGGGATTTGTTGTGTCAAGTAACAAGACAACTGTGACAAGAGAAAGTACGAGTAGGAGTACTGCGCTCTAACAAGTCGCACCACAAAATTACTGTGGCAGGTCGAACAAGTGCAGTCAGAAGATTCCATCCCTCATTTCTATTTTTGTCATTAAAACATCTTTTTGCCACTAAAGAAGTCGAGGACGTCAACATACAGGTTGGTAACTTCAATCCGTCTCACAAGTGAACTACACGAACCTGCACGTCCACCAAAAAAACTTGAAATTTACACGAATTGTGTAGGTGACCTTCAAACCAATGGTTACGGGCAAGAAGAACCACTTCAAACCACTAAATCCGAGAAGAGCTCGATGAAAAAACAGCGAATCTCTATGAGTTCTTCTAGTCAAGAGTGAAGGAAGACCATGAGTTTTAATGACCTCTAAATGGTAACCCAGTAAGTTGAATCTGTTTGTTATCCAGTGCAAGAAGCTATCCAGTGCTTCTCTGAACTCCCTCAGTGAAGTTAGCTGTGTACTTACGGTTCCTGTTCTATACGACTGAAGTATATTCTAGATGGCTTCGGACCAAAGATTTATAAAGGGTCACCATAGGAATCCGTACTAAAAATATCACCCAGTCCATTTACTAAGCCTGAATTTCAACGGGATTTGGAGACAACACTTTCAATGTGCTGAGGTAAGAGAAACTTTAAATCGATAAGAACACACAGATAGGATACTAAGACATTTCTTCTACAGTCACACTGTCAATCTTATAAGGATTAAACATAGTAAGACGGACTGATCCTACTACGGGTGTACGTGGGTATTGCAGTTTTCTTATGATTTAGTGGCATTCAATTCCTCTGTGTTCACTCTACAGCATTATCTACGCATTGTTGAAATGTAAGACCATCCAGCTAGCCACTGGTGGGAAGTGAGGTGTTAATAACATCTACAAACACAATAATAATAATAATAATAATAATAATAATAATAATAATAATAATAATAATAAGAAGAAGAAGAAGAAGAAGAAGAAGAAGAAGAAGAAGAAGAAGAAGAAGGAAGAGTATAGATTGGGGGGAGAGAACGAGAGAGAGAGAGAGAGAGAGAGAGAGAGAGAGAGAGAGAGAGAGAGAGACAACCGGTTTGGTGTGCAGAACGGGTCAGATCTTATTAAATTATAACACGTTCAAAGCTGTGATATCGTAATTTCTATAAAATTATAGCCGGCCGTTTACGCTCTCTCTGCGGCCATACATTACGGCAGAGCAGAGCGTATGACAGATACCTCTGGCTTTGTGTTTTCGCGTATCGTTCTGGACTTATAAACCGATTATTTATTGTTAAACGGGCCGCATTACCGATCCGATGACGACATAAATAAATACAGGTAATACCGATTTTCAGTCCGTTCTCGATTTTATAGTTTCGCTTCTTGTATAATTTTGTTTTTATACGATCGCCTCTATCGGTAAGGGCTTTAATTTTACGTAAGGCACTGTGGACGTGAATTACGTAACCTATATAGTAGAAAATCTTTCACGAAAGATTTCAGTGCATACGTTTATACAACCACGTGCGGCAAGTAATGGACATAACTGCATAAACATTTACTTACGATTTGTAAAGATGTAAGAAGTCGGTTCCAGCTGCTGCTTATTTACAATTTACGCGTGAAAATGTCTTCTACCCGTCGGGTGTGAAAGGTTTTCGAGAGAGCTCTCCATCTCGTCCTGTCCACTGCAAAACACTGGCATGGGCCCAAAGTGCTCCTCTGCCTTCTACACTCTTCTTGGTGTTATCCTCCCATTTTGTTCTAGGCTGTCCTCTTCCTCTTCTGCCTTCTGGTTTTGCCTCCCATGATTGTCTCGTGTACCTTTCTTCATTCATCCTACAGACGTGGCTAAACCAACGCAGTTAGAAGCTTACAATTTTATCATTTAAAGAGAATATCTTCAAACGTTTCTCACCCTATCTCTACGAGGTTTCTTCTCAATTCTCCTCAGGAATCTCATCTCCATTGCTTGTATTCTCTTTTTATGTCTGTCATTCAGAGTCCATGACTCGCAACTCTACGTCGTTGGAGCATATACAAATTTGTATACTGCCAGTTTGGTTTTCTGTCCTTTTCCCAGAAACTTCCTGTTGATAGCACCGTAAAGCTTGTTTGCGGCTGAGACCGTCATGTCTAATTCCGATTCAATTCTGCCATCCTCACTGAAAACGACACATAAATATTTGAATGTCGCCAGTTGTTCAATTTCCTTATTGTTGATTACTATTCTGTGTTGTCTTGCTTGGCTACTAATTATCATTCGCTTTGTCTTGGTGGGCTAATAATCATATTCTTCCACCTTATCGATTCTTCCCACACATTTATGTTATGCTACAGATTCTGTTCTGTGCTGGCAATCAGAACGATGTCATCGGCAAAAGCAAGGTCTGTGAAATACACTGGTCAGTTGCCTACCTTAAACTTCGCGTGAAAATATATAGCTCTGTTTTAGTTTACGCGAAAATACCTTATATAAAAAAACACACATACCCACACATGTAGCTTATAATGAGTGTGTGTGCGTACGCACGCGCGTGGGAGAATATCAGAATACGCATTATCTTCGTCGTTAAGTAGTCTTGTCAATTCTTACTCTGTCAATCTCAAGTAATTTTCCTCAATAACAAATCTTGTCCAGTTTCGGAGAAAATCGTGTCTTCATCTATAGTCAGCCAAGTCATCCCTCCATCTTGGAAGAGCCTCTGGCCTTCCGGTCTAGCGCCCTTCGTTACCACTCGCACGAAATATCCATTTGCCTCAATTTTGGTTTCTTCTCTACATGAAAACATATATTTTAATTTTAGGTGCGATTCTATATAATTTTCATCTACTTGTTTTATGCAGGCAAATTATTTGTCTATTACAAGAAACATTTCGACGAATACTAAGCACAAGTAATTTACTTAAATATTCAAAAGAAAAAAGAAAATTAATTTAACATTTTCAGTAATGTTGATGAGATAAATCACGTCTTAATACTGTTTTGGTTAAAGATGTGAAAATCAGTGGTAAGGATCCAACAACTTAATATGGAATGAAACAATTAAACATGTTGTTTGGAGTAATAATAACAATGATGATTACTGGATCTGTAATTATCTGGAGTTCTTCTATATCTTTTTCTGTTTCTTCGAACCACGTATTGGACATTTTGAGCTTTCCGAAATAGTCAAAAAAGCTTCCCTGTTAGTCTGTCAGGATTCATTCTTTGAACATAACTATTATTATTATTTTTTTTTTTTTTTTTAGTTTTTGATGACCTCCATATTTCCTCTTATAGGAATCCTAATTTCCTTGAAGAAGTCTATCTAACAGGGAAGCAGAATGACTGTATTCTGATGTGAAGAGAGTACATAGAACAGTATGAATAACTTGGTGTATGCGCTCTACCTAACTGGGATGTATTTCAGGGGGAACGTCAATATACCGTAGAAGAAAGAGAGACATACTACACATATATAAGACGACACAAGTGACATTGATACACATTTAAAATATCGGTATGGAGAACCATACATGACTTCCATATTCTAAGATTTATTTTTAAAATCATTTTCGAAATGAAATATTACCATAGAAACTACTTCTTTCTACTTACTGCTTCAGCCTTAACCACAGTACTGTGGTCACTAACATATACCACCTCACGTTATCGCACTCGATTTTCACTGATGATGGAAGTCAATGGCATTGCCGAAACGTCTGGTTTTGAAGAAAACATTGGACTACGGCCAAATATCCCGGGAAGGAATTTTAAGAAAAACTACTTCTTTTTTGCCGATAACGTTGTACACATATATATAAAAAATATCCATAAAATTGATGGCTTGTATAAGTTAATGATTGATCTCCATTAAGTAGTGCTCAAGTTTCCAAAGTTTTAATATTATGATGTCCGTAATTAAAACATCAGAGCAGGTTTAGTGTGTATGAGGGTTCACCGTGGACAAAAAATTTCAACATTTCCTATTGAGCGTTGCTTAGAATAAATCTGCGAATCTACAGTGTACGTTTCACAGAACAAACACGCGGAAAAGAAGGAGCGCTCCGAAGTCACTCATGGACCCTCAGCATCTTGCAGAGGGTTCATTCCCTAAAGACGAAAAGTCTGTCTATGAATCGTTCCTCTGTAAACACGTGCAGTTACACTGCCCAGCGATCCACAGGAAGCAAATCGCTATCCACGCTGGACACTTTTTCGGCTTGCATGCGTTATGTTGGTATGGGTTCGGCACTTTCCATTTAAAAAGCGTGCAAATGTAAGAAAATAAACATGAGTGAGGCCAGAAATAACGCGAATTGTGTGTGTGTGTGTGTGTGTGTCTTCCCTGCCTTTTTATTGCGGTAGTGATAATAATAAAATGGAAACGTAAACAGTACATAACTGAGATATGCTTGCCTGCCACGCACGATATATTTTCTCTTATACATGACTAGCAGAATACCCGTGCTTCGCTACGGAGTTTCACGTTGTACGTAATGAAAATGTTAGTTTAATTAATAAAGTTTAATTAAAGTAGGCTTCTTAAAAATAAATAGCTGTTGCCCACAACTTCGTTCGCGTGGTCTTCAATTTAATGCGATAATATATTTAGAACAGAATCTATTCTATTGGGTTGCCATAGTAACCAGATCTAATAATTTTTTAAGACCGCAAAGGACCCCTCAGAGGATCGTATCGAAAAAAACACCTTTCCTATGTTGGTTCTCCCGTTGCGTAAAATATTTGTGCCAAGTTTGGTTGAAATCGGTCCAATGGTTTAGGTGGAGACGTGGAAGACCCCAAAGGATCGTATCGAAAAAAACACTTGTCCTATGTTGGTTCTCCCTTTGCGTAAAATATTTGTGCCAAGTTTGGTTGAAATCGGTCCAGTGGTTTAGGAGGCGATGTGGAAGACCCCAAAGAACCCCCAAAAGGACCCCATCGAAAAAACACCTATCCTATGTTGGTTCTCCCGTTGCGTAAAATATTTGTGCTAAGTTTGGTTGAAATCGGTACAGTGGTTTAGGAGGAGATGTGGAAGAAACCTTCGCGGACGTGCGCACAACAACTCACCGAAGTTTCATCGCAATCGGATGAATGGTATAGGAACGCATACGGGACAAACAAAGAAACATTCATTTTTATATATAAGATGTAAACTATACCACTTACTTGACATAAACCGTGATAGCTAAGCTAATGTACAACATATATGTATTAATTATACACATAAATGTTCCTCGATAGACACTCTATCTATTGGCGAAAACTTGAATAAAATCCGTTCAGTACTTCCTGAGATTAGCGATTTCAAACACAGAGAGAAAACGGACCGACTTTACTTTATACTATGTACAGATTTACATTAAAATGAAAAAATTATAATTTTATTGCCTGGCAACAAAATTATTTTATTTTTAACAATTACCATTGTTTGAAAAAGTTTAAATGAATTTTCAAGTACTTTACTCTTGTTAAAACGTAAAAGGTTGCAGGTAAACTACCCCTTCCCCTTAACCGATCTTCACCAAAATCAAAAGGCCTTGAGTCCTCTACAATTCAGTGACGTACACAAAAAATTATTTGATTCTGTTTGAATTTGCGGCTGTTATCGTTTGCCATAGAAAATACCCTTGATAAAAAAACGCTGCAGGTAAACTACCCCTTTCCCTTAACCGATCTTCACCAAAAACAATAGGTATTGAGAACTCTGCAATTTAGGGCTGTATGCAAATAATCTTTTGATTCTGTTTGAGTTTGCGGCTGTTATCGTTTGCCATAGGAAATACCCTTGTTAAAACATAAAACGTTACAGGTAAACTACCCCTTTCCCTTAACCGATCTTCACCAAAAACAACAGGTCTTGAGAACTCTACAATTAAGGGATGTATGCGAAATATTATTTAATTCTGTTTGAATTTGCGGCTGTTATCGTTTGCCAAACAAAAAAAATTTCCCTTGAAAAAAAAAAACCGTTGCTGGTAAACTACCCCTTTCCCTCAACCGATCTTCACCAAAAACAATAGGTCGTGAGTACTCTACAAATCAGAGCTGTTTGCAAAAAATTATTTGATTCTGTTTGAATTTGCGGCAGTTATCGTTTGACATAGAAAAAAAACTACACACAGACAGACAGACAGATAGACAGACAGACAGACACACAGACACTTTTCGGAAAACGACTTTTTTCATGTTTTGAGTGTAGTACAATCAGAATCTGCAATAATCTCGAACACGATTTTTTTTGCCATCACCATACTTCCATTTCCTTAAGGAATATGGAAGTAATATCGGTATGGAGAACCATACATGACTTCCATATTCTAAGATTTATATTTAAAATCATTTTCGAAATGAAATATTACCATAGAAACTACTTCTTTCTACTTATTGCTTCAGCCTTAACCACAGTACTGTGGTCACTAACGTATACCACCTCACGTTATCACACTCGATTTTCACTGATGATGGAAGTCGATGGCATTGCCGAAATGTCTGGTTTTGTAGAAAACATTGGACTACGGCCAAATATCCCGGGAAGGAATTTTAACAAAAACTACTTCTTTGTTGCCGATAACGTTGTACACATATATATCAGTGGCGAAGTTACATGGAGGCAATTGAGGCAATGCCTACCCTAAAAAATTCTGTAGAATAAAAATTATAAATACGTATGAACTACATAACGTAAAGATTATACATTGTTACTGCGACTGTCAAATTTATTAAACCGAAACGTGCTTTATTGAGCGACCGCTAGATGGTGACAGGTGAGATTCGGCATAGTTCGTTTAAAGCGAATGAGGCAACCTGAACTTGCCTCAGCGTTTTTTGTATACATCGTATGTAAGCAATGTAGTGGTGTGATAGGGAAGTGTAGGGAGGGGGGATTGTCCCGCGCTGTACACATAGAGCGTTGAGGCATGCCTCACTTCTGTGGTCCAAACAGTTAAGTTAAAGCGCCTGTGTTGTTTCTAAGTGTTTATTTTATGCGGTTATTAAAAGTGTCACTGTTATTCCGCTGAACTAACAGATGATCAAGATTGTTATTTGAATTATTTGTAACATTAAACATATAAATATATAGAAACTAATCAAGTTTAAAAATTTGAAGTTCAATCAGTTGTATTATTGTGTATGACTAATACAAGGATTGTTCAATAGACACACGTATAGAGCTGTAAAGCATTTTTTATTCAACGATTTTAAAAGAAGTCTCCAATAACATTAAGACATGAGTTCCACTGTTGCGCTAACCTGTAGATTCCCTGCTAGTAAAATTCTTACGGATGTTTGTGGAACCATTCGGATACAGCAAACTCTACCTCAGCGTCCGATTTGACCCACCGTCCTTTTAGTGATTCCTTAAAAAAAATTTAAGATAAGATTTTTGCCTACCCATTCATTAACTACTAGCTTCGCCAGTAAGCAAATTGATGTCCATTTTTTCGGCTTGCACGCGTTATGTTGGTGTGGGTTTCGGCACTTTCCATTTAAAAAGCGTGCAAACGTAAGAAAATAAACATGAGTGAGGCCAGAAATAACGTGAATTGTGTGTGTGTGTGTGTTTGTGTCTTACCTGTCTTTTTATTGCCGTATTAAATGAAAAATATTATATTACATTAAAATGAAAAAATTTTAATTTTATTGCCTGGCAACAAAATTATTTTATTTTTAACAATTACCATTGTTTCAAAAAGTTTAAATAAATTTTCAAGTACTTTACTCTTGTTAAAACGTAAAAGGTTGCAGGTAAACTACCCCTTTCCCTTAACCGATCTTCACCAAAATCGAAAGTCCTTGAGACCTCTACAATTCAGGGACGTATGCAAAAAATTATTTGATTCTGTTTGAATTTGCGGCTGTTATCGTTTGCCATAGAAAATACGCTTGATAAAAAAACGTTGCTGGTAAACTACCCCTTTCCCTCAACCGATCTTCACCAAAAAGAATAGATCTTGAGAACTCTACAATTTAGGGCTGTATGCAAATAATCGTTTGATTCTGTTTGAATTTGCGGCTGTTATCGTTTGCCATAGGAAAAACCCTTGTTAAAACATAAAACGTTACAGGTAAACTACCCCTTTCCCTTAACCGATCTTCACCAAAAACAACAAACAACAGGTCTTTAAAACTCTAAAATTCAGGGCTGTATACGAAACATTATTTAATTCTGTTTGAATTTGCGGCTGTTATCGTTTGCCAAAAAAAAATTTCCCTTGATAAAAAAACCCGTTGCAGGTAAACTACCCCTTTCCCTCAACCGATCTTCACCAAAAACAATAGGTCGTGAGTACTCTACAAATCAGAGCTGTATGCAAAAAATTATTTGATTCTGTTTGAATTTGCGGCAGTTATCGTTTGCCATAGAAAAAATATCGGTATGGAGAACCATACATGACTTCCATATTCTAAGATTTAAATTTAAAATCATTTTCGAAATGAAATATTACCATAGAAACTACTTCTTTCTACTTACTGCTTCAGGCTTAACCACAGTACTGTGGTCACTAACATATACCACCTCACGTTATCGCACTCGATTTTCACTGATGATGGAAGTCGATGGCATTGCCGAAACGTCTGGTTTTGTAGAAAACATTGGCCCCGGAAGGAATTTTAACAAAAACTACTTCTTTGTTGCCGATAACGTTGTACACATATATATAAAAAATATGCATAAAATTAATGGCTTGTATAAGTTAATGATTGATCTCCATTAAGTAGTGCTCAAGTTTCCAAAGTTTTAATATTATGATGTCCGTAATTAAAACATCAGAGCAGGTTTAGTGTGAATGAGGGTACACTGTGGACAAAAATTTTCAACATTTCCTATTGAGCGTTGCTTAGAGTAAAGCTGCGAATCTACAGTGTATGTTTCACAGAACAAACACGCGAAAAAGAAGGAGCGCTCCGAAGTCACTCATGGACCCTCAGCATCTTGCAGAGGGTTCATTCCCTAAAGACGAAAAGTCTGTCTATGAATCGTTCCTCTGTAAACACGTGCAGTTACATTGCCCAGCGATCCACAGGAAGCAAATTGATGTCCATTTTTTCGGCTTGCACGCGTTATGTTGGTATGGGTTTCGGCACTTTCCATTTAAAAAGCGTGCAAATGTAAGAAAATAAACATGAGTGAGGCCAGAAATAACGTGAATTGTGTGTGTGTGTGTGTCTTACCTGCCTTTTTATTGCTGTAGGCATAATAATAAAATGGAAACGTAAACATTACATAACTGAGATATGCTTACCTGCCACGAACGATATATTATTTTATACATGGAGGAGTTCAGTGACATACACACGTACAGAAGTCATGTTCAAAAATACTAGAAGTCGTCCACGCTTTTATGTTGGCAGTGTAACTTACAGGAAGTTTTTTGATGTTTTTAAAACATCTAGGATGCAAACTTTTCCCGATAACTAAAAGTTTCCTTTTTTCGGTTCCCATCATGTTCGCACAAACAAAAACTGTAACTCTTTGTTTAGAGAGCTTCCCACCAACGCACTTTTCATTTTTAAATTTGAAAGTCTTATCTGGAGTTAATTTATAAAATATTCCGGCTTCATGTCCATTAAAGATGTCTTCATCTTTATATGATCGTCTAATTTCTGGCCAAGTGTTACGCACCCAATCGCCTGTAACGTTCAGATCTACGCATTTTGCCTCACCACAAATTTTTGCAAAGGAAATCGAGTGTCGGGCCTTAAATCGATCTAGCCATCCGTTGGAGCACGTAAAATGGCTGGCGCCGGCAGTCCTGTTACAGTGCTTATCGCTTGCATACAGTGTATGTCTGTAGCCATGGGCTAGCGCGCGCGCGCACATATATACGTTTATATGAAATTTAGAGTAAAATATCTGAGAAATATTTGACGCTATAACAGAGTAGTACAATATTTAGTGACGTTAAAACCGGGAATTTTTATAATGTTAAAGATATCATTTTGACCGGACTTATGACAAAATAACGCTACACCCGAGTTGACGTAACAGCCGAGGCCGTAATAACCAAGTTCCACTGTATATATAAAGATATTAACTCAAACATAATTTACATTAAAATGAAAAAATTTTAATTTTATTGCCTGGCAACAAAATTATTTTATTTTTAACAATTACCATTGTTTCAAATCGTTTAAATAAATTTTCAAGTACTTTACTCTTGTTAAAACGTAAAAGGTTGCAGGTAAACTACCTCTTCCCCTTAACCGATCTTCACCAAAAACAATAGGTCTTGAGTACTCTACAAATCAGGGCTGTATGCAAATAATCTTTTGATTCTGTTTGAATTTGCGGCTGTTATCGTTTGCCATAGAAAATACCCTTGTTAAAAAAACGTTGCAGGTAAACTACCCCTTTCCCTCAACCGATCTTCACCAAAAACAACAGGTTTTGAGAACTCTACAATTTAGGGCTGTATGCAAATAATCGTTTGATTCTGTTTGAATTTGCGGCTGTTATCGTTTGCCATAGGAAATACCCTTGTTAAGACATAAAACGTTACAGGTAAACTACCCCTTTCCCTTAAACGATCTTCACCAAAAACAATAGGTCTTGAGAACTCTACAATTCAGGGCTGTATACGAAACATTATTTAATTCTGTTTGAATTTGCAGCTGTTATCGTTTGCCAAAAAAAAAATATCGGTATGGAGAACCATACATGACTTCCATATTCTAAGATTTATATTTAAAATCATTTTCAGCCAAACAGCCAGGGAAGGAATTTTAACAAAAAATTACTTCTTTGTTGCCAATAACGTAGTACACATATAAAAAAAAATTATCCCCTCCCCCTTCAACTATAATTTTGATTTATAGAAAATTACCCCCAGCCCGTTCAACTAGCCTCTTCATTTATAGATATTTCATCTACGTTTCTACAGTGGATTATTAAGATCTTATCAGGATACTTTATCAAAATTAAGTACTTTACTCATGTTACAACAAAAAATGTTTCCGGTAAACTGCCCTTTCCCCGTAACCGATCTTCACCAAAATCAACAGACATTGAGTTCTCTATAGCTCAGGCACATATGTAAAAAATTATTTGATTCTGTTTGAATTTACGGCAGTTATGGTTCGTCATATAAAAAATTACCCATGTTAAAACATAAAACATGAGATTTATAAAACATATCTAAGATTTATATTTAAAATCATTTTTGAAATAAAATATTTTCATAGAACCTACTAACGCTGGGGAAATCTGAGGAGCCAATCAGAGTTGGGCCTACCTGTCACTCTGCTGAATTTGGTGGAAAGCCCTGTCACTGTCGTCAAAGTATCAGCCTTGACAGGGTCCTCTTTTTCTGCAAAATGGGAGAGGCTTGAGATGGAATGAGTGACATGGTCCCCACCTCAATGAAGAACCCATTGTTTTATAAAAATATATTTAAATTTTGAAAACTGAAAATTCTTTTCTTGTTGTAAATATTTATATTTTATAATCAAAATGACTTTATTTTTGTTACCTGGCAACAAAATTATTTTATTTTCAACAATTACCATTGTTTCAAAAAGTTTAAATAATTTTTCTAGTACTTTACTCTTGTTAAAACGTAAAAGGTTGCAGGTAAACTACCCCTTCCCCTTAACCGATCTTCACCAAAATCTAAAGGCCTTGAGTCCTCTACAATTCACTGACGTATGCAAAAAATTATTTGATTCTGTTTGAATTTGCGGCTATCGTTTGCCATAGAAAATACGCTTGATAAAAAAACGTTGCCGGTAAACTACCCCTTCCCCTCAACTGATCTCCACCAAAAACAATAGGTCTTGAGTACTCTACAAATCAGGGCTGTATGCAGAAAATTATTTGATTCTGTTTGAATTTGCGGCTGTTATCGTTTGCCATAGAAAATACGCTTGATAAAAAACGTTGCAGGTAAACTACCCCTTCCCCTCAACTGATCTCCACCAAAAACAATAGGTCTTGAGTACTCTACAAATCAGGGCTGTATGCAGAAAATTATTTGATTCTGTTTGAATTTGCGGCTGTTATCGTTTGCCATAGAAAATACCCTTGTTAAAAAAACGTTGTAGGTAAACTACCCCTTTCCCTTAACCGATCTTCACCAAAAACAATAGGTCTTGAGAACTCTACAATTTAGGGCTGTATGCAAATAATCTTTTGATTCTGTTTGAATTTGCGGCTGTTATCGTTTGCCATAGGAAATACCCTTGTTAAAACATAAAACGTTACAGGTAAACTACCCCTTTCCCTTAACCGATCTTCACCAAAAACAATAGGTCTTGAGAACTCTACAATTCAGGGCTGTATGCGAAACATTATTTGATTCTGTTTGAATTTGCGGCTGTTATCGTTTGCCACAACAAAAATTTTCCCTTGATAAAAAAAAACCGTTGCAGGTAAACTACCCCTTTCCCTCAACCGATCTTCACCAAAAACAATAGGTCTTGAGTACTCTACAAATCAGAGCTGTATGCAAAAAATTATTTGATTCTGTTTGAATTTGCGGCAGTTATCGTTTGCCATAGAAAAAAATCTACAGACAGACACACAGACAGACAGACACACAGACACTTTTCGGAAAACGACTTTTTTTCATGTTTTGAGTGTAGTAGAATCAGAATCTGCAATAATTTCGAACACGATTTTTTTTGCCATCACCATACTTCCATTCCTTAAGGAATATGGAATTAAAAATCTACAGACAGACAGACACACAGACACACAGACAGACACACACACAGACACTTTTGGAAAACGACTTTTTTCATGTTTTGAGTGTAGTACAATCAGAATCTGCAATAATCTCGAACACGATTTTTTTTGCCATCACCATACTTCCATTCCTTAAGGAATATGGAAGTAAAAATGGATAGTTGTCCTTAGTCAAAAAGTCTCATCCCAAAATCTTCATAACATTCTTCCTAAACTGATTAATATTCTGATTGAAACAGCCAACGACTTCACTGTCACAAACTACGTTTGTTGTTTTGATGGATCTCGCCAATGGAGCTCTACCGCAAGAATGTGAACAAGACATGCCTTTTGTGTCTTAAGTAACGAACTGTGGTGACAAATCATACTTTTTCTCCTTTCCGCAAGCGTCCCAATCAACTCCCTTCTTTCAACCACTCTCTTCAAAAGCTCGTCATTAGGCATTCTTTCCGTCCACGGTATTCTTAAGGCCCTTCTGTAACAACACATCTCAAAACTTCAAGGCCTCTCCAGTTTCCTCAGAGTCCAGGCTTTCGAGCCGTATGTAGACATGCTTCAAATGAAACTCTTTATACATTTTTTCTGGTTTCTAGGGACACGCCTCTCGACGTCAGAAGAGATCTTTCCTTGTAAAATGCTCCTCTCGCTTGTGTAATTCTACTTTTTACATCACTGGATATACTATAATATACATAAATTATTATGTATTTAAAATTTATAATTATATTACCTCAAGATGTTCTTTCCCTTATTTGGTATAAGGAAAATAACTTAGTTTACGCGAAAATAACTTATATAAAAAAACACACATTCCCACACATGTAGCTTATAATGAGTGTGTGTGCGTGCGCACGCGCGTGGGAGAATATCAGAAATAAGGAAAAGAACATCTTAAGGTAATATAATTATAAATTTTAAATACTTTATACATATCAAGAAACGAACTGTAGCAGAAAGTGATTGAATAAATTATTATATACTACATAGCTTTGACTCTCATAAAAATCCCATTCCAGTGGTCTGGGTTCTTGATTTTTCCAGGCTAGCTAGCACCCAACTCTCGCTAACACACAACATTACTGGAGCCGCCATTGCTTTGTAAAATTAGTGTACATGTACTGTATTGGTTTAAAAATGACAAATTTTTGTTTCTTTCAAATTCAGAAAGCCTTGATTATCGTCAGTAAATATTTATCTTCGACTTTAGCGACGTTACCTTAACTAATCGACGTTAGCGACTCATACAACAAGCGGTGTATCCACTGGACTATTAGCTAACCCGTAAAGAAGCACCTGACGATTAATACAATTTTATAACGTTTTTTCATTTGTACAAACCGCTGGGCCTTAATTAATAGAAAACCGCGGTATCTAACAGCACTGTCGAGCGTTCAACAAGTGTTTCTTTTAATTTTCATTAACATGGACTGACGAAGTACCGTACACATGTTTGACAGGTGATACGGCGATGAGCCCGTCCACCGAGGATTCATTCGTCCAGCAGCAGATGTTTGTTGAGTTCTCAGCTCGGCTAGATTAAGATTTGTAATATTTCCACTCCCCTCACCGCTATCAACAGTTCGGATCTTTCCCGTAATCCTTTAATACGGTTTTTAATTTAAATTTAAGTGGCAGTTAATTATTTTGTTACATACGTTATAATTAACAAGCTAATATACTCTCGATTCCTCTCCAGATAGTGACACGCGTAACCTACATACGTGCGTGTAGCACTGCGTTCACACGAGCACGAGCGCCACACTACATTTCCACCGTTTATACTGCTAAATGTAAACCTCAATATAAATGTGAAGGTACGTAACAATATATACTACACGACTATTACATATTATACCTTGTTTGACTATTTTACACTTTCTACACTGATTCTTCCTACTCGATGCCTTTCTTCTTGGGTTTTTATTGTATACCCTCTAAATTGATATAAGCGGCTGCAAGAAAGAAGCCAGAATAAGAAGAAGAGTAAGACAAAGATGTCCTATATCTTCATATTTGTTTAACTCATTTATTGAAGACGCTATCACAAGAATGAAAGAAAAAACCAAAGGCATTAAGATTAATGGAAGGTCTATTCCTAGTATCCGCTTTACAGATGATATAGTACTAATAGCAGACTCGGTAAAAGAAACAAAGAGAATGTTAGAAATCTTGTCTGAAACCCTAGGGAAACTTAAATTAAAGATTAACAAGAAGAAAACAAAAAACAATGGTGATAGGGAAGAAGAAAGAGAATTTAAAACTTTATATTAAATTGGGCAATGCAATTTTAGAACAGATTGAACATTTTTGCTACCTGGGGAGCACCATTATTTTGAAAGTAGATATGGGACAGAGATAAGAGAAGAATAACTCTAGCAAATCATAACAAAAGGAATTTACTTACAAATAATTACTTAAGTGTCGAGGTAAGGGAAACGTTCGCAAAAACATTTGTGTAAAGTGTCTTAACATATGGGTGTGAGGCGTGGACCCTCGGCAAAATAAGAAGGAGGAAGCTGGAAGCAGTGGAATGTGGGTCTGGAGGAGAACGACGAGGACGAGTTGGATGGATAAGAAAAGTAATAAGCAAATCCTCGCAGGAGTGAACGAAGATAGATCGCTTTTAAAAATGATTGGAAGAAGAAGAGCAAAATTGATCTGGCACGTGTTACGACACAATCAATTCTCAAGTAAAATTTGTGAAGGAAAGTTGTTGGGGAAAAACTAGAGGACGACCAAGAGCAGCGCTCTTCAAAGAAATGGGAAAGGAGATGAGCTTCCTATCGTACTGCGATTTAAAGAGGACAGTGATGGAAAGAGAGACGTGGCTAACTCGACAAGGCATGGCCTTTAGATGATGATGACCCTGTACGTGCGTGGCTTCTCCTTTATTTCTCCCTTCTTCTTTTGTTTCAGGTACTCCTTTAGTGGATCTTTCCTGTGTCATACGTAATAAACACGTTATAGGGCCTACAGTAACTGTGTTCCACTATGTCGAACAGGTCCATTTTAAGCTACTGTCAAAATGTCTTATTTCGTCTTATATCCCCTTGTTTTACCCTCTATTCTTCTCAAATATCTCATTTATTCTTAATTTATTATTTTTAGTAAGCGTCATTCCTGGATTCTGTCATTCCACGATATGCGTTGCGGTCCCTATTTCCGTCTTTCTGATCGCGTCCATGCAAGTGATTTTTTGCAAGCTGCGCGCGCTCGGACTGATTCCCAACAATCAGACTGCAACGCAGGACATGTGTCGTCGGGTCAAGCGGTGCGGTGTGTCTGTACGCGCGGGTGACACATGCGTGTGCTTACGAGAATACGTGTTGGAGTCAATGCAAGGCGCGCTTACACTGGCCCCAACCGCGAAACTGCGTGCCAGCATGTGTCCGCCAAACGGGTGTGTGTGAGTGTGATGCCCGTGTCCTAATCGTAGCACTAAAAATAGTAAAATTCCCTTGTGTCTCGGGTGTTTACAGTGGGTAAAGAGGCCACGAGATGAATTCCCTTGTGTCTCGGGTGTTTACAGTGGGTAAAGAGGCCACGAGATGAATTCCCTTGTGTCTCGGGTGTTTACAGTGGGTAAAGAGGCCACGAGATGAATTCCCTTGTGTCTCGGGTGTTTACAGTGGGTAAAGAGGCCACGAGATGAATTCCCTTGTGTCTCGGGTGTTTACAGTGGGTAAAGAGGCCACGAGATGAATTCCCTTGTGTCTCGGGTGTTTACAGTGGGTAAAGAGGCCACGAGATGAATTCCCTTGTGTCTCGGGTGTTTACAGTGGGTAAAGAGGCCACGAGATGAATTCCCTTGTGTCTCGGGTGTTTACAGTGGGTAAAGAGGCCACGAGATGAATTCACTTGCAGAGACGCCGACGGGATAGGTCTGTGATCGTTGCCGGTTTGAATTAAACTAAATACGTAGTTAAATTTCGGTCATTTTCCTAGAAACGGAAAAGTATCATTATTAACAATTATAACAATACATACATTTTTAAATATTTTTCTATATGTGGCTTACTGCTGAGCGGGGAATTAATTCTTATCACATTACTCATCGGTCATAACACCTCTGCTTCTAACCATAAGGCTAAGCCAGACCAAAGCCTAGGAGGCCCTTTCATTTTGGGTCCTCAGATACGATTTTTTTTGTATTAACGCATAGGTATATATTGTATAGATTTTAGTAGTAGGGTTATATACCTAAATATTACAGTCACTATTTATAGCTTTTAACGAAACAGAAACAAGAAGACATACAAAAACGATAAAAGTCAAAGTTTCATATAAATTAAGTTACATAGAAATTAAATTACGATGAATGCGTTCAGGCCTTTATTTTACTGAATTTATCTGTTACATAATCCAAAGAAGATGCAATGTTTCTTTCTATAAACAGAATCGCCAAGTTTTGGAGTGCTTTCTCACTCATCGATGGTCTACGATAGTTTTTCTTAATTTCAGTTTTGAGAAACGTCTTTCACATGAGCCCGCAGACAAACAAATCATTAAGAAAATACTGTGGGATGAGACGAAGGTTGGGAAAGGATTCGCTGGGGTATTTGACAATAAATTGAATAACTAACTACCTTGGCTGCCCATGTAACTGCTCCTTCTACGGTGGCATTAATAGCGCGTATTGTCAAAATATTTTTATGTACCACTTCTTTTTTGTCATAGTCGCCATATACTTGGCTGAGCTTTTCGTGTGACACAAAATCATCAGTTGCCCTCATGCAATGAGAGTGATCAGAGAACTGCCTTTCGGCGGCAGTAAGGACTCCTACCTGTCGTTTGCCTCTGTGACTAATAATATGTGCCTCTTTGTACTAGAGAAAGCCCCGTTTCATCCACATTAAAGAGGCGATTAGCCGAAAAATTCAACTTTTTATAAGTCCTAGCAAATAAATCATTTTAAAACTTTATCTTTACTGAAACCTCTAACCCTTAGATATGATGTTCTAATTGGTTTAAGTACTCATACACAAGTTTGTGTTTGTTTAAGAATGCATTTATAAAACCCTATCAGCTTGGTCATTTCCAAAAGGATGCTTAATGTGGTTTCCTGTGACCAATTGGCATCCCATCCTTCAAACTTCTAATCGTGTAACATCATAAGAGGTTATAATGATTCCATTTTTAAAAGATACGTTTAGAATTAGTTTTCTAGTTTTGGACTGAATACAGCTTATGACCGAATGAATACAGCTTACGACCGAATGAATTTGATGTTGCAGCATTAGGTTCACTAGACTTCCCAGCAACTAGCCGAAGTAGAGTCTGGGTATTCCAACAGTTTTAGCAGCCTTTAGGAATCCCATTTGCTTGTATAGCCAAATCCATATTTTAGGGTCCCATAGTTTTCTTACGGTTGGACGGTCTTTCTTCTATGGCATAACGAAAACATAACAAGTTCTTTGAAACTTGTGAATTTTAAAGGTTGTCAAATTATTCTGTGTAATCAGTTACCAGTTTTAGAATTATAATCTTTCCAAAATAGGAATTATAAAACCTTCTGCCTTCTGCTATTTAGACAGGTAGTGAAATAACCTAATCTGTTTACCATTGATTCAGCTCACTAATTTCAGTAATTTTTTTATACAGATTGACTTTTTAATAAATTAAAGTAATTTACGCATTGATATTTTTTCATAAAACTTTACGACTGGCTCTGATTTGGAGTTTTAATTAAGAGTGTTAAATTAAGATGAATATAAAAAAATATGTATATGATCTTGATAAAATATGCGGGCAATAAGGAATAGTGGTATTCCATATTACCCGATTCGTCATCTTGGTAAAAAATTATTCTTGTTAAGTTGTAATACATTAGAATAACTTTATAACCCAAAGACTAACAAGAATTCACCTTAAACTAAGAAACTAAGTTGATTTAGAATCGATAGCAACTGTACAAGACATGCAAGCTTCACTGTTATTTACCGTGCTTGTACTTGAACCGGATTGGTTAGATGAGTGACCGCATCACTACATCCACCGCTAGAGATGAAGTAGTTTCCGACTGGTAATTAGTTCATTAAAAATATATCAACAAACATTTTTTAGTACAATTGGGATTAATACATCTAAGAATAAGGTAAATGATTTTATAATTCTTTTGGATCTCTTAAGGAAGTTAACTTTGTACTGTAAATGGCACTGTGTTGTATCACTACGCTTTGTTTACATCAGGCTCAACTCTAAGAGTGAACAAGCTATAGCTGTAAAGTTTCTGTAAATACCCCAAAACAAACAAGCTTCTTTCTCAACAACACCAGTTGGTCTGTTGAAGTCACGGTAATTCTAGCGCTTCCTAGTTGCTTCCTGCAGTACTTCCAGTGCATGACAATAGAACAAAATTCTCAAAAGAGCTGAAACACGGTATTCCGTATTGCCCGCTCAGGGGCGGACTGGTCTCTCTGGGGGGCCTCGGCTGGAAGCAGTTAAGGGGCCCCCTGCAACTACACACGCACGCGCGCGGTATTTGTGTGCGTATACTACTCGGCAAGGTTGCCAACCGCTCGAGGTGATTTTACACCAATATTTGCCTAAGAAATGATAATTAATCAAAAATACTTAAAATACATGTAAAGAAACCTTCACTTTAATTAAAAAATCAAAAAATATAATTATTCGATTAGCACTGATATTTTAATGTCTAGTTACGACTGATTCGAATAAAAAACAAAAACTATCTGATCAACCCACGTTTTAACAGATACTGAAAACAAACACTGCTCGCCGGGCACCACTTGCCTGTTTGTCTTAATGTGAGTTGAGTGAACTTGAGTTACCACGTATTAGATTCATTTATTTGGAGTCCGGGGAAAACACTCAGGTGTGGGGCCCTAGTTTCGCTGTGGCTCTGCAGCCTAACGATAAGCTTACTGACAATAAAATAAAACAATCTTGACGACGTTAGTCGTCAAAGTAAATAATAGACCTGTAATAACATTAGGCCCACTATATACATGTTTCTCTACGTTGTTGTTGTTTTCCATTTACTTAAAGAGTTAATTTTTTGTTTGTACTGTAAAGAAGATTTATACCCTATAAATCTACACAAAATCTCAATTAAAAATATTCCACAGTATATTACGTCGGTGGAGCCCCCTTGAGCACGGCACCCGGTCCATTGCCACTCCGTCCCACAATCCATAGCTCCAGTAGCGTAACCTTTTTAACCGGGCCCTCCTGCAAGTTTATGCCATAGGCCCCCTTTTGAATCTTGACATTACGCCCTTCCAGGCCTTCGGGTCCCCAGCCCTGAATGCTGCAATGACACTCAAACAAAAATGACAATAGCTTCCTACTCGTCGCGTCAGTCAGTTGCCGCACGGCGCGCCTCTACAGTAACCTCCTTCGCTTACTTCCATTAGTAAATACTAAATAGGCTGTATATAAACAAGGCTGAGTAGCGATCATTTCCAATCTGACCAAAATAAATCCTGAAGATTTATTTCCAACAATATTTAGACGAGAAAAGGTTTTTAATACCAGTAAAAATATATATATTTCTCGCTTTTTGTCGAAATAAAATTTTTATGGCTCGGGGGCGCCCTGAGCCTCCTCGGGGCCCGGGGCCCTCGGCGATCTCCGACCATCGGACCTGGCCAGTCCGCCTATTCCATATTACCGTACCCGAACTTTCCCTACTTTATTTTGAGCGTATTTTACGTATACGAGTATTAAATAAAGCTTGCAATTATTTTCTGTCAGGCGTACATTTAATGGATCCCACATTACTAACGGTCTCGATTCCGGCAAAATACTGCGAGATAAAGAAACAATCGAGCCTCGTATTTGGTTAATCAGGTTAGCACAGAAGTAGACAAATAGACCCGGAACAAGGGCGAGGCAATAACGTGCTGAAGAATGATACATGGGTAACTGTAAGAACAAATTGCTACGGGCTTATATTACAGTTCTCGCGGTAGGACTTTTCTTTGCGCGTAAGTAGTTAAATAAATTATTTATTTATGCCCAGTTATTTGGCTCGCACGACGCCGTGCTTTCTAGTCGATACGAGCACCTTTATATAATACGATTTGCATAGGCAAATTGGTACGACCGGACTGATCTCTTTACATGCACTACTTGTGTCCTCGGCAGTTAGCTTACAAATAAAGCGATTTGCATAGTAACACCAGCGTTTATTAACATTACAGGTTTTATTAATAAAGCCTTTATATAGCGCGCGTTTCAGAAGTACGGCTTTCACCGAACACATGCAGTCTTCAGCAGTCAGTGCTTACGTGTACCGACCCTGAATAAAAAAACCTTACTGCCACAAGATGTTGATTTTAATAGTGAATTGGACAAGCACGCTCTGCGTTAGGAAACTTGAGCTCCATATGTCGGAACCAAGTAGGCCTACCAAACACACGATTCTTCTTCTTCACTTCAAGGACTAGGTAATATAAACCTGTTCCGGCACCCATCATCGAACGTCCCACGTTTCTTTTATCAATGCCTTTATATTTCAGCGCCGCTTTTGGCAATCGATTCTGTCATCCTTTGCAAATGATCACACCATTGTCTTTTATAAGTTGAAATGATTCTATTTATATCATTTACTTTCTAGTTCTGTTCTTAAGTCCTTATTATTTTTTCTGCCTTGCGATGTATACTTTAAAGTATTTCGAAGAAACTTTATTTCAGGACTCTGAATTTTGCCGCATTCATTTTTCGTCAAGATGCATACCTCACTCGCATATACCAACGTGGATATTGCAATTGTCTAAACAAATTTAATTCTTGTTCAGCGTTATTTCTAAGATTTCTATAAATCGTTTCACAAATATTTCTCACTTTATTTATCTTGTCTGTTCATTAAGATTCAGACCCTCAGCTTACTTCACATCCGAGATATTTAAAACGGTTCACTTGTTCTAAAGTACTGTTGTTTGTAGCTATCTTTGTTATCACTGGATATTTACCTTTAAATCCACGGTTTTAGTCTCTCTGAATCTGTCAGTGAGTACTTCCTTGCTACTTCTTGTCGTCTTTGCAAATCATTTTCTTGAATAGTAACTACCATCTGCATATAGAAGGGGACTCATACAAGTTGATTTGTTGAGCTGTATTCTCTAGGTCATTCTGGAGTTCCAGTCTCTCAACATGTTGTCAATATATAGGTAAACAAGGTTGGGGAAATACAGTAATCCTGCCTAATTCCTTTGTTTATTGGAATGCCACCTGATAATCTACTAATCAGATCCAGGACTACAGATGTAACTTTGTAAAGGAAGTAGGTGAATTTGTTAAATGTGGATATCCTCTTCCATCCATAATATTCCATCATTTTTTATGTTCTACATAATTAAACGCTTTTTCCTGATCAACAAAGCTGTATGCGTTTCCTGGCTATAATCCCGTCTTTTTTCTTTTGTCGTAATACAAACAGTGCATGAGCTGTTGGATCTACCCTTTCTAAATCCATTTGCTCTTCGAGACGTAGGCCTAATATATCCGTAATAACTCTTAATCTCTGATTGAGAATTCTTGTATACATTTTGTACTAAAGGATAACTAATGGATTTTTTTTAGGAAAAAAGAATTTTATAAATATACCTGGTCGGAGAGAGGCTGTAAATCGATTATAGCCTACATAGTAGTAAGAAAGTAGCATCACAACTATGAACATACGTATGTACATAGGGAGACCATTACTCCTAGTATACAGTATTATCCAAATAATAAGAGATTTAAAGTCTCAATACTGTTTAAAAATGAAGTGGAAGGCTTAAAAGTTGTCCGCACGAAGAACCAATTTATGGATTTGGAAGTAAAAAGAAAAATATTTAAAAGCGTAATTTATTTGTTACTAATAAATATAATTACAGAGTTTGGTTGATAGGGCTGTGGCTACTAGTGAAGAAAATGGATCGACATTGAATATTAAAATTTATGACAGTTTCAAAGACACAACAGCCTCTAGGAAACTTGAGAGTTAATGGAGAATTGACAGAAAAAGTAAAAAAGTATAAGTATTTACGAGATCAGTTGCCAACGAGTAAAACGACTGCACTGAGGAGATGAGATCCAGAATTGGACAAGCAAGAACAATGTTTTATAATATGGACATGCACTATTCTGCAGTGAAGGCCAAACTCTGACTCTCAAGATTTGAATGTAGAGATGCTATATGTGTTAGATGTGTTTTCGGTTTTTCTATAAAGAATTGAAGCTTGGATTCTAGACAAGAAAGTCACTGGTAGATTGGAGACGTTCGAGATATTGACTTTTTGAAGAACTTGAGGAAAATGTTGGGTAGATAAAGTCTCTATTGAAAGTGGTTATTATCTATTAATAATAATAATATATACCAATGAGGTGATAAGTTTGATGCAGTAGAGAAAGATATGATTAATACTAAAAAAAATCAGAATACTAGAATACCTCGGAGAAGTCGCTGAAGAAGATATAACCTTTTAAAAGTTATTATACTTGGCCAGAAACAAGGGAAAAGGAATGCGGGAAGAAGGCGCACTTCTTGGTTAATGAACTTCAGAAACTGGTTCAACTAGAGCCCTAGACCACTTATCTAGGGCTGCTGTGTCTAGAGTTCGCATTTCCATGGTGATTGGCAACCTACTTAGTGGAGATGGCACTTGAAGAAGAATAAATATAAATATATTATTAATATAAATCATATTATATTTTGTTGGTTATCTAATCACTGTATTACTGTATTTATTATTATACCAAATGCAGGGGTGCCCACCCTCCCTAAGCTTGATGACGTACCCCCAAACTTGTTGAATACCCCCTCCCCCAACGATAGATATTTAAAATTAAAAGAAAATGTCATTATAGTAAGCGTTTTATTACAAATAAGCTAGAGCTAAAAATTAAAACGTTCGAAATTAATACGAAATTAAGACAATAAGCCTATTTCAAAACAAAGGAACAAAATATCAACAGAGCGTACGGTATTGTAAAGAAGAAAAAATAAAAAAAAATAATGGTTTGATGAGCCCTAGTTGTTTTGGCTTATATTCGGCACAGTAACGTCTTCCTCTGCGATGGCGATAAAGAAAAGGCATCGATTATTTCTTCATTAGGAATCGACTCTAATGAGTCTTTCTCTGAAGCTAGAACCACGAGTTTCCCATTGCAGACCAGAGCCTATTTTTTATTATTTCAACTCGGCTCGTAACTCTATCAGCCGAACAACTGGTTACGGCCAAAAATAGCAAAGTTGTATAAACAACTTTCAGTCTCTAATGCCCGAAAAATTAATCAGTCACCTATTAGGCATCTATTTCTCAAAGATTTTTATCAAGTCACTCCCAAAATTTTAATGACGCAGTTTGCGTCACGACCCCCCCCCCCGTGGACACCCCTGCCATATGTCCAAAGACGCTTTGTTTTTCAGTTAAAGCCAGTCAAAGTTGTTTCCGTTTTTTTAAGTCTCGCAAGTAGAGAAGGCGATAATAATATGCTACTGGGTCCCAGAACTGTATCTCCAGTAGTTACTGAGAAAATTGTAGAAAATTCCAAAGTCTGAAAACATACTTTTTAATCAGCTAATGATCAGGGAGTAACTATTGCCCGCTTGCTATAGTGCCAACACACTGTACACAGTGACTTGATACGTTTCTGTAAGCTAACAAATTTATTCAAATAAAATAATAAAAGTTAATTGTTGATCAGCTGTTAACACCAACGCATGAAACAAATAATTGAATTTCGCAAAGAATTTTATTATCGTAATCTTATAATTGAGACCAAAAAATGTGGAACAGTTCACTGTTCACACTTCAAAACAAAGCGTTCCCGGACACGTGTATATATGATATTTTAAAAATTTTGTTTGTTTGTACAATAAGCTCTGTGAATAAGGATAAAACTTGGTGAGTTACACTTGTACGCTTTAGGGAGCAAAACATTACGATATCTATTTTTTTAATAAGTTTTCCGTAATTTCCACTTTATTATAAAAACAATACACCTACAATTTTGAAACAAAAACGTGATTTTGATCATAATTTCGTACAAATTGTAGTTTAATTAAGTCAAAGTTATATACTAGGATTACTCCAGAATCTGTCGGCCCCTCTATCCGCTCTAGGTGACCTACCCCATTGTATTCGTTGAGCCTTTACGAATCTTACAGTGTCCTCATGATTCAATAGCTCATCTGTCTACTGGTTATTTCTTATTCTCCATTCATCATCTTCTTTAACCGGGCCATAAACACGTTTTACGATTTTTCTTTCAAACCTTCTTAGTGTTTTTTGTTCCCTTATATATTTTTGTGTTTGTGTTACGACTAATGAGTTTACTTCTAAATAGTCTGCTATTGGCATAATATGCCCTACTTCTTATTTGTATACTGTCATGTATTGTCATATTTATGGACACTTCATTATCTATCAGTTACCCGAGTATTTGAACTTATTAATTGCATCAATTATTAACTCTATGCATGAATTATATGATTTCTTCTCCTTTCTAAGAATTAGCATGTATTTAGTTTTGCCGATATTAATATTCAGTCCCATTCCAGCAGATTTTTTATTCAGATCCTTGTATACCTCAACTAGCCGTCGTCTTGATCTGGCTATGATCAAAACATCGTCTGCGTAAGTACATATTTGGCTTATTTAGTATTACTCCTCGCAGCATCTTTCCTATATTTGTTCAAATAACTGAAAGTTTTGAATTAGCAAACCATGTGGCCTAGAGGAGGGCGCACGCATATACACTTACATAGGCTGCATCTTTTGTCTCACACATTGTCACTACACTTTCTTCATTATTCTTGTTACATTAATTCAACAAAACCACTTATCAAAAATTACATTGTTCTAATTTCTGCTATCGCTTTCGAGAATCCTTTATTTCCCGTTCTGAGTGTCACTGAATTATTCCGTTATTTTTTAAAACGGAAGTTCTGTTCAAGCTGTAGGCCTACGTGCGGAATAATCCATCATCATCATCTTCATCACCAGTCCAAAGGATTAGGCCTTAGACCTGTACCGGAACCCATCTCCTCCTCGGTCTACCGACGTCTCTCTTACCAGTAGGGTGATAACCCGAGACAGCCACAGGTAGACGGATATCAGGCATGCGGTTCAAGTGCTCACACCATCTCCTTCAGTTAATTGTTAATTTCTTTATTTATTATTAATTTGAATCTAGTATACACATCAATCACACACATTAACATCGATCGGGGAAGCCAGCTCAGATTGAACAGCAGTTCCGTTACTGCCAAAGTTATCCAGTCACACAGTCGTAGAGGGCACAACGGGTCCTCGAAATAGGAGTGCGAAGTTAAATGAGTGTAAAGTTCTTAATGACTGATTTTTATTTGTGTTTTATATTCTTCCCATGTAACCAGGGAGTTGGAATTTATTTCGGTTTATTTATTTATTTTTCAAACGATCATACAGTTCAGTTAAAAATAAAGGAGTTTACCACAGAAAATTTTAGGACAGAAAATGTTTACAATTCGGATTTAATTATTCGTCACTTATACGCTAAGGGTACGGTTACACGAGCGTTTTTTCCCGGCCATTGCGTGCGGTTATGAAACGCATTGAATTTAACACACAGGCGGCAATGAAATTGGTCATACGGACGTGGAAAAAACGCACGGGTCGTCAACTCTGCTGGGTTTTCAAGGTCTCCCTCATTGAAACGCAACCTGCTGCGTTTTTAGTCCGTTTTTAATACGCACGAGGGTGGTCACAAGGACTGGATGCCGCTGAAATAGCATTTATTTATTTACTTGTTACTATGGTAATTAATGTTGGTCTCCATGGTGTTTTGACATCTTTATAAAAAAAAAAATGTAATGTAAACAATTTTCTTAATAAAGATTTATTTACTACTGATAACCAATGTTTTCTTTAATCTAAACACAGACCTTTCTGTGAAGTTGTGTTTTAACCTTTATATACACATTTAACTTTTATAGCCAAAGCTGTAGGGATGGGCGTCCGAGACGCCCAAACGCTGCCGTCCAATTATAAACCGCCTGTGTGACTACATTTCCGTCCGTGCACGTACGAGAAAAGAAAACTGTGACTACTGTGCATTTTTCAAACTCCACACGCGTGCACGCCCGAAGAAAAAACGCTCGTGTAACCGTACCCTAATAAATAACTTAAGATGTTCTAAACTTTAGGACTGTTTCATTTTTGGAATAATGAAGCGTACAGGCTACGTCAAACGACTGTCAAAGGTGCAACTCACAATCTTGTCTGAAATTACTTACGTTGAAGTAAACCGTTTAATGTCGTCGAAAGAAAACCATCGACTAGTTACGTTATGAATAAATTTACATATAAATATCTCATGGGACGATTAGTTGTTGTTATTAATATTATTATCGTCCGTTAATAAGAAATCTCTCCGTAAAAAAACAAAACGCCAGATGATAAGGGAGAAAAACGGTCCTGTTTAGTTTTCTGGTCTCGTATGACCTACTTGTGGGTAACAACCGAATGCACGTGGCGGACAGAGACGGAACGTTTCCGTCAACCTGGAGACGATTTCCGGATTTCACAGCGCAGACCTACAGCGTTGGGACAGCCGCCCGAACGGCCGTCACTGATACGTTAATATGTGATAATTAATTCATTAGTCATTTAATCAATACATAGTCTGTTTAATACAATACATATTGTTAATGTAACAATCTAAATTAGGTCTGTATCGATCTGTAATAGATGTAAATTAGGTCATTAAATAACAGACAAAATTATATATAATTTAATTGTATGGTTGCTTATTAATATAAGGTTTATTCTACTTGCCTACGAAGCTACCCACTTTTTTCTGGACTGAATTGGATCCTAGTCTTGGTTCTCTCTGGTAACAGACGTCTGGTCTCTCTCTCTCTCTCTCTCTCTCTCTCTCTCTCTCTCTCTCTCTCTCTCTCTCTCTCTCTCTCTCTCTCTCTCTCTCTCTCTCACTCTCTCTCTCCCCTCCCCCTCCCCCCACACACAAACATCTCAGTAATAATATCTAGTTAAAGTACCGTGCCAACTAGAGTCATCTCCACGTGTTATTCTATGCAATATTCCTGTTGTCTTTAAGTTGTTCGCGGAAAACCGTTTTATTATTCCACAAATCTGGTTCGACCGAACGAACGGAAGACTGCCGCATCTCCAAACGACTATTGAATTATAAGCCGAAGGGACATATAGGTGTGGGAAGCATTGAAGTGATCAGCTCTAGTCTGTCTGCTTGCGACCGGAGCGTTGCAGTGACCAGCTCTAGTCTGTCTGCTTGCGACCGGAACAAATCATTTGTGTTTAATCCTTGTAGAAGACGATGATGATGATTTTGTTTCGCTTATAAAAAGTTAGTATAACTATATGTGAGTTCTATTAAGTTGGAAGTCCTCTTCAGTATAACTAAGTTCTCTTAAGTCCTCTAACCTGTGATTTCGGCTATTTACTTGCCGTCCAGGTCAGTTCTTATTAAAAACTGTTTATGTCCAACACCTTTTATGACGCAATCGTTCTCTCAAGTCAAATAGTTCTTTTCTCAGTATTTCATAAAAATCCCATGAAACTCTAAACAGCTCACTCACAGAAATTTTTTCCACATTCGCCAATTGTAATTTACATAAGCTACCTATATACACCTAATTCAGGCATCATCTACAGTACTTCTTATTTTTCCAAATCCGGATGTTTTAATGTACTGAACTCTTTATTGTATCTTCCAGGAATTATAGGCCTATGTAATATACATGTTTTCAGATCATAATTACTTTTGCAAGTATATTTTGTTAAATTATTCTGTATATTCATATAGAAACCTCTGTTGCGTGAAACATGTGTCAGGTAAAAACACAACGATAATAATTTAACAAAATATACTTGAAGACGTATTTATTATTTGAAAACATAATACATATTATATGAATACACTCAGTATATCATACATACTTAGGCCTACATAGTACACTTAGATACTGTTACTAACAGGGGCCTATTTACGGGGGCCGGACGGGACCGGACTCCCCCCCCCCAGAGGATCGAAAAAGTTAACGAATTTTGTTAATCTCTTAATTTTTATGGTGTTTTATTTCATTTTTCAGCTATGTACGCTAATATAGTAGTGGCTCCTTTATAAATATACAAACAGGTTTATTACACAGCATTAGGGTGTACGTTTGAAATATGAAATATAGGAAAATCAATTCAGTCAATAAATATCTTGTAAATAATGTTGCAACAGTGTTTCAATAATGAGTTTTTATTGTGTTATTATCGTTTACTTCAATGGGACTGATTTCAACATGTTATCACGTTTTTTCAGCCACTTTAAAGATAGTAATGTTGATCAGTCTTAACCACGCCACTGGTTACTGATACTATTAGTAGTATTCCAAATAGTCCTACTGATTATACTTCATAATTTTGTAGTATTTCATATTTCAGAAAATATACAAACATTTCATAAACTTTCTAAATCTACAATTCTGTTCATCACAATGTACCACCACATAAGTATAAGTGTTACTTATTTCATGTTAGTCATATTATTTTTTCGAGTAAGGTAAAAGAGTGTAGGTTGGTTTAGGCATGTCAAAATGTTTTGACACAAGACGACCGCTGATTTAAATAATGTTAAATGCCAACGTATTCACGACAGACTATTAACCCTTATTTTGACACGAGAGACTTCCAACGTTGACTGTCTGCTGTGACACGCATTACAGTAACAATACACGCGTAAATACATCGACACGCGCACAATACACAGTACAGTATTTATTGCTCGGCTCTGGTACAGACGCCCCGCATAAATTATATACGTCAGTCATTTAACACAACAAATAGTTTACTATTTAAACTCATTCAATGCTGTGCGGCTGACTTGTGTCAAAACACCTTGACAAGGGTAGGTCAATCCGCCACCCTTCTGTGTGTAGTAGTATATCTTTCTTTCTTTTCAACAGAACATCCCTTCCCCCACTTAATGATGTGTAAAACACCCTGACGTTTTTAATTGGACAAGCATTGTTGTTAGGGATGAGTTATAGCCTACCTGTGAGGGATGCAGCACCTACCACCTCGGCACAATGACTAACAATATTTTAATGCCTTTCAATATCACTTGTTCAACATCTTCAGACCCACTTACAGGTTTTTCTTTATTGTAACAATTTCTTCTTTTTTTTTTTAACAGGCTGTTAACCAAATTCTTTAAACTTAGTGTATCACAATGCTTACACAAGACGTATCGTGCAGTTGAAGATATCACCGAGACGTCATTAAAGACGTTTTAATTTCGTCAGGCGTACGTCTAACGTTTTGTACACGTTAATGGTATTTTCTGTTTACGGCCGCGTTACAGTGGACAGGTGAAACTGTTACGCGTTGGCGCCACTGCTGTCTGATCTGTTACGCCATCCGGTAAAATTAATTGTTACTCTTACAATTTCACGGTAACAGAATCATTGTCTGTAGAAAAAATATAAGAATATATAGTCACAATACTAATGAATACGAATTAATCATAAAATATAAACAATAAATAAATATACCATAAAATATATTCTTCGTAATAAATGTTAGTATGTAAATGGAAAATGACAGGGATCCTAGATCGATCTAGAAAAGTATAAAAACAGGAGAGACGTCTAAGCAAACGTGATGATGATCGATAAAAATCAGTCATAAGATAAGAATATATTTTTCTTAATTTTATTTATTTAATACGCGTTTTTAGCGTAACGCAACAGATAATTTATTAAGATTTTGTTGTACTTTATATATTCTACCGTTGTTCACTAAATGTGTAACATTCATGAATAATTGACATTAATAAATAATATATAGAAGTTCTGGTGGTGGTGGTGCTGGTGCTGGTAGTATAATTAGTAGTAGTAGTAGTAGTAGTAGTAGTAGTAGTAGTAGTAGTAGTAGTTGCTGTTGTTGTTTTTGTTGTTGTCAATGTTGTCAACAAGAAGCGTAAATAAGGAGCCATGGCTACTTTACGTCCGCGAAAGCTCGAATTCCCACTATCTCTAAACATCCCAACAGTCCTGAAGACCCCGAAAATTAATAATAATTATGAATTCATACTTTTAAAAACTGTTAATGACGTAATTCAACAGTAATGAGTTTTCGCGTACGGTATTCCTAAATGTTGAGAATATACTGGATAACTCTACATTCATTCTTAAGTAAATGTACCTGTCATTGTAGAAGTGAAAGTTTGTATTGTGCGGTGGGGGGTCGAGCTGCCTGGGCGGGGCCTCAACCCGTACACGTGCGCGTTTACTGTGAGAGTCTAGAAAAGTAATGTTCTCGAAGTTTTAAATAAAAAGAAAGATCTGGAAGCTGTTTTTCTATATAAATAGAGATGCACTCGACAAGTTCGGTTCAGTTTTAAATGTGCTCTTGTAATGTGTATTTCGTGTGTCCGTTTTATGTATACTTGCTACTAAACTGTTCCTTCAATAAAGCGTGTGTTTGCTCCTCTACGTAAATTATTCATTATTTTTACCCATACCTTAACAGGTTATGGGCCCAGTGGCATTTTAAAATCGGAGTGCAGTGTGTAATTGGAGTGCAAGTATAAAATATTTGTGCAAAAATGGAACCGAATATAAAAATTGAAAAACTTCGAGACAAAGATAATTGGCATCAATGGCGCTTCGTAGTACCCACATTGATGGAAGAGGATGATGATGTGCTGGATGTTTGCGAAGGGAGATTAGCCGAGCCAGCTGCAGGTGCAGAAGATCGTGACGCGTTGTTGGAAAAGTTCAAGAAGGAGGATAAAATTGCCAGAAAGTTAATTGTTACAACAGTGGAGAGAAAGCTTCTCGAACTTATAATGGGTTGTTCTACTGCCAAGGAGATGTGGGACAAATTGAATACAGCATATGATCTAAAATCTGATGAAAATCTGTCGATGATTCAAAAACAATTTTTTGAGTTTAAGTGGACAGAGAGTGAAAGTGTTACGTATAATATTTCAAAAATAGAACAGTTGGCTAGAAAAATGAAAAATCTCGGGGGAAAAATTGAAAAGACTATGGTGATGACTCGTGTTTTAACATCTTTACCACAAAAGTTTAATCATTTTCACAGTGCTTGGGATTCGGTATCTGACGATAAGAAGAATCTCGAAAATTTGACTGAGCGCTTGATGGCAGAAGAATTTAGATTACAAGAGCAAAAGGAAGTACACGAAGAGACTACAGCATTGCTAGCTAATCTGAAAATCGGTCATAAGGAACAGAAGAATGACTCTTATAAATATGAGAAGAATGATTTGAAACAAGAGCAGTGTTATAATTGTGGAAGACAAGGTCATTTAAAAAGGGACTGCTTCAGGTGTTATACGTGCAAAAGAAAATGTCATAAAAGTAACAATTGCTTCATGAATAAGAATAATGGACAGCGAAGATGGTCGAATAATCAAGAAAGAAGTAACTCGTCTTCTGGACAGAAGAAATCAACATCGAGGATAGCACTAATAGGTGACAAAGGCAGCCGTGGCAATCGGGATGATCTCTGGATTGTGGATTCGGTTGCGACGGATCATATGACGAAGCATCGAGAATGGTTTTCAACGTTCGAAGAATATACAACACCAGTCAGTGTAAGAATGGGCAACGGTATGACAATGTCTGCATATGGTAAAGGTAATATTGACTTTGAAACTTATAAAAATAGTGAACGAGTAGAAGGTACTATCTATAATGTATTATATGTTCCTGATTCAATGTATAATCTGTTTTCTGTTAAATATGCGGGTAAAAGGGGTATAGATTATGAAATAACACATAATGCTACGAGATGTACTTTAAAGCATGGTCATGAAATTCTTGTAACTGGTTCCGAATATGAGCCTGGTAGTTTGCTAAAATTAGACATTCAAACTTTAATTCCAAAAGAATGTAACGTGGTAGAACAAAAGAGTAGATCGAGCATTGCCAACGGTAATGTTTTACAATTATGGCACGAAAGACTTTGCCATCAAAATGTAAAACATGTGAAGAATTTTTTGAAAAATCTAAATATAAAATTTACGGATGAAAATTTCTTTTGTGAAGGTTGCGCTTATGGCAAAAATCATAGATTGCCTTTTCACAAAAAGATCGATCGTGCCACTAAAACTCGCGAAATAAATTATACTGACGTTTGTGGTCCTATGGAAGTAGAGTCTCTCGGTAGAAAGTTATATTTTGTTTCTTTTAAAGACGATTTTTCAAGTTATAGAGAAATTCATTTTATTCGAGAAAAATCTGAAGTAATAGAAAAACTAAAATCATTTTGTATCGGGGTTGAGAATCAATTTGCAACAAATATTAAAGAAATTCATTTTGATGGTGGTAAAGAATACGATAATAAAGCTGTGATCTCTTTTTTAAATAGTAAAGGTATAAAATATTCGATCAATGTTCCATATACGCCCGAACAAAATTCAATTGCAGAGCGCGATAACCGAATCATTGTAGAGGCTGCTCGATCAATGTTATATTCAAATTCAAACTTACCTCTATTCTTATGGGCAGAAGCAATGAATACTGCTGTACATGTAATTAATAGAACAGGCCCAACAAAACAAAATAATAAAACTCCTTATGTGTTATGGAATGGAAAAACAGCCACTGTTGATAGATTTAAAATATTTGGAACCATGTGTTATGTACATATATCAAAAGAAAAGCGTAAGAAACTTAATAAAAAATCGATGAAGGGTTATCTGGTCGGATATCATGAGGATGGTAAAGATTATCGTGTATATGTTCCGGAAGTGCGAGATGTCATTATAAGTAGAGATGTACTTTTTAAACCTGAAAGAGTATTAGCTGATTCAATTATTTTGAATTCTTTGAACAATAATAATAAAGAAACTGAAGAAAATGAAATTATAACTCCTAAAAATAATAAACTTTTACTTAAAAATGAATCAAATGAGTTTGAAGAAAGAGAACCTTTACAATCTTCACATAGCGATAACAATCAAACTGGACGACAATTGCGCGATAGAACAAAATTAAAACCTACAGAATGTTATGGATGTCCGATCACGTTTATTGCTGAAAAGTTACCATCTAATTATAACGAAGCAATTACAAGTAAAGAAAAAGATAGTTGGCAAGCTGCAATGCAGGACGAAATGAACTCTTTGTATGAAAATAAGACATGGGTATTAGTGGAAAAGCCAAAAGATAAAAAGGTGATTAACAATCGTTGGGTTTTTGTGAAGAAGCTCAATCCAGATGGTACAGAACGTTATAAAGCGCGGTTGGTTATTAAAGGTTATTCGCAACAGAAAGATATAGATTATAAAGAAACTTTTAGTCCGGTTGTTCGCTTCGATACAATAAGATTGATGCTTAGTATTTCTGCTCGTGAAAATTTACATATCGGTAAATTTGATATAAAAACGGTTTTTTATACGGTGACTTAAAGGAAGATATATATATGAAACAACCTGAAGGTTTTGATGATGGAGGCTCACGCGTATGTAAATTAATGAAAAGTTTATACGGCTTAAAACAAGCACCAAGATGCTGGACTGAGTACTTCACTAATTTTCTTGTAAATTTAGATTTTTGTCAAAGTACGGGTGACCCATGTTTATACATATATAACAAAAATAATAATAAGATCTTGTTAGCAATTTATGTTGATGATGGACTTATTGCAGCTTCAAATGAAAGTTTGATTGATAAATTGTTGAATGATTTGAGTAAAAAATTTAAAATTACTAGTACTAAAGAAGTTACTAATTATCTTGGAATGGAAATTTGTAGATTGAATGATGAAAAGTTTAATATGTCAGAAGCTAATATTGTATCCACGCCAATTGATTGTAATCATGATGAATATTTATCAAAAACTATTGTAAGTAATGTACCTTATCGTGAAGCTGTCGGCAATTTGATGTTTTTGCAAGTCGTCCGGACATACGTTTTGCTGTAAATGTTGTATCTAGAGTTTTAGACAAACCAAGTGTAGCTCATTGGTCAATTGTTAAACGAATTTTACGTTATCTAAAAGGTACGATTGATTTTGGATTACTATATTGTAAGGATGGCAACTTTAAAGCTTATAGTGATGCTGATTATGCTAGCGATACATTTACACGTAAATCAACTTCTGGCGTAGCTTGTATGTATGCAAATGCTGCAATTATTTGGCGAAGTAAGAAGCAACAATCTGTATCATTATCAACAACCGAGTCAGAATTTGTAAGTGCAGCATTAGCAACAACTGAAATAATGTGGTTAAAGAAGCTATTTAATGAATGCGATTGTAAGACTGATAAATATGATTTATATATAGATAATATGAGTGCATTAAAACTTATAAGTAATCCTGAATTCCATCAAAGGACAAAACATATTGATGTGAAATATAATTATGTACGTGATTGTTTTGAAAATGGAGAAATTGATGTACATTATGTTAAAAGTGATGAACAAGTCGCTGATATACTTACGAAAGCTTTGTCAAAACCAAAATTTGTTTATTTAAGATCTAAACTTGGACTTAAGAGTAAAAATGAATTTTTTTTAAATTAATGTGATTGTGAGAATGTAGAGTTTTAGGGAGGGTGTTGAGAATATACTGGAAAACTCTACATTCATTCTTAAGTAAATGTACCTGTCATTGTAGAAGTGAAAGTTTGTATTGTGCGGTGGGGGGTCGAGCTGCCTGGTCTAGAAAAGTAATGTTCTCGAAGTTTTAAATAAAAGGAAAAATCTGGAAGCTGTTTTTCTATATAAATAGAGATGCCCTCGAGAAGTTCAGTTCAGTTTTAAATGTGCTCTTGTAATGTGTATTTCGTGTGTCCGTTTTATGTATACTTGCTACTAAACTGTTCCTTCAATAAAGCGTGTGTTTGCTCCTGTACTTAAATTATTCACGATATTAATTGATGACTCGTTGGGCACTTGGTGAAACATATTAATACAAAGGTTTTGTAAAATATATAAAAACACTTGGTTTTTATATATTTTACAAAACCTTTGTATTAAATTATTCATTATTTTTACCCATACCTTAACATTAAAATAGACAAGTGTTGGCCTACGCACTGGGTATGACAGTGTAACTACTTAAGACATCAAATACACTGAACATTTACAACTGAAACAAGAGGAAGCTGCAACATTAAAAAAGAAAAACTTAAAACAATATGAAAAACAAACAGGCAAGTTAAACTTCAAAACTTAATATCTTAGATGCGCCCTCTTAAACTGACCCCGGATTGCGACCCGTTTATTACAATCACTGGTTATTATTGTTGTTGTTGTTATTATTATTATTATTAGTAGTAGTAGTAGTAGTAGTAGCAGTAGTAGTAGTAGTAGTAGTAGTAGTAGTAGTAGTAGTAGTAGTGGCGTATCTAGAATTTGGCCTTTGGGGGGGGGCTCAGATCGAGTCGGCTTCATATAAAAGAAAAACGCAAGTTAAGACTAATAAACATTACTGACTTTAAAGTGGTTCAAAAGCGTTTTATAACATCGTGAAATCAGTTCTATTAAAGTAAACGGCAATAATACAATAAAATTACGCGTTATTCGAATATTGTTTACAAGTTACTTATTACCTGAATTGATTTTCCTATAACTTATTTCATATTTCAAACGGGTACGCAACGTGTTTGGATACAAACCTGTTTGTATATTTAAAAAAGAATTAGTCTACTGCAATACAATCGTACAAAGCTTAAAAATAATAAAATAGCCTAAAAATGATGAGTTTAACAAAATCTGTTAACTTTTTCGACTCTCTGAGGGGGATCCTGTCCCGTTCGTCCCCCTCGTAAATACTCTCCTGCTAGTAGCAGTAGTAGTAGTAGTAGCAGTAGTAGCAATAGCAGCTGCAGTGGTAGTAGTAGTAGTAGAATAGTAGTAGTAGTAGTAGAATTATTATTATTAGTAGTAGTAGTAGTAGTACTAACAGCAGTAGCAATAGCAGCTGCAGTGGTAGTAGTAGTAGTAGTAGTAGTAGTATTAGTAGATTAGTAGTAGTAGTAGTAGTAGTAGTAGTAGCAGTAGTAGCAGTAGTAGTAGTAGTAGTAGTAGTAGCAGTAGTACTAACAGCAGTAGCAATAGCAGCTGCAGTGGTAGTAGTAGTAGTAGTAGTAGTAGTAGTAGTAGTAGTAGTAGTAGTAGTAGTAGTAGTACTAGTAGCAGTAGTACTAACAGCAGTAGTAATAGCAGCTGCAGTGGTAGTAGTAGTAGTAGTAGCAGCAGCAGCAGTAGTAGTAGTAGTAGTAGTATTAGTAGTAGTAATTAAACTTCGAAATTTAATGGTACGTAATGTGGAAATCGTTTTGGTTTTGAAGACTAGACAATGAGGAAGCGGTATGGAACAAGGTTCATACAGCGTAAATGAAGTATTTAACACCAGCCAAGGGATGTATAAGACCCCGATCGTTTACTAATAATGAGGATGTGAGAAAGGAGCTAAAGACATTCTCAATTAGTGAAACGTCGTGTACGGACAAATGGTAACCCCATCATATAGAGACGGATAGAACACATATTCTATGGCTGTCCTCGTGAGAAATGAGACCGGATGACGAGTAGTCAGGTGGAGGAGAGACACGATTTCTGGAACACAAGGATGCTTCTACTAATCCTGATGTTGGTGATGATAATGAATGCATAATCTACTGCTCTTAAGTAAAAGACAAACGTTTGATCTGTTAATAAACACAGCGATTCTGTCGACGTTCATATTATATTCAAATTATACCTTCAGGTGTACTCTATTTAGACGACATCATTGACATAAATTGTATCGACAATTTTTGGAACCAGAAATTCTCAGAGTGGCGGTCTAACGTACTTGACACCAGAAGGCATCAGATGCGCGTCCATCGTACATATAGAAGCAAATAAAAAAAAAAACTAATAATATAACTTAAAAACGAACAATAAAAACGTAATACGATCAATAATACAGTGTTTGTTAACGAAACCACACACAGCCCAGCCAGCTTCTTTGTGGGCCAGTGAGGTGTGGCCAAGAGCGTATTTTGGGACAGACAGAGACAGATAGAGAGAGAGTGTGTGGCCGGATAGTTGCAAGTCAGTGCGCAGTAATTACGGCCGGGCTGATTAACTAAATTCACAGTGTACCCAGTTCCATCACGTACTTCCATATGTCATGCTTGTTATGATTATGATTAAACCTAACTCAAGTGTTTAACATAATTGATGATAGGCGTCGCTGTGGCAACGAGCCCCGAGTTTCGTCGATTTTGTAGTCATCAAACCAGACGCTGCACTATTTGCTTATCGTATCTTAGTTTCCTGTTTAATTACTATTATGATTTTGTGAATAGTTTCGTATTTCTTCGCTTTTGAACACTAACGTCAGTCCACATACCAGTCGTAGTCGCTGTAAGTTGCAACGATGTGTCGCCTACTCTAACTGCATGTCTCGCATATCTCGTGTAGCTGTATTTATTACTCGAAATAACGTTCAACAATCAAGCTTAACGTGTCACAGTCACACGTGAACCTTACGCGTAATTTGTCGTGCGGAAATTCCCGACTGAGAACCAGCGTCAATTGGGCTGATTCACATTGTATAACGTTACGTGTATACATTTTTGTATTCTACGTGTATATGTAGACTTCGCAATTGTTCAATGTTGTGTTTGAATGTCAACCGTTGCTGAGGTATCCTTCTTGTTTTTTAATTGACAGCCGTGAAGAGCTTCTTCGATAACAGCACAAAACTAATGGTGTTTCAAATACGGGCGTGTAAGGGGGGAGGGGGCAGTCCCCAGAGAGTCGAGAAAAGTCAATAACAATCTCTTAATTTTTAGGCTGTTTTATTACTTTTTCAGCTCTGTTTTTCAGCTAGTAATGCTTTTTGAATATACAAACAGATTTATTACACAGAATTTGCGTATACATTTAAAATGTGAAATATAGGGAAATCAATTCAGTCAATAAGTATTCTCGAAACAATGTTTTTGAGCAACGCATATTGTAATATAACTGTGAATGAGTGGGTATAATAAAATAAATAAAAGGTTGATGTATGTAGATTGTGTTCTCCTGTCAGCCCCACTGGTTGGGCTAGCCAATTTTGTAATAATACGTTGAAGTCCTAGTTTCTTCAACTTCTGCGATGGATGTATTTTTGTAATAATACTGTGAGTGGTGTCTATAATAAATGATAAATAATATTTCTTTCGTGTTATTCTGTCCCACGTTGGATACGTCAATTTGTAATAATACAAGGTGTTCTGTAACAAAATATTTTATGTACGTACGTGTGTAGTTTTCTGACGTTCCGCTCCGGAAACGTCAATTTGGTAATGTTCCTAGTCTTCGTAGTTACAAATAAAATCTGTGTATATTGCTGTTGTAGCAATTTGAAAAATAAAAGTAAAATTTAAAATTTTATAAAAAAAAAATTTTAATTTTCTGGAAAATGTTCTTTGGGTAACTTGTTCTTAAAATTTAGGAACAAATCGAGTTAGTCGGTTGAAATTATAAATGAAATGGTATCGTGGTTATTCTAATAACAGTGTCATTTTCAGTAATTTTGTTGAAAAGATAATCTTGTTAAGTGTTGTCTTCATAAGACTTTGACTCTGAATTGGTATTTTGACTTAATCCTTGACTTACACCTCCATCACGTTCTGTATATCTCTTATTTGAATTATAATTTGTGCCTCTTTTCCCTCTATATCCTGAACCATATGTTTTCTTTGTGTAATTATTTGATGAATATGAACGTTGATTTTCATATCTGTCGCCCATTATAACCTTGTTGTAAGTGTTGTCTTCAGTATCTTTGATTGTTCTTCTTTCTTCATTCTTCAGTAGTAGTAGTTTTAATTAGTCTTCTTTCTTCTTTAGTTCTAATTATTCTTCTTTCTTCTGTCTTCAGTATCTTTGATTGTTCTTCTTTCTTCAGTAATAGTAGTTTTAATTATTCTTCTTTCTTCTGTCTTCTGTATCTTTGATTGTTCTTCTTTCTTCAGTAATAGTAGTTTTAATTATTCTTCTTTCTTCTGTCTTCTGTATCTTTGATTGTTCTTCTTTCTTCATTCTTCAGTAGTAGTAGTTTTAATTAGTCTTCTTTCGTCTTTAGTTCTAATTATTCTTCTTTCTTCTGTCTTCAGTATCTTTGATTGTTCTTCTTTCTTCAGTAATAGTAGTTTTAATTATTCTTCTTTCTTCTGTCTTCTGTATCTTTGATTGTTCTTCTTTCTTCATTCTTCAGTAGTAGTAGTTTTAATTAGTCTTCTTTCTTCTTTAGTTCTAATTATTCTTCTTTCTTCTGTCTTCTGTATCTTTGATTGTTCTTCTTTCTTCTTTGAGTTTTAATTGTTCTTCTTTCTTCTTTAGCTTTGATTGTTCTTCTTTCTTCCTTCTTCAGTAGTAGTAGTTTTAATTAGTTCTTCTTTCTTCATTCTTCAGTAGTAGTAGTTTTAATTAGTTCTTCTTTCTTCATTAGATTTAGTTTGTTCTTCTTTCTTCTTTGAGTTTTAATTGTTCTTCTTTCTTCTTTAGCTTTGATCGTTCTTCTTTCTTCCTTCTTCAGTAGTAGTAGTTTTAATTAGTTCTTCTTTCTTCATTCTTCAGTAGTAGTAGTTTTAATTAGTCTTCTTTCTTCTTTGAGTTTTAATTGTTCTTCTTTCTTCTTTAGCTTTGATCGTTCTTCTTTCTTCCTTCTTCAGTAGTAGTAGTTTTAATTAGTTCTTCTTTCTTCATTCTTCAGTAGTAGTAGTTTTAATTAGTCTTCTTTCTTCTTTAGTTCTAATTATTCTTCTTTCTTCTGTCTTCAGTAGTAGTAGTTTTAATTATTCTTCCTTCTTCTGTCTTCTGTATCTTTGATTGTTCTTCTTTCTTCTGTCTTTAGTAGTTTTAATTATTCTTCTTTCTTCTGTCTTCTGTATCTTTGATTGTTCTTCTTTCTTCATTCTTCAGTAGTAGTAGTTTTAATTAGTCTTCTTTCTTCTTTAGTTCTAATTATTCTTCTTTCTTCTGTTTTCAGTAGTGGTAGTTTTGACTATTCTTCCTTCTTCTGTAGTTTTTCGCCGTGTATGCCTTCGTTTCTTCTGGTCTGGTTTCTTTGACGGGGTATATTAATTGCCTGCTTCTATCTTACCTGGGTAATTTTGTTATTATCATTTTTAGTCTTCTGGGTTTTTAAATTTGTATTATATTATATTATTTGCAGAATTTTTCTTTATTTAACCTTTCTTGTGAATATATTTAGTAAATAGTGCATTTTAAACGATTCTCATTTAGATACTCCATATATTAGAGCTTTATTAATGATCATTGAGTAATGTATTTGTGTGGATTATCTGTCATGCTACAGATTGCTCTCTTCCAGAAGTGATTAGTTCAGATCATACTTAGTTTGTCTGAAGTAATTGCTTATGACATTATATTATAAATTATATTTCTTTACTTCCTTCACATTTCTAATAATTTTTTCTCCTATATTTTGGAGCTTATCTATATTTCATTATTAACTGGATTCTTACTGATAGTAATAGTCATCTGAGGTTCGTTATTTTTTATTTTTCCATTTTCTTCTTAACTCGTTTCTTTATCCTTGGGATATTTATTCCCTAAAATTCCCTAATACGTTAGCTGGGGCAGTGTCCAGAGGGGCTCTGTAGGCATCTCACTCTGCTGGCCATACTACGTCATTTATTGATTACAGAGGTAAATCATCTCTGACCAATACATAATAATACTGCTGGACTTATCTCAGACAGTTATTTATAAAAATTATATAAGAATAGTCCACCTTATGACTATAAAAAAAATTAAATATCTTTGGATATTTCACTTCGTATACGAACAGATCTATTAATATTTCTATCTTAGTGAATCTCTATCTCAGTTATTTTTCTCAATGGTTAGCTCTGCTGGCATTTTATTTCTCCTTGTGATTGGAAGCTGGTATAATATAATTATCACTTATTATTCAGTGTAAAGTTTTTAATTCTCTGTCATTTTTTGACTGTTATCACAATCTCCTTCTGGTCATTGGTAGCATATATTTTGTATTATATTTTTGTTCCTTTCTTAATTCTTGTGAATCGTTCCACTAGTATTATGTTTTTTCAATTACTCTTTTAATTGTCTTTCTAATAACTGACATTTATTGTATGATCATCTTTTTCATATGGATTTATTTATATATGGTTTTTTCTTTCTTAATCAAAATTTTATTTTGCTCTTGCTTTTTATCCAAATGCACTCTTTATTATTAATGTCATATGTTTAATATCTCTGTTTATTTGACATAAAATTCTCATTAATTTCACTTCACAATAAGTTTATTCATTTAAATGGTATCAGTGGTTTGTATTGCCATTTCTTTATTCAGGAAAGTTTTTCAGAATTGGTCCCATATATAATTGTTTGTAATGTGTTATCCAAATTCTTTTTCTCCTTGTTCATTTCTAAAAGTTGTTTTTAAAATAAGTTAGTAAATTGTTTTTACTTGCGTTTTTGAATTTTGATGATTTAATTCAAAATTCATTTTCTCTTTGATTCATAAATTGTTTCCTAAATGGTAGGCAGTAAGTAGTCATTACTTCATTTTTGAATTTAGTGGTTTAATTCAAAATTCATTTTCTCTTGTCCATAAATTGTTTTCTAAATAATAGGTAGTAAGTAGTCATTACTTCATTTTTGAATTTTGAGATTTAATTCAAAATTCATTTTCTCTTGTCCATAAATTGTTTTCTAAATAATAGGTAGTAAGTAGTCATTACTTCATTTTTGAATTTTGAGATTTAATTCAAAATTCATTTTCTCTTGTCCATAAATTGTTTTCTAAATAATAGGTAGTAAGTAGTCATTACTTCATTTTTGAATTTTGAGATTTAATTCAAAATTCATTTTCCTCCTGATTCATAAATTGTTTTCTAAATAATAGGTAAGTAAGTAGTCATTACTTCTTTTTTGAATTTTGACTTTAATATTATTTCTTCCATACATTCAATTACTCATAATATTTTTTCATAAATATGGTTAATATATCATATTATTACCCTAAATATGCTATTAGCTCTCTTCTTTTCTTTATTTCAAGTGTACTTCTTATAATTATTTTTCTTTTAAATACCCAGGTTGAAGATTTTTATTAGGTTGGACAATTGCTCATAATTTCTTTTTCTTTAACATAGGTTTTTGGCCGTCGTCGGTTATCATAACATCCGTCTTTCTTTGTGGAGGTATATGGTATTAGACTTAACCGTAGTCTGTCACTTCAGTTACTCTCATTGTCCGGATGACCATAGTTTTCATCATCGTTCCGGTACTAGTGACATCTCTGGCCTTTGTCTTGTATTTCATTTTTCTAGCTGCTATTCCTTTGTTTGCTGCTAAGCTTATTCGGCTCCCTCTATCATAGTGTTTTATATACCAGTACGTCTCTGGTCCATCAATGATCAATGATACCATTGACAATCTACCATATATCTCCATCCCTGTTGTATTCCATTTACCTCTGATCACTTCCCCGTGGTAAACTACTGTCTGCTGGTAAACCATTTCTGAGATTACCATCAATCTATTTCCATAATTTCTGGAACTCACGATTTCTTCATTGTTGGTAATAGGGATATTATCATTATCAAATAAACCATGGTTCATCATTTCCATTTCTTCCCTTGTTTTCATTAATTTCTTTGGATGCCTTCTTTTCATTCCCTTTTGTTTCACTTCCATATCCTTAGTATTTTCTTTCTTCCCGTTCGTTTTCTTTTCAGGTAACACTATCCCTGGCTCCATTGTTTTATTGTTTGGTATTTCCTTTCGTTCTGGTTTGCTGTTGCCCAGTGTCTTATCCAATTCTTCATCCAAGGATGTGACGTTTTTATCTATTTCACTCAAACCTTCCTTCAAGATTTGTCTGTATTCTTTTCTATCCCTTCTTTCCTCTTCCCTGTCTTCTTTCATTTCCTTATGCCATCGTCGGTTATCCTCCCTTATTTCTTCTCTTAACCGTTGGTAGTCCTCTCTTAACTCTTCCCTTAATTGTTGATGATCACTTTCGATTTCCTTATTGGTTTCTTCCATCTTTTCTTCCAAATTCTTTTTATTTTCTTCCATTTTCTTTTCCACCTTTTTACTGGTTTCCTCAATTCTCTTATTGGTCCTTTCTATTTTACGGCCCAATTCTTCTTTTGTTTCTTGGTTGTCCTTCTTCAATTCTTCCCTTAAAGATTGGTTATCATTCTTCAAATCTTCTAATCTTTTATTATTTTCTTCTGTGGTAGAATCCATTTTCTTGTTCAAGTTTTCTTCGGTGGAATCCATTTTCTTGCTTAATTCTTCCTTGGTTGCTTGGTTGTCCTTCTTCAAGTTTTCTTCCATCTTCTTGCTGTTTTCTTCCACTCTCATGAACATTTCCATCATTTTCTCTAAAATCGGATCTTCTGTTGTTTTGGATTTCTCCTGGTCTTGGACATGGACGTCCCCTGTTTGAGTGGATATTTCGGGTTGTTTCACTAGTGGTGCTGGTTGTTGATGTTCTACCCGTTCTAGTATTTTTTCCACGTCCTCCACTGGGGTCGCCTCCTTATCCTCCATATCGAGTTCTTTCTCGGCCTCCGCCGCTCTCTTCTTTGATGTGGCACGACGCATTATTTTCCCTGATTCCCTGGCTAGGTAACCGCTGCCAAGCTGAATTAGGAATTGGGTAAGTAATTACAGTAATTTCAACCCCTAATTACAGCCCTTTAGTTGGACGCCAATTTTTGTAATATAACTGTGAATGAGTGGGTATAATAAAATAAATAAAAGGTTGATGTATGTAGATTGTGTTCTCCTGTCAGCCCCACTGGTTGGGCTAGCCAATTTTGTAATAATACGTTGAAGTCCTAGTTTCTTCAACTTCTGCGATGGATGTATTTTTGTAATAATACTGTGAGTGGTGTCTATAATAAATGATAAATAATATTTCTTTCGTGTTATTCTGTCCCACGTTGGATACGTCAATTTGTAATAATACAAGGTGTTCTGTAACAAAATATTTTATGTACGTACGTGTGTAGTTTTCTGACGTTCCGCTCCGGAAACGTCAATTTGGTAATGTTCCTAGTCTTCGTAGTTACAAATAAAATCTGTGTATATTGCTGTTGTAGCAATTTGAAAAATAAAAGTAAAATTTAAAATTTTATAAAAAAAAAATTTTAATTTTCTGGAAAATGTTCTTTGGGTAACTTGTTCTTAAAATTTAGGAACAAATCGAGTTAGTCGGTTGAAATTATAAATGAAATGGTATCGTGGTTATTCTAATAACAGTGTCATTTTCAGTAATTTTGTTGAAAAGATAATCTTGTTAAGTGTTGTCTTCATAAGACTTTGACTCTGAATTGGTATTTTGACTTAATCCTTGACTTACACCTCCATCACGTTCTGTATATCTCTTATTTGAATTATAATTTGTGCCTCTTTTCCCTCTATATCCTGAACCATATGTTTTCTTTGTGTAATTATTTGATGAATATGAACGTTGATTTTCATATCTGTCGCCCATTATAACCTTGTTGTAAGTGTTGTCTTCAGTATCTTTGATTGTTCTTCTTTCTTCATTCTTCAGTAGTAGTAGTTTTAATTAGTCTTCTTTCTTCTTTAGTTCTAATTATTCTTCTTTCTTCTGTCTTCAGTATCTTTGATTGTTCTTCTTTCTTCAGTAATAGTAGTTTTAATTATTCTTCTTTCTTCTGTCTTCTGTATCTTTGATAGTTCTTCTTTCTTCAGTAATAGTAGTTTTAATTATTCTTCTTTCTTCTGTCTTCTGTATCTTTGATTGTTCTTCTTTCTTCATTCTTCAGTAGTAGTAGTTTTAATTAGTCTTCTTTCTTCTTTAGTTCTAATTATTCTTCTTTCTTCTGTCTTCAGTATCTTTGATTGTTCTTCTTTCTTCAGTAATAGTAGTTTTAATTATTCTTCTTTCTTCTGTCTTCTGTATCTTTGATTGTTCTTCTTTCTTCATTCTTCAGTAGTAGTAGTTTTAATTAGTCTTCTTTCTTCTTTAGTTCTAATTATTCTTCTTTCTTCTGTCTTCAGTATCTTTGATTGTTCTTCTTTCTTCAGTAATAGTAGTTTTAATTATTCTTCTTTCTTCTGTCTTCTGTATCTTTGATTGTTCTTCTTTCTTCAGTAATAGTAGTTTTAATTATTCTTCTTTCTTCTGTCTTCTGTATCTTTGATTGTTCTTCTTTCTTCTTTGAGTTTTAATTGTTCTTCTTTCTTCTTTAGCTTTGATTGTTCTTCTTTCTTCCTTCTTCAGTAGTAGTAGTTTTAATTAGTTCTTCTTTCTTCATTCTTCAGTAGTAGTAGTTTTAATTAGTTCTTCTTTCTTCATTAGATTTAGTTTGTTCTTCTTTCTTCTTTGAGTTTTAATTGTTCTTCTTTCTTCTTTAGCTTTGATCGTTCTTCTTTCTTCCTTCTTCAGTAGTAGTAGTTTTAATTAGTTCTTCTTTCTTCATTCTTCAGTAGTAGTAGTTTTAATTAGTCTTCTTTCTTCTTTGAGTTTTAATTGTTCTTCTTTCTTCTTTAGCTTTGATCGTTCTTCTTTCTTCCTTCTTCAGTAGTAGTAGTTTTAATTAGTTCTTCTTTCTTCATTCTTCAGTAGTAGTAGTTTTAATTAGTCTTCTTTCTTCTTTAGTTCTAATTATTCTTCTTTCTTCTGTCTTCAGTAGTAGTAGTTTTAATTATTCTTCCTTCTTCTGTCTTCTGTATCTTTGATTGTTCTTCTTTCTTCTGTCTTTAGTAGTTTTAATTATTCTTCTTTCTTCTGTCTTCTGTATCTTTGATTGTTCTTCTTTCTTCATTCTTCAGTAGTAGTAGTTTTAATTAGTCTTCTTTCTTCTTTAGTTCTAATTATTCTTCTTTCTTCTGTTTTCAGTAGTGGTAGTTTTGACTATTCTTCCTTCTTCTGTAGTTTTTCGCCGTGTATGCCTTCGTTTCTTCTGGTCTGGTTTCTTTGACGGGGTATATTAATTGCCTGCTTCTATCTTACCTGGGTAATTTTGTTATTATCATTTTTAGTCTTCTGGGTTTTTAAATTTGTATTATATTATATTATTTGCAGAATTTTTCTTTATTTAACCTTTCTTGTGAATATATTTAGTAAATAGTGCATTTTAAACGATTCTCATTTAGATACTCCATATATTAGAGCTTTATTAATGATCATTGAGTAATGTATTTGTGTGGATTATCTGTCATGCTACAATATATTTATATTGAATGTTTTAGTGGATGGTTAGTGAGGATCGGTCAATAATACAAATTTTAGCTATTTAGCGTCGACGTTTCGACAATATTTATTGTCATCTTCAGGACAATTGTTGCTGACGCCAAACACACAAACCAGTTGTATTATTGACCGATCCTCACTAACCATCCACTAAAACATTCATTGATTGACGGTCACTAAAAATTTAAGGATCATATTTGTATTGTTTTACCATCGTCTCATTATGTGGTCACACGTTTTTCAACCGCTTTAAAGATAGTAGGCTAATGTTGATTAGTCTCAACTTTCTTTTCGTATGAGCCGACTCGACCGGACCCCCCCTCCACAGGGCTAAATCCTAGATACGTCACTGGTTTCAAAAACATATTGTAGATCTATATCGAATACTTTGCATGTATACAGCTGAAATAATATAAGCGTAATACTCTATATTATGGTATTTGCTGTTAGTGGTAGCACTTTTATTTCCTTTCAAAAAACGTTAGTTTTTTATTCTGCTAAAATGTTCAACCCTAATCTCGCGTTTCGATCTTTATAGCAACGTTTTTATTGTAGTCCAACGTAGGCCTATATAGAGTGTAAACCCTTATAAAAGTATTAAAACAAATATTAGTTAAAACAAAAAACTTGATGAGAAATCAATTTTGAACTATAACTGAATATTAATCTCGTTATTTGAATTAGCAGTCTCTGTAATTGCAACCTTGTCGTGTTTACTTGCTAAACTGGGACTTGTCATGTTCCGGTTGAGGCCTTTTAGTGTTTCCACCATTTTCAAGTCCTCAACCACGACCTAAACTTCAAGTCATGGTTTAGGACTTGAAAATGGTGGAAACGCTGAAAGCCCTCGTCCAGAACATGACAAGTAGCAGTTTAGCAAGTAAACACGGCAAAGTTGGTATAACTCAAGAACTGAAACAAAAACTTGAAATTGATAATTAATGCTCAATGTGCAAAAGCAAAAACTCAAACTGAATTTCAAATTCACATTAACACTCAGACAAAGATTAAATCTTAGACTTGGATTTCAGCTATAACTTCAGCTTCAATTTTAACAATAATCAACAGAATACTTTATCTATTGTTATGATGCTGAGAACTATTTGTAAACGAACCCATATTCGCGTTGTTTTCAGAGGCAACCACTAAAGCATTATGGGGCACAACTACACGAAGAAGTCGCTCACCCCACGCATATTTTCTTGTCTACATATTTGTATAAGCAAATTTTGAAGTTCTTTGAAGAAATGAAGAAAAATAATATACTTCAAATTAGAACGATTTAAATTAAATAAATTCAATACCTATCTCCAATGGCGTAACTGATGGTCGGGGATCCTTCCCCCCCCCTCAGAGCTATTACAAATTTCAGCCAAATTCCATAATCACTTAACGTAGGCCTATTTATAAACCAGCGTATATGTTAAAATAGGGCTTGTAAATAATTGTAGAAATAAGAGAAATTGCAGTGTCTGTAAGTTAATAAAATAAAGTCAGATTCTCTTAATAATGACAACCAGTCAACATTTGGTAATTAGTATAAGTAGCCCTATTTGCACAATGTTTACGTCGGTTTATTCAAAAACTTTGAGATGTAAAGAATTTATAAAATATATTTTTGAAATTATATGGGAAGAATTTCTTATTTGTTCTGAGTAAAATATCTAGCCTCGTTTCGCCCCTCCCAGGAGCTTCCTAGTTATGTCACTGTCTTTCTCACTACAAAATTATTATAATGTGACTTTGATGTCACCAATAATAATACATTTTATAAAATTTATATTATAACACTATGCACTTTAATTTGAATAGAACGTTTGTCAAGCATTTGCTGGTATAACTTTTTACAGATAATGGCGATAGATATGTTTGTTTCTGAACGCAACAAAGATTATTAAATCGCAGAAAATAATATTATAAAGGCCAACTCTCGAATCCTTTGGTGGAACCGAATCTCGCTCGATACTTATTCTTTACTGTTTCCGAGACTGAAAATCCAGTGTGACTGCAACAGACAACTGAAATCGGTATGAGGAATTCTGGGGCGTTTTCACTTAATAGTAAGCACTCTGATGTAACCTATTAATTGAAATACAACTCTGGTGTTTTATGCGGCGATATTTAGTAGTCTATGTTGTGGTGCACCTTTAATTGTTATCATTAATTGGACCAGTACTTCGAGATTTTTATCAATGTGCTTTTTAAAAATTTTCTCGTAAGTTCGTGATAATATTCATTATTATCATTATTTTGGAAGCTTGCACAATTTCTTGCACGTCCTTTAATTGTGCAATCTTTTTTTTGGGGGGGGGGGTCGTTTCACCGATTGAAAACCGCTATTTTAAACTAACCTAAGAGATCCCACAAATCACAGAAAGCTTAAGAAGAATGTAGAATGATTGAGCGATTACAAAACTGTAGTCTGACCGGTACCATAACTGAACTTTTAGTTTATTGTTTAACTTTACCAGTATACTAAGGACACTATTAGAAACCTTTGTTACACAAAAACTGTAACATTTAAACGAAACTGAGTATAATATGCACTGGAATTTTGGCTGTCTAGTTAAAAGACTTTAAGTTTTTAGTTGAAAACTACACCAGAGTCGGGCGACGCTATTTAGAGTAATCACCGCATAGATGGAACTCACTTTCGGCCGATCTGTGTTGGCTTACCAACAGACGAATGTTTCCTCCACCTCAATCGTTCTGCTCATGTGATCATGATATAAGAATTGGGAATATCGACTTCATGGTCCAATCACTCTACTAAGAACAAATGATACACAATATAAATCATTGTATTTGGTTTAATGCATTAGCTTTTTGGTTAATTGCGATGCTAGACTAGATCAGCCTCGAAGCTATTCTCTTCGAGAAGAAGTTCATCTTGGTATCGAAGTGCACGAAGAGACAATAGACATGCTTAGGTTTGCAGACGATGTAGTAATAATGACCTAGTGGCCACAAGATTTACAGGAAATTCTTACTGCAATAAACAGGATAGTGGAAGAAGATTTTAATATGAAAATAAGCAGAAGCAAGACAAAAATCAGGGGTTTTAGTAAAGATAGAATTAGTAAAAAAGGACTAATATTGATAAATGAGATTATCTAAGAAGTGACAGAATTCAATTAGCTTGGGAGCAAGATCACATGTGACAGAAAAAGCTGCAGATAGATTGTTAATAGGACACATCAGGGTAAAAGATGATTTCAGTGAAAGGAAAGTATAGAGTAGTGAATCTTGGACAATTGGCGCAAGAGAAAAGAAGAAACTTCTAGATTTAAAGCGTGGTGTTAGAGACGGGTGTTTCGGAAAAGTCGAATGAAGAAGCTGAAAAATGAAGAGGTGTTTCGCGGAGCTGGAGAAGAAGTTTTCTAAAACAATTAAAAAATAGAAGAGCTCAATTAATTGGACATACATTAAGGCACTATAGCCTAACCAAAAGAGTCGTAGAAGGAAAGATAGAGGTGGAAAATTGTAAAGGAAGACTACGTGTAGAATTTTTTAACTCAGATTATGCAGGACATGATCTGTGATTCATACCAGGAATTAAAAAGGAAGGCGAACAACATGGAGGAGTGGAGATCTGCTGCCAACCAGCCTGCGGGCTGCTAATCAGGAGAGACGTGTCTGATAGATTGATCGTTATGTCTACACAGCTAAAACTGAAGTAATACGTATGAAAGTGGGTTATATATGTTTCTTACTCACATTTCCGGTATAGTATATGCGACCCTATGTACTCTGATCTTCTTGGTTATTTTACTAACTGTGGATCAGTGGCGTACCTAGGCCACTGGAGGCCCCGGGGCGGATTTCTTTCTGAGGCCCCCCTCCCATAAGACGGGTGTTTAATAATCCAATTTACCTTTAAGTAATATATAGCAAAAAACACTTGACTGTTGTATACTTATTGTCTAATTACTGTGTTGATACATCTTGTTAGGAAACTTTATAAGCAGCTTAAGTAATATATGAAATAAAAATCAACTTTCATATTGTAAATACAAAGTATAAAGAAACAATAGAAGTAATATTATTTATAGATTGCGTTAAATTTATTACAATACTTTATAATATACAACAGACTTATACACTGCAAAACAAATTTACCATTACCGAGGCACGGTCTTCTTGAGTCACTGCCGTCCGTGCTGTTTGGGGTTCAATTTGCGACTTCCGACTGCACGGTGAAGCATTGACGCCAGGCCAGGTACAAGTCACTTATTTTTTAGTATGAATATAATGTATTTCTAATAATAAACTTTCCTTTATAAGTTTTATTTAATATTTGTAAACACTTTATAAGGTAGAATTGTAAGGTAGGTTTGAAAATACAATAAGAACAAATATTTGGAATCGATCGATTAAATCCTCGACCTCTCCTAGTGTTGCGTTTCAGGACCTGACAATAGAACATTTGCAAATAAATTTGAAAACTTACAGAATAAACTTAATTTTTCAAACCCCACCCCTTTAGTCCTCTGCTGTGGATTGCCCGTTTTACCATTTATCCACTCGAGAGATTTTTGAACGTGAAGAACACAAACATCCGGTCCCATAGATGTACTTGGGTTGATTACCTACCTACGTAAAGAGAAACATTCCTCATACGGTTGACAGAGGTACAATAAGTTTGAAGTAATCAATGGCACAGTTATTACAGTATACGTCGTGTTTGTGACGACTGTACCCACATTACGTGTTTGGATAATCTACAGCTGATCACTCTTTGAACGTGTTCGGGTACCATATCCAGCGACGGATTTCCGGCTAAGCAGACTAGGCAGCTGCAGGGCTGGAGGGGGAGGGGCACAGTCTTGATCAAAAGCTTGATAAAAAATTTGGATTCCTGTATAACGTACTTAAAAATCGGTATGGAGAACCATACATGACTTCCATGTTGTAAGATTTATGTTTAAAATAATTTACTTGAATTCGGTTCGGTAATTTCTAAAAAAATATCGCCCACCCTCAAACTAATTTCACTACTTATACTGTAGATATTTTTGTTATTATGGGGTAGTCGTTTAATATAATGTTATTTTCAGTCACTTTATCCATAAAAATTAGGTAGCCTTATTTTATTCTTATTAAGAAACCGAACTACGCAGATAATCATCCCTCCTCAGAAGCGCTCCGAAGTTACTCATGGAGCCTGAGCATCTTGCAGAGGGTTCATTCCCTAAAGACGAAAAGTCTGTCTATGAACCGTTCCTCTGTAAACACGTGCAGTTACACTGCCCAGCGACCCACAGGAAGCAAATCGCTATCCACGCTGGACAATTTTTCGGCTTGCACGCGTTGTGTTGGTGTAGGTTTCGGCACTTTCAACTTAAAAAGCGTGCAAATGTAAGAATATAAACATGAGTGAGGCCTGAAATAACGCGAATTGTGTGTGTGTGTGTCTTGCCTGCCTTTTTATTGAGGTAATCATAACAATAAAATGAAAACGTAAACATTACATAATTGAGATATGCTTGCCTGCCACGAACGATATATTTTCTCTCATACATGATTTAAATTAAAATAAAAAATATAGAATTTTGTTAAAGTTAAATGAAATGTTTCCATAGAAACTACTTCTTTGTTGTCAATAACGTAGTACACATATAAAACTTAAAAAAATTTACTCCACCAACTACCATTTTAATTTATAAAAAAAATAACCCCTTCCCCCTTCAACTACCCTTTTCATTAATAAACATTTCATCTACCTTTCTACAGTGGATTATTATTATGACCTTCTTTTCAGGATACTTTATTTATCAAAATTAAGCACTTTACTCTTGTAAAAACGTAAAACGTTGCAGGTAAACTACCCCTTTTCCTTAACCGATCTTCACCAAAAACAATGGGCCTTGAGTCCTCTACAATTAATGGCTATATGCAAAAAATTATTTGATTCTGTTTGAATTTGCGGTTGTTATCGTTTGCCATAGACAAAATTCTACGCACAGACACACTAGACACACACACAGACACTTTTCGAAAAATGACTTTTTTTCATGTTTTGATGGTAGTACAATCAGAATCTGTCGTTATCTCGAACACGATTTTTTTCGTCATGACCATACTTTCATTTTCTTGTGGAACATGGAAGTAAAATGGGTGAAGATGAAAGTGAGAAAGAAGTGACTTCCTGGTTAAATGAAGAATACTTTAACGGAAGACAGACTTTCAAGTTAGCCAGCCTTTCTCCAAACGCTGAACGTATTCAGACTTTGGAATTCGATGACGTTATACATGATTTTGTTTCTTGAAAGTCACAGCGAGTTGAATTATAATAACTCTTTAGGCTTGAACGGTAATAACGAATAGAATTATCCATTGACAATAAAGATTAATTTAGCACAATATTAGGGTCTATTATTAAAAAACAACAGAAAGAATAGACTAACGTAAGTAAACTGTTGTTTACTACAGTCACAAGATCACTTTTTTAAAACCCTCAAATTCTTCAGTTTTTTACCGAAAAGTATTCCTGTTTAAAATTTATACTTCCTAGATTTTCATTCCATTAGTTTTTCATAATACTGACATTTCTGTTAATATTGATTAATGCTACTACTACTACTACTACTACTACTACTACTACTACTACTACTACTACTACTACTACTACTACTACTACTACTACTACCGCTACTTCTGCTGCGTCTAGTAGTGTATATTTTTTGTATGTCATATTATATTAATTATTATGTGAATTGCATATTTTTTTCTGCATAACGTAGTAATTAAATGATAATAACGAAAATAATTATATGTTGCACGAATCTCTAATTAGTTTTTAATTTCGGTGTACATATTAGGTCTACTGTTTGTTTGGATACAGGTATCGTAGTTACAGTTACAGGCAGATGTAACGATGACTCCTCAACGGTTTATTGGAGACCATGACTTGCAAGTGTCTACACCTATCCATGTGAACAAGTACGATTGTTTAAACGCGCATGCGCCCCTTTGATTAAATTTCAATTGTTAAGTCCGCCCCACTATGTTTTCTTGATTAATTGATACGAGAGTGGAACATTAATATTACCGCTGTCTCTTCCTTCATCGACACGCCGTGCACCCAAAGTTGGGTCACCGCACACACACACGCACGGCTCTTCTGATTGTGCCGACGAATTTAAAAATTGTTGATACTGCTGCAATAAATTTAAAACCCTATTACAAACTGTATTGCGTGAAATGAAATATGGTTCCAAGTATAAGAGTTATATATTCTTTTAAATTGACAAACATAAAAAGCAGGTTTCACAAGACATTATTTCCGTGTGAAATATATCTTTTACACATTCTGCTTTTTAACCGAGTAATGAACGAAATAACAGTGGCGATAAAAGGCATGAAATAATACACATTGGGTGACGATAACTTCACTGAAAAATAGATTGAAGTCTTAAGACAGCCTTGGATACATAACAGAAACAAATACGTTTTTGCGTCGTGGTTCGATTGCAGTGTCCGGGTCAGGACTGATGACGGCATAGGAAAACTGTGTTAATCAGTAGACAGGATCCTATTGCTGGGATCGTTGCCGCGAACGGGATTATTCGATAGATGGAGGAGAATTGGGCCTTTATGCTGTGGCACCGCCTGTGTTGCCGATTCGAACGGCATCTGTATAGTAGATATTACTCGTTATGTATGCTATTGTATATTGTAATGGTACATATCTTCACCTAACAATAATGAAGAAACATGACAAAATAAGTTATTTAAAATAATTAACACTAGAATAAAAAGGGATGAATCAGAGATTAAAGAATGGGTGATTCATAAATGATAACACGATCAAACGTATTAAGGTAATCAGAAAAGTAACCTCTAATAATAAAAAAAGTAACAAACAACGAACCAAAATGTTAAATACGATGATACATGGCGATTTAACCGCAATGACCCAATAGATGGTAAGTGAGAGAGTAGAACCAGCCCCAAAAACCAAGAATATAAAAGAAATTATGACAATTGTAAGTGATAACTAGAACTAGCCACCACACTAACACAAGAGTGTATAAATAATAAGAATAATGATGAATAAATAATTAGCATGGAAGTGTGAAAATATAATCAGCCACAACACCAAGGAAGTGATATATAAAATATGGCAAAGTGAAATAAACACAGTGAAAGAGTACGAAACTAGTGTTAAACCAAGAAAAAGGACTAATCAATGATAAATTGTATATAATAACGATGATTGTAAAAACAGACAGGTACTCTAAAAGTTAGAAGTATTAATTGTTAAGGACTTAAGATGTAGAAGGGTACACTAACCCAAACAAATAGAGTAAACTAGGACAAATCACACTAGCACGACACAAACATATCAATTGTATAATCAAACCAGATAGAGTGAGAGATAGTAAGTTATAATGATGATGAACATTTTAAAAATAAAAATGAGAAAGAGAATTTTTAGTAAGCAATACACTAATTTTTACCCACCAGTAACACTTAAACCATAATGAGTGCAAGGTGTTATTATTAATATCCCCAAAGTGAAAATAAACCCCCTTAATAGTGATAAACACTGATAAGACAGTGATAAAAGTTTATAAGTGCAAAAAGTGAGTGAGAGCTAATAATGGCTAAACACAGGAAGGACTGTAATAGTTAAAAGCCAATATAAGCGGACACCCAATATGTAACAAAATAAACTAAAAATAGTAGGATTAAGTTATCAATAGTAATAACTAATTATCATGTTTTAAATTTTTATCAATTAAGATTATCAGTGCCAATTCATATTATTACATGAGAGTAAGAAAAATAGACTATTAGAGTGTCAATACACCGTATAGAGAATTTCTGAAATACTGAAAGATAAAAACAAATGTTATTCACCCAAAATGTATAAGGGAAAGACAATTAATAAACATTATAAGATTTTAGTAGAAACATAGTAGAATATTATTAGATTATCAAGTTAATGACCCAATGTCATATAAGTTTAGTGATAAGGAAATATAATTTTGTTCAAAGATTTAAGTAATGTTTATATGTTTGCTTGTTAATACTATGTAATAATTATTACTCACTAAAGAGTATGAGTAGGTAATGAAAAGTAAATAAGTATGTTTTAATGAATAAGAATTATGTCTCAAATAATTATGTTATAATGAATAGAATTATATCTATGGAATTATCAAACCATAAGGTTCAATGTTATATGTTATGTAATAAATAATGAGAAATAAGACTTAAAAAAAATTAAACCTGGTAGTCGTGGGACTACCGGTAGACATGGAATCATGGGCAGACTTGTGCTTTGGGAAGGAATGAAGGGTTGGTTAAATAAACAGCTACATAAGTTTCAATGTATTTTATTTATTCAGAATTTACAGAACTTACAGAGTCACCTAAAGCTAGTTGATGGAATATGGAGCGATGGTAGCTGAAGTACGATACGAATATCTGGGCGAAGAGTTGCATGTTGCGACTGAACGTCAGGTCTATGCTCGTGTTTCCTTTGAAGCGGCGACTTGGACCGGGCTGTTCTGCGCAGAGCATCGAGGGTCCAATGTTGTCGAAGCACAAGTTATTAATGTTCTCATCGTCTGTTTTCTTGCTAGCTAGCCGTACGCTCGATCTGAGTCGCTTTGGGGGCACGCCGGATGACCCAGGTATCGGAGATGCGGGCCGCTTGGGCGCTGACGGGGTTTCGTCAATCTTCAAATGGTTGCCATTTTCTAAGTTCTCGGCCGATTTCTTTGATTTTAGTCTCAAACGATAGGCCTGTTGACGCTTTGCATAGGATTTGCCGGTTTTCGGTTTGAAAGTTTTCGTTCGAGTTTTATCGCGATTTTTAGGTCGAGGCATTTCAACTTTTTGAGTTCAAATGTTGTTATTATTTTCTGTGAGTGCTTCTGGTACTCGAAATTAGTATTATTAGAGAGACTTAGTTCTGAGGATCACAACGCACTTTGTATTTTCGCGATCGGACTTGTAGTTCCCGAGATATTTAAGTTTTAGTGGAGCAATTTAGAAATTTTCGGAGCAAAAACACCGTCACGCAGACAAAGCCTAGAGGCGACTGAAGTCAGCTGTCAAAATTTTCAGTACTATTGGTGGAAGGGGGCCGAGTGACTCGATCACCTGACACCTGGTTTGCTGGGATTGGTTGAGCGGTTCGTGAGATAGTGGTATGCCGAAAGTACATTTGAAACATAACGGTCGATTTTCGCGAAACGTGCGAGTAAGACATTACATACCTATGGATTCCATGTCAAAACAAATAAACACCAAACAAGAAACAAGATAAATACAGACAAACACAATAACACTAAAAGGCAGTTATGACAATACACAAGCTAGTAGATGAAACCAGTAAAATCACACACAATTACAGAACAGATTTAAAACCATTGAACAAATAACCAAAATCATGTATTAAAACCAATAAGGACCCATACAAGGGGAAAATAAAATGTAATCTATGTAATTAAAGAAAAATAGCCAATTGCTGTTTAAGCCTAGGCAAATTCCCAACTGTCAAACTACAAAAAACTTCAATTTTGAGAATTAAATAATAACATTAGTAAGGCTAAGCCATATAAACAATAAAAGACAATTAGACAATCATGTTAAGACAGGAATATAATAGTAATCATGTAAATTAAGAAAACAGGGTAATTAAACAAAATCAACAAAACTGTCAAAATGTTGATACCTAAGTAAACACAATAGTATTGGATGTCAAATTAATCCTTAAACCAAAATATGAACAGTGGTAATGATATTAATGCTAAAAAGGGAATACTGAAGATTAATTATATTCAGAAGATCTGTAACCATTTTAAATAAAAATTCAAATATCCTAACAATGGTCTTAAGCCAATTTTAACCAATCAGAAATTTAGTTACCTTGACAACAACCGAATATTGACTAATTTCAGTTAGGAACAAAAGAATCTGTAACGACGCTTAACTAGAGAGACGCCACGCCGTGAAGGGCACAAATTTTTAACTTAAAACAGTATAAGTGCGACGCCGGACATCCATGAAGCCCAAGATTGAAGAAAGAAGACTCGACATCAACCAATTAACCTACGTTGACTACTGACAACACACCTCCTATCTACTAACGTTAAGTATTGCTGAATTCATTGATTTCTAAAAAACAAATTCTCTTTCAAATTTATTACTAAACCGTGAAACTCTCTCTATCACTAAAAGTATTATTTTTCAAGGATTGATAAATAAAAAGTAATCTGTAAACACTGAATAACTAATGATAACCTATGTACTACACCAACGACACTGTCACACATTTTCACACAACCACATTGAATATAAAATAAACTTTGTTGATTTTAATGCTCACGAACATTAAGTGATATATTATAATTTGTTATCTTGTTATAAAAACTTCTGTGTCGTACTTAAAAGGACTCTATAGGCAGATTTATTTTGTAAATAATAACCAACGCTGTCTTGCATCTAATAGAAACATTGTACTGCCAACCCAGCAACCCGCTGAGTGAACGACTATATTTTGCCGAGGCTAAAATTATTATATCAATTATTATTTTGTATAAAGCGTTAACAAGAACTAACAATTCAGAGCCTAATAAAAAAGTGTGTACCGAGAACAACTGTCCAGTATTTATTTATAGAGAATATTATGTATGTTTTGTTTAATAGCAGTGAGTCAACATAACCAACATTATTCAAGTTGGCAACACGTTTCCTCCACTCAAACGAGAATCGGTTTCATGCCAGTCGGCGAACGATTCAAATTTACACTAGTGCACTGTCAAACCATACAGGTAAAAACTTTTAATTGTTTTCTCGTAAAACAATTTGGCGCCTATCGGGAGTTACAAAAGAGTGAGAAGGGACAGGTAAGGCACACAGGCTACCAGACGCTTCCGAACGAACACTATTTATGTTCGCTAAAACACAGTATTAAAACTTACAATTCAAATTCTAAACCTATAATAAAGACCGATACACACCAGTTTAACAAAGTGGCGCACCAACTAGTGAGGCTAGAGTTACGACAGAAAATCTAGCGGCAGGTACGACAGAAGATAAACAAGATGAAGAGAGCATCATCACTGAGGCGGACGAAGGAGGCCGAAAAAGAAATCAGAGCAGAAGAGAAGGAAGTGACTTCGGTCGAGGACGCCGAACAAATGTTACCTCCCACGGAACCAGTCAAACCCGTGCAGCCAGAAAATCGACCAGAGAAACCCACACAGCCAGGAGATGCAGGTTTCATGGAAATGATGAAAATACTGATGGAAAATAACCGGAAGAAGATGGAAGAGAAAATGGAAGAAACCAATAAAAATATAGAATCATTGAGTAAGAAAATTGACGACGGAAAGGAAGAATCTAAGAAAAATAAAGAGGAAATTAATGAAAAAATAGACAAGAACGAATGTTGCAAATGGCCGAAAATAATAAGGAAATGGCAGTGAACATGGAAAAGTTGAAGGAAGAGTTGAGCAGAACTATTGAAAATAATAATGAACAGATCAATAAGAAGATCGAGGAGGAGATGACGGGTATACGACGAGAGATGTCCGAGATACACGGGAGATGGGAAGTTACGAGCCATGACCTACAACAAACGAAGGAAGACTTCGGCGAACGGATGACCAACCTGGAAGAAGACAGCCAGATCCGAATAGAGTTGATAAAAACCGCAACCGACCAAAATATAAAACAGGTACGGACAGATTTTGGAGAGAAGTGCCAGGAGATCGACACAGCCGTAAGCGAAGTTCGCGGACAAGGCCAAATAAACAAAAACAAAATTGAAGAAATCCAGCAACGGGAGATTGCCAAAATCAGGGAGGAGCTGGAAATAATTAATAACAGACCGCCAATAATGACACAGTACCAGCACATGGACAACCGGGAAGTAATCAACTTTAAACAATACCGGCGAAACCCGATGGAGTTTTTAGAGAGAGTAGACGAGCAACTGGCCAAAACTCGGGAGAACAGGTGGACCATTATTTTCCATTAGGGGTACCTGGACGAGTATTTTCGTGATATAAACGATAATTGGTGGACGGCTACAAATACACGACCTCACGAATTACGAACAATTTAAAGACGTATTCAAAAGGAAATACTGGTCGGAGGCAACACAAAACTTCGTGCGAGACGGTATATGCTTCGGCAGATATGACGCCACCAGAGGGACAACTTTCACGGCATATTTCCTTAGAAAAGTATGCCTAGCAAGGAACCTGGAACCGAAGATCCCAGAAGAAAGTTCGGTGACGAAACTTGCTTTTCATTACGAGGAGGGTGTCTCTAGAGCGCGGCTGGGTAGCCAAATCAAAACCATACAATCCATGGCAGCCCTGCTGGAAGATTACGAAAGGGAACGTTATTATCGTAGGAGCCGACAGCGGGACGAAAGGGGCGAACACAAAAATTTTCAGAACGGCTACCAAAATAATAACAACAACTACCGTTCTAATTATAACAGCCGTAACCATGTGAATAACCCGCCTAACGAGTCGCTTAATAGACCTAATAATAATCCGACCAGCCAACAAAATAACGGCTATAACAATAATAGTAGGCCGAACAATCCAAATAATCAATACAACCGGCCAAATAATCAACAACATCAACCATACAGGCCGAATAACGCCAATTACAACAGGCCAAACTTTAACAACAATAACCCTAGTGACAATAGAAATCGCAATAACAACGATCGTAACTATCGTCAAGTGCATTATGTGAGGGCCGAAAGTGACGGGAGAAATAGGTCATATTATCAGGGACGAAGAAGTGCCGACCGGAATGCATACGGACACCGGTACAGTGATAATAATTACGGACGTGAAACCAGAACCAACACGGGCCGAAGTCGTAGTCAAGAAGTGTACAGGCGTGACCGATACGAAGAGGATCGCAACCAGCCTGAACCCCGGCCGTCAACGAGCGGAAGTCAGCCAACAGGTCAACAAGATGGTCGTAACGAACAGTCCGAGATGACGTTAAACTAGGAGCGGCAGTGAAAAAGCTACTTGTACCCTCACTGAACCAATCTATTGGGTTAAATCGCAACGTTACACAAACCAACGGCGAACGCACAATTACAATAGTGCGAAGTAATTATTTGAAAAATATTGTAGAGGAATTGCTCGAAGAAGATAACAACCAATCTGATAGTAAACACAGCGAAATTGCTTATATTTTAACACAAGTTAACGGAGTACCAGCACAAATTATGATAGACACGGGATCAAATAATTCGTTAATCGACAGTATCGAACTTCAAAAAATCCAAGAAGCGAGTAAGGCAATTATACTTACGCTACCCATCAGCAACATTGTCCTTGTAGGAGCGACCGGACGACAAAACAGAACCGTCCGAAAACAAGTCCAACTCGAACTGACAAGCAATGGACAAACCGTAACAATGACGTTTTTAGTAGCCAGTGGATTACCATTCCAGATGCTAATTGGTTGCGATATGCTGCGCCAGTACTCAGCAATAATTGACCTGAGCAAATACAAACTAATTTTGAAGAAAGGAGACATACAATGGGTAACTGAATTGACCAATAGTGACGGAATACAGCCAAATAAAACAATGTACCATATTCAAAAATAAAGAAATACTGGAGAACATATACTAAATAATGGAATATATGACGAGACCGACAATGAAGAACTATGGCAAGAAAAAATCGAAGAAATCCGAACTTTCCAGAGAGAGAAAACGAGCGCACAATTAACAGTTCAACAAGCTGAACAACTGATAGAAGTGTATAACCGTTACAAGCACGTATTTTCAGATACACCTGGAAAGGTCAGAGATTATCAGTGCGAAATTCAATTCCGAGAGCCTGTCAACTTGATAAAAACATCTTACCCGATCACAAATTTCGATGGAGGAAGCAGTGAGAAGAGAAAATACTCCATTAATTCAATTTTCAAATGGCGAAGAATATCAATTCGATGACGTGCAATTTCACAATAAGATACTAGAAAAAACTGACAAGATCAGACGAAAATATAAGCAAATGGAACCGAAACAGTAGGGGGAAAATAAGGGTTCTAACGCAACACAATGTCAACTAATAGAGTCCCGCACCAATCACTTTCACTTTCTACTGGACCACAGCATCCGCGACTTTTTCGCGTATATGCCGCCTTTCGCGAGCCTAGATCACTTTCACTTTCTATCAGCCTGCGAATTTCAGCGAATACATTTTTTTTATTTGATATTTTTATTTTTTTAATTAAATTGATTTGCATATCCGCGAATATATGCCGCCTTTCGCGAGCCTATATCACTTTCACTTTCTATCAGTTGGACCCGCAGCATCCCAAATGGACCACAGCATCCGCGAATTTCCGTGAATAAATTTTTTTAATTTGATATTATTATTTTTTAATTAAATTGACTTGCATAGGTTTACCAACCTATGTATAGGTTCAAACTTGGTGGGTGGCGGGCGGTGGGCGGTGGGTGGGGGTTTAACTTGATGCGTTATAATGTATACTAATAATATATGATCAGAGTTACCAACCTTTGCATGAGTTCAAATTTGTTACGTGTTATAATGCATATTAAATCTATATGATCAGGTTTACCAGCCTATGCATGGGTTCAAACTTTATATGTGTGTGTGTGTGTGTTATATTGTATATTAAAATATATGATCAGGGTTACCAATCTTGCATTATAGTGTATAGAACAGATCTGCCGACATTTTTCTGTGGTGGGAAATTCAAACTATATGAGCAACGCATTCGCCAGAATCTGAGACTCGAGAGAGTATGTTTGTCGTGCATGCTTTATTTTTATTTTTAATGAAGCTGATTTGCATATCAGGGACGGGTGATGAGTCAATTCTCTCTTGAATGTAAATAACTATCTCTCTCCCTCCCTCTCTCTCTCTTTATGTCCTCGGTTTTACATAAGCGTCAGTAAGTCGTGCTACTTATGGATTATTGTAATTAGCGATACTAAAATGTAATCACCAGGAAATATATTTATCGCCTACCTCATTGCATTCTACTTCTAATTTGGTACATGACAGTCATTGACTGCGATTTAGTATGAAAAAATATATAATGGGTGAGGCAAAACAAAACACATACAACCGAGTTGCAGACGCGTATTTGCAGATCCACCGTGACTGTTACTAGCGGACGCCCGATTTCTTTGGTATGCCGTCGCTCACGTCATCCGTATTTAAAGTTCGCTACTTCCAGTACACATGGCCTCTGTAACAGATTTGGTCTCCAACAGGTGTGATTCGAACGGTAAGAGCAAGAACAATATGAACAAGGCCAAGGACATTATATGTCTAGTATCCCTCCTCAGACGCTGGTGTTACTTTGTGTCATAAAATCTCATGACACTCAAGATAAGAGACAATACGTTTGCAAAAAACAACAAAATTGAACTTCTGGAAACAAAATTGCACGGTTTGTAAGTAATATCGACAACACAAGTCAGCATTTTTCGGGCATTAACATATTTTTTATTATTTTTTTTTTATTTTTATTTTTATTTTTTTTTTTTAATGAAGTTGATTTGCATATCAGGGCGAGTGATGAGTCAATTCTCTCTTGAATGTAAATAACTATCTCTCCCCCTCTCTCTCTTTATGTCCTCGGTTTTACATAAGCATCGTGCTACTTATGGATTATTGTAATTAGCGATACTAAAATGTAATCACCAGGAAATATATATTTATCACCTACCTCGTTGTGTCCTACTCCTAATTTTTGACACATGACAGTCATTGACCACGATTTAGAAATTAATATACTGCCAAGTCTGTGTGTGTGTGTGTGGTAAAGTGTTACGCATAAAAAAAAAATCTCCTTGAAATAAGGTATTTTCAAAAGTTTTGTGTACACATACACACATTGCATATGTCTCTCTCTCTCTCTCACTGCAAACGTTGACAAGAATTCCCTTAGACAAGAATTCCCTTATTCAAACGATTTGTATGTGTGTACACGATCTTAAATACAGACGATTGTAATTTTAAAAATTCATTTTTTGCATTAAATATATATCGTAAACAATGAAATAATAATATTTCATCATTGTAAGATTTTAATAAAACAATTATCAGTTTAAATAATAATTTTCATGATTGTAAGATACAACCTACAAATTATTAAAATGTCTCTCTCACACACATTTCTGATTACTATACAAATAATTGCATGCATATTCGGAGTACGTTGACAGCGAAACAAGTCTATGCACACACACACACACACACACAACGATACTGAATTAGATATAGTTATTATTCGCTAAATTAAACCAGAGGTCATTAACCTTGTGTACGACGTCCTACATTCTAATTTCACACCTGTTAGTCATTAGCAGTGCTGACAGTAATTATGGATTATAAAGTATTTACTCTAAAAACGGACAACTCTACTTTCTAATTTGACACCTGTCAAGCATTAACACCGCTTACAGTAATTACTCTAAAAACGGACACACACACACACGTGCTTTCCCCACTACAGTGTACAATATATATACGCACAGAAAATTAGCGAACTCATTTGTCTGCCAACGCATGCTGTACTGCACGTATTACGTGTCTTCCAGTATACACATCTTCTTTTGGTAAGTGTACAGATTTTATTTAAACGTAAAAATTATCAAGTGCATTATTTATTGAATTTAATACATGTGTGTGTGTGTGTGTGTGTGTGTGTGTGTGTGTGTGTGTGTGTATGATCAAATTATTATGTCTGCTACAATTATCTGAAATATATTCTTAATGTATTTTATATTAATTTTATTGTATGTACCGATTTTATTTAAACGTAAAAATTATTTTTATAGTGGCAATTTCGCATTTGACTGCCTGCGTGAAAGCTATCACTGCATTTTTTTAAATAGTTGAAAGACTGTTGTAGTATACACACACAACTTTCATCATTAAGGGTGTATAGACAACACTAGTTGGTGAGTGTACAGATTTATTTAAACGTAAAAACATTATCAAGCACATTATTTATTGCATTTAATACATGTGTGTGTGTGTGTGTGTGTGTGTGTGTGTGTGTGTGTGTGTGTGTGTGTGTGTGTGTGTGTGTGTATGATCACTTATTATTATGTCTGTTACAATTCTCTGAAATATTGCTTTAAACAAACATTTTTAATGTAACAAATTTAGAAAGTAGGTCCCAGCGTATGATGACATTTATATCTCTCTAATTCTGTTGTGGACATACATAGCTGTAAGCAGTGACTATTTCCTTATGAAAGCGGAATGTAGACTTTCCTAAAATTATTTGCATTAAAACATTATCAAACGCATTATTGAATTTAATACATGTGTGTGTGCGCGTGTATGTGTATGATCAAATTATTATGTCTGGTACAATTGTCTGAAATATATTCTTACCGTATTTTTTTTTTTTTTTTATAGTAGCAATTTCTCATTTGACCACCTGCGTGAAAGCTATCACCGCATTTTTTAAATAGTTGAAAGACTGTTGTAGTATTGTACGGCGTCAGTATACACACACAACTTTCATCATTAAGGGTGTATAGACAACACACATACTAGTTGGTGAGTGTACAGATTTATTTAAACGTAAAAACATTATCAAGCGCATTATTTATTGAATTTAATACATGTGTGTGTGTGTGTGTATGATCAAATTATTATGTCTGTTACAATTCTCTGAAATATTGCTTTAAACAAACATTTTTAATGTAACAAATTTAGAAAGCAGGTCACAGCGAATGATGACATTTATATCTCTCTAATTCTGTTGTGGACATGCATAGCTGTAAGCGGTGACCATTTCCTTATGAAAGTGGAATGTAGACTTTCTTAAATTATTTGCATTAAAACATAATCAAGCGCATTATTATTTATTGAATTTAATACATGTATGTGTGTGTGTGTGTGTGCGCACGCGTGTGTGTATGATCAAATTATTATGTCTCACTTCTAATTGAAGATATATTTTAGGATTTTATTTAAACGTAAAAATTATTTGCATTATCAAGCACATTATTTATTGAATTTAATACATGTGTGTGTGTGTGTGTGTGTGTGTGTGTGTGTGTGTGTATGATCACTTATTATTATGTCTGTTACAATTCTCTGAAATATTGCTTTAAACAAACATTTTTAATGTAACAAATTTAGAAAGTAGGTCCCAGCGTATGATGACATTTATATCTCTCTAATTCTGTTGTGGACATACATAGCTGTAAGCAGTGACTATTTCCTTATGAAAGCGGAATGTAGACTTTCCTAAAATTATTTGCATTAAAACATTATCAAACGCATTATTGAATTTAATACATGTGTGTGTGCGCGTGTATGTGTATGATCAAATTATTATGTCTGGTACAATTGTCTGAAATATATTCTTACCGTATTTTTTTTTTTTTTTTATAGTAGCAATTTCTCATTTGACCACCTGCGTGAAAGCTATCACCGCATTTTTTAAATAATTGAAAGACTGTTGTAGTATTGTACGGCGTCAGTATACACACACAACTTTCATCATTAAGGGTGTATAGACAACACACATACTAGTTGGTGAGTGTACAGATTTATTTAAACGTAAAAACATTATCAAGCGCATTATTTATTGAATTTAATACATGTGTGTGTGTGTGTGTATGATCAAATTATTATGTCTGTTACAATTCTCTGAAATATTGCTTTAAACAAACATTTTTAATGTAACAAATTTAGAAAGCAGGTCACAGCGAATGATGACATTTATATCTCTCTAATTCTGTTGTGGACATGCATAGCTGTAAGCGGTGACCATTTCCTTATGAAAGTGGAATGTAGACTTTCTTAAATTATTTGCATTAAAACATCATCAAGCGCATTATTATTTATTGAATTTAATACATGTATGTGTGTGTGTGTGTGTGCGCACGCGTGTGTGTATGATCAAATTATTATGTCTCACTTCTAATTGAAGATATATTTTAGGATTTTATTTAAACGTAAAAATTATTTGCATTATCAAGCACATTATTTATTGAATTTAATACATGTGTGTGTGTGTGTGTGTGTGTGTGTGTGTATGATCAAATTATTATGTCTGTACAATTGTCTGAAATATATTCTTACCGTATTTTTTTTTTTTTTTTATAGTAGCAATTTCTCATTTGACCACCTGCGTGAAAGCTATCACCGCATTTTTTAAATAGTTGAAAGACTGTTGTAGTATTGTACGGCGTCAGTATACACACACAACTTTCATCATTAAGGGTGTATAGACAACACACATACTAGTTGGTGAGTGTACAGATTTATTTAAACGTAAAAACATTATCAAGCGCATTATTTATTGAATTTAATACATGTGTGTGTGTGTGTGTATGATCAAATTATTATGTCTGTTACAATTCTCTGAAATATTGCTTTAAACAAACATTTTTAATGTAACAAATTTAGAAAGCAGGTCACAGCGAATGATGACATTTATATCTCTCTAATTCTGTTGTGGACATGCATAGCTGTAAGCGGTGACCATTTCCTTATGAAAGTGGAATGTAGACTTTCTTAAATTATTTGCATTAAAACATCATCAAGCGCATTATTATTTATTGAATTTAATACATGTGTGTGTGTGTGTGTGTGTGTGTGAGCGCACGTGTGTGTGTATGATCAAATTATTATGTCTCACTTCTAATTGAAGATATATTTTAGGATTTTATTTAAACGTAAAAATTATTTGCATTATCAAGCACATTATTTATTGAATTTAATACATGTGTGTGTGTGTGTGTGTGTGTGTGTGTGTGTGTGTGTGTGTGTGTGTGTGTGTGTATGATCAAATTATTATGTCTGTACAATTGTCTGAAATATATTCTTACCGTATTTTTTTTTTTTTTTATAGTAGCAATTTCTCATTTGACCACCTGCGTGAAAGCTATCACCGCATTTTTTAAATAGTTGAAAGACTGTTGAAGTATTGTACGGCGTTAGTATACACACACAACTTTCATCATTAAGGGTGTATAGACAACACACATACTAGTTGGTGAGTGTACAGATTTATTTAAACGTAAAAACATTATCAAGCGCATTATTTATTGAATTTAATATATGTGTGTGTGTGTGTGTGTGTGTGTGTGTGTGTGTGTGTGTGTGTGTGATCAAATTATTATTATGTCTGTTACAATTCTCTGAAATATTGCTTTAAACAAACATTTTTAATGTAACAAATTTAGAAAGCAGGTCACAGCGAATGATGACATTTATATCTCTCTCTCATTCTGTTGTGGACATGTATAGCTGTAAGCGGTGACCATTTCCTTATGAAAGTGGAATGTAGACTTTCTTAAATTATTTGCATTAAAACATCATCAAGCGCATTATTATTTATTGAATTTAATACATGTGTGTGTGTGTGTGTGTGTGTGCGCACGTGTGTGTGTATGATCAAATTATTATGTCTCACTTCTAATTGAAGATATATTTTAGGATTTTATTTAAACGTAAAAATTATTTGCATTATCAAGCACATTATTTATTGAATTTAATACATGTGTGTGTGTGTGTGTCTGTGTGTGTGTATGATCAAATTATTATTATGTCTGTTACAATTCTCTGAAATATTGCTTTAAACAAACATTTGTAATGTAACAAATTTAGAAAGCAGGTCACAGCGAATGATGACATTTATATCTCTCTAATTCTGTTGTGGACATGCATAGCTGTAAGCGGTGACCATTTCCTTATGAATGCGGAATGTAGACTTTCCTAAAATTATTTGCATTAAAACATTATCAAACGCATTATTGAATTTAATACATGTGTGTGTGCGCGTGTATGTGTATGATCAAATTATTATGGAGTGGGTTATACAAATAATAATAAAGTGTGTGTAATATATATATACATTTATTAAAATACATACACACAGCTCCAAGATTATATTAAACAGTTTTACAATTAAAAATACATACACAGCTCCAAGATTATATTGTTACAAGTATGAAAATATATCTAAACTAATATTTACAATTTAAAAAAAAAAACATACACAGTTCCAAGATTATATTGTTACAAGTATTAAAATATATCTAAACTAGTTTTACAATTAAAAATACATACACACACACATAGCTCCAATATTATAATGTTACAAATATGATGAAAATATATATATATTTAAAACTAGTATTTACAAAATATGTATAAAATAAGACTTAAACACGTCTATGTACTGTGTTGGACAATGGTGTATATTCTACAAGCGAATCATGTAGTATCATACAGTAGGCGGTTGTCTGTCTAGGAAAATTCATTGACGATTCAAATTCTAAACGTACATCAACTGCTGAAGACTTAAGTGCTTCGTCTTGTCTGCTACAACCGAAAACAAACAGCGGGGCTTTTGATTTGAATAATTCCGGTGTCAGTACTGGGCTACCGTCTAAACGGTGGTAATACGAACTTTGAAAACTGGTGTACATATTGTACAATAATGCAAAACGGTCTTTCCCAATATCCAAGTTTAAATTATCGTAAGGATAATACTTGTCGTTTAGAAACAGTCTCGCATTGATCACATTACAGTGATCAAATTCATCGGTGCGTGCTGGCAGTACATTTTTCTTGCTGTCTGAAACGCTAACACAACAAAGCGTGGTTTTTCTAGCTGACATATATATCATAAGAAAGATCTAATACGCACACGCAACGTAATCACACACATACATACAACGTGCGCACGCAACGTGCACACACACACACACACACACACACACACACACACACACACACTCAAACGCACACGCAACGTAATCACACACAGACGCATACGCAACGTAAACACACACAGACGCACACACAACGTAATCACACACAGACGTATACGCAACGTAAACACACACAGACGCACACGCAACGTAATCACACACAGACGCACACGCAACGTAAACACACACACATACATACAACGTACACACGCAACGTGCACACACACACACACACACACACACACACACACACACACACACACAGACGCACACGCAACGTAATCACACACAAGGTCCAATAAAACTGATAACAGATTTAAATATGCTATAGTCATTGTAAGACGTTACAATCCTTGAAGTGTTTAATAAGTAAATTGTATGTATATATCACTGAATAATAATAATATAATCGTTCTAGTGTTATCGTTTGCTGCAACAGGTAACGCAGTTTACAAATAATTACATATAGGTTCAGAGACGTATAGTGAAATAAATTAAAAATAGAAATTAATTTCATCATAAGTTAATGTCCTTTCATCAAAACTTTGTAAATTAGAATCTGCACTACATTCAAACACACGCACACACACAGTAATAATACAAAATCACTGTTTTATTAATTTAAAAATACTGTATGAAAGAGTGGTATGTAATTTTCATCCAAAATATGTAAAACAAAAATACAGATTATATGATAAGTAAATTGTATATATCACTGAATAATAATATAATCGTTCTTTTTTCCTTATATCATACGCAAGTCGTTCATCCTTATTCATCGCCATCATGTGTTAGCAAGAGGACCGATTACATTACTACAGCGCAACCACTTTTATACTTCGCTGGAAACAATTATGAATCGATCAAAGCCGATTCTATATCTACCTTCATTTATTGACCATGTTAACTTCACACACACACACACACACACACACACACACACACACACACACACACACACACACACACACACACACACACACACACACACACACACACACACACACACACACACACACACACACACACACACACACACACACACACACACACACAACGTAACCTTGCACACACATACAACGCACGTATCAAATTGTTTCTTTACGTTTGTATTTTGTCTAAACCATGTTAACTTCACACACACACACACACACACACACACACACACACACACACACACACACATACACACACACAAACACATACAAGAACAATCGGCTGCTAATTGCATGTTCTTGAACTGAATAAATTTTACGTTTACTGGAAAATGTCTTATGCGCTAACTTGAGAAAGACCGTTTTGCATTATTGGTACAATATGTACGGCAGTTTTCAGAGTTCGTATTCAGATCTGCAAATGTTTTACTTGTTTATATTTGTACTATGAATGTATATATTTTCATTATAAATATGTTAACAGTAAGCAGCGAGAAACACATGTTTGACACAGTATACTTCAAGCGTTAGCTGTACATATCATGTCTATAGTCATATTTATAAAGAACTGGTGGTTATAGAACGGTGCGTCTGCTTTTATATGATAATACCGACTTCACGTAATTCTTCCAATATCGAAACGATTTCATTCCTATGACCAGTATGGGCCACTACTTTGAGAAGCCATTAACAGTCTCAACCTATTAACCAACTCGTTAGGATCATCCCAATGCACGTAATCGATTGTAGTGTTCGGTTTCATCTCCATATAGCCACTCCCTGTACGTTTTCGTGCAAACAATTTAGATATTACTAGTCGGTACTTGACGCCACTGTTACTGTATATTCGCGTATTGTGTTTATATTTTTGTTGTGTCCGTTGGTTGCTAGTAGTATAGACTTATATTTCCACATATCGTTCTTATTGTATTTTTTTCGGTAGTTTCATAAACAAAAGTTCATACAGTACTACAGTGCAACCACTTTTATATCATCTCTTTTCAGTCATCTACATATATGCATTTGTATTATTTGCGCATGCGCATAACAGCTTTTTTAGTACAGTTGCACACACACACATCAACGCTTGCACTATATATTGTCACCGGACAAAAGGCTTGTCACATGACAACTGGCACCAATCGTACACTCTAGTGTTTTTTTTTTTTGGTGGTCCTAAAAAGGACCGAGTTGCGAGAACGGTGATGTTGGTAGTGCCGCGCTAAGATGTTCGACGGCTGCGCCCGCTGTTCACGGCGTACTGCAGTCCTCCTCTTTCTGCCGGCTCAGGTTTTATTAACTAACTGACATCGCTGATTGGCTAGCTCCGAACACGAAGTTGGTTACGTCTCGGTGGCTGCTGATGTCTGATTGGCTCGCTGTGTCCACCGCTGGTACCGGAGAGCAGATGTTCGCATACCGCTGCCATCACAATATATACCCGGTGAACTTCACAACAGCGTCTTACTTACAACTCGTTCGTGTTGCTGAACACTACTGTGCTACAAATTGTATGTTACAAATTGATATTCTAATTTACTTTGTGAGATATAAAGCGTTTAAGATACACTAACATAATACCAGCGTTATAACAGTTTCTTTGTTTTTCAGTATTCACTCTCACGTCTGAATATCACCATGTCTGACCTTCAACAGAATCCAGAACATCAGCAGGAACAGGGACATCCTCAACAAGGTAAAAAAATTTTTTAAATACCAATTGTCTCTCTCTCTCTCTCTCTCTCTCTCTCTCTCTCTCTCTCTCTCTCTCTCTCTCTCTCTCTCTCTCTCTCTATAATTATGTAGCAAACAAAACTTGCTTGATATGAATTAACATATGATTCAATTCTGTCTAACATGTACAAGATAGTCTCTTGATGTTGTTTAGAAATTGATATGACGGAGAAAATTTTTCATGTTCCACCATAGGTATGTCACCTTCTCTCCAATGAACTAATTCAATTCCGCAACAAAAGCATTTAACTCTATCGTCTATGAATGACATACTATGTCCACAAACATCATAATTTAGCGGATAGTAGTAAAAGCTGGCAAATGCTAACTCGTTGGGGCTGACAAACGTCACTTCACAATACTTGAACGATTTTCTTCTTTCACTTTCAATGCTAAAATCAGGAGTAGCTGCCATCTTCACAGTTTGCAATAAACTAGCCTATTACTAACGTGTACTATCTATTTACCTCAAACATGAATGTGTGTATGTGTGTTATTCATCATTCCTATTAGCTAATACATGTGTTTCTATTGTTTCAGATATGACACGATTTTATATCGTGCGAAACACGAGTATTAGAGGATCCCTCATAACGTTTAATTACCTGCCTGTGTACACAGAAGAAGAAGAAGATCAAGATATAGTACCGATAATGGCCGAGGTGCGACCTTTATTGTGCAAGGATATTCTGGCAGAACAAGCACGTTTACGCAGTATCAAATGGCATATTGCGTGCAGGATACGTTTCACTAAAACTGCGTTAGATGGTGACAGCGGCGAAGAAAAAGAGGTAACCAAAGACGCCGTCTTCCACGGGCGTTGTCGTACGTTGCTCACGGACGACAACGACGAGTTGAACTGTCTACTCGATGAATCCTATGATAAAATCATGAATAGCATATCCAATTTTACCCGTGACGGGAGCGGATGGTCGGTGGATGCTGTACTGAAGCTGGAACTGGTTGTTGGACGGTACCGGCCTCTAGCAGCGTCCTCCTACCTTCCAACCCCGCGAAAACTTGCACTCACCAAGGCAGTAGTCAACATCAAGAACCCCCAAGATGAAATGTGTTTTCTATGGTCCGTACTAGCTCACATACACCCTCAAGTAAGAGATAAAGAACGTGCTTCAAAATACGCTCCCTTCAAAAACACCTTAAATATGTCCGGTATCGAGTACCCTGTTTCTATAAACGCACTTTCTAAATTTGAAGCACAGAATCCCAACATTTCTATAAACGTTTTCGGCTATGATATAGACGACAATATCAGAAACGAATCAAAAAATGAGGTTTATCCGTTAAGAATTACCCCCAATAAGGACAGATTACATCATGTTAATCTTTTGCTTCTGTCCGATACAAATAGCCGAAAACATTACTGTCTTATCAGTAACATGAGTAGATTATTATCATCCCTTACAAAATGTAGGAATAAATCATTTTACTGTGACTACTGCCTGCATCGTTTCACCACAGAACATGGTCTGTCCGATCATCTCCCCTACTGCACATCTCACGGCGAGCAGAAAACCAAAATGCCCACAGAGGAGGAGAAGTTTATGTCATTTAAAAATTACGCGCACTGTCTTAAAGTACCCTTTACCGTCTACGCCGACTTCGAGTCTCTCATCACTCCGCTTCAATCGTGTTCACCTGGTAACAACGTCCCGACGACAGTGCACGAGTTAGGTGAATTCTACTCTGTCGATAGCAACGGTGCCCGTCAGAAAATAACTTCTCCTCCTGTATCGTCCACATCATACGAAGCGATGCATATTCCGTCAGGTTTCTCCTATGCTATCGTGGATCATACACACAGACTCTGGAGAGAGGCTAAAGTTTATCGAGGTGAAAACGTTGTAGACACTTTCTTCTCGTGGTTAATGAAAGACGCCGGGGATATGATGAAGGTAGTACGACATAACGTGCAAATAATTATGTCCGATGATGACAATGTTGCATTTACTAACGCCACCGTTTGTCATTTGTGTGAGCGCCCTTTGACAGACGATGACAAGGTACGCAATCATTGTCATCTTACGGGGAAATTCTTGGGAGCAGCCCACAATAGCTGTAATCTAAGCTACAAGATGCCTCGTCATATCCCCGTCTTCTTTCACAACCTTCGTGGCTACGACTGTCACCATTTAATGCTGGGTTTAGGAAAATATAAGGACCAACACGTATCCTGCATTGCAACATCCAGTGAGCGTTACGTGTCGTTCTCCCTGGGTCCCTTGCGTTTCGTAGACTCTTTTCAATTTCTTAATCGCTCTCTGGACACACTCGTTACCAATCTGTCCACGTCCGGGAGCCAATTTCCTTTGCTCAGAGAGGAAATGCTTAGACGGGGTTTCGACGAACAGACCAATCTGCTCGTACGCAAGGGAGTATACCCTTACGAGTACGTTGACAGCATTGATCGATTCAACGAAACAAGTCTACCCGCTCGTGAACACTTTGATAACCGGTTGTTGGAATCGGCTATTTCGGACGCAGATTACGAGCACGCACAAAACGTGTGGAGTGCATTCAATCTGCGTACGTTTGGCGATTACCACGATTTGTATTTGTTGACAGACGTAATGCTGCTGGCCGATGTCTTTGAAAGTTTCCGAGACATGGCCTTACGCGATTACTGCTTGGACCCGTGTCATTTTTACTCGCTTCCCGGACTCGCTTGGAACGCGATGCTAAAAATGACAGGGGTCGAATTAGAGCTGTTAACAGAGATAAATATGCATCTGTTCCTTGAGTCTGGGGTCCGCGGAGGCTGCGCGATGATATCCAACCGTCACGCAGTCGCTAACAATCCTTTGATTCCAGATCAGTACGATGTATCGAAACCGACCTCCTTCATTCTGTATACAGACTGTAATAATTTATACGGTGCAGCCATGTCGCAACCACTCCCTTACGCAGACTTCCGATGGCTCGATCGTAACGAAATCGAGTCCTTGGACGTACGTAATGTGAGTGATGATTCCGACATCGGGTACATCCTCGAAGTCGACCTACACTATCCCGATACCTTACACGACCTGCATTCCGACTACCCACTTGCACCTGTGCGCCAGCGCGTAACACCCGATATCCTTTCTCCCTTTTCCAAACGTTTACACGAGAGTATATACAGATCATCGTATAACGAATCAGGGTCATCCGTAGAGAAGTTGTTAACAACTTTGGAGGACAAACAAAATTACGTTCTCCATTATCGAAATTTGAAATTGTATTTAAGTCTTGGCTTAGAGCTGAAAGCGACTCATAGGGTGTTGTGTTTTAAGCAAAGCGCTTGGTTGAAACCGTTTATCGATTTCAACACCCGCAAGAGGCAAACAGCCGTCAACAGCTTTGAAAAAGACCTTTTCAAACTGATGAACAACGCCGTATACGGTAAGTCGCTGGAGAACGTACGGAAACATATAGACTTTGAACTAGTCTCGAATGAACGACGGCTTCAAAAACTAGTTTCCACACCTAGGCTAAAACGTATGATTCGTTATACGAACGATCTGGTGGGGCTCTCACTCCGTAAAAAATCCATTGTTCTTTCCCGTCCCGTGTATGTCGGCTTCACGGTGCTTGACGTTAGCAAAACGATAATGTACGACTTTCATTATCGTTATGCTGTCGCCAAGTACGGTTGCAACGTTAAATTATTAATGACAGATACAGACAGTCTGATGTATAGCATTCAAACATCAGACTTGTATGCAGACATGAAGAAGGACCTACACGTTTTTGACACATCGGATTACCCTACGTCTCTTCCTTGTTATAGCCTTAAGAACAAAAAGGTTGTCGGTCTGTTCAAGGATGAAACGTGTGGTCGTCCTATTAGAGAATTCGTGGGTCTCCGTGCGAAATGTTATTCGTTCCTTGTGGCCCACGAAGATCCCACCCAAGAGTGTCAAAAACGTGTATGTAAAGGTGTGCCTCGAGTTGCAATTAAGAGGAGTCTGCGACACGATATGTATCGCAAGTGTCTCACTGATCATTGTCAGTTTTCTACCAGTGCGCTTTGTTTACGTAGCGATCATCATACGCTGTACACGATGCGTGTAAATAAGCAAGCGTTGTCACCGTATGATGATAAGCGTTATATATTAGACAATGGTCATGATACGCTTGCATACGGTCATTATCGGACACACACACACACACACACACACACACACACACACACACACACACACACACACACACACACACACACACACACACACACACACACACACACACACACACACACACACACACACACACACAATAGGCTAACATTTACTGTGAAGCTGTTAACGTATGGATTTGTCATCTGTAACAGCACACACACACACACACACACACACACACACACACACACACACACACACACACACACACACACACACACACAGGTAATTACATTATAAAGTAGGAATTTCTTCCGACGTCTGCGAGCAAGAGAGAGAGAGCGCGACAGATGTTGTACAACAGATTTTTGAGGAGTCATCTGATTAATTTCTAAATCGCAGTCAATGACCGTCATGTGCCAAAATTAGAAGTAGAACGCAATGAGGTAGGCGATAAATATATTTCCTGGTGATTACATTTTAGTATCGCTAATTACAATAATCCATAAGTAGCACGACTTACTGACACTTATGTAAAACCGAGGACATAAAGAGAGAGAGAGGGAGGGAGAGAGATAGGTATTTACATTCAAGAGAGAATTGACCCATCACCCGCCCCTGATATGCAAATCAGCTTCATTAAAAATAAAAAAAAAATAAAGCATGCACGACAAACATACTCTCTCGAGTCTCAGATTCTGGCAGACAAATATCCATTTTCACTTGATAGATAGGCGTACCATTTATACATATTTTGTAAATACTAGTTTAAATATATATATATTTTTCATATTTGTAACATTATAATTGCATAACACTTTACCGTACATTGGAAGAGCGTGATTGGTGTAGAGAGAGAGAGGGAGGGAGAGAGATAGTTATTTACATTCAAAGGGAGAATTGACCCACCACCCACCCCTGATATGCAAATCAGTTTCATTAAAAAAAAAAATAATAAAGCATGCACGACAAACATACTCTCTCGAGTCTCAGATTCTGGCGAATGCGTTGCTCATATAGTTTGAATTTCCCACCACAGAAAAATGTCGGCAGATCTGTTCTATACACTATAATGCAAGATTGGTAACCCTGATCATATATTTTAATATACAATATAACACACACACACACATATAAAGTTTGAACCCATGCATAGGTTGGTAAACCTGATCATATAGATTTAATATACATTATAACACGTAACAAATTTGAACTCATGCAAAGGTTGGTAACTCTGATCATATATTATTAGTATACATTATAACGCATCAAGTTAAACCCCCACCCACCGCCCACCGCCCGCCACCCACCAAGTTTGAACCTATACATAGGTTGGTAAACCTATGCAAGTCAATTTAATTAAAAAATAATAATATCAAATTAAAAAAATTTATTCACGGAAATTCGCGGATGCTGTGGTCCATTTGGGATGCTGCGGGTCCAACTGATAGAAAGTGAAAGTGATATAGGCTCGCGAAAGGCGGCATATATTCGCGGATATGCAAATCAATTTAATTAAAAAAATAAAAATATCAAATAAAAAAAATTAAAAAAATGTATTCGCTGAAATTCGCAGGCTGATAGAAAGTGAAAGTGATCTAGGCTCGCGAAAGGCGGCATATACGCGAAAAAGTCGCGGATGCTGTGGTCCAGTAGAAAGTGAAAGTGATTGGTGCGGGACTCTATTAGTTGACATTGTGTTGCGTTAGAACCCTTATTTTCCCCCTACTCGAAACCCATAAAATATCAGATTGAAGAGCAAATATTACTCAAAAACAGAGGATTACCAAGCACCATGGAAGGGATAGCCAAGAAGCTATTGTTACTTTACACAGGGCCCTACATAGTAAGTAAAGACAACCTAAACAACACATATGAGATCATAGACCCAAAGACACAAAGAAGAAAGGGGACATATAACCAATCCTCTATGAAAAAATATTATTAAATGAGAAAAAATCCTGAAACCAATTAATAAATGAATAGTGTTAAACAGTAAGAAAAATAAAATAAACAAATAATAATAAAAAGATCATATATACCATACCCACTAATAATATCGAATCACTAAAAGCTAAAGAGAGTGAATAAAAGAAAAAGATTATAATTTGAAATAATGTATTGTATAACTAAATAATAATAATGTGGAGAATCCTACAAATGATATTTATTTTACAGTCGCACTAAGACTACTGTTATGATTTTATTAATGATTGACTGTAGATAAGTCCAGCAATCAAATGTGTATTTTACGGCGGAGCAATGGATTCAAACGTACCCCTCCGATCCGATTCAATATAATGTTAGGGAAAAAATGTTAGGGAATTAGATATCAAAGGGATAAGAACATTAAACTAAAATACGATACAAAAATCAAGAAGAATACTGACACTCAAAAATGAGGAATCTATAGCTCAAAACTAACCAGTGATTAAGAAAATAAAATGGAATAATGATTGATAATTTCAATCAAAAACCTGAACGATATTTGCTGAAATAATCAATTTTAGTGGCAGGGCAATATGTAATGGTACATATCTTCACCTAACAATAATGAAGAAACATGACAAAATAAGTTATTTAAAATAATTAACACTAGAATAAAAAGGGATGAATCAGAGATTAAAGAATGGGTGATTCATAAATGATAACACGATCAAACGTATTAAGGTAATCAGAAAAGTAACCTCTAATAATAAAAAAAGTAACAAACAACGAACCAAAATGTTAAATACGATGATACATGGCGATTTAACCGCAATGACCCAATAGATGGTAAGTGAGAGAGTAGAACCAGCCCCAAAAACCAAGAATATAAAAGAAATTATGACAATTGTAAGTGATAACTAGAACTAGCCACCACACTAACACAAGAGTGTATAAATAATAAGAATAATGATGAATAAATAATTAGCATGGAAGTGTGAAAATATAATCAGCCACAGCACCAAGGAAGTGATATATAAAATATGGCAAAGTGAAATAAACACAGTGAAAGAGTACGAAACTAGTGTTAAACCAAGAAAAAAGACTAATCAATGATAAATTGTATATAATAACGATGATTGTAAAAACAGATAGGTAATCTAAAAGTTAGAAGTATTAATTGTTAAGGACTTAAGATGTAGAAGGGTACACTAACCCAAACAAATAGAGTAAACTAGGACAAATCACACTAGCAAGACACAAACATATCAATTGTATAATCAAACCAGATAGAGTGAGAGATAGTAAGTTATAATGATGATGAACATTTTAAAAATAAAAATGAGAAAGAGAATTTTTAGTAAGCAATACACTAATTTTTACCCACCAGTAACACTTAAACCATAATGAGTGCAAGGTGTTATTATTAATATCCCCAAAGTGAAAATAAACCCCCTTAATAGTGATAAACACTGATAAGACAGTGATAAAAGTTTATAAGTGCAAAAAGTGAGTGAGAGCTAATAATGGCTAAACACAGGAAGGACTGTAATAGTTAAAAGCCAATATAAGCGGACACCCAATATGTAACAAAATAAACTAAAAATAGTAGGATTAAGTTATCAATAGTAATAACTAATTATCATGTTTTAAATTTTTATCAATTAAGATTATCAGTGCCAATTCATATTATTACATGAGAGTAAGAAAAATAGACTATTAGAGTGTCAATACACCGTATAGAGAATTTCTGAAATACTGAAAGATAAAAACAAATGTTATTCACCCAAAATGTATAAGGGAAAGACAATTAATAAACATTATAAGATTTTAGTAGAAACATAGTAGAATATTATTAGATTATCAAGTTAATGACCCAATGTCATATAAGTTTAGTGATAAGGAAATATAATTTTGTTCAAAGATTTAAGTAATGTTTATATGTTTGTTTGTTAATACTATGTAATAATTATTACTCACTAAAGAGTATGAGTAGGTAATGAAAAGTAAATAAGTATGTTTTAATGAATAAGAATTATGTCTCAAATAATTATGTTATAATGAATAGAATTATATCTATGGAATTATCAAACCATAAGATTCAATGTTATATGTTATGTAATAAATAATGAGAAATAAGACTTAAAAACAAATAAACACCAAACAAGAAACAAGATAAATACAGACAAACACAATAACACTAAAAGGCAGTTATGACAATACACAAGCTAGAAGATGAAACCAGTAAAATCACACACAATTAAAGAACAGACTTAAAACCATTGAACAAATAACCAAAATCATGTATTAAAACCAATCAGGAACCATACAAGGGGAAAATAAAATGTAATCTATGTAATTAAAGAAAAATAGCCAATTGCTGTTTAAGCCTAGGCAATTCCCAACTGTCAAACTACAAAAAACTTCAATTTTGAGAATTAATAATAACATTAGTAAGACTAAGCCATATAAACAATAAAAGACAATTAGACAATCATGTTAAGACAGGAATATAATAGTAATCATGTAAATTAAGAAAACAGGGTAATTAAACAAAATCAACAAAACTGTCAAAATGTTGATACCTAAGTAAACACAATAGTATTGGATGTCAAATTAATCCTTGAACCAAAATATGAACAGTGGTAATGATATTTAATGCTAAAAAGGGAATACTGAAGATTAATTACATTCAGAAGATCTGTAACCATTTTAAATAAAAATTCAAATATCCTAACAATGGTCTTAAGCCAATTTTAACCAATCAGAAATTTTGAGTTACCATGACAACAACCGAATATTGACTAATTTCAGTTAGGAACAAAAGAATCTGTAGCGACGCTTAAATAGAGAGACGCCACGCCGTGAAGGGCCCAAATTTTTAACTTAAAACAGTATAAGTGCCCACAATTTTATGAAGAAGGACCAGACCAACCGATGAGAGGACGTTCCAATCCACCTAGACCAACGACCAGCTCAAAATTAATCCAGATGACTATAATATATGGAATTTAACAAGAAGAAGACGCCGGACATCCATGAAGCCCAAGATTGAAGAAAGAAGACTCGACATCAACCAATTAACCTACGTTGACTACTGACAATACACCTCCTATCTACTAACGTTAAGTATTGCTGAATTCATTGATTTCTAAAAAACAAATTCTCTTTCAAATTTATGACTAAAACGTGAAACTCTCACTATCACTAAAAGTATTATTTTTCAAGGATTGATAAATAAAAAGTAATCTGTAAACACTGAATAACTAATGATAACCTATGTACTACACCAACGACACTGTCACACATTTTCACACAACCAAATTGAATATAAAATAAACTTTGTTGATTTTAATGCTCACGAACATTAAGTGATATATTATAATTTGTTATCTTGTTATAAAAACTTCTGTGTCGTACTTAAAAGGACTCTATAGGCAGATTTATTTTGTAAATAATAACCAACGCTGTCTTGCATCTAATAGAAACATTGTACTGCCAACCCAGCAACCCGCTGAGTGAACGACTATATTTTGCCGAGGCTAAAATTATTATATCAATTATTATTTTGTATAAAGCGTTAACAAGAACTAACAATTCAGAGCCTAATAAAAAAGTGTGTACCGAGAACAACTGTCCAGTATTTATTTATAGAGAATATTATGTATGTTTTGTTTAATAGCAGTGAGTCAACATAACCAACATTATTCAAGTTGGCAACACGTTTCCCCCACTCAAACGAGAATCGGTTTCATGCCAGTCGGCGAACGATTCAAATTTACACTAGTGCACTGTCAAACCATACAGGTAAAAACTTTTAATTGTTTTCTCGTAAAACAATTTGGCGCCTATCGGGAGTTACAAAAGAGTGAGAAGGGACAGGTAAGGCACACAGGCTACCAGACGCTTCCGAACGAACACTATTTATGTTCGCTAAAACACAGTATTAAAACTTACAATTCAAATTCTAAACCTATATTAAAGACCGATACACACCAGAAGTTTAACAATATTCATTCCAATTTCGTATGCTTTCCAGATGATGTAATTCTTAAGGCGGTAAAGATAATCATCTGCAAACGGTTTTGTACAAATTTTACAACATGTTAAAACAACAACGGTCTTAACAGCTAAAACTAAAACAATGAATGTCTCTCCAGTAAGATGTAACTTAGTAACAGATGACAGACTTGTAAAGCAAGTAATGAAAGTGCTGTCTAGTGGTAATGGTTCGATTAACTTATAGGTCTACACCTTTACCTTACACGTTTGCTTATAATCTGCTTGAGATGCGTTCGTCCGACCTGTCATCTATTGTCGAACCTTTTGCTACTGAAGAAGGCCTCCAATGGCTGGCCGAAATGCTTCAAAGAAACCAAGCTGTAAGCAGTCGACCATTGCCCGACAGCTCGGTCATTTTTAATTTTCATAATGCTGGCGGTAAAACTTTAAACGCTGAAAATTTTACTTAATAAACCATCATTTGATAAAAGTAGACTAATATTTATAGAGCTATTATTATTGACAAAACATTAAAGTGACCGCCATTTTGATATTTCAGATCAAAAAAATAATCGTGATTTTTTATCGGTAATGTACATATTCCCAAATTTAAATACGGCCACGTCTAATGAAGTGATCGAAGATGGATCACTTTGAAAATGATTATAGGAAGAAGGACAACATTGATCGGGCACGTGTTGCGATACAAGTAACATTTTTGAAGGAAAGATGTTGCGGGAAAAACCAAAGGACGACCAAGAGCAGCGTTCTTCAGAGACATGGAAAAGCAGATGAACTTCCTATCGTACTGTGAATTAAAGAGGACAATGATGGAGATAGAGACGTGGCGTACTCTACAGGCGATGGTTCGACATGAAAACAATAAAAGCGTACAGGATATTACTCTATTAGTCCCACATGACGATTTGACTGGAAAAATAAATTTATAAATAAAACGAAGAATATACAGAAGTACTGTGAGATCTATTCTTACGTCAGGAACGGAAGCAAGGCCACAGAAGAAGTGACTGCAACAACCGGAGGCGAAACACAAGTCGCCGAAATAATAATAGTCAAAACACGGAGAGGGAGATTAAAGAACGTCATACGTCGAGGCATAACAACAGAACCCCCAACAGCACTTACCACTTACATCAAACTAAAATGTTGTATTCGCTGTCATTAAATAATAACTTTATTTTAGTTAGGTTTACAGTTTCCTGTTGTTGACTATTTATGAGGTCTGAACTATTACGCGGAAGTGTGTGTGTGGCTGTAATACTGATTTTATGACACGCAGGAAATAAGCATAGAGGTAAAAGCGTGGCGTTGTTTATATTATCACCAACTTACAGTTTGCTGGGTTAACGCCGGTTTCGAGGTCAGAACGGTGTTATTACATTTAATAAGATTTTTCAAGGTCAAGGATTCTGTAAATAGATAAAACTATTACTTGTAGTCCGATTCTTTTTGAAAATTCGCACCGTTAAAATCAATTACCTCCTCAGGCCCAGGTTCCTCATAACCTCATAACATGTAGACACTGGTAACTAAACAGAACTCGATTGTTCTGTTTTTTTTTTTAAATTCTGTAGTGTAGGTACATTTAAATAATTTTAATTTCTTACATAAAATACAGGAGGAACAATTATCATGTTTTCTATTTTTTTACGTGCATCTAGCTGAAAAAATACGTACTCTTCCCCTTCGCAGCTTGCGTTGCAGGTCGTACTGGTTTGTGTGGTACGATTGAACGACACATTTATTTGAAGATCAACAAATATGAATGGATGTAACGGTGTAAGGTTGGACGTGTAGTGTCTAAATGATGGTGTTTATTCCATCGTTAACAGATTGAAAACGCTTCAAAAACAAAACTAATGAAAATTAACACAGAAGATTATAAGGGAGCGAGGGCGAGAGAGACTTGGAAAGTCGCAGTGGAAATTACCAAATGTCTGCAGGTCTTTATCAATAGGCTGCTGACGAAAGTACTTCAGATTTTCTGGCTAAACATTGTTTTAAGTGAAGTTTTTTGGAGGAGGACAAACGAGGAACCCATTTCCACCCAGATCAAAAGTGAAAATGGAGGTGAATTGGGCATACTTTGCGGAACAATCAAAATGGAATTGAGCGACAAACCCTCAGGGAAGAAGAAGACGAGGAGACCAAGAATCTCGTGGAGGAGAACTGTCGTGATGGAAGCGGAAAAGGAGGGGAAGTCCTTTGGAGAGTTCAGAATCCTCGTCCGATAGAGTACGTTGGCGTAGCTCCGTTGAGGAAATGTACCTTAGCACTTGTCTGCAATACCTTCAGTTACAGTGATGTTTCTCACAGCAAATCTTACCCAGTGTTTTGAACCGCGGAACTTAACTCTATATTGCTGAATGCATCCCGCGATTTGCTAGTAACATTTACAACGTTACTTAGACATTCTTTCGGACTGGTTAAGGAAGTGGCGGGTGGCGATCAATACGGAGAAATCCGAGGCGATCTGATTGCTCGTAAATCCATTTTCCATAGAAGAAAGAAATCGCCTGGAAAGAGCCGGTGAAATGTCTAGACGATCTGCTCGACCGGCGTCTATGATCCAACGCCCACGTGACCGAAACCGTCAACAACACCCACGGCTTTCAAACCAAAAGTTTCCCATGCTCTCGTGTCGCAACCGCCTTTCTCTGCGCACAAAAGTCAACTTATCTATTGGTAGGTCGCTTGATGGGCGCTGTTGTCTGAAATAATTCCAATCCAATACCTCCGTTCCTTCTCGAGATCTCCATAGTTAGCCAGAAATGACGTAATTCGAGGAGATATTCGAGTTCCCATGATATCAGCTTTTGTCCGGTGTCTGACTGAAACTGTTATCGCTTCAGCCCCGATAACATTCTTCCCGTACATTGGAGCGTCAGTACAAAATAATATCAACCCCCCCCCCCGATTCGGGTCAATCGCCGTCGGGCAATTCTAGAGCTATAGGCTAATCCCATCATCATACCACACTTATGATTAGCCCCCTTTGGAGCTTGACAACCAAAACATAGGAAACCCTTCTGTACTTAGGGACTTCATCAACAAGCATGTTTAGACAAGCTGCTTGCTACTGTATACCATCGTCGACACCGGCACGATGCCTCTGCATCTGCCTCTCGGGTAGCTACCGACAACTGTCTTAGACATTCTTTCGGACGGGTTAAGGAAGTGGCGGGGGGATCAATACGAAGAAATAAGAGGTGATCTGATTCGCTCGTAAATCCATTTTCCATAGAAGAAAGACATCGCCTTCAAAGAGCCGGTGAACTGGAAACAAGGCGTCTGCCAACTGTACCTGACATGGGCGGGATCTGCCGTTCGTATCGACAACACAGGCGGTGGCACAGCATAAAGACCGAGTTCTCCTCCATCTATCGAATAATCGCGTTGGCGGCAACGATGTCTACTCTACATTCTTCCTATGGCGTCATCAGTGCTGACCCGGACACTGCCACGGAGGCACAGACCTATTTGTTTCTGTTAAGTGTCTAAGAAAGCTTCAATCTATTTTTCAGTTACTTGACGACTGACGACTTGACGGTTCGTAACGACTTAAAAATTTTATCGTTTAACCATTTTATGTTCATAAATTACTGAAAATGATGTTATCTATCGTAGTTTGGGTCCGCGAATTCGTTTCGTTGCTCCTCGTTTTTTTCCATACTACTTTCCATTGCTTCTCTGTGTATTTCGGAATTTATAAGTTATTAATTATTTACTGCCTACGTTTCTAACGGTGGCTGAGACCAATTAAAAACAGTTACAGGGAGGTTGTGTTATTCCTAACAGTACTGCTAATTCTTCAAAACGCAACTTAGATCTGATAAATCTAAAATACAATCTAAAATTTTCAATATTGTATCTCAGTAGATTATTATAATCTCACCAATAATTCCAATTAATACAGACAATTCCAATTGTCCGGCAGCAATTTTCTTCTTCTCAGCTAATTCAACCGTATCATGCCTTATGTTTATCTTTTACACGATTCTCAGACCAACCTTGCAAATAACAATTGCGGTCTCTCCAATACCGGAGGGTAGAGGAGAAATTTCCAGGCCTGAAAAAAAAACCTTTTTTTTTTATTAATTTGCGTTCATTTCTCAACATAGTATCTATTTAGCTATATACACTTTTTCCAACGATGCTCTAAAGCCAGACCGATAAGCCGATTTGTCGAGGTACTCAAAGCAGGCATTTACAGCATCGCCGACTTGACTGTCGTCAGTAAATCGTTTTCCAGCGAGCCATTTTTTGAAGTTAGGAAAGAGATAGAAGTCACTCTAGGCAAAATCGGGCGAGTGTGATGGGCGAGGAAGAACTCGAACTTCTATCCTTTGATTTTAGCCATCGCAAAAATTGGCGTGTCAGATGGTGCATTGTCTTGCTGAAACAGCATTTTGTTTTTCGTTAAATGTGGCCATTTTTTCTTGATTTCGTCGTTTCGTAGCACTCACCATTGTTTTCCTCTTTTTAAGGTACTAAGGGGATTACTCCACGGTCGTCCCAAGAAACAGCCGCCATAACCATACCAACAGAAGGAATTATCTTTGGCTTCTTTGGCGTTGGTCCGCCTTTCGCGGTCCATTGTTTTCACTGCTGTTTGGTCTCAGGAGTGTTGCGGAGGACCCAAGGGTCTCATCAAGGGTTATAAATAATCGCAAATATTCGGTTGAATTACACGTATAGAGCGCCAAACAAACGGTTGAAACATCCTTTTGACACTGTTTTCGGTCGTGTCAGCACACGCGGCACCCATCTAACATCTAATAATTCAGCATTATTAGTGTTGAGTTGCAATTCTGCAGATATAAAGTTAAAGACAGAAAACAACATGAGAAAAATTAATTTACAATTTTTGACAGTGGGAACTTTAATTCTTAAGTTCTTCCTGTGTATTTAACAAACTAAAAGGATTTTGCAATTCATTCTGATAGCGTTCCTTCCAGCCTCCTTACAATGAACGACTTAAAAAACAATTTTTCTTCATATTACATAACTATGTTCTCGTTAAAAGTCGTGAAGGATGTTGTGGCGTACAAATCGATCCAATTTCACGGTAGCACTCTTAGGGTTTGTCCGATAAAATTAAGGAAACGAACTGATGTGTGCGCGTTGGAGAAAAAGCCAACTCATTTTACTTGTAATTTATAACATTAGCACCTCTGCCAGGGTCATTAGTAAAGAGCGGGCTTTTATCATTAATTTCAACCTCTTCGACTGGTAGAAAACAATTTCAAAGTGAATGGAGTCTTATTTTCAATCTTCCCGTTGTCTTTAATTCTTGTAAGAATAAGGATGATTGATTGTTAAGAATTTATATGTGTGAGGAGAAAGCGGTTCAATTTTTATATTAACATGGGCGTTCAGTGTAATAGTTTTTGTGCACCGTAGTTTAATATTAAGTGAAATTTCAAGGTGTAAGTTTCATTGGTGGTTGTAGATTTGTAGGACACACAAAACTCAGCCCTATGTTGTCAATAGTACACTGAAATATTGTGAAAGATTTTAGTATTTAGAAAATCTATAAAGAATCTGAAGAAATAAAGAAAAACAAAATTACTGTGGCTATACTCATATTACTGTGGCTATACTCATATTTAATGTGAGTACGCCTTAAGTGCGTGTAATAAAAAGACGTGAAATCTTTTGCCAGGTTATAGAACATGTGAAATAACATGAGACATAAACGAAAACGTTATAGAAGGATGGAAGAGATGATAACGGTGTAAACGTGGAGATACTTTGGGGAGGAAAATATTTAAAAATAGTAAGTGCAATATTATGCTACTCAGTGACTAAATTAAAAGTAAGCTTTTGTCATCATCTTCACAACACGGCACAGGCAAGGTGCTGCCTGTTTCGCCTTCAAAAATCCTCCAGCCATATCTTCCTGGGTTTCCCCTCTCACCTGTGTCCTATAGGTCTGTATTTCCAGAATTGTTTGGCTATTCTGGAATCTGACATTCTTTCTAAGTGTTCTTGCTACCATTGTTTGTAAGCTTTTAATTTTTCATCCAAGTTAAAAACTGGTTATTCTTCTCTTATAGCCTCTTTTCTTATACGGTCAAGTTTAGAACACTTTTTGACTTCTCTTAAGAATGCTATTTCCGAGGCCTCTATTTCACTGACTTGTTTCTTGGTTGTTGTCCATAATTCTGGAAAATCCTGGAATGGAACCGAAAGCAGAAGCAACGCCGACAGCTCTACGTTATTAAGATCAGAAAGGTTTAAGAATCAAATAAATAATAATGACAGATTATTACAATCGACTTATTATAGGCGATATGGACCCAATAAACGAATACGACATTACTCAATGTGTAGCAATTTCAAAGCAAAAAAGCAAAATTCAGTGAAAGGCATTCGAAACTACTGACAAGATGTGCATTAGTACACCACAGTACTGTGGCAGAGGCCTTTGCTGCCTTTGAGCCTTTGCCATTAACAACATCAATCAGCATGAAAATTTCTGAATACCACGGCCTTACAGCCCGGATAATAATTACGAGGCGGGCCGTGAAAGCCTAAGACACAGAGTAATGGTAGTTTTGATTATTCACAAAACCACTAACATGAAATTGGACTTCGTCGTGCGTCTACGATAAACGAAAGAAAGCGTCGTTGTCTAGCATTATAGCCAAAAACTCCACGGAGAGATCCATTCACTATTCGAAATCGTTTTCATCTACCTGCTGTACAATCTGTACTTCGAACACCTGTAACTTTACATCGTCCCATGACATTCTATGTACAATACGTCTTGCGATTCATACAGCTGAAGAAATTCGCCTAAAGAAGTTTTGGACTTCACGTTACAACATTTTGCACTCAGTATTTTTCTTGTCCTCGAATAGTCCTAGACCTACATGTAGCATTTTGCTTCAATGCACTTCTTTCAGCTTCAGCATTTTTCACTCAAAACTTTATTGTATGTTTATATGTCTCCCGAGAATAAAATATTCCTTCCGAGACCCCTACGTTGTCGTCCAGTAGCGGGAGCTTTTGTAATTGTTTTTGTAAACTGGCGTAACATATACACCACGTTGAGCTCCGCTCCTTTCCTCATTTCTGTGCAAATGCTGATGCGTGCTGAAAGACTTAAGAATCAGTAAGTGTTGCCAACATTGTGATAGAAATTTTCTCAAGAAGTCTAAACATTCCCGTTTTTTGTCCCATTCTGTACTTAGAACAGTCGATGAAACTAACGGAGAACAGGCAGGATGAAATGGCAAATTTTTTGACAAAGCCTGAAAACAAAAGCTGTAAGAAAATTACAGAGGAGTGTCAGACCTATAGATTCGCTCATATAACGAGGGTGGTGACAGAAATAATCACAAGAAGACAGTATGACGCAAGACCAGCGAGAACAAAAAAAATGCGGACAAAAACACCACTGAAAGAGGAACTGGGGACGCAGTGTGGAGGCGAGGCAAAGAGATAAGGTCGAGAAAGGAAAACAGAAAAATCTGGAATGGAACCAAAAGCAGAAGCAACGCCGACAGCTTTGCGTTTGTAAGATCAGAAAGGTTTAAGAATCAAGTAAATAATTGAGGACTTATTATTTCCAGAGGTGAGGTCACTCCAGAGGTGAGGCAGAAACGTCTGATTACATTAACAACAACAATCAGCATGAAAATTTCGGAAGACCACAGCCTTACAGCCCGGATAATAATTTAAATAATTAAAACTACCGTTACTGATTAGGGATAATCTCCGACAACTGAACCGACGGCCGTTATTCAGTCACAGAGTCACAGCGTGGTGGTAAGCAGTCTCTTGAGTGGAAATAATCGGCCTTTACTTTCTCGAGGGCAAGAAAAAGCAAACACGGTGACATTTCAGAGGAGTGCCTACATGATAGACACATTGGTCGCACTTCAACTTGCATGATTCCTTCCTGATCAGCCATACTAGTTTCAGAATGACAGCGTTCTGACACGTTATGAGAGAATTTAAATGGAAGCAGTGGAAACAACCTTCCGAAAACCGCATCGAATATCCAGGAACGGTGACACTTCGTGCACCACCCCCAAGGTCACCAGACTTGTCAGTTTGTGATTATTTTCTGTATAAATACCTTAAACACAAGATGTACACATACAATGCGCCTACATACGATTGCTGGGCTCAAAACGAATATCTGTACAGAAATAAAAAGCATTTGTGTGCTGTATTGTGCCATCGTCGACGTGGCGGTCATCTGGAGGACACAGTTTTAAAATATGCTACGAAATTACGTAACGCTCTTGAAAAGTCGGCAGGTGCAGTTACGTGGAAGCTCCATACGTTTCTCGGTTAGCCGAGCAGGCGCAGTGTCTGTGTCAAGGCTGCGCAGTAAAGTACCCTCTAGACTGTTCGAGTACTTGTAACTACGCAAAATTATGCTGGTACGCCGCTAAAAGAATGGAAAAATATTCTGGAACATCTGCGGAACTTATATAAACAACAGCGGCCGGCTTAGAAGTTGGTTATACCTAGCGAGATTGTAGAGTGCGGATCAAGTGGATGTTGCTGATTAGTGGAAAATGATTGTTGTGTTAGAATAGTGCGGAACTCTAATAACTGACATTGTTATTGTATGTGGACAAATATAACTAGAATTATTGTATGAGAACCTTGTTCATTTCAAGTAGTTATTTGTGTACAATTAAAGTTTGTAATTAGTGACTTCAATCGTGTCAGTTACTTAGTTTCCACTGTGTGACCGTCGTAACATATGATCGTGACCGTGCATATTTCACAAATGACAATGTAAAGTGGTGCAGTTTATGCGTTTTCAGTTCTTTTGTAAATAAAAAAGAACAAGTTTTCTGCCACGTTCTGTGTCTCATTCCCATTAATCTGTCTTTAGTGACAATTATCAAATCCTTATCTGTTCCAGGCAGGTTATTGCTGTGCATCAAAGAAAGCCGTAAAATCTTCAATAAATTAGTCCTCCCACGTTCGCGTGACCAAAGCGAAGGAAGTTGAGGAGCACAAATTGTACGCTTTCAAGCTTATCATAACTTGTATTTCCATCATAAGCAAACAGTGTGCACACAATGTGGACTGGCGTAGTGAATCGAGAATGGATGCGTGCGCACGTCGACGACGAAATGAAAAATTAACAACAGAGTCTTCCTCTCCCCCCTTCGGCGCTGCTGGTACATCGTACGTTGCAAATTAATGAACAATCCCGTCGTTGGACAAATTGAATTCCTCTAAACACTACGTTTGTTTTCCACCGAGTCACTGTCCGTACTTATTCGATTCTGCTTCTCCATTGCTGAAGACGGTATCAACTACTGTACTACCAGCGTATCAACTACGTACTCTGACTCATTTACGTATTTGGGTGCGTCAGGGAATTTCACTACACTGAAGGTACAGCTAGAAATAATTATTTACATTTTTGAACAAAGTTATTTTCCTGATAAATGGATATAATGTATAAATAATGAAACTAAACACAGGCATAATGACTTCGTTGTGTGTCCACGTGTGGGCAATATTGAGAAACGTTTACTGCTTTAGAAAGGCGAAACACTTAGCTTACAGAAACTTGCCCAATGTGGCCAAACCCATACGCCTGTAGGCCTATAGTTACAATGGGTACCACATGAGTTTGGTACCTTTTTAGTGTGGTTGGCGTTTGGAGATTAATTTTCGTTCAGTTGACTAATTTAAAAACTATGGTAATTCCTCAAACTGTAACGGTGCTCTAAGCGGAATTTAAAAATCATGAAAAGTAAAATGATTAGATTATGTTTTTATTAACAGCCAAATTTTCCGTTTTCCAAACACTCCAAACCTCGCGTGCTGATATTGAGTCATAAATCATAGAAGACTTACACAAGGGTCATTCAATAATTAATGAGACAAATAGGTGTAGAGGAAAAACGATTGGTAGGCGGAGTACGGCAGTTTCAGAACAGTAATTTGGCATTCCTGTGATGAGTTCTGATCAGCTGTTTGATTAGAATTGTTTTGTTTATAACTTCAGATTCTCATTTAACGATGGGGAATCCTCTTGAAGTTTCGGAATTAGTTGACCAACATATAGTGATCTGTTTCTTTGCTTTCTGAAAGTAAAAACACGGTTAAAATTTACTCTTCTATTATTAAACAATATGGAAAAAGCTGTATGAACAGCTGAAATGTTTATAAGTTGGTAGAACAGTTTAAAAAAGGTCGAACTTAAGTGACTAACGATTACCATACTAGACATCCAGTTAACTTTTCAACATTTTTGTGATTTTTTAGAAGATCAAGGGACAATAAACAGTACATAGGCCTACTACACTGACATGCTTATCAATAAAGTAAAGCTGAAGTGTTGTGGAAACGTCCTGTAGGCGCCATTCTCCTTCAACGCCGGTCTACAGACAGCTCAGTTAACATATGAAACCATCAACAGATTGGTCTGCCTCACCATTCTTACAGTCCAGACTTGGCTCCATCTGATTACCATTTGTTTGGCACATTCAAGGAAGCATTAAATAGTAGGCCTACAAAACTTCATGATAACCACGAGGTCAAAGAAAATGTCCTAAAATGTCTCCGACATCAACAAAAAGATTTCTTTGCAGCAGGCATAAGAAAGCTTATTCAGAGATGGGACAAGTTATTAATGTTGCTGGGGATTATGTTGAAAAGTAAAAAAATTGTCATACTGATTAAATAAACCATTTTTCCTCTACAGCTATTTGTCACTTTAATTACTGAATAACCATCTTAAATAAAAATGTATTTTAAATTTTTTTTAATTTAAAAATATATTAAAATTTTTGTTAAAAAAAAATAAATGACAAAACAAGGTTCTCTGCGGTGAGAAGAAGACGAGAAAAGGGTGGACAGTGAAAAGAAGGCGGCGCATAGTGTGCGAATGAGGGCCTTCTGGCAGGATAAGAAGAAGAAATTATATTCGCGTGGTCCACGGTTGATCTGCTCGTGTAAAAAAAGATAAAACATCCGCAAAAAGTACAAAACATTATTTTCATGAGAGAAATAATGAAATTGCTGTCATTCAGCTACCAAAGATTGAAGAGTATTAAGCGAATTCAAACCACATACATTGAAAGTTGTCCATAAAATTTCATTCAAATAATCACATGTTTATAATGTTGACAGAAAAGCAGATTTTATTGTTTTCCGTTTTACCATCAGACAGAAAAACATTTATTTTGAAACGTTTAAATGAGTTTATATACGGGACGACAATGGCCGGGAATTTTAGTTGGCGTGGAACCAACTACAGGACTGTAATATTGGTACCAAAAACTTAACGGGTTGCTACAGTGGGGTTACTCGCATAAAAACGTGATACGTTAGATAAAATGTAACGCGCTATGTGTGTAATACTGTCTAAACTGCTGTAGTAAGGAATCCGCGTTGGCCATCAAAGTTCTGAATTTGTATTTTTCTATGAAAATATTTCAAGTCTTTATTACAAATAGATTGTCTGAAAATGGCTGCCTTTGAATCTGCTTATAGGAATACAATAACCGTAGAACGACTTCATTTATCGAGTTCATCATCAGCTCCACTTCACCGATTAGGCTGCTCTGCCTGTTCTGGAAACCATCTCGTCCTCGGACGCCCCACACTACGACGATACCTTGTGGGTTTATAATCGAGTTCATATTTGAAATACAGGTGTCTATTAATGACCAACAGACGCAAGTTGAAGGAAACTATCGAAACAAAAATAGTAGTAGGTCTTTGTGTTTTTACTCTTTTCTATTTGTAAGTATTTTGCCAAAGTTTACAGTCCACGAATACCTTTGTGTGCACAGATGTGTAGCATATCACATATTAGAATTTCGTTTTTATTTTTTTCGTCATATATTATCCTATAGGAAGTGAAATAATCGCATTTATCTGGGAAGCAAAATTACATCCCAAACTGCAAGTAAAAAAAAAAAAAACCTTCAAACAGCAATTTTGTAAAGGAGTATGTGTGGGTGGATGTGTGGAGTATGGGAGCGAAGAGAGAAGGAGGGACGATATGAGAAGGAGAAGTAAAGACTCCAAGCATTTGAGGCCTGGTGCTACAAACAATTGCTTGATATAAGCTGGAAAGACACGATAACTAATAAGGATTCCCTTAGAAGAGCTCAGGAGGACAGACACATCCTAGGAAACTTAAAATGTAGAAGAGTTAAATTAAAAGGCCATATACTCCGATTTAATGGGCTGGTGAAGAGAATAATTGAAGGAGAAACAGTAGGGAGAAGTCACAGAGGAAGACCGCGTTTAGACTACATGAGACAGATTGTGGACGATATGAACTGCACATCGTACTGGGAATTGTAAAGGAAAGCAGATAAGCAAGAGGAATGGCGAGCTGGCGCCAATCAGGCTGCTGCGGGCTGCTAACCCACCAAGGAAGAGAGGAGAGAGAGAGAGAGAGAGAGAGAGAGTGAGAGAGAGAGAGAGAGAGAGAGAGAGTGAGAGGACGGTTTTTGTCATAGTTTACCAGAAAAGTAGCAGTGGTTGTCGTTTTAAATATCGTACGGTATATACGACATTTTAAATTAGGCCTATATGCAGGAACGCGGAAATAACGCCCTAACTCTGCTCCACCTCCACCATGTTAGATATTGCTAACGCTGAATAACCCATTCTCAACGTTTTCACAACGAATCCCATCGGCAGTTGGTCCACAAGTTAGGGCAGCCTGGAGATAACGTGGTTGCTGGTTGGCAGAGCGATGGCCATCTACAGCAGGGTGTGCACGATTCTGGTGACGAAATAGCTTTACGAAGTCAACGGCTACGCACTTACGGACCGAGCTACAGGTAATCCATTGAAGCGCTCGTCGGTTACGTTTGTCAACTCTCTAGCGTGTGATTTGCTGAAGATTTAATTCGTAGCCCCGTCTTTGCAAAAATTTTAATGTTTCAACATACCTCATTAAACTGATTTCTTAAGATTTCAAGGCCGCCGTCGTAATTACTATAACTATTTTCCGGGCTATCAGGCCGTGGCCCTATGTTGATTATTGCAGACGTTTCAACCACGCCATCTTCAGTGCCTGAAGGACTAAACTTTTACTGACACGGTCTCCGTCAGTAACACCACAGTACTGTGGCAAAGGCGTTATTGTGGGCCGTTATTTCAGAGATTTTGAGCCATTTAACTAAGATTTTATTCTCTACACATTACGATTTCTTTAAACGTTTCTTTAAACGAAAATTTGCTTACTAAAATATTTAACGTGGTTATATAGTAAGACAGTTTCGAATCTGTTTTAGTTACTAGTTCAATTTTGTGCAAGTGGTTGACTAAAACGTGTTCAGTATACGGCTAACGTATACGCAGGCCAGTAAAGAAAGCTGAACCGGAATCGGTTTAAGCAAACGTGCGTTCTTCGTCGTTTCTTTTCTTATAACCGTGTTACGCGACACGGTCTTCCTCCGGCGAGAACTGTTAATTACTGTTGGTAATGACAAGAACCTGAAGATTACTGTGATTTTCGCGCGCGTTTGTGAATGCGTGTGAAAGGCAAGACCGGGGTTTTTGATACAGAGCCGGAGAGATAGCGAGAGGGGCAAAGAGAAAGAGAGTGTGATGGAGAGGGATGGGGAAGTTAGGTGAAGAGCGTGTGAAGAGAACCTGCCAAGTCACTAAGTCTATTAAGTCTGACAATCAATTATTCCTGTTGGCTTCTATATACTAACAAGCGTCGGTCATACGTCTTCGGCGCAAGGTCTTTGTTTTAATATTTCAAAACAGATAAGAAAGCAAACAATAATGATACAGTTAAACATTGTGATGTCTGTAGGTGGTTTAAATATAATTGATTGATTGTAAAACACTATATAATTATAATCGCACCGTAACAATATGTTGCTTTCTTTTCGTCTCGCATTATTCTTACTCTTAAGGCCTTGGTTAATTAATTTCACTCGATAACGACTTCCTTCTGCTTTCAATGAAACCTGAATACGTATTAACAATTTCTAAAATTAAAAACGTGAAATGGTTTCTGCGAAAACGTGTCGTCGGGCAGCTTGTGAAGTTGTCTGAGGGCGATCGCGTCGCCTGAGAATCTTGACACTGGTCATTACAGTCAGGCCTGTCTTATCTGTTAAAGGGATCACCTTTGCTTAAACCAGTGCCGGTTGCCAGTTGGTTTTTGGCCTGAAGACAAGTCTGCTATTTTTTGTTTCATTCTGACAGAACATGCCTTTGAACCGTAGGAACTGAGCAAAGGAAGTGTGGAAAAAAGGCCCGCAACAGCTGGATTCACGTCTCGCACGAAATTTAATTCCAACACGTTTTGACCAACGGAATATTTCCATAGCACGTTGTATGTGTATTGAAATTGATAAAAACAAACATTAAGTGTGAGTTGTTAGTATTTAGATTTATACTTTGAAACCGAAATAATGATGTACATTCGGAGACAGATGTCAGGAGGGTGGAGTTTCGGAATTGAAGGAGGAGAACATAATAATTTGACTTTGGTGAAGACAGTTTGAACATAGCCGCAGAGGAAGATAAACTAACAGAAACAGAGGACAAGATTGGGCTGCTGGAGTAGAATTTTGATTTTACTACAAATCGAAGACTAAATTGATGATAATCGTCGTAATTTGATCACCGTCTGTCAGGAGGATGTCGTGAAGAAGATCTAGACTTACTGATACCTAATACTAATTTGAAATTATGATTACCACAGAATGAATAAAAAAAGCTAACGATAATATGGAAAGGACGAAACTATCAGAAACCAATAAAAACAATGCTATCAAAAACATCCCTATTTCCATGTGGGTTTAAAACACCGACGTTCGACGGTGATCGAAAAATTTCAGGGATCACCTGAAGCGTTGAACTGCGTAAAGGACTTTGTTGAGTTAGCGACACTATACTTTCACATAGAATTATTAGGTAAAATTTATTTGGATAATATTTTATCTGAAGATATAGTGCACCAAAGATGGAACAGTGATTGCCAACAATTAAACCTAAGAATGAATCATTCATTCATTTTTCTACATAAAGCAATCTTGACTCGTAAAGCGTTTTCTGGAAGGAACACGAAGATGCAGCACTGGGCCTCACGAGGTTAAAGGGCAGAGAAGGCAAGGGAGGAACAAGCGGATCTACACCTATTGCCGCCATCTATTAAAAATTGTTAGTTTTTAATATTGGTACCAATTTTTTAAGTTTTATTTTTTACTAATAACAATATTTAAATATTTAATATAACAATATTGTTCAGACAATCGATTTCTGTTATATACGTACACTTTTTTATTTTAAAAACGGCGTAAACTTTAAATTTAAATAATTTTAAATTTGTCGTAGTTTCCTTTACGATAATTGACTACTTACAATAGAAGAGAATATTTTTACCCCATTAAACGTTCTAAACATGAAAGATTGTATCGTACTTTATTCCATCAACATTTTGTATTTCACCCGTGTTTAAATTAAATGCAGTTACTAAAATAGTGTTACCATGCATACAAGGGCAATTTTTACTCAGCTACTATGAATCGCGGAAGTTAGTTTCACAGAATTGATGCAGTACAGGGGTGACTCGACGACTGTCTACACACAATGACTTCTATTTAAAATTTATATATAGGCTTTACTTTTCATGGGACTAGCGGAGCTGTCAAGTCAGAGGGACAACAATGGCTGGTCAGTCAAACGTTAAATCATTAATATGTGACTTAAACACTAAAATTTACACTTACCTTATTAAGGCCTAAAAAAGCGGTTCTTTTTTGTTAAGTCAAAGCCGTCGGAGAGAACGCGTAAGACGGAGAAGGTCGTTCGTTCTACGTAAAGATACCTATAATTAATACTCCACTCGTTGTATTAATCGTTTGGTTGTGAAAGACAGAAAACTGCCAGAAGCTCAAGCATCATCAGCAGGGGGCAGCGTATAATTTGAAATTCATACAAGTTTCAACGCTGGAATCGGTGGTTGGCGTATGTGAAGTTTTTAGCACGGTAGCTAGATAGCCAGTCATCTTGGTTAGCTTAAAGTTACGTTAGTGTGTCCGCTAACTTCGTGATCAGCTCCGACACGAGCTTACCTCTAATCGTCTCGGTATATATAATCTAATTACAGGTGTTAGCCTTCAATCATCTTGTAGAAATTGAAGGTAATTGCAGTATAAATTCTAACTTATCTGTTCCTTCTCTCTTTTTGCTCTCTCTCTCTGTCTCTCTCTCTCTCTCTCTCTGTCTCTCTGTCTCTGTCTCTGTCTCTCTCTCTCTCTCTCTCTCTCTCTCTCTCTCTCTCTCTCTCTCTCTCTCTCTCTCTCTCTCTCTCTTTGTCCTCTCTTCGTTTTACGCTCACAACCGTAAAAGTACAAAACCGTAAAAGTACAAAACCGTAAAAGTACAAACACATACACTGACATGCAATGTTGCATATTTGCATATTTAGAGCGTGAATTATTTTAGTTATTTCTTCTTGCTGAGAGTGTAGATTATAATGCACTTAAACGTTTAGCAAAATACGTACATGCACGCAGACAGATACAACGGAAGTTAGAGAAATAAAGAGATATTGAAGGTAAACGAGAAACGGAAGAAGTGACGGAGAGGGGATCGTAGAAAGACGTTTAGACAAGATTCATGGATGCAAATTGTCAACAAGCGGTCTACGTATAAGCTGGAGCCCGTTCAGCTGATTAGCGATTTACAGGTGTGGAGAAAAGAAACCTTCATAATTCAAAACCAGATTTATTTATTCGTTAAGCGTTTGCTGCGAGGCGTTAACATTTTTTTTCTTAATTTTATTGCTGTAAGTACAAAACAGAACACATAGGCCGGTTCTGCTTCTGTACGTATTATCAATCGCAGACAGAAGTATTTATGACTTCTAGCTGTTCTAGCCGTCTGGTTTAGCTTAATGTTACAACATTCATTATGGCTATATCGTACCAGAAGTCGAATGAATGACGTAAACCAATTGGTGGGGGTTTTCGTTTCCTTTACTATATCTTTCTACAATAGTTCTGGAGATCTTTTTTCTATTTGCAGTTGGCTGGCAATTCCAAATATTTGGGGCCATTTCTCATGTGGCTCTGACGGCGAAAAATTCAAAGGGAAAACTGATCTCTGATAAAAAATTACCAGTTCTCTCGGTTAAGAGCACGTCAAAGTGGCTATTGAAAACGGCTAACCGTATGGAAACACGACGATTGAAGTACGAATTCGACGACCACACGAAAGCTCGCTAAATCTATATTAATGAAATTCACGTTTGGTTGGCGCAATGAGAACGCCCAATTGTTGCCAAAATTCGCTACAAAACCCAGTTGTATATTGCACAAACGTCCATCTAAACACTCCGATAGTCGTAATGTGTAAACATTAATAGGCATACGTTTACACATGTGGTAGTATGTATTATCCGGTATTCTCCGACACCGGATAATATTAAGTAAAGATGGTAAGTTTATAATAAGTGTATAGTAAAATGAATAAAGTTGTCATTCTCAGCTGTTACCGGTCCCAAAATTAAAAATAAGTCCTACGCAAGACACAACAAAAAATATTGTAATGAATTACATTAAATAATACTTGTTCAAAAGTAGATTACTATAAGAGTACTGTACATTCGTCTTAGAATTCATAATGCTACAAAATAGAATATAATACTGCACTATGAACGAAATTCGTGTAAATGTATTCATAGTATTGCAATTCGTTGCATGGGAAGTAGAAGAAAACTAGTTAGAAACATTAAATAAATAAATAATTATTATTAACTCCTAAAGGCAATGCCTTGTCGCTGTAGCCACGTCACTCTATCCCTTGCGATATTCTTCATTTCTTCATAGGACTCACTATTCACGACACTCATTGTGCTGCGGAAGTATGCAGTTCTTGGTCTTCCTTTGGGCTTCTTCCCCACTAATTTGCCCTCAAAGATGTTAGTTAAAAAAGCACTATGTCTGATCACATGCCCTATCAACTTAATCTTCCTCACCTCTATACTCCCTAAGCAGTGTTCTATTCTCATTTATTTCCTCTAAGATCTGTTCATTCGTCTTCCTATCTGTCCAACTAGTTTTTGTCATTCTCCGCCAAATCCACATCTCCATTGCCTGAAGTCTGTCACTCTCCACCTTCCCTAAGGTCCACGATTCACATCCGTAAGTTAAAACACTCCATACAAATACCTTAACAAACTTTTTCCTTGTTTCAATACTACTATAATATGGTTGCTTGTTAATAAGTTCCTTTTGCTCTGAAATGCTTGTTTTGCCAGAGCTACTCTCCTCTTAATCTCTGCCAGACACTTATTCCCACTTGTAACTATGCTACCCAGGTAACAAAATTCAGTAACGTGCTCCAATATTGTGTTGTTCAACATAATGGTTGACTTAATGTCTTCTCTTTATTTACTTACGACCATTATTTTAGTTTTCTTAACATTTATCCTCAATCTCCAAGCGTGAAGAATTTTGTTAAACGTACCTAACATTCGGGTCATATCCTTGTCTGAGTCAGCCATCAGTACAATATCATCTGCGAAGCGAATACTGTGTATCTGTTCCCCATTTATTTTAATTCCCCTAGAACTCCTTTTCATCTGAGTTACAACATCTTCTATAAACAAATTAAACAAGTACGGTGACAGCGGGCAAACTTGTCTCACCCCTCTTCTTATTATTGCTTCCTTTTTACATCCATTTATGTCTATTTCAGTACTTTGCAACCTATAAATATTGAAGATTACCCTTCTAACTTTCCAGTCAAGTCCTGACTTCCTCATAGTTTGAAACAACAGCTTCCAATCAACATTGTCGAACGCCTTCTCGAGATCCACAAATAGTAAATAGGTTTTCCTATTCACTTCAATTCTCCTCTCCAAGATCTGCCGCAGAGCCAAGATTGCTTCTCTGGTTCCTCTACCTGCTCTAAATCCAAACTGATCCTCCTCCAAAGTGTGATCAATCATTCCTTCCAGTCTGTTCTTCACTATGTTCAGCAAAATCTTAGCAGCATGAGATATTAAGGCTATCGTTCTATAATTAGCACAGTCGTCTACTTTACCTTTCTTTGGTATTGTGATTGTTCTACTTTTAATGAAATCAACTGGCAATACTCCCTCTTCATAGCACCCAGTAATTATTCGAAATAGCTGGTCTTTCGTTCTCTCCCCTACATTTTTCAAAAGCTCTGCTGGTAGACTGTCAGGCCCTGTCGCTTTTTTCATACTCAGACCTTTAAGGGCATAATCAATTCCACCCTGCTAATTGGCGGTCCTACCATATCTCTATCTACAGCATTCTCATTTTCTAGAAACTCCTGCATGACTACCACAGCTTCCCCACCATATAGTTCCTCTATATACTCCTTCCAACGCTCGCTGACCTTATCATTTTCGAAAAGTATTTTACCATTTTTATCCTTAACAACATTACTTCCAGTCTTATGCTTCAACAGTAACGATTTTATCCTTAAATATGCCTTCTCACATTTTCCTCTACTGAAATCATCTTCTATTTCAAGACTTAGTTGTTTCATCCAATTTTCTTTTTCAATGCGACACATAGAGGTAATCTGATTTTTTTATTCTCTTGTACTCCTGATAATCCTTATTTCTCAGTTTATTACGCCTCCTTATTAGATCCAACATTTCCTGTGTCATCCACGGTTTCCGTGGTTCTAACTTTCTCTTCCCTAGAACACGCTGTGCTGTTGCAATTATTCCATCTCTTACTTCCTCCCAACTTGGCCTTCCTTCCATCAACATGTCTGTCTCCTCTTCCAATTCTTTTACTATTTTGTCATCGGTCAGTTTTTCTAAGCACCAGTTCTTTTGTTTAGATTTCCTGATTTTCCTAAATTTAATATTGCACTTGGCCATAACGGGAATATGGTCACTATCTATATCCATACCAGGATATGAATGACTAGATTTGACTTGGTTCTTATATCTTTGTCTGACTAGAATATAATCGATCTTATGCCTCCTAACATCCCCCGGTGCTTTCCAAGTGTATCGTCGTCTTTTGGGGACTTCAAAACATGTGTTTGTGACGATCATCTCATACTGCTCACAAAACTCAAGTAACCTTTCCCCTCGTGCATTAATGTTCCCCAAACCAAACTTCCCAGCACATTTTTGACTACTGTTAGCACCAATAGATGCATTAAAGTCGCCCATTATAACTACATTATCGTCTTTCTTTATCATCTTGAGCAACTCTTCAATCTGTTCATACATTAATTCTATATCTTTATCGTTACTACTTGTTGGAAAGTACACCATAATTATACACAAATCAACTGGCTCTGCCCTAAGTTTTATCATCAGTAATCTATCACTACTGTGGCATGTATTCAAGACACTACTCTTCCATTCACCTCTTAAGAACAATGCTACTCCATTTCTTCCTGGTTCTTCCTTTCCACTGTAAATAATTCTGAAATCACCTGATACGAAATCACCACATCCTGCCCATTTTGTCGCGCAGACACCTAATATATTAAGCTCTGCCTTTATCATAGAATGCTTTACCTCTTCCATTTTACCAGGCTTCAGTAATGTTCTAACATTCCAAGTGCCGATTTTGCATCCATTTTTTCGTTTGTAGACAATAGGATTTACTTCTTCAAAATTGACTCTATCCAACACCTCCCCCCCCCCCCCCCGGAGAACCGAATGGGGGAATTGAAACTCCGGAATATTTTGCATTAGACGTAGCCATCATGCTAAAAGCCTGGGGATATCCTCAGATCTTTAATGCCTTCTGCATCCTATGCCGTTGACCATCTCTGGTTCATCCGCCTTCTGGGGTATTTTCACACCCCAAGGACAAGAGAGTGCCCTAACCTACTACCCGCTCATCCGCCTTCAAAGAAGCCGTTGGCACTTGGTAGTAGGGGGACCACTTATACCGGCGGTCACTCGGTCGTCAGAGCCTCGTTAGTGTGAACAGGGTGCACCATGCAGCGAACTTCCGCTACAACTCGTGAAGGTGAGGCTGACGGTTGTATAGGAGAGGCTATAAGAGACGCATCCTATACCTTACACCCCAAATAAATAAATATACAGTATATAAAAGGATGATTTTCTTACAAAGTTAATTAGCTGTCACGAGTAGCTAAATAGCTTCGCTCAGTACATTCCCGTACGTTAACATTTTCAATAAAAGTCCTTTGAACTGTTTTAACAAAGTACCATAAACTTCTAAATTTAAGTCCAAATTGTTTATTATGTCAGGGGCGAATAACGCACTGTCAAATGCGAGAACATTAAAAGATAAATTTATTGTCGTCACCGATATTACGAGGGTCGATCAGATAGTATAAACGAGACTTTTTAAATTGGCTCGAGATATACTTTAACGCTCGTTAATTTTGGCAACAGTAAGCAGTGGGTAGTAGAGCAGTATCTAAACGTGAACGCGCTTGTTTCTAAAGTCGTTTGTTTAACTGTTGTCACGATGAGTGAACAGCAGCTGCGCGTGTCCATTGCGAAGCATGTAATTTTTCAGTTCTTAGTATAAGAAATGTTAAACCAGGTGAAATTTTTAACCTGTGCGTGCACAGTTTGCCAATGATAGACTTTAGAAGGCTCAAGTGTACAAATGGCATACGTTTTACTGCGAAAGTCGGAAAGAAGTTTCTATCCTTACTGACACACGTCGTCCGTAGAAGTAGCGTTGTGTCGCAGAACATTTTGCAAGTTCTAGACGTTATGTTAATGCAACGTGACTACCTTACGTTATGGAAATGTGTAATCATTAAAAAAGTGTTACGCAAAATCTCTCCAAGATGGATGCCAAATATTTTGAATCCAAATCGTAAGGCTGTAAAAGATGAAATTTCTCAGAGGCTTTTGGATCGCTCTGCAGCAGAAGAAGATTCACTTTGATGCTAATTCTCACGCGTCGTGAATTGTGGATACAACACTATACTCTCGAAACCAACAGATTAAGCGTGGAGTGGCTTTCGAAAAATGGAACAATTAGAGTAACAGTGAAAAGACGTTTGTCTGCTCGCAAAGTTCTTATGACTTTCGGGTGCTGTGTCCGTCGATTTTTTACTTTAACAAAAAAACAATTTATTATTATTTAGACAATAAATTAAATAAATATGTGTCTTGGTTCTTGAGGACAGCACCCGGTCCTACACTACTACTGCTGCTACGCAAGAAAAATTGGAAGAATATCCTCGACAGTTTTAGATCATCCTCCCTATAGTCCAGATTTATCACCATTTGAGTTTTATTTGTTTAGATATCTAAAAAAAAAAGACTTCTAAACCCTTTCTTTAGCGGTGAGAAAAATTTTCCAGCGACAAAGAGGTGCAAGACTACGCGCGCAATTGGCTGCGAATTCGTCCAACAAATTTGTGTAAAGGAGAAATTAAAAAACCGCTAGTGCGATGGAAAAACGTGTAGATAGTAGAGGATTATATGTTGAAGAATAATTTTTAAGTTATTTTTACGTATATTCGTTGAACAAAACGTTTCTCAAAAAAGTCTGAGACATTCAAAACATTAAATTAATATAGAGCATACAAAAGGGTCACAAAATGAAAATATGAAAAATATACACGTGTGTGTGTGTGTTTGTGTAAACAATATAAAATTTCGCTAATTAAAGAACGAATTTAAATAAAACCAAAATAAGATAATTTATTTAAAATTATTCAATTTATGTTTTGTATAATTTTTAAACAATACAATTAAACGTTAAAAATATTCAATGTATCCATCAAAACAGGCGATTACGTCAGCAAACACTACAATAATTTAAAAATTTTTAAATCGAAGCCATATTGATTATTCGTTCATTTATACTCAAACCTCTGAAGATGCAGGTTGTGTCTGTAAAACTACGTAAGCTGCATAAATAGTAATATAATATAGGCATATACTTACAGAAGAATTTTATTATTTACTACATAGTATATAAATAATATTTTGTATTCTAGATTGGTTTTGTTTCCCTGTTTAGTCTTATTCGACTTGACATAGTGATTCTCCTTGCTTCACCGTTCAGTCCGTAGTGTTTTTTGCATCATTGTCGTATTCATCGTTCATGTTTCTGACAGTGTATTTATTTGTAGAAGCTCACATCGATGAATAATTCCCCTCTTCCTTTAAATGTGTATAACGAATAGCTACAAATGGTCCTTACTTCGTTATGACATAACCTTAATTCTTCGACACCGTCGTAGGAATGAAATTAAAGGGGAGTAAGTGAAGAGTTCACGCATAAGCTTTACTGTGATTGAAAAAATGTTTATTTTTATCAGTTGTAAGTATTCGAAGAAAAATAATTTAAATAGTGAGCACGAAAGTAGTCGCTCTGAAGCTCCAGAAGTAAACGTCGTCCGCGTGTTTGTAGTAGCCTATATGATTTTTTCAACGAAACGTTGTTCGCTGATTGAATTGATTAAATAGTTGCTACAGTGACTAAAATTATATAGAAAATATTCGAAATATTGTAAATCTGGTGCCAGCGACAATATGTCAGTAGGGAATTCTAAGGAACACTAACTTACGTTTTAATTTTCGTAATTTCGAAATAATCACACAATGGCACGTAAAATTCAACAAACATGTAATCGGGCAAACGGGGGAAGAAAATATATACGTTGAACGTCTTTTCAAAAAGATTTATGCCAAACGTCGAGTAGTAGTATACCTTCAACTGTAACATGTTAATAGCAGCACAGAGGAATAACCAATTTAATCGAAACCAAACCGAGTGAATGGCTAGCGCTGGTGTCGATAGCCGGCCACTATAAATCTTGTGTTGGAACTAACTCGTCTGTAACTCCTACGTTGGCTGCGATAATATATCTAGAGTTGTACCGAGTCGTGAGAAAGGCGAAGTAGCCAGCAGCCTGGAAACTGTGGAGACCGTCCAACGGATGGATGACCTCAGTCAGGGGCGACGTATCGATTGTCAAAACAATACCACGGCTATCGGTTAATCGATCTCCACGAAAAACAAATATTTTTTACAGAATTCAAAATAAGATTAATGCGCTGAAACACATGGAATAAATTGTCTTTGCAGGAAAGCTATTGGTGTGAGGAGGTAAGTAAGAAATTGATAGGTGAATAATAGCTATGAAAAAGCAGTATAGTATAACATATATATCTTTGCGTGTTCATTTTAATTAGGCTAAATAATAAAGAAGCTTGATATAATAGTGATAACAGTATGAAGTGCTACAGTTATATTTACATTAAGGAATGATTTTTCTTATTAGTAAAAATGCACATTAAAATGTAATATTATACACAGTATCGATTTTCAATTTTCATATTATACGCCTGCCTTCTGCAGGAAATCAACCTCGTTGATATTAATTCCCGTGATTAGGGTAGTTATTATCTTTCATATTCCACTTACCCAATCTTTATCTTTACATGTTTGATGCGTCTACAAAGACTGTTCACCTATTTCTGTTTTATTGTTGTGACGTACCGAAATGTCTTACAGTATTTTCACAATTTTTCTGTATTTCTCCCCTGGTTATATCTTCTGTTCTTTACTAAGCCCCTCATGTTACGAGACCAGGTTACCTTTACTGATGTGCATTCAGTTCCTCTTCTTTCACTTTTTTCTTCCCTGTTTAGCTTTTGTTACTCATCGTTTACTGTTTTCCATCTCTGGGTTAGATTGGCTCAGTATTATCTATTGTGTTTCTTTATTTGGTTTTTGCCTTGTTACACATAGTTACTTATGAATGTTTTTGTTCTAATATTAACACCGCTGCTTATTATGTTTTGTACCAATATCAACACCGCTGCTTATTATGTTTTGGTACCAATATTAACACCGCTGCTTATTATGTTTTGGTACCAATATTAACATCGCTGCTTCTTTTACTCTGTCTTGTATTTGCGTGGCGTATCTAGAATTTGGCCATGGAAAGTCCTGTCGAGTCGTCTTTATATAAAAGGAAAAACAAGTTATGATTAATCAACATTACTATCTTTAAAGTGATTGAAAACCGTGTGATAACATCCTGAAATCAATCCTATTAAAGTAAACGGTAATAACACAATAAAAATACGCGTTATTGAAACACTGCTTAGAAGATACTCATTGACTGAATTGATTTTCCTATATTTCAAACGTATACACAGTTGCTGCGCAATAAACCTGTTTGTATACTTAAAAAAAAAGAGTCATTATATTAGCGTACATAGCTGAAAAAACAATACAATAAACTACACAAATTAAGAGCTTAACATAATTCGTCAACTTGATCCGACCCTCTGGGGAGGGGCGGTCCCATTTAGGGGGGCCCCCGTAAATACATCTCCTATGTATTTGTCCCGCAGTATGTTTTAGTTTTTTTTGAGATAGTTGAACTCTTTTTAAATATCTGTCTTTGCAATTTAGTATTAATTGAAAAGGAAATCATTTTAACGTACGAGACGTTTCAAACATTTTGCAATTATTAAATTGCAAATCAGATTTGTTGGTTTTTGATGGGTTCTATTTTTACGATCATCGATAAAGAGGGTAGTAAGTACAAATTGTAAACTAAAGCACAAATTAAATCATAATAGATTAGCATAAGCTAAAAGAATGTGTGCAAAAGCGGTAGTTTAAAAGAGTTCAGTGCATAAGCAACAATAACTACAAGTAGTTACGTTCTAATTAGAAGGGTGAACAGTTTTGAAGAATTGATGTAGAGCTAATTTTAACAGACTAAATCGTGTATTACCATCTGCTGTAGTTACTACGTTACATCTCATTTTATAGTGAGTATTACTTTACAAGCAACAATAGGCCTACAATACGAACTTAACGAACACCTTCAGATGCGTTCAGATTTGAAAGAAGATCGTCTTTATCATTGGAAAAAATTTTCTTTTATAACGATGAAAAACGAACAAATATAGTCATATGAAATATACACTGTACTACGATTTCAATCGAAAGCATTGGGAATTCTTGCAGGAGCTTCAAGTTACGTACCAGATCACACTATATGCACTTGCTTTATCCTTCTTCGTACAGATGAAGAATGTAGAAAAAGGGCACCAAAATGTTTGGACAGACCGTAGAGTCACAGTCGTGGACAAGCTTCAAATCTCGCCAATATCGTAAACCAATATGCCTCGAAGGGAAATAGCCAAACACAGAATTACAGATACCGAACAGGTTCGCTTACCTGTTTGTACCCTTCACTTCAAGAAAGGTTATTTTATGGCCACTAAAAGGTGCATCTATTGTTACGAAGGTTTTATAGTAGAGTTACTGCGGCGGCCCCATCCAGCGGATTAAGTGACATTTAAGTCCGTTGCATGTAACTTTGGTTGTCTCAAAAACATTTATAAGCTTTCACGCCAGGCGCAAACATTGTTACAATTATTATTAGGCCTATTACTAGCCGGGCTGTTAGTCCGTGGTCGACTGTTACTGTGTGTGACAGACATTTCGGCCCCGCCAGCGGAGGTCATCTTCAGTGTGAAAAAGTGTTTGGCAGGTGTTCCCCAATTAACTTTATTACTGAGGTAGAGAGCAGTACTGGACTGAATTGGGGAATACCTGCCAAACACTTTTTCACACTGAAGATGGCCTCTGGTGATGGGGCCAAAACAGTCAGTAACAGTCACACACAGTAACAGTCGACCACGGACTAACAGCCCGGCTAGTAATAATAATAATTTTAATATTAATAACATTAGTTTAATTTTAATATGACATGCCACATCCCAAAATTCCCTCATATCGAGTACGTTCTATCTAATCGGGCTAAAATATAAAATTTCACGATACTAAAACTTTTATTACGTATGCTTGAATGCTTCATTATAGTTTTTTATAGGCACCTGAGAGAGCACAAGGTTGAGAATTTTTCTAGATTAACCTACAAAGTTAAGCACAATATTTTATCTTTAAACATGGTAAATTCACACACCGAGATCATTATACGCTGAAGATTACTTATTTTTCACATTAATCTTAACAGAGTCGCGTGAGTGTGCGCGAGTGTGTGGGTGAGCGGGATTGTGCGTGTCAGGCTCGGTAGCACAAACCCGTTCCTACGGGCGCCGCTGCTCGCGCGTTCGCGTCCGTAAATGTGCAATCGCGTGATGGGAGCGATAGTTTGACGCAATCCGAAGCCAGCGATTCGTGATGGAACTCGAGCGTGACAGGACACAATCATATTAATTGTTGGCTTATTATTTTAATATTTATAATTATAGCCGTCGTTGGGTAGGACGCGGTTTGGGTTATTGGGTTACTACCGACTTCAGGTGCGCCGAAAGGCAATCAGCTAGCAACCGATTATTAGTGGTCAACTTTGTTCAAGAATTTTTGACAAATAAATAAATATTTGCCGTCGAGTGAAATTCTCTGACGCGATGATGACCAAATCGAGGCAACACGAGACCTTGAGTTGCGAGGTAGCCTTTACTATAGACATAATTGACGGTGTGGCGACTCCACTTGACTTCTGAAACATTGTACTATATTTAGTAAAAATGAAAACGGTTGACGTCAAAAAATGCTACTCTAAAATTCAGGAAACTATCATTTTCCAAATATTTTTATTTGGATTTTTGCTTTTGTGGCATAGAGACGTAGAGACTTGGACGACAGAGAAACCACGGTGAAACCAAAGGCTTTTCAAGATTACGTCCTTACGGAGAAACAGAATGAAAAATAAATAATTTCTTAGCAACATCGTTGGGAACATTGTGGAGAACAAACAAAAAACGGTGGCAAACAGTGCCTGCTTTTAGCGTATATTGTAAACGTATCAGTAAATGTTTGTCAATATCAAGCAAATTCGTTAATGCTGGCGTTAGTCTCTCTTGATTAGGAAAGAGAACACAGATGTAACGAGCATACGGGGCACATTCCATTCATAGTAAATATTTATGATATTGGAAAAATTCTTACAAGAACAAGGATGCTATATGGACGCGTAAAATTCGAATAAAAGGACAAAACAAATCAAGACCTAAGAGGAACCAGTTATTCAGACGTGAAGATAACACGAAGAACTTATTGAAGTAACAAAACCATATGTTTATTTATTGTTGCCATAGTAACCAAACACGAGCTAAGACAAATTGTCTTTTCATTGCCCCACCCGGTAAATCTGCACATATGGAAAGGGTGTTTCAACGCGCGTATTTACAAAGGCGTGTTCTCAGGAACAAATGTTTGAGTAGAGCAATTAATACGGCCTAAAAAAAATTATTTAAACGACAATGAAACGTTATGTATGATGCCGCGACCTCAGGAATAAAAAATAACGCCGGACTTAATAGTTTATTCATTTTAGATAATTATGTCAGATAATTATAAGAATTCAATTATTTTACTTTCTGCAAATCATTCGGTACTCGCCCGTGGATAGCGGGCCCGAGGCGTTTACAAACATATTTAAGTCGCTGCCCCTTGTTTGTGTAAGCGAAACTCACTGCTACTACAGATGGCTGTGATATGACCAAGCGGTGTTACACCAGCAGAAACGAATGAGTTTTTAATGTGCAGGTATACGATGCAATGATTAATGTTTCCAGTCTCACTAACAATAATTATTATTGCGACTATAAAGTTATGCAGTTTTTTATAACATATAATCTGTATAAAACTTTATTTATTACAGCCGTTATTCAACCGCTGATATGGAATTTATTCACGCTTTAAGAATTTTGACGTATTAAAACTATTTTACAAATAATATCTGGGTCTTCCTCTTTCGTTTATGACAACATATTAATGGATCGAATTTACGACTACTCTTTCACGGAACGTGTATTCCTACATACAGGCGTGTCGTTAGGTTCTATTACAAAGGGGGTTCAGTTTTCGCTTCAGTTACAATTTAGTTCCACATTGCTCAACGACAATTTCTCGTAATTCCTTATTCTTATCACGCTCTATATCAATCATTCTCTTTTTCTTGGCCTTCCTATCAATTAAAGGTATTCCAATCAAAGAGCTTCATTAATCTAAGGCAGCAGTAGGCAACCCTGCGCCCGTCGATAAAGTTTGACAGGCTCTCGAACCAATTTGTAATTTTATTTTCTTCTGGAACAAGGAATACACCAGCATTGTACTTCTTTCGAAGTACTGTATTATAAAATAGTACAAACCATTTACCGAACCGCGCTAAGTCTTCCACCAATACAATAGTCGATCTTGTCGCTCAGAGCCTCTAAAAACCTTTCTCTCCAAAGTGATTTTTTCAAGTTTTACATTTCTGTGCACTTTATGAAAATAAATAGTGTTATCGTGGTAAGTTCTTTAATTTATTTTTTAAAAATGTTTTCCTGTTTAACAATTTGTTTGTTTGTTTAAAGTTTTGTTAGTTTCAACGTGCGAGTGCATAATGAGAAATTGGTGACGACCTACTCCTAATGTGAACAATTTTCATAAATTTATATGAAAAACACTGCAGTTTTTTTTTTTTTTTTTTTTTTTATATTCGGTGTTCCACGTCGCTAAATATAAGCGCAAGGATATTATAAAGCGACAGTTAACGTTTGTAACGTCCCGCCATTCAACTCCCCACCTTTATATTGTCCATTGGGGGGGGGGGGCGCCCATCGAACTAGTCCTCAGTTATATATGCGCGCCCATAAATTCAAAGGTTTCCACGGCCGGCGTCAACATTATTAAAACGAGTGCAAGCCGGGCGGTTAGGCCGTCGTCTCATGGTGTTAAACGAGTGCTAGCCGGGCCGTTAGGCCGTCGTCTCATGGTGTTAAACGAGTGCAAGCCGGGCCGTTAGGCCGTCGTCTAATGGTGTTAAACGAGTGCTAGCCGGGCCGTTAGGCCGTCGTCTCAGGGTGTTAAACGATTGCAAGCCGGGCTGTTAGGCCGTCTCCCATGGTGTTAAACGAGTGCAAGCCGGGCTGTTAGGCCTTCGTCTCATGGTGTTAAACGAGTGCTAGCTGGGCCGTTAGGCCGTCGTCTCATGGTATTAAAAGAGTGCTAGCTGGGCCGTTAGGCCGTCGTCTCATGGTGTTAAACGACTGCTAGCCGGGCCGTTAGGCCGTCGTCTCATGGTGTTAAACGATTGCAAGCCGGGCTGTTAGGCCGTCGTCTCATGGTGTTAAACGAGTGCAAGCCGGGCTGTTAGGCCTTCGTCTCATGGTGTTAAACGAGGGCTAGCCGGGCCGTTAGGCCGTCGTCTCATGGTGTTAAACGAGTGCTAGCCGGGCCGTAAGGCCGTCGTCTCATGGTGTTAAACGAGTGCAAGCCGGGCCGTTAGGCCGTCGTCTAATGGTGTTAAACGAGTGCAAGCCGGGCCGTTAGGCCGTCGTCTCATGGTGTTAAACGAGTGCTAGCCGGGCCGTTAGGCCGTCGTCTCATGGTGTTAAACGAGTGCTAGCAGGGCCGTTAGGCCGTCGTCTCATGGTGTTAAACGAGTGCTAGCCGGGCCGTTAGGCCGTCGTCTCAGGGTGTTAAACGATTGCAAGCCGGGCTGTTAGGCCGTCTCCCATGGTGTTAAACGAGTGCAAGCCGGGCTGTTAGGCCTTCGTCTCATGGTGTTAAACGAGTGCTAGCTGGGCCGTTAGGCCGTCGTCTCATGGTATTAAACGAGTGCTAGCTGGGCCGTTAGGCCGTCGTCTCATGGTGTTAAACGAGTGCTAGCCGGGCCGTTAGGCCGTCGTCTCATGGTGTTAAACGATTGCAAGCCGGGCTGTTAGGCCGTCTCCCATGGTGTTAAACGAGTACAAGCCGGGCTGTTAGGCCTTCGTCTCATGGTGTTAAACGAGTGCTAGCCGGGCCGTTAGGCCGTCGTCTCATGGTGTTAAACGAGTGCTAGCCGGGCCGTTAGGCCGTCGTCTCATGGTGTTAAACGAGTGCTAGCCGGGCCGTTAGGCCGTCGTCTCATGGTGTTAAACGATTGCAAGCCGGGCTGTTAGGCCGTCTCCCATGGTGTTAAACGAGTGCAAGCCGGGCTGTTAGGCCTTCGTCTCATGGTGTTAAACGAGTGCTAGCCGGGCCGTTAGGCCGTCGTCTCATGGTGTTAAACGAGTGCTAGCCGGGCCGTTAGGCCGTCGTCTCATGGTGTTAAACGAGTGCTAGCCGGGCCGTTAGGCCGTCGTCTCATGGTGTTAAACGATTGCAAGCCGGGATGTTAGGCCGTCTCCCATGGTGTTAAACGAGTGCAAGCCGGGCTGTTAGGCCTTCGTCTCATGGTGTTAAACGAGTGCTAGCTGGGCCGTTAGGCCGTCGTCTCATGGTATTAAACGAGTGCTAGCTGGGCCGTTAGGCCGTCGTCTCATGGTGTTAAACGAGTGCTAGCCGGGCTGTTAGGCCTTCGTCTCATGGTGTTAAACGATTGCAAGCCGGGCCGTTAGGCCGTTGTCTCATGGTGTTAAACGAGTGCAAGCCGGGCCGTTAGGCCGTCGTCTCATGGTGTTAAACGAGCGCTAGCCGGGCCGTTAGGCCGTCGTCTCATGGTATTAAACGAGTGCTAGCTGGGCCGTTAGGCCGTCGTCTCATGGTGTTAAACGAGTGCTAGCCGGGCCGTTAGGCCGTCGTCTCATGGTGTTAAATGAGTACAATCCGGGGTGGTAGGCCGTCGTCTCATGGTGTTAAACGAGTGCTAGCCGGGCTGTTAGGCCGTCGTCTCATGGTATTTGAACCATACGTTTCATCCTCACCATCGGAGGTTATCTTCAGTTGTAAAAGTAGAAGTGGCTGATGTTCTCCAAATAACTCCAGTACTGAGGCCGAAACGTCTGGTTCAAATACCATGAGACGACGGCCTAATAGTCCAGGTTACTCGTTTTAATAACGATCTTCCTTAGGCAATCTGCCATCTGGCATGCAATCTATCTCTTTTTGTTCTTTGCAATACGATCTTGGATATTAACAATGTTCAACGCTTTACGAATGTCTTCATTGTAGAGTCTATCCCTTTGTGTGCAGCCTTTAACAGACCGCCAGAAACTCCTCTCCGATGGCTGTATTTTACTTAGATGTTTTGTTGCCGGAACTCAAGTTTCAGGACCATAGAATAACACTGGCACGTCCATTACCTTTTAAAATTTTAGTTGAGTAAAAAATAAATTTATTTCAAATAAATATAGAACCTGTGTAGTACAATCCTAAACATAAAGTATTATACAGTATTACACACCATTAAGAAAAATCCAGATAGGCCTGTAGTGTTTATGTTAGAAATATCTCAGAATATAAACATTTGGTCACAACAATAAATTGCTTGTAGGAAATTAAATATATCTATTTATACAAATTTACAAAAATTCAGAAAATAGAAATCCTGTTAATGTGTTTCTTCTACCTTAACGTCAGAAGTAAATTTATGAACAGAAAAATGTTTGTTTTGCTTACAAGAAACTGCAAAACAAAACTAAAAATGCATCTACTTAACTACGAACGTCGGCAGTAGTAGCAACAGCAGCAGCAGAAGAAGTAGTAGTAGTAATAGAGTAGTAGTAATAGTAGTAGTAGTACTAGTAGTAGTTAGTAGTAGTAGTACTAGTAGTTGTAGTAGTAGCAGTAGTAGTAGTAGTAGTAGTAGTAGTAGTAGTAGTAGTAGTAGTAGTAGTAGTAGTAGCAGCAGTATAGCAGTAGCAGCAGCAGCAGCAGCAGCAGTAGTAGTAGTAGTAGTAGTAGTAGTAGTAGTAGTAGTAGTAGTAGTAGTAGTAGTAGTAGTAGTAGTAGTAGTAGTAGTGAAACCCCCCTTTTATTTTATAAGTTTTTTTTTTTGTAAAGGGGAGAGACATCATATTTAGAACTAGGTGGTGAACCTAGAGGAAGCAAAAGTGTGCAAGGCCTAATTACAATTACAGACATGTCCCCCCAGGCGAATGACAGGACTTGCAAATGAAAAAGTCTATTAACCAACAAGCGTATACTTTATTAAGCATGCAACTGTTACATGAGATGACAAGTTATAGATTGAACAAGAGCAAAATTAACTGCAGGATTATATATATCAATTAATATTCTTAATGGCATAAAATGTAAGTGAATTGAATATTAACATAAATTGCCTAAATCCTCCCACATTATGTTTAAGTTAATGGTTGCAATAATATTATTCACAAAATAGAAAATCACTAATCCATAAGTGTTGTATAGACTTCAAATAGGTTAGCCTTTTAGTAACTTAGTAAGCACATTTATGATCTTTTAATTTATAACATATTCCCCCAACAAAATATATAAAGATTACACACACAAGCACATACACAACATAAATGACACAACATCCCTCATTTCAGTACCAAACCCTTCGTAAAACCCATTTCAACTAGAATAAATGAATGCACAACTATATATATTCTGTAGCGTGACAGAAAATCCACTACATTGTAAATCATATGAAATGATAAAATTTAATTACATCAAAAAATGTTGTAATAATATTAAATGACATTTAAATAAATCAGAGGAATGAAACACAATAAGATAAAAATCCTCACTACATAATATATAAAAACCACTGTTAAAAGAAACCAAAGAAAGTATTGAAGCAACTCATCAACTCATAAATAATACCAGTACGTTACCCAGGAAGCTCAGAGCAGTAAACCAGTTACATAAGACAATATCCCGAAAAAAGAGACTCAATCAAAGAGTGGTGAATACCAAAATACTCTAAAAACAAATAGAAGAATAAAGTCAGTTCAGTGAAGAAATTCAATACTCCAAACTAAACCTCAGTCGTGATAACACCAAGTACCTTGGTTCCCAAGAATGAGGAAAGAAGAACAGAAGAGTGAAGACTAGACGAGGGACAAGAATGAAAACTAGAAGAGGGACAAGAATGAATACCAGAAGGAAGATATGAAGAAGGACAAGAAGGAAGACAGGAGGAGAGGAAGACATAGTATGAAAGAAACACCGTAGTAAAACCTATTATTATATAAACTACTATCAATCCCAAACCCACAAAAACTATGTCAAAGAAAGTATAACATCCCCAAAATCTTATAAAAATGTAATTATTGAGAAAACTAAAGTGTTGTATAGCGTTATAAGAAGTGCACCGGCTAAAGCTATTGTGTAATAAAGAAAATAAACTAGTCTTAACGGTCCATGATGACTAAAGGTCTGGTCTGAGATAATAAGACTCAGAATATCAGAACCAACAGTGAAAGTGAATTTGTATAAGTGTTTTTTAAAAAATGCAATAAACTTAAAGTTGGTGATACTATAACTTAGTAGTATGCTATATCACAACTTTAAAGTCTAATAATAACCAGCATGATAAAATAATAAAATGGAAGGTTTCCAGTATTTTATTATTTTTATGTAAATCCTTATTTAAAAGACCTTTGTAAAAAAGGATGATAATAAATAGAGTATGGGAATTAATGTTTGCTGATGTGGGGAATCACAATAATAATGATTTAAACCAAAAAGGAATGGTACTAATATAGTATGAATAAGTGTAACATGTTTAGATAGACTATTATTTCACAGTCCTAAAATCAATGTATTAAATAAATGTATTTGTAAGGTTTATTAGAAAATAAGATTTATGTTAAGTATTTTAAAAAAGAATTATGTTTGATAAATAATAACCTACATACCAGTAATAATGTACTAAAAGGTATGCTATGTTAGATTAAAAATAGTCAAAAGAGATATGTTTAAGCTGTATCTGCAATATGTTAAATTGTGCAGATTACTAAACAATGTTCATAATTAATTATTTTAATAACTGTAGTGTTAATTAACTACTACACAAAACAATAAGTTATAGATCATGTTATGTTCATATATTTGTAGTTATGTAAAGTCAGAGGAGGAATCAAGTTTAATTTATTGAGAAAGAAAGAAATATAAAATTCTAAAATCTAGGCCATTTGGTGAAATCAGAGAACCAATATAAAATAGTATAATTCACTAATAAATCCTGTAAACTACCCAGATTTATATAAGATAACACAATTAACTACTACTAGGAATGATCCTATGATTTAAAATGACAATAAGGAAATATACCTTAACATTTTGTAAATTGTCAAAATATATAAATTAATTAATTTTAGAGAACAATGTCAAATCTACAAATTAACACAAAAAACCAGTTCAAAGGTGTAATTTATATGTATTTAAGGAAAGGAAGAGAAATATGACTAATTAAAATTTATTATAATAGTATTAATAATATTTAAAATGGAAGGAATTTTATATAAAAACGGAAATCCAATTTTGAGCCTATATTTCCAAAGTGTGAACAAAATTTGTTAATTTCCACAAAATGACTACAGATATGGACTATAATACATCAATTTAAAGGGAATAAGATGATTAAACTAATAATAAGATTAATAATTCATAAAAGTAAGGAATAAAATAGAAAAATTCCATATATAATGTAATATTTTCTAATGTGTATGAAATCGAAAAATGTTAACAATACTTTTTCAAGGATTAACTGGGCAAGATTTATGACCAAGTTAATTAGTCTTTTGTTGAATATCAAGCTGAATAGGTGTGTGACAAAAACGTTCTTTAAACCGAGTCGAACATGAAGCTAACGTTTTAGCCATTGAAATCAGTGAACGAGAGTTAGACAAATTAAACACTTTTTGAAGCCAATACTATAAAAACATTCACGACAATAGTGAAAACAAACCTCTAACTTCACTATACGAGTGACAGTAAACGGTAAAACATTATATTACAACTGATTTACTCTACAAACCTAACCGCAACTTGAAAACTTAACCGTAATAGTTGCACAAATAGAAAATAACCTAACTAACGCAAGTTTACACTGAACACTTCACCAGAATACACTAAATAGATTAACAGACTTATTACACCAGTGCGGGGACATTTTAGACCTTGATGAAGGTAATTTTATAATAATTTTCTGACTCGACGCATATACAATAGCCGAGACCAACCCAAGGAGCGGCCATCTTGAAAACGAAACCTGCCTACTACATCGCAGAGACTGACGTCACATCAGTCTTCATTGGTTCGACAAAACATTTATTCTTATATCATAACCTGAATTATTTAAATACTATTGAATAGTAATTATTGTATTTATATGTGTTAACTGTTAATGTTATACTTTCTCGTCACCCTTCTCTGACTATTAATTCTTAATCGCTCAAAGAACCTGTCTTTAATATAATATAACATAAAATTTTGTTCTGTATGACAATCGATAATTCCTGAGACAGAGTCGATAATTGCTCTCCATCGATAAAATATCGATTATTTATCTAAAATTGTCAATAAATCTTTATATTTCTATTATTTTGTATCTGTACTTATTTCACGGGGTAATTTAAGGGTATTTATAAGGCTGAAGGTATTAAATGAAAAGAATATACTCTATTTTGAACAAGATATTGGACCAGTAAGGAAAGTCACCAATCGATTATTATCTGGAGTTAATCTATTTAACTCCAGACTTGGTGCAAATATTCAAGAAGTGCTCGACGGTCAATAAATACCTACCTGTTATTAAAATTTCACAGAACCCTTTAAAAAACAGATTTACCTATTATACATACCTCTTAAACATAAACAAAATTATTTTATTGTTTGAAAATTCTATTATCATTGAATTTTCCATTTTATTTTTATTCTTTTGTAACGACCGGCATACAGCGGTCTGGTGACCAAGTGGCTAGCCCAAACAGTGGGATTTGATTTGATTACAGTCATATATAGGATCTTCTTACAAAGTGACGAATCCAACACGGGGTTTTAAGGAAGAAAAACAGCCACCGAAAGGTCGTCTTGTTACAATATGTATAAATATAATTAACAAGGTAATCAGATAAATCCAGCAACGAAGCATTAATATGCCTTGGTAATTAGCACCAGAAAATGTAAGTGCCCGCCCCCAACCAAACCAGAGACTCAACATACTAATCAACCCTCACTTTAATCATAAAAGCAATAAGAATATGTGACCATGAAAATAGTTTCACAACTTAAAACATCAGGCAGCCCCCTTTACGTGACTAGAATTCTGCCATGACCGCATGACATGAAAGCACAAAATAACTAACTCTCTAATAGCTTTAATTGGATTAAAAAAGGTAGAACTTAGAGCCGACTGCGGATATGCGTGTGTATGTAATTTTCTTACACATTATAAGCAGATATAATAGATTTCATTAGGTTTAATTGTGTAATGTTCACACATGCAGTCACAGAACTGAACATGAGAGTTTGTGCATAAGTTTAACGGTTAAAACTTCATGCGTGAGCTTCCGGGAGCTTCCGTGCATTCACAATGTCGTTGAGATAGAATTAAATAATTAGAATGTTCCCACCTGGATCGTCCGGTGCACTTAAGCAATACTGTGGCTGATCAGTAGTGTCTCGGTTGTACTAAGAAGTCCTGGGGCAGCGTAGCGTTAGAAGTGTGTCTGAACGGTAGATCTCGACTGACGGCATATCATGGCTAAAGGATCGTCTCTGCCAGGAGGGTGGACAGTTGGTCGTCACACCCGACACCCAACACCCATCTCGCCCTTGTTCGAGCACCTGCGACATGCAATGAGTTGTATAGGGTGTCATAAGGAAATGATCTCGCCACATATGCCATCCGCATTAAATTTCTAACACAAACTTTAAAGCTTCAACAGCCACCACACACACATCGCCACTAATTCGTATTAATCAGTATTGAACTCCCCAGCTGTGACTTATTTCACTCAACTATCAATTACGTTTTAAGTATTTCATTGAGAATGTTCAAATTAATTAACTGAGTATTTCATAATTATTAATGACACAAAAAGAAAAACAACAGCTGAGTGCAAGATGCATTATCATTTTCTTTACTGAAGTCAATTTGACCCGCAACATTTACATTCATATTAAGTTAATCTTTAATTGCGTTAACGCCCAAATTGAAAACTGATATACACGCACACACACACAGGTATAGTTTATAATAGAAGCTGAAACACAAAAATATATTTGGGGTTAAAATATTTTTAGAACCCGTCAACTTGTACATACCTGGAGCAGAACCTTATTCAGCCAACCATAGAGAAAGTCGACGAAGTCCTGAACTGATGAGTGCCGTCAGCCGAGAGCAGAAGACCTGGTTGAGGGTTCAAACAGAAATGAGACAGATTCAAAGCGTCTATCTTACCACGAAACCTCTCGGATGCAGGAATGTACAAAAACAGCTGGACGCGCCAACTGAATTTCGTAGCTGCACAACCACAGTGAGCATAGCCCAACGGCGACGAGATGCGGTGGCCGCGCGTGACGTCAAAACCGCTCGTTTTAAAAACACTTCGCCTACAATGCCGAACCCAGTACGGCACAGTAGTAGTAGTATAGGAGTAGCAGTAGCAGCAGCAGCAGCAGCAGCAGCAGTAGTAGTAGCAGTAGTAGTAGTAGTAGTAGCAGCAGCAGCAGCAGCAGCAGCAGCAGTAGTAGTAGTAGTAGTAGTAGTAGTAGTAGTAGTAGTAGTAGTAGAAGTAGTAGCAGTAGTAGTAATACTAGTAGCAGTAGCAGTAGTAGTAGTAGTAGTAGTAGTAGTAGTAGTAGTAGTTTAATAGTAATGTTATCGTAGTGCAGTGTTTTTATTTATTTTGGCGTTTAGAAATAGATTGATTGTTAAAGCAAAACAATATTGCTTACGGCTTTTAGACTTTTTCCAATACAAATTACTTTTATTTTCAATTGGGACTGCAAATTTGAGCAATCCAAATAAACGGCGGACAATTTGAGCATTGTGATAAACGGCGTGCTAGTATATATAATTTATGTGTACAAAGTTATTTTTCAAAGTACACTTTTCCTTCTGAAAAATCAACTGGACACTTTGGATAACCGTACAAAGTTCACTGAAAAATTGGACGTAGTTGTTTTCGTTAGGCTATATTTAACGTACACTCGAAATATTAAATAACAACCTGAATAATTAACTTTCTGGTTTTTAGTACACATTACTATTTTTATATCAAATTAATTTAGTTACAACTAGTTATATATGACGACTACATCATTGAGTTAGTCATTCAACTATACCTAACCTTGTCGGTCTTCTATACTCATTCGGCATACTTGTGTTACTAGCAAAAAGTGTTAATGCAAATGTAGACAATAATTGAAGACATTAATTAGACATGTAAACATTGAAGACAATAATTAGCTTCGTACAGAAGTTCGGGTTTTTTGTAATACTTTAATCCTTTATTGTGCATGTGTTAATGTAACAACTTTGTAACTTAAACTTTTTTTAGGCAGTAAGAAAAATGTAAAATTCTTGCCATAGCACTTTCAAAGGTGCTAGATTTTAGTAACTTTTACAGCTAGATCAAATGAACTATATTTTAATTAACGTTGGAAATTTATCTGGGTCTATATTCTGCTAGAATGTGTATCAGTGGTTTTTCTTCTTTCATTACACAAATATACTTTTTATGTGTTATACTTTCTTTAAAACAATGAGGCCTTTTTTGTAAGCCTGTTAATTAAGAAAAAAATTTGAAGTACCTGCTTAGTGAAAGAACACGCATGTGTACGAATAGAACACTAAGTCTTGACAATTGTTTACAAAAACAAAGGCGAGACTAGACGTGTCGATATGTTCAAAACACGTCGCTCAGTAACTCGGAATAATATAAATGAAAATGAAAAACACTTCAGTCTTTAATCACTCGATCCGTACATTTTCCATTAGACAATACAACGACGTAATGAATTGAAACATTTTAGTAGACATCAGAAGTTGAATCACAACGAAACAGATGTTGGAACAGTCCCAATATCCGTACCCGCACTACATTTCGACGTTTTGAATATGGATTGTATCGATATACTGCGATGTGAAGAAGAAGGAAAAGTGTACTGATTGTAAATTGTTCTATTGCATAATGTAAAGTGAAAATACGTGTTGTTTTCATTTGTGAGGTTAGATATAATGGTTTTTAGTTTTTAGCTTACTATTTAAAGAAATAAAAGACTTGGTTAGGAAATATATGATGTTTAATGTGTCTACACAATGCCTGAAAGAGAGAAACATTTAAAACAAATAACATGACGCACTTTTAACAAAAACGACAACAGGAAATGTTAAATGAAAAATACAATTATTTCAAAATAGTAAGAATAAAACAAAACAACGTATTAACAAATGAAAACAAGATTTGTTATGCGTTAGGTGGTCAATATTTTGTGTGTGTGTGTGTGTTTTTCAGTAAAAACTCGAAAATTTGACGGGAGCAAATTTTGTGCGAAGTAAAAGCCGGATATTATTGGAAAAAGAGCTCTGCCAAGAAAAGGGAGACATCTGTCGGCACTCCGCTTTACTTCGATTTGTTTTTTTTTTTACATGGATTTCACAAAAAGCGAGTATTATTTTATAGTCATATTGGTTTCCATGTGTAATTGTAGTTTGCATGTTAATATAACAGCGCCAACTATTGGCGTCACAGGCACACATCGGAGTTATGTTATTGCTAGAAACATTTTTCGTAAAAAGTATGACAATGAAACACGATTGCAGTCGTCAACAAACTATTTTATAATATACACGAATTTTCACGATTTTTATTTACTCGCCAAAAGTATATGCTTATTCATTACATATCGATGCCAATAATCACATAATCGAAATATCGTAAATCAGTGCGGGTACGGGTATTGGGACAGCAGACCTACCTTTTTCATCAGAGAACAATAAAAAGACGTGATGAACTCAAACATTATAGTAGACATCAGAAGACGAATCACAACGAAACATATGGATCCAACACTCTTGTGGACCAGTATCTACCGGGCTGTTTGGCCGTGGTCCGAGCACCAATGGCAGCCAGTGGTGCTGCTGAAACGTTTGGTTTTAATGTAAACCTTGGACCACGACGAAACAGCCCGGTAGATATTTTAAATACAACTGACACCGGCCGTAAAACCCTTACAACAATATTACTCTTGTAGACAATTCTAAAAACTCGTATTTTCGCCATACGATGATTACAGTGTATGATTTTCTGTATGCTTACAGTGTATACATCTAAAAGCATGTCAATTAGTAATTATTGTTGTTTAGTTGCTTCGTCAGAAAAGTATTTTTATCAATACTTTTGACATTTAATATTATCATTATAAATTTAAAAACTTCAAAACTCCTAAAACTTTACAGATTAGACACAACTTCGGGCAAATTCTACACAAATTATGCAGTTTGGTTAGATGCAGTTATATGAAGAAATCGATTTTAGACTTAAGAAGGTTGTTATATCGATTCCGGTAAAAATAAAATATAAAGACCTGAAAAGCTTCTCTGTTCAGTATGCAGACAAGAAAAACATTGCATTATCATTTAAACATTGCATTATCAGCAATGTTAACTTATTTAAGCCTATCCGAGATTTGTACACTAACAAGCGTGAACTTACAAATCTTCTAATTTTCTAATTTTTAGATTAAATCTGGGTACGTACCGGTTATTTATACGATCTTTAACCTAACTTCTATGGTACGTGAACATTAACAGAAGGGTTACGTCGGACAGTGACCATCGCAAAATGTATATGCACAACGTCTCAACCAGTAAACAATCTGTGGTCGTTTTCAGTTAGTGCGATTCACGCTTGTTAGTGACGAATCTCCGACACGCTTAAGTTTATATTTAATGTACTTACTTACTAGTTTTAGTTACACCTTAAGACCACCGCAGATTGTTTAATAATGGTCGAAACAACGCTGCGTGTTAAATTTTACGATGGTTATTGCCCGATCTAATGTTCACCTACCACCGAAAGTTAACTTTAAAGATAGTGGAAAAATTGAAATTTGTTTATGGCATGTAGACTAATGTGTTTTAAGTAAATCATAAATCACAGACACAACTTCATTTGTATTTTTCCTATAAGAAAATACATTTTTCTAATAATATTTGGGTAGGGGCGCAATTTCAGTGATTTCCGTAGGCAAAGTTTCCTACCATTGCTAACACTTAATAAGTTAATAGGGCTTATGCGCATCGTAAGTTATCGGGCGATTTATGACGCCTCACCATACATCAGTAGCATCAGATTTTTTCCGATCACCTAGCTTTGTTTAGTTAATTATCGTCACTCTCTCTTTTAACACTCTTCGAGGAATATTCTTCAGACACAGCTGTTGTCAGTAACTATCTGTGGTGGTCGCAGTTGTGTTATTACCGAGGCTGCCTAGATCATAGTTGTCGGTGTTCTTAAAATTAATTACCGGGCTGTTTGGCCGTGGTCCAATGTTTTCCACAAGAACAGACGTTTTGGCAATGCCATCGACTGCCATCATCAGTGTAAACTCGAGTTACGCTAATGTAAGGTGGTAGGCGTTAGTTACCACAGTACTATAGTTGAGGCTGGAGAAGTTTCGTGAACACTACTTCTACTTATAAATTCTCCAAGTGCCACAATACAGTCATAAATCAACCACCAGCCAATCAGAAAGAAGATCGTGTATTAGAGGCTCGCAACACACCTTGCCATAGAGTACTTAATGACAGGCTTTCACCCCGCCGATTCACAGCGATCGCAGCATCTTTCTTCTTTCTCATTGGCTGGTGATTGATTTATGACTGTATCGTGGCACTTTAGAGAATTTATACGTGGGAGTGGTGTTCACGGGACTTCTCCAGCCTTATCCACAATACTGTATTCACTAACGTCTACCACCTTACGTTAGCGTAACTCATTTTACACTGATGATGGCAGTCGATGGCACTGCCGAAACGTATGTTTTGTAGAAAACAATGGACCACGGCCAAACAGCCCGGAAATGAATTTTAATAACATTGACACCGGCCGTGTAAGCCTACGAAGTACACAGTTGTCGTTGTCTGGGGCAGAGTATCTAAGCTGGCCGTTAAGACAACACCGTCTCTGCGGTTCCACGTACCAAAGTGCTGGTGTCACGGAGTTACCGACGGATATGGAGACACTACGGTGTATCTACATAAGACCGCCTCTATTGTAGCTATCGCATTGGCTCGGCCTTACTCAAGGCCTCGGTCACAGTACTTCCCAAAAGCGGCCAACGCTTCTTCGTGACTACGAGACCTCTAGCTTACGAGGCCTCGAGCGTGGAACACGCAGCAATGTACCTCAGACACTCTTAGACCTCTGGTCGGCTACACAGAGAGATCGTCTTTCTCACTCCGTCACCATAATATCCCTGAGTGGCTGACAGCGCGGAAACTCAAAAGATCCTCGAGTCCGTTGCTGTTACTTGTACATCGGACAAAATTCTCTAGTTCAGTCTCTCAAGGTGTATGCATGGCACTATAGGCTACATCAAACTCTGATTAACAGCGGTTTATCTCTTTGCGGAGACTGAAATTGTATTATGGTTTTGTTTTTATTTCGAATGCACCGGGAGCCGCTTAAGACGAAAAGACGAAAGATTAATAAGACCTTTAAGGAAAACATAATTTTGTTGTAGCCCTATCGCTACTTTTACTGAACTATACCGAACTGAAAGCACTAAATACTCAATAACAAATAAGGGGAACTCCATAACTAACCCATAACTAAATCCAAAACTTCATAAAACAATTAATGGTAGATTGTACAAATTAAATATTGTTACGACGATCATACAGATCGTCGTGTTTTACAGTGGAAACAGAATAACTAACCACCAATTAAGTCGATGATTACAAATTTTAATTAGACACAAAATCAGTTAGAAATCGACAAAGGTACTCTTATATAATAATTCAAGTTCAAGAATTTATTTTTTATTAAAATACAAGATACAAGACTGAAGTAAGTATTGTGTGTGTGTGTGTGTGTGTGTGTGTGTGTGCGCGCGCGTGTGTGTAATATTGTGATTTAATTCAATATAGTTTCTTCTTCAAGTAGTGTATCACGTTTTTGTCGTTTCAATACCTGACGCACCTTTCACTGAAAAATATCAGCATTATGAGACGTTTGTCAGTAAATCGATAACAATCGAAAATTTTATGTTAATATAGAAACTAACGAATAATCGGATTTATTTCGATTTTAATGTAAAATAATTTATAATCGATTTAAGTCGATTAGTTAATGATTGTTTTAATGTTAGCAGCTGTTTTGTCGGTTATATTGGAAATATTTAATGTTTATATTTGATTATTTTGATTTATTTTAATAAATTTATAACTTTAAATAGATCATCTAGTTTTGTTTATATTTCAGTTTGTTCTTTAATTAATAAATTGTTGTTATTGTGTTTGTAACTATTAAGATTTTCTTGTAGATATGTTTATTATTATTAATAATAACATATAAAACTTTCCTTGCAAGAATACATTTTTTGTATTTTTGAATATTTTACACTGTTTCGATAATTTAAACTATCATCATCAGTACGAAAATTTATTAGTTTGTATTTTCTGATTATGATAGTTTAGACTATCGAAACAGTGTAAAACATTCGAAAAATACAAACAATATATTCTTGTAAGGAAAGTTTATTTACTATTAATAAATACATATATATATAATATTTAAAATTTGTATTTACTTTCCCTCAAGATGTTATTTTTTACTTATTTGGAACATGTTTCGGGACACTTAGTGTTCCCATCATCAGCCTTTCTAATTTTGAATCGTGTGGCGTACCTGTGTGCTGGTTCGCTGTTGTTATGGCTTCCCATTGGTTTTTGGTTTTTTAAATTGTTATTATTGTGTGTGATTGTGGTGTACATATTAGTATTTTGTGTATTTTCGATGTTGAGTGCTTTGAAAATTGTATCATGTTTTGTATTGATTTGTATTTGTTCAGGTATTAGTTTGTTTTGTGTTTTGTGTTTGTATATTTGTAAATGTTGCCAAATGTTTATTATGGTGCCTTTGTATGGTAAGTGTTTTATTAGTGTAATGTTGGTTACACTAATGATTGCTCTCCTCCAGAAGTAATTATTTCAGACATGTTTATGGATGAAATAATTTCTTATGATAATTTCATCATTTCTTATAATTCATTTTCTTCTCCATTTTATATCGACTTTTTTATAATTAGAGTTTAATTAATTTTATATATATAATTATTTGTTTTACTACTGATCCTTTTCGGATAGTTAGTGTCTTCTGAGATATATTATAATTGTAATACATTTTCTTTCTATATCAACTTCGTGTTGTATCCTTGGGATATTAATTCCCTAACATTCCCTATCACGTGGGCTGGGGCAGATCAGAGGGGCACTGTACGCTACTTCTCTGCTGGCCATACACCACTTCTATAAATTGAGTACAGGGGCATATCCATCCCTGCTCAAAAAACATAATGCTGCTGGAATTATCTTCAGTCAGTCATCGAATAAATAAATAAAAAGTAGTCTCATTTTCGACTAATAAAAATATCTTTGGATTCTCCACTTCGTAGTCTCTCAGATTATCTCACATTTTCTATCTTAATAAATCTTCATAATCATTATTATACTCATTATATATATATTTTTTCAAAACTCTTAACTTGTCTGATATATTTATTTTAATTATGGTTGAAAACCTTTCTTTTAATAATTCTGGTTACTGTTTACAGTGTAACTCTCTTTCTTCTCCATCTGAATTCTCTTTATACTTTCTTCTGGTTACTCATAGTATTAGCATGGTCTTTATATATAGTCTTTCTTATTCATTATTTGAATGGTCTTAATATATTATATTTAATTTTTTAACATTGTATCTTTACATTAGATATACAGGTTGTTATATTGATCATTTTATTTAAGCATTTTGGTTCTTTCCTTTCTCTTAGAAAGTTATTAATCCGTCTTCGCATTCATTAGCATTAATTCATTTATATTATATTTCATGTGGTATTTCTTCTCTTTGCATTTCATATAGGTCTTATTATTATCATTTTTTCAAAATCATCTTCTCCATCTGTTTGGTATGAGTTGTTCTTCTTCGCTCTTAATTAACTGTTTTCATTATCGTTTCATAGGTAATTAGTCTCTTTGCTTCCAAATTTTTTCCTTCTCTGGCATATTACATTCTTTTTTGTTATTCTTCTCTACTCCTTCAAATGCTATTGTGAATATCTAGCATTTATTCTGGATTAAAATTAATTCTTTTTTCTGAATTAATCACTTTATTTTCTTCTCAATTCAATTATAATTGGCCCATAATTATTTTTTGGAACTTGGTTAGTTTTAATGTAAAGTTCAAACTATTCTTTTTATTTAATTGAAAAATATTTCTCATAAATCCTTGTAATATGTTGATCTTATCTTGTTTCAAAGTACTGACGTTCTATCAACATTCAAATTCTGTTTAATTCATTTATTCCCAGAATTGTTTCATTCAGAATTGTTTATAGTACTGTTATCTTACTATTATTTCTGAATGCTTTGGTATTTTTCCACATTCAAATTCTTAATTATTTACCATAAAGTTTTCTCATAATTCAGTGGTAGTAAGCTGTGCTTACTCAATTTTAAATTTTTTTTTTTTTAAATTAAGTTCAAAATTCTCTCTCTTTCTCTTTCTTCCATAAAGTTTTGTTCTAAATTATCAGGTTGTAGTAAGAAGTACTTACTCAATTTTAAATTTTTATAATTATATTTCAATTCAAAAGTCTTTCTTTTCCTTTCTTCCATAAAGTTTGTTCCAAAATTATTAGGTTGTAGTAAGATGTACTTACATTATTTTAAAATTTTTTTTAAAATAAAAATTCTAAATTCCTTCTTTTTATAATTCTCCAGAATGTTCTTTTCAAAATATTAGGTTGTAAGATGTACTTACATTATTTTAAAATTTTTTAAATATAAATTCTAAATTCCTTCTTCTTATAATTCTCCAGAATGTTCTTTTCAAAATATTAGGTTGTAAGATGTACTTACATTATTTTAAAATTTTTTAAATATAAATTCTAAATTCCTTCTTCTTATAATTCTCCAGAATGTTCTTTTCAAAATATTAGGTTGTAAGATGTACTTACATTATTTTAAAATTTTTTAAATATAAATTCTAAATTCCTTCTTCTTATAATTCTCCAGAATGTTCTTTTCAAAATATTATGTTGTAAGATGTACTTACATTATTTTAAAATTTTTTAAATATAAATTCTAAATTCCTTCTTCTTATAATTCTCCAGAATGTTCTTTTCAAAATATTAGGTTGTAAGATGTACTTACATTATTTTAAAATTTTTTTTAAAATAAAAATTCTAAATTCCTTCTTTTTATAATTCTCCAAAATGTTCTTCTCAAAATATTAGGTTGTAAGATGTACTTACAATATTTTAAAATTTTTTTTTTTAAATAAAAATTCTAAATTCCTTCTTTTTATAATTCTCCAAAATGTTCTTCTCAAAATATTAGGTTGTAAGATGTACTTACAATATTTTTGAATTTTTTAAAATATTAAATTAAAAAATTCTTCTCCTTATAATTCTCCAGAATGTTCTCAAAATATTAGGTTGTAAGATGTACTTACATTATTTTTGAATTTTTATAAAATAAATTCAAAATTCTAAATTCCTTCTTCTTATAATTCTCCAAAATGTTCTTCTCAAAATATTAGGTTGTAAGATGTACTTACATTATTTTTGAATTTTTAAAATATAAAAAAATTCTAAAACTCACAACTCATTCTTCATAATATTTCTTTATAGAAGCTTGATTGTACACTCCTTTGATTTTTCCTGAAACGATTTCCCTCAACTCATATGTATTGTTATGCTTATCATTTACCACAACATATGGGGTTATATTGTACTCTACACTGGCCCATATTATTTATACTTTAATAAGTTGATTTTCTCTTTTTCTTTTCTTTTATATACCCAGGAAGATGTACGATTTTCTTTATGTCACTGCATTGCTCATATTTTTTATTGGTCATGTTCATTTTCTTACATAGTCTTCACGCATAAAACCCAGTTTTGTTTCTATGTTTATTCTTCGTATCATTTCCTTTCAATGATATTTATTTCGTCTCCTTCAACATTGTTTTTCGCCGTAGTCGGTTATCATGATCCGTCCCTTTTCTTGATGTCGTGTGGTATTTGTGTCAACCAGGGTCCATCATCTCAGTTGCTCTTATAAAATTTACCCTAGGGCGCGACACTCGGTTATTATTACTGTTATTATTGTTATTACTAAATTTATCATGATAATAATTTCGGTTAGGTTGGTAAGGTTTGTCATCATTATTGTTGGGATATGGATTTCTCTGACTGTATGGGACATTATTATGTTGGTATAAATTGTTTCTATTGTATGGATAGGGGTTGTTATTCCTAACGCCGTTAGAATTACCGATAAACTGGTTATTACGCGGCTGGTTGTTAGGGCCGTCGTAATTACTGGGCTGGTTCCCTCTATCATCGTATTGTATACACCAATACTTTTGTGGTCCATGTTTTGTACTACCTGACAAATATATGTGAGGATCTTCATCTGGGTTATCACTTATTATTTGTTTATCTGAAACACCATAAGCTGGTTTACCATCACATATCCACTCTGAAGGAATATATTTTAGTCTAACCGTACCCTGGAACTGTCCTAGATGGCACGTTAATGGAATACATTCTGGTGATTCATCTGTGTCATCATTACAGTCTGGTACGATATCACATTTCCATCTTTCTGAAATCCACTGTCCAGTCTTGCGCTGAAATTGATCTAGTCCACATGTTGTATTCTGTTTACCTCTGGTCCTTTCCCATTGGTAGACTACTGTCTTGTGGTAAATTATTTCTGAAATTACTTCGATTCTCCTTCTATAATTCCTGGAATTCATTATGTCTTTGTCATAGGTAATTGGGATATTATTGCCATCAATTAACCCATGGTTCATCATCTCCAACTCTTCCTTCGTTTTTATTACATTTCTTGGATAGATTCTCCTTTTCCTTTGTTGAATATCTTCCTGGTTTCGGTTAGTTTCAATTTCAGGCATTACTATTACTTGTTCCTGCGTTTTCTCATTTGTTATTTCTTCTGGTTCTGGTTGGCTATCATATTTTATTTCTTCGGTCTTCTCCTTTCTTAACTCTTCTCTTTTCAATCCGTCCTCTCTCATTTCCTTATTCTCGTCATCTATTTTCTTGTTCATATCATCTAGCATTTTATTCTGATCATCCAGTTTCTCCATTATAAATTCGTGAAGCTCCTTCCTTTCCCTTCTTTCCTCGTCCATCATTTGTTGAAACATTTCTATTATCTTGTCCCACTTCTCATCTCGTGTAAGTTCTGCCATTTTGTTTGTCGTTATTCCCTTTTTATTATCTTTCTCTGATTTTGTAGCTGTTGCCTAGCTCCAACTAGTGATTGGGCAGAATGTATTGATTGGAAGGCCAATCACTAATTAAAGCCCCACGTTGGGCGCCAATTTGTAATAAAATAATAAATAAGATGATGAGTGTGTGTTGATATAGAGATTGTGAAGTTCGACTCCGATGTTATCAAGCCCCTCTGTTTGGACTAGCCAATTTGTAATAAATTAATAAATAAGTTGTAAGTTGTAATGTGTTTAATTGGTGTGGCTCTCGACGTCTTACTGGCCTGAAACACTTCCTTAAGTTTCCCAGCTGGTCCAGTCCCAATGGTAGCAAGACTGGTCGAGTAGCGTAAAGTTGATGAAGGAATATATATGTTCGGCTTCGCCGAAAGTTTCAAAACAAAATTTATTGTTTTGAAGGAAATTTAAAAAAAATTATGTTTATAAAAAAAAATATTTTAATTTTATTAATTAATTAATTAGGATCAATTAATTAATATAGGGCTGTGAAGTTTTAAACAGTGTAATGCTCTTCTGAAAATTTTTATTAAAGTTTTAGTATATTTTAAATAAGCTATCACCACTCATAAGACTGTCTGTAAACCAATCGATACTTGTTTACCTTTTTATTTTTTAGGTTATCTTCACTTACGGGTGGTAAAGTTCTTGTAGATTATCAATTAGAATTATATTATTGGTAATTAGTATTATTGAAGAAATAAAGAACTATTAAGTATTGAAAAGTATTAATATTTTATTAAGTAATAGCAATATTGACTCTTATCGATTAGTATCGATTCTCAGGATATCGAAAAAAGTTACAAGTATATGATATAAAAATTAAATAGGGTTCTTTAAACAGCCAGTTATTACCAAAGTCAGAGAAATCGGGCTAATATTTAAAAAGTATAACGTTACAATCAAATTAATAGTTATTAATAAACACAGACATTGAATAATAATTTGTAAATATAATAATTGTTTTCACCCAACAGCTGTTGAACTAAGAGGAGGCACTGGGATTGTCAAAGAAAGATGGCTGCCGTCAAGTCGATCAAAATGTTGCTCGTTCCTGCCGTGTTCCAAATAATGTATTTTCTGGCAATATTTGTGTTCTTGTTTCTGCAAATCTCTTGTTAAATGTTGTGTAGTGATTGGTGTACTGTTTCTGAGTTGTATTTAGTGTATCCGTATAATTATTAGTTCAAACACTTTCTCCGATTCCGTCACTAATTTGGTTTAATGTATTATACAGTTTTCTAGTGTTTTATGGTGTTTTTCGGAGTAGATTTATATTGTTCTGTGTTATGGAGTGTTACTTGATTGTTTCTGTTATAATATGATAGTTTCAGAAGTATTTTACAAGTCACTCGCGATTTCACAATAACGCACTATACACTCGCTTTGTATGACGATTATAGGTTAGGTTATCCACGTTATCAAACGTATGTCATGTTAACCGTTCAACTACCAATAATTAACTAACTGTTTCCTTCAGTTTCAATTAAACTCTTAGCCCATATAATATTATCCTTAACATTGTTCAAAAATATTTTCACATCCTGTGAATACTTTATATTTTCACTATATGAATGCCTAAACTTTGGTTATTTGTCAATTTTATTCACTAGATTTGATTTAAATTAATCTTTCAGTTCATTCTGGTTATTTTCAGATTAAATAATGCCATTTTATAGTGTTTTCTGTCCAAAAAATAGTAATTTTACTTTCAGTTTGGTATACAAACTGTTTGGAAGTCAAAACATTAAAATTTACTTCCTGTCATTATATAAATTCAGCCATTTTATCAGTTATATTTAATATTAATAATTCTATATTGTATTAAAAGGTTCCTATTCCCTTATTTTCTGGTAATTAATTGAATTAGTTGTATTCTGAAACATTATTCTGAAATATATGACTCCCATGTCTAAATTTCTGAGTTTAGTCATTTTTATTTTTATTCATAATTCTGAATATAATTTATTAAAATCTCTCTAAATGGTATGTGCAATTATATGGCATGATCTCAAGTTTATTTTGTCTAAACCCCTTTTGTTTATTTGCATTTAATTGAGCAATTTCTCTGTTTTGATGAAGTTTGGTTTCCATTCTTTTGGCCTATGATTTTTTAAACAATTTTTCTTACAAAATATTTTACAAACAAATATATGATGTGTGATACCCTCTCTGACTTTTACAAATAGTATTATAAATTAAACATGCTTTCAAATTACACAAAAACAACTAGTATTGGCCACAATACAAACAATAGTCAAACAGAATAAAGAATATTTTTTTTTAAATAAATGGTTGTCTTCAAATCAGACATTTTGCAACAAAATTCCCATTTCCAACATGGAAATATGGTTTACAACAAAGGTTTTTTACTAACTAACATCTTAATTGCCCTCTACTATTTACAAGTATTAACTATTTTTATAGTTCTGATGTTAGTTGTATCAGACCCAAACAAATGGCCTTATATCTAAAACATTTTTAAACATTCTTGTACTATATACATAAAAACCTTATATTTATATTCTTATTTCTAACTATTATTATAAGTAGGATTCTACAGTTTTTATACCGTCTTTTACATTGTCTTTGGGGAATTGTACCTTGTCATTAACAAATAAATAGTATTAATTGTTCAAAAGGTATTATGAACTCTGTTTTTCTTTTTTCATGTAAAACAAAATGTTATTTTAAACAGATTCATGTCTTATGAACAACATATTGTCACAGTACATATTTTAAGTCATTGAAAAATGCATATTTCATTGCATCCAATGTTTGTGATTGCCAAGAATGAAACACAAGGTTCATTTTTTATAATACCCAAAACTATCACTGGTTCACTTTGCACTTATATATTATGTTAATGCTAAATGGTCGTATAGTCTTATTAACATAATAAATTGGTTAGCGTTTTTTCAATGGAGATTTGTTCCATGGGTACTATATTATTGTTTCATCTTAGTTCACAGGAAACTTTTACTTTATACACTCCTCTCTCTTAAATTTATATACATGTGGTTTTTATTTCGTTATACTTTTATTTTTAGATATTTATTTTGGGGATATAGGGATTTGGGTGTCTTTTATAAGAGCATGACATCTTCTTCAGGATGCTGCCCTCTTCTTCTTTCTTCAGTCTTCTTTTCTCCTGCCTTCTGGGACTGGTATCTTCTCCATCTTCTTCTTGATGCCATCAGGTTTCTTGGGATCTTCTCCATCTTCTTCTTTAATTCAGAAATACACAACCTGTATTGGTTGATCTTGGCTTATTTTAGGGTTTCTCTTCTATTTATTCTTCCTCGTTGTGGGTTTGGTCATATTCAGTACTGCTTTATTATTTACTTTTTTACCTTCCTGGGTTATACCTTGAAAACATTTGGTTATGAGACTGGTTTTGGATGACTCATCACTAGTAACTCCTTTTATTTGAACTTGTATTTTCTTTATAATAATGATTTCTTTCCACAGTTGCTATGAATTAATTTATTTATCTTAAACTTAATGCTTTCTTCCAAATTTAAATATTATAACTTCATTATTCTAATGATCAATTGCCATTCAATATTATGCATACATCTGTCACGCTACAATATAATATTTAAAATTTGTATTTACTTTCCCTCAAGATGTTATTTTTTACTTATTTGGAACATGTTTCGGGACACTTAGTGTTCCCATCATCAGCCTTTCTAATTTTGAATCGTGTGGCGTACCTGTGTGCTGGTTCGCTGTTGTTATGGCTTCCCATTGGTTTTTGGTTTTTTAAATTGTTATTATTGTGTGTGATTGTGGTGTACATATTAGTATTTTGTGTATTTTCGATGTTGAGTGCTTTGAAAATTGTATCATGTTTTGTATTGATTTGTATTTGTTCAGGTATTAGTTTGTTTTGTGTTTTGTGTTTGTATATTTGTAAATGTTGCCAAATGTTTATTATGGTGCCTTTGTATGGTATGTGTTTTATTAGTGTAATGTTGGTTATGTCTGGTAATTCATGTCCAGTGTTTATTGCATGTGTTTATATAAATCTAATTTGGCCACACAAGTAATAAACACTGGACATGAATTCCCAGACATAATCAACATGACACTAATGAAACAAATACCACAAAGGGACCATAATGAACATTTGGGAACATTAGAAATATACAAACACAAAACACAAAACAAACTAATACCTGAACAAATACAAATCAATACAAAACATGATACAATTTTCAAAGCACTCAATATCGAAAATACACAAAATACTGATATATACACCACAATCACACACAATAATATCAATTTAAAGTACCAGAGGCCAACAGAAAAAAAGAACAACAACCAACCAACACACAAGTACTTCACAAGACTCAAAATCAGGAAGGTTGAAGATTGTGGGAACACAAGGCTTACCGAAACATGTTCCAAATAATGAGAAAACATCTTGAGGTAAAGTCATTATAAATAGTAAATATTATATATATATACATATATATATAAAAGCTTGTGTTATGGATAATTAGATGATGTTGTCAAAGGACAAACAAAGGGTGTAGTAAATATTGACGTTCAGAAGTACACAGTCTGATACAAAGTAAGATATATAACGGAATAAAGTAGAACGTACTCGGCTGTAATTAAAAACACGTTGAACAAGTGATCAAGAAGAGATTGTGCAAATTTAATACAATTAAAACCGTTTAATTAAGGTAATCAAGAGTGTTTAGAATCAGTATTTAAATAGTAAAACAAATTTCCATGCGTGTTTCAACAATAAAAGAGAACAAGTTACAGCAGCGGTCCATGTCCCTGTCCTGTCCACACCCATTCCGTTCTCTCTCTCTCTCTCGCTCTCTCTCTCTTACTCCTAATTGTTTTATTTTCATTGAGAAAAACACGACTAAACGTACTGTTATAAATCAAGATGGCGGAGAGTTAATGGGTTGTGCGTGTGCGTGTGTTTGTGTTTCAATGAGACATAATTTCCAATTTAGTCGTCCTCCCTGAGTTTAGATCAATTATCAAAGGCTGAAAAACTTTTCTCCAAGAGGTGTGAACTTAATAGCATTCTTTTTCTATCAACCGGCGTGAAAACATCGCCTCCGCTAATTTATTTATTAGTCTGCCGCTCACGGACTGATCGTTTCTTTTACACGACCGTACAAACACACACACACTCGGACTATTCACAGTCACACCAACCGACACACACGCGCTAACGTTTGTTCCACCGTGCTGGCTGTTGGGTTATTTATTGTACGTGTTACATAATTAATAATTTTATAATTAGTGTTATTTAAATAATTAGTGTTTTGTATAATTTATCTCTGTCGTATTAAAGAGATGTCATGAATTCATTCAGAAGTCACATGACACAATGGGAGAGATAGGGAAATACATTGCGTATATGGATTTGTCGCTCGTATGTACTGCGTGATTCGAAAATTTCATCAGTAGCTTCCCAGCCCACCGCAGCTCCACAGTCTCAGCTTCTTTCAGAATTTTCCTCCAGACTTCCCTATCCTTAGCCAATATCCTCCAATTTTTCACTCCAAGTGCTTTCACATCTTCTAGGATTCCATCAATCCATCGTAGTCTAGGTCTTCCACGTCCTCACTTTCCTTCTGGTGTGCAATTCATAATCCTCTTAGAACATCCTCCTCATTCATTCTCTGTAATGTCCCGCCCATCGCAGCCTAATTGATGTCACAATATCAGGGACTCTATGTAACTAATTGAGTTCTCCGTTGCACTATATTCTTCAGTTTCTAAAATATACTCATCCGAAAACTAAAGTCAGAGCGATATAATTTTTCAACTTTTATAATATCAAAATTGCTATCCTCCATCGGTCTTCAAGATTTTAAATTATTTCGATCATAAACAAAGCTGTAAAAAGAATAACGGCAACAAACTGTACGTAAAAGCAACAATTTATGGAACTTTAAAAACATAACTCGTTGTATTTCCGTTGTTAATTGACGTAAATGGATCGTTTTTACTTGAATTTTTATCTTACTGTATCATTAAGGCGACGGAATATATAATTTTTTTTCGTACTTGTCGTGATTGTCAAAAAGTTTATATATATAAAATCTGGTTACGATGTTCGCATTCCGACGTAAAAAGTTGGGCTGTGAGAAACTTTGTTGTTGTTGTTAGAGGTAGGTGTCTAATGTAAGTTGATTCTGCAAATCTCTCACCAATCATTAATCACATTCCTCGACAAGAAGTTGTTGCATCTCGACACACACACACACACAAATGAATGTGACTTCGGTTCTTTCTCTCTATGCTTTGTCTGTCCATTTCGACGAATTCTAATCTGTCCCTTCACATACTGCTGTGGAAGACTTCAGAGTGGTCGTCGGAAGGAGAATGCAGTCACATCGTAAAGCCGATAATGCCCATCGTACAATGTGCTGTGGAAATGACAGAAACAGAAATCATGTGAAGGCCTAATGACATCGGATAAAATGACCTATCGGTTGTAGTGACCAAAATCCTACTTATGTTATCTGCTTTTATTATGTTATTGTTTATAGTGACATAGATATAATGACGGTGACCCGGTTACAGTCACCACACGTTTTATACAATATGATAAGAAAAATCTCTTCTGAATCGTCCAGTTTACCTTAGTTGGCAATATAACTTGTGCTGTATAAACTTAAGTCTTCACAACTCCAAACATATCTGCCGTCTTGCAACCTATGGACTAGAGAGTAATAAGAAGTTATCATCATCATCTTCTTCACAACGCGGCATAGGCAAGGTGCTGCCTGTTCCGCCTTCGAAAATCCTCAACTCATCTCTTCCTGGGTCTACCCACACACACCTGTGTCCTATAGGTTTATATTTCCAGACTTCTTTGGCCAGTCTCGAATCTGACATTCTAAGTGTTCTTTCAACCGTTGTTTGTAATCTTTTAATTTTTCATTTAAGTTAAAAACTTGTAACTCTTATGGTCTCATTCCTTATACGGTCAAGTTTATAACACCTGTTCACTCCTCTTAAGAGCGCCATTTCCGAGGCCTGTATTTTACTGTCTTGTTTCTTGGTTTTTGTGTAGTCGTAAAATAGTTTTGTGAGCGGCACGTGTTTCTCAGGTTAATAATAATAATAAGAAGTTCATAAGTTTATTACCAAAAGCGTCGTAAGTTACGAGTGAGGCAAGATATTAAGGAAGGAAATAAAACAAAATCGAATGTAATGAATCAATGAATGAGGTTTACGATGAGGTTTCTTCTTTAAGATTGCAAACCGCTCCTGAGAAGTTGGATTTTCAACACAACCAGAACGAACACTTTCTGTAAATGAAGAGGAATTGTTACAGACATTTTCCATTATAGGTGCGTAGTACTGTAGTTTTTTAAATCACATATTGCATATAGTGACGATCGACTTTAATGTCCTGAATTCACTGATCTTTTTGGAGACCACTATATACGACATATACTGTCTTATAAAATATGTATTATACATTATGTAGGCCTACTATGCAGTCGGTAAACTGGTTACTTTCTCAGCAATCAGTCATCATCACAGTATCTTACATCAGAGTATTTAATCAGTAGTTGCTTCTTGTTTTCGTACACGTTTTACGAGTACGGACAACTTTCAGGAGCGAAAATAGACAACACAACTAAAGCGCAAAGAACAGAATGGAAAACAAATGTCATAGTAAAACTACCCTATACAAGGAGAACTGAGTGGCTCTAGAGTTGAATTCTACCAAAACAAAGCCATAGCAAAGCTGGAATGTAGTTTCAGGTTATGAGAATGGACAACAAGACGACAGATGGAATATTGGAGACCATTAGAACATAAGACCAAAACCATGAAAAGGAAGACACTGAATAAAATGAACGGGTGATGTGATGAAAGATGTACAATCAGGTAAAAAGGATTCCTTTAGCTAAAAAGGAAATATATATGTATATATATATATATAAAATGAGTTTGTTTATGTTTTGTATCCTTAATTCTATAATCGTTTACCTACCGACAAGAAAAAATAAATAAACAAAACAAAACAATTTTTCTCAAACATTTGAAATCTTGGCTAATGAATAGAAGGTCAGTTGAATACCTTTATCATCCTGCATATCGGTAATAATAATTTTAACCACACAAGATGGTACCATTAACACAAGAAATCTACTATGTGTTTGTATTTTATTTGTAAAGAATGTAGGTGAATTTAGTTGTGATGTAAAGTATTAGTTGTGATCTGTTAATTACCAAAAATTGTTAACAATTATCATAATAATTTAATTTCATTCGCAAAGAATACATGAGATTTAATTGAATGTAAAAGTGTTGATTTAATGTTGAAAATTGTCATAACTGCCAAATATAGGTTAATTATTTCATATTATTAATTAGAATTGTTAATAAAATATCTTACTTGCAATCACTGAAGGTTAAAAAGGATTATTTAAGTCGGTGTTAATTTTGAAATGTTAAGGATCTATATTCGAGTATATGTTAGTACTTAGTGTAGTCTGTATAAGGTTTCAGTGACTGTACAATAAATATGTGACAAAATTGTTGGCGATAAGAACTAATCGAGCCTACGAAAGATTGTTTATTGTTGAACTAAATATATAACAAGGACATTAATAAACCTTAACTTGTCACCGCTCACAGTATGTGATGAGCAGGTAATTAATTGGAATAAAGATATTATTATTATTTTTATGAGCGTAGAGCTGGCTATAGGGTGATGGAAGCAACTAGGGGAGGCCTGCCCAACGATGGTTGATTCTAGTTCGTTAGATGATGAAGAAGAAGAAGAAGACGAAGAAGAAGATACGTAAAGTGACGCATGTTAAAACTTATTATTACGCACACCGTGCTTAAAGGCACAAAGGCAAGGCTACGCGCGTCTGACTGAGATCAGGTGATACATAAACACGTACATGTCCCAACGTATTTACGTTTATTTGTTTATTTATTTATTTCTTTTTTTTTAGTCTGTATAAGTTTTCTTAATTAAACAAAAAATATCGTGAGCTGCAACCGAAGCTGTACGAGAGTACTAATTTATGTTTCCTGACGGACATATTGACTTCGTCTCGTCAACGTACTGCGATTTTCCTTCAATAAAATAAAACATATAAAACCCTGTCCTACTTTGCATACATCAAAGTGAAGTGTTTATTTCGACACACCGGCGTTTAAAATTATAACGTTACACATTCATACTTGATCGGTCCGTCATTAAATGTAAGTACATAATGTGTACGAACGTATGTGACCCGCCTATGTAGTAGCGTTTATCTAATTAGTTTACGCTGTGTTGTAATTAAGAATTTATACATTCGAACTATCTTATTTTGACTTAACCAATTAGTGGCAAACACAAGGGGGGCGTGATTGGGGCTAAAATTTCTCTTCACGAAAAATTATAAATTTTAAAATAGTGGTAAATTATTCAGCGTCATATAATTGAGTTAATGTTAATGTCTAGTTCGAAACGCACGTGTTTTTTTTTTTTTGGAAAGGATCTACTAAAAATATTTTATTGAATGTTACGAGAATTAATGTTAATGTGGGTTAACAAAGTTCCACGAAAAAAGCGACCAAAATCAAAGTCGAGTACGCTGATGACACAGTAGTAGCTGACTGTAATAACGGTAAAATAACTCGAACAACGTAAATGTGAAACACTTATAAAAAAAGCAAGAAAACGTTTTAAAATACAAGAAGGCTCCATAAAAAGTAAGATTCTGCGAATAAGTGACTGCAGTCATAAAAACGGATTGTCAAAGTCGTTAATATATGGCTTTACCATCATCATCACCACTCCAAGGATAGACCTGTTCCTTATAGGCCTTAGACCTGTTCCGAAACTCGTCTCTTCCTCGATATACCGACATCTCTCTTCCTAGTAGGGTGATAACTCAAGGCAGCCACAGATAGACGGATATCAGACATGCGAATGAAGTGTCCACTCCTTCTATGGTCTTCAGTTTCCTGGTGCAATGATGCAATGCTTAAATCGCGACTAATATCCTCGTTCCTTCTCCGATCCAAGACAGAACTACCTTGCGTCCCTCTTAGAAATTTCATTTCGGCTGCCTGAATCCTCTGCACGTCCCTTTTACCAAGAGTTCATGTCTCACTAGTATACAGGAATGTGGAGACAGGTAGGCTACAGTTTTACACAGATGTGTGTAAATTTTGTTAGCTAACTATCCCAATCAAAATATCATGTTCATATGAAATATTAGAATCCAGGTAATTAAAATGACTAATATGATCCAAAATCTGATTATTCACGACTATCTTATTTCTTACAGGATACCTGCCCTGAAATACTATCGTTTTAGAATTTGTAGCAGAGATCTGTAGCCCATAGTCTTGTATGATGCTGTTGAACGTAAATATCGCCCGCTGTAACTGGTCATCTGTTTTCTGTATCATTACCTTGTCGTCTGCGTAAAGCAATGCATTCACATGAATATTTCGCTGAAGTGATATTGCCGAGCCAAATTTAGCTGTCCATCGCCGAAATTTGAGCTTTACCGTACATTAATATAATTTTTTTGAAATTATATCCACGCCTTATCAAAGAATGAATCCGTTATCAACTGACAACAATAACTTCAAACGGAATCTCACGCTGTCTCGACTTAATGTTATAAAGACAGCGCCTATCGCAATCCAGAATTTTGATTCAAGTTTATAGAGTCTATTAAATATAACATTGTTTCTTCAGTTTTAGAACGAAACACATAATCTAACGAACCTCGGGTGTTACCGTCTCTCTTATGCAACCCCTGAGTGAAGATAGAATAACGTTGGAAATGAAAAAAAATACAGTTTGTAAGACGGAAGGTGGTTTATTAGGTTTAAAAATAATTTCGCTTAGCTTATAGGAGTATTTTAATTATCAAACTGAATTTAAATTTAACTTAAAATAATTTAAATTAGAAAGAGAAATAGTTCATTTTATTAGAAAGAGAAACAGTATGTTATGATCAATTACAAAATAAGTGAAATTTCAAAAATATTTTACACTTCTTAAACTTAGTTCTACTGTTCCTTTTTATAGTACTTAACATTTTTCTGTTTACTTCTACGTAATTACAGTACATCATTTTATAATTACATAATAGTTTTAAATAATGTTTGTTTTTAATATTTTATGCCTTATTTATATTTTTGTTACACTATTATTTTTCAAGAGATGCTTGTATTTCTGTGATATATGATTTGCATTATGTTTGTGTTACATAATATTTATTTGTATTTCTACAACAGAGTAACCTCGTTTTGAACATTTTAAATATTTAACAGAGTCTTTCTTTGTTGTGGCGTCCAACTTTAACGCACTTCGACCTCTTTTTTCATCCTTGAGTTTTTTCAGAAATTCTCCCTCCCATCTTTCTGTAACTTTTATTCATTAAACCATTTTCTTTACTTTTTCCCTCAATTTTTCATTCAGTTGTCGATTGTTACTTAGGAAGGTAAGAAAGTACAGTGTCCTGGTTGTAATATTTATATTTTTTATATACGATGATTATATTTATATTTAATTTTTATTACATTATTCCGCTTATAATTATAGTAATTTAACTTTGTTATATGAGACATCGTTTTGGCAACACCATGGCAAGACATCTTTTTGTATGTAACAGCGATTTAAAATTTAAAAATCAAAGGTTGCTGTATATTATAGCAGACGTATAGTCTGTATTATAGACGTGTAGACGTGTAGTATAGACGTATATTATAGACGTATAGTGATTCAATGGTATGCTATTTATGACAGGATGTTTTAACAATATAATACTGATAAACGACTTTTACCACTTTGGCACGGATTCTTTGTCAGTCTCGTGACGAGTGTTGTTGCCACATTGTTCTACAGAATAAAATGCACAAAAAAGAAACGTATACAAACGGTTTCACAATTTGCTTGTCATTTACTGGACTCCTGTTTTAGACCGCTGCCAAACGGTACACTAAAACGTCTCTGTAAATAAATGTTCGATAATTTGTTTACAAAACCCTCTTATCGCGTCTTTAGTAATGGCCTAAACAGAGTGAATCAGACGTCGTCAGCGTGTAATATATTAATAAATTTTCGAAGCAACAACTGAGTGAAGTAATTTTGTTTCATTTAGTATTGCGTATCACAAAACACAAATGTAAGCAAAAGTTAATGATTATTTAATTTTCCTCTGATTCTACCGTATTCTGTATATTTAACATTCAACCTGTTCAGTTTATATCAGAAGATGTCTGCAGGTCACTCGAAATACGCTCAACGGAAGTGTGGCGAAAAACGTTTAAATTGGAATGGACACTAGTTGGTGGTATGGGGAAACGAGACATCGAGATGGTCGCCTAAATCGAGATAACACTGGATCCGACCCTGAACGCCTTCTGTACCAAGGAAAAACGGATTTTAGTTTTCATGGCATATGATGGAGTGAGGGGAAGGAAAAAACGGTTTCAGGAAGAGCAGATCTTGTACAGACAATGCTTTTATTATTACACAGATCATTGAAAAGCATCGTGAGTTCATTAAAGAAATACACGTAGCTTTTGTTGGCTTTGAGAAGGCCTTTGATACAGTAGATAGAAATTTGCTGTGACAAGAATTACAAGAACGGGGATGCCCTCAACAACTTATAGGAACTATACAAGGGCTGTATAACGGAACAAGAATAGCTGTTAAAAATAATTGTACTATATCTTAACAAATATCTGTCAACCAAGGTGTTAGATAAGTGTGTTAAAAATATCACCTACTCTTTTTAACATTTACATTGACGATAGAGTGAGGAAATGGAAACATCTAGTGAACCGTGGTATTAAGATATAACGAGACAGATATGTGAATGTGCTGTTCTTTGCTGACGACTTATTTGTAATTTAAAATACAGAATGTGATTTAAAAAAATCTGCTTTTAAACGTCATCAGGTTTGCAAACAGTGCAATATGAAAATCTCCACTACAGAAAAAAAGTTATTAGCATTTCGACGCAAGAAACCAATAAGAACAAAAATAATGATTAGTGATCAAATTGTAAAACAAGTTAGCCATTTTAACTATTTGGGAAATAATATTGGCTATGATAAGAATTATAATAATATATTAAGTTAGGTAAGTTTCTGACGATCTGTGGGACAATGAACCGTATTTTTAGAAACAAGGTACGTCGAAATACGAAATTAAAGTTTTACAAAGTTATGGCGGTCCCTGTAGTGTCCTATGGGTGTGAATTATGGACAACGACCAAGAAACAAGAAAGTAAAATACAGACCTCGGAAATGGCGTTCTTAAGAGGAGTTAAAAGGTGTTCTAAACGTGACCGTGAGGTCTAAAGAATGAGGTCATAAGAGAAGAATTACAAGTTTTTAACATGAATGAAAGACTAAACGATTATAAACATCGATGGAAAGAACACTTAGAAAGAATGTCAGATTAAAGACTGTCCAAGCAAGTCTGGAAATATAAACATATAGGATACGTCTGGGTAGGTGTCTGGGTAGATGGCTAAAGGCGGAGGAGGGAGCATCTTGCCTATGCCGTGATATGAAGAGCAAGAAGAAGAAGGAGAAGATGGTGATGATGATGATGGAGTGAGGCAAGCAATGTAAGATAGGTACATACAAAAGGGTGATTGGCAATATGGAAGCTTGGTTACGATACAAACGCCGTAGTGTTACGTGGTTACATTTCTACACGGTGGAGAAGAGTGTGAGTACGGTCAGTGACAAGTAGACAGGACAGGAACTCAGTAGTAGTGGCCGCGTTATGAGAACGGCCAAAGATAATGATAAATCGGATCCGAAGAAGATCGAAAAGGGGAGACCGATTCCTTTCGTGGGGTCCGTATGTCGACCAAACACTGGCCGACAGGGTTTTAATAACTGTAGGTTACGTCGATATGAGACTTTGGAGATGGAGGAACGGCTAATCTCGAAGAGCAAAAACCGAAGACAAAAAAAGAGTAAGAAGAAATAGAACAAGAACAAAGTCTTCGAGACCTACACGAAAGTTTAAACGTTAGAGTCTCAAGTTTTCACAAAGGAAAACTTTATAGGGGTTACAACTTTAGGAACATATACGTGGTCCGCTTTGCAACGATGGATTAAAATCGCTTGCGATTTATGTCATGGCCATTGTTTGTGATGGCCCTAAATTACATTTGTCCGTGACGAAGACGCGAATGAATGAGGATATGTTGTCAATACGTTAAGCACTTAGATTTTATGTAGTAATAACGCATCGTTAGTGTAGAACTAGAGTCCAGTGTTAGTCGAAGTGAAGTGTTTGCGCGTATGGTTGGTAGTGCAAGAATAGAGTGACATTCCCATCACGTTTATGGACACCCTTTTCGGTTATATTAGTCTGCGGAGCGATATAAATGATTATGTATGAGTAACTTAAACTTTAATAAAATAAAAATTATTTGATTAACCTTTATTAAAGTTATTTAATAAAAGTCATTATTACTCTTAACCATCGATTACAATGGTTACCTGAATAATTCAAGTCATGTGGTCTGTATATTAGACGTTTGCAAAAATTTTAGTTTCAAGCCTGAATTCCGCTATCTTTTTGGCCAGTCACATTGCAGAATGGCATATTTTTTTAATGCGGTATTATGTCACTTGATGTCGCTAGACCTGTACAGTGTCAATGATGTTTGATTTCTGTAAAGGCCAGTTACGTTTAGACCTCGTCCAACGTAAGTGTAAAATTAATCGAAGAACACGTTCAAATCAAACGAAAAAATTATAAATATTTAAGCTACAGATTGATTTGCTAGACAAGTATTATAATAATAATATAAATGGCGTTGACTAAACGATACATTTTATGCAAGTTCTCAAGCTTGCATAGTGTCTACCTCATCTCTGGGATGAATCGGCGGACACCGTGCCAATCTTAGACACTGATGATGGCCTCCGACGATGGGACCGAAACGTCCGTCAACAGCAACAATTGCGGCCCACGGCCTAACAGCCCACCTAATAATACCAATTTCAAAGATACATTTTATAGTAATGCAATTTAAAATACAGTAAACGATGTCATCTGTTTTTAATTATAACGAAAATTGTATATTAATTAATTATAATATTAATACGTCTGCAGCAGATGGTTATGAAAATTTAAATACGTATCATATGATTCCTATTTTATACAATATAAAATATAATTGCTGGGCAATGTATAGGTCTATGTATGTTTATTAAAATAAGATATTAATATGTTAATATTTATTATTGTAAGATGTTATTATCATTGTTAAACTTTATTGTTAAGATATTGTATAATTTTATTCACTTTGTAATGCTCACGCGCGCGTTCGCACACTCACAAACGTACGTACTCGTATATGTATGAATATAAAACCATTAAGGTGTTAAATTACATTCTTCAAATCTTCTTGTTTATGAACTAAGTAAAATCATGCGACTGCATAGCCATGAATCGTGTTTACGGCACGCATAACACGTAAATATAAGTGGAACCATTTAAACGCTCCGATGATAACAATCATAATGGAGTTGAGCAACGAAGCTTAATGCTTTAAAAGTGTCCAAAGGTAAACAAGACATCACAGTTTAGTGCCCACATTTGATTCTCGAATCAATTACCAGCTTCGGTTTTACGAAGACGCCTCTTTGTACAGTTCCACGACCGGACACATATATTACGTTTTGCGAAAACATTTTTACTACAAAACGTAAGCGATTTTGAAACAAATTGCCAAAAATTAATCTTCAGCATTGACAGTTGACAGTTAACTAGTATTCTACGCATACTATTTTTAATACAGTGTAAAGTGTAGTTTAAAAACGTCATTTTTATAACAAAAGGAAATTTATTATACCTGCAGCATCGGATTTATTATCCCTAGACAAAATATGCAGACGTCAGGAGCCGCACCTCGCAAGTACCGAGTTTGCAAACATTTTGACTATACTCTGTTTTGTGAATAGAGCAAAATAATACATTCCTAGTAACAAAAGAAAACTAATTTTCTTTGAAACAAAAAAGAACTGATTATAGATCTATTTGGCGATCTGTTTGTATTACGAGTTCTTGAATTTGTATCACATTTACTATGTTGTCGTTCAGTGTTATTTGGAACCACTAATATTCCAAAACCACCCTAGCAGAAAGAGTTCACTCTTGACTATTTTCCCATGTTTAAATCTTATATGATCCACAGAAAACGGAAAAATGAAAAGACCATTGTTAGGCCTGACTGATGGGATGCGATTGGTTGGCGATTTTTACTCAAGCGACAGGAGCGAGAGAACAGATTTTAATGAAATATTGTAAGAGTTAATATTGGGCCTGTTAAAAAACGGAAGGATGGAGAATAATCTACAATCAGGAGTTTTATTAGCATTCTGATGAATCACTATTGTTTGAATACATATGACTGCAAAGACTGAAAAGCCTGAACAGTACGGAATACGGAAGACAGTAAAAATCCAAGAAGAATTTTGGAAAGGAAAAACATGCATCGAAAAGATGTGACAGCGTCTATGAAGACGGCAGACATTTCGGAATAATAAAATTAAACGAAGTGTTACAGGTCAGTAAAGATGTAGTTTGATCTCAAGGAGGCCAGCGCACGAAGGTCGCTGTGAAGCCATGGAAGAATAAGACTGCTACTTTAATGGCTATGAAAGTGATGGGCAAGCCGCTTTCCAGTTTCGGTACAGCTCCCGCCACGGAGACCATGATTTATCTGGAATTCCAAGATGTGGCCTGCTACAGGCCGTTAGGGTTCAGTTAGTCATATGCTGATTCACTGTTAGGGTTCGCTGAGGCCGGGTCAAAGATTCACCTGTTACAGATGGGTGTTGATCGATGGCGTTAATGAGGGTATTGTCCTGCTGGAAACCGGCACAGCGGCGGTAGAACTTGCGAAAAATTGTCCGTGTAGTGGCATTCAGGGAACGGACATTGTCTGTGTAGTGGCATTCAGGGAACGGACATTAGCTCGTTTCGGATGGTCAGCTTTGCAGCCCAGCGCAAACCTCGGTCGAGGTGAGACTGTAGCTTTCTCGCGTGTGGCTCTTTGCCAAGTATCCCTTACATTGGGATCACGTAGGTTACCATCAGATCCATACACGTGCTAACGATGAGTTTGCCTAGGCGACGGGGCGAACAAGAAGGAGAAGAAGATTCTATATAACAAGGTAGCTAAGTGTGTTAGTTCGAATCTTGTTGTCGGGCTCGATAGTATTAAAAGAAACGAACTAGACCCTGCATAAAAAAAAAATGTTTTTGGTAATTGATAAACAGTGCTATTTCACCATATAAATAACAATACTTCTTTCTAGACAAGCTTAAAGCCTATTTGAAGCTATGGTGTCAGAGCAATGTGGCTGTGGAAATAGCGCATATCTCCAAACTTCAAGTTTTGTTTAGAATAACGTTCTCAGAAATACAGTAGACGCACCATTGTATTTTCGAAACGATCCTCACGTACATTGAGGCGTGAAGATATGTACAGGACTAGAAGAAATAAAAACATTTGTAGCGGTGACTCCCCACTCATTTAAATTTAAGATATTTAGTACTGTATTTCATTTTTGAATCCAAACCAAATCATTTCCGAATATGGTTGATGTGTACCTAGTTTAAGACTTTAGAGATAAATTGTTGATCTACCGACTAGTAACAATATTTAAAAATTAAAAAAAAATTGTTTTGATATCACATTCATAGCAGATTCAACGTTGTGGGTCCTATGAGAGGACACGTTAAATTCGGTACACCCTATCTCTGTAATCTCTGTTTCAAATCAGCAAAGTATTTACTATTACTCACATAGTAAATATGATTACAATATTTCAAAACCACTATTACTATACTATTACAAATTTATATATTAATACTATCATAATCGCTTAAATATTATTATAAATACAGGTCGCTTAATTGTAAATATAAATACAGTTATAATTGAATGTAGATCTATATCAGAGTTAGTACGAAGAGCAACATATGTGTAAAGGGAATTATGGCTGAATACATTGTTTAGGAATGTTTGAATATGTATACATTATTAAAAGTTATTATTATTATTAATATTATTATCATTGATAAAGTGAGGAGTACACTAACTGTGAAGTGATTCAAACCCCGACAATGCCCAACACACTTTTTTGAATGTGTTGAGTGGGTGGTGAACAGACTGGAGATGGATGTTGGTCTGATGTCACCGGACAACACTGTGGTAATCATGTTATCCGACAGAAACTGCTTGAACCAAGTGGCAGAATTTGTGGAGATCGTATTGCGTCAAAAGAAGAAAGAAGAATACCAAGGAGCACATAAACTGGCGTAATTTGAAGTAAAATGAGCTAAGGAGGAGTCCAATGCGCGCGGATGCCGACTGCTCTAGTAAAATGAGCTAAGGAGGAGTCCGCGCGCGGATGCCGACTGCTCTAGTAAAATGAGCTAAGGAGGAGTCCAATTAGGGCGCAATAGGGCACCGCCCCGATGTATACGATGTAGCGAGCGCGCGGATGCTGACTGGTCTAGTAAACGTACTACAACGGAGATTGTATATTCTCGCAAGCCTGTTGTTCGCCTTCAACACGTGGTTTATGTGCCTCGGTTGTGCTAAAATGTTAGTCACATATCTGAGCAACAGTAACTGACTTCGAAGATGTAATGACGTCATTCCTGCTTCACAATATAAGCTTAGTGTCGGGCTAGTGAGGAATCCCCTCTAACCACAGCACTGTGGGGTCCGGCTTTTTCACGCACGGCCTCCTGGCTGAAGAGTAAACTGCGCATCCTTGTGCATAGTACTAGTGCGGTGTACAGGCGCAGTAAGACTTCCCTATCGGCTCCACAGGTCACATGGGAGATCCACTTAACGGTATTTAGCGAGGATTTGCACCTCGCAGCCAAGTCAGCCATACGTGCATACCACGTTAAGTGTCTGTCGACAGTTAACCTAAAATTCTGATTTCCCTTTTACAGTGCAACCGAACACTGTTCATGATGAGCATCGGATCCGGGTGCCTACCGCGCTGTCAACAGAAGTGGACACAAGTCGTCTTTATTACCGAGAAGGAAGAGCCTATGCTATTGGCATTTTCTACCAATGTGTCTATAGCGCCTTGCAGTTTATGCCTGATCATCGCCGTTGCTATCTTCATCGCCTGATCATCCTTGCGGTTCTTCACTTTCCAGCTGCTTATGACGCTCTTTGGCGTTCGTGTTGTTATGAACATCGAGAAGTGGTCGCTTCAGTGAAGATCTGGGAGCATTCTCCATAACAGACGTGGGGCAAGATTTGGGCTACAGGCCAAAATATCGCTAATCGAGACAGCGCCACTTCCAATATGTGCTCGTGCCGCTGTTACAAGCGCGTTGTTTAGCAATGGATCTGCAGCGTACGTTCAAACCCCAATGGAGGTAGTAGGTGCTTCTGCTCGCTATGTAGAATCTGGTAAATGTACGCAGCAAATTGTCATCTTCACTGGTTGTAATAAACTGAGAGTTACTGCTCACATCAACATCAATATTGCCAATATTATTGATCGTAAGCAACCTTGCTCCTTGCTAGTCGTTTGCGGTCTCGATTAGCAGACCACCAGCCGTTTTCCTGATGTCAGTGACAGGTGATCCAGCACAAGCGGTTAACGATTTTAAAATCACCATACTTCCATTCCTTAAGGAATATGGAAGTAAAACAGACTCACTTTCGTGAAGTCTCCTTCTTTCCTTTTAACGGTCAAGTAGTTATCGCCGCAGTCGTATTTGTGGCAGCGCTAAAAATCTCTCTCCATCTACGCTAGTAAAGTGCCTCTATCTCTTTATCCTCCGAGGAGAGTTTTTTCAAGACGAGGGTATTTAAGAAATGACTCAACCCCATAATTATTTTGGAAATAAGTGATGCACGCGAGTGCCACGAGCACCGGGGAAAAAACAGACCATCATGGCAGAGCCCTCGAGTACCGCATCTAGGACGTGTGTCCTGTTGCCCTGAGACCATCGTTCGTGACTCATTAACGTAGAGCCATCACTCATTGGCACAATCGGTCCCAGCAAAGAAAGACAGCTGTTGCCCCCCCCCCCCAGGAGGCCAAGATATTGTAGACTCAGGCGTACGGTTGGATTTCTAGGGGGATTTATATTATTATTTTTATAATAATAATAATAATAATAGTTATTGTGTTGGAATGTAATTGACTCACCTCCACTTCTACCGCTATGAACAGACGCAAGAGGCCACCTTCAGTGTAAAAACGATTCTGGAACTAGCACGGGTCTTCACCAGTTAATCACAGTACTGTGACAAAATTAAATATTGATATAGATTGTTATATACATTAGGTTAATGATTTTTGTTGTTTTATTATTATTATTATTATTACAATAACGCCTGCCTCCTAATAATGTTATTATTGTTACTATTATTAATTTTATTATTATTATTATTATTAATTTTTAGTATTGTTGTACGAAAGCGAAAGTTGGGTTCTAGCTAACCGGGGATCCAGATCAAGAATCTAGGAACTTAAATAGAACACCGTAATGGATTGAATTATGCGCATGATGTGGAAACCTTTTTGTAGTTAATTGGTGGTCTACAGTAACAGTGACAGAACTGAATAAAAGAAACATCCCTGGAACAGGACACAGTTTCAACAGTTTGTCTAATGTAACTCAGAGTAGTTTTACTAGAAAAATAATAATGCTATCGGTAACTGAATCTGTTACGATGGGTCTGTGACGGGATTAACTGAGTGTGATAAAGATAAACTGCTCCATAAAACTGTAATAAATGGCAGAATATAAGAGTAGAAATTTTTAATTTTTATGTAATCGATGAGGAGAACGTAATTATTAAGTACAAAATGGTTTGGCATGTATTAACTTTCCGTCTCTATCTACAAGATACATGAAACACACACACACACACACACACTTTGATTAAAAGTAGGATTTTTATTAAGATAATCAGGTGCATGTTTATAAAAGGATCCAGGCTCACATGATGCGGGGCCGCCAGAGAACGGTGGGGAACACTGGTACGGCGTCCTGAAGGACTTAGATATCGGTGATAAAAATTAATGTTTTTTAAATCAATATTACACTGTAGCTAAAAAATATAACTATAATTTATATAACATCCAAAGTAAACAAAATAGTAAATAATTATCAAATTGTAGAACAGGTGAGCCAGTTTAACTATTTGAGAAATGGTATTGGCTGTGATAAGAATTACGACATCGACGTCAAGTTAGATAAGTTGCAGACGATCTGTGGGGCAATGAACCGTATTTTTAGAAACAAGGTACGTCGAGATACAAAAGTACAGTTTTACACAGTTATAGCGGTCTCCGTAGTGTCCTATGTGTGTGCATTATGGATACCAACCAAGAAACAAGAAAGTAAAATACAGACCTTAGAAACTGTGTTCTTAAGATGAGTTAAAAGGTGTTCTCAACTTGGCGTATAAGTTCTGAGCCCATAAGAGAAGAATTACAGTCTTTAACTTGAGTGAAACTGACTCGAGTTTTAAACTTGAGTTTAAAATATTATAAACAACGGCGGAAAGAACACTTAGAAGAATGTCAAACTCCAGACTGGCCAAACGAGTCTGGAAATATAAATCTATAGAACACAGATGTGTGGGTAGACCCAGGAAGATATGGCTGGAGGATCTTTGAAGAGGGAACAGGCAGCATCTTGCCTATACCGTGTTGTGAATATGATGATGATGGAAATGTAGCCTTTTATTTCGGAGCTTAGTAAACGATATATTCTGACTGATACAGATAGCATGCAATTTTAAGTGTCAATGTTAAATGTTATCGTCGACTAGTCTGCAGTTAACAATGAAGGCTGTCTACGAAACAAGACAATTCTTAAATGCTAAAAATTATAAATAGACGAAAAAGAGAGAGGTAGGTAGATCAAAAAAGATTGCGTCTGTGAAAGGGCAAAACAGATGAATCCCTGATGTAAAAAAAAAGAAAAAATAAGAAATTTGCAAACGTATAATTGTGAGACACTACACGTAGAAAGCACACCACATTTTACAAAAAAGCGTGTTTATAAATTGAGTTATTGTGTAAACATGGTATTCAGTAGCGAGAAGTAAATATTTACCTGCCTGTTAATACTTTAGAACTGAATTCCGTAGCTAATGTGGCAGGTATTTCACAAAAGAAGTAATTTTTTAAAAAGGTGTGAGCATTGAAAGTCCGTTGGCTGGAAGGACGTATCCGGTTTTGTTTAACGACCGGTGGGACAGTCGAGCCCGCGGCCCAGATTTATTGCCTCCTTTCCCCAAACATCTGATAGCGTTACGCCTGATAACACGTGTCGTCTCTAACTGATATTAAAATTCTTCTAAAAACCACTAAAACTCAACAAGATCTTAATATGTAAATTATTTATAATAACGGTGGAAATGTTTTCAGGAAAGTTGATAGCAACGTCAGGTTTGGCTGGTAAGTTAATAGCAGAGGGTATTCGGAAATAAATCACACGGTTTTATCGGAATCGAGTTTTTCAAATGGGTAACAACTGACTGAGCGGCATAATGTCTTCACTAGCGCACCCTATGCTACCATTGTCGCACTGTTGGCTTAGCGGGATCCAAACGAGAAGTATCTTCGTTTCATCCATATGTTCAACACCCAGTAGCAAGCTGTGCTTAACGGTTTCCCGGATGGTTTTGTTTCCTGCACATTCGAATTTAATATAAGTGTTATTCTTTTAAAATGATAGGCAAATGAAGTTAGTCTTTGCTATTTTCATTTTTAGCTTTCTCATTACTGTTTACATTTTTGATCTTTTTGTGCGTTTTTCTATCAAGACGCAGTGAAACGATGAAAGAGTTGCAATGACAAAAGAAAAATGAGTCAAGAACTGGTAAATAAGGTTTAATCGTAAATATCTTGGACAGTGTTAATGTACACAAACTTTGTTTTTGTTAAATAAATCTCCAATCTTTAGCATTTCCACTGTGTATAGTTTATTCCAATAAGTCTATAATAAAAACATAACAAAATAAAGTTTTGAAGTGTCAAATGTAAACACATGACGTGGAAAAATACGTGCTTGAATTTAAAGGAAATTTCCTTTATAGTAATGGTAAATAACTCTTATATAATAATGGCTTTAAGATTTTTATTATAGGCCTACTTTTGTTAGTTTAAGCTTACGTAACATGATCGAAAGCTTCTTAAAACGCATTGGACATACAAGAAAAATATAAGAAATGTATATCCGAACTTAATTTTTTTATATTCCTAAAAAATGTAGATCCAACGTTTCAGTTGTTTTCTGTCGCCGGTCACTTTTCGCAGTAATGTCATGCAATACACAAGTAAACTTCAAATTGAGGTCAAATCAAAGTGTCGGTTAAAGAGGGACAACAGGTTCGTTAAAGAAATATTCTAAGAAATATTGAGAAATATACTGGAGATTCAATATAATTTGAAATAAAACCTACCATTTTTGTTAGGACGCATTAGGTAGGCCTATATGAAAGTACTACCTGTAAAATTGTAATTGTAATATCCAACGATATATGCAGCTTTGCGTTAAATGAAAAATAAAACTTATAATTTAAAAAGCGGAGCATTAGGAACGTAAGCTTACTGGATACAAGAGACAATAAAGGTGTAAAGGATTGATTCGGTTTACCGCGTCGGAGATATAACCTAATGATATTATTTAAGGGGTTTCTTCATAGGCAATAATGTCCAACAATACATAATTTTTTACTACGCGAAATAAGTAATTTCACTTATGGAAAACCATTTGTAAACCGACTGTTATTTTTTTGGTTTAATCATTGCTGTAGACGATGATTATAAATTCTCTTCTAATATCTTCGACATAATCGAATGCTCCTACATGCTGTACTGTAGCTACATGTTTACAAAATCACTGTCACTCCTTGATTTGTAGCTTTTGATCTTGAGCTCATTATTTTATAGGATTAAGTGTAAATATCGTCTTTTGTTAGTGATCTTCTCTTTTCTATATTTATACCTTATCGTGCATTTTTCGTAGATTACGGACCCAGTACCACCCACCACCCGGTAAATGGGAAAAGAGACGGGATTAGAATTATCCAGTTACACAGGAAGTTTGCATTATTCACGACAATTTTCATCATCCTTCTCTTGTATTAAAAACTTTAGAAGGAGAACACAAAAGAAAGAACTGAAAATACAATCAACAACTTCTTTGGATTATTTGAAGATTTGTTCAATCAGTGGAAAACTGTAACCGATCTATCATGCATGATAACATAAAAAAAACAGGCATCGTGAATTCATGATGGACTACATTTAACTACGGAAATTTCTGTAATGTGTATTTCCTAATTCTGTTACAGGAGTGTGTCTGGAAGATCGTGAATTTGCACTTTCAGGACAACAAACTATTGATAAGAAGACGCTTGTAATACAGGGTGAGTCAGCGTTACCTGATGGTTTTTGAAATTATGGTACACGGTGAAATTTTAAGATGTAGCAACTTTTTTATTTCAAAATATACACAATGAATAGCAGTTTACATCTCATATGTTACTTTTTACAGAAATTAATCATTTGTGAAAGATAATGTCCTTTAAGTGCTGGCCCTCTTTTTTGGCACACTCGTCGACCCTCTGCGCGAAGTTTGTCATCACTCTCTCCACCATGTTACGGGGTATAGCACGAATATCTCGTTCAATGGCATCCTTTAATTCAACCACAGTACGTGGCTTATTGATGTACACTTTGTTTTTTAGGTAGCCCCACAAGAAAAAGTCACATGGACTAAGATCAGGAGAGCGTGGCGGCCAGTCAACATCTCCTCTGTGGGATATCACTTTCCCTGGAAATAACCTCCTTACTTCGGCCATACACACATTCAAAGTGTGAGCTGTCGCTCCGTCTTGTTGAAACCACACATTTTGACGATTTATGGGACGGCGACGAAGTTCCGGGAGGAGAAATTCACGCAACATGGTCAAATAACGCTCAGAGTTCACGGTGATGGCTCTCCCATTTTCTTCGAAAAAATAAGGCCCTATGATACCAAATTTCCCCAATCCAGCCCACACTGTAACTCTATCACAATGCAATGGGCGCTGGTGCAGTTGTTGAGGGTTATTTGGGGACCAATAACGACAGTTTTGTTTATAAACACTGCCGTTTAGGTGAAAATGAGCATCATCTGATGTTAAAATCACAATCCCAGGTTCTTCTTCCAACATCTCTCATTATGTCAGCAAAACGTCTCCTTCTCACAAAATCTTGAGGCTTCAACTCCTGGACAATCGCAATTTTGTAGGGATGAAAGTTTAGACCGTGTAAAATGCGTCGGACGGAAGAATTTGATAACCCAAGAGACTGAGCGTGTCGTCTTGCAGATCGGCTGGGGCTCTGTTGAATTGCATGACGCACAACTTAAACGTTTTCAGGTGACGTGGCCGTCTTCGCACTGCCTCCCGTTTTTTTTTCAATGCAGAACCGGTCTCACGAAGGTTCTGAACCCATAGCAGAATGGTATTGCGGGTTGGAATTGCACCATTGCGTGGAATGTTGAATTGAAGACGGAACTTCCTCTGAGTGGTGATCACAGATTCTGCATTTTTAAAGAACGTCTCTACGACGAACGCACGGTGTTGCGCGGTCCACCTCTCCATTGTAACTAAACTGCTGCTCTAGGGGAAAACTGTGAGACCAACCGCGCCCCTCTACTACGAGTACAGCCTCGCTACTACTCGAGCCAAAAACGTCAGGTAACGCTGACACCCTGTAGATACGCTATTTCAGCGTACTTAAATTAGCATAACGAAGCAGATCAACAGAGACATTTTAGTTATCTGTGACTCAAACGTTATTTAAATTTCTATACTGAAATTGTTCCAAACATGTATGTTAAAAAAGTGAGGTCTCTAACATTACAAGAAGATGAAGAGGCATGCACATTTTCTATGATTGAAAAGGAGTTGAAGTGAAAGATTAAATATCTAACATGAACCCAAACAAAAGAATGGACCTTCTAGAATTCTTGTATTTCGACCCTCTTATCATTAAGGTACCGTGTTGTTCGGAAGGTTGGCTATCGTCATAACTGTTTCAACTTTTCTGGCCATTCTCTTAATTAGACTAATCTCTTACATTCCGAAGTAGTGACATTCGCCTTTGCTCTACAACATGCTATCCTGCGGTATTTGTATATAATATTTTCTGATACCTTGAATCACTCCCTTCTTATGGTACTGACCAATGTTTAGCTCATTGGTTAATTCTGTTTCCTTTCTATGTACATGGAAGACCTTCTTTATGATGATGACTGTGTCAACATAGGGTATTTACGTAGCACCGCTATTGCTACGTATTAAGAAAAGTCGTCTGTATTCATCTAATTTCGTTCTACAAAGTGGTAGTCAATTCTCGAAGCTATTGAAGAATTTCATGACGATAGGCTCCGTATACAGACTTCGAGGTCATCAGTGGTCTTTGTTACCCAACTGGAGTGCAGTAAAGTAACGAAAACTACAAACGCAGAATATCTCTCAATTATCATCTGTTAAGATTGTCACCATCTGTGTTGCCTGTTTCAACGGAGGTAGGAATATTACGGAAGTAGATATACGTTCTCTTAAGAGAGAATAAAATTCTGATGGAATCTGGCAGCTTAATCGTAGTAACGCCCGATGACTTTACGAAATTCCAGAGCTTTTTGTGGGTCGCACCCGTATTGGTTACAAACCATCGCGAAGAGGGAGAAGGAGCGAATAGCGAATTTTAAGACAAGAAGTGTAGAAAATTTCATGGATCGATTAAATAATGAACGGTGAAGTATTTGACACGATGAATTAGAAGAGTGTTGAAAAACGTCTTCAAAAACAAATACTTATGGATGACACGCAGAGACCTGTGTTCTATGTGCTTGTCGTATTTGGATGAACATGCATGCGATGCTATATTTACTGGAAGACGGGACGTTATAGGATCATACAACTGAGAAATGAGTTTGGCTACAGGAACAGATCGATCATCAGGACCGTTTCATGGCCACCTACCTTTCTTAGTGTTGAGGAACTCTTCACTTCAATTTTTACAGAATAATATCGGTGGCCAGCACTATTCTTCATCCGCTAATTATTACTCCAGGACGTTATCTCAAGTACTAATATTCATAAGCTGAGTTATCCTGGGGCTTAAAAACGCGCTTCGATTTTATGGCGTGGCCGGGATTCGAAAGCAGGATCTCTAGATTAGTACCGGGTTCCCGTACACACTCGTCTACAAAACCCCGTACACTTACTAAATAGCTCTGTTAAATGGGATTTCTAGTGAATCTGGCGCCTGGTTCTAATATAGTCCGGGGTTCCCAGGTAATGGTCATAAAGTCAAGGCAGATTTACATTCTTCGTATCAACTGATTCTATAAAATGAGCTCCTAAATTATCGTCTAGGCGGCTGAAGCGCAGGTTTATTTTAATTTAAAATTTAAACTTGTGTTTGGTATCAGACCTTCAAGCAGTTATCACAGAGACACTAACTTCCCCAGACATGTAGAAGAATAACTAAAACGTGAAAGAAACAATTATGAACAACACAGGTGTACAAATTAGAATAAAAGCATTGTGCACATCACACAGATATTCAACACAGGTCTGTGCAAAAATTTAGTATATAGCATTGTTCATGAGTACATGAGCGCTATTTGCCACATAATGCGCTGCATTACGGTATGTGTGCAAGAGAGAAAGAGAGAGAGAGAGAGAGAGAGAGAGAGAGAGAGAGAGAGAGAGAGAGAGAGAGAGAGAGAGAGAGAGAGAGAGAGAGAGACTATGAAGCATGCGCATCTGTCCACAAGGCAAGTGTGCGTTTCGTCTGTCAACACTGTAGTCCATGAACGCAATGATTTCGAAAATTTCCTGAGCATACTGGTCACTGGTCACTTCTCGAATAATCACAGGTAAAATTATAACTATGGGATAAAACCATCACAATGCACAAAAAAGGAACTAAAATCCGAGACCGGAGTAAATATCACTCTGAATACACAGTATTAACAAACGATTCTGGCAACAGAGATGGAAGACCGGAAAAGGCGCGTGGGTTTAATAAGACGAGACAATCAATCAAAAACGAGAAAATTCAAAGATTGGTGGAAGTGGGAATATACACACTCAAGTATAATAACAAAAAACTGATTTTGTAGCGGCCATTTAGGTATAATAAGCAAAGTCATTTACACAAGCGGAGAATAGATGGATTCTACCCTAGATAATAGGGTAATGGATGATAGACTGGGGCCCAATAGGTAGAAGTGGATGAGGACGTTAAGAAACCGTGGGAGAGCGAGGATCGTGGATGGTTCTATGGACAAACAAAGCTTAGAAGAAGGAAGGAGAATACATCATACTTACATGTGTTGTAGCCTACGGCAGCGAAGTTTCGCAAATCGGAAGAATGTTGAAAACTGACATCTGTAGAAAATCCTTGGCAAAAATCGAGAAGAGACAAAGTGCGTTATAATAGTATATGGGATTATTTCCCATATATGGGAGGAGCTAGACACATAATATTGATAACATCATAACCAAACAATCCTCTGGTGCGGCCACGTACAGAGAATAACAGAGGACAGGTTGCAGAAAACGTTGTAATATATCGCAAGGCAGAAAGAATGCTAAAGAGGAGCTGGAGGGAGAGAATCGAAAGTGAGAGATGCAAGGGAAAGAACTTGCAGCGATCTACGCAGAGACCAGAGATGCTGTTGGCAATCGGAAGAATATTACGAACCGATTGAAGAGAAGATGGGAACACAGAGAAAATGGAGAACTTGGTAAAAGAGAGGAGGAGAAAGAAGAGGAGAAGACGAAAAAGTAGGAAAAGAAGAAAGAGAAGTCAACATTCAAAGCCATTTATATTTAATAAAAAATATTGTTTGCATTGCTTTTGGTCTCTATAGCAAGAGCGTTACATCCTTATCTTTAGACTAAGGTGTTAAAAGTTATGCGCATCGCAGGTCTGAATCCAAGCAGTTACCACCACAATAAAGTTGGAAATTTAAGACAGATAAATTCTGATGCTTTTCGCCGAATACCTTTATAATGGAATTGATTTAAGTAAACAAAATAAATTTTACAACAGTTCGTAAAGATATTAACCGAAATTATATTCTTTCAGAAAAACGTCTCACCGATCCTTTTTTTTTTATTAAGAAATTTATATAATCTTTAAACATGACATTTTTACTGACTCATTTGTCCATATCGAGAAAATCATACGGGTTTATGTTACTGCGACCGGTCCCGTAATAGGTTTTGCTCATTGTTTGTAATCATTTAACGGATAAATAAATGTGGATTTTCGTCCAAACCTGAGCATTAGTCGCATAACGAGCAGACGTTAACCGGTCGTCTTTCTTGTATACTTGCTTTTGTATTCTTCAAGTTTGTTTCGTATTTTTCTTAAGTAGTCGGTAACTGGGCGTCTCATAATAATAATCATCTGCTTACATAGAAGGTCAGTGTTGCTTCCATATACTGAATAACAAGTAAATATAAATATATCGTCAAATAAAGGACAGTTATTCCTACAAAGTGTGATATTAGGCCTACATATATTAAATCATCATATAAAACAGATTACACACAACGTTTCGACCTTAAGAAAATCAGATGTCGTCTTCAAGTGAAAAATGCATTAACACAATACAACACCTATCAACACCAAACAGATATGTCTTTACAATATATTACATTAAACATACTGGAAGTGATGAAATCGTCACGTGGCGCGCACCTCCACACGATGAGTGCGACAGTTCAAAAAGCTTACCTTCGACTAGCTAAAAAGGACTTTATATTAATGTTGTCAGAACAGAATATATTTACATCATACGACGGAAACATTAGTTATTTGGTCGATTCAAAACATGTATAAACATTTTATATAACGTGAACAGTGATATTAGCATTAATGTCTAACTTCTAAATGTTTCAACATATTTTTCGTTAATATTTAATAATTATTTTCATACTCTATTCTGCATTTGGTTACTTACATGCAATGCACTTAGCTTATATAGTATTTTACACAATAGGTAATTCCTTTTTTGATTTTATGTAATTTAAAACAACCTTTTCTCATAATCAGAAATTACACTGTCCCACACCACTATAGAAGAAAACTCCCAATTAGCGCTTGCAAGCTTCGAAGCTCATCATCAGATTGGAAACATACCTTTTTTATAAAGGAAATATACTTTTAGATCGGGAGTATATTTCCGATCTGATGATGAGCTTTGAAGCTTGAAAGCGCAAATTGAGATTTATCTTCTATAGCCTACTTGCGTGGAACAGTGTAATTTTTGTTTGTGATTATAACCACTTCATTAAACCATTTGATACAACTTGATTTATTAAATTTTCTTATAATGTCCAAGTTGTAGTTGTTCAAGTTTATTAACGATCTCCACTACTTTTCTCCGCCTTCATCTTTCTCCATTTTGGCACCCACTTCTGGGTCCTCAGTACCTCATATTTATCAAGTGTTTTCTCACTTTTTACATTTCCTTTCACTCTCCTGTTAGTTGAAGTTAGGGTAATTAGAAGAGAAGAAGGGAATATAAGGGGCAATCAGGATTTTGGACTAAGATTATTACCACGCCAAAGACGCCGATGTGTGGGTTTACAAGCAAACCGTGAGACTGTGCGGAAGATTCCTCTATAATTTCTTTTTGTTAGATTTTGTTTGAGTAGACATATCTGCTATTGACTTTTTTTATAATATCACCTGTTTTTAGTCATTTTTGTCATCGTCTTTTGTTTATTTAACGTTTATTACGAAAGCCCTTGTTTCCAGTGATAATTTTAACTGTCTGAATACGTACAATCTAAACGTCTCATATTGATTATTATTTTAAAAAAATATAACTTTGTTGTAAAAGCGTTAGTTTGTATTAATAAAACATATGCAAGGAAAACCGAGTACGTCAGTCGTACGCAATAAAGTCATTGGGAACACCCAAAGCTCAGGAGTGTCAGACAGATTACTGTAGGGCGATAATATCATAAAATAAGTGAAGGAAAACTGTAGTCACTGGGGGAGGCGGTCAAATGAAAATGTTTATTTAATTAATAAAGTTGTGTTAATGGGCTTAAGAATTTCTGCAAAAAACACAAATTTCTTAGGAACATTAAAAATGCGCCAAACTTCTTTCTAACAGATATTGGTCGAATAGGGAGGGTTAGAAAATGTAAGTATTTAGGGGAAATAATTCAAGAGAATGGTTTAAAAAATCTGCTACAGAAGAAAGGATTCATAAAATAGAAAGAGTATATGGTATAACTAAATAAATTTACAATAAAATGTGCATATCTAAAAATGCGAAAATAAGGCATTACAGTACACTAGTGAGGCCAGAATGCCTATATGCAAGTGAATGTCTAGCATTGAATTATAATTCAAACAAACTAGAAATATTGGAAAGACGAATTATTAGGAAAATATTAGGCCCATGAAAAACTTCAGAAGGTTGGAAATTAAGAAGTAATGGTGAAATATATCAAAGTATTGAAAATATAACAGAAACAATGAGAAAAATAAGACTATTATTTTTTGGACATTTATACAGAATAGACGACAATAGGTTAACAAAGCAGATCTTCAAATATCTGTGGGGGAAGAAGTCAACATCAAGTTGGATTAAAGAAGTCCAAAAGGATTTAGAAAAAAAATATACACGCAGAAGAAGCAATTGAAAGAGAAGTTTTTCGGGCAAAAGTGTTAAAAATGGAAGGAGTCCAGGATAGGAGAGAGAAAAACGCAGGTTCAAAGTGGACTGAAGACAGGAAGAAGAGACACAGTGAAAAGATGAAATAATATTGGAGAAAAAGAAAAGAACAAGGAATAAAGAATTGAAATTGGCATGTGGACCTTAGATGGCCGATACAAAAAAAAGTTGTGTTAGTGGTTATAATCACAAACAGAAATCTAGAAAAATTACCGCTTAGCGCTTCTAAGCTTCACAGCCCATCATCAGATCGGAAATATGCCTGATACGATCATACTGATATCTGTATGATCTGTGAGGCTTGAAAGCGCTAATCGGGAATTTTTCTATAGTGGTGTGCAACAGTGTTACTTGTGTTTAAAAATATTTATGTTACAAATGACACCGTGACAATTTCTGTTTGAAACGTCTTTAAGCACATTGAACTTTATGAAGGACTGGTTTCTAATGGACCGGAGAACGGTCGTCCTCCGTTATGGCCGTGATCGCACGTACCTTTGACCGCGTAAATAATATTAACTTCCTGTGGAGGTGTCAAGTACTGGAAAAATGTCCAATAAACACATGCCGAAAAATGTTTTGTTTTCCGTACATAAATAATTATGAACAAAGCCAAGGACGGTTGAAAACCAGTATGGACGTATTGGAAAAATATGATTAGAAAACGAGTGCTATTATATGGCAGTGAATCCTGGATTACAAAACAAAGATATAAAAGCAACATACAATCAGCATAGTTGAGATTTTTAAGAAGGGTTAAAGGATGCACAAGAAGGGCTGATATAAGAATTGAAGATATACCGGAAGAATTAAATATATATAATCTAAATGAATTGGTCACTCTACAATTGACACTTTATTGTTTGCAGACGATCAGGCTATTCTGTCGGACTTTGAAAACAGATTGCAGATAGGTATACATTTGTTAAATGGAATCTGCAAAGACTTGGACTGCAGATATCCACAATTAAAACCAAGGTGATGGTTTTTTGTGGAACTGATTCCGTACGGGCGAAAATTGTTATAGATGGTACTGTCCTGGAACAAGTTAGCAGTTTTGAATACCTCGGCTACAGTGTGTCTTATAATGCAAGCAACGACGTGGTGAATAAGTTGCGTAAGTTCAACCTTATGTGCGGGACCATCAGGCGAATCCTTAAGTCAGCAAGTAAAGGAACACGCCTAAAATTCCACAAGGTGATGGCTCTTCCCACACTTCTTTATGGGTCTGAGAATTGGACTGTAACGAAAGACCAGGCCAGTCGCATCCAAGCGGCTGAAATGAGATTTCTCAGGCATGTGGCAGGGTATACTCTCCATGATCATAGAAGAAACACAGATATACGGCAGGAACTGGATATTATGAGTATACTCGACAGGATCGCCCAGTATCGGCTGAATTGGTGGGAACATCTTTGCTGAATGGATGACTGGCGCATCCCCAAACAACTATGGAACTATAAGCCGAGGGAACGGCGAGGTGTGGGACGTCCGAGGAAGCGCTGGAGTGACCAGCTGTAATATTTGCCTATTTGAGACCGGAACAAACCATTCTTGGTTTATACCTTGAGGATGATGATGATGATAATCTAAATGAGAAAATTGCAGAATACAGGGGAAAATGAAGACATCATTTAAGTCGCATGGATGAAGATAGACTACCATTAATTGTAAACAAATACAAGCCTTCTGGAAGAAGGGATGTAGGAAGGCCAAGAAAGAAATGGATCTGATAATGTGAAGACGGAACAGGCACATTGCCTAATCCGTGAAGTGTAGAAAAAGAAGAGTAGGATTAGAAAACTAATCAGAGGCATTTGAAAAACGGTAAGAGAAAACAAGATTTTTTTGAAAAAGGTCATAAAAATACCTATATAACTCTGCGATTCAGTTTTAGGAGCACTGTGACAATTACAAGTAACGAGTGGACACCGCGACTGTAAAAATCGAAACAGCGTAAGGAAAATAAACAAAGTTAAAGGAGAGAGAGAGAGAGAGAGAGAGCGAGAGACGGGCCGTTGTCTGTGACTGGTAGTGAGCAATATGGAGAAGGTGGGCTGAACAAGTTCAGGTCCTCTAAGTGAAATGTCTCAAGTTTTATTGTGGTTAATGCTGACGGACCTGTGTACAGTCTGGTCGGATTACAACGGTCCCAGACACAAACGTGCAGAACTGTGGCAATTAATTGTGGCAGCCTCGGCGGGATTTAATAGACTTGTTTTTGCTTCCATTACAATTTCGAATACGGTAATAACACCCTCTATAATATGATACACTACATTCATAAATACACATACGAGCCCGCTAGTGTGTGTTTATGTTAATGCTATAAAATATATACTGCACCCGCTCATAATATATAAACATTCTTTACATACATACGTGGACGCTGACATACATGCTGTATACGAATTCTTTGTGTGATGTTATTTGTGCTTTAAGTTTGGACTTCATGGATAATTTATGAATTACAAGGTTATTACTGAAAAATATGATTTCAGTTTCATATTTATTAAAAATAAAAAACAACATAAAAAGCAGTTTAACAACGTATGCTTATTACTTTTATGATATCTACTGAAAAAGCAATTAAAATGATTTTGTGGAAACCTATATAGAATAGAAAACATAAAGAGTAACTTATATGTGTATGTGTTATAAAAAACACACATGAGCGTGAATTTATATATTATGTAAATAATTGCAAAAAATATTTTACTTTTCCTGTCGTTAAAATGTTATGCGTGCTTCACAGATTCAACATCTGCATGTTTAGAGATTGAAGAATGAATCTACGTTCTCCGGGCGTTTTAATATCTGCACTGTTAAAACCATCATCAGCTGGTCATTTTTGTTCTTACGATTATCTTCTCCTTCATTTCTGATTTTAGATCTACTGTCTATTGTTACCTTTCGTGGTCCTCTAGCCGTGTGAGACATGGAGTTTGTAAGACATCGCTTGTTTGGTAGCCTAATAGTCTACTTGGCATTTGGTCTACATGATCCTCCATTCTGTTCTAACATTTGTTTACCATTTTTGTTATTCTATTTACGTTCATTTTGTAGCTATATTCTCTGCTTCTGTTCATCTACCAACGGCAGTGTCTCTCTGTCACATAAAACTGTAATTAGTAATTCGTTATCACACAGTAACTCGATTTTTGTTTCACGTCGTGCTCTTTCTGTATTGACAGTTCCACATATAAATTTGAAAATATTAATTTTCTGTTGAACATCTTTGCCTTGCCAGTGGCTTCTTTTGCTCCCTGAGTAATTGAAGTGACTCGATTCTTCCAAATTTATATGATCGATTATTATCTTTGACCTCCTATTGGTTGATTTACAATGATCTCATCTTGTACTTTCTTATGGATATGTTGACGTATTTTTATGTTTAAATGTTATGTGTTTTTACGTTTTCTTTGTATCGTGTCAATTATATCCATTATGCTGCAGTTTGTCTTCATTTGCTTGTAATATTGTTAAGCTACCCTTCAAAAGAGTAGCATTAATGTATAAGTATATCTAGAGATTCGCATAAGAGAATTTCAAAAGCACATGGCCTATTGGAGCATAGATAAGTAGGGTAACCTGACGTGACATTTATAAATTGTTAGCGTCTTTCTTTTGCTACATGAAGTGATATTAATTGGCGTGCCGTCAAAGGTACTAGGGACTAGGCTAGTGCCCAGACATTATAGTTAAATTGTTTTGCGTTAAATTTCTTCGGAACATTAAAAATACCTAAAGTAAAGTACGAAGCATTACACGTGGTAAGCTCGGGCGTTCTGTGTTAAGTAAATTAATGTTTGCTTCTTGTGAATAGTAATGCTGTGGTTATTAATCTAACATAATTGTTCTCGTTGATGAAAGAGATTTAGTAAAGTGGAAAAGTGTTTGATAAGCTGCTGAATATTATTTGAAAGTATTTCAAAGTATAAAATTTGGAAAGGACTCGGTTGAGCAAACTGGCCCCTTACAGAAAAGGGTGGGATTAATTTAACCGAATCAATAGTGTATAGCATTTGTCAATAGGCTGTCTCAGTACTGTGTTCTCAGCCGATTATTCATTGTGTCGTTTGGAGGCCTCAGTTTTGAAAAAAACTACAACTAATACAGACAGACAGATTAACTGCAGACATTTCTGTTAAGGCAAAAATGAAAGAATTTAGACTACACGTAATTTCAAACAGAGTATTATTCTTCATCAAAATGGTTAGCCGCATGCAAATCAAGAAACAGAATGTAATGTTGGTCTTATGTTCTGTTTGATAAGAATAAATGAATGTGGAATAATAATTATGGTTTTTGTGATATCAGTAATTATTAAAAAATCAAAATAGCCTAAGTCAAAGGCTCACTAACAAAAGTTCGCAATACAAATAAAGGCTGATTTTGTTTTATTTACTTTTTTGGTTATTTTTTCTTTGTTTATTATTTTTGTTTTCTCATTTTTTGTTTAATTTATCAACTTACTTATTTATATTTTATTTATAAATATATGTTTATTCGATTTATAAAAATTGTGCCCCACTAAAGAAAGGTATCTTCGAATATAGTCTCCTTTTAGAAAATTCACCGCATGGTGATATTATTTGGCCAATACAAGGTAATGTAAGTTTCCACTTAAAACCTTGGCGATACACCTGTCAAACGACGTTTGAGACTAACATTGAAGGGAGAACAGACAGATGAAGAAAGAAGATGGGAATGTTGGCTAATTTGAAGGACGGTCGGGGCTATAAAGAGCTAAAGGACGATGAACGCGACAGGAAGGTATGGCATCGAAGATTCCCCTGTTACCTGGCAACAAGCAGATCCCTGCAGAAGAATGAACGCGTGTCGTTTCCTATAACGGATTGAAAATTCACACATAAAACTTACAAGAAAGTTTACATACTCTTTTTAGATAATAGCGATCTTTAACTATACTAGATATTAAAAACACCAGCGAAAGTGACAGTAACAATCGGAAGTTTTATTAGTACTTTTATATGACACGTCCAAAAATGTAAAACAAAATATTTTATCAAAGATCTATAAGGCAACAGTCTCTGCATACATACAGGTATCCAATACGCACAATTCACAACGAATCAATAAAATTTATAAACCACTTATAAAATACCTTTATAAACACTTGATAACAGTCAACAACAATATCTGCGCGTTCTTCATCTTTAGCACTACAGCCCAACGTGAACCCTGGCTACCAACACCAATCTTCTCTAATGTCTTCAATCCATTGCCATCTCAGCGTAACCCCTCACGTCCATTCTTCTTACATCTTCCAGCACATCATTATTCAACCATCTTATCCTAGGTAAGGGGTCTATAGGCCCCTCTTTCTATCTTATAGACTTGTGCCCTCAAGATTTAACATCTACAGGTTAATCACCTATATTAGCTAGTAGAATAATTAATATACTGCCAAAAATATTTCAGTTGTTTGATCGACAATAAACATTAGTTTCTATGAAAATAAGTACTTAATCGGATAAGATATATGCTTTTATATAAATTTGAAATTTAAGTCATAGAACGACAACATTCATATGGTTGTCGGATCCAGTTGTTTACTATCTGCAGTATACGATGTTGAAAAAAATAGGGGAAATTAGTCGATGTAATATAATCATATATTTCGCTGCAGTTGGACTCTCAGTTACGATACCAAGTTAATGTCGAGATATATTCTTGATGAATTTTGTACCCGTTTGCATCCATCTTACTTGTATAAAAATCAGACATTAGTTAAATATTTGAGAGTGAGAAAAGCGAGAGAGAGAGTGAGAGGGGGGAAGGCAGAGGGTGAAGAGAGTGAAAAGTAGAGAGAAATACGTAGGAAAAGCAAAGGGGTAAATCTTAACTCATACCCTAAGACCTTTTATCTCATGCTCATTTAAAAAATGTTATTTGAAAACAAAAAATTATGTCTTCAATAAACTTCAAATTCATGTAAATAACAAACCCCATTATTGTTAAAACACAAGGTGATATAGAGAAATAGTAAATGACGAGTTGAAAGGTAAGGCGGCGAGAATCATGAAACAGGATGAGACAAGCGCGAGCGAGCGCCCGTGTCTGTGTGAGCAAAGTAATTACTTAATTAAGTCATTAACAAGACACGTCGTTATGTGCACGCTGCAAGATCAAAGCGCCAGATGGTTACACGTCCCTTGCCCAATAAATTGCATTAATTATTTGGTGTTTACATTCCTGGACCATGTGATCCACTTTACAGCTGTGTGGAGAAATAATGGAGATCAGGTGTACACAGCGATTCTAATCAGTCGTATGCCGTACTACAGCGACAGGGAAGGAGGAGGAGAGAGAGAGAGAGAGAGAGAGAGAGAGAGAGAGAGAGAGAGAGAGAGAGAGAGAGAGAGAGAGACAGACAGACAGACAGATAGACAGACAGACAGACTCTGTGTCTGGGCAAACGTGTAGGCCTACACTTGAGAACAATTTTATTATGTGTTATTCTATTAATATACATTCATACAAGGGAGAAATCCCAACAGAAAATGTGTTTACAAAATTTCACAATTTTTATTTTATTTTCTGGAAACAAACGTCTTTATAAGAATAATCTTACCTTGAAAAGAATGATTCTGTAACACATTTAAACGCCTTTATCTACTATCAAACACGTGGAATTGTACCAACATATCAAAAAGTTATAGTTCGCAGCATCTTTCTCACTTTTAGTTTTCATTCACTAAACAGTACAACATTAATTTAAACAAATGTATTGTGTTGTTTGGAAAATTACAATACAACATATATTTGGAATAAACAAATATGATATACACAATAAACATAATTTACATAAGTGTTCATATAATATATTGACAAGTACCTTCGGAAACATATATTATACGTTATGAATAGGCCTATATGGCATTTTCCAATTGTTTGTTTTACTTCATTCCCCATCAAATTGTAATTAGAATTATAACATCATTTACTTGTTAATTACTTTGTTTAAAATCAATTTGACGATACTGTATTTTTAACAAATTAGAGTATAAACTTATTAGGTTATACTTTTAGTAAAACAATCACCTTTGCTAACTAACTAACTACTAGAGCTATAACAAACGTTTAGTGCGAGTATAAGACGTATGAGAAAGTGCAGTTAATTTTAAACTTTCTTCCCACACCAAATACGCAGCCGAGATGATCATTCCTACTTGATTTTGTTTACATTTGTAACTTGCAGTAGAGGTTCGTGGTTCTGACAGTTGGGAGTTCAATGTCTGAATGTTTCTACTAAGATAAGAGCAATTATACCATTCCAGATAACACACGGGGTGGGTCAACATGAAGACATAACTATTGACAACTTCTAGTAGGTTTAATATTGAGTTGTGTTTATGTTATTTGGAAATAATTCTAAAAATATATAGTTAAAATAAAAGGATAGTTAAATATTTCTGATTAATATTTAAAACGGGAAGCGACCTATCGAGTTCCTTAATTTTGCTTTTTATCTTTAATAGAGAGGGAAGAAAAATTTGTTTTTGAAATAGATTGAACACTATTCGTTTTACCAAATTAATGAACTGAACACAAAAATAAGAAAAACCTGAACACTTAACACACAAAAATACCACCAAACACTTTGAAGGTTATACACGCTTCGGTCAGCTTAACGTTACTGTAATTATTTAATGACTACATTAAACACACTTTATTTTCGGAATACAATTACTTCACTACTTTATTTGATTTAGACTTTACTGCAAACATTTTTATTGGATTATAAATGTAATAGAGAAATCTGACACAAAACTGAAGGTAAATGGACAAATCATAATAATGGCGACTGGCGGTATTATGAAAATGTTAAAATTCCCGGTCAGTGCGGTTCGGCCCTCGTCGGGACTATTTGTCTCTGTCGCTAACATTTGGGACTAGCGACTGTTGAATGTAATTTTGCGTACACTGATTTCCCCCTCCAAAGCTGTCTACACAGTCTAGGAGGTGCTGAGAGCTGTTTTGCACTTCAAGCAATACTAGTGAGCAATTCGCCTATTACGCGAATCCATTACTGTTCAGTCAACAAGACTAATCTCGCAAATCTTGTTATTTAAATATGAAACCATTATCTCTAACAAATCCTTAAACATATTTAAATTATTTAGGGTGGTTCACTGAACCGTTGAACCGTATGGACGAGCCGCCACTGGTAACTTGGTCAAAGTTCTGTTAAGGATGAAACTGCAGAACTTCTAACCTGCAGTGAAGTCAAGTTATCTCTTGTAGTGATCGGCAGAAATTTTTAGATATAGAGGTAGTCTTGCATCTAAAACCGTTTAAATTTCTATAAATTTACAGTGTTTTTTTTCAGGACGTCGAGTCGTCGCTACGTGGCTGCCGACGAAGTTCCAGGTTGTCGTTACGCAAACAATTATAAACTTCTGCGAATTAGCGTGTTCATAGTTTTGTAATTGGAAAATGTTAGGTCCTTGAGTTTAAAGTGGTGGGAATTTTACTTGAGTGGGAATTTTCGCGATTCTGTAAATACGTGGGCGCACACACGACCGAATTACAACAAACTAAAGTAGATAATATAACTTATAGTTCTGCCTCATTGCCGGGCCGTGGTCTAATGCTGCCGATTGAAACAGACGATTCGGCCCCACCATTGGAAGCCATCTTGTAGAAACTGGTGAACACCGTGCCAGTTACTTTTTAAATCGTTAAAACACTGATGATGGTCTCCAACGTTGGGGTCGAAACGTCTGTTCCAATCGACAGCATTAGACCACAGCCTAATAGCCGGGCAATGAGTCAGACTTTTAACAGAGTTGGCACCGGCCGCGAGAGCCTAAGATAACAGTTATCACTTATAGTGTTCAGAAAATTAAATCGAGAGAGGCAGGGCTAGGTTATGACAGAGATTTGATAAACTGGAGGCCACGACGAGACCCTTTGCAAGACGGTGGAATGCACTGATAGACTATAGTCCCCTCGGTCAGAAGGCTGACAGTCATCATAAAAGCAACTGATAACAGTGCTAATTAATGTTTTATCTCGCATCAGTGTAATTGCGTGTTTGACATATTTCTTGTGTAGAAACCTCTATATAGCAACTCTTGCGACATATTGGTTGTGTACACTAACCAACAGCTGTAACATCAGCAGGATGACGATGACTTGATTCCATTGAAGGAGGTAAGCTGTGGTTAATGAATACAGGTTGTGACACGGCAACGAGGACAATAATCTCATCTTAGTAACAGCGCACTGGAGACAGTGTCGAATAACATTTGCAACAGTGCAAATAAGAACATATTATTACATCAAAGGCTACCGAATATTATCGTTCTGGACGAGGCAGTGTTCATGTGGACTGTGAAGACTTCTGCTGCTTCCCGCTGGTAAATTAAACGTCAGCATATTTTCGTATGTAAGCAGCATAACGGTAAGACAGGTCGTACTCGGGAGAATGTCATAGAAGAAGGTTACGAGAAACTAAAAGGGAACTAAACCGTAGATACAGGACTAATAATAAGTACTATAACTAAAAACCATTCAAAGTATAACAATCTATTTATGTCAAAAGAAGTATCCAAATTCTAAAGAATGAGAAGTAAATGATTTTTGTTCTGTACATTGCAGGTCATTACTGTATAAGACAATTTGATATTTATACATAATATCTTATGTTTCCGATACGATTTGATAGCCTAAGGGTAATATTTTGATCTAATGCATAAACATTTGTGCATATTTTACTAGGATATGTGTAGACATGTATTGCTATCCGTACCAATTCCAATATACATTCGATGATTACTGCATCTGTAATTATTTATAAATATAAGTAAGGGATTATTGCAATTGCAATATTTTCAATTGTAATATTGTATTGTGTTTTGGGTTATTATAGTACATATAATTGTACATATTTGTCTATGTATTTACGTAAAATAATATGTAAGGAATATACTTATTTTGCTGATGTAAAACAAACTGGAAACTGGAATAATTAGAAACATAATAAAACAGCTCTCCGGTGGAGAATCAGAGGCGAAGAAAACTGCACATCGGTTATATAGGGGAGGCAGGACCGTTTATATACTAAACCCAGTGCGCCGCCGACATCAAACACGGGCCTTCAGACTCTATATGGTAAATGCGTCTGTATGAAAATATACAGAAAATATTTGTGGGTATAACAAAAAATATAAAAATAGTATAGGCTAAGTTGTGTTGTCACTTACTACTGTCTGCATTTTACACGGAGACATACGATCTGTCTGCCATAATAAAAGTTAACAAAATGAGATTTCAAAAATTAAAAATAAGGGTAGAACATTGATTATAATGAGAACAGTTTTTCCTCTGACAACCACGCTTTTAATAGCTATTTTACTAGTAGAACCGTAAGTTTCGTCCGTAATACGCCGATTTGCAGCGGCGCCCGTTTTGTCATGGAGCGGCGTCTTCAGCGATAAAGCTCAGTGACAGAGTTTTAGTATCATGTTTACCACTGAAAGAGATTCATTATATAGAATGTACGAACCGTTTGGAGTTAGTAATTATTATGATAATATATCAGTAACACTCGGTCATCATCCAAGAAAAATACTGTTATTACAGTTTCCGACTACGTGTGAAAATAAAATTATTTACATTCCGTTTCAATTTACATTTGTCTATTTACTCGTGTGTTATATTGTAGTAAAGGAAACTAATTTCTGCGATGAATATAATATTTGAAATTTAGTACTTGCTCACTTCTCTTTTATGTGTAAAATAATAAACATCAAGAGAAGGCATAGGCGACAAAAAACACATTTCAAAACAAAATTTATTATATTTTCTATTTGCTAATTTAAATAATAATGATATCTTAAAATTTTCACACGGTTAAATGTTAACAACATTACGAAATTAGCATCGAGTAGCCTATAGTTAATTTCTTTGTAGTCGGGAAGTTATAAATCCTTAAGCCTATATTCGAGTGGCAAATGTCGACTATCAATATCCAGCGCTTAGCGTAATATTTTAACAACTTTATGCAGTTTACGTTTTCCTTATAGCCTAAATTCGTGAAGAGTTAATTTTACACGTAACCGAATTCTGTGGAATTGTTTCAGAGAACACTTGTTAACAAGACAGATAACGTAAAGGTCGACAGTAAATTGTCAACCCGAAGTATTGTCACCGACTTCATTTTATTGTCGTTCTCACAATTATCGAATACCTGTTATCCCTGTGAACTTTTTTTTTTTTTTTTTTTTTTTTTTTTTTTTTTTTTTTTTTTTAGAGGGAAAATCAATAATGGGCACTGACACGCTGCATTCGTGCGTATTGCGCTTTCACCTCTGAACACCTGTTCTTCGCCCTGGAACCACTTGGATATATCTTCATGGGCAAACAGCGGACTGTCACATTGCTTTGTCACTTGTTCCTTCCTTTACTAACTTATTAGCTGCTGCCTTTGTTCCTGCTTTCACATACACTATGTCATTAATTTTATTTAGGCTTGAAGTGTGACTTTACGGTAGTCGGTATGGCGATATCTGTCTAATGCAGCGCGACGGTGATGAATTTAATTAACATTTAAAACTTCGTCATCAACACATTTCGGTTTGGAGTATTCTCCGACGTTTCCGATTTCCAAATGACATCTTTCTCTGTCGTTACATAGTCATCTTTGTTGTATATTTTAAGTACAGTAGTAGAATTTCATCATCATCATCATCATCATCCTCAAGGTTTACACCAAGAATGGTTTGTTCCGGTCTCAAATAGGGAAATATTACAGCTGGTCACTCCAGCACTTCCTTGGACGTCCCACACCTCTCCGTTCCCTCGGCTTATAGTTCCATAGTTGTCTGGGGATGCGGTAGTCATTCATTCGGCTAAGATGTTCCCACCAATTCAGCTGATACTGGGCGATTCTCTCGAGTATTCTCATAATATTCAATTCCTGCTGATGTGTTTCTTCTATTATCATGGAGAGTATACCCTGCCACGTGCCTGAGAAATCTCATTTCAGCCGCTTGGATGCGACTGGTCTGGCCTTTCGTTAAAGTCCAATTCTCAGACCCATAAAGAAGTGTGGGAAGAGCCATCACCTTGTAGAATTTTAGGCGTGTTCCTTTACTTGCTGACTTAAGGGTTCGCCTGATGTCCCGCACATAAGGTTGAACTTATGCAACTTGTTCATCACGTCGTTGCTTGCATTATAAGACCCAGGTATTAAAAACTGCTAACTTGTTTCAGGACAGTACCGTCTATAACAATTTTTGCCCGTACGGGATCAGTTCCATAAAAAAAGCCATCACCTTGGTTTTAATTGTGGATACCTGCAATCCAGAGTCTTTGCAGATTCCATTTAACAAATGTATACCCATCTGCAATCTGTTTTCAGAGTCCGATAGAATAGCCTGATCGTCCGCAAACAACAAAGTGTCAATTGTAGAGTGACCAATCATAAAATGGTCTGGAAGACACATCTCCAGTTTTGTATGACATCGTCAACATTGTAACGAAACAGAACGTTGTAAAAATAATCTATATATATAAAAGAGAAATACCACTGACTCACTCACTGACTCATAACGAAATCTCCGAAACTATAACACCTAGAAACTTGAAATTTGGCATGTAGGTTCCTTATGTGATGTAGGTATCCGCTAAGACGGGATTTTTGGAAATTCGACCTTTAAAGGGGGAAAAAGGGGGGAGAAAGTTTGCCTGACTGACTGACATAGAATCAACGTAGAGCAAAACTACTGAATGCATATCAATGAAACTTTGAACATAGCTTCATCATAGGTCTTAGGTGCTCACTAAGAAACGGTTTTAAAAACTTTCACTCCTAAGGGGCAAACCCCCCCCCCATTGTATCTATGTATGTATGTTCCACATCTCCTCCTAAACCACTGGACCGATTTCAACCAAACTTGGCACAAATATTTTACGCGACGGGAGAACCAACATAGGATAGGTGTTTTTTTCGATGGGGTCCTTTGGGGGGTTCTTTGGGGTTTTTTACATCTCCTCCTAAACCACTGGACCGATTTCAACCAAACTTGGGACAAATATTTTACGCAGCGGGAGAATCAACATAGGATATGTGTTTTCTTCGATGGGGTCCTTTGGGGGTTCTTTGGGGTCTTCCACATGTCCTCCTAAACCAGTGGACGGATTTCAACCAAACTTGGCACAAATAGTTTACGCAACGGGAGAACCAACATAGGACAGGTGTTTTTTTTTCGATACGATTCTCTGGGGGGTCCTTTGGGTCTTAAACAACTATTAGATCTGGTTACTATGGCAACCCAATAGAATAGATTCTTGTTACCATAGCATCGGTGGAAGTCTCCCGCGTAGGAAATAGCGCGGGAGTCGTCCGACGGGCCTTCCCCGGAGTTCATCCACGGAACCCGGGGAGTCTTAGGTCGGATCCCGCGAAAGACGGCGGGGCCAGAGTCCACGGTTCTTATAAATAAAGATATAGGTTATGATATCAAAGGTGGTGTATGCATCTTAAGAAACGTCTTAATAGTGTGTGAATTCAGAGTTGTTTCAGTTTGAATTTAAAAGTGTTAAAAAGTGTGTAAAGTGTTTAAGAGTTAAGATCGAAGTAAGTTATAAGCGAGTACAAAAAACAAAGTTTTGATAGCGAATGTATTCAGACCGTAGAGCTCAGACAATATAAATGCACTTGCTTCAGTTTGAATTTAAAAATTGATAAGCTGAAATCTATAGAGGTACTGTATTGTTAGAATAAGTTTAGGAGACACTAATTTAACAAATGCCTTATTTCAACATTAACACAATGAATTATAAAACGACAGTTAAATACGCAGCGCGTGCAAGTACTGTAGACATTTTATTGAAAACTAATTTAGCTGTTCGCCCTCTCCCAGAGTTAGAAATCGAGCAGGAGCATCACGCGCAACAGAATTCTTCTCCAGATTAAGAATACAGTTTATGACATGTTCTTAAACAGGTGCGCTACAGAGTATTCCTCCAGTGAGAATGCGAACGTAACAATATAAGGAAGATTATACAGTATACAAGTAATATAACGTTAGAACAAGAATAGGTGCCTATGAGCCTATGAATAAATTATGAACCCGAGCAACGCTGGGTAAATCGGCTAGATATAGATATCTATATAAGCCAAATACCACTGACTGACTCACTGATCACGATATCTCTGAAACCACTGAATGGATATCAGTGAAACTTTGAACATAGCTTCATCATAGGTCTTAGGTGCTCACTAAGAAACGGTTTTAAAAACTTTCACTCCTAAGGGGCAAAAAACCAAATACTGAAATTTATAGCGGGAAATGCATACTTGGTAAATGAAGTGGTTGACATCTCAGTTTACTGGAAACCCCGAATACATTTAGTCCTGAGTTTTTAATCAGTGTTTTAAATTTAAAAAAACTTCGTTGTTTGCAGGTTCTTATAGTCGAGAAAATTTCGAAAGTTCAATTAATTAATAAATGTAGGGGAGAGTATGGCAAAATGACATACTTTCTAAAAATCGCCTGTAAATATTTACTGTGGATTACATTAAAAATGCGGCTTTGGGTTTTTCTAATGCTTTATTTACTTGCGAAACAAAGTACATGGTTCAACTTACAAAAAAAAAAAAACTATATTTAAATAACACAAATTTTACAAAAAAAACACCAAGTGTGTCATTTTGCATAACATGGTGGGCAAAATGACACACGTATTTTATTTATATTTTTTCTTTAATATAGCTAAAACACTAGTCCCGGCACGCTTCACAAATGAACTGTTTGATCTTTTTAGTTACTCCAGCACACTCAGCATGAGCCCACTGACGACATTGCTGTCACTGGATCCATTGCTCTCGGTGTCTAGATTGGCTGAACAGTTCGTTGCAATACAAACAACCAACATCAGAATCAGTATCGTCATTATCAAATGTTGGTTCATCATCGGAAGAGTCTATAGCAATACGTCTTTTAACTTTAGCCCTCTCACTCTTTCTTCTTTCTTTCTCTTTCTTTTCAGCTTTTTTTCTTTTAATTCATTTAAAAACGGACTCTCGGTGAGAACACTTTGATATGTATTTTTCTTCTTGTGACGTGATGATGATGATACACTTGCTATCGGAACTGGAGACAATTCGTTCAGCAATTCAGACACATCAGTTTTCTCATTTTCGGAATAAGCCTCTACGAAAACGTTACCAGAAGTTGAAGCAATAGCATCGCAATTTAATGGGTTAGTGAGCATTTTTTTCTCATTTTTTGACTGCTGCTCATAAATTGTGTCGTCTTCAGGGATATCAGTAGCAGCGCTGGGTAGATATAAATGGTCAGGGAATATATTGGGGTTTAATGGAGAAATGCCGATGGCTTTAAATCCACTAAGTGCTATTCCGACGGTAGCAGCTTTATTGTAGGCTCTTGTAAATAATGAAGAGATTTGGTATATTGACACAGTTCTCTCTGGATGTGCCTTCAGCCATGTCGTGACTTCTTGGTCATAGTAGGTTGCTAAAGGTCCAAAAAATGCGACATCTAGGGGCTGGAGTCGGTGCGTGCAATGGGCTGGGAGACAAAACAGAATGACGTGATTTTATTTAGCAAATTCAAGAGAATCCAGGTTTTTGTGGCTTGCGTGGCCATCTAAAATTAATAACGCCTTATTTTCATTCGTAGGTCTTACAAACTTCACGAAGTGTTTAATCCAATTAAGAAAGAGGTCTCCAGTCATATATGCTGATTCATTATACAATGGGAGGGTACCTGGTGGAGCTCCATCATACAAATCTTGATTGAATTTTTTCCTCGGAAAAATCAATGCTGGTGGAATAAAAGTTCCAGCGCTGCTCATACACGCCACACCTGTAGTATGAATACCCCTTTCGGCACTAGTAATTGCACCAACTTGCTTTTTACCTCTCTTGGCGATTATTTTTTGAGTTTTTTGTACAGTTGTAAGTTTAGTCTCATCCATGTTAAAAATCATTGTTGCCTGTATGTTATTAGTTTGAATTGTTTCTTCCAACTTTTTAAAATAATTCTGAACCTGAGGTCTATTGAAGGCTTGGGCTCTTGCAGCTGAGGTAGCTTCAGGAACTCTTAAGGATATGTTCGGATGCCAAGAAATAAAGCTATGAACCCATTGCCTACTAGCCAGTTTTTTATTTTTATTTTATTAAATTGATGTTCACATCCACTGCGCTCGTCAAGTTTGTATGCAAGTTCCCTCAAGTCATAGGTAGTCAGGCCAAAAAGTCGTGATTCTAAGTCTAATATATATGTGACTATTCTTTGTTCCAGATCACCACTGAGTGATTTCTTGAAGCGACCGAGACATTTTGTTACACCACGGGCATGAATATTCTTTCCCTGAGCGCGTCTCCGCAATGTCGCCTGAGGAACATTGAACGTAATAGATGCTTTTTTCCATCCCATCCTCTTATCATTCACCGCTTCTATCGCCTTCTGCATGTCTTCACTCGACCAGGATTGTCGATTCGATTTTTTCTTATAATTAGAAACCATCTGAAGCAAAAAGAAAGTTATGAAATTAACGTAAGGCAAAACAACACACTTTGTATTTATGTAAGGCAAAATGACACACTCCATGTGTCATTTTGCCCAAATACGTTGTAGACACGGTTAAGTCAATTTGTAGGTTAGAATGTTTATGCAGGCGATCGTATTTAACGGCAATTGAAAGGCAAACAATAACAGGTGTTGCAGACAAGAAAGGAATAACTTACTAGCACAATTAGTAACAAAATTATTATGTCAATTTTCAACTTACCTTGATCTTGAAACGTATATATTAAACAAATTGCTATAATAACAACGGAAATCACTTTCAACGTGTCTAACGTGGCGTATGGCACGGAAAAGAGTACAGTCGCAGTGTTGCCACGCGCACAAAACATATTCCTTAAAAAAGCGCCAAGAAACTGTCGGTATGCCGTTTGGCCTTATATGTCATTTTGCCTTACTCTCCCCTATGTCCTTTTTGTTCTCGGAAACGGCTCTAACGATTTTCTCGAAATAAATAATAAATAGCTGTTGCTATGAATGTAAATAGACAAACTAAGAGTTGAGAATTTGTACAATCTATCTAATCCTATACCATTAAGCGAGCAATAATTGTACAATTACGTACAACGTGAAACTCCGTAGCGAAGCACGGGTATTTTGCTAGTTAACTTATAAATGATAATAGTGAAAACCTATCCAGGGATGGAACTCAAAACAATGCTCAATAACTAGTTAACAGAAAATATCAAATTTTGAAGATCATTAAGGAACCAAATATGACTCAACAACATCAACCTTTGACCTAATTAATACTAACAAGACCTAGCCAGACTTTACCCAGTAGAATAGGGCAGTAAACAAATAAAAAATTAAAATAAAGAACCCTAGTAAATAACATTCAATGAATAAACTAAATAGATCCAATAAAGAGTACAACATTCAATAAAGTAAAATTGTATTAACTATATGTAAAATAATAGGCCAATAAAATTGGTCTAATTATAAACCAAAGAGAGAAAAAGGGCACAACCCCTTACAGTGCTATAAGTGATCATAAACACAGAAAAGTGGCATAATAATAATAGTTACATAAACTATAGTTAAAAAGTGTACTATTATTTACAAAGAAGTGTTCAATTATCATTAACAGTAGTGATGAGTGATTTATCACACAAACAATTGTTAAACAGTGTGCATAAATTAAAATTGTTAAACTAAGTAGTATCATTAAGAGTTTTGTGTTATATTATAAGAGTTTTATGTTACCAACTACTTAATTTAAATTTATGTAATCTCAAGGGGTCAAAAAGTAACTACCATCAACCATTATAAATTGTTTCATCAGATATTTGGAAAATCCACTAAATACTAAGATTTTACAGGACTAAACCAAGACATGTTTAGTACCAAATTATTTGTAATTTTATAATTAATAACTACATAAACATTGTATTAAAGGCAAATTGTGTTAAAGGCAAATTGTAAAATCTAAAGTAATTAAGAGGTATTGGTCATGTAACACTTGAAATGTGCATAAGGGGCCAATCAGAATTTAAGAAATTTTGGTCAGTTCGATGACAAAAAGAAGAAATGACACTTGATTGTTAACCACGGAAGAATATAGTTGAGTAGTGCTCGCGGAGTTATTATGTAACAGAATTTTAAAACCCAGGAACCGATTTTGGAAGAAAAATTTATAACCACAACAGAAGATATAGAAATTATTAACTAAAATCACATCATCAATTAGGAACAAACACCAGTAAGAAAATATCAAGCGAGTAACAAGAAGACGCACAGCTAATACCACTCCGAAGTGTAACGTATAATACAATTTTATAACTGACAATATTAGTAATCCAACACGAACAATCACTAGTCACATCAATAACTCACACCACAATTAATCACTGGTGGACATTTCATAAAGTGAAAAACACATTATATAAGAATCAGTGAGTACAAGGAGAACACATTTATTTAAAATACATTGGTACAACTTCAGGCATTATCGGACAACGAGGCGGCCATGATGATGACGTCTTCCAGTACCAGCATGCATTGCACACAGCGAACTAAATATCGCCAGACATTTCCGTTGACCTTAATTCTTAATTTTCTCTTACATTAGATTATAGGCATTAGAATTATTTGTAATGTACTCTATATTGTTTGTTAATAATTAATGGAACCTTTCGTAGCAGCCAAAAGAATTCCCACGTTATATGTTTAATCCATTTTTTACTATTCAACCCTGAGATACATATCGATTATTACTAGCGTGTATATCGAATGCAAAGTTCTATTAACTTGAATTAAGTTTGCAAAGATTAAACGATAATATTAATAAATCATATCCATGCGTTTTATTTCTTGAAGGTAAGATATAATCAGTATTTGTTCTACATTTACGAAGATTAAGAAGACGTCGAGGAGTCGTTGGAACCCTGGAAACTACAACACCAAGATTAACCTCAACGAATAGGGTTAAGACTAATATCGAAAGTGAACGTTGAGAATTGTTTGGAACAACTCGACCGCTACGTTTAATTTAGAACAAATTAACTGAAGAATATAACAAGTCAATTCCCATTATTAACCAAGGAAGAATAATTCAGTCATTAAAATTATTTCACTTAACTAAAAATGAACTTTTTCATGTGAAAACTTACTGTAAGTAAGTTTTCACATGAAAAAGTTCATTTTTAGTTAAGTGTTAGTGCTGTGAAAGAAGCGATGAATAATCAAGACAGCTATTAAAATTATATCCGAAATCACTTCACTCAAAACACGTAACATAAATATCAACCGAACAACTGATACACTTAGAGGAAAAGTTTTCTTCATTAAACCAACAAACTTTTATTACAACTTAACAATAAAAATAAAACGGGCGAATTAATATCCAAGGTAAATTAAATTAGTATATACGAGTTTTGTTAAAAATTGACGCATCCAACGTGTGGCATAAAAATAAATATATACAGAAACTGTTTTGTTAAAACATATAAATTAAAAAGAGAAGCTGATAATGGACACCCTTGTCGTACTCCACAATTGATCAGGCCAACTCTAGGAGCTGTTCTCGGGCTCCCTGCGTCTATTAAGATTTTATTCTCCATATACAGACTCTGTATTGCTCTAATTAGATGTTATGGGATCCCTTTTCTTGTCATTACTGCCCATAGTTTGCTCCGATTCACTCTGTCAAAAGCCTTCTCGAAGTCGATGAAAGCTATGTATGTGGGCAGCTGATTGGACTCTCTACGCTTTTCAATGAGCTGGGCTATTGTAAATATACAATCTAAACATGATCTGCCCTTCCTGAAACCGTTCTGGGCCTCTGAAAGTATTGTCTCCGTTATCGAATTCAGCCGTGTTCTTAATATAGTAGTAGAATTTAGATTGTTATAATAAGTCATTAAATAACTAAAAGAATAATGGCGGGGAATAGAACTTATTTACTTACTGTAGTAAAATTATTAAGATCTAGTTTTCTCACCCAAGAGACTAAACTGAAAATGTACAGAGCAATGATCAGGCCTGTAGTGACATACGGTTCCGAAACCAGGACATTAATAGCAGTTGATGAGAAGGCTCTGAGGACTTTTGAAAGAAAAATTATTAGAAGAATCTTCGCACCAGTATGTTGTAATGGAGAATGGAGGATCAGTTTATTTGATCAGATCTAATCAAGAAATAGACTCTATTCCAAAACAGGGAGATATTGTCCGATTTATAAAGTCCAGAGAAATCAACTTGATAGGGCATGTAGAAAGAATGGACAACCAAAGAGTCCCAAAAAGGGTAATGAATGGGCGTACAGATGGGCGCAGAAGACGAGGCAGACAACAAAACGATGGCAACACGTCGTGGAGGAAGGCTTGCTAGGATGGGTGTCGGCTCGTGGAAGACAAAGGCACATGATCGGACTACCTGGAGGCGGATCATTAGGGAGGCCGAGGTTCATCCCGGACTGTAGTGCCGGTTTTGTATGTATGTATAATAAGTAATTCATTAGACAGCATGGGTTACTTAACTATTGTTTCGTTTCAAATATACACCGAAAGCGGAACTAGCTTAAGATATTCCTTTCGCAAATGAAATTGTGTCATACTTCCCTGAGAAGGTGTAAATATATTTTCACTTCTGAGAATTATATAAACGACACTTCGTTATTTATTTTACCAAATAACACGAGACCGTCAATGCCAGAATATTGCAGCGCGTAGCACATCACCAGTACGTACCAATCAGAAGAAGAAGAAATTATTATACTTTGGAAGTATTATTATTAAGGAATTATACTTTGTTCCTGTACAAGAATAGTTAACAGTAGAATCTAGTAAAGAGAATTCATTGTGAAGAAATTAACAAGATTTTTTAATTAGACTTCAGCATTGCTTGATCAGTTGACTAGAAGAGTTACACTGAAGATAAACTGTTGTAAATTTAGTTATAAATATAGTTATTATAGAATTGAAATTGAAATAGTTGTTGTGAATCAATTGAACTTGCATACAGAACATACATTGTTAAAACTCTGTAATAAAATAAAGAATTAATTTTCTTAAATGAAATATTCTTTCTGGTGTTTTTTTCAATTTCTTAATCTTAATCAGGCAACGTACTCAGTTCATTCAACTGTATTTGCTTAGACACTCAAGCGAATAGTCTTGTCCTATAACGACCCCAATGTCTCTCTTCTTTATTAAGCCTCGCGTTGGGATCGCCAATTTATAACGACCTCTCGAGTCGTACTCTATTAACTAGACTCCGCCTGCGTTATTTTCTAATGTCCAAAATTTCGTATATTTTCCCGCTAACCTTCGCTCTCGTGAACTTACCAGTACCCGCCTCAACACCGTCTTCTTCCTTCTTACCTGATATAAATTAAGCTTTGTTTTCCCGATTTAGGCGCCAAATTGTTTATACTAAAAACAATTAAAAGTTTCTCTTCACAATTTCTTTCTTCTTTAAGGAAACAGTATAACTTACCGCGATGTCTTAGTTGAATTCGAAATTCGCTCTTGAGCGGCAGTGTTACCAACCTTTATTTTTGGTAAAAAATTTCTACCTGTGCTATATTAAAGAGATCAATACATCAATATTATCAAATAAAACAATAAACAGGTATTAATTCTCAATACTGGTTTATTGGATAGCGGTTCCGTCTTTTTATCTTTTAATACAAGAAATTATTATAAAATATAAATTTGTGCTCCAGCTCTGATTGAATTCTAACTCAGCGGTTGGCTATGTTGGGTCGGCTGACAAAAACAACATTCATCGTTTGTCGAAATTAATTTTACAATGGTTATTTAGTCAAAGTTCTTTGGATTACAGCAAAAGTTAACAAAATGATTCGAGAAAGTACAAACCTTCACATAAAACTCACTTAAATGTTAGATATTTTCTTTATAAATATACTCTTAATATCTAAAGTAAGTGTTAGTTCAACTCGTGAATAGAGGTTAAGTTTTTATCTTTCGAAATAATGTTTTCTATTTCCAAATAGTGTTATTATCCTAATTGAACAGTTTAAAAAAATATAAATTAATTATTAATGTTATTCAGTGGATGAGTGTCTGAACCAAGTTTAATATTTAGTGCAACAGCGTCACAGTATAGTGAAATAAGTTTTTTGATTTTTTGTTAATTAACTCAGTTTATACTTTACGTTTTCCTGTTCATCTGATATTTTGTTTTCATGTAGGGTTTATGGTTGTGGCTTCCTTCTTTTCTTTCTTTTTTCTTTAATTTATTAGTTTATTTTTTTTTCTCCTGTATTTCATAAATTTTGTTTAATTTGATCTGGTTAATATGTTCGGCCAATCTTGGTGTTCATTTTAATCCTTTATAATGTTGTTAGTCCATTTAAGTTATACTTTTATTGAATTAATTGGAGCTGCAATTCATCTGCTCTCTTCTAAAGCTAATAATGAACTGTTAAAATATTTGTAACGGTTTTTTGGTTCTAGGCTTCAAACCCTTCTCATTGGTTGAGAAATTTTGTGCCCATTGTTAGACATAGCTTATAATTTTTACACAATATGATCAAATGTTTTCTAATTCAGATAATTTGCTTATAGTACTATTAATACTCATGTTATTAGCACTATTGAACAGCATTTCTGTTATAGATTATTTTGAAATCAAACATGACTAGGTTCTATTCAGTATTTGCTGATTTAGTATTTTGACAATTTTTTTTTATACTTATTTAGTTTACAATTGTGTTTTTGAACGTTCTTTGTGTTTTTAAAGTTTCCTATTTAAATATATTATGTTTGCCTAACCTTTCCCCTCACTTAATGTTGTTATTTTATTACAATTTACAATTATTTCATATTTTTTATAGGCCTACACTGGCCTACAATGGTTGATAGCTATTATAATTTAGTTTTGTCCTTTTTCCTATGTTCTTATTGAATTTATTTAGTTTATATACAATTAGAATGAATTTGTGTATATTGTTCTATGACTAGTGGTCCTTTTCAAACAGATTATTACCTTTTAAACCTAGGTCTGATAAATTAACATTCAACATTTTAGGATTTTACCATCTTTCCAATACATATTACTATTGCCTTGAGTATTATTTTTATAATTCAACATAACATATAGCTAAAATTCTTGTAAAACATATAACGTTTTCAGTGTTTTATGACACTCCTACTACATTCTACTATTCTTTAATAACATAACTTTAATAACTTAGCATACATCTTTTGACGTCTAATATTCTTTTAGAACAAGTAACTGTTAAGTTTTGATTATACCTTTAATCGTATCCGTTATCCTTTCAGGACTGTAACTTTTATAACTGAACATCTTATAACTAACATTTCTTTATAACATATAATTATTATTTTATATTTAAACATGACATCTTATTCTATACTACTTTATGGTGTTTTGTCTCTTTCAAAACTTATTACTATTACTGTATACACACCTATGGTATTTTAACATACTGTTTTTCATAATCATATGTCTTTTACACATTTCACTATTATTGTAGTTACCTCAGGTAACTGACATTTTTTCAGTTAATAATATAGATTTTTCTATACACTTTCTTACACTTGCATTTGAGCTGCTTTCCTTATATAGTGTTCATTACCTTATTGTTTTTCTCAGTATACACTGTTATTTGGTTCAGCAAGATGCATTAATTATTATTCACTATATTGGTTACTATGACCATCACTAATTGTCATTTAATGTTGCTCACTTATTGTTTTTCACTCACTCCCTACCTACTTCATGCACTCTTGGTTCTGTTTTGTCTTATGTTGTGATTATTATACTATCACTATCACTGTTTACTCTTTAAACACTTGTGTATTAATGTTTGTGATTACTGTTCATTTTATTCACCATATGACTCATTAATATTCACTCTACCTTTACATCTTACTTATTCTTACAATAAATTACATCATATCTTACTTGTGGTTTTGTACCTTCAAGTTTAATCATTTATTTCTTAGTTACTGTTTATTGTATGACATGTTTATCATAACGTTATCTATATTTATTTGGTCACTCAACCAATCACTTGGGTGGGGTCATCGTCATCGTCTTGTCTAAGTTAATGGTCATTACAGTGCTATATACTAAAAATTGTCATTATGCTCATTTTATCCCTTCTTAGCTGTATTCTTCCATTTGTTTAATAAGGTACTCACTTCTTTTTAATGGGGCTGCTTTTTGTAATGTAATAGTCCTTTACACTAATTTTAGTAAACATCCTCAAGGTCATGTCTTCCTTCCCTCGTCTATAGCTTCTCTGTTGATCTTCCTCACTCAGCCTGCCCCACTCAGCCTGCCCGGCAAATTTGACTTCAGGTTACGAATTCAACAACTGTTTACGGATTCGGTGTCCATCCATTCGTTGTACCGTTTTTAAAATCAAATCTCAGTTCTTGACTCTTGGCACTCTCACAGCCGCAGATTGAGGAAGCTCAGAGGAAATAACGCAATCGACTGGTAAAGGTAGAGTGTGATCGATAGCTGCTCTCGGAACTTTGGAATGAAAACATTACCGAACACGTAAACGGACGATTGCACGCAATCCGTAGTTTACAAAACCCCGTACGGTGCAGAGGTGTGGGAAGTGACCGATAAAGAGACAAGATGTTTCAGGGTAATTAAAATACTGGCGACGGAGTAGTGGAATAACAAGGTAAGACAACAAACTGCAAACTACGAGATCGGAACAAGAGCAATCAGAAGTAGAGACAGAGAAACCGTCGAAGCTAAGAGATTAAACTGGCATGCGACGAACGGCAGAAGAAAGGTGGCCTCTGAAAGGCAACTGACATCGAGGATGGAAAAGGAAGACCACAGTCGTCTTGGAATAACATGGAGTGACTAAGGCAATGGAGAATGACTCGCAATTTATAAAAGGAATTAGTTTGGAGAAAGAAATTAAAGTGGAATGTGTGTACTACATAATAGTACCACTAAGCGTCTAAGAACTTAAGAAGGACCATAAGGAAAAGGAAAAACTTACTTCGTAGGATGTTACTGCTGAAGTCACAATTATGATGTCCGGGCTACTTTGGGTCGTGGTCGATTGCTTTGATATGTCATTTTTTAGACGTTTCGGCCATCCACCGGAGGCCTTCTTCAGTAGTGAAAGTTTTTGAATTATTTGAATAGGTACGTTCGGTCTTCCATTCTTAGTCAAACATTTTAAAAACTTTCTCTGCTAAAGAGGGCCTCCGGTGGGTGGCCGGACATCACAAACTCTTTTATTAAAGAACTTAATTCTTAATTAGCATATTAATCGACGTCAACGTCTGTTCACAAAGAAGGAATACCCACTTACATGATACTAAGAAGACGGAACTCCCAAGAAACTGACAAATCTTTGGGGCTCTCGCATTAATTATGACAGAAATAAATTTGTGACTTATTCCATAAATTTGCGACAGTGTTACGGATATTTTAACTCACTTAAAAAAAAAACATTGCTCAAGCCAATGTGGAAACCTGGGAAAAATATGATTACCATATTACCAATATGATTACCAAACATTCATATAAGTCTAGCTATGGAAACGTCTTCGGGAACAAAATGTTTTCATGCATGCAAAAATTTGCCTCATAAAAAAAACTAAGAACCGTGCTCGTTTGCTCCTATCGGAAATTAGGCGCTAATTCTACCCGAACAGGAAACATGAAGTAGGACTTTGTATTCTTAATTAATCGATTAATTAAATAGTACTATAAAGGAAAATGGAATTTTTATTTGTCTCATTCGCTAGATGATTCACACAAACACACACACACAGCGATATAAACAATGAAATACGTATTTTATTGCCACTAACAAAGAGACAACAATGTGTCGGAAAAATTGAGAAACAAAAGCAATAGCGTCAACGATCGAGGTTAATGTTACAAAAACATTTTCGTTTTTGGCCGAGTTAATGAAGCGGTCACATTGTATTGGTGACCACTTTAAACCGCTTAATTCCATATTCCCAAACCGTAGCACACACCTCTTCAAACTGTGTTCGGCTCGGATCCAGTATTCTAATTGACCGAGTCGGTCTCTCTCTCGTTCTCTCTGTCTCTGTCTCCTCAGCTCGTGTTTGGGACACTTGTGAACAAGGCTCGCATACATACGCACACGCGATTTTATTGGACCACTTAATTCTTCAAACGGATCCACGCACCGGAGTACCCACGTGTGCTGTACACTACTTATTAGTAGGACGTAATTTATGTAGACATCAGCGCAGTGCACAGACGACTGAATCACACGCCTTGTTAAACCACGGACCGTAACTGTTACGTTATGAAAATAAAAACATCTCATTACACCGACCGCTGCAGGTGGAGACTTCGTTTCATTTTCCTCAATACGTTTTTGTTGTTTTTCTTTTAACGTCACAGTAAAATATAAATGTGGAAGACTAGTTTGTAGACGACTTGTTGGTGCCTTACTAATATCTCTGTAATTACCATCATCATCATCTGCAAGTATTAAATCAAGGATGGTTTGTTCCGGTCTCAAACAGGCAAAGTCTAGAGCTGGCCACTCCAGCGCTTCCTCGGACAGCCCACCCCTCTCCGTCCGTTCGGCTTATAGTTATATAGTTGTTTGGGGATGCGGCAGTCATCCATTCGCCAAAGATGTTGCCACCAATTCCGCCGATACTGGACAATTCTGTCGAGTATATTCATAATATTCAGTTCCTGCCGTATATCTGTGTTTCTTCTATGATCATGGAGAATATACCCTGGGACGTGCTTGAGAAATCTCATTCCAGCCGCTTGGATACGACTGGCCTGGCCTTTCGTTAAAGTCCAATTTTTAGACCCATAACGAAGTGTGGGAAGGGCCATCACCTCGTAGGATTTTAGGCGTGTTTCTTTACTTGCTGACTTAAAAGTTCGTCTGATGGGCCCGCACATAAGATTGACTTTATGCAACTTATTCACCACGTCGTTGCTTGTATTATAAGACACACTGTAGCCCATGTATATAAAATTGGTGACTTGTTTCAGGACAGTACCATCTATAACAATTTTTGCCAGTACGGGATCAGTTCCATAATAAGTTGCGTACAAAACTTAGCGTTAATTTAACACAGTCCACATAAACATTTCCACCGTCCATCTGGCGTGAGCAAAGAGGTGTAGGCCTATGCCCTCAACCCGGTTGGTGCAGGCATATTTTTTGTGTGTGATAAATACCAGGGTCCGTTTAATTCAAGCCCTGTACTGTACAATGGTTGACAAGATAGAACAAAAAAAGATAGAAGAAGATGAAAGCTCACTTGCGAGAGATGCCACATGTACTCCCGCTTACAGCAGCAGCAGCAGCAGCAGTAGTAGTAGTAGTAATAGTAGTAGTAGTAGTAGTAGTAGTATGATATAAATGAAGAGATAAGTAAAAGAATTCAGAATGCTACCATACCATAGGCTGATGAAATACTTTAAATCACAACTTGGCTACAACGTGAAACCAAAGCTAGACAATACAGAATATTAATAAAACCGGTCCTGATGTACGGAAGTGAAACATGGGTACTGACACAGGGCGAACTGTTTCGACTTACATTTTTTGTAAAGGACAATACTAAAGGACCCATTAGGGAAGGTAGAGAGTGAAGAATAAGGTACAACAGAGAGCTCTTTGAGTTATATAGATCGTCTGATATTGTGACATCAATTGTGACATCGTCTGATTGGTAGGCTGAGATGGGCAAGACATGTACAGAGAATGAATGAGGAGGATGTTCTTAAGAGGTTTATGAAATGCACACCTTTCCAGAGGACGTGGAAGACCTAGACTACGAAGGATTGATGGAATCCTAGAGGATGTGAAACTGCTTGGAGTGAAAAATTAGTGGACATTGGCTAAGGATAAGGAAGTCTGGAGGAAAATGCTGAGGGAAGCTGAGGCCCATGGTGGGCTGTGGAGCTACTATGAGTAGTAGCAATAGTAGTAGTAGTAGTAGTAGTAGTAGTAGTAAATTGCACAGGAAAGCCAGCTGAGAAGTGTTTTTATTTCTTTCAGTTACCTGTCAATTTCAAGTAAGTGCGTAATTTTTATTAATTTCTACACATTTCTGGCCACTCATTTGGTGTGCGACAAATACACTGTCTTAGGAGTAAGTAGCCTTATCATACAAGTACCACGATGACATTTACATGTGAATATGTGCGCGCCGTGATCTGCTCCCCGAGAACCAGTTAACCGAGGCCGGTCTTGCACGGGGAGGAAAATTGCTGGTTCCTACACGCCTTCCGCCTAACGTTTAACGATGATGGTGTTGTTTATCGCTGTACAGTTCTTTAGAGTTTTAAACAGTTAATGGAAAATAATAATAATAATAAGGACAGATTGTTGCCCAATCAACGAACGGAGAATCCGTATGTTCGCACTTAATAAGAAAATAAAAATCGCAAACGACGAGGTAACAGGGAAAATGTGGTGAATAAAACGTGGCTGAACGTGTAAGAGTCGTTTAACGAGACGTTATTTTATACCGCAATGTAACCGCGTAATGAAATTTTAACGCGACAAAATGTAATCCTCTGCCGAATTTCACTTATCGTCGCGGCGTTTATGGCCGCCGTTGTTCGTTGGCATTTTGATTTTTTTCAAACAGTAAAGTAATAACAGACTCGTACAGGTTTGTAAAATTACAGTTTCACACGATACCGGTCGCGATAAGGCCAAAATTGCGGATAAAAATAAGTTAATTTAACGTCTTTATACAGGTGTGACCGAGGAAGAACTCGACGTAAATGCGCCAGTAAAGAATTAAAGAAGACAGGACGAGAAACTAGAAATGACACAGACTTGAGAAAATGTAAAAAACAGTATTTAAATTTGTTCTTGTGTAACAAAAACATACAAGGCTTGTTTAAAATGCAATGAGAATTATACAGATAATTGTTAACACGCTTTCGAGAGACGTTTCCATCGATTATAAGAAACTGGAAGTCTTCAACTGCCATTGCCTGTTGCTGGTTCGTTACAGTCTTCCGGATGTTCTTCGCACTTTCAAAATGTTGGCTCCAGAACTGGTTTTTTAATCTTCAAACCAGGGGGATGATACCTCTTAACACGGCATACTGATATCACAGAATCCAATTTTTGACAAAGTACCAGAAAGTACTTATTCCAGAAACAAGTTAAGCGATATGACTTTGAGCGTTACCATGATGAGATGTCCTAAAATCAATAATTTCTGGTCAGTCTTGATTCATGTATCAAAATTTTGTGAACTACCTGATACCATCGAAATCACCAAAAGTTCATCATCATCATCATCATCATCTACAAGGGTTAAACCAAGGATGTTTGTTCCGGTCTCAAACAGGCAGAGTCTAGAGCTAGTCACTCCAGCGCTTCCTCGGACGTCTCACACCCCTCCGTCCCTTCGGTTTATAGTTCCATAGTTCTTTGGGGATGCAGCAGTCGTCCATTCGGCAAAGATGTTCCCACCAATTCAGCCGACACTGGGCAATCCTGTCGAGTGTACTCATAATATTCAGTCCCTGCTGTATATCTGTGTTTCTTCTATTATCATGGAAAGTATACCCTGTCACGTGCCTTAGTCATTTCAGCCTGCGTACCCTGCATACGACTGGCCTGGCCTTTCGTTAAAGTCCAATTCTCGGACCCATAAAGAAGTGTGTGAAGAACTATCACTTTGTAGAATTATAGGCGTGTTTCTTTACTTGCTGACTTAAGATTTCGCCTGATGGTCCCGCACATAAGGTTGAACTTACGCAACAATCACAGACACTGTAGCCCAGGTATTCAAAATTGCTGACTTGTTCCAGGACAGTACCATCTATAATGATTTTGCCCGTATGGGACCAGTTCCACGAAAAGCCATCACCTTGGTCTTAAGTGTAGATGTTTGTAATCCAGAGTCTTTGTAGATTCGGTTGAACAAATGTATCTGCAATTTGCGATCTGTTTTCCGAGTCCGACAGAATAGCCTGATTGTCCGCAAACAACAAAGTGTCAATTTCAGAGTGGCCAGTTTTGTATGACATCGTCAATATATAACTAAAAGTTATTATAACTAATAATTGTTGCAATGGAACCCTGACCTCACTTCCTGGGTCTCTCACTGTCGACCAATTTTTATCAGTTCTTGCTGAGCTTGGACGTGTAGAACAGGGCTTGTCTTTCACAGATTCACGGCGAACATTCAAAAATGCTTTATACCTCCTAAAAGCCAAAGCGCAAGGTTCCGTAAGCTTGTTTTAACTTGTTAAAACTTTCTTTTACACTCTATTAAAATTTGTTAAAAAATTTAATTGTAAAACGCTGTTCAGTGTTATTAGGATCTATTTCCCAATGCGACATGATACAGAACAAACTGTTACGAACAATATGGCACAATCTTCTAATCTGTCTAGTTCTAGTCTGTAATCTTATTTAGAATCAGTTTCGTAATACCCGGAAATTTATAACTGTTATCTCGGTTAAAATTATTTTTTTTTTATTATCATTTTATCTGACCGCTATTTTCCAAATAAATTTTATGTATACTTTCCCAGATTATATATTATTAATGGACTTAATATAATCAATAATTCTTTAATTTAATAATTCGCACTTTAGTCTCTTCGAATTTAATTAAGTTACTCTTTTTATTAACTTCAACTATGCATAATCTGATTTAATACAGTTGATTAAAATAGAGATAATGATATAATTTACACAGTAATATTACTACCTAAATCGATATTATATATGTGGTTACGTATAGTTTGTAGTTGCTCATAAACTTAGTTTGTTTACTTAATTAGACTGAATGTTTTGTAAACTTTGTAGCGCTCACCGAAAATTATAAATTTTCTCCGCTCCTTTGCCTTCCAATAAAGTCTCGAGCCCGTGGCACTTACAACGAATGACCGGTCCCGAAGCCTTTTAATTGGTGACAATTCTATTTAATGTAAACTGTGAAATGTAGGACTTTATCTGTTGTTCTGGGTCTAATGCTCTTTCACATCCACCAATTAACTCCACCATCTTACCTCTTAATTGACCCAACAAAACCAACTAAATGTTTCAGCTTTAATTTGACACCTTTTTCTTCTGCTCCCAACACGTTTTTATTGTATCACTGCCTTCCTGATTAACATTTGTCCTTGTATACTGTGTCCGTTAACATTTTTCCTGTTTTACTGGACAAATTAATTCCTTCGTTATAATTGAAGGGAACAGTTTTAATGTTTTATTTATTTTAATGCTTTGTTTTATGGCTTTCGTTATTTATTGCCTCATTTACATATTTTTCCCCTTTGTTTAACGACTAAGAACAAATTACACTTTAACCAGTATGAAAATACTCGTAAAATATTTTCGTGTCATATACTTTAAGGCAATATAATATTTTACCGAACATCTTTCCGTAATTTAATATACTTACTAGTCTTCGAGTAAGATACTAATAAACATTTTATTTGAATCAGTATTTTTAGAAGTGACACATGTAAATTTATGAAGTTCCTTCAGCTTGGTGGATTTATAAACAAACGATTTACTAACTGAACGATCAAAAATGAAATTTGTGAACATTTTCATTTTAATTTTTCTGACATAAACCAATTTCTCTTATTCAGCAAAGCTACATATGCGTTTACGGAATCCATATAAATCGAACAATTAGGATTGCTGTCTATTAAAGAAAATACAGTAGAACCTTTATTAACCGAAACACTTTTAACCGAAATATCATTTAACCGTAACGACCGACCAAAAACAATTATAGCCTATGTACCCGATTTTTACTACAATGAAAATTTGTTTTGCGAATAAAACACGAAAACTAATGTAATAAGCATGTAATAAATTGCGCATCATGTCAATAAAGCGGAAACGGGTCACGATAACGATTGAAGAAAAATCGGAGGCAATTAAAAGAATTAAAAATGGCGAGATTTTGCGAACTGTGGCAGCCGATTTTGGTGCTGGTGTTCCTACTGTTTCTGATTGGGTCAAGATGAAAAATAAGTTTGGAGAGTATGATTCGAAGATGCCAAACAAGAAAACAATGAAGACGTGTCAAAACGAGAAAATAAATGAGGTTGTTTTTTTATGGTTCACCCAACAATGGGACGACGAAGACGATGGCATAGAAGAGAACAGCACCATGACACCGCTCACGAGATCTTCGATGCCTTAGAGGTAAGAGATTTTATTTTGGGTTAGGGCATTAAATTAGGGTATATAAAATACGCGTTTTTATCACGGAATTTTATTCATATTTTCTGATAGCGTTACGGTTCGTCGAACGGTGTAACATGACATAAGGTAGTGAAAATACATTGATAATTAATTATAAAACAAAGAAGCTGAAGACAAGAAGAAAGGTCAAGAACTTATAAACTCAGAGATTAATAACCAAATGACAAAATGACAAATGACTAATAAACTGACGACGACTTGACTCAATAGATTGGATAAATACAAGAAAGAACAATGGAACAAGGAAGAAGGAACCAAGAACCAAATGTAATCAAGAAATTGATAACGAACATTGTAATTCCCTAATAATGGCCATAAAATGTATGTAAACAAATGCACTAATGTAGTTAGAACATAGATGAGATGTACCTAGGGTAATAATGACAAATAAGATAGTAATGTTATGTATATTTTATTAATGAAGAAATGTACTTACAAATATAAGATAGGGAGTTAATAATAAACACACCCAAATGAATAGTGATAAATATAATCAAAACCAGTAAACCATACCCTGAGGCAAATAAAGGCCACAGTTAATAATCAAAAGTGATCATTAGTGAAGGGAAAATAAAGTAAATACTCATAACCAATAACCACACGATGATGTTAACATAAATAAACAACATAGTGAATAATATCAAGTGAGTGGAATAAAGAGTGTATTAATACAAAAGTGGTGACATGCAGTGATAGCATGTTACATAAAGAAGTGGAAGTGAATAAATAAAAAACCTTCTATGAAGGAAAAAGTGTAGTGGGTGAACATAAAAAGGTATTTTAATTAGTAGACTGTATTAGAATATCTGAAAGACCTGTGATAAACTTTATGCTAGCAAGTAAGATGAACTAATTATACTGTGTTTAAGTTAAGCAATAATTAGTAAGAATTATGAAATAAGGTAGAAATTAAGTCATTAGAATGAAAGGTAAACAAGAAAGATAGACACTGTTTTCTAGTGAAGGAATGAGGGAATAGAGTATATTGTGTAAAGTACAGTTTAATAGTAGTATAATAAGAGTTTTGGTGTTGTTTAAAAAACCAATATAATGTACAGTAATAGATTATAAGTTAAAACAAATAGTAGTAAGAAACGGAAAGGTAGTTAGAAGTTTATTTCAGACTTGAACCTGGCAAGAAAATGTTTATTGTTATAATAAGAGGTGTAGTTAGAATCACCAATGTTTATTATTTGTTTCTAGTAAAAAATTGTTTTAATGTACCATATATAAAAGAAAGGAGTTACAAGAAATGTTAGATAGTAGTATAGGAAAATCTAGGCTCTAGGCCTAACAGTTAATGAAGAATTTTGTAAATTTAAAGACAAACAATAGTCCAGTATCAAATCAGAATATACCAAATGTTTAAACAAGTTAAGTAGGTATACCTAATACCAAAATGTATAAATAACATCCAGTTTTAGATAAAATATATATGAAATATAAATAAGAAAAATAACAAAAATGTGATTAGCTACTCAAAAGTAACCATGAAGGGTATCAAAATGATCCTTATCAAAAATTATGAACAATGGTATTCATGTAATAAACATAGCTATTAATATAAGAAAGAAATCTTAATTTGAAGATATTTTATAGATTTAAACTAAAATAAAACGTTAGAATATAACAATGACATAAATTAACGACCAATGAGAATTAGCATAATTTAATAGGTAACCATAGCAACCGAAATTTATTGCCAAAAAACCGTTGGAATTTTCATTAATCCATTATTGACCGACGCGGAGGGCGGATGTATGCAGCTCTCAAACCAAATTTTACTATAAATACGTAAATTTTGACCGAAATCAGAAGGAAGAAAGATAGTAATAGCCACCTATGGAACACCTGATAAACTAATTATTATTAAAATACTCACAAAATAAAATTATCAGTGGAAATTAAGAAGACGTCAAGAAACATAGCTGACGACTCATCCCGAAGGAAGAAAAGGAGCGATCTACTACAACCGAAGAAGACGAACGACTGCGGAACGAGAGGGAAGCCGAACTTTATGGAAAAACCATCTGAACGAGATTGATGAACATCCGAAGAGGAGAAGATAAGAAGATCCATCCGGAAGAAGTAGACGTCCATCGAGGAAGCCCCAACGAGAACTGATGAGTATAAAACAATAATCTCACTAAAAACGAATTCCCATGTTTTATCCATAATAACAAATCACAATTTTCACTTCACTGATCACTATTTTGAACAAGAACTGAAGGTATTCATAATATCATTATTATCGAACTTTAATCAATTAATAACCATTTAAACTGATCTATAATAACTTATTAATAAACATAACTTGTTGTCAAAATCCTAACCAAAAAACTATACTAACTCTCATTGATGATTACTTACTTGGATGTATTAATGTATTAAATATTGTGTACCTAGTTTTAAGAAATATTATAAATTTGTGCATTTTAGCCGTTAATCCAAAAACGTCTGTAGTCAAAAGGACTTTTAATACGCCCTGTGACAAATTTTATTGTAAACAAACGTTATTCGCCAAGCGGCGTCCCATGATACAAACGACTGAGCATGCCAACTGGGCAATTATAAAAGCCGGTACTAATATAAAATAATGTACCATTAAATAACTGAAAATTATTAAAGGGTTTAATAAATCATATTGTTCTGCAACGCTGTATGTTTGATTCGTACAAAATAAGGTAATATATAGAGAATTATTAAAGTGAAACAACAAAACACCACAGTTAGCGAAGTCGACACTGCAAGACGGCGTGCGCCAATCAGGTGGCGAGGCGGCAATATTCAAACCGAACGCCGAGAGATACGGTTTGCCCGTAAGTAGTAAGAAAAAGTACGACTCGACTCGCTGCATACGAATAACATTCACAGAAGTAACTGAACTGATTAATACCCTCAATTATACACCTATACTATTCCACGAACCCAACGAGCGAAATAAAAAACGCTCGTCACGCACACATTCATATACGAGCAGAGTAATAGAACGGGTGACAAATTTTAAAATTAAAACACACTAATTATTGACACCACGCAAAAGGTTTTATTACAACGGTCAGAAGACTAAAAGCCCTTTGACGTTCTGCTAATGAAGCGATGGCGAGATATTGCTGCAAGAAAGCGATGTGAAAAGAAAAAGCAAAGAAAAATAAGATTAAAAAAAAACATTAAAAATTAGTGTTAAAAAATGACTTTATGAAATTAGAGATGTACCGACTAGTCGGGTAAGCCGACTAGTTGGCCGTTTTTGTAGTCGGCGACTAGTCGGTAAAAAAAGCCGATTAGTCGTCCTCAAATTTTTGTGTCATTACATTAATAAAATTAGCAACTTTAAATTAATTTAATAAGGCACAGACAAAAACACATGTTTTAAACCATTGAGATAATTTTAATCAGTCACATTTCTTGTTTACAATTATTACTTACTAATAAAAAAATAAAACTTTTAAGTTTAATAAGACAACGTAAGCGTTTAGTTAACATAAACTCAGTATTAATATAAACTCAGAAACATAAACTTCTATGTTAAATCAACATTATTAATAATTTTTTTTCCTTTGGATTAACAATTATGAATATGAACAATCATAATAATTAATTAAGTCTCAATAAGTATTTAATTATGTAACCACCTAATATAAGTCTTTCTTCACCCTTTTTCTGTCATAATCAGTAATTAGTTGAATATGTCATAATGTTGGTTATTAAAGTAAAGTGTAATATACGTAATAACAATAACATCGGCAGTAATAACTAATTTGAAATATTCTAATACTTATATAATTTAAATTTCTGTATTTATTAAAGGTAAATTGTGATGAAGAAATGTCAGATTTTCGGCTCGTTCAGGAAGAAGCTGATTTCTTTTTTTCTCGTAAACGTTTCCAACTTCAGAGAAAAGCCTCTCACTTTATAGGCCTACTGTGCTGGCTGGACAATACAAGTATACTGTAGCAGTACGTGCCATCTCAGGGTATCTCGTACAATTTTGTTGCCACTACATGAACGGATTATTACCGGCATTTCGGTTATTACCGGCGATGCACAGTATGCCTCAAGTTCGTAAGCTGAAGGAGATTTTTCGTCACCCACAACCTTCTTTGATACTATTTCTTGGTAACACTCCCAAAAATTACGGTGAACTCTAATTTCTGATTGAGTAATTGAAGAGTTTAGAGAATCGTTATCTGCATTTTCTTTAAAAAAATCATTTCTTTCATTTGTGCTATTTTTTAGCGCTTCTAGTAAGAACTGGGTTTTCACTTTATGCACATTTTCTGATTCGAAAAATTGTTGTTTGTGCCTTGGATCTCAAAGTGTTGCGAGTGTAACAATTTTCTTATCTTCTAAGTTGAACCTTCTTTTCAAGCCATTTTCCAATTCAGTTTTCAATTGTATTATTTCCTCACTTTCATCAATATAACTTTCAAGCAGTGGCGGCTTGTGGTTCTGACAGTTCTGAAAGTAGTGATTGTCTGAATGTTTCTACTAAGATAAGAACAATTATCCCATTCCAAATAACACACAGAGTGGGTCTCAACATGAAGACATAACTATTGACAACTTTTAGTAGGCCTAATATTAAGTTGTGTTTATGCTGTTTGTAAATTATTCTAAAAATATATTTATAGTTAAAAAAAAGGATAGTTAAATATTTCTGTTTATATTTAAAACGGGAAGCGGCCTACCAAGTTCATTAAATTTTGCATTTACCTAAGAAAAACTTGTTTTTAAAATAGACTGAACACTATTCATTTTACCAAATCAATGAACTGAATACAAAAGTAAGAAATACCTAAACACTTAACACACAAAAATACCACCAAACACTTTGAAGATTATACAACACTGAAGATTATCAGTTTAACGTTAATACAATTTTTAATGACAACATTAAACACAATTTATTTTCGAAATACAATTACTTCACTATTTCATTTGATTTTAAGACTTTACTGCACACATTTTCATTGCATTCTAAATGAAATAGAAAAATCTGACACAAAACTGATGGTAAACGGACAAGTCATGTGGTAAAAATCACAATAATGGCGAATGGCGGTATTATAAAAATGTTAAAATTCCCGATCAGTGCGGTTCGGCCCTCGTCGGAACTATTCGTCTCTATCGCTAAGACTCGGGATGCGAATCCATTACTGTTCAGTCAACAAGATTAATCCCGCAAATCTTGTTATTTAAATATGAAACCATTATCTGAACAAATCCTTAAACATATTTAAATTATTTAGGGGGTTCACCGAACCATTGAACCTTATGGACGAGCTGCCACTGCTTTCAAGATACCTTAACAGAACTTTAAGATGAGGAATGACTTCGGAAATTGACGAACAGGCAGAGCTAATGATTTCTGTCACTTCTTTAAATGGCTTTAGTAAAGCGATACATTTTTCAAAAACTTCCATTCGTAGATCAGCAGATGATCGATTTTGACACTGTGCTCAGTTATGTATAAAGAGACTACGTTTTTGTTCTGCTAACCGAGATAACATATAGTATGTGGAATTCCACCTGGTCGAAACGTCTTGAACAAGTTGATGATTTGGTAAATTTAGTTCTTTTTGTATATTGTGGAGTTTCTCTTGTCCTGATTCTGAATGGTTAAAATGAGTAACAATTCAAATTTGTTATAACTTGTGTAATAGTTTTTTTTCAACTTTGAGAGCATCTTTGGTCACCAATTGCAATTGACCATATTTCTGCCCTTGTCTCGCTCTACAGTATGTATTTTGGTTGGATTGATATCCCATAAAGTAGGTATTTCTTCTAGATGTTGTTTTATATTATCAGGCCTGTGTAAACCGGAAAAATGTTTCAGTTTCATTTGTAATACTGTGTGTTGAAGTTGGAAGTGAGTAGCGAAACTTAAAAAGGTTTGTAAATAGTTGGAGTTTATCCATAAATCTGTAGTGACAGAAATTGCGACAGTACTGACAATTCCTTTTTTTATTTCAGCTTTTGTCTCCAAGCAAATATAAAGTATAATTAAATCCTTAAATTTGTAGTGACCGTCAATCGTGTTACTTAGTAGTAGTAGACGGCTAGTCGGCCAAACATCTTCTCGGCCCATCTCTAAAATAGTTTGATTTTTACTAAAATCTTTTGTATATTGCCTCCAGGTATTTTACCGTACACTTTAAAAAAGGATGTCTTAATTATTATCCGAAATTTTGGCCTCCCCCCCTTTGTTTCGGTTAACAGATGTTCTACTGTATACTGTTGGTTGCAACCATGTAGTTTATAGTCGTACAGTCTTCTAGTTTATGCGTTTTACAAGTTTAATACTCAACCATTAATAGATTAGATCGACACACAGTACTACGCTTGAGTACCAAACCGTGTCTAGTATGGCCGTACAAGTTACAGCAGACACGTTACTTGTCGACTACTCACGGGAGATTGTAAAGCGCAATGTAACGCAGCGAAATTGTAAACAGTGTGACACAGTGGCAAACGTTTGATTACCAATACAACAAAGTGGGTGGACTGTAAACCGTGCGGTATTCTATCACGTGGCTGACCATAGATATCATCGCCTTCTCCGTTTCTGGCTATTACAGGACTGAGTTTCCATCTCTTTATATGACACCCCACTTCAGTCGTCATCCACGTGTTTCTGTCTTCTCTTCTTTCCCTCCTCCTGTCCTTACACTCTTAGCTTACAGCAGTGCAGTGTGAGTCAGTGTCGGATAGACTTACGTTTTCCTGCCCTGGGACTAGAATAATCTTCCCGCCTCATAGTGAAAAATTAAAATTATAGTCCCGTTTTAGCCAGATAGCTGTAGCGTGTACACGATCTACCTTAAAAGTGGAGTGCAGTTTTATAGGGCTACAGCTTTGGGGGAACAGCATCTATTGCGACATACCTATTGTTACGCCCCTGAATTCTCTTGTTCTCTCACGCTTACATCGAACACGTCCTGCCATAATGAGTGGAAGGGTTCCCACACCCGAAACAACTTCTAAAAGCGTTGATGGTCAGAAGTTTCATCGCACGAAAATGGCTGACATACACCTGGAGTATCTAATCCACAACGTGTCGCGGAGATAATAAACTCGTACGCTTGGCGTTCGCGTGCACAGTAAGACGGCGGTCTGTTCCTCCAGTTTTACACACACATATGCTTATGTATGCAAACGAATGCGTGCGCTCACGCCTTATTTATTTTACTGGTTTATAATGGTAATAAAAATATTTTATACTGCAAAAGTCAAGAACGATAGTTTGATATATTGCCTACGGGTCATTTCTACTCCCGTGCTCGTAAAAGCCAACGCGTATTTGTGCGGGCAGAGAGAGAGAGAGAGAGAGAGAGAGAGAGAGAGAGAGAGAGATCACAGACAGATAGACAGATGGACAGGCAGACAGGCAGACAGCCTATAGACAGAAAGAAGTATATACAGAGAAAAGACACACACACACACACACGCGCGCGCGCGCGCGCGCGCGCGTGTGTGTGTGTGTAGAAAGACAGACAGAGAAACAGTCTCAGATGATAAATATTTTGAGACATAAAGATTGGAAGAAAGTGCAAGGTGTTAGAGAGGGAGATGAAGGAGGAGATAGTGTAAGAGACGGAGTGACAAACTGGGATGAGGCAGAGGGCGATTACAGAGGGAACAAGAGAGTTGAAAAGAGAGTGACAGAGAAATAGAGAGAGAGACAGAAAGGCAGGCAGTGAAGAGTTAGAAACAAGAGGGAGAATGTGGAAGTACGAAAGTGAATATGTCAAAAACATAAAGAGAGATTCATAGAGAGTGGTGATAGAGAAGATCATTAAACATGGTCCATAAAACTCCCACAATAATTATTATGTTTACCAGTCTATAGTCAGTATCTGTGCCCACCGTATCTCGTTTGATGACCGTACGGGTTTGGAATTTTATTTATGTCATCACGGTATATATTCCGTTCGCATTACACACACATATGCGCATATTCCAATCGATTACCACTGACTACACAAATACAGCCTTGAATTTAAAATGCCTTCAACATACACACACACACGCACACAATAAAGCACAACAACATGCATATGCATAATTATGTTTTGTTGTCGTCGTGGTCGCTGTTGGTTTTTGTTGCTCTGTTGTTGTTTGTTGCTGTCGTTGTTTGTTACCATTTTGCATAAAGTGGTTGACAAAAAACCACAGACACACACGCGAACACTCACACACACACCGGCCAGCCTGCGTTTTGTCACAAATGAATTTTAAATGAACCCAACCTTAAGATCCGTGGCGTCTCCTATGATTATGTTGTACGGTGCGCTGCTCTGCTCCTGCCCACTCGTGTCGCACTCTGCTTTCGTTTGTTAAATAATTCACGTGGTGGTTTGTCCACGCACACACAGAATCGATGTGAGAGGAGGCGCTAGGCCGTTCCGTAACGTTTATCTTTAGAGAACTTCTACAGATAAAAGCGAATCAATTAAATAACAAAAATAATCCAAGAAACAGACCATTTAGAAGCACTTTGACTGCCGAATCTTCAGTATTGTGCTACTGAATAATCCCAGGCACTCAAACTAAGTGCCCGGTATGCTTGCGGTTATTACCATTTTGCAAACACATTTTATAAAGTACTATAGAAAAAACGAAAACGGTACTTATCTTCTTGTACCAATTAATACTATTCGTTTTAAATCTTACGTTTTTCATATATATTTAATTATTAGGGCGTTGTTGTAACATTGTAGGTCATTAGCGACCACACAAAAAATACAATACTGATTTATCATTTTCTACATATATAGACCTAACTGTAGAAAGTTTTTTGCAGTAATATATGATATTATTATGTGTATGATTGAATATAGTTTGTTCTGCAAGTAGTTGTAGTTGTATTATGTTTTCATCATTTAATTTACCTGACGTACGTTTCACTGAAACACATCAGTGTCATCGTTCGTCTGTAAACGAGTTAATATAAATTTATTATATTATATTAATTACGTTACTTAATGTAAACATAATATTAATAATGATTTAACAGATATCACTTGAGCTGATATGTTGCGTTGAGCTGAAGAGTAACAAACGTGTCTATGTCGGCAACGCACGAATCTGTTGCAGAATTACGCAACGCACTAGATCCCCTTGCACACGTTTCTCCACTATTCTACCGGCATCCAGGCCCGCTGTGTCACTACAATGCAAGGTTTCTTCTTCGTCTTATCCCCTTCAACGATAAACCTGTTCCGGCACCCATCTCATCCTCTACCAATACGTCTCTTCTACCAATGTCTTTACAGTTCAGTGCCGCTTTCGGCAATCGATCCTTTTGTCATCCTTTGCAGATGATCCCATCATTGTCTTCGGTAAATTGAAATAATTTCATTCATGTTCTTTACTTCGAGTTCTGCTCTGATATCTTCATTCCTTATTCTATCTTGCAATGTATAATTTAAAATATTTCGAAGAAACTTGCCGCTTAGAAGAAACTCTGAATCTTGCCGCTTCACTCGCCGCTTGCCGCTTCAATCTTGTCATGACTCACGCCTCACTCGCATAAATCAACTGTCGCCTCACTCGTATTGCAATTGTCTTATTAAATGTAATCCTTGTGTTGTGTCTTGTTTTATTTATAATATTTCTATGAATCGCACCAAAAATATTTCTAAATTAATTTTTTCTCTCTTCTATCATATTCAGATTCATAGCTTACTGCACAGCCGAGATATCTGAAACGGCTCACTTGTTCTAAAATGCTGTTGTTTATAATTATCTTAGTCCTCACTGGATATTTACCTTTAAAGGCCATGTCTACTGCAACAGTTTCCAGACTTTACTCCGAGGCTGCTTTGGATACTACAAGTATTTCAAAGTTTTACATGAACAGGTTACTGGGCTGTTGCACAATCCCCTACCAGGAGGACCAGAGACTCTTCTGTCAGGGTTACCATACCTTAGCCGAAAGGCACCTGTTTTGGACCTGCTTCCTGCTCAGGAGATTCGCCCTCACCCTTCTCTTTCTGAAACAGGATTTGGTGTCTGTGTATCAGTTCTTCTGATACTGAAAGTTTCTTAGTATTTCCAGTGCTCACCTATCGGCATCAGTGAACACTCTAAGATCCTAAGCCACCCAAAATTAAGAAATAAGAATTGAAAAAGAAAGACACCCTAACTCTCGATTACTCTAATAGCGTCGGGGTCAGAAAAGAACAAGACCCAGTCAAGAGAGACTAGACAGAAAAGACTAAAGGAAGGGATCTCACCCAAGACAAGTTAAAGAAAAGTGAGCTAGAGCACATCGGGATTGCCAAACCCGAATCCACAAGATGTGGACCTCTGTTGCAACAATGAAAGGCAGTCGTTAAATATTAAGTCAAGTATTAGAGTAAACATTCAACCTTAACTTTAATATTAAGTAATATATAACAAAGAGGATGTATACAGTAGTTATAATATAAATACAATAATTTTTTGAGATAGGAATGCGACTGCTACCTACAAAAAAAATGAAATATTGAACATACTGTATTTGGGCATCATCAACAACGTTTAACAGTTTCAAAGTTATATTCAGTTCATAATAGTGATCTACTTATATTCTGACGTATGACTACAGCGCATTTGTAAGACGAAGTACTCTTCTATCGCAGTCTTATCGTTCGCACTTTTTCTGAGTGTGGGGGGGTGTTATATGGCGTCCGTAGGCCTACGTTGCGGAGTGCCGATAACTCTGAAACGAGGTGAAGTTGTACTGTCAAGGCCATGTCACAGTGGCTGCATCTTGCCTACTGGACGTCAGGAGCGTGTGACCAATACGGAGTCTTCACACGACAACTCGATTTCTCCTGCACAATGTACTTAACGCAGGCTTTTGTAAAGGTTTTTTCTATCTAGGGCAGTCCCTTAACCCATTTTTTCGTTTTAATATTCCAGAAATGAGATGTAGATTTCAAATACGTCCAATATTTTTGAAGCAGATAACACAGTCCTGACTTATGATACCGATATAGTGTCTGTTATACTGATATAGTACACACCTGGTGCAAAATGGAATGAATAACGAAAATGCAGTCAGTATATCTAGAAGTATATGCATTCACTTATAACGTTATTTTGGCAGCCCGATTCAAAAAAGAACTTGCAAAACAGCTGCAATTCTGAATCAAGGTGCCTGCAGCATACAGTTCAGTTCTAAAGACGGAAAAGCAAAGGATGTTGTAATTAGCAGTAGACAAACAGAAATGTGAGATTTAATGAGTACGGTGTTGTGAAAATGTATTAGTTACATAGTTTTGTATAAACAACATCATTTCACTTGTTAATATTTGTACACCACATTCAGCACATGAAAATAAATGTGTAACGTTTACTTATATAACACTCATATTATCAGACTCATTGACATATTTTGTAACGTGTTCACAAAAAATAAGTTTATTTCTAATAAAGCGTATATAAAATTTGAATAAAAGGCGTTCAATTAACAGAAAAGCACTAAATTCCCGATGCCCAATACACGGAAATCAGATAAAATTCCTAAGGCTTTCACGGCCGGCGGTCTACTGCTAAGATATTACTTTCTGTCTGACTATTAGGCCGTGATAGCCTATACTGCTAACATTGTTTAGAGACGTTTCGACCCCACCATAGGAGACCACCTTCAGTGCAAAAGACGATCGAGTAATTGGCAAGATGTTCGCCAATTCACCCCAGTACTGAGGTACAGACTAAGTGTTGGTCCTGAGCAGGCTCACTTAAGTAAACTCCACACCAGCTCGATGTAAGCTGGCAAGCAGCATCAGCCAATCAGAATGAAGCGTTACGTGACACAAATCAACCTGGTAATTACGAAATCGCGCAGGATTCTGCAAAGTAGTTTAATTACACGTATTTTATGACGCGACCTTTTTACTCAACTAGGCTATGTCACTCACCTTGAACTTCACCTCAATCAACGACTCACCTGGCAGAAGCATGTCCAAATCAAACGAAAGCAGTTAGATCTCAAGTTCGGACAGAAGATGTCCTAGCTCCTTGGGAAAAAGTCTAAGCTCTCATTGAACAACAAACTACTACTATACAAAACCATGCTGAAACCTATATGATCCTACGGACTTCAGCTATGGGGATGCGCCAAACCTACAAGAATAAAAACTATGCAAAGATCTCAGTCAAAAGTGCTGCGAGCTCTAGTGGATGCCCCATGGTACGTCAACAATCAGACGCTTCACATTGGCCTAAAAATATCTTTCATAACGGACGAAATCAAGAGGATTGAAACAAAATGTAGCCAACGAGTAGTAGACCATGAAAACCAGCTAATGGAGCAACTGTACAACAACGGTCCCGACGGAAGAAGACTCCGCAGAACTTGGCCTCAAGATTTGTTACGTCTTAAAAATAATCCTCCATGAGGAGAAACATCAGTTCCCCTTCCAAACTTAATTCCTACATCTCATTATTTAATACTCTGTTACAGATGTAGGATACAAATTGCAAACTGTCAAAATAAAAACTGTTACTTCAGTGATACAGTATAACTAATACAGAACGGGCCATAAATTCGTAAGCAATACTATTTTACTGTTATGCTGTAGCAATAGTCAGCAACTGTGTTGAATGTAGCAATAGCAATATTCAGCAATAATGTGTTGGAGCACTATGTAAAGGTCAGCTACTGTTTTATTTCGTAACCGAAGCGTCAGTGAATCAAAAACAAACGTTGCGTAAAGACGTTCATTTACGTTTTTATGAAACCGTCAACTTGTAAGGTCACCGGTTTCACAAACACTACGAGAGGAAACTATATCGACGTGGGCTACATCTAGTTGTCACAAATATGGAGTCAAACAGAACATATGGCGTGTAAGGTTAGATATTAGTAACAATGAAGTGTTTCGCCGAAGGCAAACAGCCGCTGGAAGATCAAGCGAATAGGCTGTGTCAGGTTTACTATATTTATCGAAGGAAAAAGTAGATTTAATTTTCAGTTGTCCGCTCTGATTTGTTTCAGCCTGATGTTGATTCGACCATGCCTCTCTCTCTTGGTTTAGTCACTCACAAGATTAAGAATACTAGTTGTGCGTGTTAATTTTTTTACAAGGCGACCGTAAATTACAATATACACAACAATCGCGATCCTAGTTGAAAATAAAATTGGCATCTGAACGAAGAACGTACGAAATATGCGTAATCCATATTAAAGCGTTTTGAATTGCTTTAATTCCATGTGCATAAATTTCTTGTTACTTAGAATTACAAATATCATTGTAACTCAATCGGTACAATGATAATTACCGATTATCATTGTACTTCGGTAAAAATTATTTTACTTTTTATATCTGAAGATGACAATAGAAATATTGTAACATTTAAATATTGTAATATTTAACATTGTAATATTTAAATAAAAACATATTTTTAAAAAGGATTATTTATTATTTTTAATATTAATGTATAACAAGATAATGTAAATGATTTACGAATTTGCAAATGTTCATATTACAAATTACGTATTACAGGATATTACAAATGTTCACAATTGTTAGAAACCGTACATCATTCAGTATAACGAGTCAATAATCGCGCATTTATTCGCGACATTCTGTGTTCAACGGTCTGTAAACTGCTCGACTGGAAGAAATCAGTACAAATTTCACCAAATTTAGTGTGATAAATATATCCGCTGAATGACAGTACTAACTGCTGTTTCCGATGTATGACTACAAAATATAATAAAAATTTTAATGTAGCCAGTATATCTCGAAATATGTGCATTTATCTACAACATTATTTTTGCTTCCCAAATTCAAAAAGTACTTGCAAACGAGGTTCATATCTGGATTAAGGTATCTGAAGCAGACACTCGCTACCTTGGAGCAGAACTAGCCTATGTCCAAAAACACAACTTTTTAGGAGAGCAATTTGAAAATTTAATTTGCTTTATAGTTTTTCCAAGACCAATCGCCATATGTTGTATACTCACTTTGCAATAGTCTTAGACACATATTAATAATAAATACGTTTTAAGGGAATTAAGTGGTTATACGCTAGTTTTTCACCAAGTTAAATTATGATGATTTACATAAGCTAATTCGGTTCTATGTGAAATAAATTGTTATTTTTGACATTGGACTTACAATACTTCTGTACTCAGTAGACACACAATGATAGATTGTAATGCTCATAGAAACAAAAACACTCTTCAATTTGGACATAGTTCTGCTCCAAACTAGCGACTTTAGTTCTGAGCACAGAAAATTCAAAAGCTGTGGTAATTTGCAACAGCCAATCGAAAATTGGGATTGCAGTTAAAAATATAAATGTTGAACCTAGAATTATGTTTAGAAAGCACACGAACAAGCAGGTTTTCGGGCAGGTCGATATAATCACTTATTTCCGATTACCCAAGTTATTGAAAAAAATTGGCGTATAACCAAGAGGTCTACTTCCCCGTTCGTTGACCTAATAAAATCTTATGATAGTGTAATGTTTCGATAACGAATCTGTGGGAAGCTCTCGTAAAAACCAGCGTCGATATAAAACTAATAGAAGCAGAAAAAACGTTTTACAAACATCACGAGCAAAAATTAAAATAGAAAATACCATCACACAAGTGTTCATAATAGCAAAAGGACTGAAACAAGGATTTCGTTTCTCGCCAACATTATTTAAAATATATTTGAATTGTGCGTTAAGCCAATGGAAAAATAAATGTCGAAGTATAGGTTATCACCGAATGTGGATAACTTCCTACAGGCCTACATTCTGCGTTTTGCAGATGATCAGGTACTCATAGCACAGAGTTGCGAAGATATCAACTATATTACGCGCAGGCTTATAGAAGAATATGCAAAATGGTTATTAAAGTTGAATTTGAATAAAAGGGTATCAAATGTATTGGGAGACACCAACAGGATTCAGTACTCGACAATAGTCAGCATATCAATTGCTGCACACTGTTTACAATTAAAAATCACACAAAATGGTAAATTGGACAAAGCAATTCGAGAACGAAATATGCAGGTACGGAAAGCTATTCCACTGTTAACAGTATATTATGGGATTCACATAGACTATTAGCAAAGAGAATGAGAAGCAGGTATATATCATAGTATTGTAAAAAGGATATTAACCAACAACTCGGTAGTACGGCCACTTAAAGATAAAGCGGAAAAAATGTTGAAGGCAACGGATACGACAGGGGAGCGGCAGTCAGATCAAGAATGGAAAGAATAACGAATTATAGAATAAGAGAAATTGTGGAGGTACCACGCACAATGGTAGATGATATAAAAACTAAACACTTAATATGGGTCGGACATATTGGCAGAATGACGGAATAAAGACTGCTAAAACTGATTTTGCAATTGAAGGCGGGAGACAGAAGGCAGCAGGGAGGGCCGAAGAAGAACTGGCGGAATGGCAGAGACAAAGAAATGAGACGGCGTGGATTGGATGAGGACATTTGGAACGACAGAGATGGATGACGATTGAGCATCGGAGACGTGTAACGTTACAAGCCAGAGGGTAGTCTAATTAATGTCAGAGGAAACAGATGATGAATAGAACAAGAGAAGACAGGCAGCAAATGGAATATATTAATCACTACAGAGTGAGTTTTTGAAGTACCAGGAAATACCTATAAATACAAAGTCATCTATTAGGAAATCCATGTACTTTCACGGAAGCATTTCTGACAGAAAAGAATTGGAAAGGCCGAAAGCATCGGAAATGAAATACTTCAGAAGAGTGCTGAGAGTGAGAAGAGTGGAAACAAAAAGGAATGAGGTTGCAAAGAAGTTACACGTGTACTCAATGACAGAAGCAGTGAAATTATAACAGAAACAGTAAATGTGGTTTGGTCGTCTAGTAAGGATGGCAGAAAAGAGATAAATTAAGACTGTTTGAAGGCTGTGATCTCAGAAGAATGGATGTGAGGGGCTGAGATAGCAACGGATAGGAGACTTTCGAGAAGATTGGTGTCGGAAGCCAGGGCTCTCGTTGGGCTCTGTAATGCTAAAGAAGAAAACGAAGAAAAGAAGAAGAAGAAGAAGAAGAAGAAGAAGAAGAAGAAGAAGAAGAAGAAGAAGAAGAAGAAGAAGAAGAAGAGGAGGAAGGAGGAGGAGGAGTAGAAAGGCTACACATGTTGTAAAGAACAGAAGACTAAGGCGAAAGTAGAAGAGCTGAGATTTGTTATTTTCACAAAAAAGGGGAAAAATTTAGAGCATAGCCAAAGAAGTGAGAAGATACCATTACGAAGTGGCGAAGTTTTTTTAGATAGAAGATCTGATTAACAATAGAAGTAATCTAAACAATAAGGGGATTTCATTAGGTATGTATGTAGTGTGTGTGCGCATGCGCGGGCCTGTGTGTTTTAATATAGCGTACCAAAAATATGGAATGTTTACAAACATCAGAAAACAAAATTTATGTCAGTACTTCTTATCTACAATATCTCGTAGTCACTTTGTTTTATTTCGGTGGTCGTAGAAATTCAATATAGAGTGACAGTACATCGCTTTAAGTATTCTAGGGTACATCGCTGGAACAACCTGGACTGGGTCATAACATAGCAAAGTCAAGATATAACAGCCACTAAAAAGATTTTTTAGAACTATACGTAAGTTTATATACGTACTCTGTGACAAACATATGGATATCATCTACGTATCAAATTGTCGAAACATATTCAACTGAACTATATGCATTTGTTCCATGTTTTGTGCAGAACGAAACATGAACCTCGAAGGCCAACGCTGTGAATCGTGTTGAAGGAACCTGTAAAGAGTGCATGTAGTAGGGTTTTCAAAATTCCTTGGACAAGTCACAAAACAAAATAGGAGATCATAATGCATGTAGAGAATTACTTTACACAGCAAAACAGGGGGGAAGAATTGCTTTAGAGATGTCTTAAGAAAGGAAATATATTGTCATTTGTACCTTTATCATAGGTAAATCGATGGAATGCCGCCATACAAAAGGAGAAAGTTGAAAAGGCTGCATAATATTCGAACCTGGAATGGTTTATATTTGGAAAATCTATTGACAGTTTCCAAAAAATTGGGAAGAATATGCCAGTGTTATAGGTAACTTCTGCTCGTAGAAGATGATCTTTTTGAGCACCTCAGAAGGTAAATTATTTCAAAGACCTACGTTACCTACATACGTAATTTTTTTTCTCAGAACGAACATCCGATCTTTACTATGGTTTAGAATATGAAACTTGTTTGCTCTTTGTGTGCTTTGCAAAGCACTCGGTCGGGGCTCACGTCCCCTGTCTGCTCATGCAGACATCATCTGAGCCTTCTGATCGTTTTACCTTCTAGACTCTTTGAATGTATTTATACACAAATGTGACAACGTATTTCCTTTTAATCTAAATTTCAGTTTATTACGGATACTTTCATTTTAACTGAACATTTTAAACGTGCAATTGTAAATTAAAGGCAGTGAGGTGCAGGGACCTCCCCTCCCAGAGGATCGAAGAAAGTTGACGAATTTTTTTAATCTCTTAATTTTTAGCCGGTTTTATTAATTTTTCAGCTGTCCATGCAAGTATAGTAGGAAGTCTTTTTTAAATATACAAATAAGTTTATTATACAGAATTTACGTAGGCCTATACATTTGAAATATGAAATATAGGAAAATCGATTCAACCAACAAGTATTTTATAAACAATGTTTGAATAGCGCATATTTTTATTGTGTTATTACCGTTTACATTAATGGGACTGATTTCAGGATGTCATCGGAAGCCACTCGACAGCCCCCTCTCACCAGCCCAAATTCTATATAAACCACTGGTGCGATGTGCCTCAATTTGTAAATTCAAGCGTCACACAAATGACTATTTAACCTGAACAGTCGACCTCTCGGCGAGCGGCTTAGTGGCCGGAGACGTCTAAGGATAGATAAAAGTTAAACATTCTATTTGATTCAATACTTTTTATAAATAACTTAATTGTCAGTGGGATGATTCTAGTAGTCCTAGAGTTTTGTTATTATTTTCTTTTATTGCTATTATTGTTTATTCAAATGTAATCTGTAAATCAATATTTTTGAAGTAGATTATAGAAAGTACTTAAACTAAAATGCTAATTTTTACAACTGCTTCTTAAGGGGAAAAATTTGCCTAGAAATTTTACTAACTTAGTGCCAAAATGATAGTTGTGACGCGAACAGATGTTTTCACTGAAGACATTCTCCACGCGCTTCACACTCAGATTTTTGGCGTTTGATCTGTTAATCCGAGTAAGGTTTTTTTCGAGATGTTGGTAACCAAGTCCTGTGGACAGATAGATTTGTGAACTAAGAAGATAACAGGCTGGTTCTGTTAGGCCAGCCTGCGGGCAACCTGTATCTCGATCTGTCAGGGAAAGTATTGGGAGCAGGACGTGCATCTTAGTGTGGCGGCGGAAGATGCTCAGGTAGGTTATTGTTGGTACTGCCCACAGAGTACTGTGAACGGGGGAAGGAGACCTCGGTAGTCTTTAGTTTGTGTGAATTCCAAAATCCCAGGGCGTGGCCTTCTGGGTAGGCTGGGGCTGTCGGATGCTCAAAAACTGACAGCAAGACACAACGTTAAATAGTGATTTTTAAAAGTCGTTCAACTCGGACACACAAATTATCCTAGGAACACCGTATACCTTGTAACGATTATTAAAAATCAATAATTATAAATTTGTTTATATTTAATAAATAAATGTTGGTATAAAAAAAAATTTGTTGTTGTTTATAATTTTTTTTATTATATAATTAATTAAAATCAATTAATTGATTATGTTCTGTAGTGTTCCGGATCTTTTGTTAATTGTTTTTATTGTTTTAATGCCTTTTCAGTATTTTTAAAATCCTCTCGCCAGTTGACAGAATTATCTCCAATAACAATCGATTTGTGTATTTTTCTTATTTGGAGGTTATCTTCCTTCAGGGTGGTGAGATTCTGGTAGTTAACTCTATTAAATTTACTTATTAAGTTAATTATATTTTAGGAATGAAAAAATGTTCAATTATGTAATATATAAGAAATTTTATTAACAATTACTTATCAATAGACTCTTTATCGATATATAAATCGATTCTCAGGGTATCGTTAATTTGTACAGTTATTTATATTAGGATTCTTTTAGCAGTTATTTTAGGTAAAGTCAGAGAAATAAGGGCAAAGTTTATAAAGTATAACATTACAAATATATCAACTTAAAGATTAAAATACATATATGAGAGTTAATATATAATGGTAAGTGAGCAGATTTTAAACCATTCAGTAGTCAAGGCTGTGTTGCGTTGTATTGTGGGTAATCAATGATGGCTGCTCCTCGTGTACAGTTGCAAGACGGTCTCACCTCGTTATTTCAAAGTTCAATAAAAGATGCTTTCCCTCTGAATTTTCGTCTTTGTGGCTGCAATTCTTCCTTCTTGTGTTGGTGGAGTGTCTCTGGTTCAGTTTTAGTGTTGTACTTTGAAAAATAGTGTAATATTAAGTCAATTTCACTTTTGTCTGTTAGACCTATATTCGCACTTTTGTGTGGTTAAGTTTTTTTACTGTTTTAATTGTTTAAATGTTATATTCACTGGTGTTCCGTTCTGTGTAGTGTTAATTCAATGTCTGTAGATATTTATTTCACTGGGTTTCCGTTTAAAAATGTGTTTTTACCGAAACTCCCGTTTTTCATTTTAGGCTTATAAAACGTTCGCCATTACTGTATTAGCAGTTAGGTTAAGGTTTACTAAGAGCTCGTATCGAGCGTATCATTCAACGTCTAATAATCAACTAATTTACTTCCTTCGTCTTCGGCTAAAGTCTTAGCCAAACCAATCTTATTCAATACATTGTTCCAAATTTATTTGCATCCTGTGCATGTGAGAAAGTTACATTATATAACTGATTATATTTTTGTTATTCTTCAAATTAATTAACTAGTAAATACTTAATCTTCTTCTTCAGTTCATTCTGCTTAATTTGATACCAAATAATGTACTTTTATTAAGTTTTTGATCTAAAATGGTATTTTTTACCTCATTTTGTAATTGTAAGTTTTACATTCACTTCCTGTCCTTGTCTTCCAAATGATGCCATTTTACAAGTTACATTAATGATTATATTAAATCTCAGATTGTAATAAAAGGTTTATCTTCCCTTAATTTCTTGCAATTAGATTAATTAGTTATGTTTTAAAATATTATACAGTAACATATGACTCCCCTCTCTAAATTTTGAGTTTTTACATTTCCATTTTTAACAATAATTCTGGCTATAATTTTACAAAATCTTCCTTACTTATATTTCCAATTACATGACTTTATTACTGATTTACCTTATATAAATTCCTTCAGTTTAATTGTTTTTCTGTACTTATTTTCATCAAATTTGATGCTGTTTAGTTTTTAACATTTGGCCTAGATTTCTAACAGTTTTTACATACAAAGTTTTTTAAATAATACATATTGATTTATACCCTCTCTGACTTTCATTGCTATTGTGACATAAATTAACATTTTCTTATTGTAAACAAAATAACAATTAGTAGGTTCATACTATTAATACATAACACCTAATTCAAATTAACATTTGTCTTTCCAAATCAGACATTTAATACTCAATGATTAACATAATAAATATATTACAAATAAATGATGTTGTTTTGACATTTTTAAACTTGCTTATTTCTAATACCTTATTCTATATAAACAAAACATAATTATTATAATCTTATTCTCTATTTCTTACTCCTAGGTTCAAATATCAGTTTTTATCTGTTTCTTTTTGTTATTGGGGTAATGATATTTTGTCACTTCACTTTTATTATGGCCTGCTCTTGTTTTATTTTAGTCATTCTAATGAATGTTATATAAAAGAGAGTGGCAGTTATCTAAAAAACACATGTATTATCGGTCATGATAATACTTTATTTACACTATTCATGAACACAAATTAAAGCACTTTAAAGTTGTAATATTTCACCATCTACTTAGTTTGTGAACTTCAATATTGAAACCTAAGGTTTATTTTCTATAACACAAAAACTTGCACTGATTCTCTTTTTATTCCTTGATTTTATTTCTGAATAGTTATATAGTTCTACTAAACTCAAGAAGTCTATTTATAGAATATAATGAAGGTTTGTTTTTTGGTATTATATTATTATCTCACATTGGTTCACTTTCAATTCTTACTCTATACACTTTTTGGCTTACATCTATTTTACATGTGGTTTCTACCTTTGATATTGTGTTATACTTTTATTTATTATTATTATTTTTATTTTGGATTTGGGTTTCTTTTTATAAGAGCGCTCCTTCTTCTTGTGGATGCTGTCTTGTTCTTGTTTCTTCATCGATCCCTTCTGTTCTTCTTGTTTCTTCTAAAATTATTTCCTTCATCTTCTTGTGGATGTCAACAGGTTTTATGTTTCTTCCTCACCTATTCTTCTTGTTTGTTATAACATATTTTCTTTTCTTGTTCTGGGTTTAGTCCTTTTCTGGGTTTCTTTCTTACCTACTCTTCTTGTTTCTTACAACATATTTTCTTTTCTTGTTGTGGGTTTGGTCATTTTCTGGGTTTCTTCCTTACCTACTCCTATCCTACCTGGGTATTACCTTTTTTTTCATATTTAGTTTATAAATTTATGTTGATGATTCATCACACGTTGTAACCTTAGTTTTACATGATCTTTTATTTTAATCTATGATTGTACTCCACGGTGGTTCTTAATTAATTTATTTATTTTGCTTTCTCGGATTTAACAATGTTATTATTTTATTTTTATGATCATTTTACCATTCATTTTTATGGGCTTATCTGTCATGCTACAGATTGCTCTCCTCCAGAAGTGATTATTTCAGACTTGATTATGGATGAAATAATTGCTTATGACTATTTTATTATTTTTTATTCTTCATTTTCCTCTCCATTTATATATCGACTTTTTCATATTTGAGCTTAATAAACGTTATAGTCACTTATTTGACTTTGATTCTTTTTGGATAGTTAGTGTCTTCTGAGATATATTATCATTATTATTATATATTTTCTTTTCTTATAAACTTCGTGTTTTATCCCTGGGATATTAATTCCCTAACGTTCCCTAACGTGTGAGCTGGGGCAGTTCAGAGAGGCACTGTGGGCAACATACTCTGCTGGCCATACATCACTTCAAATTGAGTCCAGAGGCAAATCATCTCTGCTCAAAAACATAATGCTGCTGGAATTATCTACAGACAGTCATCGAATAAAAATTACCTAAAAATAGTCCACCTTATGACTATTTTTTAACAATATCTTTGGATTCTTCACTTCGTTGTTTCTCAGATTATCTCACATTTTCTATCTCAATTATTCTTCTTAATATTTATTATTCTCATTATATATATTCTTCTAACTTTTAGCTCGTCTGATATATTCATTTTAATTATAGTTGGAAACTTTTGTTAATATTTTTGTTACTAGTTATAGTGTAACTTTTTCCTTCTTCATCTGAATTCTCATTACATTTTCTTCTGGTTATTTACATTGATAGCATACTTTTTTTATGTATTTTCTCTTTGGTTCTTATTCATTATTTGAATGGTCTTATTTTATGTTAGTTAATTTTTTCAATTTGTTTCTTTGTAATTGATATTCAAGTTGTTATTGTGATCATATTATTTAAACATTTTTTCTTTCTTTTCTCTCAGAAAGTTATTAATCCGCCTTTGCATTCATTAAAATTAATTTATTTATATTATATTTCATGTGGTACTTCTTCTCTTTGCGTTTCATTTATGTCGTATTATTATTATTTTTTCAAAATCATCTTCTCCATATGTTTGGTATGAGTTGTTCTTCTTTGTTTCTTCAGAACTGAGTAATATCATAATCATCTTTCTTGATTATCTGTTTCCATAATTGTTTCATAAGTAATTAGTCATAGGTCGTTCTTATTATATTATTGTTTTTCTTTTTTAGATTTTTATAATTTTATTATAATAACAGATTCTTCTCTTTGTTTCCAAATCATTGCCTTCTCTTGTATATCACACTCTTTCTTGTTTTTCTTCTCTACTCCTTCAAATGTTAGATATTCACATTTATTCTGGATTATTTTTAATTCTTTTTCTTAATTAATCACATTATTTTCTTCTAAGTTTATTTATAAGTGGATCTTATTTATTTTTAGAACTTTGTTAGTTTTACACAAAATTATATTCTTCTTTTTATTTAATTCCATAACATTTTTCATAAATCATTTGTAATAAGTTGATCTTATTATGTTTTTAAATTTTGATGTTTTATATTCAAAATTCAAATTCTATTTAATTCATTTATTTCCAAATTTTTTCTTTTCTTCAAAATAGTTTGTGTAAGTTGACCTTATTCATATTTTGGAATTTTGATGGTTTTTATATTCAAAATTCAAATTCTATTTAACTCATCTATTTCGAAATTTCTTTCTTTTCAAAATTGTTTGTGTAAGCTGATCTTACTAACCTTTAAATTTTGATAATTATCAAAATTCATATTCTTCTTTTTTATTTATTTCCAAATTGTTTCTTTCAAAATTATTTGTAGTAAGTTGATCTTACTATTATTTTTGAATTTATATGTTTATTATAAATTCATTTTCTTCTTTTTAATTATTCCAAATTGTTTCTTTCAAATTATTTGTGTAAGTTGTTCTTACTTATTTTTTAGAATTTAGTTGTTATTGTTCAAAACTCAAATTCTTCTTTTTTTAATTATTCCAAATTGTTTCTTTCAAAATTTTTTGCGTAAGTTGATCTTACATATCTTTTAGAATTTAGTTGTTTATTATAAATTCATTCTTCGTAATACTTTTTTATGGAGGCTTGGTTGTACACTCCTTTAACTCTTCCGGAAACTATTTCTTTCAGTTCGTATGTATTATTATTGTTATTTTTGACAACGACATATGGTCCAGTATATAGTAACAATAGCTTTTTTGTTATTCCTTTTAGGGTGCTGGGTAGTTCTCGGTCTTTTTAACAGAACCTTTTCACCCTCTTTATAAGTTATAATTCGTCCTATTGCCTTTTGATATTTGGCTTGCCGTTTCTCTTGGTCTTCGGCCACCTTGTTATAGAACTTCACCTGGTCAAACTTACGACCATCGTTCGTTGGGAACTCTATTATTTCTTCAATCTCTCGGGGGGTTGGTTTCTCATACATGGCGGAGTAAGGGGTAATTCCTATAGCTGGATGGTGGGCGAAATTTAGGAATTTCTCTGTTGCTGCTAAGTACTCTTGCCACTTTTTCTGTTGGTTGTGACAGTACGTTCGCAAGATTCTACCCACTTCTCTCAGTACCCTCTCTGCCGGATTACTACTTGGGTGGTAAACTGACGTCTTATATGTTTTAATCCCAAGTGATAATAATGTGTCCCGCCATCTCTCCCTTTAAACTGAGTACCATGGTCAGTAATGATTGAAGATGGTTTACCTGTTTCTGGCACATATAACTCCGTTATGACTCCGAGAACTTTTGCTGTGGTTGCCCGATTAACCGGATATAGCTTTACGTATTTTGTAAAATGGTCCATTATTATGATTAGGTATTTGTACCTGTGTCGACTACCACTACGGGGAAATGGCCCGCAGATGTCTAAAAACACTTTTTCTAGTCTCGCTTTCGATGTTATCGGTATCATTATACCTTCTTTCTTTCCGTTGTTAATTTTAACGCACTGGCAAATATCACATGACTTCAGGTAATTTCTTACCTTTCGGTTAATGTTTTTTATTTTACAATTCTCATCTAAAGCCTGTATCACTTTCAGCGCTCCCATATGGCCATACCTTATATGGTAATCGATTATAATCTCCTTCTCGATTTGGTTCGGAATAATCACCTTCCATGTTTCTTTATTCAAGGCTGTTTTGACGAATTTGTTAAGTATACCTTTATTAACATGGTAGTATTTAGAAACGGTGTCATCTCCGGCTTCCAATCCGGAATCCGGAAACTAATAATGTTTTTTAGTTTAGGGTCAGACTGTTGGTGGATACGGATGTTTATCAATAAAGCTTCTAAGTCGGATCTTGTTTTAATCAAGTTGTAAATTTTTGACTAAGCTCTCCTTCTCTCCCTCGAAGGTCTGGTCTTCCAAATTGATCCGTGACAACACATCGGCTACCACATTCTTTTTCCCCAGAATATACTCCCATTGTAAGTTGTATTCTTGTAGGGCGAGTACCCATCTAGCCAATCGGCCGTGACTCAGCTTGCACCTACGTAGAAATGAGATGGATTTATGATCAGTGCGGACGGTAACTGGATACCCGAGAATATATGTCCGGAATTTGCTACATGCGAATACTACGCTAAGCAATTCTTTCTCGGTCACATTATAATTCTTTTCGCATCGATTCAGGGTACGACTAGCAAAGCTTATCACCAGATGGTGACCCTCCTCATCTTCCTGATATAATATTGTTCCTAAGCTGATGTCGCTAGCATCACAATTCAAAAAGAAAGGTTTCTTAAAATCCGGGTGACCAAGTATAACACTCTCTAAGAACTTTTCTTTGATCAGTTGGAAGGTAATATCCTGTTCTTCACCCCAGGTCCATTTGTTTTTTGCAGACAATTGTGGTTGAAACTTGGCTGTCAGCTCGGAATATTTGTGCTGAAACTTTCTGTAATAGTTACAGAGTCCGAGGAAAGATTGTAACTGTTTCCTGTTCTTTGGTTTAGGGACCTTCTGAATTGCCTCCACTTTTTCTGCTGATGGGGTAATACCTCTATCGTCTAGGTTGAAACCTAAGAACTGTACTTCTCGAGCAATGAACTTGGACTTCTCCAATTTCAGAGTTATATTATTCTGTGCTAACTTTTCGAGTACATGTTCTACTCGGTAACAGTGTTCCTCCCAGGTCTCCGAAGTAATGAGCAAATCGTCTACATAGACTGTGGTAAATTGGAGTGCTTCTTGTCCAAGTATTTGGTCCATACAGGCCACAAAGATGGCTACTGAATTTACAAGTCCGAAGGGCAGTCTCTTGAACTGGTAATTGCGCCCTTCGAAAATGAACGCCACGTACTGACGACTTTGTGGATGCAACTCCACTTGCCAGTAACCATATACAGTGTCCCATGTACTGATAAACTTGGTGCCGTGAAATCGTTTTAGGATCTCCTCTATTTCACCGGGTGATGTTCGGTCATTAACAATAGTTTTATTTAGCTCGCGCGCATCCAAACAAAGCCGGACTTGTCCGTTTTTCTTGGGAACAGCAATGATTGGACTAGTGTATGGAGATTGACTAATCTCAATTATGTCACTGCTGATCATCTTATTAATTTCCGTTCTCACGGCCTCCTTCAGTGAATGCGCGATTGGGTATGACCTCCGGTTAAATCCCACGTTTTCCTTAAACTCAAGTTTACACTGGTAGTTCTTGACTTTACCCGGTTCATCTGAAAATACTGACTTATATTTTTCGTACACTCTTATTAAACGATTTGCTTGGTGTATGGGTATTTTCTCGTTGGTCGTTCCGCACTGGAAGTCTCGTATTTCTTGTATCTTCACTGACCATAAATCCTCTTCTCCGTTATTATATATTATTGGTTTATGAAGGGAGCTGTTCTCTACAAAATTTATCTTACAAAGTTGTTTGTGTATTGTACTGGGAAGTATATTCGCGCCTCCTACCAAATCTGCTGTCCACGTTATTCCGTCTGGAAATAGTGATACCTTTCCTTGGTTAAGGTCGATAATGGCGGAGTACCTTCTTAAAATATCGCAACCTACCAATATATTGAATGGTAATCCGGTGGCGATCAAAAATTCCATATCCAAAGCTATACCACGGCTAACGACATTTACGGAAACTTGTTTTCGAATAGTTTTGTTCTGGCGGCCAGTTGCACCTATTAAGACAATATTATTTACTGGTAACATAGGCAAAGTTTTCCCACACTCTTTCTGGATTCTTTCCAGTTCGTTTACATTTATAATTGAGATATTCGCACCGGTATCAATCATGATTTTCGCGGGAATTCCTTCTACTTCCGCCGTTATATACAATATTTCATTGTTTTGACTATCGAGGCTCGTTTCGTTTTCCTCCAATAGTTCCGTTCTTATGTTCTTTAAGTAGTTGTTACTTATGATGGTGTGCTTTTTATTTCGGTTGCCTCTTGCAACTCGTTTTTATACCCAGGAGATAGGAGCAGTAACGGGTCGTGATAGTTTATCACTGCCTCCTCCCGTTTAATTTATTGTTGTCATCGTTGGCACTCGGATTGACCGAGGCGTCGTTTTGGAAACCTTGCGTCGGTTCCTGTCGCTCCGCATCCTGTTCGAATGTTAGTTCTCTGTTTTGCTGTCGGCCAGGATCCTCCAGGCTGGTACTCCTTCTTCTTTGTTCATACCTCGGACCGTCCCGTTCTTCGCTTCTTCGCCGGCGATCTCCATCGTGGAAACTATTCCTCCGTTGACGGTTGTATCTTCTTGGCCCTCGATCTTCGGCTCTTATAAAATTAACTCTTGGACGGGAAACTCTGTTATTATTATTATAGTTAGTATTATAATTCCGATTGTTTTGGTAATAGCGTTCGTTATTACCGGGGTAGGGGTTTCTCTGACTATATGGATTGTTAGGGGTTTGATAAAAATTATTACGGTTATTCGGGTATTGGTTGTTATTCCTATTACTGTTCTGGTTGCCGTTAAAGTTATTGTTATTGTTCGGCGGGTTATTGTTGCCGTTGTAATTATTTTGCTGGTTGCGGTTTCCTGGATAGTTATTACCGTTACTGGGATACTGGTTAGTTCTCACCTCTGGTCTATCATTCCTCCTCCTACTCTGACGGTAGTATTCTTCGTTTTCGTAGCTTTCCAACAACTCGGTCATGGCCTGCACTGTTTTAATCTGGCTACCTCTCCTCGCTCTGATAATATCCTCATCGTAGTGATAAGATAGCTTGTTCACTAGACATTCTTCGGGTATGGCCGGTTCTAGGTGTTTTGCCAGGCACACCTTCCCTAGAAAATAGGCTGTCATGGTGCTTCCTAATTGGGCCCTGTATCGTCCATAGCAAATATTATCTCTATCAGGTTCTGAGTTGTTTCTGACCAGTATTTAGCCTTAAACAGGTTCCTGAACTGTTGGTAGTCAGCAATCTCGCTACGGTTCGCCATCCACCAGTTATCTGTCATCTCCCTGAATGACTCGTCCAATATCTCTCTGTTATTATTCCATCGACTTCCTCTATGCTTGGCAAAGTATTCTTCTATCCTGGCCAGGAACTCCATGGGTTTCCTCTTGTATTGCCGGAAGTTCAGCCATTCCCGGTTTTCATTGATTGGTATCCCGGTAAAATTAGTGGGTCGGCTTCTCAGGACTTCCATTTCTTCTTGGCTCTGCCGTACCTGACCCGTGATATTGGTCATAGCCTCTTCCATCCCATCACACCGTTCCGCGACTTGGCTCCGTACTCTCCCGAGTTCTTCCTGAGTTTCCTTCCGTTGTTCTTCCACTTTCCTGCGACTGTGCTCTTCAATATTAGTAAACTTAATGTTTACCACTTCCTTGAACTCCTGTACTTCCCTTTCGGTTTGGTTACATTTTTCGTCAATTTCCCTGATTTGTTGGTTTATTGAAATGGTCTCTTCTTCCAATTTTTTATTTAGAGATTTCTTATTATTGTTGAGTTCCTTGTTCATTTCTTCTCTTAATAACTCCATCCTTTCGTCTAACTTGTCCAGATTCTCCTGATTGACCTCCCTTAATTCTTCTCTTAGTAGTTGGTTATCCTCCCTCAGTTCTTCCAACTTCTCCTCCATTTTCTCTTCCATCTTCTTGTTATTTTCCTTCAATTCTTCCTTCAATTCTTCCTTCAATTCTTCCTTCAACTGTTGGTTGTCGCTCTCCATCTTCTTACTGGTTTCCTCCATCTTCTGATTAGTTTCATCAATTTTCTGACTCAAAGATCGGTTGTCCTCTTTCATTTCCTTGCTGGTTTCTTCTATTCTCTTACTTAATTCTCCCAATTCTTCTTTTGATGATTCTATATTTTTATTTATTTTACTCAAATCTTCTTTCAAGGACTGTTTGTCTTCCTTCCTTTCCTTACAATTTCCTTCCTTCAAGGATTTGAATTCTCGTAGGAACATTTCCATCATCTTATCCATCTTCGTATCTTCAGTGGTCTTGGATTTCTCTACCTCCTTCTCCTGGAAATTGACCTCCCCTGTCTGTGTGGGCATCTCAGGTTGTTCTTCTGGTTGTGCGGGTTGTTTAGATAATACTGGTGGTAATATTCTTTCCACATCTTCCACTGGCGTCGCCTCTTTGTTTTCCATATCGATTTCAACCTCCTTTTCGGCCTCCGCCGCCCGTTTCTTTGACGTTGCTCGTCGTTGCATTTTCCCTTTTCTCTAACCTTATAGCTGCTGCCTAGCTCCAATTAGGGATTGGGCAAATTGTAGTGGCCTGTCAATCACTAATTAAAGCCCCTCAGTTGGTCGCCAATTTGTAACGATAATTAGTAAACTATATAAATATTTTATATTTAAAAATAATGTTTATGTAAAAAAAATTTTGTTGTTGTTTATATATTTTTTATTATATAATTAATTAAAATCAATTAATTAATTATGTTCTGTAGTGTTCCGGATCTTTTGTTAATTGTTTTTATTGTTTTAATGCCTTTTCAGTATTTTTAAAATCCTCTCGCCAGTTGATAGAATTGTCTCCAATAACAATCGATTTGTGTATTTTTCTTATTTGGAGGTTATCTTCCTTCAGGGTGGTGAGATTCTGGTAGTTAACTCTATTAAATTTACTTATTAAGTTAATTATATTTTAGGAATGAAAAAATGTTCAATTATGTAATATATAAGAAATTTTATTAACAATTACTTATCATTCGACTCTTTATCGATATATAAATCGATTCTCAGGGTATCGTTAATTTGTACAGTTATTTATATTAGGATTCTTTTAGCAGTTATTTTAGGTAAAGTCAGAGAAATAAGGGCAAAGTTTATAAAGTATAACATTACAAATATATCAACTTAAAGATTAAAATACATATATGAGAGTTAATATATAATGGTAAGTGAGCAGATTTCAAACCATTCAGTAGTCAAGGCTGTGTTGCGTTGTATTGTGGGTAATCAATGATGGCTGCTCCTCGTGTACAGTTGCAAGACGGTCTCACCTCGTTATTTCAAAGTTCAATAAAAGATGCTTTCCCTCTGATTTTTCGTCTTTGTGGCTGCAATTCTTGCTTCTTGTGTTGGTGGAGTGTCTCTGGTTCAGTATTAGTGTTGTACTTTGAAAAGTAGTGTAATATTAAGTCAATTTCACTTTTGTCTGTTAGACCTATATTCGCACTTTTGTGTGGTTAAGTGTTTTTACTGTTTTAATTGTTTAAATGTTATATTCACTGGTGTTCCGTTCTGTGTAGTGTTAATTCAATGTCTGTAGATATTTATTTCACTGGGTTTCCGTTTAAAAATGTGTTTTTACCGAAACTCCCGTTTTTCATTTTAGGCTTATAAAACGTTCGCCATTACTGTATTAGCAGTTAGGTTAAGGTTTACTAAGAGCTCGTATCGAGCGTATCATTCAACGTCTAATAATCAACTAATTTACTTCCTTCGTCTTCGGCTAAAGTCTTAGCCAAACCAATCTTATTCAATACATTGTTCCAAATTTATTTGCATCCTGTGCATGTGAGAAAGTTACATTATATAACTGATTATATTTTTGTTATTCTTCAAATTAATTAACTAGTAAGTACTTAATCTTCTTCTTCAGTTCATTCTGCTTAATTTGATACCAAATAATGTACTTTTATTAAGTTTTTGATCTAAAATGGTATTTTTTACCTCATTTTGTAATTGTAAGTTTTACATTCACTTCCTGTCCTTGTCTTCCAAATGATGCCATTTTACATGTTACATTAATGATTATATTAAATCTCAGATTGTAATAAAAGGTTTATCTTCCCTTAATTTCTTGCAATTAGATTAATTAGTTATGTTTTAAAATATTATACAGTAACATATGACTCCCCTCTCTAAATTTTGAGTTTTTACATTTCCATTTTTAACAATAATTCTGGCTATAATTTTACAAAATCTTCCTTACTTATATTTCCAATTACATGACTTTATTACTGATTTACCTTATATAAATTCCTTCAGTTTAATTGTTTTTCTGTACTTATTTTCATCAAATTTGATGCTGTTTAGTTTTTAACATTTGGCCTAGATTTCTAACAGTTTTTACATACAAAGTTTTTTAAATAATACATATTGATTTATACCCTCTCTGACTTTCATTGCTATTGTGACATAAATTAACATTTTCTTATTGTAAACAAAATAACAATTAGTATATGGTTCATACTATTAATACATAACACCTAATTCAAATTAACATTTGTCTTTCCAAATCAGACATTTAATACTCAATGATTAACATAATAAATATATTACAAATAAATGATGTTGTTTTGACATTTTTAAACTTGCTTATTTCTAATACCTTATTCTATATAAACAAAACATAATTATTATAATCTTATTCTCTATTTCTTACTCTAGGTTCAAATATCAGTTTTTATCTGTTTCTTTTTGTTATTGGGGTAATGATATATTGTCACTTCACTTTTATTATGGCCTGCTCTTGTTTTATTTTAGTCATTCTAATGAATGTTATATAAAAGAGAGTGGCAGTTATCTAAAAAACACATGTATTATCGGTCATGATAATACTTTATTTACACTATTCATGAACACAAATTAAAGAACTTTAAAGTTGTAATATTTCACCATCTACTTAGTTTGTGAACTTCAATATTGAAACCTAATGTTTATTTTCTATAACACAAAAACTTGCACTGATTCTCTTTTTATTCCTTAATTTTATTTCTAAATAGTTATATAGTTCTACTAAAATCAAGAAGTCTATTTATAGAATTTAATGAAGGTTTGTTTTTTGGTATTATATTATTATCTCACATTGGTTCACTTTCAATTCTTACTCTATACACTTTTTGGCTTACATCTATTTTACATGTGGTTTCTACCTTTGATATTGTGTTATACTTTTATTTATTATTATTATATTTATTTTGGGGTTTGGGTTTCTTTTTATAAGAGCACTCCTTCTTCTTGTGGATGCTGTCTTGTTCTTGTTTCTTCATCGATCCCTTCTGTTCTTCTTGTTTCTTCTAAAATTATTTCCTTCATCTTCTTGTGGATGTCAACAGGTTTTATGTTTCTTCCTCACCTATTCTTCTTGTTTGTTATAACATATTTTCTTTTCTTGTTGTGGGTTTAGTCCTTTTCTGGGTTTCTTCCTTACCTACTCCTATCCTACCTGGGTATTACCTTTTTTTCATATTTAGTTTATAAATTTATGTTGATGATTCATCACTCGTTGTAACCTTAGTTTTACATGAACTTTTATTTTAATCTATGATTGTACTCCACGGTGGCTCTTAATTAATTAATTTATTTTGCTTTCTCGGATTTAACAATGTTATTATTTTATTTTTATGATCATTTTACCATTCATTTTTATGGGCTTATCTGTCATGCTACAACCTGTAAACGTATTAGCCATAATAACTACGTATCTGTATCAATTTGTTTTTAAACTATTCAAATACAATAATTTGCTGTGTTATTTTAATCGAAGCTTAATGAATGGGGGACGTTTCCTTCTGAAATAGAATTATCTTGAATCTCACGACTTCTGAGAATGCGATGGCGTGTGCATTATATTCGTATGTTGTCAATTTCCTGTTCAATCCGTTAGGATAGACAACGGATTGAACCCCTGTTGAAGTCCACTCGCCGTAAACATTAACTGTGGGCAGAGCAGGTAGCTGTAAATTATAAAAGATTAAATTTCGCCTCTTTAACACACACACACACACACACACACACACACACACACACACACACACACACACACACACACACACACACACACACACACACACACACACACACACAAAGCGTATGTATCGTACACCAAAACTGTGAATGTTTAAACGTTTGAAAAAGCATATTATTTGTTAGATGTATAGAATATTCCAAAAATAAAATTATGATAAAATATTCTTCAGTATTAACGAAGTAAAATTATTGATATGTAAAATAAGTATGTGTGATCGGTGAAGTGCAATAAATTCTTTAGTTTACAAAAGCGTTTAAATATCTGCTACCTTTACAATGTCAGACATTTCCCTCACATTGAGACGAGAGACTTTAAAGGTGAGATCAAGATTACGTATGAGAACAGTGAAGTAGGCTTAAAAAGAACAGTCAATCCAAACAACTAAGGAGGATTGTAACTGCAGCCGTTTGTGACAGTTGTAACAATATTGTTGTTTTTAATTCTACGTTTGCAAACGATATCGATTATCTTTTACGTTGTCTTTTACGATTTGATAGATTTAAATTTTGAGATTTGTTATGTTTCCTTATACATTATGTTATATCTTATTTAACATATAAAATGGACAGGTTGGATTTCACAGTATATATTAAACTATGGCATTTAAGTCCGTACTTTAATAAACTTAAGAACAATCTCGTAAATTTAAGAGCAATCTAGATTTAAGAGTAAACAAAGATAAGACCAAGTATTTGTGAATGAGTGGCAGATAGAGCAACAAAACAGTAAGGGAAGATGCACATTAATGTGATACATTTGGATAGGTCGATACCTTTGTTACCTTGGATCATAACCTAGCCAACAAAACAATATTTAGCAGGAATAATGGAGAAAAATAATGTTGATAACAGGACGAATATAATGTTTTTGAAATACGTTCATAAAATGATCACCCGTAACATTAAAACTAAATTGTATAAAGCTTTAATTATACCAGTTGTAGCTTAAAGTACAAATGTATGGCTCTTAAACGCACCACACGGCTACTCTCATAATAATGTCGAGAAAGTAACGAGAAAAATGTATAAGAAAAGTTTCAATAAAGATAGAAATATTATCGAAAGCTATGTACTGGAACGTTAACGAATTATCCAGAAAAATAAGCTGGTTCAAACACATGAAAAGAATCCAAGGGTAAAATTACAGGAAGAAACCCCCAGTGTCTTTGCTCGTAGCAACAAATATGGTCACTGACCCGGCTCAAGTGAAACCACTTGGGCCATCTTCTCAGAATCGCCTTGGGTAACCCTCAGCAGGCGCGTCCGTGATCGGGGGTGAGCCCGACTTTACGAGTCGGTGGTTAAGTACTGCCGAGTACCCCAGTACGTCGGGGAATAACGCGCGATCCATTTTCCCGGGGTGACGGGTGAAGACCGTAATGGAGGTGATGGTGGACGGTGGATTATAGAGGCATCGGAGCAGCGGATTCTGGGGAATTGGCAACTCAGCTTTAGGCTTATTAGTCCCTGCCAAAGTATGGTGAAGAGCTGCTTTCTTCCAGTTAGGTGTTGCATCACTAAAGGCTAAGGGAGAAGAAAACCTTGACAGAAAATCTCGGACCCCCAGGTTTAGAAGGTTGAGCAGATGGTTAATACCCAGCTTCGTTAAAATTTAAATTACTTTCAGTACCCGGCCCTGACTCGGAACAAAGGATGTAACTTGGAAGGCCAAGGAAGGGCCTATAAGAGACATTTTGTGCCTAATACTTGGCGCGCAGAAGAAGAAGAAGTTGGAGAAGACATTGCCAGCTGGGTTTAAGAAGGAGAAGAAGGAAAACAGAGAGCGGAAGCGAGAGAGGGAGAGATATCAAGACAGCGTCTTGGGGTGTGGTACCTGAGACATATATAGGAGTAGATGGCTAAAAGTGCTGGCGACTAGAAAATAAGAAAGTGTCGAGTGGCCTTTGGGTGGGGTCCGGGGTCGGGTCGGCTTCATAGAAAAGAAAAAACAAATTAAGACTAATCAACGTTACTATCCTTAAAGTGGCCAAAATCAATCACATTAAACTACCGTTTAATAAAAAGAAAAACACAATAAAAATAAACATTAATGAAACATTGTTTACAAGATAGGCCTACTCATTGACTGAATTTATTTTGTTATATTTGATATTTCAAACGTATACGCTAATGTTGTGTAATAAACCTGTTTGTATATTTAAAAAAGGGTTTCTCTATGATACTAGCGTACATAGCTGAAAAAATAATGAAACATCCTCAAAATTAAGAGACTAACAAAATTCGTCATCTTTTCAAGCCTCTGGGGGAAGAGCCGGTCCCGTTCCTCCCCTCTCCACCGTCAGGGCCGGATTAAGGTATCTTGGCACCCTAGGCTAATTATATTTTATCGCCCCCTCACCACCCATAGGCTACTCTTATGTTTATTTCCAAGGGCCTGAATGAAGCTTTAAACACCCTACAATATATTTCTTAGTTAGGAATATTTCAAATATCTTACTGTTTTTGGAAATAGTCTCAAGAATTGAAAACTGAGGCTATTTTTCAGAGATTGTTTTACAATTACACCTTCAACCATTTGTAGTTTGTATGGGTTTCATAAGGAAAAAATTAACTAAGTAGTTACAGAATTATAACAGTTTTATTAAGGGCACATTTAACATCATTTACAGAAAGAAGACAATCTTGTGGATTTGTTAAAACTCATGTAAAGTTCAAGCTAGATCCTTTTTTCTCGCTTTAGATTGAGCAAACGTTTTAATCACATCACTGAAATCAAGTCCTTGCAGAAAGTCACTTTCCATGAACACTGGTCAATTTATCCTGGCGCCGGCCATAGAACCACTAGTTCTATGAACGCCGGCCGCCGATGACTCATAACCGGAGAAAACAGTTTGGAAAGCACTTCTATTATTTATGTACAGTTTTATCATAATTTCTCGCAAACAGGCGCCTGTGTTCAAAATGAAATCAAATTTTTATCCTTGTAATTTATTACCAATTTTATGTTTAGCTGTAAAATGTTATTATTTTTTAGCTAAAATTTTGCCCCCCCCCAAAGTGCCGCGCCCTAGGCTACAGCCTAGTCAGCCTAATGGTTAATCCGCCCCTGTCCACCGTAAATACGCCCCTGAGTGTGGATGAAGTCACGATTCAAACAGGACAGAAGAACCAGAATCCGTGTAGCTAATTTTTCTTAGAACCGTCTTTTTTCCGTCGAGTGCTAGTACGGAAGCATGAAAATTGAATGTGTATGTAGGCCTGTATCAGTGAACCAAAAAGGAATGTAAGAAATAATAAGACCATTTGTTAGGAATGAAAGAAATGCCCAGTTTCGATCGGGGTATCTTTCAGTTTGGAGTTTAAAGGGACAGCGATCATTCTACAGTACCAGTTTGCTACAGTATCGTACAGTAAACATCTTATTATTGCGAACGTAGTAGAACAAAGACAAAATAATTTTGCTGGCGACTGTACATTGACACAATCGCTGCTACCAGTTGTAATACAATACATATAAATACAAATTAAAATTGACCGCACCTCGTATATCATACAGCGACGCGCGCTTTCAGAGTAATTAGAAAACCAATAAATACTGGAGCTGAAGCGAAAAACAATTGGATTGCCGTCAGTTAGAAATAGCTCCTTTGTACGCCGGACGCCGACACTAATAAAATAATTCTATCAGACTGGTTGGTTGCTTTTGAAGCGTTATAGAAAATAAAATTACAAAACCCATTCAGCTTTATAAAATATACTCTGATCATTGCCACTGCTAAACGATGCCACATTCATTTCTTATTCTCCTTCTCCGTTCTATTAAATCACTTCTTCTTGTTCTTGTTTCGTCGTCGTCTGCTTCGTTCTAAAGTAAGAAATGGATTTGCATTTATCACGGATTCAAAGTAACGTTAAAACGAATGAACGATGACGTTCAATACTATGTATTGGATTACTGAAACTGTAAAGGAGAATTCGTTTTAAAATTTATTTATTTAATGCATAAATAAAAATCTGTAACATATAAATCAGAACTGTAAGATCTTAACAGTTTATTCTTTTACGAGATGCTTGGAGCTATTAACACCAGAAAACAATGAATCGGATCATTTTTACAATGTAGACTTCAATATTTGTTCTGGTCTCCATTGTCGTGAGTACACTAAAAACTCGTTTATCCTAATCGCGTTTATCCGAAAATCCGGTTTATCTGAAACAATTTTTAGTAAAGCATTTTCCTGTCCTTTCGTATTTGGAGCGACAAGAAGAAACTTCCCCTGCAGAACTTCTAACAATGAAACGACTTCGAGATCGGGCAGCCAGTAAACGAGCTTCAAAGCTTATGCAAAAAACAATGATTGATTACTGTACGAACAAGCAATAGGACTGTTCCAGTACTGTAGAAACTATAATTTACAGTGCGGTGCCGTTTTATAGTTTATTGTGTCATATTCACTGTAAGTAACTTTTAAATTATTATTATTAAGTAAAGTTACTGTACTTACAAATATGTACTATTTTTTAAACAGAAGTTTCAGTTTATTAGAAATTTCGTTTATCCGAAATTTTCAAAATTAATTATTTTCTCAGACATATGTTTATAATCTGTCCTGTTTTGTGAAGAACCTCAGTAATATAATTTTTCTTCGACTGACTTTTACATTTTATAATGGTTGCAGATGGCAAATGGGCAAATCGTTGGTACTCGACGGTAGTAAGTAAGTAGAATTGGACTTCCTACCATCCTTACTCTCCACAATAAAAAATTCACTTCATACCGTCATCTTCTCTCTCTCTCTCCCCTCTGGCACTACGGTCCCTGTAGAACCCTGGCCTGCTCAATGATTCTTCTGATCGTCATCTTCAGGGCGTAAAAACTTTAACTGCGATTTAGCAAACTTAATAAGTTTAGTGGTTGATCTTGTTTGTTGTAAATAACGCGTAATGGGTTATAGTCCACGGATTAATTCGTGTAGAAGGATTAAGTGTCGTCTGCATAAAAGTGAAAACTTTTTATTGTTTTACTATCTCTGGTGTTGATTTTGTTCAACCACACTAATATAGCTGTAACATATATTTTTTCCAGTCTCATTAACAATCATGAAACCAACGAATCTTCTTCTTCTTCTTCTTCTTCTTCTTCTTCTTCTTCTTCTTCACCTCAAGGATTGGCTGGCTGGCAGCCAGTTGTTCCGTCTTCATAGCCACCGTTTTCTTGGTCTGCCTCTATCTCGAGATTATGAGTAGGTGTAGTTTCCCTACCAGAAGTAACCAGCCTTCAGCTAACTAGTTAGGTGATGGGGCTGCCACCTTAAGGCTTCCCAACATGCCTGATTTTCTGTTGGGGTTTCTCACTTAGCCTTTGAGGATTCCCCCCGCCCCGCCAAAAGGCTATGGATTTGTAGTTTTGTAATAATTTATAAACAAGGTTTTCTTCCTCTAACATATGACAAACCAACGGCGGACTGCAAGGAAGCAGCTAAGAAATTAGAACGAAAAAAGGAAGACACCCTAGCCCTCGAGTACTCTAATAGCGTTGGGGTCATAAAAGAACAAGAGTCCGTTAAGAGAGACTAGACAGAAAACATTAAAGGAAGGATTTCGCCCAAGACAGTTGAAGCAAGGTGAGAATCCAGCTAGGGCATATCGGGATTGCCAAACCGTATCCACAAGATGTGGACCCCTGATGTTAAAGAATTTTTAAAAAGTATTTTATCCGTAGAATGGTACGTAACATTTTCTGTCAGTAAAGCCACCACCGTATTTGAATAAAATGATCGCATTTAACAAACAGACAGTCGCCCATAACGAAAACTGGGCTCCTCAAATGTCTGTAAATGATGACTTTGGTCTTGTCAAAAATTCCTGTTTTGAATTCCACGAAATCGCCCACGGAAATGACGCACGCAGAACGGCGCACAATTACTATATTTTCATTATCTCGCGCCGTTCGACTCCATACTCACCGACATAAAATCAAATCGCATCGTTTATAAATAATGCAAATTTATTGTTAATCGTACTTCAAGTTTTTGTACACTGAAATATATATGGTAATCAGTGAGCAAGAGGTTTTGCCGTTGATTAAGTTTCAAATTAATGATAACAATTTATATTAATTCTGAAAACCGTGATGCAATAATTCAGCCAGTTTCTACGGAGTTATTAATTTACATGTCCCCCCGTTCAGGTTCGCTATGAATGTTGTTCGGTACGTTCAATATCTCACTGCGCTTATAGGACGTCCAATCACAGGCGTCCGTTGATTGTGAATGGAAGCAAACATATATCATGTTTTATTTGCATTTTTATTCTCCTACAAAACAGTAAATACCTGCTGACGCGATGAAAATAACAACATTCTCATAGGAAATACAATTTACAATGAGGTATACTGTGATAACTTATTACCTCTAATCTGTCAGGATTTCAGATTATAGATCTCCGCATTGAATATCAAGGTCATATTGATCCCACATGAGCAAAAATTGTAGATGTTCTGGAGCAGGTCAGCAATTTTGAATATATGTGCCTTATATTACAATGACTTGGTGAATAAGCTACATAGGTGCAGCCATATGTCCGGGACATTCAGAAGAATTTTAAACTCAACGAGTAAAGAAACAGAAGGTAATCGTTCTCCCCACGCTTCTCTATATATCTGAGAACTGGAATTTAACGAAGTCCCAGGCATCATATTAAAGCTACCGAAGTGAGATTTCTGAGGCACTTGGCAGGGTATACTCTTGAAGATCGTAGAAGAAATGCAGGTATACGGCAGGAACTGAATATTATGAATATACTCGAAAGGTAAGGGTTCATTTACAGTTTTAGCTTAGTTTCTTAGCGTCTTTACTTCCCATCATTCCATTCATTTCATTTTGATATAAGATCCTAATATTTTCATCGTTCACTTTATTTACTTGATAATAGGCCTAGGCCTAACTAGTACCCTTAGCAATTATCATGGGCTAAGCTATTAACCTTTAGTCACCATTACTAGAAAACGATCGGAGTCTACTTGAGGCTGCCGTATACTCTTGTTTTCGGCTAACTTGTTATTTATTATTAATTGATCGATTATTTATCTGTAACCTCTTGTTTCCTCCTTTAGTTCGTAATAAAAGGTTCAAATTCAATTTTTTTTTCAGAACCGTCCGTTCGAGATTGACTATTTTGCTTCATTTAGGGGCTGCCACTCTCTGCTTCCTTCATTTATCCACACATCTCGTTATTGTCGTGATACTACCTTATATAGTTTTTTATGTTTTATGACAAGTTTTTACTTGGACACAAAGTTTCCACTTCGCCTTTCCTTCTGGTTATGTTTTTAATGAATCTTAAGTGCGATTTATCAGTATTTCTTAACAGTTTTATAATAATCAGTTACCTATTGTAAAATGGATTACAAAAAGCAGTGTATCAATTCGTTAAAATTTTCCATGAATATAATTTAAAAGTTTCTACGAGAAAGACTAAAATAATGGTGTTTAAAGGAAAATTCCCAGTGCTCTCCAAAATAGTAATAGATAATAAAATTATTGGACAAATATCTCACTACAGCTATCTAGGGTGCGACGTAAGCTATGAATATGAAAACGATATCGATAATAAAATAAACAGATATCACGGGATATCTGGCACAATTCCCAAGACTCTGGGAAAGACAGTACGAAAAGATACAGAATTGAAATTGTATAAAGTAATGGCGGCACCAGTATTGACGCACGGGAGTGAATCGTGGACACTCGCCCAAAATCAGAGAAAACGGATTCAAGCTGCTGAAACGAAATTCTTAAGAATATTCAAAGGATGCACTCTAAGAGATCGCTTAAGAAATGCAGTCATAAGGCAAGAGCTGACTATATACTCGATAAACGATAAAATTGAACAAAATAAATAAAATTGGACACAACACAAGTAGAATGGGTGATTCGAGATTACCGAAAAAGATAATCCAGTATAAACCTATTGGAGAACGAGATAGACACAGACCAAGAAAACGGTTGTTGTGAAGACGGAACAGGTGCAACCCTAATCCTTGAAGTGAAGAAAAAGAAGAAGAAGACGTTACCTTTAGTTCTTATAATCTAATTAGGAATCATTCAATTTGCGCTGCGTGCACAACACTCTTAGAATATGTTTGTACATTTAAGTATAGTTATGTACTTTTTTAAAAGTATACTTCAGATACAGATCTTTGGTTTTTAAATCAGATTACTGTCATTATTCTCATTATTGTCGCAGCATGAGTAAAAATACTGACATCCCTAATTACAAGCACAAATACAAGCAGTTTGTAACACAAAGCAACGAAATGAAAGTAATAGGGACATATAGAAAGGAAATAAAGTATCCATTCTTTGTACTTACTATTATACACGCAAAGGCCAGTTACTGACAATGGAGGTTCACCGCTTGTGAAATCAGACGAGAGACTTCACTTAATAAGAGGATATTAAGAACGATGATCATTGGGTTGTATGATATCACGATTTCCTCCGACAGGCGAAGATCAGAGCGTGACGTCTCCACTTGCCGTGAAGAGCCCAGTGTCCTTGCGGCTGGATCACAGCCTCTTTCTCTCTATCTCTCTTTTGAGTTACATAAACGTCTAATTAATTATGGAAATTTAAGGTACGCCGTTTTTGACAGGTTAAATAATCTGGCTTTTGTTGTCTAAACGAATAACGCTCGCTGCTTGGATTGTGAGTAGGTCTGTTAGTGGCCAAAAATTCTATGAAACACATATTTGTAAGTAGAAAAAAAAGCTAAAAGAATGAGAATAAAACACAGATTTAATGGCCGTTATTTTTACATAAAAACATAGAAACCTCTACTACGGCTCCACAGTTGGAAAAGTGTGGATCCAGTAAAGAAAAAAAGCTTTGAAAAGTAAAATTGCTAATGTGAAAAGCGTGACAAAGAGAGAACCGAGATGTCAAGAAATAAGCAGATAACTGAGTTTATAAAAAAAATCTTAATATTTTTAAACATCTTTTAAATACGAGCCTAATAAGAAAGAAAATTAAATAAGTTGTTTTATAATTAAATACAGTATACAAGAATACACTAAAAAATCATTAGTTAAGAGGTGAGCAAAGAGTCAACTACGAGAAAGTGAGTGAAAAGGGGGAGGAAGAGGAAAAGAGGGAGAAAGAGTATAAATTATGTAAAGAGCGTAAGGAATCTATAAATCAATAAGATAATCTGCATTGAGTTAAATTATCATTCAACTACAAGAAAATTTATACAAAACATATCAGTCATTTTGAAATACATCAACTAAGTAATACGCATTTCACAACCAAAAACTATAAGACACTACTTAAATGTGACTAATTCAAAGAGATGAGCAGTCGTATCATATTAGATATGAGAACCATAATTGAAGCCAAATGTATGATTTTAACTTTAATGAACGAACAAAGTCAAACATGTTTTTTATTGAAATATTGAATTTAATTTTAACTATATATAAATAAATAAATCTTAAACTATTTCATATATATATTTTCATATATATATATATCGGTTCATAACGTTATCCTACGTCTTCCGATACCTAGTCTCCATTGGTCTTGATCTAACCAAGATTCTTTGTAGTGGTCAAAAAATTTAAAAATTTATAATTTTGTGATCAAGGTGTATGCTCACACACACTCGAGTTAACAACCCAGGCCAGAGTCGTAAATAAGAACAATTAGACACACGTCAGACACGACGCCAGTGAAGAAACAATGAGGAAACGTCCGACTACACGTAACAATAGAAATTGGGAACGTCGTTGACAGAACGAACTCAGCTCCGATTTACAACACCAAAACAAACCAGACAAAAGACAGAGCCCGGTAGCCCGGCTACGCAGAAGTTAGAAGGAACACATGTTGTGGGGTTAAGTTGTAACGCGCGTACGTATGAATGAGATACTCAATAACAAAGGGTGCAGAGAGGTTTTGACAAATATGTAGACAATGGGACGGGTATTCAATGAATACGAGATACGTACTCGGCCCAGCATGAAAACAAACCAGGATGACAAGTCAGATTTACAACTAGAAATCGTGGGACCAGTCCAGGGATGACGTCCAGCGAAGAGTTGGTAATTGACGTAAAAAACGAAGGGTGACCGAACAATAGACCAAACACTGCAGACTGTTAACAAAGGCAATAACAGAGAACCTCGACAACAAGGAAACAAAGGATTGATGGACAGGCAGGCAATTGCTCCACTTTCCGAGAAACAACGCAACGTTCGTCGCTGGGGTACTTCGGGGGATGTCCAACGACCAACCAGATTTTGGCATCTTCCAAAGGAACTGGTGGAGAGAGTAGTGACGACTTGGACGACGAATCAGGAAACCGATGACCGTAGATCTGCAAGGTGGAAGGAAATCCTGAACCTATCAACAACGGCCATAGGCGTGGACGAGAGAAAATTGGATTCTGGTAGAGGGTGCTTGATAAAAACTGTTTACAAGGACGCGGAGCTAAGTAGTAAGAGTAATAGTTGTAGTAGTTGTAGTAGTTTTACTCGGTAGTTTTACTCAGTTCTTACTCCGACTTACTCAAATTTTAAATCAGTTAGTCAGTCTGTGACGCAGTTATAACCAAGTCTCGGTCTTAGTCGAACTTAGACATTTTCAATTCAATCACAGTCTTACAAAACGTTGTGTTCGATAGATCATCCAAGTTACCGAACTTACCGCAGTAACACGCAGTGCGAATGTACATAAACATCGTTAAAAATGTCAAGTGTATACGAGAAACTTTAGAATACGTTCGGCATGCATATTAAGCATTACGAGTGAATTAACATTTCGACAGTAGAACATTGTGCGACAATTTCAGACATTATGAAACATTATCCAATCATAATCATTCTAATTTTGAGCACATGAACTAAGTGGATTAACACGCATGAACACTAGTGCATACATAGCGCGCATCACGCCCAAGGTAGACAAAAGTATCTAGCTACCTGAATCACGCTTACAGTAAACACGTAATCAAACTACACCAATAATAATGATTGCATTTTTACTACATAAAACTGTAAAGACACTTATTCCAAGCGGATAACTCCGACATCACACTACACAGAACGCGAGTGGGGATTATCACGAGTTAAAGTGTCAGTGCGCATCCATTAACAGCAGTAACCACGTACATGGAACCATCAACGGATAGGATACCACACCGATGGAATTGTGGATATGCTTTTCCAAGTTAAGTCCTTATGTTCTTAATACTAGTTAATGCTTACTACTGCACTGTCTCTTTTCAAAGAGCTACACCCCGAGAAAATCTATATAAATCGTAAAAAAAATAATAATGTTAAATAGTAAAGTCACTCATCTGAGGGCATTAATGAACGCATTTAGCTTATAATGAAGTATATTTGATTGTTTATTACTTGTGCATATTTATATTATTGTATGTTATATTTTATATCATTGTATGTCTTGTTTTTCAGGGAACAACGAAATGAATATTATTATGATTTATGTTATTACGCGTTTTGTTTGAATGTATTTACAGGACATAATTTCATTTGTATATCAAGAATTTATTTATTCAATAATGTGTAATAAATAAGTATTTACTGCGTTATGTATATCTTGCGTTCATTATTGCAATCAACCTCAAATAATTAATTTGTCATGTTTCAATAAATTCTGTCTTATTGCTTACAATGATAATTAAGAGTCACAATAATTATGCTAATTAGCAGTGAATACACTCAATCACCCAGCAAATTATCAGAATAATATATTTGCGTAATTATATTGATTTGAGAAATATTCAACTTAATTGAATAATTTAATAATTTACATACATTAGCATAATTGCACTAAATCTTCTTCCAATTCCCGGTCTCTTATTACCCGGTTGATACATTCTCTCCAACTCAACCTAGGTCTTCCTATTCGCTTACGACCGTATGGTGTCCATCTCAAAATTAGCTTGGGGAGTCGATTATCCGGCATTCTTTACACATGACCAAACCAACTTACCTGTTTTGTTTTTATGTCGTCGACAATAGAGTACTGTACCCCCATTATCTCCCGTATTCTGACGTTTCTCACTTTTTCCAGTTTTGATCTCCCTGCCGCTCTTCCCCAATAATACATTTCAGTAGCTTCCAACAACTTTTCTGTTCTTTGTATTATTGGCCATAGTTCACACCCGTATGAACTGTTTTATCTTAGGTGTAAAGAAAACATAATATATATAGAAAATATACAGACATAAATAATATTAAAACTATTCAGCTGATTTATGTAAACAGAGTATGACAACAATTTTAATGAATCTTTTAAACCAGTTTTGTCATGCGCTGCAAATTGATCTCTGAAGGTTTTAGGATACGACAGTTAAATAAATGCGGTATTATGATAATACAATTTATGATTACGTATATAAAAGTTTTGGATGCTGTTTTTTTTTCATGAACAGAAAAACAAATTACTTACACCAGCCAAGTATTTATTATTTTTTAATTACTTATGTTTGATTTTTATATTTCTGCAAACTATAAGAAAGTTGATAACGAGGGTCAGTTGAAAAGTTCGCGGAGCGACATCTATAGGTTAGCGGTAAAACTAAAATATTTCGTGCGCTGCAAGATTTGTATTTTATGTGAACTCCTGTTAATTTCCAAATATATCTATCAATTCATTCATTGTTTAGAAGTGGTTTAAAATTGACGTGTCATTCGTGTTTTGAAAAACGAACAAAATCAAACATCGTGGTGTGATTCTTTGTTAAAAATTGTTTAGCGCCAACGGCACTTCAAAAAGAAATTGTAAATGTGTCAGGAGATGCTGCGACTTAAAAACCAACGGTTTGTAAGTAGACACTTGAGTTTAAACGTGGTCGTACAAGCATTGAAAACGTGGTCACACTGGACGCCCAAAAAATGCAACAACTCCAGATGCGGCAGACATCTTGCACAACGCTTTTCACACCAATGTTCTTGAGTTAAAGTATGATGCGCACGCTCATATGAGACGCCTGTGATTTCACCAACGTCATCCACTCTTCAATCTGGGGTCTTCTAACACCCTGTGAAATTTTTTCAATAATGCCATTTTTTGTTGCACTTTATGGGCGCCCAATGCTGGGATAGTTTTCAGTGCTCGTACGACCACGTTTAAACTTGAGTGTGGCCCACTTATTGTTTCTGAAGGAGCAGCAATTCCTAACTCATTTACAATTTCGTTTTGATTTTCCATTGGCGCTAAAACGTTTTTAACAAAGAATTCATCACAACAAGATGTTTGATTTTGTGCATTTTAAAAACACGCGTGACAGGAAAATTTTAAGCAGCAGGTAAAAAATGAATAAATTGACAGATATATCTGGAAATTAACAGCTGTTCGCGCGAAATATACGTCTTGCAGCACACAAAAGATTTTAGTTCTACCACTGAGCTATAGATGTCGGTCCGCGAATTTTTAACTGACCCTCGTAATCTTCAGGAAGTTCGAATACTTATTACATCAGTTTTCTGAAGATGAAGCTTTTCTTTGCACGATTAAAAAATACATACGTGTAAAAATTATTTTAAAAATACATCCTATCTTGCTAGTAGTGAGTATGAGTTTAATTCTTATACCGCTTAAAAAGGTAAAGAATTTACATAGCGAGCAAAGAAGTGTTATGATCACACACACACACACACAAGCACGCACATGCAAACGTGTCATGTGAGAGAGGGAGGGAGAGAGAGAGAGAAAGACAGTGAAAGGTTCCTAAACACGCAGATGATATGAAATGGCTTAAAGACAAGTTTATTATGTGGCTTCAAGGATTTCACATTGATAATATTGTAATTACTGTTCTACTAATTTGTTTACACGTGAACATAAGCATTCTGCAAAGTTGCATGCTAATGCGATCTTAACTTTTGCTTTTATAAATGGCTTTGTTGGCACAAGTATAAACATAATTTAGTTTTACGAATGAATACTTTTTACACAATGTTAGGTACAAATGTAACAGAAGACTGGAAGGTAAGGAATCTCCTTACTGAATTGTCTGTCCAACCGATAACATAATTTACCGTTCTGTATTTAAAGAGGTCGCAGTTTAGTCGTGCATTTTTTGTCAGAAATCAACATGAAAGGAAATCAAGATTTGCTTTGAGTTTCAGCCCCGCTTATTGATCCTTTTAGGTCTACAGAGATGCATGCGGGAATGGTGTCAGAATGCACACTTCTGCGTCAGGATGGTGTCGTCTTGTGTACAGAAATGTTTTAATTGTTCTTGTGCCCGAAACAGAGTTAGGCCTGTTTCAGTTCTTTCATTCACTCTCTAATAGTGGCTGCACTGATCAAAGTTATTTCGCTTGGTTGCTTATACAAAATATTCAGGCGAGAGAGAAGTTAAGGTTTTGCGATGAACACTTCCATGGTCGGCTCTAGTAGAAGGCCGGAACATTTAACCTGGCAACACTGGAACCAGCTGATATTTTGAGGCCGACTAGACTATCTCTTAATTTATGTATTTCAATAATCGAATGGCGTCATTTTTAATTGCCGGTTAACAGCAGTTTTGTAATTCTTCACTTTTTGCAGATTAAAAGTTTATTATGTAAAATACTGTTATATTATTTAAGAAATAACGTATAATAATTAACTCATTCATATGATACGAATTCAATAACTTGAACAAAATTAATTCATTGGGCCTAACACTAAGTCATTAATTTCTTCAACTTAAACGTATAGTACTAAGTGCGCACAGACCTATAATTTAGATTTAGCTATAAATAGGCCTACTCATGATTTTAGTAATGCTATGAAGTTAAGTCAAAATATAACACGTTCACTTTAGCAATTTTATTACACTATGCTTATAGGCCTCAGACGGAACGTTGCCACGTTTAATGCTCCGGCCTTCTACTAGAGCCAGCCATGACACTTCCCGTTGATGCCGCAGTTTCTCAGGTGAGTGCAAAGTTATGGGCTGATTACAACGTTTGTTCATTATGGAAGTTGTTCATTCCTCTTCTATCTATAGGAATCTCACTCTGTACAACAATGTTCTTCGGTGATTTTCAATTTTCTACTGAAGTTTTGCTTACAATTAATAATAAAATAAAATAAATAAACCTCTGCTCAACAGTCTGTTAAGGACCAAGGCATACCGCGCGGCTTTTGTGTTTAGTGGACGGTTGCATGTAACGCGTCGCCAGCCGCTAGTTACGATATCCGCAGCCAGGAGGCGCCGCTGTAATCTCAGTTTTGCCTCACGACGCTGAGTGCACGACGTACGGAGTCTCCACCGGGAATTGAACCCGGGACCACGAGCACATCAATCGCCCGTGCTAGCCATAGACTACCCGGAGGCTCTGTCTACAATTATTGATTTAAATCCATGGAATTAGATGCATGTCAACGTTGCTGAATTACGTGTCAATTTATTCTTATATTTTTAACCTATTACGAAGAATACACAGGCTGATTATGAACTTCAACTCCCACTTTCAGAGCTTATTCAAGAGGTCAAAATAATGAAATAAATATATCGTACAAGCATAGGCCTATATCCGGAAAATTTTGTTTGTAAGCTGCGGCCACAGATTTTCTACTTTTATTGGTCTTAAAGATAAAAATGCTATAGTAAAATGTGGTAGGTCTCAGAACTGTATCTCAAATAGTTACCGAGAAAAGAGTTGAAAAGCCGAAACAATAAGTCGAAAAACACAGTTCTTTAATTAACGGACAGAGAAAAACTGTTTGCCTGCTTGCTCTAATAACACACTGCATACAGCAATCAATAATTAAAATATTATTCAAATGTTATATTAAAAACTTAACGATTGATCAGTCGACCTATTACCAACTTATGAAACAAATAACTTATTACTTGAATAAAAAATTTATTTTCACATTTTTTAACTTCATGTCCAAAACTGTGGGAAAATCTCTGCTTGACTGTGATTTGGGTAAAAAGCGTTTTAAGACATTTACGGCGTTTAAGCGTTTTACATTTACGTGTTTATGTGATGTTTTTTCTTATTCTGAGCTGTAGAATAAACTCAACAATGGGAGGGAGGGGGATAAAACTTTGTAAAACAGCCTGCACCTATTATAGTCTGTTAGTTGGGCTTACATATATTTTAGACTATTATTATTATTATTAGGATCAGTGGTTGATTTCTAAAATTATAGGTGCCGGAACGCATAAAAAAAAGAACGATAGTAGTTAAGATAGAGATTAATGCTGGTGTTTGATTTTGACGAATGTTTAGTTTTGTAGTGGGGGTAATGAGGGGCACAATTTAAAAAGTAGTAATACTTTTTTGTAATAATTAGGTTTTCCTTTTCATATATTTTTTCGGTAATTTATTTTTGGATCGAAGAGGTTCCGGAACGTCGTTCCGGCGCGTTCCCCCTGAAATCAAGCCCTGATTAGGACTATTCTTTTCCTGATTTGACTGCAACAGTTTTTATCTAACTTACTAGTGTCGACATCCTCCTTATACGGTCTTTCTGGCAGTATACAACACACCGAAAATACATCAGAGCAGAAGATCTCGAAGTGTAGATAGCAATATAAAATTCAACTAAATCAAATTGGAAAAACGAGAATTCTAGTAGATCAGGCTGCGGAAACTCTCAAGAGCACGTTGACCACTATTTTTGTCTTGTGATTGCAGACTCTAAGGAGACTACCGGTAGACGCTATCGAGACGTCACGACAGTTCTGTTAGGTGCAAGACGATAAATTTATGTTTTGGGCCTGTCTTGTCTACAATTGAGTCGGACTCACTAAAGCCATCGTTACCGTCAGTAACGAATAATTATTATTAGCGGGGGCCCTACAGTCTATGCCGCATCCCGCATTCCGATCGCCATTTCTCCCTATCCTTCCAGTCATCATCTTCAATAGCTCGATCTCTCATGCTTTTCCTAATTCCTGTTGTCCATTGTGTTGTCAGTCTTTCTTTTCTTCTCCTGTTTTTTGGTGTGTAAGTCAATGCGTTCTTTTGCCATTGCTTCCCCTCCATCCTTATTACGTGACCATACCACAGCAACTGTCTGGATTCTATTCTTTCTGCTGTTGTAAATACGCGCCCTGTTTTCCTTCTTATATCTTCGTTTCTAACATGTTGGATTCTAGAAATATTACACGCTCTTCTTAAGAAGTCCATTTCCACGGTTTCTATCATCTTTTTCTCTTTATCTGAAAGTTGTCAGCATTCGCAGCCATAAGTTAAAATGGCCTCCACAATAGTTGTGTAGATTGTCAGTTTAGTTTGAAGTTTCATTTTGTTCGACCAAAGTAACGAGTTTAGCAAACGAATAGCCTTTTTTCCCTGTTGTATCCTATTTTTGATGTCATTTTTTGTTGTTCCATCTTCTGAAATAATGCTTCCCAAATATTTGAATTCGCTACACTTTCCGATTCTATGGATTTGCAGATCTGGGTCTTCATCTTGCATGTCTCCTATTCAGTCAAGAATTTCAGAGAAGAATCCGGGAAGCAGTAAAATGTCGACGAAGTGCCTCAACAATAGAGAAGAAAACGTCAAGAATCTTAACGTGATGCGGAAATGCTTTTGGAAAGAACACGAACAATCACAAGTACCCGCGTTACACCGTGCACTGCCAGTGGCAATGTCCGATACAAACAATCGCTACTACGACAGCCACAAACGTCGGATTTCCCCCATACATTAGTACTGCCTCAGCTAAATGATTAACAGTCGGAAGCCGTTGACGTAATAACGAGTTACTAAAAGTGTGCCACTTTCTTTAAACTGTCTGTATGCACCAATCAGATTGCTCCGTTAGTAAAATAACATCGCCACATCGAGGCCACGTGGCCTCGGCGTTACAACATCAACCGCAGCTTATTGCCTTCAACGAAGCTAAAGCATGTCAACAACGTAGCTCGTTGGTGGAGATGAAAATTAATTACGACTGATAACGGTTGCTTTGACTGTCAAAAACGGTTTAAATGAGGCAGTAAGACGGTCACATTGTTGGATAATGAAAGGTAAGCGACGAGATGGCGTAGTATTATGCACTCACAATTCATAAAGCTAATGATAATGAAAAATACACGTATTCATATAAGGACATATCATAAATACATTTTCATAAATACAATGTGTGTGTGTGTGTGTGTGTGTGTGTGTACACGAATATTCAAATGATATCGGCTTTTGTTCGTTTGTTTGGTTTCGATTAACAGTGCGCATTATCTGCGCTGCCTAGTAATGAGAAGAATGAGAGGCTGTATTGTATAAGGGGGCGGTTTGTATTAAATGTGAATAAATCACGTGGTCAGTTTTGATCAAGGTGCCCGGTCTCAGTTAAGTGGTAATTATAATGCCGCCGCTCCCTTCCGAAACCAGCTCACACACCAATTAAATTACTGACTCTCTGTTTATTACTGCCGTTGGCTAAATTATAGAGCATGTCTGTCTTTGTAATACATTCAGCGCGTACACCTCTCACTGTCACTCCTACCGACGCACACACACACACACACACACACACACACACACACACCTCGCCTTTTGGTTAGTTTACTCCCTCTGCCCGTCTCCTGCACTTGTTCCTGACACTTTTTTTGCTCCTTTTCTTAAAACTAAATTTGTATTTTCTGCGTCGATGGTCAGTATGCAGTGTACATGGTGCCTCTGTGTGTGTGCAACTAAAAAGTTAATTTCACATTGATAATATAAACACTGTATACGCTTGGTTTGTGTTAAAGTTATTCCTTGCGAGGCTTATTTTTATTGGTTTTCATCTGTTGAGTTTTATACGCTGAGTAAGAAGATAAACAACTGAACAACCGACGGTCAACTCAGCTGAATTGCAGCAGATGTGAAGGAGTGGGGACTGTACGGGTGTATTGCAGCAGATGTGAAGGAGTGGGGACTGTACGGGTGTATTTAATGATATGGACGTATAGCTAATCGTCGGCTTCAGGCATGGAGACAGACAGTAATCATCCGCCTCCCTTAAAGGGTAGAGTAGAGTCACCACTACTCGGTTGGGCGATCGCCAGTTTAGTAGTATTGTGATCAGTCTCCTTTATTATGTGTCTTTCCTTTGTTATCTCACTTTGTGTAAGATTTTAACGAGATCTCTTTAATTTGTGTGTGTGAGACTGTGTGCACACCTGAAGGTGACAACTGTTTTAGTAATCGAAACGTTACGATTAAATTTATAATTCCATGATGGCGCATAGCTTGCAGTAGTTACACGCTATCGAATGCCAGGTTCAAAGATCACTTCATAGTAGGATGCTCTACTTGGGCGTGTAATGTTAGATTGGCCTACCTACGAGTAACACAATTAAGGAATGCATATACGCGAATAATTTACACTGAATATATTATCACCATTAATGGAACTACGAAGACTCGTTCACAGTTTTATAATAATGAAACGTAAAATAACTGATTTCAAATAATGATTCTAGCGTTCCCAATAAAACATGTTTTTTAACTAGTTTTCGGTAAGGGTAATGCAATGTTCCTTGAGATCGTAAGGATTAAAAGGAATGATGTAGCCTACCTTTATCTGTTTTAGAGCCTTTATCAGATAAGGTTCAGGTCAAGTTATAAAGAATCCAGACAAAAAAATAAACTCCTTGTTTGAATTAAATTCATGTAATTGATGTTTTATTTTATTTTATAAAATTCAAAATATGTATACAAGCAAATAGATATTCATCTGTTGTATGTTTTAAGTTATTTACATAAATAATTACATAACATATGTTTTTTATAGAACATCATTTTATTAATATAATAATAATTATAATTATAATAATAGTTGTGCTTTGGGAAAATTGCTTAATCACTAATAAATAAATATTTGCATACAACGTAAAGCTACAGTCTTAAATTCTAAAGACATACCTCTCCATCCAATCTGTATATACAGCCACGTTAAATAAACGTCTCTATATATTTAACATGCCTGCATACGTTTTAATATTAAATCCTAAAACTGTAGTATTATTTTAGTTTTACTTACATTTTTACAAAATTCGTCATAATCGCACCCCAGCTTAATAACTCATAAACTTTAATAAAAAGTTTTATTTTATTTTCATATAACACTGTGCTGAATAAAAATGATTCCCTACAGAAAATGACATATATATCTTTTACATATGGGTCAGTTATTTTTGGCAAAACGTTGCAATGCAGTTTTTTGTAAAGTAAAAAAAATATCTTTATGTCCTTAATTAGGAAACGTGTTTCGAATTAATATACATAAAAATAATAATTTAATTCGCGCTTATTATGATTCAAGTCGAAATAAAACTTAGTAAGTTACTGAAAGGTTTTAAAGTACACGACCTGTAGGTACATTCTGAAACCTTCCATCACAGTATAATTAAGACTATATTTAATTCTTGTCCGTTAAGATGTATATATGCGTTGCACACATATGTATTCACATGCACGGGTATTTCTGATTCAGACAGTACATTTGTATGTATGTAATAAGTCTCTAATGAAACTCTAGTAATTGAATTTTTGGTGTAAAACTTACAAAAATTTTCAAGTGTAAGCTACCAGTATTGACGAAATGATTTGCAGTGTATCATAAGTGAGCAAATCTTTCCGAAATTAAATAGCCATAAAAAGAAAGACAAATTTTAATAAATTATTCAACGTACTGACAGCCAAATCTCAAGAAATTTTGTACAAAAAATTAAAAATATATTGTTACACTATTTTCATAATAATATAATAATTATAACTTTTGTTACTAGAATTATAGTTGTTAGAGAGAGGAATGTTATTTTTCGGGTTTAAACTGGTGGTACCCAATCTTAAGTTAACCGCAGCCATTGAGTCGAAAACGTACCGTGGTCTTCCTCTTCTTAACAAGTCTTCAGACCTCTGAGGAAAAATATAATTTATTAAACATATTTATTAACTAGAATGAGTTTTATGTAGTTTAACTAACGTTAATTTTATTAAAATTTATTTGAGATCATTAAGATCAGCTGAAACTGTCACTGCCGTACTGGAGATTAATCAGGGACTTTATCGGCTTCTACTTATTTTGCCAGCTGTGGAATTTTTAGGCCGATACTGTTGCTCGAAGGTACTCGTATTTCGTAGCTTGTGTCCAGTCGATTTCTTGTATGCTGCATTTTTAAGCTAGACTAGAGAATTGCGTGTGTACTTTATACTTACATCTTGACAATTTACGAGACATACCAAAGGAATCAAATTATATTTGAGCTGCAGTCTTAAATTCTAAAGACATACCTCTCCATCCGATCTGTTAAATAAACGTCTCTGTATAGTTAACATGTCTGTATACGTTTTACGTGCTGTATACTCTTGTGAGCGTAGTATAATTACGTGCGGAGAGGAAAACCGGATCATAAAAAAAGTATACAAGAAAAATATCAGCAACGGAAGTTGATTACTGGAGGCGGAGCTGTAGGCTCTGAAACATGGACAGGATCACCATCGAAAAAATAAGAAGGATACTCAAGGTGGAAAAATATGTGCTCAGTTATGTTGAAGAGAACAATCAGATGTGGTGTGGCTACGTTAGAAGGGCTGGAGGGATGGATAGCAACGGTTACAATCTGGAGTCCTTTGTTAAGAAAAAGAAGAAGAGGGAAGACCTGAAGTTCCTAGAGAGATGAAACAAATGAGGCGATTGAAAGACGAAAGACGAGAAGACGAGGTCAGAGACGGAGAATGGGAATATACATATGTGTGTGTGTGTGTGTGTATAGGCCTATAAATCTTCATAATCCCACGGACCAATTTTGACCGTATCGAGAATTTCCGGTTGGAAAACACTTGTTCAAGGCACCTCACAGGGAATTTGAAAGTGTCTTTAGATATACATTCAAGGATTTGCATATAGATAGGCCTATATATGAGCATTTTCATCTATACATTTTCACGAAATACAGTCGTAGAATAATAGACTAAACAAAATAAAGTACATTTTATAAAATTTATCAGGGCTATATCAATTTTGAACAAAGGTTTGTCCTCTTTTCTTCTCCTATTTCTTCTTCCATGTTCTTTCTTCTTCCTCCTATTTCTTATTCTATAACACGGAGATCCAAACAGACGAACAGTGGAATACGCCAGAAATCGTAAATGTGTAGTTACTGATCACATTTTCCCACTAATCGCAGCATCAACAAAAAGGTCAATTAAGGCTGTACATATACTTGTGAGTGTGTGAATGTGTGTGTGTGTGAGTTTGTGATTGTGAGCGCGCAACAGACACTGCTAATTTCAGGACGAGGATATCCTGACGTAGTACGTCAGTTGCGTGCGCACGTTAAGATCTGTGTCAGCGCCTAATCACACGCTTCTCGTACCGTTTGACTGTTTTGATGGAAATGTTAATTAATAATAATAATCGGCTGTTTAGAATAAAAATCACTGTGTCACTGTGCCACTGGTTACTTGATCTGTTTGCCGCCGCCAGCTCTGTAATTATACCCGTTACAGGCAATAGTAACGTACCCGGTATACGGATCCGCGGCCAGCCTGCGTCTTGCTGACACCAGACTATTAACAAATAAGCGAAAAACTGTGTGTTTAACGCGAAATGCCGGGGGACCAGGTACTTATATCGCCTTTTTATGTGAAACAAAATAAGAAAATGAACAAATAGATAATTATTATGTACTATACTGCAAACTGGTGTATGCGTAGAGAAACACTGAATTGCATTCCAGACCAATGTAAGGGGGGATGGCAGTCAACTGGAAATTAACGGACAAAGTTTCGTACCGAGAGAAAAGCAGTAGTTTCTACTAAACAATTCGTTGTAACTGGAACTTGGTATTCTAAACAACAGATTTCATCAGATTGTCCGGGGCCCCCCCAGGAAGCCGCGGGGGATTGCTAAGTGGTCCACGGGACATATTTCACTTTTTCATTTGTTAAGAATGTAAGTATCAGTGTATGGTATGTATTTGTAAATGTAGAAGAGTGAATATTACTTTATGGCAGAGTAACAGGGTTAGCGTCCGCTCAAGTAAACAGAGACAACGTTTTGATTACAAACAAAATTGAATAAATTCGAGTTTAATTTTTTTTCTCACAAGAAGGTAAAAAATAAAAAAACGATTGAGTTATTATATTTTCTGAAGAAAAATTGTTGCGTTCAGTGTCATCATCATCATCATCATCGTCGTCGTCGTCGTCGTCGTCATCATCATGTGGTATTCTGCCGTGCGGCAGGCACAGAACTCACATTCATAAGATCTGAGGTCTCTTCGAACGATACCGTACGTTGTATATCGTCCAGCAGCTAAAATTTCTTCTTTTCCCTTTCCACTACCCTGGGTTCTCTCAAAAACTGTTGAAAGTAATCCAGTTGCCCTCTGTATACATATCCAACCCAGTTCCTTTTCGCCTCATTATGATCTCGCCTCTTTATGAATATATCTTTATCCTTCACTTTAACCATCCAACTTATTCCTTCCACACGCCTCCATATGTATATTACCAGTATGGCTCATCCTATTTTTATCCGTTTTCACATTGCCAGTGATTCAAACGCATAAAGTAAAACACTCTACATCGAAACCTTTACACGTTCTACTTGCACCAAGGCTTTGCGTGTAGATATTCAATAAAGTTTAGTTAGGTTAGATTAGGAGTTATCAAGTGACACTGGTATAACTGAATCCCCGCTAAAGCTCATAATTACTCACACAGATGTCAAATAACAACCTATATATACCTATTGTATGAGTGTGTGTGTGTATGTGTGTATGTGTGTGTGGAAGCATGTTATAAGATAAATCATCATCGTCATCATCTACAAGGATTAAACCAATAATAGATTGTTCCGGTACCAAACAGATAGGCTAGAGCTGGTCGCTCCAACGCTTCTTCGAACGGCCCACACCTCTCCACCCTTCTGGCTTATAATTCCATAGCTATTTGGAGATGCGGCAGTTATCCATTTGGTTAAAATGTTCCAACCAACCATTTTAGCCAAAATTGGGGAATTCTGTCAAGTACACTCTTAACTCATATTCAGCTCCTGCAGTACATAGACATTTTTTTTTGTGCTCTTGAAGACTAGGCCTATATGTTGCCACGTGCCTGAGAAATCTCATTTCGGTCGCTTGCGTACGAGTAGTCTGGGACTTCGTTAAAGTCCAACTCTCAGACTCATAGAGACGTGTGGAGAGGGTCATGATCTTGTAGAACTTCAGTCGTGTGTTATTTTAGACTTCTCCCACATATAAGTTGAACTTATCCACTACGTTATTGTTTGTAATGCAAGACACGTTACAGCGTGTCAGTCAGAATTCAAAATTACTGACCTGCTCCAGAACAGTACTATAAGATAAATCATTTATTAAAATAACTGAGATACCCGCGTCTGTTTTATTGAGCACGTACCGTACTCAATGAAGGTAATCTCTGCCCCCCTTTTGTGTCGGGGACCACACACATATTATTGCTTGAATCTAATAAATTTTCATACACCAGTAGACAATTATTATTATTATTATTGTTGTTGATGTTGTTATTAATAGTGTTATCGATAGATCATACTGTCACTGAACGTTGACCGCATCCAGTACTTATGAATCTATTTCGCGGTGAATCAGCTGGCAGACAGCTGTGCAGTAGTTTCTAATTAAACGTTTTTTCGTCTACTCGCTGATTTTACAGTCCCATTCTCCACTGCCTTCTATCAACATCCACTAATTTTGTATCTCTAGCTTTCCCGCATCGGTCTGCATTGATGGTCCCATTTCATTTTGGTCTGTCCTCCAGCGGCCTTTTTTATTATCGCTTATCGTACTATCCAAAACGGGTATTAATTATTAAAGATTAATAATTACTTATTTAACAATGGCATTATATTTGTACCATTTGACAAGGGAAGTTATCCTGTGCTAGGAATGGATAATAATCTTTTTAGCATCGACAACTTTGTGTCGATTGGAATTACCCGTTTTTAATTTCTGTCTTACTTTCCAGACATTCTGTCGTATCTAATATCTGGGTTCAGTATTAGATCAACTTATATTATTCAAGAAGACTAAATATTACTTGATTTACGATTACGTTATAACAATTTTTTTTGGTAAACATTTATTTCCCAATCCTTCATTTGTTTCTTACGTACCCAAAAAGGGGTAACTATTATGAGAAAACTGATGGACTGAAGTGAAACAAAACAGACAACCTAAAGTCTACAAAGGTCACAAACGGAAGAAATGGAATGATCTGCTGGAGGCCCTGTTCAATTTTGAACTCTTCTGTTTTAGCCAGCCGATCCGAGATAGTAACAAGGCACCTCCCACATTAAACACAAAACTGTATATTGTATCTTCTCACCCTGGCTTCCAGATTTCTGTTGACTCTGGAACAATTCCACTTCATTTTCTATGGAAATATAACACGAATCCTAAGTCTTAAGTGGATATGCTTTTGTTTTATGACAACGATCGACGACTGTTCTGGACAAATTATTTCTATGTTACCGGCACCTCATTATTGGTAACGCTCTCTGGTCGTCTCTATCAACATGATGCGTTATCTTATGTACAGCCTACTTTAAGTTTACGATTCAAATTGGTTATGTATCTGTGGTGTTGTCTTCAGATCTGTACGTCAGTGGTTGTGGTTGTAAAGAACATAGTTTAACGAGTGTAAGGATGTAGTTTTGTACATTTATTCAAAACTTAGTTTAAAACGGTCACATCTTTATTCTGGTGACAAATTGTTTCCATACATTACCGTACACCATCAACTTCGTACACCATTCCTTCTCACTGATTTATTTAATTTCAATACATCTCTTATCACTGTTAGTGTATGAAGTGTTTTATTGGCCGCTTATCTCGCTAAACAAAGTATTAAAAACATTAAGTTTTCAAATATTATATAAAGCTAGGTGGACGTAGTGAATACAACTCTGAGGATTATCCAGTGACTTACATTTCACAAAGAATCAGCTCTTTTAATAGAATCTACTCGTAGCAGCCCCTGGCATTCCCAGACTTGTTCTTAAATATTCCACAGAGATATCCAGATTCCAAATGTCATAAAGAAACAGTTCCAACTAAATGTGACTTACCAGAATCGGTTCGGTATTCACCCAAGTGAACTAGCCGTGAAATTTCTTATTCAACAACTAAACAGTGTTGTGATCTGCTGCATCTACTACAGCGATCTTAGAGTTGTGTTAAATTTTCATGATTCTGGAAAATTTCATGTTAGTATATGAATCTGGTGATACAAGATATCAATGGGTCCCACTTCTTTATGTCTTTTTATGTCTTTTGTCAACTCAAGTACGTAGTCTGTTGTTTTGTGAAACTTATTGTTCTGTGTCAATAAAAAAACTCTTCGAGATTACATACAGTCTTTCTACAAATACAGGATACAGGTACAATGTTGTAAGGGATATATCCCAGAAGACATCACCTGAAACCCTAAGTCTAAGTATGCATATATAAGTTGAAGATTATAAATATGAACAAGGAACAACACATTTGAAAGATTTAATGTTTATTTTATCTTCATAATTTAAAAATTTATTATTTTTAATTAATTTAATTTTTTGGTGTTTCATGTTGCGATAGTGCACACACCTATTTCATCTTGTATTTCAGTTGCAAGGAAAACATTGAATAGGACTACTAAATGTAAAATTCATCGGGAAATCCGATTATGTTTTTAAATCTAAGAAAAAATTAAACCAAGTTTTCAAATTATGTGACGACGCAGACATTTCACGGGTTACGAAGCCGCTGATTTGGTGCAAAAACCCAGCGTGTCTGCTGTCAAAATAAGTAGCCGCCTTTATAGTTCATAATTACATCACATTAAATAACTGCGCTTGTGGGAATTAAAAAATAAGAAAAATATATGTAACCACATGTTTTATCTAATTGTGAATTGAGAAGTAGAATGAACGATATTGTATGCTTTGGATATTTATTAATATTACAGAAGTACCGTTAATTGTGTGCAACGCATAGTGAAATATTGTATTTCGGGGAAAAAAGTGTGAAAGCAGTGCCTTTTCATCACTGAAAGCGTTCGTTCCGCAGGACAGGCTTTACAATGTAACATTTTTTTCAACTTACCGCAATCCGCCTGTGAAACTTAGTGCAGTCTCAAGTGAAAAATAAGTATTAAAATTCAAAGTGTCACACAGTGCCAGTGCCGTCAGTACGGGAGGGGGGGGGGGTAATCTGGGGATCAAACCCCCTTCGAAAATTACTAAAAATTTCACAGAAAGTTTTATAATCACTTAACGTAGGCGTATTTCTAAGCCAGCTGCGTGTTTCAAAATAAGTCATATAATTAACTGTAGACATAAAATGTATTACAATATTTCTGTGGCAAAAGACACCATCTCCATTTCTTGTAAAATTGACCTTTTTATATAGTGTTAATGTACAGACTGTCCTCTTTCTAGTAGTATATTCCACTATCTCCTAGTTATTTTTATGCAGTTAATACGCATGTTTAAAATAACACTACCTCACATTGCTCCTTGAAGCAAACAAAATGTTTTTTAGCTGTCCTGTAAAGTACTCTGTATGTGACATGGTGTTTTATGCCTCTGGTGCACATTTGTAAATTAATAAAATAAAGTTAGAGTTTTCTTGATACTGACAATCACTAAACGTTTGGTATAGGTACGTATTTGCACCATATTTCACCTCAGCTTACTAAATAACTTTGAGGCGGTAAGATTTTATAAAATGTGTTTTATAAAATTATGTAGGAATAATCATGAATCTAGGAATAATTTTGTCCTGAGGAAAATGTGGAGTCTAACTTCAAGGCTAATCTCAACCGGATCCTCCAGTAGCGGCTCCTAGTCGCGCCACTGGACGGTAGTATTTAAAGCCTCCCCTTCAGGGTAACCAAAGCAAAAACCATAGTTGAAATTTCTTCAGATCTGCAAGTTAATATTAATGTAATTAAAAAAATTATGAATTATAATTTTAATAATTGATTTATAAATTTTATTATTATTTGTGTGTGTGTGTGTGTGTGTGTGTGTGTGTATGTGTGTGTGGAGGGGCGAGTTTGCGTGTTTACATGCGTAACAGAGAGAGGGGAGAGAGAGAGAGAGGGAGAGAGAGCGAGAGAGAGAGATTACGCGACGATGACGTGCTCGCTTGTGAGTTAGCGGCATGCGTAGGTAAGACATGTATACAATAAAAACTATCCGATCTCTTAACGTCGATTGCCATTCATCAGAGTGTAGGAACAATTTATGAATTTATAATCCCTAACAGGTTTTTTATGTGTTATTGCGTAACTAAAGTAGTAATTCTAAAAACAATAAGTAAAATATAATACTGCAAATTTCATTTAGTCACGATATACATCACAGAGTCCAATTAATTCATAAGATCGTAAGAAAAAAAAAAGGATCAGAAAGCCAATTCTGCTACAACTCCTGAAACATCTACATTTATTAACAGACCGACATAAATAATAATTGTCTGAACACAGAGGTACTGTAAGTCATATTTTTAAACAAAACCAATTTGCTATGAACTGAATATGTACTTTATAAGTTCTTTAGCGTATTTAATTTATAGACAAATTTTAATTCTTTCTCAAAATAATTCATCCGAAAATCTTGACTTGGGATTGTTAAAGTGAATTCTTCCTACAGTAAACAGTTATGCATTGTAGATTTAACTGGTATCAAATTCGATGTTATTGTTTATTTTATTTTGGTAAAATAACATTAAATAAACATAACTTAAATGACATTAAATTTACTAGATTTAATGACGTACTGTCAATCTGACGTACTGTCACTGTTTGTTTCGTGACACTGACGTGTCAGTGTCGTTATAGCAATACCCTCTTATTATATAACTACGAATAATATTACTAAGACTTAATGCTTAAACACTGTAATTGTGCCGTGTTTACGAGGGTCAATTTGGTCGATCAACCGACCTGAATAGAATACACATTTAAAGAGAACGAACTGTGTAACTTGACGATTGATCGACCGTGTTGAACCGTGTAAACGCGCTTGTATACCACAGCTATATGAATCACAAATCCTGAAGTCTTGACTGAACTGGTCGACGGCGTCGGTACAAGGTTCGTTCGTTTCGCGCAAAATGTTCTTGGCCGCACTGTCTCAAAACCATTAAGTTGAAGCGAAAGGTTACATTACTTAATTTAATCGTTTTAGTCAAAGGAACATCGGCAGATTTAAACTGGTGAATCTGTATAATCTTGTACAGACTACAAATAACATTTTGTAGTCGTCTATCTCAGAAGGTGTACGACAAAGCTGGTAAGATAAAATGTACCAATTTATTTTACTAATGTAGGTATTGGAGATTCCAGTATTTTTCGGACTTTTTAAAGGCAATTACGAATTTAAGGTAATCCTCCAACGAATTATAACTGGAGAATTGTTGGAAGAAATAAGGACGGAAGAGGCAGACATTTCAGACATTTGAGACTACAAGGGACCAAAATGTCAGAACCATCGATGAAGAAGTTTGGACTAACGGATGAAGATTTCTGATCGAAGAACTCACTTAATATGGTACTATATATATATATGACGAAATTAACACTCAAACGTTGAAGTTTCAGCTTATGATGAAATTTCTATACGTTGTTAAATGTTTTACACAGATTACATAAAAATACAGTTTTGTAGATTGTTGATGGAGAGAAATCTCATAATTTAGGGGCATTGTGTTAAATTTTATATATATATATATATGTATATATAAAACACTTCTTGTTACAGTCCTTTTCTTAATATCTATAGTTTGGGCTAATATGATTTGGTTGAAGATGGTCAGAATATCTGATTCTCGAAACATATTCCAAGTAAGGAGGGAAACAAAACATCTTGATTCAAAACTAGTAGTAAATATTAAATATGTATATCTTAACGTTTTATGCAGACATAATTAACCATAACAAACAGTATATCATAACATAAAAGAGATAAATTTATTGTAGCCGACTAAATTTATAAAGAATGATGTAATAATTTTAAATATAGACGATTCGTGCTTCCAGTGAATTAAAAACTCACAAATATAACATTCATTTTGTTACAGACAGAAACAATGAGATGCGAGTGTCAGTTCGAACAAGACAGAAATGAAAACAGTGATAGCAAGAACTTGTAATAAATTATGATTGTAGTTGGAACAGAAATAACAAATGCTGAATTTAGATTTAGAATCTTGGCAAACTTAACTGACTATTGTTAATATGATTGTGTAAACTATGATGTGTCCAAACATTGTCTAAAAAAACTTCCGATATCTTTTGCATAGAGTAGAAATTGTTCATATCTTCACCAGTTTAAAACTGCAGATCTTAGGAGGGTAGAGTAATTTATCTAGTGAACAAAAACGTTAGCAGGAATTGGTGGGATATTCACTACAAGTGAGGTGGTGACTCACAACACTCTGTCCCTATCGTATTTAGTTAACTGCAATGGTTGCGACGCCGGGGTCGGAGGTCCTCCGCTTTGGTCTTTCCTGAACGTGTTCAGCACGGCCATCTCTCTCCACGACTCGATCGACGCTCTCATGTCCGTCTGAGCTAATCTGGCCAAGTCCTCGCACGTGGTCGTCAGCGGACCGTTCATACCGCCGAAATTGAAACCGATCACTTTCTGTTCTTCACCGTGGTGACCGTGAAGGTTATATCTGTTGCTGAGGTTGGAGTCTTCGTCGTCGGTCGTGACGTTGATCTCTTCCGACGTTTCCGACGACGCGTACTTGCTGCTGCCTCCGCCGCCGCCATTTTGGTTGTCGCATAAATCGCTGTTGTTGTTGTTGTTATTGACCTGCGGTATCAGTGATTTGAAGGCGCTGTTCTCGCCGCCCATGTTCCTCCACGGAGGCGTCAGCTGCGCCGGACTCCCGGTACCCGTGGTGCCGCCGTCATTTGTTAACGCCCTTTGTTGCTGCGCCGTCGCCAGTCCTGCCGCTGTAGCCGAGGAACGTCGCGATTTGAGAAGGTTCATTCTTTGATGCCGTCTCCACTTTGCCCGTCTGTTGGAAAACCAAACCTGATGGGAATGAGTTAGAAAACAAGCTAACATGAGTTTTAATTTTTACTATACACACAACAGTACAACCTACTACACACACGTGCGCACACACGCACACACACACACACACACACACAATTAACATTTTCACACGTAGACTAGTTCTTAAGCTTTCACCATTGCTGCGTCAACATTGTTAAGATTGTTCATAGCCGGGCTGTTCGGCGGTGATCGACTGCTTTTATTAGTGAGAAACGTTTCGGTCCCATTATCGGAGACCATCTTCAATGTCGATAAGTTTTGTCAGATATTCGCAAATTCACTGAGGTGTCTACTGTGGTCTGGGGTCTACCTGGAGTACTGGGGTGAATTGGCGAATATCTGCCAGAAACTATCGACACTGAAGAGGTCTCCGTTGGTGGGGACCGACACGTTTGTCACCAATTAAAACAGTCGATCACGGCCTAACAACCCGGCTACGAATAATCTTAACAATCTTTAAACGTGTTGTCAATTCTGTGCAAGGCCGGCGCTAGCTATTTTGTCTCCCTTTGCAAAAGTTCTTCTCGACACCCCCTCCCCCCATCAAAAAGTCTAACTCCTTAATCATTACACATAATCATTAAGGAACAATTTACAGTTAAACCGAAATCGCCCTTAATTTTCGAAAGGTGATGTTTTTGCAAGAACATCTGAAAAATATCTAAGATTAACAAAGTCATAATTCTCAGAATTTTTCACAACACTTCAGTACACTATTAGTATATTTAGGATCCAAGTGAACTTAAATTATCAAGTCATATTGTTGTTATTTTTTAATAAACCAAAGTCTGTAAAACGGATATAAACACTCAGCTTGTATTAAGAATATAGATAATAACTGTCTTAAAATAAATTAAAATATTATTACACTATTTTGTTACTCCTGCAATTAATGACTGACTTTAAAATAAACTAATGGCCTATAAAAATTAAAGTCATTGTGTTAGTTTGAAATACTGGTTTAATTCAAATTTAATAACATCATAATATTATTAATTAGTATCCATCATTGTATGTGTAAAACGGCTTATAGTTAGTGATACAATTAATAGCTTATAAAAGTAATTACAAATAAATACTGAAATTCTTGAATAAAGGAAAGAAATATTTAATTAAATATCTGAAAAATTGAAACTGTTGTGAAGGAAAAAATATTTAGAAACATGTTTTTGTGGCTTAATAGCCGCAAAACTTTTAACTACGATAGTCAAATTTTTGGTGTAGTTCGTGTTTAATTGATGTGATCAATTAATGTTAAAGCGTATTTTATTCACAACAAAAAGTAATCCTGTCAACATATCGGGAAGTCTGTCTTTGGAAATTTGCCCCCCCCCCCATCAGAACTGCCACTCTGTGCAAACGCACATCACCGGTAGCGCCGGCCATAATTCTTTGCGTTTTTATGAAATTTAATACATTATTTATAACAAGGAAGAGGTCCTTGAAGAGTTACAAATGGAGCATAGGTCTATATGGATGTCAGACGTGGACAATTGGAACAGAGGAAAGAAGAAGACTTGAAGCACTGGAAATGGTTTTACGGAAATGTGGTGCTGTAGGAAGCTGCTGAAAGTAAGATGGGTCGACAAGGTTAGTAATGATGAGATGCTGACTAGAGTTGGAGGCAAGACGTTTTTGGCAAAATACTGTGAAGCGAATGGTTGAACTTACTGGCCATATTATGCGTAACAGAAGGTTACATTGAAGGGAAAAGAGGAAGAGGAAGAGGAAGAGGAAGACCGAGACTCCAATATATGAAACAGATTATTGGTTATATAAGTTGTAGTTGCTATGAGGGGATGATACAGATAGCACAGAGAAGATCGGTGTGGAGATCTGCTACAGACACATCTACGGATTGCTAACTAACGAAGGAAGGGTTACTTATTACAAGAGCATTAATTTTATTAGTTGTTCACTTAAGACGGGGACTTTATAGTTTTTTATTATATTTTAATATAGGGAACCTGGAAAAATACTATTTTACAATCCACCTATGTTCCTGTATTGTTAAAGTTAGCATTGCAAGTGTTAGTGAAGGGCGGCTTAGGTAGGCCTATAGGAGCGACGCTAGCGCGACGTAAGCCGACTCACAGGTCTCGATATCTCATCTTAGTCCGGTCGATGGAACTGAAAGAGAGGCAAACCTCGAAACCCACGAATCGATCTGAAACTTTGTACCTTATTCCTTATACATTTAAAAACAAATTGTACATGAAAATTTGACTTGCTCTTTTATGTAAACAATGAAAATGACTGGAAATTTTGTTTTTGAAAAGCGCGCCGTTTTTTATTTTTAAAGTTACCTAAACGAGATAGGAACCATGTTAATAGTAAATTTATGATTTTAACTTTTGTTATAAGCTATTTTGTCGTAAAAATAATAGTTTTCGAAATATTTAAGATAAAACGTGATTAGATTTGACAAAAAAAAATAATAAACAGCGCCATCTTTACACGACTGTATCTCAGAAACTGTTTATCTTAGAAAAACAGGGCTGAAACTATTTAATTTGCTTTTTATATACTTCAAATTCACATATTATCATTTTTTTCTAAACCTAATAATTTTTAAGATATTGATAAAAAAACCGTCTCAAAGCAGCTATTTTTGAGGGCGAAAATTCACTGTTTCACTTCTATATAGGCCTATCTTGGAAACTAAGCATTTTTATAAAAAAGTGTAGTCACCTTTTTTCTTAGAATTTGTAGAGCTTTCGATTTCCGAGGTCATTACAGTTGTTTCCGTTACCCTCTTAAATAAAAAAAGGGGCGGCCAAGGGGCGGCAACCACCCTTAAATAAAGAGCAAATCAAATTTCCATGTAGACTTTGTACTAACTCGATCCATAAGGAACAAAATGCAAATTTGTTCAGATCGATCCGTGCACCGAGGCTGGGTTCCGAGGACTATTTGGCGGAGGCTGGGCTGAAGTCTTCGTAAACTGACGTGTGTAAACCTGAGCAGATAACGTTTTCAGATACACACTGTTAACCGTAGAAGAAAGTGAACACGTGGCTGCTTTCTTTGGCTCCAGTTCTATATGTAGGTATTTGTTTGTCTTTTTGTTTCCCGAACTACTCATTAAAAACAAAGTATTTACGTCTGTAACAATCATTCAATAGACTTGTGTAATGGGACAATGTAATAACTTTTCATTATAACTTTTACGAGTGTAACATGTTTGGAGTGTTTCAGCTTCAAATGTTTGGAGTGAAAGTTAAGATTCGATAAAAGTTTTAAACGGATGTCAGCCGCAGAATCTATACAAGAAGTTAACGTTTCATTATACAAGTACTCAGGCTGAACAATCTATCCCATATTTGATAGGAGAATCAGATGAACAAAAGAAACATTAACATTACACGCACAGAATACGGATCACTACTAGTAACTGAAGCGAACTCTATCCTTATCTTATACAAGAGCCCTATCGTCAGCTAATTATTATAATGTCAAAAAAACAGAAAGATAATTGTGTACTGTGTAAAACAAACGGATTTTTCTGTTTTCCCGTCTGTATAACCGACTAATTATATCTAGACGGAAGCAAACGATATTATTGCACAATATTCTCAAAATTATCAAATACCGGGCTGTTAGGCCGCGGTCGGTTGCTGTGAATTCCTGACATCGTCGGCAACGTTTCGTATCCCCCCTCGGCGATCTTCTTCAGTTCGCAAAAAGCGACAGAGTGTACAAAAACAGTTACGGCAGGTCTTAGGCTCAACGATACCCGACTCTTGTTTCGGGTAATAGCAACCCGGTCTGTCGTTTTTTGCGGCCTGAAGAAGATCGCCGAGGGGGGATACGAAACGTTGCCGACGATGTCGAGAATTCACAGCAACCGACCGCGGCCTAACAGCCCGGTATTTGATAATTTTGGAAATATTGATACCGGCCGTGTAAGCTTAAGATTGTTGTACAATGTAAATTACTCGAATTACTTAATTGCATTATATAGTTTTTCATTCGTCCGTTTAAAGTGACTTTTTTTACCCAAGTATCGTACGAGTGCAGTGTCGTCTATATTGCCTTCCTTTCTTAACAGTATAAAGACAATTACCGACTTCTTGTGTAGATAAAAAGCTGTTTTCTAAAAAAAAAATAAGTCGCCGGCGACGGCTAGCGTCCGTTGTCCAAATTTATTGTACAGCATAAATTATCTTCCTAGCACACACACACACATCCAGTCACTATTAACCATTCGTACAAATCTATTTATATGTTTGTAGTTGTGTGCAAGCGTTTCTGATCGACAACGTTGATACCTAACACGTGCAAGAACGAACGGAGGCAAGTTGTTCGCTAATGATAGCAACAGATTTTGTTTTGGCCTGGCGGGTGTCAAGGGCGTGGTCAGACGTTGGACGTCTTGTTTTATCCTGAAACGTGTGCTAGTCCGCTTTTAGTGGCTGGCCTGACTTTTAGAACGGCATTTTATACTTTACAGAGTGGAGAGGAGCGTGTGTGAAGAGCACCGAGAACTACAAACATCTGCGAAGGGGGGTTGCGATTAGCGACTTAGGATTATCGAAAGAATTATCGAATATCGGAAAGAATAGGTGAAGGACAGGGTGCACCCATGCAATTAGGTACAACATCTTAGTGTCGGCAAATTATGAAAAGTACGAAGATCCGCGCGCGCGTTTGTGTGTCCAATGAGGAATGGGTTATATTTATCTCAACTAACCTGTAAGCTGGGATTTGTAGTGGTTTTTTTTAAACATAATTTCGACTGCCATTTCAAATCATGAGTGTGCACATTCCGTTTTCGTGTACGGTTTTAGCAATGGAATTTCCTGGTCTACAAAATGTGAATACCAACAAAGATTTCCAAACAGAAGGGTACCTCATCACAAAACATTTTTCCTGTCTATCATAATTTAGGAACTAATAGGTCGTTCCTAATACTTTAATTTTATTTGCAGGCTGAAGGAAAGAAACATTTCACATTGACTTCTGCTCCAAGGCTACAAAATTAAGCCCTACTGAAATTCTTGAAACTTAAAATAAAGAATAAATTTGATTGTTGTTTCATATGGTTTTTGACCTGGAAAAGTGGTAAAGAGGGTGCCAGGACTGTAGCGTCTTGGAGAGATTTTTGGAAACGTTTCGTAAATCTCAAAAAATTGGTATTGACATACCACTTTTTTTACTTTGATGTAAATATACTTGTTTAAATTGCCAATAAATAAATATAAATTTGTATTTCAGTCTATAAAGTATTTAATTCTGACAAACATGATGTAAATAAAGCCAATAAAAAGCAAATGAATGTTATAACAATTTTTATTAGTAAAGAAACACAATAAAAAATGTAAGAAATTTCTTCTTCTTGTAGGCCTAATGTTCTTCTGGTAAATACAAACCACTAATTTATTTGATAATAATAACAATTTTTTGAATTAATAAAAAACATTACGTAATTATAAATAATATTGGTAGAATAATTTAAAAACAAAAAAAAATTTAACAACATTAACTAAATAGTTTTAATAAAATTTGTAAAAATCTACAGTTGGCAAACTGTACTGTTCATACTCGGAACAGACAGACAGAATTCAGGTCAGGAAACAATGTTTGACAAATAATAATTCATAATACAGTAGCTTAAGTATTTATCGTAACTAACCTGTAATCTGGGATGTGTAGTGTTTTTTTTACATAATTTCGAGTCCTACTACACTTTTCAAATCATCAATGAGCAGATACCGTTTTCGTGTACGGTTTTAGTAATGGAAATTCCCTGGCTAAAAAACATGAATACCAATGAAGATTTCCAAACAGAAGACTACCTCATCTCAAAATATTTTCCCTGTATATATACTTTAGTTTACTATAATTCAGAATAGTTCCGTTTTAATACTTTAAAATTAAGTGGCGTATCGCGATAATTTCGTACCACACCCAGATACCGCGTAAATCTTTTGGAAATCACAAGTCTGCAGTAACTTTAACGCGCTTAGTACTCAACATTCATTAGCCACAAGTCATAAAAATTAAACTGAAGTGTAAAAAAATTAATATTTTAATTCATATTCTATCTATTTAAACGATGAAAAAATGGTTGAATCTAATATACACCGGTACATACACATAGATTACAGATAGACTTTTGATAGTACTTATAGACTGAAGCTGTTAGATACAATGGAAAGTTTTGGTATAAAAAAGAAACTACTAAACCTCACAAAAATGTCTGTGCTAGACAGTGAGGCTGCAGTTATGACTGGTAGGAGGATGAGCAGAATCTTTAAAATAGATAGAGGTGTTGGGTGGGGTGTGTCCTATAACCCTTGCTCCTCGATCTAGCGTTGCACATAGAAATGCATAATATTGATACTAATGGAAATATAACGTGTAGGCTAACACAGGTTCATGCCTACGCAGGGTATACCCTTCTGGTTACCAAAAATATGACAGCTCTTGTAAAAATATTTCAGAATCTGGAGAGATAGGGATGTCAAATAGGTCTGATAATAAATGAACAGAAAGCTAAATATATGAAAATGAATGCGTCCGAGGCAAGGATCACGGTTAAAACGAATTATAAAATTATAATTTTAAAGGGGTAGCAAGTTTCACATAGGTGGAAACGGGTCTGATCAATACAAATCAGATGTCAGCAAAAATCAACAAGTATTTAATTGTTAGAAATCGAGCATCCCCCACACAATTAAGAACCTATTCAGATCTAAAAATAACCTCCAGGTGTACAAAAATGAAGTTCTATAGAAATCCGATCAAGCCGAAGGTAACATGTGGATCGAAAACTTGGACGCTTACAACAGCATATAACTCCATTTTAAAAGTGTTTGAACGGAAAATTTATCGGATTTTGTTGTGCATGACGTGTCCGTTGAGTAACTAATTATAAGTATAACAGTACCGACTCGGAACACAAAACATTTGGGTTCCGAGTCGGTAGTGTTGTACTTATTTATACTTATAATTGGAAAATTTATGGCCGTCTAAAAGAAGAATAAATGTGGAGGATGATAAACAACTTGTTATAGATAATATACTCAAAGGAGGGATAAAGTACGATTTATTAAGTTTAGGATTGGCTGGTTAGGGCGGAATCGGAGAGAAGGGGTCAAGACAGGCAACGAAAGAGAACCCTGTATGGTGAAGGGGATGGAATCAGGTGAGTAGGAAGACCGAGAAGGCAAAGGCAGCGGATATGGAAGGGAATAGAATGGAGTCGCCTCCAGGAAATGGAGACGCCTGGCAGGAAAAAGAAGCGAGTGGAGGTATGGAACAGTGGAGGGAGCCAAGGTCCGCGCAGGGCTGTAGCGCTTTGGGACAATGTAAATTATCTGTTTAAACATTGATTAATGCGATTTAGTACGTACGTTTATACACAATACTTTTTCTCCACTTAAAAATTGTAGTAGTAATTAAAACGTGTATTAAAACGGTGGCTTGTAGAAAAATACGCCAAGACGGTGATATGGATGTCTCACCGAAAGAAGATGCCACGAGTTGAGTGTGGGTTTCAAACTGATAGACTAGATAACTGAAAATAATGCTTTGAATTTAATGCAGACGTACATATGCTCTTTACGGAATACTCTATAGGTTTTTGATTTATAAACTGAAGCTGTTGGATGCAATGGAAAGTTCTGCTGTACCAAGGAAACTAGAAAATTTCACAAACTGTGTAGCTGCTGAACAGTGAAGCTGTAGTTATAATTTTTGGGAGGATGTACAGAATTTTTAAAAATAAATAGCGGTGTTAAGGCAGGGAGATGCTTTATTAGCCCCCCTCCTAATCACATGATACTAGAATATAGGCTAGAGAAAGTAAGTTAACTTTCACAATATTGAGCAATTTTTATCGGCGCAAGCCGAGAATATTTCTGAGAAAATTTCGTAAACTCGGTAGTAATATAAAATAAAAATACCGTATGTAAAATTAGCCTATCGACTTTGGTTAATAAACTTTAGTTATTTATTGGACAAAAATCTATTTAAATTTAAAAAAATTTGACGATCAGAGGTCGACCGGTGCACCGAGTCACTTATAACGTTTTCATATGTTTATGTATATATGTTAATTTATTCATAGTGAGTTTTGTGCGTGTGATGTTTATGTGTATAAACGTTTTAATCTTTTCGACGACCCCTATGTATTAGGGGAATAGCATTTTACTGTACCTGAGGATGGGGATTTAGTCCCTGAAACATGTCGTATTTGAAAAACTGAGATCGCCTAGTGGATTATATATGGTAAAATTCTTAAATTAAAAAAATTTGTATTCTGTTTTAATTTTATTGAACTAATTTACAAAATGAGCTGGGGATACAACAAACTGTAGGATGGTGGTATCCACAATGGACAAAGAAGCGGATTATCCTATCGAGTGTCAAAAGAAAATTTAAGTTATGTGGTCTAAAATTATGGTATTAAAGAGCACTTTGCTGATTTAGTATTTTTTTTCTCACTTTAATGTCAATTATTTGTGAAATATGGTATTGCCTCCGTTCCAGTCAGTCAGTAACGGAATTTTGGTCGGACATCGCGAACAGAAACCAGAAATGTAGTAGTATTTATTGAAAGTCGTAAATCTGTACTGGACGTTGTTTCAACTGTTTGGCGAGTGTTCGTCAAACATTGTACAAAATTAGAAGAGTATTCTTTTGGCAAGATCAGTCTTACAAAGCTTTTTCCAAGATTAATTTTCACACTTAAAAGTTATTAGGGGGCGGGGCTAGATAGGTCCGGTAAAACGGTATATAAGAAATGAACGGTTTCATATTTCTCTGTTGGTAAATGACCTGAAGATGGCTTGACTGCCGAAGCGCTCGTCAGTACCAAATACAACATAGTGGTTTGTATAAAATTACTAGTAGAAATTACTAGTCGAAATTAAAAGTTACCGTATTACCTAAATACTACAGTAAGTACAGTAGGCCTATATTCACCTGGACTCTGGCTTCTGATAGACAAGTCTTGGCCGCCAAACGTTCCCGTGTCGACACGCAAGGGTAGTGGCTCTTATCGAATTCTTTCTCCAGCTCGTCCAGTTGATCCGGACTGAACGTGGTTCGGTTGCGACGAAACTTCGGCTGCTCTGAAGCTTCGCCGCTCCCAGCGCTTTCGTCGTCTTTACTCTCTATATCTGAAAAAGTAATTGTACACCCATGATTAGACATAATGCCACCCACTTTTCTTCGTTTAGTATACCTAGTTTTATCCATAATTCTAGTTAATAGCGTAAGTATTTACTTCCAGGTTATTAATTTTCACTTCATCTTTTTCTATTGGGAAAAGAAAAAAATATGAAGATTGCAATAAATAATGAATACATTATGTTTAGGAAGTTATGCATGAAGCTGGAGGTCCAATAATTTCAAAAAAATGATTATAAATATACAGGGCAGCCAAAGAGTATCTGGCCTGTGGAATGTGAAATTGTAAGACAGACAGGCCGAGAAGACGTTAGCTGCAGGGAATTTGGGAATGACTTGATTGACGGGGAGGAGAAGGAAGTGGTGGACAATATGTAGAGGAAAACAGGATCCACGCTACGTGTAGAAAGGTAAAGATAGATAGATAGATAGATAGAGAGAGAGAGAGAGAGAGAGAGAGAGAGAGAGAGAGAGAGAGAGAGAGAGAGAGAGAGAGAGAGAGAGAGAGAATTTAGTCCAGGGAATTGGAGGCGACGAGGTTATGATCGATCCAAAGCCACGTATAATCTCGCGTAATTTTTTCGAACAATGCAGGGTAGTAGAATAGAAAGGTAGAACAATTAAATGTGTAGTTAAACAAGTAATACAGTACTTAGTGTGACAAGTGTTGAAATATGTACACAGTGAATTGTTTTCTACAACACAAAACAAACTTTAAATTCAAGATTAATAGCACTCGTAGTTTAAACAGTTTGATTAAATAATTAAACATTGATTTAATGAAAGAAATTTTATGACAAAATTAGGACTACAGTAGGCCTACAATAGGGTAATGCCGTTTCAGCAAAAAAAACAATATTTCAAAACACTAAAATAACAATTACGAAATAGTTAATAGCCTGTCATAAGCTTTTGATTTTGTGATTGTTTTTCTTTTCAATACATGCAACCAATTTCTTCCAAAGCCAATTTAACGGCCGATTCTTCCCTCAGAAAATTCGGTCAAGCAGTAGGTCCATGTATTTAGCAATGATTGTGTTATTTATCTTTAATATTGATTGTTTAATTTGCGTAATTATGATTTATCGCATAAAATACGCAAACTGCTGTAAATTGTTTACTGTAAATAATTGTAATTCTACTTTGTGACACATTTATTTTTCATATTTTTGGTCTCGTTTAATTGATCGTTATGTTGGTTTCACACTCTTGCATGTGAAAATAATTCTGTTATACTTATTGTTGCATCCTATTCTACACCACCGATAATAAATAGACCCAAATACGTATATAGGGCTATTCCGTAAAGGACTTCGTCATATGTTGTGGCGCTTATAGCTGGACTTGTAAGGGAACTGCAAGGACATTCGGATATATGGAACACAATACTAAGAAAGGGAGAAAAATTGATAAGGGTGAAATCAAATCGACGGTAACTGATAACGCAAGGGAATACACAAAATAGATCGAAGGAACAGTGATAGAGCAAGTAAGAATATTCAAATTCTGGGGGCGGTAATTTATGAAAAGGTCACAAAGAAATGAAATAAGAGAATCATAAAACGATTAACTTGTCCTGTGCTACGAATTAGAATTTAAAAAATCAGAAAGAAATTGAATAGAAACGAAGATAAAGATACTGAAGACCTACTTATTAGTAGTATTTATCAAGTCTATTAGGAGACTCTATTTTGAATGAGAATCAAGGGGTATTGACTTAAAGACAGAAAACAACATACAGGCTGTGCACATGACGTATCTGAAGAGAGTCGTAAGACACAATGAGAAATGTGGTTATAAAAAAAAGAGATTTATCGATGCAACAAACACTGAAGTTTATAAGAGGAAGAGAATTGAATTGGTAAGGCGTATACAAAACAGAAGGCCAATAAAAAGAATCTGGAAAGGAAAAATTCAGGAGAATAAGAAACTCAGGAGACCTAGCAGGGACGTATTTACGGGGGGGGGGGACGAACGGGACGGACACCCCACAGAGGGTCGGAAAAGTTGATGAATTTTATTAATGTCTTAATTTTTAGGCTCTTTTATTATTTTTCCGCTGCGTTGTTTAGCTGGTAACCGTTTGAAGGAAAATCAATTCAGTCAGTATCTTCTCAACAGTGGTTTGTTGTGTTATTACCGTTTACTTTAATGGTATTGACTTCAGTTTGCTATCACACATTTTTCAGCCACTTTAAAGATAATAATTTGTCTTAACTTGTTTTTTGTTTTGTAGTAAGCCGACTCGACCGGACCTCAGACTCCCTACCAAAACCAAATTCTAGATACACTACCCAGATCTAGACAGACATGAGATTAAGTGAATGCATAAATTAGAAATAAAAAAGGTAATAAGTAATGAAGCTAAGCGCCTGGCAAAACGAAATTTTTATGTAAAATTGAAATGTGAAATTTACAAGACACCACTATTTAGTACCAGGGTTTAGACTCTTAATATTTTGTAACTTGTTATCCATAATCAGGTAATTTAATAATATATAACTTAATAAACGCGTAATTTGTAAAAATAACGTAAATTACAAATTATACAATGGCGATGAGTAGACATCACTTCGACTTCAGAATGCTTTCTGTTCTGGCGTTCACTAAACACTTTCGTTTTCCCCGTACAAATCACGATTTCACAGCGCACAAAATAATTCTTTTCAGAATGATTATATGGTGTATAAATAATTGATCAGACGAGCAGTTTCGTAGCATGATGTCTGTGAAACTTCATCCCCCGTTTCTATTTTGTTTTTTTGTTTCTCCACAGTAAATTACATCTAATTTAGTTTGTTGGTCGTTGCGACCAATGATCGCGGGCCGGAAATGTTTGGGCGCAGGGGCAACCGACATCCGGTGTTAGTGTCACGAATTTTATTGGCCGCTACGACACGACGATATTATCGCCGACTGAGCAAGCATGAACACCTCACGAACCGTTTACATTGTTTGTCAGATAAGAAAATCGTGAATTTGTACTATAATTCAATTAAGCAGATTAAACGGCGGCCCGATTTAGATAAACCGTTTGCGGCAGATGTGCACTCTAACTGGAACGCAACAAATTATCACAATTAAAACATCTCTCTCGCAGCAGGAAGTGTACCATAAGCCTAAACGATATCAACTCTAGATTTTGTATTTACGTAAGTGTGGAAGCAAATTGGTTAATCGCACTTACGCACGCGCGAGAGCGTGCACACACACACACACACACACACACACACACACACACAAATACATTTGTATATATTTGTAATCATAATAATACGACAAATATAATATTTGGAGCGTCTGAAAATTTTTTAACGAAAAATCTTGTGAAAAATCTTTGGACCTCTACAAACTGAAGGTCCAAATATGTATTGGAAGATTCGAATGAATCATGAACTGGAGCAACTGATTCAGGTGCCGACATAGTCCGGTTTATTAAGAGTAGAAGGCTTGAGTGGTTGGGCCGCATAAGGCGAATGGATGACAGAAGATTGGCTACGAGAATTGCATATTTGAGCCGGTAGGAAGAAGAATCAGAGGTAGACCCAGAAAGAGATGGTTGGATGACGTGGAGGATGATTTGAGGTGTAGGAGATGGAGACGGATGTGTAATGAGAGGGCAGAATGGAAGAAAGTCATTGAGCAGGCTAAAACACACGCTGGGTTGTAACGCCAGGAAAAGAAGAAGAAGAAGAAGAAGAAGAAGAAGAAGAAGAAGAAGAAGAAGAAGAAGAGGAAGAAAAAGAAGAAGAAGAAGAAGAAGAAGAAGAAGAAGAAGAAGAAGAAGAAGAAGAAGAAGAAGAAGAAGAAGAAGAAGAAAATGTATAATAATTAGGCTACCTATGTGCATTTGTAGATTTCCACAACCTGTTATATTTTGGGTGTTGTCGCCTTTCAAGATCTGATTAGTCTTTCTCTCCAGATCTGTTTACAGTGTCCTAACGAAGAGACAAGAGTAGATGACGAGAAGTACAGACAAGAATGGAAAGGAAGGACTCAATCACATTTGGAAATCCAACAACAACAAAAATTCAATAATCGCGCGCGCTCGCGGGTGTGTGTGTGTGTGTGTGTGTCTATAAAGTCTATGTATGCCTATGTAGATACTATGTCTATGTATACATTCTATGGCTACATAGGCCTAATATTTATATAGAAATCGTAAATCTCGAACCATGTGTTATCCGCTAATCGTACAACGTATATTAAATTTCATTACAACTTTACAGTATTTTCGAAAGGTTAAATATACTGTTTTAACTTTTTGAATAACATGTCTGTCGGCATCCAGGCCACTTATAATGACTAATAATAAATATATTTACCTTATTTCCTGTCCCGTGACCACATGTAGGCCTATTTAACGCAATGAATATAATTTAAAATATATTTATTATGTTTTAACTTGCATCGTTTAAACAACTAATAAATAAGTTACTCCAATAAATAGAATTATTGATCTGTTAGTAGGACTAATAGACAAGCTGGAATGGGGGACATAATTTAAAATAATACTCAATTTTTCTGTTAGGCCTATTATTTTCATAATCGATCTGTAATAATGTCACTAAGAAACTTACAACGAATAATAACGCGGGCGCGCACGCAACACACACACACACAAATCAAATATTATTAAGAAGAAAAAATACATCAAGTAGTATTATCGTCAATAAATCGTCAATAATATTATAATCAAGAAATAAATATCATCAAATAAATCAAAAACACGTGCTCAAGATGTGTTTCTGATTTAAACAAGTGTTGTCTGAAGAACATGACAAGTATTTACATAATTTGCAATGAGCATACAGCGTAATCCTTAGAATGTGATTCGAAGAACCACATCTTCCACATAATTTAAAATAATATTTACTAATTACAGCATCAAGAACAGGAATTGTACCAAGTTAAATAAAAAACGTACTAACGTAAAACATATAATCACAGCCCTACTTGTTTCTTTATTCCACTAGAATACTAACTATGTGTAGTAGGATTTATTTTATTTGCAGCAAGATATTTTTCTTTTGTGGTAATGAATTATAAATATTTGGATGGTTATCGTAAAACCATTATCATAACCAGAAATAAAAACTCAAAATTGAATCTAAATTTTGGTATGCCTACATTTTAATTTAATACATTTTAGTTTTTAAGCAACGACAAGTAAAAATATCGGTATGGAGAACCATACATGACTTCCATATTCTAAGATTTATATTTAAAATCATTTTCGAAATGAAATATTACCATAGAAACTACTTCTTTCTACTTACTGCTTCAGCCTTAACCACAGTACTGTGGTCACTAACGTATACCACCTCACGTTATCGCACTCGATTTTCACTGATGATGGAAGTCGACGGCATTGCCGAAACGTCTGGTTTTGTAGAAAACATTGGACTACGGCCAAATATCCCGGGAAGGAATTTTAACAAAAACTACTTCTTTGTTGCCGATAACGTTGTACACATATATATAAAATATATGCATAAAATTAATGGCTTGTATAAGTTAATGATTGATCTCCATTAAGTAGTGCTCAAGTTTCCAAAGTTTTAATATTATGATGTCCGTAATTAAAACATCAGAGCAGGTTTAGTGTGAATGAGGGTACACTGTGGACAAAAAATTTCAACATTTCCTATTCAGCGTTGCTTAGAGTAAAGCTGCGAATCTACAGTGTATGTTTCACAGAACAAACACGCGAAAAAGAAGGAGCGCTCCGAAGTCACTCATGGACCCTCAGCATCTTGCAGAGGGTTCATTCCCTAAACACAAAAAGTCTGTCTATGAATCGTTCCTCTGTAAACACGTGCAGTTACATTGCCCAGCGATCCACAGGAAGCAAATTGATGTCCATTTTTTCGGCTTGCACGCGTTATGTTGGTGTGGGTTTCGGCACTTTCCATTTAAAAAGCGTGCAAATGTAAGAAAATAAACATGAGTGAGGCCAGAAATAACGTGAATTGTGTGTGTGTGTGTGTGTCTTACCTGTCTTTTTATTGCTGTAGGCATAATAATAAAATGGAAACGTAAACATTACATAACTGAGATATGCTTACCTGCCACGAACGATATATTATTTTATACATGGAGGAGTTCAGTGACATACACACGTACAGAAGAATTATATATATAAAGATATTAACTCATAATAATTTACATTAAAATGAAAAAATTATAATTTTATTGCCTGGCAACAAAATTATTTTATTTATAACAATTACCATTGTTTCAGAAAGTTTAAAATGAATTTTCAAGTACTTTACTCTTGTTAAAACGTAAAACGTTGCAGGTAAACTACCCCTTCCCCTTAACCGATCTTCACCAAAATCGAAAGTCCTTGAGACCTCTACAATTCAAGGACGTATGCAAAAAAATTATTTGATTCTGTTTGAATTTGCGGCTGTTATCGTTTGCCATAGAAAATACGCTTGATAAAAAAACGTTGCAGGTAAACTACCCCTTCCCCTTTACCGATCCTTACCAAAAACAACAAGTCTTGAGTACTCTACAAATCAGGGCTGTATGCAAAAAATTATTTGATTCTGTTTGAATTTGCGGCTGTTATCGTTTGCCATAGAAAATACCCTTGTTAAAACATAAAACGTTACAGGTAAACTACCCCTTTCCCTTAACCGATCTTCACCAAAAACAATAGGTCTTGAGAACTCTACAATTCAGGGCTGTATGCCAAACATTATTTAATTCTGTTTGAATTTGCGGCGGTTATCGTTTGCCAAAAAAAAATTTCCCTTGATAAAAAAAATCGTTGCTGGTAAACTACCCCTTTCCCTCAACCGATCTTCACCAAAAACAATAGGTCGTGAGTACTCTACAAATCAAGACTGTATGCAAAAATTATTTGATTCTGTTTGAATTTGCGGCAGTTATCGTTTGCCATAGAAAAAAAATCTACACCAGACACTCAGACACCCAGATAGACACACAGACAGACAGACACACAGACACTTTTCGGAAAACGACTTTTTTCATGTTTTGAGTGTAGTACAATCAGAATCTGCAATAATTTCGAACACGATTTTTTTTGCCATCACCATACTTCCATTTCCTTAAGGAATATGGAAGTAAAAATCATAATAACTGCCATTAAATTTTCATTTTAAATTCCGTCTAACGATTATTTATAAGCAGAAAAATACTATAGTTTGAATACAAGAAAAACATGTGTTCTTACTGCAAATGAAATATCTTAAAAATATAGAAAGTCTAAAAGGATTTTTCTAGAAATGAGCGAGATTAAAATTGGAATTAGTCGCATTGTAATTTTGTACCCTTGTATTGTTTTTTTTATAAACAACTTTATATATAGGCTATGTAAAACGATCTTCAGAAGAAAATAAGAATAATTTCCAATAATATTGACAAGTTTATGATAAACTTAAAATATTAAAAGATTTTTACGAAAAACCCACTTTAATGGTAAAAAAAGAAAATTTGAAATTATTTTGTAGATAACTATTGTAACTTATAAGATTGTGGGAATAGATTTAAAGGAGTATCAAATGCTGTTTAATATAGGCTTATATAGTATATGTATATATGAAGTTTCAGACCTGTACGATACTAGCAAAGTTAGGATAAATACAGGATAATACAATAAGGGTGAATTTCCTAAAACAATTATTCTCGATTTAAAAAATCTCTTATTATTACATTGTGTCTTCTTAATATCAGATGCTAAAGACGTGACAAGTAAAACATGTGTGTGTGTGTGTGTGAGCGCGCGCGTGCGCGTGCGTGTTCGGATGAGTATAGTTTTTCTTGACGCATTAAAATTATCAACATTAATTTAACAAACTGTCTAACGTACTACTGTTGTACAAACAAGCTTCATTTATTTTTAAAATTAATCTTAATTAAATAAATGTGGTTTCCTATATTTACTAAAATTAATCATATTAAACTTGTGTACTTTTTAATATTATGTGTGTGAGTAAAAAGCATAGAACAAATTTATTTACGTACATTTATTTATTACTTCCATATTCCTTAAGGAAATGGAAGTATGGTGATGGCAAAAAAAATCGTGTTCGAGATTATTGCAGATTCTGATTGTACTACACTCAAAACATGAAAAAAAGTCGTTTTTCGAAAAGTGTGTGTGTGTGTGTCTGTCTGTGTGTCTATCTGGGTGTCTGTGTGTAGATTTTTTTTCTATGGCAAACGATAACTGCCGCAAATTCAAACAGAATCAAATAATTTTTGCATACAGTCCTGATTTGTAGAGTACTCACGACTTATTCTTTTTGGTGAAGATCGGTTGAGGGAAAGGGGTAGTTTACCTGCAACGTTTTTTTATCAAGCGTATTTTCTATGGCAAACGATAACAGCCGCAAATTCAAACAGAATCAAATAATTTTTTTGCATACGTCCTTGAATTGTAGAGGTCTCAAGGACTTTCGATTTTGGTGAAGATCGGTTAAGGGGAAGGGGTAGTTTACCTGCAACGTTTTACGTTTTAACAACAGTAAAGTACTTGAAAATTCATTTAAACATTTTGAAACAATGGTAATTGTTAAAAATAAAATAATTTTGTTGCCAGGCAATAAAATTATAATTTTTTCATTTTAATGTAAATTATTATGAGTTAATATCTTTATATATATATAATTCTTCTGTACGTGTGTATGTCACTGAACTCCTCCATGTATAAAATAATATATCGTTCGTGGCAGGTAAGCATATCTCAGTTATGTAATGTTCACGTTTCCATTTTATTATTATGCCTACAGCAATAAAAAGGCAGGTAAGACACACACACACACACACACACACACACACACACACACACACACACACACACACACACACACACACACACACACACACACACACACACACACACACACACACACACACACACACACACACACACACACACACACACACACACACACACACACACACACACACACACACACACACACACACACACACACACACACACACAATTCACGTTTTCTGGCCTCACTTATGTTTATTTTCTTACATTTGCACGCTTTTTAAATGGAAAGTGCCGAAACCCACACCAACATAACGCGTGCAAGCCGAAAAAATGGACATCAATTTGCTTCCTGTGGATCGCTGGGCAATGTAACTGCACGTGTTTACAGAGGGACGATTCATAGACAGACTTTTTGTGTTTAGGGAATGAACCCTCTGCAAGATGCTGAGGGTCCATGAGTGACTTCGGAGCGCTCCTTCTTTTTCGCGTGTTTGTTCTGTGAAACATACACTGTAGATTCGCAGCTTTACTCTAAGCAACGCTCAATAGGAAATGTTGAAAATTTTTGTCCACAGTGTACCCTCATTCACACTAAACCTGCTCTGATGTTTTAATTACGGACATCATAATATTAAAACTTTGGAAACTTGACCACTACTTAATGGAGATCAATCATTAACTTATACAAGCCATTAATTTTATGCATATATTTTATATATATGTGTACAACGTTATCGGCAACAAAGAAGTAGTTTTTGTTAAAATTCCTTCCCGGGATATTTGGCCGTAGTCCAATGTTTTCTACAAAACCAGACGTTTCGGCAATGCCGTCGACTTCCATCATCAGTGAAAATCGAGTGCGATAACGTGAGGTGGTACACGTTAGTGACCACAGTACTGTGGTTAAGGCTGAAGCAGTAAGTAGAAAGAAGTAGTTTCTATGGTAATATTTCGAAAATGATTTTAATTATAAATCTTAGAATATGGAAGTCATGTATGGTTCTCCATACCGATATTTTTTTACTTATATTAGTTACTAGGTAATGGATATTGCGTATTGTGCAGTACATACACACACTCGCGCTCGCGAGTTTACATGAATAGTTTTATTTATAAACCTACATACACATATCTTGATCCAGATTTGGGGGATTCTGCAGAGGTATGTTGATAAGTGGCGAAACAGTGTTACATCTTTTAGCGAACGAAATATTTAAATTTAAACGTATCCGCCCTACCTCTCGTGTACATGATAATCTGCTCGTGTGGTCTTTTTCTGTGTAGGCCTATATGCCAAACGGCAAATTTCGTGTTTTTGCCACGTATTAATTGAGATAAACGAGTAAGCCATTAAATCTCTCCAATCTGGTACATCCTCTAACTGCTCTTAGACGTTAGGGTGATTTATTTATTCTGAATGAATGAAAGAACAGAGTGACACCATCTAAACTGGAAAGAATGCTTTCGACGGAGGCTAGAAGCGGGAATTCCAAAAATGACTTTAAATTATAAACAAAAGAGAAACTTAGATCGACAATTGAAAAGATGGAATTGAGGACGGAACAATTGGACGACATGCCTAAGCCTTGAACGGGGAAACAGAAGAAGAGGAGGAGAAGCAGAAGAAGAAGAATAATAATAAGAAGAAGACGAAGGATTTTAGAGAAATTGTATTCTAACGTAAGTTCGAATAGAGCGAAAGTAAAACTGAAATAATAACCAGTCTTGTCTTCAGATTTGTCTTTTGTAAGATTTGTGTAATAACTGTTAAAAGTACGTTAACGGATCATAAAAATGGCCTCATTGAAGTACTGACGAATTGGAGGGGCGCACACACACATACTGAACTACTTAATGTATATAAAATTATCTCACTTGTAATACAAATCTAATATGTAATATAAAATTATCTGGGTTTAACTGATACAAAATTATATTGGTTGAAGAGAAGTAACTATTACAATACTGTACATTTCTGTTGTGTAAAAAGATTTTAAAACCTGTATGAACCTATGCTATGCAACTTTGACCTTTAGGGTTAACAGAAATGTTACTTTCTATTATTTTCACTATAATCGCTTATGTTTGTCCATTAAGAGTTTACCTATAAGCCTGGGCATGATCTCGCCAGGAGAGCCGGGCGGTCGCAGCTGCTGAGACGGGGGCGGTGCCCCATGAGCAGACTGCACTGCCCACAGTCCAGGCGGCGGCCAAGGGAACGAAGCGTAGGGATGAGCATGCGCGTGGTACAGCCCGTAGCCGGCGGCCCTGGCGAACTCAGCGGCCGCTCTCTCTGCCGCTCGGTTACGCAGGATCCTGTTTATACTGCTGACCGACGGCGCCGTCGCGTTGGTACAAACTCCTGTAACACGCACAACAGAAAGTAACAATAACGTGAACAAAATTTTACGTATAAACATGGGAATAGGTACTAAAGAAACATCTCTCTCCAAGAATGAAAAACATTTTCACTTTCAAGCTTAAGAGGAGTTAAAAGGTGTTCTAAAGAATATAAAGAATTACTGTATAAAGAATGAGGCCATAAGAGAAGAGTTAAAAGTTTTTAACTTTATTGAAAAATTAGAAGATAAACAACGGTGGAAAGAAACCTTACAAAGAATGTCAGGTTCCAGACTCGTTAAACAAGTCTGGAAATACAAACCTATGGAACCATGGGTGCGTAAACCAATGAAGAGATGGTTGGAGGATCTTTGAAGGCGGAACAGGCAGCACTTTGCCGATGCCGTGTTGTGAAGATTATGATGATGATGATCATCATCATCATCATCTGAGGATAAAGCTCCTATCTGGCACCGGTTTGATTACGACAAAGGTAGCATGGAACTGAACGAGAAGTTGAAAAGTTCAGATATTACCAAGTTTTACAGTTTTCTTTTTTCAAATAGTATTAACTAAGGGACAATATACCTGATGATGGATTTACTGTAGGAAACAAAAATTTGGTTCTACCATCAACATAAGAAGAAAAATAGAGGAATTACATTTGAGGATATACAAAATCCGCTAATTATAAACTCCGGAAACAGGTAAGATATCCTGTCTTGTCGGATATGAATACCTGGAGTTAACGTTTACTGCAGAAACTGAATCGGCTGTCCTGACTTAACAAAAACTAGGGGACACGAACAATAATTTGCCACAATTGAATATTTTTAAATTAATTTTGTCAAATAATAAAGACAACATACATGGAGCTTAACTGATTGTGTATGAAAAAATAAAAACTTTGCAGAACAAGTTATATTCCGAAGACTGTTGATGTCTCCGTAATAGATAAATTGAGACACATCAGTAAACAATAAATAGTTTCGCAAATAAGCTCAAGTAGCGACGAAAAAGGAGTGGAAGAATTTTTCCATTTGGCATAATAAACACGAGAACCATTCAGGAGCACAAGTAGATATTAGAACTGTAGAATTCTTAAATTTTTGGAAAATCTGTTAAGGGAAGACAACATAAGATCACTATCATGAAAAAATAAATATTGTTATTGGAGAAGAAACCAACTAAAAAATATTTTAAAACTGTAGAAACTTAAATTTTTATGGAACGTTATTAACAAATACAATAAAAACAAAAATAATTTTATAATAATATTAGTATCATTGTTATTATTGTTGTTGTTGCTTTTCTTCTTCTTCTTCTTCTTCTTCTTCTTCTTCTTCTTCTTCTTCTTCTTCTTCTTCTTCTTCTTCTTCTTCTTCTTCTTCTTCTTCTTCTTCTTCTTCTTCTTCTTCCTTTTTTGGACGTTTAAGGACCGCGTAAAATACGTTCATTTTAAGTTTTGATCCCGCTTCTTTTCTTGCTCTCCAATAAATATTCATTAAGTTGCTTTGCTTTTTCCTTTTCTCTTTCCGTTCAGATACTATTTATTTTCTTCTTGTATTGGTCCTGGAAACCATCGAAGTTTTGGATCAGTCCTCTACAAGTCGTCCTACCCCGTATTATGCCATCTGTGTTATTATTGTAAATAGTAACGTTATTTGCTACTATTATTACAGCAACGATACCATTGCATATAAATACCACTGCGTAAAGCAAATACAACAATAAAAAATAAAACATACACATAATAAAAAATACTTTATATAAATATCGATAAATACGTTATTTAAATTGTTGTCTAATCGTTATAACTTCATCACAAAATAACACTATTGTAAGTTTTATAAAATGGCGATTACATTGACTTTTAATAGGCTTTATTAGATCTGTTAGTTCGTAAATAGTCACTGTTAGCAATAAATTGATTAGTACCCCTGTAAAAAGAATAAAAAATAACAACAGCAAACACAATAACAAAGCAATAATAGAATAAAAGACAGAAGTTACGTTCACCATCACCATCCATCCTCAGCCCACAGAGGTGAGTGCCGCTGCGACAGTTATAAAGATATAATAGTAAACTTAGTGGTCTAAATTGTGAGATTTATCTTAAGTAGGTTTCATAAAATTAATAGTGACTAGATTTCATAAAATTAGTAGTAATTAGATTTCATAATACTAATAGTGACAACGTAGTAATAAGACGATGAAGAAACTGCTGATGAAGAAATGAAAATTTACTGCGATGATGTTTATTATTGTTATTATTAGTAGTAGCAGTAATGTAGTAGTAGTAGTAGTAGTAGTAGTAGTAGTAGTAGTAGTAGTAGTAGTAGTAGTAGTAGTAGTAGTAGTAATATTATTAGTCTATGTAAAACAATAAGAGGGAGAAGATTAGGATGAGGAGAAGAATTAAGGAAGAAGCGCAGGATCGCACGGAGATTGAAGAATTGCAAAAGAAGAAGACTGTCATTGGTTCAGGCGCTTCTTTTGCCGGTCACCCATTAATGTAGGTCGATATTTCAATTTTGTGTTTATGAGTTTTCCCTTATTGGCGTCGTTACGATGGAGTTTCTCTGTCTCTTCAGGCTGATAATTTTCTCTATATCGTACGTACAGCAGAGACAAATGTTTTTGTTTCCGTCTTGTTTTCTGACATGCTAAGATCAGTTTTGCAGAGTCATCCACTACGTCTGTATTATATACTATATACATATATATATATTTCCGACGTGACATCATTATTATTGCAATTTTTTTCTTGTTAACCCTGAAGTAACTTTGGTACGCTACGATGTTCCTGTGGTGTTTGTAAGACGCACGATGTAACTTCCCCTGTAAAGTGAATTTCAGTGAATTTTATGAAATATTGTACTTGATGAATATCTATGGCACCAACGATAAAACCTTGTGACACTAAAGATAAATAATGTTATGGAACAATGAATAAGCTATGAATGTACTTCACGTCTTTGTTAAAAATAACTAACAAAGTTACTGGATTTTCACTATTATACTGGCACATTACGTAAGATACCTTAGTCTGTCAGCCTGTCTGTCTATCTCTCTCACACGCACACACGCACACACACACACACACACACACACACACACACACACACACACACACACACACACACACACACACACACAAATTGTATTATATATTATTTGAAAGGAAAAATGAACGTGTAATCAATATGACATTATTTGTCTTTGTTGGAGCGTTATGCCTCGATTTAGACAAAGTGGTATTTTCGTTTTAAAATATGTAAAGATTAGCATAAACTATTCTATCTGCAGCAACAATAGCGTATACTTCATAAATATTGTCCAGTTTCAGATTTCAACGGCGCCTGGTTATTGTTTGTGAGTTACGTTTCCAGGTCTCGGTAAAAATATCTTGTACCTAACGGACACCACAGTGATACAAATACTGGTCTGTTCAGAGACATACATGCGGACAACTAAGCCCGGAATAACAATACAAAAGCGGAACACGATTAAATTGATACGCAACCGAATTACGTAGAAATTAAAGAAATATGGTATTAAGAAAATAAAGTGGTGAGAGTAAAGAGACTTGCCTAGGGCAGAGATTCTCTAATGTTTTATTCCTTCTACAACCCCCTTGAGGATATCGCGTTCTCCTTTTATGTAGGCTAGTAATAATAGTAATTTTCTGATTCCGACGTCAACTATTTTTACTATACTACATTCAAAATAATTGTAAAATTAACTTAAAGCATAGGACATTAACTTAAAGCACAGGACATTTTAAAAAGTGACGTCTAACTCATTACTCTTTTGTAAAAAAAATGTCTCTGACACTATTTTGGGTTAAGCTAATACAATAATTTAATAAACGAAAAAAGTTTCAGAAGTTTCGGAAAACAACAAGTCTAAGCGAGAAGACGGTAAACGTCAGGAAGTTGCTAGACTGGAGTTCAAGAGTTATGAAGAGAACATGACGTTGGCTGTTTAACAAAATGGAAGAATTGATCTAATGCTTTCACGGCCTATTCAATATTATTAAAACGAGTGTCAGCCGGGCTGTTAGGCCGTGGTCTCATGGTATTTTAACCATACGTTTCGGCCACACCGTCAGTGGTTTTCGGCCACACATCTTCAGTGGTTGATGTTCGTGGGTGATGTTCCCCAAATAACCCCAGTACTAAGGCAAAACCAAGTAACATGCCTCAGTAACATGGTTTTGCCTCAGTACTGGGGTTATTTGGTGAACATCAACCACGTTCTACTTTTACAACTGAAGATGGTGAGCCCGAAACGTCTGGTTCAAACACCATGAGACCACTGGCAAACAGCCCGGCTGACACTCGTTGTAATAAAATGGTAGAATACTCGGTTAAACACTGTCATGTAGTGAACGGGTTAAGACTTATATTCTGAAGAATAATCACTGGGCAGCTACACAGACTGTGCGACGTAAGTTGTCGTTGTCCGCGATATGTACAGTGTCCCAAGTCCCGACATGGAGACTTTGTAACGAAAGATATCTCGAAGACTGGGATGAGCTGCAACAATCATAAACTCTAAAAATGACGGGTCATCAATGGCCAGATGATAACAAAGATGATGATGGCAACGATGATTGTGTGTGTGTGTGTGTGTGTGTGTGTGTGTGTGTGTGTGTGTGGCGCGCGCGCCTTGGCTCATGGATGTTACTGTTCGACAGAGCAATTAGCTTTCCATGAACTCCGCAAACTCGCATGACGCAATGTCGAGCGACAACAGCAGTTGTCAAAATCACACACAATTCAGCATTAATTTTGAGTGAATTAAGCGTCAATTGTCGGCGACAGCGACACGAACCAAAACCTCGTAATTTTCTCCAAAACCGTCAAGTTCGCTTCAGTTTTCTGCTAATAACCTTTAATTGTACGGATTACATAATTGTTCCAAAAGTCTGTAGTGTTCAATTAAGGCTTACCGCACTTTTTACGTTTTTTTGTGTAAACGGAATTACAGAGTATTTGTTTACGCGCCACTTGTCAAATTTTGCTTAATTTATGCGTTGCTTGTAATTAGTTAAGTATTGAAGCGATTCCGATGTTATTGTTGCCTGACGTGTGTCTGAAATGTTGTTGTAATACGGTTTGTACATGTAAACTGTGTGTGCGTATGTGAGAGCGCGCCTGTGAGTATCCTTACATCTATCGCTGTATTCGTTCTCTGTTTCTATGATCTGTTTTACCAATCTCTTACGCTTTCCCACAGTTTGGTTCAATTCATCCCCCTTTTTCCTTCCTTTCTGATGTCTTCTGTTAGTTTTCATATCCAAACTGTGTGCGATTTGAGACGAATATGCAAATTATGTGCCCACAAACAGTTGCTAACCTGCACTGCAAGTAAATATGGTTCGGGTGCAACTATCATACATATACCATAACATACACAACTAAATGTTCGACGTACAGTAAGCCCTAAACAATAACCTACATGAATATGTGAAGCATTTATTAATTGTATTATTAAAAATATACATATTATTATTATTAATAATAATAAAACTTTTCGTACAAGAATATATTTTTAATTAATTTTTTAATATAACACTCTTTCAATAGTATTAAACAATAATTTGTATAATTTATATAATAGTATTAATATTTGTGTAATTTGTATATCTGATGATGATAGTTAAATACTATTAAAACAGTGATGTATTCAAAAATAATAAAAAATATATTCTTGTACGAAAAGTTTTATTTTATTAACAAAAATATAAAAATAATACAAGAATAATTGAGCAAATATGAATGTAGACTAATATTAAAAAATTGTATTGTATTGTTGTTACTAAAAGTTTATAACATTTTTTTGTGTGCTATTTCAGATTGGTTGACGTCAATGTTGCAGAGTTTTGTAACCAAGACGTAATATTAAGCATAGCCTACTCCAGGTGTATCAACTAAAAACATAATATTTTTTACACGTTTACTAAATAAACTTGACCGACACGCTACACTGAATAGGTTCTTATCTGTTTTAAACTGAGTGGGACTCTGGTGTAACCGGCTGAGCCAGTGTTAACTGCAGCAGGGAAACAAAAATTATTAAAATGTTCTTTCAAGCAGTATCTGCATTATTCACAGGGCACCTGAGTGAAAGGCTGTTATCTCGAAACATTATAACTACATATACACTACGTAGATGAGATTTCACACATATGTGAAACGGTGTGCGAGGCTTGGAAACCATGTCATAAGAACAGAATTGGGAATACTTTTTGTCAGTGGCAGAATTGGTGAGTATAAAGTGGATGGACTATAATAGCGAAAGAGAGAAGGAAAGACTCCCTAAGAAAATTATAAATTGTAAGTATGGAAGGAAAAGTGATGCAGGGAGAGCTCGCAATAGATTCCTGACCGGAGCAGGTTAAAACACCTGATCCTGGTGAGAAGCAGAAGAAGAAGAAGAAGAAGAAGAAGAAGAAGAAGAAGAAGAAGAAGAAGAAGAAGAAGAAGGGCGAGGACAAGGACGAGGAGGAGGATGAGGAGGAGGGTATGAAGAAGACGAAGGAAAAGAAGAACAAGAACAAGAACACGAACAAGAAGAAGAAGAAGAAGAAGAAGAAGAAGATGGTGGTGGTGGTGATGATGATGATGATTGTCTTCAGGAGCTGTAAAGAAAATGTCCCGAGTGAATTATTGATGCTCTTTGAGAAAACTAAAATACCGTGTTTTTAAATGTACAGTTTTCTGTGGATATGTGTATGAATATAATAACTGTGTATTATATAATGTGATTTGTACAATCATAATAATAATAAGAATAATAAAACTAACTTATATATTTATGATTTTTGTGTCGATAATTGTTACGGTAGACACATCTTTTTTAAACGAAAAGCAGGTTTATTAAAAATCCAATAACAAATTTTGTTTTAAGCAGCGTAAAGTATGACTAAAGATAGAGTATTAAAATGCAATATGCATAGTGTAAATACAATTTTTGCATTGAATTATTTTATAGCGATATTTTCAATACAACATGTGGCTGGTACCCGTTCGCCATTTGGTCAAACTTTTCACACAGTCCTCATTGTCGATTACGTTAAGAGACTATGTAATCGTCTTTACGCCCTCTGTCTGTTAGTGTAGACCTTGATACCGTGTGGTCATCCTCCCAGATTTTATTTTCATGCTTTTGAGACTTGACTTCGCAAGTTGAAAAACTATAACTACATGATCGTACCGCCGGGATGTATTGATTAAACCATCACTCTCTGGACCTCAACTTAAGTGACAGCAAGGTTAGGTTATTATTCAATAAGATGTATCCAAATAAATGTATCCAAAAAATCTCTAGGGCTAATTAGTACAGGCGGGTAGGACGGATTTCAAAAAATATAATCAACAAGACAGGAGTTTCAAGCGGCTCCAATTGATGTACAGTTTTTTATTTAAGACGAAAACAACGATTAACAGTATTCCTGGAAAATAGTCAAAAGCAAAACTTTGTGAACAATCTAAAGAGTTGATAGACAAATCTATGAGTTATCAAAAAAAAAAAAAACTAGCTTACCTGGCTGTGATAGGTGAAATGATAAACTTAGTTTGCAAATTGATTCGTGTCTTGGATCTCCACAAACAAAGCAACGAAATAAAATAAAACTGAGAGAAAATACTAGAAAAAAGAAAAAACAACCTTTGTCGTTCACCAAAACATCAGTTAAATCGAAGAAGAAGAAGCAGCAGCGGAATAAGAATGGAAGGAGAAAAATACGAACGTGACGATAAAAAACTGTGTTGTTAAAAAGAAGAAAAAACTCTGAATTAAGATGGTGTAAAAAAAAAGGAAACAGAGAACGAGAAGAAATCAAATCGGTTGCGTTTCAAATTGAATTATACATCCGAGTGTGAACTTTCTTTTGTGTGAACCCAACTTTTATACAACAATTGTATTATTGTTGTAGTGATCATTGGCTCACCCGGTGCCGACGCCGCGGCCTTAGAAACCGGCCGGGATTAAATCATCATTACTCTATTTACAAGGAAAGAATTATTTGTATTGTTGCGTCCACCGTATTACTTAGCTATAACAAGGTGTAAAATTATCGCGATCATTACCGGTATCTGCAGATGCTCGCTGCGGTGTCAAACGACAGTAGGAAGTCGAGCAGCCAACCCTCATGTGATCTCCTTTCTCTAATTACGGACAAGGAAGTGCATAGTCTACACACTTCTCTCTCCGCTCATAATAAATAATTGTGACGCGTTTCTTACAAAAGCTGCGCTGTTTGTCGCGTCTAATGGATAGTTTTCCTAACGCACAGTATTCATGGTGCATGTGTGTGTGTAAAACTACTGTAATTATTGTAGTCACCAGTAGAGACGACACTGACACATTTTGCACATTGTCCTTACTGTATTTCTCTGGTCTGCGTTTTATTTTATGAAATACGCCCTACTTAATCCAGTTGTACGTACTTCCTCAATCTTACACCCTTCTGAAGTAGATCTTAATTCCTTCACCACTTCCTTCCTCAAATTATCTTCTCCTTCTTCTCCTAATCCTGACTCTTATCGTTTTCACATCCACTTTCACTTCTTGCAGTTATCGTCTTCTCGTCTCCCTAGCCGTCACGCTCCTTGCAATTCTCCATCCAAGTTTCTGTTTGATTTCTCCTCTCTCAGTATTCTCTAACAGACTCGATTCTTCTATATTTAATAAATCGTATTATATTGTTACCTTTTGACTATGGCAGCTACCCCACGTCATCCCTAATTCTTCTAATTACAGGACCAAGAAAAGTGGATTTTGTTCCTCGGAAATTATTCTTGATCTACATGTTACTAAAAATCTGTACAGCTTGCGTAAAAATTCATTTTAATTGTTTTGAGATTATTCTTTATTTGAGGAGTTTCATGTAAAGAGAACATATTCATATTTTGTGCAGGTTTTTTATATAATAAACATATGTTTTCAAGTAATAAATACTTCTGTAAGCATTACTTTCTTAATTAACGTAATATCAAAAATTTAAATCTGAGTAAAATCGATTATTCGTTAATTTACATTATAATTGAAACTAATCGATTATTTGTTAATTTATAAAGAAACCTCTGAAGACGCAGAATAATTCTGTGAAACGTGCGTCAGGTGAAAACAATTTAGTCAAGTAATACTTGCAGAAGTATTTATTATTTGAAAATAATGATTATATATGGAAATCCCGGTTTCTGGCAATTTCTCGCTGTCTGATATCTTGTGATAACTGGTTTTTGCATTGTCAGTTTTCCGAATCCTACCGGCAATTAATATAACTTAGTACTGTAATAACAATTACATTGCGATAACAGAAGTTGATTTGTTCTGAGATTTTCGGGATAAGACATAACTACACTTGTGAAGACGATTATGAGGTGCTTGAGAACACAATAACTGCACTACTATGTTAAATCTATTTCATTATTATGCTGTTAAGAATTAACTAAACACTAGTGATTTTACCATATTTAGTTTTTATTTTTGCCTGTCTCTTATGTCTTCCAATCTGTGATACTCCTCCGCCTTCTTTACTCAATTTCTTCACGAACTTTTCGGTAGTTCTTGTTTCGTTTTTTGCTTATGCACTGTGTACAACTGAGAGTTTGAAATGCTTAACAACGTATAGAATCATCATTGGCTTCTTTCTTCTGCTTATGCCTAACGAGAACTATCCAATTATTTATTTTAGATTTGTCGATAACAAGCTACCAGTTTTTAGATTCGTTATTACCAAAATATGGAAAGATTTGAGAATAAGCAGGTTTTAGAAAGATGGAACAGTGAGCCACTTTCGATGCAACGGCGTGCAGTATTGTCATTCTGTCATTTCGTGCAGTGTTGACTTATACTTTGTCATTCTGTCATTTTGTGCAGTGTTGACTTATACTTTGTCATTCTGTCATTTCGAAATTTGAACGCTGAAACAGGCAGACCTCAAATGAATTGATATCTGCTATTACATCCTATCCCGTATCATTATCTGCTATTATATTCTATCCCGTATTCTCTGAATGTCGGGCAGAATGAGTACTCCCGTAGAAGCAACAATAACTGAAGAAATAATAAGGAATATCTAAACCACATTGGACAACAGGGAAATCTTGTACTGGAAGGTAAAACAGAAGCAAGGAATCTAGTGGCAGACAGCAAGTGAGGTGCTCGCACAGCCTTAGTTAAATCAACGAAACAAATAAACATAGTTAGAGATTTCATAATAAAACTGCCCAACATTGAAGTATCCTGTAAGAGCCAAAATAATGATTAAGAACCAACTAATTGAACAAGTCTCTCACTCAAGCTACCTAGGGTATGATATATCATATGAGAACAATAGAGACATAGTCAATAAACTATGTAAGTTTCAATGATGTGCGGCACAAGAAGAAGACTAAAAGACAAGACGCGAAAAGATACACAGCTCAAGGTGATTGTTGTCCCTATGTTTCTTTATGGAAGTGAGTCATGGATGATGAGAAAGAGAGGTAAAAGCCGCGTACAAGCAGCGGAGACGAAATTTCCAAGATCGGTCAAAGGTTGTTCTAAACAAGATCTAATTAGAAATTAGAGAGTAGAGAAAAGTTGGAAATATACAACTTAAATGAGCAAATAGAGTTGTACAGAAGAAACTGAAAAGACCATCTGGAGCGTATGGATGATCGACGACTACCAAAAGCAGCTAGTAGATACAAACCAGCTAGACGAGGAAGCGTAGGGAGACCAAAGAAAAGATAGGAATAAATCATATAAAGCCGGAACAGGTCACGAAGGCCTAATCCTTGTTGGGGAAGAAGAAGAAGACATTCAAGTTAATAATGACACAAAACTCTTAGGGGAATAAAAGGACAGACGAGAGGTTTTCAAATGTTTATGTTTTCTCGTTGTAATTTCGTCGGTATTAGAAAAGAGTAATGATGAAGAGGTTTGCGCCTAGTTGGGCAGAATTGAGTTGAAAATTGTCGTCCTGTTGGCAGCCAGTACAGATCGGCGTAACAAATATTAGTTTTTCTTAGTCGTAAGAAACACGGAGCTTAGAGGATGGAGCAAGGAGTGGACGATTGGGTCACGTTCGTCTGCAACACGTGCTCGTCTCACTGGGCATTCACGTCCCAGCGCCCTGGTACGTGTTATTCTTTGGTTCTAGCATTTTTTATTGTTTTTTTTTTATTGACAAACATAATACAATTCGGTCGGACAGTACAGGTTAAATTAAATTTTTGGCTTTGAAAAACACAAAACAATAAATTCATGGTCACAGATAGATCATCAGTAATTTAAAGATTTCTGAGTGTACAGCCATCTGTTGTCGATTCAGCAGGAACCCTTTGAGCATACTATCCTGCCATCTACTTCTTTTTCTATGATAATATGGAAAGAAAATTTCGACTTTATAAAGCTTTAGTAGACTAACCTACCTACTAACTAACTTAGTAGTTAGACTACTAACTTAGAGGGCGGTACTTGCTAACTTAGAGACCGGTTCGATTCCCGGTCAACACCATAAAATCAAATTGCGTTGATCAGCTCCAAGGCCAAATTTAGCATGTTGAACTGAATGTCGATGATAATAATAGGCGGACGAAATGTAGTGCTAACCACACTGTCGTTCCTGCATGTCGTGTGGTTCAAGATGACATTCTACAATGGTACTACTAAACAATTTTCACAGTAAAAGAAGGTTTATTAAGCTATTTACTTTGGAGCTTGAGAGGAGGAGACGAGAGGGCGCTGGACCGCGACGTTGATCGAAGGTCGGTTTCTACCTGAGTCAGCTTCTGAGCGGTCATGGATACCTCCGGTCCTACCTCCATAAATTGGGCAAAGACTTGTCTGCAGACTGCCTACATTGCTCGGGTATAGAGGATAACGCGGAGCAAATCCTCTGCGGATATAGGAAGGATGGCTCCAGACAACAACGTCGGAACCTTACTAAGAGGGGAGGACTTCTGGAATCATGTAGCACATTACGAAGAGGCCATCCTTCGTGTGAAGTATGGAGAATTAGAACCTGTATAGAGTAGATTAATATAGATTAACTTGAGGCCGTTAGGGTCAGCAAAATGGTCTAGCAGTGTGATAAATGATCACAAGCTAGTGCTCGTTCGATGGAGGAGCGGTTTTAGCGGGTAGCCCTTGAGATGGTAGTCCCACACTTCGTATGTAAATGCATTTTCCTCTCCTCCTTAAAAAATGAAAATTATTATCATTCTACTAAAGACAGTATTTTGCATGTGGCTTTCTCTATCCATTTTTGTGAACATATTACATCGTCTGAACTCTAGTTGCGGCAGCAGTAACTATATAGTTGCTGCACCCCTTATCATCAACCAGCATCTCAATCTAGAGTAGAGAGTGCGAATTCATACAAACCCACTCATTTTTCATCTACCCTAGGGAGGAGAGTCGACATTTCTTTCCACTTTATAACATTCGAGTATTTTCCATTAACATCTGTTCTCATCATTATGCTTTCGAAGTAAGTCACGTATACCCCGTTTATATTTGACAACAGATGGCTTCATCTTTTGCTTGTTCTAAAACGGAGTTGTTCGAAGCTCGGGCCAACGTGAGTATTCCACGAACCATCTGTACGCCCGCATTTTGTTGATGCGACTGCTTAATGTTCTATATTTCCGCTGTAGAAGTTGCAATAGACAAACCAAATGAACGATATAACGTTTTTAATTTTAATCTGATTACTTCATACTTCCTTTTCGAAAAGTAGAGTGTACAGTTATCTTAAATTTGTTAGGGGGGGGTGTCTAACTTTAAGGAATATTTTTTGTTTATCCAATAAGGATGATTGCTTCGCAAGTGACCCGAATCTTGTGTTAGGTCCTTATGTGCTTTTTGCCTGTAGAAAGATTGGAGGACAACAGTTTAGTGCAACAGGAGGAGTACCAGAAGCGCTGAAAAATTGGTTCAAAGAGAAATAAAAATTTTTCCAGGATTGCAAAGGCTTGATACGGAACGGACGAAACGGACAGAAGAGGAAATAGTTACTCTCTTTCCTCTTCCACTTCCTATAGGCTAATACTTTTCAGTTCGCTTTCCTTACATTAGTTGATTTGGTATTTTTCGTTATATTGTCTTTCACATTTCAGTTACTTTGAGCCAGATCGCGTTCTGATTTTTGACTAATCGTCACTGTGTTTTCATTAGCGGTCACAGCTGTAAAGGAATGCAGTCTATTGAGTTGATGTTATGAAAGCTTTTCTTGCATCTACTCTGGTGTGTTTACAATTAACAAATTCTTAAATGCTCGTTTTAGCAACAGACCGTTATCCGAAAGGAAAATATTTTCCTTCGTTTTAACAGTTCAAAACCAGTGGCCAGATTAGAGAGCCGCAGAGTACGGGCATGCGCAGATAGATGATGACGGTGATTCAGTGAGCCGGTGAGACGTTGAGTTTCCCTTGGTTATGAGTGGCGTGGCAAATGTAGAGTCACGCGCTGGAAAACGTCAAATCGATTACGGAGTCGGACAATGGGAACAACGTGTCATGGGAGATGCGAGTTTGTCTGTCTGCACAATGCCCAATGCTGCTGCCCAATGGTACAGTCTCACCAAAACTACTGTCGCCACTTTTGATTGACCAGCCAACATCTCACTGTACGAGTGCGTCCCTTCCATTCACGTGCTCGTTTACAACTGACACAAACACTGAGGGTAGTCGTTAACAAACTAGACACAGTCTTAAATGCATACAAGTGTGAGACCTCCGAACAGAACAGAAGTTGTTACCTTTTGACGTTTACACAAAAGAAAAAAGTGCCAGACATGAAAAAAGCAAAATTTGTATTACATCACATTAATATTATTTCATCATTATCATCATCATCATCGTCGTCGGTGTCTTCTTCTTCTTCTTCTTCTTCTTCTTCTTCTTCTTCTTCTTCTTCTTCTTCTTCTTCTTCTTCTTCTTCATCTTCATCTTCATCTTCATCTTCTTCTTCTTCTTCTTCTTCTTCTTCTTCTTCTCTAATACCAGCACTTTCTTTGTCTGTTTTTCTCTCATTTCGCTTTCTTGAGACATCCATCTGGTTTCTTTTCCTTCTGTTTATAATTATTAACCATTCTTGGGAGGGTTGTTTACACATCCGTCGTCATCATCATCATCATCGATATTATTAATATGATTATTAGATCCTAAATGCACTTGCACATCGATCGTTCTCATACACTAGAGCTCCTGTAACGGTTACTCCTTCCGTTTTCATTCTTTACATTCTTAATTCTAAGTTTTTAAGTTTTATTTTTGTTACATCCATTAGTATATTCAAGTCTTCTTTCTCTTCTCTGCTTTTGGGCTTCCGAGCTTCTAAAGTCCGGCCGCATCTAGTACTTTCACTTTACTGTATGTCTTCCTCTTGGTCTGTTCCTTTATTAGTCTCCACAACCATAATCTTTCTTATCATTGTTACTTATGTTTGTCGCCAAACCATCTTTCTCTGTCTCTACTTTGACATATTTAATTATGTTCCATCCATCCACGGTTTCTTACATTTCGTGGTTTCCAGCATTCCTATTGTTACCATCATGTAACGATTAAATTTCCAGTGTAATAATTCTCATTTATTATTAAAAAAAAGTTACGAGGAATATGGTTAATTAGTAATACTGCGGAAGAAATAACCACCACTATTTTATGCATACAGATAGGCATCAGGTCATCAGTAAACATTTGTAACCTAACTCAGTTAATGATTTATTATTCCTTTGTAAGTAACTCGTAGAGTTTCCTACAGGTTTTCCATGTAATATCTTCAAAGAAATAGAATGCAAGTATATTAATATTTATATATTTAATGTTTTATTATTCTAATAAACGTATAAATTTAAATAAATCGTCTTAGTTTGTTGTTATTTGAATTTGTTCTTTAATTAGTAGATTATTATTATTATTGTGTTTGTAAATATTAAAATTTTCCCAGATATTACCTTTTGTTACCTTTTTGTACGTTTTTAATTAATTTGACATTTTGAATGTCTGGAAATTTATGTTTATTGTTTAAAAAGTATGTGGCTAAATTAGATTTGTAAATATTAGGTTTTAAAAACGCATTGCGATGTTGAATGTATCTCTCGGACAGCTTTTTCTTCGCCTGGCCTAAGTAAAATTTATTGCAATCTTAACATTCTGTTTTGTAAACTCCATTTTTATTATGAATGTTGAATTTAGTTTTAGATTTTTATTTTATTAAAAACAATGTTATCTGTGTTATAAGATATTTTTAAGTTTGTATCTTTAAATAGTGTGCTTAGTTTATGATTTAATAATATTAAACGATTCAAACTGCAATTAATAGTAAATGTTTGATATGTTATTTAAATTTAATTTTTCCATTTTTTAAATAAAGAAGGAAACACAAATTTGGTTATCGATAAACTTAAACGCACGCTCGTGTGTGTAAGTTAATTTATTTTTAAATGTCTACTTTTTGTAACATTCTTATACTAGTGTAATTCTTTCTTGTTTAAAAGGAAAAAGCGTATTAAAATGTGTAAGAAAATTTATAGATTTAACTATAATAAAGCCTCTCATAAGCCAAGTGAAGCGATTTTGACGCCTCAAAACTACCACCCTCTTACACTGTACTATGAAATTTCCTCATTCAGTGTATTAACGAAAATTTAATATAACTTTTAGATAACATAACGGATAAACAAAAAGTTCATGATTACAATCTTCTTAACGGTTTTAGGCTTCAGCGGCCTGTTCCTATTCCACAGTCCACATTTCTTAGGTCTACCAAACTTTTCTTCTGCCTCTAGGCTTGCAATCTCTCGCCATCTTCGGTATTCTACTTTTTTCTTCCATTCTATTTATGATTTGAATCTTTTTTCTTCTGTACTCTTTAATCCTTTCATTAACTGCAAAAATATCTAAACCACTTCTTATCTCTTCTTTCTTATATGATCTCGTCTATTACACCTTTTATGTTGATCTCAGAAATTTCATTTCTGCTGTTTGTATCTTCTGTTCATCTTTTTTCTTTATGACCCAAGTTTCAGAACCATACAGTAGTGTAGGCATTGCCATTGTTTTATAAAATTTTATTTGAGGTTCTTTTCTACATTTATTTCCCAAAGTTCTCCAAATCTTTCCACACAGTCTTGTGAAATTCATCACTTTATTTTCCATATCTCTATCTTGATCATAACTAATGTCACGTGCAGGATAGTTGAAATGTCTTACTTGTTCTATGAATGAATGTGTTGTCTATGCATATTTTGGTCCGAACCGTTTCATCTCCTATGAAGGCCATTACTTTTGTCTTTGATTCAAATATGTTACAGTTATATTCTTTTCCTATACAAAAAAAAAAAGGCTCTGCAATTTGGACCAGAGCCTCTACCTACTCAAGGCCGTCGTGCGTGGTGAAGAGCCACAACCTTTTCGAGGTGGTCCTATAACAGAACACGACGGATCTAGACCAGAGAAGGTCGATAAAAAAGTTACTGTCTTAGTGTTTCCCAGTCATCCAGTCAGCTGACTCACCGATTGTAATCCTCGACCTCTTCTTTGAGCAGCTCGGTAGGCCTATAGTTCATAATTCATTTTATGATAGTCCAGCGTCATTTTGATAATCTGTTACGTTGATAAGATAATATGGAAGAACTTCAAATTTCCATATTTCTATTTTATATCACCTTATTTTTAACGTGTAAATTAAGTGATCAGATATTATTATAAGCATATTCTAAACACGAAAATGTCGTTTTTATTAAGTCTATCAATATACTGTGATTTAATAAGACAATTATATTTAACGCACTGTCAATAACGTAAATTTATTTCAATCGGGTACTCTGTCACCGGAACGTGCGTCATACAATTAAGAGAGGGAGAGAGAGAGAGAGAGAGAGAAAACAGATGTCTACTAAACCACCAGGGACACATCAGATGACGATATCTATTCATCTGATGTATTTAAAAAAAAATGGTCAGATCTGAATCCTGCTAGTGAAAAATACACGAACATTAAATATTTTGTCAGTACGTAAGTATATCGCAGAACACATAATAACCCGTTCTAAAAGCGAATCGAATAAAACGCCGGACAAAACAAAACAGATGTAAATATTGTGGTTTTATTAAATTGTTCCACAATCGCGTTGGCTGTGAAGGGACACTATCTCTGTCGACACTCGGCGTTAAAAAGCAATGATTTATTTTTATCTAATAAAGTTATCTTAAAAAGTGAAATCGCTTTTAGTTTAGAGCAAGAGACAGAATGAGAGAGAGAGAGAGAGAGAGAGAGAGAGGTAACAATAAAGAGAAGCTTAAAAGATAAATTAGGTGTTTGGCGGGACAAATAACTGGAGGACGGTGGGGACGGGCCGAGCCGGATTCTACACACTTACGGGTCATGCATTATTCATTCCCATTCACACACACACACACACACGCGCAAACCCTCCGACCAATTAAACATTGATATATATCTCTGAAATAATATAATTATAGCGCAGACCTGAGAATTATTGCCTTTTAACTGATTCCCCTTCGACGGGTAAATAAAACACACTCCAAAACCATTGAAACGTCAAATGATTCCTTCGGCGCGGAGATTTTTGTTTAAAAAAAAGTCGTGTTTGTAGGAGTAAATTGTTCCGAAGATCGGAGCGAAGCGTTACAACGCTATCATGCGTACGCTCACATACTTCGGATTGAGAAGTAATTAATGACTGTCCTGGGTCACTTAAACGATACAGAGTAGAGTAACGAAATACGATGTATCGGATAACTATTTAGTGGCCATGAACTGCTGCTTGAGTTAGTCATAGTCGAACTGACGGTTTTCAAATTATGGCGTAAATCGTTTATAACGACATAGTCCATAACGATCAGACTTGTGGCAAGCGTTTGATTTACACATAAATAAGTGCCACCCCAGTAAAAGTCAGTGATGCGGCGAGCGGGATTTGGTGGAGGTTCAGCCTGCAATGTACCCAGTTCGGTTTACGATATTTATCTTCTACATTTCAGGGATTAGGCAACGTGCCTATTTGGGCTTCACATTATCAGATGCATTTCTTTCTGGGTCTTCCTACGTCCCTTCTTCCAGAAGGCTTGTACTTGTTTACAATGGCTGGTATTCTATCTTCATCCATGCGACTTAAACGCTGTCTCAATTTTCCCCTGTATTCTTAAATTTTCTCATTTAGATTATATATACTTAATTCTTCCCGTATATCTTCATTGGGTAATGCAGTAATTTATTCCTTAACGACTTTAAACATTTCTATATTAAACATTCTATTTGCTTGGTGTTCGAATCTTACACAGATGTACGTATTGTTGTACAAGGAGTCCCAATCCGCATTTAATATTTAATAATTCGTATATTATAAGTTAGTGCTTCATCGATATTTCGAAACAAATTAACAATAAAAATCGTAAAATATGTTCGTTATTCCTTACGCACATAGATCTAAATCCAGACGCTGCGTTTACAAGCACTGCTTACCCTCTACCAGTGAAGTGATTTGTATGCGTCCAACCATGTGTTTGCGTATCCTGTAGCGCAGGATTGTTTTGAAGTGTTTGTTTATAAGGGCCTGTAATGACCACTTTATGAACATCATTCGTTCATTTCAGTGGCGAGACGAGTCGACCGATTTAATTCCGTTTGCTGCAAATATTTACAGATATGTACTCACTAAGGCGAAGTTAAAAAAATATTAAAAAACAGACCATTTAACACTACGAGAGTCTGAAAAACATGGAAGCCAGTTTCTTCCTATCGTTTATTTTATTTATATTATAATGTATGGTGCAGCCTTTATTGTTTTATGATTTTTAAACTTTAGGCAGCCATTGTTATAACACTTATTGTTTGTAACACATTTATATTCTGGATTACAAAAAATATGCAGCAAATAATGAGTTATTTTTCTTTCGATTTTTGTAGTTTCATCGAGAAAAATTTTAATCCTCAGAAGATGCCTCCCTAGAAAGATATCCTGGCTGCGCCGCTGGTACAAGCAATATCGGTTATAACGACAGAACCTGTTGATCCCACAGCGATTGTAACGACTAAATATATTGATAACCTTTCAGCATGAGATACACTTACCTTTTCTGCGATACTTAATGCTACAACCGTACAGCAAGACGGCGACAAGCAAAGGGTAGTATTCACGCTGCACGATCATCCAATGTGACTAATTAGCAGTAGTCTCATATTAACTGTCTACGTGATCATCTGAAAGAATGCTGGAAGACCCACCACCCATCCGTAGAAGAGAGACAAGACAAGAGTCAAGAGTTTTGTTTTGTTCAGACTGCATACGTTTGAATGTTCTTACTAATTCTTCTTCTTCTTCTTCTTCTTCTTCTTCTTCTTCTTCTTCTTCTTCTTCTTCTTCTTCTTCTTCTTCTTCTTCTTCTTCTTCTTCTTCTTCTTCTTCTTCTTCTTCTTCTTCTCCTTCTCCTTCTCCTTCTCCTTCTCCTTCTCCTTCTCCTTCTCCTTCTCCTCCTCCTCCTCCTCCTCCTCCTCCTCCTCCTCCTCCTCCTCCTCCTCCTCCTCCTCCTCCTCCTCCTCCTCATCATCATCATCATCATCATTAGTGTTAAATAGTTTCCAGAAGCAATAATCAAGTATAATATGCAATATACAGAAACCAACCTGTAGACCTACTATTCTGACGATTATAACAATTCAAACCACAACACAAAATGGCCACATTCTGTGCACTTTTCGGCAGAATATTTCAAATAAATCTATATGCACTGGAAGTAAAAATTAAAGAAACATAATACACCATATTGCCAGATAAAATGAGGTAAAAATAAAGTAGAAAAATAACATATAATTTAAAACAAAAACGTCATATTTAAGAACTGACCTAGATTTAAAAATAGAGCTGTCGAAATAGTATACGAAACAAACAAAAACAATGTAGAAAAACTAATAGCCCGTACAATAATAATGATACACTAAACAATGAAAATAGAACATACAGACTGCAACAAATTTTATGTAGGCCACACAAATAAATTACAATTAAAAATACAATACTTAGAACGTTTAAATGCGTACAAAAAAAAAAATAGTCATTTACAAACCTAACTCAGCAACACACGCAATAAATACAACAGGTCATGAATCACAGACATTAACAATAAAACATTAAAAAATTACACAAAGGTAATTACACTAAAAACAACTGTAATGATACATTTTATAAAATTTTTCAAGAGTGCCAAAATAACAGTCAGTTAAAGCGTGTTTCGTTCACTTTCCCACCTACTGGAGATGCAGGTTAGAGCCCAGGTTTACAGTGTTAATATTTATGCATATTTAATTAATTGCATAAATTAATTAAATTGTAATTATATAAATTTTCTCTTGATTACGATTATCTAGTAGAACATGTTTCCTTGTGCCACGCGTTGGGCAGCCATATGCAATGTTAATATTTATGCATATTTAATTAATTGCATAAATTAATTACTGTTTAATTAATAAATCTTGATCAAATTTCTCAAATGTGTAATCAACCAAGAGTAATTAATCTTGTCTTCTACTACCAAATAAAAGTCCAAGAATTAAAATATTTATGAACATGGTACTTGTTAAATCATATTGAATCTAAATCATTGATTGTGGATTTTACTTGTTAAAGAATTGTCTTGTATGCCAAGTCTTAAAATAAATTAACTCAACACTATCGAATCCATTATAAATTACATTTATTATGATATGGCATGTTGCATGTATTCATAGTATAAAAGGAATCATGTAATAAGAGTACCTACAACTATTCCAAAAGATAATTAAATTCTATAACATATTTAAAGTATCTGAAAGAAACAGTCAAATGCTTACACATACTCGTGTGTAGTGACGTTAAGAACTATCAATGTTGCGTGCTTGAGATTTGCACTAATTGATATACTTCGAAACATATTTAAACACCTATACACATGAAATACTCATATACCTGCAGTAAACATATTAAACACATACATATTTGAATAATCATATACCTGCAGTAAACATATTAAACACATACATATTTAAAATAATCATATACTTACACTAATAAGATAATACATGTGTAATATTCTATGATATTATTTATTCCTAATCATGGATTCGTATTTATAATGACTCTATTCTGAAATATCTCAGGCAGTTAGTTCTAAGTGACAGGTCAGCGGTATTACGATAAACTAGGAATTTTAATAAGTTGTTATTTTGGTACATTACTCAAGCCGTCGTAGTGTCTCGCTCCCGTTGCATGTCCATTTGGATCCATTGGGTGACGATTGATGTTAGTCCTGGAAACACTCGTAACTCGCACTTTCAATTGTTATACGTACATCGTTTCGGAACGCTAGTTCGCACTTCATGACATCCGTTATAAGTTTTATAATATTATTACCGTTTAAGTCGCGGTACTTGCACTAAGGATTCATTGACTATTCGTATCGCGTCAGTCTATTCATGCGATTTTTAGTTCGATACTGCCACGCACTTAGTTATCTTTCAAATTACGTGTTCGAGTCTTCCGTAACGCCTAGATTGATTTCAAGTTCATTAGACGCATATAAAACATCATCGGCACTTGTCTCTATTCTACGAAATAATGCTGTCTCACAAATTAAGTCTTATTGTTATATACCGATTCATTCCGTTGATAAAGAGTTCAAGTATGTTACTACTGTATCATACCACTTCTTACAGTACTAATTGTATTAGCGTAATGCTTAGAGTTTTACAAAGTTCGTTAGTCGCGCATCGTCGCGAATACCACTGTTTCGGCTTAACGCTCCAAGTCTTACTCCCGAACTTCCACTGATACCGAACACTACTTTGAATATCTCAAAACAAAATCTTTATGAAAACTGAGATAAAATTAGAATAATACTGAGATAAAATTTCGACTGATATTGAGATAAAATAATACTGAGAGCGCGTCTCCTCTTGCATACAGTTTTTATGCCCTCGCTACTCCTACGAACGCTTCATTTTCCCACCAAAATAGCTCTGATAGGACAGTTGTTCGGATTTCCTTCTGTCCTCATGCCTCTGGTCTGTGATTCTTGTGAATTCTTCACCCAGCGCCGTTTTGAGAGGGACGTTCTTCCTCGGGATTTGTTCTCTGGTCGTCGGTTTCTGTCAAGATAATCCCTTACGGTTACTCCCTTCTGAATTCTCGTTTCTAATTGGCTGGTTGGCTTCTCTACTTGAATCTCACATAGTCCACGTTGACACGACGAGCTGCTGTCATCAGGACGTTGCCACTTTCACGGAATCTGCATCAAGACCTTGCTACTGAAGTCACATCTGTCCCTTTTGGTGTAGCGTGTCGAAATAACGTATTGTTCGGACACTGTCGACTTCCTCTAGCGAACTTACGGGTGGCAAACATCTGTGTACGTCGCAGACGCCTCCTCGTCTCCTGCTACATTGTCCGTGCTCCAGCTATTGTTTTTCTGTAAGTTTCACATATGCTTGGAACAATGCTCTTAGTGATGCCTATCTATTCTTCTCGCTACTGAAACGGATGCAAGGGTAATGTTGCTTTGTCATATTTGTGAAGTCAAGTGTTCCCACGCATGGCCCTGTTCGTCGCAACATGTGTTGAGCACGCATTGTCCTTTAACGGCTTTTATCTCATTTAAGTAGAAAGGAAAGGTTTGTTCCCTCCATCGCTCACCCTCGAACAATGCTAACTCGTGTCACTCTTGACGGGCTCTAATTGCTGGCGTAACTCCCTCGGAATACCCAAAAAATCAACAAAAAAAATCTCAAAGTAATAAGTACGTTATAGGTTTCTGCGGCTAAATTGTAAAGTTCCCGCATTCCGTAAAGTTTTCCAGAGGTTCCGCGAGTTTCTGTCCCTGTCTGCAAGTGATGTTTCGGATACGTGGTTAACTTTAATCTCTTGGCTCCGTGCGGACACACTATTTTGTGTCAACTTACTTGAGTTCTCTCCAGGATCCCAAATTTAGTTCTGCGCCTCTAAATTTACGTTTTCCTCCATCCCTGCCCTGTTGCCTTTCACCCATAGCTTGGCAATCCTGCACTTGGTTTCTTACATTATATCCGTTCTCCGGTAACCAGGTAATCAGTGTACACTACTTTCTTCTACTTATGATCCTTAGTTGGTCTTTCTCCAGAAGTTCTCGTTTGTTATGTGGGACAAATACTATATTTTCATTATCCTCCTTAAAATTATTAATCAATGCCTTAAATGTCTGTACAGTTCTTTCTCAATGACAACGTTTCAGATGCATATAATACGTTTTTGTAATTTGTATGAGTGGATATTCGTTTCGGATAGAGTCATCGTAAATTATAAGAACTGGCAACTAAATCAAATAAGTCTGGAAATATAACCCTATAGGTCACAGGTGTGTGGGTAGATCCAGGAAGAGTTGGCTGGAGGATCTTTAAGGGCGGGACAGGCAGCACCTTGCCTATGCGTGTGAAGATGATGATGATGATGAAGAAACTGAATTGTACTTATTACTAGTGATGTTTCTTGGAAAATATGAAGCTTATGCATGCTCTCGTAGGAGAAATGAACAGGGAAATCCCATACACAGTAATAAGCTGAAAATTGCCAGTAACAGAAAAACGTTAGTTAATATGATGGGTACTCTGGTTTCCCTTCAACACGCATAAATTTTTAATATGATGATCCCTTCCCCCACAAAAACGGTTTCGCGTGCATGAAGCTATAGCAATATTTGTAAATTACTGTTCCCAGTTTATCTGTGGAAATGATCAGATACTACTGACCCTTCTTCTTTTGAAGCGCTCGTTTATACCTTTTGTTCTGCTGAAAACCAATTAGACGATACAAAATCAAGGAAGCTTAACAATAAGATAACATTACGGATAAAACGAAAAACCACTTAATATTCATTTGAACAATTGTAGGCTAAAGAGATAATCACACAAAACAGATGTTCAGATAAAAAAAACATCTCTGGCTGAAGGCTTTCAGATGTTTTAAAATCATAAATCTCGACTTAAGTAGAACACTGTCCGCGGGTTCGGCATTCGCTAGTGTATTATTAGGCGCCACCTGGACTATACTTTATGAATTAGTGTAGAACTTGTTTAGCATTTTTTTAACTTGTGTACAGTCGGTGCCTTGATAAAATTATACCTCGTGCTCGCCCAACGTGCGGTTACGAATGTAATACCAAAAATTTAATCTATTTGTTTTCCACTGAAACCTGAGTTATGATTATGTATGTTATTTCGCTTTTGTATGTCGCTAAAAGTATAACTCTTTTTTTTTAGCTTACAAATTATAGGCATTGTAGCCTCGAATAAACATTAATCATAACTAATGACATGTACTTTATACAGCTAAATGCGCAATTTAAAAGCAAGGTTGTAAGTTAGATAATTAAAAATAATAATTAGCTAATTTATTTAAATTACAAATTTATTTTATGTTAATTTTTCTTCTTGGGATAACATGATAATAGCAAAAGATTGGAGGAGAAATTAGAAAAATTAGCATTAAAAATAAAAAATAATAACAACAACAGAAATAATAATAATAATAATAATAAATTTAATTCGAAAGGTATTACGGCAGGAGTTCAAAAATCATTCATACTGGAAACGTACGAAATATTCAAAGCGCACTTCAATATGCCAGCAAGAGCACTGTGAAATAGAAAAATCAGTGATAACAACTGGAAGGTCAGGGCATAATAAATCGTAAAAAGAAGTAAAATAAATAGTGCAAGGTTATCAGTGCAGAATGTTTGCTTCTACAGGCTTACATCTTTGTGTTTCTATTAGCATCATTTGATTGTTGTTAAGCAGCTTCAATTCTGGTCTTATCTGAAACTTTTTACGCGCGTGATGCAATTAAGGGTTTATACAGTATCCCATAGTTGACTCGTTACAGACTCCTTAACATAGCTTTCTTAAGCTATAATAATGTCGTCGGAACCAGGCTAGCACAGTATGTATACATGTAGCTTGAGGGTAGAAGTTGCGTATACACAAATCTTACTTGCAATATACGTCGATTAGTGTTGTAAACAATGTGACGCAATCACTTTTAGGTTGACGATACTATCAGGTGCACGACAATCTAATTTATAATTACAATTCCGAAACCGAGCTTTTCATTAAATCAACGAACCAAAATTAAGGCCCTACCTATGTGAAAATGAATAGGTAACGCCCGCGGGTAAAACAGGCGGTGTTCGACAGTACAAAAAGGAGTTTATTACAGATGAAATAACAAGACATAAAACTGTTCGCGTAGATCGTAGTGGCGGCAGGGAAGGCAGTACAGGAAGTTGGGTGTGAGGTGATCAACCATGACACACAACCTTGTGACACACCAGCCATACAGCTGTTCTGAACACAAAATAATTAGTCCAAAAACAACGCGTCAAAGCTACGCATGCGCAGTGAGATCTTTTGACACAGCACAACAGAGAGCCGTTTCATGTCTAATTAGTTTAGCTGTACTATTCTCCAACTTTACGTCTACAATTTCTAGCATGACTAAGGTAAAGTGCTAACTGCAAGTCTTATGCCATGAGTACAATGCCTTGTACACATCCTGCAAACATTCCGATGGCACGTCTTAATGAAATTGAGTTTTGCAAAAAATTTAAATATTCTTTTTGTTTCGGTACTCAGGATTCGCTTTGTTTTGGTTCCCATTATTGAACGTCTTCTTCAGCATATCCGTCTTGGATTTTCTGCAGGCATCATGCGGCAGCTTGTATTGCCGCTAGGACCAAGGTACGTTTTCCAGTTGCCAGATCGACTCAGCTTGTAAAAGTCAGTAACTAAAGATAACTTAACACAACAGTGAACGCCTTATCATAATACCTTCCTTGCACATCTTTCTCAAACTATTTTGATGTTAAAAAATTTGTTAGCTTCAGTTCTAAGCTAACAATTGTTTCTTTCACAAAGGCGTAGGCAAAGTGTTAGCTATACATCTTATGGACTGAATACGGTTACAGTACGTTAGAGACATAAAAGCGTTCTATGATATACTGACTGAACTTGAAAGCGTCTATATACTGACTAACTTTATTTTTGATTACGAAGGATCGAGGTGAAGTGTGAGCCACTGCACTTAGCCTACCTAATTTAAAAATAATAACAAAGATGTAATCAATCTAGTTCACTGAAGAGAACAATTGAACAGTATTTGTGGGAGATGCGGTAATGATAATACTACAAAACAATCATAAAACTATAAGAATGGTTTTGAAATTTTTATAGAGACTTATGTATATTTTTTACATGCTATATATTAGGTATAAACTTTTTATAATTATTATTTAATCCGATTATTCATCCAGAAATAAATGGCTGCTTAGCCATGTTTGATTAGTTTTTACATTACGTGGTATGGCTAGTTTAATACAATTTCGACGTTCAGTAAACCATGTAAAGGAAAGAAAGGGAAACTTGGGGTTTAAAATGTTTTCTTAAATTTTTAGTAATATTTGTTTAGTAAATTATGGAAAATGCAAAGACGTTAAGAATTTTGCAGTATTAATTAGTAAGTAAATAATAACACTAAAAATAACACAAACGTGAAGTTTATAGAATAAACATGACAAGAGTTAAAACAGTGATGATGACTCGTGTAGGATTTAACGAATGACCGTTCTCGCAGACGTTTTTGGATCAGACATCAAGTAGAGCTCTCAAATGTATCTGATAGTAGAAAGTGTTCGAAAGGGGACGTGGTGATTCCTGGATTTCAGGAATATAATTTTTTCTCGTGTCATAAAAATATTTTTAATGAACAAATTTCATCAGCATCATCACTATCGCCACCATCATCATCATTGTCAACAACACCGTCGTCGTCGTCATCGTCATTGTCATAATCATCACAGTCATCATCTTGCTATAAATTTGGCAAATGCGCTTCTTCAGAAGAATATTGCTTTCTTGCCTTTACTTATAAATCCTTTGACTTTTAAATGGTAGGTCGTTATTTCTTTCGGTATTCTATAACTCGTCATTCGCTTCGAATGAGAGCACCATCGTCGTCTGTGTTCACTTATTACAAATAAACGAAATGAAATTAAACAATAGTGTAAATAGCAACAGAGATAAATCTGAATTTCAGCCAATATTCGTTTTTTAGCAGTTACCCTTATGCGAAGGAGTTGTACTTTATGGTACCATATTTACTTTATGGTATCGTGTACATTTTCCCCTTCCTTAATTAATTAATAACTAATGAATCAATTAAGTAAAAAATATACTGTATATTCTATTATTTTTAAAGTTCTTCGTTTTTTGTACATTTATGTTACATTTTCATTGTTATTTTAGTGTTAACGAATCATGCTTTAAAGCCATTCATTCTTTACCGTTAAACGTTGACAGTGATGGAATATTCATGTTTAAACTTAGATTCGTCTGTTAAAGAAAACGGTAGCCATTTTCTGGCTTAAATAAATTATATATTAAATATTAATATGAATATTACATAAACAACATAGTATTACACAAGTGACAATCGGTTAAACAGAACTCAAATTGATGTCTGCATAAAGTACTAATTACTTAGCATAAATAAAGACAGACCCGTTACTTTGCAAAACAGCATTCCACGAGGAATGTTGTTTTGTTTTAGTCATGCGCAGTAAGAATGCGAAGTTATGCAATAAATACTATTTTATGTGATTATTGTTACACGACTATTTATAACTTGTGGACACAATATTTTTTATATTATATTCGTTATTTAATATTTAAATATATTATACTTATAATTATTTACATTTATTATTAATAAGTATATTAGGTTAGCCTGAATGTGGCCATCAATTTCGTATATAGCTGAAACGTCGCTTTTACAAGTGATGGCTAGTGTTAGTTTCTCAATCTAAAACGAGGGCGAGGATTATGCACTTCATAATTAGTATTAAATGGTCTTTGGTATATCTGTGAACGAGCACTTCTACCTGGTATGTAAGAATGAAAAAATAATTATTAAAGGCAATAAATATACAAAATTACCAGACTTTCACAACAGCCTACATATCAGCGACTAGACATGTGGTCTAGAGGCTTGTCCTCATCAGTATGCGTAGTTCTCCTACCGAAGACGAGTGTGCAAAGGTCATCAGAATTTATTGTGTATAACAAAGATCATTTTAAATCCAAAACCTTACGCCTAAACAACTGATCGTTTTTTACCTTCAGAAATGAGCCTTTCCCTGATTTCCCAGGCGAATATCGTGGGGTTTTCCCTCTTGTACTGTTCTATCTTGGAGACAACGGCTGGAGTCGCTACTTTGGGTTTACTTCCGCCTATGAGGCCAGGAGGTCGCAGTGTACCTGCAAACCACAAACACACATAAATAATTGTTTTCATGTTGATTAATAGTACTAAATATGAACTATACTACAGAAGTAAAACAATGTGCTGTATATTATAGATAATATTGTCTATTATGACACTACCAGTATGCTCCCTGAGCTGAGCGTTTCTTATTTTGAACGAGGTACATTTATAATTGGATAAATTTTTATATTAGATAATTTTTTAATTATAAAAAAATTATGAGAATTCCCACTACCCTACTATTTTTGTTTAGTAACAATCACACAACTACAATTATAGAACAATCACACAACAAACGCTAAAATTTCTAAACAATCGAATCTGTGATAAAATTCCTTTTAGTCTGACACCCGGCCGAATTTTCAAAATCTTGATCCCATTTGTGGGCCCTGGGAGCAGAACATGTTTTTAATTTCCAAAACTGTACATTATATTAATTTTTTTGCTAAACATTGTCTTTAATTTTATATCACACATGGAATTTGCAATTTTATAACATTTTTGCCCTACTTTTGAGCCACGGCGTCATAAAATTTTGTAATTTCCAAAAGTTAACACTACATTCAGATTTTGGTTTAAATTACTGTTAATTTGACACACCACACGATTTTTTAAGATTTTATCATAATTTCACTCACTTTTTGGCCTCCAGCATCCAATAATTTTGAAATTTTTCAAAACTAACATCAAATTTATATTTTGGTCAAAATTTCCTTTAATTTGGTACCCCACATGTACTTTTGAGATTTTTTAAAAATTTCGACCCTTCACATTTTTGTTTCCCGCCCTCCAACGTTTTGGGGGATCAATCTGAAAAACAGTAGGATTCTGTAGGGTAAATGTATGGATACGTGTGTCAAGTTTTACGAAAATCGGTTGATGCGTTCAAAAGCTATCGTGGGATATATACACCAACAGACGGACAGGCAGACAAACGCTAACGGTCGAATTAAAACTGAGAACTCGTTTTGCTCGTTCAACAAATGTGAAGCGTCTAATATGGTATGGCTCTGTGCAACAAATGCCTAAAACGTTGTTAAACTGCTTTCGACACAGATGAAGGGAAAATGTAGGCCGAGGACATCCATGAGAAGATGGGAAACACGTCTTCAACAAGGAGCACGGGATAAAGTGACCCAAGAGGGTTCAGTAGCTGTACATGCACTCGTACGAGGATGAATGACAAAACTGTGGCGAACGCTGCTCTGTGTGTGTGTGTGTGTGTGTTTTTTTTTTAGCTTCGATTTATTTATTGCACGACAGTGTTGTGCTAGATAAGACATTTCGTGACTTTTTTTATCTGATATTCTATGACTTAAATGGAAGAGCATTGAAAGGTTTTTCACAAAGAAAATTTTGTAGGTAAAGGATCTGTCCAAAGAGAGATCAAAGAGAATCAAGAGGGTGTTATCGGAATAAAAACGATAAGTACTGAAACAGAGAATTAAGGAATTCTAGCGAAAGAGAAAAAGCTTCAGGAAGTGAAGGAAGGAAGTTGTCATCGCAGCACAAAGATGTCTAAAACTCAAAAGGAAGAAAGGGAGAAAGAGAATGATCTTCAATTTTATGTCTTTGTTTTAATGTGTTTAGTTTGGGGACATGTAGGCCTACCGATTACTGTTCAAACCGAAATTGATTTCTACTTTTTAAACTGATCTGACACTACTAACGGCCTTTTTTAAAAATTTTGTTGAGACATTTTGTGTACAGAAGAATTAATAACTCGTTAAACAAAATGATATTGTTTACAATAACATATTACTCGTAATCTTTGGCAAATTCGATAAATGTCACGCTTCAAACTTATGCAAATAATTTGATTAATAATACTCTATTTTTGTGTGACAGTAACAATCCAGAGAAGACCTTTGTAAAATATGATTAAGAGCTTTAACGGGAAGCAGAAATCGGTGGACTCGTAATAAAATAAACAAAGTATACGATATGCGCAAGACAACATACAACGAAAGTTAGACAGGTAAAAGTAGGAGAAAAAAATGGTAAATGGAAAGAAATACGAGAAGTCAGGAAAGTGTAGAATGCATGTAGGTAGAAAGGAGCATATTTGAGATATGACTAACTTTGAAGTATAGAAATATTAGTAGAGAAACAATGTGAGAATGTACATGAGATAATAAGGTCTGTTGCAACTTATCTCCTAGAAAGTCAACGACGAAGATAAATCGACGAGGTTGGATAAAAGATAATAAGGAGAATTACAGGCACAAAGAAAATGCCTGTTGAAAAATATATAAGGCTGAGAAATCAAGAATTGGACGAATTTCTGGACGAAGAAAATATAATAAGGTACAGAAGCACAGAAGTTATGGTGGTGTATAGACGACGTGTACAGAGAAGAGTGCAGAACTACAGTAACGAAGATAACTACATCAAGATCGCTGAAGAGATGACAAAGAGCGAGTTAGCATTAAAAAGGGAGGAAGGGGTGCAGACAGATGTGGGAAAGCTGAAATACAAAATTGGAAGTAACTAAAGAAACGTAGACAAGATTATAACTGACTGGTAAAGACAGTCAGCACGTATAGAAACGTATAATTAAATAATAAGAGATTCACGGATTATGAGCAGAGCGTAGTAATGATGATGATGACGACGACGACGAGGATTATGACAACTGTAATAACAGTAAAAGGAAGAAGAAGAAGAAGAAGAAGAAGAAGAAGAAGAAGAAGAAGAAGAAGAAGAAGAAGAAGAAGAAGAAGAAGAAGAAATTGATGGAGAGGGAAAAGGGAAAAGAAGAATAAGAAGAATATTACTAACATAAATTTTGGTAATTTGAAAACTTCATTTGGTTGAAAGACTGTTTCAACAGAGGTTCATGGGTAATAATTATGAGTTCGGATTTATCATGCAAACCATATTCGATTAATATTTTCAGAAAACGAAACCATAGAGAAAATTGTATTAACAGTTACAAAACAAATGAAAGGCATATTTTTATTAGTCCTTCATTACTTTAAGTAAAGATAAATTTACGATTGAGTTGTCTTCTGACCACAACTGACTTTATTGAAAATAAACAACTGAAACGTAAAGAAACAGTTTTCACATTATTGTTTACCCTTAGGATTTAATTTGTGTTGATGATTTATTTATTTTTAGTGTTATTTTTTAAAATTAGAATGCTAATAGGATTGTGGCATTTCTTCACTTTCGTTTCACAAACACCTGACTAAACCTGCACCTGACTGCACCTGATAAGCAATCCAACCTGACTAAAGACGTGTAGTACTGGTTCAGGGTGTTATTACATACGTAGACGCACATCCACATATGTATTTAAAATATTACAACATTTTTGCTTACAGATATGAGAGAAAAATCTGAAACTTACAATTGCTAAGTTCTAATTTCTTTATAAAATAACACTCCAAGTAGTAAGTACATATTGCTTTTCTTTCCAGATAATAGCCAAACGCTGTACTTATTTGTAGGATGAATAAAACAATATTTTATTTATTTAAGCTATATGTTATTTCATTTATAGTTAATTTTTATTATTTATTTTTTATTTTGTAGTTACTGTGTACAGAAAATAGTATTGAAATATCATCTTTCCATTAATATTTCTGAGTCGTGTCCAAACCTTTTCGGTGGTAGGAAAAGAAATCTGCTGGTTAATTCATTAAAATATGAAAGACTAACTATTTAATTTCTTAAAAAATTAGTAACAAAACCTTGGTCTATCTCTTTTGTAATCCATTACTTGCAAGAGAATATCTATTTAAAGTAATGTTACAATATTTATTTCATAGCGTAGAAATTTTCATACGCCTTTCATAAATCTCGAATAGCGAGAATCCCAGTGTAAAATATGACTCATCATAAGGGTTTTATAAAACCGCCACTATTGATAGAACAGATACAGACTCCGCTTTACCGTCTTTTCAAAACCTTTCTGCTAGGTCTAAGGTTCTTCCACGTTTTAAGGAGACAAAATTCCTGCTCGGTCCTCCAGAGTAAGGATGACGTCGCTCGTAGCTTTCGTAAGACTACCTAACGATGGAAAACACTCAGAAAAGATTTTCCTTACACATATTTTACAGGACAATACAAGTATTTAGGGGTGAAAATTACGGCCAGTAGGAAGCAAGACAAAGAAATACAATCCAGAATTAATTTGGGAAAGATAGCTGTATCTACATTAAATGAAATCCTGTGGGATAAGCAAATTACAGCAGAAACTAAAACCAAAATATTTAAAACCTTTGTCATAAGTATCATGACTTACGGTTCAGAAGTTTGGACTACCAATAAACGCACAAGAACAAAATTAATGACAGCAGAGATGCACTTTTGGAAACGTTCGGCAAGAGTAGGTATCCAGACATGAGAAAATTAGAAATAAAGTTGTTAAGGACAGAATGAATGTGAAAAATTGAATTTATTGTTGTATTGGAGTGTTAGTGGTCTCAAATATTTCTACTAATAATTTTGTACAAACCACTATATTGTCTTTGGTATTGACGAGCGCTTTCGGCAGTCAAGCCATCTTCAGGCCGAAAGCGCTCGTCAGTACCACAGAAAATATAGTGGTTTGTACAAAATTATTAGTAGAAATATTTGAAACCATTAACACTCCAATACAACAATAAATTAAAAGATTGATAAATCTAAGGAGTAGAAGAATAATGGAGCAGAGAAATAAAGTAGGAGATTTCTATAAATATTTGAAAACGAAAGTTAAGTAAAAGGTTGGTAAATGACCTGAAGATGGCTTGACTGCCGAAAGCGCTCGTCAATACCAAAGACAATATAGTGGTTTGTACAAAATTATTAGTAGAAAAAAAATTGAATTGATTTTATCCAAACAAAAAAATTACAACGGCATGGACACACGAAAAAAATGGCAAAGGAAAGATTGCCAAGGAGAGTTATGGAATGGACCCCACCAGGAAGAAGGAAAAGAGGGAGACCGCCTATCTCCTGGATAGAAGAAATTCAGACTATATAGAGGGAACGAGAAATTGAAGAAGATCTTTGAATGGACAAGCAGCAGTGGAAGATGAGAATTCAATCAATTCTGTAATTTTTGGTTCCGAAAATGTGTAAACATTGTACAGCCGGGATAATAATAAATATTAATAAATTAATTTTTATATATTTAAAAAGGACCCGGCCTCAGCGAACCCTCACGCTCAATTAGACTTGTCCACTGATTGACCCATGGCCGGTAGCAGGCCATACCTAATTGTCCAGGCTCCTTTTGGTCTCCGAGACGGGAGCTCTACAAGAAGCTCGGGTCGCGGGGTATAACGGGCGACGGGCTCGCCTATCGCTCCGCACAACCCCTGGTCATCGTCATCTTTTACAGATCTATTCGATAAAATCATCTGCTTAAAAATCTGTTAGATATTATGTTACGATTATGACTTCGGGTTTTTACTGCATAAACATTAGAATTTGAGTACTCTGTTTCCTTGTATCTTGTTTCTGTTGTGTACGCATATCTGTTTTGATATGTTCACACCTGTTTGTCAGTTCCCTTTCTTACCCCGTCTTCCTATCACTCTCTTTCTCTACAAGTTTTCTATGACAACAGGACGATACAAGATTTAAAATTGAAACCACTTGCACCTGTTGCAGATACATTTTGTTATAAACAATTGTTTGGGCGGTTATGCTATTGGTAAATGGATACAGCGTCAACCTTATTGTTATCGCTTGTTAGGTGGTTCGCTTTCACCAATATGAAAGCTTCATTGCCATACGTATTACATATTCATAACATTATTGTCTGTCCCTACGTATGCTTTAGCTTGTTTTCCTGACGACTTAATGTCGTAACGTATACTGTCAGGTGCCATCCGTGTCAAATGTACCAGATCGTTCGGCGTCTTAGAAAAAAAATTGTTGTTTCACTTACGAAAGAAAATATTGTAGACACGTCATACAACAAGCAATTCGTACATACGGGACAAAACTGTGCGCCCGCGTAAAGACTTACGGAGTCTCCTTCACACTGTCCAGTCAGCATCGTTTGCCGGAGCACCCTGGTAAGTTCTAATCAAACTCCACACGCGACTTTAACATACGTTTGGTAAAACTGCAAATAGATCCCACACTATCAAATATCATCAACAAAGTTCTGATCACTGTATCAGATGATATTGTTTCGACGGTTTCACGGATCGTCGTATTGTATAGTGGAAACAAAATACAAACACCAATAACCACTAATAACCAGCTTTAATTAACAACTTGAAATCAACAAAGTACTCTCATACAATAATTCAAGTTAAATTTCGCCACACGCAATAATAATATCAACTATTAGAGCGCCGCAGTTCTGTACTAATTATAACAAAATAATCAATTTCCACTGTATCCGCAACAACCACTTGATCCGCACTAAAGGAAACGACCACTGTAACTAACTAACTAAGACGGCCGCTGTTCCTTACATATAGCCTGCAGATGTTCCATTCTTTGGCGGCGTGCCAGCATAATTTGCGTAGTTACAAGTACAAAAACATTCTGGAGTGCTACTTGAGTTCACGGCCTTGACAGAGACACTGCACCTGCTCGGCTAGCCGAGAATCGTGTACAACGACACTCTCGACTTTTCGAGAGCGTTACGTAACAATATCAGAAATATCAGTCACTTGTAGTAAAATAGTTAAGAAGAGTTTCTAAGTATAATTCATAATAAGATAATGAACAGTAATGGAAGGATGGTACCAGACTCAAGAAAATTTTCTTGTATACTATTTACTAATTTCTTCGTAGATCTGTAAATACTCGAAATTTTTTTAAGTAAACTGGAAACATATAAAACCCGTGAAAGTAATTTTTTTACTTGACATCCCCACCACAACCTTTTAATTTTCATCACTTTGGATAAACATTACAACCAATTCTTACAACACAGGGTATAATTTATTATTCTCTTGTAAAAGTTGAGTATAAATTATGTACGACTAATACAATGTTAAGTTATTTAAAACACTAATTGTAATAAAAAATCTTAGGTAATAAAAAATGATGGTAGAAATTAAGTTTGAAGAGTGTATATTATTTTCAAACCTATTTTATGATTATACATAAAATTCTATTACCCTTCCTAATAATATTCTATTTACTACTTCTAATAAAAAATGATTATTATTTAAGGCTAAGTTTAGATCAAATCAGAAATTACAATAAAACATTTCATAAACCAAGTGATGTTATTTTTCAACCTCCAAAATCCACCATCGTCTTACAGAATTTTCCCATGTAGTATCACATTTGGAGTCGCATTTTTTAAACGTAACACATCTTGAAGATTAAGAAAAGGCTAATCTTTCATTATTATCGATGTTTAGACTCGTAAGTTATACACTTTTCTATTAAAAATGAAACTGGAAATCGGGTTCATCTTGTATAATTTCAGTACTTTCACTGTTCAGGAAATGTCAACTTGAACGTGTCAATTCAAATCTTAAAGATTCTCAGGAGTGTACCACGGGGTTATTGTCTTGAAGCTAACCCAATTCCATAAACGGTATTTTTTTATCTAAAGACCAAACCTTTTCTTTGCGACAAGCAACCCCTGTTCTACAGCCTACAATCGTTCTACAGTTCTATAATCGTTTTTATCAAAACTTTTCAGAATAAATCCACTAGGTCTGAGCACGTGGCTTAGAAATTTTATCTCCCTCTTTCACTTTCATTAGTTTTCTTTTATGATTTGGATCTGTTAAAAGGTCAACATTTGTTTTTCATTTTAGGTGACTTGTCTTTATCTTCCTTTATCCATGTCTGTATCTCCACTGCCTCGAGCCATACGTTCTCCTCCTTACCCAAAACTCCAGGTTCCACTTCCGTAAAATGGAAATCCAAACTAAGGCTTTAGCAAAATATTTCCAGCTTCTAAATCCGTATGATAAGTCGAATCGAAAAGCGTAATTAACAAAATAAACCTTGGAAATATAATGAGCTAAACAAAAATCATAAATAATTCTTTGCAAAACAGAACAGTCTTCAGGAGGAAGAAACATTTTGAAGAGAAATTTCTCACTCAGATTTTTCGTAAGTTGGAAGGTGCAGAAAACCCTTGTCAGCGAAAGGTTAGAGACACTAGTCAATTTATCACCCTCGAATCGTTTATCAACATCCGAGAAAAAGGAATGTTTGTTGGTATAATAAAAATGCGATTATTACTACTTACAAGGATACAAGTAATTCTTTTTATATTTATAAAATAATTAGATGAAAACAATTCTTCCCAAAGCAAAGTGAAAATATCATGTTAGGTTATTATTGTTGATTACATTATATGATTTTAGTAGCCTATTATTTTATATTATTCACTACGTGGTCTTGTTTTTATTATTTACATTTCATTATTTCTGGTATTTACAATTAGACATATCTGAGGATACGCCCAGCCATCTAGCTTAAATGCCATTTAAATAAAATTTTAATTAGAACTTCAAAAGATCTTATTTTTTGTAAAATTACAAATCAGTTTAGATCAAGAGATGCAAGCAGCTACGGTTTTTTCATTTTATTCTTAGTAGCTGCAGTATTATGTAGTCCCTGTTTCTTGATACAAGGTTCTTAAATTTTCAACCTTAAATTTTTAAGGGGAATATATCGTCTTTTCATCTGTGCGTGTGCGCGCGCGCGCGCGTGTGTGTGTGAGAGAGAGAGAGAGAAGTAATATACAGAGACAGAAGGAAATGGGGGTGGAAATAAAACGGAAAGATTAAATGTGACGATGACAAAAGAAAAGATTGCGTAACGGATGGAAGGACTAGCGGAAATAAGTGGGTACGAAAATAAGATAAACTAGGTCGCAGAGAAGGACGAAGATAAGCGAGTAGATTTATTAATCGTTATGTAAATAATTTCGTATTAAATCTTGTAACTAATGAAAGTGTTTCAACAGCACCTACCAGACACGCACATCCAGCCAGAAGACTTGCACGAACACACACACAACACACACACACACACACACACACACACAGCACACGCATGACATATTATAAATTTATACAATTTACGTTATTATAGTGAATTAAATGCAAAGTATAAATTTGACGTTTTCCATCCGAAAGGAATTATCGAGCCGGCAGCCATGTTTGTCCAGTAAGTAATAATTTCCATTATGGTGGAATTAATGTGTCAACCTGTGGCCGCTAGATACGCAATTAAGTGAACGCAATAATCCAGTTGACCACACAGTGCGGTAACACGACAAATTAAGGGTGTCGGACGGAGGACAATGGAGGCCATATGTCCTGGACTGTCAACCCCCTCGGGATAGACACGAATCCTTCCTTCCCCCCGACGAAAAATCTTTTGTACTCAGCGCAGGTGACGGGGTTCGGTTGTACAGACTTCCGTCCGCATTTGCATGCGACTGTGTAATGCCAGTCATGGTCGCCCGTGCCTACTCGGACCAGTGGTCGTACCTCCCGTGATTAAGTAAGCGTCCTCGGGCCAAATTCGATTTTTGTTTTTTATTAACGCGTTGGGAGACAGTTACAACGATACATTTGGCTCTCACGATACCTTTAACGCTCCAGGCGATAAGGATATTTTCGAAGTACTGAAAATGTTTTAGGCCTAAAGGCGTAACATTCAGCTCACTTGTATTAATTGTTTTACGGTTTTCCTAGGTTTAATGTCCTTTGCCTACATGTAATTTATGTTTTTATGCAAGCAATAGCCGAATATTCTGATTTTTTCAATTTAATTAATGTAACTGAACGTTTTCAATATAGGTAGTTAAATTTTCGATTATTATGTTTATTAACACTAGAAAAACTACAGCCAATAGACGTAAAGCTGAGAAAGGTGAGGGTAAAGTGTTTTTTTTTTGGAGCGTGCTCCTTTACAAGGCAGAAACTAGGACACTGCGGAAAGGAGAGAGGGGAAGTTTCAGGCCTTCGAGATGTGGACATGGAGAAGGATGGAAAGGATCTCCTGGCAAGACAGAGTGACGAATGAGGAGGTGGTCGAAAGAGTAGGAGAGAAAAGGAAACTGAATTTATCGTTAAGAGACTAAAAAAAAATTCGTTGGGCCACTATATGTGCCAAAAACAAGATAATGCTATTATTTTGGGGGGGGGGGTGATAAATGGAAAGCGGAGTAGAGGGCGGAGGAGAGATCAGATGACAGACATACATGGATACCTATCTTGATGATGGTTATTTTTAAACCATATTTTGTTTCTCATGTATTAGGTAAATAGTTGAACAAATGGACAATCAAAGCTAAAGTCTGTTCAGACTATCTTCACCACGAACAAAAGTAACGGTCCTCCAGTCTCTGGAAACGGCCGCCATCTAATTCATTCTGACCACGTGAATACCTGGGACTGTACTTACATCGAAAATTCACGTGACAACACCACGTTTTTTACCAAATGAAAGGCACTTGGAACTCACATGTATTGGTCGCTAATCACATTTAACACTGACAGTAAACTACTTTAATTTTGTGTACTATCAATCCTACCAATCATGTCAATAATATATATGGCTTCAAATCAGTAAACACAATACCATCTTCAGCTCAAGTGGAATTACGGCATACGGCTGTGGAGTTTTGCCGGTATCTTAAATTTTTAAATTATTCAATGTTTCCAAAATAAAGTGCTCCGTGCCTCAGTCAACGTCATGCTAAGTTCCAAACAAACTCCTGCACAGTGTCACGATTACGCCAACGGCTGGCGTCCAAACAAATTTCTGCCAAAGGTTCGCGAGGATATTATAAAGCATTGACTCAAATATGGCGTTCGTTTCAATACCCATTTCAAAGAGACTAACGGCCGGTATAATGGAGGGTCCAGATGAGTTACGGAGACCCAAGCGCTTAAGCCCTCTGACCTTCCGAACGGATTGTGGTTAGTGTTAGAAGTTGATGTGACTGTTTTTATGCTTTGTTTTGAGAACTTCAGACACACATAGGTTCATTGGAATCGCTTTTTGCATGTTAACCGCAAGTCAGTGTCTTAAAAAATCGATTATACGAAAAATGGAGTTAGTTAAAAATGTCTTTCCATAAATATTAGTAGAATGTTACGCACAAGGTTATGACAGAAATTGAATTACGTACAATCAAACATTATCATGAACATCATCATTACTATCATCATCCTCGCCGCCGCCGCTGCCGTCGTCATAATCATCATCATCATCATCATCATCATCTGAAGACTTCCCATGGTGCTACAGGCATTCCGTTCTGATTTCCATTTAAAACTAATTTATTTCACAACCAATTCTCATTTTGACATCTTCCAAACTCATTTCCTAGATCTTTTACTTTGGTGTCTTTCCTTGTCTTATTACCAAGTGTTCTCTGTACAGTACCGCATATAATTTGAAATCTACTTTTTTTATATCGTTGTCGTTGTCATACTCATAAGTTACATCGCACCCTAGAAAATTTAAATGAGATACCTGTTCTATCGACTGATTTATCTTGGAACGTATCGGATTCTTTCCTCTAAACACCATAACGTTTATTTTCTGGGTTGATATTCTAAGATTATATTCTTTCGATAGGGCATATTTGGCTCAAGTGGAAAACTGATAACTGGAGATCATTTTACTGTTTTTTGCATACTGACCTGATCATCCGCAAATAACAATGTATTGATACACTGACTGGATGGTGTCAGTTTAATTCCGGGGTTTATTTTTTCCTTCCATTGTCGCACAACATCGTCTGTATTAAATAGAATGGGAGATACGCTACACTCTTGTCAAACCGGTCTATTAATTGTTATAGGTGCAGTCTTACCTTCTCCAGTATTTATTACAGTTCTAGTATGCTGGTATAGCCCTTGTATAACTCCTATTAAGTGTTTGGGATAGCCTCCCAAGTGTCCATATTAAGTGACCATTATTTCCCATTGTTTTGTTCTGTTGACCCGATCGAAGGTTTTCTCGAAATAAATGAAACTAATGTGAGTTTCCAGATTATATTCCAGAATGTTTCCAGAATGATAAAATCATTGTCTTTCGGTATGGCTTATAAATTTATTCTTCTAAGATCCCCTTTTCTGCGGTAACTTCCTTTTTCCTTCCCTTACACTTTTAAATTTGTTTTCCTATTGGTCTAAATACAAGCAGCTACTTCTTACCATTTTCCGTCACGTACACATTTTTGTTGTCATCATCATCATCTTCTTCACGGATTAAACTAAAAATGGTTTGTTCCGGTCTCAAATAGGAAAACATTAGAGCTGGTCACTCCAGCGCTTCCTCGGACGTCCCACACTTCTTCATCCCCTCGGCTTATAGTTCCAGAGTTGTTTGGGGATGCGGCAGTCATCCATTCGGCATAGGTGTTCCCACCAATTCAGCCGATACTGGGCAATCCTGTCGAGCATACTCATAATATTCAATTCCTGCCGTAAATCTGTGTTTCTTCTATGATCATGGAGAGTATACCCTGCCACGTGCCTGAGAAATCTCAAGCCGCTTGGATACGACTGGCCTGGCCTTTCGTTAAAGTCTAATTTTCAGACCATAAGAAGTGTGGGAAGAGCCATCACTTTGTAGAATTTTTGGCGTGTTCCTTTACTTGCTGACTTAAGGGTTCGCCTAATGGTCCTGCACATAAGGTTGAACTTATGCAACTTATTCACAACGTCGTTGCATGCATTATAAGACACACTGTAGACATTTTTGTTGTTCCTAGACTATTCAAAACCCTGAATACTTCCTACAGAACGAGGATTTCGTGTTAAATAGTTGTTCGGATTTTAATGTCACGTAAATAAGGTAGATACGTGTAGGCCTGCCACATAAGTTGTAGTATGTTACAGTTCGTGCGGAACTATGGAAAGCAAGAAACCAACAACAACAACAGATAATCGATCACCGTTCCAGGTGACTAAAACAGTCTCGCTGTCTTGTGTAGTAAACAGTTTGGTAACAAAATAAACAACAGTGAGTTATTTTTGAAAATTTGAATCTCTAAGCTCGGTACAACAAAGAGATGTACAATGAATCGAATCGAAAGCGCGGGTTGACCGTGCTTTGAACGTGCCGCTAGGATGATAGCAGGAGATGTAGAGGTACCTGTGGGAAGACACTGCCAGCACGATCGGGACACGTTATGTACACAGAAGATACGGTTGATGTAATTACACTAACAACTCGTTTATCCGAATTTGAATGGACCGCGCCCCTTTCGGATAAACGAAATTTCTAATAAATTGAAACTTCTATTTAAATAATAGTACATGTGTAAGTACAGTAACTTTATTTAATAATAATAATAATAATTTAAAAGTTACTTACAGTGAATATGACACAATATATTATAAAACGGCACCGCACTGTAAATTATAGTTTCCACAGTACTAGAACAGTCATATTGCTTGTTCGTACAGTAATCAATCATAGTTTTTTGCCTAAGCTTTGAGACTCGTTTGCTGGCTGCCTGATCTCGAAGTCGTTTCATTGTTAGACGTTCTGCAGGGGAAGTTTCGTCTTGTCGCACCAAATGCGAAAGGACAGGAAAATGCTTTTGTGTATTTTTTAAATTTACTAAAAATTGTTCCGCATAAACCGGATTTTCGGATAAACACGATTCGGATAAACGAGTTTTTAGTGTACGTGTAGAATGGTCACAGCAGTATCTCGCATTCAAAATGGTTTTTGGTAGAGCACACAGAAAGACTCTTATGATAGTAAAAATCAGCAAGACGGTTAAACTTGGAGTTCGTTCACGGTGTGATCGCAACTAAACGTGTATCTAAATTAACGGTGGTTGGTGCATGCGAAGACATATTTGTAAATATAAGAGAAAGAAGGTGTAGACAGAGAAACCTTAAGAGTAGCGTTCAGACGAAGCGGTCTTAACTATAACTATATAACTATAATTATATAGTGCGACACTGATACGCATGCAGAGAGGATGGTAATAGATCATCATCATCTAAAGGCCATGCCTTGTCGAGTTAGCCACATCTCTCTCTCTCCATCATTGTCCTCTTTAAATTGCAGTACGATAAGACGTTCATCTCCTTTCCCATGCCTTTGAAGAACGTTGCTCTTGGTCGTCCTTTTGGGTTTTCCCCCAACACCTTTCCTTAAAAATCGATTGTGTCGTAACAGTGCCCGATCAATTTTGCCCTTCTTCTTCCTCTTCCAACCATTTTTAAAAGTCATCTATCGTTCTCCTCCAGATGGTAATAGATAGAGACTATAAATTCAGAGACTGGTGGCCGATATGTTTAAAGAAAGAAATATTGTAAAATATCCGAAAAACTGGGATAATGTAAGTGCAGCATCAGCATTTTCTCAGTAAAGATATGACAATTAGCTTTCGGTTAAAAAGAATCATTCACCTCAATAAACTTTTATAAATGGCGCTTAATCAGACCCACAGTAATACTTTTTTACAGTATTCTTCAGTCATGATTCCACATTTTAAATCATTAGTAACAAAAAGCAGTCTGTAAGGTAAAGGTCAGAATAAGCAGGCCTATTTAATGACTATGTTCCAATAAAACTTTAAAACATTCATCATCAATGAGTAAGGTACATATCTGTCAATAAGATTTCACTGCTCTGGCTGAATTGTTCGTTGGCTGAAGACGGAAAGAGCTTCCTTATTAAAATATTATAAGGTATAAAACGAATAGATATTAGATTCTAGTTTCATAATTTTCAGTTTTCTTCTCGTCTAACTGCATATTATTAATAATACAATTTTAGATTTTCATTTTTTAGTAGTTCATTATGCGATGACTATCAATTGTTCGGTTGCTCGATTACTGCTACACCCGTGCGTTATACGTACTCCTATCGCACACTTGCGCGATACCTCATTGACGACCTTAAGTTCAAGTTGACAAAGCAGAATACTAATCAAGGTCACCAATTGTAGGTGACACTATTAACAGTCTCTCACTCGCCAGACTTGTGTCGCTGCATTCCAAACCAGCTGTTGCCGAGTCCTAATTTGTGTAAAGTGGACGCTGCGCATGTCCGTTGTTGGCAACGGCTCCCAGAATGAGTGTCCGTTTAAGTTTAATGTGCTCTAAAGCGACTATCGCCTCGCAATTAGGGAAAACAAGGAACAGTTTTGCTTCGTTTGTGAAATACGAAATTAAATAATTATTCAGCGCATGTCGTAACAGAAAGTCATCAAGGCGCGACACATTTCAAAGCGTTCTCCAATTGACGTCTTTATTTGAAACGTATGCGCCAATAACGAGATCGGTTAACATAACTAACGGCGCCTTCCATTCCATGTAATCTCTCTTTGGCATCTTCGTGTTATTTTCTTTTTATGGTTCCTACAGCGGAGCAGACACCCATTGAGACGTCTCTCTTTTGATTCTTCAAAATGCAACACACTTGTTACCGTGTACAAACTTGATACAGAGAAGATATCGTATCTACAAAGTCAAACTCCGAAGAAATTAAATTAATGTGAACGTATTAATTAGATCCGATCAATTAGACTACAGGTAGTCGTAAATTTAAAAGACATTAAAAAGTAAGACTAGTTTTGAAATGTTCTCTTTGTTATGTTGTTGAGAATAATGTGCATTCGCTAATAAGGCAACTAAACAAGTATACAGACGAGTAAAGAGTACTTACCATGCTAATGACTAAACTGCGTTTTATTCATTAAACACTGCAAACAAATTCCAAATTCAGAGAGTTCCGGTAATTTTTATTTTGGTATTCCACTTACGTTTTTTCTCTTCTGTTTGAAATTTTCCTGATAGAAAGCCGTGGTCTATGTGCGATGTCATTCTCTAACCTGACGTTTCGGCTATCCCATCTGCGGCATTTGTCTTTACCATTCCAACAATTTAACCCTATCGCTACAATCTGCGTATTAAAATCTCTTCTTACGGTGTTTTTTATTGACGGATTAAACACACAATGATTTTACAAATATTAAAAAAATAATATCCAAGTACTTATATATAATCACATAATACATCACGGGTACTGAAATTGCTCGCTGAGTGAAGTAAACGACTAAAACGCGTTCTGAAAATTTATTTTTCGTCATAAGGCGTTGTGTGCACCATCCTATTTATCGTTCAAGCAATCTTCGTTATACTAAATACTGGGTACAGGAAGCGACAAACAATAAGTTGCAATAAAGTACGCTGAAATTTGATTCGTCCTGGAAGACGAAGATACGATTTTCAAACCAAACAAAAAACGAAAAAGATTTGTGTTTTACCGTGTTATTGCATATTGACTACCTAGCCTACAACTAAAGTGATCCCCTCTTCAAAGTCAGGAAAACGTATAGCAAATCTTTTCCTTTTTGTATTCATTTCCTACTTTTATTGTAAGCTTACAAATGTAACTGTGTTCGATATTATTTTTTTTTTTTCAGAAAAGCTAAAAAATATATATAAAACTAAATTACGAATATAAAATAAAAAAATTAGGAAAATGAAACTCATCGTCAGCAGCGACTGAATGTTTAGGCGTTTAGAGCGTTATCCGTTGTGACAAATAATGAATTGCCAGAATGCGTTACGGGAATTTGTTGGACAGCCGCGACACGAGTTTTGTGTTTTGGTAATGTTCTTAATCGACGAGAATGCGTTGTGGCTGTTTTGAAACTACCGAGATCACGATCCGAGAAGCCACAGGAAAGAACTACCGAAACTAGTCCAGCTGATGATCGAGACCGGCCAATAAACTGTGGTCTTTCGGAACGAAAATTTCAAACAAAAGAAATTAACGAGACATTAGACTCCGACCGTGAAAACAGAAAATATATATTGCAACAGTATGTCTGCGTACGTTACTGTGCATTGTCGCAGTTAGTTAAAAAAAAACTGTTAAATTAGAATAAATAATTAATATCGTCAATATAAAAAAAAAAATGCGTATTGAAAGCTGTAAATAACTAGCGAAGGGGAACGCGAACGCAGGTCGGTACATGCAGATCACGCCACACACAGCTAAGTTTGTGTACAGTGTATTTTATGTGTGTGCGTGTAAGCCAGTTGAATCCGGCATAGCGTCACCTCTGAATAAATGTGAATTAAATAAGTAATTTATTTAAATTTTGGTAAGTGCGCGTAAGATATGACAAAACAAATTACGCCACGTTATTGATAATATAAAGACGCGCACATGTGCAAAATCTAGTGCGAAACAAATAATACATATTAATGCAGTGTAAATAAAAGTGAATAGAACCAAGAAGAATTAAAGTAGAGAAAAACTGTTAACATACAATTATACATACAAAAATTACCGATCATATGAACATCGAGTAATAAACAAAAGACTTCGCATGTTGCGAATAAAATTAAAATAAGTTCGAAAAATAAACGAATCTGTAAATCTGTATAGGGACGCTCGACAAACTATAACAATATAAATCGTGCACAGAATGGTTGAAACATAATTTTTGCGCCGACAGTATAAATAAGCGAGGAGCACAGCCTCGACCCTTCATTTCATTGGAACACATCTGCAGTCGAAGGCTATGCCCGACGGTGGAACATCCAAGGTCGATATCCCAGCAGTACCGTACGAGTCATCTGAATGCTGAGTGGACCAGGAGGACCGGACGACGGACTCCAGGAGGATCAGACGACAACGGTGGATCGACACAGGACACAGGCCTCAGGATCATGACGAGGAATCACTGAGTACTGTATCACGGCACAGCAATAAGGTGACATGAAACCATTTTACTCGTCAACCAACGAGTCATAAAAGACATTAAAAAGAAAAGAGTAAAGAGACAATGATAAACTTTAATAGTGTAAATAATAATTGTAAAATTTAATTGGTTAAATTGTAGTAATTTATAATGATATTTAACATGTACGAAATTATTTTTGAAATTATAACGTAGCATAATTGTTGAAGTAATTCTAAAATTGATTGATATTTAATGAATACGATATTCATATGTAGGCATACAAAGCAAAATAGTAATTCTATAAAAAAAAATATGGAATTTAAAAAGAAATACAATCTGAGCAAGTCGAGAGCATATTATATATTATAAAAATTTCTATTTATACATGTCAATTTATATCTTGTGTATTATATTTATGAATATGTGTGTAATGTTATCTTGTGTATTACAGTTATGAATATTTGTGTAATGTTATTTGTATAGTGACAATAATTGTGTGTATGATGAGCACACACAAAAGAAAAATATTATGCGAATAATAATGACGAAATTTTAATTCGTAATTTTTGAAAATTTTATTTAATAAAATTTTGAATGATTCTTACAAAGTCGATATGATATAAGAAGTGTTATTATTATTTTATAAAACGCACCATACACCTTTTCTCGTTATAATATAGTTATGACGATCGCACAGATCGCGATCTTATGTCAGTGGAATAATCTACTAAACACCAGAGAAATCGTTACTCACAGTTTTTAGATAACAATTCTTGTTACAACAATTCTAGATATGCAGTTGTCCATTACACACTATCACCACAAAGAATAAGTGTCATCCTAATACGAACGACTTCACACACTAATTAACACTAACAGTTTACACTAAATACCACTGTCTAATAACACGCACTTTTTCAATTCAGTTCCGACTATGCTTATATAGCAGACAGTGGCAATTGTGCACTACAATAATGTTTAGGAGGTTGTCCCACTGTTTGCAGATAAAGTAATCGACCAGCCTTTAGAAGGTGCAGAAACTTCGGAAATTTGCTTTGCGTCATCCTGTTGCTTACGCAACACGTGACTAGTGTCATTTAATCAAGCGTATTGCTTATCGCGACTACGTAAGAACATTGTCGAACCAAAAGCTTCACCACACATAGGTTATTTCTCGCTACCTGGGACAAGTAGCTTAAAATGTGAAAGACGGACAAATTATTTAAATTATATATGGTCACTATAGGCTATAGCCTATAAATTACATAGTGATATCATAAGTAGTCCTATTTCAATTATTTGAATCACCACTCTTATTAAATAGTCATATCCAAAATCACGTTTAGCATAACAAGCCTTCTTCATAGATTCAAAACTTACGCGTTGTTCACAATAGACGATAAGAATCAATAATGTCGGTAAGTAAACTGATTAACAGTTTACTATCTAGGTTATCACGGCCTACGTAACTGATTCACAGTTAAAAACTAATAAATAAGTTATTAATGTCATACAATTATAAATTAATTATTAAATTAATTAAAATTAATAAAATTAAAAATTAATACACTAATAAAAACGAATTAATGTCACTTACCACTAACTACAACGCAAATCTGCAATCGCAGTAAATAATTCGCTAACTAGTTCTTCACTCACTTATCATCATCATCATCATCATCATAATAATGTAGATAACCCTAGAATCGCTAAAAAAAGGAATTAAAGAAAACGTAATGTTGAAGGTTAACACGGGAACAAGTAGAATCTTTTAATACATCTAAAGTACAATTTCGTGGAATGTAAGTTGAGCAAGGGATGTTAAAGTCAGAATCGCACTAGAAAGCATAGCATTCGGCAGCGCGCGAAATTTGACCAACAGAGGACCTAACATTGAGTTTTGAAACACATTTGCCAAGTGTTGTATGTGAAGCGTTGTAAAGTATTCATCGGAGACGTAACCCATAAAGGATAAAGAATAAAAGTATTTGGATAGCTTCGAAATGTTGTATGGCAAAAAATGGAAATGATTAACCTCAAGATAAAAAATGGAGTTGTATCAAGATAGAACACCTGACGAGAGGAAATTGGTTGGTGTTATTAGAAAGAGAAAGAAAATTGTTTGGAAAATTGTAAAAAAGAAAATAAATAAAATAGTAAAAGAGACTGCAGGAAAGGTAAAAGATGAAAATGGAGGGACGATTACATGATGATGAAGGATTTTCTGTATGTTCTGATGTGGTGTGAGTCATGCTGATACAGTACGTAACTAGAAAAATTATAAAAGTGAGCGGACATAATTATTTGCTATCTTTTACAAGATTGTTTTCTTATTTCCAATAAAAATATTAGCTAGACATTAGACGTACATTTAACACTGTGCAACTGCAGTGTCTTAGGAGAGCCAGAGTTAGCTGCCAGTTTGACTGTACTCGAATACAATGAAGTTATAATGTGATAAACCGCCTAATATTACCCCAAAGTGTTACTCTATGTTCGGGCTCAGGGGGGGGGGGTGAAAAATTATTACAGCCGACCTGTACCTAGGTACTGGTGTACTGCATATTACAGAGTTCGTTTTAATTCCTTCATTAAAATCCCAGGTGTCTCTTTTATCTCTAACTTAACAAAGTCTATGTTAAATATTAAAAACAAATCATTGATAAAAGCTTCAACTAATGGTAAAAAAAATGTACGTTTGATATAAAAGAATAATCCAACATGCAGATACATAACAATATAAAGTTACATTATATAAGGGATTTACAAGTATGCTATAAATTATGATACACCAGTCTCTATGCGCGCGCCCCCCCCCCACACACACGCACAATTTGTTTGTCTCTATTGCCTTTGTTACGGAAGCAGAACAGAAGAAAATGGTGCCGACGAGTCAACCCCTTTGTACTCGGGGCTGCGGCTTGGACGCCATGCTCCCCTTTATGTGTGACGCATGATTTTCTTTATTCATTCGATCAACCCCTGAAAGCAATTAATTTGTATTACCGATAATAGCTAGTCACTTGAACGTTTCTGAGAAGGGCAGGCAGTTACCGGACCCCTCCCTTAATAACGGGGTGTTGTAACAATGGCGGCGCTTCAACATGCCCTTCATGTAAAATTAAATACATGGTGAATACAGAGTACAATTATTGTATGGAATGGAACTGTACGGAGTAGAACCGGAGTGAACAAAGGGAAATAAACTGACAAATTTGTTCAAACGTATGCACCGCTTACCATACAGTTCAAGTAGGCTTACATACAGAAATTAAATTTTAAAGAGAGAGAAGACATTTAAGGAGAAGTGGAGATGTAAGTGCAATGAAAAGACAAACAAAAGGTTGACCGTCACATTTTCATTGATTCAAAGTAACTATATATTATTAAAATTAAAAACTATCGGACCGTTCGGCACTAGTCGATTGCTTACAATTATATTCATATTTTCCTAAACGTTTCGGCTATCTACAGGAAACTTTTATCAGTAGAAACGCTTCAACAAAGAATGGCTGGTCGAAGCACCTCAAGCAGAAGTATGAGCAAGGTATTTAATTTCGTTCGTATTTCATAAATTATTAACTTATTTGTTTCTTAACTCAAAGTTGACTATTCAAAATAACCGTGCCAAACGTTCCCGAATGGTAGAATACCCATAGAAAACATTTAATTTTTGATAAAACAAAAGCTTCTTTCGGATACACGGCCATGCCAAAATTATCCTATACCTCTATTTATTGAAGAGCCGTATTGTGGGCTACACACAAGTATGTTGCCAATACAATGAACAAAAAATAAACCAGCAAATTAAAAATTATCGTGTGCAAAAACAATTAGTAAGCTAATAATGTGTTTATTAATTACTTTATTCAATTATTCAATAATTTATTTGTTAATGCTTAATGTTGTTTAATAAACTGACAAAGTTGTGGTCATGGCCAAACAAACAAAGAAGAGGATCTGATCATCAACTGGGAAGCAAACGAGCTGGGACAGGAGGGTTCAATATCCGGAATACTAATCACATCAAACTGTAAGGCTGATGAAAAACTAAACCCCGATGTGCAGAAGGAAAACAAATTTATTATAAAGCCTCCAAATCACAGAGGAACCCAAAATACTTGTCTACAAGATGTTCTCCTACCCATCTTACTGTATGAATACTGAGAAAGTATAAACAACTTGAGAAACATACTGGGAGCAAGTGACATTAGATTTCCGTGGCGTGCATCTGAAATAATTAGGAGACACCCGGATTGGGAATATGACCACTAGAAAACACAGTTTTGGCGCGGTACAGTGGTTCGTTTGCGACTCATAATCGCAACGGCTGCGCTGCGGTCTTGGGATCAACTCAAGGTCGCGACTCAGTCTGTTTCCTAACCGTACAGCGGTATGTCTTGGCTAAACAAGTAACAAAGGCGCGCGCGCGTGCACACACACACACACACACACACACACACACACACACACTCCCTATCCACCATGCGCCACGCCACTCAGACTGCTTATTTCTCTCTGGCGGTAGTGGAGGGGTAGCCCGGCGCAGCCCTTATCCTTAAAGGAGGAAGAAGAAGAAGAAGAAGAAGAAGACATCACGAAACATCGGGAATGAAACATGCAATAGTTGTTTAGCTATGTAACAGATTTTTTTTTAATTTATTGCAGATTTGTAATTTGTTCGACTAAGCGAACACTGAACAAGTTAACTAACAAAACATATACATGATTATGAACAGCTGACCATTGACAGCTCTTCTTGTTTTTGTTAACAGATTAAACAGATACACAAATTACAAGACTAAATGGCAAAAGTAGTACAAAAGACTAAATGGTAAACAAATGAACAAAAGTCACTTCCACGTGCTGCTGGCATGATACAAAAAATTCAAAATGTTTAACACTGGGCCTATAAGGCAGATATACTGGTTGACATTAACACTTAATCTTGACATGATCACAAAAGATAAAGATAATATAGAGTACACATTATTCGTCGAACCTGAAGGGTAAGTCTAACAATTTATGCATTTTTAGTCTGTAAATGTCTTCACTATTATCTAACAAATGGGGTTAGGATACTTTTCTAATTTAGAGGTGTGTTTCCTGCAGAGGCGCACGATTTCTTCTCTTACAGTTGGAACTTTGAGGTTTCGGTGTATAGAATTGTTGGAGACAAACCACGGAGGGTCGACTATTGATCTTAAAGTTTTGGACTGAAAGCGCTGTATAATCTCGATGTTACTCGTATTAGCAGTACCCCAAAGTTGAATATCTTAAGTCCATACGGGTTTTAGAACTGCTATATACACAGTTTGTTAACTGTATATTAAAAGTTTGTTGACACGACTTAACCGCGATTTTCTGCCTATCAGCCAGTAGATATTTCTGACCTTGAGGTTAAATTCAGTCTTCTTAGAGGTTATGTGTTTCTTCCACGTTAGTCTTCTGTCCAGGTGCAACCCAAGGTACTTAGAACTTTCAGTTTGATGTATTGGTTGACCGTTAAATGTTACTGGAGGTTAGTCAGCTTTAATTGTGGTGAAGGTAACTTGTACTTACTTGGACTAATTGATTTTTATGCGCCATTTGTTAAGCCATAACTCAACGCTGTTTAATCATTCTTGTAGCAGAAGAGACACTGTTCAGGGGTCGGAGTGTGTCGCAGGATTGCTGTGTCATCGGCGTAGATAGCAACAATGGTTTCACTTCCTGACGGTAAGTCCGAGATGAACAGTCCTAGGGGACCCAGGACACTACCTTACATGTAACAGAAATGAAGAGAAACTGATAGAAGCACGTCAGGAAGGACGAAGGCGAAGGCACGGATATCCTCCTACCAGAATGAGACGCCTCACCCAAGGTAAAACGTAGAAAGCGCCTAAATGGCCCCGACAAAAGTATTGGATAGAAGAAGACGAATTGTGTCACGATTTGTTTTAACGACGTATTACATTTATGGACTTTATCGTAGGTCGGTTAAATGTTTAGTCACCTGATGACGTGGAGAGACTGCCATTGGCTGAAAGCGTGTGGTAGCGATAGAGGACGTGTTCACTGTGCCACGTTAAATTTACTCTTGTGTAATGTACTGTAAAGGGGAGTATTTACGGAGGGACCAGACCCCTTCCCCAGAGGGTTGAAAAAAGTTGAAGAATTTTGTTACTCTTTTAATTTTACTATTTTTTCAGCTGTGTACCCTAAAATAGTAGTAACTCTTATTTAAAATAAACAAACCGGTTTATTACACAGCATTTGCGTATACGTTTGAAATATGAAATGTAGGAAAATCAATTCAGTCAATAAGTATCTTGTAAACAATGTTTCAGTAACACGTAGTTTTATTGTGTTATCACCGTTTACTTTAATGGCATTGGTTTCAGTGTATGTTATGACACTTTTTTTCAACCACTTTAAAGTTAGTAATGTTGATTAGTCTAGACTTGTTTTCCTTTTGTATGAAACCGACTCGACCGGACCCCCGCCAAGACAACATTTTACATACGCCACCGGGACTGTACGAGGTATTTACGTGTTCAAAGCTTCCTCGTGTAATGGAGATCACGTTTAATTCAATATCGATGGTTTCATTTAAATGAAATTAAGCCCGCGAGAAAGTTAATGCCTCATACGGACATTATGTTTACCAGGATTTGAAAAAAAGTACTGTTGAACGTGTAAAAGGAGTTATGCGGCGTTTGTCTGTAGCCAACGAACGATTAAACAAGGCTGAGAAGAAACGTTGTAGTGTCGATAGCTGGTAATTAAGTTGTAAGTTGTAGTCGGGTCGGCTAGCATTGTTTTACGCGGCCTGGCGATCGCTATTTAATGGGCGCTCTCGCTCGCTCGCTCGCATGTTTATTAAAATCCGAGCGGTGCAGTACAGTTACCGGCGCTCAGTTTTTACGACACACTCACCGACCTGTTGAGCGGCATTCCCTGTAACTCACGCCGTTAAACCAGTACACTCAATTGATAACCGATATTGAAGAGATTCTTCGTCGAGAATGGATTTTAAAGTGTGTAAGCCACTGACTTTATGGAATTCGTTACAGAAATATTTGTTAGCACAGATTTTTCTTATAACATTTAGTTGCAGCGAAACCTAATTTTTGTGTGAATTTAATCTGTGATAAAAGTTAGTGTTCAATATTTATCTGAGTGTCTGTATTTTGCTAAATTGGACCTGAAGCTCTACAAACTTTCCTTGCAGTATATCTCAATTATAAAATAAATTTCTTCTACAAGCATTAAGCATCTTCTATCTAACCTACTATTGGCAGACTTTGACAACAAAAGTAATTGATATAATTAATACTTGCACAAGGAAGTTTGTGTGTGTGTGGGGGGGGGGAGACTGCGAATTTGAGTGTGGGTGGTTATTATTACATTTGTGCCAAACGAAAGCAGTAGAACGGAGTAGACGATCAGCGCAGGACGCTAAAGCCGGAGGGAGCGTCAAGGGTACGGCGAGGAAATCATTGAAAGGGGCGGTAGGTATCTGGAAGTGGACACGGATGAGGTTGTACCAGATTAAGAAATTGGCGTTGGATGGTTGCTATGTTGTTTACGTGTGGTGCGTTGGCAGGTGCCAGCAGAGAGTATGTGAGGATGGAGGGTCTTTGTGTGGTTTTGGTAGGTCTTTAATGATCTGCAGTCGGCTGCATGGGGACACGGATTCTGGGGTTCTTGGCGTATATCCGGTTTAGTTTGTGCAGGAAGGAGTTGCGATGCTACTTTTTGTTTTGCAGGTGAACTATATGTTTTCGTGATACAAGGATTTTCTTGCGTGGTTGTACTATGGATCTTAAAAGAGTCGGTTTCGATATGTTAGCCCTTCTAAGGGCAAAACATCTCAATCAACCCTTTTAAGGCGACAAAGAGAAACACGCTGGATAGAACGCGATTCACGAAGGAAGATGAATCATTGTTTGTGTATATGTGTGGGGAGGGGGGTAGATTTTTATTCTAAATCCTGATACCTTCCGGTTGTCAGGGCAAGCCCTTGTCAACTGTGCACAAACTTGTCGACACGTCAAAACATGTTTCCCGTATTGGACACTTTTTTCTGTTGTCACCGTGCCTTCTCCTCTTTGACGGTGTCTTTGCATCTAACTTTGTCTCTCTATTTCTGTACTCTGACATCCAGATATCTGTACATTTTTGTACCATATACTCTCCACTCTAATCTTCGTCTTCTTTCATTTCACGTGTCCGACCAGCTCAGATGTTTCTTTCTGTTGCAACTGCGTAGACCTTTTCTCTCCTTTCTGTGTTCTTCATTTATAGGCTTGCTCCACTTGTCTTTGTGCAAAACGAAAAAACGGAGAATTGTTTTTATAGTTAAAATTCACACACATGAATTAACAGACACTACAGACCGCAAGGCTGAGCGATTAACGTGTCTTCGTCAAAAGTTAAACGGGCACCGGTTAGTTGTATATTCCGTACACACGCACATTGACGGTCATGCGCCCAGTGCTGTAACCCAAAATAAAATCGACAAATCCTTTCACTACTTCTTTCGTCATTGCGAATATACCGCGTGCCGTGAAACCAATCGGCTGTGTGTGTGTGTGTGTGTGTGTGTGTGTGTGTGTGTGTGTGTGTGTGTGTGTGTGTGTGTGTGTGTGTGTGTTGTGCGTGCGCGGGTGGATAGTTTCAAAACGGCTGACTGGCTACACGCACACACTTCAGGTCTTCCCAATCTATACGCAGCCAATAAAAAAATGTTAGTAATAATTTCACGATTTCAACAGTGGCAGCACTCAAGAGGCCCACCCAAAGAGATTCCGGAAATAAGGCCACAGCGTGAACAAAAACCGTTTATGAAAGTGTTTTATATATAAAAAAACGTAGTTAATATTACGTTAAATGCCACCCATGCACATTGTGTCGGTTGTCTAGTTATGTGGCCATACAATACACCGTGATTACACGGCTATCAGCCACTGTTTACCAAGACCGTGCACCTGCTAAACCTCACACACTCACGCGCGCGCTCACGCTCCCGCACGCACGATCGCTCACTAATTTCACTTTTTAAAAAGTTTTTTTAGAAACCTATTTATTTACACATTGATCGCGGGCATTGTTTATTTCGACCTATCGATTTCATAATTCGGGCATTATTTCAGTCGAAGAAAGCCGACACGAACGCGTACACGGGCGCACCGCGCTGTCGAGCTTCTGAGTCCACCTGCTCGTTGTCTCAGAGTTTTTACTGTTCTATTATTCTCATCATAAAATTCTTTCATAACCTTTTTATGCCTACTCGTTCGTCATTAACGATTTTTCTTTTCCAGTTAATGGTCGTTAAAATAGTAATTCAGTGATTATCAGTCGATTCTCAATCGTACAGTTAGTTCTCTATATAAGCTATTACTAACCTTTTGGCCTTGTCTGTATACTTTCAAAATTGCCTGAAATACTATGGCATTTTTAAAAAGTATTAATCTCTGTCTGTCTGTCTGTCTCTCTCTCTCTCTCTCTCTCTGAAGACAGAACCCCTCCCATGTACTCGGAATATGTGCGTGTAGTGACGTAACTAGGAGCTCCTCCTGATGTTGGATATGAGGCTAGCTTGAAGGTCGGACTCCCCTTTACTTTTTTTTTCTTATCGGCCATCTAAGGATCACATGCCAATTTCAATTCTTCACTCTTTGTTCTTTTCTTTTTTTCCAATATTCTTTCATCTTTTCACTGTGTCTCTTCTTCCTGTCTTCAGTCCACTTTGAACCTGCGTTTTTCTCTCTCCTGTCCTGGACTCCCTCCATTTTTAACACTTTTGCCCGAAAAACTTCTCCTTCAATTGCTTCTTCTACGTGTATATTATTATTATTTTTTTTTTCTAAATCCCTTTGGACGTCTTTAATCCAACTTGATGTTGACTTCTTTCCCCACAGATATTTGAAGATTTGCTTTGTCAACCTATTGTCGCCCATTCTATATAAATGCCCAAAAAATAATAGTCTTCTATTTCTCATTGTTTCTGTTATATTTTCTATACTTTGATATATTTCATCATTAATTCTTAATTTCCAACCTTCTGAAGTTTTTCGTGTGCCTAATATTTTCCTAATAATTCGTCTTTCCAATATTTCTAGTTTGTCTAAATTATAATTCAATGCTAGACATTCACTTGCATATAGGCATTTTGGCTTCACTACTGTACTGTAATGCCTTATTTTCGCATTTTTAGATATGCACTTTTTATTGTAAATATCTTTAGTTATACCTCTTTACTTTATTAATTTACAAAGGTTGTAGGATAATTCTTTTTCTACTAGTAATTTTGTACAAACCACTATGTTGTATTTGGTATTGGCGAGCGCTTTCGTCAAAGTTTTTAAATGGCCTGAAGATGGCTTGACTGCCGAAAGCGCTCATTACCAAAGACAACATAGTGGTTTGTACAAAATTACTAGTAAAAATATTTGAGACCACTAACACTCCAATACAACAATAATTCTTTTTATTTCTACAATTATTTAAAAGCCTTATTGTGACAAACAGAACTTCCTTAGGTTTAGAAATAATGGAATTTTGCTGAAATTTTTAATGGCTCTAGGAGGAATAGATTCCCTGATCCCCCCGAAGTTACACCACTGTAATGTGTGAGTGTGTGTGTGTGTTATTCTTTTATTTCTGTCTATCCATTTGAGTGTCGAAGTCCCCGGTCATCCACCCACCAGCTTTTGTGTCCTTGTGTTAGTGGTTATAATCACAAACAGAATAATCACTGTTGCACACCACTATAAAAAACTATACTGATTAGCGCTTTCAAGATTTACAGCTCATCGTCAGATCGGAAATATGAGCTGATCTGACGATGAGCTGTGAAGCTTGAAAGCGCTCACGGAATGATTATTCTGCATGTGATTTTTTTATTATAAAATGAAGCCACGGTGTTTTGATCACAACGGTTTACATCGCTGTAACAACGTCTAACCTATAATTTTTAAATTATAAACTATAACTGTAAGTCACAGACATTCAGCCTGCACTGAACATGTTGCGAAGAATGCTTCTTACTGCTCATATTCTAAAATCTCGCAGTACTCTGCGACATAATTTCATGGCACCCTCTTTGGGATTCACTGGTCTATAAGTTTATTGGAAAAAGAAACACACAAACTAAATGTTGTTTTGTTTTAATTTCTGTTAAATCGTTGTCTTAAAGTTGGCTTAAATTTTACGTTTTCAAGTCTACGTATAATACGGTATAATGTAAATAACGAAAATAGACTGACTGGATACTTAAAGCAAGCGTAACCTACTCCGTTCTGTCATTATTTGAGAAAACGTAGACTTTGAAAAGGATTTACATAAATAGAATTGTGAATACGCCTTTTATTATCCTTCAAACTATCATTATCAGAAGTTTAATTAAGAAAGTTGTGTTAGTGGTTATAATTACAAACAGAATTATCACTGTTGCACACCACTATAGAAAAATTATTCCGATTAGCGTTTTCAAGCTTCTCCGAACTGGCGATGAGCTGAGAAGCTTGAAAGCGCTAATCGGAATAATTTTTCTATAGTGGTGTGCAACAGTGATAATTCTGTTTATCATTATCAGATTAAAGAATCTAGCTATTGCTTCTGCGTTGCTAGTTTTAATGCGTTGTGTTGTAAAGTGTAATGTAAAATGGGTTAAAATGAGGTAACTCCCAATTATCCAGGGGTAGATAATCCAGGTTTCAGATTAACCCTGTCTGCTCAGAATAAATAAGAATACAAGAAAATATATTCAAAATATAATTAAAGGTATAAATATTTAGGCTGTAAGCTCTTATATAAAAGCGAAGAATATAATAATGGGAAAATTAATAAATTTAAACAGATAATAGGAACTCTCCAACGTGCTCTAAAACACAAGGCAATGAAAGAGTCCACAATAAAATTATACAAATCCATGGCAGTTCCTACCCTTACTTATGGCTCAGAAACGTGGGCAATGTCTGCTACAGAAATATCAAGAATTCAGGCTACGGAAATGAAATTTTTGCGTTCCATAGCTGGGCACACAACATTAGATATGAAAAGAAACAATCAGATAAGAGAGGAACTGAAAGTTGAAGAAGTAAACGGATCACCAGTAAGTATAGAGAAAGCTGGAAGCACCACATTAGCAGAATGGGCAGTGACAGATTCCCCAAGGTAGCCTTAATGTATCAGCCGAAAGGGAAGATAAACCTGGGAAGACCCAAGAAGAGATGGTCCGACGAGTTTGGAGCTGAGACAGACAAAACAGTCTAAGCCGTGAAGAAGAAAAGATTAAAGGAATAAAACTAAGCCATGGTGATGAAAGAGAAAGGATTATTGCATCGAGAATTTTTCTTGAAACAGCGCTGACATGCGTTGTGGGTTTAGAAGACAGGCGCTTCCTATCGATAAATTAATTTACGAAAAATTGAAAACGTCGATTCAAAAATAAATGTCGACAAAGACAATAATTAGAGTCACAAACTATTGCAAACAAATTTAAAACAACGAAGGAAGCCTATATGATGCTAATGTTTCAGAGGTTTCTTTAGATTCATGTGGAAACCGTGTATTATAGGTCTAATAACTGTAATTTCATTAAGATCATTTCAATAAAAGCATAGTATCTTATAGTATTATTCTAAGTTGTTAAGTGTTATTTTAACAAATCTTCTGCAATATAATACTATCATATTTAGTGTAAATAACGTATACTTATTAGAATTGTTATTGTTGTTATTTGGATCAATATATTTTAATTTTATCATATGATTGTTAGAAACAACTCAGCGAATTATTCGTAGTTTTCGATTAATCACGGATCTCGACCTTCCTGTTACCTCGGATAGTCGGGTATTAAGTGTATATTAATAACCCTATAAAAAATTTTACCAACTTTTCTGTAGGATTTGATAACATCTGAAACCCTTACGAGGCTCGAATAATATCTACATAGGCCTATCAATTCTATTCGTAGGTCAGGTAAAACATTTATCATCACGTTTGTGATAAATATGTCAAATGTTGTTCTACTTCATACAAAGAACAAAAATAGCTGCAGCATATTGTCATAGCTGATTCGCTGGGAAACTGCATGTTGTCCTTACGTAAACGATGACAAATTCAACAATATGCGGGTTGATGACCTGTACAACATATTGAGGAAGCCACTTCTGACGGAAATTTTTTTTTTAAATGGCACTTCTAATACCTAAACGTAAAATTTCCAGAGATTAAGTGAAACAATTTTTCAAATACTACTGACTGAGTGATCGTTAATGTAATTTGTAATTAATTTCCAACTTAATTCATAATAATTACTTCCTAATTAAAAAATAACTAAAAAAAGTAGAATGGATAGACGATATTACAGATTAGTTGAGTTCATTAAACGCACAGAATTTATGTTAAAAAGTATGTTCAAATTTAGTTAAAAATTTCTGGCCTCGCGAACGTAATGTTGAGATGTTTAATAAAGAATTTACAAAACTGAAAATAAAACAAGTGTGGCCTCTTGTCCTTTTCTGGTCCTTCAGTATGTGACATGGAAACCAGACATTCTTGTAACTGTAACTATAACATGAACATGTAAGTATGGTAACTTATATGCCTAACTATGACAACGTCAGTTTTGGATATTTATAAAATTTACAATCTTGCACGCAATATAAACATTTATATGTACAGAACTTAGTTTCTTCTACCTGCTTATAAGAACTATTCGTAACAACTGTTTTAACTTATTAAACAATTTATTAATTCTATTAGGTTTGAGATTATCATTTCTGACAGGACGTTAAGTATTTTACAAAAAACTTATAGTTGTCGACATCATTTCACGGTGTAGACTTACAGCCTGTTCCGTCTCCACTGCAGCCATATCTTCCAGGGCTCACCCACAGATCTTCTGCAAACTGGTTTTTAGTCTACAGCGCGCTTTACTGGTCCATTCTGTAGACGTGCTCCATCCACTGCTGCTTTCGTTCTTCTATCTTATCATTGATGGAGAATATACCCAGTTCGGCCATTATATGTTCATTACGCATTCGATCCCTTAGACGATAACCACTCACTTGCTTTAAAAAATTTATTTCAGCGGTTTGTATATGCTGCATTTCTTTCCCAGTTGTCGTCCATGTTTCACTAGCATGTGTAAGAACGGGTATCGCCATTACTTTATAGAACTTCTTTTTAGTATCAGCTCTTGTTTTGTTTCTTAGTGTTCGTTGTATTGTACCGCACATCTGATACTTATTTACTTTTTTATTCTTATCATCATAAAAAATTGATATGCTATTTTTTAGTCGCTTAAGCCCCTAAGCGATATTCGTAGTGGTGAAACAGTTTATGTTCATGATGGATGTGGGTTTGATTATTATTGTTTTGTTTGCAGAGGTGTACTCATTTCTTTAACGATTTCTCCGCGGCTATGTAAAGCATGTTTATAAGAAAAAATTTGCAAACCGTTTTTTGATTAACATCTCGTCCTTCACAATTAAGGAAAATAGCGATTTTATCTGTGTTAGGAAGAATTGTTTTTTTTTTAATATGTTTTTTGAAAACAGCAAGTAACTAAATCCCTCACGCTTTCTATTAAAAACTTACTTTTAGTCACATAAAAAACGCGAGTAAATGATAAGGACTGACGAGCAAATTTTCTGCTCTTACAATTTGCTTTAATTTGAAATTTTTAACCATATAACTCCAATAAAATCCCTGAAAGTAACCTTCAGTCAGTGGAATAGAAACTATGTCAATCTTGGCATCCGTCCTAACCGAAGAAATAGAAGCAAAATCTGATCTCTTGGAAAACGATGGCGTTAGTTTACTGAGACCGGAAAGGTCTCTACTCCCCGCGTGAAAAAACAAACCACAGGTCAAACGCTTAATTGGGCTTTTTGGCAAGCAGCGTTCACGAAAACCCTCGATCGCATTCGAACGTAATAACTTGAGCAATGCTTGAACAGCTGTTCCGATAGAGAATTTTAATTTCGTTTCCCAAACTGAAATAATTTTCAGAGTCTAACACTGAAAGAACTGGCGGCCGATGTGAATAATCATGGAACAGAAACACTAGAGACACTTTATGATAAGCGCTGAAATTTAGTAAGTGATGACTGTGTATTAGAAAAATAAGTATACCTAAAGACTTATGATGAATGGCACATAAACATTTTTGTTTATTATTTGTTTTAAACGTATTATAACCATACGTTTTTCACTGACTGCAAGCCTCATAAGTATATTCACTTATGAGCACGTTGTGACTGAAAATAGTGTAGGCTAACGGACATAATGCTCAAACAACTATTAGGAATGGAAGCAACTACTCGTATTACGAATAAACTTTGATTGTCAACTCCATTCAATAATAAAAAGTGACAGCGAAGTCTGAAGGCGTCTGTGCAGTGTAGGCATACTTAACGCAAGAACGGAAGCTATTAAGATTGGGTATCGCATACGAAAATGCGCTCTCTTTCACACGCGTACACGTACAAGCGCGCGCACGAAAAACGCTCAAGTGCGTTAATGAAAACCCAGTTAACGGAGTGAAAACTTTCTGGGAAATAATTTGAATACTAAACATTAATAATAGCCTGGAGGAGGGAAATTGATAGAAAGTCCGCAGTATAATGGAACACGCACAAATTCACACACACTCTCTCGTTTCGATCTAACCCCAGCCTTATCTTTATGTTAATTACTGGCTACATAATAGCGTCTACGCAAACGCGTCCACAATACGTGGGTGTCGAAATCCAGGTTAACAGCTCGAAACGACACCAATTATCCGCGCAGGATATATATTGCTTATTTCCTGCTTATTTTCTGTATTCAGGCGGTAATAATTTAGTGAAAATTGATTCTTACGTAACAGCAACTTGGAATCGCTCCGCGGAATGTTAAAACTGGCACTTCCTAAACGTGATGGAACTGTACTTATGGTAAATTATATTTCAAATATAGAAAAGTCTATATAGGCTATGAGATCTCAAATATATAATGACATGTCGGTTATAGTGATCAAAAACCTACTTAATGTTTGGCCAGCCATAACTTATAATTCAAAATAATATCCTTTATAATAAGATCGTATATAACGACATATCGGTTAGAGTGAACATACTTTTGTTAATATTATGAAAATATCGCTTGTTATGATAGAGATTCGTCCAGTTTTTTTTTAGGACGATTGCAAATTGCTAGATTTTCAGCTGAAATTCATAGTGCAGCTCTTGGCAAGCAATCGTTACAACAATGGGGAAAAATTGTAATAATCCAGCCGTACTTTATGAAATAATTCAAGAATACGAGGAAGTTAAAAAAGTATTGAAACAAATGAAATGTCAAATGATGAAAACATATTAGCATCGATTATGGACAGACAAGAAGGGGAAGATTGTTACTAGAATGGAGACGGTTACGACGATTTTGGTGATAACATAAATCTGTCTTTACCGCTGGAGTTTGACAACCGATAACACTATCTATTCTTTTATTAACTTTATAGATACTATATAGGCTACATTTGTTAAATGGAATCTGCAAAGACTCTGGATTGCAGATATCCACAATTAAAACCAAGGTGAAGGCTTTTTGTTGAACTGATCCCGTACGGGCAAAAATTGTTATAGACGGTACTGTCCTGGAACAAGTTAGCAGTTTTGAATACCTGGGCTACAGTGTGTCTTATAATGCAAGCAACGACGTGGTGCATAAGTTACATAAGTTCAACCTTATGTGCGGGACCATCAGGCGAACCCTTAAATCACCAAGTAAAGGTACTCGCCTAAAATTCTACAAAGTGATGGCTCTTCCCACACTTCTTTATGGGTCTGAGAATTGGACTTTAACGAAAGGCCAGGCCAGTCGCATCCAACCGGCTGAAATGAGATTTCTCAGGCACATGGCAAGGTATACTCTCCATGATCATAGAAGAAACACAGATATACGGCAGGAACTGGATATTATGAGTATACTCGACAGGATCGCCCAGTATCGGCTGAATTGGTGGGAACATCTTTGCCGAATGGATGATTGCCGCATCCCCAAACAACTATGGAACTATAAGCCGAGGGGACGGAGAGGTGTGAGATGTCCGAGGAAGCACTGGAGTGACCAGCTGTAATATTTGCCTATTTGAGACCGGAACAAACCATTCTTGGTTTAAACCTTGAGGATGATGGTGATGATGATGAGATACTGTTTCACTGTTACAAATGAGTTTCATTTTGCACTAGTCAATTATAATATTATTCAAAAAGTAGAAAACGGACAAAAATAGTAGATAGCTTTGTACCGTAAATATGAAAAATAACTCGAATGGAAAACAAATTTTTACGGTTAATACAGTACTGCAGATTTATTTAATGTTATGATTTTTAAAAATAGGCCTACTTATAAATAAATGTCTTTAATTAATAGTTTTGACCGTAGAGGTGGTTTTTCCGCCAGATTCATTTTCAACAGTTAAATAAAGGTATGTACAATATATTTAGGGTAAAATGTATTTACAAGCCTACAGGAATGTAATAGTGTCTACTCATGTTTCTAAAATCCCATATCCGAAGTAGTGACTATCGGTTTTAGTGATCTAAATTTCCTGGTCCCCTGGAGATCACTATAAATGATATCTGCTGCACTGGCATACTTGATTTTAATAGAGGATCGTAATTCTAATAATAGAATAACGGTTAAAGTTAACTTCTGATATTTGTGGCAGGATTAACGATCAATATAGAGTACGTTTATTGAGTAAGAAAATGTGGCTAGTATTACGCTCATACTAACTGATAATGAAAGGTATTCTTTTGACCGGTTAAATTTGGTAGAAAAAAGTGTCTATTCCTGACACAGATTGAACCTCACGGCATCAAGGGCGTCAACCACTACGCCATTCGGACTTAGTGGTACTAAGTACAGATACTAATATCCAGAAGCATATTGACATACGATCGTTATGAAACATGAAAAATGAGGGAACAGCAGAAAATGAAAATAAAAGCTGCAGAAACGAAATATTTGAGTGCGTCTGAGGGGTAACAAAATAAAATGGAGGGCTAGAAGTGCAGCCTAGATAAGGTTTAGAATTTTTGCTAAGGTTGCCCCCAACAGAGGCATGTTTGGCATCGATATTATTCGTTAATAACAATGTACATCGAATTTGAATACTTTAATGTATACGGCTATAATCTAATGCTGTATTGTTACATCTAACTACGAAAACTTTCCCAGTATCGAATAGAAACGGCTTTTTATTGCGACCACTCTTATTTATAGACCTGTAGACCGCACAGAAATGCCAAAACGCGGATATTGCAATCTGGTGCCGCCAAACAAAGTGAGAGTCGATTACTACATTTGTATACAACGGATAAAACAAGGAAGGAAAGAAAGATTAAAATCCCATATCCCATATACCATTTATAACACGATGGTAGTGTCTATGTTACTGTATGGGTGCGAATCGTGGCACGGAAGATCCCTACACTCTAGGGTGTTTCATTTTTCCAAAGATACGATTTTCATATGGCTTTGCTTACGCCCTGAGTCTCAGTGATGTAAAAGATATATATGCCAAATTTTAAGAAGATTGGATAATATTTAGAGGTTGCACACTTTGATCAGTTTTGTAAAAGTAGGCAAAAAATACGATTTTTCAATGTTAATTACTTTTATTGGAAAAACTAGAAATCACAAACTTAAAATAATATTAAAACTAGACACTAAGATTAATAGGTAGTATCATAGGCAAAACATGTGTTATATTAATCAACTTTGAACGATGCAATCCCTTCTTTTGTTCGCTTGGTGACGACTTTTCTGTGATACTCGACTACCCTCAACAAGAATTGTTTTTGTTGTTCGTCCCTGACCGATTCGTTAAACTTTTTTATCAGAGCAATTCCTCTTTCTGCGGTATCATTGACCACCTTAAGAGCGTTCACATGGCTTCTTAGAGAATCACTGCAGTATTCTGTCACGTCGTGGATCCCAAACAATTCAAAGAACGTCTTTGTTTTATTAGTAACGAAATGGCTCAGGTCTTTTCCTTCAAAAACAAGGTTTTTACCCTCTAATCGTTTCATTTCCTTTTTCTTTGCAGGTTTGGTTTCTAAATTTTTTGTGATATTTTCCTTAACAGCCTGAGTAATACGTTCGTCCAAAAAAGCCAATCCTACGTTTGTTTCTGACAGATACCAAAGGTGTCTCTTAGCAACTGTGAGAGCACTTTTTTTGACGTCTGCATCTGTGTAAGTGCTCAGAAGCTGTAGCATATCCAAATCATTCTTTGGAGCCCATCGACTTACAATTGCCTCGTGCCAAAAGCGAACATATATGAGGCTGACAAAATGTGCAACCCGTTTCATTCCTTTCAATTCTCGTTGAGGAATATTCAACTGTTTAGTGAAGAGGACAATTTTAAGTGAATATATTGCCTTTGCCATCCACCTTGCTTGATGCAGAGCCCCTGGGATCCTGAAATTGAAGTCGTTTTTAGACCAACCTCCTAGGTACAGGAGTGAGAGTTGTAATAACTCTTTATAGTCTTCTCTTGGATGACTTCCGTCTTTTAGGACATTTTGGATGTAGTTAACCATTTTCACTCGTTGTTCTTCTAGAAAGCCTTGAACGGGACTTTCTTCATCCAGCATTGTCGTATATGACTTCTTATCAAGTGAAGCCTACAGACTTTGGAACTTCAGAAAAATCTGGATGTCAGGACCACTTGATGGTATGCCACAACACTCCTCAAACACTCCTTTCAATATTAGTTCATGGGTGTGATGACGGCAAGCCAACCACAACAATGTTCGTCCGAATTCCCTTTCAATTCTGGTACATGCCCCTTGGATCAGTCCTGTATTAGATTATAAAAGTTTAACGAATCGGTCAGGGACGAACAACAAAAACAATTCTTGTTGAGCGTAGTCGAGCATCACAGAAAAGTCGTCACCAAGCGAACAAAAGAAGGGATTGCATCGTTCAAAGTTGATTAATATAACACATGTTTTGCCTATGATACTACCTATTAATCTTAGTGTCTAGTTTTAATATTATTTTAAGTTTGTGATTTCTAGTTTTTCCAATAAAAGTAATTAACATTGAAAAATCGTATTTTTTGCCTACTTTTACAAAACTGATCAAAGTGTGCAACCTCTAAATATTATCCAATCTTCTTGAAATTTGGCATATATATCTTTTACATCACTGAGACTCGGGGCGTAACCAAAGTCTGCAAAAATTTTACATTTTATTTTTTCCTTACAAACTGAAACAACGGAAGATTATAATCACATTCAAAATTCAGAAATGAGTTTTCTGAGAAGAACAAAGTGTTGTACAAGCCAAGACCGTTTGCGTAATGAAGACATTAGGAATATGAGCTACAGGTATTCTACATGAACGATACAATTCATAAATGTCGCAAGGAATGGTTGCAACGTCTGGGACAGAATGGAGGATAGACGATAATCTAAAGTAGCACACAGGCATAGAACCTTCGGGAAAAGGGATGTAGGAAGACCGAGAGCAAGATGGTGAGACATACTGTTAAGCCGGAACAGGCAATGTGCCTACTCAGTGAACTGAAAGAGAAGACAGAGACAGTAATACAAGCTGTGCTGTTAAGTCGCTTCAGCTTATTTATATTTTGGAGTTTTATAATCAGAACATAATGTAATTTAATTCCATCCCATGAACCCAGGGCCGCCGACAGAAACTTTGAGGCCCGGTACACTTGGAACTTTGGGGTCCCTATCAAGACCCCCTCCACCAACTATATTTGTGTCCACGTACTCGAAGAACAAGACAAAATATATTACAATAACTACATTTAACAATGTGAGGTACGTTTTTGTTATGTGCTGTAATGAAGGCCTACTACATGTTCACGTTGGCGCCGGCCCAAAAACGAATTCAGCCTACTTGTGATCTGCTATTACAGCGTTAGGAGATTTTGTTTTGTATTATTCGTAACGTGATTACATTATGACAGCGATCTAACTGGCGTCTCCCGTACCTTTTATACGGTTCGCGCAGTAACGGACTAAAGAGGGGCAGACCGCCCCGGGCCCCACTTAGTAGGGGGCCTAAAGATTTGAAAAATTAAGTTTGGTAATTTTTTTAATTTATTTGCAGATGTTATATTTCCACGTCCTGAAATGCAACACTAGAAGAGGTCCAGGTCAATCGATTCTAAAGATATTTTAATAATAGTTTGAAATCTATCTTACAACTCTACCTCATAAAGTGTTTACAGATTTAAAAAAAAAAACTTGTATAGGTAAGTTTATTATTAGAAGGACATTCATACTAAAAAAGTAGCGTCAGTTGTACCTGGCGGCAATGCCTCACCACGCAGTCGGAAGTCGCAAATTGAACCACAATCAGCACAGACGGCAACGGCAGCGACTTCAGAAGGCCGTGCCTCGGTACGAAAATATAAACGGCGGAGTGAAATACCGGGCGATAACATGTAGGCCTACGCTAAAAGAGATTACACCGATGAACAATATTTAACATTTCAGGACACCAACAATTTATTTAAAGTCTCCATGAGAATTTTTTCCAAACGGTAGATAATTCGGAGTGCGGGAATCGGGTCCGCACGAACGAAAGAATTCACAAGAAACTGCATCACATATTGTGTGAATAAACAAAACCGTGAGTGACATCGAAGATAACAGCATGTACAACTGTACAGATATTAAAAAGTATTGTACTAAATTTGAGTCATCCTACTTCTATTATTTCTTTAAACTTTGTATTTACAATATGAAAGTGGATTTTTATTTCAAACATTACTATAGCTTATTATAAAGTTTCCTAAATAGATGTATCAATACACTAATTAGACAATAAATATATAACAGTAAAGTGTTTTTGCTAGATACTACTTAAAGATAAATTGTATTATAAACACCCGTCTTCAGGGAGGGGGCCCTCAGAAATAAATATTGCCCCGGGCTTGCAGTGGGCTAGGTACGCCATTGGGTCCGCGACGTTATCTTTGAAAACGAATTTAATAAATAGGCACTCTTAAATAACTAAATTAATAATAAAGAATTATTTTAACTGAAAATGGTCTTGCAAGGAGAAGGCTATCAAAAATTTATTTCTTGATTCATTAATAACGTACAGTAAGTAGATTTCACTTTATTCGTTTAATGTAATGTGTATTTGCTCTGGTCCTCTGTTATTTACATCATATCAAAAGATCCAGTCTACTTCTTTCCATCCCTCGACTGGACAAAACAGACGCCCTTGTCCTTCATTCATAATCGGTCGCATTTGTTATTCAGTTAGGTTACGTTTCATTGTTTTCAGCTCGATGTAAACGTTCCTGGTTTAGTGGCTATCCGCTAGTGGAAAGATCGACCTCAGTTTTCATATTAAAGATTTTCACTATTTCTTTTATGAATTTGCTAACTGCTATAATTTTTTTTTTATTTTTATTGTTCGACTAAGCTTTTCGTCATTACGACCTCAGTTTTCATAAAAGAAATAGTAAGGATGGCTGCTAATTTAAACAATACGAAGAATAAAGATTTTCAGTAAATATAGGCTTCAACCTTTAATATTTTTTTTCATATCTTCATTAACGGTGGAAAATACTGTTGTCTCTTCGAAATAGTCTAAAAAGCAAACTAATTCTTCTTCTTCAAAAAGGATTAAGTAAGCCTTGGTGACCTGTTCCGGCTTCATAGGAGTTATTCCCATCTTTTCTTTGGTCTCCCTACGCTTCTTCTTCTAGCTGGTTTGTATCTACTTGCTGCTTTTGGTAGTCTTCGATCATCCATACGCTCCAGATGGTCCTTTCAATTTCTTCTATGGAACTCTATTTTCTCATTTAAGTTGTACAATTCCAACTATTCTCTAAACGCTAAATCGGTCTTGTTTAGAACAACCTTTGATCGATCTTAGAAGTTCCATCTCCGCTGCTTGTGTGCAGTTTTTATCTCTCTGTCTCATTATCCAAGACTCACTTTTATAAAGAAGCATAGGGACAGCCATTACCTTGTAAAACTTGAGCTGAGTATCTTTCCGCGTCTTGGTTTTTAGTGTTCTTCTTATGGTGCCGACATCTTTTGAAACGTATGTAGTTTATTGTCTACGTCTCTATTGTTCTCATATGATATAGTTATCATACCAGGTAGCTATAGTGAGAGACTTCTTCAATTAGTTGGTTGTTAATCATTATTTTGGCTCTTACAGGATTGCTTCCCAGGAAAGCCATCACCCCGTCATGCCATCACTAATTATTAAATGAAGTAATTATTATTGCTTTTAAAATTTTAAAGGTTTTCAAAATGGTAAAGTCTTCCTTTGCCTCTGCTTAAATTTCTCTCGGCCGATTACGCTCTCGTGGTGAATCATATTAGAAACTAATGCGTTTTTATACGCAACTTATTTCTTTTATCTTCAATATATTACTAACAAAACCCACGGATAGTCTAAGAGCAGCAAAATATCTACGTTCTTACGTCTAGTAGAAAAATGAATTTTTCTAATAAAAAATACGGCAATAAAGCTTTTAAATAGAGTAATAGTTTGGCAGAGAATTAAAAGAACGAAATGCTGCAAATAAGTTATTATTTATACGGCAATTTTTTTTTAACAGATAAAATTAAATTGCTTTATACAAAATTAAATATAATCAACAGATTTAAATACATCTGAGCGTTACCTAAGCGGAGATTTTACTGATCTATCAAAGGAAGCATCTTAATATAATATGCAGTACCCGTAGCCGCTAATAAATAACCCCGAGGCAGAAAGCAGAAACATCTTGATTGGCTGACGTTGACTTATTTGTGTGTAAATCTGTTTGAAGATAAAATGTGTACTGCAAAGCAGAATGAGCCGATAAACAGATGTAATAAATAAGTAATTCCTAGTAAACGTAAGTACACATACACAACATTTGCTAATTAGCTGAGATATACGTAAAACCCTAAGTTGTATAATGGTACATACAAATTTAAAAACAATAACCGTTATATAAATTATTTTCTCCTGTAATACAATCTTAAGTATAAAGTAAGACCTGATTACAGCTGCTTGTCGGGAATCGAGGAATACAAAATACGTGAAATCGAAATTACAGAGGAAGAATAACTTAAGCAAAAAAACAAAGTTTTCGCGTTACAAATTAAAAAAATTCAAAATCTACTTAAAACCGATATTCAGTAGATTCGTATAAAAGCCTCAGAAACAAAATAATACATTCGTTTATTTGAACGAAATTTTTATAAGAATTATCTAATTTACAAAGTTTAAGTAGTTTTAGTTGAAGCAAAACTAAAATACTTCCTCAAAATACCTTAAGAAATATCTGCTGAGCTGAACATTGCTGCTGCGTTAAAAATCACATTGCCTTACGATACGTAATTCTAAAATATTCCCTTCAGTATTCGGGTGAAGTTGAAGCTATTAAAATACGGAATAAAGCCTGCATTTAATAATGTTTATTATTATCTTTTAATTTTGGCAAACAGAATTGTCACTGTTGCACACCACTATAGGAAAATTATTCCGATTGGAGCTGTCTATAATAATTTTTCTATATTGGTGTGCAGCCGTGATAATTCTGTTTGTGATTATAACCACTAACACAGCTTTCTTAATTAAACTTTTAATTTTTGTTTATTTATGTTTTTCTTTATTCACCGGATTAAATGGTGTCGTCTTTTTTTACTTACGTAATGCTTCCTTTTTTCCGTCAATACGTATTGACCTGTAAGTACTTCAATGTTCACAGTCGGTTTTCTGGGGAATTTTATATATTTCAATAAAGTCTTTAAGTATTCGCTTGCGCGCGTGCGCGTTCTCAATTGTAAGTTTCTTGTAGTGATATAGAATAATATTAATATATAGGCTATTGATTACGTTTATACTCCAGACAATATAAGGTAAGTTCTTGCGAAAAGCTTCTTGCGCTATAATTTCCATACTCGGAAAAGAAAGCAATCGTTATCGCACGATTTGTGTATTAACTGATGAGTATTTATTTCGGTTCTGTGTCCAGTGTTTGTCTAACATTCGAATCTTCCTCCGAAGGGATTTCTGTGATACCCTTATGGCCGACAAATCCATCGATACTGACAGTCTTCAGGTTACTGACTCCTATTTGGTGTCCTAGAAAGTAATGAGGAAGGAGGAATCTCGCGGCATGAAGATGACAGAAAGGGGTCTGCCGAAACGACGCGGAAACCGCTCGGAGAAACAAGCTGAATTCAAGGTGGGACTAGACCCAAAACCAACATACATCATGCCACACCTGTAATAATAATTAAACAATTATCATACTTTTTATATAGAGCGTATTATTTAATATTTAATATTATTTTTCATTCAAGATATATTGTTCTCCACACCTGGAACACCTTTCATACATCAAACAGTTTGCCCTTTCTCAGCAATTTTAGTTTTTTCTACTAAAAAACTAAGATGGCTGAGGATGGGCAAACTGTTCAGGCCAGTTATTGAGAACAATATATCTTGAATGAAAAATAGTATTAAATATTAAATAATGTACATTTTAAGAAAAAGACTAGCAAAAAGCTTTTGAATTCGTTAACTATTCTTTAAAACAGACATATGTATTAACAATATTTGTCCTATGTTATACAGCTATTTAATTCTCTCTCCCCTCTTTCTCTCTCTTATAAATATATATTAAGCAATTACAATAAAAAACCACGATAAATGAAATTGTGTAAAGTTAAATAAATTACAGTATGCTGAAAATCTCCACACTACAAAACAAACCACTAATAACGCGCTGTAATCCCTGGTATTAACAATTGGCGGAAACTGAATTGGTTGCAGCCGTCCGGTATTATTTATGTACTCAGCCAAGATCATGTCTGGTGTTTAACGTTTCCAGCAGTTTCGACGCTAATCGGCGGGCGGCAAGAATTTCCGTAGATGTGCAAACGTTTTTGCCAGACTATCACGTCTAGTTACCGGCAACACTGCACTTTCATTCTGTAGTCACAATTACAGGCTTTACAAATTGCAAATTATTAATGTCCGATTCTATTACAAAACACTTAATTGAAAATAAATCATATATATAATGGAATTCAAGAGTACAAGTTGACAATGAAAATATATCAAGTACAACGGTCATAGGTAATATTGTTTAATTACCATTTTAACAGATATTGAAAACTTATATTTTATGTAATTTTACTAGTTTAATTTATGTAACGAGACATTTTTTCTGTGTATGCGTGTGTGTGTGTGTGTGTGTGTGTGTGTGTGAGAGAGAGAGAGAGAGAGAGAGAGAGAGAGAGACAGACAGACAGACAGAGACAGAGAGCGAGAATTGTGGAATACTGCCAACTTAATAGCACATAGCATTTAATTGTTTTTATAATTATTATCTTTGTATCCAATTAATAATTTTGTTTTCAGTAAAGGCTACACTACAGTTAACCTACAGCTGGTTTTATTGAGTGCAACTTGTCTCCCCGCCAACGTAATTTATGCGAGTCTGTATACACACTAATGTAAGTACGAGTGATGTACGAAAGTATGTTATAACTGAAACCACCAAATATAAAACTAAAATAGAATGGAACACTTCGAATAACTCAATAACTCGAAACATAGATATTCTTTAAAAAAATTTAGTTTTATATAGCAAAGGTGGGCCACCCATCCCTAGGCCCGCCACAAACCCAAACGTCGACTTTTTCGCAACTTGTAAATAAAACATTGTCGTCCTAGAATCATTAAAAGTAAATTTCGTTAAACCATCAAAAATACACCATGTGTGTGTGTGTGTGTGTTTGAGAGATGGAGAGTGAGTGAGTGACAGAGTGAGTGAGAGAGAGAGAGAGAGAGAGAGAGAGAGAGAGAGAGAGAGTAGTGTTGTGGAATTCTGTCAACTTAATTGTATGCAATAGACAATTATTTTTGTGCCTATTAATTTGTATTTAAATAATAATTATGTTTTCATTATAATTTACAAAATTAAACTGTTTTCATAATAGTATTTTAAGAACTGCCAGAATTACAATGCAACATTGAAAAATTGTTAAATGGAAAAACTATTAAAAACCATATTACTACTACAGATGTGTATAGTTAACTGAAAATTTCTTTTCGATTTATTGGAAAGAAATAATGTTTTTTTTTATAATACTTTAGTTTATTTTTTGAATAATAATTAATAAAATTATGTCAACGATTTATTAAAACGACTGTTTTAAATTACACGTGGGTTCTAATGTTTTACTCGCCAAGTAATTTCGAAGATATCTTTGGATATCTTGGCTCCACCAAGGTCTGTCAAGATGGCACGAAGTTTGGCACCGGACAATAGAGAGTCTAATATACCGTATAATAACTGTCCATACGTGCTAATTTAACCCTACACCATTGTGTTTATGTACAGTAAATACATAAATGATAATCAAATTAGTCCGTTATTCTAGTGGGCCTAGAATCTTGCTAGAGTAGTTAGTTTGACTAGGAAGTTTGAAAACTAGAGGATATGAAAAACGACTGTATACGTTGTTCGAAAATCACTCTGTGTGTGTGTGTGTGTGTGTGTGTGTGTGTGTGTGTGTGTGTGTGTGTGTGTGTGTGTGTGTGTGTGTGTGTGTGTGTGTGTGTGTGTGTGTGTGTGTGTGTGTGTGTGTGTGTGTGTGTGTGTGTGTGTGTGTGTGTGTGTGTGTGTGTGTGTGTGTGTGGAGAGAGAGCTACTCTGAGGAATAAGTAATACCGCATCGCTGCTTGCCTAGAGATTCTTTGTGACATTCGTTGTTGTGTGTTTTACACATTTTAACTTGAATTATTGTACAGGAGTGCTTTGTTGATTTATAACTGCTGTTTGTGACTAATTAAAGTTTGTAATTAATGACTTCATTGGTATCAGTTATCCTATATTCACTGAATAACACGACGATCTGTGTGACCGTCTCAGAATATATATATATGATTGGTGGTAAATGACAGAAAATGTTTACTTGTTGTTAACTAAGGTTTAGTAAATTGACTGATCCAGTGACTGTAGTATTAATAAAGTATTGTATTAAACGTGATTTGAATAACTTGTAGGTTCCTTGGACAACTGAAAGTTATCATCACCATCGTCTTTCCTCAAGCATTGACCAAGGTCTGTTGCGCTCTCTACACGTGATACACCGCAGGCTACACCACCTCCTGTGATAAACCTGTCTGTATATATGCAGTGACGAGTTGCAAGGGGGATGCTGATGTCGCCTTGCTACTGATTGAGTTCCGCCTAGAGGTGGGACGATATACCTGTAACAGGTATTTTGGAACGAATATTTTTGTGGAACGGATATAACAGTGACTGAAAAGTTGAAATAGCTGTTCAGATTCAACGATAACTGAAAACTGAAAAGTCGAAATACCCGTTCCGATTACTCGCGGCCTGGCGGTTCCGAGTCGCGGGAGTCCCATTACGCAACAAACGAATAAACGAGTACTACGAGTACACGAGTACAAAGTCACTTTTTGGTGCTGAATACTTCATTCTGCGCATGTGACGATCGCCATACAAGTACGAAACGAAGCAAAACAGCGAGGTTCAGAATATCTCTATGCCAAAGAGACGAAGCTGTTTTTAATAAATGAAAAAATTCAGACTGATGTTACATTTATTCTCGTGTGTTATGCAGATATATAATACAGATACAAATCATATATTATACTAGTTACCGACTTGGTAAATTTTGAAAAAGCGAATTATATTGTGTTGTAACCTACACAGTGGCTGATAGACCATATAGTACTTTTTATTAATGTGATTCGGAGATGATTTTAACTTTACTGCACATCTCACGTAAATAATGAGACTATTATAACTCTTGTGGCTTACTGTTATGTTTTTATTATACGTTTCTGATGTTTTTTGACATTATTTGTTGTGCTATTACGTTCGCTCTAAATTTCATTCCTTGAGTTTCGCAACTGATTTGTCTAACCAAAATAACAATAATTTAATATTAAACCTATGTCAGTTTGTTTACTCCTAGTGAAAATTGAAATTAGTAATCCCAATTAATTTTATCCTAATTAAATTTATAAGCCTATAAATTCTCTTGTTTTTTATTTTATTTTAAACACTAACAGCTTAATAAAGTCACAGTGTAAAGTAACACTGTTAATACTTTTAGTTTCAATTTATTTCTTATAACAAATTATATAATACAAGTACATGTATAATAGGTATATAATAACAGATATTTGTACGTATTTTTTTTTTTAACTGTTTCGATTGTACCTGTTATTTTCAAATATTAGTTTAGCACACCACTAGTCTCTAGTTCCACCTGCCCCGATAAGACAGCTGTATTGTGATTTTAGCAGATAGACAGGAATGGATTGACTTGACCATGAGTCGAACCCATCTCGCATCAGGACGAACAAAAGTCGTGCAAAGCTAGCTTTAGATAGCGTAAGTGAAACGACATTTCAAACAAAAAAGTAAAGTAAACATAACTTCTCCTAGTGAAAAATAGTAGTGCTACACGATGGAGCGTACGGCAAATAACGGTCATACTATCGTTTTGTCTGTAAAAGAGATGTGTACAATTTTTTTCGTATAATAAATTTACTATATATTGTGGAATAAGCACATCGCATTACAGATAATCGTAGTTTAATTCAAGCTATACAGTAAGTTAAAAATATTGGCCCACATTCCCGTGTATTCTTCAACTAATTAAATACATTTTGAAAGGTAGCCTATAGCCTACTGTACCATCTCTAAGCATATCAATAGTTTTGAAAACATCTCAGTCATCATCATCGTCATAATCAACTTCACATCACGGCATAGGCAAAGTTCTGCTTGTTCCGCCTTCAAAGGTCCTCCAGCCATTTCTTCCTGCTAGGTCTACCCACACACCTGTGTCCTATAGGGTTATATTTCCAGAGATTTGTTTGGCCAGTCTTTAATATGACACTCTTTCTAAGTGTTCTTTCCACCGTTGTTTATAATCTTTTAGTCATTCATGCAAGGTAAAACTTGTAATTCTTCTCTTACGGGCTCATTCTTTATAGGTCAAGTTTAGAACACCTTTTAACTAATGTTAAGAAGCCATTCCGAGGCCTATTTTTTACATTCTCGTTTCTTGGTTCCTGTACATAATTCACACCCATAGGACAATAAAGGGCCGTCATAACTTTAATACGGTTGACTGTCCCACAGATCGTCTGGAACTTACCTAACTTAACACCATCGAGGGGATTTGGAGAGGTAGTACTTTTGTACCGGGTTGACTGGGCATTGGTTCTCACAAGCTACCAGGATTGGACGAAGTGACGTTAGCTCCCAACGGAGTCCCTAGCCTCTCTTCATCCATGACCGTACTGCGTGGTGAAGTGACACATCCTACAAGAGGTAACCCGGTCGATTCTGAACAGTACGGATGTATACCATAAGGTCGATAAATATTCCTGGTGGAGGGCAGCAGTAGCCACCAGTACCAAGTTATGGTGTAAGGGAGATGATCCTGGACCGGCTTATCTTTAAAACATTAGGCTACAGGCAGGAATCTAGTTGGATTTAGTCGACTGTAATACTGCGTCCTATTGTTACAGGATTATATTTTTCTGCTGCCTTGTAGTTGGTGTTGGGACATCGAAGACTAGGGTAAGACAATCCTGAATAAAAATTACTAGAACTCATGGCCCGTAAGGAGGTGACAACATAATTGGGAAATTAATTTACTCGGAATTTTAAAAAAACATTTCAGTCGCTGACAAAATAAGTTTAACATTGAAGTTTATTTTGATGAAATAAACAGCGAAACGAAAGTAAATTGTGGAACCATTCTGACACTAGGAGCCAAATTAAAAAAAAAACACACACACAATAAAAATTATACATGGTTAACTTATATTTCATGTTTTGGCTAATAGATTTCTTGTTTCGTATGTATTGTCTACGTACAAATACTATTCATGTGACAGAATAGTTTGTAAAGCGTGTTTAACGTTGAATCATTCTGTTCAGACAATGCACTGCGATTTCCTCGCTTTTGTGTTTTACAGCTTGTATTGGAATCATGGCCGAGTTGTGTAAGTTGTTGTTAGTAGGCTAATGTCGAGTATTTAAAATTTTTCTAAGAGAACAGATTTCAACACAGTGATCTGAAGTTTAAATGTTTTATCTCTGTTCACGTATGTGTGTTGTACTGCACATCCGCTGGGTATAAATGTAAAACATGGTTTATGGCATTTGTTAAATTTAATAGCACTTTTTCTGTTATAAAGAAAACGTTTAGTTATGTACACAAAAATGTTTAGCGTGATGAACGTAATTTTTACCAGATACAGTAAAATAATGAAATACTTTTATCAAAATCCCCCCACTAATCTGAAATCCACTTTATTCAAAACTCCATTAAGCAGTAATACTGCACGCTTCACAATCCATTAAGGTTATTAAATGTATTGATGTCATTGACATTTGGAACTAACGATTCATTAAAAACGTGCAAATAATCTTCATAAAACAACTCGCTAGCCACGGAGCACCGTCGCAAGTAGGTCTATAGTAGGTAACGTCACCAGTGACGCAAGAATCTCGGCCCCACCAGTGTTATCTCGATGCGTCTACACCATGGCCGGCTCTAGTAGAAGGCCGGAATATTAAACGGGGCAATACTGGAACCAGCTCCTATTTGCGGCCGACTAGACGATCTCTTAATTTATGTATTTCAATAATCAAATCGTGTCATTTTTAATTGCCGATTAACAGCAGTTTTATAATTCTTTGTTTTGCAAATTAAAAGTTTATTATGTAAAATACTGTTATATTATTTAAGAAATATAATAACTCATTCATATGATACTAATTCAATAATTACAACAAAATAAATTAATTAGACCTAACACTAATTCACTAATTTCTTCATCTTAAACGTATAGTACTAAGTGCGCACAGATCTATAATTTAGATTTATAAATAGGCTTACTCATGATTTTAGTAATGGTATGAAATTAAATCAAAATATAACATGTTCACTTTAGCTATTTTATTACACTATGCTTATAGGCCTCAGATGCAACGTTGCCACGTTTAATATTCCGGCCTTCTACTAGAGCCGGCCATGGTGTAGACGCGTCGGTAATATTTTACAACGTATTATTTGTAGTTCGTTTCAGTGGCGTATCTAGAATTTGGCCTTGGGGTGGTCCGGGGTCGAGTCGGTTTCATACAAAAGAAAAAACATTTAAGACTAAACAACATTAATATTTTTGATTAATGTGGCTGAAATCAGAGCCATTAAAGTAAACGGCAATAACACAATAAAACTACGCGTTATTGAAACATCGTTTACAAGATACTTATTGACTGAATTGATGTTCCTATATTTGATATTTCAAACTGTGTAATAAAACTTTCTGTATAGGTTGAAAAAGAGTTACTACTATGTTAGCGCACACAGCTGAAAAATTAATAAAACAGCTTAAAAATTAAGAGATTAACAAAATTCGTCAACTTTTCGACCCTCTAGGGGGACGGAACCGTTCATCACCCCCGTAAATACGCCCTTGGTTAGTTTGACGTTACCTCAGTATTTTGGTAAGACAACGTTTACAATAAGCGAATATAACACTGTAATCTCAGAATATACATGGAGCTAACAATTTTACTAAGCGAACAAGAAACGAGTATATACAGTATTACCTTTGTAGTTAACATACATAATAAGTACAACATACCATTTTACAGAGTTCTCTGAAGTTTCACTTCTTTTTATTTCATTTTAGTTTTTCTTTATTTAGCCGACAATAACTTTGTGAAACAGAAGAAAGTATTAACATTTTTCGTTATCATTCTTTTTACAGTTTTCCTACTATTATAGTCCACCAGACAAAAACGTACTCTGAAACCTGACACCATTTTGGCTACCAACAGCTGTATCTTATCCTTGACAGTACGGACTCAGCAGACAAGGGCGAAAGAAGACATCTGATTTTTTTCAACTCTAAATAAAAAAAAAAAAAAAAAAAAACTATTGGTGTAGTTTAAACTAAAACTTGGTTTCAAATACAAAATAACACAACGAAACAACGAAGAACAGACTGGGAATCGGAATTTGAAGATAAAACAGGTGTACCTGACAAGTTCATTGCCCTGAAAACATAATACAATAGTATTAAAGAAGTATATACTTGCCTGCATACTCAACGTTTCTTAAAAGAAACAGATTTTTCTCATCCTTTTTCTCAGTTAATTGCAGGTAATAAATTTAGTGTTTTTTCAAATACACCTGTTAAAAATATCACAACAAAATATTTAAAAGCATAAAAAAATACAAATTTGTAGGTTCTGAATCGAATAGGCCTATAATAGAAAATAGTTATTTACTTATACTCGTTTAAGATCATTGTGACGACAATGCTGTTTGACTCCATTTTTATAGCGGGTTTCATTTAGCAGTGAGACATTCCAGGGTCCGGTTCCTTTTATCTTAACTTTTTTACACGTCAGAGGTGTGTAACCTTGGATTTTCTTCAAGTATCCGGTTTATGCTAACTGTAATGTTTTTCTTTCTTTATTATTACTCACATCGTGTTAACTTAGAGCGTTATCAGAATAGCTGTACCGATATAAAAACTTCACTAGTGTTCGTTTGAACGTTTTATTTCACTGTACTGAGTACTAGGACTACTGGGGAATGCCATCTGCCTCGCTGTTTGCGAGCTACCACTTATCATCGCCTTGTTGACTTACTAGATTACTACTCAAACATCTCGTATATCATGCGTTGTTTATATAAACACACACCATGCTTGAAATCCTCAATTTAATGCACAGAGACTTAGAAAGTAGTAATATAATTTATACTACCGCTAAATCTAAAAACGAAACTCATTAAAAGCAGACTATTACAGGAGGTCCTCGGCTTTCGGACGCAGTGCGTCCTTGCAAACGCGTTCGAAACTCGAGTACTGTACAGTAGGCTGTAGGCGTACTGTGCACGTAGGATCGGTTCTGTGAACTGTAATACACTGTACTGTAATGAAATCGGATATTATTCTCGCTTAAATTTACATCATAAGACCATTCTTACTACAAAAAGTACATACTACAGTAACATGCTGAATTAATCATTTTCGTAGATTAGTAAAGTTTACAAGCAGTGTTTGTGGAACAGCCTACAGCACAGTCTTGGTATATATATAAAAAATAATCACCTAAATACTTTGCATTATTTATATTAATAGACTAACATTAATAATAAAAACCATAGTAGCGGGAATAATAACGAATATGTGCACATATCTTAAACACTTATTGACTTCCTCATACCTCCGTCAGTGTTCGAAAGTCTGAAGGTGTAGTTAGAAACTTGAATAAAGGGTATTAATTTTAAATATCCGAAAGAACGAAATGTACGAAGGTCGAATGTCCGATAGTAGGCCTCCTGTAGGACTATAATGAAACAAGAGATGTATGTAGCCTATCAATTCCTAAATATACAGTAATTTGAAGAAGAAGAAGAAGGAAAGAAGAAGAAGAAGAAGAAGAAGAAGAAGAAGAAGAAGAAGAAGAAGAAGAAGAAGAAGAAGAAGAAGAAGAAGAAGAAGATGATGATGGTGGTGATGAAGACGACGACGACAAGATTGCATAAATAAAATGAAAATAAAATAATAATTCTGTGGCTAACCAGACTCAACTTGTACCATCCAGCTTTGTAGGCGCACCGAAGTAATTTAAAAAGATAACAAAATACTTTCAGAACAACATATTGCGCAATGTTATAAATGCTTCAATAACCACTTGCAGTACTGACATTCATCGTGACCTCACTATCGATAATATCGCAACGATGATCAAACATTTTTCGTGCTAAACACGTTTTAAAGAACGCCACGACAACATCGCGAGGCGCTTCAAATTCTCGACAGTGACAACCTGAATTCAAGATCGAACAGGATGAAACCTTTCGAGCTAGTTTATTGACAGTGGAAATGTAGTGTTACCCAATGCTTGATGAACCAAGACAAGTGAAAAGTTAGGGGCGACTTTAGATTCTAAGTATTTAAGTTTATGACCAGTCAAAAATATTTGTTAGTCTTTGTGTCCAATCTTAAAAGGGAAAACACTTTAGTTAAGTAAAATCTTCCGCTGAATTAGTCAGTCATTTACTATGAAAATTAGTGTCGTCTGTACTTGTAGAAGTAAGATAGTTTTAGTCAATGATTTCCTTACTACATGAAGTCACCACATGAAGGCAGAAGGAATATCATTTTGCTGTGGAAAAAGGAGTTACCAATACAATATTGCTACGACAGCACAGAACAATCTACGCGTTTATCGAATGCGCCAGAAAGATCTCGACGTAAGCGTGTGGTGTACGTGCTACTAAACGCATTTTGCGAGAATTTTCTCGACTGTGCCAGGCTCCGCTCGGGCGCTCGGACTGTGTCAAGGCCGTAGCAATTTACGTAGTTCGCGAGAGATAAGACGCAGTTTGGAAGCTTCTGGTGTGTGAGCGTAACTATAAATACATCGCGTCGCGGCCTTAGTTTTCAGTTCAATGCGAGATTTTTGACTGTGCGGTTCGAGAGTATTAGTGCGATATATTTTACAGAGCGGTTCGGGTTATTACGGTGTACGTTCAAGTAGTTATTAGTGAAGTGTTGCGTTTATATTCAGACGGTATAATTGTAATACAGTTGAGTTGTAATATTAGTGGACATTTTATTGCGTATGAACAATTTCATTTGATTTGTTGTAGACACTGTGTTGTTAATTACGAACTGTTTTACTATAACAATTAAAGGTGTGATTAGTGACTAGGGGCAATCAGTGCTCTATATTCGAACCCCAGGTAGTCAGCACACCGGGCATACTAATTGCCAGAAGTTTAGTAAAACCTGACGAAACCGGAAATGTACCTATTAGAGTGGCGAATATTTTGGATCAAGCTATCACTTTACAAAGCAATACGCTCCTAGGCAAATTGACTCCTATGGCCTGGGTAGCCGGAATAACGCAACGAAGACCCAGTTCTTCGGATACTTCTAAATTACCAGAGGAACTGCAAGAATTATTGAACAGATCTTCTAACGACCTCTCAAGTGGTGAGGTAAAAGAACTCGGACAGTTTTTACACGAATTCAAAGATTGTTTTGCAGTTCGGGGACAGTCACTGGGAAGAACCTCTCTTGTGCAACATCGCATCAATACCGGGGACACAACACCGATACGCCAACCTCCTCGAAGGCCTCCATTATCTAAACAAGAGGAGATGTCTCGGTTAGTACAGGACATGTTGACAGAGGGAGTAATTGAACCTTCGTCAAGTGCTTGGTCTTCCCCTGTAGTGCTGGTAGCGAAGAAGGATGGTGGATTGCGTTTCTGCGTAGACTACCGGAGGTTAAATGACGTTACAAAGAAAGACTGCTATCCATTACCTCGCGTTGACGATACACTCGACACGTTGTCCGGAGCACAGTGGTTTTCCACATTGGACCTGAAGAGTGGATATTGGCAAGTGGGTCTTCATCAAGAAGACAAGGAAAAGACCGCTTTCTCGACCCCAAGTGGCTTATTCCAATTTAATGTCATGCCATTTGGACTCTGTAATGCACCGGCAACATTTGAGAGATTGATGGACCTGATACTCCGAGGCCTGACGTGGAAAACTTGCCTTGTTTACTTAGACGATGTCATAGTGATCGGGAAGACTTTCGAAGATCATTTGGAAAACATTAAGGAAGTTCTAACTAGAATTCACGGTGCACAACTGAAGCTGAGCCCGAAGAAGTGTTCTCTATTCCAGAAGGAAGTACAGTATTTGGGCCATCTGGTTTCGGCAGTGGGCGTTAGCATGGATCCTAATAAAGTAGACACCGTAAGAGACTGGCCAGTTCCGAAGAATAAACACGAAGTTCGGAGTTTCCTGGGGTTATGCTCATATTACCGACGTTTTGTGAAAGGCTTCGCTACTATTGCTAAACCACTACATGAGCTAACGGAAAATAAACGAAACTTCCAATGGTCGAGAGAGTGTGAACAAGCATTTAGAACGTTGAAGATTGCATTATGTTCGCAGCCAATTCTCGCTTTTCCAGCTTCCGAAGGGAAGTACATCGTAGACACAGACGCAAGCAATACTGGTCTAGGAGCAGTTTCGTCTCAAGTGCAGAACGGTGAAGAACGAGTAATAGCGTATTACAGCAAGACGCTTTCTAAACCAGAGAGAAATTATTGTGTTACAAGAAGAGAGTTGTTGGCAATTGTCAGAGCTTTGGAGCACTTCCATAAATACCTCTATGGGAGAGAGTTTTCACTACGTACCGACCATGCTGCACTTGCATGGCTCTTGAGATTTAAAAATCCGGAAGGACAGTTGGCAAGGTGGTTCGAACGTCTGCAAGAGTACAACTTCAAGGTACAACATCGGCGGGGGCGCCTGCACGGTAATGCAGATGGCTTATCACGAAGACCGTGCCCGGAAGACTGCCGACATTGCCACAGAAAGGAAGAACAAAACTCAAGCGAACATGTTCAAGCCATCACTGTAGATTTCCTGGCTGATGGCTGGACAACACAAGACTGTCGACAAGAACAGATGACTGATGAAGACATTGGACCGATCTTGACAGCAAAAGAGGAAGGTCGCCGCCCGGATTGGCAAGATATCTGCCATGGTTCCGAAGTGCTGAAGGGCTACTGGGCACAATGGGAATCTCTCACCTTAGAAAACGGATTGCTGAAAAGGGCTTGGGAAAGTGCAGATGGACGAGACGTGGTCATGCAGTTGATAGTTCCCCGAAGTAAAGTGCAGTCTGTTTTGAAGGAGATGCATGATGGAACATCTGGAGGCCATCTTGGCGTTAACAAAACCCTTGACAAAATACGGAAGCGATTCTATTGGCTTCATCTTCGCCACGACGTAGAGGAATGGGTTCGGACGTGTGAAATATGTGCTGCAAGCAAGGGCCCACAAACCAGAAGCAGGGGAAAAATGAGACAGTATAACGTTGGACAACCTTTCGAGAGAATTGCCATAGACATTGCTGGACCATTCCCAGTTACTGACGATGGAAACCGGTACATCATGGTTGTAGGTGACTACTTTACTAAGTGGGTGGAAACATACGCAATTCCAAATCAGGAGGTTACCACTGTGGCAAAGCAGTTAGTTCACAACTTCTGTTGCCGTTATGGAGCCCCTATGGAAATCCATACGGATCAAGGGAGAAATTTCGAATCAGGAGTGTTTAAAGAATTATGCCGTCTACTGGGAATTCGAAAGACCAGGACAACGCCTCTGCATCCTCAGCCGGACGGGATGGTTGAGAGATTCAACAGGACACTTGAGCAGCATCTTTCGAAAGTTGCTGACGAGAACCAAACAGACTGGGACCAACGTATACCACTATTCCTTATGGCGTATAGGTCATCAGTACATGACACAACCGGCATGACTCCAGCAAAATTGGTGTTTGGGCGGGAGATTCGTCTTCCTGGGGACTTGATGTTTGGATCACCTGAGACTTAGTCCCAAGAGCCAAAGAACTATTCCTCGCAATTAGAAAACCAACTGCGAGAAATGAATCGCTTGGTAAGAGGACGGCTCAAGATTGCCAGTGATAAAATGAAAACTCGGTATGACATTCGCAGCAATAGTGTGGGTTTCCAAGAAGGAGATCAGGTCTGGTTGTTCAATCCAAAGCGCCGTCGTGGTCGCTCACCTAAGCTTCAGTCTAACTGGGAAGGACCCTACACTGTAAAAAAAAGGATTAACGATGTTGTTTATCGGATTCAACAGGAAGGACAGCGAAAGTTCAAGGTCGTCCACCTAGATCGCCTGGCTAAATACAAATTTAGAGACGCTTTGCCAGTTCGGGACGAACAGGCTTAAGGAGGGGGAAGTGCTACGACAGCACAGAACAATCTACGCGTTTATCGAATGCGCCAGAAAGATCTCGACGTAAGCGTGTGGTGTACGTGCTACTAAACGCATTTTGCGAGAATTTTCTCGACTGTGCCAGGCTCCGCTCGGGCGCTCGGACTGTGTCAAGGCCGTAGCAATTTACGTAGTTCGCGAGAGATAAGACGCAGTTTGGAAGCTTCTGGTGTGTGAGCGTAACTATAAATACATCGCGTCGCGGCCTTAGTTTTCAGTTCAATGCGAGATTTTTGACTGTGCGGTCCGAGAGTATTAGTGCGATATATTTACAGAGCGGTTCGAGTTATTACGGTGTACGTTCAAGTAGTTATTAGTGAAGTGTTGCGTTTTATATTCGGACGGTATAATTGTAATACAGTTGAGTTGTAATATTAGTGGACATTTTATTGCGTATGAACAATTTCATTTGATTTGTTGTAGACACTGTGTTGTTAATTACGAACTGTTTTACTATAACAATTAAAGGTGTGATTAGTGACTTAATTGGTGTCTTGTACTTATTTTGTTTCCACTGTACCTACGACGATCGAGTAGACCGTCGTAACAATATGAAAAAAAAATACCTATAACAAACATTTTCAGACGAACAGTAGGCTAGCTTTAATCTTATGTTTACACTTTATTCTGAGAAAAGTAATGTTTGTGGATTGATACACTTTATTCTTCTTGTTCGACTGCACTTCAGGGCTTACGCAATGCGCCTGTTCCGACTTCACATTATCAGACCCATTTCCTTCTTGGTTTTTCTACATCCCTTCTTGCTGAAGGCTTGTACTTGTTTACAATTACTGGTATTCTATCTTCGTCCATGCGACTTAAATGCTGTCCCCATTTCCCCCTGTATTCTGCAATTTTCTCATTTAGATTATGTATATTTAATTCTTCCCGTATATCTTCATTTCTCATATGATACCTTCTTGTACATCCTTTAACACTTCTTAAAAATCTCAACTCTGCTGATTGTATGTTGCTTTTATCTCTTTTACTTTGTTACCCAAGATTGACTGCCATACAATAGCACTGGAACAGCCATTGTTTTGTAGAATTATTTTATCTCACGTCTCGTTCTATTTTTCAGTGTTCTATTTATAATTCCACATATGTGTTGAGATCTATTGACTGTATTTTGTATATCTTTGTCAACGTCAACACTTAAATCACAACTAATAGTTAAAATTTGAGGTCTCTTCCAATACTGTATCCTCAATAATAATCTCTGAGCATACTGGAAATTTTTCGTAGTGAGCCGTAACTTTTGTTTTGTTGGTAGATAGTTTAGGCTGTAGTACTGTCGTCCCTGTTTAAGTAGTCTGTACACAGAGCGTTGTAAGTCTGCTTCATTGTTTTGTAGTATAACCACATCATCTGCATACGGCAAAACATTTATGTGTTATTCCTTGATGGACTTCAATCTTCCAGTTCTGTATGAGGTCCTCAATATGGATGTTGAAAAGAGTTCGGGACACAGTACACCCTTGTCTAACACCTTGGTTTATTGCTAGCTCTTCCGTTTTTGAAGTTCCTGTGTTTATAACTACTTTAGTATCCTTATAAACGTTTTTAATTATCTCTGTAAGATGTACAGGTTGTCCTACTTCCTCCATTATTGTCCATAGTTTTTTCGAAGTCGACAAAGGCAATATGTGTTTCCAAATTGACTTCAAGTCTTTTTTCTAAAATTATTTTAATGGTAAAAATGTTATCATTGCAGGACACCTTATTCTGAGAAAAATAATATTTATGGATTGTTATTTACGCAGTAACACAAATTCTTGTTGATTTTCTTTGTTTATTACAAGATTGTGTAGTGGTGCTGCATGTCTCACGAAGAAGGCCTGCGTCAGTATCACAGTTAAATATTTTAACGACTTAGTGTGTGTTTTGCATAACTATAAGCTTGTTGTTGAGGCCTCATCATACAGTGATGTACTCAGCTACACATATTATTAGTATAACTTGTAGTATAAACCAGAAAGTTCTCGCACGTTTAGCAAATACTTCGCCACACTAATATAAAGAATACCGCTGTCTATTCTGTATTTAAAAAATAACTTTAGGGTATTCTTCACATAACGTAGGAGATAATACGTTGCATTACGTTTATTTTCTGACGTTTACGTCTGTGGCTGTCCCAGAGTCCGGGTCGAGGTAGACGACTGCAGACTGTTGATTACTGAGACTGATTCAGTAGACTGGTTCCCAATTTTGGGGAACGTGATAATTCGCTATATCGCGGGCAAAATATCTATTGTTCATGCCACTGCTTCTTGCTGCCTATTCAGATGCCTTATAGCGTCGGTCAACCTTGCAGGTAGAAGGGCCTCCGTGCTTGCGTGACGGGACTAGTTACATGCAGTCACTCAACTTGTTTAAAGGTTACTAGATTCCTGAGGAGGGAGAAACTCAACCGGTTGTGGTTTGTGAAACTCATGATATGAGAGGACAGTAGAGTTACATGGTGAATGGTTTGACAGCGATATAGTGCGCGAGTGTTACCTACATCATTTTCGTTATGACTGCAGACTAGAGAATTTAACATAGTGACCGCTGTTATTTATAGATTACTACAGTCAGTAATCATCTTGCGAATCTGGTAATTGTAGATACACGTGTGTGCTTGATTCGAAGAAATGTTACAAAAACTGTGTGTGTGTGAGTGGACTTCTCTGACATTTGATACATAATCATTCTACTGTCATTAAATCACTGCTCGTGATACTATCGTAACAATATTGAGTGTCGTAAGTAGATTCTTTGTTCAAATGTTTGAAAGTAGCGGTTAGTTTACACAACGAACTATCTTCTTCTACATATTTACAAAAAACAAGGTACACGTGTTTGTCAAGTATGTTTTCCCTTGTAACGTATTTTAATGCGAACATATGTGATAGAACATCCTTTTCAGGACAACTTTTCGCATTCTTCTGGGAATAGGATCAAATTTGTGAGTTCCAGATGTGTGTGTGTGTGTGTGTGTGTACTGTTACAATGGTCGCATAGATCGTCGTCAGCAGAATAAAATAATTTAGCATCAGAGAAATCGTTAATCAAAACTTTAGTAACAGTTTTAAGAATCAAAAAAACTCGGATAAAGTTTTACAAAACAATGTATCAAAATTATTAATACAAATCAGCAATTATAAACGTCTGCATAAAATATTCACAAGATACCACTGTCCAATAACACACGCATCTCACATCTACAATTGGCCTGCGGCATACTCAGTGTGTAGTACGTTACAAGACTGACCGAGATGTCGGTAGAATAATCGACCAACCGTCTGGAAGGCGTACAAACGTCTAGGCGTATTAGGCGTCTGGAATTGCTTCGTTAGCCGACCTTTGAAATAACGTCGCTTGCTTCATATGTGTAAAATATATGAATAGAATAAAATTTACCTCTTTTATCCGTCTAGTGGCTTTTCCTTTTTTACATTTCACGACGCGTTTCTGAACATATGTCCCATCTCCAGGTGTAATCCCTCAGTAAATTTCGTCAGATAATTAAAACAAATTACGTATAATTTACACACATGTCGTAAATAAATACAAAATATATGAACACGGAATCGTCGCGGTGTTGTTGGTGCGCACCACGGTAACACTATCTACGGTAAAGTATACTGTGTTTGCGAATAAGTGTTGTTAACTGTAGTTAAACTGCGAAATAATTTGTAAGTACGTGTTAATGGGAAGAATTGATTTTTACACATCTGTTGTTCTAGACCTTCATTATGATTATTAATAACTGATAACTGACCCTTTATACCGTAATATTACCGATGAGAAAAACATATTACTTACCTAGGAGTTTGGTGACAGCGCCCTGCTGGTGCGACAAGAGATCATAGTGTCTAAACCTGGAGAGTTCCAGTAGTCTCTGCTGCTGTTGTGTCACTAAGGAGGCCAGAGGCTGTTGACTGGCCGCTAGCGCGTACAGCTCTCTCAGCGTGGGCGCCTGCGCTCCTGCAAGTAGCATTGCCCTGAATCACTCACTGTTCACTTTGTACCTCCTCCCCCACACACACATCACATTACATTAGCAATATAATTTGGTGATGGTCATAACAGTTTAATTGTGATGTTGTGATAAACTAATAATAATAATAATAAAAATAATAACACCATAAAATAAATAATAATAATAGAGTACTAATAGTAGTATTAGTAGTAGTGGTGGTAGTAGTAGTAGTAGTAATAGTAGTAGTAGTAGTAGTAGTACTAGTAGTAGTAGTAGTAGTAGTAGTAGTATTTATATAAAATAACCTAGAGGGATGGATCAAGGGATTGAAGGCTTGACTGACCTAAGATGAACAGGTTCATCCTCTATTCTTTAATTATTTACAAACAGGTTTACTCAAACAGATTTTTACTCTTCTATCTCTGAATATAATTCAATACAGTTTTCAATACCAGAAATTTTTAACTGATACCGAAAACTCAGTTTTGTTTACAATTTAATGTACAACATGAATCACTGAGAGCACAAACTGCAACCACTGAAATACGCTATACTTGTGATTCCCAAGTACCATACCATAGAGTTTCCGATTGACCGGTGTTTTTATAGAGTTATTTAGTTATTTGTATCGTTCGGACTAAGATTTATGTAGTTATGTCCCTCAGTTGATTCTGATTAAGAACTAGAACGTTTATTCTGATTAAGATTTATATGGCAAAAACGCTTAAAAAGCACACATTACTTCCTACAAATTTTCCACTTTGACGTAAAATTTATTTTAATCTGCGTATTTACTGATACACTTAACGTACTAATCATTTCAGATTTTAGTCTCACCATAGTTTCTATCTTTCTTCACCGTGCGAAGGAAACTCCTTAACCCGTTTGATTAACACCCAAGATTCACCACCATACAACAGTGATAGTCTCAACAGCAATTATCTCAATGACAGTATTTGGACGTGTTTGACTTTTTAAATACATATATATTTATTATACCGTTCATTTACGTCTATTTATTATCCCATTAATCCTATTATATATATATTATTATTTTATTATTATTATTATTACTCTATATATTATCCCACACAACCCATATGATCAGATTTGCCAAATTTCTTAATGACTTAATTGTATAGAAACATTTGTGAGGATGGTCACAGTAAGACAGATGTTTCGAGTAGAATGTTTGAAGAGACGAGAATCCATGCGAGTTTCACCTAAGCAAGACGTCACTATTAGAGAGGCGACAATGTAATTACAGTGGTAGCCAATGAACAGAGGTTTAAGGCTTGTTTATAACATTTCCACATTCACTTGTTAATTGGAGACAGTTGGGTATCAATCAGGCTTTGATGTCCTCATGTTTATAGCGCCATCAGCCAGTCACTCGGTAACGAGACGTGTTCCTCGACAACTTAACGTACAATATTTACGAGTTCTAAGCCTGCTCTCTCCTGTCTTGTTAGCGGTAAACCGTTTTTATTACCATTAGGACAATTAGACCTATCTCTGTGACACGTTCTTTCAACTGTTCCGCTCTTCCAGTAATTATTTTCAACAGATTTGTGTATTTCAAATAGATTTTTTTAGTAAAGAAGAAAAATCTCGTAAAAGAAATTTATTTCGTTTGCATCAGTTTAACGATCTGGTAACGTCCATGTAATAATTTTATTCCAAAAACAGACTATATTCTGTGATTAATTTTATAAGCACATTGACATTCCCCAATTCTTCTACTGGATAGGAAAGAACTTGGCGAGTGAAAAAGTCGATAAATTATTGTTAATCCACAACGACACGACGGTTGCTATGGCTGCAAAAGTGAAGTTAAAGAGTTCTTGGATTTCGTTGTCCATGACGTGTCCGTTAATTAACTAAATATAATTAAATCACTACCGACTCGGAACACAAAGTTTTTTATGGGTAAAAACGTAAAAGTTTTACATTATAGCCTGAACCAGTTTTAGCTTTTAAAAAGCTTCTTCAGAGACTGCCGCTGGGAGCACTGTCCGTCTTGTTCTTGGCGACGGTATCGACTTTTGACGGATCGATGTTGTGTGTGGGGTGTGTGATATGTTCGAATAACGCGTGTGATTTGAATTGTGTCTGTTCGTTTAGGATGTCGTTTTTGTGTTTTTGTGTGTTTGTATATTTCCAATTGTTCAAGAGTGTTTAGTTTTCGGCCTTTTGTGTGTATTATACGTGTAGAATGTCCATGTTATTGTCGATGTTTTTGTATTTGTGGTTTGCTTCAATGAGGTGGTTTGCAAATGTGGATTCTGTAGTGGAGTGTAGTGCCTTTGTGTGTTCAATGTATCTCTTTGTTTGAAGCTACGTCCTGTCTGGCCTATGTAGAATTTGTTGCAATCTGAGCAGTTTTTGCAATTTGTAAACACCAGGTAGATCGAATTTGTTTTGTGCTTTGTGTGTGTGTTTTGATAGTGTGTATTCTATTTTGGTTGTAATTTTGTACGCGATACTGTATCCTGCTTTTTTAAATTTGTAGGCTATTTTTTCAGTTTGGTTACTGATGTATGTTAGTGTTATGAATTTGTTGTTTTCTGTCTTTTGTGTAGGAGTTTATTGACTTTTATTCTGTTGTATCCGTTGGATTCTGCTAGATATTTTATCCTGTTTAGTTCATCTTTGTTGTCTTTTCATCTAATGTGACGTTGTTAAGTCTATGTATCATAGTTCTGAAGGCAGCTAGTTTGTGTTATATTGGGTGATTGGAGGAGTTGTGTATTAGTGTGACAGTTGTAGTGAGTTTTCTGTATATACTGAATTTGTGCCTGTGTTCAAATTTTGTGATGGAGAGGTCTAGGAGGTTTATGTTATTGTTGTGTTCGTATTCGGCAGTGAAGGTTAAGTTTTTGTGTATTTTGTTTATGTGCATTAGTAAATGTTCACATTGTCTTTTGTTTCTCCTGTATAGTATTAGAATGACGTCAACGTATCTGTGCCAATATAGTATTTTATGCGAATGTCTGCCATTGTTTGTGAGGATTCTTGTTTTTTCTAAGTTTTAAAGGAAGACTTCTGCTAGAATGCTGGATATGGGTGAGCCCATGGGTAGACCGTCATTCCGTGTGTAAAATTTATTGTAAAAAACTTTGTGTTCCGAGTCGGTAGTGATTTAATTATTTGAAGTTGAAGAGGTTGCAATGTAATTTCAGTGGTAGCCAGTGAATATGACACTAATAAAACTTATATCACATTAAGGCACTATAATGAGTATTTGGGAAAACCTACACATGTGTACATATAAAACACAAAACAAACTAATACCAGAACAAATGAAAATCAATATAAAACACGACAGAATTTTTAAAACAAAAAATATTTGAAATGGTCAAAGAAGAAATGTATACACACCACATCGAATCACAAAAACACCAGTAAGGCGTAATCAACAAAAACCAACCGAAAGCCAATATCGGAAATCAGCCTACACTGAGCTAGTTTATCAGGCTAAAACTCAATATGGCTAATGATGAAAATACTGCTTAATGTTCGTAACACGTTCCAAGAAAGGAAAAACGTCCTAATTGTATATTAATATAATATTAAGTAATGGACATAAATGTAGCAACAAGTATTTGAATTATCCATTATTGTATATCTGTGTTATCAGTTGCTACCATTAATAAAAAATTATACAAGAATTATGTTTTCAATTTAAAGAATGAAACTCGAGTACACTGTTAGCCAAATACTATGTATTTACAAACAGGGGCGGATCCAGAAACCAATTCGGCGGGGGGGATGAAAAGTTGGACCATCTTGAATGGTCTAAAGTACAAATGAAGGAATGTGAAGAAAAAAATACAGTGTGTTATTATCAATACAGTAAATTTATTAACATACAAGTATAAAATCACATCTGTGTTTGTCCGTTAATTGTTCTTTTAATAACATTCGCTTACAGTTTAAAGTACACACTACTCATTCAAGTTATGTATAATAAAAAAATTAACATGGTGGTGAGGCACAGTTACAATTTAAAGTAATTTTAGAGAAAAACTATGAACCAAGTAGCGTGATGTGAATTTTGTATCATATTTACAATCACAAAACAACGAAAAAATTTTGTCTGATGTGATACTTTGGGGTAGATCCGCGCCTGTATACAAATGCCTTATAGACCGACAGCTTTCTTTTCAACACTATGTAGTATGTGGGGGAGAAGGTACAGGTGTATTATGTTATTCTCTATTAGAATAACTGTCACAGCATCGGTCCAATCCCTGATGTACAATCAATTTTTTACTGTAAATGGATATTCATAATTAAACTGTATTTATGTATGCACTAACAAGGAACAGGTGGTGATACGCTGACCTCTGAAATTGACCTGTTAAACGAAACAGAGATCAAGGACTAGAAAAGTAAAACCAAAGACAGGAAAAGTGGGAAAGTGCAAAGAAGATCTGAGCGTTAAAAACTTCCGAATCCGATGCACATTTAATTGTTGATAGCTTACGGCTAATTCCAATCCGCTTTTGGTTACCTCTCTGTTACAAGACCATACCTCCTCTATGTTTACGTCTTCCGTAAGAAATCTTCAACAAATATGTATCTTTACATAACTACATTTCAGTAATGCCCTCCTTGTATCCACCTTTGTTATATTGGACAGAACTGGCAAAAATATTTTTTCCAGGACTTAATTTTTACATAAACGTTATGTATATAACTTTATATTTGGACTACATATATTTCGAATTCGTACTAAAGAGGCTACATTATTATTTTGCCACTAAATGGTGTCTGGATACAGTCTTGAACACTCCGTTAGTGCAACGTAAAGCCAACAGCAGGAACCAGGCTACACGGAGATACTTCACCGGACTGAAAACCAACATGGATGATAATAGACATACTGCTTAATGCCCGAAACATACATCATGATTGTATTTTAGTAGAATATATAACTATCAAAAAATTGGGCTTACATGAAGTATAGCAATATAACTTGAAAAAAATAACAATTTCAGAACGTTGGTTGTATTTAATGTTTAAAAATGTTTGTACTCCCCCTTTTGTAAAGTTTGTAATGTTTGTACTCCCCCTTTTGTAAAGTTTGTAATGTTTGTACTCCCCCTTTTGTAAAGTTTGTAAAGTTTGTACTCCCCCTTTTGTAAAGTTTGTAATGTTTGTACTCCCCCTTTTGTAAAGTTTGTAATGTTTGTACTCCCCCTTTTGTAAAGTTTGTAATGTTTGTACTCCCCCTTTTGTAAAGTTTGTAATGTTTGTACTATCCTTTTTGTAAAGTTTGTAATGTTTGTTCTCCCCCTTTTGTAAAGTTTGTAATGTTTGTACTCCCCTTTTTGTAATGTTTGTACCCCCCTTTTGTAAAGTTTGTAATTTTTGTACCCCCCTTTTGTAAAGTTTGTAATGTTTGTACTCCCCCTTTTGTAAAGTTTGTAATGTTTGTACTATCCCTTTTGTAAAGTTTGTAATGTTTGTACCCCCCTTTTGTAATGTTTGTACGCCCCTTTTGTAAAGTTTGTAAGGTTTGTACTCCCCCTTTTGTAACGTTTGTACTCCCCCTTTTGTAATGTCTGTACTCCCCTTTTGTAATGTTTATACCCCCCTTTTGTAATGTTTGTACTCCCCCTTTTGTAAAGTTAGAAAAGGGGGAGTACCGGTACCTCCCGGTACCATTGCTGGCCTGCCGCAGTAGCACTAGTTGGGCCACGTTCAATGGCTTTATATACGTACTTTACCAGAATCTTTATAAAACTTTATAATACATTGTAAAAATTTAGTTATGTGAAAAATATAGGTTTTAGGGTAAAATTTAGAGTCTATCATCCTACATATCCTATGTGTGCCTATATATCAATAGGCACATCGACTGGCGTCTTGTTAGTTTTCTGTGGACTGGTGATTTAAACGGTCTTACGGTTGACACAGAGTGACGGTTTAAGGACGACAGATAATCGAGTTTCCATTGTGTTTAAAAAGCAGTCTACTAGTTTGCACTTCCTTGACATACACTGGCGACTCAATTCACAATAAGATCACAATTGAACAGAATTAGTCCGCGAGTTTTTCTTCTACATGAAAAAGTGGCAATTTTATGCGAGTATGCTGCTCACAGGGGTGTGGACACGGCAGCTATTAATAGATATGAATTACAACAGCCTGCTGGTTGGCAAAGCGGCGTTCATAAATTGTCATTTATTGCTGTTACAAATTAATGCCAATAACGCAATAACTCGGGATTAACTCGAACTACAGTACAGCGGTGTGCGCGGAGTTCAAACTCCTCTGCACTCGTGTCTCACTCCTTAGGTCTACTGTTCAGGACACTACGCTAAGACGCACTTTGTACTGGACTCCACATTTATCAGTTAGTTAACTATACCAAGCTTTTAGTTTACAATTACTCTATTTTTTGCAGTCTATAAATCATAACACAGAAATTATTATAAATGTAAAACTTTTATGCAAATCAAGAATAGGATATAACATGTGCAAGTGTAAGCAGTAAAAAAGCTCACAAAACAGGAACAACACTTGTAGCAATGCACGAGGCAGAAATACAAATAGTGACGAAGAAAAGATTAAATTTATTTAAAAGAAAGGACGTAGGAAGACTTACCAATTCAGGAAGTTAGGTTTAGAGAATGGTGAAGGACTAGTATCAAAGAAGTAACCGAAATATCAAAAGACAGAGGGATAGAGAAAGCACTAAAATTGCAGAGACTCGGTGACACGGACATGGAAGGAAGATGCGTCAGCATTGATAAGGATAAAGGATTAAAAAAGGGCGATAGATCAAGAGCTGAATGGGAAAATTAAAAGTAGGCCTATATAAAGTGTATTCAAGAATATAAAAAATGATACGTAAAGGACTTAGGATTAATCATTAATAGCTTCAGTCATAAACCGTAGGTCTATGCGTGAAAACATAAGATAATAAAATAGTACAATTCACTACATAATGACCAGCCGGAAAGGACGTCCTACCCAATTAATGGATACACAAAAGTCTGACAACAACTGACACAGAGGCAATGATCACTGTGAGGCTGAAGAAACTGAGATTTGGCGCAAAGCGTTTATCGGAGCCCAAAAGGAACGTAAACACTTAAAGGTATATTGATTGTACATGGTAAGATTGTAGCACGCGTACCCAATAGGCGATTACTACAAACGACTGCAATTGAAATTAGAGACGCGATTAGAATGTTGAGGATTATTTCAGAGCGGAAGTTCTAGCTGTCAAAAAAGAAACGTGTTTATTCTTTATTTGACCGGATATACTGAAAAAGATTGATATAAACAATGAAGAAAATCGGCGCTGACTGAAAAGACAGAAGACTAAACCTCACATGTACCTGGGACAAAAAGCGAAGGGGCTCCTGGATCATGGGAAGACCAACAGTATGGCAATAGGAATAGGCGTGCGACAAGGATGCTACATATCACCCATTCTTTTCAATGTCAAACGGAGGTCGGTTGGCCAAGGAGGTCTTGAAAGATGTCTGTATTTCACGATAGGAAAGAGAATCATTAGCATTGTCAAATTAGCTGATTTACCTGGTGGTGCTGGCAAAGAACGAAGCAACGCATGTCTTTAAGGCATGGTGGACAGACTAGTAAACAGTAAGATATATTAATCGACATAGACAAGTCAAAAGTGAGAGAATGTCAAAGTAGGAAGAATAGCTACAAATTGTTATCGGAAATGAAGAACTATAAAACGTTGGTAAGTTAAGTTATTTATGAACTACACTGATAAAGCATGTCTTCTGCATCTAGAAATCAAATCACGTACTGCTATGGTCAAGACTGCATTCCCTAAGAAGAAATCGCTGTTGACCAGTACTTTGAGCTTGGATTTGTGGAAGAAACGGATAAAGTATCAACTTTGAAGCAATGGGGAAGAAGCAATTTGAACTCTGGAGAAAAAAAACTTGAAAATGTTTAAAATAAATTGCTGGTAAAAAAATGGAAAAAGTAAAGCCTTCAGACAAGGTGACAAATAAAGAGGTTCTAAGAAAGGTTAGACGAGAAGGTTTCACAAATCACGCTGCACAAATTCTGAATACAGTTCGTTACGGGAAACGGACTAGATCGGAAACATCCTGAGAATAAATTGTCTGCTGTATGATATACTGAGGAAAGGGTAGAAGGAACTCTAGGATTTTGAAAGCTAAGAATTTAGCTTTTGGACGATTTAAATACTAGGAACTGAAGAAGAAAGACGACGATATGATAAGTGACCTGCCCTTAGGCATAACGCTTAACTATCACAATAATAATAATAACAACAATAATAATTATTATTGTTTTAGTTATTTTTATTACTGTTAGGCTATTGGTATTATTTTTTTTATTAAACGGTCGATAAATCGTTTGACAAAATGCAATATTTGATAGCTACTTGTTTCATGCGACCAGTGGTTCACTCTGTACAGCAAACATAATATGCCTATAAGAAATATAAAAAAACATATAACTGGAACAATTTATAAAAGACATAGAAACACGACTTTTTGGACTTATAAAATTTTACCGTGGCAACAGTCACCTGCCCACAACAGTTAAACTGTTTATTCACATAATCAAAGGAACTGAGTGAGTTAAGAACCTAACAATCGAGCAGTAAGGTTTTCTCAACAAAAGATGCTACATAAAAACAATCTTTATTATTGGACTACTTGACAAAGCCCTGAAATCTAGTTCACGTGCTTTCATGCGTTTACGTAAACTTTTGGTTCATTAGGTTTATAAAAAACACGCAAAAACGTACTTCGCTACTGTTTTTTGAGAAATTCCGGTAACGCCAATATTGTAGTATAGGCCTACTCGTGATACTGTTTTGCTTTGTATTTCTGATACTCCCGCCACGTGATGGTAATGAGAAGTGTAAATTGTGTCTTTTCTGGTACTTTCGACTGATGAAACCGTGACACTGATACTGTTGTTTAGGATATTTATTATTAATTTTACGGGCGCCGCCAGGATTTCCTTCAGGAAAATTCCTTGAAATTTTCTTTCATTTTTCTGTAATAAAGAAAATAATTGTGGAAACATATGAGTTACAATAATAGATATCTAAACTTCAACAAAGTTGTGAAACTATAAAGACGACGTCTTACATTATAACATAAATAAAATAAACGTAACCAATTTTAACTTTCCCTTAGAGAATAGGTGTCTGTGAATATCTAGACCAAATAAAATTTAATCGATGTCCTTATTTTGCCAGAGAACTGAATAAAAATTTTCATAAATTAGGCATTATATGTCTTCAGGAAACAAACATTTCAAAATCTCGCTACTTTTCAAACATTGCGGGATGCGCAAAGACGTGTTTGGCTGCAAATTTGTTGAAGTTAGCATTGAACATGTCAGGTCAGCAGTAGAGGAGATGGAGCGCTTGTAAACGTGGCTGGGACCGAACTTGTGTTCGGTCTTAGACGTAATTATGTACGAAATAACTCACAAGTTTTAATTTTTAATTGCTTTAGGAATAGTACTAAAGCACTAAAGTAAAAAATACGTCAACAGACAGATACATATAAGATTCGAATTACAAGCAAAAATCTGTTTAATATATAAATTTTGTAAGTTGCTGTAGAATAAATCAGTGCACTGTAAATATCGAATTGGATACACTGCGCGCTGATCAATTACTCGAAGCTTAATCGTTTCCTTCTCGATAAGAAGAAGTAACGTCAAAAACTGGGATAAGCATTTGAACCATCCCCCAACCATCAGAGAACTAGCAATGTGTAACCAAAGCGATTTCGTATTTGCAAGGCGGCTACAGCACGCCGTAATTAAAAAGCTGGTACTCACATAACTAATTAGTTTAATTATTTAATTCAATGTATACGACTATGTTTTACCTCCGAATTTTTTATTTTTTGACGTTTCCTTTTTTTATTCTGGGGGTTAACCTAACCCCCTCATAAAACTCACTCGCATCGTCACTGACAGTAATTAAAATAAAATTTCAGTGTCATTTTGTAGACACCCAACACTTATTTTTAATTTGAAAATAAAAATTAGTCTTTGTCGTTAATCCTTTTGTGATCAGGCGAATACGCAAAATTAGCAACTCAGCTATAAAACGAAAACTAATCTTGAATTTGAAAATGGAAAGCACATGCGCGCGCGTGCACAGAGAAAACGTTGAAGAGTTTAAGGTCAGCATTATCGTCTTGCGTAATTCATATTTATAAAGAGTCTAATAACAGAGAACGACTAAGTTATTATTATCAAAGTTATTATTATCATTCCTATTGTTCCATTACTGTAATCCAGCACTGTTTCTATTACTATTATTAATACTATTGTTAGGTATTACTGCTTTGGCTATTCGCTGCTAGTTTGCTGTAGCCTATATCAGACTGAACTAAAACGCTGGCATTATTTCGCCATTTATTTTACTCTTAATAAGCCTGACGTCAATCAGTCTTTAGCCATTGTTTTTTTTTCTGTCGACTAATCTTTTGTCTTCTTCCGTTACGAGTTTTCACATGCATTTATCACCGACGCAGACATACCATCTCTCATGGCTGGTTAATGTCACAATGTCACTGGTAGTTCTTACATTTTGTCTGACTATCCGTGTGCAATCTTACAATCTTCTATTCTGACGGGTACAACATGTTTTACAAATTATTTTCTCAATTCTTTTCCTTGTTATTCCTTTCTTTCCTTAGATTTTAACACAGGTTTAAATATGTCAAAATACATGAAGATAAATTAACATGTTAGTTAAGACAATCGATAAGTCTCGTTCAATTGAAACACATTTCTTTCAGTTGCCACCAACTATTCGAAGAACTCTTCTAGAGTTATTTATGGACCTTTATCTTTTTTTTATTTGAATTTCTCACCGCCTCTTTCCTATTTACTGTGTTTTGAGCCAGCCTAGCTATCACTAACGGTGTATGATAATTTTATTTTAAGAGTGAAATTCATGTTACAATTGAAATGCAAGTGTACTTTAGTTATTGTCTTGTCGTGATAAAATTGGTGATCGACGCCTCTGCGTCATATGGCAAACCCAAAAATGCCTTACTGTAAGCGACCAATAGTACTTCTAGCAATTTTGTTTTATTTTGAACGAACTTCCACCTTGGCTCGAATTAATAAGCCCAGTAAATACAATGACTGATTTTAATGTTAAAATATCGTAATTTCTCTAAAGCTACGAAGATACAGAAGATACGAAGTAAGAAGAATCTAGAAATATTCGGTAAGATACAAAGGAGGAGCAATTCTGTTAGTGTACTAACCGTTTTTGCCTTGTAAATACTCCACTTTGTCTGAAAAGAGTCACGAAAAGAAAGTACTTTTCACTGTTGTAGCGTGACAGATAAACACATAATAATGAATGGCATTGATCATTAAAATAATATAAGATAATAACATTAAATCCGAAGAAAGCATTATAATATAAAGAATTAATTCAGAGCAACCGTGCAGAACAATCATTGATATTAAAAGTATAAGTTCGAATAAAAGCAATGTTACTAGTGATGAATCATCAAAACTAGTTTAATAACTCAAGGTTTAAAAATATAACCCAGGAAGGTAAGGAGTAAATAAGGAAGCAACCCAGAGTATTACTAAACCCACAATGAGTATAAGGAATAAATAAAAAAGGAACCCAGAACAAGGCAAGATCCACCATAAAAGGTGAGGCATTTAAAGCAACCAGAAGAGTAGATGAAGTAACCCCAAGAAACCCGATGACATCCAGAAGAAGATGAAGAACGTACAATTCAAAGAAGCCAGAAGAAAAGAAGACATCATTGAAGAAAGAAGAAGAAGACAGCATCCAGAAGAAGAAGGAATGCTCTTATAAAAAACACCCATATTCCCATATCCCAAAATAAATAAAAACCATAATAATAAAAGTATAACGAAGTATTCATGAACAGAAACCATATGTACAATAAAATTAAGAATAAAAGTGTATAGAGTAAGAGTTGCCAGTGGACCAAGGTGAAACAATAATAGAATACCCAAAGAACAAATCTTCATTGTAACCCACAAACCAATTTCTTGATGTTAATAAGACTAAACAACCATTTAGAAATAGCATCAAGAGTGTAAAGTGAACCAGTGCTAGTTTGTGTATTATAAAAAATAAACCTTATGTTTCAACCTTGGCATCCACAAACTGTGTAGATAATGAAAAATACAACTTTTTAGTGACTTATGATTTGTACAGAGTGAATATAATACATGTAATAATATAGAGCTGTCAATCTGTTTGAAATGACATTTCTTTAAAAATGAATAAAAACAGATGCAGACATAAAGTGACAGGGTACAATTACCCTAAACCATATTAAAAACAGTTTAAAAACTGCATAATTCAATTTAGTATAAGAAATAGAATAAGAAGTATAGAAATAAGGTTTTGTTAATATAAAATAAGAATTTTAAAAATGTATTAGTGATAAGAACCTTTTAGTAAGTTTGGAACCACTAACATCCCATTGTAAAAACGTTTATTACTTGTATTGATAGTACTAATTAAATAAGATGTTAGATGGGAAAAAACATTCTTTATAAATAATATGTCTGTATTAGTATTAAGTTTTGATTATAAAAAAAAAATGTCTAATTTGTTGAAGACAACCATTATTTAAAATTATTTCTTATCTGTTTATAGTATTGAAACAGATACTAATTGTTGTTATGTTTAATAGAAAAAATGTTTAATTTATATTACAATGTTAAAAAGTCAGAGAGGGTATAACTAAGTATGTATTGTTTATATAAAAATTTGTATGGAAAATTGTTAGAAATCTAGGCAAAATGATGAAAACTAAACATCATTAAAACTGAGAAATTAAGTACTTAAATACATTTAAACTGAAGGGATTTAGATAACATAAACCAGAAATGAAGCCATATAATTAGAAATATAACTTAGAAAAATTTTGTAAAATTATAGCCAGGATTATAAATAAAAATGGAAATGACAGAACTCAAAAATTTGGAGAGGGGAGTCATATATTCCAACATAATATTTTAAAACTTAACCAATTCAAATAATTGCAAGAAACTAAGGGAATATAAACCTTTTATTACAATATGAGATTAATAATCATAAATATAACTTAAAAATGGCAGAATTTGGATAATGACAGGAAGCTGATTGTGATATTTGCAAGATACAAAATGAAGGTAAAATTACCAATTTTAGATAAAAAAAACTTAATAAAACGGCATTATTCGATATCAAAATACGCCGAATGAACTGAAGGATAAAATTAAGTAACAACTAGCTAATAAATTTGAATAATAATCAAAGTTTAAGCAGGTATATAATGTAACTTTAATACATGCACAGGATGCAAAGTAAAATTCGTACAATGTAAGGAATAATATTGCTTTGGCTAAGATTTTAGTCGAAAGTGAAGGAAGTAGAGAGTTGATTATTGAACGTTGTACGGGACACTTGACACGAGCAATTAAAACGATTTAACCTAGTTTCTAGTACCGTAATGGCGAGTCAGTGTATGATACGAATTTGAAAATCGCGAGTGGCGACAAAAAACATTTCACAACATCGACACAGTGACATAAACACTTACAAAAGACTAAATAACATTGTATAGCACGAAACGACAGTTAAATAACATTTTAAACACCATAAAACAGTATAAAACATAACCATCAATTGTGCCTGATCGACAAAAAGTGAACTGACTTATAAATACACCACTATTCAAAATACAACACAGAAACTTAACCAGAGACACTACACCAACATCAGAAGGAAGATTTGCAGACACCAGGACGTGAATTCGACAAGAAAATATCTTTATTGGAACGCCGAATCTACGAAGGGACGATTGACAACTTCGACGGCGGCCATTTGCTTTTCGTCACCGCTCAACTGAACAGCGCCTCCTAGTTTGTCGGCGACACGGTTCGCAAAATATTTCTTTATTTTAATCTTTTCAATTGAATATATGTAATTTAGTATTAAGAATTATTATTGTAACGTTATACTTTTTTAATCTTTGCCCGATTTCTCTGACTTTTCCAATGAATAGCTGTTAAAAGAACCTTATTGTATTTTATATAAAAACTTGTAACATTCGATACCCTGAGAGTCGATTTTAAAATCGACAAGAGTCTTTATAACCAATTGTCCAATAAATAATTTATACTTTTCATTTTAAAACAGTTCTTTCTTTTCTAAACATAGCAATTTACACATACTATAATTTAAATACATCTACTACGAGAATTTCACTACATTGAAGGAAGATAACCTCCAAAACTGAAAGTAAACAAAGATCGATTGTATCTGGAGACAATCTTATAAGTGGTTGAAGTTTCTTAAAAAATACAGAAAAGCTTATAAAATTTTTAAACAAGTGAGAGACGTTTTGGAACTTCACGAACATCAATTAATTAATTGTTTCTAATTAATTAATCAATAAAAAAAATTTTTTTTTAATTAGAAAAATTTTTTAAACAAACAATTTTAATTTCTTTCAAGAACACATATTTATATTTTTGTAACACTACACCAATATTTAAACACTATAACCAAGTTCTTTTACAAAGTGGCGCCCAACGTGGGGCTTTAATTAGCGATTGAAAGGTCACTACTATCTGCCCAATCACTAAGTGGAGTTTGGCAGCAGCTATAAAGCCAGAGAAAAGGGAAGAATGCAACGACGTGCGACCTCAAAGAAACGGGCGGCGGAGGCCGAAAAGGAAATCGAAATGGACATTGAAAATAAAGAGGCGACGCCAGTAGATGTGGAAAGATCATTGCCACCAGTATTGTCGAAACAACCTGCACAACCAGAGGAACAACCTGAGATGCCCACACAAACAGGGGAAGTCAATGTCCGGAAGGAACAATTAGAAAAGTCGACACGAACGGAGGATGGGAGTATACAAGAGATGATCAGAGCAATGATGGCAAAAATGGATTCTACAAATGAAGAGTCGAGTAAAAAGATGGAAGGAATAAATAAGAATATAGAATCCACAAAAGAAGAATTGAGTGGAATGAACAAGAACATGGAGGAGAATAGTAAAAAGTTAGAAGAATTGAAGGAAGACAACCAATCTTTTAAGGAAGAATTTAAATCGACTAAAGAAGAATTGATTAAGAAAATTGAGAATACCAATAAGAGAATTCAAGAAAATAGTAAAAAGATGGAAAGTGACAACCGACAGTTAAAGGAAGAATTGAAGGAAGATAACAAGAAGTTGGAAGAGAAGATGGGGAAGAAATTGGAAGAATTGAGAGAGGACAACCAAATGTTAAGAGAAGAATTAAGAGAGGTCAATCAGGAGAATCGGGACAAACTTGACGAAAGAATGGAATTGTTAAGAGAAGAACTGAACAAGGAAATCAACGTCAACAAGAAAGCCATAAATAAAAAAATTAGAAGAAGAAAACATAATGGTGAATCGACAGATCCGAGAGATTGACGGAAAATGCGACCAGACTGAAAAGGAAGTACAAGAGTTTAAGGAAGTAGTAAACATCAAGTTTACGAATATAGAAGAGTATAGCCGCAGGAAAGTGGAAGAACAACGGAAGGAGACTCAAGAAGAATTCGGGAGAGTACGGAACCAAGTCGCGGAACGGTGTGATGGGATGCAAGAGGCTATGACCAATATGACGGGTCAGGTACGGCAAAGCCAAGAAGAGATGGAAGCTTTGAGAAATAGGCCCACTCATTTCACCGGATTGCCCATCAATGAAAGCCGAGAATGGCTCAACTTCCGGCAGTACAAGCGGAAACCGATGGAGTTCCTGGCGAGGGTAGATGAGTACTTCGCCAAAACATAGAGTAACTCAATGGAGCCATAACCGGGAGATACTGGACGAGTCATTCAGGGAGATGACTGATAATTGGTGGATGGCTAACCGTAGCGAGATTGCCGACTACCAGCAGTTCCGGAGAATGTTTAAGTCAAAATACTGGTCCGGAACAACCCAGAACCTGATCCGAGATAACATCTGCAACGGACGATACCGGGCACAAATAGGTAATAGCATGACAGCCTATTTCCTAGGGAAGGTGTGCATGGCGAAACACCTCGAGCCGGCTATACCCGAAGAGTGCCTGGTAAATAAACTCTCCTATCATTACGACGAAGATATTGTCAGGGCAAGGAGAGGTAGCCAAATCAAGACGGTACAGGCCATGACGGGATTACTGGAAGGGTACGAAAATGAAGAATACTACCGCCAGAGCAGCAGGAGGAATGAACGACCGGAGGCGAGAACGAATCAGTACCCTAATAACGGCAATAACCATCCCGGAAACCGAAACCAGCCCAGTAATTACGACGGCAATAATAACCCGCCGCGTAATAACCACAATTTTAATGGCAACGCAAACGGTATTAGGAACAACAACACCTATCCTAATAACCGGAACAATTATTCTCAGCCCAATAAGAACCCGTATAGTCAGAGAAATCCATACCCCGGTAATAATGATAGACATTACCAACCAAATAGAAATTATTATAGCAATAATTATAATAATAATAATAATAATAGAGTGTCACGCCCGAGGGTTAATTTTATAAGAGCGGAAGATCGCGGTCCGAGAAGGTACTACCAACCACGGAGGAACAGCTTCCACGGTGCAGACAGAAGATGGAGAAGTGCGGAACGGGACGGTCCACGCCACGAACAAGGAAGAAGAAGTACCAGCCTGGAGGATCTTGGCCGACAACAAAACAGGGAAATAAACCTCGAACAGGGTACAGAGCGGCAGGAAACGACACAGAGTTTCCCGAACGATGCCTCGGTCAATCCTAGTCCAAACGATGACCACAATACTTTAAACGGGAGGAGGCAGTAATTAACGATCACGACCCGTTACTGCTTCAACTTCCTGGGTTAAATAAAGATGAGTTGAAACAAGCAACCAATGCAAAGAACATCACGATAATTAGTAACCATTACCTGAAATATATTAGAACCGAACTTTTAGAGGAGAACGAAAAGAGCCTCAATAATAATAATAACGAAATATTATATATAACAGCGGAGGTAGAAGGAATTCCCGAAAAAATCATGATTGACACAGGTGCAAATATTTCCATAATAAATACCAATGAACTGGAAAGGGTACAGAGAGAATGTGGGAAAACTTTGCCGATGTTACCAGTGAATAACATTGTTTTAATAGGTGCAACTGGCCGCCAGAACAAAACTATTAGGAAGCAAGTTTCCCTAAGTGTCGTTAGCCGTGATATAGCTTTGGACATGGAATTTTTGATCGCCACCGGATTACCATATGATATACTGGTAAGTTGCGATATTCTAAGAAGGTACTCCGCCATTATCGACCTTAACCTAGAGAGAGTATCACTTTTCCCAGACGGAATAACATGGACCGCAAATTTGGTAGGAGGCGCAAATATACTTCCCAGCCCAATACACCAACAACTTCGTAAAATAAATCATAAGGAACAGCCCCCTTCATAAACCAATTGTATACAACAATGGAGGAGAGGATTTATGGTCAGTAAAGATACAAGAGATACGGGATTTCCAGTGCGGAACCAATAACGAAAAAATACCTGTACATCTAGCAGATCGTTTAGTCAGTGTATATGAGAAATACAAAGCAGTGTTTTCAGATGAGCCAGGTAAGGTTAAAAACTATCAGTGCAAACTTGAATTCAAAGAAAACGTGGAGTTTAACCGGAGGTCATATCCAATCGCGCATTCGCTTAAAGAGGCCGTGAGAACAGAAATTAATAAAATGATTGAAAATGACATAATTGAGATTTGTCAATCTCCTTACACTAGTCCAATTATTGCTGTTCCCAAGAAAGACGGACAAGTCCGGCTCTGTTTAGATGCGCGCGAACTGAACAAATCAATAGTGAATGACCGAACCTCGCCCGGTGAAATAGAGGAGATACTAAAACGTTTTCATGGCACTAAGTTTATCAGTACCTGGGACACTGTATGTGGTTATTGGCAAGTGGAGTTGCATCCACAAAGCCGTCAGTACGTGGCGTTCATTTTCGAAGGGCGCAATTACCAGTTCAAGAGACTGCCCTTCGGACTTGTAAATTCTGTCGCCATCTTTGTGGCATGTATGGACCAAATACTTGGACAAGAAGCACTCCAATTTACCACAGTCTATGTAGACGATTTACTCATTACGTCAGAAACCTGGGAGGAACACTGTTATAGAGTAGAATATGTACTAAGCAAGTTAGCGCAAAACAACATAACTTTGAAGTTGGAGAAATCCAAGTTCATTGCGCGCGAAGTACAATTGTTAGGTTTCAATCTAGACGATAGAGGTATTACCCCGTCAGCAGAGAAAGTGGAGGCAATTCAGAAGTTCCCGCAACCAAGAAACAGGAAACAGTTACAATCTTTCCTCGGACTCTGTAACTATTACAGAAAGTTTCAGAACAGATATTCCGAGTTGACAGCCAAATTTCAACCACAATTATCTGCTAAAAACAAATGGACCTGGGGTGAGGAACAAGATATTACTTTCCGCTTGATAAAAGAAAAGTTCCTGGAGAGCGTTATACTTCGTCACCCGGATTTTAAGAAACCATTCTTTTTAAACTGCGATGCTAGCGACATAAGCTTAGGAACAACTTTATACCAGGAAGATGAGGAGGGTCAACATTTGGTAATAAGCTTCGCTAGTCGCACGCTGAATCAATGCGAAAAGAATTATAATGTAACCGAAAAGGAATTGCTTAGCGTGGTGTTCGCATGCAGCAAGTTCCGAACATACATTCTCGGGTATCAAGTCACTGTTCGTACTGATCATAAATCCATCTCGTTTCTACGTAGGTGCAAACTGAGTCACGGCCGATTGGCTAGATGGGTACTCGCCCTACAAGAATATGATTTAAAATGGGAGTATATTCCGGGAAAAAAGAATGTGGTAGCAGATGTATTATCACGGATAAATCTGGAAGATCAGACCTTCGAGGGAGAGAAGGAGAGCTTGGTTAAAATTTACAACCTATTTAAAACCAGATCCGATCTACAAGCTCTATTAGTAAACATCCGTATCCACCAACAGTCTGACCCTAAACTGAAAAACATCATAAATCGATTGGAAGCCGACGATGACACCGTTTCCAAATACTACCATCTAAACAAAGGAATATTATTCATAAAAACGGCATTGGATGAAGAGATATGGAAGGTGATAATTCCACACCAAATCGAAAAGGAAGTAGAGAGTTGATTATTGAACGTTGTACGGGACACTTGACACGAGCAATTAAAACGATTTAACCTAGTTTCTAGTACCGTAATGGCGAGTCAGTGTATGATACGAATTTGAAAATCGCGAGTGGCGACAAAAAACATTTCACAACATCGACACAGTGACATAAACACTTACAAAAGACTAAATAACATTGTATAGCACGAAACGACAGTTAAATAACATTTTAAACACCATAAAACAGTATAAAACATAACCATCAATTGTGCCTGATCGACAAAAAGTGAACTGACTTATAAATACACCACTATTCAAAATACAACACAGAAACTTAACCAGAGACACTACACCAACATCAGAAGGAAGATTTGCAGACACCAGGACGTGAATTCGACAAGAAAATATCTTTATTGGAACGCCGAATCTACGAAGGGACGATTGACAACTTCGACGGCGGCCATTTGCTTTTCGTCACCGCTCAACTGAACAGCGCCTCCTAGTTTGTCGGCGACACGGTTCGCAAAATATTTCTTTATTTTAATCTTTTCAATTGAATATATGTAATTTAGTATTAAGAATTATTATTGTAACGTTATACTTTTTTAATCTTTGCCCGATTTCTCTGACTTTTCCAATGAATAGCTGTTAAAAGAACCTTATTGTATTTTATATAAAAACTTGTAACATTCGATACCCTGAGAGTCGATTTTAAAATCGACAAGAGTCTTTATAACCAATTGTCCAATAAATAATTTATACTTTTCATTTTAAAACAGTTCTTTCTTTTCTAAACATAGCAATTTACACATATTATAATTTAAACAACATACTACAAGAATTTCACTACATTGAAGGAAGATAACCTCCAAAACTGAAAGTAAACAAAGATCGATTGTATCTGGAGACAATCTTATAAGTGGTTGGAGTTTCTTAAAAAATACAGAAAAGCTAATAAAATTTTCTAGACAAGTGAGACACGTTTCGGAACTTCACGAAACACAATTAATTAATTGTTTTTAAATAATTAATCAATAAAAATATATATTAAAAAAAAAATTTTTTTAATTATAAATTTTTTTTTTAAACAAACAATTTTCTTACACGAACACATATTCAATATATTTTGTAACACTACACCAATATTTAAACACCATAACCGAGTTCTTTTACAAAGTGGCTAGCCCAACAGTGGGGCTTAAACTAAATTAAATTAAAAGAAAAGGAAGAACAGAACAGATTTAAAAGAATTTGTAACTACAGCTTACAAGATATTTTACACTGTCTAGAAAAGTTGATCGCCCGGCCTCCATTACCATAACTTTGTGGATGAAGTATATTTACGTTTATTGTTATTTGAAAATATCTGACTTTTTTTGACAGCAAGATAATATTTATTTGACATGTCGCTTATTTCTAGGCCATAAACAACTGACATCGTTAGACATTGGTAAAAAAAATTTAGTACTGATTAATCTAAGCGTGAAATGTGTTGTAACTAAAGAATGAAGTGCTTAAGAAAACCCACAGAAAACAGATGTATGTCTTATCAATTATGACCATTAGAACTTAAACACAAGAAATATAAAAAAGGAACAACACCAAGTGCATCAATTTAAACGAGATTCTGTACCACCTAACCTTGCAGTAGTGCGTGTCAGTTATATGTGGCGTAAATAAATTTAATTATGGCCTTAATCGCCGGAACTGAGAATTATCGTAATAATCTTTAATGATATACTTCCATCATACAGACACCCATATTTACCATTTGAATTGAATTTACCATTTAGCAGTGATAGTTTCACGTAAGTAAAGAAGGAGGAATAGACATGCCATACACAATTGTCAGATGAACCTTCCGTAGCATTTTATGATTGGTAACTCTGCACACGTTGACGCGTTGTTGTTGACCGAGGTATCCGGTCGAACTCGTAAAACGGCTTACAGATGGATGTCCACTCATTGGATTGAATCTGCGAGGATTTCTGATTACAGATCTCCACACCGAAGGCCAAGGTGATGGCTTCTCATGGAACTGACACCATACGATCAAACATTATTAATGGTACTGTTTTGAAGCAGGTCACTAATTTTAAATATCTGGGCTAGAATGTGTCTTGAATAAGGGCAACAATGACGTGGTGAATAAGCTACATAAGTTCAGCCATATTTGTGGGACCTTCAGGAGAACTCTAAAGTCAACGAGTAAATAAACACACTTGAAACTGTACAAGGTGATTGTCCTCCCCACGCTTCTCTATGGGTCTGCGAATTGAATTTAACGAAATTGAAGCGCCGAAATGAATGTCTCAGGTACGTAGCAGGATATAAGCCTACTCTTCAAGATCGCAGTAGAAATGTAGATATATGGCAGGAGCTGAATATTAAGAGTATACTGTATAAGATTGCACAATATCAGCCAAACGTGTTTGGAACGTCTGAACCGAATGGATGACTACCGCAACCCCAAACAACTATTGAATTATAAGCCGAAAGGACGGAGAGGTGTAGGACGTTCGAAGAAGCGTTGGACTGAGTGGCTAGTCTTATCTCCTTGGGACCGGAACAAACGATAATTTTTTTAATTCTTGTTAGAAACGATAATGATGAAAGAAGGAGGAATAGAATGAAAACAAAAATGGGAAAGTATAAGATTATGTAAAAGACTTCCTATTTGACTGTAATGCTGAAATTCAGCATTACCACCTGTGTCATCATCTGGCCACCTCGTACATGGTGCACGTGTTTACAAATTGTCTCACAATATGTGGGATCCAGTTTGACGCCAGCTCCAAACGACTTAGAGTGGTATTACAAGGCTGGGATAGCATCCGCCTGTAACATCATTGAGTTCTTCTTCTCCTCCTCAACCCTGAGGCTGGTGGTCTTGCTATTTCTTCCTTTCTGTAGACACAGCCACATACCTTATTCCTTCTTTCACCCCATCCATAACTCCTGCCTAGGCCTTACCTTCCCACTAGGCTGTCCCACCATTCTCCCAATCAGAGTGGTGAACCAGTTTGAATGGCTAGCAGATGACCAAGTATACTGCTTCTGCTTCCCATAATGTCCTTTCACCGTCCTTTTTTCACCCATTCTCTTCAAAATACCAATGAATACGTGGTACTCAACCTTCCGTCAAATACGTGAAAACTCAATGACGTATACACATTGATTGACTCCAATGTAAGTCTACCACAGTATCTTAATTTCTTAGAGTCACCAAAATGTGCAGTGGTTATCAAAAGATACGAAATCACTTTGTATTAAACGTTCGGAAAATAATATCGGCCTATATTCTTGCTTTTTATGTATATATTTTCTCTGATTTTATCTTGTTGGTTTTTGTTTGTAATATATGCTTAGACAAAGAAGACAAAATGTTCAGACGTATTCTAAAATGAACGCAACGGTGACCACTTCAACACTGGAGTTTCACAAATAAGACTAAATTCATATCTCCTTACATACTTCACGATCATAGTTTATATTAATGAAGGGGCGATTCTAATTTAAATATAATCCGATCTTCCATCTGTTAGACTGACATTTGCTACTAGACACCTGATAAAGGTTCAAGAGAATCGTTCTACCATTTTTATTGTTAGTACTTACAACCAAATCTGCTAGATAGGCTATATTTCCATATTTTGTTCATTGTGGTTGTGTCTCTTGAGCAGAATATTTTATTATTTTTTATAAAGTATGCGATTGAGTTTATGCCAGAAATCCTACAAGACTTTTCTACGAAGTTTTTACAATCACTTCGAAAGTGTTTGCAGTATATAAAATTAGCATTAATAGTGGAACCTTTCTGTAGTCAGTATTTCTATGTTTCCAGTGTTGCTTACTATGGACACACTGGTTTAAAACGAGTTATGTTGTAAAGGTTATGTAAGCCATAATCTCGAATGTTTGTCAAAAATTGGCAACTCTGTTCGTCCCATATACAAATCTTTACTTCTTTGGACCAGAAATTTCAGTTCTTCCGTTTATTTAAACCATTACGTATTACATATCTTAACTTTGGACGTCGCAAACAAGTTCTTTTTAATCTAAATATACCTGAAAAATCGCGTCGTTAAAATTTTTATCAAGAAATTATTAAATTAGGATGGTAGCTGACGAGTCAGTAGCTATGGTGCTTGGCTAATAATTTAATGGTCTCGGTTCGATCTCCGAGAGTTCGGTAAAATCAAGATGCATTTTTCGGCCTCCAGGTGGACTCAGATTGTAGAAATGTGTACCTAGTATAGTAAACAGGGATATAATAAGAGGCTGAAGCGGGATATAATGGTAGTCTTTTTGCCATGTGGCTACGCTGCCTCTCCTATACCCCCTGGATAGTACAAAAAAGAGTGTGGTAGCGTGTGAGAGGATGATTATTTATATTTATATTCCTATTCGCCAATAGCTTAATTGTGTTTGTGTTTGTGTCTGCTACAAATTTACTTACGTTTGCTGTGACAACGTATAAAGTGATTAACAAAGTCAGATGCACTGCGGTGAAATCTCCTTCCTAAATATATGAATGTGTTACTAAAGCAAACAAATTAAGCACAACGTCTCTTCCTACATTATCTGTCTTTCTTTCTCAGCTGCCACATAATTACATAAAGCAGGACTTGTTTACTTGTACCTCAGGCAACAGGAGTACCATAAACTCGTCGTTGATATTATTGAATTATGCTCATGTGTGTAGGTACTTACTTTATCCAATCCCCGCTCTCGGCAGTTCAGCCATTCGGCGGCGAGCCTCCCAGTACAGACAGGATAAAGTTCGCGTTTGCAGGTTCGCCAGTTCAGGACAGACAGGCAGGTGTAGTCCATCCATCATTCCTCCATTGCACAGCGGGCAGATGTTGGAATTCACCAGGCCGAATCGGTGTAAATGGGCTTGGAGGTAGTCGTGGCCAGTGCATAGTCTGAACTCCGCGACCGCAGTCGATCTCTTGAGGGTTCGTGAAATTGGTGTTGTAAGAAGAGACTCCCACTTTTTGCCTCTGCCGGATTCTGTATGTATTTGTTTCAGGTAGTTCTTTACGGCCATGTCAATCTGATGTTTCGCCGATGATAGGCTAGTGGGGGTGTCAGGTTGCTGCATTAGGGCTCCATTTTTTGCAAGCTTGTCCGCTTCTTCATTTCCGTTAACACCAACATGGCTGGGGATCCATTGTAGGTGGACAACCCAGTTGCCATGTATGAGGGTAGCGAGAACTTCACGTGTACGGAGCGTCAAGATGCAGTCCGTGGGACTGTTTTCAGCTAGTGCGACAATGGCGGCTTGAGAATCGATAAAGAAGACGACTCGCTTTAGTTGGATACTTTGGCATTTAGCTAGTTGTTCTGCGGCCATTTGGATAGCTTTGACTTCGCCGTCGTAGTTGCTGGAGTGCAGTCCCACAGCACAGCTTATTTGGAAAATTTTAGAATATGCTCCGGCACCAGTTCCACGGTTGGGTAACATTGATCCATCAGTAAAAATATGCAACCATTCCTTTTCAGGATAGAGGGTGTGGATTGTTTCTATAGCGGATTTTTTGAGTTCATGTGGATCTGTAAGGTATTTTGGCGCCGACTGGTCAATCAGAGTTAGTCTTTTCACCGGCGTTGCATCAAAAACAGTATTGTATACTTGCAGGGGTGCAGGGTTTCCCGTATTGACCTTGTATTTGTCTCTGAGTTTCTCAGCCCATTGGATAGGGGTAGTTTGCGTTTTTAATCTATGGTTTGCTGGCGTAAAACCGTTCCAGTGTTTGTGGTCAACTCGTCTAGATCTTTCCCAGAACTTGAGTGTTAATTTCTCTCTTCTTGAAGTGAGTGGATCTATGTCGGTTTGAATTTCCATCGCTTGAATTGGTGTTGAGAAAGCGCCACCTGTGATGATTCTGAGCGCGTCGTTCTGGACTTTATCGAGCCTCTTCAGGTTATTGGAGCTTGCAAGGGAGGTTACTTCGCAGGCGTAGTCAATGGTGGGTCTCACGTATGATTTGTATGCGGTTGCTAGCACATCTTGGGTACATCCCCATTTTGTCGCTGCTAGCCGTTTCAATAAGCTTATGCGCTTCCCTCCCCGCTCAGCGGTTTCCTGGATGTGGCTGTTGAATGTCAGTTTTGTGTCTAGCTTGACGCCCAGGTATTTCGCAATCGAAGTTTCAGGCAGGTTAGTTCCTTTATACTGAAGTTCGATTTTTGGAGGTTTAGTAGAGAGGGTAAAAAGTTGAAAAACCGTTTTATCAGGACTTATTAACATTTTGTTGCTGTCTGCCCAGATTGCGACGTTTTTTAAAACAGAGTTGACTACTGATTCAAGGTGGGAGGTGCTGCTTGTAGTTGCCCACAGGATGACATCATCTGCGTATAGAAGACAGGATATTCCAGGTATCTTATTGATCGCTGTTGTTAAGTCATTGATCATAATGTTGAAGAGCAGACAGCTGATTACTGCGCCTTGGGGTAGTCCTTGTCGCTGTAATTTGTACTTAGAAGTGGTATTAACGAATTTAGTTCTGATGTAGCGTTCGGTTAGAAAGTTTTTTATCCATGTGAGCATGTTGTTCTTCACTCCGAGCTCTCTGAGTTTGTATAGAAGTAGTGCGCGCCAAACTTTGTCATACGCAGCCTTGAAATCGATTAACACAGCCAGTGTCGATTGTTTTCGATGGAAGCCGTCTTTAACCGCCTGAGTGAATTTAACTATTTGGTCTATTGTAGATCGATGTTGACGGAATCCTGCTTGAGCATCGCTGATTGCACCACTTGACTCTAGGAAAGTTCTTAGTCTGCGTTCCACCATCTTTTCCGCTATTTTGCAGCACACGCTGGTTAGCGAAATGGGCCTGTAGCTGCTCAGGCTGCTTCGAGGTTTTCCTTTTTTATAGATGGGGATTATCTCAGCTTTTTTCCATTGGTGAGGAATCCGCTTATCCCATGTTAGGTTGATAAGTTTTATGAAACATAGTTTAGCAGTGGTCCCAAGGTTCTTTAGGAAATCTGGGAAAATATTGTCAGGTCCAGCAGACTTGCAATTTTTTAAATCCCTTAAAGCTATTTCTAACTCTTGTATAGAGAAACGGGCAATCATAGAGCGGTGCTCTTCTTTAGTTGCTACGCTTGTTGTTTGGCTCATTTGCACGCTTTTTCTTTCAGGACCGCTGACTTTCAGGGAGCTAACTGAGGCATAGAATTTGCAAAGACTGTTGGCTACTTGCACTGGACTGGTGAGGAGCTTGTCGTTCACTTTCATGGGTTCCCATACTTGCTTCTTCTTGTCATTATTTAAGCTTGATAGGAAATTGTGGGCTTTGGTGCCGTCCCTTCTGAAATCTAGTTTGGCGACAAAGTTCCTGTATGTACTTTCCTTGGCTTGGATGATGGCCCGAGTGAGAGCTGCTTGCTTCCTTCTTAATTCAGCACATTCTTGTAGTAGCTTCGTTCTCTCAGCTTTCCTTCTCGCCTTGTTCCTTTCCTTCTGGAGATCGGTGAGAGTCGCATTCCAAAAGGGTTTATATTTTTTAACACTTCCTCGTGGTATGCTCTTCTTAGCAGTTTCTAGGATACCCTTAATAAATCTGTTAGTTGATTGATCAGGATTATCGGTGATGATACAAGGGGTGAGTATTTGGTTGGAGAATAGACTGAACTTCGGCCAGTTCGCCTTTTTGAAATTCCATCGCGGTAAGCGAGGCTCAATGGGGTTCTTCTGCTTGCTCCTTATGCTTAGCGCTAGGGTTCGGTGTCCACATCCTCCTATAGCTTCCTTAAGGGATATATTGGATCTGCTTACGAGATTGGCTTGAACTATCGCCAAATCGGGGGTGCTGTTGTGTCCAGCGAATGATAAGAAGGTTGGTTCAGTCACGAGGTGAATCAGGTTTGTTGTATCAATCAGGTTTTCAATGGCGTGGCCAGGAGCATTAGTGTCCGAGTATCCCCATCGAGGGGAGTGTGCATTAAAATCTCCAATGACGATGCTGTTTCGGTGTCGGGATGCGTCTGCTATGTCGTCTGTACTGATCTTGTTATTTGGCGGGTTGTATATTCCAATGATCTTAAACAGGTGTCCATTATTCCACACTTTGATATTGATAGCTTCATGTTTATCTGTTTGTGTCATGGTGTGTAAAACGGCGAACTCGCATGCCATTGTGCTCTTTACTCCCACTATGATGCCTGAGGCCACTTGTCTTGCTCGAAGTAAAACATAATTTGTGTAATTCGTCACATTAAAACAATCACTGGAGTCCGTAGAAGGTCCGGCTTCAACTAAGATGAAAACATCTGCGTCAAACGTTAAAACTTGAGTCTTGAACTCACAAAATTTTGAGGTGTTCAGGCCTCCCGCATTCCAAAATAATATTCGGAGGCCATCGTTGAAGCCCTTAGAAGGGCTGGTTTTCCTCTTAGCTCTTCCTGTCATGTTTTGGGAGGATCGTGTAGGCGTATGTTTGCCGTAGCAGATTTAGCGTTACCCAGGGTGCACCAACTAGGAGGTACTGCTACTTTGCACCCCAAACGGTGCATTTGTGTGTAGGTGTAGTCACATAATATATCCAGGCCTAAATATATGTAGGCACATGGTGTAAGTATAACGTCTTATACTCTGGGATAAATGGGATCTCTGTGTAGGCCTATAATTTCTTATGGGATCGCTGTTCATTTTTGTTTTGATATAAAAGACATTTAGAAAGTCAAGAAATCCTTTCCCTTGTATAATTCGACAAACATTTTCAATTCTCGTGTTAACGTATCAGCATCATTCAGGAAGTATTGTTATCTCTTCACATTTTTTGTAAGATTTTACTAATACTCCAAGGAATATTCTTTTACTTCTACCGAGCTTCTCTCTCACGCTGTAATTAATAATCATAATAATCTTCAAGAGGCCTACACGTTAACTACTATACACAATAATTTGTCTGACTGATAACGAAATGCACCACACTGTTTGCCAATGACCGGTACGGTGAAAACTAACTGGAATTGGCTGTGTGATTCAAACTAACAGACTGAATCAGTTGTGTGGAAGTTGCAATTTAAAAATCTCAGTAAAAAATTTCAATATCTGACATTTACGGGGAAAGGCCCAATGAAGACAAATATTTTAACTGAGATCGAACGTTAGTTAAGGAACGTATTTTAATTATCTGGAGGGTGATAAACCATGTGAGGAGGACGAAGATGCTTTTAAAAAGACGAGAAGATACCAAAGGATGTACGGCACTATACGACGAGCTCAGAAAAGCATGACGATGAAATGCTCTTCTTTGGTGCATCGACCTGAATCATGTAATCCTAAGAAAGTAGATTTTGTGCTGATGGATCCTCGACAAATCAATTTCTGCACCTAGTGAAAGTTGCATAAGACTCAAGAGTACAAGGAGCGACGATATATGATAGTATATAATAATAATGGCTCCCATGTATAGCACCGAAGTAGCTTAGGAGTAGGCAGGGTAGGCTGCCTTATATGAGCCGTACGGCATACAAGGAAGGCACTACGCTTCAGCCGTCCTATATGATATCATATTACTATCCATATCCATATTGTTTGTAGCTTGAATTGGATAGTAATTAGAATATAATCGATGTCGAAAGTAGCAGCATGGAACAAAGAAAAATGGAGGTACAGTATTATGCGTGCCCCCCCCCCCCCCGGTCGGAGGTCGGCTAAATTGACATCCAAATTTTGTGTGCCGCTGTGTTGTGCGACCGAAGGTACGATGATGACTTCTAATCAGGGAAACGGTCCCTAACCATTAAAAGTTAGGAGAAGAAATAGAAGTTTTACGAAATATACAGCGCTTAACAGACGTTTATGTCCACTACGCTTGAAGAAAATTTGCGTGCACACTGTGTTACACTCGTAATTTTAGTAATCCTCTAAGGGAAGTGTCTCCGAGACAGCGAAACATAACGGTCCGGGAAACCAACGACCAGCGACCGGTCGTGTTGGCATGACCATCTCCGATGCAAAGCATCACTTTAATTCAATTGACTGTCTAATTTATTTCGTCACGCCAACGGCAACGGTATGCAAACGTAATCTTTTCCATTTCTAAATTCACCGTGGCAGCTCGACCGCCGAGCGCGAATCATAACTTCCATTATATTTCACCCTGTGCTCGGTTTTTATTCATTGTCGAAGAAATTATATTGGGTCTAAATAATTGGGTTCCCAACGGTGGCGCGCACTGGGGAACCGCGGCGCGCATTCTTTTGTTGTAAACTGCTTCGTGGGAGCAGCGATTTGTCAATGAACCAGCGTTTATACACATTTTAGTCTGCCGTGTGTAACGTTACAGGTTCTAGTTTTCGTGTTCGAAATAACAATGATCTGTCTGTCTTACAGGATGTAAGATAACTTTACGTTTGTTTTGTAAACATTAAATGTTTTTAAATTCTGAACATTGTACTAATCGATGTATCGACTAACTACCAGTTTATCACTAAACTGATAAATATTAAAAAGTCGACTTTTGCGGTTTATCGTAGGTCCTAAAATGAAGCAATACTTTCCTGTGTTCTTCACGTTCATTTTCTTGCAACTGTAGGCCTACTACTCATCTTCCATTTGTCCTTTGATGAATAATTCTTATCCTGCGTCCTCCGCCATAATTGAATTTTGGCTACCTTTTCACCAAGCTTTCGTATCTCTTCTAATGCGTTCAACCGTGTGCGTGTGCCTGTACCAAACAATCAATTCGTAAACAGATATTACTATACACTTTGGCGCCTTTTACAGCTGTGGATCAACAGATCCACTTGAGCTTACAAGTCCCCCGGTTCGTCTACCAAAGCAATGAATGCTTTCTTCACCGTCTGTACGAAGAGCTCAGGTCGCCCATTACTGAAAGGTTGGAAGGTGCGGGGGTCTTGTGAAAAATTCAATTTCCTTCAAGTTCCCCAGTAACATTTTCTTAAAAGGGTAAACTAGGTCCTGTATATTGGGCTCCATTTTCATCTCTATTAACGTTGCAAGCCAATGTAAGGCCTATGTATGCACCCAAGTGAACAAACGTCAACTTTTGAGTAATGCTCTAGATACTACGCAACACGTCAGAAGACGGATATTTATATCCGTACCTATTAAATTATGTATTCTTGTACCAGTTTATTGGAACCCGTTTGGAACAAAGATTGAATAAGCATAGGCTAATTCTCCTGCTTTATGAAAAACACAATATTTGCAAACTAGACAGCAGTTCTAGGTAGGCCGACCTTGCGTTATGATCTCTAGTTTCTTAATGTTATACACATACGTGTGCACGCACGCACCCATTCAAGTAACCAGTTTAAAATTGCTGCCAAGAACTTCATTAAGTATTTGTATATTACACGTCTGGCAGAAGTACACTGAATACCAGCGTTTACAAGAACGATTACAGAAGTACAGTTACAACAGGTTTGAAAATCATTAATTCACATAGTTACAAGATTTAAAGCCCCCGTTAAGTAAACATTTCAGTTTTAGTTTAATGCTCGACAAGTGTAAAATATTATTGTATACCCTACGTTAATCAGATTATTATTAATTTTATTACTATTATTTACTAAGGTGTATCTTGAATTTGGCCTTTTTTTTGGGGGGGGGGTCGGCTTCATACAAAAGAAAAAACAAATTAAGACTAATCAACATTACTATCTTTATAGTGGCTGAAAACAGACCCATTACAGTAAACGGTAACAACACAGTAAAAATACGCGGTATTGAAACATTGTTTACAAGACACTTATTGACTGAATTGATTTTCCTATATTTCATATTTCAAATGTATACGCTAATGTTGTATAATAAACTTGTTTGTATATTTAGGAAAAGAGTTACTATTGTAGCATGACAGATTATCCACATTGTAATGAATGAAAAATGATCATAAATAAATTTAAAATAAAATGAAATCAAGGAAAAATCCAAAAACAAACAAATAAGTACCACAGTAAAATGCAATCATAATTTGAAGAAATAAAAATAAATTAAAAACAACCAAGCAACACCTATGAGTAATGAAAAATAAACCAAAAAACTAAAATAAAGTAAGGAAATACCCAGGTAGGATAGGAGTAAGTAAGGAAAAACCCAGAACAAACCGACACCCCTAATATAAGGACCATTTTTGAAGAAACAAGGTAGGATAGGAGTAAGTAAGGAAAACCCAGAACAAACCGACACCCCTAATATAAGGATCATTTTTGAAGAAACAAGGTAGGATAGGAGTAAGTAAGGAAAAACCCAGAACACACCGACACCCCTAATATAAGGACCATTTTGAAGAAACAAGGTAGGATAGGAGTAAGTAAGGAAAAACCCAGAACAAACCGACACCCCTAATATAAGGACCATTTTTGAAGAAACAAGGTAGGATAGGAGTAAGTAAGGCAAAACCCAGAAAATACCGACATCCCTAATAAAAGGAATGTAATTAAAAGAAACCACGTCGTAGAACAAGATAGAGTAGGGAAATACCCAAAGTAAACCCAATAATAAGAGGATAAAACCCCAAAAGAGAGTATATTTAACCGATGGAAGTATAACACATAAAATAACAAATAATGTAATATGGATATAAACAAAAGTGTCTAAAGGTAGAACTATAAGTGAACCAGTGGAAGTTATTTATATAATGGAAAAAACAAATCTTCTTAATCCTCTATAAATAAAAATCTTGATCTGATAAGACTAAAAAACTAATTAGAGATAGCAGATAAGAATAACAGGGGACCAGTGCAAGTTATTTTATTATGTTAAATAAACTTCAAGTGTCTGTGTTTAAAGTTCTTAAACTAAGTGTATCTTAAACTGATTGGTACCTTTACACAACTTTAAAGTTATTGTATCAAATACAGAAATAGTATTTTGTAGAATGTTATTATAAAAAATAGACTACAAATGTTTTTAAGAAAGTGCCACTTTTGATCCAACAACATTCATTAAAATGACAGAGATAAAATAAGAGCAGGAAATATTTAAGTGAAGTGAAAAAGGGTACATCCCCAATATAAAACAAAAACAGCTAAGACTGCACCAAAAGTAATTTTAAGAAATGATCTAAATAATGAAAGTACAGATGTGTTTTGTTTATGTTAAGTTCAATGAACTCAAGGCTGAAATGTCTGGGTTTTAATACAATTTTTTGTTATAAAATATTTGTTAAGAGTTAATAATTGTTATCAATGCTAAATACTCATGTAGTTAGGTAAGGGAATTTTAATTAAAATTGTATTAGAATAGAATGTCAGAAGGGGTAGAAGCAAGCTGTAATATCCATAAAACATTGTAAATGAACACAGGTAAAATTTAGGCAAATGGTAAATCTCAACAACCTTATAATTGATGAATAAGTCAAGTAAATTAATTAAACTGATGAAATTTGTATAATGTAAATCAGACACAGTGTATTATAACTGAAACGATACTTTAGAAAGATATTGGAAAAAGGTATGAAAGATTATTGGAAAAAATGCAAATGTAATAACAGAAAAATCAAGGGGGGAATCCCAAATTAAAGAATAATATTTAAAAAAGATAACTAATTCATAAAATTACCAGGAATTAATGGAAAATAAACATTTTATTTCAATCAGGGATTTTGTTCAATCATTATTATAACTTCATAAGAATGGTAAACCATTTAATGTGACAGGAAGTAAAATTATAGGCCTACCTGTTAAAAATACTGTAAATAGGGCATTTTGAGATGGAAAACATTGTAAAAGTATCATATTTGGTATTAAATCACGTAGAATTAACTAGAGAAAGAGATTATGTATTAGGTATTTAATAAAATTAAATAATAGTAAAAATGTATTCAATCATATAATGTAAAAATCAGTTATGTAAGCGGAAATGCTAGAAATTTAAAACAATTTCTTTTTAATATTAAATTAGCTAAGACGTTTCGGATGAAGAAGAAAATAGAACAGTTGATTGTTATACGTTGAACAGGACACATCTAAGCCAGATCCCGCGAAATATTCACATATAGCGAAGGAGTAAAACATGGCGAGAGTTTAACCAAGTCGAATAATTTTGAAATCGCGAATTTTGGAAAAAGTTTAAATAACCACTAAATTCATTGAATTGAACCAACACCACTATTGAAGTAAACTAATACTGAACAGTTAAAGTGTAATAACAATTTTCACACCTATAAACGATAATTTTGAATAGCGAGACGAAACCTGCCATTATCGAACTTATGGCATAAAGTGAATTAAAAACATTATCCAACACAATTTATCGAGGCGAATCACTGAACACTGATCCAGGACAACTACACTATCACCAGAGGGATTAATCACTACTGCTGGGGACGAGGAAAATTTGGAAAGGCGACATTTATTTGAAGAGAATTCCTTGACATGCAGCCTTCGACAACATATGCAGCACAAAGCAGCCATTTTGAAATCCCATGATGCTCTGCAGGTCCGCTACCTTCACATCAAACCGAAATTGGTTCGAACAACTTACTTTACTAAACAATATATATTAAATCATATCTTTGTATTTTTAGATAATTAAGCTTATAATTGTAAGTGTTATACTTTCCAGACTTGCCCTTTCTCTGACTATATAACATAACAGCTGAAAGAACCTGTGAATTAATCTTAATAATTTATATAAAAATAATCGTTCGCCCTGAGAGAACGAGTCGATATTTTAACTGTTGAATCATCGATTTACAATCGATCCATAATTAATTTGTTAATAAAACTTGGAATTATGCAAAATTGATTTCTATTTATTTCTAAAACATATAAATAGAATAAAATAGGATAATATTTAAATCACGGACTACACGAAAAGCGGCAATTACCAAAGTGGAAGGAGCATACACTCAGAAGAAAAAGAACCGCAAATCGATTAGTACAGGAGACAATCCTATTAACGCAGAACCTAATTCTAATTACACGTAGTAATATAATTTGACAAAAACAATTTCAATAGAATTAAATTTACACCACAACAGTTTAAAATAATTAATCCAAAAACAATTAAAACATAAAACATAAATTAAAAAATAAATAAACAAAAATTATTATTATTTGTTTACGCAAGAATTAAAATTGTTACACTATATATTAGCGTACACAGCTGAAAAAATAATAAAAAGCCTAAACATTAATAGATCAAGAAAATTTGTTAACTTTTTGACTCCGGGTGGAGGGGTCCGGTCCCGTTCGTGCCCTCTCCCCGTAAATACGCCCCTGATTATTTAGTATCATTAAGAAAAGGAAGTAGTGTTAGGAGAGATAGTTATGATGGAATCAAAAATACAATTACAGCAGACAGTGTAGTGATTATGAGCTGCTCCTGGAGGGGGGGGGCATGAAGCTAGCTTCTGGCAAGATGAGACTGGGTTCAGGGAGATGAGACTAGCTTAAAGATTTGACTCCCCACATTGGAGTGTACGTAATACACGGAACGATGTAGTGTCGACCGCGTATTTGCGTATTAAATGAATAATTACTTCAAAAACGAGCAGACAAACGCATCGAACTTCCTGCTCAGTAACCACTATGTGGGCAACAGATCCACGACGTTAGCGATCTTTCCAGGTTAACGTAAGATGCAAAAATACTGCTGGATCTTATGCTTCACTGTCCTGCGTGACGCAGTAGCTTTGTAATGCCTGCTTACTGATGAAACGGAAAAAGGCAAACGAAATCAAGACAGATTATGACTTATTATAAATTAATATTAGTGTTAACGTAATGTTAATAATCCTAATGTAATGTTATAAAATCCTAGCAACATATAATATTAAATAATATTAGTAAACTTGTCTAGCAACGTAACTGATTTTTTTTTAATTGGCTTCTTAAATGAAAGTGCAGGTGGGACCTCGAGCACCGGAAAACACATCATGCCAAGACCTGTCGAGTAATGGTTAAACCTGTCTACTTTATGGCTGTCAAAAAATTTGTTTATTATGTCAGACACGGAGATGTCTAATATTAATTATAGGAAGTTCAATGTTGACTGATGTTGTTTGTTGTTTATTAAATTTGTTTACTTCAAATCACCAACTCATGGCCGTAGGCAGGAGGGGTTTTTTGGGGGTTCAAAGGCCCAGATATATTTTCTCTGTAATTTTTTCCTTTTAAGGCAGGATTACCCAGTGGCGTATCTAGAATTTGGCCTGGGGGGTTTGGGGTCTGGTCGGCGTCATATAAAAGAAAAAACAAGTCAAAACTAATCAAGATTACTGTCTTTAAAGTGGCTGAAATCAGCCCCATTAAAGTAAACGGTAAAAACACAATAAAAATGCGCATTACTGAAACATTGTTTACAGGATACTTATTGATTGAATTGATTTTCCTATATTTCATAGGCTATTTCAAACGTATACGCTAATGCTGTGTAATAAACCTGCTGTTTGTATATTTAGAAAACACTTACTACCATACTAGCGTACACAGCCTGAAAAAGTAATAAAACAGCCTAAAAATTAACAAATTTCGTCAACTTTTTCGCCCCTCTGGGGATAGGTCCGTCCTGTTCGTCCCCCCCCCAGTAAATGTTCCCCTGGGAATATTTATTATATTTATAATAAATAATAATAATAAATTCTGTATTACTAAAACGTTGTCAGAAGATGGGTAATCATAATATTTATCCCCTCTGTTTCCTTTCGAAACCCTCCCTGAAATGAAACTACAAAACCATGCATAGGCTTTGCTGCTTCTGGGACCGAACTAAAGGGAAGTATAGAAATTTGCGTTTCACGTTTTTTTCGCAAATTTAAGAATTTAATATGACGACTTCTGAATCAAATAATTTTTGATCCGAATCTTTTAGATTATTAAACTACAGTATTCAAGCAAAGGACAGTAGAATTGGAAAAATAAGCTAAAACAATAGCTATTTGACAGTTTTAATTGTACTGTCGTAATGTGCTGATTACGTATATTGATTAACCACAGTAACCGCAGCGAGCAAACGTACACGTCGATGCGAACTCGCGCGCACGCACGTACACACACACACACACACACACACACACACACACACACACACACACACACACACACACACACGCCGTGTCCACACGGGTAAAACCGGTATCCGACACGAACAAGTCTAGAAAATGGCGTCATATATCCGAGCCTTGCATACCATGTTTTTCAACACCTTAGAAATCACTATGACCGGTTACAGTATAATCACACAGCCTGGTAACTCTTATTAAGTGAGCAGTGAAATATACAGTAGGCGGGGTTCAGTCTCCTTCTGTTACGTTAACAGCTGATTGAGTTAACGAGTCGATATTTTTTTCGTTGAAAAGACCCTAATCGGCATTAAACGCGTGGTACGTTATCATCGAAATCTTATTAAACGACGAATCCTTCTTCACTGATCATGTGTGCACGTCATACGATTGTTAATTTGGATTTATTTTTCAGAGTGTTGCGCGACGAAATCTATTGCGACCTCCTTTTTACTATAATTATTACGTCTATCTCTTTATCTCTTTTTTGAACGAGTTTCTACTGTATACGTCTGGCTGGTACACTGTCGAATGATGTTGGGAAAGGACTTCAGTCATCCAGTACTACCACAATCTGTGGTCTCTCAAAGACTTTCATTGCGTTTGTATCATGCAACCCATATGGAATTAGTGAGTTTGGGAAGTTCACTATATAATTACAGCCTTATTTATTCGTTCCCGATTCCGTGACTTTGAAAAGTATCGAACCCAACACTCAATTCACAAATCATTCTCATCATTTTCATTTCACACTCATTTTACCTCAAAACACTGAGAAGTCGAGTTTACAGACGTTTTAAGTAACATTAAGAAACGCTCTTTTTAAATGTAGTCTAGCGTTTATTTGCATTACAAAATTTACTGTTTAACTAATGATAATGTGATGTATTTATAATATAAGCCCTACACACATTTATTGTTTACTAATGGTACCTATAATCTCAATTTTCGATTGTAGTTTATTCATTGTTCATAGCCTAAAGGTACCAAACATATGATTTGCAATAAAGTTTTAATTACTCACATTCTTAAATTCGATCGATATCGGTCATAAATTCACTTGCGGTCACAATATCGTAAAACAGCCACTATTTACAAAAACGAATTTTTGTTACAGAAACGAATGTTTACACACATAACATTCTCAACATTCAAATCCGAACTCAACAGTAGCCAAACACATAAAACAACAGTCTTGTGAATATGGTCCAATACAGCAACATTTAATCCTATTGAAAACATACAGTGATGAAATAAGATCTAAAATATATGAACAATACCGAATATATAAACATGTAAAAGAAGAGGGCCACGAAAATCTATTGAACATCATGACGCACTCCAAAAATTGTATCACATTTGAAATATTGTGGCAAAATGAAAATCAACATACAGTAATCAGCTGATATAATATAGACCTATAGAACTGAATGTAAACATAAACACTCTGTGACAAAATCAGTTCTCGAGAAACTTTGGACACCAATGTACGTTTCACGTTCATTAATCAATGTCTGCGAATTCGTTTTTGTAAACAGTGGCTGTTTTACGATATTGTGGCCACAAGTGCACAGTAGGCCTATATATGACCTTACTATTTAAATAAAATTTTCATAAACCATTATTTTTGGTAGCTCAAATCAAAGAAAAATAAGAAACTGTTCGTGAAAATTTAATGCAAAACAAGACAATGGAACATTGACTAAGATATAAGTAAGCGTACGTTTGTTACAAAGTATACTTGTTTCTTCACGATATTGATTAGAGACTGATTGGGAACTTGGTTAAACGTATTACTACAAAGGTTTTACACAACACAAACACTTGGTTGTTTCACGATTTATTCTTGACCTCTGACAATTGCTTCAGCCTATTAGGCTTTTCTAAAAGAGTTGCTAAGAACAATTAAATACAAAGAATGTGTAGGGGGTGAACATTTGTTAAGGGTGTGTATACGAACATGTGTGTGGCTTATGTACCTACGGTGGAGGGGGCGGAGGAGCTAGTATAGGGAAACTCAAGTGACTGTAAAAACTAAGTATAGTAGGAATGCAAATTCTAAAAATTAACTAAACTAAATAGGTAACAGTTTTTAACAAAGGAGATACAAGAATTCTGTATGTTCGTTTGTTACATTTTTGTTACATTAAATTGCCATCATACACACCCACACACATGACACACATAAACAACTGTGAGAAACAACTGTCAGAGGTTAAGAATAAATTGTGAAACAACCAAGTATTTGTGTTTTTAAAACCCTTGTACATGTTTATTGGTTATTTACATAAATTGTGGTAGGCCTATTTAATTGTGGGCAAAGAATCGATTACCCTGCTCAAGGTAAGCCGTTTTCATTTATTATAGGATAGGCCTATGTGTACAATTCATGCGTGTATAATAAAATTTAAAAAAGCGAAATAGTGAACATGCGGTCGTTATTGGATTATTCGCTTAACAAATGGTCAGACTGTGTCTTGGATCCCGGCTACAGTTTTATAAACTACACGTGGCTGGGTCGTTTTGTTCCAACGATACGTAGGCCTAGATTTCATTACGTAAACAAGATAAACTTTCATGTGCGCAAAATGTTGACACGATTAACATGGATGTGATCAGGTCTGTTGTGTTCTGTTTAACGTTCAGTGAAAAACTGCTGTCCTTCTCTCTTTCTCTCTCTCTCTCTCTCTCTCTCTCTCTCTCTCTCTCTCTCTCTCTCTCTCTCTCTCTCTCTCTCTCTGTACACGTTCGCGCGCGTACAGAATTTAATTAAAGCGAAGAGAGCAGTTTCATACAATTCTTACAATCTTTTGTAATTCCATTGAAGATAACGAACCTATATGTTAATTAAAACGTCGGTATTTTAATATTTCTGCATTGACATTAAGGTGCCACTGACATTTTACATATCGAATAATCGTGGTAAATTCAATGTTGAACGAACTCACGACGGTCTCAAATGAAGTTGAATTCATGATCATCATCTTATTAGACAAAATACGCGACGAACTTAGTTCCTAGTCGACGGTTGCAGAATGAATACTCGGGTCATGGATTCACAATTGGCCTGCGCTGGGCCTGCAAAGCTCACTTGTAACGAGACCGTCTACACTGCCCTTGGTGTCCTTTCGCTGAACGCTGCGCCGTAAAGACTGCCTCGGAAATGCCTCAGACGCTGCGCCCGTTTCCAGGGCAACCCACTCAATAGCGCACTAGGTCATCACCCATCTGTGCTAGGTGAATCTTGTACCGGACCTCGGCGAACATTCACACCTGATTAGACTTAATCTAATTGTCTAATATTGCCGGTAACAGACGACACCTAAATCCGCAAATATAATTTGATTTTTGTCTCCTCGGACAGCTTCTTGCTGAAGCTGAGAACGCGGTGCAATAGCGTGAGTTTGGGCAGTCCCTCTCCGTCTCCCATTTTCAATAAGCAAAATTGTTCTATCGTTCCGTACGTGTAGCTCCGAAACCCTGGCACTGACTAAACGGCAACACAGAGAATTCGTGTAGAGAAAAACACGGGAATCTCAGTAAAACTAAGACAGTAATAAAGCTAAGATTAGACAGTAACTCACGTCTGTGACTCAACCGTCGTGATAATTAAATAATGTAAGATTGAACTGGCCATATCGTAAGATAAAGCAAGACGTAAATATAAGATAAATAAAGTAAACTGCATTGTAATAATTTGATCCATGCCTCACAAGACCGGAGCAGGTGGATTAAGGTACGCTTTTATCGGCCAGGTTAACAAAGAAATCATGATAGCGTTTTTTGACATCGGAAAGGCATTTGGCAACATCAATTTGAATGTAATGTTCACTGTTCTCAGAGATGTAAAGGTAGGCTATAGGGAATAGAAGAATTATCCAACAACTCTACATGAACCAGAGAGCTCTCCTAAGCCGAGATGAACTCAAATCGAAAATACGATAAGGTATTGGACAAAGTTGTGGATTATCCCCACGACTGTTCCACTTCTTCTTCTTCTTCTTCTTCTTCTTCTTTTTCTTCTTTAACTTCCTTGTTTGGACTCTGTCCTGTTCTATAACAACGGTCCTCCATGCTGTCCACCTCTTCCTTGGCTGACCAATGCTCCTCTTGGTGTTCGGTTGGCTATCTTTTGTCTTTTTCACCAGCCTTGTGTCATCCATTCTTGATATGTGTTCATTCCGTACCATTCTTCTTTCCTCAATCCAAGAACTAATATCTGTTACATCACACGTTTCTCTTATACTATTGTTTGGCAACCTATCGCACCTTGTCTTTCCTAGTAGCCTCCGTAATATAGTCATTTCTACAGTTTGTCGTTTTCCTTGAGTTGTTGCTGGATCTGGCTTGGTACTGTTCAACTTGTGTGTAGATTGTGCGATGAATGGGTACATGGAACAATGTAATTATAATCAATAGCGTATACTGTAGAAACATCTGTTTTGCAGATGACATTGCTCTTTAAAAAACAAAGAGGAAGAACTACAAAATTAACTTCACCGAATGAACAAGGTCCTAAAAGATAAATGCGACATGGCGATAAATAATGAAAAAACAAAAGTCAATGTTCCAGCAATGGAAACCAGAAGCCTGAGATATTTCTGGACGGTAAGAAGCTAGTTCAAGTTTAGGAATCTTAGAAGCTGCATTGCATCAGATGGAAGATGCACCTGTAATGTAAAAAGCAGAATTGCACAAGCAAGAAAAACACTTTTCAATAAATGGCATCCAGAAGAATTCTGGGAGCTAGGAAGAAATTCATAAAACATTTTGTTACGAGCATGTGCACATATGGCTCAGAAACCTAGACTCTGAGCAAATTGGAGAGAAGCTACCTTGAAGCTTTTGACATGTGGTGCTGGAGGAAGGCCTTAATACTCTCGTGGACAGAAAGAGTGCCTAATGATGAGGTTTTGAAGAAAGTGGATGAAAGGAGGATTCTAATTAAAACCACTGCGGAAAGAAGTAGCAGTATGATTGCCCACCCACTACTCCATTCTATCTTATTCAAAATCCTGATTGAAGAGCGTAGTGGAAGGAGAAATCCCAGACATGAGTGTACGGATGAGATAAAAGGAGGAAGAAGGTATGTGGTGATTAAGAGACTCTTCGGAAACGAAGAAATTGCAAGCTCACCAATATCTGGGTTGAGGAGAAGACAAAGAAGAGTAGAGTAGATAGGTAGAGTCAGTAGATCAGTAATGACGATGGTACTTGTTTTGAAACTTGTGAACATATGTTTGTAAAACATACGTTATTGTGTCTCTGTATATGTATATATTATGTGAAACCAATAAAATTAATATTAAAATATTCGTTTAAGTAGCATGTGTTTATCGGATGATATTTTTGTACACACCTGTCTGATAGAGGACAAACGTGTTATAAAAACGTGCCCGCAGATTAAATCGGATTTTTTTCGTCGTAAGTAATTTGTTTATGTTATGTCAGTTCCCCCTTGGCATTTAATAGTGATTTCAGAAGGCGTATAGAACAGATGTCAACAGAAACATTAAATTAACTTTCATTTTATCGTTTCCGGTTTATATACGTTGGCAGAGAAAAATGTATTATTTAAATTATTGTAAGTGGATTTTTGTGTACATCAAATTAAATTATACGTTATTTATATAACATAGCCTATTACTTATTGCCTTTATTCTAATAAATTACAAGTAACTGCCTCCTAAGGACAGAAGGAAAAACATTTATACAGTAACTAAGTATAGCATAATTTTTATTACGTATAGAATTATAAGTTATGGTTTTCTGCATAACATATTTTGTTAATGGAATCGTGTTGTCGAATTTTAACCACAGCGTGTGGCAAAAACGGGATTTTTTTATTTATTGGGAAAATTTTTGTAACAATTTTGCTCTAAGGCCTTCACGGGCGGCGTCAATGTTATTAGAACGAGCGGTAGCCGGGCTGTTAGGCCGTGGTCCCATGACAGGAAAACCAGACGTTTCGAGCTCACCATCGGAGACCATCTTTAGTGGAAAAAATTTTAGGCAGTTGTTCGCCAGATAACCCGAGGACAGAGGAACTAACTGAGGAGGCACTGTGCCAAAACTTTTACCATTGAAGATGGCCTCCGATGGTGAGGCCGAAACGTCTGGTTTTACCGCCATGAGACCACGGCCTAACAGCCCGGCTACCGCTCGGTCTAATAACATTTCGGTAACAATGTTGGCAACATTTATTGAATCCCCAACTTCGTCGTGTTGTTTGCTAAACTGCTAAATGTCATGTTCTGGACGAGGACTTTCAGTGTTTCCACCATTTTCAAGTCCTAAATCACGACTTGAAATCCTAAATCCGAAATCCTAGGTCGATCAGAGGATAATCCCCGATAACTGCATCGATGGCATTATATAGTTAGAGGGTCACATTATGGCGCGCGGTCTCATGAATAGGATTAATCGGCCCTTAGTTTTCGAAGACAAGCGGTAACATCTCGCAGGTATGCCAACATGACAGACGCATGTAGCACGTCAGCTTTCAAGTTTCCATTCAGATGAGCCATTTTGGTTTCAGAAAGACAGCACTTTGTCTCGATGACCGAGAATTCTAATGGAAGCGGTGCGTCGACTTTTCAGAAATCACAGCATATCCAGGAATGTTGACATTTCGCAGTCTCCCAGATCACGAGACTAGTCAGTTTGTGAAAATATTCTGTAAGGGTTGCTTAAGCACAAGAGATGTAAGTCATGCGCTCACACACCACTACTGCTCAAAAGCAGTATCCATACAGAAATGACAAACACTCCTATTAAGCTGCTGCAATGTGCATAGACGATTTCTTTACCAGACTGTAAGAGTTGAAATGGCGGTCACCAGCGGGGTATAGTATTTAAAACATGAATACGAGTATGCATACACAGATGACAATGCATAAGGTGCAGTGTAAGTTTTTAATTTTCTATAATTAAAAGAAGTAGGCTATTAATGTTGTTGCATTCAAAAACGCCTGTTTTTTGCCATTCTTTGTACCTTTAAATTCTGTATAACGGTGACCATTCATGGAATATTCTAACCAATAGCGGCCTACCTGTAGCACGCGTGACAAAGATTCAATGTCTTTTATTGAATGTTGTCACTGATTTTTATTGGGTTTATAATAAATTTCAAAGTCTTACACTTACGTATTTCAAAATTAGGAATATAAGAAAATAAATAAATTATAGTAAAAAATATTATTTAAAGTTGGATATGGGAAATTAATATCATTTAAGGATGCCATTGATAGATTTCAATTTGCATTTATTTATAAATTTATGAAAAAATTTTTTTAATTTTAGTTATTTAAAAATAAAAATCTTGTGTGCCTATTGTTATATGTTTCTGGTGTACTTTAGTAAATTTATGCAATTGATAATATTTTTATTTGAAATTTCAGTGACAATACTTAGTTTGAGGCCGACGAACTCCAGTCTGATTGTTAAACTGTTGTACACGGCTTGTACAAAGCACGATTATAATGATTATAATGTCGTCTTGGGCTATGAAATCACGACAGAAAAAGTATTAAGAAATAACGCTTAAAGGCCTTTGATTATTGAGAGAAATAAACGCTTTTGAATACTGAGAAGTATTAAAAAAAAAAGCATAAGTTAGTAGTTTAAATTTAGACATTTACTGTAGACTGTTTATAACTTAATAATACATCCCCAATTACAATAAACATTACCTGTTCGTCTATACTTTATGTCCAACATAAGCCTGTATAGTCTTTATAAAAATAATTCAATAATTCATTCATGTGGCACGACAAAGTTTTAGTCATAAATGTTGGCCGCCAATGACACAGCCAGGTGGCACAAAAGGTTGACCACCAATGTTCTATACTTATGCGAAGAGGTGGTGCTCGCGATCGGATCAACGGTCGTGGTGTCAGCCGAAACTATGCAAAACATTTTCCATCTTCCAGCGCGCTCTCTATACGTACGAAGGGACAATTCAGATTCAGATTGTTCGGATGCATCTAAACACCAAAACGAATCGAAATTACGACCGATGAAAAGAGAACGAAAGAAATTCACATCGAAATTCACAGTGATCATTATATCGATACATGGATCGAATCGAATTGGAAATAGCCGTCATATCGATACACACCTATATCATAAGTACACTTATTCTATATAATGGGTCTTAGTTTCGATGACTATTGTCGTCTTTTTCCTCGTGTTATTAGAAAGGTTTTCGGGAGGGGACAAACACATTATTTTTTTAGAAATGGCATAAATCACATAAGTTGTGAATTACCGCGCTCAGTTCAGAGCATAACCACCCGTTATTACTAGATGGGTCTTTGTATTTCTCTCTCAAATATACGTCCGCATTTTTCAGTAAAAAGGTCGTGTACTGTGATTCGTAAGTTCGATTGTCTCGATTGTCTTCATTCAATTTAAAAGTGTAAACTTAAAACTTACCGTGTACATTCAATTATACAATTAGCACACTACGAGGCTCAGTAGATCAGAGCGATAGAAGTGCGGCACTTGACTATTCATCCAAAGGTCACGCGTTCGATTCCCGGGCAGGAACATTAAATCAAGGTGTGTGTTTATCCTGTGGTTGACTCAACCTGTAGAAATTAGTGCCTATCCGACATCGTTTGTAATCCTGTCACATTTCTGAAAAATCTCATCTTGTATGCGATTTGTAATTTTTTCATTTAAACAAGTTTCATAGTCAGGATTTTTCCATTGGGAGAGAGATGTATTGGCCAAGATTTGTCCATACTAGGGGTTGTAAGCCAAAATATCTTCATGATTGCAGGTGACTGACGATAAAGAGGGAGGGATATTTATTGATGGTACTAGAAGATTTGCTAGCCATAGTCTTCTGTGTATGATATACATAAAGTATTAGTATTTTGTTTTAGTGACTAATATAATAACGTTTTCAACATGTACACTCCATGTAGCGAAGATGGCTGAACTGTATGTTTTCTACCATATAAATTAAGGTATCCATAAATTCTCGTCTCCAGCTGTGATTCCCGTTCCGCTAAGTGTCTTTTTTCATTTTTTCTATGCTACTTTTACGTACAAGTAGAATAAAATTAGTGACATGATACAACTATAGTGATCTTTAAGTATATGGATCGATACTGATACCCGATTGCCCACCTTCATATGAGTGCTGATCATTTACAGATGCTTGTTTAAATTTAGTGACTACAATTCGCACTACAGTAGGATAATTCATAAGCTTTTTCCATATTAATAAAAGCCATGACTATCTGCTTTCTAACTGTAATTTTCCTCTCGATCATTTACCATAATACGTACAAATCGTCTGTGCAAGATATTTCTGACAGATATTTGCTTTCACCCTTCCTTGTCTCGTGTCTTATAACTTTTAGAATTTGGCTTTACATAATGTTCCCAAACAATCTTAAGTAAACATGCAAATAAATTCGAGTCTTTGTAACAATTGGGACCTTTACTTCCTATAGCGAAGATTGTAACCAGGTAAGTCGTTTTCCCGTTCCGAAAGTATTTCGCTGCCAACGTTAATAATTCAGATATTAGTTACATGAGAAAAAATACCCCTTTTTTATCAATTTTACTGGTGTGTTTCTTGACCCAGGAGATCGTCCGTTCTCCATTTACACAGTGTTGCTCGAATGTCTTCGTTTCTGATTCCAATATCCGTGGCATTCCCTTCTTCGTAGTGTTGTCGATCTTCGTGTCATAATCGAGTCTGTTCACTGTGAATAGTAAGTAATAATGCTGTGTCTAATTCTCAGCCTAAATGATATAGTCTACTTTTTGTCTTGATTTTTTTTTATATTTGTAATAAATCTCTACATTTCGGTTCTTTGTCCACCTCCCATTAAATTTCCAAATTGTAGACATTTCTGTTTCCAGAGCTCATTTTTTCTTTCTTACTTTTCTTAATTCGCTGTTTTACTATTTAGAAGTATTATCGGTTTAGTTTTGGTTTGATCGACCGCTATTTATTATGTGCTATATTTGTTGGATAATTTTGTCTATTTTATCTGTAAAGCATGGTATTTTTGGATCTAATTCGTTATCTCCGTTCTGTAGTCAGTACTCCGATTTTCCTAATGGTTTTGTTGTCGCTCTCATATTTGTCTTTAATGTATTATTTCATGTCGTCAGTTTGACCTCAAGTCTATCGTTTAATAACTCCTGTATACCTGACTGGTTGAGGAGAAGTCGCTTATATATTTCGTTGTTGTCTGTACTTACTTAGCTAGTATTTTCCTCATTTTCTACCCGTCTCAGCCTATTACCACATAACTTTTTGTGTCCATTATAATTCAGTTTATTTCAATTTAGATCAAACCAGCTTTGGAGGTTCACGCGCAGGTGTAGGCCTATACCTAACACAAGGCAGCGAGTGAGTGTAGGCTACAGACGGTCTGCGGCACGTATTTCCAGCGCGAGTTGACTCAATAAAATCAATTGTAAACATTTACTGTTTGTGTAAGAGAAACGCTATTTAATTGAATGTGTCAGTGTACTGTTGCCTGTTCCGACTTTCACACCGGTGAATGCTCTTATTGTGTCCACATTAATGGCGGTTTAATGTGTCCAACAAAACGTAAAAACTGGTGTGTGTGTGTGTGTGTGTCAGCGTTATGAATTATGATACTTATTGTTATTCCCCTGAACTGCAGAAACATAATTTTCTTAATCATAACATGTTAAGCTTTCCTTATTGATAACAACATTGTCGAGCTATTTAGCAGTGTTACACCAGCCACTTCGACATCACCTGTGGAAGTTATCTTCAGTGGCGTGTTTTTCGTCATGACTAACCAATAGCCTTCAGCGCTTCTTTAGGTGCCATATTTTTGTACATTTTTATCTGATTTATTTGCGGATCGAGGTATTTTTGGATAAAATTCTTTTTGTTCGCTTTGTAACCAGTATCTCAAACGCGGTTTCCGTAATGGCTTTCGTGTCGCTTTCGTAACCGTTACCGCTGCACCGAGAAGCGACCGAGATAAGAAAACATTAGCACAACACGAACGAGATTGATCACTCTTTCAGGCTAAACGAGGCTTGACTGTGAGGCACTGTTGAATGGAGGACCGGCCGCTGCGGTTACTCCAGGAGCCAGTCCAGGGAAACCGTGTTGACGGTAGAGTGACGAGCCAATCATCTGCCAGGAGCGGCAGCTGCTACCTGCAGATTAGCAGAGGCTGCAAGAAAAAGCCATTTATCAGTTGCCACTGGAGACGACTTCATCTTCCTTAATGATGGGTCACGGCTATATGCCAATAAATTTTTTTACTGTTACCTTTCAGCTACGTTATAAAATGTCAATATCCAAGTGCACGTCCTAATTTGTAATCTTAATATGAAGAAAAACCTCTGAAAACCATATTCAATAGCAATGTAATTTTTACGTAAATGGATGCAGTGGGCAGGCAACGTATAGTAGTTTAGCAACTAAACATTTGTTAAAAAACTTAAAGGTTTAAATACGACACGAGGAATAAACAGAATTATCTCGTATTCACACGTAATTTGCGTAACATAGAATTGAAACGTAAATACATTCAGTTTGAAGAACATCTTTGTGATCTTCAGCTATTTACAGCGATCGTGGCAGTAAACGGGTAGATACTACCAGCCGAGCGGAACGAACAACAAAACGACGAGGAATCAAACTAACCGCTTAAACATTACAGACGTCATTTCCTGTATCCGGAAGTTTACAGAACGAAAGTAATAATAAGAAGGTCTAAACGTCTATAGACATTAATACGTCTTTGGTATAGGCCTATTCCTTTAAAACTATTGAAAATTAAACGGAACTTTTGTCGTTAGAAAAAGAATCACAGACGGTGTGTAGCATAATTCTCGACACATGTGTTTATTATCGTTATAAATTCTCTACGTTGAATCCTGGGTTCACTTTTCAAACATCGTAATGAATATGGATAGTAGGCATTGAATAAGCCTATGTGTATAAACATATATAATAGAATAAATTGTCTTTAAAAAAATTTTACTTTGTTTCCTGAACATAACATGATATAAAACAGCATCCCTCCGGCTCTTTAAAGTAGGCGCTGTACCTCCTGGTTTGCTACCCAGTTGTAGTCGAGATCTGATGCCGTCTGTTTTCTGATTAAATCGTATACCGCCGGCCTTGCTGATTTTGAAGTGTCTTTGGGGAGAACTGAGGTCGGGCGTGTCCGCGCTATTCGAGAGGTCACCGTCACGCACCGGGTCGACTGATCCGGATCCGGGTAGACGGTACCGTCTTTCAGGACAGGAACCAGAAGTGGTGTATACTTTTTTACAAATTAATAATTAAGAATTTATTAAAAAATTTCTTGGTTTTTCATTATGCTTTTCATCAAATTGCTTTCTGCAAAACAAATTCTATGTTAATATAGCAGAATCCAAACTGGAAATCATTCAAGTTCTAAACACAGTAGTCCTGAAAATGTGCCAGAAGGAAGGAGCCGCATACACTGTAGAACGTATCGTTAACCCATATCGTTGAGATAAATGAGGGGAAACCATCATTTAATGTACAGGTCTAGAGAAGTCGAGCAACAACATCTAATACTGGAAGACGGGAGGAAGATAAATACGTAGAAATAGTAGAAGTATTTTGAGACGGGAGTTATACGCAACAAACATTGGAGATTGAAATCTAAAAACAAAACAGTCTGGGAAGAAAAGCTACTAGCCTACTAAACCGTTTTCTATAGGAAAATAACACCATAAAGACAAGCAAATGCTTACTTATAAAACAATCCTCAGCCATACTATACTAAATAGAGCACGGTGACACCATGTAAAGATGGCTGAGTTTCTCCATACCTCATACCTCAGTAGCTTGTGCTACTTGGCATACGATAAGTGATCCACCAAGCGATTCGGACAGCCCTCCCATAGACGGTTTCCATAGATCTTTCCTTGGATAATTAATTTCTCTTAACTGCAGTTTCTTCAGGATATGATGCTAAAACATCTCGGATACGACTGCTGTGTGTCCTTCGATAAACGTCTATAGAACTTCACCTGATGTAACATACATTTCTTAGTTCGATTCTGCGTCCATAAAATTCTTTGCATCCATCGGTACACCTACGTTTCTAAGGCATCAATTTCTTTCCGTAATGATGTGCATGGTTCAGGTTTCAGAGACGTAAGTGGTAACGGAAATATGTGTCTCTGTTAACTCAAAATTTGTTGTTCTGCGATATCGGTGTGTCCTAGATTCTAGCTGGCTTGGTGGTTGCGTTCCAAGCCATAATTATTATTCTTCTCACTCCTGTATTGTATCCTCCTTTGTGTTAGTAGTAGACGAGGTATAAAAATGCATCGACTATTTCGAAACCTGTTACTTCCCTGACACTGGGAAGTAATATCATTACTTTAGTTTTAGCTTTGTTAAGCAGCAGTCCACAGTTCTCATTTTCTTTCTTTAGTTATTCTATAATATTCAGGAGCTCGGTATCGTTGGATGCCACAATAAGAGTATCATCAGCGTGTCTCAGGTTTTAGCGGCCACCTATCAAAACACCTCAATTCCCAACTCTCCAACACCTGTTTCGTGATGAATTCTGTGTACATATTGAAAAGCAGAGAGGAAACACGTACCTAGCTTTACACCGTCACCTATATGCAAAATCGAGAAGTTGACTCTCGTCTTTCAGTATTGTTTGCATAGAAATCTTGCCGGAGAAGATAATAATGAACTCCTAAACTTTCAAGTACAAACCATAATTTGTGTCACTTCACACAATCAAGAACTTTGGTGTAAACTGCGAAGCACAATACCACAATAGTAAACATTAATTGTACGTAATACAACAGTAAAGTTACCTATTTCATGATATGGCCAAAGAAAGATCATCATATGCGAGTTTTCTTTACGGCTGTCACCGCTTCTCGCATCCCAGCTTCCAAAGCCTGCGGTCCGTCTATTCACCATACTCCAATCCACTGTTTCCTAAAGCGTTGTTCACGTCTGTGTCCAACTCTTTCTTGGCCTGCCACTGTTCCTTCTGTGTAGGGGAGTCCATTTGATTATTCGCTTACGCTACTTCTTGTCTACTCTGCTACTCTACACACATTGCTACTCTGCACATTGCCATACAATCTCCATCTCTTTCTAACAATGGTTTCAAGTATACAAACCATACTTGTCTACTTTAACACGAGCTAGCCTCTGCTACTGGGCAGGACGCATGTAGCGGATGGGGAAGGGTTAGCTGATTATAAGGGGCGACCCGAATAAGTAGACCCTGACCGGGGCGACACTGCGGAGGAATGAGCAGTGGAGTGGTCATACAACCCTGGTAAAAAACATATATACCCAATGATGAAGCTGTGACATGACGAGTAGGCCTAAGTAACGCCATCAGATAAGTGCTGCCTGGTATTGCCTTACACCGTATGGGAGAGGATCCCAAAGTCTAGGAGGAGGAACTTTGATAGGAATCCATGGGCAGGTCAGGCGCTGGAGGACGTGGGGAAATCAAATAATTTTTCAATAGGGATTGGAACGATAGGTTTTGCTCCTCACAACTCAGAAAACATTCCTATTGTAAAAAGTCCTAGCAATAAAAAAACAATGAAAGATAACTCAGAACAAAAATCAACTCAGAAAAAAATCATTAAGACCAACTGTAATGGATTTTAGGAGACGAACGGTAGGAAAGTCCGAAAAATGAGGAGAAACAAACATCCGGATGAAGGAATACGCATGGAAAAACAATATGAGAAATACACATCCATCTACAGATACATAAGAAATGAATAGTTGATTTGGTATGGAGACCCCCAAAGATGGATGAAAACGGAATCCCAAAACAACTACTGAATTGGTAATCGAAAGGCAGAAGGAGACCAGGTGGAAGACAAGGTAATCAGTCCCTGAGAATGACTTATGGGAAGACCTACAAAGATGGAAAGTGGGAATAGGAAACGTTGAATACGAGTACCTGCTCTTCTTGGCGATAGTAAAGACCACTGATTAAGGCTAACAGGTCTTACTGATTTTTCGAATACAACATGGTGTGTATCGTATTATATCTGAGGAGGTGGAACTCACCAACCAGCTCATCATGTTTAGCGGTGTACTATAGAGTCAGAAGCTAATGTGGATAATTTAATATAGCCGAAATAATGAACACTTTGATTAGAGTCATGGACCTGACATCGGACAGTCATACAGTAAGTTAATTAAACGATGAAGTACGGTGGAAGCTATAATTTGTTACGAAGTCTGTTATTTGATAATGGCACATTATGTCGTAGCCATACGAACATAACCGTATTTTTATTAGTACGAAAAAGCTATAGGCCTAAGTTGGTCAGTCGGTATAGCGCTTGGATTCTAATTAAGAGGTTCCGGGTTCTATTGTCGGGCAGCACTGTAAAATCAAAGTGCAACTTTCAACCCCCAGGTTGACTCAGCGTCTAAAAATTAGTTTACATAGGACGGTGATCTCAAGCGGATGAAGGGTAATACTGGCCACACTACCTCCCTTTATTTTTGTACAGCTCAAGTTAGACAGCCTGCCATACGTCTTTTAAACGATTTAGATAGTACAAAATCGTCTTATTATTTATTTACTTGCAAAATGTCACGCTTAGGTGTCACACACAGTCCATGTTCCGTTTGATTCACGATCTTCTTAATTCATTAGAGGACCTCTAAATCGCAGACCAAATATAATTATAACTATCTTTCTTCTTTGTTCTCGGTTCATTAAAAATTTAAACATCGGTATATTTTTATTAATCCTCCCTTAAATTCTTAAATTTTTTGGATTGCTGTGTTTGCAACTTTGCAAGCCTGTAGCTATTTAAATCTTCAAATACTGTACTATAACGTCATGTTTTACAATATATTCTTTCTAATAGGCCTATCTTTTTGAAGCTTGTTGCAAAATGCTGTACTTTCCTTTTTTTACTTCCATGTTCCGTAAGGAAATGGAAGTATGGTGATCGCGAAAAAATCGTGTTTGAGATAAGGGCTGATTCTGCTTGTACTACCCTCAAAACATTAAGAAAAGACATTTTCCGAAAAGTGTCTGTGTGTAGAATTTTTTCTATGGCGAACGATAACTGCCGCAAATTCAAACAGAATCAAATAATTTTTTCCATATGTGCCCGAGTTGTAGAGGACTCAAGGCCTATTGATTTTGGTGAATATCGGTTAAGGGGAAGAAGTAGTTTACCTGCAACGTTTTACGTTTTAACAAGAGTAAAGTACTTAATTTTGATAAATAAAGTATCATGAATAGAAGGTCATAATAATCCACTGTAGAACGGTAGATAAAATATCTATAAATTAAAAGAGTAGTTGAAGGGAAGGGGTAATTTTCTATAAATGAAAAAGATAGTTGAAGGTCAGGGGATAATTTTAACATTGAAAAGGACGTGTCGCACATTTGCGGCGATCGCTGGTGCGTTATCGAAAATGGGAAACGGTGAGTTTCCATAGAAACTACTTCTTTGTTGTCAATAACGTAGTACACATATAAAACTTGGCTTATGAATGCGACTACATTTAACTTATAGTCTGTACATTGGTAAATGAAGAATGAATTCATTGATTGGTGAATGAACATAAATAGGCTATATATATTTTTTAGATTTATTGAAGCATTTTCAATGCCCTTCTCTGTGCATTGCATTTGTGCAATGCCTGTAAATTTTTTATATGTGTACTACGTTATCGGCAACAAAGAATTAGTTTCTATGGAAATACTTCATTTCAATTTGTCAAACATAAAACTCGATTTACAAGGTGGGGGATATTTTTTTTTTAGAAATTATCGAACCGAATTCAAGTAAATGATTTTAAATATAAATCTTATAACATGGAAGCCATGTATGGTTCTCCATACCGATTTTTTCTCTCTCTTTTGGGGCACATATTTCTATTGCTATAATAGCATTCCTACTTCTTTCGTAGCATTCCTATACTTTTCATTCTCTTTTACAGATCTAGTATTCCTATACCATAACAATCTGTACCGCCGTAAACGATATTTACATTTTCCTCAAATATGATTTCTAAATTTACTTCTTGGATAGATATTCCTCTTACGTTTAAAGTAGTTAATTAGATTGTCCGTATTGATTTGTCTTTTTCTTATTTACTTGTATTTATTATATTTTTTCAACTTTCAAAACATTTTTCCAGTGTCATCTATTTTAATTTAATATTTTTTATATAGAACTTTTGCCTTACTTTGACATTATTATTACCACATTTTTGTTTCAGCAAACAAATGGGTTATGTAAGAAATGATGAATTCCAGTGATAAGTATTTAAATATAAATTTAAATTGTAAATGATAAATTTCAAATCACCTAGCTACACGATGAAAACAGGGAGTGTTTTTATTTGAATTATGTCCATGCCTTTCTGTTTTCAATTTCTTTAATGACCTATTCATTATCTCACAGTTACAAACATTTACTAACAGTATGCCTTAACTTTATATCATAAATTATAGTCTTATTATTATTATTATTATTATTAGTAGTAGTAGTAGTAGTAGTAGTAGTAGTAGTAGTAGTAGTAGTAGTAGTAGTAGTAGTAGTAGTAGTAGTAGTAGTAGTTTTATTAATTTTTGTAGTTTTATTAATTTGCTTCTTTTGTTATATTATATATAATTTACTGTTATACAACCATTTCATAAGAAACTTGAATTATTAAGAAATAATAATAAATATGAAACAATATAATATGAAGGATGTAGAAGTAAAACTGAACAAATAACACATTTTTGTAACTACAATTTTCTAACCTTAATATTTATTTAACTTTATACTTCAGTCTGTCTGATGTCACTGACTGTATATAGTCATTTAGATACATATTATAATAGCGGATGTCTGTGTGTAATTTTTATAATACAAAGTATCGTAAAGTCCAAAAACTCCCATTTTAATCTCACAATGTGGTACACACAAAATTGAATGTATTGCTTTAATCTACATGACTTATTTTGTTTCAAAATTCTAGTATCTAGGACTTTGGATTCTAACATTTCTACTTTGCAAAATTCTAAGCCCTTTTCTAAGACGAAAGTGACCTCAGTATTTTGCGAAGGTCAGAAGTAAATCACATTTAAGATATATGATAGATGTACACAACGTAAGAGTTAACATGAAATCAAATCAACTTTAAAAGTAAATTGTTTTCCAGTAATATGCAAGAGCAAAACACTGGCGTGTTACAAGACTTGAATTGGTTACATTATAAAGATAATAACTAAATTTAAATCCTACTGAGGCCGTGGCAATATGTTAACGGTATCGGACGTGAGACCTACACTTTGCGTTAATTCTTACCTCTAAATTGGAAGATGGTGCGAGGAAACTGAAGAGAAAATTCTGTTAACTGAGATTCGTTCCCGGGACTCTGGAAGATATGAAAATCTTAAAAAATTCAACACTCTAGACTAACTTTCCTTGGTTATTACTGTCCATTTACTATAAATAATATAACGAATTAAAACGTAAAAATTTCTCAATTTTATATTCTGTGTATTACCAAACTCATTATTATACCGTCTACATTTTATATCAGTGTTTTTATTTTGTTATATTACTCTATTTGTCATACTTGAACGTCATAAGGCTGTAATTGTTGAGCTACCTGGAGTTTTCCAATTAATTTATTACCGAAAATTAGTCGGGAAAAACGAAAAACTTTCTAATCCTAAAACCAATAATTGAACAGGCTTAGTATGTGAGAGCAAAATAAGCTCTGCTTCAGGAAAGATAGCACGGACTGTATGGTTATTCACCACATACAATCCTGTGTAGTGTTTGGGACTTAAAGTTTTCTAATAACACTATTTATTAGTGTTCAATACATTTTGCACAATATAAACACACAGAGGATTGAACAACATATTATTATGATACACGACAGAAAGTAAAAAGAGAATGAAGTAAATTAAACAATCAATAGAAGACACTTGGAGCCGTCGATTGAAGGTTTAAGCTGCTAGAATAAAAGTAAAGTTTTAGTAGTCTTCGTACATGTAGCTTAAGAAATATTAACTAGCAGCTCATAAAGATGGCAAAGAGTTAAAAGAAAGATTTAAAAACAATAAGCCTTACAGTTATGACACATTTCACTGTTAAAGGTTTCACTGTATTTTAGTTTGCTCGGCCCCGTTATACTTTTATCAAGGCACAAAGAACTCACTCATATTTACCTGCATATTTACTCAAAAGTATCGCGTATGAAAGTACAGGTGCAAACACAGATCACTGCTAGAAAAAAAAAATAAAAACTTTTTCCATTATTGTTATTGTTAATGTTCCATATACTAAGTTAGATTTTTCTGTATACAGACATTTGGACGTAAGAGAAATTATAGGGCATGGATAGGATACACTATATACATACCTACATACGTTTGCCCATGTACCATAGCACATTGACGTATCGAACAACCCATAAACCATTGAATTCTACAAACAAATATTAGTTATTTTGTACTAAAGTTTGAATTTTTAATGTTGGTAATCCTTTCCTTTCCTTTTCCTGGCGTTACAATCCAGCGTGGTAGTTAGCCTGCTCAATGACTTTCTTGCATTCCGCCCGGATGAGTTACACGTCCGTTCCATCCCCTCGCGTTCATACATCTCAAATCATCCTCCACGCCATTCAACCATATCGTTCAGGGTCTGCCTCTAATTCTTCTTCCTACCGGTCTCCAATCTGCACTTCTCCAGCCACCCAAACCTACTACATAGTAAACCGGACTATGTCGGCACTCTGAATCAGTTGTTAAACAACGTAGTGGAGAGTCACATCCCAGCATCTGTACCAAAAGTAGTGGTTAACTCACCACTAACTATTACTGGAGCTTTGGAACCAGCCAAAATTAGTCGTAATGTGAATATATGATCGGAGGTTGAGCGATTAGGTCGAAAGCCAGATTGATATTCGCCCACGATTTCCTCATTATATTTAGCCAACCTATTATTTATAAAACTAGATAGAACTTTCTATGTTACATTTAATAATGTAATTCCTCTGTATTTTGTACAAGGTAGCTTATCACCTTTTATATGTATCGCCTGTATGATTCCGAAGGTCCATTCCTCTGAAAAATGTTGGTATTGGTAATGCTATTAAAGGATAATTATAGCCTGTTAAATTGGAAGTCTATTACCATTTTATTTTGCTATCAGCTGTTTTCAATTCAGTGTCAAACGTAACATACTGAATACAAAAAAAAAAGAAAGAAAAATGGGTAGGGCCTATCTGGAAAAATGTCTTACAAGTGTAAGTGGTAAGACGATTTTAAAGCTGTCATTGAAAGGCAATGGTTTTTATTTAATTAAGAAATATCAGGTTAAAATATGCGTAGGTGATTCGTGTTTTCAACAGAATACATCATGCTTGGTCTAATAAAATTTGGATTGAAATGTAACAAAACTAGCATTACAAACATCACATTGTAAAACGAAACTGCTCAGTATATTGACAAGAAAAGTAGTTACGTGATCGATTCGTAACAAATATGTGTTAGAACTGTTCCCAAGACACTGTTGTTTAGAGGCCATAAATTCTGTGAAACTGCGCACTTAATACTCACATTATAGCGGCCACTTTTGTTTCATTAGAATAATTTTCCTTGTTAAAAAGTCGCAAAGTTACCTAAAAGTAAATAACAAGTTGCATGTGCCAATTTTATTACACCATAAAGTCAGCGTAGGAATCGATACCGCGTACGTTAGATTACAAAAAAGAAAAATACGACCATTGTTTCTTGTTGTTCCTGAAACCCATATACGCAAAGAAAAGTATTGTTATAGAGCGGTTAGTTTACTTAACGAAGTTGACCTTCACTAAAACGTATTTCACCTTTATATCACGTAGAATTTTAAGACTTTTATTTTATAAATAGTGCACATTGTTTCAGTTGTTAAAAATACATTTATAGTTCTTCGTACGTTTTGCTAGAGCAAATACGAATAATTTTATATCACATACTTTGTTTAAACAATCACTTCCTAAACATAAAATTCTGAAATATCGGGAACGATGCTTAGTAACAAAGAACGATTATTAAAGCTAATGAATTCTGCAGAAAATATTATGCAAACATCCTAACACTTTATTAGATTTAGTTTTCCACTTAAACAAATATAAGCATTATGTGCAGTAATGATATATTTATTTATATACTAGTAACACATAATTGTATATCAATCATAATAAACATCATCAGGTATTTAATAAAACATTTAATTAAATGACTACATTTGTTTACAAAATATTCGTTTTGTTAGAATCGGCCGCTAAATTAAAAATACACATATTATCATTTACCCCTCGGGAGAGCCTGTAACCAATAGAGGGCGCGTTCTCGGGTGGCGGATAGGGGAATGCCCTAACCGATCTGGTTCTTGCTAGATCGGCGGGTAGGAGGGAAATAAAATACCTCCCGCGGACCAACAGGCGGGGTAGGTAGGGCTCCTCAGCCGCAGAGAAGGTAACCTACCTAAGAGAAGGACACTCTGAAATCAAACCCTGGCCCTCCAGGATGGGGGTTGAGTCGTTAGGCTAGCAACCTACACTTGTAAAAGCCATAAGATGCTAACAAACCCAACAAAAACCAGCCTCGGATGGTGGACAGGGATTTTGGTAGACGAACACAGCAACGGAAATGGACTTTGAGTTTGGCTATATGGAATATTCAAGGAATCAGAAATAAACAGCAAGAAATACTACAAGAATGCCTGAAACGGAAAATAGATATTATTGTCCTCTCGGAAACGAAGAAAAAAGGAAATGGGAATGAAAATCTAAAAAAATACATACACTTCTTTTCGGGTGTAAAGAAAGATCAAAGAGCTCATGCAGGGGTATCCATATTTATTCACAAAAAGTACCGGAATCGGGTAAAACTATGGGACCCCATTAATGAAAGGTTTTTAAAAATGACAATTCAGCTAAGAGGGAGAATTATTACAATAATTGGCATATATGCTTTAACTGAGGACGCCACAATTCAAACCAAAGACAATTTTGAAGAAGCTCTGAGAGAAATCATAGAGGACATCCCAAACAGTCACGAAATAATCCTTGCAGGAGATCTTAATGCAAGAGTCGGAAAACAAAGAAACAGTAAAGTAGTTGGCACACACGGAGAAGAGACAGTTAATAACAATGGTGAGAGATTAATCGATTTATGTGAACAATATTAATTGAAAATAATGAATACCTTCTATGATCACAAAGACATCCATAAGTATACGTGGTACCAGAACACAAGAGGTCTAAGATCTATAATAGATTGTGTAATATTGAGACAAAGATCTGGTTTGAGAGTGCGGGATGTGAGAGTGCACAGGGGAGCTGAATGTGGGTCAGATCACAGATTGGTCGTTGCTAAACTGTATATTAACTTCATAGGAGCTCATGTAGAAAGAGCAGAAAATGTTGGCCCGAAAATTGAAGACGCAAAAAATAATTTGAAGAGCTTTCAGCACGATAGTACAAGTATGCAGTATTCTTGGAGATTAGAACACAAATTAATGACAGCAACCAGATCCACTTTAGAAGAATACGAGCATATAAAGAAATGTATTAGAGAAGCGGCTGAGGAAGCCCTAGGAAGACAGGATCGGAAATCAAATAAACCATTCTGGTGGGATAGTGAAATAGAAGAGAAAATCAAAAAGAAAAAGGAAACATATTTGAAACTGCTACAAACTAAAGATGAAAAGACTAAAGAAGAATATAAAAAAATGAATAGAGAAGTTAAACAACAAGTAGTGAAGAAGAAAAATAATGCTTTGGAGAAAAGATGTGAATGCATAGATAATCAGCTGGGAGGTACACAAAACTCAGAAGCTTGGAAGACAATTAAAGCCATTAAAACTACAAACCGGACACAGATATTTTTGAACAACATACCTGAAACAAAATGGATACAACACTTTATGGAGCTATTGGTTGAAACAAGGAATAAATTCATTCCTAATGACCATGAAATAAAAGTATCTGGAGAAATTGCACTAAGTATTGAAGAAGTTCAAGAGGCAATAATACTTATCTAAAATGAAACTTTTACTTGTGAAACTTACTGTTTATTATCTTCTCGTTGAACGCGTTTCAGCGTACGTATTCGCCTTCTTCAGCTTTGAGACAGACTGCCTTCATTTAGTAATGGTTGTTGTGTGGAAGGTGTAGTGGGGTTGGTGCGTGGAGGAAGGGGATTGGCGCGGGGATTCAACTTAATGTTTGTTTTTTGTATGATTGTGTCAAAAAGTGTATGTGATTTATATTGTAATTGATCGTTAAGTATGTTGTTTGGTTGTGTTGTGTGGTGTTTATATATTTCGTATTGTTCAGTTGTGTTGAGTTTTCGACCTTTGGGTATGTAATGTAAAATTTCAAGATTAGTGTCTATGTTGGTGTAACTGTGGTTTTCTGTGTGTATGTGTGTGGCAAATGCGGAGTGTATATTGTTGTTGGTTAAAGCTTTTAAGTGTTCAGAATAACGGGATGAAAAAGATCTTCCCGTCTGGCCTATGTAGAAACTATTGCAGTCATTACAATTTAATTTGTATACACCTGTTTTGTTATATTTATCTATGTCTGTGTTTGTATTATTGATGTGTTTTTTGATGGTATTGGTTGTTCTGTATGCTATTTTGTATTTGTGTTTTCTGAATGTGTTGGTGATTTTGTGTGTGTAGGAGTTGTGGTATGTGAGTGTGATGTATTTATTGTGTTGTGTGTTGATGGTATTTTGTGTTTTGTTGTTTTTGTTTTAGATGCGTTTGTGTAGTGTGTTTATTAAATTAGGGTTGTAACCGTTTTTGATTGCTATGTATTTTATTGTGTTGAGTTCGTCGGTGTAATCTTGTTTATTTAAGGGTATTTTAGTTAGTCTATGGAGCATATGGTTGAAGGCCGCATGTTTATGTTGTGTTGGGTGGTTTGATGTGTTGTGTATAACCATGTCAGTTGTGGTTGGTTTCCTGTATATTTTGTACGTGTGTGTATTGTTAGTTTTGTTAATTGTTAGGTCTAGAAAATTTATACTATTATTTTGTTCAATTTCCAGTGTAAATTTTAATTTGTGGTGTATAGTGTTTATGTATTTGTGGAAGTTTTCAACTTGTCTTGTATTGCCTTTGTATAAAAGTAATATATCATCTACATACCTGTGCCAGTACATAATTTTGTTTGTGTATTTGTTGTTGTTTATTATGTGGTTCTGTTCTATGTTGTGTATATATATTTCTGCTAGTATTCCTGATATGGGGGATCCCATCGGGAGACCTTCTGTTTGTGTGTATATCTTGTTATTGTATGTAAAGTAATTTTGTTCAGTTATTATTTTGGTAAGTGTGATGATTTCTTGTATGTGTGTTTCAGGTGTGTTGTTTTGTCTGAGTAGTTGTTCTAGTGTTTGGATGGTTTCTTTGATGGGGACATTAGTGTATAGATTGGTTATATCAAAAGATGCCAGAGCTGAGTTATGTGGGATGTGGATGTGTTCAGTTTTCCTGACTAGGTCGATGTTTGTTTTCGATAGATGCGTCGTTACTGAGATTAATGTTTTCTCTGATTATTTTGTCTAGTTGTTTTGCGATTTTGTGGGAGGGGGCCTGTGTGTTGTTTATTAATGGTCTGATGGGAATGTTAGGTTTATGTATTTTTGGTAATGCATTTAGTTTAGGGGGGTTAGGTTTTATTTGTTTAAGGTATTTGGCGCTTTCTGGTTTGATTATATGTTTTGTGTTGTTTATAAATTTGTTAATCTGTTTATGAAATTTTAGTGTGGGGTCTTTATTTATTTCCGTTATATTATTTTCGTTGAAGAAATTTTCGATTTTAGTGTTTAATTGGTGTTTGTCCATTATGACGCTTATGTTACCTTTGTCAGCTTTTAGGATTGTTATGTTGTGTTCAAGTAACTTGTGTTTTACATTGTTAAGTGTTTTTATTTCATTGTTGTGTATTTTTGGTTTTGTATGTGTGTTTTGGAGCTTTCGTTTTAAGTCGTGACGTATCGGGTCCTGGTCGTTAAAGTGCGTGTTTTGTACAGCTGTTTCTGCGTCTATGATTATGTCGCGTATGTGTCTATAGTGATTTTTGATATTAGTTGTATTGTTATTCAAATTATGTTTCAGTCCTTTGTTTAATAAATCCATTTCATCCTTTGTGAAATTAATGTTTGTTGTATTAACTACGCGTGTGTGGAATTTGTGTGTCGGTTCAGGGATTGATTCAATTGTGCGTGTTGTAAGGTTAACTTGAACACAACATAACAATCCTAAAAGCTGACAAAGGTAACATAAGCGTCATAATGGACAAACACCAATTAAACACTAAAATCGAAAATTTCTTCAACGAAAATAATATAACGGAAATAAATAAAGACCCCACACTAAAATTTCATAAACAGATTAACAAATTTATAAACAACACAAAACATATAATCAAACCAGAAAGCGCCAAATACCTTAAACAAATAAAACCTAACCCCCCTAAACTAAATGCATTACCAAAAATACATAAACCTAACATTCCCATCAGACCATTAATAAACAACACACAGGCCCCCTCCCACAAAATCGCAAAACAACTAGACAAAATAATCAGAGAAAACATTAATCTCAGTAACAACACATCTATCAAAAACAACATCGACCTAGTCAGGAAAACTGAACACATCCACATCCCACATAACTCAACTCTGGCATCTTTTGATATAACCAATCTATACACTAATGTCCCCATCAAAGAAACCATCCAAACACTAGAACAACTACTCAGACAAAACAACACACCTGAAACACACATACAAGAAATCATCACACTTACCAAAATAATAACTGAACAAAATTACTTTACATACAATAACAAGATATACACACAAACAGAAGGTCTCCCGATGGGATCCCCCATATCAGGAATACTAGCAGAAATATATATACACAACATAGAACAGAACCACATAATAAACAACAACAAATACACTAACAAAATTATGTACTGGCACAGGTATGTAGATGATATATTACTTTTATACAAAGGCAACACAAGACAAGTTGAAAACTTCCACAAATACATAAACACTATACACCACAAATTAAAATTTACACTGGAAATTGAACAAAATAATAGTATAAATTTTCTAGACCTAACAATTAACAAAACTAACAATACACACACGTACAAAATATACAGGAAACCAACCACAACTGACATGGTTATACACAACACATCAAACCACCCAACACAACATAAACATGCGGCCTTCAACCATATGCTCCATAGACTAACTAAAATACCCTTAAATAAACAAGATTACACCGACGAACTCAACACAATAAAATACATAGCAATCAAAAACGGTTACAACCCTAATTTAATAAACACACTACACAAACGCATCTAAAACAAAAACAACAAAACACAAAATACCATCAACACACAACACAATAAATACATCACACTCACATACCACAACTCCTACACACACAAAATCGCCAACACATTCAGAAAACACAAATACAAAATAGCATACAGAACAACCAATACCATCAAAAAACACATCAATAATACAAACACAGACATAGATAAATATAACAAAACAGGTGTATACAAATTAAATTGTAATGACTGCAATAGTTTCTACATAGGCCAGACGGGAAGATCTTTTTCATCCCGTTATTCTGAACACTTAAAAGCTTTAACCAACAACAATATACACTCCGCATTTGCCACACACATACACACAGAAAACCACAGTTACACCAACATAGACATTAATCTTGAAATTTTACATTACATACCCAAAGGTCGAAAACTCAACACAACTGAACAATACGAAATATATAAACACCACACAACACAACCAAACAACATACTTAACGATCAATTACAATATAAATCACATACACTTTTTGACACAATCATACAAAAAACAAACATTAAGTTGAATCCCCGCGCCAATCCCCTTCCTCCACGCACCAACCCCACTACACCTTCCACACAACAACCATTACTAAATGAAGGCAGTCTGTCTCAAAGCTGAAGAAGGCGAATACGTACGCTGAAACGCGTTCAACGAGAAGATAATAAACAGTAAGTTTCACAAGTAAAAGTTTCATTTTAGATAAGTGTTAGTGCTGTGAAAGAAGAGATGAATAATCAAGACAACAGGCAATAATAGGTACAAAATTGAGGAAATGCCCAGGTCCGGGAGGAATAAACCCAGAATTTGTTAGATATGGGCCCCCCAAGCTGTTTGAAATGCTCAGAAAATTATTCGAATGATGCCTAAATGGAGAAGAAGTGCCAGTGGAGTGGCGAACATCGTATATCTCACCAGTCTATAAGAAGGGTTCAAAGTTGGACCCTAGAAATTACAGAGGAATTGCTGTGATCCCGACCATCGAGAGAATATATTCAAGGATTTTGAAAAATTTAATTGAAGAAGACATCAAGACCAAGCAGCCCGAAGAACAATCAGGTTTTAGAGCGGGGCGATCCACGGTAGACAACATCTTTACAATCAAAATAGCAGTTGAAAAGAGAGTACAGCATAATGGAGAAACGCATATAGCTTTAATAGATTTAGAAAAGGCATACGATAGCGTCCCAATCTCACGGTTATGGAAGGAGATGGAGCATTTGAACATAAATGCAAATGTGATTGCAGCCACCAGAAGATACTATCAACAAAATATCACCAGGGTCAAACTGGGAAACAAACTCACTCTCCCATTCGAAACTACAAAAGGCGTAAGACAAGGATTCTGCTTGTCCCCTACCCTCTTTAAAATATACTTACACAGATCTCTAGTAAAATGGACAAAGAAGTGTAAAAGCATGGGGCTGAGAGTAGGAAATGACAATTTGTTCACTCTATATTTTGCCGATGACCAAATTGTGGTAGCAGAGGATGACGAAGACCTCGAGTATATGGTCAGAAAGTTAAAAGAGGAATATGACGCAGCTGGTTTGACGATGAACATGACAAAATGTGAGTACCTGATAGTGGGCAATGAAGAAGTTAAGGACTTAAAATTGGATGTGGACAGGATAAGAGGTGTTGAAAAAAGTAAATACTTAGGCGTTATTTTCAACAAACAGGGAAGCAGCAAAGATGAAATTGAAGAACGTGTTAACAAGGAGCGAACTGTTATAAGAACGCTGAATTCGCTTCTAAGGGAAAGAAGTATAACCAGAAATACAAAGAAACATATGTATAATAGCATGGTGCGAAATGTAATCCTTTATGGAGCAGAAGTTTGGAACGTTTCAAACGTAAATAAGAAAAAACTGATGGCAGCGGAAATGGACTTCTTCAGGAGGAAGATCAAAATTAGACAGGGTTAGAAATGAGATTATTAGAGCCGAGATGAATATTGACAGGACAATAATGACGAAATAGAAAGGAGACAATTGACAGGACAATAATGACGAAATAGAAAGGAGACAATTGACTTGGTTTGGGCATGTGAAGAGATTGGAAGATGACAGATGGCCCCGCAAAATATTGGAATGGATACCACCGGTGAGAAGGAAAAGAGGACGTCCACGGAGGAGTTGGCGAGATGACGTAGCGGAAGCAATGGTTGCAAGAAATTTAGAAGAACTTACATGCTACGATAGGTTACAATGGAAGTTGGGGACGGAGAAACGGCGACAGCTGTAAAGATCCGTTATATATATATATATATATATTATCATTTACTTAATTACTATTATTTTGCAAATTAATTTTGAAACCCGCCTTTGATATTTATTAACAAAATAAACATATTATTTTTACTTATGCTATACGCAGTTCGTGTACGTTTATTTAAGTAAAAATCTTATTATAAGAAAATGTTAGTAACATTATTACTCTAATTTAATTTTATAATTGAAACGTATCGGTTAAAATTGTATGTTAGCGAGGCATGAAATATAGGTATTCTAGCTGGATACTAAAGTCAATGAAATCAAGATCTCAACGTAGACAAATATTTTCTGCAACACAGATTCAATTTAAGTGTTTGTTGACTAACTACATTGAATTGTTTAGTGGATGCAAAAAGAGAATTAACATTTAAAGAATGCTTGCAGTGAATAGTTAAGTGTGGCGATGTTCGTATTGATAATGGTGAGGCCAATGTAGTAACATGAAAATTTCGGGTCTAAACTATAATAAGTAAGTAACAAAGCTATATTATTATTTTCCTATCGTAAATCTGAACAAATGCTAGTGTATCATTTTCCTATCGTAAATCCTGCTCTGAAAAGTTGCAATAAAGTTTTCTGTTTTACTTAATAACATCGTTCTAATCATTACAGAATAATGAAATGAATTTGCACTATGTCTTTCAATAAAAAGCTGCAAGATTATCTACAAAACTTCAAGAATTAAAATGCTCGGAATTAAGTTTGCGACTTGAACTTTTAATATTTATATTAATTTTTATATATTTTTAGACTCACACACAATTATACAGATAGATTTAAACGGTTTAACTAACTTATTACTTGTTGGAACCGTGATATAAAACCAATTTTGAAAAACAATTTTTGAAAAAGAAGAAAAGTGTAAATCTAAAAGTTATTACGTTATGCAGTCTAATGATTCCAACATTGTTCCTGAAATATTTCATAATAGTTTCTGAGACTAAAATAGCAGTTTTTGAGTTTACTCTGTTGCCTGGGTTTCAAAATATGCTCTGGTTAACAATTTTGAACGTTGTTAAGGTTAATAATATAGGCTCACAATAATTATATAAATATTTAAATGGGATTACTGGTGGTAGGTCATTGGCCATAACATGTTAAATATTAGATTTTAGTAGTTAAGACATAGCATTGTTTAACATCGTTTCGCCAAATATTGAGTGAAGGTGATTACGGGCCATTCCATATTAATTTTCCCTGCACGTAATATATAATTTTCTACGTAATACCTACTCCTTTATATTTACATGTCTGAATAACATGATACAAGAAGAAGTATTTGTTTTAATTTTCACCTTCAGGTATATTTTCGGTTGTGCAGAAAACGGTAATAGAATACTAGGAATTTCACGTTTTAATTATTAACGCTGAAATATAACTTTTTTATGAGCCCGGGCATATGTAAAATTACGTTTAGATATATATAATCCTGTGCTAAAAATCTGTAAAATAAAAATAAAGTGTCCTATAACTTTAGAACTTACCAATTAACTGGGGTAATGCTAATGGTAGGACTAAATTCTAAATTTAGCACAGTGCTAATGGACAATTTTGTCACGCACACAGAACTTATTCATCCCCTATTCTTTCGTTTCATAGATTACGATAATAGACCAGCAACCACATAACAAGAAGTCCACCATGTTTTTTCCAGTGGATGACCAAATACGAATACCAAACCTTTTAGTAGACTAAAGGAAACAGTTAACCTATTCCTCATGCCCATAATGAAAAATTCAAGTACTGCTGATTCAAACTCAAAATTAATTACCAGATTACCTTAATACAAAAGAAAATCATAGTAAACCTAAAAGCCTTGATAACTTTGGGGTTAAGGATTTAAGCCTACACTGATTGCTAAGGAAATCATTAACATTGAGCTTACCTCCAAAAAGTATTTAATTTAAAATACTAAACGAGAGTGTGCGCAAGAGGCACTGAGGTGTAATTCACATTGACGTGCGCGCACTTACACACACGCACACATATATTTAAAGTTGATAATAAATTATGATCATCTTCAGCAAGGATTAAACAAAAATGGTTTGTTCTGGTTCCGAGTAGATAGACTAGAACCGGTCGCTCTAACGCTTCTTCGGATGCCCCATCGGCTTATAAGTCGATAGTTGTTTAAGGATACGGCAGTCATCCATTCGGTTAAGATGTTCCAACCATTTTAGCCGATATTGGGCAATTCTGTCTAGTATACTCACAGTATTCAGCTTCTGCCGTATATCGACATTTCTTTTGCGATCTTGAAGAGTATATCCTGTCACGTGCCTGAGAAATATCATTTGGGTCGCTTGAATACAACTGGCCTGGGATTATTAAAAAGTATAATTCTCAGATCCATAGAGATTTGTGTGGAAAGCCATCGCCTTGTTTCTTGTTGATTTTATATAGTTCTCCTGATAGTGTCACATACGTATGTGGTTGAACTTGTGCAGTTTCTTCACCACATCGTTGTGTGTAATGTAAGATGCATTCAAGCCCAAATATTCAAAATTACTGACCTACCCCAGAAAAGTAACGCCTACAATAATTTTTGCTCGTATGGGATCAGCTCTATGAAAAGCATCGCCTTGTAATCCGAAAAACTTGTAAATTTGAGTCAATAATAAATTATATCATTTATTATGACTGAATAATAAATTCTAGTACTGAAAAGTACTGAAATTCACAAGCTGCATATCTGGCCGGTAACATAAAATACTGAGTAGGTAAAATCTGAAAACTAAGAAACATTTTATTCAGTCAACGATGCAGTTTGTAAACTATTAAACTTATTACTCCCAAAGAATAAATAAATGGCTACGTCACTAATTATTACGGATATTTAGGGTCGCCGACTGCTCCGCAGGATTGCTTAAGATTTCTGAACGATTCGATTCAGTGCCGGATTTAAGATCTTTGAGGCCCTAGGCCAAGTTTTCTGAGCCCCCCTCCCCGGCTGTGACTTTGAAGTAATATATGTACTGCAGAAGTAATTTGATGTCAGATTAATACTATCAAATTTAAAACCAGTAGGCTACTATAAAAAAGCGTGCTTCCATGTATCAAACTTTTTCTAAATATTAAGAACCATGCAAAAGAATTGAGCAAATTAATTTATTTTTTAAGATGAGCAACTTAACTAAGCTTATTCAGAAATTTAATATAAAAAATGTCGTTTTTATTGTCTAGGTATAACACATTAATTTTTTCCTATAATTTTTATAAAATTTAAAAAATATAGGAATGCGGACGTTCAAAATTCGCATGAGCAGATTAGTTTTTAAGGATGCCAACGTCTTAAAATTAAGCGCACAGTATTTAAATAAGAACTGTCTTGCATTTGTATTATTAACAAAAATTGATCATTTAATTTCAAAAAATCGTATTTAAATAAATCAAAGTGCCTCCTACTTTTATAAAAATACTTCTGTTAAAAAAATATATCTGTAGCTTGCGGCCCCCTCTGAGCTTGCGGCCCTAGGCCGCGGCTTAGTCAGCCTAGTGGTAAATCCGGCACTGGTTCGATTGGGAAGTCGGTTCGATTTTAGCAAGAAACGGTCACTGGAATCCTTTTATTACAGTAGCAAGAATCAAGCTGTGGGCTAGTAATATGGTGGGCTATGGTATGGGTTAGTAATATGTCAAATCAGAAACGCTATCAGAATTATGCATTCCCCCCTCCCCGGCCTTAGTTTGATAACACATTCAGAATAAAAATGCAAAAGTATAAATAAAAATTAGGTTTCTCCAGTATCACGTAGTGACCACTTTACTTTTTTCATAAATCACAAAAGAAAAGAAAACCACATGCTTTCTTTACGAATAGTATTTCTTCTCCTTTCCTAATTGTTATAAAAGATTTTGATTGAAAGTTAATAATAATATGCTTTATTTCAATATAAATTACATTACTTTCTGTTAAAAATTAAATTTCTTCGAAGCTATATGGCGCACGCTATTGAATACGGAATACACGGACAAAGCTTTGTAGGGTCTTGAAATGTGACATGACCGTTGGGCGTTGTAATTCGTTGCCTATTAGAATTGTCACACCTCTTTGTCAACCCGTACGCTACACCTCTCATCGACAATCGGCAGAATGCACCGTTTTAACAATTGTAATATACATTCGCTGTTCTTCACTGTTATTATTACCATCATCATTGTGCTGAAGAATGTATTCACAATATTATATTTACCGTTTTTTTCGTTTTAAAATTACATTCGATATCATTGAAGAGGCACAGTTATGTGTCTTCTGTGTCCGGCGGAATACTACATACGGAAACAATACAAATGCTATTGACCCAACGTCAATGTGTGTGTGTGTTTGTTTGACATGGTTCTATTTTCACATTAATATGGTTTATCAAGTTAACGTTGTGAAAATATAAAAGAAATGAGGATAAAGAAGAACACGAAGAAGATTAAGGCGTTCGGTTCGCATACTTTTGTATAATCCAGTTTACTTCGAATCCTGTTACTTTGATACATTTTTCAGATTTATTTAAAAAAGTCACTTTATGCACCAATATTGTTGAAATTCGTTTTACCAGTTTAGTCCAATACGGCGTGGTCGTTGATTATATGTAACCACCAAGTTCCATCTCCAGTTACTTGCTACTATTATGCTAATAGTTCTCTGAGTTTTTCCGACAATTTAGTGAGTGTTTCCTAATTTCACACAGATTTTGTATTATAGTTGTACTTCTTTTTTAATTTTGTTTGTGAAACGGATTGAATTTTTAACTGTATAATTATTTTTCTCATTCACAAGAATATTACGATTCACAGTATTCGAATTTTGTTGACCAAATAACATAGTGTGAAATAAAGAAGATTGTGAAGAGGTTTAAGCAACTAGTTGTAAAGGGTGAATGAGCACTGAATCCAGAAACATCCAAAATACCTTCCTTCTTGGTAGAGTATATTTTATTAACCCACTCGTATGACAAATATGTGCTTAGCTATAAATCTAGAGATCCCGGGTTCAATTGCCAACGGCACCACCTTAAAATTAAGGTGCTTTTTCAATCCCGAGATCTATTTGGCCTATGCAAATGCGGACTTGAGGTAATGCCTAGGGAAATAATAGTCGGATGAGGTGTACTGATGGCCACACAACCATCCTTGTATGGTGTACTGCTCAAATTGTACAGCTTAAACCATCTGGATTGAAAAATGGACTTTATATTATAAGTAGGGATGTTATCACGTCAGTTTTAATGTAAAATAACTTTTACTTATATTTATACTGCAATCTTTTCTTAATTTCTCTTAACATTTGTGTGTTTTTTTTTTTGATGCTGTGAATGAGTTGGTACAAATGTACCAATTAATAATATTTTAAAAGACCTGTATCCCTATATATAAAAAATAAACAAGAGTTATGCAGGATGGTCTTTAAAACAGAATCATGAGTCTGTGCATGCATTAATAGCAGCAGAGGCGAAATATTTTAGAAAAATAGTGGGCAGATTAAAGTAGTAAAGTATAATTAAAATAAATTATATTCTTAGATGTAACTAATAGGAACACAGTTCTGATCATCATCATCATCATCATCATCATCATCATCATCATCTTCTTCTTCTTCTTCTTCTTCAACTGAAGACGCCAATTCTCATCCTCTTTATTACTCAAAGATTCGAAATCTCTCTATCCATTCAAAACCATTTTTGCATCCACTCTATCCCAAGTATCACTTTCTTGGTCCCTCACGTATAACGTCTGCCATCAACCTTACACTCAATCCATAGTCGCAGAGGTGACTATAGGTGCCCCAGCCGTTAGTACTTCCTTTTACTGAAGCTTTTACTAAATGTTGTATTTTATGTATTCTGAGATTTCATATTTACTGAAAACTATAGCAACGATAGTAAGTGTTTAGAATTGGAGATTCTTAAATATAGAACTCCTTTGTTAAGCGTTAAGTAAGTTCGGTTTACTTCTTTACCAACAACGAGCTTTCGTTGAAAGCAGCCAGAAAGTTGGAACGATGATTTTATTTTGATAATGTATTTGTGATTAAGTGTTTTCGCAGTGAGGATATTCGATGAAGGTTTCGTTTAATTTGATTCCGGCCATAATTCGATCGCGTAAAAGCCGTAGATTGCATGTTTTGATATTAGGTTCCGATTATAGTTTAGTCGCAGTACCTCAAACGTTTGGTTTATTACGAAAACTTGTTTAATACATATTGTTTTAAAGTAAACATCTACTTCCTTAAACCATGTTTTTTCATAAAAAGGTGTAGTTTCTAGCTCCCTTATCCCTTTCTGTGGATCTGCCACTAACACGGGCCGGTGTAGGACTGTCGTATGAAAGAAATCAGCTCATAGGATTCATAGGGTGACTCTAGTATCCTGGTTCGGGATGGCTTTACAGAGTGAGGTTCAGCCGGAGGTATGAAGTATTCTCTGTGGGGAGTCTGAGACCTATTCAAAAATTGGGACAAAATAAGAAAACACTTCTTTCAACATAAACGTGTTTAAAACTCCAAAAAGTTTAGGTGAACACGTTTGGAGGACTTAGCCCTTCCAGATCTATTAACGGTTAAGGTTACAAACACGAAAATAGCATACAAACAGTGAAATTCTCAAATGTAAAACTGTGACCACTTTCGATTCGGAAGTTTACACGAAGGTAGCGACGCAGACAACGACAGCGCCTCCCAAAGATTCATCCGTCCCATTCAGACGTCCACTGAATAGATACAGTTTACAATAACACACACACACAAACACACACCCAGAGAGTGTACGTTTC